>CM035847.1:279955353-285932853 GCA_020510985.1 Pholidichthys leucotaenia | reverse complement strand
ATGGATCCTGGACTACCTCACGAACCGGCCTCAGTTTGTGAGAACCCGGGACTGTGTGTCCGACACGATCATCAGTAGCACGGGGGCCCCCCAGGGAACGGTGCTGGCTCCCTTCCTGTTCACTCTTTATACTGCGGACTTCTCACACAACACAACACACTGCCATCTACAGAAGTTCTCTGATGACTCTGCGATCGTTGGCCTCATCTCCAATGGAGATGAAGCTGAGTACAGAGGGCTTATCCAGGACTTCGTGGACTGGTGCCATCGGAACTGCCTCCAGATCAACGCGAGGAAAACTAAGGAGCTGGTGGTGGACTGCCGCAGGCATGGGCAGCCCCTCACAGTACCAGTAAATATACAGGGAACAGACATCGAGATGGTGACATCCTATAAGTACCTGGGTATTCATCTGAACAATAAACTAGACTGGTCACACAATACTGATGCACTCTACAAGAAGGGACAGCGCAGGCTGTTCCTGCTGAGGAGACTCAGGTCTTTTGGTGTACAAGGGGCGCTGCTGAAGTCATTCTATGACACGGTGGTGGCATCAGCCATCACTTTTGGAGTGGTCTGCTGGGGCAGTGGCATTACTGCAGCCGATAGGAAGAGACTGAACAAACTGATTAAGAAAGCTAGCTCTGTCCTGGGGCAGCGCCTTGATCCGATGGAGGAGATAGGAGAGAGAAGGACGGTGGCTAAACTGTCATCTCTGCTGGAGTCCGAGTTCCACCCTATGCAGGACATACTGAATGCACTGAGGAGCTCATTTAGCAGCAGACTACATCATCCCAGGTGCACAACCGAGAGGTTTCGTAGGTCCTTCCTACCAACGGCTGTCAGACTGTACAACCTAAGCAGGGCTGCTCGCAGAGATAGCAAAAAGACGTAACAAACTAATAGTTTTTTGAATGCAAAAGATGCAATAGACTTACACAATGGTCCTCTCCGGCATACAACTAGGAACATACCGGTCGCTATGGAGGGTGAGAATATGTATGGGCACATAATCATACCATGTAGGATAACTAAGTAGACGGTTATGCTGTTTCATCCCACCTAGCAACAATGCTCTGCACTGTGTGTGTTTATATATTTGCATATTTATTCCATCTAGCTACAATGCTCCGTACTGTGGGTGTTTATATATTTATATATCTACATATTATTCCATCTAGCTACATTGCTCCGCACTGTGTGTGTTTATATACTTGCATATTTATTCCACCTAGCTGCAATGCTCCGTACTGTGGGTGTTTATATATTTACATATTTATTCCATCTAGCTACAATGCTCTGCACTGTGTGTTCATATATTCATATATTTATTCCATCCAGCTACAATGCTCTGCACTGTGTGTCTGTGTGTGTGTGTATATATATATATATTTTATAGTAATACGTACATATGTTTATTAGCTGCTCTTGATTGCTTGTTTTTTTTCTTGCCTTCTGATTGTTGCTCTGAGTGTTGCTATCCCTGTGCTGTTGCAATCCTGGAATTTCCCCGTTGTGGGACTAATAAAGGCTTATCTTATCTTATCTTATCTTATCTTATCTTATCAGTTCCAGCTGCGCACAGACCAACAGGTGCCAATCAACGGCTGTTAAAAGCCAGCGTTGCTGACAGCCCGTCACGGAGTCGTCTGTCCTCCTCGTCGGAGTATGAACCAGAGCTCCGCTCTCGAGTCTCGTCAAGAACCTCTCGTCAAGTACAACCACGTAAGAGAACTATTTGTTACTCTACCCCTTGTCTTAACCCCTGTGCACAGGTGGACCTCCCAGGCGGCGGACCTGCTTCCCCAGCTGACGGGGCAACGCCACCTCGCCCACGTAGCTCCTCGCTACCACCACGACTACCGGTACGTCTTGCTCCTCAGCTGCAGGAACTGTTATTATCTCAGTTGCAGGAACAGTCGCCACCACTATCAGGGGAATCCCTGTCATCGCTATCATCAGTGTTATCATTGCCACGGTCAGAGGAATCACTAACCTCGCCATCTTCAGGACAATCATCATCCCGGTCAGTGGAATCACTGCCGGCATTATCACAGAAACTTCCCTCGTCACAGCCACGGGTGGATTCACCAGCACGGTCACGGACACCCTCACCTCCACGCTGCACGGCCGCTGGAATTCAGCAGGACGCCACCTGTGCTTTACCCAAGTAAGCCTCTGCACCTGCATCTCTTCACGAGTGCTGAACATCAGTAATTATATCTGCTTGTGTGTTCCAGGGTTGCCGGGTCTCCGTCCAGGCTGCTCAGTTCCAGTGACCAGAATCCAATCCTTGCACTCACTCACGCACTACACACTCTCACAATTTAATAAAGGGATTATTGTCACAATCTGCCCGTGTCAGTGTCTGTCTCCTGGGTCCTAAAACATGTCAGTACGACTCCGTCACGTTGACCCAGCGGACAGTTCACTGTCACACCAACTCAACACTCTTAGCGCCCGGGTAGATTTATTAGCACATCAACAGACAGTAATTTTAAATCAATTGACCTTAATTAATGGTCGGCTGGATCGCCTGGAAGAACACCAGACGTTTCCCCCAAGCGCAAACATCTCAGCCCCTGCAGGCTTAGCGTCAGGACAGGCTAACACCTCTTCGACCTCTCGCCTCACCCCTATTCCCACGCCTGCCCGGTTCAGCGGAAAACTTGGGGAAGCCCGAGGATTCATATTACAATGCAAATCATTTTTTCTCCGCGTCCCGGGAGATTTCACCCTTGATTCCAACTGGATTGGTTATGTCATTAATGTGTTGGCAGGTAGAGCTTTAGATTGGGCATACTCTATCATGGCTAAACCAAGCTATCCCATGCTTACTTACCAGGAGTTTGTGACAGAATTTATGTCCGTGTTTGACCATACTGATAGGGGTGAGGTGTTGACAGAACGGCTGTTGAGCCTACAGCAGGGGAAGAGATAAGCTGCTGACTACGCTATTGACTTCCGGGTCCTGGCCGCAGAGATTGGGTGGAGGGAGCCATCACTGTGTGGTATTTTCCTATGCAGTCTTAATGATGAGTTAAAGGATGAATTAGCGGCACGGGATAAACCGGACAACCTGCGTGATTTGATCGCCTTAACGGTTAGCCTGGATAGCAGGTTAAGGAAGCGGGCGGCTGAACGGCGAACTACTTCCCGTTCGGTTAGACTCCGCCCCTGCGTCCCTAACTCTCCTCTTCTTGCTTTACCCGCGTCAGAGGAATCCCCGGATCAAGAGGCTATGGTTATTGGTCGGTCTAAAGTGTCAGCAGCTGAGAAACAGCGTCGCAGGGATCAGGGCCTTTGTTTCTACTGTGGGAAAGAGTCACATGGGGTTTTCGAGTGTCCCAGTAAGTTAAAAGGGAAGGCCCGTGGATCGCAGTAGGGGGATTCACGGGCAAGAATTGAGAGGAACCCCTTACTAGTTGTCGATTACCCATCAGACTGATTCATGCACATACAGAACACTCCACCTTAGCGTTAGTTGATTCCGGAGCTGAGCAGAACTTCATTTCTAGAGACCTGGCAACCCGGATGGGCCTTAGCTGTCAGACTCTAGACCCCCCTGTCAAGCTTATTACCCTGTCCAAGGCGTCTCTGACCACCGTCGCCCATCAGACGGCCCCAGTGTCAATCATTGTGTCAGGAAACTACAGGGAGGAAATTAAGTTCCTAGTCCTGCCCGTCTCTTCTTCGCCCGTTATCCTGGGGTACCCCTGGCTTCGCTTGCATAACCCCACCATTGACTGGCAAGCTGGGAGAGTTACAGCGTGGAGTACGTTCTGCCTAAGTACCTGCCTCCAATCTGCGGCGTGCGCCCCATTTGTCAAGGTGCCTCCACCTCATTCGTCACCACCGGACCTGTCCAAGGTGCCAGAGGTCTACCATGACCTGGGGCTAGTGTTTAGCAAGTCTCGGGCGTTGTCTTTACCCCCCCATCGCCCTTATGACTGCGCAATTAACCTGAAGGCTAGGGCCCCTCTTCCTGCAAGCCGCCTATACAGCCTATCAGCCCCGGAGCTAGGCCATGGATACATATATCAAGGAGTCCCTGGCCTCTGGTATCATCCGCCCGTCGTCTTCGGCAGTGGGAGCCAGGTTTTTCTTCATCAGAAAGAAGGACGGCTCATTATGCCCCTGCATCGACTTCCGGGGTCTGAATGAAATAACTGTAAAGGACAAATATACTCTGCCTCTGATGAACACTGCTTTTGACTCCCTCCAGGGGGCATCCTGGTTTACCAAATTAGACCTTAGGAATGCCTATCACCTAGTGCGCATAAGGGAAGGAGACGAGTGGAAGACGGCTTTCTGGACCCCTAGCGGGCATTTTGAGTATTTAGTAATGCCGTTTGGGTTAACCAACGCTCCGGCCGTCTTCCAACGTTTGATAAACGATGTTTTACGGGATTTTCTGAACTCGTTTGTGTTCGTTTATCTTGACGACATTCTAATCTTCTCCCGCACACTAGAAGAACATCAGGTGCATGTCCGTAGGGTACTACAGCGCCTCCTGGAGAATCAACTATTCGTCAAGGCCGAGAAATGTGAGTTCCACACTGACCAAACCTCTTTCCTTGGGTTTATAATAGCTCGGAACCAGGTGCTCCCTGACCCGGCCAAGGTCAAGGCAGTAGTGGATTGGCCTGCACCCACCTCCAGAAAGCAGCTTCAAGGGTTCCTGGGTTTTGTTAATTTTTATAGGAGGTTTGTGCCAAATTTTGGTAATATCGCCCATCCTCTGACTGCGCTCACCTCCCCTAAGACCCCGTTTTGCTGGAGTGAGGAGGCAGCTGGAGCATTTGAGAAGTTGAAGAGGGAGTTCGCCTCGGCCCGAGTCCTTACACAGGTGGATCCGAAGCTGCAGTGCTTGGTGGAGGTGGACGCCTCTGATTCGGGAGTAGGAGCGGTACTCTCCCAACGCTCTCCCGAGGACGGTAAGATTCGCCCATGTGCTTACTTCTCTCATCGTCTTTCCCCTGCAGAGAGAAATTACAGCATAGGAGACAGGGAGCTGCTGGCAGTGAAGCTTGCTTTGGAGGAATGGAGACACTGGCTGGAGGGGGCTGCTCAGCCGTTCGTGGTCTGGACTGATCATCGTAACCTGGAGTACCTCAGGACGGCGAAGCGCCTGAATGCACGCCAGGCTCGCTGGTCCCTATTCTTCGGCCGGTTTAACTTTTCCATCACTTACCGGCCGGGAAGCAAGAACGGTAAGCCGGATGCCCTCTCGCAGCAGTTTGACGCACCATCCTCTGAGGACCAGGAAACCCCTATCCTGCCGCCCTCCTGCGTCGTGGGTGCTCTGTCCTGGGGTATCTGCAAGACGGTTCGCCGGGCTCAGAGGACTGAGCCGGACCCCGGGGGGGGGGGGGGGGCCAGGCCGCCTGTTTGTTCCACGCGCCATTCGGGGCAAAGTGATCGAGTGGGGTCACACCTCCAAGTTGGTTGTCATCCGGGAGTGGGTCGGACTGTGGATCTTCTCCAGAGGACCTTCTGGTGGCCAGGGCTACGGAAGGACGTTGTAGGTTACATCCGGGCCTGCGCTCAGTGCGCCACCGGGAAGATGACATCATCCCCCCCGGCGGGCCTGCTACACCCGTTGCCGGTCCCTTCCCATCCCTGGTCCCACGTTGCTATGGACTTTGTGACTGGTTTGCCCACCTCGGATAACTTCACCACGGTTTTAACCATCGTGGACCATTTGTCGAAGGCAGCCCATTTTGTGCCCCTTCGGGGTTTGCCTTCGGCCCAGGAAACAGCGGACCTCCTCGTGCAACATGTGGTCCGTCTCCACGGCATCCCTGCTGACATAGTGTCGGACCGGGGACCACAGTTTGTCTCACAGGTTTGGAAGGCCTTCTGCGCGGCGCTGGGAGCCGCAGCCAGCCTCTCCTCTGGTTATCATCCCCAGAGCAATGGCCAGTGTGAGCAGGCTAATCAGGAGCTTGAGGCCGCTTTACGCTGTGTCATCTCCTCCTGCTCATCCTCCTGGAGCAAGTATCTTCCTTGGATTGAGTACGCCCATAACGCCACCGTCTCTACGGCTACGGGCGTCTCCCCCTTCAAGGCGTCATCTGGGTTTGATCCACCGCTGTTCCCGGAGGAGGAGAGGGAGGTAGCGGTTCCCTCGGTCCAAGCTCACATCAAGCGCTGTCGGCGAGTTTGGCTCATCGCCCGCCAAGCCCTGCTTAAGACCACTAAACGCAATATCCAGGTGGCCAACCGGCATAGGAGACCCGCCCCGGACTATAAGGTGGGTCAAAAAGTTTGGTTGTCAACCCGGAATATTGGTGTACTGGCCGAAAAGCGTAAGCTTACCAAGCGCTTCATTGGCCCCTACACCATCAGTCATATTATTAACCCTGTGTCTGTGCGCCTGTCTCTCACCTCTTCGATGTGCATCTGCCCCACCTTTCATGTCTCCCAGGTCAAACCGTACATCTCTGACCCCTGTGTCCTGCTCCCGCGGCCCCCGCCCCCCCGAGGATGATCGATGGCCATCCGGCCTGGGGGGTGACTGCCATCCTGGACGTCCGCAGGCGAGGTCGTGGTCTTCAGTATTTGGTGGACTGGGAGGGCTTTGGACCGGAGGATCGTTCTTGGATTCGCCCAGCGTTGATCCTGGATAAACAGCTGATCCGCGATTTCCATCGGGCGAATCCAGGTAGAATTGGGCAGGTGCCTGGAGGCACTGCTAGAGGGGGGAGTACTGTCATGGCGGCCTCTGGGCCGTCATTGGCGTCATCAGTTCCAGCTGCGCACTAGACCAACAGGTGCCAATCAACGGCTGTTAAAAGCCAGCGTTGCTGACAGCCCGTCATGGAGTCGTCTGTCCTCCTCATCGGAGTATGAACCAGAGCTCCGCTCTCGAGTCTCATCAAGAACCTCTCGTCAAGTACAACCACGTAAGAGAACTATCTGTTACTCTACCCCTTGTCTTAACCCCTGTGCACAGGTGGACCTCCCAGGTGGCGGACCTGCTTCCCCAGCTGACGGGGCAACGCCACCTCGCCCACGTAGCTCCTCGCTACCACCACGACTACTGGTACATCTTGCTCCTCAGCTGCAGGAACTGTTATTATCTCAGTTGCAGGAACAGTCGCCACCACTATCAGGGGAATCCCTGTCATCGCTATCATCAGTGTTATCATTGCCACGGTCAGAGGAATCACTAACCTCGCCATCTTCAGGACAATCATCATCCCGGTCAGTGGAATCACTGCCGGCATTATCACAGAAACTTCCCTCGTCACAGCCACGGGTGGATTCACCAGCACGGTCACGGACACCCTCACCTCCACGCTGCACGGCCGCTGGAATTCAGCAGGACGCCACCTGTGCTTTACCCAAGTAAGCCTCTGCACCTGCAGCTCTTCACGAGTGCTGAACATCAGTAATTATATCTGCTTGTGTGTTCCAGGGTTGCCGGGTCTCCGTCCAGGCTGCTCAGTTCCAGTGACCAGAATCCAATCCTTGCACTCACTCACGCACTACACACTCTCACAATTTAATAAAGGGATTATTGTCACAATCTGCCCGTGTCAGTGTCTGTCTCCTGGGTCCTAAAACATGTCAAAAATTGTAAAAACTGTCATCATTAGATAATGAATATTGGGTTTGTGCGCACATAACCTGCTCATCTCCTAGGTCGTGGAGAAGACCAGCTGTTTTCCCAGTAGGGCAGACTGGTCTGGTAACATTTTGTTTTTTGTTTTTTTTTCCTCTGTGGAGTGAAAAACCCTGTTCTGGCTTGAAATAGTTAATATTTAACCCTTGAACAGAAAACACTGGCTGTGTTTTTTCATTGTCATAATTAAAGTTGTGGGCTGATACAAGATATTTGTCAGCTGTTAGTCCTGATGGTTCTATATTTTTCTGCTATTCAAGCTAAACCTAGAACTTTATAATCATTGACTTTATTTAGTAATTGGTAGTGGCTATGAATACAGAAGCTGTATCCCTACACAAAATGTCTATTGGTACAGAAGAGTTGACAATCCAACAAAACCTTTTCAGATCAGCTCCAAGCCAACTGCTGCTGTGGCTTAGGTAAACAGTATGTTGGGCCTGAGATCAGAAGGTTGCTGGTTTGCGTCCTGTTATTGGCACCTTGTCCAAACCATTTTACTATGAGATGAAATTTAGACTTAAAATTAAGAGGCTAGCTTTAGGATTTGGGAGTGGGTAAGGTTAAAAAGGTAGTAAATAGATAGTGAATAAAATTGTGAAACAAATAAATGCCTCAGATTTCCGTACCTATAGCCTGCTGCTTTTAAGATATGCATTAATAGAAAGTACTGGCTAAAATGAACAGGGACTCCTGACGATGACGCTGTGATCGCAAGATGTTTAGGGACTGTTGCACAATAGTCCAAGAGGTCGACTCAGGTTAGCCAAGCATAGACAAACTTTTCCACAGGTAGCCTTTTCTTGTCATTATCCCACTAATTGTTCTTCTCTTTCTTTTTTCATGTATAATTTTCGCCATCTGCTTGATGGAGCTGGAGAAATTTGAGGACTTTATTGATGAGTTTTATCACCACTTTTGTGACATGGCACAAGCTAGAGTTTCTCCCAGTAAGCCTCCCATTCCTCCCTCCTCGACTAAGTGACCTAGACCTGCGGATTCACCGCTAACAACACTCGAGAAATTATGAAGCAGCTCAGAGGTTAGTGACATTCTTTCCTCCAGTGAAAGTAAACTTTTCAGCATGGATGCTAGACTTACGTTGGTCAAGTTGCTCCCTAAAGAATTCCAGGATGTCCGTGAGCGTCTGGAATTCAGCCAGACACAGCTTGTCTGTCTCTTGGAAGAAAATACTACATTGAAAAAAATCAGTAAACATGCTAACCACGCAACTTCACATCACTATAAAAGAAAAACGCAAAATGAAGGAAACCATTCTCAACCTGAACTCACGCAGCATGAGAGATAACCTGGTTTTCTCCGGAACTGTGGAAAAAAAACTGTCAGGAGCCGAGCCGGCTTGGTTTCCCAGGCTCGGTCCTGACCTCCCTGTGGGGTTAGGTGCCGTGGGTTATATGTTTATTATGTATTTCTGTGTTGCATTCCTACCATAGTCTCTGCTCTCTGGCCGGCAGCTGTGAGTCAGCTCTCTTTAGCTCACTCTCCTGTGAGAATTGGCTGACAGCCTGTCGGTCCGACCGCGCCCCCTCTCTCATTACCATCAGCTGTTCCCAGCCCCATTAATCATTTTTCCCGGTCCTCGCCCAGGTGCTCCTAATCACATCATCACCAGCAGTGCGTGTACTTAAGCAGCGTTTTGCCAGTCACGCACTGCTGGGTCTTTGACCAACTGACTGACTGTACTTGTTGTCCACCGTATTGTAAGTGTGCTGTGTTTTATCAGCATTTTCATGACATGTTAGCCACTCTGCATTTGCCGTGGTTCCATGCGCCCTTGCAGCGATGTCGGCTCTGGGGCACAATCATGGCTAACACGTTTTCTCTTCATTCGTTTGCTGGGCGATGCCAGCCCCCCGAACGTCAGCACGCACGGTAGGCTTTATGACAGAAAGACCCAGCCAGGAAAGGAGGATTTAGAGGGTACACCCACACGTCCTTTTTTTCCCCTGCCTTTTTGTGTGTCATTTTTCGGGACTGACCTGTATTGGAGTTGGCCATGGATTCGGCGGCCCGAAGTTATCCTTTAAGCTTGGGATGGGAGTGCTGCTGAGCATTAATGGACATCGATGGGCTCATCGCGTCGGCCAGCATATATTCTACCCCTGAGGACATTCTCTGGTACGTAGGTCTGGCAGAGGCAGAGGTCCGGCGGTGCCCTCAGCTCACTCGGCATGCCATTCCGAGGGAATGGAGAGGACTACCCAGTTGGCAGCACTGTGGCGTGGGTGCGGTGAAGGGGAGAGGAAATTCCCTCAGAAGACTGAGCTCGCATCAAGGGGGAGCGCTCCCGGGTCTCCATTCTTCCTGCTTCCCGCCAGAGCGTGATGCCCGCTCCCTTTCCGGCTCACCCAGCTCCAGCACCCAGCAATCGCCATCGTCCCGCAAGGAAGCACCAGGAGAGGCCCTCCTCGTCTTCGGCAGCCACCATCTCTCCTTCAGCTGGTGTGAAGCCTGCTAGGGCCACCCCGGGAACGTCCACCTCCGTCGTCGTGGAGACAGCTCCTCCACAAGCCCTCGAGAGGACCCACGTCACCGCTGACACAGAGAGGGATGATTGTCTGCCGCCTGCAGCTGGGAACATCAATGGTCGCGATGACAGGCAAGTATTTTTTCATTCTAAACCATTCATTGACATTGAATCTTGCCTGTCTCCCGAGAGAGAGACCCAGTTTCAGCAGTCCGCTGGGTCCTCTCCTCCAGCTGCAAATATTAATTCTTTTCTTCCCCTCTCCATGTCTCCTCCAATCCCTGAGTGCTCGTCGGACCTGAAACCGAGCCGCCAGACACTGGAGGAGTTTGGGGCCCTGGATGATCCTGCCCAGGGGCCCACACAGAGGTGTTTTCCTGCAGCCACACCAGTGTGATCCCCAGTGTTGGAGCCGCTGCAGGAGTTTAAAGAGACTGCCATGACCATCTCACCTGCTGTGGAGGCTTCTGTAGCGGAGTGGGAGCCAGAGACGGACCTCCTGGAGGCCAGGCCTGGGATTACATCATCAAGTTCGACGGAGTCCTGGACGGCAGTGGAGCTCCAGCTCAGGCAAGTTCTCTTCCTTGTTTTCCTTATGTCTGTATTAGAGAGATCTTGCCTGGCTCTTGGGGAGGAGAGTCAGGTGCAGCCCTCGGCTGCATCTGAACTCAGTTCGCCGGGCTCTGCCGCTGCCGGTGACCCTAACCACCTTTCTTCTCCTGCTATCTCTGAGCCTTCGTCTAGGGTTGCTGGAGAGGGTGTGTCATCGCCAGAGGTCACCAAGAGTCTGGTCCAGCCTGAGGAGGATGCCGCTGCTCCAGCTCCTCCTGCCAAGGTCGTCAGGGCTCCCCCCATCGACCGCCTTCTCAGCCTGGTGCTCCTGTGGGTTGGCCAGCTCGCCATGGGGGCAGCGGGGGTCCAACCGGGCTCCACCGCGAGTGCTACATAGCTCCAGCCAGAGTCCACCGCGGGTGCTACACGGCTCCAGCCGGAGTCCAGTGCGGATGCTACACGGCTCCAGCCGGAGTCCACCGCGGGTGCTACACAGCTCCAGCCAGAGTCCACCGTGGGTGCAGCCGTGTCCCAGGCCGGGACCATCGAGAGTGCTGCCGGTCAGCCTGAGGATGCCGGGGCCATTACTCCTCTGCCTGACACCGTCGTGGTCCCCTCCTCCTTCCAGTCTGATGCCGTGGGGGTCCCCTCCCTGCGGTCCGGTCACCCACCAGAGAGCCTCCCAGTGGGTAGGCCACCTCCTGCTCCACGCCCCCCGGTCCTGGTGGCTCTACAACATTGGCCGACCACCGGAGGGACTGAGTGGGGGCGGGATTTTGATTTACATTAAAGATTGCATTGACAGTTAACAGATAGACACCTCCGATCAAACTCTGGAATGTGTCGGGGTCATAATAAGGCTATCTCCCCAAATGTCATTCATTGTACTCGCTGTGTATCGCCCACCAAATGCAACTAATGACTTTTATTCTGGTTTGGCCGAAATCTTAAAAAAATATGAAAGAAAGGAAATATTGCTAATGGGTGATTTTAATATAAACTGGCTTGATAAAGCACGAAGGAAAAAGCTGAAAGATATTACCAATTCTACACAAATGACACAATTAATAAATAAACCTACAAGACTGACTAAAAATTCACAAACTTTGATTGACCTAATTTTTAGTAATAAGCCGGATAGGGTAAGCAAAACATATAATTTGATAACAGGTTTGTCAGACCATAATCTTACTTTAGTAGCTAGAAAATTAAACAAATTAAGGTATAGGGATTAACAGCAAATTAAAAAAATCATCTAAAATTTCTCACATTCCAAAGAAAAATCACATCTTCCTTGAGAATGACTTAAGCAAAATAAACACAGAGTTTCAAAATGACAAAACCTGTGACCAGTCATGCAGAAATACTACAACAGCTATAACAGATATTATTGCAAAATATACAGAATTGAAACAAAGAAAGTCCAATAAAAAGAGGCTGCCATGGTTTAACACCTCTCTTTGGGGCCTCATGAAACAAAGAGATGTGGCCCTCAAAAAATTTCTTAAGTCAGGGCTAACCTCTGATCATTACACTTATAGAAGCTTGAGAAATAAAGTCACTATAAAACTTCGAAAAGCAAAGGCTAACTTTTTTCTCAATATAATAAAGGATGCAAACGGCAACAATAAACTTATTTGGAGAAGCATGGATAAGCTATTGGGAAAAGAAAAACCAAGATGTGATGACTTTAAGCTAAAAATAAATTCTGTTACCCAAAACAACACTGAGCTGGCAAAACATTTTAATGATTATTTTATAAACTCTGTGTCACAATTGACAAAGAGTTTTTCTAAGCCAAACTGCACTCATGAATTCCACTGTGATGCTCATTCTTTTAAATTGAGAAATGTAGATGAAGGGAATATCTCTAAAATCATATCCAATCTTAACAATAGTAAAGCTAAAGACATATTTGGAATGGATACAGCTTTTCTGAAAGAACACAAAGAAATTTTAACACCAGTATTAACAAAAATTATAAATCAATCCATAAATGAGAGTACCTTTCCCACAATTTTGAAAACAGCCATTGTACGGCCAGTGTACAAATCAGGTGATAAGCTCCAGGTTGCAAATTACAGACCCATCAGCGTACTCCCAACCATTTCCAAAGGCATGGAGAAAGCTGTAGCACAACAGCTGGTGGACCACCTTGACTCCATGGCAGCACTTAACTCCTTTCAGTTTGGTTTCAGGAAAGGATATTCCACTGAAACAGCATGCTGCTATCTATTAGAAAACATCAAATCCAGCCTGGATGGGGGAGGGGTAGTGGGGGTATAGGGAGCTTGGAATGAAGAAGCGATGTGATTTTATAAATCAAGATTTATTATCAGCTTCACCTCCCAAACATGTCTCATCTCGATGCAGAAGCAGAATCAAGAGGTTGAGCGCAGTCAGACCTTCATACTTATACCCACACTCAACAAAAGACATTGCATATCAAAGCTGACATCCCGCATTAACATAATCCCCCTCCATTGTCCTCCGTCTCCTCCACCTGACCCTGGGTGGTCAGGAAGTTCGATCCGGTCTCCACCGCTGCGACTCAGTCTGTTCTTTGATCCTTGCCGGTGGTTGAGACCTCTTGTCCTGTTCTGAGGCGTGAGGTCATTCCACATATGTAATCACTAAACATTCTAATATGTCTATACATATGTAGGTATGGAATATATGATTAATATAAGCCACAGCCCCCCCCCCCAAACGACTAAGAAAAGGACAATCAAATTGAGTTTACAGTTTAAGATAATCTCTATAACATATTATACTGTTAAACATCTTGACAGGGAAAACAAGGAAAAAATCTTTCCAGCAGTCATGATCCTGTAGAAAATTCAGTGGTAACAACAACAGTATAGTAATGTCACAAATCAGCCTTAAAACTGTCACGGCACAATCTGATAACATAGTTAACAACTCTTTGTCAATTTTGCATCAGTCCCTGTGCCGTCTCGGTTTTAATCTTCTCCCGAATCTGCTGTAGGTCCGCTTTGGCGTCCTGGTGGGACCATCCTGTAAGGAATCTGCAGCTTGGGGAGGAGAGTGGTTATTTGTTCCCTGCAGGAGGGCTGAGTTTTTTCTCTTGGGGGGTCTACCCCGCCGAGGTGCTCTCGCCACCCATGCAGGCTCATCGCTCAACAAGAAGGCAGGTTTAAGTCTGTCAATGCTGACTGTTTCTTTTCTGTCCCCTAAATCAAGCACAAAATGCTTATCACCAGGTTCCAGCACTCTGAATGGTCCGTCGTATGGTGGACGGAGGGTTGATTTTAAAGCTTCGTGTCTAACAAAAATGAACTCGGCGTTTTTTAAAGCTTGGGGGACAAAAACCCGTGGAAAAGAGTGATGTGCCGGTCCGGGAAGCATGTCCGGTCCGGTGCTGCTTAAGGGCCTCAGGGCTGGAAGATGCCCAGGCTCTGGATGCTCTGGTAAGAACTCACCTGGGAGTCTGAGAGGTTGTGCAAAAACTAATTCTGCTGGGGAGGCGTCTAGATCCTCTTTAGGCGCAGAACGCAACCCTAATAAAACCCAGGGAAGTTTATTCACCCAATCTGTATCCGTTAGTGAGGCCCTGAGGGCGGCCTTTAAAGATCTGTGAAAACACTCGCATAACCCATTAGCCTGAGGGTGATACGCGGTGGTGCGGTGAATTGTCGCTCCTAAGCTGCTGGCCATGGCTGACCACAGTTCTGAGACAAATTGAGGCCCCCTATCGGATGTGATGTCCGATGGGACGCCGAAACGTGCCACCCAGTTTGTTAAAAAAACGTGAGCGACTTCCGCGGCTGTGGTTGACCCCAAAGGGACCGCCTCCGGCCAGCGCGTACTACAGTCTATCATTGTTAACAGGTGTGTGAAACCTTGAGACGAAGGTAGTGGTCCCACGAGGTCGACATGAACGTGGTCAAACCTCCTGGCTGGGATTCGAAAAGGCTCTAGAGGAGCTTTTGTGTGTTTGTGTATTTTGGCGCGTTGGCAAGACATGCAAGTCTTTGCCCATTCCTTTACATTTTTGCGCAGGCCCGGCCAAACAAACTTTTCCGCGACCATTTTAACCGAGGCGCGCGAGGGAGTGAACTGAGTTGAAAATGCGGCGGCGCCATGCAGCTGGGACTACCGGGCGAGGTCGGCCGGTTGACACGTCGCAGATTAGGGGGGGTACACCGTCACGTAAACCCCTTTCCTCCAGTCTTAACCCTGTTGGGCCAGACAGGAGCGCGCGCACGTCCGCGTCACTGCTTTGTTCCTCTGCCATGGCTGCGTAATCTATCCCTACGTGAATTGGGGCCACGTACGCGTCTGCGTTGGCGAAGAGCTCTGCGGCTGAGGTAGTATAATCTGTCTCCTCGTGCTCTGGCGATGTCACAGCACGAGAGAGGCAGTCTGCTACTACGTAAAGTTTGCCTGCCACATGTCGAATGTCTGTGGTGAACTCTGAAATTGCAGCTAGCTGTCTTTGTTGCCTGCCTGACCATGGTTCTGAAATTTTAGCCATTGCAAAAGTGAGTGGTTTATGGTCTACAAAAGCTGTGAAACGCCACCCTTCCAGCCAGAACTGGAAGTGGCGGATGGATAAATGAAGCGCTAGCGGCTCCCTGTCAAAAATGCTGTATTTGCGCTTGGTTTGGTTTAAAGATTTGCTAAAGAATGCTAACGGTTGCCAGGTTCCGTCAACGTGTTGTTCCACAACTGCCCCTATGGCCAGGTCTGAAGCGTCTTGTGGTTAGCGCTATGCGGGCTGAGGGATCATGGTGAACCAACAATGTGGCATTCGCTAGAGCACTCTTTACTTCCGCGAAGGCGCTTTCGCGCTCCGGGGTCCATTCGACCGCGTTGGAAGGCTTTTGTTTTCTGAGTGCGGCATACAGGGGTTGCATGAGTTGAGCTGCGCGGGGGAGGAAACGGTTGTAAAAATTCACCATTCCCAAAAATTCTTGCAGCGATCTGACCGTTTGTGGTCGTGGAAAATTTTTTACCGCGCGGACTTTGTCTGGCAATGGGACTGCCCCCTTTGGTGAAACTCTGTGTCCCAAAAAATCAATTTGTGACACGCCGAATCGGCATTTGGCTGGGTTGATTATTAACCCGTGCTCTTCTAGTCTCTGAAAAACTGTAGTGAGGTGTTGTTCGTGTTCTTCCTCTGACGGGCTGGCTACCAGCATATCGTCGAGGTAGACGGACATGAAGGGGAGGTCGCGTAATACCACGTCCATCATACGCTGAGAGGTTTGAGCAGCGCCTTTGAGGCCGAACTGCATTCGCAAAAATTCAAAAAAGACCAAAAGGGGTTATTACAGCCGTTTTAGGAATGTCTTCCGCTCGAACGGGGACTTGGTGATAGCCGCGGACCAGGTCTATTTTAGAAAAAATGCGCGCACCCACCAGATGTAGTGAAAAATCTTGGATGTGAGGGATTGGGTAGCGGTCATGCGCTGTCGCATTGTTTAATCTGCGGTAATCGCCGCAAGGTCTCCAAGAACCGTCGGTTTTCGGGACCATGTGGAGTGGCGATGCCCAAGGGCTTTTTGAGCGCCTAATAATGCCTAATTTTTCCAGGCTGGCAAACTCGTCACGTGCTATGACGAGCTTGGTCGCGTCTAAGCGCCGAGCTTTGGCAAACACGGGTGGGCCTGTTGTGGGGATGAAGTGTTCAACCCCGTGTTTCGCTACTGTTGCTGAAAATTTTGGAACTGTGAGTGCTGGAAATTGGGTGAGGAGTTGGTCAAACTTACCTCCTGCTGTGGTGACGCTGGCCTGCACGGGTGGTGGAGAAACTCGAGCTGAGCAGGGGATAGAGGAAAATGACAGTGCATTAACCAAGCGTCTATTTGCAAGATCGACTAACAACCCATGTGCACACAAAAAATCAGCACCCAACAAATTAAAACTCACCGCCGCTATAATAAACGTCCATCTATAGTTGCGGCCGTGAATGCAAAGAGGCAGGTTCCTTTCACCGAAAGTGTCGATGGTCGAGCCGTTGGCTGCCATCGCTCCGTTTCCCCGGGGTCCCATGGCCCGGTCTGCGTTGGAAGGGGTGATGAAGCTCACCTGAGCTCCGGTGTCGATAAGGAACTGTCTCCCGGTGTGTCCGTCAGTCACATAAAGCAGCTTATTCGTCTCGCCGAGAGCCGTAGCTGCTAACTTTTTCCCGGCTTTGGCGTTTTCCGAGTTTTTGAAATTGCAGGGGGGCACGCATTTGTACGCCCTCTCGGCGAAACGCTGATGATAATAGCAGAGGTCTTTCCGCCTGCTGCGCCTTGGTCGTGTCGCTGCCATGGTGGGCGGGCTCTGCTCCGTTGTCTGCGGTTCTCCGCTGCTCTGGGCTTCCGCGCTGAGATCTGGATCTGCTGATGCTGCTGTGGCCGTCTGTTCGCCGCAGGCATTGATGAGCCGCTGCGCTTCTCGGGCCAGCGCGCGGAAGTCCTGCTGGGTGTTGCACCGCATGTTGGCCAGTGTCCCTCTCATGTGTGGCGGCAGAGTGCTGAGGAAGATATGCTGGAAAAGGAAGTTGTCGTTGTCTGTTTCCTTAAGCTGCAGCATGTCCTCCATGAGGGCCTTTGGTCTGCATCCTCTGTGGCCGTAGATCGCCAGAATATTCTCCGCTCTCTCCTCGGCTGAGGGGACGAAGTTCTCTATGATGGTCGCCTTTAGTTCTCTGTATTTGTCGTGGGCGGGCGGTTGTTGAATTATGCTCCGCGCGCATCTTGATGTAGCGGCGTCGAGTTTGGCGACGATGTGGTAAAATTTCGTCTCGTCCGCCGTTATGCCCGCCAGTGCAAACTGAGCCTCAGCTTGCTGGAACCACGAGCTCGGGTCATTTTGCCAGAACTCTGGCAGCTTGACGGTGACAGCGCTTGTGTGGGCCGTCTCTGATGTGTCCGCCGGGTGAGGACGCCTTTCTTCTGTCCTCACGGCGGAGCTGGGGATGGTGCTCGGTTGAGCCCTCTCTGTGGATTCTGCCGTGGGGGAACGTCTTCCATCCGTTCCGCTGTCTGCATGGGCGACGGCGCTTGCCTGGGTCGCCTCCGATGAGTTCGTCGCGGGAGAACGTCTCTGTTCCATCCTCACGTCTGGTCACCAGTGTAGGGAGCTTGGAATGAAGAAGCGATGTGATTTTATAAATCAAGATTTATTATCAGCTTCACCTCCCAAACATGTCTCATCTCGATGCAGAAGCAGAATCAAGAGGTCGAGCGCAGTCAGACCTTCATACTTATACCCACACTCAACAAAAGACATTGCATATCAAAGCTGACATCCCGCATTAACATAATCCCCCTCCATTGTCCTCCATCTCCTCCACCTGACCCTGGGTGGTCAGGAAGTTCGATCCGGTCTCCACCGCTGCGACTCAGTCTGTTCTTTGATCCTCGCCGGTGGTTGAGACCTCTTGTCCTGTTCTGAGGCGTGAGGTCATTCCACATATGTAATCACTAAACATTCTAATATGTCTATACATATGTAGGTATGGAATATATGATTAATATATTACAACAGCTATAACAGATATTATTGCAAAATATACAGAATTGAAACAAAGAAAGTCCAATAAAAAGAGGCTGCCATGGTTTAACACCTCTCTTTGGGGCCTCATGAAACAAAGGGATATGGCCCTCAAAAAATTTCTTAAGTCAGGGCTAACCTCTGATCATTACACTTATAGAAGCTTGAGAAATAAAGTCACTATAAAACTTCGAAAAGCAAAGGCTAACTTTTTTCTCAATATAATAAAGGATGCAAAAGGCAACAATAAACTTATTTGGAGAAGCATGGATAAGCTATTGGGAAAAGAAAAACCAAGATGTGATGACTTAAAGCTAAAAATAAATTCTGTTACCCAAAACAACAACAATGAGCTGGCAAAACATTTTAATGATTATTTTAGAAACTCTGTGTCACAATTGACAAAGAGTTTTTCTAAGCCAAACTGCACTCATGAATTCCACTGTGATGCTCATTCTTTTAAATTGAGTAATGTAGATGAAGGGAATATCTCTAAAATCATATCCAATCTTAACAATAGTAAAGCTAAAGACATATTTGGAATGGATACAGCTTTTCTGAAAGAACACAAAGAAATTTTAACACCAGTATTAACAAAAATTATAAATCAATCCATAAATGAGAGTACCTTTCCCACAATTTTGAAAACAGCCATTGTACGGCCAGTGTACAAATCAGGTGATAAGCTCCAGGTTGCAAATTACAGACCCATCAGCGTACTCCCAACCATTTCCAAAGGCATGGAGAAAGCTGTAGCACAACAGCTGGTGGACCACCTTGACTCCATGGCAGCATTTAACCCCTTTCAGTTTGGTTTCAGGAAAGGATATTCCACTGAAACAGCATGCTGCTATCTATTAGAAAACATCAAATCCAGCCTGGATGGGGGAGGGGTAGTGGGGGCTGTTTTTCTTGACTTGCGAAAGGCTTTTGATACAGTTAACCATGAGTTACTTTTAAACAAATTATCACAATTCTCCCTTCATAAAAATACACAAAATTGGATAAGGTCATACCTCAGTGACAGACAGCAGTGTGTAATTGTAAATAATGTTACATCTCCCTTAAAAGTATGCAGTATGGGTGTACCGCAGGGCTCTATTTTAGGGCCTTTGCTGTTTACATTATATATTAATGATCTCCCGTCTGTGTGTAATGCAAATATAATTATGTATGCTGATGACACTGTGGTATATACTCATGGTAAAACGACTGAAGAGGTGACTGAAAAATTAACACAGGAAATGAAGAAAGTCTCACATTGGTTGAGGAATTCTTGTTTAACCTTAAACGTCGATAAAACTGTGTCAATGTTTTTTACAAATCGCTACAAATCCAAGAATTCTTGTCATATCTTGATAGAAGGACAAAAAATTAAGAATATGACTGAATTTAAATATTTAGGTGTTACACTT
Organism: Pholidichthys leucotaenia; assembly: GCA_020510985.1. Lineage (NCBI taxonomy): Eukaryota > Metazoa > Chordata > Actinopteri > Cichliformes > Pholidichthyidae > Pholidichthys > Pholidichthys leucotaenia. The sequence goes on along the minus strand of CM035847.1, from coordinate 285,913,259 downwards.
GACTCAAATTTAAGCTTTAAAAAACACATTAAAAGGATGACAAACACGGTCAAATTTAATTGTGCTAATTTCAAACATATCAGAAATTCACTGTCTACTGAAGCATCAAGTATGTATCTAAATGCTATGATAATTCCACATTTTCTTTACTGTATGACCAGTTGGTCACAGGTGTGTAAATCTGCCCTGAGGCCTCTGGAATCATTATACAAATATTCTATCAAGATTCATGACAAGAAAAGACAAACATTCCATCACTGCCCAATCCTGTCCATATATAACCTGTTGAGCTTTGAAAATCTAATCATGTATACAAATGTGTGTCTTTTGTTTAAGGTAATCCATAACTCTGCTGCTCCTCCCTTAAAAAGGTTTGTTTCATTAAGTTCTGTAAATACATCTTGGACAACTCGATCAACAGCACGCAGCGAGTGCAGGATTCCTAAGCACAAGACAACATTAGCAAATTCAGCATTTTCATGTGTGGCTATGCGACAGTGGAACATGTTACCAACGGAGTTACTTGCAGTTACAGACTATCATACATTTTCGCGCTTGGTGAAAAAACAGTTAATCTCTAAGAAAACCTGTGTCCATAATGTACTGTGATATAAAGATGTTAGAGTGTGTGATGATGACAGTGGGACCAATAAGAGTCAGTGGTTGGATGTGAAAAATTGTTTATATGGATGGAGTTATAAAAATGTATTATTGTATGTTTTATTTCTTATCAATGTTTTGGGTTCTTATCAATGTTATTAATGTCTGTTTTAGTTTTTAGCAATGCTTGGTTTTAGTTTTTTAATCAATGTTTGGTTTTAGTTTTTTATCAACGCTTACTTGTAGTTTTAGCAAATGTCTGCTTTTTAATGCTAATACCAGCCTGCCTAGGGACTACAGGTGGAAATTAGCACTTGTGCTATAACCTGGTACAATGCATCTTTCCTCTTTAAGGTCAATGTATATTGTGCATGTCCCTGCATAAATAAAGAAAGACAAAGAAAAAAAAGAAAAGTCTCTGGGCCAGATTGCCCGTGTTTTCTGGCAGGCCACTGGACTCTGTTCGCCAGACTGCCTGCTGGGTCTGGGACTCTGGGCGGCCTCCCGAGCCAGCTTGGTTTCCCCGGCTCAGTCCTGACCTCCCTGTGGAGTTAGGTGCCGCGGTTTATGTGTTTATTATGTATTTCTGTGTTGCATTCCTTCCATAGTCTCTCCTCTCTGGCCAGCAGCGGTGAGCCAGCTCTCTTTAGCTCACTCTCCTGTGAGCAATGGCTGACAGCCTGTCGGTCCAACCACACCCCCTCTCTCATTACCATCAGCTGTTCCCAGCCCAGTTAATCATCTTTCCCGGTCCTCGCCCAGGTGTTCCTAATCACATCATCACCAGCAGTGCGTGTACTTAAGCAGCCTTCTGCCAGTCATGCACCACGCACTGCTGGGTCTTTGACCGACTGACTGACTGTACGTGTTGTCCACCGTATTATAAGTGTGCTGTGTTTTATCAGCATTTTCACGATGTGTTAGCCACTCTGCATTTGCCGTGGTTCCATGCGCCCTTGTAGCGATGTCGGCTCTGGGGGGCAATCGTGGCTAATGAGGCGGCATGAAAAAATAAGCAGCGATGCTGTGGTTTTAAGTAGGTTTATTGAATCATACCGCCTTCACAGGATCCCCGCTCCGATCCAAGTGTGAGCAGACCGGAGCGGGATCCTCCGGCTCTCTGAGAAGAGGAGACACATGTCATGCGTGTGTCCAGCACATATGCGTGTGTCCAGAGCAGTTGAAGAGTGAGAGAGAGAGAGTTTGAGTTACAGAGTTGCAGCATATATACCCAACCACAACAATACATCAAAGAGCATTCCCCAGCAGTTGGTATGATTAAAGAGATTGCAGAACAGGCATAAGACATTTGCATTTGAGAGACATACATCACAATAGGCAGATTTGCTAGACTCTGCTCCAGCTGCAGAACAAAGAGGTTACAAGGCACATCTACATATTGCTCTCAGTCTCTAGGTCACAGTAAGGACAGGACGCATGAACACAATGCATGAAAGGCAACATTAACATCACAGTAAAGAGCCAGAAGAAGCAGGGCTGCCTGTAGACATTAATACACACATTTCACTGTTCTGTTAATTGCTCTAGCCGAGCGCTGTGTCTGCCCAGTCTGTTTGTGGGGGTTTACACCAAACCGCCACACTAACACGTTTTCTCTTCATTCGTTTGCTGGACGATGCCGGCCCCCCGAACGTCAGCAGTAAGTGTCATCTGTGTATTTTTGTAAGTCGTCATCTTTTGAACTGTTAGTCCTTATGTTAATAAATGTGTGTTGGTGTACCCCTGCACCTAAATCTTCACTATTCCTCCCCTCTCCGTGTACTGCATAAAAGCACACGGGAGGGTTTATGACAAAAACAATGAAAATCCAGAACAGCTGATCTACAAATTCATGTCTAGGCAGCTGAAAATGCCCCCGACGTTGTGAAGTCAATTACCTTTCACCAAGTTCACCACATTGGACAGAAAATCCCCCAAAACAAACGTCCCAGACTGACTGTTGCCAAATTTGAGCAAAAGGTTCTGGTACAGCGGCAAGGCAAGAAACTTAATAGCACAAATTATGGTCTAAATCAGGGGTCACTGTGGTGAAGGAGTTAACGGCAGGGAGCAGCGAGATGACACAGCCGGCTGGTGCCGTCATCATGCCAGCCTATACAGAGTGAGAGCCAGCATCTTAGGGTCTCTTTCCCGGCTGGCTCAGTATACAGCAGAGGTGTACAGAGGTCCCGAGCCGAATGAGAATGCAGAGCCACCGGGAGCACAATAACAATGCATGAAATCAAGTAAGGCACCACTCCAAGTCAGGGACTGGGTTTGGGTTCGCACTGGCGTGAGACCGGGACGGCGACTGACCGGGCCGCAGCCAGCGAAACAACGGGCACCGCTGAGGATCGTGGCAAAGGCGGGAGTGGCATGCTTTCAGCTGACAGACGGTTCGGTTCAGCATGCAAACCAACTAAGGCATGTCCAGGTGGTTGCTCCGGATGGTGAGACTTTGCGGGAGTCGGCTACCACAGTGTAGGACCCGGGCCCCGGAGGTCCGAAAGCTCCAGAGATGAGGCTGCCACGGGCCTGCTACAAAACCCCTCCAGCAGAACTGCCTTCCTCATGGAAGACTGTAAGGAAAAAAAGTGACTGTCTAGTTATGAGCACGGCTACCAAGACGAGTGGCAGAATAATCCACTCAGCCGCATTGGGTTGAGCAGCGGTCCACCCGCTAACCCTAGTTAGAATTATGGGTTATTACCTCCGCCAAGGAGGTTATGTTTTCACCGGCGTTGGTTTGTCTGTCTGTCTGTCTGTCTGTCTGTTTGTTTGTTTGTTTGTTTATTAGCAAGATAACTCAAAAAGTTATGGACGGATTTTCATGAAATTTTCACAGATTGTCAGAAATGGGGTACCCTACAGATGATTAGATTTTGGTGGTGATCCTGATCACCGTCTGGATCCAGGAATTTTTTAAAGGATTCTTTTTTTTTTTATTTATTTAACATTGCAAGATAGGGCCATTTTCAATATTTTTTCAATATTTTTTTTTTGTGCATGTAACTCTGCCAAAAAATCGTCAGAACACTTGGAAAAAAAAAAAAATACAGGACAACATGCCCAACTGTGGCGCCTGGCGGAGGTCTGCGCTCTCCGAGTGCTTTTCTAGTTATTGTTGTTGTTTATGTCATATTGGGGAGGGTTTAAATTAAATAAAGTATTCTGTGTTTTTGCAAAGGGGGGAGAGAATTTGGTGAAGGAGTAAAAGGCAGGAAGCGGCGTGATGACGCAGCTGGCTGGTGCCGTCATCACGCCAGCCCATATAGAGTGAGAGCCGGCGTCTTAGGGTCTCTTTTCCGGCTGGCTCAGTATACAGCAGACGTGCACTGTGTATTATTCAACAACATGTAATAAAGTTCATGTTCAAAGAAGACACCACTCTCTGTGCCTCATTTCGGGCTTGTGGACATAACAGTCATCAACTAAAATTGCAGAAGGTCCGATAAGTTGGTCCTCATCCCCAGCCAGGTCCAAACTAGGTGTGTGGATCTTTAGACATCTCATGATTCAATTATGATTCAGAACTCCGACTTGATTCTAAAACAATTCTCAGTGCATCTTGATGCATTTTTTTTCTATTAAAGATTTTTCCCTCCCACTGTGTGACAACCTGGCCCTTTTAAAGCAAAGTATTTGCAATGACCCATGAATTTACTTCCAACATCTTTTATTAAAACAAATGGAAGAGAAATCTGACACATGGTGTGCAGTGGTGGCCTAATGGTTAGGGATGTGGCCTGGTGAGCAGAGGGCTGTGGGTTCGATCCCTGGACCGGCAGGATTAGATCTGGGTGGGACAGATAACATAGCAGTATTTGCCCCACCCTCCTAAACCCCATCTGCTCCAGTGGAGCTGCTCAGTGTCCACAGGTCAGTCTGTGGTTGTACTGGGCAGCTTCCTGGTGTGAGTGTGAACAGCTGAAAAAGACAGGTTGCCTCTCAATTGAACTACCCTGTATAAATAAAGGTTAAATAAAAAACATGGACAAATTTATCTCAGAAATGTGCTTTTAAGAACTGACATTCTTTCAGAAGACCACAGCTGTCTACAGACAGACCAGAATCATTAACTTGCTTTCACACATTATTTTATTAAGCTCACGTTTTAGCTGGTTTTACCTCTACTGTATATTAATTTTTAAACAAAAAAATATTAAAATGAATTCTTTGTTCAATTTCAAACAAAATGTAATATAAAATTTTATAATACAGGAGAACACTAAATGTGATTGTTGACTTTAGATAAATAGGTCCAAAATTCTAAAATCTACAACTAAAATCCTAAAAATGTTTTACAGGAGAACACAAACTAAATTGTATTGCATTTTTAAAAAAAAGATTTATATACTGTATATATAAAAATCAATATTTCACAAAAAGTCCACCTCTATATAATATTTTCAGTGCAGACAAAACTGTTTCAAACTAAGACAAAAAAAAATGGACACAAAATATAATTCCAGGACACAAAATATAATTGCACAGGACAGAATTCCTCCTACATTTTTTTTTAAATCTCAACGGTAAACTCTGTTACAGCATGGATGGAGCTGTAACTCCATGGTTACAGGGAGAGGGGAGGTGGAACTTTTTGTTCAGTAACACACAGAGCTTTTACAGAGTTTTTAAGTGATACCCAAAGAAGGTAAATACATTCAATTTCACGACAGTGCTTCTGTTTATGGGTACAGACCTGAAAGGTCTGTTTGGGGTGGATGTCCTGGCTGTTGTCCTTGTGTGTGGGGGGGGAGGGGGGGTGCACCCGCAGCGAACCACAACCCGCTGACTCTCCAGAGCGGTTGGAGCCGCAGGGTCTCTGCACAGGGTGGCGTTCATGTAACAAAAGAAGCGAGTCTGCAGCAGGAGGAGAGCGCCCAAGGGCTCGTGCCATAATCTGTCGGGCGGTCGCCGATGCAGCAGTCAGTTCCACTTTTTCCACTTTTTTTGCCCCCCAAAATAAAAGTCTCCCTTTTCCCCAAATTGTATCAAAACGCTTCCGGGTCTGGACGGAGGACTCTCGGGGTCCAGATCCTGACCAGAGTCCACCAGTTGGTGGCCTCTGGTCTAAATGATCAATTTCCACAAGAAATTATGGAAAGAAGAAGAAAGCTTTTCCCTATTAGGAAACAAAAAATCCAACAAGGTAAATGAGTAATTATGTCTGTGGATAGATTATTTATAGATGGCAAACTGTTTATGGATGAAACCATAACCCCCTGGCTATTCTAGATTCTAGTTTGTTCCCTAGCTACACGTGAGAAAAGAGTGTGATTGAGCGCAGGTCTCTTATTGATCATTGTTTAATCCAGGGATGTCCAATCATGTGCCATGGAGGGCCAAGACCCTGCAGGTTTTCTCTTCTACCCAGTCTCTTCAGCAGGTGTTTTCACTGATCAGCAATCAGTGGGAAGAAGTTTAGTGAAATCTGCTGTTGAAGACACTGGTTGGAAGTAAAGCCTGTAGGGTCTTGGCCCTCCATGGCACATGATTGGACACCCCTGGTTTAATCTGTTAACATTTGTCTAATGGTTCTTTTTTGTTTAGGTTGTTTGTTCGTTAGCTGTTGCAATCTTGCTGATGTTGCTGTGTGTTATCTGTATCTTCTCATCACTTACTAACTTTCATGTCTGGTCTCTCTCGCACAAGTACATGCACCCCACTAATTCTTGCAAATGCAAGTAAATACTGTACAACAGACATATCATGCGTGTGCACCCAGGCACCCAGGCACACACACACACACACACACCCACACACACACACACACACACAGTACTGTATATGCTATACGCGCAACACATATATGCTTTTGAATTGTGGTTCAACAGAATTATTTTAAACTAGAAAAGCATTCATAGAGCACATACCTCCACCAAGGCTCCTTCTGTTTCTCATGGATCACCTCCAACATGTAATGGGTTTGTGTGTAGGCCTATAGCCACTTGTGGTGAAAATTGCATCAAAGTCTGTCCATCAGTTTTGGAGTATTGTTGCTAACACACTGTGAGAAGATAAGAGCCTTGGTTGAGGTATGCATTCTCAGATCATCACCAAAATATAATGGGTTCCTCTCTAGCCCAAGAACCACCTCTGGTGAAAATTTCATCCAAATCCATAAAGTAGTTTTTGTGTAATCCTGCTGCACAAATACAAACAAAGCCCTTGGTGGAGGTATGCACTCTCAGATCATCACTAAAATCTAATCATCTGTTCCCTGTGCCATTACCTTTCCTGAAAATTTCATCAAAATCCGTTAATAACTTTTTGAGTTATGTTGGTAACAGACAGACAAACAGACAAACACCGGTAAAAAAACAACCTCCTTGGAGGAGGTAAAAACAAACTCATGAAACAGGCCTGGACAAAAATGATGGTACCCTTAACTTAATATTTTGTTGCACAACCTTTTGAGGCAATCACTGCAATCAAACGATTTCTGTAACTGTCAGTGAGACTTCTGCACCTCGCAGCAGGTATTTTGGCCCACTCCTCATGAGCAAACTGCTCCAGTTGTCTCAGGTTTTGAAGGGTACCTTCTCCAGACGGCATGTTTCAGCTCCTTCCACAGATGTTCAATAGGATTTAGATCAGGTCTCATAGAAGGCCACTATAAAATAGTCCAATGTTTCGCTCTTAGCCATTCTTGGGTGTTTTTAGCTGTGTGTTTTGGGTCATTATCCTGTTGCAAGACCCATGACCTGCGACTGAGACCAAGCTGTCTGACACCAGGCAGCACATTTCTCTCTAGAATATCTTGATAGTCTTGAGATTTCATTGTACCCTGCACAGATTCAAGACACCCTGTGCCAGATGCAGCAAAGCAGCCCCAGAACATAACAGAACCTCCTCCATGTTTCACAGTAGGGACAGTGTTCTTTTCTTGGTATGCTTCATTTTTGCGTCTGTGAACATAGAGCTGATGTGCCTTGCCAAAAAGTTCCAGTTTTGTCTCGTCTGTCCATAGGACATTCTCCCAGAAGCTTTGTGGCTTGTCAACACGCAGTTCGATAAATTCCAATCTGTTTTTTTTTATAATTTGTTTTCAACAGTGGTGTCCTCCTTGGTCGTCTCCCATGAAGTCCACTTTGACTCAAACAACGACGGATGGTGCAATCTGACACTGATGTACCTTGAATGAATGAATGAATGAATGAATTTTATTTATTTCGGATAGTACATTACAGGTTAAAAGAAACTGTATAATATAACAACAAGGTTCATATTAGACAAAGACTCCTTCTACTATTACAATTCCACGTGAGTTATCCGAAATGGGTTGATGGCTGAAGCCGCAGCTTAATATTGCCCACCCATATTCCATCCAAGAATTCAAAGGAGAAAAAAGAGTAAACAAGACAAGAGCGATTACAATGTTAAAACAAGGCGCAGACAAATTGTGACTGAGAGAAAAGAATAACTGAGCTAGTCTAAGTTAAGCGGTTACTATTCAAAAACAAATCTAAGACATAGTGTCACAGAGAGTAAAAAAGAAAAAAAGAAAAAACTAAGCTACACACAACACAGGCTGGAAACGTCAATCCTCATGTGAGTTTTACATGTCGTCTTGTAAATAGGTTTGGAGTATTTCGTCCTTTAGTTTTTGTTTAAATTGTCCAAGCTTTGTACATGATTTTAATTCAGGTCCAAAATCGTTCCATAATCTGACTCCTTGCACTGAAATACAGTGTTGCTTGTGGTTGTTCTCACTGTAGTCTTTTGAAATATACTTGTTCCTCTGAAGTGATATCGTTTCTCCCTTGTTTGGAACAACTTTTGGTTATTTGCGGGGCAGTGATAGATTCTTCACTTTGAACATTATTATTGCGGTTTTAAGGTCAATCAGATCTTTCAACTGAGAGTTTTTGTTTAAGAAAAGTGGGTTTGTTGGGTTCCCTGTAAGCTGCTTTGGTTGATTATTCTAATAGCTCTCTTTTGAAGCATAAAGAGTGGATATATGTTTGTTTTATATGTATTTCCCCATACTTCATTACAATATGTCATGTATGGGAGTATTAATGAATGATACAAGGTGTATAGTGTGGGTTGATTCAGCAAATTTTTCACTCTGTGTAATATTGCAATTGATTTGGATACTTTACCTTTTATATAATTAATATGTGGCTTCCAACACAGTTTGTTATCAATTATTACTCCAAGGAATTTAGTTTCGGATACCCTTTCAATCTCTACACCATTTACACTGAGTTTGGGTACTGGGTAGTTGTGATGGTTGTTAAAGACTATAAATTTTGTCTTGCTTAAATTGAGCGTTAATTTGTTTGAATCAAACCACAGTTTCAGCTTTCCTAATTCCTTTCCGAGGTGTATCCAGAAGTTGTTCCAAATTGGTTCACTGGCATAGCAGATTAGTGTCATCAGCAAACATTATGAAGTCCATTTTGTTCTGAAACGTTACATATATTATTTATATACATAGTGAATAATAATGGTCCCAAAACTGAACCCTGTGGGACTCCAACAGGTGACCTTCAGTAACTCTGAGTTTTTTGCTGTTAACACATGCAAACTGATATCTATTCTTTAAGTAACTACTTAACCAGGACAGTGCTAACCCTCTAATACCACAATTTTTGTAGTTCTTAATAATAGATTGTGATCTACTGTATCAAATGCTTTTTAAGATCCAGGAATACTCCAACGGAATACTCTTTATTTTTCAATGGCTGTTGATATTTTTTTCTGTAAATTCCATTAAGGCATATGCTGTTGTCCTTTTGTGTCTGAACCCAGATTGCCCGCTCACACATTAAATCATTCTTCAGTATGAAGTTGTCAATTCTCTCATAGAATAGTTTTTTCAAGTATCTTGGGAAAATTGCGGTAATAGTGAAAGTGGTCTGTAGTTGGGAGAGTTCCCCTCTGGCCGCCTGTCTGTGTAAATCGGAATTACTTTAGCTATTGTCATTGCATTGGGAAATGATACCTGATTGGAGAGACAGGTTACAGATAGTACGTCAGTGGTTTCACTATGCATTCGATAACAGTTTTGACTAGTAGCATGTCAATACCAATCGCAGTCAGTAGATGTTTTACTTTTGAACAATTTAACAATTCACTGACCTCTCTTTCGTCTGTGTTCTTTATGAAGATGGTGTCTTTTACAGCAGTGTATTGCATATTGTAGCACCTGTAGGCGCCGTAGTGGGTATTTCTCAGGCCAGTTAGGTCCATGTTAACAAAAAAATTATTAAATTCATCTGCAGGTGAAGCTATATTCACATTCGGAGTCGATTTATATTTTTGGAATATTAGTTGGGTAGCTAGTATTTCTGCTTTGATTTCCAGGATACTGTTGATTATTGTCCATGTATTTTTAATATTGTCTTTGTTTTTTTCCAGTTCTTTACTGTAATAGTCTCTTTTACTGCATCTTATTATATATGTTAACTTATTTTTGTATGTTTTATACCGTTGCTCTGCTTCTTTTGTCCTTTTCTTTATGAAAGCTTTATATAATAAATTTTTCTTTTTACACGCCTTTTGTAGTCCTTTGGTTAACCATGGTTTGTCAGCAAATTTGTGTTTAAGCTTTTTTTTAACTAATGGGCAGTTTTTTTCATAAAGAGTGGTTACAATGTTTATAAATGTGTCATAGGCTTCATTTACATCTGATACATAGACTTCTGTCCAGTCTTGCTTCAGCAAGTCCTCTTTAAAAGAACTGATTGCGTTTGGTGATTTGTGTCTGAACGATTTTGAGATTTTTTCTGGGTTGGGCCCCGTGTGGCCATGGATAAGTGCAAAGATTGGCAAGTGGTCGCTTATATCATTTATCAATAATCCACTTTCTATTTTCTTATCGAGAACATTGACAAACAGGTTGTCAATAAGTGTAGCAGAGTGAACTGTGATTCTACTGGGATGTGTTATTGTGGGATATAGACTCATGCTGTACATAGAGTTCATGAACTCTGTAACTACATTTTGTTGATGTGGATTAAGTAGGTCAATATTGAAATCTCCACAAATTGCTACCATTTTCTTACTAGTAATATTATTGTACAGCTCGACTAATTTATCTCTGAATGTCTCAATGCAAGTTCCCGGCGTTCTGTATATGCAGCTTATGATTAGATTTTTTGTTTTGTCTAGGTCAATCTCAACAGTAACACATTCCAAAATCCCTGGTAGTGCTGAGGACATTTCATTTACAAGCTTACATCTATATAGGCCATCAACATACAGTGCAACACCACCACCCTTTTTTTGAGATCTGTTAATGTTAAACATCTGATATCCCTCTATTGCCATCAGGGGAGCCTGGTCTTCATTAAGCCAGGTTTCCGAGACTGCAATGGCTGTGAATTTTCTGTTTAGCTGTTTTAAATAGTCCTGAATCTGTGAGAAGTTTTTGTTAAGACTTCTGCTATTGAAGTGTATTATTGACAGTTTACCATCTAATTGCACTTGACTTTTGAATTGCTTTTCAGTGTAATATTCACAGTGGTTATGAATATTATTGAAAAAGTGGTTATCGGGATCAATATCATTCTCCATCTCTTGTGGTTTATGTTCAGCATAGTGGCATATTTTTAGAGTTTGAGTTTCCTCACTCTGTGTTTCATAGACAGTGTTCATTTGTATTTATCTAAGTCAGTAGCATCTCTGATCATTATACTTTTTGCTTGCTCAGGTGTTCCATTTAGTTTAATCCAAATTCTACAATTTCTTGTCCAGGTTGACTGTATCCTATTTTGTTTTTTAGCATCCGTGCCTGCCGTGCTAATTCAGCGGGTTTTTTTTGTCAGGTGTTCATTTAGGTAAACTTGAGTTTCCTTTAGTTTTTTGGCCTGCCTCAGTATGTCATTTTTCACCCTCCTGTTCACAAAGCGCATCACAATTGATTTCTTTGTTTTGTTATCTTTCTTCGGTAAAGCATAACAGGCTGAGATCGCATTGGCTTCTACCTTAATGTCTTTATCATTAAGGAACTGAAGCACTTGGTTTTCTAGGGACATTGATTCACTTATGGAAGCATGTTCACCACTCAGTCCTGTTGCGGCATGGGCGTAGGACTGATATCTGATGTCTAGTCCACTTATAACTAGGTCATCAATGCGAGAACCTTGTTCAAGATCCTCGACGCGTTGCTCCAAAAGACGCCCGTGTTGCTCCAGGTCCATAATTTTTTGGTCTTTTTCTTTTATTATTGAATGTAGGGCTTGTACCTCTTGTATTAGGTTTATTATTTTGGCCTGTTGGTTAGTCATTTTGGCCAATTCTTCTAACACAAAGTTCAGAGATTTTTTAATTTCTTCCATTTCCTCTTTTTTGGGTGGCGTTTTACTGACCTGTGGATAGAAATAAACAGAGAATCCGGCTAGGCTATCACCGGCGCCTGCCTCCGTCTACCTGGCCAGTTATGTCGCACACCGCCGGCGCAGCCGGAATCCACCGATCACAGCCACTCGTCGCCGTCTGGCTGGGTGGCTCCTCCGCTGGGCCCCGTCACCGCCAGTTATGTCGCACTCCGCCGGCGTAGCTCTAATCCACCGATCACCTCCGCCGATCGGTGGCCGATCACCGTCGCTCGCTGTCGTCTGGCTGGGTGTCTCTTCCGCTAGGCCCCGTCACCGACCGCCGTCAGTCTGGTAGTTCCTCGGCTGGGCCTCGCAAATTGGGCTCCGATTCAGGCCACTGTCCTGCTGAATCCAGGTGGCCCCCGTCTCTCACCAACGCCGCGCTCGAGCTCCCAATCGCCGCCTCGGTAGGTTCGTCCGGTAAGTCCTCACCGGGGACTGAGCCGCCTCGGTAGGTTCGTCCGGTAAGCCCTCACCGGGGACTGAGCCGCTTCGTGTCGGAGTTAGGTGACGCACAGGGGCTAGTGTTAAGCTAACCAGTATTAGCTTGGCAGAAGCTTCAGATAGAGCGCAGCGGTTCTACCCGATTAAAGGGGCATTCCGACGGGATTCTGACGGGGGTGGAAGTTCAGCCCGTGGGGTCCGTCACGAGCGCCGATCGCTGTTGATTAGGTTCTTTTAATGGGAAGAAATCAGCGACTTTGTCTCAGCGTTGAAAAAGTGTGACTATCCCGGTCGCCATCTTGAATAACCTTGACCTTGGAGTTCACCATGAATGTGTTTAGAGGTTGTTCTGGGCTCTTTTGTTACCATTCGTATTATCTGTCTCCTCCTGCAGCCATGTCCAGGGAGGTTGGCTACAGTCCCGTGGATCTTAAATTTCTGAATAATATGTGCAACTGTAGTCACAGGAACATCAAGCTGCTTGGAGATGGTCTTATAGCCTTTACCTTTCACATGCTTGTCTCTAATTTTCTTTCTAATTTCCTGAGACAACTCTCTCCTTTGCTTCCTCTGGTCCATGTTTAGTGTGGTACACACCATGTCACCAAACAGCACAGTGACTACTTGTCACCCTTTAAATAGGCCGACTTGTGGAGGATATGAATAAGGGTCACCAATGTGGAGGCAAGGATCAAATAAGTGCAGGCGGACACGGCGAACTGAAGTTTAAAAGGGTGCTTTCTGCAGCTTTCCCGGTTGTGGATGATCTCCGGGGAGTTCGCCTGGTGTTGGTTCTGCGTCAAGGTCTCCCATGTGGCAGAAGGGAGGGCAGTCCATTCGCGTCAGGCAGCTGCGTTCGTTCGTCGTTGGAGTCACCGTTGGGGGCTGTGTTCGTTCGTCGTTGGAGTGTTCTTTCCTTCGGGGTCACCACTCCGGGGTGTTCTTTTCTTCGGGGTCACCAGTGTGGAGGATACGAATAAGGGTCACCAGTGTGGAGGCAAGGATCAAATAAGTGCAGGCAGACACGGCGAACTGAAGTTTAAAAGGGTGCTTTATTCATCCTCCATCACGAGGCTCACCCAGCGCTGTGGCAGGGCGCTGGAGTGAGCCCTGCATCTCTAAGTCAGCAACAAGCACGTGAGAGAGCTCAAGTGAGGCATATACAGTCAGCTTATATACTCAACCACAGACAATGCATGCATGGCATATTAGCATCACAGTAAGCAGGAATGCATGGGACATTTACGTACATGAGAGTCACACATATCAATAGCAGGATTACTGGCGCCGGAATTCCTCTCTGCTCCGGGGCTGTAGGACAAAGGAGGCTGCAAGGCACATCTACATATCGATATCGGTCCATACATCTCATTGTTCTGTTAATTGCTCAAGCTGAGCGCTCTGCCTGTCCCGTAGGTTGTGGTGGGTCACCACAGACTGACTGATTACAAGTTTGTAGACACCTGTGATGTTGATTAGAGAACACATCTTGGTTGAACATGTCCCTATGGTCACATTATTTTCAATCTTTTCAAGGGGTACCATCATTTTTGTCCAGGTCTGTTTCATGAGTTTGTTTTCTAAAGTATTTCTGTTGAACCACAATTCAAAAGCATTGTCTGATTTTCATTGGTTAATTTTCATAGAATTTTTATTTATTACCACTTTTGTCAGATTCAAGTTATTTCTGTGGCCATTGTGGGTTTTTCTTTCATTAACAGAGGGGTACCAACAATTTTGTCCACAGCTGTACAAAGCACATAGGTACATTTAACTAGCTTCCAGCACAAAACCAGTTAGTTAAAACATGTCCACATTAAAGTTTGTCACGTGGAACATATGTGGAATTGGTACAAGGGAGAGGAGGTTAAAAGTTTTTAATCGACTGAAGGATCTACTGCGGAGGTCACCAACTAAAACTGCCAAAGGTCCGATAAGTCGGTCCTCCTCCCCAACTGTGGTCCGAACTAGGTGTGGGAATCTTTAGGCACTTCATGATTCGATTATGATTCAGAACTCTGATTTGATTCTAAAACAATTCTCAGTGCATCTTGACACATTTTTTTTCTATTCAAGATTTTTCCCTCCCACTTTATGACAACTTGGCCCTTTTAAAACAAAGTATTTACAGTGAATTTACTTCCATGTTTTATTAAAACAAAAGGAAGTGAACTCTGACACATGGTGAGCAGTGGTGGCCTAATGGTTAGGGATGTGACATGATGAGCGGAGGGTCACAGGTTCGATCCCTGGACTGGTAGGATTAAATCTTGGTGAGACAGATAACATAGTGGTGTTTGCCCCACCCTACTTAACCCCACTGTGGTGCCCTTGAGCAAGGCCCTTAACCCCAACTGGAGCTGCTCAGTGGTCACAGGTCAGTCTGTGGTTGTACTGGGCAACTTCTTGGTGTGAGTGTTAACAGGGTGTCCTTGAAAAAGAGAGGTTTCCTCTCAATGGAACTACCCTGTATAAATAAAGGTTAAATAAAAAAATAAAATGAACATGGACAAATTTGTCTCAAAATGTTCTTTTCAGAACTGTCATCCTTTCATTGACATTCTTTCAGAAGACCACAGCTGTCTCCAGACAGGCCAGGATCATTTAACTTGCTTTCACACATTATTTTATTAAGTTCATGTTTTAGCTTCTTTTAGCTCTATATTAATTTTTAAACAAAAAAAATATTAAAATGAATTCTTTGTTCAATTTCAAAAATGTAATACAAAATTTTATAATACAGGAGAACACTAAATGTGTTTGTTGACTGCAAATAAATAGGTCTAAAATTATAAAATCTACAACTAAAATCCTAAAAATGTTTCACAGAAGAACAGAAACTAAATTGTATTGCATTTAAAAAAGATTAATTTCTAAAAAACTAAATTTCACAAGAAGTCCACCTCTATACAGTATTTTCAGTGCAGAAAAAACTTTCAAACTAAAACAAAAATAAAACGGACATAAAATATAATTCCAGGACAGAATTCCTCGACATATCTTTTATCAACAGTAAAAGATTTACAGCATAGATGGAGCTGTGAACGCCACGGTTACAGGGAGAGGGGAGGTGGAACTTTTTATGTTCAGTAACACACAGAGCTTTTACTGAGTTCCCAGCATGGACTACTCTTGGCTCACAGCAGCGCTTCTACAGACAGTCTGGCCGGGGTGGATTGTCGCCTTGTGTGTGTGTTTGAGGGAAGGGCAGGGCGGGGCGCCCGCACCGAACCTGATTTTGCAACCCGCTGCATACTCTCTGGAGTGGTTGGAGCCACAGAGTCTCTGCAGAGAGTGGCGTTCGTGAGACAGTGACAGCAAAGAGAGGAATCTGCAGCAGGAGAGTGCCCAAGGGCTCGGGCCATAATCTGTCGGCCGGTTGCCAATGCAGCAGTTCAGTTCAGCTTTTTCCGCTTTTTTCCCCACCAAAATAAAACAGTCCTCTCTTTCCCCAAATTGTATTAAAAGGCTTTGGGGTCCAGACAGCGGACTCTCAGGGTCCGGATACGGACCGGAGTCTGCCAGTTGGTGACCCCTGATCTACAGGCAGACTTTGTCTTATTACAGGAAACAGATGTTTCGAAGTCGTCTGTAGATGCATTCACCTCCCTTGAATTTACACACATGTACTCAACCTGCTTTAATTCCAAACAAAGGTGGGTAGCCATATTGGTAAACAGAAGAATATGTTTTGTTGTTAACAACACTATAGCAAATCCAGAAAGTAGATTTATAATATTGAAAATATCAGTTCAAAACGTGGATCTATGTATTGCCAGTGTTTACGGCCCACATGTTGATGGCCCATCCTTTTCACACTTCTTCACTTCTCTATCTGAGCACTTGGACACCGCACCCCATAATAGGAGAAGACTTCAACCACCTGGTATTAAACCCCTGCAAATG
This sequence comes from Pholidichthys leucotaenia, assembly GCA_020510985.1. NCBI lineage: Eukaryota > Metazoa > Chordata > Actinopteri > Cichliformes > Pholidichthyidae > Pholidichthys > Pholidichthys leucotaenia. The sequence goes on along the minus strand of CM035847.1, from coordinate 285,896,979 downwards.
ACACGGCTCAGTACAGCGGGGAATTGTCAGAAATGGCAGGCTACTGACACTCTTAGACAATACATGAGTGATTTTGGTCTTTGCAATGAATAGCGTTCTCTTCACCCAACTCTTAGGGAATACACCTTCTTCTCACCAGTGCACCACTCATTCTCATTTAGACTTTTTCTTCGCTAGTAACTCCATTGTGAGGGATATCATAGACACTGAAATTTGCTCTAATCAAGTTATCAGCGATCACCATTCAGTATCTCTTACACTGGTGAATAAAGCTACAAGGAAAACTAGGAAATGGAAATTTAATACATCACTACTCAAAGACAAAGACAATATTAACTATTTTAACAAGGAGTGGGAATCATATCTGGAAAACAGGGTTCTCTGGGAAGCAGCAAAAAGCAGTCATGCGAGGTAAAATAATCTCTTAACCTTCATATAAGAATAAAAAAGAAAAAGCACTGGTATTGGAGTTAGAGCAGAAAATTAAATCACTGGAGACGACCTGTGCTGTTTCTCCACAGGAACAGGCACTCAACAATCTGAGAAAATTAAAGATGGAACTAAAAGAAATTATGAACAAAAGGACACAGTTTAAAATACAAAGACTATGTCTGGAGGAGTTTGAACATACTAATAAATCCAGGAGATATCTTTCTAATCAGCTTAAACTGAATAAAGAAAAAAAACAACTATCCACTCTATTAAGGATACAACTGGAAATATCACCCATGAGCCTGAAGAAATAAATAACTCCTTCAGAAAGTTTTATGAAAACCTCTATTCATCTCAGATTAATCCATCTGACTCAGAGATAAATGAATTTCTGGACAATATTAATTTACCATGATTAAATAACACAAAAAAAAATTTTTTTTTACAAAAAAACATTTTTTTTTGTAAGTTGTCTGTGTTTTTACAACTGATTTAAGACAATTTTGCACCACAGAATCTGAAAATGACATCCGTTTCTCTCTATCAGGTACTAAGTAAAAACTTGTACTTACTTAGTACTGTGCAAGTACTTACCTTTATATAAAGGCAAGTACTTTATATACCTTTATATACCTTTATAGTGGCAAGTACTTTATATACTTTTATAGTGGCTGGAGCCTATCCCAGCATCTTTGGGCAAGAGGCAGGGTACACCCTGGACAGATCGCCAGTCCATTGCAGACTAAATCACATTCCCCTTCTAAAGACAATACAAGACGACCTTATGCATTGGAGGACATTACCTATATCACTAATGGGAAGAGTCACAACCGTTAAAATGATGGTCCTTCCTAAAATCAATTATCTATTTTCAGTGATTCCTACCCAACCATCTATGGCCTGGTTTAAGTCTCTAGACTCATTCATTCATTCATTCATCTTCTTCCGCTTAATCCTTTTCGGGTCACGGGGGAGCTGGAGCCTATCCCAGCATCTTTGGGCGAGAGGCAGGGTACACCCTGGACAGATCGCCAGTCCATCGCAGGGCCAACACAGAGAGACAGACAACCATTCACTCTCACAGTCATACCTAAGGACAATTTAGAATCCCCAGTTTGATGCCAATTAACCTATCTTGCATGTTTTTGGCATGTGGCCGAGGAAACTGGAGAAATCCGGAGAAGAACCCCACGCAGACACGGGGGAGAACATGCAAACTCCACACAGATACTCAAATATAAGTAAATTTTTATGGAAGGATAAACCATCATGGATCAGTTTAAAAACTCTTCAAAAAGCAAGCGTGCAGAGGTTTAGATTTACCAAATTTTTAAAATTATTTCTTAGCCACTAGACTGCAGTATGTTTCTAATTGGACAAAATCAAACCCACTAGGAAACCCATGGTTAGATGCCGAACAGGCTCTCTGTGGGTCACTAAATATCTCTGACTTACCTTTCACAAGACAAGCCCCTGTACCAAGCACGATGACTGTTTGAAAGCATTAACATTAGTTCCTCTCTGACAGCCTGGTGGAAATTTTTTTTTAAAAAATGGGGTCTTCACTTGTCCCTTGTAAACTCATGCCCATTTGGAATAATCCTGATATCCTGCAACAAAACAGGATGTTAAATTTTCCACTATGGTATGAGAAAGGAATAAAAAAACTTAGAACATCTTATTCGAGGTGGAAACTTTATCCAATTCTAGGAACTGGTGTCACAGTATGACAGTGATAAAAAAAAAAAAAAGTTTCTTGAATACCAACAGCTTAAATCCATAATAAAAGCAAGGTTCAATTTCAACCAGACAGATTTCGAGGTCCCAGTTAAGGTGACAGAGCTTCTAAATCTTTGTTCCCCTAAATTGATATCAAAAATACACAGACTATTATCAAAACTGGATGAGTCAGTATCTCTCCCAAAATTAAAATGGGAAACAGACCTATCAGTCAATAAAGATATAAGCTTCTGGACAGAAATATATTAACACTTTTAAGATGACTAAAAACTTTAATTTACAACTCATACAGTACAAAGTTCTACATAGAACTCATTACACAGGACAAAGGATGTTCAAAATTGGCCTGAGTCACACAAATATCTGTTTCCACTGCATCAACAACGTCCCGGGTAGTTACAATGGATATAAAAAGTCTACACACCCCAGTTCAAATGTCAGGTTTTTGTTATGTAAAAAAATGAGACCAAGATAAATCATTTCAAAAATTTTCCACCATTAATGTGACCTGTAACCTCCATCCATCCATCTTCTTCCGCTTAATTTTTTTCAGGTCGTGGGGGGCCTGGAGCCTATCCCAGCATCTTTAGGCTAGAGGGAGGGTACACCCTGGACAGATCGCCAGTCTGTCGCAGGGCCAACACAGAGAGACAGACAACCATTCTCTCTCACATTCATACATAAGGACAATTTAAAATCCCCAATTTAATGCCAATTAACCTAACGTGCATGTTTTTGGCATGTGGGAGGAAACTGGAGAGATCCCGAAGTAAATCCACACAGACACGGGGAGAACATGCACACTCCACACAGATCACTGTTGGTCGGGGGCTGGGATTGAACCCAGGATCCCCTGGCCAAGGGTGAGTTGCTGTGCTGCCACAGTGCTAACAACTCCGCCACCGCGCTGCTCTACCTATAACCTGTAGAACCCAATTGAAAAACAAACTGAAATCTTTTAAGGGGAAAAATAAAAAACTTACAATAACCTGTTTGCATAAATATGCACACCCTCTTATAACTAGGGACATGGCTGTGTTCAGAATTAACCAATCACATTCAAACTCATGTTAAATGGGAGTCAGCACACACCTGCCACCATTTAAAGTGCCTGTGATTAACCCCAAATAAAGTTCAGCTGTTCTAGTAGGCTCTTCCTGACATTTTTGTAGTCACATCTTACAGCACAAGACATGATCCGCAGACAGCATATAAAGCATCACAGGGATCTCATTGTTCAAAGGTATCAGTCAGGAGAAGAGTACAAAAGAATTTCCAAGGAATTAAATATACCATGTAACACAGTAGAGATAGTAATCATCAAGTGGAGAAAATATGGCACAACAGTGACATTACCAAGAACTGGACGTCTCTCCAAAATTGATGAAAAGATGAGAAGTCAGAGAGGCTGCCAAGAGGCCAACAGCAACATTGAATGAGCTGCAGGAATTTCTGGCAAGTTGTAGTGTTAACTGCTGAGTTCCAATTTATAAAATCATTCTTTGCTGAGGAGAAATTGTTTCACCCAAAAGTCTGGTCATGAATTGCTTTTTTTCACCCAAGATCAGAGTGGTGAAACCTTACGCCATCGGCCATAAAAGTGGAAGTTAATCCCTGCTCCAGACCTGCAGTCATTTCCCCTCAAATCCATTTGCCAAAGGAATGCCCCAAATGACAGGTTTATGACCTGATGTTCCACAGACCGTGATAGTAAGATTGCTGATTGAAACTCAAAGGTCCAACATTGCCCTCCAATGGAAAACAAGAATATTTTTCTCAATTTGACTTGACCAATTGCACTGAGTTGAATTGTCAAAAGTTTTCACTAATGGGCAGATCCAACCCTGATCTTTGAATGTAGTTGGGCAAAACTTTCCATTGTTCCTAAGTTGCAGTTAGAGTGTTGCAGCCCGGCCGGCAGGGAGTGAGTCTTGGAAGGAGCAGATTTTCTGCTGTCTCCATTTTTTTTTCTTTTTCTAAGTAGACCCAGAGCCCATGCTCTGTGTAAATTATTTTTCTTTCCTTTAAAAATCACTTTTTCCTGTTTTACTACTTTTCCTTAAATTACTGTGCTAAGAAGATTTAGTTTTACCAAGCTTAAAACTTTGTTCTGACCACAACACATCAGAAGAAACGGATTTGTGATTTGTTTCTTTCCAATTTGATTTTCCGATCGGACTTTGAACAATAAACAAATGTTATCTGGAATTTGACCACCTGGCCAAATTCCTTTAGTTGTAGGGGGGAAAAAAAACCCCAAAAAACATCAGCCACCTTCTACAGTTGTGATCTCTGGAGTAGGCCGAGCCGTGGGACAGAACCTGTCTGCCAGTTCTCTCAACAGAATCCATGCCCATCCAGGTGGAGCAAGATCCAATGGACGGCCTGCTACCACACGGAACACAATGTGACTGCTGTGCTGAAGGTCTGTTGTCCAATTTAAACTTTATTCTTCAGAATATTCCTGGTATAGGTTCTATAAACTTAAGATCTTCAAACTCCTTTCAGAACTTCAAATGCATTTGTCTTTTCATTAATCTCCATTCTTCAGTGCAATACCACTTTTCCTTTTTATAAAATAGTTTAATCATCATTTTCTTCATAAAATTGTATCTACTTTTCTTAACCAATGCTATTTTATGGTTTTTCATTTTCCATTACATTGCCAAATTAAACTATGGTTTTCTTTAGTTCCACAAATGTTTGACAATACATGTTTTGCTCAGTAATTCAATAACAGTCTATGCTGCTCATGATACATGTTGAATTCCCTGTCTTGAAGTTATCTGAATGTGTTAATCTATTCTGAAATTTCTTATTAAGCGATCAAAAAGACATATGGGAGTTACTGCTTGATTTCATGCCCATCTTCTTGATTAAAAGCAGACAAGAACTCACAGTTTTGTTTTTTTGGTTTTTGTTGTTTTGTTTTTTTGGAGACTGATTCATTATTGGTACAAATACAGAATTATTAATAAAATTGTCCATTCTTTTGGACGAAGAAAAACATCCAAGCCCGGCTACATTTTTGCAAAAACACATTTGAAATCTCCCAAACACATGTGGGAAAATGCGTTGTGGTCCGATAAAACTAAGGTTGGACTTTTTGGCTATAATTCCAAAAGGTATATTTGGCACAAACAACACTGCTCATCACCAAAAGAACACCATACCTACAGTGAAGCATGGTGGTGGCAGCATCATGCTTTGGGGCTGTTTTTCTTCAGCTGGAGCTGGGGCCTTTGTCAAGGTGAAGGGAATTGTGAACAGTTCAAAATACCAGTTAGTGTTGGCACAAAACCTTCAGGCTTCTGCTAGAAAGCTGAAGATGAAGAGGAACTTCATCTTTCAGCAAGACAATGACCAAAAGCACACATTCAAATCAACAAAAGAATGGTTTCACCATAAGAAGATTAAGGTTTTGGAATGGCCCAGCCAGAGTCCAGACCTGAATCTGATCAAACATCTGTGGGGTGATCTGAAGAGGGCTGTGCACAGGAGATACCCTCGAAATCTGACAGATTTGGAACATTTTTGCAAAGAAGAGTCGGCAGATATTGCCGCATCAATATGTGCAACGCTAATAGACTCCTACCCAAAAAGACTGAGTGCTGTAATAAAAGCCAAAGGTGCTGCAACAAAATATAAGTTTAAGGGTGTGCATATTTATGCAACCAGGTTATTGTAAGTTTTTTTAATTTTTCCCCTTAAAGGATTTCAGCTTGTTTTTCAATTGAGTTTTACAGGTTACTGGTCACATTAATGGTGGAAAAAGTTTTGAAATGATTTATCTTGGTCTCATTTTTTTACATCACAAAAACCTGGCATCTGAACAGGGGTGTGTAGACTTTTTATATCCACTGTATGTGTGAATGCGTGGGTATGTGTGTTCTGTGTAAATATGCGAGGGTGTGTGTGGGTGGAGGTGGACATAATGGTATGCATGTGTGTGTACACGTACACGTGAAGGTGGGTGTGTGTGGGTACACGTACCTGCGAGTGGCTGTGCGGTTGTGGAGGGTGTATACTATATGTGAGGGGAAGACCTCATTTGGCAGCGGGTGCTTGGGGGGTGGGGCGGGCCGTCTGGTGGTCGGGGGGATAGCAGTTCAGTTACTGCTTTCCCTGGCCATCATGCTGTTGGGTCCCGGGACTGGGCACTTTGCCCGCACTGCCTCCAGTGTCTGTGGCACCGGGTGTGGGTGTGTGTGGGTGTTCAGTGGCAGTCGGGGGGGAGCTGGGGGGGGAGTGTGGGGGGGTACGGGTTGGCGGCTGCATTTCCGTCGGTTTACCCTGGGGCGGCTGTGGTTGCAAGGGTAGGCTGCCACCGGCCATGTCTGTCTGGGGTGGTTGGCGGGTGGGTTCGCGGAGGGCACTTTGGGAGGTCGCTTGACATGTGGATCACCGTATTATTATTATATATGTTTGTGTACGTGCATACAGGGTGTGTACAAGATGCGTGAGAGTGAGGATGAGTGTGGCTGTCCCATCGTGCCTGTGGTGCTGGAGAGCGCTGGGGTACAACATTGGCGGGTCCTGACTAGCATGGCCTGGCGCCCCTCACCCTGCGATGGGATCCTGGGCTGGTGGGTGGCTTTCAGAGACAGTTTGGGAGCTGGCTTCTGGGAGGACATGGGCTCTTTCTGGGACCACTCTCCTCCCAATCTTACCCCACTCCCCAATTCTGGGTGGTCATACATCTTATTGGATACACTTAGGGTTTTGGGGTGGGGGTGTGCCGTACGGTGTCGGTGAAGAGGATCCCTCTGTCTCCTACTGCGCTGTGGGGGGCGCCCTCACCTCTGTTCTTGGGGGAATGGGAGCTCTGCTGCCGATAGCAGTGGGTAGCGATGCCCTATCACACTATCCCCCAATTTTAACTGCACTTTGGTAGTTCATACACCTGCACCCAATGACACCACACAGATAACACTCACCCTTCACGATTCACACATGGGGGGTGGGGGGGGGAGACCCTACCATGGGGAAGTTGCCCTGAACAACATAGCTCCTTGGATCATTAGAGCATACATGCCCCTCCGCCATGACCCACAGAGGGGGTTATCATATATAAAGTTTTAATTTTTTTCCTGTCCATACACAATGACCAAAGTTGATGTTTTGGTTGGGGGAGGAAAGAATTTTTTTTTTTTCCCATTTTGAAAGGTTTAAATAAGCCCTACCCCCACCCCACCAAACACAACCTTGCATAGGGCCCCCAGAAAGCTAGAAATGGCCCTGGTTAAAATCCAATAAGATACCTGACCTTTAGCGCGTGACAAGGTAATGCAGCATAACACCTTATAGCCACTAGTTACCACCTAATAAAAGAAAGCCAGCCATGAGAAGGAGCTAGCATTTATTTGTTGCTCCGCTGTGGCCCTGATGTGTTTGCAGCCCGAGGTAGTCAGAACAGCCTGATGTGGTTTCCCTGTTCCCTGGCTGACTTCCATACATCATGGAAAGTTTAATGTTCCCCGACAGGGCTGGCGTGGTGTTTTGGGGGTCTCATTGACATGTGGGTAGTGGGACCTGCCGGGCATAGCCGAGTGTGTCAAGAGGCGTCTGCGCTGTGATTAAAAATGACTCTGGAAGATACCTGCAGGCGGTTTTTATGGGCACAGAGGAAGACTTTGGTGATGGAAACAGTAGTTTCCTGGTTTCCATCGTTAAACACTATTTTATTAAATGAATTACAGCTTGTCAGACTTTAATTAACAAGACTGCTCAGTATTCACTGTTTATTTAGCTGTTTTTACTGTATGTGATTTCTTCCTTAAACTACTAATTTTTGCCTGTAACTACTGCCAGCATGCCTGCCTTTCAGAGCCATAGCTTTTTGGGCACCCTAAGAAAGATTGTTTTTGGAGGCCCCTGTTGTTTTAATGGAGAAGAGTTTAAACACTTTAAAATGAAGGAAAAAATATCTCTGCTCCCCAAAAAATCATGAAAAATAAAGGGTCATTGTCTCAATGAACAGTTACATAAATAAATAAATCTTTTACAAATTTAACCAGCATCAATATGAATATAGGTGCTGGTTAATATACAAATTTAAAGGGAAAAAAGTCACAAATTTAAGAGTAAAAAGTTGCAAATTTATGAAGACTTTTATTTTTTGCAAATTTATGAGAAATAGGAAGCAAAATTACAAGAAAAAAGTCACACATTCATGATAAAAAGTTGCAAATTTAAGAGAAAAAAGTTGCAAATTTTACAAGAAAAGTACAAGAGAAGTTACAAATTCACACAAAAGTTGCAAATTTAACAGACAAAAGTTTCAGATTTATTAGAAAAAGTTGCAAATTTTACAAGAAAAAAGTTGCACATTTATGAGAAAAAGCTGCAATTTTACAAGAAAAAAGTTGCAAATGTACGAGAAAAAGTTGCAAATTCACAACAAAAACAGCATCAAATTTATGAGAAATTTTTTTTTAGATTTATGAGGAAAAAAGTTGCAAATTTACTAGAAAAAAGCTGCAAATTTATTAGAAAAAAGTTTGCAAATTTATTAGAAAAAAATACAAAATTTAAAAGAAAAAAATTGCAAATTTATAAGAAGAAAGTATTGAATTTGATAAAAAAAATATTACGAATTTATTAGAAAAAGAAGCACATTTTAAAAGAAAAAAGTCACACTTTATAAGAAAAAAGTTACAAATTTACAAGGAAAAAAGATCTTTATTATCCAGTAATTACATAGTATTTATGGTAATTACACCGTAATTGCTGTGTTTTATTGTGTATATAGTTATAGTGTCTCTATGCTTTTTATTAGCTAAAGGTTCAGCGTTCTTTACTTATTTGTGTTTATTGCTCCTAAATCACAGAGCAACAGTGGTTGTTGACTTTAAACTCTTTTACACTACTGCACACACTGAAAACACACAGTAATTTCATAGTACTTCACAGGCTGTGTTATAAAGTGTTGCCTAAAGCTATAATCAGTTACAATGTGGTGAAATAAACCTTGATGAAAATGAGAAAAAAAATCCAAATGCCTAAACTGAAAAGAGAATATCTGCCCAACAAATGAATACAGCAACAGAAAATATGACTTAAAATCTAATTATCTGAATAACATCCCCACACTTATTTCCACCACAAGCATGAAGGTGTTAATTTTATTAATCACGCATTTTAATATGGAAACATAATTTAGCAGCTTGCAGTGAAAATGGGAGCCGAGCAGCACCAGATCAACATTCAAGCGTTTATAGTCTTTAACAGCCAAAGTGGCCTTTTGGACTTTGGAGCCCCGTGTTGTTGTCGGTGTGCAGAGGGCTGCTGGCCGCTCATAAACGCTGCAAAGACTAATGCGTCCCGGTGGGTTTGTGTGATTTGCAGGGCCAGGAGGTGAGGGGAGGCTATTATGTTAAAAATAGAACGACAACAACAATAATAAACTCTTGTTTCTAAGGACACTTTAAAATTACAAATCTGTCTTATTATGCCGCCCAGGAAGTAAAATACAGGGTTTATATGATACTGGATTAAAATAACAATGCAGTGCACAAACTTAATTGAAGCAATGGCTAGACACATTGGTGCAGATATTAATGTGACATGCCGACGTATTGCCAGTGTGCAAACCACCTCTATAATAACTTGCCAGCGCTGGCTGGCTGTATGTGTACTGCTGGGCTAGTTCACCTGCTAATGTGATGGAGTCTTCCCCCCCTTCAGCCTACGGTGTGGTTACCGGTGTGTCCACAACTGCAGAAAACACCTTGGAGGGTGAGTAGCATGTTTGTTAACAACCAAACCTAACCGGAATAAATGTAGACAATGAAACAATGAAAACATGAATATTAGTCGGGATCATGGTGCGGACTTTCAGCTGACAAAATGTACAAATATGTGGATTATTTTGGTTTTACAATAATACTTACTATAGTGTCCTCCTGCATATTCACTGTTGAGAAAATGTTCTTGTTCTTGTCCCGCCACCTTTGCTCAGAGGTGATGTACAGTATTTGTGCTTCCATCCGCAGCCAGCTGCCCATGTGGGCCCCACCAAAGGTTAAACTGGGCTGTCTGATGGGTCTCATGTGGGTTTGGCCCCATCTGTGTTTGCCCACATGGACTTTACCTGTTTACCGTTATTCAATTTATTTTTTCATAAATTTGCTATTTTCTTTTCTATTTTTTCCCCTAATTTGATACATTTTCTTGAAAATTTGAAACTTTCAGAGAAATCTGGAACTTTTTTTACTGTAATCTTGCAAGTTTTTCTCATAAATTAATGAATTTTTTTCTTGTAAATTTGCAGCTTTTTTCTTGCAAATTTGTTAGTTTTTCTTGCAGATTTGCAATTTTTTTCTTGTAATTTTGGAGCTTTCTCGTAGATTTGCCACTTTTTTTATTGTAATCTTGTGATTTTTTCTCATAAATTTGTTACTTTTTTCCTTGTAAATTTGCTATTTTCTTGCAAATTTGTGATTTTCTCATAAATTTTTGACATTTGTCAAAAATGGACACGCTGGCTGAGTCCATGTTATGTTTATGGCTGATAAACCAGTTTGAAGTAAATGGTGATCAGTAATTTTAACTGCTATATTACCACTAATACAGATGCACAGATGAGTGAGTTTTTTTTCCTGCTTAAAGCTGCTCATCTGCTGAAAGATGTTTTATAATAGGGAGATAATATTTATGGATTAATCAGGTTCTACTGTTGCATAAAAACTGTTTTACACCAAAATCCCTGTGCTGTTTTTTGAAAAACGTGCATGCTGCTGCTGCACACCAGCACGTATTTTTAATGTTCTGAGATTTCCACATGCATGCTGTCTGTGTGCTCATTATGCTAATCTGTCCTCGTCAGCCCACACAGCAGCAGCAGATCTGGATGCTCTCTTTTCTCTGGTTCAGCCACAGCCCAGCACGTTGTTTCATTCCCATTCACATTCTGCACAGCTGCTCTGAAGGATTTAATGAAATTCAGGTTGGAGTATGAAAGAAAAGGGAGCTTGTTAGAAAAGGGGGCTGACAGAATTGTCCACAGAATGCTGCTGAATTAAAGGATTTTAGTGTATGATAAACATTTTCAGGCATCATCCTCAGTGGAGTCATTCGGATGGTTTTTAATCACAGAGAATAAACACAAAAAAACTGCAGCAAAGGCGTAAATCAAGGGGGGACTCGGGGGACATGCCCTCTCCCAACGTGGAAAAGAGAAAGCTGACCCCAAGTATCATCATAAACTTTTCTATATCATGTTATAGAACTGAATAAACTGCATTTGAAGCACCAATGCTAAGCATAAATGCAACCACAAATTTTTCTTGCAAATCTGCAACTTTTTGTTTAATTTGCAACTTTCTTTTCATAAATTAGCTATTTTTCCTCATAATTTTATAGCTTTTTTCTTGTAAATTTGTTAATTTTTTCCTCATAAATTTACTACCTTTTTCCTCATAATTTTGCAGTTTTTTTTCTTGCAAATTTATTATCTTTTTTTTGTAAATTTGTACAATTTTTTCTTTCATAAATTTGCTACTTTTTTCCTCATGATTTATCTTGCAAATTTGCTACGTTTTTCTTGTAAATTTGCTACCTCTCCGCCCCCCTCATAATTTTGCAACTTTTTTCTTGGAAATTTGCTTCTTTTTTTTTTTTGCTACCTTTTTTTTACTTTCATAAATTTACTATTTTCCCTTCACAATTTTGCTACCTTTTTCTCACAAATTTGTTACTTTTTTCCTCATGATTTTTCAAGTTTTTACTTGCAGATTTGCCAGTTTTTTCCTCCATATTTGCTACTCTTTTCCTCATAATTTTGCAACAGTTCTCTTGGAAAATTGTAACTTTTTGTGTAAATTTGTAACTTTCTTTTCACAAATTTCATTCTTCTAAATTTGCAACTTTCTTTTCATAAATTTGTTATTTTTTTCTTGTAACTTTTCAACTTTGTTTGTAAATTTGGAACATTTTGTCATAAATTTTTCCATCATAAATTTGTAACTTTTCCTATTTGAATATGTAACATTTTTTCTATTGCAACTTTTTCCCCTGTAAGATTGCAACTTTTTTCTTCAGAATTTACTATTCATTTTCTTAAAACTTGCAACATTTCATAATAATCTGATCATTTTTCATTGTAAATTTGCAACTTTTTTCTCATAAATTTGCAACCTTTTTGTAAGTTTGCAACTTAAATTGGATGCCGATTTTTTTTTTTTTTTTAATTCTGTGTAATTGTTTATTTTCTGTTCACCTAAACCGTGGCCGTGTCTGTGTGGGTTTACTCCGGGTACTCTGGTTTCCTCCCACAGGCCAAAGACATGCAGGTTAGGTTAACTGGCATCAAACTGGGGATTCTAAATTGTCCTTAGGTGTGACTGTGAGAGTGAATGGTTGTCTGTCTCTCTGTGTTGGCCCTGCGATGGACTGGTGATCTGTCCAGGGTGTACCCTGCCTCTCGCCCAGAGATGCTGGGATAGGCTCCAGCCCCCCCCGCGACCCATAAAGGATTAAGTGGAAGAAGATGGATGGATGGATGGATAAATCATGGCCCAATTTTATCTTTTTTAATTTTTCTACTTTCTAAAGGGTTTGAACTCTTCCCCATTCCAAAAATAGGGACCCCCAAACACAACCTTGCATAGGGCCCTTAAAAATCTAGAAACAGCCCTGACTACAATAATACTTTAGCACCCCCTTAAATATTTACCCCTAAGAAAATGTTCTGTTGATTGTTCTCCCAACAGTGCAATGAAACATCCATCCATCCATGTACTGCAGTCATTTTCAGAGCAGAAACCCCTGACATGGTGGATGAGTCTTGCTCCCTGCCTGCCAGTGTGTTTGTGGAACTTTCTGCTGAAAACAGCTGCCTGCAGGTGAAAACAAACACTAAAACACTCTGTAAGCTGAGGGGAATAAGGCGGTAATTCTCTGCCACCCCCTTTGTACTACCTGCAGCCATTTAATCAGCTTTAGGCATTAACGACCATCCAGATGTGGCTTACCTTCACCACGACAACTTCCATGCTCTTCCCCGAAGACATTCCGGTAAAAACACCAAAACAAGAGCTGGATTAGAGCGGTAAAAGGGTGCTTTATGCATTAAAATAAGAGGCACAGAGCATGTGGAGAAAATATATTTTATGTTCCTTGCAAATAAATGAAAAAAAAACATCAGGAAAGAAGGGTTTGAAAAAGACTTATTTGTGTTTTAGTTTTGCAGCAGCCACCCACTGACACATCAGCTTGGAGACATTAAGAACTGCGTAGGATTCCAAGTTTTACTGTAGAAAATGTATTTATTAAAGTACAGGCTCCAAAATAAAACAAAGAAAGAAACAATAGCTGCAAAATTGCAGAAGAACATATTAAGTACCATAAAACTGATAAAGAAATCACTGTGTGTACTACAGTGTCACAGCTTTTGTAATGCAGGTCTTTTGTACACAGAAGCATTCGTTTTGGACACGTGGGATTAATGTGAAATAAATTCATGTGCACGTTTTATGTTAGAAGTATTTCAACAGCAGACATGACAACAAATTATGTTTTTCTTTTATTATTCTGCTGAGCTGGTTGGTGCTGTGTACATTACAGAAAATTACAATGCCAGGCTGCATCAGGCTAAACTGACTTAACAATATTATGTATATATTTATATTTTTAGTGCAACTGTTTCTTCTGTATTTACTGTGCATTTCATGTATGAGATAATTTAAAACAACACTATGCAAGATTTTCACCTTAAAATAGTGTTTATATAATTATTTTGATCAACGTCACTACGGCAAGAGTCGGCCCCCATTGCCTGCAACAGCTCTGTTCTTGGTAAGAACACTGAAAAGACTACAGCTATGGCAACCTCAGTCCCAACAGCCAATCACTGGGCGTAACTTTAGCCATCAACGTGCGTGGAAAACATTGTCAGGGCGTGGGCTGGTTCCCATGTCCTCATTCTAATTTTTAGTTTGTATTTTTGGTCATCAGGGCATGGGCTCCTGGCCACGTTCTCACTTTAAGTTTTGTATTTGGGGATTTTCTGTATTTATTATTTATTAGTAGTAGTAGTAATATTGTGTTCTTGTTTATGTATCCTTGCCTTAGTCTCTCTGTCATGATCTTCGGTAGTTTTAGTTGGGGCTTTTATTTGGACAGAGCCTTTTGTTTACTTCTGTTTTCTCTTAGCTTGTTTCGTGTCTTGTTAAGTTCTTGATTTTTCACAGCTGTTTATGATTTTGTTAATTGTCTTTGCCTTATTTAGGGGACAGTGCCCCGTAGTTTGGGGTGACGTCCTTAAGTCATCCGACTCCTGTGGAGTCCCACAGGGTTCAGTTTTGGGACCATTATTATTCAATATGTATATAAACGATATATGTAAAGTTTCAGAAAAAATGGACTTAATATTGTTTGCTGATGACACTAATCTGCTATGCAGTGGAAACAATTTGGAACAACTTCTGGATACACTCGGAAAAGAATTAGGAAAGTTTAAACTGTGGTTTGATTCAAACAAATTAACGCTCAATTTAAGCAAGACAAAATTTATAGTCTTTAACAACCATCACAACAACCCAGTACCCAAACTCAGTGTAAATGGTGTAGAGATTGAAAGGGTATCCAAAACTAAATTCCTTGGAGTAATAATTGATAACAAACTGTGTTGGAAGCCACATATTAATTATATTAAAGGTAAAGTATCCAAATCAATTGCAATATTACACAGAGTGAAAAATTTGCTGAATCAACCCACACTATACACCTTGTATCATTCATTAATACTCCCATACATGACATATTGTAATGAAGTATGGGGAAATACATATAAAACAAACATATATCCACTCTTTATGCTTCAAAAGAGAGCTATTAGAATAATCAACAAAGCAGCTTACAGGGAACCAACAAACCCACTTTTTCTTAAACAAAAAACTCTCAAGGTGAAAGATCTATTGACTTTAAAACTGCAATAATAATGTTCAAAGTGAAGAATCTATCAATGCCCGCAAATATCCAAAAGTTGTTCCAAACAAGGGAGAAACGATATCACCTCAGAGGAACATGTATATTTCAAAAGCCTACAGTGAGAACAACCACCAAGCAACACTGTATTTCAGTGCAAGGAGTCAGATTATGGAACGATTTTGGACCTGAATTAAAATCATGTACAACGCTTGGACAATTTAAACAAAAACTAAAGGAAGAAATACTCCAAACATATTTACAAGACGACATGTAAACTCACATAAGGATTGACATTTCCAGCCTGTGTTGTGTTGTAGCTTAGTTTTTCTTTTTTTTCTTTTTTTCTCTGTGACATTATGTCTTAGATTTGTTTTTGAATAGTAACCGCTTAACTTAGACTAGCTCAGTTTTCTTTTTTCTCTCAGTCACATTTTGTCTTAGCCTTGTTTTAAATTGTAATCGCTCTTGTCTTGTTTTTCTCTTTTTCTCTTTTGAATTCTTGGATGGAATATGGGTGGGCAATATAAGCTGCGGCTTCAGCCATCACCCATTTCGGATAACTCACGTGGAATTGTATAGTAGAAGGAGTCTTTGTCTAATTTGACCTTGTTGTTATATTATACAGTTTCTTTTAACCTGTAATGTACTATCCGAAATAAATAAATAAATTCAATTCAATTCAATTCACATGATGCCATGCTTCAGTTCCTGCATGTCTTGTTCCTGCTTTGCCAGTTTAGTTGTTTTTGCCTTCGTCTTAGCCTTGCCTATTTTTGCCATTTTTTGTGTTCTGTTTTTTTTGAGCCCTCAAGCTGCATTTGAGTTACTAGCTTAAAAATAAATCTTCTAAACTTAGAGTCCAGTCTTTGGGTTCTGGATTCTCCCCCGTAGGGGCTCAACCCCCACTGTGACAGTCGCACATCTGGGTGCAGAAATGACCGTTTTCCCACCTTGTGGCAGTTTCCCCAGCTTGATGGGCTCCTGCGCTCTGTCTTCAATCTGCAGTGGATGCTCAAAGGACTGGTGAAAACACCGCCAGCAGTTGGGGAGGAACTGAGGGAGACAATCCCACATCAAGCCTGTTGGAGACGTGGCTCACATCGGCGACGGCGAACACAGTGACCCAGTTTCTCCTCAACAGCAGAGGCACTCCAGACCTCTGTATCATCCTCCCTCGACTCGGTATCATTCCATCACACAGCAGCTCTCCTCGTCATATGAGTTCAGTCATCTCCCAGGAGGACTAGCCTGACTTTCATGCGGCAGAAGAGTGGGAAATCTTTTCATTATTTAACATCATTTAGTGATAGGTCTTGCCCTGTTCCTGATGAGGGGGCTCAGTGACAGCTACCTACCACCACTGAGCTCCCTTCCCCTGTCTCTGCTGCTATTTCTGCTGCTGTTTCTCATCCATCATCCTCACCTGTGTCTCCCTTCTCCCTTCTCCTGAGCTCCAAACCTGCTGCTGCACCCATCGTCCAACCTGTTACTCTGCCTGCCGTCAAGCCTGCAACTTTGCCTGCTACTCTGCCTGTCATCATGCCTGCAGCTGCGACCTCCACATATGGGTTTCAAGCAGCTGTAGCCTCCCAGCCTGATCCTCCTCCTGTCGCCATGACTGCAGTTTCACCTCTCGCCATGTCTTCAGCCTCACCTGTCGTCACCCCTGCTTCATCCACCACCACGCATGCTGCTTAGACTCCAGCAGCGGAGTCACCGGGGTCCTTGTCGGCAGTGGAGCAAGAGCTAAGGCAAGTCCTTGTCTTTGTATTTTTAACATCAGTTTTAGAGAGGTCTTACCTAGGTCTTAATGGGGGGACCCGGTTGCAGCAACCATCTGCTCTTGGGCTCTCCCCGCTGAGCTACGCTGCCACCAGTTGTAGTGACATGGGTATTGTCTTTTCCTCCCCGTCTGAGGTGGCTGTTTCAGGGATTGATTCCCAGATGTTGGGGATTGGGGACCTCCAGCCTTTATGATCTGGCTTGAGCAATATTCGGCCCACCTCACCTGTCCCAGAGGTTGGGGCACCTTCACCCGTCATCCCAGAGGCCGGGGCGCCTCCATCTAGCGTCCCAGAGGCCGGGGTGCTTCCATCCATCCTCACAGAGGCTGGGGCGCCTCCATCCATCCTCCCAGAGACCAGGGCACCTCCATCATGTGTTCATGAGGTCAGCATGCATCTGTCATCCGTTTTAGAACAAGAAGCTCTCTTATTATTTTTGCCTGAGATTATAGTGCCCCTACAGTTATCTCTGGACTCATCCTGCCCCCCAGTCTGGTGGTTCAGGGACTCTGGGAAGCCACCCGACTGGCCATGTTTTGAGGTCTGGAGGCCTATGAACTGGGTTAGGCCTCCAACCTGCTTTGTTCTCCAGTCCAGTGGTCCAGGGACTCTGGTAGACCACCCAACCTGCTCTGTACTCTGGTCTAGGGTCCCATGGACGTGGATAGACCCCCTGAACTATTCTGTTCCATGATCTGGTGGCCCAGGGACTCCGGTAGGCCGCCAGATCCACCTTGTTCTCCAGTTCAGGGGTTCTTGGATTGGGCTAGGCCCTCTGATCCACCTGATTGTTTGGTCCAGTGGCCCACAAACTTGGGTAAACCACCTGACCCGTTTTTTGCTAAACTTTGGGGTCATGGACTTGATTAACCACACAAGAATGTTTTGTTTTGGACTCGAAGGGGGGGGTAGGACTTTGTTTCGACCCGCTTGGTCTTGTGCCCCCACCACCCACCCTGGGAGGGTTTTGGTTTAGATAGATAGATAGATAGATAGATAGATAGGTGGATGGATGGATGGATGGATGGATGGATGGATGGATGGATGGATGGATGGATGGACGGACTTTATTGATCCCAAACTAGGAAATTACAGTGTAACAGTAGCATTTCAGTAAATGACCAAAATGAAAGAAACACACACAGCATAAAAGAAAAAGGGATTACCCATGGAAAGTACTGGCGATCTGTCCAGGGTGTACCGTCTCTCGCCCAAAAGATGCTGGGATAGGCTCCAGTCCCCCCCCCCCCCCACGACCCAAAAAGGATTAAGTGGAAGAAGATGGATAGATAGATGGATGGATTGATGTTACTCTTTGGGTCGTCTGGAAGCCCCTTAAGAGGGGGGTACTGTCAGGGCGTGGGCTGGGTCCCATGTCCTCATTCTAATTTTAATTTGTATTTTTGGTCATCAGGGCATGGGCTCCTGGCCATGTTCTTGCTTTAAGTTTTGTAAATTTTTGGATTTTCTGTATTTATTATTTATTAGTAGTAGTAGTAGTAGTAGTATCGTATTCTTGTGTATGTATCCTTGCCTTAGTCTCTGGCTTCATTCTATTATTATTATTATGATTATTCTTGTCATGATCTTCGGTAGTTTTGGTTTGGGCTTTTATTTTGATGGCGCCTTTTGTTTACTTCGAATTTCTCCTAGTTGGTTTTGTGTCTTGTTAAGTTCTTGATTATTCACAGCTGTTTATGATTTTGTTAACTGTCTTTGCCTTATTTAAGGGACGGCGCCCTGTAGTTCGGGGTGACGTCCTTAAAGGGTACCTGTAGTGAATTTTAATCAAAAACTATTTCAGTGGATCAAATATGATACTTGTGGTTCTGTCAAGTAATTTTGGTCACAATTCCTTCTCAAATATGCACAAGTTTCAAGTCACTGCTCTCTCAGTCAGTCATGGTCAGAGACATCTTGTCTCCTCCATGGGCTGTTTCAGCAGGGTAGTGACACACAATTATTGTTTGTGCCACTGAGTGGGCTGCAGTATAGCAATCAACAAAGTTTTACATCAGAATTTTATATAATTTTTTAAAACCATGTACAAGCAAATCTACCTGCATATAATTTAATGAAATAAAGTTCTAGTATATCAAGATTTATTCAGTGTGTTCTGAAATTACTTGACTAGCAACTTGCCTGTTCATCAGGTCCCCTTCAGCTGCTGGTCCCTGGAGGTACCTGCAGATCATGCTGTCAATGAAGGCCATTTCAAAGAACGGTTTGTGCAATATATATCCGTGCAGATTTTGCGCCATTTTCAACTCGGATCTCGACCCACTGAGCATCTGCTGAACACGTTTACTTGTCAGTGGTAAACATGTTACTCTTCCGCGGTAAAACCAGAAACAACGAGTGTACGTCACTTCCAGACGACGATGGCTGCTCCCCATTGGTTTTGACCAAGCGCTTTTCATGGGATAAAATTATTCAGTATACTGACTCTAGGGGGTTATTTTTTATGAATAAACACATTTTTGGTTTATAAGTAATACCTAAAGCAGGATTAATGTTGTTATAATGACCAATACAGGTTTCCTTTAAGTGATGTGGTGTGATGCCACACTTTGGTTCCTGCATGTCTTGTTCCTGCCTTGCCAGTTTAGCTGTTTTTGCCTCCGTCTTAGCCTTGCCTGTTTTTGCCATTTTTTGTGTTCTGTTATTTTTGAGCCCTCAAGCTGTGTCTGAGTTACCAGCTCAAAAATAAATCTTCTAAACTTAGAGTCCGGTGTTTGGGTCGTGGATTCCGCCCCACAGGGGCCCAACTCCTTGTGGCAGGAGGATGTCGCCAGTATGGACCCAGCAGATTTTAAGTTTTTTCTCATGGAAAAAAGAGTAAGTTTGGGCAGCTTCCCTCATCAAGGAGTCTATCAAGAAGGCCCGCACCTCCTACACGCCCTCTATTTCCTAGAAGCTGCAGTGAGATTAGTCGAGGGTCCTTAAGTCATCCGGCGTAATGCCACACTTCGGTTCCTGCCAGTCTTGTTCCTGTCTTGCCAAATTAATTGTTTTTGCCTTCGTCTTAGCCTTGCCTGTTTGTGCCATTTTTTTGTGTTGTTATTTTTGAGCCCTTGAGCGGCATCTGAGTTACCACCTCAAAAATAAATCTTCTAAACTTAGAGTCCAGCATTTGGATCCTGAATTCTGCCCCATAGGGGCTCAACCCCCACTGTGACAGTCGCACATTTGGGTGCAGAAATGATCGTAGGAAAAGGTCCATGTGGTATTCATGAAACTACATATGAGGTCAGTCTCACTGTACGCTCAATCACTCATTGATAGATGTGGCAGATGGAAGCGATCATCAGTTAAATACCACGCCTCTGCCTCACACCCAGCATTTACTACACGCTAGAATGTAAGACAGCAAAAAAAGAAACTTCTCTTAAGTGGAAATTGACAATATTATATGAGAAGTGGAAAATAATAAAGCAGTGTTGCTTGGCAACCTCAAAAGTGGCATTAAAGCCAGAAGAACCACGGCTGGAAGGAAATCACTGCTGCACAGTTTCTGGTGGAACTCCATCTGAGGGTTATAATTTAAATCTATATGACCATGGAATATACTGTGTAGCCTTGGCTATACTTTATATATAATCACAATTCTTTATGGGGGGGGGGGGGCAGTGTTTGGGCATTTCCCCTGGCAGCTCATCAGTTCTGTTACAGGCATTGGTGGATAACTGACTAAATGCATTCACCTGGTCTCTTTAAAAGTATACGTCAAACATAAGAACAGTTTAGAAGCCCAGTCTCCATCACTGCTCCCAGCTGTGCGTTCAGGTGGCCACAGCTGTCTGGTGCACAGTTTATTCTGCGCATTATTATTCAGAACAACAGAGGTGAAAATAATTTCCAACACTTTCTCTTGCATGTGCAGCAGCATTCCTTCAGGTGATTCTGTCTGTTTATTTATTGAACCTTGATACAGTCACCACAGCTGTGCGCTTCTGTGGTGCAGAGCCTGCTGTGTGTGAGTTTACCAGTGGAATTAACCACATAATCAGTGATGGATGCCACTTATTAATTAGTACAATTAGTATAACACCAAACTTAATCAAGGAAATGTCTTTTTAGGATAATTTACCACATTTTATAAATAGTACAATCACAACTGTATGAAAGTACTTTAAATTTCTGAGGCTAAAAGTTTAATTCAGTCTTCTACATCCCATCAGTTACTAGAGATTTCAGATTTCTGCTTAAATCTGCTACATGGACTGCAGTGACATATTGTAAATGCATATGGAATTACTAAAAGCAGCCTCTTTAGTCTTTAAAAGAAATGATTAAAATACCCATCTAAAAATACAACACAAGACAAACACATCACCTGAACTGATGCACTGCTCAGTATAACCTGATATGATAAAATAATTCTCCACCACAGCAGGTTTTTCTCCTGCACTGCCAGTCTACAGCGACGTGGAAATATGCGTACACGAGCTCAGACCTGTCGTGGGATTTGAGCGCACGCTACGATCACATTCAGACTGATAAACACCGATCTTTGCCTTGAGATGATCATACCGCTGCTTTTCTGTCTTACGCACGTTTGATAAATGACCACCCCTGTGACTTTCTGTTGGGACTGAGGTCATAGTTGTAGCCTTTTCAGTGTTCCCACACAGAACAAGAATGTTACATAGTGTTGCTTTAAAGTACTTATAAATCTGTTAGTTTTTAACTTTCAGTTGCTTTTGTATTAAAGACACAGGGATATTAACAAATTTAAACTAACCAGTCTGAAAAATCTCCTATAACTGAATAACACTTTATCAGAGTTTGTTTGCTTATACACACACATGCAGTTAGAATGGCTCATTCCTCTATGGAGTTTGACTTACACCTAGTAGGTGATTTGTTATTTTTTAACAAGGGGGATGGAGGGTGTTCACCAACTTATCATAAGGTACAAACATATAAATGTAAATTTGATATAAATTTGCAAGAATAAAGGCACAAAGATAATGATGAAAGATGCCAATTTAAAATTTTAAAAAGTCACAAATTACAATTTAATTAAATTTCAGCTTCCTGATCAGTGTTGCAAATCTATAAGAAAAAAAGCTGCAAATTTACAAGAAAAAAGATGAAAATTCACACAAAAAAGTCACCAATTTATGAGGAAAAAAGCTGCAAATTTACAGGAAAAAAAGCAAGAAATAAATGGAAATTTGTTAGAAAAAAATTGCAAAATTTTGTGGAAAAAGTCACTAATTTTTAAGAAAACAGTTGCAAATTTATGAGAAAAAAAGTTAAAAAGTTACAGGAAAAAATTGCCAAATTTATAAGAAAAAAAACTGAAAATTTTTGAGAAAAAGTCACAAATTTGGTGGTGGTGGTGGGGAATCCCAAATCTACAAGAAAAAAGTTTCCGCTTTATAAGGAAAAAACTGCAAATCTACAAGAAAATGTTGAAAATGTATCAGTTTTTTTTCTTTCCATTTCTGCTTAGAATTGGTTGGTCTAAGTCAGGGATGGGCAACTGACAGCAATAAATGTACAAAGTAGGCTGTTTTTAAACAAGAATAAATACTGCTGAGGAGCTGTAGCATTTGTTCTTGTTTGGCAGGTGAAGCCTCATGGAGCTCGGAGTCTTTTTTTATAATTGTGCAGGAAAATATTCAAAGCTATAAGGTTTCTTTCTAAAGAGCGTGACTGAAGTGCTGACAGTTTCAAATCCACGTCAGCAGTAAAAGTTCAGAGACTGTGGTCGTTGTAATCTGCTGATTTTTTTTTTTCCATTTATACTAGTGGCTCTTAAGCTTTTTTTTTTATTCCTCATTTTGGGGAGCCATTAACAAGCCCGCCTACCCAAAGCTATTTCTCTACCTCTCCACTGTTATGTCGGGAATAGGAGCCAAGGACAAGACTGGTTGTTGAACTGAACACAGGTTTATTGTGTACACCTTCCTCACACAACAAGCGCATCCACCAGGCAGAGAGGGGGCCAAGAGACCACCCCTCTCCCTCACAGCCTTCTTATACCCCGGGTGGTGGTGGAACCGGAAAGGTGGAGCCACCACCTGTGTCACACAGTAACAGTTCCCACAATGTAACACTACACCCCCCCCCCCGCCTTCAAAAAGGTCCAAAACACACTCAGACAATTGAGACCCTCCCCAATTTGGAACCCGAATCACGCACTAAGAAAACAAAACCGAAATACTTAAAGGGGCCTAACACAATCACCCAAACCAACTAAAAACTAGGGGAGAACAGGTGGACTGCCGTCCCACCCCCACATGGCAAAACGAATTATTCTGCCATCTCTACTAAAAAAACAGTCCAACTAAAGGAAATAACTGCTGTGTTCCTAAAGTAACAGAAAAACACAAAATAATCCCATGAACCTTAATAGAATAACCATATCAGCTGTCCCCCCTTCCAACACATGTATCACCCACTGTCCAACCATCAGTCTGCCCCGAGAGAGGAACCACCCCCCCGGATAACCGTTGGATGATTCAACTTCAGTGTGCCTTCTCTTCCTCACCACCGGGGACACCCCTCGCTCAGGCCCAAGCACCTCTTTCTTCTCCCAGGCGCACCGCAGCTCATTAGGGTGTCTCCATGAGCCATCAGATAGCTGGAGATAGGCATCCTCCCTAACAGCCACCACCTCCAGCCGCCCCTGGTCGTCTCCTCTCCCACACCTGACCTGAACTCCTCTTGATTAGGCCTCCTCCCTGGGCCGGGCCACGTCCGCAACCCACAGAGGGACCCTACTCAGCTTCCAGTGTTCCTGTTTGGCACATCGTCTCACCGTGCCAGCCAGTCCTGCCACGCTCGCTTTCATTTCAGCTGCCAGCGTCGCCGTTGTGACACCCTGCTCTCTGGTCCCTCCCAGCCGAAATCTGGGAGCAGATGAAGCCAGCCACTCAGCACCACCCGCCATCATGGGCGTCCCACCATGCCACCCAGTTCCCTCAGCTAGGGCTACTTGGGCACTGGCACCGGAACCCTCCTGCGATGGCCTTGGGTGGGGTTGGTTCTGCTCTTCCTCCAGAGTGCCAGGTAAGTTCTCGTCCCATACAGCTCTGTCGTCTGTTAGCGGGACCGGCCGGTCCCACAAACCACAACCCGACCATTCTTCTCCAGTGCCGCTCGTGATGGTGAAACCCAGGCCATAAAACAAATCACATCCCATAATGTTCTCACCCCTGGCAGTCACGATGAACCTCTGGTCACACACCTCTGCCGACTTGTACCCTGCCGTCAGCCTCACCAATCCCACTGGGCCAATCTTCCTCCACCATAACCACACAGCGGCGTTGAGTCACCTCTAATACGATAATGTGGGAAATAGCTCCTCACGGTTGCACAATTCAACACGGAGTTCACCGCTCCCGTGTCAATCAGCAGCGGCACTGTCACCCCGTCCAGTTCCACCATACAGTAGGAGCAGCTGGTGGTACTCAGGGACACACTGTGAATAACCGTGGGAGTGGGAGGGTCTTCCTTACACCTTGGATCCCCTTGCTCGAACTTTGACATGCTCTGGCGAAATGATGCAAAAGTATGGACTTGCCGCAGCATTTCCCTCTTGCCAGACACTCCCTAGCCTTGTAGCAGTGCTTGGTGGACCCACAACCCAAACACCAGGGCATCTCCGGGGCGGACCTCATCTTGACAGCATTAGCGTAGGTCTCTTCATCATCCACGCTGTCGTCACTGTCCGGGTCCACTGCTTGCACTGTCCACTGTGGTTCAAAATGGCGATGTGACACTCTCTCACTGAGTTCCCGCGATAGCTTGTGTGCCGCCTCTAACTGCTGAGTTTACTTGATGCCCTTGGACAATGTCAGCTCACCCGAGAAAGTAAGGAGCTTCAACCTCATAGCTGGACAAACAGTATGTTCCGCCAACTGGTGGCGGACCATCTCTTCCTCCAACGCTCCAAACTGACAGTCTTCGGCCAGCTGGTGAAGGTCTGACACAAACCGTTGCACTGACTCGCCAGTCTGCTGGCAGCACTGTCGAAACTGGATCCTGCGGATAATGACATTTTCCGGGGCGCAAAAATGTCGCGCCATTATCTCCACCACTTCCTCAAAGCTATCACTCTCGCCTAAAGTGCTTAATATACGCTGTCCCCCCATTCCTAAATTATGAACCAGCAGTGCCCGTGCCCTCAACTTCTCCAGTCTTCCAAAGTCCAATGCCACCAAAGTATGTCTGAAAAGTGGTGAACCACCTCACCCAAGGAACTGGCAGCTCACCGGGGAACTCCAAAAAACGTCTGAATTGACGTGACACCCGCGTCCATACCTTTTTTCTTCGTCGCCAAATGTTATGTCAGGAATAGGAGCCAAGACAAGACTGGGTGTTGAACTGAACACAGGTTTATTGTGTACACCTTCCTCACACAACAAGCGCATTCGTTAGGCAGAGTGGGGACCAAGAGACCGCCCCTCTCCCTCACAGCCTTCTTATACCCCAGGTGGCGGAGGAACCGGAAAGGTGGTACTACCACCCGTGTCACACAATAACAGGTCCCACAATCCAACACTACATCCACACCCACAATATTTCCTTTTCTTCTTGGTATTTTTTGTTAATTATCGTCTGGAATTTCTCTTTGCTCATCATTTTGATGGAGGGACTTTTAAAAATTAGGTCATGACTTAATTTTATCCATCCATCCATCCATCTTCTGCTGATTAATTCTTTTCAGGTGGGGGTGGGGGGGACTGGAGCCTTTTCCAGCATCTTTGGGCGAGAGGCAGGGTACACGCTGGACAGATCGCCAGTCCATTGCAGGGCAGATATAATTTTATCAGTAATTTTAATTCTAATATGATAAAACACTGAGTAGCTTTTATTTTTATTTGCATTTTCAGCTTTAATTGTGAAACTTTTGACTTTGCAAGAAATAATACCGCCCCCCCCCCCCCACCACACACACACACGGAAGGTTTACATGTAAATGTGGCCCTCAGGAAGTGAGGAAAAAATGTTGTGGCCCTCACTACCACCAAAGCTGCCCATCCCTGTTCTAAGTCATGTTATCCAGTTATGTAACAAGATATAAAAGGTTTATGATGACATTTTGGGGAAAATTCTTTCTTTTTTTCCAGGTCAGGAATGATTTTGGGTCATTTTGCTGACAAGGGGGATAGCATCCCCCCTCATCCTCCCCAAATCACCCATTGCTTCTACCTAAACTACAGAACTGCAAAAATATGAATTTAATTATCAGGATTAGGTTCAGGTTACTTTATTTGTACCCGTAGGTAGATTTGTTTTGCAGTCAGGTGACATCCATATTTACAAACCACAATTACATTCAACATGAACACAAACACAGGCACACATGAAGCTGACTATAAACATGATAAAAGTACTAAAGGCTCCATCAATCAGGACATAGGACAAAGAGATAAGAGAAAAAACAGAGATAAGAGAGAAGGGTCATATTAGAAAGTCAAAGAGGTTAAAAACACAAAAGTCTAAAACCCAATAAAAAATTTAGAACCCCAATAAAAAACCTACCAAAATAAGTAAATATAAAATCAAATTATAAATAGGTAACTAAATTATGTGCAATATAGTGTTACATCTTGTTCAATTCTTTAACAGCAGCAGGAACAAAGCTGTTTTTGTAGCGCTGGGTTTTACTTTTTGGGACAGCAAACCTCCGTCTGGAGGGAAGAAGCTGAAAGTGGCAGTGCAAAGGGTGGGAGTCATCATTTAAAATGGAGGTAGCAATCCTCTGTACCTGTCTGGTGTACAAGGATGTCAGGCTCAGCTGTGACTCACCAAGCAAACGACTGGACCATCTAACTACCTGATCCAAGGATTTCCTCTGTTTCAGTTTTATCTGACCAAACCATGACACTAAAGAAAAGGATAAAACAGATTCAATAAAAGCCCGATAAAACATTGTCATTATGGTTCGGTCAGTTTGGAAGAGTGCAAGTTTCCTTAAACAATGCAAATGTTGCTGACCCTTTTTGCACACCCTTTCACAGTTCTCTTCAAAGTTCAAATTACTATCAATAATCGTCCCAAGATATTTGTAGGATTGTACACATTCGGTGGTCTGGCCTTTTAGTACAGTGACTTCGTGCCTGGGAATTTTCCTCCTAAAGTCAATAATCATATCTTTAGTTTTTGTCGTATTCAGCTGCAGGTAGGAATCCTCACACCAGTGAACAAAATCATCAACTACTGGGCCGTGGCCACTCTCACCATCCTGGAGGAGACTGACAACAACTGAATCATCAGCATACTTTATAATGTGTCTGTTGTCATGTCTGCTCCGACACATGTTTGTGTACAGGATGAAGAGTAGTGGTGACAACACACACCTCTGAGGAGAGCCAGTAGAAGAACACTTTTGGTCAGACAATGTACCATTGACCCCTTACTCTCTGTGTTCTGTTGGTTAAAAAATCCAGAATCCAACCCACCAGATTTTTACTCAAATCAAATTGTTGCAGGAGCCTTTCAACTAAAATATAAGGTTGGATTGTGCATGTTAAACAGAGTGACAGTGGCATCCTCCACTCCTCTGTGAGGCCTATAGGCAAACTGCAAAGGATCCAATGCATGCTCAGTCTGCTTTAGGACCTCAAATCTGACCAGTTTTTCAAAAATTTTCATTAAAATTGAGGTCAAAGCAACTGGTCTAAAAGGATTTACCGTTTTAGAACAGCTGGATTTTGGAACGGGGACAACCACGGCATCTTTCCAGATCTTAGGCACATGTTGTGTCTGTAAGGACTTATTGAAAATGTAGTGAAACACAGGACTCAGTTCATGTCCACAGGACTTTACCAAGCGCCCGCATATATTTTCAGGGCCCTGACTTTTGTTCACTTTTACAGCACAGAATGCCCTTTTAACATCCTGCACCTCAATATTAAAGTGCTGATTGTCTTTGAGTTTCTGTTTCAAATCTTGGGTTTCTGTGCTAAAATCAAATGAATCAAACCGACCATAAAAACAATTAAGAGCATTAGCCAGCTCTGTGTCTGAATTAAAACCATCTAAAAACACACGATTACTGCGCTCTGTGCTCTGAAGGCCTGCAACAGTTTTCATACTGGCCCAGGCTGAACCAAGTTTCTTTGCTGCCATCATGCTTTCCAACTCTGATTTATAATTCTGTTTTGCTCTTAACATTTTGGCCTTCAGCTCTTTTGTGGCAACCTGCAGCTCAGAAACAACCCCCTGTTTAAAGGCAAGTGCTTTCCTCTGTAAGCAAGATTTAACTGATTTTGTAACCCATGGCTTGTTGTTGGGATATATTTTGACACGTTTACGTGGAACGATCATGTCTCTGCAGAAAGCCATGTATGAGCATGTCACGTCCACTAAAGAGTCCAAATCTTCTCCGCAGTCTAGCATAAACACCACCCAGTCTGTACAGTTAAAGCATTCCTGGAGGCAGTGCACTGAATCCTCTGTCCAAACATTTATGTCCCTGGTCTTTGTCTTCTCTCTTTTTGAGAGCAGTTTTATATGTGGGCAGCAAATGTACAGAGTTGTGATCTGAGGATCCTAAAGGAGGAAGGGGAATAGATTTTTAGGCCCTCTCAATGGATCCATAGCACAGGTCCAATGTCTTTTTTCGCCTGGTTGGGCAGGAGACATACTGATAAAAGTTTTTAAGTGTCTTCTTTAGAGACACATGGTTAAAATCCCCAAGTATGAAATTTGGAGCTTCTGGGGAACTCGACTGCAACCGCTGTACCACATCAAAGACGGTGCTGGAGGCAGAGGCAGGATTGGCCCTCGGGTGAATGTACACAGTCGTTATGAAAAGTTGGGGGAACTTGCGGGGCAGATAAAAGGGGCATAGTGACACGGACAGCAGCTCCACATCTGGTGTACAGATGCGCTCTCTGACCGTGACAGATGTACAGTACTGTTTATTAATATATAAACATACGCTTCCCCCCTGACGTTTCCCCGTTACCTCTTCCTGCCGATTGGAGCGAAGTGGGGCTCCAAAGCTGTCAATACACAGGTCCGCATCCCAGTCATGCGCCTTAAGTCACGTCTCCGTGTAAGCCATGACACAGCAGTTCTTGAAATCCTTCTGATATCGGACACTCCCTTGAATTTCATCCACTTTATTTCTCAGGGATTGTACGTTCCCCATAATAATGGAAGGAAGAGGAATGCGGTTAAGCTGACGCCTCTTCAGGCTTAATCTTATGCCTCCACGCTTTCCGCGTTTCCTCCTCTTGTCTCTCTTTTTATTGCTGTGTCCATGAAAATCTCTTAAAATAAAATCCGGCAGTTGCGGCACAGACTCAAACACAGATGCTGCATTATCCATGTTTAAATGCAGTAACATGTCTCTGGAATACTGTGTTCTTCCCGGCGTGACCGCGATCGCGCTTACCTCCAAGACAAAGAGCCGGTAAGAAAGAAACGACAAAAATAAGAAGGAAATCCATACTGATGGAACCAAGTTGCTCTTCGTTATATAGTCCACAATCATTCAAGGACAAAAACGGCACAGAGAATTACGTTAAAGCTAGAAAACTATAAATTATTTCTTTTCAGCCAGTGTCACTAAAATGTATATAAAATAAATATTTTTAGATTAAAATGTGGCTTTCTGTTAAGAAAGGCAGTTCTGATCACAAAGCATTATCAGTAAAATATAAAGGTTTTTACAAATTGTTTTCTTAAAGCTTTTGGTCAGTATTGGCTGGTGTTGTATATAAGATTATGTACTCTCAAAATCAGAGAAAAAACATTTTCTGTAACTGATTCCATGTGTAGGTCTGTTGGTGTAATTTACAAGCTGACAAAGTGCCATGGCGACACATTTTTGGAGGTTTACAAATGAGTCATGCTATTCCCGCTCCTTTATATCGACCCCCGGGGCAGAAATGCATCTTTTCATTTAATCCGAGGAGCATGCTCTGCCTGCAAACGACAATTTAGAATTGAGGCGATATTATTCGGATCAGGTAATGTCATCTGCAATTTTACTTAGCAAATGCAATGTTTAATTTGTTTCTAACCCCAAATTAAATGAAGCCCAGTGAAATTAAACCCTCAGAGCAAGCCTCCCTCTGTTCGATGATTTTGCTCAGCACGTGAATAGATGTGAATTACATGACTGTGCATCTTCTAGAGCTGAAACATCATGCTGTGTGTAAGCTCCAGCGTGCCAACTCAGACTGAGAAGTTAGTGAGAGAGCTGGGTTGATGTGGAGAAACATGAAAATGAAAGTGAGACAGTGGAGGAGTGGCAGTCATGGCTGCAAGCAAAACAGACATTAACGTAATTCCACTAAAATGTGTCTCTCATCTGCGCAGTCTTGCTCCTCTAAGAATACCAATACTCCATGTTACTCTTAATTACTGATACTTAAAGTACGTATGATGCACTTTTTTCACGTTGACACTACTCTCAGAGGTCTTAATCGTGGACAGATATTTCATTTCACTGTTGTGTGTGTGTGTGTGGGGGGGGCAATAAACAGAACATTTTCTCCAATATTAAAGTGTCCCCACTTTAAAGTGACACTCTGGCAAAAATCAAGGTTTTTTTTTTTCTGTTGTTAACATGTCTGTAACATGTTTTTGCCAATTACAAGACATATCCAGAGCAAAATCTGATCGCAGTCCCAAGTCTGTGTTTTTCTGCTGTGAATTTCCAGTTAAACATCACCTCCCCAAAAAAGACGAGTTTGGACAGAGTGTTTCTAGCTACGTAAGCATTCCTGCTTAGCCTGATTGGTTATAACATTAACCAATCAGGCTAAGCACTGGGCATGGTTACAGACCTGAGTTCACTGGGCATGGTTACAGACCTGAGTTCACTACCTCGAGGGAAGAGGGAAGAGCCGAGGAGCAGCAGGATTGAGGAAGAAAGAGAGCGGATGAGAGGCAAAGAGGAGGGAGGGGGGAGGGGGGAGGGGGGTCCTAGCTTCAATGGGACCCTCAGTGAGCCAGCAACATAATGAGCTGAGAGCACCGGCTCAAACTGTCTCCGAGTGACAAACAACACTTTGGCCAATGCTCCTCTACCTACCACTGACCATGCTGACAGTCTGCGTCCCTTCCCAAGGACAGCACAAAACCAACCACGGCCACCCATAGTTTTCCACCGCTGGGGCTTCCATATTCCGGAACCCCATAGCACATGCGGTGCACGGAGACTGGAGTCCACCAAAAGCCGTGCTCACACGTGCAGGGTCCCAGAGGAATCTGAGGCACACGGTCGGAAGACCGAACCAGAGAGAGATGGGGGGATGAAGGTGCCAAGACCACCACCCGTCCATTTTGCATTCATTTGACTTGGTTTGGTGAAGGGGTTTTTGGGGGGACACAAAAACCCCAGGCGCTACATTCCATCCCCGCCAGAGAGGATGGAGGAAGAGACATTAAATCCCCCACTGCCTCCAGAGGAGGAAGGCGAGTTGGCCATTGTTTAGCGAAGGAGTCTTTGGTGTTCTCAGATCAGAGGGGAGAGGAGAGGGGAGGGCTGGCCTTGCAGCATCTCCTACTGGTGGGTGGGCGGGGGTACAGGGGGAGCTAATTAGAATATTCATAGATCTGCACATACTTATGTAAGTGGAAGATGTAAAAGTTCTTTCCAAACAGTTCTAAGGCAATGAAAGTTTTTTTTTTTAATGGGTAAAAAGCCACAATATACTATTTTGAGCAAGACACATTTGTTTTTGAGGTGGTTTTAGAGCCGCCAGAGTGCATCTTTAACTATTATTGTAGTGAGGGCTGTTCTGGGTTTTGGGGGGCAATATGTTATCCAAGATATTGTAACGGGGAAGAATTTAAACCCTATAAAATGTGGGGAAAAAACAACTGTATATTGTATATACTCTTTGTGTGTGTGTATGCACTGCCTGACCAAAAAAGTCACCACCTGGATTTAGGTAAGAGCCTCCCACTGGTCAGGTCTAGGTTCAGCAATGTTATGTGCCTAAAGAATGACGTCAACAGACGACCTGAATATACTGAATGACCAGGTTATTCCATCAATGGATTTTTTTTTTCTTTGATGGCACAGGTATATTCCAAGATGACAATGCCAGGATTCAGTTATGAAACAGTGGTCCAGGCAGCATGAGACGTCATTTTCACACATGTGTTGGCCACCACAGAGTAACCCCATTGAAAATCTCTGGGGATGGGCTGGAGAAGACTTTGCACTGTGGTCCGACTCTCCATTTATCAAGATCTTGGTGAAAAATTAATGTGACTCTGGACGGAAATAAATGTTGTAACATTGCAGAAGCTTACTGAAATGATGCCACAGCAAATGCATGGTGTAATCAAAGCTAAAGGCGGTCCAACAAAATATTAGAGTGTGACTTTTTTTTGGCCAGTCAGTGAATATTCAGGTAGTGAGCTGACCTCATTCTTTGGGCACATAACGCTGCTGAACCTAGACCTGACCAACTGCAGCAACTCCAGATCATAGCACTGCCCCGACAGGCTAGTACAGTAGGTGCTAGACATGATAGGTGCATCACTTCATCCGCGTCTCTTCTTAGATGCGCCCATTACTTTGGAACAGGGTAAATCTGGTCTCATCAGACCACATGACCTTCTTCCATTGCTCCAGAGTCCAATCTTTATGCTCCCTAGCAAATTGAAGCCTTTTTTTCCGATGGTGGTGACTTTTTTTTTGCCAGGCAGTGTACAGTGTGGAAAATAAGTATGAAACATGTCAACAATTTTCTCATTAGACATATTTCTGAAGGAGCCACTGACCTAAGATTTTCACCAGATATCAGTAACAACCCAAGTAATCCATACATACAAAGAAATCAAGACAACCCTGTTCACAAAACAAGTTAAATTTAATAAAGTGGAATGACCCAGGGAATAAGTATTGAACGCACTTGGTGAAATTCATTTAATATTTAGTAGAAAAGCCTTCGCTGGTAATAACAGCTTCCAGACGCCTCCTGTATGCAGAAACTAGGCACAGGCATTGCTAGGAAGTGATTTTAGTCCATTCTTCCACACAAACTGTCTTCAAATCTTGAAGGTTCCGTGGGTGTCTTCTATGAACTCTGATCTTCAGTTCGTGCAATAGATTTTCAGTTGGATTCAGGTCAGGTGACTGACTGGGCCATTCTAGCAGCTTTATTTTCCTTCTCTAGAGCCAGTTGAGAGTTTCCTTGGTTGTGTGTTTGGGATCATTGTCTTGCTGAAATATCCACCCTCATTTCATCTTCAGCATCTTGGCAGACAGCAGCAGGTTCTTATCAAGGATGTCTCTGTACATTTGTCCATATGAAGTCTGCCTGTACCATGTGCTGAAAAACACCCCCACACTATGATGGGATGTGCAGTGCCATTTCTCTTCCAAACATGCCGTGTGTTGTGGCATCCAAAAAGTTCAATTTTGGTCTCATCTGACCAGACTATATTCTCCCAGTATTTTACTGGCTTGCTCAAATGTTGTGAGCAAATTTTAAATGAGCTTCAACATGCTTTTTCTTCAGCAATGGAGTCTTGCGAGGTAAGTGGGCATTAGAGCCCATGTCGGTTGAGTGCATTACTTATTGTTTTCTTTGAAACTACCTGCTTACTCCAGGTCTTTCTGGAGCTCTCCACAAGTGGACTTTGGCTCTTGAATAACTCTTCTGATAATTCTTCTGACTCCTCTGTCAGAAATCTTGCAAGGAGCTCCTGGTCGTGGCCGGTTTATGGTAAAATGATGTTCTTTCCACTTCCGAATGATGGCTCCAACAGTGCTCACTGGAACATTCAGCAGTTTAGAAATGCGTCAGTAACCAATGCCATCATTATGTTTTGCAACAATAAGGTTGTGAAGGACTAGAGAGAGCTCTTTACTTCTCCTCATCATGAGTTCTTTGTGGTGTAACAATCTGATATTCACAGACCTTTTTAAAGGCTATCAGTCAGGACTTAATCAGCTGAAAGCTGAAATTAATTTGCACTGATGGGAGATTGAATGGATTCCTAAATTACTATGGATTTCAGCTGGTTTCTTGGCTTTCTATGCCTTTTTGCACGTCTTTTTCTTCATGTATTCAATACTTATTCCCTGCGTCATTCCACTTTATTAAATAAAACTTGTTTTGTGTACACAGTTGCCTTGATTTCTTTGTATGTATGGATTACTTGGGTTATTATTGATATCTGGTGAAAATCTCAGGTTAATGGCTCCATCAGAAATATGTCTGAGAAAAATAATGTGTTCAATACTTATTTTCCCCACTGTATATGTATACAGAGGAGATCAAAATTAGAGAACAATGTATTAATATTTGATTTAATCTGAAATATTGTTATTCTTCATTGTTCAGAATTTGACAGAATATCAGCTGTGGCTGTACCACTGCTGTACTAGCATGTTTTTTTTAATAACCAAGGCACTTAAAGATGAACATTTATTTTGTAAAAAAAAAAAAAAAAAAAATCAGTCAGCAAAATTAGAGAACAGTAACCACCGTGTCAGAAGAGAAGATTTAAACAGGGTTTTTTTTAGGGCTATAGGATTCAAAAATTAATAGGAAGTGTAGAGGTGCTTGCGTTGAATGACTTCAGCACATCTGTGGCCACAGGACATCACTAGTTCCTCACACTGCTCTGGTTTGATCTAGGTCCATTCTTGCAGTCTCTTCCACAGTTCAGTAACTGTAGTGGGTTTCTTAGCCATTATTTTGTCACCAAGGATTTTCCAGAGATTCTCTATGACATTTACATCTGGACTTTGGGCTGACCATCTCATTGTTTCAATATTGTTAGAGTCAAGGAACTGTTTAACTCGTTTTCCAGTGTGAAAGGGAGCAGTGTCTTGCGTGAAAGTTGTGGGCTGATTGGGAGACAATTGCAGTGAAGGAATAGCATGTTGCTGAAGGAGGTTCACATAAACATTTGCATTCACCCTGACATGTAGCTGTACAAGACGCCCAGCTCCTGCTGCAGAAAACATCCCCCAAACTATGACACTTCCTCCTCCAAATTTATTATTATTATTATTATTATTATTATTATTTGTCACAAGTTTATTTATCTACAACTAGTCATAAAATGTTGCAGGTCAGTGGGATACGACCGTATCTGTTTAAATCCTCATGAGCTCCTGTTTGCCCCACCCTCTTTCTTTGGCCTTCATGACAAATGTGGTTGATGCAGGGCAGGCGCCAGTTTGATGCATACGTTATCTGGTTTGCTATTAGCTCTGGTTGCAAAGAAAGTCTGGACTAGCTAATGTAACTACCAGCTTAATAGGATTATGTAAAAGGCCAAATAAAGCATCACTGGGGAGACAGGTGTGTGGTGTGAGTGGTTGAAAGGATATGACCAGTCCCTGGGGCACAAAAAAACACAGAAACAAAACTGAATGAGTGAATAGCTAACTCTGCTAATGCTAGGGGTTCTGAGCTATCAGCTTCTCCCCAAACCCTAATGTGGTATACAGACTGACCTCGGCCAGCTAGCCAAGATGCTAAGGGGGCAATCTTTCAGCTAAGCCAGCACTAGGTGGCCTCTCAAGACTAGAGTGACCTTTAATGCAGTTGACAGACTGACCAAGGTGATCACAGGCTAATCTATTATGGGCAATATCACTCTATATATAATTCAAGAAATCTCTGTCTGTGTGTCACGATCATAGGACTTTGCGTTGCCATGGTAACCATGTCAAAGATCAAAGGCAGGCATCACTTACGATCATAGGACTCACTATGACATCATCAAAGATCAAAGGCAGGTTTCACCAGGGTTACTGTTGCCATGGTAACCACGTCAAGCATCACCATGGTTACTGTTGCCATGGTAACCATGTCAAAGATCAAAGGTAGGAATGCAGAAATGCTTGCAAAGATCAAAGGCAGGTATCACTCACGATCATAGGACTCGCTATGATGTTATCAAAGATCATAGGACTCGCTGTGGCATCATCAAAGATCAAAGGCAGGCGTCACTCACGATCATAGGACTTGCTATGACATCTTCAAAGATCATAGGCCTCGCTATGACATCATCAAAGATCAAAGGCAGGCACCACTGAACGAGTGGTGACGTCAAAGATCAAAGGCAGGTTTCACCATGGTTACTGTTGCCATGGTAACCACGTCAAACATCAAAGGGAGGAATGCAGAAATGCTTGCTTACACTTGCTTTCTACAGGCATGCAGAAATACTTGCTTATATTTGGTTTCTACGCACATGCACGGGTATGCACAGGCATGTGCAGGTATGCACTAGTGTAACAAAATAAGCCAGAATACTGTGAAGTATCATCTGCTGTAGATGAATGAACCAGGAGGAAAAAGTGAAGTCTCGAAAATAGTAATAAAAACTATGGTCGCTAAGCTAATTTCGTAGTAGCCACAGCAGCGCTGCCGGTGTGGATTTGGATATTGATGGGGATCCTGTCACCATCGTTAAAATAGGTGGAGATGAAGCTGGGAAGGTGATATGATTCCAGTGAGCTTTCAGGTCTCCGCTTCTTCAGAGAGAGGTCCTGAGACAGAGGTTGACACTAACACAGCCACAGGATTATGCTTTTGTTTTTTATTAGTTATTCCATTGGTAGCCCCTCCAGATAGCGAAATAGATGCACAAAAGCACATAAAAAGTAAAATTTTCATCATAGGTCCCCTTTAGAAATGGTGATGGCTTTGTGTTGGCTGTATTCTGCTGGGGATTGGAGATCCTTATGAAAGAAGAGCAACTCGTTCCCTGTCCCACCAAGAGAAG
The DNA here is from genome assembly GCA_020510985.1 of Pholidichthys leucotaenia. Taxonomy (NCBI): domain Eukaryota; kingdom Metazoa; phylum Chordata; class Actinopteri; order Cichliformes; family Pholidichthyidae; genus Pholidichthys; species Pholidichthys leucotaenia. The sequence goes on along the minus strand of CM035847.1, from coordinate 285,860,410 downwards.
CCTGAGAGCACTGTGAGGATCATGTTCTTTGATTCTCCAGTGCTTTCAACACCATCCAACTAGTGATCCTGAGGGGCAAGCTGCTGTGCGCAGGGATGGACCAGCACCTGTCATCGTGGATCCTGGACTACCTCAAAAACCAACCACAGTTTGTGAGAACCCAGGACTGTGTGTCTGATACCATCATCTGCAGTGCAGCTCCCCCACCCCCACCCCCACCAGGGAACAGTTCTGGCTCCCTTCCTGTTCACTCTGTATACTGCTGACTTTTCACACAACACACCACACTGCCATCTACAGAAGTTCTCTGACGACTCTGCAATCATCGGTCTCATCTCTGATTAGGATGATGCAGAGTACAGATGACTTATCCAGAACTTTGTGGACCGGTGCCTGCAGAACTGCCACCAGATCAATGCAAAGAAAACCAAGGAACTGGTGGTGGACTGCCACAGGCGAGGACAACCCCCCACAGCACAGATAAACATCCAGGGAGCAGACATTGAGATGGTGAGATCTTACAAGTACCTGGGTGTTCACCTGGACAATAAACTGGACTGGTCACACAACACCAACGTGCTCTGCAAGAAGGGGTAGCGCAGGCTGTTCCTCCTGAGGAGACTCAGGTCTTTTGGAGTGCAAGGGGCACTCCTGATGACCTTCTACGATTTGGTGGTGGCATCAGCCATCACATTTGGAATGGTTTGCTGGGGCAGTGGCATCACAGCAGTTGACAGGAAGAGACTGAACAGGCTGACCAAAAAAGCCAGCTCTGTTCTGGGGCGCCGCCTCAACCCAGTGGAGGAGATAGGAGAGAGGAGGATGGTGGCTAAGCTGTCATCTCTGCAGGAGTCTGAGTCCTACCCCATGCAAGCACACACTGAACACACTGAGGAGCGGTAGGCTGTGCCATCCTCGGTGCATGACAGAGAGGTTCCGCAGTTCCTTCCTACCTAAGACTGTCAGACTTTATAACCTAACCAGGGCTGCTCATAGAGATCGTATTAAATATACTAAACATAACTGTGCACAATAGAGATCGTCCCCCCAATACAAAACTAGGACAATAACAATCATTATTGAGGGTGGCAACAAGACTATTGATTCAAATGCAATTTCCAGTTGGGGGAGCACGGTAGCGGCATATGGGATTAACATGGATTTACCATCTGGCATGCATTGAAGAGAGAATGGACTCTCTTGGACATGTTTACCTGTGTTTCGGTAGGTGGACAACATCTGGAGCCGCTGAGTGCTTTCCAGAGAATGACATTAAAGTTTAAGCCTGTACATGGAAATTATGAAGCACAGAATCGTAAGAGATGAAAATTCTTTGCTCTGAGTGATCTGTGCCTATTAGACCTTGAATTCGGCGCCCTGTCTGTTTACATTCCTCCTCGATGAAGATAAGCGGAAGGAACGGCTCTGCTAACCCAAACAATCGACACAATTGTTGTTGTTTCAACAGATGGACGCTCAAGGACAGTGTACCATGTGTCAACTTACCATCTGCAAGCAAGAGAAGAGACTCTGGACTTGCTTTAGATCTCATGACTATAACATCTATCCGCCCTATAGCGCCCTCTGCTGTTCACTAGCAATTGACACACCTACACTACTGCATTCAACATTACACGACTGATACAATACTGATACATATTTACAATACACTGACTCTCTCAACTTTGCCTTGTCATTGAGTGATCTCTTTTGTCTGCTAATTGTGCATTAGAGAGTTTTTTTCTTGTAATCACAATTTTGGTCATAAAATGAGCTTTATTTTGATCAACAATGCTTTTTTCTCTCTGCCTATTGTGTTTTTCCCTACCCTTCCCCCTCTCCCCCCTCTTTACCCCCCCCCCCCCCGTTTGACTGGCGCCTTCGGGCTGCCCCGGCTATGGGATGCGCTTACCTGAGCGCATCCAATGTCAAGTCAAATTTCAATTCTCCTGTATGTATTGCACGTATGGTAGTATTGACAATAAACCTTATTCATTCATTCATTCATTCAAATATACTGTCTGGGTACATATTCATATTCTGCAGGGTAATTTAACAAACCGTAATGCTGTTGATACCATCTAGCTGCAATGCTCCTGCACTGTGTATACATCTGTGTACATATGTATATTTATTTACTGCTTTGGCTAACCAGTTCTTATTATCTTATTTACTATTGCTCTGAGTGCTGCTATCCCTTTGCTGCTGTAATCCTGGAATTTCCCCATTGTGGGACTAATAAAGGCTTATCTTATGCTATCTTATCTTATCTTATCTTATCTTATCTTAACTATAAAAACATACTGTGGTGTGAAAAAGTGTTTGCCCCCTTTCTGATTTCTCATTTTTTGTATGTTTGTCACACTTAAATGTTTCAGATCATCGAACATATTCAAATATTAGACAAAGATAACACAAGTAAAGACAAAATGCAGTTTTTAAATGAAGGTGTTCATAATTAAGGGAAAAAAATCCAAACCTACATGGCCCTGTGTGACAAAGTGATTGCCCCCTAAACCTAATACTGTAACTGGTTGGGCCACCCTTAGCAGCAACAACTGCAATCAAGCGTTTGCAATAACTGGCAATGAGTCTTTTACAGCAGTGTGGAGGAATTTTGGTCCACTCATTTTTGCAGAATTGTTGTAATTCAACCACATTGGAGGGTTTTTGAGCATGAACCACCTTTTTAAGGTTATGCCACAGCATTTCAGTCAGATTCAGGTCAGGACTTTGATTACGCCACTCCAAAGTCTTCATTTTGTTTTTCTTAAGCCATTCAGAGGTGGATTTGCTGGTTTGTTTTCAATCATTGTCCTGCCACAGAACCCAAGGGCACTTCAGCTTGAGGTCACGAACAGATGGCCGGACGTTCTCCTTCAGTATTTTTTGGTAGACAGCAGAATTCATGGCTCCATTTACCACAGCAAGTCTTTCAGGTCCTGAAGCAGCAAAACAGCCCCAGACCATCACACTACCACCACCATATTTTACTGTTGGTATGATGTTCCTTTTCTGAAATGCTGTGTTACTTTTACGCCGGATGTAATGGGACACACACCTTCCAAAAAGTTCAACTTTTGTCTCGTCAGTCCACAGAGTATTTTTCCAAAAGTCTTGTGGATCATCAAGATGTTTTCTGGCAAAACTGAAACAAGCCTTTAGGTTCTTTTTGCTCAGCAGTGGTTTTCGTCTTGGAATTCTGCCATGCAGGCCATTTTTGCCCAGTCTCCTTCTTATAGTGGAGTCATGAACACTGACCTTAACTGAGGCAAGTGAGGCCTGCAGTTTTTTGGATGTTGTTGTGGGGTCTTTTGTGACCTCTTGGATGAATCATTGCTGTGCTCTTGGGGTAATTTTGGTCAGCCGGCTACTCCTGGGAAGGTTCACCACTGTTCTATCCTTTTGCCATTTGTGGATAATGGCTCTCACTGTGGTTTGCTGGAGTCCCAAAGCTTTAGAAATGACTAGAAAATTGAATTCAGCTTTCAAAGATGTGATAAACCACAGTTAATTTATGTTTTAACAGGGGGGCAATCACTTTTTCACACAGGGCCATTTAGGCTTGGATTTTTTTTTTTTACCCTTAATAATAAACACCTTCAATTAAAAACTGCATTTTGTGTTTACTTGTGTTATCTTTGTCTAATATTTAAGTTTGTGATCTGAAACATTTAAATGTGACAAACACAAAAAAATGAGAAATCAGGCAGGGGGCAAACACTTTTTCACACCACTGTACAGATTTTGCTCTTATACACTCTAGGTCCATGTGCATTGTGAAACTAAGATGTTTCTGTATCATTATATTTAACTTCATAGACTTCTTTCAGATATACTGGTACTATACTGGAGTTTATTTTCTTATTTTTTGCTAACTTTCATTTTATTTCAGACACACCTGCAGTTGGCTAACTCAAACATTCAGCTCTAACCTACTTACGAAATGTGCCACCACAAATGTCCTCATTTATATTTGGCGGGGGGAGGAATCCCAAGCCAATAAAAGAATAGCACAGCTACCGCAATGCAGCCGACATGAGCATGGGAGGCAAAGTTTCTCCTCAGGAAGCGGCTGTATACCTAATTTATGTTCATTCCTGCTTCTACCAGACTTCACAGCACCAGCTTGGGAATCCTTGTGACCATCTCCTTTGGGGTTTACCAGGATCTATTCTTGGAGTTCAGATGAAGGAGGGAAAGCTTGAAACGGTGGAAAAAAATCGATGTGCAGACTATAAGAGGAGAGGTGGGCCATTAGTGATAGCAGGTGCTTTGTTTACACTGACAAAGATGGATAGCAAGCTAGCAGAACTTGGAATAGATAAAGTGTTACACTTAAGATTAGGAGCATTTCCTGCTCAAGATGTTTAATGTGGTTCTCGAAGAATTCTCTGAGTGAAGCACATTTTATTATGGCAGCTGTCTCTCTTGCTGTCTTATGGCTCACAGCCCCTGCATTGTTAAAAACTCTAGTCCAAATATCAGGTAAGACAGGTGAGACTGAAATATCACTAAATAACTTTGGGGAACAAATGCACAACATACTGTATATGGGACTCACCTTTCATTAGTCTCCCTTTTAAATTCTTAGTTATGGCATTTTGCTCTTTGTTCTGTGGGGCTTGAACTGACCAGAGTGCCGAGTTTTCAGCTATCTGGCAAACATAGGGTTTTTGGATATATTGTACAAAAAACTACATCGGCAGGACCATCCATTTTTGAAAAAGGGCTTTTTGTATAATTATAGTAGCAGTATGCAAATGTATAAACACAGTGATATTCCTGCACCTCCTCTGGCTTCCTGTTTACATGTTGCAGAAGCATGGTATGCTAATGCACAGAAATGTTGCCAGTGTGCAATTAAATAAAAGGTACATGGCTTTCCTTATGCACCTTATGCATGTTTTAGGGGCAAACCCCTCTAATAACTCTGTACATGAAGTTTTTTTTTTTTTCCAGCTTGTGAAGCTTGAATAATTCAAGATCCAAGATGACTGTATCCAAGGTTTAATTTGAGCTGGGTCCTGGAAGAATAAGATCAGGCACCTCCAACACTGGGACCGGAATCTCTTCAGTAGAATTCTCCCACCTCTTGTTTCACTATGAAAATATGCCAATAGGTTTTTGTCTGTTATTCTTTTCTGTGCTATTAGTCTTACCCTGCCTCTTGCCCAAAGATACTGGGATAGGCTCCAGCCCCCCCACGACCCGAAAAGCATTAAGCGGAAGACGATGAATAGTCTTTATTTGTTACATGAAAACTCTTTCATCTGTTTTATCTGGTAGGCAGATTCTAACCTTTCAGTGGATGTGAACAGCACCGTGGAGACAGGAGGATGGGTAACAGTGCGGTAGAAGTTAGCCTAATTGCATCTGGGCAGCATGGTGGCACAGTGTAGGGTTTCCTCTGATAACATGTCCCGGTGGCAACCTGCCACGCTTGTAAATTTCCCACCACTCTATGTGGAAATATAAATTTAAGAAAAAATTAAAGCTGCGAGCAGTGATAAACATGCCCTCGCATTCTTGCTAGACCTCAGCCTTGCCACTCAGACCACGTAACTCCGCACAGGCTCCATTCCTCCTTCCCCAACTCTTTCCCACCCGCTGTTTGTCCGTCCGTCCTTCCATAACGCCATACGCCCCATCCATCCGCCATCCATTTGTCCATCAATCCATTTGCCCGTCCATCCGTCCATACTGCCATCCATCATCAGTCCGTCCATCTGTCCATCTTTACATTGCAAGAGAGTGCCTCTGCAGAGATACTGTATAAGCCCGTGGATCACCTCAAAAATCTAATAAATTTATCCATAGCCTAAAGGCCACTTCTGGTGAAAATTTCACCAGGAAATTTGTTTGAATTTAGACAAGCTATGCCATTGCTATAAATGTTTTTGTTTTTTTTGTTTTTTTATACCTAGGGGGCACTATAGCTATACTGTATGTGGTATAGTCATATAAATCTGTTCTGGGTGGTACTAGTGCCATATATATCAAGTTTGGGTCCATTTGGATGATGCACGTGTGAGTTATGACAACTTCTTGTCCATTGGTGGTAGGGGGTGCTACTGCTGCATCTCATTGTATATTATAGAAATGTTCACCATTGGCTGCCTGTTTAACATGCTAAATTTGGTTGACTTTGGACAAAGTATGCCAGAGTTATTAAGCTTTGTTTTTCTGCTAGGGGGCGCTAGAGCTATGTGTAATTGTTCATTATGGAAAGGTTCAGTGTTGGTAACCATGCACCACACAAAATTTGGTTGAATTTGGACTAAGTATTTCAGAGTTATAAGGCTTTGTTTTTTCTGCTAGGGCGTGCTATAACTATGTGTCATTTTTCATTATACAAAGGTTCAGTGTAGGCTAAAGGTGGACCACACAAAATTTGGTTGAATTTGGACAAAGTATGCCTGAGTTATAAAGCTTTGTTTTTTCCTAGGGGGCGCTATAGCTATGTTTGTTTTAATTACAAAAATCTCTTCTGGGTCTGACTAGTATCATATATATAAAGTTTAGCAGCAATTGGACATTCTACATGTGAGTTATGGCAACTTCCTGTAAATTGGCGGTAGGGGGCGCTGTTGCTTTGTGTCATTCTTTATTATAGAAACTAGTGCATACCCGTGCATGCCCGTTCATACCCGTGCATGCCCATAGAAACCAAGTATAAGCAAATATTTCTGCATGCACATAGAAAGCAAGTGTAAGCAAGCGTTTCTGCATGCCTGTTGAAAGTTGCTGTTACGCCATGGTGATCACTGCCTTTGATCTTTGACATGGTTAAGTAATTATTTCTGCATGCCCATAGAAAGCAAGTGTAAGCAAGCATTCCTGCATGCCTTTAAAAAGAGTGTTCTGACCTCACAGGGTGCCTATGATGTCTGTATGACATCATAGGAGTTGTTCAAAGGAGTTGTTCAGAACTCTTTATATGGTCATGTGACATCATAGGAACACAGTGTGCGCCTGTGATGTCATAACTATGAATGCCCACAGCTTCCCTATGGATCCCCTATGGACGTTCATTAAAGATTTCCCTCCCAAACTTCCGCATGTGCTCTGTCTGTGTGCCGTCAAATAGACATCATATCTTTATGATGGCATTACAAGTCCTATGATGACCTATGTCCTATAAACGTCACACACACAAACACACACACACACACACACACACAGAGATTTCTCGCATATCCTCGGTCTCAGCTTCTCTGTGCCTTGCACGGAATTCACTGTCCCTGGCCAGCCGACTATTTCGCATCTTGTCAATCTCAGCTTGTCTGTGCCTTGCCTGGGGTGCAGCATTGCTCGATTTGCCGGCATTTCGGGCTTCAAGTGACTCAGCACATGCATGGCGCACTGCCACATGTTTCCTGTCTGTTTGTGCATCCCTTGTGTGTCATACCCTATGCTGGTGAAGGGTGTCCTCCTGTCTCAGACGGGTGCGATGTACTGCTGGAACCTCAGGAGTTTCATCTTCATGGTATCTTTTCTGACATGCAGAAGTTGTCGTCATTCTATTGCTCTCCATCTGGTGGGTCTTCTTCTTCTTCTTCTTCTTCTTCTTCTTCTTCTTCTTCTTCTTCTTCTTCTTCGTTGAGACCAGTGGTTCCAGTTCATGGACAGGATCATGAAAATAGATCTGAGCAAAAAGAGGCTTTCGGGCATGGACTCACTGTATATGACATCATAAAGACATGAAGGCAGCCTTGATGTATATGACATCATAAAGACATGTTAGGATGGCCTATGATGACATCATAAAGACATGTTGCCTGATGTCACTGTATATGACAGCATAAAGACATGAAGGCAGGGCGGCCTATGATGACATCATTCATCCTATGATGCCTGAGTTCATAGGATGTCCTATGATGTTCAGGCAGAGATCATAGGCCATCCTATGATGTCCTATGAAGCGTGACACACACACACAGACACACACACAGAGATTTCTTACTTTTATAGAGTGATAGAGTGATGAAGAATGATTATCAGTACTGGCTTCCTATTCACCACACAAAATTTGGTTGAAATCAGTCAATGTATGCCAGATTTAAAGCCACTGGAAGTGTGATGGTGATACTGCAAACTTGGCCACGCCCCTTGCGCCAGACCGTTAGAAATTTGGAAAGGTTTTCAACAGCTTTTGATGGCACATGGGTATAGATGATTGGCACCATAAATGGTACCAATCAGACTATTTATTTCAGAGATATTGAAGAAAACCTTTGGTGGAACCTTCATGTCTCCAAGAGAGGGCGCTATTGCTACTCATGAATTGTCATAGCTATAATAGTTCGGAGGCATACCCATATACAACATACCTATCTTGGTGCCAATCCGACATTCCATTCCCGTGGTATTAAAAACACAAGATGATGCAAACTTTCTGATGCAAAACTTTCTGCCTCCTATTGGTACCTATTGGTAGATTTTTTTTATTGGTAGATTTCTATGAATATTGTTCTATAGAACTGTTTGGAATTGGACTAATATCCATAATACTGAATTTGGTTGAAATTCGACAATGCATACCAGAGTTGTTGCCATCAGAATGGTCATAAAATGATCATGGCGAGGCATCAAACTTTGCCACGCCCCTACGGCCAGAGTTCTGCGAAAAGTTTTCAGTAGGCACATGGGTATAGATGATTGTCACCACAAATGAGCTCAATCGGATTAAAACCCTAGGACGAGTTCGATCAAATGTGCAAAGTGGAAATCAAGTCACTGTAGACCATCACTTCTATGGAGTTTTTTGCATGTCTTGACATGATAAACATCTCACCCAATTTTCATCTTTCTATGCGAAAGTAAGTGTGTGCCACTCCCCATTGACTTCATATGTTAGGTGGCACTGTAGAGCCATTTTTGTTGGGTCATTCATATTTCCTCCAAAATATTATCTCTTTTGCCTGTCTTGAGGTCCCTGCAAAAAATGGTGAGTTTTCGTGCACACACTGACTACCCCAAAAATGAGATCTTAGATGGAGATGAAGAAAGATATAAAGAAAGAAAGAAAGAAAGAAAGAAAGAAAGAAAGAAAGAAAGAAAGATACTAACAAATACAATAGGGCTCCCACCCACTGACACTGTCAGTGGCTCGGGCCCTAAATATGAAGGAATTACGGTCTGCAAGTGCACACAAGAACAATGCGCGTGACCGTCATCCGCGCGGAGTTCAGAAGCGTCGCGCCTGCGTGACCACGCCAGTCACCAGGCAGAGTGTCCCGCTCACATCACTGTCCGAGAGAAACATAAGCTTATTAAAGTACTTTAAACGCGGAAAAAAAATCAGAAGAGGTATATAAGCAGTGAAGGCATTTATCATGGTTTTAACCTGCTGGTAACAGGAGCAATAATGGAAGAGTTGCTTAGCTAACAGATGTGGTTAAGAGCTCAAATTGGTTCATTTTGTCTCCTTATTAATCATTACTTTTTTGCTTTTCTTATTTCAGACAAGAATGAAAAAGAGCTGTTTTTACCTTTACCTTAGTTAATATTAATTAACTAATTTATGATCACTATTATGTACCTGGAAAGTTAAGATGACAGTGACAGTGAAGTACAGGTAGATTTGGGGTCCTTCCCAACTCTCATTTCAACCCCGTCCCCTAGGCCCTTGAAATCAAGGGCCCCTTGTTCTCATCAGAAAAAAAGAAGAAAAAGAAAACATGAGAAAAAAGTCACGTCTTAAAGAGAAAAAAGTCTCAGATTTACTCAAACTATTCTAATCCGTAGAAAGTCAGGAATTTACTAGAAATAAAGCTGTAAATTCACAAATTTTGGACCCCCTGGTGGGCCGTTTTTGGCCAACAAGCCATATGTTTAACACCCCTGGACTAGCCCATTAAAAATACATATTTAGAGGATTTACTTCCATGAAATAGCTGCATATCACAACAGCATGTACTGTAAATGAATAAGATAAAATAAAATAAAAAGCACAGATAAATGAAACAGCAACAAATCACAGTCACTTTTTCTCTGTGTGGTAAGAAAACTTATATTTACACACCTGCGGACATTAAATACAAGCTTCTTGCTCTAAAAATACTCATGTTTAACCACAGAGGTAGGAGCTGATGTTGGGGGCTACTCACAGCTTGGACAACAGGTGATCAGGGCTCAATATGAGAAGTTGCCACTGCCACGGCATTTCTTCCTACAGGGTTGCGGTGTGAACTAGGGCAGGACAGGAAACTGACTCAAGGAGGAGACTGTGTGCTGCTTTAGGGGTCCAGGAGACAGTGGACCAATGAGCACACGCTGTGTGCAGATAGCAATTCTGGGAGTTGTAGTTTTGTAGTCACACATTACAGATAGGTTTTATTTTAGATGCCATCTAAAGAAACTAAACTCGCCAAGTCCTGCAAGTCAGAGTCTCCAAAATGCCAGAAAGTCTCTGATAACACCAGGGAAAGTCACTACATTTGTCACTAGTCGCTTTTGGGGTGAGGGGGGAGTGTGGTGGGTCACCAAGAGGGCTTGAAAAGTCGCCAAATTTAGCGAAAAAGTCGCCAAGTTGGTACTGGAGCTCAAACTGTCTACCATTCACCAAACCAAACTGAGAGTCTGCTGAATGGAACGGGCGAGTGGGGCTCATTTGGTGCTCGGTGATTCAACTTGTCAGCCCTGGCTTTCATTACAGTTCTGGTGAGTGATTCAACACAGTACATTCACACATAAAAAATAGTACACTCGATTGAATCATTTGTGTACATTACAGCACTAATGCAGGCACGGCAGACTCAACAAGTAAGCAACATCACGAGCAGGTTGAGAAAGGGGGGGTGCAGACCCCAGTTTTAAAACTGGGTGGTTCAAACCTGTACATTGATTCCTCATCCCTCTGAATAAGTCCCACTACTGTGGTGTCATCCGCAAACTTAATAATCTGGTTACCCCTCGTGTCTGGACACACAGTCGTGTGTTGAAAGTGTAAACAACAGTGGACTGAGTACACAGCCTTGAGGGGATCCAGTGCTCAGCGTGATGGAGTTGGAGATGTTGTTTCCAACCCGGACAGACTGAGGTCTCTCGGTCAGGAAAACCAGGATCCAGAGACAAGTGGCGGTGTTCAGACTGAGAAGGGGTAATTTCTCCATCAGTCTCTGGGGAATAATGGTGTTAAATGCTGAACTGAAATCAATGTACAGGAGTCTGGCATAGGTGTCTTTCTGATCCAGGTGGGTAATGACAGAGTGCAGGGTGGTGACTATAGCGTCCTCTGTGGAGCGATTTGAACGATACGCGAACTGGAGTGGGTCATGTGATGCAGGGAGGCAGGCTGTGATGTGTGGTTTAACAAGCCATTCCAAAACACTTCATCACAATTGGTGTCAGTGCGACGGGACGATAGTCATTCAGACAGGACACAACCACTTTCTTTGCCACCGGTACTATGATAGAGGTCTTAAAGCATCTAGGAATGATGGCCTGACTCAGGGAAATGTTATATATGCCAGTCAGGACATCCGCCAACTCACTCGCACAGACTCGGAGCACACGTCCCGGGATGTTGTCTGGACCTGCAGCTTTACGTGGGTTAACCCTGATTAGGGTCTTCCGTGTGTCCGCTGCGTTGATGGTGATAGCTGGCCCCACAGATCGTGAAGATGGGCCAGACCTCTCTCTGATTGTCGGGTTTGATGCTTCAAAACGTGCAAAGAAGTTATTGAGCCTATCTGGAAGCAAAGCGTCATCATCATCGACCCCCTGCCTAGACTTATAATCCATCAACGCCCGTACTCCCTGCCACATCCATTTGGTGTTCCCTGTGTCACAGAAATGTCCCTGGATTTTCTCCGCGTAGGCGCATTTCGCCGTCTTAATTCCCTTTGCGAGCGCAGACCTGGCTGAGCGGAGGGCGATCCTGTTGTTCTCTCTGAAGGCTGCATCTCCGGCTGTGAGCAGTGAGCGCACCTCTGCAGTCATCCAGGGTTTGTAGTTGCCCGTGCAGCGAAGGTCTACAATATAGTGACATCCTCTGTGCACTTCGCGATGTAGCTGGTGACCGTATCAACATACTCCTCCACATCAATCCTGTCTCCCTGAGAGGCTGCTATTTTGAAAACCTCCCAGTCATTCATTCATTCATCTTCTTCCACTTAATCCTTTTCAGGTCGCGGGGGGGGGGGGGGCTGGAGCCTATCCCAGCATCTTTGGGCGAGAGGCAGGGTACACCCAGTCTGTATGCAGAAAACAGTCCTGCAGTGCCGAGGCTGCACCCTCTGGCCAAGTCCTGAATTGTTTCTCTACTGGCCTGCTGCGCTTCAGTAAGGGTTTGTAGGCAGGCACCAGCATCATGGATAGGTGGTCAGAATGGCTGAGGTGGGGGCGAGGTGCTGCTTTGTATGCATTTGAGAAATTTGTATACACCAAGTCCAACATATTCTCTCCTCTGGTCTTAAAGTCCACACATTGTTTGAACTTGGGAAGCACAGTCTTTAGACTGGTGTGATTAAAATCCCCTGCAACCACCACAAAACTGTCCGGGTGTGAAGTTTGAAATTCACTGATAGCATTATGCAGCTCTCCAAGTGCCTCGTTAGCATTAGCTTTAGCATTAGCACTAGGAGTTATGTAAACAACAGCTACAAACACGTTGGTGAATTCCCTCAGCAGATAGAATGGCCGGCAGTTTACGATAAGGAACTCAGGAGCAGTGTTTAGTTGCTAACGTGGCATTGACGTGGCATTAACACACCAGTTCTTGTTAATATAGATACATAGCCCCCCCCCCCCTTGGCTCTTACTGGAGCTAGCGGCCTCCCTGTCCGCCCGGAACGATGTCATCCCTTCCAGCTGAATGGCCATGTCAGGGATGTTGTCATAGAGCCATGTCTCCGTGAACGCAAACACACAGCAGTCCCTCCACTCTCTGCGGGTTTCTCTCAGCAGATGCAGCTCGTCCAGCTTGTTGTCGAGGGAGCGGACATTGGAAAGAAGGAGCGATGGTACTGCTGGTCTGGAGGGGTTAGCCTTTAGCCTAGCATGAATTCCGGCTCTCTTTCCTCTCCTTTGTTTACGTTCACGCCGCTTACGCTTCCTCCTCTCACGGGTAGCTGCCAGCCTAACTCCCGATAGTATTCCATGCTGGCATAGAATGTCCAAATCGCACCCGAATGCCGCAATTCTTGCAGCGTACATTACCTTGATGCTTAATAAGGTCTCTCGGTTGTAAGTTGTACGTCTGGGATGGTCAAAACGCTCAAAACTCTCACATCAGATAAAGGCAGAACGACAGTAGTAATGGACACGGAAACATATGAAAAAGAGATGGAAACCATGTTGGCAGATAACAGCACACGTGAAATCATTAAAACAAACCCCACAGAAGAAAAGAAAAAAATGCTAAAAGCCCTTCTCAAACCCCTATTAGAAAGCAAAAAAATCACAAAGGACGCATATGATCACGTGATACCCACAGCCAGCATCACCCCCCGGATCTATGGAACCCCAAATATACATAAGAAGGATATCCCACTGCGGCCAATAATAGACAGTATCGGATGAGTCACATACAACTTATCAAAAGCCCTGGTTGAAATCATCAAACCCCTCCTTGGACTGTCAGAATACCACTGCAAAAACTCAAAAGAGCTGGCACAAGAACTCAAAAATATGAAAATAGAATCAGACAAGATCCTCATTTCACATGATGTCATTTCATTATTCACAAAGACACCTGTTGATGTCACACTACATATAGTGCAAGAACGCCTCAGTAATGACAGAACCCTAAAAAGACCCACCAATCTCACAGTTCACGACATATCTGAACTATTACAGTTTGTTGCAAAATCCACCTATTTTCAATACAAAGGAAAAATCTACAGACAAAAAGAAGGATTTGCAATGGGAGACCCACTATCAGCCATCATAAGCAGCTTTTTCATGGAGGATCTGGAAAACAAAGCCATCAACACAGCACCTACACAATGTAAACCCACCCTCTGGTAGCGATACACTACCGTTCAAAAGTTTGGGGTCACCCAGACAATTATTTTGTGTTTTCCATGAAAAGTCACACTTATTTACCACCATGAGTTGTAAAATGAATAGAAAATATAGTCAAGACATTGACAAGGTTAAAAATAATGATTTGTATTTGAAATAATTTTTTCCTTCAAACTTTGCTTTCGTCAAAGAATCCTCCATTTGCAGCAATTACAGCATTGCAGACCTAACATGATTGCACAAGGGTTTTCTAATCATCCATTAGCCTTCTGACGTAATGAGCAAACACATTGTACCATTAGAACACTGGAGTGATAGTTGCTGGAAATGGGCCTCTGTACACCTATGTAGATATTGCACCAAAAACCATACATTTGCAGCTATAATAGTCATTTACCACATTAGCAATGTATAGAGTGTATTTCTGATTAGTTTAAAGTTATCTTCATTGAAAAAAAGTGCTATTCTTTCAAAAATAAGGACATTTCTAAGTGACCCTAAACTTTTGAACGGTGGTGTAAGTGGACGACATTCTGGAGAAAATAAGGAAAGGACAGACACAAGAACTCGCTGACCATCTGAATAGCACGGACAGCACTGGGAATATAAAATTCACATACGAAGAGGAAGAAAATGGCACCATAGCCTTTCTGGACATGAAAATCTACCACAACGATGACGGCAGTATAAAAATCACAGTCTACAGGAAACCAACCCACACAGATCAATATACTATGGCCATCAGAACACCCCGCAGCACACAAACTATCAGCTGTCAGGACGTTACTGTATATGAACGGGCCACCATCATCACAGACCAAGAAGACAGACAGGAGGAGGAAAACCACATAAAACATGCACTCATACGCTGCCAATATCCAGTATGGGCCATAAACAAAGGGAAACAGCAAGTCAAAAACAAAGAAAACAAACAGGAAACAAGACACAGAACAAAAGCCGAAATCAAAAACAAGGACACCATAACTATACCATACATCCGAGGGATAATGGAACCAATTCAAAGGATCATGAAAAAATACAAAATAAACACAGCAGTAAAACCACACAAAAAATTAAGACAGTAATTAGTACATCCCAAGGACAAAATAGAACAACACAAAAAATGCAATGTAATATATGAAATATCATGCAGATCATGCAACAAAACCTACATTGGAGAAACCGGAAGATCATTCACCACAAGGAAAAAAGAACACCAGAAGGAATGTGAGAAGGAAACACAAGGACGACTCACAAGATCATAAAAAGAAAAGGCAGAACAAGAAACAATAAAATTAGTAATATCAGATCACTGCAAAAGAAATAATCACATCATGGACTGGGACAATGCAAAAATTATTGGATCAGAGAGCAACAGACACAAACGCTGGATCAAGGAGGCCATAGAAATCAGGAAGCGGGGAAAAGATACCATGAACTGGGATGAGGGGGCCTTTATGCTTTCCCACACCTGGGACCACATTCTCCAGAGACCATCGGACGGCAGAAAGCTGGGCCGGCTTGGTGGATCTGACAGGTCTGCTGGGCTGGCCCCGCCTATGAAAGTCAGCTGATAAAATGACACCTGGCAGCAATCAGTTGACTCTTCTGACGAAGGCTGCAGTGCACAGTCGAAACATGTAAAGAAGGTAAAAACAGCTTTCTATTTTTGTCTTTAATAAGAACAAAAGGTAAATAATTTTACTTCCAGCTTCCTCCTGACTCTCTGTTATTTTAGAGGTAACATTTTGGCGACAAGGTGTACAATGGCGGTGTGCATAGGGCACATGCCTGTGTTTCTGGAGCACCCAGGTTTGCCGGCAGTGCCATGGCTTCGTTGGAAACAGAGCTTCGAAGCATTCATGACAGTGGCGGGCTGGGGTCGGTCAGCGAGGAGAGACGGAGGAGTATTTTAATCTGGCACTGAGGGACAAAGAATTTTTTTCGGGCAGTGCCAGGGTGGATCGCTGAAGGAATGTCTGAGGGTCTTGGATGACTTGTTTGGTGACCCCTCCACGGTCTCGAGGAGTCGGTGGGAATTCTATGAGAGATGGCAATGAGAGGGTGAGTCGCTAAGCTTGTTGCTATTAGAACTCCTTAGCCTAGCATGTAAGGACAACTTCGGGCCGGAGGCTTATGGACTTGTTGAGGACAAGTTAGCGCATGGCGCCAGTTGCTCGCAGATAGCAGCTAGGTTGCTACTAGATACGGAGCCAACGTCATGGGAGGAAGTGCTGGAGTTGGTAAAGAGGAAAGAGTCTGTAGCCCAGTTGGAGCAGGCATCTAAGACTAGCAAGGGGCTGCCCAAGCACAGTTTCCTGCCGAGTGCAGAGGTTGGCGCGCTGGCAGGGCAGCGTAGTGGAAATAGGAAGAGGAAAAAGAAGAAGCAAATGAAAAAGAGAGCGGCATTGCAGGTGGGACGACCCGGAGGCCTGACTCGGGTCCACTCTGCACGAATGGGGAAAGGCCCAGTGAAGTGGTACATCCTACAACTGGACGGAGTTGACGTGCCACTCATGGTGGATTCAGGGGCTGAGAAATCCATCCTGAGTCTACCAACACTGTGGCGGCTGTTCCCCGCAAAGCAAATTAATGGTGGAGCGGTGAGACTTTTTTGCTACGGCCATGCAGAGATTGAAATGGCGGGCACAGCAGACTTCGAAGTGACTTGCGGGTCGAAGAGGGTCCCTAGCTTTACTTTTCAAGTAGCGCATCAGGGAACCGACCTGCTGGGGGTTGATCTGTTGGAACAATTGGGTTTCTCCATAATGGACCCTGGAGGTTCGCGGGTGCTGTCTGTGGGTTCGGACTGGCGCCTTCGCTGGCAGAAGCTATTTGAAGGCTTGGGCTGCACTGACACATTTCATCATCAACTTCTGGTAAATGAGAACATCACATCGAAGATACAGCCTTTGAGGCACCTTCCACTGGCACTGCGGGCTGAGGTGTCAGCGGAGTTAAACAGACTGTTGGAGTCAGGAGTCATCGAGAGAGCCAAAGCTTCCCTGTGGATCTCCAATCTGGTGGTGGCGAAAAAGAAGGGTGAGGGCATCAGACCTCGCATCGACCTCAGGGCGGTGAATAAGGCGGTTGTCCCAGATAAGTATCCGCTGCCCACTATGGAGGAACTCACGGCGACGTTCAGCGGGGCGAAGATATTCTTGAAACTGGATCTGTGGCAAGGTTACCTGCAGGTGCCTCTACACCCGGACAGCAAGAATCTCATGCCTTCGTGACCCACATGGGGGTGTTCCGTTATATCAGGATGCCTTTTGGGCTGAGCTCAGCGCCGAGCTGCTTCCAAAAGGTTATGGCAACCATGCTAGCTGGCCTAAAGAGGGTGGTTGTGTACCTAGACGATGTTGTGGTGCACGGGGCATTGAGTGAAGAACACGACGAGAGGTTGGAAAAAGTCCTGGAGACGCTGCAAGAACATGGGGTCACGCTGAACAGCGACAAATGTGTCCTGGCAGCGGAGGCAGTGGACTTCCAGCTGTCTTTAGATGGGTTGAAGCCATTGGTTTCGAATGTGGAGGAGAGTGGTCCACTTCGCGGACCCCTCCTCGCCAGCCAAGATCTCCTCATTCCTGGGGATGGTGAACTTTTATGGATGGTTTATTCCCAGGTACTCAGAGACAATTGAGCCGCTCAGGACGCTGCTAAAACAGGACGCACGTTGGGTCTGGACTCCGGCCTGTTCAGTGGCAGTGGAAAAACTAAAGCAGCAGCTCACTTCGCCTCCGGTTTTGGCTCATTTTGACTCGGACTGCCCTACGATTGTGACCTGTGATGCATTTGTTTCCGCCCTGGGACAGTGATGTTGCAGGTGCAGGATGGTACAGAGCGTCCGATTGCTTTTGCGTTGAGATCTCTGTCAGAGACTGGGAGAAAGTACGCTGTCGGCGAGAGGGAGGCGCTGGCCAGTGTTTGGGCCTGTGAGAGGTGGCATATGTACCTCTATGGGCGGCGCTTCACGTTGAGAGCGGATCATTGAGCACTGACAACTTTGCTGGAGACTTCGGGGTTGGGCCACAGGCGGCTAAGGATCCACAGGTGATCCAAGGGACTGAGGGCTTACAGTTTTGAGACGAAATACGCTCCGGGCAAGGACAATGTCTTAGCGGACCTTCTGTATAGGAAGGTGCTTTAGTACCGGATATGGGGGCTGTGGACTCAGTCAAGATGGAACTGGTCCACGCCCTGCACGGGACACTCCGGGACATTGTGTATCCACGGGATCTTAGAGAAGTTTCGGAGAACGACCAGGTTCTCTAATTGCGCGCGGCGATCGGGGAGGGCTGGCCAGCAGGAACGTTTGGAGAGCTGACCCTGTTTCATCGATTTAGGGATGAGCTTAGCTGCTGGGACGAGGTGTGTGCGGCTAGAGGACATTGTGCCGTAATCCCTACGGCTCTGAGAGGGTGAGTGCTGGACATGTTACATGAGGGTCATCTTGGGGTGGTTAAGGTCAAACAGTGTGGCACGGACTCAGTTTGGTGGCCGGGGATTTACAAGGACATTGAGGCAATGGTCGAGAACTGTGTTTCATGCCTGGAGAGTGGGAAGACTGGGAGACCTCCACCGCCTCCCCTGCAGCCGGTCCCGTACCCTGCTGGACCCTGGGAGCACATTGAACTGGATATCTGTGGTGAACTGCACGCCCCCCCCCCAACGGGTAGCAGGTTCCTTGTGGTGGTGTATGACCTGTTTTCCAAATGGCCGGAGGTGCTTCCGACTGGCTCAGTGACAGCTGAGGTGATCACGGGTTTCCTGTCATTGTTGTTTACCAGATAGGGGACTCTGACTTCAGTCACCACTGACAATGGCCCGCAGTTCATTTTGGGGGCTTTTGAGGGTTTCTTGAGAGCCAGAGGGGTTGAGCACATTAGGATGGCAGTGTATGACCCACAGACTAACGGGGGTTGAGAGAATTAACAGGACGCTTAAGAATGGTCTGAGGGCTCACTTGGCAGATGGATTTACATTCGCCGATGTACTGCACAGCACCCTGCTCCATTATAGGGCATTGGTGCATGCCATGACAGGTCTCTTTCCGGCAGCTCTGATGCTGGGATGGGAGTTGCTGCTTTCGGTGAGACGACTGGGGCTGTCACAGGGGGTGTGCAGTGAGGACTTGGGGGCGCTGAGGCACCAGGTCACGGAATGTCAATGGAGGATAAAGGAGCTTCAACCACTGTGAGTTGAGCCACGTACGGTTGTGAAACGAAGAGGACCACTTTTGAACTGGACGATGGGTCCCAATGGAACTAAAGTAGGCTATGGAGGTCCCCACCGGAGGTGGCGAGCGACCCCGCCTTGGACAATTTGAGTGGCACTTGGGACTGGAGGGGTTGGACAGAGGCCAACCCTCAGCCGAAGCTGACGATACCAGTGGCGGAGTGTGCCCACGAGGGCCGCCCGGCTAGAGCGCGTCGGCGGCTCAAGTACTTGGACGATTTTGCTACCAGTGTGGCGCTCTGCCGTGTAAAGTCTAGACTGGGGGTTTGACATGGTTGGACTTGTTGTTCTAATGAGTAAATAGTTGTTTTCTGTTTGCATGTTTTGTTAGTGTTCTTGATTTTCCAAGGGGGGGGAGATGTGACATAGTGGAATTGTACCTTAGGGGCTGCCGTAGCTTGGTCTGGGTGGGGCGGAGTGATGTCAGGCGGGCTATGGCTGGGAATATAAATATAAGTGAACTTTTCTGGAATAAAGAGAATGTTACTTCCAGCTTCCTCATGACTCTGTTATTTTAGATGTAACATAAAGTTACTTCTCCAAAGGTTTATCTTAAAGCCTTGCAAAGCATGCATTAGCAGGCTTCTGACTCTTTAGCTCAAATGGAGATGCTAATAGTGGTGAAGAGCACATAAGTAAGATCCAGAAAACTTAAATGCCGCTATCTAGAGCTAGCTAGCTAATTGGCAAGCCACTCAGCCAAAGCAAACACAGTGACCATGTTTACATGGTCACGAGTAAACTGATTACTGGAGTAAATAAACAGCTTATGGTGTTTACATGCACTGAGTAAACGGTTTACTGGGCAAATAAACTAGGTGTGCTAATCTGTTTTCTCACAAACCATTAATGGCCTTTTGACCCTGTTTACATGGTCATGAGTAAACCGATAAA
Source organism: Pholidichthys leucotaenia (assembly GCA_020510985.1). NCBI lineage: Eukaryota > Metazoa > Chordata > Actinopteri > Cichliformes > Pholidichthyidae > Pholidichthys > Pholidichthys leucotaenia. The sequence continues at coordinate 285,840,307 of CM035847.1, read as the reverse complement.
GATAATTGGATTACTCTGTTTACATGACAGTTTGTATAATCAGGTAACTCCAGAAAGCTGATTGTAATTGGTTTACTCGTGACCATGTAAACAGGGTCTTTAACTGATAAAGATAATCGGATTACTCTGTTTACATGACAGTTTGAATAATCAGGTAACTCCAGAAAGCTGAATGTAATTGGTTTACTCGTGACCATGTAAGCAGGGTCACTGATGGATCAGTGTTTATATTAATTACATTTAAGTGTAGCAGTTGTGAACTACATGTTTTTGTATTGCAGTACTCATCTTGGAAGACAACACAACATTAGTCATGTCACTACAGTGTTTTATACACAAATTACTATGTACTGCACTGTTTTTACTCTGCACTGCAAGCAATGGCTACCAAGAGAGTTGTTTTTTCTGGCTTTCATTGAAACATGGTCAATTTGGATGTGATGTATTTTTGGCCCTCTGATTGTTTTTAACCTGTAGAAGGACCACATCAAACGATGTAGGAAGAAGAAAGAGTTCAATCTACTGTCAGACATACACTTGGGGTGGAGGATTCCTATTCTGAATGTTCTGAATGCCACCGGACCGGCGGCGCCACACGAGTCGGCTGCCTGTTGCAACAGCCTTTTTTTTTAATCTTCCTTCTTCTTTCTACACCTTTCACTCTGTATATATATCACGGACGCACGGATCGCCCCGGGGGTCTCCCGGGTCGGCGGACGGAGCCACGGTTTGCAGCGGGAGACGTTACAGCGGGGAGGAGCTAGTGCTAGCTAGCACTTGGCCGCCGCCCGGTGCTAATGGGAAACTCGACATACCGGGAGCTGTAGCGAAAACGAAGCGGGTGTCAGGCTGGAGTTTAGGCGGCGTGAAAGAAATATAAGACAGAATAATAAAGAGCGATGGCAAGAACCAAGCAGACCGCCCGTAAAATCTACTGGAGGAAGAAGCCCCCCAGGAGACAGCTAGCCACAGGGCTGCTCGGAGAGGCGCTCTGGCCACCGGCAGAGTGAAGAGGCCTCGCCGTCACAGGCCCGTGGCTCTGAGAGAGATCCGTCGCTACCAGAAATCCACGGAGCTGCTCATCCGTAAGCTGCCCGTCCAGCGCCTGGTGAGGGAGATCACTCAGGACTTCAAGACCGTCCTGCGTTTCCTGAGCTTCGCCGTCATGGCTCTGCAGGAGACCAGCGAGACCCACCTGGTGGTCTCTTCTTCGCTAAGGGGGTCACCATCATGCCCAAAGACTTCCAGCTGGCCCGCTGCATCCGCGGAGAGAGAGCTTAGACTTTCTGCTGCACATCCACCAGCCATAATGCTCTGCACTGTGTGTCTATATATATACATTTATAGTAATATGGACATATGTTTACTAGATGTTGTTTTTTCTTGCCTTCTGATTGTTGCTCTGAGTGTTGCTATCCCTATGCTGTTGCAATCCTGGAATTTCCCCATTGTGGGACTAATAAAGGCTTATCTTATCTTATCTTATCTTAAACCAAACCCTGTAGAACAATACACTGCATTCCAATGCAAATGACATTTGTCTCCGATTTTCCTAAATAGTCAATGCAAATGGAAGTCAGTATAATTTTCAAGTCATCAACTGTTAGAGCATAATTCAAATTTTATTGAACAAACCTCCCGATAACCATTTTTTTTTTGCAAAAATAAAATAAAAAAAAAAACTCAAAATGCACTGTTCTAAATTATTATGCACAACAGACTTTCAAAACATTTTATTGGTTGTAAAGAACTGAAAATGGTCATTTATTGAATTTGCAGCATTAGGAGGTCCTATTTACTGAAATCAAAAGCTACTTCAATCAAAAACATCTTAACAGGCCAAGTTACATGTTAACATAGGACCCCTTCTTTGATATAACCTTCACAATTCTTGCATCCATTGAACTTTAGAGTTTTTGGAGAGTTTCTGCTTGGATTTCTTTGCAGGATGTCAGAGTAGCCTCCCACAGCTGCTGTTTTGATGTGAACTGCCTCCCACCCTCTTCTTCTTCATCTTTTGCTTGAGGATGCTCCAAAGGTTCTCATTAGGGTTGAGGTCAGGGGAGGATGGGGGCTACACCATGAGTTTCTCTTCTTTTATGCCCATAGCAACCAATGACACAGAAGTATTCTTTTCAGCATGAGATGGTGCATTGTCATGCATGGAAATAATTTTGCTACGGAAGACACGGTTCTTCTTTTTGTACCATGGAAGAAAGTGGTCAGTCAAAAACTCTATGTACTTTGCCAAGGTCATTTTCACACCTTCAGGGACCCTAAAGGGGCCTACCAGCTCTCTCTCCATGATTCCAGCCCAAAATATGACTCCGCCACCTCCTTGCTGACGTTACATCCTTGTTGGGACATGGTAGCCCACCCACTACTCCATCCATCTGGACCATCCAGTGCTGTATGGCACTCTTCAGTAAACAAGACTGTTTGAAAATTAGTCTTCATGTATTTCTGGACCCACTGCAACCGTTTCTGCTTGTGAGCATTGGTTAGGGGTGGCTGAATAGTAGTTTTATGCACAACTGCAAGCCTCTGGAGGATTCTTCACCTTGAGGTTCATGGGACTCCAGAGGCGCCAGCAGCTTCAGATAACTGTTTGCTGCTTTGTAATGGAATTTTAGCAGCTGCTGTCTTAATCTGATGAATTTGTCTGGCACAAGCCTTCCTCATTATGCCTTTATTTGCACGAACCCGTCTGTGCTCTGAATCAGCCACAAATTTCTTCACAGTATGATGATCACACTTAAGTTTTCATGAAATATCTAATGTTTTCATACCTTGTCCAAGGCATTGCACTATTTGACGCTTTTCAGCAGCAGAGAGATCCTTTTTCTTTCCCATATTGCTTGAAACCTGTGGCATGCTTAATAATGTGGAACATCCTTCTTAAATAGTTTTCCTTTAATTGGGCTCACCTGGCAAACTAATTATGACAGGTGTCTGAAATTGATATCAGCGATTCAAAGAGCCCTGAGACATAATACCATCCATGAGTTTAATTGAAAAACAAAAAATTGAATGTTTATGACACTAAAATCCTATTTGCATAATAATTTGGAACACGGTGTAGTCTCAGTGGTGGAAATTCCTGTGGGAGAAGTAGCTCTCAGCACTGTCAATAACTATCCATGTTTTCAAGCCAAAAAAGAGATGGATTTGGGGTAAAAAAAAAAAAGACTAAAATATTCAACATCAGGAAGTCATTTTGGCTGATAGTCATCATCATCATCATCATCATTATCATCATCACTGCTTCCCACTTGGCTGCTTTGTAACCTTGGGGTGCTCCTTCTGAAAGTTCATGTCCAGAAGTTGCAAGAAGAAAATTTTGTCCATCATCATTCTGCGGGCTTGTTGCCGATCAATGTCAAGTATGCCTTCTACCTTGCCCCATATCCTGTCCTGGGTATGTTCAAACAGCACCTGTTTTTGTAGGGTTCTGTTTTCCAACCTGCACAGATGAGCCAAGTATTTCAGTTGTTACGTATAGCAGAATTCACAGATGGGTAAGGTACTGGTCATTTTGCGTAGTTTATTAGATATCTTAAAACTACAGTTGACTGTTTCAGGATCCACATCCTTTTTATGTTTGGCATTCCTGCCGTGTTCATACCCTCCTTGCACCATCTTCATAAGGAAGATATGCCATACAATCTCATTTTTTTTAAGTTCTTGTTCTGATAACTCCCAGGCTTGGATATCATTGAAAATAAGGGCTTGCCCTCAATGATTCCTTGAGATTCTAAATAAAGGTCGAATGAATGACTCCTCTTAAAAAATACACAGCCTTTATATGGTTTTTCTCATTGAGGAGCAGTTTAGACTTTCCTGAGTTTGCCACGGAACATCATAGATATAGTAAAGCTAGCCTTGATACCCACCTGCTGCTCTATTATTGGCCAGCCGAGCTGTCTGTCATGTACAGTAGATGGGCAGAAAGTTAAAGTCGTTAGCTTCAGAGCTAACAGTGTTATGAGGGAGTTTTCTTACCAAGCATGGTTTATATACTGTATATATTTTAATTCAGTTACACTAATAGACAACTCTGTTTCCACCTGGTTCACTAATCCACAGTCTATAATATCTTGCTTCATTTTGGCTTATTTTGTTATATTTTTGCCGTGATGCTACAACAAACTGTTAGCATTAGCTTGGGTAGGAGGTTGGACAGGCTGCTTGGGATTAGCTTAAAGACCCTGACAAGTGAATTCGGCATTTTTCTTCTAAAGATTATAGAAGAGTATAATCTTTATATATAATCTTTTTATATGTAAAAATGTAAAGATTATATATATATATATATATATATATATATATATATATATATATATATACTGTATATATATAAAACAAATGTGGTGCTTAAATCATGGTAAAAGGCTACTAAGTATGCAGAGCTAAACAGCAGAGTTCCACTGCTGAACAGTTTTCTGGCAGTTCTCTTACCAGGATTTTTTCGGTGGGCCCAAAACTGTGGCTCTAGTAATGCTGCCCTAACCCCGCCCCATCACTGCCCCCAGGGATACCAGCCACGCATGTACAGTGCTTCTCTGCTTGCTCTTGTGGTTACACAGTCTGCTAATGTTTGCTCACCTGCTGGTTAACTAGATCCCTCCTCGACCACAAAAATGCATCTTTCCTGGATGTTGTCGGTTAACAAGTCTATCTCAGCTGCAGCTGGGCTTTTTGGAGAGTCCGTTGGTGCTCACAGATGGAGCCGGGCCTTCCCACCTGCCTCACCAGGACACCTCCTCTGGGACTATGAACACACCGTCAAACAGTGTAAGTAGTCTTGTACGCTAGTTATAATAAACTTAAACTAGTTTGCCAAGTGCTAAAGAAATTCAAATATCTAACGTAAGTTTATAGAGTATTATTTAGGAATAATGCTAACTTCTGGTCAGAAATACTGTTACATTGGAGCATGAAATCTTGACAGTTTCAGCGTTGTTCTGTAATCGGAGTCATATTAGACACCACAGGACTAATTCACGGTTAATCCTCCATGGTGTTTAATATCCAGGCTGTTGTATGTGTAGACTGGGCTTTTTACTTTGTGGATAATGGAAACTACAGATGGAGACTTTACAGACAGCCTATGAATATAAAAGCCAGTGACCCCCCCCACCCTTTTGTAATATTGGTGGGTAACTTTTAAAAGTTTTCCATTAAAATTGTACAGAAGGAAATACCCCCCCCCACACACACACACACACTGTGGTTAGCTGCTTAAATACAGTATGTTAAGAGTGGGGACGAGGGACCATTGCATCTATTTGCCAAGATTGCTTCTTTTATATTTATTTTGAGGGGAGGGGGGTGTCATGTTATTTTCTGTACACATTTTATGGTTATATATCAGTCATTTGAAAACTGAAGCTCCCCAGCCGTTTGTGTATCTCTACTTAAACACAGATTTGTATTTGCAGCAACTGGAAAATACTGTCGTATAAGTAAAACGTCCCTAAAACTTCACTAGTCAATTAAAAAATCATCTGCCAACAAAATGTGCCTGTATGTAAAGTATAAGCAGTAATTCTTTTTTTTTTAATTTAATGATTTAACATTCTTAAGTTTAATCTACACTTTTGCTTGTATTCAGTGACAAAAGGGTTTTTTTTTCTGTTTGTGAAACGTATTAATTAGTCATTTTATACTAGTCTGTTTTGTTTTTTTTTTACTATCAAACTGATCCAAGTTTATCATTAATTGAAGACTTTATTGTTATTGTTTTTTTAAAAAATACTGTGTTATCTGTCTTCATGAAGTGTTCCATTCCAACCACAGAGTGCCAGTGTGAGAAAGTCACCAGAGAAGCTTCTGTAGGACAGACGGCTTTGTGTCCGACTGACCACAGCTGTCCAGAACAGGAAGCAGCAGAAACACTACAGCTACACCGATCACAGTTTGTTTCTGTCGTTGCCTGAGGTTAAGATTCTCAGTATGTGCAGTACAGCTAAATATTCTTCTCACAACCTATTACTAAATATAATCTGCAGTTGCATTTATATTCTGATGTGAGAAGTTGACATCTCAACTCTGTATAAATGTGGAAAATTTAGAAGTGATACTATTTGTTACAAGAACTTTTTGGCCTGTTATTCATTTAACAGAGCACCAATCAACAAACCACAGGACACGGTGAAGTACTTGGGGTACGAGGACCGCCAGCCTGAGCATTTTAAAGTCTGACCTACCTGCTCACCAGTGACCAACGCAGACGAAGGGATTTAGTTTGGGAATTAAGACAGCATACCAGTCTAATATTTTAAAAACACCAACACGAACAAACTCAAACAGACCTGATAATGTGAAAGATTTATAACATTTATTATATTAAACACAAAATTGGACAACTACAGATTTTTTTAAATGGGAGGTTTGAACCCAGTGTAGTTGCCATCTTCATGGGGGTACTCATGCTGAAAGTGAAGGACAACACAGGATGGGATCTCCACACCACACGGTTCTGCTTTGCCAGGAGCCACCAGCACCAGGAAAAAAAATGATCTGTAGGCCAGGAATCGAGCGCCCCTGTAAATATAAAACGAACAGAAATAAGTCATTTGATTTGATTTATGGGCTTGTTTTGTGGTCTTATCTGATAACTTAATATCTGACACTGAAGCTGGCTTTCTTAAATGCCAATATCTGGTGTTTTTGGAAAAGAACCACTGTAAAACTGAGTTTAATTTGTCTGCTCGCATGTTTGTCACGTTAAAGTAAAACTGCTGTAGAGCCTTATTTTTCCTTTCTCTTTTGTTGCTCATGTCTTGCAGAATCAGACCCCCAGAGGCTGTCTCCATGATTTGTCAGTGTTCTGTCTGAATCATTTCAGATGTAAGGGGATAGGGGCCTGTACTTATATAGCGCTTTTCTAGTCTCAAGGACCACTCAAGGTGCTTCACTAGTACGGACCCTCTGTTCCCAGCACCTATCAGATACCTAGGGACAATTTAGAATCACCAGTTAACCTAACGCACGTCTTTGGATTGTGGGAGGAAACCGGAGCAAAGCCACAGGAACAGGAAGAACATGCAGACTCCACACAGAAAGGTTCCTGCCCCTGCCAGCCTGAGGATTTGAACTTTGAGACCTTCTAATTGTTAAGCAACAGTGCTAACCATTGTGCCACCAAGCTGCTTAAACATATATCATTTATACAACCTTGAAGACCTTCAACCGTTAAAGGACTTCCAGCATCTGTGATCAAATTCTTCTTGTTGTTATGATAAATAAAAATAAATACAGGTGTAACTTCTTCATCGTCACGCCATATACACATACAGTATATGTGCTGTGACTACTGGGTAAAAACACTGTGGATAATGCGGAAAAATGACAAATCCACAGAGATGCCTCAGTTACTGGTCTGTATTTGCAGCTATTGGATTTTTTGAGATTTTTTTGTGGATCTTGTGCTACTTAGCTAGTTAATCGTTATTGTAAAGTTATACTTTTTTATCAATATATTAATGTAAGCTACAGACATTCCAAATAAATATTTTGTTATCTAACTTACGCTGCTTTCTCCTTGATCTCCAGGAACCCGTGGTCTGCAGGGTACTCTATAGAGAATAGGGGTTCAGGTTCAGAGGGGTTCCAGGCCTGGATGAAGAATCATCCACCATGGATCTTCAGGCAGCTCTCCACATCTATCCTGAACCTGTTGAAGTGTTTGTTATAAGAAATTTTAGTATTCCAAATCTACTGTAGTAGTTATAAGGGTTGTGAATCTGTAGAAGTCACACGATTCGATTCAATTCCAATTTTTGGGGTCACGATTCGATTCAAAATTGATTTTCGTTTCAAAATGCTTTTGATTCACATATGGCTCTCAGTTCAGTACAAAACCCACTAATCTCAGGAAAAAAGTCCACTGCACTGCAAAAAATGCTGAGGTAAGCTTGAAAACAGAGTACAGTGTGTTGATGTTTTGGGGGTTATATTTTTAAAAAATTACATCAACTGATTTGCAATAAACTACTGTTAAATGAAAAAAGTAGGCTTAGCTTAGTAACTGCTTTTTTATTTCTTGAAAACGTGTGAGTTTCAAAAATGAAATTGTACACAAGTGAAATAAATTTTGAAAATTTTCCTTTTCAGCAACAATTCCTAACAGCTTTTCCACAGTGTGTAGGTTTGGTCGCCCTCCAGCATTCTAGAAATGTAGGCTGTTCATTAAAAACAAAAGTAAATTCTGTCCCAAATACTTTGAACATCCATTTAAATAGTAGTGCCGCCTGACTGTGTGCAGTCAGTGTACAGTTACCTATACAGTAACTTAATGCAATGAACAACTTCAGTAAGAACTGAATGCAATTGATGCATAAGATAAGTAGCATTAATTTTAAACCTGTACAACTATAAACTTAAATATCTAAATTCTTTGGAGACTTAAAAAAAACAAAAACAAATTAAAGTTATAAAACAAAATGAAGTGCTGTTACAAGTTTTTGTGATTTTTTTTTTTGTTGCCAGTTCAGAATTTGCTGGGAGTTTGTTAAAGTGGTGCCGTGTACGTTGCTCAGCAGGAGGACTTACAACTTTTTCCACTTCTTTCAACTCTGGCTGATTATCTGGTCATGGTCCTTTGCCTGGTGAAGCTTCTCCAGTATAAGGTAAAGTAAATGCAATCATTTAAAACAAAAATAAATGTCCATCTGGTGTTAATTTCATCATCGAAAACTGTATCTATTTTTTCATCCATTAAAGCTAGCAATTAAACTAAAATGACCATTTATGCATTTTACTTTTGACACCTAATTTGAGTCCATATTGATTGTGATGATTTTTATAGTTTTATTTTAGTCTGTTCATTATCAGTCATTTTTGTCTACTTTTAGTCAATAAGATTTGGTTTTTATTCAGTGAAAAGAGCACTGCTTCCATCGCTGTCAAAAAATGTTCGAAAAAAACCTCAACTGCAGCTGTCAGGGTTGCTGAGCAACGGGGTAGCGCGTGGTCACGCAAACAAACGTCATCCAAAGACAAGACCATAAACTTTTTTACCGTCTATGGACTAAACTCTCATTTTTAGATTCTTTTACGTTCATCCTTTGAAATGTGTGGTCATCGTCGGCTCGTCTACAAGGCTACAGCACCTGAATTTGTATGCGATCAGCCCAGTGTTGGTTCAGCCATACAGTATCTGCACGGTCAGCTACGGCCAGCCATTTTGTGGAGTGACGTAATGTGGGGGCGTAACTTGCTGAGGGAGCGTAACTAGTTGAAGGGGTGCTGACGGAATCTGTGAGCTGCAGACGGAGCTGTCCCGAATTTCTTGCTGCTCCATTTTTACTTTATTACGACTGTTTCATCCGGCTGCTAGCTTAGTAAGCTACTCTGTGTGGTTCTCCTGTGCCAGCAGCGTCAGTGTGTAATTGCGTATCACGAAGCGGCAATACGTGTCACATGACGGGACTCCGGCACCACCGCAAAAATAGTGTAGCGAACTCAATATGAGCACCCTACTTGGCTTGCCAAGTGGGTTGACCCTATTGGCGACACAGGTAGAGTGCGGGACTCCGGAGCGGGAGGCATGAGTTCGACCCTCCCGGTGGGATGTTGTCAGTTGGCGCGCACGTTACAATATGTATAATAATGATTAAAAAAATCGATTCTTAATTTTTGTGAATTGGTTCTGGATCGTGTAAAATGAGAATCTAGATTCTTATGTGAATCGATTTTTTTCCAACACCCCTACTAGTTATGTCATCATACATCACTCTGTTTTCTTAATGCATTAACCTCCTTCCGTACTTGTACAAATCATTACCTCCGCCAAGGAGGTTATGTTTTCATCGGCGTTGGTTTGTCTGTCTGTTTGTCTGTCTGTCTGTCTGTTTGTTAGCAACATAACTCAAAAAGTTATGGACAGATTTTCATGAAATTTTCACAGATTGTCAGAAATGGGGTATCCTACAGATGATTAGATTTTGGTGGTGATCCGAATCACCGTCCACAAGAAAACCGCCATTACGCAAAATGCCATTTCCGTGAATAACTTCTGAAACACTAATCCTATCATTGTCAATCCAATTGCTAGTCATATGTTTTCATGGTCAAGGAATCTGAAAACGTACACACAAACACTGTATGGGGGGAACTGTGGCGCTTGGCGGAGGTCTGCGCTCTCCGAGTGCTTTTCTAGTTTAATTTGTGGAACTATAAATCCATTTGAATTCAAATTGGTGAGACTATAACCATGACTCTTGACTAATTACTGAAAGTAATGCTGCTTTTACTCGAGTACAGTTTGTGTAGTCCCACCTCTGGTGTCATTAATTCATATAAACAATCTTAATGATATTTGAAATGTTCAGGGCATAATCTAAAGCTCATCTTATGTTTTAATGATGTTCAGCAATCAACACAACAATCAGAAGACCTGTAAAAGACTGCCACAATATTATTGGCTTTTTCAGACTATAAAGAGTGTATATTTGAGTGATATTTAAATTTTATTTGTAAAAAAAATTGAAGGTTTTATTTCCTTTAAACCTGTTTAAAGTTATATTTAAGCTTCAGACAGGTCTCCACATGTCTCAAACTGACAATAAGGTGACACCACCTGCTAAATTTAACTCAGGCGTCGTCAGCATAATCTTGAAAAATGAAATCCTGATGCTCCTACCCTGAGCTATACAGAAAACTAAAACTACAGATGAAAAACCTTCTTTGTTGTTCGTGCTAATGCTAGGTTAGCCAAACACTGGTCTTTAATACATACCGCAAACTCTCATAAACAGGAGAATTTTTTTTTTTTTTAACCATTCTGTTACACACGGGATGGATGGGGTTGATCCTCTAATGAGTCATTGTCCTGTGGCTCTTCTGGCTGAAAAAGTTACGCTGTATGTTCCTGATTCTTTCCCCAGGTTTCAGCCGTGTTTGATTGACAGCTGACACTTTACACTGTTCCGGGAGCGGGCGTAGTTTCGGCGCCTGCTGCAGACATGCCTCCACCATCTCAGAGCAGACAGAGCTGGCTGATTTTTCAAGATTTTTAAAGCTGGTTTTAAATAATTGGCAATATTTTTAAACGTTCAGATTTGGCTGGACATTTGATAACAGACTTTTGTCTGGTCTGGTGGACTCAAAACGCATTTACTGATTCACTTGTCAGGGTCTTTAACTGTTGATCTAGCCATTTTGGATCACTTTTCCATAAATTCTAGCCACCCCCACTGGAGACCTTGTTCATCTACAAACACTTGACCATATACGTCGCTCTTAGACGTTATTTTTACTAGGCAAGTAGGTGCTTTGGGCCACCATTTACTCATTCGTGAATATTTCTGTGCTTATTTCACTCCAGGGACCTATCATACCCATCGGCCACTGAAACCACATACCCCTGTCCACCAGTCATGCTTCATTTCAATTACTCCTTAAGACAGATTTAAGTTAGTTGGCTCTCAGACTCCCTATCCAAGCTAGGACCTAGCCAGCTAAGATTAGCAGTAGTGATGTAAGAGGGAGGGTGGAGCTAACTGTGGTTCTTGGGTATTTAAAGAGACATGTCCTGAAATGAGCTGTTCTGAAGAATGCTGCAAGATGATTCATAATTATTGCTGCAATAATTAAATTATTAAAGAAAATGTGACCAAAAAATGTCATAAACATTTCATTAAGACTCCTGGGCTGTTCAAGATAAGAGATAAGATAAGATGAGCCTTTATTAGTCCCACAATGGGGAAATTACAGGATTGCAGCAGCAAAGGGATAGCAGCACTCAGAGTGATAGTAAATAAGATAATAAGACTGGGATAGCAAAACAGTAACTATACATATGTACATGTGGGAAAAGTGCAGTGAATGGGACCTTTAAGTTTTTGGCACTTGTGAGTTTGCTTCATTGTTCTGGGGTGATTTTAAAAACAAAATGCCTATGTAATGTAGTGGATTAGGACATGACAGCAGATCTCTCCATGGTCTTCAGATAAGTTTCTCCCATGTTTTGTTTAATTTCTGAATTGTAAGCTTTGTCTTAACAGAGAAATATTTTATGAAGACAGTGGTGCTTTGATTTCCTTTATTATGCTTGTCCCCCCTTCCTCCAGAGAGCGGTTTTTTAAACTCTCTGCTGTCCTTGGAACGATCAGGCTCTTCCTGTGCTTCCTGATCGATGCACAGGATATTGGAATGAAAAAGTACAAGCAGAACATGTACGAGAAATGTGGTTAAACATGCCACATCTGTCAAAATACCAAAGATATTCAGGTCTTTTTTAAATTACAAAAATACAATTTAACCACTCTCAACCCATTAATCCACTTACCTCCTGCATCCTCTTAGGCCTCTGTGGCTTTGACACAACCTACAACACCTTTGGGAACTCATCTAAGACACAGTATCATTCCTCACAATGCTGGAGTACACACCATCGGGACGTTTTTAAGCCATTGTTCAGATGAAGAGAAAAGGTGTAAACACACTGCTGAATGCTAAGTGTCTTCAGTGAAGACCTGGTTTTAGCCCAGTAAAATGTTTAATGGAGGAAGGACTGCTCTGGAAACTGAAAATAATTTGTTGAGTTCTGCTAGTACTAGCAGTCAATTTCAGACATTTTCCCTGTCAGTCACCAGAATCTATCAAATGGACTGCTCCTCTGATTGGATTTCTGATGATTAGGTCCAGCACCTTTTCACAGAGTTGGAAAACTAACTACTACTAACTAACTAACCTGCACTTATATAGCCAAGATAGATGCTTGTGTTGTAGTCAAGACCAGACCGAGACCAGAGAGTTCAAAGACCAAGACTTTAAAGGGGTCATTGACTGCCTTTTCCCTGGATTAAATTCAAATTCTGACATCATCATGAACATACAGGTGCATCTCACTAAATTAGAATATCATCAAAAAGTTCATTTATTTCAGTAATTCAATTCATAAAATGAAACATATATTCTATAGATTCATTACAGACAGAGTGATATATTTCAAGTGTTTATTTCTTTTAATTTTGATGGTTATGGCTTGCAGCTCATGAAAACCCTAAAATCAGTTTCTCAAAGAATTAGAATATTACATAAGATCAATTTTTAAAAATTGATTTTTTTTAAATAGAAATGTTGGCCGACTAAAAGTATTTCCATGCACACACTCAATACTTGGTCAGGGCTCCTTTTGCATGAATTAATACTGCATCACCTCGGCGTGGCATGAAGGTGATCAGCCTGTGTTACTGCTGAGGTGTTATGAAGGCCCAGGTTTCTTTTATAGTGGCCTTCAGCTCATCTGCATTGTTGGGCCTGGTGTCTCTCATCTCCCTGTTGACGATACTTCATAGATTCTGTATGGAGTTTAGGTCAGGAGAGTTTGCTGGCCAGTAAAATATGGTGATACCATGGTCATTAAACCAGGCTTTGGTACTTCTGGCAGCAGTGTGGGTAGGTGCCAAGTCCTGCTGGAAAATGAAATCAGCATCTCCATCAACCTTGTCAGCAGAGGGAAGCATGAAGTGCTCTAAAATGTCCTGGTAAGCAGCTGCATTGACTTTGGACTTGATAAAACATAGTGGACTAACACCAGCAGATGGCATTCTCCCCAAATCAGATGCCAAGTCCTGTCACTTGGAAATCAAGGTCCCAGAGTCTGGAGGAAGAGTGAACAGGCACGGAATCCAAGTTGCTTGAGGTTTAGTGTGAAGTTTCCACAGTCAATGATGATATGTGGAGCCAATATTTGCCCAGGCTGTGTTGGGGAGCTGTATTAGATACAGCATTACAGCTTGGTTTGGCAACCTCTCTGTGAAACTAAAGAACAGTGTTGCGTTTAATTCATACAGCATGGAAAATTATTGGAGTTAAAGAGTATTTACCCATGCAGATCTTACACGAACAGGCAGCCTGTAGACAAGCTCAAAAAATAATCAGTGACATGAGCCATGTACTAAACAATGAATATGTGCGGCTGCCCTCAGGGAGGAGATACAGAGTCCCCAAATGCAGGTTCAATAGATACAAGAACTCATTTATCCCAATGTCAGTAAAACTTTTAAACTCAGATAAATAGGTCAGGGACACTTATAACTCCTGTTCTTAATGACTGCTGTTATATATTTATTTATGTATGTACTTGTATTATTTATTGGGTTTTATATATATATATATATAAAATTTTGTTATGTACTACATCCATTGTGTATGTGTGGATTGTGTGGTTGCAGCACGGGTGATAAGCCCAAGACAAATTTCCCCTTGAGGGACAATAAAGTTTATCTTATCTTACCTTAACTTATGTCGTCTGCTGGTGTTTTTCCACTGTGTTCAATCAAGTCCAATGCCAGTGCAGCCATCTAACAGTAACTTTTAGAGCACTTCATGCTTCCCTCTGCTGACGAGCTTTATGGAGATGCTGATTTCATTTTCCAGCAGGACATGGCACCTGCCCACACTGCCAGAAGTACAAATACCTGGTTTAATGGCCATGGTATCACTGTGCTTGATTAGACAGCAAACTCTTCTGACCTAAATCCCATAGAGAATCTGTGGTGTATTGTCAAGAGGAAGATGATACACCAGATCCAATAATGCAGACAAGCTGAAGGCCGTTATCAAAGCAACCTGGGCTTCCACAACACTGATCACGATCAGCAGTAACGCAGGCTGATCACCTCCATGTCATGCTGCATTGATGCAGTAATTATGCAAAAGGAGCCCCGACCAAGTATTGAGTGTGTACATGGACATACTTTTCAGTCGGCCCACATTTCTATTAAAAATCTAATTTTTTAAAATTAATTTTATGTAATATTGAAATTTTTTGAGAAACTGAATTTGGGGTTTCATGAGCTATAAGCCATAACCATCAAAATTAAAAGAAATAAAACTTGAAATATATCAGTGTGTGTAATGAATCTATATACGAGTTTCACTTTTTGAACTGAATTATTGAAATAAATCAACTTTTCGATGACATTCTAATTTATTGAGATGCACCTGTATGTCTGGATTATGATAAACAAAAACAATTCTGTATCATTTTACATGAGATCCAGGAAGTCCCTCTTTCAGCACTTTCACTCCAGGGTTTAGGCCACCTCAGAGTGATTCATGAGCTTGTAATGTGATTGGGTGAAAGGTTTGTGATTGACATGTGTGGCACAGCCAATCACAAGTGAGGAGACGTAACCTACAGGAGGGTCCAGTTCAGTGTTGCCAGTTATATGATAATTATTGTATTTATATGAGAATTTTAGGGCCTATGCAATATACGATCAATACTTTTTAAAAAGTATAGTTTTGGCATTTCTATGCACCCCCCAAAAAATGGCGTTTTAATTTACGTGAACACCCACACATCGCCAGAAACTGATCCCTGCTCATACCTGAACAGCTCATACCTGGCTGGCTCCTCCTCACTGCCAATCACATCAACAGCGCTCAGCTCATGTTTGTTTGCGCAGCTGTACTGACACCGCAACAAAGTTAAAAAGTGAACATGAGTTTGACCTTGGAGGAAAAAAGTACTAAAAGAAAAGAGTCCGGTAGCACAGACAGTAAGAAAACAAAGCAACCCTGCCAGGCACAGCAGCTTTATTGCCCTGCCTTGGTGTTATACCGTACATTTAAAGGATGGCTTTAACCTGTTGCTGGGACCAAGGCTAAAGCATTTTGCCACTGCTGCAGCATTCAATTGGTGTCATTGCAATTCTGAAAAAAATCATGCCAAAGGAAATAAACACAAACAAAACATATTCTCTGGCTCCAAATCAAACCTCCATTGCCCCACTGTTTGCACCAAGTGTGTTTATTCCATAGGTTATTGCAGTTCCATGCACATAAAATAACTGTTTTTAAATGCACTGTGCTGCGATTTTTCAAGTTCTTTTAGTACATATGATAGTTTGGGTCAAAATGCGATTATTTTAAAGCAACAGTACACTATTTCTTTTTTTCCTATCTGGCAACACAGGTCCAATTTGACTGTTCACAGAGCACTACACACCCAAAACACAGAAGTCAGAAGCTGCAAATGTGACCAGATAAAGAGCATAATGAAGCTCTAATGTCTATACCAGGGGTCCTCAAATGCTTTTGCCAGGGGTCTACATTTGCTTTTTCCAGTGGGCCGGAGGTCCGGAGCAGTGCCAACATGCTGCATGGGGACATTTCATTTTTATGTTGGGAAGGACAACAAACACAACATTTTCTCCAGAGTAAATACCGAGGGGACAATATAAGTATTATTGTTGTCAGTCACAAATTTATGAGAAAGAATGTACAAACGTACACGTAAGGGAAAAACGCTGCAAATTACAAATACAAGAAAAAAGTAATAAATTTATGAGAAAGAAAATTGCAAATTTAAAAGAAACAACTGCACATTTACAAGTCTAGTTTACTAGAAAAAAGTTGCAAATTTAGTGATAAAATATGCAACTTTACAAGAAAAAAACATTATAAAAAGATGACCAATTTACAAGAAAAAAAATTAAAGATGCAAAAACAGCAAATTTATGAGGAAAAAGTGGGAAATGTTAAAAAAAAAATGTTTTACATTTACAAATAAATATAGTAAATTAATGAGAAAAAGTGACAAATTTTTGAGAAAAGCTGCAAATTTTAAAGACCCCCCCCACACACACACACCCCCGGACCCACTTAATTTACACCCATGTCACCAGACTGTTCTGCTGTTTGGGTGAAGGCAGCAACTTTAAATGGCAGTTAGCAGAACATTAGTACACACAGTTGCACCAGTGATGGGCGCACCCACACATAGGGGCAACGAGTGCAGTCTTCGAGCTACAGCGGCAGCAAGACCAAGCTGGTGGTAGTGGTCAGGCTACCACCAAATCGGTCAAATCTGCTGTTTGAACGAGCACAGGTGTCGCTCGGTGTGCGTACACAACGCTGAAGGCAGCGCAGCAAAGTTGATCAGCACAGAGAAGCGAATAAATAAAGATGAAATAAAATAAATCTGAGAGAGGGATTTGCTTAATTTTAGCTGCCATTTCCTCTTTTTGTTTGCCTTCAACCATGGTGTTCATCACTTCAGTCATACATTCTTTTATTATTTCTGCATCAGAGAATGGCTTCTTGTGCCTACCCAAAATCCACGCCACTCTGAGTACTCTGTTGCTTTTTGTTGTGTCATAGATGTAACCAGTATCCTGCTTGCAGCTTGATATGACGATTTCAGTGCATTTATTTTTGTTGTTTTTACCTCTGAACTTTGAGGAAATCTCTTCAAAGTTCCTATACTTGCTCTCATAATGCCATTTCAAATTGGAAATCTTTATCATAGCTATGGTCTCCTGGCATGTTAAGCACATTGGTCTTGTGCTGGTTGGAGGGAGATCAAATGCAAAGTGGTCAGTCCATTCATCTTTGAATTCCTGATTTCTACTGTCCACTTTTCTTTTAGCAGCGAACTTGGAACATGCCATTTTCATTCAATCTAGGCTCCTACTGCTGACTATTAATAAGCAACCACTCTGAAAGTGAAAGTAAAAAAGTGCCGTTAGCGCTGCAGCCACTCACATTGGCATGGCGATAACTGCTGGGGGGCCAAAAATAGGCGGCCCGCAGACCACCTATTGAGGGCCACCAGTCTATAAACTATTGCTACCATGATGGAGTGCCCGAACTATAGCTTGGCATATGCAGCCAGCTGAAGCCTTAGGAGGACACACGAGCACAGTGAAACAGTGTTGGCTCATGGTAGCTGGTTGCTCCCAACCAGCAAAATGGTTGAGCACAGCAAAACGGCTCCCAGTTGTGTGCCTTGTCTGTTTTGCTGTGATCCGGCAGCTCTCCCACTGCATACACTGCGTGGTGACATATGCCAAATTTCCGTTCAGACCCTCCACAATCATGGTGGTATTATATTTTAAATGCTTAAGTATTCCAACATTGCTGCCCACAACACAGTGGTATCCTTAATAAGAGTTTTGCTTTTTGTTGAAACCTAAGTTATGCTTTGCAAGGTTTTTGAATGAATCCATAGTGAAAAAAAATAATCAGAACAGTAATAAGTTTGGGCTAAAATCCTCCAGAACATTTGTTAAAATATATTTTAGCCTCTTTTCTCATAGAGCTGCATCCGTTTGTTTGTGCCGCTCTTGCTTCACTTAAGTGCGCAACAGCTCCGGTTTGCTACTGGATGAGGCTGGCCAATAATAGAGCAATGGGCGGGTATCAAGGACGTGCTGTGCTGGGTTTACTATATAAGTGACGTCCCATGGCAAATCTGGAACAGTTAATTTTGCTTTTTGGAGTGAAACACAATATAAAGGCTGGTGTTTTTTGTTTTTTTTTATAACAACAAGTTAGTGTTTTGATTTTTTTTTTTCACGTGAGCAATAGATGCATTTCAGAAGGCTAAAACCTACAAAAACACAATAGGAGTTGACACCAACACCAAGACCACTGTGTATGAAAGTCTTGTTCTTGGCTTGGTCTCAGTCTGGTCTTTATGTGATCTTGACTACAACTCTAACAGATGCCTCAATGAAAGCAATTATGTTTTCCCGGTAGGAAGTGCTGATAAATTGTTCATTTTACTTGAGCTTCCATCTACTGTTGATGCTAAACAGAGTCATTTTGAATCCCTTACTCAAGTGTTGTAGTCAAGACCACACCAAGACCAAGACTTCAAGGAACCAAGACCAAGCCAGGCAGAGACCAAGTTGAAACCAGGGTCTCAACTTGGTCTCTGTAGGTCTTGATCTTGGCAGACTCTGGTCTCTACTGCAACACTACTTAACTCCTCCTTGAGTATAATATAGGCTGCTTGATTTATCAAGACTTCAGTGGGCATGCCTTTTGACACTTTCTGCAGAATAACTGGAAAAATTCAATCTAGGAAAACTCCTTGAACAGGCTTTACATAGTAAAAGGGCAGCATGTCAAAGTTTTGCTAAGATCTAAGTAACTCAAATCCCATCACCAGCAGTGAGACATGAAATCAGAAATCTGGACATTACTGGTCAAAAAAGGTGGTGACTCTAATTTGGACCACAGTTTACATATGGTACAACACACTAGTGAGTGGAACGTTGATGTTTATTGGAAGGTGTTTGGAAAGACCTCTGACAATTGGACCAATTTTGAAACTACAAGTCATCTCTTGTTGGATGTTACAGTCTGAATTAATCTATGCACTGGACCCTGACCAAGAAGACCCTAGTTCAGATTTTGTCTGTGTGCTTTTAAAATGTTTTATGTAAGTTCCATCCAACCTTCAATCCAATTATGAAATAAACTGCTTATTTGTCTGAAGCTTTGGTATCGGCAGTGTAGTTCCAAAAGGCGCAGAACCCACAATCTTTTCCTAACCAGTTTACCCTCAACAAGTAGTTTCAATGCCTAAATCTGAAGACCAGGTGAAAGTAAATACAGAACATAATCTGAACAATGAGGAAAGCACAAATGACACAAACTTACCACCACCCTTCCAACCTCTCTATGAGGTCTTTGCAGCTCTTTCAAAAGGAGGTACTGGAATTGAGATTGTTCAAGGTCAAGATTACATTCAGTTTGAGGCTATTAAAAAATGTAATTACCGGAAACATGCCAGCCAAGTTTGATGGACAAGAAGCTGAATGACCTTGAAAATCAATAGAATCACTGTTCAAGTCAGTCCATATCCATGTACTAGAGAGGCTTTGAAAATTTTGCTTGAAGGGAGATATCAGTAGCTTATGGAGTTGGCCTTTAAAAAAACAACCACCCCACTCAATTTTTATCTTCCTGTACCTTACCCTGTCCTTCAGTCTGACATCACTGGCTCCATTTTATTCTAAGACTACAACAATGATGCAACCCACAGAGCAGTACAACCTCCAAGAGACAAAATAGAATCAATCTGTACAATGCTAGGTGTTAAAATCCCCATGAAATAAACTGCAAATGAGTATTTATTCATCTGGTACCCATGGTGTTTTGATTCTTTCACAGCTTTTGGAGTTTAAAAGTAATATGAACAAACTGACTAAAAATGTCACCAACAGCACACACACACTGTACACTGTACCAACGTCGGCCCGACGTACCAAGTTTACATCGGGAATACATCTATATGATATATTCCCGATGTAATCTTGCCAATGTTGGCTGGATGTATGTGTGCTGTTCAAGGTTTAACCAGCTGCTTTTTTTTAGCTGCCTGAAAACCCCAAATATTTCCTTGATTGCCATGACCTAACCCTTCAAGAGCAAACGAGCCGTGACCTTCTCGCTGGAAGCCGGAGGAACTTCTTTAGTGGTGTATGGAGAAAAGGTGTGTGGGAGGAGAGTGACAAGAGGTTTGGTTGGACCATGCTGTGATTTGTGACTCCATTTCCCAGGGGGCTTTGCAACAACAGCTCAAAACAAAAGCCACTAACTGCTTAGCCGATGGCATGGAGAGAGCTGAGACGATTTGGCCAGAGGTCACAGGAGCTGACTGGCTGGTTTGTGGAATCATGGCGGATGCGGGTGCAGGTTGATCGGATGACTCTGGTGCACAGGAGGAATTGTGGGTAGATGGAGATAGATGTCATAGAGTTGGACCTCACCCCTTCTTGATTTTGATGCCTGTCGGACGGAGGACGTGATGTGTGGAAGTGGATTAAACCCTGATTGTCTTTCACCCTTGAGCCTCTCTAATGGGTTCACCCAACTAAGTTGAGCCCTTTGAGAATACCACCTGGTGTCGTGTCGGATCAACTCATGAAACTTACCTCTTAACAGTGCATCTACTACATTATCCATAGTCCCCCTTTTTGGTTCTGACAATGCAAACAAATGTGTGAGGGCTTTTACTCCTTAAGACTAAAGATGCTAATTTTGCTTCAATGGTTTATTTTACCCATAACCATGTACAAATAAACAAAACCTTTACAGCTTTGTATGGTCACACATTTAGCATTCATTGGTCCATAAGCACTCCTCACGGCGACATGAAAACACTTATTAAAGACGCCGGCTAATTTCTAGCATCGGCGACCTTGTACGTTGCACTGACGTCACAAATGTACCATCCATCCTAACAGTTTCATTGCAAATAAAAATAGTCACATGCAATGACTGAAAAAAATTACATTACCTCATGTCACATAGAAAGTAAGCGAAAAGTTCCATCATTTAGAAATAAGTACTCTTAAGAGATTTCTCTCTTTTTTTTTGTTTTAAAGTCCTAGACATTCTTTCAACAGCGTTGTTGGTCTCATTTGGGTTGTAAACATTAGTTACAGTGCCGAGCTTCTTTCAGCTCAAGCTCTCAAGAGAATTGGTCAATCAATGCTATCAATCAACTGATTGAGAGGAATTGGTCAGTAGTCAATCAATCAAGGAGTACAAGGACTTTTGTCATAGGAGGACACGATCGTCTTTGGGCTCAGTTAGGGGCAACAGGACACCAGTGAACAGACTAAAACATTAGATTTCTATATAAGACACCCTGAGAATCACAACTACATCCCTTTCATCTGTCATCCCTTCTTCCTATCCTATCTCTTCCTCTAGCTCGTCCTCTATGGAGCGATCATAGTCAGGTGGGCGTGGCCTCGTCAAGTCGAGGAAGATGGCTGGTTGGTAGGTTGTTGTGTTGTGGCGGAAGCCGGTTGCCATGCAACTGGCTCCTCTGTGGTTGGCATGGAGACAGGTTAAGGTGGACCTGGTAAGGTAGTATGCAGCACGTACAGTAGTATGGACAGTAGAATGTAATATGCAGCTCTGGGGAAAAAAATTCTGATTTTTTTTTAAATGGTTTGGAATGATGCTGAAGAAATAAAACAAGTGCACCTCAAGAACATTTAATCATTTAAACTGAAAAATTTCCCTATTTTTGCTCCAGTGGTTTTAGGCTGGACAGATAATAAACCCTGACAAAGTGGCATCTTCCAGGGCTCAGATAAATCTGATATTCTAGTGTCAAAAACTGCAGTTCCTCACTGCCACTTGAGGCCACTTGAGGCTACTTTCAAAAACACAATATTCATAGCCCCTCATAAGCAAATACCTATCTCTACATCATAAACAAATTGTTATCTGCCTATAGTACAATTAAGAAAGTTTGAGGTTAAAAACAAAGTTAGCAATGGCTCGGAGGTTAAAGCCAAGACTCAAGGCACGCTATGATGGGCCGCAAATCAAAACCAATGGTTGACATACCAGTGGCTAAATCCATCTCTTATATGGAGTCTTAGGATTTGACGGATATGCGTCTTAGATTTTTCTCATAAATCCTTCAGAAATGCAGTTTCATTTTTGTTGCACAACAACTACACAAACTTTCGACAGGAAAACTTGTTCCGATGAGTCTGTTCTCAGTGAGGTCTGCGGTTTACCCCGAGATACAGAGACTCAAATGTAAATTAAGTTTAAAAATATCAACATTTTTGAGCAATGCCATAAACATAATTATATTCACCTCCAATATTTTGGAGATAGATATATAAAAACCTGGACTATAGACTATAACTGTATATAAAAGACAAACATAGCCACTGTGATGTTGCCCATCGGCTGTGAGAATTCCTGCTTTGGAACCTTGAGCTGAGCAATTTGAAACTGGAAAACTGACTACGTGCTATCAGAAGGTAGCCACACCTTTTAATTTCACTTTTCATAAGATCATACTGTGTGTCCACAGAAAGCATTTTCCCCCACTGGGAGTGTCTATTTTCTGTTCATTTTCTATGTAGTCAAGTGTTTAAAGTGCTCAATTCCCTCAGCACAAAACTGGTGTGAGCCAGCAGTGATTTTTGTCGCTGCGTGCAGAACATTGACAGTTATTATGCCGTATCACTTGTGAGTTGCACATCTCTCTAATCAGCCAATAGGAATTAGGCAAAAAAAGATCTAATGAAAAATACTTAAAAGCAAAAGCTTGGAGGGATGTGCATTTTTCTAAACAGTTTATTGAGGTATAGCACAGTAAGTAGAAAAGTTTGCTGTGAAATACCGAAGGGCTAAGCTGTGAGTGACAGGTCAAACTTTTGCTAGAATACAAAGTTTAAACTTAAAAAAAAAAAAAAAGGTCCAGAATGTTTGTAGTGGAAAAAAAAATGCTGTTTGTGTGCACTCAACCTAATACTAGAAATCGGTGTTTAAGTCTATTAAGTAAAGTTTTTTTCCAACTAATTTCTCATTAATAAGATTATTTGCCCCCTGCTGGCCATTAAAAAGAATGCAGGTTAAAGGCACTTCTGCACTGGCTTCATCCATCTTTGATATCTGCTCAGTTAATTTGGGTAAACTGGCCCTCTACATTTAAATTAACTTGAGGTATACTTGTCTTAATTTAAGGAGTCTTTTCTCTGGTGAAATCACCACAAAATAAAAAAAAAACAAAACAAAGCTAATGTCCAGTCTAAGCGAGTATTTATCCCCAGATCTGTCAGCATGTAACAGTAGATTGTGACAGTAGTATGTTATCGATGGAGAACATCACATGGGGCTGACGTGGTGTGCAGCAAAAAAGGATGGCGCAGGGGGAAGGCGGTAGTGGTGGACAGTGATTGGTTGATTTGGTTGGTCAGGTGACTGAAGGGGTTATGGACAGTCGAGTTGAGTCAGATCACATGATGAGGGTTTGCAGCTATAACGTCAGGAAATTCCATTGGGAAGCATGGAAGCCTGACAGGTTTTAGCTTTGGTGAACACTGGACAGAACACCCACCCCGAATCCCGCCTTCAGACTCGCCAGGCACTCACGCACGTACGGGGACAGACATGCACTCATACGCAAGACAGAAAAATACACATTTACCCACATTTCTGCCATAGTTGCATAGACACACACACACACGCACACACACGCGATGCACAGCTTTGTTAACTGCAGCACATTCACGACATGCACACTCACTCGGTCCCACCCCCAGACTTGCGATGTGTTACTGTGATGATGCAGAGTGTGGTGGAAGGTGAAGAATAAGACAACGGAAGACAGGTGATGCTAAAATGAACATTTATAATGACTGCTGTTGCTGTCGCAAAATAAGAATCCTTAAAAAAGACCTCATATATATTAGCACTAGATTGCCCACTTCACTGGTAATCCACAAGTCAAGAAACACAACTCACTACGTTTTTTTTTTTTCTCTTTACAAACACAATGCTACAATTACATTAAATATTCAGTAATCTTTAAGTCAGTTAATGAATGTTGTTAAAAGCAACCACTAAATACTAAAAAATAAAAACAAAACAATATTCACCTTTTTCCAGTCGTTTCCTTTTTTCTCGTGTTGTTATTTCTTAATAGTATCATATTAATAGTCTGAGAAATAAATAGCTCATGTGGTGTTCTCAGGGCAATGGGGCAGGCAGCATAAATCAAGAGTGGAGCTCAGAGCAATGCAATGAAATGGTGGAGTCGAGCCGCACACAGTCACTTTAATACTTTCAAAATGTCTTTGATGTGGAGGCGAAATATGGAGATATGATACAGGTTTGGTCCTGCAGGTGGCAGGGTGGTTCACCAGTCATCTTTAAACTATCTTCTATGTTTACGTCATGTAAACTACCACTGTATTGCACAAAAGTTAGCAGCTCATCTTCCTCATTTTGCAGACTCAATTTTTTTTTTTGTTCAACTTTTGTCTTCTCCGGCCTAGGAGTTGAGCTGTTTATTCCCCCCCCCTCGCAATGATATGTCTCTAACAAGCATTTCCACCAACTATGGCTTGATGATAAAAAATACTAAAGCCACTATACCTCACAAATAAGAAAACATCAACGAATGTACAAAAAAAACAAGCCCACGCTGAGAGCTGCTTGGACTATGCGTCAAGATTAGCATCATTACTGGATGGGCACAGATATCTAAGGAGTTGGCTAGCCGACAATGAAGCTAAACAGCGAGTACAGTAGGTAAATCAACACTAATAACAACAGCACAGGCTAACACAGCAGAACTAGCACAGCCCATTATACAGGCGGACCTAACTATCCGAGCAACGTGATCGTGTACCGTGTCCACTAGCTTCTCATTATGCTGCCGGCCCCTTTCTGCTCAACACTTCTCTCTTTACACCTCGGGGAGGGGGGGGGGCAAGAAAAACAGAAATCTGACAAAAAATATTTACAATGAGAGAGGAAAAAATGAAATTGTGGAGAAACAGTTGTTTAGTGTTTTATCCTTTTTTTGTTTGTCTGCATTTCTTTTTTAAAAAAATGTTTTTCTTCCTTTCATTTTTTTTTGTTCTTTTTCGACTTGTATCTCAGAGGACTGTCCCCAATGATGAGCAACAAACAAACAAACAAACAAAAAAAAAAAATCATCAAATCATATCAACTAGCATTGCACAGTCTCAGAGAGGTTTTGGGGATGGAATGGAGAGTTATCGTCCAAAACAGTTGGATGAACACAGAAGGGGAGGAGGAGGAGGAGGAAGGTCAATAAAGTTCATGAGGGGGGTGAAAAGTTCAAAAAGTTCAAGAAGACAGAGGATGGCTGTACAGCTGACGGTGCGAAAACACTCCCCGCCACCACTGCACGGGGGGGCGGTGCATGTGTCGGCGTGCGTGGTTTGGATGTTAAACGACAACAGAACAAAGAAACAAACAAAAAACAAAATCATCATTAGAAAAATGGAGTTTTTGTTGCCTTTTTTTTTTTTTAAATCTTTCCCATCGAGAAAAATCAAATGGAGCAAGAGCGAGAGAGGGTTACAGAGAGAAAGGGAGAGGGTGGAGGTGAGGAGAGTGAAAAGTGCCCCCAACACTATGGCACACGATCAATGACGTCCCACAGGCTGAAGAAATGACAGAATTAGGAAAGCAGCTGGCATGAGCAGTTTGGGTTTTTTGTGTTTTCTAAAAGTAGGTGGAGAGGCAGGACAGTAGGTAGGTAGCCAACCTGCAGAAGGGGTTAATCCTTGCCGGGTTTAGCTCTGTGGGGGGTGGTGAGGAGGAGGAGAAGTAGGAGGAGGAGGAGGTGGTGGTGGTGGTGGGGGGGGAGGCAAAAGGTGCTGTTCAAAGTTGAGGCGTCATGAGCGACATCATGTTATATGAGGGCGGAGCATGCTGGCTTCATGGGTGCTTCCAGGATGGATGTCCGACACACAAGAACAACTCAAAGAAACGCTTGGAATGGTAGTTGTTGTTGTTGTTGTTGCCGTCTTTACATTTTTTTTTTTTTTTTTTTTTTGTTTCCTCTCTGTTCTATTTTGGCACTCGAGAGAAGAGACTCGTGGGAGGCGGAGGAGGAAGAGTGAGTGGGCAGTGAAAGTGCAAAAAAAGAGGGCATGGAGGAGAGTGAGCGTCTGTGTGCGTCGATGTGTGGGAAGGGTAAACAGGCTACACACAGAAATGGCATTTTTGTTGTTGTTGTTGTTGTTAAAACTGGCTTGGGTTAGAGCATACAGTACAGAAACCAAAAAACCAGGAAGGAAACTTGATAAACAGAGAAAAAGAAGTAACAGAAAAACAGTGATATGACAAATGCAGTCTACAGTTGCTGGTGCTTCAATGGGGCCCGAGATTGGGTGGGGAGAGGGATGGGAAGGGGGGGGGGGATAAGAGCGGCGGGGGGGGGGGGGGGGTCCCATTAGGTCTGAGAGGTGGGTGTGGGTGAGAGTGGGACGGTGGGGGCAGAAAAACAGCGTGTGGGGGACTATGTCGAAGAGCCACACACCCACTGAGAAGCAATGAGGTCACCCGGCGGGCAGGTTAGAGTTTAGCAGTCCTTCTACGCATCACAGTAAAAATAAGGAAACAAACATGAGCAGGTCGCAACAGAGACGGCACGGGCACGGAGCTGGCCGACAGCAGACAAACGAGAGAGAGAGGGAGAGAGAGAGAGAGAGAGGAGCATGCACATCTAAACAGACCGCTGATACAACACTGATAGTAAAGCTACCGTCTACAGTAGTCTGACACACTGACCCCCACCTCGGCTCGGCCTGCCCTGCACAGTAACAGCAGGAAGTTTTAGTGCAAACATGTCACTATGGAGCAATGACCAAAATCCTGATCATGCGTTTCTTCTCCGCTCATCGTTACAATAGCTACATTCTGGGGGCCTTTCTTTCTTGCCACATTCCCACCAAGACCAACAACTGTTCGATAATCAAGACCATTTCTACCAGTTTATCGATGAATATGGACTTACAAATCAGATGTGTGGAATTGGAATATGTTCTATAAACGTGCAGGAAGAGATTTGGGGAAAACAGAAATGCAAACCATGGAAGCAGGTAAAAAGCCGTGGTTGGGTGCTACTGTTGAAGTTTCAACAGTCTCTTACATACTGCAAGGTTCCGGTACTATGGGAGAGTCTGCTCTTGAGCAGCTGCTGAAATGTTTACTGCATACAAGTGTTGGGAAACTCTTGACGGGAATGTGCCAAAAAAGAAGAAATACTGCCAAGATATGGTGAATTCCTTTTCTCGGAGCAACTCAGATTTTGGGTGTTCCCAACAAATAATTCCAGGTCGTGAAGTCAGTTCTGAAGTTGGATGAACCTTGGCAAGACCGACCTGAAGTCTGTACTTTAAGATGTCCAGCACATCAACAGTTATGTATTAGGTACTAGACATTGCACTATCCAACTTCTATCTCCAAGCATACACTACCGCGCTTTTATACACAAAGTACTACATACTGTGCTGTGTTCATTTGGCGTTGTTAGCAATAGGTAACAGCTAACTGGCTACAGCAGACCGTCCCCCAAACAATGAAACAAACAAAAAGTAATCTGAAGTGCAAATTAGTGTTGTAGTCAAGACCAGAGAGTAAAAAGACCAAGACTTACAAGGGTCGAGACCAAGACCACTGTGTATAAAGGTCTTGGTCTTGTCCTGGGAGACTCTGCCAAATTATAACTTCAAAACTCAAAGAGTTGAAATCCCTTTTTACATAGGTTAGATCAGTCAAATGATCATGTAGTGAGATTACATTTGCCTGAAAATCCTTGCAAATGACCTTGAATTTCCAGGTTGTTGTTTTGGAATGCTGTGAACTTGGACATAAAAGTACACCACGTTACTCAAATCCGACTGCTTCGAGAGAAGGAATTCACTAAGAGCTCCTGGTACTCTGGTGGAAACATGGCTAAAGACACCAAAAACAAGAGTCTAACTGAACTAAACTGCAATAGAGAGAGGATTGAAAACAATAAAAAGCACATTAACAATGTGCAGTTTTTCATTTTTCTTCTCCCTCCCTGATATCAGAGCCTTGGATTGCATATTGAGGGAATGAAAACGGAATCTTCCCCAAATTCTGCAGCAAAACAACTGAGGGATACACAGTGCAGCACGGAGTTTTTTTTACATTATTTTTTTGGAGTGAGGGGGAGATTTTCGTGGGTTTTTTACTCCCAAACAATGAGGTGCTCCGGGTTTGTATTTGAGGTCAGTAAGGTGCATATCAATGACAAGACAATCCAGAGCTCCGAGCATGGGGGACGGGGGGGTTAAAAAAGGACAGACAACATATTAATACTGAGAGCTTGACAGCGTGCTGAGGGTTAGTAATGTTAGAGTACAAAAATAAAAACACATGTAAGCCTCTACTGTGGTCACAGCAGTGACATGGAGAGGTGAGTACATTCATGGACAGTATGTCATCTTTTTTCCTAAACAAAAAATTTAAAACCAACGTGTAGCAAAACACTCAAAACAGGTTTGTCAGGGAGATTTGTTCGCACCCCTTGGAGGAAGTTTAAGCGATGCAACGACAAAATGCTCATTCTGTTGTGACGCCAAAAATCAGACATTAACACGACTGCATCAGCAAACACCCAAAAACGCGTGTAAAATAATTATCGAAATGCTCTACCCATATCGACATGCAAAGATTTGTCTCCAAAAAAGGTGAACGACACACACTGCCTATTTTTTTCTCAGCTATTTTTTTTTTTTTTGCTTCTTTGACTTTTTCCCATTTTTTTTTGTCCACGCTTCACTTTGATATCATGCAATATAGACGTGCAAAAAAGATAACATCTATTTCCACAAAATACATTTTCATCGTAACTATAAAAGGCTGTATTTAAGAATGCTATCTAATCACATTTTTCTTTCAGCATTATTATGCTAACCTATCCCTATGTTTAAACGTCTAGCCCCAGAGTGGTAGTGCTGTTGCATTCTGGGAAGAGCAGCTCCCAGAGGACTGGCTTAACACTTTGCTAACATGGCGGAACAGAGGGGGATCGAACTGATGTGATACTGAGGCGCTCCGGCTGTTATTCTACCTTAAAAACAGTAATGGGGCGACCCCCTTTACAATGTGTTTAATTATAAATATGGTTCATTTGGCACTTTTCACATTTTCTTAATATAAAAGTATGTCTCCTCTTACCTAATGCGATTTAAATCAACACATATACAGTTGAACTTTTGGCACGTTTGTTCAGGTTAGAATTACACTATTATTAACTTATCAGCTAATAACAGAGCCTGTATTACACTGCCGCTTCGAACTAGCCTCTCCAGCTAAAAGGACAGGCTTCGATATGTTTTAACTTTGTGTTTGTAGTTATTAGTAAACAGCAGCATTTTTCCACAAATTAAAAGGAAAGTGTTTACTCGTAAACCTACTCGACACCTAAAGGTAAAAAGTTAAAAGCTCCTACAGCGGACGGAGGTTAAAGGACGGGACGACACGACAATGCCACTACATGTATTGCTTCCAGTACTTGTCACATTATTTTATCCCCTAATGTTACGACAACTGAAGGAAAAAATAAGGAGGGGGGGGGGGGGGGTTGGCTGCTGCGTAGAAGACACCAAAAAATTCTACAAGGTTTAATTAATGAGATGGAACAAGTAAAGAAAATAAGTTCTGGAGTGAATCTGATGAAGTGGCACTGAAAACAGGAATTTAAAAGTGTTTTTTTTTTCTCCACTTAAACACACGTACTGTGCTGCAGTCACATGGTTATTTTCCATTTTGCATTTTAAAATAATAAGATATAAGCTTTTTTTAAAAAAATAAAACCTTAGCAAAATCTCAGAAGGTTTCATCCATAAGCCAAGGTAAAGTTGCAAGAATTTTCAAAGGAACCTGTGATGTTTCTCCTTATTTTCCGTCATGGTACTATACCAATGGATGCTTATAAGTGAACAAAGTTTTAAATAATGAAGTTAATGTATGTATAAGAAAAAAAAACCCTGACAGCCAAAAGCTCAGGAAGCTCTTAATGCTCAATTTGTGACTCTTATAGACATTTTCCTCAGTACGTGTTTCTCAGCGGCAGCCAGTCAGAAGGCACTGAGCGGGAAGCTAATTTTAGACGGTCACCATCAAGGTCTGCTATAAGGTAAAAACAAAACAAACAAGGATTATCTAGAACCAAAAGCTCCAACCAAGTTCATGAATTTAAAAAAAAGGAACATCAACTTAAAATGAAACAGGCAAAGCAACAAACTGGCTGGGGCTGGGCAGTTAGCTCAAAACAAACCCAATCAAACTGACGCAATCTTGCTCACGCCAAGTATTCCATCCCCCCAACCCTGTTAATACTTCCCATACGATGTGCTATCATGCACTGTCCAACTTATGCATGTGGAAACCAAATAAACACTTCATTAAATTCAGTATGAAAGAGCAGTGCTTTGTGACAATGAATAAACAGAGCAATAACCAGCTGATATTTAAAGGAGTCTCTGCCAAAGACCAGTAGCAGCAGCAGCTCCATGAAAGTCTCCATATCACTGTTTTCCCTCAGCCGTATCTAGCTAAATATGAACCTGCTAACGCTGGGCTGGCAGATCAGTCACACCGACGTAGAGCTGCTGTAGCGTTAGCAATTATAACATTATGGATTTCAAAATCATTAACTGTATGCCGCTGGAGGAAAATGAACCTAGTCTGATCCCATCTGATTTCAGGAAGTAGAAACTTTAAAAATAAAATATGAGCTTTTAAAATAAAAGTGTTGAGATTATTAACAGTAAATTTAGTTGATAACTGAAGTTATTGACTGGCCGTACCTATTTCAATTCACACTGCCCGGCCCTAAAACCCACACATTTAAAGTTTCTCATTAAACTGCAGTTATTTGCTAAATTTACTTATTCATAAATCTGCTATTTCCCAGCAGTGCCGTAACTTGTACTACCATGGAAAACCACTGCATACGTACAGCACAGTACGCGTCTAGAATCGTGGAACCAAAAACACACTGTAATTTTTTTCCTCAATAAAATCCAGTCAAACCCTGACAGAAACAAATGACTCCCCAATTAAAAGCGTACGTCTCATGTCTGGGCAACAATCGACCCAAGCTAACACCGTTTTTCCCTCCAAGTGTCCTCCGACACCAACTGCACATCGGGGCGTGTGTGCACTGCGTCCTGCCAGCTAGACTTCCTCTTTGGGTGTGGTTCTGATCGCCTCGAGACAGGCTCGATCTGCGGCGTTTTCGTCGGGGCAAGCAGCAGACATGCATTGATCGTAACACCAGACATAGTCACCCATGGAGCGATGTGGTCGAAGGAGGAAGGGGGGTGTGTCAGGATGGGAGTGCGCTGGGTGGGGGGGTGAGGAGAGTGTGGATGGTGTTAGATGGGAGTAAAGAAGCCTCCTTACCAAGCTGTGGAGATAAACCCTCACTGGCGCTCCAACAGAGAGTGACACATCCCAAAGAGCAAAAGTCTCCCTCCCTCCACCAGGCTGTTTAGGTCAGTAAAATCAAATTCACCCCCTCCTCAGTTTTTCTTCCCTTTCTGGCATTTTTACATTCAGCTCCCATGAGAATCAGAATCCGTCCAGGGACTTTTCCCCACTGGGTGTACGGTGAATTTAAAGTTTTAATGAAGATGCAGCTGCGCTAGGATAATGAAGTTTTCAAAATTGGTTCCAATCTCTTTAATCTGCTACTGGACACCTAACACCCCCCGCCCACCACCACCAACATCCCACCCTCTAACGACAACAGCATTTGCCCCAGAAAACAGGTGTGTAAAGTCTAATTCATCTCGACTTGTGACCTCAACTGACTGATCCTCTTCATCGACCTCGTCTCTTTCTCCTCTTTCAACAATTCAGATATGATGTGCATTTCTACTGAAGTTCTTCATATGCATTCTACATATATTTCATATATGTTTTTATAGATTTTTTTTTTTCCCTGCCATTCAGAAACTAAAAAGCGTCCAAGTCACGATGTCGTTCTACAGCACACATCCCTGACCTCACAGGCCGAGAGAACGACGCTCTCTCGCTTCACAGTGCATTAAGACAAAAAGATTCAGTGTACTCCGATTTGTAAAAAGGAAACAAAAAGACAACACGACACACAAAGAAACAAACAAAAAAAAAATCAACAACAAAAGATACAACAGCATCTTCAGCAGCCAGGGGAGACCTGCAGTTTGCCAGAGGCAGAAATGAGCTCAGCTCCCTGGACGTGTGTTAAAAAAAAAATCTCATCTGCCCTTTATCTCGGCGGCAGTCGGACGTTTGCTTGATGAGGGCAAATATTTGTCTCCTCTGCGGATATGCACGCTGCCGTTGAACTAGCAGTGAACCCCAGACAAACGACGCTCCCTCGTCACACCTCGGCGTTTCCTCTAACTCAGTAGTACGTTGTGGTTAGGTGTGGGTCGGGTTCAGAGGACCACGGGCCCAGCAGCGGGACTCGTGCCAGTTCGGTTAAATTATTCCTCTCTGCATTGGGGCACTGTACTACAGATATAAACAGCAGTGGTATTTTGTAGCATGAGCCAAGCGTGATAATCAGGTAGGTTTTTAAGTTTATTTAACCGCACTGCAGCCTGTGGTTTTGATTCATTTCTCTGCTATTTTAAGTCTTAACTGCAGTCTGCGTTGCAGATATGATGATTCCCTTTCCTAGCACCAAATATGGCATCATAATGTCCTGTTTCAGTGTGAATATGTATGTCTGTGTTTTGTGTGTGTTCCCTGTTCTGCTCTGTCTGGATAAATAAGGTGATCCTTCACTATAATGACCTTAATGCCAGTGGTGACTTTCTCACTGGACTTAAATAAGACATATATTACACTATGTGACAATTACTATTCATCTTCAATCCACTTAAATTAGAAAACAAAAGATTCAAATAAAAAAAGAATAGTCTCATTTACATTCATGTCAACCTGAATTCACAGATAAAAAAAAAAACATCAGCTGAGCTTTCTATATAAATAATGACGGTGATGACTCCTATAGCGACAATATATCATTAATAGAATTATCACAGCAGACTGCAAAAAAGAGATCCTGCGTATTTTTCCGCAGCTTTGCACGGTACTCACTCTAGTCGTTTTGGGTTTTTTTTCTCACTACGTGACGTCATCAGCGTGCGCCTCGGCATTCTATCTTCATCATATTTGTGTGGGTGGGTGGAGGAGGGGGGCAGCTACGTGCCAGAACACCCCTGCAGTGCTGCACTACTCCTGGGAAACATCACAGGTGTAAAGCGTGGGAATGAAGAAACGCCGACTCCAAACACCGCTCTTCTCTTTCACCTCTTCACCTTCTTACCACAGCCGTTTCTGCCTGTAAAGCAGAGTATGCAAATGCTATGGGCCCCTTCAGTCAGTAGGGGGCCCCAAAGCTACAAGTTCGCCCTGAACTTTTTGTTTTTTGTAATTTTGCTACTTTTTCTTGCAAATTTACACCTTTTTTTCCTCATACATTTGCATTTTTTTTAATATAAATTTGGTACTTTTTCTTGTAAATCTGCAACTTTTTTCTCATAAATTTTTTGAGTTTTTTTCTTGCAAATTTTCAACTTTTGTCTCATAAATTTGTGACTTTGTTCTGGTAAATTTGCATAATTTTTTTCTTCTAAATTCACTACTATTTTTCATCATAGTTTCAAGTTTTCAACTCAGGGCCCCCAAATAGCTCGAAACGGCGCTGACTCCTTACATCAGGAGCTGGAATGGTGTAGGAGAGACAAAAGAAAGTGTCGGCTGGGCATCGGGGCATTTCTTCCCTCACACACCGGACTGAAGTTTGCAGTCTTGCTCGTTATAAAAGTTCCGTAAAAAGGGGACGGGGCGGGGCAGGAGGGCAAGTAGTGACAGGGGCATTCTGGGTAGGCGGGGCGTGGGATTTTTGGGGCAAATCTTAGAGAAGAAAATAACCAAAACCCTACTGGAGGGTGACTGGTGTAAGCTGTGCGGGGGGACGGAGGGGTGAGGGCTGTCTCCGTATAGGGCTTTTGGGCGGTGGGGGGGGTTGGTGGAGAGTTGCACTGCGTTAACGCCAACCTTCCCCCGCCCTCCCCCCTGCCCTCCCCTCCGTCCCCCCGCCACTTCCTGCAGCCTCTCAGGCGGTCGGCCCGTCTACATGGCATTCAGCTCTGTCCACACAATACAACCAACGAACAGACAGCTTAATTTACTGAACAAAGCAAAACAATAAAACAAAAACAATAAAAAACCCCAAAAGGTCAAGACGTTAAGTAATAAAACCTTATTTACATTTTTTTCTTGGTTTTTCAGCGTAACGACTTGCTCCTCTCCCTCCTCGTCTTCGCAGCACATTTTTGCTTTGCGTCAAAACCTTTTTTAATAGAGAATACTGAAAACACGCAGAAGAAAAAGGTGCCAATGATTCCTTCCGACATTCTTGCTCTCCTCTCCTTTTTCCATTCTCTCACTTATTTTATACTCCTCCCCCAAGCCCCCACTCTTATTTTTTTTTTCCTCTTTTCCTCCTCGTTTCTCATTGGCTGTCAGGTTTAGCCCACCTTCTGTGGGTTGGTGGCGCGTACCCCCTGCTCATAGGTGATTCGCTGGCTGATCAGGTACTGTGCGGCCTGTGTGGCGGCCTGGGAACCCGTGATGGTCACCTTCCTGTTCCGAGTTCCGGGAATGAACTCGCCTTTCTTGGAAATCTGGATCCTGGCGCCGGTCAGCTCCTGGTACTCCACTAACGTCTTCCCGCCTTTCCCCAAGATGGCGCCCACTAGGTTTTCTGGCACAGCGATCTCCACCACTTCCTTCGCTCCTTCAGCGAGCTTCTCTGTGGCCAGTAGGGATGATGCCACCAGCGGCGACGCAGCGCTTAGGTAGCCATTGGTGGCCCCTGTGGCGGCAGCAAGGGATCCCAGGGAGAAGCCTCCGAGACTGGCGGCGGGGTGAGCTGCACTGGTGGATGCGTCATTGGCGTACGATGCTAACAAATTAGCTGCGGCGGCTGCTGCTGGGTTAGCATTAGCGGCTACGGCGGCTAACACCCCTGAGGCGGCAGCAGGGTTCAGACCAAGGCCCAAAGAGTTGGTGTTGTAGCCGTAGCTGGCCAGAGTGTTGAGGGCGGATGTGATGGCGAGCAGATCGTTGCCCGAGAGGCTGGACATGGTGGTTGGGAATGCTCCGACCCCAGCCAGGCCTGCCTGGCCAAGCAGGGAGGAAGCCGTAGCTGCTGCAGCAGCTGCCGCTGCTGGCATGACCTCAGTAGAATTGGCATATGGCGAGCCAGTGGGGTTGGAGTTGGCGACGGGCCCTGTGATGTTGGAGTAGGAGATGTTGAGGCAGGAGGAGCTCTGCGGGTCCTCCTGGATCTTCTGGACAATGATCTCCACTGCCTTCCGGTTCTGCTCGGGCTCACCGCTGATGGTGACCACACGCTCCTGCAGGTTGATGCCTTCCGGCTTCTGGGATAGCTGGACCCACGCTCCAGACTGCTCCATCACTGCCTTGACTGTAGCTCCACCTTTGCCAATGATGAGTCCGGCTGTACTGTTGGGGACGATCAGCTTGGCCTGGAGAGAGAGTGGAGAAGAAGGATAAATGAGAATCATAAGTTACCATTCCTGTCACACTGTAAAAACAAATAATTCTGTTTTGCAGCTTTAGTTCACAGATGAGACGACCTGAACAGAAAATAAATTCAGATTCTAAACAAATCACCTTCTCTAAGCTAACTAGTCAGATAATCCATCTTCTAATAAATTTTAGAATCTAGCCATGGGGCGTGAGAGAAATGTTGACTATTATACCAGACTTTACAGGCATAATTCACCATAACCTGTGTTCTCTGTTTTGTGCAGACAGTTATGGACGTGCCCTTATGGATTAAACTCAGGCACTCCTCTGGGCAGCTATGTAGTGGTGCCGACAGGGAAACAGAACTAGCAGTTTAGCTTCATTCATATTTTGCTTGAAGTGAATAAATGCCACACGCTTGTGTAGTCAACAAGGAGAACTTGCTGGTTTCAATGTTCTTACACTGGTGATCTGATGTAGAAGTTTTAAATCCTGTTTGAAAGTCTAAGGTTGACTCTAAAGGCGGCCGTTATTTTTTATAACAACCTACTGGAGGAGAATCAGGTAGTTCCCAACAAATCACTTTAAAAAGACAATTTATAGACTTTGATGAGATATTGCTGATTGCTTGAAATTGTAGCATTTAAAACATAGCTTGCAAATTACAGGGTGAGTACAAGGTCAGTACTGAAAAAAAATGGGGGAAAACAAAATGAAAACAGAAAAAAAAGCATAAAGACAGGGTGAAAGGGTAAAAACAAAGTAAAAAACTGTGGGGGAAAAACTGTAAAAACTATAGAAAATCTTTTTGAAAGCAGAAAAAAAATGAATAAAAGCAAAGTACCAAGAGCGCTGCACACGGTATATTAAATGCCAGTCCATAGTCATTATAGACAAGTAGCACACCTTCAACCACAAAAGTGATTACAAATTCAGGCTTCAATACACTGTAGATCTGTAATAAAACTAATAACCATGTAATTTCAAGGAAGCAAACGATCTACAGATCAAAGTGGAACAAATTTAAAGACACAGTGAGAAAATCATTTAACCCCCTACAATATGCACATCAACAGTACGTGTACAAAGGCTGTGAAATGAAAAAGTCCCAGCTCAAAAACTGTAGGAGTTAGCTGGACAAACTCAGATGGACGGACAGACACAATAGCACATCCCCTCTAAAG
This sequence comes from Pholidichthys leucotaenia, assembly GCA_020510985.1. Taxonomy (NCBI): domain Eukaryota; kingdom Metazoa; phylum Chordata; class Actinopteri; order Cichliformes; family Pholidichthyidae; genus Pholidichthys; species Pholidichthys leucotaenia. The sequence continues at coordinate 285,803,477 of CM035847.1, read as the reverse complement.
ACAGGCGTATAGAAACTGGGAAAGAACAAGACAAAAACAGAGTAAAAAGTGATAAGTAGGGTAAAAATAAGGGAAAAAACAGGATAAAATGGGGTAAGTACTGGAGCACAGCCTGTATTATGTCTTTTATCTGATGTGATTACCCTACAACAGGGATGGGCAACTGGCGACCTGCCCCCTCCTCCACTGCGGCCTGCCAGTCCATTTCCAAAAATCAATTATTTATTTTTATCATGTTTAGAAATGCATTCTTAAATGCAATTATAGAGTCCGCCAGCAGAGGGAGCTCTAATTGAAACCTAGTGCCTCTCTCTGCAAGTGATAGTGCAAGAGTGAGGGAGCCACTAGCGGGAGCAGCAGCGACAGTGTCATTGGAATCTTGTCAGGTATGTTTTGCATGGTAAGACTGCATTAATAGGCTGTAAACAGCACTTAAGCCTTATTCACACTGCATTTCCCCTCTGGTCCGCTTTGGTCCACGTGTGCTTTGAACGAGCCTGGTGCGCACGTGGCGGTGTACATGCTCACTTTTTTCGTCTATCAGGCCAAGCGGCTGATGCATGCACACAACTGTTATTTGTAGTTTTGCACCAGCCCTATGGGTAGCGCAAATGCGCTAACACGCCAGTTTGTTCACCGGCTATAAAAACGAGAGGAACACACATTTTTTGTAGCAACAAAAATGGTGTTGTTTCAAAGAAAAGGAGGAATTACCCTTTTCCAGTGCTCTTCTCTGCTCAAGCTGCTGCTGCTGCAAAAGGATTCATGTATGTTTATTTTCGTCTTCCGCGTCCTTGTTGTCTTCCTCATCTACGTTGTCTTTGTATGCTGTGTCAGTAGCACCACCTCATGAATCAGATGTTCAGTGTTGCGCATGCACTGTCAACGCGTTCAGGTCGTGGGCAGGCCACGCGGCCATAAAATTTGGGCTGCACGCGGTTGTCCGCAGAAGAGCCCTGTGGACATTGGCGGACTGGAGACGATGATGTAAATTTCGTCACACGAGGTTTCCAGTTGCATATACGTGGACAGCGGAAGTGCAGCATGAATCCATCTTAAATGTATAAAGTAGGCTAAATTGTACAGCTGAGGAGCTGTAGCATTTATTCTTGTTTGGCAGGTGAAGCCCATGTATGCAATAGAAGTTCAGAGACTGGTCGTTGTAATCTGCTGATTTTTGTTGTTGTTGTTCATTTATACCAGTGGCTCTTAAACCTTTTTTTAATTCCCCATTTTGGGGAGCCAGACATTACCAACCCCACACAACTATTTCTCTGCCCCTCCACGCCCACAATGACTGAGCAAGCAAAGCCTCATCATATTTCCTTTTTTTCTTGACTTCTTTTGTTAATTATCATCCAAAATTTCTCTTTGCTCTTCATTTTGATGGAGAGAGTTTTAAAAATTAGGTCATGCTATAATTTTATCCATCCATCCATCCATCTTCTACTGCAGGGCTATTCAATTACAAAATCAATTGGGCCACAATTTGAAATCAAGATATGTAACTGGGCCGCACATGTTCAGCGATCTGTTGAATATGATAAATTTCAAGCCAACACAGATCAATATGATGAAAAATATGCACTTTTTTATTCATTGTCTTGGTTTTAAATGTGCGCTTGGCACATGACAAAGGCATATCAAAAGTGTATAAAAACACAATAACAGTGCTGGGGTTCAGCAGAATTTGAAATAGTAGAAATATTTTCCCTCTTGAACAACAATTAAATAAATAGAATTAAAAAAAATAAATTCTGTAAATAACCATTTTGGTCACATCTTACTCAGGCATATCTCAAAGTGCATAAAAACTGTGCACTGTAGCATTAACATTTGTTTCTCTTTTTGAAATAAAATATACTATATCCTAGTCATAACTGACCTTGGCACATCACAAAGTGCATTTAGCTGAATAAAAAAAGAACTGTTAAACACTTCAGTACACAAACACCCCAAGAAAAGTTGATAACATTAACAAACATTGCACATCCACTATTGTGGTTTGTTTTGTTTTAAATCACCACATATGTGAGTAGGAACCTCAGGGTACACGCTGGACAGATCGCCAGTCCACTGTAGGGCAAGTATAATTTTATCAGTAATTTTAATTCTAATATGATAAAATACTGAGTAGCTTTTATTTTTAATTGCATTTTCAGTTTTAAGTGTGAAACTTTTAACTTTGCAGGAAATAATACCCCCCAACACACACACACACACACACACACACACACGGTAGGTTTGCATGTAAATCTGGCCCTTGGGAAGTGAGGAAACAATTTTGTGGCCCTCATTACCACCAAAGTTGCCCATCCCTGATCTACATACAAGAACCAAAAAAAAAAAGGGAAAAAGAAACATATTCTCACTCTGTGAACCAGTTGAATTTCATACGGCCACAATAAGAAAAAAAGGAGAAGAGGAAGTAGAAATATGTGAAAATGAGTGCAGGAGAGTATTGTTTCTAAAGCTTTCGATGAAGCACTTTACAGATCCTGCTATCCACCCATTCACACACTGATGGCGGAAAAACTAACATTTATGAGAACAACCCCTCTCGAATTCCAAATATATTCATCCAATTTAAAAGCAAAAAGTGGCATCGCTGCCTGGTGAAACTTCTTTTGTTTTGAAGGTAACTGCCTTTTAAAAGGTGTCCTTGAGAAAGTAAAGGAGAAGGCAACGAGAATTCAGACTGATTTTTCTCTGTGTGTGAATGAATGGCATAAGACACTTTTTTTTTCATAGCTCAGTGCATAACAGAGGAGAGACAAAATGTGAGTTAGTGTGAGGGGGGGGGGGACGAAGAGGTAGACCGAGGTAAACATAGTGGGAGGGAGAGAGAGGATTTCTAAAGAGGCTACTTGCATGGGAAAAAAAACCTGACTCCCAGGGGTCAGCATTGCCATGGAAACACAGCTCCAGCATTCAAAGGGTAGTGAAAGGCAGCAGGGAGATGACATACATACATATGTACGCTCTCTCCATGCCTCCAGAAACACAGCAACGCATCGTTTACTTTTACACATGTGCAGAAATGAGGCGTTAAGAGATCTCCACGTTGTCACATGACCAGTCTGAATGCAGCATTCTTTACTCTTTATTAACCTTTTTACTGTTAATGGAGAACTGATGCTGGGAACACTCCCTATCTCATCATCATCATCGTCATCATCATAGCAGTCTGTTGGGGGCGACAATAACTGTTCCATTTAGGTCTGATCAGATTCCTCCACGCAGCTCTGTCCTTCGCCCTCCGCTGCCAGGAACTCCTGGCCTTGTTAACCCAGGCGACGTCCAATCCACAGGAGCCCGTTAAAGTGCTGATGACACGTTTTTGACATTTTTTAGCATGTTGTGTAAACCCAAAAGTCATTGTCTATGATCAATATAATATTTACAACCGCACCTGCATAAACTAGTTATCATCAAAAAACCGCAGCCGCTGACTGGACTGTGGTGCCACCCACCGAATTAAGGGCGGCACCCCAATGACGTAATCGACAGAACGGACTCCGGTGTTGCTGACTAGAATGACAGCAGCTTTGTAGCTCACAGTTTCTCTGGTTTCTTGTTTTAATTTTACGGCTATGCCTTCGCGTTGTGTCGCAGGCTTAGATAAACAGCAGACCATGAAAGACCACATCACACGCTTCAGCTCCAACTGTCATAAGCCTTAATGGATTTACGTGCAGCTTTGACCTACTTTCTGTCATCCCATGCTGACATCTCGCTGGTCCGGCCACGTCCCCTCTATCATTATCACCAGCTGATTCACCTTCCACTGATCATGTTTCCCGGTCCTCGCCCAGGTGCTTCTCATCACACCATCACCAGGAGTGCGTTACTGGCAAACGGCTGCGAAGTACACACACTGCTGGTCCAAAGTATTGTCATCTTTTCTGTTAGTCTGCCAGTATTTTCAGCACTCTCATGATGTTAGTCACTCCATGTTCGCTGTGGTTCTCGTGCATCCTTGAAGCGATGTCGGCTCTGGGGCGCACCTGTGGCTAACACGTCTTCTCTCATTCGCTCTCTGGGTGATGCCGGCCCCCGAACACCATCAGTAAGTGTGTTTGTGTTTTTTGTACGTCTTCACCTTTTTGGGAATTGTCTGTCTTTCTGTATTAAATGTGCTGTGGAGAACCCTGCACGTAAATCCTCGTTATTTCATGGAGAAGGATCTCCATGCCCTGCGTAAGAGCGCACGGAGAGGGAGGATTTATGCGTAAATAATGAGGATTTACACGAGGATTTACACGCAGGATTCAACACAGCACATGTATTGAACATAAAGACTGATCCCAAAAGGTGAAGACTTACAAAAACCACAGAAACATAAAGAGTAGGCGTTCGGGGCCGACATCGGCCAGCAAACATGGAGAGGAGACGTGTTAACCACGGTTGCACCCCAGAGCCAACATCGCTACAAGGGGCGCAACAGAACCACGGCTGAAGCACAGCCTAGTTGCAGACCCACTTTAGGGTCACTGTGCGTGAGATTGCTGAGTACTGGGCAATCGCCAGGGAGAAATAACAATATTCAGGAAATTCTAAATGCCCTGATCTCCTGACTTTCGACCGTGACCCTGAGCTCAACCTGGATGTAAACTTGAGGATCACTGAGTTGGTGATCCACTGGTGACCACTGGGGCAAATGCCTAGGAGGAGCAGTGATTCTTGTGAAATGTGGAAAGACAAACACTATTTTCGGCTTTCAGGAAGAGCAAAAAATAAATTTTCTTGTAAATTTGTAACTTTTATATTGATACTGGTTATTTTTTTATTCTATGTAATGGTCTAATTTTTGTTCTGTTCATCCAGACAATGACCCAAGTTTGTTTTTATTAGGAGGTGAGAGATTTTTCTTTTTCTTTCTATAGAGTTTGAACTCTTTGCCACTCCAAAAGTAGGGCCCCCAAATGCAAACTTGCATAGGGTCTCCATAACGCTAGAAATGACCCTGACTACAATAATACTGATAGTGTCCCCTCAATATTTACTCTGAGGAAATATTCTGCTTATATTCCTCACAAACCTCCTTCTTTTGGCTGCTCCCTTAACGGGGTCGCCACAGCGCATCATCGCCATGATCCACATGTACAGGATTTTTACGACAGATGCTATTCCTGACGTAACCCTCCTAATTTATCTGGGCTTGGGACCGGCACAGGGAGTATACTGGCTTCTACTATCCCTGTGGCTGGGTAACCAGCACAATTCCCCACAACAGTAGAATGAAATATTCACCCATGTACTTGGATTTATGCAACTAGTTACTACCCAGCTCTGAATACATATACACGCCCTTGAGGATGTCAAAACCTAAAATTAATCTTTAAAAAATGCACACAGGACTGTGCGTTAACTTTTTTTTGTTCATAATACTGGTGCTAGAGGTTCCTAGTCATGTAGCACAAGACAAAAATTTGTAGCATGATAAAAACATCTGTTGCTTCTCTAAAACTGACTGCAAGTAGTGCAGTTTAATTATTAATAATATAGTATTTCACTTTATGATGAAAACAATTTGTCAAGATCTAGAAATAATTTTAAATTTACAGACATTTCCACATCAGTCATCAGTCTTAATCAATCCTAACACCTGAACAGTCTCACCACACCATACAAACTAATAGGCCAGTTTTGGCCTGTGGGCCATATGTTTGACACCCCTAGACTAGACTGTAAAAATAGTCTATGTATTTGGGGTTTAGTTAACCTTCATTTATTCTTCACAGGAATAAATAATTAATCAAAATGAAGTCAAGAAGCTGAGAGTGGGAGTCTGTCTCTCTGTTTGCCGCCCCATAGAGCTTCCTTTTTCTCTGTCGCACTACTCCTCCAGAGACCGGCTGCAAAATAAATCCACCACGAAGAGAGTTGGGGCTCCATTGTGAGCCCAGTATAGGAGAAGCTGTGGACGGTCTCTACCGCGGGTCGGGGGGTTCTCCGCCACCGAGGTGAACCAGGACCTCACATTAACTTATCCTCTGCTCTTCTATTTTTCTGTGACAGCTCCCTCCGAAATGACACATACCTTGATTTGTGTGGCCCTAAACACAAACACACATTGCAGCGCTGATACGAAAATAATACCGGGAGCATTTTGCAGTCTTCTCTCTTCTACAAGAAGGGACAGCGCAGGCTGTTCCTGCTGAGGAGACTCAGGTCTTTTGGTGTACAAGGGGCGCTGCTGAAGTCATTCTATGACACGGTGGTGGCATCAGCCATCACTTTTGGAGTGGTCTGCTGGGGCAGTGGCATTACTGCAGCCGATAGGAAGAGACTGAACAAACTGATTAAGAAAGCTAGCTCTGTCCTGGGGCAACGCCTTGATCCGATGGAGGAGATAGGAGAGAGAAGGACGGTGGCTAAACTGTCATCTCTGCTGGAGTCCGAGTTCTACCCTATGCAGGACATACTGGATGCACTGAGGAGCTCATTTAGCAGCAGACTACATCATCCCAGGTGCACAACCGAGAGGTTTCGTAGGTCCTTCCTACCAACGGCTGTCAGACTGTACAACCTAAGCAGGGCTGCTCGCAGAGATAGCAAAAAGACGTAACAAACTAATAGTTTTTTTTGAATGCAAAAGATGCAATAGACTTACACAATGGTCCTCTCCGGCATACAACTAGGAACATACCGGTCGCTATGGAGGGTGAGAATATGTATGGGCACATAATCATACCATGTAGGATAACTAAATAGACGGTTATGCTGTTTCATCCCACCTAGCAACAATGCTCTGCACTGTGTGTGTTTATATATTTACATATTTATTCCATCTAGCTACAATGCTCTGCACTGGGTGTGTTTATATTTATATATCTATATATTTATTCCATCTAGCTACAATGCTCCGCACTGTGTTTTTATATATCTACATATTATTCCATCTAGCTACATTGCTCCGCACTGTGTGTGTTTATATACTTGCATATTTATTCCACCTAGCTGCAATGCTCCGTACTGTGGGTGTTTATATATTTACATATTTATTCCATCTAGCTACAATGCTCTGCACTGTGTGTTCATATATTCATATATTTATTCCATCCAGCTACAATGCTCTGCACTGTGTGTCTGTGTGTGTGTGTGTGTGTATATATATTTTATAGTAATATGTACATATGTATATTAGCTGCTCTTGCTTGCTTGTTTTTTTTCTTGCCTTCTGATTGTTGCTCTGAGTGTTGCTATCCCTGTGCTGTTGCAATCCTGGAATTTCCCCGTTGTGGGACTAATAAAGGCTTATCTTATCTTATCTTATCTTATCTTCTAATGGAGGACAAAGAGAAGCAACCATTGAACTCTATAGATCAATGTATTCCATCCATCCATCCATCTTCTACCGCTTTTTCGGAGGTCCGGGTCGTGGAGGCAGCAGTTCAAGCAGAGAAGCCCAGACTTCCCTCTCCCCAGCCACCTGCTTCAGCTCTTCAGAGAGGATACCAAGGCGTTCCCAGACCAGCTGGGAGACATAGTCTCTCCACCGAGTCCTGGGTCTGCCCCGGGGTCTCCTCCCAGAGGGACATGCCCGAAACACCTCAAGTGGGAGGCGTCCAGGAGGCATCCTGATCAGATGCTCAAACCACCTCAACTGGCTCCTTTCAATGTGGAGGAGCAGCGGTTCTACTCTGAGCCTCTCCCGGATGACTGAGCTCTTCACCCTATCTCTGAGGGTGAGTCCAGCAATCCTACGGAGAAAGCTCATTTCAGCCGCTTGTGTCCGCAATCTCGTTCTTTCAGTCATTACCCAAAGCTCGTGACCATAGGTAAGAGTAGGAATGTAGATTGACTGGTAAATCGACAGCTTTGCCTTAGAGCTCAGCTCCCTCTTCACCACAACAGACCGGTAAAACATCAGCATCACAGCAGATGCTGCTCCAATCCGTCTGTCAATCTCTCGCTCCATTTTCCCCTCACTCGTGAATAAGACCCCAAGATACTTAAACTCCTCCACTTGGGGCAGGAGCTTGTCCCCAACCCGGAGAGGACAATCCACCTTTTTCTGGCTGAGGACCATGGACTCGGACTTGGAGGTACTGATTCAGTGTATTCCACCACTGACAAAATTAAAAGACCTGTGAAAATGCTGGTGACTCTCAATAGTGACCCGAATCATCAGCTTCCAGGCTGACCAGCACAGTCAATGTGAAGACATTAAACTCGATATCCCAGAGAGGTGCATCGTTATCTGTGGGAGATGAGACTCGCTTAAAGTCTGACAAGGCTGTGGATGGTTGTTGAGGTGTGAATTTATGCTAATGTAACTCGTGACTGCCTCTCATCGCACCGGTACTACTTCAGTTCCCTCATTCCTCGCATAGACCAGTTTTCACACTGCACTGTACAGTCCTGACACATTATGAGACTTTTAAACCATCAGTGACCATGGTCCACAGACATTGATCTGATTCAGAGTCTGAATGAGGCGCTCGGTCTTTCTGGGCTGACGCAGACAGTGAGTGATGCACCATTCTGCTGCAGCACCGACCTCTGAGCACAATGAAAGCATGGCTGAGCTGAACGGAAACACGCGAAAGGAAGGTGTGAGCCTTCATCCACAACAAAGAAGCCCTCCGCTGCAACTTGTTGGAACAAAACCTGTTACACTTTGCTCTTTAGTGCAAACAAAATGACTGACATTTCACAAACAAGAACACCTGCTGTTGATGTTTGGAAGGTCTCCCTCACATTATCCACCCAGTAAATAAACGGGAATGTTGTTACGAGTTGCCTGCTTACCCCATTCCTCGACTCTTGACAAATCTACCAGTGTGATCTGCTGCGTGTTTGAGCAGCAAATATTCATATCAGGTGCAGTAAGACAGAGGATGGAGGAAAATATGAGTGACTAAAGGGCCACTATCTTCTTATCATTCTCATTCTATGTCAAGGAAAACAAAGAGAAAGAAAAGGAAGAACCCACCCCACCCTCTGCATACACCGCATTTTTAAGCTGTGCAACATGTGTGTCAGCAGCCCCGGTACAGAGGTTTGCAACACGGCTCACCGTCCGCACTGCGGCTCTCCACCAGGCGAGAGAGGAATTTACATAGAAATAGAAAATTAGTGCGGGGCATGCAGGAGGGAGCGCGATAACGACAGCAAATTCAAAACCTGCACACGCGGCATCACATTCTCGCTGCCGAATATGAGGGAATTATATCTGCCCTGACAGCGTTTGCTTCTGTGTCTCACTGTGGGATTATCAGGTGTGATGTTTGCCCTCTTTTGTTTGTGCATCTCTCAGAATGGATGGAAACTCTGAAGTCTCTGTTCATCAGAAAGTGGTTAGACAGAAGCCTTCAGCACATCTCTCCGTGTCCTGCTGATTTCCGAGGCTCTGCTACGGCCCTGTGTGGATTAATGGGAAGAGCTCACAGAGTGTGAACCCTGCTGAGAGCCACTGACACCATTTTCTTCCTTCATGTATAATGATACAAGAAAACATGCAGCCGGAGGATGAGGCGACCCTGTTTTCCTGGCGGTTGCAGGTGTGGGCTGGATAAGACTGACTCATGTCTAAAGAACTTTGATGAATCTGAAATATGGCTATTAATGATCACATTTATGGAGACTTGTTTAAAACTGTTAAAAACTGAATTTATAATAGATAAACTACAGCAAAGCCACCTGAGGGGGGAATCCATGGGTGGATATTTAATCTTTTTTTTGTTTTGTTTTTTTTTGGGGGGGGGGAGCAACAACCAGAGCATTTTCTCAAGCGTAAATACTGACAGGAATGTTATAATAAGTATTATTGTGGTCAGGACCAGTTCTAGCTTTTTGGGGGTCTATGCAAGACTGTGTTTGAGGGCCAAGTTTTTGTAACGGGGAGGAGTACAAGCTTTTTTTTTTATTTTAAAGTCGCTCCCCTCTCAACAAAAACATTAAAAATAAACTTATATTTTTAATATAGAAGAACAGATAAAAATTAAATCAAATCAACCTGCATCCATATGAATGTTGCAAATTTATAAGATAAAAAGTAGTGGATTTATGAAACAAAAATAGCAAATTTACAAGATAAATGTTGCAAATTTAAATTTATGAGTAAAAATTACAGATGAAATAAATATATGAAAGAAAAACACCCTGCAAACTTAAGCAAAACCTCACAGATCGGTGGCTGATCTTACTCACTACTCAAGTGACTTTAGTTAATTAATAATAAGTAATTAATACAGAAGTTAGAAATTTATACAGCAGACAGTTCCGACCAAGCAAGTTGAATGGACAACAGGGAATGAAGGATTTACCATATTCCCTGATGACCACACTTGGACATGTTGCCAGATATGCATCACTCAGCTTCACTGGTGTTCTATTAACACAGCGTAACAAAAATAATTTTTTTGCAAGTTGTCTGTGCTTTTTCAACTGATTTAAGACAATTTTGCACCACTGAATCCGAAAATGACATCCGTTTCTCTTGATCAGGTCAGGTTTTTATGTTAACCTATAAGCAGCTGTACAGCAGTTGTACAGTTGTACTGTAAATATATCCATATAAAAGTGGAACTTCCTGCTGTCCAGCTTGGTGCTCAGCAATAATGGAATGGAGGAGGGAAATCTGTGGTGGCGCCTTGCATGACAGCGGCCCTCTCATTCTACACTTGGGTTGTGTGTGATTAACACAGTAGATAGGTAAAGCACAATCTCGTTCTACTGTACATGATTGGTTGTACAGTTGAATGACAATAAAGGGTGATTTAATTTAATTAAAGGGTGATTTAAATTGAATAGTAGACACTGATGAGGTAAGTACATGTAAACTGAATGTTATGTCATCATTGTTCAAAATTCAGAGAATTTCAAGAAATAAAAAAGAATTTTGCATCATATAAAGCGAAAATACCCGTACATGTAAACAAAAACCTAAGAAAACATGTGGCCATAGTTCAAAAAGTTGACCTGATTGAGCAAAACCAATGTGATTTTTGGATTCAGCACATCAAAATTGTCCTAAATCAGTTAAAAAAAATTTAAGACAATAAATTTGGTGTTGACCAGTGTTATCATTAATTTTTGCAGAATTGTAATTCTGCGTCATGTACCTTAATGTCCACCAGCGAGGTGCTGTTTGAAAGAGGCCGCCTTCACAACCTAGAAATATTCGGCTGTTTTGCTTCAGGCTCATGCTAATAGTTAGCCTGGTTAGCTCATTTTCATAATTACCTCTGCCACGGAGGTAATGTGACCGGGGCGGTCTGTCTGGTTGTTTGTTAGCAGGATTACACAAAAACTTTTGATGAAATCTTCACCAGAGGTGGTCCTTGGGCTCCGGATGAGCCCATTAGGTTTGGGGCTGATCCAAGAGCTCCTACCTCTGCCTCTTACAATGTTGAAGAAAGGAAACAAGTGCTTCAGAAACCACATCTTGACCCACATCACTGCCATCATCTCCGTAGCCCAAGGGCCACCTGACCTGAAAATTTAAATCAAAATCTCTTCAGTAGTTTTTGTGTAGTCCTGCTCACAAACAGACAGATGGGCCTTGGCAGAGGCATGCACTCTCTGACCATAGTCTAGTTAGTGATGCCAGTCTAATTGCCAGATTCTTCATTATCATCCCATTCTTCGGAACTATAATTGTCTGAAGATTGGACAACACAAACCAATTCCAGACTACATGTGCTGGAACCATCGTCGGTGTTTTCTGCCGCTCCCATCCTGTGTGTACAAAGGGCAGCCAAGCGCTGTGTTCTGTCGATGACGTTACAACATGGCCGTGGGGTTTTCCGGCCACTGACGCAATTGGTGACGTGGCGCTCATGAAAACGTCGGATATTCGTGTGGAAAAAAAAGCCTGTTTGACTTAGAACTGCACAGACCAACCTATTTCATCATATTGTATTATGTGTTGAAAAAATAGAGGAAGTCAAAAACATGTCATCAACACTTTAACTGCGATGGTTTTAGAGGCTGGCATTCATTATACTTTTCATTGTACAAACATCCTCATTTCACCTCAGTTTCTTTGATTTAATTAAAAGCTTTGTCAACAATATCAGACATGGTTCTCCTCGGCATTTACCTTAGAAATTTAACCGTGAACTGGACAGTGTTGCCTGTTTTTTCCCCTTTTTTGTGAAGTGGTGACTGCTTCAGGACGGCTATTTTTGTAGGCTGGAGGGGGTTGAAGACGATGCATAAAATAAACAAGTGAGGAGCAGCAGGAGAGTGGAGAAGATTTTACCCATGAGCCCTTTTATCCTCTGCTCTCTGCACCGAAACACGGACATGCAAACACATTCTCGGAGTGGGAGGATAAACAGTGGCGAACGGCACTGAACGTCTGAATCCCTCCTGGTGCTACCGATCACATCAACCATCTTTGCGTTCAACCGACTGGCTGCTAACGAGGTTCTCCGCTCGCCTCCACTCCTCCTCCGCTCTTTCTGCACAGTTTTGTCCTTCTGCGTTGTTATACGTGTTCAACATCTGCCTCTGCATACACAGCCTTGCCGATCCGTCCACTGCTTGTGTGTTTGCTGCAATCTTTCAGTGCATTTAAATCTTTCCTTTTCCCTTTCATTCTATACAGCAGTAATTAAACGAATGCTTCTATACAAGGTCAAACACTCCCACATACACACACGATCTCAAGGTTTTTTTTAATACGAAATCATCAACTTCATCCTGCTTTTATTTGGCTGACGTTTCGACTCAGTCCATTGGCTGGCTCAGCCAGGCAGCCTCCTACCTACCCACAATTCTGTTCTTGCTGCACCTTTCTACAAAAAATGTGTGAGCATGCAGGCGATGTCTCCACTAGTGACAACTCTTTCATTACTTTTTCCCTCCACTGCTCCACTTCAAAGGTTTTCTTAAGTTTTCAATGATTTTTTTCTCCTCTCAGGTGTCCTCCTCCCTTTCTTTGCTGTTTGCTGTTTTGTTCCTCTTTGAAGAGTTTTATGGATGCTGAGAAAAACTTTTCCATGGAGCAGAGGAGGCTCTGGCTTCCGTCCAGCTGCTGACAAGAAGTGTCCTGTGGCTGCAGCTGCTGTGCCGGGGGGTCAGCGGTCAAAGCCAATATCCTCTTCATGAATACACCAATGCAAATAGCATGAATGAGTGAGGAGGGGAAGTGTCGGCTTCAGCAGGGATGCCGGCTTAGCAGATAAGTCCAAATCAATGTCAGCGGCCGAGTGGGATGATTTGATTCAACAACAACTTGGAACGAGCTCAGCGTTTGAATATTGGAGTCCAGAAACTGTCAAAGAGCTCTGTACGTTGAGCCAACAGGCACCATTTGTGTAGCGAAAAAAGGCAAAAGACGTTGAACGGTTCAGCCACCGTTGGACCCTGGAACCAAGACTAATTATTTTTGGTTTATGGGCTCTCTGACAACCTTCTCAAATCAGCCAATACAATTTTGTTCAAGCAGCATTTTGACCACCGACTGAAATGATTTTCCTGCATCAGTATACAGCTTATCAGAGCTACAGAAGAAACAATAACAGTTGATAACAGTGTTCTTTCATCTTTGAGACGTTGTAGGGATGGGTGTAGTGAGACAGCCAGCCAACAGACCAGAGTTTGTGTTTCATTTGAAAGACTTGGATTGTAGTCATTTTTAGCCAGACTCTACTTTGTTTTCTCCCTTGGTCCATTTCCCTTTTACCTGGTAAAAACACAGTAATCACATTCAGGTGTACACCAAAGAACCAGACCAAGACCGCACAAAAGAGCCTGTCTTGAGCTGAACTAATGTGAACTAACACACAAGCGCTAAAGTGAAATCCCACCTCAGAGAAAGTTCTTCACAGCAATATGTAATTGAAGAAAGTGGGCTACATGCCTTTTTTACCTTAAAACTCACATTATCAGGAATCGTTTATCCACATAGACTGAACTAGGGCTGTGTGATATGACTATATATCGGTGATGTGATAAAAACGCCTATCATTTCATATAAAACTGTATCGTTTATATCAAGATTTAAAACACACCTACCCCGTTTCTACTTGTCACTGCCCCGCCTCTCCCCCACAGTATGCCAGGTGTGTGGGTTCCGGCGGTTAGCACAGCAGCTAACTCCAAACTAATGGTTTGGTCAGTCCCACATCCCTGGTTTCCCACCACGCTGTGTCACAGATGATAGTCCTCTAACCTCGGTTTAATTGGAGGTAAGTAACGTTAACACCATCTCTCTCTAATTATAAAACAGCAACTGCTAAACGACGATGCTAACTTGTTGCTAATAGGAAAAATGTTCATGTATCAGACCATCGTTTCTTTGGTTTAAATTACTGCTAAGTTTCTTGATTTTGTCTGAACAAATATTAAAGCTGCAAAAGTGTGTGATAGTGGCTGCATACGCACTAAATAAAAACTAAATGAAAACATGTCAGAGGAACAAACTGGCTCTTAATGTAACTTACTTGATTTCTAATAATTTTTAATAAGTCAAGTAATGATAATGAATAAAGTTGAAGTCATCACATGTATTTCATTACATCACCTTTTGTGCTTTTGATTTTCATCCATCCATCCATCCATCCATCCATCCATCTGCCATCCATCGGAGGCAGCAGTTCAAGCAGAGAAGCCCAGACTTCCCTCTCCCCAGCCACCTGCTCCAGCTCTTCAGAGAGGATACCAAGGCGTTCCCAGACCAGCTGGGAGACATAGTCTCTCCACTGAGTCCTGGGTCTGCCCCGGGGTCTCCTCCCAGTGGGACGTGCCCGAAACACCTCAAGTGGGAGGCATCCAAGAGGCATCCTAATCAGATGCCCATAACACCTCAACTGGCTCCTTTCAATGTGGAGGAGCAGCGGTTCTACTCTGAGCCTCTCCCGGATGACTGAGCTCCTCACCCTTTCTCTGAGGGTGAGTCCAGCAATCCTACGGAGAAAGCTCATTTCAGCCGCTTGTATCCGCGATCTCGTTCTTTCGGTCATTACCCAAAGCTCGTGACCATAGGTGAGAGTAGGAACGTAGATTGACTGGTAAATCGACAGCTTTGCCTTAGAACTAAGCTCCCTCTTCACCACAACAGACCGGTACAATGTCCGCATCACTGCAGATGCTGCTCCGATCCATCTGTCAATCTCTCGCTCCCAAGCTTTCTAAACTGGCCTTTGATTTTCAGTTCATAGCCAATCTGAAATATTTACAAGGAAGCAAACAAGTTAAATCAGGCCAGAATGGCATATTCAGGCTGTAGATCTACATTTAAACTTTCATTATTTGCTTTAATTATGTTTTTATTCTAAGCTCTAAACTATAGAATTTACAGAAAATGTAAATCGTTATATATATTGTTATCATCAAATAAGATTACTTATAATATGAAATTTTAGTCATATCGCACAGCCCTAGATTGCACTCTTTCAGTTTACCACAGCTGAAACTTGATGGTCTAACAACAAGCAGCAGAAGTATAATTTGCCACTTATTTCTGTGTTTAATGGATGGATTGGATGTTGTATTTTTGAGCAGGATGGCCTTCCACAC
This sequence comes from Pholidichthys leucotaenia, assembly GCA_020510985.1. NCBI lineage: Eukaryota > Metazoa > Chordata > Actinopteri > Cichliformes > Pholidichthyidae > Pholidichthys > Pholidichthys leucotaenia. The sequence goes on along the minus strand of CM035847.1, from coordinate 285,788,000 downwards.
AAACAGGAGTGGGATGTTTGTTCAGTAGTAGGGGTGATTCGGACCGGACACAGGACAGTCCGACCACTGTCAGTGTCAGGAAGCACTTCTAACATTAAAAAACTTGAAAATGTGAATGTGCAAAAGTAATTTTCTGAAGAAAGACATTCCCTGAATTTAAATTGCACCCTGAGCTTTTATTCTGGCTGGAATGGCCAGAGGAGAGAGCTGCTGCAGGAGACAGAGAGGAAACGGAGATCAAGAAGTAAGATGAATCATGTTGTCGGGTAATATTAATGTGGCATATATTCGATAGGTGCGATATAGGCATTTCATGTATCGCACACGGATAACTGTACAGATACAGTGCATCAAGTATGTTCGAAGTATCACCCAGCCTTACTAGTTACTACCCAAATCTGCTCATGAATGGCCCTTTATAAGCGGTAAAACTACAGGCAGGACAATGGCATTTCAAATGTCAGGAACAGCACCAGGCTTCAGTCTTTCTCCTTGCAGCTGCACACCTATAAATTCCCATCTATCCTACCAGCCTTTTTGCTCTCATTTCTGCGCCCCACCCTCTCATTCTTTCACCATCTTGTCTTACAGAACTGAAACTGCTGCCAATTCTTATCAAGACTTCCCCAAACCTAACTCACTTTTTCCCATCATCCCTTTGAGGTTTTGCTTCCTTGTTGTGAGGGGAAAAAAGTTGTCCCCCAGCAAAGCACACCTAATCGAAGAACTTGACCTGCACATACAGTATTTGGAGCTAAAGTGGATCTTTCCTTCTTTCTTTTTCTGACATCCAATTAAGCTCCTAATTTAGTCAATGGATAATCAGCTGTTTCATTTTATAAAAGAATAAAACTCAGTCAATGAATATGCAAATAGATATGAATAAGCGGGAAAAACAGCTTAACTGACAAACAAGTAAAAAAAGTAAACATTTCAGCCTGTTGACGCCACTACAGCATCCTACTGACTAATGAGCTCATTTTTTTCATTTTTTACTTTTAATATGAAGATGAATAATTATCCAGAACACTGCAAAAACTCTCATCACGTTACTGCCACTGTGCCAGGAGGCAACCACCGCAACTAATGGCTTAAAGACAAAGTCAAGACCTTCATGAATCTGTTAAAATGTTTCACAATAATTAAATGTCCCAGTTACCAGTTGTCCTCTCTTCCTCTGAACATCTGAGCAGCCATGGCAGAGAGAGACTAATGTTTCAGTTTTGCTTCATCAATCACGACTCGCCACGTTGTTCTGTTTATCTGTGACTGTGTGCACGCCTTTGTTAGAGGGTGTGTTGCACTGACGAGTAACAATGATAACGCTAACGGGACGTCAGGGGTCACCGAAGCAGAAAGATCTAAGAGAACGGTGTTTCATTTTACAAATGAGGAGGCCGAGTGAACTGTTAATAACTCTGACAGCACACACAGACACAGACGTACGGCGTGCTGAAGCAGTTTGTCGGGGTCTGACCTTGACATGCACACATATTAACACGCAGCAGCTCTCAGCAGTGGTCCCCCGTGCATATGCCAATTTCACAAAACACGGAGTCTGCAAAAAGTTTTCTCTGAAATCTCCTGAGATGTCAAGAGTCTCTTGTTTGCATTCAAACTTGTTGCAAATGTGCGCTGAGCTAATTTGCAAAAACAAAAACTGTGTGGGAATAAGTCAGGCCTGTGTGACGCAAATCTTTAAGTGTTTTTTTTAATCAGTTTACAGACTTAAAGGTGAAATATATAAGATTTTCATGAAAACAAAGATTTAAAAAAAAAATAATACATCAACAAAGCATTTAGAAACGTGCACAATGTAAGTCTTAATGTTCTTCTAAAAATTAGTATATTGAAGAAAAAAAATATTCTGTAATTTTTGGTGGACGGACAATAATATAAATATTTACATCCAGCAGCTGGAGTAACACAAACACCGAAGTCCAGTGAATAAGTCACAGCCAATAGCATCGCTAGCTTGATGTTATGTGCCACCTCTTGTTTTGGGTTGTTGGGTTGCCAGGTAGTGAATTATTCAGCTAAATACCTGAGTCTCAAGGCAAACATCAGTTTCCCAATTGTTCTCAAGTATGGCATGACAAAGGAGCAGGATAAATATGGGTTCTGCTTTTGATGCCTAATGTCTGCTGAAGAGTCTGAAAGGGCTGAAAAGTCACGCAGAGGTGACCTTTTTTCTTCTGACAGTTAAGCTAACCAGTGCTAGCTATGATGCTAACTAGCTCATTCATCTTCAGCTGTTAATCTGGTGGTTAGGGGTGCGGGGGGGACAGTCTAAAGTGTATGTAACCAACTAAATTTTATTTCTGACATGTTCACATTATATGAGTGTATAATCATATCAGCCAATGTATGGCTTGGAATAGACCCCACTAACTGCTCCTTACCAAGCTGGCACATATGACAGGTTCATATGATCAACATTTGCATCTATGAATGTAACAGCACATTATTGTGCAGCAGTCATGTTTTACATTAATATATTTTTTAAAATGATCAACTTTGATGTGCAGCTGCTCAATCTAATAATTTAGTGTACAGTGAAAAAAGTTGCCGCTGCTCCTCCACATTGAAAGGAGTCAGTTGAGGTGGTATGGGCATCTGATTAGGATGCCTCCTGGACGCCTCCCACTTGAGGTGTTTCAGGCACGTCCCACTGGGAGGAGACCCCAGGGCAGACCCAGGACACGGTGGAGAGACTATGTCTCCCAGCTGGTCTGGGAATGCCTTGGTATCCTCTCTGAAGAGCTGGAGCAGGTGGCGGGGGAGAGGGAAGTCTGGGCTTCTCTGCTTGAACTGCTGCCTCTGCAACCCGGACCTCCGGAAAAGCGGTAGAAGATGGATGGATGGATGGATGAAAAAAGTTGCAGTTGTTTATTGTTATTACAGTTTTAGATAATAATGTAAAATTTATTGATCACCATGGTGGAAATTGAGGTTAAAAATAGTTTGTTCTAATAGTAGAATAAACAGATCTTAATTTATTTTCTTACTAACTAATGTTGCTGCACAGCATTAGCCATGGGATTTATTGAGTCCCTTAAGTAGCTGCAATTATGTATATGTAGAAATTTATGTCAGATTTTTGACTATCAAGTAATAAACCAAAACATTTTTTCACCCTCTGTAAGGACTTCCTCCATCATGAGGTGAATAAGCGCAGATGGGTGTTTGGACAATGCCATCATGATACAGCAGAAAAGAGCTCCACCAAACAGTGACTGGAGAGAGGGTCAACAGCTTCTGAAGCCCTCACTGATGTGATGGATCAGTGTATGAGGCCTGAACTCCATTAGCAGTTCAGGATAACAACCATCAGAGGGACCATCCAGTGAGGAAGACAGTCGGCAGCACACCAATATAAGTTTAGTCTTATCAGAACATTTTACACACAGTAATGTATAAAGCCAAATCCTTTATTTTGAATTTTTAAATGTGTTTGCTTAGGAGATTTTTTTAACTGTTTTTGAAATGTTAAGGAGTGTTTTTTTAATATATTTAGTGAGTAACCTGGTCAAACCAATCATATTTATGGATTATTTTTCCAAAAGTAGATGCAACAGATAGTTGTTTCTTTCTTTTTTGAATAACTTCTCAAAACAATAGTCAAAATTTGGCAGCTAAAATGTCTTGGACTTTTCATTTTTACTAAAACCACAACCTGCCTGTGCACTTGCTGTCCCAGGAATGTGGAATTAGAAAAATGTTGTTCCTCTTCTTTAATCAGGTCCAGTCTTGCAGCAGGAAGACTTCTCCATCCATCTTCTACGGCTTTTCTGGGGGTCCAGGTTGTGGAGGGAGTAGTCTAATCAGAGAAGCCCAGACTTCCCTCTCCCCAGCCACCTCCTCCAGATCTTCAGAGAGGACACCAAGACATTTTCAGACCAGCTGGGAGACATAGTCTCTCTGACATGTCCTTGGTCTGCCCCGGGGTCTCCTCCCTCCTCCCACAACACACACAAAAAATAATTCCATTTCTGTACTTGCTCTTTCCTTCACCTATAGTATATTGTAATTCACATTATGTAGATCAAGCAAACTCTTTGCAGCACTGCTGTAGTCCTAAAACTGTCTAGTAGTTCACATCCTGTCATGTTTTAATGCTGTTAGTCTGTGATGCCACTTTCTTAGAGACTGTCCTTTTTAACATCAACAAATTGTACCTGACTATAGTAAAAAAAAGGTCAACACTGACTATGGGGACAACAAAAGCTTTCCAGAGTGTCCTAATCTTGATTTAATTAATTTCTCTCTTGCTCTCCCTGATCTGCCCCATGGATCCTGCATCTGGACTGCTTATTTTTTTAATAAATGTTTTCCCCCAAATAAATTCCTGTTTGTTATATGTTGACTCACTTGATTTGTGGTTGATTTTCTGTTACATTCTACTCTTCCACCTCCAAAAGTTGAATATTGTGGTGAATTTATTTTTAGTAATAACTCAAATCTAAAAAGTAAAACTTTCATATTTTACAATAATCCCATATAAATTTAGCCATTTTAAAATGTTTGTTTTGTTTGAAGTTTGGATGAATATGTCTGAGCTATTTGATATCGATCTGAATGGTGATGTGCTAATCTTTGGAGATACAGTTCTGTTTTTACACAATATTATTTGAAAAAAGATTATTATTCCACCATAAATTATTTCCAACTTCACTAAGGATTATTGATTACAATGTTATGTAGATATCTAATATGTACAGTGTATTTTAGGTCCTTGTTTATCACTATGTTAAACAAAGGTTGAACTTTAGTTTTGCAGAGGTGAGGTAAACCATTACTTTGTGAATCTGTCCCACTGAATAAACAATAGATTTCATCTTCTACAGTAACTGAAAGGGCACAAATGAATTTAGGCATCCAACGTTTCACAACGTTTATTTATATATTTTAAAACAATAAAAGCAAAACACATTTACAACCTAAAATGAACTGGAACTGACATAAATGACTGCTGGAGCTTAATAACAACAGCCATTTTTTTTGAAGCATGCATAGCTAAAACAGATGATCATAAACAGACCATAAAAGTGTGATTCAGCATATTTACAAAAACCACAGAACAGCTAACAGCAAATTCCTTACAATCTGATTTAAAATGTTGTCATAATTACGTTGCCAAAACTAGAGAGCTATCGGGTTTGATCACAGCTGTGCTACATTAACATTACTGTCAATAACACTATACCATATAGTTATTTAAAAAATGTTTACCGGAGATGCGCATCAGAGAGGATTATGTTAAATTCACAATTCTATACCACAAGAGTCCTTGTTTGACATGCTGTCTGGCTCATAATAACCAAAAGTCTGAGATGTTAGCAGTCTGCAGTGTTAGCCTCCAGGAAGCGCTGTTTGTCTCTCTACCTGGCAACTGGTACAAGATTATAGTGAGTCAACAGTGCGTGCGACACCTACTGGCCAGGAGGTCAGAATCCTTTATATTGCACCTTTAAGAAAAGATGCACATTTATGCATGACTGAAACTTGAACACACAAATCAGAACAAGAGTTTGAAGCCTGTTTGTGCTTTAGTTTTACACACTGCAGTTGGGCCATGGAAAATTGAAAATATCTAAACAACTGACATGTTTTTGATATTTGTAACTTCTATAAAGGGGGAATATTATGTCTCTTTTTGACATGCTGACTGATTTTAATGTGCTCCAGTTCTTATGTCACAACTGGAGGAAAATCAAAACGGCCCACTGAATGAGACCTACTGTGTTGGAAGTCACATATTAATTATATTAAAGGTAAAATATCTAAATCAATTGCAATACTACACAGAGTGAAATATTTGCTGAATCAACCCACACTATATACTTTGTATCATTCATTAATACTCCCATACATGACTTAATATTGTACTGAAGTATGGGGAAATACATAAAAAACAAACATATATCCAGTCTTTATGCTTCAGAAGAGAGCTATTAGAATAATAAACAAAGCTGCTTACAGGGAACCAACAAACCCACTTTTTCTTAAATTAAAAGCTCTCAAGTTGAAAGATCTGGTTGACTTTAAAACTGCAGTAATAATGTTTAAAGTGAAGAATCTATCACTGCCCGCAGATATCCAAAAGTTGTTCCAAATAAGGGAGAAACAATATCATTTCAGAGGAACATGTATATTTCAAAAACCTTCAGTGAGAACTACCACCAAGCAACACTGTGTTTCAGTGCAAGGAGTCAGATTATGGAACGATTTTGGACCTGAATTAAAATCATGTACAACGCTTGGACAATTTAAACAAAAACTAAAGGAAGAAATACTCCAAACATATGTACAAGATGGCATGTAAAATCACAAAAGGATTGTCATATCCAGTCTGTGTTGTGTTGTTGCTTAGTTTTTTTGTCACATTTTGTCTTAGCTTTGTTCCGAATTGTAATTGCTCTTGTTTTGTTTTCTTTTGAATTCTTGGATGGAATATGGGTGGGCAATATAAGCGGCGGCTTCAGCCATCACCCATTTTGGATAACTTATGTTGAACTGTATAATCAGAGGAGTTCTTGTTTAATTTGACCTTGTTGGATTTTTTTTCTTTTTCTTTTTCCCCTTTGTTATATTATTCTGTTTCTTTTTAATCTTTACTTTTAATCTATCCGAAATAAACAAAGATTCATTCATTCATTCATACTGACCCTAAGGTGCACCCTAACCGGGGGTGGAGGAGATGCATCACATGGAAGATTTAAAATCCATCCATCCATCCATCCATCCATCTTCTACCACTTTTCCGGAGGTCCGGGTCGTGGAGGCAGCAGTTCAAGCAAAGAAGCCCAGACTTCCCTCTCCCCAGCCACCTGCTCCAGCTCTTCAGAGAGGATACCAAGGCGTTCCCAGACCAGCTGGGAGACACAGTCTCTCCACCGAGTCCTAGGTCTGCCCCAGGGTCTCCTCCCAGTTGGACGTGCCTGAAACACCTCAAGTGGGAGGCGTCCAGGAGGCATCCTAATCAGATGCCCATACCACCTCAACTGACTCCTTTCAATGTGGAGGAGCAGCAGTTCTACTCTGAGCCTCTCCTGGATGACTGAGCTCCTCACCCTGTCTCTGAGGGTGAGTCCAGCAATCCTATGGAGAAAGCTCATTTCAGCCGCTTGCATCCGCGATCTCGTTCTTTCGGTCATTACCCAAAGCTCGTGACCGTAGGTGAGAGTAGGAACGTAGATTGACTGGTAAATCGACAGCTTTGCCTTAGAACTCAGCTCCCTCTTCACCACAACAGACCGGTACAACGTCCGCATCACTGCAGATGCTGCTCCAATCCGTCTGTCGATCTCTCGCTCCATTTTCCCCTCACTGGTGAACAAGACCCCAAGATATTTAAACTCCTCCACTTGGGGCAGGAGCCTGTCCCCAACCCAGAGAGGACAATCCACCTTTTTCCGGCTGAGGACCATGGACTCGGACTTGGACATGCTGATTCTCATCCCAGCCACTTCACACTCAGCGGAAAACTGTCCCAGCAAGAGCTGTAGGTCATTGCTGGATGAAGCCAACAGGACAACATCATCTGCAAACAACAGAGATGAGATCCTGTGGTCACCAAGCATGACACCCTCCATTCCCTGGCTGCGCCTACAAATCCTGTCCCTAAAAATTATGAACAGGATCAGTGACAAAGGGCAGCCCTGACGGAGTCCACCTCTCACTGGGAATGAATCCGACCGAGTGTTGGCAATACGAACCAAGCTCTCACAACGGTCGTACAGAGACCGAATAGCTCGTAACAACAAGCCCGATACCCCATACTCCCAAAGCACCCCCCACAAAAATCCACGAGGGACGCGGTCAAATGCCTTCTCCAAGTCCACAAAACACATGTAAACTGGTTGGGCAAACTCCCACGAACCCTCAAGAATTCTCGAGAGGGTAAAGAGCTGGTCCGATGTGCCACGGCCAGGATGAAAACCACATTGCTCCTCCTGAATCCGAAGTTCAACCAACGGCCGGACTCTCCTCTCCAGTACCTTGGCATAGACCTTCCCAGGGAGGCTGAGGAGTGTGATCCCTCTAAAGTTGGAGCACACCCTCCGGTCCCCTTTTTTGAAGAGAGGAACCACCACCCCGGTTTGCCATGCCAAAGGCACCGCCCCCGACCTCCACGCAATGTTGCAGAGGCGTGTCAACCATGACAGCCCAACAACATCCAGGGCCTTGAGGTACTCAGGGCGAATCTCGTCCACCCCTGGGGCCCGGCCACCAAGGAAGTTTTTAACCACCTTGGCGACCTCAGCCCCTGTGATAGGTGAGTCATCCCCCTCGTCCCCAAACCCTGCTTCCTCTGTGGAAGGCGTATCAGTGGGATTGAGGAGATCCTCAAAGTATTCCTTCCACCGCCCGATGGTATCCCCAGTCGAAGTCAACAGTGTCCCATCCGCACCATACACAGTGTGGACAGGGAGCTGCTTTCCCCTCCTGAGCCACCGGACAGTTTGCCAGAATCTCTTTGAGGCCGACCGAAAGTCTTGTTCCATGGCCTCACCGAACTCCTCCCATACCCAGGTTTTTTCTTCAGCAACCACCCGAGTTGCACTCCGCTTGGCCTGCCGGTACACCTCAGCTGCTCCGGGAGTCCCACAAGCCAACCAAGCTTGATAGGACTCCTTCTTCAGCTTAATGCCCCCCCCCACCACTGGTGTCCACCACTTGGTTCGGGGGTTGCCACCACGAGATGCACCGACCACCTTGCGGCCGCAGCTCTGGGCCACCGCTTCAACAACAGAGGTGGAGAACATGGCCCATTCAGACTCCATGTCTCTAGACTCCCTCGGAATGTGGTTGATTTAAAATCGATGCACAAATGCAAAAAGAAAAGAAAAAAATTTTAAATGTTCAGATTTCAACTGCAACCCATGTCTGCCTATGCCAGAGTTGAAGAGAAAGTAACAGGAACTGTAGAAGCTGTGGTGGATATACACTGGATAAATGTGACATTCAAGCTGACTTGGCACATCTATCCTCCATTTGTTTTTATTAATACAAGAACTTCCAAATAACATTGCTTTGAAAGCAGCAAGTTGTCACATGGTGAGAAAAAGAATCCTGAATAGAAAAAAAAAAGATGCATCAATAATCGTGTTATCATCACATCACAGCCCTCTGAATCATAACTTCATTGTGAGGAACTAGAGTTTCCCTCCCCCAACACTAACAAAGGGACGAGTGAAAAATGTTGTGTGTTTTGGTATTTCCGGAGGAGGTAGCCTCTCCAGGTACCCAAATTCCTGCAGAAAAGCACTGAAGAAGTGGCATTTTCATCATATGTCCCCTTTAATACAAGAATTTGGATTAGTCACTTCTAGAACTGTCACTGTGATATCACAAAGCCATCTTCTCATGCACATATCGGATCACGTTCCATCCAGGTCACAAGGCCATTTGTCAGCGTTGTCACTGGATGTTAACACGCGCGCGCGCACACACACACACACACACACAGAGGCAAAGCTACAACGGCTAAATGACTCCGAACGATTGGTGATTTCATTAACGAGAAAAATTTGCATACCATGTCTGATCAGCACATACTGTACGCTCCCTAAGATCTCCATACACACCTACAAGGTCACATAGAAATGCAATGCGATCGGAGGACAGTGGACAACTGTTGAGGCTGCTGGAGCTTGAACTTTGAAGTCTTAAGCAGGAGCCTTTAATCTGCCTCCTCCTGATCCTCCGGCTTAGTCACCTCTCGCTCTCACTGTCTCATCCCTGTTTTTCCATCTTTCTCCCTCCATTCTCTGGCTCGCAGAAACCCCCTGTGCAGGTTAAAAATAACAGGATGACAGAGGAGCTGAGCGACAATGACTGGCAGCGAGGGAACATAACGCTGACGTGGACACGTGTGCATATCCACAGATGCGCAGAAGCTATGGGGACATCTCTCACTAGTATATATAGCTCATGAGCAGTATGCTCAAACTTTCAAAGGTGTTCGGATTTTTTTTTGAGTGTTATTTCTGGCATTTTGTTTACTTCATGCAAACAATCACATAATACATCCAGGGCCATTTCAACCTTTCAGGGGGCCCTATGTAAGAGTATGTTAGGGGCCCCCTATTTCTGTAATGCAAACAGGTTAAAATTTACAAGGGAAAACCTGCAAATTTATGGCAAAAAAGCTGCAAACTTCTGAGAAAAAAATGCAAATTAGCAAGAAAAAAGTAGCTAATTTATGAATTTGTAGCTTGGGGCTCCCTAGCGACTGAGGGGTCCTGTTCCATTTGCATTCTCTGCTTTACAGAAAAGAGAAACAGCTCTGAATAAGTCACCAGGTTACAACAGGGCTCGGAAACACAACAACTACTCCTCATATCCTGAATAAAAATACCCAACTTCACAGCTAAAACACACACATTTACAGCCCGGCACAAACAGTATACAAGTGATTTAGCTAGTGCTGTCAAAGATAATGCAATAATAATGAGTTAACCACCCCATTCAATTCCACTATTTTTTACAAGCGATTAACAAGCGATTAACGAGTACACATTAGTGATGTTAATGATTAATTGACTTCCGATTAATTGTCAATAAGAATTTAGTCCACCAAATTAAATTAGTTACCAATTAATTGAAAGTGGCACCGTTCTTTTCAACAGTTTATTTTTATTAAATGTAGTGGCGTCGCCAGTCCTGGCGAGGGCGCTATAGCCTAATCTCTACCACACCTGACATACTTCACTGGGAAAAATGAAGCTAAACGGAGAGCAGTGCGGGATCCTTTTAAACTGGTAAACGCTAACAACAAAGCTAAATGTACAGTACGCTTTGTGTGGTACTACACTGAAATACAACAGTTCAACCAGTTCGCTAAGTTCCCACTTAAAGAACTCCCATTCAGCCGTGCTGCAAGGAACGACTAGTTCGGCTTCATCACAACTGACAGTTACCGCCGTCTTGGGGAGGCAGGTATGTGATGAGAGGAAGACGGAGAACATTACTCAGAAGATTTGCAAGATGACTGAAAAAGACATGATGTCAATAAGGGATGTTGAAGGAGAGGGCTGATAAACTTTATGGAGCCAGGGTATAATATTCCATCCAGAGGAACGATAACTACTAACTTGGAAGCACGCTACAAGAAGAAAAAAGCTGACTTGAAAACACAGCTAGCCACTGAAAATGTGGCGCTGACGATGGATTGCTGGACTGGGTTAACTACAGAAAGCTGCATTACAGTCACTTGCCACTACATTGATATGAATGGCAGGTAAAACGTGTGTTCAGAATGTTCACTCACTCACTCCCTCTCTACTCGCTATATAGTGAATTTAGATATAGTGGACTACATGGTAAACTCAACATAACAATAAAATTAACAGCTTTCGGACACTACTGGCTTGTTTTCGTGACACGGTTAATGACGTCATCACGTGAGATTGTAAAACATGACAGACTAACAGTGGTAAAAAAAATGAATACCTGCATGTAATTTGTAGTAAATATGTATTAAATCAAATCGTTTTTGCTGAATTAATAAATATACATACCTTAAAGTAGTTTATGTTGTGATGTGAAGCTCTCCTCTCACTGTTCTGCTGGCTGTGCATTGCATTATGGGATATATTGGCTAATGCAGTAATCATCCGTTGTACACTACTTTTCAAAATGCATTGTGGGATATTTTGAGTGTATGATATAGTGAGTGAAATGTCCAGTTAAGATTTCGAACAGCGCTACAGAATGGCTGATTCACTACTATATGGGGAAGGAGTGAGCATTTCGAACACAACATAATTGCATAATATTGCTTAAGTTTAATATCAGCCAGTGCACATATTTTATGTTATAGTAGCCTTAATATTTATTTTTCTGAGTTTATTTTGTTGTTAATGTTTAACATTAGACAACAGATTAGGTTACATAAATAAATCAAATCCTTGAGGAATATGACTTGCATTTTTTTATTCAGTATATCAAACAATAATTGGCTTCTAATGTTATAGACCATAATGTACCAAGGGACATTCAAATTCTCAGGAAAAATGCTGCTTATCAATTAATTGTTAATCAATTGATAAGGAGAATCAATTAACAATGAATGAATTAATCGATAACTTGTATCCCTAGTACACGTGCTTTTGACCCTGATGGCTTTCTATACAAAAGGCCATACATAGGAAATCAGTGTGTGTGTGTGCGCGCGCACATAGAGCGGGGAAAATAAGTATTGAACACGTCAACATTTTTCTCATTAAACATATTTCTCATAGAGCCATTGACCTGAGATTTTCACCAGATATCAGTAACAAACCAAGTAATCCATACATACAAAGAAATCAAGGCAACTCTGTTCACAAAAAAGTTATATTTAATAAAGTGGAATGACACAGGGAATAAGTATTGAACACACTTGGTGAAATTCATTTAGTATATAGTATAAAAGCCTTTGGTGGTAATAACAGCTTCCAGATGCCTCCTGTATGGAGAAACTAGGCGCAGGCATTGCTCAAGAGTATGGGTAACCCCCACAACAGCCATGGACAAGCAGAGCGCTCAGTGGGAGCAATTAACATAGCAGTGTGATCTATGGACTGATAACAATATGTAGATGTGCCTTGTAACCTCTTTTGTCCTACAGCTCCGGAGCAGAGGTGAATTCCGGCCAGTAATCTTCCTATTGTTATGTATGACTTCCTGCTCTGTACTCAAATGCAAATGTCCCATGCCTTCCTGCAGTTTCTTTGATGATAACATGCCTTTCATGTATTGTCTGTAGTGGGGTATAAAAACTGCATTGCTCTGTGACTCTCTCTCTCTCTCTGACCACTGCTTCTGACGACACGCATTCTGTGTCTCCTCACAAGAGCCTGAGGACCCGCTCCAGCCCGCCTGCACAGGGCTGGAGTGAGTTCTATGATGGCGGGATGAAGGATAATAAACACCCTCAAAAACTCTCAGTTCGCCCCTTATTATTCCATGCCGCCACAAAGAGTGATTTTATCCCATTCTTCCCACAAACTGTCTTCAAATCTTGAAGGTTCCATGGGTGTCTTCTATGAACTCTGATCTTAAGTTTGTTCCATAAATTTTCAATTGGATTCAGGTCAGGTGACTGACTGGGCCATTCTAGCAGCTTTATTTTCCTCCTCTGGAGCTAGCTGAGAGTTTCCTTGGCTGTGTGTTTGGGATCATTGTCTTGCTGAAATATCCACCCTTGTTTCATCTTAAGCATCTTGGCAGATGTCAACAGGTTCTTATCAAGGATGTCTCTGTACATTTGTCCATTCATCTTTCCTTCAATTTTATGAAGTCTGCTTGTACCATGTACTGAAAAACACCTCCACACCATGACGTTCCCACCTCCAAACTTCACTGTTGGTATGGTGTTTTTGGCCTGATGTACAGTGTCATTTCTCCTCCAATACATGCTGTGTGTTGTAGCATCCAAAAAGTTAAATTTTGGTCTCATCTGATCAGACTATATTCTCCCAGTGTTTTACTGGCACTATTATGGGGGGACATGTTTGCAAACATGTCCCACTCTTTAAGTTATGTTTCTTTCCAGTTGTTAGTAAGGTTATTCTGCCCTCGCCTTTAGTTTTTGGTTCATTTTGCGTATCATTATCACCCTTATCCTGTCATCTTGTGTTTCCTTGTTGTGACAGCACCTTATTTTCCCATGATTAGTTCTATTCTAGTGTTGATCAATCACAGCTGCACTTGATCACGTTAATTATCGCCTACTCTTTATATTCTGCACTTGCCTTACATCTACTGTTAAGTTTACTGTTAAGATCACTGTTTGGTTGTCTGCTATGATTACTTTTTGCTGCATTTCCACTTTGGCACAGCATTATTATTTCCAAGTTGCTCACGGTTTAGGTTCGTTCTCCATTTATCCTGCCGTGTAGCTTTGTGTTAATTTTTCCAGTCTCATGTTGCGTTTTGAGTTTATTCCACAATAAATTAAGTTTCCTTATCGCCTGGCGAGTGAATCCTCTCCTTCGCCCTGTAGGGGCTACTATGACAGCATCATCCTCTTTTCCTGAAGTTCTACACTACAGCTGATTTTTCAGCCCAGCTCGGCCACCATCAGTGTGTGAATGTGTGTGTGAATGGGTGGACAGCAGGATCTGTAAAGCACTTTGGTCATCTACAGATGAGAAAAAGCGCTATATAAGTGAACGCCATTTACCATTTATCATTCTTCACCGTTTATTCTTTCTAACATAACTAACTGGGCATCAGCTGTGATTGATGTCTTCCTTATTACCAGCAGCATTACTATTGCGTGCATTTTGGCTCACACACATGGGCTTTGGTCAGTGCAAAACCCGTCTTAAGCAGTCATGATCAGAATTCACTTTAGATAATGTGCACCTTTGCATTAAAGGGATGGGCAGGAGCGCTTTGGTTTGGATTATCCAAAACACCCCTCTGAATAATTAGATCGGCCTCTTTGCATCATGCGCCAACAGAAAGTTTGTTTCAACGCATTTTCTAAGGAAATGAACCTGGAAATGCCCATAAACGCGTTCAGTGTCAGTGACAACTGACTGACCGACCACGTCGTTGTGATACGGCACCACGTGATTAATCATGATTGACCGCTTTAATAAACTGACAGCATTAGATCTAACCTATAAAGCTAATTTTATCCTTAAGTATGTATCTTGATCAAGGCAAACCATAACAAACTGACAGTGGTGTGTTTTTTCAGAGTTTCTGAGTTGGTAGCAACTCCAGATAACCACATTCATTCACAAAAGCTCTGAAAAAGTGAACATTTCATGACATGTCTTCTTTAAGCCTAACATGATGACACAATAAATCTTCCTGATTCAGCAATCTAAATCACACATTTAGAGGAGGCTTGACGGGGACATGTAATGGCTGTAGTAACATTTATTAAACCCCCTCAAAAAGATAAAAAGATCACACCAAATGAGTTCTTTTTATCCTCCTGAACATGTTAGAACAGCCTCAGTCGGTTGTTGTATTAGATGCATTCTAACTGGATGAGTATTTCCTAAAAAGAACACACAGTACTCTCAGGAAGGCTATTATCCATAAAAATAAAAATGTTCTGCAATGCTGCAACTATGCACAGATAATGCAGTACTTCTGGAAGTTTGTTTTTAGACTGAATGATTAGAGGCATCCATCTATTAAGGGTGACAGCTTGTTCTTTTTTCCTCTGTTAAAAAAGTCAGAACACAACTCTTCTGCACACTACATGTACAGTATATATATCATTTTTACTCGTCTTCCACTTTTGGGTATTCCTGCCCATGTCTGTGATAACGTAACCTGGTGTGAAATCAGACCACAGGATGTCGGGCCCGTCTGGTTCTTCTGTGTGGCGCTCACATGTGTGCAGCAGAATAGGAACTGCGACAGAAATAACATGATGCAGACAATCATCTCTGTGCTGAGCAGATAAGAGACAGAGAACAACGGTGTGATATTTTGCTGACTCAGCATCGAGGCTGAAGCCGCAGATCACAGGACTGACAGGAGATGAAGGGGGTGAGGTGTTACGTAAGAAGGCAAGAATGCACATGACTGCAAAATGCTGCTCAGGCTGTAAAATACTCGTCATAGTTTACCGCCTACTGCTAAGAATTTGGGCTGCATTTAATCACTTATACTTTTTCCATTTATGTGCAAATTCATGTCACAACATCTAAAACAATGATTGATCTCTCGTGGAATAAATGTCAAATATTAGATGGGATGAAATGGGAAAAAGCGTATTGTCACTGTTAAATTCTGTCAAGTAGCAAAGATTTGTCAGATTCACACGGAGGTAAAATCCGTGGCCTTTACTCAAGTACATGAACTCCAGTCAGTCTTTTTCACCAATTTACTTTACTGAGCAGTTTTGTTGTAGGATACTTTTTACTCTGGTGTATATTTAGAAAGAAAAAAACTACTTTTACTCAAGCAAATTTGGTTGTACTGTTTGAGTTAGTTTTGATTTCAGTAATTTAAAAAATTGGTTAGAAATGTAATTGGTAGGACTGTAATAAAGCCATTTTTACCAGAAATGACTCCATCTCTATTCATTTTGTAATTTCATCAAGTTATTTCAATCTCAGTTCCAAAAGAACAAGAAAAAAAAGCTACAAATTAAATGAAAAAATAAAAATTTTGTCACAAAATCACATCAGAAAGAAAAATCACAGTTTTACAAGTCAATTGAAATTTCTGAGAAAAAAGCTGAAAATTTATCAGCTAAAAACTGTTAAAACACAGAGCTGCATCCATCCATCTTCTTCTGCATAATCCTTTTCAGGTTGCGGGGGGTGGGGGGTGGGGGGGCTGGAGCCTATCCCAGCATCTTTGGGCGAGAGGCAGGGTACGCCCTGGACAGATCACCAGTCCATCACAGGGCCAACACAGAGAGACAGACAACCATTCTCTCTCACAGTCATACCTAAGGACAATTTAGAATCCCCAGTTTGATGCCAATTAACCTAACGTGCATGTTTTTGGCATGTGGGAGGAAACCGGAGAAATCCTGGAGTAAACCCACGCAGACATGGGGAGAACATGCAAACTCCACACAGATCACTGTTGGTCGAAGGCTGGGATCGAACCCAGGATCCCCTGGCCAAGGGTGAGTTGCTGTGCTGCCGCAGTGCTAACCACTCCGCCACCGCGCTGCCCTTCAGAGCTGCATAATTAATTAAATCACAACTGCAATGTCTTTGCAGTTATATAATTGCCCAAAATGCTACGATTCACATATACAGTAGGGCTGCAACAATTACTCGATAATAATTCGAGTAATTCGATTACAAAAATTCCTCGATCCAAAATCTATGATTCGAAGCATCGTTTATTGTAGTACTTCCGGTCTATACGACCTTCTTCCAGTCGCGCTATGAAAACAAGGTTTGTTTAATAGTGCAGTGTCAGAACGACGGTAGAAAGGAAGAAAGTCAGAGAAAATGACAAAAAGTATCTCAAGTCTGGGATCATTTCAAGCTTAAACTTAAGGAAAACATTGTGTAGTGTGTACACTATAAAGCTGAGCAGTGAGCTAGCACACCATAGCATCGTCATTACAGCGTCTCAGCAGACGGTATCCAGACACACCATGCACAGCTGGGCCAGCGCATCCGAGACAAGGTATGTGATTGAATTAAGATAAATAGAATCTAGTCAGCTACGCTAATTATATGTTTATATGGCCAAAGAACACGTAGCAGCTACCGCTATATGTAATGATAGCTATATATAGCTATAGCATAGCTTTAGCAGCTACTGCTAATAGCGGTAGCTGCTATATGCTAGCAATGTTGCGAGTTGATGCTAACGCTACAAAATGGAACTTTATGGTGTAACGTAACATTTAAAGTTGCATTCTATGCAATAAACATTGCAATAAGCATTACAATAAATATGTACCTTTGTTATTGTTTGGTCAAATTACTACTGCTCTTTAGGAAGGACAGTTCCACACATGTTGGTCAATGCACATTTCTTCAATACCAAAAACGTATTCGATTACTCACGTAATCGTTTGATTACAGTGACAGAAAATTACCTGATTACTAAAATGGTTGATACAGTAGCTGCAGCCCTAATATACAGTAAATCATATAATTTTGTAAACAGCACTTTACCAACTTATGTTTTTGTATTATTTTGCAATTTCATATTTGAGTTGAGAAATACAGATTTCAAAATGTTCCTCTGCATTTTCCTTTAAACAAATGCAAGCAGACTCATGAAATCATTAGTTAGAGACATATTAATGAAGGAGCCTTATTGAGCAGGCGCACATAGCCCACACATGCCCGTATCAGGGGCCTCTAATGAGAACTGATCAGCATAAGAAGGACTGGCAAAAATAAGTCCCCTTCCCCAAAATGGGAACCCTTCATTTGAGTCAAAGCTTCTGTATAAATAGGAAGTCAATCTGGTCAGAAATGTAGAAACTATACTGGCGACAACATAAAAAGGACTGAAAAAGTACTAAGCCCCTCCCAAAAACCTGGAACCCCTCATTAGATTTATCTCAAAATTGAACTTGTCCAAGGCATTGATTCGTTAAAGCTTCTGTATAAATCTGACATCAGCCCGATCAGAAGTGTAGAAGCTATACTGGTCGACAACACAAAATGTCAAATGAACGAATGAACAAACGAACAGATGGATCAAACTCATCATACCCTCTGCAATGGGTATAATAACCAAAATCACAATATTTGGGGCTATAATCAAGTAATTTTGGGGGCTTATACTTGAGTAATTAATATTTTAACACAACTTTTACTTGCGTACAGTTTCTGGCTACTCTACCCACCCCTGCTGACATGTTTGAATTATGTTTTCGTGTGAAGCTGAATCATTTCTTGCACGTGCCACCTCTTCATCACATCACAAAAACTGACTCAGACTCCCATGTCCCCCCCTTACATTTATGTCACACTTCCTGTGCAGGGCAACAATAACAGGAAGTAGGAAACAGGTGTTCACGACAGGAGTGAAAGGCCACAGGAAGTGACCACAGGAAGTGGTTCTGTGTGTGTGTGTGTGGGGGGGGGGTAGTGTTAAGTGCTGTTTTCATTTCAGCTACAACAATAGCTGATGCAGTTTTTTGCTCTGAATGCAGGCCAGTGTGGGCCAGAAATAGTCCAGGAGTAAAACCACAACAAAACCGCAGAAACATTTACAGCTGATCTCACGGGGGACTCGCTGCTCCAAGTCTGCAGGATATTTCCCAGAACTGTAATGCAGTGATAACAGGCAAGCGAGCACATTTTACAGTCAATACGATACTGATGCAGTAAGTAGGTGGTGGTTCCGCTGTATATTACACATAAAAAACAAGAGAAGAGGTCCCCAGGGTGCTTTGGCTTTTCTGTAACAATCACTGATGCTTATGGCCCCAGCAGGCGAATATTCCCTCCACTTCATGTTCTTTTTACAGGGTGCTTGCAGCTATAAGGAGGCTAAATGTTAGACTTTTAAGACAACTTAGGACTGGCACTAGAAGTGGATTGGCTAGTGCACCCCCCTGTGGCTGGGTTGCAACTTGAAGCCAAAATTAAATTGAAATTTAAAGCCTTATATGAGCAAAAATATGTTCCTGCATTATCCACCAGAACTGAAGCCACTTCAAATTCTGGGTCCTCAGAATCAATGTTGGCACTCATTGATTAAGATAGTCAAGAAAAACACCCCAAACTAATTACAATTACAAATTTAAGAGAAAAACATGTCTCAAATTTCAAAGGAAAAAGGCTACAAATTTGTGAGAAAAAATTGTAAATTTCCAAAAAAAAGGTCAATATATTGCTAAAAAGGGATATTGCAAACTTTCTAGAAACGATTGCTGTTTATTTTGATAATTTCACTTTTTATAATTTTAAAATGCAAAAACAAAAAACAAACTACAAACACAGTAAACTGAATAGGAGGATTTTACCCAACTAAAATATTATGTTTGTCATATCTGGCATTAATAAGACAGTTGACAGGCACACAGTATTTGAGGATTAAGTGTGATTTCAAGGATAAAAAGGGCCTTAATTCTGGTCAAAGAAATCCAAGACTTTAAGGGGGCTTTCACACCTAAATCCTTTGGTCCAGGTGTGAAACCTCCCCTTAACCACGGTCAAGGCCAAAAAGTCAAAATTTGGTCTGGTTCGTTAGAGTGTGATTACCATGCCGTTACCTGTGTGTCCAGAGTTGCAGAAAACACCTTGGAGGGTGAGTAGCATGTTTGCTACCAACCGATCTGTGCTAACAACACAAACGTTGTCATGACAACAAGACATAGGTACTGTCACATAAAGTTGCTTAATTTGCTCAAGTTGCTTTTGCTTTTTTTGCTTTACTTTTTAAGGAGCAGTGTGAAACCAAAACCTAACCAGGCTAAATGTAGACAATGTAACAAAAATATGAACCATGGTCCAGACCTTGGCGAGGACTTTCAGGTTTGAAAATGCTCTAAGATTTTGTAAGACGCCTAGTTGTATTCTTATGAAAACTAATTTTGGTAAATAAAACCAAGGAAGTGCAATCTGCTCTTTTCTTTAGGAGTTTAATGAAATAAAAGCAGTGTGTATTAGAAATTTTAAAAGTACACACGTGTCCCATGGTGTATTTTATAAGGCTAAAACCCCCATAAGCACTATTTAACACAATATTGCCTTGTTAAACTATTTACAGTTCATTATTTAAACAAAAACAACATGAGAAATATGATTAAAATGTAGAATTTACTAACATTTGCGTGCTGAGAAGGCCCCACTATCAATCACTATAAATCACCTGTTTACACATGGCACATTAAAATGTATGAGTGACTGTTGAGAGCACTTATTACCCTTCACAAACTATGAATATTTAAATTTGGATCAACACTCTCCGTGGCAGCATCAGAGTGCGCTGCGGCGTCAGCAGCAGGGCCACGGCAGCATTTTACAAGAGTGTACTCGGGAGGTGGGAACAAAAGCAAACACGTAATAATAAAAAGTCATAAAATGCTTCGATAAATTCTCCTTGTCTGCTTGTCCCATCTGAGCTCGTTAAAAGAATTCCGTCGACTCATAAATCACAGCCTCCCCCGGTCTGCTGTCCTGCTACGCGGCCTGGAAGCTCGGCACATCGTCGCTGGGTGTTGCTGCTACTGATCTGCTTTTCTTTCTATCAGCAGCTGCTTCTTCCAGTGCGGTGACTCTCCATCACTCTGCAGCTGTTGGCTAACGAGAGTTTAGATCTGCTTCCAGCTTTCAGTCACCCACTCAGCCAGCTCACCTCTTGTTTTTTTGGCCCCGTTTGCCTCTCTCCCTTCTCACTCTGCCTATCTTTACGTATCTCCCCCTTGCTCCCATATTTTGTTTCAACATTCTTTTTCTCAGCAGAAACAGCCACGATCTCCACGAGGAGGAGGAGAAGACATTTTATACACGACCAAAATAGCAGACGATTGTTGGCCGTACCACACCAGGCATCAATACATCTTTCAGGAGCACATGTGTGTGCAGAGCGGGAATTCCACAGTGTGTGTTTGTGTACCATCCAATCAAAGTGTATCTGTACTGGTGGTGTTACAAAGGGGTCAACGCAATGACAGCCACGCCACTTAAACCTAACAAGATGCCTCAGCTCAGTAGTCCAATGACCTGAAGTTTGTGCAAACTCATATTTGAATGAACTATGGGTGAGCAACCTCTGCTACAGAAAAACCATTGTGAAAAATTTATGGCCAAATTTGCAAACCTATAGATGCATCTCAATAAATTACAATATCATTGAAAAGTTGATGATATTGTGATTTATTGAGATAATATCATTGAAAAGGTGATCCCCTCATGGATCGTCACCTTATCGTGGTGGGGGGTTTGTGTGCCCTAGTGATCCCAGGCGCTATGTTGTTCAGGGCAATTTGCCTCTGGTAGGGTCACCCAAGACAAACTGGTCCTGGGTGAAGGGAAGAGCGATCCAACAGACTCTCATGATGAATGCTAGAACAAGGATTCAGTGTACCCTGCCAGGTATGGGGTTACCGGGGTCCCACCCTGGAGCCAGGCCTGGGCGAAGGGCTCAATGGCTTACGTCTGGTGGCCGGGTTTCCGCCCATGGGAACCGGCTGGGCTCAGCCCGAAGGAGTTACATGGGTCCGCCCTCCAGAGGGCTCACCAACTGCAGGAGGGACCATGGGGGTCTGGTGCTATGTGGATCAGGTGGCGGTCAAAGGCGGAGACCTTGGCAGTCTGATCCCAAGCTTCCTAAACTAGCTTTTGGGACATGGAATGTCACCTCTCTGGTGGGGAAAGAGCCTGAGCTGGTGCATGAGGTTGAGAGATACCGGCTAGATATAGTCGGCCTCACCTCAACACACAGCTCCGGTTCCTGACCAGTCTCCTGGAGAGGGGCTGGGGCTTGGCCTACTCTGGAGTTGCCCTGGGCGAGAGGTGATGAGCAGGGGTGGGCATTCTTGTATCCCCCCACCTTGCTGCCTCTATATTGGAGTTTTTCCCGGTGGACAAAAGGGTTGTTTCCTTGCGCCTTCGGGTTGGGAAACGGGTCCTGACCATCATTTGTGCCCATGCACCAAATGATGTTTCAGAGTACCCACCATTTTTGGAGTCTCTGACTGGGGTGCTGGAG
The DNA here is from genome assembly GCA_020510985.1 of Pholidichthys leucotaenia. Classification (NCBI taxonomy): domain Eukaryota; kingdom Metazoa; phylum Chordata; class Actinopteri; order Cichliformes; family Pholidichthyidae; genus Pholidichthys; species Pholidichthys leucotaenia. The sequence goes on along the minus strand of CM035847.1, from coordinate 285,765,890 downwards.
AGTGCTCCTCTTGGAGACTCCATTGTCTTACTGGGGGACTTCAGTCCACACGTGGGCAATGACAGTGAAAGCTGGAGGGGGTGATTGGGAGGAACGGCCTGCCCGATCTGAATCTGAATGGTATTCAGTTATTGGACTTCTGTGCTAACCACAGTTTGTCCATAACGGACACCATGTTCAAGCATAAGGGTGTGCATATGTGCAGCTGGCAACAGGACACCCTAGGTCACAGGTCGATGATCGATTTTGTTATCATGTCATCAGACCTGTGACCATATGTCTTGGACACTTGGGTAAAGAGAGGTGCAGAGCTGTCAATTGATCACCACCTGGTGGTGAGTTGGATCTGATGGCAGGGGAGGATGCCATTCAGACCTGGTAGACCCAAACATATAGTGAGGGTGTGTTGGGAATGTCTGGCTGAGGCCCCTGTCCAGGAGGTCTTCAACTCCCACCTCCGGAAGAACTTCGACCACATTCCAAGGGAGTCTGGAGACATGGAGTCTGAATGGGCCATGTTCTCCACCTCCATTGTTGAAGTGGCTGCCCAGAGATGTGGCTGCAAGGTCACTGGGGCATCTCGTGGTGGCAACCCCCGAACTAAGTGGTGGACACTGAAGAAGAAGTCCTATCAAGCTTGGTTGGTTTGTGGGACTCCCGAAGCAGCTGAGGTGTACCGGCAGGTCAAGCGGAGTGCAGCTCGTGTGGTTGCTGAAGCAAAAACTTGGGTGTGGAAGGAGTTTGGTGGAACAAGACTTTTGGTGGCCTCAAAGAGATTCTGGCAAACTGTCCAGTGGCTCAGGAGGGGGAAGCAGCTCCCTGTCCACACTGTGTATGGTGCAGATGGGGCACTGCTGACTTCAACTGGGGATATTGTCGGACGGTGGAAGAAGTACTTCGAGGATCTCCTCAATCCCACTGGCACGCCTTCCACAGAGGAAGCAGGGCTTATGGACGAGGGGGACGACTCGCCTATCACAGGGGCTGAGGTCGCCAAGGTGGTTAAAAATCTTTGGTGGCCAGGCCCCCTCGGGTGGACGAGATTCACCCTGAGTACCTCAAGGCCCTGGATGTTGTACAGCTGTCATGGTTGACACGCCTCTGCAACACTGTGTGGAGGTCGGGGGCAGTGCCTTTGGCATGGAAAACCGGGGTGGTGGTTCCTCTCTTCAAAAAAAGAGACCAGAGGGTGTGCTCCAACTTTAGAAGGATCACACTCCTCAGCCTCCCGGGAAAGGTCTATGCCAGGGTACTGGAGAGGAGAGTCTGGCCGTTGGTCTTACCTCGGATTCAGGAGGAGCAATGTGGTTTTCATCCTGGCCGTGGCACATTGGACCAGCTCTTTACCCTCTTGAGAATCCTCGAGGGTTCGTGGGAGTTTGCCCAACCAGTTTACATGTGTTTTGTGGACTTGGAGAAGGCATTCGACCCCATCCCTCGTGGTTTTTTGTGGGGGGTGCTTTGGGAGTATGGGGTATCGGGCTTGTTGTTAGGAGCTATTCGGTCTCTGTACGGCTGTTGTGAGAGTTTGGTTTGTATTGCCAACACTCGGTCGGACTCATTCCCAGTGAGAGTTGGACTCCGCCAGGGCTGCCCTTTGTCACCAATCCTGTTCAAAATTTTTATGGACAGGATTTGTAGGCGCAGCCAGGGAATGGAGGGTGTCATGCTTGGTGACCACAGGATCTCATCTCTGTTGTTTGCAGATGATGTTGTCCTGCTGGCTTCATCCAGCAATGACCTACAGCTCTTGCTGGGACGGTTTGCTGCTGAGTGTGATGCGGCTGGGATGAGAATCAGTACCTCCAAGTCCGAGTCCATGGTCCTCAGCCGGAAAAAGTCGGATTGTCCTCTCCGGGTTGGGGGACAGGCCCCTGCCCCAAGTGGAGGAGTTTAAGTATCTTGGGGTCTTATTCACGAGTGAGGGGAGAATGGAGCAAGAGACTGACAGATGGATCGGAGCAGCACCTGCAGTGATTGATTGATTGATTGATTTTATTTGAACATTCAGATAACAAGAAAAAAGAATTTAAAACAAAAATCAAAACCAAAAAAAGAAAATGTTCAAAAGGAGTGGGAAGAAGCCAATGCTTATATAGTCCCACCCCTTTTCCATACCCAACAAATTACAACATCACTCTAGTCATCATTCATCCCACAACCACATTCACCATACAACACCATAATACATAATACACCCATCAAATTATGCAACAGAAATGATACAACAATGACAGTCCATATTGACAACAATACCAACATCCAACAATACCTGTAACAATAATAAATAAATACTTCTGGTATGTTCAATACAATCATAGACAACACCATCATCATCACAATCACCATATATACCACCATATACCCCCGCATGGCTTACAATACCTAGGCGCAATAAGTAACCATATAATAATCCATCCATCCATCTTCTTCCACTTAATCCTTTTCGGGTCGTGGGGGGGGTGGGGGGGGCTGGAGCCTATCCCAGCATCTTAACCATAATAATAGCTAGCCATATGGTAGTTACAACAACAATAATAATAATAATAATAATAATACCACCTGGCCTATACAATACTTAAATTTTGTGTTCCCCTGTAAATTGTATTTCCTTTCTCTCTCACTGAAAAGATTTTGTATATTGTGTGGCAAAAGGTTTTTACTGACTTTAAACATTAATTGTGCTGTATAATAATCAACCAGATCCCGTAATTTCAATAGCTTTGAATGTAAAAACAATAAATTAGTATGTTCAAGATACCCAACTTTGTGTATAACGCGAACTGCACCTTTTTGTAATATTAGCGATGAATTAAGTGTACTTTTATAATTGTTACCCCAGACCTCTATACAATAGGTCAAGTATGGAAGTACTAATGAGCAATACAAAATATGAAGCGATTTGTAATCTAGGACTTCATTCATTCATTCATCTTCTTCCGCTTAATCCTTTTCGGGTTGTGGGGTGGCTGGAGCCTATCTGCTTAATTTTATTTATAATTGCAATATTTTTTGCAACTTTGTTTTGTATGTATCTGACGTGTGATTTCCAACTAATTTTATCATCTAGTATTACACCCAAAAACTTGACCTCCTTAACATTTTCAATAATTACATTATCTATATGAATATGTATATCTTCTTTATTTTTACAATTACCAAATATCATTACCTTAGTTTTATCTATATTTAGTGACAATTTATTACAATCCATCCATTTTTTAAGCTTATTTAATTCATTATTTAGAGTATGGATTAGCTGATTATAATTATGTCCAGAATAAAATATATTAGTATCATCAGCAAATAATATTAGTTTTAATAATTTAGAAACTTGGAATATATTATTTATATACATGTTAAATAATTTGGGGCCCAATACTGACCCCTGGGGGACCCCACAGGCAATTCCCATACATCCAGACAGATGTTCTCCCATCTTCACAAACTGTTGTCTCTTAGATAAATAACTTGTAACCCAATTCAGAGCCATTCCCCTAATACCATACATTTGCAGTTTATCAAGAAGTATGGAATGATTTATTGTATCAAATGCTTTTCTAAAATCTATAAATACATCAATGGCATATTTTCCTTGATCTAATGCATTTATTATTTCCTCTGTTGCTTCCATTATCGCCAGTGATGTTGTACTCTTAGCTCTAAATCCATATTGATTCTGAGCACATCATGTTTATTTAAAAAAGTTTTCTAATTTGTTGTTGAAAAGTTTTTCCAGAATCTTTGAAAATTGTGGGAGGGGCGATACTGGTCTGTAGTTTGTGTAGTGATGTTTATGTCCTTGCTTGAATAGTGGTATTACTTTTGCTATTTTCATTTTCTGTGGGAATGAGCCAGTTTGAAATGACAGATTACAAATATATGTAAATGGTTTTAATATGCCATCAACAGTTCTTTTTACTAGTGCCATATCAATACCATCACAATCGGCAGATAATTTATTTTTACACTTTTCAACAACAGATTTTACCTCTAGTTCATCCACCGCTGAGAGAAAGATTGACCGAGGGTTATTTCCAATCAGTGTCTCACTCACAGTGCCTCTTCCTTGGTTTGAAATTTTTGCTGCCAACTCTGGTCCAACATTTACAAAAAAATTATTCATTCTATTTACTACCATGTTCTTATAATTATCACCACAATTATCAGTAAAATACTCTGGATATATCGTTTTCTTAGTTCCATTTTTCCTTAATTTATTTAATATATCCCAGACTCCTTTTATATTATTTTTATTTTCATTTAACATTTTCCTAAAGTATAATTTTTTACTAGTTTGTATTATTTCAGTTAATTTATTTTTATATGTTTTATATCTTTTTTTCAGATTCTTTGGTTCTTAATTTAATGAAATTTTTATAGAGATAATTTTTCTTTTTACAAGCATTTCGTAGCCCCCTGGTTAACCACGGGCAATTTTTGTATTTATGTCCACTTCTTTCTCTCTAAAGACAACATCCCAATTCTGTAACATTAAGTCATCTTTTAATTAAATTAAATTAAATCACCCTTATTGTCATTCAACGGGACAACCAATCATGTACAGTAGAATGAGATTGTGCTTTACCTATCTACAGTGTCAATCACACACACCCTAAGTGCAGAATCAGAGGGCCGCTGCCATGCAAGGCGCCGCCACAGATTTCCCTCCTCCATACCATTACTGCTGAGCACCAAGCTGGATGGCAGGAAGTTCCACTTTTATATGGTCTTGGGCATGACCCGGCTGGGATTTGAACCCCTGCCTCCCGGGTGTGGGGCGGGTGCTCTACCAACTGAGCCACCACTCCGGTACTTAAAGTACTGCTTCTATCTTCTGTTCGTATTCTTTTATAAATAATCTTTTTACATGGTTTATTATTATTATTATTATTATTATTATTCTCATTAACCCCATAATTAATATCTAAAGAAACAAATACAGGCAGGCGGTCACTAATGTCATTTATTAGTATATAGCTCACCATATTATATCCAATAACATTGGTAAAAATGGGACTTCCGGTTATGGCGGCCACGTAGGAAGACGTGTTTCGCTCTGCTCTGCTCCTAATAATAAAAAAGTAGGCTAAAACTCTCCCAATTGGAGCAAAAACCTATCCTAGCGTTTAGGTGCGGATATGGTAAAAACCAAGGCTGTGAAATCAGGCGGAGGAAAAACTGATTCGTCGAGACAATCCAAGTTAACAGATTTCCACGCTCGTGACGAAGCAGATAAATCGCCAGAGACCATGGCTGAGGACGGAGCTACCGGCGGGGCGGTGACTGCCAAGGGAACGAATGCGGTCCTTGCTGCTATCAGCGCTATGAGAGCAGACTTTTCGTCTAAGTTTGATGGGATTATAGCAGCGATAGAAGCCATGAGAAAAGAAATAAGCGACTGTATGGAGCGAGTATCGCAGGCAGAGCTCCGGATCTCCAACGCTGAAGATGACGTCACCAGCCTGCAATTAAAGGTCCAAACATTGGAATTAAAAAATAAACGTCTGGAAGATAACGTCCTGGACTTAGAACCCTGGTCGAGACGGAATAATTTAAGGCTGGTGGGCCTCCCGGAGGCTTCAGAGGGACAGGATGCATGTTCCTTTTTGGAAAAGTGGATTCCAGAAGCGCTGAACAACGCAGATCTGCAGTCATCGGTCGTCTTGGAGAGCGCACACCGAATCGGCCCATCGAGAGATAATAAGACACCACCGAGGACGCTGATTATGAAGTTCCTCAACTACAGGGACAAGATGACGGTCTCCAACGCAGCGTGTACTCAAGGAGAAATTAAATACCAGGATCAACAGGTGCGGTTCTACTCAGATTTGGCCACAGGAATCCAACAATTAAGGAAACAGTTTGACCCCGCCCGTAAAGAGCTGCGCAGCCTCGGGATTCGTCACGGAGTGATCCATCCAGCAAGACTGCTGGTCACGTATAAAGGGAGAACCCATATCTTCAAGACCCCTCAGGAGGCGCAGGAACTCATTAAGCAGATCCAAGGAGAGACTGGCGGGAGCTAAGCATGAAGGAAGAACAAGATATAAAGGTAGAATATTTAAGCATGTGTACAAGTATCTGACTGATTTGAAACATATAGCATGTCTACAAAATATAGATTGTATTATATAAAAAAAAAAGCTATGATGTACAAAGTTGCTATAAAATTTTGGAGTTAAGTTGGAAAAACTACAGAAGAGAGTTATTGTCATGTCATTAAAAGTAGCAGAGTCAGGGTGATTGAGAGGAGAAAGAGTGAGTGGTTTGACTGAACCTCGCGGGTGAGGAGCAGCCACTAGCTATAACGGGAGACAGAATTTTTTTTTTTTTTTTTGATTTTGGGGGGATTACCACGAATGTGGGGAGGGGGAATTTGTTTTTGTGTAGTTTGTGGGATGAATGTTCAACCATCCATGTTTTTGCTTCTCTGTATGAACATGCTTATTTTGCAAGGTAATCTCAAACTCTTTATTGATCATAGACCAAAGCGGTAATCTTAATTTAACATCATGGAATTGCAGAGGTCTACAAAATCTAAAAAAACTTAAACAAGTTTTGAATAAAATAAAAGACATATGTTCAAAAATTGTGTTTTTACAAGAAACTCATCTAATAGAGGAGGATGTAAAAAGAATAAGGAGTAGATGGCAGGGAAGTGTGTTCACCTCATCATTTTCATCCCGAGCCAGGGGAGTTATGACTCTCATACATAAAACAGTTCCATTTCAAGTGAAAAATGTAATTGGAGATAAATTGGGAAGATATCTAATCATCCAAGGATCTTTGTTATTAGAAAATATAAATCTGGTGAACTTATATGGTCCCAATATAGATGATCAAAACTTCTTCGTTAATTTATTTCTTACTTTAGCATCACTCACAGGGCAACATATAATAGCAGGGGATTTTAATTGTACATTGAATCCCAGTATAGATAGATCAACAGGACAGGACTGTACGCACAATGGATGTAGGATGACCATTAATCATTTTATGAAAGAATTGAGATTGCTAGATATATGGAGAGAAATGAAACCACAAGTCAAAGCCTATTCTTGTTATTCTAATACCTACAAGACATTTTCACGTATTGACTATTTTTTGATCTCCACAGAATTAAGGTCCAAGATTCAAAATTGTTTCTATGATAACATTGTGATCTCTGATCACGCACCCTGCTGTCTAATATATGTAGATAAGAAATTGACAAAGGTTCCAGGTAGGTGGCAATTTCAGCATAAATGGCTTCAGGATGAGGAATTTGTTAAGTACATAGAAAAACAGATAGATGAGTTCTTTGATATCAATACTACACAAACATCAGCATGTATAAAGTGGGAAGCTTTCAAAGCTTTTATTAGGGGGCATATTATTAGTTATACAGGTTCAAAATCTAGGAAGACTCGAGAGGAGAGAGTCCAATTGGAACGTAAAGTAAAAATTCTTCAAGAAAAAGTGTATGCAGGAAGTAATCCAAAATTAGAGAGCGAATTACTGATTCTGAGAGCTGAATATGACAAAAAATCAGCGAATAGAGCTGCCTCGAGTCTTCTAAGATTGAAGCAAACCTTTTATGGACAAGGTGAAAAATCAGGAAAATTATTGGCATGGCAGATTAAACAACTAGAATTTAAAACACCAATTACCAGTATTATAAGTAACGGACAGGCAGTTGTAGATCCTTTAGAAATTAATAGTGCCTTTAGAGATTATTATGAAAAATTATATGATACAAAAAAATGAACCTGACTTAACAAAACTAAATGGGTTTTTGGACGGATTATCTATACCGTGTATTCCAAATTAAAATAGGGAGATACTGGAGTCAAAAATTAGTCAAGAAGAAGTTGGGCTAGCCATTGATAATATGAAATCAGGAAAAAGTGCGGGACCTGACGGTCTTCCAGTTGACCTATATAAAAAATTTAAGAATAAATTAATAAAACCATTTTTGGAAATGGTTTTAGAAGCATTTCAAAATAGTAATTTACCGACATACATAAATAATGCCTTAATTATACTGTTGCTACAACCAGGTAAACCCTCTAATAAATGTGAAAACATGAGACCAATAAGCCCATTAAATGCTGACCTTAAGATAATCTGTAAAATTTTAGCAAGACGACTACAAGAAATATTACCAAATATTATTAACCGAGATCAGAATGGCTTTATAATGGGAAGACAAGGCTTCCATAATGTAAGAAGACTATTAAATATTATTTATTCTAATAAAGAAGCACCGGATACAGCTCTCCTATCATTGGATGCTGAAAAGGCCTTTGATAGGGTCGAATGGCTCTTTCTTTTTGAAGTTCTTCAAAGGTTTGGACTTGGAAATAATTTCATAAAATGGGTTCAGATAATATACAATAATGCTACAGCAGAAATCCTAACAAACAGCAATATCTCAAAATCAATAAAAATCAATAGAGGATGTCAACAAGGTTGTCCACTTTCACCTTTACTGTTTACTATGGCAATTGAACCTTTAGCGATGGCAGTACGTTTACATCCACAAATATATGGAATTAAAGTAGGACCAACAGAACATAAAATCTCCCTGTATGCTGATGACATAATTTTGTTTATGTCGAATCTTAAAAAATCAATTTCGACCTTGTTAAATTTAATAAAGAACTTTGGGGAAATATCAGGATATAAAATAAATAAAACTACATCTTCAATATTAATGCTAAATGAGACCCAGAGAAATCACCCAGCTCCTGAGGTAAATCAATTCAATGTTGTAAATCAGTTTAAATACTTAGGAATTCAAATTGAGCCTAAGTTAGAATCAGTCGCCAGTGCCAACTATGAAGCCTTAATGACAGATATTAATGAGTTACTTCAGAGATGGATGTCACTACCAATGTCGATGATCGGGAGAATTAATATACTCAAAAGTAATATCTTACCCAAAATACTTTATTTATTTCAATACATTCCTTTACCACCACCTTCAGATCTATTCTCAAGAATTAAAAAAAAGTTAGTGGAATTTATATGGAACAATAGGAAGGCTAGATTACGTCTGTCCTTACTATATTTACCATTTGATCGTGGAGGTCTGAAATGTCCAAACTTTATGTTGTATTACTGGTCAGCACAACTGAGGTCTATGACATATTATTTATCATCAAATGATCCCCCTCACTGGACTGAAATGGAATCATACAATTTACCTTTACCTCTTCCCTTATTCATATATTCAGATTCGGCTAAAAAATTACAGAAACAAGTTAAAAATCCTATTGTAAAGCATATGATCAAAATATGGTATGAAATCAAAAAATATTTAAAAGAACCGCACTTATTGTCACAATTCAGCCCAATATGGGGTAATCAATATTTTGCACCAGGGAGAGCAGATGCTGTATTTAAATTATGGAATTTAAAAGGGATTCAAAAGATTCAAGACTTATATTTGTCACGTTCAGATAACATAATGTCTTTTGAAGAACTGAGGGCCAAATTTAATCTTAATAGAACATATTTTTTTAAATATCTTCAGCTTAGGAATTTTATTCGATCAAATCAAAATAATGCTCTCACCCAACCTACTTATTCATCCTTGGAAAAAATTTTGACGAAAAATAGTAAGAGAAAGGGTATTATTTCAGAGTTCTATAACTCACTGACACTATCCTCAAGTGAAAACTCACAGAAAAGAATGAATTATTGGAAAGAAGACCTGCAAATTGAAATTTCAGAGGAACAATGGGAAATGGCTTGCACAGAAGCGCAAACCAAATCAATAAATGTACGTCTTAAATTGATACATTTTAAATTGTTAATGTGGATGTATGTTACACTGGTGGAGTTAAAAAGATATAACAAAAACATACCAGATACATGCACAAAATGTATGGAAAGTAAAGGAACCCTATTTCATTGTTTATGGGAATGTAGAAAAATTAGAATGTTTTGGGAAGAGGTGAGGGTAACAACTGAAAAAATAATTTCAAAACAATTCATATTGAACTCCAAACTGTTTTTATTGGGTCTGTATCCAGAAAAACATAATTTTAATAAGAGTGAAAGAACATTCATAGACCTCAGTTTGCTTAATGCTAAAAAATGTATTGCACTACTGTGGAAAAAGACTCATAGACCAGATGTGACTCAGTGGTTAAGACAGATGCTAACAAACCTTCCACTAGAAAGAATAACATACATATTGAAATCAAAGGAAAATGTGTTTGAGAATATATGGGGACCTTTCATTGATTATGTAAAGAAACTAAACATAACTTCTGAAGAAGAAGGTGAATGATGTGTGTGGACCTTGTAAATTCCAAATTGGTGAATGTATAATATGTATACTTATGTAATGGATTACCTAGGCTAAACAGAGGAGCATTGTTTGACTTGCTTTTGTTAATGGTTGTTGGTGTTTTTAGAACATTTATTTTTAATTTACTTTAGTGTTAGTGTTTGATTGTTTGTGTCATGTTTGTTAAAAAAGGTTCAATAAAAATATTGTGGAAAAAAAACATTGGTAAAAATGTTGTCTATCAGGGTAGCAGTGTGTCGTTATTCTCGTAGGTTTTGTAATCTTTGGAAATAAGGTTAGGCTATACATTGTATCTAAGAAATCTTCAGTTGGTTTATGTTATTTTGTTTTCATTAAAGCTATATTAAAGTCACCACAAATAAAGATATCTTTTTGTCTTATTTTTGTATACATCTTTTCCATACCATTTCTAAATTTTTCCATATCAGATCCCGGTGCTCTATATATACAACTTACTATTATGTTTTTTCTATTTTCCATCGTAATTTCGATTGTTAAACATTCCATACTTTCATTCACTGTTGATGTCATGCTGTCCACTTTTTTACTTTTTAAATTTCTATCAACATACAGTGCTACCCCACCACCACTTTTACATTTCCTATTTTGTGTGCACATCTCATATCCATATAGTTCAAAATTTACATCTTTTTCTTCATTAATCCATGTTTCACTTATTGCTATCATCCTAAATGGGGTATTACATTGATTTAAAAACTCCTTAATACTATCAAAGTTGGCATAGAGACTCCTACTATTAATATGTATAATTGTCAATGTCTGATCTGAGTTCATAATTCCATTTAATTGTTGTTCATCATAATAAGCACACTTATTGTTAATATGATTAAAATAGTTATTATCTGGGTCAATATCTCCTAAAATGTCTTGTGGTTGCTGTTCAGTATTGACAAAGGTTTCAGCTTCAATTTGCCCTAATACACTTCCATTATTAAATGAGGAAGGATGATTGGTTAAAGTTCTAATCATGAGTTGTGTCAACAATGTACACCAAAAGGAAAAAAAGAGAAAAAAAACACCACAAAAGAAAAAAGAACACAAAAATTTCCACTCAATCTAACTGTGCTGTTATTCCTGCATAAGAGCTAAGGTTTAAATTTTCTAATTCCTCCTTTTCTCAAATCATTATTACTTTAGCTTCTTCTGGAATTCCAAGCAGTTTTATCCACACCTTACAGTTCTTTGTTCATGCTGATTGTATTTTCCCGTTTTCTGAGAGCCCTGTCTTGTCTAGCTATTTCAGAGTTCTTTTTTGTTAAATGTTTGTTTACATAAACAGCCGTTCCTCTCAGTTTTCTTGCTTGTCGCAGAAGATCAGTTTTTGCTTTCCTGTTGACAAATCGGATGATGATCGCTGGTTTTCCTTTACTGTCTTTTTTAGGTAATGTGTGACAAGCTGAAATAGTCTTATTGTCCACAACAATGTATTTAGAGTTGAAAAAGTTTAAGATCACACACTCCTGCTGCTCAAGAGTGTGTGATTCTGCCAGTGTCTCATCCTCCCCATCCTGGTTGTCAACTCCAGCTGTGACACGTGCATAGGAGCGGTGTCTGGTGTTAAGACCGCTCACAATGACATCATCCATTCTTGTATACTGTTCTAAATCATCCACACGTCTTTCTAAGAAATTAATTTTCTTGTCTTTTTCCATAACTTCAGCCTTTAATTCACGCACTTGGTCCATAACTAACTACTAACTAACTAACTAACTAACCTACACCTATATAGCGCTTTTCTAGTCACAAAGACCACTCAAAGCGCTTTCATTAATACTAACCCTCTATTCTAAGGGCCTATAGGAAACAGATATCTAGGACCATAAGGCCAATAAGCAGATTTTGTTGTTTTGCTATCTTAGATATTTCTTCAGTCATAAAATTTAGTGAGAGTTTGATCTCCTCCAACTCCTCTCCATTTGTCTGATTCCTTTTCGGAGGCATACTGACTAGACTGATTGGGATCAAAGGAGCGGCTCACCTGTTGGCTAGTACAGGAGACGAAATACGTCTGATGGCTAGGGGAGGCCGTCAGCTGGTTTGTCGTCTAATTATAGCTGTTATCTGACTGTGAGATTGAAGCCCTCCCGATGGCTAGTGAAGGTCACTAACTGGCTTCGTCATCTGGCTGCTGGATCTGCCAGTGAACCGAGGCTCCCTCGGTAGCTAGCGTTGTCCTTAGCTAGTGATGAATCCGAAGTGATGAATCTGGCGATGAATCCGAAGTTTTCTCGGTAGCGTACAGGAGTAGTTCGAGTCATCCAAGGCTCATTTGCTGGTGAGTAAGTCTTGGTGAAAATGCCGTGAGATGAATGTTAGTCTGAAGATTTTTCTGGTAGCTAGCGTCGTCCTAGCTAGCGTCCTAGGTAGCGATGAATCCAAAGTGATGCGGACGTTGTACCGGTCTGTTGTGGTGAAGAGGGAGCTGAGTTCTAAGGCAAAGCTGTCGATTTACCAGTTAATCTATGTTCCTACCCTCACCTATGGTCATGAGCTTTGGGTAATGACCGAGAGAATGAGATCGCGGATACAAGCGGCTGAAATGAGCTTTCTTCGTAGGATTGCTGGACTCACCCTTAGAGATAGGGTGAGGAGCTCAGTCATCTGGGAGAGGCTCAGAGTAGAACCGCTGCTCCTCCACATTGAAAGGAGCCAGTTAAGGTGGTTTGGGCATCTGATCAGGATGCCTCCTGGACGCTTCCCACTTGAGGTGTTTCGGGCACGTTCCTCTAGGAGGAGACCCCAGGGCAGACCCAGGACTCGCTGGAGAGACTATGTCTCCCAGCTGGTCTGGGAACGCCTTGGTATCCTCTCTGAAGAGCCGGAGCAGGTGGCTGGGGAGAGGGAAGTCTGAGCTTCTCTGCTTGAACTGCTGCCTCCGTGGCCCGGACCTCCAGAAAAGAGGTAGAAGATGGATGGATGGATGGATGGATGGATGGATGGATGAAAAGTTGATTTATTTCAGCAATTCAGTTAAAAAGTAAAACTCCCATATTATATAGATTCGTTACACACAGTGATTTATTTTAAGTGATTATTTCTTTTAATTTTGATGATTTTGGCTTACAGCTAATGAAAACCCAAAAGTCAGTTTTTCAAAAAAATTAGAATAATCAAGATCAATAATAAAAAAAGATTTTTAATAGAAATGTTGGCTGACTGGAAAATATGTCCATGTACACACTCAGTACTTGGTCAGGGCTCCTTTTGCATGAATCACTGCATCAATGCAGCATGGCATGGAGGTGATCAGCCTGTGTTACTGCTGAGATGTTATGAAGGTCCAGGTTGCTTTGATCGTGGCCTTCAGCTCATCTGCATTGTTGGGTCTGGTGTCTTTCATCTTCCTCTTGACAATACTCCTTAGATTCTCTATGGGGTTTAGGTCAGGAGAGTTTGCTGGCCAATCAAGCACAACAATATCATGGTGATTAAACCAGGCTTTGATACTTTTGGCAGCAGTGTGGGCAGGTGCCAAGTCCTGCTGGAAAATGAAATCAGCATCTCCATAAAGCTTGTCAGCAGAGGGAAGCATGAAGTGCTCTAAAATTTCATGGTAGACGACTGCGCCGACTCTGGACTTGATAAAACACAGTGGACTAACCTCAGCAGATGGCAAGGCTCTCCAAATCAGGTGCCAAGTCCTGTCTTTTGGAAATCAAAGTCCCAGAGTCTGGAGGAAGAGTGGAGAGGTCCAGTGTGCTCAGTGCTTGAGGTCCAGTGTGAAGTTTCCACAGTCAGTGATGATTTGAGGAGCCATGTCATCTGCTGGTATTGGTCCACTGTATTTTATCAAGTTCAAGGTCAGCGTAGCCATCTAAGAGGAAATTTTAGAGCACTTCATGCTTCCCTCTGCTGACAAGCTTTATGGAGATGCTGATTTCATTTTCCAGCTGGATTTGGCACCTGCCCACACTGCCAAAAGTACCAAAACCTGGTTTAATGACCATGGTATCACTGAGCTTTATTGGCCAGCAAACTGACCTGACTTAAACCATATAGACCAGGGGTGTCCAATCATGTGCCATGGAGAGCCAAGACCCTGCAGGTTTCCTCTTCTACCCAGTCTCTTCATCAGGTGTTTTCACTTATCAGCAATCAGTGGGAAGAAATTCAGTGAAATCTGCTGTTGAAGACACTGGTTGGAGGCCCTCCATGGCACATGATTGGACACCCCTGCAATAGAGAATCTATGGAGTATTGTCAAGGCAAGGCAAGGCAAAAGGAGCCCCGACCAAGTACTGAGTGTTTACATGGACATACGTTTCATTCAGCCAACATTTCTATTAAAAGTAATTTTTTTTTAAAAATGATCTTTTGTATATATTCAAATTTTTGGAGAAAATGAATTTGGGGTTTTCATGAGCTGTAATCCCAAATCATCAAAATTAAAAGAAATAAACAATTGAAATATATCACTCTGTGTGAAATGAATCTACATAATATACAGTATGAGTTTCATTTTTTAAATTGAATCACTGAAATAAATCGAAGACATTCTATTTTACTGAGATGCACCAGTATATGTAGGCCTGTAACAATAATTACTAACTCCATTAATCACATGATCTATAAACATGAACTTGATAAGCTTTCTGGCTTCATGTCGGGCCTATGCCCAAATCACCACAGTTATATATTCCTCGATACCGCCATCCCTCTCGTGCAGTATTGCTTAACTATAAAGATAATGCTACTTTGACTTGAGTACAGTTTCTAGCTACATTGTGTTTGACCTGGTATTTTGAAAATGTGTTTTAATATAATTAAACTTCAGAGGCACTCAGTGTCACGCTGGGTTATTTCGGTGTACAGTGGGGGGATTTTCTCCCTAAGTGTGTGAACATTTGTGTATCTGTGTGCGGTCAAATGCAGCTCAAGTCCATTTAGGATCCTCTCTGACATGGTATAAATAGCCTAAAGAGCAACAGGGGGATTCGCCCTCTATTATAACCGTCTAAATATCAACATCTATTAGACTGTCTGTCTCCCCTCGGCCCTTCCGATCATCCAAAACAGGATTACTCAGCTGTCAGTCAGCCACAGGCTCATGAGGGAACAAACTGACAAATGAATACATATATTGGATATACAGAAGAAAAAAATGGAGCTGGAAAAAGTTGACCGGGGTCATTTTAATAGTAACAGATTCTCTCTAGGAGCATTAAAACACATTAATTAGTATACAGTATTAAGTCTCTCTCTTTTTTTTTTTTTTTTTATAAAAGCTGAAACGGATAAAAGTGCAATTTTATACTCTGGTAAATGCATACAGCAAAATATGTCTGTAATACTTAGTGAACACATCTGTAAACTGGTTCTGCATTTTTTTATAATTTGTCACTTAAAAAAATATTTTTTTTCTCATAAATTTGCTACCTTTTCTCACACATTAATTTTTGTTAGAAAGCTGCTCATTTTTTCTCGTAATTAAAAAAAATTCTCCAGAATTTGTGACTTTTTCTTAAAGATTTGCTACTTTTTTCCTCATGAATTTGGGATTCTTTTCTCCTAAATTTGCAACTTTTTTTTCTCTTAAACTTGAAACCATTTTCTCATTAAATTTGCTAAAGTTTTTCTTTAAATTTTGCAATTTTTTTTCTTGTGAATTTTCAACTTTTTTCTCATAAATTTGTGATTTTTTTCTTTCTTGTATTTTTCCAACTTTTTTCTTGCAAATTTGTGACTTTTTTTGTAAATGTGCACATTTTCTCTCATAAATTTGTAACTTTTTATGGTGAATTTTGAACTTTTTTCACCTGTTCAAAAGGCCTCAATCTTCTGACTTTTTCATGGTAAATTTGCAACATCCATGTGGATGCTGGTTACATTTTTTATCCTATGCAGTGGTTTAATTTTTTTCATTTTCTTCTAGACAATTTTGTTGGGATGGGAGAGATTTTTATTTCTTATCTATTTATTTTTCATGTTAAAGGGTTAAAACTTTTTCCCATTACAAAAATGGGGTCCCCCAATCACAGTCGTACACAGGGCTGCCTAAAAAGCTAAAAATGGCCCTGAGCACTGTTATCGGCACTCAGCAGCTTTTAAAAGTCTGAGGACGTGTGACTTCAAAATGTAGTGTTTGTGTGTTTGTATCCAGTATTGATTAATTATTCATTACAGTCTTCAAAACAGCACCTTAGAACTGCGTTGTCCGTGAACACGCAGCATCTCTGAGGACTGGGCTGTGCACAAGTCTGATAACAATAATTATTCAGAACTATAAAAGCATAGTGCTCACCCCCCTTATGACAGATGATGCAGCGGGGGCGAACGTACGCAACTCCAGTGCAACACCAGAGCTCAGAGTCAAGGAGGAAATGGAAACTTCTGGGAATTCAGGAGGAAAAAATGTTTTATCCTCTTCTGTGGAAGCAGAGATGGGTAGATTGTCTAGTATCTGTAGTCAAGTAAAAGTAGTATTACTTTATTTTTTTGATTTTTTTTTTTTATTTTGTATACTTTATTGATCCCCAGAGGGGAAATTGAGGGCATCCATGGTACGGCGCTATCCCTTAACCATTCACACACACATTCACACCTAGGGCCACTTTAGAGTCTCCAATTAACCTAACCTGCATGTTTTTGGCCTGTGGGAGGAAACCGGAGAAATCCCGGAGTAAACCCACGCAGATACGGGGAGAACATGCAAACTCCACACAGATCACTGTTGGTCAGGGGCTGGGATCGAACCAGGGATCCCATGGCCAAGGGTGAGTTGCTGTGCTGGTGCAGTGCTAACCACTGCGCCACTGCACCGTGGCGGCGCGGTGTTATTATATTATTACTCTCGTAAAGGTAAGAGAAGTCTCCCCAAATTACTTAAAGTCCCTGACAGGTGAATCAGTAAATGTGTTCTGATTCTACCAGACCAAACAAAAGTGTGTTATCAACTGTCCTGCCAAATTTGAAGGCTTAAAAATATCGCCAATTATGAAAATACCTGTTTATATTATTCTGTACTCTCATTTTGTCACTGAGGTCATAAAATTGTTTTTAATGCTGTTTCAGTTTAATGTAGAACTGTTTTTATTATGTTCTATATTATCTTTGTTTTCTTTTTCCATGCAGGTTCACGCATATCTACAAGGTGGTGTATGCTGGGATTAAATTAAATCACCCTTTATTGTCATTCAACTGTACAACCAATCATGTACAGTAGAACGAGATTGTGTTTTACCTATCTACAGTGTCAATCACACACACCCCAGCACAGAATCAGAGGGCCGCTGCCATGCAAGGTGCCGCCACAGGTTTCCCTCCTCCATTCCATTATTGCTGAGCACCAAGCTGGACGGCAGGAAGTTCCACTTTTATATGGTCTTCAGCATGACACGGCCAGGATTTGAACCCCTGCCTCCCGGGTGTGGAACGGATGCTCTACCAACTGAGCCACCACTCCGGTGGTAATATATTGTGGTAATAGGATACAGTGGCCCTTAGAATAGAGGGTTAGTATTAATGAAAGCGCTTTGAGTGGTCTTTGTGACTAGAAAAGTGCTATATAAGTGCAGGTTAGTTAGTTAGTTAGTTAGTGGTAATGGGTGACAGCAAGCGGTGGGGATCTGGGGGTGTGTTCTGTTGTCTGTTTTTTCTTTTGTTTGTATTTTTTTTCTGATGTCCCTGTTCTATTCTGCTTTATTGAACTACTTTGCTTGTATGTTAAAATTAATAAAGAAATACGAAACACAAAAATATCGCCAATTATGTAAAAACAGCTCTGAAAATCTTGAAAAGTCAGCCAGCCCTCTCTGTTCTGAGACGGTGGGGGCGTGTCTGCAGCCAGTGCTGAAACCACGCCCACTCCCGGGACAGTGTCAAATGCCAGCTGTCAATGCCTTGTTTATAATGTGTTCATAATTTGATTTGACACTTTTTTGTAAAAATTTTCTTCAATAACAAAAAAGTGTCAGTTGTCAATCAAACAGCTGAAACCTGGGGAAGAATCAGAAATGTATAACATATCTTTTTGAGCCAGAAGAGCCACATAAGCAAGCATTAATTCTAAACAGTCCCTCCAGGATTTCGCGATGTTGTGATTGCAGCAGTTCCCACAAAATTTGAACTCTGTCCAACCACTGCAACTTTCCTGCAATTCTGGCCAATTGTCGTCAACTTCCGCTGATTTCACCAATCAAATTTGTCCCTGAGTAGCGCTCAAACGTGAACGTCAGTCTAACCGATCAAATGCATTGCTGCACCAAGCTCACTTCCGTGTTTACAGTGAGTATAAATGGAACACAACAGCAAAAGACAGGGTGTATGATTTTGAAAAAACACTCACCCGTGAGTTTTCCCACACCATCCCTTCTTCTGTCTTCCCCGGCCCACCAGTGAACATCTCCTCGAGTTTCCGTGCTGATACGAAGTGCTGGACTTGTGTTGAAAAAAGTCTGCCTGTCTAAAAGCACCCCTGTCATGGGAATGTGCAGGAGGAGAGACGGCGTAAAACCACAAACAAACGAGCAAATCTAACATTCCAGTGTTGTAACATTTTATACGTCTTTAGAGGTAAAATCATTACTACATCTTGTCAGTGAGTTTTAAAGCTGTGAATCTCTGGTCTGGACACAGACCAACGCGCGATTCAGGCAAATCCGCAGGACAGCCCCACAACTAGAGCCGCATTATCAAAAAAACCCGCAAAATCCTGCGTCGTTGGTATTGGGGCTGTGATGTGGCAGGGTTTGGTCAGTATTATGTAGAGCAGACCCGTTTTACACCCGCCCTAAAAATCCTGGCAAGAGACCTGCCAGAAAACTGTTCAGCAGTTGAACTCTGCTGTTTAGCTCTGTACACTTATGAGCCTTTAACATGATTTAAGCACCACATTTGTAATATATACTGTATATTATGTGTATGAGAAAAATGCTGAATTCAGTTGTCAGGGACTTTAAGAGTAAGAAACCATCTATTTACAGCCGTGGACAAAATTGTTGGTACCCCTCTGTTAATGAAAGAAAAACCCACAATGGTCACAGAAATAACTTGAATCTGACAAAAGTGGTAATAAATAAAAACTCTATGAAAATTAACCAATAAAAATCAGACAATGCTTTTGAATTGTGGTTCAACAGAATTATTTTCAAAAACAAACTCATGAAACAGGCCTGGACAAAAATGATGGTACCCTTAACTTAATATTTTGTTGCACAACCTTTTGAGGCAATCACTGCAATCAAACGATTTCTGTAACTGTCAATGAGACTTCTGCACCTCTCAGCAGGTATTTTGACCCACTCCTCATGAGCAAACTGCTCCAGTTGTCTCAGGTTTGAAGGGTGCCTTCTCCAGACGGCATGTTTCAGCTCCTTCCACAGATGTTCAATAGGATTTAGATCAGGGCTCATAGAAGGCCACTTTAGAATAGTCCAATGTTTCGCTCTTAGCCATTCTTGGGTGTTTTTAGCTGTGTGTTTTGGGTCATTATCCTGCTGCAAGACCCATGACCTGCGACTGAGACCAAGCTGTCTGACACTGGGCAGCACATTTCTCTCTAGAATACCTTGATAGTCTTGAGATTTCATTGTACCCTGCACAGATTCAAGACACCCTGTGCCAGATGCAGCAAAGCAGCCCCAGAACATAACAGAACCTCCTCCATGTTTCCCAGTAGGGACAGTGTTCTTTTCTTGGTATGCTTCAGTTTTGCGTCTGTGAACATAGAGCTGATGTGCCTTGCCAAAAAAGTTCCAGTTTTGTCTCGTCTGTCCATAGGACATTCTCCTAGAAGCTTTGTGGCTTGTCAACATGCAGTTTGGCAAATTCCAGTCCTCCTTGGTCGTCTCCCATGAAGTCCACTTTGGCTCAAACAACGATGGATGGTGCGATCTGACACTGATGTACCTTGACCTTGGAGTTCACCATGAATGTGTTTAGAGGTTGTTCTGGGCTCTTCTGTTACCATTCGTATTATCCGTCTCTTCCATTTTTCATCAAGTTTCCTCCTGCGGCCACGACAAGGGAGGTTGGCTACAGTCCCGTGGATCTTAAATTTCTGAATAATATGTGCAACTGTAGTCACAGGAACATCAAGCTGCTTGGAGATGGTCTTGTAGCCTTTACCTTTAACATGCTTGTCTATAATTTTCTTTCTAATCTCCTGAGACAACTCTCTCCTTTGCTTCCTCTGGTCCATGTTTATTGTGGTACACACCATGTCACCAAACAGCACAGTGACTACTTGTCACCCTTTAAATAGGCCGACTGACTGATTACAAGTTTGTAGACACCTGTGTTGTTAATTAGAGGACATATCTTGGTTGAACATGTCCCTATGGTCACATTATTTTCAAGCTTTTCTAGTGGTACCATCATTTTTGTCCAGGCCTGTTTCATGAGTTTGTTTTTTAAAGTAATTCTGTTAAACCACAATTCAAAAGCATTGTCTGATTTTCATTGGTTAATTTTCATAGAATTTTTATTTATTACCACTTTTGTCAGATTCAAGTTATTTCTGTGACCATTGTGGGTTTTTCTTTCATTAACAGAGGGGTACCAACAATTTTGTCCACGGCTGTATACTTGAGTAGTGAGTGACATCTTTACTGTTGCCAATTGCCAAGGTTTGGCTCCTAAATTTATTACCTTGAAGCGCTATATAAGTGCAGGTTAGTTAGTTAGTTAGTTCTAAATTTACTACTTTTTCCTTTTAAATTTTGAAAGAATTTTTTTACATAAATTTGCACATTTTTTTCTTAGAATTTTGCCTTTTCCTTGTAAATTTATGAATATTTTGTTATACATTTGAGACTTTATTCTCATAAATTGGTGAGTTTTTTCTTAAAAATTTCATACATTTTTGTGTAGATGCATTATTTTTTTCTCATATATTTGTTCATTTTTATTTCTATATTGATGTACATTTTATAATAAATGCATAAAATTTTTAAATGTAGCTTTATGACAATTTAGTCCTTCAATTTTAAAAGATTTCAGTCTTAAATTTTTGGCATTTTGTCTTGTAAATTTGCCCATTCTTTTGAATTTGATATTTGTTTTATCATATTGTATTTTTTAATATGTTTATTAAAAAAAATGTTTCTGATAAATCACAAACCTTTTTTAAATGTCTATTTTTTCCATAAATTTTCTACCTTTTCTCATACATTTTGGAGTGTTTCTTGTAATTTATGATGAATCCTTTCACATAAATTTCTGACTTATTTTCCTGCCTTTAGAGTTTTATTTTTAAATTTGACTTTTTCTTTTAAATTTACAACATTTTTAAAGTAAAATTTTCTCTTTTCTTGTGATTTTTTTGGCTGAGTGATTTGATAATTTTGCATTTTTTTTTCTGAAAAACTGGAGTTTTACTTTAGTCATGTTTTAAGGACCTGTACTTATATAACACCTTCTCTAGTCACAAAGACCACTCAAAGCACTTAACTAGGTAAACTCACCCTTTTATTCTAAGGGCCTATCATACCTGGGGACAGTTTAGAGTCACCAATTAACCTAACAAGCATGTCTTTGGATTGTGGGAGGAAACCGGAGCCCCCGGAGTAAACTCACACAGCACAGGGAGAACATGCAAACTCCACAAAGAAAGGTTCCTACCCCTGCCAGCCTGAGGATTCAAACCTGGAACCTTCTTACTGCTAGGCAACAGTGCTAACCACTGTACCACCTTGCTGAAACCCAATGGGACAAAAGAGCAGCGTGTGGCCCTGGAGCTGCAGGTTGAAGACCCCTGGTGAAGCGCTTTGACTCCATATTTGTAGCTGGTTGAAAACACTGGCTGCCAAGCCTGAACAGTCCATAGATGGAAACAATGGCAGACCTGACTAATCAATAGGCAGCAATCATGAGGATGATAATTACTTAAACAGATCGGGATGGCGATCAATGGCTGTACTAATAGTCCACTAGCACACAGCTGTGATTGACACTTTCATTTAGCTGCATAATCATGTGTGGAAGTGGAGTTTACGAGAGACACGAAAAATCAAACTTTTCCCTTTGGTGGAATTATCAGTGCAATATAAAGTACTAACAGAGCTTCGTGTAGCACTATTTATTGATTCTAACACAATTATTTAAATTATTATACAATTATTTAATAATATTGAATTATTATCATTTAAAATATATTTTTATTTGTTTTTCTCCTTTGTTGGATACATACAGATAGAAAAATACACCAACGAAAAACTACTAATAATGTCATTTACCCACTAACCGATATTTCTAGTAAGCATGTTTGGCACTGAACCCTGTCCTTATAAATGATGTTTTATAATTGTTTTAAACTTTTTAGTTTTACTACCCACTATACAGTGGTATGCAAAAATCTGACCACCCCTTGATGAATAGCACATTCTGGTGATTTTTTAAATTACATGTACTTGAGTTCCTGCACTCAAGTAAATGGGTAATTTCATTTCAACATCCATCCATCCATCTTCTACCACTTAATCCTTTTCGGGTCGCGGGGGGCTGGAACCTATCCCAGCATCTTTGGGCGAGAGGCAGGGTACACCCTGGACAGATCGCCAGTCCATTGCAGGGCCATTTCAAGATGCTCTTTTTGGGCGGTAGTAGCTCAAGAGGTAGAGCAGGTTGTCCAACAACCAGAGGGTTGGCGGTTCGAATCCCACTCCCCCCAGCCATCCTGCCGTTATGTCCTTAGTCAAGACACTTTACCCACCTGGCCTCCAGTGTCCATGACACTGATTTTGCGTCAATTCACATGAACTCAGCCAGTCAGCGCAACTATTGCGCAACCTTGCAACTTTGTCCAATCACCGCAACTTCCCCGCAATTTTGGCCAATCCTTCTCAACTTCTGCCAATTTCACCAATCAAATTTGTCTCTCACTGGCGCTCAAACGCTCAGTCTAACCAACCAAATGCATCGTTGCACCACATTCACTTCCGTGTTTACAGTGAATGTTAACGGAACACATCAGCAAACAGTGATTTTAAAAAAACACTCACCCACGAGGTTTCCAACACCACCCCTTCCTCCATGTCCCCCAGCCTGCTGGTGGACATCTCGCCACATCTCCGTCCTGACCGTGTGTATGAAATGCTGGTTTTGTGTTTAAAAATGTCCGCCTGGCCCAAAAGCACCCCGTCGCGGGAGTGCAC
Organism: Pholidichthys leucotaenia; assembly: GCA_020510985.1. Lineage (NCBI taxonomy): Eukaryota > Metazoa > Chordata > Actinopteri > Cichliformes > Pholidichthyidae > Pholidichthys > Pholidichthys leucotaenia. Next base: position 285,742,475 of record CM035847.1, on the reverse strand, counting down.
ATGAGGAGAGACACCATGAAACCATTAACACTACAGCGAGTGTTAACATTTTACACATCTTTAGAGGTAAAATCATTGCTACATCTGGTCAATGAGCTTTAAAGCTGTGGCTCTCCGGTCTGGACGGACAAACGCTGCTGGCAAAATGAGTCGCAATGAGCAAAGTTTCAAAACTGAGGTAACGTTATTTTCATATTCTGTATTGAAATACCTTCAAAACTATATTTAATTTGTAGGAATTGTGCAAAAACGGACCAGCATAAACCGATTTTGTTTATATTTTGGCTGGTTTGAAAACTCGCGTTCTATCGGTCCTGAGTTATGTCTTCTGCAAAAACGTGTATTTTTAGAAAGTAGGAGCTCCAAGCTTTACAATGATACCAGGCACTGAAGGGGGTTTTCCCGGGACTTGCCGCCAGCAAACAAAGAAATCATGATTTATGACTTCACGTGCCTGTAGCTCGTAATTACCCGGTGCGCATTCCAACTCATTTTACCAGCACGGGTCACATATGTTGTATTCAAAAGCTAATCGGAACTTTTGATTGGACTTTGCACATGTTGCAGTTGCATGAATGTTATTGTATTTGTATGTTATTGTTTCCTGTTCTTTTTCTTCCTCTCTACCCTCACCCCTTAACCAGTCGTTGAAGATGGGGCAGCCATCCCTGAACCTGGTTCTGCCGGAGGTTTCTTCCAGTAAGGGAGTTCTTCTGTCCCACTGTCACCTAGTGGTTGCTCATTGCAGGTCACATGATTTTTGGTGTTTTCTCTGAGTTATTCATAATGCGATTTGTGTCTTAAGTATCTAGCACCTTGAGACAACGTTTTGTTGTAATTAGGCAATATATAAATAGAATAGAATGGCCAGGCCAACCTGTTTGACGCGGTCCGGGTTGACAGTGGTCTGCGGCTGCAGGATGCTGACCGGCTCTGACTTCTGGGTGCTCTGAGGCATCTCCCTCACTTTCTCGGCGATGAAGTCATGGACGCCGTTCAGTGCCTCCACCGTCCCCTGAATCAGACACACACGCTCTGTCGTTCCTGTGGATAAACCCACATTCACAAGGGTCAATGTTTGAGACACAACAAGCACATTTCAGATGCTGAACAGAACTAGAAAATTCCTAAAATAAATTTTGGTGGTGTGCTGATGCAGCTGCTTTCCACTGACCAAGGTTAAGATAAGATAAGATAACATAAGATAAGCCTTTATTAGTCCCACAACGGAGAAATCCCAGGATTGCAACAGCACAGGGATAGCAACACTCAGAGCAATAATTTAGAAGATAAGAAAATAAGAGCAGTGAATATACATATGTACACAAAAAATATATAAGTATATATACACAGTGCGGAGCATTGTAGCTAGATGGAATAAACAGCATATCAGTCTATTTAGTTACCCCACATAGTATGAATATGTACCCATACATACTGTCACCCTCCGTAGCGATTTATGTTGTCCTAGTTGTATACTGGAGGGGACCATTTAGTGTAAGTCTGTTGCGTCTTTTGCATTCAATACTATTAGGTCGTCATGTTTTTTTGCTATCTGTGAGCAGCCCTGCTTAGGTTATAAAGTCTGACAGCCGTAGGTAGGAAGGACCTGCGAAACCTCTCGGTCGCGCACCTAGGATGATGTAGCCTACTGCTAAATGAGCTCCTCAGTGCGTTCAGTATGTCCTGCATAGGGTGGGACTTGGACTCCAGCAGAGATGACAGCTTAGCCACCATCCTTCTCTCTCCTATTTCCTCCACTGGGACAAGGCGCTGCCCCAGGACAGAACTAGCTTTCTTGATCAGTTTGTTCAGTCTTTTCCTATCGGCTGCTGTGATGCTGCTGCCCCAGCAGACCACTCCAAAAGTGATGGCTGATGCCACCACCGAATCGTAAAAGGTCTTCAGGAGCACCCCTTGTACACCAAAAGACCTGAGCCTCCTCAGTAGGAACAGCCTGCGCTGTCCCTTCTTGTACAGTGCGTTGGTATTGTGTGACCAGTCTAGTTTATTGTTCAGATGAACATCCAGGTACTTGTAGGATGTCACCATCTCAATGTTTGTTCCCTGGATGTTTACTGGTGCTGTGAGGGGTTAAAGCAACACTACGTATGATTTTCATCTTAAAATAATGTTTCCAAAATTATTTTGATGGTACATCAACCTCTGACTTGATGAATGCCACTTCCCTCACAGCCTGAGTGGACTTTTGTTGCCTGTAACAGCTCTGTTCTTTGCGGGAACACTGAAAGGACTACAACTATGGCCAATCACAGGACACAACTGTAGCCACCAACAAGCACTTTGTGATTGGCTCTTGGGACGGAGGTCATAGTCACCAAACAGTAGTTGTAGTCTTCTCAGAGTTCCTTCCCGGAACAACAAAGTCACATAGTGCTGCTTAAAGCTATGAGGTCCTATAGACAGAGATACAGGAAGCGCTACAAGAGATGATACCAGGAACCAATACCAGAGATTAAATAGGAACTGATACCACAGATTGATACCAGGAACTGATACCAGAGACAGATGGCAGTAAGGGTGGGACTCACCAGGGACCTCACAATATGATACGTATTACGATACTTGGGTCATGATGCAATACTATCATGATACTATGATTCCTTAAGGCAGGGGTGTCCAATCATATGCCATGGAGGGCCAAGACCCTGCAGGCTTTACCTCCAACCAGCGTCTTCAAAAGCAGATTTCACTGAATTTCTTCCCACTGGTTGCTGATAAGTGAAAACACCTGCTGAAGAGACTGGGTAGAAGAGAAAACCTTAATTATAAAAGAAAACCTTAAGAAAACCTTAATTATATATATAATTAATAAAAGATCAGTACATGTGTTTAGGGATCAGTGCATCATCACAAGTATGAAGTATTTCAGTACTACACCGAATCAAAATTTATAATAATTTTTAATAAAGTATCACAATACTCTGTCTCTGAATGGATACAGTATCACCACTACAAAATATCGCAATACTGCAATGCAATGCATCAATTTTTCCCCACTCCTAGATGACAGGCACCAATACTGGAGCTCGATACTGGAACTAATACCAGAGACTAATACCAGGAATGAATACCAGAGATGATACCAGAAACCTATACCAGAACAGGCATCAATTTCCAGGAACCAATACCAGAGACAATACAGGAACTGATACCTGAGACTAATGACAGGCACCAACACCAGGAGTCAATACAAAAACCAATACCAGAGACTGATACCAGGAACCCAGTGTTTTTCAACTACGGCTCCCTGAATCATTAAAGTTTCTGGGAGAAATTTTCAAATTTCTTTCCTTAATTGGTCTAAAAAATTGCAAATGCAGTAATTGTTGTTGTGCATAACTGCAAATTATTTTCATTTTTTACACCAATTAAGAAGTGAAATTGGAACATTTCCCACAGAAACCTGAATGTTTCAGGGAGCTCTGGTTGAAAAACACTGCGGTAATCAATACCACAAAGCTATAGAAGAGAAAAGACATGGAAGGGATACAAGAAACTGAAATTAGAGACTGATTGCAGAAACCAATACTAGAGCTCAATACAAGACTGACACAAGAACTGATATCAAAGACAGATGCTACGAACCAATACCATCCGATATGTGGTGAAAGTAAATGAACTTTCTCCATTTTCAAGCAAAAATTAAGTTTGTAGGAAAAATATGGCTGAGATAGAAGTCTCAGACATGTTGGATATTTGAAAGGTTTTCATTGAAAATCCCTGTTCATTTCTATGGGGAAAAATTCCATCCTTTCAGGCAAATATTTCAGAAATCAAATTATTAGTAAATGTATACAGTCACACTATTCCTGAGCCATTTTTACATATTTTTTGTGGGGTTTTCCTCAAAGCTCCACAATGAGAAATGTGGCAAAGTTCTGGTAATAATAAGCTGGAATATTTTTTTTAAAAGAATGCATTAGTATGTTTAATGTTTCACAATGGCACAAACATTATGAATTATATCTTTTTTTATCCGTGTACTACAGGTGCGTCACAATAAATTAGAATGACATCGAAAAGTGGATTTATTTTAGTAATTCATTTCAAAAAATGAAACTCCTATATTGTATAGATTCATTACACACGAGATATACAGTATTTCAAGTGTTTATTTCTTCTAATTTTGATGGGTATGGCTTATATCTCATGAAAAACCCAAATTTAATTTCTCAAAATTTAGAATATTTCATAAAATTTATTTTAAAAAATGGATTTTTAATAGAAATGTTGGCTGACTGAAAAATATGTCCATGTACACAGTAATTAGTTGGTCGGGGCTCATTTTGCATGATTTACTACTAACTAACTAACTAACTAACCTGCACTTATATAGCGCTTTTCTAGTCACAAAGACCACTCAAAGCGCTTTCATTAATACTAACCCTCTATTCTAAGGGCCTATAGGAAACAGATATCTAGGGACAATTTAGAACAGCCAATTAACCTAACATGCATGTCTTTGGCATGTGGGAGGAAACCGGAGAAATCCCGGAGTAAACCCACGCAACACGGGGAGAACATGCAAACTCCACACAGATCACTGTTGGTCGGGGGCTGGGATCGAACCCACGATCCCACGATCCCCACAATCCCCCGGCCATGGGTAAACTGTGCTGCAGCAGTGCTAACCACTGTGCCACCGTGCAGCATTTACTGCATCAGTGGGGTGTGGTATCAAGGTGATCAGCCTGTGGTACTGTTGAAGTGGTATGGAAGTCCAGGTTGCTTTGATAGCGGCCTTCAGCTCATCTGCATTGTTGAGTCTGGTGTCTTTCATCTTCCTCTTGACAATACTCCATAGATTCTCTATGGGGTTTAGGTCAGGAGAGTTTGCTGGCCAATTAAGCTCAGTGATACCATGGTCATTAAACCAGGTTTTGGTACTTTTGGCAGTGTGGGCAGGTGCCAAGTCCTTCTGGAAAATTAAATCAGCATCTCCATAAAGCTTGTCAGTAGAGGGAAGCATGAAGTGCTCTAAAATTTCCTGGTAGATGGCTGCGCTGACTTTGGACTTCATAACACACAGTGGACCAACACCAGCAGATGACCTCTTTTCAAATGAAAGTGAATTTTACATATTATTTGGAAATCAAGGTCCCAGAACCTGGAGGAAGAGTGGAGAGGCACAGAATCCAAGCTGCTTGAGGTCCAGTGTGAGGTTTCCACAGTCAGTGACGATTTGGGGAGCCATGTCATCTGCTGGTGTTGGACACTATTCTGCATATAAAGAGCTCCTGCAGAAGATGCCAATCCTTATTGCTATCACCAAATAAATTCTTGTTTAAGATACTTCAAAATATTTAGAAGCTTGTTTGCAAAATGTGACTGACTGTGCATTTAATAATGTCCCACCAGGTTGCTAAAGTGCACAGGAAGCAACTAAAGCTTTGATGTAGTACAGCTGTCTCAGCTACAGCCTGAGGATTCAGGTTTTTCCATTATTTTTATATATGGGGCTGAATGAAAATATATTCAGTTATGGCTCATAGTGATTTCTTTTGTTAAAAAAAAAAAACAAAAAAAACCAAAACTGTGAAATAAGAAAAGATAGCAGGGAGCTGTAATGATCCCCACAGGGAAATAACACTCCAGCAGCAAATGTAAGAGAGAAAGTGAATAAAAGAGCAAGATGAAATGAATCCGTGAACTGTTGAGATGTTGGTGATATTTAAGCAGAACACTAATTACAAACTTGTAATATTCTGTATGTATGAATTAAATTGATTTGATTCAAAATATGTTCCGATTATTGCAATAAAGGGAGCTCAAAATCTTGATGAAGTCTATGACCTCATGTATGTAGAGCTACATAAAGACAACGCTATGGTTTCTATTTTTGCTGCATCTTTTCCTTCAGTTTAGGTCTAAACTGTTCGTTCAATCAGAAATTTAATCTCCAGGTCGCATAAAAAAATAAAACACGCAGCAATCATCTCCAAGCTTCGCCTTTAGATTGGCCACCACCACATGCGTGTACAGTACGTATGGATTAAAACTATGTAACACGGGGTGATTGTAATCACAGCAATCAAAGGGACGTGGCAGTCCAGGGGATTATCCTCCATCACATCATTCACTGTCACAATATACAGTCATATCCTGTATGTGGTATATGTGCCTAAATATGTACTGTGTCTTTTTGCAGAGCACTTATTTTTAAAAGTATTTTTTTAAATAAACTTTTAATTAAAAGTCAGATTTTTCATAATTTTGCATTGATTCTAGAGGTTTAGACAATCAGTAGCCTTTAGTTGTACAATGATTAGAAGTATAAATTAAACTAAAACATTTATTACAATACTTATTAAACCACATACAAAGCAGTAAGGTCATGAGATGAGATTAAAGTTTCTGTAGTACATTGCTGTATAATTTTTCACTCCAAATTCTTATTTTTAAGCCTTTCACTGTAGACATATCGTGCACCCCTTGTGGCACAGCGTAGCACTACATCTGTCAAGTTGTAATCACCTGCCAAAAACACTGCCGGCTCTATGGACCATCGGTGCTTATCATGCCCATACCCAAGATGGCAGGCACGCGTTGGAGGACACGGAATACACCACAGAAGAAGAATCTTCTTCTTTAAGAAAGGGAGAAGAAGAAGAAGACCTCCACAGTTAAATATGGCTGGGTGCCGGTGGGATGATAGCGATGTTTATGAATGAAATTGCAAACAATCACGGCATTTATGATAGAAATTGCGGTGGAATAAATAACAAGATTCATGTGAGACTTTCTGGATGTGGAAAAGAAAGAAAAATTGGCTGGCAGAAGACAAAATAAGGACCGTAGATGACGAGAGTGGACAAATGAACACGCTGGTTCATATACTTTAAATAAAAAAAAAACTCAAACAAGAAACGGTGACATAAAGCAGAACCATTCTTTGTGTAAATATGCCCAAAGTCCACTTTTGACTAGTTATGAATTTGATATGGTGAAATTATGCAAATTAGATGCATAAATTTACTACTATCTGAAACTTTGGATCATATTCTACATCTTTCTAATTGACAGTAAGCCATCATCTCTTACCACTTTAAAGTTATAGCCTTGGAAAGTTCTGACATCTGATCTATTTTCTTGAAAAAAATCTTTACCACTGTTGACCACTAGGGGTTATGTCGCAGTTTGGTGACAGTCACACTCAAACGGTTAACTATTCCCCTCTGAGTGTGTATGTTGCCAAACTGCGACATACCCCCTAGTGGTCAAGAGTGGTAAATATTTTTTGTCACTAAAATAGTTCAGATTTCCAAGGCTATAACTTGAAAGTGGTAAGAGATAATGGCTTACTGTCAATTAGAAAGATGTAAAATATGATCCAAAGTTTCAGATAGGAATAAATTTATGCATCTAATTTACATAATGTCACGGCACCTCTTTAAATTCCATAACTCAGTCAAAACTGGACTGTGGATGTATTTATACAAAGAATGGTTCAGTCTTTTGACACCGTTTTTTGTACAGAGGTACCTCATCATCTTATCTTCAAAGTATATGAACAAGAAATCAGTACATTTAAAAAAAACCCCAGAAATTTCTCACTTACTTTTGACAAAGTCAGAGTGAGAAGGCAGGCGCAGTGCCGCGCTCTGCCACTAGGGGCACGCAAATTCTCACACTCAAAGGGTTAAGCTCTGTAGATGTAATGCAACTTACATACATGTGGGTCAGTGTTGTTCAATGCCACACAAAGCACATTTTTTTTCATTATAGCATTGAGATGTAAGGATACGCCAGCAGCTTGTGTTTCCTTCTCCACTGCATCAGTCCCTCTTCCTTTACCCTTCCTATCAACAACATCGCAGCCCTTTGGCTGTTTTCACAGTCAGAATCATGTTGGTTTGTTTGTTTGATTGCCAGCAGGATTATACATAAATTACTGGGTGGATTTCGATGACATTTTTACCAGATGTGGCCTTTGGACTACAGATGAGCCAACTAGATTTTGGAGGTGATCTGGCTCAGTGGTTTGGAGACAAAGTAAGAGAGACAAGGCTGAGATGGTTTGGACATGTGCACAGGAGGAATGGTGGATATAGAGAATAAGTCATGCCCTCTGTACTTCCGCATATGGGACCTTAAAAAAATCTTCATTGAAGTGAATGGCAAAAGAAAAATTATCCTTTGAACCCAGTCGAATTTTGCCACGAGCTACACATATGATGTTCGTCAATTTAAAAGATAACATTCCACATAATTAAAGTTGTCGGCTGTCATATAATAAAAGAGTAATAGTTTGTTTTTGTGAAACCGCTTATTGGACTACATCCCCTTGTCTTGGACTATACACGTCCCCAAACACGATTACAGCAGTTCCCCTCTCAAAGCTCACCTCCGGTTTTCTGACCAATGAAACAAGGATCCAAAGAGGAGAAAAACAACACTAATGTATTGTCTGTTGAGACCTGCAGCTGATCCAGGCCACCGTGAGTTGCCTGCCCCTGGGTGCTCTTTGAAAACGATGACATTAAGTTATGTCAGTCTGTGTTTGTAGTCTTTCAATTTACATACTTCCACAACCTTATACCTTAACAGTTAGACAACAACCTACACCGTTATTTACGTGGAAAATTATCCTTTAAATTGACAAACATCATATGTGTAACTCGTGGCAAAATTCAATCGGGATCAAAAGATAATTTCTCTCTTGCCTTTCACTCAGTGGAAATATTTTCTGATTTAAGGTCCAATATGCGGAAGTAGAGGGGGCGTGGCTTAGGCTCTCTATTGGACAAAGGCTGTAGAAGATGGAGCTGCCAGGCAGAAGGAAAAGAGGAAGACCACAGAGAAGATTCATGGATGTAGCGAAGGAGGACATGGAGAGGGTTGGTGTGAGAGAAGAGGACGCAAGGGGTAGGGTGGGATGGAGGCAGATGATCTGCTGAGGCGACCCCTAAAGGGAGCAGCCGAAAGACGAGAAGGCTAAGAAGATGAATGAATGAGGAAGTGTAGTGCAACCTCTGATACACACGTGTGTGTATATATATATACTGTATATTTCAATTAAAGAGAAATCAGCACATTGACCTCATTGCTGTCATTTAGAAATATAAAGAAACAAATCAATGTATGTTTAATATAAATCCCTGTTTTAATCCAGACTTAAGTAGACATACAGGAAATCCACGCCAAGACCCAACCTCATCATAACACTGAAACTAAATCTTTCTCTGTCTCCCAACACTTTTGCTTTTACTAAACTATCATTTTCACCCTTTTCCTTCCTCACACTCCCTTCCTTCCTCTCCTCCCTCTATAGCTCACTTTATTTCCCTTTCCTCTCCCCATTTCGCCCCCTCCCTCCCTGTCTCTCGTTCCCTACTGACTTCAGTATTTAGCCAGATCAGCTCTTATCTCGCCCCAGCAGCATGTCACTTAAAGCTTCCTCTACCACAATTGCTGGACCAGCTCAGTTTGGCCCAGCTCGACCCTCTGTGGCCGACAGAGGGATTGAGGGTTTTAAACTGCTCCATGTTATAAAAGAAGCCAAGTATGCCCTCTTTCATAGATATTTGACCATTTAAACTACAGCTGGAGAGCTGAAGGTTTCCAGTGGAGCGGCTGTGACAGCAGGGACTGAAAATAAAACATACCACACACTGAGCATGCCTAGGCTTTGGCTACCTGGCCTGTTAGCATTACGCTGGCATTAATTCCCTTCCCTATTTTTACAGCGTGGTGACAGCGGACACAAACGGGGACCCCGATGACAGCCGCTCAGTGCTTCAGTTTGGGTGTGCGAGCGTGACGACAAGCTAGCAAATCATCGGAAGCTAAAACATCAACACGAGGCTTCCGATGTAGCCACGTGGTAACGTTTTACAGGTAAACATGTCTGACTGCACTTTATTCAGCGTTAGTAAGCAGAGTGAGAGTGTGTATATGTGTGTGTGTGTGTGCGTGTGTGTGTTTGTGTGTGTGTGCACGCACGCATGAGAGGAAACTGGGCCTCGCCTCTCCCTGACAGCTGGTGCCCTCTGGGTAATCTGAACTCGTCCAATCACAGGCGAGGATTAGCAGGCCATTGTCTTGGCATGAGTGTATGAGTGTGGGGCTTGGCTGTATGTGTGGCCAGTGTTTGTGTGTTTGTGTGTGATCGCAGCGGAAAAGGCCACTCTGTCACCGAAGATCAAACCAAAGCTGTCGTACAGCTGTGCGCGAGCAACAAAGACCTGCTCCACTTCATCGTGACAGGAGTATTCTCACACAGATCAGAGACCGCACGTTTAACACAAAACACGCTGTTATTCTTATCAAAGCAAAGCAGTGAGTGTGTTACACGTTCTCAGCCGTCATCTTTCCAGCCAAGTATCCAATAAATATTCAGTTACTAGCACACTGGCACCATGACGGCATGTTCTCTTGTTATAATTAGACTGTATTCATCGTGGACTGATGACACTTCAGCTCAGAGGTGAGCAGAGTAACCATAAACTCTCCAGTACTCAAGTGAAAGTAGTGCTACCTGATGATATTATTTACTCTTCTTCTTCTTTTAGATTTGACTGGCGGTTGGCAACCACCCTACGGGTGCATTACCGCCACTGACTTAATTATCATCACTCTACATCCCTCCACAAGGAGTTCCGAACAACTCCCCATGTGTGAAAAAATTATCCGTCTTGGCCGTAGCCAGATGGCTGCTATACTAACTGGTCCACTCGCCGGCGTTGACCAGTCAAGTAAAAGAAAGAGTAGTCCCCAAAAACTTACATGAGTAAGAGTGATAAAGTGTAAAGTTACTTAAAGGACTTATTGACTGAGAAATGGTGTGTTTGTAGGTTTCAACTTTTCCGGATTGTGTGTATTGGTCATGTGACTATTGAAAAAATATCAAAAACACTCACCTTTAAAAAACACACAACCTTTATCTTGCTTTTTTTTTTTTCTACAAGAAACAGTTTAGAGTCTTCTGTAGATTTTCTTGTACTTAAAGAAATGGAAAACCCAGCCCAGTGCCGTCCCTGAGGCTTGCCCACTGCTCTGTTATTGGTCAGCATAGCTGTCTGTCATGCAGATGGAGGGGGAGCTAAAGGTATTAGCTCCTGAGCTAACAGTGGTGCTAGCCTAGGACGCTCACACCAAGCCAAGTTTACATTGTTGTTTTATTCAGTTCACAGTCACCCCAAAAGACATCCCTGTTTCCCTAATCCACAGTCGTTAATATATCTCGCATCATTCTGTCTTATTTTGTTATATTTTCACCTTGACACTATATTGAACCGCTAGCATTAGCATGCTAGGTGGTCAGAGGCAATCATTGTAAGCAGATACAGCTCGCCTTGGCAGGGAGGCGACTGACACGCTGCCTGGCATTAGCTTAACTGTCCGTCGGTTTTGATCGCTATTTTCCATTAATTCTGTTCACCTGCACTGGGATCCTCGTTCATCTGACAACGCTTGACCACATACCGAGCTTCGTTCTTAAACATTTTTTAGCTGGGGGTGTCTTGCTTGCTTACGACCCCGGGGGTACCCTATCTTTTCATATGTTTCCTGGCAAACCACATCTCTCTTTCACATGTGCGCACATACATCATCTCTGTTTTTCTTTCTTTCGCTTGCCCTCCCCACTCCCTCACTTCCCACCCCCTCCAACACTCATATCCCTTCAATTGAATTTTTTTTTAATTAACACTCTCATTTTCATGTCTCAGTGTCTTGTTTCCATGGAGGACACAGAAAACACACACACACACACACACACACACGCGCGCGCGCGCCAAGCCAGTGCCAACACAACAGAATTAAAGAATAATCACTAAAAAAGGTACTCGAGTAGTGAGTAACAATTCTGTGAGATTTTTCTCCTAAATTTGTGACTTTTTCCTCTACAAATTTTGCATTTCTCATGCAAATGTGAGTGTTTTTCCCCTCATAAATTTGTGACATCTTTCTTGAAAATTTATGATTTTTTTCCCTCATGAATTTGCAATTTCTTCCCCTAAACTTATGACTTTTTAAAATAATTGTTTTGTTTTATTTCCCTTATGAATTTGCAGCTTTTTGTGATAAACTTGCTTTTGTTCACATAAACTTGCAATTTTTTCATGTAAATTTGTGGCTTTTTTCCTCGTAATTTTCTAGCTTTTTCATGGATATTTTCAGCCTTTTATTTGTAAATTTGAAACTATTTTCTTGTGCTGGTCTGACATGTGCCCATAATTCAAATAATATAAAAACAAATCAGTCATAAATTCAATTTCTGTTGAGCCTGAACAGAAATATAATAATTTCAATTCCGAGATGAGAAAAAACAGCACTCAACAAGTAACTCACCTCGCCACCATCTCACTGTTCTCATACATGTCCTGCGCCACCCTCACATACAGTGGGGCAAAAAAGTATTTAGTCAGCCACCAATTGTGCAAGTTCTCCCACTTACAAGATGAGAGAGGTCTCCAATTTTCATCATAGGTATACCTCAACTATGAGAGACAAAATGAGAAAAAAAAAATCCAGAAAATCACATTGTCTGATTTTTAAAGAATTTATTTGCAAATTATGGTGGAAAATAAGTATTTGGTCAATAACGAAAGTTCATCTCAATACTTTGTTATATACTGTACCCTTTGTTGGCAATGACAGATGTCAAACGTTTTCTGTAAGTCTTCACAAGGTTTTCACACACTGTTGCTGGTATTTTGGCCCATTCCTCCATGCAGATCTCCTCTAGAGCAGTGATGTTTTGGGGCTGTCACTGGGCAACACGGACTTTCAACTCCCTCCAAAGATTTTCTATGGGGTTGAGATCTGGAGACTGGCTAGGCCACTCCAGGACCTTGAAATGCTTCTTACAAAGCCACTCCTTCGTTGCCCGGGCAGTGTGTCTGGGATCATTGTCATGCTGAAAGACCCAGCCGTGTTTCATCTTCAATGCCCTTGCTGATGGAAGGAGGTTTTTACTCATAATCTCCCAATACATGGCCCCATTCATTCTTTCCTTTACACGGATCAGTCGTCCTGGTCCCTTTGCAGAAAAACAGCCCCAAAGCATGATGTTTCCACCCCCATGCTTCACAGTAGGTATGGTGTTCTTTTTCCTCCAAACACGACAAGTTGAGTTTTTACCAAAAAGTTCTATTTTGGTTTCATCTGATCATATGACATTCTCCCAGTCCTCTTCTGGATCATCCAAATGCTCTCTAGCAAACTTCAGACGGGCCTGGACATGTATTGGCTTAAGCAGGGGACACGTCTGGCACTGCAGGATTTGAGTCCCTGGCGGCATAGTGTGTTACTGATGGTAGCCTTTGTTACTTTGGTCCCAGCTCTCTGCAGGTCATTCACTAGGTCTCCCGTGTGGTTCTGGGATTTTTGCTCACCGTTCTCATGATCATTTTGACCCCATGGGGTGAGATCTTGTGTGGAGCCCCAGAACAAGGGAGATTATCAGTGGTCCTGTATGTCTTCCATTTTCTAATAATTGCTCCCACAGTTGATTTCTTCACACCAAGCTGCTTACCTATTGCAGATTCAGTCTTCCCAGCCTGGTGCAGGTCTACAATTTTGTTTCTAGTGTCCTTTGACAGCTCTTTGGTCTTGGCCATAGTGGAGTTTGGAGTCTGACTGTTTGAGGTTGTGGACAGGTGTCTTTTATACTGATAACGAGTTCAAACAGGTGCCATTAATACAGGCAACAAGTGGAGGACAGAGGAGCCTCTTAAAGAAGAAGTTACAGGTCTGTGAGAGCCAGAAATCTTACTTGTTTGTAGGTGACCAAATACTTATTTTCCACCATAATTTGCAAATAAATTCTTTAAAAATCCTTCAATGTGATTTTCTGGATTTTTTTTTTCTCATTTTGTCTCTCATAGTTGAGGTATACCTATGATGAAAATTGGAGACCTCTCTCATCTTTTAAGAGGGAGAACTTGCACAATTGGTGGCTGACTAAATACTTTTTTGCCCCACTGTACTTCTCTGCGCTCCTGACTTCCTCATACAATAATACAGTTCTTCTCTCACATGCTTTCTCTAGGGAATGATCAAATGCACTTGAGTAGAAGTACAGGTTTTTAATTAAAAATGCTTCGAAGAGTAAAAAGTTATCCTTCAACTACTCACAAAAAAGACAACTCTATGAAAAAGTTACTTTTACTTGAGTAAAAGTAGTTTATTTATAGCCACCTCTGTTTAGATGCTTACTGTTAGCAAACGATGTCTACTATGGATTAGGGCTGGCTGATAAGGAAAAAGATGTATCACGATATAATTTCTCTATGTTGTGATACATAATATACGTATATTGCAATATCTATTTTGCGCACTGAATGTCCTTTAACAGTTGGTTTTACTTACATTTTTAGAAAAAAAATGAATATCCAAGGGCTGAGCTGCTGTGAGGAGCAGCAGCTGGGGAGAGAGAGACACTGCATGGAGTGAAGGCTTGGCTCATATTAACGCAATGAACTATACTCACTATGTACAATATAGGCATTTTATGTATCGCGGGCAGCCAAATGTACTGATACATCGAATATATTCAGTATATTGCCCAGCCCTACTACGGATAACAAATAAGGCAAACTATGTTTTTAAACTTTTCTGATACATTTGTTTGGTTTTTCAGTCATTTATTCATCCCATTTAGCCATTTACCTCCACTGCTTTTCCATTGTATTTAGTCAGACTGTAAGCTTTTAGCCTTAAATCTGTTCAGGCTGATTCAATTCCTAATTAAAAAGTTGATTCCCTTTTTTCTACCTGCTTATAAGAGTATATACTGGTGTGATTTGTATCTGTTGATCCAATGTCACAGTGGACGGTCCCACAGCACCACACTGCAGAGTCTCCAGAAAGTCTTCAGTGACTGCGAGGCTAACTTCTCGCTGATTAGAAATGAAAAACTAAGAGGCTGTGAAATCCATAACAGAAGTGAACTGGGCTCGCTATTTCCACAGTGACCAAATGACCCAACAGCTCTTCATTCTACACCAAAACACTCATCATCATCATCATCATCTCTGGCAGTTGTTTTTATTAAAGTCAAACTAATATGACTCACTCCTTCCTCCGCCGCTCTCCTCTACCACCTCCTCCTCCTCCTCCTCCTCCTCCTCCTCCTCCTCCCTGACGACCAGAGAGGCACTGTAGGAGAGCGCGGAGAGCTGCTTCTCCTCTGATTTCTGACTCACAGCAACATATGCATGCTCAGTATGGAGCGGCATACTGATGGGGCTGGATTATCCTGGAGTGACTGGTGCGACAGCATCCCCCATCGCAGAGGAAAAACAGCCAGTCAATGGTGGAGTAGCTTCTTCCAGCCATTCACTGGCCCAGCCGATTCTGAAAAGCACAGCTCTTAAAAATGGAAGCAGTGAGCTCATCTACCAGGCTAAAGACCCACACTTCACAGAATCAGCTGGGTTAGTGACAGCAATACGGCCTTTACTTTCTGCAGTCAGGATTTTACACCAAAGCCACCCATACGAACCAACCCTGAGGTCAGCAAGAGCGTTTTCTCTCTCTATGCATACTATAAGTGGTACATGCACAAAAGTCTTGGGTCACCTCTGTAGAGAAGCCACGAGGAAAACAAAAGCTTTAACCATCGTTATCTTGGGCTCTTTTACTGAGCTTGCTGCTTTTCACGAGGCATTTGAGTTTTACCACTGCTGCCTTTGCCATGTCGAGCCTTCTCTTGATGAACTGTTATTGGTAACCAAACCGCCAGAAAGTTGAAAGGCTGGACCACCTCTGCGTTCTCCCCATTCACCTGGAAGTTGCTTGTATCATCTTTCGTCATCACTTTGGTCTTCTCGATGCTCAGATGCAACCAGTAGGTGATCTGAGGGGGATGAGGGGGGATGCCATCCCCTCGTTAGCAAAATTACCTAAAAACATCCACCTTGTAAGGCTGCCGTCCCCATCACCATTATCACTGCACGGATGATTTATATACAGCTGAATATGTCCCCCTGTTCCCCTTCTGTTAATTCCAAATGCACAAAAAAAAGTGAAAATTTGAGGAGAAAAAAAAGGTGTAAATTTAATCAACAAAAGTTGCAAAATTATGTATATTATTGTAAATTTGTGTGGGAAAAAAACGGAACAAATTTATGAACAAAGTGGTAACTTCACAGAAAAGAGTATTAAATTTATTAGAAAACTCATTAATTTAGCAAGAAAAGTTGCAAATATATTGGGAAAAGTTGAGAATTTACAGGAAAAATCTCACAAATTGATAAGAAGATGGTGGATTTATGGGGAGAAAAGTAAAATAAAAAAAAGTCCCACGAGTAAAAAATCCTCACAAACTGGTGAGAATATGTCTCAATGGTGCAGCATTTTTCATGCAAATTTCCAATTGTTTTTGTAAATTTGTGACTTTATTATAAATGTATGACTTTTTTCTTGATTTTTTTTTTTTTTTTTGCTAACAGGGTTTTTTCCTCACAAATGTAATTTTTCAAAACTTTTATCCTCATAGATCTTGGACTTTTGATAAATTTGTGACTTTTTAAAACGTAAATTTGCATTTTTAACTTTTTTTTTGCACCTTTACTCTTCCAAAAATTTGTATTTAATTTATGTTTGACCATTCTAAATTAGTGAACGCCCCCTGTTCCCATTGTGCCATCCGCCTGATTAAAAAATCATTAAAAAAAACAGCCTTGGTGCTCTCTGACTTTTGTCATCAGCCTCTTGACTGGTGTCTGCCATTAGGGCGGCATCATCTGCATATCGTCAGTTAGTCGAAGACAGCGGGGAGGACTGAGTATTTGTGACTGAAAGTCTTTGTTACTTGTTTCACATAACAGGAGGATGTTCTTTAAAAGTTCTGTTAGTTGTTAAAATTCAAGGTACGCTGAAGTGGACTTTTCGTGTTTTTTGAAGTGGAATATATTTTTGGATTTTGTTTGATTTTTGATTTTGTGTACTTTGTTGATCCCCAGAGGAGAAATTGAGGGCATCCACCTGGATGAATGAAGCAGCCACGGTACTAACTAACTAACTAACCTGCACTTATATAGCGCTTTTCTAGTCACAAAGACCACTCAGAGCGCTTTCATTAATACTAACCCTCTATTCTAAGGGCCTATAGGAAACAGATATCTAGGGACAATTTAGAACAGCCAATTAACCTAACATGCATGTTTTTTGGCATGTGGGAGGAAACCGGAGAAATCCCGGAGTAAACCCACGCAACACGGGGAGAACATGCAAACTCCACACAGATCACTGTTGGTCGGGGGCTGGGATCGAACTCACGATCCCCACAATCCCCCGGCCAAGGGTAAACTGTGCTGCCGCAGTGCTAACCACTGCGCCACCGTGCAGCCCACCATGCAGGTACGGCGCTATCCCTTCACCATTCACACCTAGGGCCACTTTAGAGTCTCCAATTAACCCAACCTGCATGCTTTTGGACTGTGGGAGGAAACCGGAGAACTCCCGGAGTAAACCCACGCAGACACGGGGCGAACAAGCAAACTCCACACAGATCACTGTTGGTCGGGGCCTGGGATTGAACCCGGGATCCCGTGGCCAAGGGTGAGTAGCTGTGCTGCCGCGCCGCCCATATGCTGGCAAATGTAACACTCCACGTGATTTGCGACGTTCCTCTTTGAATTGTTTTATTAACAGATACTGAAGGTAAATTCATGGGCCACTGCAAATACTTTGCTTTAGAAGTACCAAGCTGTCACATGGCGGGAGGAAAACAAATGCTGAGTAGAAAAAAAAAGATGCACCGAGAATCGTTTTAGAATCTCACTGGAGCCTCCTGGATTGTAATCTATCGAATCGCGAGGTGCCTAAAGATTCCCATCACTAACATTCATAATTTAAAAAATGTAAATTTATGAAAAAGAAGGTCTCATATTTACAAGAGAAGATGCATATTTATAAACCAAAGATGCAATTTAGCATATAAAGCTCCATATTTATAAGAAATGCTACATAATGCTGATTTAGTTAAAAAGGGTGAAAAAAAAGACTGTAGAGAATACTGCAATATTCACTCTGGAGTTTATAGTATTTGGGGCAGCTGTAATTTCAGGTTATTAAACTTAATAGTCAAAGCATAAAAATTTTCCTCAGCAAATTCAGACAGCCACCATGACCTAAAAAGTTATTCCTTTTTGATTTATTAATGTTGTTTTTCCAGCAGAAGGAACAACTGAAGGCATAAATAATCTGACTTCTGGACTTTAAAAAAACCAACAGCGAGGGCAACAAACGTGCGAAACAAGATGTCAGATTAGGTTTTCACTAAAGTGATCTCTTTGTAGAAAATCACAGGCTTTTCCCCCCGGAGAGCACTCTGAAAAATTTCCCAGACTGGAATAAGTTTTCCAAACTTTCTGAAACATTAAAATTTGAGAGACATCAGTGGAGGAGCGGCGAGACGAGATGTGACAAGAACGCCGGGGGTGCGGTGTGTCGGCAGGTACGTGATGTTCATACCCCGCTGAGCCCACGTGTACGGCTTTTTCCCCCCCCCCCCACTTCCAGCACCCCTCTGATGTGGGGGGGGGGGGGCATCAGCGGGACAGAAAGAGATCCAGGGGTTCACACGACTTTTGTCACATCGAAGCAACGTCAGGCGGGAGAGGAGGGAGACGGAGAGCGGAGAAATGGACAGGAACTCAGAGAGGGAGCGGCAGATTACCACGGCGATGTCAAAATGGAGTGACAACCGGGGAAAGGGGGGCTTTTGTGAGACCTGTCACAACAAAGCAATGTCACCAAAACACGCAGGAGGAGAGGCTAAAGGACACGGAGACAGAGACACAAACGTCGACTTCTGCTTTCACCGTGACCTACATACAGTCTCTATGTGGCTGCAGCATTATTTATCATTCATGATTTAGTTAACTTTCTTTTCTCTACAAAAACAGGAGTACATTTCAGACAAAAACTCATTCATTGCTGTATATCACTTCTTTCTGCCCTATCTTATTTTTTTCTTGGCCTGACAAGGGTACTGGACTGGTTACTAGCCTAGCTACGCCAGTCAGTGTATTGTATGGTATTGTGCAGTATTGAGGTCACTGTACTAGACCAGTTCATTCATGAATCCACAGTCAATTATACATCTTGCACCATTCTGGATTATTTGTTATATCTTTGGTTCTATTGGGCTGCTAACTTTAGCTGGTCTGAGCAGTCTCAGGTGGCATTTCTGACTGGACTAGCTGATAGAGGAGTCCGCCAGCTTTAAGCTTGGCTACAACTAGTCATCCATTTGTCTGTTTTCTGTATATTCTATCCATTCCCACTCAACATCTGTTTTCCCAGCCAGATCATCTACCAACCCTCGAGCATATATTTCAGTCACAGACATTATGTTATAAACCTCCCTGTGCGCTTTTACGCAGCACACGAAGAGGGGTAGATAGACGGACTTACGCGCAGGGTTACACCACAACACATTTATTAAAGTAGACACAAACAGTTCCCAAAAAGGTGAGGACGTACAAAAATGCAAGCAACTTACAAAAGGCGTTCCTAGGCCAGCATCGCCCAGGGAACGCATGAGGAGCAGCAATTCATCCACGATAGCGTCCCAGAGCCGGCATTGCTCAAAGGAAGCTGGAGAATCCACGGCTAAAGCGGAAGTGGCTAATGCTACCGTCCACACAGTTCACACACGATTATGTTCATCAATGGACAATTCAATGGACCAGCAATGCTTGACTGGCAAACGCCGCTTAAGTACAAGCATTGCTGGTTCCACAAATTGAGCACACCTGGGCAAGGCGCGGGAAAATAAATGACAGGAGTGGAATCAGCTGGCTGTCAGGAGAGCGAGGGGGCGTGGTCGGACCAGCAGGAGCTAGACAATGCCCACAAGAAAGTAGGTCAAAGCGGCTGTCTAACGGCTGCCGGCCAGACAGTGGCTATGGGTAAGGAAACAAGGACAAAAGACATAGAAAACTCAAAAGATAACAAAATACACAAATATACCGGTAACCCAAGCCACAGAGAACAGTCAGAACCAAGCCTAAGAACAACACCGGCTCGGTTCGTGACACATTATTTTAGCTTATTTTAGTAGTTTATTATTCTTTGGCACAGACACCCTCTCAATAAGCATTGGTTAGCTGCTGTTAGCAGAATTAGCCATTAACTCATTTAGGGTTGGGTAATATAATGAATATATTTGATGTACCGGTACATTTGGCTGCCCATGATACATAAAGTGCCAATATTGCATGTATCAAGTATAGTTTGTCACGTTAATATGAGCCGGGACTTCACTCCATGGGGCATCTCTCTCTCTGTCTCCCCAGCTTCCGCTGCTGAGGAGTCCTCTCCTACCTCTGGTAAAGTGAAATATTTCTACCTATGTGGATAAACTTGATTACCTGATAATGTGAGCTTTGTTAAGCAAGGGGGAAAAAAGACATTTTCAACTTTACATATTGTTGTGAATTTCCATTTTCTTTTATTATGCATTTATTTCATAAGTGAAATGAAAGTCTGTGACATATATACTGTATATATAATATGCATGCATGAAATATGAATTTTTCTAATAAAAATGTAAGTAAACCAAATTTTAAAGAACATTAGGTGCATTAAATATATATTGTGTACTGCAATATAGAGAAATTACATCGCAATACTTTTTCTTGCGATATTGCCCGCCCTACACTCAGTCATGGTGGTTTCTGTGCTTATTACACACCAGGGTCACTCAAACCACACACCCATCCATCCATCCATCCATCTTCTTCTGCTTAATCCTTTTCGGGTCGCGGGGGGGCTGGAACCTATCCCAGCATCTTTGGGCGAGAGGCAGGGTACGCCCTGGACAGATCGCCAGTCCATCATAGGGCCAACACAGAGAGACAGACAACCATTCACTCTCACAGTCATACCTAAGGACAATTTAGAATCCCCAATTTGATGCTAATTAACCTAACTTGCATGTTTTTTGGCATGTGGGCGGAAACTGGAGAAATCCCGGAGTAAATCCACGCGGACACGGGGAGAACATGCAAACTCCACACAGATCACTGTTGGTCGGGGGCTGGGATCGAACCCGGGATCCCCCGGCCAAGGGTGAGTTGCTGTGCTGCCGCAGTGCTAACCACTCCGCCACCGTGCTGCCCCAAACCAAACACCCGTCTCTGATAATACTGTATCTTTGCTTTAAACTCTAATATTCAGCCAGCATTTGTTAGTATGCGACGAAGCATGACAACCGAAACCAAAAGCTAATGCTAGCTTAACACATGGCATCACCATCAAAGCAACAATCTTAGAGAAATTCCAAAAGATGGAGAGAGTGAGGTAAGATGGGGCTCATTAATATTTAAAGCAATATTCTTCCAAAACAGCCCATTTTGTCGAGAGCTCCTTTTCCGTGTGTAAAACTGTACTGTGATAATTAAGCCCTGAGTTGTTCTGACCAAAGCATGTCAGACATTCATTAACATCTCTGGGAGCTGAGTCAACATGTGGAAAATGGGCGTATCAGGGGCCTTTCAAGATATAACAGTTCAGGTTTAAGACAAACATGAAAATTTATGAGACTTTATTAAAAAAAAGTCACAAATTTGATTCACACCATAAAGCTGCAGAGACACAAATGGCAGCAGAAGCAAAGATTGAGCGACAAATCCAGACAAACATCGGTTTGACTCTCCATCACTGAGGCGTCATCAGAGCTGCTTTAATGTAAGCTCATTAAACAGATCTCCTTAGTCTGTGGATAATCTCAGGTTAACTGGTCACCTCTGGTCTAATCTGCTGGATTAGACGACTGTTAGGACTGCAGCGCCACACTTCATTCCTCTGGGTTAAATAATACAGAAATGGATCAGAGAACTGCAGTGGTCCAGACAGAGGGAGAGAAACAGGGCAATCAGACAGACGGAAAGATCGTAGGTTTATTACCAGCCGCACCAGGGGTCTGAAACTTCTGATCCACACTGTATAAATATACACATTTATGAAGAAAAAAAATGGTCAAATTTACATGAAAATATGTTTTAACAGAAAAAAGAGACATTTATGAGTTAAAGTCACAAATTCATAAGAAAACAGTTCTAAATTTAAAAAATAGCCGCATCGTATTAAAGTGTACTAAAAGGCAAAATTTACAAAGGAAAAAAGGTGCACATTAGAAAAAATGCGTTATGATCTGGTGAGCGCACTCCCCCTCCCGTCCTGTGGGAGGGTCCCCGGCTCCGCAGGTAATCAGTTCACCTGCGTGAGTGGACGCACCTGCTGGCTCCTCGCTGCCAGCGCTTAAAAGGACCAGTCTGTGAACGCTCCAGCGCTGGCTCGTTAGGTATACTGCCATACAAGGATTAAGTAAGTAAAGTATTAATTGTTTTGGAACCCAGTGAATAATCCATCTCTCTCTTCCTCTTTCTCAGGTTGCTGCCATCTCTGCGGTGTGTCCCCGGGGGTCTGTTGTGTGCTCACCTGCTCCTTCATCATCTTCACTCCAGATCGCCTACTCCACCCGGTCAGACGTCTCTCCAGCCATACTCATCCGCAGCTCCTGTTCTATTCATCACTGCCTTCCTGGGTTCCTTGTCGGGCTCTCTGCTCTCACTCATAAGAGTTCTTTTCTATGATTCATTATTAAATGCCTCCCCCCTCATTATAATCTGGTCTCGTCTCCCTCATTACAGGCTGGGCGCTCCTCTGGCGAGTGAGGTGATTTTTCCGCTAACTCTGCAACAACTCTTCTCAATAAAACTGTGTTTAAAACTTTGCCTCTCTGCGTTGTGTGCATCCTCTGGTGTAGCATCTTGCACGTGGGCTGATATTACTAGTAATCATGACAAAATGCTAATTTATAAGGGAAGCTGTAGCTTCCCATATTTATACATAAATATGAGAAAATGTTATATATTTAAAAAGATAAAATCAAATATTTTTTTAAGCATGAATAGAAAATAATGATTTTCAATTTACTATTTTTAAGTAAAAATTGGTGTCCTTTTCCTCATAAATTTGCAACTTTTTTAATATAAATTTGGGACTTTTTTCTAATAAATTATGTACTTTTTAAGCAAACATTTAAGATTTCTCTCACTACTTTTCTATTCTAATTTTACAACTTTTTGTGACTACTTTTTAGTATTCTTCCACTTAGTGACTTTTTTTGTAAATAATTTTTCAGCTTTAAAATAAATTTATACTACTTTTTTAGCTTACATTTCTGACTTTTTTTTTTTACTACTATTTTATCATAAATTTACAAGTCTTTATGTTAAATATGTGACTCTTCCATGTAACAGCTTTTTCTCAAAAATTTGCAGCTTTACTCTTGCCAGCTTTTGAGGGTTTTTCTTAAGGCATTTTCACACCTGAAAGTCGGCATAAAGGTACGCATTAAAGCATTTATTTTGTTACATTGTCTACATTTGGTCCAGTAAGAACTGGTTTTACACTGCTCCATTTCCAAGCAAACCAAACAACTTCACATGACGCATCTACGCCCTGTTGTCATGACTACAACTTCTTGTCATGATGACGTTTGTGTTGTTAGCACAGACTGGTAGTTAACAAACATGCTACTCACCCTCCAAAGTGTTTTCTGCAACTCTGGACACATCTGTAACCACACTTTAAGGGTAAACTGGTTGAGACTCTATCATATTAGTTGACGAACTAGTTTAGCGAGGCTATCCAGGTCGTGCTCACCCATTTTTTTCCCCCAAAAAGTCACACATCCTCTTTAAAAAATCTGAGGTTTCTGCATTTTTACAGTTTTTTTTTCAAGTGACTATTTGTGCTGCCAATGTCCATATTTCCTCTCTCCGAGTGCTGCCACGGCTCATTTTTCCTCTAATCAGCTGCGTTAACTTCCTGTGGGTGGTTCAAAAGTCTGAACCTTTCTGAAAATTGCTTTCGCACTCTAAATAAACCAGACCAAGGTTCAGTTTGATCCAGACTGGGATAACCTCTTTTGGCTGGAACAAATTTCAGCTCTATTCAGAGAGGATATCAGCCTTATCGTCACTACAACAGATGTACCGGGAGCTGGCAAAAAACCTGCCAGGAGGCCTAAATCGGATCTTACAGCAAAGAATCCTCACCCCTCGGCCCATCATCAGGCTCCTGTTAAGGTTCCATCTCCAGTATCTGCTCCACTGACGGACCACCTCCCTGCGCAGCGGAGAAGGAGGGTGACCAGGGGCCCCAGTAAAGAGGAACAGTGGGCGGCTGAACTCATCAGGGGCCTTGTGTCTGAAGCACGCTCTTCCTTCCATCCCAGTAAAATTCTGAAGAGTGTGGTGGCGGCTGTTAAACTGGTGGAGGCTAATCCTGGGCTGACCAATTTTCCTGAGTTCGTCGAGCTGCTGGCTTCAGTTTCAGCGCAGCAGTGGCGCTTTCCTAATTTAAATTTAGCCCCGCTTCCAGCTAGAAGATGTCACCTCCCTGCTCGTGATCCATCTCCTCCCCGGGACACGGTTGTTCCGATAGGGGTGGGTGGGGGGGGTTTCCTGACTGGGTCGATCCTCCGTGGGGCTCCCGTCCGGATCCTGCTACGGGCTGCCAAAAGAACTCTGCCTCCCAGCCAGCTGTTTTTCCCTCGCCACGGCGGAAAGTGAAGACAGCAGCCTCAGCCTACGGGTCATTTTTTTCCCGCTGTTTTCCCAGCTCCCCTACCCTGGACTGCCTCGACTGCTCCCCCTTCCTCCTCGGTGTTTTCTTCAGCTGCTGTGAGCCCTGTGGTTCCTTGTCTGGTTCCACCCGTCACCGATCCTGTTGGGGCGGCTCCTCCTTGTCTTTCCGAGGGGCCCACCACCACCATCTCTACGGGAGAGGGAAGAATCAAGCCTGCTGCAGCAGTCACCATCGTTCCCCAGGAAAGCAGGCAAGTGTTCTTTCATTCTAAATCTCAGTTTGATGAATTACCTTGTCTGATTCCTGGGGGTGAAGCTCAGGTGTTACAGTCCACTGAGCTTTCACCACCTGCTGCAGCCATTGAAATTGATCCTGCTACCCCTGTGTTTCCTCCTACACCCCCTGAGCGTCCCCCGGTGCCAGGAGTAGACCGCCGGACGGAGGAGGAACCTGCAGCCCTGGAGAACCAGGTTCCAGCCCCGCAGCCATGTCATGGTCAGAGAAGGAGGGCTGACTGTCATTTGGAGCCTGCGCCGACAATTAAGCGTCCCCGAGTCTCCGTGGAGCAGCAGTCAGCTCCAGCAGGCAACGGATCTCCTGCCACCACTTCGAGTGAGCCATCGGCGTGGGTTTCAGCGCCAGGGGGTTCTCGGACTGTGGAGACCATCATGCCGGCTGCGGAGGCAACCGCAGCTGAGAGGGAACCTGGAATCAACCTCCTGATCACCGAGCCTGGATCGTCGGAGTCCTGGACGGCTGTAGAGCTTGAGATCAGGCAAGTGCTCTATTCTGTCATCCTATTTTCTGTGTTAGAACAATCTTGCCTGTCTCTTGGGGAGGGGAGCCGGGTGCAGCCGGCCACTGCATCCGAGCTCATCTCGCCGGGCTCTGCCGCTGACGGTAATCCTGATTCTTGTTTTCCCCCTATTTCCGAGCCTTCTTCCAGGGTCACCGGAGATGAGTCAGCTCCGCCCGATGTCGTTGAGGCTCCGGGTCCACTTCTGGAGGTCATCCCAGGTGCAACGTTGGCCCGGTCTGGGTCCACCGAGGGTGCTGTGCTGGCCGGGTCTGAGGTCGGTGAGGGAGCTGTAGATCCCTCACTTTTCAATTTTCAATTTGAAAACTTTTTTCAGTGGTTCTTTGAGTCCCACTTGTCTGGGACCTGAGAGCGTCACTTCCTTGTAGTAACGTATCGTCACTTCCTGTTTTGCTGTCTGCCTGTGTGGTTTGCTTTGTGGTTTGCTCTCCAGCCATTAGCTATGGCTACTAGCTCTCCTTCCTCTCCTTCTCTGGTGTGCTCTCTCTGTCAGATGTTTAGCTACACCTCTGCCTCTTTTAGCGATAACGGTAAATGTAATAAATGTTGTCTTTTTGAGGCGCTCGAGGCGAGGTTGTCTGATTTGGAATCCCGGCTCCGCTGCATTGAAACACCGTCTGCGCCAGTTAATCTTGACGGACGCCCATTAGCTGCAGCGGAGTTAGCTAGCTTAGGCCCCCCTGTCAGCGGTCCCTCGGCTCTCCTCAGCAGCGAGGAGACTGGTTGGGTGACGGTGAGAAGGAAGCCTAGTCGCAAAGCCCCGGTACACCACCAACCTGTTCACGTTTCTAATCGTTTTTCCCCGCTCAGCGACACACCCGCTGAGGAAAAAACTCTGATCATTGGCGACTCTGTAGTCAGAAACGTGAACCTAGAGACTCCAGCGGCCATAGTCCAATGTATTCCTGGGGCCAGAGCAGGCGACATCGAGTCAAATTTGAAAATGCTGGCTAAAAGTAACTCTAAATATTCCACAATTGTTATTCACGCCGGCATTAATGACATCCGTCTCCGGCAGTCGGAAGTCACGAAACTTAATATAGAATCGGTGTGTGACTTTGCCAAAACGATGTCTGCCACTGTAGTATTCTCTGGGCCCCTCCCCAATCTGACCAGTGATGACATGTTTAGCCGCTCGTCGTCCTTGAACCGCTGGCTGTCTGTGTGGTGTCCTAAAAATGACGTGGGCTACATTGACAATTGGAGCTCTTTTTGGGGAAAACCTGGTCTTATGAGACCAGACAGCATTCATCCCACTTTGGATGGTGCTTCTCATTTATCTAACAATCTGGCATCTTTTTTATCCAAATTTCCAAAACCATGACTACTCAGAGTTGGGACCAGGAAGCAGAGTCGCAGTCTTACATGCCTCTCTGCAGCTCCTCTTCATCCGCCACCCCTCAGCTTAGCCCCTGTCTTCCCCATCAGAGAATCATTGTCTGCTCCCTCCAAAGTGAATAAAAATATAATGTATAAGCATCCCAAAGTGATAAAGCAAAATATTGGTAAAACTCAAATTAAACATAAAGCCTCTACATTGAATGATTTGGCCTCTGTTCCTCCTCATAATTTAAAAATTAAATGTGGTTTATTAAATATTAGGTCTCTAACTCCCAAGTCTCTGTTAGTCCATGATTTGTTAATTGATCATCAGATTGATTTAATTTCCCTTACAGAGACTTGGTTAGGGCAAGAGGATTATGTTGGTTTAAATGAATCAACTCCCTCTGGTTATTTAAACTGTCAAAATCCCAGAAGTTCTGGTCGTGGAGGAGGAGTAGCAATATTAAAGCAATATTGCTTTAATATTTATTGCTTTATTGAGTAGCAATATTAGGAGTAGCACTATTAAATAAAGTTGAATTGAATTGAATTGAATTGAATCCCCCACTGCTTGACACCGTGCTGGTTCCCTTTTATCCTCCATTCCCCCTCTATTGTCCACCACCGGACACCGCTGGGGTCCCTCTCTTATGGTTCGGCTTCCTTTTGTTGAGCCTCTCAGTTGGGAAGCCGCCCCCGACCTCACCCCTCCGGTCCTGGTGGTCTAAGGATGCTGGTCGGCTGCCTGAAGGACTGTTTCGCCAGTTCTGCGACTCGGGTCAGCCGCCTGAAAGACTGTTTCGCCGGTTCTGGGACTTCGGTAGGCCACTTCAACCTTTTTTCTTAATTTGGAGTCTGGATGCCGATAGGCCACCTGAACAGCTTTTTTGCTCTACCTGCCGGTATTCCTCATACTAGTGTATTCATGGTGGGGTTTTTTTCTCTCGTATATTGTTTAGAAGAGATTTTTTTTCCTGGCATTGATGTCTGAGTGAATGTGTACATATATAAGATAAGCCTTTATTAGTCCCACAACGGGGAAATTCCAGGATTGCAACAGCACAGGGATAGCAACACTCAGAGCATCAAAAGAGAGAGGAAGGGGAAAAAAAACTCGGAATCGAGCCGCTGTTGCAAAAGGCAGCCGACTGGTGTGGCGCCGAGAGACTATTAACAGTGGTATACAAACGCTATAAAAATTACCTCGATAAATCAGTGTGTTAAGTATAATTTTAAAAAATGAACTTATGATATAATGCTGTTTACACTGAAATGAGCTGCCTTCATATTCTTCCTCCTCATTTTGTACAAGTGTAAAAAATAATTTTCATATGATAAGTTGATATATTAATTATCCTTAGAGGCCTAGTGAATTTACACTGAAACGATAATTAAACTGGACGTCTGTCGTAAGCTAGTCATGCTACAGCAGAGCGACGCCGCTCAGTTCAAACCAGACCACGCTTCCTCAATGTCAGCCATCAATGTATTTTTGATCTTGCCTTGTTGCAGTGGATCTGTGGGTTTTTTTGGGGGGTATCCTCAGACTCTAATTTATTTTTACTTGGACATTTCTGTAAGAGGAAGGTCTCATTTCATATTGTGGTTGGTATTTCGCCACTTTTCATTTGTACTTGTGATGTTAGTATTGGCTAACTATTTTGTGTCTGAGCGTTGGTTGTTTTTCATTTGTTCTTGGTGAGTTTTTCTATTTTCTTGTATCCTGCTGTTAGGGTTTTTGAGGTTTATTTTCTTCCTAGTTTCTCTCCCTCCTAGCCTGGATTCCCCCTCCACCCACCCGAGGTTGGTCTTGATAGTTTTTCTGGTCGGGAGGGGGGGAACTTTTCTTCCCTGGATGTCGCAGTGGACGCCTGGTATGCATCCCTTGAACGGGGGGTACTGTGGTGATCTGAGCGCTGAGCTAATCTGCGCTCGAGTCACTCAGTATTTTCCCTTTTTCCCTTGTATTTCTAGTCCTGTTATTATTTGTCTCCCTGGTGCTTTTACTGTGACAGCGCCGCGGCTGGACTTCCGGCTGTCAAGTCGAGCTGGCCCTGTCACAGCTGATTATGGTTGGTGATTACGTTTCTCTTCACCTGTTTGACCTTAGCTTTTGTTGTAGAATTTAAGGTGGCAGTTGAGGCTTGCTCCTGGCTGCGACCTCACCTTCCCTGACTGGAATCCCTACGCCCGGTTCCAGTCTTTTGTTCAGCGTTAGGTTTCGCCCTCGCTCTTTGAATGTAAGTGTTTTTGTGACTTTTTTATTTCCCTCTTTATTTCACCCTTCGGGGTTGCTTGTTTAGTTATTTGTATTTGCCCCACGTGGCTTGTTATTTTGTTACTTTCCTTTATTAAATATACAAACTCTCTGTTGGCATCTGGCGCCTCATTCATGCCCCGAAAGGGGCAGACATGACACCTATATTCACTTTTCTTTATTAATCCACTCATATAACCCCTAGAGGTGTACTCCAGGCAAGTAATCAAGCGCAATCTGGATCCAACCTAATTACGAACCTTGTCAGTAAATAAAAATAATTACAGGGAAAAAAGAAAACCACCGTGAAAGGGTTAATTAACCATGATGCTGATTTAAGGTCAAATTGCCCAGCCCTAAAAAGCACCCTAATAGTAAAAATGATCGTTGCCAAAAAATGTACAAACATGTGAAAACGTGACTTGAGTACATGTATGTAACTCCCTGAATAAGCCAAGACAAATGACACCACATGACTGAATACCCAGACAGTAAAGTTTTATGGGTGATCCAGCTGTGACAGCTGTTGGGGACTGAAGTCGACCTCGATGAACATTCACACTGACGGAGTACGGCAACAATCACACTCCGAATCTAATGTAAAACATTACATAACCGCTGCAAAGTTTCACTGGAGTTCGTCTTCACCTCCTGACTGATCCCTCTGTTACCGTGGCAACCAACACTCTCACCCCCTTAAACTCTGCACACACACGCAAACACACACACAAACCTAAATCATATTTAAAAAAAAAAAAATTATGCATCTGGGCAGCTGCTGGTGATGTCATGAGTTTTTATTCCGAGAGAGAGAGAGAGAGAGAGAGAGAGAGAGAGAGAGAGAGAGAGAGAGAGAGAGAGGTGATGTAATGAGGGTAACGAGGAGCAGCGAGGAAACTTGGAGCTGTTCTCCTCTGCAGTCGACCAACTCCTCATCAGTCAGAGGACGGAGAGAGACGATGGGAACGGATAGAGGGACATATGGAAGGAAGGAAGGGAGGACTTATGTAAGGAAGGAAAGAGATGAAAGACGAGTCAGAGCGGATCAGGAGAGAAAAGGTCGAGGGGGGATTAGGGAGGGAAACCTGAAGCAAACGGAAAAACGAGCAGCTTATTATTGTGGATGAAAATGTGATGGTTGCTTTCTGAAAAGGCTGGCATCGGTTTGGTCTACCCCCTTTCCCCCCCTTCCCACCGCTGACTTCCACATCATTTACACCAGACACAATCACCGTCAATTAGGGAAAAACACATTAAATCCTGCAGTTAGTGAGGACTACAGGCCTGGGGGGGAGGCTGTTTTACCATCTTTATTCACTTCTATTGACATTAAAAACAAGAAATCCATGAAAGTTTTTTCTCTATAAACTGGTGTCCTGGTGTGTGAGGCTGCGTTGTGAATGACCCAACATAAAAATGGTCTGCTTCTTTCCAGTGTTTGGTTCCATGTGTGGAGGGGGGGGGGGGGCTGCAATGGTATCCAAAAGACACAACAGAGAGGCCTAATAAAGACAAACTAGAGGACACTTTTAACAAAAAGAAACAAATACTACAAAGGAAATGACAGAGAAAGTGAAACACAACCTTCAAAGGAATCACGAAACAGCACAAGATATCATCCAATTTCAGGAAAAGCTCAACATTGTAAACCATTTTAAAACTTCACTGACAACCAACCAACTTAAATATTGTCCAGTGCAGATGTCAGTGCTTATAATATACAGTGGGGAAAATACGTATTGAACACATCAACATTTTTTTCATTAAACATATTTCTGATGGAGCCATTGACCTGAGATTTTCACCAGATATCAGTGACAACCCAAGTAATCCATACATACAAAGAAATGAAGGCAACTGTGTTCACAAAACAAGTTCTATTTAATAAAGTGGAATGACACAGGGAATAAGTATTAAACACATGAAGGAAAAAGAGGTGCAAAAAGGCACAGAAAGCCAAGAAACCAGCTGAAATTCATCAGAATTTAGGAAGCCATCCCATCCACCATCAGTGCAAATTAATTTCAGCTGGTTAAGTCCTGACTGATAGCCTTTAAAATGGTCTGAATATCGGATTGTCACACCACAAAGAACTTGTGATGGGTAAAAGCAAAGTGCTCTCTCTAGACCTTTGCAACCTTATTGTTAAAAAACAATGATGGCATTGGTTACAGGCACATTTCTAAACTGCTGAATGTTTCCAGTGAGCATTGTTGGAGCCATCATTTGGAAGTGGAAAGAACATTATTTTACCATAAACCAGCCACTACCAAGAGCTCCTTGCAAGATTTCTGAGAAAGGGGTCAAAAGAATTATCAGAAGAGTTATCCAAGACTCAAAGACCACTCCTGGAGAGCTTCAGAAAGACTTGGAGTTAGCAGGTACTGCTGTTTCAAAGTAAACAATAAGTAATGCACTCAACTGACATGGGCTCTATGACCGTTCACCTCGCAAGACTCCATTGCTGAAGAAAAAGCATGCTGAAGCTCATTTAAAGTTTGCTGCACACATTTGGGCAAGCCAGTAAAATACTGGGAGAATATAGTCTTGTCAGATGAGACCAAAATTAAACTTTTTGAATGCCACACCACATAGCATGGTTGGAGGAGAAATGGCACTGCACATCAGCCCAAAAACACCGTACCAAAAGTGAAGTTTGGAGGTGGGAGCATCATGGTGTGGTGGTGTTTTTCAGCACATGGTACAGGCAGACTTCATATAATTGAAGGAAAGATGAATGGACAGATGTACAGAGATATCCTTGAGAAGAACCTGTTGCCATCTGCCAAGATGCTGATGATAAAATGAGGGTGGACATTTCAGCAAGACAGTGATCCCAAACATACAGCCAAGGAAACTCTCATTTGGCTCCAGAGAAGGAAAATAAACCTGCTAGAATGGCAGAGTCAGTCACCTGACCTGAATCCAATTGAAAATCTCTGCAGCGAACTGAAGATCAGATTTCATAAAAGACACCCACGGAACCTTCAAGATTTGAAGACAGTTTGTGTGGAAGAATGGGATAAAATCACTCTTGAGCAATGCCTGCGCCTAGTTTCTCCGTACAGGAGGTGTCTCGAAGCGGTTATTACCAACAAAGGCTTTTCTACTAAATATTAAATGAATTTCACCAAGCGTGTTCAATACTCATTCCCTTTGTCATTCCACTTTATTAAATATAACTTGTTTTGTGAACACAGTTGCCTTAATTTCTTTGTATGTATGGTTTACTTGTGTTGTTACTGATATCTGGTGACAATCTCAGGTCAATGGCTCCATCAGAAATATGTTTAATGAGAAAAAAGTTGACATGTTCAATACTTGTTTTCCCCGCTGCATACCGTCACTTGTTGAGTAGGTTTTTGGTCACTGCTGCTAGCTAGTTAGCATGTTAGCAATTTGGCTTTGGCACACTTTGCTCACTTTTTCTTGGCATTTTCAGATGAAATAAAGAGACCGTCACCACAAAGGTATTGTGGTTTGCTAACTGAGAAATAAATTCAACTCTAGCTTGTCATGATTCTGAGCACAGAGGGTGACGTCATCAGCCTCTAAGTTGTTTTATGTTATTTTCTCTATTTTTGCATCTCTGTTTATTCTGTATTTACTTTGGTTATCTTAGTTTGCGGGTTTTCATGCATTTCTGTATTTTGTCTCTGGGTTGGCATTTGTCTGTTTATTTATGAGTTGCCTTGTATTCTTAGTCTTGTCATTATTAGTCTGTTTCCTTTAGTTTGTGCATCTATTATTATCCAGTGTTGTATTTTATATTTCTGCCTGAGGTTGGTTAACAGTCTCCCTTATCCTCATCTCTTCTTTTGTCTTTTGGTTTTCATGTATATTATATTATCTGCATCGCTGTTTTGCCTTATTTTGTCCTCACCTTAGGGGTTATGTTCTAGTTTTGTCTTTATAGTCTTCTCTATGTATTTGTGAATCATCTTGAAGTTACTGTACTCTTGGGTTGGTGTTTATTTTATTGTCGCCTTGTTGGTTTTTCCCCTTTTCTGTATTCTCTGGTTTGTAGTTCATTTTTGTATCCTGGCATTGTTATTTCATTGTCAGTTATCCCCTGTATCATTAGTTATTCATTCCAGTCTGTGCTTTTATTTTGACAGCAGCCCATATAACTTCCTGCTGTCAAACTCTGTTTCACGGGCTGCGCAGCTGTCACTGATTGTGCTGATTATTTCCTCACTCATGTATACACACCTGATCTCATTTGCTGGCCCCTATTTATAGGCTGCTGTGTGGCTTCCTCCTCGCAGCAGTCTTCTGGTTTCAGATATTACTCCTACATCTTCTTATTTCTAGATGGAGTCCCCGTCTGTTTGTATTCTCCGGGTGTTCCCCGTTCCTCTGTCTTTTCCCGTAAGTGTTTGTGTATGTTATTTTGTGTTCTTTAAGAAATGTGCAAACTCACAGCCAGCAATTGGTGTCTTCAGTCCGCCCTTGCCAGGGCAATTTATGACATAGCTTGTCTATTTTTTAACAGATGTGAAATATCTTGTGGATGTTTATAAGGGTAGGACTTCCAGGTCATGAAGACATGATTTCTTTTCAAACAGTGCCTCACGGTGGAAATTAAGGTATCCAACACAGTATTACAATTCTTACACATCTATAAGAAGCCACTGAAAGAGGTGACAGTAAAAAACGGTAAGTAATTAATAGTTACTAGAGGGGGAGTAAAGGATCATGGGGGGTAAAGGATCAACATTCTCGTCGCAACCCCTGTGAGTACCCAGAGCCCTCTGGGGAAACTGATAATCCTACTCGCTCGCCAAATCCTGCAATGGATCCTGGCCCTGATCTCCAACACCAAGATGTAGACAATGTCTTTCAAGATACAGTATTGGCCCTACACTCCATATCCTACAGCTGAACATTGAAGGAATCTCCGCAGCAAAGCGTGAGCTCCTTGCTACAATCTGCAACACGGAAAAAGTAGACATCATCTGCCTTCAAGAAATACACGTTGGTGCTGACAGCCCAAGAAACAGACTCAACATCACAAACTATGACCTTGTGGCTTTCTCCGGCCATAAGCAATATGGATGAGCTACCTATATCTGATCGGACATTGCAGATGCCGAACAGCTTGAGTCTTCAGAACTGTTTGATACCATTCGCATAGGCAGCTACAAAATCATCAGTGTTTACAAACCACCATCAATGAACTGGACTACTACTGCCCTGCCAAATCACAGACACCCTGCTATCTATCCGGTCGACTTCAACAGCCACCACACTAAATGGGGCTATGTCAAGGCAAACAGTGACGGAGATTGGTTAGTGGAATTGTCATCCCAGCTGGGAATGAGCCTTGTCATTGACCTGAAACAGAAACGCTCCTTCCACTTGGCAGGCTGGAACCATGACTTCTCCACAGATCTATGCTGGGTCACAACACATGATGGGCAACCTTTACAAGCATCAGTAAAGGTCCTGGATGACTTCATAAGAAGCCAATACAGGCCCGTTGTGATCCACATTGGCCTGCGAATCCTGATTACTAGATTGCTCCAAAAACCCAGATGGAACTGGACTAAGTTCTCTGAGCAGTTGGATCAAAGTGTTGTATGCATTCCCACTGTGATCCCTTCAGTGAATGAAGCCTATTCCAGATTTTCAAAAGCTATCTTTAAAGCAGCAAAGGCAAACATACCTCGTGGCTTCTGGCCTAGCTACATCCCATGCATGGATTCAGAATGCCAACTCCTCTTTGAGGAGTATGCCAACACTGGTGATCCAGACACTGCTGACCACCTTGTTGAAAATCTCGACAAGGCATACCAGGCTAGATGGGAGGAAAGCACCAGTGAGTTGGACTACACGTTCGAGTCGGAAAAGCTGGAACTCGATTCGGTGACTTGGCGTTAATCAACAGGCATACACTTTAACCAGTCCATCAGTGAAGCCCAATGCAGTAGCAAGCCATTGAGTGAAAATGGGTAAAGTCCCAGTCGACAAACAAGTAAAACATTCAACCAAAAAGGAATAGCAGACCTTCAGAAAGTCATCACCACTAGAGACTATAATGGCACCCCCATCTCTTCCGAAGATGTAGACCGTGCTTTAAATAAAATGAAAAATGGTAAAGCACCAGGATATGATAACATCCATCCTAAATTCCTAAAACACCTGTGACCATGGGCAAGAAAATGGCTGGCTCGCTTTCTCTCGAGGGTAACTGTGGAGAAAACCCTTCCCAAGAGGTGGAGAACTGCAAAAACAATAGCGGTTTCTAAAGCTAGGAAAGACCCAAAACTTTCTTCAAGTTATCGACTAATATCACTCCTCTCAATGTGCTATAAGGTGCCCTAAAGGATCATCCTCCACCACATCAAGCCAAAAGTGGAGGAAATACTAAATATTGAACAAGCTGGTTTCTGCTCTGGCAGAAGCACGTAAGATCAAGTACTAGCTCTCACCACCTACACTGAAAATGGATACCAGAAGTGCTTCAAGACTGAGGTGGTCTTGTTAGATCTTACTGCGGAATACAACACAGTCTGGCATAAAAGCCGACTAGTGAAAATACCCAAGGTCCTTCCATGCTGGGTTGTATACACAGTTGATCTACTGCTGCAACAACATCGGTTTCATGTTCACCTGGGAGATTCCACCAGCTCTTGGAGAAGACAGAAAAATGGGTTGCCACAAGGTTTGGTCCTGGCACCCATCCTGTTCAACCTGTGCATCAATGATCTCACAACTACAATATCACGAAGTTCATCCATGCCGACGACATCTGCCTTGCTACCCAAGCAAAAGTCTTTGTGAAACTCAACTCTGCCCTAAATAATGACATGACCAAGATGAGTGAATATTGTAAGCGCTGGCGTCTTCAGCTGAGCACTGCCAAAACAGTGTCAAGTGTATTCCATCCACACAATGCAAGATGACAACAAGAACTAGATATTAATATGAACGGAAAATGCTTGAATCACGACCCTTAGCCCGAATATCTCAGTGTCACTCTTGACTGCACCCTAACATATAAACCTCATCTACAGAAGGTAGCCACCAAATTGAGAACCAGAAACAACCTCCTCCGTATGCTTGCAGGTATAACCTGGGGTGCAAAAGCAAAGACACTCTGCTCAACAGCACTGGCACTCTATTATTCAGTAGAAGAGTACTGCTGCCCAATATGAAGAAACTCTGTACATACCAATCTTGTCAATGTCCAACTAAACAGCACAATGAGGACCAACAGCGGTGCAGTCCATTGTTCCAAGACAGACTGGCTTCCAGTGCTGAGCAACACTGCTCCCCCAGACATTACCGCAGAGAGGTTACTACATCTAAACTACTTCAGAAGATCCAAGACAATCCAACACTGCCAATCCTTGAGGACATTGTTTACCATCCAAGACCAAGACTTAAATCTCGACACCCAATCTGGTCCAACACTCCAGAGACCACAACAACATCAACAGATCTGTGGTGCAAGAGATGGCATGAACATGGAGATATCCCTAACAAATTCTTGGTTGCTGACCCTACCATTGAGCTCCCAGGAATGGAACTTCCCCGAGGACAATAGAGACTACTAAATCAGTTTTGTTCTGATGCTGGACCTTGCAAATCAAGCCTCCACAAATGGGGTTATGCTGTATCCCCCCCATGTGACTGTGGTGACCTCCAAACAATGCAACACATTGTGAACGATTGTCGATCTACTCGTGCTTCACGAAGTGGATGACCTTGCTGTCAGCTGGCTAACTGATACTGGACTGAACTGGAGATCATAGCAATCGACTATATATATAGTTACTAGAACACCTTTGAAGCGGAGTGATACATATCCAGTGAAATGTCGGAGAGACATATAGCAACTCCTGGAATCCCTATTGTCCAATCAAATTGCTCGGTGAGACCTAATCGTTGTATAATTTAGTTTATACAACTGAGCAATCTGATTGTACAACAGGAATTCCAGGAGTTGCTGTATTCCACTATAGACCAGAAGTAAACAATTTTATGAGGAAAATTTGGGAGAGAAAAAATGTAATTTCATGAGGGGAAAAAAGCTGCAAAATTGGGGGAAAACAAATCACAAATTTACAAGTAAAAAATTGCAACATAATTTTACTAGAAAAAAGTTCTACATTTAGAGGAAAAAAATGTAAATTTGCAAGAAAAAGGTTGCAAATTTTTTTAAAGAAAAGCGAGCAAATTTTTTTTAGGGGGAGGGGTTCAAAATTCACAAGAAAAAAGTTGTAAGTTCCGAAGCAAGAAAAAAGTTGTATATTGGAGAGGAAAAAAATGTAATTTTATACGAAAAAACGTCCAAAGTTAGAGGGAAAAAGTTGCAAAATCCACATGAGAAAAGCATCAATTTTATGTGATTTTTACTTTTAATACTACTACTTTTTTCACATGAATTTGCAACATTTTTCTCATAAACTTGCAACTTTTTTCTCTCACATTTGATGCCTTTCACGTGTAAATCTGCAACACCAGAAACAGTAAAAGCACCACTTCCCGTCAGTGTTTCTGCTCACTCATTTTCCTCCAGCTCCTTCCTAACTTCCTCGTCCTCCTCCCCCTCCTTTATCAAGAGGTCCGGCAGTGACAGGGCACTCGGTGGCGGGGGGGAGAAAACAAGGCAACCCTCTCCAAAGAGCAACAAAAGAGTCTGGAAGAAAAGGAGGAATTCCTCTGCCCTGATGTAACGTTTTTCTGTTGGAGAGACCTGCTGCTCCACCTCCATGTCCTTCACGCCTTCCCTCTACTGCTTCATCTGCATAAGCAGACTGCTTTTTTCTGCCAATTTTTAAACCAACATGGAGCTATAGCACTACGTAAGAGAGAAATTTACAGTGACGGGATGACATGAGACAGACACACGCCGACGCATGTGCAAAAAACAAACAAACAAAGAGCGAGCATGCACAGCAGCAGGAATTTGAACTTTGTGACCTTTTTTCTTTACAGGAAAACATTGTAATGTCTCAGCTCAGCCTGGAACCTTCTGTTAGGACAAAAAACTGCTGATACACTCGGTA
This sequence comes from Pholidichthys leucotaenia, assembly GCA_020510985.1. Taxonomy (NCBI): domain Eukaryota; kingdom Metazoa; phylum Chordata; class Actinopteri; order Cichliformes; family Pholidichthyidae; genus Pholidichthys; species Pholidichthys leucotaenia. The sequence continues at coordinate 285,704,482 of CM035847.1, read as the reverse complement.
GGATCCAATCAGTTAACCTGCGTGTCCACCAAATGTGTTTTTTGTTGCTGGACTGCCCTGAACCTCTTCTTCACAGCGCTCCTGGAAAAAAGTCTGGACTCCTAGTTTGTAAGCAGCAGGTCGACCTTGGAGCCGGTCAGAATTCCTGGCTGTGGCCTCTCAGTCCAGCTAACGTTAGTGGCCCAGTACACCTGGCTGTGATAGCCAGGAGGATGTTTGACATTTCACACCACATAAAATCATATAAAATCACAAAAATCAACATAACCAGGAGGTGATTTGAGGAAATGACTGAAAACCATCCCGTTTGTTAACTTCTCATCCCCCTGTTATCACAGAGAGCAGGTAATACAGTATAACTGGATATAACAGTGAGAGTAGAGTTACAAATGTACAAAAAAGTTGAAATTTCATGAGGAAAAAAAGTTACAAATTTATGACTATATAGCTGTACATTTGTGCGAAACAAGTGTCAATTTCACTAAAAGTGGCAAATTCATAGTAATAAAAAGGGAAAATTTGTTAGAAAAGCCACACATTTGCCAGGAGGCAACATAAGTTGCAAATTTATTAGAAAAAAGTTGTAAATTTCTAAGAAAAATGCTACAAGTTTGTGGGAAAAACCTCACAAATTGGCAAAAAGGGGCATTTACAGTAATAGAGAAAAACGTAAAAAAAAAATACACAAATCTGTAAATTTGAATTTTTTCTTATAAATTTGTGATTTTTTCCTTGTAAATGTACTACTTTTTATTGTATTTTTTTTACTTTTTCCTTATACATTTGCAACTTTTGTCATATTTTTTTTTCTTGTAAATGTTTTTTTTTTTTATACATAAATTTTTGATTTTCTTTTTTCTGTAAATGTGGAGCTTTTTTTCCCCTTGTGATTTTAAAATGTTTTCTGGTAAATGTATTACTTTTTTCTTGGAAATATGCTTTTTTCCTCATTGATAAAGTTTTATCCCCCTCCCACCACCACCACCACAGATTTGTTAACATTTTTCTCCAAAAAATTGAAACTTGCTTATGGTAAATTATGGTGACTTTTGTTCATTGTAAATTAGCATCTTTTGTCATATCATTCTTGAAAATATGTACTTATTTTGGGTTTATATGTTTGCAACAAAATCTGTGAGCATACCATCAACCTCCAGCATCCCCCTCTGTTAAAAAATAATAAATCGTCTCCTGTACAGAACCCATGAAAATACAGTAAAGCTGAAACCCCACAAAGCATAGCAGGAGCCACCACTTCCCTCTGATGAAAACAACTGAGATATTATTGCAACAAAGAAGACGCTTCGATACCCATGGTCCCTTACCCTTCCAAAGAGTTGAATATTTGTGGGTAATTGTATAAAAAATGATCCCCCCCCCCACACACACATATTATCATAAACCTTTAATATCATGTTACAGAAGACTCTGAAGCACCAATGCTAAATGCAAAAAAACCCCAAACTTGCAAATTTGAAACATTTCTTGTAAATTTACAACTTCTTTTAAACGTGAATTTTTTCTCATAAATTTGCAACTTTTTTCTTTTAAATTTGCAATTTTTTCTCTCATAAATTTGTTTCTTTTTGTTGTGAAGTTGCAATGTTTTTTTAATTAAATTGTGACCTTTTTCTTGTAAATTAGCAACTTTTTTCTTTCAAATTAGCAACGTTTTTCTTTTAAATTTGCAACTTTTTGTAAAATCAAACCAACTTTTTTCTTGTAAATTTGCTATTTTTTCCTCATTAATTTGCTATTTTTCTTGTAAATTCACAAATTTTATCATTAAATCTACAATTTTTAGTTGTGAATTTGTGACTTTTTTCTTTTAAATTTGCAACTTTTTCCTCTCACAAATTTGTTACTTTTGCCAAATTTGCAGCTGTTTTCTCATAAATTGGCAAATTTTTTCTTTTAAATTTGCAAATCATTTCTCATAAATTTTGCAACTTTTTTCTTTTAAATTTCAACCTTTTATATAAAGTTGCAACTTTTTTCATAAAATTGCAATTTTTTCCTTTTAAATATGCAATTTTTAAAAATCAAATTGTGAATTTTTTTTCTTTAAATTTGCTATTTTTTCTCATAAATTCACACATTTTTCTCCATCAAATCTGCAGCTTTTTTTTGTTTTTGCAAATTTGTGACCTTTTTCTTCTAAATTTGCAACATCCATATGAATGCTGGTTAAGTTTTTATTCTACGTAATGCCTCAAACTTTCTCTCTTCTAGTCAGTGACTCAAGTTTGTTATGCCTTGGTGAAAATGGAGGCATACAGTAATCAGTCAGTGTGTGTGTGTGTGTGTGTGTGTGTGTGTGTGTTTGTGTCTGTCTGTCTGTTAGCAGCTTTTCAGCTCGCCTGGTCAAAATTAAGTGGAACTAAAGGCTTGTTATCATTGTATCACCATATTTTCTGGACTTTCAATTTGCCAGAATTTTGAGATAAGGCTTTGTTTTCAAAATAAACACAAATTTAACTCACCATTGCTGTGTAATCGAGGTGTGAAAAAAGGTAGAGTTCACCAGCCCACATGACAAACACACAATGCATCCTGGGATGTGTAGGTCAGACGGTTATAAGCAAACCGCAAGAGTTTGTTATGAACGAATGACAAAAAAAAATCACAGAATGGACCGTTTGAAGGAAAATTTAGAGGGACCAAACTTAACTGGACGGCAAAGGCACGCTATTTAGCGAAACTTACCGGGGTTAACGGGCTGGATCCCTACCAACATACCACGTGGAGTTTGGACGTAAACATTCTGCCTAACTTCGACCATGCCTTCATTTATAATTATATGATTTTAACTGTAAGTCCATATGCACACAAAGTTTTCAGTAACTTTAGGTCTTTGCAGCAGCCCAAGTGCAGTTCACAGATGGTTGGGTGCATGACGTGGAGATGGACAAGGCAGACCTGAAGACAGCTGCGCGCACAAAGGCGGGATTTTTTAAATTTCCTCTCTTGTCATGCTAAACATAGTTCCTTCCCTATACAACTAGATGAAGTTAAAATGTGCAGCACTCTGAAAATATTTTTAAAAATGAACAGAAATTATATCATTTTCAAGTAGTGTGAAAAATGTGTGAACTTAACATTTATTGTTTTAAATCTATATGAAACATTGATCAAATTGTTCACTTTGTTTTGATTATACAAATTTGCTTGTAATGATTATAGCTCTTCTGCTTAATCTGTTGTAATTCTGAATGTGTAAACTTTCCTTCCATGTCGACTGTGTCAGGCGTAGGCATTATATAAGCTTTAGCTTCAGCATACACCCTTTCAGTTCATAGCGATTGTTGAAAGTTTACTGAATGAATGAATAAATAAATATGTACATGTCATACATTATACTGCATGTAGCATCAGACATTGCTGCTGTTTGGTGCCGTCAACACTTGTAATGTTTTAACTGTTTTTTTTATTTACATTGCAAAAACGTTTTGGGTTTTTTTTGTATTTCTTCGGTTGATCATTCCATGCGGCTTTGCCAAAAGCCTCTTCATCCGTGGGTTATCCTAAGATCCAGTGGAGAAGTGGAGAGTGCTCATTGTCGGGCCACTTTTCCCACAATGCACTTTTGTAAACATGATGTCACACTGGAGGCACCGAGGCATCAGCACCGTGGTGCTTTCATTTGTATAAAGTTTTTGTTTTAAAGGGTCTGAACTCTTCCCTATTACAAAATCAGAGGCCCCTAATCACAATCTTGCATCGGGCCCTGACTACCTACAGTGTCCCCCACAACCTTTACTCTGGACAAAATGTCCTGTTCTCCCCCCCCCCCCCCCATCCCCCAACAGTGACATGAAATATCCGCCCATGGTTCCATGCTGCAAACCGTTGCTTGGACCCCCTTTAAACTAGTTTTCCTCATCAGCTCGCTTCTGCGACCTCCCTCCCGTCACCTCCTGTCTTCCTGTCTCTGGCAGCAGAGGTTGGGGTTGCCCAAGTGACCCAGCCCAGGCTGAGCAAACGGCTGACAGGACGCCATGACAACCTCCCTCTCTGATTTTCTTTTTCATCAGCCTATCCCAGATTTTCAGCTGATCCCACTTCTCCCTTTTCTCCTCCTTCCCCTTCCCATCCTTTCATCTCCTGTCTCTGTCTTCACTTCCCTTTGTTGTACCTGCTGTCACATTCATCTGAAAGCTGCCAGCGCGCTCTTGGGAACAGGAGAAAACAGAGAAGAAGAAAAACACACAAGTCAGTAACACTGTGGCCTTTAAGCGAGGCAGTCTCCTTTCAGGATGTGACATTCTGGGTGCACATGCGTAGAAACGCTTAAAAAATAATAAGAATATACTAGCATCTCATAGGGTTAAATTAGGTCGTAAATACAGTTAATTCCACTGTATTCAGTCTTTCATAGAAAAAAGAGGAAAGAACAAAAGAAGCTGTTTTTCAGCGCCAGTGCCCAGATGTTCTGTCACTAATTTGTCACTGTGTGGCAAAAATATCAACCAATTTCACCAATTTCTCATTTTCAGACGTCACCATTATTAAAGTAGAACTGTTTAAACATGCACCGCCGCCAGGAACCTTCGTAAATGTCACCCATTGGAAGTGGATGGAGAAAAGTAAATGTTTGATACGGCTGGAACAGACAGTACAGCTTTCTCTGCAGATTTTTATTGGCTGACGTGTGGGAAATGTGCATGAGATGGACCATTTTTTAAACTGTGTGCTACATGCGAGGGGGAAAAATAATCACGCAATATCCAAATCTGGTCTTGCTACTTACTGTACATGCTAAACACAGGCGCAGCTGAATAAAATCTAAACGCAGCACTGAATGTTATTAAAAGCTCATTTTTGGTTGTAATTTAATCAGAAAGTTATATTCAGTACATGTAAAGTGAAATATTCCAAGCCTTTTTTGTATTTTAATTTTGATGATTATGGCTTATGCAGTTCCATTTTCTATAGAATAAGATTTTCCTTTTCATTATCATTTATAATTATGTAGTTTTTTGCATACACACACTATTAAATAAATTATATTTCAATAATAGTTTGTGTTTATGTACTCAACTGGTACGTAATACTCTTTATGCTTTATGCTAAATAACATGAGTCCAAACATGCTATTGTCATGTAATTTTGTTCTTACATGACTCCATCGTTATGTGAGGATGCTCAGTATTGTTGTTAGCCGGTAGCATTTCAGCTGCTAGCATAGCTACCTGTGGAAACGTTTAATGCTCACTTTTTATATGATGGATGTCTTTGTTAGTGAGACATGCCCTGTTGTAATAGCAAACTGTTAAAAGTTAATATCACTTTTAGTTTTTCTCCTACTTCTGGTCATTTGTCCGTAAGTCTGTTGGCTTGATTGTTAGCAATAATGCAAGCAATAAGCCTTATTTAACCAGACTGGAGTGCATTATAAGGTATGTCAGTTGTAACTGTGAAACTGGGAATGACTGTTATCATTGAAATAGGTAACATGATCATTTTATTGCAATTATTTAATAAAATATAGTGATGTTTGACACGTAATGCCAAATGAGGATGGGCTGCTACTCACAGAAAAGAGACTTGGCCAAAGGGTTCAAGGGGAGTGTCTAGAAAAATGGGCAGTGGGCTGGCTATGTATTCAACAGTCTGAGAATCAGCAGAAAGACACCAGAGGGAATCAGATCACTGCAGTGGCTGACAGCACTCAGCCACTGATAAAGATTTCAGTTGTTCATTTACTTATTCATTCATTTTTAAAGTGCAAAATCTAACTTACTGCACCTTTGATGTTCTGCACCGATGCAGAAGGCAGCATGCATTTTAGAATCAAGAACCTTCCATACCTCTAAACCCCATGCCATTAAACGGTGACATGGCAGAAACCCTTCAACACGCGCACACATCAACGGAAAAAACGCAGACCCACAGACACACCGTCCACGCGGGCAGCTCAGCCATCCGACCCTCTTAGAAAGTCACACATCTCACTATGCATCCACACACAACTATACACACACACACACACGCCTAATCACCCGCATACTCATCTGTCCTCCACGTGCACGCCACACACACACACTCGCACCCACGCAGCTCGTTTGTGTCCTCGGAGAGCCCGCTGCGCCGTAACTGGACCTCGTGTGAATTCCTGGTGCTCCCAAACGAGTTCAACACTTTTCTGAGATTACTCACACCATCGCGCGCGCACACACACACACACACACACACACACACACACACGAGCTGAAACGCAGACAACTCTATCAAACACACACTCTATGAGAACGTCACTGCATAATGAAGTGATACAAAGGGAGAATTTCTGACTTTGCTTTCTCTCTTTTGGCCCCCGCTGCCCTTCTCTCTACCTCTTTATTCAGGTTCTTTTTCACTTTACTGCATATGCAGAGGAGGGTAGAGTAGCCAGAGACTGTACTCCAGTAAAAGTACCTCATGAGTTTAAATACTCGAGTAGCCAATAAAACATTCATTAAGTAGGAGTGAGAAACTATCAACTAAAAAAGTTACTGAAGCAGTAGTGGCTTTACTCTAACGATCAAGTGAGGTTTTTCTTGTAAATTTGAGGCGTTTTTGTTTCAAATTTAAGACATTTTCTCTAATAAATTTCCAATTTTTCTCATATATTTGTGACTTTTTCGCTTAAAATTTTTGTCATAAATTTACCTGATAAATTTCCAATGCTTTAAGACAATTTTGAAACATTTTTCATGTGAATTTACAACTTTTTTTGTCCTAAATTTGCTGCTTTTTTCTTGTAAAATTGCAATTTCTTTCTTTTAAATTTGTGACTTTTTCATCGTTAATCTGCACCTTCATTCTCCTAAACTTTCAACTGTTTTGTCGAACTTGTTTTAAATTTAAGATATCTGCCTAATAAATTTGTGAGTTATTTCTCCTGAAATGTTGTGACAGTCTTCGTTTAGTTCCCCGTAGCCCCGTTTATCAGTATTATTATCATGATCACAGTTGTGCTTGGGTTTGATGATTATTCCTCTCATGTTTATTCCTGTCATGATTTGGGTTTGGGCTTTTGTTTTGACGGTGCCTTTTACTTCCTTCCAGTTTTGCATTGTGAGTTTTTGCTTTGTTAATTATTCACGGCTGCTTCTGATTTCTTGATTATTGATTGTTCAGGGGCGTTCTTGATTTGTTTCCTCATTTATAGAGGCGGCGCGCCGCCGTCAGCACGGCGACCTTCATGCCTTCTCGTTGTCATGTTCCCGGTCTTGAATCTAGTTCTCATTTCTCGTTCATGTTTATAATTTAGTTTTTGTTAATAAATCATGCCTCAACATCGCTCCGCACTTGCCGCAGGGGGGCAATCATGGCAAAATTTGCTACTCTTTTCTTGTAAATTTGTGATTTTGTTTTTCCTTGTAAATTTTAAACCTTTTATCTGAATTTTGGGAATTTTTTTGTCCTAAATTTGCTACTTTTTTCGTGTAAAATTGCAACTTCTTTCTTTTAAATTTGTGACTTTTTCATCATTAATCTGCACCTCTTTTCTCATAAAATTTTGACTTTTTTTTTTTTTAAAAAGTGACATTTTTGTTTTAAATTTAGGACATTTTTCTAATAAACGTGTGATGTGTTTCTCCTAAAATTTGGTGATGAAGTTACATTTTATAACAAATTTGTGACATTTTTCATGCAAATTTGCAACTTTTTCCCTCATAAAGTCACTCCTCTTTTTTCCAAATTTACCACTTTTCAATTGTAAATTCGAGGCCTTTTGTCATAATTTTGGAACATTTTTGTCCTAAACTTGCCCCTTTTTTTTTTTTTTTTTTGCAAATTTGTGACATTTTTCACTGTAAATCTGCACCTATTTTTTCTAATTTTCAACTTTTTCTTAAAAATTTGTGAGATTATTGTTATAAATTTAAAACATTTGCTTAACAAATTTGCGAGATATTTCTTCTAAAATTCTCTGATAAATTTGTAACAAATTTGTGATATTTTTTCATGTAAATCTGCAACCATTTTGCATAAATTTGCTACTTTTTTTTCTAAATTTAGACTTTTGCTCACAAATTTGTTAATTTTTCTAAATTTGCAACTTTTTCTTGTAAATTTGCAGTTTTCATGTGGATGTGGGTTTATGTAAGTAATTGTTTATTTTCTGTTCATCTAGTCAACGACACAAGTTAATTTTTAGTGGGTTTTATTTTTTTGGGGGGGGGTGGATTTTTTTCTCATATTTTAAAGGGTTTAACCCCCCCCCCCCACACACACACACGCATATGGCACTGTAAAAAGCTGGAAACGGTCCTGGACTGCTGTCATGGAGCCCCACAAACACACACCGTCTCCCTGCACTCTCCGCCCTGGACATGTCGAGTGTTATCTTCACTGATCGTATCTGGTGTCCAGCAACTGCCCTGGCGGAGCCCCCACCTGTCCTCCTCCACGCCGGACACCCGTCCCTCCACTCTGCCACCCGTGGAGTCTCAAAGTCGTCCCGGCAGTCCTTCCCAACATCTGTTCCAGACTGTGAATGGGTGTAAGGTGTGACTGTAGGGGTTCATGTGGGACTGCGGCGTGTATTTTCATGTGTCCGTCTGCACACTTGCTTTCATCTTAGGTGTGTAAGTGAGCCTTTATTATTGGGGGGGGGGGGTAAACCCGAGTGCTGCTTTCATTTTTGACTGTCATTAGTATGTCTATCTTTGGCTGCTGTGTCTGTCCGTGTGTGTGTGAGATGGGGACAGTAGTGTCAGCTGGCCTAAGCCTCCTCACCCCCCCTTCACTGCATTACCCTTCACCCCCCCCCCACAAAAAAAACCTGTCTCTGTTCCCTGTGTGACTACAATTTCCCCTTTGCCCCGTCAGCTGCCCCAGTGCTGCTTCTGCCCTCTCATACTTGAACGATGATTTATGAATTCCTTCGCTTCTCGTCGGGCCCATGACGACTCACTGCAATTAAGACGCTCATTGACACGTCACTCCCTCACGTGTAATATTGCTTAATTTTTTGACAGTGAAAGGGATTTAAGTGGCATGAAACAATTTGCAGGATTGCAGACTGGCTGAAGAGCTGCTACCATTAAAGTGTCAGGTTTGGTTTCCAGAAAACCAACATGTTAACGTTCTGTTCAGAATTAAGGACTTCAAAAATAAGTCCAAAAAGTCCCCTAAAGGAGCATAATAAGTGGTGTAGTAAACAGCAGGTTATAGTCACATAATACAACATAACAACAGCGTAATGTGAGCACATGGCTGTGCTCTGAGACCTTCCACGTGCAAAAACCAGTCAGGTATGAGCGCCAGCATGAAGTCTGACATGACATGAAAACGATGCGTTACGGGGATGATGGCTGCAGCCGTGCCACCACTAGAAGCAAGCTAAAGCAGCTAATTAGGGCTTTGCTAATATGGTGATTTGATTCTGTGGCTTGCCGAAACAAATGCTAAAAATTTTATTATGTACAAAACCTTCAAGGCAATCGAATTAAATGGAATTGGGTCTTTAAATCAAAGAGGAAAAACATCTGCATCTCCTCTTGGTGAACGGTCATGAAATGGTTTAACAAGAGTGTTGGTCTTTTAAAATAAAATAAAATGAAATCCACGTCCATCTCTGCCTCTTTTCTCCAGTTGTTCTAACAATTCACAATCCCGATGCTTCCTTTCCTTCCCTTCCTGTCTCCCTCGGCCGAGCACGCGCTGCGTCTCATCATGCTGCTCAGAAACGCACACGCGCATGCAGCCGATGTCTGTCAGAGCGGCTGGGGAGACGAGCTGCGTTATAAAAATGCCCGTCTCACTTTATCGGCGTTTTCACAACTTCGCAGGGCACCAGGTGTTTGAACTGGAGCCTCCTTGCACCCCCCCCCCCGTCCCTCTCCCTCCTTTCCCTCTCTCTCCCTGACACCAAAAGCCAGTGCCTTGACATCACATGTGCCACGCAGTCAGCTAACGGAGCCTAGCAACGTGCAGTGGCCTGCGCCGGTTGGTGAGTTTTACTGGACCACACAGTGATGAGAAGGAGAAAAAACCTTCACAGCCTGGCTGCTCCTCCAGGAGGCCAGTTAAAGAGCGTCTAGTTTACAAACGCAACAGCCATTAATTCCAGTCACCTTCCACTTTAACTACATGTTGAACATGTGAGCAGTCTTCACAGAAATGAGGATTGACATGTTACAAGGTGCAACGAGTCGGGCGGCGACTGGAGCATCGCACCAGCAGTGGGTGATGGGGGGGGGGGGTGAGGGGAGACCCAAAACCATCCCCCTTGTTAACCTGCCATCCCCCCCATCCCCATTCAGAGGCGTGAATCATGGAGGGACACGGTGGGACACGGGGAGACGACGACCCCCCCCCCAACCTGGAAAAAAGACTGTCCCTCCAGTATCATCATAACCCTTCTTTAAAATCACGTCACAGAACTAAATACAATGAATCTGAAGTGTCAATTCTAAGCAGAAATGCACAAATAAATAAATAAACACATAAAAGTTAAATATTTCAAACTTTTTTCTTGATTTGCAACATTTTTCCTTTAAATTTGCAGCTTTTTTTCCTCATTAATTTGTTACTTTTTAAGTTTTTCTTATAAATTTGTGATTTTTTCTCTTGTACGTTTTCAACTTTTTTTCTTGTGAATTTGCAACGCTAACCTGGGTGCTGCTTAAACTGTTACTCAGTGCAGTTAAATTGCAATTTACAACTTTCTGAATTTTACATTTTGGCATCTTTTATCAAATTTTTGCACCTTTATGAAATTTTCACCCGAGGCGGCGCTTGGGCCAGAGAGGAACCCACTACATCTTGGAGGTGATCCACAACGGACAGAAGGAGCCTCGGCGGAGGTATGCACTCTCTGAGTGCGTTTCTGCTTGATAAAGTATCACGGCAGCGGGTGTCTGAACTGACGCAGTATTGTCGCCACAAAGCACTGCGGTAATACGCTGTACTGATTTCTCCCTCCACCCCTAATACTGGATTAGAAACTCAGTTGCATCAGTATCAATATCAATTTGAGGGGATTTTTAAAAAAAAAAATAATTTTAAGAGAACCTTAATATAACATTGTCATACTGTATATATATACATATAAAATATATAAAGTGAGAGTTTGATTACCTCTGGTAAGGAGGTTGTTTTGCCAGCGTGCGTTTGCCTTTGTTTGCTGTTAGCAACACTACTCAAAAACTGCTGAACGTATTTGGGTCAGATCTTCACCTGAGACGACCCTCGGCCTCAGCATGAAGCCACTTGATTTTGGTGATGATCCGAGACTGCCTACCTCCGCCAAGGCCCTACTTTCTCACAGCGCCTTAGCAAGGCCACTCAAAAACTCCTGGACAGATTCTGATGCAAGTTTCACCAGAGGAAGTCCCTGGACTGCACGTGGAGCCGTTCCGCTCTGGAGGTGAGCCATGAACACATACCTCCACCAAGGCACTATCTCGCAATGCACGGAGGGACAGCGGCACGCAAGGACAGACGGATGGATGGACAAAGGGGCGGAGGGATGACCTCTCTGAGTGCTTTTCTTCTTTCTGCTTATGTTTGTTTGTATTCACTACCTACATGATATTTTGGTCGTTACTGCCGTAAAATAAGGTTACTGGTTTTTTGTTTGTTGTGGGGTTTTTTTTTGGGGGGGGGGGGGCGTGCACCACTCCAAAAATACTGTCCCTTTATGTGCTACAGCTTTAAAACAGTGTTCTCATTGATGTCATTGTATGTATGTAAAACAAAATGAAATTTGGATGAAAATATGATTTTTTTCTCAGTATTGTAGCATTGTGACAACTCTGTTGCAGCAACATTTACAGCTCCTTCAATATACAGTGGGGTAAAAAAGTATTTAGTCATCCACCAATTGTGCACCTTCTCCCACTTAAAAGATGAGAGAGGTCTCCAATTTTCATCATAGGTATACCTCAACTATGAGAGACAAAATGAGAAAAAAAAAATCCAGAAAATCACATTGTCTGATTTTTAAAGAATTTATTTGCAAATTATGGTGAAAAATAAGTATTTGGTCAATAACAAAAGTTCATCTCAATACTTTGTTATATACCCTTTGTTGGCAATGATAGAGGTCAAACATTTTCTGTAAGTCTTCACAAGGTTTTCACACACTCTTGCTGGTATTTTGGCCCATTCCTCCATGCAGATCTCCTCTAGAGCAGTGATGTTTTGGGGCTGTCGCTGGGCAACACGGACTTTCAACTCCCTCCAAAGATTTTCTATGGGGTTGAGATCTGGAGACTGGCTAGGCCACTCCAGGACCTTGAAATGCTTCTTATGAAGCCACTCCTTCGTTGTCCAGGCGGTATGTTTGGGATCATTGTCATGCTGAAAGACCCAGCCACGTTTCATCTTCAATGCCCTTGCTGATGGAAGGAGGTTTTCACTCAAAATCTCACGATACATGGCCCCATTCATTCTTTCCTTTACACGGATCAGCCGTCCTGGTCCCTTTGCAGAAAAACAGCCCCAAAGCACGATGTTTCCACCCCCATGCTTCACAGTAGGTATGGTGTTCTTTCTCCTCCAAACATGACAAGTTGAGTTTTTACCAAAAAGTTCTATTTTGGTTTCATCTGACCATATGACATTCTCCCAATCCTCTTCTGGATCATCCAAATGCTCTCTAGCAAACTTCAGACGGGCCTGGACATGTACTGGCTTAAGCAGGGGGACACGTCTGGCACTGCAGGATTTGAGTTCCTGGCGGCGTAGTGTGTTACTGATGGTAGCCTTTGTTACTTTGGTCCCAGCTCTCTGCAGGTCATTCACTAGGTCCCCCGTGTGGTTCTGGGATTTTTGCTCACCGTTCTCATGATCATTTTGACCCCATGGGGTGAGATCTTGCGTGGAGCCCCAGATTGAGGGAGATTAGCAGTGGTCATGTATGTCTTCCATTTTCTAATAATTGCTCCCACAGTTGATTTTTTCACACCAAGCTGCTTACCTATTGCAGATTCAGTCTTCCCAGCATGGTGCAGGTCTACAGTCTTGTTTCTGGTGTCCTTTGCCAGCTCTTTGGTCTTGGCCACAGTGGAGTTTGGAGTCTGACTGTTTGAGGTTGTGGACAGGTGTCTTTTATACTGATAACGAGTTCAAACAGGTGCCATTAATACAGGTAACGAGTGGAGGACAGAGGAGCCTCTTAAAGAAGAAGTTACAGGTCTGTGAGAGCCAGAAATCTTGCTTGTTTGTAGGTGACCAAATACTTATTTTCAACCATAATTTGCAAATAAATTCTTTAAAAATCAGACAATGTGATTTTCTGGATTTTTTTTTTCTCATTTTGTCTCTCATAGTTGAGGTATACCTATGATGAAAATTGGAGACCTCTCTCATCTTTAAGTGGGAGAACTTGCACAATTGGTGGCTGACTAAATACTTTTTTGCCCCACTGTACATGTCTGGATATACAATAGTGTGAAAAACGCAAACGCAGTCAAAATGTGTCACATGTGAAACCAGAGCGAAAAGGGATGAAATGTGTGAGCCTACAAAAGTGGGCGGGTGCCACAGCGACCTCAGCTCATCCACATCGCTGGGCTGGTCTGTCCGCCGTCCGTCTGCTCTTTCATGCACTCATAAATAATATGAATTGCTGTGTAGTTTACTGTAATAACAGGCTGGGGAAGAGAGTGAAATTCTTGCAGTTTCTATGTGCATTTTTATGAGAAAAAGACGCAAAAAAAATAAGAGTTTCAGATTTACAGGAAAAAAAGTAGCAAATTTATGAGAAAAAGTTGCAAATTCAAACCAAAAAGTCTTCAAATTTACACAAAAGAGCAGCAAATTATCAAAAAAAATCTGCAAATTTACAAGAAAAAAAGTAGCAAATTTATGAGAAAAAGTTGCAAATGTACAAAAGAAATTCCCAAAAGCTGAAATTTTATGAGGAAAAAATTTTCACATTTATCAAAAAAAAAATTTTTTTTTACAAAAAAGTTTTAGGAAATCTAGCTCCCTCCCCCAAAAAAAGATACTTGAGAGCCCCCTAGTGGCTGAGGGGACCTACTGCATTTGCATAGTTTGCTTAATTGCCAGAACTGTATGGTCACAATGTCAACTTTCTTCCATGCAATGTTCAAACCTTAATCGTATTTCTGAGGATAAATGTTGCTATGAAATAAAAACTCAGACTCAGTGTCTGGTGCTGTGAAGAAATCCAAGCTCCAGTCCTTCAGAATGACTCATACAAGCCCAAAACAAAGCTGCCCCTCCCCCAGGCAAAAACGGCACTAATCAAAATAAGCTGCATTTCCAGCGATAACTGAAGGAACATATTTTTCTCTTGCCCCGTACATGCATGTTTCTGATTGGCCACGGCAGCGTGGGATGAATTCTGCCGAGAGCCAAACAGGACTGTTTAACTGCTCATGGCACGTGGATCCGTTTGACCCCCAACCACCCCCCTCCACACACATCGGCACACTGAAAATTTACTCAACAAACGCTCGTCGGCCATGGAGACCGGCGTGCCTGGTCTTTTACATCATCATCACACACAATCTGGTCCCCATTTGTTCCAGCTGGGACTTTCTCCGTGCGGCTGACATCATGTACGCTGGAGCACGAGTGTTTGGGAGCTTCACTGACGACACACGCAGCCTGAGAAAGTTAAAAACCGCTCCAGGTCTCAACCACTAAAACATCGTCAACTGTACTTGAACTCTGTGCTGCGGCTCGATCCTGCTACTAAAACCGCGGGAGATTTCACACTCGGATGCGCGCCGCTCTTCCAATGCGACATAAATCCACCGCTGGAAAAACAAATAAAACTCTGGCCCAGGCGCGGGACTTGTAACTTTAACCCAGACGTTTCAAACTGAGAGAAAGAGCAATGAATGAGCAGAATTTAAGTTGCTTCTTTTTTAGTGGAACTGAGGAGGAGAATCGGAACCAAAGTGTGGAAAGTCAGAACGGGAGAAAAAAAAAAAGATTTGTTGGCTTGAATAAAAGGTCATCCAAAGTCACCAACATGAGTTTCTGAGCGGAAAAAAGTTAACAGACTGCAGCCGCTCAAAGCTCCATCTGAATTAAGGTCCAGTTCGATTTTCTTCTGGTGAAATGGCCAAACAGTGAGAACAGTCATGCTAGTTTAGTGTCAGGTTATTCGGTGAGGAGTAACTAGTTACACAAAACTGTGATTTACTGAGCAGGATACTTTTTACTCTTGAGTTCATTCATTAAGTAAATAAATGTACTGTAAATCCTTCTACGACTCTGTGGTGACATCGGCCATCATGTATGGCGTGGTCTGTTGGGGCAGCAGCATCACGGGGAAAACTGAGCAGGCCGATTAAGAAGGTCAGCTCTGTTCTGGGGCGTCGCCTCGACCCAGTGGAAGTCAGGCCAACATCAGCAGGTTTACATTGTGAATGCATGTTACAGAAGTGGTTTGCTCATCGGCAAGATGTTAGTTTTTTGCTCATCAGCATAGGTCAATGTCGAGCTACGTTCACACTGCAGGTTTTAATGCTCAATTCCGATTGTTTTGCACAAATGTGACCCATATCTGATTTTTTAATGACAGTCTGAACAACACATGTTCGATTTTTTTCACACCAGACCCATGCCACTTTCATATGTGCTCCTAATTCCGATACGTATCTGATATTTTTCCAAAGCGACCTCAGTCTGAACGGTCATGTCACATTTCATGTGTCACATTTTTTTTCCTCACTGAAGTGAGACAGACGCTACAATTCTGCTGTGGAGGATGCCGCCAGCATGGCAGACACAGCTGATTTGTGCTCTCTTTTGAATCAGTCTTCTCCCCTTTATCACTGGATCGTAATTTTGTCGGCTCTGACTGCACAACAACTTCAATTTTTTTTTTTTTTTTTTTTGGGGGGGTGGTTGAGGCTGAAACTGTCAGACAAGCAGACGCACAGTAACGGCACATTTATGGCTGTTTTTACTGGATGCTGCAAATTCCTTTTTCCCTGTAAACACTCACACCGTGAGTCCTGGCCGCTGTAATATCTAAAATGTAAAGTTAATACCGACATGACTGTGGAGCGGAATGGCCAGATAGGGGGATACAGGAGAGGGGAGACTGTGGCGGCTTCTCCTTCCTGTGCGGGACCGGTGTTACGCCGCTGGTATGAGCTGTGCTGTTTATTAGGGCTCTCGCCCACTGACGAGCCCTATTGTAATCACTAGGATTATTTATTATTAACCTTATTTATACAGGTAATCCCACTGAGACACGGGGTCTCATCTTCAAGAGAGCTGTTTAATCCATCAGTTCTGTTAAAGCAGAGCTGATCCCAGCGGTCATCTGGCGTGTAGCGGAATGAAGCTGCTCTCACATTTATTTTGCGCATAATCATTTCTGAATGATTTTAACGTTTTATTTTGCCGCGCTGCATCAAGGTGAAGAAGTTCTGCCCCCCTCAATTGTTTGGGGCTCATATTTACTTCGGTAAACAACACTGTGTCTGACGTTACGTTTCCTTCTGCACATGCAGGTCACTTCATAGCTATAGACTGTTCACACTGGAGTCTGATGGGGGTCGCATTTAAATTATAATGTGAACGCCCACACAAAAAAATCTGATCTCGGCAAGAAATCGGAATTGAGCATTAAGACCAGCAGTGTGAACGCAGCCTTAAAAGTATCCCGATGTAAACTTGCCAACATCTTTGCGACGTGTGTAGGATGCTGTTGAGGTAATTAGCTTATCAACACTTTTTAAATAATTTCTAAGCCCTAATAACCCTTTTTTTTTGCCAGAAAGTGAGTGTACAGTTACGAGTCCTCTCAGGCTCATATATCAGTTTATTTAGATTAGCCGACTCTGTTTTGTAACAGCTAAATGTTCACCAGCAGGTGTTTGTCCATGAGTTACTAGCATTTAACAACTGTTAGCATTTCTAGCTAAAATGCCACGTGATTTCGCTTAAGGCATTAGAATAAAATATGTATGTTGCAAATTTAAAAGAAAAAAAGTCACATTCATGACGAAAAAGTCGTGGATTTATGAGAAACAATAGCAAATTCATGAGGAAAAAAGTTGCATGTTTACTAGAAAAAAATTGAAATTTATGAAAAAAAGTAGCAAATTTACAAGAAAAAAGTTGCAATTTGATTTTGAAAACATTGCAACTTCACAGAAAATTTATGAAAAAAAGTTACTAATTTAAAAGAAAAAAGTTGTAAATTTATGAGGGAAAAGTAGCAAATTTATGTGGAGAAAGTTGCAGGTTTAAAAGAAAAAAGTTGCTGATTTTTTTTTAAAAAGTTACACATTTATGAGAAAAAAATGTTGCAAATTTAAGAGAAAAAAGTTGCAAATTTACAGGGAAAAGATGTAGATTTAAAAGAAAAAAATGCAAATTTAAGAGAAATACTGTATGTTTTTTTTTTTTTTGTTTTTTTTTTGTTACTTATTTGTACCCTTAGGTAGACTTGGTTTGCAGTTTGGTGACAAGCCACCGGCTGCTGGTCGCTGCGTGCGCGAGCGCCCTAAACCTACATGTTTTTGGTATGCGGGAGGAAACCGGAGAAATCCCGGAGTAAACCCGCGCAACACGGGGAGAACATGCAAACTCCACACAGCTCACTGTTGGTCGGGGGCTGGGATCGAACCCACGGTCTCATGATCCCCACGGTCCCCCGGCCGAGGGTAAAACTGTGCTGTCACAGTGCTAAACCACTGCGCCACCGTGCAGCCGTTGCAGGTTTAAAAGAAAAAAGTTGTAGATTTACAAGAAAAAAGTTGAAAACTTATGAGAAAATATAATGACCTGGACATGGTTGCGTGATATTTTGGGACTAATTGTTAATGTCATTCTTCTTCTTCTTCTTCTTCCGTTCCTAAGTTACCTTGGTAGGATTTCTGGTATTATTCCTTGCCTTGTCATTTGTTTCCAAGTTCATTCTTATTTTCAAGTCCTTGCGGTTTTGGTTCTCATGTAGTCTTATTGTTGTAGTTTCATTTCTTGTTTACTGTTACACTCTTATACTTTACCTATTCGTTCATAACTTCGTATGATCTCGTGATTCATTTCCCCCATGTATGCTGACGCGTTTGGACCTGTTATACTCCACTGGAAGTTGTTCAGCCATTCGGCTCCTTTTTCTTTCAGCCCACGAGCTGTCTTATTTTATAGTAAATTATGGAAACGTATTGCCTTGCATTTGCGTCCGTCTCTTTACCCCAGACAGGAAAACATGACAGAAAGAAGTTGCAGATTTAAAAGAAAACAATACAAATTCACAAGAAATGTCCCAAATTTGCACTGGTGCTTCAAAGTTTTATGTAACATGACGCTAAAGGTTTATGATGATTTTGATTTATGCCTGTTTTATTGTAGTGTTGCCACAAAAACATCAATTAAACAAAATACCTTTAAAGTCTTTCATCTTCACCTCAATATGAAAAATACATTAAAAACTGTCAAGTGCTGCTTCCTTTGAAAAACTGCATTTTTTCCTCCAAGCTGTTGCAGGCTGGGCCAACAGAACTACCGTGCATCAGCAAACCTCTGGAGAAAGACGTGGAAGCAGGACGGGAACTAAAATCTGACACAGTACTGACTGCTGCACCTGCGTTACATACCACAGACGCGTGTCAATAAATCTGAACGGAGAGGCGCTTTCAAGCAGCGCAGATGAGGTTTTCTGCGGTTAGTTTAGCAAACCACATCTGGAGCTCAGACGTGTGGCCACACAATTAAGTGGGTAGGACGGCCGGGAATTCAACTCAAGTAAGAGGAACGCCGCTGTGTGCTAACAGTTACTCGACAAGTAAGAGCAGTCACCAAAACCCCGGCAGTAAGACCTACTAGAGAAGAGCTTCACTCTGGCCAGTTCAGGAGGGTTTTCTCTGAAATTTGTCACTGCCTTTTTTCTCATAAATTTTAGACTTTTTAAAATTCTTGCAAATTTTCAACATTTTTATCGTAAATCTGCAATTTCTTTAATCATAAATTTGCTGGGTTTTTTTTAATTTGTGAAGTTTTACTTTCCTACAATTGCGCAACTTAAATTTGAGACCTGATTGTGGTAAGTTTGTGGATTTTTATTGTAATTTCTCAACAATTTTCTTGTAAATTAATTTTTTTTATCATTCCGGTGTCCCGCCCGTGGGACATTTTACATTGGCTGGACACTGGCTGGAATGGTGAGGGTTTTGCAGCTTTTTTCTCATAAATGAGAACTGCTTTTTTCACAAATTTGACCTTTTTTTTTTTTACATTTGCCATTTTTCTTGTAAATTTTACCTTTTGTCTTGTAAATTAGCAATTTTTTTCTTTTAATTTTGTGACTTTTTTCATAAATTTGCAACTTTTTTCATGTAAATTGGCTACTTTTTTGTAAAAACTTTGTAACCTTTTTACTGTAAATCTGCAGATTTTTTTGTAGTTTTGTGACTTTTTTCTCATAAATTTTATCCCTTTTTCAAGTAAATTTGCTAAATTTTCATCATAAATTTGCAATTTTTCCTTGTAATTTTGTGACATTTTTCCTCATAAATTTGCAACTTTTTTTGCATTTTGTGACTTTTTCATAAATTTGCATCTTTTTTCTTGTAAATTTGCAACTTTTTTGTAAAAAATTTGCAACTTTTTATTGTAAATTTGCAGATTTTTTTCATAGTTTTGTGACTATTTTTTCTCAAATTTGCAACTTTTCTTGTAATTTTGTGACTTTTTCCTCATAAATTTGCCACTTTTTTCTTTGCATTTTTTGACTTTCATAAATTTGCAACGTTTTTCTTGTAAATTTGCAACTTTTCTGTAAAAAATTTGCAACTTTTTATTGTAAATTTGCAGATTTTTTTCATAGTTTTGTGACTATTTTTTTCTCAAATTTGCAACTTTTCTTGTAATTTTGTGACATTTTTCCTCAGAAATTTGCAGCTTTTTTCTTGTAAATTTGCTGCTTTTTTCTCATCAATTTGCTGGGGTTTTTTTCATCAAAAATTTGCACTTTTTTCTAATAAATTTCCTGTTTTTTATAGTAAATTTGCAACTTTCTGTCATGAATTTGGAACTTTTTTTTTCGGTCTGTCTAGACAATCTTCCAAAAACATGGACCCCCAAACACAGCGTTGCACAGAGAGGTAGAACCAGCCCTGACCACAACGATACTGATAGTGTCCCCTCATAATTGACTCGAGAAAACGTTTAATGCCGGAGAGGTGTTTTGGAGCAGCACAGATGATGCTTTCTCCGGTTAGTTTAACAAATCCCATCTGGAGCTCAGACGTGTGGCCCCGCAATTAAGCGCTTAGTGTTTCTGAGGCAGGGAAATAAACAGAATTGACTGAGGGGAAAGTCATTTCTACGAGAGTTACCGAGGTGATGCATTCCACTGGCTGGACATCAGATTCTGATTATGGCCAAAAGTTTCACCTCTTGGAAGAGAAAGTCGGAGAATAAAACGGGTCAGACTTCCTCCGAGTGTACAATTGATGAAGATTTGATTGGCGTCTTTAATTAGCAGAAAATGAACAAGTTTCTAGAGAGAGAAATGGCTCGACTGCTTTATCTCCGCTCTCCTTCTCCTTCTTCTGCTCTGCGTTGGATGTAAGTAGGCGGAAGAAAGTGGCAATTAGCAATCAGCTAAAACACTAATTAGCCCCTCTCTCGCTCTCTCTACTGTATGTCCCTTGCTCTCTACGAATTATCAATGCGTCTGTGTGCACGCACGTACACGTAAAACACAATGGCGAGCGGGTGTCGGTGTGCGTGTGAGCGTGGAGGGTGGGGTCTGCCTGGAAGTGTGACCTCATCTTTATTAATGACAGCCATATGGAACGCGGCTGCATGATTTACGGCGCAACTCAGAAAACAACAGACGGCTGCGAGGCTGGAGGAGGATGAAAGCGGACGCCTTATGAAAGAATGCGCCTCCAGTTTATTGATGAGACGACACACATGAAAGAACTGATCACCGCTGGAAGACTGAGGCTCCTAGCAGAACAGAAGAGAGAAAGAGTTGGGAGTGAGGGGGTTTCTGAGGTAAATGGGTGCAGGACAAATGTGCACAGATTGATAAGTTATGGCTTAAATGGCAGTTTTTGTACATCTCCCCCAGTTGTCTGCTTTGATTTGTAACACTGGAAAGAAACTGACATTTTTTTGTCTTCTCCTCATAAATCTGCAACTCTTTTTCTTGCAGATAATATTTGAAAAGTTTTTCTCATAAATTTGCAACTTTTTTCTTAAAAATTTGTGACCTTTTCTCATAAATTAGCAAATTTTTTCTTGTAACTTTGCAACTTTTTTCCTCTAAATTAACTTTTTTCTTATAGAGCTGCAATTTTTTCCTCAAAATTTTGCAACTTTGCTCCTCATAAATCTGCAACTTTTTTCCTGTAAATTTTCAACTTTTTTCTCATAATATTTCAACCTTTTCCTTGCAAATTTACATTTTTCTCATAATTTTGTGACTTTTTTCCCTCACAGAATTTATTACTCTCTTATAAATTTATACTTCCTATTCATAAATTTGCAACTTTGTCAAAAATATGACTTTTCAGGTAAATTTGCAGCTTTTTGTTGTAAATTTGTGACATTTTTCTTGTACTCTACAAGAAGGGACAGCGCAGGCTGTTCCTGCTGAGGAGACTCAGGTCTTTTGGTGTACAAGGGGCGCTGCTGAAGTCATTCTATGACACGGTGGTGGCATCAGCCATCACTTTTGGAGTGGTCTGCTGGGGCAGTGGCATTACTGCAGCCGATAGGAAGAGACTGAACAAACTGATTAAGAAAGCTAGCTCTGTCCTGGGGCAGCGCCTTGATCCGATGGAGGAGATAGGAGAGAGAAGGACGGTGGCTAAACTGTCATCTCTGCTGGAGTCCGAGTTCCACCCTATGCAGGACATACTGAATGCACTGAGGAGCTCATTTAGCAGCAGACTACATCATCCCAGGTGCACAACCGAGAGGTTTCGTAGGTCCTTCCTACCAACGGCTGTCAGACTGTACAACCTAAGCAGGGCTGCTCGCAGAGATAGCAAAAAGACGTAACAAACTAATAGTTTTTTGAATGCAAAAGATGCAATAGACTTACACAATGGTCCCCTCCGGCATACAACTAGGAACATACCGGTCGCTATGGAGGGTGAGAATATGTATGGGCACATAATCATACCATGTAGGATAACTAAGTAGACGGTTATGCTGTTTCATTCCATCTAGCAACAATGCTCTGCACTGTGTGTGTTTATATATTTGCATATTTATTCCATCTAGCTACAATGCTCAGCACTGGGTGTGTTTATATATTTATATATCTACATATTATTCCATCTAGCTACATTGCTCCGCACTGTGTGTGTTTATATACTTGCATATTTATTCCACCTAGCTGCAATGCTCCATACTGTGGGTGTTTATATATTTACATATTTATTCCATCTAGCTACAATGCTCTGCACTGTGTGTTCATATATTCATATATTTATTCCATCCAGCTACAATGCTCTGCACTGTGTGTCTGTGTGTGTGTGTATATATATATACAGTATATTTTATAGTAATACGTACATATGTTTATTAGCTGCTCTTGCTTGCTTGTTTTTTTTCTTGCCTTCTGATTGTTGCTCTGAGTGTTGCTATCCCTGTGCTGTTGCAATCCTGGAATTTCCCCGTTGTGGGACTAATAAAGGCTTATCTTATCTCTTATCTTATCTCTTAATTGGTAACTTTTTTCCTCATAAATTTGCATTTTTTTCTCTTAAACTTGCAACTTTTTTCTCATAAATTTTAAACGTTTGTCAAAATTTGTGACTTTTTTTAATTATAAATTAACATCATTTTTCATATTTTCCACCTTTATTTTTACGAATTTGTACTCAAAATTTATATTTAAAAAATAGCAGTCCTCCAACTGCCAAGATGTATGCCCAATGAAAAACTAGCAACAAGCAAGTACCATTGCTAGCAGCTGCGGAATGTTAGCATATACAGAGCTAATTTCTGCAATGACAGGGAGGAAGAAATAAAGTTCTGGAGATACATTTAATTTTCATGTGTATTTATCTGTTTATACTGTATAATGTTTTGAATGCATTAGATGGTCCTTCTGAACTAAAGCTATGGTCACAAAGATTCTTACAAATGATGGGTTCGTAAGAATCTCCCAGTTCCTACAAATTCTGGAGTTCAGACGTTTGTGGAGGGAAGCCTCATTTCTTATGGCTGACGGTCAGTTCGCAAGAGCAACTCGGCATTCTTGAGAAATGAGGTGCTTTCCTGTCATACGATGGCTCTAGAGTTCTTATGTTCTTTATAATGGTGCCTTGGGATCTTCCTACGGCATACTTACTGCCATCTTACAAAATTTTGGTGCAACTCATGGCACTCTGAAATCACTGGTAGGAAAATATTGTGGCTTTCGGCACAAATGTCGCACCAAAGATGTACTTCCACCTTATGAGCGTCTTATGTACTCTGCACGAATCTCCGTACCAATGGGGATTTGTACAGCATTTCCTACGACCACTGTAAGGGGCCCTCAAGAATAACTTAAGGTGTTCTTGAGGAATACTTACGGCCAACATCTTGCATAGTTCTTATGTTGTTTCTATGCCATTCGTAGGGCCGCCCTATGATGAGGGGTTTTCATCGAGCATTCGAAGAAATTTTGAACAAGACCATCGACCTGGCCACGAACTTACAGTCTACAAACGCCCAATTCTACTACGCCCACCTTAAAGCCTGCTTCATGCTGCATTTCCCCTCTAGTCCGCCTTGGTCCGCGTACACTTTGGATGAGCCCGGCACACACACGGCGCTGTATATGCTCACTTTATTCATCTACCCAGGCCAAGCGGTTGACGCATGGGCATCAGTTGTAGTTTCACTCCTGCCTGATAGGTAGCGCCAAGGCGCTGATGCACCAGGATTTTCACGAAGAAACGGCGGACTTCTTCACAAAGTTTCTTTTCAAGTATAGATTCCATTTCTGCTGTTTCACTTCCCAGTTTTCACTCCTTTTCCACGAAGATGCTGCTGCCGCTGTGAAAGAAAGTATGTATGTATGATTCATGCATGTTTTTATTCTTGTTTTCCGCCTCCTCGTTGTCTTCTTCGTCCACTGATGTATGCTGTGTTGATATCGCCACCTCGTGAATGGGACGTTCAGTCTTGCGCATGCGCTTTTCAACGCGTTCAGGTCATGGGCAGGCAGTGCGGTCACAAAATTTGGGTTGTACGCGGTCACCTGCGGTCGAGCACTCCAGACACTAGCGGAGTGGAGATGATGACGTAAATTTCATCACACAAGGTTTCCGGTTAGACGTACACCGACAGCAGAGGTGTAGCATGAAGCAGGCTTAAGAAGGCCATACGAAATGGTCCAAAAATCATTTGTACGGTGTTCGTAGCCGTTTGTAAGGGTATCTGTGACCCTAGCCTGAGGGATTCTGATTTTAGGAATGCTACAACTTGATCTTGGTTACTTAACGTCAAAAAGCACTTGTTGGGTACATCCCAATTTGCGTTGCCCTGAGATTTAGGAACGCAAAAATAAATGTTGGAAAAATGAGGAAAGAGGGAGGGTGGTGGGAACTACTGATGATTAGCATTTAAATAAACATGCAATGAAATGGGTCGCTGTGAAGAAGGGTGTTTAATCTGGTATCCTGACCAAAGCATTAAGACCTCTTGGAAAAAAGGGCATAATGCTAAGAATGTAAAAAATAAAGCAGAGGAAAGACAAAGAGGCCATCAGCTGGTAGGCAGTCTAATCACCAGCCTGTCATCACGGCTGGGTCAGAGTTCATAAACCAGAGAGTCTCTGTGGGAATCCTCCTATCACGTGACCAACAACGCCCAGTCCTCGCAGCCGAAATGCACCGTCCCACACTACATACGGCAACACACCGTGGTCACGGGGCACCCCACATGCATGTACGTGCGCAATAATCGGGCTCAGGGCTTCTTGATTAAAGTGGGACTCCAGCCGGCGTGTCAGAGAGACGCTATGACAGCTGACGGCTTTGTCGGACCTCAACTGGGATCATGGGGAGGGCGATGACAGTGGTGTTGGGGGATGCATGTGTGTGTCACGGGGGGGCGGGGGAGGGTTGGGAAAGGGGAAGAAATCGGGGGCGCTTTCACTGAGGGATTAAAAATAATGGAAGTG
The DNA here is from genome assembly GCA_020510985.1 of Pholidichthys leucotaenia. NCBI lineage: Eukaryota > Metazoa > Chordata > Actinopteri > Cichliformes > Pholidichthyidae > Pholidichthys > Pholidichthys leucotaenia. The sequence goes on along the minus strand of CM035847.1, from coordinate 285,679,410 downwards.
GGGAGGGATGGAGGGATTGGGGGGGTCGAGGCAGCTGTGGAACCAGCGCTTTTATGAGGGAGGTGTGTGTGTGTGTGTGTGTGTGTGTGTGTGTGTGTGTGTGTGTGCGGGGGGTTAAGGGGTCCCAGAGGGCTACCTTTGTCCCCCTGCCAGAGATTGTGGGTCTGCAAAGTAAAAAAAAAAAAAGGGGGGGGTAGAAGCAATTTCACAACTGGTTTTTTCTCTCTAGCCACTGAGGCTCTTTGTCTGCGGCGCTCACCTTCCTCCTCGTCACAACGCTGCAAAAAGTGAAATCTAAGTGAAATACCTTAAATCAAGGCAGCCAGTGCTTGTCTTCATATGACACAAGATGTCTCTTCTTCCCATGCAGTTTCACATAAGACAGTTTCACTTGTATAAAGATAATTTTTGTTCATTATAAGTAGTTCTGAAAAGCCAGATTTTCTCATTCTGATGGCAGGTAATTTCACTTAAAATGAACAAAACTGTATTAAAACAAATAATATTTATATTTTTACGTTTTGTCAGAAAGGACAGAAGCTGTTACAGCTCTCCTGGGTGACATTTCCCTACGTCACACATGACATGGTCCCCTGACAGCCACCTCCGGCTCCATGATATCTGCTCATTACGCAGTGCTTTCTCGTCAATCATCAACTTTATCACTTTCAGTAATCATTGTACTTATTGGAAATAGTATATTGGCAGATTATCTTTCTTTATAAAGTTTGTGTTTCATGTTTTGATCATGTTTGTGCCATTTCATTGTTAGCCCCGTTAGCTTAGCACAGAGCAGCTATCATGTTGTTTATGTCTCTCCTGTTCCGAACACCACTGCGTGGGCTGTAATGAGCCTGTGAAACTCACCGAAACACGTCTGACTCCTAGTTGTTACCCGACTTGTTTTAACATTACTTTGTGTGCGCAGAATCCCTTGGTTATTGCTGTTAGCATTACTGTTGCTGTTATTAGTTTAGTTAGCTTCCAGTTGCTAGTGTCACGACCTGGGCTCTGGATTTCTGCCAGACCCAGTCTCGTGGCTCTTCTTTTGTACGTATAAGTGTTATTATATTTCTGTGCCTTTTTTGCTGTTATCCTGCCTTGTACTTCTCGGTTTACGTTTTCTGTTGTCTGGGCCATGTCTCGCTTTATTTGTAATTATTATCTAGTCTGCATTTTGATTTTGTGTTCTCACATTTATTCTGTGGGCTGACAGCTGTCAGACGACACTTCCAGGTTTGTGCTCAGCATGGTCGTCGCCTGTCAAAGTTGTCAGTCCAGCTGCTTCCCCCTCACTTCTTCCAGCTGTTCTCATTTATCATTAATGTTCCCGTTTGCCTGCTCATGTGAACACACACCGGTGATCACTATATGTTGATTATTTGTACTATTATTTAAGCACTGTCTGTCTGTTCTTTCATTGCTGCACTATTGAAAGTACCTCATTTGCTCTCCTGTTTTCCTCCTGCGTTCGCTGAGCGATGCCGGCTCAGGAACATGAATAGCAAGTTCTTCCGTATTTGTATTTTTGCATGCCTGCGCAGGTTTTTGAACTGTATGTTCTTTTCTTTAATAAATGTCTTGAATGTGATTCAGCGCTTGAGTCTGTTTCTCCTGCCTCATAGAGGCAAACATGACAGCTAGAGTTATTGATTCTCATAACAGACTTTTGACTCACTCCTAATGATATTGCATGGACTCCAGTGAACATGGGGAATAAAGTTACTCATAACTGGTATGGTAAAGACTCTGATTTTACTTAATAACAGAACAACACACTAGCAACTGGGTGCTAACTAGGCTAATAATAACAGTAATGGTAACAGCAATAATCAAGGGATGCTGCATTTCCCCATTGTGGGATTAATAAAGGATTATAAAATTAAAAAAAAATAAACTGAGCTTCAGAGCTTACAGTGCTACTATGGTGTTAGCTTACTGAATGTGGTTTCACTTATTTTTTTAAATTCCAGTCACTCCAGTAGACATCCCTGTTGCCGCCTGGTTCCTGGTTTGCATCATTCTGTCTTATTTTGTTATATTTTTCTGTGATAGTTGGTACATCACACCATTAGCGTTAGCTTTGGCCCAGCTGTCAGTCCGCTGCCTAGCGTTAGCTTAACTGCAGCCTGTTTTCATTGCTATTTTCTATAAATTCTATCCACCCCTACAATACTTCCTCAGTCATCTACCAACACTTTACCATATACAATATGTGGTTCTTTAGCTGTTGTTTTACGACTAATTTAGGCTAGCTGCTGTTAGGAGTTTCTCATTCACTCATTCACGGATGTTTCCGTACTATCCACCTAGGGTGCTAAACTTCATTAATTCTTTCAGATGATTTTAAGTGAATTAGGTCAGGCTGTGTTAGCTACCGGAGCTAGCCAGCTAACATTAGCAATACTGTGCCAACAAGTGATGTCATAAGTGATGAAAAAGTGAGGGTGGGGTGAACTGGGCCTCACGAGTATCTAAGCACGTACTGAGGAAGGCTGCTGAAGACGGGTCAGAATGGTGCCGCAGTAATTAAACACAGAAGTATTTCAATCAAAGCAAGCCACAGATATTCAACATGTCAGCATGTGTTAAGAGTGCAGTAAATATCTCCTTTAAGATATTGCAGCAAATCTAACGCGGCTCCCTCACAAAGCAGGACTCTACAGCGAAGGAAGCCGTGCCTTTAAGGGCACGCGTGCACATCTGTGTCGGCGAGCGCGGACGTGAGCGGTACTCGGGGACGCGAGCGGATTTAGACGTTTCAGACCTGTCCTCCTTTGCGCAGCGCGTCACTGTTGCTCTGAAGTAAAGTTTACTGGTTTTACAGCTCCTCTGTTTTTCCTCCCAGACGAGCTAGTAGTAACGTCTCATGGGCCCCCCTTGAGCTGCTCTTCCAGAGGAGGGAGAGAAAATAAAAGCTTTACTCAATGTTCCACTGCATTCACAATTTATGATGTTATTAAAAGCTGACACACAAATTACAGCCTCCACTTCCTACTGGCGAGTGCTGCTTATTTCAGCGACTCTCAAGGACAGAAGGCGAGAGGATCTGGAAGCCGACCAAGACGGGAAGAAAGACATCTCTCTGTCTCTGTCTCTCTCCCTTACACCTGCTATGGAGGAGGCCGAGGAGGAGGAGGAGGAGGAGGAGGAGGAGGAGGAGGGGGCCCTCCTCTAGGAGAGCTGTCACTTTGATTCGCATCACCAAGGCAACGGGTGTGAGGACCCACAATCCTCTGCTTTGTCCGATGGGGGTGGGGGCTGCTGTGTGTTAGTGTGCTGTACCTCTGCAAGGCCGCGTCCAACAGACGGGCCCGCAGCTCCCGTCACAGCAGGCTGCCACGGCCAGTCGTTTCTGCCTATAGAGCAGGGTACGCAAATGCTCACTCAGCTACTAGGGGGCGCTCACGCTACAAGTCAACCTCAACATTTTGGGGGGGGGGGGGGATTAATTTACCTTCAACTTTTTTTTCATAAATTAGCAATTTGGCAACTTTTTTTCTTGTAAATTATTTACTTTTTTGGTAATTTTGCTACTTTTTTCACAAAATTTGCTACTTTTCTGTCACAAATTTGCAATGTAGTTCTAGTAAAATTTGTGACTATTTTCTGAAAAATTTGCAATTTTCTCATAAATCTGCATCTTTTTCATCATAAATATGCCATTTTTTTGTAAATTTGCTCATTTTTAAATAAATTCACAACTTTTTCCATAAATTTGTGACATTTTTCTTCACAAATGTGCTTCTTTTTTCATCATAAATTTCCATCTTATTTCTAGTAAAAATTGTGACTTTTTTCCTCCTAACATTTATCTCACAAATTTGCATTTTTTTATAAATTCATTCCCCTTTTCATTGTAAATTCACAACTTTTTTCTCAAAGCTACAACTTTTTTTGCCCTCAATATAAGAGACGATCAGCGAAGCCTTTATTCATCCCACATTGCAGGGCTGCAGCAGAACAGGGACAGCAGCACAATAGAGCAGCAATATAGGATTTTTTTCTTGCAAATTTGCAAATTTTTACATAAATCTGCAACTTTTTTCTCATAAATTTGTGACTGCTTTTCTTACAAATGTGCTTTTTTTTCTAGTAAAATTCATCCCTTTTTTTCTTTTCATTGTAAACTTTAATTTCTCATAAATTTGCAACTTTTTCTTTCAAATTTATCACTTGTGTTTCATAAACCTGACTTTCTTCTCATGAATTTGCAATGTTTTTGTCATGAATTCATGACTTTTTTCTTGCAATTTTGCAGCTTTTTCCTCATAAATTTGCAGCTTTTATCTCATAAATTTGAAACTTTTTCTCATAAGGCAGCAATTTTTTTTCATAAATTCACTGCTTTTTTCTTCGTAAAACTTGCAACTTTTTTCCTCATAAATCTGCAGCTTATTTGTCATAAATATGTGATTTTTTGGTAAATCTGTATTGTTTCTTGGAAATTTGCTACTTTTTTCATCGTAAATTTTTAACTTCTTTTTCATGAATCTGCAACTTTTTCTTGTAAATTTATCACTTTTTTTAAATAAATTTGTTTCCACTCATAAATTTGCAATATTTTTCCATTGTTAATTTGCAACTATTTTTCTCATAAATCTGCAATTTTTTGTGATGTGTGATTTTTTTTTTAAATTTGCCTCTTTTTACATAAATTTTTACATGAATTTTTTTTATTCTAAATTTTCAATGACTTTCTGAAACATTTGCTACTTTTTCTTGTAAATTCATCACTTTTCCATCAATTCTTCCCATAAATTTGCATAACTTTGTGATAAATTCCTAACTTTTTTTCTTGTCATTTTGCAGCTTTTTATCTCATAAATTTGTGACTTTTTTCTTGTAGATGTTCAACATTCATATGGATGCTGGTTACACTTTTATATTCTGCATATTCTGTAATGGTTTCCTTTTTTTCTTTTCGTTTAGACCAGGGGTGTCCAACCATGTGCCATGGAGAGCCAAGACCCTGCAGGTTTTACCTCCAACCAGTGTCTTCAACAGCAGATTTCTGTGAACTTCTTCCCACTGATTGCTGATAAGTGAAAACACCTGCTGAAGAGACTGGGTAGAAGAGAAAACCTGCAGGGTCTTGGCTCTCCATGGCACCTGGTTGGACACCCCTGGTTTAGACAATGAACCAATTATTTTTTGTAGTTTTTTGTTGAAAATTGAGAGATTGTTTTTGTCCATGTGAAAGTGTTTCAACGCCCCCTCCCCCCCCTTACAAAAATAGGGGCCTTCAAACACAATCTTGCACAGGGCCCCAAAAAGCTAGAAACGCTCCTGGTGAAAATACCAAGGTAAAACACCAGGGCAACATGCAGACAAATGCAGATATTTATGGGAAAAGAGAGCGAAAGCAAGCAGGAGACGGGAGGAAAAACCACAGCTGAACTGGCTGCAACGGCCTCGCGTTTTTGTGAGTTTGCGTGTGTCGTCTCTGCACATGATAAAGATGTTTGATGAAGCGGGCCGGGCCGCGCTGCTTAGCCAAGCGCCTCACAGAGGGGGCGACTCTGTCATCGGGACTGACAGATACGAGAAACTGGGTGACAGCGGGGAGAGAAAGACACTCACATCCATCAGTTGAAAGCTGCTGACTTAGGATCAGCCGAGAAGCTTCGCTTTTCAACGTCTGGGCCAGAAAAGCCACCGGGGGTTGTCACGGGGTCACATTAGAAAATGCACCATTAGCTAGCAGTCAAGCAGCATTTCCCCACTGTAGATCCCAAATGGTAGAGCCGCTCTTAATTATTAATAACAGATGTTCAGCAGGTGATAGAGGAGAATTAGAGTAGTGCTAGTTATAATGGTTTATAGTTTTAATTATAGAAAAGATAAGCAGTTAATAGGCTGTAAATACCCATAATCCACTGCAGGTAGGCATCACAGTTTTCTGTTAGGTGACAGCGGGTGGTGGGTGGGGCGGCCAGGCATTCAGCTCAAGTAAAAGGACATCACATGACCTCTGTCATGTGACTCAAGTACAAGAGTTCGCGGCAGAAAGAGCCAGAAAGTGTCGGCTAAAAACGAGCTTCACTCTGGCCACGCTGGGAGGGTTTTCTCAGAAATTTCCCCCTGCTTTTCCTCAACATTTTCAACATTTTTATCATAAATTTGCAACATGTTTAATCATAAATTGGCTTTTTTTTTTTCATTTGTGAGGTTTTACTTTCCCAGAAATGTGCAACTTAAATCTGAGACTTGACTGTGGTAACTTTGCAGATTTTTATTGTAGATTCTCAACAGTTTGCTCGTAAATTTGTGACATTTGCAGCTTTTTTTCTTGTAATTCTGTGACATTTTTACTCGCAAATTTGCAGCATTTTCTTAGAAATGTGCTACTTTTTTCTTTCAATTTTGTGACTTTTTCTGATAAATTTCCAGCTTTTTCCCCTCGTCCATTTCATTTTTATTGTAAATTTGCTACCTTTTTTTGTCATAAATTTACAGCTTTTTTCTTGTAAATTTGTGAGGTTTTTCTTGCAGCTTTTTTCTTGGAATTTTGACTTTTTTCTCCTAAATTTATGATTTTTTTTCCTCATGAATTTACATCTTTTTTCTTTTAATTTTGTGACTTTTTCCCCTCATCCGTTTGTTTTTTTAATTGCAAATTTGCTACCTTTTTCATCATAAATTTGCAGCTTTTTTCTTGTAATTTTGCAACTTTTTTCTCATAAATTTGCAACTTTTTTCTTCTAAAATTGTGAGATTTTTCCTCATAAATTTACAGCTTTTTTCTTTTAATTCTGTGACTTTATTCGGATAAATTCCCAGCTTTTTTATTCACCAATTTGCTACCTTTTTCTTGCAAATTTGCTACTTTTTCATCTAATTTTGCAAATTTTTCTTATAAATTCTTTTTTTTAATAGTAAATTGGCAATTTTTTTTGTCATAAATTTGTGACTTTTTTCTCCATTTTTTATGTCCGTCTAGACAATCTTCCAGAAACATGGGAACTCAAACACAGTCTTTGCAGAGGCCTCCCTAAAAATCTAGAACCGACCCTGACCACAAGAATACTGATAGTGTCCCCCTCATTACTGGCTCTGAAGAAAATGCTTAATGTCCCCCCACCACTGAAATGAAACATCCACTCGTGTTCTGAGGCAACAGTTTTCACAGCCACACTGAGGAGTACAGATGTCCGCACACTTTCTCCCCTGTGAGACAGATGGGGACACCCTCCCTCCCTCTCTGTTGTCCCCCTTGCTAGCCTGACCAGGGTCAAAGAGCCCATTGTCATACAGAGCTCCTCACCTCGGCCTATTGTCTCCAAACCCTCGGAGCTCATACAAACCTCTGCACACTGAACTGTTCCTCCCCCTCCTTTCTCCTCTTTATTTCACTTTCTCCTTTTATGCCTCCTCCTCCTCCTCCTCCACCCTCTGGTCTTTATGTTGACTGGGCTGCGCACACAGACACAGCTGGAGCGGCCAGACACACACAGGAAGAACAGAAAAACAAGTTCCGCTTGCGTTACTTCGGGGATGTTGTTGATTGAGTTTAAAGCAGAATTTATGCCGATCCTTCACTGACGGATCAATCAGAGGATGATGATAGATCAGACGATTCATCATTAACTCCTGTGAGAAAACAACCAAAAAGTCAAGACAGAAAACATGACATGTCAGGTTATACACATAGATGCTGAAATGGTCAACGCACCAGTGAGAGAAATCAGTAAAAATAATTAAAAAAACAGGCGCCTTTTAGGGTTTTCCTTCACTTTAGTGTGTTATATGGAGGATTTTTGTCACATTACATCATCAAAGTCAAACAGCCTTAAAGCTGGATTCATGCTGCACCTCCGCTGTTGGCGTATGTGCAACCGGAAACCTCGTGTGGCGAAATTTACGTCATCATCTCCAGTTTGCTAGTGGACGCAGAGCTCTACTGCAGATGACCACGTGCAGCCCAAATTCTATGACCGCGTGGCCTGCCCACGATCTGAATGTGTTGACAGAGCATGCGCAAGACTGAACGTCCCATTCACGAGGCGGCGCTACCAACACAGCATACAAAGACAAAGTAGACAAGGAAGGCGAGGAGGATGCAGAAGACGAGAATAAACATACATGAATCCTTTTGCAGCAGCAGCTTGAGCGAAGAAGAGCACTGGAAAACGGTAATTCCTCCTTTTCCTTGAAATGACGCCATTGTTGTTGCTACAAAAAAAATGTGTGTCGCTCTCGTGCTTATAGCCGGTGAACAAACTGGCGTGTTAGCACATCTGCCCTACCCATAGGCCTGGGGCGAAACTACAAATAACAGTTGTGCGCATGCGTCAACTGCTTGGCCTGGTAGACGAAAAAAAGGAGCATGTACAATGTCATGCGTGCTTTGGGCGAGCCTGGCGCACACGCGGACCAAAGCGGACCAGAGGGAAATGCAGCATGAATAAGGCTTAAGTCCTCCTGCACAGGGGTTCTCCTCTTCCACAGAAACCAGGACTACAACTCTGACTGAAACGCCTCATTTTGACTAGCTTCTCTCTCCTGTGAGGTTATCACGTCATTCCTGGCAGACCTGATCCAGACCTGCCAACTGGATAGTCTGGTCCACCCTCTCCTCAGAGGAGAACAAGAATTTTACACTGACCCCCAGAGGCCACATAGCTACAGTGAACCTAGCTTAGCTACAAGCTAGTTAGCAGTCTGACAGTGGTTTTAGAGCTCTTCTCTGTAAATTCTAGTCATCCCACTAGACAGCTGTGGTCCCAGCTCATTCATGATTTTCCATTGATAATATATCTCACATTGTTTTGGCTTATTTCTTGTTTTTGTCCCCACCTTGTCACGAGCTGGGGCTGGGATTTCTGCCAGACCCAGTTTCGTGGCTTTTTCAGTGTATTTATTTGTCTATTATATTATCATGCTCTTCTTAGTGTTGTTCTGCCTTTTATTTTCTCCAGTTGTGTTTCAGTTATGTTTGGCCAGGTCTTGTTTTGTAATTGTTTTTTGTTCATGTCTATTTGCAATTTGTTTTCAGTCTGCAGTGATTATGTTTGTTCTTTATATGCATATTATGGTGGTTTTCTCTGGGTTGACAGCTGTCAGGCAATTTCCGGGTTTGTGCTCTGCAATGCCTGTCAAGTTGTCAATGCAGCCGCTCCTCCCTCACCTATCCAGGTGATTCCAATTATTGATCCCTTCTCCTGCTCAGGTCACTCCACACCTGTTATCACACATGTTGTGTTCTCATTTACTATTTAAGCCCTGTCTATTCACACCATCTTTGCCACTACATTGAGTGAATGTTCCTCCACTGAGTGCTCCTCAGGACATTTATCTTGTTATCCTCATTCCTCGTCTCTTCCTGGGCTTAACGGCTCAGGAGTGCATCTGCTTGTAAGTTGACCTTGTTTTTGCATTTTGTGTTTCTGCACTATTTTGGATTTGTGTTACTTTCTTTAATAAATGTTGCACAATATCATCCAGCGTTTGGGTTCGTCTCTCCTACCTCGTAGAGGCGAACATGACACACCTGGCACAGGTATAGGCACCATTAGCATTTCAATGCAAATCAGCACAATCAGAGATTTTATGGCTCTTTTTTGTCAAATCTAGTTGCCGTACCAAACCAGCTTGTTCATTAATCCACAGTCAGTTATATATCTTGTGCCATTCTGGCTTATTTATTTAGACCATTCTGGTCTAAGCAACTACAGCCAGGATTTTTACCACCCAATGGCCATAAATTTCACTCAAAGACATTATTTTAGCTTGTTTTATTTTAGTTTATTATAGGGCACCGACACCTCTTCAATTGCTGTTAGCAGACTTAGCCATTCACTCATTCATGGCTGTGTATGTGTTTATTACATGTCAGGGGCCAGTCATATTGGAGTTAATTGGAGACTCTAAAGTGGCCCTAGGTGTGAATGTGTGTGTGAATGGTTAAAGGGATAGCGCCGTATCGTGGCTGCTTCATCCATCCAGGTGGTGAATGCCCTCAATTTCCCCTCTGAGGATCAATAAAGTATACTAAATCTAAAATAAAAAAAATATACCATCTACCACTCAAATCACACACACCCGTCTCTGATAATGCATACTGGGGCTTTTAAACTCTCACATCCAGCCAATATTTGTCCAACAAACAAAACTAAAAGCTAATGTTAGCCTTAAACATGGAGTCGGCAATAAAACAGAGATCTCAGGAAAATGCTAAAAGACAGATGGTGGGGTAAACTGACGCTCATCAGCATTTAAAGCAGTATGCCATAAAACAGTCCCTTCTGAGGAGAGCTCCTTCCCCATATGTAAAATGGTACTGCACCAGTTAAATCCTGAGTTGTTTTGACAAAAACTCTGTCACAGACATTTCATCAACACCTCTGGAAGCTGTGCAGACATGTGGGAAAAAAGCACAATAGGGCTGTTTTAATCACATTTTAATCAGTAGATAAACAGCCTTGGCAGAGGTATGAACTCTCTCTGTACCCTCTAGTTTCATATGTGCAATTTGATCTTTTTTGATGCTGCATTTAAATCAAATGACACAGCAATTTTTATGCTACACTACTTAGCTGAAATCACCTAATCTTTATTCAGTTTACTGATGATTTTTTTAACAAATTTTTGCATATATTTCAACAGCAAACACACCTTTTAATCAAGCCTAGATTGAGATGCTGAAACACCGTCCACAGAAGCAAACTCTCTGACAGCCTCTGTAGATCCAGCTGTCAGAGCCTTTTTCTGCTTCTTGCTAAATGACTTTTCCACATCCTAAACAGACCCGGGCCGCGGCAGAATGTGTTTAACAGCGCCGAGCAGACGTCCCGCTGTCTCTGGACCGCGTCTCGTCTCAGACTGGAGGCCTCGGTGGAGCCTCACAGCGCCAGTGGTTCCCTCACCCAGAGAGACTCACACTCAGCCGGGCTCATCAGACGGGGACGGAGTCTTCACAGGGGTCCTGCCGCCGGGCCGACTGCAGGCCACCATGATGCCGTCAGTGACAAGTGGATTCTCTTCAGCTCGAGCTGAGTTCTCATTTCATTTCTGCGCAGGAAGCCCATTATACTCAGAGGTGGGTAGAGTAGCCAGAGATGTACTCAAGTAAAAGTAGTGTAATCTGACTTCCGGTTATGGCTGCCACGTAGGACGGACGTGTCTCGCTCTGCTCTGCTCCTGGAAAAAAAAAAAATCGGCAAATAACTCTCTCATTTGGGACAGAACGTATCCCAGCATTTGGGCGAGGATATGTCGGCGAAGCCTAAGGCTGGAAAACCAGGAAAAGGAAAAAGCGAGCCGCCGAAACAGTCCAAATTAACGGACTTTCAGGTCTGTGACGCAGTAAACAAAACTCCATATATGGCGGAGGAGGCTGGCAACGCTGCGATATCTGCGCGGGGAGGCGCAGATGCGCTGATGGCTGCCATGAGTTCAATGAGAGCGGACTTTTCCTCTAGATTTGATGGGATTATGACAGCGTTGGAAGGAATAAGAAAGGAATTGGGTGACTGTGTAGAACGAACGGCGCAGATGGAGCTCCGTCTCGCTAGTGCTGAAGATGACGTCACCCGTCTTCAATTAAAGGTGCGCACTTTGGAAAAAAAAAAAAATCTCTGGAAGATAATATTTTGGATTTGGAATCTCGGTCGAGACAGAATAATTTGAGGCTGGTGGGTCTTCCAGAGGAATCAGAAGGTCGGGACGTATGTTCCTTTCTGGAAAAGTGGATTCCGGAGGTGCTGGGCAGCGAGGAGTTGCAATCAGCAGTGGTTCTGGAAAAAGCACATCGTATTGGCCCACGGAGAGATAAGGGACCGCCGAGGACCTTAATTATGAAGTTTCTTAGCAACAGAGACAGGATGAAGATCTTCAACGCTGCACGAGCTAAAAAAGGAGAGATTAAACACCAGGACCAGCAGGTGCGGTTCTACCCAGATTTGGCCACAGGAATCCAGCAATTGAGGAAGCAGTTTGATCCCGTACGTAAGGAGCTGCGCAACCTTGGGATTCGTCATGGTGTAATCTATCCTGCGAGACTGCTGACCACGTATGAGGGCAGAACCCACATCTTCAAGACCCCAGAGGAGGCGCAGGAGTTCATCAAGAAGATCAAAGAAGAAGAAGAGACTGGTGGGAGCTAAGCATGAACAAAATATAAGGTAGAATAATTAAGCATTTGCACAGGCATCTGACTGACTTGAAGTAAATAGTAAGTTTACAAAATATAGATTGTATTATATATTAAAAAAAACCAAACAAAAACAAAACAAACAAACAAAAACAAAACTATGATGTACAAAGTTGTTAAAAATTTTGGAGTTAAGTTGGAAAACTACAGAGGAGAGTTAATGTTACGTCATTAAAAGCAGTAGAGTTAGGGTGATTGGGAGGATGAAGAAGGAGTGGCTTAGGCTGTTCCCCGTGGGTGTGGAACGGTCGATGGCTATATCGGGAGACAGAATTTTTCTTTTGATTTTGGGGGGTTTGCCACAAGTGTGGGAAGGGGAAATTTGTTTGTGTGTAGTTTGTAGGATGAATGTTCAACCACTCATGTTTTTGCTTCTCTGTATGAGCATGTTTACACTGCAAGGTAATCCCAAACTCTCTATTGATCATGGACCAAAGTGTTAATCTTAATTTAACTTCATGGAATTGCAGAGGTCTACAAAATTTAAAAAAACTTAAACAAGTTATGAATAAAATAAAGGACATGGGTTCAAGAATTGTGTTTTTACAAGAAACTCATCTGATAGAGGAGGATGTTAAAAGAATTAGGAGTAGATGGCAGGGAAGTGTATTCACCTCTTCATTTTCATCCCGAGCCAGGGGAGTTATGACTCTCATACATAAATCAGTTCCTTTTCAAGTGAAAAATGTAATTGGAGACAAATTTGGAAGATATGTAATCCTTCAAGGTTCTTTGCTATTAGAAAATATAAATCTTGTGAACTTATATGGTCCCAATATAGATGATCAGAAGTTCTTTGCTAATTTATTTCTCATCTTATCATCACTTACAGGGCAACATATAATAGCAGGGGATTTTAATTGTACATTGAATCCAGGTGTGGATAGATCAACAGGACTGGATTGTACGCACATTGGATGTAGGATGACTATTAATCATTTTATGAAAGAATTGAGATTGTTAGATATATGGAGAGAAATGAAACCACAAGTTAAAGCCTATTCTTGTTATTCCAGTACCTACAAGACATTCTCACGTATTGATTATTTTTTGATTTCCACAGAATTAAGGTCCAAGATTCAAAACTGCTTTTATGATAACATCGTGATCTCTGATCATGCACCCTGCTGTCTAATATATGTAGATAAAAAATTGACAAAGGAATCAGGTAGATGGCAATTTCAGCATAAATGGCTTCAGGATGAGGAATTTGTCAAGTATATAGAAAAACAGATAGACGAGTTCTTTGACATCAATACTACACAAACATCAGCATGTGTAAAGTGGGAGGCTTTCAAAGCTTTTATTAGGGGACATATTATTAGTTATACAGGATCAAAATCTAAGAAGACTCGAGAGGAGAGAGCTAAATTGGAACATAAAATAAAAAGTCTTCAGGAAAAAGTGTATGCAGGAAGTGACCCAAGGTTGGAGAATGAATTACTGATTTTGAGAGCTGAATACGACAAAAAATCAGCGAATAGAGCTGCCTCGAGTCTTCTAAGATTGAAACAATCTTTTTATGAACAAGGTGAAAAATCAGGAAAATTATTAGCATGGCAGATTAAACAATTGGAAATTAAAACACCAATTACCAGTATTATAAGTAATGGACAGGTAGTTATAGATCCTTTAGAAATTAATAGAGCCTTTAGAGATTACTATGAAAAATTATATGATACCAAAAATGAACCTGATTTAACAAAACTAAATGGGTTTTTGAACGAACTATCTATACCGTGTATACCAAATGAAAACAGGGAGATATTGGAGTCTAAAATTAGTCAAGAAGAAGTTGGGCTAGCCATTGATAATATGAAATCAGGAAAAAGTGCAGGACCAGATGGTCTTCCAGTTGACCTTTATAAAAAATTTAAGAATAAATTAATAAAACCTTTTTTGGAAATGGTTTTAGAAGCATTTCAAAATAATAATTTACCATCATACATAAATAATGCCTTAATTATACTGCTGCCAAAACCAGGTAAGCCCTCTAATAAATGTGAAAATATGAGACCAATAAGCCTATTAAACGCCGACCTTAAGATAATCTGTAAAATTTTAGCAAGACGAATACAAGAAATTTTACCAAATATTATTAATCGAGATCAGAATGGCTTTATAAAGGGTAGACAAGGCTTCCATAATGTAAGAAGACTATTTAATATTATTTATTTTAATAAAGAAGCACCGGATACAGCTCTCCTATCATTGGACGCCGAAAAGGCCTTTGATAGAGTTGAATGGCCCTTTCTTTTTGAAGTCCTACAAAGGTTTGGACTTGGAAATAATTTCATAAAATGGGTTCAAATAATATACAATAATGCTACAGCAGAAATCCTAACAAATAACAATATTTCAAAACCAATAAAAATCAATAGAGGATGTCGACAAGGCTGTCCACTTTCACCTTTACTGTTTACTATGGCAATTGAACCTTTAGCGATAGCGATACGTTTACATTCACAAATATATGGAATTAAAGTTGGACCAACAGAACATAAAATCTCCCTGTACGCCGATGATATAATTTTGTTTATGTCGAATCTAAAAAAATCAATTCCAACCTTGTTGAATTTAATAAAGAATTTTGGGGAAATATCAGGATATAAAATAAATAAAACTAAATCTTCAATATTAATGCTAAATGAGACCCAGAGAAATTACCCAGCCCCTGAGGCAAATCAATTCAATGTTGTAAATCAGTTTAAATATTTAGGAATCCAAATTATGCCTAAGCTAGAATCAGTCGCCAGCGTCAACTATGAAGCCTTAATGTCAGATATCAATGAGTTAACTCAGAGATGGATGTCACTACCAATGTCGATGATCGGGAGAATCAATATACTTAAAAGTAATATTTTACCTAAAATACTTTATTTATTTCAATACATTCCCTTATCACCACCTTTAGATCTATTCTCAAGAATAAAAAAAAAGTTAGTGGAATTTATATGGAACAACAGGAGGGCTAGATTACGTCTGTCTTTATTATATTTACCATTTGATCGTGGAGGTCTGAAATGTCCAAATTTTATGTTGTATTATTGGTCGGCACAACTGAGGTCTATGACATATTATTTTTCATCAAATGATCTCCCTCACTGGACTGAAATGGAATCATACAATTTACCTTTACCTCTTCCCATATTCATATACTCAGATTCGGCAAAAAAATTACAAAAACAAGTTAAAAATCCATTTGTAAAGCATATGATCAAAATATGGTGTGAAGCTAAAAACTATTTAAAAGAACCACAGTTATTGTCACAATTTAGTCCAATATGGGGTAATCAATATTTTAAACCAGGGAGAGCGGACGCTGTATTTAAAGTATGGAATTTAAAAGGGATACAAAAGATTCAGGATTTATATTTGCCATGTGCAGACAACATAATGTCTTTTGAAGAGCTGAGGATCAAATTTAATCTCAATAGAACACATTTTTTTAAATATCTTCAACTTAGAAACTTTATTCGATCAAATCAAAATAAAGCTCTCACTCGACCTATTTATTCATCCTTGGAAAAAATGATGATGAAAGATAGTAAAAGAAAGGGTATTATTTCAGAGTTTTATAACTCATTGACACTATCTTCAAGTGAAAATTCACTGAAAAGATTAAACTACTGGAAAGAAGATCTGCAAATTGAAATTTCGGAGGAACAATGGGAATTGGCTTGTACAGAAGCTCAAACCAAATCAATAAATGCACGCCTTAAATTGATACATTTCAAATGGTTAATGCGGATGTATGTTACACCGGAGGAGTTAAATAGATATAACAAAAATATACCAGATACATGCACAAAATGCATGGAAAGTAAAGGAACCCTATTTCATTGTTTATGGGAATGTAGATTAATAAGAATGTTTTGGGAAGAGGTGAGGGTAACAATTGAAAAAATAATCTCAAAACAAATCATACTGAATCCTAAACTGTTTTTGTTGGGTCTGTACCCAGAAAAGCATAATTTTAATAAAAGTGAAAGAACATTCATAGACCTCAGTTTGCTTAATGCCAAAAAATGTATTGCACTATTATGGAAAAAGACTCGTAGACCAGATGTGACTCAGTGGTTAAGACAGATGTTAACAAACCTTCCATTAGAAAGAATAACATATATACTGAAATCAAAGGAAATTGTGTTTGAGAATATATGGAGACCTTTTATTGATTATGTAAAAAATTTAAACATAACTCTTGAAGAAGAAGGTGAATGATGTGTGTGGACCTTGTAAATTCCAAACTGGTGAACATAATATGTATACTTATGTATTGGATTGTCTAGACTAAACAGAGGAGCATTGTTGAAGATTTGATTTTGTTGGTGGTTGTTGGTGTTTTTAGTGCATTTTTTTTTTTTTTTGTAGTACTTTAGCGTTAGTGTTTGATTGTTTGTATCATGTTTGTTAAAAAAAAAAAAAAGGTTCAATAAAGATATTGTGGAGAAAAAAAAAAGTAGTGTAATCTTATGATGTTAATTACTCAAGTATAAGTAAGAGCAGTCACCAAAGAAGTTACTAGAGCAGTCAAGTGAACTTTATTCATAAGAACATTTAAAAAGTGCCACGTGATGCACAACGTCAGGCCAAATTCATCACCAGCAAAGGGCCTCACCACCTAGCCTCTAACACGGCAGAGACCTGGAAACCTGGAAAAAAGAGAGAATTGCCCCAATATCATCTACCTATAAATGCACGCAATCTCCGTCTGTGTGTGTGTGTGTGTGTGTTTATGTATCTGTGTGTCTGTTCCACACATATCTCTTGAACTGTTTGTCAGATCGACCTCAGATTTTATACGTGTTTTGCCGAGGTTACGAGGGTGTGCATCCCTGAGTATGGAGTTGTTCAGTCGAAATATGCGATTTTTATCAATAAAAGTTTAGTCATCGCTCTCTGCTCATGTTGTGGCTTCTAGAAGTATGGGCGGGGTTTTGCATCAACTCCGTACTGATTGGATAATACGCAACATCACGGCATCAGTAACCACAGCACACTGTAAGAAAAACAAGGAAAAACACTCTGTTCTCTGTTACCAACACAGAACACGCCGGGAGAAGCAGCGGCCCGACCGGGCGGACCACGGTCCTTCCCGGGGAGGCACGCCCAGCCTGCCCAGTCAGTGGTAGACGGGAGTCCCTGCTTCTGCTTCACCCGTGTGGTACCACCGTGCTTTGCAGGACTGCGAGTCCCCCCCCCTCCTGTGGGAGTATCTAAAAATGAAAAACTTAATAACTAGCAATTTTTGAAGATTAATTGCGATCAAAATTTTTACTTGCCTGACACCACTAAAATATACATACACACGCGCGCGCACACACACACACACACACACACATATATACACTACCGTTCAAAAGTTTGGGGTCACTTAGAAAGTTCCTTATTTTTGAAAGAAAAGCACTTTTTTTCAATGAAGATAACTTTAAACTAATCAGAAATACACTCTATACATTGCTAATGTGGTAAATGACTATTCTAGCTGCAAATGTCTGGTTTTTGGTGCAATATCTACATAGGTGTATAGAGGCCCATTTCCAGCAACTATCACTCCAGTGTTCTAATGGTACAATGTGTTTGCTCATTGCATCAGAAGGCTAATGGATGATTAGAAAACCCTTGTGCAATCATGTTAGGTCTGCAATGCTGTAATTGCTGCAAATGGAGGATTCTTTGACGAAAGCAAAGTTTGAAGGAAAAAATTATTATTTCAAATACAAATCATTATTTCTAACCTTGTCAATGTCTTGACTATATTTTCTATTCATTTTACAACTCATGGTGGTAAATAAGTGTGACTTTTCATGGAAAACACAAAATAATTGTCTGGGTGACCCCAAACTTTTGAACAGTAGTGTATATATATATATATATATATATATATATATATATATATATATATATATATATGCACAGATGTTTTTTCCCACATTTGTTAGGATTTTGATTCTTCATTACAAAATCTTGGCACTGCCCCCCAAACCCCAGGAATGGCCCTGACTACAATAATATTGATAGTGTCCCCCTCAATATTTACTCTGGAGAAAATGTTTTGTTTATTGCCCCCCCCCCCCCCGCCCCAACAGTGAAATGAAATATCCGCTCGTGCGTCGATGTGCATCTATGCGGCACACCCGGTTTTGCAAAACACAGTGGATCGAGGTTAGACAATCCCAATAACCCAAAACAATGGTGGTATTATCTCGTGAAAATGACGGCAGATGAAATTATGCACCATGATAACGGCGTGAAAGAGACCAAGGCAACTGGCCTGGGTGGACAACGAGCTGACAGAACTGGGTCAACATCAAGCTACTGCTCGCATAGGATGGGATATGATATTAACATTGGAAGATATCCATGTTGGCAGTACTGTAGGTGTTACTTTTTGACAAGGGGAACGGTGTAAGTGGTGTTTTTAAAACTTTAGCATAAGGTACAAACATATAGATGTAAATTAAGTATACATTTGCAAGAATAAAGATGCAAAAATATGGTAAAAGACGCTAAGTGACAATTTTAGAAAGTCACAAATTTAGCATGTCAAATCCCAAATTTACCAAAAAAAAAAGGTTACAAATGAGTGAGGGGAAATAATTATCCTGCAACACAGCTACTGATCTAAATATTTATTTGGGTTTTTAAAATTATCTTTTAAAGCTATTTTGTCATTGATGTGCAGTTTTTATCCTGTATAATTAGGGAAACAACATGTAATTTTCTGTGTATTTCTGTGCAAATAGGAAAGCAACAGAAAAACGCAGAAAAGCCCGACTTGTGGCCAAATAAACAAACATAAATTCTGCTTTGCTCCTAAACCACCTCACCTGTAGTACAGTAGAGCTGGCGCTTTGTTTGCCTCATGAGGACAAAGTAAAAGCAATTCTGCATTTTGTTTGGGTTTGTCATGAGGAAAATTAATGACTGCAGCAGCGGGGCTGTGAGCCGTGCCCCACAGATAACCGGCTCACCGTCTGTGTGTGTCTAATATTAAAGGGTGCGGCTCAAAAATGTGAATCCAGGCGAATCCCATTCATCACGGAGGCTCCCAGGCAGAGCGGGGGGACGGTGATTTATGAAGAGAGGAGGAGATATGAATCCAACATTAATTTGGTTTAATACAGTTATGATGTTTTCCAATGAGATAAAACATTTCAGACGCAAAAAAGTTTGAAGACCTTAAATAGATAAAATAATCGAGGGGCTCCTGTCACAAGTTTAACGTGGCGTTGCCTTATGGTATTAATTACACAAGCATACGTAAGAGTAGCCACCAAGATAATTACTCGTGTAAGAGTCACAAATATCTACTACATGTGAGGCTAATGAGCACAGGGTTAAAAGTGAAGTATATTAGAAAACTGAAGGCGGGGCTTATTGGTTTGTGACATCATAAAAAACAGGAAGTGCAATCTGCCAGTTTCTTTAGGAGTTTAACTAAATAAAAGCAATGTGTATTTTCTTTCTGAAGTGAGTGTTTTAATTTTTTAACTGAGGGTGCAAATTATAAACTTATTTATTATTGTTAGTTGATTCACCTTATCAATCGTTCACGGAATAACTGATAAGCAGCGATTTTTTTCATAGAATCTGAGTTTCCCTCAGTATCAAATGGTATATAATATAAAGTGGTAAATATTGCATGATATACTGAATAAAAAATGTCATATTTCTTATTTAATGATTTATTGTACAATTTGTTTATGCTACAGACACTTTTTGTAGTATAAAAACTTCTGTATAGAAAATTAGATAAAAATGTAGGTTAATTTAACATGAAAATAAATTATGCCCTGGCTTATCTGTTGGAGGTGAACATTTGCAGCTTGACAAAATAACTGAATAGAAAATTACATAGACTTAATATACTGTACATAATAGATAATGATACATAATGTATACTGAGGTAAGTAAACTTTGCTACAATCAGTCTTGGATGTTTTTTTCTCTTATTTCCAATGCTGCAGATGTAGTGAAGAGTAATGTTTGTAATAATGTCCGGGGGAATTTTAAGCCATAATTGCGTTACCACCACAAGTGATTACAAGTTTACTACCGGGTTCTTAAATACAGCCTTAGCTTTTCCATGTTGTTGTCCTTTTCTGTTGTAAAATGGTTGAGATGATGTGGATAGCTGTCAGGGGCTAACAGAGACTTAGCTTCAGTCATCTACGTGTTAGTTTCTGCACACTTCGCTCACTTCTTCTCGTCCTCTTCAGGTGAAATAAAGAGTCAATCATCGTGTACTATGTGGACGGAGACCACAATTCTTTTCATTAAAAGCCGTTTTATTTTTTCCACTGGCTTCTCAACAGAGCTAACTGCACTGCTTCTGGGACGCAGAGCTACGCCCCCGATGCACGCAACATAAAAAGTTCTTTATGTACATGCACACAACAGGGAGAGGGGAGAAAAAACTGAAAAACCGATATAAGCGAGATTACATTGGTTACGTGGAATTGGGGCGAACTCTGTGCTGTTCTCCATGTCGCAGAAATGTCTTCCAGCTCGGTTGGGTGGATTGGTGCAGTAAAATTAGAGCAGAAAAAGCATTCTTGGTAATTGGGTGGATTGGCATCAGGTGTGCTGGCAATGGAGTAGGTGTGTGTGTTGCTGGCTCCTGCTATATTTTTTTTTCAGTCTTACTTTTTAAACCTTACTTTGCTGTAAGCTGTCAACGTTTTGGACATTTAATACGTGCGGAATCTGTTTTGAGTTGAGAAATATGTCCAAAACAAGAAAGCAGACTGAAAAGGAGGCAGTAGTGAACAATGCTAACACCAGCTTAGCTGAGGATGCTAATAAAAGCCTTAACCCTGCACTTGTTGCCTTGCTTGAGCAACACAGAATGTCCATAGATGCTGACTTTAAAGCTTCATTTGAACTTATTAATGGTAAGCTGGACAAGATTCAAGCAGATGTGGCGAACCAGGAGCAACACATTGGCGACCTTGAAAGCAACGCGAAGGACGTCAGCCAGCGCCTAGCGGCGCTTGAAGTTACGTGTGAGTCAATGCAGGAGGAGAACAAGATTTGAAAAACAAACTTTCTGACCTGGAGGGAAGAGGCAGGAGGCTGAATATTCGTCTGGTGGGTCTGCCGGAGTCCTTTGATGTGGGTCCACGGCCGTCTGAATTTTTTTCTCAGCTGTTGGTGGACGTCTTTGGCACACAAACTTTGCCATCTCCCCCAGAGCTGAATAGAGCCCACCGCAGCCTCACGCTCAAGCCGGGTCCGAACGGGAAGCCGCGCGCTGTCATTATTTGTTTCCATCGGTTTCGGACCAAAGACTTGGTGATGAGAGAAGCGCGGAGACGCCGTGGGACTTTGGAATATCGTGGACAAAACTCCAGTTCTACGAGGATTATAACGCCGACGTTCAGAAGCAACGAGCCGAATATAAGGAGGTTATGTCCGAATTGTACAAGAGTCCTTCTCTTCTCTTCCCCGCCAGGCTCCGGATAACTCTTCCAGATGGCAAAAACCAGTGGCTGGCGTCCGTTCCGGAGGCCACCCACTTCATGCAAACCATGGAGAGAAATCAGCGATTTTCGCCCTGAACTGGACATTTCTGGGTTGACCAACTACCACACTGGACTACTTGATTACTACTTCATTAAAGCTGCACTGACTGGACATTGATGCATTTTTAGATGTTCAAAAACAAGGTAAAATTGGCTCCCTATACGTTGTTGTTTACTTAATTTTTTTTTTTTTTTTTTTTTAGGGTAAAATGTTCATACTATGCAGGATTGAAGCCAGTTGTATGGGAGTATTTTGTTAGGATGAGAATAGAGCAGGAGATGGAGCGGTTGCTGTTTTTTGCAACCGGCTGGAGTGTTGTTATAGGTTTGGTTGTTGATTTTTTTTTTGTTTTTGTTTTGTTATGGATTTATTTACACCCCCCTTACCCCCTCCCCCCCCCTTTTTTTTTTTACCCGTACCTCACCCTATTCTTTTTTGGGCTACACAACACAATATATAAATTTTACTCTTTGAATGAATAGTAATCTTACTTTGGTAAGCTGGAATGTGAAGGGGTTGAACCATCCAATTAAATGGAAGAGAGTCATGTCACGTCTAAAGCAACTTAAGCCTGGAGTACTGTTTTTGCAGGAAACCCATTTGCAGGATTCCGATCACTTGCGCTTGTCAAAATGTTGGTCAGGACAATTTTTTCATTCAAATTTTAAAGCTAAGGCCAGGGGCGCTGCTATTCTTATTGATCGAAATATCCCATTTATTCCCTCTAATGTTGTATTAGATAAAAATGGACGATTTGTAATAGTATCAGGTAAACTTGGAAATAAACATGTCACCTTGGCTAATCTGTATGCGCCGAATTTTGATGATGTACACTTTTTTCGCAACTTCTAGATTTAAATACTCATTCTCTAATTCTTGGGGGTGACTTTAATTTGTATATGGATCCGATCTTAGACCGCTCATCCTCAAAACCTGCTAGTCTTAATAAATCTGCAACTTATATTAAGTCTTTTCTTGAGGAATATAGCTTTACAGATCCTTGGCGTTTTTTACATCCTAACGGCAGGGACTATTCTTTTTTCTCTTACGTACACCATACTTTTACCAGAATAGATTATTTTTTTGTTGACAATTTATTAATTAATAACCTTTAGTTATGATAGCATCTCGGTTTCTGATCATGCCCCTCTTGTACTTAAAATGATCCTCCATGGATGTGACTCCATGAGAAAGCATTGGAGATTGGATCCATTATTACTTACAGATGAAAAATTGGTTGCGAATATTTCTTCTAAAATTAATTTTTTTTTGAAAGAAAATAAAACTCCTGGTATGCCAAACAAAACGATATGGGAGGCCATGAAGGCATTTCTTAGGGGGGAATTTATCTCATTGGCAGCATTTAAAAGACGATCCATAATACAGGAACAGAAGGCTATTTTAGATCAAATCTTGGACAATGACAGACAATATGCTCAATCTCCATCACCCGCTCTGTACAAGGAACGTATGACATTACAAACTAAACTTAATTTACTTTCTACTCGACAAATTGAAGGTTGTTTAATAAGGAACAAGAGTGAATTTTATGAACATGGCGAAAAAACCAGTAAACTTCTAGCTAATCAACTGCGTGGTATTAGAGCTAAGCAAATTATTACTGGAGTTAGGACAGATAAAGGAGAGGTGACATCTGACCAACAAGCGATTAATGATATTTTCAGGTCATTTTATTCCAAATTATATACCTCAGAATATACAACAAACTTAAAGGATTTGAAATTTTTTTTTGATTCTATTGATATCCCTTCGATTTCCTCAGAATCTCGGCAAATTCTAGAAGCTCCCATCACAAAAGAAGAAATTCAGCTGGCAATATCATCCATGCAATCAGGAAAATCTCCAGGACCTGATGGGTTTTCCGCTGATTTTTTTCAAAAAATTCTCTGACAACCTTGCCCCTTTCCTTTGTCAAGTTTTTACAGAGTCGCTTGACTCCGGTACACTTCCTCCTTCATGCTATCAGGCCTGTATCACTGTGCTGCTTAAAAAACATAAGGATCCTGTTGATTGTGCTTCTTACAGGCCTATTTCCTTGTTAAATACCGATGTTAAAATTTTGTCAAAGTTGTTAGCTTCAAGGTTGGAAAAGATTCTTCCTTTTATAATTTCACAGGACCAAACCGGTTTCATTAAAAATCGCCATTCTTTTTTTAACTTGCGGTGGTTGTTTAATATTATTTATACTCCTCACCACAACATACCTGAATGTCTTATTAGTTTGGACGCTGAAAAAGCATTCGATAGGGTTGAGTGGAAGTATTTGTTTTTTACTTTGGAGAGGTTCGGTTTTGGTCCTTCCTTCTGTTCCTGGATTAAACTTCTCTATGCTAGTCCTTTAGCTTCATTGTTAACTAATTGTCGCTATTCTGACTATTTTAGACTTTACCGTGGTACGAGGCAAGGCTGTCCTTTGAGCCCGTTGCTCTTTGCCTTAGCAATTGAGCCGTTAGCTATTGCAATCCGTGGGAGCCGGGACTTTCTAGGCATTCGTAGGGGTGGCATCGAGCATAGGGTTTCACTCTATGCCGACGATCTTTTACTATTTCTCTCCAACCCACTTACTTCATTACCTGCTATACTCAACATTTTGGATAGTTTTAGTAGGTTTTCTGGTTATAAAATTAATCTTAATAAGAGTGAATTGTTTCCGATTAATGAAAAGATTAGAGTTCAGGATCTTGAAAATTTTCCTTTCAAGGTTGTTATTGATCATTTTAATTATCTTGGGATATGTGTCACTAAACAACTTAATTACTTGTTTAAAAATAATTTTCTCCCCTTATTTGACCAGTGCAAGCTAATACTTTCCAAATGGTCCCCATTATCCTTGTCCTTAATTGGCAGAATCAATTCTGTAAAAATGATGTCACTTCCAAAGTTTTTATATTTGTTTCAATGTCTCCCCATTTTTATTCCTAAATCCTTTTTTAAGTCTTTGGACTCTCTGATTACCTCATTTATTTGGAATGGTAAACATCCGAGATTGAGGAAAGTTTTTCTTCAAAGACCCAAATCAGTGGGTGGCATGGCTCTGCCTAACTTTCAATATTACTACTGGGCAGCAAATATCAGGTGCATGTTATATTGGAAACATTTCTATCTGGAACCCAAATCACCCATTTGGATCCTTATGGAGTCACATGTGGACAATCAAACTTCCCTACCGGCAATTTTAGGTTCACCACTTCCCCTTTCTTTGTCTACACTGGGTAATAATAAAGTAGTTTGTCAGTCTTTTAGAATTTGGTCTCAATTCAGGAAAAATTTCGGTCTTCAGTTTTTCTCCATTAGAAGTCCAATTACCGCAAATCATTTATTTACCCCATCAACTATTGATAGTGCATTTCATATATGGCGCAGAAAAGGTTTAAAATCTTTTGCGGATTTATATTTTGATGGTCAATTTGCAAGTTTTTCTCAACTTTCCACTAAATTCGACATCACTTCTACACATTTTTTCCGCTTTCTCCAGGTCAGACATTATGTGCAAACCATGACAAAACAATTCCCTCAAAAACCTTTTGATAATCCTCTAGATGATTTTTTATTAGTTAAACCAACTTCTAAGGGGGTAATATCAGTTTTATATAATTTAATTTCAAATTTACAATCTTCTTCTCTGACCGCTATTAAATTGAATTGGGAACAAGATCTTAATTTTACTTTTACTGATGAACTGTGGGACTCTATTCTAGGCCAGGTTCACACTGCATCAATGTGTGCTCGTCATGCTCTTATTCAATTTAAGATTGTACACTGGGTGCACCTGTGCAAGATTAAGTTAGCACGCATTTACTCGGATATAGACCCAACTTGTGAAAAGTGTGGTAGCGCTCCTGGCACTTTGCTTCACATGTATTGGTCCTGCCCTGCATTGATGAATTTTTGGCATTCTGTTTTTATCACTATGTCTGAAGTCCTGCAATATCAAATTAAACCTGATCCATTGTGTGCCATTTTTGGTGTGGCTCCAGAACTTGTCTTGCCAAGTTCCAAATTAAAAGTATTCAAATTTTCATTATTATTGGCCAGACGTGCTGTATTACTGAAGTGGAAAGACTCTTCGCCCCCTTCACATTTACAGTGGATAAAAGATATAATGTCCTGTTTGGATTTAGAAAAAATCAGATATACAGTCTGTGGCTCTGAAAACAAATTCTATAAATTATGGCGCCCGTTTCTTGATTTCTTTGAAAGACCCACGATTATAGTTTCTGAGTAGCTCATATCCCCTTTACCCCACCCCCACCTCACACACACAATTTTTCTTTTTTTTTCTTTTTTTTTTTGTATTTTTTTATTATTGTTTATTTAAAGGTTTTTGTGTTTTGAAGCATCCACATTTGTTAGTTTTAAATTCTAGTTTTGCACTGTTTGGTTAAAACAAAAATGAAAATTTCTAATACTTTGTATTGTATTGATACTTCAACTAATAATAATAAAAAGACCTTTGAAAGAAAGAAAAAGCATTCTTGGTTAGAAATTCTACAAAACTACAGGCGAACTGTTTATTACGTAGGACGACGTGTAGCCTCGTGGTCACAGCATCATCATCCCCACACACAGCGCCCTCACCTGGAGTGGTGGTACCATTACTAACTAACTAACTAACCTGCACTTATATAGCGCTTTTCTAGTCACAAAGACCACTCAAAGCGCTTTCATTAATACTAACCCTCTATTCTAAGGGCCTATAGGAAACAGATATCTAGGGACAATTTAGAACAGCCAATTAACCTAACATGCATGTTTTTGGCATGTGGGAGGAAACCGGAGAAATCCCGGAGTAAACCCACGCAACACGGGGAGAACATGCAAACTCCACACAGATCACTGTTGGTCGGGGGCTGGGATTGAACCCACGATCCCCACAATCCCCCGGCCAAGGGTAAACTGTGCTGCCGCAGTGCTAACCACTGCGCCACCGTGCAGTGGTTAGCACTGTGCAGCCCCATTACACCGTGCAGCCCCATTACACTTCATGGAAAAACTCCCATTGAAAAGAACTGTGGAGTATTCAAAACTGACAAATAATGTCATTTAATCGACTAAATTCCTTTCGACAATTAGTGGAAAATCAATTAATTGTTAACTTCCCTAATTTTAACAGTATACATGTGAACCATTGCTGCATTACATAAAGTTTAACGTACAAAAACACAATTTCACTATGTGGGACCTTTAAAATGCCATAATGTGTAAAAAGTTCAAACTGTATTTAAGCTGGAGTTTGGTTGCATAAACACCCACATAAGTGAAAGGGCTTATGGCCACACTCATCTCAGTGAGAAACACCCACACACACACAGGTCCGCAGTGGTGATCAATGGTGATTATCCCAAGGGCAAGTGTGTGTGTGTGTGTGTGTGTGTGTGTGTGTGTGTGTGTGTGTGTGTGTGTGTGTGTGTGCACGCGGTGATGAGCGGCAGTGAAAGTGTTTGTGAGGAGGGAGTTTATGGCCGTCGTATTTCACCGACAGACTGCATTATCCCTTCACTTCCCAAGGACACACACTCACACACCCTCATTCACACATGCACGCACACTCTCTCACGCTCACAGACGAGCCGAGAGTCTCCCACATACACACGCATGTTCGCTGCTGCATTGATCTGTGGGTGAGGCGGCCATATTCCTGCTGTTCTATTTACAGCCGGCCACCCTGGGACCCTCAACGCTCCCTTATTAAAAGTTTAAACACAAAGACGGCAAAAGGGGGGGGGGGGGAGTAAACACGGTATCGATCCGATCAGCAGCTTCTGTTCTTCTACTGATCTGTCGGCTGGTTGTGATTCTGCAAAGGTCACGATAGAAGGGAGGGGACGACAAAGGCTGGGGGAGGGAGCAGAGATGTTTCTGGCTATAACGCAGGCTACGCAAATGCTACAGACCCCCTCACCCACTAGGAGGACCCCAGCCTACAACTTCACCCCCAATAGTTTCAGGGGAGACTTAATATTAAGTTTTTGTTTTGTTTTGTTTTGTTGTAAACTTGCAGTTTTTTCTCATAAATTTGTAATCTTTTTTCTTCTAAATTTGCACTTTTTCCTTCAAATTTGCATCTACTTTCTTGTAAATTTGAAACTTTTTACTCAGAAATTTAGGACTATTTTTTTCAGAAATTACAACCCTTTTTCTCATAAATTTGCAGTGTTTTTTTTCCTTATAAAGTTCAAGCCTTTTTCTTCTAAATTTGCACCTTTTTTCCCCTCATAATTTTTTTCACAAATTTGCAGGTTTTCCCCTGTAAAATTTTTTCTCATGAACTTGCAAAATTTTCCTCATAAATTTACAATTTTTCTCATACATTTGCAACTTTTTTCTTTTAAATTTGCAGCTTTTTTCCCTCATAAATTTATCACTTTTTTCCCCCATAAACTTGCATCCTTTTTCTTGTAAATCTGCAACTTTTTCTCCTCATGAATTTGCATTTGCAAAATTTTTTCCTCTAAATTTGCAGCTTTTTTTTTCTAACAAATATGCAACATTTTCCTCGATAAATTCATGACTTTTTTATTCATAAACTGACAACATTTTTCCTTCTAAATTTGCAACTTTCTTCACTTCAACTTGCATTTTTTTTTGTCATAAATGTGCAACATTTTTTCTTGTAAATTTGCAACTTTTTTCTCCTCATCAATTCTTCCCTCATAAACAGGCAGCGTGCCCTGTCTTAGCCGCCCGCGTGGCAGATGTGGCGCAGGGATTAATTCGTCATGCCTGCCTGATGTGGCTGCAGCGCTGCAAAGGTGTGGAGTGACTGGGTGGTGGAGGAAGGGCCTGTCACCGACAATCACTCCACATGCTACACTGCACACGTCCTGTCTGATGTGCATGTTAGCAGGTCACATGTGAAACACTCAAATAATACTAGCCATGAAATCAGAGTTATGCTCCCAAAGTCAATTACAGAGACTTGGAAATAAACTGTTTATATGTTTATATACTGTAAATCTGTTTTAAAAGTCTAACCTCAAACTAATATTACATGGCAAAAACTCTAACCTTTACCTCAAAATTAATCCAACTCTGTAGCCTTTAGTGTGGCTACTGGCTGATTTTCTGAGCTAATTATCGTCTAAAATGACCATGCAGGGTTGAAAAATGAAGGCAATCGAGAAGCCCCACAAAATGCAGTTCCTCTAATGCCCACTAGAGGCTTGCTTCAAAAATTAAAAAAAAAAGTCTAATATGAGGCTGACTGAGATGCAGGTGATGGTGGACTTAAAAATGTGCCCGGGACAGATGTCTGTGCTTGCAGAGATTTTGTGAAGCGGGGTTTTCGGCAGTGTCGGTGGCCAGGGCGAGGTGTTGGAGTGGACTGGACGTGGGCAACACACTCTGGGTGTCACTTTCTCCCGACCCTCCTGGATGGGGCTGACTCCTTGCAGAGGGCTGGGCTTGGAGCTCCCACTGAAGGTGATTTTTTTTTTTTTTTTGATCGTGCACTTTGTTTTTGCGCTGATGCATTCCGTTCATTTTAACCACCCCCACCCCTTCACCAGTCCATGAAAAAAGTTTTCTGTGTAACCAGCCTGTGAGTGAAAAAAGATTGGGAACCACTGCTTTAAGATACAGTTAGAATAAATGAAAAATGTGCAATTAATCATGAGGCAACTGTGGGCAGTCATACAATTAATCACAATTAAATATTTTAATCGCTTGACAGCAATATAATTGGCAGAGATCACTGCCTGATCACTTTAATTCATCCTTTTTGCAATACTAAAAACACAAAGAAAGCCTCTCACTGCCTCAAAGTAGCTAAAGTAAAAGCGAGGTCATGTATTGTACATGTCCACTACACTCCGTCTGCTCTTCCTGAGCATCACAGGCTGGCAGTTTGACTTTGAGGTGGCTGACTGAGCCGTGTGCCGGTGTGGTATTAACGCCACTCGGGCTGAGGGGGTCTCATTCTACATGACTTCATGTTCATTCTGCCAGAGTTCAGGGTTCAGCTCCCAGTGGAGCCTCTGAACACAGAAACACACTCAGGGAGGCACTTTAGTGGGAAGCAACAAGCTTCCAGCACTTTTAATTTGACCTTTTCGGCTGCAGAGACTGCCCTCTGTGAACTGTTAGAGGAACAGGAATTCATCATCTGAATGGAGATGGTCGGTACCTTTAGGATTTAATAGATGATCCATTGTAGAATATAATGTATGTGTTTATCCGAGACAAAAATATTTAATGATTTCCATCATATGTAGAGGTATTTCAGCTAAAAGGACACATATTTTTCAGATTGCAGGACTACTTTCTATATATTTTACAAATGCATTTTGCCATGAAATCAGAAAACATTTATTGTGGTTTAAAAACAGAATCAGCTAGATGCTTACAATGAAACAATGTTGATATTTATGGTAATATACAGCAAAAAATAATATGTAGGACATCATTACTCAAAGTTCTCTTCCACCTGTTCCCTACTCTCTGTATAGATCACAGTGTCGTCTGCAAACATCATAGTCCACAGACAATCCTGCCTGTCCATCACCGTTGCAAACAAGAAAGGGCTCAGAGCTGATCCCTGATGTAATTCCACCCCCACCTTCAGACTTTTTTTCAGTGCCACAGTCTCCAAACCATACATCATAGCAGGTCTCACTACCATCTTGTAAATCTTCCCTTTCACTCAAGCTGTTATCCTTCTGACACAAATCACCCCTGACAGTTGTCTCCATCCACTCCACCCTGCCTGCACTCTCTTCTTTATCTCTCTGGTAAACTGTCCATTACTATGGATGGTTGACCACAGGTACTGTATTTAAACTCATCCACCTTCACTACCTCTACTCCTTGCATCTTTACTGTTACACCTGCCTCTCTCTCATTCACACTCATGTATTCTGTCTTGCTTCTACTGACATTCATTCCTCTTCTCTCCAGAGCATACCTCCACCTCTTCAGGTTCTCTTCCACCTGCTCCCTACTCTCACTACAGATCACAATGTCATCTACAAACATCATGGTCCATGGAGACTCCTGCCCGACCTTATCTGTCAGCCTGTCCATCACCATGGCAAACAAGAAGGGGCTCAGAGCTGATCCCTGATGTAATCCCACCCCCACCTTGAATCCATGTGTCACTCCTACAGCACACCTCACCACCATCTCGTTGTCGTCATGCATGTCCAGCACCACCCTCACATACCTGTACTTCTCTGCCACTCCTAACTTCCTCATACAGTACCACACTTCCTCTCTTGGCACTCTATCGTATGCTTTCTCTAGATCCAGAGGAACACAGTGCATCGCTCTCTGACCTTCTCCATACTTCTCCATCAATGTTATTAAAGCAAACACTGCATCTGTTGTAAATAATACTATGTATAGATCAAAAACTACTGCATAGATTGACCCAAATTTTGGCACACATCCATTACATGCTTGGTACTACAGTATATCTATGATTTTCTTCCTCAAAATTTTCTGAGATGTTCTTATTCTGGGTGATCTGTTTGCAAAATTCTACATTAAAATACACCAACTACTATCAGAAGACTGAACATTTGTGTCAGAGGTGTGTGAAGGGAAATGGAAGTGTTGCAGCTCCGGTCTGACTCTTTTCTCTCTGAAAGCTGTGATATGATCGTCTGCCCGTCAGCCTGCATGGCACCGACTGGTACACAAGCATTACTCAGCCCGTCCATCCGCCAGCTGTCTGACATCACACACATAATAAAAAGGGTGGTGTTGTCGGCCTTTCTCACTTCTTCTGCAGTTTAAGCCCATTTCCAAAATATCTTTGTAACTATAACTTAAAGCAGTGATTCCCAACCTTTTTTTTCTTTTTCTTAACGCCTTCAAACTCTCACACCTCCACCACACTGATATCTGAATAAACCACATGGAACATATGGAAATTCATGTGTTTAATTCATTTATCTTTACAGTATAATGGATAAAAAATCAAACTGTTTAACATGTGCACATCTTATGCAATTGGAACATATGGATTATTTGTTTAGTCAACTATAACATTTTGATAACAGCTGCATAAAAATGTGTCACTGATTGAATTTCAGTCTTCATTTCCTGTTTCTAAACCAGGTTAAGACACTGGCCAATACTACTAATGTAACCCAATAAGCACACAGATTCAGTGTGGGTTTAAATATAGGCTGAACTCAGATCAGCTGCGGCGCTCCAGCTCCGACAGGCTGCAACACTTAACTGGCATCAATTTTCAGCAGTAATTTGACAAATTCATACGGAGCCATGCTAAGAATCTAATTTGCCTGAAATCATCTCGTTCCGATAAACAGAAGACATTTGTAATGAATAAGTCGCTTAATGAAGAGGGGAAATGGCTAACAAACAGGAAAATCAGCAGCGGTGCATGTGTGCGCACGAGTGTGTATCTGCGTGCATGTGTGCGCACGAGTGTGTATCTGCATGCATGTGTGTGTGATTTCTGATACTGCAGTTTTCCATCTCTCAGTCGGAGAGCTTAGAGCTGCGTAAGAGGCTTTGAGCACTGAAATCGTTGATGTTGATAAAGGCTGGCTGCGGCGCTCTGTGTGTGTGTGTGTGTGCGTGTCAGGTGTTGTGACAGTTTATGTGACAGATGTGTGCTAGTTCTGTGTGCGTACACGCACCGGGGAGGGGGGGGTGGGGTGGGATTTGAAATACTGAAAACCGCAATCTTATCGTGGGATTAAAGACGGTGCCCTAAAATGGTGGTGCACTGTGACAGAGGGCAGACAGAGGAGACACACAGAGTCAAAGAGGAAATGAGGGGGAAAAGTGCTAAAGGGGTCGAATCCGATGGATGGAGGCTGAAAAAGGAGGAGTTTAAGTGGAAGTCATACAGACAGTGAGGAAGACAGCGTCTAACTAAAGTGACCTGACAAAGAAACTGAAAAGTTGTTAGCTTGGTTAGCTTAGCTTAGCTTAGCAACCATGTTGTTTACTTCATCTTAGGTCACCTCTACCCTCCTCCATCGGCAATATAAGGCTGTATGTCCACCAAACGCGTTTTTTCTGCTATGGATTGTGGCATACTGGTATACCACCATACAGGCATGAAAGACGTCACTACGCCGTGACTATATTAGGGACTAACGGCGGGAGTTCTGATCTTTGGTGCTCCATTGTTCCCTGTTTCCAGACATAACATGGGCAACTATTTTCTAGTCATTCTCTATGTAGTCCAGCGTTTACAGTGGCAAGCACCCTCAGCGCAAAAATGCTCTCAGCAGTGACCGTTTTTTGTCGCAGCGCTTAGGGGGCTGAAGCCCGCTTCATGCTGCATTTCCCCTCTAGTCCGCCTTTATCCGCGTACGCTTTGGACGAGCCCAGCACGCACACGACGCTGTTCATGCTCACGTTTTTCATCTACCCAGACCAAGCGGTTGACACATGCGCACAACCATCATTTGTAGTTTCACTCCCACCCGACAGGTAGCGCCAAGGTGCTGACGCGCCAGGATTTTCACCAGCAAAGAAACGGCGGACTTCTTCACAAAGTTTCTCTTCAAATATACTCTACTTCTGCTGATTGACTTCCCGGTTTTCACCCCTTTTCAATGAAGATGCTGCTGCCGCTGTGAAAGAAAGTATGTATGTATGATTCATGGATGTTTTTATTCTCGTTTTTCGCCTCCTCATTGTCTTCTTCGTCTACTGATATATGCTGTGTCGATATTGCCACCTTGTGAATGGGACGTTCAGTCTTGCACATGCGCTTTTCAACGAGTTCAGGTCGCAGGCAGGCAGCGCGGTCACAAAATTTGGGCCGCACGCAGTCGTCTGCGGTCGAGCACTCCGGACACTAGCGGAGTGGAGACGATGACGTAAATTTCGTCACACGAGGTTTCCGGTTACACGTACGTGGACAGCAGAGGTGTAGCATAAAGCAGAAGTAAGAGCTGACAAAAGTCCCACTTTTTAGAGTATAGCTGTACACGTCAATGTCAAACCTTTCTAACCAGCCAATCAGAAATAAGGAAAGGTGGGACATAGGATGCCAGTAAAGGAAGAAGAGAATGGTACGAGGGCGCAGGAGAGCCGGATCCTGGCTGTATCAGACAACCTGGTACTCTCTGGTCTGACACTAAAAGGATAACATGATCAAAATTTGAAAGGGAACGGTTGGAGGAACACGTCCGCATCTGTTGGTGTGTCAGGTGAGCGTTTGTGCCTTTGTCATGGTCATATTTCTTACAAGTTTGTTGCAGTAGATAATAAGGATACTATGTGAATTTGTAGTTGATAAACTGCAAAAAATGAACATACCTACAAGGTGAAATGTGATCATTTATGAGTTTAGGAAACTGTGTGTTGAGCATATCTCATCATAAGTTTTATGAAAATAAATGAAATTTTGACCATAGGCCCCTCGCCTCTGATGGGCTCTCTGTAATTAGTCTGCATCTGAGAAATTATGGGCCAATCTTCTCCAAAACCAGTTCAAACTGACTCCTAGTCAACCTAAAATACTCCTTGAAACGGGCACCGTTAAGGCACAACTCCTGTAAAAGTCAGTGGTTCTCTCCCAGCTGTTTCTTTGAATGGCTGATGTCTGTACCCAGACTCCTGTTTTCTTTTCCGTATCATCACATTTTGCATCCAGAGCTGCTTCTTGTCCATCATTATTTAGAGACTGCTATTACAAAATAAAGAGAAAATATTGAAGGGAAAAGCGGAAGTGCTGGGCTGTGAGTGACAAGCTGTTGCTAGGATACAGGGCACAGACTTTTTTTTCCAGAGCACACAAGCGCTGTAAAAAAAAGAGGTTCAGGGCAGTCCGGCGACAAAAAAATGCATTTGGTGGACAAGCAGCCTTAAGCTAGTATGTCAGAAAGCAGCAACTGCTGACGAACGCTGCAATCTTTGGATTCGCCAACTTTTTTTTGTTTTCCCCCTCCTTTCCTCTTCCTTATAGTTCACTGACAAGGCTTGTAATTTAGTAATATTACACAAGAGTGTGGTATCATATTCCTGCGGTGCAGTAGTAAATGAGCATAATATAATAAAGAATTGGACTATTGTCATTTTACACACAAATTAAACATTGTCCAGTGAGAAGTCAGTATTTATTTACATATCTCTTGAGAATTTGAGGGTCACGGGACCCTTCAGGCATCTACATACGTGTTAGTTGTGACACACCTCACTCACTTTTTCTTGACATTTTCAGATGAAATAAAGAATCAGTCATAACATACTATGTGGACAGTGACCACATTTCTTTTTGTTAGAAGCAGTTTTAATTTTTCTGCAGTTTTGCTGCTTCCAAATAGCACTAGCTGCGCTACTTCAGGGGTGTAGAATTACACGTGCAGGAGTGTCTTAATGCAATTAAACACCTGCATTAGGCACATCTTACAACACAGCGTTTCCCAAACTTTTCAGCCCACGAGCCCCAAAATAATGATGACAGAGACTGGCGACCCCCACTATCCCCGGAGGTGACTGAAACATAAAAAAAACGTACACACAGGACTCACGCATTAGTAAGCATAAACGAACATGGGCATAACAACACAAAAGAACAGAACAGCCTGACAACCATGATATGATTTTACATATAACAAGCTACTAAATGATTAAAGCAGAATACATTAAAGTAATTTCCATGTAATTTAGGAGTCAACATTGTTGCTGTTGTGCAAACTTAATTTTGACACAATGCTTTCATTTCCAGTGTTGGCAGAACAATCAGTCAAAGTAATAGCCATAAACTGTAGCACTGTGTAAACATGTGAACATTGTTATGGTGCAAATGTATATTTTGGCAAACTATGTTTCAGTGTTAATCTCACCTAATGAGATGGGTGGACATTACGCGTGGAGCACAAGTCAATTCTGGGTTTAATTTTGGAGATGACCACTCAGAGATCATCCTCCACGTGTAGACGCGATCTGTATTTATTTTTAATATATGTCAGTGCCGAGAAAGTCTTTTCGCACAGGTATGTAGAGCCAAATGGCATCAGTACGTCCATCGCCGCCCTGGAAAGCTGTGGATATTCTCGTTCGACTGAAATCCAGAACTCAGCAAGCATTTTTAAATGAAAAGCTGTCTTTAAGGTGCGGTCACTTGACAGCTCAATCAGTGTGTCTTCCATGTTGGATGGCAGATGACTTGCGGCCGTTACAGTGGATGATCTTATCCAGCCATATTTTTCTGGAGTTGTTTCCTCGGGGAAAAACTTACTAAAGTGTTACAGGAGGGCTTGAAGGTGGGTAGTGATGGACTTCTTCACAGTGTTAACTCTCAGATTATTTTCCTCCATGAACTCCTCCAGCTCAAGAAACATATCAATCCTGCCCATCTCAACTCGTGCAGTCCAGCGATCCACTTTCCTTTTGAATGCGTGGATTTTATAATTCATCGACATGATGCTTGTGTTTTCACCTTGCAATGACATGTTAAGTCCGTTCAGTCTATCAAACATGCAGGATAAATACGCTAGCCTTGTTAACCAGTCAGGGTCAGTCAGGTGGTCAGCGAGCTGGGACCAGATCTCCATCAGAAATAAGCGCACCTCATCCCGCAGTTCATACAGGCAGCTGAGGACATTTCTTCGTGAAAGCCACCTGACCTCTGTGTGGAAGAGCAGGCCCTGATGCTCCCATCCCAGTTCATTGCAGAGAGTAGCGAACAGCCTGGTGTTGAGTGGGTGCGATTTTATGTAGTTGACAATTTTTATGGCAGTCTCAAGAACACTCTTAAGATCTGGGTCGAGCGTTTTACTTGCAAGAGCTTCTCTGTGAATAATACAGTGCGTAAAGTTTACGTGGGGTGCCACTTGTAAGACTTGCTTTTAATCCTTTCTTTATCCCCAGCATTGCTGCTGCACCGTCTGTACACACACCGATGCATTCATCCCAAGACAGTCCCTCTTCTTTTAGTTTGTTGTCAAGTTTTGTGAAAATGTCCTCACCTGTGCACTTTACATCCAGCGGGGTGCAAACCAGCATGTCCTCGTTAAGTTTTCCATCAAAACTGTATCTGACGAAAACAAGAAGCTGGGCTGAGTTTGATATATCTGTGGATTCATCTAACTACAAAACATAGTTCCCTTTCTTCACTCTGT
The DNA here is from genome assembly GCA_020510985.1 of Pholidichthys leucotaenia. NCBI lineage: Eukaryota > Metazoa > Chordata > Actinopteri > Cichliformes > Pholidichthyidae > Pholidichthys > Pholidichthys leucotaenia. The sequence continues at coordinate 285,642,651 of CM035847.1, read as the reverse complement.
CGATCAGCTGACACCTTATGTCCTGGGCCATGTCCAAAACGCGCCGGGATATGGTCCCGTCAGACAGCAGCACTGCTTCCAGCTCCCGTGCCTGTTTATCCCCATGCATTGTCCGACTAATAGCGATAGCAGCAGGTTTTATCAGGGCTTTCTGATTGTGTGTGACTTTTTTGCCTGTGCAATTAAATACGCCACCTCATATGATGCCTTTTGAGCTTTGGTTGTGGATGTTGTTTGGTTAGCTATGACTTTCTTTTGGCCTTGCAATTCTCTCTCCTTTCGGTGGAAAAAATCTGCTGGTTTAGCGGCAAGAGACGGGTACTTAGTTTTCAAGTGTCTGAGCATTTTTACAGGCTTTAAGCTCTCATGTGCAAGCACCTCGGTGCACACTACACATCGGGGATGTTGTACTTTATTGATAACAATGCATGGGAATCCATACCGAATATATTCCTCTCGATACTTTCAACACTTGGAGGAAGGCTGGTCTGACTGCTTATGGAGCCTTTTACAGTGCAGCCCTCCTCCTCCCCCCCCCCCCCCGCACCAGACGTCAGCCTTTCCGGCGGCATTGCTCCGCTCTCCTCTTCTGCCGTCTCTGCTGGCCTCTCTGCGTTGTCTTTGGTCGGTATTAACCAACGTTTCATTTTTAAAAATAATATCCTGGGCTTAAAGCGTAATGTGTTGATTTGAGCTGTTCAGATGAAATCTACTGGTGCACACTGATCTGTGTGTGGCCTGTGATGTTTACTGTGGTTCAGTTAAAGCAACATGTCACCTGAGTAATCACCTAAGGATGATTCTGAAAATCATCTTGCAACCCCCCCTCAACGTCTCGGGACCCTCCGGGGGGGGTCGCGACCCCCACTTTGAGAATCTCTTAGGCCTTTTCCACCAAGACGGTTCAAGTGCTTAACTGGGGCCAGAGCCTGACTTGGCACCAGTTCTTTGGTTTTTGATCAGCTAAGCACTAGTCCCAGGCTCTCAAAAGTGGTGCTAACCTGGCCCCAACTGCTAGCTGGGCCAGTGCTAAGAACCAGTTGACGTTGTTAACGTCCACTGCTGTGGGCGTGGTTAACTGACCAGCTTCAAAACATTACTGACCGCCATGTTGCATTCCAAACAGCAGAGCAAGCGATGGATTCCAAAACCAAACAGATTTGAAGCAAAGAGGAGACACATTTCTTGGCTCTGTCTCTGGCTCTATGGACATGAGCAGAAGTACAAGATAAGCTGGAGGAGGTCACTCATCTGATGAACTGTTTTTGGGGATAGGCCAGCCAACCGGACCATCCTAACTGCCACGGATGAGTCCGTACAACAAACTGCTCAAAATGCTACTGGTAAGTATATTGTCTTTAAAATGCCAAAAGTTAACGAATATATATATATATATATATATATCCACTTGTATTGATATGTAACAACCAAAGTGTGAATATTTTTTTAATCACTCTTGTGCCTATAGTATTTTCCGTTAGCTATGCTATCAAGCTAACAGTGCTTTTACCACGACCAAACGTTTCTCCTCGCCATAAAGAAATGCTTGTTTGAGAAAACTAGAACAAAAATCTTAGCGCCTTTCAGAATACTTTGTTAGATATCCAGTGCAAAATACGCTGTGTTTGTTTTGTATCAATACTGTGGCAGCACGGTGGTGCAGTGGTTAGCACTGTTGCCAAACAGCTAGAAGGTTCCAGGTTCAAATCCCCAGGCTGGCAGGGGTAGGAACCTTTCTGTATGAAGCTTGCATGTTCTCCCTGTGCTGCGTGGGTTTACACAGGGGGCTCCAGTTTCCTCCCACAATCCAAAGACATGCATGTTAGGTTAATTGGTTGTTCTAAATTGTCCCTAGATATCTGTTTCCTATAGGCCCTTAGAATGAAGGGTTAGTACTAGTGAAGTGCTTTGAGTGGTCTTTGAGACTAGAAAAGCTCTATATAAGTGCAGGCCCTTATCACTTAAATGACTTTAGTGACGTCGCCATATATCTTGAAATGCTCGTTTGAGAGAAAACAAGAACAAAAATGTTAGCATCTTACAGAATACTTTTTTATAAAGATATCCAGTGCAAAATACGCTTTTTTGTGGTATCAATACTGTGTATGAATGGGTGCCTTGCCATGTGTATATGGGAGATTTTTCTCCCAAAGACACTAGTAACGTCGTCGTTTTTACTACTTTGGTAGTATTTCCATAATCATGGGCCATTTTTTTAATTTCACTCGAGTGTTTAATTGTGTGTTGTGTAACCGTGTTTTATCTAATCCTTCTCTTGCTTTATTGTGCAGTAGCCTGCTGGAGCACCTACAATGTCATTGTACTGTACAGTTGTACAGTACAATGAAGCCTATTCTATTCCTATTCTTCTATTCCATAATCAAACATGTAAGCTTTGCTAATATTGATACTGAATAAAATTGCCTTCTATGTCTGTACATGTAATGGAAGGCTTAAGTCGGACACTGCACAAACTAAAACACTTTTTTTTGTATTTACAGATTTATTATACCTGGATGATGAGGAAGAACCAGCCAGACCTGTGGTGTCCAGCTCACCTTCACCAGCACCAAGCTTGTCCTCCTCCTGCTCTTCCTCCTCTCCTCATCAGACCAGATTAGGTCATATATGTTCAGATCATGACCCATTCACACAAAGGAGGGAGTGAATTAAACCAATTATACACTTGAATTGAATGTTGTGATGCCACTAACACTAAATGGATGTTGAATAGACACATTCAATCTTGGATTGACGATTCCTATGTTTTTCAGTGTGTGGTTATTTTATATTGCTTCTTATTTTTGTACTTTAAAACAGGGAAACAGAAGTGGAACACAAACATGGACCTCCTTCTTGACTACCTGGAGAGGTCAGATGAGAGACAGTAGGAGCAGAGCAGAAGGGAGGAGCAGCTGACCTCCGCTTTGCTGCAAAGCATCCAGAAGATGGAGGACTGGACCAATACCCTTGTTGGACTGATGGGACGCGTTGTCTGTGCTTGAGGGACTGCAAAAAAGTAGCTATCACAGCATTGATATTTTTGGCTGTGTGTACATAATAGTTCATATGTAGCAGTCTTAAGTTTTTGCACATTTTGCAAATAAAAGCTTTCTTTCCTTAAGTGTTTTTAAGCTTCTACATTAATTGTTATCCTCACACCAAACATATGCATGAAATGTAAAGCTATTTAAGATAAACAACGCAAATCACTATAACATTGTAGTGGTGGGAAGTGAAAGCACAAGTACTGAATTACTGCACTTAAGTTCATTTTTTCAGGTATTGGACAATGTATCAGGTATTTGTGGACTTTACTCATATTTTTGACAACTTTTTTCACATTTTCTAAAGAACAAGCAGCAACAAACTTTAAATCTATGCACTTTTTCTGTGGAAAATGTTCCAAGTTGCCTGCTTCAAAAATGATAAATAATGAGTTTATATTCTTTTGACAACGTACCACATGACATTCTGTCAGCTCTGGACAAGATTATTTCTGGGGAAAGTACTCTTAACTTTTACACTTTACAGACTGTCTCTTGTTACCCCAACATGAATAAAAACTTGAATCAGTACTTTAACCAGAATAGATGACATACAAGTACAGAAGGGTATACAGTGGGGTAAAAAAGTATTTAGTCAGCCACCAATTGTACAAGTTCTCCCACTTAAAAGATGAGAGAGGTCTCCAATTTTCATCATAGGTATACCTCAACTATGAGAGACAAAATAAGAAAAAACAAATCCAGAAAATCGCATTGAAGGATTTTTAATGAATTAATTGGTAAATTCCTCGGTAAAGTAAGTATTTGGTCAATAACAAAAGTTCATCTCAATACTTTGTTATATACCCTTTGATGGCAATGACAGAGGTCAAACGTTTTCTGTAAGTCTTCACAAGGTTTTCACACACTGTTGCTGGTATTTTGGCCCATTCCTCCATGCAGATCTCCTCTAGAGCAGTGATGTTTTGGGGCTGTCGCTGGGCAACACGGACTTTCAACTCCCTCCAAAGATTTTCTATGGGGTTGAGATCTGGAGACTGGCTAGGCCACTCCAGGACCTTGAAATGCTTCTTACGAAGCCACTCCTTCGTTGCCCGGGTGGTGTGTTTGGGATCATTGTCATGCTGAAAGACCCAGCCACGTTTCATCTTCAATCCCCTTGCTGATGGAAGGAGGTTTTCACTCAAAATCTCACGATACATGGCCCCATTCATTCTTTCCTTTACACGGATCAGTCGTCCTGGTCCCTTTGCAGAAAAACAGCCCCAAAGTATGATGTTTCCACCCCCATGCTTCACAGTAGGTATGGTGTTCTTTCTCCTCCAAACACGATAAGTTGAGTTTTTACCAAAAAGTTCTATTTTGGTTTCATCTGACCATATGACATTCTCCCAATCCTCTTCTGGATCATCCAAATGCTCTCTAGCAAACTTCAGACGAGCCTGGACATGTACTGGCTTAAGCAGGGGGACACGTCTGGCACTGCAGGATTTGAGTCCCTGGCAGCATAGTGTGTTTCTGATGTAGCCTTTGTTACTTTGGTCCCAGCTCTCTGCAGGTCATTCACTAGGCCCCCCCATGTGGTTCTGGGATTTTTGCTCACCGTTCTCGTGATAATTTTGATCCCACGGGATGAGATCTTGCGTGGAGCCCCAGATCGAGGGAGATTATCAGTGGTCTTGTATGTCTTCCATTGTCTAATAATTGCTCCCACAGTTGATTTCTTCATACCAAGCTGCTTACCTATTGCAGATTCAGTCTTCCCAGCCTGGAGCAGGTCTACAATTTTGTTTCTGGTGTCCTTTGACAGCTCTTTGGTCTTGGCCATAGTGGAGTTTGGAGTCTGACTGTTTGAGGTTGTGGACAGGTGTCTTTTATACTGATAACGAGTTCAAACAGGTGCCATTAATACAGGTAACGAGTGGAGGACAGAGGAGCCTCTTAAAGAAAAAGTTACAGGTCTGTGAGAGCCAGAAATCTTGCTTGTTTGTAGGTGACCAAATACTTATTTTACTGAGGAATTTACCAATAAATTCATTAAAAATCCTTCAATGTCACTTCCGGTTATGGCTGCCACGTAGGACGGACGTGTCTCGCTCTGCTCTGCTCCTGGAGAAAAAAAATCGGCAAATAACTCTCTCATTTGGGACAGAACGTATCTCAGCATTTGGGCGAGGATATGTCGGCGAAGCCTAAGGCTGGAAAACCAGGAAAAGGAAAAAGCGAGCCGCCGAAACAGTCCAAATTAACGGACTTTCAGGTCTGTGACGCAGCAAACAAAACTCCATATATGGCGGAGGAGGCTGGCAACGGTGCGATGTCTGCGCGGGGAGGCGCAGATGCGCTGATGGCTGCCATGAGTTCAATGAGAGCGGACTTTTCCTCTAGATTTGATGGGATTATGACAGCGTTGGAAGGAATAAGAAAGGAATTGGGTGACTGTGTAGAACGAACGGCGCAGATGGAGCTCTGTCTCGCTAGTGCTGAAGATGACGTCACCCGTCTTCAATTAAAGGTGCGCACTTTGGAAAAAAAAAAAAAATCTCTGGAAGATAATATTTTGGATTTGGAATCTCGGTCGAGACAGAATAATTTGAGGCTGGTGGGTCTTCCAGAGGAATCAGAAGGTCGGGACGTATGTTCCTTTCTGGAAAAGTGGATTCCGGAGGTGCTGGGCAGCGAGGAGTTGCAATCAGCAGTGGTTCTGGAAAAAGCACATCGTATTGGCCCACGGAGAGATAAGGGACCGCCGAGGACCTTAATTATGAAGTTTCTTAGCAACAGAGACAGGATGAAGATCTTCAACGCTGCACGTGCTAAAGGAGAGATTAAACACCAGGACCAGCAGGTGCGGTTCTACCCAGATTTGGCCACAGGAATCCAGCAATTGAGGAAGCAGTTTGATCCCATACGTAAGGAGCTGCGCAACCTTGGGATTCGTCATGGTGTAATCTATCCTGCGAGACTGCTGACCACGTATGAGGGCAGAACCCACATCTTCAAAACCCCAGAGGAGGCGCAGGAGTTCATCAAGAAGATCAAAGAAGAAGAAGAGACTGGTGGGAGCTAAGCATGAACAAAATATAAGGTAGAATAATTAAGCATTTGCACAGGCATCTGACTGACTTGAAGTAAATAGTAAGTTTACAAAATATAGATTGTATTATATATTAAAAAAACAAAACAAAAACAAAACAAACAAACAAAAAAAACTATGATGTACAAAGTTGTTAAAAATTTTGGAGTTAAGTTGGAAAACTACAGAGGAGAGTTAATGTTACGTCATTAAAAGCAGTAGAGTTAGGGTGATTGGGAGGATGAAGAAGGAGTGGCTTAGGCTGTTCCCCGTGGGTGTGGAACGGTCGATGGCTATATCGGGAGACAGAATTTTTCTTTTGATTTTGGGGGGTTTGCCACAAGTGTGGGAAGGGGAAATTTGTTTGTGTGTAGTTTGTAGGATGAATGTTCAACCACTCATGTTTTTGCTTCTCTGTATGAGCATGTTTACACTGCAAGGTAATCCCAAACTCTCTATTGATCATGGACCAAAGTGTTAATCTTAATTTAACTTCATGGAATTGCAGAGGTCTACAAAATTTAAAAAAACTTAAACAAGTTATGAATAAAATAAAGGACATGGGTTCAAGAATTGTGTTTTTACAAGAAACTCATCTGATAGAGGAGGATGTTAAAAGAATTAGGAGTAGATGGCAGGGAAGTGTATTCACCTCTTCATTTTCATCCCGAGCCAGGGGAGTTATGACTCTCATACATAAATCAGTTCCTTTTCAAGTGAAAAATGTAATTGGAGACAAATTTGGAAGATATGTAATCATTCAAGGTTCTTTGCTATTAGAAAATATAAATCTTGTGAACTTATATGGTCCCAATATAGATGATCAGAAGTTCTTTGCTAATTTATTTCTCATCTTATCATCACTTACAGGGCAACATATAATAGCAGGGGATTTTAATTGTACATTGAATCCAGGTGTGGATAGATCAACAGGACTGGATTGTACGCACATTGGATGTAGGATGACTATTAATCATTTTATGAAAGAATTGAGATTGTTAGATATATGGAGAGAAATGAAACCACAAGTTAAAGCCTATTCTTGTTATTCCAGTACCTACAAGACATTCTCACGTATTGATTATTTTTTGATTTCCACAGAATTAAGGTCCAAGATTCAAAACTGCTTTTATGATAACATCGTGATCTCTGATCATGCACCCTGTTGTCTAATATATGTAGATAAAAAATTGACAAAGGAATCAGGCAGATGGCAATTTCAGCATAAATGGCTTCAGGATGAGGAATTTGTCAAGTATATAGAAAAACAGATAGACGAGTTCTTTGACATCAATACTACACAAACATCAGCATGTGTAAAGTGGGAGGCTTTCAAAGCTTTTATTAGGGGACATATTATTAGTTATACAGGATCAAAATCTTAGAAGACTCGAGAGGAGAGAGCTAAATTGGAACATAAAATAAAAAGTCTTCAGGAAAAAGTGTATGCAGGAAGAGATCCAAGGTTGGAGAATGAATTACTGATTTTGAGAGCTGAATACGACAAAAAATCAGCGAATAGAGCTGCCTCGAGTCTTCTAAGATTGAAACAATCTTTTTATGAACAAGGTGAAAAATCAGGAAAATTATTAGCATGGCAGATTAAACAATTGGAAATTAAAACACCAATAACCAGTATTATAAGTAATGGACAGGTAGTTATAGATCCTTTAGAAATTAATAGAGCCTTTAGAGATTACTATGAAAAATTATATGATACCAAAAATGAACCTGATTTAACAAAACTAAATGGGTTTTTGAACAAACTATCTATACCGTGTATTCCAAATGAAAACAGGGAGATATTGGAGTCTAAAATTAGTCAAGAAGAAGTTGGGCTAGCCATTGATAATATGAAATCAGGAAAAAGTGCAGGACCAGATGGTCTTCCAGTTGACCTTTATAAAAAATTTAAGAATAAATTAATAAAACCTTTTTTGGAAATGGTTTTAGAAGCATTTCAAAATAATAATTTACCATCATACATAAATAATGCCTTAATTATACTGCTGCCAAAACCAGGTAAGCCCTCTAATAAATTTGAAAATATGAGACCAATAAGCCTATTAAACGCCGACCTTAAGATAATCTGTAAAATTTTAGCAAGACGAATACAAGAAATTTTACCAAATATTATTAATCGAGATCAGAATGGCTTTATAAAGGGTAGACAAGGCTTCCATAATGTAAGAAGACTATTTAATATTATTTATTTTAATAAAGAAGCACCGGATACAGCTCTCCTATCATTGGACGCCGAAAAGGCCTTTGATAGAGTTGAATGGCCCTTTCTTTTTGAAGTCCTACAAAGGTTTGGACTTGGAAATAATTTCATAAAATGGGTTCAAATAATATACAATAATGCTACAGCAGAAATCCTAACAAATAACAATATTTCAAAACCAATAAAAATCAATAGAGGATGTCGACAAGGCTGTCCACTTTCACCTTTACTGTTTACTATGGCAATTGAACCTTTAGCGATAGCGATACGTTTACATTCACAAATATATGGAATTAAAGTTGGACCAACAGAACATAAAATCTCCCTGTACGCCGATGATATAATTTTGTTTATGTCGAATCTAAAAAAATCAATTCCAACCTTGTTGAATTTAATAAAGAATTTTGGGGAAATATCAGGATATAAAATAAATAAAACTAAATCTTCAATATTAATGCTAAATGAGACCCAGAGAAATTACCCAGCCCCTGAGGTAAATCAATTCAATGTTGTAAATCAGTTTAAATATTTAGGAATCCAAATTATGCCTAAGCTAGAATCAGTCGCCAGTGTCAACTATGAAGCCTTAATGTCAGATATCAATGAGTTAACTCAGAGATGGATGTCACTACCAATGTCGATGATCGGGAGAATCAATATACTTAAAAGTAATATTTTACCTAAAATACTTTATTTATTTCAATACATTCCCTTATCACCACCTTTAGATCTATTCTCAAGAATAAAAAAAAAGTTAGTGGAATTTATATGGAACAACAGGAGGGCTAGATTACGTTTGTCTTTATTATATTTACCATTTGATCGTGGAGGTCTGAAATGTCCAAATTTTATGTTGTATTATTGGTCGGCACAACTGAGGTCTATGACATATTATTTTTCATCAAATGATCTCCCTCACTGGACTGAAATGGAATCATACAATTTACCTTTACCTCTTCCCATATTCATATACTCAGATTCGGCAAAAAAATTACAAAAACAAGTTAAAAATCCATTTGTAAAGCATATGATCAAAATATGGTGTGAAGCTAAAAACTATTTAAAAGAACCACAGTTATTGTCACAATTTAGTCCAATATGGGGTAATCAATATTTTAAACCAGGGAGAGCGGACGCTGTATTTAAAGTATGGAATTTAAAAGGGATACAAAAGATTCAGGATTTATATTTGCCATGTGCAGACAACATAATGTCTTTTGAAGAGCTGAGGATCAAATTTAATCTCAATAGAACACATTTTTTTAAATATCTTCAACTTAGAAACTTTATTTGATCAAATCAAAATAAAGCTCTCACTCGACCTATTTATTCATCCTTGGAAAAAATGATGATGAAAGATAGTAAAAGAAAGGGTATTATTTCAGAGTTTTATAACTCATTGACACTATCTTCAAGTGAAAATTCACTGAAAAGATTAAACTACTGGAAAGAAGATCTGCAAATTGAAATTTCAGAGGAACAATGGGAATTGGCTTGTACAGAAGCTCAAACCAAATCAATAAATGCACGCCTTAAATTGATACATTTCAAATGGTTAATGCGGATGTATGTTACACCGGAGGAGTTAAATAGATACAACAAAAATATACCAGATACATGCACAAAATGCATGGAAAGTAAAGGAACCCTATTTCATTGTTTATGGGAATGTAGATTAATAAGAATGTTTTGGGAAGAGGTGAGGGTAACAATTGAAAAAATAATCTCAAAACAAATCATATTGAATCCTAAACTGTTTTTGTTGGGTCTGTACCCAGAAAAGCATAATTTTAATAAAAGTGAAAGAACATTCATAGACCTCAGTTTGCTTAATGCCAAAAAATGTATTGCACTATTATGGAAAAAGACTCATAGACCAGATGTGACTCAGTGGTTAAGACAGATGTTAACAAACCTTCCATTAGAAAGAATAACATATATACTGAAATCAAAGGAAATTGTGTTTGAGAATATATGGAGACCTTTTATTGATTATGTAAAAAATTTAAACATAACTCTTGAAGAAGAAGGTGAATGATGTGTGTGGACCTTGTAAATTCCAAACTGGTGAACATAATATGTATACTTATGTATTGGATTGTCTAGACTAAACAGAGGAGCATTGTTGAAGACTTGATTTTGTTGGTGGTTGTTGGTGTTTTTAGTGCATTTTTTTTTTTTTTTTTGTAGTACTTTAGTGTTAGTGTTTGATTGTTTTTATCATGTTTGTTAAAAAAAAAAAAAAAGGTTCAATAAAGATATTGTGGAAAAAAAAAAAAATCCTTCAATGTGATTTTCTGGATTTTTTTTTTTCTCATTTTGTCTCTCATAGTTGAGGTATACCTATGATGAAAATTGGAGACCTCTCATCTTTTAAGTGGGAGAACTTGCACAACTGGTGGCTGACTAAATACTTTTTTGCCCCACTGTACCTTTAACAACTCTGTAAATGTACCTATAAAATATATACATACACCATAAATACTTCAAAACAGAGTACACTGAGGACCGATTGTCCGCTGAATGTTTTATTGATTAACGCTTTTCAACTACTTCACAGATGTTATATTTTGTAAATGACATGGCAGGCACTAAACAGGTTATTGCTCCCCACTGTTAAAATACTCCATTAAAGTTGCCCTAATGTCATTCTACACTGGTATGGTCAGCTAGTGGTTGAACTGGAGGCTGACTGTGATCATGTGTGTCTGGGAGTTCAAAGTTGTCACCATGTTCCTCACAAATATTATCAAGTATGCAGCAGCTGAGTACCATTTTCTTGCTCAGCTCCAGTATGCAGTCATTCCTTGTCAGGAGGGACCTCCATCGTCCTTTCAAGCCGCCGAAAGCCATTTCCACAACTGAACGTGCACGGCTCATCTGGTAGTTGTGGTTACGTTGTTCAGGGGTAAGTCTGCCTGTGTCCGAAAAGGGTTTCATCAGCCACTTCTGCATGGGGTCGGCTGGGTGGTGAAATCCGGTGTCGTGCCAAAAAGTGATCACCGTCTACAGGAGCGCCCACTTGTTAAAGGTGTACTGCCTGATCTCAGTCCACCTACAATGTGTCTAAATGTTTTGAGGTTTTATCGCACCTGAAAAATTATAGTGTTGGCCAAAGTGTTGCAGTTTGGAAAACAACGTATAGAATTTACCAGATTGCAATATTTACGTGTAAAAACATCGCTGTTTGGAGGTACATAGAATATATATATTATACAGTATCTACATGTATCTATCCAGTAAATCTATGCATTTTTCCATGTAATCTTGTGACTGCATTATTTTAATTTCTTTTAATCCTAGATCAAGTTTGTTTCGGGTTCAAATTGCATCGTAAGTGTTAAATATATCTTATACCAAACTAAGTACTGTTTACCTGTTGAAATATGTATTTAACGGCTAATATAACCCCATAGCAACAATATGGCCCCTGGCGACCATTTTTTTGGCAGCTGATCACTTTTTGGCATGACATAACAGGCGATCTCTGTCTCGTAATGCGTTGTAACACCACCTATTACAGAATTGACATAAATATTATGTTTAAAAGTGTAGTCAATGCTAGCTAATTGAGCTACAGACTTGATCTAACAACGGCTGATAACTGAGATATTGATAATTACTGGTCTCCTTAAACGTAGCCGCGTTCTCTGCGATTAAGAATAAAACTGTTTTTGGATGGTAATACAGGTTTGGTATAATAAAAGCAGCACTCCCAAAGAGACAACAAAATCCTACATGTTGACAAGTTAGCGCTGCTACTTCTTCTCCTCTTTTTACTTCTTCTTCTGTGGTCTTCTGCGGGGTTGCATAAAGGCGCTTCATACTACGTAATGACGTAGCCCTGACGTAATCCCCGACTAGCTCCATATTGGTGGAAAACCAACTGGTTCTTATGAAGCACTACAGCTGAACTGGTTAAGCACCGGCACAAGCACCAGAACCAAACTAGCACTGGTTCTTATTTGGTGGAAATGAGGGCTCTGTCTTAAAGGGGCAGTACCTGAAAAGCTCTCTATACACAGGCACACAACAGGGAGAGGGGAAAAACTGAAAAAACCCAACATGAGCAAGATTCCATCAGTTCTACACCAGGTTTCTACATCAGGTTTGGTTTTATTTTGGTTAATGGCTCAGCCCTACTACTTGGCGAACAAAGAAAGATCTTTAGCCACATGTGTTACAACCAGTTCCAAACTCTTACAAGTTTTGCGAACATTTGCAGCTGCTTATGGAAAAAATACCTTGAGAAAAACTGTTTTGCAACCTGTTACAAACCCTTACAAATCCCAAAAATCGCAACGTTCACCAGCATTCACTGCTCTGTGAGATACAAGCTTAAACACTTATTAGAACCTAAAACATGCATTCACCATACTGCATACTCAAGTGTAATGAAGCTTCTTTCTTTGTGTTTTGACCAGGTTATGAACGTAGATTATACATCATAGCTAATATGACACCCATCACCCAGATATTTTTCTCCATTTAAAACATATTTTAGTTGTTTCCACAGAGTAAAGTTAGGAATGAGATTAAGAGGGACTTAGTGAGATCTGATGCAGGACAAAGTTGTGAAGGTAACATCACCTTCTGGATAAGACAAGTTTACCAAGTGTTACATACTGTAAACTGCGTCAAATAACAGTACACACTAACGTCCGGCTGCTATCTACCATTATGTGCTGTAGTGCTGTGGTGCTGGCAAACTGCAACATGTGACAAGTTTTGATTTGCTTTCGAAATAAAAGCCATGGCAGTCAGTCTTGACCATACCTTTACGAGCTGCCTTGAGAGCTTTCATCTGTAAAATTCTGAAGAAAGTCTGAACAATATTGCTGGCAGTTCAAGCAACCCCTTTAACTAAAAGCTTTTCCCCCTTCATTTTAGACTGAGATATAGGCTCTGTGGTGTGAGGGAAGCTGAGAGGGGGCACATAAGTGAGTCTCACACTAAAAGAGTGAGAGTTGGAAACCCTGGTTTCCCATAGCCATCATAGGGACCTCTATATGCATGAAAGCTAGCATTAGCGATAGCCTGCACGCAGCTTTATTTAACTCCTGGCTACAGCAGATTTTCTAGCTGAACCTTGCCAAACTCCCAGACATACATAACACACATTTAACTTTCCCCATATACACATGATTTCTACCTTTTTTCATTTCCACGGCCATTAGCCTGCTGTTTACATTAGCAGACGCTAACTATCAATAGCCCAGCATGGCCACTTATTTGTCCCACAACTGCAGCACATCTCACAGTCGTTATCTGTCAAACTCGCCAGAACACCTAGACACACATCCTAGCACGTACTACACCCACGTCCGGCTTATTCCTCCCACACAGATTTATTTTCTACTTTTTCTTACCTGCATCACTTTGGCTCCACTGATTCAACTTCCTGTCTCCCTCCAAGCATTCGCATCGGTCATTACTTCACTGCACATGTTCTATATGACCACATGAATGTGGCCAATTGTCTTACATTATTCATCCCAAGTGTCCACATACTTTTGGTCACAGTGTGCAGCCAGCTAATAATTAACAGAGTATCATGTTCTGTTATTTTCAAATGTGACATAGTGGGCTGCAGTGTTTTCTTAGCGACTAATGAGAAACTAATCGGCTCAGTCATGTCTGCAGCCACGCAATCGTGAGTCAGATCCGAACATGTGGTGCACGTCCTTCGGGGCATCTCATTAACAATCAGATTCAGTTTAGATCAGGTTCATCGAAGTGAGTTATATGAGGTAATGGAGTCACCACTGCAGGAATGTGTGCTGCTCTCGGACACAAATAGATACTATAATGCCCCCCCCCCACACACACACACACAGACACACAAGGAGCAACAGACACATTTAAGATTCAGACTCCTGATGTCTTACTTTACACAGTTGATTATTTGTATTTGTATTTCACAGATCCATATTAAACTCAAAATATGATATGTGACCCGCCACGAGTAAACCAGCAACAAGTCGGCCTGACGTGATTCCTAAAAAACACAAACACTTTTTTTTTAATTTGTGATTTTCGTTTTTTTGTAAAATATGCTAGTTGAAATAATGAAGAAGCTACTCTGTGCTTCAAATAACAGTGTGGGAGATTTTAAAACTGTAAACTTTATATTTGAAATAGAGTAGTTTCAGAAGGAAATATCAGCGAGACCGCTTCCTAGTTTCAGGGGCGTGGATACCACAGCTGATGTACATATCCGGTTTGTTTGGCTAGTCACACGTCTTTGTTATTCACTTCAGCCAATCAGCAGCACGTTCAGGTAGAAGCACAAGGCTACTTAAGCAGCATGTTTTCCTGCATTTATCAACAGCTCCTTTAGATAAGCTCTGTAAGGGGGTTGGGTTCATGCTAAGTCATGCAAATGAGTAGCTTTTGTTACTGCCCCCCACCTGGCTCCCCTGGAAGGTGACAATCCTTGGAAACTTTGAGCCTGATCTTCTCAGAGTAGTTTGAGAGGTGCTAACATTCAAATGGACACATCTTCTTCAAATCTTTTCAAATCTCCATGTGTTAGACATCATTAGAAAGCTTAGATTCCACACTTTTACAATCTGTAAATAACTCAAAATACCCTTCGGGAGACTAGTTCCAGTTTTTGTTTTTGTTTTTTCCATGGCTGGTCTCATATATTAATGGCTTCTCTAAGAAATTTGCACAGTTCTGAGGCCCTGAAACTGAACCCTAGTCATTGGACTCCAAAAGGGTGTCGATACAAACTCATTTCCAGCCTCAAGTTTATCTTTGCAGCTTCATCTGTGTGTCTGATCAGAGGTCAATATTTGAGCTCAGAGGAGAGGGCAAGGGAACATGGAGGTCGATTCTAATTATAAAACAGATGTCATGAATGAATATTTAATGTAAAGCTGCTGCTGCTGCTGTATTTGTTCTCCGGACAAAGTGATCAACCCAAGGATGAAGCTGTTACACAAGTTTTATCAAAGGAAAGACTGCTGCTTGAGTCAAAATGTATTGGAAGTAGCAGTGTAGTTTCTCAGTTTACAAAACTTACAGTTGATTCTGTTTCTTATATGCATAATTGGCTGCACAATTAGCAACATTAACAAACTTGTTAAATACAACTCAAACCAAAGCCAAAGAAAACAGGAGGCTAATTTTTGGTCATTTCTGGTGTCGCATTGCCCCTTTCCATAGTTTGGGCCCCCATCATCGAAATAACAAATGACTTTGCTTTGTGCTTTTAGGAATGGAGTCTTTTAAAAGGGGTGCGGCTGGGTGCAAAGATAGCACATTGCTAGTTTATGACAATCTCTTGATATACTACTAATTTAGTTTATTATTAGGATCTCCATTAGCTGCAACATAAAGCTGTAACTATTCTTCCTTTGCAGTATTAGAGCATCGTGTTACTTGGCCAGCAACTTGTCTTGTAATGTTTTAATGAAAAAAAAAATCCCTTTGTACAGGGATACCCATTTAGCTTCAATTTCCACTGGAAGGAAACACAAAAACTGTTAAAGTCTGCATTGGGAACCATGGAGATGTTTGAGTTTAATTTGGTTCATTGCTTTTCACAGTTTACTCTCTTTCACCCTTTGTGTGTCTGTACAGCAAAAAATTATAAGCTTTTGAGCAAAAAACAGTTTTTAAGTTAGCATATACCCCTTTTTACTGTATTAAACACATCATATTCAATCTACAACAGGCATCCCTGGTTTGCACAGTTACCAGTCCTTAGTTACTATGAACATGCATCTGATTTTAGAGCACATTTACTTCTGATTCTTACAGAAGTCTATTAAACTACCCTGCACAGTGAAAAATAAAGCAAAAAGTTACTTTAATGCATTACAGTGTGACGCATATGGGTCATAATGGGATGACCTGGAACAGAGAGTAAGGTACAAAGACTATAAGACAACGTGCCTGACTGCAGGTGTTTACAGCAACACCATAATGTTCAGAGTTGGGATCAAATTTAAATATCCCGTCACTGAAATAACTTTAGCCTGAGTTTTTACGGGTTACTGATGCAGCTATAGTTAAATAATGAGTCAGTGCCACTAGATAGTTATATGTATATAAAATAACATGTCTTCTCTGAAAAATATGCATATACAGGCATATAATACATATACACAACATAAACACACGTCTAGCCAATAGTACATCATTTATGGGCATATCCAAGTCCATTTCACTATTGTGACAGCAGAAAAAAAAAAGATTTTGTACCAACAAAAAGGCACAGAATAGTTGTCCTAACTTATTCAGAGGTGTGTTTTGGGTATAACATGTAATAAACCAGTCAGAATGGCTCATCACCACACCTTTAAGAGGCAAGTGAGCATGGTCTAAGGTGGGCTGCTATTGTAATGCTTTGTTTACCTGGGAGAACCTGGAAGGATCGGTTATCTGCTGAGGAAATGGAAGTGCTTGTACATAAAGTGAAAATGTGGGAGAACATCATTTACAAGAGTGCCATTGTTTAAGCCTTTCAAGGTGAAGTCGACATGACCAGAATGAGACCTGCACATTTTTTTCAAATGTGTCACTTAAATAGCAATTGATAATGCAAAAAACGTTTTTAGATATGATGTCTGTTGGTCAGAAATGCAATGTCATTGCATTACCATAAACTAGCAATGTGCCAACTTTGCACCCAGACGCACCCTATTTAAAAGACACCACTCCTACAAGTACAAAGCAAAGTCATTTGTTATTTGGATGACTAGGGCCTAAACTATGAAAACGGCCAATGTGCCACCAGAAATCTCCAAAATCACTGGCGGAAGCCAGAAAGTGTGATGTATGTTTGTTCTTGAGGTTGCTGTAATGGGGCCCATTGAGTCAGGTATGTGTCTATGCTATGCAAAGGTAAAGGGCTTTTGCTTGTCATTTTTCTTTTAAATTGCCTCTTGTTGAATGAATTGGTGCAGATGCAGCATTAAATTCTTCTTCTTCTTTTAGATTTGATTGGCGGTTGGCAACCAGCTTACAGGTGCATTACCGCCACGTACTTCACTCTATATCATTACTCTGTCTGGTCAGGAGCTCTCTCTCCTATCAATGTACTGATCTTCTCATTATCATAACTCTATATCATTAGATATATAAAAATAAACTGTTGTGTCCTGTTTTCAGTTAAGACAGAGAGAGAGAGAGAGGAGCAAATAAAAGAGAGCAAGACTGAGAGAAGCTATATTTAGAAGTGACGCTGCCTTGTACTGTATGGGTATGTAATAAATCTACTGTTCCATAATAGTGAATGGTGTGTCGCATAGTGCTGTGCTTGTGTGTATATATTTGCGTGTGTGTGTGTGTGAGAGAGAGAGACAGAGACAGAAAGACAGCGAGAGAGAGAGGATGAATGGTGGCCTGTCTCGTCCCCAGTACTGCTACTCTTCACTAATTGGTCGTCGGCGTAAGTGCTGCTGCTGCATTATTCTTCAGATGAGATGGAAGGAGAGATGGCGAGAGGAAGGAGAAATGATTGATGTGTGACATGAAGCTGGATGGAGGGATGCATGAATCAAATGGAGAAGGCAGGGGAGATAGAAGGAGACGGAGGGAGAAAAAAGATGGAAGAAGTGAGGAACGTAGGCTGATGAAAAAAGGACAGAGTGGGACAAGGTCGTGAGAGTTTCTTCATTACACCCCTGCTCACATTCAGACAGTTTACAGCCTCTCTCTCCTGCCTGAAGCTTTACTTCAGCAACATCAAAAATATCTAGGAATCTGCAGTTATTCAGCGCAGCTCCCGGCTCATCCTGTTATGTTTTTCTTTAAGTTTTGCATTATTTTGACTATTTTTAGTCTCATTTTGTGTTTTTACCATCATTGCTATTGTGGAACTGCACAATAAAGGGACGGATCATATACTGTATGTAGACGCATTAGCTGAGCCTGAGTCATTTACTGTTAGTTTATAAATGAATCATCTGTTGAAACACACCAAATTTTTAGGCTGCATGTCCACCAAACCGCCTTGAATGTCTTTTTTTCAGCGTTTCTGCGCTGCACTCTTGGAAAAAAGTCTGTGCGCTGTATCCTAGCCACAGCTTGACACTCACAGTTCCGCACTTCCGCTTTTCCTATGGTCAGACTTTCTACTTATTTTTTAATAGCAGTCTCTAAATAACAATGGACAGGAAACGTATTCTGGCATTGATAGCAGCTCCGGATGCAAAATATGATGACATGGAAAAGATAACAGGAGTCTGGGTACAGACATCAACCGGACTTGTACAGGAGAACTGGACACCTAACTTGTACCAGAGTTCTGCCTTGATGGTGCCCTTTTCAAGGAGTATTTTGGATTGTCCTATGTCCTACTGTCCTATGTCCTGCCTTTCCTTAATTCTGATTGGCTGATTGGCTGCTTAGAAAGGTCTGACATTGACAAGCTCAGCTGTAGTCTAAAAAGCTGAAATTTTTTCAGCCCTGAGTGCCGCGACAAAAAGCGGCCACACCGAGAGTGTTTCAGCGCCAACGGCGCTCAGCGCTGTACACACTGGACTACATAGAGAATCAATAGAAAATAGTCACCAGCAGAGGAAAAAATGCATTTGGTGGACACGCAGCCTTAGTCTGACCACCACTTACATATATATATTACTAAAATCAGATAACTCAACAGCACAGAAGTGACAGATTTTTGTGGTTCATCACTTTATTGTATCCACAGAGTCACGTCTGTCATGTTGCTAGTATTCACAGTGCATTTCTCTATGTTGTCAGAGTGTGGACATGGCTGTGCTCATGTCCTTACTTTATGTTGTTATTTGTTTTCTATGCTCTTTGGGACATGAGTTCAGTCATGCCCTCACCTTTAGTTCATTGTGTTTTCTTTGTTTCCCTGCCGTAGCCTTAGTTTAGTCATTGTGTTTGTTTTCATCATGTCTCTTATTATGTCCTGCAGTCTTTGTTTCTACCCTGCTCTCTGTGCTTATAATTATCATAAGTATTTCGGTCCTGGTGTGCTCTGTCTGTCTGTTAAGCCCCACCCATCCTGTGCTTCATTGTACTCCACTGCTGTCGCTGATTACCCCTGTTTGTACCCACCTGTTCCTTGTCTATATATGGCTGTGCCAGTCTGTGTCAGGTGTGGCATCATTAATGTCTTCTGTCAGTCCTGTCAGTGAGAGCTTCATGTTCATGTGTTTTCCCAGCCTAGTCGTGCCTTGTCAGTCGGTTTGTCTAGCTTTTGTTTAGTTTTCAGCCCACGTGCTGCCATTTGTTCTGTACGAGTTTGTTTAATAAATTATCATTCCTGCACCGCATTCTACATGCGCCTGAGTCCCATCCGCCACACCTTGACATACAGTGGGGCAAAAAAGTATTTAGTCAGCCACCAATTGTGCAAGTTCTCCCACTTAAAAGATGAGAGAGGTCTCCAATTTTCATCATAGGTATAAAATGAGAAAAAAAAAATCCAGAAAATCACATTGAAGGATTTTTAATGAATTAATTGGTAAATTCCTCGGTAAAATAAGTATTTGGTCACCTACAAACAAGCAAGATTTCTGGCTCTCACAGACCTGTAACAACTTCTTTGAGAGGCTTCTCTGTTCTCCACTCATTACCTGTATTAATGGCACCTGTTTGAACTTGTTATCAGTATAAAAGACACCTGTCCACAATCTCAAACAGTCAGACTCCAAACTCCACTATGGCCAAGACCAAAGAGCTGTCAAAGGACACCAGAAACAAAATTGTAGACTTGCACCAGGCTGGGAAGACTGAATCTGCAATAGGTAAGCAGCTTGGTGTGAAGAAATCAACTGTGGGAGCAATTATTAGAAAATAGAAGACATACAAGACCACTGATAATCTCCCTCGATCTGGGGATCCACGCAAGATCTCACCCTGTGGGGTCAAAATGATCACGAGAACGGTGAGCAAAAATCCCAGAACCACACGGGGGGACCTAGTGAATGACCTGCAGAGAGCTGGGACCAAAGTAACAAAGGCTACATCAGTACGTCGCCAGGGACTCAAATCCTGCAGTGCCAGACGTGTCCCCCTGCTTAAGCCAGTACATGTCCACGCCCGTCTGAAGTTTGCTAGAGAGCATTTGGATGATCCAGAAGAGGACTGGGAGAATGTCATATGGTCAGATGAAACCAAAATAGAACTTTTTGATGAAAACTCAACTTGTCGTGTTTGGAGGAGAAAGAACACCTTACCTACTGTGAAGCATGGGGGTGGAAACATCATGCTTTGGGACTGTTTTTCTGCAAAGGGACCAGGACGACTGATCCGTGTAAAGGAAAGAATGAATGGGGCCATGTATCGTGAGATTTTGAGTGAAAACCTCCTTCCATCAGCAAGGGCTTTGAAGATGAAACACGGCTGGGTCTTTCAGCATGACAATGATCCCAAACACACCACCCGGGCAACGAAGGAGTGGCTTCGTAAGAAGCATTTCAAGGTCCTGGAGTGGCCTAGCCAGTCTCCAGATCTCAACCGCATAGAAAATCTTTGGAGGGAGTTGAAAGTCCGTGTTGCCCAGCGACAGCCCCAAAACATCACTGCTCTAGAGGAGATCTGCATGGAGGAATGGGCCAAAATACCAACAACAGTGTGTGAAAACCTTGTGAAGACTTACAGAAAACGTTTGACCTCTGTCATTGCCAACAAAGGGTATATAACAAAGTATTGACATGAACTTTTGGGACTGACCAAATACTTATTTTACCGAGGAATTTACCAATTAATTCATTAAAAATCCTTCAATGCGATTTTCTGGATTTTTTTTTTCTCATTTTGTCTCTCACAGTTGAGGTATACCTATGATGAAAATTGGAGACCTCTCTCATCTTTTAAGTGGGAGAACTTGCACAATTGGTGGCTGACTAAATACTTTTTTGCCCCACTGTATGTGCAATGTGTTGGACTCTCTCAACCATTGTACATCCCATTAATATTGCTGCTGCAAAGTTTAAGTTGGACTCTCTCAACCATTGTACATCCCATTAAAATTGCTGCTGTAAAGTTTAAGTTCTGTGGGACAATTAAAAAAACAGGCTCTTCTTTTTCCTATAAAAAACAACTTTAGTTTTCAAGTTCATATTATAGCATCGTCTCCCAAAACATCTAATCTGCACAGTCCTGCTGTGATGTCTAGCAATTATTTTTTGCACTGCAGATGCTGCCAAACAACATGAAAATTTTGTGATAGAGTCTGCAAGAGCCAGAGGGGATTAATTCAAATTTTTTTATTGATGGTTTCACTTTTGAAAGTTACTCAGATTTGTCTGTGTTTGGACTGACATGTTCATACTAATGGATAGCACCTTGCTTTTGGCTTCATGTACTGTAACTTAAAGATGCACTCTGATGGATATAAATCCCCTATAAAAACAAATTTAGATGGCCTAAAACGGTACCTTATGTCCCCTTTTCTACAAACAAAGCCCTTCATTGTCTTACAGTTTCATGTCAGAATCTTTTTACTTTTCCTCCTCCTTCAAACACCAGGTTCTGTCCACCCACATCCTACAAGATTAATGGTGGCTAGCGCTATATTAAACAGAACAAATCCTGTGATAAAAAGACTTACCGGTTGAAGGACATGGCCAGTTGTATACATGGTCACCCAGGATAACGACTGAAACTGCATCGGTCTTTAAAAGCATCCATCCATCCATCCATCTTCTACCGCTTTTCTGGACATCTGGGTTGCAGAGGCAGCAGTTCAAGCAGAGAAACTCAGACTTCCCTCTCCCCAGCCACCTGCTCCAGCTCTTCAGAGAGGATACCAAGACATTCCCAGACCAGCTGGGAGACATGGTCTCTCCAGCGAGTCCTGGGTCTGCCCCAGGGTCTCCTCCCAGTGGAACATGCCCAAAACACCTCAAGAGGTAGGCATCCAGGAGGCATCCTGATCAGATGCCCATACCACCTCAACTGGGTCCTTTCAATGTGGAAGAGCAGCGGTTCTACTCTGAGCCTCTCCCACATGACTGAGCTCCTCACCCTGTCTCTAAGGGTGAGTCCAGCAATCCTACAGAGAAAGCTCATTTCAGTCACTTGTATCCGCAATCTCATTCTTTCAGTCATTACCCAAAGCTCATGACCATAGGTGAGGGTAGGAGCACAGATTGACCAGTAAATCGACAGCTTTGCCTTAGAGCTTAGCTCCCTCTTCACCACGACAGACCGGTACAATGTCCGCATCACTGCAGATGCTGCTCCGATCTGTCTGTCAATCTTTCGCTCCATTCTCCCCTCAGTCATGAATAAGACCCCAAGATACTTAAACTCCTCCACTTGGGGCAGGAGCTTGTCCCCAACCCGGAGAGGACAAGCCATCTTTTTCTGGCTGAGGACCATGGACTCGGACTTGGAATTACTGATTCTCATCCCAGCTGCTTCACATCATCACTTCCGCCCTCCCAAGAGAGCAGACGCTTTTTTCTTCTCTCCTGCTGACTTTTTCCTCCCCTCCTACTACTGGATCCCAGCTTGCTGTTGTCTGTCTGCGTCTAACTGCGACCGCCGAAAAGAAATTATGGAGTTAATAAGCTGGGCTTTGAACACAATTGACACTATTTTTTCAACAAGGAAAAGTGCTCCGGGGGAAGCTGTCTGCCCCGCTGGAACGGCTCCAGTGGGCTATCTATGTGACACAGGTAATTGGAAAATGCTGTGTCTCTCTAATCTCTCTATCGAAGATATTGAAGATTTGTTTATCTTCGTAATCTTGGTGATTGGGATAATTCTGATTGGGACGGGAATTGTCTTGGTTTACCACAAATTGCTGAAGATGGATTCAACCTATCAAAATGCTGGCCAAGCGAGGTGCATCCAACAAATTGAGAAACTGGAGAAGACCCTGATAGCGACTACTGGAGAACTGTCTCGTAAGGTGGATTACATCATGGGTTCGCTCAGGTCTTTCCACGACGAATTCAAAGCTGCGCAATGAAGGATTAATGTACTGAATCTACAGAAGAAATGCAAGTCTTCTCTGTGATCAGTCCTATTTGGCATTATTATTCCCCATGAAAATTCCTCCTGGCTGTCTGCAGACTGTGTTTTTTCAAAATCATGAGCACAAGGCCTTGGACAGCCAGCTGCAGCGCCAGATAAGACTGGGCGCCAGACAGACAAAACATCTTCTGCCAAGGGTCCTTGGGTCTCTCTTATTATCATCAACACTGCTCAACACCGCACACACATTGATTCATGAACTGATTAAAGATATACTGTACACTGCTCTCTTGTGTCTTGTGAAATTCTGAGTTGTTGCTCTGTGCTATTGAGAGATTTTTTTTCATTGTAATCATAATCTGCTTAAAAATAAGCTGTATTCTGATAACAAAGTTTTTTTTTTTTCTCCTCCCCCCTTGTGTTGTTCCCTCCCTTCCCCTCCCTTTCTTATCTATCTCTGTTTGATGAGGCGCCTTTATGGCTGCCGTGTCGTTGTGTCGCGCGCATGCGCACCAATGTCAAGTCAAGTTCCTCGTGTGTTTTTTACATGCTTGGCAATAAAGTTTATTCTGATTCTGATTCTGATTCTGATTCATCAGCAAACCGTCCCAGTAAGACCTGTAGGTCATTGCTGGATGAAGGCAAAAAGTACAACATCATCTGCAAACAGCAGAGATGAGATACTGTGGTCACCAAGCACGACAACCTCCGTTCCCTGGCTGCACCTAGAAATCCTGTCCATAAAAATTATGAACAGGATCGGTGACAAAGGGCAGCCCTTGTGGAGTCCAACTCTCACTGGGAATGAGTCCGACCGAGTGTTGGCAATATGACCCAAACTCTCACAACGGTCGTATAGAGACCGGATAGCTCATAACAACAAGACCGATACCCCATACTCTCGAAGCACCCCCCACAAAAAACCATGAGGGACACAGTCGAATGCCTTCTCCAAGTCCACAAAACACATGTAAACTGTTTGGACAAACTTCCACAAACCCTTGAAGATTCTTATGAGGGTAAAGCGCTGGTCCGATGTGCCACAGCCAGGCCAGAAACCACATTGCTCCTCCTGAATCCGAGGTTTGACCAACAGTTGGACTCTCCTCTCCCATACCTTGGCATAGACCTTCCCAGGGAGGCTGAGGAGTGTGATCCCTCTAAAGCTGGAACACACTCTCCGGTCCCCCTTCTTGAAGAGAGGAACCACCACCCCCGGTTTGCCATGTCACTGTCCCCGACCTTCACACAATGTTGCAGAGGCAACTTAAAAGCAGTTTAATGGTAAAGCCCATCTTAGTTTGGGTCAAGTTGTCAAAGCAGTTGTCCAAACAATGCTATGAAAGTCCTGATTGGTTCAACACTACCGACATACCAGCGCTGTATATAGTTACGTTACCAAAAATGATCTGTCTCAACTCACCTTTTTTTCAGGGGGCGGGGCTTAAGTGAAACTTTAAAGCAAAAAAACAGAGACATGAGCAATTTGAGTGGTTTCACTGTTAATATGTCTTGCAAGTCATAAAAAAAAACATGTTAACAAGAAAAAAACTCAATTTTTGATGGTCACTTAAAAAAAACAACTTTGTTTTAGCAGGTTTTAGACAAGCAAACCAAATGTTCCCACAGGTCTTAATGAAATGTCTGTGACATGCTTTCAAAATACCCCAGGGTTTAATCATTGCAGCACCATTTTGACCCATCTTTAGTAGCCTTCCTCAGAACGGTTCATCTAGCGTGTCTCTTTAATCACTTATGAGACCCAGGTCATCCCTCCTTCATCACTTATGAGAAGAGTTGTTGACACAATATTGCTAATGTTAGCTGGCTAGCTCCTAGCTCGGTTGCAAACACAGCCTGAGGAAGCTAGCGTAAAATCAACTGAAAGTGGGGTGTGTGGGTCGATGAGATAAAACAAGTCCCTGGAGTACAATAAGCACAGACACAACTCTGAACACCCCTCTGTGCATCGCCACCTTATTGTGGTGTGGGGGTTTGTGTGTTCTAATGATCCCAGGAGTTATGTTGTCGGGGGCCATGTACTCCTAACAGGGTCTCCTAAGACAAATTGGTCCTGTGTAAAGGGCCAGACCGAGAGTGGTCCAGTGGATCTACAAAAAAGTTACAAAAAGCACCCTGTGTACCCAAAGGATCCACCATCCAGTGCACTCACCAGCTTCAGGAGGGATCATGGTGCTATGTGAACCAGGTGGCAGTCTGGCCTACTCAACTTGGGCTGCTGCCCTTGCGATCCAGACCCTGGAAAAGCTGTAGAAGATGGGTGGATGGATGGACAACTCTGAATGAGTGAATGGGAAACTGCCAATGGCAAAGTTTGGGTCTGATCAAGTATGGTAAACTATAATAAAAAAAGCTAAAGTAATGTCTAAAATGACATCTATGGCTGAGTGTTGGTAAAGAAAGTGCATCTAGTAGGAGTGGACAGAATTAGTACCAAACAGTCATCAAAACTGGCTGCGATCCAATGGTTAAGCTAGCGCTATCTGGCCTGACCTGTCAGCCTCTCCTCAGTGAGGCAATCTTAGACAAATTGATTCCAAATACTTAGCCAAGTTAATGCTAACAGTTCACTCTACTGGCAATCACCGCAAAAATGTAACAAAATAACCTAGAATGACACAAGTGGATTAGTGAACCAGGCGGGAATAAGGATGTCTAATGGGGTGATGAGAATTTAAAGAAAATAACAATAAAACATGATTGGTAAGCTAACTATACAGTAGCACTGTTAGCTCTGAAGCTAATGCCTTGTTGACGGTGACGTGAGGAAATGTAACCTGGAAAGAGCTACACCAGCTTCTGCCCATTCTGACAAAATGTAAAACATAATTTTTTCAAAATGAAAACAGATTTTGATATGTTTTACTGCAATCATATGACCCAGAAGAAAGCATTCTAGAAGGTTAAAACCCACAAACACACCAATGTTTTAGTCAATTGGACATTTAATATTTTTCAGGATGATAAAAGAGAATTCCCCAGACCCTAATGATACTCTTCCAGGGTTTTGGATGTGGAACGTGTGGAGGAGGATGGGGGAGGAACAAGGTGCTTTAGCCAAGACACAGCGGTACTTCTCAACTCTGTTCATTAGACGGGCCCGTTGTTCCCAGCACACACACACACACACACACACACACACACACACACACACACACACGCTCACACTCACAGACGGGCCCTTGCAGCAGGTGGGCCTTTTGATTTGTCACCCAGGAAGAACCAAGTCTCATTTGCATACAGATGCCCCCTTCAGAGCAGAGGAAGGGTGGGCGCACTCATCCACACATCTCCTTCTGTGCTCCCCCTCCAGACTGAGGCCCCTACAACTCTTTCTTTCTTTCTTTCTTTGTCCTCGACTTGTCTCCATTCCTCCCATCTTTCTCTTCAGTTTATCTTGGCTTCACCCCAGGAGATCAGAAGCTATTCTGTACAAATATGTGTACATCTAAGCCAATAAATATTTTTGAAGATTTAAATGCACACCCTGTCTGCAATCTTTTACCAGATTTACATGCTCTTTTTTAGACTTTTAAACCCATTTGTCTGGTCTGTGTTTTTTGCGTACAAGCGCTGCTAAATGTGTGCATGTGTGAATCTCTGAGGCTGCTGCACCTTGCATCTGTTCTGGCTGGCAGAGTGTTCGGGAGTCTCGTGTGCCGGTGTCAAACAACGGTGGCTTGTTTGCAGACCGACGAAAACACTGAAGTGATACACGCTGATCGAACACACACCAACACGTCAAGGATGAGAGCTGAATTTCAAACCCAATTAAAGCTGCGAGCAGTGATAAACAGGCCCTCGCTTCCTCGCTAGACCTCGGCCTTGCCACTCAGAGTGTGCAACTCCATGCTGGCTCCATTCCTCCCTCCCCAACTCTCTCCTTCCCGCTCTTTGTCCGTCCATCCTTCCATAATGCCATCCGCCATCCATTCGTCCATCAATCCATACCACCATCCATCATCAGTTCGTCCATCTGTCCATCTGTACATTGCAAGAGCGCGCCTTGGCAGAGGTACTGTATAAGCTTGTGGATTACCTCAAAAATCTAATATGTTAATCCAGAGCCTAAAGGCCACTTCAGGTAAAAATTTCACCAGGAAATTTGTTTGAATTTAAACAAGCTATGCCATTGATATGAATGTTTTGTTTTTGTTTTTTTTACCTGGGGGGGCACTATAGCTATATGTGGTATAGTCATATAAATCTGTTCTGGGTGTTACTAGTACCATGTATATCAAGTTTGGGTCCATTTGGATGATGTATGTGTGAGTTATGACAACTTCCTGTTCATTGGCGGTAGGGGGTGCTACTGCTGCGTCTCATTGTATATTATAGAAATGTTCACCAGTGGTTGCCTACTCAAGACACTAAATTTGGTTGCCTTCGGACAAAGTATGCCAGAGTTATTAAGCTTTGTTTTTCTGCTAGGGGGCGCTAGAGCTATGTATAATTGTTCATTATAGAAAGGTTCAGAGTTGGTTAAGCATGCACCACATAAAATTTGGTTGAATTTGGACTAAGTATTTAAGAGTTATAAGGCTTTGTTTTTCTGCTAGGGGGTGCTATAGCTGTGTCATTTTTCATTATACAAAGGTTCAATGTAGGCTAAAGATGCACCACACAAAATTTGGTTGAATTTGGACAAATTATGACTGAGTTATTAAGCTTTGCTGGGTTTTTTTTTCCCTAAGGGGTGTTATAGCTACGGTTGTTATCACTACAAAAATCTTTTCTGGGTCTGACTAGTATCATATATATATAAAGTTCAGCAGCAATCGGACATTCTACATGTGAGTTATGGCAACTTCCTGTCCATTGGCGGTAGGGGGCGCGGTCACTATGTGTCATTCTTTATTATAGAAATTATCAGTATTGGCTACCTATTCCCCACACAAAATTTGGTTGAAATCAGTCAATGTATGCCAGAGTTAAAGCAATTGGAAGGGTGACGGCGATACAGCAAACTTGGCCACGCCCCTTCCGCCAAACCGGCGGGCATTTGGAAAAGTTTTCAACAGCTTTTGATGACACGTGGGTATAGATGACTGTCACCATAAATGGTACCAATCAGACTATTTATTTCAGAGATATTGAAGAAACTCTTTGGTGTAACCTTCATGTCTCGACGAGAGGGCACTATTGCTACTCATGAATATTCATAGCTGTAATTGTTCGGAGGCATACCCGTACACATCATACCTATCTTGGTGCCAATCCGACATTCCATTCCTGAGGTATTAAAAAAACAACATGATGCAAACTTTCTGATGCAAAACTTTCTGCCTCCTATAAGTGGCACTGTAGATTTCTATGAATATTGCTCTATAGAACTGTTTGGAATTGGACTGATATCCATAATACTGAATTTTGGTGAAATCTGACAATGCATACCAGAGTTATTGCCGTCAGAATAGTCATAAAATGATCATGGCAAGGCATCAAACTTTGCCACACCCCTACGGCCAAACCGTCGAGCTTTTGGAAAAGTTTTCAATAACTTTTAATGGCACATGGGTATAGATGACTGTCACCACAAATGAACTCAGTCGGAGTTCTAGTATGAGTTCGATCAAATGCGCGAGGTGGAAATCAGGTCACTGCCACTTCCTGCCAAAATGACCGACTTCCTTTTGGGTGTAGACTATCACTTCTATCGAGTTTTTTGCATGTCTTGACATGATAAACATCTCATCCGATTTTCATCTTTCTACGCGAAAGTAAGCATGTGCCACTCCCCATTGACTTTACATGTTAGGTGGCACTGTAGAGCCATTTTTGTGGGGTCATTCATATTTCCTCCAAAATATTAAATTTTTTTGCCAGTCTTGAGGTCCCTGCAAAAAATGGTGAGTTTTCATGCACATTCACTACCCCAAAAATGAGATCTTAGATGGAGAAGAAGAAAAAAAAAATTTTCTAACAATTACAATAGGGCTCTCGTCCACTGACACTGTCAGTGGCTCGGGCCCTAAAAATTCTAACAAATACAATAGGGCAATAGGGTATTACAAGAGGTCAAGCGCGCTGTGGAGCAGGTTTTCATCCAGGATGTTTCTGTACATTGCTGCATTCGTCTTTCCCTCTATCCTGACTAGTCACCCAGTTCCTGCCGCTGAAAAACATCCCCACAGCATGATGCTGCCACCACCATGCTTCACTGTATAGATGGCATTGGCCCGGTGATGAGCGGTGCCTGGTTTCCTCCAAACACGACGCCTGGCATTCACGCCAAAGAATTCAATCTTTCTCTTATCAGACCAGAGAATTTTGTTTGTCATGGTCTGAGAGTCCGTCAGGTGCCTTTTGACAAACTCCAGGTGGGCTGCCATGTACCTTTTACTAAGGAGTGGCTTCCATCTGGCCACTCTACCACACAGGCCTGATTGGTGGATTGCTGCAGAGATGGTTGTCCCTCTGGAAGATTCTCCTCTCTCCACAGAGGAACGCTGGAGCTCTGACATAGTGACCATCAGGTTCTTGGTCACCTCCCTGACTAAGTCCCTTCTCCCCCGATCACTTAGTTTAGACGGCTGGCCAGCTCTAGGAAGAGTCCTGGTGGTTCCAAACTTCTTCCATTTACAGATGATGGAGGCCACTGTGCTCATTGGGACCTTCAAAGCGGCAGAAATTTTTCTGTACCCTTCCCCAGATTTGTGCCTCCAGACAATCCTGTCTCGGAGGTCTACAGACAATTCCTTTGACTTCAAGCTTGGTTTGTGCTCTGACATGCACTGTCAACAGTGGGACCTTATATAGACAGGTGTGTGCCTTTCCAAATCATGTCCAATCAACTGAATTTACCACAGGTGGACTCCAATTAAGCTGTAGAAACATCTCAAGGATGATCAGTGGAAACAGGATGCACCTGAGCTCAGTTTTGAGCTTCATGGCAAAGGCTGTGAATACTTATGTACATGTGATTTCATAGTTTTTTTTATTTTTAATAAATTTGAAAAAAAAAAAAGAAAAAAAAAAACTTTTTTCACATTGTCATTATAGGATATTGTGCGTAGAATTTTGAGGAAAAAAAATGAATTTAATCCATTTTGGAATAAGGCTGTAACATAAAATGTGGAAAAAGTGAAGCGCTGTGAATACTTTCCGGATGCACTGTATGATAAAACGTCACAAATTACAATTTAAATACAAAGAATAAAAATTTAACCAACATCCAGATAAGCGTTGCAAATTTACGAGAAAAAAGTTGAAAATTTACAGGACAAAAATTGCAAATTTTTGAGAAAAAGTTGAAAATTTTATAGGCAAAAGTTGCACATTTCTGAAAAAAGAACACAAATTTGATGAAAAGTTATAAATCTAAGCGAAAAAAGAGGAAAATTCACAGGGGGAAAAATGCAAATTTATAAGGAAAAAATTGCAAATTTATGAGGAAAACAGTTGCAAATTTTTGAAAAAAAGTCACAAATTTATATGAAAAATGTTGCAGACTTACGAGAAAAAAGGTTGCAAATTTATGGAAAAAAAGTTGCAAATTTACAGGAAAAAGCTGCAAATTTACAAGAAAAGTTTGCAAATTTATGAGAAACAAGTCACAATTTTTTGAGGAAAAAGTTGCAAATCTAAGAGAAAAAAAAGAGGAAAATTCACAGGAAAAAATTACAAATTTACAAGAAAAAAATCTCAAATTTATGAGAAAAAGTTGCAAATTTTTGAGAAAAAAGTAGAGATTTTTTTTCCTTATTTTCCATTTCTGCTTAGAATTGGTAATTCAAAATCCTGTTATTCAGTTCGGTAACATGATGTACAAAAGTTTATGATGATATTTTTTTTTTTGGGGGGGGGGGGTAAATTCTCTCCTTGTTTCCAGCTTGGGAGAGGCAATGTCAGGTTTAATTCTTGTGTTTCCTTCCTGCTAATTTAAATGCTAATCTTAGCTGTTAGCATGAAAATCCTTAAAATTTGCAGTTTTTCTTAAAAAATAAAACAAAAAAACAACAACTTTAGGACTATTTCCCTCATAAATCCTGTGTATTTTTTCTTATATTTACAATTTTTGTGACCTTATGACCAAGCCACTGCTTTGTCTTGTAAATCCAAGATATTTTTCTTTTTTTTTCCCAAGCAGTTTAGCAAATATCTGAATACCGAAGTTGAAAACCAAATACCAGTTTAAAGAATGAATATCCTGATATTCCAATATTTGGGTATAATGCCAATATATAGGAGGTGGAAGATATGCTGGGATGCACATAAAAACCAGGCTCTAGCACTTAAATGTTGACTTAGATATTAAAGAATTACAGGGGTCTTTTTGAAAAAGCTTTTACCCAAAACTGCACATTATACAAACCTCTTAATCCCGAAAAACTGAGATTTTAAACAAATGGCACTTTGCTGCTCAAATCTATTCTTATATTCTGACCTAATAACTGTGTTTTGTACAGCAGCCAGACTGTAAGTCCTTAAACCCAGAAACTGTTTCTCTGGAAAAAAGGAACACATTGCGTGCAGCAAGTCTGCAGAGAAACATCATGCTGGGATTGGATCGGGGCGGCCATTACATCAGAGACCCTACGGGCGCTACAACAACAAAAGAAGAGCAGTTTAACTGGAGGAGGGCGTGCGTGCGTGCGTGTGTGTGTGTGTGTGGGGGGGGGGGAGTCTGCTGAAGCATGTGACCATAATTTTACCTCCCAACGTGGTTTTCTTCGTTACAGGAACCCGGGAGGCTGTAAACAGTATTTCAAAGAGGAAAACAGCGCATTGTGATGATAGATGTGGGTCGCCGGATCCTTCTGCTACCTGCCAGCATGTCACAACTGAACATGGAGGCATCTGAAGGCGCGTACATCTTGACCCAGCAGTGTTTTTCCATGTGGTCTGAGGTTACATAAAGCGGAGGAAGAGCAGGAGTGAAGCCACAGAAACCCCTGTGTATGTCAAACTCAACATCATCCAGTAATTTATGTCCAGACAAGCCCGCACTTAATTAATCTACATCACGTTAGCACACGAGGCTTTTAAAATCTGCCTTCACCCTCTTTATTTAATGCATTTGATGCATCTTGTGACGGTGTGTGTGCTTGGCGGTGAAAGCATTAATAATGGTTGCATCTCAGCATCTCCAAGTCCTTGGTGGAGGTTAAAGAAAGTTTGTGGTCTTGGTTAAGTGATTAAGAGCATAAGATGGGACGCTGGAATTTTTTCAGCGTTGACCCAAACCATCTACCAGGAGTTGATGCGCTACAGCTTCAGCCGAACGTAACAAGGCTGCCCCTCACTTTTTACAGTGAGGGGCAAAAGAGTTTATTACTTCAAACTGAAATATTTGATTCTGACATTTGTTTGTCACCCTGGCGTTTCGCTTTCTAATATGGTGTTCAAATGTTTTTCTTCTAAAATGCTTGACTTTAATACCAAATTAACCCCCCTTCCCCCCCAAAAAAAATCTCAACCTGATAATAAAGTCACAAATTTATATGAATAACTTTGCAAATAAAGGAAAAATTAAGAAGAAAACACATTAAATCTAGAGGAAAAGTTTGTCTGTTTACAATTTTAAAAAATTAAAATGTATAATTTGCAACATGATGGGAAAAAAATTGCAAAATTACATGAAAAATTTGCAGATTTATGAGAAAAGTTACTTTACAGTGAAACACTGTACAAGACATTAGGATATTTGCTCCAAATTGCTCCCAAATATTGCTAGCCCCACAACCGTTCAGTCCTAATGTTGGATCAGGTGTGTCCAGTTCAGTCCTGCTAAGGACCAAGAAACGGAAAAGAATAAAGGCCGGGCATCCAATTTCATTATGTCATTTTTTTTCTAATTAAAAAATACTGCAGCTCAAATTTAAAATAAAAAAATCTAGTGCACATGCAGAAAAAAAGTTTCCAAATTATGATGGGATCACAAGAGTATGTGGGGATGGGGCTGCCATGGGGAATGGTTGACGACCTGCAAAAGGACAACAGACTTCCTGCCAGCCACTGGCCTGAATCCTTAGCAGCACGGCCACCAGACGTCAGCCGCAGAAGTGGGAAATTATGAGGCTGGCCGAACAAGTCCCAAATTTAAAAGACATGAAAATTTATGGAGGAGTTCGAGGAAATTTATGAGACGCAAGAAAATTGGCCAATTTAGGAGACGGGGGGAAGAGTCACAAATTTATCAGATGGGTAAAGTTGCAAATTCATGGAATTATACAGGAAAGTCACAAATGTATAAAACTGGGGGACAAGCTGTAAGTTTACGAGGATTACAAAGCTAGGGGGTAGTCACAAGTTTATAAAAATGGACGAAAAAGTCCCAAATATAAGAAACTGGAGGAGAAAGTCACAAACTTCCAAAACTGGACAAGGACAAAAACTACTCCAGGACGATATCTGGCCTCGGCGCCTTGGTACTGACACCTGTGGTTTGGGGTGAAACATCCTGCTGCAGTCTGAGTTCACGCCGTCTACACCTCTGACCAACGCTTAAACACTGGGCTCCCAGCAGATCACAGCCCCCTCCCCTCCGCCCCCTCACTGCTGCGGCCACATGTCACATCAGGGCGGCGTTAAGAGTTTAGACGAGTACAGTTTCACTCCTTCTCCTCTAATCCTGACTTCTGAAGGACTGGGTGCTTATGTGTGTCAGTGTATGAGACAGACTGGGGGAGGGGATACCCAAGTCTAGGCCCCACTGACCCCGAGGACTCAAAACCACAGACAAGACAAAACCGAGTGCAGCATATGTCCAAAGGGGGGATGGCGGGGGTGGGGGGGTGGGTAACATTGACAAACGACATCAGAGCATAACAACCAGCCGTGCATCAGCTGTTCTGATTTATGGGAAACTCGCTGCGATGCCGCCTAGCAGTAAGCCTGCGACAGCTGTGTGTACGTAGGCAGAACGTGCACGTGTTTCTGTGTGCACGTGTGCTTTTGACGCTATGAAAAATTGATGGATGGAGGCTGCGGTGATCGAAAAGCTCGGAAAACGGTTCCCAACAGTTTGCACTGATCCCCACGCCCACAGGGACGGCCGTAGAAACGGACGTCTAAAGTTGACGTCTCTCCATCAGCGCAAATCGTGCTAAGCTTAAATACGAAGAACTCGGTTGGTTACGTTTTAGAATGTAGGGCCACCCCGTCAGACTCCCCGCAATGGTGTGGTCCGCTCAGCATCAGCAGCATTCTCCGCCAAGCTTCCTTCCCTCTCACACACATACAGCAGCTTTCAGTAGTAGCCCACGGCATGCTGTGGTGTCCAGGCTGCAAGTAGCTACTGCGTAAAAAAGGATGTGTCAAACATTCGTGTTAACACATTTACTGCTACAATAACACTTGCTGTGTCCTAATCAATATTCACTTTAGAGAAAATGTTCTGTTTATTCCCCCCCGCCCCCCCCCCCCCAACAGTGACCTGGAATATCCAGGCATGACCACAGCAGAGCTGGCGTTGTCTTACCGGGGTAGAAGTCTTTGGATTTGGACAGTTTGATGGTGGCTCCGGTCTCTTTCTGCAGTTGGACAATGGTCTGGCCTCCCTTCCCAATGATTGAACCCGCCGCATAGCTGGGGATCAAAACCTTCAGGAAGTACTCGCCTTCCTCTGCAGCAGGAAAACAGGAAACAGGAAGTTAGAGACAGCTACTGCACTTTGTGTTGTTTTTGTCATTAGAAGGGAGGCTGGAAAACGAGATGGTGTTAAAACAAATCAAAGCAACAGTAGTCATCGTAAGTGTTTTCAAACCTTTGCCCTCATGCATGCCATTTTTACCTGCACCTAGGAGCTGTTCCACTTGACTGTTAGGATTACAGGGTTACGCAAAAACTACTAGATAGATTTTGATGAAATTTTCATCAAACGTGGTACTTGGCCTAAGGACGTATCCGTTAGATTCTGGTGTAGATCCATATCAGCAGAGGTGCTGCGTGCCGGCAGGCAAGGCAGGCAAATGCTTGGGGCCCCAGGTCAGAAGGGGCCCCAAGAGCTTTGAATCACTACAGCAGTGACAATGTGGGGACTTTGCAAAGACAGTGGTAGGTGGGTGCAGAACTCCCTAAAGGGGCTGGGGCCCCCATCGCTCACTCTCATAACTACCGGTGCATGTTTTACGTAAACAAACAAGTGAGAGTGGCTGTATCAAAATGAAGCAAAGTTATCGATCTGGCAGTGACAAAAGAAAGAAGAAAAAAGAGGAAAAGGAGAAGAGAAAACAAGACAGTGGTAAGTAGTGCAAATAGTACAGTCGTTAATTTAGCTCAGAGCAGCTGAGTGTGGTTTTGTTAATGTCAGATTATTTATTATATAAACGTGATGAATGCTCGTTGGACAGCCGCCCTGTGAATTTTTGCCGAGGGCCCCAAGAGACTCTAGAATCACCTCTGCATTATGTGTATTCTATTATTTTTAAAGAGATTTTTGCTAATAATAATAATAATAATAATAGTCTACTGTGTAATAAGCATAAAAAGACAAAAGGAAATTTAGTGTAAATTTAGTGTTATTTTATCCTTTTAAGTATTAATGACTAATTGTGCAAACGAAGTGGAATGAAGCACTGGGAAATGTTTTGTTTCCCTTGCACAAATAAATTGGAAATCAGTATTCCAGACATCGGTTTCAGTAACAGCCCAGGACTTCACAATCGATGCATCCTCGGTGTAAACTGTGAAGTGGAAGCAAAGTGTTTGTCAGTAATCACAGTCTGACAGAACAGATGCGAGCTGGTGCCGCATCGCTACGCAGAGCAGAATTATTTGCCTTTCCACCCATCTCCCCTCCACTGCTCCGTCTCCGGCCTCCCAAAGCCGCATAAATCCACCCAATCACATCAAACGACGACTGCTATCCATGACAACTAATTATTTCCATAATCTGATGATACACAGCCAACGTTATCTCTCCCCTTTCTCTGCTTGTCCAATTGCGCGGGCCTCTAAACGCTCTCTCCAGATTGGTCTGATCTAATTTCAGCGTCGGGGCTCGAGGAATCTGGTGCTCGTCACCATCTTGGCTGACGAGTACGACGCTCATCAGTTTTTTTTGTTGTTATTAAGGCTAATCGGATTCAAACGACGCCCGAGGACACGCAGTGCCACATGCCTGCCACGGCACCCGCACATAGGCACAAATTAACATGTGCACACAAGGCCACGCAAGCACAAAGAGGCCGGCTCAGATCCAAATATTCTATTTACACACGTGATCCTGCAAACGCGGAGCTGCACCTGCATGGAGGACGGTAGAGTAAACTCCTGATATGAAAAGAAGATGTCTTTGCTTTCATGTGGCTGAATAACTTCTGTCCCATCAGCCTGAAGGTGGAAAAAAGGAGGTGGCCTCGCAAAAACAAAACAAAGGATTATTTCTGAAGATGCAACAATGTCAACTCCTTTTGGTAAATCAAAATCGTAAAGCCTCTCCTTCAGGATCCTATGATGAAGATTGTGGTTCACACGAAAAACAAAAAAAACTGATGATCTTCAACTGTTACTGAGAAGTAAAAGAACACATCACAGAAATGCTAGCTTCTTCTGTCTTAAAGAATTATTACAAAAGAAGCAAACCGAATAACCAAAACAGCCTCAATAAACGTAAGAGATAAAGTTCCTTGTTTTTAGTCTATAGTTAGTTAGTTAGTTAGTTAGTTAGTTAAAGATAATAATAATCAGATAAATTAGCCAAAAAAGGTGTAGAAAATTGAATATAATTTGCCGTTGTTGTGCATGGATGCCTACAGAACCCATGCACAACAACAGCAGGTTATCTGCAGTTTTTTTGGACGGATTGAGAAGTGAAGTTAGAAAATTCTGCACAGAAACCTGAACACTGAAGGGAGTCCTGGTTGGAAAAGCACTGTACTATGCCACACGACTGCCTCAGGTCACACACTAACTTTCTCAAAGCAAA
The DNA here is from genome assembly GCA_020510985.1 of Pholidichthys leucotaenia. Lineage (NCBI taxonomy): Eukaryota > Metazoa > Chordata > Actinopteri > Cichliformes > Pholidichthyidae > Pholidichthys > Pholidichthys leucotaenia. The sequence continues at coordinate 285,605,536 of CM035847.1, read as the reverse complement.
AATGTTCCACTGACAAGACGCAAAGGCTGATAGACATTTCATAACAAGAGCACTGTGAGGCGAGTGCAATTTCCCCCGCCTCTGTTTTCTTTGAAGATCCCAATAATTACTGACAGACAGCAGTTTTCAACTTTTCAATATAATTACTGAGGCAGAACCAAATTATGATAAGCCCATCATCCAGGAATATACAACAAAGTATACAACCCATAGCTGTAGGTCAGGATCCCAAGGTGAACCCAAGTAGCAAGTATGGTGACCCTAGAGAGCTTTACACGTTCTATAGTAGTAGATTAGTTTATTTGACAGGGACAGTGCAATAAACACAGACAATTAATCAAAGACAATCAATCTGATGTGTTGCACATAGAGTGTATAGCTATTAGCTAATTTGCAACTCTTGTCCCTGGATGGGCTTTAGAAAAAAGAATCAAGATAAGATAGTAAGAGATCATAGGGAGTGCCAACCTTGACCTCTGACCTTTTGACTCCAAACCTGTAGTGAGAAGTCATGGTCTCAGAGTGAACCTGTGTACCAGGTTTGGTGACCCTAATTTTACTCGTTGTACAGTTATAAGGCATAAGGAATGTTAACTTTGACCTTTGATCCCAAGCCTATAGTCAGAGGTGAGGATTCCAAGGTGAACCTGTACACCAGGTTTGGTGGCCCTTGCTTTACTCATTTTATAGTAACAGTAAATGTAACATTTACCATAGTGCAACTGCAATGTTAACTCTGAACTTTGACCTTTGACCCCTTAACCCCAAACCCATAATTAGGTGAGGATGTAAATCATACAAGATATGTATTAGATACAACTCCTGCATCGATTTGAAAAGCCTACATCATTTCTTTTAGTAGTTATTGTGTTTAGAAGATTTACAGAAAAATCTTATGTCTGACCTTCGACCTCAAGGTCATCAGATGAGCGTGAAATTGCAATAAGTGCATCATCAGAGTATATCAAACCAGTTTCAAAACAACTGGACTAAAACTGTAGAAGGAGTTGATTTCACAAAAGTGGGACAGACGGACGGATGGATGGACTGACCCATGACATCATCACCCTTCGGTCGAAGCCCAAAGGGCTCTTTGACCCCTTTGGGCCTCGACCGGCAGGGGATAAAAATGATGCATACAGAATTGCATGGAATTTGGTGTGACTGTGAAGAATACTGTTGTGATTGTGAGGTTTCACCAAGTTCGGATTACTAAATCAGAAGATACATACGTCAGCAAATACATGCCAAAGAAAAGGCGTACAAATTCACTGGCCTATAAAATCAAAACAGGTCGACACTTACTGATAATTTTGACAAGTTTTCATTATCAAGATCTGTAGATTATGCAGGTTTAATTTCAAACACTGAACCTTTGAGGAGTTCCCTTCATCCGTGTTTGCACATTTTTTAAAAATATGGTGCAGACTTCATGCAAACCTCATTTTTAGAGCATAAGACCATTCGAGAAAAGTTGTGGAAGGTTTCAGAGATTAGAATGATTTGTAAAAATGTAAAACTGATTATTTTAGCGCCATGATTTTGGGTCTCTGAGCAGTGGGGAGAATTTTTGACCTGGCTGTAAAATTTTGTTTAACTGTCTTACGGTTTTTGAACCTCTCGTGGAAAAAGTTGCAAATTTACGAGCAAAAAAGTTTACAGTTAACAAGGAAAACTCTTCCTCCTCTCCTCCTGCCTGGCAGCTCCATCTTCAACATCCTTTGTCCAATATAGCACAAAGAACTAATTTGTTAAACAGTTGAGATGTATCAGCACTACATACTGAAACGCTTCAAAGAAATAACTAATTATAAGGATCATTAGTCAAGAGCACGACTAGATCTGACATTTTACGTCATAAATTAAATGAACAAACAGTCCAGGTGACTGGCCATGCTCTGCCTGCAGAAGTTTGCCAAATTAAATAAAACCAAAACAGCCTGTAACCCAAAAGAAAAAAAAAAAACCTTCACACTGACATTGTGCTGACAGAAAAATGTTATATTTGCATGTGAACTGGAAACGGCCCCATTTACAGGAGAGCTGGGCGACTTAATAAGGGCTGACATTTTCAAGAGACTGTTTTTGATTTTTATGAAAATTAGCAGGAGGAAAATAAATCAAAAGGTCAAAACACATCTTAATCGACTTGTTGTTCATTCTGAGCGGGGACGGAGTCATTGACTTTCCTCGCTGGCATGTGGACACGGACCTTCAACCTTTCTGTAGCAGCCCACTGCTGCGTTTACGTTTTAATGAGAGAAATCGGATATTCGTCTGTAAAGAAGGTGGCCCTTTGTTTCTATTTCAGGGACATCAATATGCATTTTTGCATTTGATTTTTACTTCTTTGTTGGTGGCTTTGTTGTTTTCCCTTTATGACATGGGCACATTTCATTAATAAAAAGACTTTCAGAATTAACAATTTGAAGTTTTTTAGTTGGGTTTTCTTTCTCTTGTTTTTTCTTATTCTAATAAATACAAAAGTGAAATTAAAATATTCTTTATAAGAGTCATGGCAAATAGTATTAGGAACTGTTCTCGCCATTGAAGTATATTTATTAAAAATACATTAGGACTAAATTCTAAAGTCTCTGATTATGTACAAGAGCAACCTACAAGAGGGGGCTGAAAAGTTCATAGTGGTTAAATTTGACCAAATGTTTATTTTTGAACATAGTCTCTCCTTCAGTCCACACACTTTTTCCATCAGTGTTGCAGCCCTGTGGTTGAAAAATAAACCACATTTGGCCAAATTTGACCACTATAAACTTTTCAGCCCCCTCTCGTAGGCCCCCATCAGTCTCTGCAAAATTTGCCCCAAAAAAGAATGCAAATTTACAAGATTTTTTTTTAACTATATGGAAAAGAGGGAAGTTCACAACATTATCTGGAGGGGCACATCAGCTGGGAAAATATCACCACCTCCTCCAGAAACTGCATCTCGACGTCGGCAGTTTTTAGCACTAAACAAGCAGTGGATAAAACTGTCCATCTGGCTCCAGTAAGTCTCATTTTCAAACTAATTTATTCTCCTGGTAACAGTGGAATATCAACACTGATTTGTATGTAATTACACTGAGTATCCACCTTATTCCTGGGGGTGCTGCTGTAGGAACGATTATGGATGGAACTTCCGGTTTCGGCTGACCCGGTGTAAAATCAGTCAGTTTGAATGGAGTAGCGGGGGCATTTAAAATAGCTTTTTTAAAAGTTTTTCAAATTAATTTTAATGTATAGTCTACATACGTGTTTTCCACTCGTGTGACAGCTCATTTCAACACTTGTAGTTTTTGTATTTTTTGAATGTTTTGGCATCATTCTGGCACTTGCTGCTGTTCGTGGTATGAGGCTCCTCACAGCTGAATCTGTGGCCTCAACAGCAGTGAGTAGATCATGCACTGAAAACTAAAGGATTGTTCGTGAGATCGGTGGGACAGACACAGGACAGACACCAAGACAAGAGCCAGGTATGTTTTCACTTGTATGAATGTCACAGATCTGACGTTTTACCCTGAACTTAAAACGCCCAAGCACGATGTTGTGGTTCTCAGAATGTGCGCCATGCCGTTATGAACTACAGGCAACGAGAAGTCATAAATCATGACACTTTCTTTGTTTGCTAGCAAAGTCCCAGGAAATCCTAGAGTGTCTGGCATCATTTTAAAGCTTAGAAAATGTACTTTCTAAAAATACCTATGCTTTTGCGGAAGACATAACTCCCAACCAACTGAACGCGAGTTTTTCAACCTATCTAAAATATTGTTTACATCATTAGCATCTTAGCAGCAGCACTAACTAACCGAGCTACTGTGTACGAGGCCACTTTTGAAGATCATCTTTCCATCCCTTGATAGGCGTGGGAAGTGTCATGATTATGTTACTGTTTTGAGCTGCAAGAGGCCGTGTTCCCGCATTTCTGATGCTGAAGTCATTGTTTTTTAACAAGCAAAAGTGTTCCGTTTCAGTGACAACCATATGTTCTAAACTAGTACCGGAAGTTGCTACCATAATTCACGCAAGGCATCATGGGGGCTAAGGTGGATAAACAAATTACAATGTGAGCATAGCAGGACCGCTCATGGCCGAGTTTCCTGACAGCTACACAATTCCACAAAGTTTGGAAGAATAAACAGAAAACTGAAATCCAAAGCTCCGGTGTGGGAGCATTTTGGACTAAAGCCAAATGAGTGAGGAGAGCCCAGTAATGTCAATGAGCCGGTATGTGCTCACCAGTCTGGTATAACCAAGTTTTGACCAACAATGCAGATATAAATATGACAGTGATAAATGAAAAAATTACTATTAAAAATTGATTTTCTGCCAAAATTTGTTACCATTACAGGCCTAATTACAAGACTAAACTGTCATTAGATATGCCGTAATAAGTGTCATTTTATAACATTTTTGCTTGGTGTGGTGCTGCGGGATGTTTTTCAATATAAGAAGCGTGCTGTGGCTCAGTGAAGTTGAAAAACACTGATTTAAACCATCAGTCTGTGAAAACTTGCATGAAAACAGTCATACATTAAGCAGCGATTCAGTATTACACTGAATAAAATCTCACTTATTGGCCATAACACATTTACACGTTCTAGTAATGTCTAAGCTGCTGTGACTCTCCAGATTCAGGCTCCCGTTTCCAGGCTCCCTCCCAAGCAACATTCATCATATTTGATAATCCAGGACACATAACCTCCAGAGGCAGATTAAAATAGGATTATGGTAGGGGGCACAATTTCTCACAAGGGCATTGCACCTTGTAACTCAGCTGTTCTTTGTCTGCTTACCCAGGTGAAATCCCGAGGACACGGAAGTTCAGATGTGCCCATGCATATGAAACGCTTTTAATGCTTTGATTAGAATGACACCAAAGATTTATCAGCTCCTACTTCAGCCTCATTGTTAATAAATGCATTTTAATAGCTCTAACTCCCTTTAAATCCCTGTGGCACATAACAACACTATAACGTAGGTGTTTGTGACACCTCACTATAAATAAAAGTGATTAGTAAAAAGCCCTGCACGCCCACACCGCTGTTCTCTGTTATTCTGGCTGATCAGGTCACTGCTCCGTTTGATTAGTGCAATCATTCAGAGGGAAGCTCCTGGGAAGCTGTCCACCAAAACAAGTGTATAAGACAGACAAAGTAAGAATAAATGTTAATTACAAAGTTCTCAAAGCAAATTTTGGCTCTAGTTTTATTTTTAAGGCTTCTGCTGCTGCTGTCCGCTCAGTAGAGCAACTTAAGTTTCATTTTTAAACTCTTCATGATTTATTAATTTCATAATGAGAAGTGGAGGCGGCTATCACTGACACTAAAGCAGCTGTACATCATTTCAGCTGATTTTCTTGCAGACTAGTATTTGTGTTCGTTATCAGGATAAATCTGAGGGGAACAGAGGTGAGCTTCAAACAGAGCTGCTGCTGCACTCATTAAGACTCATTAAATGCATTAAATATCAGCTTGTACCAGATTGCTGCAATGTTATTCACTATACCAAAGCACTATTATTTCACACTGAATTTAATAAAGCATTTAGCTACGTATATCCCCATACACTGTATAGGGGCGCAGTGAGTGAACACGTATACAGCTGAGAAAGTATTAAGAGAGGAGGGGGGAACCAAAATAGCTGACATGTGCAACATTTCATCATTTTAAGGGTTTTAATGTTGGTTTTGGTTATTTTTCAGGTAATGATCGCGTCGTAACAGGTAGACAGTAGGACTGCGATGATTATTACAATAATCAAGAAGTCAATCGACAGATAATTTGATAATCGACTAAAAACCTATGCACTGTTTTCCATAATAAAATTCTTAAAACTATTTTTTTTTCAGGTTCTCAAACAGTTGAATATTTTTCGGTTTTGTACCATTTGTTTGTCAAACCAAGATATGAAACCTTGAGTTCTAGGATACTGTGATGGACATTTTTGACTGTTTGCAAAATATTTTATAAACCACATGATTAGTCTGCTAATCGGGAAAAAAAAAACTCAGTAGATTAATCGGAAGGAGAGGGAATCACGAAGAACCTCACAATATATGTATTGTGATACTTGGATAGTGCTGCAATACTATCACGATACTACAATTCCTTTCCCCACCCCTAGCAATATCTAACGGACTTAAAAGTCAAATGGTTTTTATTACTATGGTACCTAAATAGGTAAGTTTATATTTGTAACATTTATTAATATTTTTTAATAACGTATCACAATACTATGTCTCTGAATTGACACAGTATCACCATCACAAAGTATCGCGATACACCAATGCACTGATTTTTCCCCACACTCCTATTAATCAATAACAAAAACATTGTTTAAAAAATGGTTAAATTAACTGGTAGTTGCCGCTAGGGGTGGGAATCACCAGAGGCTGCACATGTGATATGGTATTATCACAATACTTGGGCGATATGATGCGATACTATCACAACCTTGCTATACACTGATCGTTGTCTTGTTCAACTCCCGGCTAGACAGACCTTTGCTGTGCTGACCTAACCAGTGAGCGTTTAGCACCATCTAGTGGACTGAAAAGCTAATTGTTTTTTTTATTACTCTGGTGCCTAAATAGGTAGTTTTGTATTTTCAAAATTAATTAATCATTTTGAACGTAACATGATAGTGGTGTCTCTGAACTGACACAGTATCGTCACCACAAAGTATCACGATATTACACTGTATTGAATTTTTCCCCAGCTCCTAGTTACAGCCCTAGTAAACAGCTTCAGAAACACTTCAAATGTGCCTGTACTTGGGTGTGGTTACGTGAATATTCCTCGGTTTGGGAAAATTGCATGACAATGCTAAATTCCAAACGATATTTATGAAAACTGTGTGAATGAAATCAAATATCCTGATAGAAGATCACGTCCTCCCAATCAAAACGTATGTTTTGATATATGTAGAATATAGAGAAACTACACAGTGGAAAAGTGATTTTGCTCAACAAATAATAATAATAATAATAATAATAATAATAATAGTAATAAATAAAAAAGCCAATACAGTACAATACATTTTTTTTTTTTTTGAATGCAAAAGATGCAATAGACTTACACAATGGTCCTCTCCGGCATACAACTAGGAACATACCGGTCGCTATGGAGGGTGAGAATATGTATGGGCACATAATCATACCATGTAGGATAACTAAATAGACGGTTATGCTGTTTCATCCCACCTAGCAACAATGCTCTGCACTGTGTGTGTTTATATATTTACATATTTATTCCATCTAGCTACAATGCTCTGCACTGGGTGTGTTTATATTTATATATCTATATATTTATTCCATCTAGCTACAATGCTCCGCACTGTGTTTTTATATATCTACATATTATTCCATCTAGCTACATTGCTCCGCACTGTGTGTGTTTATATACTTGCATATTTATTCCACCTAGCTGCAATGCTCCATACTGTGGGTGTTTATATATTTACATATTTATTCCATCTAGCTACAATGCTCTGCACTGTGTGTTCATATATTCATATATTTATTCCATCCAGCTACAATGCTCTGCACTGTGTGTCTGTGTGTGTGTGTGTGTATATATATATTTTATAGTAATATGTACATATGTATATTAGCTGCTCTTGCTTGCTTGTTTTTTCTTGCCTTCTGATTGTTGCTCTGAGTGTTGCTATCCCTGTGCTGTTGCAATCCTGGAATTTCCCCGTTGTGGGACTAATAAAGGCTTATCTTATCTTATCTTACAGAAGTAAAGCTTTCCTGAACGAGAAGCACATTTTTTATATACTGTAAACCTATTATGAAGCAATTTCCAAAATTGTGAAAAATATTATTATTATCCTGTTGACTTCATCGACTAATGACCTACAGGTCTTACTGGGACGGTTTGCATCTGAGTGTGAAGCAGCTGGGATGAGAATCAGCACCTCCAAGTCTGAGTCCGTGGTCCTCAGCCAGAAAAAAGGTAGATTGTCCTCTCTGGGTTGGAGACAAGCTCCTGCCCCAAGTGGAGGAGTTTAAGCATCTCGGGGTCTTATTCACGAGTGAGGGGAGAATGGAGCGAGAGACTGACAGCAGATCAGAGCAGCATCTGCAGTGATGTGGACGTTGTACCGGTCCATTGTGGTGAAGAGGGAGCTGAGCTGTAAAGCAAAGCTGTTGATTTACCAGTCAATCTACGTTCCTACCCTCACCCATGGTCATGAGCTTTGGGTAATGACCAAAAGAATGAGATTGTGGATACAAGCAGCTGAAATGAGCTTTGTCCGTAGGATTGCTGGACTCAATCTTAGAGGGTGAGGAGCTCAGTCATCCGGGAGATTCTCAGAGTAGAACCACTGCTCCTCCACATCAAAAGGAGCCAGTTGAGGTGGTATGGGCATCTGATCAGGATGCCTCCTGGACGCCTCCCACTTGGGGTGTTTCAGGCGTGTCCCACTGGGAGGAGACCCCGGGGCAGACCAGGACACGCTGGAGAGACTACGTCTCCCATTTGGCCTGGGAACATCTTGGTATCCTCTCTGAAGAGCTGGAACAGGTGGCCGGGGAGAGGGAAGTTTGAACTTCTCTGCTTGAGCTGCTGCCTCTATGACTCAAATCTCCGGAAAAGCGGTAGAAGATGGATGGATGGATATTATATTTTGTACAATAATTTTGAAACTGTGCGAAAAAGAAATGAGAAACTAAGTTTTCACAAACAAGCTGCATGTTCTGACGTGTCTTATGAAGGGTTTGGCAAAACTGGGAAATGTGGAGCATTTTGGTCAGTGTTTTCAAAAAATGCAAAAATTCAAAACAAGGCAGAAGCTCAGTTTTCCAAAGCTATATTTATTTATTTACTTTTATTTATTATCATTTAATATTCAAAGCCAACACCTTTCTCTGCACATATTTACTGTTTCATTGTTATTCATTCTCTCATTTCATTGTGTGTTCATAGTACGTCTTTGTGTGGTACTTGTATTGTTCTTGTTATTGTGCTGCTCCACTGTGCCTTTTAAATTGCCCCTTTGGGATAAATAAAGGTTTTTTTTATATTTTTGAATTTTGAATATGAGGAATTTGCCAAAATTGTGGAAAAATAAGATATTTCATATGATAATTTTCAAACTGCGTCATAAAATCACAAGTCCAGAAAGAGGCACAGCTCTCCAATTTGAGCGACATGTTCTCACATATAAAACTAAAAAAAAATTATCATTTGATAGTTTTGAAACCATGAAAATAAAATCAAAAATCCAGACAGCAGTACAGCCCTCTCAATCTAGATGCACTTTTTGACATACAGTATACTGCATATTATGAAGGATTTTTCAAACGTGTGGGTCTTCTGGAGCGGCAAATATTTTGGCAGAAGAAGGAGAATAAATAAGAAGAATAAATACGAGAAAGAGTCAAGCGGATGCAGTTTCTGTTGATGCCTCAAAGTTTCCTCCGAAGTCACAGGTAATGTTACATAAGCGCAGACTAAAGACTTTAACACCCATGCTTCGCCCACACAGGTGTTTTCACTTACTTTGGACAATCGGATCAGGCCTCTTCTCTCAGCTGTGTGGTATGCACAAACTGGACTGGGATAATTCCACATTTGGGTCACATGGGATGAGCAGCAGAGGTGGAAAGATTCAGAGGGTCTTAACAGCTGGATGATCGTGGTGTTAGCCATGCCATGTTTGAATGGATGTAAATCTGTTCAGTTACACCAAATGTCTCTTTCTTGAGGCAATTTAGGTGCCAGGCCCGTGTATTTCAGAAAGTGTCCCAGTCATAATTACGATTTGTACGATTCACGACTCAGAAACTGATGATTACTTCAACGCAACACAAAGCTGCAACGCAGCTGCAGCCGTGATCTGCAGGCTGCACTGTAATTTCACCCAACATTGTAAAAACAGCAGGTTTAATATGTCATGTGTTCAACTTTGGCAAGGCACCTTAGAATAAACAGTGGACGACAGCTCAGCAGAAAGTGAAGCAAATCCTGCGTCAGTCAGTTCCAACTTCTGAAGCACAGTTTATTATCATGTTTGAACGTCCTTGTCCATGTACAACAAAATCTTTCTTGACTTTTTAAGGCGTTTTTCCTCCACGTGTTCCACACAGAAGGAAGTAAGGGCAAAGTTAAGTTATGAGCAATTTAAAGGATATCCACGTCCAGATTTCCGAGAATGCTTAGCACTTCGAATCGTACAGAAGAAGATATTCGTCTTCCTCACTGCTTGGCAGTAAAGTGTAACATGAACTGGACACATGACCCCACAGGCAGCAGTTAATATCAAGACCTAATTATTGTTTTCTTGATGAAGTAAAAGCAAAGTTTATCTATATCTAATCTGAATACAGACTTCATATTTTGTACTTGGAAAACAGGTTTTGCTTTTACAAAGACAATGGTAATTTTCCTGACTTAATCAATTCGATTCAGTATTGATTTGTTCATTATAATGACCATTTTACTTGCAAAGGGAAAAAATTCTCAGAGACCTAATGCTGCAAATTGTACCAGGAATACTCTAAATTGGTTAATTAAATACATAAATGTTTGCATTCAAAACTGACCCCAAATCAGTTCCAACAATGCACTTTTTATATAACTTATTTGATAAAGTATTTTCTTTAGTGCTAAGGGTGTGTATTGTCAACTGTTGCTCTAGATGTCCAGCTGCCACGCTCTCTGCCAACGACTTTGAAGTTGCGACAGTTTTGCTTCTCCGTACAAGTTTGGGATTGTCGTTTCACTGAAATATTTGCGTGTCGGTAAAACTTCAAAAGTCATAATATCCAACAACACTGTACAGGTGTGCATCTTTACATATGAAAGCTGCGACAGCCTCCGTTATATTTGGGGCATGCCGACTTCACTGCAAGTACCTTTTCCAATGCAGTTTGCTTCTGGTTTCTGCTAGTTTCATGTCTGGGTGATGCCTCGCTAATATTTCTGAGGTTTATGGCATTTCCACAGTATTTCGCCTCCGATTAGCAAGTCTCACATGTGGATTTGGCTTTGTTGAGCTCTTCACTATCTTCACAGGTCCTGAATCCGAAACACTGTCACACACCAGCCTTCAGGCTAGACAGCAGCACCACCATGATGTTCCACACTCAGTCGCAGACAAACTTTTACGTGACTGTTGAATCTCGTGAGAGTTCAGCCGGCCCTGATACGTCGTGTATGTCTCACACATGTAGACAAGTGTTACATTAATAGAACAATCCGCAGATTTGGTGAATCGACGTTGGCTCATTCAAGCAGGAATCAGTTCGACCTGAAGAATCGATCTTTGAACCCAGCCCAGTGATACACCAGTGTGACAGTATTAACTGGTCTTGTAGTATCAATTCACAAATGAGTTATTGTGCGGCAGTTATTTGGCTGCCTAGTCACAATCCACTGACTATTTTACAAAGTTTAAGGTCAATTTGAATTATTTTTTTCCCACATTTCCCAAAGACAAGCTGCCAATATTGTCACTGGGTTATTTTCAAACATGACTTTTGTGTAGGGGAGTCTGATATTCTGATGGATTATTTTACTTTTTTACACGTTTTACTTTCAAATCTTTACCATTGATTACATAATCCTCCTCATACTGGTCCTCAGTAAAGACCCACAGTTAATTTATTCTTTCTAAATCCTGACCTTTTAGTTTTCAGAAATTACTTGTACAAACACTGACTGTTATTTCAAAATTAGATCATGTTTAAGATACAAATCCATTACAGATATTAAGGGAAACATCGACCTGGTGTCAAGCTTGTCTTATTTTTCCTGTCCAGTGTAGTTTCTTGAACACAGTCCATCCTATCTCTAGGGCTGCATTACTTGTGTTTCCTGCGTTCCCAACTATCAAAGTTTGTACACGGATTTCATTGTTGGTGGGTGGGCTCTGTTCTCATCTCTGGGTGTTCAGCCAGGTCCAAGCATGAGCACACAGACAGGAAACCTGACACTCCCCTCCTCAGCTCCGCCAAGTGATGAAACACAAACTGCAGGCAGCGCCAGCGTGGATGTAACGGGGAGAAAAGCCAAGCTAAGCCCCTCCAGCCAACTTTTAGCCTTCTTTGTTAAAGGCTCGTGTAAATCGGGATTTCCTGGTGGGCACTGGGGAGGAGTTTTTAGAGTTTTATTCTGATTGGGGTGACTTGGAAATTATCTCCCTGTCTCACCTTTACTGCCTGGAATGACAATCTAAATATTTAAATATAAATATGAATATTATTATGATTTTATTCCCATCTTCTCTTCCAAACCTAAAATCCAACAGGCAAACATGTTGCACTTACATAATCTTCATGAATACTAAATTGTTACCAAGTCAACAAACATGACACTAGTTTGTCCTTCTGGCTCCATCAGCTTCTCCATCTTTCTGCCCAGTATATACTTCTCCACCAGGGTGTTACTTTACTCCTCCATTTAGACCCTGACTAAAAGCTTAACTCCGGAAACACTACTCAGGAGCTCAGCCACTTCAGACTACAATCCAATTTGTTATCAAACCTGAGTGGCTGGAAACAGCAATATCTTTATTCATGCACGATCATTGAGAGTGCAGGAAAGACAGTGGTGGTTTAGAACTGACAGCTCGACAGTGAGTGGGTTTACGTGAGCGTCAGTATCCCAGTTATGAGCCATGTCCTGCTTATGGCCTTTACATCTTCCAAGAGAAACCTGGTTATTCATGTCCTTCTATACTGTATATGGTCACACAAGTACTCTGGTTATTAAGAATATTTTGTTGCATTTGTGACGACACATCATGGGACCTAACTTTGGAAAAATTATGTATTGAAGTCAGTGGCAAGAGAGAAATGATTTTTTTCGATCTCAATCAAACCTTTCCATGAATTATACAACCGACAACTACATTTATTTGGAAATCTACCTTTAAAATTAACCAACATCATGTGTAACATTAATGATAGGTAAAAAAAAAAAAATGGTGTCTCTCTTGCTGTTGACTCCTGCACATATCCCATGATGTGGAAGTAGAGGCTGGGACTTAACGGGGTCACTAGCTGAAAAATTGTGTTCTGGTGATGTGATTAAAATATCTAAACACTCACTTCTCTTAAAAGAAAGAAGCTGTTTTTACACTTTCAGGTAGTGTAAAATGGGAAGCCTAACCATGTTATGTAGATGGGTGGGGAGCCAAAGGTGGTGCCTAACAATGGTACTAGGAAGCTTGCAGCGCACTTTATGTAGATTTTTTCTTTAGATTTCAGTCACCCTAACAGGCATCCCTGCTTCCACCTGGTTCACTAATCCACAGTCGATAATACATCTCGTGTCATTCTGGCTTATTTTGTTATTTTTTTGCCCTGATGCTATATTGAGCCATTAGCATTAGCCTGCCAGGTGGTGGTAGTCCATCAGAATGGGATATAGCTCTCCTTGGCAGGGAGGAGGTGACAGTCAGGCGGTAGTTTCCTGCTGATCACTGTTTTCTATAAATTCTGTTCACCCCCAATGGAATCCTTCAAGGACCAGACAGCAGTGAATAAGGATAAGGATTTCCATAATCCTGGGCCATTTTATTCTGATTTTATTTTTATTTTCATTTATTTCTATTTCAGTCGTGTGTTTAAACGTGTGCTCTGTAACCGTGTTTTATCTAGTCCTTCTCTCTTACTTTATTACGCAGTAGCCTGGTGGAGCACCCACAGTTTCGTTGTACTGTACTACTGTACAATGGCAATAAAGCCTATTCTATTATTTTTATTATTATTATTATTATTATTATTGTTAACAGACAGAGGAACAACAGCAAAAACAATATGAGTACATTATATGACTACATAATAAGAATAAGAATAAGAATAAGAATAAGAATAAGAAAAAGAACAAGACTGTCAAAATTATATTGACCATACATTGGGGCTGTTATGAATCCCGGTGTGCTTTTACGCAGCGCACGGAGGATAGGGAATGAAAACCCACGTGCAGAAGATAGTTGTGCTAATTTATTGACAAGGAGTGAATTAAACAGTACAAAACAACGGATGAGTAGCACAGGATAAACTGGGAGTTCCTCCAGGACGCTCTACAGACACAGGTGAGTACTAAACTGGGGAGAAATGTCCCTAAGCGCAGACAGGCAGAACTGCAACGGGCGAACAGACGAGAGAGCCCCGGGAGGAACCTCCAGGCGGGACTGGACGGCAGGGGCGAAGGAGATTGTACTCACGAGGCTGGAGCAGTCTGAGTCAGTCCAAGCAATGATCCCGGCGAAACAAAACCTGGTAGAAAATGATGAACGCCACACAGAGTGATGCGGTACCAAAACACAGGCAGGGCATTTATTCATGCGCGATGTAGCACAAACACTGAGTTAAACAACCACAGTGAAGGCAATAATCTGGCAATCTCTTCCAGCAGACACAGGGCTTAAATAATGCCAAACCTGACGAGGAAAGAGACTGCTGGTGTGTGTAGCGTGAGTGAGAGAGTAAACCAATAATGACATACAGCTGATAACACTTGACAGGAGAGGGAGGTGTGGCTGAGCTGTCAGGGAGCCGAGCAAACCCCAGAGGCTCCCTGAAAGTACCTGATGGAAATTAGGAGGCAAAAATACACAAAAGAACAAGCAGCCACCGCATCATAGAAATGGGTTTGAAACATCAACCCCAGTTCATGACAGGGGCTGGGCAATTCCACCTTAAATTAACATCATGGTTTATTGAATCTTTCAGGTCTTGTTTTCATTTTTTTTCCTCCTCTCTTCTCCCTTACAGTTTACTGACAAGGTTGATATTTATTAAGCAATATTACATAACAGTGCCATATCATACCATTTTTTGCAGTTATCAACTACAAATTCCCATAGTATCCATATTATCTGCCGCAACAAACTTGTAAGAAATATGACCATGACAAAGGCACAAAAGCTCACCTGGCACGCCGACAGATGCGAACATGTTCCTCCAAGTGTTTGCTTTCAAATTTTGATCATGATATCCTTTCAGTGTCAGATCAAAGAGTACCGGGTTGTTTGATGCAGCAAAGTTCAGCCTCCACCTGCTCCACCGTCACCAATCATTCTCGTCTTCCTGTACCGGCGTCCTATGTCCCGACCTTCCTTAATTCTGATTGGCTGCTTAGAAAGGTCTGACATTGACAAGCGTAGCTGTACAGTAGTCTGAAAGGTTGAACTTTTTTCAACCCTGAGCACCGCGACAAAAAGTGGCCACCGCTCAAAGCGTTTCAGTGCTGAGGGCGCTCAGTGCTGCAAATGCTGGACTACATAGAGAATGAATAGAAAACAGATGCCCACAGCAGGAAAATAATAATAAAAATAATAATAATAATAATAATAATAATAATAATAATAATACTTTTTCTGCAGTGTTTGGCTTCTGGGTTGCAGAGGCGTGTAGCTCTGTGGTGTGACCACGCACGTAACTGAGTGGACACGTCTTAAAGGGGCAGTACATGAAAAGCGCCAGATTAATATATAAAATAATATTCAAAAAATTCCTGCATCCACATTGTGATCCGAATCACCACCAATATCTAATCATTTGTTCCCCTTGCCATTACACACCTTTCCTGATTTCATTAAAATCCATTCATAACTTTATGAGTTATGCTGCTAACAGACAAACCAACCAACGCCACTAAAAACATTACCTCCGTCCTCCCCTGGCGGAGGAAAAAATAAATGAAAACAGTCTGGCAGCCTTCACCAGTGGCTCCTTGACGTGCAAATTTATAAGAAACAAGTTGAGATTTTATGAAAAAGGCTTCAGGATTCAGTGTAGATTCTTTGGGTCAAACACTGCTTAATATCAGTATTACTGATACGCTGTAAACATTTGTATTGGCCTGTAATATCCAGCATTATTTGTACTTTTAATGTTTGTCCGTCTTTCCTGCAAATGTGTTTTTGATTGTTCGGTCCAGGGTCAAATGCACCGCTCCACATCATTTCTAGTTTTCTGATAAGACGGATTCTTCATAACAGCAACTTTCTCTAATCCGTCTTCATATTTTCACTTTTCTAACAGCAGTCCTGTCTTGGGAACCTCAGGACAGCTGACGATCAGCAATTAGCTCCAAATAGAAACAATGATGTAAGATGTTTATCGTATTTTCAGATCTCGCCATGTCTGATTTTAACGAAGCGCTAAGCAGCTTTTTGTTTGTGAGCGCGAGAAGACGACCGCGTCCTGAAACTGTCTCGCTTTAGTTTTCTCCCCCTCACTTTTGTCCTCTCCCTCTCCTCCCCCTCAGCTCCGTCCTCATCGCTTCCTTGCTCCTGTTTCCTCCCCGTTCTTCCGTCTCTCTTAATCCTCTCCTCTCGATGCTGCAGTGACCCACTTTGAGAACGGAGCCTTGGACTGACCTGCTTTAGATAGAGGATACCTAATTATAACCAGCCTGTATTAATGAGGCAGGGAAAATATGGTAAATATGACACGCACTCACAGAGAACAGCACATTTGCCGACATCACCAAACGCACAAAACACCTCCGCCATCCCGTAATCAAGCCTACACACCTTTGGCAACATGACTCAGCGTGTTTGGCGATGTAACGAGTGACTCACGTTAAATCAGTTGTGTGTGTGTTGCATGGTAGCACTTGAACATGTTACCATGGCAAACATTACCAAAAAATAAAAATAAAATGCCAATGTGCAAACAGCCTCTTTAAGCTGTATTTCCAATGTAAACTTGCCAGTGTTGGGCTGACGTATGTTGTGCTGTTGGGAGTATCGAATCCGTATCACTACAATCAATGTGCTATTACAGTGATAACAGCATATTTTTCAGGTGCTTATGCATTTATCATTTTTGAGCGGCATTTACGCAACTTCCTTATCCAACAAAGTAAGTGGCTGAAGCAAAAGTAGAAGCAAAGCCAGGGCGGACGCCAGCTGCAGACAGAGGAGAAAGAAGTTTTTGGGTGCTTCCACACCTAATCCATTTGGTCCGGACTTTCAGACTTTTCAGTTTGATTCAGACCAAAATTTTCGGGATGAAACCTCCCCTGAACCACGGTCCGCCAAAAAGAGGTGGTCTCTTTTTGTATCCCCGCTGAGCCGTTTAATAGTTTGCCAGTTAGCTTGGCATCTAGCTATCGTGCTTGTTGTACGTCTGTGCCATTCCAAACACCACTGCATGGGCTGTAATAAACCTGTGAAACGCACCAAAACATACATCCGACTCCCAGTTGTTACTGGACTTCTTCTGATATTCCTTTGCGTATGCAGAATCCCTCGGATATTGATGTTGCCATTACTGTTACTGACATTAGCCTATTTAGCTTCCAGCTGCAGGTGTGTTATTTATTCTCGTAATAAACTTCGACTCACTCCTAATAACATTGCATGGACTCAAATGAACGTGAATGAGCTCGTGCAAAGACTTTACACAATGTCTGTCCGTTACACAGGTCCATTAGAGCTCATGCAGTGGTATCTGGAATAGAAGAGACATGAACAACACAATAGCTGCGCTATGCTAAGCTAACTGGGCAAACTATTAAACGGCACAGTATGATTACAAAAATGATCAAAATGTGAAGCATGAACTTTATAAAGAAAAAGAAATCTTCTCGTACACCATTTCTAATGTATACAATTATAAGTGAAAGTGATAACATTGATTTATTGACGAGAAAGCACCTGGGAACGGGAAAATATAATGGAAGCAGAACTGGAGCTGCTCAGGGTCTGGAATGCAGAAGTACGTCGCTCTACACCATGCAAGAGGTCCACGGTCCAGACCTGGGCCAGAGCGCGTGGAGAGGGGGGGGAAATGTGACTGGAGAAGAACTTGTGGCTAAAGCAGAGTGACATTAACATGGCATACATATTGTTTAGATAGCAGAAGTTACTGTATATTGTTACTGCGATATTCAAAAACAATATTACATATTGCATTTTTCCTATAAAGTGCAGCCCTAATTGGTTTCGGTATCGTTCCAAAATGTCACAATCGATGCATCCATACTAATAATTTCTCAAAGATGCATCTTGCACATCAGCAACACTGCACCATGTACTGAGAGAACTGTATGAACATGATGCACTTCAAATAATAACTGAATACTGCATTAAGCAAAAATCTTTAAAAGTCCAGAATGTTTGTACAGTAGCGCTTCACTGTTTGAAAATACTGTTCTAAATGTCACTCAGTTATGCAAAAATATAATGGTTTCAAAATACTATTTACTGTAAAAGCATTACACTGCTCAGTAAATGTTTCACCTTTACCTAACCATCAAGATCACATTTTTATTTACAGCAACGAGAAGGCTAACAGCAAATCTACATCGGTGCAGGTACGTTACTTTAATTCTAAAATAACATGTGGTACAGGGTAAATCTGTTGAATTTGTGTGTGATAAAACAACTCCAGAGCTCTGGCACACAGATTGTTAACACGGTTATGTAACGTTGTTTGGATTACATTTTTAGAAATCAGCCTGTAGCTGCTTTGAAAACATCCATGACTCAATATTCATGAATCCGAACCTCCAGATATTTAACAAAGTTTGAAAACTGAGCTGCACTACCTGCTTCTTCCTCCCACACGCCACCGTGGTGAACAGCTCCAAAAAAAATAAAGTTTCACCAACATTCCTCAACTCTTAATCTGACTTTCATTTCAAGCCCCTGCCATAAAACAGCCAGATAAGTCTTAAGCAATTCATCTGCTCCCTTTTGCATCTTTTTCCAGCTTTGAAGTCATATTTCTGGCTGTGCGACATTAAAGAGCCTCTCACACATTTAAGACACATTAGCAGCCGAAAAACTCAGTGAAATGTTTTGACTCGGCGTGCATTTTTAAAACACTTCACTTTGAATGTGCCTCTTTAAAGCACTTCATAAAATAATTTGGACAGCGCAGACATACTGTAATTCACGAAAAGATTAAGGAAAACATTAATGATAACACCAAGTCCAAAGAGATCATGCATAGTTTTTACATTTTTATGTTTTCGTCAGTCTATATAACCTCTAACTGCTGTAAAAGACCCATTTTGAGAAATATTTGTCCAATAACATCTGTATACAAAATATATTTGAGTCTTAAAATGAAGCTTAATCTTGGGCATGTACATTGCCAGGCAGTGGAGGACAGCATCTCATCTGCTTTCTATGGATCTATGATCTCCAACACAGTGAGTTACCCTCCCAATCTGATAAAGGGGTAGTAGGAGCAGTGTTTTTTGACTTGCGTAAGGCTTTTGATACAGTCAAGCATTCAGTACGTTTTGCAAAGCTCATGAATTATAATTTATCATCTAACATATTACAGTGGATAAAATCTTATTTATCAAATCGTACTTAGTATGTTCAGCATGAAATCTGTATCAAAAGCCTGTAATATGGGAGTACCGCAAGGATCAGTATTGGGGCCACTTTTTATTCAGATTGCATATTAATGATCTTCCATCAGTGTGTGATAATGCAGAAATTTTAATTTACACAGATGAGACTGCTATTTTCCTACATGGTGAGAAAGCTGAACAAGTGACTTCCAAATTGTCACCTGTAATCGACAAAGTTTCAGACTGGCTTAAATCTTCTTGTCTTAGATTGAACACTGCAAAGACTGTTACAATGCATTTCACTAGGAAATGTAATCAAAACACCTTCCCAAATGTTTATGTTGGTGGTCAAAAAATTAATAATGTACAAGAAGTTAAATACTACTTAGGTGTGATTTATGTGGGACTGCAGATGGAACTGAGCCAGTGGCTAAATCTCACACAATGCATCTCTTCTCTTATGAGATTAATGTTTTTTGTACATGGTCCCTCACACATTAAAAAAAAACTCAAACAAGATAAAACCAGCAAGTTAGAAGAATAAACTGGTCTTTTTACTGTTTAAGTCTGTAACTTTTCTTGCAGAAACTTGTGACCCTTTTTCTTTTTAAATGTAATTTTTCTGTCTCACGGCTTTGGTATTTTTTTCATAAAAATTCTCACAGATTTGCACCTTTTTCATGAGTCTGTGACTTTTTCCACTTATTTTACTACTATTTTCTTTCCCAATCGTTCTTTTTTATCATATGCATCAGATGTAATTTTTCATGAATTTGCAACTTTCGTCCTTGCAAATTTCTAACTTTTTTGTAAATGTGCCCATTGATTTCTACCATTTATTTAATAAAATTGTGACTTTTTTTCTCATAAAAATTGCTATTTTTGTCATAGGTTTCTTATTTATTTCTCGTGAATTTGCGACTTTTGTCCTTGCAACTTTGCAACTTTTTTTTCTCATAAAACTGCATATTTTTCTAATATTTTTTAATTTTACTACCATCTTGCACCAATTATCTTGTAAACTCTTAATTTTTTGAAACGTAATATTTTTTTGTCAAAGCCACAGGGAGCCAAGAGCCGTGTATGCAGAGAGTTATGGTCTACGTGGTCATACACTGATCATTACATCCTGTCCCTCGTGCCATCCCAGTCCAGAGTGGCCTCGTCTATACTTCCACTGAGCTTGTTTAAGCACCTGTCACCGCTTGAAACTCTAATTGTGTGTAATTACAGCCTAAACTCCCGTTAACGTGTCGTTCTACCTACTGGAGACACAGGTGAGATTGCAGCACCGCTGATCTGTTCAAACATAATAAGCAGCTGAAGGTTCTGACAATCACGTCTGACCCATCACAGGCCACAAAACGCTCGCCCACACTTTAAACCCTCTCAGTGCTCAATGAATTAAAAAGTGCTGGTTAAAAAAAAAAAAAAAAAAAAACTTCTGTGGCTGTGTGGGTGCTTATTTGTCAGAGGAATGAAAAGGTTAAAAGAAAAAGTTGCTGAAAAGCTTTGAGAAAAAGTTTTAT
This sequence comes from Pholidichthys leucotaenia, assembly GCA_020510985.1. NCBI lineage: Eukaryota > Metazoa > Chordata > Actinopteri > Cichliformes > Pholidichthyidae > Pholidichthys > Pholidichthys leucotaenia. The sequence continues at coordinate 285,584,733 of CM035847.1, read as the reverse complement.
CAAAACAAAAAAAATCCAGTCAACTATAGTTTATAAAGTTGCCTCATAAAGTGACTCACATTCATGTACGTATAACTTTTTCATGAAACTGTACTTTACTAAGTAGTTTTGTTGCAGGTTACTTTTTACTTTTAAGTACATTTATGAAGAAACCCTGTATTTTTACTCAAGTAAAACTGGCTGTACTCTTTTGGTTTAATGGATTTGAAAATTGGTTAGAAATTTGCTTGTTGGTTTTGTCTTCTTCTTCTTTCAGCTGCTCCCTTTAGGGGTCGCCACAGCAGATCATCTGCCCCCATCTCACCCTATCCCTGCATCTTCCTCTGTAACACCAACCCTCTTCCATGTCCTCCTTCACTACATCCATGAATCTTCTCTGTGATCTTCCTCTTTTCCTCTTGCCTGGCAGCTCCATCTTCAACATTCTTTGTCCAATATCTCCACTATCCCTCCTCTGCACATGTCCAAACCATCTCAGCTTTACCTCTCTTACTTTGTCTCCAAACCGCTCAAGCTGAACTGTCCCTCTGCTATACTCATTTCTAATCCTGTCCCTCCAAGAATCTTAGCATCTTCAGCCCTGCCACCTCCAGCTCTGCCCCCAGTTCTCTTCCACCTGCTCCCTACTCTCCCTACTCTCACCACAGATCACAGTGTCATTTTTGCCAGAAATGACTTCCCCTTTATTCCCTTCTGTAATTTCAAAACCGAGAAAAAAAGTTGCAAATTTGTTAAAAAAAAAACCCACAATTTTAATCATTAAAAACTCAAATTGTAAAAAAGTAAAAACTGTTAAATTTGAAAAATAAAAATTTTATGAGAAAACAAAGTTGTTTTCTCAAATATACAAGAAAAATAACAAATCTACTAGACAAAATTTTACATTTAGAAAGAATAAAGTTGGAAATTTGTTAGCAAAAATACATATATTGCAAAAAACAGTAAATTCAAATTCACAAGTAAAAAGTCTTAAATTTCTGTGCAAAAGCTCACAATGTCAAGAGAAAAAAATCTGACAAATTAGTCTCTTACTCTAGTAAAGTCTTAGAGATGACTCTTGTACTTGAGTACAGGGACGTGCACATTTTGAGGGGCTGTTGTTACCTCCACCAAGGAGGTTTTGTTTTTACTGGGGTTTGTTTGTCTGTTTGTCTGTTTGTCTGTCTGTTACCAACATAACTCAAAAAGTTATGAACGGATTTGGACAAAATTTTCAGGACAAGTCCGAAATGGGACAAGGAAGAAATGATTAGATTTTGGGAGTGATCCGGATCACCGTTTGGATCCAGGAATTTTTTTAAGGATTCTTTATTATTGGGAGATAGGGCCATTTTGACCATATGTGCATATAACTCCACAATAAATGGTCAGAATGCTTGCCAAAAAAATACAGGATAAGATCCCAATAGGTTCTAGGAAATATCAAAGACTGATCCGGATCCTGCAAAAAATCCAGATACTGTGATCCAGAACAGGAAATAATAGGGGATCTTTGGAATTTTCATCACTGTAAGGTAACAAATTAAGATATAAGCATGCAACAAACACCAAAATATAGCCAAGACACTGAGGAATCAGTAGTGTGCCAATGGATTTGTTGTATCTTCAAAAGCTATGGAGCTATATCCAGAAGAAAACCGCCATTACTGAAAAAGTGATTTCTGTCAATAACTACTGAACTAAGTAGAAAAGCACTCAGAGAGCGCATACCTCCGTCAAGGCTCCTTCAGTCTCTCATGGATCACCTCCAAAATGTAATGGGTTTGTGTGTAGGCCTAGAGCCACTTGTGGTGAAAACTGCATCAAAGTCTGTCCATTAGTTTTGGAGTATTGTGGGTGACACACTGTGAGAAGAGCCTTGGCTGAGGTATGCATTCCCAGATCATCACCAAAATGTAATGGGTTCCTCTGTAGGCCAAGAACCACCTGTGGTGAAAATTTCATCCAAATCCATAAAGTAGTTTTTGTGTAACCCTGCTGCACAAGTACAAACAAAAAAGCCCTTGGTGGAGGTATGCACTCTCAGATCATCACCAAAATGTAATCATCTGTTCCCCGTGCCATTACACACCTTTCCTGAAAATTTCGTCAAAATCCGTTCATAACTTTTTGAGTTATGTTGGTGACAGACAGACAGACAGACAGAGAAACGCCAGTAAAAACATTACCTCCTTGGCGGCGGTAATAAATGTAGGACTATTATATTTGGGGAAAATCCCAATATTAGGGGGAACTGAGGTACTTGGCGGAGGTCTGCGCTCTCCGAGTGCTTTTCTAGTTCTAACGTGAAACAAGGACAAAATTACAAGAAAAAACATGAATTTTTAAGACAAATGTTACAAATTCTAGGGGAAATTTGCAAGTTTATGAGGGAAAAAAGTCACATATGCACAAATACTAATCACTGAAAATGTAAAACAAAACAAGAAATGTATTAAAACACACTAAATTTGTGGAAAAAAGACTGAGATTTTCATGCCATCTCAGAATCTTATGAAGTCTCAAGCTTACAAGAAAATGAAGAAAGAAGGAAAATAATCATAAAAATGACAAGAGTGTTCCAAAATCACAAAATTCAACATCTACAAAAGAAAAAAAAAACTAATTTACTAAAACATTCAAATTTAAAAGAAAAAGTCACAAGGTTGTGATCAAAACGTTCCAGATTTCCTAGAATACAATGAAAATGTAAGAATAAAGTCTCAGAGTTACATGAAAAAAATATGAGAAGAAAAAAATGGCAATTTATAGTATGAAGTGACACATTTATTACAAAAAAGTCATATATTGTAGAAAGAAAATGGCCCAAATTTTTACAAGGAACACTTGCAACATGACAAAAATGATGGTAACAGGCAACACCAGCCAGCACCTGTGCACGTCCCTGCTTGAATACTTCATATTGTAAGGTAACGCGACCTTTATTTGAGCATTGGTTCTGGATTACTCCATCCACCTCTGCCTACAGCAAACTCACAGCTGCAAAAATAACAGCTGCAGGCTTCTCGGCATAATTTTAGACCCTCTTTCAGCTGTTTTCTTCTGTTTTTTTGAAATACGAAGAGCCATCAGAGACGCCGCCTCCCCGCCCCACATGCAGCGGCTCTTTGATCCTGACAACATAACGAGCACGTAAACTTTGGGTCCAAATAAGAACAAGGCAAACACCACAATTACGGCAGCGGTGGAGATTGTTCCTGATTAGATCCGACTGCTTTATCTCCGAGAAAATATGGAGGGAGGATTTCTTGGGATTGACTCCAGGATTCAGTCACAGGGTGTCTGCTGCCAAACGGAGGATAAGCTCAAGACTCTTTAGGCTCTTTTCTGATTAAATGTCCGACTTCACATTTTCAGAATGCCAGTTTGAGGCTCTGAATATTCTGGAACAATCCAGAGTTAATATCCCGTGATTCGGTACACTGCACCAGTGTTTTTCAGAAATGAGGCTTTTCTTATAAATCTGCATATTTTTATCATAAATTATCACAAAGGCCTTTCCTCCCCTTCATAAATCCATTAAATCTTTCTTTAAATATGAAATATTTCCTTGGAAATTAAATTATTTTCTAAATGTGCAGCTTTTCTGATAAATTTAGCATTTTTTCCTTATAAACTTGCAACTTTTGTCAGGTAAATTTGACTCTTTTTCCCATATTTTTCCTATTATGTTTAATATACATTTGTGCATTTTGGGGGTGATTTTTGTGGCTTCTTAACTGTTAAATTAACAGATTTTTCTTCTTTTTTTTGGCAAAGATGGCAAAAGAAAAAAGCAGCTTGGATAGAAAAGCTAATATCTAAATACTAAATTTGAAAACCGAGTACCAGTGTAATGAACAAATATGTGAATAATAAAATAGTTTTGTGCAGCCTTACAATTATTCTTGTCCATTTATTCACCAGAACTAAAATTACTGGAAGATTTGTGACTGTGATCCAGCTCACTTTAAATTTACGCTTCCCTGCGTTGATGTTGGATGCTATTTAAGTAAAATTTCTGAAGATTAATGTCCACCTCCCAACCAACAGTCCCAAATTAATAGTGAATAAATTGAAAATTTCCTACAATAAAATCTGCAAATTAATGAGAAAACCCCGTGGAGGATTTATGGCTCCAACAGCTGGCCAGGTGTGTCGGAGAGAGCTTTGTGATGGTCGTTTTTTCCAGCTCTGTTTTTTTCATTCTTTACATAACAATCAAGCATCGAGTAGCACTGACTAGGCAGTGGAACTGACAACCTGCTCCAGTATCAAGTTCTGAAATCCATCGGAAACATCTGCCTCCAAGCTTATCGTTGTGATTCACCGATTCCTTCTGACAGCTGTGCATTACCAAAGGAGAGCAGGCCGCATTCCTGCGCCACGGCTGAACATTTTCTCCAGACCAGTCCTGGATTAACAACAACAAGGAGGATATCTGGATCTGGGTTACTTTGTGAAATTTTGTGAAGCACATCAAGACTTTACCCCCCAGTTTCTATCATTTCAGTAGGATGTGTGTGTGTGAGAAGATATATGACATTAGTGACATTTTTTGAGGAATCCTGCTAAACATGTACAGTTCAGTGTGTCATAACTACAAAAACAGGTAAAAGCCTGGTCCACAGTGTCAGGCTGTTCAGATCTAATCAAATTACCTGCAATGTGTTTATTAATTAAGACTGTGGTTGATGTACCTTCCCAATTAAAGATCTCATACTGTGGAAAATGGTGTTTATGTGGAATTTAACTGTATAAAATATGGTCATGGGTCACACGTATGCTGTTAAAATATTAAAACTTTCACTCCACAACGGAATTTTAGGGTGCTTTAACACTTGTTCGGTCTGGACTTTCGGACTTTTCAGTTTGATTCGGACCAAAATTTTAGGAGTGAAACCTCCCCTGACCAAAGAAGCGATATTTGGTCAGACAGAAAGAGGTAGTCTTGGTCCGGATCAAACTGAACCTTGGGCCGGTTCGTTAACTCTAGAGTGAAAGGAGTTTTCAGAAAGGTTCAGACTTTCAGAACAAATACAGAAAGCTGGTAAGAGGGAGAAAATGAGCTGTAGTAGCACTCAGACAGAGGAAATATGGCCATTGAGATAAGATAAGCCTTTGTTAGTCCCACAATGAGGAGATTCCAGCAGCATTAATAGTCACAAATAATAAAATGCAGATATTTTCAGAGAGGATGTGAAAGGGCCATATTACAATGATGCAGTGGATTAGTCAGTTGTCAGTGATGGAGAACACGTTTATGGGCGTTTCTAAGTTCATTTCCTTATCACAACAGCATAGAAACAAAAAGAGTAGAAACGAACTTTCCATCGGCGCATGACTCAAAGAGGCCGGAGAAATTATTCAGAGGATAATCCAATCCAAAGCGCTCATGCCCATCCCTTTAATGCAAAGAGGCGCATTATCTAAAGTGAACTGTGATCGTGACAGTTTAAGACAGGTTTTGTGCTGACCAAAGCCCCTGTGTGTGAGCCAAAATGCACGCGACAGTAACGCTGCTTGGTAGTAAGGAAGACATCAATCACAGCTGACGCCCAGTTAGTTATGTTAGAAAGAACAAACGGGGACGAATGCTGAGCTGAAAAATCAGCTGAATGGTTTAATGTAGCGCGCACAGATGCAACACACAGACATGAATGGTTTGAAACTTCAGGAAAGGAGGATGACGCCTGTGCAAACTTTCATAAACTTTCATTAACGATGGTGTGGAAGTTGCTCCCACCACGTGGGGAGATGGAGTGCTCCCTCTCCCAGGGTTTCCTCTGGTAACATTTCTGCGTGGCAGCCTACCATGCTTGAAATTATGCCACCACTCTAAAAGGAAATATAAATTTAAGAAAAAAATATGAAGGAATGATGGTCCGCAAGCGCGCACATGAACACGCGTGACCGTCATCTGCGCGGTGTTCAGAAGCGCCCCGCCTGCGTGACCGCTCCAGTCGGCAGGCAGAGTGTCTCGCTCACGTCACTGTCCGAGGGAAACATGAACTTATTAAAGTACTTTAATGGTAGAAAAAAAAAAAGCAGAAGAGGTATGTAAGCAGTGAAGGCATTTATCATGGTTTTAACCCCGCAGGTAACGGGAGCAATAACGGAAGAGTCACTTAGCTAACAGATGTGGTTAGGAGCTCGAGTTGGTTCATTTTGTCTTCTTTTTAATCATTAGTTTTTTGTTTTTCTTATTTCAGACAGGAATGAAAAGATGTTTTTACCTTTAACTTAGTTAACATTAATTAATTAATTTTTGTTCATTATTATGTACCTGGAAAGTTAAGATGACCGAAATTCACAAAGTCAGTGACTTTAATCCGTCAGCAGCCGCCAGACAAACTAAATATGCCAACATTTGGATTTCAAAATAAGGGAGGTTGTTCCTGCTGTCTGGGTGGTGAGGAGATTTCTAAAAAACTGTAAATATATAGAAATATTATAACAGAAATAGCTGCATCTTTGGTCATTTAACTTAATTTATTTCATTAAATACAATTTTATTAATATTTTTTGTTTGAAATCAGAGTTAAATTATTGTTCTGTTCTAACTGCAGAGTTATGGTCAAAAATGTAAATTGTTATAAGGAAAAAGTAAAAAAAAATACCATAGTCTGTTTAAAATTAAAAAAAAAAAAACAGTAATTGTATTTAAAAAAAAATACACAAAAATTAGCCATAACATAGCATAAGTCTCAAATGTACAAGAAAAGTCAGTTTTACAAGAAAAAATTACAAATTTGAGGAAAATGGTTTCAAATTTAGATAAATTTACAGAGAAAAGTAGAAAACTATAAGAAAATTGTTATAAATTTTGGAGAAAAACCTCAAACCTTCAAGACTGAAGTCATTACTCAAGTTTTTAAGTGGGGGTTCTTTGAACCCTTAACTCAACTACAAATTTTGGGTTGTCTGCTTTTAATTATTAATTTCAAAGCACTGCTTTTACATTCTCATGATATGGACTATAATAGTAATGTGCATTAGATTGCGCGCCACCACACCTCACTGAAATGAGCTTCCGCCTGCCAGCCCATAGCGAGCGTACTTTCTACTGGTAATTAAATGATGTAACGCAAAGCATAAAAAACACGATGAGCTGACAGAAACTAACAAAAACACTGGGGTACGGCAGAAGGCCTGGCCAAAAAGTCCACGGATGATAGTCAAAATAGGGCCCACAGAATTAATGAAAAAAAATGCAGGAGCAATGCCACCTGAAAATCATCATGGCTGATGAGAAGGACAAACGTCCTTTTTAATGAAAATCTGAATAATATTCTAGCCTCACTACACTAGCTCACAGACAAATATGATGGAGTCTTCCCCAGTTTTAACCTAAAGTGCTGCTACCGATGTGTCCAGAACTGCAGAAAACATCCTGGAGGGTGAGTAGCATGTTTGCTAACTATCGGTCCATGCTAACAACACAAACATCATCATAACAAGAAGCTGGGAGGCACATCACATAAAGTTGTTTAGTTCACCTGGATAAGGAGCAGTATGAAACCAAACCTAAAGGAACCAAATGTAGACAACGTAACAAAAATACTGTATTTTTTGGACTATAATGCACACTTAAAATCCTTTAATTTTCTCAAAAATCGACAGTGTCCTTTATAATCCGGTGCGCCTTATGTATTAATTCTGGTTGTGCTTACTGACCTCGAACCGATTTTATGTGGTACACGGTGCTCAAAAATCTGTCAAAAATGTTTTAGTATGACTTTGGTAAGCTACGAAGCCGAACCGCTTGATGGATTGTTGGAGCATTACAGTAGTCAGGAGCCTCGCGGAGTAATATGTGCTTCAACATAATGGCCAGATGGCTTTTTCCACAAATCTCCGTCCCTATTGATCTGCGACTCCATGCGCGCCCATCTCACCGATACTGTCAAAACCCAAGTGAAGCAAACTAATTCGGAGCTTGCCATCATTCCGGGTGGATTAACCAAAGAACTCCAACCGCTAGATATTGGTGTCAACAGGTCGTTCAAAGTTAAATTGCTAGCGAGTTACGCCACTATCTGCCAATGGATCATGGCTCAAAACTGCTCCTGTTTAGCTGTAATTAATATTCAAAAATGATATTTTCGGGACGAAAGAATTCAAGCGTCCCGGCATTTGTTTACTTCTCGGGGCTGCCGCCAGAGAGCGAGCCGTATCGAGTACCGAGCGAGTATCCTGGCCAATATAGCGATGTAAACAGCCACGGACCAAAAAACGTACATTTGCTCGTGGAACAGGTCATTCACACTCACAGACAATCGCACTATATGTGTCTATAATGACTATAGATAGGATTTTCTTTCCATGCATGCAAAAAAAAAAAAAAAATTCCCAGATCCAACTACCTCACGAGGTAGTCGATACCCAAAAGCCGATGGTGTATAGAACACGTATATTAGGATTTGTATGTGAAATTTCGGCATCGAAACTGCTCCCGTTTAGCTGTAATTAATATTCAAAAATGACATTTTTGGGACGAAAGAATTCAAGCGTCCCGGCATATGTTTACTTATCAGGGCCGCCGCCGGAGAGCAAGCCGTATCGAGTACTGAGCGAGTATCCTGGCCAATATGGCGATGTAAACAGCCACGGACCAAAAAACGTACATTTGCTCGTGGAACAGGTCATTCACACTCGCAGACAATCGCTCTATATGTGTCTACAATGACTATAGATAGGATTTTCTTTCCATGCACGCAAAAAAAATTTTTTTCCCGGATCCGAGTACCTCGCTTTAATGCGCCTTATAATCCGGTGCGCCTTATGTATGAAAATAGACCATCAAATAGACCGTTCATTGATATTGCGCCTTATAATCCGGTGCGCCTTATAGTCCCAAAAATACGGTATGTAAAAACGCCCTGACATCATATCACTGTATGTGGAAGATTCTAAATTGATCCATAAATATCAAGGAACCAATTTTTAAGCAGTAACCCATGTCTATGAGCTCAAGAGTAAGTAGCCAGGTACTGTAGTTCCTGTAGTGGAATGTATCAGGTAAAGAAATGTATTGTTATTATAGTCTACAACTAAATCTAGTATGACACACTCACTAAAGAGCAACATGATTAAATGTAATATTTCAGTTCATGTGTCACATCTTCTTCCATTTGTTTTATTATTAAAATATAATGCAATATAAATACATTGCTTTGAAAGAGTTAAGTAGTCATACAGTGAGAAAAAGAAACTGTGTTTAGGAAAAAAGATGCCTCAAGACTGCACCGCCACCCTCTGAATCGCAATCAGATCTTAAGGTGGGTAAAGATTCTCACCCCAAACTAATACACGTCTTTATTTAGTTAATCCCTTAAAAAAAAAGAGTGGCGCACTTCCTGGATTTTATGACATCACAAACCAACAAGGCCCGCCTTCAGTTCTTCAAGTTAACAAAACAAACGCACCCTGACTGCCTCCTTACATCTTATTGATCCACTCACAAATCTTGTTGCAAGGCAAAATCTACACCTCACAACCGGGACACACCAGAAAAATATCGGCCACTGCCGATATCTCATTTGTCGAGATCAGTCAGTAGGGTGAACACTGGCTGATATGGGCCAATATACAGCATCTGTGTCCCCAGTGAAAAGTCAATATCAGAATGCCAAGTTTGAAAACCGCATACCAGCGTTATGAACAAACATCCATAAAATTTAATATCTGGGGACAGCCCCATTAAATCAAATGGATTTCAGTTGTTTTTACATCACATCACCGTTTTTGCCCACTGTACACTTTTAATTTTCCCCTATGATGTAACACAGCCGTGTTCCAGTGGTTAGAACAAATCACAATAATCCCACAATGCAAACCACCAACACAAAGATGGGTTTTAAAAAAAAACTGTAAATGTTTAGGCCAGAAAATGGAGGGATTATCAGTTTGAAAGGAGCGGCTGCTATAGAACAAAGTAGACAATGTTGTGTGACAGCCTGCAGCTGAGTGACTACAGGGTTCCCTGCACGGCTGCTGTGATGAGACTGCTTTCACTCTGCACTCACAAGGCATGCAGGAAGCACATGTGCACTTCCTTTAATGAGTTCAAAAAAACAGCCACCATATTAAAGCTCCTGAATGACCCACACAGCATCCTAGTCAAATTCAGTATTACAGAGGGCCAACAAGAGGGTAATGGATAGGGCTGGGCATTCGATTTTATTTTCTATTTTTTCATTTTAAAAATACTGTAATTTAATAAAAAACTATCTAGCATACTCCCAGAAAAAGAGACTTACAGAAAAACTAAGAAACTGTGGGAGTAAATTAGTGAAGTTAACAATCTATGAGACTGATGGGAAAAAAAAGGCGAAATGAGATCAGGGAAAAGTTGCAAACTCACGAAACTGGGGGAATAAAGTGGAAAATTTATAAGACTGGGGGAAAATGTTACAAATTTGCGAGACTGGTAGAAAAACTACAACGTTCATGAAACTGGGGGAAAAGGAGCCAATTTACAATTACGAGGCCAGGGAAAAAGTTGCAAATTTATGAAACTGTGGGAATAAAGTTGCATATTTGGGTCATTCTAGAAGTGAAGGACAATGTAGGCTCCTTTCCTCTGGCTTAAAGACCTTGGCGCAGTGGCAACATATTTTTCGGGGGAAGGGGCACGTCAGAAAACACAACACTACTGTAACCGGAATATGTTAATTTTATACTACCGGTATTTATTTCTTTTTAAAATTGTGCACAGTACCTCTGCATATGGAACTTACCATTTGAAGTACAGGGTTTCCTCTGGTAACATTTCTCGGAGGCGGTCCGCCACGCCAGAAAATTTACCGCTGCGCCAGAATGATATGAATTTAAGAAAAATATATGAAGCAATGACTTTCCGGAAGCATGCACACGAACAACGCGCGTGGCCATCATCCGCGCGGAGTTTAGAAGCGCCCCGCCCACGCAAGCTTTCCAGTCAGTATGCAGGCAGTGTCTCGCTAGCAGCAGCAGCATCTTCATGGAAAAGGAGTGAAAACCGGGAAGTCAAACAGCAGAAATGGACTCTATTTGAAGATATATTATTATATGTTTGTATTTTTATTCTAGTGTTTCTTTTTTTGCATTGAGAAAGAGTAGGAAAGAGAAGGGGGAAAATCATAATAGCAATTTACTCACACATACTTAAATTATATGATCAGAGGTGGGTATAGTAGCCAGAAATTCTACTCATGTAAAAGCAGTGCTATGAAATTAATAATTAAAAGTAAGACACCCTAAAATTTCTAGTTGAGTTAAGGGTACAAAAAGCACCCACTTAAATAAAAACTTGAGTAATGACTTCAGTCTTGAAGGTTTGAGGTTTTTCTCCAAAATTTATGACAATTTTCTTATAGTTTTCTACTTTTCACTGTAAATTTATTTAAATTTGAAACATTTTCCTCAAATTTGGAATTTCCTCTTGTAAAATTATGAATTTTCTTGCACATTTGAGACTTCATAATAAATTTGTGGATTGTTTTATGGCTTTATGGCTAATTTTTGACTATTTTTTTTAATAAAATTTCTGTTTGTTTGTTTTTTTTAATAAATTTTAAACAGATTGTGGTAAAATTTTGACTTTTTCCCTCATACATTTTAAACTTTTGATGATAATTTTGCAGAGCCAGAACAGAACAATAATTTAACTCTGATTTCTAAGAAATGTAATTGTTAATAATTAAATATAATTGTTAATACAATTATATTTAATGAAATAAATTAACTAAAATGACCAAAGATGCAGTTATTTCTGTTAATAATATTTCTATATTTTTACAGTTTTTAACAACTCTCCGCACCACTCAGACAACAGAACAAACCCCCTTACTTTAAGATCCAAATGTTGGCAGGTTTAAGTTTGTCTGAAGGCTGGAGGATGTTGACAGATTAAAATCACTGACTTTGTGAATTTTGGTAATTTTAACTCGCCAGTTACATAATAATGAACATAAATTAGTTAATATTGTAGTGGTTGGTGAAGTAAATGCTCAGCAATTCAGTCACCCTTGCCTTTCCCTCTGTTAGCCTGCATATGAAGCCAAACCACACCTGTTTGCTAAGCAACTCATTAATGTTCCTGTTACCAGCGGGTTAAAACCACGATAAATGCCTCCACTGCTTACATACCTCTTCTGCTTTTTTCCCTCATTTAAAGTACTTAAATAAGCTGATGCTTCACTCTGACGTGGAATCAGGTTTGTCTCTCAGACAGCGACGCTAGATACGTAGGTCTACCTGCCGACTGGAACTGTCATGTGGGCGGCACGCTTCCGAACTGCGAAGCATGGGTGACTGTTACATGTGTTGTTCGCGTGGGCGCTTGCGAAGCATCATTCCTTCATTTATTTTCTTAGCATGGTGGCTCAGTTTCTGGCTTGGCATGCCGTCACACAGAAATGTTACTGTTATGTCCATATATGAAGCCAAGGATGAGGCCAGGTGTTGAACTGAACGCAGGTTTATTAGGGAGGCACTAAACAATACAGGCATCACCATCAGGCAGAAGAGGTGGCAGAGAGACCGCCCCTCCTGCCCACTGCCCTCTTATAGCTGCGGGTGGTGGCGGAACCGGAAGGTGGAGCCGCCACCCGTACCTCACAAATAAGAGCCTAAACTATACACAACCCCCCCCCCCCCTTTACAAAAGTCAAAAATACACGTACACAATTCAGCCCCATCCCAATTTAGGACCCGAATCATGCACTAAAATGACGAAAACAATATATCATAAGTGGCCTAACACATTCACACAAAAACAACTAAAACTAGGGGGACGGGTGGACTGCTGTCCAACCGCCACACGACCAGGCAGATTATTCTGCCGCAGGTGCTAAATAATAGACAGTCCATTTATAAACTAAAATAAAATACACAAAATAATCCCAAACTGTATACACAATAATACACCACACACATGCACAATAATGAAACTATATACACATGGATGAAGAACAAATAAGCCCGTGGGCCCCCCTGGACCATCCTTTCATCAGTCCGCCCCTGGAAACGGACTGCAAGTTGCCTCGGCACCGGTGCGCCTCCTCTTCTTCACCACCAGATGTCTCACTCGTCCAGGCCCACCACTCACAGTCTCCTCCTGGGCATGCCGCAGCTCGTTCAGGTGCCCCCACGAACCATCAAACAGCTGGGGAAAAGCGTCCTCCCGTCTGGCCACGAGACACAGCCATTGCTGGTGCTCCTCCACCTGCCGTTTGGTCCTGAACTGCCGTGATTCCACCACCCCCTGAGCCCGAATCCAGTCTGCGGCTCCCAGAGGGTTTCTGTTCGGCTTGCAGTGTTTCTGCTTGGCACGTCGTTCTACCGTGCCAGCCGGTCCTGCCCTGACCTCTTTTAACTTTGCCGCCGCCATCGCCATTGTGACCCCTTGTTCACCGGTACCTTCCAGACGAAATCCGGGAACAGATGGAGCCAGCCACTTGGCGCCACCCGCCGTCACGGGCGTGTCGCCCAGTTCTCTTGTCCAGGGCTACTTGGGTTCTGGAACAGGAACCCTCCTGTGATGCCCCTGGGTGATATTGGTCTTGCTCACTCTCCGGGGTACCAGGCAGTTCCTCATCCCGAGAGAGCCCAACTCTCAGGGTTGGACAGTCCCACATCTCGGCCAATTTTCACTGAGCCGTTGGTTCGAACGTTCCCACCGTGGCCAGCTGTCCACCTCCACAACCACAAAGTGGCACCAGGTCACTCTCAATTCTGACGTGCGGGGAAAAACATCTCACGGTTGTCCAATCTGGCATGAAGCCCACCGCTCCCGCGTCAAACCACAACATGTCCATCCCGTCCAACTCCATCATACAGTATGTGTGACCGTTGGTGCTCGCAGACACAGCATGAACAACCGTGAGGGCATGAGAGTCTTCCTTGTGCCACAGACCTCCTCGCTCGGATCTGTGGCATCCCCTGGTGACATGAAGCAAGCGGCCACTCGTGCCGCAGCGCTCCGCTCTTGCCGAACAATCTTCCTCTCTGAAACGGTGTTTCGTGGACCCACAGCCCTCACCTTTGGGCTTTCCCGGGGCGGACCTCACACTCACAGCACTATCGTCGTCCTCCACGCTTTCCACGCTGACCAGGTCCACTGCATTCGCGGTCGGCGGTGATTCCAGATGTCGGTGTGATAAGCACTCACTCAGCTCCCATGGTAGTTTATCCGCAGCTTTCAACTGTTGAGCTAACTCGGCGGCTGTGGGCAGCGTTAGTTCGCCCAAAAACGTAGGCAGCTTCGACCCTTTCGTGACGCCGTTGGTATACTCCACCAACTGGTCGCGAATCATCCCCTTCTCCAATAGCCCAAGCTGGCACCCGCTGACCAACAGCTCCAAGTCTGTCACGAACTGCTGAATAGACTCGCCTACCCGTTGGTGGCGCTGTTGAAACTGAATCATGCAAACCATGACATTTTCCACGACGCGAAAATAGCGTGCCATTAGCTCAACCACTGCAGCCAAGCTATCAGTCACTCAGGGTGCTCAGAACACGCTGTTCCTCCATTCCAGGATTGTGCACTAACGACTCATGTGCCCACAACTTCTCCAGCTTCCGAAGGTCCAGTGCCACCATGTACATCTGGAAAATGGTGCACCACCTCAGCCAGCAGACCGGTGGCTCGCCGGAGAGCTCCAAATACAGCCGAATTTCAAACCCACAAGCTTCCATACCTTGCTTTAATCCACTTTCATCCTCGTTGCCAAATGTTATGTCTATATATGAAGCCAAGGACGAGGCCAGATGTCGAACTGAACGCAGGTTTATTAGGGAGGTGCTAAACAATACAGGCATCACCGTCAGGCAGAAGAGGTGGCAGAGAGACCGCCCCTCCTGCCCACTGCCCTCTTATAGCCACGGGTGGTGGCTGAACTGGAAAATGGAGCCGCCACCCTACCTCACAAATAAGAGCCTAAACTATACACAACAGTTACCAGTAGAAACCCTGGCTCCAAAAATGGTAAAAAAAAACAAACAAACAAGCAAACCTTTTATTTTATACTTTTCTGTTATGTATTTCATCATCATCATCATCATCATCATCATCATCATCATCATCATAGCAGTCTGTCGGGGGCGACAATGACTGTTTCATTTAGGTCTGATCAGATTCCTCCACGCAGCTCTGTCCTTCACCCTCCGCTACCAGGAACTCCTGGCCTTGTTAACCCAGGCGACGTCCGAGCCAATATGAATTGCTTTCTGACTGACCATTTTATGAAACTGCTTGCAAAGTATTTGAGTACCACTAGCTTTTGCTGGACTAAGAAAAACAAATAATAAACCATCAAAAAATTAGAGTGGTCCAGCTCAGGCATCAAAGGTACCCTTTCTATGATGCACGTCAGTCGTAGTGTGCTGAATTTGGTGCAACCCTGTTACCTATACTCTGGGACCTAAAAAAGTAGATTTTAAAAATATTGTTAAATCAGTCTTTGACTGTTATGTTAAAAGTAGTCATAATAACTAGCAATTTAATTTTATGATGACACTTGCTATATTAATTTAAACAACTTTTTAAACTTACCCCACCCAACTTTTCAACAGTTGCATAAGGTGTTTTTAGTAAGTTTATTATTTATTTCAAAATCTTTACTCAAATACACAATGCATATAATTAATCAATCAATTAGAAAGAAAACAGATTAAATTACTGTGAGCTGATGAAACCATATATGATTATTTTGATAAAAACAATTTGGTAAACAGGGTTGAAATTAGGGTAGCAGGGTTGAATAAATTCACTACTTTTAATTGTAGATCATGACATAAATGTGAAAAACAAATACTCATGACAACAGAAATGTGTTTAATAGTAATTTACTGTTTTTAAGAGGAATTGCTAGAATAAGTCAGGATGATAAAACAAAGTTTTGAGGGATAAGGACCTGTAAATAGCACTTTTCTAGTCACAAAGGCCACTCAGAGTTCTTCAGTGTAGCTACACTAACCCTCTATCCTATCAGAGACAGATACCGAGGGACAATTTAGAGTCACCAATGAGCCTAACATGCATGTCTTTGGATTGTGGGAGGAAACCTGACATCCTTTCAGAGTAGTGACCTCATTATTTATCAACAATTGAATCAGCTATAGCAGAATATTTGCTGTTCATATGACCACAAGGTAGATGGCAGCTATGCTCCACCAGACTGATTTGAGCACCCAGAATTAAACGAGGAGGAAGAACATGAAGGCAGCTCATTTCAGTATAAACAGCTGAATATGATAAGAATGAAAATGAACTTGATAAATCTTTTTAAGATAAAATGATATAGAAAATATAATATAGTATATTTGTCATGGCTAACCAGAGTAGCTGCACTTTTCTTTCTCTTAAAACTGCTGCCTCCTGTCTGGACCAGCATCACGCCTGGCACGGCAGCACCTCTGCTTTTCAGCAGCACTTAATGGTACCTTAGAGCTCTGTATAAATCATAAATTTCAAAAATATCTATTAACCAACTAAAAATGATTTGAACATGATTAAAACAAACTTGAGAGCGTTTTAGTTTTTACAACCTTAATATTCTTAGGGCTCTTGGAGACAACAGAATGAGATAATGGTCATTTATATTCTTTAAAATAAAGTAAATCCTTTAAAACATGTAGATTATTATAAATTATAAGCAGACATTTGAATTTACTACAGATTATCCCTTCTGAGTAAAGTAAAGGAGATGCAACCCTGTTGCTCTAATTACGGTAATGGGGTTGAAAATCAGGGCTAGCATTAGCGTTTTTCACAGAAAGGAACGCTACTTGTGGAATGTAATGGTTTATGAAAGTAAAAGACAACGTAGTTATATAAATTTAAAAAAGAAACTTAGAAAATAATTTATCTTCTTTTGGTGATATGAGTAACAAGGTTGAACTGGATAAAGTGACAAAAACAATTTAGTTGGAAACGATTTAAAAAATACAAAACATATCAAAGAAGACAAAGCTTTGGTCTACCCACGGTGCCAGCACACTGTCTGATGATGTCACTTCCTCCTTGTTATGCCAATCACTGCTTTGCTCTTCCTGTGCGAGGCTAAATAGGTTTCAGTTACAGGATGTGGCTTATGTTGTGGGACACCACTTCCAGAGCTTAATTAATATTATTTAAAATATGCTCATTGTAAGTAAATGGTTTTAACAGTTAGTTTCAAGATGCATGTATTAAAACACCAAAACAAAAAAAAATGAATTTATAAATTATTTTAACAGTCATATTTGATATGCAATTTGGTTAGCAAGAACCTGGGATAAAAGAAAAATGATATTTTAGGGGTGATTAATTAATATTTTACATCTTCAGTAATATTTTGGGACTATTTTTTTCAGTAACTTTGTTTACAGTTTGTCTCAGTATAATTTACAGAATAAATGTATGATTTAGTATTTTTTGCATGAATTATTTTCATTTTAATGGGTGGGACAGAAAATGTCCCGCAGTTCTGGAATGGCCCAATTACGAAGTGGGAAAAACCTGGACGTTTACAACACTAGTGAAAAATGACACAAATTTAGGAGACTGAGGAAAACGCTGTGAATTTACTGGGAAGGAGGGGGGGGGGTAAAATTACAAGATTGGTGAAAAAAGGAGTCAATATATGAGATTAGCAGAAGTGTAGGAAAAAAGTCAGAGACATACAAGACTGGGGAGAAAAGCTGAACATTTTTTTAAGACTGGGGGAAAAAGCCAAAAGCACAAATTTACCAAACTGTGAGAATCAAGTTACAACTTTGCAAGACTGAGAAAAAGTTACAAATGTACACATTTATGAGAATGTGGGCGGGGGGAGTCAGCAGACACAGCACAATACCTGTGCGCTGCCCTGCTGTGCCTTTCTTCATCAGGGACAAAAACTGTGCATGAGTTCATCCTTAAGCATCTGTTGTTGGAGAAAATCTGATCTGGACATGTATGAATAATAAATCCTTCACCACTGCAACGTATCTGGACGAGTAAACAGTCCAATCTGTTGCTAAGGCCCCTGCAGACCCGCCAGGCCCAGAATAGGCTTCCCCGTGCTGGGGGATTGGGGGGCTTAAAGCCCGGGATCTGGTGTCCACAGGCCCGCACGGGCGGGCCAGGAGGGCCGAAGATGACAGACCCTTTCTCATGTTCACCTGCTTTTTCCTCACACACGCCAACAGGCATGCCGCCGCTTAATTCTTCAGTAATCGTTTTAGAGTTGTGAATTATATATCCTGTCATTTCTTTGTTAGAACCGGTTGAAGAGGATGTAGCAGCTCCTTCATTTTCATTGTTCTCCACGGCCTCCCCTGTTGCTCTTCTCCCTGAAAATTTACTGCTACAATTACTCCAAGTATTGTTACAAGAAACAAAGAAAAGCAAAAATCTGGTTTCTGAAGGGAGATCATAGAATTGAACGTCTGACAATTCAGAGAGCAGAGGTGGGTAGAGCATCCATGAATTATACTCAAGTCAACGTGCTGCCTCACCAAAGCACCCGCTGAAAAGCTACCTGAGCAACCGGCTTTGAGGTTTTTCTCTTAAATTTATGCATCAGTATCCCTAAAAGTCATTATATTCAGAAATTTTCTCTTAACAGCAATAAATCGATATTTCAGCCCAGGTAAAAATGCATTTGCACAACTGTCTCCAGCCTGTTGTGATTTTTTTAATCTGTCTGGCATTAATATGCGTTACCAGTTTTGTGTGTAGAAAACCAGAATGAGTCAGCAACGGTTGTTTTTAAATGCGCTATATACATAAAGTTGACTAAAGTCCCGTCACTCTGATTTGTGCTGTTAAGCTAGCCATGCTAACAGTCGCTGTACTGGTGTCATGCTAGGAAACGATAACAGAATCAGCCAGAATGACAATATTACCAACAGTGCATTAATTAAAGCGCTATGGCGACAGATGTCGGGGGCTTTGACAAGAATTAAGAGAGAAGAGCTCCAAAAATCACAGTCGGGCCGCTAGCTAACTTGCTAGGTAAGCTATTGCACTGTTACAATGTGAGCTCTGAGGCGGTTTTGGAAACTTCCTCTTCTCCTCCGAGGAGCGGGTGTAGCAGACTAGCGGTGTACCAGACTAGCCGGGAGGCAGGTCTGTATCGGGTCTGCTAAGTAACGACGTGATAACCTCACGGAAGAGAACGGCCAATCGGAACGAGGCGTTTCAGGCAGGGTTGAGGTCCTGGTTTCTGTGGGAGAGGAGAACCCTGAGCAGGAGGACTTTGGGCTGTTCGACTTCGCAGAGCATATACTGTAGTCTATAATGTTACAGAAATCCTATAAGGGAAACCTCAAAAGGCATAATGGGGGCTGTTGAATAATTACATTTTCTTTACTCTTCTGGCTTATACCCTCAGAACAAAGACGTTTAAGTCATATCGCGTACTTAGCCTGTCTGTCATGACGCCAAACCAGCATCTTTTCACCAGTTTGCCTTAAGTAAACATTTCACATTTTGAACAAACACCCTAATTTTAAGTAACACAAATGTCATTAAAACCACATATATATTATAAAACAACTTTAGACTACAAATGTATGCCTTGTTTAGATTTTACTGAGGCATTAAAACTATAGATTAAGCTGTATATCCTCAACTAGTTTAATCCTCATTTAAATACACCCCCCATCGCAGTGACATGATTAAATATCAAAAAACCTAAAGAACCTAAACAGATAATCACCCCAACAGCACACATACGTCGGGCCAACGTCGGCAAGTTTCCATTGGGAATACATCTTATACAGGTCAAGACGTCTTGCCAATGAGCATACAACTTCTGTAAAATGTATTCCCAATCTAAACTCACTACACTGGGCTGACGTATGTGCTGTTACAGCCCAATCACAATAACAGTCGTGCTGAGGCGCTTTAAAACAGAACAATCACAGAATAACCCCAACTAGGAGCAATCTGCACCAAATACCCCAATCTGTCCTTATCGTCTAATGTGGGTCAAATGTAAATATGAGTTCCCAGTGAGGGAGAAGGGTCTTAGAAGGAACACAGGCTTGGCTGATGAAGGGGTTGGGGGGGGGGGGGCGCTCTGGTATGGAGGTCCTGAGCTCTGGGGACTTTGGAAAATATTCATCTCCCCAAAGCAGGGAGAGTTAAGAGGAGGGGGGAGCATGCTTTGTCTAGCACACACCCCCTCCAGCCCGCTTCTCTTTTGTTGGATGATGGCAGCATTCACACACACACACACACACACACACACACACACACACACACACACACACACACACACATGCGCGCGAACGGAGACGTAAAGCTCTCCAGCAGTGCAGCTCTGACCAGCTGTCTTCATTCTGAAAGATGGCCATTGTCATTTATAAACACAGCCAGTTTACAGAGAACGGAGAGCAGAGGGAGATCATGCTAGCACCTTATTTCAGATATTTTATAATATATATATTTGTTCCTCTTTCACTTCAGTCGCCCACTTATGTAGGGCTGCAGCTACATAAGTGAGGATTTTAATCATTTGGTCAATAAAATGTCTCAAAAAAGGTAAAAAAAAAAAAAATGTCCATCACAATATCCCAGAGCTCAAGGTAGGACTGGGTGATGTAGCAAAAAAAGAGTACTGCAATATAATTTCTCTATCATGATACACATCGTGATATGTATTTTGGGCACTGAATGTCCTTTAAAATTTAGTTTCACTTACATGTAGCATGCATGGAATGAAGTTCCAGCTCATATTAACGTGGCAAATTATATACGATATGTGCGATATAGGTATTTGATGTGTCGCAGATGGCCAAATGCAGGATATATCAAATATATTCGGTATGTCGCCTAGCCCTATGTCAGTGTGACCTCTTTAAATGTCTCGGATTGTCAAACAAATGGTACAATATATAAAAAAAAAAGATTCAATGTATAATTCAAAAACACAAAAAAGGCAATTTTTCACATTTGATAACCTGAAACAATCCTATTTTTTTTAACAATTTACTGAAAAAAAGGCACACAGGCAATTAATCAACCAATCTTTGTATCACTCCATCCATGTAGGTGCAGAAAAGAAGCACCTTTTTAAAAATAATTTAATTCACAAGCTGCCAAAAGTTTTATATCCAAAATCATCAAATACAAATTTAAATACAAACTGAAAAATAAAATCCATATGGTAATAAACTGGCTTCGGCAGTATCAGCATTCAAAAATTGCTGTTTAAGCCAGGAATCAATTATTTTATGTAGATTTTCTTAAAAAAAAGTGCTGAAATTGAAAAAAAAGACATAATTCTATTATTTGAAATTGGAGGTTGTGTTGTATCATAAAAAGATAAAAATAAAAGCCCAGATAAAGACAAAATTCCTCTACGTATTTCCCTAACATGTTGCAGAGATTCCCATTTAAATAGAGATTTAGTGAGAACCAATCAAATGCCTTTATACTGAAACGCTATAATCAGGACGTCTGTGTAGAAGCCGAAGACGACACGGTGGCTATGCTGACAAAGATAAGCAAAGCGGCCGCCGTGTTTCTCCCCTTTTCTCTCTGTGTGAGTGTGCATGCGTGTCTGGTGCGTATTGTTCACTGGAAGCAAGGCTATTTCAGAGGAGGGGCCCTTTTCATCCCCTCCTCATCCATATTTATCGCCGCCCTGCTCTCTCTTCACCTATCAGCGAATGGCTGGCGGCAACCGATGTTTGGCTACACCAATCGCACACTGCACTTTGTGGGAAAATTCACCCCACCCAGTACAATGGCTGCTTTTTTTATTTTGACGCAGTGGATTGAAAAAAAAAAAAAAAAAAGACGAAGAAGAGGAAAGCATGGATGAGGAGGAGGAGGAGAGCTGCAGCTACCGGCTGCGAACCGATCGACGAGCTTCGGAAACGGTCGCAAAGGCGGGCGTCGTCAACGGCAGCCGGCGACCGATTTAAAAAAGGGTTGGGTGAAGGACGGAATGATGGGAGGACGAGGGGGAAGGAGGAGGAAACGGCTTGAATAGAGCGTGATTAGTATGGATGAGGAGCAGAGGAAGAGGGAAAGAATAAAAACGAGGGAGAGGAGAAGGAGCA
This sequence comes from Pholidichthys leucotaenia, assembly GCA_020510985.1. Taxonomy (NCBI): domain Eukaryota; kingdom Metazoa; phylum Chordata; class Actinopteri; order Cichliformes; family Pholidichthyidae; genus Pholidichthys; species Pholidichthys leucotaenia. The sequence continues at coordinate 285,562,731 of CM035847.1, read as the reverse complement.
GGCGAGGAGCAAATCAGGCGAGGAGCAAATCAGGCGAGGAGCAAATCAGGCGTGTCGCAGGGGAGAATGCAGCGTTACTGGAAAAAAAAAAGAGTGTTTTAAACATGTGGAAAGAAAGCATCAACAGTTGTGGCTTTAAATATTTAATTAGAACTGTTTTTCTATGGTGGCACTGGTGGTTGTATTTAGGACAGAATTCAGTCCAGAGAAGAAGATTTAGGGCTGGGCAGGAGGGACTGAAATGTATACGTCAATAACGGTATAAGCTGCTGTATGTTTTTCAGTATACATTTCAATATAACTGTTTCTGAATGGGTAACATCCTAACATGTTGTTGGGAGTTCCTTGTAAAATGAACATTTTAAAAGTATTAATAGAGCCCTTCATGGACAGGCGGCTTCTACGACTAGTAATCAGGGCTGCACAGTTAACTGAGTTGCAGCTGCAATGTTACTCTGCAAAATGTTTTTCAGGCAACTTCATATGTGAGTAATAAACATTTTAAAATAATCAACTTATTCTGCATGTTCCTTGATAACAAAGCTAGTAGATTCATGAAATCATGAACTATAAATAAGCTAAATCATAGTACAGATTGCAGTATTTGGGGCCTTTACAAATTTGTGACTTTTTTTTCTCACAAAATTCATCAACTCGCAACTTTTCCAGTCACGTAAATTTGCAACTTTTTTTTGAGTGTTTTGTACATTTTCAACCCAACCCCCTTATATCTTTGTAATATGTTTTTTTTTTCATCGTAAATTTTAAACTTTTTTCTGCATGCATGCTACATTTTCCTTTTTTTTTTAAGTTACAAAATTTTCGATTAGAAAAAAGATAATGCTGTTTGTACTGCCCACCCCGAGGAAAGTTATCCTTCTATATGTGGCTGAGCTGCTAATGTTTCAGAAAAGTTAGGCATGAGATTTAGTGCTGACTGAATTTAGAAGACAAGTTAATCTTCGGGATAAGACAGACTCATCTAATGTTCCATACTGTAAACTGTGTCAAAGAACAGCAGATGCTAACCTTTGGCTGCTAGCTACCGTTGTCAGCTCTTCTGCAGTGGCACTATCAAGCTGCAACATGTGACAAGATGTTTTGATTTGCGTTCAAAAAAAAAAAGCCATGACAGTCAGTCTTGACCATACCTTGACAGACAGAGCTTTTATTTTGTAAAATTCTGCAGGATACAGTATAGTTCATCTAGTCTGCTTACCATAACGAAAACCTTTCTCCCCTTATTTTCGGATGGGTGGGGGGGGGGCAAATGAGGGAGTCTCACTCTCAAAGATTGAGAGTTGGCAGCACTGACATGTGGACAAACCCAAAATAAATTCCAAAGATGCACCACTAACCTTCAGGTACAACAGAAAACACTCAGATGAATACACGGGAACAGTAAGAGCATGTCCGTCCACCACTCCATCTCCTTCAATAAATGTTATCTTTGCTTTTTGCAGAAAAAAAACAAACAAAAAACAATGAAAACCAAGACACACAAACACACAACTCTTTCTCAAGTAAAGTCCCCTAATGTCCCTTGGCAAGGACATTCAAACCCCTCCTGCTACTTCTCCCACACCAGCTTGCCAGTTCGTCCATTTCCTAAATGAATGTATTACATCTTACAGAATGCAGGGTGGGTGATGGTGGGGGGGGGGGGGCAGAAGAAGAGAAAGATGCATTAATATACAGCAAGAATGGTCAGCATACTGCTAAAACTGACAGACTCAGTAACATGTTCATTTCCTGATCACCTACATGAAAATCGAAGAGGAAAAAAAAAAACGACACACACAACCATTTCATTTTGTTTCTGCTTACATAAGACTTCTTGATGGCTTATACAAGCTGGATTTTTCCCTGAAACCTGCATTTGTTTTGAATGGACTGAATCAGAGAAATTTCTGTTAGTTCTGATGCTGAGTGTTTCCTCTACTGGTTTATATACAGTACACTCAAAAAAAGCCAGTTCCAAGCTTTAACATGATGTGGATGCTAATGTTTCCCCCAAATATTACAATTACACACAAACTACTACAAGATCTTGTAAAAAATAAACAAAAAACAAAACTGGGTTTCTACTTAAGGATATTAATTTAACAGTTTTTCAGACTTTATTAAGGGCACCTGATAGTATTTACCACATTGGCCATACTGTAAAATCTAATTAGTTAAATGTACTTAGAAACCATGCGCAAACCAAATACTTTAAAAAAACTAAGTAAAACAAAAGAGAAAATTCTTATTTACAACATACAATATCTACTCCACTTTACGTAAGCTCCTCTCTCACTGGCCTGCGACTGTTGGCAAAATATTGCGAACAGCATCCGCTCATGTCTCGAAACATTCCCGGGGGCTCTTAACCCTCTAACTGTCCACATTAAATGGACGGGTCGCGCCCCCAGTGGCACAGTGCAGCAACTGCACGGGTCAACTTATTGACGTCCCCCGGCTATACTGAGAATTTGTACTAATCTGTATTGATCTGACAGTTTAGAAGGTGGCAGACACACGCCGAAGGAATCATGGCTGACATGGAATACAGCAAAGAAGAAGAAATCTTCATTATCATTCTTCCTTTTTGCGCTCACAGCACCAATGTGGATGCTGCCACGATCGGTCATCACGGCAGCGATGATGACTGAAACTGCATGAAACGGGGAAAATAGCCACGTAATACAAATGAAATTCACTTGGGATAATCATAAGAGTCTGTAGATGTGGAAGCGGGTGTAAATTACTAAGTAAACACGAAACATTGACCACGATGAATGAAAAACTGAGCTCCCATTACCAAGATGGCGGCGCCCACAAGCGGCTGGATTCCCACAGGAAAAATACACCAAACAGAAAAAATAGCCACGTAATACAAACGAAATTCACGTGGGATAATCATAAGGGTTTGTAGATGTGTAAGCGGGTGTAAATTACTAAGTAAACGAGAAACAACAACCACGATGGACGAAAACGGACCGGTCACGTGGGCAAGCGAGCCCCCGCACCCGGCAGCAGGTAAAAGAAATATGTTTTTTTGACATTTTATTGATTTTCTGGTTCATATACTTTGAAGATTAGATAAAAACATACCCCTGTAGACAAATCGGCGTAAAAAAAAAAACCCTGACCATTCTTTGTGTAAATGTGTCGAAAGTCCACTTTTGACTGAGTTATGTAATTTATATAGCTGCTGTGACATTATGCAAATTAGATGCATAAATTTATTCCTATCTGAAACTTTGGATCATATTCTACATCAGGGGTGCTCACACTTTTTCAGCATGCGAGCTACTTATAAAACAACCAAGTCAAAATGATCTACCCACTACAAAAATGCAAAACATATAATTATTTTCAAATGTATTAAGGATTCTTTGTATGTACAATGTATGTTGATGTACCTTGCATAACTGAATAAGCCAATATTGCACAACAGACATAATAAATAACTATTAACATTTTTTGTAATTACCTGAGTTTACTTTGATGACTTGCACTGAATAGAATCAGCCAGGGATGCATAGTCCGGACAGTAGCTGCTGACAGCCAGCCTCAAGCACATTTCCAAATGTTCATCAGTCATGGTGGAACGGTATTTGGACTTAATGATCTTCATGTAGGAAAAGGCTGACTCACATAAATAAGTGGAGCCGAATAATGCAGTCAAGGAGGTCCGAAAATGCCACTCCACATTTCCCTTCTTTGGTATTGCGATGGTAGACTGGCAGATGAGGCAAACGCACTTCGAAAATGACATCGTGAAAAAAAAGTCCACCTCCCATTCCGTATGAAAGTGATATGTTTTTGCCTTCTTACTTGGTCCAGCTTTCTCACTCATTTTGATCACCATATGTTTTAGCAAGGGCTTAAAATCTGAGGTAATTCGCTGACTAGCTTGTAAGTTTTGCTGCGCTTAGCGCCATTGTTTACACATGAGCGGTGACCTAAAGGTCAAAATTCAGTTGTCATCTGAATGGTTGCCCTGGATGTCAATCAAGTGACGGGATGTTTGATAGGCTGACAAATATTTTTTTTAATGTCACGCTGTGATCGACCAGTACTACCTCCGCGATCGACCAGTAGATCGCGATCGACCAGTAGATCGCAATCGACGTAATGAGCACCCCTGTTCTACATCTTTCTAATTGACAGTGAGCCATTATCTCTTGCAGCTTTCAAATTATAGCCTTGGTAATCTGAACTATTTTATTGACAATTTTTTTTACCACTCTTGACCACTAGGGGGGGCCTTGACCACCCTTTAAGCATTCCTGTCGCTATATGGCGCCTGGGGCAGTTAAAAGGTTAATTTCCTCGTGTGAGTCGCAGGGCTTTGCTCTCGTGCCCCTGGAATATTGAACATGTTCAAAAAGCTTATGTGACAAATTATCTCTCAAAATAGTCACAGAGTTATTGTGGGTGTCTCGAATCTGTCCCAAACCTTTTTCAATTTGGTTTCCATTAGTCAGGAAGTGTGCGGAATGTGAGAGAACTTTGTGAGGGGTTGGCGACCTATGAAGCTCATGCTGACAAAACTGCGACCGACAGTGTAACCATGGAACCCAAGAGCAATATGACTGCTGGGATGGCGGGAAGCCCTGTCTTTACATGCTCTCAATTTCTGAATTGTCATGCATAACTTTTGTGCAACTGTTGCAAGACATTCGTGCGGCGTCCACACAGCAGTCACGAGTGCAAAAAAAAATATGCAACCCCAACGATTAAACTAGACCCTAACCCCACAACCAAGCACTATAAATGTATGAGGATGAAAAACACAACTACACAATACTCAAATTTGCAACAAATGACTGACGTTCAACCCGCTCATTTTACACTTCATTCTGTTAAAATGCAAAACCAGTAACTACATTAAAAATGTATACATGAATTTAACCCTATATTAAAAGAAAAAACTACGGCGATTATCACATCTGTGGCATTTTTAGGGTCTGTAAAAGGCAGACTGAAGGACTGACATGTTATACATGTAAATAGGCTGTATTACTAAGATGGCGGCCGGGTTGGACATGGGTTAGACTGGGGGTGGCTAACTACCGGTTTCCGGTGGTGACGCCACTCGGGGTTTAAAGGAAGTGGCCGGAAGAGGCTCTGCCTCTTTCGTCGTGGGAGCCACCTGGCAGGCAGGAGAGTGCCGTAAGCCTCTTTGTGTATATAACTAGTACTGCAATAAAGCTCCGTTAACTGCATCAGTTGTGTATTCGTCTTTACCCAATTATGGACACAACATGACAGTCATTTTTAAGAAGAACTTTAGCCTCAACTTTGGATAAATGAATTTAAGACTTTTTAGGACCTCTTAAGTTGTTTGTGGCGACGCCTTGTATGGCAGCGACCCCTCTGATTAACATCGTAGATAGGAGAAACATCATTCCATTCTCCTGCACGTGATTGGCTGTATGGACTGTATGACAATAAAGATGGCTTCTTCTTCTTCTTCTTCTTCTTAAGGGACCCAAGGCCACCCAGGTAACACATGGTATGAATAAAGTTGTACAGAGTTTGAAAATTTAACATGACACATTAACTCAAGCATTTTTATGTCCATATGGATCAATTCTGATGAAAGCCCAACAGGTTTAAAAACAATTTCATAACCCAGTAAAAGGTTCTTAAATATAAAAAGTAACATTTGCTCAAGTACATGTACTGAAGTCACTTTTTTCACAGAATTGTAGTTTTGTTAGTAGTATGAGAGGTTAATGAAGTATTTACAAGGAGATCTGTGATCATGCACGTATGCACTGAGAGGGCGATGTGAATTCTTTTAACGAGGAGGGAACCCTGACGCACCGATGAGGTGATGGCAGGGAGGAGTGGCGGACATAAAGCCGGGGCAGGGGTGTCATGGGGGGGGGGGGGGGTGTCAGCAGCAGCTTCTGCAGCTCCTCATTGATCCCTGCGTCTTTAAGGCCTTCAGCTTCTTCATGAGGCACGACTGTGATTCATGACCTGTGGGGCTTTGGCGCTCCGGCCGTCATCGTCCCGTACCCGTCTGCCGTCTGACAGCTGACCGCCGCGTCCTTTTACCTCACACGCACAGTCGGACGGACAGACGGACACATTTTTGCCCAAACATTACTGTACAGAATCCACGGACAGGCTCAGCGGGGGAGACAAACCCATCTTTGCCTGTTATGTTTTTTTTAGTTAAATGCATATTGTTGCTTCTCGTTCACAATTGGTGTGATTGGAAATGAGGGGGTGATAAATGTCACATCTGGATGCACTCCTGGGCTAAAAGATAAAGACATTTGTTCAAAAGTAAAAAGAAAATTATGTGAGTTTTGCTCCGAAACAGAAGCTGGAAGTAACTAGTTACATCTACTCAAGTACATGTACTCAAGCTTAGAAGTTCACATACATGCCAGGTATTCATCGACCGCTTGAACAGCACCGGGTAGTAACGGTTAAAATATGACTGTGCTCCAAAATGTCCATATCCTAGAGGTATGCAAATTTACAAGCACAAGTGTACCTTTTCCACAAAATTGTATTTTACTCGTTTAAATCCATTTATGAAGAAAAACTACACTTTTACTTTTAATTTCAGTCCCTTTATTTTGACTTTGTGCCCAGTGTTTTGCTCATTTCCAAATGGATTTTTAAACTGAAGTCATTGTTCTCCTGTTCTGTAACAATATTCAATCTGTTAACATTTACTTCTGATTCATATTAAGATATGAACTGGATTAGACATGGAAGACAGTGTGGGTGATTTATATTTTATTTGACTCAGAGTTAAGCGGCAAATTTACAAATAAAAAGCAAAGGACAAAGAAAAAAGTTTCAATTTTATATTTAAAAGTTCCAAATTTCTCACAAAAATACAAAAGTTTATCCAAAAAAGAAGTGAATTTGTTAGGTGAGAGAGAAAAATTGTCATAAATTTTCTCCAGTACGTTTGGTCATACACTGAGAACCTTCTGATTTCACTCATTTTTTTTTTTTTTTTGAGTTTGTGTCGTGTATTTTGCTCTTTGGGATTTCACTTGAAAAAAAAAAAATCATTCTACTGTTCTGAACCTGGAAATGTTCAGCAAAATCACAAATTCACTGGAAAAAATGCAGAGGAACAAGAAAACATTGCAAAATTGAATTAGAAACGTTCCAAATTTATCACCAAATGTCATAAATTTATAAGAAAAAAGTTTATTAAACGAGAGAGGGAAACAATGTTAATTTATAGAAGAAAAAAAACACAAATTTACAAAAAATTCTCTAAAATTTAGAAGAAAAATTGCATAAAATTTGTGAATAAATTCTCAAATCTACAAGAGAAAAATATAAATTTACATTAAAAACTGCAAATAGGGAAACAGCTGCAAATTTAAGAGAAATTGTTTACAGTTTATGGCAAGTAAAGCATTCATTATTACTCATTATTCATCATTTTACACTTAAATGAATAATAGTGTAAGATAACTTGAGTATATTTCCTGGCTTGTCGAGCAGAGCTGCACACTGCGAACCACAGATATCCACTCAACATTTCGGCAACGCGCCGGCGCCATAAACCCAAAAACGCTGTGATGACATGGCCAGCATGAGGTCAAAGAAACACTGAATTTGTATAAAAAGCATGACAATGGATGTTATGGAACAGGTAACATACAATATAAAGAACATCAGCATGCATCAACCCTGGATCATGAGCAGAACATGAGGGTGTTGAATGTTGCTTTAAATCCTGTTCACTCCCTGCAGCAGTCAGACCGCCTCATTCAATACAAATAAAAAAAAAGGCCCTAAAATTTAAGTTTGTGCAAGCTGTCGCTGCTGAATTTGTCTTTGCATTGAGAAGTGTCACAGCAGAGATCAGAGAACAGGTTAAGATAGAAGATCAAAATCAAAGTCTGTCTTACCATGAGCCTCAGTTTCTTGGTGAGGGATTACAATGCCTTCAGATTCAAATAGGGGCTGCAGGAAGGCCACTACAGAGAGAGGAAGCACAGGGTGGGGGGGGGTGTGGCGTAAGCTAATCATACAGAGAAACAACCATTAATATGAGCTAACTTTAACACGGCAGCCTGGAGCTGCAGCCTGGAAAATGTGAAATGCAAGAAAACATAGCCTCACTGTAATAAATATACGGCCTCTGACTGGGTAATCACATGAGTCAAATTTAGGCTACACATAAGATCATATACCTGGAACAAAAGTACATGTATAATAATTAATATTGCACAGTTTTCAGCTAATTCCCCCAGCCAAGCTCTGATTCCTCTGCAGTGAAGAGCGCTTTGGCATTTGTGCACATGTGTGTTTATTTTTAAAGGTCCCATATTGTGCAAAATCGTGATTTCGTGGGTTTAAATCTTAAGAAATGTACATCATTAAGATATTAAAACGCTTACTTCAATAACTGATACACACTGCCTTTATTTAGTTAAACTCCTAAAGAAAAAGAGAACTGCACTTCCTAGTTTTTATGATGTCACAAACAAACAAGCGCTGCCTCCAGTTCTCTGTTAGCCAAGCAAACACACCGCAACTGCCTCCTTACTTGTGATTGGCCCACTCAAAAACCTTTAACCAATCAGATGAGGAGCTCACTAATCATAACGATCAGGGTGAAAATTGGGGCAAAATTTTGTTGTTCAGAATATGTGAATTTAGTTTTCAAAATCTGAATTTAAATATTCTCTTTCTTGGCAAAACTGCTCAGTTTTTAATAAAGGTACATTACAAAATAGCTTCACTGAATTTACCAAATGATGCCCTGAAAATTTTGGAGAAAATTTTCACAAATTGCAAAAAAAAAAAAAAAAAACAATTCTGTCACAGAAATTACCCCAAAGTCCCAAATTTACATGAATAAATCTGCTCTGGAAAAAAATTCAGAGACCAAAGAGACCACTTCAAAATTTATCCGGTTTTACTATTTATACGTGTTTGAGTAAAATGAACAATTCAGTTTTATTCTCTAACCTACTGAAAGCAACTCACCCAAATTCCACGTCAAAATGTCGTCGCTTAGAGCACTGATTTACAGAAGATGACAGCGGACCAAAGCAACAAAAAAATATTGCTTTTAGATCAAAGAATGCAGAGAGTTCATGTTCATTCTCAAACATTGCAAAACTTAAATGTCAACTTGACTCAGAACTGTGTTTGTGTAATAACTCTGATTATTATTCACAGTTTCAGGTCCTCTTTAACTAGACTGAGGTGCTGGAATCCGACAGAGACTCAAACTGAACGGCTGCCATACAGGAGAGACGACAAAGACTTTGCAGTGGCCTCTTAGTTTAATCGAGAGATGTATATAAGGAAAAAAGAATAAAATTCACATGTCAACGCCAATGTTCGAAGCTCACGAGAAACGCTGCAAAATCACAGAAAAAAAAAATTTAAAAGGAAAAATGCGTATTTATAAGAAAAATGTCCTAAACATGTGAAAGGAAAAAAGTCTTAAATTTACAAGAAAAGCCACATTGAAGCTGATGAAGTTTACCGATGAAGAAGAAAGGCTGTACCTGAGAATATTCAGGTATTTGCTCTGGGTTGTGGGGAATACTCAGCGCACTGACGCTGGCGTTGCAGCCAGTAAGGCAAACCCAGCGTGGTCAGACGGAAGGACCCGACCTGCTGCTCGGGTGAGCGGTGAAGCAGCCGCATCTCAAACCGTAAAATTAATCCCCGGAAAATGCACGGACAGCGGCAGAATATGGGACCTTTAATGTTTATCGGCTCGGCTGAGGACGCGTCATCCTGGCAGCACGGTGGCAGCCCTCCCTGCCTGAGTCTCTTCAGCCGCACTCATCATCATCATCATCATCATCATCATCATCATCAGTCCAGCCTTTTCATTTGTCTAAATGGACGAGCTGCTCGAGCCGCACACAGGCAGGACGGTCCCCGGAGGGGCAGCCTGGGGTTTTTACGTGGAGTCAGGAGGAGCCTTTAGTGCTCTGAGTGCTGCATCGATCTGTAGTTAAACACTGACGTCTAACCTGTGGCTCACCCCTCCTCCTCAGGACGCTTCCTGTGTTTCCCGGTGAGGCTGATAGAATCTGACTGTCACATTTTTTTTTTTTTTCCTCTGTCCTTACCAGGGCCAAATTGCTCAAAAACGACAGCACTCACTGATCCTCAGTACGACTTTTTTTTTTTCATTATTACTATTACACCACCTGTCATTGTGCTCTAAAAGAGACGGGGACACTAAAGCTCCAGGGATCTGTTAGACTTTAGATTCATATGAAATTACAGCCACCACACACATGAGATTTGTGGGGGAATCACGCCGCTGACGACTCCCCAGTCATTCTGACCCCTTCTGTTTGTACGGGGGGGGGGGGGGGGGGGGTCGGGAATTAAACCCACAGAAAGTTCTGCAGGAAAACGGTTTAATTTTCATAGATTTAGACGATTTCCTTCTAACTTGGCAGCCATTTTGAAACTCCTCTTGACACTTATGTGGACAGCTATTTCGACACATTAAATTAATTAGTCACACAGTCAAATCCAATCAAACTTTTTTTTCTGATTTTGCACTAAAACAAGCCAGAAAAAGTTACATTTTTTTTGTGTAAGTTATTCTTCTATTCTATGAAGAATTCCATTCATTTTAATTCAAAGCATTTTTAATCGTTGGGATTGTCCTTAAAGGTGCAGTGTGTGTCAGATTTCAAAGTAATAATCGTTCACATTTTATCAGTCATCACCCTGGAGAACCTGCAGAAAAATTAGTTTGGCATAAAAACTCGGAAAGACATTATGGTGATCCAAGATGGCCGCTTACTCGGAAACAGACCCTGTATATGAAGAAATTATCTGACGGCACAGAAAATGTAACAACTTTTATTTAATCAGGATCATATAACAATATGAACAAAGTTAAGATTTTATGTTGCATTAAATTTTTGAATTTGTATTGACCAAAAATTTTACACACTGTACCTTTAAAATGTCTCTAATAAAAGCATCAACTTAAATAAAACTTTAGACATTAAAGGACATAATGACAGCATTTTAATTAAAAAAAACTAATCTGAATGAAAGCCTGTGTTTTCTTGAAAAAATCATTATAATAATGAATTTATTTCAGTTTTTATGGGTCCAAAATGATGATATTCACCTCTGCCAAGAAGGTAAGTTTTTTCATCTTGATTTGGTGGGCTGCACGGTGGCGCAGTGGTTAGCACTGCGGCAGCACAGTTTACCCTTGGCCGGGGGATTGTGGGGATCGTGGGTTCGATCCCAGCCCCCGACCAACAGTGATCTGTGTGGAGTTTGCATGTTCTCCCCGTGTTGCGTGGGTTTACTCCGGGATTTCTCCGGTTTCCTCCCACATGCCAAAAACATGCATGTTAGGTTAATTGGCTGTTCTAAATTGTCCCTAGATATCTGTTTCCTATAGGCCCTTAGAATAGAGGGTTAGTATTAATAAAAGCGCTTTGAGTGGTCTTTGTGACTAGAAAAGCGCTATATAAGTGCAGGTTAGTTAGTTAGTTTTTCTGTTTGTGTGCAGGATTGCACAAAAAGTGCTGGACAGATTTTGATGAAATTGGGCTGGGCTGACCCCTTTAGATTTTGGAGGTGATCTGTGTCACTGAGGCACATTCTGGATCACTTTCTCACTTTCTTTGCATCTTGCAACTTAAAAGTTGTGGCAACTTAAAGTTGCAAGATGGGGCCTTGGCGGAGGTATGCACTCTCTGACAGCCCTTTAATTATATTTGAGCTGTTGGCCGACAAGAACTATGGTGGCCAGTAAGGATCTCAAAACCAAAAGCATAACTATGCTGACATTGTGTTGTTATTTAGCAAGGAGCTTGTGGGTTGCCAGACATTGTGAATCAAGTGTGATTTTAGAAATGAAGGCACTTCAATACAATTTACTGCAAGCTAGCAACCAGTACAATGTCATTGTAGGTCAATAATGAGTGACTAGCATTGAGGTTGACAAGATAAAAACTCTAGAATGAGGTCATTTAAACGTAAGATGTGCAAATCACCAAAAATGAGCATTTAAACCAAAATGGCTGACTTCCACTTGGGTTTAGCATTTGGGTCCAGATGCTCTTTTGTTCGTCTTGGTGAGTTCTTCATGTGTACCAAATTTCATAAATATCAGTGAAACTAATTGGAGGTAACAATGCCACAACTATCACTTTTAAAGACTGTTTTGGTCCAGGCAAAATCACTGCATACTGCTATACACCAGTCAAAAGTCTGGACACACCAGCACATTCCTTTTCAATGGGTAGATGTGTCTAAACTTTTGACGGGTACTGTAAAGAGAATATTTATGCCTCGGTGAAAATGGAAGCATACGGCATTCAGTCAATGTGTCTGTGTGTGGGTGGTTGCATCTGTCTGTCTGTTACCAGCTTTTCAGCTCACCCAGTCAAAATTAAGTGCAACTAAAGGCTTGTATCATTGTATCGCCATATTTTCTCGACTTTTAATTTGCCAGAATTTCGAGATAAGGCTTTGTTTTTAAAATAAACACAAAAATAACTCACCTTAACCATCAATGGAATGGTATTGTAATAACTATGCTGGGCCACTAGAGGCGGCAGTACAAGGCCCAGCATTCCTCGATCACAAATAGTTGCAGTGAGCTGCGCATGTGCCTGGAAACTCCCGCCAGAGGGAAGTACTGAGGAATCCACCAATACTGAGTGAACAAATGTCCGTCTTTTTGCCCGTCTGTTTTCTTCCTCTGCCATTAAACAGCAAAAGCTCCTGTTTGTCCTGATTGTCATTGTATTCACGTACCTCCATCACCTCCACCATTTAAAATGTCTGCCACCGTGCTCTTCTTTGTGTTTGGATTGCAGCTGTTCAAATCAGTTTGGTGGCTCTTGGCCACCACCAACAGTACAGGCATGTGAACTGCAAATTATTTTCACTGCGTATGTGTGTACTCCAAAACTACTGGATGGATTTGGATGAATTTTTTTTTTTTACCACAGGTGGTCCTTGGGCTAGAGAGGAACCCGTAACATTTTGGTGATGATCCGAGAATGCATACTTCCGCCAAGGCTCTGGCACCAAGGCATCAGCACCTTGGTGCTTTCATTAAACTAAGGCTGTGCATCTATAATTTTTTTTTTTTACAAATTCATTGCACATTTTTCTATAATTAATTGGGATTAATCGCTAAATTTGCCTTAAAAAAAATCAATGACAAAGAATATACTTTAGCAATTTTTAATTGCATTTTCATTCACTGAACATACTTGCGAATTATATTTAGCAAAAATATTGCTGGGGCGACATAAAACAGTACTGGAGAATCAATTCAATTCAATTTTATTTATATAGTGCCAAATCACAACACAGGTCATCTCAAGGCACTTTACAAAAAAGGGTGGGTTTAGGCCACACTCTCAAATTTATAGGGCCCAGCAGAGACCCCTAAGAGCAAGCACTGTGACAACACAGGCGAGAAAAAACTTCCCTTTAATGGGCAGAAATCTTGAGTGGAACCATAGCTCATAGAGGACGCCATCCGCCTCGACTGGCAGGGTTGAAAAAAAGAGGTACATTCAAAACAAACGTAACAAATACAATTCAGCATTAACATTCACAGCCAGACCTTCCAGCATCAAGCTGGGTTAGGCTCCACATGCGGGTGAAGGCCTGGCAGTGGCAACATTTTCAACTATAGGCCTTATCAAAGAGAAATGATTTCAACTTACTCTTGAATAAAGCTCACAAGACCTACTCTTGTTTTAAGCTGAGCCAGATACTGAGAAAAAAAAAAAAAACAGTCGCACCACCTCGAGAAGTGACCTGACAGCACCTTAATAGGCCCACATCAACCATAAAAAGTTAAAGCGTTAATTTTCCCAGCCCTAATTTAAATCAAACACATTAAAATGTTCTGTGACAGTCAGATTTATCAATCTGCTCCCTTTACTGATTAACCTATTTAATCTATTTACCTGCATATCAAAAACCTCTTCTCACTCCTTACCTCTCTTTTGTACAAATACCACATTTATAGCAGTGTATTGTATGTTTTAAATGTCCATGATGGGGGGGTGCATGGCCACGAAGAGGCTGCTGATGGTTGTAATGCCAGGTGATGGGAATGCTTGGCGCATGACAGCATGTAAACAAAAAAAAAAACAAATATGGTGATTACCATGGTGACATATCCATTCTATCATCCAACCAGAGCATCGTCAAGAAACATCAGGCACTTCAGCAGGAGGGGGGGGGGGGTTGAAAACGGGGAAAATAAAACTCCCCCTTTTGTAGCTGCAGGGTGTTAAAATCAGGCCTGATTAAAAACAAACCCAAAAAAAAAAAAAGGCACCGCAGTGACACACACAGCCCGGCTCTGTCGCAGGTGCCACCCTTCTCCTCCGCAGGCCCGCTGCTTTAATGCCAGCCCGCCTGTTTATCCGCTTGTGCAATTGCACACAAAGCGGGCCGACGGTGGCGGCTGATGTGCGGGATTATCGCAAGGTCATCCGTCGACGGGGATGAGCGGAGCCCGCCGTCGCGGCTTGTTTACATCCTCGCTTTGACTCCAGCATGGCCGCCCGGGCTGCGCGTAAATGCTGAAGACGCAATGAAAGGAAATAAAATATTTTTTTAAAAAAAGAGCCCGATCTAAAAGAGGTTAAATCATGCGGGACGTGCGGGAAAGGCTTCCCTCCAAATCGCGCCCCCCCCCCTTCCTCCCCCTCGTTGTTTCCTTCCCACCAAACCAGGCGAGCCGAAAATAAATGTGCAAAACCCGCCTTATCTGGCGGAAATAGCGCTCATTTATTTCATCCAGAATACATTTCACACTCATCAACGGCGGGATCAACCTGCTCCTCTCTCTCTCTCTCTCTCTCTCTCTCTCTCTCTCTCTCCTTCTCCTTTCACCCAAACCCCCCCACCACCACCACCACCTCCTCCACCCCCCGCGCCGCTTCTCCTTACCTCCCGTGTTTGTGCGCTTGGTGCTGCTGGCCTCCGTCGGGGTCTCCAGCGGTCTCTTGCGCGAATCCGGAGGGTCGGACTCCATGTGCGGCTGCTGACTGTGATGGTGAGGGTTGGAGAAAATGCCGTTCTGCTGCACAGCTCCGCCGGCCATCATTTTCGAGCTCGCTCTTGGATGCTTTTTAGGCTGCGTGCGCGTTTAAATCCCCGCTTCTCCTTCTTTCCCGTTCTTCTTCTTCTTCTTTTTTTTTTTTTACGCAGCAAAGCCGTGTGGATGATGAGTCCTTGGACAGAGGGGTAGAAGCGATTTAGGGAATAGGAGAATGCGCCTGTTTCTTACGGACGGGAGTGGGCTGTGTAGCTGCGCGTTTCTCCCGTGGTGCGCCGTGCGTAAGGAGAAATGATGCTGCTGCTGCTGCGCAAAGACGAGCGAGAGAGAGAGAGAGAGCGAGAGAGAGAGAGAGAGAGAGAGAGAGAGAGAGAGAAACTGGGCTTCTTCTGCGCTAAAATGGAACCGCTAATCTTCCACCAGCCTTCAGATATGTCCGCTAGGATGCGTGTATCATTTCGCTGCGGCCAGCGCTCATGTCAGGCAGGACAGGGTGGCGGCGCTCCTCTCCAACGCAACAAGAAAACAAACAACAAAAAAAAAAAACAAGAAAAAGACAAAGAGACCAAGTAAAAGAAAGAAAGAACTGGGGGGGGGGGGGCTCGGCGGAGCAGCGATAATTATAATAATACAATAATCCGATGCTGAGTTGATGCGGCTCTGCTGGCTCCCGTGGAGCGGACACCCAGCGGTGGCGGGCGGGCGAGGACGCGGAGCTGGAGGAAGACGCGGAGGAGGAGACGGCTCGTCCTGCTCGGTGCGCGGCGGAGATGCTGCAGTCTCGCGTTCACAGCATCATCCCTGCCCTCACTGGCTGCCGGCTGCGCGAGGCGCACGGCAGCCACTGACGTCACAGGGCGCCGCGGTGCCTCCGCGGGTCCCGGGAAGCTCGGACTTCTCAGATTAGAGTGGAAGATGATGCCATTTTCACGTACTCTCGAAAACCAAATGAGAAGCTGTCTTTATATTCTGAGTGTTTTTTTTTATTTGTAACTGTGTAAAAGCTGATGCGAAAAAAGAGTGGAAAGTAATTTGTTTTTTTTGTTTTTTTTTGGATGAAACTATATTTCTTGAGCATTACAAAACGTTCAAGTCGTTCGGTGTAGCATCGCACAATGCATGAAACAATAAAAATCTGATGAAAATTAACTCCACAACTTAAACCACATTTATCTCCCTGCTCCTTCAGCGAATGGGGGAGGCATCCCACACCATCCATCCATCTTCAACTGCTTACCCGGGTCCGGGCCCCAGACTGCCACCTCGTTTACATCGCGCCATGATGTCCACGATCCCTCCCGCAGGCGGTGAGCCCAGTGGAGGGCGGACACACGTGACTCCTTCAGGTACACTGCACCCTTGTGACTTTTTTTCGTAGGGATCCACTGGACTGCTCTTGCTCTGGCCCTTCACCCAGGACCACCTTGCCGGGTGCAGCTCTGCCCCCGACAACATAGCTCACAGGATCATTAAGGCGCGCAAACCCACAGAAGGGGGCATCCAAAACTTGGAGTGGAATAGTTTTTCATTTTTGTAGCACCTTTTGATGTGAACATGCTCTCAGCAAACTGGAACAAACAGAATTTTTTTTTTAAGTCTTAGGAAACCTTGAGCAGCCTAAAGCTGCCTGCAAAAAAGTTAAACTTCTATGATGTCATTTCAGTGGATTTGGTACTTACCGGCTGCATGAGTTCCCAGATTGTCGTTGCTTACTCTGAAAATAATCCTTGAAATAAATCTTGACAATATTTATAATGCCCCACTTAAAAAGCAACGTTTCCTAAAGAAAAAAATAATAGGGGCACATTGTAACTGATAACGGTGGGCTGAGGGGGCCCACCACTGCTGCACACAAAAGTTGGTGCTACGCCCCTGCGTATCAGTGCTCGTCTTGCCAGTCAGCGCTGATGTTTCACCTCTCAGCAAAAAGGTCGTGGGTTCGAACCCAGGAGTTGGTCAGTGGTGACCCGTCTGTTTCCATGTTCTCCCCGCGCCTGCATGGGTTTTCACCAGGTACTCCAGTTTCCTCCCACAGTCCAAAGACATACGTGTTAGGTTAACTGGCATCACATGTAGACAAATGGTTCTTAGGTGTGAATATGAGAGTGAAAGCTTGTCTGTCCCCTTGTGTTGGCCCTGTGATGGACTGGTGATTTGGCCCAAGGTGCATCCTGCCTCTCACTCAACGATGCTGCGATTGGATGGATGGATGGATGGATGGATGGATGGAGTTTTTTTATGCAAACAGGGAAGGCTGTCAAACTAACTTGCTAATCTGAAGAAAAAATTGTTTCTACGAATCTGACGACACGTGAACGCACCGTAAGAGAAAGCTTTAAAACTGAGGGGGAGAGAGAGGCGGCGCCGGATTGGTCGAAGCTGGAGCGGCTGCATTAATAAAAAAAAAGAAGCAGCTAGCTTATATTCGCCCGGAGGTGTCACGTGACGGGGAGAACGAAGGATGCGACTGCTTTTCTTTTCTTTCTTTCTTTTTTTTTTACTCCTTCCAGCAGCGGCAAATGCAATCAGGTCTGAACGGAGCCCGAAGGTCCCGCTGCGGCTGTCTGGAGGCCAAAGGCGCGGGGGAAAGCTGCAGGAGGGCTGCAACTGAATCATCTAGCAGAGAGCACAAAGTGCTGAGGCTGGAGACAATATTCCAGTGGCCACCGTCTCTGACTTTGCTCGTCCTCAGATGTTTCTCCTCGCCCTAAACCACAGTCTCAGACGCGCGTGACCCCGGCCGGCCCCGGTGACCCTGGTCTCGGGCCAGAGGTCAGTCAGCCTCCAACTTCCGCTGAAAACAAGAGGTTAGCGCGACCACGCAGCGGCAACGTGTGGCAGTTTCCCAATAAGACGCAGATAAGAGAGGAGAAGTGACGCAACCCGAGGCGTCACCTGACCCACCTGTGTGCGCTGCTCCGGACATCTCTGCGGCGCCTCTGCCCGGGTCTCGGCACCGATCCTCCAGCACTGCCGAGCAGTCGGGGAGAGCTAAACCCGCCTCAGTCTTTCTCTCCCTCCGTCTCTCTCTCTCTCTCTCTCTCTCTCTCTCACGCACACACGCTCACTCACACATTTGGCATATCCTCTCACGCGCACGCACCCAGGGAGACGGGCACCTCCTGCTCCCTCTCTCCCCCGTCTCTGTCCAGTCTCCTACAGATGCCGATCGCCCTCGGTGCCTCCCGCGGATTGCGGCGAAGGTGACATTGTCCCGCCCGTGTGCACGCGCCCGTGCGCACAGCCCGCACAAAGCGGCCACTCGCGCTGATTTCACGTCCGCGTGAGAGGAGAAGCGCTCCGGTGAGGCCAGGCTCCTGCTCTGCAAATACGGGGCGGATGCGGGGCAGCTGGGTGCCAGGCTGCAGTGCGAGGCTGGTCCTGCAGCACAGAGCAGGGGACGATGGGGGGCATGAGTGTCACAGCCACGCGTGGGGGGGGGGGGGGGTCACTTCACTGCTGGGGGGAAGGGGGAAACAGAGCGTTTTCTTCAGGCGCCCATTAGAAGTATTAGTGTGGTCAGGGCCGTTTCTAGCTTTTTGAGGGTCCTATGCAAGATTGTTTTTTGGGGGGGGGGGGCATGTTTGTGTGTTGGGAAAGACTTCAAACCCTGCAAACCAAAAGTTATGGGGGGGGGGGTCTCTCCCCTCCCCGCAGAAATATTTTTAAAAAGAAAATGGGGTCACTGATGATCGTTACACTGAATAAAAATGTAACCAGCATCCCTATGAATGTTGCAAATATGCAAGATTTTTTTTTTGTTACAAAAAGCCACACATTTATGAGGGGAAAAAGGTGAAAATTTACAAAGAAAATGTTTCAAATTTATGAGAAAAAAAGTTGAACATTTACAAGAAACATTTGCAGATTTACTAGAAAAAATTCACACATTTTTTTTTTGACAGAAGTTGCAAGTTTATGAGGGAAAAAAGTTGCAAATTTACCAGAAAAAAAAGTTACAAATTTACAAGAAAGGAGTGACAAATTTATGGGGGAAAACTGTTGCAAATTTATGAAGCAAAAGTTACAAATTTACAAGGAAAAAAAGAGGCAAATTTATGGTAAAACATAGTTGCAGATTTACAAGAAAAATGTTGCAGATTTACAAGAAAAAAATCACACATTTTTAGATAAAAACTGCAAGTTCATGAGACAAAAGTTGCAAATTTTATGAGAAAAAGTTGCAAATTTATGATGAAAAAATTTACAATTTTATGAGAAAAGTTGCAAATTTACAAGAAAGGAGTGACAAATTTATGGGGGGAAACTGTTGCAAATTTATGAGGCAAAAGTTACATATTTACAAGGAAAAAAGTGGCAAATTTATGAGAAAACATAGTTGCAGATTTACAAGAAAAATGTTGCAAATTTACAAGAAAAAAAAATCACATTTATTAGATAAAAGCTGCAAGTTCATGAGAAAAAAGCTGCAAATTTTATGAGAAAAAGCTGCAAATTTATGATGAAAAAAATTACAATTTTATGAGAAAAGTTGCAAATTTACAAGAAAGAAGTGACAAATTTATGGGGGAAAACTGTTGCAAATTTATGAGGCAAAAGTTACAAATTTACAAGGAAAAAAGTGGCAAATTTATGAGAAAACATAGTTGCAGATTTACAAGAAAAATGTTGCAAATTTACAAGAAAAAAAATCACATTTATTAGATAAAAACTGCAAGTTCATGAGAAAAAAGCTGCAAATTTTATGAGAAAAAGCTACAAATTTATGATGAAAAAATTTACAATTTATGAGAAAAGTTGCAAATTTACAAGAAAGGAGCAACGAATTTATGGGGGAAAACTGTTGCAAATTTATGAGGCAAAAGTTACAAATTTACAAGGAAAAAAGTGGCAAATTCATGGGAAAACATAGTTGCAGATTTACAAGAAAAATGTTGCAAATTTACAAGAAAAAAAAATCACATTTATTAGATAAAAGCTGCAAGTTCATGAGAAAAAAGCTGCAAATTTTATGAGAAAAAGCTGCAAATTTATGATGAAAAAAATTACAATTTTATGAGAAAAGTTGCAAATTTACAAGAAAGAAGTGACAAATTTATGGGGGAAAACTGTTGCAAATTTATGAGGCAAAAGTTACAAATTTACAAGGAAAAAAGTGGCAAATTTATGAGAAAACATAGTTGCAGATTTACAAGAAAAATGTTGCAAATTTACAAGAAAAAAAATCACATTTATTAGATAAAAACTGCAAGTTCATGAGAAAAAAGCTGCAAATTTTATGAGAAAAAGCTGCAAATTTATGATGAAAAAATTTACAATTTATGAGAAAAGTTGCAAATTTACAAGAAAGGAGCAACGAATTTATGGGGGAAAACTGTTGCAAATTTATGAGGCAAAAGTTACAAATTTACAAGGAAAAAAGTGGCAAATTCATGGGAAAACATAGTTGCAGATTTACAAGAAAAATGTTGCAAATTTACAAGAAAAAAAATCACATTTATTAGATAAAAACTGCAAGTTCATGAGAAAAAAGCTGCAAATTTTATGAGAAAAAGCTGCAAATTTATGATGAAAAAATTTACAATTTATGAGAAAAGTTGCAAATATACAAGAAAGGAGCGACGAATTTATGGGGGAAAACTGTTGCAAATTTATGAGGCAAAAGTTACAAATTTACAAGGAAAAAAGTGGCAAATTTATGGGAAAACATAGTTGCAGATTTACAAGAAAAATGTTGCAAATTTACAAGAAAAAAAATCACACATTTATTAAATAAAAGCTGCAAGTTCATGAGACAAAAGTTGCAAATTTTATGAGAAAAGTTGCAAATTTACAAGAATCTTTTTGTGCAGTTTGTCAGTGTTGCACACTATCAGCAGGACATTTATAGATTCCAGTCAGAGGATTCCAGGGGTCCGTGCACAGGAAGCGTGTCCACGCTGCTGCAGTGTATGGAAAAAGTGAAGCAACCCCATAAGCGGTAAAGCACAGACGACTCCAGCAGCATTCTTGAGTTTTTATTGGGCTGGGGCTATGAGCGGATGTTGGTTGAGACTTTGGTTTTTACACTCCTGTTCAGCTTTGGACAATGACGGCGGACTACCCAGAATGTCAGAGCCAGCACTTAATCCTATTCAGATATTTTTCCTTCTCCAGAAAATGATTTGAAATATGTGGAGGACTTTTGATTTTGGAACCAAAGATTGTAGTTCCAAGAGATGTCTTTAAAATGTTTGGGAGTGACTCAAAAATAAAATGAATGAGGAGCAGACAGTTGGAGAGTAGGATCATCAGCGTGGAAATAGTAAGATAGAAATTATTTCTATGCAGAATGAGCAGTTTGGTGAATACTGTACCAGACAACACATATTCATTGTATCTTCACAGTTGAGCAGTATGAAACCATATGAAGTCTTAGCGGATAATTACAAGTCATGTAAAGCAGGAGTCACCTCCTGCACCTGTTTTCCCTGCAGAGTTCAGTCATGCTCACACAGCAGCATGGTTCAGGTCAGGGCAGAACACATGAATGGATAATAAGATGTATTGAACTCCCAGCTGGAGCAGTAATGGCGCCACCTGCTGGCCGCCTGCTGAAAGAGCAGCAACACTGTCCCAGTTATTAAAATTATCTCATCATTTTATCCCTTAATAAAACAGTGCTTGGTTTACTTTACTTTATATTTGCTTTTGTCCAGAAGTGAAGTACATTTAATAGGATTGCTTTTTGCTTTGGGATCCATTACTACAACCCCAATTCCAGTGAAGTTGGAATGTTGTGTAAAATGTAAATAAAAACAAAATACAGTGATTTAAAAATCCTTTTCAACCTATATTCAGCTGAGTACACTACAAAGACAAGTTATTTAATGTTAAAACTGGTAAACTTCATTGTTTTTTTGCAAATATTCACTCATTTTGAATTTGATGCCTGCAGCACGTTCCAAAACAGCTGAGACAGGGTCATGTCTACCGCTGCGTTACATCACCTTTTAACAGCACTCGATAAGCATTTAGGAACGGAGAACACTAATTGTTGAAGCTTTGTAAATGGAATTCTTTCCCATTCTTGCTTGATGTACAACGTCAGTTGCTCAACAGTCCGGAGTTTCCGTTGGCTTAATTTGTGCTTTATAACGCACCACACACTTTCAATGGGACTGGACTGCAGGCAAGCCAGTCTAGTACCAGCACTCTTTTACTACGAAGCCACACTGTTGTAACACATGCAGAATGTGGCTTGGCATTGCCTTACTGAAATCAGCAAGGACGTCCCTGAAAAAGATGTTGCTTGGATGGCAGCAGATGTTGCTCCAAAACCTGTATGTACTGCTCAGTGTTAATGGTGCCTTTACAGATGTACAAGTTACCCATCCCATGGGCACTAACACACCCCCATACCATCACAGATGCTGGCTTTTGAACTTAATGCTGATAACAGTCTGAATGGTCCTTTTCCTCTTTAGTCCAGAGGGCACAGCATCCATGATTTCCAGAAACAATTTGAAATGTGGACTCATCAGACCACAGCACACTTTTCCACTTTGCATCAGTCCATATCAGATAAGCTCAGAAACAAAGCGACCATAGATGCTTCTGGGTGTTGTTGTATGGCTTTTGCTTTGAATGGTAGCGTTTTATCTTGCACTTGTAAATGTAGCAACAAAATATGTTAACTGACAATGGTTTTCTAAAGTGTTCCTGAGCCCATGTGGTAATATCCTTTACGGAATGATATCAGTTTTTAATGCAGTGCCGCCTGAGGGATCAAAGGTCATGGGCATTCAATGTTGGTTCTCCGCCTTGCTGCTGATGTGCAGAAATTTCTCCAAATTCTCTGTATTTTTTGATATTATGGAATGCAGATGATCTTCTTCTTCTGGCTGTTCCCTTTAGGGGTGGCCAGAGTGGATCATCTGCCTCCATCTCACCCTATCCCTTGCATCTTCCTCTGTAACACCAACCCTGTCCATGTCCTCCTTCACTTTAATGAAGTGAAGGAGGGGCTGCACGGTGGCGCAGTGGTTAGCACTGCGGCAGCACAGTTTACCCTTGGCCAGGGGATTGTGGGGATCGTGGGATCGTGGGTTCGATCCCAGCCCCCGACCAACAGTGATCTGTGTGGAGTTTGCATGTTCTCCCCGTGTTGCGTGGGTTTACTCCGGGATTTCTCCGGTTTCCTCCCACATGCCAAAAACATGCATGTTAGGTTAATTGGCTGTTCTAAATTGTCCCTAGATATTTGTTTCCTATAGGCCCTTAGAATAGAGGGTTAGTATTAATGAAAGCGCTTTGAGTGGTCTTTGTGACTAGAAAAGCGCTATATAAGTGCAGGTTAGTTAGTTAGTAGTTAGTTAGTTAATCTTATCTGTGGTCTTCCTCTTTTCATCTTGCCTGGAAGCTCCATCTTCAACATCCTTTGTCCAATATATCCACTATCCCTCCTCTGCACATGTCCAAACCATCTCAGCCTTGCCTCTCTTACTTTGTCTCCAAACTGCTCAACCTGAGCTGTCTCTCTGATATACTCATTTCTAATCTTGTCCCTCCTTGTCACTCCCAATGAAAATCTTAACATCTTCAACTCTGCCACCTCCAGCGCCACTTCCTATCTTTTTGTCAGTGCCAATACCTCCAAACCATACATCATAGCAGGTCTCAATACCATCTTGTAAATCTTCCCTTTCACTCTAGCTGCTATCCTGTCACAAATCATGTCATCTTCAGGTGGAGGTATGCTCTGGAGAGCATACCACCTGTTCCCTACTCTCACTACAGATCACAGTGTTGTCTGCAAACATCATGGTCCACTGAGACTCCAGCTTGACGTCATTTGTCAACCTGTCCATCACCATGGCAAACAAGAAGGGGCTCAGAGCCGTTTCCTGATGTAACCCCACCCCACCTTGAACCCATCTGTCACTCCTACAGCACACCTCACCACCGTCTCACTGTCCTCATACATGTCCTGCACCACCCTCACATACTTCTCTGCCACTCCTGTTTCATACAGTACCACACTTCCTCTTTTGGCACCCTATCATGTGCCCTCTCTAGATCCACAAAAACACAGTACAACTCCTTCTGACCTTGTCTATACTTCCCCATCAGCACTCTTAAAGCAAACATTGCATCTGCAGTACTCTTTCTTGGCATGAAATCATACTATTGCTCACTGATTGTCACCTCTCCTCTTAACCTGGCTTCAACAACTCTTTCCCATATCTTCATAGTGTGGCTGATCAACATTATGCCTCTGTAGTTACTACAGTTCTGAGCATCACCCTTGTTCTTGAAAATTGATACCAAAACACTTTTCCACTCCTCAGGCATCCTCTCAATCTCCAAGATTGTGTTAAACAATCTGGTTAAAAAGTCCACTGCCACCTCTCCTAAACATCTCCATACTGCCACAGGTATGTCATCTGGACCAACCACCTTTTCATTCTTCATCCTCTTCAAAGCTGCCCTCACTTCCACCTTGCTAATCCTCGGGACTTCCTTGTTCACCATCTTTCCTTCATCCATCCTCTTTTCTCTCTTATTTTCTTTATTCATCAACTCTTCAAAGTACTCCTTCCACCTTCTCAACACACTCTCGTCATTTATTAGTACATTACCTTTTCTGTCCTTAATCAACCTAACCTGCTGCACATCCTTCCCAGCTCAATCTCTCTTTCTAGCTAATCAACATACTTTTCTCCTTCCTTAGTTGCCAGCCTCTCATACAATTCACTACATGCCTTTTCCTTTGCCTTTGCCACTTCTCTCTTTGCCATGCACCTAGATTCCAAATATTCCTGTCTACTTTCTTTATCTCCCTGACTATCCCACTTTTTCTTTGCTAACCTCTTCTGTTGAATACTTTCCTGTACCTCCTCATTCCACCACGTCTCCTTGTCTTCCTTCCTCTTTCCACTGGATACACCACATACCTTTCTACCTGTTTCCTTCAATACTTTTGCTGTACTTTCCCAGTCAATCTGGTAATTCTTCCCTACCCCCCAGAGCCTGTATCAACTCCTTCCTGAACTCTGTGCGACCTTCTTCCTTCTGTAACTTCCCCCACTTAATTTTTGGCTCTACCTTCACTGTTTTCCTCTTCTTACTTTGCAAAGTCATCCTACAGACTACCATCCAATCCTGTCTAGCTACACTCTCCCCTGCCACCACCTTGTAGTCTCCTATCACTTTCATATTTTTCCTTCTGCATAAGATGTAGTCCACCTGTGTGCACCTTCCTCCACTCTTGTAAGTCACCCTATGTTCCTCTCTCTTCTTGAAGTATGTGTTCACCACAGCCATTTCCATCCTTTGAGCAAAATCCACAACCATCTGTCCTTCCACATTTCTCTCCTTAAGACCATACCTACCCAGGATCTCCTCATCACCTTTGTTCCCTTCACCTACATGTCCATTAAAGTCTACTCCAATCACCACTCTCTTCCCCCGGGAACACTCTCTACCACTTAATCCAGCTTACTCCAGAATTTCTTTTCTATCTGACATCCAACTTATGGGGCATACGCACTGACAAAATTCAACATCACACCTTTGGCTTCTAAGTTCAAACTCATGATTCTGTCTGACTCCCTCTTTACGTCCTGAACACTCTTCACATACTCTTCTTTCAAGATTACTCCTACTCCCTTTCTCTTCCTATCTACACCATGGTAGAACAGTTTAGATCCCCCTCCAATGCTCCTAGCCTTGCTTCCCTTCTCTCTGGTTTCTTGAACACACAGTATATCTACCTTTCTTCTCTCCTTCATATCAGCCAACTCTCTGCCTTTACCAGTCATAGTCCCTATATTTAACGTTCCTACTCTCACCTCCATGCTTCCACCTTTCCTTTGCTCTCTCTCCCTCCTAACACGCCTTTGCCCTCTCCTCCTCCTCAATCTTCGACCAACAGTAGCCCACTTTCTACTGGCACTCTGTCGGTTAACAGCAATGGTGGCGGTCGTTGTTAACCCGGGCCTCAACCGATCTGGTATGAAAGTCTTATTCGTCATGATCCGCATGTTTGATTTGGCAAAAGTTTTACATCGGATGCCCTTCCTGACACAACCCTCCCCATTTACCCGGGATTGGGACCAGCACTAGGAGTACACTGGCTTGTGCACCCCCTGTGGCTAGGTTATGGACTGGAGATGATGAAATCCCTAAATTCCTTGCAATTGTGTGATGAGTTCCTAAATTGTTGGTCTATTTGACCACACAGTTGTTCACAAAGTGGTGAACCTCACCCCATCCTTGCTTGTGAATGCTGGAGCCTTTCAGGGATGCTCCTTTTACACCTAATCATCACACTCACCTCTTTCCAGCTAACCTGTTCACCTGTGGAATGTTCCAAAATGTGTATTTTGAGCATTCCTCAACTTTCCCAGTCTTTTCTTGCCTCTGTCCCAGCTTTTTTTGGAACATGCTGCAGGCATTACATTCAAAGTTAGTGAATATTTGCATAAAATAATAAATTTTATCAATTTGAATATTAAATATCTTGTCTTTGTAGTGTATTCAATTGAATATAGGTTGAAAATTATTTTAAACTAATTGTATTTTGTTTTTATTTACGTTTACACAACGTCCCAACTTCAGTGGAATTGGGGTTGTAGATGGAAAATTTTTACAAAAGACTACAGGAATATCCTTTTTATTCTGGGGTGGGTTGTCCCATTATAAATTAATTTTGATGTATGGCTGACACATTTTTGTTTTTAATCATCAAAATCATATCTTCAGTCTCAGATCACTCTGTCACATCACTGAAGCTCGCGTGTCTAAAATGTTGGACATCCCTGAGGACGTTTACGTTTCCATTCCAGTAAATAAGACCCTGTCTTCATCCCGCGTTTTACCATCTAACCACCAAGGACTTCTCTTTCAACCTCAGTCTGCCTCCTCTCACTTGCACTTGTGCATAATTGTCCTCCCACCCAGTCCTCATTCAATTTCACCGCAAAAAAATCAGTGGAAAAGTCGATGCAGAGCAAGAGACTCGGCCACTCTGTGAGATTGAAAGGAGACAGATGTGATGGCCTTCTACTTATTTATTTATTTAGCTGCTGACCTCACTCATGCCATCATATTGAGGATTTATGATCAACCTGACTGCAAACGGAGCAAAGTGAATTAAAGTGGTTTGTTTAATGTCTTAATTATCCAAATCGGTGGCATACGTGTGTATTTTTAGAAACTGAACTGAAGCAGTGCCAGCTGTGTTTAAAGACGTCAGAGACCGTTTAAAGACAGAGATAACTTGAAATTTTTTAATTGTATTCAAATGCAATTCCAAGTTAAGGTTAACCAGAGAGTATTAAAAAGATGACCCCGATGATGGGGTGATCTCCTAAAACACAGTGCTTTTTAGAAGAAAATACCAAAGGCAAATCAAGACTCAAGATTCAGCAGTTTCTGTTGAAACTGTTCTCCAACAGAAAACTTCCTATAATGATAGTTTTTACCAGCAGGTATTAAGACCTGTTTTGATGTTAAGTGACCTCTAGTCATGTAAATACTTACAGGAAGTGGCATGGCAGAGGATAGGTACTTCCATCAAGGTGGTAATGTGATCGGGGCGGTTTGTTTGTCTGTCAGCAGGATTACGCCAAAACTATTGGATGAAATTTTTACCAGAGGTTACCCTTTGACTATCAATGAACTCACTGGATTTTGGAGGTGATCCATGAGCGAACACCTCCACCAAGGCCCTATCCTGCAATGTAATGCTAACACTCTATTCTAAGGGCCTATCGGAGAAAAATACCTAGAGACAATTTTAGAGTCACCAATTAACCAAACATGCATGTCTGTGGGAGGAACCCGCAGCCCCCGGAATAAACCCACACGGCACAGAGAGAACATGCATACTCCCCACAGAAAGGTTCCCATCCCCTGCCAGCCTGGGGATTTGAACCTGGGACCTTCTAGCTGTGAGACAACAGCACTAACCACTGTACCACCATGCTGCCCTAACTGGCCACCATCCCCTGCCCGCCAACCAAATGAATGTTGGAAGCCTGTCTAAAACAGGTGGTGTTCTGCTCATACGCAGTGAGTACAGTGTGATCTTGAATGCATTTGTGCATGCGCAGTGAGTGAAGGCGTGGATTCCATTTGAAGGGTGGAAAACATTCATTAGGTTGTGGCAGATGCAATAAGTGTACCCAGTGTGGAGGCACGGAATAAGTGCAGGCACGGCGAACTGAAGTTTAAAAGGGTGTTTTATTCATCCACCATCACAGGACTCACTCCAGCGCTGTGTAAAGCGCGCTGGAGCGAGCCCTCAGCAAACAGGCAATGCGTGTGATCAAAACAGCAGTAGTAAGAGAGAGAGAGAGCAAGCGATATGGTTGGCTTATATACCCAGCTAGACAATGCATGCATGGCACATTAACATCACAGTAAACTGCAGGGAGGCATGGACATTTACATGAGAGTCACGCATATCAATAGCAGGATTACTGGCAGGAAGGAGAGGCTGCCTATTGATATCAGTACATACATCTCACTGTTATGCTAATTGCTCCAGCTGAGCGCTCTGCTTGTCCGTAGGCTGTGGGGGTCACCCACAAGGTACATTTTTTAGTGAAACTGGGTTGTCTAACTCATGACTGTTTCCCCAAATGTCTGGAACAACTTTGGACTATCTTATTTTAAAACTACGTTGATTTCAGCTAAGACAGTTCCAAGTACAGTGTTTCAGAGAATGCTGGAATACCCCAGTCATACCCAGCGGCAGTCATCATGGTGTACCTCATTTAAATAAAAAATAATTCACGTATGCATAATTGAAAATGGGCAAAATGAGTAGTATTGTGGTGACCCACCACACTCTACACGGACATTTCTCACACTCAGCAGGTCTGGAGGAAGCAGAGGACCATTCACATACAGACAGAGAGCCCCTAGGGGACAACCAGAACAATGGACTGTTGTTTATACATCCCCGGATTAGGGAGAGGATGTCCGGGCGCCAGTTGGTCACACTAATAATAGGTATTGACTGATATGTATATCAGTATGCTAATGTGCCATGCATTCTCTCTCTGTTTGTATAACATGTATAAAAGAACTTGCTATACACACCTCAGAGCACAGTAGCGCACAGAGCTACAAAGTGCATCTCATTATGTTGGAGGAAATAAAACCCTGCAACCTTCCAGCTTGTTGCATCTCGCCTGATCTTTTACCTCCACACTGGTGACTCTAGACGTGTCATGGTGACACCGGCATCCTCTTCATCCACACCGGAGCACGCTCTCCAGAGCGGGCAGTGCTAGGACCGACACGCACCATGAACGGAGACACGAGCAAACCGAAGGAAGCAGCCTGAATGGGGAAAAATCTTTGGCACTGTCTGCGTGATTTCCACCAAGCTCCCTGACCCTGACTCACTCTGGACAGCGGACCTCCGGCGCACAGAAGCCCCGCACGCACACCACAGGATTACGAGGACAGTGCAACTTCCAGCTATGTGGTCACTGCACCAAGCGTGCGCCACACACAGGGACAAACCGGCTCCAGACTGATACATCGTCCTCCGCCGCTGCACATGCCCGAGAAACACGGCCAACCCCCATCCTTGGAACCTTCAGGGCTGCTCACGCACCTGAAGCAGACATGCAGCCTGCACACAGGACTTTGTATGGGTTTCTCAGCCACGGCGCACAATGGGAGTTTAGCCGATTGCTGTCCCCGATGGCTTTAGGGCTGCGTCTGCACCTAAAGCCAAACCGCCAAGTCTCTCACACAGCTGCAGCTGTTTCACAGCCGCTACACATCCTCGGGGAATTTGACCGTTCGCCTTCCCCACATCCTCGCTGGACCGAGCCACGAGAGGAGTCAGAGACTTAATTTTTTCACAGCCGCTGCGGGTCACCGCCAGGTTGACCCGGAAAGTCCCTCACCATCGCGGATCCACACGCAATTTTTGCGCAGCCCAGACACCTTTGATGTCCAGGGCCAGCACTCACTTACTCCCACCCCCCTCCCCCTCCTCCTCCACAGCGCTCTTCCCACACCTCACTCCCTAAAGCCGGCTGATCGCCGGTTGGTTCCATTACGCTCGAAGCGCACCGGCCCCGTGCGCCCACGACCCACGGCCGTTCAACGTGCTGGAACCCGGAGTGGAGAACACTGTTTTTTCCACCCCTCCCCCGTCCCCCCCACGGACTGACATGCCCTCCAACACTCCTCTACAGCAGGACAGTTTTACCGGAGCTGGAGCCCAAACAACGGGGGGGGGGGGGGTCACAGCCCCTGCTGAGTGTTCTGGGGAGGGAGCCCTGTGGTGACCCACCACACTCTACACAGACTTTCCTCACACTCAGCAGGTCTGGAGGAAGCAGAGGACCATTCACATACGGACAGAGAGCCCCTGGGGGACAACCAGAACAATGGACTGTTGTTTATATGTCCTGGATTAGGGAGAGGACGTCCGGGCGCCAGCTGGTCATGCTAATAATAGGTATTGACTGATATGTATATCACTATGCTAATGTACCATGCATTCTCTCTCTGTTTGTATAACATGTATAAAAGAGCTTGCTATACATGCCTCAGCAGCACAGTAGCGCACAGAGCTACAAAGTGGGTCTCATTATGTTGGAGGAAATAAAACCCTGCAACCTTCCAGCTCGTCGCATCTCGCCTGATCTTTTACCTCCACAGTATAATTATTATAAGCAAGAAACCAGTAATTAGCTGTATCATAACATAAAGCTCCACCCCGCTGTCAACTGTGTTTTCTGTCAATATTTATGTTGCCTTCAGCTACTTCTACCACAGCTCCTGAGCTGCCGCCACAACAGCATAACTTTACAACGGTGTTTGTGAATGATCACTGGAACTATGGTTTTGGGAAACACCTGTGTTGTTCAGCAACCAATGATATATGCAAGTAGCACAACTGTAGCTTGAGTTTTGGTTTTCACAAACACTTGTATCTCAACTGCATAGTTCATACCTCCTACTAAGTTGATAACATAGTTAGCAACCAAGCTTTTGGGAAATGCACCCCAGAGCCATTTCAGGCTATTGAGGATTTGCAGCAACATCACAAAATCATCTGAAGTTCTGTCTACTCCCTTTGATGGTAGGCAAACAACACATTGCTGACAATGTATTTCTGCTAGATTAGAACACTTTTTTTTAATACTTTTACCAACTTTTTTATACAGTTTGTGGATTAGAGTGGCATAAATTTCAACTACATGGTCCCTACATTTATGTGCCTATATTTTAAAGAAATTATCAACTAAAATATAATCTTACTAGGAGTGTGAAAAAATAAAAAGGTGAACAGCCACGGGAGGCTGAATAGTGAAGTCTTCCCCAGATCCCCATCGTCATAGACTGTAGGTTAAGCAGTTTCAACATTCAGTAGGAAAATATCCTCAATTTAATTACAAGTTATCTATTTTTATACATATTTTGTTGCCACTCTATACTAATTGCCACTTTTTATAAAAAAGCTGGCAGCCTGCTCAGCCCAATGAGAGCTTCCATCCAGCTTCAAGTAGTGACGGGATCCACAGTTCACCAAAATGTACTGAATCACTTCAGTTCGTTCACTAAAAAGATCCATTCTAAAGATTTGTACACCAAATCACTCAGTGCTGTACTGGAGCTCTGAAGGTGTGTTCACACCACGCATAAAAAGTCAATGGAAATCATGCATACAAAGTCAGTGGAAAGAGGTGAGCACAAGCAAAATTGCGCATTTGCGCGTTCACCTCCGAGGTATAGCACTAGCTTTGAGATTCTGTCATCACCGGAGTAAAAGTATCAACACTGGAGAGTAAACTAGTTTGAAAATGAGACTGATGCTGTGTTAGAAATGCTCACTCGTTCCCCATGTAGTGTACTATTTAGTGAATCAGCCATTTTGTAGTGCTGTTCAAAATCTTAACTGAAAATTTCATTCTCACCATATAGTACACTCAAAACATCCCACAATGCATTTTGAAAAGAAGTGTACAACGGATGGGCACTACATTAGCAAATATATCCCATAATGCAATGCGCAGCCAACGGAGCAGTGAGAGAAGAGCTTCACATCACAACATAAACTACCTTAAGGTATTTATATTTATTAATTCAGCAAAAACAATTTGATTTAATACATATTTACTACAAATTATATGCAGGCATTCATTTTTTTTTACCACCATTAGTCTGTTATGTTTTACTGTCTCATGTGATGACGTCATTAACCATGCCGGGAAAACAAGCCCAGTAGTGTCCGAAAGTGGTTAATTTTATTGTTATATTGAGTTTACTGTATAGTCCGCTATATCTAAACTCACTATATAGCGAGTAGGCAGCGAATGCGTGAACATTCCGAACACAGCTTGACTCTCGCCTGCAGACAGAAGAACCAGGAGCTCTTCAGCTGAATCGGGATGTCGGAGATATTTACCCGTGGATTTCTGCCATGGACGTGCTAACAAGACTAGCAGGCTAGCCTTGGCTAGTGGGCGCTGCTTGCTCCTTCACTGCTCTTCAGTATGCTCACTGACTGAACTGATGAGAATGTGAGGGAGGCAACTGCTGTATGAATCAGCGGCTGTACAGATCAGCTGGTGTGTTGGTCTCTGCTCCTGAGTCAGTACACGTTCATGTACTGACAACTATGTGGGAGGCTGCTAAACGAATCACTAGTGTTTCTGGTCTCTGCTCCACAGCACACGTTCATGTACTGACAACTTGCGGGAGGTTGCTGAACTAAGCAGCAGGCAAGGCGGCTTGGATTCGTGCTGTGTGTTTAAACATGGTAAACATACTGTATGTAACAGATTATTATTATTATTATTATTATTATTATTATTATTATTATTATTATTATTATTTATTGTTATTATTGTAACTGTCAGAGAGAGTTTTTATGGTAAAGTCCATTTATGTTTTATAAATCATTTGGTTGTTTAAAAAAAATTGTTAAAGTGTGTGATATAATTAACATGGCTAAAAAGAGTTAAAATAAGATTTAAAGGGCAAACAGTTTATTTACACTTTGTTAATAAAGTTGTTTATGTGAGGGTCACAGGTCACATGACCACAGTAAAAAGGCACGACTAAGGCATTATGGGTCAGAAGCAAATGAAGGCAGTCGGAGATGCCCTGGGATTGTTATGATACCTGCATAACAATGGGCGGCGTGGTGGCGGAGTGGTTAGCACTGCGGCAGCACAGCAACTCACCCTTGGCCTGGGGATCCTGGGTTTGATCCCAGCCCCTGACCAACAGTGATCTGTGTGGAGTTTGCATGTTCTCCCCGTGTCTGCGTGGGATTTCTCCGGTTTCCTCCCACATGCCAAAAACATGCAAGTTAGGTTAATTGGCATCAAAGCTGGGGATTCTAAATTGTCCTTAGGTATGACTGTGAGAGTGTATGGTTGTCTGTCTCTCTGTGTTGGCCCTGCGATGGACTGGCGATCTGTCCAGGGTGTACCCTGCCTCTTGCCTAAAAATGCTGGGATAGACTCCAGCCCCCCAACGACCCGAAAAGGATTAAGCGGAAGAAGAAGAATGAATGAAACCTGTCTTTTGTTTTGTTGGATGTTATTAATGCATCTGCCACTATGCTATCATGTTTGGGATCTGTGTATTGCTTGGCATTAGCAAAGAGACCTATGGAAGAGATGTATGGACTGAAAGGGAAGAATTCTCATTCTAATTTCTTTGTATTTTGTCCTTTTGTAGTTTTCACAGTGTTATATTTCCAGCAATGGTTTCGTATCATCATTGGTTGCCCTTGTCCACACCAGAGAGACAAGAGTGAATAAAGTGTTGGAAAGACATCAGTAGGGAACACAGTCTTTACTCAGTGAACCAGTGTAGTTACAATAATGCTGGATTATTTTAAGAGTATATTTAACCCTGTTTTGAAACCACTGCCTGGGAGCAGCTCTGCGAGCCACATGGTGAGGACATCGATGGCCTCACTCACGCCATCACGGACTACATCAGCTTCTGTGTGGACAACACCGTACCCACCAAGACCATACAGTGTTGCTCGAACAACAAACCCTGGATCAACCCTGAGATAAAAACACTTCTGAGAGAGAAGAAGAGGATCTTCAGGTCGGGGAACAGGGAGATGCTGAAGTCCGTACAGAGGGAGCTGAGGAGAAAGATCAGAGAAGGCAAGGACAGCTTCAGGAAGAAGATGGAGGACAAGCTGCAACAGAGCGACATCGGTGGGGTCTGGAGAAACCTTAAAACCATCTCTGGGCTCCAGAATACCTCCCCCCAGGCCACGGGGGGCAGGGAGTGGGCGAACAATCTGAACCTGTTTTTTAATAGGTTTGACCAACCGCCCTCCCCCCCGACTGCACAACAACCACTGCTGCCTCTGAAGACATCGAGTCCTGCTGCCCACACCCCACTCCACCATCGCCCCCCCACTCCCAACACACAGCCCCCCAACATTACCCTCACTAAGACCCAGGTGAGGACGGAGCTGAGGAAGATCAAAGGGAGGAAGGCGTCGGGACCGGACGGCATCAGCGCAAAGCTCCTCAAGTCCTGTGCAGACCAGCTATGTGGGATTGTGGAGCACATCTTTAACCTGAGCCTGAAGCTGGGGAGGGTACCACAGTTGTGGAAAACATCTTGTGTGGTACCTGTACCAAAGACTTCCCACCCCAAAGATCTGAACAGTTACAGACCAGTGGCCCTGACGTCCCACATGATGAAGACCCTGGAGAGACTCCTCCTTGCTCACCTCCGCCCCCTGGTGGGACCAGCGATGGATCCACTCCAGTTCGCCTACCAGCATGGCATTGGGGTGGAGGATGCGGTGATCTTCCTCCTTCATCGTTCTCTGTCCCACCTGGAGAAGCCCGGGAATGCAGTGAGGATCATGTTCTTTGACTTCTCCAGTGCTTTCAACACCATCCAACCGATGATCCTGAAGGACAAGCTGCTGTGCGCAGGGGTGGACCAGCACCTGTCATCATGGATCCTGGACTACCTCACTAACTGGCCACAGTTTGTGAGAACCCGGGACTGTGTGTCCGACACGATCATCGGTAGCACGGGGGCCCCCCAGGTAACGGTTTTGGCTTCCTTCCTGTTCACCCTTTATACTGCGGACTTCTCACACAACACAACACACTGCCATCTACAGAAGTTCTCTGATGACTCTGCGATCGTTGGCCTCATCTCCAATGGAGATGAAGCTGAATACAGAGGGCTTATCCAGGACTTCGTGGACTGGTGCCATCGGAACTGCCTCCAGATCAACGCGAGGAAAACTAAGTTGCTGGTGGTGGACTGCCGCAGGCAAGGACAACCCCTCACAGCACCAGTAAATATACAGGGAACAGACATCGAGATGGTGACATCCTACAAGTACCTGGGTGTTCATCTGAACAATAAACTAGACTGGTCACACAATACTGACGCACTCTTCAAGAAGGGACAGCGCAGGCTGTTCCTACTGAGGAGACTCAGGTCTTTTGGTGTACAAGGGGCGCTGCTGAAGACATTCTATGACACGGTGGTAGCATCAGCCATCACTTTTGGAGTGGTCTGCTGGGGCAGTGGCGTTACAGCAGCCGATAGGAAGAGACTGAACAAACTGATCAAGAAAGCTAGCTCTGTTCTGGGGCAATTCCTTGACCCAGTGGAGGAAATGGGAGAGAGAAGGATGGTGGCTAAACTGTCATCTCTGCTGGAGTCCGAGTTCCACCCTATGCAGGACATACTGAATGCACTGAGGAGCTCATTTAGCAGCAGACTACATCATCCTAGGTGCACAACCGAGAGGTTCCACAGGTCCTTCCTACCTACGGCTGTCAGATTGTATAACCTAAGCAGGGCTGCTCGCAGAGATAGCAAAAAATGTGACAACCTAATAGTAGTGAATGCAAAAGACGCAATAGACTTACACAAATGGTCCCCTCCGGTATACAACTAGGAAAATACCGGTCGCTACAGAGGGTGACAATATGTATGGGTACATAATCATACCATGTAGGATAACTAAGTAGACGGTTATGCTGTTCATTCCATCTAGCTACAATGCTCCGCACTGTGTGTGTTTGTATATTTATTCCATCTAGCTAGAATGCTCCGCACTGTGTGTTTATATATTTTTATGTACATATGTGTACTCGCTGCTCTTGTTTTTGTTTTTTTTTCTTGTCTTCTGATTGTTGCTCTGAGTGTTGCTGTCCCTGTGCTGTTGCAATCCTGGAATTTCCCCATTGAGGGACTAATAAAGGCTTATCTTATCTTATCTTATCTTTATTTTAGTACTCGGGGGTTTTATGCATTTTCCTGGTTTTAAATGAGTTTGCTGTTTTTCTTTTTGTTTTTTTAACGGGTTGATTTGTAACATATTATTATTGCATGTTTTGTTCTGGTGTTTTAGTGTTGTTTTTTTTAAAGGATAACTTTAAAAAAAACAGCGATTGTAAACTTAACTCCACTCCTGTCACACGTGGCTCTAGGGAGCCACGCAATAAGAGAGCCAAGGGCGAGCCAGTCAATTGTGATGTTTAATAGTGACAGGGGTAAGGGATGAGGAAAGCACAGATGCTCATACATAGTTACACTCATGGGCAGTACAGCAACAGAGTTAACAGTTAATAAGGTGGCGCTCCCAAGTGATTCGCTAAGACTAGTAGAGGGCTTGCGCCGGACATGGGGGCACAGAGGCACAAATACTTCTTACGGGAAAACACTTACGAGAGATGCTGGATGATGAGACAAGGGCTGGCACCGGACGAAGGGGCTCCAGCCTAGTAGTGCTTATGTCGCAGCGCCGAATGATCGTGGCTGCTCCTCTTTGTACTCATTAGCAGCGCCCCAGCTGATGAGGATTAATTGGCCCCAGCCGTCCCGTGACACTGACAGCTGGGAGCCAGCTGAGGCGCTGCCCAATGAGAGGCAGGGATAAAAGGAGCATGGGCTGAGCGCCGAGCCGGCGTCTCACCCCATGGTGAAAGAGCCGCCCCCTCACGGTCGGGCTCCCGAACGACCAGGAACATCCCAGCCACCCCCCCACCCCCCAACCTAGGGTGGGTGGAAGGGAGGCAGGACCGGAGGTAAAGATGCAAAGGGAAGGACAAAACAAAAAAACCCCCAATGGACAATGTAGGGTCGCAGGGCAGAGAGAGGAAAAAACCCAAACACAATACGTTACAAAACAGGGAAAAATTAACCCAGGGCACAGATGGGGAGAAAACTGAGTAGGACACAGGTTACGCTCTACTCAGATAACACAACGTGTAGCCCAGGGCAAGAAAGGGAGGAAAAAAAAAAAAAACCCAAAGAGGTAACAGGACAAATAAAGCAATTACAGAGTATGGTTAAGGGGGAACGAAACACACTACTCCATAACGCACTCCTACAAAGCTAAAGATAAAATAAGGGTGATGAAAGACGCTGAGTACGGGTGGCAGGGAAAACAATACACAGCGCCATATACAAAGAGGGACACCCAGGGAAATAACGGTGACAGGGTAGGAACAGGATGAACATGAGGGAAAAATGCTGAGTACGGTTTACAAGGGGGAGAACACAATACACAGCACCAAAAAAAACCCGGGGGATTACCCAGAGGGATAAAGGTGACAGGATCATAGGATAACAATAAGGTAAAATGCTGAGTACGGTTAATAAGGGAGAAAACACAATACACAGCACTAAATACAAGGAGGGTCACCTAGAGGGATAATGGTGACAGGTGAAACAGGGTAACAATAAGGTAAATTGCTGAGTATGGTTATAAGGGTTAAAAACACGATACACAGCACTAAATACAAGGGTCACCTAGAGGGATAATGGTGACAGGAGCACAGGATAATGATAAGATAAAAATGCTGAGTATGGTTAATAAAAAAAAAAACACAACACACAGCACAAAAACATATATTCCCCTAACGGACAAAGAAACTACACCCGAGTGACCTCAATAATAATAAAAGAAGTAAAGGACACCCGAGGAGACAGCAGGCAGAGTCCAAAACGGCTGGAATTGTTCTGGTAATCTCCCCGCCCATTGTCCAGTTGGCAACCCGGGGAAGAGACAATGTTCGGGCGGCCAAGTCCAAACCCAAGTTCCAAGAAACTAGGCCACCGGTAGCCGTGCCAGGCCACCCAGCAACAATACAGTTCGTCGGGAGGTTGGACCAGCTCGCCGAACCAGAAGACTTGCAGGTCAAGCCGTCGACCCACGTCACTCAACCACCAGGACCGTTGAGACGGGCGAAGGGTCAGAGCGGACCCCGGAGGAAGAGGCTTAGGGGAGAGCCGATGATGAGGTAGACGAGCGTCAGGCTGCAGGGGAACAGCCACCTCCCCACTGGACCTGGACAACACTGGGGTGGCACCCGCGTCGGACCCGATTGGGTCTTAAGCGAACCCATGCTGAACGCCGCTGGAGCAGCACCCGCGTCGGACCCCGATTGGGTCTCAGGCGAATCCATGTCGAGCACCGCTGGAGCAGCACCCACGACGGACCCCGACTGGGTCGGCACCGCACCGGAACCGACCTTCAACACTGAACCTGGACCCCACAGCACCACGAGGAATGGCAACTCCTCGCCGGCGACCCTGGAAGAAGGCTCAGAGGAGAAAACAGAACCGGGGTCAGGATCACCGGCAGCGCCAGAACCCGGCGGAACGAGCTCGGATGCAGCGGGCGGCTGCACCTGGCTCATCCCCCCTAGAGACAGGCTAAAGTGCTCAGAGAAATAGAGGGAGAAAAGAGAGAGGAGCACTCGCCTGATCTCGGGTTCCGACGCCGTCCAGGACTGCGAAGATCCAGGATCCGTTGTCCGGAGGTCGTTGTCAGGCTCCCATTCGGCTGCGTCGGGCCCCGCAGCCAGAACGATGGTCAGTGCAGCTTGAGGTTCCTCCAGCGCAAGTAGCCATGCCGACAGTCCACGCGGCGTGATGGTAGGAGAACCTCGTCCTGCTGGACCGAACCGCACCTCCGTGGAGACCCGGAGACGCTTGGTCGTCGGCGCAGACTCCACACAGCAGTCGGTCTTCCTCCTCCGCCCACAACGTAGCTGCGGAACCGCAGGCCCTCTCCTCGTCCCACCACGTTGACCCGGAGCCGGGGAGCGCTCGGCGGAGAGAGACACAGAGAATGCAGGATTAAAGGCACAGGTTACAGCAGGTGGTGGGAGTTCAGGGAGCTGCGAACCCCGAACTCCACCTCCAGGAGTGTGACAGAGCAAATCATTAAACTGATGTAAATAAATTGAGACTTGCCTGCCTCCTGGAGGTTGGGTGGAGCCTGCTGCGGTGAACATTGCTTCCTCCTCTCCCCGCCAGGCGATAACGGAGGACCCCCTGGGAAATCGTCTGGGGACCGCTCGCGTCATCTCCAGGAGAGGGCTCACCAGGCCGGGATTCCAGGCACACACAGCAGTCGGGGAGTGCGTCAAGGAGGAGGGGGTATCAGCCGGGGTGAGCCAGCCCGAATGTCCTGGAGTGACAGCGGGGGAATGAGGCTCAGGGAACGAGGCTGTAAAATCTCCACACTGACGAGGCGAAAAGGTGACAGCTGCGTGGGAGGAGAGGTCCTGGTGGAAGCCCAGAACTGGATCTGGACGGGGTTCATGCTGAGATGACTTGGTGAAGTGATGACGGCTATTCTCAGGGGACGAAGCGAGGGGGGAACCCAGGAATCGCCGCTCCTGAGCAGAGACCGAGGCGAGGAAGGCGTTGAGCTCGGGAAAACTTCGCTGCCCTGGAGTCCTCTCCATCAATCTCACTGCCGCCGCCACATGCCTGCAGATGGTGAATGGATGCACAGCGGGAATCGCGTCAGCCACTTGGTCCCAGACGTAACTGCTGTCAGCTGCGGCTCCATGGGAGGAATCCCGAGTGACGTGGTGCAGAACGGGGGAAGCCCTCTGGGTGGCGCGAACTCCCGGGCTGGAATGGCAGCAGGAACGGGGTCCCGAAGCGGGGGGCAACGTCATCCACTTCGGCGTTCTGCCGGGGTTTCCATCCAACCCGCGGAGCTTCTCTCGCTGTGTGTCCATGGCGTCAATCCTGGCACTCACCTCGAGATGGAATAAGGAGCGGGTGTAACTGTCCAGGAGATCCTCAGCATGGCCCGGATGCCAGCGTCTCGCGTTGGAGACGTCGTGCAGGGTGAAGAGCATCCTGTCGACAGTCCCCAGGATGGACCTCAGCTCGTCGCCCTGGCGTCGGAAGTGACTCCTGGGAAACGGCATGCTAACGGCGCTAACACCCGGACAGGAAGGTACAAGTCCAAACCATTTACGGCCGCCGGCAACTCGTTCTGGCTGCGACATACTGTCACACGTGGCTCTAGAGAGCCACGCAATAAGCGAGCCAAGGGCGAGCCAGTCAATTGTGATGTTTAATAGTGACAGGGGTAAGGGATGAGGAAAGCACAGATGCTCATACATAGTTACACTCATGGGCAGTACAGCAACAGAGTTAACAGTTAATAAGGTGGCGCTCCCAAGTGATTCGCTAAGACTAGTAGAGGGCTTGCGCCGGACATGGGGGCACAGAGGCACAAATACTTCTTACGGGAAAACACTTACGAGAGATGCTGGATGATGAGACAAGGGCTGGCACCGGACGAAGGGGCTCCAGCCTAGTAGTGCTTATGTCGCAGCGCCGAATGATCGTGGCTGCTCCTCTTTGTACTCATTAGCAGCGCCCCAGCCGATGAGGATTAATTGGCCCCAGCCGTCCCGTGACACTGACAGCTGGGAGCCAGCTGAGACGCTGCCCAATGAGAGGCAGGGATAAAAGGAGCATGGGCTGATCGCCGAGCCGGCGTCTCACCCCATGGTGACAACTCCTGTATATACGTAGCCTAACAGTGAAACCTTGTTTAAACACTCATCCAATGAAAGCAGCTCTTTCTGGAGCTCCAGGTGTGTGAGGCTATAATAGGCTGTATAAGGCTAGGAGAGCTGCCAGTCAATGACCTGTATGTGATTCAGAGGCGGGGGATGAAATGGTCACTATTTAAGTGATTTGTTCAGTTATGGTAAGTGATTCAGTACAGCTCATTCACCCAAAAGAACTAGTACACTCGAACGAATCGTTCATGAACGTTCCAACTCTAACTTCAAGCCTCTGCAGAACAAAGCAGTGAGAGCTGGCCTTAATCTCCCGTTATCTTTCTGTGACACTTCAGATGATTTTTAGTGAGAGATTTTACATATTTCGATACAATAATGTCACATGCCATGATAAACCATTTCTGTCATTTAGGTGGTGGGCGTTTTTCATGTCATTGATCAATCCACATCAGGAGAGTATGCTATTTTATAAATACAGTGTTTACTATTTTTGGTAAATCTGAGAAAATTTGTTGGCAGCCTCAGTTTGACCACATTTTTTAATAAACTTACTTTTTCATTGTCAGTCCCCTCTGGCATCTTTCAGAGTAGCGTTAGCTGACAAACCAGTCAGATTTTTTTGTCCCCCAGGTGACCATATACACCAATCATCCATCCATCCATCTTCTTCCGCTTAATCCTTTTCGAGTCGCAGGGGGGTGGGGTGGAGCCTATCCCAGCATCCCTGGGCAAGAGGCAGGGTACACCCTGGACAGATCGCCAGTCCATCACAGGGCCAACACAGAGAAACAGACAACCATTCACTCTCACAGTCATACCTAAGGACAATTTAGAATCCTCAGTTTGATGCCAGTTAACCTAACTTGCATGTTTTTGGCATGTAGAAGGAAACCGGAGAAATCCTGGGGTAATCCCACGCAGACACGGGGAGAACATGCAAACTCCACACAGATCACTGTTGGTTGAACCCAGGATCCCCCGGCCATGGGTGAGTTGCTGTGCTACGGCAGTGCTAACCACTCCGCCACCACACTGCCCTCACATTCGACTTAATCAGGACACCGTGGGTAAATGTATAGCGGGTCTTTCTGACAGCTGATTTATTAATAAAATTTAATTTCTCAAAAAAACCCAAAGCAGTAAAGACTGTAACGATCTGTACCTCCTTTAAAACTGTTGAATTGATTTTACGTCACTGCTTTTTTCTACGTATTTATTTGATTCTGGTTTATTATTATTATTTTCTGATACCCCCGGACTGTTTTCAATCAATGTTCCCTGTATTCCATTATACAGTACATATTCTTAACCGATTATGTATATGTACTGATGTTTTTGTACTTTGTTCTTCAATAAAGTTTAAGAAATATAAGAATGTCTATAACTAGCTATAAAAGTATTACATTGGTTGAAGTAAACAACCAGACAAGGGCAAGATTATAGAACATAATATATTTATTAATAAGTCCTGATTCATTACCTCAGATCATTACCTAGATTATCCCGTTTATTCTTTGGAGAAAAAAAAAACATAATACCACAAGACTGTTTTATCACATCTTTATCATATTTAATATTGATTCATAATTGACTATTGCACCAGGATCATTTGTGTATTTAAATCTGATGAGAAAGTCAAAATAAATTACTTTGTCTCACTCTCTGTCTGCTACGCTATTTCTTGCCTTGATATGGCCCTATTGTGGAGAGAATAACCAGGCCG
The DNA here is from genome assembly GCA_020510985.1 of Pholidichthys leucotaenia. Taxonomy (NCBI): domain Eukaryota; kingdom Metazoa; phylum Chordata; class Actinopteri; order Cichliformes; family Pholidichthyidae; genus Pholidichthys; species Pholidichthys leucotaenia. The sequence goes on along the minus strand of CM035847.1, from coordinate 285,520,196 downwards.
AACTTTTCCGAGCAGATGAAACTTTATTCCACTCTCTCTCACATTCACCAGAATCAGAAAACATACCACCAGGTTGCAGGCACTCTCTTTTATATCACAGCACTAACACTTCTCTGCTACCTGGGGTGCTGCATTAACATATCACTCCCCACACTCCCCACCTTTGATCTGCCACTTCAGTCTGAGGGAAAACTACTGAGTAACTGCTGAGTGGGTTCCCCACACTATCTTTATTGGTAATGTCTCATATGTCAAATCAGACCCACATTTTCATTATTTACTGTGAATGTCAGCAGGGGGATCTGTGAAGTGCTGCATATGTAAATACAATTCAATATTCAGATAGAAGCATTCTCTGGACTTTGTGAATCTTGCTACAAAGGAAAGCAAAATAACTGAAAAGACATAAAAATATAAGCTGCTCAGTAGCCACACTTCAGGTGTGCCAGTCCACGTAGGCTTTCATAGACAATGCTACATGCTGTACACTAATAAAAGAAATATTGAGAGCCCGAAAACTGAGACAAAAATCAGCCTAAGTCTACTGGATTCACTTTTTTTTTTTTTTTTTTACTCTGAAACCTTCACCATTCATCCAATTCACCATTCAGATAAAAAAAAAATAAAAAAAAAAATACTTAATTCCAGTTGACTAGACTAGCTTTCATAGAGTATGTTGACCCACCTGGATGACTGAGAATCTTCATCAAAGTGTGGACTATGTCATTACCAGTTTTGGGCAAGTTACTAAAAAATAATTAATTACAGTTGCTTGTTACTTGTTTTCGAAAGTAATCAAGTTACTTTACCAATTACTGCATGATTAAAGTAGTTAGTTAATTTTCCAAGTACCTTTCACTTTACTTTTAAATGCATACTTAAATCATCTTGCACACATAGGAAGATAATTTATTTAATGGATTACATTACGGGCTTATTAATGTCAGGCTGAAAACAGACCGTTTCAGACAGAACTTCACAGACAGTTTTTTAATGCTGGTGTTCCTGCACATGTGTCAGTGTGGGACATGGGCACTGTCCATGTTTATCTTACCTTTATGTTATGGATTCACCCGATGTGCAGTGATCCAAAGAAAATGTTAATTTTCCGCAGTCCAAATGTCTGCTGTGACAGAGACATGATCTAGTCCCTCAAATGCCTTTTGGAAATTAAAATCCATTTTTGAATAATCCTTATCCAGGTAGCAAGTAAATGTGTTTTAACGTCAGTGGATCACAGTCCAGCTGTTTGATGAAAAGTGACTGTTATTACATCTTCATTCTGTAAAGATGTATCTTGCAATCAGTCGGTTTAATTCTTGCTGAGTCACAAACTCTCCAGATACATACCCGTGATTGAAATCCAGTTGTGGATTTGGGGGAGTGGGGAGTTGGAGAATGTGGGGAACACCGTCCTCTGTGAAGAGGTTTGTGCCGTGGGGGTCCTTATCCTCTTCATGGAGCTTGGGCTGTAGCTCTGCAACAGGAATGAAATGACGGCAATTTCTTCTGCATGTTTTCCCACTGGATTGGATGATGAAAGAGCGTGGCTCATTTCTAGTCTCTTTCACAGTTCCAAGTTGGTCGTATCCTTTGGGGGTCTGCAGTTGGACCATTGTCCCTCGGCTATTGGGTTTAATGGTCGACTTGACCTGTCATAGCTGTGCTTTAGGGTGAGACTCTTTTTAAGAAGCTGGGTGTTGATTAGCTGAGTTGGACGTGGAGATGGTTGGAGCAGTTTTGTGCTTACTGGAATGGTTGTGTGTTTTTGACGCAACATTAGACCTTCAGCAGGAGAGCCACACGTTGAATCACGGGGGGTGTTTCTGAGGTTCAGGAGGCTGAGGAAAACATCAGTTCCATCTCTGTGTGACTTTTCCATTAGTTGTTTAGCACTGCGGACTGCCCTTTCCGCAAGTCCATTTGATTGGGGAAACTCAGGGCTGCTGGTTGAATGAACAAAATCCTACTGTTTGGCAAAGTCTTTGAAATGCTGACTGGTGTATTGCCTAGCATTATCAGAGATGAGGGTGTGTGGAGTGCCATGGACTGAAAAGTGTCGTTTTAGTTTGGAGATCAAAGATGATGACGTCAGGTCACAGAGATGATTGATCTTGAACCAACCAGAGTACGAATCCACCAGCACTTGGCAGTGTTTTCCATGCCATTCAAAAATGTCTGTGGCCACTATGGACCATGGGAGTTCTAGGACTGGGTAGAGTTTGAGGGGTTCTCTTTGCTGGTGACATTTGGTGCTATTGCATGTCGTGCACGTGATTAACTCTTCTGTGATGTCATGTGACATTGTTGGCCATAATATGATGCCTCTAGCTCTGCACTTAGTTGCTTCAACACCTGGATGGCCTTTGTGTACAATGTTTATATATTATCTGTGCAGGGACTGAGGGATAACTGTTTTATGGCCTTTCATGATGATCCCATCCTCAACGGTGAGCTTGTCTCTGTATGGGAAGAAGGGTCTAATGGCAGGCTGGACCTGGTTCATCTTGATTCACCATCCTTTTTGAATGACTGTTATGAGGGTTTGTAGCAGCTCATCCTCTGCAGTGTACTCTCTTAACTCTTCCAGGTGGGCTGTGGAGATGCAACTCACTGACATAATTTTAAACGTGTCACTTTCAGCAGGGCTGGGGGAGATCTGTGTGTTTGGAGCCCTTGAGAGAGTGTCTGCTAGATACATATGCTTCCCTTTTTTGTAGACCAAGTTGATGTCGTAGCTCTGTAGGTGCAGCAGCATCCTTTGGAGTCATGCAGGGGCTGTGTGGTGTCACCATGGGGTGAGACGCCGGCTCGGCGCTCAGCCCATGCTCCTTTTATCCCTGCCTCTCATTGGGCAGTGCCTCAGCTGGTTCCCAGCTGTCAGTGTCACGGGACGGCTGGGGCCAATTAATCCTCATCAGCTGGGGCGCTGTTAATGAGTATAAAGAGGAGCAGCTTCGATCATTCGGGGCTGCGACATAAGCACTGCTAGGCTGAAGCCCCTTCGTCTGGTGTCAGCCTCAACTCCCCTTGCAGCATTCCGGTGTTTGTATCCCGCTGTGAGTATGCACGTCTTGTTACCCCCATGTCCGGTACGAGCTACCTACCCCTGCGCTGTGCAGCCTGAGAATGTACGTCTGTATGAGTGTCTGTGCTCTCCTCATCCCTTATCCCTTACCCAGAATAAAACATCACGACTCACTGGCTTGTCCCTGGCTCTGATTGCCCGGCTCCCTAGAGCCGGATATGACAGTATGTCGCAGCCAGAAGAGTTGCCGGCGGCCGTGAGTCGCTGTGGAAATGTACCTTTCTGTCCCGAGTGTCAGCGCTGCTAGCATGCCGTTTCCCAGGAGTCACTTCCGGCGCCAGGGCGACGAGCTAAGGTCCATCTCGGAGGCTGTCGACGGGACGTTCTTCACCCTGCACGACGCCTCCAACGCGAGACGCTGGCATCCGGGCCGTGCTGAGGAACTCCTGGACTGTCACCCTCACTCTCTGTACCATCTGGAGGACAGTGCCAGGATAGACGCTGCAGGTACACAGCGAGAGAAGCTCCACGGGGTGGATGGAAATCCCGGCAGGGAGTCGAAGTGGGCGACGTCTTTCCCCGCTTCGGAGTCCCGTTCCTGCCGCTATTCCAGTCCGGGAGTTCGCGCCAACCAGAGGACTTCCCCCGACCTGCGCCACGTCACTCGGGATTCCCTTCAAGGAGCCGCAGCTGACAGCAGTTATGTCCGGGGTCGAGTGGCTGTCGCGAGCTCTACTGTGTTTCCTGTCACCACCTTCAGGCATGTGGCGGCGGCAGTGAGATTGATGGTGAGGACTTCAGGGCTACGAAGCCTTCCCGTGCTCGACGCCTTCCTCGTCTCGATCTCCGATCTGGAGCGGCGAATCCTGGGTTTCCCCCTCGCTTCGTCCCCTGGGAGTAGTCGTCATCACATCGCCGAGTCACCTCTGCACGAACCTCGTCCGGATCCAGTTCTGGGTCATCGTCAGGACCGTTCCTCCCACGCAGCTGTCATCCCTTCGCCTCGTCAGTGTGGAGATTCTACAGCCTCGTCCCCTGAGCCTCGTTCCCCCGCTGTCATTCCTGGACATTCGGGCTGGCTCACCCCGGCTGTTTCCCCCTCCTCCTCGACGCGCTTCCTGACCGCTGTGTGTGCCTGGAATCCCGGCCTGGTGAGCTCTCTGCTGGAGACAACGCGAGCGACCCTCAGACGAATTCCCGGGGGGTCCTCCGTTATCGCCGGGCGGGGAGAGGAAGAAGCAGATTCCACTACAGCAGGCGATACTCAACCTCCAGGGGGCAGGCAAGTCATTGTTTTTTCACACCTGCTTAATGATTTGCTCTGTCACATCCCTGGAGGAGAAGTTCAGGGTTCGCAGCTCCCTGAACTCTCCCCACCTGCTGTAACCTGTATGCCTAATCCCGCATCCTCTGTGTCTCTCTCCGCCGAGCGGTCCCCGGCTCCGGGTCAACGTGGTGGGATATGGAGAGGGCCTGTGGTTCCGCAGCTACATTGCGGACGGAGGAGGGGGACTGACTGCTGCGTGGAGTCTACGCTGACGACTGAGCGTCCCTGGGTCTCCACGGAGGAGCGGTTCGGTCCAGCGGGACGAGATTCTTCTGGCTTCACGCCGAGTGGGTCGTCGGCGGGGTTACCTGAGCTGGAGGGATCTCAAGCTGCGCTGACCATCGTGCTGGCTACGGGGCCCGACGCGGCTAGATGGGAGCCTGACAACGACCTCCTGACGACGGATCCTGGATCTTCGCAGTCCTGGACGGCGTCAGAACCCGAGATCAGGCGAGTGCTCTCCTTTCTTTTCTCTTTTTTTATCTTTGAGCACTTCAGCCTATCTCCAGGGGAGACGAGCAGGGTGCAGCCGCCCGCTGTGTCTGAGCTCGTCTCGCCGGGTTCTGGCGCTGCCGGTGATCCTGATCCCGGTTCTGTTTTCTCTTCTGAGCCTTCTTCCAGGGTCACCGGCGAGGAGTTGCTGTTCCTCGTGGTGCTGGAGGGTCCGGGTTCAACGTTGGAGGTTGGTTCTGGTGCAGTATTCAACGTGGGTTCGCCTGAGGCCCGATCGGGGTCCGACGTGGGTGCTGCCCCAGTGTTGTCCAGGTCCGGTGAGGAGGTGGCCGTTTCCCTGAGGCCCGCCGCCCTCGTCATCGGCTCTCCCCTGAGCCTCTTCCACCGGGATCCGCTCTGACCCTTCGTCCGTCTCAACGGTCCTGGTGGTTGAGTGATGCGGGTCGACGACCCGACCCGCAAAACTTTCGGTTCGGCGATCTGGTTTCCCCCCACTGGTCTGTGTTTGCCTTTGGGTGGCCTGGTTCGGCAGCCGTTGGACTGGATTCCTGGGATCTGGGCCCAGAGTTCGCCGTCCGAACATTTCTCTTCCCCGGGTTGCCAACTGGACAATGGGCGGGGAGATTACCAGAACAATTCCGGCCGTTTTGGACTCTGCCTGCCGTCTCCTCGGGTGTCCTTTACTTCTTTTATTATTATTGAGGTCACTCGGGTGTAGTTTCTTTGTCCATTAGGGGAATATATGTTTTTGTGCTGTGTGTTATTTTTATTAACCATACTCAGCATTTTTATCTTATTGTTATCCTGTTACCCTGTCACCTTTTTTTCCTCTTGGTGACTCACCTTTTGTATTGCGCTGTGTATTGCATTTTCTTATCTTTACTCAGCGTTTTCATTCATCCTTACCTTAGCCTTGGCCTCGTCGGTGCATCATGGAGTATGCGTGTGGTTTCCTGTTCAACCATACTCTGTGATCACCCCATTCTGTCTTATTATCCTCGTGGGGGGCCTTCCCTAGCCCCGACTTTAACATTGACTGTGTTTTTTATTGTTTGAAGTAATGTGTTTCATTCCCACTTAACCGTACTTCATTATTACCATTTGTCCTTGTCACCTCTGTTTCTTTAGGTGATCTTTTATATATTCAGTGCTGTGTTTTGTTTTCTTTAGTATCCATGCACAGCGTTTTTCATCATTTTTTGTCCTGACCTTTGTCTTGTTGGTGCATTATGGAGTAGTGTGTTTTGTTCCCCTTAACTATACTCTGTGATTGCTTTATTCATTCCTGCCACCTTTTTGGTGGGTTTTTGGTTTTCTTTTTTTGCCCCGATCTATACGTTATTTGTATGCTGTCTGTAGTCATATTTGGTATTTTCCCTACCTGTGTCCTAACTCAGTTTTCTCCCTAACTGTGCTCTGGGTTAATCCTTTTCCCTGTGTTGTAGGGTATTGTATTTGGGTTTTTTTTCTCTGCCCTGCTGCCCTACATTGGTCTATTGTTTGTTTTGTCCTTCCCTTTGCATCTTCCCCTCCGGTCCTGCCTCCCTTCCGCCCACCCTAGGTGGGGAGGGGGGGGGGGGGCTGGGATGTTCCTGGTCGTTCGGGAGCCCGACCGTGAGGGGGAGGCTCTGTCACCATGGGGTGAGACGCCGGCTCGGCGCTCAGCCCATGCTCCTTTTATCCCTGCCTCTCATTGGGCAGTGCCTCAGCTGGTTCCCAGCTGTCAGTGTCACGGGACGGCTGGGGCCAATTAATCCTCATCAGCTGGGGCGCTGTTAATGAGTATAAAGAGGAGCAGCTTCGATCATTCGGGGCTGCGACATAAGCACTGCTAGGCTGAAGCCCCTTCGTCTGGTGTCAGCCTCAACTCCCCTTGCAGCATTCCGGTGTTTGTATCCCGCTGTGAGTATGCACGTCTTGTTACCCCCATGTCCGGTACGAGCTACCTACCCCTGCGCTGTGCAGCCTGAGAATGTACGTCTGTATGAGTGTCTGTGCTCTCCTCATCCCTTATCCCTTACCCAGAATAAAACATCACCACTCACTGGCTTGTCCCTGGCTCTGATTGCCCGGCTCCCTAGAGCCGGATATGACATGTGGATGTTTTTTTTTTAGGATAGTTACCAGAGGTTGGTGGTCAATTTCCATAATTGTGGGTTATCCATAAACATAGTCCTTAAACTTTGCGCAGGCAAACACAACAGCTAGGAGTTCCTTCTCTGTTTGGGCATAACATGTCTCTGTGTCTGTGAGTGTGCGTAATGCAAAGGCCTTTGGTTTGCCATTTTGGATACATGCAGCTCCGAGTCCGTGGCATGACATGTCGCAGGTGAGTGTGACTGGCTCCTTGACACTGTAGTATGCCAACACTGGTGGACTTGACAGGCATGATTTGAAGCGATTGAATGCATCTTGGTGTTGTTGAAACCAGCACCATGCAATCTCCTTATGAGTTAGCTTTCTCAGTGGTGCTGCAATGTCACTCAGGTTTGGAATGTATTTGCCAAGGTAGTTAACTATACCTAAGAAGCGCTGTAGTGATGTAACGTCTGTGGGAACTGGCATGTCGTTAATTGCTGCAGTTTTGGTGGGGTCAGCTTTTAGACCCTCACTTGTGAAGATGTGTCCAACATAACTGACTTGGTTGAGATGAAATTTGCGTGTGTCTGGATTTAATTTGAGATTGATCTCGCTCACTTTTTTCAGGACTCTCTTCAAGTTGTGAAAGGGTGTGCAAAAAGGGTCAGCAACATTTGCATTGCTTGAGGAAACTTGCACGCTTCCAAATTGACCGAACCATAATGGCAGTGTTTTATCGGGCTTTTACTGAATCTGTTTTATCCTTTTCTTTAGTGTCATGGTTTGGTCAGATAAAACTGAAACAGAGGAAATCCTTGGATCAGGTAGTTAGATGGTCCAGTCTTTTGCTTGGTGAGTCACAGCTGAGCCTGACAGCTGTGACTCACCGAGGATGGCTACCTCCATTTTAAATGATGACTCCCACCCTTTGCACTGCAACTTTCAGCTTCTTCCCTCAAGACGGAGGTTTGCTGTTCCAAAAAGTAGAACCCAGCGCTACAAAAACAGCTTTGTTCCTGCTGCTGTCAAAGAGTTGAACAAGTTGTAACAATATATTGCACATAATTTAGGTACCTATTTATTAACTCCATTTTATATTTACTTATTTTTGTAGGATTTTATTTGGGTTCTAAATATTTTATTGGGTTTTAGACCTTTGAGTTTTTAACCTCTTTGACTAGTTTTTAACTTTTTAATATGACCCTTCTCTCTTATCTCTGGTTTTTCTCTCATCTCTTTGTCTTTATACCCTGATTGATGGAGCCTTGAGTATTTTTATCATGTCTATAGTCAGCTTCATGTGTGCCTGTGTTTGTGTTTATGTTGAATGTAATTGTGGCTTGTAAATATGGATGTCACCAGACTGCAAAACAAATCTACCTACGGGTACAAATAAAGTAACCTGAACCTGAACCTGAAGTTGGCATCGTATTCAGCTGTTCCTCTGCCTCCAACAATAGCCACGGTTACATGGGCAAAATTTCTTCAATCTGATTACAATTCAGATCAGAACTTTACTGTTTACATGGATCCTGAAAAAGCTGATCCGATTAGGCTGTGTTTCCATGTGTCACACGTTTGAACGGAATAAATCATTTTGACATGCGCATGTCGACATTTTGACATTCTGAAAATAGTAGAAGAAGAAGAGTTTGCTCATGAGTTTGCACATGAGGAGTGGGCCAAAATACCTGCTGAGAGGTGCAGAAGTCTCACTGACAGTTACAGAAATCGTTTGATTGCAGTGATTGCCTCAAAAGGTTGTGCAACAAAATATTAAGTTAAGGGTACCATCATTTTTGTCCAGGCCTGTTTCATGAGTTTGTTTTTTAAAATAATTCTGTTGAACCACAATTCAAAAGCATTGTCTGACTTTCACTGGTAAATTTTCATAGAATTTTTATTTATTACCACTTTTGTCAGATTCAAGTTATTTCTGTGACCATTGTGGGTTTTTATTTCATTAACAGAGGGATACCAACAATTTTGTCCACGGCTGTATAACGTTATTATGCTTACCTAGCTGATGAAAATGCAGCCTTGTCACCCCATTTTTCTTTCACGTTTACTCCTTAGTAGTATTCTGTGGTCAATGGTGTCAATTGACACCATTGACCACCATAAAACTCCATTTTTCTTTCACGTTTACTCCTGACAATAACGCAGCTCATTGGTTGAATTCAGGTCAGGTGACCGTGGAGCGCTATTTTGATTGGTTAAATGGTAAATTGCGTTCACTTATTTGCTTAATTGCTGTAACTTGCTGCAGCAAGAGTTTTAACAGGTACTAGAAAGAGATCATATCCGCCAGAACCGGAGAGATATGATCTCTCCGGTTCTGGCCTCCCTTCATTGGCCTTCCATAGAGTTTAGAATTAAGTTTAAAATCCTTCTTCTCACTTTCAAAGTTCTAAACAATCAGGCCCCTTTTTATTTAAAAGATCTGATACTACTGTATTATCCTAACAGAGCACTATGCTCCCAAAATGCAGGATTACTTGTAATACCTAGAATCTCCAAAAGTACAATGGGAGGCAGAGCCTTCAGTTATCAAGCTCCTCTCCTGTGGAACCAGCTGCCAATCTGGATTCGGGAGTCAGACTCGATCCCTGTTTTTAAGAATAGGGTTAAAACCTTCCTTTTTGATATAGCCTACAATTAGGAAGGGATCATGTGTTTCTGAACCCTCCCTTAGTTATGCTTCTAATAGGTTTAGACAGCCGGGGGACCTCTGATAATGCACTGGGCTTCACTCCTTTCTTCACTCTCAATGAAGTATTTTTTTTTTTTTTTTGCTGGTCATTAACATCTGTTTGTTCTCTCCCATAGATTGAGTCCCGATCGTGCTGTTTGCTCTCTACATGTCTGTTCTTTTCATCTTCTCTATCCCCTCACCCCCCAGTCAGTGGCAGCAGATGACTGCCCCTCCCTGAGTCTGGTTCTGCTGGAGGTTTATTCCTGTTAAAAGGGAGTTTTTCCTTTCCACTGTCGCCAAGTGCTTACTCACAGGGGATTGCTGGGGTCTTTCTGCAATTGTGGGGGCTTCTTCTACAGTTGAAAGTGCTATGAGATGATTGTTGTTGTGAAATGGCGCTATAAAAATAAAGTTGAATTGAACTGAATTAGGTATATAGCACTTTTCTCATCTCTAGATGACCAAAGCGTTTTACAGATCCTGCTATCCACCCATCCACACACTGATGGCGGTGGAGTTGCCATACCCAGGCGCTGGCCTGACCCACCAGGAGCAACTGGCGGTTCAGTGTCTTGCTCAGGGTTAAGCATATAGTGGTCCTTAGTGATTGCCTGATCAGGTTTCACAACTAAAGTTTAATTTTCATAAAACTCCACTAATACTTAACTTGCCAACAAACAGATTCATGTTTAGAAAATATCTGTGTTAGCATATGTGTGAAAATCAGCTACTCTGTGGATGGGGACAGATCAGCTCAAAAACTAAACCAGATAGAGCCACTTGGCCCACCACCTAATTGGTCATTTCACAAAGCTTGCTTACCATTGTGGTGATGCATGTTGTGGTGTAGGGATACCAGGTATAAAGGGAGTGGTGTGGCACCTTTGGCGTGACGTCACCCCACCATATATATATATTGGGCAACCTGCCATTTTTTGGGTCAGTTATATTGAGAGACGGCCAGTGATTGTATGCGAAACACTAGTAGTAGGCAGTTAGCTCTTAACACGTGCCTATATTCCTTGCACTTTATTTGTAACAAAGCTCACCAAACGACAGCATCCTTGTCGGTCATCATTGCCAGGTTTGTGGACATAACACACATGGCCAATGACATTACTTGCAAATCCTCAGTAAGGCTGAGTGCACATATGCCATGTGCCCCCTCAGTCACTAGGTGGCTTGCAAGCTATAAGTTCATCTAGGGTTCAATTAAATTTACCTTTGTAGGACCTTGGGGGAGTCAGATTATTTAGCATCTCAGACAGAGACAGTGAATAAGCATGAGAGAACAATGCCCAGGGGGTTCCTGGCGAGATGGCAGGAAGGAGTCAAGGACATAGGGGGTTGAATGCAGTGTAATGTAAATGTCATGCTGTGTGTTGAGAAATGCCATGAAACCTTTGAAGAGGGATTTGGGTAAAAGAAGAGAGCTTGCTGAAATGATTCATTCTGTTCTGTGCTTGAGAGATGTGAAATGTGTAATAAACCGTCTGTCATGAATCTGTCTCTTATTTCACACACTCCACACCTTCAGCTTTTTTTTCATAAATTTGTTACTTTTTCTCCTAAAGTTCCTTCTTTCTTCTCAGCCCTAAGCCACTCCCCTCAGAATTGTGTGTATATGATGCATTTCAGCCAATGGCAAAGCCTTTGCCTAACAAGACCAGTGACTGGTCAAAGAACCTGTCTGAGGTGTGAAACCTGTAGAGTGAACACAGCTCAGAGGAGATGCCATGGTGCAGTTGTCCTGTCAGACCACTTGCATTGTAAATTATTAGAGGATTATAATTGATTTGTGCTTAAATTTGAACAAAATGTTTCTGCCTACTGCAGTTTTAACTCATTTGTATTGGTAAACCCCAGTTGAACGCTGTGAGGACACTACAGCTTAAATTTAAAGGTGCCTACATTATGGTAATTTTGGACAGATGGTGGTGGTAGATGGGGGTGGGGGTGTCGGCTGGGTAAACCCATTATTCAATCACATCTGCTGAAGGTTTATGAGCTTCCTCATAAATCTGAACCACTCTGTACCCACTGTGTTAACGGCTCCTGTGGGTGTGAGGTATTTGAGAGACAATATTGTAGGTGTTTGGGGTTTTCTAGCACAACCTTTCTGGAGACACCCTTAAAGAGTTAATGTTTTCATGATCATTTAGTGGACTCCTCCTGTTCCACACTGGGTAACTGCAAAAAATCTGTCTAAGAAATGTAACTACAGTGCTAAAGTTTAGGTGTGCAAGAGAAACAGTTGATAAGATAGAGAGAAATAAGGACAACTCATATCGTCATTTCATCCTCAAAACATGATTAAATTCCTTGTGGTCGCCCAACATGAATAAACATGCACAGGGCAATGAACTGTTACAGCCAAGCTTTTGGGTTAATTATTCATGATATGAACCCATGAGGTAGGCAAAACAGCCAATATTTTAAAACGACACAGGAAATAATGTGACACATTTCCATATTGATTCTGCAGTGTCCCTTCATAAGGGGACCCATGGGCTAGCCATTGCTCTCCTGCAGCAGCCCCATGTGCATGAACACATCTGCTCTAAAATGTCTGTCTCATTCCTTTCAGTTTCTCTGAATCCAAAACCAGCCCTGTTGTTCTGGGCACTGACCTGATTTTGATAGAAGCTGTAGAGGTCCATCGCAAATTGTCTCAAAAGAGAAATAGGCTGGAAATCCAGTACCCAGTAGGCACAAGATGTTGATTCAACGTTATATTCTCGTTGATCTACAGTATATCACGACATTGTGCAATGTAAAATTAACGTTTTTTTCAACGTTGATTCATTTTGTCTAAACAACGTGATTACTCAATGTTGTATCAACGTTGATTCATGGTCGGATGCTCAACAAGTGGTTGTACGTGATGTTTTAAGTACGTCTGGTTATATGTATCCCATGATTCGTTGCGTCGTTTCATCAAACAAGCGTCATTTTGGAAACTTTTCAAAAACAAACTTCCAAAGCACATATCTTGTTCATCTGAAATCGGATTAATCCTCTTACAGGTAAGAAAGTCTTGAACATCAGCGGTGTTATTTCTTTTGAGGAGTATATAATATATGCAGATAAGACCATATTTTGTTCTTGCAATTGATCTGTTACATGCATTGTGTTTATCAGTGCTCACAAACAACTGAAACATGTGAAACAAGCAATGTGGGCATGTTTTTTTTAATATTTGTAATGTATGTGTTATGCCGGGAATAACAGAATGGAGTGCTTCTCTGGGAACATACAACAACTTTATCGAGTTCTTATTCCAATTTATATTCCCCACCGTAGCCCACCTGACGTCACCTACTCCCTCCACCCTGGCAGTGCTACAGCAAACCCCAAAGTCCAATTTTCATGCAAAACAATATGCACTAACCTAAATATTATATTTATAATGACAAAACAGCATACATTACTGATTTGTTGTTTTTGTTATTCAAAATTTCATAAATAAATAGAAATTCCCAATACCCATGCCATCATCATCATCATCATCATAGCAGTCTGTCGTGGGCGACAATGACTGTTTCATTTAGGTCTGATCAGATTCCTCCACACAGCTCTGTCCTTAGCCTTCCGCTGCCAGGAACTCCTGTCTATGTCCAACTTCTTCAAGTTTCTTTTTACATTGTCTTTAAATCTGAGCCTTGGTCTACCCTGATTGCATTTGCCCTTGCATAACTGTGAGTAGAGCAACTGCCGAGGGAGACGCTGGTGGTCCATCCTCTCAACATGTCCGAGCCATCTCAGGTTCATCTGTATTAGCATGTCCTCCACTGATGGTAGACCAGCTCGTTTCAACACTTCTATGTTGGTTATCTTGTCTTTCCATGAGATGTTCATTATGGCTCGAAGGTGTCTCATCACGTATGCGTGGAGTTCTTCATCTGCACTCTGTAGACAGTCCAAGTTTCAGCACCGTACAATAGAGTAGCCAGAGCTGTCGCTCTGTACACTTTGCATTTCACACGGATAGACACATATTGATTGTTCCACAGTTTCTCCCTCAAGTTTCCAAACACAGCACTCGCTCTTCCCATTCTGAGAGATAGTTCATCCTCCAGCCTAGCATTCTCTGAAACGGTACTCCCTAGGTACTTGAAAGTCTTGCACTTGACTAGTGGCTCTGTACCAATGCTGATCTCTTCTGGTAGTGATGTTGATAATTGGAACTTTGGTGGTTGATAAAGGCACTCTGTCTTCTTGATGTTGATTTGGAGGCTGAATTGGCTAGCTGCTCTTGCAAATTTCTCCACTAAAGATTGCATATCTTCCATGCTGTGTGCAACTAGAGCACTGTCGTCGGCAAAGAGCATTTCTCTTACTACCTTTATCGATGTCTTACTCTTGGCTTTAAATTGTGCCACATTGAGCAAGTCTGCTTCTTTCCTTGTTTGAATGTATACTCCTTCTGAAGTGTCTTTGAAGGCCACCACAAGCATGGCTGCCAGATATAGCGAGAAGTGTGTAGGTGCCAGCACACACCCTTATTTCACCCCGTTGCTTACTGAAAAGTCTTTAGATACTGAACCACTCATTGCCACGTTTGCTTGCATACCTGTATGGAGTGCCTCGATCAGGCTGACAAACTTCTCTGTACAACCATATTTCTTGAGTACCTGCCAAAGTCCTTGTCGCGAAACAGAATCGAAGGCTTTACTGAAGTCTATGAAGACTACATAAAGTGGCATGTTCTGTTCGATACACTTTTCTTGAACTTGTTTCAAGCAGAAAATCATATCCATTGTGTTTCTTCCACTTCTAAAGCCGCACTGGGTTTCCGGTAGTACATTCTGCGAGATGTGTTCACTGAGTCTGTTAAGTAGTACATGTGAGAGAATCTTACCAACAGTGGCTAGCAGTGATATACCTCGGTAATTTCCACAATCCTTCCTGTCACCTTTCTTGAACAAAGGCACAATACTTGCATCCTTCCAGTCTTGAGGTACTTTCTGGGCATCCCATATCTCTTGGATGAGCTTGTGCAGGCAGTTGGTCAGCTGAACACCACCAAATTTCCACACTTCTGCTGGAATCCCATCCCTTCCTGGAGCTTTAGCATCCTGTGTTGTCCTGATAGCTGCCATTAGTTCATCAAAATTTGGTGGTTCATCCAGACTTGATACAGCTGGTCGCTGCAATAGAGCTTCTTTAGCCTCTCCAGTGAGATCTCCAGGGTTGTTTAGTAGTTGGTCAAAGTGGTCTGCAAATCTGTCCAGGATCTTGTCTTTCTCCTGCAAAACCGTTTCACCAACCATAGCCTTTAGTTGGATCAATCCTCTTGGTTTAGGGCCATATATTTCTCTCAAACCTGTGAAGAATGTTTTCATGTCCTTCCTGTCTGCTGCAGTTTGAAGTTTCTCTGCTTTTTCATCCCACCAGTTGGACTTCATCTCTCTGGTGTACTTCTGTAGCTCACGCTGAGCCTTTGAGTATTTCTTCTTCTTTGACCTTGTGTTACACTGTGGGTTTTCCTGCCTAGCTGTATTCCTCGCTTCTAGTAGTTTCTTCAGGTGTTCATCATGCTCATCAAACCAATCTTGATGTTTCCTCTCAGGGTAGCCTAATATATCACTCGCAGTCTGATACACCGTATCCTTCAGTGTTGCCCATTTCTCTTCTATGTCATTCTCTGAGTTGTTGCTGTCCCAGTCTTTCAAGCTTTCATCCATTTCCTGTGTAAGTTCTTCCTGCTTCTTTTGGCCTTTCAGTGCACTAGTGTTTAGCTTCCGTGGTGGCTTTGCACCCATCCTGCAGTGCTGTTTTTGTCTCCAAATCCTTAATCTAGATCTCAGCATAACATGATCAGTGCCACAGTCCGCGCCTCTCATTTCTCTGGTGTCCAGTACATCCCTTCTGTCTCTCTGCCTGACTATGATGTAGTCTAATAAGTGCCAGTGCTTGGATCTTGGGTGCATCCATGTCTTCTTGTGTGTGTCCTTATGCTTAAATAGAGTGTTGGTTATCACAAGGTTGTAGTCTGAACATAGTGCAAGTAGAAGCTCTCCATTAGCATTGCACTTGCCTACTCCATGACTGCCTAGCACTCCTTTCCATTTCTCGGTTTCCATTTCTCGATGTAATAGACTGATTACCAATGACCTGATGGCAAGAATGAACTTTCAGGGGAAGAGAGAAAGTTTGGGTTGGGAGGAACCAAACCTTATAAAATTGTTGAAGATAATACCTAATA
The DNA here is from genome assembly GCA_020510985.1 of Pholidichthys leucotaenia. Classification (NCBI taxonomy): domain Eukaryota; kingdom Metazoa; phylum Chordata; class Actinopteri; order Cichliformes; family Pholidichthyidae; genus Pholidichthys; species Pholidichthys leucotaenia. The sequence goes on along the minus strand of CM035847.1, from coordinate 285,504,406 downwards.
GGTGTTTAAATATCAACTTACATACAACATATGCCATATGAGTAAATCAAACATTTATATAAATATAGTTTTGTATATATAGTTTATATAAACACAGCTACATATCTATTTTATATATATATAAAATAGGGCAGAAACTGGACTTGCCTCTGATCCTCGCCCGGCATAAGCCTCAGGGAGCCACTGTAGAGCTGCAGGAGAGAGAGTTCGTGGCCAAGCAGGACCCCGGTGAATGATGACAACCCGGAATGCATCCTGTTGCTGGCGAGAGCAATACACCACCCCAACGACAACCAGCACCAGAGGGGAGAGGGCCTAATCTTGATTCGTCAAAGGACACCTTTGAAGCAGAGTGATGCATATCCAGCAAAACGTTAGAGTGCAGTTATCGTGGAATATAGTAACTCCTGGAATCCTTATTGTCCAATCAAATTGCTCGATCAGAACTAACTGTTGTTTAATGTGTAATAAATTACAGTATAATAAACTAAAGCAACCTCAAGAATGAGGCTGGGGTCACAGATGACTAGTGGGGTGAATAAATAATATAGAAAATGTCTAAAAAGATGGACCACCATCCAACCTAATGCTTGTAACTCAATCTAAAGGAGGAACTTTTTTTCTCATACTGTAAATTTGCTGCTTTGTTCTTGTAAATTTGATACATTGTTTTCAAATAAACTCGATACTTTTTTTGTAAATTTGTGATAATTTTCTTGTAAACTTGTACAATTTTTTCAGAACTATTGTATTTCGTCATGAATTTGCAACATTCATATAGATGCTTTTTAAATTTTACGTTAGGCCTAATGTGTCATGATTTAATGTTTTGAGGAAGCTTAAGTGCTGGGCAGACCTCTTCAGATGAACACTCAGACTCAGATGAAAGATTAACATCACTTTAATGAAAACCCAAAAACCCTATACAAACACGCTAGCCAGACCAGCCGCGGCGCAGACGAGGAAGCAGCGGCCCTCTGCTCCCTGGCACTCTCCCAGAATCGGTTATCTAAGGCCACTGCCTGTGAGATCAACTCATCTAAAGAGGAGATATTCACCTGAATAGCCAGTTCGTCGCAGATGTTAGCATTTAAACTCCAGAGGAAGACACTACGTAGCGCAGCGTCATTCCACTCGGAGAAATTTGACTGAGTAGTCGGCAATTGACCGACTCCCCTGCTGGAGTCCCAGCAACTGGCTAGCGATATTACCTTCACTCTCAGTGTGGTCAAATGCCCAGGTGAATTCCTGAACAAACCATTCAAAAGTATACTGGGCTCCCTCTGGACCATTTGAGGTGGACTGAGCCCACTTAAGTGCCCAGTCGCGAAGTAACAGGGTCAGAAACTGAATTTTAGACTAATCGTCCCTGTACTCCCCCTTCACCTGCTGAAAATACATCTGAAAGTGTAACAGAAACCCTTTACATGCCACCCCCCCATCCCACCCCCCATAGGGGGTAGGCGCGGGAGCAGAAATGGTCCTGTAGATAGTAAGAGCTGCCGTGGCAGCAGGAGCGGGAGGGGGGCGGCTGCACCAGGAAGCCGACCCAAATGCCCCGCAACTGTAGCCAATTGTTGGGTGATGGTTTGGAGCTGCTTGGACAAAAACATGACCTAGCGCTCCGTGGCATCCAAACGCAAGAGTGCTGACTGTTCACCTGAGGCAGTGCCCGCTAAGCCTCGATCCTGGCTGGATCGTTCTGTCATGATTTAATGTTTTGAGGAAGCTTAAGTGCTGGGCAAACCACTTCCGATGAACAGTCAGACTCAGATGAAAGATTAACACCACTTTAATGAAAACCCCAAAACCCTATTCAAACACACTAACTTAAAGAATATGTACATACACCACAATTATTGAAACCCGCAACTAAAACGCCATCTTATATACAAAGAAAACAGATACATGTCATATCCCGAGCGCTTTTGTCCGCGCTCGGGTTATATGTCATATCCCGAGCGCTTTTGTCCGCGCTCGGGTTATATGTCATATCCCAAGTGCTTTTGTCCACGCTCGGATTATACCTCCTCCCTGTCAGGCTTTTGACAGCTGGTGTCGTCACTCGGGCTTCCTGGGCTCTGATTGGCCAGAAGCTCGGGGGCTCTCCGCTGTCAGCAGCTGCGCCGCATTGTCAATCATGAGCAGCTGGCTTTAAATGTCAGCGCGAGTGAATTGGAGTCTGCGGCTGCCTCGTCAAGAGTTTTATGACTTTCCCCTGTCTCCTTATCAACATGCTCCTTGGGTTTCCCGACGTATCCCGCTGCATGTAAGTCTACCTGTCATCATAGGAATGGTACTTCTCCCTAGCTTACATTCCTTGCTATTGCGGCAGACGAGAGCTCCTCGTCTCAGCCGTTACCCTCTCCTTGTATCACGTTAATATTCCTTGCCTTTGCAGCGAACGAGAGCCCCTCGTCTCAGCCGCTAACTCCTTTTGTGTGTTCATATTGTTGTTGTGTTACGAAGCCTACGTGGCTAGTTGTTTTGTACACCTAAGCCCTGTACGATACAAATAAAGGAACTGAATTGCAACTTACTGGACTGTGGTGTCTTATGCTGGCTCGTGAGGGCCAGCCGTGACAATACATGCTGGAGCCACATGCAGCCTAGGAGAAAGGAGAGGACAGGAATGGTTATTACTGAGTACGGTCAATGGGGAAATGACAGCATAGGGAATGAGTCTTACACTAGCAGAGAGCCCAGCAGTGAACTCCAGTGTGGAAGAGATGAAGGGGAACTGGAGACAGCAGGGAAGGAGGAGGAAGAGGAATGACTGGGTGACCTGTGTGGAGAAGCTGTTGTCGTGAAGGTAGTTTGGTTCAGGCGAGCGTTCACACACACAGCTCCGGAGACACACCACTGGAGGTGGCAGCAAACCTGAGGAGAGGAAAAGACAAAAAGGTAAGACAACAGGAAGAAATAATAAACGTGCCAAACAACACTGACTGCTTGCTGTGAGGCAGCAATACCCAACGATCCAGCAGAGAGGTCTTCACGCTCTGGCCTTAAATACACAGGTGAATCAGGAAGTACAGGTGTGTAATCACGCAGGTGAGCTGATGAGCTCCGGAGCTGGGAAAACAGAAACAGGAAGGGAGGGGGAAGGCACACTCACCTGATCATGACATAATGATTTTTTTTGTTTTCTCTTTCATCTAGACAGTGACCCAAATGTATTTTTTTGTTTTTGCTGCGAGGGGAGTTGTTGTTTTTTTAATGGTATAAACTCTTCCTCATTCCAAAAACATGGACCCCCAGGCACGTAGCACCAAATTTTGGGCCCAGATACAGCACTGTGTGTGGGCCCCTCAAACACAAACCAAATGTTGAATTTTACGTTCCAAACCACCACCGAGCCTGCTGGTCAGTTCAAGTCACTCACCCACGACTAGCATCCACATAATGAGCTCTGAAGGCATGGCGTACATATTCTGCAAAGTAGGGCTGGACGACGTCAGCTTACCACTCCTGATCGACACCGCCGCAGTGAGATCAATGTTGAACTGGATCACTGTGAAGAAGTTCTTCCCCAACCACCCGATTGGGAAAAACCCAGCAGAGCTGTATGGGTATGGTAACTACCGCATCAGCAATGTTGGGACCATCACACTAACAGTCCGCTAAGCGTCAAGTCGTTCCTGATTTTGATTTCCAAGTGGCTACTCATGGAGACAACATACTTGGATGTGACCTGTTCTATTAGCTGGGCTTCACCATCCGTGACAGTAAAGGACTCCGTTTGACCGATGATGACAAGTGGGACGCAACAAACCCAGACGACGACGATGAGGGTACAGTCGTCCCATGCTCACAGGAGGAGCACTGCCCGGAAGAGGGCAACAACCAGACTTGCCTCAGTTCCTCGCCCAGCATAAGCCTCAGGGGGCTGCTGCAGAACTGCAGGAGAGGGAGCTCGCATCTATCGGGAACCCCAGGACACAACAACCCGGCGCAGGTTCTACCAACGGCAACAGCAACACATCGGCACGACCAGGCTTCCCAGGAGAGGGGGAGAAGAGGACGGACCATTTACGAATCCACGCCTGGCACCAGCCTCCAGGAGCTGCTGCTGAGCTGCAGGATGAAGAATCCGTGGCCCAACAAAATGCAGCAGAACCACGGGATGTCTTCCAAATCCATGCCCAGCGTTGGCCTCTGGAAACCACCGCTGAGCTGTGGGATGGAGAGTCCGTGACCCAACAGGACGCAGCAGAACCACCACAACCTGGTGGACGCCCCACAGCAGATGTGAGAGCCACAGCATCACAACCGCGATGCTGAGTACAGCCGAACAGAATGCAACTCACAGTGATGGAATGGGTTTGGGTCCGCAGAACTGAATAGCTGGGCCCGCAGTCGGCATCAACACCATCTCCACCACTACCACCAGCGGCCTTCCAGCTGGCAGAAGGTTCGGTGTGGCATGCCAACCGTCTTTGCTGAGTTCGAGCAGCTGCCCTGGATGACATGGCTATGCGGGAGCCAGCTCGCAAGGTGTGGGACCGGACTGGGGTTTTGAAGAAGATGATCCCAGTTCATGAGCCTCTGCACCTCGAGGGGTGTGTCCACCACGGGTTCATCTCAGGGTCCCTCTAACTGAACTGCCTTCCTCAATAAAAGGACTGTTTAGTTAGGGGCGCGGCTGCCAGCGACTAGTGGCATAATAAACCACTCAGCCACACTGGGCCACGCAGTAGTCTACCTGCTGTCCCTAGCTAGTTTGGGGTTCTTTCACTGTACTAAATTGGGGAGGGTCAATTCGACTATATGTGTTGTTCTGTTTTTCCAAGAGGGGGGTGTGTGAATGTAGTGTAAGGTAAACCACAAGTTTGGTCAGCGTCGGTGTGATGATGTGGCCACTCGGTGACGTCATCACACCAGACATATAAAGGTAAAGGACAGCCATTTTGTAGTCTCTTTTTGCCCACTCCGCCTCCCAGCACAAGACCTGTACTGCCATTTTTGTGTAAATAGTGTGGAGAAGAAATAACCAGACCAAACTTTCCGAGCAGATGATCTTTATTTCACTCTCACATCTTCCAGAATCAGAACATTAAACATGTGAAGCAGGGACTCTCTCTTTTATATCCCAAAACTCACACCTCCCTGCTACCTGAGGTCCTGCATTCACCATTCACTCTCCCCAGACAATTCCCCTTACCCCCCAGCCCTTTGATCTCCATGCTTTCTCAGTCTGAGAAGAAAACTACTGAACTCTACAGCATGGGTCCCCCGCACCGCCCCCCCAGAGTCTCAGACTGGGTGTTAACTCTCCCGTCCTCGCGGCTTCAGCCTCCACCCATAGCTGCTGTAACGGGGGGTCTTAGGCTCCGTGATGCTGCTGTGCCGGTGGGGGGTTCCTGGGGGTGTGTCCATCTGTGGGGGGACAATGGAGGGGGAGAAGAAACATTCAGCATGCTCGTATGACTGCTGTGATGAATCATTTACCTGGGGAGCTCTCAGTGGGTGTCTTCCTTGCCGAGGAGCTCAAGCCAACACCAGCTGCTCGTCTGCCACAACAAAGGCGGGCTTAAGCCTGTGTATACAGATTCTCTCCCGGTGACCCCCCAGTTCTAACACAAAATGTTTGTCCCCGGTTTCCAGCACTCTGAACAGGCCATCGTAGGGTGGGCGCAATGGGGTCCGGTGGGCATCTTGCCTGACAAACACGAACGCCGCGTCCTTCAAGGTTTTTGGCACAAATGCGCTGGAAAAACAGTGGTGGGCCGGGCCAGGGAGCGTCCGTGTGTCTGCGTTATGCTGAGAACGCGGGGATGGATGGGTGTTCGGCGCGGGGTTATCTGGTAAAAACTCCCCGGGGAGCCGCAGGGGCTGTGTAAAAACCAGCTCTGCTGGGGAAGCCATTAAATCCTCCTTCGGTGCGGAACGCAACCCCAATAGAACCCATGGCAATTGGTTCACCCAATTTGCATCCATAAGCGAAGCCCTGAGCGCTGCTTTCAGTGACCTATGGAAATGCTCGCATAACCCATTGGCCTGTGGGTTGTACGCAGTCGTGCGATGAATTGAGACGCCCAGGCTCCGGGCCATCATAGACCAGAGGTCGGAAACAAACTGCGGGCCCCGATCGGACGTGATGTCCGAATGAGTGCCAAAATGTGCCACCCATGTTGTTAAAAAGGCGTGTGCCATGTCTGCGGACGTGGTGGAAGCTAGTGGGACTGCTTCGGGCCATCGCGTGGTGCGGTCCACCACTGTTAGGAGGTGCGTGAACCCTTGCGATGGCGGGAGAGGGCCGACGAGGTCCACGTGAACGTGGTCGAACATCTTAGCCGGGATATGGAACGGCTCAAGGGGGGCCTTTGTGTGCCTGTGCACTTTGGCTCATTGGCACGCTACACAGGCTGCAGCCCACTCTTTCACCTGTTTGTGCAGGCTCAGCCAGACAAACTTTGCTGCCACCATTTTGAATGACACGCGTACGCCTGGGTGCACCAGGGAGTGAACTGACTCAAAAACACAGCGTCGCCAAGCGCGGGTGGCCCGTGGCGGTGTCACAGATTGGGGGGGGGGGGCCCGTCTTGCATAACTCTGCTCTCCAGCCTTAACCCTGTTGGTCCAGACTGGAGTGCGCAAACATTGGCATCGCCGATCTGCTCTGCAGCCATGGCGGTGTAATCTATCCCTACTTAGACTGGAGCCACTAAGGTGCACGAGAGACAGTCAGCCACCACGTTAAGTTTACCGGCCACATGACGAATGTCGGTCGTAAACTCCGAGATCGCGGCAAGCCGTCTCTGCTGCCGGCCCGACCATGGTTCCGAAACCTTGGCCATCGTGTAAGTTAGCGGCTTGTGGTCCACCAACGCAGTGAAGGCGTGCCCTTCCAGCCAGAACTGGAAGTGGCGTATAGCCAGGTGGAGAACCAGCAACTCCCTGTTGAACGCGTTGTATTTACGCTCATTTTCGTGCAAAGACCTGCTACAAAATGACATAACGTTCGGCTCAGGAGACGCACACACACAGGCTCAGAGTAGTTCAAACTGTTTATTAACAACAGGGATATATGGGTGTGTGTCTGCGGAATGTTAATGTGTTGGTGGTGGCGTCTGCTTCGGGCACAGAGGCAGGAGACCGTTCAGCCGGCAACCCTATGGGAAAGAACAGACACAGGGTGACGGGCACACACCAACACAGGAGGAGAATAGGCGAGGGAGAGAAGCTTACTTGTATGGGACCGATGACTGGCACTTCAAGGACGGGACCCCGGGAGACAGCCACCTGCAGGACTCAGTGCAGCAGCGAGGAGGGACGAGGGACGGAGTTGTCTGCCGCCGAGGAATCCACCTGTGCACAGGGGAGCAGACTGGAAAAGATGAGGTAAGTGATCTTCTTACCGCTTAGCGTGGTGCTGAAGAAAGAGTAATTGTTTCTCATGGAAGGGAGATGAAGTCTAACGGCTTCAGGCCGAAGCTCAGGGCGAGGCGGCTTATATTCCCCGCCACTGATGGTTGACAGGTGTGCGAGCAGGTGGCGCCGCAGATGAGCGGCGCGGCGTGACAGTACTCCCCCCTCTAGCAGCGCCTCCTGGCGATGGCTTCTCAGGGTGCGCTCGGTGGAAGTCGGCGATGAGCGATGGGTCCAACACGAATGACGGGGGCACCCACTGTCGATGCTCGGGCCCATAGCCCTCCCAGTCCACCAAGTACTGCAACCCGTGACCCCGGCGCCGGGAGTCTAGGATGGAGGAGACGGACCAGGCAGGATGGCCACCAATCATCCGGGGCGCTGGTTGCGCCGCAGGAGGAGGGTAAAGGGGGTCGGTGACTGCCAGCTTCACCTTTGACACATGGAAGGTGGGATGGATGCGGAGGGAGGGGGGAATAGCCACGCGCACAGCCACCGGGTTGATGATCCGGGTGATGGGGTAGGGACCCATGAATCGCTGTGCCAGCTTTCTCCTCTCGCCTTTTAGAGTGATGTCCTGGGTGGAAACATAGACACGTTGCCCAACTCTGTACGCCGGGGCAGGTCTTCTATGCTGGTCCGCCATAGTCCTGTTGCGCTCCGCTGTGCGTAAAAGCGCACTGCGCGCGGCAGCCCAGGTGGAGCGGAACTGCCTGAGATGTGCTTTAACTGAGAGGACAGTCACCTCACTCTCCTGCTCCGGAAACAGCGGGGGGTCGTAACCCAGGGACGCCTTGAAGGGAGACATCCCTGTAGCAGAAGAGCGAGCGGTATTATGAGCATATTCAACCCAGGCAAGATGGTTGCTCCAGGACGTGGGTTTGGATCTGGTCACACAGCGGAGCGCAGCCTCCAGCTCCTGATTGGTCCGCTCACACTGCCCGTTGGATTGGGGGTGATGGCCGGAGGAGAGGCTCACCTTGGCTCCGATGGCATTGCAGAATGACCTCCAAACCTCAGATGAAAATTGGGGGCCCCGGTCCGAGACCACGTCCACCGGAATCCCGTGCAGCCTGAACACGTGTTGGACGAGGAGATCCGCCGTCTCCAGGGCAGTAGGGAGGCCTCGCAGGGGGACGAAGTGCACGGCCTTGGAGAAGCGGTCCACGATGGTCAGGATGGTGTCATAGGAGTTGGAGACGGGGAGTCCGGTGACGAAATCCAACGCGATGTGCGACCAGGGCCTGCCAGGGACGGGCAGGGGCTGGAGCAGACCCGCTGGAGGGGCATTTCCCGACTTGCAGGTGGCACAGATTGGGCAAGCCCAGGCGTAGCGGGCTGCATCCCTCCGCAGGCCTGGCCACCAAAAGGACCGTTGGAGGAGGTCTATCATCCGGGAGGTGCCAGGGTGACAGGTGAGCTTGGAGGTGTGTAGCCAGTGGATGACCTCTCCTCGGACCGCGGATGGCACGAACAGCCTCCCCTCAGGTCCGCCGCCAGGGTCAGGTTCCACCTCCTCTGCCTTCCGGATCTTGCTCTTGATGTCCCACGAGATGGCTCCCACGACGCACGACCTGGGCAGGATGGAGTGGGGCATCTCCTCCGACTCCACGGGAGTGAACTGCCTAGAGAGGGCGTCGGGCAGGCCGTTCTTAGAGCCAGGCCTGAAGGTGATTGAAAATTGGAACCTGGCGAAGAACAAAGACCAGCGCGCCTGGCGGGCGTTCAGGCGCTTGGCAGATCGTAGATACTCTAAGTTCTTGTGGTCCGTGAGGACCACGAACGGCAGGTTCGCCCCCTCTAGCCAGTGGCGCCACTCCTGCAGGGCGAGTTTGATGGCCAAGAGCTCTCTGTCCCCCACATCGTAGTTCCTCTCCGCCGGGGACAAGCGCCGGGAGAAGAAGGCGCAGGGCCGTTTGGCGCCATCGTCCGGCGACCGCTGGGACAGCACTGCCCCCACTCCCGTGTCCGAGGCGTCTACCTCAACGATGCACTGCAGCGCGGGGTCGACCTGGCGAAGGACCCGGGAGGAGGAGAACTCCGCCTTCAGCGCCTTAAAGGCGGCAGCGACCTCTTCGGTCCACCGGAACGGGACCTTCGGGGACGTAAGGCGGGTCAGTGGTCCAACGATGGAGCTGAAGTTGGGGACAAAGCGGCGGTAGAAATTGGGGAAGCCAACGAACTGTTGCACCTGCTTCCGGGATGCAGGTGTAGGCCATTCCACCACCGCCTTCACCTTCTCCGGGTCTGGGAGCACCTTGTCGTGGGCGATGATGAACCCCAGGAAGGACGTAGTCCTGGCGTAAAATTCACATTTTTCTGCCTTCACGTACAGACGATTCTCCAGCAGCCTTTGGAGGACCCGCCTCACGTGGACCTGGTGCTCGTCCCTGGACTTGGAGAACATGAGAATATCGTCCAGGTAGACGAACACAAAAAGGCCGATGAAGTCCCGGAGGACGTCATTTATGAGGCGCTGAAAGACGGCAGGAGCGTTGGTCTACCCGAACGGCATTACCAGGTATTCAAAGTGGCCGTTCGGGGTACGGAAGGCTGTCTTCCACTCATCTCCCTCCCGGATCCGGACGAGGTGGTAAGCGCTACGTAGATCCAGCTTGGTGAACCAGGTCACCCCCTGGAGGGAGTGGAAGGCAGTGTCCATGAGGGGCAGGGTGTAACGGTCCTTCTCCGTGATATCGTTGAGGGCCCGGTAGTCAATACAAGGGCGGAGGGACCCATCCTTTTTTCCCACGAAGAAGAACCCTGCCCCCACGGGTGACGATGATGGGCGGATTATCCCAGCACTTAATGACTCTTTCAGGTAGGCGTTCATCGTCTCCTTCTCCGGCGCTGACAGGCTATAGAGCCGACCAGAAGGTAAGGGAGCCCCCTGGCGGAGGTTGATGGCACAGTCATAGGGCCGATGAGGGGGGAGAGACATAGCTTTCGTCTTGCTGAACACCATACCCAGGTCGTGAAATTCCGGAGGCACCAGAGACAGGTCCGGGGGTGCAACGTCCGTTGCAGGGGGAGGAGCGGATGGAGAGCAGGCAGCGGACTGAAGGCAGGTGCCCATGCAGAATGTACTCCATGCTGATACCCCAGCTGATTTCCAATCCAGGACCGGGTTGTGAAGACGAAGCCAGGGATACCCCAGGATGACGGGCGACACAGAGTTGGGAAGGACATAGAAGGTCATCTCCTCCCGGTGGTTTCCCGAGATGATGACCGGAACGGGGATGGTTTGGTGTGACACTCTCCCAAGGGAGGCACGGGAGAGGTTGACTAGGGAGACGGGATTCCTCAGTGCCTGACAGCGGATGCCCAAACGGGTTGCCAGGCTCTGTGAAATGAAGCTGCCTTCTGCGCCCGAATCCACCAGTGCGTGGGTGAGATGCCCAGTGGGGTTATGGCAGAAACGGATGGGCAGCTTCAATTGAGTGAGTGGACCTAACCGATTGACATCCGCGAGGCCCCCTACAGTGACTCGCGGACCCCACCGTTTGGCTTTTTGTGGACAAAGCTCCACCGTGTGTTGACTGTCTCCGCAATACATGCAGAGATTCAACTCACGGTGGCGTTGTCTCTCTGCCGGGGAGAGCTTTGTCCAGCCCGTCACCATCGGCTCCGACTCCTCGGGGCACGATGGTGGCGGCGCCGCCAGGGGGCGAGCTTGGGGCAGGCGCAGTGAGGCTCCCCGAGGGCGCGAAGTAGACGACTTCCGTCCTGAGGAGCGCTCGCGCAGCCTGTTGTCCAAGCTGATGGCTAGGGAAGTTAGCTCCGCTCGCGTTTCAGGGATATCCCGTCCAGCCAGTTCATCCCTCAGATCATCATTGAGGCTGCGGAGGAACAGGCCACAGAGGGAGCGTTCCTCCCAGCCCAATTCCTCCGCCGCTACCCGGAAGTCGACCGCGTAGTCCGCTGCCGACCGGCTTCCCTGCTGGAGAGCGAGAAGCCGATCGACCTGGACCATCTCGGTTTGAGAATGGTCAAAGACCTCCAGAAAGCGCCTCACGAATTGGTCATAGGTGAGGGTGGCATAACTGGGCCTCGCCATTACGGCGTAGGTCCAAGTTAACGCACGCCCCTCCAGAAGATTCCCTATGTAACCAATTCGGCTGTGATCCGAGGGAAAATCTCCGGGCACACGGTGGAACACTGACTCGCATTGCATAATGAACCCCCGCGCTCCGCCGAGCTTACCGCTAAAGCTGGCGGGGGTCGGAATCGGTGTGAGCCGAACCGGTGCCACTGGAGCCGGCTGGACGGCCGCTGGAACAGCAGGAGCCGCGCCACCCTGGCGAGCCGGGGGGAACGGCTGTTGGGGGTCCAGGCGGTTCAATCGGTTAGTCAAATTTACTAATTGATTTAGGATCACCTGTTGCTGATAAACAACCTGATCCACTCGAGCCTCGAGGATGGTAAACCGGTGTGCGAGCCCGCCGTCTGCCGAGCCGCTCTGCTGAAGCCGTACTGACATAACGTTCGGCTCAGGAGACGCACACACACAGGCTCAGAGTAGTTCAAACTGTTTATTAACAACAGGGATGTATGGGTGTGTGTCTGCGGAATGTTAATGTGTTGGTGGTGGCGTCTGCTTCGGGCACAGAGGCAGGAGACCGTTCAGCCGGCAACCCTATGGGAAAGAACAGACACAGGGTGACGGGCACACACCAACACAGGAGGAGAATAGGCGAGGGAGAGAAGCTTACTTGTATGGGACCGATGACTGGCACTTCAAGGACGGGACCCCGGGAGACAGCCACCTGCAGGACTCAGTGCAGCAGCGAGGAGGGACGAGGGACGGAGTTGTCCGCCGCCGAGGAATCCACCTGTGCACAGGGGAGCAGACTGGAAAAGGTGAGGTAAGTGATCTTCTTACCGCTTAGCGTGGTGCTGAAGAAAGAGTAATTGCTTCTCATGGAAGGGAGATGAAGTCTAACGGCTTCAGGCCGAAGCTCAGGGCGAGGCGGCTTATATTCCCCGCCGCTGATGGTTGACAGGTGTGCGAGCAGGTGGCGCTGCAGATGAGCGGCACGGCGTGACACAAAAAGGCCAAGTACCTGCCAAGAACCGGCGACACACTGCTCCACGACGGTCCCTATGGCCACGTCTGATGCGTCTGTAGTGAGCGCAATCTGAGCTGCCGGGTCTGGGTGCGCCAGCAGTGCAGCGTTAGCCAGAGCTGTTTTAACCTCGGAAAACGCTTGCTCCCGCTCAGGAGTCCAGTCAACTCTGTCCGCCGGCTTCCGTTTCTTAAGCGCGGCGTACAAAGGCTGCATGACTCTGGGCTGCGCGGGGGAGGAAACGATTGTAGAAGTTCACCATCCCCAAAAACTCCTGCAGCGCCCTGACCGTCTGAGGCCGGGGAAAATTCGCCACTGCGCGCACCTTGTCTGGCAAGGGTATCGCTCCCTCCGGTGAGATGCGGTGTCCCAAAAAATCGATCCCCGTCACGCTGAACTGGCATTTTGCCGGGTTAGTTATTAACCCATGCTCCTCCAATCTCCGGAAAACCGTCCTGAGGTGGGCTATGTGTTCGTCCTCGGACGCGTTGGCCACCAGGATGTCATCCAGGTAGAGGAACACAAATGGCAGATCGCGCAACACTGCATCCATCATGCGTTGGAATGTCTGTGCCGCGCCTTTTAACCCACAGGGCATGTGTAAAAACTCAAACAGACCAAACGGGGTTATTACTGCCATTTTAGGTATGTCCTCCGCGTGCACCAGGACCTGGTGGTAACCACGGACCAGGTCTATCTTGGAAAAAGTACGTGCCCAGGCAAGGTGAATGGAAAAATCCTGAATATGGGGGATTGGGTAGCGGTCATGCGCTGTGGCATTGTTTAACCTGCGGAAATCGCCACAAGGTCGCCACAATCCCTCGGCCTTAGGGACCATATGTAGTGGGGATGCCCATGGGCTGCTTGATCGTCTAATGATGCCCAGCCTTTCCAAGTTGGCAAACTCCTCATGCGCTAGGGCCAGTTTAGCTGTGTCCAGGCACCGAAGTCATGCAAAAACGGGCGGGCTGATGGTGGTAATAAAGTGCTCCACCCCGTGTTTAGTGATGGCCGCCAAAAACGTCGGGACCGTGAGTGCTGGGAACTGGGTGAGCAGTGTGTGGAACTTACCACCTGGAGCTGTGACGTTGGCTAGCATTGTTGGCCCGGCTCCTCGAGCTGTACAGGGAAGAGAATCAAAAGACATTGTATTAATCAGGCATCTGTTCATCAACATCAACATTGACTAGTAGTCTGTGTGCACACAAAAAATCAGCACCTAAGATTGGGAAACTGCATGCCGCTATGACGAATGTCCACTGGTATGTACGGCCGTGCAGGGATACAGTCAGTGTCCTCTAACCAAAAGTCTTAATGTCTGAGCCGTTTGCGGCCGTCAGCTCGGGGCCGCTAGTTCCCGCTAGCCGGTCGGCGTAGGACGACAGGATGAGGCTCTTTTGGGAGCTGGAGTCCACGAGGAATCGTCTCCCCGAGCGTGAGTCTGTCACGTAGAGCAGCTTGCTTTCTTCACCGGCAGTCGCAGCTGCTATCGACTGCTGGTCCTGGCATTTCCCGAACCCTTGAATTGGCATGGTAGCACGCATCAGCGTGCGTCTTCTTCAAAACGGCGGTGGTAGGAGCAGAGCGTGTCTCTCTGGCGCTTCCTGGCCCCCGCTGCCGCTACCATCGCTGGCTCCTCGCTTCCGCTGGCCGTCTCGCTGGGTTCTGACGCTGCTGCGTTCACTGTGAGGGCTCTGGTTGTGAGGATGATCCGATCTGCCTTCTGGGCTAGCGCATGGTAGTAACGCACGGTAGTAACGCACGGTAGTAACGCACGGTAGTAACGCACGGTAGTAACGCACGGTAGTAACGCGCGGTAGTAACGCACGGTAGTAACGCACGGTAGTAACGCACGGTAGTAACGCACGGTAGTAACGCGCGGCCAGCAACGGCGAGTTGGCAAGGACCGCTCTGGCCGCCGTTGGGAGGTTCCAGAGGAAAAGGTGTGCAAATAGAAAATGCCCGTCGTCCGTGCCCATCAATGCCAACATCTTCTCCATCCGTTCAACCTCCTACCCGTCTCCCAACTCGGAGCACGTCAGGAGCCTCTCCGTTCTCTTGCAGTCTGAGAGCATGTAGCACCGGGTCAGCACGGCTTTGAGAGCCCCGTATTTGTTGTGGGCTGGGGGCTGTTGGAGCAGGCTCACTACTTTCTGAGTCGTGCGAGCGTCCAGCTCTGCGACCACGTAGTAATACCTGGTGTCATCTGCCGTTATTCCCTGGAGCGCGAACTGGGCCTCGGTGTGGAGGAACCAAGACTTTGGGTCGTGCAGCCAAAAGTCCGGTAGTTTGACTGAAATGGCGCACGCATTGCTGGGGTTTCCCGTCGGGGTCGTCTCCGGGGTGTTCGCCTTGTGTTCCATTCTGCGTCAAGGGTCACCAGTGTGGAGATGAAATAACCAGACCGAACTTTCCGAGCAGATGATCTTTATTTCACTCTCACATCTTCCAGAATCAGAACATTAAACATGTGAAGCAGGGACTCTCTCTTTTATATCCCAAAACTCACACCTCCCTGCTACCTGAGGTCCTGCATCCACCATTCACTCTCCCCAGACAATTCCCCTTATCCCCCAGCCCTTTGATCTCCATGCTCTCTCAGTCTGAGAGGAAAACTACTGAACTCTATGGCATGGGTCCACCACAATAGTTTAATAAAGTTTGTGTTCCCAGCAAACACCACTCTCTGTTGGTCATTCCATGTTTTCCAGACATAACAGTTCCATTCTGCTTAGACTGTGCTCAGGAGCTATTGCCATCCTTTACCACTAGTCAGCAATAGGACTCATCTATATGCACTGATCTCTATAAAATACCTGGATAGCATATGCCCCATTCGTGAGTACAGAGCCAAGTGAAGCCACATAGCCGCCATATTAGTATACCCAAAACACCCAGCGAATCAATGGGGAATGAATAGAACAGAATAGGCTTGATCGTCATTGCACAGTACAGCGAAATTGTGGGTGCTCCACCAGGTTACTGCGCAATAAAGAAAGAAGAATTTGAATGAAACACAGTTACAGAACACATGATTAAACATACAACTGAAATAAAAATAAAAATAGCCCATAGGTATATACACAGGTATGGCAGTGGCTTCACGCAGAGGCGGGATTTCCATTAGGTAAAGGTATGCGATTGCCTTCGGCCCCGACTTGCTAGGGGCCCCAATCTACTAGAAGCCCCAAATATTTTTTAAAAATGTTTTGCATATTTAACATGATGTCCGACAAAATATAGAAACATGGGTATTTATAAAAACGCCAAATCAAGTCATGAACATAACGTCCTCCCCCCTTCTCCTCAGACTGTTGGACTGTTCCATGTTGTTATGTCGTAACTTGTAGACAAGGAGGATGCCAGGAGTGGAGCTGAACACTTCTTTATTATAATACTGAATCTCAGTGCAACCTGACCTGGCATGCAGCTGCTGGCAGAGGTAAGGCAGAAGAGACCACCCCCCTACCTGCAGCCCTCTAATACCACCGGAGCTGGCGGAACCAGAAGCCGAAGCCACCACTCCATACCACACAAATAAGAGTGCCAACATAAACAGTATATGAACCATAAACAACTACATAACATAACCCCCCCCCCCCCCTCCCGTAGAAAAATGCAAAACACACACACCATCAGCCCACCCCAACTTGGAACCCGAATCATCCTCTAAACATAACTAAACTAAAAATCAGCAAAAGGGGCCTATTACATTCACACAAAACAACTAAAATTAGGGGGGACGGGTAGACTGCCGTCCTACTCCCCACAAGGCGAGGCGGGTTATTCTGCCGCCTATGCTATATAACAGTCAAGTAAAAAAAAACTACTGCCATGTCTCCTATATAATATAAAATACCAAAACAATCCCCAAAACTATTAACACAGAACAAAGTTTAACAAATAGAACACATCCGTGACTCAGTGAGGATGACCCGTGGCCCCCTCCAGACCCATCACCATCAGTCCACCCCTGGAGGCAGTCCGCTTCCCGGACCACAGCTGGTTGCCTCAATCCTGAAGCGTCTTCTCCTCCACACCTCCGAGCGCTCCATCTGTCTGGGGCCATGCCTTTCTGCCTTCCTTGGGGCATGCCGTAGCTCATTAGGATGGCACCATGAGCCATCCAACAGCAGAAGATAATCATCATGCCGCACAGCCGACCCTGGTACCGCTCCATCTTCCACTTTTCCCTCACCCGCCTGGACATCGCCTCCGCCCCAGCCTGAATCCAGTCCGTGACTCCAAGCGGGGCCTTGCACGGCCTGCGGTGTTTCCGCCTGGCACTCACTCCTCTAGTGCCACTCAGTCCTGCCCCAACCGCTTGTAGATCCGCTGCTGACCCCTCCCCTGTTGTCTCTCTGCTCCTGTGTCGACCAGCATCGGCACCGGAACTCCATCCAGAACCACCGTGCAGCATGTGCGCCCACAGATACTCGGGGACCTATGGGCGAATCATGGGCGGGGCTGAACATCAGCCCCGCCCATGATTCGTGGCTGTAGCTTCGACTTATTGTTAATTGGTGCCAGCTGGCAGGTTGTTAGAGCCCTGGGCCGGGGCTCCTTGCCAGTCTACAGCCACGCCCCTTTCTCTCTCTCTCTGCCAGGCACTCACCAGCTGACTGCTATCATCCCTTTATGTTTTCACACATGCACACACACACACACACACACACACACACACACACACACACACACACACACACACACACACACATTCATCCTTACTCACATGCTCTGACACTCACTTATGCACCTGCTCAGCCACACTCCTGAATCCACTTGACATCATTAGCTCTTGGGTATTTATGATGGTCAGTGGATGCACTCAGTGTGGCGGCAATAGTCAACTGTTGATGCCCAGACTCACTCCTGTTGGTTCTCCTCTACCCGGATTCTGTATGGAGCTGTTTCCAGAGCCAGTTGCTCCAACCCTGCATGTAAGTCCTCTCCCTCATTATGTAGCCTTCTTTCTCCGCTCCGCCCTGGGAGCATGTGGGCTTGCCAATGGAGTTCGTAGCTGGGCATCCAGCTCATCTCATCCCACAAAGTATTAGCTGGACATTTTGTGTATTTTCTGTTTTTCCTTTCTGTTTAATAAACACGTCAACTTCACTTGCACTTTGGACTCGCAATAATTCATTTGTTCACTGCGCACTGACGCAGCAGACATGACATGTTTGTTTGGTAGGATGGGGACTCTACTTAAGGGGGTGTTGGCAGGTATTAGAAGCAGAGAGAGATGGTCTGATTTACCAAGGTGGGGAGGGGGGTGGCTCTGTAAGCATGCTTAATGTTGCTGTAAACATGATCCAGTGTTCTTTCCCCTCTTGTGTGACACTTAACATGTTGGTAGAATTTGGGGAGTAGTAAATGGTGCCACTTTTACCTCAATAACTTCACAAAGACTTAACAAAGAATTAAAAAAAAATACACAAAGAATTAACAGATTTTGAACTTGGAGACAGTTTATAATCTTGCACAACCGGTGAACTATAGAAACTGAGTTAACATCATGTTAGCGGCTGTGGGAAGGCTGGATAATTGGAAAAGTCAAGCCAGGCGAGTAGTTCTGTGAGTAATACATGCAGTTAGTGTGTTTAAGCATGTCATCATAATAATAGTCCTAATGATAGTCCTATATGAGTAAATTAAAATATAATGCAGTGCTTTAATCTTGCTATTAAGTGCCTAGACCTAATCTAATTCGCAAAATATGGGATCACAACCTTTTCACAAAGGTCCTATTTAAATTGAAGTAAAAATTTGAGAAAAAAAGGCCTCACATATTTTCTGTGATGATGTACAGTGCATCCGGGAAGTATTCACAGCACTTCACTTTTTCCACATTTTATGTTACAGCCTTTTTCCAAAAGGGATTAAATTCATTTTTTCCTCAAAATTCTACACACAATACCCCATAATGACAACATGAAAAAAAAAATAAAATTTTGAGATTTTTGCAAATTAATTAAAAATAAAAAACTAAGAAATCACATGTACATAAGTATTCACAGCCTTTGCCATGAAGCTCAAAACTGAGCTCAGGTGCATCCTGTGTTCACTGATCATCCTTGAGGTGTTTCTACAACTTAATTGGAGTCCATCTGTGGTAAATTCAGTTGATTGGACATGGTTTGGAAAGGCACACACCTGTCTATATAAGGTCCCACAGCTGACAGTGCATGTCAGAGCACAAACCAAGCAGGAAGTCAATGGAATTGTCTGTAGACCTCCAAGACAGGATTGTCTGGAGGCACAAATCTGGGGAAGGGTACAGAAAAATTTCTGCCGCTTTGAAGGTCCCAATGAGCACAGTGGCCTCCATCATCCGTAAATGGAAGAAGTTCAGAACCACCAGGACTCTTCCTAGAGCTGGCTGGCCATCTAAACTGAGCGACTGGGGGAGAAGGGCCTTAGTCAGGAAGGTGACCAAGAACCTGATGGTCACTCTGTCAGAGCGCCAGTGTTCCTCTGTGGAGAGAGGAGAACCTTTCAGAAGGACAACCATCTCTGCAGCAATCCACCAATCAGGCCTGTGTGGTAGAGTGGCCAGATGGAAGCCACTCCTTAGTAAAAGGCACATGGCAGCCCGTCTGGAGTTTGCCAAAAGGCACCTGAAGGACTCTCAGACCATGAGAAACAAAATTCTCTGGTCTGATGAGACAAAGATTGAACTCTTAGGTGTGAATGCCAGGCATCATGTTTGGACGAAACCAGTCACCGCTCATAACTATGCCAATGGTGGTGGCAGCATCATGCTGTGGGGATGTTTTTCAGTGGTAGGAACTGAAAGACTAGTCAGGATAGAGGAAAAGATGAATGCAGCAATGTACAGAGACATCCTGGATGAAAGCCTGCTCCAGAGCGCTCTTGACCTCAGACTGGGGTGACAGTTCATCTTTCAGCAGGACAACGACTCTAAGCACACAGCCAGGATATCAAAGGAGTGGTTTCAGGACAACTCTGTGAATGTCCTTGAGTGGCCCAGCCAGAGCCCAGACTTGAATCCAACTGAACATCTCTGGAGAGATCTGAAAATGGCTGTGCACCGAGGCTTCCCATCCAACTTGATGGAGACTGAGAGGTGCTGCAAAGAGGAATGGATGAAACTGCCCAAAGATAGGTGTGCCAAGCTGGTGGCATCATATTCAAAAAGACTTGAGGCTGTAATTGCTGGTAAAGGTGCATCAACAAAGTATTGAGCAAAGGCTGTGAATACTTACGTACATGTGATTTCTTAGGTTTTTTTTATTTTTAACAAATTTGCAAAAACCTCAAAAAAACTTCTTTCACATTGTCATTATGGGGTATTGTATGTAGAATTTTGAGGGAAAAATGAATTTAATCCCTTTTGGAATAAGGCTGTAACATAACAAAATGTGGAAAAAGTGAAGCGCTGTGAAGACTTTCCGGATGCATTGTAGATCTAGGCCTTGCTATACATAGCCTAGACCAACCATATATTGAAATAATTTGTCAAACTGTGATGAATAAGCCCAAATGGAACAAAACTTAAGGCCTAATGCTAATTCTTATATAATTATCTTCATCAATTTTAGGATTCTGATCCAAAACATGACACCTTCCCTCGTGCTTACACATCCTGGACTTGGGACCAGGCAATGGTGCAGCTAAAGGTGATTAGTAATCAACAAAAATCAGCATGTAGAAATGATCCAGTGTTGATTGGTAGTCAGTAGTTGATGACCAGCATCAGGAATAATTTAGCACAGATATAAACACAGTCAGATGATCAGGAATCAGAAGTCCTCCTTAGGTGTCCTTGGTGATCACTATTCCTGCTAAGTATATTATAAATAATTCAGTCATCATATGTGTACCACCATCATGACTATTATGTCTTGATGAGTAAGTAAGTAAATTACAAGTTCACTGATATTTACACTGTATGATGACCAGCATGCTGAATAAATTAATTTATTCAGCATGCTGGTCATCATACTTTGCAAATTAGACTAGACCTAGGTACTTTAATAGCAAGATTAAAGCACTGCATTATGGCTGTGTTGTGAGACATGTATATGTTGGACACTGCATATGTGATTTAACCACGATGAAGGAGAGCCAGCCCCCTGCGGTGCGGAGCCACAGAGCCTGGACCCCCTGCGGAGGACAGGGGACAGAAGACTTCCTGACCACTGAGGCTCCAGAGGAGAGAAGGGGGAGTTATGTAAATAAAAGGCTAATGAATGTGAATAAAGAGATTTTGAGAGAGATGTGTGATTTCCCCCGCGAGGAAAATGGTTTGATGTCAGAATGTTTAAATGAGAGAACTTTGGTGTGTTCACTCTCTTTGTTCGCTGCTCAGGAATGAGAGCAGACAGTGGAATGATTACTTGAATAAACTGGAATGAAAGGCAATTCGGTTTCGTTATTCAAGTCTCCCCACATTGGTGACTGACGACGTTGAGAATGAACGAAGAAATTCTCAGGGTCCCGGACTCACAGCTCTCAGAGCTGGCGAGCGCAGTGGCCGTTAAGCTGCCTGATTTCTGGCAGGATAACCCACGGTCGTGGTTTCTGCAAGCAGAGTCGCAGTTCGCGCTCGCAGGAGTAACGGTGGATGACACTAAGTTCCACCATGTCATCGCTAAACTGGACAACAGCACAGCTCGGTGCGTGCAAAGCTTGGTGGAGCAGCCACCCGCGACCGACAGGTACGGCAAGCTGAAATCCACCCTCATCAAGTTTTTCACCCCCTCGGCTGAAGTGAGGGCGAGGAGGATCCTGTCTTTGCTAGACCAAGGTGGACACAGGCCGA
The DNA here is from genome assembly GCA_020510985.1 of Pholidichthys leucotaenia. NCBI lineage: Eukaryota > Metazoa > Chordata > Actinopteri > Cichliformes > Pholidichthyidae > Pholidichthys > Pholidichthys leucotaenia. The sequence continues at coordinate 285,483,184 of CM035847.1, read as the reverse complement.
GCGCCCTGATGGAGGAGATGATACAGCTGAGAGGGTTGGACAACGATGATTTCATTTTTCAGTTCATCTTCCTCTCCAACCTCCCGCCGCATGCGAGAAGCACGCTGGCCGGCAAAAAGTGTCACACCCTGGAGGAGTTCCGGGAGCTGGCCCAGGAGGCAGATGGGATCCTGGACGCCTGCGGCGGGCAAGCAACCACAGCGGCGACCCGAGACAGCGGGGAGCCAGAGGCGGCAGAACCAGACTGGCCGCCGACGGCGGCAACACGGCCGCAACGAGGTGGAGCCAATAGCCCGGCGGCAGAGGCGCGGGCACGACACAGCGGAGGAGAAGATCTCTGCTTTTACCATCGGAGGTTCGCAGAGAAGGCACGCAGGTGTGTGCCGCCCTGCATCTTCAGGAGTTCGGGAAACGGCAAGACCGGGGGTCGCTAGCAGCTTCGACCCTCGGAGAACGCAACAAGCTGCTCTACATAGCAGCTGCTCCCACCTAGCAACAATGCTCTGCACTGTGTGTGTTTATATATTTACATATTTATTCCATCTAGCTACAATGCTCTGCACTGGGTGTGTTTATATTTATATATCTATATATTTATTCCATCTAGCTACAATGCTCCGCACTGTGTTTTTATATATCTACATATTATTCCATCTAGCTACATTGCTCCGCACTGTGTGTGTTTATATACTTGCATATTTATTCCACCTAGCTGCAATGCTCCATACTGTGGGTGTTTATATATTTACATATTTATTCCATCTAGCTACAATGCTCTGCACTGTGTGTTCATATATTCATATATTTATTCCATCCAGCTACAATGCTCTGCACTGTGTGTCTGTGTGTGTGTGTGTGTGTATATATATATTTTATAGTAATATGTACATATGTATATTAGCTGCTCTTGCTTGCTTGTTTTTTCTTGCCTTCTGATTGTTGCTCTGAGTGTTGCTATCCCTGTGCTGTTGCAATCCTGGAATTTCCCCGTTGTGGGACTAATAAAGGCTTATCTTACATCACGGATGCGCGCTCCGGACGAGAGTTCCTCATCGACACCGGAGCACAAGTGAGCTTCATCACCCCAACATACGCGGACCGGGTGGCTGGACCCCACGGTAGCGGAGCTACAGCGGCAAATGGCTCGAACATCAACACCTACGGGAGAAGGACCTTGCCTTTGTGCTTACATGGCCGCACATATGAATGGACTTTTGTAATAGCGGCGGTGAGTTTCAACATGTTGGGCGCGGATTTTTTGTGTTCACACAATCTGTTAGTTGATCTTGCTAATAGACGGCTGGTAAATGCACTCTCTTTTTACTCTCTCCCCTGTTCAGCTCGAGTGTCCCCGCCACCAGTACAGACCCACGTCGCTACAGCAGGTGGTAAGTTTCACACACTCCTCACCCAATTTCCAGCGCTCACTGTGCCCACTTTTTCAGCGACGGTCGCGAAGCACGGGGTGAAACACTTTATCCCCACTTCTGGTCCTCCCGTGTTTGCAAAAGCTCGGCGCTTGGATGCAGTTAAGCTCGCCATTGCGCGCGAGGAGTTCGCTAGCCTGGAGAGGCTGGGCATCGTTCGTAGGTCGAAGAGCCCCTGGGCTTCGCCGCTGCACATGGTACCGAAAGCCGATGGCTCCTGGAGACCGTGCGGGGATTACCGCAGGCTAAACAACGCTACGGCGCACGATCGTTATCCCATCCCGCACATTCAGGATTTTTCGGTGCACCTGGCGGGGGCGCGCATTTTTTCAAAGATTGATCTAGTTCGCGGCTATCACCAAGTCCCGGTCCAACCGGAGGACATTCCTAAAACAGCGGTAATAACCCCGTTCGGACTTTTCGAATTTTTACGCATGCCGTTTGGTCTCAAAGGGGCGGCGCAAACATTTCAGCGGATGATGGATGCCGTGTTACGCGATCTCCCTTTCGTGTTTGTGTACCTCGACGACATTTTGGTCGCGAGTACTTCAGAGGACGAACACGAAACGCACCTCACAGCAGTTTTTAGGAGGCTGGGAGAGCACTGCTTAATAGTTAACCCAGCCAAGTGCCAGTTCGGTGTCGAGCGGATCGATTTTTTGGGTCACCGCGTCTCCCCGGAGGGAGCGGTTCCGTTACCAGAGAAAGTACGCGCGGTAGCGGATTTTCCCCGTCCACAAACGGTCAAATCACTACAGGAATTCTTGGGGATGGTGAATTTTTATAACCGATTCCTGCCCCACGCAGCTCAAATCATGCAACCGTTATATGCTGCGCTCAAAAAACAAAAACCGACCCAGGCGGTCGAATGGTCCCCGGAGCGGGAGCGCGCGTTCACAGAGGTTAAAAAAGCCTTGGCTGCGGGAAGATGGCGGAGAGACATAACACTTAAACAAAGAGCTCTCCCTAGCCGGATTAAAAATCATCGGTAAATGGCCAACTCGACATAAACGAATCAATAAACTAAGGGATGAAAACACGAAGGAACCGGGCACAAGGACAAAAACAGGGTAAAATTGAAGAATTCCTCTCCAACAACGCAGGAAAAACCGCTGTACGCAAAGCCCAAAAAAGCAAGATGTCTACAGCAGAGAAAATGGAGGACACCAGACTCGACAACATGAACGCTGGCATCGCCAGTTTGGGTGAAGAGTTAAGAGAATTCAAGCGACAGCTACAACAGGATTTAGCGGCTCTTAAGGAGGAACTGAAAAAAGAAATTAAGGAGGAAATCATGGACCTCCGAAGAGAAATGGAGCGTAAATTAACGGAAAACATGGAGGAGCTGCGCTCCCAGCGGGCGTGTATGACAGAAGCGCAGACCCGAATTTCGGAACTAAGAGATTGGAAAAGCGAGGCAAACAAACAACTACAGACCCTGACGACGCAAACGCAGAGGATGCAGGAGAAAATAAACGACTTGGAGAGCAGATCCCGACGAAGCAATATGCGCATCTTTGGAATTCCGGAGGGCATTGAAGGCAACTCGATGACAAAATTCATGGATCAGTTCTTAAAAAAAGAACTGGAAATACCCGGAGAAACGGATCTGCAGATTCAACGGGCGCACAGAACACCGGCACAGAACCCGAAAACAAACTCTCCACCCAGGTCAGTTGTGGTAAACTTTGTGAAATATGACATAAAGGAAAGAATCCTGACGCAAGCATGGAAAAAAAAGATACGAATCGGCGACAAACAGGTATTTTTTGACCATGACTACCCGACAGAAATCGTGCAGCAGCGGAAGAAATATGCCAATATTAAAAAAACGCTGAAAGAGAAAAAAATTAGATTCCAAACGCCGCTAACGAAAATGAGGATTCATTGGGAGGAAGGCACAAGAACCTACAACACGGCCGAAGAGGCAGCACGGGATATGATGGAGCGGGGCCTTGAGGTGAGCGTGCCGAAGGAGACGGCTGGAGCAGCGGCGGCCCTGAACGCACCACGACAGACGGAGTGGAGACGAGTGAACGGCGGAAGAAGGGGGAGAGACGTAGAGCAGCGGGCCCAGGACAAGCTACAAGGCTTTCAACTGAAAGCCTAGATCATAACAAAGATTAAGAAAGGCACAGAAGAAATGAAGGCCAAGAAGACAAGGTAAAAGAGAAACAGACGGCTAGGAGAGGTTTAAGTGATATTTGTTGGACATTTCTAGACTTATGACTATTACTTTGATAGTAATTAGAAGTCTAGGGAGGGCCCTTCACTCTGTGAAGACAAACCCCCCACCCACCAACAGGGACCAGTGGGCAGAAGAAAGGCCCAAAGTACGGAGGTCGAGATTTTTTAATGTGTTTTTATATAAATATGTGTTATTTTTGTTGTTAAAGGGGCTAGGAGCACAGGTTAAAAAAATGGAAAAACATGAATATGGGTAAAAATCTTAAGATAATGACACTAAACGTGAATGGTCTGAACTCACCTGTTAAAAGGGAAAGAATAATAAGAAAATTCAAGAAGGAAAAAGCTGAAATTATATTTATGCAAGAGACACATTTGAGCAAGACAGAACATGTGAAACTAAAGAGATTTGGCTATAAGAACTCCTACTACAGTTCATTTAAGGGAGGAGCAAAAAGGGGGGTTATGATACTAATCTCAAATAAAATACAATTTGAAAGTGAACAGGAAATCCAGGATAAAGAAGGCAGGTATGTAATAATAAAGGGAAGAATAGATGGTATGCAGATTACATTAGTGAACATCTATGCCCCACCAGAAAGTGACAAGGGTTTTTTTCAACATCTGTTTGATCTCATAGCAACACACAGTGAAGGAGTCCTAATTTGTGGAGGAGACTTAAATGCTGTCATGGATCATGAAGTTGACACAACAAGTGTTAAGAAGACAAAAAAACGGACTTCCGGTCTGGACGCCATGGCGACTGCAGCTTAACACTGAAGCTCTCAGACCCAATCCAGGATAACACCTTGAAAATCAAACTTAACGGATTTTTGGAGGAGTGAAAATCAAAAGACAAAATCATCATGTCTAAAGGAAAACAGAAGAAACTGAAATTCTCCAGGCCAGGACACGTATCGGCCGGAGAATCTGAACTGGAAGATCTCCGTTCAGAAGACGAGGAACTGGTGATAGCTAACAAAAGGGTTAGCCTGAAATCACTATTTGAGGAGCTACGATGATTTCGCCGAGATGTTACGGCCGAATTTCGGGAATTCAGAGAAGAATTGAAAAGGACAAACAGCAGAGTGGACCAGGCCGAGAACCGAATCTTGGAAACAGAGGATCGAATAAAAGTGCTCGAAGATTCTGTGCTAGACCTACGCAAAAGACAAGCAGCTATAGAGGCTAAGCTAACCGACCAAGAAGGAAAACAAAGAAGAGACAACATAAGAATTCATGGTCTGATAGAAGGAACCGAAAATGGTTTTAACTCAATGGCAGAATGCGTGGAATCCTTACTAAGAGAGAAATTGGATATTCCACAAACCACCGACTTGAAGATAGAAAAGGCACATCGTTCATTAGCCGCTAGGCCGGCGGCGGAAGCGCCCCCACGTTCGGTGTTGGTAAGATTTTCCAATTTCAAAATAAAACAAGAGGTTGTAAGACTGGCCTGGCAGAAAAAAGGATTTATGCACCAGGAGAGAAAAGTCTACGTGGAACACGATTACGCCCCGGAGGTCCTTAAAAAGCGCAGGGAATACAATGACGCGAAAAAGGTGTTAAGAGAGAAGAAATTGCGCTTTCAGACACCATTTCCTGCGAAGTTAAGGGTCTTCTACGGCGATGAAACGTGTCTCTATAATTCGGCGGAAGAAGCAACAGCTGACATGGCGAAAAGAGGGCTCCCGGTAACGGTATTTAAACCCGCAGCAGACCCGAGTGAGAAGATCAAAGCGCAAACATGGACAACACAAAAACCCTCAAAATCCACGGACCAGCAGCGGGAAACCCAGCACCAGAGCGTCGCGGATAAACTATCCGTTTTCAGGTTGGAATAGCGACCTTTTTTTTTTTTTTTTTTCTTTTCTCTTGAATCAATCCGCACATCCAACCCCCCTCATACAAGGTAACAAACATTAAAGGAGATGCATATTCAGCATGTGGTAAAACATTTCATGGAACAATCATATTATTTGAAACAAATAAGTCTTTGTAATAAAAAAAAAAAAAAAAACTTGTTAAAATAGAAATGTGACAATAATCCACATGTTCTCCTCATACTAACAAATACTGTTTTTGCGTGAATGTTTGATGTGATGGGGGTGGGAGGGTGCACACAATTTCACAGAGTTTAGGCATAAAAGGAAAAAAAAAAAAAATCATTACAAGTTTGGATTGGGTTCTGAAACTCACGTTAAAAGCATGGGACTACTTTCAGTGGTAAGAGAGGGCCCTCAACACGTAACAGAGTTTGAGGAATTTCCCTCAGAGCCTTCACTCCATCAAGGCTCTTACAGGGTCTTTAAAAAGACGTCAGCTCAGGAAGTTCTTATGACAGCTTTTTGTTTTAAAGTTTTTTACACTATGTTCTTAATGTTTTTCTTGTTTTTAATGTTCTTTCAGTTTCTGAGTAGCACAAAAGAGGGCCACCACACAGTTATACTAAACAAAACAACACAATGGAGAAACAGGGTGTAACCAAAATAATTTCATATAATGTAAAAGGAATCCTGAATCCAGTTAAAAGATCCAAGATTCTAGGCAAAATGAAAAAAGACAAAGCAGGAATAATACTTTTACAAGAAACCCACCTAACAGACGTGGAACACAATAAACTCAGTAGACAAGGGTTTAAAATGATCTCTTCATCTTCATATAAATCAGGGAGGAGGAGGGGAGTAGCGACATTGATATCAACCAAAATTACATTTGAAAAAAAATCAGAACACAAAGATAAAGAAGGGAGATACAGTTTGGTAACTGGGCGGCTAGAGGGAGAAGATATCACCCTGCTGAATGTGTATGCTCCCCCAGGGGCTAACTGGAAATTTTATAAAAATGTATTTGACCTAATGATAACTAAAGCTCAAGGTTTAGTGATATGTGGTGGGGACTTCAATCTTAGACTGAATCCATACTGGGATGCTTCTGGTAATTCCCCACATCAAAATAACACCCAAAACAGGAAGACTCGGATGCTACTAAAAGAATTGGGAATCTGTGACGTGTGGAGGGAACTCAACCCCAGTGTAAAAGACTATACATTTTACTCAACTCCACATTCATCTTACTCAAGGATTGACTATTTTTTTTATGTTTAATAGAGACATTGGAAGAGTAAAAACATGTAAAATAGGACTGATGGATCTCTCCGACCACAGTCCGATCTACATGGACTTAAATATCCAAAAATACACAAATAATTCATTTTCTTGGAGGTTAAATTCAAATGTCCTGAAAGGACCATTGAAAGATGAATTGGAATCAGATATTCTCAGATATTTGGAAGATAACGATAATGGAGAAGTATCCCCTTTAATACTGTGGGATGCATGTAAAGCTGTAATAAGAGGAAAGATTATTGCAAAACTGGCAACCCAAAAGAAACTAAGACAAGAAAAACTATCCACATTAGAGTCAGAACTTAGGAACCTAGAAAAAGAACACAAAGGCAACACTCATTCTACTGACTCGCTCAAGATTAAGGAAATTAAAAACCAAATAAATGAGATCTACACAATAGAAATCCAGAAGAAACTTACATTTCTGAAACAAAAATACTATGAAGCAGGCAGTAAATCGGCAAAATTGCTAGCCTATAAATTGAGGAAACATCAAACAGAAAGAGCAATCTACAAAATCAGAGACCCAGTGTCAAAGGAAATAAAATTCAGAATTCAGGATATTCTTAAAAACTTCGAGAATTACTATAAGAACTTATACTCACACAAAAAACATAAAAACGCATCCGAGGCATTCCTAAACACATTAAACCTTCCCCAACTTACGGAGTCACAAAATAAAACACTACTGTCAGAAATACATCCTAAAGAATTGGAAAAAGCAATTATGAAACTTAAAGCTAACAAATCCCCAGGAGATGATGGCTATACAGCAGAGTGGTACAAAACCTTTAAACAGCAACTATCTCCTCTCCTCCTGAAAACATTTAATTATGTCCTCCACACAGGGGAAATCCCCCCCTCCTGGAGAGAAGGGGTCATTGCAGTTATACCTAAACCTGAAAAGGATAAACTAGAGTGCTCCAACTACAGACCAATCAGTGTACTAAATCAGGACTATAAGCTTTTTACCATTATCCTTGCCAAAAGGTTAGAAAATATACTGACAGACCTAATTCATTTAGACCAAACAGGTTTTATAAGACAAAGACAGACACAAGACAACATTCGACACACTTTACACATAATTCATCATATAAAAAAATATAACTTAAATGCAGTCATATTGGGATTAGATGCTGAAAAAGCATTCGATTCGGTTGACTGGTCTTTTCTATATAGAATCTTATCCAGTTTCAATTTTCATAACAACTTCATTAGAACTATACAGGCATTATATAAAAAACCAACAGCTAAAATAAGGATTAACGGTAATTTATCATCATCTTTTGAACTGGAAAGAGGATGTCGTCAGGGCTGCCCCCTGTCTCCACTGCTCTTTGCAATCTTCATAGAACCTCTGAGCCAATGGATAAGACAAAACCAAAAAATTCAAGGTATTACACTTGGTCAGAAGGAACATAAAATAGCACTCTTTGCTGATGACATTTTAATATACCTAGGGCAGCCGGACACTTCTTTACCAGAACTAACCTCAGTTTTTTCAGAGTATGGAGATTTATCGGGGTACAAATTAAATATGCATAAAACCCAAGTTTTAACATTCAACTATGACCCAAATCATTATTCACTAAGCAAACTCAAAACTAACTGGGAGTCGGAATCTATGAAATATCTGGGGGTCAATATCCCGAAACAACTCAACAAAATTATATCACTAAACTATGATCCACTGGTGACAAAAATAAAATCTGACCTAGCAAGATGGAATATGATACCATTCTTGGGTACTGCACAAAGAATTGAAGCAGTCAAAATGAATATACTTCCACGTCTTCTATACCTTTTCCAAACAATACCGGTAGAACCTCCCAAAAAAACATGGCAGGAGCTGGACAGAAGGATCTCAAGATTCATATGGCAGGGCAAGAGACCTAGAATCAGATATAGAACCCTACAGCTAAACAAAGACAAAGGTGGGCTCGCGCTGCCAAATATCAGGGACTACTTTAAAGCCGCACAAATTAAAACTTTAGTAGAGATATGTAACCCAGTCTACACTGCACAATGGAAGGAGATCGAATGCCAAATAACAAGTGACATCCCCCTACAGGCGATAATAGGGAACAATGCCTTACCTAAGCTTTTGAATAACACTAACCCGTGGATAGAGACCCCGCTAAAAATTTGGTTTAAGATAGTCAGAGAGAATCAAACTAAAGAGCCCTATCGACTTCTGCAATGGATCGCCTATGATCAGGACTTTACTCCTAATAAAACAGACACCAGATTTAAAAAGTGGAAGGAGAAAGGGCTGATAAAATATTACGATTTTTTTAAAGGGCAAATCTTAAGAAGTTTTGAAGATTTGAAAAAACAAGGCCTAATAAATCAAGACCTTTACAGGTTCTTCCAGCTTAGACACCACATAAACAATATACTTAAAAAGGAGGTTTTGGAAAGGGCCCAGTCAGGTGTTCTGAAGGTCTTCTTAATGGCATATAAAGGGATCCCAGGGATCAGATACATTTCTAAAATATACCAAGGTCTTCAAGACTTAAAAGGAGACAACACATCTTATATAAAAGAGAGATGGGAAAAAGAGGGGAATTTCACTTTACAACTGGAAATATGGGAAAAGCTAAATAAACAGCAATGGAAAAGTACCTCATCCCTGCAGTGGAGAGAATTTGGATGGAAAAACTTGGCAAGATTTTTCAGAACACCTGCACAAAACAAATTTACCCATAAGGGATTGAACTGTTGGCGCTTGTGTGGTGAAAAGACTGCAAATCATTTTCATGTGTTTTGGTCATGCCCAGTTATCCACCAATATTGGACCAAGGTACAGACAATATTGGGGAAAATATTCAAAATTACAGTTCCCTTTTCTTTTGTAACTTTGTATTTGGGTTTACTACCGGACTCACTGGAAAGACGAGGAGAAAAATACTTATTCAATGTTTTAATATTGGCAAGCAAAAAAGCTCTAACTAAAAAATGGATGTTGAAGGACTGTCCTACACCTGAAGATTGGACTAACGTGATCCAAGACATTTACTCGATGGAAAAGTTGACATTCGCACTGAGACAGGACATGGATGGGTTCATGAACTTTTGGCAACCCTGGACCGCATATGTGTCTTCCATTAGATCTAATCTTTGACAAATACCATTTCAATAATGGTTCCGCTCTTTGTTCCAATGCTACTCAGATGCTCTTTTATCTTTATTTACTTACTTTTTCTTTTTGTTTGTTTTTTACTGGTTTGTTTTTTTTTTTTTTGTTATTTGTTTTTTTGTTTTTTTTTCTCTTTAATTTCACTTTTTCTTTCACTTTAAAAAAAAAAAAAGGGGTGTTGTAAGAATTAACCTTCCAATGTTGTCAGATATCAGAAAATAAGGGAACATGTGATGAAAATGTAAACACTGCATTGCTGTAACGACCTGTATACCCTTTACAAAAACTTAAATAAAAAAAAAAAAAAGAAGACAAAAAAACATGTAACAAAGTTCATAAGAACCTCACTGGCAGAAATGGGTATGGTAGACATATGGAGGGACCTACACCCACTCGAAAAAGACTATACACATTATTCAGCAGCCCATAAAGTACACTCTAGAATAGATTACTTCCTTATGAATGAAGGTGACAGACACAGGGTGAGAAATTGTTGGATTGGAGGGGCAGAAATATCAGATCATAATCCTATATACATGGAAATATATTTAAACAATAGAAAACGACAAACAACATGGAAACTTAACGTAGGACTGTTAAATGATGAGAAAATGAAAGAAAGAATAAAAATAAACATAAACGAATATATCCAAGAGAATGACAATGAAGAAGTGGACCCAACAATACTATGGGACGCACTAAAAGCCGTGTTAAGGGGTAAATTAATTGTTGAAACAGGAAAAGCAAATAAGACTAAACTGGAAGCGTATGAACAAAGATGTGAGAGACTGAAGGAATTAGAACGTAAACATCAAAGCACAAATGATCCAAAAATATATCAAGAAATTAAAGAAGAAAAAACAAAGATAAAAGAAACACAAATGGATGAAATTGAAAGGAAAAATAGATATCTAAAGCAAAAATATTATGAAACGGGGCCAAAAGCCACAAAACTGCTGGCAAAACGGTTAAGAAAACAACAAACAATGAATAATGTATACAAGATTAAAGACCCCACCACAAATAAAACCACAGTTAACCCAGAAAACATCAAAGAAATTTTCCATAATTTCTACCAAGAACTATACTCGCAACCTGAAGAAACAAATACTAAAGATATCAAAAAATTTCTAGACACATTGGACTTGCCATCAATAGGAAATCAACAAAATGAAAAACTAACAGCAGAAATAACAACACAAGAGATCAGAGATGTGATTAAGTCACTTAAAAATGGTAAATCACCAGGTAGTGATGGATACTCATCTGAGTTTTATAAACTGTTTATAGAAGAACTCACGCCACAACTCCTAAAGTCATTTAATTGGACGCTGAACAACAACAAAATACCTCCATCATGGAACGAAGCAATCATTTCAGTTATTTTAAAACCAGGGAAAGATAAAGAACAATGCGGAAACTATAGACCAATCTCTTTATTAAATGTAGATTATAAAATATACACAACAATTATATGTAAACGAATAAAGACATTCTTGACGGAATTGATAGAAGATGATCAAACTGGATTCATAGAGGGACGCCAAACACATGACAATATCAGGAGAACAATACATATAATTAACCAAATACATAAAGAAAAGAAAAGCGCAGTAATAATGAGTTTAGATGCAGAAAAAGCATTTGACAGGGTTAACTGGAAATTCCTATATAGTGTACTGGAGCGCTTTGGATTTAACGAAAAATCAGTACAATGCATAAGGACGCTATATCAAGAACCTGTGGCAAGAATCAAGATAAACGGTAGCTTAACAGACAAAGTAAATATACAAAGATCAACTAGGCAGGGATGCTGCTTATCGCCTACCTTGTTTGCTCTGTTCATAGAACCATTGGCTCAAGCGATACGACAAAATAAGAAATTAAAAGGTGTAACAATAAAGGGGGCGGAACACAAGATTGGGCTATTTGCAGACGATATTATAGTTTACCTTGAACAACCAGATAAATCAATAATGGAAATGATGAACTTGATAGAAAATTTTGGAAAATTATCAGGATACAAGATAAACATAACAAAAACACAAATACTGACATTCCACTATAACCCTCTAAACCAGATAACTGATAAGATCAAACTAAACTGGAACCAAAAAGAAATAAAATACCTTGGAGTGAACATACCTAAAGACCTAAGCAAAATATATAAAGCAAACTATGATAGGTTGGAACAAGAAATAAAAAAAGATATTGATAGATGGTCAATCTTAAATATGGATCTGAATTCAAAAATTGAGACAGTCAAAATCAGCATACAACCTAGATTACTTTACCTCTTCCAGGCTATACCAACAGAGATTCCAGATGCCCAATTCTCAAAGTGGGACAGGATGATATCGAGATTTGTTTGGGGAGGTAAAAAACCAAGAGTGAAATATAAAACCCTCCAATTACCAAAAGAGAAAGGAGGCATGGGCCTACCGAGTCTAAAGGAATATTACTACTCAGCACAAATAAGATATATCATATGTTGGTGCGACGAGGGATATGAGGCAAAATGGAAAGAAATGGAAAAGGAAATTGAGGGACTCCCAGTACAAAGCATAATAGGGGATAAAGATGCATATAAGCAAATCAAACAAATAGACCCAATCACTAAATTTACTTTAGAACTGTGGTATAAAATAGTACAAAAATATAATATAAGGGAAGACATAAAACTATTGAAATGGGTAGCATTTGACAGTCAGTTTGAACCGGCAAAACAAGAGAGGGGATACAAAAATCTGGTGAACAAGGGAATCACAGCATGGGGCAATATCGGAAAAAAAGATCTCGGGAGCTTTGTAAATATCAGGAGAAAATTTAAATTAGAAAGATCGGAATTTTTCAGATATCTGCAGATGAGAGATTACTATATGAAGAAGATTAGGCATAACCTCCAAACAGATGTGAACGAGATTATACAACTTATTTTAAGCTCATATGCAGGAAATAAAATAAGAATTATTTCAAAACTATATCAGAAACTTATGACAAACAATCATACAAGTAACTATATAAAGGAGAAATGGGAGAAAGAGCTCAATTTAAACATAACAGAAGAAAGCTGGCAGGAAATATGGAAAACACAACACACATCAACAAATTCAAGGGCATGGAGGGAATTTGGATGGAAAAACCTGATTCGCTTTTTCATTACACCACAGATTCAAGGAAAATATACAAATACCCAATCTTTATGCTGGAGGGGATGTGGGGCTCAAAATGCAGACCACTCACATATGTTTTGGAAATGCTACAAAATATCATCATTTTGGAAATCTATGCATGTGACAATACAGAGGATATTAGGATATAATATACCAATGAACTGTAACCTGATGTACTTATGTGATCTTAAAAAAGACAATGTTATACAGGCTGAGGACAGATATCTAGTTAAAATCTTGTTGATTGCATGTAAAAAAACTATCACAAAAAAATGGCGATCAGAAGTTCTTCCTGACCAAGAACAATGGACTGACATTGTTGAGGACATACGTATGATGGAAAAACTAACATATCGACGAAGAATGCAAGAAGGAATATGGGAGAAAAAATGGCGGAAATGGACACACTACAAAGTGCAACAACGAGGCAGAAATTGAAAGAATAACCAAAGACACTGAAAAAACCAGAAGAATTAAGAGATGGAAACTAAAAACTTGATGCTCCAACATTTGTCCCCCCCCTTTTATTTTTTTTTTTTATTTTTTTTTTTTATTTTTTATTTTTATTTTTTTTCTTTTTCCCTACCCTAACCCCTTTGTGTTTTAAATGTAGAATGTGATCTGAATGCATTATATATGATGAAAAATGAATAAAAATCTAAGTTACAAAAATAAAAAGCCTTGGCTGACGCTGCGCTCCTGGCCCACCCAGACCCTGCAGCACGTATCGCGCTGACGACAGACGCTTCAGATTTAGCCATAGGGGCCGTTATTGAGCAACAGGTAGCCGGAGTTTGGCAGCCTTTGGCTTTCTTTAGCAAATCTTTAAGCGCGGCTGAACGAAAATACAGCGCGTTTGACAGAGAACTGTTGGCGCTGCATTTGGCTATTCATCATTTCCAGTTCTGGCTGGAAGGACGGTGCTTCACCGCTTATGTGGACCACAAGCCGCTCACATACGCCATGGCCAAAATTTCAGACCCGTGGTCCGGCAGGCAGCAGAGGCAGCTGGCCGCAATCTCGGAATTTACCACTGACATTAGGCACGTCGCGGGCAGATTCAATGTAGTAGCGGATTGTCTCTCACGTGCGTTCATGACCCCAACACGCGCAGAGGCAGAACGGGCCACCGTGACCGCGCCGCAGGAGAGCGGCACGGTGGCGCGCGCAGCCCCGGTGCACGTGGGTATAGATTACGCAGCCATGGCAGCGGACCAGGGGGCGGACGCAGACGTGCGCGCGCTCCAGTCTGGACCAACAGGGTTGAGGCTGGAGAGCAAGTGTTTACAAACCGGTATGCCCCCCCTGATCTGCGACATGTCGACGGGGCGCCCGCGTCCGGTGGTTCCGGCCACGTGGCGCCGCCGTGTTTTTGACTCGGTCCACTCACTGGCGCACCCAGGGGTGCGCGCGTCGGTGAAACTAGTGGCGGAAAAGTTTGTTTGGCCGTGCCTGCGCAAGCACGTGAAGGAATGGGCAAAAACCTGCATTTCCTGTCAACGGGCCAAAATTCACAGGCACACAAGAGCCCCGTTAGAACCGTTCCGCATTCCGGCCAGAAGGTTCGACCATGTGCACGTCGACCTTGTGGGCCCCCTACCGGCATCACAGGGGTTCACGTATCTTTTGACAATGGTGGACCGCACCACACGTTGGCCGGAAGTGGTCCCACTTGCGACGACCACGGCCACGGAGGTGGCTCGCGTTTTTTTAACGGCTTGGGTGGCGCGCTTCGGGGTTCCGTCGGACATTACGTCCGATAGAGGACCGCAATTCATCTCTGAGCTGTGGTCAGCGATGGCCAACGGCTTAGGAGCCAAAATTCACCGCACTACGGCTTACCACCCTCAGGCCAATGGTTTATGCGAGCGTTTTCATAGGTCTTTGAAGGCAGCACTCAGAGCGTCGCTCACGGATGCAGATTGGGTAAATAAACTTCCATGGGTTTTATTAGGGTTGCGTTCTGCGCCTAAAGAGGACTTAGACGCCTCCCCAGCGGAGCTGGTATTCGCACAAACTCTGAGGCTGCCGGGCGAGTTTTTACCAGAGCACCCAGAGCCCCCACCTCTCTCGGCTCTGGGACCGTTAGTCGGCACGGGGGCAGACACGCTCCCGGGTCCGGTTCATCACGCTTTTCCACGAGTTTTCGTCCCCAAGGCTTTGAAAAATGCCGATTTCGTTTTTGTCAGGCGCGAAGCCCTTAAAGCAACGCTCAAACCACCTTACGAAGGGCCATTTCGAGTGCTGGAGGCAGGTGATAAGCAATTTGTGCTAGATTTTGGAGACAGAAAAGAGACAGTCAGTATTGACAGACTAAAACCTGCTTTTGTCATGAAGGACGTGTCTGTACCGGTCGCAGTGGCGCCTCGACGAGGCAGGCCCCCGCAGGGGGCAATTAATCACTCTCTTCCTCAGTCAACAGACCCAAAGCAGAAACGCACCGCAGGCAAGGCGGGGCCAACGCACAGCAGATTCGGCAGACGGCTGAAGCCCAAGCGGCGCACAGACTGAATGTTGGTGTTGATTATTCAGTAGTGAGTAAGGTGCTATTAAATTTTAGGAATTAGTCTGTTCTTCATCGTTTGGGGGGGGGGTTATATGGCTGTGTTGTGAGACATGTATATGTTGGACACTGCATATGTGATTTAACCACAATGAAGGAGAGCCAGCCCCCTGCGGTGCGGAGCCACAGAGCCTGGACCCCCTGCGGAGGACAGGGGACAGAAGACTTCCTGACCACTGAGGCTCCAGAGGAGAGAAGGGGGAGTTATGTAAATAAAAGGCTAATGAATGTGAATAAAGAGATTTTGAGAGAGATGTGTGATTTCCCCCGCGAGGGAAATGGTTTGATGTCAGAATGTTTAAATGAGAGAACTTTGGTGTGTTCACTCTCTTTGTTCGCTGCTCAGGAATGAGAGCAGACAGTGGAATGATTACTTGAATAAACTGGAATGAAAGGCAATTCGGTTTCGTTATTCAAGTCTCCCCACATGCATGATATTTTAATTTACTCATATAGGACTATCATTAGGACGATAATTATGACGACCTGCACACTAACTGCATGCATAAGTCACAGAACTACTTGCCTTGGCTTGACTTTTCCGATTATCCAGCCTTCCCACGACCGCTAAACATAATGTCAGCTCAATTTCTATAGTTCACTGATTGTGCAAATTTTTAAAATTTGAGAGGGTTCTGTTGGAATTAATTTTTTTTTTTTGGTTTGCTTTGTATTGTTTGTTCCTGTCATCCAATTTTGAACAGACCTCAGATGGCCAAATGCTCAAAAAAAAGTATTGAGATTTTTTCATGTCTTCCACTCAGATGCAGTTCTGACACTCAGTCAGCAGATGGCACTCTTTATTAAATGTTTGATAACACTGTCGATCATGAAGTTATTGCCTCAAAGTTGTTCAGTGGCTGTGTCTCAGTTCAGGTGTTGCAGCCTCGTAGACCGCGGCCCTGGAGGCCAGAGCACTCAGAGGTCAGTGGACTGCATCTAAAGGCCGATTTATGGCTGTTAAATGAGACAGTCTAGTCTTTGGAGGATGTATGCTTGCGTGACCACGCACTGCCCTGTTGCCTAGCAACCATGACAGCATCAGTTGAGTTTTTTTTTTTCTGACATTTTTGACAGAGAGAAAACTTTATTTTTATCTTTATTATTGTATGTTCTTTACCTTTTACTGGAGAATCTTCACCAGACAGACAGAAGACCATGGCCAGATAAAATAAGACTTTAACTCATGTTTAAGTCAGCAGGTAAAATTAAAGTAAATTAAAACCACAAAATAGATAAATAATTTTTTATTACTTTAAATATGTTTACCAGTTAGACTGTACTCTAAAATATATTAATTTCATGACCAGTAGAAAATATAACGGTTTACTGTTATCATTTATGACCACATTGAAGCTAAATAATTAGATGTTCTGCCTTGTATCAGCTCTGACATTTAGTTTTTAATGTTCTAAAGCAGACCACAGTCCTGTACTGTAGGATGATGACCCTTAATGATGTTCAGCAGCAGGAGAACAGATTCCATCTTCAGCTTCATCTCAGTTGCAGCATCTCAGTAAATTTGAAAATCATGATTTGTCATTTAATTTTAAAAACTATAATCATTGTCATCAATATTAAATCAGGTTTAAAATGTTTCACTCTGTGTGCAACAAATATATGAGTCTCTTTTAGAATTATCTTGCAAAATATCCTTTTCTAAAAACTACGTCATTGAAATGCAGTTTTTCTATTAGTACACATACAATATTTTTATTTAGCTTGTTTCAGTTTGCAAAGTAAACTGCTAAAAAAAAAAAAATCACAATCGATAAAAGAATTCATCAAATCTCTTTTGTGGTTATCTTAATCAAATATCATTTTTATAAATCTTGAGTGCAGCCCGTTCTCTCCACAGCTGAACCTCGGTTCCTGCAGGTTCTCCACCGTGGACCTCAGAAATAAAGCAGAAAAAAGAAAAATCAGAGAAATCTTATTATTACTTCAGATATGATGGACATTTTTAAGACCAGCATAATCAAATTATTACAGATGTCCTGTTCCTCCTCAGCTTCATAAAGTGCTCCGTTTTCTCTAAAAATAACCTTAGGTGTTTTTTTTTTACAGCACCACATAAGCAGATAAATAACATCAACTTCCCGATGTCTCTACGGGACTTTAAAAGTTATCTTAAAGCAAATTATTTCAGCCACGTCATACTGTAATTTTATATTACTACATTAGTTAATAAACTAACATTAATGGGGAAAAAGGTTTGACTTCAGAAAAAAATAACAGTTCAACATGTTTAATTAATACAATAAGTGAAGCAGACAGCACATCAGAAAAAAATAATGTCACATTACATGAGCTTAAATAATCAGATGTTGCTGTTTTCTGGATTATTGTTTTGACATTCAAACTGCTGCAGAATTCAAGCAAAAACCAAAAAACCAAAAAAACAACTTAATTACCTCCGCCAAGGAGGTTATGTTTTTGCCAGGGTTTGTTTATTTGTCTGTCTGTTTGTGACCAACATATCTCAAAAAGTTATGGACAGATTTTGATGAAATTTTCAGGAAATGTCCGAACTGGGACAAGGAAGAAATGATTAGATTTTGGGAGTGATCCGGATCACCGTCTGGATCCAGGAATTTTATAAAGGATTCTTTATCATTGGGAGATAGGGCCATTTGAGCATATGCACATGTAGCTCCACAATAACTAGTCAGGGTGATTGGAAAAGATATACCGAATAATAAGTTCCCAAGTCCAGCAATTAAATGCAATTAAATTTTTGAATAGATCACAGCATGGGGGACTGAGCTGCCTTGGCGGAGGTCTGCGCTCTCCGAGTGCTTTTCTAGTTTGAACTGTTTCTGACTTCATTCTGCTTCTGCTTGAGCTGAGGAAAAAAAAAAAAAAGCCAGGCTGAGCCACGCACTGAATGCTGGGATATGTTGAGGCCACAAGGATCCTCTTCATGTATCCTTGGTTTTCAGGGTTTTGAAGGCTGCATGGAATGAGACAGCCTTGGACGCAGCACACTGACGTATCTGGCCTAGAAATGCACACCTGGGGGACGCAGAACCTGAACTGAGACACAGTCATTGTTCCATAAGGCCTCAGTTTCACCCTCACTAGGAAGCAGAGGTGCTGCAGGAACAGGGTGCAGGAACATGGTGCAGGTGTGTGGACTAAACTGTTTTGCACCTTTTTAAAGGGGTTATAGGGGCCTCAGTCAACATCCATCATTACTGTTAATGCAAAATTCGGTCTGTCAAACACTTCAGCCAGGGTGAATTTTACTGTGACATCAATTCGTTAGAAATTAAAAGAATGCAACACAGAAAAACGTTTTCATTCCAGGCTTTTTGAGGACCCCTCCCTGCAGTGGGCCCTGGGTAAAGAGTACCCTCCCCCGGTCCCACGCCCCTGCCCTAAACACAGTCTTACGCAAGGTCCCCACATAGCTAGAAATGACCCTAACTAAAATAATACTTAGTGTCCCCTTCAGTATTTACTCTGGAGAAAATGTTTTGATTATTGTTTCCCCAACAGTGAAATTAAATATCTACCCACGCTAATACCACTGCTGAATGCTGACCATTTGATAAAAAAAGCAAAACAGTTCAGTGCCATTCAATTCTTCAGTGGTAATTTTGCTGTGAGTACACTGGAGGGCGCTCTTGTCCTTGTCTCTGTGCAGCCTTTTCTAGAACCGCATCTGCGAGACTAAATGGTGAGGTGGTTACGGACAAACTGTTTTCCTTGAAAATCACAAATAAAAATAATGCAGTGTATTCCTTCAACTGTTCTCTAACAGGTTGTAAATGAGTAGTCGAACATCATTTTCTTGGAGGTCTCCTTTGAAATAAATCATTAAATCAAAGTAACTTTTTCCCACACAGACTGTACTTTTATGACTAGATTTATAGCAGTCATCATTTTATTTTTAGTTGAAGATGTTTTAAAAAAAATAACTTCAGTACATTACTCTTTGAGTTACTCTTGATTTCACTGATTTAAACTCAGAGTTGTGGTATTTTTCCGTTTTTTTTTTTTTTGTTTTTTTTTTCGGTTCTGGCTCAGTAAAAAAGGCTATGCGATATATTAGTCAGAGTAAAACTCCAAATTCACCAGAAAGTTGTTACAAAAAAGTTGCACATTTATGAGGAAAAAAGTTAGAAATTTATATTTAACTCTCAGGAACCATTTAAACATTAGTCACACGTACTGCTAAGCACAGAAAATGTGCTTTTCATAAGGTAGCTATTAAAAAAATATACATTAATATTATAGTCTACCTTCATTGAGCTAATTATTTTGACCTGCATCTGATCTAATTATTATCAAATATTCATAAATTTGTAGTGATTTTGACCCTTCAAATGCCAAGTTTTTGTGATCATGCCACCACATTTTTAGAATGTATATACATATATATGTGTATATACTGTATATTACATGCAAAGTAATATTTTTTTTGTGTTGAATTATTACAACCTGGGATATGTCAATGATTAGCAGAAGCACTGATTTTATGCATTATGTGAGGGAAGACTTGTGCCCATGCCATCTTGTGGTGCAGTGGTTAGCGCTGGTGCTCAGCAGCTAGAAGGTTCCAGGTTCAAATCCCCAGGCTGGCAGGGGGAGGAACTTTTCTGTGTGGAGGCTGCATGGGTTTATTCTGGGTTGTTCCAGTTTCCTCCCACAATCCAAAGACATACATGTTAAGTTAATAGGTTGTTCTAAATTGTCCCTAGATTCTGTCTCCTATAGGCCCTTAGAATAGAGGGTTAGTACTAGGGAAGGTCTTTGACACTAGAAAAGTGTTACATAAGTACGTGTCCTTATCCCTTTGTGGAAATAGCATGTTTTTTTGTCGCCATATGCCAAATATGGTCACAATGATGCCATCTGGTGGAGAGTAGTAAAAATGATCAGTTCCAAAGCAAAGGCCCAGATTGTCCCCTAGATATAATAACATGCATATATTGTGCCTTATTGGAAGTGAGAGTTGTGTCTCAAATAAGGAAGGAGCTGAGGTGACGTTTTATAGTTTTATTAGCAACAAGAACACAGGAACGCAGGAGACTCTACCGCGAGCACAGGAGCCACAGCGAAGAGACAAGATGTCTCCCGCAGCTGGCTTATATACCCCAGGTGACGCCACTTCCCAAAGGTGGGGCGTCACCCCTCTCTAACCCAGGGTACCACCATAACAATATAAGATCTAACATTCCCCCTCCCCCCTTGAAAAAATCACAAGCACACTTATTCACCTATAGGATCGTAATATAGGTAGAATATATTAGTATGGCAGTGCCCTAGGCTGGGAGGGGTGATGGCCCGCCTTTGGGGGGTGGCGTCACCTGGAATATATAAACCTGGAGCGGTAGATATATTGTCTCTTTGCTGACTCTCCTGTACTCGCGGTAGGGTCTGTACATAGTTCTTATAATTAACCTTATAAAACGTCACCTCGCCTCCTCATTTATTCGGGCACAACATTTGGCGACGAGGACAAACGGAGATGGAGAGGGCTGCGACCATGTTGCCTCCAAAAAAGGACGTAACATGGTCACAGCCCTCTCCATCTCCGTTTTTTGGTTATGGTCATGGACCAGGTTATGGACCATTCTGGTCCATAACCTGGGCACGAGGGCTAGAAAATCCTCGGCACCTTGGTAGGAGGTGACAGCTTCAACGATGTCGTGAGGCTCATGACCGGCTACTTTCTCGTCCCCTAAAACATCATAATGCAGCGCATCCAGTTCCGACAACGGTGCCAGCGACCCGGAGAATTGGTCCAGCAGTTTGTGGCAGACCTTCGACAGTTGGCGGGTGAGTGCAGGTTTGGGGCCCTAGAGGAGGAGATGGTCCAAGACCAGTTGGCCGAGCATGTGGCCTACTCCTCGGCAAGGGTTCGCCTGCTAACTCACGCTGGTGAGCTAACTTTGCTAGTGGCCATGGAGCTAGCACAACAGCGTGAGGCAGCGGAGTGGCTGATGAAACATCTCGACTGCGACGACGCTCTGCAGAAGAGCGAGGCACATGGGAAGACCTTGGCCTTGGATTCGGACAATGGCAGCAATGATGAGTACACGGCCATTGTCAAGATACGGTCCACCCCGGGGACACCACAATGCTACGGCTGCAGATCCAGCAGGCACCGCTATCAAGCCAGGGAGTGCATAGCGAGGGGCAAGCGTTGCCGCAATTTTGACAAGGAGGAATGGAAACTGGCAAAAGGAACTGTTAAGAAGAAGGTCCCTACAGTGGTCCACACAGTCTCATCCGACACGGATGGTCGCATCGTTTGTGACATTTTGTTGGACGGGACGCCGATTCCACAGTTGGTGGACACTGGGTCAGCGGTCTCCATCCTCAACTTGGCAAATGTAAGTCGATGTTTTCCCCACTACAGATTGAGTAACACTAACATTACCTGTTATGGTTATGGCAGCTACCCGCTGGATGTTGTGGGCTCAGTGTGGCTGTCGGTGAGGTACAAAGGGGCCTCCATGTGCGCTAACTAGTTCATGGTGTCGCGGGACGGTAATAACCTAATGGGCTGTGATTTATTCTATGGGCTCGGTTTCACCATCACCTGCGGTGAAGTGGAGGAGTGGTCAGGTGGGGGCTTATGGGACTGGTCTTTCTACGTGGGAAGTGGCAATTAAGTGTGGGACTTTGGGTGGCCCATTCTGGGTGAAGAGGAACACCGTCGGCACCTTAGTATGCCGATTAGGCGGGGGTCCTGTGCCAGTGTTTGTGGTCCCATGGACGGTGGACCCAAACGGCATGGTTTGACCTCTGCAGTGGCGGAAAGATCCGAAGAGCATGAGCTACAGGGCTCCAGTGGCTGACGACTTCCGGCTGCTGAGCCAACAGTGACTGGTGCCACTCTGACGCAACAACATCTGGTATCCTGGGTACCTCCAGACGGCACGAACCCTAGCCGTGCCGATACCAAAGGCAAGGGACATGGCTTAAGTCAACTTGGCGAACCGCTGAGGAGTCGTGAGGGAGCCAGATCACGACGCAGACGACAGAGAAAGCCAATAAGCGCTCTCCTAGGGGAGGGTGATGATGTGCGCCCTAGGGTCGAGCCTCGGCTTGGTCGGGTGCGCAGTTCCAGGAGACTGACAGCTGGACAGGATAATCTGTGGGTGGTCCAGTCCAGCGGCAACTGCTACCTGAGTTTGACTGATGGGTCGAGACGGCATCCTAACGAGCTGTGACGTCGGAGCAGAAAAGGGCGTCTATGCAGTCCATCTCCTGTCACAAAGAAACGGAGACGCTCTGGAAATGGGCCGCGTTGACGGAGACTCCAAGAGGGGGCCTTCAGGAGACCCGGGTTGAATGTGTGAGGGCTTACGGTGTGTCTGTAAATGTGCATTTATTGATATATGTGTTCGTTTGTAGTTGTTATGTTCAAAATATTCTGCCTGTATTCACGTGTTGAAGTTGTTATGGAATAGGGGGACTTACAGTATTTTGCAATGTTGTGTTTTATTTCTATTTCCAGCACTTGATGCTGTGTTTTGTTTCCCTGTCTGTGGTGTGGTCTTTATGGCTGTTTACGTTATTGTAAGTAATAGGAAACGTCTGCCACGGTAACGGGGTGATTAAGGGATTAGAGGCACAAGACCACCGTTGTGTGACTGTTTAGTGAGTTGTGAGGTGCAGTAACACCTGGGTATGAATGATTATGTTAATTGCCCTATAGTGTGAAAATTGTGTTTTGTTTTGGGAAGTTTTCTGTGTGTAATTTTGTGTATCCTGTGAGTTTAAGGGATCGGGTACCGCCATTGCGTATGTCCATGTTTGTTATGTGTATATTTTTAGCTTTAAAGGGATGTGAGAGTGAATGGTTGTCTGTCTCTCTTTGTTGGTCCTGCGATGGACTGGCGATCTGTCCAGGGTGTACCCTGCCTCTCGCCCAAAGATGCTGGGATAGGCTCCAGCCCCCCCCACGACCCGAAAAGGATTAAGCGGAAGAAGATGGATGGATGGATGGGATCAACTTAGTTTGGTGCGGGGCCCTTTTTCTTTTTAGGGACTATATGGTTACGTAGCGGAGAGCTCCACTGGGCCAGTGTGTTGTGTGAATGAGTAAGTCTATTCCCTCTTGTATTAGTGTGTGAATTGGGAGAAAATTATTTGGTTGCGTAATTTGTGTGCTTGCATTTTTTCAAGGGGGGGTATAGGATCATAATATAGGTATAATATATTAGAATGGCGGTGCCCTAGGCTGGGAGGGGTGATGCCCTGCCTTTGGGGGGGTGGCGTCACCTGGAGTATATAAGCCTGGAGCAGGAGACATATTGTCTCTTTGCTGACACTCCTGTACTCACGGTAGGGTGTCCCCACGTGTACATAGTTCTTGTATTAAACCTTATAAAACGTCACCTCGCCTCCTCTTTAATTCAGACACAACATCACCCACATTTACAATTTACACCCGACTCACACACTAATACAAAGACGGTTGTAATCCTACACATACACACACCACACTGGCCCAGCGGAATACTCCGCTATGCAAAACAGTCACTTGAACAGAAAAGGGCCACACACCAAAATAAATTAATCCTGAAATAAATAGCTATACACATTACAACCATACAGTAATTACAAACATGAACAACTGCGGTACCCGACTCCACAAACTCGCATTTTCACCCCACACACTGGGCACAGAGACTCCTGAGCAACAATACAGAGCACACAACATGGGGCAGTTACTCAGCTCACACACACTCCTTGCTAATTTCCACACACAGGTGTTACTGCACCTCCCACGCACACACACATCCAGAACATCCCCACAGCTACATTGCATTCACTCCAAACAACGGTGGTCACATTATTCATTTAAATGACATCACTTTACATGTTCTTTTGTTTGCACATTTCTATTTTGTTTTTGTTTTTTGAACATTAACTTTAGTGAACACACTGCAAAACACATTATAACCTGACACACCATAAGCACAAATACAAAGTCCTAACCTGGGTCTCTTGTAGGCTCCCCTCTGGAGTTTCCGTCTCGCGGCCTACTCCCAGAGCGCCTCCGTTTCTTTGTGACTGGAAACGAGCTGCACTGACGTGCCTTCCTTCCTGAACACTGCAGCTCGTTCAGGTGCCGTCTCGACCCATCTGTCAGTTTCAGGTAACCATCGTCATCAGCTGGTACCACCTGCAGATCACCCTGTCAATCTCTCTGCTCCCTTGATCTGTGCACACGTCCTAGCCGAGGTGCGTCCCTAGGGCGCATACCATTGCCCTTGCCCAGGGGAGCACTCACTGGCTTTCTCCTTCTCCTGCGTCGCAAACCAGTACCCATATGGCTCTTCAGCATCATAGGCTTGCTCGAGCCTTGTCCCTTGTTTTCATTCTGGGCACATCTAGGGTTTGTGCCATCTGGTCTCACCCTGATCACTTTCATTTGCTGTGTCGGAGCGGCACTGGCGGCGCCCAGCTCAACAGTACCACTCGGCTGGCCACTGCAGCCTCGCTGCGCATGCTCTCGGGAACCATCCGCTTTCACGGGGGCTAAACCATGCCGTTCGGGTCCCGCATCCACAGGACCGCAAACACTGGCACGGAGTTCCCATTGTGTTGGCGTACTCTGGTGCTGGCGGCGTTCCTCTTCACTCAAAAAGGTCCACCCTAAGTCCCACACTCCTTCGCCACTCCCCGAATAAAATGGCCAGTCCCACAGTCCACCACCTGACCACTCCTCCACTTCTCTGCAGGTGATGGAGAAATCAAGCTCATAAAACAAATCACAGCCCATAAAGTTGTTACCACTACGGGCCTCCATGAACTCGGCTGCACACATAGAGGCTTTCCTGTACCTCACCGACAGCCACACCGAGCCCACAATGTCCAAGGGGTTGTCACCATATCCGTAACAGGCAAGGTCTGTTTTAGTCACGGTGTAATGGGGGAAGAACTTCTTTACTATTGTCAAATTCAAGAGGGAAGCCACTGACCCCGTGTCCACCATCACTGGTATTGGTGTCCCGTCCAACAGTACACTGCACATAATACGACCGTCAGTGCTGGGCAAGACAGTGTGATCTACCGTAGGTGTCTTCTTAGTCAGAGTTCCCTTTCCTGATCGCCGTTCCTCCTTCTCAAAATTTCGGCAAACCCTGGCAAAGTGGTGAAACAGACCACACCGTGAACAACTCTTGCCCCTCACTGCGCACTCCCTCGCTCTGTAGTGGTGCCTAGCGGATCCACAGCCATAGCATCTCGGCGTCCGCGGGGTGGACCTAATCTTCACGATGGCCATGTATTCATCGTCGCTGCCATCATCTGAATCCAAGGCCAGTGCCTTCCACTGCTTATTGTTCCTGGGCAGGGATTCTGTGTCGCCGAGATTCTTTGTTAGCCTTTCTGCCGCTTCGTGTTGTTGCACTAGCTCCATGGCTGCTAGCAGTGTTAACTCGCCAGCGTGGGTTAGCAGGCAGTCTCTCACAGAGGAATAGGCCACGTGTTCCGCTAGCTGGTCGCGGACCATCTCCTCCTCCAAAGCCCCAAACCTGCACTCACCCGCCAGCTGCTGAAGGTCCGCCACAAACTGCTGAACCGACTCTCCGAGTCACTGGCGCCGCTGTCTGAATTGGATGCACCGCATTATGATGTTCTCAGGGGCGCGAAAGTAGCCTGCCATGAGCCTCACAATGTCTCCGAATGAGTCACCTCCTCCTAGAGTGCTCAGGATCCTCTGGCCTTCCATACTTAGGTTATGGACCAGAATAGTCCTCACACGTAATTTGTCAAGGTTGCTGAGGTTCAACGCTGCAAGATAATTCTCAAAGGCCACATACCACCTGGCCCATGGGAACAACGGCTCACCCAGAGCCTCCAAAAACAGACGAAATGTGGCAGCAGCCCTCTCCATCTCCGTATATCCTCATCGCCAAATGCTGTGTCTCAAATAAGGAAGGAGCTGAGGTGATGTTTTATAGTTTTATTAACATCAAGAACAAAGGAATGCAGAAGACTCTACCGCGAGCACAGGAGCCACAGCGAAGAGACAAGATGTCTCCCGCAGCTGGCTTATATACCCCAAGTGACACCACCTCCCAAAGGCGGGGCGTCACCCCTCTCTAACCCAGGGCACCACCATAATAATATATGTAATATAAGGTCTAACACCCCCCCCTTTTAAAAAATCACAAGCACACTAATTCACTTATAGGATCATAATATAGGTATAATATATTAGTATGGCAGTGGCCTAGGCTGGGAGGGGTGATGCCCCGCCTTTGGGGGATTGCGTCTCCTGGAATACATAAACCTGGAGCGGGAGACATTGTCTCTTTGCTGACTCTCCTGTACTTGCGGTAGGGTCTCCCCACATGTACATAGTTCTTATAATTAACCTTATAAAATGTCACCTCGCCTCCTCATTTATTCAGACACAACATTTGGCGACGAGGACAAACGGAGATGGAGAGGGCTGTGACCATGCTACGTCCTTTTTTGGAGGCTCCGGGTGAGCTGATGGTCCCTCAGGTCAGGTGGTTTGCGGCCTTCCAGAATTATCTACTCATGTTGGACCTCGGTGACCTGGACAAATTGAGAGCAAGGGCAATTCTGGTCCATGACCTGGGCATGGAGGGCCAGAAAATCCTTGGCACCTTGGGAGGAGGTGACAGCTTCGACAGCGTCGTGAGGCTCATGGCTGGCTACTTTCGCGCCCCCGAAAACATCATAATGCGGCGCATCCAGTTCCGACAACGGCGCCAGCGACCCGGAGAATTGGTCCAGCAGTTTGTGGCAGACCTCTCTAGCCCAGGGCACCGCCATAATAATATATATAATATACGATCTAACAGTGAGATGATCCGTTTGTGTGTTCTCCCTCCTCACCTGAGTACCGGTTTCTCTTCGCAAGCTGGAGTCCTGGTAAGCCTGGGAAGAAGCTCGGGAGACGGGGTTGCACAGCTGGCTGCCAAGCTAAGAGGAGAAGAGCGCTCTGAACTGGGAGTTTCTGGTCTGGTCACTGTGAACGCACCCGGTGTCTGCTGCTGGTTCCCATCCAGGATGTGACTACGGATGCTCCTCTGCAGCCGCTGGATTGTGCTCCCGTCTCACAAACACCTACAGTATGTCCAGGACACTTGTGGACAGGATCATGGTTTTGCCATCAGGGTCTCGAATTGTCCTGCCTGACCGGAGGCTGACTGCCCAGCGCAGTTTAAAGTCACGTGACCGCGTCAGGTGCTTGCTGTCAGTTTCACTCCGATCAGCTGTGAGTGCAGCTGAGCTGTCAGCCATCTGGATGGCGTTACTCAATGCTCGCTCCATTTCTAACACATCCCTCACTCTTAATGAACTTTTCTTGAGAGAGAATATGGATTTTATGCTCCTGGTGGAAATGTGGCAGAGAGAAAATGAGTTTTTCCACCTGAAGGAGCTCTGTCCCCCTCGCTGCTTTGTTATCGGGACTCCCCGGATTGCACGACATGGTGGAGGACTCGCTATAGTATACCGGGACAGCCACCTGTGCAGACTGATAAACTCTGAACCCTTCTCCTCCTTTGAGTCTCAGATAATAAAAGTTGGGACCTTTAATGCCTTTTATTGTGTTTTAATCTACCATCCTCCTGGTCTTGCAAGTGTCTTTCTGACAGATTTTACAGACTTTTTATCTTTTCTTATTAAACTGGAGAGGGTTTTAATCATTGGTTATTTTAACATTCATATTGATGATGTTACATGTAACACAGCTGTTGACTTTTTATTCATCACTCATTTTTATAACCTCATCCAGCATGTTTCAGGCCCTACACACGCTAAGGGTCATACCTTGGACCTTGTTTTTTCTTTGGGCTTGAATATTGAAAATGTGTGCATGTATGACTTCCTGATCAGTGATCACAGCTGTGCACATTTTAATGTTAACTTCCTCCCCCTCTGAAAATGGCAGCAAAAAGGCAGATTATTAACCAAGAGGCAGCAAATGACTTCTCTGATTTGTTTGAGCCACACTTACTGATGGGAATTAAAGATCCTGATGCCTTCACTCAGGCATTAAACAGCCACTGTATGGCTATTTTAGACTAAGTGGCACCAGTGAAATCTGTCCTTGCTTCTCCTAAAAAGTCTCATCCCTGGATAAATGACTCCATTCGATCCTTTAGAAGAAGTTGTCGTAAGGTAGAATGCTTATGGAAATCCACCCAGTTGGAGGTTCACAGATTCCATTTAAGGGAGCTTAGAGCCTCTTTAAATGATATGTTGAGGGATGCCAGGAATCAGTATTTTTCAAAAGTAATTTTCACAAATAAGAAAAATCCTAGAGTCTTATTTGACACAATTAACTCTCTTGTCTCACCTGCTGCCCCTCTAATTCCTGTGTTCTGTAAAGCAGACAGAGACAAATTTCTTAATTTCATTGTTGATAAGATCAGCGATATCAGGGAAAACATTTTGCCATCATCTTCTTTTAACTGTGCCAATGTTATGCCCTCGCCTAGTACTTGGTCCACTTTTAATCCAGTGACCTTTCAGGACATCATGGCTCTGCCCCATCATGGCTCTGCCCCATCTTCCCCTGCTGATGTTCTCTCTACTAAGCTGTTTTTAGCTGTTTTTCAGTCAACTGGTTCTTCAGTTGCTGAACTGATAAACATTTCACTTTCAGCTGGTGTGGTTCCCAGCTCCTTCAAACATGCAGTGGTTGAACCAACTCTTAAGAAGCCAAGTTTGGATCCATCACAGCCAAATAATTATAGGCCAATCTCTAAACTCCCTTTCATATCAAAAATTCTGGAAAAGGTAGTGGCTGATTCGCATATGTCATTTTTGGCAAATTGTAATATCATGGAGAAATTTCAGTCGGGCTTTTGGAAAAATCATTCTACTGAAACAGCTTTAGTCAGAGTCTCCAGTGGCATTATGATGGCGGCTGACACTGGTAAATACACAGTTCTGGTTTTATTGGTTCTTTCTCATGCCTTTGATACTGTTGATCACTGTATAATGATCAACAGACTCAAAGAGCTAGGGCTGTCTGGTTCTGTTTTAAAATGGTTCTCATCGTACCTCACCAGAAGAACCTTTAACATGTCCGTGAATCAGATCTTTTCTGAAATGGCACAGTATTCATGTGGGGTACCACAAGGCCCAGTTCTAGGACCCATTTTATTTCTAATATACATTTTTCCACTGGGACGGATAATTAGCCAGTTCAAAGATATTTCTTATCATCTTTACGCTGATGATATTCAGTTGTATTGCTCTTTTAAAGAGTCTGAGTGTTACGACCCGAGTGTCGATCTTGTCCACGCTCAGGCCATGTATCATCTCTGCCGGCCTTGACAGCTGTGGATTACATTCTGGCTCCACTGAGCTCTTATTGTGACAGTGCTCAGTGGGGTTTCCGGCTGTCAAGGTCGATCAGCTGTTTGGCATCACTGCTCGTTAGCGACTGGCTTTCATTAGCGGGCGCTGGCAGCAGTTGATTGCTGGAGTATCGTCAAACATTCCTGGTCCTTGTTCGTGTCAGGTTCGTGTTTATATTCTTGTTCATGTTCATAGTTAAGGTCGTAGTAGCTGGGGTTAGCCCTACGACCTCTTGTATTCTGTAGTGTGTGTTTTGCCCTCAGCGGCTCACAGCTTTGTGTTCTCGTCTTGCCTTTGTTATAATAAAACACCAAATGCAAAACTCACTGGAGACTTTTGGCGTCTTATGGTGGCCCGCGAGGGTCACCGCATAACTCTGAGTTTCACATGCTGTCATTGTTAACTAACTGCTCGTCTAACATCAAACAGTGGTTAAGTGCAAACTTTTTATAGCTTAACTCAGACAAGACAGAGACATTAATTATCACTCCTGAGAATAAGATTCCATTTATTAAGCCCCACATGGGTGCCCTCGGTTCCTCTGTCCAGGCATTCTTCTCACTTAGACTATTGTAATAGTCTTTTCACCTGTCTGAGCCAAAAGCATCTTAAATGCCTCCAGGTTGTTCAAAATTCGGCTGCTAGACTTTTAACTCACACTAAGAAAGGGGCTCACATTACACCAGTTTTAGCAGCACTTCACTGGCTCCCAGTTGGTTTTAGGATTCAGTTTAAAATTTTTGTTCTTGTTTTTAGAGCTATTCATGACCAGGTCCCTAAATATATCACCGAGCTGCTTAAAGTGTACAACCCTTCATGGTCTTTGAGATCCTCGGATCAACTTTTACTGGCTGTCCCTCAAACCCATTTTAAAACTTGAGGTGATAGAGCCTTTCAGGCAGTGGCACCAAAATTGTTGACGCTTTTAAAAAGCAGCCGAAGACACTCCTATTTTAACAGGCTTTTTAGTTTTATTATGGATTATGGTTTTTATGTTTTTAATGTCTTTATACTTGTTTTTAATGCCTTTATTGTTGTATTTGTGATTGTGTGTTTTATTTTGTTGTGAAGCTCTTTGTGATTCTTTCTGTGAGAAGTGCTACATAAATAAATTTTACTTACTTACTATCAAAAATTGCAGTTTGAATGGGTTTCAGTGGCACATTTTTGTGCTTAACAATATCAGTATAACAAATGCTTGTATACTGTGTATTTTAGACTTACTGTAGGAGCTGGGACAACAAGAGCAAATAAAAATACACAATCTTGCCAAAATTCATGCCACGTGCATGAACGCAGCTAAGATTATCAAAAAATTAAGAATGAAAAATGTGTAAAATTAAGAACAAAGGTCCCTAAGGGTTTAAAAAAAAATCTATGAATTTACAATAAAAGGTGAAAATTTATTATCAGAAATTGTAAATTTGTATGAAAAGTTGTTATTTACAAAAAATGCTCATTTATTTTAAAAAATGAGTTGTAAGGGGGTGAAAAATCACAATTTTATAAAGAAAACTCAATTTAAAACTGTATCCAAAAATAGATGTAAACTTTTTTTAAATGTCATATGTTTATTAGAAAAACCTCATAAACTGGGGAGAAAAACTGCAAAATTAAAAAAAAATACATTTATTTAAGAAACTTTCAAATTCACAAGGCAAAAGTCATAATTAAAAGCCCTGCAAACTTACAAGAAAAAGTCAAATTTACTACTAATAATGGATTGCATTTATACAGCGCTTTTCATGACACCCAAAGACACTTTACAATGATCCATTCACTCCACAGACAATGATAGTGGTAAGCTACCTCTGTAGCCACAGCTGCCCTGGGGCAGACTAATGGAAACATGGCTGCCAATCCATGCCAACAGCCTCTCCGACCACCACTGAACATTTATTCACATTCACAAATCAGTGTCATGAACCATGAACACACTGGACAGTGGGTAAAGTGTCTTGCTCAAGGACACAACATCAAGGTGGGGAGAGTGGGATTCATATCGTCAACCGTCCACTTATTGGGTGACCTGCTCTACCTACTGAGCCGCTATCACCTCATTTTTATTTCTCTTTGAGAAATAATGCAACTGTGAGTTAGAAAACACAACTACACTGCAAAAAGTCAAATATAAGTAAAATGAAATAAATTAAGACAGTTTATGCCTTTTTTGTCTGACTAGATATTTATTCTTGCTGTGCAGTTTATGTGCAACAGAAATTTCATGCTTTCCTATAGTTTTAACTTGTTTTACACAATTTGATGTGGTTTTTGGTTGATGTGATCTTTTTCATTGGCTCATGATAGGTCCTGATCTTCGTAGGCCCCTGTGCTTCAGCAACAGCCCGTTCATTAAGGCGGCCTCGAATACACGGGACACCATATATCCTGCTCGGGACAAACACATTTAGCCCAATAAACAGGACGTCCCGGCTAAAACAGGACAGTTAATAACTCTATCATAGACAATGGATAGTGGTAAGCTACTTCTGTAGCCACAGCTGCCCTGGGGCAGACTGACGGAAACCACCCGCCCTCCTCCTTTCTCCACTTATGAAGTCAGTATTGCTAATGTTAGCTGGCTAGCTCTAGCGTTAGTAGCAGACGCACACTGATCTAACTAATGTGAACTCATCTTAAAGAATGAATGAAAATAAAATATCACTGGTGGACAGGGGTGTGTGGTTTCAGTGGTTGATAGGATATGACCGGTCCCTGGAATACAATAATCACAGAAACAATGGGTGAATGGGAAACTGCTAATGGCAGCTAGCTGTCTTTGGTCCCAATCAAAGTATAATTAAAGCTGCAAGCAGCTGTTAGAGGGCCCTCGCCAGCGGACCCCGGCGCCCGTCGTACCTAGCTGGCTCAGAAAATTTTTCGTTGTCTGTGTGAATAATAAAGTAAACCGTTTGGTACAGTACTTCCTGTGAGCAGTAGGTGGTGCTATAACTTTTGCCAATCATTTTTATGTAGCAGCGTGTGGGGCAGGACTAATATCCATCGTAGAAAATTTGGTGATAATCAGACAAAGTTTGTTCAAATTACAACTTTCCGATGTTCCATGGCAAGGAGTCAACCTTCGCCATGTCATCATGGCAACACTTCCCTGTCAGTTATGTGCTGCCCACCCATATAGGACTGCATATGACAGTCACCTCAACCAATGTTCCAGATTTCATGACTCCAGGTCGTTCCCAACCATCCCAGCAAGATCACGGATTGAATGGCAAGGAGGGCGTGTTCATGGTAACAGCAGTGAGGCCATGCTAAAGGTGATGTGCAGTTATGATCAACCAGGTGGTCTGCTAAACCTCAGAAAATTGCATGTGATTCCAGCAAGCAGCGCGTGAGTATGGCATGTGAGTTATGGCAACTTCCTGTCCATTGGCGGTAGGGGGTGCTGTCGTTATGTGTCATTCTTTATTATAGAAATTATCAGTATTGGCTACCTATTCACCACACAAAATTTGGTTGAAATCAGTCAATGTATGCCAGAGTAAAAGCCACTGGAAGGGTGATGGCGATACTGCAAACTTGGCCACGGCCCTTCCGCCAAATCGTCGTGCATTTGGAAAATTCAGCAGCTTTTCATGGCACATGGGTACAGATGATTGTCACCATAAATGGTACTAATCAGACTATTTATTTCAGAGATATTGAAGAAAACCATTGATGTAACCTTCATGTATCCAAGAGAGGGTGTTTTTGCTACTCATTAATATTCATAGCTGTAATTGTACAGACCCATAACCATCATACCTATCTTGGTGCCAATCCAACATTCCATTCCTGAGGTATTAAAAAAACAACATGATGCAAACTTTCTGATGCAAAGCTTTCTGCCTCCTATCTGTGGCGCTGTAGATTTCTATGAATATTATTCTTGTGCCGTCAGAATGGTCATAGAATGATCATGGCGAGGCATCAAACTTTGCCACGCCCCTATGGCCAAACTGTCGAGCTTTGGGATAAGTTTTCAATAACTTTTAATGGCACATGGGTATAGATGATTGTCACCACAAATGAGTTAAATGGTGAGTTTTCATGCACACTCATTACCCCAAAAATGAGATTTTAGATGTAGAAGAAGGAAATTTTTTTTTTTACAATTACAACAGGGCTCTCACCCACTGACTTTGCCAGTGGCTCCGGCCCTAAAAATTCTAATTAAAACTGCAAGCAGTGTTGAAGGGCCCTCACACATTCTGCACTACTTGGGGTGTCGTGCGACTCAAAACGGTCGCATCGTTGGGTGAGCACTGATTGATGAAAAAAATAACATATTGTGTAGCATCCCATTATCAGAGTTATATACCTTTTATTTTGCAGCTAGAGGGAGCTGTGGCTATATGTCATTTTGTATTACGGGAGTCTTCAGTGTCAGCTACTGATTCATGACACAAAATTTGGCTGAATTTTGACAATGTATGCCAGAGTTATAAAGCTTCATTGTTGTACTAGGGGCTGCTATACCTATGTGTGCGATCGTAATGTAAATCTGTTCTGGGTAGTACTAGTACCATATATATGAAGTTTGGGTCCATTTGGACCTTGTACGTGTGAGTTATGACAACTTCCTATCCATTGACGGTAGGGGGTGCTACTGCTGCGTGTCACTGTATGTTATACAAATGTTCACCTTTGGCCGCCTATTCTCCATTCCAAATTTTGTTGACTTTGGACAAAGTATGCCAGAGTTATTAAGCTTTGTTTGTTTCCTAGGGGGCACTATAGCTATATGTAATTGTTCAATATAGAAATGTTCAGTGTTAGCAAACCATGCACCACACAAAATTTAGTTAAATCTGGAAAAGTATGCAGGCGTTATAAGGCTTTGTTTTTTCTGCTGGGGGGGGGGGGTGCTATAGCTATGTGTCATTGTTCATTAAAGAAATGTTCTATGTGGGCTATCGATCCACCACACAAAATTTGGTTGAATTTAGGCAAAGCATGGTTGAGTTATAAAGCTTTGTTTTTGTCCTAGGAGGCGCTATAGGTATGTTTGTTATAGTTATATAAATCTGTTTGGGGTCTGACTAGTAACATATATATGAAGTTTTGCGGCATTCGGACAATCTATTTGTGAGTTAAGACAATTTCCTGTCCATTGGCGGTAGGGGGTGCTGTCACTATGTGTCATTCTTTATTATAGAGATTATCAGTATTGGCTACCTATTCACCACACAAAATTTGGTTGAAATCAGTCAATGTATACCAGAGTTAAAGGCACTGGAAGGGTGATGGCGATACTGCAAACTTGGCCATGCCCTTTCTGCCAAACTGTTGGGCATTTGGAAAAGTTTTCAACAACTTTTGATGGCACATGGGTATAGATGATTGTCACCATAAATGGTACCAATCAGACTATTCAGAGATATTGAAGAAAACTTTTGGTGTAACCTTCATGTCTCTAAGAGAGGGCACTATTGCTAATCATGAATATCCATAGGTATAATTGTTTGGAGGCATACCCATATACATCATACATACCTTGGTGTTAATCTGACATTCCATTTCCGAGATATTAAAAAAACAACATGATACAAACTTTCTGATGCAAAACTTTCTGCCTCCTATAGGTGGCGCTGTAGATTTCTATGAATATTGTTTTACAGAACTATTTGGAATTGGACTAATATCCATAATATTGAATTTGGTTGAAATCTGACAATGTATATCAGAGTTATTGCCATCAGAATGGTCATAGAATGATCATGGCAAGGCATCAACCTTTGCCACGCCCCTACGGCCAAACAGTCGAGCATCGTGAAAAGCTTTCAATAACTTTTAATGGCACATGGGAATAGATGATCGTCACCAC
This sequence comes from Pholidichthys leucotaenia, assembly GCA_020510985.1. Taxonomy (NCBI): domain Eukaryota; kingdom Metazoa; phylum Chordata; class Actinopteri; order Cichliformes; family Pholidichthyidae; genus Pholidichthys; species Pholidichthys leucotaenia. The sequence goes on along the minus strand of CM035847.1, from coordinate 285,447,424 downwards.
AAATGAGCTCAATCGAACTAAAACCCTAGGACGAGTTCGATCAAATGCACGAGGTGGAAATCAAGTCCTTGCCACTTCCTGCCAAAATGGCCGACTTCCTGTTGGGTGTAAACCATCACTTCTATGGAGTTTTTGCATGTCTTGACATGATAAACATCTCACCCTATTTTCATCTTTCTACGCGAAAGTAAGGGTATGCCACTCCCCATTGACTTCACATGTTAGGAGGCACTGTAGAGCCACTTTTGTGAGGTCATTCGTATTTCCTCCAGAACATTAAATTTTTTGCCAGTCTTGAGGTCCCTGCAAAAAATGGCAAGTTTTCATGCACGCTGACTACCCCAAAAATGAGATCTTAGATGGAGAAGAAAAAAAAAATTCTTACAATTACAATAGGGTTCTCGCCCACTGGTGTTGTCAGTGGCTCGGGCCCTAACAATTACAATAGGGCTCTCGCCCACTGTCGTTGTCAGTGGCTTGGGTCCTAATAAAATCTAGGGATGACATATAGGTCAATTGTTGATAGATAAATAAGGATGTCTAGTGGGGGTGGAAAGAATTTATAGAAAACAATAAAACTCAGTGGCCTTACAGTTAAGCTAGCACTACGTAGCCTGACCTGTTAACCCTTCTTCTGCGCTAATGCTAACAGTCCGATCTATTGAATATCATTTTGGAAAATATAACAAAATAGGCCAGAATGACATCACATATTGATTGTGGATTAGTGAGAGGTGGGAACAGGGATGTCTAATGAGGTGACTGGAATTTAGAGAAAATAAAAATAAAACACACTCACTAAGCTAACTCCATAGTAACACTGTTAGTTCTGAAGCTAACACGTTCGGCTCAGAAACTCTGGATGGGGACTGGATCGATATCACAGTCGAGAGCACTTCAGCTGTGACCAAAGACCAGATCATTTGTTAGTGACATTTATAGGAAAATGGAACCTGGAAGAGCAAAAGCAGCCTCTGCACATTCTGTCATAATGTAAAAAATATTAATATGGCAAAGTGAAGATAAATTTTAATAGTTTTACTGTGATCATATGACCATAGAATATATTTTAGAAGGATGAAAACCACACCGTGGTTTAGTGAATGGGACATTTAAATAAATGTTGCTCATGCAGTGCAGAAACTCATCCACCACGATGTTTACCACACCAGTTTGTTTGTTTGTTCAGCATCGATCCTGTCTGGGTACCCTGAGAAAGTTCCTTTTTGGATGTACACACAAACAAACAAAACTCATATTAGTTCTATATGGAGATGAAAATGCTCTGCCTGCCCTCACGGGCCCAATGAAGTTCACAACTTTGATAAATACGTTACAGCTCTAATTGTGTGGTAATTATGTACACCTCACCAACACGTGATTTTAGAGAAATTATTAAACCAAATCTGGCTAAAAATGAAGAATCATCACAAGAAGCTGGCAGAACTCATGGGAATAAGGAAGACCCTTCCTATTCACAGATATGAGGTCATAAATTGACCACTAAACAGTATAATTATATCCTTCCCTGAAGTTAAGTTCAGCGATTATTAGATCATTCTGAACAGAAAATAAACCAAAGCAGACTCCGTGGTCCACAGACGCTGGAGCTGAAGAGAAAAGTGAAATTTTTGTTTGTAAATAGTGAATGGGATGACATTTTAGCCCATCTCACTTACAGATGACTGACTCAGTTTGTTTTCTAAAGCTGATTCTGTTTATTCTGGACCATCTCCCATGTGCCGATACTGGTTTCAGTCTGAAGAAATCCCAGCTGAACCCTCTGCTGGGAAACTGATGTTGAACCTCTGCTAAAATATAACATGAATGCCTCTATTGCACAGTTAAATTCTTAAAAAAAACCAAAAAAAACAAACAACAACTAGAAAAGCACTCAGAGTGCAGACTTTCACCAAGGCTCCTTCTGTCCCTCATGGATCACCTCCAAAATGTATTGGGTTTGTGTGTAGGCCTAGAGCCACTTCTGGTGAAAACTGCATCAAAGTCTGTCCATTAGTTTTGGAGTATTGTTGCTAACACACTGAGAAGATAGGTATGCATTCTCAGATCATCGCCAAATCTAATCTTCTGTTCCCTGTGCCATTGTAACGGATGGATAGTTAATTAACCTAAACTGCAAGGTTCTTTAAAACCAGGTGAAGCGTCACAGGTAGCAATCAAAGGGAAAACTTAACATGAGGATGTTCAAAGGAATTTTATTTACAATGAAATATGTACAACTGCCCACTATAATAAAAAGCCTAAACTAAAACCTGAGAATTAAAATGATCTAAAAAGCTAAAATAAGATAAAGTACTGCCTAAAAAACTAAGCTAAAAAACTAAAAGTGGGCTAAAAAAAGCAAACAAGCAATAAAAGTCCCTAAAAGCTGAGGAGGACGATCCACTCTTCCTGGCCAGGCTCCATCTGCCACCACAACACCGATGCCCTCAAGAAACTTGTACAGGGAAAGACACTTGCCAGCAGTATGTCCAGATTTCTCAGCGTCATCATCATTATCATGTGGTGCTGTTTTCTGGAAACCAGGATACTTGCAGCCCGGCAGAGTTCCTCACGCCGCTCCTTGCCGTCTTTCACCTGCAGTACCCCAACTGCTCCACACAGAAGTGCCCTCCCCCAAATGCAGGCGTCATGGTGGTCCTGGGTCGTTACTGCTCCTCTTTCTCCTCAGTCATGCCCTCCTTCAGCCATTTTCCTGGGACCAACAACCTCCTCTTGTCCAGCAGAGCTCTCATCTGGCCGGCTGTCCTGGCAGGGCTCTCCTCCGGCTGGGGCCTCTCTCCTCTTGCAGGGACCTCTCCTCTGGCCGGGCTCCCCTCAGGCAGGGTTCTCTCATCTGGCAGGGGCTCTCCTCCAAGCAGGCCCTCCTCCAGCCAGGCTCTCTCCTCCTGGCAAAGCTCTCTCCACAGGACTGCCAAAGCACCTTTTATACCATGTGCAGTTACAGGTGCTGCACATCCCCAACCAATACAGGTGTTGCTGATCACCATTTAAGGGAGGCACAGGGTGGAAGTAGACAACATCTCCAATTAAAAGCACACTGATTAAATATAAAAACTACAAAAAAAGCAAAGCTATAAATAAAATGAAAAATTCCAGTGAAGCTTATCTAGCCATGGCCATAGCCATATGATTAATGTATTTCTGTTATGTGTATCATGAAGGTTTGCATAAAAAAGAAACGTAACAAAAACAACAACCATAACAATAAGATCATAAACACTAAGAAGCTTGGTCAGTATGGGAGTATGAATGTGCGTGGCATCAATCTAAGTCTGTTTGGAGCTGAAAGTGGGTGGTGAATGGTTTCCTATTTTCCTGGAAGGACAGTTTGTCATCATTATTTGTTGCCTTGATCATTGCCAGGGAGATGTAATCTGTAATTAGATTATTCCAATGATTTATAGTAATTGAATTTTTAGATTTTCAATTTAAAAGGATTATTTTCTTGGCAATAGCTAGAGAAGTCAATGAACTGTAAATGTATTTAGGTGGTATGTTGATTTCTGTAAGGTCACCAAGCAAACACAAGAGCTGGAGAAAGGGGGATTCTGCAGCTCAGTGTTTCTGTGAGTGCAACCCAAAATGTGTAAACCGGCGGCATGTCCAAAATGCGTGGTAGTAATCATCTGTGACCCCCCCATAGTGCACTGTGAACATGTGTCTGTGTCAGCTAATCTCATTCTGTGCTTGTTATATTGAGTGATGTGTGTTCTGTGGATGATTTTGTTTTGGATCAACTGCAGATTAATGTTTGTTGTCATAGTGAAAACATTTTTACAAATATTGTTCCAGTAGTCAGGTGTGATGGGGGGAGGAAAGGTCCTAATTCCATTTAATTTTTAGTGTATATAGATGTAAAGCGGGGAAAATAAGTATTGAACACATCAACATTTTTCTCATTAAACATATTTCTGATGAAGCCATTGACCTGAGATTTTCACCAGATATCAGTGATAACCCAAGTAATCCATACATGCAAAGAAGCCAAGGCAACTGTGTTCACAAAACAAGTTATATTTAATAAAGTGGAATGACAAAGGGAATAAGTATTGTACACATGAAGAAAAAGAGGTGCAAAAAGGCATAGAAAGTCAAGAAACCAGCTGAATTCCATCAGAATTTAGGAAACCATCCCATGCCCCTCAGTGCAAATTAATTTCAGCTGGTTAAGTCCTGACTGAGCCTTTTAAAAGGTCTGGAATATCAGCTTGTCACACCACAAAGAACTCATGATGGGTAGAAGCAAAGAGCTCTCGCTAGCCCTTCACAACCTTACTGTTGCAAAATATAATGATGACACTGATTACAGACACATTTTTAAACTGCTGAATGTTCCAGTGAGCACTGTTGGAGTCAACATTCGGAAGTGGAAAGAACATTATTTTACCATAAACCGGCCCTGACCAGGAGCTCCTCGTAAGATTTCTGACAGAGAAGTCAAAAGAATTATCAGGAGAGTTATCCAAGAGTCAAAGACCACTCATGGACAGTTCCAGAAAGACCTGGAGTTAGCAGGTACTGCTGTTTCAAAGAAAACAATATGTAATGCACTCAACTGACATAGGCTCTATGGCTGCTCACCTTGCAAGACTCCACTGCTGAAGAAAAAGTATGTTGAAGCTTGTTTAAAGTTTGCTGCACATTTTGGAAAGCCAGTAAAATACTGGGAGAATATAGTCTGGTCAGATGAGACCAAAATTGAACTTTTTGGATGCCATAACACACAGTATGTTTGGAGGAGAAATGGCAGTGCACATCAGCCCCAAAACACCGTACCAACAGTGAAATTTGGAGGTGGGAGCATCATGGTGTGGGGGTGTTTTTCAGCACATGCTACAGGAAGACTTCATATAAATGAGGGAAAGATGAATGGACAAATGTTCAAAGACATAAGATAAGATAAGATAAGATAAGATAAACTTTATTGTCCCTCAAGGGGAAATTTGTCTTGGGCTTGACACCTGTGCTGCAACCACACAATCCACACATACAAGATGGATGTAGTACATAATAAATGAAATAAAACCCAATAAATAATACAAGTACATACATACATAAATATATAACAGCAGTCATTAAGAACAGGAGTTATAAGTGTCCCTGACCTATTTATCTGAGTTTAAAAGTTTTACTGACGTCGGGATAAATGAGTTCTTGTATCTATTGAACCTGCACTTGGGGACTCTGTATCTCCTCCCTGAGGGCAGCTGCACATTATGGCTGTGTTGTGAGACATGTATATGTTGGACACTGCATATGTGATTTAACCACGATGAAGGAGAGCCAGCCCCCTGCGGTGCGGAGCCACAGAGCCTGGACCCCCTGCGGAGGACAGGGGACAGAAGACTTCCTGACCACTGAGGCTTGAGAAGAGAGAAGGGGGAGTTATGTAAATAAAAGGCTAATGAATGTGAATAAAGAGACTTTGATATAGATGTGTGATTTCCCCCGCGAGGGAAATGGTTTGATGTGAGAAGGTTTAAATGAGAGAACTTTGGTGTGTTCACTCTCTTTGTTCGCTGCTCAAGAATAAGAGCAGACAGTGGAATGATTTCTTGAATAAACTGAAATGAAAGACAATTCGGTTTCGTTATTCAAGTCTCCCCACATTGGTGACTGACGACGTTGAGAATGAACGAAGAAATTCTCAGGGTCCCGGACTCACAGCGCTCAGAGCTGGCGAGCGCAGTGGCCGTTAAGCTGCCTGATTTCTGGCAGGATAACCCACGGTCGTGGTTTCTGCAAGCAGAGTCGCAGTTCGCGCTCGCAGGAGTAACGGTGGATGACACTAAGTTCCACCATGTCATCGCTAAACTGGACAACAGCACAGCTCGGTGCGTGCAAAGCTTGGTGGAGCAGCCACCCGCGACCGACAGGTACAGCAAGCTGAAATCCACCCTCATCAAGTTTTTCACCCCCTCGGCTGAAGTGAGGGCGAGGAGGATCCTGTCTTTGCTAGACCAAGGTGGACACAGGCCGAGCGCCCTGATGGAGGAGATGATACAGCTGAGAGGGTTGGACAACGATGATTTCATTTTTCAGTTCATCTTCCTCTCCAACCTCCCGGCGCATGCGAGAAGCACGCTGGCCGGCAAAAAGTGTCACACCCTGGAGGAGTTCCGGGAGCTGGCCCAGGAGGCAGACGGGATCCTGGACGCCTGCGGCGGGCAAGCAACCACAGCAGCGACCCGAGACAGCGGGGAGCCAGAGGCGGCAGAACCAGACTGGCCGACGATGGCGGCAACACGGCCGCGACGAGGGGGAGCCAATAGCCCGGCGACAGAGGCGCGGGCACGACACAGCGGAGGAGAAGATCTCTGCTTTTACCATCGGAGGTTCGCAGAGAAGGCACGCAGGTGTGTGCCGCCCTGCATCTTCAGGAGTTCGGGAAACGGCAAGACCGGGGGTCGCTAGCAGCTTCGACCCTCGGGGAACGCAACAAGCTGCTCTACATCACGGATGCGCGCTCCGGACGAGTGTTCCTCATTGACACCGGAGCACAAGTGAGCTTCATCACCCCAACATACGCGGACCGGGTAGCTGGACCCCACGGTAGCGGAGCTACAGCGGCAAATGGCTCGAACATCAACACCTACGGGAGAAGGACCTTGCCTTTATGCTTACAGGGCCGCACATATGAATGGACTTTTGTAGTAGCGGCGGTGAGTTTCAACATGTTGGGCGCGGATTTTTTGTGTTCACACAATCTGTTAGTTGATCTTGCTAATAGACGGCTGGTAAATGCACTCTCTTTTTACTCTCTCCCCTGTTCAGCTCGAGTGTCCCCGCCACCAGTACAGACCCACGTCGCTACAGCAGGTGGTAAGTTTCACACACTCCTCACCCAATTTCCAGCGCTCACTGTGCCCACTTTTTCAGCGACGGTCGCGAAGCACGGGGTGAAACACTTCATCCCCACTTCTGGTCCTCCCGTGTTTGCAAAAGCTCGGCGCTTGGATGCAGTTAAGCTCGCCATTGCGCGCGAGGAGTTCGCCAGCCTGGAGAGGCTGGGCATCGTTCGTAGGTCGAAGAGCCCGTGGGCTTCGCCGCTGCACATGGTACCGAAAGCCGATGGCTCCTGGAGACCGTGCGGGGATTACCGCAGGCTAAACAACGCTACGGCACACGATCGTTATCCCATCCCGCACATTCAGGATTTTTCGGTGCACCTGGCGGGGGGCGCGCATTTTTTCAAAGATTGATCTAGTTCGCGGCTATCACCAAGTCCCGGTCCAACCGGAGGACATTCCTAAAACGGCGGTAATAACCCCGTTCGGACTTTTCGAATTTTTACGCATGCCGTTTGGTCTCAAAGGGGCGGCGCAAACATTTCAGCGGATGATGGATGCCGTGTTACGCGATCTCCCTTTCGTGTTTGTGTACCTCGACGACATTTTGGTCGCGAGTACTTCAGAGGACGAACACGAAACGCACCTCACAGCAGTTTTTAGGAGGCTGGGAGAGCACGGCTTAATAGTTAACCCAGCCAAGTGCCAGTTCGGCGTTGAGCGGATTGATTTTTTGGGTCACCGCGTCTCCCCGGAGGGAGCGGTTCCGTTACCAGAGAAAGTACGCGCGGTAGCGGATTTTCCCCGTCCACAAACGGTCAAATCACTACAGGAATTCTTGGGGATGGTGAATTTTTATAACCGGTTCCTGCCCCACGCAGCTCAAATCATGCAACCGTTATATGCCGCGCTCAAAAAACAAAAGCCGACCCAGGCGGTCGAATGGTCCCCGGAGCGGGAGCGCGCGTTCACAGAGGTTAAGAAAGCCTTGGCTGACGCTGCGCTCCTGGCCCACCCAGACCCTGCAGCACGTATCGCGCTGACGACAGACGCTTCAGATTTAGCCATAGGGGCCGTTATTGAGCAACAGGTAGCCGGAGTTTGGCAGCCTTTGGCTTTCTTTAGCAAATCTTTAAGCGCGGCTGAGCGAAAATACAGCGCGTTTGACAGAGAACTGTTGGCGCTGCATTTGGCTATTCGTCATTTCCAGTTCTGGCTGGAAGGACGGTGCTTCACCGCTTATGTGGACCACAAGCCGCTCACATACGCCATGGCCAAAATTTCAGATCCGTGGTCCGGCAGGCAGCAGAGGCAGCTGGCCGCAATCTCGGAATTTACCACTGACATTAGGCACGTCGCGGGCAAATTCAATGTAGTAGCGGATTGTCTCTCACGCGCGTTCACGACCCCGACACGCGCAGAGGCAGAACGGGCCACCGTGACCGCGCCGCAGGAGAGCGGCACGGTAGCGCGCGCAGCCCCGGTGCACGTGGGTATAGATTACGCAGCCATGGCAGCGGACCAGGGGGCGGACGCAGACGTGCGCGCGCTCCAGTCTGGACCAACAGGGTTGAGGCTGGAGAGCAAGTGTTTACAAACCGGTATGCCCCCCCTGATCTGCGACATGTCGACGGGGCGCCCGCGTCCGGTGGTTCCGGCCACGTGGCGCCGCCGTGTTTTTGACTCGGTCCACTCACTGGCGCACCCGGGGGTGCGCGCGTCGGTGAAACTAGTGGCGGAAAAGTTTGTTTGGCCGTGCCTGCGCAAGCACGTGAAGGAATGGGCAAAAACCTGCATTTCCTGTCAACGGGCCAAAATTCACAGGCACACAAGAGCCCCGTTAGAACCGTTCCGCATTCCGGCCAGAAGGTTCGACCATGTGCACGTCGACCTTGTGGGCCCCCTACCGGCATCACAGGGGTTCACGTATCTTTTGACAATGGTGGACCGCACCACACGTTGGCCGGAAGTGGTCCCACTTGCGACGACCACGGCCGCGGAGGTGGCTCGCGTTTTTTTTAACGGCTTGGGTGGCGCGCTTCGGGGTTCCGTCGGACATTACGTCCGATAGAGGACCGCAATTCATCTCTGAGCTGTGGTCAGCGATGGCCAACGGCTTAGGAGCCAAAATTCACCGCACTACGGCTTACCACCCTCAGGCTAATGGTTTATGCGAGCGTTTTCATAGGTCTTTGAAGGCAGCACTCAGAGCGTCGCTCACGGATGCAGATTGGGTAAATAAACTCCCATGGGTTTTATTAGGGTTGCGTTCTGCGCCTAAAGAGGACTTAGACGCCTCCCCAGCGGAGCTGGTATTCGTACAAACTCTGAGGCTGCCGGGCGAGTTTTTACCAGAGCACCCAGAGCCCCCACCTCTCTCTGCTCTGGGACCGTTAGTTGGCACGGGGGCAGACACGCTCCCGGGTCCGGTTCATCACGCTTTTCCACGAGTTTTCGTCCCCAAGGCTTTGAAAAATGCCGATTTCGTTTTTGTCAGGCGCGAAGCCCTTAAAGCAACGCTCAAACCACCTTACGAAGGGCCATTTCGAGTGCTGGAGGCAGGTGATAAGCAATTTGTGCTAGATTTTGGGGACAGAAAAGAGACAGTCAGTATTGACAGACTAAAACCTGCTTTTGTCATGAAGGACGTGTCTGTACCGGTCGCGGTGGCGCCTCGACGAGGCAGGCCCCCGCAGAGGGCAATTAACCACTCTCTTCCTCAGTCAACAGACCCGGAGCAGAACAGCACCGCAGGCAAGGCGGGGCCAACGCACAGCAGATTCGGCAGACGGCTGAAGCCCAAGCGGCGCACAGACTGAATGTTGGTGTTGATTATTCAGTAGTGAGTAAGGTGCTATTAAATTTTGGGAATTAGTCTGTTCTTCATCGTTTGGGGGGGGGTTATATGGCTGTGTTGTGAGACATGTATATGTTGGACACTGCATATGTGATTTAACCACGATGAAGGAGAGCCAGCCCCCTGCGGTGCGGAGCCACAGAGCCTGGACCCCCTGCGGAGGACAGGGGACAGAAGACTTCCTGACCACTGAGGCTTGAGAAGAGAGAAGGGGGAGTTATGTAAATAAAAGGCTAATGAATGTGAATAAAGAGACTTTGATATAGATGTGTGATTTCCCCCGCGAGGGAAATGGTTTGATGTGAGAAGGTTTAAATGAGAGAACTTTGGTGTGTTCACTCTCTTTGTTCGCTGCTCAAGAATAAGAGCAGACAGTGGAATGATTTCTTGAATAAACTGAAATGAAAGACAATTCGGTTTCGTTATTCAAGTCTCCCCACACACATATCCATTGTTTAATACATGGCTCATGTCACTGATTATTTTTTGAGCTTGTCTACAGGTTGCCTGGTCATGTAAGATCTGCATGGGTAAATACTCTTTAACTTAAATAATTTTCCATGCTGTATGAATTAAACGCAACACTCTGTTCTTTAGTTTCACAGAGAGGTTGCCAAACCAAGCTGTAATGCTGTATCTAATACAGCTCTCCAACACAGCCTGGTAAAATATTAGCATCATCCTTTTATCAACGCCATGTATTCTTAATCTACGCAAGAAATGCAGCCGCTGTTGTAGTCTACTACAAAGGTAATCAATATGTGTGCTCCAGGTTAATGAATTGTCAATAAATACTCCCAAATATTTATAGGAACTAACCTGTGTTATAGGGTGGTTGTGGATGACCACAGGCCTGTGGTCACCAACTCCCTGAGGGTCAAACACCATCTCCTTTGTTTTATCAGTATTTAAAATGAGATGACTGTCATCACCCCAACTGACAAACCTCTGAATTTCTATAAAATAGCTTGACAGATCATGAGTCTTTTGAAGTAGTGATAAAATAGCAGTGTCATCAGAAAATTTAATAATTTGATTGTCTGGATAGACACTTCTGCACTCATCAGTGTACAAGGTGAACAAAAATGGTGAACTAACACAGTCTTCGGCGGATCTCTGGCGCCTTAAAACCAGATGCTTCGGGTAGATGGTGGCTCGTCAACCTGGGAAGGTAGCCCATCTAGGGGAAGGTAAACCCTGATTTTAAACCTCCGCTGCCTTGCGGCACACCCGGTCACGGGAAAGGCTTCGGGAGTCAACCCTGAGGAAAAATCCGGAGTCGGAGCTCCTAAGGCAGTTCTCTGTTGTGCTCAACATCGTTCTGGCAGCTCCTGCGACGGCGCTGGTGCCAAACTATAGCAGCCCTGCTGTTCCTTTGGATCCATCAGTGACGTGGAGAGGGGGGACATGTTGCATGGGTAACATCTTGTCCTCCATATCTTCCTGCCCAGGCTTGAATCCTACCAACGCCCAACACTGGAAGGTAGAACACCGGTGCGCATTGGCCTGTTCAGCCACAGACGGTGCTGTTCCAGCAGAGTAGACGTTTAGGATTCTCTTCCATGGTCATCATAGACCGACAGAGGCCGACGAACACAGCCTTGGGGAGCTCCTGTGCTGAGGGTTCTGGATTTAGATAAAGTTCCATTTACACTAACTTGCTGTTTACGATAAGTTAAAAATGAGTGGTACCATTTAATAATGACAGGATGCACTTTAAAATCATTTAACCTCTTAATTAAAAGGTGTGGCTGCAGTGTGTTAAAAGCTGAACTAAAATCAACCAATAAAAGACGTGCATATGAGGTTGTCTCCTCCAAATGTTTAAACACAGAATGAGTTAAAGTTAAAATGGCATCCTCTGTACTTCTATTATTTTTATAAGCAAACTGCAGAGGATCCAAAAGTCCTCCAAAATCAGTTTTCAGAATGTCAATGACAATCTTCTCGAGGCACTTCATTACCAGTGAGGTCAGTGCAACAGGACGATAGTCATTATTCTCTTTACAGCTTGCTTTTTTTGGTACAGGAATTATAATAGAGCTTTTCCAAATTACTGGGACAGAACACGTATATAAAGACTTCTGGTAGATGGGACTCCAGGCTTCTGCTAGCTCCTCACTACATGACTTCAGTAAGCGCCCAGAGATCCCGTCTGGTCCAGATGCCTTCCTGGGGCACATACGCGAGAAAAATCTTTCCACAACATGCTGGTCAACTATAATTTTTGCAGAGCCTGAAAGTGATATAGCGTCCAGAGCAGTTTTTTGTTCATGAGAAAAATCTCTAGTCTCAAATCTGCAAAAGAAATTATTTAACTCGTTTGCCTTTTCTTCCTCATTCATTACATTAATGCAGGTTTTGGATGGAGTCATCTTTGCCATAACGTTAACTGAGTCCCACAATTTCCTAGAACTTTTTCCTAGGCATTCAGATTCAAATTTCTTCCTTGTCTCATCTCTAGCTGTTCTTAGTTTGTAATTAATTTCTTTCTGTATATTTTTCACACTTAACATGCCCCCATTCTTAAAAGCAATCTTTTTCTGTACTATGCACCGTTTTAATTCCTTGGAAATATAAGACTTATTATTGGGGTACATAGTGATTACTTTCTGAGGTAAAACATTTTCTTTACAGAATTTTATGTACTCAGTTATGGTATCTGTGGCCTCCTCCAACTCCAAGTTATGGAAGAGTCCCCAGTCGGTACAAGAAAAACAACAGCTCAAACTTTCTATACCTTCATTGTCCCATATGAAGATTGTCTTTGTCTGTGGTTTGCTGCTTTTAAGCAAGGACTTGTAAGTAGGAATCAGATGAACAGCATTATGGTCTGAGGACCCCAAGGGGGGCTTAACCCTTGCTATATAGGCATTTTTGACGTTCCCATAGCATTTGTCCAAAATATCTTTCCCCCTTGTACTGCAGTTCACATATTGGCTGAAGCCAGGCAGTGCCGCATCCAGTTTGCAGTGATTAAAATCCCCTAAAATCAAACAAGGTGCTTCAGGAGTGGGTTCCAGTTGTCTATGTACACAGTCCACGATAGCATTCGCCACATTGAAAGCGTTCCCACTGGGCGGGATATAAACGGTGCATAATAAAATGTTTCCAAATTTGCTGGGGAGATAAAAGGGTCTCAGGCTTAAGCACAGCAGTTCTATGTCCGGGGTACATACCGATTCTCTCGTAGTGAACTGTGAGCACCATTTGTTCTTAACATACACACAAATACCTCCTCCTTTGATCTTACCAGAGAGCGCGTCCCTGTCCTGTCGCACTAAGGAGAAGCCGTCCACGGATAGGAGCGAGTCAGGTACGTCCTCCTGAAGCCACGATTCCGTGAAAACGAGCAGGCATGACTCCCGGTACTCGTATAGGAACCTGGCGTTGATTTTGAGTTCCTCCATTTTGCTCTTTAGTGAGCGGACATTACAGAGCAACACGGATGGCAGTGGTGGCCTATTCTCTCTCCTCCGCAGTCTCTGTCGTTCTCCGCCACGTTTCCCTCTCTTCCGCGACCGGCTTCTACGTCCTCCCTTCAGGAGGGGTGCCGAGACGTGGCTGGAACGAAGAAGCAGGAGCTGGTCTTGAGTATAGCTCAGGAGCGTGGTCGGCCTCATGTCCCGATCCACTTGGGTACAGTGGCATATTATCCCGAGCAACCAGATCACAAGCAGTCCCTTTAGCAAAAATATCATTATGATACTTCAGACTGAGCACTAAAAACTAAGTACTACAAACATACACACACAATAGCAGCACAGGATAGCCCAGGTTGCAGCATAGCAGCGCCACCAGCAGCGTCCATGTTGAATGATTTAATTGCCAACTGTACAATTAAATGTGTTTAGGCACGTGCCTATACTAACTAACTAACTAACCTGCACTTATATAGCGCTTTTCTAGTCACAAAGACCACTCAAAGTGCACATTTATACACAGGTTCTTATCAACATCATTGATAATTTTGTGTGGTTTTTTTTGACTTCTGCTCTTCTGTCCGAGTCACCTATTCAAGGGAGGAACTACTTTCACTCAGACTACCTCCCAATGCAACTTCTCCGCCAGTTTCTGCTGCTGATCTGAAGTTTTTTCAGTCGATCTTAGCTGTGGGAGCAGCGGCTATTGGCGCTGGCCGGAAACGAAGGCGGCGTGGTAAACGTGCCGGTGCGCTAGTCAGGCTGAAGAAACGAGGATTTCGCACGCCGCTCCCATCGATCCATCTGCCGAATATCCGCTCTTTGGTGAACAAAATGGATGAACTGCTGCTCCTGACTCACAAAAACCGGGATTTTAGCAGATCTGGCGCCCTGTGTTTCACGGAGTCCTGGCTGAGTGAACACATCCCGGACAGCGCGATGCGCCTGGATGGATTCCAACTGTTTCGCGCTGATCGCAGCCGAGAATTCTCTGGAAAGACTAAAGGTGGTGGAATCTGCTTCTACATAAACGAAGGTTGGTGTACTGATGTCACAGTGTTGAAGAAGTTTTGTAGCCCTAACCTAGAGTCACTGTTCATAAACTGTAAACCCTTTTATTCACCGCGAGAGTTCTCCTCGTTTATTCTGGTCGGAATTTATATCCCGCCTGCTGCTTGTACAACGGAGGCACTGCAGCACCTCGCTGACCAGATAGCAGACGTGGAGGAAAAACATCCAGACTCTCTGCTTATCATTCTGGGTGATTTCAATAGAGCTAATCTCACAAATGAGCTTCCTAAATACAGACAGCATATTAAATGTTCCACCAGGGACACAAATACACTTGACCACTGTTACACAGTTTTAAGAAACGCCTATCATGCCGTCCCCCGTGCAGCTCTGGGTTTTTCTGACCACTGTCTGCTCCATCTTATTCCAACATATAGACAGAAACTGAAAACTTCCAAGTCTGTTGTAAGGACTGTGAAGAAATGGACTGAGGAATCAAAGCTGGAGTTACAAGCCTGCTTTGACTGCACAGACTGGAGTGTTTTTGAAGATGCAGCCATTAACCTAAATGAACTCACTGACACTGTGACGTCATACATCTGTTTCTGCGAGGACATGTGTGTGCAGACCAAGACCTTCTGCACATACAACAACAATAAACCCTGGTTCATTCCTAAACTGAAGCAGCTACGTCAGACCAAGGAGGAGGCCTACAGGACTGGTGACTGGAATCTGTACAAGCAGGCCAGAAACATGCTGACGAAGGAGACCAGGCTTGCTAAGAGGAGCTACAGTGAGAAGTTACAAAAAAACTTCTCAGCCAACAACTCTGCTTCTGTCTGGAGAGGACTGCAGAATATCACCAACTACAGGAGACCATCCCCCCACCCTGTGGAAAACCTCCAGCTGGCTAACGACCTAAACAGCTTTTACTGCAGGTTTGAAAAGAACCTACAGTTCTCACCCCCCACCCACACAAAAGGATTATCTGCAGCCCCAGGAACTCCATCCCTCCTCCACTCTGACCTCCCACCAGCACTAACGATCTGTGAAGAGGAGGTGCGCCGGGTCTTTCAGAGACAAAAGATCAAGAAGGCTGCAGGACCTGATGGTGTGTCTCCGTCCTGCCTGAGAGTCTGCTCCAACGAGTTGGCCCCCATCTTCACCCGGATCTTTAACAGATCACTGGAGCTGCGTGAAGTGCCTTCCTGCTTCAAACGCTCCATCATCATTCCAGTTCCCAAGAAACCCTCTGTTACAGGATTAAACGACTACAGACCTATACGTCAAACAGGTTCATTTTGTCTTCTTTTAATTATTTATCCTTTTTTTTTTTTTTCTTTGAAAGACAAAAGTAAAATAGAAAGATGTCTTTACCTTCTTTACATGTTTCAACTGCACTGCAGCCTTCATCAGAAGAGTCAGCTGATTGCTGCCAGGTGACATTTATCAGCTGATTTTCGTAGGCGGGGCCAGCTCAGCAGATCTGTCAGATCCACTGAGCCGGCCCCGCCTCCCGCCGTCAGATGGTCTCTGGAGAATGTGGTCCCAGGTGTGAGAAAGCATAAAGGCCCCCTCATCTCGGTTCATGGTGTCTTTTCCCCGCTTTCTGATCTCTATTGCCTCCTTGATCCAACGTTTGTGTCTGTTGCTCTCCGATCCAATAATTTTTGTGTTGTCCCAGTCCATGATGTGATTATTTCTTTTGCAGTGGTCCGATATAGCTGATTTTAATGTTTCTTGTTCTGCTTTTTCTTTTTGTGATCTGGTGAGTCGTCCTTGCGTTTCCTTCTCACATTCCTTTTGGTGTTCTTTTTTTCTTGTGGTGAATAATCTTCCGGTTTCTCCAATGTAGGTTTTGTTACATGATCTGCATGATATTTCATATAATACATTGCATTTATTGTCTTGTTCTATTCTGTCCTTGGGGTGTACTAATAACTGTCTTAATTTTTTGTGTGGTTTGACTGCTGTGTTTATTTTGTATTTTTTCATGATCCTTTGAATTGGTTCCGTGATCCCTCGTATGTATGGTATAGTTATGGTGTCCTTGTTTTTGATTTCAGCTTTTGTTCTATGTCTTGTGTCCTGTTTATTTTCTTTGTTTTTGACTTGCTGTTTCCCTTTGTTTATGGCCCATACTGGATATTGGCAGCGTATAAGTGCAGTCAAACCACACAAAAAAATTAAGACAGTTATTAGTACACCCCAAGGACAGAATAGAACAAGACAATAAATGCAATGTATTATATGAAATATCATGCAGATCATGTAACAAAACCTACATTGGAGAAACCGGAAGATTATTCACCACAAGAAAAAAAGAACACCAAAAGGAATGTGAGAAGGAAACGCAAGGACGACTCACCAGATCACAAAAAGAAAAAGCAGAACAAGAAACATTAAAATCAGCTATATCGGACCACTGCAAAAGAAATAATCACATCATGGACTGGGACAACACAAAAATTATTGGATCGGAGAGCAACAGACACAAACGTTGGATCAAGGAGGCAATAGAGATCAGAAAGCGGGGAAAAGACACCATGAACCGAGATGAGGGGGCCTTTATGCTTTCTCACACCTGGGACCACATTCTCCAGAGACCATCTGACGGCGGGAGGCGGGGCCGGCTCAGTGGATCTGACAGATCTGCTGAGCTGGCCCCGCCTACGAAAATCAGCTGATAAATGTCACCTGGCAGCAATCAGCTGACTCTTCTGATGAAGGCTGCAGTGCAGTTGAAACATGTAAAGAAGGTAAAGACATCTTTCTATTTTACTTTTGTCTTTCAAAGAAAAAAAAAAAAAAAAAAAAAAAAAAAGGATAAATGACTACAGACCTGTTGCCCCGACCTCTGTGGTCATGAAATCCTTTGAGAGATTGGTGCTGAACTACCTGAAGGTCATCACAGGCCCCCTGATGGACCCACTGCAGTTTGCCTACCGGTCAAACAGGTCAGTGGATGATGCAGTGAATATGGGACTACACTACATCCTGCAACACCTTGACTCCCCAGGGACGTACGCCAGGATCCTGTTTGTCGACTTCAGCTCAGCATTCAACACCATCATCCAAGGCATTCTTCATCAGAAACTCCTCCAGCTCAAGGTGCCCCCCTCCACCTGCCAGTGGATCTCCAGCTTTCTGACTGACAGGTGGCAACAGGTGAAGCTAGGGAGATCTACATCCAGCTCCCGAAAAATTAGTACTGGCGCCCCCCAAGGATGTGTCCTTTCCCCACTGCTCTTCTCCCTCTACTCCAACGACTGCACCTCAGAGGACCCTTCGGTGAAGCTCCTGAAGTTTGCGGATGACACCACAGTCATCGGTTTGATCTGGGATGATGATGAGTCTGCATAGAGGCGGGAGGTGGAGCAGCAGATCCTCTGGTGCAGCCAGAACCATCTTGAACTTAACCCAGCCAAAACGGTGGAGATGACTGTGGATTTCAGGCGACACCCCCCTTCATTCCCCCCACTCACCATCCCCAACAGCACAGTGTTCACTGTGGACTCCTTCAAGTTTCTGGGTACCACAATCTCCCGGAACCTGAAGTGGTCCTCCCATATAGACACTGTCTGGAAAAAGGTCCAGCAGAGGTTATTTTTTCTGCGTCAGCTCAAGAAGTTTGATTTGCCTCAGGAGCTGCTGGTTGTCTTCTACACCGCCATCATCCAATCTGTCCTCTGCTTTTCCATCACTGTCTGGTTTGGATCTGCCACTAAACAGGACAAGACCAGACTGCAGCGGATCATTAAGTCTGCGGAGAGGATCATTGGTACTGACCTACCCTCCATTGAGAACTTATATCGGTCCATAACCAGGAAATGGGCTGGAAACATCTGTGCTGACCCATCACACCCCGGCTACAAACTGTTTGAACTTCTATCTTCTGGTCGTCGTTACAGATCACTGAAGGTCAAAACCACCCGTCACAGGAACAGTTTCTTTCCTCAAGCCATCACTCTGATGAACTCCTAACATTCACCTAGCCCTACCTGTTGCTGTACTCATGACTTTTCATCCATTATTACATTGCACATAACTCTCACATTGCTTTTTACTTCATTCACATTATATCACTGAATCTGAGTTCACATTGAAATACTGTGTGACTGTATATTTTTCCATATATTTCTGCAAAGTGTGGTTAGTCTGAGTAAATAACTGCATATATTCCTGTATATATTTGCATCCTTTTATAGAAACGTGGACAGACTGTAATTTACTGTACATACTCTGTTGTCATTGAATCCTTATTTAAATCCTCCACCTGAACAAGAGCAAGTTTTTAGCCAAAGTCAAATTCCTTGTATGTGTTGTGCATACTTGGCCAATAAAGCTGATTCTGATTCTGATTCTGATTCTGATAAGAACCTGTTGCCATCTACCAAGATGCTGAAGATGAAACGAGGGTGGGCATTTCAGCAAGACAATGATCCCAAATGCACAGCCAAGGAATCTCTCAACTGCTCCAGAGAAGGAAAATAAAGCTGCTAGAATGGCCCAATCAGTCACCTGACCTGAATCCAATTGAAAGTCTCTGGAACGAACTGAAAATCAGAATTCACAGAAGACACCCACAGAACCTTCAAGATTTGAAGACAGTTTGTGTGGAAGAATGGGTTAAAATCACTCTTGAGCAATGCCTGCTCCTAGTTTCTTCATATAGAGGGGTTGCACTGACGTCACACGGGTCATGTGTCTTTTGTTCACTGCACCATTTTGGACGGAAACGAACAGTCAAATCACCAACAGCAAGCGTGAGTGAGTGTAATCAACGAGATAAATGGCTACACACAAATCAACACCGTGGTCCACCGACAAGGTGCAGACTTTTCTGTGCCTGGTAGCTGATTAAAGAAATCCAGAGGGAACTGGACGGAGCGACCTGAAATGAATTCACGGCCACCGCGAAGGCAGACGGGAGGCTGAGTAGTGTAGAGATATGTGGGAATATTTGACTAATAATTATGATCAGGTATAAAAATTATTTAATTTGTATTAATGTATGGGGACCTGAGATGAACTCTGGGTCCACACACACAGAAAAAGTTAATAAACACTTGTGGGGCACCAACTCCTCTTTAAGGAGCACTTTAATCCTTAATTTCACTTTATACCTGTTTAATCACTCAATAAATTAATTAATAATCAGTCTCAAAATGTTAGTGAATTCGATACTGGGGGCTTAGAAACCAGACTCAGAATGAAATAAATTCCCAACAACTTCTCTCATGTTCACATATTTACTAAATGAAATGATGATTAAAGGACATTGAAATGAGTTTCATTAAACATTAAATTAAACTTGTAAATGATAGATTAACAGTGTGAACATTTGCAGAACCAGGGTGAAAATGTAAGCTGAATTTAGATCATTTTGAAGTTAACAGATTATGGAAAACAGAATGCAAATTTATGGGGAAAATTAAACTCACAAGATGAGATTTTTGATGTGTTGATCACGAGGGCTGAGGTCTAGCGTGGCATTTTGATTTCTTCAGGCAGCTGTGAGGGCGGGCTGTGTCGAGGATCTGCAGCTTCCCATGAGGAATTCAAGAATAATTAAAAATCTGATCCAATAGAAAAATTAACATATCTTCGGACTTTGTGGAGATGAAATTAGCTTCTAGTATGGAGTTGGTCCATAAAATTTATAAACATAAAGTCAAAACTAAAAACGGTGAGTTTTAAAGAAAGTTTAACAGGAAGACGTTATAAAAATAAACATCTAGAAGTGGAGTTTGACTCCAAATTTAGGATTTGAGCTCAAGAAAGGAAAAGATTAATTCCTAGACATTTAAATAAAAACAAGAAAACACGTGGGAGAAATGTCCTTTGTTCTCCCGTGGTGATCTGAAGTGCTGTTCTTCTGTGTAGTTATCTGGTGTGAAGACAAGACAAAGGGACAAAGAGCAGAGCCAAAAGAGACAAAAGAGAAAACTGTTGAAGAGAGGGGTCTCTCTCCTCCTTTGTGGGCGGGCTTTAAGAACTTTAGTGCAATGAGCAAACAGGCTTTTGTCTGTAACAGTCAATAACCTTGGGAGAGCCGTTGTCAAGCAGAGATTGGCTGCGATCGGTCACATGATTTATTAACAGGCAAGAATAAACATTCATGTAAACATTTTAGCATGCACATATTTAAAATCAAGGATTAATATATTTCAAACCCATTATTGATTGTTCACATCAAACATCAAGAGTACATTTGCTTTTCCATGGTGTCCTGAAAAAGAGAGGAAGTTGGTAGTTGAGAATTGAGTCTTTTAACAAAGATGGGATTAAAAAGTTCACTGGTTAAGTCCAGCATGTCCCTGAGTTGTCAGTAGAGGGCAATGTTGAGTTGTGGATATTTTGTAGTGACCATATGAGGTACTCCACAGAGGTCTGTTCTTTTGTCCACATTTTACTGGGCCCTAAAAGTTCAGGAGGAATTCCTGAGACTGGTTTAACAAAGGAATGTTAGTTCAGCTGTGGTCCTGGGATGAAAGAGCAGTTCTTGACTGTCCTTTTCCTGGGTGAAACAATGTCTTTAAGCTGAAGAATAATTTTATTGATGAGTCAAAGTGAGTCAAGCTGTCCCCTTCTTTTGTTGACCAAAATATAATTTAAAATAATAATAATAATAATAATAATAATAATAATAATAATAATAATAATAATCACCCAAAATATAATAAAAATAATCATCTTTAACCAAAATGAAAGAAATTTCTTAAGTTTACAGCATAAAACACACACATTCTAGTTGGGGTCATTTTGACCACACTCATGGAAGAGTGTTGGAATTGGTTGGTCATGCATCTAAGGGTTAAAAGTTATAAGATTGACCAAACCACACACAGCTTATGCCTTAATATTTCATTCTGAGTATGTTCAAAGTTGAGCCAGCATCACACGGCGGCGCCATTAAATATGTAGAGATATGTGGGAATATTTGATTAATAATTATGATCACGTATAAAAATTATTTAATTTGTATTAATGTATCGGGACCTGAGATGAACTCTGGGTCCACACACACAGAAAAAGTTAATAAACACTTGTGGGGCACCAGCTCCTCTTTAAGGAGCACTTTAATCCTTAATTTCACTTTATACCTGTTTAATCACTCAATAAATTAATTAATGATCAGTCTCAAAATTTTAGTGAATTCAATACTAGGGACTTTGAAACCAGACTCAGAATGAAATAAATTCCCAACAACTTCTCTCATTTTCACATATTTACTAAATGAAATGATGAGTAAAGGACATTGAAATGAGTTTCATTAAACATTAAATTAAACTTGTAAATGATAGATTAACAATGTGAACATTTGCAGAACCAGGGTGAAAATGTAAGCTGAATTTAGATCATTTTGAAGTTAACAGATTATGGAAAACAGAACGCAAATTTATGGGGAAAATTAAACTAATTATATGGAAAATTCTGGATTACTCTTAAGAAAATGAAAACGGGATTTTAAGGAAAAGAAGAGTTATGTTAATTGCTCTTTAATTTTGCATCTGATCAGATACTGAATTATTCTCAAATCTCAGACGTTTTATTCAACAGATGAACAAGAAGGCAGGTCATGTGACCCAAGGTTGAAGATGAAAGGTTCTGTTGTTCATTATCGGTAGTTCTCAGATGGCTCCCAAAGTCAGAATATTTGACCAGCAAATATTCTTGCACAGTACAATGGCTTTCCAGCCTGTTGTCACAAGATGAGATTTTTGATGTGTTGATCACGAGGGCTGAGGTCTAGCGTGGCATTTTGATTTCTTCAGGCAGCTGTGATGGCGGGCTGTGTCGAGGATCTGCAGCTTCCCATGAGGAATTCGAGAATAATTAAAAATCTGATCCAATAGAAAAATTAACATGTCTTCGGACTTTGTGGAAATGAATTTAGCTTCTAGTATGGAGTTGGTCCATAAAATTTATAAACATAAAGTCAAAACTAAAAACGGTGAGTTTTAAAGAAAGTTTAACAGGAAGACGTTATAAAAATAAACATCTAGAAGTGGAGTTTGACTCCAAATTTAGGATTTGAGCTCAAGAAAGGAAAAGATTAATTCCTAGACATTTAAATAAAAACAAGAAAACACGTGGGAGAAATGTCCTTTGTTCTCCCGTGGTGATCTGAAGTGCTGTTCTTCTGTGTAGTCATCTGGTGTGAAGACAAGACAAAGGGGCAAAGAGCAGAGCCGAAAGAGACAAAAGAGAAAACTGTTGAAGAGAGGGGTCTCTCTCCTTTTTATCTGTGGAAAACGTTCGCGGGCTTTCTCTGATTGACAAGAACCCTGGCCAATAGTCCTCCTTCGTGGGTGGGCTTTAAGAACTTTAGTGCAATGAACAAACAGGCTTTTGTCTGTAACAGCCAATAACCTTGGGAGAGCCGTTGTCAAGCACAGATTGGCCGCGATCAGTCACATGATTTATTAACAGGCAAGAATAAATATTCATGTAAACATTTTAGCATGCTTATATTTATAAAACCAAGGATTAATATATTTCAAACCCATTATTGATTGTCCACATCAAACATCAAGAGAGATAGAGGATGGTAAGTGATGTGATATTATGCAACTTTGCCATTATTTATCCCAGTGATGGAAAGCTCACTTTGAACAATCAACACCGTTGTCTCCTGTCTGCAGACAATGAGCTAACTAACACACACAGCATACATATTTTAGTACCTAATAGCAATAACTTGCCGTGATTACAATGTAGTATGGGAGACTTATTAGTTGCTAACTAGTATTAGCAATTATTAGCTTACCATATGTGATCTAGTTCGTATCCTCACGTCTTCCGCTGCTCCATGGCTTCCTGAACTCTCCAGTGCTTTTCCAGTGTTTCGTCTCGCTGCCTGTAGCCTTTTCTAGCTCTCCTTTTTTGCCTTTACTCTGACAAAAAGCCAGCAAGCAGCAGGCTCACCTCGATATTCATCTTGTGTTTTTCTTGTCACATACAAACAATGTCATGGGAGTGTCGGGCTGCCTTGCTGTAAAGATCTCACTCACTTGGTGGTATTCAGTCGTAATGGAAAATGAAAACACCATGGCGAGTTGGTGCTAGTGGAATTATTATTATACTCAACACAGGGTCCACGCTACTTGCCGTCCAAAATGGCAGAAAAACAATGTAGCACGTGACCACTGACGTCACGTGCAACCCCTCTATAGCAGGTGTGTGGAAACTGTTATTAACAGCAAAGGCTTTTCTACTAAATATTAAATGAATTTCACCAAGCGAGTTCAATACTTATTCCCTGTGCCATTCCACTTTATTAGACATAACTTGTTTTGTGAACAGTTGCCTTGATTTCTTTGTATGTATGGATTACTTGGGTTGTTACTGATAACTGGTGAAAATCTCAGGTCAATAGCTCCATCAGAAATATGTTTAATGAGAAATATGTTGAATTGTTCAATACTTATTTTCCTCGCTGCATCTGTGTTATTAAGGATTTTTTTTTGGTTAATTCTTTTATGTCAGTTAATATGTTGGAGAAGCTGAGGTTGCTGTTTGATAAATTAATTTTACTTCTAATGAGTGGTCTTATTTGGCTATATTGAAACAATTGCTGGTTTCTATTCTGTATTTCTCAGTTAAATTTGTAAATGATATAAAATTATTATTTTGAAAAAGATGACAAAGGTGGGTGATACCTTTTTGTTCCCATGTTTCATAGTAAATCACAGGGTTTTTTTAAATGATAGCGTGGCTTGTGCCAAAATGGGTGTGTATTTACATGGTGTTAAAGGTGAGTTTGTTATTTCAGAATCAGAATCAGAATCAGAATCAGAATCAGCTTTATTGGCCAAGTATGCACCACACATACAAGGAATTTGACTTTGGCTAAAAACTAAACTAAACTTGCTCTCGTTTGTTCAGGTGTAAGATCTAAATAGACTCTAATGACAACAGAATATACACAGCAATTCACAGTCTATCCACATCTCCACAAAAAGATGCAAATACATACAGAAACATGTGCAGCAGTACACTCAGAACATCCACACTTTACGAAATATATGAAAAAATATACAGTCATACAGCATCACAATGTGAACTCAAATTCAGCAACACGATGTGAGTGGAGCAAAATGCAGTGTGAGAGTGTGAGAGTTATGCACAGTGTAAGAATGAAAGAAAAGTCATGAGTACAGCAGCAGGCAGGACTAGGTGACTGTTAAGAGTTCATCAGAGTGATGGCTTGGGGAAAGAAACTGTTCCTATGACGGGTGGTTTTGACCTTCAGTGATCTGTAACGTAGGCCAGAAGGTAGAAGTTCAAACAGTTTGTGGCCGGGGTGTGACGGATCAGCAGAGATGTTTCCCGCCCGTTTCCTGGTACTGGACCGATATAAGTTCTCCATGGAGGGTAGGTCAGTACCAATGATCCTCTCCGCAAACTTGATGGTCCGCTGCAATCTGGTCTTGTCCTGTTTAGTGGCAGATCCAAACCAGACAGTGATGGAAAAACAGAGGACAGATTGGATGATGGCAGGGCAGAAGACAACCAGCAGCTCCTGAGGCAAATCAAACTTCTTGAGCTGACGCAGAAAAAACAACCTCTGCTGGGCATTTTTCCGGACAGTGTCTATATGGGAGGACCACTTCAGGTTCCGGAAGATTGTGGTACCCAGGAACTTGAAGGAGTCCACAGTGGACACTGTCATGTTGAGGATGGTGAGTGGGGGGAATGAAGGAGGGTGTCACCTGAAATCCACAGTCATCTCCACCGTTTTGGCTGGGTTAAGTTCAAGATGGTTCCGACCGCACCAGAGGATCAGCTGCTCCACCTCCCGCCTGTATGCAGACTCATCACCATCCCGGATCAAACCGATGACTGTGGTGTCATCCGTAAACTTCAGGAGCTTCACCGAAGGGTCGTCTGAGGTGCAGTCGTTGGAGTAGAGGGGGAAGAGCAGTGGGGAAAGAACGCACCCCTGGTGGGCGCCAGTACTAATTGTTCAGGAGCTGGATGTAATTCTCCCTAGCTTCACCTGTTGCCACCTGTCAGTCAGAAAGCTGGAGATCCACTGGCAGGTGGAGGGGGGCACCCTGAGCTGGAGAAGTTTCTGATAAAGGATGGCTGGGATGATGGTGTTGAACGCCGAGCTGAAGTCGACAAACAGGATCCTGGCGTACGTCCCTGGGGAGTCGAGGTGTTGCAAGATGTAATGTAGTCCCATGTTCACTGCATCATCCACTGACCTGTTTGACTGGTAGGCAAACTGCAGTGGGTCCATCAGGAGGCCTGTGACGACCTTCAGGTGGTTTAGCACCAATCTCTCAAAGGATTTCATGACCACAGAGGTCAAAGTGACAGGCCTGTAGTCATTTAATCCTGTAACAGAGGGTTTCTTGGGAACTGGAATGATGATGGAGCGTTTGAAGCAGGAAGGCACTTCACACAGCTCCAGTGATCTTTTAAAGATCCGGGTGAAGATGGGGGCCAGCTCGTCGGAGCAGACTTTCAGGCAAGACGGAGACACACCATCAGGACCTGCAGCCTTCTTGATCTTTTGTCCCCGAAAGACTCGGCGCACATCCTCTTCGCAGATCGTTAGTGCTGGTGGGAGGTCAGATTGGAGGGGGAATGGAGTTTCTGGGGCTGCAGATAGTCCTATTGTATGGGTGGAAGGTGAAAACTGTAGGTTCTTTTCAAACCTACAGTAAAAGCTGTTGAGGTCATTAGCCAGCTGGAGGTTTTCCACAGGGTGGGGGGATGATCTCCTGTAGTTGGTGATATTCTGCAGGCCTCTCCAAACAGAAACAGAGTTGTTGGCTGAGAAGCTTTGTTGTAGCTTCTCACTGTAGCTCCTCTTAGCAAGCCTGGTCTCCTTCGTCTGCATGTTTCTGGCCCGCTTGTACAGAGTCCAGTCACCAGTCCTGTAGGCCTCCTCCTTGGTCTGACGTAGCTGCTTGAGTTTAGAAGTGAACCAGGGTTTATTATTGTTGTATGTGCAGAAAGTCTTGGTCTGCACACGCATATCCTCACAAAAACTGATGTATGATGTCACGGTGTCAGTAAGTTCATTAAGATTAGTGGCTGCATCTTCAAAAACACTCCAATCTGTACAATCAAAGCAGGTTTGTAACTCCAGCTTTGATTCCTCAGTCCATTTCCTTGCAGTCCTTACTACAGACTTGGAAGTTTTTAGTTTCTGTCTATTTTGGAAGCGTTCCACCAGGCTGTCAGAGTTGTGGCAATTACCATATTTTTTTAAAACAATAATGGTTTTTGAGGGAGCTTTGAGAAATGGTAAATCTGACACTGAGGGTTTTTTTTGTTTGTTCATTTTTTTTACAATACATTTGCTCTAGATTTATCCATGAGGTATTCCTGTTGTTTAGGAGAAATCCATTTTACTAAATACCAGTGTTGGGAGTAACGCAGTACTGTAACGCCACTACTTTTGCTTTACTGTTTAAAAATTAGGTAATTCGCTACAGTTACTGAAATTTGATCAGATAATTGTTACTTGTTTTATTAATATGGATATTTTTAGTGCAAATAAATACAAACTGACCCTATGTAGCTGATGCAGCTGTCAGTCAATGTTGCCTGTTGCAAAGAGCCTGTTCACTACTGAGCGGAGGAAAAGATGAAGCTGCTTTGTTTTCGTGGAAATAGACCGATTATTTTTCCTTTGTTGCAGTCAAGGACAAAAGCATATTTGTGGGTTGAAGGTAAAGTGCCATGTGAGACCGGCTGCAATCTTCAGAAGCACCTGAGAACAGCAACAAGCTCTGACAAAGCTAGTGCTATGCTATGCTAGCAACACCATGTTAGTAGATTTACGCTATCTGAACAGCCACAGCTGGATTTCAAGCACAGGTATGCATCTGGACAGTTTATGACCCAGCAAGAATTAAACCGATGGATCGCCAGATACGTTTTTACAGAATGAAGATCTGATAACAGTCATTTTCCATCAGACAGCTGAGAATGTGATCCACTGAAATTGAAACACATTTACTTGCTACCTGGTTAAAGATTATTCAAAAATGGAAAAGGAATTTAAAAGACTGGATCATGTCTCTGTCACAGCAGACATTTGGACTGTGGATAATGGACATTTTCTTTGGCTCACTGCACATCGGATTAAATCCATATTATAAAAGTAAGATAAACATTGACAGCTTTATGCAGTGTTGCCAACTCACTCTTTTGGAGTGATTCTCACTCTTTTTCCCTCTCTCTCATTCCACAAACCCTATTTCTCACTCCAAAATGAGGAAATTACTGGCAATTTTGTGTTGCTTTTCTTCAGATTTTTCCCACAATAAGAGCTCTCAAGGCAGGATAAAGCAGACTGAACATGTCCTGAAAGCTCTGTCTGAAACAGTCTGTTTTCAGCCTGACATTAATAAGCCCCTAATGTAATCCATTAATTAAATTAACTTGCTATGTGTGCAAAATGATTTAAGTATGTATTTAAAAGTAACGTGAAAGTTACTTTTCCAAGTAACTAGTTACTTTAATCATGCAATAATTGGTAAAGTAACTCAGTTACTTTTGAAAAGAAGTAACTAGTAACTGTAATTAGTTACTGTTTTTTAGTAACTTGCCCAACACTGCTAAATACTGAAGTTGATTTGCAAGAAAATAATAATGCTTCTAGACTGCGTTGATGCTTATGTTTTTGCAATGTGGAGTATTTAATTTGAACTTTTTTTTCCAGTAAAAATTTGTGACTTAACAGTTAAGAGATTGAAAATATTTTTTCTGTTGGGGTGATGGGAATCACTGAGAAACAAAATAACTAATCTGTAGGAGTATTTTCATTTTGATCATTGCTATACGTCCTAATAATGTTAGTGCGAGATTTGTCCAGTGTTTGAGATCATCTTCTATTGTTTTTAACAATGGGGTATAGTTAAATGAGATGAGATGAGATGAGATTCAACTTTATTGTCATTACACATGTATGAATACAAGGTAACGAAACGTGACTTGGCATTTGGGCACGCTCTGCAGAGCGCATCCAAGGCCGGGGCAGCCGCTAGGCGCCAGTCATAAAGAAGAAAGGAAAAAAAAAGAAAAGAAATGATATGACACAATAGGCGAGAGAAAAAAACATGTTTTATCAAATTGACGCTTAATGGGTAAGCGAAATTTTGATTGCAGGCAAAAAAACCCTCAATGCATATTTAGCAAACATTTAGTGGACAAAAAACCAAAAGACCAAAAGTCAGAGAGAGTCAGTGAATGGATGAGTGTAATTCAGTATACAGTGATCCCTCACTTACCGCGGTTAATGGGTTCCAGAACCGACCGCGAAAAGTGAAAAACCGCGAAGTAGCGTCACCCCTAATGACGCCATCCATAAATAATACGTACGTTCATTCTCCCACTCTCTCTCGCTCATATGATACGTGTGTGTGTGTACGTGTACATACATACATAGATGTAAACAAAGTGTACATAAATATGTTTTTAGAACTCTTTTATTCTTATAACAAGATACGTAACTCAAGATGAAAATGATTTACTGCACAGGTTAATGAGAGCTTTACTGCTCCTCAGGTGACGCCTCATCGTGAGGTGCTGGAGGCGCAGGATCATCGAGGGCAGCTTCCGATAGAGCTGAAGCTGCAGGAGGTGGCGTAGTGGATCAACGGGAAGACTATTTCGCACAAAATGGCACAAGAGAACAGCAAAAAGTTCCACGCGGCGAGACTAAGTAACACGAGCGATAAAAAGCAATGAATGTGGTCTTTCTTCCCTTCATGGGCGCTCGGCAGGGAGAGAAGGTGGGTGAAACGTCTCGGCCAATCAGCTTGTGGGGTGAAACGTCTCGGCCAATCAGCTTGCGAGATTTCCGAGCCGAGCAAACACGAGAACAGCGAACAGAGAGTTGTGCTGCTCTCCGTGTTGACACCTGATGGTCTAATGTAGTCTCCCTGCCTTCTGCTAGCGCCCGCCCATTATTTCTCAATTTTGAATTTTTCATGAATATTTTTGAAAAATCCGCGATGCACTGAGGGCGCGAAAGGTGAAGCGCGAAGTAGCGAGGGATCACTGTATATGAATCAGTGTGTTCATGTATGTTGAATGCAGGTGGGTGTTTATCAGTTACTGGAGGCAGCAAAATCTCTCCCAGCCGAGATGTTATGTCTTAGTGTCTGAAACTCGGAAGCATGTCCTTGAGGCATGGCAGATGGAAATTTCCTGAGCCAGTCACATGTCAGTGAGAGTTCAGATGCAGTCCCAGTTTGTTTATGAAAGAGAAGCACAATCTTCTGTTTTGTCTTAATCCAGGAGGAAAAATAGACAACAGGGCATCGAATTCAAGGTCTGGTAGACACAGATCACAGAGCATAGAATTTTTCATCTCATGCAATCCTGTGTCCATAATTTCCATACATAGGCTTTAAATCCATTCCTTGGAGGCACCAAAAACGACTCCAGATGTTGCCCTTCTAGAACATGGGTAAACATGTCCGGTAGAGTCCATTCTCTCTACAGTGCATGCAGATGGTAATTTCCATGTTATCATTGCCGATAGATAGTGCACTCCCCAGTCTAGTCGAATTGTTGAGAAGCAGCTATGCCGGGACCACTTTTAATTAGCTCTTCCAGTTAATTTTTCGATACACCAGGAAAAACTCCAGAGCCAATCAGCAGAAAATCCTGTGATCCTAGCCAAATCAAGTAGATGTTTCCACATCCTCAGTCGAATTATGCAGACACATGCGTTCCAATCCATGGGTCTCTCCATAAGGGCTCCCCTTGGCCCGAATTTATATAAAATGTTAATTTTATTAAAGCCGCTCACCAAATCCATTTTTTTCGTTTGGATCAAGATTCAGCCAGAAGAACAGCGATGCAGACAAGACAGCAAGCTGGGATTCTCAGTTAGGGAGGGAAGGAGGGTAAAAGAGGGAGCAGCAATGAAAAAGGCGTCTGTTCTCTCTGAAGAGCAGAAGAAAAAAAAAATGCGATTAACTCTGACAGCCTGGGGGAAATGGTGATCCCAAGATACTTGATTTTACCAATTCTAAGTGATGGAAGTGAGTCCTGATCTGCAGAATCCCATTCCTTGTTGCAAAGTGTGAGTATGATAGATTTATTCAAATTTATTGTATAACTGGAAGGCAATCAGAGAGTGCATACCTCCACCAAGGTCTGTCTGTAAGCAGGTATACTACTGGACAGATTTTGATGACGTTTTTATTACCAGAGGTGGTCCTTGGGCAAAAGATGAACCTATTAGATTTAGGAGGGGACGCAGGTCAGGATGTGGATTCTGGATTACTTTTTCACTTTCTTTAACATTGCAAGATACAGCCATGGCTGAGGTATACACTCTCTGAGTGGCCAATATTAAAAAGAAGTGATCCAGAATCTGCATTCTGACCCGGATCACAATCATCCATAGACCAAGGGCCACCTCTGGTGAAAACGTAATCAAAGTGTGTCCATTAGTTTTGTGTAATCCTGCTAACAGATAAACATACTGACATGTTCACATTAGCTCCCTGGCGGAGGTAAAAATAGTAGCAAGTACATTACCTCAATCAATGTACATAACCTGAAAAGCGATTAACACTGCATTCCAAATTATTATGCAAATAGGATTTTAGTGTCATAAACATTCAATTTTTTGTTTTTCAGTTAAACTCATGCATGGTATTGTGTCTCAGGGCTCTTTGGGTCACAGATATCAATCTCAGACACCTGTCATAATTAGTTTGCCAGGTGAGCCCAATTAAAGGAAATCTACTTAAGAAGGATGCCCCACAACCCTTTGACCGTCCGGAATATATGGCAGGAAAACGCAGAGTTTGACCTCAAAATTTCAAATGACTATAGCTTCAGAATGGTGAAAGTTAGAGGATAACTGTCAATTAGAAAAATGTTGCGGATGAACCAAAGTTCATGACTGGTGAACTTGCACTCATGTATTTTACATAATGTGACCTAATTTGCATATTGCTACAATGAAATGTTCATAAGACAATAACTTCAAAATGGTAAAAGTTAGAGGCACATTGCCAATTAAAAAAATGTTGCAGATGAACCAAAGTTCATGACTGGTGAACTTGCACCCATGCATTTTGCATAATGTGACCTAATTTGCATATTGCGACAATGAAATATTCATAAGACAATACCTTCAAAATGGTAAAAGTTAGAGGCACAGTGCCAATTAGAAAAATGTTGCGGAAGACAGAAAAGGTTGTGATTTTAGAAATATTATTCACCAATGAGCATAACACCAGGCAATGACGTAAGTTGCATATTTTGACCGTGACAATCCACAGAGCCAATTTTTTTTATGTTTTTGGTCATTTGGTCAGTAAAAGCGCCAAAAAAAAAATGGGTAAAAAAGTGAACAACAACAGCACAATGGCAGCCATATTTAAATTTCCCCCCCCCCCTAAGTAGTAGTGCACCCCAAGCCCTCATCTATCAAGGTGGCACTGTTTGAAGTTCTTGAGTATGTGGTATCTCTCAAAGCAAGGTGTAGCAAACAGACCTACCCCACACTGAGCGCACCTGAAGCGCGTCTGGCAACGACCATGGTGACAGCTGCGATCACAACACACTACACAATCTGGACGTTCATGAGTTTTGGCAAGAAAGTGCCGTACAATGAGTCGCTGTGGTGTCTCTAATGCCTGCTGTGAAGGCCTTCCAGGTCTCTTGCCCTCACTTATTTTGTGCCCCTCAAGCAAACTTGTGATTAGTTCCTGAATGAAGACCTTCAGGGGCTTGTGTGGAGCTGTAGTACACCTAGTGTATATGATGTGTGCGTTGACGACGCAGATGCTCATCAGTGTGTTGAAAATGCAGCTGTACCACTTCTTTGCTCTGTGTGGAAAGAGGTAGGTTTTCATCCTCTGGTCAGCTCTGTCTACTCCTCCCATATAGCTGTTGCAGCTGTCCACACACACAGGCTTGTTGACCTCACAGAAACCAGTCACACTCCCCTTTGAGCAAATGCATTTCCGGGCACAAGTATTGCCATGAATGGACGACAGCATGGTGAGACGCTCCGTGTCATGCCACGCACAGGCCAGCAGTTTGTTTTGCCGCATGAACACTGGGTCATCTCCCCTTCTCAACGGCAACTGGGCTGGTTGCAGATACCTTGGCATACCTAAAATAATGGCATAAATAAATAATGGCATAAATAACATTAAAATACATAAATAAAAAAAATACCTGTCCTGTTGCTGTTCATGGTCCCACACAGTCCAGTGTCTTCAGCTGCAAGCTCCATAGTGATGGCTGGTGCTGTGTAATAGCTGTCCATGTACACCTCATGTCCCTTCCCAGTGTGTGGCTCCATCAGCTGACGCACAACAAGATGAGCCGAGCCCAAACCCCAAACTGTCATCAAATTTGCATATTGTGATCAAATTTGGCTATTGTGCCATTCAAACTTTGCAACAGCAGTAGCCTGACAATGGTCCAACTTACATTCATTGTCAAGCATTTGGTATAGTGTGATCAAATTTGCATATTGTGATCAAATTTGGCTATTGTGCCATTCAAACTTTGCAACAGCTGTAACCTGAAAATGCTACAACTTACATTCATTGTCAAAACTAGAAAAATATAGCTGAACCACAGTTTATGCCACAATATTTACCTGTTTATTTCACCTCCAGAACTGCTCAGTCCAAAACAAAGACAAAAAATCGATGGGGCGTGCAGATGACATATCCACCTCTCCACGATATCCAACTGGCTCTTCAAATGGTTTGAGCCATGGCTGATAAGCTTCTTCATCTGTACAAAGCTCCCAGGCATCATTGTTCAAACCTCCTGTAGGATTTCTACTGCTCGTTGTTGTTTTTTGTCCACGCCACACGCCATGCGCTCCAGCCCACCCAAACGTTGCCCACGAACTGTTCTGAGCCTTTTCACCCTGCGGCCACGGTTTGGCAAAGCAGAAAAATCTGCAGACGATGCTCCTGTACCATTTTGGGCTCGACTGGACACAGAAAAAGCACCTCCAGTCTCGCACGCAGGACTGCTGTCTTCTCCATTGTTGCCAGACTTACTTGGCACATAATCTGAGCTGGAGTCTTCCTCAGACAACAAACTTGGTCTAATCGTTTCCTCTGACCTGGAAGCAGCTAAAATCTCTTCAGTAGTGAGCGTTTTTCTTGCCATCTTGTCTCGTCCACGACAAACGACACAATGAGAGAGGTCTTTCTGCAAAAGGAAATTTGAACCACTGGTTGCATTGCATCATATCCGGTTTTTGTGGTAAGTGAAAAGCTATACCTGTCTGCCGTCTTGTGGTGTTAAAAGGTTGATACATCTCTGACTCTATTTAGTGGTACCGGCTTTGTTTGACTAATGAGCTGACAGGCACTAACGTGCGCCCATGCCAGTCAAACAGTTAAGCATGCCACAGGTTTCAAGCAATATGAGAAAGAAAAAGGATCTCTCTGCTGCCAAAAACCGTCAAATAGTGCAATGCCTTGCACAGGGTACAAAAACATTAGAAATTTCATGAAAAGTTAAACGGAATCATCGTACTGTGAAGAAATTTTTGACTGAATCAGAGCACAGACAGGTTTGTGCAAATAGAATAGAAAAGACTTTATTGTCATTGTGCAGTTGTACAGTACAACAACACTGTGGGTGCTCCACCAGGCTACTGCGCAATAAAGAGAGAGGGATATGATAAAACACAGTTACAAAATACACGAATAAACATACGCCTGAAACAAAAATAAAAAGATAAAGGCATAATAAGGAAGGTTTCTGTCACACAAATTCATCAGATTAAGACAGCAGCTGCTAAAATTCCATTACAAAGCAGCAATCAGGTATTTGAAGCTGCTGGTCCTTCTGGAGTCCCACGAACCTCAAGGTGTAGGATCCTCCAGAGGCTTGCAGTTGTGGATAAACCTATTATTCGGCAATGGTTGCAGTGGGCCCAGAAATACATGAAGACTAATTTTCAAACAGTCTTGTTTACTGATGCAACCGTGCAACCCTGGATGGTCCAGATGGATGGAGTAGATGGCCACCATGTCCCAACAAGGCTGCAACGTCAACAAGGAGGTGGTGGAGTCATGTTTGGGGCTGGAATCATGGAGGGAGAGCTGGTAGGCCCTTTTAGTGTCCCTAAAGATGTGAAAATAACCTTGGCAAAGTATATAGAGTTTCTGACTGACCACTTTCTTCCATGGTACAAAGAGAAGAACCGTGCTTTCCGTAACAAAATTATATTCATGCATGACAATGCACCATCTCATGCTGCAAAGAATACCTGTGTGTCATTGGCTGCTATGGGCATAAAAGGAGAGAAACTCATGTTGCGGCCCTCATCGTCTACTGACCTCAACCCTATTGAGAACCTTTGGAGCATTCTCAAGCAAAAGATCTATGAGAATGGGAGGCAGTTCACGTCAAAACAGCAGCTGTGGGAGGTTATTCTGACATCTTGCAAAGAAATTCAAGCAGAAACTCAACAAAAATTCACAAGTTCAATGGATGCAAGAATTGTGAAGGTTATATCAAAGAAGGGGTCCTATGTTAACATGTAACTTGGCCCGTTAAGATGTTTTTGATTGAAATAGCTTTTGATTTCAGTAAATATGACCGCCTAATGCTGCGAATTCAACAAATGACCATTTTCAGTTTTTTACAACCAATAAAATGTTTTGAAACTCTGTTGCACATAATAATTTGGAACAGTGCATTTTCCATCCATCCATCCATCTTCTACTGCTTTTCCGGAGGTCCGGGTCGCAGAGGCAGCAGTTCAAGCAGAGAAGCCCAGACTTCCCTCTCCCCAGCCACCTGCTCCAGCTCTTCAGAGGGGATACCAAGGCGTTCCCAGACCAGCTGGGAGACATAGTCTCTCCACCGAGTCCTGGGTCTGCCCCGGGGTCTCCTCCCAGTGGGACGTGCCTGAAACACCTCAAATGGGAGGCGTCCAGGAGGCATCCTAATCAGATGCCCATACCACCTCAACTGACTCCTTTCAATGTGGAGGAGCAGCGGTTCTACTCTGAGCCTCTCCCGGATGACTGAGCTCCTCACCCTATCTCTGAGGGTGAGTCCAGCAATCCTACGGAGAAAGCTCATTTCAGCCGCTTGTATCTGCGATCTCGTTCTTTCGGTCATTACCCAAAGCTCGTGACCATAGGTGAGAGTAGGAACGTAGATTGACTGGTAAATCGACAGCTTTGCCTTAGAACTAAGCTCCCTCTTCACCACAACAGACCGGTACAACATCCGCATCACTGCAGATGCTGCTCCAATCCGTCTGTCGATCTCTCGCTCCATTTTCCCCTCACTCGTGAACAAGACCCCAAGATACTTAAACTCCTCCACTTGGGGCAGGAGCCTGTCCCCAACCCGGAGAGGACAATCCACCTTTTTCCGGCTGAGGACCATGGACTCGGACTTGGAGGTGCTGATTCTCATCCCAGCCGCTTCACACTCAGCGGCAAACCGTCCCAGCAAGGGCTGTAGGTCATTGCTGGATGAAGCCAACAGGACAACATCATCTGCAAACAACAGAGATGAGATCCTGTGGTCACCAAGCATGACACCCTCCATTCCCTGGCTGCGCCTAGAAATCCTGTCCATAAAAATTATGAACAGGATCGGTGACAAAGGGCAGCCCTGGCGGAGTCCAACTCTCACTGGGAATGACTCCGACCGAGTGTTGGCAATACGAACCAAACTCTCACAACGGTCATACAGAGACCAAATAGCTCGTAACAACAAGCCCGATACCCCATACTCCCGAAGCACCCCCCACAAAAATCCACGAGGGACGCGGTCAAATGCCTTCTCCAAGTCCACAAAACACATGTAAACTGGTTGGGCAAACTCCCACGAACCCTCAAGAATTCTCGAGAGGGTAAAGAGCTGGTCCGATGTGCCACGGCCAGGACGAAAACCACATTGCTCCTCCTGAATCCGAGGTTCGACCAACGGCCGGACTCTCCTCTCCAGTACCTTGGCATAGACCTTCCCAGGGAGGCTGAGGAGTGTGATCCCTCTAAAGTTGGAGCACACCCTCTGGTCCCCTTTTTTGAAGAGAGGAACCACCACCCCGGTTTGCCATGCCAAAGGCACTGCCCCCGACCTCCACGCAATGTTGCAGAGGCGTGTCAACCATGACAACCCAACAACATCCAGGGCCTTGAGGTACTCAGGGCGAATCTCGTCCACCCCCGGGGCCCGGCCACCAAGGAGATTTTTAACCACCTTGGCGACCTCAGCCCCTGTGATAGGCGAGTCACCCCCCTCGTCCCCAAACCCTGCTTCCTCTGTGGAAGGCGTATCAGTGGGATTGAGGAGATCCTCGAAGTATTCCTTCCACCGCCCGACGATATCCCCACTTGAAGTCAACAGTGTCCCATCCGCACCATACACAGTGTGGACGCGGAGCTGCTTTCCCCTCCTGAGCCGCCGAACAGTTTGCCAGAATCTCTTTGAAGCCGACCGAAAGTCTTGTTCCATGGCCTCACCGAACTCCTCCCATACCCGGGTTTTTGCTTCAGCAACCACCCGAGCTGCACTCCGCTTGGCCTGCCGGTACACCTCAGCTGCTTCGGGAGTCCCACAAGCCAACCAAGCTTGATAGGACTCCTTCTTCAGCTTAATGGCCCCCCTCACCACTGGTGTCCACCACTTGGTTCGGGGGTTGCCACCACGAGATGCACCGACCACCTTGCGGCCGCAGCTCTGGGCCGCCGCTTCAACAACAGAGGTGGAGAACATGGCCCATTCAGACTCCATGTCTCCAGACTCCCTCGGAATGTTGTTGAAGTTCTTCCGGAGGTGGGAGTTGAAGACAGGGGCCTCAGCCAGACGCTCCCAGCACACCCTCACTATACGTTTGGGTCTACCAGGTCTGAATGGCTTCCTCCCCTGCATCGGATCCAACTCACCACCAGGTGGTGATCAGTTGACAGCTCTGCACCTCTTTTTACTTGGGTGTCCAAGACATACGGTCGCAGGTCTGATGATACGATAACAAAATCGATCATCGACCTGCGACCTAGGGTGTCCTGGTGCCAGGTGCACATATGGACACCCTTATGCTTGAACATGGTGTTCATTATGGACAGACTGTGGTTAGCACAGAAGTCCAATAACTGAACACCACTCGGGTTCAGATCGGGCAGGCCGTTCCTCCCAATCACCCCCCTCCAGGTTTCACTGTCGTTGCCCACGTGCGCATTGAAGTCCCCCAGTAGGACAATGGAGTCTCCAGGAGGAGCACCCTCCAGCACCCCAGGAACAGTGCATTTTGATTTTTTTTTTTTTTTTGCAAAAAATAGTTATCATTGGGAAGTGGAGGTTCAATAAAATCTGAATTATGCTCTCATGGTTGATGACTTGAAAATTATACTGATTGTCATTTGCATCGACTATTTAGGAAAATCAGAGACAAATATCATTTGCATAATAATTTTGAATGCAGTGTTTTGACAAAGAAGGTATTGCTAAACAAAAAAGAGAACAGCAGAAAATGGTGATGGTTTTCCCGATCATCATAAATTGATGTACATCTCTCAACTGATTTCCCTGAGAGGAATCCAGCGCGGGAAATACAAAATCAGTTTCCACTTAATATCACAGAAACCACCGTCTTCTAGGAACCATCCCTGTCAAGCACATTGAGCAGCCACCATTAAACTCCAGCTCCTGCATGTGTGTGGCTGCTCTCCATGGCATCCCTTAGGAGAAAGCAATCAACTACACACACACACACACACACACACACACCTGTCCCTTATGAAGTGCTCTCCTCCCACCTACAGGAGCCAAGAAACCCAGCCACAAGGTACTACTCATTACATAGAAATGAGCAAAAAAGAATTATATAAGTGATCGCCATTTACCATTTATGACCTGCTGCAAATGTGATGCATAGCCAAACAGCAGCTTCTGGCAGTGTTCCTGAGGAATCTTGGCCCATGGGCAAAGGCCTCCAGTTCACTAATATTCTTGAGTTTGTGTGCAGCAATGGCATTTTTCAAATCCCACCAGAGATTTTTTCAGTGGAGTTCAAATCTAGCCTGGCCACTCTACTGTCTTCCAGGATTTCGTCTGAAACCAGACCTCAGTGGAGTTGAAAGTATGCTTGGGATCATTGTCCTGTTTGAAGGCCCAGTGACGCCCAAGCTTCAGTTTCATCAAAGACAGCATGACATCTTCTCCCAGGATTTCCTGATAGTTGATTGAATCCATCTTACCCTCTACACGCTGCAGGTTTCCAGTGCCAGAGGAGGTGAAGCAGCCCCAAAGCATCACTGAACAACTACCATGCTTTACTGTAGGCATGGTGTTTTTTTCAGCATATGCTTCATTTTTCATCGTCCTGACATACTGCTCGGACATACAACTCATACCAGCTCGGACGTCGCCCGGGTTAACAAGGTCAGGAGTTCCTGGCAGCAGAGGGCGAAGGACAGAGCTGCGTGGTGGAATCTGATCAGACCTTAATGTAACAGTCATTGTCGCCCCCGACAGACTGCTATGATGATGATGATGATGATGATGATGATGATGATGATGATGATGATGACATACTGCTGATCCATAGGCCCGAAAAGTTAGCTCCAGTTTGCTCAAAATTATATAAGTAAGCCAAAGGCTGCACGGTGGCGCAGTGGTTAGCACCGCGGCAGCACAGTTTACCCTCGGCCGGGGGATCGCGGGGATCGTGGGTTCGATCCCTGCCCCCGGCCAACAGTGATCTGTGTGGAGTTTACATGTTCTCCCCATGTTTGCGTGGGTTTACTCCGGGATTTCTCCGGTTTCCTCCCACATGCCAAAAACATGCAGGTTAGGGAGTTAAGGGGCGCTTGTGCACGCAGCGACCGGCAGCTGGTGGCTTGTCACCAGACTGCAGAACAAATCTACCTACGGGTACAAAATAAGTCCCCCCCAAAAAAAGAGGTGTTGGGATTCTGTTCTGTGGAGTGATGAAACAAAACTGGAACTTTTTGGGCCAATAGATCAGCAGTATGTTTGGAGGAGGAAGAATGAAGAAAAGAACACCCTGCCTACAGTGAAGCATGTCGTTGGCTCAGTGATGCTCTGGGGCTGCTTCGCTTCCTCTGCCAATAAACCTAATTTGCAGTGGGGGTTGAATGATCTTGATTGCAATTGCAGCTCAAGAATACAGCAAGAGTAACCCAGTAGGTACTGGGTGGGTAGCATGGTGATGTAGTGGTTAGCACTATTGCCTCAAAGAAGGTCGAGGGGTCATGTTCTCCCCATGCTTGCATGGGTTTACTCCGTGTGCTCCAGTTTCCTCCTACATTCCAAAAACATGTAAGTTAGGTTAAATGGACACTGTCAAGTGGCCCTAGGTGTGAATATGTGTGTGTGTGTGTGAGAGAATGGTGAAAGGATTGGAAATGCACTGTGGATGTCCTTGAATTTTCCTCTGGGATTAATAAAATACAACAAACAAGTAATTTGGGGCATAGCATCGCTTCAACAACCACAGGGCACCCAGAGGGTGCAAGGCTGTTTGTCCACTGATTGAATTGCGTCAACTGACAGAACATCATACGTTTTCTGTGCCTGTATATTTACAGGTTTATTGGGTTGTTATTTTTCTTTATATTAGCAAAAACTGTTAAAGAAGCTCAATCTTACAATGCTAAGGAAAAAAGTGTTGAGATTTGTTCATTTACAATTTACATTTTCACTTAGCTGATATAGTTTAAAGTTGGCAAAGTTAGCTTAAAAATGCTAAATAAAAGTTTAAAACTGACAAAATGAAATACTATAAAAGCTAAAATGGCTCAGCTTTACATAATGGTAACATAAAAGTTAAACAGCTTAAAAATGTGAGATAAAAACTAAAAGTTTTAAACAGTGGTAGCTTAAAAACTGAAATTGCTTGAACCTGAACATTGTTAAAATAAAACCTGAAATAGTTTAATGTATTAAAAAAGTTAAATGGTTTCTGTAGCTGAAAAAATATAGAAGTTTTCTGCACAAATAACTGATGGAACATAAGAACTTGAAGAAATTCACTTCCATTATATTTTTTAGCTGAAAATTGTAAATTGGAAGTATAAATGTCCTTAAAAAGCTGAACAGAATGGTACCAGAATGGCTGTCTAGCACAGAGTTGTCATGGGGAGAGGGGGAAGGGTGTTGGAGACAGGACCCAAGCCTCAGACTCAAGTTCAAAATGTTTATTTTAAGAGCTGGTCACCCTGACGCAGCTCGAGGGCTGAAAATAATAAAGCCAAAACTGGCACAGAACAGGCAAGACAGGACAGGACTAAACTTAATACAGAGCAGAGCAGAAGCGTGGACTCACGCCAATTCTGACAAGAATGCCTGTTATGTCGGTTATATGAGCCAAAGAAGAGACCGAGCATTGAACTGGACACAACTTTATTTGTGACTCACTCTCACTATACAGGCACATCCATTAAGCTGAGAGGAGGCCAAGAGACGGCCCCTCTCCCCCACAGCCCTTTTATACCCCGGGAGGCGGCGGAACCGGAAAGGTGAAGCCACCACCCGTGTCACACAATAATATGTCCCCATAACAACACAACACTTCCCCCCCTTCAGAAAAAAAAAGGTCCAAAACACATGCACACAATCATGACCCTCCCCAATTTGGAACCCGAATCATGCATTAAAAAACTAAACAGAAATATCTAAACAATCTATCACATTCACTCAAAACAACTAAAACTAGGGGGGAACAGGTGGACTACCATCCCACCCCTACATGGCAAGACGGATTATTCTGCCGTCTATACTAAAAGAACAGTCCACTTAACAGAAAACTGTCATGTTCCTAAAATAAATGATATAAAACACAATACAATTAACAGAATTAATTCACAACTCGGTTATCCCCCATTTCCATCACCATGCATCATGTACGTTGCCCAACCATCAGTCTGCCCCAATAGAGGAACCACCCCCCGGAAAACCATCAGATGGCTCCTCTCCGGTGCACCTTCTTTTCTGCGCTCCCGGGGATGACCCACGTCGAGGTCCAAACACGTTCTTCTTCTCTTGGGCACGCTGCAGCTCATTGGGATGCCTCCACAAGCCATCAGATAGCTGGAGGTAGGCATCCTTCCTAACAGCCACCACCTGCAGCTGCCCCTGGTCATCTTCTCATCGGCATTTGCCCCGAACACCTCTTGACCGGGCCACCTCTCTGGGTCGGATAACTTCCACGACCCCCAGAGGGGCCCTACTCGGCTTCCAGTGTCTCTATTTGGCACGTCGTTTCACTGTGCCAGCCAGTCCTGCCCCGCTGTCTGTCATTTTCGCTGCTGGCATCGCCGAATGTTTTGTCGGTAATATAAGCCAAGGACGAGACCGAGCGTTGAACTGGACACAACTTTATTTGTGACTCACTCTCACAATACAGGAGCATCCATTAAGCTGAGAGGAGGCCAAGAGACGGCCCCTCTCCCTCACAGCCCTTTTAAACTCCGGGTGGGGACGGAACCCGAAAGGTGAAGCCACCACCCGTGTCACACAATAATATGTCCCCAAAACAGCACAACAACGCCATGCCCAGGTGAGGAACGGTGTCCCTTAAATAACAAACAGACGGGTAAAACATAATTACAATCAGGTGTGAACAGGCAAGGATGGAACTAAGCTCAGACAGAAAATAATTCAGGGCACTGTCACAATAAACCAATCCAATACTACAGTTAAAGACAGGAATAACAATAAGCAAACATAAACATGACTCAGATAAAAATGATACTAATAAACCAGACTGAATAATAATGATAATAATACTAACGACCAAGGACGAAGAATATGGAAGGGATGAACAGACAAACACTGACAGGGAATACACATGAAACATAATACCAACGGATCAAGGGAGGCAAGAACAAGAAAACCAGGATAATAATGATAAATAATTATGACCAAACTGAGAACCGAGCATGGAACAAATCCTATGGAACACAAATGCAGGCAAAATAATGACAATTAAAGCCGCAAGCAGCTGTAAGAGGGCCCTTGCCTCCCACACAACCGTAGACCCCGGCACCTGTTGTACCTACTGTAGCTGGCTCAGAAAATTTCCCGTCATCGCGGCAAGGGCTGTGTGAATAATAAAGCAAACCATTTGGCACTGTACTTCCTGGGAGCAGTAGGTGGTGCTATAACATTTGTCAATCATTCTTATGTAGGAGCTTGTGTGGTGGGACTAATATCCATCGCAGAAAATTTGGTGAAAATTGGGCAAAGTCTGTCCAAGTTACAACTTTCCGATGTTCCATGGCAAGGAGTCAACCTTCGCCATGT
Source organism: Pholidichthys leucotaenia (assembly GCA_020510985.1). Classification (NCBI taxonomy): domain Eukaryota; kingdom Metazoa; phylum Chordata; class Actinopteri; order Cichliformes; family Pholidichthyidae; genus Pholidichthys; species Pholidichthys leucotaenia. The sequence goes on along the minus strand of CM035847.1, from coordinate 285,405,053 downwards.
CGCCATGGCAACACTTCCGTCAGTTATGTTTTGCCCATCCATATAGGACTGCATATGACAGTCACCTCAACCTATGTTTCAGATTTCTGAAATATTTCATATTTCATGACTCCAGGGCGTTCCTAACCATCCCAATAAGGTCACGGATTGAGAGGCAAGGAGGGCGTGTTCATGGCCACAGCAGTGAGGCCATGCTAAAGGTGATGTGCAGTTATGATCAACCAGGTGGTCTGTTAAACCTCAGAAAATTGCACATCATTCTGGCAAGTGGCGCGTAAGTATGGCATGTGAGTTATGGCAACTTCCTGTCCATTGGCGGTAGGGGGCGCTGTCATATGTGTCATTCTTTATTATAGAAATTATCAGTATTGGCTACCTATTCACCACACAAAATTTGGTTGAAATCAGTCAATGTATGCCAGAGTAAAAGCCATTGGAAGGGTGATGGCGATATTGCAAACTTGGCCATGCCCCTTCCGCCAAACTGTCGTGCATTTGGAAAAGTTTTCAACAGCTTTTGATGGCACATGGGTATAGATGACTGGTACCATTTATGGTGACAATCAGACTATTTATTTCAGAGATACTGAAGAAACCCTTTGGTGTAACCTTCATGTCTCCAAGAGAGGGTGCTATTGCTACTCATGAATATTCATAGCTGCAATTGTACGGAGGCATTTGGCGCTGAAGAGCCATTTTTGTAGGGTCATTCATATTTCCTCCAAAATATTCTTTTTTTTTTTTTCCACTTTTGAGGTCCCTGCAAAAAATGGTGAGTTTTCATGCACGTTGACTACCCCAAAAATGAGATCTTACATGGAGAAGAAGAAAACAAAGAAAAAAATTAAAGATGCAAGTAGCTGAAAGCGGGCCCTTGCCCCCGCGCAACCGCAGACCCCGGCGCTCATCGTACCTAGCTGGCCCAGAAAATTTGCCGGCATCGGGGCAAGTGCTGCATGAATAATAAAGTAAACCATTTGGCGCAGTACTTCCTGTGAGCAGTAGGTGGCGCTATAACTTTTGCCAATCATTTTTATGTAGGAGCGTATGGGGCATTACTAATATCCATCGCAGAAAAATTTGGTGAAAATCAGACAAAGTTTGTCCAATTTACAAGTAACCAATGTTGCAACCACTAGGCGGCACGCTAACTTTTGTTAATTATTTTTACATAGGAGCATGCAGGATGGGACTAATATCCATTTTGTAAAATTTGGTTAAAATCAGACAAAGTTTGTCCAAGTTACAGTTTTCCGATGTTCCATGGCGAGGAGTTAACCTTCGCCATGCCGCCATGGCAACACTTCCCTGTCAGTTATGTGTTGTCCACCCATATAGGAATACATATGACAGTCACTTCAACCTATGTTCCAGATTTCATGACTCCAGGTCATTCCCAACCCTCCCAACAAGATCATGGATTGAATGGAGAGGAGGGCGTGTCCATAGTAACAGCAGTGATGCCATGCTAAAGGTGATGCACAGTTATGATCAAACAGGTTGTCTGATAACCTTCAGAAAATTTCACGTCATTCCGGCCAGCGGCGCGTGAGTAAAAAAATAACAGTTTTCAGCAATTCTTCCTTTAACCACTCGGGTGGCGCTATAACTTTTGTTTATTATTTTTACATACATGCATTTGCAGTGCAACTAATATCGATTGTGGAAAATTTTGTAAAAATCGTACAAAGTTTGTCCAGTTTACAAGTGACCATTGTTCTAACCATGGGGTGGCGCTATAACTTTTGCAAATCATTTTTACATAGACATATTCGGGGCAGGACTAATATCCATTGTAGAAAATTTGGTGAAAATCGGATGAAGTTTGTCCAAGTTGCAACTTGTTGATGTCCCATGGTGAGGAGTCAACATTCGCCATGTCGCCATGGTAACACTTAACGGATCAGTTATGTGTTGCTGACCCACATAGGACTACAGATGACAGTCACCTCTACATATGTTCCAAATTTCATGACTCCAGGACCTTATCAACCCTCCCCATAAGCTCACGGATTGAATAGGGAGGAGGATGTGTCCATGGTAACAAGTATGACATCATGCCAAACGTGATGTGCAGTTATGATCATCCCTGTGGTCTGATGAATCTCAGAAAACTTCACATCATTCTGGCAAGTGACGAGTGAGTAATAAATAAAAACATTTTCAGCAATTCTTTGTTTAACCACTAGGTGGTGCTATATCTTTTATCAGGTATTTTTATGTAGATGCGTTTGGGGCGGGACTATTTTCCACCATGAAAACTTTGGTGGACATCGGACAAGTTTTGCCCGAGTTACAGCTGTTTGATGTTGTAGGGGAGGAGTCAAACTTCGCCATGGTGCCCTGGCCACAGCTTTCGAGATTTTCGCTTAAACTGGATAACTTTTAATTGCCAATGCCTATAGATGCCGCCATGTGAAAATGAGCTCAATCGGAGCAGGCCCCTAGGACTAGTTTGCTCAAATGCAAGGTGTGATTTTTTTTTTTTTTTCTGATTTGGAGGTGGGGCAACTTTGAGACAAGATGGCGGCCTTCCTGTTGGCGGTGGGTATGGGCCACAATTATGTTTTTTGCATGTCTTGAGGTGATGCACAGCTCACCCAAATTTTTTGTCTCTACGCCAAAGTTTACAGTCGACAGTGTCCATAGACCTTGTACGTTTGGCCCCACCCACAAAAATTTGGAGTGGGGGGGCACATATCTTTTCCAGATTATCGAATTTTCACCAGGTCTGAGGGGTTTGCCGAAAAAAATTGTGTTTTGGTTAACATTCAGAATTGTCCCAGGTGCCGTTTGGCGACATAACCCCTAGTGGTCAAGAGTGGTAAATATTTTTTGTCAATAAAATAGTTCAGATTTCCAAGGCTATAACTTGAAAGTTGCAAAAGATAATGGCTTACTGTCAATTAGAAAGATGTAGAATATGGTCCAAAGTTTGAGATAGGAATAAATTTACACATCTAATTTGCATAATGATGCGGCTGGTATATCGATTTACTTAACTCATTCAAAAATGGACTTTGGCTATAGTTACACAAAGAATGGTTCTGTTTTTTGACATCGTTTTTTTCTACAGAGGTATGCTGTTATCTTATCTTCAAAGTATATGAACCAGAAAATCAGTACAATGTAAAGAAACAAAGAAATTCGTCACTCACTGCTGGTGAAGGGGGCTCGCTCGCTGGTGTGGTTGGTCCGTTTTCATCCATCGTGGTGGTTATTTTGCGTTCTGTCGGTCATTTACATTCTCTACCACATCTACAAACTCTTATGATTATCCCACATCAATTTCGTTTGTATTCCGTGGCTATTTTTCGTGTATGATGCAGTTTTATCTGACGATGCATGACGATGCATGGTGGCCATATTGGTCTTGAAAGCTCAAAGCAGGAAAAGGAAGAAAAATAATAAGGATTTCTTCTTCTTTGGTGTATTCCATGTAAGCCATGATTCTTCCAATGCGTGTCTGCCACCTTCTGAATTGGCAGATCAGTGCAAATCGTCAGTACAGCTAGGGATGACAGAGTCAGTTGACAGGCGCAGTTGCTGTGCTGTGCCACTAGGGGCGCATGTCCTGTCCATGTAATCTGGCCAGTTAAAAGGTTAAAAATGCATTCATTTAGGCGGAATAATAATAATAAATAAACGGAGCAATTACAATAGGGCTTTCGCCGACTGACGTCAGTGGCTCAGGCCCTAAAAATTCTAACAATTACAATAGGGCTTTTGCCCACTGACTTTGTCAGTGGCTCGGGCCCTAAATATAGAAAAAAACCTAAAATACAAATTTAAAGGGAGGACAGGGGCTGGGACCCATTTCCTGAAAATGAGGAATACAGACTATAGCTCAAGGTGAGGACATGGGGCCCAGTCCATGTTCTGACAAGAGTATGCAGATGGTGATAGAGACCAAAAAATGTACAAAAGAGTTGTCACAATGATGGAACAGTCAGCTCACGTGCAGAAACCACACCAGAGAAAAACTGACTCGACACTGAGAGACAAGTTTATGCAATTTATTAATTTCAAAACGAGGAGCACAGTTATGGAAATCAACACCCACCAGAGGAGCACAGGCCTGTGGAGAGAGAGACGGGATTAATATGAGGGAGGAAGTGAAGAGGGAAGATAAATCTGCCACTTAAGTGAGTGGAGCAGAGAGCCCAACAGAGAAGCCCAGCAGGGAGAGACGAACCAGCAGGGTGAAGCTGGTAAAAGGTTGGGTAGGATGGAGCTGGGGACGTCTGACTGGGTGGAGACAGGCGCTGAAGAGGAGTGAGGTGGATGCGGCAAACCCAAAGACGCACCCCGCAGACGGCAGCGACCTATGGAAAGAGGAGCAGAGAGGTATTCAACATGAATCCTGTCTAAAAATAACTTCACCATACTTGCATGTTTTAGTCGGTAGTGAACCCAAACAAGCCAGCGCTGAAGCCTCTGCTTGAAGGTCTTATATACGCTGACAGAGGAGCGGCAAGTGTGTCTAATCGCTCAGGTATGATGATGGCGATAGAGTTGGGGAATCAGCAGGCAGAAAGGAGGGGACGAGTGCTCACCTGAACATGACAAGAATAAAAATATCTGGCTTGACCAACAATGGTATGAAAGCATAACTGAAAAAAAACCCCAACTCTTTTTATAGTCTCATATTCTGGTTGTGACCTGATCTGTTCACACTCCGACAGGCAGTGAAAAGTAAGCTAGGAGCAGGAAGACAAAAGAAGAGGAAAACAGCAGCCTTGTGTGTAGTAGAATGGAATGTACGCACTCTGTTGGAGAGAACAACATCACAGCGCCCAGAAAGACAGACCACGCTTGTGGCCCTGGAAATGAACAGGTACAATGTAGACATAGCTGCACTTAGTGAAACAAGATTGCCTGGATATGACAGCTTGGAAGACCACGGGTACATCTTCTTTTGGAGTGGGAGATCAACTCAAGAAAGGAGAGAAGCAGGAATGGGCTTTGCAGTTAGAAAGGAGATAGCAGCAATGCTTGATGAGGAACTGGTGCCAATCAACGACAGGATAATGACTATGAGACTCCCACTACAGCGGAAGATGTATGCCACGCTCATCAGTGTATATGCCCCAACAATGACCAACACAGAGGAGGTGAAGGAAGAGTTCTACAGTGATTTATGTGAGACTATCAGGCGTGTACCAACTGATGACAGGCTGATACTCGTTGGAGATTTTAATGCCAGAGTTGGTTCGGACACTGAGAAATGGAAAGGAGTGCTAGGCAGTCATGGAGTAGGCAAGTGCAATGCTAATGGAGAACTTCTACTTGCACTATGTTCAGAGTACAGCCTTGTGATAACCAACACTCTATTTAAGCACAAGGACACACACAAGAAGACATGGACGCACCCAAGATCCAAGCACTGGCACTTATTAGACTACATCATAGTCAGGCAGAGAGACATAAGGGATGCATAAGACATAAAGGATGCATTGGACACCAGAGCAATGAGAGGCGCGAACTGTGGTACTGATCATGTTTTGCTGAGATTTAGATTAAGGATTTGCAGACGAAAACAGCACTGAAGGACGGGTGCAAAGCCACCACGGAAGCTAAACACTAGTGCACTGAAAGGCCAAAAGAAGCAGGAAGAACTTACACAGGAAATGGATGAAAACTTGAAAGACTGGGATAGCAACAACTCAGAGAATGACATAGAAGAGAAATGGGCAAGTCTGATATACGTCGGTGTATCAGACTGCGAGTGATGTATTAGGCTACCCTGAGAAGAAACATCAAGATTGGTTTGATGAGCATGATGAACACCTGAAGAAACTACTAGAAGCGAGGAATACAGTTAGGCAGGAAAACCTACAGTGTAACACAAGGGCGAAGAAGAAGAAATGCTCAAAGGCTCAGAGTGAGCTACAGAAGTACACCAGAGAGATGAAGTCCAACTGGTGGGATGAAAAAGCGGAGGAACTTCAAACTGCAGCAGACAGGAAGGACATGAAAACATTCTTCACAGGTTTGAGAGAAATCTACGGCCCTAAACCAAGAGGCTTGATCCAACTAAAGGCTATGGATGGTGAAATGGTTTTGCACGAGAAAGACAAGATCCTGGACAGATTTACAGACCACTTTGACCAACTACTAAACAACCCTGGAGATCTCACTGAAGAGGCTAAAGAAGCTCTAGTGCAGCGACCAGCTGTATCAAGTCTGGATGAACCACCAAATTTTGATGAACTAATGGCAGCTATCAGGACAACACAGGATGGTAAAGCTCCAGGAAGGGATGGAATTCCAGCAGAAGTGTGGAAATTTGGTGGTGTTCAGCTGACCAACTGCCTGCACAAGCTCATCCAAGAGATATAGGATGCCCAGAAAGTACCTCAAGACTGGAAGGATGCAAGTATTGTGCCTTTGTTCAAGAAAGGTGACAGGAAAGATTGTGGAAATTAGTAGTAGTAGATTAGTTTATTTGACAGGGACAGTGCAATAAACATAGACAATTAATCAAAGACAATCAATCTGATGTGTTGCACATAGAGTGTATAGCTATTAGCTAATTTGCAACTCTTGTCCCTGGATGGGCTTTAGAAAAAAGAATCAAGTAAAGATGGGAAAAAAAAAAATAAAAAATATACACAATAACCACATACATCAATGCAGAAAAATTACAGAGGTATATCACTGCTAGCCACTGTTGGTAAGATTCTCTCACGTGTACTACTTAACAGACTCAGTGAACACATCTCGCAGAATGTACTACCGGAAACCCAGTGCGGCTTTTGAAGTGGAAGAAACACAATGGATATGATTTTCTGCTTGAAACAGGTTCAAGAAAAGTGTATCGAACAGAACATGCCGCTTTATGTAGTCTTCATAGACTTCAGTAAAGCCTTCGATTCTGTTTCGCGACAAGGACTTTGGCAGGTTCTCAAGAAATATGGTTGTACAGAGAAGTTTGTCAGCCTGATCGAGGCACTCCATAGAGGTATGCAAGCAAACGTGGCAATGAGTGGTTCAGTATCTAAAGACTTTTCAGTAAACAACGGGGTGAAACAAGGATGTGTGCTGGCACCTACACTCTTCTCGCTATATCTGGCAGCCATGCTTGAGGTGGCCTTCAAAGACACTTCAGAAGGAGTATATATTAAAACAAGGAAAGAACTCTACTCACTGGTACTCTACTCACAGTTATGCAAGGGCAAACGCAATCAGGGTAGACCAAGGTTCAGATTTAAAGACACTGTAAAAAGAAACTTGAAGAAGTTGGACATAAACAGGAGTTCCTGGCAGTGGAAGGCTAAGGACAGAGCTGTGTGGAGGAATCTGATCAGACCTAAATGAAACAGTCATTGTCGCCCACGACAGACTGCTATGATGATGATGATTCTGGTTGTGAAATAGATATACTACAAAGTACAATTACATTTAAAACACTGATTCAATTGGGGCTAAAAAAAATTTTTTTTTAAAAATGCCTTTAAAAATAGAACAAAACAAGTCCTTGATTAAACCTTTTTTTCCGTTTACACTTTCTCTCTTTTCAGTAGAATTTCTAAACTCTGTTTTTTGTTCTTTGTTGAAGTGGCAGTGAGGCGTGGATGAGATGATGACTGAAGTTCAATGCCAGCTGTGAGTCAGATTTTGAAAGTTTGTGATTTCATGAAGCGTAACAATAAACAGTCATTGTTTCATTTCCCATCCCTTCTTTTCTTATGAAACTGCACATCCCACACTGAGCAACAGCAGACAAACACAGAGGGTTGTACAGCTTTTTCATCTTTATTGGAAATGACATCCCAAAAGTGCTTCAAAGCTTGTATTCTCTCCACTTTAAACACTACTGGGACAATCCATCACCAAGTCACTAACATCACATTTAGCAGCAAAAGCCTTAATTTATAGCACAAAGTTGAAATTTAACTGAAGTCATCTGTGCGCCCTTTATCCTTAAAGTAATAAAAAAGTCACCTCTGGTAAATCTTTAGAACTGGGACTCTCCACTCAATATTTGAAGGAGAAACTGTAAATCACAGAAGCAATTCATCCTGTGTATTGACTTGGGTCTTTATATTGCTGCAATCAGCAGAAATATATTGAGGCTTTTGAATTTCCTGTTGCCACATATTTTTTGTAAATATTCTGCAGCTCAGTCTTTTTTTGCAGGGTTGTTGTTTCCACTGTTTGTGTGCAGCCTCAAATAACTGCTGATCTTTGCTGTTTGGTCCCTATTGTTTGTGATGTTGCTAAAAGACTCACCTTTTCAAATAGCTTTTGTATAGCTCTCTGGGTATCGGGGCTGGCTACCAATGGATAAACTCTGAAAAACACAACCTTGTCACTTTTTTAGTGGCAGCCTTTGTCTTGCTCTGAATGAGGAGTTTTGATTTTGTTCTGGTTGTGACATGAGAACCGGAGATCCTCCGAGCTTCATCTCCACCCATTTTAATGACGTGGGAAGAGCAACATGGTAGTGATAACAATTCCCGTTCTTTTGAAGAGAGTCGGTTCTTATGATTCGGCTTAATAAAAACACTCGGCTCTTCCAGCTTCAAGTGGCTCCTCAGATTTTTTGGTGCTTAAATTATTACCAAAAGTAATATAAAGTTATGTGTAAAGTGAATTACTAATGCACAAAACATACAGTGGATATAAAAAGTCTACACACCCCTGTTCAAATGCCAGGTTTTTGTGATGTAAAAAAAATGAGACCAAGATAAATCATTTCAAAACTTTGTACACCATTAATGTGACCTATAACCTGTTCAACCCAATTGAAAAACAAACTGAAATCTTTTAAGGGGAAAAATAAAAAATAAAAAACTTACAATAACCTGGTTGCATAAATATACACACCCTTAAACTAATACTTGGTTGCATCTCCTTTGGCTTTTATTACAGCGGTCAGTCTTTTTGGGTAGGAGTCTATCAGCGTGGCACAGCTTGATGTAGCAATATTTGCCCACTCTTCTTTGCAAAAATGCTCCAAATCTATCAGATTTCGGGGGCATCTCCTGTGCACAGCCCTCTTCAGATCACCCCACAGATGTTTGATCAGATTCAGGTCTGGACTCTGCCTGGGCCATTCCAAAACCTTAATGTTCTTCTGGTGAAGCCATTCTTTTGTTGATTTGGATGTGTGCTTTGGGTCAATGCTATACTGAAAGATGAAGTTCCTCTTCATCTTCAGCTTTCTAGAAGAAGCCTGAAGGTTTTGTGCCAACACTGACTGGAACTGTTCATAATTCCCTCCACCTTGACTAAGGCCCCAGTTCCAGCTGAAGAAAAACAGCCCCAAAGCGTGATGGTGCCACCACCATGCTTCACTGTAGGTATGGTATTCCTTTGGTGATGAGCAGTGTCGTGTTTGCGTCAAATATAGTGGTGTGAAAAAGTGTTTGCCCCCTTCCTGGTTTCTCATTTTTTTGTATGTTTGTCACACTTAAATGTTTCAGATCATCAAACAAATTTAAATGTTAGACAAAGATGACACAAGTAAATACAAAATGTAGTTTTTAAATGAAGGTGTTTATTATTAAGGGTGAAAAAAATTCAAACCTACATGGCCCTGTGTGAAAAATTGCCCCCCCCCCTCCCATTAAAACATAAATCAACTGTGGTTTATCACATCTTTGGAAAGCTGAGTTCAATTTCTCTAGCCACACCCAGGCCTCATTACTGCCACACCTGTTCTCAATCAAGAAATCACTTAAATAGGATCTGCCTGACAAAGTGTAGTAGACTAACTAACTAACTAACTAACCTGCACTTATATAGCGCTTTTCTAGTCACAAAGACCACTCAAAGCGCTTTCATTAATACTAACCCTCTATTCTAAAGGCCTATAGGAAACAGATATCTAGGGACAATTTAGAACAGCCAATTAACCTAACATGCATGTCTTTGGATTGTGGGAGGAAACCGGAGCCCCCGGAGGAAACCCACGCAGCACAGGGAGAACATACAAACTCCACACAGAAAGGTTCCAACCCCTGCCAGCCTGGGGATTCAAACCAGGAACCTTCTAGCTGTAAGGCAACAGTGCTAACCACTGCACCACCGTGCTGCCCCCAAAAGATCCTCAAAAGCTAGACATCATGCTGCAATCCAAAGAAATTCAGGAACAAATGAGAAACAAAATAACTGAGATCTAACAGGCTGGAAAAGGTTACAAAGCCATTTCTAAAGCTTTGGGACTCCAGCGAACCACAGTGAGAGCCATTATACACAAATAGCAAAAACATGGAATAGTGGTGAACCAAACAGGTTATTGTAAGTTTTTTATTTTTTATTTTTCCCCTTAAAATATTTGTTTGTTTTTCAATTGGGTTGTACAGGTTATAGGTCACATTAATGGTAGAAAAAAGTTTTGAAATTATTTATCTTGGTCTCATTTTTTTACATCACAAAAACCTGGCATTTGAACAGGGGTGTGTAGACTTTTATATCCACTGTACATTATATCAAATGTTCATTATTTATTTGGCTTACCTCCCCAGCACAAGCCATAATTTAGATGTATTGTGGGCTATGGACCATATTTAACCCAAAAATAGATGATGGAATTGGTGTTGGGTTTACCCATTCTTCTATGGACCACATTTAACCCAGAATACAGTATGTGATGAAAACTGGGCTGTGCCTGATCATATTAACCAAAAAATAGTCCAATAATTGTGCTGTTTAGTCCACAAGATTTTGTCCAAATTTACTGTATCCTCAAAATAGTTGTTGGCATTTGGTGATGGTGGTGGGGGTCTGTCTCTTAAAAGTCAAATAAACTTTTACAACCACTGGGACTCTTTCTTAAAAATGCTTTATAAAAATGCATATTTTTGAACAGCTTTTTTTAAAGTTCGACATTTTGTTGTATTCCAAGGTTGGTGTACACTCTCCCTCCTCTGCTGTCCCTGCTGATTTCAAATCAAGCTCTGCTGCGCTGATTTTACCACCTGCTTCTACCTGCTGCTATAAAGATCAGTTTGTCTGTCTTTGAACTCTTTTTTGCCAGAGAAGCAGCTGCCGTCTGCTGTGTGTGCCAACCTGGGATCTCCCCTGTGCCTTCTCTTCCACTTCTTCAATGTTGGACCTGTGTAAGGAAAACATTTCCTTTCAACTGAATTCTCTCCTTAAATACCTGCCTTCTCCTAGTGATGGTAACTGAAGCCTCATGAAGCAATGAACAACTTTGAGACAATTGCTTCATGAACAACACAGTGTTATGAAGCATTTAATAGATTGCCATCTGCTGACTGAGTGTCAGAACTGCATCTGAATGGAAGACCTGAAAAAGCCTCAATACTCTATATCAGAGGGTGTGCTACACTTTTTTGTCATTTTCTCAGACAAGCTTGTAAAAATTCTGTCATAATCGGTTATCTGTCATTTTAATTCACTTTAATTAGAGTACCCTCTGTCTAATCTGTCAAATGATAGACAGCTTTCAGAATTTTTAGTCATTGCTGGAAAAATTCTGTCGAAGGACAATTTTCGGGGAACGAAACCTCTGATACAGTATGTATGTATGTATATATATATATATATATATATATATATATATATATATATATATATATATATATATATATATATATATATATATATATACTGTATATATATATATGTATACAGTCATGTGAAAAAAATTAGGACACGCCATTAAATATTGAGTTCTTTCTTAGGAAATGTTCACATACCTATGTCTAACCTTGTTTTTGTTTTTATTTACATTTTTTTAACATTTATTTTAGCCATTTTAAGTGGGAATGAATGTGGGGGTGTCCTAAAAAAGATGGGGGTGTCCTTATTTATTCCTCACTATTTGTTTAGAATTACATTTTACAGAAAATTTGAAAACAGTCTCTAATTCATTTTTAATTGTTTAGTTGTATTAAATTAATCTCATAGTATTTTTAACACTGATATTAAATATCCAAATGTCCAAATATGTTAAAAAAAACACATAGGCTGATACAGGGTGTCCTAATTTTTTCACATGACTGTATATATACACACACATATATGGCGTTTATTTATACAGCTCTTTTTCTCATCTCTAGATGACCAAAGCACTTTACAGACACTGCCATCCACCCATTCACACACACATTCACACACTGATGGCGGCGGGGCTGCCATGCATATATATACAGTGGGGCAAAAAAGTATTTAGTCAGCCACCAATTGTGCAAGTTCTCCCACTTAAAAGATGAGAGAGGTCTCCAATTTTCATCATAGGTATACCTCAACTATGAGAGTCAAAGTGAGAAAAAAAAATCCAGAAAATCACATTGAAGGATTTTTAATGAATTAATTGGTAAATTCCTCAGTAAAATAAGTATTTGGTCACCTACAAACAAGCAAGATTTCTGGCTCTCACAGACCTGTAACTTCTTCTTGAAGAGGCTCCTCTGACCTCCACTCGTTACCTGTATTAATGGCACCTGTTTGAACTCGTTATCAGTATAAAAGACGTCCACAACCTCAAACAGTCAAGACTCCAAACTCCACTATGGCCAAGACCAAAAGCTGTCAAAGGACACCAGAAACAAAATTGTAGACCTGCACCAGGCTGGGAAGACTGAATCTGCAATAGGTAAGCAGCTTGGTGTGAAGAAATCAACTGTGGGAGCAATTATTAGAAAATGGAAGACATACAAGACCACTGATAATCTCCCTCGATCTGGGGCTCCATGCAAGATCTCACCCCGTGGGGTCAAAATTATCATGAGAACGATGAGCAAAAATCCCAGAACCACATGGGGGGACCTAGTGAATGACCTGCAGAGAGCTGGGACCAAAGTAACAAAGGCTACATCAGAAACACACTACGCCGCTAGGGACTCAAATCCTGCAGTGCCAGACGTGTCCCCCTGCTTAAGCCAGTACATGTCCAGGCCCATCTGAAGTTTGCTAGAGAGCATTTGGATGATCCAGAGGAGGACTGGGAGAATGTCATATGGTCAGATGAAACCAAAATAGAACTTTTTGGTAAAAACTCAACTTGTCGTGTTTGGAGGAGAAAGAACACCATACCTACTGTGAAGCATGGGGGTGGAAACATCATACTTTGGGGCTGTTTTTCTGCAAAGGGACCAGGACGACTGATCCGTGTAAAGGAAAGAATGAATGGGGCCATGTATCGTGAAATTTTGAGTGAAAACCTCCTTCCACCAGCAAGGGCATTGAAGATGAAATGTGGCTGGGTCTTTCAGCATGACAATGATCCCAAACACACCGCCTGGGCAATGAAGGAGCTAGCCAGTCTCCAGATCTCAACCCCATAGAAAATCTTTGGAGGGAGTTGAAAGTCTGTGTTGCCCAGCGACAGCCCCAAAACATCACTGCTCTAGAGGAGATCTGCATGGAGGAATGGGCCAAAATACCAGCAACAGTGTGTGAAAACCTTGTGAAAACTTACAGAAAATGTTTGACCTCTGTCATTGCCAACAAAGTGTATACAACAAAGTATTGAGATGAACTTTTGTTATTGGCCAAATACTTATTTTACCGAGGAATTTACCAATTAATTCATTAAAAATCCTTCAATGGGATTTTCTGGATTTTTTTTCTCATTTTGTCTCTCATAGTTGAGGTATACCTATGATGAAAATTGGAGACCTCTCTCATCTTTTAAGTGGGAGAACTTGCACAATTGGTGGCTGACTAAATACTTTTTTACCCCACTGTACACACTACTCACAAAAGTTAGGGGTATTTGGCTTTGGGGTGAAACTTTGGGATGCACCTAAAATGCACTAAAACCTTTCCAGGTGAACTTAATGTGACCTTCTCTAACCTTTTGAATGCACATGCCCAACTGTTCAATGTTTCAGTACGTTTTGCATAACTTGCCATTCTCTAACAAGGTGCTTAATGGCAAAATTCACAACAGGTGTTTGATCCATGAATTGACCAATACATTTTCTGGTTCAATTAGAATTGATATTTAAACAGTCCTCTTTATCATTCTGTTCACATTTTGACATCATGAGACCAAGACGACACCAAACAATTGATCAACAGTATCCCACCATTGCGAGGCTTCAAACAGGATGTTCTCAGAGGGCAGTGGCCACTGAGCTTAGAGTGTCACAGAGTGCCATCAGCAGGTTGCAACAGAGATACAGAGAGACTGGACGAGTCACAGAAAGGCATAGAAGTGTACGTCCTTTGGCCACATCCCACGCTGATGACCGCTTCATTGTGAACAGTGCCCTGTGGAACCCGATGATGGATGCCACTCAATTCCAGGCACATTTAAGGGCGGTGACAGGCACCCAAGTGTCACATCAGACCATTCAAAACCATTTACATCAGCGTGGTCTGCATGCTAGATGACCTGCAAGGGTACCAACCACACCACCAGGAACAGGTGTCATCGTTTGTATGGATCAGGGAGCATTTACACTGGACAAGGGACCAGTGGGCCTCAGTGCTGTTCTCTGATAAAAGTCGATTCACGTTGAGCAGAAATGATGGCTGCCAATGATGTTGGAGACGTCGAAGAGAGCGTTATGCATCAGCCACTGTTGTCACCATGTTACAGTCTGGGCAGGTATGTGTAGTCAATACAGAACTGCCCTACACCTTGTGAATGGTACAGTGACAAGCCAATACTACCTGAATAACATCATTAATGCAGTCATTGTGCCCCTGCATGAACAACACAGGCCCAATTTCATTTTCATGACTCGACAATACTCCAGCTCATTGGGGTCACACCATTTGGGAATGGCTGCTGGAGGCTGGGGTACCTCAAATGGAGTGGCCTGCACTTTCTCCAGACCCAAATCCCATAGAAAACCTATGGGATCAGCTGAGTTGCCTTGTAGAGGCTTGTAACCCTGCACCCCACAACCTCAAGGACCTGAGGGCCACCCTTGAAGAAGAGTGGAATGCCATGCCTCAGCAGACAATAAGTCAACTTGTGAACAGCATGAGATGTCATTGTCAAGCTGTAATTGATGGTCAAGGACACATGACAAGTTATTGAGACACTGACATTTTTTGTTGTGGTATACCAACCACTGTTGTTGGCTTTTGTTTCAATAAATTGTTTGAGATGAGGAAATCACCATTGCATGCTTCTACTTAAATGTCCTACTTTCATGTTATTATATCACTGTAATGTGAACATTTTACATTTTACATAAATTTCACCCAAACGCCAAATATCCCTAACTTTTTGTGAGCAGTGTATGTATATATATATATATACCCGGAGGCACGCGGCGCGACGGCCGGGGCGAGGCCGCGCGCGGCGCTTAGGTCGGAGTTCCGCGGCGGCGGGCGCGCCGGACCGCCGGCCCCCAGCCGGCTCCACGACGGGCACCCGTCAGCCCCCGGGAGGGACCGCCGAGACGGAGCCGGCTCGGAGGGGGGCCGGCGGCGGCCGGGGCGCCGCGCCGGCCGGCCCTCCTCCTTCCCTCCCGGCAGAGGGACTGGGACGGAGGGCCGGGCAGAGCCTCGGGACGCTCCCCCCGCCTCCCCCACGCGGGGGAGGGGAGAAAGCGGCCCTCGGCGGGCGAAGGTTCACGGCGGAGGGCGGCGGGGAGCCCCTCCGGCCCCGGCGGCCGGGCGGCGACTCTCCGCTCCACCGTTAATGATCCTTCCGCAGGTTCACCTACGGAAACCTTGTTACGACTTTTACTTCCTCTAGATAGTCAAGTTTGATCGTCTTCTCGGCGCTCCGCCAGGGCCGTTGCCGACCCCGGCGGGGCCGATCCGAGGACCTCACTAAACCATCCAATCGGTAGTAGCGACGGGCGGTTTTTTTTTTTTTTTTTTTTTTTTTTTTTTTCTCTCGGCGCCACACCAGTCGGCTGCCTTTTGCAACAGCGGCTCGATTCCGAGTCTTTTTCCCTTCCTCTCTCTTTTGATCCGTCTTTTTTTTTTTTTTTTTTTTTTTTTTTTTTTTTTTTTCACCCCACTTATATCACGGACACACAGATCGTCCTAAATGTCTCCTGAGCCGGTGGACGGAGCCACTGTTTTTAGCAGGATACGATACAGCAGAGAACAGCTGCTAGCATTCAACCGCCACCCGGTCCCATTGGAAAAACTCGACATACCGAGAGAACTGAGGCGAAAACGCCGCGGCTGCCGGGCTGGAGTAAGGCGGAGGACAAAAAATATAAGGTACAGACCCTCCCTTCCATCTGTTGTCATGGGAAATGTACGGTCGATACTGGGAAAGTTAGATGAGCTAGCGGCTATCTCCCGTTATGATAGCACATACCGGGAGTGCTCTCTCCTTTTGTTTACTGAGACGTGGCTAACTGAACTAGCAGCAGATGCTAACATTGAGCTGGAGGGTTTTCACATGATACGAGCTGACCGAACACCAGAGAGTGGCAAGGCTAGGGGCGGTGGAGTGATCATGTATGTTAACAACAACTGGTGCAGACCGGGACATATCACTGTTAAACAACGACACTGCAGCAAAGACATTGAGTTGCTAGCTGTTAGCATGAGGCCTACATATCTCCCGAGAGAACACTCACACGTGATCTGCATTGTTGTTTATGCAAATCCGACGGCGAACGCTGGGACAGCACGTGACGTCATCCATTCAGTAACCAGCAGGCTGCAGACAGAACACCCAGATGCTCTTCTCCTCATCTCAGGCGATTTCAACCATGTTTCACTGTTTCCCATTCTGCCCACGTTCACCCAGTATGTCACATGCCACACTAGAGACAATAAAACACTGGATTTATTCTACGCAAACACTAAGGAGGCGTACACCTCATCACAACTCCCCCCACTCGGGAGATCGGATCACGACTTGGTTAATCTCCGGCCGGTGTACAAACCCCTAGTGCACAGACAACCTCCGGCCATGCACACTGTGGAGTTATGGTCTGAGGAGACAATGGACACCCTAAAGGGCTGTTTTGAAGCCACCGCCTGGAAGCAGCTCTGCGATCCACATGGTGAGGACATCGATGGCCTCATTCACACCTTCATGGGCTACCTCAGCTTCTGTGTGGACAAATCCGTTCCCACCAAGACCATACGGCGTCACTCAAACAACAAACCCTGGATCAACCCTGAGATAAAAACACTTCTGAGAGAGAAGAAGAGGATCTTCAGGTCAGGGAACAGGGAGATGCTGAAGTCCGTACAGAGGGAGCTGAGGAGAAAGATCAGAGAAGGCAAGGACAGCTTCAGGAAGAAGATGGAGGACAAGCTGCAACAGAGCGACATCAGCGGGGTCTGGAGAAACCTCAAAACCATCTCGGGGCTCCAGAATACCTCCCCCCAGGCCACAGGGGGCAGGGAGTGGGCGAACAACCTGAATCTGTTTTTCAATAGATTTGACCAACCGCCCTCCCCCCTGACTGCACAACAACCACTGCTGCCTCTAAAGAAATCAAGTCCTGCTGCCCACTCCCCACTCCACCAACACCCCCCCACTCCCAACACACAGCCCCCCATCCTGACCCTGACCAGGACCCAGGTGAGGACGGAGCTGAGGAAGATCAAGGCGAGGAAGGCGCCGGGACCGGACGGCATCAGCGCAAAGCTCCTCAAGTCCTGTGCAGACCAGCTGTGTGGGATTGTGACGTATATCTTCAACATGAGCCTGAAACTGGGGAGGGTACCACAGCTGTGGAAAACATCTTGTGTGGTACCTGTACCAAAAACTTCCCACCCCAAAGACCTGAACAGCTACAGACCGGTGGCCTTGACGTCCCACTTGATGAAGACCCTGGAGAGACTGCTCCTTGCTCACCTCCGCCCCCTGGTGGAACCAGCGATGGATCCACTCCAGTTCGCCTACCAGCATGGCATTGGGGTGGAGGATGCGGTGATCTTCCTCCTTCACCGTTCTCTGTCCCACCTGGAGAAGCCCGGGAATATGGTGAGGATCATGTTCTTTGACTTCTCCAGTGCTTTCAACACCATCCAACCGATGATCCTGAAGAACAAGCTGCTGCGCGCAGGGGTGGACCAGCACCTGTCATCATGGATCCTGGACTACCTCACGAACCGGCCTCAGTTTGTGAGAACCCGGGACTGTGTGTCCGACACGATCATCAGTAGCACGGGGGCCCCCCAGGGAACGGTGCTGGCTCCCTTCCTGTTCACTCTTTATACTGCGGACTTCTCACACAACACAACACACTGCCATCTACAGAAGTTCTCTGATGACTCTGCGATCGTTGGCCTCATCTCCAATGGAGATGAAGCTGAGTACAGAGGGCTTATCCAGGACTTCGTGGACTGGTGCCATCGGAACTGCCTCCAGATCAACGCGAGGAAAACTAAGGAGCTGGTGGTGGACTGCCGCAGGCATGGGCAGCCCCTCACAGTACCAGTAAATATACAGGGAACAGACATCGAGATGGTGACATCCTATAAGTACCTGGGTATTCATCTGAACAATAAACTAGACTGGTCACACAATACTGATGCACTCTACAAGAAGGGACAGCGCAGGCTGTTCCTGCTGAGGAGACTCAGGTCTTTTGGTGTACAAGGGGCGCTGCTGAAGTCATTCTATGACACGGTGGTGGCATCAGCCATCACTTTTGGAGTGGTCTGCTGGGGCAGTGGCATTACTGCAGCCGATAGGAAGAGACTGAACAAACAGATTAAGAAAGCTAGCTCTGTCCTGGGGCAGCGCCTTGATCCGATGGAGGAGATAGGAGAGAGAAGGACGGTGGCTAAACTGTCATCTCTGCTGGAGTCCGAGTTCCACCCTATGCAGGACATACTGAATGCACTGAGGAGCTCATTTAGCAGCAGACTACATCATCCCAGGTGCACAACCGAGAGGTTTCGTAGGTCCTTCCTACCAACGGCTGTCAGACTGTACAACCTAAGCAGGGCTGCTCGCAGAGATAGCAAAAAGACGTAACAAACTAATAGTTTTTTGAATGCAAAAGATGCAATAGACTTACACAATGGTCCCCTCCGGCATACAACTAGGAACTTACCGGTCGCTATGGAGGGTGAGAATATGTATGGGCACATAATCATACCATGTAGGATAACTAAGTAGACGGTTATGCTGTTTCATTCCATCTAGCAACAATGCTCTGCACTGTGTGTGTTTATATATTTACATATTTATTCCATCTAGCTACAATGCTCAGCACTGGGTGTGTTTATATATTTATATATCTACATATTATTCCATCTAGCTACATTGCTCCGCACTGTGTGTGTTTATATACTTGCATATTTATTCCACCTAGCTGCAATGCTCCGTACTGTGGGTGTTTATATATTTACATATTTATTCCATCTAGCTACAATGCTCTGCACTGTGTGTTCATATATTCATATATTTATTCCATCCAGCTACAATGCTCTGCACTGTGTGTCTGTGTGTGTGTGTATATATATATATTTTATAGTAATACGTACATATGTATATTCGCTGCTCTTGCTTGCTTGTTTTTTTTTTTTTTTTTTTTTTTTTTTTTTTTCTTGCCTTCTGATTGTTGCTCTGAGTGTTGCTATCCCTGTGCTGTTGCAATCCTGGAATTTCCCCATTGTGGGACTAATAAAGGCTTATC
This sequence comes from Pholidichthys leucotaenia, assembly GCA_020510985.1. NCBI lineage: Eukaryota > Metazoa > Chordata > Actinopteri > Cichliformes > Pholidichthyidae > Pholidichthys > Pholidichthys leucotaenia. The sequence continues at coordinate 285,385,545 of CM035847.1, read as the reverse complement.
TTATCTTATCTTATCTTATCTTATATATATATATATATATATATAGCAGTAGTAGTAGTATATAGTAGTGTGTGTGTGTGTGTGTGTGTGTGTGTGTGTGTGTGTGTGTGTACACACACTACTCCCCAAAATAACTTCATACTTAGGTTTACATTATCTGACGGGGGGCTTACCTGAAAAAGTTGTCCCTACCTCCAAAACTTCACAAGATGATGGGTGATTACATTGCTAGTCTGCTAGCCTTGTTAGCACATCCATGGCAGGAATCCCTGGGTAAATAACTCCAATATCCTGATTCAGTTTAAGAGCTCACAGTCCTTCTGTCTGCAAGTGAGTGGCAGTCTCATTTTCAAACTAGTTTACTCTCCAGTGTTGATACTTTTACTCGAATGATGGCACAATCTCAAAACTAACGCTATCCCTCGGATGTGAATGCGCAAATACGCGATTTCATGTCTGGTCACCTCTTTTCATTGACTTTGTATGCATTTGCGCAACCCGTTCACATTCAATGTGAACGCACCTTAACTCTCCTCCAAGTCCCCAGCCGGAGCAGACTCCTACCAGATCACCTTCCCTACCTTATCCAACTCTGCACAACCCGAGAGGAGGAAGAGCAACAACCTGCAAAGATTCTCTTCCTTTCTCCCCCTTTATCTCCCCACGAACTGCACTATGCTGGTACTTTATTTCTTCATGGGCCTCACCCTCAAGGTGATCAAATAGGAAAAAAGCCTGATCGGCTGTGGACAAGTGCCGCGCTCTTAAACAAGCCTGTACTTCCTCAAGCCATTCAGTCAACCCAATACCAGATTTTCCTCTGAACATGGGGCATTTATGATCTCGTGGCACAAAAACAAGCCTCTCAGTGACAGGGATGTTAACTGTGGGCACAGGAGGTGGTACAGAAAGAGAGATAGAAGGGCCAGGAATGGCAGTCACCTGTTCCTGACACAGCCTGTCATTATCTGTTTTTAACTGAACTAGTTCCCTCAATTCTTGCAATTCTTCCATAATTACAAATTCAAAAGCGACAAGGGGAAACCAGATAGAAAAAAAAAAAATCCGCTGCTGCTTTACCACGAAACACAACAAAAACTGACCTTAGAATGGAGGAAGAGGAGGGCAAAAAACAAAGAAAAAAAACCTGCAATAAAACAATGAACAATGGAACACACATCTCTGCCTACTCAGACTAGTGTCCTGCCAACAACGGCAAGTTTGCTGCGGTGCAGAGATCCCCAAAAGAAGGGGTTAATGTACCAAGTACTAACTTTAATGTTACACAGTGGAAACCCAGCAACGCCACTCTGGGAATTTCACCCAGAGAATTATCCCCCAAACCTTTACATTAGGCACACAGGTTCATTATACTCAGGAGGCAAGAGACGTGTTCCAAAATTTACAGAAATTTTTATTAGCGAAATAATAAGATATAAAAACTTTAATTAGTCAACCAAGTCATGATATCAACAGAAGGAACTGAGGCCTACTGGTAATGAGTAGGTGTCAAAAGGGAGTGGCATCAGATAAGGCACCCTAAATCATGTGACACACATGCGCGCGCGCACACACACACACACACACACACACACAGTGAGGGCCAAAACCCAAGGTGCGACACACAGCACACAAAGGAATGCGACCACCAGAGGCAACCAGTCCCACCACCACAGTGTCATAAACGCCCCTTCAGGGTGGAAAACAGACCCAGGCGCTGAATTACGTTTGTGACATTTATTTAACAAAAAGAACATGAAAGTCCAAAAATAGTGCTAACAATACAAAAATGTAACAAATAATAACTTACAAGGATGAGCCTCAGAGCAGGGAGCATGTGTGGGCACCGGTTTGGCTAGAGGCATCCCCCACGTCAGCTCGGGAAAGGACTGTTGCAGGACGGTGAGTGTAGCCAACACGTCCGCGAACTCTGGATATTTCCTCAGCCCAGGAAGTGCCCTCAGTCTCCTGACCACTGCCTCCACGTTCTGCAGGACTCTCTTTGGGTTTTGAGAGGTGAGAGCATCAGAGACACAGTCCTGGATAAAGAGATCCCCCCACTGCTCCACCAGGCTGGGGCCCGCGGCCACTGACCCTCCTTTGTTAGCCGAGAACTGGCGTGCTGGGGACACGATGAGCTCCAAAGATGAGGAAGGTGAGAGAAAAGTACAAAAAAAAGGAAAAATGTACAAACGCAACAGCTGGGTCTTACTCTGGTGGCAATATTCTGTCAGAAGCGCTCCTTTGGGGCGTAAAAACAGACCCAGGCGCTGAATTGTATTTGTGACATTTATTTAACAAAAAGAACATGAAAGTCCAAAAATGGTGCTGACAGTACAAAAATGTAACAAATAATAATTTACAAGGATGAGCCTCAGAGCAGGGAGCACTCTGGAGAAGTAGAAAAGACACTTCAGAGGCTGGAAGAAGTGGAGTGAACAAAAGTAGATCCAATATTGCCGCAATGCAACAGTGAACAGGCAGTGCTTAAAGCGTACCTGTGGTGGTCGTGAAAAAAAAGATATTATATTGAGCCCCTGTCTCACGTTCTAGTTCAAGTTTAAGTTGAAATTCATGTTCAAAGCAATTTGATATAAATCCATTGCTGATGTGCCAGTTTAGCTATGTCAGCAAAACATGGGTGCAGCCATGCTAGTGGCTACATGGCCTGCCAGGACGCTTCCTGTGACGTAATTTCGTTGACACCGCGATCTGGATCAGTATTGGCTGAGCCTGGAGCGCCCGGATGAGCAGTGGCTTTCGGGATATTCAAATTCAAATTCAAACGTTTATTTCAAACTCAGGGTTCATATTAAATGCAGAACTAAAATGAGTAGAAAATAAATAAATAAATGCTTAAATTCAGCGGGTCGTCTCGTCTGATCTGAGCTCGTAACGGCCGCAAGACGGCCGATGATTCTAAAACTATATACAGAGCAGCAGACACTCAGCGCTCTTGTTACAACAAAAACATACAATGCGATATGGATATCGCAACATGGCGGAATGTAAAGCCTTTGGATGTCTCAGTAATAAGCGAAAAAACAAAGATAAACACTTCTTTTGTGTACCCAAACCCAGCTCACCTTGTCAGAAGATCGGAGCGGAAAAGTGATTGCGCAATCTCGGAACAGGGCACAGACGAATCCTTTCAGACGAAATTGCATTGTGTGTGAGGACCACTTCGTCACTTTTTTTTTTCCACAATATCTTTATTGAACCTTTTTTTTTTTTAACAAACATGATACAAACAATCAAACACTAACACTAAAGTACTACAAAAAAAAAAAAAAAAGATGCACTAAAAACACCAACAACCACCAGCAAAATCAAATCTTCAACAATGCTCCTCTGTTTAGTCTAGACAATCCAATACATAAGTATACAAATTATGTTCACCAGTTTGGAATTTACAAGGTCCACACACATCATTCACCTTCTTCTTCAAGAGTTATGTTTAAATTTTTTACATAATCAATAAAAGGTCTCCATATATTCTCAAACACAATTTCCTTTGATTTCAGTATATATGTTATTCTTTCTAATAGAAGGTTTGTTAACATCTGTCTTAACCACTGAGTCACATCTGGTCTATGAGTCTTTTTCCATAATAGTGCAATACATTTTTTGGCATTAAGCAAACTGAGGTCTATGAATGTTCTTTCACTTTTATTAAAATTATGCTTTTCTGGGTACAGACCCAACAAAAACAATTGAGGATTCAATATGATTTGTTTTGAGATTATTTTTTCAATTGTTACCCTCACCTCTTCCCAAAACATTCTTATTAATCTACATTCCCATACACAATGAAATAGAGTTCCTTTACTTTCCATGCATTTTGTGCATGTATCTGGTATATTTTTGTTATATTTATTTAACTCCTCCGGTGTAACATACATCCGCATTAACCATTTGAAATGTATCAATTTAAGGCGTACATTTATTGATTTGGTTTGAGCTTCTGTACAAGCCAATTCCCATTGTTCCTCTGAAATTTCAGTTTGCAGATCTTCTTTCCAGTAGTTTAATCTTTTCAGTGAATTTTCACTTGAAGATAGTGTCAATGAGTTATAAAACTCTGAAATAATACCCTTTCTTTTACTATCTTTCATCATCATTTTTTCCAAGGATGAATAAATAGGTCGAGTGAGAACTTTATTTTGATCGAATAAAGTTTCTAAGTTGAAGATATTTAAAAAAATGTGTTCTATTGAGATTAAATTTGATCCTCAGCTCTTCAAAAGACATTATGTTATCTGCACATGGCAAATATAAATCCTGAATCTTTTGTATCCCTTTTAAATTCCATACTTTAAATACAGCGTCCGCTCTCCCTGGTTTAAAATATTGATTACCCCATATTGGACTAAATTGTGACAATAACTGTGGTTCTTTTAAATAGTTTTTAGCTTCACACCATATTTTGATCATATGCTTTACAAATGGATTTTTAACTTGTTTTTGTAATTTTTTTGCCGAATCTGAGTATATGAATATGGGAAGAGGTAAAGGTAAATTGTATGATTCCATTTCAGTCCAGTGAGGGAGATCATTTGATGAAAAATAATATGTCATAGACCTCAGTTGTGCCGACCAATAATACAACATAAAATTTGGACATTTCAGACCTCCACGATCAAATGGTAAATATAATAAAGACAGACGTAATCTAGCCCTCCTGTTGTTCCATATAAATTCCACTAACTTTTTTTTTATTCTTGAGAATAAATCTAAAGGTGGTGATAAGGGAATGTATTGAAATAAATAAAGTATTTTAGGTAAAATATTACTTTTAAGTATATTGATTCTCCCGATCATCGACATTGGTAGTGACATCCATCTCTGAGTTAACTCATTAATATCTGTCATTAAGGCTTCATAGTTGACACTGGCGACTGATTCTAGCTTAGGCACAATTTGGATTCCTAAATATTTAAACTGATTTACAACATTGAATTGATTTACCTCAGGGGCTGGGTAATTTCTCTGGGTCTCATTTAGCATTAATATTGAAGATTTAGTTTTATTTATTTTATATCCTGATATTTCCCCAAAATTCTTTATTAAATTCAACAAGGTTGGAATTGATTTTTTTAGATTCGACATAAACAAAATTATGTCATCGGCGTACAGGGAGATTTTATGTTCTGTTGGTCCAACTTTAATTCCATATATTTGTGAATGTAAACGTATCGCTATCGCTAAAGGTTCAATTGCCATAGTAAACAGTAAAGGTGAAAGTGGACAGCCTTGTCGACATCCTCTATTGATTTTTATTGGTTTTGAAATATTGTTATTTGTTAGGATTTCTGCTGTAGCATTATTGTATATTATTTGAACCCATTTTATGAAATTATTTCCAAGTCCAAACCTTTGTAGGACTTCAAAAAGAAAGGGCCATTCAACTCTATCAAAGGCCTTTTCGGCGTCCAGTGATCGGAGAGCTGTATCCGGTGCTTCTTTATTAAAATAAATAATATTAAATAGTCTTCTTACATTATGGAAGCCTTGTCTTCCCTTTATAAAGCCATTCTGATCTCGATTAATAATATTTGGTAAAATTTTTTGTATTCGTCTTGCTAAAATTTTACAGATTATCTTAAGGTCGGCGTTTAATAGGCTTATTGGTCTCATATTTTCACATTTATTAGAGGGCTTACCTGGTTTTGGCAGCAGTATAATTAAGGCATTATTTATGTATGATGGTAAATTATTATTTTGAAATGCTTCTAAAACCATTTCCAAAAAAGGTTTTATTAATTTATTCTTAAATTTTTTATAAAGGTCAACTGGAAGACCATCTGGTCCTGCACTTTTTCCTGATTTCATATTATCAATGGCTAGCCCAACTTCTTCTTGACTAATTTTAGACTCCAATATCTCCCTGTTTTCATTTGGAATACACGGTATAGATAGTTCGTTCAAAAACCCATTTAGTTTTGTTAAATCAAATTCATTTTTAGTATCATATAATTTTTCATAGTAATCTCTAAAGGCTCTGTTAATTTCTAAAGGATCTATAACTACCTGTCCTTTACTTATAATACTAGTAATTGGTGTTTTAATTTCTAATTGTTTAATCTGCCATGCCAATAATTTTCCTGATTTTTCACCTTGTTCATAAAAAGATTGTTTCAATCTTAGAAGACTCGAGGCAGCTCTATTCGCTGATTTTTTGTCGTATTCAGCTTTCAAAATCAGTAATTCATTCTCCAACCTTGGATCACTTCCTGCATACACTTTTTCCTGAAGACTTTTCATTTTATGTTCCAATTTAGCTCTGTCCTCTCGAGTCTTCTTAAATTTTGATCCTGTATAACTAATAATATGTCCCCTAATAAAAGCTTTGAAAGCCTCCCACTTTACACATGCTGATGTTTGTGTAGTATTGATGTCAAAGTACTCGTCTATCTGTTTTTCTATATACTTGACAAATTCCTCATCCTGAAGCCATTTATGCTGAAATTGCCATCTACCTGATTCCTTTGTCAATTTTTTATCTACATATATTAGACAACAGGGTGCATGATCAGAGATCACGATGTTATCATAAAAGCAGTTTTGAATCTTGGATCTTAATTCTGTGGAAATCAAAAAATAATCAATACGTGAGAATGTCTTGTAGGTACTGGAATAACAAGAATAGGCTTTAACTTGTGGTTTCATTTCTCTCCATATATCTAACAATCTGAATTCTTTCATAAAATGATTAATAGTCATCCTACATCCATTGTGCGTACAATCCAGTCCTGTTGATCTATCTATACCTGGATTCAATGTACAATTAAAATCCCCTGCTATTATATGTTGCCCTGTAAGTGATGATAAGATAAGAAATAAATTAGCAAAGAACTTTTGATCATCTATATTGGGACCATATAAGTTCACAAGATTTATATTTTCTAATAGCAAAGAACCTTGAATGATTACATATCTTCCAAGTTTGTCTCCAATTACATTTTTCACTTGAAAAGGGACTGATTTATGTATGAGAGTCATAACTCCCCTGGCCCGGGATGAGAATGATGAGGTGAATACACTTCCTTGCCATCTACTCCTAATTCTTTTTATATCCTCCTCTATTAAATGAGTTTCTTGTAAAAACACAATTTTTGAACCCATGTCTTTTATTTTATTCATAACTTGTTTAAGTTTTTTTAAATTTTGTAGACCTCTGCAATTCCATGAAGTTAAATTAAGATTAACACTTTGGTTTATGATCAATAGAGAGTTTGGGATTACCTTGCAGTGTAAACATGCTTATACAGAGAAGCAAAAACATGAGTGGTTGAACATTCATCCTACAAACTACACACAAACAAATTCCCCCTTCCCACACTTGTGGCGAACCCCCCAAAATCAAAAGAAAAATTCCGTCTCCCGATATAGCCATCGACCGTTCCACACCCACGGGGAACAGCCTAAGCCACTCCTTCTTCATCCTCCCAATCACCCTAACTCTACTGCTTTTAATGACGTAACATTAACTCTCCTCTGTAGTTTTCCAACTTAACTCCAAAATTTTTAACAACTTTGTACATCATAGTTTTTTTTTGTTTGTTTTGTTTTTGTTTTTTTTTTAATATATAATACAATCTATATTTTGTAAACTTGCTATTTACTTCAAGTCAGTCAGATGCCTGTGCAAATGCTTAATTATTCTACCTTATATTTTGTTCATGCTTAGCTCCCACCAGTCTCTTCTTCTTCTTTGATCTTCTTGATGAACTCCTGCGCCTCCTCTGGGGTCTTGAAGATGTGGGTTCTGCCCTCATACGTGGTCAGCAGTCTCGCAGGATAGATTACACCATGACGAATCCCAAGGTTGCGCAGCTCCTTACGTATGGGATCAAACTGCTTCCTCAATTGTTGGATTCCTGTGGCCAAATCTGGGTAGAACCGCACCTGCTGATCCTGGTGTTTAATCTCTCCTTTAGCTCGTGCAGCGTTGAAGATCTTCATCCTGTCTCTGTTGCTAAGAAACTTCATAATTAAGGTCCTCGGCGGTCCCTTATCTCTCCGTGGGCCAATACGATGTGCTTTTTCCAGAACCACTGCTGATTGCAACTCCTCGCTGCCCAGCACCTCCGGAATCCACTTTTCCAGAAAGGAATATACGTCCCGACCTTCTGATTCCTCTGGAAGAGCCACCAGCCTCAAGTTATTCTGTCTCGACCGAGATTCCAAATCCAAAATATTTTCTTCTAGACATTTATTTTTTTTTTTCCAAAGTGCACACCTTTAATTGAAGACGGGTGACGTCATCTTCAGCACTAGCGAGACGGAGCTCCATCTGCGCCGTTCGTTCTACACAGTCACCCAATTCCTTTCTTATTCCTTCCAACGCTGTCATAATCCCATCAAATCTAGAGGAAAAGTCCCACTTTGTCACTTTAACCCTCAGAAGACCTTTCTGGCTCAAACCTGTAGCCATGTTGGACGAATTCTTCCTCAGAGTCCGACAATTCAGCCATAATAGAATAAAAACACTCACAACAGCACCCTAGCCTCTCATACAGGCGGAGCATTGACTGTTGAGTATCAACGAAGTGACGTCACATCCCCATGTGTCATGGCTGCGCTCAGAGTTTTCATTGGCTGGCCATGCCTGTGGTCGTATTTGCATATTTCTCTGGTGGTATATGGCTGGCAATAATTATTTAACCAAATAACGAATACTTTGCCTAATGTTTTCAAGTTGAATGCGTTTAGACGACCACCACAGGTACCCTTTAAATACACAGGGGAAAATGAGCTGCAGGTGTGAGTCGTTGAATCAGAATCAGAATCAGAATCAGAATCAGAATCGGATTTATTGCCATTGTTCATGTAGTACACAAACTAGGAATTTGTCTCGGTGCAATGCTGCAACATTAAACATGATAAAATAAAAGAAATAAACTATACATGCAATAAAGTGTAGAATAAGAGTGAGTAGACGTTCCGGTCTGGACGCCATGGCGACTGCAGCTTAACACTGAAGTTCTCAGACCCAATCTAGGATAACACCTTGAAAATCAAACTTAACGGATTTTTGGAGGAGTGAAAATCAAAAGACAAAATCATCATGTCTAAAGGAAAACAGAAGAAACTGAAATTCTCCAGGCCAGGACACGTATCGGTGGGAGAATCCGAACTGGAAGATCTCCTTTCAGAAGACGAGGAACTGGTGATAGCTAACAAAAGGGTTAGCCTGAAATCACTATTTGAGGAGCTACGACGATTTCGCCGAGATGTTACGGCCGAATTTCGGGAATTCAGAGAAGAATTGAAAAGGACAAACAGCAGAGTGGACCAGGCCGAGAACCGAATCTTGGAAACAGAGGATCGAATAAAAGTGCTCGAAGATTCTGTGCTAGACCTACGCAAAAGACAAGCAGCTATAGAGGCTAAGCTAACCGACCAAGAAGGAAAACAAAGAAGAGACAACATAAGAATTCATGGTCTGATAGAAGGAACCGAAAATGGTTTTAACTCAATGGCAGAATGCGTGGAATCCTTACTAAGAGAGAAATTGGATATTCCACAAACCACCGACTTGAAGATAGAAAAGGCACATCGTTCATTAGCCGCTAGGCCGGCGGCGGAAGCGCCCCCACATTCGGTGTTGGTAAGATTTTCCAATTTCAAAATAAAACAAGAGGTTGTAAGACTGGCCTGGCAGAAAAAAGGATTTATGCACCAGGAGAGAAAAGTCTACGTGGAACACGATTACGCCCCGGAGGTCCTTAAAAAGCGCAGGGAATACAATGACGCGAAAAAGGTGTTAAGAGAGAAGAAATTGCGCTTTCAGACACCATTTCCTGCGAAGTTAAGGGTCTTCTATGGCGATGAAACGTGTCTCTATAATTCGGCGGAAGAAGCAACAGCTGACATGGCGAAAAGAGGCCTCCCGGTAACGGTATTTAAACCCCCAGCAGACCCGAGTGAGAAGATCAAAGCGCAAACATGGACAACACAAAGACCTTCAAAATCCACGGACCAGCAGCGGGAAACCCAGCACCAGAGCGTCGCGGATAAACTATCCGTTTTCAGGTTGGAATAGCGACCTTTTTTTTTTTTTTTTTTTTTTTCTCTCTTGAATCAATCCGCACATCCATCCCCCCTCACACAAGGTAACAAACATTAAAGGAGATGCATATTCAGCATGTGGTAAAACATTTCATGGAACAATCATATTATTTGAAACAAATAAGTCTTTGTAATTAAAAAAAAAAAAACTTGTTAAAATAGAAATGTGACAATAATCCACATGTTCTCCTCATACTAACAAATACTGTTTTTGCGTGAATGTTTGATGTGATGGGGGTGGGAGGGTGCACACAATTTCACAGGGTTTAGGCATAAAAGGAAAAAAAAAAATCATTACAAGTTTGGATTGGGTTCTGAAACTCACGTTAAAAGCATGGGACTACTTTCAGTGGTAAGAGAGGGCCCTCAACACGTAACAGAGTTTGAGGAATTTCCCTCAGAGCCTTCACTCCATCAAGGCTCTTACAGGGTCTTTAAAAAGACCTCAGCTCAGGAAGTTCTTATGACAGCTTTTTGTTTTAAAGTTTTTTACACTATGTTCTTAATGTTTTTCTTGTTTTTAATGTTCTTTCAGTTTCTGAGTAGCACAAAAGAGGGCCACCACACAGTTATACTAAACAAAACAACACAATGGAGAAACAGGGTGTAACCAAAATAATTTCATATAATGTAAAAGGAATCCTGAATCCAGTTAAAAGATCCAAGATTCTAGGCAAAATGAAAAAAGACAAAGCAGGAATAATACTTTTACAAGAAACCCACCTAACAGACGTGGAACACAATAAACTCAGTAGACAAGGGTTTAAAATGATCTCTTCATCTTCATATAAATCAGGGAGGAGGAGGGGAGTAGCGACATTGATATCAACCAAAATTACATTTGAAAAAAAATCAGAACACAAAGATAAAGAAGGGAGATACAGTTTGGTAACTGGGCGGCTAGAGGGAGAAGATATCACCCTGCTGAATGTGTATGCTCCCCCAGGGGCTAACTGGAAATTTTATAAAAATGTATTTGACCTAATGATAACTAAAGCTCAAGGTTTAGTGATATGTGGTGGGGACTTCAATCTTAGACTGAATCCATACTGGGATGCTTCTGGTAATTCCCCACATCAAAATAACACCCAACACAGGAAGACTCGGATGCTACTAAAAGAATTGGGAATCTGTGACGTGTGGAGGGAACTCAACCCCAGTGTAAAAGACTATACATTTTACTCAACTCCACATTCATCTTACTCAAGGATTGACTATTTTTTTATGTTTAATAGAGACATTGGAAGAGTAAAAACATGTAAAATAGGACTGATGGATCTCTCCGACCACAGTCCGATCTACATGGACTTAAATATCCAAAAATACACAAATAATACATTTTCTTGGAGGTTAAATTCAAATGTCCTGAAAGGACCATTGAAAGATGAATTGGAATCAGATATTCTCAGATATTTGGAAGATAACGATAATGGAGAAGTATCCCCTTTAATACTGTGGGATGCATGTAAAGCTGTAATAAGAGGAAAGATTATTGCAAAACTGGCAACCCAAAAGAAACTAAGACAAGAAAAACTATCCACATTAGAGTCAGAACTTAGGAACCTAGAAAAAGAACACAAAGGCAACACTCATTCTACTGACTCGCTCAAGATTAAGGAAATTAAAAACCAAATAAATGAGATCTACACAATAGAAATCCAGAAGAAACTTACATTTCTGAAACAAAAATACTATGAAGCAGGCAGTAAATCGGCAAAATTGCTAGCCTATAAATTGAGGAAACATCAAACAGAAAGAGCAATCTACAAAATCAGAGACCCAGTATCAAAGGAAATAAAATTCAGAATTCAGGATATTCTTAAAAACTTCGAGAATTATTATAAGAACTTATACTCCCACAAAAAACATAAAAACGCATCCGAGGCATTCCTAAACACATTAAACCTTCCCCAACTTACGGAGTCACAAAATAAAACACTACTGTCAGAAATACATCCTAAAGAATTGGAAAAAGCAATTATGAAACTTAAAGCTAACAAATCCCCAGGAGCTGATGGCTATACAGCAGAGTGGTACAAAACCTTTAAACAGCAACTATCTCCTCTCCTCCTGAAAACATTTAATTATGTCCTCCACACAGGGGAAATCCCCCCCTCCTGGAGAGAAGGGGTCATTGCAGTTATACCTAAACCTGAAAAGGATAAACTAGAGTGCTCCAACTACAGACCAATCAGTGTACTAAATCAGGACTATAAGCTTTTTACCATTATCCTTGCCAAAAGGTTAGAAAATATACTGACAGACCTAATTCATTTAGACCAAACAGGTTTTATAAGACAAAGACAGACACAAGACAACATTCGACGCACTTTACACATAATTCATCATATAAAAAAATATAACTTAAATGCAGTCATATTGGGATTAGATGCTGAAAAAGCATTCGATTCGGTTGACTGGTCTTTTCTATATAGAATCTTATCCAGTTTCAATTTTCATAACAACTTCATTAGAACTATACAGGCATTATATAAAAAACCAACAGCTAAAATAAGGATTAACGGTAATTTATCATCATCTTTTGAACTGTAAAGAGGATGTCGTCAGGGCTGCCCCCTGTCTCCACTGCTCTTTGCAATCTTCATAGAACCTCTGAGCCAATGGATAAGACAAAACCAAAAAATTCAAGGTATTACACTTGGTCAGAAGGAACATAAAATAGCACTCTTTGCTGATGACATTTTAATATACCTAGGGCAGCCGGACACTTCTTTACCAGAACTAACCTCAGTTTTTTCAGAGTATGGAGATTTATCGGGGTACAAATTAAATATGCATAAAACCCAAGTTTTAACATTCAACTATGACCCAAATCATTATTCACTAAGCAAACTCAAAACTAACTGGGAGTCGGAATCTATGAAATATCTGGGGGTCAATATCCCGAAACAACTCAACAAAATTATATCACTAAACTATGATCCACTGGTGACAAAAATAAAATCTGACCTAGCAAGATGGAATATGATACCATTCTTGGGTACTGCACAAAGAATTGAAGCAGTCAAAATGAATATACTTCCACGTCTTCTATACCTTTTCCAAACAATACCGGTAGAACCTCCCAAAAAAACATGGCAGGAGCTGGACAGAAGGATCTCAAGATTCATATGGCAGGGCAAGAGACCTAGAATCAGATATAGAACCCTACAGCTAAACAAAGACAAAGGTGGGCTCGCGCTGCCAAATATCAGGGACTACTTTAAAGCCGCACAAATTAAAACTTTAGTAGAGATATGTAACCCAGTCTACACTGCACAATGGAAGGAGATCGAATGCCAAATAACAAGTGACATCCCCCTACAGGCGATAATAGGGAACAATGTCTTACCTAAGCTTTTGAATAACACTAACCCGTGGATAGAGACCCCGCTAAAAATTTGGTTTAAGATAGTCAGAGAGAATCAAACTAAAGAGCCCTATCGACTTCTGCAATGGATCGCCTATGATCAGGACTTTACTCCTAATAAAACAGACACCAGATTTAAAAAGTGGAAGGAGAAAGGGCTGATAAAATATTACGATTTTTTTAAAGGGCAAATCTTAAGAAGTTTTGAAGATTTGAAAAAACAAGGCCTAATAAATCAAGACCTTTACAGGTTCTTCCAGCTTAGACACCACATAAACAATATACTTAAAAAGGAGGTTTTGGAAAGGGCCCAGTCAGGTGTTCTGAAGGTCTTCTTAATGGCATATAAAGGGATCCCAGGGATCAGATACATTTCTAAAATATACCAAGGTCTTCAAGACTTAAAAGGAGACAACACATCTTATATAAAAGAGAGATGGGAAAAAGAGGGGAATTTCACTTTACAACTGGAAATATGGGAAAAGCTAAATAAACAGCAATGGAAAAGTACCTCATCCCTGCAGTGGAGAGAATTTGGATGGAAAAACTTGGCAAGATTTTTCAGAACACCTGCACAAAACAAATTTACCCATAAGGGATTGAACTGTTGGCGCTTGTGTGGTGAAAAGACTGCAAATCATTTTCATGTGTTTTGGTCATGCCCAGTTATCCACCAATATTGGACCAATGTACAGACAATATTGGGGAAAATATTCAAAATTACAGTTCCCTTTTCTTTTGTAACATTGTATTTGGGTTTACTACCGGACTCACTGGAAAGACGAGGAGAAAAATACTTATTCAATGTTTTAATATTGGCAAGCAAAAAAGCTCTAACTAAAAAATGGATGTTGAAGGACTGTCCTACACCTGAAGATTGGACTAACGTGATCCAAGACATTTACTCGATGGAAAAGTTGACATTCGCACTGAGACAGGACATGGATGTGTTCATGAACTTTTGGCAACCCTGGACCGCATATGTGTCTTCCATTAGATCTAATCTTTGACAAATACCATTTCAATAATGGTTCCGCTCTCTGTTCCAACGCTACTCAGATGCTCTTTTATCTTTATTTACTTACTTTTTCTTTTTGTTTGTTTTTTACTGGTTTGTTTTTTTTTTTTTTGTTATTTGTTTCTTGTTTTTTTTTCTCTTTAATTTCACTTTTTCTTTCACTTTAAAAAAAAAAAAAGGGGTGTTGTAAGAATTAATCTTCCAATGTTGTCAGATATCTGAAAATAAGGGAACATGTGATGAAAATGTAAACACTGCATTGCTGTAACGACCTGTATACCCTTTACAAAAACTTAAATAAAAAAAAAAAGAATAAGAGTGAGTAATACTAGTCAGCAGTTTAAATATATTAGCGAGCAGCAGATAATGTGGAGAACCATATAGTGCAGTCGGTAATGCAGGAAGAAAACAGTGATGATTGACATGAGTCTGGTTGAGCTGCTGTACATAGTGCACGAGAGTCAATAAGTCACTTAGTGTTCAGCAGTCTGATGGCAGAGGGGAAGAAGCTATTCATGTGACGGGAGGTTTTAGTCTGGATGGACCGAAGTCTTCTACCTGAGGGTAGAGGGGCAAACAGTACGTGACCAGGGTGTGAGGGATCGACTATGATCCGGCCAGCACGCCTCCGGGTCCTGGAGATGTACAGATCCTGGAGAGATGGGAGCTTGCAGCCGATCACCTTCTCAGCAGTGCACACGACGCGCTGCAGCCTTAGTCTGTCCCTGGCAGTGGCTCCTGCGTACCACACGGTTATGGAGGTGGTGAGGATGGACTCGATGATGGCTGTGTAGAACTGCACTAACATCTTGGTGGGTAGCTTGAGCTTCCTCAGCTGCCGCAGGAAGAACATCCTCTGCTGGGCTTTTTTGATGAGGGAGCTGATGGTCGGCTCCCACTTGAGGTCCCTGGTGATGGTAGTGCCTAGGAAGTTCAAGGAATCAGCAGTGGTGATGGGAGAGCCTGTGAGGGTGAGGGGGGGCAGAGGGGTTGTGACTTTCCTGAAGTCCACAATCATCTCCACTGTCTTCAGAGCGTTCAGCTGCAGGTTGTTGTTGTTGCACCAGGACGCCAGCTGGGCCACCTCACTCCTGTAGGCGGACTCGTCGCCGTTGGAGATGAGCCCGATGAGGGTGGTGTCGTCCGCAAACTTGATCAACTTGACAGACTGGTGGCTGGAGGTGCAGGAGTTGGTCTAAAGGGAGAAGAGTAGGGGGGAAAGTACACAGCCCTGGGGTGATCCGGTGCTGATGCTAGCAGTCAGAGACAGTCTTTCCCAGCCGCACATGCTGCCTCCGGTCCGTCAGGAAGTCGGTGATCCACCTGCAGAGGGAGTCAGGCACGTTGAGCAGGGACAGCTTGTCCCGGAGCAGATCGGGGCAGATGGTGTTGAATGCGGAGCTGAAGTCCACAAACAGGATCCTGGCGTAGGTTCCCGGGGAGTCCAGGTGCTGCAGGATGGGGTGGAGGGCCAGGTTGACTGCGTCGTCTACAGACCTGTTGGCTCGGTAGGCAAACTGCAGCGGGTCCAGGAGGGGGGTGGTGATGGACTTGAGGTGGGGCAGGACCAGGCGCTCAAAGGACTTCATGACTACAGAGGTGAGCGCTACAGGTCTGTAGTCGTTAAGTCCAGTGATCCGTGGCTTCTTGGGGACAGGGATGATGGTGGAGGATTTGAGGCAGGACGGCACGTGGCATAGCTTAAGGGAGGTGTTAAAAATGTCTGTGAAGACAGGAGCCAGCTCTTTCGCACAGTGTCTCAGGGTGGAGGGAGACACGCCGTCCGGACCGGGGGCCTTGCGCGGGTTCAGTCTGGAGAACTGTTTGAGCACGTCCTGCTCACTGACGACAAGGGCAGGGGGGGAGGAGGGGGGGGTGCCTTTGATGAAGTAGGGACCGTGGAGGCTGTGGAGCTGGGGGGAGGGGGGGAGTTGGACACAGATGACGGGGTGTCAAAACGGGCATAGTGTTGGGACAATCTTTGACAAAGGGCTTTGTCATCCTGACCTTTAGGAGCCTGAGGCCGATAATTGGTGATTTGCCTCAGTCCTCTCCACACAGCGAGCAGGTGACCTAATTTGACCAACTGCTCACAGCTGATCTGAGAGGGAAGCAGACTGTGAGCACTTAGAGGGAGTGTCAGGGAAAAGGGGAGACACAAGTGTAAACAAACCCAAAATATATACAGAAAACTAACAAAATCAAACTAATCAGAAATACAATACTTAGAAATAAAGTAAGAGTCTGAGCTCAATGAAAACATGAGCTCAGACACAACACATAGGCCTTCGGCGCTAAAAAAATAGACACAAAATTACTGAGGAGGCATTCAAAACAAAAGAAAACAATTTAAACATCCATCCATCCATCTTCTACCGCTTTTCCGGAGGTCTGGGTCACAGAGACAGCAGTTCAAGCAGAGAGGCCCAGCCACCTGCTCCAGCTCTTCAGAGAGGATACCAAGACATTCCCAGACCAGTTGGGAGACATAGTCTCTCCAGCAAGTCCTGGGTCTGCTCCAGGGTCTCCTCCCAGTGGGACATGCCCCAAACACCTCAAGTGGGAGGCCTGTAGGAGGCATCCTGATCAGATGCCCAAACCACCTCAACTGGCTCCTTTCAATGTGGAAGAGCAGCGGTTCTACTCTCAGCCTCTCCCGGTTGACTGAACTCCTCACCCTATCTCTAAGGATGAGTCCAGCAATCCTACGGAGAAAGGTCATTTCAGCCGCTTGTTTCCGTGATCTCATTCTTTCGGTTATTACCCAAAGCTCATGACCACAGGGGAGGGTGAACCTCATATCCGCCCGGTATAGGGTTACCGGGGCCCCACCCTGGAGCCAGGCCTGGGGGAAGGGCTCGATGGCTAGCGCCTGGTGGCCGGGTTTTTGCCCATGAGACTCAGCCGGGCTCAGCCCGATGGAGTTGCATGGGTCCGTCCTCCAGTCCTTCTGTGGGCTCACCACCTGCAGGAGGAACCATAGGGGTCCGGTGCTATGTCCGGTGCTATGTGGATCAGGTGGCGGTTGAAGGCAGAGGCCTTGCCGGTCTGATCCCAAACTTCCTAAACTGGCTTTTGGGATGTGGAATGTCACAATTAAAACAAATAAAAAACCCCCCCCCCCCAAAAAAAAAAAAAAAAATTACTAAAAGTAGATAAAACTTCTGAAGGTAACTTAAACATAAAACAAAATACCAGAATTACAAATGGACAAATCAACCCAAACAGAATATACAGTATATATATATATATATATATATATACTGTATATATACAGTATATATAATCAACTAGCAACAAACTGCTAAACTGACGAGAGAATCAGAACCAGGCTGACACGCTTACCTGCAGCAGTAATTACAGTTACGCCTGACTAGGAAGCGCGATGCATGCTGAGTATCAGAGAGGGCGAATCAGACACACCCACCTGTCTTTATAGTAAATCGTTCATTCATGAGCGTCTGCCAATTATAGACACAGGGACCCATCAGAAATTCTACTCTACTACAAGAGGAAGATTTATCCGCCAAGATTTAGCGCCAGCCATTCACCCCCGCTGAGTCCTCGCCACCTGGCTCTGTTGTGACATCTGCTGCCGCTCCATCATATTCATCCGCCTCTCCTCTCTCCTCTCTCCTTAACCCTTCGCCAGAGGAACCAACCCACCTCCAGGGACTGCAGGACTTCATCCAGGATGTTGTAAATTGCTATACCCTCTGCCTGCGCCTGGTTGGTTAGGAGAACGTGGCATGGAGGGATGCAGCGTGGAGGCGGGCTCATCGGTTGGTAGCAGCAAAGCCCCATCTGAGGGAGGACGTCCCTGACTCCTGAAATGACTTCCTGCTGTCCGAGGTGTAGGGAAAATTGGTTACTAATTATTGGTTATTATTATTTAACAACTAATCTTTATACCTTCAATCAATCAGTCTCAAATGTTCGTGAATTCTCCTGGGTAACTTCAGAAACAGACACAGGAAAAAGAAATCAATAGAAGCTTCCATATACCATTTGCAGTTTTAATGATCAGACTCAGATTAAATGACATTACATTCAACAGACTTGTTGGTAAGGTGAAATGATCAAGTATTAATCATCACATTCAACTTGTAACTGATTATTGAGCAAAAAGGGTGTAATCACATTTGTGGAACCAAGAAAACCTCAGTGTGAATTTGTAACAGTGATGGAAATGAAGACTGAAATAATTGTAACCAAAATACGAAGAAAACTGGATGCAAATTTTATGAAGAAAATGATAAAAGCTGATTAAATGGAAGAAAGAAATTCTGGGTTACTCTAAAAAATAAAATGGAATTTAATGAAAAGTGGGATATCAATTCTCTTTAATTCCATAGCTCCGATCAAAGTTATGAACTAGTTTTAAACCTGAGACAAATTATGATATACTTTAAGGCGATGGACTTCGCATTACTCAGCAGATGAAACAAAGGAATCTTGCTCACGTGACCTTTGCATTAGCTTCTAACTGGATCCTTAGCTGAAGCTTTATTTGAGGATGATACCGGAAATTATCTGCCAACAGATAATTTCTTCACAGAGGCAAGTAGTCAGGAGCTGAGATCCGGCAACAATGATGAGAGGCTGCTGCTGGCCGCTGAAGCAGTATGTCATGGGGACAACACGAGAGGGTTTCCAGTGGCTCTCCTGGGTCCAAGTAAGTTGGATATATTGTAGTTCAGTCTGAGCAAGGTCACAGAATTGGAGAGACAAAATTAATAAAAAAAAAAAAAAAAAATCAAGCCACAAAATCCAAGTTCTTCAGATGTTGTGGTGACTGGCGAAAACAGCTTCCAGTGCAAGGAAAAAAAATGATCAGTCCACTTTAAATCACGGTGAGTTAAGAAAAATCAATAGAAAAATTTAACACAATAAAATTAAAAAAAAAAAAAAAACGTCTGAGAACACGGAGTTTCACTCCATATAAAAGAGAAGGCTGAGCTCAAAACAGAAGAAAAAGTATTTTTCCCAGACGTTTAAAGTAAAGAGAATTCAAGGCAGGACATACAGACAACTTAGACAAACTTTCAGAAAGAACCATTGCCTGAACTAGGGCATTCATCACTTAAAATGAGTAGTTTTTTCAATGGAAAAACTTGATTGACAAAAAAGGGAACCAATTGTCACCCATCAGAGGTTTGAATGAACTCTGGTCCAATAAGAAAACAGTCCTTTGTCTGTAACCGATCAATAGAATGAAAGGAGACATTGTCCAACAGAGACTGGCTGGTGATTGGCTGTCACCAGTCAGATGACTTGAGTAAGCTTTTCAGATACGATGAAACTCATCTTGATTAAATGAAAATTCACTTTATGTGTGTAAACTAACTTCAGCGATTCATGACTAATTTTCATTCTTGCTGCATTAAACATGCACTTTCATGAACTTGTCCTTCTATAATTAACATGCATTAGAATAAGGTTTGTTTAAGCTTTTTCAAACATGCAATACATTTAAACCAATGACTAATGAAACATTTTAAACAAGAATGGTATGTTAGAGTCCGGCTTGATTTTCCAGGGTGTCCTGAAAATTGAGAGTTTTTGTTAAAAGGAAGTTATTTCATTTAGTAACCCCAGTTCAGCTTGCAGAGGCGACAGCGAACATATTCCGGAGTTGTCCACCAGGAGGTAATGTTGAGCTGTGGATAATTCCTAGACACCTGTGGAATGTGGTCCAGGGTATCTGGAAGGTTTCAAACAGTTCTTGACGCATAAAACTGCCTGGTTGGGGAGGAAGTTCCGGGATTTATGATTGCAGACTAATCTGTTCCTGGCACGAAATGGGAGCCTTATAGTCCCTTTTACCATGGAATGTGTTTTCAAACTGTGGTTCTTAGGTGAAGGAAACAATTCTTGACCAGACTTTTGGGTGAAACAATTTCTTTAAGATGAAGAGTGATTTTATAGATTGGAGCCAAAGGGATTGATGCTACAGAGGAGTACTCCTTCACGCAGGGGAGGAGGAGCCATCGCGTGCTTCAGAGGTCAGGAGACCTCCAGCGATTGCTGCAGAGGTCAGGAGACCTCCAACCATTGCTGCAGAGGCCGGAGAACCTCTGTCACGTGTTTCAGAATCAGAATCAGAATCAGAATCAGAATCAGCTTTATTGCCAAGTATATTTACAAGTAAACACACAAGGAATTTGACTTGACATTGGGCGCGCACATTAGGCGCATCCAATGACACGGCAGCCATAGAGGCGCCTGTCTGCAGGGGGGGTAAAGGGGGGAGGGGGGGGAAACACAATAGGCAGAGAGAAAAAACATAGTTATCAGAATCACGCTCGTATAAGCTCATATAAGCTTATGAGCCAAATTTTGATTACACAGAAAAAAACCCTCTATGCACATTAGCAGACGATAGATACAATCACACAGCAGAGGGAGGGAGAGCAGTGTGTGTATATTTGCATGTCATTGTGTAGTGTGAGTGTAACAGTTGTTAGTGAGCAGCAGAGGGCGCCTCCAGGCAGTGGATAGATGTTATAATCATGTGACTTATAAACAAGTCAGAGATCAGAGTCTGTCTCTCTTTTCCTCTTCCTTGCAGAAGGCACATGGGCAATGTCCTCGAGAGACCAATCCGCTGACGACAACAACTGATTGTTGATGTATGGGTAGACATAAGCCACTTCCCAGCGTTATCTTCATCGAGGAGGAATGTAAACAAAGGCGCCAAAACACAAGGTCAAATCTGCACAGTGCACTCAGAGAATAAAAAAATTTCTCTCTCTTCGATTCTGTGCTTCAATTTCATACAGGCTTGAATCATACTTTAGATCATTCTCTGGAGAGCACTCAGCGATCCACAGATGTTATCCACCTACCGAAACATAGGTAAAACATGTCCAGAGAGTTCGTTCTCTCTTCAATGCATGCCAGATAGTAAATTCCATGTTAATCCTGCCGCTGACAGTCAGTGCTCCCCCCAGCTGGACGAATTGTTGAATTTGTTAAGGGAGCTACGCCGGGGTCCGCATTTGATTAGCTCACCCAGATAATTTCGATACACTAGGAAAACTCCAGGGGCCAAACAGAAGATCCTGTGATCAGTTCAATCTCAGTCGAATCACACAGACACATGAATTCCAATACCATGAGTCTCCCTTGGGTTCCCCCTGACCCGATCTTCTACTTTTTAAAGTGGTGACAATCGCATATAAGTCGCTTTCCAGATCCATAATTTCAGAAGCCGGAGTGCCTCCGTCGTGTGTTTCAGAGGCCGGAGAGTCTCCATTGTGTGTTTCAGAGGCCGGAGAGCCTCCGTCATGTGTTTCAGAGACCAGAGAGTCTTTGTCACGTGTTTCAGAGGCAGGTGAGCCTCTATCTGCTGTTCCTGAGGCGAGTGTGCCCACGTCGCCTCTTCCTGAGTTTGGCACACCTCAGTCAACAGCTCCAAAGGTCAGGGTGCTCCAACCTTCAGCGCCTGAAGGTAGTGTGCACCAACCATCAGCGCCTGAAGTTTACTCACACCAAGCATCATTTACTCCACTGGCCGAGGCCACTGCTCTTGCGGCTCATCATGAGATCATCACTCCAGCAGTAGGAGTCGGTGGACCGCCACCCAACGTACCAGAGGTTGGGGGGTCTCCACTAGCCATTTCAGAGACTGGGGTGTGTCTACCTGCTGCTTTCAAGGTCAGGGTGCTGCCATTGCCTGCCTCTAAACCGAAAGCCCATGTATTATTGCTTCCAGAACTGAACACCCCAGCATTATTGTCTCCTGGACTAAAAACCCCAGTATTTTTGTTCCTAGAACTTAAAACTCCTTTGTTGCTGCACCCTGAGCTCAGCGTCCCTGATCCTCTTTGCCTGTTGCCGTTTTAGTAACTAATGAGACACACAACTTCTAATAACACACTAAGTCATATAATCTAACAGGACCAACAAAAGTTAACAAACGGGACACTTTTACAAACACTTGTGACACTTTTATAAGTGCTTGCAATGGATTCCTTTTAATTTGATTTAAATATTTTGGCTTTTTGTGTCCCATTTGATCCCATTTGTTGGTGGTGCTGGGGTTAGAATGTGTCATCATCTTTTCTTGGTCAGATTTTATCATGCTGAGTGAGGCTGGTGTTGTGTTCTCTTGAATGGCGTGTTGGTCAGCAGAGTGATGTTTTCCTGGGACTTTGCAAGAGCTGCATTTAATATCTGTGGAGCTAAAGACTCCTCGCAAGTATAGGTGTGTGTCTCTTCATGACTAATTTGGCTCCCCAGTGGGATCACCCATGAGCCACTACTGCTTTTCAACGACCTTAAAAAGATGGCTTTTCATCTTTCACTTTTCAACCAAATCCGGAGGTTCTTTTTAGACAGTTGGCAAAGATGTTTTTTCAACCAAATTGTGCTGTGAGGGTATTATACTCAATATGAAACAGAATGTGCAAGGTCTAAATATGGGGAAAAAAGTTAAATGCCCTTCATTCTGTGACCAAAACCAATAAAGAAAGAAAAAAACTGACCAAATGGGACCCGTTATCCCATTTTGGCTCAATTTCAGTATTATGAAATTTCAGAAATGAAATATTGAAAGGGCAAAGAGGGTTTGGGTGATGAGTACAGTATTTAAAGAAACTCACAGTTGTTCTGTGGAAACATGACAGAATATAGTGCTGAAATAATTAAACAACGAGGATGGTTGCAGTGCTTGGTCATGGTGGCTCGCCGTAGGTGACATCATCATGTGGCGAACTGGCCGTGACGTCATATGGTGCCGCCCTTCTGTACATTCAGTTGTGTGTTCAGTAAAGAAAAATTAAATTCACACCCACTGCCCGCACCTCATTTTCAGACACAACAATGGCGACGAGGGTAAACATGATATTTCAACCCGTGCAACCATTCCTCACTCTACCAGGTGAGCCACCGATCCCCTGGCCCCTCTGGCACAAGTTATTTGAGGCTTAAACAATGCGAGCGACGAGAGGCTAAAGGGGATGCTAGACCACAGTCTTGGTGCTGAAGGGCAGCGTGTGCTTCACTCCCTGGGCCCTGCGAACACATATGAGGACTGTGTGACTGTGATGAGCAGGTACTTCACTGACATATGCTATTTAACAGCAAGAAGAATCATTTTCAACCGATGCTATCAGACGTGCAGACGAGACGACCTTGCAGTTTGTCACAGAGCTCCGGGTCCTCGGGAGCACGTGTGCTTTTGGCCACTTAGAGGATGAGCTAATATGCAACAAGCTAGTGGCGAATACTAGCAACAAGTGGCTGCAGGATGAGTTGTTACTGGTAAGAAACGCATCTCCCTGCTATGGCTACATCAGTGGTAGGGACGGTCGCTTTTTCTATACGATGCAGCCCTAAAGCCATTCCGTCATTTGCCTTCCAAGTGACGTGCCGGGGGCTGACCTGCTGCGCATTGATCTGATCAGCGAGCTGGGTTTCTTCATCACTGACACAATGGGCTCTACCGTTCTGACAGTCTCCTCATCCTGGCAGCACTGTTGACAGCGCTCTTCGTGGGACTGGGCTGCCTCGCCTCTTTCAACCACCGACTGCTCATTGATCCGAAGTGTCCCAGAAAATTCAGTCTCTACACTGACTACACCTTGCACAACCGGACGACGTCACAGCAGAACTGCAGAAGCTGTTAGACGCCGGTATCATTGAGTGGGTTGACGCATCTCTCTGGATCTCCAACTTGGTGGCGGCAAAGAAGAAGACAGACAGCCTACAACCATGCATTAATCTCAGAATGGTGAACAAGGCAGTGGTCCCCGACAAATACCCCCTGCCCATGATGGAGAAACTAATGGCAGCATTGCCATGGCTCAAAAGTTTTTTCCCCAAGTAGACCTCCACCAAGGCCACCTGCAGGTTCTCCTCCATCCAGACAGCCGCAACCTAACAGCCTTCATCACTCACACGTAAGTGTTCAGGTACACACGCATGCCTTTCGGCCTCAGTTCTGCCCTGAGCTGCTTTCAAAAGATCATGGCTACCATCTTCGCCAGCCTCCCAGGGGTGGTGGTGTACTTGGATGACATTGTGGTGCATGGTGGAACATCGGCCTCCCATGATGTCCGCCTTGATAAGGTTATGGAGGTGCTAGTAAAACATGGCCTCACACTCAACGGGGAGAAGTGCGTCTTTGGAGCAACGACCATCGACTTTGTGGGTTTCCGCCTGTCTACCAAGGGCCTGAGCCCCCTGCACTCAAACGTCGAGGTGGTACTGCAGTTACCTGAACACTCATGCCCCTCACAGCTCTCATCCTTTTTGGGCATGCTGAATTTTTATGGGCGCTTCATTCCCCGTTACTCGGAGACGATGGAGCCACTATGCGCCCTCCTGAAGCAGAATGCACCCTGGCTGTAGACCCCAGCGTGCTCCGTTGCCATCAGCCAATTGAAGACACAGCTCACCTCTCCACCAGTACTCGTCAACTTTGACCTACAAAACCCCATGTTTGTGATGTGCGACGCCTCCAACACATCAGTAGGAGCTATTCTGTTGCAACTGCAAGGAGGAACCGAGCGCCCAGTGGCGTTTGCCTTGAGGTCACTCACTTTGTCTGAGCAGAAGTACTCAGTGGGGAAGAGGGAGGCACTGGCATGCATTTGGGCATATGAACGCTGGCATATGTACCTATATGGATGACACTTCACACTGCGGACAAACCACAGAGCCCTCACGGCACTGCTGGAAACATCAGGGTCGGAGCACAAACCTCTGCACATCTACAGGTGGACAGAAAAACTTCAAGCATACAACTTTAACACCCAGTTTACGCTGGGCAGAGAAAATGTAGTAGTGGACCTCTTGTCCTGGGCCATACTTAGCAACTCTCCAAACGGCGACCAAGGCCCCCTGGAGCCGGAACTGATCCACATGCTACATGGGTCACTCCGAAATGTTTTCTGTCTGCAAGAGTTTAGGTGGCATCTGAGCAGGAGCCAACACTGACCCAGCTGTGCACCTTTATTCACGAGGGCAACGTACCAGGGGAACTGACACCCTTCCACAGAGTCAAGGACGATTTATCATGCTGAAATATCTGTGTGGCAAGAGGGCACTGCACAGTGATTCCACAGGCACTAAAAGGCCGCATCCTGACATCAGTACACTAGGGCCACCTGGGCATCATCAGGGTCAAACAGCAGTGTAAGGGCTCACTCTGGTGGCCAAGCATTAACAAGGATGTGGAGATCATAGTTAAAGACTGTGCGCCCTGCCTGGCCAGCAGAGAAACTGGTGTGCTACCCCCGTCGCTGTAGCCACTGCCGTGGCCATTGACCCCGTGGAAATGTGTCCAATTGGACATATGCAGCAAACTGCAAAGCGTCTCCCTGCACCAATGCTTTCTATTAGTGGCCTACGACCTCCACTTAAAATGGCCTGAGGTGTTTCCCACCAACTCAGTCACCACCGACATAGTCACCGATGGGGTGTGCCGGATGCAATCACAACGGACAACAGACTGCATTTTACGTCAGCGGATTTCAAGGCCTTTGTGAAAGAAAGGGGCATCAAATATATAAGAACTGCCTTCTACCATTCTCAGGCGAATGGGGGAAGGGGGGAAGGGGGTGGAGAGATTCAATCAGACCCTCAAGAATGGTCTCAGGGCACACCTAGCAGTTGGGCTCCCGTTTTTGGCCGCATTACAGAGCACCTTACTACATTACAGAGCAACACCTCATGCCTTGATGGGCAGCTCCCCGGCCCTATTGATGCTTGGACACGATCTGAGCCTTCCCCTGGACCGACTACACCCCCCGTCGGTCACTACCCTGGTGGAGATGCCCTAACCTAGGGGGAGGGTAGTCAAACAACAAGAATAAATGAAGCAAAGGTTTGACAAGAAATGCTGAGCGAAGTGACCGGGACTCGCAGAACTGGATTGGGTCCAGATCCGGTGCCCCAACCGTGCTCACAAATTGCAGTTGTTTTGGAGAACGCCAATGCAGATCACAGCTGTTGGGGCTAGCCACCTTTCATCTTGTTGATGGGTCATGGTGGTACGCTAGTCGCCTCAGAAAGGTGACGCCGACTTCAGCCCTGAATCAGGAGACAGCTGTGGACACGACAAGATCAGGCTTGGACTTCAGCAACACAAGACCCACAACTCCCGAAGAGCATCTTCTGGAGCCTGCGGCAGCAGAGCAGCCTGAGCGCCGTTTGGCCAGGGTTTGACAGAGGCCTCGCCATCTACAGGACTTTGTCACAAAATTTTGAAATCTGGATTGTGTGTAATTAGGTAGGACGTGACCGACCAAAGTGGCAGAATAATCCAATCGGTCATACGGGCACACCGGTAGTCTACCCGGGTGCCCAGTTAAAGGTTCTTAGGGTTTTTCGAGGGAGGGGTAAATGTGGTGTCTGGTCATGGTGGCTTGCTGTAGGTGACATCATCACGTGGCGAACTGGCTGTGGTGCCATACGGCGCCACCTTTCTGTACATAGTCAGTTGTATGTTCAATAAAGCAGAGTTACTGTAAGTTCACGCCTACTGTCTTCACATCATTTCTAGACACAGCAATGGAGGTATTCACAAATTTAGCATAAGGTACAAATGTATTAAATGTAAATTAGGAACAAATTTGCAAGAATCAAGGTGCAAAGATATGATGAAAGATACCAATTTGAAAATTACGATTTAATTGCACAGAATAAAACTTTAACCAGCAACCAGATGAGTGTTGCAAATTTACAAGAAAAAAATAATAATTTTTGAGAAAAAGTTGCAAATTTATTAGAAAAAAGTCACAAATCTGCAAAAAAAAAAAAAAAAAAAAAAAAGTTGCAAATTTACAAAAGAAAAACATTTATGTTTACTTAAACTTTTTTGGGGAAAAGATGAAAATTTACATGGGAAAAAAACTCAAAATTATGAGGAAAAAGTTGCAAATCTACAAAAAAAGGTGAAAATTTACAGGAAAAAATTGAAAATTTACAAGAAAAAAAATGCAAGTTTTTGAGAAAGTCACAAATTTACAAGACAAAAAAGCTTCAGATTTATCAGAAGAAAGTTGCAAATTTATGACAAAAAGGTTAAAAATTTGCAGGGAAAAAAACTGCAAATACAAGAAAAAGTTGACAGTTGATTTTTTTTTTTTTTTTCATCTCTGGTTACAATTGGTGGTTCAACTCAATTCTTTTTTCCAGGTTGATTTACACCTATGAATGGAGATGGAGGATGGCAGGTTAACAAGGAGATGATTTGGGGTCATTTTTGTAATAAGGGAGATAGTCCCCCCTCATCCCCCCTCAAATCCTTTACTGCCTTCCACACCATTATTGTGTCTCTAGCAGAGGAAATAAGAGTCCTGGTAAGGCTGACAGTTAAACAATTCTGTTTTCTTTTCCGACCAACTTGACTCTTGACAAAAAAGAAAGCAGCAGCAGCCTAATCTCTGTCTGCTGAGGCGTCTCCCCCCCCTTTTTTTTTGCAGTCAGTGAACCATGGGAGGGAGCCAGCTGTTTCCTGCTCTGTTTTGGTTCATTTGCTGTTTGTCCTCAGCAACAACCAATAGCTGGGACTTAAGAGCTCATTAAAGTAGAAACAGATTGAAACTAGAAAAGCACTTAGAGAGTGCATACCTCTGCCAAGGCTCCTTCCATCCCTCATGGATGACCTCTAAAATGTAATGGGTTTCTTGTGTAGGCCAGGAGCCAGTTCTGGTGAAAATTGCATCAAAATATATCCGCTAGTTTTGGAGGATTCTTGTGAACACACTGAGAAGATAAGAGCCTTGGTGGAGGTATGCATTCTCAGATCATCACCAAAATGTTATGGGTTCGTTTCTAGTTTAAGAACCACCTCTGGTGAAAATTTCATCCAAATCCATCCAGTAGTTTTGGAGTATTCTTGCTAACATGCTGTGAAAAGATAGGAGCCTTGGTGGAGGTATGCATTCTCAGATCATTACCAAAATGTTCGGGTTCCTCTCTAGCCCATGAACCACCTCTGGTGAAAATTTAATCCAAATCCATTCACTAGTTTTTGTGTAATCCTGCTGTACAAATACAAACAAGTTCCTTGGCGGAGGTATACACTCTCAGATCATCACCAAAACTTAATGGGTTCATCCTTGGTCCAAGGGCTCCCTCTGGTGAAAATTTCATCAAAATCCATCTGGTAGTTTTTGCGTAATCCTGCTAACAGATGGACAAACAAACAGACAAACCACCCCGACTACATAACCTCCTTGGCGGCGGTAAAAAGTTAGTACTAGTAAGTCAGACAGTTCACCTTGGTTCTCACTCTGCTAGCTGAACTAGCTAAATGCTTCATATCAGCACTCAGACACAGATGCTAATGTGTTAGAGCACTGATGCTAATGTGTTAGAGCACTCACCTGTAAATTCCCATATTCATGCAAACATCTTGACCTTAAAAAATAGGGAGCACAACCGGGTCTCGGAGCACATGAATTATGCAAGTCTGTCTTTGACCTATTTCAAGCTTATAAGGAATCCACTTGCCCCAACCCAAGGATCCCCGTGATTCAGCCTCCGTGAATTTGTATTTCAAATCAAAGGTGGCTCCATATTTGAATAAATATGATGGCGGTTATTGAGAAACCCCTGGATAACCTAATTTCAACAGGCCAACCTCAACTTAATATGAAAAAAAAACAAACAAACCCAAAAACAAAACAAGAAATTAGAATTCTTATAGCTGAGTTATGAGGTATGGAAAAAAGTGTTAAGGGTGAACTTGTAGCTTGGGGCTCCCCTAGTGGTAATCGGGCCATTTGCGTATCTGCATTTACAGGCAGAACTTATTGTTCCAGGCAATTTCCTTACAAATGCCTAAAAATAACTTAGCCAAAGTAAATCAAAAGCTGTTCTTCAATTCTATGCAATATATTCATAGGGTTGGTCTCATTCAAAAGAAAACACTAAATTTGGGGGCAAAATGGTCAGAATCCCTCAAAGTGCTTCTGCCACTGACTAACAGTGGCGTAAACGTACTAAATTTGAAGAAAATAAAGTTCGCCTGGGTTTTTTTTTATAGATACAAATGCCTACAAATGACACACATCTGTTAGATATTGGCTGGAAAACACAACAGGAATGTAGAACCTAGTGTTATGAAGTTCAGGTCAAAATTTTGTTACAATACCACAAAAAAATGGATATGCTAGAGGATTTTTTTTTTCCTCAGGCGTTTTTGAACTATTTGGCACAGTTTGGCACATACCTTGGAAAACCTTTATAACTTTTGAATGCTTCAACACAGAAATGTCATCTTGAGCTCTAATGAAAGGTGACACTCAGGTCTATCCTGCCCCATATCCAGATACACTGTCAGTAGTAATGACACAGAGTAAGTAAAATATAAATATCACACACAAGGCTGGTAGATGTGACTCAGTTTTGTAGAAGCGACCGAGCATTATGTTTGGGAGACGCACGGGCTTTATAGGGGGTGTGTGTGACAAACCCAGCTCTATCAGGTATCGCTAAGTTCAGAAATTGATTGGCTACATGACACATCAGCAATCCGCATACTCAGCTGCAGTTGGCTTGTTTTGTTTGCCTTAGCCATGGGGCTGGTCCTTCATGCTAAGTTGGCACTCATTAAAGGCTGTGAAAACACAAGGGAAGGTCCTATTGGGTCAAACAAGGTATCCGTCAAATCTAAGCTACGTTCTAATCCACAGTATACTTCAACTGTATTCCCTACTCCCTGCTCCTATTCTCAGGGAATATCAGTGAAGTTAACTGCCCTTCACAAAATTTCACCATTTGAAACACCCTGTAACCATTGGCTTCTTCCTCCTTGTGTTACCGCGGTAGCCATAGACACGTACTGATACTATGATGGATAATTTGTATTTCTTAAATAAAATATTAATACAAATACATTTTTATTACTATCAGTTGATATATACAATAACCAACATCAGTTTAGCTTGTTAATAGCACCTGGACTCCCCGGGAACCTACGCCAGGATCCTGTTTGCGGACTTCAGCTCCGCATTCAACACCATCCGCCCTGCTCTGCTCCGGGACAAGCTGTCCCTGCTCAATGTGCCTGACTCCCTCTGCAGGTGGATCACCGACTTCCTGACGGACCGGAGGCAGCATGTGCGGCTGGGAAAGACTGTCTCAGACTCTGCTAGCATCAGCACCGGATCACCCCAGGGCTGTGTACTTTCCCCCCTACTCTTCTCCCTTTATACCAACTCCTGCACCTCCAGCCACCAGTCTGTCAAGTTGATCAAGTTTGCGGACGACACCACCCTCATCGGGCTCATCTCCAACGGCGACGAGTCCGCCTACAGGAGAGAGGTGGCCCAGCTGGCGTCCTGGTGCAACAACAACAACCTGCAGCTGAACGCTCTGAAGACAGTGGAGATGATTGTGGACTTCAGGAAAGTCACAACCCCTCTGCCCCCCCTCACCCTCACAGGCTCTCCCATCACCACTGCTGATTCCTTCCGCTTCCTAGGCACCACCATCACCAGGGACCTCAAGTGGGAGCCGACCATCAGCTCCCTCATCAAAAAGGCCCAGCAGAGGATGTTCTTCCTGCGGCAGCTGAGGAAGCTCAAGCTACCCACCATGATGTTAGTGCAGTTCTACACAGCCATCATCGAGTCCATCCTCACCACCTCCATAACCGTGTGGTACGCAGGAGCCACTGCCAGGGACAGACTAAGGCTGCAGCGCGTCGTGCGCACTGCTGAGAAGGTGATCGGCTGCAAGCTCCCATCTCTCCAGGATCTGTACATCTCCAGGACCCGGAGGCGTGCTGGCCGGATCATAGCCGATTCCTCACACCCTGGTCACATACTGTTTGCAACCCCTCCCCTCAGGTAGAAGACTTCGGTCCATCCAGACTAAAACCTCCCGTCACATGAACAGCTTCTTCCCCTCTGCCATCAGACTGCTGAACACTAAGTGACTTATTGACTCTCGTGCACTATGTACAGCAGCTCAACCAGACTCATGTCAATCATCACTGTTTTCTTCCTGCATTACCGACTGCACTATATGGTTCTCCACATTATCTGCTGCTCGCTAATATATTTTAACTGCTGACCAGTATTACTCTCTTATTCTACACTTTATTGCATGTATAGTTTATTTCTTTTATTTTATTTTATCATGTTTAATGTTGCAGCATTGCAACGAGACAAATTCCTAGTTTGTGTACTACATGAACAATGGCAATAAATCTGATTCTGATTCTGATTCTGATTCTAATAATGTTAGCAACAATAGTTTGTTTTGCTCGTATTTTAGGTGCAGTGTGTGATGATATTCATGGGATGTATTATTGTGTGACACGGGTGGTGACTCCACCTTTCCGGTTCCTCCGCCACCTGGGGTATAAGAGGGCTGTGAGGCAGAGGCGTGATCTCTTTGACCACCTCTCTGCCTGGTGCGAGTGTCTGTGCTATCAGAGAGAGTCCATAATAAAGCTGTGTTCAGTTCCACCTTCAGTCTTGTCACTGACCCTCGTTTACCGACATAACACAATGGCTTATAGGTAATCTTCTTGTCAACTTCCGGTGAAGTGATGTACCGTTGTTCACTTCTTCCCTGCTCAGTTCTCAATTCCCTTTGAACTGCAGACCGTTTGCTCCCTTCGGTTTGGAATCTCACTTAAAATGGCGGAATATCCACTTCGGAGTATGCTATTGGGCGATCAGAACACACCCTAGACAGTGACGCAAGTATTTTGGGCTTCCATTTACAGCACTATCTCGATGGGGAATGTAGATTTTTTTTAGCACGTAAACAGAAAAAAGCAGGACGTTAGCCTGCTGAGTTTCAAACAATGCTATGATTTTTATGGGCAGTTTCCCCTGTGATCATCTAGATGGACAATAAATCTTACTCAGATGGATCTATTGGACCTTTTGCAAAACAAATGGACCATATTTGTTGGATTAATATCAATTCAAGGACAATACTGTAAGTAAGCTTCTTTGGTGAATAAATGCTATATTGCTACGTTGTGCTATGTTTGATGCCCTATTTACATCCATTGTTATGACTTTGTCAGAAATCTGTCTTAATAACTAAACATATGAAATTCTAAGCTTTCAAATGATGTAAGGCATGACTATCCACTCTAAACATGTTTACCACATTTCACTGTGTGGCAGCAGACGCCCACGGGACATGGAACATTAAGGGGTTAAATTGCTTATTGGATAAAACTAACATAGTTTGAGGAAAAAAGTACAAATACATGCATGAAGTGGAAAAAATAAAGGAAAAACTAGATAAGCCTGCAGGTTGATGGCACAGATAAGGTGACTCCAAAACAGATGGACCAACAACTGGCAGAAGGACAGAGATATAAATATAGACAGGTGTTAATTAGGTGGGTGACTCAGAGGTGAAAACAGTTTGGGTATTTAGGAAAATAAAACAGGAAATGGTGACATGACTAAGGCACACTGAGGACGAGAAGACCTCCATGAACACAAGGGTGTCAGAAACAACAATGGCCAAATAAGACAAAGCAATGTCATTTTCAAATTTTTATCCTCTTTATTTTTCAGCTTTAATTTCAGGGGGCAGATGAGGAGACCAGTTCTTGCAAATGGGCCCTGCATGCTGTCCAAAACCTTATAAAACCCCCTTCACATTGGATGAAGACCCCACTATAACCTAAGAGATCAGCCAGAATGTGAATGGGCTTTGTAGGGTCTTGATGGGGTCTTGAGGAGACCATAAAGAACATACCGGGAACCCCATTATGCTTGATAGCGTGTGGAGAGTTTTGAACAAGCACAAAACTTCAGTGGTGAGGTTGTGGTGGTTAATGATCGCGGGCATAGGTGTAAATCAAGGGGGCAACAGAGAGAACATGCCCCCCACCTGGAAAAAAAAACAGAGAATTGTCCCCCTCAGCTCATCATAAACTTTTTTTTTCATATCATGCTACATAACAGAATAAAATGCATCTGAAGCACAAATTTGAAATCTGCAACGATTTTCTTGTAAATTTGCTTCTTTTTTCTTGTAAATTTGCATTTTTTTATTTTAAATCTGCAGCTATTTTGTTGTACATTTGTATCTTTTTTTTATAAATGTAGAATTTTTTTCATAAATTTGCAACTTTTTCCCTTTAGTTCTGCCACTTTTTTCTTGCAAATTTGCACCTTGTTCCCTCATACATTTAAAACCTTTTTCATAAATTTGCATTTATTGTAAATTTACAACTTTTTTCTCATAAATGTAAAACTTTTTCTCAGAAATTTGCTTTTTTCTTCTAAATTTGCAATTTTTTTCTCATAAATTTTTCAGGTTTGTCTTCTAAATTTGCAGCTTTTTTCCTCATGAATGTGCTGTTTTTTCTTCATAAATTCATTACTTTTTTGTTATAAATGTACAACTTTTTTCTTGTAAATTTGTAACTTTTTTCTTCTAAATGTGCAACATTCATAAGGAAGCTTTAATTTTTAATCTGTGTAACTGATCAAATTGTCTTTGTTCATCTGCATCAGGGGTGGGTAATCATGCGCCACGGTGGGCTATTCCACTGCAGATTTTCTGTTCCACCCAATGTTTTCAGCAGGTGTTTGCTGTGATCAGCTTCAAGGATTGCTAATAATTGAAAACACCTGCTGAAGACACTGGGTGGAGTAGAAAAGCTGCAGTGGAATGGCCCTCACTGCCCACTCCAATCTACATAATGCATTAAGATTATGTGGCATGATCTTCTAGTGCGTAACTGCATCCTAACATGGTCTAAGCGGGGGGTCAAGTCAGGACATGTCTGGAGCTTATGTGGTAGGATCATCAAAGAAATGTGCTGCTGACATATAGAGCAAGGTGGGGGGCACAGGAGAGTGTCTTGGGAATGTGGAAAATAGTGGAAAAATATCAGGGATAAAGTGTAACAACCGCCTTCGCACTGAAGGAGGTTTTTAGAATTTTTGTAATGAAGCATCACTGGTGGACTGGAGTGTGTGGTTTCAGGGGGCCCCAGGGTACAATAAGCACAGAAATATTTGTGAATGAGTGGCTCCAGGCGATCAAAAATATGGATGACAACCAGCCAGATCAACCGTTGAGCTAACGCCGGGTGACCCATCTATCTGCCTCTCCCCGCTGAGGTGATCTCTGAGCTGTTAGACTGACCAACTTCAACCAACTAGCTAGTGCTAGCGGTTCGATTTAGCATCGTGGTGAAAATATAACAAAATAAGAAAGAATGATGCAAGATATTTTATCAACTGTAGATTAGGGAAGCAGGTGATTGAAACGTAAAGAAAATAATATAAACTACGCTTGTTAAGCTAACTCACTATTAGCACTGTTAGCGCCACTGGCTTCTCATTCATCTGGGTGGGGACTGAATCACGGCTATATCACGATGATGCGTTGTCAATGAAGAGCAAAGCATTTGCCAGTAATGTAGGGAAAAAGATGCAGAAGAGCAAAACCAGCTTCTGCTGGTTATCTAATATCTAATCTAATATCTCCAGATCCTCCTGTCTCAGAAAGATCAAGACCATCACAGGAGACCCCTCACATCCCGTCCACCACCTGTTTGACCTGCTTCCCTCTGGACGACGGTTCAGATCAACCAGGTCCCAAACCTCCAGACTGACAAAGTTTCTTCCCCTGGGCCATCCGTAGTACAGTAAGAGACTCCAGCCCCTCCCTCTGAACACTCACATGCACAGAACTGAGGACCTTTTAATTATCACTATAACTCACCTGTCTTTGCACTCTGCACTTTCATGTAGTGTATTGACCCATCTGTGAAATCACTACTATGTATATTTTCCATAATTCTTGGTCCATTTTATTCAATTATATGTTCTGCACTCCGCACTCTTGTGCATATAGTTCCACCTATGACGCCACCCCCATTCCTGTGTATATTTCCAGAATCGTGGGCTATTTTTATTTCAGTCGTGTGTTTAATCGTGTGTTCGGTAACTGTGTTTTATCTAATCCTTCTCTCTTGCTTTATTGCGCAGTAGCCTGGTAGAGCACCCACAATTTTGTTGTACTGTACAGCTGTACAGTAACAATAAAGCCTATTCCATTCTATAATCCTATTATCTTTTTTCCCCTTCTCCTATCAAGCAACTAGGTAAGCAGAACAGAAATCTGCTTTCCATGTCGTGCCAAACAGATTTACTTTGCCAAAAGGAGCTTTTTACAGCACATACGTATCTATGTACTGTAAATTATTTATAGACTCCTGAAACGGTCTCATCATGATTCTGGTATCTGCACCTGCAAAAGAACATACTGTATGTGTGTGTGCATGTGTGTGCATGCACATGTATGAAAGCACGCTCAGAGTGAGTGTGTGTGTGTGAGTGGTTTGCCAGGAAACATACAAAGAAGGCAGCAAGTCGGATTATCTTTTTAACGGGCCTCCTCGATGGCCACTCTCTCTCCTGGGCTCAGGCTATCATCCAGGGGCCAGATTATCTTTATTTTATGGAGTATTCTCACATCTTTGATCATTCTAACAGGGAGGGAACCGCGTCCACTCGTCTTATGAACATCCGCCAAAGGCTCAGGGCGCCGCCAACTTCCAGGTTCTCGCAGCCAGGGCGGGGTGGAATGACATCATGTTGCGCTTGGTCTTCTTGCACAGCTTAAATTCCAACCTTCATGATGAGCTTGTCCATCTTCAGGATGAACCCAAGTCGTTCAATGTTTTAATTTCTTTGGTTGTTAAGCTGGACAATAGACTTTGAGAGCACTCGAGGGAAGTTGATAAAGCAACCTTTTTGTCTGACAAAAAAAGAAACTGTAAATTAATTATGAAAGCCCCATGTATTGACTTGCCTCAACCACTCAATTTAGTTGCTCTGTCGGGCCAACCCCAGCACCGAGTCACCAAGCAGACTATTCCCATAGCCACGTTATCCTCTGGAAACCATCGTGAACATTTGTCCTTCTTTGCCCTCCCTACTTCCTCATCACCCATTGTTGTAGTCTATCCTTGGTTAAAACTCCACAACCCAACCATAGATTGGTGCAAGGGAACGATTGGTTCTTGGAGCCCCTTTTGCATGTCAACGTGTTTCCAGTCTACTGCCTGCTCACCACGTATTCCCATTCAGCCCCCCACTACTGAGCTCCCTGATATGGCCAATGTTCCCTCAGTTTATCATGATCTGACCCCCTTTTTCATCAAAGCCAAAACTCTGTCTCTTCCCCCACATCGGCCCTATGATTGTGCGATTGAGCTCCAGCAGGGGGCGCGATTACTCTCCAGCCACCTGTACAATTTATCAGCCCTTGAGAAGGAAGCCATGGATAAATATATTAAAGAGTTCCTAAGTGCTGGTGTTATTCACCCTTCATCTTCTGCAGTCGGAGCAGGGTTCTTCTTTGTCAGTAAAAAGGATGGCACATTCCGCCCCTGCATCGATTACCGCAAACTCAATAATATTACAGCTGAGGACAAATATACACTACCACTCATCAACTCCACTTTTGATCAACTTCAGGGTTCCACCATTTACACTAAACTGGATTTCCAAAATGTATACCATCTAGTTTGAATCCGAGAAGGTGATGAATGGAAGATAGTGTTCCATACTCCAACAGGCCACTTTGAGTATCTCGTCATGCCCTTTGGCCTCACTAATCTCCCGGCGGTTTTTCAATGCCTTAATGTCGTGCTGCTTGATTTCCTTGACTCCTTTGTTTTTGTGTACTTGGATGACATTCTGATCTTTTCTTGCTCCCCAGAAGAACACAAGATCCATGTGCGGATGGTGCTCGTTTGTTCCTGCAGCAGTGAAGGAGGAGGTCATTCGCTGGCTACTCACCGCAAAGTTTTCCTGCCACCCAGGGGTAGCCAGGACCCTTGCCTCACTTCGCCACATCTTCTGGTGGCCGACCATGTCGCGTGACATATGGGAGTACATCAAGGCTTGCCCACAGTGCTGTGCAGGCAAGCCCCCCCCCCATTGGGTTGCTTCATCCCCTCCCCATCCCCAGTCGTCTCTGGTCAAACATACCATATGACTTTGTCACCAGGTTTCCCTCCTCTAATGGCTACACCGTCATCCTGACAATCGTGGATAGGTTCTCCAAGGATGCATACTTTGTTCCCCTATGCAAGTTACCATCTGCCTTGGAGACTACCAACTTGTTCATCAACCACATCATCAGGCTGCACGGCATACCAGGTGACATCGTCTCAGACCGTGGTCTCCAGTTTGTGTCACAGGTTTGGTGCACATTCTGCAAGTCCATTGGGGCCACGGCCAGTCTATCCTCTGGCTACCACCCACAGTCCAATGGGCAGTGTGAGCAGACCAACCAGAAGCTGTAGGCCTTTTTATGGTGTGTCACCACATCTGACCTCATGTCATGGAGCACTCACATCCCCTGGGTGGAATACACCCACAACACTGCCACCTCTGCAGCCACAGGGTTTTCCCCCTTCAAAGCATCACTGGGCTATAATCCTCCTCTCCTTTCCATCATGGAGGAGATCGCTGTGCCCAGTG
This sequence comes from Pholidichthys leucotaenia, assembly GCA_020510985.1. Classification (NCBI taxonomy): domain Eukaryota; kingdom Metazoa; phylum Chordata; class Actinopteri; order Cichliformes; family Pholidichthyidae; genus Pholidichthys; species Pholidichthys leucotaenia. Next base: position 285,347,636 of record CM035847.1, on the reverse strand, counting down.
TTACCAATCACATGGCCAGATGCTGTCATTTCTGGAAGGACACCAAGGTGGCGCTGCTCTGCTCCAGGGAGGAAAACATCAAATGGGCCAACTGGAGGGGACCCCTGCCCCTGCCAACATGGTAACATACAAGGTATGGCTTTCAGTTATAAACTTCTCTGACTGACTGTAAGAAGTTGGCTCCCTATTTTGTTGGTCCATTCACTGTCATTGCCATTGTCAACCCTGCCTCTGTCTGGCTTAGCCTTCCTCCCTCTCTCTGTTTCAATCCAGTGTTCCACATTTCCCAGGCCAAGCCTATGTTTGCCAGCTCCCTCTGCCCTCTGTCCAAACCTACACCATGCCGAAAATAGTTGATGGAGGACTAGTATACACAGTAAAATGCATTATTGAAGCCCATCGCTGGGGTCGCAGCATATAGTACCTGGTTGACTGGAAGGGCGATGGACCTGAGGAACGATCATGGATCCCCAGGTCGTTCATTATGGACAGCTCCCTGATCCACCAGCAACACCCTGACAAGCCTCGAGTTACGCCAGGAGGCGTCCGTTGAGAGGGGGGTACTGTAATGGTTACTGGGTGCTTTGTGTCCTTGTCTCTCTCTGTCCCTCTGATTAGGCACTGATAGAAAAATTTCATATTTGTCTTATATTTGTGAATTGCTTTGTCTCAGAGTCTGCCTCAGAGTCTGTGTAAAAGTGTCATGGATACTGCTGCATTAGTTATCATCTTGTTTTTAGTTCACTTTGTGTGGCTCCCGTGTGACTGGTGCTGAGTGAGCGTCATGGTTCCTGAGAAAAAGATAATCTGTACACCAAGTTTTGACCAGATGTACTGGACCAATCATGATGGACAATTTGCCCCTCCACCTCTCAGATAACGGAGGGCTTAAAGAACTGAGTGTTGTGTGTTTGAGTCAGAATGGTGTGCGAATAGGCTCTGAGACTATTTTTGTATTGTTCTCCACTGGCCAGTGTAATTAAATTTGCTGAAACTCTGATCCAGCCTGTTTTTTGACTGAAGGTTAAGAGGAATTTTTCTAACATACTTGGTGCCCGAACCACAGGGACTCCATATATCTTTCCTGCCTGCTTCTGACGTGGGACAACAGCGAGTGCGCACAGCTGCCTCCCCCGCCGGTGCCAATGAGCAGGTTTTGTGGAAGTGAGACAGGTCCGGGGGCACTGGAGGCAGGGCTGGAGAGTGACGGAGCCAACCTGCAGGCAGATCACAGTGAGTAAATTTAATTGTTGATGACACCTGTTTGCAGTCTGCAGTCGGTCTGAGAATACGTGTAAGAGTTGTAAACCAAGCATTTGATACCCCAAAGTCTAAATCGGGTTTTAGGCGAGGTAGAAGGTTGGTGGTCCCGGTTCGAGGCCACAACAAAAATGTGCATTTCCACTGTGTTAAGTGGACCAATAGAGCACACGGGGGTATTAAAATCAATGCAAGATCTTTTTTACATCACAAGTGAGCATAGATTAAAATCAATGCAAGATCTTTTTAATATCACAAGTAAGCATAGATTCGAGAAAAATATCAATGCGAGATCTTCTTTACATCAGAAGTGAGCATCGATAAAGTGAGGGATAACCTTAAAATAAAGATAAAATAGTGCTAATCTAATAAGAATAAACTCTAATGTGGTAATAAGAACTATAATACCTTAAGGCATCATTCAGAACAAGTCTAAAATAAAATAAAATAATCCTTAAAAATATATACACGATAAAATGGCCTCGAATTATAATAAAAATAAAATAAATATGTTAAATAAATAACTGCAGTTTGTTTGTCTGGTCATTCCTGTGCTTGTCCATGTGTGTTTTTAATGTTTTATGGTTTACTTTGGTGAGAAAAAGAGAGAAAAAATAAATGTGTTTTCAGAGCGGCAGATGATTGATGATGAGAACCTTGGGTTGCCAGATCTGCTTATTATAAGCGACTTTGGATTGTTTCACTAATATGTGTGTGCTTATCTGGAGCTTGCTATGTGTGTGTGAAAGGACTAACCTGTGTTGTGCTAAAGCAATAATAAGGTCACACTGAACTGGGGATTTTGGTAAGATGAAAGGTATTAGATGCTTGCTTTTTGTCTCAAGATAGTTTTGGCAGTAATTTCTTTTGTTGTACAATGTTTTGTGGGTTTTTTGCTGTTGTGTTAAGCAATTTCATCTTGCTTTATTGGCAGATATCTTTTTTATTTTTTACCTAACATTATCAATTGCCAGAATTTTTTGCGTATTTTAAGTAAAATTACCTGCCAGCAGAGCAAGAAAATTTGATTTTTCTTTTGTTTGGGATGGCTGAAGGTAGGCAAACAGCATTAGGTTATTTCCTTTGACTTATATTTGACTTTTGCAGTGTAATTGTAATCTCTAGTTCACAGTTGCATTATCTCTCCAACTGAGGGGCAACAGTGGCTTCAGATGGAAAAGAGAGAAAAAAAGGGGGGTGACAGGCTGACTTGGACTGTACTTGGAAGGTAAAATCAAAATCTAATGATAAATCTGAGAAATTGACCATGGTAAAAGGAAGGAAAAAGATTTGACTAATATGTGTTTTATCTCTTCTATGCTGCATGATAAGTCTGGCGTGGGGACAGGGGGGCTGTGCTTCTGCTCCTCCTCTGCCGTGCTCCCCTGCTGCTCAGCCCATACCTCAATCTCACAGAACTCCAGGCTGGGGAAGCTGCAGCAGACGTCACCTCGCCTCCGCTTGTCTCCACCCCTCTACCTGGAGTAGCCACACCGGGGCGCCCAAGAGTTAAGTAGATGTGCGCACATATCCACTCAACACTCACCATCAATATGATGAATAAAACTGAAGATTATGGAAAATGTTGTCACTGAATAATACTCTATGATTGAACTTTAAATACAGCTTATATGGGACAATCCAATCCACAAACAAGGTAACGATGAAAGTGTTTAAGCTTATACAACCAGGTTACAAGAGGTTTGATGGGCATTCTGATTTAACTTAAGGCTGCTAATGACTGAGGTGTAGAACCTTATTGGCAGCATTTGAAAAGTGTCTTTTTTCAAAACATGCACCCACACCTAGCTGATTACATCTGCTAACATTTGGTCACATACCGCACCTGTGCATTTGGTGATGTGTTAACTTATGAAAAGTGAAAGAAAAATCAACTCCTGTTTGTGTGATTGTTGACACGAGGGAGGGGGGATTTCCCCCCCCAATGCTATTTTTCAGAGTGGCACCGGAACTGGACCCCAGTGGTGGAGGGAGGACGGAGGGAGGCATGGGATGAGTTGGACGCGGCAAGGGGAACATGGTGTTTGTCATCAATGTGGACAAACAGGCCACTGGCAGAGGCAATGTCCTAGATGCCAGCAGTGGCGGAGAGGGGGAGGAGGACCCCACGGGTCGACAACCTGACTGACCGCACCGAAGCAAAGTACAACTGTTGACACTAACACTGACATAACAGACATCCATTTACCTGACCTTGACTTGATGTTAACAATGCAGTGTTTACCTGAAGTGACATTGTAGGTTCAGGACATTCCAATAAAGTTTCCCAATGGAGAACTGTATGAGAGCATCACATTTTCCACATGTGACAGAAGTACATGTAATGCAGGCCACAGACCAATATTGTTGACAAACATTGGAGGGGCCCTGATCCAAATTATGGAAAAACATTCCGCAGAGGAATGTGGTTAATCTTGGAAACAAACTCCTGATCTAAGAGTTCATTGTTCCTCAGAACTGGACACCTACTTACTGCCTTTGAACTGGGTGACCACAGTGCAGAAAGAAGTTCATAGTGATGTTCCCAACTCACCCATGCGATCACACGTCATCACCTGATGAAGAAATATACAAACAAGACACCATTGCCTTACTGAAATTTTTAGCAGAACAAAGTTCGAAAGTCAACAAGGAAAATTACAGTTGTGGAAAAAAGAAGTCTAATATTTAGGCCACATTTTGTCAGCAGAAGGCAGACATGTTGACCGAACTCGCAAACAAGCTATTTTGTCAGCACCAAAATTCATCACAAAAAGAGACATGATGTCATTTTTGGGTACTTTAAATTGTTGTTGCTCTTGGATTGCAAATTATTCATTTGAAGTGCAACCTTATCTGATCTCATCTACAAAACACCCATGGCTCAGGTGGACAGAATTGAGTGGACACCTGAGGCATTTGTTAAAAAAAAAAAAAAAAAAAAACTTTTGGTCAGCACTGATGTCCTGGCACTCCCCAATTACAAAAAGCCATTTGTACAAGTGGCTGTTTGTAGAGAGGGGCACATGACCTCAGTGCTCCTTCAGCCAAGTGGCACAAAAATGCATCTGGTAGCATCATCATCATTGGCAGTCACTCGAAGCGAGTGGGGACGTCTACTTGTGGGTCTTCAGGTGGGCGTAGAGGCCGATCCATGACCCGCATATTTTGGTGCAATGTTGGCATGGGAACATGGTGGTGGGTTGTGGTCATGCTGGAGCCTTTTTCTGTCTTTCCTTGCGGAGCTGTTGTTCTGTTTCTGCGACACGGTGGATTTCCTTCTCATAGTGTGCAGCACCTTCTTGCACTGCTTCTTTCCATCGGTGCCTGTTTAGAGCCATGTGCTCCTAGTCAGGAGATAAGATATTGAATTTTTTAAGGTTTGTTTTAATATTGTCCTTGAACCGATTCTTTTGCCCTCCTGGAGCCCGCGAACCTCTCTCCAGTTCAGAATAAAGAATTTGTTTTGGGAGACGGGTGTCAGACATGCGAATGAGATGGCCAGTCCATCGTAGTTGGTGTTTTATTATTGTGGTGGAAATGCTGGGCATTTTGGCCTCTTCCAGAACACTGATGTTTGTGCGTCGGTCCTCCCATTTAATCCTCAGAATCTTTCTCAAAGCTCTTTGGTGGAGCTGCTCCAGAGCTCTCAGGTGCCTGCTGTAGATGGTCCATGATTCTGCCTTGTACAGTAAGGTGGGGAGAACCAAAGCCTTGTAGACCAAGAGCTTGGTATCGATCCTGAGATCTCGATCTTCAAAGACCTTCATCCTGAGTCTGGCATATGCTCCATTGGCACAGCTCAGACGATGGTTGATCTCAGAGTCAATGTCCACTTTGAAGGAGAGAAGACTGCCGAGGTAGGGGAAGTGGTCAACATTTTCAAGAGGGGTGTTGTCCACTTTTATAATGGGTGAAATAAATGGCTGATTGAGTGGAGGTTGATGTAGCACCTGGGTCTTCTTGATGTTTAAGGTTAGACCCAGGGCTCTATATGCCTTGGCAAAGGCATTCAGGATACCCTGTAGGTCTTCTGCGGAGTGTGCTACTATGGCGTTGTCATCTGCATACTGGAGGTGTTGGTACCATAATGGTGGTGTTTCTAACCTTGCTTTTGGCTTTGAGCCTGGCAAGGTTAAAGAGCCTACCGTCGGTTCTGTACCGGATCGGAATTCCCTGTGGTAGGTCTTTGCCAATGAGGTGAAGTATGGCAGCAATAAAGATAGAAAAAAGGGTGGAAGCAATGATGCATCCCTGTTTGACCCCTGTCTCCGCGGTGAAAGGCTCAGACATGGAGCCACTGTTACTTAGCACCGTGGCTGTCATTCCATCATGCAGTAGCCTCAGAATCCTGATGTATTTCTCTGGGCAGCCATACCTCAACAGTATGCTCCACAGAGCCTGGCGATCTACTGAGTCAAAGGCCTTTGTCAGGTCTATAAAAGCCATGTACAATGGCAACTTGTGCTCACGGCATTTCTCCTGAAGTTGGCGGGCAGTGAAGATCATATCTGCTGTACCTCTAGATGGACGAAAGCCGCACTGTGATTCTGGGAGTATTTCCTCAGAAAGTGGCAGTAAACGGTTAGCGAGAACACGAGCAACTACCTTGCCAGTTGTTGACAGGAGTGAGATGCCTCTGTAGTTTCCACAATCAGCTTTGTCCCCCTTCTTAAATATGGTCACAATCAGAGCATCCCTGAGCTCTGAGGGGAGCTCTTCCTTTTCCCAGACCTTCAGAAGGAGGGCATGGAGATGGTACAGGAGTTCTGGACCACCTTCCTTTAGGACCTCAGCTGGGAGCATATTACTCCACAAGCCTTGCACCTGTCGGAAGGGCACTGCCACCATGTGTGCAGGTTGACATAGCCGCCTCCATGGCAGTGCAGGCCTCAGCAGGGCTCGTTCTTTTTCATCCCTTGACCCTGAAGGTCACACATGCAGTATCAATCATCTTGTCACAAAATACAATATCAGTGATCTCACCACCCAGACACCTTGCATGCATGAAAATGCCATTATCACAGCCTCATCTAACCATTGACCGTTGCACAGTAACAAAGTTAAATTAATTTGTAAATTAGGTCAGAGAAAAGCACTCATAGCATACACTGTCAGCCAGTATGCATTCTTTACCATCCATCACTTCACAAAACAGTGGAAGAAAAGAGGCATGATTACAAAGACCTCATTTTAAAACTGTTTGACACCATCTAAATTAGCCATGGGGTTTCCCATGTATCAAAGGGGGATATGAATAGTAAAATAATTAATAATGTATGATAAGTAAAAATAATTTGCTACTCAATCTAAAATGTGCTACTCAATTTTGTAAGAAGAAAATAATGCTTAAGGGAACTTAAGGCCTGATAAAGGCACCCTCCCTGCATCAACTTATCCTTTTCAAAACCTTTGCATGGATTCCATTGAACTAAATAAATGTGAAGGGAAGAAATATTGTTTGGTGATTATTGATAAATTTATTAAATAGACAGAAGCCTTCCCTTGCACTCATCCAAATGCTGATACGGTAGCAAAGAAACTCTTAACTGAAATAATACCAAGATTTGGAATAACTGAAAAGATTTTCTCAGATATTGGAACACATTTTGTAAATTAGATTATATCACACTTAGGTACAACACTCAACATTAACTTGGAAAACCACTCAGCTTACCATCCACCATCTGCAGGAATAGTGTAATGCACAAATAGGACTGTTAAAGAAGGCTTAGGAAAATAGTGACAGAAATAGGAAGAATAATTGATGGTAAGCCTTACCTACTCCCAGCATTACGGCCATTTAATTCAGGTGATAAGGAAGCGTGTTTAGCTGATTACATGCAAAGAATGTTGACTGACAGAGATATTGTTCATGCTGCTCTTCCCAGGAGGGACCACGGGGAAGTACCCATCTTGGCCAAGCCGGGGGATCTGGTCCTTATCAAAGTCATCAAAAAGAAAAAACTGGGCCGATGCTCCCTGGCAAAGACCACACAAAGTCATCCTGGTGACACCAACAGCTGGGAAAGTCAAAGGGGGTGACTCCTGGGTGCTTTTGACACATTAAAACTTTACCCCGTACAAAACCCCCAGCAAGAAACTAAGTAATCCCCATTCGCTCAGCAAGACTGTTTCTATTTTAATCCCAATTGTAAACTCTGAAAAGACAAAAAAGGGGGAGATCCTCAACTAGTGACAGTTTAACTGTTTAACTGTTTTTTTTTTCCTGTTGTTTATCATGGAGAGACAAAATGCCAGAGAGAGAAGGTTGGCAGCTGAAAGACGTGATTGGTACACCTGTTTTTTCATCATCATTATTCTTGTGGTAGCACTTTTATTTTGGTTATTTTTAGGGACATCACATCTGTCGCAAGATCTGTGGTGGACTTTTGTCAGTTGGTGCATCGTGACATGCACTACACAAAGAGCAGAGATAAACAAACCTATCATCTGGTCAGTCACTGCAACAGATACTGGAGTCAGTTTGTCTTGGCCTGTCCTTGCCACTGATAATACCTCTATCTGCCAACAATGTGCCACTAGTCCAACAAAAGCTAGCGGTACTCAAATACTTTGCAAGCAGTTTCATGAAATGGTCAGTCAGAAAGTAACTCATACTGGCTCGGACATTGCCCCTGGTTAACAAGGTCAGGAGTTCCTGGCAGCGGAATGCGAAGGACAGAGCTGTGTGGAGGAATCTGATCAGACCTAAATGAAACAGTCATTGTTGCCCCCAACAGACTGCTATGATGATGATGATGATGATGATTACCCATCTATCACAGGGCTAGATACATTACACACACACACACACACCATGACTGTCTAGAAGGTCCAGGTCATCAGGACCATGTTTATGCTGGTATTGTGTGGTGGAAATATGCTAATTACACAGGCAAATCAGCTAATCACTCAAATTGCTATGTGTGTTCTTTGCTCCCACTCTCAGCTGGTCAAATATCTGTCACTGCTAAACTAATGGAACTATCAGAAGCTGTTTATTTCTTGCAAGAGGCTATGTGTCATGAATCGCCCTTCAGGGCAGAAAGAAACAGACCCACGTGCTGAACTGTCATTAGTGCAATTTATTACAAAAACAACAAACATAAAGTAAAACACGATGCTCAAAACGCAAAGTATAATAAGGGAGAAAAACTTACGAGAATTACACGCCAGAGCAAGGCAGGGCTCTAGCGGAGACAAGGAGAATATCCATAAAGACAGCGGCAAGGACGGAATGAAAATGAAGCCCTTATATATGGATCAGAATGCATTAACATAAATGACAACATGTGTGGGTACCTGAACGGGCAGAAGAAGATGATGGTACATAATTGGGATCAGCTGCAGCAGTGAGAGGGAGGCGAAACAAAACTGACAGCTGACAGGGCATGCCCACACAAGCTTCATGCCCCTGACAGCTGTCCACAGTAAAAGGGTAACACTAGAGAAATACAGAATAAAATAACATACCAAATAAATATAAATAAATACACAATAAAAATATGACACTAATACAAACAGGAAAAATTGCATGCAGAACAAAAACACATAAACCCAAAAAGCATAAGATGCAACAGATGAGTAAATAAGCAGAAAAGCCATGAGACCAAGTCTGGCGGAGAACTCCAGCATTCAGCTCATGACAGAGCCCCCCCTTCTCCAAGGGGTGGAACCCAGACACACTAGGGTAACACCAAAAGAAAGAGAAAAAGCCTGCCCCCCACCCAGCAAGGCACAACAATAACCCACCCAGGGTGGGTGAGGGGGGGACAGGCTAAACCCTGCTCAGGACCCACACCAGTCAAACCCTCAACCCCACTAAGCCCCCTGGACCGAGGAGCTGAACAGTTCAGGCAGTTGAACAGAGTCCCAGGCCCGCCAGATAGTATGACAGTACGAGTCATGTGGCCTCCCAGAGAACATGGGCCACCCAACTCTGCAGCACAGTCTGTTGGGTGGCCTGCCAGAGTTCTTCAGCCACCCGAACAGAAGAAATGGCCCAGGAGGCAGCCACCCGATGGGAAGGGCAAACAGTGAGCAGGAGACGGGAGTTGAGGGAACCACGACGCGTCAGGCAGTGAAAGAGGAACCATGATGGTGTCTGGCAGCGGAGGGGGAACCACGGCACCCTCGGTGGCTCCGGGCTGGAGCAGAGTTGCACCCTCGGTGGCTCTGGGCTGGAGCAAGGCAGCATCCGCGGTGGCTCCAGGCTGGAGCGAAGCTCCACCCGCAGTGGGCCTGGACTGGACCATGGCTGCACCTGCGATGGACCCAGACTGGGCCATGGCTGCACCCATGGTGGAACCCGGGCTGGAGCAAAACACCCATGGCGGGCCAACTCTGGAACACAGCGCCCAAGCTGGTCTCAGGCTGGGGAGTTGCACCCACGATGGTCCCCGACTGGGAAACAACACCCATGGCGACCCGGACTGCAGAGGACCTGCACCCACGGAGGTCCTGGGCTGGGACATAGCACCCGCAACGACCTCAGCAGGGGGAGCTGGCCCCACAATGATCTCGGGCAGCGAGTCTAGACCCACAGAGACATCTGACACAGATGGAGCTTCCTCGGTGACCCTGTGAGAAGGCTCAGAGAAAACAGGCAGAGGAACAGGGTCATGGTCACCGGTAGCGGCAGAGCCCGGCGAGGTGAGCTCAGGTGCAGATGATGGCTGCACCCGGCTCTCCTCGCCAAGAGCCAGACAAGAGTTCTCCAAAACAGATATGAGAAAAACAAAGGAGAGCACTTGCCTGAGCTCGAGCTCCACCGTCGTCCAGGACTCCATCAATCCAGGAGATGGTACTCCGGGCTCGGCCTTCTGGAGGTCCAGCTCGGACTCTGCTGTAGTGGCCCCTGCAGCAGGCATGGTGGTTGGTGCAGTCTTAAGGCTCCCAGGCGAAGTGACCCATGCAGGAGACTCGTCCAGCGTGGCGGCTAAGGGTTGGCTCACCGCTGGTGCTGAATGCCACATAGTCAAAGCCCGGGGACTCTCCTTAGTCCAGGACTCCGTCGATCCAGGCGAAGGTGCTCCGGGCTCGGCCTTCTGGAGGTCCAGCTTGGACTCTGCTGCAGCAGCCCCTGCAGCAGGCATGGCGTTTGGTGCAGTCTTAAGGCTCCCAAGCGAAGTGACCCACGCAGGAGACTCATCCGGCATAGTGGCTGAGGGTTGGCTCACCGCTGGTGCTGAACTCCATGTAGTCGAAGCCTGGGGACTATCCTTAGTCGGCTCAGGCATCAGCTTGGGTTCAGCGCCTCTCCTCTGTCCGTAGTGTGGCTGCGGGGCTGGAATTAGGTCATCTAGAGCTGCAGGCTCCTCCATTGTCCGGTGGTTGAGTTCTGGGGCCGGCAGACACTCAGGGGTGAGAGGAGGAGACACAGAGAGAGCAGATAAAGGGTCTGTTGCTGCAGCAGACAGTGAAGACTCAGGAGACTGCAAGGCCTCCCAGGTCTGGCCAGCCTATCCCCAGCTCCCTTCTGGAATCCTACACCACTGCCCCCTCCTTCAGAGGATCTACAACCAGGTTCCCTGCTCCGCTGCACTGAAGGAAATCCCTCATTTCCACACTCCCCTCACTAGCAGAGTCTGTAAGCATTATAAGTAATATTAATCATCTCATTACTACTTGCCCATATACTTACCCCTGTCTCTGCTCTCTTTCCAGGAGGATTGCCAGATCTCCGTTCCACAAATACCACTGCACATTTATTGTAAATAAAATCATTGTTTACACTCTATCACTTTCATCAGTGTCTGCTTTTGGGTCTTAACATCAGAACCCTGTCACCTTTAAGGGTTCTGTCAGATTGTCACACTGTGATAAAAGACTCAGAAAAACGGTGTCAGTAAATCCATTTGCTGCAGCTACTCTCAGTTTGTCAGAGCTGAACTATATCCTTCAGTCTTTCCTCTGTCATCACACTCGGGCAGCCAGAAATAAATCTGAATTGAAGTGAAGAATCTTTTTTTATGTCCTGGCAGTGTTTCCTATCAGATAATAAATCACTCTCATATTCAGGTGAGCTGTTGGTAATGAGAGCGTGGCCTCTGGTGAGCACCTATATATAAATCTTTGGCAGAGGAGACCAGTGAAGCGCATAAGGTGACAATGTTCCCTCAGTGGCAGAGACAGTTATGTCCTTTTTCTCCTTTTAAGAACATGAAGTCACATGTGCATTTTCTCACTTTTTCCATCCAGAGACACTTGCAAAACATCTGTAAAAACACACAAATACACCTTTATATTACAGTATGGGCTAAATCCTAGACATTCTTCATTCTTTCTCATGAACACCCCCGACTTGTATAGGCTGCTGTCATGAGACTGAGCACGTTTATCACTGAGCTTAGGCTCTTAATTTATTTCTGAATGTTTTCTGTATTTTTTCAGCTTTGTGTTGCCTTGCTGTGTTTTGAGTTATGATGTTTCCTAGGTGGTTTATCATTCTGTTAGTTATTTATGACCTTAATATCATTTTTATTTTATCAGCCTCTGTAGTAGGAATTATATTTTTGTTTCTGTATGACATGAGTGCCTTACCTTTCCTTCCAGACACCCCCATCCTGTTATTTTCTCACTGTCTGATTCTCAGTCGTCCCAGCTGTGAGTTATTATCTAATTAGGTCACCTGCCCGCTCATGCTGCCTGCACCTGCCGCCCATTGTTTCATTTCGTTCCCAAACTATTTAAAGACTGTCAGATTGTTTTTTCAACAACGTGGTCCATAATCAGTTGTCACTGACGCAGAATGCATTTATGGCAATTTCATTTCCTTATCACAGCAGCACAAAAACAAATTTTACGCTGGGCACAAGGTGCGAAGAGGCTGGTCTAATTATTCGGAGGTGTGTTTTGGATAATTCAATCCAAAGTCCTCCCTTTAATGCACAGAGGTGCATTATCGAAAGTGAACTCTGATCACAACAGCTTGTTTAAGATGTGTTTTGTGCTGGCCAAAGGGCATGCGCATGACCAAAAATACATGTAATAGTAACGTTGCTTGGTAATAAGGAAGACATCTATCACAGTTGATTCCCAGTTAGTTATTTTAGAACAAATGATAAGAGATAATGCTCAGCTGAAAAGTCATGCTGAATGGTTTAATGTAGTACAAACGGATGCAACACACAGACAGGAATGGGTTTGAAACTTCAGAGAAACAGAATGATGTCTGTGCAAACTTTCATAAAATGGAAGGATCATTAACCATGGCACAAAAGTCGCTCCTGTCTCATGGGGAGATGGAGTGCTCCCTCTCCTGTTGTTTTCACCAACCAAGGGTCTCCCCCATCTCGTGCAAGGGTCTGCTGAGGTTTGTGGCTCTCTGTCCCAGTCCCTCCCAGGTGGGAAAGAGTAACGAGATCTGGCGCAGCATCCAGTCTGCCGTGACCCCTGCCACGAATTGAGCCCACTCTTGGCGGCCCCTCCCGGGGTCTATAACAGTGCCAGTTGGGGTGCCCGCAGCTCAAGAACCCCAACCATAGAAGCACAATGTGGGCGGCCTTGGCCTGGCTGGAAACCCAGGGGCGCACGACCGCAGGGAGATGTGGACACATCTCGTATCTCTCTAGTTACAGAGAAATGTAACAATCTGTTCATTCATTCTTTCATTCCCCTAAAAATAAACATATTAATGCCTAATAAGTCCATGATGAAAATTAAAATGTGGATGGAATAAAAATCTTCAGACTGACACGCTTCCCCTCATGTGCCACATTCACACCAGAATGCACACATGCTTCCTGTTAATTTATTCTTTCCCCCCCCCCCAAAAAAAATCATACATTAATGCCTAATCTATAGACTCCAACAGTACATCTGCAATTAAAATGAGAATGTGGATGTAATTTTAAAAATGATTTAGTGTATCATCATATAAATAAAATGATGGGCAATTATATTATGACTATTACAACTCTCTTCATTAAAATAACAGAAAATCAAAGTGCATGCTGTTTCCTTATGAGCTCTGGAGCTGCACAATTTCAAAATACACCACTGAAATAGCATTAAACAATGCGCTTATGACACCAAACATCCTTTGTCCTGATCAAAAGCGCATTGTCGTAACATGCACCATAATACTGGTGCGCAGGAGATTGTGCACCGTCACATCTCTTTGAAATGACTGTTCACCTCCCAGCACAAAGTAGGCACACTGTCTACTGGTAATTAGGCTGGATTTATACTCCCTTTCTCTGTTCCATGTCCGCTCAACTGCAAGGCTTCGGTGACGTAAATTTCATCATCATCTCCAGTTGTGGGGCCCAAATTTTGTGACCAAGTTACCCTGGATGCTTACTACACGTGCTCAAGAGTCAGCCTCCCATCCAAACAGGGGCGCCACTGAAACAACATAAAAAAGACAAGAAGAGGAAGTAGATGAACAGGAAGACACAGCAGTTGTAGTCACAGAGATATAATTATACCTCTGTAGTTGTAGTAACAGCAGCAGTGTGACCAGAGGAAAAGCAAACTAATAGCGGTTAGTGAACACACAAAATGGATTCTTCTTTTTAAAGAGCAACTTTGTCTTTTGTATAGGTGAACAAACGCATCTGCCCCTTGAGACTATCTATTGAGCTGGATGAAACTGCAGCGTCCGCTTGGCCTGACAGATGTAAAAACGAAGCATATATACTGTACAACCAAGTGCGCAACGGGCTTGTCCCCATCAATATCCACAGATGTGGAACACAGAAAAAGAGCATAAATCCAGCCTTAGATGGCATGGCGTAAAGTGTAAAAAACAGACAATGTGATGACAGAAACAAAAACACTGGTGTATGGTGGGGAAACCTGGTGCAGAAGTCCATTGATAACCATCAAAATAGGGCCCTATAAGTGTTATTGTAGTCAGGGCCATTCAAGTTTAGGGAGTCAATATGCAAGATTTTGTAAAGGGAAAGAATTCAAACCCCATAAAATGTGGGGGAAAAAAAATAAAAAAAAATAAAAAAATATATATATATACACACTACCGTTCAAAAGTTTGGGGTCACCTCAGACAATTTTGTGTTTTCCATGAAAAGTCACAATTTTATTTACCACCATGAGTTGTAAAATGAATAGAAAATATAGTCAAGACATTGACAAAGTTAGAAATAATGATTTGTATTTGAAATAATAATTTTTTCCTTCAAACTTTGCTTTCGTCAAAGAATCCTCCATTTGCAGCGATTACAGCATTGCAGACCTAACATGATTGCACAAGGGTTTTCTAATCATCCATTAGCCTTCTGACGCAATGAGCAAACACATTGTACCATTAGAACACTGGAGTGATAGTTGCTGGAAATGGGCCTCTATACACCTATGCAGATATTGCACCAAAAACCAGACATTTGCAGCTAGAATAGTCATTTACCACATTAGCAATGTACAGAGTGTATTTCTGATTAGTTTAAAGTTATCTTCATTAAAAAAAGTGCTTTTCTTTCAAAAATAAGGAAATTTCTAAGTGACCCCAAACTTTTGAACGGTAGTGTACTGTATATACAGTATATATATATATATATATATACTTATACTTATATACTTATACTTATATATACATATATATATATATATATATGTATATATATGACTGTATATATATATATATATACAGTCATGTGAAAAAATTATGACACCCCATTAAATATTCAGTTCTTTATTAACCCCTTGCACTCCGGTCAATTTCCCTAAAAACGCCAAAAAATAACATGCCCAAAGTAAATCGAAAGCTGTTCTTCAACCCTTTGCAGCATCTTCATGGGGTTGGTCTCATGTAAAAGAAAACACTTCGAATTTTTTGGCAAAACAGTCATAATCTCTCTAAGTGCTCCGGCCACTGAGTAACAGTCATCTAAACATACTGAAGTTGAAGAAAATAAATTTGGCCTGGGTGTTTTTTTGGATACAAATGCTTGCAAATAACACACAGCTTCAGATCCGGGCTGGAAAATGCAACAGAAATGTAGAACCAAGTGTTATCCAGCTGAGGTCAAAATTTTGTAACAATACCACAAAAAATGAATATATTACACAACTTTTTTCCCAGGTAGTTTCCAGGCGTTTTTGAACTGTGCCAAATTGTGCCAAATGGCACAGTTTGGAAAAACGTCTGTAACTTTTGAATGATTCAGTATAGAAGCTTGATCTTGGGCTCTAATGAAAGGTGACACTCAGGGCTGTGTGCGTGTGTGTGTGTGGGGGGGGGGGTTGTCCCCTCCCCCTCGCTACAGAGGACGGACATCGGCTATCGCTACATGACGAAATAGTCATGTGGCGATGTGGCGACCGCGGCGCAGTCACCGCGGCTCCCCCCCCCCCCTCGCTACAGAAGAGTAGTGGGGGGGGGAGGCGTTCACGGTCCGGACGCAGCGCACGAACCGTGTACCACGGCGCACGGACTTCGGACTTCGTGCGCCGCACAGTTGTAATTTACCGATTGGTCAAAAGTCATTTTTGATTACAATTTTCAGGGATAAAGAATAATTTAGCTTATAACACTTACCTCTTCACAGCAGCAGTGTCCTGGCGAACTTCTCTTCCTCATTGTCAGACGAATGCGACGCTGGTCCGCTTGTTACGGACTCGTGGTTCTGGTCTCGCAACCTGGTCAAAACATAATTCCATTATTGCGGTTTTGCGCTTCCATGATTGCGGTTTTGGTGAGTGATTTACGACCTTCGTCATCGGCCTCCGTCGGTCTATGATGACCATGGAAGAGAATCCTAAACGTCTATTCTGCTGGAATAAAAAAAACAAAGCACCGCCTGTGGCTGAACAGGCCGATGCGTGAATGGCAGTCCCTGTCACACAGGTCGCACTTGTGGTTGGTCTCCGTGCTGCTGGGTCTGTGACGGTTCTTCCTGCGGGTCCTTTTTTCATCTGCTGCAGCAGTCAGTCTCTCTTCACCCAGCCTTACACAAAACAGCTTTCGAACTTCTGTGCTTCAATTGGCTCACTGCATTCGCAGCGTTGGTAGGCAGGTCCTTCTTGCTAGGTTTTCAGTCATTGGTTCTTCAAGGTTTCAGAAACCCAATTCAAGGCTCTTATTAGTCGAATTAGAGGTCAATCATATCTGATCTGTTCGCGGCTGTGTCTGTAGTGGAAGAACGGAAATGCAGCTTTTTTTTTCAGTGCGCTCTTGGCGCAGCGCCCTCGTGCGTCCTAGAGCACACGAGAGCGCCCTCGTGCGCTCTAGGACGCAGAGACGCGCCCGTCCGCGGTACACAGGAGTGCAACAGGTTAAGAAATGTTCACATACTGTATCTATGTATAACCTTGTTTTTGTTTTTATTTGCATTTTTTTTTAGCATTTATTTTAGCCATTTTAAGTGGGAATGAATGTGAGGGTGTCCTAAAAAAAGATGGAGGTGTCCTAATTTATTCCTCACTATTTGTTTAGAATTACATTTTACAGAAAATTTGAAAAAAGTCTTTAATTAATTTTTAATTGTTTAGTTGTATTACATGAATCTCCCAGTATTTTTAACATTGATATTAAATATCCATATGTCCAAATATGTAAAAAAACAACAACAACACACACACAGGCTTGTACAGGGTATCTTAATTTTTTCACATGATTGTATATATAATAAAATGGCATCATTAGACAATTTTTTTAAAAAAATAACCATTACATAGGATACATCCATGTGAACGTTCAAAAATTTAGTTACAAATTTACATGGAAAAAAATTAGGAAAAAAGTTATAAATTTACATGAAAAATGTATCAAAATTGTTACAAATTAATGAGAAAAAATTTGCAAATGAGAAAAAAACTTGCACATTTACATGAAAATAGTTGCAGATTAATAAGAAAAATGTTTTTAAAAATTACATAAAAAGTTGTAAATTAACAAGAAAAAAGTTGCAGATTGAGAAAAAAGTTGCAAATTTATATGAAAATAGTTGCAAATGAATGGGAAAAAGCTGCAAATTAATGAGGAAAAATGTTGCAAATTTATATGAAAATAGTTGCAAATTAATGAGAAAGAAGTTGCACATAAGAGAAAAGTTGTAAATTAATGAGAAAAATTTTCACATTTATGAGAAAGAAAGCTGCAAGTTTGAGAAAAAAAAATCTATAAGTAAAGTTGCAAATTCCCCCCCCCCCCCCAAAAAAAGAAATATTTGTTCTGCATGTATCCTTAGCATTGGTGCTTAAAATGCATTTTATTCAGTTCTGTACCATCATATAGAAAGGTTTATGATGATATTGGAGGAGACAAATCTGATTTTTCCATGTTGGGAGGGACATGCCCCCCCCCCCTTGATTTACACCTATGGTCCTGTCTCATATAGATGATGGCGTGAATGTGTTTACCCTCAGGAGGACAGCCTGTAACAGTGTCCTGACTGATGTATGGGTTACAATGAGGACACCTCCCACAATGTCAAAGATAAGCACACAGAGCACTAACTTAAATACATGCAATAACGCACAGGTGTGTTCTTTCAGTGAGCTAACAGTACATCCTTCATCTTGTTCATTACCTCTACAGCCAGTCTGGAATGAGACTAAGTGAAGAGTGAAGAAGGTGACTTTGTGCTGGCAGCAAACCAGACCTGCTGGTCATTGAGCTGTTTCACGGTGGGACTTTATGGAGGTTTTAATGCAGACAGCTGATCAACTGCTCCACAGTGTCTGAATTGTAGATAGATAGATAGATGTACTTTATTGATCCCAAACTGGGAAATTACATTGTAACAGCAGCATGACAGTAGACAACCAAACAACAGAAACACACACATGACAGACAAAGGGATTACCCATGGAAATAAAACCAACACGACTATAAAACCTATATACATCATAGCTTAACATATGATGACCCGTATAAACACATGAATCATCCCACTGCACAAAGAAGGACTTTCAGGAGCAGAGTGAAAATGTGAGGTACCAGTTAGTCTGTACAGTAAGGTGCAGTGTAGCAGCATAGCTATGCCAGAATGCAACATCATAGTGAGTTATTGTACAGTGAAATTGCATGTGGCAGGAAAGATTTCCTGTACCTGGCTGTTCGACAGCAAAGCTGTAGTAGTCTACTGGAGAAAGTGCTTCGCTGTCTATCTAGTGTGTGGTGGAGGGGGGGATCAGGATTGTCCATGATGGATCGCAGAACTGTAGAATTACCCTCTACATTACGTCCTGGCTTGAACTTTTCAGTCCAGGCCAGTACATACCATGGTGTGTAAATGAAAACATAGATGAACTCATAAGGCTTTGTGTCCACCAAACGCATTTTTTGTCGCCCGACCGCCCTGAGCTTTTTTTTTTTCAGCGTTTGTGTGCTGTGCTCTGGAAAAAAAAAGTCTGTGCCCTGTATCGATAGGCGTAATTTATGGGGGGGATGTGGGGGTTAACCCCACCCCCCCAAAAAAAATCAAATCCATCCAATATAATCCTCTCCATTCTCTGTCCTGGGGCAGCACCTTGACCCAATGGAGGAGATAGGAGAGAGGAGGATGGTGGCTAAGCTGTCATCTCTGCTGGAGTCCAAGTCCCACCCTACGCAGGATATGCTGAACGCACTGAGGAGCTCATTTAGCAGTAGGCTACATCATCTTAGGTGCATGACCGAGCGGTTTCGCAGGTCCTTCCTATCTACAGCTGTCAGACTTTATAACCTAAGCAGGGCTGCTCGCAGAGATTGTAAAAAACGTTACAATCTAATAGTACTGAATGCAAAAGACGCAATAAACTTACACAATAATGGTCCCCCTCCATAATACAACTAGTGTCACAATCCCTCGTGCGCCATTATGCGGCGCCCAAGGGGAGGGATGGAAAACCCAATAGTGGAAGTAGAAAGTGCCGTTTTATTAGATTAAACCACAAAATAACAAGTCCAGTAGACCACAAAGATATAGGGAAATGCAATTGATGAAATTAAGGCCACCAGACATACAGGGCGTCTGCCGGATGCTCTACAGCCCGGTCAAAGGGAAAGCCTAGTGCTGCAGACTGCTGTCAGCATGAAGAGAAAGGCGATCATGAACTTACGAGGCTGGAGCGATCCCGGGGCGAACCATGCAGTCTGGAGGATGAATCAGAGAAGCTGGGCCAGCCATAACACCAAGGGATTTACCAAGCTTGAAGTGACGGGTTGGATAACAATGAAGGTAATGACAACACATACAAGGAGAGCTAGCTGCCGCTAGCTGCCGCATATGGAGGTGAATGCTCCGACAATCTCTTTCCACAAATGCAGCGAACAAATACTCCTGAAGCTAACAAGGAAAGAGATTGCCGGTGCGAGAAAGCGTGGGCTGAACGTGATTGGGCCTGGTGTATGAGAGAGCGTCCGTGAGTGTATGAGTGGGAATGAATGGAGCATGTGCGTGTGTGTGTGTGTGTGTGTGTGTGTGTGTGTGTGTGTGTGTGTGTGTATATGGAAGTGTGTATATGTGTGAACACCCATGACAGTACAGAGGATGGCACTTGACAGGAGCGTGCCCAAGCTGTCAGGGAGAAGAGGCCCAATAACTCCCTAAAGTGCCAGGTGGAAAATAGGACAAAACATAACAATAAGTCAGACCTGGGTTTGGAACAGCCAAACCCAGATTCATGACAGGACCCCCCACCCCCACCCCCAGGGGTGGATACCAGACACCCCAGTACCATCAGCCAACAAGACAAGAAATGACACCCCTAAAGGGAACCCTTTCCCCCCAGCAACAAACACTAACCCAGGGTGGGAGGTGGGAGAACACCGGTTAGGAGGGAATCAACCGGTGAAAACACAACCAGTAAAAAACAAAATAATAAGCAAGACCCTCCTAACGACCCCCAACCTGGCACACTAACCCCCCTCCCAAAAAGTTCAAAGTTCAGGGGGTTGACCAGAATCCCAGGCCCCCAGTATGGTGAGGAGTGACAGATCGGGTGGCCTGCCCAAGGCCCAAGTCCAGCAGGTGGCCCGCAGGATAATGTCCGGTAGCCTGCCCAGGCCGATGGACCACCCGACCCATAAGCCAAGTCTTTCGGGTGGCCGACCAGTGTAGTGAAGCCACCAGAACCGGAGGGGAAGGCGGAGAGGCAGCCTCCATACTTGGGAACATCGGCAGCAAAACCAAGGAACAGGAGCCCCCCTGCCGTTCGAGGCTTGGGGCAGGGGAACTGTAGCACCCGCGATGGTCCTGGTCCGGGACGTGGCTGCACCTGCAATGGTCTTGGTCCTGGACGTGGCTGCACCCGCGATGGTCACAAGCTGGAGCTCTGCTGCACCGGTGGTGGACCCTGGCTGGGGCTCTGTTGCACTGGTGGTGGAATCTTGCTGGAGCACCGTTGCACCTGCAGTGAACCCCATCGGGGGCTTCATTGCTCCCGTGGTGGCCTCCCCAGCAAGGGAGGTGATGCCCTTCCCATCACCTGACGTGGGACCCCGATCCTCAGTGGCCTCCGACAAGACCAGCAGCTCTCTGGCGACCACAGCCAGGGGCTCCAAATTCAAAAGGAGAAAAAGAGAAACTGGGTGAGGGTCGCCGGCAGCAGCAGAGCCTGGTGTGGTGGCCCTGAGGGCTACTGTGAGCTGCCTCAGGTCCACCTCACCATGAGTCGGGCAGTGTGACATTGACAAAGACATTGCTGACATAATGGAGAACACTTGCCTGTACTCTGGCTCCACCACCGTCCAGGACTCCGGCAATCTAGGGTGCGCGTGTTCCCCCAGTCCTTTGGGTGCTTCACCCCCATCAGCCTCCTCCACGAAAACTGGGCCCGCGTCGTCTTCTGTGGGCAACCCAGGTTGTGGCAGCTCCTCTCCGGCGACCCTAGGATGGAGCTCGAAGGGAATAGGAGAGGAGGCGTGGTAAGGGTCGCCGGCAGTGGCAGAGCCCAGTGAGGAGAGTCCGGATGCAGCTGGGGTCCACACCCGGCTCTCCTCCCCAAGAGCCAGACAAGATCTCTCAGTCATAGACAAGTGGACTACAGGAGGGATTACTTACCTGTGCTCGAGCTCTACCGCCGTCCAGGACTCTGACGACACCATTCTGGGTCCCGTTGACAGGAGATCTGGTCCGGGGAGTGACTCTGCGGCGGCGGCCCCCGCCGCAGGCATGATGGTTATAGCAGTCGTGGTACTCCCGTGCACCATTTCCCACGCCTCCGACTCCTCTGGCATGGTGGCCAAGAATGACCTCTCCGCTGGCCGATGGGCTGGACCCTCCTGGGCTCCTGAAGCTAACGAGGAAAGAGATTGCCGGTGCGAGAAAGTGTGGGGTGAACTTGATTGGGCCTTGTGTATGAGAGAGTGTGCATGTGTATGAGTGGGAATGAATGGAGTGTGTGCGTGTGTGTGTGTGTGTGTGTGTGTGTGTGTGTGTGTGTGTGTGTGTGTGAACACCTGTGACAGTACAGCGGATGGCACTTGACAGGAGGAGGGGGCGTGCCCAAGCTGTCAGGGAGAAGAGGCCCAATAACTCCCTAAAGCACCAGGTGGAAAATAGGGCAAAACATAACAATAAGTCAGAGCTGGGTTTGGAACAGCCAAACCCAGATTCATGACAACTAGGACAATATCAATCACTACGGAGGGTGACAACTAGGCTGATTCTATGCATAATATGCTGCATGGGTGCATAGTCATACTATGTGGGGTAACTAAATAGACTGTTATGTTGTTTATTCCATCTAGCTACAATGCTCCGCACTGTATATATACATATATATATACAGTATATATATATATATATACACTACCGTTCAAAAGTTTGGGGGCACTTAGAAATTTCCTTATTTTTGAAAGAAAAGCACTTTTTTTCAATGAAGATAACTTTAATCAGAAATACACTCTATACATTGTTAATGTGGTAAGTGACTATTATAGCTGCAAATGTCTGGTTTTTGGTGCAATATCTACGTAGGTGTATAGAGGCCCATTTCCAGCAACTATCACTCCAGTGTTCTAATGGTACAATGCTCTGAAGACAGTGGAGATGATTGTAGACTTCAGGAAAGTCACTACTCCTCTGCCCCCCCTCACCCTCTCAGGCTCTCCCATCACCACTGCTGATTCCTTCCGCTTCCTAGGCACTACCATCACCAGGGACCTCAAATGGGAGCTGACCATCAGCTCACTCATCAAAAAAGCCCAGCAGAGGATGTTCTTCCTGCGGCAGCTGAGGAAGCTCAAGCTACCCACCAAGATGTTAGTGCAGTTCTACACAGCCATCATCGAGTCCATCCTCACCACCTCCATAACCGTGTGGTACGCAGGAGCCACTGCCAGGGACAGACTAAGGCTGCAGCGCGTCGTGCGCACTGCTGAGAAGGTGATCGGCTGCAAGCTCCCATCTCTCCAGGATCTGTACATCTCCAGGACCCGGAAGCGTGCTGGCCGGATCATAGCCGATCCCTCACACCCTGGTCATGTACTGTTTGCCCCCCTCCCCTCTGGTAGAAGACTTCGGTCCATCCAGACTAAAACCTCCCGTCACATGAACAGCTTCTTCCCCTCTGCCATTAGACTGCTGAACACTAAGTGACTCTCGTGCACCATGTACAGCAGCTCAACCAGACTCATGTCAATCATCACTGTTTTCTTCCTGCATTACCGACTGCACTATATAGTTCTCCACAGTATCTGCTGCTGGCTAATATATATTTTAACTGTTGACCAGTATCACTTAATCTTATCCTACACTTTATTACATGTATAGTTTATTTCTCTTATCTTATCATGTTTAATGTTGCAGCATTGTACCGAGACAAATTCCTAGTTTGTGTACTACATGAACAATGGCAATAAACCTGATTCTGATTCTGATTCTGATTCTGTTTGCTCATTGTGTCAGAAGGCTAATGGATGATTAGAAAACCCTTGTGCAATCATGTTAGGGCTGCAATGCTGTAATTGCTGCAAATGGAGGATTCTTTGATGAAAGCAAAGTTTGAAGGAAAAAATTACTATTTCAAATACAAATCATTATTTCTAACATTGTCAATGTCTTGATTATATTTTCTATTCATTTTACAACTTATGGTGGTAAATAAGTGTGACTTTTCATGGAAAACACAAAATAATTGTCTGGGTGACCCCAAACTTTTGAACGGTAGTGTATATATATATATATATATATATATATATATATATATATATATATACAGTATATACTGTATGTATATTCACTGCTCTTATTATC
Source organism: Pholidichthys leucotaenia (assembly GCA_020510985.1). Taxonomy (NCBI): domain Eukaryota; kingdom Metazoa; phylum Chordata; class Actinopteri; order Cichliformes; family Pholidichthyidae; genus Pholidichthys; species Pholidichthys leucotaenia. The sequence continues at coordinate 285,324,228 of CM035847.1, read as the reverse complement.
TTGTCTTCTAAATTATTGCTCTGAGTGTTGCTATCTCTGTGCTGTCGCAATCCTGGAATTTCCCCATTGTGGGACTAATAAAGGCTTATCTTATCTTATCTTATCTTATAACCCCCCCTCAATAATCATATAATTATAATTAATAAAAAATATCTATAAGTGAGTGAAGAAGTTGTCGTTTTTTCATTTGCAAGCAACCAAAAGTAACATTTCAAATAATCAAACAATGCCACCCACCCCCCCCTTTCGCCGCAGACTTGGTATTGCCCAACTGCCTTCTCTGGTCAATATCAGTCATTTGTAGGGACGGCAGGTGAGGACGCCTACGTCTAGAATACATTCAGCTCACAAGTGAGACAGAATGAAAAGAGCTCCACATGGGCAACAAACCATTTTAAATTGTTGGTTGTCAAATAAAAGGACAAACCCCTCTGTCCAAAAGGAGGTAAATATATTGTTGATTTAGCTGGTGAATTGTTGTCTGAAGTTAGCTGGTTGCTAATTTGCTAATATGAGTTAAAGCTATGGGAGTACACCACAAAATAAATGTGTTGCCTGATAGGATTTAGCTGATCTGAGAAACGATTAGCTCTTCTCATGCAAATTTGGGCATTACATTGTATTAATCATTCATGAAATGTGATCAGAATGGATATGTTTGTCAGCTGTTAGAGTGAAATTTACATATGTTTCAGTGCTCATTTAAATGTTAGCAGCTCCGAACATTTATCAAGGACAAAAAAACTCTCTATACCACTGGTCCTTAAATATAAATGCTTTTAAATATTGCTTATCATCCCCATAAAATTCAAGTTAAACATAAACTGTTCTGTATTTTTAAAATGTCATGATTCTGATAATTATAAAATTCAATTAGAAAGCAAGTTTTACCACTTTCAATTATAGACTAAATCACTCTGAAGGCTATTCTTATCACGTTAAAAGTAATTTATTATTTTCCCTGCAGATCATTTTCAGGTCTTCTATCTTCTTTTAAAATACCACAACTGCACAAAAGAGTATCTAAATGAATATGTAAGAAATAAACACCAAATAGATGAATGAAAGAATAAATGCATTTCATCGGCCTAAACTTTTAAAAATATTTCATTAAGGAAAATACATCACTCTAAATTTTATTTATATGCATAATGTATTAAAATGAGTTCAAAAGCACTGAAATACAGCATCACTGATTTATTTGGAATTTAATTATTGAGCTTAAATAAAGAAAAATAAAGTTTAAGTTTAAGCTTAAAACCACATTTGTAGTTTTCCTTTCCCATTTTATTTAATCACGAGACAGCATTAGGCAGTGATCAAACACTGAGATATTGATGGCTTATTATCATCACTGTATAGTGATTTAGCTCCTAGTATAACAAGATTCATCACCTTAACACCATACTTTTTGAGTTTGTTGGTGTTTAAGGGTCCATTTGCAATAAAGGGAGAGCTAATATAAATAAATAAATAAAAAGTTGCAGTGCTTCTTGCAGCATTTTTTTCTTGCAGCATTTTGATTTTTTTTTTTTTTTTTTGATTTTGTATACTTTATTGATCCCCAGAGGGGAAATTGAGGACATCCACCTGGATGGATGAAGCAGCCACGGTACGGCGCTATCCCTTAACCATTTGTCATCTCCTACAGCCTGTTGCTTTTCCTGTATGGTCACTTCAGTACTGAATATACGTGTGTTTGTATATATATTATATATCAACTAAATGCATATTATAAACCCATTTGTGGGGAGACTTGAATAACGAAACCGAATTGTCTTTCATTTCAGTTTATTCAAGAAATCATTCCACTGTCTGCTCTTATTCTTGAGCAGCGAACAAAGAGAGTGAACACACCAAAGTTCTCTCATTTAAACCTTCTCACATCAAACCATTTCCCTCGCGGGGGAAATCACACATCTATATCAAAGTCTCTTTATTCACATTCATTAGCCTTTTATTTACATAACTCCCCCTTCTCTCTTCCCGAGCCTCAGTGGTCAGGAAGTCTTCTGTCCCCTGTCCTCCGCAGGGGGTCCAGGCTCTGTGGCTCCGCACCGCAGGGGGCTGGCTCTCCTTCATCGTGGTTAAATCACATATGCAGTGTCCAACATATACATGTCTCACAACACAGCCATATAACCCCCCCCCAAACGATGAAGAACAGACTAATTCCCAAAATTTAATAGCACCTTACTCACTACTGAATAATCAACACCAACATTCAGTCTGTGCGCCGCTTGGGCTTCAGCCGTCTGCCGAATCTGCTGTGCGTTGGCCCCGCCTTGCCTGCGGTGCTGTTCTGCTCCGGGTCTGTTGACTGAGGAAGAGAGTGGTTAATTGCCCTCTGCGGGGGCCTGCCTCGTCGAGGCGCCACCGCGACCGGTACAGACACGTCCTTCATGACAAAAGCAGGTTTTAGTCTGTCAATACTGACTGTCTCTTTTCTGTCCCCAAAATCTAGCACAAATTGCTTATCACCTGCCTCCAGCACTCGAAATGGCCCTTCGTAAGGTGGTTTGAGCGTTGCTTTAAGGGCTTCGCGCCTGACAAAAACGAAATCGGCATTTTTCAAAGCCTTGGGGACGAAAACTCGTGGAAAAGCGTGATGAACCGGACCCGGGAGCGTGTCTGCCCCCGTGCCAACTAACGGTCCCAGAGCAGAGAGAGGTGGGGGCTCTGGGTGCTCTGGTAAAAACTCGCCCGGCAGCCTCAGAGTTTGTGCGAATACCAGCTCCGCTGGGGAGGCGTCTAAGTCCTCTTTAGGCGCAGAACGCAACCCTAATAAAACCCAAGGGAGTTTATTTACCCAATCTGCATCCGTGAGCGACGCTCTGAGTGCTGCCTTCAAAGACCTATGAAAACGCTCGCATAAACCATTAGCCTGAGGGTGGTAAGCCGTAGTGCGGTGAATTTTGGCTCCTAAGCCGTTGGCCATCGCTGACCACAGCTCAGAGATGAATTGCGGTCCTCTATCGGACGTAATGTCCGACGGAACCCCGAAGCGCGCCACCCAAGCCGTTAAAAAAACGCGAGCCACCTCCGCGGCCGTGGTCGTCGCAAGTGGGACCACTTCCGGCCAACGTGTGGTGCGGTCCACCATTGTCAAAAGATACGTGAACCCCTGTGATGCCGGTAGGGGGCCCACAAGGTCGACGTGCACATGGTCGAACCTTCTGGCCGGAATGCGGAACGGTTCTAATGGGGCTCTTGTGTGCCTGTGAATTTTGGCCCGTTGACAGGAAATGCAGGTTTTTGCCCATTCCTTCACGTGCTTGCGCAGGCACGGCCAAACAAACTTTTCCGCCACTAGTTTCACCGACGCGCGCACCCCCGGGTGCGCCAGTGAGTGGACCGAGTCAAAAACACGGCGGCGCCACGTGGCCGGAACCACCGGACGCGGGCGCCCCGTCGACATGTCGCAGATCAGGGGGGGCATACCGGTTTGTAAACACTTGCTCTCCAGCCTCAACCCTGTTGGTCCAGACTGGAGCGCGCGCACGTCTGCGTCCGCCCCCTGGTCCGCTGCCATGGCTGCGTAATCTATACCCACGTGCACCGGGGCTGCGCGCGCCACCGTGCCGCTCTCCTGCGGCGCGGTCACGGTGGCCCGTTCTGCCTCTGCGCGTGTCGGGGTCGTGAACGCGCGTGAGAGACAATCCGCTACTACATTGAATTTGCCCGCGACGTGCCTAATGTCAGTGGTAAATTCCGAGATTGCGGCCAGCTGCCTCTGCTGCCTGCCGGACCACGGATCTGAAATTTTGGCCATGGCGTATGTGAGCGGCTTGTGGTCCACATAAGCTGTGAAGCACCGTCCTTCCAGCCAGAACTGGAAATGACGAATAGCCAAATGCAGCGCCAACAGTTCTCTGTCAAACGCGCTGTATTTTCGCTCAGCCGCGCTTAAAGATTTGCTAAAGAAAGCCAAAGGCTGCCAAACTCCGGCTACCTGTTGCTCAATAACGGCCCCTATGGCTAAATCTGAAGCGTCTGTCGTCAGCGCGATACGTGCTGCAGGGTCTGGGTGGGCCAGGAGCGCAGCGTCAGCCAAGGCTTTTTTAACCTCTGTGAACGCGCGCTCCCGCTCCGGGGACCATTCGACCGCCTGGGTCGGCTTTTGTTTTTTGAGCGCGGCATATAACGGTTGCATGATTTGAGCTGCGTGGGGCAGGAACCGGTTATAAAAATTCACCATCCCCAAGAATTCCTGTAGTGATTTGACCGTTTGTGGACGGGGAAAATCCGCTACCGCGCGTACTTTCTCTGGTAACGGAACCGCTCCCTCCGGGGAGACGCGGTGACCCAAAAAATCAATCCGCTCAACGCCGAACTGGCACTTGGCTGGGTTAACTATTAAGCCGTGCTCTCCCAGCCTCCTAAAAACTGCTGTGAGGTGCATTTCGTGTTCGTCCTCTGAAGTACTCGCGACCAAAATGTCATCGAGGTACACAAACACGAAAGGGAGATCGCGTAACACGGCATCCATCATCCGCTGAAATGTTTGCGCCGCCCCTTTGAGACCAAACGGCATGCGTAAAAATTCGAAAAGTCCGAACGGGGTTATTACCGCTGTTTTAGGAATGTCCTCCGGTTGGACCGGGACTTGGTGATAGCCGCGAACTAGATCAATCTTTGAAAAAATGCGCGCCCCCGCCAGGTGCACCGAAAAATCCTGAATGTGCGGGATGGGATAACGATCGTGTGCCGTAGCGTTGTTTAGCCTGCGGTAATCCCCGCACGGTCTCCAGGAGCCATCGGCTTTCGGTACCATGTGCAGCGGCGAAGCCCACGGGCTCTTCGACCTACGAACGATGCCCAGCCTCTCCAGGCTGGCGAACTCCTCGCGCGCAATGGCGAGCTTAACTGCATCCAAGCGCCGAGCTTTTGCAAACACGGGAGGACCAGAAGTGGGGATGAAGTGTTTCACCCCGTGCTTCGCGACCGTCGCTGAAAAAGTGGGCACAGTGAGCGCTGGAAATTGGGTGAGGAGTGTGTGAAACTTACCACCTGCTGTAGCGACGTGGGTCTGTACTGGTGGCGGGGACACTCGAGCTGAACAGGGGAGAGAGTAAAAAGAGAGTGCATTTACCAGCCGTCTATTAGCAAGATCAACTAACAGATTGTGTGAACACAAAAAATCCGCGCCCAACATGTTGAAACTCACCGCCGCTACTACAAAAGTCCATTCATATGTGCGGCCATGTAAGCATAAAGGCAAGGTCCTTCTCCCGTAGGTGTTGATGTTCGAGCCATTTGCCGCTGTAGCTCCGTCACCGTGGGGTCCAGCTACCCGGTCCGCGTATGTTGGGGTGATGAAGCTCACTTGTGCTCCGGTGTCAATGAGGAACACTCGTCCGGAGCGCGCATCCGTGATGTAGAGCAGCTTGTTGCGTTCTCCGAGGGTCGAAGCTGCTAGCGACCCCCGGTCTTGCCGTTTCCCGAACTCCTGAAGATGCAGGGCGGCACACACCTGCGTGCCTTCTCTGCGAACCTCCGATGGTAAAAGCAGAGATCTTCTCCTCCGCTGTGTCGTGCCCGCGCCTCTGTCGCCGGGCTATTGGCTCCCCCTCGTCGCGGCCGTGTTGCCGCCATCGTCGGCCAGTCTGGTTCTGCCGCCTCTGGCTCCCCGCTGTCTCGGGTCGCTGCTGTGGTTGCTTGCCCGCCGCAGGCGTCCAGGATCCCGTCTGCCTCCTGGGCCAGCTCCCGGAACTCCTCCAGGGTGTGACACTTTTTGCCGGCCAGCGTGCTTCTCGCATGCGCCGGGAGGTTGGAGAGGAAGATGAACTGAAAAATGAAATCATCGTTGTCCAACCCTCTCAGCTGTATCATCTCCTCCATCAGGGCGCTCGGCCTGTGTCCACCTTGGTCTAGCAAAGACAGGATCCTCCTCGCCCTCACTTCAGCCGAGGGGGTGAAAAACTTGATGAGGGTGGATTTCAGCTTGCTGTACCTGTCGGTCGCGGGTGGCTGCTCCACCAAGCTTTGCACGCACCGAGCTGTGCTGTTGTCCAGTTTAGCGATGACATGGTGGAACTTAGTGTCATCCACCGTTACTCCTGCGAGCGCGAACTGCGACTCTGCTTGCAGAAACCACGACCGTGGGTTATCCTGCCAGAAATCAGGCAGCTTAACGGCCACTGCGCTCGCCAGCTCTGAGCGCTGTGAGTCCGGGACCCTGAGAATTTCTTCGTTCATTCTCAACGTCGTCAGTCACCAATGTGGGGAGACTTGAATAACGAAACCGAATTGTCTTTCATTTCAGTTTATTCAAGAAATCATTCCACTGTCTGCTCTTATTCTTGAGCAGCGAACAAAGAGAGTGAACACACCAAAGTTCTCTCATTTAAACCTTCTCACATCAAACCATTTCCCTCGCGGGGGAAATCACACATCTATATCAAAGTCTCTTTATTCACATTCATTAGCCTTTTATTTACATAACTCCCCCTTCTCTCTTCCCGAGCCTCAGTGGTCAGGAAGTCTTCTGTCCCCTGTCCTCCGCAGGGGGTCCAGGCTCTGTGGCTCCGCACCGCAGGGGGCTGGCTCTCCTTCATCGTGGTTAAATCACATATGCAGTGTCCAACATATACATGTCTCACAACACAGCCATACCATTGAAAATTAGAGCTGTCCTCACTACCATCTTTTGGGGCTCCAAATATTCTGTCCAATCTTTCTTCTCCCTTAGTAAACTTCATCACTGTTTTATGTAGCACTGTGACGTTCCTAGTGTCACTTTTTTGTGTGTGCAACTTTTTCGTCATAATTTTACAGATTTTTTGTAAATCAGAGACATTTTTTTCTTGTAAATTTGCCTACTTTTTGTATAAAATGCAGTATTTCCCCCATGTTGTTTTCCACCTAAATTCGCAGTTTCGCTTAAAAATGTAGCATTTTTTTCTCAAATTTGCATTTTTTGTCATGGAAAATAAGCCTTTTTCCTTACATATTTGAAAAATTATTTAAATTTCTGAATTTTTTAATTTTTTTTTTTTTGACTATCATCAAGTTCCTACTTTCGTCTTGTGAATTTATACTATTTTCTCCTAAATTTGCATGCTTTTTTTCTGGTAAATTTGGTAAAGGTGAATTTGTTATTTACCTTTTTTTTGGGGGGGGGGTCAAATACCTGAGTCCTAAATTTGAAAACTGAATGTCATTGTAAAAAATTAAATATCTAGATAATGAATCCAGAGTAAGTTTTTAATACCAAGACAATTTAGTCACAAATCTACTCACAGATTTGCTATTATTTCATGAATGAAACAGCACATCTAAGGTGTGGTGTGCTGTGTTCATAATGCCTCTGCAGGCAGGATAACTGTTTCTTTTGTCATAGCCTAGCTGACTAAATCACAGTAGTGTCCTTAACTCATCTGCTGGGTAAGAAGTAGCCACATGGTGGTAAGTAGTGACATCATAAATTAATGAAAAAAAATTAGTCCTGTCAGAAAAATGTGTTAATCACCGCAACTGATTAATAACAAAATAAAATGAGTTAAGAATAATGGTGATTAAGCCTCATTCAGCAACTAGATTAACCTCAGTTAATACTGATTGTTAAGATGCTATTAAGAGGGAAGAAGGGCAAAAATATTGCATGAATTACATCCTCCATAATTGTCCATGAAGTACCTCTTTTAAACCATTTGAACATTAACTGAGCTTTTTTATATCAGGAGCAAGAATGTGGCAGCAACAGGGTGAACCAAGAAAAAGAGGAGGTAAAGGTAACCAGAGAGGCACAGGAGGCACACATGACCAGGTAATAATAGTCAAAACTTGATTTCTGCTAGTGCTGAAATACTTAACACATAATGGGTATTAAGCAGGTCTGCTGCTTCATAGTGGCATAGACTATTACAAGGCTGAATATAGATTTGGTAAATTAGGAAAATATTTTTTACAACTGTTACTAATATGGGAATGCCGAAATAAAGGGCCTTAGCCTTGGCCTTTTAGCAGAGTTAATGATTTTGTGTTCTTCTTCCACACTAGGATACATACTGTATACTGTCATTTTTTTGCTTAAAAAAATCCTTTTCCTTTAAGAATGAAAAAGAGGACATTGGAGACAATTGCCTGTTCTGATGACCTGACAGTCCTATAATAAAAAGATTTTTTTTTTTTTTAAATCCTTATAGGGCGCAGAGATCTCAACCCCCTGCCCCAATGTTTGAAACAAAGTTACACCCTTGCCTGTATCCCAGCAACAGCTTGTCACTCTCAGCTCAGGACTTCCACTTTTCCTATGGTCAGACTTTCTACTGATTTTTTAATAGCAGTCTCTAAATAACAATGGACAGGAAATGTATTCTAGCAGCTCTGGATGTAAAATATGATGACACGGAAAGCAGGAGTCTGTGTACAGACTAGTACTGGCGTCCTATGTCCTGCCCACGCAGCAGTTCTGATTGGCTGCATAAGGTCTGACATTGACGAGCTTAGCTACAGTCTGAAAAGTTGAACTTTTCTCAACTCTGAGTGCCCTGAGCGCCGCGACAAAAAACGGCCACCGCCGAGGGCACTCAGCACTGTAAACGCTGGACTACATAGAGAATGAATGGAAAATAGCCGCCTAGAGAGGAAAAAACACGTTTTTTTGTCACCCAACTGCCCTGAGCTTTTTTCAGCGTTTGCGTACTGCACTCTGGAAAAAAGATGTCTGTGCCCTGTATCCCAGCAACAGTTTGTCACTCTCAGCTCAGCACTTCCACTTTTCCTATTGTCGGACTTTGTACTGATTTTTTTAATAGCAGTCTCTAAATAACAACATTTTCTAGCAGCTCTGGATGTAAAATATGTGTCATATTGACCGGACAATCAGGCTGTGTACAAAGTGCAATCACCAAAAGAACACACACAAAGAACGTTTGACCCTTTATTGAATTTTCAAAACTGCTAACTTGGGAGAAAAGTCAGTCACTCGCCAAAGAAGCAGCAAACCTGCAAAGGGTGAGACGAGGCTGATTAGTGAGGAATGGAGGGGAATAATGGAAGTCTAATTTATAAATTAGACTTCCATTATTCCCTGTGCCGGTCACTCCAGAGGAGCAAAGGAGAGGAACCAGCAAAGGAGAGGAACCAGCAGGTCGGAGCTGCTAGTAGGGGAATGAGGCGTGGAGTCTGATCAGGTGGACAAAGATGAGCAACAGGCTGGCGAGCGCACCACATCCCTGAAGACGCACCGCGACATTGGCAGCAACCTGGAAGAGAAGGAAAGGGAAACATGTGTAAGGTAAAGCCACCCACAACACAACCGCTTACTTGATAAGCTGTCTGCTTGATGCAGTATACCCAAACGAGCCAGTGTTGAATCAGCAATGCGGAGGAAGCGATAACGCTCGTGACTTGCTAAAGACCTCCCCGAGATCGTGATAAACCTCGGGCACGAGGCTAAGGTCCGGCGGCTCGACCTGAGGGGAGGAGACGGGGAGGGATGGTGAACACTGGGCCAAATTTAGACATGTTGCCAAACAGTTAGGGCTCCAAGAGGTGATGGAATTTTGTGCCCAATTAAGAAATGGATTATGCCTCCAGAGCCAAGGATGCCCTAGCGCCACCGCATGAGAGGCATGTGGAAACATGTAAAAACTAAGCCTCTCCTGGTGGTTACCGGACAGAAGGATGGATAGCTGCGCTGTGCAATGAGTCACGGACGCCACCGTCTGGCCAGAAAGCGTACGAACGGGACAAGGAACTGGCAGTTTAACCATTGGAATTCCCATCTCGTGAACCAACACAGAGGAGATGAAATTACCCTCTGCCCCAGAATCATTATTGATATCTGATGGGACCCTCCTCTCGACCCCAGGCAACTGAACCAGGGCCGAAATAGAAAAATTACCGGGAGGATCAGATTGAGTCCCGCCCACCAGACCCCCCACGGCTACTGACGGGCCATGTCTTTTGGGGCGTAGGTGGCATGTGTCCCACTTGTGCTTCAACGAACCGCAGTAGGCACACACCCTGATCCACCACCGCCGCTCAGGCTCTGTCCACAGAAGGCGAGTAGAGCTGAGCTCCATAGCTTCGGCAGAGGATTCGGATTCACCTATGTCAGTAGGCGCCGGGAGCGCACGTGTGGAGAATGGGCAAGAGGATGCGCCACGCTCCCTGGTGCGCTCGTGGTATCGGTTATCCAACCCGGCCGCCTGATCTATAAGGCTGTCCAAGGAGCAGGAATGGCATAAACCGCCAGGTCATCGCAAAGCCGAGGATTTAATCCGTGGAGGGACGCGCTGCGCAGTGCAACCTTGTTCCACCCCGAATCTGCTGTCTCGACTTGGAACTCCACCGAGAAGTCGGCCACTGACTGGCTGCCCTGCCGGAGTAACAGTAGGCGACTCATGATATTCCCTTCACTCTTGGTACGATCAAAAGTGCGGGAAAACTCAGTCACAAATTGGTCAAATGTTGGTAGCGCGGCCCTTCAGCTATCGATAACAGCCCATGCCCAACTAAGAGCGCAGTCCCGAAGCAGAAGAGTGAACTGATGAATTTTGGAGACGTCATCCGGGAACTCCCCCTTCACCTGCTCAAAGTAAAGCCGAATATGACACAAAAAATCTTTACATTTCCACACCTCCTCCGCGTATGGGGCAGGAGTGGAAATGGAAAGCGTTCGACGGATAATTGTAGAAGGCAGAAGAGCAGGTGGACGCAGAGAAGCCGGAGCAGACGTGTAGCCCAAATGATCAGAAATGAAACTCAGCTGCTGTGTAATAGTCTGCAGCAGCTGAGTGAGTTCAGCCACCTGCCTCTCTGTAACATCGAGGTGGTGGAGCGCGGTGTGCTCTGTTGATGAGGCACCTGCTCGTTTTATCATATTGACTGGACAATCAGCCTGAGTGCAAAGTGCAATCACCAAAAGAACACACACAAATAACGTTTGACCCTTTATTGAATTTTCAAAACTGCTAACTTGGGAGAAAAGTCAGTCACTTGCCAAAGAAACAGCAAACCTGCAGAGGGTGAGGCGAGGCTGATTAGTGAGGAATGGAGGGGAATAATGGAAATCTAATTTAAACCACTTATGTGGGAGGAGAGGAGTGACCGGCACAGAACCCAGTGAAGGAGAGGAACCAGCAGGTCAGAACTGCTGGTAGGGGAATGAGGCATGGAGTCTGACAAGGTGGAGTAGATGAGTTGCGTTGTGGAAGAGCAACAGGCTGACGAGCGCATCAAATCCCTGAAGACGCACCGCAACATTGGCAGTAACCTGGAAGAGAAGGAAAGGGCAACGTGTGCAAGGTAAAGTCACCCACAAAACAACCGCTTACTTGATGAGCTGTCTGCTTAATGCAGCACAGTTAGGCCCAAAAATATTTGGACAGTGACACAAGTTTTGTTATTTTAGCTGTTTACGAAAATATATTCAGGATACAATTATATAATCAATATGGGCTTAAAGTGCAGACTCTCAGCTGTAATTTGAGAGTATTCACATCCAAATTGGAGCAAGGGTTTAGGAATTACAGCTCTTTAATACGTAGCCGCCTCTTTTTCAAGTGACCAAAAGTAATTGGACAATTGACTCAGAAGGCTGCAAAAAAAAAAAAAAATAACAAGGCTGCATGGGCTCTTCCCTCGTTAACCTGTCATCAATTAAGCAGTTAAAAGGTCTGGAGTTGATTCCAGGTGTGGCGTTTGCATTTGGAAGCTGTTGCTGTGAACACACAACATGCAGTCAAAGGAGCTCTCAATGGAGGTGAAACAGACCATCCTGAGGCTGAAAAAAAAGAAGAAATCCATCAGAGAGATAGCAGAAATGTTAGGAGTGGCCAAATCAACAGTTTGGTACATTCTGAGAAAAAAAGAGTGCACTGGTGAGCTTGGGAACTCAAAAAGGCCTGGACGTCCACGGAAGACAACAGTGGTGGATGATCGCAGAATCCTTTCCATGGTGAAGAACAACCCCTTCACAACATCCATTCAAGTGAAGAACACTCTCCAGGAAGTAGGTGTATCAGTATCTAAGTCAACCATAAAGAGAAGACTTCATGAGAATAAATACAAAGGATTCACCACAAGGTGCAAACCATTAATCAGCCTCAAAAATAGAAAGGCCAGAAATGACTTTGCCAAAAAACGCCTGAAGAAGCCAGTACAGTTCTGGATCTGGCCATAAACGCAGGCTCAGCAGGAAACAGCAGGTGCGTCTGATGAGGAGACAGGTGAAACGGGAAGGACAGGACAAGCGCTCGCCAGCACATGACAATATGATGATACAGAAAGCAGGAGTCTAAATACAGACTAGTACCAGCATTCTATGTCCCGCCCACACAGCAGTTCTGATTGGCTGCTTAAGGTCTGACATTGACGAGCTCAGCTGCAGTCTCTGAAAAGTTGAACTTTTTTCAACTCTGAGTGCCCTGAGCGCCATAACAAAAAACGGCCACCACCGACAGCGTTTCAGCGCCGAGGGCGCTCAGCGCTGTAAACGCTGGACTACATAGATAATGAATAGAAAATAGTCACCCAGAGCAGAAAAAATGCATTTGGTGGACACGCAGCCTGAATGTGGTAATATCTGTTGTGCAGAGCCACTTTTGAAAAGTTGTGTGTTGGTCCCTCTGTTGAAACCTTTGGCCCACCTGTGTTGCTTGGCAAATCGTGACACCTTTTTGTAATAGGACCCAAAGGCAGATACCAGAAAAGACTTCACTGAGACAGAGATGAAAGGTTTTTTTTTAACTTTATTTGTTAGTTTTTCAATATAATGCACATTTGAACCAAGTCACAACAGGTAATGCAGCATACTAAAATGTAAAATTTTGACATGTGACGATGTTACACTTCAAAAAAGTATGCAGAAAACCATTAAACCAAAAAAGAAACAAAACCCAAAGAGTAAACTTTCTGAACATAACCCAAAAAAAACCACTCAAAAAACCCCTATTTTCAAATAAATTTAAAGAAATGTACAACAAATTATAAATATTATATTCAGCCAGCACACCAAACAGAGTTGAAAAAAGGAAACTAAGAGTAGCCATCCCAACCGTGCTTTATCCAAGAGAGGCAGTGGAAAAGAGAAGGAAACTAGATCAAACTGTCATACAGGGATGGACAAGAAGTCTGTGTTCTCCGTCAGGTCAAAAAAAGGCCCCCATATATCCCAGAACTTGTCCGAAGAGAATTCCTGAGAGAGAATTTAATCTTCTCCAATTTAAGAAAATAAAGTGAATCTTTAATCCAATGAGCGTGTGATGGAGGCGTTGGAGATTTCCATTTAATTACAATTAGCCTCCTAGCCAGGAGAGTCATAAAGGCTAGAGCGTCCCGTTTGGCAGCTGACAGAGAAGACAAAGCAGGGAAAATGCCAAACAAGGGACCAAGAGGATCCAGTTGGATGTCTGCCTTCAGGTTCTTAGAGAGTGAGAAAAACATTTCTGTCCAATAGGTATACAGGGAGGGGCAGAGCCAGAACATAGTATGTATTAAACTGGCTGGGGCTTGCTGACAGTGATCACAAAAGAGGTGAAACATTTTCAAACATCTTGGAAAGGCGAACTTTAGTGAGGTAGACACGATGCACTTAAACTGTATGAGGTTGTGTCTGGCACAAATGGATGATTTATAGACATGCATCAAAATCTCTGACTAAACTGAAGCGGATATTGACATACCTAAGTCTTCCTCCCAGCGGGCTTTTAAAAAATATAAAGGTTCCATGCACAGCAGGTTGATGTAGTTATAAAATAGTGAGATTGCACCTTTTAATGAGGAGAGCGGTTCAAAAAAAGAGTCTAAGGCCGTAGTTCCGGGAAGATTGGGAAATGTAGGAAAAACATTACTTATAAAACTTCGGGCCTGTAAATATCTAAAAAAGGGGTCTTGGGCAGAAAGAATTTCTCAGAAAGTTGTTGGAAGGATGCAAAAATGTTGTTTTGTGGAGGCACGGAACAAGTGCAGGCGGACACGGCAAACTGAAGTTTAAAAGGGTGTTTTATTCATCCTCCATCACCAGAGTTCACCCCAGCGCTGTGGGAGCGCGCTGGAGCGAGCCCTGTGTCTCTAGTCAGCAAACAGGCAATGCGTGTGATCAAAAAGAGAGTAAGAGAGAGAGAGCAAGTGATATGCAGTTGACTTATATACCCAGCTAGACAATGCATGCATGGCATATTAGCATCACAATAAACAGCAGGAAGGCATGGACATTTGCATTAGAGTCACACATATCAATAGCAGGATTACTGGCACCAGAATTCCTTTCTACCTATTGATATCAGTCCATACATCTCACTGTTCTGCTAATTGCTCCAGCTGAGCGCTCTGCTTGTCCCGTAGGCTGTGGGGGTCACCCACAGTTTAGATATAAGTCTTTAATTGCGTTAATGCCATGGTTTGACCACAAAGTTAATGTCCCATCTATTAAGAAAGGAGAAAAAACATGGTTGGTAGTTAAAGGAGCAAGGGTAGAAAGGTACTGCAAACCAAAATAGAGTTTAAACTGAGTCCAGATCCGTAAGGATGATTTAACAATCACATTTTTAGTGTAGGGAGAGGAATTACTATTGAGAGGAGCATGTAACAATGCCTTTAAGGATACAGGATGGGCAGAATTTACTTCAATCACAAACCAAGGGGGTGGCAAGTCGTCATCAAGTTGAAGCCATAATTTAGTGTTCTAATATTAGCAGCCCAATAGTAACGTGAAATTAGGCAGAGCCCTCCCCCCCATGCTCGGGCCTTTGTAGGTATTGTTTACGTAGCCTGGTGTGGCTTATATTGTTCATATATCCATACCTACATATGTATAGACACAAGAGGAATGTTTAGAGATTGCATATGTGGAATGACTTCAAGTCTCAGAGCAGGACAATAGGTCTCGACCACCGGCAGAGATCAACGAGCAGACGGAGACGCAGCGGTGGAGACCTGAATGGACTTCCTGACCCCCCAGGGTCAGGTGGAGGAGAGAGAGGACAATGGAAGGAGATAACACGGATGTGTGATGTCGGCTTTTGTTATGTGATGTATAAGTATGAAGGTCTGACTGCGCTCAGTCTCTTTTCTGCTTCTGCATTGAGATGAGAGATGTTAGGGACTGGAAGCCGACAATAAACCTGATTTATAAAATCACTTCGCTTCCTTATTTCAAGCTCCCTACATTGGTGACCAGACGTGAGAATGGACGAAAGACGTTCTCCCTCTACAGGCTCGTCAGAGGCAACCCAGACAAGCGCCGTCGCCAACCCTGACATGGGAACGGATGAAAGGTGTTCCCCCACAGCAGACTCGTCGGAGACGGCCCAAGCAAGCGCCGTCCCCAACCCTATCGTGAAAACGGAGGAAAGACGTTCTCGCGCTGCAGACTCGTCGGAGGCGGCCCAAGCAAGCGCCGTCGCCGTCAAACTCCCAGAGTTCTGGCAGAATGACCCAAACTCGTGGTTCAAGCAGGCTGAGGCTCAGTTTGCACTCGCGGGGGTGAAGGCTGACGAAACCAAATTCTACCACATCGTCGCCAGACTCGATGCCGCCACAGCACGATGCGCACGGAGCGTGATACAGCAGCCGCCCGCCAACGACAAGTATAAGGAATTGAAGGTGACCCTCATCGAGAGTTTCGTCCCCTCGGCCGAGGAAAGGGCCGGGAGGATACTGGCGATTTACGGCCACGGGGCGCGCAGACCGATGGTCCTCATGGAAGACATGCTGCAGCTGAGGGAGACAGACAATGACAACTTCCTTTTCCAACACATCTTCCTCAGCACTCTGCCAACACACATGAGAGGGATCCTGGCCAACATGCGATGTAAGACCCAGCAGGACTTCCGCGCACTTGCCCGAGAAGCGCAGCGGTTCATCAACTCCTGCGGCGAGCAGATGGCCACAGTAGCATCGGCAGATCTCGACGTGGAAGCCCAGAGCATCGGGGAATCAGAGGCGATGGAGCAGAACCCGCCCACCATGGCAGCGACGCGACCAAGGCGCAACAAACGAGACGACCTCTGCTACTACCATCGACGTTTCGCCGAGAGGGCATACAAATGCGTGCCCCCCTGCAGTTTCAAGAGCTCGGGAAACTTCAAAGCCGGGAACCGTTAGCAGCTACGGCTCTCGGCGAGACAAACAAGCTGCTCTACGTGACTGACGGACAATCCGGGAGACAGTTCCTTATTGACACCGGAGCTCAGGTGAGCTTCATCACCCCGTCCTACGCAGACCGGGCAACAGGACCCCATGGAAACAGAGCGACGGCAGCTAACGGCTCCATCATCAACACTTTTGGTGAAAGAACCCTGCCTCTGTCCATACACGGCCGCAACTATAGGTGGACCTTTATTATAGCGGCGGTGAGTTTTAACTTGTTGGGCGCTGATTTCTTATGTGCACATGGGTTGTTAGTCGATCTTGCAAACAGACACTTAATCAATGCACTGTCATTTGCTTCTATCCCCTGTTCAGCTCGAGTGTCCCCACCACCTGTGCAGGCCAGCGTCGCCACAACAGGAGGTAAGTTTGACCAACTCCTCACCCAATTTCCAGCACTCACAGTTCCCAAATTTTCGGCAACAGTAGCGAAACACGAGGTGGAACACTTCATTCCCACAACAGGCCCACCTGTGTTCGCTAAAGCTCGGCGCTTAGACGCGACCAAGCTCACCATAGCACGCGACGAGTTCGCCAGCCTGGAAAAACTAGGCATTATTCGGCGCTCGAAAAGCCCATGGGCCTCGCCACTGCATATGGTCCCGAAAACCGACGGTTCCTGAAGACCTTGCGGTGATTATCGCAGATTAAACAATGCTACAGCACATGACCGCTACCCAATCCCTCACATTCAGGATTTTTCACTACATCTGGCGGGTGCGCGCATTTTTTCTAAAATAGACCTGGTCCGCGGCTACCACCAAGTTCCGGTCAGACCTGAAGACGTCCCTAAAACGGCCGTAATAACCCCTTTTGGTCTTTTTGAATTTTTGCGAATGCTTTTTGGCCTCAAAGGCGCTGCACAAACTTTTCAGCGTATGATGGACGCTGTGTTACGCGACCTCCCTTTTGTGTTCGTCTACCTTGACGATATTCTGGTAGCCAGCACGTCTGAGGAAGAACACGAACAACACCTCACTACGGTTTTTCAGAGGCTGGAAGAGCACGGGTTAATAATTAACCCGGCCAAATGCCGATTTGGCGTGTCACAGATTGATTTTTTGGGACACAGAGTTTCACCAGAAGGGGCAGTTCCATTACTGGACAAAATGCGCGCAGTAGCAAATTTCCCCCGACCACAAACGGTCAGATTGCTGCAGGAATTTTTAGGAATGGTAAATTTTTACAACCGTTTCCTCCCCCGTGCAGCTCAACTCATGCAGCCCCTATATGCCGCGCTCAGAAAGCAAAAGCCCTCCAATGCAGTTGAATGGTCCCCGGAGCGGGAACGCGAGTTCGCGGAAGTAAAAAGAGCACTAGCAGATGCCGCATTGTTGGTCCACCCCGACCCCTCGGCCCGCATAGCGCTTACCTCAGACGCTTCAAACCTGGCCATAGAGGCGGTCGTGGAACAACATGTTGACGGAACTTGGCAACCGCTAGCATTTTTTAGCAAATCTTTAAACGAAACCGAGCACAAATACAGCACTTTTGACAGAGAGCTGCTAGCGCTTCATTTATCCATCCGCCATTTCCAGTTCTGGCTGGAAGGGCGGCGCTTCACGGCTTTTGTCGACCACAAACCACTCACTTTTGCGATGTCAAAAATTTCAGAACCGTGGTCGGGCCGGCAACAAAGGCAGCTGGCCGCAATTTCGGAGTTTACCACAGACATTCGACACGTAGCAGGCAAACTTAATTTGGTGGCAGATTGCCTCTCCCGTGCCGTGACATCGTCAGAGCACGCGGAAGCAGATTATACTACCGCAGCCGCAGAGCACATGGCCAATGCGGACGCGTGCGCGGCCCCAATTCACGTAGGGATAGATTACGCGGCCATGGCAGCGGAAAAAGCAGTGACGCGGACGTGCGCGCGCTCCAGTCTGGACCAACAGGGTTAAGGCTGGAGGAAAGGGGTTTGCGTGACGGTGTGCCCTCCCTAATCTGTGACGTGTCAACCGGTCGACCTCGCCCGGTAGTCCCAGCCGCGTGGCGCCGCCGCGTTTTTGACTCGGTGCACTCCCTCGCGCACCCAGGGGTGCGCGCCTCGGTGAAAATGGTTGCGGAGAAGTTTGTTTGGCCTGCGTAAAAACGTAAAGGAGTGGGCGAGAACTTGCATGTCTTGCCAACGCGCCAAAATTCACAAGCACACAAAAGCCCCTCTGGAACCCTTCCGGATCCCGGCCAGGAGGTTTGATACTTTGAGGTTATCCTACACTTTATTACATGTATAGTTTATTTCTCTTATCTTATCATGTTTAATGTTGCAGCATTGTACCGAGACAAATTCCTAGTTTGTGTACTACATGAACAATGGCAATAAACCTGATTCTGATTCTGATTCTGATTCTGATTCTGACCACGTGCACGTCAACCTCGTGGGCCCTCTACCGTCGTCCCAGGAGTTCACACACCTTTTAACAATGGTTGACCGGACCACACGCTGGCCAGAAGCGGTCCCGCTGGCGTCAACCACGGCCGCGGAAGTCGCTCGCGTTTTTTTCACGACCTGGGTGGCGCGTTTCGGCGTTCCGTCGGACATCACGTCCGATAGGGGGCCTCAATTTGTCTCAGAGCTCTGGTCAGCCATGGCCAGCAGCTTAGGAGCGACAATTCATCGCACCACCGTGTATCACCCTCAGGCTAACGGTTTATGCGAGCGTTTTCATAGGTCTTTAAAGGCCGCCCTCAGGGCCTCACTGACGGATGCAGATTGGGTAAACAAACTTCCCTGGGTTTTATTAGGGTTGCGTTCTGCGCCTAAGGAGGATCTAGACGCCTCCCCGGCAGAATTAGTCTTCGCACAACCTCTCAGGCTCCCGGGTGAGTTCTTACCAGAACATCCAGAGCCCGGGCGCCTCCCAGCCCTGAGGCCGCTAAGCAACACGGGACCGGACACGCTCCCCGGACCCATACATCACTCTTTTCCGCGGGTTTTTGTTCCCCAAGCTTTGAAAAACGCCGAGTTCGTTTTTGTTAGGCACGAAGCTTTAAAACCAACCCTCCGCCCACCATATGATGGACCATATAGAGTGCTGGAACCTGGTGATAAGCATTTTGTGCTTGATTTAGGGGACAGAAAAGAAACAATCAGCATTGACAGACTTAAACCTGCCTTCGTGTTGAGCGACGAACCTGCACGGGTGGCGAGAGCACCTCGACGGGGTAGACCCCCCAAGAGACACACCTCAACCCCCCCGCAGGGACCAAATAACCACTCTTCTCCCCAAGCTGCAGATTCCTTACAGGATGGCCCCGCCAGGATGCCAAAGCGGGCGTACAGCAGATTTGGGAGAAGATTGAATGAATTAAGCAGAGACCAACGCTCACAATCCTCCTGGATTTTAGTAGAAGGGGGACAAAATTAGCTTTATAGAGATCATCAAATTTTAAAGTGACCTGTACGCCATGGTAAGTAAAACTGTGGTTGGCAACTTTAAAAGGAAAGGCCGATAACGGATACTCAGTAGCTGCCTTATTAATAGGAAAAATTATGCTCTCATTCAGATTTAGCTTATATCCAGATATTCGACCAAATGCCTGAAAAATAGTGAGAGCAGCTGGAACAGAGGACGGCAAATTTGAAACGTATAAAAGAAGGTCATCTGCATAAAAGGAAACCTTAATTTCAACTCCGTTCCGAGAAATGCCTGTGTTATCGCTAGGGGCTCCATTGCAACTGCAAAAAGTAAGGGACTTAATGGACAGCCCTGCTGAGTTGAGTGAGAGAGGTGAAAGTAGTCAGATTGAGTATTATTGGTTCTAACAGAGGCCTGGAGGAGGAATACAATAATTTAATCTATGATATGAAATCAGTCTTATAGCCCAATTTACCTAAAGTGTATAACAGGAAGTTCCACTCTAATCTATCCAATGCCTTCTCGGCATCTAAAGAAATTAAAGCTTCATGAGTATCTGTTCTGTGAGTGTTATAAATAATATTAAATAAGCATCTGAGATTAAAGAAACAGTGTCTAATTTTAATAAATCCAGTTTGGTCAGGTAATATAATAGATGGAAGAACAGGTTCTAGAGTCTACGTCTAGAATCTAGACGTAGTGCAAGAAGCTTAGATAATGTGGCGATGTTAGAATAAGGCACGGCGACTGGAGTTTTTAAGGAAGTTTATTCATCAATCATCGCCATCATAGGAACTCACTCCAACCTTGTGCAGACGGGCTGGCTGGTCCTCAGGCTCTCAGGCAGTGGTATGGTCAGTTGAGCAGTCAGAGTGAAAAGAGAGTGAACATATCATATTCAGCCACTTAAATACCCAGCTACAGACAATACATCAAAGACATGTTATCATCAAAGGAACTGCAGTCAGGCATGGGACATTTGCAACACAATGAGAGCAGGAAGCATGAACGTTTGCATTTGAGTCATACATATCCACAGGATACTGGCGCCTGAACTAGACACGGAGAGGCTGCCTATTGATCTCAACACACACATCTCATTGCTCTGCTAATTGCCCCGGCTGAGCGCTCTGTTTGTTCATGGCTGTTGTGGGGGTTCCCCCATACACTCCCCCCCAGAGGGCTTAGCGGGGAGCTGAGGCCTCGATCATCCGGCATTGGGAGCAAGCTGCTGGGAAGGTCTGTGCCGGGGGAGGGAGGAGGGTGGGGGTAGCAACGTGGCGGTTTGAAATAACCCCCACAGATAATATCTTAAAGTCTACATTCAGCAGACTAATGGGGTGATATGATGAGCAAAGTAGAGGGTCCTTGCCTTTTTTAAGAAGTACCGAAATGGAAGCCTGAAGAGTTTGTGGAAGATGGCCAAGGCGAAAAGATTCATTCAACATGTCTAGTAGCAAAGGCCCAAGCTCATGTCAATTTTTTTTGTAAAATTCAGATGGAAAGCCATCTGGTCCTGGACTTTTACTATTCTGTAGGGATGACATAGCTGCAGTAAGTTCAGAGAGCGAGATGGGTCTCTCTAAATCGCTAGCTTGGTCTAGGTTAATGGTTGGTATGTCTAGATCATTGAAAAAATCATCAAGGTCATGAGTAGCAGAGGTCCTATCTGAAGAGTAAAGAGATGAATAAAATTCTTTAAATGCTTTACTAATTTCTAAAGGGTCGAAAGTGATGCCTGTTTCAGTTTGAAGACTAGGAATATGGTGAGATGATGCCTGATGAATCTGGTGGGGCAAAAATTTACCGGCCTTGTCCCCATGTTCAAAAAAGTTGGAACGCGACTGCAGTAAAAGTTCCCTGGTACGGTGAGACGTAAGAACATCAAATTCAGCCTGTAAGGAAAGACGGTCCTTGTAGATCTGGGGGGAGGGAGAAGTAGCATAAAGATTGAGCTATGCGATGTGTTAAATTGGCTACTTTTTACTTCCTAACTCTTTTTTCATGTCCAGCATAAGAAATTATTTCCCCTCTTATATATGCCTTTAAAGTTTCCCATAATAAAGAGGCAGACATATCAGGGGTTTTATTTAGACTGAGAAAAAAAAGTCAATCTGTTGGGAAATAAAATTAGCAAAGTCTTCACTTAAAAGTAAGCAAGTGTTAAGACGCCATGGCGAAAAATTATTGGGTGTAGAGGAGCTGGAAATGATGAGGCGATTTTGTATTAAAAACAGAGTCTTTAATGAACAGCTCTTCTATCTTGTCTCATCTGGTGCAGAGCTTGGCAGAAGGCAAAGAGAAAGATTTCTGCCCAGCTCGCTGGTTAAATACAGGCACACATCAAAGACATGCATTACACAAGCTGACATCCCCCGTTATCTTAATCCCCCCATGGTTCTGTTATCTCCTCTCTTCGTCTTGGGAGGTGATGGGAATTCCTCTCCTAGCCTTGGGGGGCGAAGGTGTCTAGTCCGTCTCCGCCGCATCCTGTGACGTCTTTGATCTTCACACGGCGGGTGAGATTCCTTTGTCCTTTCCGAGGTGTGAAGTTCCTTACATATGTTGTCACCAAACATTTCCACATGCTCTAACATATGTAGGTATGGAATATATGAGTAATATATACCACATTGGGTACGTTTTTAAAGTGTACAGTATGTTCATCGAAGCTGGAGCATTGTCTGAAATAACGATGGCTTTGTATTTACAGTCAGAAACTAAAGAGAGAAGTCTGTTGTCAACTAAAAAGAAATCTATACGAGTAAATTTATGATGAACATGAGAAAAAAAAGAGTATGCTCTTTTTGTGGGATTTTGACAACGGCAGACGTCAGAGACCCCCAACTCCTGTATAAAAGATTGTATTAAGATAAGATAAAATAAGATAAGCCTTTATTAGTCCCACAATGGGGAAATTCCAGGATTGCAACACCACAGGGATAGCAACACTCAGAGCAATAATTAAGAAGATAAGAAAATAAAATAAGAGCAGTGAATATACATATGTACACATAAATATATAAATATATATACACAGTGCGGAGCATTGTGGCTAGATGGAATAAACAGCATAACCGTCTGTTTAGTTACCCTACATGGTATGAATATGTACCCATACATATTGTCACCCTCCGTAGCGACTGATATTGTCCTAGTTGTATGCTGGAGGGGACCATTTGTGTAAGTCTGTTGCATCTTTTGCATTCAATACTATTAGGTCGTCACGTTTTTTTGTTATCTCTGCGAGCAGCCCTGCTTAGGTTATACAGTCTGACAGCCGTAGGTAGGAAGGACCTGCGAAACCTCTCGGTCGCGCACCTAGGGTGATGTAGTCTACTACTAAATGAGCTCCTCAGTGCGTTCAGTATGTCCTGCATAGGGTGGGACTCGGACTCCAGCAGAGATGACAGTTTAGCCACCATCCTTCTCTCTCCCATCTCCTCCACTGGGTTAAGGCATTGCCCCAGGACAGATCTAGCTTTCTTGATTAGTTTGTTCAGTCTCTTCCTATCGGCTGCTGTAATGCCACTGCCCCAGCAGACCACTCCAAAAGTGATGGCTGATGCCACCACCATGTCGTAGAATGTCTTCAGCAGCGCCCCTTGTACACCAAAAGACCTGAGCCTCCTCAGTAGGAACAGCCTGCGCTGTCCCTTCTTGTAGAGTGCGTCGGTATTGTGTGACCAGTCTAATTTATTGTTCAGATGAACACCCAGGTACTTGTAGGATGTCACCATCTCAATGTTTGTTCCCTGTATGTTTACTGGTGCTGTGAGGGGTTGTCCTTGCCTGCGGCAGTCCACCACCAGCTCCTTAGTTTTCTTTGCGTTGATCTGGAGGTAGTTCCGATGGCACCAGTCCACGAAGTCCTGGATAAGTCCTCTGTACTCAGCTTCATCTCCGTTGGAGATGAGGCCAACGATCGCAGAGTCATCAGAGAACTTCTGTAGATGGCAGTGTGTTGTGTTGTGTGAGAAGTCTGCAGTATAAAGGGTGAACAGGAAGGGAGCCAAAACCGTTCCCTGGGGGGCCCCCGTGCTACCGATGATTGTGTCGGACACACAATCCCGGGTTCTCACAAACTGTGGCCGGTTAGTGAGGTAGTCCAGGATCCATGATACAGGTGCTGGTCTACCCCTGCGCACAGCAGCTTGTCCTTCAGGATCATCGGTTGGATGGTGTTGAAAGCACTGGAGAAGTCAAAGAACATGATCCTTAGCTGATTTGGAAGAGTTACAGATTTTTGAAGAGGAGCAGTCCAACTGAGGATCAAACCAGCAATTAAAGTCCCCCCCCCCCCCCACTATCAGAAAGTGTGAGGACATCTCTGGAATCAAAGGGAACAAGTGTTTAAAGAAAGAATTGTCATCATAATTAGGGGCATAGACGTTGGCTAGGATGACAGGAGTACCAGAGATATTACCTGTGACCACCACAAACCTGCCGTTTGGATCAGATATGGTGCCAGAGTGTGAAAACGAAATAGATTTGTGAAACAGAATGGCTGTACCTCTAGATTTGCCCGAGAAGGAAGGATGACAGATCTGTCCCACCCAGTTTTTCTTCAGCTTTGGATGGTCAGAAATTCTGAGGTGTGCTTCCTATTAAAAAAAAACTACCTGAGCACCAAGATGTTGAAGATGGTGTAAAACCTTACTGCGCTTAATTGGACTGTTAAGTCCTTTACAGTTACATCTTATGAACTTCATATTCTCCCTGTCTGACAGTGGCGAGTAATTAGAGTGAGCCACTGACATCAAGTAAAACTAGTGTAAAAAGGCTAGAAGACTGTTGAAAATAACGGTGGCTGGCTGAGAAAATAAAAAGGCACAAAAAAGAAAAAAACCCCACCAAACCCCCAAAACGTAGCAGAAGCATCTCCCAAACTGAGATACGCACCTTGACATCCACCCATCCCCCCACCCCTACCAGAACAAAATAACTATCAAACCAAAAACTGGCCTAGGTGTCATGTTCCACTTACACTGGGGAACTACATGCAGACCATAGAAATGTGACCAAATACTGTATAATCAAAAATCAAAATAAAGTGCACCAAATGTGAAATATATATTAATAGTATGCAGCTCAAAGACAAAATGGTCTTTAAGTGAACAGAAAACTGATCAATCCAAAAAAGAAAACAAATACCAATTACTAAAATACCAAAAAAAAAAAAAAAGTTAAGTTAAAGATCCAATGTAGGAGTAAAATGGGCAGATAGTCTCAAAAAGAAAGGCAGCAATACACTCAAGTCCCCATCACTGACTTACTGCTGGCGTTGATCCTGAGTACTCCTGGAATCATGGGAACTATAGTTGTAGCTGCTGGCTAGCAAATTAGCCAGATGGCTAAATCAAGTCTGGATTAACGGCTTTTTTAATGTTTTTATCAATGAGGTCTGCTGCAGCAACCGACACATCAAACCGGTAGGTCTGGCCGCTGGGAAGAGTGATTCATAGTGTAGCTGGGTAGATTAGACCAAACTTAACATTTGGGCAGGAGTGCAGTTCCTTCTTTACCTTAGCAAACGCTGCTCGTTTTTTTAGCCACAGTTGGAGTGAAGTCTGGAAAAATAGAAATCTTCTTACCCATGCCGGAAAGTTGTGAGAGTTCACTGGCTCGGCGAAGGATCTGGTTACGAACCTGGAACAAATTAACCAAAAGGACAAAGGGACGAGGAGGCTCTCTGTCTCCCGGTCTGGGGCGCAGGATCCTCATCCAGCCCAAGCAGGTCTTGTAAGAGTTTTGCTGGAAACTCGGTGTGCCGAGCACCTTCCGAGCCCTCTGGTACACATATCAGGCGGATGTTATTCCATCCTCACCGTCCTTCCAGGTCCTCACATTTTTTAGAAAAAGAATCCACCAGGGTAGTTAGGGTGCTAACGTTAGCTTGCAGCTCAGTTATTTTAGCATCATGATCATCAGCCAAATGCTCGAGGTCAGCTATCTTATCGCCATGTGAGATGATTTTGTTTTCCAGAGGTATTAATGCAGCCATAATTTCCCTTTTAACTGTCTCGGATACGATAGCGTTGAATTTAGTGACAATGTCTGAGCACATTTCGTCCAACATCTGCTTCATCTGTAGCAACAGAGCACCATTAGCATTGTGGCTTTCACATTGGCCGCTGGGGTTGGAGTCAGGAGATGGTGGAGGTCTCGCATGGCCTGCTTTAGCATTGGATTTGGTCCGTCCTGCCATCGATATTGCTTTAGATAATAACTCCAAGTTGAATTGAAAACTATTACAAAAAGGAGCAGATGAATTTTTGCATTTTGGTGCAGAAAAAATGGGAAAAAAAAGTCACAGATCCAGCGGAGCAACTGCAAGGCACGTCTTACATCCTCATCAGCTCCGGTTTTTCCAGGTTTTTTTTTTTTTATTAAAACAGAATGTGGTGGTTCTTGGAGTGATCTGACCTACAGGGGAAGAAGACAAGATGTGAGTATTTGGCAGGGAAATGACTGGTAACATATTGATGTCAGCTGCGTCCTTTTTCCAAAGAAGATGAGGAGAACCAGTGGAGAAGTTTGGGAAGTGAGTAACAGTATCTTCCACTTACAAGAGAGAAATGAGGATCCAGTAATATGGAGTTCCTTTGCGGTGAGCATGGAGATACCCCAGGCCCAGGAAGTTTCCTATGATGACAGGGTTATTGAATCTTGTAATGTTCTATTCCTTACTTGTTTTTCCAGGTGGGTGCAGGCAGAGGGAGTCCAGGACAGGAGGAAACCGAAAGGCACTGAGGAGAAACACAGGAGAAAGTGCAGGTAGGTAATGATTAATTAATCATTGGTGAGAACACAGAGGCAGATGCATGGGAGATTGGGGCAGGAGAACCAGAGAGCTTCAGCGAGCTGTTGAGTCATGGTAATTCTACAAAGAACTGCCGATAAATGGAGTCCTTTATACCCCAGCAGTAATCAGGGCAGGTGTGCTGATGAGGAGCAGCTGCACATAATGAAGGTGATTAAGAATGCTGCGAGTATGGATTGTGTTCTCACATCCAGACCATAACAACGTGACGTCAATTGTCATCATGCCGCAAAGGCTTATGAGAGTCACTTGCTGCGTTGTTTATTCAAGTTATTAAACATTTATCCATTCCAGATACTACCGCATGGGCTCTAATAAACCTGTGAGTCACACTGAAACATAGATCTGACTCCCAGTTGTAGTGGCTTATTTCATTATTAACTTACGTACGCAGCAGCCCGTGACTATTGCTATCCTTTGTTAAACCTGGTAGCATTGTGTAGTGTAGTTATGTTTATTTGCATCTCTTATCAAACATTTACCTGTTCCAATTAACAATGCATGGGTTCTAATAGACCTGTAAAACACATCTAAACATACATCTTAGTCCCAGTGGTTATGTGTTTATATCCAGTGGCGTGTGGATTTCAGCAGTGGACAGTAAGACAGCCATTCCCATACCCTTAAACAGCATCTAAAACAATAAACCTATCGCAATGTGAGACTATGGAACTACAGCTCCCATAAGCAATATCTGCACACAGTGTGTGATCACTGGTCCATTGATGCCGAGGACCTAGTGTGGCTGCACTGCCAGCCTGCTACAGGAGAAGTTGTAGATGGAGTCTGGATCACTCCGAGCTGGGTACAGGAGAAGCCACGGACAGTCTGCTTCGTCCTGCCCCAGTTCACACCATAACCTGGTGGGAAGAAATGCCGTGGTGGGTAGCAGTTTCTCCTGTACCAAGCCCGGAGTGGAGCCAGACACCAGCCACTGTGAGGTCATTTTGCAGCCAGTCTGGAGAGATGGCAACAAACAGATAGCAGCAATAATAATAATAACAATAATAATAATAATAATGGTTTGCATTTATATAGCACCTTTCAAGAAACCCAAAGCACTTTACAACAGCGCAGTCGGCAGAACACACCTGTCCCTGCTCTCAGTGATCAGATCACCAGGGTAACAGCTCCTGATCTCCCGTTGTCCCAGTGGTGAGTACCTAATACATACCCACAACATCAGTTCCGACCTCTGTGGTGAAACATGATTCATTTTAGAGAAAGAAGCTCCCATTTACAATCCACAGTTGGGAAAATTTAAATTTTTTCACAACAGAGAGAAAAAGTAACTGCACTTTGATACATTGCTGTAAAGAACAAATGAAGCTTCTTCTGAGGTGAACTGTAATTTATCTATGATTTCTATTTTATTTTATCTTGTTCATTTAGATGCTGTTGTGATACACAGCTATTTCATGGAAGTCAACCCACTAAATATGTATTATTAATGGGCTTGTCCAGGGGTGTCAAACATATGGCCTGTGGGCCAAAAACGTCCCACCAGGGTGTCCAAATTTTTTTCTGTAAATTTACAACTTATTTTCTAGTAAATGTCTGGCTTTTTCTACTAATTAGAATTGTTCACGTAAATTTGAGACATTTTTGTACTTAGGATGAGACTGTTTTCTCATCAGTTTTCTTTTTCTTTCTCTTCTTCTTTTTCTGGTGAAAACAGGTAGTGTCCATTTATGTTAAATCCATCAGCAACTACTAATGACGTCATGCAGCCTTGAAGGGGTGTCCCAATTCACAGGGGTCATTTTCAACCCACCAGCCAAGGGCCTAGGGTAGGTGAAGGGGTAGGGGTACAGATGAGAACTGGGACAGACTCCAAATGTACGTATCTGTACTTTACTGTCACATTGCAAATATTTTTCTTGATTGTTTTACAGTATTTACTGCTGTTCATAAATAATTAAATTCTTTCCCTTGCTATTTTTATGTATAAGGTCCATTTACATTTAAAATAATTGTAAATTTAGTTCAAGTAAATTTTAGCATGCCATAGTCCAATTTGATCATATTAAACATAATTTTCCAACCACAAAATTGTGGCCAGTGAAAAGGCTGAGTGGCTAGTAATTTTGGAAAATCACTAGCCACAGTGGCTGGTGAGCAAAAAATTTAGGGGCTGATTTACTAATGTGCTGCGCCATTGCAAAACCCTGTTTTGGCATTAAAAAACTACTGCTGAGATTTACTAAAGGGCGCAGGGCAAAATTAGCGGTGGAAAGGCGTGGGCTATGTTAATTTTGCGCCTGGCCTCATTGCATATGTGTTTGTGGGAGTTGTCATGTCAACTTGCAAATTTGAGGGAGGGGAGTATTTAAATGACTGGCGCAAGGTGGAACGTAGAGTCAATCTACGTTCCTACTCTCACCTATGGTCACGAGCTTTGGGTAATGACCGAAAGAACGAGATCGCGGATACAAGCGGCTGAAATGAGCTTTCTCCGTAGGATTGCTGGACTCACCCTCAGAGATAGGGTGAGGAGCTCAGTCATCCGGGAGAGGCTCAGAGTAGAACCGCTGCTCCTCCACATTGAAAGGAGTCAGTTGAGGTGGTATGGGCATCTGATTAGGATGCCTCCTGGACGCCTCCCACTTGAGGTGTTTCAGGCACGTCCCACTGGGAGGAGACCCCGGGGCAGATCCAGGACTCGGTGGAGAGACTATGTCTCCCAGCTGGTCTGGGAACGCCTTGGTATCCCCTCTGAAGAGCTGGAGCAGGTGGCTGGGGAGAGGGAAGTCTGGGCTTCTCTGCTTGAACTGCTGCCTCCGTGACCCGGACCTCCGGAAAAGCGGTAGAAGATGGATGGATGGATGGATGGATGGATGGCGCAAGGTGATTTACTAAGGTTTGCGGTTGTCAGTCTCCTGCTAAATGCGCCAGGATTTAACGCACCAAAAAAGCTTGTCTTAATTCATGTGTGCCTGACATGACAGCGATCGCTGCTGCCAGGAGGAGACACCGGCGAGAACTGAGGGCATGTGATCGAAGAGACAGAAGCTTTTCTCTGCGCGTGACTTTATTTGGCATGACAGAACAGATTATACGAATATCAACTGTCTGACAAAGATTGGTGTTATGCTGAAGTGGACATCAGTCGGCATTTTTTTTAAATTTAATTTATTTATATATAGCCTACTACATGACTTTATGTCCATAAAATAGGATATAGGAGCACTTCCTACCTGCAGTGAACATACAGATGGTGTCAGCCGACACTGACTTTTTTCTCTTTTCTGCTGAGGTTCAGACTCAGACTCTGGAGTTTTCCTCTCCTATCAGCTTCCCCTCATGCTTGAAGCAAAATCTTCCACAATGTCAATTTTCTTTTCTCTAGCCACATTTCTCTGTTTATTTTCTTTTTGCTGTGCATAAAGCGGTAATTCAGTTCCCTCTTCTCTCTATTTCTCTCTCCCAGTTCAAGATACACAATATAGGAGGAAAACAACAATGAAATTATTAACAAAAACAGCACAGATCCATAGAAACGTCCCCAGAAATTACAACACCATAACTCAATAACAGCAGTCTCTGTAGTCCGAGTGTCATGATTCCAGGCATGGTGGGGGCCGTGCCCAGTCTTTAGTGTCTTTGCAGTCCTGGGATTAGTTATTGTTCCTGGTGCATTTCTGTTCATTTATTTATTTCTGAGGTGTTTACATTTGGACAGTCATTCCTGTTGCTGACAGCGGCCCGCGTCACTTCCAGGTGTAGCTCAAGTTCACGAGTTCTCTCGGCTGACAGCTGTCAGTAATGAGGTCACTCGTCCTCACTCATGTTCCCACACCTGTATCCAATTTTGGTTACCCTCATTTAAGAGTTGCTGCGAGGCTTTCACCTCGCAGTGGTCTCCTGTTTCAGACGTTACTCCTACGTCTCTCCACTTCCTCAGACGGAGCCCCCGTCTATGTATATTCTCCGGGTGTCCCCCGTTTCACCGCCTGCGTTTGTAAGTGTTCGTCTGTTATTTTGTGTTACCTTTAATAAATGTCAGCAACTCACAGTTCCTGCGTGTGGTGTCCTCATTCTGGCTCTTTCAGAGCCAGAATGAGGACACAGAGAAAAAAGTGAAATTGTGTGTTTAATTTTATTACTGTTCCAGACTTCAGAAAAGATAAAATGCACGTATTTATGAAAAGTCATGGACTGGGAGACCTGTAGACTTTGTTAAAACAAAGTTATTCACATAAAAAAAAAAAACCTCAGTCTCCATCAGACCATCTTGATGGTTCTAGTGTCAATAAAATAAACACGCTGGTTAAATAATCAATTCATTCATGAGTCGTCTTTTTTTTAAATGATATACAAATACTTAATTTATACATATTAAACAAAGGAGTCTGCCATGTGAAATGAGAATCAAAACTTTGTAATATGACGAACAAAAATAAACTGTTTTACTGGGGTTTGTGCTTAAATGAAAGCTTAAAAAAAAGCTTTAAAAAACTCCTATATTATGCTCCTCTGAAATGGCTGTGCCTGTGCTCTTGACCCGCTCCCTCGGGTGTGCCTGTGTGCAATTTTGCGGTGTTCTTGGTGGATGGGTGGTCATTATTGAAATGAAGTGACTGCGTCTGTGTTCATAATTTTACGTGTTGACAGTAGATCACTGGCAAAAATTGGCCACTCCCTTAGGTGCTCTGTCTAAATTGAGCATTCGCTAATTTGCCCTGCCTTAGTAAATCTGCCCCTTAATATCAAGTCCTGATTATATCCATTGCTTAGTGCTGTTAGCAGGGCCAGATTAAGGAGGTTGTGGGGCCCTAGCCTAAAGCAATTTTTTGGTCCCTCCCTCATATTTATTGGAGTATGATATGCAAACTGGCCATGTTTACATGCACGGTAATAAACTGTTTATAATCGGATTTCTGGAGTGATCTGATTATTAAAGTAGTCATGTAAAAACAATCAGATAAAAGGCAATTATTGTGTTACATAAAGTGAAATTACATTAACACACATAGTTTATTGTCCAATAATCCATTTATTTCATCTCATAATAAAATGGTTTGCACAAGGTGCCGATAACAAGATGCAATCCAGCAACCTTCTGATCATAATGCTGACTACTCCTACCTCTTCAGCAGCCCTTCTCCTGGCACCAAAGCAGAAGCCTCCCACACTGGTACAGCCTTCGGTCCTTTTTCCCCCGGCTGTTTTGTCAGCTTCTCTCTGCCCTGTATCGGCCTCTCCTCGCTTCCCTTCGGTGCGCTCTCCTGCTGCTGAGAGGTCTCCCGCTTGTTCCCCGACGACGCCCACTTCCGTGTTGTTAGAGCCGGCTCCTCCACAATCCACTGAGAGAGTCAGGATTGCCTCTGACACGGAGAGGGATGACTGCCTGTCCCCAGCAGCCGAGAACATAAAGATCTGGAAGGTCTGGCAAGTGTTTTTCATTCTGTTCCACCTTGTATTGATAAGCCTGGTCTGCCTTCCGGGGGAGAGTCTCAGATTAAGCAGTCCTCTGAGTTCTATCCTCCTGCTGCCATCTCTAAATCTTCTCCTATCCTCTCTGTGTCTCCCCCGCCTATCCCTGAGTGTCCATCGGTTCCAGAACCAAGCCGTCAGACGGTGGAGGAGCTGGTGGCCCTGGAAGACCCAACTCCGGAGCCTACACGGAGCCTACCCCCAGCTTCCACACCAGAGAAGCCATCTGTGTGGGCCAATACAGCTGGTGCTACTAGGACTGCTATCACCATCATGCCTGCTGCAGAGGCCACCATAGCAGAGTGGAAACTGGAGCTGGACCTCCAGGAGGCCGGGCCCAAGATGTCATCGCTAGGATTGATGGAGTCCTGGACGGCAGTGGAGCTCGAGCTCAGGCAAGTGATCTCTCATGTTTTTCTCATGTCTGTTTTGGAGAAATCTTGTCTGGCTCTTGGTGAGGAGAGTCGGGTGTAGCCCTCAGCTGAATTTGAATTCACCTCGCTGGGCTCCGCAGCTGCTGGCGACCCTAACCTCCTCCGTGCGCCGCGTTGAGGCGCATGTGGCAGGCACTGGATACACTCATGACATTTATTTAAAGAAAGAACAGAGTCCAAAAAACTGTGCAAAATACAAAATATTAATAATGAAAAATTTACAATGGCACCCCTGGACCGACATCGCCCAGCGGACGCAGGAGGAGAACTGGAGATAATCACAGTTGGATACAAAGTAGACAATCAAGGAAGATGACAAATCGCGCAGCAACAACACCGTGAAAAAGCAGAGCTTGAACACACAGGAGTGAAATGAGGAGTAACAAGCAGCAGGTGCGGCCAGGAGCGGGCAGTGACCTAACACCAAAAATCACTCACAGCTGAAATGAACTGGGGAAACAGGCTGTGAGAGGTGAGAAATAGCAGGAGTAAAAAAAAACAAAAACACAATCACTCGCAGCTGATGGACTGAAAACAAACTGCAAGTGAAAGGTGGCTGTGCCTGGAATGGAGGAAAGGGGCTCATATCACAAAAACCACACAACAGAACTAACAGGAAAATAATAATGAACAGAAAAACACTCAAAACTACAAAGGCAGTCTGAGCGCTGAGGACAGACCCTCAGAGCATCAAGGAGTGGATTCCAGACACCCCAAAGTAACACCAAAAAAGGACCCCCCCCCCCCAAATAAAGAAGGAGCACAGCTAAAAAAAAAACAAAAAAAAAAAAAACGCCCCGGGAGGGAGGTGGAGGAAAATGGCTAGGAGAGAAAAATGACCCACTTGTAAGTCACACCTGAGCCCCGACAGACCCCTAAGCCTCCACAGTCCCAGGGCTCCAGGGCTCGGGTGGCCAGCCGAAGTCCCAGGCCAGCCAGACGGCCCGATGGAAAAAGTCAGGCGGCCTGCCTGAGAAAATGGGCCACTCGACCCAGAGACTCAGTCTTTAAGGCGGCCGGCCAGCGTTCTTGAGCCACCAGGACCGGAGGGGTGATCCAGGAGGCGGTTTTCCCACCAGAAGGCTCAATGGCAGGAGGAAGCCTAACCAGAGGAAAGGGACCCCAACGGCGTCTGGTGGCGGAGGAAGGGGAACCACAAAGGTGTCCGGCAGAGGAGGGAGAGGAACCCCGAAGGCATCTGGCAGAGAAGAAAAGGCCTTGGTGTCCTCAGGCTGGCCGGCAGCACCCTCGATGGTCCTGGCTTGGAACCTGGTTGCACCCATGGTGGCTCCGGGCTGGAGCACTGCTGCACCTGTGGTGGCTTTGAGCTGGAGCTCTGCTGCACCCGCGGTGGCTCCGGGTTGGAGCACTGCAGCACCGTTGGTGGACCCAGATTGAGCCAACGCTGCACCCTTGGTGGACCCCTGGTGTAGGGGCAGTGTCCATGGTGGGCCCATGCTGGAGTGCAGCACCCATGAGGATCCCCAGCCAGGACACAGCACCCATGGAGACTCAGGCTGAGAAGGAACCCACACGACAGCCTCTGGCAGAGGAGGAGCTGCACCCATGGAGGACCCGGCCTGGGTCAGAGTTGCACCCACAGAGGTCCCAGGTTGGGACAGAACACCCGCAACGACCTCTGCAGGGGAAACTGGACCCTGGATGACCTCCAGATGTGAACCTGGACCTTTGGAGATATCAGGTAGTGCTGGATCATCTCCGGTGACCCTGGGAGAGGGCTCTGAGACAACAGAGAGAGAAGAGGGGTCAGGGTCACTGGCAGCAGCGGAGCCCAGTGGGGCGAGCTCAGATGCAGCGGGCAGCTGCACCTTGCTCTCCTCACCAAGAGTCAGGCAAGATTGCTCTAAGACAGAAAATAGGAAGACAAAAGAGAGCACTTGCCTGATCTCGAGCTCCATCACCATCCAGGACTCCGATGATCCAGGTGATGGCGATGTTTCGGCCTCACTCGTCTGGAGGTCCAGCTCGGGCCCTGACTCTGCTGCAGCAGCCTCCACAGCAGGCATGATGGTAGTGGCAGTCCGGGGGTCCCCAGGTGAAGTGGACTATGCTGGTGGCTCGTCCAACGTGGCAGCTGGGGGCTGGCTCACTGCTGGTTCTGGGATTGGGTTCTCCCGGACCTCTGGCACCTCCTGCTTCCGGCGGTTCTGCTCTGAGGCCGGCGTGCACTCAGGGATAATTGGAGGAGACACGGAAAGGACAGGTGAGGAATTATTGGCTACAGCAGGTGGGGAGAGCTCAGGGGTCTGCAGTGCCTGAGCCTCCCTACCAGGAATCAGGCAAGGCACATTATCAAGAATTAAAGAGGAAGTAAATGCCACTTGCCTGTCACCCTGGTGTTCGATGTATTCTGCTGCAGCCGGTGAACAGTCATCCCTCTCCGTGTCTATGGGCCCCCCAGAGGATTGTGGAAGGACCGCCTCAGCTGACATGGAGGTGGACGTTGTCGGTGGAAGCCTGGAGGACCTCTCGGCAGCAGGAGAATTTGTCGAGGTGACGGAGGTTGCAGCAATGGCAGAGGAAAGTGAGGCTGGCAAAACAGCGAAAAAAGAGGAGCACAAGAGAGGCCCTGCTGCGGGAATAGTTAGGCTCGACGAAGGGAAAATGGTTGTCGAAGAGGAGGAAGGCTTCCTCCGACAATTAACTGTGGGATGACGTGGTTGTATTGGAGCTGTGGTTGCTTCCTCCAGCTCCTCCCTCGTGCCTGGAAGGGAGAATATGGAGCGGAGTATGCCTGTCACTACCAGGTGCTTCCACAGGCAGGGAAATGCCTTCATCACCCGCACCGCTCAATCCTGACTTCCCTGGACCGTCTTGGGGGAACGGGAGGCCTACGCGTGCGACAAGATTTCCTCCAGAAGGCACACCGCCCACCGCTCCACTTCATTCAGAGCGGACACGGCGAGCTTCCATGCAGATAAGTGGGAAAAAAAGCAAAAAGTGAAAAATGCACGAGTGTACAGCTGAGTCTTTATTTCTGGCTGCATGATTCTGTCATGAACTAGCCCCTATGGGGCAGGGAGACAGACTCAGGCGCTGGATACACTCGTGACATTTATTTAAAGAAAGAACAGAGTCCAAAAAACTGTGCAAAATACAAAATATTAATAATGAAAAACTTACAATGGCATCCCTGGGCTGACATCGCCCAGCGGAGAACTGGAGATAATCACAGTTGGAAACAAAGTAGACAATCAAGGAAGACGACAAATCGTGCAGCAGCTACACTGTGAAAAAGCAGAGCTTGAACACACAGGAGAGAAATGAGGAGTAACAAGCAGCAGGTGCGGTCAGGAGTGGGCAGTGACCTAACACCAAAAATCACTCACAGCTGAGATGGACTGGGGAAACAGGCTGTGAGAGGTGAGAAATAGCAGGAGTAAAAAAAAAGCCACAATCACTCGCAGCTGATGGACTAAAACAAACTGCGAGTGAAAAGTGGCTGTGCCTGGAATGGAGGAAAGGGGCTCGTATCACAAAAACCACACAACAGAACTAACAGGAAAATAATAATGAACAGAAAAACACTCAAAACTACAAAGGCAGTCTGAGTGCTGAGCACAGACGCTGAGACATATGACACAATATGAGAAAAAAATGCAAATTTGTGAGAAAAACGTTTCAGGTTTAAAAGAAAAAAATGCTGATTTACGAGAAAAAAAAAGTTGAAAATTTATGAGAAAATGTTGCAGATATAAAAGAAAAAAATGCAAGTTTGCAAGAAATGTTTCAAATTTGCTATTTTTTCATTGACACTTCAAAGTCTTATGCAACATGATAAAGATTTACGATGATATTGGGGTGGGGCAATTCTGTTTTTCCAGGTTGCAGGGGGCATGTCCCCCCTCCCCCCTTGATTTATGGTTCTGTTTATGCCCTTTGTCTTTGAACACCTTTAGCTGCACATAGTCATGCCAATATCTCTGGAAGAATAATACATTACTCCCCCCATACACCCATACACTCAGACTGAAAATGGTTTAAAGTGGCACAGGGAGACCAGTAGACAGATTAAATACACAGTAAGGAAGATACAGCAAGATCAGGTAACACAGACTGGGACGCAGTGGGTGGTCAAAGTGGAGGGAAATATCTGGATGAGGAAGTGACCCTAACAAAGAGGAAAGGTGAGCGTTCTACAATTAACACGGGAAACTGGTTAATCAAAACACGAAACCCAGAGAAAATACCGACCTTGAGAGCAGGATGAGGTGTGACATGAACTTTCGACAGAGCAAAATTTATGAAATTCACAGGAAATACCAGGAACGTGTAGCTATGTGGAACTTGCAGAGAAATGGGACAATTTACATGCCGGAGAGAATTATTTCTCAAAGCCTGTTTGATTGAACTTGTTGATTACAGCAAAGAGTTTTTTCTTCTTCTTTTTTTATCTTAGTTGGAGGTGAGCCAAGCCAGAACAGTCATGTCTACACATTATTCAGTGGGAATAAGGGATGATTTCCCTCCCCCCCACCCCAGACCCAAAAGGGACCAAAATAATAAGTTTTGGAGAAGAGTCTCTTGAGGTGTCAAGTCAGATTTTAGAGAATGTGGTAAGATGCGTAACTAAGAGTACACACTGGGAAAGAATATAGATATTAATAGTTGAGACACAGATTTGAAATGTAGATTCCCACTTCCTTTATCATTAGCACT
The DNA here is from genome assembly GCA_020510985.1 of Pholidichthys leucotaenia. Classification (NCBI taxonomy): domain Eukaryota; kingdom Metazoa; phylum Chordata; class Actinopteri; order Cichliformes; family Pholidichthyidae; genus Pholidichthys; species Pholidichthys leucotaenia. The sequence continues at coordinate 285,287,395 of CM035847.1, read as the reverse complement.
GCATGTTTACTAACTTTGTTTTACAAATTTGGAAGAAAAAATGTCTAATTCTGTTCCTGTAACTTTTTGGGTTTCCCTTTTGTTTTAGAGGGTTATAGGATTTCTGTGACATTACATAATCTGCAAAGCCACAAACCTATATCATGTTACATAACTGAATAAAATTACTTTGAACCACCAATTTTAAGCAGAAATGCAAAAATATTTTTCCTCATAGATTTTCAAACATTTTTCAGCATGTCTGCAATTTTTTCTTAAAAATTTGTGACTTTTTTCCTCATAAAATTACAATTTTTTCTTGTAAATTTACACATTTTTTTCTTAAAAATTTGTGACTTTTTTCTAATAAATTTGCACATTTTTTGCTGTAAGTTTTCATCTGCTTTCTCTTTCTGATGTTCAAAATGTTTCAACATTTTCTCATAAATTTGCACAATTTTTCTGTAAATTTTCAACTTTTTTCTCATAGATTTGCAACTTTTTGTCATGAACTGAGCCGGTGTTTTCCTTTAGGCTCGGTTCTGGCTGTTCTTTGTGGCTCGGGTATCGGGTTATTTATGTATTGTGTCATCTTTTGAGTTCTTGTTGTTTTTGTCTTTGTCCTTTTCTTTTCCGTACCTGTAGTCACCGTTCTGGCCGGCGGCTGTTAGGCAGCCTGTTTGACCTGCATTCATGTGCTGTCTAATATTCGCCAGTCTGACCACGCCCCCTCTCTCTTGACAGCCAGCTGATTCTACTCCGGTGATTGTCATCTCCACGCCTCGCCCGGGTGTACTCAATTTGTGGAGCCAGCAATGCTTGTACTTAAGCGACGTTTGCCAGTCAAGCATTGCTGGTCCGTTGAATTGTCTATTGATGTACATAGTCGTGTGTGTACTGTGTGCCATGAAGTGTTCACCACTTCCACTTTAGCCGTGGATTCTCCTGCGTCCTTTGAGCGATGTCGGCTCTGGGATGCTACTGTGGTTAAATCGCTTCTCCTCATGCGTTCGCTGGGTGATGCCGGCCTAGGAATGCCTATTGTAAGTTTCTTTGTATTTTTGTACGTCCTCACCTTTTTTGGGAACTGTTTGTCATTACTTTAATAAATGTGTTGTGGTGTAACCCTGCACGTAAGTCCTTCTTTCTACCTCTCCCCGTGTGCTTTTTACGCAGCACACAGGGAGGTTCATGACACTTTTTTCTCCAAAATTTGTGACTTTTTCTCATAAATTTTCAACTTTTTCCTCAAAAATCTGCTTTTTTTCCTCATAAATTTTGTACTTTCCCCGATAAATCTGATTTTTTTTCTCATAAATTTGCAACTTTTTTCCTCTAAATTTTCAATTTTTTTCCTCATAGATTTGCAACTTTTTTCCATTCAGCTTTTTTTTCATAAATCTGCAACTTTTTTCTTAAAAATCTGCAATTTTTTTCTGTAAATTTTCAAATTTTTTTCTCATAAATTTGTAACTTTCTTCTCAAAAATTCGTGACTTTTTTCCCAGAAATTGTCAGGGGTTTTTTTCCTCATAAATTTGCAACTTTTTCTAAAAAATTTGCAATTTTCTTTCCTGTAAATTTTCAACTTTTTTCCTCATAGATTTGCAACTTTTTTCCATTCAGCTTTTTTCTCATAAATCTGCAACTTTTTTCTTAAAAATTTGCAATTTTTTTTCTGTAAATTTTCAAATTTTTATCTCATAAATTTGTAACGTTCTTCTCAAAAATTCGTGACTTTTTTCCCAGAAATTGTCAGGGGTTTTTTTTCTCATAAATTTGCAATTTTTTCTAAAAAATTTGCAATTTTCTTTCCTGTAAATTTTCAACTTTTTTTTGTAAATGTTCATCTGGATGATGATTAAATTTGTATTCTGTGTAATTAAATTGTAATTTGAACTTTTTTGTAATTGTAACTTTTTAATTGGCATTTTTTATCTTATCTTTGTGCATTTATTTTTGCACAGTTTTACCTAATTTACATTTATATGTTTCTACCTTATGCTAAATTGGTGAAGACCCCCATTCCCCTTGTTAAAAAATAATAATTTGCCTACTGACTACAACTCTCACTGAAATATCTTGTTTGGATTTGCTGTTCTCTTCTGTGAGGCTACCGTGTCATTACTTCCCAGACCGGTTCCAAGGTTGTCATAGCCAGGAGCAGCACTGGGGTTAAGCTCCCAGTGCTCATAAAATGCTCCTTACGGCGTGCGTCTCGAAAAGCCTCTGACAACTAAGTCCAACTCCTAGCCTGCCCGTGTGGTTTAGTCTCTAAACCCGGCGGAACTGCTTTTACTAATAGGAGAAGGGGCGAGGGCGGATCTCTGGCGCCTTAAAACCAGATGCTTCGGGTAGATGGTGGCTCGTCAACCTGGGAAGGTAGCCCATCTAGGGGAAGGTAAACCCTGATTTCAAACCTCCGCTGCCTTGCGGCACACCCGGTCACGGGAAAGGCTTCGGGAGTCAACCCTGAGGAAAAATCCGGAGTCGGAGCCCCTAAGGCAGTTCTCTGTTGTGCTCAACATCGTTCTGGCAGCTCCTGCGACGGCGCTGGTGCCAAACTATAGCAGCCCTGCTGTTCCTTTGGATTCATCAGTGACGTGGAGAGGGGGGACATGCTGCATGGGTAACATCTTGTCCTCCATATCTTCCTGCCCAGGCTTGAATCCTACCAACGCCCAACGCTGGAAGGTAGAACACCGGTGCGCATCGGCCTGTTCAGCCACAGGCGGTGCTGTTCCAGCAGAGTAGACGTTTAGGATTCTCTTCCATGGTCATCATAGACCGACGGAGGCCGACGACGACGACTTCCCAGACCTGATACAGACCTGCCTCCTGGATAGTCTGGTAAACCCTCTCCTGGGAGGAAAAGGGAGAGGAATTTGTTTTTACTGAATATCAGAGGCTAGCTCACGTATCTACAGAGGAGCTAGCTAAGCTAGCAAGGTTGCTAGCGCAGCTCTTTGTAAATTTCAGTCACTTCACTACAGGTGCATCTCAATAAATTAGAATATCATTGAAAAGTTGATTTATTTCAGTAATATAAATGAAACTCACATAGCTTCATTACACACAGAGTGACAGTGATGGTTTCAGATATGAGCTATGTGGGCGAGCGCTCAGGGTGCTCAGGGCGCCATTCTTTTGGGGGCACTGTTATGTCTATAAATACCTGATACAAGGATGAGGCCAAGTGAACGTGCTTTATTAATAATACTGGACACAGAACAGCCACCAGGCAGGGGCATCGGCAAAAAGGCCCTAACATGGATGCCCCCTGGTATATATATATATAGGGCGATGAAGTGGCGGAAGAGGAAGTGGGTGCCACTACACCGCATTTCACAATAAAGGCACTCAAACACAACATCCCCACCCCACCCCCATCCTGCAGAAAGTCCAAAACACACGCACAATTAAAACCCTCCCCAATTTAGGACCCAAATCATCCACTAAGAAAATTAATCAAATCAATCAAATCAAATCAAATCAAACTTTATTGTCATATTGCTGTACATACAACTGTAGTGCAGGCAAGATGAAATTGTGTTTCTCTCGGCATCCATATAAATAGAAGCAGTGTGGCGGGTTGATTCAACCCTCCCACAACACACAGGACAGTCAGCTCTCTTCTCTTGGTTTTTCCCGCTGCACTACTGAGATGTAATGTGCCATTCATGTATTGTGATGTAATGTGCCATGCATGTGTTGTGATGTAATGTGCCATTCATGTATTGTGATGTAATGTGCCATTCATGTATAGTGTTCATGCATCCTGTCCTTACTGTGTCCTAGAGGCTGAGATCAATATGTAGATGTGCCTTGTAACCTCTTTGTCCTGCACCTGGAGCAGAGGCTAGCAAATCTGCCTATTGTTATGTAGGTCTCTTAAATGCAAATGTCTCATGCCTGTTCTGCAGTCCCTTTGATCGTACCAACTGCTGTGAATCCGCTTTGATGTATTGTCTGAGTTGGGTATAAATACTGCACAGGTTCTGTAACTCGCTCTCTCAATTCCACTTCCTCAACTGCTGCTGCTGGACACAGACTTTGTGTCCTCCTTCTCCGAGAGCAGCTGGGCTCGCTCCCGGCGCACATGCACGGCGCCGGGAGCGGAGCTCGTGACGGCGGTATGATTAATAAAACTCTGCTTAAAACCACAGCATGGCTGCTTATTTTTTCATGCCGCCGCAGCAGCATGATTTAAGACACACTCACACATAGCTTCACCCCCCCCCCCCATCCATTCACACATCCCTGAGACATACTTGGGAAAAAAAACTAACTATAATATACAAATAAGATACAAAAATGTCCGTAGGTGCAGTAGTGTGTATGAGAGATTCTGGGTCTACTGTTCATCATCCTGACAGCTTGTGGAAGGAAGCTGTTGATCAGTCTGGTGGTTCTGCCTCTGATGCTCCGGAATCGTTTACCAGATGGAAGAAGTTCAAAGTGTTTATGCAGAGGGTGAGAACGGTCCTTGACAATGTTCAGTGCCCTGCTCCTACAACGGTTCTGAAAAAGTTCTTGGACAGAGGGGAGGGAGACTCCAATTACCCTCTCAGCCCCCTTGACTATACTCTGCAGGGCTTTTTTGTCTGGCATACTGCAGCTGGAGTACCATGTAGCAATGCAGTACATCAGAACACTCTCCACCACACCTCTGTAGAAGGTCCTGAGGATGCAGGTGGGGAGAGAGGCCTGTTTGAGTTTCCTCAAGAAGTGCAGTCTCTGCTAAGCCCGCTTCCTGATCCCCAAGGAATTCTTGCTCCAGGTCAGGTCCTGCGAGATCTGCACTCCAAGGAACTTGACGTTCTCCACTCTCTCCACTAAACGGCCGCCGATGCTGAGGGGGACGTGCTCAGGCTGTGACCGCCGGAAGTCGATAATCATCTCCTTTGTTTTGTCCACGTTGAGCACCAGATTATTCTCCCTGCACCAGCCCTCCAGGTCTCTCACTTCTTCCCTGTACATTGATTCCTCATCCCTCTGAATAAGTCCCACCACCGTGGTGTCGTCTGCAAACTTAATAATCTGGTTCCCCTCATGTCTGGATACACAGTCATGTGTTAGAAGTGTAAACAACAGTGGACTGAGTACACAGCCTTGAGGGGATCCGGTGCTCAGCGTGACAGAGTTGGAGATGTTGTTTCCAACCCGGACAGGCTGAGGTCTCTCAGTCAGGAAATCCAGGATCCAGAGACGTGGCGGTGTTCAGACCGAGAAGGAGTAATTTCTCCATCAGTCTTTGGGGAATAATGGTGTTGAATGCTGAACTAAAATCAATGTACAGGAGTCTGGCGTAGGTGTCTTTCTGGTCCAGGTGGGTGATGACAGATTGTAGGGTGGTGACTATAGCATCCTCCGTGGAGCGGTTTGAACGATATGCAAACTGGAGCGGGTCATGTGATGCAGGGAGGCAGGCTGTAATGTGTGGTTTGACAAGCTGTTCAAAACACTTCATCACAATTGGTGTCAGTGCAACAGGACGATAGTCATCCAAACAGGACACAACTGGTTTCTTTGCCACCGGTACAATGATAAAGGTCTTGAAGCATCTGGGAATGATGGCCTGACTCAGGGAGATGTTATAAATGTCAGTCAGGACATCCGCCAACTTGCTCGCGCAGTCTCGGAGCACACGTCCCGGGATGTTGTCCGAACCTGCAGCTTTACGTGGGTTGACTCTGGTTAGGGTCCTCCGTGTGTTTGCTGTGTTGATGGTAAAAGCTGGTCCGACCGATGGTGGGGGTGGGCCAGCCCTCCCTCTGATTGTCGAGTTTGATGCTTCAAAACGTGCAAAGAAGTCGTTGAGCCTGTCTGGAAGCAAAGCGTCGTCATCATCGACCCCCTGCCTAGACTTATAGCCCGTCAGTGTCCGAACTCCCTGCCACATCTGCTTGGTGTTCCTAGTCTCACAGAGGTGTCCCTGGATTTTCTCCGCATAGGTGCGCTTCGCTGCCTTAATTCCCTTTGAGAGCGCAGACCTGGCTGAGCGGAGGGCGATCCTGTCCTTCGCTCTGAAGGCTGCATCCCTGGCTGTAAGCAGCGAGCGCACCTCTGCAGTCATCCAGGGCTTATGGTTACCCCTCATAGTGATGGTCTTCACTGTAGTGGCATCCTCTGTGCACTTCGCGATGTAGCTGGTGACCATTTCAGCATACTCCTCCACATCTGTCTTGTCTTCCTGGGAGGCTGCTATTTTGAAGACCTCCCAGTCTGTGTGCAGAAAACAGCGATTAAAATGCGATTACTAAATGGCCTACCATATTCACACAACAAAATCTAAACTAGAGAGGACGGGTGGACTACCGTCCAACCCCACACGACAAGGTGGATTATTCTGCCACCTGTAAACTACATAAAGTCCATAAATAACTAAAAATTACTGCCGTGTTCCTATACTGATAACGCCCAGAACAATAGCATTTTTTTTTTGCATGTATAAACATTTGAACATTGGAACTATTATTATATTGTAGAAGCATGCTCAAATAACGAGGCTGAGTTTCAGTCATAAAACCAGCTTTATTTGACAGAACGCAGCTTCTAGCATTCTCAAAGCAGGAAAGAGAAAGAATCATACTTCAACCCCCTTATATACATTTCCAGCATCAGAATTCAAGTCACATGGTGTCTTCAGTCAACATACAGTTACAAAGCATCCCCTTGAAGCTTCACCATTGTCTCTCATTTCCTGATGAACCGGAAAACCCTCCGGGGCGTCTTCTGTGGGACAAAGAGACAAATCTCACACTTCCTTGTTACCTCCTGTAGATTCGAGTCCTTAGTCCTTGCAGACGTGACACCCCACAATACACATTCAGTCTTGTCTCTGTGGCAGCGTGAGCCCACAATGTGTGTCTGCCACACTACCCCCCCCACACGTCTAGTAAGGCAAAATCTAAACGGCATAACAAAAAGAAAAACACAAAGCACTCCATACATCGCTAATCAATCCACCAACTGCCTAGGTTTTAATCTTCTGCCGAATCTGCTGCAACCTGGCTTGGTTGCACCTGCAACGTCTCTCTGCACCTGTGGATTAAAGCCGTTAGCACCTCTCTGTGAAGACTTTGGAGAATGTCCCCTCGCGGCCTGCCCCGGCGGGGGGGCCTCGCGAGCTGCACCTCCTCGTCAGCCAGAACAAAAGCGGGTTTGGGTCTGTTAATGCAAATCAGCTCCCGTCTGCCCCCTAAATCTAGCAGAAAATGCTTCTGCCCGGTCTCCAGCACTCGAAACGGTCCGTCGTAAAACGGCCGCAAACTTGGACGCTGGGCGTCATGTTTAACAAAAACAAACTCTGCATTTTTTAAAGCTTTGGGCACAAAAACGTGTGGGAAACTGTGATGGATTGGGCCAGGAAGTGTGTTTGCTCCTGAGCCGCTCTGCCACGGCTGAGCGGGGGGGCCACTAGGTGCGGGATTATCAGGGAGAAATTCCCCGGGCAAACGAAGCGGTTGGGCGAAAACTAATTCAGCCGGGGAAGCGTGCAAATCTTCCTTAGGTGCAGAACGCAATCCTAATAAAACCCATGGAAGTTTGTCTACCCAATTTGTATCCGTTAGCGACGCTCTGAGGGCTGCTTTCAATGACCTGTGAAAGCGTTTGCATAAACCATTAGCCTGGGGGTTGTACGCGGTGGTGCGATGAATCTTCACCCCTAAGCTGCGGGCCGTCGATGACCACAGCTCGGAAATAAATTGGGGACCCCTGTCGGACGTTATGTCCGACGGTACACCAAAACGCGCAACCCATGCTGCTAAAAATGCTCGCGCAACTTCTTCCGCTGTGGTTGATGCCAGAGGAACCGCCTCTGGCCAGCGCGTGGTGCGGTCTACCATCGTCAAAAGGTGTGTGTGCCCGTGTGATAACGGAAGCGGGCCGACCAGGTCAATATGCACATGATCAAAACGCTTAGCGGGGATGTGGAAAGGTTCTAACGGGGCCTTAGTGTGTCTGTGTATTTTAGCTCGCTGACACGCTATGCAGGCTGCTGCCCATTCCTTGACCTGTTTGCGCAACCCGGGCCAAACAAATTTCTCCCCCACCAACTTAATCGATGCGCGCACCCCCGGGTGCGCGAGAGAATGGACCAAGTCAAAAACACGGCGACGCCACGCGGTTGGCACCACAGGGCGGGGCCGTCCCGTGGAGACATCGCAGATGAGCGGGGGCATACCGTTTTGTTGCACCCTGTGCTCCAGCCTTAACCCTGTTGGTCCAGACTGGAGCGCGCGCACGTCCGCGTCGTTAACCTGTTCCGCAGCCATAGCTGCATAATCTAACCCAACACAGACCGGGGCTGCGCGCGCTCCCGCGTCGCTGCCCGGGCCCGGGCCCATGGCTACAGAGTCTGCCCCTATGGGGCTTGGCGGTGCTACTGCACGCGAGAGGCAGTCTGCTACAACATTGTGTTTACCCGCGACATGCTGAATATCAGTAGTGAACTCCGATATGGCGGCTAGATGCCTTTGTTGCCGGCCTGACCAGGGTTCTGAAATTTTGGCCATCGCAAACGTTAGCGGTTTATGATCCACAAAAGCGGTGAAACGTCGCCCCTCTAACCAGAACTGAAAATGACGGATGGCCAAGTGTAGGGCCAAAAGCTCCCTGTCAAACGCGTTGTATTTCCGTTCACTATCGCGCAAGGTCCTGCTGAAAAACGCGAGGGGTTGCCAGGTACCTGCCACAAACTGTTCAACTACCGCCCCCACCGCTACATCGGAAGCGTCAGTGGTGAGCGCCATGCGGGCCGTTGGAACTGGGTGCGCTAACAAAACTGCGTTTGCCAGGGCTGATTTGACCTGGGCAAAAGTGCGCTCCCGCTCCGGAGACCATTCAACTTTATTTGCGGGCTTTTGTTTTTTTAACGTGGTGTACAATGGCTGCATGAGCCGTGCTGCGCTTGGGAGGAAACGGTTGTAAAAATTAACCATCCCTAGAAACTCCTGAAGCGCCTTGACCGTTTGAGGTTGTGGAAAATCCGTTATGGCACGCACTTTATTTGGAAGGGGAACTGCTCCCTCTGCCGAAACGCGATGTCCCAAAAAAAATCAATCTGCGCCACCCCAAACTGACACTTCGCTGGGTTAACTATTAACCCGTGCTCTGCCAACCTCTGGAAAACTGCTGTGAGGTGTTTTTCATGTTCGCCTTCGGACGCGCTGGCTACCAAAATATCGTCCAAATAAACGAACACGAAAGGCAGGTCGCGTAAAACTGCATCCATCATGCGTTGGAAAGTCTGCGCGGCCCCCTTGAGGCCAAAAGGCATGCGCAAGAACTCAAAAAGGCCGAAAGGCGTTATGACCGCTGTTTTGGGTACATCCTGCGCGCGCACTGGCACCTGGTGATAGCCGCGCACCAAGTCTATTTTAGAAAAAATGCGCGCCCCCGCCAAATGGACAGAAAAATCCTGAATGTGCGGAATCGGGTAGCGGTCATGAGCTGAAACGTTGTTCAACCTGCGGAAATCACCGCAAGGTCGCCACGAGCCGTCAGCTTTTGGGACCATGTGTAACAGCGAAGCCCAAGAGCTCTTGGAGCGTCTAACAATGCCCAATTTTTCCAGATTAGTGAACTCCTCGCGCGCGATGGCCAGTTTAGCTGGGTCCAAGCGCCGAGCCTTTGCAAACACGGGAGGGCCTGTGGTCGTTATGAAATGTTCTACCCCATGTTTGGCCACCGTTGCTGAAAACGTGGGGACTGTGAGTGCTGGAAACTGAGCAAGCAGAGTGTGAAACTTACCACCCGCAGCTGAGACGCTGGCATGTGCAGTTGGCGGGGCCACCCGAGCTGTGCAGGGAATAGAATGAAAGGACAGTGCATTAATCAGACGTCTATTAGCAAGGTCAACCAATAAACCATGTGAGCACAAAAAATCAGCCCCTAACATGTTGAAACTGACTGCTGCTACAATAAATGTCCACTCAAATGAACGGCCCTGTAAGGACAGAAGCATGGTCCTCACACCAAACGTTTTAATCGTGGAGCCGTTCGCTGCTGACACTGACACCCAGGGGGCTTTAGAAGGCGAGAGCCGTTCCGCGTAGGTGGGTGTGACGAAGCTCAGCTGAGAGCCCGTGTCCACGAGGAACTGTTTCCCTGAGTGTGCATCCGTCAGGTAAAGCAGCCTGTTCTCGTTGCCGAGGGTCGCAGCTGCTACCGGCCCTCGGTCTTGGCGTTTCCCTGGCGCTTAAAATTGCACGGTGGGACGCACCTGTGCGCTCTCTCTGCAAAACGGCGGTGGTAGAAGCACGAGCCGTTCTCCGCTCCGCGTCGTCTGGCTCCTGTCGCCGCCGTCGTTGGTGCGTCTGGCGCCACGGCCGCTGTACCCGCACTGTGTCCGGACGCCGTTCCTGGACTGGCCGCCGCGGCCGAGACCACGTTCCGCTTGTGGGCGTCGACCAACCTCTGCGCCTCCTTGCTCAACCCATGGTAGTCTCGCCTGGCCAATCGGGGTGACTCTGCCAGGGCCACTCTCACTGCTGGTGGTAGGGTTCGAAGGAAAAGGTGGGCGAAAATGAATTCGCCATCCTCAGAGGCTTTGAGCTGCAGCATCTTCACCATCAGGTCCGCAGGTCTATCGTTTTCGGCCTCCGTCAGCGCCAGGAGCCCCTCTGCTCGTTGTTGGACTGAGGGGGTGAAATGGCTGATCAGCGCGTCCTTCAATGCGCTGTACTTGTTGCTGTCTGGTGGATGATTAACCAGATCTTCCACTCTCTGGACCGTGTCGCTGTCCAGCTTCGCTACCACGTGGTAGAATCTTGTGTCATCGTTGGAGATTCTCCGGAGGTTGAACTGCGCCTCGATTGCGCTAAACCATGAGCGCGGGCTGTGCTGCCAGAAATCGGGCAGCCGGATCGTGGAGGCGGCCATCAGGCTGGCTTCCACCGAGCCCCGCTTGGGAGAATTCTGTCTGCTCATTCTCCGTCGTAGGTCACCAGTGTAGAAGCATGCTCAAATAACGAGGCTGAGTTTCAGTCATAAAACCAGCTTTATTTGACAGAACGCAGCTTCTAGCATTCTCAAAGCAGGAAAGAGAAAGAATCATACTTCAACCCCCTTATATACATTTCCAGCATCAGAATTCAAGTCACATACAGTTACAAAGCATCCCCTTGAAGCTTCACCATTGTCTCTCATTTCCTGATGAACCGGAAAACCCTCCGGGGCATCTTCTGTGGGACAAAGAGACAAATCTCACACTTCCTTGTTACCTCCTGTAGATTCGAGTCCTTAGTCCTTGCAGACGTGACACCCCACAATACACATTCAGTCTTGTCTCTGTGGCAGCGTGAGCCCACAATGTGTGTCGGCCACAATATATTTTTTTTAAATCACACTACTGTTCTACTGGCAGAAAGGGGTAGAACTGGCTTGTGGTGGGCCCAGGACAGCCCCTCAGCAGCCCCTCCCCTGGAAGCAGCATGCCCCCAGGGTCGCAGCTGACCTCATGGAAAAAAGCACCTCTTCTCATCGCCACCAACCGCTTCTCTCTTCCACCATCAGAAGCCTCCTCCCAGACACGCCGCAGCTTGTTGGTGTGCCTCCTCGAGCCGTCCGACAGCTGGACGTAAGCTGTGTCCCGCTTAACCATGATGCACAGCTGTTCCTGGTGTTCTGCTGGCTGTCGCTTGGCCCGTATCCGCCGTGGATGTCCCTGTCCTCGAGCCCAGACCAAGTCCATAACTCTCAGAGAGGTTCTGCTCGGCCTGCTATGATGCTGTTTGGCACACAATCTCTCCATGCCTGTTGGTCTGACCCCGACTTCTTCTAAAGCAGCTGCAGCGGTCGCCATTGTAGCTGCAGATCCTCCAGCCCTCTGCAGCCAAGCTCCAGAGGAATCTGGGGCTAGCACGTTGGCGTCACTCGCCGACGCAGGCGCCTTGTCGCCACGCTTGGTGCTGTCTCCTACCATTCCCTGAGTGCCAGCACTAAGACCCTCCTGCCTCGAACCTGAGTGAGGCTGGTCCTGCTTGACATGATGTCCGTTTGGTCTCCCACACAGCATCGTCTTCCACCACCGGAACTGGACAGTTCCACTGGCCACAACAAGACCATTCTTCATCAGCATCGTCTTTGATGGCAAAACCCAGTCCGTAAAACAGGTCACAGCCCATGATGTTGTTGCCTCAGGCCGTGACGTGAAATGCAAAGTTAGCCATCATCGCAGACTTGTACCGAACCGTTAACTCCAACGTTCCACCCGTGCACAGCCTGCGATCTCCATAACGATAAAGCGTCGCTGGGTTAGCTTTTATCCTGTAGTGGGGAAAACACTTTTTTGCCGTAACCCAATTCAGCAATGACCTCTCCGCCCCCGTGTCAAGCAGCAGCGGTACCTCTGCACCGTCCAGTGTCACTGTACAGAACGCCGCTGATGTCACTGCCGGAACCGAATCCTCTGGACAGTCATGCTATCCGGGGTATGAAAATGGCTTGCTAGCAACTTGACGACATCCTCAAAAGAGTCCAAAGCCCCAAGTGTGTGCAGGATATGCTGGCCCTCAATCCCTTAATTGTGTACTAGGTGCGCACATGCTCTTAGCTTATCTAGCTCACCCAGGCCAAGCGCGATGATGTAGTTCTGGAAGGCTGCAAACCATCTTGGCCAAGGCACAGGCGGCTCGCCCGGGAGCTCCAAGAAGGGGCGAAGTGGTGCGACACGCGCCTCCATAGTTTGTCCTTGTTGCCAAAGTGTTATGTCTATAAATACCTGATACAGTGATGAGGCCAGGCGAACATGCAAACTCAGCTTTATTAATAATACTTGACACAGAACAGTCACCAGTCAGGGGCATCGGCAAAGAGGCCCTAACATGGATGCCCCCTGGTATTTATAGGGTGGTGCAGTGGCGGAAGAGGAAGTGGCCGCCACGACACCGCACTTCACAATAAAGGCACTCAAAGCCAACATCACAGGCACCACGAGAATCAGAAGAATAAAAATAATAATTAATCAATATTACACGAGAGGGAGTTCAATATTATGAATATACTAACTCCAGCATGGCATGATTCGGCTTGTGCCCTAGTGGAGGGCACAAGCCGGAGTGTAATATTGCTTTTATACAACAGTTCCGGCAAGCAAAATTTATTAAATGACTGCAATACTGGACAAAATATTATGATTTGTTTGTTTAACCGGTTATTTTGCACAGCTGAGGAAATAAAAGTCCCTTCTGAATGTAGCCACTAGCCACTAACTGCTGCTAAAAATCTCAATCAGGATGAAAACATCTATTGTCATTTCACACACATGTAAACAAATTAAATATTTTCAAGTGCAAAAGTAATGTGTTTATAAAACATAACTGTTAAGTTGATACTTTAGAAAATCCCAGATCAAAACGTATCTATTACCGGTCGCCAGAAGCTTGGAGTTAGCATGTTAGCAATTTAGCACATGCTAGGGATTAAGCACATTTTACTCGCTTTTCTTCACATTTTCAGATGAAACAAAGAGTCCATCACCACAAAGGTATTGTGGGTTGTTAATCAAGACAATAAACAAAATAGCACTGCCTATTTTTTTCAAACAGACGTGAAATCGTTTAATGATCTTAAAATGATCGGGACGAAAGTAGACCTTTGCAAAAGGGTGGGACTTCCTGGTCACAGATGTATAATTTCTTCTTGTCAAACAGCGCTTCGCTGTGGAAATCAGGGTTTCCAAAACAGTACTGCAACTGTCAGAGTTGATCGAAAAATACTGTTAGTAATTAATGTTACTAGAACACCTTTGAAGAGGAGTGATACATATCTAGTGAAATTGGAGTGCAGTTATTGCGGATTATAGTAACTCCTGGAATCCCTATTGTCCAATCAAATTGCTCAATCGGAACTAACTGTTGTATAATAAAAGATTGATCATTATTTGTGCTAAGCATGTACTTGTGGTAAATGGGGACCCTCTGCAGGCGGGATGCCGGCGCCCTCTGGCTGCAGCTGGCACTCCAGTGTGGCCGACATTCAAAGCGGAGCAACAGAGGAAAAAAAACGGTAAAAGTAGTTTTTTTTTTTTAATTATGCAGTGGTTTGAATTTTAAAACACTGAGCCCTAAAATGGCAACATTTTAGGGCTCAGTGTTATGTAACATAATTTTTTTCTCCAATATGTTATATCAGCTTCAGTTTACTGGCTACATGAATTAATTTCATGGTTGTACAGAGATCATTTAAGAGGCAGGGGTACAAATTAATAGTAAAAAAGGGCGCATGGAGTGAGATTTGTTAAAAAAAAATGTCAGCTTTGTACAGTATGTATGTTACTTAGTTGGTATCTATTTTAATACCCCACAGATTTTTACAAATGATCAACTCCCACAGAGACCACGGTCTTCATCATTAATTATGTAAAGATCAGTGACAAAAAAATGGGCAGCTTCCACTGAAAAATGATTATCTCTTCAAAATAAATACATCTTTGCAAAAATCTGACCAAAGCTTTTCTTTCAGTAAATAAATCATTAAACCTTCATTCAAATGTCTAAATTGTTGTAAAAAAAATTAAATAGGCCATCCGCCTAGTCACCAAACTGACCCAAAACCATCCCCTCTGTTAAACTGCCTCCTCCGTCTCCACAAAGACTGCAAGGATAGTTTATACAGGACAATAGACAGGTGCATCGCAATAAATTAGAATGTCACTGAAAAGTTGATTTATTTCAGTAATTCAGTTAAAAAAAAAATGAAAGTCATATACAGATTCATTACACACAGTGATAAATTTCAAGTGTTTATCTCGTTTAATGTTGATGGTTATGGTTTACAGCTCATGAAAACACTAAATTCAGTTTGTCAAAAAAGCAGAATAGTACATTTTTTTTTTTTAATGGATTTCTAATAGAAATGTTGACCGACTGAAAAGTATGTCCATGTACACACTCAGTGCTTGGTCGGGGCTCCTTTTATATAAATTACTGCATCAATGCGGCGTGGCATGGAAGTGATCAGCCTGTGTTACTGCTGAGGAGTTACGGAGGATCGGGTGGCTTTGATAGCGGCCTTCAGCTCGTCTGCATTCTTGGGTGTGGTGCCTCTCATCTTCCTCAATACTCCATAGATTCTCTATGAGGTTTAGGTCAGGAGAGTTTGCTGGCCAATCAATCACAGTGATACTATGGTCAGTAAACCAGGTTTTTGCACTTTTGGCAGTGTGGGCAGGTGCCAAACCCTCCTGGAAAATGAAATCAACATCTCCATTTATTTTATTTTTATTTAACCTTTATACACACGTGGACAGAATTGTTGGTACCCCTCTGTTAATGAAAGAAAAACCCACAATGGTCACAGAAATAACTTGAATCCGACAAAAGTGGTAATAAATAAAAATTCTATGAAAATTAACCAATGAAAATCACACAATGCTTTTGAATTGTGGTTCAACAGAATTATTTTTAAAAACAAACTCATGAAACAGGCCTGGACA
This sequence comes from Pholidichthys leucotaenia, assembly GCA_020510985.1. NCBI lineage: Eukaryota > Metazoa > Chordata > Actinopteri > Cichliformes > Pholidichthyidae > Pholidichthys > Pholidichthys leucotaenia. The sequence goes on along the minus strand of CM035847.1, from coordinate 285,271,975 downwards.
AAAATGATGGTACCCTTAACTTAATATTTTGTTGCACAACCTTTTGAGGCAATCATGGCAATCAATCGATTTCTGTAACTGTCAGTGAGACTTCTGCACCTCTCAGCAGGTATTTTGGCCCACTCCTCATGAGCAAACTGCTCCAGTTCTCTCAGGTCTGAAGGGTGCCTTCTCCAGACGGCATGTTTCAGCTCCTTCCACAGATGTTCAATAGGATTTAGATCAGGGCTCATAGAAGGCCACTTTAGAATAGTCCAGTGTTTCACTCTTAGCCATTCTTGGGTGTTTTTAGCTGTGTGTTTTGGGTCATTATCCTGTTGCAAGACCCATGACCTGCGACTGAGACCAAGCTGTCTGACACTGGGCAGCACATTTCTCCCTAGAATACCTTGATAGTCTTGAGATTTCATTGTACCCTGCACAGATTCAAGACACCCTGTGCCAGATGCAGCAAAGCAGCCCCAGAACATAACATAACCTCCTCCATGTTTCCCAGTAGGGACAGTGTTCTTTTCTTGGTATGCTTTATTTTTGCGTCTGTGAACATAGAGCTGATGTGCCTTGCCAAAAAGTTGCAGTTTTGTCTCGTCTGTCCATAGGACATTCTCCCAGAAGCTTTATGGCTTGTTAGCATGCAGTTTGGCAAATTCCAGTCTGACTTTTTTATGATTTGTTTTCAACAGTGGTGTCCTTCTTGGTCGTCTCCCATGAAGTCCACTTTGGCTCAAACAACGACGGATGGTGCGATCTGACACTGATGTACCTTGACCTTGGAGTTCACCATGAATGTGTTTAGAGGTTGTTCTGGGCTCTTTTGTTACCATTCGTATTATCCGTCTCCTCCTGCGGCCACGTCCAGGGAGGTTGGCTACAGTCCCGTGGATCTTAAATTTCTGAATAATATGTACAACTGTAGCCACAGGAACATCAAGCTGCATGGAGATGGTCTTATAGCCTTTACCTTTAACATGCTTGTCTATAATTTTCTTTCTAATCTCCTGAGACAACTCTCTCCTTTGCTTCCTCTGGTCCATGTTTAGTGTGATACACTCTATGTCACCAAACAGCACAGTGACTACTTGTCACCCTTTAAATAGGCCGACTGACTGATTACAAGTTTGTAGACACCTGTGATGTTAATTAGAGGACACATCTTGGTTGAACATGCCCTTATGGTCACATTATTTTCAGTCTTTTCTAGGGGTACCATCATTTTTGTCCAGGCTGGTTTCATGAGTTTGTTTTTTTTAAAGTAATTCTGTTGAACCACAATTCAAAATCATTGTCTGATTTTCATTGGTTAATTTTCATAGAATTTTTATTTATTACCACTTTTGTCAGATTCAAGTTATTTCTGTGACCATTGTGGGTTTTTCTTTCATTAACAGAGGGGTACCAACAATTTTGTCCACGGGTAGTTCCAATGAGAGGCAACTTCTCTTTTTCAAGGATGCCCTGTTCTCATTCACACCTGGAAGCTGCCCAGTGCAACCACAGACTGATCTGTGGCCACTGAGCAGCTTCACTGGAGTGGTTAAGGGCTTTACTCAAGGGCACCACAGTGGGGTTAATGAGGGTGAGGCAGACACTGCTGTGTTATCTGTCCCACCCAGATTTGATCATGGCGGTCCAGGGATCAAACCAGCGACCTTCTGCTCACCAGCCCTCATCCCTAACTATTAGGCCACCACTGCCCCATAAAGCTTGTCAGTAGAGGGAAGCATGAAGTGCTCCAAAATTTCCTGGTAGATGACTATGCTGACCTTGAACTTGATAAAACACAGTGGACCAACACCAGCAGATTTTATGCACTATTCAAATTTTTTAGAAACTGAATTTGGGGTTTTCATTAGCTGTAAGCCATAATCATCATAATTAAAAGAAATAAACACTTGAAATATATCACTCTATATAATCTATACAATATATGTTTCCATTTTTGAATTGAATCACTGAAATAAATCAACTTTTCAATGACATTCTAATTTATTGAGATGCACCTGTAGACTTCTGTGGTCCCATCTCATTCATTAACCCACAGTTAATAATATATTTCATGATATATTTCATGTAATTCTGGAATATTTTTTTTTTTTTTTTTCTGGCATGTCTCCTTCCCTATGTGTAAAATGGCACTGTAATAATTAAACCCCGAGTTATTTTGACCAAAGCATGTCACAGACATTTCATCAGCACCCCTGGGTGCTGTGTCAACATGCAGAAAAAGCCCATAACATGGCCTTTTTAATTCATTTCTACATAAAAACATCATCTTTTTCTTTTATATTCTTGGTTTTACAGATGATAAACACACACAGACACAAGTGGAATGTAAAGTTTTAGATGTATAATTTATTTCTCGCTGACACTACCGATGAGCAAATACACATTAAGAAGCCTGGCACCTTCCTCCTGTCTTAGAAACATGTACAACAAAACCAAAGGTACACGGAGCAGCACTTAAAAGGCAACACCAACAAGCTGGAAGTTTCCACAAAATGGGATTTACTGTACATCATTTATTTTAGTCATTTTTCCATGCCAAGACAACATACAGGCATCTTTGCAGCTGCATGGGGGGGGGGGGGGGGCCACATTTTTATAGAAGTTACCTGCAATGTTGACTTTTATCTCCTCAGTGTGTAGTTATACAGAATGAGCCATAATACGGACGGAAGAACGTGTGGTATGTAATTTCTGAACACATAGTAGAGAACCTTCCCCCACTGATTAATTCCTATTGGTATCAGGTATCTTCATGGGCAGATATTTAATTTCACTATTTTTGGGGTGGGGGGGCAATAAACAGAACATTTTCTCCAAAGAAAAGATTGAGGGTGACACTATTGCAGTCAGGGTCATTCCTAGGTTTATGGGGGAATATAAAAGATCTTGTAACGGAGAATAATTCAAACCCTCTAAAATGTGGGGAAAAAAAAAATCTGTGTGTGTGTACACTTAAATAAAACCAAATGGGGTCATTCTGTAAATAAACATTAAAAAAATAACCATTACATAGAATAAAAATGTAACCAACATCCATATGAATGTTCTGAAATTTAGTGGCAGATTTACATCAAAAAGTTTCAAATTTACATGAAAAAAACCGAGGGGAAATGATGCTAATCTGCAAAAAAAAGTCCCAAATTGTTGCAAATTAATGAGAAAAAAATTGCAAATTAATGAAAAAAAGTTGCAAAATTACATGGAAAAAGTTGCAAATGAATAAGAAAAAAGCTGCTAATTAGAAAAAGTTGCTAATTTACATTTAAAAAGTTGCAAATTAACAAGAAAAAAGTTTCCAACTTAAGAAAAAAGTTGCAAATTTATGAAAAAAATTGTACCCCCCCCAAAAAAAAATAAAAAAAAAATATTTGTTTTGCATTATCGTTAGCATTGGTGCTTAAAATGCATTTTATTCAGTTCTGTAATATGATATAGAAAGGTTTATGATGATATTTGGTGGGGACAATTCTCTGTTTCTTCCAGGTTGGGGGGGACATGTCCCCCCTTGATTTACACCTATGGGTATTTTCCTTTCTTAAAAACAAGCTCTCTCTGACCATTATGATGAAAACAATCACTGACATTTATAGTCAAACATTCAGCATTATATACAAAAGGAGACACATGCATCACATATTTTCTTTTCTTGGCTTTAAAACAACTCTAAAACAAAATCACTGCATCGCCCTACTGTCCCTCCTGTCCAGTGGAGATGTTTGCTTATTTCTAATAATATTTGGCCAAATTTCTTCATTTCTTCTTTAATTATTGTTAAATTCCTGCTAAATTTTGACCGGTAATAATTCCAAGTCTCTAGCATTTCTTGTACAGTTGAATGTGAATGAAAAAGATGAAATAGAGCACAGATTTTGCAGGTTTGCAAAAATATGGCCACCAAATGGCATATTTTGGTGATTTTTTTTTTTTTTTAATCGGTGTGTTTAATTAATTGAGTGTCTGGGTTGCCCAGACGTTTACACATCCACACTTGGATAATCTTTAGTTTGATCATGTTTGTGTTTGGCATTAATATTGTTATTGCCAAATGTCTGAACATTCATCTGAACAAAGGTTTTAGTTCCACAATATGAAGCAATGAAGATGGCATTAATATATCTGAGACTGACATTCATTTGCTCTATGGAATAACAAAAAACAAGCCACAACTGATGCTGAACAGAAAAAAAATTCTATTCTTAGCCTTTTTGTTGTCACAGTTTACAAGCTGAGGTACTTCACAAGGCTTCATTACTTCTTCAGAAAAAACATAAGCACATCTTCCAACTCCTATCACAAATGTTTTGGACCGGTTATCTTTTTAAACTTCTTAAAATTTTCATTTTCTATTCATATTCCAAACTTGGACATGCACCTCTCAAACCCCTTCTATAAATCACTCTTAAGAGTTTAGTTCAAATATCAAAGTTTTTGTTCTGAAATGATCTGCAGAAGATGTTTAGTTGACGCAAACGGTCAGCTGGTCTGACAATTTCTTGGTCTTGACTAAAATAGCTGACACTGGTATTAAGGGTTTGGTACAGATGCTATAAAAGAGCCAGTATTCTCATTGGACTCCTCTTCTCTGGGGTTAGCATGCTAACATCAGCATATATTTGTGAAAAAAGGCTGAAACTCTAAAACTTGCTGAAAATCCTCAACACAGAACTGAGCATAAAGTGCAATAACATTTGTTCACTGATATTTATTCTGCTGCCAGCCCTTTATTGTAATTATTAGGGCCCAAGTGTATTAGAGCCCTGTTGTAATCGCTCAGGTTATTTTTCTACCAAAATGAAAGCTAATTTGAAGGCCTAAAGGTGTCTTCACACCAAACGCAAACGGGCGGCGCAAATCCATACAAAGTCAACGGAAAGAGGCGAGCACACGCAAAATTGCGCATTCGCGTGTTCATGTCCAAGGGATAACGCTGACTTTGAGATTCTGCCGTCATCTGAGTAAAAGTATCAACAATAGAGAGTAAACTAGTTTGAAAATGAGACCAACACTCACCTGGAGACAGAAGGACTGGGAGCTCTTCAGCTGAATTGGGGTATCGGAGTTATTTGCCCAAGGATTCTTGCCACACACGTGCTAACAAGGCTAGCAAGCTAGCAACGGAAACACCCATCAAGTTTTCGAGGCAGGGACAACTTTTTCAGGTGAGCTCCCCATCAGATAATGTAATCCTATGCATGACGTTATTTTGGGGATTTCCACAGCAGGTTGAACACTGCTGCAGAAGTTATAAAGGCAACTTCACCTGTTTGCATCTCACCCAGACGGTGAATTCATGTCTATTCATGTGTTTACATTGAGTTATAATGTAATCGTGCGGCACGAAAAATTTGCCCGATTGCATTTGGTGTGAAGGTGTAACGGATGCCAACTAGCACTGTTCGGCGTAGAACGTTAGTAAAAAACCTCCCTCCCGAAAAGCCTCATACAGTATCGGTAGCGCTGAGCTATCGGTCGGGCCTTTAGCTCAGCGCGATCGTGCTGTGTCTCCCATGCTCGAACTGTGTGTAGTTGACTGGTAGGTCGCGGGTTCATGTCCCGTGTGGGGCGAACTGCGCAGGATGATCTCAGTCACAATGGTGCCGTGAACCCGGGATGGGAGTGAGGTTTAAGGGGGAGAGTGTAACGGATGCCAACTAGCACTGTTCGGCGTAGAACGTTAGTAAAAAACCTCCCTCCCGAAAAGCCTCATTCAGTATCGGTAGCGCTGAGCTATCGGTCGGGCCTTTAGCTCAGCGCGATCGTGCTGTGTCTCCCATGCTCGAACTGTGTGTAGTTGACTGGTAGGTCGCGGGTTCGTGTCCCGTGTGGGGCGAACTGCGCAGGATGATCTCAGTCACAAAGGCACCTTAAAAGGTAACAAAAACTCAAACTTTTGCAGGCAGACCAGAACTGGAAAAATTTGACATTCATTCATTTTTCATTCATTCATTCATCTTCTTCCGCTTAATCCTTTTCGGGTCGCGGGGGGGCTGGAGCCTATCCCAGCATCTTTGGGCGGGAGGCAGGGTACACCCTGGACAGATTGCCAGCACATCGCAGGGCCAACACAGAGAGACAGACAACCATTCACTCTCACAGTCATACCTAAGGACAATTTAGAATCCCCAGTTTTGATGCCAATTAACCTAACTTGCATGTTTTTGGCATGTGGGAGGAAACCAGAGAAATCCCGGCGTAAACCCACACATTTTAAAGAAAATTTGGAGCCCTTTAAAAAATCAGCCCCTGGGGGCCCTAAACATCAATTGTCAATGGAAAGTCTGAAAATTTAGTTTGGTGTATAAAGACAAAAATCAGCAGAAGTGTGTATCACATTGAGGCATGCAAAAAAACATCACTGGGGCCATGACCCACGCCCAAAAGGAAGTCCACCATCTTGACTTAAAGCAGCGCTGGGGCCAATTTTGGTGATTTCCTGCCCTCCTATTTTAACGAGCTTGTCCTGGGAACTAGTCCAACTGAGCTCATCTTCACACGGGATCATCTACAGGAATGGGGCAATAAAAGTTATATAAATGTCTCGCAAAAGCTCGACAGTGTTGCCACAGCAACATGGCAGAGTTTGACTTCTTGCCATGAACTATGGGACAGTTATAACTCTGACATACTGTACATAGTCCAATTTGTGCCAAATTTTGTACGATGGATAATTGTCCAACCCTGGATGCTTCTATATAAATGAATACAAAAAGCAGTCGTTGCCGTGGGCGTGCGAGGACCCATTCACCGCTGCTTGCAGATTTAATTGTTATTGTCACTTTCACCAGAGGCCTGTACTACAAAGCAGGTTTAACAAACCCAGGGTATCTTCTAAATCTTCTAAATTATTGCTCTGAGTGTTGCTATCCCTGTGGTGTTGCAATCCTGGAATTTCCCCATTGTGGGACTAATAAAGGCTTATCTTATCTTATCTTATCTTATCTTATCTTATCTCATCTTTTAGTTATCTTCACTAACCCAGACATCCAGGATCAGGACTGTCTGTCCTACGAATGTTAGTGGACCATGGTTTGTTTAATGCGGCTGTGAGCGAGTTCACATAAATGGGGCAGTGATGTCAGCAGACGACCAGTAGCAAGAATTGACAGACTATCGAGCAGCAGAGCAGTGTACTTCACTAGTGAAGAATAAAGCGTCATGCTAAATAAATATTAAGGCTGGACATTGATTAAGAAATTTTAACTAATTATTTGCACTTTTTCTATAATTAATTGTGATTAATCACTAAAACTGCTGTGACAAAACATTGAAAAAGAAGTATTTTAACCAGTTTTTCAATGCATTTTTCATAAAATATGCCTGTGACCCTCATATTCAACAAAAAAATACTGCTGGAGCAACATAAAACACTTGATAATCATGATAATCATGGGGGTGTACGGGGTGCTCAGGGGAGTGGTAGTACCTCTGACTGCTGAACGGTCACATTATGGCTCGCAGCATTAGTCCACACCCTGGCACTCAACTTGCACATATGGCTCCTAGTTGTCACGTGGGCACCACAATGGCCACACCGTGGATACTGGCCTTGACTGGCTTGCTAAACTATGTGCGGGTAGCTGGGGGCAATAGCACCCAGTGAGGGGAATGTTTTTCCCCGGAGTAGGATAACTACTTCACTGTACCTGAAGAGACAGCAGCAGGTCTCGGATGTGATTTCCTCACAGGTGGCAATAAACCGACAATCTGGTGGGTACACATGAGGCATGGCGTATGATTACAATTTTGGCAACACCGGCATGGCTTACTCGCTTCAATTAGTGAAGCACTGCAGGAACGGAAAGCAACGGCAAATTACCGTTTCTATTTATGCCAAGACATGATTATGGGAAGTTTTGAAAATGACACAACTGTTCAAGGGCAGGAAGGTGAGACACCCAGGCCAGATGACCCTTTTGATGCTACTGGGGAAGACTCTGATGACGCACCTAGTACCTTTGCTGTGAATGATGACAACGTTTCACTGTAGGTACCAATGGGGAAAGGCACACCATCAGATTAAGAAACATCATCAAAAATGGCACATGGACCGTATAAAGTCTTTACAGCCGAAAGCTTCAGATGTCATCAATGAAGCAGAAAGAACTAAAATCAGAATCTTAGGAATTTGTGAACATAGATGGGCAAACCCAGGCCACTTCCATCCAGAATCAGGAGGAGTGTTCATTTTCTCTGGCAAAGACAAACCAGGACAAGGCGGAGTCAAAGTCTCCAAACACATTAAAACAGGTTATGAACCGGTAAATGACAGAATTTTGGCGGTGAACATAGTTGGCAAGTCCGCTTATTATAAGCGACTTTGGGCTTGTTTTTCTCTAAAGCCACTTGCAACTCTCATCAGTCACGGGTTGCGGGTTTTTGGGCTTGTTTTTAGCATATAGTCGCTTATTTGGGCTTGCTTTGCTGTCTGTGTGACAGCTCTCACAGCTCCCCACAAAACACGAGCATGATAGTTTGTTTACAGGACCCATCCACACCCCTGTTTCCTGATTACCACGCCCGCCCACTGATCTCTATAGAAAAACTAGACAGATCATTCATTGGCTGCCAGAAGTGAAGCCACCTGGCCACCATGTTAGTACTCCCAAAACACAAGTACATCTAAATCGACAGCCACTAAACATAACGTCAACTTGATTTCTATAGTCAACCGGTTGTGCAAGATTATAAGATGTGTCTCCATACCAAGAAGTTCAAAATCTGTTAATTTTTGGGTAAGTTATTGAGGTAAAACTGGCCGGCCAGGGGCTTCACTTCTGGCGGCCAATGATCCATCCAATTTTTCTATAGAGATCAGTAGCCCGCCCGACTCCACTCGGCTCTGTACTCGCTAATGGGGCATGAGATATCCAGTTTTTTTTTTTTTTTATACAGATCAGTGCATATGGGACCTTAAATCGAAAAAAAATTATCCATTGAAATGAATGGCAAGAGCAAAATTATCTTTTGATCCCGATCAAATTTTGCCACAAGTTACACATATGATGGTTGTCAATTTAAAAGATAATTTTCCACGTAATTAAAGTTGTCGGCTGTCGTATAATAACAGAGTAATATTTAGTTTTTGTTTAAACGACTAGCGGACAACAACTCCCATCATCCCACATCACTAAACTGCAATTGTGTTTAGTGCTGTACTTATGCAGGATGCACATGTCTTTTCTTTTGATCAGAGTTTAAAAATTTAATTTATTCAAAGTTTTTATGTTGACTGTGTTTACTATAAATTTGCTGTTGCTTATGCAAAATTCATATGTATTTTCCTTTAATTAGAGTTTATAAAATTCCATTATTCAATGCTGACTGTGTTTACAGTCAATTCACTGCAAACAAAAATAAATCTACATATCGAGATGTTATCAAGCAGCCTCTCTTTTACACAATGTGGTAGGGTGCCTGTTGGTTTTTTGGGGGGGCTTTTTTCCATCGAGCTGGTTGCTTGTTTCTCTCATGAAACCTGGCACCACTGGTGGTGAAAATCAAAGCAAACCCAGTTGACATCACTGTTGTTCAAGTGTATGCTTCAACATCACAGGAGGAGGAAGAAGTTTGAGAAGAGTTTTACTCAGCATTGGAAACAACTATTGCTAGAATCCCATGAACAGAAGCTATAACATTAATGGGTGATTTCAACACGAAAGTTTGATGAAACAGACTTTCAAACAACGAAATCAAGGTTATGGGAAATTTCGGACTGGGCGACAGAAATGAGAACGATAGCAGACTAATGGACTTTGCAATTAAACACAGGTTTTACGTCACAAACACGGCATTTCAACAGCCTAATCCAAGATGGTATATGTGGACATCACCGGACAGTTCCACAAGAAATCAAACTGATTACATCTTAATGAGCAAGAGGTGGGAAGACATCAGTCTTGGATGCAAAAACACTACCGGGGCAGATTGTGAATCTGATCATGAGTTACTGAAGTGCAAGATAAAGCTGAGAATCCAAAAAAAGGTCTGAAAATTATAAAAACCAGTCAGATTCAATATTGAACTCATACCAGAAGAATATACAGTCAAAATCAGAAACCACTTTGAGGCACTTATGCCACTGGCAGAAGAAATGGATGTGGAAACACTGTGGAACAAAATAAAAGTCACAGCAAAAGAAGTTGCACAACTGTATGTGCCCAAGAAGCAACATCGGAAGAAGCCCAGGATTACAGATTGGACTCTACAATTAATGGAAGAACGACGGCAGTTGAAAGGACGCAACTGTGAGAAATATAATCAGAAATGTATAGAAGGAAAACAGGCCTGTTGAGAAAATAGAACAAAAATATTTGCATGAGAGCAGTAGCAAAGTAGATTCATGCTTCAAAGTTGGTAACAGCAGAGGGATGTTTACAGAGATCAAAACAATGACTAGAAAATTGTCACCCAGACTCAATAAAAGACAAGAACAGTACAGTTCTGACTGACTCATCAGATATCCTAGCAAAATGGAAAGAATATTGTGAAAGCCTGTACAGAGATGTCGGAGTTCAAAGAGATGACATTACACATTCTAATCAAGCTCAAACAGGGGATGACATCAGTGAGCTGATAGCAGAAGAGGTAACAAATGCAGTGAAGAGCCTAGCAAATGGGAAATCTCCTGGATGTGACGACATACCCACTGAGCTTCTGAAAGTTTCCGAAGAAGAGGGAATCAAACTGTTACACAAACTAATTGTTAAAATATGGAGATCGGCATCCCGGCCAACAGATTGGACACAAACCATTTTCATACCATTACCAAAGAAAGGGGATCTACAGTTCTGCAGTAATTATAGAATGATTTCTTTGATCACACATGCCAGTAAGATAATGTTGAAGATCTTGATCACGAGAATGGAACAGAAGTCAGAAGAGGAAATCAGTCAAACACAGGCCGGGTTCCAAAGAGGAACAGGAACACGAGATCAGATTTTCAATATCAGACTACTCATGGAAAAGTGTTACAAATTCAACTAAGAAGTCTATTTCTGCTTTGTGGACTATTCCAAAGCATTTGATTGTATCAAACACCCTGTCCTGTGGCAAATGCTATGAGAAATAGGCTTCCCAGAAAAACCGATTAACCTTCTGACTAGCCTGTACCAATCGCAAGAAAGCACTGTACATCTGGATCTCAGAACATCTGATTGGTTTCCATTTACAAAGGGAGTACGACAAGGCTGTCCTGCATCGCCGATACTGTTCAACATATATACAGAGAACATCTGGCGTGAAGTAGAAGAAAAGGTGGAACAGAATGAAAATGACTTTAAGGGTCTAAAAATTGGAGGTCAAACCTTTACAGAACTGAGATATGCTGATGACATTGTCCTAATGTCCAATACACTGGAAGGCTTGAACTGTATGCTGCAACACAATAAAGACTGTAGTGAACAACATGGACTTTTTATAAACACCAAGAAGACCAAAGTAATGAAATTAGACAAGGCAACGCAAGATATGAATATCCACCTGAAAGGAAAAAAAAACTGGAAGATGTAGACAAGTTCAAATATCTGGGCGCTTTGTTGTGAAAAGATGGAACAATATCTCAAGAAATAAAAAGGCGGGCAGCAGTCACGTTGAATAAACTTTGCAGTATGCAGTCATTGTGGAAAGACTGTGAGAAGAGTACAAAACTGTACACTCGTGTATTTTTCCGCTGGTCACCTATGGCTGGGAAAGCGGGACAATCAAAAAATCCGATGAGAGCCAAATAACAGCTTTTGAGAACAAGCGCTACAGGAGAATTTTGCGCGTACCATGGACTGCCAGAAGAACCAATGAATCCATCCGAGAAGAACTGAGTGTTGAGGATAACTGGCTGATGAATCCCATAATGAGACTTAAGCTGAAATACTTTGGTCATCTGAAGAGGCACAATAGTATGGGCTGAACAATTCTGGAAGGAACACTGCCTGAAAAGCAATCTAGAGGACGCATTCCACCGTCATTCCACTGTCTCCTTGAGACACAGTGGAATGACTATGTCAAGGAGTGGCTGGGGATGACAACAACACAAGTGGAACGGTTGGCTGCGGACAGGCGGAGTTTTCAAGCTGTCATAGCCGCTGCTACCTCCTGATTTGGGAATGCTAAAGAGAGAGAATCATGAATACATATTCAATTAGTACATTTTTTATGATAGCAAAATGTGATATTCTTTTTCAGCTCATTATAAAGAGGGAGTCAATTTCTCTAGCAAAATTACCATTTATAATATTATTGTTACATTTCCTGTTTCATTTTGAAACGGTCAAAGAGGAAGTCAGTGCTTCTACTTAAGGTAACTTTCCTAATTATCTCAACCCTTGAAAGTACAAACAGAGCAATTCTTAATTGATATCCAGAGCTCCTGACCTTAATGGGGAGTTAGAAGCTTGTACTCACTTTATATTGGAGTGTGTGTTGATCTCCCCTCACTGTGACAGAAACTCTCCCTCTTTTCAAGCTTTGGAGTGAGCAGCCCCATTCAATAATGCTACATCAGGTGTGTGTGTGTGTGTGTGTGTGTGTGTGTGTGTGTGTGTGTACATATGTGTGGTGCTTTAAATGGGGTCTGTAAGCACAGAATGAGGTTGTCCTGAATACTGGAGGATTAGTTTAGTGTGGTATAAATTTAAACGTTGGAAAAACCTACTCTTTTTTTAAGCTGAGCCAGCTGCTGAGACAAACCAGTCACCACTGCAAATATTACCTTACAGAGTGACAGCATCGGTTCTTAAAAATCTGTTAATTGGCCCACACTAATCAAAAAAGTTAAAGCATTAATATTCCCAGCCCAAATGAATATTAAGGGTAACAGGATGTAATGCAGACTAAAAGCAACACAGCTGCAGTGGCAAAAGCCGTTTTTCAAAGGATTTCATTGGCTGGAGTCCAGTGCTAATATATCCACTGAGCTCTTATCCAGAACTTAACGCACCCCGGAGCAAGTTAGGTTTGCAGCACATATTGCCATGATGATCTACCCCAGTAAGAGGTGAACTAGTTTGTGGGTATAAAAAAGCCAGGATTAACCCTGAAGTTACCTCGCCAAGTCAAAATCCTGCTTTATAGTACCGGCTGTGGATCTGATTAGCAAAAGTGACATCACTGACAAGCTATTGCACTCCATGCAAACATTCAAAACAGGTTTCTATAAATCAATAAAGTATTGCCTGACCTATCCAAAAATATCACTACCTGTATTACTACCTGATTGCTACATCACTAGAATGCAGATTACAGTAACTGTGACAGTGACAACCCATTCACATAATGGTGTGCTAATGTTAAAACACTTCCTTTACATTTGCTTTGGCAATAAATATTTTCTTGTGGTTCATCCCTCAACAATGGCAGCATTATTGATGCATCCAGATCAAAAACACAGAACTTCATATGTTTGTTTTTATGTTGATGGCAGTGATGGGAGGAATTTTTGTTAAATAAGATTTATGTAAACATTGCTAAAGTAAAGGTCTGATGGTCTGAATTGGCTGATGTATGTTGGGTATAAGCTGCGGAAGGCGATTTATTTTTTTAATAAGGGGTATGTGGGGGATTCACCAATTTAGCATGAGGTACAAACATATAAATGTAAATTAGGTCCAAATTTGAGAGAATAAAGATGAAAAGAGATGATAAAAAAAGATGCCAATTTAAAAATAACTTAGATAAATGTTGCAGATTTTCAAGAAAAAAATTGAAAATTTACAGGAAAGAAATTTTTTGGAAGAAGTTGCAAATTTATGAATAAAAGTCACCAACCTATGAAAAAAGTAGTAAATTCACAAGAAAAAAGTTGCACATTTATGAGAAAAAAGTTGGAAATTTACAGGAAAAAAATATTGCAAATATATTACAAAAAAGTCACATTTTTGAGAAAAAGTTGCAAATCTATAAGAAAAAAGTTGAAAATTTACAGGAAAAACCTGCCAGTTTTCAAGAAATAAATTTCAAATCTATGAGGAAAAAAGTTGGAACTTTATGCGAAAAAAGTTGCAAATATTAGAGGAAAAAAGTCACAAATTTATGAGAAAAAGATGCAAATTTACAAGAAAAAAGTTACAAATTTATAAGAACAATTTACAGGAAAAAGGTTGCAAAATTATGGGAAAAAAGTTAATCATTTTAAGGAAAAAAGTTCCAGATTTATAAGAAAAATTTTGAAAATTTACAGTAAATATAAATTTATGAGAAAAAAGTTAATAATTTTAAGGAAAAAAGTTGCAAATTTATGAGGGAAAAGTCACCAATTTATAAGAAAAAAGTTGCAAATTTATGAGAAAAGAGTAGAAAATTTACAGGAAAAAGTGGTGTAAAAATTTTAGCAAAAGGATCACAAATTTATGAGAAAAGGTTGAAAATTTTCAGGATGAAAAGCTGCAAATTTGTGAGGAAAAAAGTTGCAATTTTATGAGGGGGAAAAAAGGAGAAATTTACTGGAAAAAAAGCTGCAAATATTTGAGAAAAAAGGCACAAATTTATGAGAAAAAGTTGCAGTTGGGGAATAGCAGGTTAACAAAGGGGGATGTGTTTGGGCCATTTTGCTAACAAGGAGGATGGCACCCCCCTCCCCCCATGCCCTCCTCAAATCACCTACAGGGTGTAAGTGCCAAAAATATGCTTTTGCTTATCTGGAGTGGTGATTGAAACATTGTGGCTTGAAACAGATGGTCAACTGACAGATCTGTGCAGCAGTGGAACAATGTCTCCTGAAGTCATATTGATAAATCATGTGCTTCTGATGTCAATGACCATTGCCCATTTATCGAGTAATTCCATGTTTTGCTGAGTGAGTGTTTCACCCATCAGCATACAATGTTTGCTTTATCAACCTCATCACCCCCTGGCTTAATATTCCATTTATCTGAAAGTTTTACCTCACAGATATTTAGCCACTAAAGTCAGATCAGGCTAAATCAGACCCTGAAAGCGATAGGAACTTCCCCCACTGTCCATGCACAAGTCACTTCCTGAGGATGGTCATCTGTAGACACTCCTCCTTCAGAGCCTCCAGTTCCGTCTTGTAGTTGCTGGTCTTGCCTCCGTCAGTGTACATGCACGGCTGCTTCTTTGCTGACAGTGGCGTTTCCATCGTTACTGAACCAGCATTGAGTATGTCAGCATGTGAAGGCGAGGAAGTGGAGCCCCTGTGGCAGGCCGCTGACAGCAAAGAGGAAAGGGCCCTACCAACGTCGTTCCTGGCTCCCTCATTGACAAAACAGTACAAAATAGGGTCGGCAACACAGTTAAGGCTGGTCAATGCCAGCGATACGTGGTATGCCGCAAACATGGTCTCCTCTGAACCGCAGTCACATGGCTTCCTTAGAAACATGACGCTCCGCACCAGGAGGAGGATGTGATACGGTCCGAAGCAGAATAAAACGATAAGAATCAAACTCAAAGCCAAGCGCTGAATCTTTGCCTTTTCCTGACGCTCGGTTGAGACGTTGCAACGCACCGCGGCAAGGATCCCTCGGTAGGCGACGAGCATGGCTGTCCATGGGGCGAGGAAGCCAAGAAATGTCCGGTAGAGGTTCATTCCTGCTACCCAGTCCTGCATCGGGTACTTCTCAAAGCAGAAGGTGTGGTTGAAGCGATCCTTGAAGAGCTCGTCGTGGAAGAGAGGAGCTGAGTTGGCCACAATCTCGATGAGCCACACAATAGTACTGACCAGGACAGCTGTAAGAAATCAAGGAATGAATAAAGACAGAATTAGTAGACACTGAGCTACAGTAACTTCTTCTAGCTTGTTTCAATACTTTCCTACTTTACAGTATAGGGAAAAAAGCTGGTGTAGCTGTTCTGGATTACATTTCCCTACATCACGTACACATAATCTGGTCTTCACTTACAACTGTTACCATGCTATTGGCTGTGATATTGATCAAGTCCCTACCAGAAGTTTGTGAGCCAAAGGCGTTAACTTCAGAGCTAACAGTGCTACTATAGAGTAAGCTTAGCAAGGTTGTTTTTTGTTGTTATCTTCTTTAAATTCCAGTCACTTCACTAGACATCCCTCTCCCCACCTCGCTCACTAATCCAGAGTAACAACACATCTGGCATCATTCAGGCTTATTTTATTTACACGTTTGCCGTGATAGTCAGTAGATGAGACCATCGTCCGCCATAGCCAGTGTGTCTGATTTGGGAGTGGTGAGAGGCTAACAGGGTAGGCCGCATGGTGGATCATGGTTGCATCTTATCACTATTTCCTATATATTCTGTCTACTTTCACGAGACTTCCCTGTTCATCTACCATCACTTGACCATATATGTCATTCTTGGATGTTATTGTAGCTTATTTTACTATAGTTTATTGTACTCTGACCATGACAATATGAGATCAGCTGTTGTTAGCAGCTGATTGTTCACTCATTTAGGTTTAGGTTGCTTACTGCGCTCCAACGACCGGTCATATCCTATCAACCACTGAAACCACACACCCTTGTCCACCAGTGATGCTTTATAGAGAGCCTACGTCACGCCCCCTCTACTTTTGCATATGGGACCTTAAATCAAAAAAATTCTCCATTGAAATGAATGGTAAGAGTGAAATTATCTTTTGATCCTGATGAAATTTTGCCACGAGTTACACATATAATGTTTGTCAATTTAAAAGATAATTTTCCATGTAATTAAACTTGTCAGCTGTCATATAATAAAACAGTAATATTTAGTTTTTGTTTAAAGGATTAGCAGACAACAGCTCCCATCATCCCACATCACTAAACACGATCATGGTAGGAGATTAATAAAACCTCACCTCCTGCTTCCTGACCGATGAAAGATAAGATAAGGTAAGATAGATAAGATAAGCTTTTATTAGTCCCACAACTAATAAAAAGACAACACAAAGGTATTGTTTTGTATTGCGAAAGGTGCAGCTGATTGAAAAGATGACGTAAGCTCCGTATATCTGTTTGTAGTTTTTTTTAATTTACATATTTTCATAGCCTTATACCTTAACAGTCAGACAACAACCTACACTGTCATTTACGTGGAAAATTATCTTTTAAATTCACAAGCATCATATGTGTCCAACTCCCCCACTCCACCCAGCTCCACTGCCTCCTCGGCCCCTAATTCATCAAAAGCGGTCCCCCCCTCCTCCTCCTCCTCCCCCCCTGCCCTTGTCATCAGTGAGCAGGACGTGCACAGACAGTTCTCCAGACTGAACCCACACAAGGCCCCCGGGCCGGACGGTGTGTCTCCCTCCACCCTGAGACACTGTGCGAAAGAGCTGGCTCCTGTCTTCACAGACATTTTTAACACCTCCCTTAAGCTGTGCCACGTGCCGTCCTGCCTCAAATCCTCCACCATCATCCCTGTCCCCAAGAAGCCACGGATTACTGGACTTAACGACTACAGACCTGTAGCGCTCACCTCCGTAGTCATGAAGTCCTTTGAGCGCCTGGTCCTGTCTCACCTCAAGTCCATCACCACTCCCCTCCTGGACCCGCTGCAGTTTGCCTACCGTGCCAACAGGTCTGTGGACGACACAGTCAACCTGGCCCTCCACTCCATCCTGCAGCACCTGGACTCCCCGGGAACCTACGCCAGGATCCTGTTTGTGGACTTCAGCTCTGCATTCAACACCATCCGCCCCGCTCTGCTCCAGGACAAGCTGTCCCTGCTCGGCGTGCCTGACTCCCTCTGCAGGTGGATCACTGACTTCCTGACGGACCAGAGGCAGCATGTGCGGCTGGGGAAGTCTGTCTCGGACTCTGTTAGCATCAGCATCGGATCACCCCAGGGCTGTGTACTTTCCTCCCTACTCTTCTCCCTTTATACCAACTCCTGCACCTCCTCCCACCAGTCTGTTAAGCTGATCAAGTTTGCGGACGACACAACCCTCATCGGGCTCATCTCCAACGGCGACGAGTCCGTCTATAGGAAAGAGGTGGCCCAGCTGGTGTCCTGGTGCAGCCACAACAACCTGCAGCTGAACGCTCTGAAGACAGCGGAGATGATTGTGGACTTCAGGAAAGTCACAACCCCCCTGCCCCCCCCCTCACCATCACAGGCTCTCTCATCACCATTGCAGATTCCTTCCGCTTCTTGGGCACCACCATCACCCGGGACCTCAAATGGGAGCCAACCATCAGCTCCCTCATCAAAAAGGCCCAGCAGAGGATGTTCTTTCTGCGGCAGCTGAGGAAGCTCAAGCTACCCACCAAGATGTTAGTGCAGTTCTACACGGCCATCATCGAGTCCATCCTCACCTCCTCCATAACCGTGTGGTACGCAGGAGCTACTGCCAGGGACAGACTAAGGCTGCAGCGCGTCGTGCGCACTGCTGAGAAGGTGATCGGCTGCAAGCTCCCATCTCTCCGGGACCTGTACATCTCCAGGACCCGGAGGCGTGCAGGCCGGATCATAGCCGATCCTTCACACCCTGGTCACGTACTGTTTGCCCCCCTCCCCTCAGGTAGAAGACTTCGGTCCATTCAGACTAAAACCTCCCGGCACATGAACAGCTTTTTCCCCTCTGCCATCAGACTGCTGAACATTAAGTGACTTATTGACTCTCGTGCACTATATACAGCAGCTCATGTCGTTCATCACTGTTTTTTTGTCGCATTATCGACTGCACTGTGGTACCCCATATTATCTGCTACTTGCTAATTTATTTAAATCTGCCTTGACTAGTATTACTCATTATTATTATTATTATTATTATTATTATTATTACTTATTATTCTACACTCATTGCATGTTTTTAGTCTTTTAGTTTTTTTTTAGTTTATCTCTTTATCTCATCATGTTTTTAATGTTGCAGCATGGCACCGAGACAAATTCCTAGTTTGTGTACTACATGAACAATGGCAATAAATCTGATTCTGATTCTGATTCTGATTCTGTAAGTCGTGGCAAAATTCGATCGGGATCAAAAGATAATTTCGCTCTTGCCATTCACTTTAATGGAGAATTTTTCTGATGCCGCCATCAGTGTGTGAATGTGTGTGTGAATGGGTGGATAGCAGGATCTGTAAAGCGCTTTGGTCATCAAGAGATGAGAATAAAAGCGCTATATAAGTGAATGCCATTTACCATTTAAAGGTCCCATATGCGGAAGTAGAGGGAGCGTGACTTAGGCTCTTCATTTCATTCATTTTTTTCAGATGATTTTTTTGGTTGATAATATCTTGTGCCATTCTGGCTTATTTTGATGTATTTTTGCCATGATGCTACATTGAGCTCTGTTAGAGTTAACTTGGCAAGGCAGCTGGTTGGCACTGGTCATGTGACCAACAGGCTGCCTAGCGTTAGCTTAACTGTTGATCCTGTTGGTTTGGATCATAATTTTCTATAAATTTTATTCTATAAATTTTATTACACTGGTGTGGGGCACCCCCACAACAGACTGGGACAAGCAGAGCGCTCAGCTAGAGCAATTAACATAACAGTGAAATGTGTGTATCAATGTCAACAGGCAGCCTCGCTTCGTCTAGCTCTTTCCTGCTCAGTACTGTGATGTTAATGTGCCATTCATGCATTGTGTTCATGCTTCCTGCTCTTACTGTAATGCAAATGTCCCATGCCTTCCTGCAGTCTCTTTGATGATAACATGCCTTTCATGTATTGTCTGTAGTGGGGTATAAATACTGCATCGCTCTGTAACCCTCTCTCTCTCACTGCTCATCTGACTAGACGTATCCACTGTCTGCTAGGAGAGCCTCCGGGCTCGCTCTGGCGCGCTGCACGGCGCCGGAGTGAGTTCTCGTGATGGCGGTATGATAATAAACTCCCTCAAAAACTCTTAGTTCGCCAATTATTATTTCATGCCGCCACACTGGAATCATTATTCATTTACCAACACTTGACCATAGATGTTATTTTGAGCAGCTAGCTAACATCAGATAGCCACTACCATCAGCTAGCTGCTTTGAACTTTAGCCAGTCATTCGCAGATGTTTCTGGATCATGTTTACAGCAACATTAAGCACGCCTACAGTGCCACTCTCCCTCCCACACCTTGGACAATCAGACCATCTCTCCCTGCTTCTAATACCTGCTTACACCCACCTTAGGAAGAGTTCGTCCCAACCAAATAAACAATTAAAACGTGGCCTGAAAATGTTGTCCTCCAGCTACAGGACAGCTTTAGCTGTACAGACTGGAACATCTTTGAACAGCAGGACCTGGACTCCTACAATGAGTCTGTCCTCTTCTACATTAAATGCTGTGTAGAAAATGTGACAGCCACCACACACATTTTTTTTTTTTTTAGATTTAATATACTTTATTGATCGCCAGAGGGGAAATTGAGGGCATCCACCACCTGGATGGATGAAGCAGCCACGATACGGCGCTATCCCTTAGCCATTCACACACACACACTCACACCTAGGGCCACTTTAGAGTCTCCAATTAACCTAACCTGCATGTTAGGTTAATTGGACACATCCAGGTCTTTCCAAACTGCAAACCCTGGGTGACCAGTGAAGCCCAGGCTCTGATCAGAGCCCGCAACTCAGGCAGAGGGACAGCTCTCTGTACAGCACTGCCAGAGCCAACCTGAGAAGAGGCATAAAACTCACTAAAACTCGAACGCCTATAGGAGGAAAGTGGAGGGCTTCCTCACAGACAACAACCCCCGACAGATGTGGAGAGACATCCAGGCCCTCACCAACTACAGGGGCCAGGCCTCCCCAACATCAAACAGCAGCCTCACACTGGCAGAGGAGCTTAATAGCGGCTTCACCTGGTTTGAGCACACACCCCCAACCTGCCCCCTCCCCTCCCCCTCCTCTCTCTCTGCCCCCCCCCCCCTTCTCTCTACAACTGCATGAGGTGAGAAGGTTACTGAGAGCAATGAACCCCCGCAGAGCTGCTGGTCCCAATGGCATCCCAGGAGCAGTGGTCAAAGCATGTGCAGACCAGATGGCAGAGATTCTCATCAAGCTGTTCACCCTCTCCCTGATGCACACCACCATCCACTCCTGCCTCAAGGCCTCCACCATCTTCCTCATCCCCAAAAAGTCCGCAATTGACAATCTGAATGACTACAGACCCATAGCACTCACGTCTGTAGTCATGAAGTATTTTGTGTGACTGGTGTCCCGGCACATTAGGGACTGTCTTCCCCCCTCCTACGGAAGACGCCATCACCACCACACTCCACAGAGTGCTGAGCCACCTGGAGAACCCAAGGAGCTATGTGAGGATGCTCTTTGTGGACTACAACTCATCTTTCAACACTATCATCCCGGACATTGTGATCAATAAACTGCATCTTCTCCAGATCCCCCCCCCCCAACCCACCTGCTCCTGGATAAAAAACTTTCTCACCAACCACCCACAAACAGTCAGACTTGGCCCCCACCACTCCTCCATACTGTCTCTCAGCACTGGCTCCCCCCAGGGCCGCGTGCTAAGCCCTCTACTGTACTCTGTACACCTTTGACTGTATTCCAACCCACCCAACCACTGTCATCATGAAATACACGGACGATACCACCTTGGTTGGGCTCATCACCAATGACAATGAGAAGGCATACAGAGTGGAGGTAGAGAATCTGCTGCTGTGGTGCCAAGCAAACAACTTGAAATTGAATGTCCCCTTCCCCCCATAAATGGCGACCACTTGGAAACCGTCCCCACCTTCAGGTTTCTGGGCACACACATCTCCTCTGACCTCTCCTGGACTGTCAACACCAAGGCCCTGGTGAAGAAAGCCCAGCAGTGGCTGCATGTCTTCTGTGTTCTGAGGAAGAACAACCTGGACCTTCTACCGCTGCTCAGTGGAGAGCGTGCTCACCTACTGTCTGGGTGTGTGGTATGCCAGCTCCATGGCTGAGAACAGGAAGGCTGTGCAGAGGGTCATCAACAGCGCCCAAAAAATCATCAGCGGCCCTCTGCCCTCCCTGCAGGACATCTCCAGATCCTCCTGTCTCAGAAAAATCAAGGCCATCACAAAAGATCCCACACATCTCGCCCACCACCTGTTTGACCTGCTCCCCTCTGGATGATGGTTCAGATCAACCAGGTCCTACACCTCCAGACTGACAAACAGTTTCTTCCCCTGGGCCATCCGAACTGCAAACAGTCAGAGGCCACACACCCCCTCCCTTCGAACGCTCACATGCACAGAACTGAGGACCTTTTTAATTATCACAATAACACACCTGTCTTTGCACTCCGCACTTTCATATACATTGACCCATCCGTGAAACCTCTACCATTCTTGTGTATATTTCCTTAATTCTTGGGCCATTATTGTACTCCAGGGACTTGTCATATGCTATGGACCACTGAAACCATACACCCCTGACCACCAGCGATTCTTTATTTCATTCATTCTTTCACACAATTTCACGTTAGTTAGTGCAAGCTGTGTTCCCTACTGGAGCTACAAGCTACCCAGCTAACAGTAGCAATATGATGTTAACAACTGACCTCATAAGTGACAAAAGAGGGAGGGTGGGGTGAACTGGGGGTCATGAGATTCGAAGGAGCCATTGCACTTTTTCCACATTTTGACACCTCCCACAGGTCTTAATGAAATCTTTGTGTCATATTTTGGTATATTATTTAGTCTGTTATTTAGTTATTGCAGCATCATGTGACTCTTTTACAGCCTCAGAACGGCTTGCTTCAGTTCATGTCTCTTTGTATGCTCAAGAACCATAGTTAACGCCATCTTATGTTGCTATTGCTAATCTTAGCTGGCTAGCTCCTTGCTCGGATTGCAGGCCTGAGCCAACTAATGTAAATTTGTCTCAAAGAATGAATAAAATAAAGCATCACTGTGGACAGAAGTGTGTGGTTTCACTGGTCAATACAATATCACCGGTCCTTGGAGTACAATAAGCACAGAAACATTTGTGAATGAGTGGCTAAACTACTAACTTCGGCTAGCCGTCTTAGTTAGAGAAAATAAAAATGCTAATGGTTCGATGCAGCATCAGGGCAAAAATTTAACAAAATAAGCCAGAATGACATGAGCTATATTAATGACTGTGGATCAGTGAACCAGGTGGAAACAGAGATAACTACACTGGTCAGCACCAAATTTATTGTCTAAGTTTTTTTTTTAGCTGATTTAGGCCATTTTTGATGTGCTGAATCCAAAAATCACATTGGTTTTGCTCAGTCAGGTCAACTTTTTGAACTATGGCCACATGTTGTTTTTTACGCTTTTGTTTACATGTATGGGTGTTTTCGTTTTATATGATGCAAAATTCTTTTTTATTTCTTGAAATTTCTCGAACTCTGAAGAGTTTGCATGTGCCAATTTATGACATGATGTCATAAATTGTCATGATGGCTGATTACTGTTGAACTCTGAAGAGAGACATCCCTACCGTTGAGCATTCTAGACAAATGGAAGTTGAAGCTCTGAATTTTGAACAATGATGACGTAACATTCAATTTACATGTACTTACCTTTATCAATGTCTACTATTCAATTTACAGTAATCAAAGTTTGTAACATTTAATCAATAAATTGTGTTAGAAAACGATTGTTTCTCTTAAAAATCTATTTCGGATGAGAAATATTAACAAAAATCAACTGATAATGTCACAAAAATGTAATCGATTTAGTCAGAAGATCAGATTTTTTAAAAATTAACTTACCTGACCTGATTGAGGGAAACAGATGTCATTTTCGGATTCAGCGTTACAAAATTGTCTTAAATCAGTTGAAAAAACACAGACAACTTAAGAAATTATTTTTGTAACCCTGTGCTATTATGGCAACTGAAATCTAAAGAAATTAACAATGTGAACCACGCTTGGTAAGCTAACTTCCTAGCACTGTTAGCTCAAGTGTGCAGACAGACAGCTCAGCTAGCCAGTAATAAAGCAGTGGGTGGGTATCGAGGCTAGATTTACCATGTTTATGATGTTCCGTAACCCGGAAGAATAGAAATGGCTCATCAGAAACAGAAGCTATATAAAGGCTGTGCTTTTTTAACCTCTTGCACTCCGGTGTACCGCGGACGGGCGCACGAGGGCGCTGCGTCCAAGTGCGCACTGAAAAAAAAAAAAAAAGTTCTTCCACTACAGACACAGCCACGAACAGATCAGATATGATTGACCTCTCATTCGACTAATAAGAGCCTTGAATTGGGTTTCTGAAACCTTGAAGAACCAATGACTGAAAACCTAGCAAGAAGGACCCGCCTACCAACGCTGTGAATGCAGCGAGCCAATTGAAGCACAGAAGTTCGGGCTGGGTGAAGAGAGACTGACTGCTGCAGCAGATGAAAAAAAGGACCCACAGGAAAAACCTGCTACAGACCCAGCAGCACGGAGACCACCCACAAGTGCGACCTGCACTTATTCCAGCAGAATAGACGTTTAGAATTCTCTTCCATGGTCATCATAGACTGACGGAGGCCGACGACGAAGGTCGTAAATCATTCGCCAAAACCGCAATCATGGAAGCGCAAAACCGCAATAATGGAATTATGTTTTGACCGGGAACCATAAGCAGACCAGCGTCGCGTTCGTCTGACAATGAGGAAGAGAAGTTCGTCAGGACAGTGCTGCTGTGAAGAGGTAATTGTTATAAGCTAAATTATTCTTTATCCCTGAAAATTGTAATCAAAAAATGACTTTTGACCGATCGGTAAATTACAACTGTGCGGCGCACAAAGTCTGAAGTGCGTGCGCCGCAGTACACGGTTCGTTCGCTGCGTCCGGACCGTGAACGCCCCCCCCCCCGCTACTCTTCTGTAGCGAGGGGGGGGGAAGCCGCGGTGACTGCGCCGCGGTCGCCACATAGCCACGAGTCTATTCCGTCATGTAGCGATGGCCGATGTCCGTCCTCTGTAGCGGGGGGGGGGGGGACACTCCCCCCCACACACACACACACACAGCCCTGAGTGTCACCTTTCATTAGAGCCCAAGATGAAGCTTCTATATTGAATCATTCAAAAGTTACAGACGTTTTTCCAAACTGTGCCATTTGGCACAATTTGGCACAGTTCAAAAACGCCTGGGAACTACCTGAGGAAAAAGCTGTGTAATATATTCATTTTTTGTGGTATTGTTACAAAATTTTGACCTCAGCTGGATAACACTTGGTTCTACACTTCTGTTGCATTTTCCAGCCCGGATCTGAAGCTGTGTGTTATTTGCAAGCATTTGTATCCAAAAAAACACCCAGGCCAAATTTATTTTCTTCAAGTTCAGTAAGTTTAGATGACTGTAACTCAGTGGCCGGAGCACTTAGAGAGATTATGACTGTTTTGCCAAAAAATTCAAAGTGTTTTCTTTTAAATGAGACCAACCCCATGAAGATGCTGCAAAGGGTTGAAGAACAGCTTTCGATTTACTTTGGGCACGTTATTTTTTGGCGTTTTTAGGGAAATTGACCGGAGTGCAAGGGGTTAAGAGAAGTGAGTGTTTGATATTTTTTCAATAATCACATGACCAACAGATGCCTTTCAGAAGGTGAAAACCTACAAAAACTCAGTTTTTCAGTCAGTGACCCCTTTCAGACATGCACTGAATAGAACAGAACAGAAATTAACTATTAGTGAAGTGAGCCGTTCTGAGGAAGGCTGTATAAGATGGGTTTAAAATTGTGCTGCCATAATTAAACCAAGTGCGTCACAGACATTTCCTTAAAATTTGTGGGAACTATGGAAAAAGTGCAACAAATGTTACCTTTAAAACAGTCTTTATAATTTCATCGCATATTTTTTTTATTCCAAATTACACATGCTCAGTTTCAAATCACACCAATCTGTTTTAAGTAGCTTATATTCAAGACCCGAGTCATACAAACCTATTTTGATCCGTCGAACCTTGGCAAAGCGCAGAGGGTAGGCCACAGCCAGGTACCTGTCCAGTGATATACAGCAGAGGAAGGCGATGCTGACGTAAATGTTAGTGTAGAAGATAAATCCAAACAGCTTGCAGCTCTCCTGACCGTGGATCCAGTCATCGTGTTGCAAGAAGTAGTCGATCCACAGAGGAAGGGTGGCAATGTAGAGCAGGTCGGCCACTGACAGGTTGATCAGGTAGATGCCAAGCTCATTGCGCTGGCGTACCTGGAGGAGCAATAAGGCAGACAACAGAATATGAGAGGAGAGAAATAAAAACTGGTGAGAAGAGGGTCATGCATGATTTTAAGATGTTTCTTCTGATGGTATTCGTACTCCTGAAGTGAACTGATGTAATGTCTGCCATCAGTTGACAGCAGAAAGACACCTTTCACTATTGTTATTTATTTTATTGGCGCTACATGCTGTTTTCTCTCTGCAGTACATTACTTTCTCTCCCCACTTCACTCTACTTTACTGTATGGAATCCTTCTAGCAAGTGGAGATAAATTGCTTGACAAGTCACAATCACATAATGGCTTGATAAAGTAGACTCCAGCGGTGGTTTATCGCTCCATGTTTTGCCTCCATTTGTCACAAATACATGGAGAATTTACATTTACTGTTTCAGTCTTTTTATTGTGGCTTACTAGAGCTGAAATATGCAGTACCCTGTACTCATACACGCATCACTCCGCCCTCCTGCTGAGAAAATGCCAGCTCAGATCACCCTTACAAAGGAGTTTTACACTCAGAACTTACAGTGTGCACACAGCAAAAGCGGATATATGATGCTTGTGATGTTTCTCCCCCTAAACCTGATTTGAAAAAAGATAACAGTAACTTTTGAGGGCATCTGCAGTATTAACCTTTGGACATCCAGGTCAAGATTTGAAACAACTGGGTTCCCGACAACTTCAGTACTCTGATCTCATGCTGAGACGGAAGAAAAACAATATCAATATCAAACCTGAAATATATCTCTAAGGTTCTCAGAAAACATGAATGAAAAGTCAATAACAGTTTATCATGCTGCTGCCATAGCAAACTGACATCCTATGGGAAACACTGAAAATCTTGATGTCCTATGGAGAAATGTCTATGAAAGGAATAATTCACCACAGATCATCCCCCATGGAAATATTTGGTCATACTTACTTTTGATTTCATCAGTGTAAAAACTGAATGGAAATACTCTTGATTATAGTGCGATAACCTGATCTTTCCAGAAATGACAGAATTTTCAATCATTTTTGTGAATTTATAATTTCATTTCATTTAACCTAGTGTTGAAATAAGATTCAGAATATACTCTGTTGTGCTTATTTCATTGATAACTGTCTACTGCTTATATTAGTTGGAGGTCAGAAACATGGTTGGGTGTAAAAAGAGAACCTTTTCTATTCTCTCAGAAGTACAGAGGTTCACCAATTTACAAACCGTCAATGGCAAAGTAGCTCACTCCAACCTGATAAAATCATCCTCAGACTGCTCAGATCAGACCTTGACCTTGAGCTCAGCCTAGATCCAGACCCACTTGAGAATCATTGTGCATGAGTTTGTCAAACATTGGTGCAATTGCCTGGGAGGAGTAATTTTCGCGAAACCATAAATGCCCAGATCTCCTGACCTTTGACAATGACCTTGACCTCAATCTGAATTTTGACAAACCTAAAGATCATTGTGCGTCAGTTTGAAAATTGCTTCGCTACAGTGAGCTGAAAACTGCATCTACAAGACTTATCACTGTTGAGCATCTAGAATCCTATGTTAGACAAGAATGGAACAACTTTCCTCTCACAAAGGTCCAGCAGCTGAGCCCCTCAGTTCCCTGACTTTTAAGGGCTGTTGTTAAAAGAGGAGGCAGTGCTGCACAGTGATAAACAAGGCCCTGTCCCAGCTTTGAAACATGTTGTGTCATCAAATTCAGCATGAGCTAACCCACGCAGCAGCATGTGTAATTTAGACGTTGTGTTTCTAAATCTGGTCGGTCCTTCAAAAGCATCAATTTAGCCCCAAATAGCTGTGTTTAGTCCATCCAATTCAGACCATATTTAACAACAACAAAAATAGTCATCTTTTCAATGACTTGAAAAAGACTTTTCATCTTCATCAAATAGTCTTTTAGATGATTGGCAAGTTGTCTTTTCAATGTTTTTCTTCCAACCAATTCATGATGTCTCTGAATATTTTTCATGAAATAATAGAATGTCTCACTTTCAAAATTTGATATGTTTTCTATGTTCTGTTGTGACTAAAATAGCAGTTTATGAGATCTGAAAATCATTGCAGTCTGTTTTATTCACATTTTACACAGCATACCAAACTTTTAAGAAATAGGGGCTTTATCCCTGGGCTGTCTGCGTGCATGCATTTGGGTGTTTCATGTGCCCATCTCACCTGCATGTAGGCGGCCCACAATGCCAGGCAGTTGGTGGGCAGCCCCAGGACGATGACTATGATGTAGAGCGTGGGCTGGAAGTACTGGTCCACCTTACTGTCCACATTACAGAAGGAGATGTTGCACATTGTCCCGTGTGAAACTGTGATGGGGAATGCGATGGCGTGTTCAGCTACTCTCAGCTCTGAATTTTTTCCTCCTTTAGCTCTGCTCCACTCCAGCTCTGGCCGTGACATGGTGACATGCTGACCCCACCGTCCTGCTCGGCTTCCACACAGTGGTCACACCAGGGGTGACAGGAGAAAACAGAGGTGCTCTTTCCAGGGATTTTCATGATTCCTGTTTGTTAAAAACAGTGCTTTAGTCCCAGGGGTTGTGGCATGTCACCATCCTGTCCTGTAGTTTGGAACCAGCCAGTGTCCCTCAGGTATTGACTAAAACATTAGAAGAATAGAAGGAACGAGGGATGGAATGTGGTGAAATAAAAGCTGGCTTATCAACACCGTTCCAGGCCTCCCGTGCCTGGACAAGACCTCATTAATCTTTTAGAGATTAGAGGTGTGCCAGGTCTACTGTGAGAGTGATGAGGCTGAACATCACTGTGTCTATGTGTGTGCGTGGCTGCAGCTCAAGGTCCCAGTGACACACTAAACTCCTTGGGGATGTGGGTATTTAAACACAGGAATGACTTCACAGACCTTCAGCAGTCTGGAGCTGAAATTCTGCCCATCGGCTCTGAACTCTGGAAGATCTGCAGGAGAAAAACAGAGAGACACATGGGTCACTCTAAGTCAAAACTGCTTATATTTAAAATAAAATCCCCTGAGTACTGTTATGTCTGGAAACTGGGAATCACCAACGCAGAGTGGTGTTTGCTTGGAACATGAACTTTATTACACACTGCGCATGAACTTACAATACGGTTCTGTTAACGGGAGGCTGAGCACCACAGAGCCAAGACAGCATAAGATGGCTGACCCTCACATTATATGTGCTCAGCGTGATGACGTCATCAAGCGGCTTTGTCACCACGCTGATGCCAACCAAACTTGTGGTTCCTTACACCACATTCACCCCCCCCCAAACCTTGGAAAAACAGAACAATATACACAACCCTCCCCAATTTGCTACCAGAGAACCCCCCCCAAACTAGCTAGGGCCAGTGGGTAGACTACTGCGTAACCTAGCATGGCTGAGTGGTTTATTCCGCCACTATTCTCTGGCAGCCGTACCCCTAGCTACACAGTCCCTTTTTTTCCTGAGGAAGGCAGTACAGTTAGAGGGGTCTTGTAGCGAGCCCATGGTGGATACGCCCCTGGAGGCATGGGGGCCCGCAGACCGGGATCATCTTCCACAAAACCCCAGTCCGGGTCCCACACCATGCGAGTCGACTCCCACAAAGCCTTGTCATCTGGGGCCACTGTTTGAACCCGGCAGAGACGGTTGGCGTGCCACACCGAACCATCTGCCAGCTGGAAGGTCACTGGGCCTATCCTGCATCCTGTTGGGTCACGGACTCTTCATCCTGCATCTCAGTGGCGGCTCCTAGAGGCTGGTGCCAGTTGTGGATTCAGAAGACGTCCGGTGACTCCACTGCATTTTGTGTGATTGCAAACTCTTCATCCAGCGGCTCAGTGGCAGCTCCTGGAGGCTGGTGCTGGGCGTGGATTCGGAAGCAGTCCAGTTTCTTCTCCCCCTCACCTGGTGCTGGTTGAGGTTGCGGTGATGTGTCGCTGTCGCCGGCGACGGGACGCACGCCAGGCTGCCTCCAATCAGAGGGGTCCCCTTTCTTCATGAACTCCCTCTCCTGCAGCTCCATGGTGGCTGCACGAAGCCCATGCCAGGCAAGGATCTGAGGTGAGTCCGATTTGTTCTCCCCCTCTCCTGGGAGGTCTGGTTGTGGCGATATGTTGCTGACACCATGGGTAAAACCTGCGTAGGGTTATTGTGTCCCGGGGTTCCCAACAGACCCGAGTTCCCTCTCCTGCAGCGACTCCCTGAGGCTTATGCTGGGCAAGGATCTGAGGCGAGTCTGGACGCTGCCCCTTCTCCAGGCAGTGCTCCTCCTGTGAGCACGGGACGGCAGTACCCTCATCATCGTCGTCTGGGTGTATTGCGTCCCACTCGTCATCATCGGTCAAACGGAGTCCGTTACTGTCGCAGATGGAGAAGTCCAGTTGACAAAACAGGTCACATCCTAGTATGTATGTTGTCTCTATGCATAGCCACTTGGAAAACAAAGTCAGTAATGACTCTTGATGTGTAGTGGACAATTAGTGTGATGGTCCCTACATTGCTGATTCAGCAGCCATGATACCCATACAGCACTGCTGGTTTTTTTTTTCATCGGATGGTTGGAAAAGAACTTCTTCACTGTGGCCCAGTTCAACATCGGTCTCACTGCAGCAGTGTCAAGCAGGAGCGGCAAGTTGATGTCATCCAGCCCCACCATGCAGAATGCATATGCTGCACCTTCGGACCTCACCGTGTGAATGGTCATTGCGGGCGAGTGACTTGAGTTGGCCAGCGGGCTCGGCGGTGGTGCTGACTGGCAGACTTTGGCGAAGTGATTGAATTTTCCGCATTGCTTACATTGTTGCTCCCTTGCTGGGCAGGAACGCGCTCTCTCTCGGTGCGTTGGGGAGCCACAGCTGCCACATGAGAAGCGCCTCATAGCGGCCCTCCGGTCCACGGTGTTCGTGTCAGCCTCCTCTGCTGTGTCACCGGGTTCATCTGTGCTTACCGCGTATGCAAGCGGTGTGTGGCTCGGCTGTCATTGTTGCTGCACACCTAGCTCTAATGCTAACCTGTCGGTGGACTCCAGCTGAAATGCTAGCTCAGTGGTGTTAGCTAGTGTCATGTCGCTCGGCGCCGTTAGCACCTTTGTCCACAGCCACAGGTTGCTAGTGTGCTTGGCCAACTGGTCCCGCACCATTTCGTCCTCCAACAAACCAAATCTGCACATGCTAGCTAAGTAGCGAAGGTCCATGACGAATTATGTCATTTCTCCAGGCTTTTGTCACCGTTGGCAAAACCCAGTGCACCGTGCCAACACGTTGTCGGGTGTGGCGAAGTAGTGAGCTAGCAGCTCGACTGAATCAATGACTCAGTTGGTCCTAACGTGTGGAAAATACATTGGCCTTCTATGCCCAGATTGTGAATCAGTAGAGCTCACTTCCGTACCTTGTCCAGCTTGCCCAGGTTCAACACCGACACGTAAGTCTCAAAAGCATTGAGCCAGCGCAGCCACGGTACGAGCAGCTCACCGGGGTTCTCCAAAAATGGTTATAGTGGCTTCAAGCACGCTTCCATGGTTTACGCTCATCGCCAAATGTTATGTCTGGAAACTGGGAATGACCAACGGAAAATGGTGTTTGATCTGAACCCAAACTTTATTACACATTGTGCTTGAACTTACAATATGGGTCTGTTAACGGGAGGTTGAGTGCCACAGAGCCAAGAGAGCGTAAGATGGCCGACCCTCACATTATATGTGCTCGGCGTGATGATGTCACCAAGTGGCTGCGTCACCACGATAATGCCAACCAAACTTGTGGTATCTTACACCACAAGAAAACACACACACTTCCTAATAGGAAAAGTTTCAAATGTTAGCTCTCTACTGTCTTTATTTTTCATGTCTTTCTAAAGCAGCATTTTCTGAGGAGATACTTTTAAACAGTTTTATCTGGGAAACTTTTAGTTATGACCAGGGCCATTTCTAGATTTTTAGGGGCCTTATGAAAGATTGTGTTTGGGTAGCCTCTGTTTTTGCACTGGGGAAGTAGGGCTTGGGGATATCTACAATATATTTGATGCATCCATACCTTTGTCCACATACAATACATAAAATACCTATATTGTGCGTATTGCATATAATTTGTCCTGTTACAGCATGTTAATTCTGCTTCCAATTCCACTTTTCTCTCTGCATCAGTCTCCTCTCACAGCAGACTGCTGCTGCCTGCTGCTCACTCCCCTTGCATGACCAGAAATACATCCAGGGTGCTGCACATTTTTAAACTGCAGGAGGGAATTGTTATGTCCATAATGTAGGAAGGAAGAGTGAGTCTCACCTTGGTTAACAGGGGTTTATTATATACAATACACAGACTATGTACAGAGGCTTACGGCACTCTCCTGCTGGCCAGGTGGCTCCACAATTTAAGAGGCAGAGCCTCTTCCGCCCACTCTTTAATACCCTGGGCAGCGTCACCACTGGAAACCGGTAGTAGCCACCCCGGTCTATCTTATGACCAACCCGGCTGCCGTCTTTGTAATACCAGCCTATTTACATACATAACATCCGCCCCCCCCCCCCAAAAAAAAACGCCAAGCACACAAATAACCCACCCAAATTTATCACCCGACACACGCACTACTCCAAAAATATGTACAGAAAATAAACAAACACCTCTCCACTCACACAACTAAGGCTGAGGGGCTGGGTAGACCACCAGCACCCCCTACACGGCTGAGCGGATTATTCTGCCGCTTGGAACAGGAGAATATACAAACAAAATAATAATAGGCCATGTTTCTAACTGAAATTAATCCCTTTAAACACATCAAAACACATACAATATAGCACAAGACAATTCCTATAGGCGGCCCCCCACCCCAACTCCCACCCCACAATGGGCACACAGAGTAAAAATGTATAAAAGGGACAACACAAATAAAACAATCCAATTAAACCAAATTCCAATAAATTCATAAAATCCAATCAATACCACTCACACGAGCCAGGCAAACTCTAGAAAAATACTAATGTACATTCACACAGAGAAGCCATCGGCCAGACTAATTAAACCCCAAAATTCAACACAATTTACCAGGGTCGAACACGTCCTACCCCCAAAAAATTGGGCACATTAAACAATATTTCAATAAAATTTCTTTCAAAATAGCACATAACTTTGCATAGATGAGCCCCACTGATCAGAACAACACAAAACATACATAAAAAAATTACCATACAAAGAGCTCAAATTTATCAAATTCCCTTACTTTTCACCCTCTTTTTTTTTTTTTTAATTTACCGGGGTACCAAATAGGAAAACCAACATAAAACACGACTGAAGAAACAACACAAACATGCAAAATAAAACCCTCAGTCCTTGGATGGATCCCTTTCAGGGCGTTTCCGTCTCTTCACATCAGGGCTCCTGCCGCGCCGTCTCCTCTCCAACTCCGGCAGCCGCAGATCCCTCAGGTGTCTCCAGACGTGGATAGACCTGCGCCCAACTTCCTCCATTCAACCGGGCTCCACCTGGAACCGCCTCTGGTTGTTCCGCTGTTTGCGTGGACTGTGATCTCTGTATACTCGAGCATCAACCTTGGTCTTCGATGGAGCCCACTTCCTTTTCATCAGATCACCGGTCCTGCGACTGGCCCCCGACTCCAGCTGCTCCAACACGCAGGCTCTCCTGGTCTCCTCTTGGCAGGTCGTCGCTGGGAGCGCTTTACGATAACCATGCTCTGCGGTCTAGCCCCGTTTTCTCCCAGCGTTGGCATCTCGGCCTGATGAGCCTCATCGGGGGTCCCATCGTGCCGTCCAGCACCCTCATCCAAGGCAGCCTGCATGACGGCATTGGGTCCGTCCCGAGAGGTCTCCACGTGGTGCGGTGTGTGCACTCCCAAATTCACATTGACCATCCAGTCCAAATCCCACACCTCAGCACCCTCCAAGGAAGGAACAGGTCAGCTCCACAGTCCGCATCCAGACCATTCTTCACCGGAGATGTTCATAATGGAGAACCCAAGGCTGTAAAATAGGTTGCAACCCATAACGTTAACACTGGATGCAGAAACATTAATGCGAACGCTGGGCACCACACTGTCCTTATATCGGGCCTCCATCTCCACATAGCCCAATATAGGCAACCTGTTCCGCCCATAACCATAATATTCCACTTGTTGCTTTCTTATATGTCGGTAGGGAAACAGTCTGTCCGTGGTTTCAAGATTCAGAACAGAGATCACCGCTGACGTTGCACCCAATTCTCCCTGTCGTCTCTGGGGAGACAGTATGCACAACTTTCGGAGTCTTCTGCGCAGCACCTGGATCTCTCCCACGGCTCCTGTGTACGAAGTTTTCGCACACCCTGGCAAAATGGTTTAAAAGACTGCATTTGCCACAATGCTTTCCTTTCGCCGGACACACTCTAGACTTATGGTGGTGCTCAGTGGACCCACATCCATAACATTTTGGCGTACCAGGGGCAGACCTTATCCTGACCATCCATCCATCTTCTTCCGCTTAATCCTTTTCGGGTCGCGGGGGGGGCTGGAGCCTATCCCAGCATCTTTGGGCGAGAGGCAGGGTACACCCTGGACAGATCGCCAGTCCATCGCAGAGCCAACACAGAGAGACAGACAACCATTCACTCTCACAGTCATACCTAAGGACAATTTAGAATCCCCAGTTGATGCCAATTAACCTATCTTGCATGTTTTTTGGCATGTGGGAGGAAACCGGAGAAATCCCGGAGTAAACCCACGCAGACACAGGGAGAACATGCAAACTCCACACTGTTAGTCGGGGGCTGGGATCGAACCCAGGATCCCCCGGCCAAGGGTGAGTTGTTGTGCTGCCGCAGTGCTAACCACTCCACCAACGCGCTGCCCATCCTGACCACAGAGGCAAAATCATCCTCTCAGCACTCGCCATCACAAGGGTCCAGACGCAGTGCCTCAGCACAAGACACATTCTTCTCCAGAGGGGCCCCTTCAGTTAGGCCCCTCGCGATGGTCTCTGCTGCCTCGTACTATCGGGTGAGCTCGACAGCCTCCGCTAATGTCATCTCTCCTGGGTGAGTCAACAACCTGGACTGGGCCGCCGTGCAACAGACGTGCTCCGCCAACTGGTCCCGAATCCTCTCGTCCTCCAGGGTCCCGAATCTGCATTCCCTCGCCAGCTCTCGGTGGTCCACCTTGAATCTTCGCACGGGCTCTCCCGACCGCTATCGGCGCTGTCGGTAATGAATGCGTTTCACAATGACGTTCCCCGGTGCTTTAAAGTTACGCGCCATTAGTTGCACCACATCATCAAAGCTGTCCGCTCTTCCCAAATTCTCAAGAATCCTCTGCCCTTCCATTCCTAAATTATGTACTAACACAGCTCATGCACAGAGCTTCTCCATATCTCCCAAACCCAGTGCAACAAGATATTTGGTAAAGGCAGCGAACCACCTAGGCCACGGCACGAGCGGCTGGCCCGGAGCCTCGAGGAACGGCCGAAAGCTAGCAATAGAGTGTTCCATTACCACTTTTACCTTGTCACCATTTATGTCCATAATGTAGGAAGGGAGAGTGAGTCTCACCTCAGTTAACAGGGGTTTATTATATACAATACACAAACTATGTACAGAGGCTTACAGCACTCTCCTGCTGGCCAGGTGGCTTCACGACGAAAGAGGCAGAGCCTCTTCCGCCCACTCTTTTATACCCTGGGTGGCGTCACCACCGGAAGCCAGTAGTAGCCACCCTGGTCTATCCCATGACCAACCCGGCCGCCATCTTTGTAATACCAGCCTATTTACATACATAACAGGAATCAAACTTACAGTGGGGAAAATAAGTGTTGAACACACCAACATTTTTCTCAATAACATATAGTATTTCTGATGGAACCATTGATCTGAGATTTTCACCAAATATCAATAACAACCCAAGTAATCCATACTTACAAAGAAATCAAGGAAACTGTGTTCACAAAACAAGTTATAGTTAATAAAGTGGAATCACCCAGGGAATAAGTATTGAACACGCTTGGTGAAATTCATTTAATATTTAGAAGAAAAGCCTTTGTTGGTAATAACAGCTTCCAGAAGCCTCCTGTATGGAGAAACTAGGCACAGGCATTGCTCAGGAGTGATTTTCACCCATTCTTCCACACAAACTGTCTTCAAATCTTGACGGTTCCGTGGGTGAGGGGCACGAGGGGCAGCCTTGCCTGGAATATTTCTGACCAATACCAACTCTCTCTCTAACAAGGTAGACGAACTGAGACTGCTGATGCGATTTAAGGACCTCGCTAATTCGTCCGCCCTCTGTTTTACTGAGACTTGGCTTAATGATTCTACTCCGGACAGCGCGATCAGCCTTGAGGGATTTCAGCTGTTTCGTGCTGATCGCGTCACAGAGCTCTCCGGTAAGTCTAAAGGAGGAGGAGTATGCTTTTACATTAACAGCAGCTGGTGCTCTGATGTAACCGTGATTTCCCGGCACTGTTCTCCCGACCTAGAATTTCTCTCCATTAACTGCAAGCCATTTTATTCCCCGCGGGAGTTTGCTTCATTCGTATTGATCGCTGTGTACACCCCTCCCGACGCGGACGCGCGCGAGGCTCAGCGCGCGCTCGCACATCACATCCAACATGCGGAGCGGACTTTCCCGGACTCCCTGGTTATTGTGGTTGGCGACTTTAACCAGAGCAATCTGAGTCACGAGCTCCCCCGATACAAACAGTTTATTAAATGTCCAACCAGAGGTGAGAACACACTAGATCACTGTTACACTACAGTGAAGGACGCGTATCGCGCTGTTCCCTGCGCTGCGCTCGGATTATCTGATCACGTGATGGTCCACCTCATTCCCACATACAGACAGAGACTGAAGCTCACTAAACCTGTTGTGACCACCAGGAAGAAATTGACCAGTGAAGCTGGAGAGAAACTGAACACATGCATGGAAATAACTGACTGGGACATGTTTAAAGGAGCCACACATGATCTTAATGAGTACACAGACACTGTGAACTCATACATCAACTTTTGTGAGGAGAGCATTCTTCCATCGCGCACCAGGGTGAGATACTCTAATGATAAGCCCTGGTTCACTGCCAAACTCAGACAGATCAGGAAGGAGAAGGAAGCAGCGTTGAAAAGTGGAGACAGGGACTGCTACAGGGAGGTTAAATATCGGTTTAACAGAGAGCTGAGGAGAGCTAAATCTATGTATTCTGAGAGACTCCAGCAGCAGTTCACTGCTAATGACTCGGCTTCTGTGTGGAGAGGACTGGGGCAAATCACCAACTATCGGCCTCAGGCTTCTAAAGGTCAGGATGACAAAGCCCTTTGTCAAAAACTGTCCCAACATTACACCCGTTCTGACACCTCGTCAGCTGTGTCCAACTCCCCCCCTCCACCCAGCTCCACTGCCTCCTTGGCCGCTAATTCATCAAAAGCGGTCCCCCCCCTCCTCCTCCTCCCCCCCTGCCCTTGTCATCAGTGAGCAGGACGTGCACAGACAGTTCTCCAGACTGAACCCACGCAAGGCCCCCGGTCCGGACGGCGTGTCTCCCTCCACCCTGAGACACTGTGCGAAAGAGCTGGCTCCTGTCTTCACAGACATTTTTAACACCTCCCTTAAGCTATGCCACGTGCCGACCTGCCTCAAATCCTCCACCATCATCCCTGTCCCCAAGAAGCCACGGATTACTGGACTTAATGACTACAGACCTGTAGCGCTCACCTCTGTAGTCATGAAGTCCTTTGAGCGCCTGGTCCTGTCCCACCTCAAGTCCATCACCACTCCCCTCCTGGACCCGCTGGTTTGCCTACCGTGCCAACAGGTCTGTGGACGACGCAGTCAACCTGGCCCTCCACTCCATCCTGCAGCACCTGGACTCCCCGGGAACCTACGCCAGGATCCTATTTGTGGACTTCAGCTCTGCATTCAACACCATCCACCCCGCTCTGCTCCAGGACAAGCTGTCCCTGCTCGGCGTGCCTGACTCCCTCTGCAGGTGGATCACCGACTTCCTGATGGACCGCAGGCAGCATGTGCGGCTGGGGAAGTCTGTCTCAGACTCTGTTAGCATCAGCATCGGATCACCCCAGGGCTGTGTACTTTCCCCCCTACTCTTCTCCCTTTATACCAACTCCTGCACCTCCACCCGCCAGTCTGTTAAGCTGATCAAGTTTGTGGACGACACCACCCTCATCGGGCTCATCTCCAACGGCGATGAGTCCGTCTACAGGAGAGAGGTGGCCCAGCTGGTGTCCTGGTGCAGCCACAACAACCTGCAGCTGAACGCTCTGAAGACAGCGGAGATGATTGTGTACTTCAGGAAAGTCACAACCCCCCTGCCCCCCCCCCTCACCATCACAGGCTCTCCCATCACCATTGCAGATTCCTTCCGCTTCTTGGGCACCACCATCACCCAGGACCTCAAGTGGGAGCCAACCATCAGCTCCCTCATCAAAAAGGCCCAGCAGAGGATGTTCTTTCTGCGGCAGCTGAGGAAGCTCAAGCTACCCACCAAGATGTTAGTGCAGTTCTACACGGCCATCATCGAGTCCATCCTCACCTCCTCCATAATCGTGTGGTACGCAGGAGCCACTGCCAGGGACAGACTAAGGCTGCAGCGCGTCGTGCGCACTGCTGAGAAGGTGATCGGCTGCAAGCTCCCATCTCTCCAGGATCTGTACATCTCCAGGACCCGGAGGTGTGCAGGCCGGATCATGGCCGATCCTTCACACCCTGGTCACGTACTGTTTGCCACCCTCCCCTCAGGTAGAAGACTTCGGTCCATTCAGACTAAAACCTCCCGGCACATGAACAGCTTTTTCCCCTCTGCCATCAGACTGCTGAACATTAAGTGACTTATTGACTCTCGTGCACTATATACAGCAGCTCAACCAGACTCATGTCATTCATCACTGTTTTTCTGTTGCATTATCGACTGCACATCATCTGCTACTTGCTAATTTATTTAAAACTGCTGTGACTAGTATTACTCATTATTATTATTATTATTATTATTATTATTATTATTATTATTATTTATTCTACACTTATTGCATGGTTTTAGTCTTTAATTTTTTATTTTTTTTTAGTTTATCTCTTTATTTTATCATGTTTTAATGTTGTAGCATTGCACCGAGACAAATTCCTAGTTTGTGTACTACATGAACAATAGCAATAAATCTGATTCTGATTCTGATTCTGATTCTGGTGTCTTCTATGAATTCTGATCTTCAGTTCTTTCCATAGATTTTTAATTGGATTCAGATCAGGTGACTGACTGGGCCATTCTAGCAGCTTTATTTTCCTTCTCTGGAGCCAGTTGACAGTTTCATTGGCTGTGTGTTTGGGATCATCGTCTTGCTGAAATGTCCACCCTTGTTTTATCTTCAGCATTTTGGCAGATGACAAGTTCTTCACAAACTTCACAAACAAGTTCAAGGATGTCTCTGTGCATTTGTCCATTCATCTTTCCTTCAATTATATGAAGTCCGCCTGTACAGTGTGCTG
The DNA here is from genome assembly GCA_020510985.1 of Pholidichthys leucotaenia. Classification (NCBI taxonomy): domain Eukaryota; kingdom Metazoa; phylum Chordata; class Actinopteri; order Cichliformes; family Pholidichthyidae; genus Pholidichthys; species Pholidichthys leucotaenia. Next base: position 285,232,531 of record CM035847.1, on the reverse strand, counting down.
AAAAACACCCCCACACCATGATGCCCCCACCTCCAAACTTCACTGTTGATATGGTGTTTTTGGGCTGATGTGCAGTGCCATTTCTCCTCCAAACAGGCTGTGTGTTATGACACCCAAAAAGTTCAATTTTGGTCTCATCTGACCAGATTATATTCTTCCAGTATTTTACTGGCTTGCCTAAATGTTGTGCAGCAAACTTTAAATAAGCCTCAACATGCTTTTTCTTCAGCAATGGAGTCTTGTGAGGTGAGTGGGCATAAAGCCCATGTCGGTTGAGTGCAGTACTTATTGTTTTCTTTGAAACAGCAGTACCTGCTAACTCCAGGTCTTTCTGGAGTTCTCCACAAGTGGTCTTTGGCTCTTGGATAACTCTTCTGATAATTCTTTTGACTTATCTGTCAGAAATCTTGCGAGGAGCTGCTGGTCGTGGCCAGTTTATGGTAAAATGATGTTCTTTCCACTTCCAAATGATGGCTCCAACAGTGCTCACTGGAACATTCAGCAGTTTAGAAATGTGCCTGTAGCCAATGTCATCATTACATTTTGCAACAATAAGGTTGCAAAGGTCTAGAGAGAACTCTTTGCTTCTACCCATCATGAGTTCTTTGTGGTGTGACAATCTAACTGACATGTTTGCAGACTCAGAAGGCAGACACAGACTCAGAAATCAACTCAGTTATCTTTATTATGTAATGTGTGTTTGGGTGTATGCATGCGTATGTGAATATAGCAGCCGGGGCGAGCAGAGCACCGTACAGCCTGGAAACCCTATGGAGAAGCAGAGACAGGGGAATTAGTAACCACACCCTGGTGGAACTGTGCAGTATTGTTAGTCTTACTGTTGGCAAGATGGTGATCAGCTCAGGTTTAGTCCCGAAGGCTCCAGCCAGGAAGACAGGGTCTTCAGCCCCGGCTGCAACGGGAAAGGTTGATGGAGTGAAGAGGTGCAAGGAGTGTTTGGTCCGCCGCCAGGTGGAGGAAGTCCACCGCCACGGATTTCCACCTGTGCACAGGGGTGCAAGAGTGGAGAGATGAAAGCGATGATAATGGCTTACTTGGCGTTGGGGAGTGGAACTCCCAGGAGGACGACAAGGAGAAGGTGGTCCTCTAGGAAGGCGTGGTAGGAGAAGAATAGCCTCCGGAGAACGGTGAGGTTGACAGTATTCTCAGCGCATGACGAAGTGTAGAGATGGTCTCATTAGACCGGGGAGAAAGACGACTCCGTGCAGACCTGAGGGCAGCATGGCTTAAATAGTCCAGCTGGTGATGAGAGCAGGTGTGCGCGCAGCTGTGGAGAATCAGTAAACAGGCAGGCAGAGTGAATCGCCACACTAATACTCGCAGACCTTTTTAAAAGCTATCAGTGAGGATTTAACCAGCTGAAATTAATTTGCTCTGATAGGGATGGGATGGCTTCCTAAATTCTGATGGATTTCAGCTGGTTTTTTTGCTTTCTAAGCCTTTTTGTACCTCTTTTGCTTCATGTGTTCAATACTGATTCCCTGTGTCATTCCACTTTATTAAATATAACTTGTTTTGTGAACACAGCTGCCTTGATTTCTTTGAATGTATGAATTACTTGGGTTGTTACTGATATCTGGTGAAAATCTCAGGTCAGTGGTTCCATCAGAAATATCTTTAATGAGAAAAATGTTGACGTGTTCAATACATATTTTCCCCGCTGTATTTCATCACAAAATTACTTTTGCACATTCACACTTTCAAGTATTTAAGGTTATAAATGAACCACTGCTGCAGATTTGCAGCTTCAATCTGCATTGTGCAGGTAAACCATTCTGGCTTGTCTGCGAACTTTCAAAAAAGAGCTCCAATCTGGTCTTGTATACCTTCAAAATAAAAGCGAGCAGCTTGGCAATGAAGAACTGATTGAACATAGAAACATAAAATACAAAATAAGTACCAAATTATATTTCTGCCACTTGTTATTAGTCTGCCAAGTGCTAATATGGAAGCATAATGCATTCACTTGAATAAAAAAAATCTGTTTTCTACGAGGGGGGGCTGAAAAGTTAATAGTGGTCAGATTTGACCAAATGTGGTTTATTTTTCAACCACAGGGATCCAAGCGCTGCAACACTGATGGGAGAAGTGTGTGGACTGAAGGGGAGACTATGTTGAAAAATAAACCACATTTAGTCAAATTTGACCACTATGAACTTTTCACACACACACCCCACCTCCCCCGTATGTGAATATGCCCATGCTCTAACTAGACAGGGAATGAGGCTACGGCCACCAAACTTGGTACATAGGTTGACCATTGGACTAGCTAAGCTTAGGCTATACTTTTGGGGTCTAAAGGTCAGAGGTCAAGGTCAGAATGCCATATAAATTACATGTAATGTAATGCAATGTACTTTATTTATATAGCCCTTTAAAACAACCCGTAGGTGACCAAAGTGCTTTACAGAAAATAACCAGCATTAAAAACACACACGGCATTAAAAACAAATAACATAAACAAAGAAATAAGAATAAATACCTAAAAAACAGAATAAAATAAAAACAAATGCCAAGACAAATGAGATGAGATGAGATGAGATGAGATGAAATTCAACTTTATTGTCATATCACCACTACTGGGTATTAAAAGCCATCCTAAACAAAAATGTCTTAAATTCTGATTTAAAAAGGGCCAGGTCAGAGATAGCATGTAGGTCCGGGGGGAGATTATTCCAGATCCTGGGGGTGACAACAGAAAAAGCTCGGTCACCCCAGTGTTTATACCTTGACCTAGGCACATCCAGCAAAAGCTGATTGGATGACCTCAAAGCCCTGCCTTGGTCACAGACAGTCAGAATCTCAGACAAATAAACCGGAGCAAGGCCATTAAGAGCTTTAAAAACAAAAAGAAAAAGTTTAAAATTAATTCTAAAATGGACTGGAAGCCAATGAAGTGAAAAAAGGATCAGAGTAATGTGCTCTCGCCTAGGTGTGTTGGTCAAAAAACGGGCCGCTGCATTTTGCATAAGTTGAAGGCAGCCGAGAGAAGACTGAGAGATGCCAACATAAAGTGCATTCCAGTGATCAAGTCGAGATGTGATTAAAGCATGGATGGCTATCTCAAGATCATGACGGCTCAGGAAAGGTTTGACTTTGGATAACAAACATAATTGATAAAAGCTCATCTTGACTACATTGTCAATCTGTTTATCAAATTTTAGATGGCTGTCAAAAATCACCCCCAAATTTCTGACAGCTGAACTGAGCCTTAAAGAGAGGGTATCAAAGCCAGCCGTTACAGTATCCCCAAACACAATACATCCTGTTTTTTCTTCATTTAAGTGAAGAAAATTTTGGCTTAACCACAACTTAATGTCAATGATGCAGTCCAATAGAACACTTTGTGAGTTAGTTTGTTCTGGGTTCAAAGGTAAATAAAGCTGCAAATCATCTGCATAACAGTGGAAAGATATGTTATGCCTGGCTATTATTGACCCGAGTGGCAGCATATATAATGAAAACAGAATAGGGCCAAGGATAGAGCCCTGTGGGACCCCACAGGAGAGAGAGGCACTAGAAGAGGACATGTCACCAATCATTACAGAAAAAATTCTATTAGATAGGTAGGATTCAAACCACTTAAGTGCAGTGCCATGGATGCCAACATGGTGATTCAGGCATGACAAAAGGATAGTGTGGTCCACAGTGTCAAAGGCTGCTGTAAGATCTAGCAGCACTAAGACCACAGGGCATTTGGCATCAACAGACATCATAATATCATTGTGCACCTTAAGCAGGGCAGACTCAGTGCTGTGACAAGATCGAAACCCAGTTTGAAACTTCTCAAAAATAGAATTGTCTTCTAAAAAAGACTGCAACTGTATAAAAACAGCTTTTTCTAAAACTTTAGATAAAAAGGGCAAATAAGAAATGGGTCTAAAATTAGATAAAACTGAAGGGTCAAGGTGAGGTTTTTTAAGAAGGGGCCTAACCACAGCATGTTTAAAAGCAGGTGGGACAACTCCTGAACTAAGGCAGGAATTAATAAAAACTAAAAGACCAGGCCCTACAGTATTAAAAACCCTTTTCAGTATTCCAGCTGGAACAACATCCAGTGAGCAATTTGTTGGCTTCAGAGACTTCACTATATCAGCAAGTGATGATAAAGAAACCAACTCAAACTGTTCAAATACAGCAGAGTAACCCGGGACAATAGACAAGCTTCCATTAAAACTGTTATTAATAACTTGTCTGACAGAGTCCACTTAATCAACAAAAAAGTGAAGAAAAGTCTCACATGTTGTAAACGAATCGTCTGTCACAGTCTGAGTGCATGGGTTTATAAGAGTTAATTGTGTTAAATAGCACTCTAGGACAGTGACTGCTGCTGGAAATAATATCAGAGAGATACTGAAATTTTGCCTTTTGCACGGTCCTCTGGTAATCGGCAAGACAATCCCTAAAAATTCCCAGAGACACATGTAATTTGTCCTTTTTTTTTACATCTCAACAACAAAGACAGCTAGGGCCACCAAACTTGGTACACAGGTTCACCTTGGGATCCTGACCTACAACTATGGGTTTGGGGTCAAAGGTCAAGGTTTGCATTCCCTGTGCCCTATTACTATAGAACAAGTAAGGCTAGGGTCACCAAACTTTGTACACAGGTTCACCCTGACATCTTGACTTTTGACTATGGTTTTGGGGTCAAAAGGTCAATGGTCAAGGCTTTACATCTATAGGACTGCAAAAGGTGTGGATTCTAGTTTTATTATGCAGCTTTTTCATAAGTGAAATTAAATTCTGCACAATATATGTATTGTGTATCGCGACATAGAGACATTATATCGTGATACTTTTTTTCGGGGGGGGGGGGGTATGGCCCAGCCCTGGGGAAGAGTTTAAACCCTTTAAAACAGAAAACAAATCATTCTCTACCTATCTCTCACACCCTCATATGGACAACAAAACAGCCATTAGTATTAATATGTCATACTATAATAACATCAATGCCAAATATTCATGCAAAGGCAGAACGAAATCAAGTCTGCACTTCAAGTTTTGTATTTGTCAAATGTCAGCACACGTCTCCTCAAATCATAGTGGAATAACTTTTCTGCTTCTCTTTACTGAGTTTCTGATTTAATATTTTAATTTTAATATTTCTGATGGGTTTGCATGTCCCAATGATCCCAGGAGCTATGTTGTCAGGGGCAACTTGCCCTCGGTAGGGTCTCCCAAGACAAATTGGTCCTGGGTGAAGGGTCAGACCCAGAGCGGTGCAGCAGAACCCTATGAAAAAAAGTTACATCAAGGACCCCGTGTACCCAAAGGAGCCACGTGGGTCCACCCTCCTGTGGGATCACCACCTGCAGGAAGGATCATGGGGAGCATGGTGATGCATGAACTGGGTGGCAGTCTGGGCTACTCTGCTTAGATTGGTGCCCCCATGACCCAGACCCTGGGAAAAGTGGTAGAAGATGGATGGATGGATGGATGGATGGATGGATGGATGGATGGATGATGCACTATAGAGGTTTTCAGGCATTTGGTTTGGTTATTCAAATGGAACAGGATCTGTCTTGTGGTTAAAAAAAACAAACATTCATGTCTCGAATGAATGAACACACCCTTAATGCATACAGTCAAACCCTTGTCTTCAAATACTTTTGCTGGCTGCCTGAAACCTTCAGAAAAATGTGCAACACAAAAGTGAAAAGTGAGGCAGATGGACTGACTGTTGTAGACATGGAGGCAGACAAGAACTCTGTATGCAGTGGGTGACAGTAGTTCAGGGAATCTCAAACATCTCCTGTGATAATGCAGAAACATGCACATACAATCATGTGACTGCTGAATAGAAACAACTTGAAGTCAGAGATATAAGGAAGCCCTATGTATGCCTTCATACAAAAATGGTTGATACAGGACCTGACTTTCTTTTTCACTTCTCTCTTTTTTAGTTTATTCATCCTGGATCACCTTCATATTTTTATATGTTCACTGTCTCTTGGCTGATTCAAAACTTTTGGAGTTTTTTTTTTTTTTTCAATTTGGAGAGCCAACTGGATGCTTGGGTGCTTAAAGGAACTCGGTCAAGCCTTCAAAAACAGTAGAAATCCTTAGCAACAGACATTTTTACAGAAACACCAATGTCGGTCGGGGAGACCAGGCCGCAGAATGTTAGCTCGATAACTAGAAAGAAATCTGGTAGTGTGCCAGAAAACCTGTCAAAATTAGTGAAAAAACTGACATAGAACCACAGTTCCCTTAAATGAATCATTTCTCATTGTATTAATTAACTCATGGGGCTAACCAGGAAATTGCTCTTAAAATTTTCTCAACTTTTCTTTTCCCAGAGTGCATGTGCAAATAACATGGACAATTTATAAGATAAGATAAGATAAGATAAACTTTATTGTCCCTCAAGGGGAAATGTGTCTTGGGCTTATCCCCTGTGCTGCAACCACACAATCCACACATACACAATGGATGTAGCACATAATAAATGAAATAAAACCCAATAAATAACACAAGTACATACATAAATAAATATATAACAGCAGTCATTAAGAACAGGAGTTATAAGTGTCCCTGACCTATTTATCTGAGTTTAGAAGTTTTACTGACATCGGGATAAATGAGTTCTTGTATCTATTGAACCTGCACTTGGGGACTCTGTATCTCCTCCCTGAGGGCAGCTGCACATATCCATTGTTTAGTACATGGCTCATGTCACTGATTATTTTTTGCTTGTCTACAGGCTGCCTGTTAGTGTAAGATCTGCATGGGTAAATACTCTTTAACTCCAATAATTTTCCATGCTGTATGAATTAAACACAACACTCTGTTCTTTAGTTTTACAGAGAGGTTGCCAAACCAAGCTGTAATGCTGTATCTAATACAGCTCTCCAACACAGCCTGGTAAAATATTAACATAATCCTTTTATCAACGCCATGTATTCTTAATCTACGCAAGAAATGCAGCCGTTATTGTAGTCTACTACAGAGGTAATCAATATGTGTGCTCCAGGTTAATGAATTGTCAATAAATACTCCCAAATATTTATAGGAACTAACCTGTGTTGTAGTGTGGTTGTGGATGACCACAGGCCTGTGGTCACCAACTCCCTGAGGGTCAAACACCATCTCCTTTGTTTTATCAGTATTTAAAATGAGATGACTGTCATCACACCTACTGACAAACCTCTGAATTTCTATAAAATAGCTTGACAGATCATGAGTCTTTTGAAGTAGTGATAAAACAGCAGTGTCATCAGAAAATTTAATAATTCGATTGCTTGGATAGACACTTCTGCACTCATCAGTGTACAAGGTGAACAAAAATGGTGAACTAACACAGCCTTGGGGAGCTCCTGTGCTGAGGGTTCTAAATTTAGATAAAGTTCCATTTACACTAACTTGCTGTTTACGATAAGTTAAAAATGAGTGGTACCATTTAATAATGACAGGATGCACTTTAAAATCATTTAACCTCTTAATTAAAAGGTGTGGCTGCAGTGTGTTAAAAGCTGAACTAAAATCAACCAATAAAAGACGTGCATATGAGGTTGTCTCCTCCAAATGTTTAAACACAGAATGAGTTAAGGTTAAAATGGCATCCTCTGTACTTCTATTATTTTTATAAGCAAACTGCAGAGGATCCAAAAGTCCTCCAAAATCAGTTTTCAGAATGTCAATGACAATCTTCTCGAGGCACTTCATTACCAGTGAGGTCAGTGCAACAGGACGATAGTCATTATTCTCCTTACAGCTTGCTTTTTTTGGTACAGGAATAATAGAGCTTTTCCAAATTACTGGGACAGAACACGTATATAAAGACTTCTGGTAGATGGGACTCCAGGCTTCTGCTAGTTCCTCACTACATGACTTCAGTAAGCGCCCAGAGATCCCGTCTGGTCCAGATGCCTTCTTGGGACACATACGTGAGAAAAATCTTTCCACAACATGCTGGTCAACTATAATTTTTGCAGAGCCTAATACTGATATAGCGTCCAGAGCAGCTTTTTGTTCATGAGAAAAATCTCTAGTCTCAAATCTGCAAAAGAAATTATTCAACTCGTTTGCCTTTTCTTCCTCATTCATTACATTAATGCAGCTTTTGAATGGAGTCATCTTTGTCATTACTTTAACTGAGTCCCACAATTTCCTAGAACTTTTTCTTAGAACTTGTGTATCACATGTGTATTATGTACATGTGTATCACATGTGTCATGATTCTGGGGCACGGGTGGGCGCCGTGCCCAGTTTCCTGTCTAGTTTAGTGTTTTTCTATCTGCTGTGTTTGGTTCCTGTTTAATTCTTGTCTTTTTGTATTTGTAGTATCCACCTTATTCCTAGCCCCCATGATGCCTTGCATGAATTATGGGCGTAGCTTAAAACGTGTGGTTGTCACTGAAACGGGACACTTTTCCTTATTAAAAAACAATGACTTCAGCATCAAAAATGCGGGAACACGACCTTTTGCACCTCAAAAACAGTAATATAATCATACCACTTCCCACGACTATGAAGGGATGGGAAGATGACCTTGAAAAGTGGCCTGGCAGACAGTAGCTCCGTTAGTTAACTCCTCTGCTACGATGTTAACGTTGTAAACAAATAAAAGCTCTGGGATATATCAATGTCTCCACCGCAATAAAGTTGAATGCTTTTTGTTAAAAGATGTTGGACATAATCAGATGTACCTCAGAGCAGACGTAGAATCTAGTCAGAGCCACAAAGAACCGCAACACCGTGCTTGGGTGTTTTAATGTCAGGGTAAATACTGACAGCTGCAGCTGTTTGTTTTACTCCAAAATTAAAATGCTCGTGCTGTTGTCATGCCATGAATGCTTGTTATTTAACTTAACACGTACAGTCATTTTCTGACAATTGTTCAAAATTTCATTGATCTATATATTTTGTGATAATTTAAAAATTAATGCACGCTGAAGCTGCTAATATCAAGCCCATATCGTTCCACGGCAGTGCAACAAATGCAACCCCCCCCCCAAAAAACTATTATTATTTTACTTCACGCAGCCTTGCATCTGGTGACATATATGACGCATAAACATCAGATCTGTGACATTCATACAAGTGCAAACATACCTGGTGCTCTTGCGTCTGTACCACTGATCACACCAACAGTCCTTGTTAGTTTTCAGTGCATGATCTATGCATTGCCGGTGAGAAGTCTCCATTTAGACAGTCTATGGCACAACCACGAACACCAGCAACAAGTACCAGAACTATGCCAAAACATTCAAAAAATACAAAAACTATAAGTGCTGAAATTAGCTGCCACTTGAGTGCAAAACACATATGTGGACTATACATTAAAATGACTTTGAAGAACTTTTAAAAACGCTATTTTAAATGCTTCACTACTCCACTCTTGCTGACTAATTTAACACTACTTCAGCCGAAACTGGAAGTTGCACCCATAATCATTTCTACAGCAGCACCCTCAGGAAAAAGGTGGATTATTATGTACAATTTTGGGGTTCTGTTGTGTTTGTATCGTTATCATTTCTGGTTATGTTTTATTTTCACAATGCTGTGCAGTTTCTGGCTGTCAGACTGGCTGGAGCTGTACACCTGTTATTCATTCTGTTATTTTCTCCACTCATGTATCCACACCTGTCACTAATTATGTACTGCATATAGGGGCAGGGCAAACCTCTGTGGTTTGTTGTGTCCTTCTACCACGCATACCCATCCTCAGGAGCAGAGCTATTTGTCCTGAGTGTGTTGGGGTCCCAATGTCGAGGAGAGTAGCAGAGCTCCATCCAGGTATGTTTTCCCCTTAGTTCCAGTCGTGAGCTCCGCTGGCTCTGGGAGAGCTCCGGTTGGATTCCGCCCCTGGCCTGGCGTTCCCTGGCTTCCATCCCCCTGGACATCGAGCCCCACTCTCCTCCTGCATTTGTCATTGTGTACTTGTTTGTTAGCGCCTTGCACTCCATGATTTAGTTTTTGTATGTTAATGTTCTTGTCTGTTTTTATGTTCATAAATGTGCAAACTCACAAAGAGTGTTTGGTGTCATTCTTTTGCCCATGAAACGGGCGATTCATGACGTGTGTTTTTGCACATGTGAAACAGTTTTTCTGTATGGGTTTCTAAGATATGACGAAAAAGATACTAATGTAAGTGTAGAGATGTCTGAAATCATCTGTCACTCTGCAGTCAAAGAGCTGTAATCATATGTCACACACTTCCTCATCAGATAAAACAGCAGAGCCACCAGTCAGCCTTATAACTTCTTAAATTTTGCTCTCAGCAAGTGTGTATGTTTCTGTTTTTTTACTCACATCCACATAACTGAAATTTAACATTAGACACAAACTAAGATAATGCATGATATATCGAGTCAGACGACACCCTTTCCAGCAGCCACAGTGGAGAAACTGGGATATTGTGTCTGGCTCAATGGCACGCTGTCAGTCCTTATTTACAGTACTAAGCTGCATTACTCAAAGTGGCGTGAGCTTGTTTTCTAGCATACACCAAGCATCACTATTATTATCATTGTAAACTGAGTCACCAGAAATGTGGTTTGTTCTTTCCAGTTAAGCTCTTTATCATGCGTGTGAAGGCAACAGAGTCACTACTCTGGGGAATGCGTTTTTCTATCTGGACTCGGCTCGACTCGGCTCAACATCAAAGTTTTATCTGCGATGGGAAAAGTTTATATTGTCATTCAGTCCTGCAGTATTTATGGGCTTAATCTCTGATAAACAGCAATGTGTACAGCAGGCCTGCACGATATATTGAAATTTTATTGCAGTATCAACGTGTGCAAAAGACAGCTTGAGCAAGCCTTTATGCATTCATGCTTCACCATTTTGGAGTATCATTTACACAGCCTCCATGTTATTACACTCCAAAAAAGTAGGTGGCAATAATGCACCTTACCGCAGAAGAAGAGCCAGATTGGATACAACTGCAGAAGAAGGAAGACCTTGCAGCACATGGAATGGAGAGCAAAAAATTCACAAAAACAAATGCGACACACTTCCAAAACGGACTTGAAACAACTTTCTTTTCACAAAAAACACGTTCAGTAGTTTGTTACCAGGTATCTGGAAACAAGTGGATTATATTACCAGAGCCTCAATTAGTCACACCAGTGTCTTCAATACACAAAAGCATGGTGACTCAGAACGCTCAAAGCATTATAATATATCTTGTGGGTCCGTGTATCACTTGTTCATTTAATATTTAATTTAAAATCAAAAACAAAACAAAAAAATAAATTGTTTTTTCATTATCAGTTTATGAATTGGATCCTACACCACATTCCAAATTAATATACAAATAGAATTTTAGTGTCATAAACATTCAGTTTTTTGTTTTTCAATTAAACTCATAGATGGTATTGTGTTTCAGGGCTCTTTGGATCACTGATATCAATCTCAGACACCTGTCATAATTAGCTTGCCAGGTGAGCCTAATTAAAGGAAAACTACTTAAGAAATATGTTCCACATTATTAAGCATGGCACAGGTTTCAAGCAATATGGGAAAGAAAAAGGATCTCTCTGCTGCCAAAAAGCATCAAATAGTGCAATATGTTGGACAAGGTATGAAAACATTACATATTTCATGAAAACTTAAGCACGATCATCATACTGTCAGGAAATTTGGGGCAATTTTGGGCACCGCATTGGGCGATGCGGTGGCGCAGTGGTTAGCACTGCGGCAGCACAGCAACTCACCCTTGGCCATGGGATCCCTGGTTCGATCCCAGTCCCTGACCAACAGTGATCTGTGTGGAGTTTGCATGTTCTCCCCGTATTTGCGTGGGTTTACTCCGGGATTTCTCCGGTTTCCTCCCACAGACCAAAAACATGCAGGTTAGGTTAATTGGAGACTCTGAAGTGGCCCTAGGTGTGAATGTGTGTGTGAATGGTTAAGGGATAGCGCCGTACCGTGGCTGCTTCATCCATCCAGGTGGATGCCCTCAATTTCCCCTCTGGGGATCAATAAAGTATACAAAATCAAAAAAAAAAAAAAAAAATTGTGGCTGATTCAGAGCACAGATGGGTTCGTGCAGATAAAAGCATAATGAGGAAGGTTTCTGGAAGACAAATTCATCAGCTTAAGAGAGCGGCTGCTACAATACCATTACAAAGCAGCAAACAGGTATTTGAAGCTGCTGGTGCCTCTGGAGTCCCATGAAACTCAAGGTGTAGGATCCTCCAGAGGCTTGCAGTTGTGCATAAGCCTGCTATTCAGCTTCCCCTAACCAATGCTCACAAGCAGAAATGGTTGCAGTGGGTCCAGAAATACATGAAGACTAATTTTCAAACAGTCTTGTTTACTGACGAGTGCCGTGCAACCCTGGATGGTCCAGATGGATGGAGTAGTGGATGGTCAGTGGATGGCCATCATGTCCCAAGAAGGCTGCAACATCAGCAAGGAGGTGGCAGAGTCATGTTTTGGGCCGGAATCGTGGGGAGAGAGCTGGTAGGCCCATTTAGGGTCCTCGAAGGTGTGAAAATGACCTTGGCAAAGTATACTAACTAACTAACTAACTAACCTGCACTTATATAGCGCTTTTCTAGTCACAAAGACCACTCAAAGCGCTTTCATTAATACTAACCCTCTATTCTAAGGGCCTATAGGAAACAGATATCTAGGGACAATTTAGAACAGCCAATTAACCTAACATGCATGTTTTTGGCATGTGGGAGGAAACCGGAGAAATCCCGGAGTAAACCCACGCAACACGGGGAGAACATGCAAACTCCACACAGATCACTGTTGGTCGGGGGCTGGGATCGAACCCACGATCCCACGATCCCCACAATCCCCCGGCCAAGGGTAAACTGTGCTGCCGCAGTGCTAACCACTGTGCCACCGTGCAGCCGGTGTACAGAGTTTACAGAAATACAGAGTTTCTGACTAACCACTTTCTTCCATGGTACAAAAAGAAGAACCATGCCTTCTGTTACAAAATTATCTTCATGCATGACAACGCACCATCTCATGCTGCAAAGAATACCTCTGTGTCACTGGCTACTATTGGCATAAAAGGAGAGAAACTCATGGTGTGGTCCCCATCCTCCCCTGACCTCAACCCTATAGAGAACCTTTGGAGCATCCTCAAGCAAAAGATCTATGAGGGTGGGAAGTAGTTCACACCAAAACAGCAGCTGTGGGAGGCTATTCTTACATCTTGCAAAGAAATTCAGGCAGAAACTTTCCAAAAACTCACAAGTTCAATGGATGCAAGAATTGTGAAGGTTATATCAAAGAAGGGGTCCTATGTTAACATGTAATTTGGCCTAAGATGTTTTTCATTGCAATAGCTTTTGATTCAGTAAATATGACCGCCTAATGCTATAAATTCAGCAAATGACCATTTTCAGTTCTTTACAATCAATAAAATGTTTTGAAACTGTTGTGCATAATAATTTGGAACACTGCATTTTGAGGTTTTTTTTATTTTTGCAAAAAAAAAATAGTCATCATTGGGAGGTTTGTTCAATAAAATTTGAATTATGCTCTCATGGTTGATGACTTGAAAATTATATTGACTGTCATGTGCACCGACTATTTAGGAAAATCTGAGACAAATATCATTTGCATAATAATTTGGAACATGGTGTAATCAACATTAAGACCTTAAATCCATTTTTGGCAGGTGAAATAGCATATTTATGAGCCCTTTGAGACTATTTTGCCAGTATGACAGAGCAAGTTACGGTATTATTAGTAGTATAATAGTATATTTGGGGGGGGGGGGGCAAATAAAGTGTTTCAATCCAAACTGGGAGACTTAATTAATTTTTGGCAGATGAAGCATACATTTTATGGATTCTACTTACAATATATAATTATAGGAGGTAACTAATGCACAAACACTAGTATTCATGGGAAAGAAAAGCTTTATTGACTTTTACATCGTTATACACTGATTTAGTTAATTTCAGCACACTTTTCTTAATATATAAGGAAAACCATTAAAAGTTGCAGCAGGATAAAATGCCATACCTGATTATTCTAATACAAAACTGCTAGATCTAAAATTATGACTAATCCCTTACAGGATTAAATATTCATAGACATACCGTTGCTAATTGCACGGACTAAAAGATACGTCCCCTTTGTTCAATCCAGACAAAAGCAGTCATCAACCTCAGAATCTGAAAAGAAATGACTTTAGCTGGGTGAGGTGTGCTCCTGCAGGGAGCTGATCAGTTTCTGGTGGCCCATCACTTTTTGGCATGACACCACGTCTCGCAAATCAGACAAAATAAAAATATTAAAATCAATTTCTGTCCATGGCCCATTTTTTGATTTTCTATTTTTGGTCTCAGCATAAAATCAAGAGTTCAAAAATGAAAATGTTATTTGTTTTTTAGTATCCAATTCATACAATGATAATGAAAAAAACAATTTATATATATATATATTTTTTTTTGTTTTTGGTTTTAAATTGAATATTTATTTTGTTCTGGCTCTGTTAGCATTAACTTGGCTAGGCAGTCTAACAAGCGTTGTTAGATGAACAAGGATTCCAGCGGGGGTGAATAGAATTTGTAGAAAACAGCAATCAACAGCCAGAATGACACAAAATATTTCATCGATGGTGGTTAGTGAACCAGATGGAAATAGGGATGTTTATTATGGTGACTGAAATCTGAATGCAAAAGACGCAATAGACTTACACAATGGTCCCCCTCCAGTATATACAACTAGGACATTATCGGTTGCTACGGAGGGTGACAATATGTATGGGTACATATTCATACTATGTAGGATAACTAAGTAGACAGTTATGCTGTTTATTCCATCTTGCTACAGTGCTCCGCACTTTGTATATATATTTATATATTTATGTGTATGTATGTATATCCACTGCTCTTATTTATATCTTCCGTATCTTCTTAATTATTGCTCTGAGTGTTGCTATCCCTGTGCTGTTGCAATCCTGGAATTTCCCCATTGTGGGACTAATAAAGGCTTATCTTATCTTATCTTATCTTAATATAAGCCGTGTTTGGTGAAAGCTTCCTAGCCTAGAACCACTATTAGCTCAGGGGCTAATACCTTAGCTCCCATCCATCTACTGTATATGACAGACAGCCATGCTGGCCAATAATAAAGCAGCGGGTGGTGCTATGTCTGAAAAATCGGCAGACAACGATCATGTGCTGAGTTTAGCTTTATTTAGCTTGAACACCACATCACCTGCGTGAGCGTGCAACATATCACATACACCACATTTACCTCCCCCTTCTGAGAACCCCAAAACTGTTACCCTCCCAACAGAACAACAGTTCTAACTGGGCAACTGGGTAGAGTGCCGGTGTGCCTGCATGGTCTTGAGTATTATGTATTCTGCCACGTGACAGACCATGTCCCTAACTCCCAATGTGTACTCAGAGGTCTGTCACAAAGTCCTCAAGATAAAGGGGCCTCCACTGGGCCCGTGCCGGGTGGCTCTCAGGCTGCCCTGGCTCAGCTGGCTCCTGTGAGCATCCTGCAGCAGTCGCGGGACATGCGGCGATGAAGTGCCATTCCAAATGGGTCGAACTGGCTGCAGTCTTTTGATCTGAAGTGGGAAGTAGCGCTACCTTTCTGAGACGGCTGGCTTGCCAACACGACCCATCGGTCAGACAGAAGATGGCTGGTCCTAGTTGAGAGTTGATCTGCATCGGCATTGTCCAGAATGACTGCAGTTTGTGTGAGCGATTGGGTCGACGGATCCGGATCCAGTCAAGCATCTTGAGTGAGGGGCACTTTACCCAGCCCTTCTTATCAAACCTCTGCTTCATGTGGTGTTGATGCTCAGCCACCCTGCTGTCTGGTGAGGGTGCGACTACTGGAGCATCGTCTGGTGGGGGACGCAGGGGGTCTAGGGAAAGGTGTATCTCACATCCCAGTACAAGGAGAGCTGGAGAGCTGCCCATTGTGGTATGCAGCATTGCTTTGTAGTACAGCAAGGTGCTCTGAAGTGTAATGGAGAACAGGAGCCCATCCACCAGGTGCGCTCTGAGCCCATTTTTGAGGGTTTGGTTGAACCTCTCCACTCCACCATTGGCCTGAGGGTGATAAAAGGTGGTTCTGATATGTTTGATCCCTCTCTCTTCCACAAAAGCTTCAAAGTCAGCCGAGATGAACTGTGGCCCTTTATCCATCATGATGGAGTCAGGTGCGCCCCAGGGGGCAAACAGGGAGGTGACGAAGTCTGTGACCACTTCAGTGGTAACAGAGCCAGTGGGTAGCACCTCGGGCAATTTAGAATGGAGGTTACAGGCCACGAGGAGAAAGTGTTGGTGCTGGGGGGCGCCGTGGAGCTCACCACAGATGTCCAGCTGAATGTGTGTCCACAGACTTGGTGACCTTGATTCATAGGTGTGTGTGTGTGTGTGTGTGTGTGGTGCAAGGAAGACCCACAGTTATTGCAGGGTCAGCGTACTGTGGTGCCTCGTCGTCCCATGACGTTCACCTCAGGGCCGTCGCGAGGGGACATGGGGTTGAAGGACTGAGCAGTCGAGGCGATGGCTTGTGCCAGTGGAGCTGAGTATGGAGAGTGCAGGTTGGGAGCCCCTAGCTGTGATGCTAACTGGGCAGCTGCTTCTAGCTGGGACACCATTTCCACTGCCTTGGTTAGCAGCAGGCCGTCCGGCACCAACAATAGCATCTTCCGCACCCTCGGATTTGTGGTGTGCTCCGCTAACTGGTCTCGCACCATCTCGTCTTCCAAGTAGCCGAATTTACACGTACTAGCCAAACAGCAAAGGTCAGTGATATATGCTGGGCCGACTCATCCTTTCGCTGACGGCGCTGGCGAAATTTGAGTCATTACGTTCTGTGTATCAGCTAAATGTTCGGCCAACAAAGCCACACAGTCATCATATGTGTCCGTGGGTCCAAGAGTCCTAAAGATATGCTGTCCCTCGCTGCAAAGACAATGCACCAATGAGGCCCTTAGCCTCACCTCGCTAGCCTCAGCTAGGTTGATGGCGCCCATAAAAATCTCGAAAGATTCAAACCAGTAGCACCAAGGGATAGGTGGCTCACAAGGCAGTGTGAGGAGTGGTGGCAGTGGTGCCACTGAAGTTCCCATTATCCTAGTCGCCAATGTTATGTCGGAAAATGGGCGGACAATGGCCATGTGCTGAGTTTAGCTTTATTTAGCTTGAACACCAAGTACAACCGAAACTGTATTATTGGACTGCCCAAAAAAACCAACATTGACGTGCTGACATCACCTGCATGAGCATGCAACACATCAAATACACCACAGGTGGGTCTCAAGGAAGGTGCTGAGCTGGGTTTACCATTTCTTGACATATTTTAAAATCCTTAGCAGGCTGTGTGTTTTTTAGGAGAAGTGAGTGTTTTGATATTTTTTCCATAATCACGTGACAAATAGACACATTTCAGATGGTTAAAACCTACAAACACACCATTTTTCAGTCAATGAGCCCTTTAATTTGATTTTGTTTTGCCTATTTGCAGTTGTTTCCAGCGCCACCGTACAAATGTATTTGTCTGCAAAATTTGATGCGTAAAGTTGTGCACAGATAGCAGCTGCTTGTTGTTTCTAAAACCTAAATCTGAACAGCAAGTAAAAAAAAAAAATACATCAATCTACCAATTTAAAAAAAGAAGCAAGTCAAAGGTGGAAAATAGGCTCTTTGCTGAGAAACCTGCAATTTACACCATCACCACTTCCCTTCAAAGCACTACCAAGGCATTTTTGTGTCTGTTACATCTAGGTGGTCATTACATCCAAACGTGAAGCATCAAAGCGCCAACAGTAAAGAACACCTTGAATAAAACAGGTAGGTGGGTTGTGTCTGAAAAGCATTCGTTGATGCTCTCAGATGAGAACGCATTGGGGTGGGAGGCTTCTTAAAAGTCATGACCATAACATGTTAATGCTACACTGACAGCACAGATCATCATCCCCTGTGAGCATACGTACCTCCCACTGTTAATGCCTTTGTCAGTTCAAACCTACATACGTATTATGTGTATACAGCATCCTCAGCACCAGCAGCTGTTGTGCTTTGAAGGCTCAGTCCCTGCCAACAGAAACTAAAACCCACAGTGTAAGAGCGAAGCTTATAAGCGGCTCAAATTTGGATTCTTCTGTTACATATGGAAATTTTCAGATTTAGATGACGCTTCACCTCTCTGTCTATTTTATTCAGCTCCTCTAATGGCTCTTACAGTGCTCACTCTGGAACAACAATGTAAAGAAATTTGAAATCAAATACAAATGAAGACAGTCCAGAGTTGTTTCAAGAATAAATATCAGCAATTAAAAGAAATAATTGGAAAATCTGACCTCTTACCTTGATGTCAAAGTCAAGGTCACCAAAATTCAAACTCGTCCAAGATATTTCTTAGATACAACCACGGCTTGACATTAACATTGGCTAACTGGCCAGTGGCTGGTGGATTTCAGCAGTGGCCGGTAAGACAACCACACCCACTAGTCACTTTGACCGGCTGTAGTTTTCACAAACGGCATCTAAAATGATAAACCTATTGCAATGTGAGACTATGAAACTACAAGTCCTATAAGTACTGTCGGGTTTTTTTTTCTAATCAGTTTGCTTTTTCTTTCTCTTCTTTTTCCTGGTGAAAAGAGGTAGTGCCCATTTAGGTTACAGTAAATCCTTTAGCAACTACTGTCGTGAAATGCGCCCCTTCATGGTGCACAAACAGGAGGACTGGACCCAAGAGCTGGAGCTGTAGTTTGCAGTGATTTATTTAGGCAAAAGCCAAAGCAAGACGTGACATGAGCGTGACTTAACGTGACATGACATAACATCACAGTAGGATCGCCGCGCCAAGGGCAGGGTGCGGCATGTGTAAATAGTGCAGCAAATCAGGAACACCCGTGGACAATCAGTAATCAAAAAATCCAAAGCAGCCATGAATAATTAACAAAGCAAAAACTCACAACGCAATGCTGGAAGCGAATAAAAGGTGCTGTCAGAAGTCCAAACCCAAATCATAACAGGAATAAAAATGATAACATAACCACAAAAATAATAATCATCAAACTCAAACATAACCATGACCATGATACTGAAACCCAAACAGAAGCAAAAACATGATACTATTAGCGAAGATCTAAACATGAACTAAAAGCGAGGACAGAGCCTGATTCATGTCCTAATAACAGACAGACATAAATGAACCAAATGTAACTGTGACCATGACAATAGTACTTAATAAACAAAACCAAGAAAAACTAGCCTATGATTAAAATAAGAAACATGAGAGGGCAGAACTAAGATGATCATAGCAAACAGAAGTGAATGGCAAATTCAAAAGAACATAAGTAGAGACATGAAGAGAGATCCTTGGAGATCAGGAAGCGGGCTCAGCAGAGACTACACTTCTTGAGGAAACTCAAACAGGCCTCTCTCCCCATCTGCATCCTCAGGACCTTCTACAGAGGTGTGGTGGAGAGTGTTCTGACGTACTGCATTGCTACATGCTACTCCAGCTGCAGTATGTCAGACAAAAAAGCCCTGCAGAGGATAGTCAAGGGGGCTGAGAGGGTAATTGGAGTCTCCCTCCCCTCTGTCCAAGAACTTTTTCAGAACCGTTGTAGGAGCAGGGCACTAAACATTGTCAAGGACCGTTCTCACCCTCTGCATAAACACTTTGAACTTCTTCCATCTGGTAAACGATTCCGGAGCATCAGAGGCAGAACCACCAGACTGATCAACAGCTTCCTCCCACAAGCTGTCAGGATGCTGAACAGCTGACCCGGAATCTCTCATACACACTACTGCACCTACGGACATTTTGTATATTATAGTTAGTTATTCTTTTTCCCCAAGTATGTCTCAGGGATGTGTGAATGGATGGGGGGTGGGGGTGGGGGGTGGAGCTATGTGGGAGTGTGTCTTAATCATGCTGCTTCTTATATGGATGCCGAGAGAAACGCAATTTCATCTTGCCTGCACTACAGTTGTTTGTACAGCAATATGACAATAAAGTTTGATTTGATTTGATTTGAATGTGAAAATAAACACAATAATCAAACTGGGCTGAGATGAAGAAAATATAGTGAATAATAAAAATAAACTTAAAGCGTGAGCATGGTCCCCCAACCATGCCCAGAACCTGACACTTAGGTGAAGGGGTGGGGGTACAAAGGAGAATTGGGACTGATCCAAGTCTACCTGCACTTCACTCATATTGCAAATATTTTTCTCTACCGTTTTATTGTATTTACTGCTCTTCATAACTAAATAAACTGTGTCTCTCTTGGTATTTTTTATGTATGTATAAAAGTAATTTACATTGAAAAAGGTTGTAAATTTAGTTCAAGTACATTTAAGGCTGCATTCACGCCAGGATAGTCGGGGGTCTCGGTTCGACTGGGCAGGGAATGCCGAGAATCTTCGCACCTTCCTGTGGTTTGGTTTCCATTCACACTGCTGCGGACCAAACTGCCTGGACAATGTCACGCAGTTACAACAACTGCTCATTTGGGGCGCTGTAGCTGAAACCACCACTGATCAGGAAGAAAAAATCTTGGTGAAGAAGAAAAATCCATCTCATCCATTGGCCACGACCAAAAACGGAAATCCGTTCCCTTCAGCCGGGTTCTTTGTTCGCCACAAACAAGACATTTTTTTAACTTTTCTCCTCGGCTTTCTCCGGGAAAAGGATTTCTTGGATTCACGTGGTTGTATTTATTCTTATTTTCTGCCCAAAATGTACTACGGTAAGTGCCACTCCCTCTTCTCAGACTACGTGTTGCTATGGTTACACAAACACTGAGGGGCACTTCTGTCCTTTGGTCCACCGGATAGTCTGTTTGTACACTGCAAGCGAAGCGCACCAGGGTTCATTTGCAAGTGAACCAAGACCCCCATTTTCAGGCGGACCAGAGTTTGCTTGTTTGGTGCACACCAGAGTTCGAATGCGCGTTCAGACTGCGCCAAACGAACTGAACTATCCGCAGAAGCAAACCAGAGTTCCCTTGGTCCAGACCAAACAGTGGCCGTGTGAATGCGCCCTTAGCATGCCATACTCCAGTTTGATCATATTAAAGTGACACTCCACCAAAAATCGACTTTTTTTTTTCTTGTCAACATGTCTGTAACATGCTTTTTTATGACTTACAAGGCATATCAAGAGCGAAATTGCTCCAATGTCTCATATCTGGTTTTTGTTGCTGTAAAGTTTCACTTAAGCTCTGCCCCCTGCAAAAAGGTGAGTTGAGATGGAACATTTTTGGTGATGTAACTACTGTATTTGTGGTGCTGGCATGTGGGTAGTGTTGAGCCAATCATGACACTCTGGCCTAACTAACTAACCTGCACTTATATAGCACTTTTCTAGTCACAAAGACCACTCAAAGCGCTTTCACTAGTACTAACCCTCTATTCTAAGGGCCTATAGGAAACAGATATCTAGGGACAATTTAGAACAGCCGATTAACCTAACATGCATGTCTTTGGATTGTGGGAGGAAACCGGAGCCCCCGGAGTAAACCCACGCAGCACAGGGAGAACATGCAAACTCCACACAGAAAGGCTCAAACCCCTGCCAGCCTGGGGATTTGAACCAGGAACCTTCTAGCTGTAAGGCAACAGTGCTAACCACTGCACCACTGTGCTGCCTAACTTAAGTTATTGCGCTCTCAAGGTACGTGCTGACACCGCAGCTGTCGTCGCAGAAAAACTGACACTGGTTGCCAACCGCCAATCAAATCTAAAAGAAAAAGAAGAAGACATTTACAAAAAGTCATAAATTTACAAGAAAAAGTTCAAAATTTATGAGAAAAAGGTTTCAGATTTATGAAAAAAGAAAGCTGCAAATTCATGTGAAAAAGCTGCTAATTTATAAGAAAAAATTTACAAGAAAAAAGTCACTAACAGAGAAATGGTTGTAAATTTCTGAGACAAAAGCTGCATTTTTTTGTTGAAAAAAGTTGCAAGTTTATGAAAAACAGTTTAAAAGTTTTGAGAAAAAAGTAAATTTATAAGGAAAAACTTCATAAATGTATAAAAAAATGTGCAAATATACAAAACCCCACATATTTATATGAAAAAGTGAAAAAAAAATAGAGAAAAAAATGCAAGCTTGAGAGAAAAAAGCTTCAAATTTATATAAAAAAAAAAAAAGTTGGAGTAATTTTAATCCCCCCTTGCCCCCCCCCAAAAAAATGATGAGCATGAACTTGTAGTTTGGGGGCCCATAGCATTTGAAAAAGTTTCCAATTTATGAGAAAAAAGTTGCAAATTTATGTAAAAAGTTGCAAATTTACAAAAAAAGTCACATTTATGAGAAAAAAATGAGCTAACGTTAGCTACAATAGCTAATGACAACAGTGTGAGAGTCAAATCCAGGGTTTGCAGGGCACTCCTAATTTTACTGTAAATTATGTTTCAATGACATTAAAAACATTCAATTCAAAACTATTCAAATTTCTGGGCCTCACTCACAAAAATGTAAATAAGGTAACAGGCTAGCATGCCCAAGAAGGAGTCAAATTCCTCCACTGTCAGATTAAAAACACTGGCTGAAGAAAATAGATTTACAGACATCTGAAATTTGGGGAAGGGCTGAAGTGAAGAAAAAAAACCTCCCAGGTTTTCAGTGCGAACAGAATTGTCATGAACTTAGACTTTATTACATTTACCTTGCAAACACTGTATAAACAGGTAAGATTTGTACTGCTCACCTGTTGCATTTAACAAATTCTTTTTACTGACTCTATTGTTTGTTTTTAAACTCTCTTGCAGTCAAAGAGTCGCCCCAGCTCACTGAGCAACAGTTAGGACAAGAACTTGAGCTGCAGCCAAGAAACAACCAAAGAACAGGACATCGGTGTCATCAGAGTCAGCGTGGCTCCTTGTCCCTGTCAGGGTTCACCCGCCCATGTCCCCACATGTCCCGAACCTAAACCTCCCAACATTCATCATGTTTCCAAACCAGCCATTCAACCAAGAATGTTGAATAAAACAAAACAATACACAATTCATGGATAGAACAAACTTGCTGTTTTCTATCACCTCCAGTGAAACATTAAAGGCATCCAAGGTAACTTTTTCCAGTCCAGCACTCCCAGCTGTTTGGAGCGATGTGTATTTGTTTTCTTTGTTTTTCTTCTTTTTGCTCTTTTTGTCCTTTTTTTCCCTTTGTGTATAATTGTTTTCCCTGTTGCTTAGTATCAGTAAGGGCCCTCCAAGAAAACTATGCTGTCAAGAATATAATGATAAACTACAATAAAATAGGTTAGAATTAAATCTATGAATTACTGTATATATATATATATATATATATATATATATATATATATATATATATATATATATATACAGTATATATATATATGTGTGTGTGTGTGTGTGTGATGTCTGGGAATGAGGGACAGCGGAAGCCGTGGCTGTGCTGAAAGGTGGTTTTATTAAAAGAAAGCTGGTAGCACTTGCTACAGTACAACAAGCTAGTAAGCTAACTATAATAGGGTACAGACTGGTGTGTTACTAGAAGCGGAGCACCAAAGAGGCTGAGCTACCGCCAACAGTCCCTAATTACAGGCACAGCGTGATGGCATCACCTGTGCCTGCACCATCATGTCCGTGCTGCATGCTGTTATTATGGACATACATAACATTCACCTCCCCCCTTAGAAAACCCAAAACTATTATGAACTTTATGGCAGACAAAAGACAAACCTGAACCTGGGTAACCAGGTGGACAACTGGTAGACCCTGCACGGGTGAGTGGGTTATTCTGCCACTGTACTCAACCGTGCTCTGCCTAAACATTTTAAAACAGAGTCATTGTTGTAGTTCAACTTCAGGCGGCCTCTGACGAGCCCATGGTGGGTGCGACCCTGGAGACGCTGGTTGGGGCAGACCTGGGTGCTCTCTCTCAGCAAAGTCCCAGTCCAGGTCCCACACTGGCTGTGTCTGTTTCAGCGTCACAGCTTGAGCTGGGGTAGTTGCTCTTACCTTTTGCAGACGGCTGGTGTGCCATCTCGAACTATTGTCCATTTGAAAGGTGGCTGACTCTAACTGCGCAGTGATCATCAGCGGCAGTGACTAGAGCGTTTGTGGGTCCAGGCATTCAGATCAGACCCAAACCCAATCAAGCACTGCGAGTGGCGATCTGTTTGGCTGCACTCAGCGCTGCTGCTCTCTCGTCCCGAATGCTGGTTGCTGTTGTGGCGGTGTGCCATTCATGCCGGCAGCAGGACATGTTCTGGATTGGCACTGCTCTGCTGGGTCCTGCTCAGCCACGAACTCTCTCTCCTGTAGCACTGTGGCAGCTCCCTGAAGCTTATGGTGGGCGGGGATCGGAGACGAATCCGGATTATGCCCTCTCTCTCCTAGTGCTGGTTGTGGTCGTGGCGATGTGTTGCTCTCGCTGGCGACAGGACGCACGCCAGGTTGTTGTCATTCATTCATTGGGGTCCCTCTTGGCCACAAACTCCCTCTTCTGCAGCTCTGCAGCGGCTCCCTGATCTGTCCATGTGGATCTGTCCATGTGCTGGCATCGGCCAGGCAGGAGCGTGCGCTGGCTCAGTGCGTCGGGAAACCAGTTACCGTATATTTGGCATCCCATGATGTTTCGTTGTCCCATAGCATTCACCTCTGCATCTTCCAAGAAGGTTGCAGTGTAGTCGGGTTCTTCTGCTGGGGTAACTGCTTGTGCTAGCAGGGTCTGTTGTTGTTGGTCACTTAGCTGTGATGTTAGCTTGTCGGCAGCCTCCAGCTGTAATGCTAACTCCACCACCTTTGCCAGCAGCAGGTCGTCCGACACCATCAACAGCTTTGCCCGCAGCCGTGGGTTGCTGGTGTGCTCCGCTAGCTGGTCCTGCACCATTCTGTCCTGTAGTTGCCCAAACCTGCACATGCTCGCCAGACAGTGGAGGTCCACGATGTACTGTTGAGTCGTCTCTTCCACTCCCTGTCAGCGTTGGCGGAGCTTAAGTTGTCTAGCCACCTCACTCTCTGTCTGTCAGACACGTTTCCATCTTCAGGAAAAACGTCATTTTTTTCCTCCAGACGACCAATTTTTCTCCTCGTCGCCATTGTTATATCTGGGAATGAGCAACAGGGGAGGCTGTGGCTGTGCTGAACGGTAGTTTTATTAAAAGAAAACTGGTAGCACATGCTACAATTAGTGGTGTTGGAAGATTAAAATTTTTAATCGAGGTTTATCTTTTGGAATGTTGAGTTAATCGCGATTAATAACACGTTAATTGCATGTTTTTCCATACAGATAAAGTGTACCTTAAGCCGGTAATTTTTCAAGTTTGTCATACTCTTATGAACATGGGAGTGGACAAATATGCTTGCTGTCTTCACCTGCAGGTTTATTAAAGCGCTTAACATATCCAAAATGACAAAAAACTATCCAGAACATTCTCCAGAAAATTCTCAAAAATAGACTGCATGTGCAAACAATGGAATGCCAGAGCTCATTAATGTCACCACAACACAACTCAGCATCCAGCCAGCCAGCAGCCACAAATGGAGTTTGCTCTTTCTCCCATAGCAAACATCCACAACTTTTAAGCAGATCAACACAAAACCTCACGCGTCAAAACAGACACAATTTCCCTTTTAGCAGAAAAATTGCAAATATAAACAAACAACTATCTCGCCGGTGATGACACCACACCATGCTGCAAAAACGGCGGGGGAGTGAATAGACATTACAAACACAGCTTGAGAATTTTTTTAGACTGGTACTCACAAACAGTTGGACCCAAAGCTATGAGGATGAAAACAGGCAAATTTCTGTCCGTGTCAGCTGCTGAAGGTTAGCTACAACCTAGCATGTAGCTACTAGCCAGCTAGCCAGCTTCCACAGAAGAACAACCCAACATCCAGGCAAAGTTTTGGAGGAGGCTATAACAATTATCCAGGTGAGAGCTCCAACAGATAACGTTGTAAACTTAAACATGACAGCACTTTGGGGATTTCCATGGCTGTAATCCAGCTTGTTTGACTTTGCAATGTCTGCACGGTGCGCACAGTGTCTGTGGCCAGAGTGGCTTTGGGCCGCTGGGCCAAAAAGTACTGTTTGCGCTTTCTGCTGTTAACTGCCGTTAACCGCGATCACAAAATTTGTCGCTGTTAAAGAGGGCAAAGCGTTAACGAGCGATTAATGCGATAATGCCAACACCACTAGTTACAATAGAACAAGCTAGTAAGCTAACAGGTTACAGGCTGGTGTGTTACTGGAGGCAGAGCGCCAAAGAGACTGAGCTGCCGCCAACAGTCTCTTATTATAGGCATGGCATGATGACATCACCCGTGCCTACGCCATCACATCTGTGCTATGTGTTGTTATTATGGGCATATATAACAATATGGTCAAGCATTGGTAGATGATCAGACAGGGAAAATAGGTGTCTAGCAGGGATGGATAGAATATATAGAAATTAGATGAAAATGGTTTGTGTCGAAGCCAAGCTAGCAGAAGGGTAGCAGACTCTTGTGTCACTTTGCACACGGCAGGTTGATCTCAAAGTTGGTTGGAAATCTGGCTGTGGCTGCTGAGACTATTAGCAGCCCAATCTACCATGCTATTACAGCCTTAATCTGCAGTATATCTGCAAGATATACTATATACTATAATTGCCTGTATATTAATGAACAGGCTGGATTAGTATGATGACTACAATTTACAAAATAGAGCCATAAAATCCCTAGTCGCACTGACTAATGTGGCAAAGCTAGCAATGCTAATGACACCATACATGTGTCATACCAGGGAAAAAAAATAACAAAATAGATCAATATGTTGTGAGCTATATCGTTGACTGTGGATTCATAAGCAAGCTGGAAACACATACTGTATGTCTCGTGGGGTGACTAGAATTTATGAAGAGCTGAGCTAGCTGCTCTGTAGCCATGTGAGCTCCGAGGCTCAGCAAGAAACTTCCTTTTCTCTGAGGAGGGGGTGCACCAGGTCATCCAGGAGGCAGGTCTGTATCAGGTCTGATAAGTAATGATGTGATAACCTCACTGAAGAGAACAGCCAATCCAAACGAGGAGTTTCAGGCAGAGTTGAAAGTGCTATGAGATGACTGTTGTTGTGAAATGGCGCTATATAAATAAAGTTGAACTGAATTGAATTGAATTGAGTTGTAGTCCTGTGCAGATGGACTTCAGGCTGTTTGACTTTGTAGGCCATATAATGACACAAAATTACTATATAACCCGCTAAAATCATCATCGTCATCATCATAGCAGTCTGTCGCGGGCGACAATGACAGTTTCATTTAGGTCTGATCAGATTCCTCCACGCAGCTCTGTCCTTAGCCTTCCGCTGCCAGGAACTCCTGTCTATATCCACCTTCTTCAAATTTCATTTTACAGTGTCTTTAAATCGGAGCCTTGGTCTACCCTGATTGTGTTTGCCCTCGCATAACTGTGAGTAGAGTAACTGTTGAGGGAGACGGTGGTGGTCCATCCTCTCAACATGTCCGAGCCATCTCAGGTTTGTCTGTATTAGCATGTCCTCCATTGATGGTAGACCAGCTCGTTTCAACACTTCTATGTTGGTTATCTTGTCTTTCCATGAGATGTTCATTATGGCTCGAAGGTGTCTCATCATGTACGCATGGAGTTTCTTTACCTGCACTCTGTAGACAGTCTAAGTTTCAGCACCGTACAATAGAGTAGCCAGTACTGTCGCTCTGTACACTTTGCATTTCACATGGATAGACACATGTCAATTGTTCCACAGTCTCTCCCTCAAGTTTCCAAACACAGGGCTTGCTCTTCCCATTCTGAGAGATAGTTCATCCTGCAGCCTAGCATTCTCTGAAACAGTACTCCCTAGATACTTGAAAGTCTTGCACTTTGACTTGTGGCTCTGTACCAATGCTGATCTCTTCTGGTAGTGATGTTGATAACTGGAACTTTGGTGGTTGATAAAGGCACTCTGTCTTCTTGATGTTGATTTGGAGGCTGAATTGGCTAGCTGCTCTTGCAAATTTCTCCACTAAAGATTGCATATCTTCCACACTGTGTGCAACTAGGGCACTGTTGTTGGCAAAGAGCATTTCTCTTACTACCTTTATTGATGTCTTACTCTTGGCTTTAAACTGTGCCA
The DNA here is from genome assembly GCA_020510985.1 of Pholidichthys leucotaenia. Lineage (NCBI taxonomy): Eukaryota > Metazoa > Chordata > Actinopteri > Cichliformes > Pholidichthyidae > Pholidichthys > Pholidichthys leucotaenia. Next base: position 285,204,487 of record CM035847.1, on the reverse strand, counting down.
CATTGAACAAGTCTGCTTCTTACCTTGTTTGAATGTATACTCCTTCTGAAGTGTCTTTGAAGGCCACCTCAAGCATGGCTGCCAGATATAGCGAGAAGAGTGTTGGCGCCAGCACACACCCTTGTTTCACCCCATTGCTTACTGAAAAGTCTTTAGATACTGAACCACTCATTGCCACGTTTGCTTGCATACCTGTATGGAGTGCCTCGATCAGGCTGACAAACTTCTCTGTACAGCCATATTTCTTGAGTACCTGCCAAAATCCTTGTCGCAAAACAGTATCTAAGGCTTTACTGAAATCTATGAAGACTACATAAAGCAGAATGTTCTGTTCGATACACTTTTCTTGAACCTGTTTCAAGCAGAAAATCATGTCCATTGTGCTTCTTCCACTTCTAAAGCCGCACTGGGTCTCCAGTAGTACATTCTGCGAGATGTGTTCATTGAGTCTGTTCGGTAGTACACGTGAGAGAATCTTACCAACAGTGGCTAGCAGTGATATACCTCAGTAATTTCCACAATTTTTCCTGTCACCTTTCTTGAACAAAGGCACAATACCTGCATCCTTCCAGTCTTGAGGTACTTTCTGGGCATCCCATATCTCTTGGATGAGCTTGTGCAGGCAGTTGGTCAGCTGAACACCACCAAATTTCCACACTTCTGCTGGAATTCCATCCCTTCCTGGAGCTTTACCATCCTGTGTTGTCCTGATAGCTGCCATTAGTTCATCAAGATTTGGTGGTTCATCCAGACTTGATACAGCTGGTCGTTGCACTAGAGCTTCTTTAGCCTCTTCAGTGAGATCTCCAGGGTTGTTTAGTAGTTGGTCAAAGTGGTCTGCAAATCTGTCCAGGATCTTGTCTTTGTCCTGCAAAACCATTTCACCATCCATAGCCTTTAGTTGAATCAATCCTCTTGGTTTAGGGCCGTAGATTTCTCTCAAACCTGTGAAGAATGTTGTCATGTCCTTCCTGTCTGCTGCAGTTTGAAGTTCCTCCGCTTTTTCATCCCACCAGTTGGACTTCTTCTCTCTGGTGTACTTCTGTAGCTCACTCTGAGCCTCTGAGTATTTCTTCTTCTTCGACTTTGTGTTACACTGTAGGTTTTCCTGCCTAGCTCTATTCCTCGCTTCTAGCAGTTTATTCAGATGTTCATCGTGCTCATCAAACCAATCTTTATGTTTCCTCTCAGGGTGGCCTAATACATCACTCGCAGTCTGATACACCGTATCCTTCAGTGTTGCCCATTTCTCTTCTATGTCATTCTCTGAGTTGTTGCTGTCCCAGTCTTTCAAGTTTAGGGACTACTCAAGATGGCGACCGGGATGGTCACACTTTTTCAGTGCTGAGACAAAGTCACTGATTTTGCCATTAAAAGTGGCTGGCCTGCAGCGATCGGCGCTTGTGGCGAACACGCACGGGCTGAATTGCCACCTCCGCTGGATTGCCCTTTAATCGCCTTTCTCCAGCGACTTCCTGCGCCTTCCTGAAGCGATTGCTAAGCTAACACTAGTTAGCTTAATGCTACCTGAAGCGATTGCTAAGCTAACACTAGTTAGCTTAATGCTGGCGCCAGTCTCTAAATAACTAACCTACAGCGATCGGATATACCTCCGGTGGATTACCACTTTGATCGCTTTTATCCGGCCACTGTGAATAAACTGACCAGCGATTCCAGCGCTTCCTTGTGATTCACTGATGTGCCCTACCTGAAGCGATTGCTAAGCTAACGCTAGTTAGCTTAATGCTGGCGCCAGCCATTCCACCTAACACCAGCCTGAATCAAAGCCCAGCTGCGAGGCCCAGCGGAGATACTACCAGGCAGGCGGCTATTTGTTGACGGGGCTCAGCAGAGATTTCACCCAGGCAGACGGCGGTAGGCGGCGGTGCCCAGCGGAGGACTTACCGTGACTGCAGCGGCGGTGTGCGACGAGACTACCCGAAGCGATTGCTAAGCTAACGCTAGTTAGCTTAATGCTGGCGCCAGTCATTCCACCTTACACCAGCCTGAATCGAAGCCCAGCTGCGAGGCCCAGCGGAGATACTACCAGGCAAGCGGCTATTTGTTGACGGGGCTCAGCAGAGATTTCACCCAGGCAGACGACGGTAGGTGGCGGTGCCTAGCGGAGGACTTACCGTGACCTCAGCGGAGCTCGGTGGCAGCGGCGGTGTGTGACGAGACTCGGTTGGAGGAGCGGGACGGGAGACCAGTTACGGCGACTATGAGCAACGAGACCAGCAACGGAAGGGGCTAGTTGGCTAGCTGAGGCCCAGCTGGATTCGAGGACGATCGGATCAGATTCTGGCGATATAAGCAGAATTTATTTTACTATCCACAGATTTTCTTTTTCCTTCTTTCCAAGAAAGACTGAAGATGGCTGCCACCGGATTAAAAAGTGGGCTGATGGGCACCACTAATAAGCCTTCTCTACTTCTCTACTTCCTCTTCGTTTTGTCTTTGTGTGTCTGGACCTGCAACAAGAAGGATTTTCCGACAAACTCAACCAAAGGTGAAGTTAAAAAGTTTTATCTGTATGGATTTGGGCTTGGACATCTCACCCTACACTCTATGTGGTCTTTAAAAGCCCTGAGCAAAAACTTCCAAATTAAGGCAAACATGGCTGTTAAGCAAAAATCACAATATGGCAGAGGATATACAGTTAAAGTTCTGTTAGTTCTGCTACTTCTGGCAGGAGATATTCACCTTAACCCTGGACCTGCCACTATTAAACAGCAGACCACTGGGTTAGCACAAAACCGAGCTGTACAAAAGCAAAAACAACATTTATTTTTCCAAACTGTTAATCATGCACGAGTTCTTTGGGACACCAAGGCTAAACCAAAGGGGATCCTCGGCGGTCATTTAAACATACGGAGCATAATCCCCAAAAGAGATGAGATTTCGGTGTTGTTGTTGGACTCAAATCTGGACTACCTTTGTCTCTCAGAAAGCTGGCTACACAGTAACATAGACACTAATATGATCGATATTGTGGGCTACCAGTGTTTTAGAAAAGACAGGCAGGTAGGGAGGGGAGGAGGTGTTTTAATTTACATCAAAGAGAAATATAAATGTCAACTGGTTGATTTGAATACTTCACTTGAATGTTTAGCTGTTAATGTATGTCTCTCTCCGGTAATGAATTTCAACATTGCAGTAGTGTACAACCCTCCGTCACACAACTCTTCCTTTTATAATGAATTAAGTGATCTGGTTAAACAACTTGAGAAGAACAGAGAAACAATAATTCATGGTGACTTTAATATCAACTGGTCTGATAAAAAAGACAAACAAAAACTGAAAAGCCTCATGACTAAATTTAATTACCAGCAAATCATCAAAGGACCCACCAGGATAACCAAACAATCCAGAACACTTATTGACATGGTATTTACTAATAAACCAGAACGAATAACCAGAACCTATAATCTTGTAACTGGTCTCTCAGATCATAACATGGTTCTTGCTGTCAGGAAACTTACTAAAAAGCGACTACAGTATTTTGGGGGAGTCGATATTGACAAATCAAATTTTATTATCCCCAAATCAAAAAATGAGGAGTTTGAACATTACTTAGAGAATCAAAATTGGGAGCAGCTCATGTCAACATGTGAAGTAGATGATTGTTGTAATTTTATAACTGCAACAATCACAAAGTCTATAGAAAAATTTTCAAAGCAAATTAAAAGTAGACAACAGAAGATTAGCCTACCATGGTTAAATAATGAAATAAGAAAACTTATGAAGAGGCGAGACTATGCACTGAAAACATCACTAACCTCCAAACTACAAAATGATCACCTTGTGTACAAAAGTTTAAGAAATAAAGTGGTACATGAGCTGCGAAAATCAAAAATATCTTATTACAATAAACTGATAGATCATGCAAAGGGTAACAACAGTTCCCTATGGAGGCATTTAAATAACTTAACTAATAAAAAAAACGATCAGAAGGGGGTAAAGGAACTTAGAATCAATGGCAAGACCGTCAGTGACAAGGCTACTTTGGCAAATGAATTTAATTCACACTTTGTGGGCTCTGTGGAAGACTTAACAAAAATTTTTGTGCTGCCAAATGTGCTCAACAACACAAATTCCATACTTCCAACAGATACTTTTCACATCGATGAGGTAAATGAGAAGTTAATTGCTGGTATTGTTAAAACACTGTCAAACTCAAAAACTAATGATATCTACAATATGAGCACCTCCTTTCTCAAAATGCACAGCAAAATATTAATCAAACCACTGACTCATCTCATTAATCTCTCCATTAGGTCTAGTACATTTCCATCTGGCTGGAAAAAAGCTGTCGTCATACCAGTTCATAAATCAGGCAGTAAAGACGATATATGCAATTACCGCCCAATCTCTATTTTACCAGTCCTATCTAAGGTTCTTGAAAAAGTTGTAGCTACACAGCTGATAGACTACTTACAAGACAGTCAACTTCTTCATCCACATCAATTTGGTTTTAGACCAGGATACTCAACAGAAACAGCAAATTGTTGCCTTATTGAAAACGTCAAACAGTCCTTGGACAGGGGTAATGTGGTAGGAGCTGTTTTTCTAGATCTCAAAAAGGCTTTCGATACTGTAAACCACAGTTTGCTTTTATCCAAAATGGTATCTTTTAACTTCTCCCCAAATACATTAGAATGGTTTGCATCTTATCTCCAGAATAGAGAACAGTGTGTAAAAGTTCACCAGGATAAATCCTCATTTTTAAACAACCGCATGGGTATCCCACAAGGGTCCATTCTTGGTCCTTTACTTTTCAGCATTTTTATTAATGACTTGCCGTTACACTGCTCAGCTGCAACATGCCAACTTTATGCAGATGATGCAGTTATTTACACAGCTGCCAAGACTCCAGCACAGGCTGCAGATGTACTGTCTACAAGTATGGTTGATGTCCAAGAGTGGCTCCTCAAGAACCATCTATTGCTGAACCTTCAGAAAACAGTCTCAATGTGCTTTTCAATCAAAAAATGTAACCTGCAACATTTTAAAGTTAATATACATGATCATGACATCAGTTTAGCTACAGAATTCAAATACCTTGGCATTGTACTAGATCCTCAACTCAAATTTAATCTTCATATAAAGAAAATTTCAAAAACAGTAAAAAAAAATCTGAACTGCTTTAAATTAATTAGACATTACATACCTTACGAAGCAGCTGCACTGTATATGCATTCTATGGTTTTTTCTCATATATCATACTGTTTGACAGTCTGGGCTCAAGCAGCCCCTTCCACAATAAGACATATAGGTTCATTCATAGGTTCGTTGGTGAGAGACGGGGGCCACCTGGATCCAGCAGGACAGTGGTCTGAACCGGTGCCCAATTGCGAGGCCCAGCCGAGGAACGACCAGACTGACGGCGGTCGGTGACGGGGCCTAGACGGGGCCCAGCGGAGGAGCCGCCTAGCCAGACGGCGACGAGTGGCTGTGATCGGTGGATTCCGGCTGTGCCGGCAGTGCACGACATAACTGGCCAGGTAGACGGAGGCAGGCGCCGGCGATAGACGGCGGTGATCTGCGGAGCTGAGCAGCGTCACTCGGCGGAGAAGCTGCGCAGGAGCGGCGGGTCCAGTAGTGACCGAGCTAGTTGAGGCCTAGCCGGATTCTCTGCCTATTTCTATCCACAGGTCAGTAAAATGCCACCCAAAAAAGAGGAAATGGAAGAAATTAAAAAAACTCTGAACTTTGTGTTAGATGAACTGGCCAAAGTGACTAGCCAGCAGGACAAAATATTAGACCTAATACAGGAGGTACAAGCCCTACATTCAATAATAAAAGAAAAAGACAAAAAAATTATGGACCTGGAGCAACACGGGCGTCTTTTGGAGCAACGCGTTGAGGATCTTGAACAAGGTTCTCGCATTGATGACATAGTTATAAGTGGACTAGACATCAGATATCAGTCGTACGCCCATGCCGCTACAGGACTGAGTGGTGAACATGCTTCCATAAGTGAATCAATGTCCTTAGAAAACCAAGTGCTTCAGTTCCTTAATGATAAAGACATTAAGGTAGAAGCCAATGCGATCTCAGCCTGTTATGCTTTACCGAAGAAAGATAACAAAACAAAGAAATCAATTGTGATGCGCTTTGTGAACAGGAGGGTGAAAAATGACATACTGAGGCAGGCCAAAAAACTAAAGGAAACTCAAGTTTACCTAAATGAACACCTGACAAAAAAAACCGCTGAATTAGCACGGCAGGCACGGATGCTAAAGAAACATAATAAGATACAGTCAACCTGGACAAGAAATTGTAGAATTTGGATTAAACTAAATGGAACACCTGAGCAAGCAAAAAGTATAATGATCAGAGATGCTACTGACTTAGATAAATACAAATGAACACTGACTATGAAACACAGAGTGAGGAAACTCAAACTCTAAAAATATGCCACTATGCTGAACATAAACCACAAGAGATGGAGAATGATATTGATCCTGATAACCACTTTTTCAATAATATTCATAACCACTGTGAATATTACACTGAAAAGCAATTCAAAAGTCAAGTGCAATTAGATGGTAAACTGTCAATAATACACTTCAATAGCAGAAGTCTTAACAAAAACTTCTCACAGATTCAGGACTATTTAAAACAGCTAAACAGAAAATTCACAGCTATAGCAGTCTCTGAAACCTGGCTTAATGCAGACCAGGCTCCCCTGATGGCAATAGAGGGATATCAGATGTTTAACATTAACAGATCTCAAAAAAAGGGTGGTGGTGTTGCACTGTATATTGATGACCTATATACAGTAGATGTAAGCTTGTAAATGAAATGTCCTTAGCACTACCAGGGATTCTGGAATGTGTTACTGTTGAGATTGACCTAGACAAAACAAAAAATCTAATCATAAGCTGCATATACAGAACGCCGGGAACTTGCATTGAGACATTCAGAGATAAATTAGTCGAGCTGTACAATAATATTACTAGTAAGAAAATGGTAGCAATTTGTGGAGATTTCAATATTGACCTACTTAATCCACATCAACAAAATGTAGTTACAGAGTTCATGAACTCTATGTACAGCATGAGTCTATATCCCACAATAACACATCCCAGTAGAATCACAGCTCACTCTGCTACACTTATTGACAACCTGTTTGTCAATGTTCTCGACAAGAAAATAGAAAGTGGATTATTGATAAATGATATAAGCGATCACTTGCCAATCTTTGCACTTATCCATGGCCACACGGGGCCCAACCCAGAAAAAATCTCAAAATCGTTCAGACACAAATCACCAAATGCAATCAGTTCTTTTAAAGAGGACTTGCTGAAGCAAGACTGGACAGAAGTCTATGTATCAGATGTAAATGAAGCCTATGACACATTTACAAACATTGTAACCACTCTTTATGAAAAAAACTGCCCATTAGTTAAAAAAAAGCTTAAACACAAATTTACTGACAAACCATGGCTAACCAAAGGACTACAAAAGGCGTGTAAAAAGAAAAATTTATTATATAAAGCTTTCCTAAAGAAAAGGACAAAAGAAGCAGCGCAGCGGTATAAAACATACAAAAATAAGTTAACATATATAATAAGATGTAGTAAAAGAGACTATTACAGTAAAGAACTGGAGAAAAACAGAGACAATATTAAAAATACATGGACAATACTTAACAATATTCTTGGAAATAAAAACAGAAATACAAGCTACCCAACCAATTTTTCAAAAAATAATAAAACGACTTAGAGTGTGAATGCAGCTTCACCTGCAGATGAATTTAATAACTTTTTTGTTAACATTGGTCCTAATTTGGCTCGAGAAATACCCATTACGGCACCCACAGGTGATACAATAAGCAAAAACACTGCTATAAAAGACTCCATTTTCATAAAGAACACAGACGAGAGAGAGGTCATTGAAATTGTTAAGTCATTTAAAAGTAAAACGTCTTCAAACTGTGATGGTATTGACATGCGCTTAGTCAAAACTATTATTGAATGCTTAGTGAAGCCACTGACGTATATCTGTAACCTGTCTCTCCAAACAGGTATATTTCCCAATGCAATGAAAATAGCTAAAGTAATTCCGATATACAAGACGGGTGACAGAGGGGAATTCTCAAACTACAGACCAATTTCACTATTGCCGCAAAAGATACTTGAAAAAATATTCTATGAGAGAATTGACAACTTCATACTAAAGAATAATTTATTGTGTGAGCAGCAATATGGGTTCAGACACAAGAGGACAACTGCATTTGCTCTAATGGAATTTATAGAAAAAATATCAACTGCAGTTGAAAATAAAGAGTATTCAGTTGGGGTATTCCTGGATCTTAAAAAAAGCATTTGATACAGTGGATCATAACTTATTATTAAAGAAACTACAAAATGCAGGTTAGGTTAATTGGAGACTCTAAAGTGGCCCTAGATGTGAATGTGTGTGTGAATGGTTAAGGGATAGCGCCGTATCGTGGCTGCTTCATCCATCCAGGTGGTGGATGACCCTCAATTTCCCCTCTGGGGATCAATAAATTGTGGTATTAGGGGAGTAGCACTGTCCTGGTTATGTAGTTACTTAAAGAATAGATATCAGTATGTATGTGTTGGTAACAAAAACTCACAGTTACTGAAGGTTACTTGTGGAGTCCCACAGGGTTCAGTTTTGGGGCCATTGTTATTCAATATGTATATAAAGGATATATGTAAAGTTTCGGAAAAAAATGGATTTAATATTGTTTGCCGATGACACTAATTTATTATGCAGTGGAAGCAATTTGGAACAACTTTTGGATACACTCAGAAAGGAATTAGGAAAGCTTAAACTGTGGTTTGATTCAAACAAATTAACGCTCAATTTAAGTAAGACAAAATTTATATTTTTAACAACGATCACAACAACTTAGTATCTAAACTCAGTGTAAATGGTGTAGAGATTGAAATGGTATCCGAAACTAAATTTCTTGGAGTAATAATTGATAATAAACTGTGTTGGAAGTCACATATTAATTATATTAAAGGTAAAATATCCAAATCAATTGCAATACTACACAGAGTGAAATATTTGTTGAATCAACCCACACTATATACCTTGTATCATTCATTAATACTCCCATACATGACATATTGTACTGAAGTATGGGGAAATACATATAAAACAAACATATATCCAGTCTTTATGCTTCAGAAGAGAGTTATTAGAATAATAAACAAAGCTGCTTACAGGGAACCAACAAACCCACTTTTTCTTAAATTAAAAGCTCTCAAGTTGAAAGATCTGGTTGACTTTAAAACTACAGTAATAATGTTTAAAGTGAAGAATCTATCACTGCCCGCAAATATCCAAAAGTTGTTCCAAATAAGGGAGAAACAATATCATTTCAGAGGAACATGTATATTTCAAAAACCTTCAGTGAGAACTACCACCAAGCAACACTGTGTTTCAGTGCAAGGAGTCAGATTATGGAACGATTTTGGGCCTGAATTAAAATCATGTACAACGCTTGGACAATTTAAACAAAAACTAAAGGAAGAAATACTCCAAACATACAGTATATACAAGATGACATGTAAAATCACATAAGGATTGTCATATCCAGTCTGCGTTGTGTTGTTGCTTAGTTTTTTTGTCACATTTTGTCTTAGCTTTGTTCTGAATTGTAATCGCTCTTGCTTTGTTTTTCTTTTGAATTCTTGGATGGAATATGGGTGGGCAATATAAGCTGCGGCTTCAGCCATCACCCATTTCGGATAACTTATGTTGAACTGTATAATCTGAGGAGTTATTGTTTAATTTGACCTTGTTGGATTTTCTTTCCCGATTTGTTATATTATTCTGTTTCTTTTTTAATCTCTACTTTTAATCTATCCAAAATAAAGATTCATTCATTCATTCATTCATTCATATAATACTGCTGCTGCATATTCCACAGGCTAAAGTACTGCATGTCTCCACCATTGGGGATTTTCTACCTAAATTGAAGGCTAAACTCAAAAGAAGATATTAGAGAAATTTTAGGTTTAATGAAGTAGACTGGCAGCATTTTTTTTTCCATTCAGGAGACATAATACACCTTTCCCACAGGTCTTGGTTACATTTCAGTGACATGCTTTGGTCAAAATACCTCAGGGTTGAATTACTGCAGCATCATTTTGACCCATGTTAGGCAGCCTTCCTCAGAATGGCTCTTTTCAGTGTATTTATTTTGAAATGCTCATGATCCCCATTTCACCTCACCCTCCCTCTGTTGTCACTCATGAGGTCAGTTTTTGACGCTACTGGTTAGTAGAAATCAGTGGTGGGACTATTGGCATTTAATCACAACTAATCACGATTAATCGCCACTTTGTGTCTCTCTCACCCATCATGTTCCAGATGTCAGAATTAATTACATTAATCATACATGTGATTAATCGTGTTTGTCATGATTAATGTGCCCACTGCTTGTAAAAATACAAATATTTCTAAGTGAAGAAAGTTTGTAATATTTTTACAGTAATCATATGACCTAAGAAAGCATTGTGGACCATTAAAACCCACAACCCACCATGTTTTAGTGAAACCGACCTTTAAATCAGGTACAAACATTCACTTGTTAAACTCTTCTTCTGCTGTCCCAAACATTGTTATATTTGGTGTTCGAGCCAGCTGTAACATAATAATGGGAGCTTTTCCAGGAGGTGAACCCATGACTTCTTTAAGTTTAAATACGAAAAAAAAAAAAAAAACTGTCATATTTCTAATGATCCATCCATTCAGCCATCAAGGTGGTTTTTTGGTGTCCAGATCTGCATGCCACAGTGATAGATCATGTGTTTTAATCAATAGATATATAAATCTAAATGGCTTAAAAACCAGTAGTTAAAGCTACATCCACAGCAGCTTTAAACTTCCCCTGACATTTCTTGAAGGAGGCGCATGGGTCAGATGAGCATAAACCAGACTTGTTTGGACACCTGCTGGGCTTCAAAAATCCCTGTGCTGTCCCATTGTGGCCAAGTGGCATTTAGCACAGATAATGGTGCGGTTGACTCATCGTGAGTGAGTGTCTCTCAGGTGTCCCATATCCTGGACGATAGCCAGCCTTCCCCACATTAGTCACTTCATACCTGAGCTTTATTAAAGCGTCTCCGCGCTACAAGAGAGGAAGTTTGGATATGATCCCGACCTCATTCTTCTAACACTGTCAAGAGCGTGCCAAGTACCTCTGTCCTACAAGTACTCAAGTGACTCCATTAGATATTTTCTACTCGAGTCATTTTGTTGGCGACTACTCTTACTTGTAATTAATATCTTGAGGTAATGTTACTTTTATTTGAGTATAATTTCTGGATATTCTACCCTGCTCCACATCTAAGACAAAATAATCATAAACCTAATATTGTACAGGTATAAAGAAAGACTTCATCTTAAATCCAAATATTTTTTAAGTCTCTATGTATATATTTTTGATTGTGCACAAACAGGCATAAATCAAAGGTTCTACCCCAACCTGGAAAAATGAGAAAATAATCCCCCAGTACAAACATAAACCATGCTGCATAACAGAATAAAGTGCATTTGAAGCACCGATGGTATGTATAAATGCACAAAATGTTTTATTGTAAATTTTCAAATTATTCTTTGAAATGTGCAACTTTTTTTGCCTCTTTTCAAATTAATTTGTTTTTCCTTTTTGTAAATTTGCAACTTTTTTCTAACTAATTTGCTAATTTTTCTTATAAATTTCCAAATTTTTATTATAAATTTGAAACGTTTTTCTTGTAATTTTTTTGTCTTTTTTCATAAAGTTACTACCAAGTTGCTGCTTTTATATCATAAATTTATGACTTTTTCAAATACATTTGTGATTTTTTACTTATAAAGTTTAAACATTTTTCTTGTAAATTTGTAATGTTCATACACATGCTGGTTAATTCTTTGTTTTGTTTTCCCCCCTCCATTTCAAAGGGTTTGAACTCTTCTCCATTCCAGCCCCCCCGGCCACCACCACCACCAAAAAAAAGCACATTCTTGCACAGAGCCCCCCCCCCCCCCCCCCCAAAAAAAATGTTGTGGATCTGGGTGAGCACAGCACTATCTTGACATGCATTACTCTTTGTTGTTGCATGATACTCTTTCATCAGGAGCTTAAGAAGCTGCCTGACTGCAATTACCAGCTGGTAATTGCAGTCAGGCAGCTTCTTCAGCTCCAGACAGTGAGTGGTTCATCATGGGACCATCACATTGGTAAACCTGCTCCTTGTGACCTTCAGGACTGAATGCTGTTATCTGCCTCAGTATTCTGACTCCCACTTGCCTGCGTTCTTCTCCTTCTGTCCTCAGGTTAAACCTCTCCAGACTGAAAGAAGGGAAGAGAAAGGACAAACCAAGGAACCCACATTCAGTGCAATTAACCTAAACCTTTACCCTTCTTCCTTTCTGTTCTCCTGCCAGACCAGTTTCCCTGCACTGTGGGTCCACCCTTTTAAATAGTCTAGTAAAAGATCATTCACTTGGCTCAACCTGTGTCTCTGTGTGTTGTGTCCTGCAACTGGGCCCAAACCTTAGTTAATCATGACCAAAAATTTAGAAATGGCCCTGACTACAATAACACTTACAGTGTCCCCCTCCATGTTTACTCTGGAGAAAATGTCCTGTTTAATGTCCCCCCAACAGGTGTAAATCAAGGAGGGGGGACAAGGGGACATGTCCCACCCAACCTGGAAAAGACAGAGACTCCCCCCCCCCCCCCATATCATCATAAACCTTTGATATCATGTTACATAAGACAAAAGAATTTGAAAGACCAATGATAAATGTAAGGGGCGAAAAAAAGAAAGAAGTTTGCAAATTTGGAACATTTCTTGTAAATTTGCAACTTTTTTTTCTCATAAATTTGCATCTTTGGTCATAAATTTGCATATATTTTTTCCTAAATTTGCAACTTTTTCTCATAAATTTGCAACTCTTTTAATCAAATTGTGACTTTTTTCTTGTAAATCTGCTACTTTTTTCCATAAATTTGTAACTTTTGCTCATAAATGTTCAGTTGTTCTTGTAAACATGCAACTTTTTTCCTCACGAATTTGCTATTTTTTTCTGGTAAAATTGCTAATTTTTCATCATAAATTTGCCACTTATAGATGTAAATTTGTGACTTTTTTCTTTTAAATTTGCAACATTCATATGAATGCTGTTTAAGTTTTTATTCTATGTAATGCCTTAAATTTTCTCTCTTTATCTAGACAATGACTCGAGTTTGTTTTAATCAAGTTTTTGTTTTAAAGGGTTTGAACTCTTCCCAGTTACAAAGTTAGGGGCCCTAAACACAATCTTGCACAGGACCCCAGATAGTGTGCTCCTCAATCTTTACTGTGGAGAAAAGGTTCTTATTATTGTTAACCCAAGAGTGACAGGAAATATCCACCCATGTCCACAAAGCTTCACTCTGACCACACGTTGCCTGGTTTCCATAAAGCCGAGGCGTGTTTTTCCACCTTCACCTCTGCGGTGAACTGTCAGTAATGAAAGCAGAAGACTGAAGCTGTCAAACCAATATGATACCGCAGCAGCCGTGCTAAATTAGCCCTGGGAGGAGCTGATGTGGTCTTCTGCCTTTTCATGCTTCAAGTTGGCAGTAAAAATATACATGCATAAAAAAATACTCATAGGGTCGTTTGGCTCAGAGAGGAAAAGGATGAAGGTGGGTGACAGAAGAGTGTAGCGACCCACACACGTTTTACCATAAGCTCTGATGGTTCTAGAATTTTCCCAAAGCAGGATGATAATCATTTCCAGAGCAGCAGGGCCATTTCTAGCTTTGTAGGAGCCCTATACAAGACTGTATAAGTCTTTTAAAATGGAAAAAAGAAAATCTCCCCCCTCCCAACAAACACATTAAAAAAATATGAGGTTATTGTCTGGATGAATAGAAAAAAATTAAATATTACATACAATAAAAACGTAGCCAGCAGTTTCTGCTGCTGATCTGAAGTTTTTTCAGTCGATCTTAGCTGTGGGAGCAGCGGCTATTAGCACTGGCCGGAAACGAAGGCGGCGTGGTAAACGTGCCGGTGCGCTAGTCAGGCTGAAGAAACGAGGATATCGCACGCCGCTCCCATCGATCCATCTGACCAATGTCCGCTCTTTGGCGAACAAAATGGACGAACTGCTGCTCCTGACTCACAAAAACCTGGATTTTAGCAGATCTGGCGCCCTGTGTTTCACGGAGTCCTGGCTGAGTGAACACATCCCGGACAGCGCGGTTCGCCTGGACGGATTCCAACTGTTTCGCGCTGATCGCAGCCGAGAATTCTCTGGAAAGACTAAAGGTGGTGGAATCTGCTTCTACATAAACGAAGGTTGGTATACTGATGTCACAGTGTTGAAGAAGTTTTGTAGCCCTAACCTAGAGTCACTGTTCATAAACTGTAAACCCTTTTATTCACCGCGAGAGTTCTCCTCATTTATTCTGGTCAGAATTTATATCCCGCCTGCTGCTTGTACAACGGAGGCACTGCAGCACCTCGCTGACCAGATAGCAGAAGTGGAGGAAAAACATCCAGACTCTCTGCTTATCATTCTGGGTGATTTCAATAGAGCTAATCTCACAAATGAGCTTCCTAAATACAGACAACATATTAAATGTCCCACCAGGGACACAAATACACTTGACCACTGTTACACAGTTTTAAGAAACGCCTATCATGCCGTCCCCCGTGCAGCTCTGGGTTTTTCTGACCACTGTCTGCTCCATCTTATTCCAACATACAGACAGAAACTAAAAACTTCCAAGTCTGTTGTAAGGACTGTGAAGAAATGGACTGAGGAATCAAAGCTGAAGTTACAAGCCTGCTTTGACTGCACAGACTGGAGTGTTTTTGAAGATGCAGCCATTAACCTAAATGAACTCACTGACACTGTGACATCATACATCAGTTTTTGTGAGGACATGTGTGTGCAGACCAAGACCTTCTGCACATACAACAACAATAAACCCTGGTTCACTCCTAAACTGAAGCAGCTACGTCAGACCAAGGAGGAGGCCTACAGGACTGGTGACTGGACTCTGTACAAGCAGGCCAGAAACATGCTGACGAAGGAGACCAGGCTTGCTAAGAGGAGCTACAGTGAGAAGTTACAACAAAACTTCTCAGCCAACAACTCTGCTTCTGTTTGGAGAGAATATCACCAACTACAGGAGACCATCCCCCCACCCTGTGGAAAACCTCCAGCTGGCTAACGACCTAAACAGCTTTTACTGTAGGTTTGAAAAGAACCTACAGTTCTCACCTCCCACCCACACAAAAGGATTATCTGCAGCCCCAGGAACTCCATCCCTCCTCCACTCTGACCTCCCACCAGCACTAACGATCTGTGAAGAGGAGGTGCGCCGGGTCTTTCAGAGACAAAAGATCAAGAAGGCTGCAGGGCCCGATGGTGTGTCTCCCTCCTGCCTGAGAGTTTGCTCCAACAAGTTGGCCTCCATCTTCACCCGGATCTTTAATAGATCACTGGAGCTGTGTGAAGTGCCTTCCTGCTTCAAACGCTCCATCATCATTCCAGTTCCCAAGAAACCCTCTGTTACAGGATTAAACGACTACAGACCTGTTGCCTTGACCTCTGTGGTCATGAAATCCTTGGAGAGATTGGTGCTGAACCACCTGAAGGTCGTCACAGGCCCCCTGATGGACCCACTGCAGTTTGCCTACTGGTCAAACAGGTCAGTGGATGATGCAGTGAATATGGGACTACACTACATCTTGCAACACCTCGACTCCCCAGGGACGTACGCCAGGATCCTGTTTGTCGACTTCAGCTCAGCGTTCAACACCATCATCCCAGGCATTCTTCATCAGAAACTCCTCCAGCTCAAGGTGCCCCCCTCCACCTGCCAGTGGATCTCCAGCTTTCTGACTGACAGGTGGCAACAGGTGAAGCTAGGGAGATTTACATCCAGCTCCCGAAAAATTAGTACTGGCGCCCACCAAGGATGTGTCCTTTCCCCACTGCTCTTCTCCCTCTACTCCAACGACTGCACCTCAGAGGACCCTTCGGTGAAGCTCCTGAAGTTTGCGGACGACACCACAGTCATCGGTTTGATCCGGGATGGTGATGAGTCTGCATACAGGCGGGATATATTCCTGTATATATTTGACATCCTTTTATAGAAACGTGGACAGACTGTAATTTACTGTACATACTCTGTTGTCATTGAATCCTTATTTAAATCTTATTTAAATCCTCCACCTGAACAATGAGAGCAAGTTTTTGGCCAAAGTCAAATTCCTTGTATGTGTTGTGCATACTTGGCCAATAAAGCTGATTCTGATTCTGAAAAAAATGTAAAATTTAAAAGAGGTAACTTTTTTGAGAAAAAAAATTACATTTATTATGAAAAAGTAGAGAATTTATTTTTTTAAAAAAAGTCACAATTTTATGAGAAAAAAATTCAAATTCAGGTGAAAAACTGGAGAATTTACAAAAAAAGTTACACATTTGCAAAGAAAAAAATACACATTTATGAGAAAAAACACCTGCAAATTTACGATGAAAAAAGTTGAAAGCTTAGAAGAAAAAAAATCAGCAAATTGACAGAAAAAAGTTTCAAATTTACTACAAAAAAATCAAATTTACAAGAACAAAGCTGAAAATTTAAAGTTTAAAAAGTTGAGAATTTACAAGACAAAAAGATTGCAAATTTGCAAAAAAAAAAATAAATACAAATTTATGAGAAAAAAGTTGAAAATTTAAGACAAATAAGTTGCAAGTTTACAAGAAAAAAGTAGCAAATTGAGGAGGAAACAAGTTGCAAATTTACAAAAAAAAGTCAGATGTATGAAGAAAAAATTTGAAAGTTTAGGGAAAAAATCTGCAAATTTACATAAAAATGTTGCAAATTTACTACAAAAAAATGAGTTTACAAGAAGAAAGTAAAAATTTACAAAAAAAAGGTGAAAATTTATGAGAAAAAACACCTGCAAATTTACGATGAAAAAAGTTGAAAGCTTAGAAGAAAAAAAATCAGCAAATTGACAGAAAAAAGTTTCAAATTTACTACAAAAAAATCAAATTTACAAGAACAAAGCTGAAAATTTAAAGTTTAAAAAGTTGAGAATTTACAAGACAAAAAGATTGCAAATTTGCAAAAAAAAAAAAAAAAATACAAATTTATGAGAAAAAAGTTGAAAATTTAAGACAAATAAGTTGCAAGTTTACAAGAATAAAGTAGCAAATTGAGGAGGAAACAAAGTTGCAAATTTACAAAAAAAGTCACAAATGTATGAAGAAAAAATTTGAAAGTTTAGGGAAAAAATCTGCAAATTTACATAAAAATGTTGCAAATTTACTACAAAAAAATGAGTTTACAAGAAGAAAGTAAAAATTTACAAAAAAAGGTGAAAATTTATGAGAAAAAATGCTGAGAATTTATACGACAAAAAATTGCAAATTTACAGAATAACATTACAAATTCATGAGAAAAAAAGTTGAAAGTTTATAAGTTGCAGCTTTAAAAGAAAAAAGCAAATTGAGGAAACAATGCAAATTTACAGGATTAAGTCACAAATTTGAAATTAAAAAAGTTGAAAGTTTAGGGAAAAAATCTGTATATTCACAAAAAAAATGTTGCAAATTTATGAGAAAAAAGTTGAGAATTTACAAGGGAAAAAGTTGCAAATTTACAAGAAAAAACATTACAACATTACAAATTTATAAGAAAAAAGTTAAACATTTCTGAGAAATAAGATGCAAGTTTACAAAAAAGTAGCAAATTGGGGAGACAAAAGTTGCAAATTTACAGAAAAACATTACAAATTGATAAGAAAAAAGTTGAAAATTTATGATAAATAAGTTGCAGGTTTACCAGAAAAAGTGGCAAATTGCAAATTTATGAGAAAAAAAGTTAAGAATTTACAAGGAAAAAAGTTGCAAATTTGCAAGAAGACTAAAAATTTATGAGGACTAAAACAAAAATTTCTGAGAAATAAGTTGCAAGTTTAGAATAAAAAATCTGCAAATTTATAAGAAAAAAGATGTGGTTTTGCAAGACGGCAATGTGTTTTTTACAAAGTAAATTTTAATATTTTGAGGTGGCTTGTAGCTTCTGCTCCCGCCCCCACCCCACCCCAGCGGCTGAGGGGACCCACAGCATTTGCATATTCTGCTTTCTGGTATAAATTTGGTGGTGTTTTCTAGTGAACCTGCAACATTTATATATGGATGCTGGTTATGTCATGGTTTTTAAAGGGTTTGAACTCTTCTCCATTCCCTGAAATGACCCCCAAAAAGCTGGAAGTGTCTCTGAGCAGGATGAATGTAGAGACACGTGTGATGTGACCCTTCAGTGTAAACACTGTGGCTGTCTGCAGCTGCTGCTGTTGTGCTGACTCCAGCTCATAACAGCCAGTTAGCACCAACAATATGTAATGCATTACTGACAGGACGCCATACGATGGTATCAGAGCGACTAGTGAAATGTGAGCGGTGTCTGTCACCAGTAACTCTGACTGGGGCTCAGGGGGAGTTTTTATCTGCTGCTATTTATACCCGGGTAAATAATCTTTATTGAATAAGGAATGACTGACGAGTTTCAGGTTACAACACGCTCACTGTCGTCCTGCTCTAAAACATCACATGGAGAATAATACTGTGAACACAGATGTGACAAGCAGGGCTGTTACCTGCTTTTGAGGGACTGTGGAAGGTTGTGTTTGACGGCCCCTATTTTTTGCAGCGGGAAGGAGTTTATCTATCTATAAATTCAAGATATCTCTGTCTGTCTGTCTGTCTGTCTGTCTGTCTGTCTGTCTGTGTGTTCCTCAGCTATCTCTCAAACCATTCGTCACATTGACCTAAGATTTTAAACGTGCTTTATTGAAGCTACGAGGGTGTGCATCCTCAAATGGGATGTAATAAAAAAGTTTAGCCACCACTGTGTGACCGATCTGTGTCTTCATCCCCTGGCTTCAAGAAGTGTGGACGGGGTTTCGGACTGACTCTATGCTCACTGGATAATACGTCGCATCACGGCCATGCTGACTGGACAATATGCGGCATCACGGCATCATGACCAGTCAGTCACCACAATGCTTTGCAAACAAAGATTTTAGAAGGGCTGCTTTGCTGCTGAGGTTATGAGGGTGTGCATCCACGAGTATGGAGCTGCTCAGTCAAAATATATACCATAAAGTTGCGTATTTGCCATAGAGAATGTGGGGGGGGGGGGGACTGCCGGGGACCCGCATATCCACAAGTATGGAGCCACTATATACCATAAAGTCATGTAGGTCTAATGGATATATTCGCCATAGAGAACATGAGGTGCGGGGGGGGGGGGGGGGTTGCTGCCAGGGACCCGTGGTGCCGCATAGTCATCACTGGCACACGGGTAAGGCAGCAGCCGATACTCCCATTAACCGGCCAACACCAGTGTCCCACCATGCGCTCCACGAACGTTTGGGGGGAGGCACGCTCAGCCTGCCTGGTCAGTGGTACACGAAAGTCCAGACTGCTGCTTCATTGTGGAGCGGAATGACCAGATCAACTGCATATTACATGTGGACACATGCTTTGACTAAATGACAGCAAGACGCAAAAATGTCCAAATACCAAAATAAATCATCTTTATTTAAATATTTACAGACAAATGGGCAACACTGATGCAAAAACTTGCAGCCAAATGGGCCATTCTCCTGTATGTGTGTGTGTGTGTGTGTGTGTGTGTGAGTGAGTGAGTGAGTGAGTGAGTGAGTGAGTAAGTGAGTGAGAGAGAGAGAGACTGGTGAAGGGATTGGCGCTGTACCATGGATGCCGCGAATTTCCCTCTGGTGATCAATAAAGTATACAAGATACAAATACAAAATAATAATAATAATAATAATAATAATAATAATAATAATAATAATAATAATAATAATAATAATAATAATGTTCGGTGTTTTGTACTTATACAGTGGTGTGAAAAAGTGTTTGCCCCCTTCCTGATTTCTCATTTTTTTGTATGTCACACTTAAATGTTTCAGATCATCATCCATCTTCTTCCACTTAATCCTTTTCGGGTCGCGGGGGGGCTGGAGCCTATCCCAGCATCTTTGGGCGAGAGGCAGGGTACACCCTGGACAGATCGCCAGTCCATCACAGGGCCGACACAGAGAGACAGACAACCATTCACTCTCACATTCATACCTAAGGACAATTTAGAATCCCCAGTTTGAGGCCAATTAACAAATTTAAATATTAGACAAAGATAACACAAGTAAACACAAAACGCACTTTTTAAATGAAGGTGTTTATTATTCAGGGTAAAAAAAATCCAAACCTACATGGCCCTGTGTGAAAAAGTGATTGCCCCCTAAACCTAATAGCTGGTTGGGCCACCCTTAGCAGCAACAACTGCAATCAAGCGTTTGTGATAACTGGCAATGTCTTTTACAGCACTGTGGAGGAATTTTGGTCCACTTATCTTTGCAGAATTGTTGTAATTCAGCCACACTTTAGGGTTTTTGAGCATGAACCACCTTTTTAAGGTTATGCCTCAGCATCTCAATCGGATTCAGGTCAGAACTTTGACTAGGCCACTCCAAAGTCTTCATTTTGTTTTTCTTAAGCCATTCAGAGGTGGACTTGCTGGTCTGTTTTCGATCATTGTCCTGCTGCAGAACCCAAGTGCGCTTCAGCTTGAGGTCATGAACAGATAGTCGGACATTCTTCTTCAGGATTTTTTAGTAGACAGCAGAATTCATGGTTCCATTTGCCACAGCAAGTCTTCCAGGTCCTGAAGCAGCAAAACAGCCCCAGACCAACACACTACCACCCCCATATTTTACTGTTGGTATGATATTCCTCTTCTGACATGCTGTGTTACTTTTACGCCAGATGTAATGGGACACACACCTTCCAAAAAGTTCAACTTTTGTCTCATCAGTCCACAGAGTATTTTCCCAAAAGTCTTGAGGATCATCAAGATCTTTTCTGGCAAAACTGAGATGAGCCTTTATG
Organism: Pholidichthys leucotaenia; assembly: GCA_020510985.1. NCBI lineage: Eukaryota > Metazoa > Chordata > Actinopteri > Cichliformes > Pholidichthyidae > Pholidichthys > Pholidichthys leucotaenia. The sequence goes on along the minus strand of CM035847.1, from coordinate 285,183,523 downwards.
TTCTTTTTGCTCAGCAGTGGTTTTCGTCTTGGAACTCTGCCATGCAGGCCATTTTTGCCCAGTCTCTTTCTAATGGTGGAGTCATGAACACTGACCTTAACTGAGGAAAGTGAGGCCTGCAGTTCTTTGGATGTTGTTGTGGGGTCTTTTGTGACCTCTTGGATGAGTCGTCGCTGCACTCTTGGGGTAATTTTGGTCTGTAATTTTGGAACTGAGCTTTCCAAAGTTATGATAAACCACAGTTAATTTATGTTTTAACAGGGGAGACAATTACTTTTTCACACAGGGCCATGTAGGTTTGGATTTTTTTCACCCTTAATAATAAACACCTTCATTTAAAAACTGCATTTTGTGTTTACTTGTGTTATCTTTGTCTATTTAAATTTGTTTGATGATCTGAAACATTTTAGTGTGACAAACATACAAAAAAAATGAGAAATCAGGAAGGGGGCAAACACGTTTTCACACCACTGTAATATTGCTAAAATATAAAAGGATGTACTACAATGGGTCTCAAATATTTGTAAACGTGTCCTGTTATAGTACTGCATGACTTTATTGATGATAGACTATAAACTGTCATGAACCCGGTTTTGGTTCCACCAAACCCAGTTCTGACACCGCGGCTATTTTGGCCTGTTTACTATTTATTTTCCATCAGGTGCTTCAGGGAGCCCTTTGGGTCCTCCGCTCCCTGACTGCTCGGGCACGCCCCCTCCTCCTATCAGTGTCATCAGCTGTGTTTTGTTATTGGTGTTTCACACACATACACACACACACCTCATTCACTGCCATTCACACGCTCTGACACTCACTCATGCACACATGTTTTCAATTTGTTCTGGCCACGCTCCTTCACATCGGCGGTCTCTTCCCTCATTAGTATTATGATTATTTAAACGCTGTGTTTATGGGAAGAGATCGTCGGAGCATTGCACTTCATACACGGCGCCGTGTTCCTCCGTGTATGCCAGTTGTCATTACCTACGTTTACTTTCAGCCTGACCAAAGTAGTCTCCTCTTACACTACGTTACTGTTGTAAGTTAGTTGGTGTAAGCGGCTGTCCAGCTTTATCTTCATCCACTGGACTGCACAGACGACCCTGAATTGCTCCAGCCCTAAGTTTATGTTTGCCTTTCTCTTAGTGCCTCCATTGCGGCACTAGGCATTCCCTCCCTCGGGCTGTAGAGCATCCAGGTGGCGTCCCTGTATGTCTGGTGGCCACAAGTGCAACCATTTCCACTCTCTGTTTGTTGCGTGACTGTTTCTGGACAATACTGGAGTTCTTGTTAAATAAAGTGCACAAATCTACTCCTGCTCCTGGGTTTGTCATTCCCCCCTCGGTGCGCTGCGTAATGGCACACGAGGGTTCATAACAGAATGCTCCGGCCAGCAAGAAAAAAACCCAGCAGAGTAGACATGCGTTTTTTCTTTTCTTTTCACCCTCTTTTTCCTTTTTCCGTGAGCAACAACATGGTGACTTAGTCGGACGAGGAGCTGAGAGCCCAGGATCTGCTGGAGCAGGCTCTTTTCTCCACTCAGTGGCCACGGTCCCCTGAAGACGTTCAGTGGGTGCGGCTCACCGCTGAGGATGTCAGGCGGGGTCATCCCGGCCTCTAGATCGTTCTGAGGGTGGATGACATCCTCTCCTTCTTCTTTTCCGCACCAGACGCGGAGCTGGAGAGGGCCTCCCTGACATGGGAGGCATCTTTCTGCCTGAAGAAGCACTCACGGTGGAGGAAGACACCCTCCTCCCACGGCTCTCCCACTCCTGCGGCATCCCTCGAGCCTGGGCACACTCCGTCCCCTGATGTGATGACGGAGGAGAAGAGACTGGGTCTGCTCACTCTGATAGACCGCCAGATCAAGGAGGAGGGCCGTGAGAGGGAGGAACAAGAATGCATGCTTCTGGCTGTGACTGTTCCATCCTCCAGGCCGGGGGCCGCCAAATCCACAGGTTTGATGATGGAGGAGGAAAGACTGGATTTGCTCACCCTCATCGACCGTCGGCTCAAGGAGGAATGCTCAGTGAGGAGAGGAGACACCTTGGAGGCCGCTGGGGACATCCAAAGCCAGGAGAACGGGCAAGTTTTTCCTCATGTAACTGTCACTGTTGATGAACAATTTTGCCTGCCTCCTGGCCAGGAGACTCAGGGTTTGCAGTCCCCTTAGTGCTCCGCCCCAGCGGCATATAGTAGCCCTTCGTCTGACCTCTCCAAACTTTCTTTCTGTGCCCCAACGATTTTGCCAGCCCCGGAACCAGGCCACTCGAGGGGAGAGGAACCGGAAGTCCTGGAGGGTCCAGTGCTAGGATCAGCGGTGAGGCCGTTCCCGGCTGCCACGCCAGAGGAGCCAGTGGCATGGAAGACGGCGCACGGGAGCACCGAGACTGCCATCACCATCATGCCTGCTGTGGGGGTCACTGCAGCAGAGTCATCCCCTGGACCAGACCGCCGGCTGACTGGACCTCAAACATCATCATCGGCGTCATTGGAGTCCTGGACAGCGGTGGAGCTTGAGCGCAGACAAGTAATCTCTGCTGTACTTTACCTGTCGATTGTTGAGGGATCTTGCCTGGCTCTTGGGGAGGAGAGCCAGGTGCAGCCCCCAGCTGCATCTGGACTCCCCTTGCCGGGCTCTGCCGCTGCCGGCGATCCTAACTGTCTCTCCTCTCCCGTCTCCTCCGAGCTCCTTCCTAGGGTCTCCAGAGAGGAGCCGCCGCAACTTGAGTCATCCACAGATGACAACACGGGCTCAGCTGTTCCAGAGGAGGTCGATGGGGGTATAGCACCTGACGGACCGATGGTACCTGCGCACCATAAGTCATTGGAGCCCTGAATGGCGGTGGAGCCCGAGTTCAGGCAAGTGTGGTCCATAATGTCTGTTATGTCTATGTCGATGTCACACTGCCCGACTCATGGTGAGGAGGGCCCGGGGTAGCTCGCAGTAAGCCCTCGAGGCCACCTCATCGGGCTCTGCTGCTGCTGCTGGCAACCCTGACTTGGTCTCTTTCTCTCTCCCTCCAGGTTCGGAGCTCCTGGCTAGAGTCGCCGGAGAGCAGCCAACGCCTCCTGAGGTCACCAAGGATCTGGACTCAGCGCCGGGGCCAGGAAGGAACCCTACCTCCCCCGTTGGGGAGGCCACCACAGGAGCAATGAGGTCCCCGACGGGGACTACCGCAGGTACAACAGCACTCCAGCCGGAGTCCACCGCCGGTGTAGCAGAGCTCCAGCCGGAGTGCACCGCCGGTGCAGCACAGCTCCAGCCGGAGTCCACCAACGGTGTAGTAGAAACCCAGCTGGAGTCCACCGCTGGTGCAGCAGAGCTCCAGCCAGAGTCCACCGCCGGTGCAGCAGAACCTCAGCCAGAGACCACCGCCGGTGCAGCAGAGCTCCAGCCGGAGTCCACCGCCGGTGCAGCCATTTCCCAGACCAGGACCATCGTAGGTGCAGCCATGTCCCAGACCGGGACCAGCGAGGGTGCTACGGTCCCCCTGCTCCAAGTCTCAGAGGATGGGGGGGCTCCTATCCCTTGGTTTTGCCACCTACCTCTAAGATTGCCGGTGGGTAGGCAACCTCTTTGCCTGCCCCTCTGGTCCTGGTGGCTCTACCACGCTGGCCGGCCACCTGAAAGACTTGGCTCTCGGGTGGGTGGCCCATCGGTCCTGGCAGGCCACCTGACACTGTTTAGTGGGCCGCCTGCTGGGCTTGGGACTCGGGCAGGCCACCTGATCAGTCACCCCTCGCCATGCCTGAGGCCTGGGACTCTGGTCAGCCCCCTGAACTTTGGACTTCTGGGGAGGGGGGTTAGTGCCCTAAGTTGAGGTTGTTAGGAGGGTTTATGCACTATATTTGTACATTATTTTTTGGTAGAATGTACTTCTAACCTGTTTTCCCCCCACCTCCCACCCTGGGTGGTGGTTGTCCGTTGTAGGGGGTTCTTTTGTGTTTTTTGTGTTTGTCTGCTGATGGCACTTGGGTGTCTGGTATCCACCCCTTGGGATGGGGGTAGGGGGGGGCTCTGTCATGAACCTGGGCTGTAGAGCATCCAGGTGGCGTCCCTGTATGTCTGGCGGCCACAAGTGCAACCATTTCCACTCTCTGTTTATTGCGTGACTGTTTCTGGACAATACTGGGGCTCTTGTTAAATAAAGTGCACGAATCTACTCCTGGTCTTGGGTTTGTCATTCCCCCCTCGGTGCGCTGTGTAATGGCGCACGAGGGTTCACAACATAAACTACACATATAAACTAAATTGTAATGGTGACTGAACAACTCCCATTCCCAAAGTGAAACATACAACATTTATGAATATAACTCATAAAAGATCACACAAATAAGTGATCTGACAAAAAAATAAACAAGCGGTTCTTAAACAGTGGCTAATATTGGATGCCCCATTCATTTTCAATTATAATATTCACACAGTCAAATAAATCTCAATTTAGTCCACCTCTGTATTCCACTTTCAAACACAGCCTACGCTTGGGCCTGGAAAGCCTAACTGGGATACCTGTTTTCAGACAGGAATACTTGGGTTCTACGGGCATGTACTAGTATGCTTTAAAATAAAGGAGTGCATTCAGCCTTTTTTTCCCTTAACTACAGTTTGTTTTTCTTAAATTGTATACTTTTTTCTCAGAAATTTGTGAATTCTTTTCTGAAATTAGCAATTTTTTTCTTAGAAATTTGCAGCTTTTTTTCCTCAAATTTGTTACTTTTTTCTGTGAATTTTCAGCTTTTTCTCTTCAATTTGTGAGTTTTTTTCTTGCAAAGTTTCAACATTTTTGAGAAATTTGCAACTCTGTTCTTGTAAATTTACAGCTTTTTTCCTCAGGAATTTAACTTTTTCACTTCCATTTTCTCTTTTTCTGTTCTGACCTTTTTCTTGTAAATTTGCTACTTTTTTCTAAAAAAAATTACAACTTTTTTCTCTTAAATTTTCAACTTTTTCTCATAAATTCGCAGTTTTTTCAGAAATTTGAAATTTTTTCTTGAAAATCTGCAACTTTTTTCTAAAGAATTTACTTTTTCTTGTGAATTTTCCACTTTTTCTCTTCAATTTGTGACTTTTTTCTTGCAAAATTGCCACTTTTTTCTCAAATTTTCAACTTTTTTTTCTTCCATTTTCTCTTCTGACTTTTGTTTTAAATTTGCAACTTGTTTCTTGCAAATTTGCAACTTCTTCCCATAAGCTTGCAACTTTTTTCTTCTAAAGTTATGACTTTTTCCATTTGTACCTTTTTACAGCATATTTTCAACATTTCCTCAGAAATCTGCTCCTTTTTTCTTGTGAGTTTTTAACTTTTTTCTCTTCAAGTTGTGATTTTTTTCTTCCAAATTTGTAACTTTTTTCTCAGAAATTTGCAACTTTTTTCTTGCAAATTTGCAATTTTTTCTCATAAGACTGCAACTTTTTTGTTCTAAATTATAACTACTAAGGATAAGTACCGGCATCCTTACCACGACACCCACCACAGTCACATCAGGACCAGCAGAGGCAGGACATACTAAGCTGCTCGGAACTAAATTAGCCTAAAGAAACCCCGATGGCAATGAGCTTGAGTTTGATTTCAACCTAGATGCAGACCTACCTGAGGGTCATTGTGTTTGGTGAGCTTCGGGGCAAAAGCCTAGGAGGAGTGGCGAATGAAATGCAGATGGACGGACAGATGGACGGATGACAGATGCCCAGACTAATAATTCTGTCATTGCAGCTCATGAAAATCTTAGGGCCCTATTAGGGCAATCATTTCGCCAGACTTTCTGCCATACACCAGTGTTTTTGTTAGTTTCTGTCAGCACATAGTCTGTTTTATGCTTTGCGTTGCACCATCTAAGGGAGGAGGAGGAATGAATGAATGAATGAATGAATTTATTTATTTCGGATAATACAGTACAGGTTAAAAGAAACTGTATAATATAACAACAAGGTCAAATTAGACAAAGACTCCTTCTACTAAACAATTCCACGTGAGTTATCCGAAATGGGTGATGGCTGAAGCCGCAGCTTATATTGCCCACCCATATTCCATCCAAGAATTCAAAAGAAAAAAGAGTAAACAAGACAAGAGTGATTACAATTTAGAACAAAGCTAAGACAAAGTGTGACTGAGAGAAAAAAAAGAAAACTAAGCTAAGCTAGGTTAAGCAGTTACTATTCAAGACAAATCTAAGACAGAATGTCACAGAGAGAAAAAAACAAAAACAAAACTAAGCTACAACACAACACAGGCTGGATATGTCAATCCTTATGTGAGTTTACATGTCGTCTTGTAAATATGTTTGGAGTATTTCTTCCTTTAGTTTTTGTTTAAATTGTCCAAGCGTTGTACATGATTTTAATTCAGGTCCATAATCGTTCCATAATCTGACTCCTTGCACTGAAATACAGTGTTGCTTGGTGGTTGTTCTCACTGTAGGCTTTTGAAATATACATGTTCCTCTGAAGTGATATCGTTTCTCCCTTGTTTGGAACAACTTTTGGATATTTGCGGGCAGTGATAAATTCTTCACTTTGAACATTATTATTGCGGTTTTAAAGTCAACCAGATCTTTCAACTTGAGAGTTTTTTGTTTAAGAAAAAGTGGGTTTGTTGGTTCCCTGTAAGCTGCTTTGTTTATTATTCTAATAGCTCTCTTTTGAAGCATAAAGAGTGGATATATGTTTGTTTTGTATGTATTTCCCCATACTTCATTACAATATGTCATGTATGGGAGTATTAATGAATGATACAAGGTGTATAGTGTGGGTTGATTCAGCAAATATTTCACTCTGTGTAATATTGCAATTGATTTGGAAACTTTACCTTTAATATAATTAATATGTGACTTCCAACACAGCTTGTTATCAATTATTACTCCAAGGAATTTAGTTTCAGATACCCTTTCAATCTCTACACCATTTACACTGAGTTTGGGTACTGGATTGTTGTGATGGTTGTTAAAGACTATAAATTTTGTCTTACTTAAATTGAGCGTTAATTTGTTTGAATCAAACCACAGTTTAAGCTTTTCTAATTCCTTCCCGAGTGTATCCAGAAGTTGTTCCAAATTGTTTCCACTGCATAGCAGATTAGTGTCATCGGCAAACAATATTAAGTCCATTTTTTCTGAAACTTTACATATATCGTTGATATACATATTGAATAATAATGGTCCCAAAACTGAACCCTGTGGGACTCCACAGGTGACCTTCAGCAACTCTGAGTTTTTGTTGCTAACACATACATACTGATATCTATTCTTTAAGTAACTACTTAACCAGGACAGTGCTACCCCTCTAATACCAGAATTTTGTAGTTTCTTTAATAATAAATTATGATCTACTGTATCAAATGCTTTTTTAAGATCTAGGAATACTCCAACTGAATACTCTTTATTTTCAATGGCTGTTGATATTTTTTCTGTAAATTCCATTAGGGCATATGCAGTTGTCCTCTTGTGTCTGAACCCATATTGCTGCTCACATGGAGCAGCAATGGAGCTCACATGCTCAGGAGGAGAAGGAGGCTTATTTCAAAGAGGTGTGGCAACGTGCAGTCTAATGTGCATTACTATTATAGTGCATTCCATAAGAATCCGCTTTAGATCAGGAAAAAGGTCTATCGTCAGAAGCGCATTGTTTAATGATATTTCAGTGGCATGTTTTGAAATCGCGCCGCTCCGGAGCTCATGAGGAAGTGGCATGTGCTGGGATCTTCTTTAAATGGAGTGAGTTGCAACAGTCATAATGTAATCGCCCGTCATTTTAATTATATAATGATCATACACTAGTTTTTTTTTATTCCACCCACACTCTCATTTTAATTGCAGACTTACCATTGGAGTCTATAGATTAGGCATTAATGTATGATTTTTTTTTTAGGGGAATGAATGAGCAAACAGGGAGTGTGCTGTGGGCCGGGGGGGGGGGGGGGGGGGGTGTCAGTCTGATGGTATATATATATATGATGAAGGGTCATCAGCTGATCAGAAACAGGTGTTCAGCGGGGCTCCACTGACAGCCGGAAGCCCTGCTGAGACGCTGTCAAAATAAATGTCTAGAACCGCGCCTGAGGAGAGAAGAGAGACTACCGCACAGCCCGAATGCCGACGGAGTCAGCACACAACCCATGACAGTTGCCCCCGTTTCCGACACGGATTCTAGACGCGGTGTAACACCGGGCTCCCCCCCGCCAACTGGGAGGCCAACAAAACCACCCCAGGGAGGGAGGAGGGGGAAAGAAAAGGCCGTGGAGGGCTAGATCCTGGTGACCAGAGTGGAGAGAGAAAAAAAAAAAAAACCAACAGGAGACACTACAGAGTATGAAAAAAAAAGCACAGCAACACTCCATAATGTACCAACAGGTGGCATACTACGTCCAAATAAGGAACAACTAAGCCTACTGGCCATAAACAGAAACTCGGGTCAAAGAACCAAGATACATAGTTCCAAGGAAAAAACACATATCATCCCCCACAAAGGAAAGGGGGGAGAGAAAAAAACCACTACAAATGTTGAAACCCTGCAGTTGTAAATCCACACACAAACTGTACAGGCAACGAATGGCTATTTGAACAGAGGAAAAACAAAAAACACTCGCTAGGAAGCGGTGACATAAACAATTCATACATAAGACCCCCGCACATTCCAAAAGGTTACAGGAGAACCGAAATAGAACTCAGGGATGAAAGCAGTCTAAACACCACAGCATGAAAGCCGATAGCTCGGGGGGGCCGCCCTGCATCTAGCGTCCATATCGCTGGCAGGGGGAAAAGGAACAGTTCGGGGGGCCTACCCCAGTCCTATGCCAGGAAACACAATTCCTCTGGCGGCCGGGCCAGATTGCCGAACAGACATGAAAGTTTGTCGGGTGGCCGACCCGGAATGCCAAACAGGCCGGGCAGTCCTCCAGGCAGCCGACCCGCATCACCCAGCCCCCAGGACCGCAGGGGAGTAGTATGATGATGATAATAAAGATGAAGATGATGAGCCAGTCTAGCGTCAGGCGGCAGAGGATCTGCAGCTCCCTCACCGACCTTGGACCAAACCGGTGGTGCACCCCCGTTGGACCCCGACCAGGTTAGCGCGGCACCCACGACGGACCCTGATTGGGCCGGAGCAGCAACCGCGATCGACCCCGATTGGGTCTTGTTGGTACCCACGTCGGACCCCGATTGGATCGGAGCAACACCCACAATGGACCCCGATTGGGTCTCGTCAGCACCCTCGTCAGACCCCAATTGGGTCAGTGCCACACCCGCGATAGACCCCAACTGGGTCGGAGCAGCACCAGAAACAACCTCCAACCCCGGACCCGGAACCTCCCGCACAGCGACCAGGAATGACTCTGCACCGGTGACCCTGGGAGAAGGCTCAGGAGAAGGAAAAGAACCGGGATCAGGATCACCGGTAGCGACAGAGCCCAGTGAGATGGGCTCGGATGCAGAGGACGGCTGCACCCGGCTCGTCTCCCTGAGAGGCAGGCAAAAATGCTCCAGAATTGATAGAAGGAAGACAAAATAGAGTACTTGCCTGTATTCGAGTTCTGTTACCGTCCAGGACTTCGTCGATCCGGGCTCAGGACGAAGCTCATCGTCTGGCTTCCACTCGGCTGTGGCGGGCTCCGCAGCCGGCATGATGTTTTTCACAACCTGAGGAACCTCCAACGCTGACGTCCACGCTGACGACCTGCACGGCGTGGTGGCAGGGGTTCCTCGACCTGCTGGATTGGACTGCTCTACCGTGGAGACCCGGGGACGCTTCATTGTCGGCGCAGGCTCCAAACTGCAGTCCGCGCTCCTCCTCTGCCCACGACGTGGCTGCGGGACTGGAACCAGGCTATCTAGGGCCGCGGGCTCCCACCTTGTCCGGCGGCGTAGGCCTGGCACCGTGGAACGCTCAGAGGAAGAAGACACAGAGGTAGCAGGTCCATTACTATTTACTGCAGCAGGAGGAGGGAGTTTAGGGGACTGTGAACCCCAAACTCCACCCCCAGGAATCAAGCAAGACAATTCATCTAATATGGAAACAGAATGAAAAGTTACTTGCCTGACCCGTGGAGGCCCGATGGAACCCGCTGCAGTGGACTTCGTTTCTCCCTTGCCCCGCTGGATGGTGATGGAGGGCCCCCTGGGAGGATGAGGAGGAGTCGCTCGTGGTGGATCCACGACGGGCGTTGCCAAAGCAGGACTCATAACTTTCACAGGTGCCGAGGAAGACGTCGAGGAGGAGGGGATGACAGCCGAAGCGATCCGGGCACCAGGAGCTGACGAAACAGCGGGAGGAGGTGACCCTGGGAGAGAGGCTGGGGGAATTCCCTCTTGATGAGACGTAGGAGCGGCAGCTGTCAGAAAGGTGGAGTCTTTGTGACGACCCGGAACAGGACCTGGACAGGGTTCTTGCTGAGGCCTTTTGTTAGCTTTGTGACGACGGTTACCGGCAGAGGGCGAGGCAAAGGAGAGACCCAGGAAACGCCGCTCCTGTGCGGAAACAGAAGCAAGCAGGTCGGCGAACTCTGGATAGTCCTTTAACGCTGGATTCCTCTCCACTAGCCTGACTGCCACCGTCATATGCTTTATCACCTGCGTAGGGTGAACGGCGGAGCAAGCAGCTGCCACTCGGTCCCTGATGGAAACAGCTGTCAGACGTAGCGTCTCTGGGGGAATTCTGACTGACGACACACTCTCTCGGGGATCACCCCTGGGCGGTGCGAACTCCTGGCCTGGAGCGAGGACAGGAATGGGATCCTGAAGCGAGGAGCGAGGATACCTCCTCTTCGGCTTCCTGCCAGGGTTTCCCTCCAGCCCACGGAGTCTCTCCCGCTGCACGGCGATTTCAGCCTTCCTTGCCGTGACTTCCGGGTGGTTGGAATAGCGGGGAAGGAGATTAATAGTGTCCTCAGCAAGGTCCAGGTACCAGCGCAAGCCGCTGGGAAAGCGATGGCTATGAGCGTTGGAAAGGATTCCGTTGACCTCGATGAGAGCCATAATTAGCTCGTAGCCCAGGCTTGTGGCGTAGCCCTTCAGCGGCGACGCCATCTCCCAGCACACTGGTACGCTGAACAAGGGAACTGACAAGTCCAATTAAACAAACTACGGCCACCAGCGTCTCTTTGGGCTGTGACCTACTGACACGGATGGCTCTCACAAGCCATCAGTGAGACGCTATAGGCAGCCGTGGGTTTGTTCATTTATTAAATAAAGACACAGAATGACAAAATAACAAGCCTCGTGGGGCAAACACAAATAAATACAAACACTTACATATGCACAGTGAGGGCGGAACCTGGACGCTGTGGGAACTGACCTCAGGGTTAGGGAAGCCAGACTGGAAGGAAACGTAGGAACATAAATGCAGGTCGCAGCCTTGAGCAAACAGAGCTGCTCCCTTAAATTGGGAGGAATAGATAGACCAGCTGATGAAGGGTCATCAGCTGATCAGAAACAGGTGTTCAGCGGGGCTCCACTGACAGCCGGAAGCCCTGCTGAGATGCTGTCAAAATAAATGTCTAGAACCGCGCCAGAGGAGAGAAGGGAGATTACCGCACAGCCCGAGTGCCGACGGAGTCAGCACACGACCCATGACAAGGGGCTCTGGTCAGTGCCAAACCCATCTTAAACCATCACGATGACAATTCACTTTAGATAACGTGGCTCTTTGCATTAAAGGGATGGGAAGGAGCGCTTTGGATTGGATTATCCAAAAACACCTCTGAATGATTAGACTGGCCTCTTTGCATCATGGACCGGCGGAGTGTTCATTTTTATGCCGTTGTGATAAGGAAATGATTTCTTGGTTGAGAACAGGTGTGGCAGTAATCAGGCCTGGGTGTGGCTAGAGAAATTGAACTCAGCTTTCCAAAGATGTGATAAACCATAGTTAATTTATGTTTTAACGGGGGGTGGGGGGGCAATCACTTTTTCACACAGGACCATGTAGGTTTGGATTTTCTTTTCCCCTTAATAATAAGCACCTTCATTTAAAAACTGCATTTTGTGTTTACCTGTCTTTTTACAGTGTATGTAAACGTCTGGTTTCAACTGTGACAGAACCAGGACCTATTTTTGGTCTTCTGTAGGTCACTGATAACTATACGTAGGCTGTGAAGCTGACCTGAGCGTGGGCTTCACTGTCCTAGTCTGCTGCAGCTCTTGCTCAGGGTCTCTGAAGCCGGTGAAGGTGTAGTAGCTTTTATCCTATTTGATAGGTTCAATTTCAATTCAATTCAATTCAACTTTATTTATATAGCGCCATTTCACAACAACAGTCATCTCATAGCACTATCAACTGTAGGGGGGACCCCCACAGTTGCAGAAAGACCCCAGCAATCAGGCGATCCCCTGTGAGCAAGCACTTGGCGACGGTGGAGAGGAAAAACTCCCTTTTAACAGGAAGAAACCTCCAGCAGAACCAGGCTCAGGGAGGGGCAGTCATCTGCTGCGACTGGCTGGGGGGTGAGGGGATAGAGAAGAAGAAAAGAACAGACATGTAGAGAGCAAACAGCATGATGGGGACTCAATCTATGGGAGAGAACAAACAAATGTTAATGACCAGCAAAAAAAAAAATATTTCATAGAGAGTGAGGAAAGGAGTGAGGCCCAGTGCATTACTGGAGGTCCCCCGGCTGACTAAACCTATTAGCAGCATAACTAAGGGAGGGTTCAGAAACACATGATCCCTCCCTAATTGTAGGCTATATCAAAAAGGTAGGTTTTAGCCCTATTCTTAAAAACAGAGATCGAGTCTGACTCCCGAATCTGGATTGGCAGCTGATTCCACAGGAGAGGAGCTTGATAACTGAAGGCTCTGCCTCCCATTGTACTTTTGGAGATTCTAGGTATTACAAGTAATCCTGCATTTTGGGAGCGTAGTGCTCTGTTAGGATGATACGGTAGTATCAGATCTTTTAAATAAAAAGGAGCCTGATTGTTTAGAGCTTTGTAAGTAAGAAGAAGGATTTTAAACTTAATTCTAAACTCTATGGGAAGCCAATGAAGGGAGGCCAGAACCGGAGAGATATGATCTCTCTTTCTAGTACCTGTTAAAACTCTTGCTGCAGCATTTTGGATCAGCTGAAGACTTTTTAAAGATGTTTTAGGACAGCCTGATAATAAAGAATTACAATAATCTAATCTCGAGCTAACAAAAGCGTGGATCAGCTTCTCAGCATCACTCTGAGACAAGATGCTCCTTATCTTGGCAATATTACGCAAATGATAGAAGGCAGTCTTAGAAACAAATTTAATATGTGAATTGAAGGACAAATCCTGATCAAAAATAACTCCAAGGTTCCTCACAGAGCTATTAAGAGAAAGAGTAACTGCATCCAAACTGAAAGTTTGATTTGGAAAGGAATTTCTAAGGTTTTTTGGACCAACAAGAATGACTTCAGTCTTATCTGAATTTAATAGCAGGAAATTACAAGTCATCCAAGCTTTGATTTCCTTAAGACAGGCTTCTAACTTGGCTAATTGATTAGTATCATCTGGCTTCATTGACAGGTATAATTGTGTGTCATCTGCATAACAATGAAAATGTATACAGTGCTTTCTAATAATGTTGCCTAACGGAAGCATATATAAACTAAAAAGAGTAGGGCCTAGCACAGATCCCTGTGGAACTCCATGACTAAGCTTTGAGCTGAAAGAAAACTTATCATTTACATGAACAAACTGGAACCTATCAGATAAATAAGATCTAAACCACTGCAACGAAGTTCCATTAAGTCCAACATAGTGTTCTAATCTATCAAGTAGAATATTATGATCAATAGTATCAAAAGCTGCACTAAGATCTAAAAGGACAAGTACAGAAACTAGTCCATTATCAGATGCAATGAGGAGGTCGTTAGTGACCTTTGCTAAGGCTGTTTCAGTACTATGATGGATTCTAAACCCGGATTGAAACTCTTCAAGTAAACCATTTCCCTGCAGGTGGTCAAATAATTGCGTAGCAACAACTCTTTCTAAGATTTTTGAAATGAAAGGGAGATTAGAGATTGGTCTATAGTTAGCTAAAGCTCCTGGATCTAGCGTTGGCTTTTTGAGTAAGGGTTTAATTACAGCCGTTTTAAAAGCCTGCGGTACATGGCCTAAAGTCAATGAAGAATTGATTATATGAAGAATAAAGCTCCCAATAAGTGGGAAGACTTCTTTAAATAACCTGGTAGGAATAGGGTCTAAAAGACAAGTTGAAGGTTTGGATGAGGAAACTATTTTGTCTAACTCACAAAGGTCGATTGGAGTAAACTCATCAAGACAGACATCAATAGAAGGAGTTGTAGTAGTTACAGTATTTAAGTTAACTGTGGGAAGAATCTGATTGATTTTATCTCTGATGGATGAAATTTTATTATTGAAAAAGTTCATAAAGTCCTGACTAGTAAGCTCTAAGGGGAGGTGTGTAGAAACAAAACAAAGACAATAGAGACACTGATATAAGCACTTTACCTTATCTGTACTTAGCCATTGGCTGTTGGATGTTCCAGCAGTGTCAGAGCCATTACTCGGGCAGCTTCTCCTGTCCTGATGAGCTCTGAGTTTGAGTCTGCAGTCCCACCGGGGCCTTACTGTCATTAAGCGTTGTAAACAGGGGGAGGAAGGTTCAGTGTCAGCTCCCATAAGTGTGGTGGGAAAGTCCCATCATCACCCTTCTGAACCACACAACAATAAACACATGTGGTACAAGAACATCGAGGGTTATCAGCGCCATGGCAGCCAGCATAGACCAGACTGAGTCGATGAGGCAGATGTGAGTATTCACAATGTCATCTATTTGCCTATTTATTGTTTTCTTTTTCTTCAAAGGCTTTTTTGGATTACATATAGTTGGAGTCATGGACCGCAGAACCCGACTGGCCCGTCGGGCTCGGGTCCCACCTACTTTTCAGTAGTAAATGTAAATAGAGAGAGAAAGTCAGCTACTAATTGTGCATCCTGATGCACATTTACTGGTTAATTTTGAGAACTGAGTTTTCCTGACCCTTGGCCCTTGAAACCAGGGTACAAGGGTTGAAAACTAACCCAATGGCAGGGGATACCCCTTCAGGGCTGAGTTACATCAGTAGTCGCTGATGGCCTAAAGGTAAATAGATCACCTTTTGCAAGGAAAAAAAGAAGAGAAATTAAATAAGAGGATGAGGAAAAAAGTCTTAAATTTTTTTTGTATACTTTATTAATCCCAGAGGGAGATTCAGAGCATCCACGTGGATGGATGAGGCAGCCACGGTATGGCGCCAATCCCTTCACCATTCACACCTAGGGCCACTTTAGAGTCTTCAATTAACCTAACCTGCAAGTTTTTGGCCTGTGGGAGGAAACCAGAGTACCCGGGGTAAACCCACGCAGACACGGGGAGAATATGCCAACTCCACACAGGAGGGTCACTGATGGTCAGGGGGTGGGATCGAGCACACAACCTTCTTACTGTGCTGCCACAGCACTAATCACTGCGCCACCATGCTGCCCTGTTTTTATGATTTTTTTTTTGCATTTTGAATACTTTTATTAATCCCAGAGGGAAAAATTATGAAAAAAGTCTGAAATTTACACCAAAAGAGTATACAGCGGGGAAAATAATTACTGAACACATCAACATTTTTCTCATTAAACATACTTCTGGTGGAGCCTCTGACCTGAGATTTTCACCAGAAATCAGTAACAACCCAAGTAATCCATACATACAAAGAAATCAAGAAAACCGTGTTCACAAAACAAGTTATATTTAATAAAGTGGAATCACACAGGGAATAAGTATTGAACACACTTGGTGAAATTCATTTAATATTTAGTAGAAAAACCTTTGTTGGTAATAACAGCTTCCAGACACCTCCTGTATGGAGAAACTAGGTGCAGGCATTGCTCAAGAGTGATTTTAGCCCATTCTTCCACACAGGTGGTGTGGTGGCGCAGTGGTTAGCACTGTGTCAGTACAACAACTCACTCTTGGCCATGGGATCCCGAGTTCGATCCCAGCCCCTGACCAACAGTGATATGTGTGGAGCTTGCATGTTCTCCCTGTGTCTGCCTGGGTTTACTCCGGGATTTCTCCGGTTTCCTCCCACAGGCCAAAAACATGCAGGTTAGGTTAATTGGAGACTCTAAAGTGGCCCTAGGTGTGAATGTGTGTGTGTGAATGGTGAAGAGATGACACTGTACCGTGGCTGTTTCATCCATCCAGGTGGATGCCCTCAATTTCCCCTCTGGGGATCAATAAAGTACACAAAAAAAAAAAAAAAACCTCTTCAAATCTTGAAGGTTCTGTGGGTGTCTTCTCTGAACTCTGGTCTTCATTTTGTTTCATAGATTTTTAATTGGATTCAGGTCAGGTGACTGACTGGGCCATTCGAGCAGCTTTATTTTCCTTCTCTGGTGCCAGTTGAGAGTTTCCTTGACTGTGTGTTTGGGATGTCTTGCTGAAATGTCCACCCTCGTTTCATCTTCAGCATCTTGGCAGATGGCAACAGGTTCTTATCAAGGATGTGTCTGTACATTTGTCCATTCATCTTTCCTTCAATTATATGAATTCTGCTTGTACTATGTGCTGAAAAACACCCCCACACCATGATGCTCCCACCTCCAAACTTCACTGTTGGAAACTTCACTGTTGGTATGGTGTTTTTGAGCTGATTTGCAGTGCCATTTCTCCCCCAAACATGCTGTGTGTTGTGGTGTCCAAAAAGTTCAATTTTGGTCCCATCTGACCAGATCATATTCTCCCATTATTTTACTGGCTTGCCCAAATGGTGTACAGCAAACTTTAAACTAGATTCAACATGCTTTTTCTTCAGCAATGGAGTCTTGCAAGGTGAGTGGGCATTGAGCCCATGTCAGTTGAGTGCATTACTTACTGTTTTCTTTGAAACAGCAGTATCTGCTAACTCCAGGTCTTTCTGGAGCTCTTGATGAGTGGTCTTTGGCTCTTGGATAACTCGTCTGATAATTCTTTTGACTCATCTGTCAGAAATCTTGCGAGGAGCTCCTGGTCATGGCTGGTTGATGGTAAAATGATGTTCTTTCCACTTCCAAATGATGGCTCCAACAGTGCTCACTGGAACATTCAGCAATTTAGAAATGCACCTTTAACCTGTTGCACTTCGGTGTACCGCGGGCGGACACGTCTCTGCGTCCTAGGAGGCACTGAAAAAAAAAAAGCTGCATTTCTGTTCTTCCACTACAGACACAGCCGCGAAGAGAAAGCCAAAGGAGTGCTTTGATTGGTTTAGATGTGATTGACCTCTCATTCGACTAATAAGAGCCTTGAATTGGGTTTCTGAAACCTTGAAGAACCAATGACTGAAAACCTAGCAAGAAGGACCCGCCTACCAACGGCTGCAAATACAGCGAGCCAATTGAAGCACAGTAGTTCGAAAGCGTGCCTCCCTTGCAAAATCTGTTTTGTTTTAGCCGCTGGGTGACACACACGCGTTCGCCAGTCTTTTTTTCTTACTACTGTTCTTATTTGTTTTGAAAAATCGTTCGCCAAAACCGCAATCATGGAAGCGCAAAACCGCAATAATGGAATTATGGTTTGACCGGGTCGCGTGACCAGAACCACGAGTCTGTAACAAGCGGACCAGCGTCATGTTCGTCTGACAATGAGGAAGAGAAGTTCGCCAGCGACACTGCTGTTGTGGACAGGTAAGTGTTATAAGCTAAATTATTCTTTATCCCTGAAAATTGTAATCAAAAATGACTTTTGACCGATCGGTAAATTACAACTGTGCGTAGTAGACCGCGGCGAACGGACTGAACACGGTTCGTGCGCCGCGTCCGGACTGTGAACGCCCCCCCCCACCCCGCTACTCCTCTGTAGCGGATTGCAGATATTATTGCAGATATTTTAGTACAACTGTGCGTAGTAGACCGCGGCGCACCGGGCGATGTTCGCCCTCTGTAGCGGGGGGGGGGGAGTTGTTATCTTCTACATTACAGATATTTTAGTATAATTTTTAGTGCACTGTAGTTTATTTTTTCTTGTAAAAAAAGCCACGCATTTTTTACGTGGCATGCTTCTTTGTGTGTGGGGGCTTGTTTGTTCATTCATTCATTCATGAATGAATAAACAACCCCCCCCCCCCCACACACACACACACACACAGCCCTGAGTGTCACCTTTCATTAGAGTCCAAGATGAAGCTTCTATATTGAATCATTCAAAAGTTACAGACGTTTTTCCAAACTGTGCCATTTGGCACAATTTGGCACAGTTCAAAAACGCCTGGGAACAACTTGTGAAGAAAGCTGAGTAATATATTCATTTTTTGTGGTATTGTTACAAAATTTTGACCTCAGCTGGATAACACTTGGTTCTACATTTCTGTTGCATTTTCCAGCCCGGATCTGACAGCTGTGTGTTATTTGCAAGCATTTGTATCCAAAAAAAACACCCAGGCGAAATTTATTTTCTTCAAGTTCAGTATGTTTAGATGACTGTTACTCAGTGGCCGGAGCACTTAGAGAGATTATGACTGTTTTGCCAAAAAATTCAAAGTGTTTTCTTTTAAATGAGACCAACCCTATGAAGATGCTGCAAAGGGTTGAAGAACAGCTTTTGATTTACTTTGGGTATGTTATTTTTTGGCGTTTTTAGGGAAATTGACCAGAGTGCAAGGGGTTAACCAATACCATCATCATGTTTTGCAACAATAAGGTTGTGAAAGTCTAGAGAGAGCTCTTTGCTTCTACCCATCATTAGTTCTTTGTGGTGTGACATCTGATATTCACAGACCTTTTTAAAGGCTATCAGTCAGCTGAAATTAATTTGCACTGGTGGGGGATGGGATGGCTTCCTAAATTCTGATGGATTTCAGCCGGTTTCTTGGCATTCTCTGCCTTTTTACATTTCGTTTTCTTCATGTGTTCAATACCTATTCCCAGTGTCATTCCAATTTATTAAATAAAACTTGTTTTGTGCACACAGTTGCCTTGATTTCTTTGTATGGATAGATTACTTGGGTTATTACTGATATCTGGCGAAAATCTCAGGTCAATAACTCCATCAGAAATATGTTTAATGAGAAAAATGTTGGTGTGCTCAATACTTATTGCCCCCCCGTAATATATATACAGTGGTGTGAAAAAGTGTTTGCCCCCTTCCTGATTGCTCATTTTTTGCATGTTTGTCACACTTAAATGTTTCAGATCATCAAAGAAATTTAAATATTAGACAAAGATAACACAAGTAAACACAAAATGCAGTTTTTAATTGAAGGTGTTTATTATTAAGTATAACAAAAATCCAAATCTACATGGCCCTGTGTGAAAAAGTGATTGCCCCCCTGCTAAAACATAAATTAACTGTGGTTTGGGGGGGGGTGCAGTGGCGCAGTGGTTAGCACTGCGGCAGCACAGCAACTCACCCTTGGCCATGGGATCCCTGGTTCAATCCCAGCCCCTGACCAACAGTGATATGTGTGGAGTTTGCATGTTCTCCCCGTGTCTGCGTGGGTTTACTCCGGGAGTACTCTGGTTTCCTCCCACAGGCCAAAAACATGCAGGTTAGGTTAATTGGAGACTCTAAAGTGGCCCTAGGTGTGAATGTGTGTGTGAATGGTAAAGGGATAGCGCTGTACTGTGGCTGCTTCATCCAACCAGATGGATGCCCTCAATGTCCCCTCTGGGGATCAATAAAGTATACAAAAATCAAAAAATTTATCATGTCTTTGGAAAGCTGAATTCAATTTTCTAGCCATTTCTAAAGCTTTGGGACTCCAGCAAACCACAAGAAGAGAAATTATCCACAAATGGCAAAAACATGGAACAGTGGTGAGCCTTCCCAGGAGTGGTCAGCTGACCAAAATTACCCCAAGAGCGCAGCAACAACTCATCCAAGAGGTCACAAAAGACCCCACAACAACATCCAAAGAACTGCAGGCCTCACTTGCTTCAGTTAAGGTCAGTGTTCATTCCTCCACCATAAGAAAGAGACTGGGCAAAAATGGCCTGCATGGCAGAGTTCCAAGACAAAAACCACTGCTGAGCAAAAAGAACATAAAGGCTTGTCTCAGTTTTGCCAGAAAACATCTTGATAATCCCCAGGACTTTTGGGAAAATACTCTGTGGACTGACGAGACAAAAGTTGAACTTTTTGGAAGGTGTGTGCCCCATTACATCCAGCATAAAAGTAACACAGCATTTCAGAAAAGGAACATCATACCAACAGTAAAATATGGTGGTGGTAGTGTGATGGTCTGGGGCTGTTTTGCTGCTTCAGGACCTGGAAGACTTGCTGTGCCAAATGGAACCATGAATTCTGCTGTCTACCAAAAAATCCTGAAAGAGAATGTCCGGCCATCTGTTTGTGACCTCAAGCTGAAGTGCACTTGGGTTCTGCAGCAGGATGATGGTCCACAACACACCGGCAAGTCTACCTTGAGAGATTGTGAAGAGAGCCCAAGTTAACTTAGCCCCGAATGAGTAAATGGCAAACTCTGCTAACGTGAGATGGGCAAATGTATTGTCCGCTGAGGTGAAGTGGCTGGCAGCCTGACCTTGGTTGGGTAGCCAAGGTGCTAGCCTTCTGATATGCCTGCTTAGACCAGATATATTATCGGCTGTGGATTAGTAATCAGGTGGAAATGCAGATTTCTAGTTAGGCTGGACAGAATATAGAAAAGAACTTTCGGGGCCATCCGTGAACAAGCTAACTTGGCGCTAGTGAGGTCAACCATCAACTTCTCTATTCCGAGGTGAGCGCCAACCTCAGCTGGCAGGCCAAGACGCAAGGATGCATCGGTGTCTGTTCCTCCAAACAGAAGAACACACTGCCCAGCCCTGACTGAAATGAATATGTGGTTAAGAAGGGTGGATGGAGCTAATAAGATTTAGTCCCTTAAAACTATTTTGTTTTTTTAATAAACAGTATTTATAAACACTGACATTTTTAGGGAATGAGATGACATTAGGTCTCCTAATCACCATTTCCTTCCACATTCCCTGGGAGCTGAGGCTAATGTTTCTTTATTTAGCTGCAGGAAACCACCAGGACATCCTTTATGATCTATGCCTTAGTCTCCAATAGAGTTTAAGGATGCGGGGGGGAGAAAGGTTACATTCACAAAAACATGATGTGTTTGTGAGTTTTAAATTTCTGAATTGCATTCTTGGGCCCTAACCTTAATAGTAAAACTATAAACACCGTATTTCTCATCACTTAGAAATATTCATATTTTTACATTTTTAAAGAATGGACAGAAGCCAATACAGCTCTTCCAGGTTAGATTTCAATTTTTCAGTATCATATAATCTGGCCTTCATTTACAAAATGTCACCCTGCCACTGACTGTGATATTGAGGCATAAATGTAAATAAAGGGGGGGACAGAGGGACATGTCCCCATTCAACCTGGAAAAAAACAACGAGGTCCCCCCCCCAATATCATCATAAAGCTTTAATATCATGTTACATAAGACTTTGAGGCACCAATGCTAAATGCAAAAAAAAAAAAAATTGTAAATTTACAATTTTTTTCTTTTAAAGCCGCATTTTTTCCTCATAAATTTGCAGTTTTTTCCTTAAAAATCTGTGATTTTTTCTGTAAATCTTCATCTTTTTTCTCACAAATCTGCAACTTTTGTCTCATAAATTTGCAACTTTTTCTTTTAAATCCGCCACTTTTTTTCTCATAGATTTACAACTTTTTTCTCATAAGTTAAGTTGTTAAGTCAGATTTTTTTGCTAACAGGGTGAACCTCTTCTAGCCTAACATAATTTTGCAGTATTTCTGAAGTCCAAATCAACCCACTTTTGGTTCAGACAGACCATCTAATGCAGTAAAAACACTATGTAGACAGATGAAAAACAAACGTCCCTCTGGCACTTTATTTCTTCTTTCTGATTTGTGAAGAGACGTTCCTCAGATTGGTTCTGTATATGTTAGTATTCTACAATGGCTAGCAATAGAGCTAGCAACTAGTTAGCATTTCTGGGGGAAATACAGGGTTGCTTTTTTGGGACAATAAAAACCCTAAAGGGAGGTCAGTGATATCAATTGGCTACAGGCTAAAAAACATTAGGAATGCACCATTAACCAGGAAAGACAAAACTGCCCAATCAGATAAAGGTCTCATAATCCAGAAATGGCCCCAAAAAAGAGAGAAAGAGACCTTTAAGAAAATGTTGCAAAATATGAGAAAAATATATTTAAAAACTGCAGCTAAATCTCTGCAAAATACAGAGAAGAAAAATTAAGAAAAAGAAAACTGCCCTGAAACAAAGAAGAGGAAAAGCAACAGGAAATCAATACAAAACTACTTCTTTCAGATTCATTCATCAGACTAGAAAACAGACAGAAGAGGGGATACAGTAAAGACACCGAGGATGAAGATGAGAAGAGATAATGGAAAAGACAGAGACTGAAAGAAAAGAAACGAGAGCAGTGAGAAGAAAATAGAAAAAGGAAGACTGATAATTTAAAGAGAGGAAGAACTGGGGAGGAAGCTTTTTCTGTACATTCTTTGTAAACTCAAAACAGTAATGTTGTGGTGGCAGTGAGTGGGGGTTCTCCACCCAGAGTCGGAAGTTGGGGGGGGGGGTGGAATAAAGGACTGAAGAAGAAAGTGACACCGGGGGGGTCTCAGATGTAACAGAAAGGATGAGCCGCACCCTGGGGAGTCAGGAGACACCGGAGTTCTCTAGAGTGGGAAAGGGAGTGAGAAGCAGGGTTCGTGTTCTGTAATGTTAATGTGCCAGACAGGCTCTGTGTACTGCGTGTATTATCTTTGGCTCCCTGGGTCTCATGGGGCAGAAATAGAGTGGTATTAAAGGAGCCGCCAGAGACCCTGGGAGGAGTTTTCTGTGTTTTATGTTGGAAGGTCAATAAAGTTCGTGTGTTGTTCAGCTCGCTGTCTCGTCTGCTTTCATCTTCAACATTGGTGACCCTAAGACGTGCAATGGAGAACGTGCCGAGCTCCGCCCTGGAGACAACCCAGAGGGAGAACACCAGTGCAGCATGTGCTGTCACAGTCAAGCTCCCGGACTTCTGGCTCCACAATCTGACCGCTTGGCTTCTACATGTGGAAGCCCAATTCACACTCCGCAGGATCTCAACGGATGACACCAAATATCATGTGGTCGCTGCGCTGAATGTGCGCACCACACAGCAAGTAACGAGCCTGCTCCAGGAGCCGCCAGCCCAGGGGAAATACGACGTACTCAAGCAGATGCTACTTCAACGTTATACCCTGTCAGACAGTGAGAGCAGAAAAACTCCTCACGCGCTCACAATTGGGTGACAGATCAGCTGTGGAGATGATAGAGAGCATGTTAGCGCAGAGGGGGAAGGACGACGAACCTTTCCTGTTCGCCCACCTTTTCCTCAGGAATCTACCAGCTACAGCAAGGGCAATCCTTGCCAACTCACCGCTGCTGGTGGCCAAGAACTACCGCGCCTTGGCGCAAGAAGCGGACCGCATCATCCTAGCGAACAGAGCTCTCAGCGTGCATGCAACAACACCAGTAGCCATGAAGGACTCCAGTGAGGTCGAGGAGCCATTGGGGGTGGCTGGGACGGACGCCAAGAAACCCAGGAACGGGACGCTCCGTTGCTATCACCGCTGGTTTGGCTCGAATGCCCAACGCTGTCTGCCACCATGCCAATTCAAGAAGCCAGGGAAATGGCACGGCCAGCATTCAGTAGCAGCTGCGACTGCTGGCAACAGGAACAAGTTGCTTTTCATCACAGACCAGACACATGTTCGGGGAGACGTTTCTTGGTGGACTCCGGCCCCCAGAAGAGCCTCATTCTGCTGGTCAGCGCAGACAAGCTGGCAGAAGGCTGCGGCCCGGAGCTTGCGGCTGCCAACGGATCCAACATCAGGACAATTGGTGAACGAACGTTGACAGTATGCGTACACGGACACAATTACCAGTTGGACTTTGTGGTCACTGCATGATCTGTCCCCATTTTGGGTGCTGATTTTTTATGTGCTTATGGATTGTTAGTTGATGTTGCCAACAGACGTTTACTGGATGCTGTTTCTTTTTTCCTCTTTGCAATGCACAGCTTGGGGAGTTGGGCCGACAACACATGCTAATGTTATAGCTATGGGGGTAAGTACCAGCATTTGCTTTCACAGTTCCCAGCACTCACGGTTCCGACTTTTTCTGCTACGGTAACCAAACATGGAGTCGAGCATTTCATAACAACAAAAGGCCCGCCAGTGCTCAAGTGCCCTTGGCGCCCGGACGCAGTTAAGCTGGCCAGCGTGCGCGAGGAGTTCGCTAACTTAGAGCAACTGGGCATCGATAGGCGCTCCAACAGCCCGTGGGCATCTCAGCTACACATGGTGCACAAGGGAAGGGATTTGTCATTCAGAACTGCTCGTACATATATGCACGCGATGATTCTTTCACATCTGTCATACTGTATCACATCTTGGTCACAAACATCTCAAATTACACTAAAACTCATAACTGCAATATATAAACAGGCTATAAAAATCTTGGACCGCAAACCAATGCGGTGGCATCACTGTGGTATTTTAGTCAAGCACAATCTTTTTACTTTTGAAAATTTTACTATCTTCTGCAATATCAGACTGGTTTTTAAATGTCTATACAATCTTGTTTCACCTCCTTTTTCTGGTTTGGTGGCTAGACGCTCGAGCTCTAGCAGAGCATGCACACGAGCTTCTATCAACGGTGACTGCATTGTCACCATGTCTAGAACTTCATTTGGTCAGTCTGCTTTCTCCATAAAAGGAGCAAACTTATGGAACTCTCTGCCAACTCACTTAAAATTGGAGACAAATGCCAACCTCTTCAACAGAGGCGTTAAAGATTGGCTAAAATCCCACCAGCAATGTGTGCATGTCTAGTCTGAATTGTTGTTTGTTGTGATCATGGATCTCTTGCTCTATTTATAATTTGTAATGTATTTGCAATTTTAATTAGCTTATAAATTTTGTATGTACAGCCTAATTTATGACCTATATAAGCCACCTATGGACTGGTGTTGAGAATTAGCACTTGTGCTATATACACCTATGCAAAACATCTGGTCTCTCCTTGTGATTGTACTAATGTAATTTGTTATGTCCATATTAAATAAAGAAAGAAAAAAAAAAGCTGATGGGTCGTGGCAACCGTGCGGCGATTTCTGGCGCTTGAACAACGCCAAGGAACACGATCGGTATCCCATCCCGCACATCCAGGATTTTTCCGTGCATCTGGCCAGGACACGTGTTTTTTCGAAAGTGGATCTGGTCCGCGGTTGCCACCAGGTCCCGGTGCACACAGAGGATGTTCCCAAAACAACGGTAATAACTCCTTTTGACCTTTTTGAGGTTTTACGCATGCCGTTCGGGTTAAAGGGCGCAGCGCAAACCTTCCAAAGAATGATGGACGCAGTGCCTTTCGCTTTTGTCTACTGAGATGACATTTTGGTGGCTAGCGCATCCGAGGAGGAGCACCTCTCCCATCTCAAACTAGTTTTCCAGAGGTTGGAAGCGCATGGGCTTATGGTTAACCCGGCGAAGTGCCAGTGATTGATTTTTTGGGTCACCGCATTTCGCCAGAGGGCGCGATTCCACTGCCTGATAAGGTGCGCGACGTGTCGGATTTTCTGCGTCCGCAGATCATGAGGGCCCTACAGGAATTTTTGGGCATGGTCAACTTTTACAACCGCTTCCTCCTCCGAGCAGCTTAGTTGCTGCAGCCATTGTAAGCCATGCTCAAAAAAAAAAGAAGCCAGCGGAAAACATCGACTGAACCCCTGAGCGAGTCCAAGTTTCGCAGACGCCAAAACAGCGCTCGCTAACACTGTCTTGCTAGCCCACCCTGCCCCATCAGCACAGCTAGCACTCACCACGGACGTGTCTGACATTGCCATAGGGGCAGTGGTGGAGTAGTACGTTTCCGGTTCGTGGCAGCCGCATGTATTTTTCAGCCATACTTTGCACAACAACGAACGCAAATACAGTACGTTTGACAGAGAGTTGTTGGCCCTCCACCTGCCGATGCATCACTTTCAGTTTTGGCTAGAATGGTGCGAGTTCACCGCGTTCGTTGATCATAAACCGCAAATGTATGCAATGTCCAAAGTCTCGGAACCGTGGTCAGCCCGGCAGCAACAACATTTGGCCGCAGTGTCAGAGTTCAAGACCGACATTCAACATGTAACTGGTAAGCTTAATGATGTGGCCAATTGCCTGTCACACGCGTTAGTCTCCCCAGTCTACATGGGAATAAATTTCCCCGCCATGGCAACAGAGCAAACCAGGGACGCGGATATTTGTGTGCTCCAGTCCACACCTAAGGGGTTAAAATTGGAGAGCAGGGTGGTGCAAGAAGGGTGCCTGCCCCCCCTTGCTCTGCGACATCTCCACTGGTTGCCCACACCTGGTGGTTCCGAGCTCTTGGCGCCGCCGCATTTTTGAGTCAGTCCATTCCCTTTCACATCCCGGCATGCGCGCCTTGGTTAAACTGATGGAGGGAAAATTTGTCTGGCCTCACTTACACAGGGACGTGAAAGAGTGGGCTGCAGTGTGCGTCACGTGCCAGCGGGCCAAAGTGCACAAGCACACCAAAGCCCCCCTAGAGCCGTTCCAAATCCCGGCCAGGAGGTTCAACCACGTCCATGTGGATTTGGGGGGCCCCCTCCCGCCGTCACAAAGTTTCACGTACCTTTTGACAATTGTGGACTGCACCACGCATTGGCTTGAAGTGGTCCCGCTGGCTTCCACCACGTCCGCAGAAGTGGCTCGCATCTTTTTGTCGGCTAGGGTTGCATGGTTCGGATCCCCGTCATTGCATGGTTCGGACCAGAGTTCCGAAACAAATTGCGGATCCCTGTCAGACATCATTTCTGACAGGGGTCTGCAATTCGTTTCGGAACTCTGGTCCGCAGTGGCCCAGAGCCTGGGGGTTGTACGCAGCGGTGCGGTGGATTTTGACCCCCAGGCTCTGGGCCACTGCGGACCAGAGTTCCGAAACGAATTGCAGACCCCTGTCAGAAATGATGTCTGACGGGGATCCGCAATTTGTTTCGGAACTCTGGTGGCCCAGAGCCTGGGGGTCAAAATCCACCGCACCGCTGCGTACAACCCCCAGGCTAACGGGTTACGCAAACGTTTTCATAGGTTGCTTAAAGCAGCGCTCAGAGCTTCACTCACAGGGTTGCGCTCCGTGCCTAAGGAGGATCTGGCAGCCTCCCCAACAGAACTTGTTTTTTCTCAGCCGCTGCGGATCCCCGGGGAATTTTTACCAGAAAACCCCGCACCCGGGACTGACTCGCCCGCACAATTTTTTTTACAGTACAGAGGCTGTTAGCGTGCCAGGCCCAGCCCACCATTGTTTTCCCCACACCTTCGTCCCAAAGAGCTTACAGAGTGCCAAGTTCATTTTTGTCATGCATGATGCACTGTAGCATCAGCTCTCCTCAGGCCAATTCAGGAGATCACTCTTCATCTTAAAGAAACTCTCACTTTAACTCTGGTCAAGAATTGCTGTTTTTCTTCATCAGAATCCCAGTGGAAACTACTTCCCTTTGTAGAGAAACCTGATAAGGATTTGCTTTTAAAAGATTAAGTGCACTGTAAAACTTCTGAAGTCCACTCCAACCAGACAGTTCATGCTAATAGCATCCCTTCATACCAGGAACTGATAACTCTTAAAAAGTCATAAACTCCTTAAGCTGACAGGTATATGATTGCCTCCTTTTTTTGGACATATAGCAGAAGCCCCATAAAACTCTCTAGGTTGCCCCCTCTTCAGATACCAGGACCTAAAAATTATCTACAGCTCAACAGTACCTCCTAGTGGACATCTCCGATATGTGTTCATTACAAGCTGGAACTGTTAATTCTGATTGAACATTAAACTCTTCTTCAAGCTCTCATTCCTCAAGATAACTCTGGACACTGTGAAGATAATCACCCTCATGATGGACAATAATGGATTGCAATAATTCATTATTTTTTTATTTCATTGTGAGTGCATGTTGGAATGCCAATTAATCTTATTCTGATGGGTGTCAAGCATATAAGGACACGTTTATAAAAAGTACCTAGTCACTGAATATTAGTTTGAATCACTGAAGCTAGTTAGATTTTATTTTGAGTATATAATGAATTTCATAGGAACTGAATGAACGTTTTCTGAAACTTGTGAGTCAGCTATTTCTAACCAATCCCCCAGGCTGCCTCTCTGTTGGATAACGCCCTTGAATTTGATTGGCTGTTCACAGACAAAGAACTGTTCCCTCATTGGACAAAAGCACATTCAAACTCCTCTTTATGGAAGATAGTTGGTCTGTCTTGCTGCCAGTCATACTTTTATGATATCAGAAGCACGACCCTTTAAAAATAGAAAGGGTGTCATGAACCCTCCCGTATGCTTTTCCAATGTGCATGGCAAGGGGGGAAATAACGAGGATTTATGCGCAGGTTCACACCACACACGTTTATTAATATGACAAACTGACAAACAGTTACAGTTTATGTTTCCTCAGAGGCTAGGGAGTCCTTCTGGACGCTCTACAGTCTACGGGGAGAGACACCGGGGAAAAACACACACAGTAGTTACTCACAGAGCTGGAGCAGTCCGGTGGTCCAAATTAGCCCCGAGGGAAACCGTCCTTTGACATGACTTCATGCGATGGTAGGCAATCACATGAGGCACAATGACCCAGCAACGCATGACTGGAGACAGGCTCCTTAAGAACATGCATTGCTAGTTTCACAAATTGCTTACACCTGGGCGAGGAGCGGGAAGATGGCATACGGGAGTGGGAACAGCTGGTAGCAATAGACGGGGGCGTGATCTGACCAGCAGACAGTTAGACAGTGCTCACTCCAGCGTGAGCGCAAGAGGCTGCCTCCCCGCTGCCGGCCAGAAGGCAGTGGCTATGGGCATGTCAAAGCACACAGAAATACATACTAACATACATACAATGTGGCACATACCCATAGAGCGGCCAGGGCCGAGCCAGGGAAAACCAAGCCGGCTCGGTTCCTGACAGAGCCCCCCCTTTAAGGGGTGTATTTCCAGAAACCCAAAGAGACCTCAGGGGAGCTGGACCTGCAACGTCATCAGGTGCTGAGACCGGTTCCACATGGACCCCTGGAGATGGTTGTTCCTCTCCGGCGACTCTAGAAAATGGCTCAGGAGCGGGAGAAGAAACAGGGTCGTTAGGGTCGCCAGCAGCGGCAGAGCCCGGCAAGGGAAGTTCAGACACAGCTGTGTGCTGCACCTGACTCTCCTCACCTAGAGCCAGACAAGATCTCTCTAACACTGTAATCAGAAACACCAGAAAGAATATTTGCCTGAGCTCAAGCTCCACTGCTGTCCAGGACTCCGGCGATCCTGGCGATGAACACTCGGGCCCGGCCTCAAGGAGGTCCAGCTCAGGCTCCCAGTCCACCGCGGACGCCTCTGCAGCTGGTAAGATGGTGTTGGCAGTCTCGTTGTCCACCTGTAGCGGCGCTTCCACGTTGGATGACGCCATCTGCGGGGGGCTGGAGCTGGTTGGTTCGGAGCAGGAACTGGTGCCAAACTCTGGCGTGGGGCAGAATCAGCGGAAGCCCGGGAGCGCCCTCCCCTCGGCACGAGCCCGGTCTTCTTGGGGAACTTCCTCACCCCTCCGCGGTACTCTCGCCGTAGCGCTGCCAAACGGGCCAACCTCTCAGCTCCCTCCGGATGATCCAAGAGCTGAGGGCACCACCGAGCTGCTGCATTCACCAAGTCCACATACCACAGTATATCCTCCGGGGTGGAATATGTGCTTGCTGAGGCGACGAGCCCGTCTATCTCCATGAGCGCTCGGCAGCAAACCCACCCCAGACTCAGAGGATAACTGCGTGTTCCCGTTAAGTCCAACATAACTCACAGACTGGTGAAAAAATTATTATGGAATGACAAAGGTATGTGTGGGTGTAACCCGCTAAATCCTTTTAAACGGCTGGGTCATTCTGTCATGAACCCTCCCGTGCGCTTTTCCAATGTGCATGGCAAGGGGGGAAATAACGAGGATTTACGCGCAGGTTCACACCACACACATTTATTAATATGACAAACTGACTAACAGTTACAGTTTATGTTTCCTCAGAGGCTAGGGTGTCCTTCTGGACGCTCTACAGTCTATGGGGAGAGACACCGGGGAAAAGCACACGCCGTAGTTACTCACAGAGCTGGAGTAGTCCAGTGGTCCAAATTAGCCCCGAGGGAAACTGTCCTTTGACGTGACTTCGTGCGATGACAGGTGATAACATGAGGCAAAGTGACCCAGCAATGCTTGACTGGAGACAGGCTCCTTAAGAACATACATTGCTAGTTTCACAAATTGGTTACACCTGGGCGAGGAGCGGGAAGATGGCATACGGGAGTGGGAACAGCTGGTAGCAATAGACAGGGGGTGTGATCTGACCAGGAGATAGTTAGACAGCGCTCACTCCAGCGTGAGTGCAAGAGGCTGCCTCCCCGCTGCCGGCCAGAAGG
The DNA here is from genome assembly GCA_020510985.1 of Pholidichthys leucotaenia. Classification (NCBI taxonomy): domain Eukaryota; kingdom Metazoa; phylum Chordata; class Actinopteri; order Cichliformes; family Pholidichthyidae; genus Pholidichthys; species Pholidichthys leucotaenia. The sequence goes on along the minus strand of CM035847.1, from coordinate 285,153,106 downwards.
CAGTGGCTATGGGCACGGTAAAGCACACAGAAATACATACTAACATACATACAATGTGGCACATACTCATAGAGCGGCCAGGGCCGAGCCGGGGAAAACCAAGCCGGCTCGGTTCCTGACAGAGGGAGCCACCCTAGGCAGAGTTCTGTGTGTTCTGAGAGTTCTGTGTGTTCTGCAGTCTATTCAGTTCTGTATGTTCTGTAAGTTGTTTTTTGTCTTTGGGTATGTCTGAACCTTGTCAAGTCCTGTGCTAGTTTTCTTAATCTTTTGCCTGTTTTTCTGGTAACTGAGGAGAAACCATCCCTTTTTAAGTGAGCTCAACTTCTCTGTGGAAGTCAGACTTCCAAAAAGCCTTTTCTTTGTCGCCTCAGAAGCCGTGCTTGTTCTACTGAATGTTTTTTCTTGGACTTTTTTACTTTTCCCGCTTTTAAAGTGGACTAATAGAGATTTTGGACCTGTTTGTTTTCCCACAGAGAAGAACTCAGACCTCATGGGTGAAGCTGCCTAAATGCACTTTTCCTCCGGCCTTTAGCTGTCCTGTGGGCCGTGGACATCTTAAATTTCGGACTGGTTGCCAAAAGATGTCATGTCTGCTCCTGGAGCCCCATTCATCCTGCTGCTGGCTAAGCGCTGCCTGCTCCGGGGAGCCCCCAGCCAAGTCTACGCTTCTCACAGCTGTGAACGACCTGAAAGACGACTGGCCGTCGCTTTCCCCTGTTTGCCATTTTTACTGGCGCTTGTGATCGCCGCTGGAAATTGGCCGACCCGGCTGTGCTCGGAAGTGAGACTCCCACTTTCCTATCTACTGGGTTTAAATGAGATGTCCCAAATATCAATTATAATTGAACATAACCAATATTTCATGGTACAATTAGTCCCTCCGCCATAGGACAACGCTCTAAACTTAAGGAAAATTCTTATTCTTTTTCCAGTAACCTCCGTTCATTTTTGTTGATTATTTCAGAAGTTTCCTTTTTCAGATAATCAGCTTATGTAATTTTTCCCCATAAAATTGCGTTCTGATTTTGTTAGTTACCTCAGCCTTCCACTGCAATACAGTTGAAATATAAGATCTGGTTTCCTCTTGGTTCCACAGAGGTTTAACTACAGATTTTATGCTCAGGAATCCATTAACAGTTGATATGATATTTGACACCTGTTGATCATTTGAACCTGCTTACAAATTATTTGAATACAACGTCATGTAACCTGAATTAGTTTCATTAATAAGCTTGTAAACGAGAGAAGTTGAAGTGCTTTCCTTTGCATACACGCTTTCCTGGGTCACGGCAGTAAAGAACTCACTAATGCTTGAGACTGATTCATTAAGTAATTGAAGGTATGGAAATTAATTAATTAATAATTCATTCTTTTGGAACTGGTGCCCCCTTATTTACGAGTGCTTTTCTGTTTTATTTAGTGGGTGTTGAGGTGACTGTTTAACTCTGTCCCCACACACACCCACTTCTAAATAAATAATTCCTGTACCTTATTACACTATATTTTATTAAATATTGCTACAGCACACAGAACCCCACTGCACCCACCGTACGACGCATCGTTCAGAGTGCTGGAAACTGGAGCAAAGCATTTTTCTGTTAGACTTGGGGGGGGGGGGAGTTAAGGAAACCGTCTGCATTGACAGGCTGAAGCCCGCTTATGTGTTGGGGGATGAGGAGGTGATGTTGGCCCAAGCTCTCCAGCACGGACACCCACCGACGGTGGTTCCGCAAGTTGGTGTTCCCCCTTTAGATAACTGCGCTCGCGATGCTAACCTGTTTCCCCCACCCACCCTCTTCCCCTCCACAGACCAGCGTGCCCTCCCGCACACCTCGCCAGGAGGGCGCTTCGACCGGACCACCGACCCCCCACTATAGCCACTATGGGTGCTGACTTAAGCCCAAGGAACCGGGGGATTAGTCTTCTTTCTGGGTGTTTGGGGGGGGGGGAGCTGTGTGGTGGCACTGAGGGGGGGTTCTCCACCCAGAGTCGAAAGTCAGTTGAGGGGGGTGGAATAGAGGACTGAAGGAGGAAGTGGCACCGGGGGGTCTCAGATGTAACAGAAAGGACGAGCCGCACGCTGGGGAGTCAGAAGACACCGGAGTTTGCTAGAGTGGGAGAGGGAGTGAGAAGCAGGGTTTGTGTTCTGTAATGTTAATGTGCCAGAAAGGCTCTGTGTACTGTGTGTATTGTCTTTGGCTCCCTGGGTCTCATGGGGCAGAAATAGAGTGGTATAAGATGAGGCGCCAGAGACCCCGGGGGAAGTTTTCTGTGTTTTAAGTTGAAAGGTGAATAAAGTTTGTGTGTCGTCCAGCTCGCTGTCTCGTCTGCTTTCATCTTCCACAATGTCATCTGAGGTTTGTTTACAAGTGACAAACAGCATAAAAGAACAGGAAATACTGGTATCCATGGGAAATGAGGAGTTCATACTGTCTGTTTTTGTCTCTTAAATGACATGCAAATGGTTATTCAGTCAATTGCAAAAAACCTGCCCCGCCCTGTGGAGTTCCATCTAAATATCAAACACATGAATGTACATCCTCTAATGATTCAGGTACCAGGAATGAAGAAAAGAAACAAATATGGGTTGACAAAAAAAAAAACTCTCAGATGATAAAACTGACTATTTTTATGAGCTTAGAAATAGGGACCATAGGATAATGGACACTGAGAGCGATAATGTGGGTGTAAAGCAATTTACGCAAATGCCCCGTTACAAGTTCACTCTCAACATTTTCTGGGGGAGGAAACTTAAAATTACCTTCAACTTTGGTTTTTCATAAATATGGAACTTTTTTCTTTTCAAACTTGCAACCTTTTCTACTGAATTTGTGTATTTTTTTTAGTAAATGCAACTTTTCTCTTGTAATTTTGCAGCATTCACACGGATGCAAGTCAATTTTTTATTCTATGTAATTATTTATTTATTTTTCCATGAAGACAATGACCCATTTTTGAATGTTTTTTGTTGGGAGAGGAGAGATTTCACCCAGCCACGGGGGTGCGCAAGTCAGTGTACTCCTAGTGCCAGCGCCACCGGCTGCACGGTGGCGCAGTGGTTTAGCACTGTGGCAGCACAGTTTTATCCTTGGCCGGGGGATCATGAGATCGTGGGTTCGATCCCAGCCCCCGACCAACAGTGAGCTGTGTGGAGTTTGCATGTTCTCCCCGTGTTGCGCGGGTTTACTCCGGGATTTCTCCGGTTTCCTCCCGCATACCAAAAACATGTAGGTTTAGGGCGCTCGCGCACGCAGCGACCAGCAGCCGGTGGCTTGTCACCAGACTGCAAACCAAATCTACCTACGGGTACAAATAAGTAACAAAAAAAAAAAAAAAAAAAAAAAAAAAAAAAAAAAAAAGTCCCAAGCCTGGGTAAATGGGGAGGGTTGTGTCAGGAAGGGCATCCAACATCAAACCTTTGCCAAATCAAATATGTGGATCATGACAAATGAGACTTTCATACTGGATCGGTTGTGGCCCGGGTTAACAATGATCACCACCAATGCTGTTAACCGACAGAGTGCAGGTAGAAATTGGGCTACTGTTGGTCAAAGATCAAGGAGGAGAGCGGGAAGGCGTGTTAGGAGGGAGAGAGAGAAAAGGAAAGGTAGAAGTGTGGAGGTGAGAGTAGGGACTTTAAATGTAGGGACTATGACTGGTAAAGGCAGAGAGTTGGCTGATATGATGGAGAGAAGAAAGGTAGATATACTGTGTTCAAGAAACCAGACGGAAGGGAAGCAAGGCTAGGAGCATTGGCGGTGGATCTAAACTGCTCTACCATGGTGTCATGACAGATAGGAAGAGAAATGGAGTAGGAGTAATCTTGAAGGAAGAGTATGTGAAGAGTGTTCAGGAGGTAAAGAGAGAGTCAGACAGAATCATGAGTTTGAAGCTAGAAGTCAAAGGTGTGATGTTGAATGTTGTCAGTGTGTATGCCCCACAAGTTGGATGTTGGGTAGAAGAGAAAGAGGAATTCTGGAGTAAGTTGGATGAAGTGGTAGAGAGTGTTCCCGGGGGGAGACAGTGGTGATTGGAGCGGACTTTAATGAACATGTAGGTGAAGGGAACAGAGGTGATGAGGAGATCCTGGGTAGGTATGGTCTTAAGGAGAGAAATGTGTAAGGACAGATGGTTGCGGATTTTGCTAAAAGGATGGAAATGGTTGTGGTGAACACATACATACTTCACGAAGAGAGAGGAACATAGGGTGACTTACAAGAGTGAAGGAAGGTGCACACAGGTGGACTAAATCTAATGCAGAAGGAGAAATCGGAAAGAGACAGGAGACTTCAAGGTGGTGGCAGGGGAGAATGTAGCTAGACAGCATTGGATGGTTGTCTGTAGGACGACTATGGGGAGCAAGAAGAGGAAGAGAGTGAAGGCAGAGCCAAAGATTAAGTGGAGGAAGTTACAGAAAGAAGAAGGTCACACAGAGTTCAGGAAGGAGTTGATACAGGCTCTTGGTCGTAGGGAAGAATTATCAAATGACTGGGAAAGTACAGCAAAAGTATTGAGGGAAACTGGTAGAAATGTATGTGGTGTATCCAGTGGAAAGAGGAAGGAAGGCAAGAAGACTTGGTGGTGGAATGAGGAGGTACAGAAAGGCATTCAAAGGATGAGGTTAGCAAAGAAAAAGTGGGATAGTCAGGGAGATGAAGAAAGTAGACAGGAGTATTTGGAATCTAGGCACATGGCAAAGAGAGAGGTGGCGAAGGTAAAGGAAAAGGCATATAGTGGGTTGTATGAGAGGCTAAACACTAAGGAAGGAGAAAAGGACTTGTATCGATTGGCTAGAAAGCGAGATTGAGCTGGAAAATATGTGCAGCAGGTTAGGTTGATTAAGGACAGAAATGGTAATGTACTAACAAATGAGAGTTGAGAAGGTGGAAGGAGCACTTTGAAGAGCTGATGAATAAAGAAAATGAGAGAGAGAGAAGGATGGATGAAGGAAAGATGGTGAACAAAGAAGTCCTGAGGATTAGCAAGGCGGAAGTGAGGGCAGCTTTGAAGGGGATGAAGAATGGAAAGACTTTTTAACCAGATTGTTTAACACAATCTTAGAGAGTGAGAGGATGCCTGAGGAGTGGAGAAGAAGTGTTTTCATAGCAATTTTCAAGAACAAACGTGATGCTCAGAGCTGTAGTAACTACAGAGGCATAAAGTTGATCAATCACACTATGAAGATACGGGAAAGAGTTGTTGAAGCCAGGTTAAGAGGAGAGGTGACAATCAGTGAACAGCAGTACGGTTTCATGCCAAGAAAGAGTACTACAGATGCAATGTTTGCTCTAAGAGTGCTGATGGGGAAGTATAGAGAGGGTAAGGAGGAGTTACACTGTGTCTTTGTGGATCTAGAGAAAGTATATGATAGGGTGCCAAGAGAGGAATTGTGGTACTGTATGAGAAAGTCAAGAGTGGCAGAGAAGTATGTGAGGGTGGTGCAGGACATGTATGAGGGCAGCTCGATGGTGGTGAGGTGTGCTGTAGGATTGACAGATGAGTTCAAAGTGGGGGTGGGATTACATCAGGGTTCGGCTCTGATCCCCTTCTTGTTTGCCATGATGATGGACAAGCTGACAGATGAGGTCAGGCAGGAGTCTCCGTGGACCATGATGTTTGCAGATGGCATTGTGATCTGTAGTGAGAGAAGAGAGCAGGTGGGAGAGAACTTGGAGAAGTCGAGGTATGCTCTGGAGAGAAGAGGAATGAAAGTCAGTAGAAGTAAGAGAGAATACATGAGTGTGAATGAAAGGGAGGCAGGTGCAACGGTGAAGATGGAAGGAGTAGAGGTAATGAAAGTAGATGAGATTAAATATCTGGGGTCAACCATCCAAAGCAATGTAAAATGCACGAGAGGTGAAGAAGAGAGTGCAGGTGGGGTGGAGTGGGTGGAGACGAGTGTCGGGGTGATTTGTGACAGAACGGTAGCAGCAAGAGTGAAAGGGAAGATTTACAAGATGGTAGTGAGACCTGCTATGATGTATGGTTTGGAGACAGTCGCGCTGACAAAAAGACAGGAGATGGACCTGGAGGTGGCAGAGTTGAAGATGCTAAGATTTTCACTTGGAGTGACTAGGAGGGACAAGATTAGAATGAGTATATCAGAGGGACAGCTCATATTGAGCAATTTAGAGACAAAGTAAGAGACGAAAGGCTGAGATGGTTTGGAGATGTGCAGAGGAGGGATAGTGGATATAATGGACAAAGGATGTTGAAGATGGAGCTGCCAGGCAGGAGGAAAAGAGGAAGACCACAGAAGATTCATGGATGCACATCGTGAAGAAGGACATGGAGAGGGCTGGTGTTACAGAGGAAGATGCAAGGGATAGGATGACACAGAGGCAGATGATCTGCTGTGGTGACCCCTAAAGGGAGCAGCCTGGAGAGTCCTGGGTCTGCACCGGGGTCTCCTCCCATTGGGACGTACCTGAAACACCTCAAGTGGGAGGTGTCCAGGAGGCATCCTAATCAGATGCCCATACCACCTCAACTGACTCCTTTCAATGTGGAAGAGCAGTGGTTCTACTCTGAGCTTCTCCCGGATGACTGAACTCCTCACCCTATCTCTGAGGGTGAGTCCAGCAATCCTACGGAGAAAGCTCATTTCAGCCGCTTGTATCCGCGATCTTGTTCTTTCGGTCATTACCCAAAGCTCGTGACCATAGGTGAGAGTAGGAACATAGATTGACTGGTAAATCGACAGCTTTGCCTTAGAACTAAGCTCCCTCTTCACCACAACAGACCGGTACAACGTCCACATCACTGCAGATGATGCTCCAATCCGTCTGTCAATCTCTCGCTCCATTTTCCCCTCACTCGTGAACAAGACCCCAAGATACTTAAACTCCTCCACTTGGGGCAGGAGCCTGTCCCCAACCCAGAGAGGACAATCCACCTTTTTCCGGCTGAGGACCATGGACTCGGACTTGGAGGTACTGATTCTCCCCCTCATGGATCGTCACCTTATTGTGGTGGGGGGGTTTGCATGCCCCAGTGATCCCAGGAGCTATGTTGTCTGGGGCAATTTGCCTCTGATAGGGTCACCCAAGACAAACTGGTCCTGGGTGAAGGGCCAGACTAAGAACAATCCAACAGACTCTCATGATAAATTCTATATCAAGGATTCAGTGTACCCCGCCCGGTATGGGGTTACCAGGGCCCCACCCTGGAGCCAGGCCTGGGGGAGGGGCTCGAAGGCTGGCGTCTGGTGGCCGGGTTTCCACCCATGGGACCCAGCCGGGCTCAGCCCAAAGGAGTTACATGGGTCCGCCCTCCAGTGGGCTCACCACCTGCAGGAGGGATCATGCGGGTCCGGTGCTATGTGGATTAGGTGGCAGTCAAAGGCGGAGACCTTGGCGGACTGATCCCAAATTGCAGATTTACCACAAAAAAGTTGCAAATTTGAGGAAAAAAGTTTTACATTAATGAAAAAAGTTGCAAATTTACGATCAAAACACTGCAAATATTCAAAAAAAGTTTTAAATGTATGAGTAAAAAGTTGCACATTTACAAGAACAAAGCTGCAAAATTAAATGAAAAAAGTTGGAAATTTATGAGAAAAAATTGCAGATTTACAAGACAAGCAAATTTACAAGAAAATGGTCGCAGATTTCAAATAGTTAATACAATTGGTGCTTCGGATGCATTTTTTCTGTAATGTAACATGATATTAAAAATGTTTATTATGAATGGGGGGACAATTGTTTTTTTACAGGTTGCGCGGACATGTACACCACCCCACCCTTGACTTAACACATACAGTGGGGTAAAAAAGTATTTAGTCAGCCACCAATTGTGCAAGTTCTCCCACTTTAAAGATGAGAGAGGTCTCCAATTTTCATCATAGGTATAACTCAACTATAAGAGACAAAATAAGAAAAAAAAATCCAGAAAATCACATTGAAGGATTTTTAATGAATTAATTGGTAAATTCCTCGGTAAAATAAGTATTTGGTCAATAACAAAAGTTCATCTCAGTACTTTTATATACCCTTTGTTGGCAATGACAGAGGTCAAACGTTTTCTGTAAGTTTTCACAAAGTTTTCACACACTGTTGCTGGTATTTTGGCCCATTCCTCCATGCAGATCTCCTCTAGAGCAGTGATGTTTTGGGGCTTTCGCTGGGCAACACAGACTTTCAACTCCCTCCAAAGATTTTCTATGGGGTTGAGATCTGGAGACTGGCTAGGCCACTCCAGGACCTTGAAATGCTTCTTACGAAGCCACTCCTTCGTTGCCCGGGTGGTGTGTTTGGGATCATTGTCATGCTGAAAGACCCAGCCACGTTTCATCTTCAATGCCCTTGCTGGTGGAAGGAGGTTTTCACTCAAAATCTCACGATACATGGCCCCATTCATTCTTTCCTTTACATGGATCAGTCGTCCTGGTCCCTTTGCAGAAAAACAGCCCTAAAGTATGATGTTTCCACCCCCATGCTTCACAGTAGGTATGGTGTTCTTTCACCTCCAAATATGACAAGTTGAGTTTTTACCAAAAAGTTCTATTTTGGATTCATCTGCTCATATGACATTCTCCCAGTCCTCTTCTGGATCATCCAAATGCTCTATAGCAAACTTCAGACGTGCCTGGACATGTACTGGCTTAAGCAGGGGGACACGTCTGGCACTGCAGGATTTGAGTCCCTGGTGGCTTAGTGTGTTTCTGATGTAGCCTTTGTTACTTTGGTCCCAGCTCTCTGCAGGTCATTCACTAGGCCCCCCCCATGTGGTTCTGGGATTTTTGCTCACCGTTCTCGTGATAACTTTGACCCCACGGGGTGAGATCTTGCGTGGAGACCCAGTTTGAGGGAGATTATCAGTGGTCTTGTATGTCTTCCATTTTCTAATAATTGCTCCCACAGTTGATTTCTTCACACCAAGCTGCTTACCTATTGCAGATTCAGTCTTCCCAGCCTGTTGCAGGTCTACAATTTTGGTTCTGGAGTCCTTTGACAGCTCTTTGGTCTTGGCCATAGTGGAGTTTGGAGTCTGACTGTTTGAGGTTGTGGACAGGTGTCTTTTATACTGATAACGAGTTCAAACAGGTGCCATTAATACAGGTAACGAGTGAAGGACAGAGGAGCCTCTTAAAGAAGAAGTTACAGGTCTGTGAGAGCCAGAAATCTTGCTTGTTTGTCGGTGACCAAATACTTATTTTACTGAGGAATTTACCAATTAATTCATTAAAAATCCTTCAATGTGATTTTCTGGATTTTTTTTTTTTTCTCATTTTGTCTCTCATAGTTGAGGTATACCTATGATGAAAATTGGAGACCTCTCTCATCTTTTAAGTGGGAGAACTTGCACAGTTGGTGGCTGATTAAATACTTTTTTGCCCCACTGTATGATCTGAACTCTTCCCCCTTCCAAAAATACACAATCTGGCATAGGGCCCACAGCAAACACAACTAACATAAATTTGAATATGTTCCTTTAGTTGCCTTTAACAGGCAACATGCCTGAGGACAGATAATACAATATTTCTGTGATAGTCACAGGGTTATCCCATTCTACTTGCTAGCATAAACATGGCATGTATGGCATGCACAGACATACAGTATCTGCTGAGTCACATGGCAGCCATCCAGCAGCCGTAACAACAGCACTCATGTTACAGTAAGACAGACGGGTGGAGCAGGCCTGCAGCTCAGAGCTTCACAGTTTTACACTCACTCAGAAGAATGTCTTAACACAACATTTACGGACACATCAAGATTAAATTATATAGATATTTATTGAATTATTTTGACATCTACTCAGTGACATCCTATATCACTAAAGCCATGGTCTGCAGAGAGCTTACAAAGCATTAAAAGGATTTCATTGTTGAAAAGTATCAGTCAAGAGAAGGGTACAAAAAATTTTCACAGCATTATTAATATTATAGAATTCAGTGAAGACTGTCATCAAGAATGGGAGAAAATATGGACATCCGTGATGTTCCGAGAACTGGACATCCCTGTAAAATTGATGAAAAGCCAAGGCAAAAACTGGTCAAGAAGGCTGTTAAGAGATCTACAGCAACACTGAAACAGTTGTAGAAATTTCTGACTGAATTTGTGCAACATGGTACAACAATCTCCTGTATTCTCCATATGTCGGGACTATAGTAGGATCACAAGATGGAAGCATTTTCTTTAAAAAATTATATATTCTAAAAGCATTGGGAAAATGCTATAGTTTGATGAAATTAGGCTTTCAAGGTGAAGCATGGGGGTGGTAGCATAATGCTTTGTCACTGCTTTTCTTCAGTTCAAAATTGGGGCTTTCCGTTATGTGGGGATTTATTGTGAAGTGGAGTGTGATGACGCTGCCTTCCTGCTGCGTCATCACACCGCCCTATATTGGGGGCAGCCGCCATGAGGACTTCTTCTTGGGCCAGATGACTCCGCTGGGTGCACTATATGTACAGTGTTCCTAAATCCCTAATAAACACACGTTCAGTGCTATGCCTCAGTCAGCCTCATTCATCACCAGGTTTGTGGACATAACATTTGGTGACTGAAGATTAATGTATGGAGGCGTGTGTCACTCCGCTCTGTCCCTTCCTTGAGCTTCCAGGTGAGCCACTCGTGCCATGGTCTCGTTGGCTCAAGGCCTTTCAAATGTGCATCCCGGCGCTAGACCTCGGGAAGCTCGATAAGGTGAGGGCACGTGCGCTCCTTGTCCACAACCTGGGCGTCGAAGGCCAGAGGGTACTATGGACGCTCGGCGTGCCGGACTCATACGAGGACATCATGGAGCTACCAGCTAATCATTTCACCACCCCAGACAGCGTGACTGTTTGGAGAATTCACTTTTGCCAGAGACGCTAATGTGTTGGTGAGCCTATTCACCAATATGTTGCTGATTTGAGGCAGCTAGCTAGCAAGCGCCGTTTTGGCCGCTGGAAGACGAGATGGTGCATGACCAATTGGCTGAGCATGCGTGCAACGCTGGAAAGCGTGCTAGGCTATTGACTGCGTCTAATGACTTCATGCTAGCTAGGGTTGTTGAACTGGCTCTCCAGTTGGAGACCACCATTAAACTAGCTTTGGAGCTAAACTGGCGCCAGTCACAGAAACCGCCAGAGTTGCCCGCCTCAGCTAATGTTGCAGACCCTGATAGCAAAGATAGCTTGGATGAAGATTATGAAACCAATGCTGCTAGCCAAAGGTCTGCCCCAGAAAACCCCGTTTGCAAGGGTTGTGGGTCCGCGATGCACTGCCATAAAGCGAGAGAGTGCCCGGCAAGAGGGAAACAATGCAGCAGATGTTGACGCTTGAATCATTATGCTAGGGTGTCCCCTTTGTCTGACCCGGAGAGCCCACGGAAGAAATCACCTCGCCCACCTCTGACAACCATCCACTCGGTGAGTCCCAATACCAACAGGTATTCATATTGTACAGTGGAGCTAGACGGTGTGGAGGGTGCCACTGTTACTCGACACGGCGGTTGTATGGTCGATGCTGAATTAGGCCATGGTGATGAAGTTTTTCCCCCACTACAGGATTAGCAATAACCCAGCGCCGTTGTATGGCTACGGTGGTAGCAGACTGTGCACTGTCAGGACTGTGGAGTTGGCTGTTCGTTACAAGTCTAAAGCGAAGCTCGACTTCACGTTCCAAGTGATGGCATGCGGCAATAACATCATGGGGTGTGACCTGTTCTATGGACTGGGTTTTGCCATCAAGGACAGCACTAGGAACGAATGGTCTAGTTGTGGTCGCTGGGGCTCGTGGGCTCCGGTGGTCGAATAGGACGTGGTTTGGGATGAAGAGCTAGTGGACACCCTCACTTTCAAGTTGGCCAGTTCTCGCTCAGTGTAGATACGGGAAAGTTTCAGTGCCTGCGCTCAGCAGGAGGTAGTTGACGGGGCCAAGCGTGATGGCGGGACACCCGTGCCGATGAGCGACACCATGCTAGTACCGGACGCCTTCAGTACTCGGCCGCAGTTGAGTGAGGGGTCTGCTGCTACGACGGTGACCACTGCAACATTCTTAGAATAGGGTGGGGCACGACCGACGAGCATGGAGTTATTGGATGCTTGGCAGCACGTCAGGCCGAGTAAGGTCCCACTTCAGGTTATGGACTGGGTTCAGGTTCAGGGTGATAAACGACCACGACGACGTTGGGCCAGACGACAGCCAACGAAACATCGGACACGCCTGAGGATAGTGGCGAAGTTGGTAGCAGCATGCTTCCGATTGTCTGACGGCTCGATGAGGCACGCTTACCAGCTGCAGTGTGTCCAGGAGGACGCTCCAGGTGATGAGGCTGGACGGAAGTCGGTGAAGGTGGTTTGGGATCTGGGCTCCAGCGTTCTGAAGATTGATCCTCGCCCCGGGGGCCTGTCGCCTCCAGGGGCGCACCTGCTGCGGGGCTGCCCAGGGCCCCCCTGCCTGTCTCACCATTCTCTTGAATAACTGTACTGACAGATTTTTTGGGTTTATAGTTCTGGTTCTGGTTTGTTGTTTAGTTTAGGAGTATGGCAGTTTTTTCTAGTTGTTCAATAAAACAAAAGAGAAATAGAGACTCTAGTGATATCGGTGGCAGAATAACCCACTGTGCTGTGCGGACCATGTGGTAGTCCACCCACCGGTCCTATTGTAGTTTTTTTTTTTTTGTTTGAGTGTTTTAGGCCTTAGTTTTGCTTTTAATGTGATTGGGGTTCTAAATCAGGGTGAGTTCGATTTGTGTGTGTGGTTTTTACCTTGTAAAGGAAGGGGGGGGTGTTATGTGGGGATTTATTGTGAAGTGTGGTGTAATGATACCATCTTCCTGCTGCGTCATCACACCACACTATATTAGGGGACAACCACCATGAGGACTTCCTCTTGGGCCGGATGACTCCACTGGGTGCAGTATAAGTACAGTGTTCCTAAATCCCTAATAAACACACATTCAGTGATATGTCTCTGTCGGCCTCATTCATCACCAGGTTTGCGGACATAACACTTTCATCAGAGTGGAGGGAATTATGAACAGTTCTAAATGCCAGTCAATTTTGGCCCAAAAATCTTGGTATCTTCTAGAAATCTGAAGATGATGAGGAATTTCTGAGTCAACAAAATAATGGTTTCATTTGAAAAAAATCAAAGTTTTAGAATGGCCATTTTACATCACAGAAAGGCCACATTTTAACAGGAGTGTGTACACTATTTATATCTCCTGTATTTAGGGGTGTTAGGAGTCCACTGATGAGTTTACAAAATATTTGGCTTTCATGTGGAACACCAGCTTAACCACATGTTGCTATGACAACAAGGAACAAAGGGATTTTTCATTCCCTTAAATGTTTTGACTAAACTTGATGCAACAAAGGCTGAAAAGCAAATGTTGCTGGTCGGGCTGCTGAACAAGAAGAAAAGTAGTAAAAAGGAGAATTAGGACTCCATGAGGGCTTGTTGTATTCATGAGACAGCAACTATACAGTGAATTTAACTGGGAAACGGTACACAATAAATGAATTCAAATATCTAAATAAGAGAATTACACATCAGCAAAGAATCACATTTGAGCAGCGTTTGGTCACTTATTGGAGTCCAGTAAGAGGGACATTTGTGGTGGATAACAATTGTCTTGACAAGGGAATTCTTATTTTTTTTTTTTTTTTACATTATCATTTATTCTCGTTTGTGAATGGTGACTGGCAGACAGAAGTCTTGGTCTGGATATCCACTCGCCTCCCCGGAAGCTCTGAAAAACTGCCCATTTTTCCTACGAGTCAGCAAACTAGCCCATCATTTTAAATTTGGGTTTCCAAACTGCTGCCTGTAGGTGTGACAGAGATGGTTGCCAAACTGCATAAAGTACAAGTTCTGCTGGAATGTAGCAACTCTCATCAGAATATAAATGTCAGAAAATACCACAACTTATATATTGTATGCATGAATATTAATTGTTAAAACTAGTGCTAGCAACAATTTTTTGTGGTTGAACAAAAAAAAGCGGAACTCTCAGAACGCAGGTACTGTTTCCATCAGACTTGAGCGTAAACCCACACACTGTTTTTTTTTCTCTCTGTGCAAGTGAAAACCTCTATTGTGTCTTAAGATAGTTTGTATTCAACTGTTCTTATTTACTGGCTGTGTGTTTTTTTCCTCAATAATTGGGACGCACAAGCATAAACTGAAACGAGATGTGATGATGCAATATGATGACGCCACAAATGACAGAGGTTTGCAGTTTAAAATCGTTAGCCTGACAGTATCCTACCACGCACCCCACCCACACGCGCCACATCCACACCAGAATGCACACAGGCTTTCTGTTCATTCATTCATTCACCTAAAAAATGAATACATTAATGTCTAATCTATAGACCCCAACAGTAGGTCCACAATTAAAATGAGAATGTGGATAGAATAAAAAACTATTAAGTGTATTATAATTAAAAAGACAAGTGATTAGATTATAACTGTTCCAACTTTCTCTCTTAAAATAACTGAAAATCCCAGCACGTTGGCATAAAACACACCAAATTACTGATGCACTGACAATGTGCCACTGTCACACCTCTTTGAAATGAGGCCCCTGCTGGCAGGACAAAGTGGGTGCACTGTCCACGAGTACTTAGATCGTGCGATGCAAAGTGTGAAAACCAGACTATGCACTGGCAGAAACTCCCTAAAGCACTGACACAAGGTGAGAAGCATCTGCTGCTGTCTGGTGGTAATAGGGCCCATGGACTGTATCATTGCACAATCCAACTCTCCCCATGCGGTTACTGTTTCTGGTCGGACATTCAGTGATGCAACTCAAAAAAGAGAAGCCAGGTTCGTGGCACGGACTCCTCAAGTTCTAGGTGTTGGGGTCAGTTTGCTGGAGTGTTGCTGTCATGCTATGTGGACGTGTGGATCGTATCCCGAACTGGGCGCTGGAGAGAATTGGGGAGGCCACTGTGAGAGGATGGTTCTCTGTTGCTGCAGGACCTGACGGCTGGAGGTTCAGGGGTTTGGGACCAGCTCGTGGATGTTGCTGGTCTGGTGGTTTGTCTCTGTGAAGATGGGAGCTGCTCCACAATTCAAGCTGAGAAGCCGAGACAGGCACATCTGCCAGGAAAAGCAGACATGAAAGGGGCTGACAGCTAGGCTAAAAGCTAACAGCTAAGCTAGGGGCTGGCTCTGGGCGAGCGCCACTTCCATCAGTTCTGTGCATGGGCATTCACTCCCTGGAGAACGGACTGAACTGTCTACTACTGGAGCTCACACTGATGTTGGAGGTGAGTGCATATTTGTCCACTCCCATGTTAATGAGAGTATGCAAAACTCGAAAAATGAATTACGTTGGAGGAAAAAAAATCTGATTTTAATCACAATTAATTGTGAATAAATCAAAAATTCTGGAGATTAATTGTGATTAAGACTTTTAATCTTTGTCCAGCACTGGTCAAATCAGTCTTTTTGCACATGGGCTTTTATAAAATATGTCTCTTTATTCTGCAACTTTCTTAAAGGAATTTCCCATTTATTGAAGCTTTTGTTTGCAAAGGAAATTATGCTTTTGAAAATCTAAAGCTGATGTCATGCTTCACAGAACTCTGATTTTTTTTTTTTCAACCAGATGACCCCTTACAGTCCAGTCTCCACGATCATCCCACAGCCTTGTTTAAATTGTCTTTTACAGGAAGTGCTGACAGACAGTTGTCACCGGCAGTGTGGCTGCAGCACAGGGTCATGGCTATTACAACAATCCATCAAAGGCCTAATCCTGTTACAGGTGAGTCACAACAGACAGTGACTTCAGATGAGATTACAGCCGAGATGATTGGGTATATCTGGACCAAACAAACCAGACCGTATTATTAGGAAGGCTCAGTCTCCAGCCAGGTAATCACTTTCTGCTATATCTTTGGAGTAAAACGCACTACTATGGCATCTGACTTAAACGCCCCTAAAGGGTGTGAGTCAGTGGAGTCTGTTATACAATCACTATACAAATCTGTGTAGCTCAGCAGGAAAATGTTACACATGGTGCGTCATGTCGACCTGCACTGGTCACAGCAAGGTGAGTGAAATATGTCACACACCCTGAGGTATCTGTGCATGTGTAATGTTGTCGGTCCAAAGCCTGACATGTTGCCCATGTTTCACACTTTCCAGTTTCCAAAGTGTACCGTACAGTCAGCCACCAAAGCAAAGTCATGTTGAAAAGGCTAAAACCACAAGCCAAAGAGATTATTGCTGAAAAACAGAAGGGATTTACAACAGGAAGAAAGAGTCATGTGAAGAAATACCTGCAGGAGTGGCAGAAAGTGAGAGCGTGGCATGCAGAGTTGTGGGCTAACATGATGAATCTGATCAGAATCACTGATAAACCTTCCAGTACCAAACAGTGGTCGTCTCAGAGAAGGGTTTAGCTAATTGGTTTAGAACAGTTGGGGTCAGACAAAGGTTTCTACAATCTACTACCCTGTTCAACATATTTCTTGAATGGATAACAAGTGAAGCATTGTGGAGCCAGAAATATCGAAGGCAGACCGGTTCCTAGCCTTCATCAATGATGTCAGTCTGTTGACTGCAGAAGAATAACATGACAAAATGATGAGGACTTTGTTCAGGACAAAGGGGTCAAAGCCTCTAGTCCTAGCCAGAAAACTGCATACGATTGGAGCAGTCACCACAGGCAACCTTCTTTGGAAAGGCTGAAAGTGAGATTGTTGCATTTAAACGTTGTATCAGTTTTCTAGTATGCACGTGAAACATCATCACAGCAGAAGTGTATGAACATATTCAGCCTGTGGAGATGAGACAGTATCACATTGCTAATACATTCTGGTAAATAAGCAAGGGAATTAGACACCATAACTTCTCACTGCTGCTAAATACAGAAAATGACGTAGTATGGCAGCTTCACCAGATCAGCTATCGAAAACCATCTTGCAAGGCCAGCGCCAGGAAGACAATAGAAAGTCAGAAAGAAATGGAAAACATTAAAAAGTAGCAACTCAGTTCACCACTTTACATATCTACTACAGGAACACACACAGGAAGAAACTAGAATCCTTGAAATAATCAAATAATATAAACTGCTAATTTAGTGTACTGAAATAACCATTAGCAACAACAAGTTTTTGTCTAAATAAAGCTTGAACTGTTCAATTGTGAGGGCTAACAATGCCAGGGCTGGCTGACCTAGCATCAAGAGGGAGGACCTGCACTTGGCATGAACATGACTGGTTAATACTCCGAGGTAGGGCACACCTTGATTAGGTTCAGGTTCAGGTTCAGGTTACTTTATTTGTACCCGTAGGTAGATTTGTTTTGCAGTTGGTGACATCCATATTTACAAGCCACTAATTACATTCAACATAGACACAAACACAGGCACACATCTTACAAAATAGGTAAATATAAAATATGTACAATATAATTTTTATAGCTTGTTCAACTCTTTGACAGCAGCAGGGACAAAGCTGTTTTTGTAGCGCTGGGTTCTACTTTTTGGGACAGCAAACCTCCGTCTGGAGGGAAGAAGCTGAAAGTTGCAGTGCAAAGGGTGGGAGTCATCATTTAAAATTGAGTCGGCCATCCTCTGTACTTGTCTGGTGTACAGGGATGTCAGGCTCAGCTGTGACTCACCAAGCAAACGACTGGACCATCTGACTACCTGATCCAAGGATTTCCTCTGTTTCAGTTTTATCTGACCAAACCATGACATTAAAGAAAAGGATAAAACAGATTCAATAAAAGCCCGATAGAACATAGTCATTATGGTTCGGTCAATTTGGAAGCGTGCAAGTTTCCTCAAACAATGCAAATTTTGCTGACCCTTTTTGCACACCCTTTCACAGTTCACCTCAAAGTTCAATCCATTATCAATAATCATCCCAAGATATTTGTACGATTGTACACATTCGGTGGTCTGGCCTTTTAGTATGGTGACTTTGTGCCTGGGAGTTTTCCTCCTAAAGTCAATAATCATATCTTTCGTTTTTGTTGTATTCAGCTGCAGGTAGGAATCCTCACACCAGTGAACAAAGTCATCAACTACTGGGCCGTGGCCACTCTCATCATCCTGGAGGAGACTGACAATGACTGAGTCATCAGCATACTTTATAATGTGTCTGTTGTCATGTCTGCTCCGACACATGTTTGTGTACAGGATGAAGAGTAGTGGTGACAACACACACCCCTGAGGAGAGCCAGTAGAAGAGCACTTTAGGTTAGACAATGTGCCATTGACCCTTACTCTCTGCGTCCTGTTGGTTAAGAAATCCAGAATCCAACCCACCAGATTATTGCTTAAATCAAATTGTTGCAGGAGCCTTTCAACTAAAATATGAGGTTGGATTGTATTAAAGGCAGAAGAAAAGTCCACAAATAAAAGCCTGGCGTGTGTCCCATTAAAATCCAGATGTTTAAAAAGCATGTCAAACAGAGTGACAGTGGCATCCTCCACTCCTCTGTGAGGCCTATAGGCAAACTGCAGAGGATCCAATGCATGTTCAGTCTGCCTTAGGACCTCACATCTGACCAGTTTTTCAAAAATTTTCATTAAAATTGAAGTCAAAGCAACTGGTCTAAAGTCATTTACCATTTTAGGACAGCTGGATTTTGGAACGGGAACAACCACGGCATCTTTCCAGATCTTACGCACATGTTGTGTCTGTAAGGACTTATTGAAAATGTAATGAAATACAGGACTCAGTTCATGTGCACAGGACTTTACCAGGCGTCCACATATATTATCAGGGCCCTGACTTTTGTTCACTTTTACAGCGCGGAACTCCCTTTTAACATCCTGCATCTCAATATTAAAGTGCTGATTGTCTTTGAGTTTCTGTTTCAAATCTTGGATTTCTGTGCTAAAATCAAAGGAGTCAAAACGACCATAAAAACAATTAAGAGCATTAGCCAGCTCTGTGTCTGAACTAAAACCATCTAAAAACACACGATTACTGCGTTCTGTGCTCTGAAGGCCTGCAATAGTTTTCATACTGGCCCAGGCCGAACCAAGTTTATTTGCTGCCATCTTGCTTTCCAACTCTGATTTATAATTCTGTTTTGCTCTTAAAATTTCGGCCTTCAGCTCCTTGGTGGCAACCTGTAGCTCAGAAACAGACCCCTGTTTAAAGGCAAGAGCTTTCCTCTGTGAGCAGGATTTAACTGATTTAGTAACCCATGGTTTGTTGTTGGGGTATATTTTGACACGTTTACGTGGAACAATCTTATTTTGACAGTAAGCCATGTATGAGCATGTGAGCTCAGCCAGAGAGTCCAAGTCATCCCTGCAGGCCATTATGAACATCTTCCAGTCTGTACAGTCAAAGCATTCCTGGAGGCTGTGCTCTGAATCTTCTGTCCACACATCAATGTCTCTCATCTCCACCTTGCCTCTTCTGAGAGCAGTTTTATATGTGGGCAGCAAATGAACACAGTTGTGATCTGAGGATCCTAAGGGAGGAAGGGGGAGTGATTTATAGGCCCTCTCTATGGATCCATAGCACAGGTCCAATGTCTTTTTTCGCCTGGTTGGGCAGGAGACATACTGATGAAAGTTTTTAAGTGTCTTCTTTAAAGAAACATGGTTAAAATCCCCAAGAATGAAGTTTGGCGCCTCTGGAGAAATTGACTGCATCCGCTGCACCACATCAGAGATGGTGCTGGAGGCGGAGTCAGCGTCTGCCCTCGGATGAATATACACAACTGTGATGAAAAGTTGGGGAAACTCTCGAGGCAAATAAAAGGGGCGTAGCGACACAGACAGCAACTCCACATCGGGTGTACAGATGCGCTCTCTGACCGTGACAGATGTGCAGTACTGCTTATTAATGTATAAACATACGCCGCCCCCCTGACGCTTCCCAGTTACCTCTTCCTGCCGATCCGAGTGCAGCGGAGCTCCAAAGCCATCAATCCACAGGTCTGCATCTCGATCATGCACAGTAAGCCAAGATTCAGTGAAAGCCATGACGCAGCAGTTCTTAAAATCCTTCTGGTAACGTACGTTGCCTTGAATTTCCTCCACCTTGTTTCTCACAGATTAGATAACATAATTGATTAGATGATTAGATGATTAGATAACATAACGCTCTCTTCCTCATTTCATTTTTAGGTAGTTTGAGCTTCTATGTTCTTTAAGATATATAACTGCTCTATGTGCTGGACTCCTTAGACAGTGAGCAAATAGGTGCATGTATTGCAGTGTGGGTTGAGGAACATAGCATACCCAGTAGGAGCAAAGGAGACTGTTGATATATGATGAGACAGTCACTTTAAATGGACAGCATTACAGCCACTAACTGCACCTCTGATTGCATATACAGTATAGTACAACCTCCTTATGTCTAAAGTCAGTTTAACCCTTTTCAATAGGATGTTGTGTGAATGTTACTTAAGCACACAATTATGTTAAGAACATGCAGTTTGATTATGGATTCCTTTTGTTGCATATTAATTGATATTGGGATCGTCATCTCTACATGATGAAAAAGCTTTCAAAAATTCTGGAAAAATGACTTCTCTAAAGCCTGTATTTCACTGGGCTGTGACAGCTCAGGAGTAGTTGTGGAATGGCATTCACAAGAGAGTTTAACAAATCTCTCCCAACGTTTTCAATTTCCTCTCATGAGTCGCAGGGCTCGTTTCGCAGGAGTTTTGAACCTTTGCCAAGAGCCAGCCCTGTTGCTAAGGATATGCATAGATTATATATACACAGAGGGCCCAAACAAAGAGAACTGTCAGCTTTACGTAGAGCTGTAGTGTTAATGTGAAAATCAGGTACAACTGATTGATGATCACAGTGCTTTTGCATTTGCTGACGCGGCATTGGGTCATGGTTGCGTTTTGTGAAAAAAGCCTGTAGTGCACCGGAAGTAATGCGTTGTGTTCAAGTAAAAAGGAGAACTGCTTTAGTAGCATGAGCAGTAAGAGCTGCAAAAAAATACAGCAAAGGCCATTTACAGCACAAAAATAAGAGATTTTGATGAGTAAATACATTCGTAGAGTAAAAATCCTACAATCCCACACATCACCACTTGGTCACAACAATCAGTGAAGTAGTTTTTTCCATGGCGGATCACTAATTAAACTATTAAATGACTGTAAGTAAACACAACTGCAGTGTGCGTGAAAATAATAATCAGGACAGGATGCGCTGCTGTTGTGACACGGTCTGAACACAGCGTCCGTCACCACAGCATCTGTTAGACAGGATGACAGTGCTGCTGAGAGTGGCGGAGGACAACAGCCGAGAGTGACCACATGATAACAGCCTCACCAGCCCCCGGGCTGAGTCAGGAGACAGAAACCAGAGGACCCACGCCGCCATCACCATCACACCTGTCTGTGTCCGTGTGAGAGAGCGCGAAAGCAGCGAGTTTTGTCGATTTACTCTTGAACAGGCAAAATTCTATCGTGTGATTAAATGTGACTCCGACATAGAAAAAGGAGAATTCTAGCAATACTGCAGGGGGAACAGAAAGTGAAGGGAAATATTTTAATGTAACACAATGGTGTCACTTCAGTGGAGAAGAAAAACTAAAGGCCTGTATATACTCCGCAAGAACAGAGATTTTTTTTTTTTTCTTGAGGTGGTGAGAACAAGAGCAAAGTTCTTTGTGGCCAGGACATCTCATACTTCACAAGAGACTCAAGTGCAGAGCTCTTGGGAAATTCACATTTCTGACTAATCACACAATAGTTGTCAGACAGGACACACGAAAAAAGTTCCGCCACGATGATGTGTCAAGAACAAGCCGCAAGAACTCCTAAATCAGGCCGGCAAGAACATTATGACATTTTTTTTTCTTGCAGCCCTGGGAGAGAGAACAAGTTTCTCTGTTCTTCTGGAGTATGTAAAGGACTTAATTCTAAAGCTTCTTTAGCTTCCACCTGCATACAAATGAGAGGAAATAAAAGAGAAGGCTGAGTTTTGGTTCTGATCTGTTCACCCACACTCACAGAGATTCAGCATTTCCTCAAAAATAAAATGCTGCCAAACTTTTGTTAACTTATGAAGATTTTCAGAACTTTGTAATCATCCATCACATTGAGACTCTAGAAAATATTCATATTTAACTATTTAGCACACTGATTGTTATCAAATATCAAAAGTGCTTTTGTGGGAACTACAGCCATTGTTGGCTATAAAGCAGAGTACGCAAATGCAACAGGCCCTTCAGACACTAGGGTGGCCCCAAGCTACAACTGCACCCTCAATACTTTTTTTTTTGGGGGGGGGGTAACTTTACCTTGAACTTTCTTTCTTAATGAATTTGCAATTTGCAATTTTGCTGATAAATTTTCAGCTTTTCTCTCATAAATTTGTGTCTTGTGACTCTTGGTTTGTACCCGTCAGGTAAGCCTCAAAGTCAGTTAGAAATATTAGCAGTAATCTGCCCATCATCCAACATGAAACAATACAAACCAGGAAGGTGTGAGACATAATCAGATGTGGATTGATGAACCAGTTAATCTGCTACAGTGACCCGTTGAACTCCACTCATGATAGGGATTGGGGATTGCAACTATTTCCTATGAACGAGGAATTCCCAGTAAGCGCGGGTCATAAGCTCGCGTTGATTAAGTCCCTGCCCTTTGATTAAGTCCCTTTCCCGAACGCTGCCCGGCGGGTCATAGGAATAACGCCACCGGATCGCTAGTTGGCATCGTTTATGGTCGGAACTACGGCGGTATCTGATTGTCTTCGAACCTCCGGCTTTCGTTCTTGATTAATGAAAACATTCGTGGCAAATGCTTTCGCTTTCGTCCGTCTTGCGCCGGTCCAAGAATTTCATCATAGATCCTGCCCGTCTCTTGTGTTTGATTAGTTTAAACTTATTATTATGGTGATTCATTCCCTTTAGTTTCTTGGTTTTCTTATGCATCCCTTTGGTTACAATTTTGGATTATGACTATTATGACTAATTTTGTTCTAACTTTATGTTGAGTATTCCCCATGCCATCCTGGTCAAGTTTATCAACTTGTTTCAGTTTTAAGTCCTACAGGCTTTAGTTATCCTTGGAGTTTAATCTTTTCTGGTTTGGTCTCCCGGGTTCCTTGTGTTTATTTGGCTCATTTTTGTGTTAGGTTTATTTTGAAAGTACTTCTTGTTTTGGTTCTGTTTAGTTTAATTTTGTGGTAGTGTCTTTCTGTTTATCTGTGTCCTATGTCCAATCATTAGCTAGTCTTTAAGTTTACTGTTGTCCTTCCCTGCTTGTGGCGTCATAGACCTTGTTATGGTGTCTACTTTCCTGTGTCCTTTGGATTACTTTCTTGTTTGCTGGCTCCTTTGTGTCCCAAGGTTTGTTACTTTAATTGTTTATTTTTTAATCGTAGTTATTCCTCTTGAGTTTTAAGTTTAGATTAGTTTATGTTCAGCCCCCGTGCTGCAGTTTGTTTTCTATTCTAAATAAACCACTTTAAACTTGAGTATTGCCCGACCTGCATTTTGGGTCTTCTGTCCTCTATGCCTGCTCTGATAAATAACAGTTTATTAAAAAGAGCCATAAAATCCCTGGTTACAATGATACATGTCACTCAGCTAGCCATGCTGACAGTTCAGGTATCCATGTCATGCCATTAAAAAAAAAAATAACAATATAGGCCAGAATGATATGACAAATGTATTAATGTGAATTAAGTATAAAACTCCAAGAATAAAGGTGCAAGAATATGATAAAAGATTCTCATTTATGTCATCAGATTACCATAAGCAAATCCTAAATTGATGAGACAAAAATGACTAATTTATGAAAAAACAAGGAAAAAACACATCTCCAAGAAAATAAGTCACAAATTTACAAGATTTTTTTTCCCCAAAAAGCTGTATGTGTGTATAAATTTTTGCTTTTTTCCCCTCAAAATTTCCTATTTTCTTTCTAATTTGTGAGGTTTTTCTTATAACAGTTTCTTGGAAATATAACTTTTCTGATAAATCTGAAACTTTTTCCCAGCAACTTTATATGACTTTTCTACTAAATTCAGTGTTTTCCCAAACAATTAGCAACTTTTTGTGACAAATGTTGGCTTTTTTTTTTTTATTTTCAACACAAACTGACACTAATTTGAAACTTTCAAGTTTGCAGCTTTTTCCTCACAATTTTTCAACATGTTTCTTCTGTATTTGCAACTTCACTCCCACCAATATGTGGCTCATTTAGCTGTCACGCTTTATGAGGATGGGGATGGGGGGGTAACAGTGGGGATGGTATCCTCCCAGATCACCTGCTGACTATGGACAGCCTAAGTCCCGCCCCCTCAACTTCCGTATATGGGCCCTTAAATCAGAAAAAAATCTCCATTGAAATGAACTGCAAGGGCAAAATTATCTTTTGATGCCGATCAAATTTTGCCACAAGTTACACATGATGTTTGTCAATTTTAAAAGATAATTTTCCATGTAATTAAAGTTGTAGGTTGTTGTATAATATGTAGGTTGGTTGTAAAATATGTTGTATATTTTTGTGAAATGCCTCAATGGACTAGAGCATTCGCCCCACAACCAGGAGGTCGGAGCTCAAGTCCCGGCCGGGTCATGCCAAAGACCATATAAAAATGGAACTTCCTGCCGTCCAGCTTGATGTTCAGCAATAATGGAAAGGAGGAGGGAAATGTGAGCGGCAGTGGCTCAGGATCTAGAGTGGGTTGTCTAATAACCAGAGGGTTGGTGGCTCAAATCTCGCTCTCCCCAGACATCCTGCCATTGTGTCTCTGGGCAAGACTCTTTACCCACCTTGCCTCCAGTGTCCATGACACTGGGCACAAATGTGTATAAATGTTCGGTGGTGGTCGGAGAGGCTGTTGGCATGGATTGGCAGCCACGTTTCTCTCAGTCAGCCCCAGGGCAGCTGTGGCTACAGTAGTAACTTACCACTATCAGTGTCTGTGGAATGAATGAATAATGTATGCATTGTAAAGTGTCTATTAAAAGTACTACATACTGTAAATCCGATGCATTATTATCATTTACAATTCCTTGTCGGACTGTACATGTCCCCAAACGCAATTATGGTGGTTCTCCTCTCAAAGCTCACCTCCTATTTCCTGACTGATGAAGAAAAGGATCCAAAGAGGAGAAAAACAGCACAAATGTATTGTTTTGTATTGTGAGAGCTGCAGCTGATCCAGAGGACGGTTAGTTACTTCCCCCTGGGGGGAAGCAACTACTCTTTGAAAAAAATGACATAAGTTGCGTGAGTCTGTGTTTGTAGTCTTTTCGTTTACGTATTTTCACAGCCTTATACCTTAACAGTTAGACAACAACCTACACTGTTATTTACGTGGAAAATTATCTTTTAAATTCACAAACATCATATGTGTAACTCGTGGCAAAATTCGATCGGGATCAAAAGATAATTTCACTCTTGCCATTTATTTCAATGGAGATTTTTTCTGACTTAAGGTCCCATATGCGGAAGTAGAGGGGGCAGGACTTAGGCTCTCTGTGGTAGAGTGACTAGAAGTTACAGACAAGGGCTCTAAAAACTGCGGTCAGGCCACTAGCTCGCTCACTATCTAAGCTAGCTGCACTGTAGCTATGCGAGCTCCGAAGCTCAGTGAGAAACTTCCTCTTCTGCCCGAAGGAGAGGGGGTACCAGACTATCCAGGAAGCAGAGCTGTAATAGGGCTGTCATAACCTCATGGAAGAGAACAGCCAATCCTCATGAGGTGCTTCAGGCGGAGTTGTAGTCCTAGTTTCTGTGGGAGAGGAGAGCTCCTGTGCAAGAGGACTTTGGAGTATTTGACTTTGCAGACCATATAATGTCACATAAATTCTACAAATGCACTACAATAAAGGGGAACCCCTGCTTTATAATAGGGATTTTTAAAACTACATATACATATTTGTCCTTGAGGAGATGAAAATGTAAGAGTTATTCCCCGGAAAATGCACAATACGGAGCCTTTACAGGCATTGTAGAGTTTTTTCTGAACCGGTTAACACATCAAAATTCTTATTACCTTACCATGCACACACTTACCATGCACACACTGAGTGTTGTGTCCCACATTCATGTGTCTCACTTCCTGTTTCTATGCAGCGATCCAGGAAGCTTAGACTCAATCCACAACTACTGTGTTGTCCAGCAGCCTGTTTACAGTCACCCAGAGCCAACCTGAAACAAAGACAGACAGATATTCATCCAACCTAAACTGGCCACAATAACAGGACCTTTCATCTTTTGTATAGTTTTGGTGTCCAGCTAACTGGTTGCACAACAATTGTCTATCAATCTTTCCTTTTCCTGGTCCATATTTCCTCTTACTGCTTCCCCGGCTTCTTATTCCCGAGGATCTGACCTTTGTAAAGGGTGAGTCCAGCAGAAGCAGCACTAATTAGAAAAGCTAATTTTCTGTTCCTTTTAACAGGTCACATTTTGGGTTTCTTCTTATGATTTACAGTCCACAAAATTTTTGTTTATCTTTCAGTGACTGAAACAAGCAATTTTAACTTCACTCCTGCTTAGGCAGCTAAATTTCTTCTGATGGGAGGCTGAGCTGACAGACTGAGTCTGCCATATTAAAGCTGGATTCACACGACAATGTTTGGACCGTCGTTTACCAGCGTTTTGAAAAGTCAGAAAAATGAGTCCAAACGTTCGTGAGCAGGATTTTTTTTTTTTTTTTAAAATCCAGTGTACACCAACGCTGGATCCTAGCATTTGCCAGCATTGCACTCATTTTTTTCTATTAGCGGAAGCAAACTTTTGCCAATTTAGGCTGGCGTATGTGCAGTGGCTGCCAGCATAGGTCATCTGAGGTCAGCGTCAGGTGACGCTCATATAAAGGTCAGCGTAGTTAGGTCAGCTGTTAGTAGATAACAATGAAAGTTTGTCAGTTTCATTGGATAATTTTAAGTTTGTTATTATTCCTGCTTGGACTGAAGCTGAGACTGCTCTGACTGTTTTTTGAGAGAGAGACTGAACGGCCTATATGGGGTAAGTCCTATATTTTTACTGAAGCAAGAAAAAGTTTATACAAAACGCTGCCTCAAGGAAATATAACATGACACACAGTTTTGGGCTGTCTCATTTTTTGTGGATTATATATAGTATATATTTTATTCCCTCTTTTGCTTGTCTGGGCTTTTGACATTCCAGCACCATGGACAGCGACACTGCATGAGCGTTTTTCCTAGATTTTTGACACATTCGCTGTGCTTTCATCTGTGTCCGTGCACGTTTGAAAAATGAGTTTTGTGTAAAAACATCTGCTTCCACCAGGAATTCAGTTGACGTTTGCCAATGAAGCCCAGTTAAGGCTGACTTAGGCTAGCTATGCACAACTTAGCCCAGCACTCAGGAACTTTTACAAAATGACCACAACTTTGACCGACCTTTTATTTCCAAACGTCGGTAAATTTTCAGCATGTTGAAACTTTTCAATGAACCCGATGTTTGCCAGCATTTGTCAATGAACACCAACTATTCTTAACTTTTACCAACTTTTGGCAGCAAAGCCAGACATTTAGCAAAACATCGGTCCAAACGTTGTAGTGTGAATACATCTTAAAACAGAACTCACTGGACTTTAATCCACCACTGGATGTCACACTAAAGCTCCACTTTCAAACTAAAACAAAGCTGTAGCTTGGCCACACCCCCTAACACCAGCTGTCACCTCCTCCTCCTCCTTCCAATTCTCTGCTAGCAGAATCCATTCAAACGGCTAACCACCACTCTGTCAGCAGTGGGCCGACTACCGGCACTATTCTGTTTTGCTAATCAAAGGTCTCCCATCGTAGCCGGCAAGTCCCCCGTGGTTCCTCTGTGGCCTTCACTGAGTGGAGCAGAATGGGCACCTATCAGAAGGGTCTGTGAAAGCGGGCTCGCTGTGACGCAGAGGTCTACGCTCTCCCGTGCCCAGGACTCTAAATGTCATGTCCTGGCGAGCGCTCGCCCCCTCCTTCCCATTTCCTCTACTTCCCTAATCACTTCATCAGACGCAACTGCTGTTCCTGCTAAGCCAGCAGGCTTAGCAGGAACTTATAAGGAAGCGCTTCCTGCTCTCCAGTGATTCAACGCTGGCTCGTTTGGGTATACTGCCTCGAGCAGAGAAAGTTCAAATTAGCAAGCTACATGTGTTTTGGGTTTCTGTACCTGACACGTTTTCTCCTCTTCCTTTCCTACCAGGTTGCTGCCGATGAAGCAGTGCGTCTTCAGGGGTTTTGGTGTGGTACGCAGCTCATCATCTCCACCCGGTCAGGCTCCACTCCTCATTTCCCTTCCAGCAGTTCTGACCTGCTGGTTCATCTCCTTCGCTGGGTTCCTCCCACGTAAGCGGTATTATTTGGATTTCCACATCCTCCTCCATTCCTCTATTAATCAGCCTTTTCTCATCCTCTGCAGGGTTGCTGCTCCTCTGGCGAGTGACTGGTTTTCTCCAAGTTTGCATTTTTTGAAATTAATAAAGTGCCAAACGTTCTTTGTGTGTGTTTCTTTTGGTGATTGCACCTTGCACTTAGGCTGATTGTCAATATGACAGAACGAGCTAGGCTGGGTCACAGCCTAGCAGGTGTCTCATCAACAGAGCACACCGCGCTCCACCGCCTCGATGTTACAGAGAGGCAGGTGGCTGAAGTCACTCAGCTGCTGCAGACCATTACGTAGCAGCTGAGTGTAATTTCTGATCATTTGGGCCGCTCGTCTGCTATGGTTGCTCTGCCCCCACCTGCTCATTCGACTTCTTCCACCATCCATCGAACACTTTCCATTCCCACTCCTGCCCCATACGCGGGGGAGGTGGGGAAATGTCAGGATTTCCTTTGTCACATTCGGCTTTATTTTGAGCAGGTGAAGGGGGAGTTTCCGGATGACATCTCTAAGATTCATCAGTTTGCACTTCTGCTTCGGGGCTGAGCTCTTAGTTGGGCACGGTCTGCAATCGATAGCCAAAGGGATGCGCCACCAACATTTGACCAATTTGTGACCGAATTTTCCCACACTTTCGACCGTACCGAGAGTGAAGGGAATATCATGAGTCACCTGTTGTCGCTCTGCTAGGGCAGCCGGTCGGTGGCCGACTTCTCGGTGGAGTTCCGAGTCGAGGCAGCGGATTCGGGGTGGAATGAGGTTGCCCTGCGCGGCACGTTCCTCCACAGGTTGAATCCTTGGCTCCGCAACGACCTGGCGGTTCATGCCGTTCCTGCCACCTAGGATGGCCTCATTGATCAGGCGATCAGGTTGGATAACCGGTACCACGAGCGCGCCAGGGAGCACGGCACCTCCTCTGGCCCTTTCGCCACACGTGCGCTCCCGGCGCCTGCTGACCTAGGTGAGTCCGAGTCCGCCGCCGAAGCCATGGAGCTCAGCTCTGCTCGCCTTCCATGGGCAGAAGCTGAGCGGCGGCGGCGGTGGATCAGAGCGTGTGCCTACTGTGGTTCATTGAACCACAAGCAGGACACATGCCACCTGCGGCCAAAAAGACACGGCCTGTCAGTAGCTGTGGGGGGTCTGGTGGGCGGGACTTATTCTCATCCCCCCAGTAATTTTTCGATTTCAGCCCTGGTTCAGTTGCCAGGGGTCGAGAGGAGGGTCTCCGTCCTTATCGATTCCGGGGCAGAGGATTCCCACAGCTAAGTTGCCGGTTCCTCGCTCTGTGCATACCCTCTCTGGCTAGATGGTGGCGTCCGTTACTCATTGCATGGCGCAGCTATCCGTTCTTCTGTCCGGTAACCACCGGGAGAAGCTCACTTTTTACATGTTTCCACGTGCCTCTCATGCAGTGGTTCTAGGGTATCCGTGGCTCCGGAGGCATAATCCTATTCTCATTTGGGCACAAAATACCATCACCTCCTGGAGCCCTAATTGTTTGGCTCCATATCTAAGTTTGGCTGAGTGCTCGTTGTCCCTCCCCGTCTCCTCTCCTCAGGTCGAGCCGCCAGACCTCAGCCTTGTGCACGAGATTTATCACGACCTTAGGGAGGTTTCTAGCAAGTCACGAGCATTAGCGCTTCCCCAGCATCGCTCATATGACTGTGCCATCCACCTCCTTCTGGGTGTGAGGTTGCCATCCAGCAAGCTCTATAATATTTCCGGACCTGAGAGGGAGGCGATGGAGAGGTACAGTAAGGACTCTCTGAACGCCGGCCTCATTTGGCCATCCTCAGCTCCCCTCGGGGCGGGGTTTTTCTTTGTGGGAAAGAAGGACGGGTCTCTGAATCCGTGCATTGACTACCGTGAGCTTAACGCTATAACCGTCAAAGATAAATACCCTCTGCCCCTGATGAACTCGGCTTTTGAGCTACTGCAGTGCTCGTGCGTATTCTCTAAACTCGACTTATGCAACACTTACTGTTTAATCAGAATACACGAAGGGGACAAATGGAAAACAGTGTTTAAGACGCACCTGGGTCAATTTGAAAACTTAGTCATGCCCTTTGGATTAACTAACGCCCCTGCTGTTTTCCAGCGT
This sequence comes from Pholidichthys leucotaenia, assembly GCA_020510985.1. Lineage (NCBI taxonomy): Eukaryota > Metazoa > Chordata > Actinopteri > Cichliformes > Pholidichthyidae > Pholidichthys > Pholidichthys leucotaenia. The sequence continues at coordinate 285,122,767 of CM035847.1, read as the reverse complement.
TTAATTAATGAAGTCCTCCGCAACATGTTAAATCGGTTTGTATTCGTCTATCTTGACGACATCCTGATTTTTTCTCGCACACCTGAGGAGCACCAAACTCATGTTAGAGCCATGTTACAACGGCTCTTAGAGAACAAACTGTATGTCAAGGCAGAGAAGTGTGAATTTTCCACGACTTCCACTTCTTTCCTTGGCTTTATTGTAGCGGAGGGAGAGCTGAGAGCCGACCCGGCCAAGGTAAAGGCTGTGCTGGATTGGCCAACACCCCACTCCCGCAAGGTGCTGCAACGCTTCTTGGGGTTTGCAAATTTCTATCGCAGGTTCATTCAGAACTATAGTGGGGTAGCACAGTCTTTAACGCAGCTGACCTCTGTTAAGGTACCATTTTTATGGACCGAAGCAGCTGAACAGGCCTTTGTGAAATTAAAGGGCCTGTTCACCGACAAATCCATCTTGGCTCAGGTCGACCCTCAGCTCCAATTTACCCTGGAGGTGGATACTTCAGAAATGGGGGTTGGCGCGATTTTGTCCCAGCGCTTCGCCTCAGACTTGAAGTTCCGCCCGTGTGCGCATTTTCTCTCGGCGGCTCACCCCAGCCGCGAGGAATTACGACATCGGGGATCGAGAGCTGTTGGCTATAAAATTAGCTTTTGAGGAATGGAGACATTGGCTGGAGGGAGCTGTTCACCCTGTAGTCGTGTGGACCGACCACAAGAACCTCAAGTATCTGCAGTCGGCCCACCGGCTGAATTCTAGGCAGGCTTGCTGGGCCCTATTTTTCCAGCATTTCAATTTCACTGTTACCTATAGGCCCGGTTCCCATAATATTAAGCCTGATGCTCTCTCCAGACAGTTCAGCCAGGACCCGGCTGACCCCCCTTCCCGCTCCCAGCCCATTCTTCTGCCTTCATGTGTCCTGGGAACCCTTACCTGGGAGATTGAGAGGAGAGTCCGCCAGGCCCAGCCCTCTGAGCCCGAACCAGCGAGTTGCCCCCCCTAACCGCCTTTACATCCCTGCCGCCCTCCGCATCGAAGTTATTCAGTGGGGGCACACCGGACATCTCACCTGCTACCCTGGAGTGGTGCGCACTGTGGATATTATCAGGTGAGTGTTCTGGTGGCCTACACTGTGGCGGGATGTGCAGGAGTGCGTGAAGGCCCCCTCCCCGCCCCCAGCCGGCACTGGTCCCACATAGCCATGGACTATGTCACTGATCTTCCTCCCTTCCATGGCAACACTGTCATCTTGACTACTGTGGACAGATTCTCCAAGGCTGTGCATCTGGTTCCTCTCTCCAAGCTGCCATCTGCCTCCAAGACAGCCAAATTACTTTTCCATCACATCACCAGACTGCATGGCATCCCCATAGACATTGTGTCTGACCGGGGTCCACAGTTCATCTCACGTGTTTGGAAGTCGTTCTGTCACTGCCTTGGCACCATCGTCAGCTTCACCTCCAGTTATCATCCACAGAGCAATGGGCAGGCTGAACGTGCCAACCAGTTCCTGGAGGCTGCCCTTCGTTGCGTAGCAGCTGATGACCCTGAATTCTACTGTCTCTTCGGCCACGAGGCTGTCTCCATTTGAAGCCTCCGTGGGCTACAACACCACCACTACCACTCGCTATCCATGACGGAGAGAGAGGTGGCGGTGCCGTCCGCGGGAACCCATTTTTGTCGCTGTGGCCAGGCCTGAAGATCTACTTGAGCTGCGCTCCTTTGTTCCATGGAGCGAAGGAGCACAGCTGACTGTAAGAGGGTTCCAGCGCTGGACTACAAGACTGGGCAGCAGGTCTGGGTGTCTGCGGATCAGGTTCCGCTGAAGACCGAAGCTCGTAAGCTCGCTCCCTGGTTTGTGGGCCCCTTCCCCGTCACCAATAACGTGGGCGACTCTGCTGTCCGGCTCCAGCTCCCACGGGCGCTCCGTGCGCATCCAACATTCCACGTCTCCACGATCAAGCCCCTCTCCTCCAGTCTCCTCTGCCGCCCCCCCCCCCCCCGAAGCCGCCTCCTCCTCCTCGGATCTTCGACAGCCAAATCACACACACCGTTCAAGAGAACCTGGATGTTCACCTCCGGGGCCGGGGGTTCCAATACCTTGTCCACTGGGAGGGTTACGGTCCGGAGCATCGGTCATGGGTCCCCTGGTCAGGATTCCATGACAAAGGTATGGTCGGGGCCTACCATCGAGCCCAGCCTGGCGTACTGCCAGGAGGTGTTCCTTGGGGGGGGGGGGCACTGTCATGTCCTGATGAGCGCTTGCCCCCTCCTTCTTGTTTCCTCTGCTTCCCTAATCACTTCATCTGACGAACCCTTTATAAGGAAGCGCTCTCCAGTGGTTCAACGCTGGCTCGTTTGGGTATACTGCCTCGAGCAGAGAAAGTTCAAATTAGCAAGCTACATGTGTTTTGGGTTTCTGTACCTGACACATTTTCTCCTCTTCCTTTCCTTCCAGGTTGCTGCCAATGAAGCGTGCGTCTTCAGGGGTTTTGGTGCGGTCGCCAGCCTGTTGCTCCCTCGACGCAGCTCATCATCTCCACTCGGTCAGACTCCACTCCTCATTACCCTGCCAGCAGTTCTGACCTGCTGGTTCATCTCCTTCGCTGGGCTCTGAGCCGGTCTCTCTCTTCCTCCCACGTAAGTGGTATTATTTGGATTTCCACATCCTCCTCCATTCCTCTATTAATCAGCCTCGTCTCATCCTCTGCAGGGTTGCTGCTCCTCTGGCGAGTGTTTTCTCCAAGTTCGTGTTTTTTGAAATTAATAAAGTGTCAAACGTACTTTGTGTGTATTTCTTTTGGTGATTGCACCTTGCACTTAGGCTGATTGTCCAGTCAGTATGACACTATCTACGACAGATACTAGAAAGGAACCTTGACAAGCCTGCAGGCTCAAAATGGGAGATGGCAGAGGCCTGAAAAGAACAAGCCGGGGTTACAGCAATAGACAATTTAGATACAGTTTCAGACAATTTCCAGCAAATAACTGGGAAAATCCCATCGTGGAAAACTCCTGGAACACAATAACAGACAACCTTTGCCAGTCCAGGACTCCTACCATTATTCGCTCTTGTGGTTTTTGTGGGGGTTTTGTTTTTGTTTTTTTCTACGGTGTGAAGCGTGATTTTCACTTCAAGGCCGCCATAGCATTTATAGAAACATGCACTGAAACAGAGTAGTTTGAAAATGATACTGAAATAATTAAAGCCTGATGTATTTTGACCAAAGCATGTCATAGACTTTTTTAAGATCTCTGGAAATTGTGTCAGCATGTGGAGAAAGTGCATCATGTGTCAACTTTAACTTACAGTAAAGCAAATTATGAAAATAACTGGGAATTATTTGGTTGTACTTTACAACTGTAGAATGACAATAAAGCCTATTCTATTCTATTCTATTCTATTAGTAGGTTAGCAGTCATGGCCCTAAAGCAGGAAGATGTGGGGGAAGCTGAAGGCTGCAGGTAGTTAATCTTAGATGTTCATTTCATGCTTGGGCAGCCATGCAGCCATCAGCATTTCTGAGGCCTCGCAGGCTTGACCCGACACCCTGCGGGGAAAATTAATGACTTCATTACAGGTGCCAAATTTTCCTACAGTATGACACCCCCCGCACTGAGTTTTATTGGACAAATTTGACTGTGATCAGATCAGTGGAGCTCGTTGCTGTATGTCTGGAATCAAATGAATGAGGATTAACATGTACAGCTGCAGTAAATCCACACACTTTGAGCCCTTTTAGGTGAACATGTGTGGTTGTGTTCCACCTGGAAACAGGCTGGATGTATGCACAACTTTCATCCAGCTGATCTGATTTTTGGGACATGCTGATTTAATTTTGGGCTGACTGTCTTTTTTCCCTTACAAATGAAACATCAGTTTTTCAGCGGTCTTCAAACAGGTCCAGCTTGCGTGCAATGCTGCTTTGGCCAGTTTAGTTTTGGATACAAGCCCTCTGAGCAGGATGCATTTCTTCCTATTAGCTCCTCATTTCATGCACTGTTCTTTTCCTTCTATAACCAGAGTAATTTTGAGACTCACTCAAATACTTTGTTTGACTTTAAAGGAGACATTTATTGCACTTCTTCCACATGTTGACACAGTTCCCACAAGTCTCTCCTAAAATAGCAGGGGCGGGATTATGCTGATCCCACGCCAGGTTATCAGCTGTCCATCAACCTCACTCGTCAAAGTTCCACCACCACCACAATCTCACTCCAAGTTTTTTTCTGAAAAGTTGGCAACTCTGGTCTAACATGGGTATCGCATCAAAACACCGTTCTGCCTGACCTGACTAGCCTGGATCAGGACCGCCCGAGTTACAAGCAGTGGACAGCTACCATCACATAAGTGGACATGCACAACTTGTTGTGAGCAACATATATGGTCAAGTGTTAGGAGATGAACAAGGATGTCTAGTAGGGGTAGATGGAATATAGAGAGAGTAACAGTAAGACCTGACTGCGATCCGACAACTAAGCTAGTGCTAGGCAGCCTGACCTATCAGCTTCTCCATGCCGAGACAAGCTTTAATGCATTTAGGCGGAACAACTCTGTTCCCCTAGCAGAGCTAATGCTACCAGTCCGACCTACTGACTCTCAGGCATGTGCACAGATAAACGTGAAGTAAAGCTCTAAGACTGCACCTTTTCCCCCTGAAGTGCCTTTTGGGGACCTTTTTTTTAAAAACAATTATTATAGATTTTAATCATCTCCCACAGACACACCACTTGCTGATCAAACAAGTTTTAGTGTACAATAACTATATTTTGACATCCAAATAATTCTGTGTGACCTGTGCCTGAGCCCTGAATGCCCCTCCCCCTCCCTACTCCGTCCGCTGCACACACACCTCACCACAGCAGCTGCAGCCTGTTTGTGTGTCTCCTCTCCTTCAAGCAGAGTCAGGTTAGTGTCCTAAGCCTTGTTGTGAAAGTACACACAGTAGGTGGTTTATTTTTTAACAAGGGGTATGGCAGCTGTGGGGGATGTTAAAAAATAGCATGTGGTGTAAATGCAATTTCAGTGCAAATTTGTAAGAATAAAGGTACAAAAAGTTTTTTAAGTTTAAAATTTATTTGAAAGGGACATTGCATACTAATGAACATTAATACAAATGTAAGTATGCCAGATTTAGCAATACTGCTAATTTGCATATGTAGTCCCACAGCAGGTCACAAAAACACGCAAGCAAGCAGTCATAGACGAAAAGAGCATCTGGAATAAAACTGCACAAAGTGGATATGCTAAAGTGCAAGAGTTAAGGTGCTACAAAACAAAACAGTCAAATGTCACACGAGCAGTGTTGGGAGTACAGTAACGCGTTACAAAGTAACAAAGTTACAAAGAAACAAAGTAACAAAGTTACAAAGTAACAAAGTTACAAAGTAACAAAGTTACAAAGTAACGCGCTACTGTAACACCACTACTTTTGCAGTAACGTGCTGTGCAACAAAATTACTGTTTAAAAATTCAGTAATGCATTACAGTTACTGAAATTTGATCAGATGCGTTACTCACGTTACTCATTTTATTAATATAGATAGATAGTTTCAGCGCAAATAAATACAAACTGACCCTACGTAGCTAATGCAGCCGTCAGCTTGTTGCAAAGAGCCTGTTCACTGCTGCAGCAAGCAGCCACAAATGGAGCTTGCTCCTGCTGTGAAAAGATGAAGCTACTTTGTTTTTGTGGAAATAGACAGATTATTTTTCCTTTGTCGCAGTTAAGGACAAAAGCATATTAGTAGGCTGTGTGAGACCGACTGCAATCTTCAGAAGTGCCTGACAACAGCAACAAGATCCAACAAAGCTATGCTATGCTAACAACACCATGTTAGTGGATCTACGTTATCTGAACAGCCACGGCTGGATTTCAAGCACAGGTATGCAGCTGGACAGTTTGTGACCCGGCAAGAATTAAACAGACTGATTGCCAGATACGTCATTACAGAATGAAGATCTGACAACAGTCATTTCCCATCAGACAGCTGAGACTGTGATTCACTGAAGTTAAAACACATTTACCTGCTACCTGGATAAAGATTATTCAAAAATGGATTTGATCTCCAAAAGGAATTTAAGGGACTGGATCATGTCTCTGTCACAGCAGACATTTGGACTGTGGATAATGGACATTTTCTTTGGATCACTGCACATCGGATTAAATCCATAACATAAAGGTAAGAGACATTCACAGTTTTATGCAGTGTTGCCAATTCACTCTTTTGAAGTGATTCTCACTCTTTTTCCCTCTCTCGCACTCCATAAACCCCATTTCTCACTCCAAAATGAGGAAATTATTGGCAATTTTGTGCTGGTTTTCTTCAGATTTTTCCCACAATAAGAGCTCTCAAAGCACGATAAAGCAGACTGAACACGTTCTAAAAGCTTTGTCTGAAACAGTCTGTTTTCGGCCTGACATTAATAAGCCCGTAATGTAATCCATTAATTAAATTACAGTGGTGTGAAAAAGTGTTTGCCCCCTTCCTGATTTCTAATTTTTTGTATGTATATCACATTTAAATGTTTCAGATCATCAAATAAATTTAAATATTAGACAAAGATAACACAAGTAAACACAAAATGCAGTTTTTAAACGAAGTTGTTTATTATTAAGGGGAAAAAAATCCAAACCTACATGGCCCCGTGTGAAAAGGTGAATGCCCCCTAAACCTAATAGCTGGTTGGGCCACCCTTAGCAGCAACAACTGCAATCAAGCATTTGCGATAACTGACAATGAGTCTTTTACAGCGCTGTGGAGGAATTTTGGCCCACTCTTCTTTGCAGAATTGTTGTAATTCAGCCACATTGGAGGGTTTTCAAGCATGAACCGCCTTTTTAAGGTCATGCCACAGCTCAATCGGATTCAGGTCAGGACTTTGACGAGGCCACTCCAAAGTTTTCATTTTGTTTTTCTTAAGCCATTCAGAGGTGGACTTGCTGGTGTGTTTTGGATCAGTGTCCTGCTGCATAACCCAAGTGTGCTTCAGCTTGAGGTCACGAACAGATGGCTGGACATTCTCTTTCAGGATTTTTTAGTAGACAGCAGAATTCATGGTTCCATTTACCACAGCAAGTCTTCCAGGTCCTGAAGCAGCAAAACAGCCTCAGACCATCACACTACCACCACCATATTTTAGTGTTGGTATGATATTCCTTTTCTGAAATGCTGTGTTACTTTTACGTCAAATGTAATGGGACACACACCTTCCAAAAAGTTCAACTTTTGTCTTGTCAGTCCACAGAGTATTTTCCTAAAAGTCTTAGGGATCATCAAGATGTTTTCTGGCAAAACTGAGACGAGCCTTAATGTTCTTTTTGCTCAACAGTGGTTTTTGTCTTGGAACTCTGCCATGCAGGCCATTTTTGCCCAGTCTCTTTCTTATGGTGGAGGAATGAACACTGACCTTAAATGAGGCAAGTGAGGCCTGCAGTTCTTTGGATGTTCTTGTGGGGTCTTTTGTGACCTCTTGGATGAGTCGTCACTGTGCTCTTGGGGTAATTTTGATCGGCCGGCCACTCCTGGGAAGGTTCACCACTGTTCCATGTTTTCTCCATTTGTGGATAATGGCTCTCACTGTCGTTTGCTGAGTCCCAAAGCTTTAGAAATGGCGTTATACCCTTTTCCAGACTGATAGATCTCAATTACTTTGTTTCTCATTTGTTCCTGAATTTCTTTGATCGCAGCATGATTTCTAGCATTTGAGGATCTTTTAGTCTACTTCACTTTGTCAGGCAGGTCCTTTTTAAGTGATTTCTTGATTGAGAACAGGTGTGGCAGTAATCAGGCCTGGGTGTGGCCAGAGAAATTGAACTCAGCTTTCCAGAGATGTGATTAACCACAGTTAATTTATGTTTTAACAGGGGGGGCAATCACTTTTTCACACAGGGCCATGTAGGTTTGGATTTTTATTACCCTTAATAATAAACACCTTCATTTAAAAACTGCATTTTGTGTTTACTTGTGTTATCTTTAGCCTGTTTTCCACTAGCCCAGCACACCTCGGTACGGCTCGGTTCACTTCAGTACAGCTCGGAATGCTTCTGTCTCCATTGGTGTTGTGCTTGTGCTGTGATGGTTTGTTAGGAGGTTTTAGAAGCGGGGCAGCAGCAGATTCTGAGCGAGGCAGGGCCACACTCCCGTGACGTTACGCACCCGACTGAGTCCTTATTTAGACAAAAAAGGATTCAAGGATTATTGCCTTGCTCGCTCTGTGGATTTATCTCACAATTAATTTTATCTCATAATTAAGCTGCAACATCACAAGTCACTTTTGTTTTGAATTAACTGCCAAATGACCTAGAAATAAAGAGCTGAAACTTGTTTTTATTCGTATTAAATAATGAGACAGTGGCACACTGGCCTACACCAAATTATTATTTTTTACATCCTAGGGCATTTTGGATGTACTGAATTAAAAAAAATTCATGTTTTTCACCTTCAGGTCAACGTTTGGAACAACAGTATTATTATTTTCCGTTTAGATGATGCTACACTCCTTCTAAAGTATTGTAATTCTCTGAATTTGGAATGCCGATAGAACATTCAATTTACATATACTTACTTTTTTACATTGACTTGTAAGCTTGATCAGTCTCTCCTGCTGCATTTTAAAGTCCAACTGTGCAACTTCTTATAAGTTAACATAAAAAATGTACCCAAAGTTTAGAACTGGATCATGTGGGGCTAATTTTTTATGATATTTCAATAAAAAGAACAGAAAGCTTACAAAAACATTTGTTTTTTGGTCTAGTTAAAAATTACATTACCTTTACAATGGTTGACCCTGACAGGAAGATCAGTATCATTTTGATCAGACTAGGCAATGGAATTTCTATGAAATTATACTGTTTTATAATTCAGTGTTATAACAGACAAACCACACTTTCCAAAACAATTCCATTTTATTATATACAAAATATTAAAAGAAAAACAAACTTTGCAACACAACATGAAGGTTAATCGACATTTTATACACGCCGACCACTGAGTGTCTACACCAGCTTCCCAAACTGGGTCACGACTCGGCTGAATGAAGCGTCTCTGCCAGCTGTGGGTCAGGAAGGCTCGGTTGAATAATCCGGACGGGCTGTCGCGGCGGACGCGTGGGATGATTCTACAAGGAAAATGCACACAATAAAATACAGCACAATAGTTTTTAACAAGAATACATAAGCTTATTTCAGCGTATTGTTCACATGAATAATTAAAATAAAAGCTTGAGTCCGCAGTGTGCTGCAATTAAGCAGCGATCATCATCCACAAATGAACAGCTTTTTTATTGCATAAATAAACTGAGCGTCTTACCGAATATATTTGCGAAAAAACGCACAATAAAAAAAAATTAAAACTCACCGTTAAAGGACTCCGATGTCGAGACCTCCCGGTATATTTTTTCATTCCGGGCAGCTCCGTCTAACTCGCGCTGCATACGTTCGTCTGACAATGCAGTGAGCAGACACTGCAGCTCCTTACTGCTCCATGGAACACCCTTATTACGCGAAGCCATTTTTGATAGAGAATAAATGAAAATAGCACAGCAATACACTGAAAGGAACCGCCAACAGTGGTTGCGTGCTGAGTAAAGGCAGTCGTGAAGATTCTTTTTTTTTTTTTTCCAAAAACTTTATTGAGAAGGTCGTGAAGATTTGGTAGATGAGGAGGAGGAGAGGGGCGGTTACAACCTGACCAATCAGCGCCGGTTACGACCTGACCAATCAGCGGCGACCATTCTGTTAACGTCACAACACGGCACAGCTCAGCACTGCTGTACCCTGCCCTTCAGCGGGGCTGAGAATTGCGGCTGTTAAACCGTGTTGGGGCTTGTGGAAAAGCGTACAAAGCGTGCTGAGCCGTCCCGTGTCGCGCTAAAGCATGCTAGTGGAAAAGGCCCTTTTGTCTAATATTTAAATTTGTTTGATGATCTGAAACATTTGTGACAAACATACAAAAAATGAGAAATCAGGAAGGGGGCAAACACTTTTTCACACCACTGTATCTTGCTATGTGTGCAAAATGATTTAAATATGCATTTAAAAGTAACGTGAAAGTTACTTTTCCAAGTAACTAGTTACTTTAATCATGCAGTAATTGGTAACTCAGTTACTTTTGAAAAGAAGTAACTAGTAACTGTAATTAGTTACTATTTTTTAGTACCTTGCACAACACTGCACATGATTGAAGCACCTCACAGCAACAACAAACAACAGCAACAAACAAGATGCACGGCATATACACACACACACACACACACACACACACACACACATATACAGTATATATATATACTGTATATATATATATATATATATATACTGTATATATATATATATATATATATATATATATATATATATATATATATATGTGTGTGTGTGCATGCTGCAGAGCAACCACTAGTTATGTTATTTAAAAGCCAGTTTTCACAATGAATCTTAAAAGTGTTTAGTGTGGTACGTTCTCTGATTGCAGGTGGTATATTATTCCAGATCTTGGTGCCCCTCACTGATAGCACAGATTGAGCAAATGTTGTGCATCTGTGGGGGACCTCACAGTCTCCTCTAGTGATTGGCCTGGTGGTTGTATTGGTAACAGTTCTCAGTTTAACATTTTCTCCCCAGGGGGTGCATAGCCATTTAATATTTTATGGACTGAACAGGCAAATTTGAGAGTTTTATAATCTTCAAAAGACAGAAAATTGTATTTCTTGTAAATATGACAGCAGTGATATGTAAGATCTTTCTTATCGAAGATCTTTATGGCATTTTTGTATAAAGGTTCACTGGGTTTGATTATGGTTACACCAGTAAGTGACCAGTTGGTAAGACAGTAATCAATGTGTGAGAAGATCATTGCATGCAGAAACATTTTGGCCGCATTAACTGTCAGCGATGGTCTAATTTGTTTAAAATTTCTCAGATTGAATTTGATTATGTTTGAGATTTTTTGATGTGTTTTTTAAAGGTTAATGAGGAGTCTAAAATCACGCAGAGGTACTTAAATTCCTTGACTAATTGCAGCTCCTCTCCTTTTAAGAAAAAGCTTGGGTTTGTAATATTTGATCATTGTTTGGTAAACATCATGCAGTTTTTTTAGTGTTTAGTAGGAGACGTGAATTATTGAGCCAGTCATAGATTTGAGTCATCACTGTTGTGAAAATACAGGTGGTTTCTTGTGTGTTTTTTGCAGGTGTGAATATTACCGTGTCATCTGTACACATTTGTATATGAGTGTTTCTGCATGCATTTGGTAAATCATTTATGCATAAGGAGAATAATATTGGTCCAAGTATGGAGCCTTGTGGGACACCCATTTGACATTTCATCATCATCATCATCATAGCAGTCTGTCGGGGGGGACAATGACTGTTTCATTTAGGTCTGATCAGATTCCTCCACGCAGCTCTGTCCTTCGCCTTCCACTGCCAGGAACTCCTGATCTCGTTAACCCGGACAACGCCCGTGCATCGACTACCAGGAGCTCAACGCAATTACCACCAAAGACAAGTACACTCTGCCTTTGATTAATTCCACGTTCGAGCTCTTTCAGTACTCACGGGTTTTCACCAAGTTAGACTTAAGAAATGCGTACCATTCTCATGGGTCGGGCCTTCGGCAACTCAACCAGCAACCCCGCCCTTCTGAGGACTTGGAGGGTGAAACTGGGCATCCTGGCAGAACTAAAAACAATATCTGTCACAGGTCTGTGGTGGACCACTCCCAGTTACATGGGGTGAGACTGGACATCCTGGCTGATAAGCACATCTGTCGCAAGGTCTGTGGAGGACTTCTGGCAGTCAGTGCATCGTGACATGCACTACACAAAGAGCAGAGAAAAACAAACCTATCATCTGGCCAGTCACTGCAACAGATACTGGAGTCAGTTTGTCTTGGCCTGTCCTTGCCACTGATAATACCTGTATCTGCCAAGAATGTGTCGCTAGTCCAGCAAAAGCTAGCGGTACTCAAATACTTTGACATTTCAAATATGATAAAATCATCAAAAAATCTGTCATAAAAGTATGATAAAAGATGCTTATTTTAAATTTTGAAAGTCAGAAATATACTATAAGCAAGTCTCAAATTTAAGAGGAAAAAAGTGTCATTTTCTTGAGAAAAAACACAGACTCCAAATGTTGAAAAAAAAAAAAACATTTCCAAGAAAAAAGCCATGAATTTACAAAAATAAAGTCACACATTTACCACAATAAATATAGTTGCAAGCAGTGATCATCGGGTTTCAAGCAGGTGTGGACTTCAAGGTCTTGTTTTGCTTAGCAACAACATTTAAAACCTAAAGTCTACTATGCATTAGTTTTTAAAGCAGCATTATGTACGTAACTTTCTTGTTCCTTGTAGGAACACTAAAAAGGCCACAACCACGGCAACCATGAATCCAGTCCCAACAGCCAACCACATTGCTTTTTGTTGGTGGTGGATAAAGTTGTGCCCTGTGAGTCGCTGCTGGGAGCAAGGCCACAGACTGAGGCCACAGCTGCTGTCCCCCCACCCCCACCCCCCCATAACAAATAAAGAGCTGTTGAAGGCAATGTGTTTGCACTCAGGCTATGGATGAAGTGACATTCATTCAGTCAAATCTTGGTGTACCATCAAAATAATTTAGCAAACATTATTTTAAGTTGAAAAGCTAATATAGTGCTGCAATAAAATGTACAGGAGAGCCACACTGTATTTCTGTTGTTACGAAGAACAAGACCTCACTGGCAAGATTCAAACCTGGGACCTCCTGCTTTCCAAGGGGAAAAAAAAAGTTCCACTGACAAGACAAAATGACTGACAGACATTTCATAAACATGATTTTTTTGAACACTGACAGAATTGCATGAAATTTGCTGGTTAGCTGAAGAATCCTGTTCTGATTGTGAGTCTGAAGTTCCATCAAATTTGAATCAGTATATCTGGAGTTAAACCCAAAACTACATGCCAAAGAGAAACTGTACAACTTGAGTGGCCTAGAAAATCGAAACAGATTGGCATTTTTGGATAATTTTAACAACTTTTCACTTCTCAGCATCTGTAGATGATCTCTTAATTTCAAGCAATTTGCATGAATGGTCTAGGGGGAGTTCTTTTTGAGTTCACTTGCACATTTTTGAAAATATGGTGCTGAAAACTTCATTTTCAGAGTTTGCCACTATCGACAAAAGGCTGCAGAAGGTTTCAGTGAATTGAATGATGAAAGGATTTTTAGTCTAGGCCCAGCTGTTCTCAAGATATCTGCAAAAACGTAAAACTGTTTATTATAGCACCACCTATGTATGCAGTGCCTTGATTTTTTTTGTCTCCGAGTAGTGGGGGGAATTTCTGATTTCAGGTTTCTGCATACTACCGTTTTTGCTTCCCATGTGTGGTGTTTTGGAAAACGCAGGTTTAGTCATTGTCGGCATGATGACGCAGCCGTTCGGTGATGTCATCACGCTAACATATAAATGTGAGGGACGAGCATTTTACAGCCCGTTTTATGGCCCTCTCTGGTTCAGCCTCCCTACCAACACACTGTTGTAGCACCACAATAGTGTTTTATGTAATAAAGTTTGTGCTCCCAGCAAATGCCACTCTCTGTCGGTCTTTCCAGTTTTCCAGACATAACACCATGTACTTTCAGTGGAGAAAAATAATAAGAGGAAGAATAATCAGGACAAAAACAATAGATTTCCCGCAGCATAGCTACTTGGAAGCCTAAAATTTGCCTATTTTCTAGAACATTTTTATACGTTTTTGACCTTTTTCTCTCGTAAATGTCCATTTTTTTTTCAGTTAATGAGGTTTTTCTTGTAAACTTTTACATTTTCTTGGAGCTGCTTTGGAAGTAACTTTGATTTATACAGTATATAAACTTGTAACTTTTCTCAGGCAAATTTATTACTTTTCCCTATAAACTTGCCGTGTCGTAAGGTATTAAATATCTTCATGAGCTATAGGTATTAAAGTAGAATTGATATACCATGTCAGTACAGTAAATTTTGTGCTACTGTGTGTAACTTTACTTTTTCAGTATTTAGTAGTGCCTTTTTGTTTTGTTTTTTTGGGTTGAACACCTGCCCCCCAGAATGTCTGCCCACTATCATGATGAAAATCTGACCAAATAAGCCAGACCGATGTGAGACAAATGGTCAAGCGATGGCCTGATGGAAGCTGAAAAGTGGACTCACCAGTTTATCCTAGCTGGCGTGTGCTGCGTGTGTCAGTCGTGTTTTGCACATGTGTAGGTGGGACGTGGTGATTTGTAAACTAAGTCCTAGACTGCTCACTGGACCTCAGACAAATGATATTCCAGCGGCGGTCTGGATGTGGGGGTGTCAGCAGTTTTAATGACGGGCTGCAGAAAACCGACACTCATTTCTGAGGGCAGTCTGCCAAGCTAATCCCACCAGGTCTCAGTGTTTGTGAGTCCGAGGCCTTTCTGTTGAGTCGAGGACATGCATGGGCGTGTAAAAGGTTGAACACGGGCTATAAACGTGAGCATCTGTTGACAGATAAGAGGTCAATGGCTGCCCAACAGCACAGGCAAACACACGTGGTAAAAACACCTCACAATGATGGCATAAAACTGGGGAAAAAAAGAAAATATTTGAGGAAACGTGTAAAGGTTTTCTCGCTTCTTGGGAGCCCTATGCAAGATTGTATTGTGGGGGCTGCTGCTTTTGCTAACGGGAAGAGTTTAAACCCTTGAAAAAAAGTCAACCCAACCCCTAAAAAACAAAATTTCTCCCCTCCCAGCAAAAACATAAAAAAATAAACCTGGATAATTACATACAATAAATGCATAGGTACAATAAAAATGTAATCAGCTTCTATATTAACATTGTAGATTTAAAAGAAAGAAATTTGCAAATTTGGAAAGAAAAACTCACAAATTTAAAATAAAAAATTTGAGAATTTTCAAGGATAATGTTGCAAGTGTAAAGGAAAGAAGTCCAAATTTACATGAAAAAAATATTAAAGTTGTGAAGGGAAAAGTAGCAAATTTACAAGAAAAAACTCACAAATCTATGAGAAAATGTTAGTAAGAAGTAACAAATATATGGGGGGGAAAAAGCAGTGGAAAAAGTAGCAAATATATAAGAAAAAAGTTGCTAATTTATGAGAAAAAATTACATTTATGCAAAAAAGTTGCAAATTTGCAAGAAAAAAGCCAAACATTTATGAGAAAAAGCATCAAATTTAAAAGGAAAAAAACTCAATTCATGAGAAAGTGGCAAATTCAAAAGAAAGAACTCAAAAATGTGTGAGAAAAAAAAACAAATTCATGAGAAAAAGATGAAATAACTTTTTAAACCTGCGCGTGTGTACATGCCTGCCTGCACACGTTAGCTGCCAGGACGCGGCTGCATCCGGTGGTACTTCCTGTTTTGTCTTTTCTCAGCTGATTGGTTGGTTCTATTCTGGTTAGTGGTGTGGAGTGATATGTGGTTGAAGCCTTAACACACTTATTCCACTTCGGTCTATTGCTCAAGCAGATTAGAGAGCTCTTTCACACAAAGTCACAGGGCCTGATGCCTGATCTACAAACACACAAAAGTCAACAAATGATCATCAAGATCCTAAAATAGGTGAATCGTGTCGTAAATATTGAGTGAATTGTTGTATTTGCTGATATTGGAGCAGAGAGACAGAGGGGTCATAAATTTGACTTTTTTCTTGTAAATTTGCAACTTTTTTTTCAGTAGCTTGGTATTACATTTGCGTGCTCCGCTTCATAGGCAGAAACGGTCCATATCTACCATTTTTTCTTTATCGCCATGTTTCAAAACCACTGAAGTCCTAGCACACGCAAACACATTTTACAGATGTATTATGATCTCAGTTTCAGTTTTCGCATTGAAATATTTCAAACTGTTTCAGTTACATCACAGCAGCATCTTTTATTTAACGTTTTCACCACATAATGAGCACCATTTCATATACACATATCTCTCATATGTATCTTTTACCTGTTATAATTATGTCTCCTACGCCCTTTCATATACGCAGGCAACAATCGGTAAAGGAAACTTTTATGACACTGACTGATTACAGCAGACCTGATGATGGTGAGGAGAAGGACACTCACTCCTGTGTTTTAATGTTTATTTTTATTTTCCATGACATCATGAACCTTTAATAACCCGTCCTGACTTTATCACTTAAACTGATGTGCTTAACTGTAACAGTGAAGCAGGAAAAATGTGTTGGGACAAGACTGGAAATGAGAGCAATAATACAAGTGGAAAGCGATAAAGCAATAGGTAGAAATGGGTGAACAAAGATAATATGAGGGTCATTTTATCCAGGCAAAGACAGAGAGACAGGACAGGAGCGTAGATGAAAAGTGCTAAAATGATAATGGAAGAGAAATAAAGCTAGAGGATAAACAAGGAAAACGGTTAAAACATAAGAAATTAATCATAGGTGTAAATCAAGGGAGGGCAGGAGGGATGTGGTCCCATCAACCTGGAAAAAAAGAGAGAATGTCCCCCCAAATCACCATAAACCTTCCTATAGCATGTTATATCCATCTCAAGCACGGGATTAGATTTGGGACAATTCATTTTAAAGAAAATTTCTTGAATATCAAAAAAAAAAAAATAACAATCTTGCATAAAATATTTCATCTCAAAAGCAAAAATTTGTTCGATGAAAAAATATTTTGTTTTCACTGCCCAAACTTTTACATTTTTATTTAATTTCCTTTCTTTTTGGCTCCCGTTTGTTCGTTAGTTTTACTTGCAATTTTAGCACGATCCTCACATGGATTATTTTGTGCCAAAACGTTTTAAAGAAAACTTCATGAATATCAAACAAAAAATACCAATCTTGCATAAAATATTTCATCTCAAAAGCAAAACTTGAGACTTTAAACAAATAAATGATAAAATTCTTTGATAAAGCATTCTTTTGTTTTCACTGCTCAGACTTTTGCCTTTCCTTTCATTTTCTTTAGTTGATGCCTGTTTTTTTAATTTTTTGCTTGACATTTTTGGCACATTCCTCCCTCGTGGGTGGGATTTTTCCAGCATTTCTGAGTAACATTCGATTTGGCCAAATTGTGAGGTCCCATTATAAAGGTCTGCTACGTCACGACTTACACCGAAGGTGGCCTAGCCCCCATCATGCTGAGCTGAAGTGTGCGAGAAATGATGGACAAAATCGGTTCAAAGTAAGTTTTGTGTTTTAATTCTGCAACAGTTTTAATGTTAAAACACTGGCAGAGCAGAAAACATCAATATTCTATCAGTAATCTTTAATTGGTGACATTTTTAGCTGCTGCGTGATTTTCATTTTGATTTTTCTAACATACATTTATATTTCCTGAAATAGAGTTGTTTCATCAGTAAGATTAACTTGAAAATAACTTTTATTACTGACTAGTAAACCGAAGCTTTCTGAAGCAATGAAACACTTTGAGCCACTTGTCCTGAAAATGAGTCACTGCTTCAAACCATTCAACACAGTTGTGAAGAGTGACATCTGCTGGCTGTGCCTAATTATTGCATCTGAGAATTGAAGCCCGTAAAGGACTTACAGATTCATGTTTAATTTGGTCTGGAATAAAAGTTGTTTTCTGAAAAACAGGTATAACGTGTACAGTATGTGTTCTATATGATGTGACATGATATGATAAATGGGATGTGTGTGCATGTCTGAAATGAGTGAAATTTTTTGGGGGGGATACGCTTGTGTGACAGAATAAAGTAAATTTTGATAAACAGGTGAACAGATATGCTTTTTTTTAATTGAATTAATATAAAAGCAAAATTATCCACGCATTGTGATAAAAATGTCCTCAGCTGACTAATTGTCACTAACAAATACGGTTGGTATTTTCTGCTTGGTATTCAAGAAGTTTTCTTTAAAACGCTTTGGCACAAATTCATGTGAGGATTGTGCTAAAATTGCAAGTAAAAACAAATATGAGTCAAAACCAAAGAAAATTAAAGAAAAATGAAAAAGTTTGAGCCGTGAAAACAAAATCATTTTTCATCAAACAAAGAATTTTATTTAAAAAATTGCTATAAGTCAGGATTTTTGCTTTTGAGATGAAATATTTTATACATTGTTACTTTTGTTTGATATTCAAGAAGTTTTCTTTAAAAAGAATTGTCCCAAATCTAATCCCATATGTTTTCTCCTAAATTTGCAACTTTGTTCTTGTATATTTGCGCCTTTTTCTCTTAAATTTGAAATTTCTTTCTTGTAAATTTACACCTTTTTTCTCCTACATGCGACTGCTGTTCTTGGACTTCAGTTCAGCATTCAACACAATCATCCCCCAAAACAAAAACTCAGACACTTGGGACTCAAAACCTCTCTCTGTAACTGGGTGCGGGACTTTCTCACAGGGAGACCACAGAATGTGCGGTTTGGCAGCAACACCTTCCAGCCCATCACACTGAGCACAGGGGCCCCACAAGGGTGCAAGCTCAGCCCGCTGCTCTTCACCCTGCTGACCCATGACTGTGTACCAGCCCACAACACCAATCACATCATCAAGTTTGCGGATGACACAACCGCACTGAACTTGGTACTACGAGTATTGCTCCTCTACTTTTCTGTAAATAAGATTGCTGGGTCTCATCATTTATCGTTTATCTTTATTTGCACTATGGGAGGCCTGGGTCTATCATTTGTTGCCATTTGCACTAAGGGTAGCATTACTGTACATAGACTGCTGTTGTTGTTTTTCCAACCTTATTCTTTTTTCTTTTTTTATATTGTGCACACCACTGAAGAGAGAGAAACACCATTTCAATTTTCCTGTATGTCCTGTATGTACAGCAGTATTGACAAATAAAAATCTTTGAATCTTTGAATCTAAATTTGTAACTTTTTTCTCGTAAATTTGGACACTTTTTCTTGTAAATTTGCAACTTTTTTGTCAGATTTCCAATTTAAAAAAAAAATTGCACCTTTTTCTCCTAAATTTGCACCTACAGTATTTTCTTGTACATTTACCCATTTTTTCTCCTTAATTTGTAACTTTTTTCTTGTAAATTTGCACATTTTTTCTCCCAAATTTGCAACTTTTTTGTCCTAAATTTAATTTAAATTTTTTCATTGTAAATTTGCAGCTTTTTTCTTAAATTTACAATTTGATTTCTTGTAAATTTGCAGTGTTTTTCCCTCATAAATTTGTTACTTTTCTCTTATAAATTTGCTACTTTTCTCTTGTAATATTGCAGCTTTTTTCCTCATAGATTTCCTACTTTTTTCTTGTAAATTTGCAACATTCATACAGATGCTGATTAAATCTGTATGTCTATGCGATGGTTTGATTATCTTCTGTTCATCTCATCAATGACCCAGTTTTATTTATTTTTTTTAAATTTTTTAAAGGGAATGAGCTCAATTCCAAGGCCCCTAAAAAGCTAAGAACTACCCTGACTACAATAATACTTTTAGTGTCTCTCTCTATATTTACTCTGAAGAAAACATTCTGTTTATTGCCCCCCTCCCCCCCCAACAGTGGCACGATAATAAAAAGAATGAGAGAAATGAGGCAAGTGTAGGGAGATAAAACAATAACTGAGGAAGATAAACAGACATGTGAAACTGCTCTGACGCTGCCACAGGTGCTGCTTGTGATTCTAACAGGGTGAGCAGTGTTTGCAGACAGACAGGAGTGACCTCATCACACCCTGGTGCAGTTAAGCACAGCATCAGACACACACACACACACACACACACACACACACACACACACACACACACACACACACACACACACACTTTGACTGACATGCCTCTTATCTGTGCGGCTTTCCTTTTGTCCTCTCAGAACCTCCCTCTCACCCGGCAGGCCATCACCCGTCGTTTTTATCAACACACACAGTTTAAATTCTCACGACAACGTTCTAGGAAGGCCTTCGGGGTTCCTTCATTCCGGCATCCCTTTTACATTTCTGGAAATGCAAACGCAACTTTGATCTGCTGCCGAGTAAGAGGGGATGGAGAGGTTAAACAAATGAACCTGGGTGTAAGCAGTGGCGATGCTGTGGTGTTGTGGTGCTGTTTAAAGCGGACATGTTATGCCCTTTTCCACATGTACGAGCAGTTACAGTAGATATAAAAGTCTACACACCCCTGTTCAAATTCCAGGTTTTTGTGATGTAAAAAAAATGAGACCAAGATAAATCATTTCGAAACTTTTCCACCATTAATGTGACCTATAACCTGTACAACCCAACTGAAAAACGAACTGAAATCTTTTAAGGGGAAAAATAAAAAAATAAAAAACTTACAATAACCTGGTTGCTGGCTGTGTTCAGAATTAACCAATCACATTCAAACTCATATTAAATGGAAATCAGCACACACCTGCCACCATTTAAAGTGCCTCTGATTAACCCCAAATAAAGTTCAGCTGTTCTAGTAGGCTTTTCCTGACATTTTTGTAGTCACATCTTACAGCACAAGCCATGGTCCGCAAAGAGCTTCCAAAGCATCAGAGAGATCTCATTGTTCAAAGGTATCAGTCAGGAGAAGGGTACAAGAGAATTCCCAAGGTATTAAATATACCATGGAACACAGTGAAGACAATCATCATCAAGTGGAGAAAATATGGCACAACCGTAGCATTACCAAGAACTGGACGTCCCTCCTAAATTGATGAAAAGACGAGAAGAATACTGGTCAGGAAGGCTGCCAAGAGGTTGACAGCAACATTGAAGGAGCTGCAGGAGTTTCTGGCAAATACTGGCTGTTCAGTACATGTGACAACAATCTCCCATCTAGGGTGGCAAGAGGGAAGCCTTATCTTACGAAGAAAAACATCCAAGCCTGGCTACATTTTGCAAAAACACATTTGAAATCTCCCAAATGCATGTGGGAAAATGTGTTATGATCCGATGAAACCAAGGTTGAACTTTTTGGCCATAATTCCAAAAGGTATATTTGGCATACACACTACAGCAGGGGTGTCCAACCATGTGCCATGGAGAGCCAAGACCCTGCAGGTTTTACCTCCAACCAGTGTCTTCAACAGCAGATTTCAGTGAACTTCTTCCCACTGATTGCTGATAAGTGAAAACACCTGCTGAAGAGACTGGGTAGAAGAGAAAACCTGCAGGGTCTTGGCTCTCTATGGCACATGGTTGGACACCCCTGCACTACAGTGAAGCATGGTGGTGGCAGCATCATGCTTTGGGGCTGTTTTTCTTCAGCTGGAACTAGGGCCTTAGTCAAGGTGAATGAATTATGAACAATTCCAAATACGTCAAATAAAATAAGACAAATAAGTCAGTATTGGCACAAAACCTTCAGGCTTCTTCTAGAAAGCTGAAGAAGGAGAGGAACTTCATCTTTCAGCACAACAATGACCCAAAGCACACATCCAAAACAACAAAAGAATGGCTTCACCAGAAGAAGATAAAGGTTTTGGAATGGCCCAGCCAGAGTCCAGACCTGAATCCAATCAAACATCTGTGGGGTGATCTGAAGAGGGCTGTGCACGTGAGATGCCCTCACAATCTGACAGATTTGGAGCATTTTTGCAAAGAAGAGTGGGCAAATATTGCCACATCAAGATGTGCCACACTGATAGACTCCTACCCAAAAAGGCTGAGTGCTGTAATAAAAGCCAAAGTTGCTGCAACAAAATATTAGATTAAGGGTGTGCATATTTATGCAACCAGGTTATTGTAAGTTTTTTATTTTTCCCCTTAAAAGATTTCAATTTGTTTTTCAATAGGGTTGTACAGGTTATGGGTCACATTAACGGCGGAAAAAGTTTTGAAATGATTTATCTTGGTCTCATTTTTTTACATCACAAAAAACTGGTGTTTGAACAGGGGTGTGTAGACTTTTTATATCCACTGAATCATGACATCTTACATCAAATTTCTGTGAGATGCTTTTGTCAAAATACCTGTGTTTAAATACTGAAGTACCATCTTGGATTCAAAATCTGATTCTGCCAATACAGCAAGAAAATTTTACTTATCAAATGCTTAAAACGGGTATATTTTTTTTTTCCTTTTTTAATTTAAAATCAGATTAAATTGTTTAAAACAAATCTAAAAAAAACAAATTGAAAAAAAATCTTATAACAAGTAAAAATTTCTTACATAAAACTGGACAAGAAAAAATATCTTAGACTAAAAACAAGAATTATATCCTTGACTTAAGCTGTAAAGTTTAAGTTTAAGTCTTACTAAGATTTTTTTTTTTTTTTTTTTTTTTTTGCAGCGTGACAGTGAATTACTGAATTAGCTGGTCTGTTTTGGTGATTACAATTTTTAAATAAGAGCCATAAAAACCCTGATCTGGCCAATTCATGTCGCTAAGTTAGCCATGCTAGCAGTCCTGGAAAAAAAAAAAAAGGCTAGAATGACACGAAATATTACTGACTGTGGATCAGTGAACAAGTTGGCACCACAGATGACTAGTGGGGTGACTACAATTTACAGAGATGAGTTCCAAAAAATCACAGTCAGGCTGCTAGCTAGCTCACGAGCTAAGCTAGCTGTACTTTAGCAGTGTGATCCCTGAGGTTGAGTGGGAAACTTCCTCTTCTCCTCCTGTAGGAGAGGGTGTACCAAACTATCCAGGAAGCGGGTCTGTGTCAGGTCTGTTAAGTAATGGCGTGATGACCTCACAGAAGAGAACAGCCAATCCTAATGAGGCGTTTCAGACAGAGTTGAGGTCTGAGAACTCTTGTCCGGGATGACTTTGGGTTGTTTGATTTTGTAGACCATGGGCCCTATTTTGACAAGCATCAGCCAGTACATACGCCAGTGTGATTGTTAGTTTCTGTCAGTGCATTGTCCGTTTTTTATACTTTGCGTCACGCCATCTAATTACCAGCAGACAGTGCGCTCGCTATGCGCTTGGAGGAGGTGGCTCATTTGAAAGAGGTGTGGCAGTACGCGATCTTATGCCCATTACTATTATAATGCATGTCATTAAAATCCGCTTTTGATCAGAAAAAAAGGAGGTTGATTGTCAGAAGCGCATTGTTAAATGTTATTTCAATGGCATGTTTTGAAATTGCACAGCTCCAGAGCTCATGAGGAAATGGCATCCGCTAGGTTTTTCTGTTATTGTAATGGAGAGAGTTGTAATAGCCATCATATAATTGCTCATCATTTTAATTATATGATGATCACACACTAGTTTTTTTTTTTTATTCCATCTACACTCTCATTTTAATTGCAGACTTACCATTGGAGTCTATAGATTAGGCATTAATGTTGGATTTTTTTTTTAGGGGAATGAATGAATGGACAGAGAGCATATATACGTTCAAGTGTGATGTGCAGCACACAGGGGGAGGCGTGTCAGTCTGAAGATTTTTATTCCATCTGCATTTTCGTTTTCATCACAGACTTATTAGGCATTAATGTGTTTATTTTTAGGGGAATAGATGAATGAACAAGGACTGTGCAGGGCTTTACTTTTCACTGTAACTCCCCAGAAAGACAGGAGATGCATCCACATCTGCCTCAGCCGCGCGCCCCGGGTTTTTAGCCAGGCCGAGGCCTCCTGCACCACACCTTGGGTCGTGGTTCTCCCCCAGCAAGCTCCCTGACTGCCACCCATCAGTCCCTGGCAGAGGCTGCCAAGAGCGGACTTGCTTCATGGCCGGTGTTGGTGGCAAATGAGAAGCCGTGTCAGATCTCCTTCCCTTCTTCCCTTTGTCCCTGGACTGGGACAGAGAGCTGCAAACCTCGGCAGACCCCGCCTGAGCCGGGGGACACCCTCAGTCGGCGAAAGCAAAAGGAGAGGGAGCTTCCATCTCCCCACGGGCCGACAGTGACTTCCACACCATCGTTAATGAAAGTTTATGAAAGTTTACACAGGCATCATCGTCTTTTCCTGAAGTTTCAAACCCATTCATGACTGTGTGTTTGCATTAAAGGGATGGGCAGAAGTGCTTTGGATTGGATCCACAACACACCTCTGAATAATTAGACCAGCCTCTTTTGCACCATGCGCCCAGCAGAAAGTTTGTTTCTACACTGTTGTAATAAGGAAATGAACTTAGAAATGTCAATAAACATGTTCTGCGTCAGTGACAATGATTGACCATCCGCGTCCTTGTAATACGGCCCCGTATCTTCTTCTTCTTCTGGCTGCTTCCTTTAGGGGTCTCCACAGTGGATCATCTGCCTCCATCTCACCCTGTCTCCTCTGTAACACCAACCCTCTCCATGTCCTCCTTCACTACATCCATGAATCTTCTCCGTGCTCTTTCTCTTCTCCTCCTGCCTGGCAGCTCCAACTTCAACATCCTTTGTCCAGTATATCCTCTATCCTTCCTCTGCACATGTAGATCATAATGTCACAGAAATCCATACATTAACAATAAAATAAAGGGGAAACCCCAAAAGTGAAATAAGGAAAATAAAGAAAACTGGTTAATACCACTGGTGCTGACGGGAAACCTAAACACGATGCAGCAACGTGGAAAGAGCTATAAAGATGTTTTCTTGTCCTTAAAGTAACTGAAAGTCTACAGTGAAAAAAGCTTCAGTTCAAACCCCTGTAAGAAGGTATTAACAGGCAAATCATCTGAGAAGAGTTAAACTAGTAATACCAAACAATTAATTAAAATGTCTGAACTGAAAATCAACCTGATAGATATCTGAAGGGAGAAGCATTACAGTAACACACCACATATCTCTCATTATCTCTCCCTCTTTAATGGTGTTAAATTAAGACTGATTCATTCTTTGCTGCTTCAACTGTAATGAGAAAATAATTTGCTCGATTTAATTCATCACAGTCCGTTAACGACATGATGCAGCGGTAAAAAGGAACATCTCTGATCTCATTTCACATAACCATTAAAAACAGCAAAAACAGGAAAAAAAAACCCCATCCCAGCAGCAGAAAGAGACGGAGTCTCAAAGTTAACGGAAACATCCTGATGTACCTCTGAGGTAACCGACGGATGCTGTAATTGTACTATCACCATGGCAACGTATAAAAGCAGAGGTTGCAGGAGGCGTTGTCGTCGATGGAAATGAAGCCTTTGATTTGCACAAAAACAAAACTCTGCTCAAAGACCTCCAATTAAACATGCCGCCACACGTGGCCTCTTCTCCAAGGATGTGTGCATCTGAGGGTGTGTGTGTGTGTGTGTGTGTGTGTGTACGTGTACGTACTGTCGTCATCGCTCGCTTATGAATCATCCCTCTAATTAAGAAACACAGTAATGTGACACCTGCCTTTCCAGAATATCCATCCAATTAGAGAAGCCGGGAGCCTGCAGGTGTGCACTCCTCATCGTGCATCCGACATCAGGATGACTGCTTTTGTCATCTGGATTCTAATTTTCTTACAATAAAATGGCCCCAATCTGAGCAAGAATAACCTGCAAGTGGAATGAGGCCCATCTAATGGGAGCTTTGTCTCCATATGTCTCTTTAAAGGGACGGCTCAGCTCAGGATTTGGGTAAATAAGTTCTGCACCCTCTGCTGAATTTGTCATTTCAACCAGACCAGTAGTCTGTATTTCTAATGGTAGGTTTATTTCAGGGGTGAACGATATTACAGTTATAAATTAATTAGCATTTTATTAAAGGAAGTATTTGATCCCCTGCTGACCAGCAAGAACTTAACTATACTATCCAACACCAGTTTAATTGGAAACAATTTTAGGGTTAAATTAGATAGGTGGGGGAGTGATGGTTTGGGCTGGAATAGTGGGAAATGACCAGGTAGGATGATTTAGGGAGCCCGAGGGTGACCAAAGACCTCTGGACAATTTGTGGAATTCTTAAATGACCACTTTCTGCCTGAAATTAAAATGATTAGTGAAAAGACCCGCTGAAGAGACTGGGTGAAGGAGAAAACTAACTAACTAACTAACCTGCACTTATATAGCGCTTTTCTAGTCACAAAGACCACTCAAAGCGCTTAAAACCTGCAGGGTCTTGGGCCACCGTGGCACATTGTTGGGGACCACCCTCATAAACAGCTGACACCCATCGCTGATGTAAAGCCGCACGCATCAGTCATCCCTGGCAACCTGCAAACAGTAGCGGTGCTTCAGCCTGGCTGCGCTAGTGAGCCCAAGACCCACTGTGGCTAAGTGTCCTGAAGGGTTGTACGATTCCAGAAAGTTTGGAAGAATAAGTGGAAAACTGAATTCCAAAGCTCCGGCGTGAGAGCATTTCGAACTGACGCCGAATGAGCGAGGAGAGTAAAGATTGAGGGGTACACTATAGGCGTCACTGTAGTTGGGGCCCTATGCAAGATTGTGTTCAGGCACCCCTGTATTTGAAATAGAGAAGAGTTCAAACCTTTAAAAACAAAAACATTATAAAAACATGAGCCATTATCTACATGAACAAAGAAAATGTAATCAATTCGATAGGATAAAAATTAAACCAGCTTCCGCATGAATGTTGCAAATTTAGTTGAAAAAAGCCACAAATTTACAAGAAAAAAGTTGCAGATTTATGACAAAAAAGTAGTGAATTCATGAAGAAAAAAGTTGAAAATTTACAAGAAGAAAATTGGAAAATTTCTGACAAAAGAAGCTGCAAATTTACATGAAAAAGTTGTAGATTTAAAAGAAAAAAGTGGCAAATTTCCCTGAAAAAAAGCTGCAAATTTATGAGAAAAAAGTTCCAAATTTACAAAAAAAGTTGTAGATTTAAAAGAAAAAAGTTGCAAATTTACAAGAAATAAATTGAAAAATTTCTGAGACAAGAACGTTGCAGATTTAAAAGAAAAACGTCACAAATTCACCAGAAAAAAAAGTTGCAAATTTATGAGACAAAAGTTGTAGATTTAAGAGAAAACAGTTGCAAATTGACCAGAAAAAAGTTGCAGATAAAAAAAGTTTTAAATTATTAAAAAAAATTGAGATTTACAAGAAAAAAAATGCAGATTTAAAAGAAAAAAGCGGCAAATTTCCGCCAAAAAAACTGCAAATCTATGAGAAAAAAGTTGCAAATTTACAAGACAAAGTTGCAGATTTAAAAGAAAAAAGTTACAAATTTATAAGAAAAAAATTGGAAAATTTCTGAAAAAAGTTGCAAATTTTCAAGAAAAAAGTTGCAGATTTAAAAGAAAAAAGTTGCAAATTTATGAGAAAAAAGTTGCAGATTTAAAATAGTTTCAAATTGACCAAAAAAGATGCAAATTTATGAAAAAAGTATTACATTTATTATTTAAAAAAGCTGCAAATTTACAAGCAAAAATCTGCAAATCTATGAGATAAAAAGTTGCTATTTTACAAAAAAAAAGTTTCAGATTTATGAGAAAAAAACTTTTAAATGTATGAGGGGGAAAAAGATGCAAATTTACCAGAAAAAGGTTGTGGAATTAATGGAAAAAAGTTGCAAACTTATGAGAAAAATTGCATATTTATAAGAAAATAGCTGTAGATTTAAAACTTAAAAAGTTTCAAATTTACAAGAAAAAAAAGTTAATTTAATTTAATGTTTATTTGAAAGGGACAATGCATATTGATGAACATTAGTACAAAGTACTAGTGTAAACATGCCGAAGTTAGCAAACTGCTAATTTACATCCATAGTCCCTTGGCAGGCTGTTGAACATAGAAGATAAACTACGTGAAAGAAAGAAAAATAGAAAAAAGAATTGAAAATAGTTCTAAGATGAGAAGACAAGACATATTAATTCATATCAATAAAAAGTACTAGCGTAAATGTCCTGAAGTTATCAGATATACAGTGAGAAAAACATACAGCGCATCCAGAAAGTATTCACAGCGCTTCACTTTTCCATATTTTATGTTACAGCCTTATTCCAAAATGGATTAAATTCATTTTTTCCTCAGAATTCTACACATAATACCCCATAATGACAATGTGAAAAATGTTTGAGATTTTTGCAATACTATTAAAAATAAAAAACTAAGAAATCACATGTACATAAGTATTCACAGCCTTTGCTCAATACTTTGTTGATGCACCTTTAGCAGCAATTACAGCCTCAAGTCTTTATGAATATGATGCCACCAGCTTGGCACACCTATCTTTGGGCAGTTTGGCCCATTCCTCTTTGCAGAACCTCTCAAGCTCCATCAGGTTGGATGGGAAGCTTCGGTGCACAGCCATTTTCAGATCTCTCCAGAGATGTTCAATTGGAGTCAAGTCTGGGCTCTGGCTGGGCCACTCACAGACATTCACAGAGTTGTCCTGAAGCCGCTCCTTTGATATCTTCACTGCATGCTTAGGGTCGTTGTCCTGCTGAAAGATGAATCATCACCCCAGTCTAAGGTCAAGAGCACTATGGAGCAGGTTTTTGTCCAGGATGCCTCTGTTCATTGCTGCATTCATCTTTCCCTCTATCCTGACTAGTCTCCCAGTTCCTGCCGCTGAAAAAAATCCCCACGGCATGATGCTGCCACCACCATGCTTCACTGTAGGGATGGTATTGGCCTGGTGATGAGCGGTGCCTGGTTTCCTCCAAATATGACACCTGGCATTCACGCCAGAGAGTTCAAGCTTTGTCTCATCGGACAAGAGAATTTTGTTTCTCATGGTCTGAGGGTCCTTCAGGCACCTTTTGGCAAACTCCAGGTGGGCTGCCATGTGCCTTTTACTAAAGAGTGGCTTCCGTCTGTCCACTCTACCATACAGGCCTGATTGGTGGATTGCTGCAGAGACGGCTGTCCTTCTGGAAGGTTCTCCTCTCTCCACAGAGGAACGCTGGGGCTCTGACAGGGTGACCATCAGGTTCTTGGTCACCTCCCTGACTAAGGTCCTTCTTCCCCGATTGCTCAGTTTAGATGGCCGGCCAGCTCTAGGAAGGGTCCTGGTGATTCCGAACTTCTTACATTTAGAGATGATGGAGGCCACTGCACTCTTTGGGACCTTCAAAGCAGCAGAAATTTTTCTGTACCCTTCCCCAAATTTGTGCCTCAAGACAATCCTGTCTCGGAGGTCTATACACAATTCCTTTGACTTCATGCTTGGTTTGCGCCCTGACATGCACTGCCAACTGTGGGACCTTATATAGACAGGTGTGTGCCTTTCCAAATCAAGTCCAATCAACTGAATTTACCACAGGTGGACTCCAATTAAGCTGTAGAAACAACTCAAGGATAATCAGTGGAAACAGGATGCACCTGAGCTCAGTTTTGAGCTTCATGGCAAAGGCCGTTAATACTTATGTACATGTGATTTCTTACTTTTTTATTTTTAATAAATTTGTAAAAATCTCAAAATTTTTTTTATCACGTTGTCATTATGGGATGTTGTGTGTAGAATTTTGTGGAAAAAAATGAATTTAATCCATTTTGGAATAAAGCTGTAACATTACAAAATATGGAAAAAGGGAAGTGCTGTGAATACTTTCCTGATGCACTGTATATAGAAAAAAATACATATTTGAAGATGTTTTTTATTATAAGAATATCAAATACAAAGATACTCATTCTTCTTAGTAAAATGCTCAATTTCCTAAATGTAATTTCAAATAAGTACAATAATGAAATAAATACTTGGCATATATATTGATTCTAAAATGAGCAAATCTATTAATTGAGGAGATTAAGAAATGAGTAAATACTATAAATAAACTACAGAGGGCAGCAGTAGCAAAAACACCAGTGGCAGTAGTAAAAACACAACAACAATAATGCAAATAAAGACAGCAGGATAATAATGTAAAGAGACTAGGAATAATGATTGCATTGTTGGTTTGCATTTAACCAGTTTTTCAGCTGGGTTTTGAAGGTATTATATGTTTGAAATTCTCTTATTGTGGATGGAATGCCATTCCATATTTTATTGCCCCTGACTGAAAGGGCAGATTGTCCAAAGGTGGTACAGTATTTATATATAAGGTACAGTATTTCCCAGTCTCCTCTAATAGAGGCCCTAGTGGCTGTACCTCTGGCACCTTTAACTTTAATATAATTCTTTAATGGTGGTGTGCAAGTCCATGAAGTATTTTATATATAGTGCAGGTGTATTTTAAGATTTTGAAGCTATTAAAACTCAGTAATTTGTACTTTTCCAGAATATTACAGTGGTGGTATGATGTTGGTTTTCTGTCATATATTTTTAATGCTCTTTTATATAGCAATTCAGTTTGATTAAGTGTAGTTACACCAGTAAGGGTCCAGTTAGTAAAACAATATTCTATATGAGATAAAATCATTGCATGTAAAAACATTTTTGCAGCATTTGTTGTCGGCGATTTCCTAATCTGTCTGAAATTGGATAAATTGTATTTGATTGTTTTAGAGATTTTTTTAACATGATTTTTAAAGGTTAAAGAGAAGTCCATAATCACACCGAGGTATTTAAATTCATGTACCAATTCCAGCTCTTCCTCTCCCAGGAAAACATTTGAGTGAGTGGTCTGAAGTGGTTGTTTTTAAAAAGACATACACATGTTTTTTTTTTAGTATTTAAATGTAGACATGATGTTGAAAGCCAATCCTGAATATTGGACATTGCAGATGTTGTGGTGGCACGGGTGGGGGATTCTCTACCCAGAGAAGGCAGCTGGGATAAGGGGGAACAATGGACTGGAGGAGGAAGTGCCACCGGGGGGTCTCAAATGGGACAATATGGACTATGCACCCCCCGGAGAGAGGAGCTGGAAAAGAGAAATGTGTGAACAGCGGGGCCGGCATTATGTTATGTTAATGTGCCACACAGGACTTTGTTCCAAACAGTGTATTATGGTCGGAAGTTCTGGGTCTCAATGCATGGAATCAAAGGTATAAAAGAGGAATGCACAGAGACCCAGGAGCTCTTTTACTGTACTGTATGTTGGAGCTGGAATAAAGTTCATGTGTTGTCTAGGTCGTTGCCTCACTTGCTTCCTTTCTCCACAATGTGAGAATATGGCCAGCTTCCTGGATGTTTTTTGCAGGTGTCTATATTACTGCATCATCAGCATACATTTGAATATGAATGTTTTTGCATATGTCCGGTAACTCATTTAGATACAATGAGAATAGAATTGGTCCAAGGATGGAGCCTTGTGAGACACCCATTGGACACTCCTGATAAGGTGATCTGACAACAATGACCACAACACATTGCAATCTGTTTGAAAGATACAATTTTATCCATTTAAGAGCTTGTTCTGAAAAGTTGAAATTAGTTAATTTGGCTAAAAGAATTTTGTGGTCAACTGCGATGGACTGGCAATCTGTCCAGGGTGTACCCTGCCTCTCACCCAAAGATGCTGGGATAGGCTCCAGCCCCCCCGCGACCCGAAAAGGATTAAGCAGAAGAAGATGGATGAATGAATGAATGAATGTGTCAAATGCACTCCTCAGGTCCAAGAAAATGGCACCGGCACAGCTGCACCATCATGATGCTGAGCACGGTGGGAGAACCGTACTCATGCTTTCTGTTATTTCTATTTTTTTCCTGTATTTTTCCCATTTCAGTTTTATTATTGTATTTGAGTATGGTTTTGTCTGCATTTTGTTATCTGAGTTTGCCCTTTGTTTCTGTGTTTTGAGTTGTTCTGTTATCATATCTTAGTTTGATTATTATAGTCATGTTTATTCTTATTAGGTGTTTTTGAATCATCTTGTATTTCATACTATGTCTTCCTGTGTTTACATTTGAGCCTTCTCCGCCTCTGCTTTCAGTTCTCCTTTTGTAACTTTGGCATTTATTAGTACTGTATTATTAGTAGCTCTCAGGTTTTGTAATCTATCTTGTTCTTGTCACGCCGCGCCATTCATCAGCGGCGCCACCTGCTCACGCACCTGATCCTCATCAGCGGCGAGGGATAAAAGCCGTCTCGCCCGGAGGCTCGGCCTGAAGCCATCAGACTTCGTCCCTCACCGTTGTGAGCATACTTCTCTTCAGCATCATCATTTTGGTAAGAAGATCGCTTACCTCTCTTCTTCAGTCTGCTCCCCTGTGCACAGGTGGATTCCCCGGCGGCGGACATCTCCACTCCATCGCCCAATCCTCGCTGCTGTACGGAGCTCTCCAGGTGGCTGTCTTCCGGGCTTCGCCCCCTTGTTGTGCCAGCTATCCTGACAAACCAAGTAAGTCCTTCTCTCGCCATAAATCCCTCCTGTGTTGGTGTATGCCCGTCACCCTCTCCCTGTGCTCTCTCCATAGGGTTGCTCGGCTGTACGGCCACCTGCCTCTGTGCCTGAAGCAGACGCCATCACCAACACATTTACATCCCGCAGACACGCACTCATTCACTCCTGCTGTTAATAAACTCTTTGAACTACTCTAAGCCTGTGTGTGTGCGTCTCCTGAGCCGTGCAATATGTCAGTACGGCTTCAGCAGAGCGGCTCGGTGGACGGCGGGCTCGCACACCGGTTTTCCACTCTCGAGGCTAGAGTGGATCAAATAGCTTATCAACAACAGGTGATCTTTAATCAATTATTGAATTTAACTAACCGGTTGGGCCGCTTGGATCCTCAACAGCCGTTCCCCCCGGCTCGTCAGGGTGGCGCGGCTCCTGCTGTTCCAGCGGCCGTCCAGCCGGCTCCAGTGGCACCGGTTCGGCTCACACCGATTCCGACCCCCGCCCGCTTTAGCGGTAAGCTCGGCGGAGCACGGGGGTTCATTATGCAGTGTGAGTCCGTGTTCCACCGTGTGCCCGGAGATTTTCCCTCGGATCACAGCCGAATTGGGTACATAGGGAATCTCCTGGAGGGGCGTGCGTTAACTTGGACCTACGCCGTAATGGCGAGGCCCAGTTATGCCACCCTCACCTATGACCAATTCGTGGGGCGCTTTCTGGAGGTCTTTGATCATTCTCTAACCGAGACGGTCCAGGTCGATCGGCTTCTCGCTCTCCGGCAGGGAGACCGGTCGGCAGTGGACTACTCGGTCGACTTCCGGGTAGCGGCGGAGGAATTGGGCTGGGGGGAACGCTCCCTCTGCGGCCTGTTCCTCCGCAGCCTCAACGATGATCTGAGGGATGAACTGGCTGGACGGGATATCCCTGGGACGCTAGCGGAGCTGACATCCTTAGCGGTAAGTTTGGATAACAGGCTGCGCGAGCGCTCCTCGGGGCGGAAGTCTTCTTCTTCTCGCCTTCGTGGAGTCTCACCGCACCTGTTCCAAGCTCGCCCCCTGGCGGCGCCGCCAGCATCGTGCCCCGAGGAGTCGGAGCCGATGGTGACGGGCTGGACCAGGCTTTCCCCTGCGGAGAAACAACGCCGCCGTGAGTGGGGCCTCTGCATGTATTGCGGAGGTGACCAACACACCGTGGAGCGTTGCCCACGGAAAGCCAGTCGGCGGGGTCCACGAATCACTGTAGGGGGCCTCGCAGATCTCCACCGGTTAGACACACTTACCCAATTGAAGCTGCCCATCCGTTTCTGCCACAATCCCACTGGGCACCTCACCCACGCACTGGTGGATTCGGGCGCAGAAGGCAGCTTCATTTCACAAGGCCTGGCAACCCGATTGGGCATCCGCTGTCAGGCACTCAAACACCCCATCTCCCTGGTCCATCTCTCCCGTGCCTCCCTTGGGAGAGTTACCCATCAAACCATTCCTGTCCCAGTCATCATCTCAGGGAAGCACCGGGAGGAGATGGTTTTCTACGTCCTGCCCAACTCTGTGTCGTCCGTCATCCTGGGGTACCCCTGGCTACGCCTCCACAACCCTGTCCTGGACTGGAGGTCAGCTGGGGTGTCGGCATGGAGTACCTTCTGCATGGGCACCTGCCTTCAGTCCGCTGCCTGCTCCCCGTCCGCGGCTCCTCCTGTGGCGGATACAGCACCTCCGGACCTGTCGCTGGTGCCTCCAGAATTTCACGACCTGGGTATGGTATTCAGTAAATCGAAAGCTTTGTCTCTTCCCCCGCATCGGCCATATGACTGTGCCATCAATCTCCGCCAGGGGGCTCCCCTGCCATCTGGTCGGCTCTACAGCCTGTCGGCGCCGGAGAGGGAGACAATGAATACGTACCTAAAGGAATCACTGAGCGCTGGGATTATTCGCCCATCATCGTCACCCGTGGGGGCAGGGTTTTTCTTTGTCGGGAAAAAGGACGGTTCCCTCCGTCCCTGCATAGACTACCGAGCGCTTAATGACATCACTGAGAGGGACCGTTACACCCTGCCCCTCATGGACACTGCCTTCCACTCCCTCCAGGGGGCGACCTGGTTTACCAAGCTGGATCTACGCAGCGCTTACCACCTCGTCCGGATCCGGGAGGGAGATGAATGGAAAACAGCCTTCCGTACCCCGAACGGCCACTTTGAGTATCTCGTCATGCCGTTCGGGTTGACCAACGCTCCTGCCGTCTTTCAGCGCCTCATTAATGACGTCCTCCGGGATTTCATCGGCCTTTTCGTGTTCGTCTACCTGGACGACATTCTGATCTTCTCCAGGTCCAGAGACGAGCACCAGGTCCATGTGAGGCGGGTCCTCCAAAGACTGCTGGAGAATCGTCTGTACGTGAAGGCTGAGAAATGCGAGTTCTACGCTAGGACCACATCCTTCCTGGGATTCATCATCGCCCAAGACCAGGTGCTCCCAGACCCAGAGAAGGTGAAGGCGGTGGTGGAGTGGCCTACTCCCGCATCCCGGAAGCAGGTGCAACAGTTTGTTGGCTTCGCCAATTTTTACCGCCGCTTTGTCCCGAATTTCAGCTGGATCGTCGGACCGCTGACCCGCCTCACGTCCCCGAAGGTCCCGTTCCGGTGGACCGAAGAGGTCGATGCTGCCTTTAAGGCGCTGAAGGCGGAGTTCTCCTCCTCCCGGGTCCTTCGCCAGGTCGACCCCGCACTGCAGTGCATTGTGGAGGTGGACGCATCGGACACGGGAGTGGGAGCAATGTTATCCCAACGATCACCGGACGATGGCGCCAAGCGACCGTGCGCCTTCTTCTCCCGGCGCCTGTCCCCGGCGGAGAGGAACTACGATGTGGGGGACAGAGAGCTCCTGGCCATCAAACTCGCCCTACAGGAGTGGCGCCACTGGCTAGAGGGGGCGGACCTGCCGTTTGTGGTCCTGACGGACCATAAGAACCTAGAGTACCTACGATCTGCCAAGCGCCTGAATGCCCGCCAGGCGCGCTGGTCTCTGTTCTTTGCCAGGTTCCGCTTTTCAATCACCTTCAGGCCAGGCTCCAAGAACGGCCTGCCTGACGCCCTCTCTAGACAGTTCACCCCCGTGGAGGCTGAGGAAACGCCCCACACTATCCTGCCCAGGTCGTGCGTCGTGGGAGCTGTCTCTTGGGACATTGAAGACAAGATCCGGAAGGCGCAGGAGGTGGAACCTGATCCTGGCGGCGGACCGGAGGGAAGACTGTTCGTTCCATCTGCGGTCCGAGGAGAGGTCATCCACTGGTTCCACACCTCCCGGCTCACCTGTCATCCCGGCACCTCTCGGATGATCAGCCTCCTCCAATGGTCCTTTTGGTGGCCAGGCCTGCGGAGGGATGCAGCCCGCTACGCCCGGGCTTGCCCAATCTGTGCCACCAGCAAGTCGGGAAATGCCCCTCCAGCGGGTCTGCTCCAGCCTCTGCCCGTCCCCGGCAGGCCCTGGTCGCACATCGCGCTGGATTTCGTCACCGGACTCCCCGTTTCCAACTCTTTTGACACCGTCCTGACCATCGTGGACCGTTTCTCCAAGGCGGCACACTTCGTCCCCCTGCGAGGTCTCCCTACCGCCCTGGAGACGGCGGGCCTCCTCGTCCAACATGTGGTCAGGCTGCACGGGATTCCGGTAGACGTGGTCTCGGACCGGGGCCCCCAATTTTCATCCGAGGTTTGGAAATCTTTTTGTAACGCCATCGGAGCCAAGGTGAGCCTCTCCTCCGGCCATCACCCCCAGTCTAACGGGCAGTGTGAGAGGACCAATCAGGAGCTGGAGGCTGCGCTCCGCTGTGTTACCAGATCCAAGCCGACGTCCTGGAGCAACCATCTCGCCTGGGTGGAGTATGCCCACAACACCGCCCGCTCTTCTGCAACAGGGATGTCCCCCTTCAAGGTGTCCCTGGGTTACGACCCCCCGCTGTTTCCAGCGCAGGAGAGCGAGGTAACTGTCCCCTCTGTTAGGGCGCACCTTAGGCAGTTCCGCTCCACCTGGGCTGCCGCGCGTCATGCGCTTTTACGCACAGCGGAGCGCAACAGGACCGTGGCGGACCGGCACAGACGACCTGCCCCGGCGTACAGAGTTGGGCAACTAGTGTATGTGTCTACCCAGGACGTCACATTAAAAGGCGAGAGGAGGAAGCTGGCACAGCGATTAATGGGTCCCTTTCCCATCACCCGGATCATCAACCCGGTGGCTGTGCGCGTGGCTATTCCCCCCTCCCTCCGCATCCATTCCACTTTCCACGTGTCGAAGGTAAAACTGGCAGTCACTGACCCCCTTTGCCCTCCTCCTGCAGCGCAACCCGCGCCCCGGATGATTGGTGGCCATCCGGCCTGGTCCGTCTCCTCCATCCTGGACTCCCGGCGCCGAGGTCGTGGGTTGCAATACTTGGTGGACTGGGAGGGCTATGGGCCCGAGCATCGACAATGGGTGCCCCCGTCGTTTGTGTTGGACCCATCGCTCATCGCAGACTTCCACCGAGCGCACCCGGATAAGCCATTGCCAGGAGGCACTGCTAGAGGGGGGAGTACTGTCACGCCGCGCCATTCATCAGCGGCGCCACCTGCTCACGCACCTGATCCTCATCAGCGGCGAGGGATAAAAGCCGTCTCGCCCGGAGGCTCGGCCTGAAGCCGTCAGACTTCGTCCCTCACCGTTGTGAGCATACTTCTCTTCAGCATCATCATTTTGGTAAGAAGATCGCTTACCTCTCTTCTTCAGTCTGCTCCCCTGTGCACAGGTGGATTCCCCGGCGGCGGACATCTCCACTCCATCGCCCAATCCTCGCTGCTGTACGGAGCTCTCCAGGTGGCTGTCTTCCGGGCTTCGCCCCCTTGTTGTGCCAGCTATCCTGACAAACCAAGTAAGTCCTTCTCTCGCCATAAATCCCTCCTGTGTTGGTGTATGCCCGTCACCCTCTCCCTGTGCTCTCTCCATAGGGTTGCTCGGCTGTACGGTCACCTGCCTCTGTGCCTGAAGCAGACGCCATCACCAACACATTTACATCCCGCAGACACGCACTCATTCACTCCTGCTGTTAATAAACTCTTTGAACTACTCTAAGCCTGTGTGTGTGCGTCTCCTGAGCCGTGCAATATGTCAGTTCTTGCCTGGATGAGTTATTATTATTTTCTTCTATTGTATTATTTGGTTTGACTCTTGTTTGTTATCATTTCATATTCATAGTTAGTTACCTTTGACTTTATTCCTTCTGTGCTTTTATTTTGTCAAGGTTCTTTGTTTACTTCCTGTTCAAGTTCAGTTTGTGGTTTTTCCCAGGTGTCATTATTTTGGACTGATTATCCTCGCTCCTGCTACCCACACCTGGTCATCATACCCATCCTGTGTCCCATGCCTCAGCCTGGGTCCTGTTCAGGCTGTTGTTATTTTTCCAGGTTGGCTGTTTGGTCTTACTGGCGTGTGTCCCATGCTTCAGCCTACTTTCTTTACCTGATGTGTGTCCCACGTCTTAGCCTATGGCTATTCAACCTTCATGTTATCCTGCCTGCTTGATACTGCCCAGTAAGTTTTTGTTCCAGTTCTGTCTGGACTTTGTGTTTTTTCATTAAACAGTTTGCAAACTCACAGTTCAGCATTTGGGACTCCATTCCTGCCCCGAGGGCAGCTCATGACACGCCTATCAAGAGAGCTTTTGATCTTTTCTAAAAACATACTAATGGCTGACTCTGA
The DNA here is from genome assembly GCA_020510985.1 of Pholidichthys leucotaenia. NCBI lineage: Eukaryota > Metazoa > Chordata > Actinopteri > Cichliformes > Pholidichthyidae > Pholidichthys > Pholidichthys leucotaenia. The sequence goes on along the minus strand of CM035847.1, from coordinate 285,085,100 downwards.
GTGATGGGCATGAAATCTAAATTTCATAGGATGCAAAGGAGTATGGCCCTTGTTTGGATGTTCTATTAATAATTCAGCTACCCATTTATCTATAATTTTTGAGACTATTGGTAAGATGCTGATAGGTCTATAATTGTTTTTGTCTGTTTTATCACCGGATTTAAAAATAAGACTGACCATCCCTATTTTCCAAGCAGGTTGGACTGTAGAGTATTTAATAGATAGAGTTACCATACAGTATGTGTAATCAGTGGTATTAATGAGTCTTTACATTCCTTTAAAAAGTTAGTGTCCAGGTCAAAATTATCCTTCCCTTTGGAGGTGTTCAGTGAGCTAAGAATACTGGTTACTTCTGTGTCCATTATTTCATCTATATAAAAAATAGGTTTTGCATCAGTAAGAGGAACACTTTGATAGACAGGTGGTTTAAACAGTTGCAATATTTCTTTTACAAAATTTATAAAAGTTATTTACTGTAACTTTGTTGCAATGATGGTTGGATCTTTCATTAATTTATTATTAACATTTATTTCTAATTCTGTCATCTTTTTAGCTTTGCCTGCCACTGAGTTTGTTAATGGTAGGCCACTTTTTTATTTTACCATTCCCTTTCTATTTCTTGAATACATTCATAAAAAAAATCAGCTTTGGGCTTGCGTATTATCTGTGTCACCTTATTCCTTGCTGATGTAAATTTCTATCAAGTGTCAGACCTGATTTCAATGCTATTTTAAGAAGCTGGTCCCTATTTGTCATTAATTGTATGAAGTCTGTATTTAATCATGGGAGATTTGCACATTATGCTGAAATTTCATGCAATACACGAGATAGCCGGGAGGCCCCCGAACTACAAGTTAACCCTCAACATTGTGAAATTGCCTTCATCTTTTTTTTTTTTCTTTTAAACTTGCAACTTTTTCTCAGAAAATTTCATCAAAGATGGCAGCACGGACAGACATAGCGGCCCCTCTCTCTCTCTGTGTTTAGTGTCACCTAAAGTATGTTTAAGTGCATGTTTCTGTGTTTTATGTCTGTGCTTTATGTCTACATATGGATGCGCGTAGTTCACTGATGACGTCGCTCACAAGTTACAGTCACCACAGCCTTCTGGAGATATGATATAAGACTAAACATCATGTCTTGGACCAGAACATTACAGAGGAACTTCGAAGCCTGGAATTTCTCCACCAGACTCCCACATCGCCGGACCCACTTGCTGTATCTCATCCCAAAAGGAGGCGCCGAAAGCAGTGTGAGAGAAAGCGGAAGCGGGGTAAGTATGGAGGCATTCGGGCTAGGCGAGCAGCTACCCCGCACAGACCTCCGATACCATTCCTCATTCTGGCCAATGTGCGCTCACTTGACAACAAAATAGACCACATACAGCTCTTGAGAACTACGCAACGTGAAGTGCGGAACTGCTGTGTTTTCAGCTTTATGGAATTGTGGCTAAATGATAATATCCCAGACTCTGCTATGCAGCTAGCAGGGCTAACATGCTAACGTGCCGCCCGAGTCTTTACGGAAGGAGGTAAGACTTGCGGTGGGGGAGTGTGTGTTTACATCAGCGACACTTGATGCCGGGACGTTACTGTCGTGCACAAACATGCACTGTTCTCCATTGGCAGAGTTTATTATCATCAAGTGCCGACCCTTCTACCTACCAAGGAGATTTACATCCATCCTGCTTGTCGCTGTTTACATTCCTCCCACCACCAGCTATAGGAGCGAGGCACTCAATTAACTCTACCAGGCCATCAGTGAGACACAAACAACGCACCCAGACAGATTCCTCATCACAGCAGGAGACTTTAACCATTCAGATTTAAGGTCCCTCCTACCAAAATTACATCGACATATGGACTTTCCAACAAAAGGAGACAACTGCTGGACTTGGTGTACACAACTCACAAGGGTCTCTCTGATCACGTCACCATCTTGCTAAGGCCTGCATACAGACCCAGAGTGAAAACCATCAGACCAGCAAAAAAGCAGGTACTGTATGTGTGTGGCCAGAGGGGGCCTCCGATGCTCTGAAAGACTGCTTCAGCACTAAATACTGGGAAATTTTCAAGCATGCAGCCACTCACAATAAACACGCAAATACAGAGGAGTACACTGAGGCTGCTGTAACATACATAGCTAAATGCACTGGTGATGTCACTCATTGTAAAACCATCACTGTTTGTGCTAACCAGAAGCCATGGATGACAGCAGAGGTCCACAGTGTTATATCTTTCACCCGTTACGTTACTTAATATAACAATAATAACTCGGACCATCGACGTACCGTTAACGGTTTATTAGCGTAGCAGCAACTCAAAGCACACAGCCAACGACAACACACTCTACATACACTCCATTACCCACAATGCATTTCTGCAAGAGCACTACGACGGGTGCCGTAGTAACCCAAAATACATGACATCTCCTCCCCTCTTACAATAGATGTCCCCTAGGAGATGTCAAGTGTCTTGTTTTGTCTCTCTCTTTTTTTTTTTATATTATTATGCTACCTTAGGAGTGAGGGTAGACTACCTCATCCCATAACTGTACCCCTGGGGATTATTCTGCCCCATAAATGTGAGTCAGTTGCTGTCTAGTCTAATAACTCAGACGGACAGGAGGTCGTCGCTCCCTGGTAGGGTATCGGCGCTCTGCAGGAACATGAGTCTGTGCTCTTTCTAATGTGGAGGTTGCTTCTGGTGCTGATGCAGAAGAAGATGTCACATCTCCAGCTGGAACTCCGGTCTCTGAAGTGGTTGAGTTCTGTACTGGTGTAGGTGGACAAAGTGGTGAGTTGGTGAGTGCATCGTTAGGATATCCAAGAGACGGTTCTGCAGGCGCTGGCGGTGTCTGTAGGAGTTGATCCACGTGCCTTTTCCAAACACTGTCAGTGGTTTGAACTGTATATGAGACTGGTCCAGTTTGTGCAATAACAGTTGCAGGGACCCACTTAGGTTCACCTCTGTAGTTCCTGGCCAGCACAGATTCTCCTGACGTGAACGCTCTGTCCTTTGCCCGATGTTCTCTGTGCATAATTTGTTTCTCTTGTTGCTTTTGCACAGTGTCCTTTAATCCTGAGGGTTTCAAAAGGTCAAAGGTAGTGCGCAGATCTCTCTTGAACATCAGACTAGCAGGGGTTGTCTTTGTGATTGCATGTGGAGTGTTGCGGTAGTTTAGCAGGAACTTGTGCAGCCTCTGATGCAGTGTGCCTTGACCTTGTGATGCTTTCAATGCATGTTTCATTGTCTGCACAAAACTTTCTGCAAGGCCGTTCGTCGCAGGATGGTATGGAGCTGATTTAATGTGCTGCACTCCATTAGCTTGTAGAAAAGCATCCATTTCTTGTGAAACCAACTGAGGTCCATTGTCAGAAACTAGTTGTGTAGGAGACCCAAAACGACTAAACATTTCTCCTAATGCCTCTGTGGTCTTCTCTGTGGTGGTTGACCTCATAATAGCCACTTCAGGCCATTTACAGTGTGCATCCACAGCAACGAGAAACATTCTGTCCTCAAACGGACCTGCAAAGTCAATGTGCACACGATGCCATGGCTCCTGTGGGAACTCCCAGGGATGGAGAGGAGCCAATGGTGGGTTGTTCCGTACCTTGTGACAAGATGAACAGCTTTTGGCTATTTCTTCAATCTGCTTGTCAATGTTTGGCCACCAAAAATAGCTTCTCGCTATTTCTTTCATTCTCACGATTCCACTATGTCCTGCGTGAAGTTGCTGTAACACTTTTGTTCGACATGACAGGGGAATAATCACTCTCCTCCCCCACAGCAAACAACCCGACTGAACAGACAATTCTGTCCACTTCCCAAGGAAGGGCTTCAAGGTTGCGTCATCACCCGCAGGTTGTCCTTTAATGACCAAGTCCATGACTGCCGACAACACAGGGTCATTTCTAGTCCCCTTTTTCACCTGCACAGCTGAAACAGGTGCGTTTTCTACCTCTGTGAAGTAGAAGATGTCCACAGTGCTTGACTCTGGCTTCATGACAGGAAGTGGTAATCTGGATAACCCATCTGCATTACCATGACAGTCTGACTTTCGATACTTGATGTCATAGGAGTGTCCTGACAACAGCAACGCCCACCTCTGCAGTCGGGACACTGCAAGAGATGGTATTCCTGTGTATGGTCCAAGGATGGTTGTGAGAGGTCGGTGGTCAGTAAAAAGTGTAAACTCCCGTCCATACAAGTACTGGTGGAATTTTCTGACACCAAACACAATGCTCAGAGCCTCTCTTTCCAGTTGAGCATAGTTAGCTTCTGCCTTGTTTAATGTCCTTGACGCAAAAGCGATTGGCTTTTCCTCACCGTCTAGCATTACGTGGGAAATCACCGCCCCTACGCCATAAGGAGAGGCGTCGCAGGCAAGCTGGATCGGAAGTGATGGGTTGAAGTGGGTCAGAACCTCTGATGCCGTCAGCGCATCCTTTGCCTTCTGAAAAGCCTCCTGACAGCTTGCTGTCCACTTCCATGCTTCCTCTTTGCGCAGCAGGTTATGCAGTGGTTTTAATAGTGATGCCAAGTTTGGTATGAAACGTCCATAATAGTTCAGCAGTCCTAAGAAAGACTTCAGCTGACTGACATTTTGGGGTGGAGGTGCATCCACAATGGCTGTGATTTTCGATGGTGCAGTGTGCAGTCCCTTAGCATCGATCACATGACCTAAGTATTCCACGGATGACTGGAAAAACTCACATTTATCCTTGCAGATTCTCAATCCATATTCCTCCAGTCTCGTGAGAGTTGCATCCAAGTTGTGCAGATGCTCTTCATCATCTGCTCCTGTACACAGGATATCATCCAGGTAGCACTGCACTCCTGATAATCCACTCAGGATTTGATCCATAGCTCGCTGAAAAAGTGCTGGAGCAGATGTGATGCCAAAAGGCAGTCGGCGGTATCTGAAGAGTCCTTTATGGGTGTTGATAGTCAGCATTTTACGTGACTGCTCGTCTACATGCATTTGTAAATAAGCTTGGTTGAGATCTATTTTGCTGAACTTTTGTCCCCCACTCAGCCCCGCAAATAAGTCATCAATCAGTGGAAGGGGATACTGCTCTGCTGTTAGTACAGGGTTTACTGTTACCTTAAAGTCTCCACAGGTCCGGATTCCTCCGTCCTTTTTGGGTACTGGAACTATGGGCGTGGCCCACTCACTGGTTGTCACAGGCTCCAGCACTCCATTCTTGACCAGAGCATCCAAGTCAGCCTCCACCTTTGGTCTGATGGCATACGGCACTGGTCTGGCTTTCATGAACACTGGTTTACTGTCAGGTTTGACATGCAGCTTCACTATAATTTTTTTCATACTGCCTAGTTCATCACGAAAAACATTTTTGTGCTTTTCCAGTATGGCCTGCAGCTGAGTGGAACTGTGTGACAGCTTCCTTACTTCTTGCCAGTCAAGTTGGATTTTCTTTAGCCAAACACGCCCCATTATAGCTGGACAGTTGTTCTTGGTAACATAAACTGGAAGCTCAGCAGTTTGGCCATTGTACTGAACAGTTACCTCTGTCATCCCTTTCATGGGCACTCGGTGTCCAGTATACGCCCTGAAGACGGTGTCTGAAGGTCGGAGTGGAAGATGTTTCAGAAACTTCTTGTAAATGCCATGCGACACAAGTGATGCCTTTGATCCGGTGTCTATCTGCATTTTTATAAAATGTCCCTCCACTTTTGGTTTAGTCCAAAAGCCTTCTGAGCCTTCATTCACATTCATAATCCGGACAGTATTTATTGCAGTTGACACCTCTTCCTCTGAGGAGTCGCTCACTCTGTCCTCGCCATGTTTAACTGTGTGAACATTTCTTTTCTTTTTGTATTTTACCATGTCACTTTTATTCCTTGTCTTTGGGCCTTTGTCTTTGCTCCTTTTGCTTCTACATGCCCGCTGCACGTGGCCTTTTTTTCCACAGTTGTTACAGTCCATCTCTTTGTACCAACAGTCATTAGGAAGGTGTCCCACCTTGCCACAGCGGAAACATGGACCTGTTGCATTGGTTTTACCACTGTTGAGCTTATATACTCTGCCTGTAGCATGCAGTTGGTGTGCTTCTTTGGAAGCCATCTCCATCATCACACTAATGTTAATGGCTCTTTCAAGCGTCAGATCACTTTCTGTGAGTAACTTCTTCTGTGCTGCTTCATTTCGTAGTCCACACACAAGCCTGTCTCTTAATGTGTCATTTAAAACATCTTTAAATTCACAGTGTTCGGCTAACTTGCGTAGCGCTGCAACAAACATGTTAACAGACTCACCCTCTTCTTGGTTACGTCTGTGAAACCTGTATCTTTCTGCAAACACTAGAGGCTTGGGTGAGAAGTGGTGGGTCAGTGTGTCCACCAGTTCTTTGTAGGTTTTAGAGCCTGGCTTTACTGGCTGTAGGAGGTTACGTAGTAGGTTAAATGTCTTGAGACCCATCACACTCAGAAAAGTGGGCACTAACTTTTCATCCGTTATTCCATTGGCCGCGACGAAATAGTCAAAGCGCTCAGTATAGGAGCTCCATTGTTCCGCGCTCTCATCAAAGGGCCCGATAGAACCAATGACTCCAGCCATTTTAACACTCCTGGTTGAATGTCGCTCTTTCCCTCGCGGCTCCTTTCTTGTAACGTCGTTTCTTCCCTCCGGCGTTACTCACGGAGTTTTTTTTTTTTTCTTTTCGTCCTTACGATTTCCACTGCTCCGCTCCTCCCCGCATAGCAGACAGCCCGCAGCATCCACCTCAGCACAGTGGCGCGGTGTATCACCCTGTCAGCACGAAGTAGCGGCGGGAAAAAAAAAACGACAAAAAAACTCTCCTCCGTCGCGGACTGCAGCGTCGGTCCAGACGTCCTCGTCGCCACTTTTTGTTATATCTTTCACCCGTTACGTTACTTAATATAACAATAATAACTCGGACCATCGACGTACCGTTAACGGTTTATTAGCGTAGCAGCAACTCAAAGCACACAGCCAACGACAACACACTCTACATACACTCCATTACCCACAATGCATTTCTGCAAGAGCACTACGACGGGTGCCGTAGTAACCCAAAATACATGACACACAGGTTCCCGGGGGTTCAGGACTAAGTAGACTAATGCCGTGACAGTGAGTGAATGAACTAACAGAAACTAAATACACAGTCAACTAATGGTGTGGAGTGAATACAGGTACGTGACAGTGACAGGAAGGCTGCAGACTGCAGCAGCAGGCCTTCAGGGCCAGCGACACCACAGGACTAATAACAGCTAGGGCCAACCTATCCCTTGGTACCAGAGAAGCAAAACGACAGAACAGCAAGAAAATATCCAGACACTTCAGCAACACCAGAGATGCATAGTCTCTCTGGCATGACATACAGACCATCACCAACTACAAACCTCCACCTCAGACCTGTGCAAGTGACAGTAACACCTCCAAGACCATCATGATGACCACAGGGGCCCCACAAGGGTGTGTGCTCATCCCACTGCTGTTCACCCTGCTGACCCATGACTGCATACCAGCCTATAACACCAACCACATCATCAAGTCTGCGGATGACATGACGGTGGTGGGCCTTATCACCAACAATGAGGAGGCCAACTACAGAAATGATGTGAGCCAACTGGTCCAGTGGTGTAAAGACAATAAGCTCTTCCTGAACGTGGGAAAAACCAAGGAGATTGTGGTCGACTTCAGGAGAGGACACACACAGCATCCTCCTCTGATCATTGATGGAGCAGCTAAGGAGAGGGTAAGCAGCACCAAATTCCTGGGGGTGCACATCTCTGAGGACCTCTCCTGGTTTGACAACACCACATCACTTGCCAAGAAGGCTCAAACTCACCTCTATTTCCTCCGCAAACTGAGGAAAGCATGAGTCTCACCCCCCCCACCATGTGCTCATTCTACCGGGGTACCATTGAGAGCATCCTCACCAGCTGCATCACTGTGTGGTATGGAAGCTGCACTGCCTCTTGCCAGAAGACTCTACAATGCACAGTGAAAGCAGGCAGCAAGGTCATCAGTGACCCTCTGCACCCCCCCGACATCTACTTCACCCGCCTTACCCGCAAAGCCGTGAACATCACAGGTGACACCTCCCACCCTTCACCCTCCCTCTTCAGCCTCCTGCCCTCAGGGAGAAGGTACTGGACCCTCTGGCTTTTTTCGTGCAAATTTCCCATTTATTTTCTTGTGAATTTACATCTTTTTCTGGTAAATTGTGATTTTTTTTTTCTTGTAAATTTGTAACTTTTTCACATAAATGTGAAAGATTTTTCCTGTAAGTTTGGTACTTTTTCTAATAAATTCACTACTTTTTCATCATAAATTTGAAACTTTTTTCCCCAAATTTGCACCTCTTTTCTCATTAATTTGCAACTTTTTTCTCTAAATTTGAATATTTTCTTGTACTACTTTTGTCATTGTAAATTTACTCCTTGTTTCATGTTTTCAACTTGTTTCTCAAAATTCTGAAGCTTTTTCTTGTATTTTTTTCTTAAATCTGCAACTTTTTCATCAAATTCACTACTTTTTCATTAGATATTTTAAACTTTTTTTTTTTTTTTTTTTTTTTTTTTTTTTATTTAAGTTTTTGTAAAGGGTATACAGGTCGTTACAGCAATGCAGTGTTTACATTTTCATCACATGTTCCCTTATTTTCTGATATCTGACAACATTGGAAGATTAATTCTTACAACACCCCTTATTTTTTATTTTTTTTTTAAAGTGAAAGAAAAGGTGAAATTAAAGAGAAAAAAAAAACAAAACAAAAAACAAAAAAAAACCAAACAAACCAGTAAAAAACAAACAAAAAGAAAAAGTAAGTAAATAAAGATAAAAGAGCATCTGAGTAGCATTGGAACAAAGAGCAGAACCATTATTGAAATGGTATTTGTCAAAGATTAGATCTAATGGAAGACACATATGCGGTCCAGGGTTGCCAAAAGTTCATGAACCCATCCATGTCCTGTCTTAGTGCGAATGTCAACTTTTCCATCGAGTAAATGTCTTGGATCACGTTAGTCCAATCTTCAGGTGTAGGACAGTCCTTCAACATCCATTTTTTAGTTAGAGCTTTTTTGCTTGCCAATATTAAAACATTGAATAAGTATTTTTCTCCTCGTCTTTCCAGTGAGTCCGGTAGTAAACCCAAATACAAAGTTACAAAAGAAAAGGGAACTGTAATTTTGAATATTTTCCCCAATATTGTCTGTACATTGGTCCAATATTGGTGGATAACTGGGCATGACCAAAACACATGAAAATGATTTGCAGTCTTTTCACCACACAAGCGCCAACAGTTCAATCCCTTATGGGTAAATTTGATTTGTGCAGGTGTTCTGAAAAATCTTGCCAAGTTTTTCCATCCAAATTCTCTCCACTGCAGGGATGAGGTACTTTTCCATTGCTGTTTATTTAGCTTTTCCCATATTTCCAGATGTAAAGTGAAATTCCCCTCTTTTTCCCATCTCTCTTTTATATAAGATGTGTTGTCTCCTTTTAAGTCTTGAAGACCTTGGTATATTTTAGAAATGTATCTGATCCCTGGGATCCCTTTATATGCCATTAAGAAGACCTTCAGAACACCTGACTGGGCCCTTTCCAAAACCTCCTTTTTAAGTATATTGTTTATGTGGTGTCTAAGCTGGAAGAACCTGTAAAGGTCTTGATTTATTAGGCCTTGTTTTTTCAAATCTTCAAAACTTCTTAAGATTTGCCCTTTAAAAAAATCGTAATATTTTATCAGCCCCTTCTCCTTCCACTTTTTAAATCTGGTGTCTGTTTTATTAGGAGTAAAGTCCTGATCATAGGCGATCCATTGCAGAAGTCGATAGGGCTCTTTAGTTTGATTCTCTCTGACTATCTTAAACCAAATTTTTAGCGGGGTCTCTATCCACGGGTTAGTGTTATTCAAAAGCTTAGGTAAGACATTGTTCCCTATTATCGCCTGTAGGGGGATGTCACTTGTTATTTGGCATTCGATCTCCTTCCATTGTGCAGAGTAGACTGGGTTACATATCTCTACTAAAGTTTTAATTTGTGCGGCTTTAAAGTAGTCCCTGATATTTGGCAGCGCGAGCCCACCTTTGTCTTTGTTTAGCTGTAGGGTTCTATATCTGATTCTAGGTCTCTTGCCCTGCCATATGAATCTTGAGATCCTTCTGTCCAGCTCCTGCCATGTTTTTTTGGGAGGTTCTACCGGTATTGTTTGGAAAAGGTATAGAAGACGTGGAAGTATATTCATTTTGACTGCTTCAATTCTTTGTGCAATACCCAAGAATGGTATCATATTCCATCTTGCTAGGTCAGATTTTATTTTTGTCACCAGTGGATCATAGTTTAGTGATATAATTTTGTTGAGTTGTTTCGGGATATTGACCCCCAGATATTTCATAGATTCCGACTCCCAGTTAGTTTTGAGTTTGCTTAGTGAATAATGATTTGGGTCATAGTTGAATGTTAAAACTTGGGTTTTATGCATATTTAATTTGTACCCCGATAAATCTCCATACTCTGAAAAAACTGAGGTTAGTTCTGGTAAAGAAGTGTCCGGCTGCCCTAGGTATATTAAAATGTCATCAGCAAAGAGTGCTATTTTATGTTCCTTCTGACCAAGTGTAATACCTTGAATTTTTTGGTTTTGTCTTATCCATTGGCTCAGAGGTTCTATGAAGATTGCAAAGAGCAGTGGAGACAGGGGGCAGCCCTGACGACATCCTCTTTCCAGTTCAAAAGATGATGATAAATTACCGTTAATCCTTATTTTAGCTGTTGGTTTTTTATATAATGCCTGTATAGTTCTAATGAAGTTGTTATGAAAATTGAAACTGGATAAGATTCTGTATAGAAAAGACCAGTCAACCGAATCGAATGCTTTTTCAGCATCTAATCCTAATATGACTGCATTTAAGTTATATTTTTTTATATGATGAATTATGTGTAAAGTGCGTCGAATGTTGTCTTGTGTCTGTCTTTGTCTTATAAAACCTGTTTGGTCTAAATGAATTAGGTCTGTCAGTATATTCTCTAACCTTTTGGCAAGGATAATGGTAAAAAGCTTATAGTCCTGATTTAGTACACTGATTGGTCTGTAGTTGGAGCACTCTAGTTTATCCTTTTCAGGTTTAGGTATAACTGCAATGACCCCTTCTCTCCAGGAGGGGGGGATTTCCCCTGTGTGGAGGACATAATTAAATGTTTTCAGGAGGAGAGGAGATAGTTGCTGTTTAAAGGTTTTGTACCACTCTGCTGTATAGCCATCAGCTCCTGGGGATTTGTTAGCTTTAAGTTTCATAATTGCTTTTTCCAATTCTTTAGGATGTATTTCTGACAGTAGTGTTTTATTTTGTGACTCCGTAAGTTGGGGAAGGTTTAATGTGTTTAGGAATGCCTCGGATGCGTTTTTATGTTTTTTGTGGGAGTATAAGTTCTTATAGTAATTCTCGAAGTTTTTAAGAATATCCTGAATTCTGAATTTTATTTCCTTTGATACTGGGTCTCTGATTTTGTAGATTGCTCTTTCTGTTTGATGTTTCCTCAATTTATAGGCTAGCAATTTTGCCGATTTACTGCCTGCTTCATAGTATTTTTGTTTCAGAAATGTAAGTTTCTTCTGGATTTCTATTGTGTAGATCTCATTTATTTGGTTTTTAATTTCCTTAATCTTGAGCGAGTCAGTAGAATGAGTGTTGCCTTTGTGTTCTTTTTCTAGGTTCCTAAGTTCTGACTCTAATGTGGATAGTTTTTCTTGTCTTAGTTTCTTTTGGGTTGCCAGTTTTGCAATAATCTTTCCTCTTATTACAGCTTTACATGCATCCCACAGTATTAAAGGGGATACTTCTCCATTATCGTTATCTTCCAAATATCTGAGAATATCTGACTCCAATTCATCTTTCAATGGTCCTTTCAGGACATTTGAATTTAACCTCCAAGAAAATGTATTATTTGTGTATTTTTGGATATTTAAGTCCATGTAGATCGGACTGTGGTCGGAGAGATCCATCAGTCCTATTTTACATGTTTTTACTCTACCAATGTCTCTATTAAACATAAAAAAATAGTCAATCCTTGAGTAAGATGAATGTGGAGTTGAGTAAAATGTATAGTCTTTTACACTGGGGTTGAGTTCCCTCCACACATCACAGATTCCCATTTCTTTTAGTAGCATCCGAGTCTTCCTGTTTTGGGTGTTATTTTGATGTGGGGAATTACCAGAAGCATCCCAGTATGGATTCAGTCTAAGATTGAAGTCCCCACCACATATCACTAAACCTTGAGCTTTAGTTATCATTAGGTCGAATACATTTTTATAAAATTTCCAGTTAGCCCCTGGGGGAGCATACACATTCAGCAGGGTGATATCTTCTCCCTCTAGCCGCCCAGTTACCAAACTGTATCTCCCTTCTTTATCTTTGTGTTCTGATTTTTTTTCAAATGTAATTTTGGTTGATATCAATGTCGCTACTCCCCTCCTCCTCCCTGATTTATATGAAGATGAAGAGATCATTTTAAACCCTTGTCTACTGAGTTTATTGTGTTCCACGTCTGTTAGGTGGGTTTCTTGTAAAAGTATTATTCCTGCTTTGTCTTTTTTCATTTTGCCTAGAATCTTGGATCTTTTAACTGGATTCAGGATCCCTTTTACATTATATGAAATTATTTTGGTTACACCCTGTTTCTCCATTGTGTTGTTTTGTTTAGTATAACTGTGTGGTGGCCCTCTTTTGTGCTACTCAGAAACTGAAAGAACATTAAAAACAAGAAAAACATTAAGAACATAGTGTAAAAAACTTTAAAACAAAAAACTGTCAAAAGAACTTCCTGAGCTGAGGTCTTTTTAAAGACCCTGTAAGAGCCTTGATGGAGTGAAGGCTCTGAGGGAAATTCCTCAAACTCTGTTACGTGTTGAGGGCCCTCTCGTACCACTGAAAGTAGTCCCATGCTTTTAACGTGAGTTTCAGAACCCAATCCAAACTTGTAATGATTTTTTTTTTTTTTTTCCTTTTATGCCTAAACCCTGTGAAATTGTGTGCACCCTCCCACCCCCATCACATCAAACATTCACGCAAAAACAGTATTTGTTAGTATGAGCAGAACATGTGGATTATTGTCACATTTCTATTTTAACAAGTTTTTTTTTTTTTATTACAAAGGCTTATTTGTTTCAAATAATATGATTGTTCCATGAAATGTTTTACCACATGCTGAATATGCATCTCCTTTAATGTTTGTTACCTTGTATGAGGGGGGTTGGATGTGCGGATTGATTCAAGAGAAAGGAAAAAAAAAAAAAAAAAAAAAAAAAAGGTCGCTATTCCAACCTGAAAACGGATAGTTTATCCGCGACGCTCTGGTGCTGGGTTTCCCGCTGCTGGTCCGTGGATTTTGAGGGTCTTTGTGTTGTCCATGTTTGCGCTTTGATCTTCTCACTCGGGTCTGCTGCGGGTTTAAACACCGTTACCGGGAGGCCTCTTCTCGCCATGTCAGCTGTTGCTTCTTCCGCCGAATTATAGAGACACGTTTCATCGCCGTAGAAGACCCTTAACTTCGCAGGAAATGGTGTCTGAAAGCGCAATTTCTTCTCTCTTAACACCTTTTTCGCGTCATTGTATTCCCTGCGCTTTTTAAGGACCTCCGGGGCGTAATCGTGTTCCACGTAGACTTTTCTCTCCTGGTGCATAAATCCTTTTTTCTGCCAGGCCAGTCTTACAACCTCTTGTTTTATTTTGAAATTGGAAAATCTTACCAACACCGAACGTGGGGGCGCTTCCGCCGCCGGCCTAGCGGCTAATGAACGATGTGCCTTTTCTATCTTCAAGTCGGTGGTTTGTGGAATATCCAATTTCTCTCTTAGTAAGGATTCCACGCATTCTGCCATTGAGTTAAAACCATTTTCGGTTCCTTCTATCAGACCATGAATTCTTATGTTGTCTCTTCTTTGTTTTCCTTCTTGGTCGGTTAGCTTAGCCTCTATAGCTGCTTGTCTTTTGCGTAGGTCCAGCACAGAATCTTCGAGCACTTTTATTCGATCCTCTGTTTCCAAGATTCGGTTCTCGGCCTGGTCCACTCTGCTGTTTGTCCTTTTCAATTCTTCTCTGAATTCCCGAAATTCGGCCGTAACATCTCGGCGAAATCGTCGTAGTTCCTCAAATAGTGATTTCAGGCTAACCCTTTTGTTAGCTATCACCAGCTCCTCGTCTTCTGAACGGGGATCTTCCAGTTCAGATTCTCCGGCCGATACGTGTCCTAGCCTGGAGAATTTCAGTTTCTTCTGTTTTCCTTTAGACATGATGATTTTGTCTTTTGATTTTCACTCCTCCAAAAATCCGTTAAGTTTGATTTTCAAGGTGTTATCCTGGATTGAGTCTGAGAGCTTCAGTGTTAAGCTGCAGTCGCCATGGCGTCCAGACCGGAAGTCCATTTTAAACTTTTTAAATAAATTTTTGACAACTCTCTTGGAGATGTACTATTTTCAGCTCATAAATTAACCCCGCTTTCATTGTAGATTTGCTTCTTTTTTCTTGCAAATTTGTGACTTTTTTCTTGTAAGTTTGCAACCTTCATATGGATCCAGCATAGCGCCCTCCTAAAGCTAGGAAAGGCCCTGGTCATGCATGTTCAGTGACTTTTCTTCACTGATTCTTTTCACAGAGCAGTACGAACAGAATCTCTACTGCACGCATGTCCACATTTGTAAGATCTCCCAAAAATAATAATTTCACATGAATCTGCAAAGTAATCAGTGGGATGGTCCAGCACACATGACAGTTTTATGTTGGCCTGTAATGTGATGATGCACCATGGTGGGTGTTGATCCTCCTGTCAGGATGGCTGTGAGTGTCGTTCTCTACCTCTGTAGCCGTTAATCACTGTGATTACTTAACCACACAGGCTCTTAAGTGCTGCTTATCAGAACTCCTCCGGAGACCAATTACACCATCGCTGCTATCTCTTCTACATCCACCTTCGGCTGGAGATCTTTTTTTTATTCCCCAGCCTTCATCCTTTTCTGTCTGCTACCCTACTTTAGTCTCAGCTGTTATCCTACTTTGGCCTTTTCTGTCATCTCGTTTTATCTCTTTTAGAATCTTTTTGTTAATCTGCAGCATACATCCACAATATTTCACAGGAAACTGTGACCAGCTTGTGACCAGCTTGTTCTTTTTATTTTAGTCACTTATCAAAAAAAAAAAAAAAAAGAAGAATCAATGAGATTCATCATTTTTATGTGTATGACATGGTTACAGTATATCTGAGCTAAACTGATCAATCTAGTGATCTTAAAACTTCTGCCATCTTAGAGAGTTTTCACATATTTTTGTTGCATTGTCTACATTTTGTTCGATTAGGTTTGATTTCACACTGCTCCTTATCCAGGTAAACCAAACAATTTTATGAGACGTGCCTACAGCCAGTTGTCATGACAATGTTTGTGTAGTTAGCGGAGGGTGTAGTAGTTATTAAACATGCTACTCACCCTGTGAGACATTTTCTGTAATTCTGGACACATCGGAAACTGCACATTAAGTTGAAAGTGGATTAAATTCAACTTGTTTGCCTCATATATTTTCTACCTTTTTTTTCTCCTAAATTTACAAATTTTTCACAATAATTTTTGACTTTTTCTTGTAAATTTGTGACTTTTTTCTTGTATATTTGTAACCCACACATGGATGCTAGTTAAATTTTTATTTTACGTAAAGGTTTTTTTTATGATTCACTCATGACCTATTATAATCCGTCACAACTAGGGCTGTCACAGTAGAAGAATTTTCCATGCGGTGATGGTGTTTACCTCAACAGCATGATATATGGTATTATTGCAAATAATTTTCAGGGCCCCGTTATTCCATAATTTAGATGTTTGTAGCTACTGAGACAACTAAACAGATAAAACTGTGAGATGCTGCAGTTCTGTTCTGTGTAACGGGAGCACGGGCTTCCCCACAGTCATGGCTGAAATGGTATAGTACTGCCATTTCTCTTCAAAAGAGCCTTGACCATTTCCATAAAGCAGTATATTAAGTGTTTGTAGTGATAACCACTGATCAGCTCATGAACCCAGATCAACTCGGACCAGGTGCAGACGGGCTGTTCTGTTGAAAAATGTGCAACGAACAGAAGCAGAATCTCCCTGCAATTGGTTCTGTATCGGGCCAAAGGGAAGGTTGCTGAGGCTTTCAGGGAAAGCCCTCGTGTTGATACAATCCAGAAACGGTCACTTGCTAAAACATTCTGCCAACATATTTTTAGGCGATAATTTATTTAATATTAAATACAGGCAGATAAATATAAAACACAAAGAAGAAAAAAATAAAAAACTGAACATCATGGTCTATCTGATAAAAACTGATTATTCCTTTCAATATATTTTTTCTAATGAAAAATATTTTTTTCTAACAAAAAAAAATACTTGTAAATAACTAAAAAAAATAGTTCACAGGCACAGGACTCACAGAGATTTTCATCAGGCAGAGATTCCATTCTCAGAGAGGAGAAAAATAGACTATTTCAGGATTAAAGTTTCATGTGTTATTGATCAGGCATTAACCAGAATCATCCTGATGGAGCTGGCACCAGCAGCTGCAGTTTCCAGAGCTTGGCCTGTAATGGACAGGAGGGCGGGGATTTTGGGTTGCCTGATCCGAGCTAATAGCAGCAGGAGTCAGCAGGGGAGAGCGCCACAAAGCAAAGAGGGGAAGAAACCGATCCCTGTTGTGTCCCGATTATTCCCCAAGAGCACATACATGTGACATAAGGGCACATTCAGATGGCCACTGTTTGGTCCGGACCAAACAGTTGCTTCCGCGGATAGTTCAGTTCATTTGGTCTGGACGTGCATTGGAACTCTGGTACACACCAAGCAAGCAACGTCCAGTCTTGGTTCTCTTGCAAACGAAGTCTGGTGTGCTCCGCTTGCAGTGTGAATCCAAATGGAGTATCCAGCAGACCAAAGGGCGGAAGTGTCCCTCAGCGTTTGTGTAACCATAGCAACACGTAGTCTGAGAAGAGGAAGTGGCATTTACCGTAGTACATTTTGGGCAGAAAATAACAATAAAGACAACCACATGAATCTGAGAAATCCTTTTACCGTAGAGAAAGCCGAGGAGAAAAGTTAAAAAACGTCTCGTTTGTGGTGGACAAACAACCCAGCTGAAGGGAACAGATTTTCGTTTTCGGTCCTAGCCAGTTGATGAGCCTGATTTTTCTTCTTCAATGCGATTTTCTTTCTTCCTGGTCAGTGGTGGTTTTGGCTACAGCGCCCCAAATGAGCAGTTGTTGTAACTGCGTAATGTTGTCCAGGCAGTTTGGTCCGCTGCAGTGTGAATGCAAACCAAACCAAATGAAGGTGCGAAAATTCCCGGCATTTCCTGCCAAGTCAAACTGAGACCCCTGGACTATCCTGGTCTGAATGCAGCCTTAAAGTGTGGAATCTAAGCTTTCCAATAATGTCTAACACATGGAAATCCAAAAAGATTTGAAGAAGATGTGACCATTTGAATGTTAGGACCTCTACAAACTACTCTGAGAAAACCAAGTTCAAAGTTTTCAAGGATTGTCACCTTCCAGGGGAGCCAGGTGGGGGGGGGAGGCAGTAACAAAAGCCGGTCATTTGCATGAACCCAACCCCTTTACAGTGTTTATCAAAAGGAGCTCTGCTTAAATAGCCATGTGCTTCTACCTGAACGTGCTGCTGATTGGCCAAAATAAATAACAAAGACGTGTGAATAGCCAAACAAACTGGATATGTAAATCAGCTGTGGTATCCACACCCCCAAAACTAGGAAGAGGTCTCACTGATATTTCCCTCTGAAACTACTCTATTTCAAATACAAAATTTATGGTTTTAAAATCTCCCACACTGTTATTTGAAGCGTGGAGTAGCCTCTTCATGGTTTCAACTAGCATATTTTGCGAAAAACAAAAATTACAAATTTAAACAAAAAAAATGTCTATTTTTTGGGAATCACGTCAGGCCAACTTGTTGCTAGTTTACTTGTGGCAGGTCACATATGTCGGGCGGGCCAATGTTGGCGCGACATATATGTGCACTGTTTGGGTTCTGTTTACATGACTACTTGAATAACTAGCAAACTCCAAAAATCTGATTATAATCGGTTTATTAGAGTGCATGCAAACATGGCCATTGGATTAACTGTCCTGAAAGTCAACACCAACTAAACAATGTCCAACCCAGTCCATTAGCCGGCCTTTAACCTATCAGATCACCTGTGGAAAGCTAATGTGTTACTGGACTGAGAACTGGACAGAGTAGTGCAGCTAAGAGTCTGCTGTTTTTATTTCTAATGAGTGGTCATCATGTGTTCCACCTCCTGCTTCCTCCATCCTGACAGTGGTTTCAACCAGAGGTAGAAGTAAGTCACACAAGAGCAAGACTCAACTGTGGTGAGAATCACACAGACAGACAGTTCAAGCAAATCAAGGCAAATGAAAATTCTGAGAATTTAATTTTAAAAGGCAGCACACATAGGACTGTATAACAATGGTGCGGTCGGTTAGTCACTTATCACTAACGCAGAGCCCGTGGGCATTTCCAAGTTGATTATCTTATCACAACAGTGTAGAAGCTAACTTTCTGCTGGTGAACGACACAAAGAGGCCAGTCTAATCATTCAGAGATGCGTTTTGGTTTGGCATGCCCAACCCTTTAATGCAAAGAGACGCATTATCTAAAGTGAACTGTGATCATGACTGTTTAAGGCGGGTTTTGCACTGACCAAAGCCTGTGTGTGTGAGCCAAAATGCACACGATAGTAACGCTGGACATCAATCACAGTTGATGCCCAGTTAGTCATCTTAGAAAGAAGAACAGGGAAGAATGCTGAGTTGAAACTGACACTCAGCCAAAAATCTATTTTTTTTTTTGTTAACATGTCTGTAACATGTTTTTTATTGTGACTTACAAGACATCTCAAGAACAAATTCAGTCCCAACTCTCAAGTCTGTGTTTTTCTCCTGTGAATTTTCAGTTAGGCAACACTCCCCCCAAAAAGACGAGTTTGGACAGAATGTTTCCAGCTACAGTTGTGCTCATACGGGAATGAACTGAGGTCTGTAGTCATGCTCAGTGCTTAGCCTGATTGGTTATAACATTAACCAATCAGGCTAAGCAGGAATGTTTACGTACAGTTGTGCTCATAAGTTTACATACCCTGGTGGAATTTATGATTTTTTGGCCATTTTTCAAAGAATATGAAATATTTCACTGATAGTTAGTGGTTGGGTGAAGCCATTTATTATCAAACAATTGTGTTTGCTCTTTTTAAATCATAATGACAACAGAAATTACCCAAATGACCCTGATCAAAAGTCTACATACCCTGGAAGTTTTGGCCTGATAACATACACACAAGTTGACACACAGGTTTAAATGTCTACTAAAGGTAACCATCCTCACCTGTCATCTGTTTACTTGTAATTAGTGTGTGTATAAAAAGTCAGTGAGTTTCTGGGCTCCTGACAGACCCCTGAATGTTTCATCCAGTGCTGCACTGACTTTGCTGGATTCCGAGCCATGGGGAAAGCAAAAGAATTATCAAAGGACCTGCGGGAGAAGATAGTTGAACTTTATATAACAGGAAAAGGATATAAAAAGATATCCAAGGAATTGAGAATGCCAATCAGCAGTGTTCAAACTCTAATTAAGAAGTGGAAAATGAAGGATTCTGTTGAAAGGAAGCCACGGTCAGGTAGACCAGCAAAAATTTCAGCCACAACTGCCAGGAAGATTGTTCAGGGTGCAAAGAAAAACCCTCAGATAATTTCAGCTGACATACAGGACTCTGAAAAAAGTGGTGTGGCTGTTTTAAGATGCACTATAAGGAGGCACTTCAAGAAAAATGGGCTGCATGGTCAAATCACCAGAAGAAAGCCATTACTACACCAATGCCACAAAGCAGCCCGCTTACAATACACCAAACAGCACAGAGACAAGCCTCAAAACTTATGGAACAGTGATTTGGAGTGATGAGACCAAAATTGAACTTTCTGGCCACAACCATAAACACTACATTCGGAGAGGAGTCAACAAGGCCTATGATGAAAACTACACCATCCCTATTGTGAAACACAGAGGTGGATTGCTGATGTTTTGGGGATGTGTGAGTTACACAGGCACAGGGAACTTGGTCAAAATTGATAGCAAGATGAACGCAGCATGTTATCAGAAAGTACTGGAAGAAAATTTGTACTCATCAGGCTGGAATCTGTGCATGGGACGCACTTGGACATTCCAACATGACAATGATCCAAAGCACAAGGCCAAGTCAACCTGTCGTTGGTTACAGCAGAAAAAAGTGAAGGTCTGGAGTGGCTATCTCAGTCTCCTGACCTCAATATCATTGAGCTACTTTAGGGAGATCTCAAATGTGCATTTCATGCAAGACAGCCGAAGAGTTTGGAGGAACTGGAGGCTTTTTGCCAAGAAGAATGGGCAGCTTTACCATCTGAGAAAATAAAGTGCCTCATTCACAACTACCACAAAAGACTTAAAGCTGTCATTGATGTTAAAGGCGGCAATACACGGTATTAAGAACTAGGGTATGTAAACTTTTGATCAGGGTCATTTGGGTAGTTTCTGTTGTCATTATTATTTAAAAAGAGCAAACACAATTGTTTGATAATAAATGGCTTCACCCAACCACTAACTATGAGTGAAAGAAAAGTTTTTGGATTATCATTCATATTCTCTGAAAAAAGGACAAAAAATCACAAATTCCGCCAGGGTATGTAAACTTATATGCACAACTGTACGTAAACATTCCTGCTTAGCCTGATTGGTTAATATTATAACCAATCAGGCTAAGCACTGAGCATGACTGCAGACCTCAGTTCATTCCCTCGGGGGAAGAGGGAGGAGCCAAGGAGCAAGCAGGAGGAGCAGTGAATTGTGTGTGTGTTTTCCTAGTTGAAAAGACGGCAGTGTCTTCGACACCCCTGGGCAAAGACCAAAGGAGGAATATGTCATGGGGCTGTCCGTCTGTCGTCCATCTGTCCCACTTTTGTGAAATCAACTCTGCCTAGTTTCCTACAGGTCAAGGTTAACATTACCTATGCCTTATTACTGTGCAACGAGGAAAGTTAGGGTCACCAAATTTGGTACACAGGTTCACCCTGTGACCCTGAAGTGGGATTATTGTTTTAGGATCGCAAGGTCAAAGATCAACATCAAAATGGCTTATAAACTATATCAACAACAAAAGAAAGTTAGGGTCAACAAATTTGCTACACAGGTTCACCATGGGATCCTGACCTCAAACTATGGGTTTGGGGTCAAAAGGTCAAATGCCAATGTTAGCATTCCCTTTGCACTATTACTATAGAACAAGAAAAGCTACAGTCACAAACTGGGTACACAGTTTCACCCTGTGACTATGACCTCTGGCTATGGGTTTGGGGTCAAAAGGTCAAATGTCAATGTTAGCATTCCCTTTGCACTATTACTATAGAACGAGTAAAGCTACAGTCACAAACTTGGTACACAGTTTCACCCTGTGACTATGACCTCTGGCTATGGGTTTGGGGTCAAAAGGTCAAATGTCAATGTTAGCATTCCCTTTGCACTATTACTATAGAACGAGTAAAGCTACAGTCACAAACTTGGTACACAGTTTCACCCTGTGACTATGACCTCTGACTATAGGTTTGGGGTCAAAATGTCTAAGGTCAAGGTTAGCATTCCCTATGCCCTCTTACTATAGAAGCTCTCTAGGGTCACCAAACTTGCTACACAGGTTCTTCTTGAGACCCTGACCAACAGCTATGGGTTGTATACAATTAGTTTTGTTGTATATTCATAGATAATAGGCTCATCATAATTTGGTTCTGCCCTAATAATTATATGGAAAAGTTGAAAACTGCTTTCATTCAGTAACATATTGGGATCTTCAAAGAAAACGAAAGTGAGGGATATTGCACTCGCCCTAGAGTGCTCTTGTATTCTACAGCAGAGAAAATAAGTATTGAACAGACCAACATTTTTCTCATTAAAAATATTTCTGATGGAACCATTGACCTGTGATTTTCACCAGATGTCATGATTTGCCCCTCAGGGCAGAGAGAGAGACAGACCCATGTGCCAACTGCAGTTTGTAGCATTTATTGAAAACAAACACAAAATTCCAAAGTGCAACAAAGCAAAAATCCAAACAGATAACAAGGAAAACTTACAGACTGGGATGAATTCGAGACAAAACTCACCAGAGCAGGGTTAGGGCTTTGGTGGCGAGGAGGAAGAGAATCTTAAGACTGCCGCAAAAATGAAATGGAAAAGCAGTCCTTTAATAGGGTCAGAACCAAAAACACAAATGAAGACAAGTGTGGGATCACGTGAGCGGGCAAAAAGGTAATAATGGTAAATGATTGGGATCAGCTGGAAATAACAAGAGGAGAGCACACCGGCTGTCAACTAACAGGGTTACGCCCACATGGAGCACCAACCAGGAAATGCCCTGACAGCTGTCAACCGCAATAATAAGGAGTTAGAATAAAATATAAACAAATACAAACTGAGAAATAGATACCAATAAATACAGGATCAGAATGTAGTAAACTAAGACATAAACAGGAAAACAAGCAGGGATAACAAAACCTAAAAGGCACAAAAATACAACAAATATATATAAATACAAAGAAAAAAGCCACAAGACTGAGCATGGCGGAACCTCCAGTGCTCAGCTTGTGACAGAGCCCCCCTCTCAAGGGGTGGATCCCAGACACGTCAGGGTAACACCAAAAAAGAAAGAAAGAAAAAGGAACACCCCCCTTCCCCAACAGGAAGCACAACAGTAACCCACCCAGGGTGTGTGGTGGGGAGAATCGGTTAGGAGGGAACGAAACAACCCTGCTCAGCACCCTCACCAGTCAAAATCAATGATTTAGGCCCCCCGAACCAAAGAGCTAGAAATTTCAGGTGGACGACCAAAGTGCCAGGCCTGGCGGACGGCGAGGTGATATGAGTCGGGTGGTCTGCCGGAGAATATGGGCCACCCAACCCAACGGCTCAGTCTGTCAGGCAGTCGACCACAGTCTTTCAGCCACCTGAACAGCAAGGTTGGTCCAGGGGGCGGCTGCCCAGCAGGAACAATCGATGGCGGGCAGGATGGAGGAGTCAGGGAAACCACGACGATGTCAGGGGGAGGAGAGGGAACCACGACATCCTCGGGCAGAGGAGGGGGAACTACGACGGCATCTGGCACCGGAGGAGGAACCACGATGGCATCTGGCACAGGAGGTGGAACCACGACGGCATCAGGCAAAGGAGAGGGGACCACGATGGCGTCAGGCAGATGAGGGGGAACCACGAGGCCCTCGGACTGGCCTGTAGCACCCTCGGTGTAGTCCCAGACTGGGACACTGCAGCAACCACGGTGGTTTCGGGCTCAAGCAGAGCTGCACCCGCGGTGGCTCTGGGCTGGAGCAGAGCTCCACCCGTGGTGACTCTGGGCTGGAGCAGAGCTCCACCCATGGTGGCTCTGGGTTGGAGCAAAGCTGCACCCACGGAGGTCCCGGACTGGGACATACAGACGTGGACAAAATTGTTGGTACCCCTCTGTTAATGAAAGAAAAACCCACAATGGTCACAGAAATAACTTGAATCTGACAAAAGTGGTAATAAATAAAAATTCTATGAAAATTAACCAATGAAAATCAGACAGTGCTTTTGAATTGTGGTTCAACAGAATTATTTTAAAAAACAAACTCATGAAACAGGCCTGGACAAAAATGATGGCACCCTTAACTTAATATTTTGTTGCACAACCTTTTTGGACAGTCACTGCAATCTAACGATTTCTGTAACTGTCAATGAGACTTCTGCACCTCTCAGCAGGTATTTTGGCCCACTCCTCATGAGCATTTATTTTACCATAAACCGGCCACGAGCAAGGAGCTCCTAGCAAGATTTCTGAGAGAGGAGTCTAAAGAACTATCAGAAGAGTTATCCAACAACCAAAGACCACCCGTGAAGATCTCCAGACAGACCTGCAGTTAGCAGGTATTGCTGTTTCAAAGAAAACAATAAGTAATGCACTCAACCGACATGGGCTCGATGTCCGCACACTATTGCTGAAGAAAAACCGTGTTGAAGCTTAGTTAAAGTTTGCTGTACAACATTTGGGCAAGCCAGTAAAATACTGGGAGAATATAGTCTGGTCAGGTGAGACCAAAATTGATCTTTTTGGATGCCACAACACACAGCATGTTTGGAGGAGAAATGGCACTGCACATCAGCCAAAAAAACACCATACCAACAGTGAAGTTTGGAGGTGGGAGCACCATGGTGTGGGGGTGTTTTTCAGCACATGGTACAGGCAGACTTCATATAATTGAAGGAAAAATGAATGGACAAATGTACAGAGACATCCTTGATAAGAACCTGTTGCCATCTGCCAAGATGCTGAAGATGAAACGAGGGTGGACATTTCAGCAAGACAATGATCCTAAACACACAGCCAAGGAAACTCTCAACTGGCTCCAGAGAAGGAAAATAAAGCTGCTCCAATGGCCTAGTCAGTCACCTGACCTGAGTCCAATTGAAAATCTATGGAACAAACTGAAGATCAGAGTTCATAGAAGACACCCACAGAACCTTCAAGATTTGAAGACAGTTTGTGTGGAAGAATGGGCTGTACAAAGACCATTTGAGAGGAAGGGGCACAAGTTAATAATAAAAAGGGCACGTGGAATGAGATTTGTTAAAAATATATGTCAGCTTTATGTCTTACTTAGTTGGTATCTCTTTTACTTTAAGAAGTATACACTCAAGGTCATATTTAATACCCCACAGATTTTTACAAATTATCAACTCCCACAGAGACCATGGTCTTCATCATTAATTATGTAAAGGTCAATGACAAAAAATGGTCAGCTTCCATTCCACTGGTGCAACTTCCAGCGGTACCCAGGACTGCTCCAGGGCAGGCTGGAGTACAGGAGAAATCACGGACGCTGTGCTCCACAGGTTGGTTTTTTTTTGTGGCCACAAACAGTGACGACTGACAGCACACCAGCCAGCAGAATACACCTGTCCTCGTTCTCAGCAATCAGATCACTGTCAGCGATGGCCCTCACGAGCCATCAATAAGACGCCGATAGCCAGCCGATGAGTTTGCATGTTTTACTAACTAAAGGACAAATGACAAAATAACGAGCCACGTGGAGCAAAAAACACAACTAAGGCTAAGACTTCTCTTTCTCGTTGGCCTCCGTCGGTCTATGATGACCATGGAAGAGAATCCTAAACATCTACTCGGCTGGAACAGCACCGCCTGTGGCTGAACAGGCCGATGCGCACCGGTGTTCTACCTTCCAGCGTTGGGCGTTGGTAGGATTCAAGCCTGGGCAGGAAGATATGGAGGACAAGATGTTACCCATGCAGCATGTCCCCCCTCTCCACGTCACTGATGAATCCAAAGGAACAGCAGGGCTGCTATAGTTTGGCACCAGCGCCGTCGCAGGAGCTGCCAGAATGATGTTGAGCACAACAGAGAACTGCCTTTGGGGCTCCGACTCCGGATTTTTCCTCAGGGTTGACTCCCGAAGCCTTTCCCGTGACCAGGTGTGCCGCAAGGCAGCGGAGGTTTGAAATCAGGGTTTACCTTCCCCTAGATGGGCTACCTTCCCAGGTTGACGAGCCACCATCTACCCGAAGGCTAAGACTAAGACACAGGATACAGAATCTCAGGAAACACACTTACTGAAAGGCGAGTCCAGAGTTAGACGAATGATTGAAGGAAGTTAGACGAGGGAATGTTTGACGAGGTCGCAGCCCGGAGTAACCTGAGCTGCTCCCTAAAATAGGGCCAAGAGATTAATCAGCTGATGAGGTCGTCATCAGCTGAATGAATTCCAGATGTCACTGCGGAGCTCGGCTCTGACCGCCAGAAGCCCCGCCGAGATGCTGTCACAATAAAAGCCCGGGGGGCAAATGGTAAACCTGGGAAGAGAACGGAGGAATACCGGACAACCCGAGAGCGGACAGTCAGCGCTCGGACCATGACAATCACCAGGGGAATTTCACCTGATCCTCTGTTATTCCAGCGTGAGTAGTTAATGAACTGCTCTCTCCCCCACATCAGCTCCTGCCTCTGTGGTTAAATATGATTATTTTTAGAACAAGAAGCTCCCGTTTACTGTCCAGTATGACAGAGAGAAAAAAAGTGACGAAACTTTGATGTATTGCTGTAAAGAGCAAATGAATCTTCTTCTGAGGTGAACTTTCATTTATCTGTAATTATCTATGATATCCATGATTTGCAGCTATTTCATGGAAGTAAAACCTCTAATTATGTATTTTTAATGTGCTGGTCCAGAGTTGTCAAACCTGTGGCCTGCAGGCCAAAAATGGCCCACCAGGGGTCCAAGATTTTCTCTTTCAAGGGTTCTCTTGCTGTTTTTATGTATGTATAAGGGGGTCATTTACATTTAAAATGATTGTAAATTTAGTTCAAGTAAAATTTAGCATGCAATACTCATATTAAACATAATTTTCCAACCATAAAATTGTGGCTAGTGAAAAGGTTGAGTGGCTAGTAACTTTGGAAACTCACTAACCACAGTGGCTGGTGAGCAAAAAAGTTAATGTCAAGCCCTGCCTACAACTATGGGTTGTATACTTTGTTGTATATTCATGGATGATGGGTTTATCATAATTTGGTTCTGCCACAATAACTAAATTGAAAAGCTGAAATCTGCTCTCCCTCAGTAAGTATTGGGATCTTCAAAGAAAACAGAGACAGGGATATTGTACTCAGAGTGCTCTTGTTTTAAAGGGTTTGAACTCTTCCCTATTACAAAAATAGGGGCCCCGAAACACAGTCTTGCATAGGGTCCCGACTACCTATAGTGCCCCCCTTGATTTTTACTCTAGAATAAATGTTCTGTTTATTGTCCCCCACAACAGTGACATGTAATGTCCACCCATGGTCTGCAACAGTGACCTTGGTTACATGGTCACAATAAACCGATTACTGGGAATAAATCAATAATGACAAGTCAGTTTTGTTGTGTTTACATGCACTGAATAAACAGATTATTGAAGGATTGAGTTAATGACCCTGGTTACATGGCTTTTATCAGATTATTCTGTTTACATGGCCATTTGAATAATAAGATAACTCAATTCAATTCAATTCACTTCAATTTCATTTATATAGCACCAAATCACAACACAGGTCATCTCAAGGCACGTTACAAAGAAAGAGTGGGTTTAGGCCACGCTCTCAAATTTACAGAACCTAGCAGAGACCTCTAAGAGCAAGCACTGCAGCGACACAGGTGAGGAAAAACTTCCCTTTAACGAGCAGAAACCTCGAGCGGAACCATAGCTCATAGAGGACGGCCATCCACCTCGACCGGCTGGGCTGAAAAAAGAGGTAAAAAGTAGGAGGCCTGGCAGTAGCTACATTCAAAACAAACGTAACAAATACAATTCCACATTAACATTCACAGCCAGACCTTCCAGTATCAAGCTGGGTTAGGCTACACATGCGAGTGAAGGCCTGGCAGCAGCAACATTTTTAACTATAGGCCTTATCAAAGAGAAAAGAATTCAACTTACTTTTGAATAAAGAGAGTGTCTGCCTCCCAAATTGAACTGGGAAGATGGTTCCACAAGAGGGGAGCTTGATAACTGAAAGCTATACCTCCCAATCTACTTCTGGAGACCTTGGGGACCACCAGTAGTTTAGATTTTTGGGAGCGCAGAGCTCTGGTCGGATGATAGGGAACTATGAGTTCTTGCAGGTAAGAAGGAGCCAGACCATTAAGGGCTTTATAAGTTAGGAATGATATCTTGAATTCAATTCTATATTTTATTGGGAGTCAATGTAAAGAAGCTAAAACTGGGGTAACGTGATTTCTTCTCCCTGTTCTCATCAGGATATGCGCAGCTGCATTCTGAATGTGCTGGAGAAACTTCATGGACTTATTAGGATAACCTGATAAAAGTGAATTACAATAGTCTAGCCTAGAGGTGATAAAGGCGTGGACAAGTTTCTCTGCATCTTTAGAGACAGGATGGACCTCATTTTAGAAATATTATGCAGATGGAAGAAGGCAGTCTTAATGGTTTGCTGTATATGAGAGTTAAAAGACATATCTTAGTGAAAGACAACTCCAAGATACCTAACAGAAAACTTAGAAGCCAGTGCAATGCCATCCAGTGTTGTTATCTTACTAGAAAGAGTACTTCTAGCATGTTTGGGGCCAAGAACAATGACTTCAGTTTTATCTGTATTCAGCAATAGAAAGTTGTAGTTCATCCAGGTTTTAATATCCTTAAGACACACCTGGAGTGAGCCCAAATGGCTGAGATCATCTGGACTGATGGATAAATATAATTGAGTGTCGTCAACGTAACAATGAAAATGAATAGAAAGCTTCCTCATAATGTCTCCCAAAGGCAGCATGTATAATGTAAACAGTATTGGTCCAAGTACCAATCCCTGCAGAACTCCATAGCTAACCGTGGTCTGGATAGAGGACTTGTTATGGACATAGACAAACTGGGAATGGTCTGATAAATAAGACTGGAACCATCATAGCGTTGTTTCTTTCAAACCAATTTGCTGTTCAAGTCTCTCTAGCAGAACAAAACTCCTGAAATCCAATCATAACCGGTCTATTTATGTACATGTAAACATGGTCATTGATTGATTGATTGATTGATTGATTGCAGAAAAAATATTTTCTCATTAGAAGACCAACTTTTCTTGCTGGAAAAGTGCACTATCCCATTTTGAACCTACCCCAACCAGTTTGCTGCTGAAATTCACAAAGCAGGAGCTACTGAAGTGATCATATGAGTTAAAAAGAAAAGACCCCAATTGTAAGAGGTGGTGAAGGAAAAATGTTCAATTCAGGTCAGCTTTTTTATATAGCACCTAATCACAATAAAAGGTCATCTTAAACCACCACATACCTGTACACAAGGCACAAATAATTCAGACAAAATCCCAACAATCAAGTGGTTCTTTAAGAGCAGCACTAGGTGACAGACAGGAGGAAAAACTCCCTTATAGGAAGAAACCTCCGGCAGAACAGGCTCAGGGAGGGGCAGTCATCTGCCACAAGTGGTTGGGGGTGAGGGGAGAGAAGAAGAAAAGGGAGAGTAGACATAACGTTTAGACAGACAACAATAACATACACATAACATAAAATTGAACATTCCCAGCCGGCATGTCCATGTGGGCCCAATCATAGGTTTAACCTGAGCTGTCTTATGGGCCCCATGTGGGTTTGTCTGCAGGTTCCACATTGGCCCTATGTGTGTTTGCCCACATAAACTTTATCTATGGCGCCAGTGTTACTAAAACTGTAATATCTGGGCAGGCTATAGGGATCATAGCCACACCTTGTTTTCGTTCTTTGTTCTCTCTGTGATTATTTATGATCCTGTTCAGTCATGTTTTTGCCACTGCCCTCTCTGTATGGTGTCCTGCATGTTCATTGTCATGTCTCCTGTGCATCCCCTGTCTATAAGTGTCTGTGTAGCCCTGCCCATTCTGTTTTCCTCATTTGCTGCCCTTGATTGTTTGCTCAGCTGTATGGCGTTAATTATCAGTTACCCTATTTACAGTATATGAGTGTGTGCATGTGCTCTGTCTGGCGTCATTGTCGTTGTTTCCCTGTCATTTCTCCCCGTGACTACCTGTTCTCAAGTCAATCCCCGTGAGTTTATTTAGTCTCCTGAGTTGT
The DNA here is from genome assembly GCA_020510985.1 of Pholidichthys leucotaenia. Taxonomy (NCBI): domain Eukaryota; kingdom Metazoa; phylum Chordata; class Actinopteri; order Cichliformes; family Pholidichthyidae; genus Pholidichthys; species Pholidichthys leucotaenia. Next base: position 285,055,388 of record CM035847.1, on the reverse strand, counting down.
GTTGTTTTCTGCCCCTGTGCAGCCATTTATTTTTTTGTTAATAAATTATCATTTTGCATCATGCCCTGCCTGCACCCATGAGTCCTCCCTGTACATCCTCATCTGCCCGGAGGACAGAATATGACAGCATGACACCAGCATACCTGGACTCAGCAGGCAGAATGAGGTGCAGCCGGTGGTCCCACTGTGGATGAGCTGTGGGCAGTCTAGTTTATCCAGGACTTTGTCTCAGAAGGCCACACCTCCCACACGCTGGAGGAGGCCCTGGACAGCCTGGACGCTGTGGCTGGGATAATGGAGGCGCACCCCGGTCTGCAGAGCTACCCCGAGCTGGAGGGACTACTGGCCACCGTCTCCAACCTCTGCAGGACATATTGCAGGCTGGTGAGGAATTTAATGGGGGCACCGGAGTTTGTGTCAATGACGCAGCGTCTCCTGACTCCGGCCTTCTCTTCTCCTTGCCGCTCACCAGCCTCGCAGCCACACCACGGGCAGGGAAGGTGTTCGCCCAAGACACCAGAGACTGTGCAGACGAGACAGCGTCCCCTGGCTCCAACGTCTTCAGCTTCTCCTCACCCTGCAGCCACAGTCAGCCTCTTTCCAGTTCCACAGCCACTCCATGAGCTGGAGGAGAGCTCACCATTCACACCTCAGCCCGTGCCAACGACGAGATGTCCCCGGGTTCCGGCACCTCAGCTACACACTCCTCCTCATTACACTTCAGCCCTGCAGGGCTCCGCTACACTGGCTCACATATCAGCTGCCACGCCAGCTCCTATGGCAGCTGCAGTGCCAACTCCACTTTGCTCCCCGCCTCCAGTGCAATTCCCATGCCGTTGTGTTCCTCCTGTGCCAGCTCCAAGCCATCTTCAACCTCCAGTGCTGCTCCTACACCACAATCAACCCCCAATGCCGTTCCATGTCACTCCCAAGCTGCAGTGCTAGCTACCACCTCTGCTATATGGGTGCCCCTGCCGGCTGCTGCATGTGAGAGCGCCTCATCTGCTGTTCCTCCAGTGTCTTCAGGGGTGGTTATCATCTCTCCAGCAACACTGCCATTGGAGTCCTCACCAGCAGAGGAGCAGGAGTTAAGACAAGTACTCTTTTTAGTATTTACAACATCGTTGCTAAAAAGGGCTTGTCTTGCTCCTAGTGGGGAGACCCAGTTGCAGTTTCCATCTGCTTCTGAGCGCTCCCCGCCGGGCTCTTCTGCTGATTGTTGTGTGGACCTGACACCTATTTGTGTCTCTTCCTCCCTGTCTGAGGTGGCTGCATCAGGGATGGAGGAGCACCCCTCAACGCCTGTTTCCTCTGTGGTGCACGTAACTGCTCCAGCAATCCCCGAGGTGCACGCCACTGTCCCAGCAGTCCCCGAGGTGCATGCCACTGTTCTAGCAGCCCCCAATATGTACATCACTGCTTCAGTACTCTCCGTGGTCGATGTCCCCTAACAGCCGCTCCTCACACTCATCTGCCAGTGTTGTCAGTGCTCCCCAGTTGTCTCACAGAGTGGTCAGTGCTCCACCGTGGTCATCTGAGCAGCCACCTCAGCCATCATCAGCTTCAGAGGCTGGTGCGCCTCCACCCATCGCTCCAGAGGTCATGGGACCTCCACCCATTGCTCGGGAGGTTGAGCAGTCCGTTCCACCTTTGCTGCTCGGGGTTGTCGCTCCTCAGTTGCTATTAGCCCCTACGCTGAAGGCCCCTCAGGTACTGTCTCTAGAGCAAAAGACTCCTCTGTCATTACCTCTAGAGCGAGGGACTTCTATGTTATTGTCTGTGCAAAAAACTCCACTGTTACGATCTGCTGAGCTCACAGATTCTATGTTGTTGTCTCCTGAGCAAACTGTTCCTTTGTGGTCTCCAGAGCAAAGAGCCCCACTGTCATCTCTGGCGCTGTCTGATACTTCCTGTGGTAACATATCGTCACTTCCTGTGTTGCTGGCTGTCATTTTGGGTTTGCTCTGTGGCTAGCTCTCCTCACTCTCCTGAGGATTATTGCCTTTAATTGTATTTTAATCACTTTTTTCCTTCTACCGTTAGCTCTCACTTCTGTTTAACAAGCCTCTTGCACCTGTGTGTGCACTCAGTGTCACCTAATCACCCTCTTTTGCCTTCTGTTCAGCTTTCATCGGTGTTTGTGTTAGCTTTGGGTTAGCCTCTAGCTATGGCTACTAGCGCTCCTTCCCCTTCTCCTCTGGTGTACTCTCTGTGTCAGATGTTTAGCTACACCTCTGCCTCTTTTAGTGATAATGGTAAATGTAATAAATATTGTCTTTTGAGGCACTCGAGGCGAGGTTGTGTGATTTGGAATCCCGGCTCCGCTGCAATGAAACACCGTCAGCGCCAGTTAATTATGACAGACTCCCCTTAGCTGCAGCGGAGCACCCTAGCATAGGGGCTGCTAGGGCTTCCACCTCTCCTGAGCAGCCAGGACAGAATGGGTGGGTGACGGTGAGAAGGAAGCATAGTCGCAAGCCCCTGGTTCACCGCCAACCTGTTCATGTTTTGAATCGTTTTTCCCCGCTCAGCGACACACCCGCTGAGGAAAAAACTCTGATCATTGGCGATTCTGTAGTCAGAAACGTGAACCTAGAAACTCCAGCGACCATAGTCAAATGTATTCCTGGGGCCGGAGCAGGTGACATAGAATCAAATTTGAAAATGCTGGCTAAAAGTAACTGTAAATACTCCACAACTGTTATCCACGCCAGCATTAACGACATCCGACTCTGGCAGTCGGAAGTCACGAAACTTAGTATGGAATCGGTGTGTAACTTTGCCAAAACGATGTCTGCCTCTGTAGTATTCTCTGGGCCCCTCCCCAATCTGACCAGTGATGACATGTTAGCCGCTTGTCATCCTTCAACCGCTGGTTGTCTGTGTGATGTCCTGCAAACAATGTGGGCTACATAGACAGTTGGAACTCAATTTGGGGAAAACCTGGTCTTATTAGACGAGACGGTGTCCATCCCACTTTGGATGGTGCGTCTCTTTTATCTAATAAACTGGCATCATTTTTATCCAAATTTCCAAAACTTTGACAACTCAGAGTTGGGACCAGGAAGCAGAGTCGCAGTCTTACACGCCTCTCTGCAGCTCCTCTTCATCCGCCACCCCTCAACTTAGCCCCTGTCTTTCCCATCAGAGAATCATTAGCTGCTCCCTCCAAAGTAAATAAAAATATAATGTGTAAGCATCCCAAAGTGAATAAACAAAAGTAGGTAAAACTCAAATTAAACATGAAGCCTCTAAATTTAATGACTTGGCCTATGTTTCTACTCATAATTTAAAAATTAAATATGGTTTGTTAAATATTAGGTCTCTAACTCCCAAGTCTCTGCTAGTCCATGATCTGTTAATTGATCATCAGATTGATTTAATATCCCTAACAGAGACTTGGTTAAGGCAAGAGTATTATGTTGGTTTAAATGAATCAACTCCCTCTGGTTATTTAAACTGTCAAAATCCCATAAGTTCTGGTTGTGGAGGAGGAGTAGCAACAATTTACCATTCCAAATTACTAGTTAATGTAAAGCTAAAAACATGCTATAATTCCTTTGAGGGTCTGGTCCTCAGTACTGGGCATGTCAGCAATTTTAGGTTAAACCCAATTTTATTTGCCATAGTTTATCGTCCTCCCTCAGCCCACTCAGAGTTTTTAATCCGAATTTGCCGAATTCTTAGCTGATTTAGTACTGAAATCAGATAGAATAATTATAGTAGGGGACTTTAATATACATGTAGATGTAGATTGTGATTGCATTAATATGGCATTTAATTCAATATTAGACTCGATAGGCTTTTTTTTTTTCAGAAAGTAGGAAATTCTACCTATTATCTCCACCACACGTTGGACCTTGTTCTGACATATGGCATAGAAATAGAAAATCTGGTAGTGTCTCCTCATAACCCTGTACTGTCAAACCTTTGTTTGTTAACCTTTGATTTTACTATTTCTGACTATTTGGCTCCTAAAGAAAATTATTACTATAGTAGATGCCGCTCAGATGATGCTGTTACCAAATTTAAGCAGATTGTTTCCTCATTGCCATGTGTCAACACAATGGAGATAAGCTATGGAGAGCTTGCTCCTTCTGTAATTGATAGCATGGTAGATAGTGTTACAGCTTCTCTGCATCAGACTCTAGACATGGTGGCCCCTTTAAAAAAGAAAATGTCTAATCAGAGATTTCTAACTCCTTGGTTCAACACAGAAACTCATAGCTTAAAACAGAAGACTCACCAATTAGAAAATGGTGCTCCACTAAATTAGATGAAATGTATTTAGATTGGAGAAATCATCTTCTAATTTATAAAAAATCTCTTAGGAAAGCTAGAACAAGTTATTATTCAGCATTAATAGAAGAGAACAAGAATACAGTGGTACCTCTACTTACGAACGTCTCTACATACGGAATTTTCAGGTTACGACACGCCTCAACGGGAAAATATTGCCTCTTGTTACGAACGAAATTTCAGGATACGAAAGGCAAAAAAGTACGCGCTCCTCGCAGCTCCCGTAGTTTACCGAACGTAAACATACCTGTAGCTGCTCTGCCATTGGCTATCGCCTAGCATCCTCAGGCAGCATGTTCGGGCAGTTTTACGTGTGTGTACAGTACAGAATTAACATTTATTCGCTATGGGCCCCAAGAAAGTGACGGAGATAAGTGGAAAAGGAGAAAAGAAGAAGAGAGTTTTTTTGTCCATACAAACAAAGAAGGAGATAATCGAAAGGTATGAAAAGGGGATGCGTTTGGTTGATCTCGCCAAAGAATATGGCCGTAATACATCAACGATCAGCACGGTATTTAAACAAAAGGAAGCCCTTACAAGCCGACAAAAGCAAACGTCCTTGGATCGTTTCTTCACAAAACGTCAGGCAAAAACCACTGATGAGACGATAGCAGTTAAAAGGTAAATGAACATAATTTTTATTATTCTTTCTCTTTTATTATTCTCTTTTATTATTCTTTCTCTCATTTTAAACTCTCATTTTATGTTTATTGTGCAGTAATCTAATTGTAACATGTATTTGTTACATGTTTTGATGCGTTTTTATGATTTATAAAAAATTTATGCCCGAATTTTGGGGGGCTTGGAACGGATTACGGCATTTACATGTAAAACGCGCCTCTACTTACGGAATTTTCACGTTACGAAAATACTTCCGGAACGAATTAATTTCGTAAGTAGAGGTACCACTGTAATCCCAGGTTTTTATTTCAGCACTGTAGCCAGGCTGACAAAGAGTCAGGACTCTGTCAATCCTAGCATTCCCTTAGAGCTTACTAGTCAGGACTTTATGAACTTTTTCAATAATAAAATTTCATCTATCAGAGATAAAATCAGTCAGATTCTTTCCACCGTTAACTTAAATACAGTAACTACTACAACTCCTTCAGTTAATATCTGTTTGGATGAGTTTACTCCAATTGACTTTTTGAATGAATGAATGAATGAATGAATTTATTTCGGATAGTACATTACAGGTTAAAAGAAACTGTATAATATAACAACAAGGTCAAATTAGACAAAGACTCCTTCTACTATACAATTCCACGTGAGTTATCCGAAATGGGTGATGGCTGAAGCCGCAGCTTATATTGCCCACCCATATTCCATCCAAGAATTCAAAGGAGAAAAAAGAGAAAACAAGACAAGAGCGATTACAATTTAAAACAAGGCTAAGACAAAATATGACTGAGAGAAAAAGAAAACTGAGCTAGTCTAAGTTAAGCGGTTACTATTCAAAAATTTTATTTATTTAGCGAATGCAAAGTCCTTAAGCCAAGCAGTTGCCTCCTGGTTTGCTGTATGGAGGGTGTGTAATCCTCCTTCCAGTCTTTGGAGCGGGCAAGCCTCTATGATGTGTTCCATTGTTTGCTCCTCTCCACATGCGCACAGAGGGCTAGGGCTACTGCCCCATCTGTAAAGGCTGGCCAAGCAGGGGCCATGTCCAGTCCTGAAGCGATTGAGTGTAGACCACTGTCTCCTTGGGAGGTTGGTGCCCGGGACCTGTTGGTTGGGGTTTATCACCAGCTGTTTGTTTGGGACCTCCTTGGTCTCCCATTCCTCTTGCCAAGCTGTCTGGATGGTAAAGTCAGCTGGGGGAGGGTTTTTCCAAATCGGCCGTCTGGATGAAAGTCGGGCAGTGGGTGGAGTGTAGATATCTGCATGGATTGGTAAGTGAGGAGAATCTTTAACTTTTTGGAGCATCCTTTGAGTTAATGCTGCTCGCCGGATGTGTGGAGGGGCTATGTTTGACAGTACAGAGAGCCAGGGGAGTGGTGTTGAGCGGATTGTTCCAGTTATAGTTCTCATGGTTGTGTTGAGCTGGGTGTCTACATGGTGTGTGTAAGATGACCTGGACCAGACAGGGGCACTATTCAAAAAACAAATCTAAGACATAGTGTCACAGAGAAAAAAGAAAAACTAAGCTATAACACAACACAGGCTGGAAATGTCAATCCTTATGTGAGAATCCTTATGGGACACTTCCGGCGGTACTTCCGGTGCTGCACTTGTAATGCTTGATATGAGCCGAGAATTTTAAGCAAAACCATCAAAATAAGGACTTCTGTTGGCTACCAACAAACGTGGGGAATACCCTTACGACCCAGTGCTGACCTGGTGAAGGTTCTGGTAGATCTGGCTCTGTTTCGCCCCGTTTCCGACCTCTAAAGGCTCGCCTCTGATGCTAACCCAGATGCTAACCCAGAGTAACTGCAGCAGTGAGAAGGTATTCTTTACATCTGGCCATCTGGAGCCGAGGAGAGAAGGATTTAAAAGGAGGACGAACCAACCGAGGCGGCGATTGGGAGCTCGGGCGCGGCGTTGGTGAGAGACGGGGGCCACCTGGATCCAGCAGGACAGTGGTCTGAACCGGTGCTCAATTGCGAGGCCCAGCCGAGGAACGACCAGACTGACGGCGGTCGGTGACGGGGCCTAGACGGGGCCCAGCGGAGGAGCCGCCTAGCCAGACGGCGACGAGTGGCTGTGATCGGTGGATTCCGGCTGCGCCGGCGGTGCACGACACAACTGGCCAGGTAGACGGAGGCAGGCGCCGGCGATAGACGGCGGTGATCTGCGGAGCTGAGCAGCGTCACTCGGCGGAGAAGCTGCGCAGGAGCGGCGGGTCCAGTAGTGACCGAGCTAGTTGAGGCCTAGCCGGATTCTCTGCTTATTTCTATCCACAGGTCAGTAAAATGCCACCCAAAAAAGAGGAAATGGAAGAAATTAAAAAAACTCTGAACTTTGTGTTAGATGAACTGGCCAAAGTGACTAGCCAGCAGGACAAAATATTAGACCTAATACAGGAGGTACAAGCCCTACATTCAATAATAAAAGAAAATGACAAAAAAATTATGGACCTGGAGCAACACGGGCGTCTTTTGGAGCAACGCGTTGAGGATCTTGAACAAGGTTCTCGCATTGATGACATAGTTATAAGTGGACTAGACATCAGATATCAGTCGTACGCCCATGCCGCTACAGGACTGAGTGGTGAACATGCTTCCATAAGTGAATCAATGTCCTTAGAAAACCAAGTGCTTCAGTTCCTTAATGATAAAGACATTAAGGTAGAAGCCAATGCGATCTCAGCCTGTTATGCTTTACCGAAGAAAGATAACAAAACAAAGAAATCAATTGTGATGCGCTTTGTGAACAGGAGGGTGAAAAATGACATACTGAGGCAGGCCAAAAAACTAAAGGAAACTCAAGTTTACCTAAATGAACACCTGACAAAAAAAAACGCTGAATTAGCACGGCAGGCACGGATGCTAAAGAAACATAATAAGATACAGTCAACCTGGACAAGAAATTGTAGAATTTGGATTAAACTAAATGGAACACCTCAGCAAGCAAAAAGTATAATGATCAGAGATGCTACTGACTTAGATAAATACAAATGAACACTGACTATGAAACACAGAGTGAGGAAACTCAAACTCTAAAAATATGCCACTATGCTGAACATAAACCACAAGAGATGGAGAATGATATTGATCCTGATAACCACTTTTTCAATAATATTCATAACCACTGTGAATATTACACTGAAAAGCAATTCAAAAGTCAAGTGCAATTAGATGGTAAACTGTCAATAATACACTTCAATAGCAGAAGTCTTAACAAAAACTTCTCACAGATTCAGGACTATTTAAAACAGCTACATTGCTCCGCACTGTGTGTGTTTATATACTTGCATATTTATTCCACCTAGCTGCAATGCTCCGTACTGTGGGTGTTTATATATTTACATATTTATTCCATCTAGCTACAATGCTCTGCACTGTGTGTTCATATATTCATATATTTATTCCATCCAGCTACAATGCTCTGCACTGTGTGTCTGTGTGTGTGTGTATATATATATATTTTATAGTAATACGTACATATGTTTATTAGCTGCTCTTGCTTGCTTGTTTTTTTTCTTGCCTTCTGATTGTTGCTCTGAGTGTTGCTATCCCTGTGCTGTTGCAATCCTGGAATTTCCCCGTTGTGGGACTAATAAAGGCTTATCTTATCTTATCTTATCTTATCTTATCTTAAACAGAAAATTCACAGCTATAGCAGTCTCTGAAACCTGGCTTAATGCAGACCAGGCTCCCCTGATGGCAATAGAGGGATATCAGATGTTTAACATTAACAGATCTCAAAAAAAGGGTGGTGGTGTTGCACTGTATATTGATGACCTATATAGATGTAAGCTTGTAAATGAAATGTCCTTAGCACTACCAGGGATTCTGGAATGTGTTACTGTTGAGATTGACCTAGACAAAACAAAAAATCTAATCATAAGCTGCATATACAGAACGCCGGGAACTTGCATTGAGACATTCAGAGATAAATTAGTCGAGCTGTACAATAATATTACTAGTAAGAAAATGGTAGCAATTTGTGGAGATTTCAATATTGACCTACTTAATCCACATCAACAAAATGTAGTTACAGAGTTCATGAACTCTATGTACAGCATGAGTCTATATCCCACAATAACACATCCCAGTAGAATCACAGCTCACTCTGCTACACTTATTGACAACCTGTTTGTCAATGTTCTCGACAAGAAAATAGAAAGTGGATTATTGATAAATGATATAAGCGACCACTTGCCAATCTTTGCACTTATCCATGGCCACACGGGGCCCAACCCAGAAAAAATCTCAAAATCGTTCAGACACAAATCACCAAACGCAATCAGTTCTTTTAAAGAGGACTTGCTGAAGCAAGACTGGACAGAAGTCTATGTATCAGATGTAAATGAAGCCTATGACACATTTACAAACATTGTAACCACTCTTTATGAAAAAACTGCCCATTAGTTAAAAAAAAGCTTAAACACAAATTTACTGACAAACCATGGCTAACCAAAGGACTACAAAAGGCGTGTAAAAAGAAAAATTTATTATATAAAGCTTTCATAAAGAAAAGGACAAAAGAAGCAGAGCAGCGGTATAAAACATACAAAAATAAGTTAACATATATAATAAGATGTAGTAAAAGAGACTATTACAGTAAAGAACTGGAAAAAAACAAAGACAATATTAAAAATACATGGACAATAATCAACAGTATCCTTGGAAATAAAAGCAGAAATACTAGCTACCCAACTAACACTCCAAAAAATAATAAATCGACTCCGAATGTGAATATAGCTTCACCTGCAGATGAATTTAATAATTTTTTTGTTAACATTGGACCTAAACTGGCACGAGAAATACCCACTACGGTGCCAACAGGTGATTCAATATGCAATAACACTGCTGTAAAAGCCACCATCTTCATAAAGAACACAGACGAAAGAGAGGTCATTGAAATTGTTAAATCGTTCAAAAGTAAAACATCTACTGACTGCGATGGTATTGATATGCTACTAGTCAAAACTGTTATCGAATGCATAGTGAAACCACTGACGTATATCTGTAACCTGTCTCTCCAATCAGGTATATTTCCCAATGCAATGAAAATAGCTAAAGTAATTCCGATTTACAAGACAGGCGACAGAGGGGAACTCTCCAACTACAGACCAATTTCACTATTACCGCAATTTTCCAAGATACTTGAAAAAATATTCTATGAGAGAATTGACAACTTCATACTGAAGAATGATTTATTGTGTGAGCAGCAATATGGGTTCAGACACAAAAGGACAACAGCATATGCCTTAATGGAATTTACAGAAAAAATATCAACAGCCATTGAAAATAAAGAGTATTCAGTTGGAGTATTCCTGGATCTTAAAAAAGCATTTGATACAGTAGATCACAATCTATTATTAAAGAAACTACAAAATTGTGGTATCAGAGGGGTAGCACTGTCCTGGTTAAGAAGTTACTTAAAGAATAGATATCAGTTTGTATGTGTTAACAACAAAAACTCAGAGCTACTGAAGGTCACCTGTGGAGTCCCACAGGGTTCAGTTTTGGGACCATTATTATTCAATATGTATATAAATGATATATGTAAAGTTTCAGAAAAAATGGACTTAATATTGTTTGCTGATGACACTAACCTGCTATGCAGTGGAAACAACTTGGAACAACTTCTGGATACACTCGGAAAGGAATTAGGAAAGCTGAAACTGTGGTTTGATTCAAACAAATTAACGCTCAATTTAAGCAAGACAAAATTTATAGTCTTTAACAACCATCACAACTACCCAGTACCCAAACTCAGTGTAAATGGTGTAGAGATTGAAAGGGTATCCGAAACTAAATTCCTTGGAGTAATAATTGATAACAAACTGTGTTGGAAGCCACATATTAATTATATAAAAGGTAAAGTATCCAAATCAATTGCAATATTACACAGAGTGAAAAATTTGCTGAATCAACCCACACTATACACCTTGTATCATTCATTAATACTCCCATACATGACATATTGTAATGAAGTATGGGGAAATACATATAAAACAAACATATATCCACTCTTTATGCTTCAAAAGAGAGCTATTAGAATAATCAACAAAGCAGCTTACAGGGAACCAACAAACCCACTTTTTCTTAAACAAAAAACTCTCAAGTTGAAAGATCTGATCGACTTTAAAACCGCAATAATAATGTTCAAAGTGAAGAATCTATCACTGCCCGCAAATATCCAAAAGTTGTTCCAAACAAGGGAGAAACGATATCACTTCAGAGGAACATGTATATTTCAAAAGCCTACAGTGAGAACAACTACCAAGCAACACTGTATTTCAGTGCAAGGTGTCAGATTATGGAACGATTTTGGACCTGAATTAAAATCATGTACAAAGCTTGGACAATTTAAACAAAAACTAAAGGAAGAAATACTCCAAACATATTTACAAGACGACATGTAAACTCACATAAGGATTGACATTTCCAGCCTGTGTTGTGTTATAGCTTAGTTTTTCTTTTTTCTCTGTGACACTATGTCTTAGATTTGTTTTTGAATAGTAACCGCTTAACTTAGACTAGCTCAGTTTTCTTTTTCTCTCAGTCATATTTTGTCTTAGCCTTGTTTTAAATTGTAATCGCTCTTGTCTTGTTTTCTCTTTTTTCTCCTTTGAATTCTTGGATGGAATATGGGTGGGCAATATAAGCTGCGGCTTCAGCCATCACCCATTTCGGATAACTCACGTGGAATTGTATAGTAGAAGGAGTCTTTGTCTAATTTGACCTTGTTGTTATATTATACAGTTTCTTTTAACCTGTAATGTACTATCCGAAATAAATTCATTCATTCATATATTCATTCATTCATTCATTCATTCAGTTTACATGTCGTCTTGTAAATATGTTTGGAGTATTTCTTCCTTTAGTTTTTGTTTAAATTGTCCAAGCTTTGTACATGATTTTAATTCAGGTCCAAAATCGTTCCATAATCTGACACCTTGCACTGAAATACAGTGTTGCTTGGTAGTTGTTCTCACTGTAGGCTTTTGAAATATACATGTTCCTCTGAAGTGATATCGTTTCTCCCTTGTTTGGAACAACTTTTGGATATTTGCGGGCAGTGATAGATTCTTCACTTTGAACATTATTATTGCGGTTTTAAAGTCGATCAGATCTTTCAACTTGAGAGTTTTTTGTTTAAGAAAAAGTGGGTTTGTTGGTTCCCCGTAAGCTGCTTTGTTGATTATTCTAATAGCTCTCTTTTGAAGCATAAAGAGTGGATATATGTTTGTTTTATATGTATTTCCCCATACTTCATTACAATATGTCATGTATGGGAGTATTAATGAATGATACAAGGTGTATAGTGTGGGTTGATTCAGCAAATTTTTCACTCTGTGTAATATTGCAATTGATTTGGATACTTTACCTTTTATATAATTAATATGTGGCTTCCAACACAGTTTGTTATCAATTATTACTCCAAGGAATTTAGTTTCGGATACCCTTTCAATCTCTACACCATTTACACTGAGTTTGGGTACTGGGTAGTTGTGATGGTTGTTAAAGACTATAAATTTTGTCTTGCTTAAATTGAGCGTTAATTTGTTTGAATCAAACCACAGTTTCAGCTTTCCTAATTCCTTTCCGAGTGTATCCAGAAGTTGTTCCAAGTTGTTTCCACTGCATAGCAGGTTAGTGTCATCAGCAAACAATATTAAGTCCATTTTTTCTGAAACTTTACATATATCATTTATATACATATTGAATAATAATGGTCCCAAAACTGAACCCTGTGGGACTCCACAGGTGACCTTCAGTAGCTCTGAGTTTTTGTTGTTAACACATACAAACTGATATCTATTCTTTAAGTAACTTCTTAACCAGGACAGTGCTACCCCTCTGATACCACAATTTTGTAGTTTCTTTAATAATAGATTGTGATCTACTGTATCAAATGCTTTTTTAAGATCCAGGAATACTCCAACTGAATACTCTTTATTTTCAATGGCTGTTGATATTTTTTCTGTAAATTCCATTAAGGCATATGCTGTTGTCCTTTTGTGTCTGAACCCATATTGCTGCTCACACAATAAATCATTCTTCAGTATGAAGTTGTCAATTCTCTCATAGAATATTTTTTCAAGTATCTTGGAAAATTGCGGTAATAGTGAAATTGGTCTGTAGTTGGAGAGTTCCCCTCTGTCGCCTGTCTTGTAAATCGGAATTACTTTAGCTATTTTCATTGCATTGGGAAATATACCTGATTGGAGAGACAGGTTACAGATATACGTCAGTGGTTTCACTATGCATTCGATAACAGTTTTGACTAGTAGCATATCAATACCATCGCAGTCAGTAGATGTTTTACTTTTGAACGATTTAACAATTTCAATGACCTCTCTTTCGTCTGTGTTCTTTATGAAGATGGTGTCTTTTACAGCAGTGTTATTGCATATTGTATCACCTGTTGGCACCGTAGTGGGTATTTCTCGGGTTTTTTTCTCGGGTTTACTTTTTAGAGTTAGATAAAATAATTTCCTCATCCAAGCCTTCAACTTGTCTTTTAGACCCTATTCCTACCAGGTTATTTAAAGAAGTCTTCCCATTTATTGGTTGCTCTATTCTTCAAATAATCAATTCTTCATTAACATTAGGCCATGTACCACGGCTTTTAAAACTACTATAATTAAACCCTTACTCAAAAAGCCAACACTGGATGCAGGAGTTTTAGCTAACCATAGACCAATCTCTAATCTGCCTTTCATTTCAAAAATCTTAGAAAGAGTTGTTGCTACGCAATTATTTGACCACTTGCAGGCAAATGATTTACGTATTTGAAGAGTTTCAATCTGGGTTTAGAATCCATCATAGTACTGAAACAGCTTTAGTGAAGGTCACTAATGACCTCCTTATCGCATCTGACAATGGACTTGTTTCTGTACTTGTCCTTTCAAATCAAATCAAAATCAAATCAAATCAAACTTTATTGTCATATTGCTGTACATACAACTGTAGTGCAGGCAAGATGAAATTGCGTTTCTCTCGGCATCCATATAAGAAGCAGCATGATTAAGACACACTCCCACATAGCTCCACCCCCCACCCCCACCCCCCATCCATTCACACATCCTTGAGACATACTTGGGGAAAAAGAATAACTAACTATAATATACAAAATGTCCATAGGTGCAGTAATGTGTATGAGAGATTCCGGGTCAGCTGTTCAGCATCCTGACAGCTTGTGGGAGGAAGCTGTTGATCAGTCTGGTGGTTCTGCCTCTGATGCTCCGGAATCGTTTACCAGATGGAAGAAGTTCAAAGCATTTATGCAGAGGGTGAGAACGGTCCTTGACAATGTTCAGTGCCCTGCTCCTACAACGGTTCTGAAAAAGTTCTTGGACAGAGGGGAGGGAGACTCCAATTACCCTCTCCGCCCCCTTGACTATCCTCTGCAGGGCTTTTTTGTCTGACATACTGCAGCTGGAGTACCATGTAGCAATGCAGTACGTCAGAACACTCTCCACCACACCTCTGTAGAAGGTCCTGAGGATGCAGATGGGGAGAGAGGCCTGTTTGAGTTTCCTCAAGAAGTGTAGTCTCTGCTGAGCCCGCTTCCTGATCTCCAAGGAATTCTTGCTCCAGGTCAGGTCCTGCGAGATCTGCACTCCAAGGAACTTCATGTTCTCTACTCTCTCCACTAAACGGCCGCCGATGCTGAGGGGGACGTGCTCAGGCTGTGACAGCCGGAAGTCAATAATCATCTCCTTCGTTTTGTCCACGTTGAGCACCAGATTGTTCTCCCTGCACCAGCCCTCCAGGTCTCTCACTTCTTCCCTGTACATTGATTCTTCATCCCTCTGAATAAGTCCCACCACCGTGGTGTCATCTGCAAACTTAATAATCTGGTTCCCCTCGTGTTTGGATACACAGTTATGTGTTAGAAGTGTAAACAACAGTGGACTGAGTACACAGCCTTGAGGGGTTCCGGTACTCAGCGTGACAGAGTTGGAGATGTTGTTTCCAACCCGGACAGACTGAGGTCTCTCAGTCAGGAAATCCAGGATCCAGAGACATGTGGCGGTGTTCAGACCGAGAAGGAGTAATTTCTCCATCAGTCTCTGGGGAATAATGGTGTTGAATGCTGAACTGAGTGACCTTAGTGCAGCTTTTGATACTATTGATCATCATATTCTATTTGATAGAACACCATGTTGGACTTAATGGAACTTTGTTGCAGTGGTTTAGATCTTATTTATCTGATAGGTTCCAGTTTGTTCATGTCAATAATGAGTTTTCTTCCAACTCAAAGCTCAGTCGCGGAGTTCCACAGGGATCTGTGCTAGGCCCTATTCTTTTTAGTTTATATATGTTTCCGCTATGCAACATTATTAGAAAGCACTGCATGCATTTTCACTGTTATGCAGATGACGCACAATTATACCTGTCAATGAAGCCAGATGATAGTAATCAATTAGCCAAGTTAGAGGCCTGTCTTAAGGAAATCAAAGTTTGGATGACTTTTTATTTCCTGCTATTAAATTCAGATAAGACTGCAGTCATTTTAGTTGGTCCAAAAAACCTTAGAAATACCTTTTCAAATCAAACTCTTAGTTTGGATGCAGTTACTCCTTCTCTTAATAGTTCTGTGAGGAACCTTGGAGTTATTTTTGATCAAGCTCTGTTTTTAATTCACATATAAAACTTATTTCTAAGACTGACTTCTATCATTTGCATAATCTTGCCAAGATTAGGAGCATCTTGTCTCAGAGTGATGCTGAGAAACTGATTCACGCTTTTGTTAGCTCTACATTAGATTATTGTAACTATGTTATTAGGTTGTCCTAAAACATCTTTAAAAAGTCTTTAGCTGATCTAAAATGCTGCAGCAAGAGTTTTAACAGGTTTTCTCTAGAAAGAGAGATCACATCTCTCCGGTTTTGGCCTCCCTTCATTGGCTTCCCATAGAGTATAGAATTAAGTTTAAAATCTTTCTTCTCACTTACAAAGCTCTAAATAATCAGGCCCCTTTTTATTTAAAAGATCTGATATTACTCTATTATCCTAACAGAGCACTACGCTCCCAAAATGCTGGATTACTTGTAATACCTAGAATCTCCAAAAGTACAATGGAAGGCAGAGCCTTCAGTTATCAAGCTCCTCTCCTGTGGAACCAGCTGCCAGTCTGGATTCGGGAGTCAGACTCTATCTCTGTTTTTAAAAATAGGCTTAAAACCTTCTTTTTTGATATAGCCTTTAATTAGGGAGGGATCATGTGCCTCTGAACGATCCCTTAGTTATGCTGCTAATAGGTTTAGACAGCCGGGGGACCTCCAACAATGCACTGGGCTTCACTCCTTCTTCATTCTCAATGAAATATTTTTGCTGGTCATAACATCTGTTTGTTCTTTCCTATAGATTGAGTCCCCATCGTACTGTTTGCTCTCTACATGTCTGTTCTTTTCTTCTGCACGGTGGCGCAGTGGTTAGCACTGCGGCAGCACAGTTTACCCTTGGCCGGGGGATTGTGAGGATCGTGGGTTCGATCCCAGCCCCCGAACAACAGTGATCTGTGTGGAGTTTGCATGTTCTCCCCGTGTTGCGTGGGTTTACTCCGGGATTTCTCCGGTTTCCTCCCACATGCCAAAAACATGCATGTTAGGTTAATTGGCTGTTCTAAATTGTCCCTAGATATTTGTTTCCTATAGGCCCTTAGAATAGAGGGTTAGTATTAATGAAAGCGCTTTGAGTGGTCTTTGTGACTAGAAAAGCGCTATATAAGTGCAGGTTAGTTAGTTAGTTAGTTCTTCTTCTCTATCCCCCCACCCCCCAGCCAGTTGCAGCAGATGACAGCCCCTCCCTGAGCCTGGTTCTGCTGGAGGTTTCTTTCTGTTAAAAAGGAGCTTTTCCTCTCCACCGTCACCAAGTGCTTGCTCACAGGGGATCACCTGATTGCTGGGGTCCTTCTGCAATTGTGGGGGTTCCTCCTACAGTTGAAAGTGCTATGAGATGACTGTTGTTGTGAAATGGCACTATATAAATAAAGTTGAATTGAACTGAATTGAATTGAATCTCCTGAGTTTAAAACCCCCATGTTGCTTTCTTTTGAGAAAAAGGTTCCTATGTTATCTCCTGGGTTTAAAACCTCCATGTTGTTTTTTTCCTGAGGTTAAAGTACCCGTGTTATTATTATCTCCTGAGTTTAAAGTCTATGTGTTATCCCTAGAACAAAAAGCTCCTGTGTCATCTCCTGAGGTTGGGGCCCCATGTTGCCTCCTGTGCAAAGAGTTTCTATGTCATTATCTCCCAAGCTTAATGTTCCTTTGATGTCATTCCCTGATCAAGGAGCTCCATGTTAGCTCTCGTGTTAAAGGCTCCTGAGCTTGGAGTTCCCACAGCACCGTGTTCACCCGTCTGGTGGCCCTTGGACTTTGGTAGGCCACCCGACCTATCCTGCATTCTGGTCTGGTGGTTTAGGGACTTTGGAAGACCACCAGATCTGTCTTGTTCTCTGGTCTGGGGGTCCCTGGATGCTGGTCGGCCCCCCGACTCATCGTATTCCCCAGGTCAGTGGTCTAGGGATTTTGGGAGGCCATCCAATGAACACTTTGTTCCCTTTTTTTTGTTTTTCCCACCGTGCCTTGTCACCCTCCTCCCGCCCGTCTTGGTGTTTCCTTGTTTTTGTTTTTTTTTCCAGGGGTGTCTGGAATCCACCCCTTAAAGGAGGGATTATGTCATATCTGGGCAGGATCTTAGGATCATGCCCACACTTTGTGTCCGTTCTTTGTTCTCTTTGTGATTATTTATGATTATGTTCAGTCATGTTTTTGTCACTGCCCTCTCTGTATGGTGTCCTGCATGTTCATTGCCATGTCTCCTGTGCCTCCCCTGTCTATAAGTGTCTGTGTACCCCTGCCCATCCTGTTTTCCTTACCTGTTGCCCTTGATCGTTTGCCCAGCTGTCCGGCATTAAGTTAATTATCAGTTACCCTATTTATATGAGTGTGTGCATGTGCTCTGTCTGGCTTCATCGTCGTTGTTCCCTGTTGTTTTGCCCCGTGACTACCTGTTCTCAAGTGAATTCCCTGTGAGTTTATTTAGTCTCCTGGGTTGTGTTGTTTTCTGCCCCATGCAGCCATTTATTTTTTTTGTTAATAAATTATCATTTTGAATCATACCCTGCCTGCGCCCATGAGTCCTCCCTGTACATCCTCGTCTGCCCGGAGGGCAGAATATGACAGAAACCTGCTCATCCACATTAAACCCATGTGGCGCCAAGATGGGTTTAAAGTGGGTAAGTAGATTACCTGCTTACCTGTACCACAGGTAAAGTCCATGTGGGCAAACACAGATGGGGCCAATGTGGAACCTGTGGACAAACCCACATGGGGCCCATAGGACAGCCCAGGTTAAACCTATGGTGGGGCCCATATGGGCATACTGGCTGGGAATTCATACAAATGCAACATAGAAAAGCTTTAATTAACTTATTTACAACACATTAGTTTTGAAGCTAGCTATTTCGTGGCACAGTTCACACAGCAAAGAAATGTTAATGGTATGTGTCCACTGGGCCTGCAACTTCTCTGCCTCCTATTTGGAGCCTATGGGAACAGCATTGCAAGCCAACGGTGTGCTCCATTTGACCCACCGCAGCCCAAATCGCACCTAAATAAGATACTCTGCAATGAAAAATGACAAAATATTATTCTAAATGTGGAGTTTGGTACAGAAATGTTCCAGGAATAAAACTCTTCATTAGTCATTTTAAAGCAGTCTAAAGTCTGCTTTAAGATACTGACGGGGCTAATTAACTGGCTGATGGATGCGGACTGCCTGCAATAATTGCTTGCTTACCTACTTTGCTTGTCTATTTACCTGTTGGCCTGCACCTTCATTCAGGGCTGTTGACAGACCACTGGAGCTAATACGCACTTGTCTGCACAAAAAGGGCACCAAATAAGGACCACTTTTTTTTTCTGCTAAACTGTTTTCTGCTCCACAAAAAAGACCCTCTGAGGAGACTTTCAGCGGCACACAGGCAGCAAAGTTCAGGAGGTTTAGTGGTGCGATTTTGGAGATGATCCCCGAGAGAGCCCATTAGGCTGTACTGTCTGACAGTAATACTCAGAGGACCACATATATGTACCAGGCCATAAACTCCAGTACATGAAAATGGAACAGGGCAGCAGCTTCACCTAAATCAAAAACTCACTTTCAAATAGTGCTACTGTGACCCGCTGATAACAGAAAATTAATCAACAACTAATTTGATAATCTACTAATCACCTATGCACCCTTTCCATCTATTTTCAGCTGATAAGAAAAAAAAATAGAGAAAAAAATCACAAATTTCAGAGAAAAAAGTTCCAAACTTCCAAGAAAAAAAATTGCAAATTTATGAGAAAGAATCACAATTTTCCTTAAAAAAAGGCACAAATTTCTGAGAAAAACATCACAAACTTACATGAAAACAGTCCCAACCTTATTATTGGAAACTGAAAAATCACAAATTTCTAAGGAAAAAAACACATGTGACAAAGCAATAGTCAAAAATTCACTAGACTAGAAAAAGTAGCAAATTTCTGAGAAATTTGCAACTTTTTCTGAGAAAATTGCATTATGATTCTGGGTGAGCACCACTGTTTTGTTTTGGTTCCACTCACTCTCTGTTACACAACACCTCTTCAAGTAATTAGGTCAAGCTGTTATAAAAAAGGCCACACATATGGGAAAAATGTTACAAACCTATTAAGAAAAAATTCTGAGGGGAAAAAAATCACAAATTCTAGAAGAAAAAAGATGTATGTTTACATTAAAAAGACAAATTTACAAGGGAAAACACATCACAAATTTCTTCACAAAGTTTTGAAAAAAAAATCATAAACTTACATGAAAAAAGTCGCAGAGTAGAACTTTAAAAAGTCACAAATATCTGGGAACAAAAACCCCCACAACTGTCCAAACGATTAGTCTGAATGAATAATAATGAAAAAAAAACAGGCAGAAAAATCAGTAACAAAAATGCACATTAGTTGCAGCCCAACATTCAAGTTAGTGCTGTTATTGGTAGGGCTGAGTGATACACCAATTATACTCGATGTATCAGTACATTTGTCTGTGCACAACAAATGCCTGTATCGCACCTATCAAATATAATTTGTCACATTAATATAACCCGACAACATGATTGAGCTTATTTCTCTCACTCCCTTTCCTCTTCATCGCTTGTTGTGGCTCCTGCAGCAGCTCTCAACCCAGGCCATTCCAGGGTGTGTTTTTCTTCAGAAAATTATTTTTGCACATTCAGGTTTTTAAGTTTGTTTTTTTTTTTTATGTTAGAAGTTCTTTATGACACTGACTTGCGAGGCAGCAGTCGAACAGTCCTGTGCCTGCCCCCAATCACACAAACTATTGAACAAATGTCTAATTCCTGTTCGTATGGAAGGCTATCCTGCTCAAAGATACACCATCCAATCCATCCTTTAAAGACAAAAACAAGCGGCAAATTATACTTATATATACACTACTCACAAAAAGTTAGGGATATTTGGTTTTTGGGTGAAATTTATGGAAAATGTAAAAAGTTCAAGCTACAGTGATATTATATCATGAAAGTAGGGCATTTAAGTAGAAGCATGCAATGGTAATTTCCTCATCTCAAATAATTTATTGAAACAAAAGCCAACAACAGTGGCGGGTATACCACAACAAAAAATGTCAATGTCTCAATAACTTGTCATGTGCCCTTGAGCATCAATTACAGGTTGACAACGATGTCTCATGCTGTTCACAAGTTGACTTATTGTCTGCTAAGGCATGTCATTCCAGTCTTCTTGAAGGGCAGCCATCAGGTCATTGAGGATGTGGGGTGCAGGGTTATGAACCTCTACAAGGTGACTCAGCTGATCCCATAGGTTTTCTATGGGATTCAGGTCTGGAGAAAGTGCAGGCCACTCTATCTGAGGCACCCCAGCCTACAGCAGCAGTTCCCTAATGATGTGACCTTGATGAGCTGGAGCATTGCGGTCCATGAAGATGAAATTAGGCCTGTGTTATTCATGCAGGGGCACAATGACTGGATTAATGATGTTATTCAGGTAGTAGTGGCTTGTCACTGTACCATTCACAAGGTGTAGGATAGTTCTGTATTGACTAGACATACACTACCGTTCAAAAGTTTGGGGTCACCCAGACAATTATTTTGTGTTTTCCATGAAAAGTCACACTTATTTACCACCATGAGTTGTAAAATGAATAGAAAATATAGTCAAGACATTGACAAGGTTAGAAATAATGATTTGTATTTGAAATAATAATTTTTTCCTTCAAACTTTGCTTTCGTCAAAGAATCCTCCATTTGCAGCAATTACAGCATTTCAGACCTAACATGATTGCACAAGGGTTTTCTAATCATCCATTAGCCTTCTGATGCAATGAGCAAACACATTGTACCATTAGAACACTGGAGTGATAGTTGCTGGAAATGGGCCTCTATACACCTATGTAGATATTGCACCAAAAACCAGACATTTGCAGCTCGAATAGTCAGTTACCACATTAGCAATGTATAGAATGTATTTCTGATTAGTTTAAAGTTATCTTCATTGAAAAAAGTGCTTTTCTTTCAAAAATAAGGAAATTTCTAAGTGACCCCAAACTTTTGAACGGTAGTGTACCTGCCCAGACTGTAACACCACCACCACCACCAAAGGTTCATCTGGTGACAACAGCGGCTGATGCATAACGCTCTCCTTGACGTCACCAACATCGTTGGCAGCCATCGTTTCTGCTCAGTGTGAATCGACTTTCATCAGAGGACAGCACTGACACCCGCTGGTCCCTTGTCCAGCATAAATGCTCCCTGGCCCATGCAAGACGATGACGCCTGTGCCTGGTGGTGTGGTCAGGTACCCTTACAGGTCATCTAGCATGCAGACCACGCTGATGTAAACGGTTTCAAATGGTCTGACATGACACTTGGGTGTTCACAATAAAGCAGTCATCAGCGTGGGATGTGGCCAAAGGACATCCACTTCTATGCCTTTCTGTGACTCTACTAGTCTCTCTGTATCTCTTTTGCAACCTGCTGATGACACTCTGTGACAATCTAAGCTCAGTGGCCACTTCCCTCAGACAACATCCTGTTTGAAGCCTCGTATGGCAAGGTACTGTTGATCAACAGGATGATCAAAAAAGCCAGCTCTGTTCTGGGATGCTGCCTCGACCCAGTAGAGGAGAGAGGAGAGAGGAGGATGGTAGCTAAGCTGTCACCTCTGCTGGAGTCCGAGTCCCACCCCATGCGGGACAAGCTGAACGCACTGAGGAGCTCATTTAGCTGTAGGCTGTGTCATTCTAGGTGCTTGAGGTTATTCCTACCTGCAGCTATCAGACATTACAATCTAACCAGTGCTCCTCATAGAGGCCCTATTAAACACCACAGCTTTGTACAACAGAGATCATCCCCTCCAATACACAACTTATCCAAGTACAATGATTATCGAGGGCGGCAACAACCTTGTTCATTCAAATGTGAAATATACCGTCTGGGTCTATATTTATATACTGCTCAAAAAAATGAAAGGAACACTTTTTAATCTGAGTAAGCTGGACTAGCCTGCCACAATTCCTTCACTTTAAGTTTTGGAGTGTTTTCATTTCCATCAAAAGACACGGCATCTTTTCATTCTTAACACATTATCCAGTCCATATCAGTATAGATATCCAGCTTATTTTTTCCCATTAAAATCTGATGTGTTTTCAAAGCGTTCCTTTAATTTTTTTGAGCAGTGTATATTGCTGGGTAATTTAACTAACTGTAATGCTGTTAATACTGTCAGAGATACCTCTCCAGGCAGGGAATTATGGACTCAATTGCGGGCTTGGCTCACGTGCAAAACAAGATTTATTAGCAAAGCCAAAATAAAGACACCGTGGGGGCTGTAACACAAGAAGAGCCCTAAGGCAAATAACGTCTTCACAATCATGAAAATACAGAACACAGGACACAGCAAAACCAGAGGGGATAACTGATAGAGACACCACACCAGAACACAAACTCAGACTGACATATATAAGGTAACAGATAATCAAGGGAACATGGGACAGCTGGGAGGACAATCATGGGCTACACAATAACACACATGAGGGAACGTGGCCATGAACACAGGAAGCGTGAGGGACTGGGAATGATAGGTAAACAAATACAAGGGGTACACACAAGACTTACACAGAAGACCAAGGGGAGACATAGAGAACAAATAACAACCAGGTCGATGGGGATGAGACAACAGACAAGGACCGGAGAGCACAATATACTGTGTATATAACTGTGTACATATGTATGTTAACTGCTTTGGCTAACCAATTCTTATCTTTTTTTTCTTATTTAATATGGCTCTGAGTGCTGCTATCCCTTTGCTGTGGCAATCCTGTAATTTCTCCATTGTGGAACTAATAAAGGCTTATCTTATCTTATCTTATCTTATCTTATCTCATCTTATCAATTGTTAAGTGCCATCTTGGTCTCATGATGTCAAAATGCAAACAGCATGATGAAGAGGACTGTTTAAATACCAATTCTAATTGAACCAGAAAATTTATTGGTCAGTTCATGGATCAAACACCTGTTGTGAATTTTGCTGTTAAGCACCTTGTTAGAGAACAGCGATTTATGCAAAAAGTACTGAAACATTGAACAGTTTCACATGTGCATTCAAAAGGTTAGAGATGGTCAAATTAAGTTCACCTGTAAAGGTTATAGTGCATTTTAGGTACGTCCTGAAATTTCACCCAAAAGTTGAATATCCTTAACTTTTTGTGAGTAGTGTATATGGACTGAATATGATTATATGAATTTTGATTCTCTTTTCTTATAAAATAAAAGTAAAATGGAATTTTAATTTATATTTGCCAGGTGCAGACAACATAATGTCTTTTGAAGAGCTGAGGATCAAATTTAATCTCAATAGAACACATTTTTTTAAAATATCTTCAACTTAGAAACTTTATTCGATCAAATCAAAATAAAGCTCTCACTCGACCTATTTATTCATCCTTGGAAAAAATGATGATGAAAGATAGTAAAAGAAAGGGTATTATTTCAGAGTTTTATAACTCATTGACACTATCTTCAAGTGAAAATTCACTGAAAAGATTAAACTACTGGAAAGAAGATCTGCAAATTGAAATTTCAGAGGAACAATGGGAATTGGCTTGTACAGAAGCTCAAACCAAATCAATAAATGCACGCCTTAAATTGATACATTTCAAATGGTTAATGCGGATGTATGTTACACCGGAGGAGTTAAATAGATATAACAAAAATATACCAGATACATGCACAAAATGCATGGAAAGTAAAGGAACCCTATTTCATTGTTTATGGGAATGTAGATTAATAAGAATGTTTTGGGAAGAGGTGAGGGTAACAATTGAAAAAATAATCTCAAAACAAATCATATTGAATCCTAAACTGTTTTTGTTGGGTCTGTACCCAGAAAAGCATAATTTTAATAAAAGTGAAAGAACATTCATAGACCTCAGTTTGCTTAATGCCAAAAAATGTATTGCACTATTATGGAAAAAGACTCATAGACCAGATGTGACTCAGTGGTTAAGACAGATGTTAACAAACCTTCCATTAGAAAGAATAACATATATACTAAAATCAAAGGAAATTGTGTTTGAGAATATATGGAGACCTTTTATTGATTATGTAAAAAATTTAAACATAACTCTTGAAGAAGAAGGTGAATGATGTGTGTGGACCTTGTAAATTCCAAACTGGTGAACATAATATGTATACTTATGTATTGGATTGTCTAGACTAAACAGAGGAGCATTGTTGAAGACTTGATTTTGTTGGTGGTTGTTGGTGTTTTTAGTGCATTTTTTTTTTTTGTAGTACTTTAGTGTTAGTGTTTGATTGTTTGTATCATGTTTGTTAAAAAAAAAAAAAGGTTCAATAAAGATATTGTGGAAAAAAAAAATGGAATTTTAAAGAATTCTGTGCATTATGTGCACACAATTTATATTGCAATATGTATTGTGTATCTCGATATAGAGAAATTACATTCACAATACTTTTTTAAAAGCTATATCCCACAGCCCTAGTCAAAAATAACGCACTAATAACAAGGTAACACAATATCCCACTTCATGCTGCTATTTCTTTTGACACACAATTAATGCAAATACAGAAGAGTGTTTTTGACCCTGATGGCTTTCCAAACTTATGACCCTGGACCCACACTGTAGTTTGGGAAATCAGGAAGTAATGCAGAACCAGGTGACAGTGACCCAGAAAAAAGTCTCCATGAGCCGAAACAGAGAAAGAAAAGCCTATTTTGAATTGCAAGTTCAGCTTTACATTTGCAGCATAATGGATAAAATATACGATTAAAGTGTGATTAATCAAGAGTTAACTATGGAGATCATGTGATTAGTCATGATTAAAACTTTTAATCAACTCACAGCACAAGTAAAAATGTGTCCAAAGTGGGCGTGTCTGTTACGAGCGGTACATGACAGAACCATGTTGGACAATGTCCTGACCTGATTCTACCAACACAGCTGAAGTTCACGTGTGAAAACAGCACTACTGAGCACGCCTGGGTATTGTGTTTCCTTCGCTGCTGATTAGGGTTGACTCCGGTAAATACCTCTGACATCTGCAGTGTCATCTGAGCTGGAAACCAACGCTTTCCCACTGAAGACAAAAGTCAGGTGTTTAGTGGGTTTTATCCTATTTGAAAAGGAGGTTGAAAAGTCAGGCCGGTGTTTTATTTCCAAGGAAGGCCTGGGACAAGGGAGAGGAGGGAGAGAATAATCAGAAAATTTTCTCCAGAGTAAATATTGAGGGGGACACTATAATTATTATTGTAGTCAGGGGTGTTTAAATTGTGTTTGGAATGGGGAAGAGTTCAAACCCTTTAAAGGTCCTATTGACTGAAAAGTTGTGTTTTTATACTGTAAGTTTTAACTTTCTGAAATGTGTCTATTAGTCACAAAATTACTGAAAAAATATCAAAACTCTTACTTCTCTTTAAAAAACACACAATCAATTTTGTCTGGGAGGAGATGGTGTAACTCTTGCTGGTTTGCTTCGGATCGTCACCAAAAGGAAACCCCAGCCTGCTCAATTATTGGACGGCCTAACTGATCCAATCCAGCCCTGTGTCCTGACCTCAGCAACTGGGAGCTGTCTGTAAACATGTCGAGATGCTGCACACTCGAGCGATGTAAGCCAACAACAGGATCCTTACACAAATTCCCAAAGGAACTTTGCTCTGTTCAGGTCATTTCATTACAGATTCATTCCAAAACCTTGGAAAGTCTAACTTAGGTGTGGTCAAAGCTTCTAAAACCTATTTTAATCTAATACTGCCGTGATGGTGAAGAGAAACAGCCAGATCGATTATATATCATGTGCAGCCACACATATGGATCATGTGAGCATGATCACGGCAAAACAAGAAAGGCACAGGACTGATGGCCCACATTTTTCTTATCTGGAGTGTCGACCCACACTGTTGCCCACTTGGGAGTCCCCAAGAGTCCCCGGCTGGTGAACGTTGTACGGCAGGTCCTACCCTGTAGCCGGCAGCTGCTTCACTGTGATCGTGCTCACCTTATGCACACGCTGTGTGGCCACATATGATATATGACTGATATGGTCATTTGTTTCCACAATCACAGCAGTATTAGATTTTAAATATTCAGGCATTTTAAAGCATTGCTGCATGAGTACAGAGGAGCAGGACCAGCTGGCCAGCTGTGTGGATTTGCATGGCCTACCCCATGCGGCTCCACTGTGCTCACGTGTCCTTCTGACACTTGCGCTGCATGGTTATGTATGAAGAATAATCGATTAGCCCCTCCACAGTCATGGTAGCATTAGAGTTTATTTTTATAGGCATTAGATCTTCATCATGCTGTTTATCAGGTCACATTTGATGCTGCTCATCTCCTTGTTTGGTTTTACAGACCGAACAATCAACCTTCTGGCCCTGTTCTCACTTGTGATTGGTATTGCCACAGGTGTCGGTCGCAAGGCCTTCACCCAGTCAGATTAGAGGCTCGTGAATGACACTGACGAGGCCTGAAACAACGTTTTCTGGCAGAGAAAACAGAGTGGTTTTCTAGATAGGTTCTTGATGATGTCAGAATTTGAAATAATCCACACAAAAGGCAATAAGTGGGACCTTTAAAATGGAAAAAGGAAATAAAAATCTCTTTCATCTCAACAAAAACATTTAAAAAAAAATAGCTTATGCAAAAAATGCTGGACGGATTTTGATGAAATTCTTACCAGAGGTGGCCCTTTGACTATGGATGTTAAATAAAGTGGGTTCTGTAGACACCCATGCACAGCAATAACAAACTAGAAAAGCACTCGGACAGCGCAGACCTCCGCCAAGCGCCACAGTTCCCCCCATACAGTGTTTGTGTGTACGTTTTCAGATTCCTTGACCATGAAAACATATGACTAGCAATTGGATTCACAATGATAGGATTAGTGGTTCAGTAGTTATTGACGAAAATGGCATTTTCCGTAATGGCGGTTTTCTTCTGGACGGTGATCCGGATCACCACCAAAATATAATCATCTGTAGGATACCCCATTTCTGATAATCTGTGAAAATTTCATGAAAATCCATCCATAACTTTTTGAGTTATCTTGCTAACAAACAAACAAACAGACAAACAGACAGACAAACCAACGCCAATGATCACATAACCTCCTTGGCGGAGGTAATTATTTGCATATTTTAACCAACTGAGAAGTGGAATTAGATAATTTCCCACAAAGACCTGAACATACCAGGGCACCCTCGTTAAAAAACATTGGTCTAGATGAACAGAAAAAACTCATTATAGAACTAGAAAAGCACTCGGAGAGCGCAGACCTCCGCCAAGTGCCACAGTCCCCCCCCCCCCCCGTACAGTGTTTGTGTGTGCGTTTTCAGATTCCTTGACCATGAAAACATATGACTAGCAATTGGATTCACAATGATAGGATTAGTGGTTCAGTAGTAAAAGCATTACCTCCTTGGCGGAGGTAATAAACTCAAGTGTTGGTGTTGTGTCCATCTCCTTCATGTGCAAAGTCCCAGGCTGCGAGCGTTTTCATAGATCACTGAAAGCAGCACTCAGGGCTTCAGTGACGGATGCAAATTGCGTAGACAGGTTGCCGTGGGCTTTATTGGGTTTGCGCTCCGCGGAAAAAAAGAGGATTTTGAATCTTCCCCGGCAGAGAGCTGGTTTTTGTGCAGCCCCTATGGCTGGCCGGGGAATTTCTGCCAAATAATCCGGCGGCGGACAGCTGCCCGTGTCAGTTTTTGCAGCGTAGCGCAAACACAGGCACGCTGGTGGGCCCTACCCATCACTGTTTTGACGGATGCAAATTGGGTAGACAGGTTGGCGTGGGTTTTATTGGGTTTGCGCTACGCGGAAAAAAAGAGGATTTTGAATCTTCCCCGGCAGAGAGCTGGTTTTTGCGCAGCCCCTATGGCTGGCCGGGAAATTTGTGCCAAATAATCCGGCGGCGGACAGCTGCCCGTGTCAGTTTTTGCAGCGTGGCGCAAACACAGGCACGCTGGCGGGCCCTGCCCACCACAGTTTTTCGCGTGCTTTTGTGCCTAAAACTTTGAAGAAGGCGGAGTTTGTGTTCGTCAGACACGCCGACCAGCGCCCTCTATTGCCCCTGCACACATGTTGAAAATGGCCGTATCTCACAATGTTAAAGAATCCTTTTAAAAATTCCTGTATCAAGACGGTGATCCGTATCATCCCCAAAATTTAATCAGTTCTTCCTTGTACCATTTCCAACAACGCCTGAAAGTTTCATCGAAATCCGTCCAAAACTTTTTGAGTTATCTTGCTAACCAACAGACAGACAAACAAACAGACAGACAGACAGACAAACAAACAGACAGACAGACAAACCCCGGCAAAAACATAACCTCCTCCTGGCCTTCAGCCTGGCGGAGGTAATAACAAGGGCCTTGGTAGAGGTATGGGGGGGGATGAAAAGTTCATAGGCTGACCATGATGCAGTGGTCAAATTTGACCAAATGTGGTTTGTTTTTCAACACATTTTTCAACATTTTAACATCAGTGTTGCCACACTTGGATCCCTGTGGTACAGAAGCTTCTCCTCTCAAAGACATAACCCCTTCTCAGTCAGCCTATGCACTTTTCAGCCCCCCTCGTATGTGCTCTCAAATCACCTCCCAAATCTAATAGGTTCTTCCTTGGGCCCAGGGCCACCTCTGGTGAAAAGTTCATCCAAATCCATCAAATACCAGCAAAAATATTATACCTCCTTTAACTAGTATCCATATGAATGTTGTAAATTTACAAGAAAAAATACAATAAAAAAGAGCAAATTTACATGGAAAATGTCACAAGTTTATGAGAAAAACTGTAAAATGATGAGAAAAAAAGTGAACTTGAGGTAAGTAACCCTGGTGCTCGGGGCTAACCACAGTCATCCATCTGTCTTCAAGGTTGGAGCCAAAAGAGCAGCGATTATATTTCCAACAAGGTCAGAGACAATATGAGAAATGGAAGGGGAAGGGGGGTGGGGGATCAAGGAAGAGGAGGGGGTGTTGAGTAGCAATCTCGCAATTATGTGATTATACAGAGCATACAGGAGCAGAATGGGTACTGCATATAAATCCCATTCATCAGGAGTAAAATGGATCCATTACTGTATTGACTTTGATTTCCCACTCATTGCCTTTTAAAACGTTTCAGGTTTAGCAGCCAGTGATCCACAGAAGAAGGAAGAAACTGACGCCGTTGCCTTTTACAGTGGGGGGACAGACAGGTGGGAGTGGACAGACACACAAAAGACAGGAAAATGAGTTTTTATTGATTTTAACATTACAACTATTGGAGAAGAGAGCAGGAATTCTGCAACAGGAAGAGACGATTCACTGTTTCAATTTTTTTACTAAAAAAAAAAAAGAAGGACTTCCGGTTATGGCTGCCACGTAGGACGGACGTGTCTCGCTCTGCTCTGCTCCTGGAGAAAAAAAATCGGCAAATAACTCTCTCATTTGGGACAGAACGTATCTCAGCATTTGGGCGAGGATATGTCGGCGAAGCCTAAGGCTGGAAAACCAGGAAAAGGAAAAAGCGAGCCGCCGAAACAGTCCAAATTAACGGACTTTCAGGTCTGTGACGCAGCAAACAAAACTCCATATATGGCGGAGGAGGCTGGCAACGGTGCGATGTCTGCGCGGGGAGGCGCAGATGCGCTGATGGCTGCCATGAGTTCAATGAGAGCGGACTTTTCCTCTAGATTTGATGGGATTATGACAGCGTTGGAAGGAATAAGAAAGGAATTGGGTGACTGTGTAGAACGAACGGCGCAGATGGAGCTCCGTCTCGCTAGTGCTGAAGATGACGTCACCCGTCTTCAATTAAAGGTGCGCACTTTGGAAAAAAAAAATAAATCTCTGGAAGATAATATTTTGGATTTGGAATCTCGGTCGAGACAGAATAATTTGAGGCTGGTGGGTCTTCCAGAGGAATCAGAAGGTCGGGACGTATGTTCCTTTCTGGAAAAGTGGATTCCGGAGGTGCTGGGCAGCGAGGAGTTGCAATCAGCAGTGGTTCTGGAAAAAGCACATCGTATTGGCCCACGGAGAGATAAGGGACCGCCGAGGACCTTAATTATGAAGTTTCTTAGCAACAGAGACAGGATGAAGATCTTCAACGCTGCACGTGCTAAAGGAGAGATTAAACACCAGGACCAGCAGGTGCGGTTCTACCCAGATTTGGCCACAGGAATCCAGCAATTGAGGAAGCAGTTTGATCCCGTACGTAAGGAGCTGCGCAACCTTGGGATTCGTCATGGTGTAATCTATCCTGCGAGACTGCTGACCACGTATGAGGGCAGAACCCACATCTTCAAGACCCCAGAGGAGGCGCAGGAGTTCATCAAGAAGATCAAAGAAGAAGAAGAGACTGGTGGGAGCTAAGCATGAACAAAATATAAGGTAGAATAATTAAGCATTTGCACAGGCATCTGACTGACTTGAAGTAAATAGTAAGTTTACAAAATATAGATTGTATTATATATTAAAAAAACAAAACAAAAACAAAACAAACAAAAAAAAAAAACTATGATGTACAAAGTTGTTAAAAATTTTGGAGTTAAGTTGGAAAACTACAGAGGAGAATTAATGTTACGTCATTAAAAGCAGTAGAGTTAGGGTGATTGGGAGGATGAAGAAGGAGTGGCTTAGGCTGTTCCCCGTGGGTGTGGAACGGTCGATGGCTATATCGGGAGACAGAATTTTTCTTTTGATTTTGGGGGGTTTGCCACAAGTGTGGGAAGGGGAAATTTGTTTGTGTGTAGTTTGTAGGATGAATGTTCAACCACTCATGTTTTTGCTTCTCTGTATGAGCATGTTTACACTGCAAGGTAATCCCAAACTCTCTATTGATCATGGACCAAAGTGTTAATCTTAATTTAACTTCATGGAATTGCAGAGGTCTACAAAATTTAAAAAACTTAAACAAGTTATGAATAAAATAAAGGACATGGGTTCAAGAATTGTGTTTTTACAAGAAACTCATCTGATAGAGGAGGATGTTAAAAGAATTAGGAGTAGATGGCAGGGAAGTGTATTCACCTCTTCATTTTCATCCCGAGCCAGGGGAGTTATGACTCTCATACATAAATCAGTTCCTTTTCAAGTGAAAAATGTAATTGGAGACAAATTTGGAAGATATGTAATCATTCAAGGTTCTTTGCTATTAGAAAATATAAATCTTGTGAACTTATATGGTCCCAATATAGATGATCAGAAGTTCTTTGCTAATTTATTTCTCATCTTATCATCACTTACAGGGCAACATATAATAGCAGGGGATTTTAATTGTACATTGAATCCAGGTGTGGATAGATCAACAGGACTGGATTGTACGCACATTGGATGTAGGATGACTATTAATCATTTTATGAAAGAATTGAGATTGTTAGATATATGGAGAGAAATGAAACCACAAGTTAAAGCCTATTCTTGTTATTCCAGTACCTACAAGACATTCTCACGTATTGATTATTTTTTGATTTCCACAGAATTAAGGTCCAAGATTCAAAACTGCTTTTATGATAACATCGTGATCTCTGATCATGCACCCTGTTGTCTAATATATGTAGATAAAAAATTGACAAAGGAATCAGGCAGATGGCAATTTCAGCATAAATGGCTTCAGGATGAGGAATTTGTCAAGTATATAGAAAAACAGATAGACGAGTTCTTTGACATCAATACTACACAAACATCAGCATGTGTAAAGTGGGAGGCTTTCAAAGCTTTTATTAGGGGACATATTATTAGTTATACAGGATCAAAATCTAAGAAGACTCGAGAGGAGAGAGCTAAATTGGAACATAAAATAAAAAGTCTTCAGGAAAAAGTGTATGCAGGAAGAGATCCAAGGTTGGAGAATGAATTACTGATTTTGAGAGCTGAATACGACAAAAAATCAGCGAATAGAGCTGCCTCGAGTCTTCTAAGATTGAAACAATCTTTTTATGAACAAGGTGAAAAATCAGGAAAATTATTAGCATGGCAGATTAAACAATTGGAAATTAAAACACCAATAACCAGTATTATAAGTAATGGACAGGTAGTTATAGATCCTTTAGAAATTAATAGAGCCTTTAGAGATTACTATGAAAAATTATATGATACCAAAAATGAACCTGATTTAACAAAACTAAATGGGTTTTTGAACGAACTATCTATACCGTGTATTCCAAATGAAAACAGGGAGATATTGGAGTCTAAAATTAGTCAAGAAGAAGTTGGGCTAGCCATTGATAATATGAAATCAGGAAAAAGTGCAGGACCAGATGGTCTTCCAGTTGACCTTTATAAAAAATTTAAGAATAAATTAATAAAACCTTTTTTGGAAATGGTTTTAGAAGCATTTCAAAATAATAATTTACCATCATACATAAATAATGCCTTAATTATACTGCTGCCAAAACCAGGTAAGCCCTCTAATAAATGTGAAAATATGAGACCAATAAGCCTATTAAACGCCGACCTTAAGATAATCTGTAAAATTTTAGCAAGACGAATACAAGAAATTTTACCAAATATTATTAATCGAGATCAGAATGGCTTTATAAAGGGTAGACAAGGCTTCCATAATGTAAGAAGACTATTTAATATTATTTATTTTAATAAAGAAGCACCGGATACAGCTCTCCTATCATTGGACGCCGAAAAGGCCTTTGATAGAGTTGAATGGCCCTTTCTTTTTGAAGTCCTACAAAGGTTTGGACTTGGAAATAATTTCATAAAATGGGTTCAAATAATATACAATAATGCTACAGCAGAAATCCTAACAAATAACAATATTTCAAAACCAATAAAAATCAATAGAGGATGTCGACAAGGCTGTCCACTTTCACCTTTACTGTTTACTATGGCAATTGAACCTTTAGCGATAGCGATATGTTTACATTCACAAATATATGGAATTAAAGTTGGACCAACAGAACATAAAATCTCCCTGTACGCCGATGATATAATTTTGTTTATGTCGAATCTAAAAAAATCAATTCCAACCTTGTTGAATTTAATAAAGAATTTTGGGGAAATATCAGGATATAAAATAAATAAAACTAAATCTTCAATATTAATGCTAAATGAGACCCAGAGAAATTACCCAGCCCCTGAGGTAAATCAATTCAATGTTGTAAATCAGTTTAAATATTTAGGAATCCAAATTATGCCTAAGCTAGAATCAGTCGCCAGTGTCAACTATGAAGCCTTAATGTCAGATATCAATGAGTTAACTCAGAGATGGATGTCACTACCAATGTCGATGATCGGGAGAATCAATATACTTAAAAGTAATATTTTACCTAAAATACTTTATTTATTTCAATACATTCCCTTATCACCACCTTTAGATCTATTCTCAAGAATAAAAAAAAAGTTAGTGGAATTTATATGGAACAACAGGAGGGCTAGATTACGTTTGTCTTTATTATATTTACCATTTGATCTTGGAGGTCTGAAATGTCCAAATTTTATGTTGTATTATTGGTCGGCACAACTGAGGTCTATGACATATTATTTTTCATCAAATGATCTCCCTCACTGGACTGAAATGGAATCATACAATTTACCTTTACCTCTTCCCATATTCATATACTCAGATTCGGCAAAAAAATTACAAAAACAAGTTAAAAATCCATTTGTAAAGCATATGATCAAAATATGGTGTGAAGCTAAAAACTATTTAAAAGAACCACAGTTATTGTCACAATTTAGTCCAATATGGGGTAATCAATATTTTAAACCAGGGAGAGCGGACGCTGTATTTAAAGTATGGAATTTAAAAGGGATACAAAAGATTCAGGATTTATATTTGCCATGTGCAGACAACATAATGTCTTTTGAAGAGCTGAGGATCAAATTTAATCTCAATAGAACACATTTTTTTAAATATCTTCAACTTAGAAACTTTATTCGATCAAATCAAAATAAAGCTCTCACTCGACCTATTTATTCATCCTTGGAAAAAATGATGATGAAAGATAGTAAAAGAAAGGGTATTATTTCAGAGTTTTATAACTCATTGACACTATCTTCAAGTGAAAATTCACTGAAAAGATTAAACTACTGGAAAGAAGATCTGCAAATTGAAATTTCAGAGGAACAATGGGAATTGGCTTGTACAGAAGCTCAAACCAAATCAATAAATGCACGCCTTAAATTGATACATTTCAAATGGTTAATGCGGATGTATGTTACACTGGAGGAGTTAAATAGATACAACAAAAATATACCAGATACATGCACAAAATGCATGGAAAGTAAAGGAACCCTATTTCATTGTTTATGGGAATGTAGATTAATAAGAATGTTTTGGGAAGAGGTGAGGGTAACAATTGAAAAAATAATCTCAAAACAAATCATATTGAATCCTAAACTGTTTTTGTTGGGTCTGTACCCAGAAAAGCATAATTTTAATAAAAGTGAAAGAACATTCATAGACCTCAGTTTGCTTAATGCCAAAAAATGTATTGCACTATTATGGAAAAAGACTCATAGACCAGATGTGACTCAGTGGTTAAGACAGATGTTAACAAACCTTCCATTAGAAAGAATAACATATATACTGAAATCAAAGGAAATTGTGTTTGAGAATATATGGAGACCTTTTATTGATTATGTAAAAAATTTAAACATAACTCTTGAAGAAGAAGGTGAATGATGTGTGTGGACCTTGTAAATTCCAAACTGGTGAACATAATATGTATACTTATGTATTGGATTGTCTAGACTAAACAGAGGAGCATTGTTGAAGACTTGATTTTGTTGGTGGTTGTTGGTGTTTTTAGTGCATTTTTTTTTTTTGTAGTACTTTAGTGTTAGTGTTTGATTGTTTGTATCATGTTTGTTAAAAAAAAAAAAAGGTTCAATAAAGATATTGTGGAAAAAAAAAAAAAAAAAAAGAAAATCGTTAAGGTCTTGTGAATTATGTCCTCACAGCTCACTGAAGCTTTCCCAGATATCATCGTCCCTGCATGTGTATCTCTGCCTGAGGTGGCCATCTGCTCAGCCAGTATGAAAGTGTACGATGTACAGGCTAATTTGTGTAAATATATGCAGCAAGTGGTATTTATTTTTTTAACTCTAGAAGGATTTGCTTTGAAAATGTCAGCCCCTTTCTTATTTCATTTTCATTCAGTCATTTTCATTTATTTTGGTCACAAGACTCAGCATAGATATACTGTACAGTGGTGTGAAAAAGTGTTTGCCCCCTTCCTGATTGCTCATTTTTTTGTATGTTTGTCACACTTAATGTTTCAGATCATCAAATAAATTTAAATATTAGACAAAGATAACACAAGTAAACACAAAATGCAGCTTTTTTTTTTTTTTTTTTTTTTTTTTTGTAACTTAGATTTTTATTCATTTTTCATCATATATAATGCATTCAGATCACATTCTACATTTAAAAAACAAAGGGGTTAGGGTAGGGAAAAATAAAAAAAAAATAAAAAAATAAAAAAAAATAATAAAAATAAAAAAAAAAATAAAAGGGGGGGGGCAAATGTTGGAGCATCAAGTTTTTAGTTTCCATCTCTTAATTCTTCTGGTTTTTTCAGTGTCTTTGGTTATTCTTTCAATTTCTGCCTCGTTGTTGCACTTTGTAGTGTGTCCATTTCCGCCATTTTTTCTCCCATATTCCTTCTTGCATTCTTCGTCGATATGTTAGTTTTTCCATCATACGTATGTCCTCAACAATGCCAGTCCATTGTTCTTGGTCAGGAAGAACTTCTGATCGCCATTTTTTTGTGATAGTTTTTTTACATGCAATCAACAAGATTTTAACTAGATATCTGTCCTCAGCCTGTATAACATTGTCTTTTTTAAGATCACATAAGTACATCAGGTTACAGTTCATTGGTATATTATATCCTAATATCCTCTGTATTGTCACATGCATAGATTTCCAAAATGATGATATTTTGTAGCATTTCCAAAACATATGTGAGTGGTCTGCATTTTGAGCCCCACATCCCCTCCAGCATAAAGATTGGGTATTTGTATATTTTCCTTGAATCTGTGGTGTAATGAAAAAGCGAATCAGGTTTTTCCATCCAAATTCCCTCCATGCCCTTGAATTTGTTGATGTGTGTTGTGTTTTCCATATTTCCTGCCAGCTTTCTTCTGTTATGTTTAAATTGAGCTCTTTCTCCCATTTCTCCTTTATATAGTTACTTGTATGATTGTTTGTCATAAGTTTCTGATATAGTTTTGAAATAATTCTTATTTTATTTCCTGCATATGAGCTTAAAATAAGTTGTATAATCTCGTTCACATCTGTTTGGAGGTTATGCCTAATCTTCTTCATATAGTAATCTCTCATCTGCAGATTGTCACGCCGCGCCATTCATCAGCGGCGCCACCTGCTCACGCACCTGCTACTCGTCAGCGGCGAAGGATAAAAGCCGCCTCGCCCTGAGCGTCGGCCTGAAGCCGTAGACTTCGTTTCCTTTGCATGGACTTCTACCACATTCCCTTCAGCATCCTCTTTACCGGTAAGAAGTTCACTTACCTCATCTCTCCAGTCTGCTCCCCTGTGCACAGGTGGATTCCTCGGCGGCGGACAATCCCGTCCCTCGTCTCTCCTCGCTGCTGCACCGAGCCCTGCAGGTGGCTGTCTCCCGGGCTTCCATCCTTGAAGCGCCAGTCATCTGCCCAAACAAGTAAGCTTCTCTCCCTCGCCTATTCTCCTCCCGTGTTGGTGTGTGCTCATCACCCTGTGTCTGATTTCTCCCATAGGGTTGCCGGCTGAACGGTCTCCTGCCTCTGGGTCCGAAGCAGACGCCCCCACCAACACATTAACATTCTGCAGACACGCACCCAAACATCCCTGTTGTTAATAAACAGTTTGAACTACTCTGAGCCTGTGTGTGTGCGTCTCCTGAGCCGAACGTTATGTCAGTACGGCTTCAGCAGAGCGGCTCGGCGGACGGCGGGCTCGCACACCGGTTTACCATCCTCGAGGCTCGGGTGGATCAGATTGTTTATCAGCAACAGGTGGTTCTTAACCAATTATTAGAACTGACTAACCGATTGAACCGCTTGGACCCCCAACAGCCGTTCCTCCCGACTCGCCAGGGTGGCGCGGCTCCTGCTGTTCCAGCGGCCGTCCAGCCGGCTCCAGTGGCACCGGTTCGGCTCACGCCGATTCCGACCCCCGCCCGCTTTAGCGGTAAGCTCGGCGGAGCGCGGGGGTTTATTATGCAGTGTGAGTCCGTGTTCCACCGTGTGCCCGGAGATTTTCCCTCGGATCACAGCCGAATTGGTTACATAGGGAATCTTCTGGAGGGGCGTGCGTTAACTTGGACCTACGCCGTAATGGCGAGGCCCAGTTATGCCACCCTCACCTATGACCAATTCGTGAGGCGCTTTCTGGAGGTCTTTGACCACTCACAAACCGAAACGGTCCAGGTCGATCGGCTTCTCGCTCTCCAGCAGGGAAGCCGGTCGGCAGCGGACTACGCGGTCGACTTCCGGGTAGCGGCGGAGGAATTGGGCTGGGAGGAACGCTCCCTCTGTGGCCTGTTCCTCCGCAGCCTCAATAGTGATCTGAGGGATGAACTGGCTGGTCGGGATATCCCTGGGACGCTAGCGGAGCTGACGTCCTTAGCGATAAGTTTGGATAACAGGCTGCGCGAGCGCTCCTCGGGGCGGAGGTCTTCTTCTTCTCGCCCTCGTGGAGCCTCGCCGCACCTGTTCCAAGCTCGCCCCCTGGCGGCGCCGCCAGCATCGCGCCCCGAGGAGTCGGAGCCGATGGTGACGGGCTGGACTAAACTTTCCCCTGTGGAGAAACAACGCCGCCGTGAGTTGGGCCTCTGCATGTATTGCGGAGGCGACCAACACACCGTGGAGTGTTGTCCACGGAAAGCCAGTCGGTGGGGTCCGCGAGTCACTGTTGGAAGCCTCGCGGATGTCAATCGGTTAGGATCACTGACTCAATTGAAGCTGCCCATCCGTTTCTGCCATAACCCTACTGGGCACCTCACCCACGCACTGGTGGATTCGGGCGCAGAAGGCAGCTTCATTTCACAAAGCCTGGCAACCCGATTGGGCATCCGCTGCCAGGCACTCAATACTCCCATCTCCCTAATCCACCTCTCCCGTGCCACCCTCGGGAGAGTGACACATCAAACTGTTCCCCTACCGGTCATCATCTCGGGAAACCACCGGGAGGAAATGACCTTTTACGTCCTTCCCAACTCTGTGTCGCCCGTCATCCTGGGGTATCCCTGGCTCCGCCTTCACAATCCGGTCCTGGATTGGAAATCAGCTGGGATCTCGGCATGGAGTACGTTCTGTATGGGCACCTGCCTTCAGTCCGCTGCCTGCTCTCCGTCCGCTCCTCCCCCTGCGACGGACGCTGCACCCCCGGACCTGTCTCTGGTGCCCCCAGAATTTCACGACCTGGGTATGGTGTTCAGCAAAGCGAAAGCTATGTCTCTTCCCCCTCATCGGCCCTATGACTGCGCCATCAACCTCCGCCAGGGGGCTCCCTTACCTTCTGGTCGCCTTTATAGCCTGTCTGCGCCGGAGAAGGAGACGATGAACGCCTACCTGAAGGAATCTTTAAGTGCTGGGATTATCCGCCCATCATCGTCACCCGTGGGGGCAGGGTTCTTCTTCGTGGGGAAAAAGGATGGGTCCCTCCGCCCTTGTATCGACTACCGGGCCCTCAATAATATCACGGAGAAGGACCGTTACACCCTGCCTCTCATGGACACTGCTTTCCACTCCCTCCAGGGGGCGACCTGGTTCACCAAGCTGGACCTACGCAGCGCTTACCACCTCGTCCGGATCCGGGAGGGAGATGAGTGGAAAACGGCCTTCCGTACCCCGAACGGCCACTTTGAATATCTGGTGATGCCGTTCGGGTTGACCAACGCTCCTGCAGTCTTCCAGCGCCTCATAAATGACGTCCTCCGGGACTTCATTGGCCTTTTTGTGTTCGTCTACCTGGACGATATTCTCATCTTCTCCAAGTCCAGGGATGAGCACCAGGTCCACGTGAGGCGGGTCCTCCAAAGGCTGCTGGAGAACCGTCTGTACGTTAAGGCAGAAAAGTGTGAATTTTACGCCAGGAGCACGTCCTTCCTGGGGTTCATCATCGCCCACGATAGGGTGCTCCCCGACCCAGAGAAGGTAAAGGCGGTGGTGGAATGGCCCACACCTGCATCCCGGAGACAGGTGCAGCAATTTGTTGGCTTCGCCAATTTCTACCGCCGCTTTGTCCCCAACTTCAGTGCCATCGTGGGACCACTGACCCGCCTCACGTCCCCGAAGGTCCCGTTCCGGTGGACCGAAGAGGTCGCTGCCGCCTTTGAGGCGCTGAAGGCGGAATTCTCCTCCTCCCGGGTCCTTCGCCAGGTCGACCCCGCGCTGCAGTGCATTGTAGAGGTAGACGCCTCGGACACGGGAGTGGGAGCAGTGCTGTCCCAGCGGTCACCGGACGATGGCGCCAAGCGACCGTGCGCCTTCTTCTCCCGGCGCTTGTCCCCGGCGGAGAGAAACTACGATGTGGGGGACAGAGAGCTCTTGGCCATCAAGCTCGCCCTGCAGGAGTGGCGCCACTGGTTGGAGGGGGCAAGCCTGCCGTTTGTGGTCCTCACGGACCACAAGAACTTGGAATACTTACGATCTGCCAAGCGCCTGAACGCCCGCCAGGCGCGCTGGTCCCTGTTCTTCGCCAGGTTCCAATTTTCCATCACCTTCAGGCCTGGCTCTAAGAACGTCCTGCCTGACGCCCTCTCCAGGCAGTTCGCCCCCGTGGAGTCGGAGGAGGCGCCCCACTCCATCCTGCCCAGGTCGTGCGTCGTGGGAGCCATCTCGTGGGACATTGAGAGCAAGATCCGGAAGGCACAGCAGGTGGAACCTGACCCTGGCGGCGGACCGGAGGGGAGGCTGTTCGTGCCATCCGCGGTCCGAGGAGAGGTCATCCACTGGCTCCACACCTCCAAGCTCACCTGTCACCCTGGCACCTCCCGGATGATAGATCTCCTCCAACGGTCCTTTTGGTGGCCAGGCCTGCGGAGGGATGCAGCCCGCTACGCCCGGGCTTGCCCAATCTGTGCCACCTGCAAATCGGGAAATGCCCCTCCAGCGGGTCTGCTCCAGCCCCTGCCCGTCCCTGGCAGGCCCTGGTCGCACATCGCTCTGGATTTCGTCACCGGACTCCCCATCTCCAACTCCTATGACACCATCCTGACCATCGTGGACCGCTTCTCCAAGGCCGTGCACTTCATCCCCCTGCGAGGCCTCCCTACTGCCCTGGAGACGGCGGACCTCCTCGTCCAACACGTGGTCAGGCTGCATGGGATTCCGGTGGACGTGGTCTCGGACCGGGGCCCCCAGTTTTCATCTGAGGTTTGGAGGTCATTCTGCAACGCCATCGGAGCCAAGGTGAGCCTCTCCTCCGGCCATCACCCCCAATCCAACGGGCAGTGTGAGAGGACCAACCAGGAGCTGGAGGCTGCGCTCCGCTGTGTGTCCAGATCCAAACCCGCGTCCTGGAGCAACCATCTTGCCTGGGTTGAATATGCCCACAACACCGCTCGCTCTTCTGCTACAGGGATGTCCCCCTTCAAAGCGTCCCTGGGTTACGACCCCCCGCTGTTTCCGGAGCAGGAGAGTGAGGTAACTGTCCCGTCAGTTAGGGCCCATCTCAGGCAGTTCCGCTCCACCTGGGCTGCCGCGCGCCATGCGCTATTACGCACAGCGGAGCGCAACAGGACTGTGGCGGACCGGCGTAGGAGACCTGCCCCGGCGTACAGAGTTGGGCAGCTTGTTTACATTTCCACCCAGGACGTCACTCTAAAAGGCGAGAGGAGAAAGCTGGCACAGCGCTTCATGGGTCCCTACCCCATCACCCGGATCATCAACCCGGTGGCTGTGCGCGTGGCTATTCCCCCCTCCCTCCGCATTCATCCTACTTTCCACGTGTCGAAGGTGAAACTGGCGGTTTCTGACCCCCTTTGCCCTCCTCCTGCAGCGCAACCCGCGCCCCGGATGATTGGTGGCCATCCGGCCTGGTCCGCTTCCTCCATCCTGGACTCCCGGCGCCGGGGTCGTGGGTTGCAATACTTGGTGGACTGGGAGGGCTATGGGCCCGAGCATCGACAGTGGGTGCCCCCGTCGTTTGTGTTGGACCCATCGCTCATCGCGGACTTCCACCGAGCGCACCCGGATAAGCCATCGCCAGGAGGCGCTGCTAGAGGGGGGAGTACTGTCACGCCGCGCCATTCATCAGCGGCGCCACCTGCTCACGCACCTGCTACTCGTCAGCGGCGAAGGATAAAAGCCGCCTCGCCCTGAGCGTCGGCCTGAAGCCGTAGACTTCGTTTCCTTTGCATGGACTTCTACCACATTCCCTTCAGCATCCTCTTTACCGGTAAGAAGTTCACTTACCTCATCTCTCCAGTCTGCTCCCCTGTGCACAGGTGGATTCCTCGGCGGCGGACAATCCCGTCCCTCGTCTCTCCTCGCTGCTGCACCGAGCCCTGCAGGTGGCTGTCTCCCGGGCTTCCATCCTTGAAGCGCCAGTCATCTGCCCAAACAAGTAAGCTTCTCTCCCTCGCCTATTCTCCTCCCGTGTTGGTGTGTGCTCATCACCCTGTGTCTGATTTCTCCCATAGGGTTGCCGGCTGAACGGTCTCCTGCCTCTGGGTCCGAAGCAGACGCCCCCACCAACACATTAACATTCTGCAGACACGCACCCAAACATCCCTGTTGTTAATAAACAGTTTGAACTACTCTGAGCCTGTGTGTGTGCGTCTCCTGAGCCGAACGTTATGTCACAGATATCTGAAAAATTCCGATCTTTCTAATTTAAATTTTCTCCTGATATTTACAAAGCTCCCGAGATCTTTTTTTCCGATATTGCCCCATGCTGTGATTCCCTTGTTCACCAGATTTTTGTATCCCCTATCTTGTTTTGCCGG
Source organism: Pholidichthys leucotaenia (assembly GCA_020510985.1). Classification (NCBI taxonomy): domain Eukaryota; kingdom Metazoa; phylum Chordata; class Actinopteri; order Cichliformes; family Pholidichthyidae; genus Pholidichthys; species Pholidichthys leucotaenia. The sequence continues at coordinate 285,012,983 of CM035847.1, read as the reverse complement.
TTCAAACTGACTGTCAAATGCTACCCATTTCAATAGTTTTATGTCTTCCCTTATATTATATTTTTGTACTATTTTATACCACAGTTCTAAAGTAAATTTAGTGATTGGGTCTATTTGTTTGATTTGCTTATATGCATCTTTATCCCCTATTATGCTTTGTACTGGGAGTCCCTCAATTTCCTTTTCCATTTCTTTCCATTTTGCCTCATATCCCTCGTCGCACCAACATATGATATATCTTATTTGTGCTGAGTAGTAATATTCCTTTAGACTCGGTAGGCCCATGCCTCCTTTCTCTTTTGGTAATTGGAGGGTTTTATATTTCACTCTTGGTTTTTTACCTCCCCAAACAAATCTCGATATCATCCTGTCCCACTTTGAGAATTGGGCATCTGGAATCTCTGTTGGTATAGCCTGGAAGAGGTAAAGTAATCTAGGTTGTATGCTGATTTTGACTGTCTCAATTTTTGAATTCAGATCCATATTTAAGATTGACCATCTATCAATATCTTTTTTTATTTCTTGTCCCAACCTATCATAGTTTGCTTTATATATTTTGCTTAGGTCTTTAGGTATGTTCACTCCAAGGTATTTTATTTCTTTTTGGTTCCAGTTTAGTTTGATCTTATCAGTTATCTGGTTTAGAGGGTTATAGTGGAATGTCAGTATTTGTGTTTTTGTTATGTTTATCTTGTATCCTGATAATTTTCCAAAATTTTCTATCAAGTTCATCATTTCCATTATTGATTTATCTGGTTGTTCAAGGTAAACTATAATATCGTCTGCAAATAGCCCAATCTTGTGTTCCGCCCCCTTTATTGTTACACCTTTTAATTTCTTATTTTGTCGTATCGCTTGAGCCAATGGTTCTATGAACAGAGCAAACAAGGTGGGCGATAAGCAGCATCCCTGCCTAGTTGATCTTTGTATATTTACTTTGTCTGTTAAGCTACCGTTTATCTTGATTCTTGCCACAGGTTCTTGATATAGCGTCCTTATGCATTGTACTGATTTTTCGTTAAATCCAAAGCGCTCCAGTACACTATATAGGAATTTCCAGTTAACCCTGTCAAATGCTTTTTCTGCGTCTAAACTCATTACTACTGCGCTTTTCTTTTCTTTATGTATTTGGTTAATTATATGTATTGTTCTCCTGATATTGTCATGTGTTTGGCGTCCCTCTATGAATCCAGTTTGATCATCTTCTATCAATTCCGTCAAGAATGTCTTTATTCGTTTACATATAATTGTTGTGTATATTTTATAATCTACATTTAATAAAGAGATTGGTCTATAGTTTCCGCATTGTTCTTTATCTTTCCCTGGTTTTAAAATAACTGAAATGATTGCTTCGTTCCATGATGGAGGTATTTTGTTGTTGTTCAGCGTCCAATTAAATGACTTTAGGAGTTGTGGTGTGAGTTCTTCTATAAACAGTTTATAAAACTCAGATGGGTATCCATCACTACCTGGTGATTTACCGTTTTTAAGTGACTTAATCACATCTCTGATCTCTTGTGTTGTTATTTCTGCTGTTAGTTTTTCATTTTGTTGATTTCCTATTGATGGCAAGTCCAATGTGTCTAGAAATTTTTTGATATCTTTAGTATTTGTTTCTTCAGGTTGCGAGTATAGTTCTTGGTAGAAATTATGGAAAATTTCTTCGATGTTTTCTGGGTTAACTGTGGTTTTATTTGTGGTGGGGTCTTTAATCTTGTATACATTATTCATTGTTTGTTGTTTTCTTAACCGTTTTGCCAGCAGTTTTGTGGCTTTTGGCCCCGTTTCATAATATTTTTGCTTTAGATATCTATTTTTCCTTTCAATTTCATCCATTTGTGTTTCTTTTATCTTTGTTTTTTCTTCTTTAATTTCTTGATATATTTTTGGGTCATTTGTGCTTTGATGTTTACGTTCTAGTTCCCTCAGTCTCTCACATCTTTGTTCATACGCTTCCAGTTTAGTCTTATTTGCTTTTCCTGTTTCAACAATTAATTTACCCCTTAACACGGCTTTTAGTGTGTCCCATAGTATTGTTGGGTCCACTTCTTCATTGTCATTTTCTTGGATATATTCGTTTATGTTTATTTTTATTCTTTCTTTCATTTTCTCATCATTTAACAGTCCTACGTTAAGTTTCCATGTTGTTTGTCATTTTCTATTGTTCAAATATATTTCCATGTATATAGGATTATGATCTGATATTTCTGCCCCTCCAATCCAACAATTTCTCACCCTGTGTCTGTCACCTTCATTCATAAGGAAGTAATCTATTCTAGAGTGTACTTTATGGACTGCTGAATAATGTGTATAGTCTTTTTCGAGTGGGTGCAGGTCCCTCCATATGTCTACCATACCCATTTCTGCCAGTGAGGTTCTTATGAACTTTGTTACATGTTTTTTTGTCTTCTTAACACTTGTTGTGTCAACTTCATGATCCATGACAGCATTTAAGTCTCCTCCACAAATTAGGACTCCTTCACTGTGTGTTGCTATGAGATCAAACAGATGTTGAAAAAAACCCTTGTCACTTTCTGGTGGGGCATAGATGTTCACTAATGTAATCTGCATACCATCTATTCTTCCCTTTATTATTACATACCTGCCTTCTTTATCCTGGATTTCCTGTTCACTTTCAAATTGTATTTTGTTTGAGATTAGTATCATAACCCCCCTTTTTGCTCCTCCCTTAAATGAACTGTAGTAGGAGTTCTTATAGCCAAATCTCTTTAGTTTCACATGTTCTGTCTTGCTCAAATGTGTCTCTTGCATAAATATAATTTCAGCTTTTTCCTTCTTGAATTTTCTTATTATTCTTTCCCTTTTAACAGGTGAGTTCAGACCATTCACCTTTAATGTCATTATCTTAAGATTTTTACCCATATTCATGTTTTTCCATTTTTTTAACTTGTGCTCCTAGCCCCTTTAACAACAAAAATAACACATATTTATATAAAAACACATTAAAAAATCTCGACCTCCGTACTTTGGGCCTTTCTTCTGCCCACTGGTCCCTGTTGGTGGGTGGGGGGTTTGTCTTCACAGAGTGAAGGGCCCTCCCTAGACTTCTAATTACTATCAAAGTAATAGTCATAAGTCTAGAAATATCCAACAAATATCACTTAAACCTCTCCTAGCCGTCTGTTTCTCTTTTACCTTGTCTTCTTGGCCTTCATTTCTTCTGTGCCTTTCTTAATCTTTGTTATGATCTAGGCTTTCAGTTGAAAGCCTTGTAGCTTGTCCTGGGCCCGCTGCTCTACGTCTCTCCCCCTTCTTCCGCCGTTCACTCGTCTCCACTCCGTCTGTCGTGGTGCGTTCAGGGCCGCCGCTGCTCCAGCCGTCTCCTTCGGCACGCTCACCTCAAGGCCCCGCTCCATCATATCCCGCGCTGCCTCTTCGGCCGTGTTGTAGGTTCTTGTGCCTTCCTCCCAATGAATCCTCATTTTCGTTAGCGGCGTTTGGAATCTAATTTTTTTCTCTTTCAGCGTTTTTTTAATATTGGCATATTTCTTCCGCTGCTGCACGATTTCTGTCGGGTAGTCATGGTCAAAAAATACCTGTTTGTCGCCGATTCGTATCTTTTTTTTCCATGCTTGCGTCAGGATTCTTTCCTTTATGTCATATTTCACAAAGTTTACCACAACTGACCTGGGTGGAGAGTTTGTTTTCGGGTTCTGTGCCGGTGCTCTGTGCGCCCGTTGAATCTGCAGATCCGTTTCTCCGGGTATTTCCAGTTCTTTTTTTAAGAACTGATCCATGAATTTTGTCATCGAGTTGCCTTCAATGCCCTCCAGAATTCCAAAGATGCGCATATTGCTTCGTCGGGATCTGCTCTCCAAGTCGTTTATTTTCTCCTGCATCCTCTGCGTTTGTGTCGTCAGGGTTTGTAGTTGTTCGTTTGCCTTGCTTTTCCAATCTTCTAGTTCCGAAATTCGGGTCTGCGCTTCTGTCATACACGCCCGCTGGGAGCGCAGCTCCTCCATGTTTTCCGTTAATTTACGCTCCATTTCTCTTCGGAGGTCCATGATTTCCTCCTTAATTTCTTTTTTCAGTTCCTCCTTAAGAGCCGCTAAATCCTGTTGTAGCTGTCGCTTGAATTCTCTTAACTCTTCACCCAAACTGGCGATGCCAGCGTTCATGTTGTCGAGTCTGGTGTCTTCCATTTTCTCTGCTGTAGACACCTCGTTTTTTTGGGCTTTGCGTACAGCGGTTTTTCCTGCGTTGTTGGAGAGGAATTCTTCAATTTTACCCTGTTTTTGTCCTTGTGCCCGGTTCCTTCGTGTTTTCATCCCTTAGTTTATTGATTCGTTTATGTCGAGTTGGCCATTTACCGATGATTTTTAATCCGGCTAGGGAGAGCTCTTTGTTTAAGTGTTATGTCTCTCCGCCATCTTCCCGGAAGTCCAAAATGCAGTTTTTAAATGAAGGTGTTTATTATTAAGGGGAAAAAAAATCCGAACCTACATGGCCCTGTGTGAAAAAGTGATTGCCCCCTAAACCTAATAGCTGGTTGGGCCACCCTTAGTAGCAACAACTGCAATCAAGCGTTTGCGATAACTGGCAATGAGTCTTCTACTGTGCTGTGGAGGAACTTTGGCCCACTCATCTTTGCAGAATTGTTGTAATTGTCATTGGTCGTGTGCTGACTCCGTCGGCACTCGGGCTGTGCGGTAGTCTCCCTTCTCTCCTCTGGCGCGGTTCTAGACATTTATTGTGACAGCGTCTCAGCGGGGCTTCCGGCTGTCAGTGGAGCTCCGCTGAGCACCTGTTTCTGATCAGCTGATGACCCTTCATCAGCTGATCAATCTATTCCTCCCTATTTAAGGGAGCAGCGCTGCTTGCTCAGGGCTGCGACCTACACACATCTACACAGAGATTTCCACGTCTCCTCTCCAGTCTGGCTTCCCCAACCCCAAAGTCAGTTCCTTCCAGCGCTCAGGTTCCGCCCTCGCTGTTGATTGTAAGTGTATAATCGTCATTTGTGTTTTGCCCCACGAGGCTAGTTATTTTGTTATTTGTGCCTTATTTAATAAATGAACAAACTCACAGCTGCCTACAGAGTCTCATTGATGGCTCGCGAGAGCCATCCATAACAGTAGGTTGCAGCCCAAAGAGACGCCGGTGGCGTGAGTTTGTTTGATTGGACTTGTTGTTCCCCTGTCTGGGTACCAGTGTGCTGGGAGAATATGTCGTCATTCAGGAGCCGCGATCGGAGCCTGGGCTACGAGCTGGCAGAGGCCCTGGACTACGTTGACGGGACTCTCTTCTCTGCTAGCCTTGACGACACTCCCAGCAATATACGCTGGCACCTAGACCTTGCTGAGGACATTATTAATCGCCTTCCCCGCTATTCCAACCACCCGGAAGTAACGGCGAGGAAGGCTGAGATCGCCGTGCAATGGGAGAGACTCCGTGGGCTGGATGAACAGACAGAGAAACGACAGAAACTAAAAAATTCCCATAGCATCCACGTTATCTACCGCAGCAAACTTGAAAGAAATATGACTATGACAAAGGCACAAATGCTCACCTGGCACACCGACAGATGCGGACATGTTCCTCCAAGCGTTTGCTTTCAAATTTTGATCATGATATCCTTTTAGTGTCAGATCAAAGAGTACCGGGTTGTATGATGCAGCAAAGTTAAGCTTCTCCACCCTTCGTCACCTACCGTTATTCTCTTCCTGTACCGGCGTCCTATGGCCTGCCCTTCCTTAAATCTGATTGGCTGCTTAGAAAGGTCTGACAGTGATGAGCGCAACTGTACAGTAGTCTGACAAGTTGAACTTTTTTCAGCACTGAACACCGTGACAAAAAGTGGCCACCGCTCAAAGCATAGGGTTAGGCAGTCGTGGTCCAAGCCGGGACCACGAGGGTGCTGTGGATCTGCCTGAGGACGCCGTGGCTCCCTTCTCCTCTCTGTCCGACGCCGTGGGGGTTCCCTCTCTACAGTCCAGTCACCCCCCTGTGAGCCTCCCAGTGGGCAGGCCGCCTCCTGCTTCATCCTGCCGGCCCTGGTGGCTTTACAGCGCGGGCTGACCACCTGAGGGACTGGGGGTTCTGGGTCAGATGGCCAGTGCATTTCGGCAGGCCACCAGACTCTGTCCGCCAAACTGCCTGCTGGGCCTGGGACTCTGGGCGGCCTCCCGAGCCTCCACATCTTTGGACTTAGGAGGGCTATTGTGGACCCTGGGCGGGGTGTTGTGTTTCCACCTTTCCTGTTCCCCCTACCTCCCACCCGGGTTCCTGTTGTTTGTTCCTGTTGGGGGGGGGGGGGGGGGCTGGGATGTTTCCTTGGGTGTCTGGGAATGTCAGGAGCCAAGCGGGCTTGGTTTCCCACGACTCAGTCCTGATCTATCTGTGGGTGTTGGTGTCGTTTTGTATGCATGTTTAGTATGTATTTCCAGTGTGTTACCGTATCCATAGCCACTGCTCTGGGACCGGCAGCTGTGTGTACTGCTGACAGTCTGCCGGTCTGACCACGCCCCCTCATTGAGTACCATCAGCTGTTCCCAGCCCCGTTGATCATCTTTCCCGGTCCTCGGCCAGGTGCGTCCAATCTACAGTCCCCAGCAATGCGTGTACTTAAGGAGCCTTTTTCCAGTCACGCATTACTGGGTCATTGCACTTGACATACGGTCGTTAATCACTGTATGAAAGTCTAAGTCGTTAAAGGACTGTGTTTCTATTGATGCTTGTTTGGACAAACTCAGACAACTCCAGTTCTGTGAGTATCAGCTGTGTGTGTTTTCCCCGTCTATCTCATTTGTAGACTGTTGAGCGTCCTTGAGGACTCCTTAAGCTTCTTTGGAAACTATTGTTGAAACTGTGTGTCTGTTTCGCTGTGTTTAATAAATGTGTGTGGTGTAACTCCAGCACGTAAATCCTCATTATTTCACCCCTTGCCATGCGCATTGGAAAAGTGCACAGGAGGGTTTATGACAATAAGCACATTTTTAGATTTTTCAACATTAATTGTGCTGCTGCTGCTAAGTGCTGCAGAATATTTAAGAATACTCAACTACCTGGTATTCATTCATTCATTCTTCGGAGCGCAAAAATCAACCTCCACATGGTAGGATTATCCATCACAGGGAGCATGAATCAATAATGGTCAGACTCCATTTACCCTAACCCTTATAGCTTTCATGGTTCCACTGCAGTTTGTTGCTGCTCTGCCACTTCACAGACTCACAGAGGTCTTAATGAAATGTCTGTGATGTGCTTTGATGAAAATATCTTAGGGTTTAAATATCACACCATTTTCCACAACCTGGGCCCTGGTCATTAACCAAAAAATAACTAAAACCAATATTCAGACCCTCAAACCAACTTAATTTTGTCATTACCCCGACTTAGATTTTCCTCTTTTTGTGTGTTCATACACTGTCCCCTTATATATGTGGATTTATATAATAATAATAATAATAATAATAATGCATCATATTTATATAGCACTTTCATAGACACAAGAAGATGTTTTACAGTGGATACAGTATTCATTCACTCCACAGACAATGGTAGTGGTAAGCTACTACTATAGCCACAGCTGCCCTGGGGCAGACTGACAGAAATGTGGCTGCCAATCTGCACCAACGGCCTCTCCGATCACTACCGAACATTTATACACATTCATACACAGTGTTATGGACACTGGAGGCAAGGTGGGTAAAGTGTCTTCCCCAGGGACACAGCAGCAGGATGTCTGGGGATATATAAATGCTTTATTAATTTCAGTATGAAATAATAGTGCTTTAGGACAGTGAAAAATGAGGCAGCAATTTGGCGCAAGCTGATATTTAATGTACTTAATGAGTCTTGCAACACTCAGGAGCAGCTCTGATTGAAGCTTACTTCTCTTTTCCTTCACATTGTGATTTAAAATTAAAAAAAACCACTAAACTAACATTGCTTGAAGTGTTGTAGAGGCGCTTCAGTGTAAAGCTGGATTCACGGTACTTTTACGCTCTAGTCCGCTGAGGTGCTTGTCCGTTTTGGATGAGGCCGGCGCACACGCAGTTGTGTATATGCTTCACTTTTTTTTATCTACCAGGCCAAGCGGTTGACGATTTGCAGACAACTATTATTTGAAGTTTCACCCCAGTCCTATGGGTAGCACAAATGTGCTAACGCACCAGTTTGTTCACTGGCTATATAAAAGTGAAGAAACAACAAGCACATTTTTAGTAGCACCAACATTGGCATCGTTTCAAGGAAAAGTAGGAATTACCATTTTTCAGTGCTCTTCCGCGCTCAAGCTGCTGTTGCTGCAAAACAATTCATGGATGTTTATTCTTGTCTTTCTCTTCCTCTTCGTCTTCTTTGTCTGCTTTGACTTTGTATGCTGTGTTGGTAGCGCCACTTCGTTAATGGGAGGTTCAATGTTGCGCATGCGCAGTTTAATGCGGTCAGGCCACTCGGTCAGAAAATTTGGGCTGCACGCGGACATCCGTGGAGGGGCTCTGCAGACGTCTATGGACTGGAGATGATGATGTAATTTTCACAAATGTCCAAATGTTTAATTTTCTCAACAATTAGTGAGGTTTTTCTTAGAACTTTTTCCTGGCAAGTTTGTTACTTTTTTTTTTACTTTTGCCATGTTTCACCTTTTTTTTTGGTCATATTTTCATGATTTTCTTGTACATTTGCACCTATCCTCTCACTGATAGGTGCATCACAATAAATTAGAATGTCATCAAAAAGTTGATTTATTTCAGTAATTCAGTTCAAAAAATATAAATCCTATCCACCTTATTCCTACACCCCATGATGCCTTGCGTGAATTATGGTAGCAACTTCCGGTACTAGTTTAGAACATATGGTTGTCACTGAAACAAGGCACTTTCCCTTGTTAAAAAAAACAATGACTTTGGCATCAGAAACTCGGGAACAAGGCCTCTTGCACCTCAAAACAGTGACATAATCATACCACTTCCCACGACTATCGAGGGATGGAAAGATGACCTTAAAAAGCATTGGTACCATTCTTTTCTCATCAATAGACAGCAACTGGTCAGGGTCAATAACACATGCTCTTCCCTGTTAAAAACAAGTATTGGCGCCCCACAAGGATGCATTAGTTCTCCATTACTTTTTACCATCTATACTAATGACTGTGTCACTAATGTGCCTGACCATTACCTCATTAAGTATTCTGATGACACTGCTTTGGTAGCACTCATGACAGAGAAGCTACAACCAAAAATCTACTTTGATTGCGTGGATCAGGTAGTGCAGTGGTGTGAGCAGAATTCTCTTATTTTGAATACAATGAAAACGGAGGAAATTATTTTTGGAAATACCCATTTTAATTCTTCTCCAATTTTTATTCATAATGAACCCTCCCTTAGTTATGCTGCTAATAGGTTTAGACAGCCGGGGGACCTCCAATAATGCACTGGGCTTCACTCCTTTCTTCACTCTCAATGAAATATTTTTTTTGCTGGTCATTAACATCTGTTTGTTCTCTCCCATAGATTGAGTCCCCATCGTGCTGTTTGCTCTCTACATGTCTGTTCTTTTCTTCTTCTCTGTCCCCTCACCCCCCCAGCCAGTCGCAGCAGATGACTGCCCCTCCCTGAGCCTGGTTCTGCTGGAGGTTTCTTCCTGTTAAAAGGGAGTTTTCCTCTCCACCATCACCAAGTGCTTGGTCACAGGGGATCGCCTGATTGCTGGGGTCTTTCTGCAACTGTGGGGGTTCCCCCTACAGTTGATAGTGCTATGAGATGACTGTTGTTGTGAAATGGCACTATATAAATAAAGTTGAATTGAATTGAATTGAACCCATAAAACAGTCCCCCTCTCTTAAATATCTGGGGGTGATTGTGGACAGTGCCCTCTCCTGGTCAATCCATGTGGATTACATTTGCAAAAAAGTTCAACAGAGGATCTATTTTTTGAGAAGACTCCGATCTTTTGGAGTGGGAAAGGACATTTTACATCTGTTCTACTGTTCTACAGTTCAAAGTGTCCTTCTGTATGGAAGTCAAGTCTAGTTCTGGGGTCTTACTGTACAGCTGAAAGCCAGGATAGAAAGACTGTTGATCATCTACTCTAAGTTGGTGGGCCACACAGTGGAAGGTGGATTTTCCCGGAGCAGTACTGATCACTGTCTGAGACTGACAAAAAATATTATTGCAGATCCGTCGCATGTCTTGCATGAGGAGTATCAGCTTCTGCCCTCTGGGAAACATTTTAGGATACCAAGAAGCAAAAGGAATAGACATAAGTATTCCTTCATTCCTTACTCCACAATCTTATTGAATAAACAGTGGAGTATAAAGCGATGATGATTTCCCCTTCTGTTGCACACACATAAGTACACATGCATATAGATATACTGTACATACATCTACGCTTTCAGGCATGCATAAATGTATACATTTATACATAACATAGGATTTCCTGTTCCCCTCCCTCATCTATCTCTTAATTTGGATTGGACAGTGTATTGGTGTTTTTGGTTATGTGTTTTTTATGTTTTGTTTTTCACATATTTTAATGAACAGGTGTTCCAATACAAATTTACATGTAAACGGACAAGAAAGATCTTATCTATCTATGACACACAGAGTGATATATTTCAAGTGTTTGTTTCTTGTAATGTTGATGGTTATAGCTTACAGCTATACCCCAAATTCAAAATTTCTCAAAAAAACATAATATTACATTAAATAAATTTTTTTAAAAATTGATTTTTTTTTTTAGATTCAAAGTCAGCACAGCTGCTTTATGGAAATGCTGATTTCATTTTCCAGCAGGACCTGGCACGTGCCCACACTGCCAAAAGTATCAAAACCTGGTTTAATGACCATGGTATCACTGTGCTTGATTGGCCAGCAAACTCTCCAGACCTAAACCCCATAGAGAATCTATGGAGTATTGTCAAGAGGAAGATGAGATACCAGACCCAACAATGCAGACGAGCTGAAAGCCGCTATCAAAGCAACCTGGGCCTCCATAACGTCTCAGCAGTACTACAGGCAGATAACTTCCATGACACGCCATATTGATGCAGTAATTCATTCAAAAGGAGCTCCAACCAAGCACTGAGTATGTACATGGACATACTTTTCAGTCGGCCAACATTTCTATTAAAAATCAATTTTTTTAAATTAATTATACATAATCTTCTATTTTTTTGAGAAACTGAATTTGGGGTTTTCATGAACTGTAAGTCATAACCATCAACATTAAAAGAAATAAACACTTGAAATATATCACTCTGTGTGTAATGAAGCTACAGTATATAAGTTTAATTTTTTAAACTGAATTACTAAATAAATCAACTTTCAATGACATTCTAATTTATTGAGATGCACCTGTACAAACTCTCCTTGCAGTCTTTGTGGGGATGGAGGGGGACAGTTTAACAGAAGGGATGGTTTTGGCTCATTTTGCTGACTAGGCGAATAGCCTTTTTAATTTTTTGCAATGATTTATTCATTTGAAGGAAGTTTTAATAGATTATTTAGGCGTGCTAGGCGAGACAGCATCCATCACACTTTGGATGGTGCATCTCATTTATCTAACAATCTGGCATCATTTTTATCCAAAGTCTTGACCAGGAAACAGAGTGGCAGTCTTAGACACCTCTCTGAAGCTTCTCTCCATCTGCCACCCCTCAACTTAACCCGTCTCCCCCATCAGAGAATCACTGTCTGCTCCCTCTAAAGTAAATAAAAATGTAATGCATAAGTATCCTAAAGTGATTAAACAAAAAGTTGATAAAACTCAAAATAAATATGTAGGCTCTAAATCTAACAACTTGGCCTCTGTTTCTCCTCATAATTTAAAAATTAAATGTGGTTTGTTAAATATTAGGTCTCTAATTTGTTTGTCCCAGTTTGTTAGGGTTGGCAGTAGAGTGCCTGACACTATTTTAACTAACACAGGAACTCCTCAGGACAGAGTGTTGTCTCCTTTTCTTTTCACTCTGTACACTGCTGACTATAGGTGTAGCCAGGATTCTCTTTTAGTGCAGAAATTTTCTGACGATGCTACCTTGGTGGGTTTTCTAAATGAAGGAGATGACTCCAAATATAAAAGTGAGATTGAGGGTTTCATTAGCTGATGTGACAGAAACTTTTTAAAATTAAATGTCACAAAAACGAAAGAGCTTGTAATTGATTTTAGGAAAATAAGAAAAGAAATCTCTCTAGTAATCATTAAGGGACAGATGATTGAAATTGTCCTGTCTTCTAAACATCTTGGTGTTCATTTGAACAACAGACTAAACTGGAAGAAAAACAGTGAAGCTGTTTTTAAAAAGGCACACACGACTTCCGGTTATGGCTGCCACGTAGGACGGACGTGTCTCGCTCTGCTCTGCTCCTGGAAAAAAAAAATCGGCAAATAACTCTCTCATTTGGGACAGAACGTATCCCAGCATTTGGGCGAGGATATGTCGGCGAAGCCTAAGGCTGGAAAACCAGGAAAAGGAAAAAGCGAGCCGCCGAAACAGTCCAAATTAACGGACTTTCAGGTCTGTGACGCAGCAAACAAAACTCCATATATGGCGGAGGAGGCTGGCAACGCTGCGATTTCTGCGGGGAATGGCGCAGATGCGCTGATGGCTGCCATGAGTTCAATGAGAGCGGACTTTTCCTCTAGATTTGATGGGATTATGACAGCGTTGGAAGGAATAAGAAAGGAATTGGGTGACTGTGTAGAACGAACGGCGCAGATGGAGCTCCGTCTCGCTAGTGCTGAAGATGACGTCACCCGTCTTCAATTAAAGGTGTGCACTTTGGAAAAAAAAAAAAAAAATCTCTGGAAGATAATATTTTGGATTTGGAATCTCGGTCGAGACAGAATAATTTGAGGCTGGTGGGTCTTCCAGAGGAATCAGAAGGTCGGGACGTATGTTCCATTCTGGAAAAGTGGATTCCGGAGGTGCTGGGCAGCGAGGAGTTGCAATCAGCAGTGGTTCTGGAAAAAGCACATCGTATTGGCCCACGGAGAGATAAGGGACCGCCGAGGACCTTAATTATGAAGTTTCTTAGCAACAGAGACAGGATGAAGATCTTCAACGCTGCACGTGCTAAAGGAGAGATTAAACACCAGGACCAGCAGGTGCGGTTCTACCCAGATTTGGCCACAGGAATCCAGCAATTGAGGAAGCAGTTTGATCCCGTACGTAAGGAGCTGCGCAACCTTGGGATTCGTCATGGTGTAATCTATCCTGCGAGACTGCTGACCACGTATGAGGGCAGAACCCACATCTTCAAGACCCCAGAGGAGGCGCAGGAGTTCATCAAGAAGATCAAAGAAGAAGAAGAGACTGGTGGGAGCTAAGCATGAACAAAATATAAGGTAGAATAATTAAGCATTTGCACAGGCATCTGACTGACTTGAAGTAAATAGTAAGTTTACAAAATATAGATTGTATTATATATTAAAAAAAACAAAACAAAAACAAAACAAACAAACAAACAAAAAAAAACTATGATGTACAAAGTTGTTAAAAATTTTGGAGTTAAGTTGGAAAACTACAGAGGAGAGTTAATGTTACGTCATTAAAAGCAGTAGAGTTAGGGTGATTGGGAGGATGAAGAAGGAGTGGCTTAGGCTGTTCCCCGTGGGTGTGGAACGGTCGATGGCTATATCGGGAGACAGAATTTTTCTTTTGATTTTGGGGGGTTTGCCACAAGTGTGGGAAGGGGAAATTTGTTTGTGTGTAGTTTGTAGGATGAATGTTCAACCACTCATGTTTTTGCTTCTCTGTATGAGCATGTTTACACTGCAAGGTAATCCCAAACTCTCTATTGATCATGGACCAAAGTGTTAATCTTAATTTAACTTCATGGAATTGCAGAGGTCTACAAAATTTAAAAAAACTTAAACAAGTTATGAATAAAATAAAGGACATGGGTTCAAGAATTGTGTTTTTACAAGAAACTCATCTGATAGAGGAGGATGTTAAAAGAATTAGGAGTAGATGGCAGGGAAGTGTATTCACTTCTTCATTTTCATCCCGAGCCAGGGGAGTTATGACTCTCATACATAAATCAGTTCCTTTTCAAGTGAAAAATGTAATTGGAGACAAATTTGGAAGCTATGTAATCATTCAAGGTTCTTTGCTATTAGAAAATATAAATCTTGTGAACTTATATGGTCCCAATATAGATGATCAGAAGTTCTTTGCTAATTTATTTCTCATCTTATCATCACTTACAGGGCAACATATAATAGCAGGGGATTTTAATTGTACATTGAATCCAGGTGTGGATAGATCAACAGGACTGGATTGTACGCACATTGGATGTAGGATGACTATTAATCATTTTATGAAAGAATTGAGATTGTTAGATATATGGAGAGAAATGAAACCACAAGTTAAAGCCTATTCTTGTTATTCCAGTACCTACAAGACATTCTCACGTATTGATTATTTTTTGATTTCCACAGAATTAAGGTCCAAGATTCAAAACTGATTTTATGATAACATCGTGATCTCTGATCATGCACCCTGTTGTCTAATATATGTAGATAAAAAATTGACAAAGGAATCAGGTAGATGGCAATTTCAGCATAAATGGCTTCAGGATGAGGAATTTGTCAAGTATATAGAAAAACAGATAGACGAGTTCTTTGACATCAATACTACACAAACATCAGCATGTGTAAAGTGGGAGGCTTTCAAAGCTTTTATTAGGGGACATATTATTAGTTATACAGGATCAAAATCTAAGAAGACTCGAGAGGAGAGAGCTAAATTGGAACATAAAATAAAAAATCTTCAGGAAAAAGTGTATGCAGGAAGTGACCCAAGGTTGGAGAATGAATTACTGATTTTGAGAGCTGAATACGACAAAAAATCAGCGAATAGAGCTGCCTCGAGTCTTCTAAGATTGAAACAATCTTTTTATGAACAAGGTGAAAAATCAGGAAAATTATTAGCATGGCAGATTAAACAATTGGAAATTAAAACACCAATTACCAGTATTATAAGTAAAGGACAGGTAGTTATAGATCCTTTAGAAATTAATAGAGCCTTTAGAGATTACTATGAAAAATTATATGATACCAAAAATGAACCTGATTTAACAAAACTAAATGGGTTTTTGAACGAACTATCTATACCGTGTATTCCAAATGAAAACAGGGAGATATTGGAGTCTAAAATTAGTCAAGAAGAAGTTGGGCTAGCCATTGATAATATGAAATCAGGAAAAAGTGCAGGACCAGATGGTCTTCCAGTTGATCTTTATAAAAAATTTAAGAATAAATTAATAAAACCTTTTTTGGAAATGGTTTTAGAAGCATTTCAAAATAATAATTTACCATCATACATAAATAATGCCTTAATTATACTGCTGCCAAAACCAGGTAAGCCCTCTAATAAATGTGAAAATATGAGACCAATAAGCCTATTAAACGCCGACCTTAAGATAATCTGTAAAATTTTAGCAAGACGAATACAAGAAATTTTACCAAATATTATTAATCGAGATCAGAATGGCTTTATAAAGGGTAGACAAGGCTTCCATAATGTAAGAAGACTATTTAATATTATTTATTTTAATAAAGAAGCACCGGATACAGCTCTCCTATCATTGGACGCCGAAAAGGCCTTTGATAGAGTTGAATGGCCCTTTCTTTTTGAAGTCCTACAAAGGTTTGGACTTGGAAATAATTTCATAAAATGGGTTCAAATAATATACAATAATGCTACAGCAGAAATCCTAACAAATAACAATATTTCAAAACCAATAAAAATCAATAGAGGATGTCGACAAGGCTGTCCACTTTCACCTTTACTGTTTACTATGGCAATTGAACCTTTAGCGATAGCGATACGTTTACATTCACAAATATATGGAATTAAAGTTGGACCAACAGAACATAAAATCTCCCTGTACGCCGATGATATAATTTTGTTTATGTCGAATCTAAAAAAATCAATTCCAACCTTGTTGAATTTAATAAAGAATTTTGGGGAAATATCAGGATATAAAATAAATAAAACTAAATCTTCAATATTAATGCTAAATGAGATCCAGAGAAATTACCCAGCCCCTGAGGTAAATCAATTCAATGTTGTAAATCAGTTTAAATATTTAGGAATCCAAATTATGCCTAAGCTAGAATCAGTCGCCAGTGTCAACTATGAAGCCTTAATGTCAGATATCAGTGAGTTAACTCAGAGATGGATGTCACTACCAATGTCGATGATCGGGAGAATCAATATACTTAAAAGTAATATTTTACCTAAAATACTTTATTTATTTCAATACATTCCCTTATCACCACCTTTAGATCTATTCTCAAGAATAAAAAAAAAGTTAGTGGAATTTATATGGAACAACAGGAGGGCTAGATTACGTTTGTCTTTATTATATTTACCATTTGATCGTGGAGGTCTGAAATGTCCAAATTTTATGTTGTATTATTGGTCGGCACAACTGAGGTCTATGACATATTATTTTTCATCAAATGATCTCCCTCACTGGACTGAAATGGAATCATACAATTTACCTTTACCTCTTCCCATATTCATATACTCAGATTCGGCAAAAAAATTACAAAAACAAGTTAAAAATCCATTTGTAAAGCATATGATCAAAATATGGTGTGAAGCTAAAAACTATTTAAAAGAACCACAGTTATTGTCACAATTTAGTCCAATATGGGGTAATCAATATTTTAAACCAGGGAGAGCGGACGCTGTATTTAAAGTATGGAATTTAAAAGGGATACAAAAGATTCAGGATTTATATTTGCCATGTGCAGACAACATAATGTCTTTTGAAGAGCTGAGGATCAAATTTAATCTCAATAGAACACATTTTTTTAAATATCTTCAACTTAGAAACTTTATTCGATCAAATCAAAATAAAGCTCTCACTCGACCTATTTATTCATCCTTGGAAAAAATGATGATGAAAGATAGTAAAAGAAAGGGTATTATTTCAGAGTTTTATAACTCATTGACACTATCTTCAAGTGAAAATTCACTGAAAAGATTAAACTACTGGAAAGAAGATCTGCAAATTGAAATTTCAGAGGAACAATGGGAATTGGCTTGTACAGAAGCTCAAACCAAATCAATAAATGCACGCCTTAAATTGATACATTTCAAATGGTTAATGCGGATGTATGTTACACCGGAGGAGTTAAATAGATATAACAAAAATATACCAGATACATGCACAAAATGCATGGAAAGTAAAGGAACCCTATTTCATTGTTTATGGGAATGTAGATTAATAAGAATGTTTTGGGAAGAGGTGAGGGTAACAATTGAAAAAATAATCTCAAAACAAATCATATTGAATCCTAAACTGTTTTTGTTGGGTCTGTACCCAGAAAAGCATAATTTTAATAAAAGTGAAAGAACATTCATAGACCTCAGTTTGCTTAATGCCAAAAAATGTATTGCACTATTATGGAAAAAGACTCATAGACCAGATGTGACTCAGTGGTTAAGACAGATGTTAACAAACCTTCCATTAGAAAGAATAACATATATACTAAAATCAAAGGAAATTGTGTTTGAGAATATATGGAGACCTTTTATTGATTATGTAAAAAATTTAAACATAACTCTTGAAGAAGAAGGTGAATGATGTGTGTGGACCTTGTAAATTCCAAACTGGTGAACATAATATGTATACTTATGTATTGGATTGTCTAGACTAAACAGAGGAGCATTGTTGAAGATTTGATTTTGTTGGTGGTTGTTGGTGTTTTTAGTGCATTTTTTTTTTTGTAGTACTTTAGCGTTAGTGTTTGATTGTTTGTATCATGTTTGTTAAAAAAAAAAAAAAGGTTCAATAAAGATATTGTGGAAAAAAAAAAAAAGGCACACACTATGAGTAACCCCCACAACAGCCATGGACAAGCAGAGCGCTCAGCTGGAGCAATTAGTAGAACAATGTGAAGTGTGTATTGAGATCAATAGGCAGCAGCTCTTTGTCTAGCTCCTTCCTGCCAGTTCCTTGGTTGATATGTATGACTCAAATGCAAACGTTCAGGCTTCCTGCTCTGACTGTGATGCAAATGTCCCATGCCTTTCATGTATTGTCTGTAACTGGGTATAAAAACTGCATATGCTCTGTAGCTCACTCTCTCTCTGACTGCTCAACTGACTGCACGCATTGCCTTTGCCTGAGAGCCTGAGGACCCGCTCCAGCCCGCCTGCACAGGGCTGGAGTGAGTTCTATGATGGCGGGATGAATGATAATAAAAACCCACTTCTAAACCCTTAGTTCGCTCCTTATTATTTCATGCTGCCACATTGGTGACCCCGAGAAAGAACACGCTGGCAGCCCCTGGCGGCGACTCTCCGACAACAAGCGAACGCAGCAGCCTGATGCAAATGATCTGCCCTCCCTTCTGCTACAGGGAGACCTCGACGCAGAGCCACCACCAGGCGAAACTCTCCGGAGATCACCCACGACCGGGAAAGCTGCAGAAGGCTTCATGGTGAGATCTGCATGCTTGAGATCTGCACATCCACGCTGGGACCGGCCGCTCTCACAGCTCCTCCACACGAGAGCACACGCACTTCGTCCTCTCTCCACGACGGCGACCTCCAGGGCTGACGGAGAACGCAGCACGTGGACCTGAACGCACCACGACCCGACACAGCAAACAACGCAACAGCTTACAGGGATGACCATCGGCGCCGACGACGCTGATCTCCAGCAAGCTCCCTGACCCTGACTCGCCTCTACCGCAGACCTGCCATGCACCGAACCCCGCACGCACTCCGGGGGGTTATGAGGACAGCGCACCATGCACGGGACAATACCGGCTCCACACAGACCGCCATCGTCCTTCGCCGCTGCACACAGAACCTTCAGGGCTGCTCACACACCTGAAGCACGCACGCAGCTCGCTCACAGGATTTTCTAATGGTCTCAGCCACGGCGCACAAGGGAATTCAGCCGTCAGCTTTCCCCGAGGACTTTAGGGCTGCGCGCGCAGCTAAAGTCAACACGCCAAGTCCCTCACAGCTGCAGCTCCTTTTTTCTTCATGGCCGAGAGAGGAGTCAGTGACTTTTTTCTTCTTACAGCTGCTGTGGACCTCCGCACGTTCAACGGGACAGCCCCTCAACATCGCGGATCCACAGGCAATTTTTGCACGGCCCAGACAATTTCGCCGTCCCGGGCCGGCACTTGCTACCCCCACCCCCTCCCTCCACCGCCGCCTGCAGCGAGCTTTCCCCCGCAGCTCGCTCCCAAAGCCGGACTATCGAGGCCTCAGCTTCCCGCTGAGCCCTCTGGGGGGGAGTGTATGGGTAACCCCCACAACAGCCACGGACAAGCAGAGCGCTCAGCTGGAGCAATTAGTAGAACAATGTGAAGTGTGTATTGAGATCAATAGGCAGCCGCTCTTTGTCTAGCTCCTTCCTGCCAGTTCCGCGGTTGATATGTATGACTCAAATGCAAACGTTCAGGCTTCCTGCTCTGACTGTGATGCAAATGTCCCATGCCTTTCATGTATTGTCTGTAACTGGGTATAAAAACTGCATATGCTCTGTAGCTCACTCTCTCTCTGACTGCTCAACTGACTGCACGCATTGCCTTTGCCTGAGAGCCTGAGGACCCGCTCCAGCCCGCCTGCACAGGGCTGGAGTGAGTTCTATGATGGTGGGATGAATGATAATAAAAACCCACTTCTAAACCCTTAGTTCGCTCCTTATTATTTCATGCTGCCACACACACTAGACTTTTTTTCCTGAAAAAGTTAAGCTCATTTAATATTAGTAAGAAGTTTCTCAATGTCTTTTATCAGGGAATCTTGGCTAGTGTCTTGTTTTATACTGTGCTCTGTTTGGCGGGGGGTGGGGGGTGGGTATTGGGGTGGAGGATAAAAATAGGATCAACAAGTTGATAAAGAAGACCGGCTCCATGATTGGCCTTACTCTGGACACTCTTGAGGTCATAATGGAGAAGAGAATGAGGTCCAAATTGAAGACTGTGTTGCAACTTGAAAGTCCTCCTTTTCATCATGTTTTTAATGAATGTCAGTTCTCTTAGTGAGAGACTGTTAATGCCTTGGTACTCCACAGAAAGACTGAGGAGGGTTTTGTTCCTGGAGCAATTAGATTTTATAAGAAGCATTTGTAGGTGGGGTGTTATTGCATCTTATTGTCATCTTATCTTATGCATTTGCATCTGTCTTTAAGTGTTATGCTGTTATGAATGTGTTGTGAATGTTTGTTTTGAACTGGTGGCAAGTGAATTTCCCCTGTGGGATTAATAAAGTTATCTTATCTTATCTTATCTTAACTCCTAAGTCTCTGCTAGTCCATGATTTGTCAATTGATCATCAGATTGATTTGCTATCCCTTACAGAGACTTGGTTAGGGCAAGAGGATTATGTTAGCTTAAATGAATCAACTCCCTCTAATTATTTAAATGATCAAAATCCCAGAAGTTCTGGTCATGGAGGTGGAGTAACAACAATTTAGCACTCCAAATTACTAGTTGATGTAAAGCAAAAAAATTAAAAAATTAAAAAAAAATGTTAGAATTCCTTTGAGGGCCTGGTCCTCAGTATTGGGCATGTGTTTTAGGTTTAACCCAATTTTATTTGCCAAAGTTTAGCATCCTCCCACACCTTACTCAGAGTTTTTATCTGAATTTGCTGGATTCTTAGCTAATTTAGTGCTTAAATCTGACAGAATAACTATAGTAGAGGGCTTTAATATACATGTAGATGTAGATAGTGATTGCCTTAATATGACATTTATTTCAATATTAGACTTGATGGGGTTTTCTCAGAAAGTAGGAAATTCTACCCATTATCTCCACCACACGTTGGACCTTGTTCTGACATATTGCATAGCAATAGAAAATCTGGTAGTGTCTCCTCATAACCCTGTACAGTCAGACTATTATCTGTTAACTTTTGATTTTACTATTTCTGACTATTTGGCTCCTACAGAAAAATATTACTATAGTAGATGTCTCTCAGATGATGCTGTTACCAAATTTAAGCAGAGTGTTTCCTCAATCACATGTGTCAACACAGCAAAGATAACTTATGGAGATTTTACTCTTTCTGTAATTGATAGCATGGTAGATAGTGTTACAGTTTCTCTGCATCAGACTCTAGGCATGGTGGCCCCTTTAAAAAAAAACGTCTAATCAGAGATTTCTGACTCCTTGGTTCAATACAGAAACTCGTAGCTTAAAACAGAAGACTCACCAATTAGAAAGAAAATGGTGCTCCACTAAATTAGACAAAATCTATCTAGCTTGGAGAAATCAACTTCTAATTTATAAAAAATCTCTTAGGAAAGCCAGAACAACTTATTATTCTGCATTAATAGAAGAGAACAAGAATAATCCCAGGTTTCTTTTCAGCACTGTAGCCAGGCTGACAAAGAGTCAGGGCTCTGTCAATCCTAGCATTACCTTAGAGCTTATTAGTCAGGACTTTATGAACTTCTTCAATAATAAAATTTCATTTATCAAAGATAAAATCAGTCAGATCCTTCCCATTGTTAACTTAAATACAGTAACTACTACAACTCTTTCAACTGATATCTGTTTGGATGAGTTTACTCCAATTGACCTTTTAGAGTTAAATAAAATAATTTCCTCATTCAAGCCTTCAACTTGTCTTTTAGACCCTATTTCTACCAGGTTATTTAAAGAAGTCTTTCCATTTATTGGTAGCTCTGTTCTTCAAATAAGCAATTCTTCATTAACATTAGGCCATGTACCACAGGCTTTTAAAACTGCTGTAATTAAACCCTTACTTAAAAAGCCAACGCTGGATCCAGGAGTTTTAGTTAACTATAGACCAATCTCTAATCTCTAATCTCAATTCAAAAATCTTAGAAAGAGGACTTCCGGTTATGGCTGCCACGTAGGACGGACGTGTCTCGCTCTGCTCTGCTCCTGGAGAAAAAAAATCGGCAAATAACTCTCTCATTTGGGACAGAACGTATCCCAGCATTTGGGCGAGGATATGTCGGCGAAGCCTAAGGCTGGAAAACCAGGAAAAGGAAAAAGCGAGCCGCCGAAACAGTCTAAATTAACGGATTTTCAGGTCTGTGACGCAGCAAACAAAACTCCATATATGGCGGAGGAGGCTGGCGGCGGTGCGATGTCTGCGGGGAATGGCGCAGATGCGCTGATGGCTGCCATGAGTTCAATGAGAGCGGACTTTTCCTCTAGATTTGATGGGATTATGACAGCGTTGGAAGGAATAAGAAAGGAATTGGGTGACTGTGTAGAACGAACGGCGCAGATGGAGCTCCGTCTCGCTAGTGCTGAAGATGACGTCACCCGTCTTCAATTAAAGGTGCGCACTTTGGAAAAAAAAAATAAATCTCTGGAAGATAATATTTTGGATTTGGAATCTCGGTCGAGACAGAATAATTTGAGGCTGGTGGGTCTTCCAGAGGAATCAGAAGGTCGGGACGTATGTTCCTTTCTGGAAAAGTGGATTCCGGAGGTGCTGGGCAGCGAGGAGTTGCAATCAGCAGTGGTTCTGGAAAAAGCACATCGTATTGGCCCACGGAGAGATAAGGGACCGCCGAGGACCTTAATTATGAAGTTTCTTAGCAACAGAGACAGGATGAAGATCTTCAACGCTGCACGTGCTAAAGGAGAGATTAAACACCAGGACCAGCAGGTGCGGTTCTACCCAGATTTGGCCACAGGAATCCAGCAATTGAGGAAGCAGTTTGATCCCATACGTAAGGAGCTGCGCAACCTTGGGATTCGTCATGGTATAATCTATCCTGCGAGACTGCTGACCACGTATGAGGGCAGAACCCACATTTTCAAGACCCCAGAGGAGGCGCAGGAGTTCATCAAGAAGATCAAAGAAGAAGAAGAGACTGGTGGGAGCTAAGCATGAACAAAATATAAGGTAGAATAATTAAGCATTTGCACAGGCATCTGACTGACTTGAAGTAAATAGTAAGTTTACAAAATATAGATTGTATTATATATTAAAAAAACAAAACAAAAACAAAACAAACAAAAAAAAACTATGATGTACAAAGTTGTTAAAAATTTTGGAGTTAAGTTGGAAAACTACAGAGGAGAGTTAATGTTACGTCATTAAAAGCAGTAGAGTTAGGGTGATTGGGAGGATGAAGAAGGAGTGGCTTAGGCTGTTCCCCGTGGGTGTGGAACGGTCGATGGCTATATCGGGAGACAGAATTTTTCTTTTGATTTTGGGGGGTTTGCCACAAGTGTGGGAAGGGGAAATTTGTTTGTGTGTAGTTTGTAGGATGAATGTTCAACCACTCATGTTTTTGCTTCTCTGTATGAGCATGTTTACACTGCAAGGTAATCCTAAACTCTCTATTGATCATGGACCAAAGTGTTAATCTTAATTTAACTTCATGGAATTGCAGAGGTCTACAAAATTTAAAAAAACTTAAACAAGTTATGAATAAAATAAAGGACATGGGTTCAAGAATTGTGTTTTTACAAGAAACTCATCTGATAGAGGAGGATGTTAAAAGAATTAGGAGTAGATGGCAGGGAAGTGTATTCACCTCTTCATTTTCATCCCGAGCCAGGGGAGTTATGACTCTCATACATAAATCATTTCCTTTTCAGGTGAAAAATGTAATTGGAGACAAATTTGGAAGATATGTAATCATTCAAGGTTCTTTGCTATTAGAAAATATAAATCTTGTGAACTTATATGGTCCCAATATAGATGATCAGAAGTTCTTTGCTAATTTATTTCTCATCTTATCATCACTTACAGGGCAACATATAATAGCAGGGGATTTTAATTGTACATTGAATCCAGGTGTGGATAGATCAACAGGACTGGATTGTACGCACATTGGATGTAGGATGACTATTAATCATTTTATGAAAGAATTGAGATTGTTAGATATATGGAGAGAAATGAAACCACAAGTTAAAGCCTATTCTTGTTATTCCAGTACCTACAAGACATTCTCACGTATTGATTATTTTTTGATTTCCACAGAATTAAGGTCCAAGATTCAAAACTGCTTTTATGATAACATCGTGATTTCTGATCATGCACCCTGTTGTCTAATATATGTAGATAAAAAATTGACAAAGGAATCAGGTAGATGGCAATTTCAGCATAAATGGCTTCAGGATGAGGAATTTGTCAAGTATATAGAAAAACAGATAGACGAGTTCTTTGACATCAATACTACACAAACATCAGCATGTGTAAAGTGGGAGGCTTTCAAAGCTTTTATTAGGGGACATATTATTAGTTATACAGGATCAAAATCTAAGAAGACTCAAGAGGAGAGAGCTAAATTGGAACATAAAATAAAAAGTCTTCAGGAAAAAGTGTATGCAGGAAGTGACCCAAGGTTGGAGAATGAATTACTGATTTTGAGAGCTGAATACGACAAAAAATCAGCGAATAGAGCTGCCTCGAGTCTTCTAAGATTGAAACAATCTTTTTATGAACAAGGTGAAAAATCAGGAAAATTATTAGCATGGCAGATGCTAATTGGAAATTAAAACACCAATTACCAGTATTATAAGTAACAGACAGGTAGTTATAGATCCTTTAGAAATTAATAGAGCCTTTAGAGATTACTATGAAAAATTATATGATACCAAAAATGAACCTGATTTAACAAAACTAAATGGGTTTTTGAACGAACTATCTATACCGTGTATTCCAAATGAAAACAGGGAGATATTGGAGTCTAAAATTAGTCAAGAAGAAGTTGGGCTAGCCATTGATAATATGAAATCAGGAAAAAGTGCAGGACCAGATGGTCTTCCAGTTGACCTTTATAAAAAATTTAAGAATAAATTAATAAAACCTTTTTTGGAAATGGTTTTAGAAGCATTTCAAAATAATAATTTACCATCATACATAAATAATGCCTTAATTATACTGCTGCCAAAACCAGGTAAGCCCTCTAATAAATGTGAAAATATGAGACCAATAAGCCTATTAAACGCCGACCTTAAGATAATCTGTAAAATTTTAGCAAGACGAATACAAGAAATTTTACCAAATATTATTAATCGAGATCAGAATGGCTTTATAAAGGGTAGACAAGGCTTCCATAATGTAAGAAGACTATTTAATATTATTTATTTTAATAAAGAAGCACCGGATACAGCTCTCCTATCATTGGACGCCGAAAAGGCCTTTGATAGAGTTGAATGGCCCTTTCTTTTTGAAGTCCTACAAAGGTTTGGACTTGGAAATAATTTCATAAAATGGGTTCAAATAATATACAATAATGCTACAGCAGAAATCCTAACAAATAACAATATTTCAAAACCAATAAAAATCAATAGAGGATGTCGACAAGGCTGTCCACTTTCACCTTTACTGTTTACTATGGCAATTGAACCTTTAGCGATAGCGATACGTTTACATTCACAAATATATGGAATTAAAGTTGGACCAACAGAACATAAAATCTCCCTGTACGCCGATGATATAATTTTGTTTATGTCGAATCTAAAAAAATCAATTCCAACCTTGTTGAATTTAATAAAGAATTTTGGGGAAATATCAGGATATAAAATAAATAAAACTAAATCTTCAATATTAATGCTAAATGAGACCCAGAGAAATTACCCAGCCCCTGAGGCAAATCAATTCAATGTTGTAAATCAGTTTAAATATTTAGGAATCCAAATTATGCCTAAGCTAGAATCAGTCGCCAGCGTCAACTATGAAGCCTTAATGTCAGATATCAATGAGTTAACTCAGAGATGGATGTCACTACCAATGTCGATGATCGGGAGAATCAATATACTTAAAAGTAATATTTTACCTAAAATACTTTATTTATTTCAATACATTCCCTTATCACCACCTTTAGATCTATTCTCAAGAATAAAAAAAAAGTTAGTGGAATTTATATGGAACAACAGGAGGGCTAGATTACATCTGTCTTTATTATATTTACCATTTGATCGTAGAGGTCTGAAATGTCCAAATTTTATGTTGTATTATTGGTCGGCACAACTGAGGTCTATGACATATTATTTTTCATCAAATGATCTCCCTCACTGGACTGAAATGGAATCATACAATTTACCTTTACCTCTTCCCATATTCATATACTCAGATTCGGCAAAAAAATTACAAAAACAAGTTAAAAATCCATTTGTAAAGCATATGATCAAAATATGGTGTGAAGCTAAAAACTATTTAAAAGAACCACAGTTATTGTCACAATTTAGTCCAATATGGGGTAATCAATATTTTAAACCAGGGAGAGCGGACGCTGTATTTAAAGTATGGAATTTAAAAGGGATACAAAAGATTCAGGATTTATATTTGCCATGTGCAGACAACATAATGTCTTTTGAAGAGCTGAGGATCAAATTTAATCTCAATAGAACACATTTTTTTAAATATCTTCAACTTAGAAACTTTATTCGATCAAATCAAAATAAAGCTCTCACTCGACCTATTTATTCATCCTTGGAAAAAATGATGATGAAAGATAGTAAAAGAAAGGGTATTATTTCAGAGTTTTATAACTCATTGACACTATCTTCAAGTGAAAATTCACTGAAAAGATTAAACTACTGGAAAGAAGATCTGCAAATTGAAATTTCAGAGGAACAATGGGAATTGGCTTGTACAGAAGCTCAAACCAAATCAATAAATGCACGCCTTAAATTGATACATTTCAAATGGTTAATGCGGATGTATGTTACACCGGAGGAGTTAAATAGATATAACAAAAATATACCAGATACATGCACAAAATGCATGGAAAGTAAAGGAACCCTATTTCATTGTTTATGGGAATGTAGATTAATAAGAATGTTTTGGGAGGAGGTGAGGGTAACAATTGAAAAAATAATCTCAAAACAAATCATATTGAATCCTAAACTGTTTTTGTTGGGTCTGTACCCAGAAAAGCATAATTTCAATAAAAGTGAAAGAACATTCATAGACCTCAGTTTGCTTAATGCCAAAAAATGTATTGCACTATTATGGAAAAAGACTCATAGACCAGATGTGACTCAGTGGTTAAGACAGATGTTAACAAACCTTCCATTAGAAAGAATAACATATATACTGAAATCAAAGGAAATTGTGTTTGAGAATATATGGAGACCTTTTATTGATTATGTAAAAAATTTAAACATAACTCTTGAAGAAGAAGGTGAATGATGTGTGTGGACCTTGTAAATTCCAAACTGGTGAACATAATATGTATACTAATGTATTGGATTGTCTAGACTAAACAGAGGAGCATTGTTGAAGACTTGATTTTGTTGGTGGTTGTTGGTGTTTTTAGGGTATTTTTTTTTTTTTGTAGTACTTTAGTGTTAGTGTTTGATTGTTTGTATCATGTTTGTTAAAAAAAAAAAAAAAGGTTCAATAAAGATATTGTGGAAAAAAAAAATCTTAGAAAGAGTTGTTGCTATGCAATTAGTTGACCACTTGTAGGGAAATTATCCATCACAGTACTGAAACAGCCTTAGTGAAGGTCGCTAATGACCTCCTGATCGCATCTGATAATGGACTTGTTTCTGTACTTGTCCTTTTAGACCTTAGTGCAGCTTTTGATACTATCAATCATAATATCGCTTACCATACAGCCAGGGGATGTCCAACAATGCACTGGGTTTCACTCCTTTCTTCACTCTCAATGAAATATTTTTGCTGGTCATGAACATCTGTTGTTCTCTCCCATAGAATGGATCCCTGTTGTGCTGTTTGCTCTCTATACATCTGTTCTTTTCTTCTTCTTCTCTATCCACTCACCCCCCAGCCAGTTGCAGTAAATGCCTGCCCCTCCCTGAGCCTGGTTCTGCTAGAGGTTTCTTCCTGCTAAAAGGGAGCTTTTCCTCTCCACTGTTGCCAAGTGCTTGCTCACAGGGGATCACCTGATTGCGCGGGTCTTTCTGCAATTGTGGGGTTTTCCCCTACAGTTTGAAAGTGCTATGAGATGACTGTTGTTGTGAAATAGTGCTATATAAATCAAGTTGAATTGAATTTATTGAAAGAAAAGCATTTTCAGATTTTTGCAAAGATGTTTTTATTTTGAAGAGAAAATCATTTTTGGTGCCCCTTTTTGTCATTGATCTTTACATAATTAATGATGAAGACCATGGTCTCTGTGGAAGTTGATAATCTGTAAAAATCTGTGGGGTATTAAATATGTCCATGAGTATATAGTTCTTAAAGTAAAACAGATACCAACTAAGTAAGACAAAGTTGACATATATTTTTAACAAATCTCATTCCATGTGCTCTTTTGTATTATTAATTTGTGCCCCTGCCTCTCAGATGGCCTCTGCACAGCCCTGAAATGAATTCATGTGGCCAGTAAACTGAAGATGATACAACACACTGGAGAAAAATTATGTTACATAACATAAGCTGTAATAACCAAATGTTGCCATTTTAGGGTTCAATGTTCTAAAATTCAAACTGCTGCATAATTTAAGTGTAGCCCTGTCTATAATTATCTATAGACACAACACTGTTTTTGCGTAAATGTAATCTTTGGAAATGGTTTAATTTAATTTAAAATGTGGAATTGAAAATGGTTGTTTTATATTTTTCTTTTTTTAAAAAAGCTGTTATTGTATTTTTGCAATAATTTTCTAATGAGTTTGAGTGTCATATCTGTACAAAAAGCTGTTAATAATTTATTTATGATGTAACCTGCTATTTTGATTGACAAGCGCTTTGGAATGTAAGTTTTGGGGAACCAATCAGTTTTTGTCCAGAAGGCAGATGGGCGGAGCAATTAATAACGGTTACAAGTTTTTCACCTTAAAAGGCTGGAGCCTCAGGGAGATGTAGCAGTTGGTCACAGAAGGCTGAAGGTGATTTTGTCTGTCTGTGTCATCGGGATAACGCAGAGTTACAACTTGTTTAGAAAGGCTCGATTGCTGACAGCCAGAAAGGAAGGGAGATTAAAGAGACCGATCTGGACCCCGACCGGACCGTTTTTTCCAAGAAGACGGACTTTACCACTTGTCTAGGGCCCCTAGATCCTCATCTCTTTCTCCCAGCAACAGCTCTGTCATCACCCACTGCTTTTCTCTACACTAACGGCTGAGTCCAGCAGTTTGACTCTCCAACGACGGGCTCCTTCCTCACCAACGACTGTACTCTCCACCAACAGTCTTTCTCTACCTCAACGTTTTACCGACCAGTGGTTCTCCTCAGCTAACATTCCAGACTATCAGGCCTGCAATGGTGGGAGGGATTTTTTTTTTTTTTACATTTATTTTAGTATTTTGAGACTTTTAGGAAAATAGGGCTGATGTGTGTGATTGATGTGTGTTAATGAGTGATTTCAATTTAAAACTGCTGTAAATATCTTTTAAATGTTGAAATCTACACTAAATCAGTTAAACTGACTTTAAAATTGCTGTTTTTGTGTCTGTTTTAAGTCATTTTGTTTTAAGTCTTTCCATATAATTTAGTTAAATTGTGTCTTGCTGTAAATTACATTGTTTCATCTTATTGGGAAAATATATACATCTTCATTGATTTATTTCTCAACAAGTGGAGGCACCGAAAATATTAAAGTATAAATTTAAAGAACCCAGGGCCCCACCCACAGTACTACAACTTTAAAACTGGTTTATTACCTTTTAATTAAATAGCTACATGGGTTGGGTGCTACATAAGAAAAAAAAACCTTACTTAAGAACCTTAAGAAACCTTAAGAAAAAAAGAAAGATGGCGCCCACTGTTGGCGAATGTCTTTGCTCGTTCTGCTCACGAATGCCAGCTTTTCTCCTTTTTTGCATAGTTGCTGTTCTTTCTACAGTGCATGGAGGTCATGCAGTGCTAACATATGACCGACAGACACTACTGGATATCGCCAAGTCAAGCAGTCACATGGAATTTACTGGCTTTATACCACCCAACCTGCAATGCATCGTCCTCCCCCACAGCAACCATCATCACCCCAGGAAGGTCCCGAAGCACCAAGCCCATGTGAGCATGCTGACCCCAAGAGAGCGCGTTGGAAGCGGGGCTGAAGGCGCCGAAAGCGAGGCAAGAGAGGAGGGCTACATGCTAGGTTAAAGGCTCACTCCAGTTGGCCACCACTACCCAGTCTCTTAATGGCAAACGCTCGGTCTTTGGAAAATAAGCTAGACGAACTAAGAGCAAGGATTGAAGACCAGCAGCAGACAAGAGAGTGTTGTGCCCTCATTTTCTGCAAGAACTGGCTTTCAGACAGAGTCCCGGAGAGCACTATTCAGCTACAGACACACTCAACACACCGGGCAGACAGAACAGGAGACTCTGGTAAGACAAGGGGAAGGTGTGTGTTTGTGTGTATTTATAAACCATTCGTGGTGTGGAGATGTACAAACCGTCTACAAGCACTTCTCACCCGACGTGGAGTTTTTACTGCTGAAATGCCATCCGTATTATCTACCGAGGGAATTAACTGCTGGATTTTTGGCCATTGTATACTTTTGTCTACAGAGCAACTACACAGTAGCGCTAAACAAACTCCATGACATCATCAGTGCAGTAGAGACGAAACATCCCGATGCTGTTTTTATTGTTGCTGGTGACTTTAACCAGTGCAATTTACGGACTGTACTACCCAAATATTACCAGCATGTGGACATTCCCACCCGTGATAAAAGCACATTGGATCAAGTTTATTCCAACATACGTAGCGCCTACAGAGCAGCACCCCGCCCCCACTTTGAACAGTCAGATCACATCTCACTGTTTATGTACCCAGCCCACAGACAAAAGCTGAAACAAACAAACCCTGTTATTAAGCAAATTAAGCACTGGACTCCAGAGACTGAGAGCACCCTACAAGACTGTTTTGCCTGCACAGAATGGGATGTGTTTAAAGCTGCAGCCACCCGAGAGGACTCTTCTGTAAACATACAGGATTATGCTGAATACGTGACTGGGTACATCAGCACGTGCATTGATACCATCGTACCCACCATATAGGTCAGGAAGTTTCCCAACAAGAAGCCCTGGATCAACAGTCAGGCACAACAGATGCTGACAGCGAAGAAGATCATCAGGACTCCACTCCCCCCTCTGCAGAGCATCTACCACCGCAGAGTCCAAAGGAGAGCTGACGCCATCCTCCGGGACCCCACCCAGCCCCAGCACAAACTGTTCACACTTCTACCCTCAGGCCGGAGGTACAGAAGTGTGAAATGCAGGACAACCAGACTGAAGAACTCCTTCTTTCCCACTGCCATCAGACTCTTGAACAGATAACAACTCCCAAAACTCTGTAACACAGCTTTGCATATAGGAACTCACACACCAGCTGCTAAATTTGCACACTGCTCACCTGTACAGCAGATACAGTCTCACCCGTCTGATGTCCATATCACCTCTGCTGCTAATTATCATCTCTGCTGCTATTTATCATGCACAGTCTACTGGTACTATTGATACAGAGAAACTAGCACCGGGTGCTAATTTGTAACTTGTAATTATACACTGCTCATTGCACAGTGCTCATGTGCACACTGTACATAGGTTTATGCCGTCTCAGGTTCACATCATCTCTGATATCAATATACCACTATCACTTTAGTCATCCAAAGAATTTTCAATTTTATTCCTCTTGTCTGACTGTTTTAATTGCTTTAACTGTCCAAACTGCTCATTCGGAGAGCAAAGTAAGAATTTCATTGCTCAGGAAATGTAGCATTTCTTAACTGTGCACATGATAATAAAGCCTTTGAATCTTGAATCTTGAACTGCCTATTGTGTGTTATTAGTACTCATTAGTTTTAGTATTTAGTATCAAGGTGTGTTTAAGGAGTCCTAACTGTCTAACTGTGTGTTGGTGTGTGTGTTATTAGCATCCATTAGTATTAGGATTGAGTTACTGTGTTAGTGTGTCATTACCTTATTAGAACTGTTGTTTCTGTACCTATTACCTTGGCATTCGTTCGAAGAGCAAAATCAGAATTTCATTGCTCAGGAAATGTAGCATTTCTTAACTGTGCACATGATAATAAAGCCTTTGAATCTAAAGCCTCTGAATCTTACTTTTAACCTTTTTTTTCTTCCTTTGCTGCGCTTTGAATGTCCGCCATACTGGAGTTTGATCTGTGGAGTCTGTCAGCTGCAGCCAGAGGGCAGTGGCATCCTTTTGCCACAAGTACATGCTCAGCACAAATAATTGTGAATCTTTCATTATTATTTTTATTTTTCTGATTCTCGTGGCACCCCCAAAAGAATGGCACTCTAGGTGCCCACCCACATCACTCTTATCTGAAACCACCACTGATCCAGGGACCATTCATGTCCTATCAACCACTGAAACCACACACCCCATTAAACTAGTGATGCATTATTTAATCAATTCTTTAAGACAAACAGATGGCTGAATGGTGACTGGTCAAGTTGGCCCTTGTGCAGTTGGTCCACAAGTTGTTGTTAAAAAGACTTTTCTCAGTTACCAACAAATGTAAGGAGTTTTACAGAAATTCTCCGTCCGTGCCACAATAGCAGTATGATGTAAGAGGAAGGGCAGAATTTAATCCAGTCTGAACATTTTAAGGTATATACACTCAAACAGGCCGTTTTCAGAAAGGACAAGGCCAAAAGCACATAGACAAGATTTGTGAGAAATAAAACCATAATAACCACATTTATGTGGCAACTGACTTTGTGCCCCAGCTTACCCAAAAAACAGATCATCATCAGTATGTAATCTGTCCAAATGACACAGTTCTGTTATGCAGCCTCAGCTGGTCAAGCTTGTCTCTGACTGAACCAACCTGTTCACTCCGCTTCACCTCTGCACTGATGACCCTCAGCAAGTCAATACACATCTGAAGAGGCTCAGTGACACCAGCAGCTTATCTAGATGTCCTGTCTGATCATTTATTAATTGTCTGCTGTCATTAACACCGCAGGCACAGCAGGGACACCGGAGAGATGAGCTGCTTCCAGCTCCGCTTTATTTCTCAGTCTAGTCTGACAACAGGTTAACGAGAGAAAACTACAGAGACGTCAGGATGTTCAAAGTGACGGGGAAGCTGATCCCCACGAGTGTGTTTGATAAGCATCTAGTAAGTTTGATGGTTTATTACGCGGCTGCAGCAGAACTGGTTTACTGACGAGTGGTGAATAATTCGGACCATAAATACCGCTGGAACTGTTTTAAATAAAGGATGTGAATGTGCTGACATGCTGACCAAAAGAGAAAAAAAAAAAAAATCAAAGAAACAGCTGCAGCCTCCCTCGGAGCTGACTTATAATTTCCCATCGCAGTTTAAATAATCAAAAATAACAAAGACACCATAGAAAGTTAGTGGAGATAATAGAGACTGGAAGCTGTACTCACATTCGTTCTCCTGGATTATTTTCGGTCCTTTCCAAAAAACAAAACAAAAAACAAAAAAAAAAAGCAAAGCAAACTGCAGTATCCACCGGAGAAAATACTTCCATCCAAGCCCTGAGCTCAGTGCTCAGTGAAAGTGCTGCTGCTGCTGCTTTCAGAGAGCAGAAAGGGTGTGAGAACAGCGACCACAGGCGGTAGAGAGACCTCACAACACAATACAGAGAGAGAGAGAGAAACGCCTTCCATGAATCCCTCAAACCAGGGGCGCATTGACTCATATTGAAGCTCAGGGCAGACACAACAATGGTGCCCTCTACACATATTCTCCCCTTCTTTTTGGTATTTTTTTCTATTCATGTGGCTAGAATGAGATACAGTCACAGATTAATTATGAATATATATATATATATATATAAAGCTCTCAAAGTTCAGAAAAAAAGGTGCAGATTTTTTAGAAGAAAATTTTAAAAATCTATGACAAAAATATCACAAACTTATGAGGAAAAAGTTGCAAATTTTAAAGAAAAAAAAAGCCACAAACTTACTTGAGGATGGGAAGAGGGGATCACAAATTTCCTATAAAAATCTCATAAATTTGAAGGAAAATTTTTAAAAAGTTTCTAGTGGAAAAAAAAAATTACAAATTTCCCAGAATTTTTTTTTTCAAAAGTTCACAAAAAATTCAAACACTTACTTGAGAAAAAAAAAATTCAGAGGAAAAAAGTTACAAATTTATGACGAGAAAAAAAGAAAACAGATACAAATTTATTATTCATCAGAGCAAGGTCACAAATTTCCTAGCAAAAGGACACAAGTATATAAAAAAAAAATCCACTAATTTCACATTCCATTATGTTAAAAGCAAAAGCAGTTACTCTAAATTCCCCAAATTGGATATCATGATTTCGCCTCACACTGCATTATGTTCATAACTGTGTTTTAAGGCCTTTGAAAAATAAATTTAAGGATTTATTGTCATTTAAGACTTTTTAGGATCTGTGATCATCTTCTAAATAAAGGTTTCATAACAGGTTTTTGGAATCTCAGGGCCCAAGGCTAAAGCTGACTTTTGCCTAATGGTTAAGTCTGCCTCTGCTCCAAACATATTATAATTTGTGAAAATATACTTATACACAAACTATGCAATTAAAATGCATTTACGTATGGGCAGTTTGTAGAGTGTATAATTTGCATAGCATAGCTGTGCTGTGTAGGTCATTCACTGTCCCTCAGGTTGTGCCAGATGTTGAGGAGTGTTTTTAATATTTAGAGGTCATTCAGCTTGATAAAATCTGAATGTGCATAGATTAATTTAGATTATTTTTTTCTTTTAAAAATTTATGTAATCTGATGCTTTAAATTGTCTCAAAAAACAAGAATATGCACCTCATATTCTCAGCTAAAGCTTGCCCAACACATTCTCATATATCCTAAACTTCATATGTTACAGTGTAGTGTGAACAGCCCCGTTTGAAGTCCAGCCACAAATTTTCTACTAGACTGAGGACTGGGCTTTGTCTGGGTTACTCCAGAATGTTCACCTGATTGTCTTTGTACCATTTCTGTGAAATTACATCTTCTCTTGTAGTTCTTTTACAGACTGTATCAGATTCTACTGCATTCATCTTACTTTAGCCTTTACAACTTTTGCAGGATCTGCTGCAAAGAAGCAGTCAGACAGCGTGATGCTGCCACCATCATGCTTCATGATGGAATGGGGTGTTTGTAGTGATGATTAGGCTTGGTGTCTGCCAAGCATAGCATATAATCTGATGGTCAAAAAGCAAAAGCTACGTTTTAGTCTCATCAGACCAAAGGACCCTAGAGTTAAGTGGACTCTCATTCTCTGATAGATCTGTACGTGAATCTTGCTCAGTGACTGTGTCACAATTTCTCCCATCCCCTGTCATAGAACTGTCTACTAAAAAAATATGAACGAAGCACAAGTACAAAGTCCGCATCTTCACTACAGAGTACATAAATTAGCTGTATTTCTTATGAAAATTAATAAGATTAGCTCTGATAATTGAGTGAAATGTCCATGAGATTTTTTATTTACTAGAATCAATCAAAATAAAACCTTTAAAAAAATTTAATTGTGACTATCAGACTTACCTTTCTTTTTTCTGTAAAATGTGCTTTTCAAAGGGTAGCCGTGTTTAAAAGACAGCACGCAGAGACTGGCAAGGCGACACCCACCAACATGTGATATCATTTTAGAGCACCACTTGTCTACTCAGTGGCACACACACTGGGGAAAGTAAGTATTGAACACATCAACATTTTTCTCATTAAACATGTTTCTGATGGAGCCATTGATCTGAGATTTTCACCAGATGTCAGTAACAACCCAAGTAATCCATACATACAAAGAAATCAAGGCAACTGTGTTCATAAAATAAGTTATATTTAATAAAGTGGAATGACGGGTTGGAGTTTAGGCGGCGTGCAAGAAATATAAGACAGAATAATAAAGAGCGATGGCAAGAACCAAGCAGACCGCCCGTAAAATCTACTGGAGGAAGAAGCCCCCCAGGAGACAGCTAGCCACCAGGGCTGCTCGGAGAGGCGCTCCGGCCACCGGCAGAGTGAAGAGGCCTCGCCGTCACAGGCCCGTGGCTCTGAGAGAGATCCGTCGCTGCCAGAAATCCACGGAGCTGCTCATCCGTAAGCTGCCCGTCCAGCGCCTGGTGAGGGAGATCGCTCAGGACTTCAAGACCGTCCTGCGTTCCCTGTGCTTCGCCGTCATGGCTCTGCAGGAGACCAGCGAGGCCCACCTGGTGGTCTCTTCTTCGCTAAGGGGGTCACCATCATGCCCAAAGACTTCCAGCTGGCTCGCCGCATCCACGGAGAGAGAGCTTAGACTTTCTGCTGCACATCCACCAACCAACCATAATGCTCTGCACTGTGTGTCTATATATATACATTTATAGTAATATGGACATATGTTTACTAGATGTTGTTTTTTCTTGCCTTCTGATTGTTGCTCTGAGTGTTGCTGTCCCTGTGCTGTTGCAATCCTGGAATTTCCCCATTGTGGGACTAATAAAGGCTTAACTTATCTTATCTTATCTTATCTTATCTTATCTTATGACACAGAGAATACATAAGTATTGAACACGCTTGATGAAATTCATTTAATATTTAGTAGAAAAGCCTTTGTTGGTAATAACAGCTTCCACACGCCTCCTATATGGAGAAACTAGGCGCAGGCAATGCTCAGGAGTGATTTTAGCCCATTCTTCCACACAGTCTGTCTTCAAATCTTGAAGGTTCCGTAGGTGTTTTCTGTGAACTCTGATCTTCAGTTCAATCCATAGATTTTCAATTGGATTCAGGTCAGGTGACTGACTGGGCCATTCTAGCAGCTTTATTTTCCTTCTCTGGAGCCAGTTGAAAGTTTCCTTGGCTCTGTGTTGTCTTGCTGAAATGTCCACCCTCGTTTTATCTTCAGCATCTTGGCAAATAGCAACAGGTTCTTATCAAGGATGTCTCTGTACATTTGTCCATTCATCTTTCCTTCAGTTATATGAAGTCTGCCTGTACCATGTGCTGAAAAACACTACCACACCATGATGCTCCAACCTCCAAACTTCACTGGTGGTATGGGATTTTTTTTGGCTGATGTGCAGTGTCGTTTCTCCTCCAAACATGCTGTGTGTTGTAGCATCCAAAAAGATCAATTTTGGTCTCATCTGACCAGACTATATTCTCCCAGTATTATACTGGCTTGCCCAAATGTTGTACAGCAAACTTTAAACGCGCTTCAACATGCTTTTTCTTCAGCAATGGAGTCTTGCAAGGTGAGTGGGCATAGAGCCCATGTCGGTTGAGTGCATTACTTATTGTTTTCTTTGAAACAGCAGTACTTGCTAACTCTAGGTCTTTCTGGAGCTCTCCAGGAGTGGCCTTTGGCTCTTGGATAACTTTTCTGATAGTTCTTTTGACTCCTTTGTCAGAAATCTTGCGAGGAGCTCCTGGTCGTGGCTGGTTTACGGTAAAATGATGTTCTTTCTACTTCCAAATGATGGCTCCAACAGTGCTCACTGGAACATTCAGCAGTTTAGAAATGCACTTGTAACCAATGCCATCATTATGTTTTGCAACAATAAGGTTGTGAAGGTCAAGAGAGAGCTCTTTGCTTCTACCCATCATGAGTTATTTGTGGTGTGACAATCTGATATTCACACACCTTTTTAAAGGCTATCAGTCAGGACTTAACCAGCTGAAATTAATTTGCACTGATGGGGCATGGGATATCTTCCTAAATTCTGATAGATTTCAGCTGGTTTCTCAATTTTCTATGCCTTTTTGCACCTCTTTTTCTTCATGTGTTCAATACTTATTCACTGTGTGATTCCACTTTATTAAATAGAACTTGTTTTGTGAACACAGTTGCCTTGATTTCTTTGTATGTATGGATTACTTGGGTTGTTACTGATATCTGGTGAAAATCTCAGGTCAATGGCTCCATCAGAAATATGTTTAATGAGAAAAATGTTGGTGTGTTTAATACTTACTTTCTGTGGTGTATCAAATATGATTTATGTCACATTGAGTGTACTATGGGTGGCGGCTCCACCTCTCCGGTTCCGCTGCCACCCTGGGTATAAAAGGCGGATGCGGAGGAGGCACGGTCTCTTTACGACCAGACCTCTGCCTTGTACAAGAGTGCCTGTATTTTAGTGTGGGTTCCTTAATAAACCTACGTTTTGCTGCACCTCCGGCCTTGTCATTGAAGTACGGGTTATGGACATAACATTTGGCGATGAGGATAAAAGTATGGATAAGGAAGTTAGTATTCAGCCATTTTTGGAGCTCGCTGGCGAACCGCCGGTTCCCTGGGTGAGGTGGTATGCGGCATTCCAGAACTATTTGGTGGCTTTGAGCCTCAGTGAATTGGAGAAACTGTGTGCATGAGCGATTCTGGTCCATAATCTCGGCATGGAGGGACAACGAATTCTGAGCACATTGGGTGAAAGCGATAGTTTTGACGACATGGTCGGGCTAATGGTGCCCTATCTTCGCGTTCCGGAAAACGTCATAGTTCGGAGGATTCAGTTTCGGCAGTGCCACCAGCAGACTGGAGAGTCGGTGCAGCGATACGTCGCAGACCTGCGTCAGCTGGCTAAGGAATTCCAGTTTGGAGCTTTGGAGGAAAAAATAGCCTGTGATCAGTTGGCGGAGCACACGCTATCTTCGGCGGCACAGTCAAGGCTCCTCACACACTCTGGTGAATTGACGTTAGCCACGGCAGTCAAGACAGCTCAGCAGTTTGAAGCAGCGAAAAAACTGTCCAAGGACCTCGGTGAGAGAACTACGTTGAGGCATATGGAACTACAATTGGCGGTGCAGGCTGTGGACCCGAATAGCGATGACAGCATGGATAACGAAGAAGAATGCGCTACAGCTATAAAAATTAGATCCGCCCCAGGATTGCCACAGTGTTCTGGCTGCAGGTCCACCAAGCACCGATATAAGGCAAGAGAGTGTCCAGCGAGGGGCAAACGCTGTGGCAAGTGTGGACTCCTACACCATTTCGCCAGGGCCTGTAAAAATTTTGAGCGAGGGGACCGTCAACGTGAAGTGGGTTCCCCCACCATGGCTCCTATGGTTGTTCACACCATTTCTCCGAGTACAGATGGGTGGATTTATTGCAATGTGATGCTGGATGGCATGGAAATGCTGTTGTTGGTGGACGCGGGAGCAGTGGCTTCTGTGTTGAACTGGCCTACTGTGAGGAGTTTGTTCCCGTATTACTGTGTGAGAAGACTGTCGACGTCATATTCGGAGATAATAAATTGGCCATCGTGGGTTTGCTGGAGTTGACGGCGAGATACAAGTCGGCGGTGATGTCCAACGTCCAATTCATGGTGACCGTCAGCGGGTCGAACATGATGGGCTGCGGCATGTTCTATGGCCTGGGCTTCACGATCACCAGCGGCGTCGGAGAAGAGTGGTCGCGCTGTGGTTTGTGGGACCGACCGGTTCCGTGTGTGGTGGACGATTCGGTATGGGACAAAGACTGGCCTAGTATTCTGGGGAATGACCAGGACCAATACCATCCAGAGCCATCGTGGGAGGGTTCCGGTGCCAGAGCCCAAGTTGCCCTGGATGTGGGAACCGGGCGGCACAGTGAAACACCCGTGATGGCAGCTGGAGCCAAAAGAATAGCTCCTGCTGCTTCCAGAGGTCGGCCTGGAAATCCTGAGAAGCAAGGGGCTACAACGGCTTCGCCGGTGTTCAAAATGAAAGACAGCGGGACAGGACCGGCTGGCACGGTGGACGGACGTGCCACACAGCAACACTGAAGGCCCAGACGGGCATTGTATGGGTCAGTGGAGCAGTTCGACCAAGAAAGGAAGCCCAGTCTAAGCATCGTGGACATTTGAAGCCGAGTCGAGCTCATCTGCATGTTGCTGATGTGGTTTGGCCCAGGGGGGAGACTCGGCTAAGGGGGGCCCATGACAAGAGGAAATAACGTGATTAACAGGGGCGGCTGCGAGTGGTGGCCGTTTGGGAGGACGGCTATCTCCAGTTGTCTGATGACTCATGGAGACATCACAACGAGCTGCGGCACATCAGCGATGGAAAGGAGGTGTCGAGATTCCGCCGTGGCTCATCTCCAGAGGCGAAGAAACGAAGACACTCTGGGCGGGACCTGTCTGACGGGTCTCTGGGGGGTGGCTTCTCCATTGGGACTGTATGGTAGCTAAGGGGGCGATGTGTCAAACTGTATATAGTGTTGTGTATTGCCTGAGCTATGTAGTCAATATGTTCCTTATACTGAGTGCTATATAAGTTGCCCATGTAGGAAACAAACAAAAAAAACAAGTAATGTTTAAAATTTATGTATTACTGCGTGGTTTTCCTGGGTTATGGGGTGGTTTTGCTGGGTGTGTCAATAGCACTGTGGGGACGTTAATATTGACTGTTTGTTTGATGAATGGGAGTTTGTCTGTTGTATAAAAGTTCAGGGTATTATTTTTTGTATGTCAGGAGCACGGCAGCTTTTTATTTTTCATGGACTATATATGTCGATAAAGGCAGCAGAATAATCCATCGAGTCGTGTGGAGGTGGGACAGTAGTCCACCTGTCCCCCTCTAGTTTTAGTTGTTTTGTGTGCATGTAAAGGCCTATATATACATATATTCTGTTCAGTGTTAAGAGTGTGATTTGGGTTACAAATTTGGGAGGGCCTAATTAGTGTGTTTTGGACTTTTCTACAGAGGGGAAAAATGTGGTGTATCAAATATGATGCATGTCATATTGAGTGTACTATGGGTGGCGGCTCCACCTTTCTGGTTCTGCCACCACCCTGGGTATGAAAGGCAGATGTGGAAGAGACATGGTCTCTTTACGACCAGACCTCTGCCTTATATGACAGTGCCTGTATTGTAGTGTGAGTTCCTTAATAAACCTACGTTCTACTGCACCTCCGGCCTTGTCATTGAAGTGCGGGTTATGGACATAACACTTTCCCTGCTGTATAGTATGAGAGATATGAGCTAAAATATAATGTCCACTACAAAAGACAAAAACTAATTGTCGGGTCTCAGGAGGATATGGTCAAGGGTTGTGGTGAAGAGCTCTAAAAATATTGTCAGGCTGCTGCTTGTTCGCTAGGTAAGCTAGATGCACTGTAGCTGTGTGAGCTCTGAGGCTCACTAGGACACTTTCTCTTCTCCAAGGAGAGTGTGTACCAGACTATCCAGGAGGCAGGTCTGTATCAGGTCTGTTAAGTAATGACATGATAACCTCACAGAAGAGACAAGCCAATCCAAACGAGGCATTTCAGGCAGAGCTGTAGTCCTAGTTTCTGTGGGAGAGGAAAACTCCTGTGCAGGAGAGCTGCTCCGGTGTTCTGACATTTTGGCATATCTATCAGAACAGCATGGACAGCTGAGGGTACAGACTGCAAAGGTAAAAAAAAACAAAAAACAAACATAGGGGTAAGGCCCTACAACCTTTGCTCCACAAATGAGGGACGTATCAACTATACGCTGGGTACGTCGGAAAATTTTCAGCATGGGGGGCACACAGTTTTTCCAGTTTATAAAATTTTTCACTGGGTCTGAGGTGTGTGCGAAAAAAAAAATTACGTTTTGGTTAATGTTTAGAGAGTCAAAAATGTGATCGTTTAGGCAGAATAATAATAATAAATAATTTATCGCATCAATAAAAAACAAACCTTACAATAGAGCTGCAGCGCTCACATTGTTAGTCTTTGCCAGTCACGCCCTCAAGGTTCAGATCATTATTTGGCCTCAGCGCAACGATATAAGCACCGCCTCAATCTTGGAATTAAAGTTTTAAAAAACCTTTTAATAACAAAATATTTGCTAAAATATAAATTGATGCACAACAATGGGTCTCAAATATTTATAAACATGTCCTGTTACAGTACTGCATGAGTTTATTGACGATACACAGAAGAAATTCAATATTACACTGAACTCCATCACTGAACAGTGATATAAACTAAAATAATTATAATGGTGACTGAGCAACTCCCATTCTCCAAAGTGCACGATACACTATTATGAATATACAGTAAGTGATAAAAGATCACACAGAAAACTGATCTGACAAACAAATAAACCAGGGATCTGAAACAGTTAATATTGTGTGTCCCATTCATTTTCAATGTTTAGGTATTGTGTAATTAATATTCACACAATCAAATAAATCTTAGTGCCATTTACTCCCTTTGTGGAGAAAGGAAGCAGGCGAGGCAACAAGCTAAACGACACATAGACTTTATTCTTTCTCCAACATACAGTACAGCA
The DNA here is from genome assembly GCA_020510985.1 of Pholidichthys leucotaenia. Taxonomy (NCBI): domain Eukaryota; kingdom Metazoa; phylum Chordata; class Actinopteri; order Cichliformes; family Pholidichthyidae; genus Pholidichthys; species Pholidichthys leucotaenia. The sequence continues at coordinate 284,970,960 of CM035847.1, read as the reverse complement.
AAAGAACTCCCAGGTCTCTGTGCATTCTCCTTTTATTCCTTTAATTCCATGCATCGAGACCCAGAACTTCTGACCACAATATATTGTTTGGAACAAAGACCTGTGTGGCACATTAACATAACATCACACCGGCACCGCTTCTCACACCCTTCTTCTTCCAGCGGCTCCGGCGTTCTCTCCTCTCCCTGGGGGGGCGAATAGATCTTACTGTCCCACTGAGACCTCCTCTTTCAGTCCATTTTTCCTCCCTTTCTCCCACTGTCTTCTCTGGGTGGAGAATCCCCACACCATGCCCCCACACAGCCCCCCCCAAACACCCAGAAAGGGCACTAACCCCCCCCCCCCCCCCCCCCCCCCCCCCCCCGTCCTTTGGGCTTGAGCTGGCACCCATAGCAGCTGTAGCAGGGGGTCACCGATCCATTCGAACCGCCCTGCTGACGAGGTGTACAGGAGGGCATGTCAGTCTGTGGAGGGAAAAAGGAAGCGGGGGGGAATACATTAGCTTCGCAAGCGCAGGGCCCTGCTGAGGGATCACCAACTTGCGGAGCCACCAACGGTGAGCGTCTGCACCGGGGAGCTTTGACCAACACCACCTACTCGTCTGCCAACATAAAAGCGGGCTTCAGCCTGTCGATGCAGACCGTCTCCCTACGCCCCCCCCAAGTCTAACACAAAATGCTTCACCCCAGGTTCCAACACTCTGAACAGTACATCATACGGTGGGCGCAGCGGGGTCCAGTGCACATCGCGCCTGACAAAAACAAAATTGGCATTCTGCAAGCTTTCTAGGACGAAGGTGCGGGGAAAACAATGGTGGGCTGGGCCCGGTACATTAAAAGCCTCCGTACTGTGCAAAAATTGAGTGGACGGATCAGCCTCGGGCGCGGGGTTTTCCAGTAAAAACTCTCCGGGGATCCACAGCGGCTGAGAAAAAACGAGTTCTGCCGGAGAGGCTGCCAAATTCTCCTTAGGCGTGGAGCGCAACCCTAAAAGAACCCAAGGCATACGGTCGACCCAATTTGTGTCCGTGAGCAAAGCTCTAAGCCCTGCTTTAAGCGACCTATGAAAACGCTTGCACAACCCGTTAGCCTGGTGGTTGTACGTGGTAGTATGGTGAATTTTGACCCCCAGGCTCTGGGCCATCACGGACCAGAGTTCAGAAACGAATTGTGGACCCCTATCGGAAGTAATGCCTGATGGGGATCCGAAACATGCAACCCAAGCCAACAAAAAAGTGTGAGCCACTTCCGTTGATGTGGTAGAAGCCAGTGGGACCACTTCAGGCCAGCGCGTGGTGCGGTCCACAACTGTCAAAAGGTGTGTGAAACCTTGCGACAGCGGGAGGGGTCCCACCAAATCCACATGGATGTGGTCAAACCTCCTAGTTGGGATTTGGAACGGCTCGAGGGGGGCTCTGGTGTGCTTGTGCACTTTGGCCCGCTGGCATGCGACACAAGCTGCAGCCCACTTTTTCACGTCCTTGCAAATACGCGGCCAGACGAATTTCGCCCCCACTAGCTTCACCGCAGCGTGCACACCTGGGTGTGAAAGGGAGTGGACTGACTCAAAAATGTGGTAGTGCCAAGAGCTCGGAACCACCGGGTGCGGGCGGCTGGTGGAGACGTTGCAGAGCGGGGGGGGGGGGCACCCTTCTTGCACCACCCTGTTATACAGCCTTAACCCAATAGGCACTGACTGGAGCGCACAAATGTCCGTGTCCCCAGCTTGCGCCGCAGCCATCGCAGGGAAATCTATTCCCATGTAGACCGGGGAGACTAACGTGCACGACAGGCAATCGGCCACGACATTGAGCTTACCGGCAACGTGTTGAATGTCAGTAGTAAACTCCAAAATCATGTCCAAATGCTGTTGCTGCCAGGCCAACCACGGTTCCGAGACCTTGGACATTGTGTACGTCAGCAGATTATGGTACACGAACACGGTGAACTCGCGCCCCTCTAGCCAAAACTGGAAATGGCGCATTGCCAGATGGAGAGCCAGCAATTCTCTGTCGAACGTGCTGTATTTGCGTTTGTTGTCGCGCAAAGTTAGACTGAAAAATGCGAGCGGCTGCCATGAACCTGAGACATACTGCTCCACCACTGCCCCTATGGCAACATCTGACGCGTCCATAGTGAGCGCTATCCATGCAGACGGATCCGGGTGGGCTAGCAAAGCGGCATCCGCCAGTGCCGTTTTGGTGTTTGTGAAAGCCTGGACTGGCTTGGGAGTCCAGTCGATGGTTTCCGCAGGCTTCTTTTTTTCAAGCACGGCATACAACGGCTGCATCAGCTGGACTGCCCAGGGAAGGAAACGGTTATAAAAATTAACCATTCCCAAAAACTCCTGTAGTGCTCTCATGGTCTACGGACGCAAAAGTCCGACACAGCGCACACCTTATCCGGTAACGGAATCACGGTCTCCGCCGAAATGCGATGGCCCAAATAATCAATCACTGGCATACCAAATTGGCACTTCGCTGGGTTGACTATCAGCCCGTACACCTCCAACCTCTGGAAAACTGTCTTGAGATGGGCAATGTGCTCCTCCTAGGACGCACTAGCTACTAGAATGTTGTCTAAGTAGACAAAAACGAAGTCGCGAAGAACTGCGTCCATCATCCTATAGAAAGTCTGCGCCATGCCTTTTAATCCAAACGACGTGTAAAAACTCAAAAAGGCTGAAAGGAGTTATTACCGCCGTTTTTGGAACATCTTCCGCGCACACCGGGACCTGATGGTATCCGTGGACCAGATCTACTTTTGAAAAAACACGCACCCCGGCCAGGTGCACGGAAAAATCCTGGATGTGCGGAAAAGGATAACGATCATGTTCTGTGGCGTTATTCAAGCACCAGAAATCGCCGCAAGGTAGCCACAACCCGTCGGCTTTAGGCACCATGTGTAGCGGGGATGCCCACGGGCTGTTGGAGCACCTGACGATGCCCAACTGCTCTAAGTTGGCAAACTCCTCTCGCGCACTGGCCAGTTAAGCTGCATCCAAGCGCAGAGGTTGCGTGGACACTGGTGGGCCTTTTGTCGTTATAAAGCGTTCAACCCCGTGTTTCGTTACCGTAGCCGAAAAAGTCGGGACCGTGAGTGCTGGGAACTGTGTGAGCAAATGTTGGTACTTACCACCTGGAGCTATAACGTTAGCCAGTGTTGTTGACCCAGCTCCCCGAGCTGTACAGGGCAGTGAGGTAAAAGAGACAGCATCCACTAATCTCCTATTAGCAACATTAACTAATAAGCACATAAAAAATCTGCACTTAAAATGGTGCCGGAACATGCAGCTATCACAAAGTCCCACTGAAAGTTGCGTCAGTGTAAGCATATCGTCAGTGTCCGCTCGCCAGATGTCCTGATGGTGGATCCGTTGGCGGCTGTGAGCTTGGGACCACTGCCTCCTGCCACCCTGTCTGCGTTGACCGGCAGGATGAGGCTCTTCTGGAAGCTGGAGTCCACCAAAAACCATCTCCCCGAATGTGTGTCTGTGGCATAAAGCAGTCTGTTCCTGTCGCCATCGGTTGCAGCTGCCACTGATTTCCGAATGCGCCGTCTTCCCAGCTTCTTGAATTGGCATGGTGACAGGCAGCATTGGGCAGTTGAGCCAAAAAGGCCATGATAAAAAGAGATTGCCCCGTTCCTTCATCTCCTGGTGTCCGTCCCGGCTACCATGAACGGCTCCTCGACCTCGCTGGAGTCCCTCGTATTACGTAGTAATACTTGGTATTGTCCGTTGTTATCCTGCGGAGTGCGAACTGGGCTTCTATGTACAAGAACCATGCAGTTGGGTTGTGAAGCCAAAAGTCTGGGAGCTTGACTAAGACAGTGCACGCGGCGCTGGTGTTCTCCCTCCAGGTAGTCTCCGGGGCAGTGCTCGGCTCGCTTTCTATGGCACGTCTTAGGGTCACCAGTGTGGAGAAAGAAAGCAGCCGAGGCAATGAGCTGAACGACACAGAAACTTTATTCCATCTCCAACATACAGTACAGTAAAAGAGCTCCCGAGTCTCTGTGCATTCCTCTTTTATATCTTTAATACCATGCAGTGAGACCCGGAACTTCCAACCATAATACATTGTTGTTTAGAACAAAGGCTGTGTGGCACATTAACATGACATAACGCTGGCACCGCTCTCACACCCTTCTTCTTCCAGTGGCTCCGGCAGTTACTCCTCTCCCTGGGGGGCGCATAGTCCTTACTGTCCCGTCTGATACCCCCCAGTGACACCTCCTCTTTCGGTCCATTGTTCCCCCCTTCCCCAGCTGCCTTCTCTCTGGGTGGAGAAGTCCCACACCATGCCTCAACAACTTCAGTGTTTTAATCAAGGATGAACCTAAGTGCTGCTGGAAGCTGATTTTCCTCCACCATGTTCTTCAGCAATCTCTGCTTTGTAACAAATCATGTGGAGAGAACATTAATTTTCTAGACTTGTTAAATTTCTTGTGTCTATTCAGCCTTATTTAGAGGTGATTTTGTTCTCAGCATCTCAGCTGATAGAGCTGAGTAGGAAGTCCTCACTGACTGTTCCAATAAAATGTCACCGGCACATACAGCTCTCTGCCAGCAGATTTATGAAGAATCTGGAGGTGGAGGCAGACGGGGTTTCTGTGAAAAATACTAAACTGATGTCTGTTTCTATTTTTCTACAATAATTAATGGTAATGTTGAGGAAATGTAACAGTATGATTTTAAATTCATGTTCAAATTGTTTTATTAATTTTTCTTAAGATTTTATATCTCATGTCAACTATTTAAGCAATATTACACAAGAGTGGGTTACGTGGAGGGCACAAGAGTATCACACCCGGGAATTAGTATATTCATGATACCGTAATGAACTCAAGGGTAATATTGCTTTTATACAACAGTTCTGCAAGCACAATTTGTTAAATGACAGCAATACTGGACAAAATATGATGATTTGTTTGTTTAACCAATTATTTTGCACAGCTGAGAAAAAATAGTCCCTTCTAGACGTCCAGTAACTGCTGCTAAACATTTCAATCAGCATGAAGACGTCTATTGTCATTTCACACACGTAAACTAATTAAATATTGTCAAGTGCAAAAGTAATAAGTGTTTATATAAAACATGCCTGTTAAGTCGGTACTTCAGAAAATCCCGGATCAAAACATATCTAATACCAGTCACCAGAACCACCGGTAGATAGCAGCCACCTAAATGGAAGCCACAGTTCTGTTTTTATCATCACACAGCTAAGATAAATCCAGCTTCAGTCAGTCTGTCTTGTTGGTAAGAGTTCTAAGGTTTGGAACAAAAATACTGTGGAGTGGCGATGTGTCCGTATGGAAGCTCTCCCGGTATCTGTTCTTTTCTGGTTTTGGCTTTGTTCTTTTCGCTGCCTTCTTCATGGCCTTTTCAGATGAAGGGTCAGAAGGATGTGTTACTGTGAGGCTTCAGCAACAAGTTTAACATCAACATCAGCTACATTTGTCCAAGAGTCAGAGACACTGTGAGAGCAAGAGGCTCTCATAAAATAAAATAAAATTAATGTTGTATCTTGAGTAATATATTATTATCTGATATATTCATTTTCCATCCAAATGTCTTATTTTTTAGATTTTTATTTTTTAGGTGAGTATGAGTAAGAGTATAAAAGCAAATATTTAAAAACTTATTAGAGAAGTGTTTTATTCTTGACAGTTTAAGGGTTTTTCCTCATTATTATTATTATTATTATTATTATTATTATTATTATTATTATTATTATTATTATTATTATTTATGATAGTTTTCTTTGTAAATTAAAAATGTTTCTGTTGTAAATTTGAAACATTTTTGTTGCTTAAATTGCAAACTTTTTTCCTCATTATTTGTGTTTTTGTCGTAAATTTAGGACTACTGTGCATTTAAGATTTGTTCTCATAAATCTGCAAGGGCTTTTCTCATCAATTTCAGATATATTTCTTGTAAACTTATTACTTTGTCTATTTTAAAATAAACTTACTGTGTTTTTCCCGATGAATTTGAAAAGCTTGTAAAATTTTGACTTTTTCACATATAGTCTATCCTAAACTTAATGTGCAGAGTCAGATTCTCAAAAAAAAAAAGAACAACATAATTTAAATAAAACAAAATTGATGAAATTGATTAAAAGGATCAAAGATACAATCCTTTTGGTTATCAGGTTTTTATACCTAAACTCCCCACCACCTGGTGAAAACCTCCAGTTTTATTAGCCTAAATATTGGCAGGCAGACATTCTCTACTACACAAAATAATTTAAGAAATACCCAAAAATATTTTTTTTAAAAAATAGAAAAAGAATTCTGCGTAATAATGAAAACCAAGGCTCTTCATATGACATACGTGAGAGTTGTATTGCTGCGTTGTGTCCACAGAGAGGCTCTATTTGAAAAGCGACAGCCTTCACAACCCAGAAATGGTGTTCTGGGTTTATCCTAATAGTTAGCATGGTTAAGTGTGATTTGTTTTTAACTTTTAAAATTACCTAAAGATTTAGATCAGTGAATGTCAACTGGGCCACATCCGGTCTGCCAGAGGGTTCCATCCGACACCAGCATTATAACAAAATTCAGCAGTAGTTTAGTTCAAACTTTGTTTCATTAATTAATTTATATTTGTGAAAAGTTCCGGTAGAAAGTCAAATTTCTGAGTGTAAATGAATGTAGCGTCAGCTTACTCGCCTCCTGTCCTGGACAGGCAAGAGTGTGAGGAGACAGGCGGCCTGCGGATCTTAAAATGTAACAGAGAATATTAAATCTGCACTGTCTGAAAAGCGCATTTTAAAAAAGAAAAACAGTGTTATTATTTAGTGAATCAAACAAGAAAATCTGTATAGCCTATACAGGTCCTTTCCTCATTAGTCTTTCATGACAGCTGTTCAGTTTTTCCATTAACTCAGATCATCCTCAGCTAGTCTCAGTTCAGTCATTCTCACTACAAACAGAAACCATTTCAAGCTCCCTGTCTGAGAGAGCGTGAATTATAGTGCTCAGCCTCAGTTCATTCTGCGTCTGTGTTATTTGTGCCTGCAGCAGTCATGTAATCCATTATTGGTTGAAGGATCACATATCCTCCGCTGAGTTTTCCCTTGACAGTATCATTGATCGGCTCACAGATGACATCAAATTGCATTTAAATGGAAAACTGAGAGGGTCAAATAGCAGGGCTGAAGCATTGTTCATAGGTTTGCTGTGGTAAGAAATCAACGACGACAGACGATGATAAAAGGAGGGAGTCATTTATATCAAATTTGCACCTTCATTAACACCAACAAGGCTGACAGCTTCTACAGTAATCACTGTGATTCAGTGATATGTGAAACTAAGGAAAAACAAAAGGAAGAAGCAAGCTGTTAAGGTACAAACTATAACTGCATAAATGTGGTTCTCTTTCTGTGCTTCTAAACTGGATCTACGATAACAAATTTCAACCTCGATCCGTAAACATTAGTAACTTGCTATTTTTTTCATCAATGTATTATTTTTTGAATCATATAAAAGCTTTAATTCTGCACATCTCTACACACTTTGTTAATGTATTACTTTTAAAACATTTTTTTGTTTTCAAAAAAATACCGTCTGGTAGACCTTTAAAGAAACACACTGAAACGTGCCGTTAAAAGGGGGAATCGTGTTAAATTAGGCGGCCTACAGAGCTCGCCAAAATGCAAAAGCCGCAACACATGCAAACAAAAAAGGCAAAACACTTTGCAAGCATATTACGAACATACTGGCATCCACATTACACATAGTAGTGTTGTGTTGGAGGCTGGGGGCTCTTGTTTGGGTGATGTTGTGTCATAAGATGGCGGCCGGGGCACCCTGGGTGTAGTAGGAGGTGACGGCCCACCATTCCGGTGGTGGCGTCACCTGGGGTAGGGCAGAAGAGACTAGGTTTCTTCGCCGTTGACCCTTTTGGCCTGTACGGAGCGCTGTGAGTTATCTGTTATTGCTATTAATAAACCTACGTTTGCTGCACCTCCAGCCTGGTTATTGGCGTACGAGTTATGGACATAACATTTGGCGACGAAGTAAACAAAGGTATGGAGTGAGCAGTCACCAATTTTTGGCCACTTTTGGAGGTCCCGGGCGAGCCGCCCGTACCTCGGGTTAGGTGGTACGCGGCTTTTCGAAATTATTTGGTGGCCCTTAATCTTGGTGAGCTTGAGAAGCTGCATGCTAAGGCTATTTTGGTCCACAATTTAGGCATGGAGGGCCAGAGAATCCTCAGCACTCTGGAAGTAGCCGATAGCTTTGAGGAGGTGGTGGAGCTAATGACACGCTATTTTCGTGCTCCTAACAACGTCATAGTCCGGTATATCCAGTTTTGGCAGTGCCACCAGCGGACGGGAGAGTCGGTCCAGCAGTTTGTTGCAGACCTGCATCAGCTGGCGGGGCAGTGCCAGTTTGAGGCCCTGGAGGATGAAATGGTCCATGATCAGCTAGTGGAGCATGTGCGTTGTTCTGCAGCACGATTGAGGCTCCTGACCTACCCGGCTGAACTGACGTTAGCCACAGCTATCGAGCTAGCACAACAATTTGAAGCAGCTGAAGCACTAGCAAGGGATTTTGGTGAAAGGACCACTCCAACCCAAAATGAACCACGTTTTAAAGTGCTGGCAAACGAGGACAGCGATGAAGAAGAGGAATATGCTTCCGCTGTTAAAATTAGGTTTGCTCCAGGTTCACCGAAGTGTTACAGCTGCGGGTCCACCGGGCACCAGTATAAGTCAAGGGAGTGTCCAGCGAAGGGCAAGCGCTGTGGTAAGTGTGGTCTGCTACACCATTTTGCCAGGACCTGCAAGAACTTTGAGCGAGGGGACCGACAACAAGAAGTGGGCTCCTCGGCAAAGACTCCTACGGTTATTCATACCATCAAACCAAGCACGGATAGATGCATTTACTGCACTGTTTCACTGGACAGCGTAGAAGTGCCATTGATGGTGGACAGCAGAGCGGTGGCCTCTGTATTGAACTGGTCCACCGTGAGGAGTCTGTTCCCACACTACCGCTTAAGAGACCTGACGGCGCCCTACTTTGGCTATGAGGGAAATAAGCTAACCGTCGTGGGCTCCACAGAATTAACAGCTAGGTTCAAGTCAGCAGTGATGGCATGCATCCAGTTCGTGGTGACGGCTTCTGGGGCAAACATCTTAGGGTGTGATATGTTTTATGGCCTGGGATTCTCCATTACCAGCGACACCGGAGAAGAGTGGTTGAGCTGTGGGTTGTAGGACCGACCTATTCCGCATGTGGAGCACGATGCAGTGTGGGACAGTGATTGGTCTGGTGTGATGGGGGGGGTGCAAGACCAGCATCAAGGAGCACCATCTTGGGAGGGTCCTGATGGCAGTGTTCAAGTTACCTTGGATGTGGGAACTGAACGGCACGGCGGGACTCCCGGGGCGGCAGCAGGAGCCAAGGTGTCGGCTCACTCGTCTTCCGGAGTAGGTCCTAGTGATATCGGTGAGCGAGGAGCTACATAGGCTGTGCCGGCACTGAAAAAGAGGGAAACTGGAGCAAGACCTGCTGGCGCAATCCTAAAATGCGCTGAACATCGACATCGGAGGAGGGCTTTGGACCGAGTCGGCAGAACGTCCTGACCCAGGAGTGAAGCCCAATCACGACACAGTGGACTGCGCAAGCAACACAGGGCTCCCCTGCGCATTGGTGATGAGGTCCGGCCGGAGTAGAAGCTCGGCTGAGGGGCGTCCACAAAATTCGTCAGCAGCGGGATGACCAGGGGTGGCTACGTGTGGTGACTGCCCGTGAGGACGGCTATTTGGGTCCGTCTGATGATTCCTGGAGGCACCCCAATGAGTTGCGGCACGTGGAGAGGAAGAGGCGGCGGCGCAGCTCATCTCCTGAGGCCAAGAAGTGGAGGCGCGCTAGGTGGGAACCACCGGATGGTAATCCAAGGGGTGGCTCCTCCAGCAGGTCTGTAAAATGACTGGAGTGGTTTGGGTGTGTTTTGGATAAGTTTTACCCCTAATCATGGTGTATATAGTTTTACATGGACTTAGTGTGTGTGTGTGTGTGTGTGTGTGTGTGTGTGTGTGTGTGTGTGTGTGTGTGTGTGTGTGTGTGTGTGTGTGTGTGTGTGTGTGTGTGTGTGTGTGAAAAAGAGAGAGAAAAGTGATGTCCCCAACACTGTGTTTGTTTGAATTGTTGTGATGTGCCTGGGTTATGGGTGGGTGTGTTGGGGTGGGGGCCGCCAATAAGAGTGTAAATGTTATGTGTTGTAATTCGGTTGCATGTATATATATTATATATATTATATCTATTATATCTATTATCTTGTTCTGGGATTATTTGGGATTTTTTTAGGAACACGGCTATTTTTATAATGTGAAATCTGCTGGGTGAATCTGCTGGGTGAAATAGGATTCTCTATCACGGACCCAGCTGGCTCAGTGGTGCTGACGGTGTCCCCCAAATGCTGACCGGCGTTGTTCGTGGGCTTAGGATGTATCAAAGCGTTCAACCCCCGCCCGCTCATGGACCCAAGCTTGACACCCAAGATCCAACCATTACGGCGGCTTCCCCTCGCCCTGTGGGACGACGTCACGGCAGAACTGGACAAATTGCTTAAAGCCGGCATCAACGAGAGAGTGGATGCCTTGCTGTGGATTTCGAACATCGTGGTGGCCAAGAAGAAGACGGGCGGCATCCGGCCATGTATTGACCTCAGGATGGTTAATAGAGCGATTATCCCGGACAAATACCCGCTCCCCACAATGGAGGAACTCACCTGCATGCATTTTGGTCTGAGCTCAGCACCTAGCTGCTTTCAGAAGATTATGTCCACAATTCTGGCCGGGCTCAGGGGTGGGGTAGTGTACCTGGACGACATCGTGTTCCACGGCGCATTGCGGGAAGAACACAATAACATATGAGACGAGTGATGGAGGTGCTGTGGGAGCACAGAGTCACATTGAACGGGGAAAAGTGCATTTTCGCGGCGGATTCCATTGAGTCTGTGGGATTCCGGCTGGCGGCCAAGGGCCTGAGCCCCCTGCACTCGAATGTGGAGGCAGTCCTGTGTCTCCCCGACCCCACGACACCCGCACAAATCTCCCCGTTCCTGGGTATGGTGAGCTTCTACGGGCGTTTTAGTCACCATTATTCAGAGACTATCTAACCCCTCCAGGCCCTTCTGAAGCAGGACGTGCCTTGGCGGTGAACCCTGGCCTGCTCAGCAGCAGTCGCTAGGGTGAAGTCCCAACTCACCTCCCCTCCAGTGTTGGCCCACTTTGATCCAAAATGGATGAATTTTGTGACTTGTGACGCGTCTGGTTCGGCGTTGGGGGCGGTTACGTCTCAAGTGCAAGACGGTACCAAGAGCCCAGTGGCGTTCTTGTCGAGGTCCCTTTCAGCAGCTGAACAAAAATATGCCGTGGGCGAGAGGGAGGTGCTCACTTGTGTCTGGGCATGTGAACAGTGGCACATCTACCTCTACAGATGCCATTTCACCCTGCGAACGAACCACCAGGCTCTGATGACACTGCTGGAGACAACAAGCTCAGGACACAGGCCCCTACAGATCCACAGGTGGACTGAGCGGCTGAGGGCCTACAACTTTACTACCCAGTTCACCCCTGGAAAAGAGAACGTAGTGGTGGATCTCCTGTCCCGTGCCACGGCCAACACCACACAACCGGACGAGGACGAGGACCCCACAGAGGCGGATCTGGTCAACGCGCTGCTCAGACCCCTCCAGGACATGGTGCCCCTCCAGGAGCTCCGGGCGGAGTTGGAATGGGACCCCACGTTGTCACAAATATGCTTGGCCATCAGGGAGAGTTGGCCCACAAAAGTACAGGGCGATCTGGCGCCTTTTCACCGGTTCAGAGACAAACTGAGTTGCTGGAACGGGGTGTGTGTGGCAAGGGGACACTGCACATTGATCCCGGTGTCTCTGAGACCACGAGTTCTGATAATGCTCCACGAGGGTCACCTGGGTGTGGTCAGGGTGAAGCAGCGTTGCAGGGATGCAGTTTGGTGGCCCGGTATCAATAAGGACATTGAAACTATGGTAAAGAATTGTATTCCGTGCTTGGAGAGCAGAAAGACCGGCTGGCTACCCCCACCCCCCACCCCTGCGACCATTACCGTACCCAGAGGGCCCTTGGAAGCACATCCAATTGGACATTTGCGGTGAACTACATACGGCACCCACAAACAGCCGTTTTTTGCTAGTGGTCTATGATCTGTTCTCCAAATGGCCGGAGGTGTTACCCACTAATTCAGTCACGGCGGAAGCACGGAAGCACGTCGAGGCACGAGGAACCACATTTGAAGGTGCTGGCTGTGGACCCTGATAGAGAAGACAGCGTGGATGAAGAATAAGCTGCCACTGTGAAAATTAGGTCCACCCCGGGAACGCCAAGATGTTATGGCTGGGGGTCCACCAGGCACCATTACAAAGCAAGAGAGTGTCCGGTGAAGAGCAAACGCTGTGGCAGGTGTGGTCTACAGCACCATTTTACCAGGGCCTGCAAGAAGTTTTAGCGAGGGGACCGAAGACAGAAGACAGACTTCCCCGCAGCGACTCCTGCGGTTATTCATACCGTCTCCCCGTGCACAGATGGGCGGATTTAATGCAACGTTTTGCTGGATGGCATAGAAGTGCCGTTGTTAGTAGACACGGGATCAGCGATTTCTGTGTTGAACTCGCCCACTGTGAGGAGTCTGTTCCCACATCATCACGTGAGAGGACTGTCGACGCCGTGCTTTGGCTATGGAGGAAGCAAGTTGGCCGTCGTGGGCTCACTGGAACTGACGGCGAAGTACAAGTTGGTGATGATGGTGAGTGTCCATTTTGTGGTGACTGCTATCGGGTCGAACATCTTCAGGTGTGATATGTTCTACGGCCTGGGGTTCACGATCACCAGCGGCATCGGAGAAGAGTGGTTGGGCTGCAGATTATGGGATCGACCTGCTCCGCACGCGGAGGACAACGCGGTTTGGGACAGTGACTGGCCTGGTGTTATGGGAGGGGTGCAAGACCAGCATCGTGGAGCGCCATCTCGGGAGGGTTCTGATGCCAGTGTCCAAGTTGCCCTGGATATGGGAACTGGACAGCACAGCGGAACGCCCGGGATGGCTGGAGGAGTCAAGATGCCCGCTTCCTCGGCGTCCGGAGGGTGTCCTGATGATACTGCGAAGCGAGGAGCCGCGGGGGCTGTGCCAGCGTTGGAAATGAAAGAGAGGGGTGTGAGACCAACCGGCGCGATTCCAAGACGAGCCAGGCAACGACACTGGAGTTCTGGGAGGACTCTGTACCGGGTGGGTGATGAGGTTTGACCCAGGGCGGGAGCCCGGTCACAACATGGTGGTCATCGTCAGCCCAATAGAGCTCCTCTGTGCATCGGTGAAGAAGTCCGGCCCAGGGTAGAAACTCAGGTGATGGGCGTGCACGTGAAAAGAAAACGACGAGATGACCAGGGGTGGCTGCGAGTGGTGGCTGCCCGGGAGGATGGCTACTTGGGACTGTCCGATGAGTCGTGGAGACACCCCACCGAGCTGCGGTGCAGGGACGAGAAGAAGCGCCGGCGTGGCTCATCCCCAGAGATGAAGGTGGGTCGGTAGTCTACCTGGCCCCCTCTAGTTTATTTTGTGTGAATGGATAGGCCTGTTTATGTATTTCTGTACATATGTGTTTTGCTATTAGCGTATGAGTCGGGTTAAATTCGGGGGGGGCTAATCTGTGTGCTTGGCGTTTTTCTTCGGGGGGTGGTGGTGTACAAATATGGCGCTGGGTGCACCCTGGGTGTACTGAGGGTGCCAGCCCGCCTTTCCGGTTCCACCGTCACTCCGGGGTGTAAAGGGTACGGGCGGAAGGGGCAAGTCCTCTTTCGCCATCCACCCCTTGGCTGTACGGAGCACCTATTGTTTGTGGTTCTTATTACAATAAAGCAATATTCACTGCACCTCCTGCCTGGTCATTGTACAAGCAAGTTATGGACATAACACACAGCATACAAACTAAGCTACATATTTTTTCATTTTAAATAAAATTCAATATTTTTAACAAATACTCACAAAGATGACTATTTACAAAGCAAAAAAAAAAGATCACAGCAATAGATCAGGCAATTGTATTTTGGGGGTTATGTCAGTTTATCGCTGCATCTTGGAATTAATTAAAGTATAGGTTCAAATAGCAAGATCTGGTTTAAAATATTTACTTACAATATGATTTCTAGCATGCGGTTGATTGATAAATACAAAAATCATAAGGAATAGGCAAAGCTGGGAATTAAACTTGGGACCGGCAGTACTTCCTGTACCAAGAGTGAATGTTTAACCCACTACACTATTTGTCAACAAATGAAGACGTGACCGTATGTATTCACTATCACCAGATGACACGCTTGCTTTCAACATGTTATATTTATTGTCATAATTTAACCAAGATGGCTGCTTTAACATGGCATATTGTTGAAAGGGTGAGCCTAAACCTATGGCTGAGGTGCAAATGCAAGTGCAATACATGCTATTTAGCCAATATCAGGGATCTTTTAGACTTGTCTAAACACCTTTGAAACTGTTGGCTCCGGAGAAATTAGGCCTGTCTACTTATCATATGTTATCATAAAATATGTAAAAAAAAAACAAAAAACGCTGAGTGGCATGTTTTACGCCAGGTGACGTGAATTACACCACCTGGCGTAATAATATGCCACCTGGCATAAAACACGGTCACATGGTGTGAAAGACATGGTGCCGCGTTTTTACGCCAGGTGGCATAATAAAATGGTGTTTTTATATTATGTAACGCATTCTACTAATTAAAAAATTGCATTGTAACTGGATGATTTTTGACTCTTTTGGCTTTCCATAGAGGGAACGTGCCATACCTGTACAGTTGCATCTCAGTAAATTAGAATGTCATCAAAAAATGTATTTATTTCAGTGATTCAGTTAAAAAATGAAACTCATATTATGTAGATTCATCACACAGATGATATATTTCAAGTGTTTATTTACCGATGTCAACAACCGACAATATCGACGCACTCTACAAGAAGGGACAGCGCAGGCTGTTCCTACTGAGGAGGCTCAGGTCTTTTGGTGTACAAGGGGCGCTCCTGAAGACCTTCTACGATTCGGTGGTGGCATCAGCCATCACTTTTGGAGTGGTCTGCAGGGGCAGCAGCATCACAGCAGCCGATAGGAAGAGACTGAACAAACTGATCAAGAAAGCTAGATCTGTCCTGGGGCAGCGCCTTGACCCAGTGGAGGAGGTGGGAGAGAGAAGGATGGGGGCTAAACTGTCATCTCTGCTGGAGTCTGAGTCCCACCCTATGCAGGACTGAACGCACTGAGGAGCTCATTTAGCAGTAGACTACACCATCCTAGGTGCGCGACCGAGAGGTTTGGCAGGTCCTTCTTACTTACGGCTGTCAGACTTTATAACCTAAGCAGGGCTGCTCGCAGAGATAGCAAAAAAAACATGACGACCTAATAGTATTGAATGCAAAAGACGCAACAGACTAACACAAAATAGTCCCCTCCAGTGTACAACTGGGACAATATCAGTCACTACGGAGGGTGACAATATGTACGGGTACATATTCATACTATGTAGGATAACTAAGTAGACGGTTATGCTGTTTATTCCATCTAGCTACAATCCTCTGCACTGTGTATATTTATATATTTATGTGTACATATGTATATTCACTGCTCTTATTTTCTTATTTTCTAAATTATTGCTCTGAGTGTTGCTATCCCTGTGCTGTTGCAATCCTGGAATTTCCCCATTGTGGGACTAATAAAGGCTTATCTTATCTTATCTTACTTCTTTAAATTTTGATAGTTATGGCTTACAGCTCATGAAAACCCCAAATTCAGTTTCTCAAAAAAATGTGAATATTGCATAAGACCAATTTTTTAAAAAATATATTTTTAATAGAAATGTTGGCCGACTGGAAAGTATGTCCATGTACACACTCATTACTTGGTCGGGGCTCTTTTTGCAGGAATTACTGCATCAATACGGTATAGCATGGAGGCGATCAGCCTGTGGTACTGCTGAGGTGGTATGGAAGCCCAGGTTGCTTTGATAGCCGCCTTCAGCTCATCTGCATCGCTGGGTCTAATGTCTTCCATCTTTCTCTTGACAGTGCTTCACAGATTTTCAGTGGGGTTTAAGTGAGGAGAGTTTGCTGACCAGTCAAGCACAGTGATACCATGGTCATTAAACCAGGTTTTGGTACTTTTTGGCAGTGTGTGTGTGTGTGTGGGGGGGGGTGCCAAGTCCTGCTGGAAAATGAAATCAGCATCTCCATAAAGCTTGTCAGCAGAGGGAAGTGTTACAGTATGTCTGAACTTGAAGACAAGGAATACACCAGGAGTGGAGCTGAACACTAGTTTATACTGGACTCTGTGCACCTGACCATGCATGCAGCTGCTGGCAGAGGTAAGGCGGAAGAGACCGCCCCTCTTCCTGCAGCCCCTCTTATACCCACGAGGTTGGCGGAACCGGAAGGTGGAGCCACCACCCCGTGCTACACAAATAAGAGCTCCAATATAAACAGTATATGAACAGTAAATAACTACATAATAGGAAGCATGAAGTGCTCTAAAATTTCCTGGTAGACGACTGCGCTGACTCTGAACTTGATAACACACAGTGGGCCAACACCAGCAGATGACATGGCTCCCCAAATCATCACTGACTGTGGAAACTTCAAACTTGACCTCAAGCAGTTTGAATTCTGTGCTTCTCCACTCTTCATCCAGACTCTGGGACCCTGATTTCCAAATGACAGAACTTGGCACCTCATTTGGGGAGCCATGTCATCTGCTATGGGGTATCGTCAAGAGGAAGATGAGAGACACCAGACCCAACAATACAGACGCGCTGACAGGCAACTAAAAGCAACCTGGGCCTCCATAACACCTCAGCAGTACCACAGGCTGGTCGCCTTCATGCCATGCTGCTTTGATGCAATATTAATTCATGCAGAAGAACCCCCTACCAAGTATTGATTGTATACATGGACATACTCTTCAGTCAGCCAACATTTTGATTAAAAATCTTTTTTTTTAATTAATTTTATGTAATATAATTTTTGAGAAACCAAATTTGGGGTTTTCATAAGCTATAAGCCATAATCATTAAAATTAAAAGAAGTAAACACTTGAAATATTTCCCTCTGTGTGTAATCAGTGTATTTAATAAATGAGTTTCACTTTTTGAATTGAATTAGTGAAATAATCAACTTTTCTGTGATATTCTAATTTATTGAGATGCACCTGTATTTGCACTACTTATCACTGTTTTGCTTTCTTTTCTCCTCTTCCTCTTCCTCTTTTTCCTTTTGTCACTGCCAGACAGATAATGTCACTTCATTTTGATACATTTGCTTTCACTTGTTTGTTTACATAAGATGCACACCAGTACTTGTGAGAGTAAGAGGTGGGGGTGGGGCCCCTTTAGGAAATTCTGCACCAGCCTACCACTGTCATTGCAAACTCTCCGCATTGTCATTGCTGTAGTGATTCAAAGTTGGTCAGCCCTCGGGGGCTCCCTTCTGGCCTGGGGCCCCAAGCATTTGCCTGCCTTGCCTTCCAGCATGCAGCGCCTCTGCATATAAAGGGTGTTTGGGGTGCAGGAGAGAGTCGATGGGATGTGGAGAATAGTGGGGAAAAAAACAAAGGAAAAGCATAGCAGCATCATGATTGGCTTCACACTGAAGGAGGCTTTAGAATTTTTCTGTGATCCAGCCATGTTTGAATAGGTCATGGAGATCATGGAAAGCATAGTGGGGTCTTCACTGTGTGTGAAGGAGGCCTTAATGTGTCTGATAATGGGATCGCTGGGAATATGAAAGATTTTTTTAAAAAGTGAAAATAAAATCAGACGAGGTGTATGGATCAGTTTAAGAGTGGTTAACTTCTGGGTCTTTTCCCAGACCTTCTTCTTCCATTTTTTGAGGGAAAGGATTCTTTAAAACCCCAAGATGTGGAAAAGAATTCCTCTCATTGATCAGATTCATAATCTTGATGTTTATCTTATTTGCCCCCCCCCCCCCCCCCCCGCAGCTGAGCCACCTTATAGGTGTAGGGAGTTCTACCATTGCAGTCTCAAAATGAGCTTGCTCAGAGAATAAAACATAGAAAATGTAATGATCTTACGTTCCCCAGATGAAACCATGACTTCCCTTGCTACACCACTGCAAAATGAATGTTTGCTCTTGGGTGTTATTTTTTTTTTAGTTTGTGGTATTTGGGCTGGTGTGATGTAATGTGGCCACATCAGCGGGTAACACAACCATCACCCTGAACCACCTCTGTTGAGACAGGTGGAGCAGATCCAGAGTGAAACCCGACAAAATAAACACCGACGCTCTGATCAAAGACTCCATGTGCTGGACTGGAATGCAGCTCAGTGGTGTGCAGCCCGGACCAGCCAGATGTACAGGTGTCTAGCCTTTGATGAATTCAGCGCGCACCTCAAAATCTGTTGCTCAGCTAATTATTGTTTTGTCTGGACACTAGAACTGTTTCTGCCTACAAAGTCCATCCATCCATCTTCTTCCGCTTAATCCTATAAAGTAAAATATGCAAATGCTACAGACCCCTCAGCCACTAGGGGGCTCCCAAGCTATAAATTCATCCTCAGCAACTTTTTTGTAGAGAACTAAAATTACAGTCATCTTTTTCTTGTCAACTCCCAACATTTTTTCTCAAAAATATTCAACTCTTTCCTCATTAATTTGTAACATTTTTCTTATAGATTTGCTCCTTTTTTCTTGTAAATTTGCAACTTTTTTCACTTAAAGTTTATAAATTTTTTCTTGTAAATTTGTAACCTTTTTCTTATAAAATTTCAACTTTTTCATTGTAAAATTTTAAGTATTTTTTCACACATTTCGCACTTTTTTCTTGTCTATTTGCATGATTGTGTTTGAAGGCCCCTAATTTTGGAATCTGAAAGAGTTCAAACCCTTTAACATGAAAAAAATGTATATTTTTTTCTTCTCCCCCCAAAATCATAATAAAGCCATAAAAATCATTACATGTAATAACAAAATCTAACTAGTTTAACTTATCCATAAGAAAGTTGCAAATTTCCAAGAAAAATTTGCAAATTTACAAGAAACACTCAAAAAAAAATTGAGACAGAATGTCCAAATTCATGAGGAAAAAGAGATGCAAATTTATGATAAGAGATTACTAGATAATAAGAGATTACCAACAACCCGAGGCTGCAGGAGAAGCTGTTAATGGCGCCGGACGACCTGCCACTGGCGAAGGCGGTGGAGTTAGGATTCCAGTTGGAGGCCGTCGCCCAGCTACAATCACAGCTAGGCAGCAACAAACCCCGCTAGCTCAGGCAGTTACCCCGGCAGAAAAGTGCATCGACACCGCAACCTTTTTGGAGGATGCCGAGGTGAACGTCATGGGACAATAGAACATCATGGGGCGCCGAACATGTGGTAACTGTGGTTCCTCTGTGCACCAAACGTGTCAAGTGGAACGCGGTGGAGCTCTACGGATACGGGCACACCAGAATCAGCCAAGTAGGAACTATCACGCTGACAGTTTGCTACGGGTCCAAAGTCCTCCCAGTGTTCTCCTTCCAGGTAGCAACACATGATGACAACATCCTGGGGTATGACCTTTTCCACAAATTGGGTTTTACTATACATGACCATGAAGGACTTTGACTGCTGATGACTGGAGCACATCTCACCCAGACATGAGCACAGCTACTCCAAGCTTCGCACCACATGAAGAGCAGAAGATGAGAGAGCATAATCCAGACTTGACTCCGACCTCGCCTGGCACAAGCCTCATGGAGCCGCCGTACAGCTGCAGGAGAAAGAGTCTGTGGCCAAGCAGGACCCTGGTGAATGATGGTAACCTGGAGCCCATCCTGCCACCAGTGAGAACATCACGCCACCACAACTACAACCAGCATCAGGTACGAGACGGCGTAATACGGACTCGACTCAGATCCTCACTCGGAATAATCCTCACAGAGCCACTGTATAGCTGCAGGAGGTTGAGTCCGTGGCTAAGCAGGACCCCGGAGAACAACGCCAACCCGGAGAGCGTCCTGCCGCCAGCAAGAACGTCACGCTGCCACAACAGCACCCAGCATCAGGGACGAGAAAGCAGCAGCAGTGCCACATGAAGCCAACTAGATCTGGACTCACGGTGCTCGATTGGGTTCAGGTCCACCGATCCGAACGCCCAGACGACCTGCAGATATTCCTGTCCCTGCCGATGCAGATCACCGCACAGTTGGGGCCAGCCACCTTCCAGATGGCCAATGGTTCGAGATGGCATGCCAGCTGTCTGCGGAAGGTAAGAGCAGCAGCTGCCCCGGATCAAGACGTGACACTGGAACCGACCCAGCCAGTGTGGCACCTGGACTGGGACTTTCCAGACAAGTGAGCGATTCCAGCAAGATGGCACCCAGGTCCACCGTAACCAGCACCTCCAGGGTCGCATCCACCGTGGGCTCACCAGAGGCCCCTGAGGTTGAACTTTTAAATGACTCTGTGTTTTGAAAATGTTTAAACAGAGCATGGTTAACAACAGTGGCAGAATAATCCACTCAACCATGCAGAGCGTTACCGGCAGTCTACACAGTTGCCCAGGTTCATGTTGGTTTAAAAAAATAATGGTTTTGGTTTTGGTACATTGAACCTTAGGTAAATTATGGTTATGGGTTTAAAACCTAACACTACCATATTGCGCCTTAACACTAAGTGAATATGGGTACTGTAACATTGGCAATTTCGTGTGCTTTACCATCATGCAATATACCACTTGCTGATAGCCAGGCCATGTATGTTTGTTTGCTAGCCCTGTGCTATGTCACACATAATAGTCCTGGCTATGTTTGTGCTATGTTAGCAGTATGTCACAATCAAGGTACCCAGTTAACAATAACCATCACCAGCAGAGTTCTGGTTTTTCTGAAGGGAAGGCATACCTAGAGTTGTCAACTGTCCTAGTGTAGCCAGGACGTCCCGTTTATTGGGCTAAATATGTTTGTCTCAAGTGGGACGTGCATTGTCCCATATATTTAAGGCCGCCTTAATGAATGGGCTAGGCTGGGCTGAAGCCCAGGGGCCTACAAAGATCAGGGCCTATCATGAGCCAATGAAAAAGATCACATTGTTGTTAATTGATCAAATTCTATGTCCATCACTTGATATTCGTGTGTGGCTGCTGATTGGTCTAATTTACAAATGCCTCACGTACCACGTAACAATAGCCTATTGGAGGAATTGTTTTGACGTGACTATGCAAGCGCCAGTGAGAGGGTAAGAAGTAATTAGCTCAGTCAAAATGTCCGGAAAAAAATTTGAAAGTGGTGTTCATAAAATTATTGAGAGGAAAAGAGGTTAGGGAAAATGAATTGCTCAAAAAATCCCCAAGTGTAAAGGATTTTTTTTAAGTTGGAGCGTTGAGTGAAGGAGGCTGCTAATTATGCACAGAGGAGACAGGTGGCCCGTTAAAGGACTCACCTGGAGTAGAAGGGAAATAAAGGCCATTATTGCTTATATCAGACTGCTGTGCATGGGACAGTGGACTCCAACCTTGGTAAAAAGTAGACTGGATGAAGCATGCATTCATAGAGTATGACCATATTCGTGAGCTGGACTTAAAGGATGTAATGAAGGATTTTTCTTTAAAGAAGATCAGAAGAAAGAACTTCTAAAAAGGTAAGACACGCTATTTGCAGTGTTTCCAGCCACCTGTGCAGGTTTGTCATTGCTGCTGTTGTGCTTGTTTGAATCAGGAATATTTAACTGATGCAATTTTATGCCAAAGGCAGTATTTGTCACACTGTAAAAAGGGAAATCTCAGTAAGATAAAATATCCTAAATCAAGGCTTTATGCTTGTTTTTCCTCTCACAAGATAATTTTGAAAAGACAAGAATTTCTTTTTGTTGTGCAATTTTCTGTAAGATTTTACTTGCTTTACAAAAGTTTTTACTTGTTTTAAGCAATTTAATCTTGTTTTGTTGGCAGATATTTTTTTCTAATTTTAACTAGAATTATCTATTGCCAGAATTTTTTGTGTTTAAGTAAAATTATCTGCCAAACAAGCAAGAAAATTTGACTTATCAAATTGCGTAAAACAAGTTAAAACTATTGGAAAGCATGTAAAATTTTCTTGTACATAAACTGCACAGCAAAAATGTTTTGTCAGACAAAAAAAACAAGCATAAACAGCCTTAATTTATTTCATTTTTGTAGAGGAGCTGGAAATAATGAGGCGATTTTGTTTAAAAGCAGCGTTTTAATATTCAGCTCTCCTAACTTGTCTCATCTGGTGCAGAGCGTGGCAGAAGGTAAAAGAGACAGAGTTCTGCCAGCTCGCTGGTTAAATACAGGCACACATCAAAAGACAGGCATTACAAAGGCTGATACCCCTCGTTATCTTAATCCCCCCATTGTCCTGTTATCTCCTCTCCTCTTCTTGGGAGGTGATGGAAATTCCCCTCCTCGCCTTGGGGGGTGAGGGTGACTCCTCGGTGTCCGCCGTCGCGTCCTGGGACGTCTTTGTTCTTCACACGGCGGGTGAGATTCCTTTGTCCTTTCAGAGGTGTGAAGTTCCTTACATATGCAGTCACTAAGCATTTCACATGTTCAGACATATGTAGGTATGGAATATATGAGTAAT
Source organism: Pholidichthys leucotaenia (assembly GCA_020510985.1). Classification (NCBI taxonomy): domain Eukaryota; kingdom Metazoa; phylum Chordata; class Actinopteri; order Cichliformes; family Pholidichthyidae; genus Pholidichthys; species Pholidichthys leucotaenia. The sequence goes on along the minus strand of CM035847.1, from coordinate 284,948,310 downwards.
ATAGACCCCAATTTTGCTTATATTTGACTTTTTGCAGTGTAGTTGTGTTTTCTAGCTCAAAGTTGCATTATATCGCAAAGAGAAACAAAAATGAGGCGTAGTGGCTCAGGAGGTAGAGCAGGTTGCCCAATAACCAGACGGTTGGTGGTTCGAATCCCACTCCCCCAACTTGCTGTTGTGTCCTTGAGGAAGACACTTTACCCACCTTGCCTCCAGTTTGTTCATGGTCCATGACACTGATGTATGAATGTGAATAAATGTTCGGTGGTGGTCGGAGAGGCCGTTGGCATGGATTGGCAGCCATGTTTCCATCTGTCTGCCCCAGGGCAGCTGTGGCTACAGAGGTAGCTTACCACTATCATTGTCTGTGGAGTGAATGAATAATGGACTCATTGTAAAGTGTCTTTGGGTGTCAAGAAAAGTGCTATATAAATGCAATCCATTATCAAAAACATAGCTATTACATATTTTTAAACTGACATTCTGTATTCTGTAAAATCTGAAATTTATAGGTATACAGTGTGGTATTTTTTCCCTTGTAGTATTAAACATGACATTGAATACCAGTATTTAAGGTGTTATCAAGGTAAAAAAAAATCCCAGTATTATGACAACACTAATGTCTACAACATCGTGGCACCGAGTAATAGTTAAAACGTTCCCTCCCTTATTTAGCTGTGAGAAAGTTGGCAATCCTAGGCATACTGAAAAACCACCATGCAAGACGCATGCACCACCATGGGATGTATGCACGATGTAACGTCATCACACTGTGACTATATTAGGAGACTAAAGTTGTCTTTGTAGAGGAATGAACAAGACGAGACACGACCATCGCAGACACAAGACTTTATTCCTCTAGCTCTAAGTCAGACTGAGCTCCAGGTGCCAAAGTGAATCCTTTATACAGATTACATTCTCTTCTTTGGCACCCGGAGTACATACATTAATATACATCACAAAAGAGCACAACACAGCACAATACATTCACGCTTGGCATCCCAAGTGTGAAGGTGCATCTTCATACAGTTTTGTCCCCCCTGGCGCTCTGGCGCCTACCGTTGCCACTTCTCCTTTCTTCTCCCACATTTTCATCTCTCACCCTCTACCCTCATTTCCCCAAGTCACTGGGTGGAGTAAGACCTCCCGTTGTGCCACCACACAGCCCCCCCTGAACACCCAGATGGGGTCTTAACCCTCCGGTACCTTGGGCTTGAGCAATCACCCATAACGGCTGTAATGTGGAGCCACGGGGCTGACTGAAGTGCCTTCCTGTCGAGGTGGGTAGGAAAAAAACTCAGTTCCTGGTGGACCATCCTCTGGAAGGGGAAAAGGTGGGGAGGGAAAAGATTTGGTCTCCTGGAAACAGTTTTCTGAAGGGGGAACACAAACCTGCGGACCCACCGTAGGAGGGCGTCCATGCCGGGAAGCCTTGACCAGCACCACCTGCTCGTTTGTCAACACATAAGTGGGCTTCAGCCTGTTTATGCAGATGGTTTCCTTACGTCCCCCCCCCCCAAAAAAAAAAACAAAATCTAACACAAAATGTTTCGCTCCTATTTCCAAAACTTTAAACGGGTCTTCAAAAGGCAGATGCAGCAGGATTCTGTGTGCATCGTGTCTAACAAAAACTAATTTGGTGTTCTCCAAACATTTTGGAACAAAAGTGCAAGGAAAACAATGATGTGCCGGCCCTGGAACACTGCTAGCCTCTTCCCCGGAAAAAAAGCACACGGACGAGTCAGTACCGGGTGCAGGACTCTCCGGCAAAAATTCACCCGGGATCCGTAACAACTGACAAAAAACGAGCTCCACTGGGGAAGCTACCAAATCTTCCTTAGGCGCAGAGTGCAACCCGAGGAGGACCCAAGGCAGGTGGTCAACCCAATTTGCGTCTGTTAACGAGGCTCTGAGTGCTGCTTTAAGTGACCTGTGAAACCTCTCACACAAACCATTAGCCTGTGGGTTGTACGCGGTGGTGCAGTGGATTTTGACCCCCAGGCTCTCGGTCATCACGGACCAGAGTTCCAAAACAAACTGTGGACCTCTGTCGGAAGTGAGGTCCGACAGGGATCCGAAACGTGCAACCCAGGATGACAAAAAAGTGCGGGCCACATCGGCAGATGTGGTGGAAGCCAGCGGAACTGCCTCTGGCTGTGAAACCCTGTCGCAGGGTGTGAAACCCTGGGACAGCAGAAGGGGACCCACTAAATCCACGTGTACGTGGTCGAACCTCCTGCTTGGAATCGCTCAAGAGGGGCTTTGGTGTGCCTCTGAACCTTAGCCCATTGGCACGCGACGCATGCTGCGGCCCACTCCTTCACATCCTTGCATAAGCGAGGCCAGACGAATTTGGATCCCACCAGCTTAACTGAAGCCCATACGCCAGGATGTGAAAGAGAGTGGACGGACTGAAAAACGTGGTGGCGCCAAGAGCTCGGAACCACCAGGCGGGGACGGCTGGTGGAGACGTCGTAAAGCAAGGAGGGGCACCCTTCTTGTACCACCCTGCTCTCCAGTTTTAGTCCGGTACCTGTGGATTGGAGCATGCAAAAATCTGCGTCCCCAGTTTGGTCGGCGGCCATGGTGGAAAAATCAATACCCATGTAGACCGGAGAGACCAGCGCATACGACAGACAGTAAGCCATGACATTAAGTTTACCGGTTACATGTTGAATGTCAGTAGTGAATTCCGAAATTGCGGCCAAGTGCCGTTGCTGCCGGGCCAACCACACTTCCAAGACTTTGGCCATCGCGTAAGTTAGGGGCTTGTGGTCGACAAACGTGGTAAATTCGCGATCCTCAAGCCAGAACTGAAAATGACACGTGGTCAGGTGGAGAGCAAACAGCTCCTTTTCCAAAGCACTACACTTATGCTCGTTGTCACGCAAAGTACAGCTTAAAAAGGCAAGAGGTTGCCAAGAACCGAAGATGTACTGTTCTACACCGGCTCCTACCATGACACCAGACGCGTCTGTTGTGAGTGCTGACCGCGCCGACGGGGATGTGGGGGGGCCAGCAAAGCCACGTTGGCGAGTGCCGTTTTGGCACCTGTGAATGCCTGGACCCGATCAGGGTTCCAGTCAATGTTATCCTTGGGCTGCTTTTTCCTGAGCGCACAGTATAGCAGTTGCAGCAGCTGGGCTGCCCGGGGAAGAAAATGGTTGTAAAAATTGACTATCCCCAACCCTTACTGTCTGCAGACGAAGAAACTCTGACACCACTTGTACCTTGTCCGACAGTGGAACCATGCCCTCCAGCGAGATGCAATGGCCCAAGAAATCGATCACTGGCAGCCCGAACTGACACTTTGCCAGATTAATTATCAGCCCATGTGCTTCCAAAAATTGGAAAACTTGCTTGAGATGGGCGGGGTGCTCCTCCTCTGACGTGCTAGCCACCAGAATGTCATCTAAGTAGACAAAAATGAACGGCAAGTCACGGAGCACCGCATCCATCATCCTTTGAAAAGTTTTGGCTGCGCCCTTTAACCCAAACAGCATGTGTAAAATCTCGAAAAGGCCAAAAAGAGTACTCACCGCCATTTTTGGGACGTCCTCGGCGCAAACCGGGACCTGGTGGTAACCGCGGATCAGATCCACATTTGAAAAACTGTGCATCCCAGCCAGGTGCACAGAAAAATCTTGAATGTGAGGGATGGGGTAACAGTCGTGTTCTGTGACATTGTTCAGGTGACAGAAATCACCGCCCGGCCGCCACGAATGGTCGGCCTTGGGCACCATGTGCAGCAGAGACGTCTAAGGGCTATTGGAGCGCCCAACGATCCCCTAGACATTCCAAGTTAGCAAACTCCTCGTGCGGGATGGCTAGATTAGCTGCATCCAAGTGGCGCAGACGCGCAAAAACTGGCGGACCCTTTGTCATGATGAAATGCTCAACCCCATGCTTGGTCACGGTAGCGGAAAAAGTAGGCACCATGAGTGCGAGAAACTCAGAAAGCAAACGCTGATACTCATTCCCTAAGGCTAAAAAATTTGCTTGTGTTGGTGGCCCAGCTCCCCGAGCCATACAAGGTAGTGATGCAAAAGACACAGCATCCACTAAACGTCTGTTAGCAACATTGACAAGGAGGCCATAAGCCCACAGAAAATCAGCATGTAAGACAGGAACAGAACATACTACAAAGTCCCACTTGTAGTTGCGTCCATGCAAACACACAATCACCGACCTTTCTCCAAAAGTCTTGATGGGGGATCAGTTGGCGACTGTTAGTGATGGGCCGCAGCCTTCCACCAGTCTTTCAGCGGCAACCAACAAAATAAGGCTCTTCTGGGAACCAGATTCTACCAAAAACCATCTCGCAGAACATGTGTCCTCAATGAAGAGCAGCTTCTCCCTGTTGTTAGCGGTCATAGTAGCCACTAAGCGCTGGTTGGTCCTTTTGTCTGGTCTCTTGAAACGACACAGTGGCAGACAACATTGCATGTCAGCGCCAAAATGCTGGTGGTAAAAGCACGCCGTCCTGTTCCTGTGTCTCTGAGTGGCCGTCCCGGCCACCACCTATGGCTCCTCGACTTTGTTTGGGTCTCTGCCGACGATCCCGGTCTCACTGCCTGGATGCCGAAACTCCTGTTTGCCCAGATAATGCAATCTCTTCGTCAGAAACTTACCGGCTTCTGCGTGAGCGATCCTTGCTAACTCACCACTGCTGGTGGCCAGGGACTACTGCACGCTGGCAGAGGAGGCAGACGACATCATCCTGGCAAACAAGACTTTCAGCATTCAAGCAGTGAAACCGGGATCTCTGGTGGAGCCCAGCGAGGTCGAGGAACCAAGGGTGGTGGCCGGGACAGCCACCCAGAGACACAGGACTGGGACGCTGTGTTTTTATCACCGCCGTTTTGGCAAGGAAGCGCAACATTGTCTGCAGCTGTGCCACTTCAAGAAGCAGGGAAACAGGACAGCCAGCGGTTAGTAGCAGCTGCGACCGCTGGCGACAGGGAGAAGCTGCTTTTCATCACGGACACACATTCTGGGAGATGTTTTTTAGTAGACTCTGGCTCCCAGAAGAGCCTCATTTTGCCAGTCAGCACAGACAGGCTGGTAGAAGGCTGTGGCCTATCTTTAACGGCCTCCAACGGATCCCACATCAGGACGTTTAGAGAAAGGACAGTGACTGTATGTTTACATGGACACAATTACCACTGGGACTTTGTGATAGCTGCATGTTCAGTCCCCATCTTAGGTGCTGATTTTCTATGTGCCTATGGATTCCTTGTTGATGTTGCCAACAGGCGTTTAGTGGATGCTGTATCTTTTCCTCCTTGCCCTGCATAGCTCGGGGAGTTGGGCCACCAACACACGCTAATGTTCTAGCTCCAGAGGGTAAGTACCAGCATTTGCTTACTGAGTTCCCAGCACTCACAGTGCCCACTTTTTCTGCAACGGTAACCAGGCACGGAGTCAGGCATTTTATCACCACGAAAGGTCCACTCATGTTTGCATGCCCTCACCACCTGGATGCGGCTAAACTAGCCATTGCGCACAAGGAGTTTGCTAACTTAGAGTGCTTAGGCATCGTTAGGCGCACCAACAGTCCTTGGGCATCCCCGCTGCACATGGTGCCCAAGTCCGATGGGTCGTGGTGGCTGTGCGGCGATTTCCGATGCTTGAACAACGCCATGGAACACGACCATTACCCCATCCCGCACATACAGGATTTTTCCATGCACCTGGCCAGGACGCGCATTTTCTCAAAGGTGGATGTCGTCCGCGGTTACCACCAGTTCCCGGTGCGCACAGAGGACGTTCCCAAAATGATGGTCATAACTCCCTTTGGTCTTTTCGAGTTTTTACGCATGCCATTTGGGTTAAAGGGCGCAGCACAAACTTTCCAAAGGATGATGGCCACAGTGCTCCGTGACTTGCCATTCATTGTCGTCTGCTTAGATGACATTTTGGTGGCTAGCGTGTCAGAGGAGAAGCACCTCGCCCATCTCAAACAAGTTTTCCAGCAGTTGGAAGTGCACGGGCTGATTGTTAACCCGGCGAAGTGTCAGCTCGGGCTGCCGGTAATTTTTTGGGCCATCGCATCTCGTCGGGGGGAACAATCCTGCTGCCGGATAAGGTACGAGCAGTGCCAGATTTTCCACATCCACAGACCGTGAGGGTGCTGCAGGAATTTTGGGGAATGGTCACTTTTTACAACCACTTCCTCCCCCATGCAGCCCAGCTACTGCAACCGCTGTACAGCTCGCTAAAAAAGAAAAAACCTGCGGATAGCATTGACTGGATCCCCGATTGGGTCCAGGCTTTCACAGACACCAAAACGGCGCTTGCCAATGCAGCTTTGCTGGCCCACCCAGCCCCGTCAGCATGGATAGCACTCACCACAGACGCATCAGATGTCACAGTAGGAGCAGTGGTGGAGCAGTACGTCTTCGGTTCGTGGCAGCCTCTCGCCTTTTTCAGCCGTACTTTGTGCGACAAAGAGCGTAAGTATAGTGCTTTTGACAGAGAGTGTTGGCTCTCCACTTGGCTACACATTTTCAATTCTGGCTCGAAGGTCATGAGTTTACTGCATTTGACGATCACAAACCACTGACTTACGCAATGTCCAAAGTCTTAGAACCGTGGTCAGCTCGGCAACAATGGCTATGTTTACATGGACACAAGTAACCGGATTAAAAGCCTGATCGGAATAAAAATGCTTCATGTAAACACACCAATCTGAATATTCTAACCCGATCACGCTCAGTCAGATCATAATTTCATTCCGATTGAGAGGGGTGGGTTATGCCGATTGTTAATCGGAATGGTGCGCATGAAAACACTTATTCCAAGTGTAGGGCAGAAAATATGTTTACTGCGCATGTCTGTAAACCAGCCGCACATCCACGTGACGTATTTCCACCTTAGCAGCAGCTAGCGGAAAACATAGCGGGATTAAAACAAAACTGGTCTGTATCGTCCTGTTGTCTCCCTCTGTTCGTCATATGCAGAATTATGTACTTGTAGCTTCATTACGGAGACCAGCAGAAGCAAAAGTACAGTCTGAATAACACAATACCGGTCAATTTCGACACGAAGCGGGGCTTACTAACACCAGAAGTTGCTTCTTCTTCTACTATTTTCGGAATGTCGACGTGCGCATGTCAAAATGATTTATTCCGTTCAAACGTGTGACACATGGAAACGAACATCCTAATCAGATCAGCTTTTTCAGGATCCATGTAAACAATAAAATTCTGATCTGAATTGTAATCAGATTGAAGAAATTTTGCCCATGTAACCATGGCCAATGGCACTTGGCCGCAATTTCGAAATTCATGACAGACATCCAACCTGTAGACGATAAACTTAACATGGTGGCGGACCGCCTGTCATGCACACTGGTATCTCCAGTCTACATGGGTATCAGTTTTTCCGCAGTGGCCACTGATCAAACCGGGGATGCATTTGCACGCTCTAGTCCGCAGCTACCGGATTAAAACTGGACAGCAGGGTGGTACAAGAAGGCCCCCCCCCCACTCTGCAATGTCTCCACCAGCCACCCCCACCCGCTATTTCTCAGTTCTTGGTGCTGCCACTTTTTCGAGTCCGTCCACTCCACTCGGCTCTGTACTCACTAATGGGGTGTGAGATATCCAGGTTTTTATATATATATATATATATATATGTATATGTAGGAATCGTGAAATGATGACACTGGATGATTTCTCAGTATTGGTTTAATTCCATCTCACGTCCCACAGCTCCTTCTCTCAGTCAGGGAATAAGAGACTGAGCTGCGGTAAACCACATAAATTTATACTTCCACATCAAACACAGAATCACATCCACATTTAATCCCTCCATTGTCCTCTCGGCTCCTCTGTCTGATCCCAGGAGGTCAGACAGTCCTTTCAGGTTCACTCTCCAGATCTTCTCACTTCTTCCCCAGTTCGCAGGTGGTCCAGACTCATTGTCCATTTGAGGCGTGATGTCAATACACACCGCGAGTTCAAAGTTCTTTAATGTTTGGGTCTCTGCCAAGGAATATGTGAGCTACCTAATGTTACGCCACATCATTCCCCCCGAAACGCCCAAGAATGGACACACACCAACATTACTCTAACAGTTGTGTATGACTGTCCATTCTTGACATAATGTGCATATCATGTCAAGAATGGACACACACACACCAACATCACTCTAAGAGCTGTACCATTATGTCACCCCCCCCTTTGCAGAACCTACAGCACAATCTACACGGGTTGATCAAAAATACACATCACTCTGCCCGTTGCCTAGGCTTCAATCTCCTCCCGAATCTGCTGTACGCAGGTTTCGCAGCGTGCGTTGTGCCGTCCTGCGGCGCACCTGTGGAATGAGGGGGAGAAGCGTTATTTGTCCCCTGCGGGGAAACCAGGGGCCGTTCCCTGGGAGGTCTGCTGCACCCCCGCCGGTCGTACAGGTTCGTCACGTAACACAAAAGCAGGCTTTAATCTGTCAACACTGATTGCTTCTTTCCTGCCCCCCAAAACTAGCACAAAACATTTCTCCCCGGTTTCCAGCACTCGAAATGGACCGTCGTAATGTGGGCGGAGGCTGTGACGCTGGGCGTCGTGCCTGACAAAAACAAACTCTGCGTTTTGCAAAGCCTTGGGAACAAAAACCCGCGGAAAAGTGTGATGAGCGGGGCCCGGGAGCATTTCTGCTCCCGTGCCACTTAGAGGTCCCCGCACCAGGGGGCGCTCTGGTGCCGCATGGGCTGGCAGGAATTCTCCTGGCAGCCTGAGAGGTTGAGAAAAAACTAATTCAGCAGGTGAGGCATCTAAATCCTCTTTGGGTGCCGAACGCAACCCCAATAAAACCCATGGTAGTTTGTTTACCCAATCTGCATCCGTAAGCGACGCTCTGAGGGCTGCCTTCAACGACCTGTGAAAACGCTCGCATAAACCGTTGGCCTGTGGGTAATAAGCGGTGGTGCGATGGGCTGTCGCTCCTAAGCCGCTGGCCATTGCTGACCACAGCTCCGACACGAATTGCGGACCCCTATCGGACGTAATGTCTGACGGGACTCCGAACCGCGCTACCCAGGCTGTTAAAAAAGCGCGAGTCACCTCTGCTGCTGTGGTCGACTGCAATGGGACTACTTCCGGCCAACGTGTGGTCCGATCCACCATTGTCGGGAGATGTGTGAACCCTTGCGACGGCGGCAGGGGTCCCACTAGATCTACGTGCACATGATCAAACCTCTTAGCCGGAATGTGGAAAGGTTCTAAAGGAGCCTTCGTGTGCCTGTGAACTTTGGCCCGCTGGCAAGCCACGCAGGCTTTTGCCCACTCCTTCACGTGCTTGCGCAGGCTCGGCCAAACAAACTTCTCCGCTACCATTTTCACCGAAGCGCGTACTCCCGGGTGCACTAGGGAGTGCACCGCGTCAAAAACGCGACGGCGCCACGTGGCCGGTACTACTGGGCGCGGTCGCCCGGTGGATACATCGCAGATTAGCGGGGGTGAACCGGTTTGTAAACTTATGCTCTCCAGCCTTAACCCTGTTGGTCCAGACAGGAACGCGCACACGTCTGTGTCTTCGCTCTGCTCCGCTGCCATGGCTGCGTAATCTATCCCCACGTGCACCGGAGCTGCGTGCGCGTCCGCGCTGTTACCTCGCTCCGCGTCTGCGGCATTACAGTCCCCATCCGCGCGGACAGGCGCTGTTACCGCTCGCGAGAGGCAGTCTGCTACTACATTAAGTTTACCGGCTACGTGCTGTATATCGGTGGTGAATTCTGAAATTGCGGCCAGCTGCCTCTGCTGTCGGCCTGACCACGGTTCTGAGATTTTGGACCTTGCAAAAGTGAGCGGTTTGTGGTCGACAAACGCGGTGAAACGCCGCCCTTCCAACCAGAACTGAAAATGGCGAATGGCCAGGTGGAGCGCTAGCAGTTCCCTGTCAAACGCGCTATATTTCCGCTCCGCATCGCGTAGAGATCTGCTGAAAAAAGCGAGTGGCTGCCAAGCCCCGGCGACCTGCTGTTCTACAACGGCTCCTATGGTCACCTCTGACGCGTCTGTGGTTAGCGCTATTCGGGCTACTGGGTCTGGGTGAGCCAGCAGTGCTGCGTCTGCCAGTGCTTTTTTAACCTCAGTGAATGCGCGCTCCCGCTCTGGGGACCACTCAATCACATTAGAGGGCTTCTGTTTATTTAGCGCGGCGTACAACGGTTGCATGAGCTGCGCCGCGTGGGGTATGAAACGGTTGTAAAAATTTACCATACCTAAAAATTCTTGCAACGCTTTTACCATTTGTGGCTGGGGAAACTCAGCCACTGCGCGTACTTTGGACGGCAGCAGGACTGCTCCCTCTGGGGAGACGCGGTGTCCTAAAAAATCAATCTGCGCTGTGCCAAAATGGCACTTGGCTGGGTTGATTATCAACCCATGCGCTCCCAACCTCTGAAAAACTGTCATGAGGTGACTTTCGTGTTCCTCCTCAGAGGCGCTGGCGACCAAAATATCGTCTAAGTAGACAAAAACAAAAGGGAGGTCGCGTAACACGGCATCCATCATGCGTTGGAAGGTTTGCACGGTGCCTTTAAGGCCAAAAGGCATGCGTAAAAACTCAAAAAGCCCGAACGGGGTTATTACCGCTGTCTTGGGAATGTCCTCTGGTCGGACCGGGACCTGATGATAACCGCGGACCAGGTCTATTTTAGAAAAAATGCGCGCCTTGGCCAGGTGCACCGAAAAATCTTGGATATGCGGAATTGGGTAGCGGTCCTGCGCTGTGGCATTGTTTAACCTGCGATAATCACCACAAGGTCTCCACGAGCCGTCAGCCTTAGGCACCATATGCAGGGGGGAAGCCCAGGCGATCTTCGAGGGGCGAATTATGCCCAACCTTTCCAGGTTGGTGAACTCCTCACGCGCAATGGAGAGCTTAGCTGCATCCAAGCGCCGAGCCTTCGCAAAAACTGGTGGGCCACTTGTGGTTATAAAGTGCTCCACCCCATGCTTCGCCACCTTAGCTGAAAACGTGGGAACTGTGAGTGCTGGAAACTGGTTTAGGAGAGTGTGAAACTTACCTCCTGCTGTGGCGACGTTGGTCTGTACTGGCGGCGGTGACACTCGGGCTGCACAAGGGATGGAACAAAAAGAGTGCATTAACCAAGCGTCTATTAACCAGATCTACCAACAAGCCTTGTGAGCACAAAAAGTCAGCGCCTAACATGTTGAAACTCACCGCCACTACTATGAAGGTCCATTCATAGATGCGGCCGTGCAAGGACAGGCGCAGAGTCCTTTCGCCAAAAGTCTTGATCGAGGAGCCGTTTGCGGCCGTTGCCCCGTCTCCACGGGGGCCGGCCACCCGGTCTGCGTAGGTTGCGGTGATGAAACTCCTCTGTGCTCGGGTGTCAACGAGGAATTGCCGTCCGAAGCTCGCATCTGTCAGGTACAGCAGCTTGTTCTGTTCACCGAGGGTCGAAGCTGCTAACGACCCCTGGCTCGTGCGTTTCCCTGCTTCTTGAAGCCGCATGGTGGAATGCATCTGTGTGCCTTGTGCGCGAAGCGTCGATGGTAGAAACAGAGCTCGTCCCCTCCTCTGCTTCGGGACCGCGCCGCTGCTGTCGTCGCTGGGGTTGCTTCTGCTGCCACTGGTTCTCCCCCGCCCTCGGCTGCCGCGCCGAGGTCTGCTGCTGCCACTGAAGTCTCCTGCTCGCCGCAGGCGTCGAGGAGCCGCTCCGCTTCTACGGCCAGCGCGCAGAAATCCTGCTGGTTCACACACCTCATGCTGGACAGGGAACCCCTCATGTGTGCTGGAAGGGTCCTCAAGAAGATGTGTTTAAATAGAAACGCATCGTTGTCTGCCCCGATCATCTGCAGCATGTCCTCCATGAGGACGGTCGGCCTGCGTCCTCCTCTGTCGCGCAGGTCCAGAAGTGTTCTGGCCCTCACCTCGGCTGATGGCACAAAACTCCGGATGAGGGCGGCTTTCAGGGCATCGTATTTGCCAGCAACGGGCGGCTGCTGCACCAGGCTCCGCACACACCGGGCTGTGCGGCTGTCGAGTCTTGCGATGACATTGTGGAACTTGATGTCATCTGCTGATACCCCGTTGAGCACGAACCGCGATTCCACGTGCTGGAACCATGAGTGCGGGTCCTCTTGCCAGAACTCGGGGAGTTTAATTGAGTTTACGCCCGTGCGGGCGGTCTCCGGTGAATCCGGGTCGGAGAGACGATCTCCAAGCCTTTCCATATGTCTCACGTGTGGGTCACCAATGTAGGAATCGTGAAATGATGACACTGGATGAGTTCTCAGTATTGGTTTAATTCCATCTCACGTCCCACAGCTCCTTCTCTCAGTCAGGGAATAAGAGACTGAGCTGCGGTAAACCACATACATTTATACTTCCACATCAAACACAGAATCACATCCACATTTAATCCCTCCATTGTCCTCTCGGCTCCTCTGTCTGACCCCAGGAGGTCAGACAGTCCTTTCAGGTTCACTCTCCAGATCTTCTCACTTCTTCCCCAGTTCGCAGGTGGTCCAGACTCATTGTCCATTTGAGGCGTGATGTCAATACACACCGCGAGTTCAAAGTTCTTTAATGTTTGGGTCTCTGCCAAGGAATATGTGAGCTACCTAATGTTACGCCATATTGTATACACACACACACACACACACACACACACACACACACACACACACACAGAGATCAGTGCATATGGGACATTAAATCTAAAAAAAAATCTCCATTGAAATGAATGGCAAGAGCCAAATTATCTTTTGATCCCAATCAAATTTTGCCACGAGTTACACATATAATGTTTGTCAATTTAAAAGATAATTTTCCACGTAATTAAAGTTGTCGGCTAATATTTAGTGGACAACAACTCCCATCATCCCACATTACTAAACTGTAATTGTGTTTAGTGCTGTTACTTATGCAGGATGCACATCTTTTCTTTCGATCGGAGTTTAAAAATTTAATTTATTCAAAGTTTTTATGTTAACTGCATTTACTATAAATTTGCTGTTGCTTATGCAGAGTGCATTCTGTCATGAGCTCTCCGTGCGCCTCTCCAACGGTGCACGGCGAGGGGAAAAAGGACGAGGATTTAATTGCATGGTTACACCAAACACACATTTATTAACACACCAGTGAACAAACAGAGACAAGACAGCTCGGGTACGCTAAGAGCTCTCTAGGACGCCCAACACACACACTGTAGATAAACAGCTGCGGAACAGCGCACAGGCAGTTACTCACAGTTGGGGGGGGGGCAGACCGAGTCGTCACAGTGAGACTCCAAGACAAACACAGAAATAGTCCTTACTGACGTGACAGTTGACGGTGGAGAACGACCATCCAACGCGTACAATGATCCAGCGGCATCTGTGTAGCGAAGAGCTCCTTAAATACAGACGCCGCTGGCATGACAAATAAGGAACACCTGGGCGAGGCATGAACGGATCTATTACCAGGAACTGGAAACAGCTGATGAGTCAGAAGGAGAGCGAGGCGGTGTGGCTGGGCCGGCAGCCTGTCAGCAGCGTGAGAGAAAGGAGATGACAAATGCTGACTAACAGCTGCCGGTCAGACAGTGGCTAGGGACATGGAAAAACGTACCAAAATACATCAAAGTACACATCCCCAACAAAGCCAACCCCACAAAGAGATCAAGGCCGAGCCGGGGAAAGCCAAGCCGGCTCGGCATTTGACACACATGTATTTTCCTTTAATTAGAGTTTATGAAATTCCATGATTCAATGCTGACTGTGTTTACAGTCAATTCACTGCAAACAAAATAAATCTATTATATCAGATATATGTTATCAAGCAGCCTCTCTTCTACACAGTGTGGTAGGTTGCCTGTTGGGCTTTTTGGGGGGTTTGTTTCCATAGAGCTGGTTGCTTGTTTCTCTCATGAAACCTGGCAACACTGATCCAGACATAACACTGTGGTTCAGGAGAGGGTTTCCACCTAAGAGTTTGGTCTTAATCAAACTGAATAGTCTGAAAGTGAAGATTAAACAGGTTAGGTGTGAAAGCACCCGGCGCCTGGAAAGCGCCTGGAAGTGCTTTCTGGACAATCCCAAATCAGCCTTATTCCAATGATGTGTTTGGAATGTTCACTCTCTCCCTCCCTACTCGCCATATAGTAAATGTAGATATCGTGGACTATACAGTAAACTCAATATAACAATAAAATTAACAGCTTTCGGACACTACTGGGCTTCTTTTCACAGCATGGTTAATGACATCATCATGGTGAGACAGTAAAACCTAACAGACTAACGGTGGTAAAAAAAATTAATACCTCCATGGAATTTGTAGTAAATGTGTACTAAATCAAATCATTTTTTGCCGAATTAATAAATATAAATACCTTAAGGTAGTTTATGTAAGACCCTGGAGAGACTGCTCCTTGCTCACCTCCGCCCCCTGGTGGGACCAGCGATGGATCCACTCCAGTTCGCCTACCAGCATGGCATTGGAGTGGAGGATGCAGTGATCTTCCTCCTTCACCGTTCTCTGTCCCACCTGGAGAAGCCCGGGAATGCGGTGAGGATCATGTTCTTTGACTTCTCCAGTGCTTTCAACACCATCCAACCGATGATCCTGAAGGACAAGCTGCTGTGCGCAGGGGTGGACCAGCACCTGTCATCATGGATCCTGGACTACCGCACTAACCGGCCACAGTTTGTGAGACCCCGGGACTGTGTGTCTGACACGATCATCGGTAGCACGGGGGCCCCCCAGGTAACGGTTTTGGCTCCCTTCCTGTTCACCCTTTATACTGCAGACTTCTCACACAACACAACACACTGCCATCTACAGGAGTTCTCTGACGACTCTGCGATCGTCGGCCTCATCTCCAACGGAGATGAAGCTGAGTACAGAGGACTTATCCAGGACTTCGTGGACTGGTGCCATCGGAACTGCCTCCAGATCAACGCGAGGAAAACTAAGGAGCTGGTAGTGGACTGCCCTAGGCAAGGACAACCCCTCACAGCACCAGTAAACATACAGGGAACAGACATTGAGATGGTGGCATCCTAAAAGTACCTTGGTGTTCATCTGAACAATAAACTAGACTGGTCACACAATACCGACGCACTCTACAAGAAGGGACAGCGCAGGCTGTTCCTACTGAGGAAGCTCAGGTCTTTTGGTGTACAAGGGGCGCTGCTGAAGACATTCTACGACACGGTGGTGGCATCAGCCATCACTTTTGGTGTGGTCTGCTGGGGGAACGGCATTACAGCAGCCGATAGGAAGAGACTGAACAAACTGATCAAGAAAGCTAGCTCTGTCCTGGGGCAACGCCTTGACCCAGTGGAGGAGATAAGAGAGAGAAGGATGGTGGCTAAACTGTCATCTCTGCTGGCGTCCGAGTCCCACCCTATGCAGGACATATTGAACGCACTGAGGAGCTCATTTAGCAGTAGACTACATCATCCGAGGTGCGCAACCGAGAGGTTTCGCAGGTCCTTCCTACCTACGGCTGTCAGACTGTATAACCTAAGCAGGGCTGCTCGCAGAGATAGCAAAAAAATGTGACAACCTAATAGTATTGAATGCAAAAGATGCAACAGACTTACACAAATGATCCCCTCCAGTATACAACTAGGACAATATCAGTCGCTACGGAGGGCGACAATATGTATGGGTACATATTCATACTATGTAGGATAACTAAGTAGACGGTTATGCTGTTTATTCCATCTTGCTACAATGCTCTGCACTTTGTATATATATTTATGTGTACGTATGTATATTCACTGCTCTTATTTATATTTTTCGTATCTTCTTAATTATTGGTCTGAGTGTTGCTCTCCCTGTGCTGTTACAATCCTGGAATTTCCCCACTGTGGGACTAATAAAGGCTTATTTTATCTTTTCTTATCTTATGTTGTAATATGAAGCTCTCCGGCGCAGCGCGGTGGCGGAGTGGTTAGCACTGCGGTAGCACAGCAACTTACCCTTGGCCAGGGGATCCTGGGTTTGATCCCAGCCCCCGATCAACAGTGATCTGTGTGGAGTTTGCATGTTCTCCCGTGTCTGCGTGTGTTTACTCCAGGATTTCTCTGGTTTCCTCCCACATGCCAAAAACATGCAAGTTAGGTTAATTGGCATCAAACTGGGGATTCTAAATTGTCCTTAGGTATGACTGTGAGAGTGAATGGTTGTCTGTCTCTCTGTGTTGGCCCTGTGATGGACTGGCGATCTGTCCAGGGTGTACCCAGCCTCTCACCCAAAGATGCTGGGATAGGCTCCAGCCCCCCCGCGACCCAAAAAGGATTAAGCGGAAGAAGATGGAAGGATGGATGGATGAAGCTCTCCTCTCACTGCTCCATTAGCTGCGCATTGCATTATGGGATATATTGACTAAAGTAGTGACCATCCATTGTACACTACTTTTCAAAATGCATTGTGGGATAGATTGTGGGATAGATTAGTGGGATTTGAGTGTACTATATAGTGAATGAAATTTTCAGTTTAGATTTTGAACAGCACTACAAAATGGCTGATACACTGTATAGTACACTATATGGAGGAGCGAGCATTTTGAACACAGCACAAGATGAAGAAAGGCACCATAGTGTGGTGTCAGGTTCCGGCACCTTATTGTGAAGTGTGGGGTGGTGACGTGCACTTCCCGTCACGTCACTGCACCGCCCATATATAAGGCAAGGGCACCATCTTGTGGCCTCTTAGCCGGATGACGGCTGGTGCATACTGTGTGCTGTGCTTCTGTACATAATTCTATAATAAAGCTGTGTTCACCAACCATCATCCTGCCTCATCCTTCACCCAGGTATTTCCATACATAACACATAGCTCCTCCTCCACCTTCTGTAGCCATGGTTTTAGCTGGTGGAATCCACACTGGAAAATTTTGGAGAGGTACACACATTGTACCAAGGGGCAGCCTTTACATAACAGCTGGGGAATTTGGCATTCTACCTTGTCTAATCATTAAATATTATTGTAAAAGGGGAAAAAAAGGAAAAAAATATCATTGTAAAACCTGCAATCTGTCTTACACTTCCCTTAAACTCAGTTTTTTTTTATGTATGCTAACACATATAACCAACAGGTTAAAAATTAAATGTGCTTTTCTTCATATCAGCAGTGACACCTTGAGCATGCTGACATTAGTTTCAACCACAGCTGTAAAATATTGCTCTCTTTAACACTGTGAATCTCTCAGAGGATAAAAATGCAGGTTTTCTCCATTCAGCAGGATGACAAGCAATTATTCAGCAACGCCCCATGGATCAACACGCTGCTCAACAGGCCGTCAGCAGCAGCTCAGGCACCCTGATGGGTTTGCAGAATAGACACAATTTGCATTCCTCACCTCCTATGAGCTCCTTCTCTTTTTGACTTCATACAGCATCTCACACACAGCATGAAGACTGGTTTCATGAGACGAATGTTGGCACAGGTGGATATTTCACTTCACTGCTGGGGGGGGGGATAAGTGGAACATTTTCTCAAGAGGAAACTTTGAGGGGGCACGATAAGTATTATTGTAGTCATGACTGATTGATTCTAGTCACCTTATCGTGGTGGGGGGGATTGCGTCCCCTAGTGATTCCAGGAGCTATGTTGTCTGGGGCAATTAGATAAACTGGTCCTGGGTGAAGGGCCAGACTAAGAACGATCCAACAGACTCTCATGATGAATGCTCCAACAAGGATTCAGTGTACCCCGCCCGGTATGGGGTTACCGGGGACCCACCCTGGAGTCAGGCCTGGGGGAGGGGCTCGATGGCTAGCACCTGGTGGCTGGGTTTCTGCCCATGGGACCTGGCCGGCCTCAGCCCGAAGGAGTTACATGGGTCCACCCTCCAGTGGGCTCACCACCTGCAACAAGGACCATGGGGGTCCAGTGCTATGTGGATCAGGTGGCGGTCGAAAGCAGAGACCTTGGCGATCTGATCCCAGGCTTCCTAAACTGGCTTTTGGGATGTGGAATGTCACCGCTCTGGTGAGGAAAGAACCTGAGCTGGTGCATGAGGTTGAGAGATACCGGCTAGATATAGTCGGCATCACCTCAACACACAGCTCTGGTTCTGGAACCAGTCTCCTGGAGAGGGGCTGGAGCTTGGCCTACTCTGGAGCTGCCCTGGGTGAGAGGCGACAAGCAGGGGTGGGTATTCTTGTATCCCCCACCTTGCTTCCTCGATATTGGAGTTTTCCCCGGTGGATGAAAGGGTTGTTTCCCTGTGCCTTCAGGTTGGGAAGTGGGTCCTGATAATCATTTGTGCCGATGCACCAAATGATGGTTCAGAGTACCCACTCTTTATGGAGTCTCTGACTGGGGTGCTGGAGGGTGCTCATCTTGGAGACTCCTTTGTCCTACTGGGGGACTTCGATGCACACGTGGGCAACGACAGTGAAACCTGGAGGGGGTGATTGGGAGGAACGATCTGCCCGATCTGAACCCGAGTGGTGTTCAGTTATTGGACTTCTGTGTTAACCATAGTTTGTCCATAACGAACACCATGTTCAACCATAAGTGTGTCCATATGTGCAGCTGGCATCAGGACACCCTAGGTTGCAGGCTGATGATCAATTTTGTTATTGTGTCATCAGACCTGCGACCGTATGTCTTGGACACTTGGGTAAAGAGAGGTGCAGAGCTGTCAACTGATCACCACCTGGTGCTGAGTTGGATCCGATGGCACGGGAGGATGCCATTCAGACCTGGTAGACCCAAACGTATAGTGAGGGTGTGCTGGGAACGTCTGGCTGAGGCCTCTGTCCGGGAGGTCTTCAACTCCCACCTCCAGAAGAACTTCAGCCACATTCCAAGGGAGTCTGGAGACATGGAGTCTGAATGGGCCATGTTCTCCACCTCCATTGTTGAAGTGGCTGCCCAGAGCTGTGGCCACAAGGTTGTCGGTGCATCTCGTGGTAGCAACCTCCGAATCAAGTGGTGGGCACCAGTGGTGAGGGGGGCCATTAAGCTGAAGAAGGAGTCCTATCGAGCTTGGTTTGCTTGTGGGACTCCCGAAGCAGCTGAGGTGTACCGGCAGGCCAAGCGGAATGCAGCTCAGGTGGTTGCTGAAGCAAAAACTCGGGTGTGGGAAAAGTTCAGTGAGGCCATGGAACAAGACTTTCTGTTGGATTTGAAGAGATTCTGGCAAACTGTCCGACGGCTCAGGAGGGGGAAGCAGCTCCCTGTCCACACTGTGTATGGTGCGGATGGGGCACTGCTGACTTTGACTGGGGATATCGTTAGGCGGCAGAAGGAATACTTTGAGGATCTCCTCAATCCCACTGACACGCCTTCCACAGAGGAAGTAGGGCTTGCGAACGAGGGGGATGACTCACCCATCACAGGGGCTGAGGTTGCCATGGTTGTTAAAAGCTCCTTGGTGGCCAGGCCCCAGGGGTGGACGAGATTCGCCCTGAGTACCTCAAGGCCCTGGATGTTGTAGGGCTGTCATGGTTGACACACCTCTGCAACATTGCATGGAGGTCAGGGACAGTGGTTTTGGCATGGCAAACCGGGGAGGTGGTTCCTCTCTTCAAAAAAAGGGGACCAGAGGGTGTGCTCCAACTTTAGAGGGATCACACTCCTCAGCCTCCCTGGGAAGGTCTATGCCAAGGTACTGGAGAGGAGAGTCCGGCCGTTGGTCGAACCTCGGATTCAGGAGGAGCAATGTGGTTTTCGTCCTGGCCGTGGTACATCGGACCAGCTCTTTACCCTCTCAAGAATCCTCAAGGGTTCGTGGGAGTTTGCCCAACCAGTTTACATGTGTTTTGTGGACTTGGAGAAGGCATTTGACTGCGTCCCTCATGGTTTTTTTGTGGGGGGTGCTTTGGGAGTATGGGGTATCGGGCTTGTTGTTATGAGCTATCCGTTCTCTATACGACCGTTGTGAGAGTTTGGTTCGTATTACCAACACTCAGTCAGACTCATTCCCAGTGAGAGTTGGACTCCGCCAGGACTGCCCTGTCACCGATTCTGTTCATAATTTTTATGGAGAAGATTTCAAGGTGCAGCCAGGGAACAGAAGGTGTCATGCTTGGTGACCACAGGATCTCATCTCTGTTGTTTGCAGATGATGTTGTCCTGTTGGCTTCATCCAGCAATGACCTATAGGTCTTACTGGGATGGTTTGCCACTGAGTGTGAAGCAGCTGGGATGAGAATCAGCACCTCCAGGTCTGAGTCCATGGTCCTCAGCCGGAAAAAGGTGGATGGTTTTCTCCGGGTTGGGGACAAGCTCCTGCTCCAAGTGGAGGAGTTTAAGTCTCTTGGGGTCTTATTCACGAGTGAGGGAAGAATGGAGCAGAGATTGACAGACAAATCAGGGCAGCATCTGCAGTGATGCGGACGTTGTACCAGTCCGTTGTGGTGAAGAGGGAGCTAACCTCTAAGGCAAAGCTGTCAATTTACCAGTCAATCTACGTTCCTACTCTCACCTATGGTCATGAGCTTTAGGTAATGACCGAAAGAATGAGATTGTGGATACAAGTGGCTGAAATGAGCTTTCTTCATGCAATTGCTGGACTCACCCTCAGAGATAGGGTGAGGAACTCAGTCATCCTGGAGAGGCTCAGAGTAGAACCGCTGCTCCTCCACATCGAAAGGAGCCAATTGAGGTGGTTTGGGCACCTGATTAGGATGCCTCCTGGACGCCTCCCACTTGAGGTGTTTTGGGCACGTCCCACTGGGAGGAGACCCCGGGGCAGACCCAGGACTCAGTGGAGAGACTATGTCTTCCAGTTGGTCTGGGAACGCCTTGGTATCCTCTCTGAAGAGCTGGTGCAGGTGGCTGGGGAGAGGGAAGTCTGGGCTTCTCTGCTTGAACTGCTGCCTCCGCGACCCGGACCTCCGGAAAAGCAGTAGAAGATGGATGGATGGATGGATGGATGATTGATTCTAGCTGTTTGGAGTTCCTATATGCAAGATTGTATTCAAGGGCTAGCTAATGTTTTGGGAAAGAGGAAGAGCTCAAACCCTGTAAAATGAAAAATGAAAATATATTCCCTCCCAGCCATAGGCAGATAATTCATTTCACTGTTGGGGGGGGGGGGGATAAACAGAAGATTTTCTCAAGAGTAAAGATTGAGGGGGCACTATAGGTGTTATTGTAGTTGAGGCCCATGCAAGATTGTGTTTAGGGGCCCCTATATTTGTCAGAGAAGAGTTCACACCCTTAAAAACAAAAACATTATAAAAACTTAAGCCATTATCTAGATGAACAAGGAAAATTTTGTCAATTACACAGAATAAAAAATAAACTAGCATCCATTTGAATCTTGCAAATTTAGAAGAAAAAAGTCACAAATTTACAAGAAAAAAGTTGCAGATTTATGACAAAAAAGCAGTGAATTTATGAAGAAAGCATAGCAAATTCAAAGCAAAGCATAGCAAATTTACAAGAAAAAGTTTCAGATTTAAACGAAAGTTGCAAATTTTCCAGAAGAATGTTACAAATTTACTGGAAAAAAGTGGGAGATGTGCAAGAAAAAAGTAGCAAATTTATGAAAAAAGTTTTAAATGACATTAGTTGCGAATTTACAAGAAAAAAGTTGCAAATATATGATTAAAAAAAGCTGCAGATGTAAAAGAAAAAGTTGCAGATTAAAAAACTGCAAATTTGCAAATAAAAAGCTGCAAATTATGAGAAAAAAGTTGCAAATTTACAATAAAAAAGTTTCAGAATTAAAGGGGAAAAGTAGCAAATTGCTTGAAAAAATTGTAGATTTACAAGAAAAAAGAAGGAAATTTACAAGAAAATTGTTGTAGATTTAAAATGTTTAAAAGTTGCAAATTTACAAGAAAAAAAGTTGCAGATTTCAAATTTGTGCTTCAGATGCATTTTATTCTGTTATTTAAAAAAAAGGTTTATGATGAATTAGAAAAGACAGTTCTCTATTTTTTCCAGGTTAGGGGGCAGCCCCCTACCCCTCGACGTACACCTATGGTCCCAGCAACAAAATATTAGAATAAACTTGGGTCACTGGTTAGATAATTAGGAAAAAATGGCACCATTACATGGAATAGAAATTTAACCAGCATAATGGAGGAGTAGTTAGCAGTATTGCCTCACAGTAAGAAGTTTGTGGGTTCAAATCCACCAGGGCCTATCAGTGTGGAGTTTGCACATTCTCTCCATACTTGTGTGGGATTACTCCGGGTGTTCCGGTTTCCTACCACATTCCACAAACATGCAAGGAAGGTTAACTGGAGATTAACCAGACTGGCAGCCTGGAGCACCTGCCCCACAGCTGCTGCGGGGTTGTGGGTTCAAGCTCCAGCTGGGTCATACCAAAGATCATAAAAATGGTACTTTCTGCCTACTAGCTTGGTGTTCAGCATAATAGATAGGGGAAGGGAAAGTCATGGCAGCGCCTTGCATGGGAGTGGCCCTTCTGATAGAAACATAATTCTGTTCTGGGCTGCGTGAACGAATGACGATAAACTTGGCTTAAGACTATAAAGTGGCCCTAGGTGTGAATGGCGAAGGGATTGACGCCACACTGTGGCTGCCCTAAATTTCCCTCTGGGATTACATAACAAAGCATCCATCCAATATTTATAAGAAAATAAAGACACAAATTTGTGATAAAAAGTTGCCAGTTTATGATGAAAAACGGAGCAACTTTGTGAGATCACAATTTTTTTTAGACAAAACAATTGCAAATTTACAATAAAAAAAGTCACAAATTTATGAGAAAAAGTTGCGAATTTACAGGGAAAAAAGTCACATTTATGAGAAAAACATTCCAAATTTACAAGAAAAAAGTTGCAAAATTACAAGAATAGTGATGTGATTTTGGGACCCAAAAGCAGACACAGTGGCCAGACCAAAGTTAGGATGCAAGGATAAATATTTATTGAACAGTACTGCGTAACAAGAGGAACGCCACCATTCCTGTCAAGAGAAGGGGAGAAGGTAAGCGAGCAGGATTGGTAGGGAATTATTAGCAGAGTTTTTAAAGGTGCATACAGACACAAAAGCACAAATTTTTAAGTGCAGCAGGGTTACATGTTAACTCAATGTAAACATGCAAATAGAAGCGTATTTGTATCTAAGCGAGTTGCAGAGGGCCAGGGTTGCCTTCATAACTTCTGCAGCTGCTTTGTACTTGCTGTGGAAATCCCAAAACGGTATCATACATGTATTTAGGTTTACAGTGTTATCTGGTGGAGCACACAGCTGCAAAAATATCACTGCCTCCTCCAAAAACTGCATCTGGATGATGGTTGCTGACATTGCTAGCCTGCTAGCCCTCTTTAGCACATCCATAGGAGGAGCAGATGGGTAAATAAACAACAGACACTGCGTCTCAGCTCCAGAACTCCCGGTCCATCTGTCTGCAGGTGAGCGGCAGTCTCATTTTCAAAAACTAGTTTATTCTCCAGAGTTGATACTTTTACTCCAGTGACGTCATAATCTGGCTGATTACTAGCCATCGCTACCATCTCCCTTGGACATGATGCACAAATTCACTTGTGTTTGCATGTTAATTTATGTTGCACAAAAAAATCACTTTGCATTTGTTGTGAATGCATCTTAAGGCTGAATGAGATGTGAATGAGAACATGAAGGATGTAACACTTCTTTGCAGCAGTGTGGGTGCAGCATGGCTCAGGTTGGTATGGAGTTTTCAGGTGGTTAGTGTCACTGTAGAGGGACCCCAGTCCAAATTGGGAGAGGATGACATCATCAGCTAACAAATGACTCATGTTAATCACTGTAAAGTACACAGTACACCTGCAAATTTGTTTGAAATACTAATTAATTAAAAATACTAACTAATTAAATCTTATTGAAAGATTTATCTGGCACATCATAAACATGTCGTATTATTGTGAAGTTCTTGTGAAAGTTATTCTGCTCTGGGAATTGTAAGTTGAAAGGAAAAATTGTTCATGTGTCGCGATGCTGAGTTCGCCTAGGCTGCAGAGCAGAATATACTGTATATGTTTGGTGTAAAACTCAGCAACATTGTCCTGTGAGATCAGAAACTCACAAGCAAAGTACCGATACTATTATTCAAGGTTTTTTGGCGATTCCTTTTTCAGTCTGTGGTTTTTGGCACCTTTACTTCATTTTCTGCCTCGCAGGGTGTTCTCAGTTTGCTCAGGCCACTCAACATACTTTGTGCGGCTTGCATAGACTCAGACAATCAGGGTGACTGTGGTAACTTGATATGTAAAGAAAGAAAAGCCTTGCTGAGGAGAAGAGAAACCTCCATGAACACATGATTAAAACCCAGACAGACTTTCACTGTACAGGTAGGGCAAAGGACTTGAAGTTTGAAAATAAGTGCATTTTATTTTGTTTTTATTGTAATGGGTCACTGAAGAATCTTAAAAGGTTATTTTGGCAGTAGTAAGTATGCTGTGACTGGTGTGTGTGTGTGTGTGGTTGTGTGTGTGGTAGCCTCAGGGTTGTACATTTTTTGGATGAGACTTCCGATTGTCAGAATCTTCCATCCTGTGAAATTTTATTAAGCCTCTCTGAGAACAAATCAGTGTTTTCTGTTCCCACGACTTGCTTCCTCATCCACATTAAAAGTCTCGTGTGCTTCTGCT
Organism: Pholidichthys leucotaenia; assembly: GCA_020510985.1. Taxonomy (NCBI): domain Eukaryota; kingdom Metazoa; phylum Chordata; class Actinopteri; order Cichliformes; family Pholidichthyidae; genus Pholidichthys; species Pholidichthys leucotaenia. The sequence continues at coordinate 284,923,783 of CM035847.1, read as the reverse complement.
TGATTTGCATGCTATGCAATTCCTTTTTTATGGCAAATCAGAGCTGGCGGATACATCAACAGTGCATAGAAGCAAAACATCTGGTAATGTTATATTTGTTTAGTTTAAATAGACATATTAATGTAGAATTCTGAATTCAGAGTCAGCATCGTCTCCTCATCTGCTCCCAGCACAGACATTGATGGGATGTTCATGTGTGTAACCACAGCTCTATTGTCCATTATCTTGTCCCAAATACCAGCTAAACTAGACCAGCACCCATAATCATTAAATTACGGCCCATATGTTCATTTGCAATAAATTCATTCTAGGAATGCAAATTCCTTCTTTTCTGAGTTCAACACAGTATATAGATTGTTCTGCTCAGAAACAGCTAAACTGTTACTACAATGACATCACTGTTGACAAAGGACCACTGTCAGAATAGATAGTGTTTCAGTTTATTTTCATTTGTAATTTGACTATTCATATAGCATCAGATCACAGCAATAGTGACCTCATAGCACTTTAACTCTCCACCATCACCAAGTGCTGCTCACAGGGGATCGCCTGATTATTGGAGTCTCTTTCTGAGATTGCAGGTCTTTGCCCTACAATGATATATGCCATGAGATGACTGTTGTTGTGAAATAGTGCTATATAAATTAAGCTGAGTTGAACTGAACTAATCTTTGGTGGTTGGACTAAGGTTAATTGGACTTAAGAAGCCTACATAAACCATTATCAGAGACAGGGATGTGTGGCTTGAGTGGCCGATAACAAATGACCAGTCCCTGAAGTATAACACCAAAACAACCTTGAATAAGAAAATGGCTAACTCTGCTATCACCAAATAGTCACCACTAATCAAGGAGGTGTTCAGTCCAGAGTACAATAATCTATTGTAAAATAAGTTAAAATAACAAACGAATGAAAGCACCAAGGTGCTGATGCCTCGGTGCCAGAGCCTTGGTGGAGGTATGCATTCTGGGATCATCACCAAAATATGCGTTCTTCTCTAGCCCAAGGACCACCTCTGGTAAAATTTTTTTAATTCAAATCCATCCAGTAGTTTTGGAGCACACGCATTGCGCAGTGAAAATAATCTGCAGTTCACATGCCCATATTGTTGGTGGTGGCCAAGAGCCACCAAACTGATTTGAACAGCTGCAATCCAAACATAAAAGAAGAGCACAGTGGCAGACGTTTTAAATGGCGAAGGCGATGGAGGTACGTGAATACAATGACAATCAAGACGAACAGGAGCTTTTGCTGTTTAGTGGCAGAGGAAGAAAACAGATGGGCAAAAAGACGGACATTTGTTCACCCAGTATAGGCGGATTGCTCAGTACTTCCCTCTGGTGGGAGTTTCCAGGCACATGCGTAGTTCACTGTGACCATTTGTGGGCGAGGAATGTTGGGACTTGCAGTTTTTGGCAAGTATTTAAGGAGTTTTACCTCATCCTTCCTCTGCAAAACTAAGCAAAACCAGTGTGAAAACAATTGGTGATGAACAAATAGTTTAGTTGCTGAATACGTGTTTTTTTTTTTTCAGTAACCGCTATTTTATAACAGTTCAACTTCACGTACTGTAAATAAGCGTGCTGTGTTGTGCTGTAAAAAAGTTGCAACATAGCCTCTTGTGGTCCGACACAGTTATTACAATACCTTTTTTTCCTGGCTCCATTGACGGTACAGGTGAGTTAAACTTGTGTTTATTTTGAAAACAAATCCTTATCTTGGAATTATGGCACATTAAAAGTTGAGAAAATATGTCGATGCAATGATACAAGCCTTTAGTTGCACTTAATTTTGACCTGGCGAGCTGAAACAGACAGGCGGACAAACAGACAGATACAATCACTGACGCACTGAGTGATTACCGTATGCCTCCGTTTTCACCAAGGCATAAATATATGGTCAAGGGTTGCTAGATGATACGGCTAGGAAAACGGGTAAATGGAAGGAAGAGATCATCATCATCATCATAGCAGTCTGTCGGGGGCAACAATGACTGTTTCATTTAGGTCTGATCAGATTCCTCCACACAGCTCTGTCCTTCGCCCTCCGCTGCCAGGAACTCCTGACATTGTTAACCGGGGCGACGTCCCAGCCGGTATGAGTTGCTTTCTGACTGACCATTTCATGAAAGTGCTTGCAAAGTATTTGAGTACCGCTAGCTTTTGTTGGACTAGCGGCACATTCTTGGCAGATAGAGGTATTACCAGTGGCAAGGATAGGCCAAGACAAACTGACTCCAGTATCTGTTGCAGTGACTGACCAGATGATAGGTTTGTTTATCTCTGCTAGAACATTAAAAATAGACAAAGACGGACATCTAGCGGCTTGGCTACTGGACTCTTGTCACTTTGTACCCAGCAGTTCGAACTTGAAGTCAACCAGAAATCCTGCCTATGGCTGCTCAGACAGCTAACATTAGCAGCCAGATCTATCCAGCTATCATAAATTATAACATAATAAGCCAAAATGGCACAAGATACTGTATATGCTATAACTGACTGTGGATTAATGAATGAGCTGGTCTACCAAGATCACTACTATTTACCAAAAAGAACTATAAAATCTTTCATCATGCTGTTTGATGTCACTAAGCTCGGTTCTGGTACCTGTGTCACGCTGAAAAAAAAAAAAAGAGGCTAGAATGATGATACAGTATATTATCAACTGCGGATTAATAGACACGGGACCGCAACTAGCACTTACAGAAAAGAGCTATAAGACCACAGTCAGGCTGGTAGTTAGCTTCATGGTACCATGTGAGCTCTGAGGCTCAGTGGGAAACTGTCTTCTCCAGGTCATAATGACATGATAACCTCACAGAAGCAAATCTTGAGGCCTTTCAGCACTGTTGCCAACTCTCACTCTTTTGGAGTGAGTCTCACTCTTTTGCCTCTTCTCTCTCACAACACAAATCCTATTTCTCACTCCAAGATGAAGAAAATACTGCCAATATCGTGTTGATTTTCTTCAGATTTTTACACAATGAAAGCTCTCAAGGCAGCATAAAAGGGACTGAATATGTTCCAAAAATTATTCAGAGATAAAGAAGTGTTTGCATTGGGAAAAAAAACGGTTTATGTGAATGCTACGTATGCACTCTCACTCCACCCTTACACCATATTCTCCCCCTTGTACAATTCTTTCTTAGGCTGCATTCAGACCAGGATAGTCTGGGGGTCTCGGTTCGACTGTGTTATGCCCACAAACCTGGCATAAAAGAGATGGACGAGAATGCTGCACTGGAACTGGGCTTTATTATATAACTGCCAACAATACACTGCATGTAGTCACATGCGGCGTCGTCCAGGCAAGAGAGCCTGTAATGGCGGACGCTCCCTTATATATGTTGGTGTTATGACGCAGCCGAAAGGTGACGTCATCACACTGCATATCACAATAAAACCCCTCACAACATTCCTCCCCCCCCACAAAAACACAAAACACATCCAATTAAAACACTCCCCAATTTGGTACATCGAGAACCCCCAACAAACACACCAAAATAATAAGAACTGTAAACACACAAAACAACCTAAAGGTGCGTTCACAGCAAACGCGAATGGGAGGTGCAAATCCATACAAAGTGAATGGGAAGACGGAAGTACGCGTGAATTTGCACAGTCGCGCGTTTGCGTCCCAGGCTCGCTAGCTAGCTAGCTGTTAGCTTTGAGATTCTGTCATCACTGGAGTAAAGGTATCACCATTGCAGAGTAAACTAGTTTGAAAATTTGACTCACTCACCTGGAGACTCAGGAGGACCGGGAACCTGGAACCTTCTTCATCTTGTGAACTTTTGTAGGCTTGAGACAACACTTTCAGGTGAGCCCCCGGTCGAATAATGTAAACACAAGCATGACGTTATTTTGGAAATTTCCACAGCAGGTTGAACACAGCTGCAGAAGTTTTAAAGGAAACTTCGCCTGTCTGCATCTCACTCAGAAGGGGGATTCATTTCTGTTTGCACGTTTACACTGAGTTATAATGTAATCGTGCCGCACAAAAAATTTGCCTGTTCGCGTTTGGTGTGAACGCACCTTTAGACTAGAGCTTGTGGGTGGACTACCACAAAGCACAGCATGGCCAAGCGGGGCATTCTGCCACTTTGTGTTAATCCCACCGTGCTCCTAACTAAACAGTCCTTCTTTTCTTTTTCACAGTCTTCCATGGGAGGAATAGTTCTACCTGGGGGGTTTTGTGGCGACCCCATGGTGGCCTCCTCCCTAGAGCTTTGAAGCAGGCCCATGGCGGCCACTTCCCTGGAGCTGTCGGACCCCCGGGATCAATCTTCATGACGCTGAGGCCTGGGCCCCACACTGCAGCAGCTGACTCTCGCAGAGCCCTGCCGCCCGGAGCCGCCATCCAGACATGCCGTAGTTGGTTTGCATGCTGAACCGAACCATCCATCAACTGAAAGCACATTGTTCTCAGCTTTGCCACAATCCTTAGAGGCGCCCGTTGTTTTGTTGGCTGTGTCCTGGTCAGTCGCCGTCCCGGTCTCTCACTGGTGCGAACACGAACCCAGCCCCTGACTCGGAGCGGTGCCTTACTTGATTTTATGCAATACTGTTGTGCCCCCGGTGGCTCTGCGTGCTTGTTTGGCTTTGGATCTCCGTCGTGCTGTGGTAGTTCAATAATCACTATGTACGCTGCGGACCCTTCACCCGCTGTCTCCGTCGTCGGTTGAGACTCGTCATGGGTACAGAAGGTGGCTGGTGTCTCTCCGGTGTCGCTCATTGAAGCAGACTCTTCACCCGTCAGCTCGATCGTAACCACCGTAGCTTGTCGAGCGAAGGTACGGAAATAATCCGGCTCTTCCTCTCTGCCATCTGAAGTGCTCCACTGTGCCGCGCCATGCATTGCGTCTGTGCCTGGTTGCCGCTGCTGTGTTTCGGGACTGTCTGTATGCTCGGACACCCCCTCTTCCTGGATGGAGCGTTGTTGGCATTGTCCTGTATTACCTCATCCCACACCATGATGTCGTCACCCAGGTCCGCTGTGCCCCAGCTGCCACATCCGGACCATTCGAACCCAGTGCTGTCTCTTGATAGCGAAACCCAGTCCGTAGAAAAGGTCACATCCCATAATGTTGTCACTGCATGCTGCCAACTGGAATGTGAAGTCATACACAATTTTGCACTTACAGCAAACAGTTAGTTCCACTGTTCCGACCATGCACAGTCTCAGACCACCATAGCCATACAGCGGCGTTGGGTTCTTCTTGATTTTGCGGTGGGGGTAAAAACTTTTTCACTGTGGCCCAGTTCAACATCGACCACATTGCTGCTGTGTCGAGCAGAAGCGATACAGATACCCCATCTAATTCAACCATGCTGTACAAATAACCACTGATATCAAGGCTTACCGTATGAATGGTCGTTGATGGCGGGCGGGCTCATCTGGTGGGCCCCACGGTGCTGACGACCAGCATACTCTGGCAAAATGATTCATGTGCCCACACTTGCTGCACCACTTTCCTCTTGCCGGGCACACTCATGCTTTGCTCTGGTGCGTCGGGGACCCACAACCCCCACAGACAGGGCCTCTCAGAGCAGGCCTACGGCTCACTGCATTCATCTCGCACTCTTCTGCCATGTACTCTTCGTCCTCCATGTCCACCGCGTTAGCTAGCGTCAACTGTCCAGATAGCCTCTGTGTTTGGCGCCCATTTAGCTCCGTGGCTAACTTCTCCATTGCTTCTAGCTGGAATGTTAGCTTCACCGTGCTAGCTAGCGTCATGTCGGTTGGTGCCATTAGCATCTTAGCCCACAGCCTCGTGTTACGTGTGTGCTCAGGAAAGTAGCTAGCAAGACGTTCAACGGGATCCATATATGGCTCCGTTGATCCTAACATGCGAAAAATTCTCTGATCCTCTATGCTAAGTTTGTGAACAAGAAGTGCTTGTTTCCTTATTTTGTCAAGTTTACCCAGGCCCAACGCTGCAACGTAGTTCTCAAACACGTCCAGCCAACGTGGCCACAGGACTGTTGGTTCCCCTGGGTACTCAAGAAACGGCCGTAGTGGTGTCACGTACGCCTCCATGATTTAATTCTCAGTCGCTAAATGTTATGTCCACAAACCTGGCACAAAGGAGACAGATGAGAATGCTGCACTGGAACCAGGCTTTATTATATAACTGCCAACAATACAATGCATGTAGTCACATGCGGAGTCGTCCAAGCAAGAGAGCCTCTAATGGCGGACGCTCCCTTATATGTCGGTGTGATGACGTAGCCGGTAGGTGACATCATCACACCGCATATCACAATAAAATCCCCCTCACAACAGACTGGGCGGGGAATGCCAAGAATTTTCACACCTTTGTTTGGTTTGGTTTGCATTCCCACTGCAGCGGGCCAAACTGCCTGGACAACATCATGTAGATACAACAACTGCTCGTTTGGGGCGCTGTAGCTGAAACCACCACTGACCAGGAAGAAAAAATTTCGGCGAAGAAGAAAAATCAGGCTCATCGATTGGCCAGGACCAAAAACGGAAATCTGTTCCCTTCAGCTGGGTTGTTTGTCCGCCACAAATGAGACATTTTTTAACTTTGGTCCTCAGCTTTCTCCAGTAAAAGAATTTCTCGGATTTGTACAGTTGTTTTTATTGTTATTTTCTACCCAAAATGTACTATGGTAAACGCCACTTCCTCTTCTCAGACTATGTGTTGCTATGGTTACACAAATGCCAAGGGACACTTCCTCCCTTTGTTCTGCTGGATACTCTGTTTGGATTCACACTGCAAGCGGAGCGCACCAGACTTTGTTTGCAAGAAAACTGAGAACAGAGTTTTCAGGAGGTCGAGACTTTTCTTGCTTGGTGCGCACCAGAGTTCCAATGCACGTTCAGACAGCACCAAATGAGCCGAACTATCCGGGGATTCCACTGTTTGGTCCTTTGGTCCGGACTAAACAGTGGCCGACTGAATGCACCCTAAATCTCACTCCAAGCTTTGTTGAAAAGTTGGCAACTCTGCTTTCAGGCAGAGTTGTAGTACTACTGTAGTTTCTGTAGGAGAGGACAACTCCTGTTTAGGTGGACTTTGGCTTCGCATACCATACATTATAGCATGTCACAAAGCAAAATCCTATAGAACACAATAGGATCTCTTTAATAGACATGTTAATAGATGGATATATAAACATCAGCCCTGCAACAAAAAGTTAATATTTCTCTTTTAACAGACTCAAAAAGATATCTGGAAATTTGTAATGTGGAGCAGAGTGTAAAGTGGAGGTTTCTTCAGTTCTTCTACACTACATGACCCTGACTTTTAGAGAAGATGTAAGACAAACTGCAGTAACCTTCAAAATATCCAAACATGGTGTCCTAGCCCAGATATCTTTCATCTCTGTGAAAGGTTAGTGTCTTTCCAAGAATAAGTAGCCCAGCTTTCTCTCACATTTTCTCTGTCCCTCTCCTAAAGGTCGGTCTTCACTGTATGGGAAACGTCCCACCATTGTCTATGGTGGCTGGAGCTTAATGTAAAAAAAAAAAAAAAAAAAAAAAAAAAAAAAGCAGGTTTACTATTTTAGCATCTTGAAAACAGCAGGAGAAACAGTGCTTGGCAATACAGAAATATCTCCAGTTGAATGTCTAATGTGAGTGATGAATCACCCACATGGATTAATCATCATGCATTTATTAAAAGCACAATTCTGTTCACAAGTCTTCTGAACATTTGCCTTTTTTGGGTCTATATTTGCTTTCAGACACTTGGGAGTCTTTATGTTTGCTACAAAGATGTTGGTTTAGTTCTGCTGTTTAAACACATGAATCCGTGATGGGCCATAAAAACAAGGAAAGCATGAAAATTCTGGCAGATTTGTATCTTAGAAATGCATGAAACAGAAAACTCAAAGCTCATAGCTACATTATAGCTATGTGAGCTCCAAGGCTCAGTGGAAAGCAAATTATTTAGCTAATATGCAAAATCAGACATACTGGCTAAATATTTAGAGCCCATGTCCACTAAATTTACCGAAACATCTAGCATTTAGGTTTAACTTGCCTTTTTAAACAAACATTTGGTTTTAACATTTATATTTATATTTAGCATTTAGATGTAAAAGTCACAATTTTTTCTTAAATACAAAACCTAAATATTTAAAAATAAATCACCAATATTGCTGTAAATCCGATAAAGTGGCAGTGAAATATTCACATCACATTTTTATTGTCTTGCAGAGATAAATGTGGCGAAATTGTTACTGTCAATTTCAACATGTGCTACTTGAAAATCAGCGCCACATATACTGCAACACAGAGAGACCCATTCATGCTTTTGGGTAAAAACTTTATTAACAAACAGAAGAAGGCAAAGCACAGTTTAAGCTCACTTCCATAACACAGCAGCCTACATTATCCATCTGGCAACTGCTAAAAGTACCACGAGAATAATAACAGTAACAATTACATCATCATTGTTACAGTTAAATATTAAAATAACACAGCCACTCAGATATACTGCATAATATATGGATATATTTACTCTCGGGGCATCTACAGCAGCCTCATCATGCTCATTCTCAAGCATTGCAGCACCATCTAGTGTCTTCTCTGCAAAGTTACAGCAGTCTGACTAAAACAGCAGAAATTAAAACAGCCACTTGGTACCATTACTGTCGATAACACAAACAGGCTGCAGCTTTAGAGCATGGAAAAGAGGCTGAGGGATGGAGGACAAAGATAACAAGGCAATGGGGTTAGAGTAGACATTTTAAAGGGGGAGATCCATCTATTTTAGGGAATTCTTAAATAGTTTCCCTTTTGTTAAAGATAGGTTAGTTGTTTCTTTAACATGCATCACTCTGTTCAACTTTGAAGTATTACACCTTCTGTTTTAGAGCAACTCAGCACAAGAGATTTCTAACTTTATGTATAGCACTTCTTGTTTTGAAGAATTCATCAGTTTTTGTACATTCAGTAAGATAAATATCGAATAAAATCTCAGATGTGTAATTGATCAGTCTGTCACAATAGTTAATCTATCAACTTTTCACATAAAAACAATTCATTGAGTCATTTTTATACTGATCATACACTATATACGGGCAGCACGGTGGTGCAGTGGTTAGCACTGTTGCCTTACAGCTAGAAGCTTCCAGGTTCGAATCCCCAGGCTGGCAGGGGTTGGAACCTTTCTGTGTGGAGTTTGCATGTTCTCCCTGTGCTGCGTGGGTTTACTCCGGGGGCTCCGGTTTCCTCCCACAATCGAAAGACATGCATGTTAGGTTAACTGGTTATTCTAAATTGTCCCTAGATATCTGTCTCCTATAGGCCATTAGAATAGGGGGTTAGTGCTAGTGAAGAGCTTTGAGTGGTCTTTGAGACTAGAAAAGCACTAGATAAGTGCAGGTTAGTTAGTATAGCCTATACTGAGATGAGCTGCCTTCATGTTCTTTCTCCTCGTTTGGTGGTGCATTGCTGCCATCTACTGTATAAACATATTACCTGCAAATATTTTTGGTAAAATAAAATTCAATGCTCTTTGAAATGTTAATGGGACATTTTCATTATCTCCCATCAGTGGCATAAAAAAGTCTTCATGACGTCAGTAACAAAATCGTTTATCACAATAACTTTTAGAACAATTTATTGTCCAACAGGGCTAGTAATCGATAACGGCAAGCTTCAGTTCTGCTTCTCATGCTGTTATAGTAAGGGCAGGTCTAATTTCTGACATTTTTCATGCTTTAAAAATATTATTAGAATCTAAAAAGAATAATGTTTAAATCAAGTAAGCTGAATTTTTAATCTGGATTCAAAGATGCATTTTCATGCTTTACCTTTAAAGATTTGAAACCTTCTAAGATAGATGGAATTCCCATTAAAGGGGGTTTAAATAAGTACAGTCTAGGCACAATTAGTACTAATGGTAAAATCACAGGTCCATGGTGTCACCAGCATCAGCAGCTGGGATGGAGTTACAGTAGTAGATGTTTTTATTTGGGAACAGATAAGAGTAAATTTCTCTACATTCTACTAGGTATAAACAGCAGTATACGTTCATTTATTACAGGTGTGACACCTGCAGATTGGTCAAGTTGTGGTGCAGTAGTAGTAGTAGTAGGTTCATTCATTTTTGAGTAGGCACAGAGGAGGTGCTGCCCCCAGATGGCAGGAGGGTGGAAGAGGTGACGAGGTTGGATATGATCCAGTGGGTTATTGGATGATGTAGGTGTGCGGTATTGCCTAGGCAACCACCCACTGTAGGATGCTGGTGTCTTTCCCACCGGTGGAGATCAGGTGACTGTCATCGTGCAGGAAGGCAACGTTGGTCACATGACTGCTGTGGCCGCCATACTCGTGACTTGGAGCCTGGAAGTAGAAGTGACAACATGAAGCAGAGGATTTTAAATACTTTGTATGACATTTTTCTAGTCTTAACGGGTGATCTTTTTATTTTTCAGTAACAGGGAGGGTATTCACAAATTCAGCATAAAGTACAAACGGATAAATGTAAATTAGGTGCATATTTGCAAGATTAAAGGTGCAAAAGTATGATAAAATATGCCAAAACTTAAAAATTCAAAAAGCTGTAAATTACAATTTAATTGGACTAAATAAAAATGTAACCAGCTGTCATGTTCACTGCGTAACTTTGCAGCGAACATATGAATTAGCAGCGAGCCCAAAACGCAGAGTAAGTAACGTGTTCATTTACAATAGATGAATGGTACAGAAAGTCCAAATACAGTCACGGGAAAAGGGTGAGACACCCAGCTACAAACTTGGTTTGCTCAAAGAATGCCTAACGCGGTCCAAACAGTCAGGAGTGGAGAAAAAGGCACAAGGACTTACAATAGCGTTGGAGCGGAAAGGCTCTGGGAAAACAACACGATCAGTCCAAGGGTGAACACACAGAAGCGAGCCTGGATGTCTGAAGTTGACATTGCTAAGTTGCCACGCTGGCTGGTCGTACTGCCCTGCCATTAACACAAAGCCCTAATGACAGCAAGTAGGACCAGCCATGTCGCAAACAGATGCATGACTGATTGGACTAAGTGTGTGTGCGTGTATGTGAGTGTGTATGTGCATGTGTGAGTGTGTATGTGGTGATGAGAAGAATCCGGTGAATGTCTGGTAAGAGGAGGAGGCATGGCTGTAGGACTGTCAGAGAGCGAGGCTCAATCTGGCAGCTGGAAATAATAAGTAGTAATCAAAACCTCCAGCCACAGGTCATGGACGGGGTAATGACCCCAATCATGACAGTGCCCCCACCTCAAGGGGTGGGTACCAGACACCCACCGTACCATCAAAACAGAAAAACAACCTACCCCCCGCCCCTCACACTCGAAAGGCCCATACAACAACCTAGGGTGGGAGGTGGGGGAAAACAGGTTAGGGGAGATAGATCAAAAAGGATAAACACCACAATACAACAACACTCCCCAACTTCAAACTAACTAACCCATCTCACCCCAAGAGTCCCACAGTTCGGGGGGGGGCTGGCTAGAGTTCAAGGCCCAGCGGGTGACTGTAAGTTCAGGGGGCTGGCCAAAATCCCAGGGCCAGCAGGTGGCCTGCAGAGCAGTATCAGGCAGCCTGCCAGGGCATACAGGCCACCCGGCAAGGGAATCCTGTCTCTCAGGCGGCCTGCCCGCACAATTAGGCCACCAGGACCGGAAGGGCAGATGAGGCAGTGGCCTACCCAGTGGAAGGCTGAGAGGTGGGTGGCCAGACAGGGGAAGAGGAATCCCTGCGGTCGCTGGCAGCGGAAGGAAAAGAACCCCGACGGTGTCCAGCAGAAGGAGGAGGGACGCCCACAGGGCCTCCAAAAGGAAAAGGAAGACCCCGGCGTCCCCAAACTGTCCTGTGGCATCCCCGGTGGTCCCAACGTAGGGCTGGGACTCTGTAGACCCTGGTGGACCTGGTCTGGGCCATGGCTGCATCAGCAGTGGTCCCGGACTGGGACAACGTTGCACCCACAATGGACCCCGACCGAGCCATGGTTGCACCCACGATGGAGTCCAGCTGGACCCCTGCTGCACCTGCGGTGGGACCCGGCTGGGCCACTGCTGACCCCAACGCCATCTTGGCCATGGGCCGGCCGACCCGTGTGAGCACCCAAGAGAGGAGGCGATCAATCACGGGCACCCTGGACCGGTACTGGGTGCCCCCGACAACCTCCTCAGACGGAACCTCGGTGACCTCCGGTTGCGAGCCTGGATCCACAGACTCATCCAGCAATGGAGGACTCTTTCCGGCGACTCTGGAAAAGGACTCAGAAGGAGAGGAGGAAGGGTCAGTGTCACCGGCAGCAGCAGAGCCCGGCGAGGCGAGCTCAGGTGCAGCGTTTGGCTGCAGCCGCCTCTCCTCACCTAAAGCTAGGCAAAAATGCTCAATTATGGAAAAGCGAAAGACAAAAGAGAGCACTTGCCTTAGCTCAAGCTTTACCGCTGTCCAGGACTCCTGCCAGGCGGGCGATGTCTCCTCAGGTTCGGCCTCCAAAAGGTTCCACTTGGGTGCTGACTCTGCTGTGGCGGCCTCCACAGCAGGCGTGATGGTCACTGCAGTCTTGATTCTCCCAGCTGCCATGATCCACGCTGGTGACTCCTCCAGCGTGGCAGCTGGGACCTGGTTCACCGAGGCTGCGGGAGGACACCCCTCCCGGACCTCTGGCTCCTCCTGATCCTGACTGCTCGGCTCCGGTTCCGGCAGGCACACAAAGGGGAGAGGAGAGAGGGCTGGTGAACAGTTTTTAACAGCAGCAGGCGGGGAGAGCTCAGGGGACTGCCTTCCCTGAGCCTCCCTACCGGGAATCAGGCAAGACATTTCCTTATTAATGTGAGTCAAATGAAAACGTACTTGCCTGTTATCCTGGTTTATGGTGTTGACTGCAGCTGCTGCTGTTTGGACGTCCTCACCCATCCATCCGAGAAAGGCGGTGCTTAGCTTCTCCACAGAAGATATGGGAGCCGCCCCATAGCCATGGGAGCTATCCCCATAGCCCCGCCCACAGAAACGGGAGACCCCGGTGAGGGAAGCAAGCGCCCCACTGCTGCCGGTGAACCAACCGAGGAGGAAGACCTCACAGCGGATGCTGAGGGAGATCCTGCAGACGGGACCGATGAGCTGCTGCGGAGGTGACTGGGCTCGGTGTCGGAGCTGGGGCAGTTAGCGGGGCTGAATCCTTCTTCTGGGATTCCGGATGATGCTGACGTCGCTGACCCGGTGGCTGCCATCTTGGAACGGGGGACGGAGGAGAGGAGAAGATGGCCGCAGGCAGAGAAGGGCGTCTTTGTTTGGGCTTTGTTCGGATAGCCCTTCTCTTCAGGTTGGGGAAAGCCTGCTCGAGCGCGAAGACTCCGGACACCAGCTCGGCGTACTTGGGGTAATTCCAGAGGCCCCGGTGAGTCCTCAGGATTTGGATAACTCCGTCAAGGTAGGCTAGACATTCTCCGGGTCCGATGGAGTCGTGCACCTCCTCTAGAAGCTCCCACATTCGCCAAGCTGCCCGCTGCGCCTCCGCACTGGGCTGTCCTGCTGCCCATCCACTAAAACCGGTGTGGAAACGGCTTGACCAGAACATGACGCTCCGAGCAGGTGGGTGAAAAAAAACACAAAAATGAGTAGCCCGTTACTTACTGCTTGGGCTCTTTGTGGCGGCAGCTTACTGTCATGTTTGCTGCGTAAACTGCAGCAAACATATGAAATAGCAGCGAGCCCAAAATGCAGAGTAAGTAATGTGTTTATTTACAATGGGTGAATGGTACAGAAAGTCCAAATACAGTCACGGGAAAAGGGTGAGACACCCAGCTACAAACTTGGATAGTTCAAAGAATGCCTAACGTGCTCCAAACAGTCAGGAGCGGAGAAAAAGGCACAAGGACTTACAATAGCGTTGGAGCGGAAAGGCTCTGGGAAAACAACACGATCAGTCCAAGGGTGAACCCACAGAAGCGAGCCTGGATGTCTGAAGTTGACATTGCTAAGTTGCCATGCCGGCTAGTCGTACTGCTCTGCCATTAATACAAAGCCCTAATGACAGCAAGTAAGGACCAGCCATGTCGCAAACAGGTGCGTGACTGATTGGACTAAGTGTGTGTGTGCGTATGTATGTGCATGCATGTGTGTGTGAGTGTGTATGTGGTGATGAGAAGAATCCAGTGAATGTCTGGTAAGTGGAGGAGGCATGGCTGTAGGACTGTCAGAGAGCGAGGCTCAATCTGGCAGCTGGAAATAATAAGTAGTCATCAAAACCTACAGCCACAGGTCATGGACGGTGTGATGACCCCGAACATGACACTAGCATCCAGATGAGCATTGCACATTTACAAGAAAGCTGAAAATTTATGAGAAAAATCACAAATTTATGAGAAAAAAGTTGCAAATTTGCAAGAAACAAGTTTTAAATCTACAAGAAAAAAAATTCAAGTCTCAAAGAAAAAAATGCAAATTTTTGAGAGAAAAATTTCCAATTTATAGGAAAAAAGTTACAAATAAGTTGCAAATTTACAGGAAAAGTTACAAATTTTTGAGAAAAAATGTGCCAATTTACTGGAAAAAAGTTGCCATATTTTTTTTAGAAAAAGTTGCAAATTTACATCAGAAAAAGTTGCAAATTTTTGAGGAAAAAGGTTTCCAATTTACAGGAAAAAAGTTGCAAATTTTTGAGAAAGTTGCAATTTTGTGAGAAAAAAGTTGCAAATCTACAAGTAAGAGTTGCAAATTTACAGGAGGAAAAAAGTAGCAAATATACTGTACGTCAGAAAAAGTTGCACATTTTTTTTAGAAAAACGTTGCAGATTTGTGAGAAAAAAGTTGTACGAGAAAATTTTTTTCCCCACAACTTTACAGAATAAAAACATACAAATTTATGAGGAAAAAATTGCAAATCAAAAAAAGTTGAAATTTTTTTTCCAGGGTGGGGGGAAATATCTCCCCCCCCCCCATTATTTAAGCCTATGAATGGGATGGGGATGAGGGGATGGCAGGTTAACAAGTAGGGTGATTTTGGGCCATCCCCTACAAAACACCTACTGGTCTTAGTACTAGGGAATATATGACCAATATTTCACTTTTTCAGTGTTTCTGCACATCTATTTGACTATCTGGATGGAAAAACTCAACCCTGTCACTTTGTTAGGGCCAGCCTTTGTCTCAGTACTTCTCTCTAAAGGAGTGGTTTTGATTTTGCTCCGACTGTGGCATGAAAACCGGAGCTCACTGGTACGATACCACCCTCCTAGCTTCATCTCCACCGGTTTTAGTGGTGGGAGGATCCTCATCAACCCAAGTGAAGTTGGCCCCCCACCCCAAGCAAAACTCCAGAAAAATATGCTTTGTCATTTGGGCTTTGTTTGTACCAGTATCATTTTCATTTGTGCCATTAGGTTTTTTAAATATAGCAGCACAAATGAAACTTTTAATGGAACACACCAGCAGAAATGAAGCACAAACCAATGAGAACATTTTGGTTCAATTTGGAGCAAGTTGAGGGGCTGAGTGACCTCAGAATGACCTATAAAATAATCTTTAATATTTAAAAAAACATAACACTTCAAACGAAAATTATAACAGCACAAATGCTGCCAGGCGGCACATGAACAGGCAGCGGCCTCCCCTCTCTCTTCGTGTTTGTGCCGTTTAGTGTTGTTTAAATTACACCGAAGTCTATATTCATGTGTTTAATATCCACATATGATGTTGCGCACAAGCTACTGCTGCCACAGCCTTCAGCCTTCTGGAGACAAAGAATATGACCAAACATTACGTCTTGGACCGGAGTGTTACACAGGAACTCCGTAGTCTAGGACTTCTCCACCAGACTTTCACACCCCCGGACTTGACCGCTGCGTCTCATTCCAAATGGAGATGCCGTAGACGGTGTGAGAGAAGGCAAAAACCAGGTAAGCGTGGAGGGATCAGAGTTAAGCTAGCCGCTAGCACACACAGACTCCCGATTCCTCCCTTCATTCTGGCCAACGTACGCTCACTACGACAACAAAACAGACCACATATAGCTCCTGAGACCTACCCAATATGATATGCGGAACTGCTGTGTTTTTATCTTTACAGAAACTAAATGGCTAAATGACAATATCCCGGACTCTGCTATTCAGTTAGCGGGGCTAACATGCCTCTGTGCTGATCGGGTGTTCACGGAAGGTGGGAAAACCTGAGAAGGAGGGTTGTGTGTTTACACCAATGACACTTGGTGCTGAGATGCAACTGTTGTGCACAACTCGTAAGAGAGCATACAGAGCCTCCCCCCTCCCCCACCTTGGTCCCTCTCACATCACCATCTCACTAAGGCCTGCATACAGACCCAGAGTGAAAGCCATTAGACCAACAAAAAAGCAGATATGTGTGTGGCCAGAGGGGGCCTCCGATGCTCTGGAAGACTGCTTCAGCACTACAGACTGGGACACTTTCAAGCATGCAGCCACTCACAGTGGACACACAAACATAGAGGAGTACACTGAGGCTGCTGTAGCATACATAGCTAACTGCACTGATGATGTCACTCACTGTAAAACCTTCACTGTTCATGCTAACCAAAAGCCATGGATGACAGCAGAGGTCCACAGTCTCCTGAGGGCTTGGGACGCAGCCTTCAGGGCCAGCAACACAGCAGGACTAACAATAGCTAGGGCCAACCTGTCCCGAGGTATCAAAGAGTCAAAACGACAGTACAGCAAGAAAACATCTGGACACTTCAGCAACACCAGAGATGCACGTTATCTCTGGCATGGCATACAGACCCACACCAACTACAAACCTCCACCTCAGACCTGTGTGAGTGACATCACATTGCTTAACAACTTAAATGACTTCTTTGGCCGCTTTGAAGCACAAAACAGCACACTGACACAGAAGACCACTCCTCCTCCAGACGAGCAGGCCACATGTCTGGATCTAGCCAGCATGAAGAGGACCCTCTCCAGGATAAACCCACACAAGGCAGCAGGACCAGACAACATACCGGGTCGTGTTCTGAAGGACTGTATGGAAGACCTCATGAATGTCCTGGCCAAAATCTTCAACATCTTCCTGAGTCAAGCTGTTGTCCCCACGTTTCAAAACTGCGACCAGAATACCAGTCCCAAAGAAGCCCGTTCCATCCAGCTACAACGATTACCGCCCTGTAGCACTGACCTCCATCATAATGAAATGCTTCGAGCGGCTGGTCATGCAGAACATCAAGTTCATCCTCCCTCCTTCCCACGACCCATCTCAGTTTGCATACAGGTCAAACAGATGCACAGAAGACACCATTGCTGCTGTTCTCCATCCAGCCCTCACCCACCTGGACTCAAAGAACTCCTGCGTGCAAATGTTGTTCTTGGACTTCAGTTCAGCATTCAACACAATCATCCGCCAGCACCTAATACAAAAACTCAAGACACTTGGGACTCAAAACTTCTCTCTGTAACTGGGTGCTGGACTTTCTCACAGGGAGGCCACAGAATGTGTGGGTTGGCAGCACCTCCAAGACCATCACAATGAGCACAAGGGCCCCACAAAGGTGCATGCTCAGCCCGCTGTTCTTCACCCTGCTGACCCATGACTGTGCAACATCCTACAGCACCAACCACATCATCAAGTTTGCAGACAACATGACAGTGGTGGGCCTCATCACCAACAATGAGGAGGCCAACAACAGAAATGAGGTGAACCAACTGGCCCAGTGGTGTAAATACAATAACCTCTTCCTAAATGTGGGAAAAACCAAGGAGATTGTGGTCGACTTTAGGAGGGGACACACACAGAATCCCCTTCTGATCATAGATGGAGCAGCTGTGGAGAGGGTGAGCAGTACCACGTTCCTGGGGTTGCACATCTCTGAGGACCTTTCCTGGTCCAACAACACCACAGCATTGCCCAAGAAGGCTCAAACTCGCCTCCATTTCTTCCACAAACTGAGGAGAGCACGAGTCCCACCCCCCATCATGTGCTCATTCTACCGTGGCACCACTGAGAGCATCCTCACCAGCTGTATAACAGTGTGGTATAGAAGCTGCATCACCTCCTGCCGGAAGACACTACAATGCACAGTGAAAGCAGCCAGCAAGATCATCGGTGCCCCTCTGCCCCCCCTTCTCGGACATCTTCCTCACCCGCCTCACCTGCAGAGCCATCAACATTGCAGGTGACACCTCCCATCCCTCATACTCCCTCTTCAGCCCCCTGCCCGCAGGGAGAAGGTACCGGAGCATACGAGCCCGCTCCATAAGACTGCTAAGCAACTCTGTTCATCAGGCCATCAGGACCCTGAACTCTGCCCACTTCCTGCCACCGCCCTCTGCCCCTGGACTGTAACACACTCACCTACACAACAACTCTACCTCAGCTGTTGACACAGAAAGACTGTCACACCAACAGTAATACATTTGCTGCTGTATGTCTCTGCACCTTACTGCAACCATTTGCACAAATGCCATATCTGCTGCTGCCTGTTATTGCAACACTGATCATGTGCAGTCCTATTTGTCACTGTCTGCACCCTCATAACTGCATTGAACTTGCAATTTACCCGTATTACGGTTTACTGTACATAGGATTGCTGTGTTTTTACCGTTATTTGCACTATGGGTAGCATTATTGTACATAGATTGTTGTTTTCTATCCTTATTCCTTCTTGTCTTAGACTATATTGCACACACCACTAAGAGAGAGAGAAATGGCATTTCAATTCTACTGTATGTCCTGTACATACAGAAGTATTGACAAAGAAAAATCTTTGAATCTTTGAAATGACAAGGAATATTTTTCTGGAGTTTTGTGTGGGGTGGGGGTGGGGGGCAATTTCACTCAGGTTCCCTAGGCAGTGGTGCCCTAATGGTTAGGGATGTGGACTGGTGAGTGGAGGGTTGCGGGTTCAGTCCCTGGACCGGCAGGATTAGGTGTGGGTGGGACAGATAACAGCAGTGTTAGCCCCACCCTCCTTAACCCCACTGTGGTGCCCTTGAGCAAGGCCCTTAACCCCAACTGCTCCAGTGGAGCTGCTCAGTGGCCACAGGTCAGTCTGTGGTTGTACTGGGTAGCTTCCTGGTGTGAATGTGTAACTGTGTGAGTGTGAACTGGGTGTCCTTGAAAAAGAGAAGTTTCCTTTCAGTGGAACTACCCTGTATAAATAAAGGTTAAATAAAACATCCAACATCCAAACCCACACTGACAGTTCTACTGGGGCTGCTAGCCTGCTTTGGAGTTAGCTTAGTGATCGCGGTTTATATCGCCATTTTCTTTAAATTCTAGTCATCCCACTATACATTCATGTTTCCACCTAGTTCACTAATCCACACATTCTGGCATATTTTGTTATACAGTATTTCAGGCATAATGGGCCAACATATCAGCCACCCAGCACCTCGGTTAGCCAGCCAAGGTCGGTCCATCTACCGGCTTAGAGATCACATTGGCAGAGAGAGAGAGCTAGATTAGCCTACCTAATATTAGCACTGTTAGCTATTTACTCATTCAGGGTTGATGGTGGAGTGGTTATCACTGCGGCAGCACAGCAACTCACCCTTGGCCGGGGGATCCTGGGTTCGATCCCAGCCCCCGACCAACAGTAATCTGTGTGGAGTTTGCATGTTCTCCCCGTGTCTGCGTGGGTTTACTCCGGGATTTCTCCGGTTTCCTCCCACATGCCAGGTTAGGTTAACTGGCATCAGCTGGGGATTCTAAATTGTCCTTAGGTATGAATGTGAGAGTGAATGGTTGTCTGTCTCTCTGTGTTGGCCCTGCAAAGGACTGGTGATCTGTCCAGGGTGTACCCTGCCTCTTGCCCAAAGATGCTGGGATAGGCTCCAGTCCCCCCGCGACCTGAAAAGGATTAAGTGGAAGAAGATGGATGGATGGATGGGTTGGGTCTGTGCTTGTTGGACCCCCAGGGACTGGTCATATCATTTTGACCAGTTACACCACTCACCCCTGTTCTCGATAATGCTTTATTTGGTCTTTTATATAATCACATTCAGCTGTTTGCTATGTTAGTTAGTCAGTCTTCGCCATCTGAAGCTAAAAGCTAACCAGCTAACATTAGCCTCAAAACGGCACCTCCCCTTCCTCAACAAAACTTTTTGGTGTCTAAAGATGGAGGGTGGTGTGACCTGAGGCTCATGAGGATTTAAAGAAACATGCACTGAAATGAATCATTCTGAGGAAGGCTGATATAATGGGTGTAAAATGGTGCTGAGATAATTAAAGTCTGATGTATTTTGACCCAATCATGTCACAGATATTTCACTAAGACTTCTGGGAACTGTGCCAACATGTGGGAAAAGTGCATCATATGTCCTCTTTACATAAGTAATTAATAATCTGTTGATAATTAATAATTTGACCCACTTAATACATCGGGCAGACAGAACTGGAGCTTCGGGTAAGACGAGGGGAGGGGGTGTATGTGTGCTTATAAAAAACTCATGGTGTGGAGATGTACAGACTGTTTACAAGCACTGTTCGTCTGATGTTGTTTTTACTGCTGAAATGCCGTCCCTATTACACAGGGTTACAAAAATATTTTTTTTGTAAGCTGTCTGTGTTTTTTCAACTGATTTAGGACAATTTTGCACCGCTGAATCCGAAAATGACATCTGTTTCTCTCGATCAGGTGCTAAGTAAAAACCTGTACTTACTTAGTACTGTGCATGTACTTACCTTTATATAAAGGTAAGTACATGTAAATTGAATGTTATGTCATCATTGTTCAAAATTCAGAGAATTTCAAGACATAAAAAAGAATTTTGCATCAAATAAAGCGAAAATACCCGTACATGTAAACAAAAATACAGTGGTACCTCTACTTACGAATTTAATTCGTTCCGGAAGAATTCTCGTAACGTGAAAAATTCGTAAGTAGAGGCGCGTTTTACATGTAAATGCCGTAATCCGTTCCAAGCCCCCAAAATTCGGGCATAAATTTTTTATAAATCGTAAAAACGCATCAAAACATGTAACAAATACATGTTACAATTAGATTACTGCACAGTAAACATAAAATGAGAGTTTAAAATGAGAGAATAATAAAAGAGAATAATAAAAGAGAAAGAATAATAAAAATTATGTTCATTTACCCTTTAACTGCTATCGTCGTCGACGTCGTCACCTCTTGCCTTCTTTGGTTCATGTTCTGATCCAAGGACGTTTGCTTTTGTCGGCTTGTAAGTGCGTTCGGCTTCGTTTTGTTTTAATACCGTGCTGATCGTTGATGTATTACGGCCATATTCTTTGGCGAGATCAACCAAACGCATCCCCTTTTCATACCTTTCGATTATCTCCTTTCTTTGTTTGTATGGACAAAAAAACTCTTCTTTTCTCCTTTTCCACTTATCTCCGTCACTTTCTTGGGGCCCATAGCGAATAAATGTTAATTCTGTACTGTACACACACGTAAAACTTTCACCTTGTTCTTAATAAAGTTTTGGAAAAAAAAAAAACTTCGTGGCCAATGGGATACCAGGAAGATGCTAGGCGATAGCCAATGGCAGAGCAGCTACAGGTATGTTTACGTTCGGTAAACTACGGAAGCTGCGAGGAGCGCGTACTTTTTTGCCTTTCGTATCCTGAAATTTCATTCGTAACTAGAGGCAATATTTTCCCGTTGAGGCGTCTCGTAACCTGAAAATTCCGTATGTAGAGACGTTCATAAGTAGAGGTACCACTGTATATAAAACAACATGTGGCCATAATTCAAAAAGTTGACCTGACTGAGCAAAACCAATGTGATTTTTGGATTCAGCACATCAAAACTGTCCCAAATCAGCTAAAAAAAACTTAAACAATAAATTTGGTGTTGACTAGTGTTATCTACCGAGGGAATTTACCGCTGTGTTTCTGGCTGCTGTTTACATTCACCCGCAAAGCAACTACACAGTAGCACTAAGCAAACTCCATGACGTCATCAGTGCAGTAGAGCCGATGCATCCCAGTGCTGTTTTTATTGTTGCTGGTAACTTTAACCAGTGCAA
The DNA here is from genome assembly GCA_020510985.1 of Pholidichthys leucotaenia. Taxonomy (NCBI): domain Eukaryota; kingdom Metazoa; phylum Chordata; class Actinopteri; order Cichliformes; family Pholidichthyidae; genus Pholidichthys; species Pholidichthys leucotaenia. The sequence continues at coordinate 284,901,863 of CM035847.1, read as the reverse complement.
TCTACGAACTGTACTCCCCAAATATTACCAGCATGTGGACATTCCCACCCACGATAAAAACACACTGGATCATGTTTACTCCAACATACACCCTGCTTAAAGAGCAGCACCTCGCCCCCACTTTGGGCAGTCAGATCACTTTTCCGTGTTTGTGTACCCAGCCTACAGACAAAAGCTGAAACAAACAAACCCTGTTATTAAGCAAATTAAACGCTGGACTCCAGCGGCTGAGAGCACCCTTCAAGACTGTTTTGCCTGTACAGACTAGGATGTGTTTAAAGCTGCAGCCACCTGGGAGAACTCTTCTGTAAACATACAGGAATATGCTGAGTATGTGACTGGGTACATCAGCACATGTGTTGATACCATCGTACCCACCATAGGAAGTTCCCCAACCAGAAGCCCTGAATCAACAGTCAGGTACGTCAGCTGCTGTGTGCTCGCTTCCCTGCATTTAAATCAGGCAATGAGGTCAAGTACAAAACTGCAAAATATGAACTGAGGAAGGCTATAACAACAGCCAAAAGACAGTACAGGGAAAAGCTGGACAGCCTCTACTCCACTCCTGACCCGGGGCACATGTGGCAAGGCCTGCAACACATCACAGTCTACAAGAGGACCAACAGCAGCACCACAAGCTCCACAGACAGCCTGCTGGACGATCTCAACACCTTTTATACCCGCTTTGAGACCATCAGCTACAGTGCAGAGAGGAGACACACACCCACACACCATCTTCCTCCACTAACAGTCTGACCAGGCCAGGTAAACAAAGCATTGAGGAATATCAACCCCTGCAAGGCGGCAGGATCAGACAACATGCCTGGGCGAGCCCTCAGAGCATGCGCTGCTGAGCTGACTGACGTTCTCACATCCATATTCAACCTCTCCCTCAATCAGAACATAGTCCCCTCCTGCTTCAAAACCACAACCATCATCCCCCTCCCCAAAAGGAGCCCGCCGGCCTGTCTGAATGATTACAGGCCAGTAGTACCCACTCCAATCATCATGAAGTGCTTCGAGAGAGTGGTGCTGCCCCTCATTCAGGACAGCATACCGGATACCCTGGACCCCCTGCAGTATGCCTACCAACCCAGCAGGTCCACCTCAGATGCCATTGCTGCAGCACTCCATTACTCTCTCTCCCACCTGGAAGATAAAGACTCCTACATTAGGATGCTCTTTGTCGACTACAGCTCCACCTTCAACATTGTCATCCCCCACAAACTCACCGACAAACTGTCTTCGCTTGGCCTGCACCCTACCCTCTGTGACTGGCTACTGGACTTTCTAACTGGCAGGCCCCAGACTGTCAGGATGGGTAACAGAACCTCAGCCAGCATCATCATGAACACAGGTGTCCCACAGGGTTGTGTTCTCAGCCCCATCCTCTACAGCCTCTTTCCATGACTGTGTTGCCTCCCACAAGGCCAATATCATCTTAAAGTTTGCGGATGACACAGCAGTGACAGGATGCATCACTGGTGAAGACGAAACATCCTACAGGAGGGAGGTGGCCAGCCTGGTGTCATGGTGTGAGGACAACAACCTCGCCCTCAATACGGACAACACAAAGGAGATGATAGTGGACATGAGGAAGAGGAGGAGACCTCATCGACCGCTGTTCATTCGGGAGCTTGAGGTGGAGAGGGTGAGCAGCTTTAAATAACTAGGTATCCACATCAACGAGGACCTTACATGGACACACAACACCACAGAGCTGGTTAAGAGAGCTCAGCAGCGGCTGTACTTTCTGTGGAGGCTGAAGAAGTTTGGCATGTCCCCCAGGATCCTCAACAACTTCTACAGCTGCATCATCGAGAGCATCCTGACCAACTGCATCACTGCGTGGTACGGCAGCACTACTGCCCTGGACCGTAAACACCTACAGAGAGTGGTGAAGACAGCGGAGAAGACCATCAGGACTCCACTCCCCTCTCTGCAGAGCATCTACCACCGCAGAGTCCAAAAGGAGAGCTGACGCCATCCTCTGGGACCCCACCCACCCCCAACACAGACTGCTCATACTTCTACCCTCAGGCCGGAGGTACAGAAGTGTGAAATGCAGGACAAACAGACTGAAAAACTCCTTCTTTCCCACTGCCATCAGACTCCTGAACAAATAAACTCCCAAAACGCTGCAGCACAGCTTTGCAAATAGGAACTCACACACCGGTTGCTAAATTTGCACATTGCTCATTTGTACAGTGTACATAGTTTCACCCCGTCCGATGTCCATATCAATTCTGCTGCTAATTATCATGTAAAGTCTACTGGCATTATCATTACAGAGAAATTCACACACTGGGTGCTAATTTGTAATTTGTATACTGCTCATTTGCACACTGTACATAGGCTTATGTCATCTCAGGTTCATATCATCTCTGATATCAATATACCACTGTCCACTATAGTCACCCAGGGAATTTCAAATTTTCTTCTTCTTGTTTCCTCCAGTTATTCTGTGATTTGGTTCTGTGTTATTACCTCATTAGTATTGTTGTGTACCTATTACCTTGGCATTCATTCAGAGAGCAGAGTAAGAATTTCATTGCTCAGGAAATGTTGCATTTCTTAACTGTGCACATGATAATAAAGCCTTTGAATCTTGAATCTGTTTCTTATCTGCCAGCTTATAAATACCATGAGTGGAACAGTTGTATAAAGCAGTATTACACTTGAGGTTGTGCAGTACCACAAATATAGCAACAGTAATGTGCATGATACAAAAATATGTGTGCATTATAAAGTGTAGTAACTAATGTGCAACTTCACTTAACCCAATGACTGCCAGAGGCGTTCCGTTGCGCCATAAGCCCCTAGTGGTCAACATTTTTTTCAAGAAAATACTCAGTTCAGATGTCAGAGATTTCCAAGGCTGTAACTTGAAAGTGGTAAGAGATAATGGCTTACTGTCAAGTAGAAAGGTGTAGAATATGATCCAAAGTTTGAGATAGGAGTAAATTTACACATCTAATTTGCATAATGTCATGGCAGCCATATCGAATTACATAACTTTCAGTCAAAAGTGGACTTTGGACATATTTACACAAAGAATGATTTTGTTTTTTGTCACCGTTTTTGTTTTGGGCATTTTGTTATCTTATCTTCAAAGTATATGAACCAGAAAATCAGTTACAATGTAAACAAACAAACAACTTCATTACTTACCGCTGGCCAGGTGGCTCACTCGCTTTGTCGTTTTGAGGCATCCTGGCCGTTATTTTCTCTTCTGTCGGTCATTTTATTTTTTCCCCCTCACATCCAGAAACTGTTATGATTATTCCACCTCAATTTCGCTTTTATTCCAGCGCTATTTATCGTATACATGGAACCGGCATGATTGTTCTACCCAGTCACATGGTGATGGAGTCAATAGCAGGTGAACATCAACCAGCTTCGCCCACCCTCTGTTATAACAAAATGTAGATATTTACCTTCATAAGCTAAATAATCTCTTTTTAGAATCACTAGTACATACCTGCACATACCCGTCCATGCCCATAGAAACCAAGTATAAGCAAGTATTTCTGCATGCTCGTTGCTGAAGGGGCTCCTCCTGTCTGAGACAGCTGTGTTGTTCACAGTCATGCCACAGGCATCATTGCAGAGAGTTCTTGAATTTATAGAGTGCCTTCTGCCTTACTGAGTGAGATTTCCCAATTTCCTGCTTCAAATGGGTTTGGTTTAAAGTAATGTGTCCTATTCAGTCTCAGCTTCTCTGTGCCTTGCTTGGCGTGCAGCGTTGGCGGCCAGCCGACTATTCCACATATCCTGGGTGACAGCTTGTCTGTGCCTTGCCTGGCGTGCAGCGTTGCTCGCTTTGTGGGCATTTCAGGCTTCAAGTGACTCAGCATGTGCATGGCACACAGCCACACATTTCATGTCTGTCTGTGTATCCCTTGTCTGTTGTACCCTATACTGGTGAAGGGTCTCCTCCTGTGGCAGGCATCATAGGACACTACAGCATAGGTAGGCAGGCATGGTGAGTGATGGTCTATATGACATCATAAAGACATCAAGGCAGGCATCATAGGACACTACATCATAGGTAGCCAGTCCTATTGTCTATATGACGGCATCGCCTATATGACGGCATTGCAAGTCCTATGTAGTCTGAGATCATAACATCATCATAGGACAGCAGGCAGACATCATAGGCCGTCCTATAATGTCCTACGATCATGACAGATAGACACACAGATTTCTTAAATAGAGTGATGGCAAATTCGGGAGCAAATGCTTCCTCAGTCTTGCGATCGAGTAAGATCTAGATTTGTTTACAAACACTTCTTCTCTGATGAGGTTTCAGGATGGTTCTATGTCCGTTATAAGTCCTCCAAGGCAAGAGCAGTAAGTTATACATGTCTGCCACCTTGTGAGGTGGAATCCTTTGTACAACTTAAATCAACTGGGGAGTTTTTGGCCACGTCATACAACATTGCATGATAGGCGCAGTGCTGCGCTTGTGGCAGTGGGGGCGCTATCTGTCCATGAAATCTTGCCACAAGATGGGTTAATTTTTTATATAAATGTAATCTTCATATGTTCAGCAGTATCTTACATTTATTATTGTCCAACCTAACCATTGTAGCACTTCTTGATCTCCAAGACTAATTACAGTTGAAATTTGTTTCCCTGCCTCCACACATCATGTCAAACTCCTGCAATTGTTTCTCTGTTAGCACTCCAATAAAAAACAAATGCAGCTGTATCAGTTGCCATGGAGTACAACTGTGTAGCTGCATTCCAACAATAGCTTCTATGTTTCTCTGCCAGTTTGTCTGAATGGACTATTAAGTTTACATAGCTACAGTTTAAAAGGTATTAGGTGGGAACTTGTAAAAAAAAAAAAAAAATGAGCCTGTACTTGTTTGTGGGGACAAAAATAAAGGGATAGGAGAAATTATGCACATTAATTAATTTCTGCTGAGCTTTCACTGGATTCTACAGTGTCCATTAACGCTTAATCACAGTGTGGGTGAGAGCCATTTTTGTGGCTTTGCTCAGGAAGTGTGTGTGTGTGTGTGTTTCAGCAACTCCATATGCAGACAGATATGCTAACGTGCCATCTGTCTGTGTGAGTTAACATGACTGACCCTTGGGTGAGAGCAGGGGGAAGAGAACAAGTGCACTTTGCCAAAGTCATCAGCAGAGGCCAGCAGGGATCCGTTATGTGACCTGCACACAGCGTTGATGTCTGTGCCGTCTGCTCCGTCGGGCCAAATTCCTGAGAGAGACCAGAAGAGAGGAAAACCAGAAACAAAGTTATCAAAACAGTGATTAAAATCAATATAAATTCACTTTATTTTCTACAGACCCCAATTCCAATGACGTTGGGACATTGTGTAAAGCAAAAATAAAAACAGATAATAATGATTTGCAAATCCTTTTCAACCTAGACTCAATTGAATATACTACAAAGACAAGATATTAAATGTTCAAACTGACAAACTTTTGTTGCAAATATTCATTCATTTTGAATTTAATGCCTGCAACATGTTCCGACAAAGCTGGGACAGAGGAAAGAAAGACTGGGAAAGTTGAGGAATGCTCAAAAAACACCTTTTGGAACATTCCACAGGTGAACAGGTTAATTGTAAACAGATGAGTGTCATGATTGGACGTAAAAAGGAGCATCTCTGAAAGGCTCAGTCATTCACAAGCAAGGATGGGGTGAGGTTCACCACTTTGTGAACAACTGTGTGGGAAAATAGACCAGCAGTTTAAGAACAATGTTTTTCAAAGTACAATTGCAAGGAATTTAGGGATTTCATGATCTACGGTGGTGTGAAAAAGTGTTTGCCCCCTTCCTGATTTCTCATTTTTTTGTATGTTTGTCACACTTAAATGTTCCAGATCATCAAACAAATTTAAATATTAGACAAAGACAACACAAGTAAACACAAAATGCAGTTTTTAAATGAAGATGTTTATTATTAATGGTAAAAAAAAATCCAAACCTACATGGCCCTGTGTGAAAAAGTGATTGCCCCCTAAACGTAATAACTGGTTGGGCCACCCTTAGTAGCAACAACTGCAATCAAGTGTTTGCGATAACTGGCAATGAGTCTTTTCCAGCACTGTGGAGGAATTTTGGCCAACTCATCTTTGTAGAATTGTTGTAATTCGGCCACATTGGAGGGTTTTCGAGCATGAACTGCCTTTTTAAGATCATGCCACAGCATCTCAGTCAGATTCAGGTCAGGAATTTGACTAGGCTACTCCAAAGTCTTCATTTTGTTTTTCTTAAACCATTCAGAGGTGGACTTGCTGGTGTGTTTTGGATCACTGTCCTGCTGCAGAACCCAAGTGCACTTCAACTTGAGGTCACGAACAGATGGCCGGACATTCTCCTTCAGCATTTTTTGGTAGACAGCAGAATTCATGGTTCCATTTACCACAGCAAGTCTTCCAGGCCCTGAAGCAGCAAAACAGCCCCAGACCATCACACTACCACCACCATATTTTACTGTTGGTATGATGTTCCTTTTCTGAAATGCTGTGTTACTTTTACACCAGATGTTATGGGACACACACCTTCCAAAAAGTTCAGCTTTTGTCTCATCAGTCCACAGAGTATTTTCCCAAAAGTCTTGTGGATCATCAAGATGTTTTCTGGCAAAGCTGAGACAAGACTTTATGTTCTTTTTGCTCAGCAGTGGTTTTCGTCTTGGAACTCTGCCATGCAGGCCATTTTTGCCCAGTCTCTTTTTTATGGTGGAGTCATGAACACTGACCTTAACTGAGGCAAATGAGGCCTGCAGTACTTTGGATGTTGTTGTGGGGTCTTTTGTGACCTCTTGGATGAGTTGTTGCTGCACTCTTGGGGTAATTTTGGTCGGCCGGCCACTCCTGCGAAGGTTCACCACTGTTCCATGTTTTCGCCATTTGTGGATAATGGCTCTCACTGTGGTTAGTTGGAGTCCTAAAGCTTTAGAAATGGCCTTATATCCTTTCCCAGACTGACAGATCTCAGTTACTTTGTTTCTCATTTGTTCCTGAATTTCTTTGGATCGCAGTATGATGTCTAGCTTTTGAGGATCTTTGGTCTACTTCACTTTGTCACACAGGTCCTATTTAAGTGATTTCTTGATTGAGAACAGGTGTGGCAGTAATCAGGCCTGGGTGTGGCGAGAGAGATTGAACTCAGCTTTCCAAAGATGTGATAAACCACAGTTAGCTTATGTTTTAACTGGAAGTGGCAAAATAAGAAGCACTAACGTTACTTGCTAACCTTACCGGTACAGTCCACTGACAGGTGGCCGGAGAGGAGGAGGGAATGGATGCATTGCTATAGTGCAGCTGTGATATGACAAACTGCTTTACAGTCTACATTTAACTTGTTTCATTTACTAATTTTTGGTAAAATCCTCCCATGCTTTGGAAACGTTTGGCCTTCTACGTGATTTTCTATCCGTGTCGCCATGACGCATTCCTCTTCTTCTTCACTGGAACAGTTAAACTGAACATTCCCGCAGCATGCATATAAACTTTAAAATTAAACGATTTGTCAACAATAAAAATCCACGAGGTGGTTTTGGTTGTGATCCCTAAAGTCTTGGTCCTTCTACACTCTGGTTTCTGTCTGGTCTCAAAGTGGTCTTTCCACATTTACATTTTTTAAAAACTGCAACGTTTTTCTTGTAAATTAGTGCCTTTTTCCTCATAAATTTCCAAGTTTTTGCCTGTCAAATTAGCAATTTTTTTTATTTAAATTTGCAGGTTTTTTCTTAGAAATTAGTGAGATTTCCTTGTAAATCTGTGACTTTTTCCCCATGTAAATCTTATTTTTTTCTCATAAATTGGACATTTTTCTCATAAATTAGTAACTTTTTTATATAAGTTTACTGGTATCGGGTATTTTTCCGGATTGAAATTGAAATTCTAGTATTTTGACAGCCCTATAAGGTTTACATGCACTGAATAAACAGATTATTGGGGAAAAAACTACCTGTGTTTATCTGATTTCACATAATCTGATAATGACCTCTATCTGATAAAGAAAATCAGATAATGCTGTTTACATGACTACTTGAATAATCATGTAACTCCTGAAATCTGATTATAAATGGCTTATTAGTGTGCATGTAAACATATGAATTGGATGCAATCTTGAATCTGCTTTGTGCCACTCAAACAACCTAAACAAGTCTGATTCAAATCACTTCCAGTTTAGTGTTTTTCCTCTTTTTATCTCAGTTGCAAATTGTGCAAACATGAGACAGTGCAGCTTAATTTTTAACATTTACCCGTTAATAAAATGGTTTGAGTTTTTGAAGTAATGAGAGTAAATGCATCATCTCTAGATTTACATTGCAGTGAACAGAGACAGTGTAGATTTGCTGCAAGCTTGATGCTGGTGTTGCCATGGTGATAATACTGACATTTAGGAAGAAGGAGGTGGGAATAACCTTGAAGCACTGCTTCTTTGTTAGCAATTTGTGTTAGAACAGTAAAAAATATTTGCGTATATTATCTTACCAAAGCTATTGAAGCTCAGGGTGCATGTGGATGTGGCCCACTCCAGGTTACGCACCGTATCCATGTTGGTCACATGTTTGCCGATGGATGCCTCCCCTAAAATGACAAAAAACACTCCTTAGACGTGCCCAAAAAGTAGTAGAGAATTAGCAAGGCTTTTTGCACTGATGATTAAACTGAAGACTTATACAGCAAATCCATGATGAGAAAACGACATACAGAAGAGGATCTCATAGTCTCCTGAGTTGGTGACCAGGTACTGACTGTCTGCAGACCAGTCCAGATGGGTAACAAAGCTGGAGTGGCCCTGGGAAAAGGAACAGCATGTAGAGTATGAGGATTAGAGCTACATGTTAAAAGATACTGTAAGTGACACTTGTTTTATGAGTCTATGGGGACATATGATCATATGATAAAAATGTCACTTTTTCAGGGCTTCTGCACATCTGTTTGGGTATGTGAAGTGGAGTTTATATTAAACATTTAGATACAACACATAACATTTACCATATAAATTGATATTTAACATTTATATTTATTTCACATTTAAATTTATATTTAACATTTAGACTTATATTTATACTTCACAATTAGATTTAACATTTATATATATATTTCATTTAGCTTTAACATTTAGACTTATAAATCTAAATGTGAAATATATTTCATATTTAAAAATGAAATATATTTCACATTTAGACCGTGTTACAAGGACGCGGTCAGTCAGTCATTTGTCACTGATGCAGAACGCATTTCCAAGTTCATTTCCTTATCACAACAGCATAGAAACAAACTTTCCGCCGGGCGCAAGGTGCAAAAGAGGCCAGTTTAATCATTCAGAGGTGTGCTTTGGATAAACCAATCCAAAGCACTCCTGCTCATCCCTTTAATGCAAAGAGGTGCATTATCTAAAGTGAACTGTGATCATGACGGTTTAAGACGGGTTTTGTGCTGACCAAAGCCTGTGCGTGTGAGACAAAATGCACGCGATAGTAACACTGCTTGGTAATGTACGCACCAAGGTGCTGATGCCTCTGTGCCAGAGCCTTGGTGGAGGTATGCATTCTCAGATCATCACCAAAATGTTATGGGTTTCTCTATAGCCCAAAGACCACGTCTGGTAAAAATTTCATCCAAATCCATCTAGTAGTTTTGGAGAATTCTTGCTAACACACTGTGAGAAGATAAGAGCCTTGGTGGAGGTATGCGTTTTGGGATCATCACCAAAATGTTATGGGTTCCTCTCTAGCCCAAGGACCAACTGGTAAACATTTCATCCAAATCCATCCAGTAGTTTTGGAGTACACGCATGGGCAGTGAAAATAATCTGCAGTTCACATGCCCGCACTGTTGGTGGCAGTCAAGAGCCACCAAACTGATTTGAACAGCTGCAATCCAAGCACAAAAGAAGAGCACGGTGGCGGACATTTTAAATGGCGGAAGCGATGGAGGTATGTGAATACAATGACAATCAAGACGAACAGGAGCTTTTGCTGTTTAGTGGCAGAGGAAGAAAACAGATGGGCAAAAAGATGGACATCTGTTCACTCACTATTGGCGGATTGCTCAGTACTTCCCTGTGGTGGGAGTTTCCAGGCACATGGGTAGTTCACTGCAACCATTTGCGGGCGATGAATGTTGGAACTTGCAGTTTTTAGCGAGTTTTTAATGAGTGTTACCTATTCCTTCCCCTGTAAAACTAAACAGCAAAACCAGTGTGAAAACAACTGATGTGGTGAATAAATAGTGTAGTTGCTGAATATGTTTTTTTTTTTTTCAGTAACCGCTATTTTATAACAGTTCAGCTAGAGATCGACTGCGACAGGAAGTCATCCATGTGCTGTAAAAAATTTGCACTGCTGCCTCTAGTGGCCCGGCATAGTTATTACAATACCTTTTCCCCTGGCTTCATTGATGTTGAAGGTGAGTTAAATTTGTGTTTATTTTGAAAACAAAGTCTTATCTCGGAATTCTGCCGAATTAAAAGTCGAGAAAATGTGGTGATACAATGATACAATCCTTTAGTTGCACTTAATTTTGACCTTGTGAGCTGAAACAGAGAGGCGGACGGGCAGACACACACACACACACACACACACACACACACACACAGACGCACTAACTGATTACCGTATGCCTGTCAGTTTCACCAAGGCATAATAAGGAAGACATCAATCACAGTTGATGCCTAGTTAGTTGTTTTAGAGACAACAAATGGGCAAGTATGCTGAGCTGAAAAATCAGCTGAATGGTTTACTGTAGTGCGCACAATGCAACACACAGACATGAATGGGTTTGAAACTTCAAGAAAAGACGATGATGCCTGTGCAAACTTTCATAAACTTTCATTAATGATGGTGTGGAAGTTGCTTCCAGCCCGTGGGGAGATGGAGAGCTCCCTCTCCTGTTGCTTTCGCCGACCAAGGGTCTCCCCCGTCAGAGGGAGGGGTGTCTGCCAAGGTTTATGCTCTCTGACCCAGTCCCTCCTGGGCAGGAGGGAAGGAGGAGCTCTGGCGTGGCTTCCTGTCTGCCGCCGACCCTTGCCATGAAGCGAGCCCGCTCTCACCGGCCTCTGACGGGGGCTGACGGGTGGCAGTTGGGGAGCATGCTGGGGAAGAACTACAACCCTAAATGCTGTGCGGGTGGCCTCGACCCGGCTGGAAACCTGGGGCGTGCAGCCGAGGCAGATGTGAGCACATCTCCTGTCTCTGGAGAGTTACAGTGAAAAATAAAACGCCGCAGACTCCTTGTTCATTCATTTATTGCTCTAAAAATAAACACATTAATGCCTAACAGGTCCGTGATGAAAATGAAAATGTGAATGGAACAAAAATCTTCAGACTGACACACCTCCCCCCATGCACCGCACATCACATTAGAACACACACATGCTCCATGGTCATTCATTCATTCCCCTAAAAAAAAATAAAATAAATTAAAAAAAATCATACATTAATGCCTGCCTAATCTATAAACTCCAATGGTAAGTCTGCAATTACAATGAATATGGATGGGATAAAAAAAAATAAAATAGTGTGTGATCATCATATACAATCGTGAAAAAATTTGGACACCCCATTAAATATTCAGTTCTTTATTAGAAAATGTTCACCTATCTATGTCTAACCTTGTTTTTGTTTTTATTTGCATTTTTTAACATTTATTTTAGCCATTGCAAGTGGGAATGAATGTAGGGGTGTCCTAAAAAGATGGGGGGTGTCCTAATTTATTCCTCATTATTTGTTTAGAATTACATTTTACAGAAAATTTGAAAAAAGTCTTTAATTCATTTTTAATTGTTTAGTTGTATTACATGAATCTCCCAGTATTTTTAACATTGATATTAAATATCCATATGTCCAAATATGTTAAAAAACACACAGGCTTATACAAGGTGTCCTAATTTTTTTACATGACCGTAATTAAAATGACAGGCAATTATATCATGACTGTTACAACTCTCTCCATTAAAATAAAAGAAGATTCCAGTGCATGCCGTTTCCTCATGAGTTCCGGAGCTGCGCAATTTCAAAACATGTCACTGAAATAACATTAAACAATGAGCTTCTGATGATAGACCTCCTTTTTCCTGATCAAAAGTGGCTTGTCATGACCAGTGTTGGGAGTTAACGTGTTACAAAGTAATTACTGTTAAAAATTAAGTTTTTAATTTTAAAATTACTGTTTAAAAATTCAGTAATGCGTTACAGTTACTGAAATTTGATCAGATGCATTACTCGCGTTACTCGTTTTATTAATATGGATAGATATTTTTAGCGCAAATAAATATAAACTGATCCTACATAGCTGAGCTGACACAGCCGTCAGTCTCCTCCACGGGTCGGTTTCCTGTCCTGCTCACACCGCAGCCTGGGTGGAAGAAATGCCGTGGTGGTGGCGACTTCTCATATCGAGCCCTTATCACCTGTTGTCCGAGCGGTGAGTAGCCCCAACATGAGCTCCTACCTCTGTGGTTAAACAGGAGTATTTTTAGAGCAAGAAACTGCATTTAATGTCCACAGTTGTGTAACTGTTTTCTTACCGCACAGAGAAAACGTGACTGTGATTTGTTGCAGTAGAGAACAGCTTAAGGTGAACTTTCATTTATCGGTGCTTTCCGTTTTATTTTATCTTATTCATTTACATGCTGTTGTGATATGCAACTATTTCATGGAAGTAAATCCTCTAAATACGCGTTTTTAATGGGCTGGTCCAGGGGTGTCAAACATGTGGCTTGTGGGCCAAAAACAGACCACCAGGGGGTCCAAAATTTTCTCTGTGAATTCACAGCTTTATTTCTAGTAAATTTCTGACTTTCTACTGATTACAATAGTTTGTGTAAATCTGAGACATTTTTTCTCATCAGTTTTCTTTTTCTTCTTTTTTCTGATGGGAACAAAGGGCCCTTGATCTTGCTGTGTGTGCAAGATGATTTAAGTATGCATTTGAAAGTAACGTCAAAGTTACTTTTCCAAGTAACTAGTTACTTTAATCATGCAGTAACTTGTAATTAACTCTGTTACTTTTGAAAAGAAGTAACTAGTAACTAGTTACTATTTTTTAGCAACTTGCCCAACACTGGTCATGACATGCACTACAATAGTAATGCATATTAGATTGCATGCAGCCACCTGTTTGAAATGAGCCTCCACCCCTCAGCGCAAAGTGGGTGCACTGTCTACTGGTAATTAGATGGTGTGATGCAAAGTGTAAAAAACAGGCGATGTGCTGAGAGAAACTAGCAAAAACTACTACTACTACCAATACTTACGGTGCATTTCCCCACACGGCTGTACTTTCGACCGTTCTCAGTCACAGCGTAGATGTAAACAAAGTTGTCATGAGAAGCAACGGCCAGGAAGTTGCCATCTGCAGACAAAGAGTTACCAGGTTAGCTAGTAGACTAGTTGGTACATCATATTTTAGGTCACAGAACATGGTGCTTTGCATGTAGTTTTGCATCTGGATTAGTGAGAGCAACAGGTGACGTTTTACCAGGAGAGTATCTGACATTGGAAATGATCTCGCTGCCGTCGGTGTGCATAGAAACAAGATCTCGGGTGTCGGTGTCCAGCACCAACCACCTGTGAAACAAACAGGCCAGAAATTATGATAAATTCTGTCACTGGGTTTTTGTTTTAAATGAGCCCAAATTTTCTTTATGTACAAAGAAGACCTAGAACCTCATTGGCCACTATTATTTCACCAAGTCAGAAAACAATGGCACGTGCTCAAGTTCTACATAAGTGATTTGATTGCTCAGTAGGCATTCCTGGTGTGCTGATGACCCAGCATAATGTCAGTGCCTTTTGCGCAATGCTTGTACAACGCTAATAATTAGGTGTCCCAATGATCATCAGTTAGCCTGCAGTAACTGGTGTTTTACTGGTTATAATGTGAGGATTTTTACACACATCCACAACAAGGAGCTGCTCAACAAGAGCCGGTCCTCTCAACCCGGATATGCCTGCTTGTTGTCAGAGTTAGCCTGGTTAGCACTGTCTCATTAGCCAGCTTTTAACATGAGAGATGAGAGATGAGATAAGATTCAACTTTATTGTCATTACACATGTATGAATACAAGGTAACGAAACGTGACTTGGCATTTGGGCACGCTCTGCAGAGCGCATCCAAGGCCGGGGCAGCCGCTAGGCGCCAGTCATAAAGAAGAAAGGAAAAAAAAAAAAAGAAAAGAGAGGATATGACACAATAGGCGAGAGAAAAAAACATGTTTTATCAAATTGACGCTAACATGAGATGCTGTACGGTTTCTATTAAAGCCTAACAGCATAATGTGCATGTTTGTCTCTTGATTTGATCTGAAAATGCCAAAAAGAAGCCGGCAAAGTGCACATTCATGCCAATGATTGCAGTAAGTTTCAAAATACATGATGTTTGTTTTTTTTTTTGAGGGGGGGATATAACTATATTATAATGTTGGAATATTGTAACAGAATACTTTATCGTTGGTCATTTAGGTGAATTATATTTGATTAAATATAATTCTACTCACAAGTTTGTTTCTTTAAACTCACAGTTGAAATCATTGTTCTATTGTGGCTCTGCGAATTTATGGGCAAAAGTTTCAAATATATATGTGAAAAAATTTACGACTTACTCTTCCAAATTTAGTAGAAAAACAGTAAATTCCTTATAAAACAGACAAATTTGTTTTTTAAAAATTCACAAGCTTATGAGAAAAATAAGCCAAAAATTATATTAAAAATGCCAAAAAGTTTATGAAAAAAACCCCTTACAAACGATTGAGAAAAAAGTTTCACATGTACAAGAAAATAGTCCTAAATTTTTAGGAGGACAAAAAAAACCTAACAAATTTATGAGGAAAAAACATGTCAGTTTAAGTGAAAAATCTTTCAAATTTACAAAGTTAAAATTAAATAAGAAAAGAAAATGGTCATAAATTTAGAAGGAAACACTGTCAAGACACAAGTCACTACCCGAGTTAACATTTTAAGCAGATACCTTCTTATTATTTGGAGGTTTTTTTTTTTTTTTGAGGACTAGTCTACTTTCACTACTTTCACTTGAGTACAATACAGTAGTTTAGGTATGTGCTGTATGTGTAAATGAACGCGACTACGCATGTGTGGTTTTCTTACTCTTCCTTGGCGGACCACCGTCCAGCCGTGACATTTCGACAACAGTTAGTGAACTAGCTAGCATGCAGGCTGTGGGTTGCCAGGTCGTGGTGGGATGGGTGGGTGTTCCATGTTTTGTGTGGGCTGCATTTGAAAAGCAATCTGGCAACTGATAAAATCAAACAGATGATGAGAATGCATGATGGACTGTTATACCACAATTCATAATAATGGTTGAAAGTTGTAAAATTACCGGAGCACGTCAATAAAACAGAAATGGGGCTAGGTTAAAGAGTGGTTCAGACAATCAAACCGCACCCCAGTTTCAAATGCCACATATGTTGCTAAAAAAAATTAATGAGATGAGATTGGATTTAGTGCCCCAATTAGCCAATCAGAACACTGGTGTGATGATAATATAATCATGGGTTCATCCAGAAATCCCAAACATAGTTATCAAGCTAGCTAGCGGGCCATGTGACTCACCAAGCTAACGGAGGAGGACTGTATATGTACATAAACAATGACGTGTGCACTACGCAACATCTAATTTAGTGGTGCACATGTGCTGTTATGATTGGGGGACTATTTTTCTCAATGGAAATTAACTGGTTAAACAAACAAACTATAATCTTTTATCAAGTATTGCTGTCTAATATAATGTTGATGGAACTGCTGTACAATAGCAATATCCCACTTGAATTCATGGTGGCTGTGATCTCTTCAGCGCTTGGCTGCATCTTATGCTTACGTCAAAATTGTGATATCATTTCTCTGTATCGCGATAAACGATATATATCGCAATGTGCATTTCATGCACTGAATGTCCTTTAAAATTTGGTTTTATTTACATTTTTATTAGAAAAAATAAAAATCCATATTTGATGCACACACACACACACGTACAGTATGTATGTAACTGTGGTAGACTGCAAGTCTAATTTAAAACATTACTGGCACATGCCTCTAGGGGGAACTACCTGTATTGTTCAGCACTACTATTAAGGGGACACATTAGAACAAGAGTGTGAAAACCCCGCGCAGAATCCATGTTCAGTCATATTATGTGTGTTGCAGAATAAATGGCCAGAGTTAGCCAAAGAAATAACTCAAGTGTGATCATTGCTACACGGTAGGATATCACACAATTGGCGACGAGGATTAAAAGAAAAAAATCAGCGGCGAGAAACAGAGAACATTGCAAGTGTGGCGAACTCAAGTGACTCCAGTAGTTCGAGTGCAAGTTCAGAGGAGGAAAAACGAGGTTTCCCCACCACGACGAGCAATGGCGGCTGTAATCGGAACGGCTTTGGAATTATGCCAAGCGATGGAAACAGCATCTAAAGATGTGAGAGAGATGCAAGGGAAGCTAACAGAGGACACAGCAACGCATGTTCGTGTGCCTAAGACCCAAGTAGGTGTCCACAAAGTGTCGACTGACAAAACTCAGCACAAATTCCCCAGTTGTTATCGCTGCAAAGGCCAGCACAATGCCGCCGAGTGCAAATTTGCCACTGAGCTGTGTCATAATTGTGGCAAGCGAGGGCACATTAAGAAAGCATGTAGAATAAAGGTGGACAGCGCACAGGTGCTGAAAGCGACAGTTAATGGGCAAAAGTATGAAAACAAGGGCCCAGGAAAGGAACAGCAAGCGAATCAACTGAGAGGGGAGGGAGAAAGTGATACAGAAGACATGGGTTTTCACACAATTTACAACACGTCAGAGGAGCTGACCAAGGTAGCGCCCATCACGCGTACCATGAATGTTAATGGAATGAAAGTAACATTTGAAGTTGATACAGGCTGTGGAGTAACCATATTAAGTAAACAGCAATATACACAACTGTGGAAGAAAACAGACACAGCAGAATTAAATCCCTGTTCATTAAAATTAAAAACATACACAGGAGAGAAGCTAGACGTGCTAGGCATGGCACAAGTGAAGGTGCAGCACGAAAACAAAGAAAAGGACTTACCTGTAGTAGTAGTTGGGAGCGAAGGACCAAATCTACTAGGGCGAAGTTGGCTACAAGAACTGGCCATGATTGATCAGTTGGTGAATAAAGTGGAATCTCAGCCCAAATTGCAGCTGGAGGAGATCCTCGAAAGACACGCTGAGGTGTTCAAAGAAGGCTTAGGACAGCTAAAAGGTGTCACTGCAAAGATTAATGTGGACAAGGAGGCCCAACCACGATTCTGCAAACCCCGACCGGTACCCTATGCAGTCAAGCCACTGGTCGAAAGCGAGCTACAGAGGCTGCTGGATGACAAGATCATTGAGCCAGTGCAGGTTGCAGAATGGGCGGCGCCCATAGTCCCAGTGAGAAAGCCGGATGGCTCCATTAGAATATGTGGAGATTACAAACTCACTGTCAATCGAGCATCACGGGTGGATCAGTATCCAATTCCTAAAGTGGAGGACCTCTTCGCACAGCTGAATGGCGGCCGACACTTCACGAAATTAGACATGAGTCACGCCTACCAACAAGTAGTCCTGGAAGAAGAATCAAGAAAGTATGTAACCATCAATACACACAAAGGCTTATATACCTACACACGCTTACCATTTGGAGTAGCTTCCAGTCCTGCTATATTCCAGAGAACTATGGAGGGCATCCTAGGTGGAATTCCGAATGTTGCCGTTTATTTGGATGACATCCTTTGTACAGGACCAAATGAACAAGAACATCTGAAAACGCTGAAGGAAGTGCTTCAACGGTTGGAGAAAAGCGGTCTGAGGTTGAAAAGAAGCAAGTGTGAGTTCATGGGAAAAGAGGTGGTGTTCCTAGGCCACAAGATCAACGCCAGTGGTCTACACCCTCTAACAGACAAAGTGGAAGCCATTGCGGAGGCGCCTGAGCCACAAAATGTTACTGAGTTAAAAGCCTACCTGGGCTTGTTGAACTATTACCATAGGTTCCTCCCAAAGCTCTCCACGCTGCTGGCACCACTACATACCTTACTTAAGAAGGAAGAAAAATGGTCATGGGGGGTCAAGCAGCAGAAGGCGTTTGAAGAGTCCAAAGCGCTACTTCAGTCCTGTAGTGTGCTAGTGCACTATGATTCAAACAAACCACTCATCCTGGCGTGTGACGCATCACCCTACGGTGTGGGTGCTGTACTCTCTCATCGTATGGAGGATGGCTCAGAGAGACCCATAGGGTTCGTCTCAAGAACTCTTAGTGCAGCTGAGAAAAACTACTCCCAGCTAGACAAGGAGGGCCTTGCAGTAGTATTTGGTGTAAAAAAATTCCACAAATACCTGTACGGGAGACAGTTCGCTATAGTGACTGACCACAAGCCACTAATTTCACTGTTCAGTGAAATGAGAGCCATACCCCAGATGACATCTCAGAGAATTCAGAGATGGGCCGTTACATTAGCAGCGTATGAGTACACCATCGTTTACAAAGCCGGACGGGACCATACGAATGCTGACGCGATGAGTAGGCTACCCTTGGATGGAGGAAGAGACAGCACGCCTGAGGAGGAGGAGAGAGTGCTATTGTTTGAAGATATCGGCGTGCCCCTGGTGAACGCACAACAAATAAAGAAGTGGACAGACAAAGACCCTGTTCTAGCAAGAGTGCGAGAATACATCTTGCGAGGATGGCCGAAAATGAACAGTCCTGAGTTCATTCCCTATGCCCGACGACAGGATGAGCTCAGCACCCAGGAAGGTTGTATCCTGTGGGGAGGACGCGTGGTTGTTCCACCACCTGGTAGGAATGCCTTACTGCAACAACTACACCAAGCACACCCTGGCATCACTCGCATGAAAGCGTTGGCGAGGAGTTACATGTGGTGGCCCAACATGGATGCAGAGGTGGAGGCGCTTGTGAAGTCATGTGCGGCATGCCAGGAGAACAGGAACAGTCCTCCAGCAGCCCCACTACATCCCTGGGAAGTTCCAGATAAACCATGGAGAAGAATTCACATTGACTACGCAGGTCCATGGATGGGAAGAATGTTCCTGATCATAGTTGACGCATACTCAAAGTGGATCGATGCATATTCTGTGAGTAGCTCTACTTCTACTGTTACCATTGAATGTCTTAGAAAGAGTTTCAGCCAACATGGGCTACCTGAAATCATAGTATCAGATAACGGTACATGTTTTACGAGTGAACAGTTCCAAGAGTTTTCTGAAAAGAATGGCATACGTCACATCACGACTGCGCCATACCATCCTTCTTCTAACGGCTTAGCCGAGAGGGCCGTGCAGACATTCAAGTCACTCATGAAAAAGATGACAGGAGACTCTATTGAAACCCGAATGTCGAGAGCTCTGTTCAGCTATCGAATAACACCCCAATCTACAACTGGCAAGTCACCAGCTGAGCTGTTGTGTGGAAGGAAGTTGAGGTCAACATTTGACTTAATACATCCAGACTTCAGAAACAAAGTGCATGATAAACAAGAGAAACAAAAAGGTTATCATGACATGCATGCTAGAGAGAGAATACTGAGAGAAGGAGACGTGGTCTACACCCGCAACTTTGGCTCAGGACCAGCCTGGGTACCAGGAGAAATAACAGAAAAGACAGGCCCTGTGTCATTCAAGGTGACATTAGGTCATGGACAAGTGGTGAGGCGACACATCGACCAAGTTCGTGGTAGGAGCTCCATTCCCCTGCCGATGGCACCAGAGGTGTTGTCTGACACCCATCCTGAGGAGAGCATCAACGAACCACCACTTCAGGTGAAACCTGAGGTAACCGTCTCTGCAGATTCTACGGGCAGCACTGCAGCAGCCGAAACAGTGGAGCAGTCTGAGTCTTCACCTGCAGTTGGCTCACCCGCCGTGAGAAGATCTCAGCGAGCTAGGAAAGCTCCAGACTACTTGAAGGACTATACTTAGTCAGTAGTGAGTTCCCCAGCCACAGGACAAGAATGCGTCCTGGAACCTCACTGGGATGCGGTAGTCAAACCAAATCCCCAGTTAGACTGTTATGTGTGTTATACATGTAAAAAAAAAAAAAAAAAAAGAGAGAAAGAAATTATGTGTATGGCACATGTGTTTAAGAAGTTAAAAGTAACTGTGATTGTTTAGGGTTAAATGGGAGTTCCAGGATGTCTAGCATAATTGGCTAGTGTAATTAAAAGTAGTTTAATCTAGAGGGGAGGGATGTGGTAGACTGCAAGTCTAATTTAAAACATTACTGGCACATGCCTCTAGGGGGAACTACCTGTATTGTTCAGCACTACTATTAAGGGGACACATTAGAACAAGAGTGTGAAAACCCCGCGCAGAATCCATGTTCAGTCATATTATGTGTGTTGCAGAATAAATGGCCAGAGTTAGCCAAAGAAATAACTCAAGTGTGATCATTGCTACACGGTAGGATATCACAGTAACTGATGAAAGTGTCCTTTTTTACTTGCTTAACAGAACTCACATTATCAAGTAATCAAGTTCATCCACATCGGTAGAAAAGTTTCAGTTTACCACACATAGTTAATAACTGGCAGTCTAAGTGACAGAAGCATAACACTGGTCAACACCAAATTTATTGTCTAAGTTTTTTTAGCTGATTTAGGACAATTTGATGTGCTGAATCCAAAAACCACATTGGTTTTGCTCAATCAGGTCAACTTTATGAACTATGGCCACATGTTTTTTTTTACGTTTTTGTTTACATGTACAGGTATTTTCGCTTTATATGATGCAAAATTCTTTTTTATTTCTTGAAATTTCTCAAACTCTGAAGAGTTTGTCATGATGGCTGATTACTGTTGGACTCTGAAGAGAGACATCCCTGCCGCTGAGCATTCTAGAGGTTTGAATAAACGGAAGTTGAAGCTCTGAATTTTGAACAATGATGACATAACATTCAATTTACATGTACTTACCTTTATCAATTTACATGTAATTACCTTTATCAATACCTTTATCAATGTATTCAATTTACAGTAATCAAAGTTTGTAACATTTAATCAATAAAATGTGTTAGAAAATTATTTTTTCTCTTAAAAATCTATTTCGGATGAGAAATATTAACAAAAATCAACAGATAATGTCACAAAAATGTAATCGATTTAGTCAGAAGATCAGATTAAAAAAAAAAAAAAAATCAATTTAGCATAAAAATCTGACCTGATCGAGAGAAAAAGATGTCATTTTCACATTCAGTGGAAACTGTGTGGAAACACAGACAACTTACAAAAAAATTATTTTTGTAACCCTATGTAATTGGTCACTTGTTGTTTTTTATGTGTCTACGTTTCATCAGTTTCATCACTTTCATCAGACGTTTCATCAGACCTACTTTTATTCTGCTTTTTATCTCTGCTCACAGCAGACTTCTCTGTGAGCAGCGGCACTGAGTCACTGCTGAGCAGCCGCAGCTAGGAAGAGAGAGAGAAACGCTGCATGGAGTGAAGTCCCGGCTCCTACCAACATGACAAACTATACTCGATATGAGCAATATAGGCATTTTATGTACCATGGGCAGCCAAATGTACCAATACACTGAACATACAGGTGCATCTCAATAAATTAGAATGTTATCAAAAAGTTGATTTATTTCACTGATTATACAAAAAATGAAACTTCTATATTATATAGCTTCATTATACACGGAGTGATATACACTACTGTTCAAAAGTTTGGGGTCACTTAGAAATTTCCTTATTTTTGAAAGAAAAGCACTGTTTTTTTCAATGAAGATAACTTTAAACTAATCAGAAATACACTCTAATATCTAATGTACATTGCTAATGTGGTAACTGACTATTCTAGCTGCAAATGTCTGGTTTTTGGTGCAATATCTACATAGGTGTATAGAGGCCCATTTCCAGCAACTATCACTCCAGTGTTCTAATGGTACAATGTGTTTGCTCATTGCGTCAGAAGGCTAATGGATGATTAGAAAACCCTTGTGCAATCATGTTAGCACAGCTGAAAACAGTTTAGCTGGTTAGAGAAGCTATAAAACTGACCTTCCTTTGAGCAGGTTGAGTATCTGGAAAAAATTATTTCAAATACAAATCATTATTTCTAACCTTGTCAATGCCTTGACTATATTTTCTATTCATTTTACAACTCATGGTGGTAAATAAGTGTGACTTTTCATGGAAAACACAAATTAATTGTAATAATTGTCTGGGTGACCCCAAACTTTTGAACGGTAGTGTATTTCAGGGCTCCTTTTGCATGAATTACTGCATCAATATGTTGTAGCATGGAGGTGATCAGCCTGTGGCACTGCTGAGGTGTTATGAAGGTCCAGGTTGCTATGATAGTGACCTTCAGCTCGTCTGCATTGTTGGTTCTGGTGTCTCTCATCTTCCTCTTAACAATACTCCATAGATTCTCTATGGGGTTTACGTAGGTCAGGAGGGTTTGCTGGCCAGTCAAGCACTATGATACCATGGTCATTAAACCAGGTTTTGACACTTTTGGCAGTGTGGGCAGGTGCCAAGTCCTGCTGGAAAATGAAACCAGCATCTCCATAAAGCTTGTCAGCAGAGGGAAGCATGAAGCGCTCTAAAATTTCCTGGTAGACGGCTGCAGTGGCTTTGGACTTGATATAACACAGTGGCCCAACACCAGCAGATGACATGGTTTCCCAAATCATCACTCACTGTGGAAACGTCACACTGGACCTCAAGCAACTTGGATTCTGTACCTCTCCACTCCTCCTTCAGACTCTGGGACCTTGATTTCCAAATGACAGCACTTGGCAACTGATTTGGTATATCGCCCAGCCCCATTTAAGAGGCATCACTACCTACCATGTCATACCGCTTAAGCATCACGCCTAAGTTGTTTTTTTCATATATTTAAATAACATTCAAGAGACCAACCTTCCTGTCATGGTCCCCACAGCCACAACTGCCCCGCTGGGATGGAAAGCTGCACACCTCCCTGGATCCTACAGGGCACATTTGTTAATTACTTTTGTTTGAACTTTTTTCTTTCATAAGAGAACAGATTTCATGCAACACCTCACCTCGATGGTCTTGCTCCAAAGGGGCTGATGGGAGTTGGTGTCCCAGAGGTGGACCTGTTTGTCCTGTGCACAGGTGACAAACTGCTCCATGGAGGGATGGACGTCCAGACCCCACAGCTCATCGGTGTGACCCTGTAACACGTTCAAGATCTCAGTTAAAACAAGACTTTTATAGATTTAAAATGCCAGCTTGTGCTCGCAATATTGAAATGTTTTATAATACATGTATACCTGTACAACAGGAGTTAGAGTATCAGGGAAGGCAGCTCTGATGATGGCGTTCTTAGTGGTTCCAACAAAGAGTTCTCCGGGTTTCCCCTCAGACAGAGCCCGGACTGGACCGTAGGACTCCCCCACCTGGAAACATCAACACAGCAAAAATGTTGAAAAAGTACACATGTTCCTGTTAGTGTTTTATTCCCTAACCAACAAGCTGATTAGAAACTAATTTTATCATTTTTAATGTCAGTTAGTCATGTTCTTGCTGATTACTTTTCTCTTTTGCCTTCAAGATGTCGCTATGCTCAGACTGTGTGGAAAACCAACAGGTATTCAGTCGTTTGTCCACTGTGCAATCCGATTATTAAATACTCTGGAAGTTTGAAAATATTATGTCCCCTTCCCCCCTTTTATGTACATGGATGCTTCATTTTTACCTCCATCTCTGCCTTTTTTCTGTAGTCATGGTCCCACAGCACCACCCTGCGGTCCTTCCCTCCACCAGACACCATGGTTCCATCCTTCAGGACACAAATGGAGAAAATGCCGCCCTCGTGGGCCCCTGACACCACCTGGCTGATCCGGTTACCACCTGTTGAGGACACCAGGGCTCTAATGGATTAGTTTTATTCTATTTTTCCTTCATTTATAGTAATTCCTAGGTTGGTTTCGAAATAAACAACTGATCACAGTTTGTACATTTATTTTAAATTTAAATATCCTTGATGAAAAAATTATTTATGTTCAAAAAGATTGCTACCTTTGGCCCAGATGTAAATGTTTCCACTGGAGTCTCCAGTGATGGCGTCTCCGTTCTCAGCAAAGGCCACACACAAGACGTACTTTGGTTTCTCATGTTTCTAAAAACAAGAGAAGAACCAAGAAAAATCATCAAGTATGTTTTACCCTTTTACCATGATCTATGCACCTTTTGCCAGTGGTTTTGCCCCCTCATCAAAACAAACGACTTTGCATTCTTAGGAGTGTTGGAATTTTAAAAGGGCTGCGGCTGGGCTCAAAGTTGGCATGTTGCCACTTGACAGCAGGGCAGTGACACTGAGCTTTTGACTAACAACAACCATATCTCAAGTCAGTGGGGCTCATTAATCTCTGTTTAAATGCTGCGCTTAAAAATGTATAGGTTCCAGAAAACAAGGGCACACTCACTGCAAAAAAAAAAAAAAAAACTTACCCTGGTAACACAGAGCTGGCAAATGTGGTGATTTTGGGGTTTCATCAGGGTTCGTAAAAGGTTGCCAAACAGTTCGCAGTTTGTAAGGACCCAAACAGTTTTCCTTCTTGACAAAAAATCTGAAAATGGTCTAATTTTTTGCCAAATGTATTTTTCTGCAAAACTACTATTTTGCGAGCGTTTGCAAAATAGTTCTAAGCATTTGCAAACGGCCGTTAAAACATGTCACTACTGTTCTTTTTGGTTCACCAAGTAGTGAACACTAGCAGAGAACCACTAGACACTCAGACTGTTTGGGGTTTAATTCTGTGAATAAATTTATTTAAACCAAATCTACAAGTCTCCCAGTCCATCACTTTTCCTAAATATGCTTGTTTTATTGTTTTCTGCAGTCTGAAACATATTAAAATACAACACGCACAGTTTTGGAGCACTTATTCCTTGAACCATGACCCACTGTCATTTAGACCACAGCTGGTCACGGTTATAACCATATAAGGAATTAAGTCTGTATAAGGAGTTACTACGATGTTTCAATTTTCTGGGATGTTTTCGCAGTCTGTGCTTTTATCATTTTGTTGCCGTTTTCCTCCTAATATTACTCTCTGATGTGAGAGAGAGAATGAAAGAAGGGGGAGAGGAATCACCATTTTATTCACTAGACAGCAATAAACAAATTTGGATAGAGAAAAACCTCAAAACAGATTCAGGGCCTGAACCTCCATGAAAAAAAAAAATCACTGTTCATTGGCACATCTGTTAGTAGGCCTATGTCCACTCAAAGTAGGAAGGGCTACTACACAGACATTATTTTGTGAATACCAACTGATTTAGTATACGTAAACAAATGAAATTACCCTTGTGAATAAAGAATTATAGCCTAATCCATTCCTATAAATCTCAACAGAACCGTGTTTATTGTGTGTTACGCTCAAAGCACCCCTCTGACTAATTAGGTTAGGGCAACATTTTGCATTTTTCAGTACCACAGTTTTTTCCCCCCAGTGTTGAATGAGAAAAATCAGAGCCATTTTCAGACTATAAAGCAGAGCGCACAAATACAATGGGACGCCTCAGCCAAAATATGTGTAATAATGTGTGCCTGTCTCACCTCAAACAGGCCCTGTCTCTTGGTGAGTGTGTTTCCCTCCATGGTCCAGAAGTTGATGTGAGATTTCCCACAGGTGACGATCAGGTTTGCGTCCATGGGATGAAACATGGCAGCCAGAACAGAGTCGTTGGAGCACTGCAGGGGAGATGCAAAACTAATGAGGTTTCATATTTTCCTAGTTGTCTGAATGCTGTTATGCATACTTTATTCGAAAAGCTTTTTAATGATATTTATGTTTCCAATTTTCAACTTGATAATTTTCACAGTTTTTATAATTTTATGCTTTCTTAGCTATAAAAATAAAAGAGAAGTGAATGGAGAAGTTCTTCAAACTATCCTTAAGTCTGATCAGCTTTCTCAACTAAACCTTTAAACTTTCAATATAACAAACTACTTTAGCTTTTGTAATAACACTGTTCAGCTTTAAGCCATTTTAGCCTTTAAGGTAGGTAGCATTTTAAGCTTGACCTCCTTAAAGAAACCTTCTTTAACTCTAAGCTATTTTGCTTTTAGGCCAACATTGTGTAAGGGCATTTTAGTTTTTAGACTAGTATTTTTTTAAACTTTAGGTTTCATTTACCATTTTAAGCTAATTTTGTTTAACTTAAAACCACTACTCATTCATTCATTCATTTTCTAGCGCTTAATCCTTCTTGGGTTATGGGGGGGCTGGAGCCTATCCCGGCATCGTTTGGGCGAGAGGCAGGGCACACCGTGGACAGATCGCCAGTCCATCGCAGCTCCAACACAGAGACAGACAACCATTCACTCTCAGTCATACCCAAGGACAATTTAGAATCCCCAGTTGATGCCAGTTAACCTAACCTGCATGTCTTTGGCTTGTGGGAGGAAACCGGAGTACCCGGAGAAAACCCGCGCAGACACGGGGAGAACATGCAGACTCCACTCACTGCTGGCCCGGGGGTGGGATCGAACTGCACTACCTTCTTGCTGTGCTGTGGCAGTGCTAACCACCGCACCCCCGAGCTGCCCAACTTAAAACCAGGTCTGATTTTATGTTAACACTGTACACTGTTTAGCATTTAAGTTAGCATTTTTAAGTTAGCTTTCATCAACATCAGCCATTTCTACTTCTCTGCTAATGTTCAAATTTGTTTAGCGTTTAAATGACATAATTAAGAATGGGCGTGTGATGTCACCTGACGGAAAAACCGTAACAAATTGTGGGAAAAGTGTTCTTCCTGTCTACTTAGTAGTGAGCAATGAATGCGGTTAAGGCGAAGTTTTTGACGGTTGCTTCAGTCTGTTATTTATTAATTATTCATTTATTTGGATAAAAATGACACTGAATATGGTATCCAAACACAGGAAATGTAAATATACATATAAAAGGTCATACAAAACCCAGGATGACACATGAAAGTGAAAACATTTCCAGTGTGGTCCTTTCAATCACATTATTATTCATCCAAATACCACGCAATGTTAGAATGGGGAAGTTCTGCTGTGCTATCAAATGCAGCAACTGCTCTCACGATTGACGTGGAAAAAGATTGATAACAGCGTGTGATTTTTATTTTTTTTTAGCTTTCTGACTTGGAAGAAAAGTGAAGTGAATCGGGTCTCTGAGCTAACAAAGAGGCGTGGGATGGAATGGATTGCAGCGGTTAGAAGGAAAGACATCAGCTTTGACAATATTCCTGCACACATGGTGGTGTATTCACAGCATTTTCATGAAGGTATAGTAATTGTGTTTTAAAAAATATTTAAGAAGTGCAGAAAGACGTCCCCTCTCCAGAGTAGCTGTCTTGTGTGCCGTGCCTTTGGCTGCACCTCAGCCATGGCTCTCTGTCATCTCACAGGGTTACAAAAATAATTTTTTTGTAAGTTGTTTGTGTTTTGTCAACTGATTTAAGATAATTTTGCACCGCTGAATGCAAAAATGACATCCATTTCTCTTGATCAGGTCAAGTTTTTATGCTAAGTTGATTTTTAAAAAATCTGACCTTCTGACTAAATCGATTACATTTCTGTGACATTATCGGTTGATTTTTGTTAATATTTCTCATCCGAAATAGATTTTTAAGAGAAAAAAATCGTTTTCTAACACAATTTATTGATTAAATGTTACAAACTTCGATTACTGTAAATTGAATAGTAGACACTGATAAAGGTAAGTGCATGTAAATTGAATGTTATGTCATTGTTCAAAATTCCGAGCTTCAACTTCCGTTTATTCGAACCTTTATAATGCTCAGCGGCAGGGATGTCTCTCTTCAGAGTCCAACAGTAATCAGCCATCAAGACAATTTATGACATCATGTCATAAATTGGCGCATGCAAACTCTTCAGAGCTCGAGAAATTTCAAGAAATAAAAAAGAATTTTGCATCATATAAAGCGAAAATACCCGTACATGTAAACAAAAACGTAAAAAACAACATGTGGCCATAGTTCAAAAAGTTGACCTGATTGAGCAAAGCCAATGCAATTTTTGGATTCAGCACATCAAAATTGTCCTAAATCAGCTAAAAAAAACTTAGACAATAAATTTGGTGTTGACAAGTGTAATGTGTAAAAATGCACAGGGCAAAATCAAATAATTTCCCCACATCATCTCTGCTAGTCCCAATTTCTCTTGCTAATTTCTCACCTAGCTGCAATGCTCCGTACTGTGGGTGTTTATATATTTACATATTTATTCCATCTAGCTACAATGCTCTGCACTGTGTGTTCATATATTCATATATTTATTCCATCCAGCTACAATGCTCTGCACTGTGTGTCTGTGTGTGTGTGTATATATATATATTTTATAGTAATACGTACATATGTATATTAGCTGCTCTTGCTTGCTTGTTTTTTTTTGTTTTTTTTTTTTTGTTTTTTTTTTTTCTTGCCTTCTGATTGTTGCTCTGAGTGTTGCTATCCCTGTGCTGTTGCAATCCTGGAATTTCCCCGTTGTGGGACTAATAAAGGCTTATCTTATCTTATCTTATCTTATCTTATCTAATCTGGAGCAGTGTTTTTTTAATGGGAGCTTCTCAGTGTTGCTGATTTTCTTTGATTTTTCTGAAGCTGTGATTACTTGTTGCCTTCATTACGCATGGATTTAATATCAGCTGGTGACTGAAGTCCATAGAATGTTTGTTAATGTTAAATTAAACAGATTCTCCTCTTTCAGGTGACTATAAATATTCACTGTCCTGATTTAGTATGTTTTTATAGCAGCTAATTATACCGGTAATTTTTTTTGGTGTGCCAGTACGAGCGTCGGGCTTATCACATTACTGCATTAGTATTTAATGTCCTGTTGGTAATAATATGTATATACTTATCAAGAATCATATGACAAATGTGAACATAAATCCAACATTTTACCGCTGGGACTTAGAAATGTCTGTAGTTGTAGAGATGCATGCTAGTGCAGAAAACTGTAGCAACAGTCACTGCTTACCTTTGTGCAAACGGCAGTTTTCTGTTTGTTCATCCGGAAGATTTGAGGCGGCTGGACCCATCCATTGGTGAATTGAACATGAGCCTCTAATGATTTATAGTTTTTAAATTGCTCATGGGTTTATGCGCTCACCCCACAAACCAGGTAGGCAAACATCTGACAGCATAACTCCAGGCAGTTGGTTGAGGTCCGTGGTCCGTTTCTTGTACTCATACGGATCAATCCTGTTTATTTCTTTAATTTTTGGAGGTAGCGCTCCTTTGCTTCCTTATTCAGCTTCTCTGAATAAGGAATTTTAATTTTCTATTTGCGCCATTCCATTGCACGTATGTCTGTTCCTGTTAGCAGTTGCCATAGACTACAAGTAAACAAAGAAGCCAGATGACGAAAATGGCTACGACGGCCCAGAGTGCAGTGCTGCATGACATCGATACCCATTCTCTATACACGAGCAGCAATTTGTCAATAAAGTAACTGCTATTCCCAATTTGTCCATTTGGGGTCACACAAGAGTAGCAGAGACAAAACTGACCCCCAATTTCCTCACTCCACTTGCAGTCGTCACCATAACAGTCTTTTTTTATGGACGCTGGATTTAGCACACACTGAAATGCCACGGTATTTACTGCATTTAGTAATAAAATACATTTACGCCCATGTCTTGCAGCATGGTGGGTGCTGGGGGGGGGGGGGGTGGCATTCATGACTGCACTGACAGTTGATGTTTCATTGAGGTTCATGGGGGGTTGTGCAACAGTTTGCTGCCGTTTGCCGGATGTTTTTATGGTCAGAACCAGTTTTTCTTGTCACAAAATTTTTTTAAGATGTTCAAAACAACAGAAGCTGCCGGCTGATGACAGTGAAATGTTGGGGCACCCACAGTCGGGGCATTTGTGGGCGCATGCTGCTCTGTGAGATACGGGGTTGCACATGATTTTCTGACGTCTACTTCTCCACCACTGTGTCAAAGATGATAAAAACTTTGACAGAATAAGCAAAGACTTCAGAGAATTAACACAGAAAGGCTACTTAAACCAGCACAGCTTGCTTCCTTGTTGTTATCACGTGATCTGTCTCTCTCGAGCTCTTGTTTTATTTTATATAATTCTTGTGTGATCTTGTCATGTGCTGATTTGTTTTGCACCATGTACACTAAAAATACAGTTATTATTGGATTTCTGGAGTTATCTGATTATTCAAGTGGCATGTAAACAGAATAACTGGGGTCATTAACTCTAGTGGTTTATCCTCCAATAATCAGTTTATTCAGTGCATGTAAACACAACAAAACTGATGATTGGCATTATCAGTTTATTGCCAGTAATCAGTTTATTGCCAGTAATCAGTTTACAGTATTGTCACCATGTAACCAGGGTCATAGTTCAAAATACCAAAGTTCCAAGACTAAACAGTAGATGGCAGCAATATGATATCTACTTCCTTAAATAGCATTTGTTTTTATAGAGATTAAGATATTGTTCATCAGCAGTTTCAGTTCAAAACAGCAGAAAAGAAAAAAAAATTCAGGTTGTTCATGTTTTGTAAAAGATCAGTGTGTGGCGGTTTGGGAAAACCCCCACAAACAGACTAAGGACAGACAACTCGCTACTCCTGGTTTTTTCCGCTACACTACTGTGATAATGTCACCTTTCATGTATTGTGTTCATGCGTCCTGTCCTTACTGTGACCCAGAGACTCAGATCAATATGTAGATGTGCCTGTTAACCCCTTTGTTCTGCACCTAGAGCACAGTCTAGCAAATCTGCCTATTGTGATGTATGCCTCTCAAATGCAAATGCCATACTCCCTGCTGTGAATGCCTTTCATGCATTGTTTGTAACTGGTATTTAAGCTGACTGAAATCCATGCTCTCTCTCTCACTCTGATCCTGCAACTGGTAGACACACACGTGTCCGCCTCTCCTCTCCTTCTCTGAGAGCCGTGGGCTCGCTCCCGGCGCGCACGCACGGCACCGGGAGCGGAGCTCGTGACGGTGGTATGATAATAAAACTCTACTTAAAACCTCCAACAATGCCGCCTTATCTCATGCCGCCGCACTGGTGACCCGACGCTGCAAAGAACACGCTGCCAGCGAACGCAACACCCGGCGGTGATTCTCCGACGACAAGCGAACGCGGCAGCCTGACTGATCTGCCCTCCCTTCTGTTCCAGGGAGACCGCAACGCGGAGTTTCCAGGCGAAACTCCACGGAGAACACCCACGACCGGGAAAGCTGAGCAACGTTTCATGGTGAGATCTGCACGCCTAGATCGGCACATCCACGCTGGACCGGCCGCGCTCACAGCTCCTCCACTCGAGAGCGCATGTACCTCGTCCTTTCTCCGCGACGGCGACTCCCATGGCCGACGGAGCACACGTGGACCTGAACGCACCATGACCGAGCGAGGGACAAGAGCGTCTACTTTCCTTGCACCGCTCCAACGCACCACGACCGAACGACGCAACAGACAACAGGGATGATCTCCAGCAAGCTCCCTGACCCTGGTTCTCCTCTCCAGCGGCCCACCCACGCACAGGACCCCGGCACACGCACCGGGAGTTACGAAGACGGCGCACCACGCACGGGACACATACGGCTCCACAGACTGCTTTCCTCCTTCGCCGCTGCACTTCAGGGCTGCTCGCTCACCTGAGGCACGCATGCAGCATGCTCGAAGGATTTGTTAATAGTCTCAGCCACGGCACACATAGGGAATTCAGCGGTTTTGCGGTTCCCGAGGCTTTAGGGTTACACCTGAACCTAAAGTCAACACGCCAGTCCCTCTGCCCTCATCACAGCCGCCACTCAGCCTCGTCTTTTCTTCACGGCCGCTGTTAATCCTTGCAGGACTTAATCGCGGGAGGAGCCAGTGACTAATTTTTCTTCTTGTGGACCTCTGCACGTTCAACGGGACCAGCCCTTCGACATCGCGGACCCACAAGCAATTTTTGCGCGGCCTGGACGTCTTCATCGTCTCCGGCCGGCTTTTACTACCCCCACCCCCCTCCACCCCCTCCTGCACAGAGCTTTTCCCTGCTCGCTGCCGAAGCTGCACTATCGAGGTCTCGACCACCTGCCGAGCCCTCTGGGGGGGAGCTGTGGCGGTTTGGGAAAACCCCCACAAACAGACTAAGGACAGACAACTCGCTACTCCTGGTTTTTTCCGCTACACTACTGTGATAATGTCACCTTTCATGTATTGTGTTCATGCGTCCTGTCCTTACTGTGACCCAGAGACTCAGATCAATATGTAGATGTGCCTGTTAACCCCTTTGTTCTGCACCTAGAGCACAGTCTAGCAAATCTGCCTATTGTGATGTATGCCTCTCAAATGCAAATGCCATACTCCCTGCTGTGAATGCCTTTCATGCATTGTTTGTAACTGGTATTTAAGCTGACTGAAATCCATGCTCTCTCTCTCACTCTGATCCTGCAACTGGTAGACACACACGTGTCCGCCTCTCCTCTCCTTCTCTGAGAGCCGTGGGCTCGCTCCCGGCGCGCACGCACGGCACCGGGAGCGGAGCTCGTGACGGTGGTATGATAATAAAACTCTACTTAAAACCTCCAACAACGCCGCCTTATCTCATGCCGCCGCACAGTGGTTCAATAAATGTAAACATTTCATGTACTTTTACTTCTTTGTACTGAAACAAACAATTAAATTTGGAGTTGCTATTAGGCTGTTTTGCCATTATTTTACTGGTCCGACCCACTTGACATTAGATCTGGTGTTATGTGGCCCCCAAGCTAAAATGAGTTTGACACCCCTGTTTTAAGCTATGAGCATTTAGCTTTAAGCTATTTCAGTGGCTAAACTTCAATTTTCAGCTATTTCCTTTTTAAGCAAAGTTAAATTAGTTTTAAGCTATTTAAGTTTTTAAACTAATTATTCAGCTTTAAGCTACTTTACTTATAGCTATTTAACATTTCAGGAAAGCATTTTCAGCTTGCGGCAATCACTGTATTTTCTTCAGAAAATGTGAATTTTCTAGTTATCAAAATAATCTGGAGATCAACCATGATACAGCAATACAAAAAAGAACGGTGAGGTGATACAAAGATTTTTATACTTTGACATCGGCAAGTTGTTTCTCCTTCTGCCAGTTCCAGACCGACAGGATGTGGTCGTTGGCATCGTCCACAGCACAGAGGAAGGTGCCACCATTCTGAAAAGAAGTGCAATATTTATATTTTCATGTAGCAATAAAAAATCCCATTCATACTACTTTTCAGCTACTGTGGTTCTCATTTGTAAATGACAAGTTGCTACAGGCTCAGAGAGGCAAAAGGTTAAACCAGGGGTCTGCAGCCTGTGGCTCCTGAGCCACATCTGTCTCCATCATAATAACCACATGTCAGACAAATGAAGAGGGAGGGTGGAGTAAACTGAGGCTCATTAGCATTTAAAAAATATGCTATTAAAAAAAACACAGCCAGAGCTCCTTCCTCATGTGTGAAATGGTACTACAATAATTAAACCCTGAGGTGTTTTGTGTTGGGATAAATTCTGACACACATGTTTGAGCCTGCTGCTCTACTGGTTTAAGGACGTATCTTACCGACTTGGAGAAGGCCACACAGGTGACCGCTCTATCGAATACCCCCATCCCGAGGACGTGGAGCGTGTTGAGGCTCACAGAGTCCCAGACACGAACATGAGGAGCCAGCAGCTGAACAGACAGACAACAGAAATGAACATAAACACAAATTAGTTTATTTAAAAATATCTTTAAAATGCAGGATTAAGATAATAGAACTTTTTGTTCTACTTTTCCCCTATAAAAGATGTGCTTAAAAATCATAAAAGGAATCAAGTGGGGTTTTTTTTCCAGCAGTACCTTTCCATCTTTAGAGTTTCCAGCCACTTGTCCTGTTGCTATGGTAACCATGTCAGGATGCACGCTCAGGCTAGAAAACAAAACGTGGATCATCATTTCATGCTAACATATTTCAGCATTTCTTTACTATGGTCCTGCTGAAAGGAGAAAAAATGAGAAAAAATAAACTTGAATGCAACTGTAATTCTCCCCTTAAAAATGTTGAGCAGCTTGGGGGCCCCCAGTGGCTGAGGGGGCCCATAACAGTTGTGCACTCTGCTTTCTAGGCAGAAATGACATTGTCCAGACATAAATAATATTGGAAGAACTTGACCAACAAACTAAATGACAAAATTAGTGGTGCAACTTTAACCATTAATTGCGCTGGCCGAGTCAATTGTTTAATTGCGACAGATCGCAATTTTGCATAGACAGCACATAGGCAAGAGAGCTGTGTTGAGTTAATCGTAAAATGCGATTAATGTGAATAATCGCATTATTCAGATGAAGTGCAATTAAATGCACTAAAACACTCACAGTGGTGTGAAAAAGTATTTGCCCCCTTCCTGATTTCTCATTTTTTGTATGTTTGTCACACTTAAATGTTTCAGATCAAACAAATTTGATCTGAAAAATTTAAGTGTGACAAACATACAAAAAAAAATGAAAAATCAGGATGGAGGCAATCAATTTTTCACACCACTGTATTAGTGCGATGCGATTCAGAAGAAGCAAGCTGCCCTGTCATGTAAATGTGATTAATGGTGATTAAAAGTGACACCACTAGACAAAATCTTTCATTTTATTTTAGAAGGAAATCACTGTTTTATTTACTTGAGAAGTCTAACAAATCCAAACCTTATTTCAACAGCAATAATTGTTTTTGTTACATTAATTTTGCTTTTAATCAGCAAATCAGCTCAGCTTGCCGCCGTGAGAGAGTAAGGCATGAAGATTTGCCTGCAGAGACAAGGAAATTTACCAGCATGCCCCAAGAGGCTTCCCTGTTTACATCCCCACAGCTCCAGGCAGCCCACTGATGCTCATTAATTAAATCACAAATACTAACTAACATAAACAGTCAGAGGACTGTTACGAGAAGTAAAGATGGCTCCATTGCAGCGTGGTGGTGCGTAGAAAAGGAGGACTGCATGAAGAGTTTACGGCCTAGACAGAGCCATTCCTGGGTACAAATACAATTCAATTCAATTCAGCTTTATTTATATAGCGCCATATCACAACAAAAGTCATCTCATAGCCCTACCAAATGCAGGGAAAACCCCACAATTGGAGAAAGACCCAGCAATCAGATGATCCTCTATGAGCAAGCACTTAGCGATGGCAGAGAGGAAAAACTCCCATTTAACAAGAAGAAACCTCTACCAGAACCAGGCTCAGGGAGGGGCAGTCATCTGCTGCAACTGGCTGGGGGTGAGGGTATAGAGAGGATGAAGAGAACAGACATAAAGAACAGGAACAATGAGAAGCCAAGTACATTATTGGAGGTCACCCGGCAGTCTGAATCTATTAACAGCAAAACAAAAGGGGGGTTAAGAGACACAAGATCCCTCCCTAATTGTAGGCTATATTGAAAAGGAAAGATTTTACCCTATTCTTAAAAACAGAGATTGAGTCTGACTCCCGGACCCAGAGTGGTAACTGGTTCCACAGAAAAGGAGCTTGATAGCAGAAGGCTCTGCCTCCCATAGTACTTTTGGAGATTCTGGGTATTACAAGTAATCCAGCAATTTGGGAGCGTAGTGCTCTGTTAGGATGATAGGGTAATATCAGATCTTTTATATATAAGGGGGCCTGATTATTAAGAGCTTTGTAAGTGAGAAGAAGGATTTTAAACTTAATTCTAAACTCTATGGGAAACCAATGAAGGGAGGCCAGAACCGGAGAGATATGATCTCTCTTTCTAGAACCAGCTAAAACTCTTGCAGCAGCATTTTGGATCAACTGAAGACTTTTTAAAGATATTTTAGGACAACCTGACAATAACAAGTTACAATAATCTAATCTAGAGCTGACAAAGGCGTGAATCAGTTTCTCAGCATTATTCAGAGACAAGATGCTCCTAATCTTAGCAATACTGTGCAGATGATAAAAGGCAGTCTTAGAAACAAATTTAATATGTGAATTAAAGAACAGATCTTGATCAAAAATAACTCCAAGGTTCCTCACAGAACTATTCAGAGTGAGAGTAGCGGCATCCAAATTAAGAGTTTGATTTGGAAAGGAATTTATAAGGTTTTTTGGACCAACAAGAATGACTTCAGTCTTATCTGGGTTTAATAGCAGAAAATTACAAGTCATCCAGACTTTGATTTCCTTAAGACAGGCATCTAACTTGGCTAACTGATTACAATCATCGGGCTTCATTGACAGGTATAATTGTGTGTCATCTGTGTAACAATGAAAATGTATACAGTGCTTTCTAATGATATTGCCTAACAGAAGCATATACAGTATAAACTAAAAAGAGTAGGGCCTTACACAGATCCCTGTGGAACTCCATGACTGAGCTTAGAGTTGGAAGAAAACTCATCATTGATGTTAACAAACTGAAGTCTATCGGACAAATAAGATCTAAACCACTGCAGCGAAGTTCCATTTAGTTCAACATAGTGTAATCTATCAAGTAGAATGTCATGATCGATGGTATCAAAGGCTGCACTAAGATCTAAAAGGACAAGTACAGAAACAAGTCCATTATCAGATGCGATAAGGAGGTCATTAGTGACCTTCACTAAGGCTGTTTCAGCGCTGTGATGAACTCTGAACCCAGACTGAAACTCTTCAAATAAACCATTTCCCTGCAAGTGGTCAAACAATTGCACAGCAACAACTCTTTCTAAGATTTTTGAAATGAAAGGCAGATTAGAGATTGGTCGATAGCCAAAACTCCTGGATCGAGCGTTGGCTTTTTGAGTAAGGGTTTAATTACAGCAATTTTAAAAGCCTGTGGTACATAACCCAAAGTTAAAGAAGAATTAATTATATGAAGAATACGGCTACCAATAATTGGGAAGACTATTTTAAATAACCTGGTAGGAATAGGGTCTAAAAGACAAGATGAAGGCTTAGATGAGGAGATTATTTTATGTAACTCTAAAAGGTCAATTGGCGTAAACTTATCTAAACAGATATCAATTGAAGGAGTTGTAATAGTTAATGTACTTAAGTTTAAGGTGGGAAAAATCTGACTGATTTTATCTCTAATAGATAAAATTTTATGATTAAAAAGTTCAAAAAGTCCTGACTAGAAAGCTCAAGGAGGATGCGAGGATTGACCGAGCCCTGACTCTTTGTCAGTCTAGCTATAGTGTTGAAAAGAAACCTGGGGTTATTCTTATTCTCTTCTATTAATGCAGAGTAATAACTTGTTCTAGCTTTTCTAATTGATTTTTATAAATTAAGAGATGATTTCTCCACGCTAAATAGAATTCATCTAAATTAGTAGAACGCCATTTTCTTTCTAATTGACGAGTCTTCTGTTTTAAGCTACGAGTTTCTGTGTTAAAGGCCTCGGACGGTGACATTTTTTTATTGAACCAATAAACTGATTGTATGAAAATATTCCATTTTGGCCATTCCCATGATTTAAAATGTGTCACCAGCCTCCATAAATGACTTTATTTGTTAATAGCCCATATTTCACTTAGTGATGCTGCAGTACCGCCATCTCTCGATAGGGGCGTGCAGCAATGACGTCAGGTCAGGGAGAAACAGGAAATGGCTGCAGGAAATGGATGATCACTGGCCTGCAGAAATGGCTGAACGACAGCAGAGTGATTCGGACAGCGATTATTTTATCGAGTATGACGACCGCAATATAAGTGATGATATTGAAACTGACGAATCTGATGATGAAGTAGTTTTGGGTGGTGCTGATGGGGTTATTCAGCCGTATTTGTTCGAGCCCGAGGGTGCGGCGTAAGACGCGGACGAAACAGCGACCGGAGCAGAATGAGAGGACGAGAGGCAAGAACGAGAGGCTCGCCAATTTATATTGGTAAAATATGCTTTGAAATTTTTTTTTTTAGGCAATATGCATGGTCACACACTTAATTATCAAAATAAAACTGCCAATTTTTCCCTCGCTGCCTTACTTGGCGACTTATAAACATTATTACATGTTTTAAATATTTTCTAATCAAACTTCATAGACCAATTTATATAGCACTCCCACGAGCCATTAGTTTATTATAAGCATCTGATTATACCATTTTTTTTAACAGGTGCACTTGTGAGAAATGCAACATTATGCCAACATCAACTGAATCTCGGTGCTGCCAGGAGGTATTGAAGGTGAAGAAGTGAGGGTTATGTTGCCTGCCTGTGCTGTGAGCCTCATCAGAGAAACATTCCCATCTGATCACTACAAGGGATTTTGCCTACCAAGATTAGATTTGTGATCAATGTTATTTAAATAAAGTTTTTTAAAATCATATATTGAGTTTATTAATGTGCATGTCAATTTTATAATTCTAATATTTCAGCATTCATCAAAGTCGGATCTCATATACATTAGAGTAATTTTTCTACCATTTTATGGTGTAAAATTCGTGTGCAATTTTTAAAAGCACATGTCTCTAAAAATCTTAGGCTTATATTTTTTTGTATTAGCAAAATATGTTGCTTCCCTAACAATTGAAAGCTGAACTTTCATTGCTAATTGGAAATTTATTCTACTTTTACATGTTTGATTTTGAAAATCTAGATACATGTTGCTCAACAGCATCAGCTTTGATGGGACGCTGAAATTTGGCACTCAGTGTTGCTGGAACTCTGGCTTGTACAGAGTGCCACTGCTCCAATAAGTGGGTTGGATCAACCAAGGTTTTGTCGAAAAGAGTATTCATCAGATCATCCACATATTCTGAAATAAAATTAATTTAATAAAAATTAGAAATCGAAAGCTCCTTGTAAGTGGTCGTGGAAATTCCAACGATACCGGCTGCATTTAGAACTCTGAGGACCTTGACATATGACGCCCCAGTGAAGAGAATGGCGGATGAAAGCTGTATGTTACCAGCTGGGATGTCCCTGATCATCGGCTGGCTGTGCCAGGATCGATCCTCAACACAATGTGGACAATGTTGTTTGATCACCAACAGAGAGCCTTTAGTGTGACTTGTTACCTCACATGGATGACTGCAATGAGGACAATTGCTGAATAATCAAATTCAAAAAAAAAATCCACAGTATTTGAAGGTTGAGTGACAGTGGATAACATCTGCAAAAACAGTAGATCAACATAATTTCATTCCAGAGGTGTCAAATTGGATTACATATATAGAAATATAACTTGAGCAAACAGGCACAACCACCTCCCTATACAGCACTGAATATTTCATATTTGATTAGTATGAATACCCTAAAATTCTAATATTTGATAAGTTGTTAAGGCAATGAAATTCATTGCTTGTAAATAATTTTAGTAAATATTGGCAGTGAATATTTAAAAAAGAAAAATTACCCTGTTTACTTCTCTTTCTGACAGCAGATTGCTGTCAGAAAGATAAGGTTGATCAGAAAGATCAGGATATCCCAGGTTGGCCTAGGATAGCCGGCCCCGGCCGGTGCTGGAAGGGCTCTCGCGACCGGGCCGGGGGACGGCCGGAAGGCGGCCGCCCCTCCCCGCTCACAGACGCGTGTTCGTGGAGAACCCGGTGCTAAATAACTCGTAAACGACCTGATGCCGGGCGTGACCCGCTCCGGGGACAGTGGCAGGTGGGGAGTTTGACTGGGGCGGTACACCTGTCAAACTGTAACGCAGGTGTCCTAAGGCGAGCTCAGGGAGGACAGAAACCTCCCGTGGAGCAGAAGGGCAAAAGCTCGCTTGATCTTGATTTTCAGTATGAATACAGACCGTGAAAGCGGGGTCTCACGATCCTTCTGACTTTTTGGGTTTTAAGCAGGAGGTGTCAGAAAGTGTCAGAAAGATCGCATCGGTAGATCACCCTTGCTTTTCACGCCACTTCACTGACACTTGTCTGAGAGTGGGACTTTGAAATGAACGGATATATAGTTGGAACAGCCGATTTTTTTTTATCAGCAATCTTTTTGCTAATTTCATTTCAAATTGCATCTTATTCTCAAAATCGCTGTCAACAAAATGTCTAATGCACATGTTGGGTGATTTTGCGACATAATTCCAATTTTTTAGCGTTTTCTGAACGAAATTCACCCATGCGGTTCTGATTTTCCAAGGCAGGGGAAGTTCCTAAACACTCACCGCGTGCTCCTCAGCGTGCTCCTCCTCCTACTCAGGTCGCTCCCTGACCTGACGTCACACAGTCAGTGGCCATTTTAGCCGCTGATCGCTTGACAGACAGACAGCTCTCAAGGAAATCATACTTCAATAGCGCATTGTCACCTTATGCGACATTTGTTGACACCAAAACATGTGCGGTTCAAATTAGCTCGTCTCACACACAAATTTAAGATATGATTTAGCGATATTGTAATTTCGTCCGGCCGAGGCCTTTAAACCAAGGGGTTAGAAATCTCTGGTTAGACTTTTTCTTTTTTAAAGGGGCCACCAAATCTAGAGTCTGATGCAGAGAGGCTGTAACACCATCTACCATGCTGTCAATTACGGAAGGAGCAGGCTCTCCATTTTTTATTTCTGTTGTGTTGACCCAAGATATAGAGGAGACAATCTGCAAAAATTTGGTAACAACGTCATCTGAAAGACATCTGCTGTAGTAATATTTTTCTTTAGGAGTCAAATATTCAGAAATAGTGAAATCAAAGGTTAACAGACAATGGTCTGACAGTACAGGATTATGA
Source organism: Pholidichthys leucotaenia (assembly GCA_020510985.1). NCBI lineage: Eukaryota > Metazoa > Chordata > Actinopteri > Cichliformes > Pholidichthyidae > Pholidichthys > Pholidichthys leucotaenia. The sequence continues at coordinate 284,861,264 of CM035847.1, read as the reverse complement.
GGAGAGACTACCAGATTTTCTGTTTCTATACCATAAGTCTAAACAAGGTCCAATGTGTAGTGGAGATAATGGGTAGAATTTTCTACTTTCTGGGAAAACCCCATTGAGTCTAAAATTGAATTGAATGCCTTATTAAGACAGTCACTATCTACATCAACATGTATATTAAAATCCCCTACAATAATTATTCTATCTGATTTCAGCACCAAATCAGCTAAAAATTCAGCAAATTCGGATAAAAAAGTAGGCCGAGGAAGGGCAGTCGCAGCAGATGACTGCCCCTCCCTGAGCCTGGTTCTGCTGGAGGTTTCTTCCTGTTAAAAGGGAGTTTTTCCTCTCCACCATCGCCAAGCACTTGCTCATAGGGGATCGCCTGATCGCTGGGATCCTTCTGCAATTGTGGGGGTTCTCCCTACAGTTGAAAGTGTTATGAGATGACTGTTGTTGTGAAATGGCGCTACATAAATAAAGTTAAATTGAATTGAATTGAATTAAACTATGGCGAAGAAAACTGGGTTCAAGCCAAGATAGCCAACATGCCCCACACTGAGGACCAGGCCCTCAAAGGAATTAAAACATGATTTTTGCCTTACATTAACTAGTAAATTAGAATGGAAAATTGTCGCTACTCCACCTCCATGACCAGAACTTCTGGGATTATGATAGTTTAGATAACCAGAGGGAGTTGATTCATTCAAACCAACACAATCATCTTGCCCTAGCCAAGTCTCTGTGAGGGATATTAAAATCGATCTGATGATCAATTAATAGATCATGAACTAGTAGAGACTTGGGAGTTAGAGACCTAATATTTAATAAACCACATTTAATTTTTAAATTATGAGGAGGAACAGAGGCTAAATCATTAAATTTAGAGACTTGAGGTTTGATTTGAGTTTTACCAACATTTTGTTTAATCACTTTGGGATGTTTATGCAATATATTTTTATTAACTTTGGGGGGAGTAGACAAAGGTTCTCTCAGGGAGAAGACAGGGGAAAAATTGGGGGGTGGCGGATGAGGAAGAGCTGCAGAAAGACGTGTATTTATCAAGTTGTGTTGTATTTGTCTTGGGTTATAATATTTTGGGTAACGAGAGACAGACACAATCTCTGTAGGGTTATAAATCAAAGACTGAACCAAACAGTGAGGATTATTTGGATTAATGGGATTAATATGAGAAGTGGAAACAAAAAAGGGCTGGTTGGCAGACCCAGGAACTTCGGAGTGAGTTAACGCTCCAAATCCCAGTCACTGTACTAAAAAACGCTGAATGGAATAGAACAGATTGTCCCTTAAAACACGTGCACCAAGTCTATTTGGATGGATGTCATCAGGCCTCATAAATGATGGGCGGTTCCAAAACAGGTTAAAATTGTCAATAAAACCAATGTTAAAAGCAGGACATGCAAAACACAACCAAGTATTAAGACTGAGAGTTCTGCTAAAATAATTGCAACCTCATCTGAAAGATGCCAAAGACCCAGAGATAAACTGCAATGGAAGCCTCAGCCACTAGGGGGCCCCAGCAAGTTCACAGTTAACAGTTTTTGGGGGAGAATCAATATTACCTTCAACTGTTTTAAAAGTTGAAGGTAAGTTGAAGAAAAAAAATCTTGATTGTTCTTTTTGGTTTGCAACTTTTTTCTTCCAAATTCAAATTTACTTTCATTAATTTGTGACTTTTTCAGAAATTTTCAACATTTTCTGAAAAATTTGTGAATTTCTTTCCTTATAGTTTTGTGACTTTCCTCTTTAATCTGCAACTTTTTTCTCATCAAACTGACTTTTTCTTCTTAAATTTGTGATTTTTTTCCTCATCAATTTGTGACTTTTTCCTCATAAATTTATGAGTTTTTCACTGAAAATTTACAACTTTTTTCCTAATCAAATGGTGACTTTTATCCTCTTAAATGTGTGACTTTTTCTCATGAATTTGCAACTTTTTCTTGTAAATTTGTGACTTTTTCCTCATCAATTTGTGACTTTTTTCCTTCATGAATTTGCAACTTTTTTCTCATAAATTTGTGACTCATATTTATGAGATTTTTCCCCTCATCAAATTGTGACTTTTTTCTTGTAAATGTCAAATTTTTACTTGTAAAGTTGCATCTTTTTTCTTGTAAATGTTTTGCTTTTTTGTCATGTTACAACGTTTATATTGATGCAGGTTAAATTTCCATTCTTTGTAATGGTTTGATGTTTTCTGTACATCTAGGTAATGTTGATTGATTGATTTTATTTATTTGAACATTCAGACAAAAAGAAAAAAAGAATTAAAAAAAAAATAAAAACCAAAGAAATAAAATGTTCAAAAGGAGTGGGAAGAAGCTGATGCTTATATAGTCCCACCGCTTTTCCATACCCAATAACGTTTATGTTGGGAGAGAAAAGATTTTGCCCCATTTTAAAGGGTTTGTACTTTTCCTGCCCCCCCCCCCACCACCACCAACACAATCTATCATAGCCCCCCAAAAGCTAGAAACAGCCATGTGTCTAAAAAAATCTCTACATCCTGTCTTTAATCAAAGAGGACACGTACACTGGGAGACGATTAAATATTTGTAGAAGCCAGACGACAGGAAATTCAACAGCTTTACATTAAAAAAAAAGAAATTAGTGTGCTGCTGTTCCTCACCATTTGACATCGTCATTGTGGCCCAGGTAGTGCCTCTGCTGCTGCTCCTCCGTGTTGTACAGCACCACCACCGACGCGTTAAAGTAGACAATCTCGCCAGTGGGTAGCAGGTAAAGGTTGGAGCGGCAGTCACGCCCGCGGTAGCCGTACCTGGTACATTCTGAAGTTAGGGAAGATGGCTGCAGCTGGACGGGACATAATCAGAAATTTTGGAATTTTGACTTTCTTAGAGACAGTAGAACGAGATAGAAAAGAGGCAAAGAGAGCAGGATGATTATTTGCATTGAGATCCATCACCGGCAGCATGGTGATGTAGTGGTTAGCACTCTTGCTGCACAATAAGATGGTCCTGGGTTTGAACTCACAGGCTAGATGGGCCTTTTATGTGGAAAACTGACATAACAGGGGCATGCTGCCTTCCTTTAGTAAATATTACCCATTCAACACTTTAATTCAAAAATGCCACCAAAGGATAAAGAAAACAAAGCTTTTCAGGGAGTTATCCACACCCACGTACAGTATGATGAAGACATTAAAATTAGATGATACAGGCCATAAAACACCAGCAACAACTAACTAGTCCACCTACTTAGTCATCCTGTTTCACTGTCAAAATGTGAAGGATACACCCACTGCAGTTTGAGCTTCTGATTGGGCAGCGCCACCTTCTGGTCCAGGCTGTAGCTGTCCTTCTGCTGGTCCGGGATGTGCATGGTGACGGGACGGCCACGGAGGAACATCCTCACATAACCATCCTCTGCAAATACACACAGAGAAGGAGAAGACTGACGGTTAAATGGAGAGAGGAAGAGAAAGCCAAACTTTGGGAACACAAGACAGACTGAGGAAGCCATGGTGTGGCTGTGATGGTTCATTGGTCTTTATCCTCACAATTATACTTCTTAGATTATTTGGCATTCTGGATTTTCATGAAATATTTCATCACTTCCAATATTGTTTAAAGATCCTCTATTATGCACTTTTTCCATGCGATGACACAGCTGCCAGAAGCGTTAATGAAACGTCAAACAGGTCAGGGTTTAATTATTGCAGTACCATTTTACACACAGGGAAGGAGCTCTCCTCAAAATGGGCTGTTTGATGGCATACTGCTTTAAACACTAACAAGCCCCAGTTCACTCCACGTTCCTGTTTGTCATCATTTTTCTGAGGTCCCCATTTTGATGGTGATGCCATTTTTACGGCCAACATTAGTTTTTAGCTTCAACTGAACAACTAAGTAACATTCTAGCAGATATAAAATAAACGTCTATAAATGAAATGTATGGTCAAGCGTTGGTAGATAATCCAGAATGGGAAAATGGATGTCTCGTTGGGTTGGACAGAATATATACACAGTGTTCCAAATTATTATGCAAATAGGATTTTAGTGTCATAAACATTAAATTTTTTGTTTTTCAACTAAACTCATGGATGGTATTGTGTCTCACTGATATCAATCTCAGACACCTGTCATAATTAGTTTGCCAGGTGAGCCCAATTAAAGGAAAACTACTTAACCTCTTGCACTCCGTTGTACCGCGGACGGGCAAGTCTCTGCGTCCTAGAGCACACGAGGGCGCATGAGAGCACCCTCGTGCGCTCTAGGACGCATGATGGAGATGGTGATGTAGGTGGTGTATGGCGTCCAAGCGCGCACTGAAAATAAAAGCTGCAGACACAGCCGCGAACAGATTAGAACTCAGAACTCAGAAAAGATTTATTGCCAAGTACATTAACAGATACTGATAACAGATCACTGATAACAGATCACTGATAACATACGAGGGATTTGACTTGACACAGAAAATGAACCTGCATTTCCGGTGACACGGCTGCATCTGAAACGCGCCTGCCAACAGAAGGGTACAGGTAGCATAGGAAATAATACAATAGGAAGGAGCAAAAAAATCATTGATTTCAGAATAGTGGTCATATATGATCAATATTATGATTACAAAGAAAAAAAAAAGCCCTCAATGCACAATCAGCAGACCAAAAAAGTTCACAGGACACAAAGAGAGCAGTGAGTGAGTCATCTTATCATCAGTTTGTGGATCAGTATGAGTGTAATGTTGAAAGTAAGTGTTGTATCAGTTAAGAACAACAAGGACTCTTTGGCAGGAGATGTTTTGTCTGGCTACTGGCAATTGTCCTTGGCAATTGTCCATGCAGCTGCCTGTCCGAAGGCCATGAGCTCAGTGTTTTGAAAAACAAAGACTGCAGATGATCAGGAGGATTTTGTGAGGGAGAGATTAAGTCGAATAGTACTGATCACAGAGTGGGAACTTTATATTCTCTTACAGATTCAGTACTTAATCCTTCATTGCTGGGCGTTGAGTCCATCATGGATAGATCTAAGCGTAATCATGATGTAATCCACCTTCCGAGACAGTTCTCCATTTGTCGCTATCAGGGTCTTCTCCATTTTTTCAATTTGATGGATGCACCTCGCCTGGCCAGCATTTTGATAGGTTGTATCCATCTTCAACAATTTGCGGTACACCAGGACAATCCCAGATCCAATCAGAACGATCCCAATCACCATTACTACGAAGACGTACAAATCTTCTACATCTTCGATAAAAAGATCAGTCAGGCACAAGAGTTTCCAATTACTTGTCTCCCATAAATAGCCCGCAGGAGCCGTTCCTGCAGGGCAAACAACCTCCCCCGGGGCACGTTTCCTCGTTGAAAAGATAGTGTCAATTGCGTTCAAAGCCCAGCTTATTAATTCACTAATTCACATTAACTCATTAACTCATAATTTCTTTCGATAATCAGCAGTAAAGACGCAGACAGACGACAGCAAGCTGGGATCCAGTTAGTTTGGGGAGGAGGAAATGGGTCGGGAGCAAGAGAGAAGAAAAGAGGCGTCTGCTCTCCTTGGAGGGCGGAAGTGAAGAGAATTAGATTAGTTCATCTGATTGACCTCTCATTCGACTAATAAGAGCCTTGAATTGGGTTTCTGAAACCTTGAAGAACCAATGACTGAAAACCTAGCAAGAAGGACCCACCTACCAACGCTGTGAATGCAGTGAGCCAACTGAAGCAGGGAAGTTTGCGAGCTGTTTTTTTTAAGGCTGGGTGAAGACTGCTGCAGCAGACCAAAAAAGGACCCACAGGAAGAACCCCACAGACCCAGCAGCACGGAGACCATCCACAAATGCAACCTGTGTGACAGGGAGTGCCATTCGCACATCGGCATGTTCGGCCACAGGCGGTGCTTATTTTGTTTTGGTTCCAGCAGAGTAGACGTTATGATTTCTTCCATAGTCATAGACCGACGGAGGCTGACGACGAAGGCTGAGTGACACACATGCCTTCGCCAGCCATTTTTTAACTACTACCGTTATTTGTTTTGAAAAATCATTCGCCAAAAACCGCAATCATGGAAGCACAAAACCGCAATAATGGAATTATGTTTTGATCGGGTCGCGAGACCAGAACTACGAGCGGACCAGCGTCGCGTTCGTCTGACAATGGGGAAGAGAAGTTCGCCAGAACACTGCTGTGAAGAGGTAAGGTGTTATAAGCTAAATTATTCTTTATTCCTGAAAATTGTAATCCAAAATGACTTTTGACCGATCGGTAAATTACAACTGTGCGGCGCACAAAGTCTGAACTTCGTGCGCCGCGGTACACGGTTCGTTCGTCGCGTCCAGACCGTGAACCCCCCCCCCCCCCCCGCTATTCTTCTGTAGCGAGGAGGGGGGGAAAGCCGCGGTGACTGAGCTGCTGTCCCACATGAGGCTAATCCGTCATGTAGTGATGGCCGATGTCCATCCTCTGTAGCGAGGGGAGGGGGGACAACCCCCCCCCCCCACACACACACACAGACACAGCCCTGAGGTGTGACCTTTCATTAGAGCCCAAAATGAAGCTTCTACATTGAAGCATTCAAAAGTTACAGACGTTTTTGCAAACTGTGCCATTTGGCACAATTTGGCACAGTTCCAAAACGCCTGGGAACAGCCTGAAGAAAAAGCTGTGTAATATATTCATTTTTTGTGGTATTGTTAGAAAATTTGGACCTCAGCTGGATAACACTTGGTTCTACATTTCTGTTGCATTTTCCAGCCCGGATCTGAAGCTGTGTGTTATTTGCAAGCATTTGTATCCGAAAAAACACCCAGGCCAAATTTATTTTCTTCAAGTTTACTATGTTTAGATGACTGTAACTCAGTAGCCGGAGCACTTAGAGAGATTATGACTGTTTTGCCAAAAAATTCAAAGTGTTTTCTTTTAAATGAGACCAACCCCGTGAAGATGCTGCAAAAGGTTGAAGAACAGCTTTCGATTTACTTTGGGCACGTTATTTTTTGGCGTTTTTAGGGAAATTGACCGGAGTGCAAGGGGTTAAGAAGGATGTTCCACATTATTAAGCATGCCACAGGTTTCAAGCAATATGGGAAAGAAAAAGGAACTCTCTGCTGCCGAAGAGCATCAAATAGTGCAATGCCTTGGACAAGGTATGAAAACATTAGATATTTCACAAAAACTTAAGCGTGATCATCGTACTGTGAAGAACTTTGTGGCTGATTCAGAGCACAGACAGGTCCGTGCAGATAAATGCATAATGAGAAAGGTTTCTGCCAGACAAATTCATGGGATTAAGAGAATAGCTGCTAAAATGCCATTACAAAGCAGCAAATGGGTATTTGAAGTTGCTGGTCCCTCTGGAGTCCCTCGAACCTCAAGCGGTAAGATCGTCCAGAGGTTTGCAGTTGTGCATAAACCTATTATTCGGCCACCCCTAACCAATGCTCACAAGCAGAAACAGTTGCAGTGGGCCCAGAAATACATGAAGACTAATTTTCAAACAGTCTTATTTACTGATGAGTGCCGTGCAACCCTGGATGGTCCAGATGGATGGAATAGTGGATGGTTGGTGGATGGCCACCATGTCCCAACAAGGCTGCGACATCAGCAAGGAGGTGGCGGAGTTATGTTTTGGGCCGGAATTATGGGGAGAGAGCTAGTGGGTCCCTGAAGCTGTGAAAATGACCTCAGCAAAGTATATAAAGTTTGTGACTGACCACTTTCTTCCATGGTACAAAAAGAAGAACTGTGCCTTCCGTAGCAAAATTATCTTCATGCATGACAATGCACCATCTCATGCTGCAAAGAATACCTCTGTGTCATTGGCTGCAATGGGCATAAAAGGAGAGAAACTCATGGTGTGGCCCCCATCTTCCCATGACCTCAATCTTATTGAGAACCTTTGGAGCATCCTCAAGAAAAATATCTGTGAGGGTGGGAGGCAGATCACATCAAAACAGCAGCTGTGGGAGGCTATTCTGACATCTTGCAAAGAAATTCAAGCAGAAACTCTCCAAAAGCTCACAAGTTCAATGGATGCAAGAATTGTGAAGGCTATATCAAAGAAGGGGTCCTGTGTTAACCTGTAACTTGGCCTCTTAAGATGTTTTTGATTGAAATAACTTTTGATTTAAGTAAATATGATCTCCTAATGCTGCAAATTCAACAACTGACCATTTTCAGTTCTTTACAACCAATAAAATGTTTAGAAACTCTGTTGTGCATAATAATTTGGAACCATGCATTTTGAGTTTGTTTTTTTTTTTGCAAAAAATTAGTTATCATTGGGAGGCTTGTTCAATAAAATTTGAATTATGCTCTAACAGTTGATGACTTGAAAATTATACGGACTTCCATTTGCATGGACTATTTAGGAAAATCAGAGACAAATATCATTTGCATAACAATTTGGAATGAGATGTATAAACTATACAAAAGATATCGAGTCACAGATAGGGCTGGGTGATATACAGAATATATCTGATATATTGGTACATTCGGCCGCCTGCGATACATAAAATGCCTATATCGCGCATATCGAGTATAGTGTGTCACGTTAATATGCGCCGGGACTTCACTTGATGCAGCGTCTCTCTCCGTCTCTCCCCCGCTGCCACTCCTCAGCGCATGCGGCTGCCCACAGAGAAGTTTGCTGCAAGCACCGAGCAGAGAAAAAAGCAGAATAACAAAATAAACAGAATTAAGTAGGGGTGTCTTAAGTACACGAAATGGGGGCAGTCAGATAAAGATAAACATTTCCAATCTCAACTCTGCAGGTATGAAATGCAAGCTCTCTTCACGAGCAAACTTTCAAAATAAGAGCTCCTATCTGCTCTCGCAATCCTTCAAAATCAGAGTGAGCGGCTGACCAAATGAAGAACTGCTGAGATGCTTAAAAAACAAACATAAGTGACAAATTATACTTCTGTCGCTTATTAGACCGCCAAGTATTAACTATGTGTGTTAAACTGAAATATTTCTACCTATGTGAGTTTTGTTAAGCAACGGGAAAAAAACACTTTCATCAGTTAGTGTTATGAAGAACTTTCTCTTTCATTCTATTTTATTATGCAGCTATTTCATAAGTGAAAAAATTAAACTTTCCCTCTAGTGTAGTATGTTTGCATTAAATGTAAATTTTATTTTTCTCTAATAAAAATGTAAGTAAAACCAAATTTTAAAGGACAGTCAGTGCACAAAATTCATATCACGATATACATCATATATCACAAAATAGAGAAATTATATCATGACACATTTTTTGCTATATTGCCCAGCCCTAGTGCAAGATATATAATCAACTGTGGGTCAATGAATGAGTTGGTCTATAGTACGGTTACTAAAATGAACAAAAAACAGCCATAATACCCCTGGTCATTGCACCGATTCACATCTGAAGCTATGTACGCTAATGGTCCCGGTACCTGTATCATGCCAGGAAAAATAACAAAATAGGCCTGAATGATCTGTGAAACACTGACTGTGGCTTAATGAACAAACTGGGACCACTGATGTACAAGGGAGGCTGAAAAGTTCATAGTGGTCAAATTTGCCCTAATGTGGTTTATTTTTCAACATAGTCTCCCCTTTGGTCCACACACTTTTTCCATCGGTGCTGCAGCGCTTAGATCTCTGCGGTTGAAAAATAAACCACAATTGGTCAAATTTGACCACTATGAACTTTTCAGCCCCCCCATACAGTGGGGTGACTATAATTGACCGAGAATAGCAATAAAATCCACGCTCAGGCTACTAGCTGCAGTGTAGCTATGAGAGGTTCAGTGGTAAATGCCCTCCTCTCCTCTGAGGAGATGGTGTACCAGACATTCAGGATGCAGGTTGATTAAGTAATAACGTGAAAGCCTCACAGAAAAGAACAGCACAGAAAAGAACAGCAAATCGAAACAAGGTGTTTCAAAGTCCTAGTTTCTGTGGGAGAGGAGACCTCCTATGCAGGAAGACTCTGCTGACCGTATACAGGTAATCCTACATAAGATAAGATAAAATAAGCCTTTATTAGTCCCACAATGGGGAAATTCCAGGATTGCAACAGCACAGGGATAGCAACACTCAGAGCAACAATCAGAAGGCAAGAAAAAAACAAGAACAGCTAGTATACATAAGTACATATTACTATATATACTGTATATACTGTATATATATATATATATATATATATATATATATATATATACTGTATATATACTGTATATACACTACCGTTCAAAAGTTTAGGGTCACCCAGACAATTATTTTGTGTTTTCCATGAAAAGTCACACTTATTTACCACCATGAGTTGTAAAATGAATAGAAAATATAGTCAAGACATTGACAAGGTTAGAAATAATGATTTGTATTTGAAATAATTTTTTTCCTTCAAACTTTGCTTTCATCAAAGAATCCTCCATTTGCAGCAATTACAGCATTGCAGACCTAACATGATTGCACAAGGGTTTTCTAATCATCCATTAGCCTTCTGACGCAATGAGCAAACACATTGTACCAATAGAACACTGGAGTGATAGTTGCTGGAAATGGGCCTCTATACACCTATGTAGATATTGCACCAAAAACCAGACATTTGCATCTAGAATAGTCATTTACCACATTAGCAATGTATAGAGTGTATTTCTGATTAGTTTAAAGTTATCTTCATTGAAAAAAAGTGCTTTTCTTTCAAAAATAAGGAAATTTCTAAGTGACCCCAAACTTTTGAACGGTAGTGTATATATATAGACACACAGTGCGGAGCATTGTGGTTGGTGAATGTGCAGCGGAAAGTCTAAGCTCTCTCTCCCTCCGCGGGTGCAGCGGGCCAGCTGGGTGTCTTTGGGCATGATGGTGACCCTCTTGGCGTGGATGGCGCACAGGTTGGTGTCCACGAAGAGACCCACCAGGTAGGCCTCGCTGGCCTCCTGCAGAGCCATGACGGCGGAGCTCTGGAAGCGCAGGTCGGTCTTGAAGTCCTGAGCGATCTCCCTCACCAGGCGCTGGAAGGGCAGCCTACGGATGAGCAGCTCCGTGGATTTCTGGTAGCGACGGATCTCTCTCAGAGCCACGGTACCGGGCCTGTAACGGTGAGGCTTCTTCACTCCCCCGGTGGCCGGAGCACTTTTTTCGAGCAGCCTTGGTGGCTAGCTGCTTCCTGGGGGGCTTTTTCCTCCAGTAGATTTACGGGCGGTCTGCTTGGTTCTTGCCATCGCTCTTTATTATTCTGTCTTACATTTCTTGTACGCCGCCAAAACTCCAGCCCGGCACCCGCGTTGTTTTCGCCACAGTTCCTCGGCATGTCGAGCTTCTCCGTTAGCACCGGGTGGCGGTTGGAGCTAGCTAGCCAGCTAGCTAGCTCTTCCCTGCTGTATCGTCCCCCGCTGCAAACAGTGGCTCCGTCCGCCGACTCGGGAGACCTGTGGGGTGATCTGTGTGTCCGTGATATATATATATAGAGTGAAAGGTGTAGAAATAAGAAGGAAGATAAGAAAAGGCAGTTGCAAAGGGCAGCCAACTCGTGTGGCGCCGCCGGAACCGGAAAAAAAAAAAATGGATAGTAGAAGCTCTTTGAACTCACTGCATTAAGAAGGTGTTGTGGATCCACATGAAAACATTTTAAAAAAGATACACAACTTTAAATTTCAACCCCTGTGCACATCAGCTGCGCATCCCCCAGACCTTCTACTAGAGGGGAAGTAGAGGTGATGTAGAGGTGGAGAAGGTAATGACATTAGCTTATCTGAGACCTCACTATTCAGTGTATGATTAAAATGCAGTCACAGTTTCTTCCCAGTAAAGTAAATGAGAGAGGATGCAGAAGGAAGTAAGAAAATATTTAGAAATTAAAATATAATAATATATAAAACAAATCCATACAAGCTTCAGGAAGACACAAAGATGTCTTTAATTTTCCCATCTAAATGTTCATTTTACACAAACTACTGCAGGTATTATTCAAAGGTCAGGCACTTGTCTTAATGAAAACCACTCTTGTGTTTATAATTTGGTTCCTTGCTAATTCTAAATGGCAAATCAGCACTTTAAAAGGAGAACATAATTAGTTCAAAATGACAGTCATAAAATCCTCCATGAGCACTTCAAGGATTTCTGGAGGCTGACTGAGCTTTACAGAAGAACAAGCAGCTCAGCTTCTGCACCAAACTAAAATGATACTAATTCCAGACTCAGAAATAATAAGTAATGCAGCTATTAGACACAGACTGAAGCACAAATGCAAACCAGTAGTTGGGTAAAAACTACGTTACCTGCATTGAAGGTGCATTCTTTGGATTTGCTGGAACAGAAGAAAGAAAAAAGGTGATTAAATGTCTTGGATGAAAACTGTTATGCAGTAAAAGGTTGTTCAGGATATAAGCCTCCTTCACCATGGAAAAAATACAAAAAGCATTAAAACAATCTATGCTACAGATAGCTGTTTGAGTATTAACTCCATATTCTTACTCTTTTAGTAAGTGACTAGAGCTGATGATACAGGGGTAGTAGAACAATAGTGAGCTGCGTCAGTGGTGAACTAGTAAACATCTTAGCACTTTACTAGCTAATGAGTGAGACTTTCTGTTACTTTGGTCCAAAGGGCTGCTAAATAGGACTTTGGCATAAATAATATGCCAAATATAGCAATATTCTGGTTGATGGGTGGGAATCACCAGAGGCCCGACGGTTTGATATTATCATGATACTTGGGCTGATATTATGATGATCTGATGATACGCTGAGTACTGCAATATCACATAGAGTCAAGCTGGGTTCATGTTATACCTCCGCTGTCCACATCCGCTCAACAGCGAGGCTTGTGAGACAAAAATTATGTCATCGTCTCTAGTAAATTAGGCTCCAAAGGCCCCCCCCCCCCCATGGCTGACCGCGTGCAGACCAAATTTTGTGACCATGGTGCCTGGGCGTGTTGACTGCATATGTGCAAGATTAAAGCTCCCATTCAAGAGGTGGCACTACCGATAGCATACAAAGTCAAAGTAGACAAAGAAGGCGAAGAGAAAGGTGAGAATAAACATACACGAATCATCTCGCAGCAGCAGCAGCTTGAGAGGTGAAGAGCATTGACAAATGGTAATTCCTTATCTTCCTTTATTAAATGATGCCATTGTTGTTTGGGCATTTCAGCAATTTTAGGTTAAAACCAACTGTATTTGCCATAGTTTATCATCCTCCCACAGCTTACTCAGAGTTCGTATCTGAATTTGCAGAGATTTTACCTCATTTAGTGCTTAAATTGGATAGAATAATTACAGTAGGGGACTTTAATATATATGTAGATGTAGAAAGTGATTGCCTTAATATGGCATTTAATGCTATATTAGACTTGATGGGATTTTCCCAGAAAGAGGAAGTTCAACCCATTATCTCCACTACACGTTGGACCTTGTTCTGACATACAGTATATACAGTAACAGATCTGACTATACATAGTATAGATCTGACTATACATAGTATCTGACTATACATAGTAACAGAAAAGTTGGTAGTGTCTCCTCATAACCCTGTACTATTAGACCATCATCTATTAACATGTGATTTTACTGTTTCTGACTGGCTCCTAAAGAAAAATATTACTACAGTACAATAGATGTCTCTCAGATGATGCTGCTGTTACCAAATTCAAGCAGATGGTTTCCTCAATGCCGTATGTCAACACAATGGAGATAAATTATGAAGATTTTACTCCTTCTGTAATTGATAGCATGGTAGATAGTGTTACAGCTTCTCTACATCAGACTCTAGACATGGTGGCTCCTTTAAAAAAGAAAAAGTTTGATCAGAGATTTCTGACTCCTTGGTTCAACACAGAAACTCGCAGTTTAGAACAGAAAACTCATCAATTAGAAAGAAAATGTTATTCCACTAAATTAAATGAACTTTATTTAGCTTGGAGAAATCAACTTTTAATTTATTAAAAAAAAAAAAAACTCTCTTAAGCCAGAACAAATTATTCTGCATTAATAGAAGAGAACAAGAATAATGCCAAATTTCTTTTCAGCACTGTAGCCAGGCTGACAGAGTCAGGACTCTGCCAAATCTAGCATTCCCTTAGAGCTTACTACTCAAGACTTTATGAACTTCTTCAATAATAAAATTTCATCTATCAAAGATAAAATCAGTCAGATCCTTCCCATCATTAGTTTAAATACTATAACAACTACAATTCCTCCAACTGACATTCATTTGGATGAGTTTACTCCAATTGACCTTTTAGAGTTAGATAAAATAATTTCCTCATCCAAGCCATTAACTTGTCAATTAGAGCCTATTCCTACCAGTCTTCCCATTCTTCAAATAATTAATTCTTCATTAACATTAGGCCACATACCGCAGGCTTTCAAAAATGCGGTAATTTATCCATTACTTAAAAAGCTAACACTGGATCCAGCAGTTTTAGCTAATTATAAGAGAAGACAACTTGCTGGACCTGGGGCCTCATGTACAAAGACGTGTGGATTTCCTACTGAAAAATTATGTACATTTAAATCAAGAAAACACTGCAAGCAAAAAAAAAAAAATACAGATGTACGAAACTGTCCGTACGCAGGAATCCAAGCACATTTCCTTTGTACATACCGATCTGCTTGAAATTGAATACATGTGAGGAAATACCGGACTCCTCCCTTGACACGCTTTCATTTGAATATGCAATTGATGCAAATAAGTATGCAAATAGATAGATACAAGTGCTGCACGTTTGATTCTCCTGTATCCACTATCAAAAATAATGAATTTAATGGAATTTCATGGACTGTGAGTTAGAGGTGCTGCTGAATGAGACAGTGGCACGTAAAAACATTTTGTTTGGCACGCTGTCCTCCAGCATTAGCACCGGATACAGGTAATTTAATAGCATGCTCACAGCCGAAGAAGATTAGTTTATTGTTTCCTTTATTCAGACAGGGATAAGAAGATGTTTTGAACTTTGACATGTGAAGACCAACCTCTGCAGTCGTCCTCAGAAGCATTAGCTGATCAGTCGGATTTGTAGCGTGTATAGCTCAGTCTGGCAGTTTAACCACTCTCCAGATCTCCAGATCATGGAGATGATCGTGGACTTCAGAAAAGTCACAGCCCCTCTGCCCCCCCCCCCTTACCCTCACAGACTCTCCCATCACCACTGTGGATTCCTTCCGCTTCCTGGGCACCACCATCACCCGGGACCTCAAGTGGGAGCCGACCATCAGCTCCCTCATCAAAAAGGCACAGCAGAGGATGCTCTTCCTGCGGCAGCTGAGGAAGCTCAAGCTACCCACCAAGATGTTGGTGCAGTTCTACACGGCCATCATCAAGTCCATCCTCACCACCTCCATCACCGTGTGGTACGCAGGAGCCACCGCCAGGGACAGACTAAGACTGCAGCGCGTTGTGCGCGCTGCTGAGAAGGTGATCGGCTGCGAGCTTCCATCCCTCCAGGACCTGTACATCTCCAGGACCCGGAGGCGTGCAGGTCGGATCATAGCTGACCCTTCACACCCTGGACACGCACTGTTTGCCCCCCTCCCCTCAGGTAGAAGACTTCGGTCCATTCAGACTAAAACTTCCCGCTACATGAACAGCTTCTTCCCCTCTGCCATCAGACTGCTGAATACTAAGTGACTTTTTAGACTCTCGTGCACTACGTACAGCAGCTCAACCGGACTCATGATAATTATCACTGTTTTCATTTGCACTACTCATTCATATTCTACATTTTATTGCATGAATAGTTTTTTATTTTTATCTTTAGAGCTCCATGTTTAATGTTGCAGCATTGCACCAAGACAAATTCCTAGTTTGTGTACTACATGAACAATGGCAATAAATCTGATTCTGATCCTGATTCTGAAATTTCAAAGTAGAAGGTTCAAGGTATGGGACCAGCTGCAAATTCTTTTAGGGACCACAATGGAAATAAGTGTGCACACTTTCTTGTGTCATCGCATTCTTTTTAAATGTATGTTGTGTCTTTTATACAATGTTATTTTAAACAATGAATAAATCAATCAATCAATTTGTGACCAGCCAGGAGGATCAGCTGGTTGAATTAATGGAAAACGGTCACGAAAAAGAAGACAATATAAACCTATTTAGTGGGTAGCCAAGGTCACCTGTCAGTTGAAAGTGGCTCATATTAGACTCGCCAAGTACATATTTTATCTCCAAAATGCAAATCTCATCCTTTATAGTTATATACAACTTTCATGGATTACACACACTACAATTGTAAATGAATGATGTGTGCTGGGGAACAGGTGACACTGTTGCATTTTAAACTTTACGCATGTGTTTATTGACATAACTACTGTACACACAGAGGCAACTGGGGGTTTGGTAGACTGCTGTGAAACTGTAGTTTATTCAGGAATAAAAGTAAGCCACTTACTCAAACTATGGAGCTGCAATGAAGCCTTGAAGACAGAGTGATATTTGTGGGGCGCACAGGTGCGTTGCGCATGAGGGGGGTTATTATTAGATAGATAGATAGATAGATAGTTTATTTCGAACACAAAAAATATAACAAAAAACAAGCAAATAGCAAATGCAATAAAGTTACAGTATACACTGTTCGAAAGGGAGAAGGAAGAAGTGAACACTTATTAATTCCAACTCCTCTTTTCCATCGATACACCCATGTGAATTTTATACAAATTACCACCTTTAAGACCCCAAGTAAACAATTTACTGTATTTTTTACAGATCAATTAGGATTATTAGGACAATTACATGAATTTACTCACCAAGAAGCCACCCATCCGCACAATGCTAGCTTGTAGTTTGTTCCCAACAATGCTGTTCATCAGAATCATGAGGAAAACTGGCTCTCGCTGCAAATTGCGGTTTGATGTTAACCTGTTCAACTGCATTGTATGGGAATATGATGTACCTGGGTGACAGCCGGATAATGCCATCCCACACAGCTGGCATAGCTTGGCTCAGGATTGACTGGGAAATTCCCGATGGGTCTGCCAACTCCCACTGGAATGCCCATTTACAGAAACCCCAGAGTTGTCAGCACCTGCACTGGGACGGGCAGCGCACGGCTTCTCGACCAGTCTTGCTCCAAGAGCAGCCCAAGCTCTGTTCAGCTCAGTTCCACAGGGACTGCCCGTGGAAACCTAAACCAGCTAACAAACCAGTCAAAAATCTTCCGTCTCTAAACACCCTTTCTCTTCTTGATTTGCAATATCCTCTAATCCTCTGTTGTTAGACGCATTTTCTGCACTTCTTTGCGCTTGCTTTCATCTAATTGCACACACTTGGATGTTTGCTCATCATGTGTCTCTGGTGTGTGCAATAATTTTCACGTTATTATCAGTCTCCCAACATCACCTCTAAGTGTCGCCAACGGACCAATAACAGCAGAAACGTACGTACGCCAGCCATGAAGTTGGCGTGGGGCTCCGCATATTTCCACGGTCATTTCATTGTAGATACATCTGAAATTTTCCATGGAAGGATATATGCCATGTTTTTGTGCGTAAGTACCCTTTGTACATGAGGCCCTTGGTGTACACCACTCACAAGAGAGCACATAAGACCTCCCCCACCTTGGTCTCTCTGATCACATCACCATCTTGCCAAGGCGTGCATACAGATCCGGAGTGAGAGCCATCAGACCAACAAAAAAGAAGATACGTGTGTGGCCAGAGAGGGCCTCCTATGTTCTGAAAGACCGCTTCAGCGCTACAGACTGGGACATTCTCAAGCACGCAGCCATTCACAATGAACACACAAATGTAAAGGAGTACACTGAGGGTGTTGTAGCATACATAGCTACTGTAAATGCACTGATGATGTCACTCACTGCAAAACCGTCACTGTTCATGCTAACCAAAAGCCATGGATGACAGCGGAGGTTCACAGGCTCCTGAGGGCTCGGGACGCAGCCTTCAGGGGCAGGAACACTGCAGGACTAACAATAGCTAGGGCCAACCTGCCCTGTGGCATCAGGGAAGCAAAACAACAGTACAGCAAGAAAATATCTGGCCACTTCAGCAACACCAGAGATGCATGTTCTTTCTGGTGTGGCATACAGACCCTCACCAACTGCAAACCTCCACCTCAGACCTGTGTGAGTGACATCACACTGCTTAACTACTTAAATGATTTCTTTGGCCACTCTGAAGCACAAAATAGCACATCGACACAGAAGACCACTCCTCCTACAGACAAGCAGGCTATAAGTCTGGCTCCAGCAACCATGAAGTGGACCCTCTCCAGGATCAACCCACGTAAAGCAGCAGGACCAGACAACATACCAGGTCGCGTTCTGAAAGACTGTGCGAAAGAGCCCAAGAATGTCCTGACCGCCCATTTTCAACATCTCCCTGAGTCAAGCTGTTGTCCTCACATGTTTCAAAACTGCTACCATAATACCAGTCCCAAAGAAGCCCATCCCATCCAGCTTCAGTGATTACCACCCCGTAGCACGTGCTTCGAGCGGCTGGTCATGCAGAACATCAAGTCCACCCTCCCTCTCTCCCACGACCCATCTCAGTTTGCAAATAGGTCAAACAGACCCACAGAAGATGTCATCTCTCCTGCTCTCCATCCAGCCCTCACCCACCTGGACTCAAAGAACTCCTATGTGCAAATGCTGTTCTTGGACTTCAGTTCAGCATTCAACACAATCATCCCCTAGCACCCAATATAAAAATTCAGACACTTGGGACTCAAAACCTCTCTCTGTAACTGGGTGCTGGACTTTTTCATAGGGAGGCCACAGAACGTGCGAGTCAGCAGCAACACCTCCAAGACCATCACAGTGAGCACAGGGGCCCCACAAGGGTGCGTGTTCAGCCCGCTGCGCTTCACCCTGCTTACCCCTGACTGCATACCAGCTTACAGCAACAACCACATTATCAAGTTTGCGGATGACATGACGGTGGTGGGCCTCCTCACCAACAATGAAGAGGCCAACTACAGAAATGAAGGCAGCCAACTGGTCCAGTGGTGTAAAGACAATGATCTCTTCCTGAACGTGAGAAAAACCAAGGAGATTGTGGTCGACTTCAGGAGAGGACACACACAGCATCCCTCTCTGATCATTGATGGAGCAGCTGTGGAGAGGGTGAGCAGCACCAAAGCCCTGGGGATGCACATTTCTGAGGACTTCTCCTGGTCTAACAACACCACATCACTAGCCAAGAAGGCTCAAACTTGCCTCTATTTCCTCCGCAAACTGAGGAGAGCACGAGTCCCACCCCCCCCATCATGTGCTCATTCTACCGGGGTACCATTGAGAGCATCTTCACCAGCTGCATCATGGTGTGGTACGAAAGCTGCACCGCCTTCTGCTGGTGAACGCAGCCAGGAAGATCATCGGTGCCCCTCTGCCCTCCCTCATGGACATCTACCTCACCTGCAGAGCCATCAACATTGCAGGTAACACCTCCCACCCCTCACACTCCCTCTTCAGCCTCCTGCCTTCAGGGAGAAGGTACCGGAGCCTCCAGGCCAGCTTCACTAGACTGTTAAACAGCTTTGTTCACCAGGCCATCAAGTCTCTGAATTCTGTCCACCACCAACCCCGCCCCTGGACTGTAACACACTAATTTACACAACTAGTACATACCCGTGCATACCTGTCCATGCCCGTAGAAACCAAGTATAAGCAAGTATTTCTGCATGCCCGTTGCTGGAGGGTCTCCTCCTGTCTCAGACAGCTGTGTTGTTCACAGTCATGCCTGCGACGTACTGATGGAACCTGAGGCGTTTCATGTTCACGGCATCCTTTCTGATGTGCAGTAGTTCTCCTCATTCTATTGCTCTCCATCTGGTGGGTCTTCTTCTTCTTTGTTCAGACCACTGGTTGAGGGATAGGTGCGTCGTAATTCCAGTTCATGGCCACGATCCTGAAAAAGTGGCTTTCAACCCGGTTCAAGAAGGCCCATGCATGCCCGTAGAAACCAAGAAACCAGAGCACCTGGAGAAAATCAGTGCTTTGCTTGGCATTTTACACATTTGTAGTGTAGACTGGCATTCGTCAAGGTTACACATTTGCCATCATGTAGGCATGGCGAGTCGTCCTATGATGCCTGAGTTCATAGGCCGTGCTATGATGATGAGGCAGAGATCATAGGCCATCCTATGATGTCCTAGAAACGTGCTTTAAAGTCTGTCGTACCCTATGCTGGTGAAGGGTGGCTTTCGACCCTGTTCCGGAAGGCCCATGCATGCCTGTAGAAACCAAGAAACCGGAGCACCCGGAGAAATCAGCGCTTTGCTTGGCATTTTACACATTTGTGTTCCTGGCAGCAGAAGGCTAAGGACAGAGCTGTGTGGAGGAATCTGATCAGACCTAAATGAAGCAGTCATTGTCGCCCATGACAGACTGCTATGATGATGATGATGATGATGATGATGAGTGTAGACTGGCATTTGTCAAGGTTACACATTTGCCGTCATGTAGGCATTTGCTGTCATGTAGGCATGGTGAGTTGTCCTATGATGCCTGAGGTCATAGGACGTGCTATGATGATGAGGCAGAGATCATAGGCTGTCCTAGAAACATGCTTTAAAGTCTGTCGTACCCTATGTTGGTGAAGGGTGTCCTCCTGTCTCAGATGGGTGTGATGTACTGCTGGAACCTCAGGTGTTTGAACTTCATGGCATCTTTTCTGACGTGCAGCAGATGTCGTCATTCTATTGCTCTTCTTCCTCTTCTTCTTCCTTCTTCTTCCTCTTTCTTCTTCTTCCTCTTCCTTCTTCTTCCCTCTTCTTCTTCTTCCTCTTCCTTCTTCTTCCCTCTTCTTCTTCTTCTTCTTCTTCCTCTTCTTCTTCTTCTTCTTCTTCTGATCTCCAGTGGAGGATTGTGCATGGGGCAATAGCTATGAATAAATACAGAGTACGCCTTGATCCAACTGTGTGGGGGGGGGGATGTTTGTTTTGTTCCCAAGTTGAGACCCTGGAGCATTTTATTGTCCAATGTTTTTGTTTATCTGGACTTTTTGATATTTTGCGCGAGTGGTTTCAGGCTTTGGGTGAACGTTTCTCTTTTGGTCTGTTCATTTACAGTCCAAAGTATAAAGTGGCAAGGAAGGCTGCCCACACTTTAATGAACTTCCTATCTGGTACTGCTAAACTTGCCATCTGGCTGACAAGGAAAAATCGGGCTAGCAACGCTGGCAATGTGGATCCTGTGTCTGCTTTCAAGGTCTTGTTGAAAGCCAGACTACAGGTGGAGTTCTCTTACTATCAAATGGTGGACAATTTGGAGGCATTCATCAATAGATGGACTGTAGGGAACGTTTTGTGCTCTGTGGGTCAGGGGAATGAGTTATGTTTGCACTTTTGAGATGCGACACACTTGGGCCAGTGATATTGGTCTTTTTGCATTCTTGAAATGTACAATAAAGCCTTTTTTAAAAGTCAAGTCTTCTTCTTCTTCTTCGAGACCACTGGTTGAGGGATAGGTGTGTCGTAATTCCAGTTCATGGACAAAATCATGAAAATAGATCTGAGCAAAAGAGGCTTTCCGGCATGGACTCACTGTATATGACATCATAAAGACATGAAGGCAGCCTTGATGTATATGACATCATAAAGACATGTTGCCTGATGTCACTGTATATGACATCATAGGACGTCCTATGATGATCATAAAGACACATTTGTCTATGTGCCATCATATAGGCATTGCGAGTCGTCCTATGATGTCTGAGTTCATAGGACGTCCTATGATGTTCAGGCAGAGATCATAGGCCGTCCTATGATGTCCTACAAACGTGACAGACACACACACAGACAGACACAGAGATTTCTTGCTTTTATAGAGTGATAGAGTGATGATAACTCTAGATCAGCTGTTTTCACTGAAAGACTCAGTACACCAACAGTACTACATCTGCTGTAGGTCTGCAACTAACAATTATTTTGGTAGTCGACTAATCTAACGACGATTATTTCTGCGATCTGTCCAGGGTGTACCCTGCCTCTCGCCCAAAGATGCTGGGATAGGCTCCAGCCCCACCGCAACCCATAAAACATGAGTTGGAAAATTGAACTTGACAGCTTAATGAGAAGTGTTTGCAGCAACACAAATAATAGATGTTAAAGTGTAAAAACTCAAATAGCAGCTCTGGTGGTTCATAAAGGCTGTTGTAACTGCGTGTTAAAAACAAACTACAGTAATATTCAACTTCATTAAAGTAAAAAAGGAAAATAACAAGCTAGTCCATCCTGTTTGAAACCTTGCTGGGTCTAGAAGTTTAAGGGGCAGATTTACTAAGGCAGCACAAATTAGCGAGTGTGCAATTTAGACAGAGTGCCTAAGGGAATGGCCAATTTTTGCCAGTGATCTATTAACAACACGCAAAATTATGAACACAGACACAGTCACTTCATTTCAATAATGACCACCCATCCACCAAGAGCAAAGCAAAATTGCGTACAGGCACACCTGAGGAAGCGAGTCATCAACACAGGCACAGCCAGTTCGCAGTACCATAATATGTAAAGCATTTACATATTTATTCCATCTAGCTACAATGCTCTGCACTGTGTTCATATATTCATATATTTATTCCATCCAGCTACAATGCTCTGCACTGTGTGTCTGTGTGTGTGTGTGTATATATATATATTTTATAGTAATATGTGCATATGTATATTAGCTGCTCTTGCTTGCTTGTTTTTTGTTTTTTTTTTTTTTTTTCTTGCCTTCTGATTGTTGCTCTGAGTGTTGCTGTCCCTGTGCTGTTGCAATCCTGGAATTTCCCCGTTGTGGGACTAATAAAGGCTTATCTTATCTTATTTTTTAAGCATTTGTTTAAGCGCAAACCTTACTAAAATAGGTTTATTTTTGTTTGTTATATTTCAAAATTTAGATTTTCATTTCACATAGCAGACTCTTTTGTTTAATATGTATAAATGAAGCATTTGTATCCAATTTAAAAAATGACTGCTCATGAATAAATTGATTATTTAACCAATGTGTTTATTTTATTAACACTAGAACCATCAAGAAGGTCTGATGGAGACTCTGGGGTTTTATTATGTGAATAACTTTGTTTTAACAAAATCTACAGGTCTCCCAGTCCATGACTTTTTTACCTCCGCCAAGGAGGTTATGTTTTCATCAGCGTTGGTTTGTCTGTCTGTCTGTCTGTTTGTTAGCAAGATAACTCAAAAAGTTATGGACGGATTTTCATGAAATTTTCAAAGATTGTCAGAAATGGGGTATCCTACAGATGATTACATTTTGGTGGTGATCCGGATCACCGTCCACAAGAAAACCGCCATTATGCAAAATGCCATTTTCGTGAATAACTACTAAACCACTAATCCTGTCATTGTCAATCCAATTGCTTGTCATATGTTTTCATGGTCAAGGAATCTGAAAACGTACACACAAACACTGTATGGGGGGAACTGTGGCGCTAAACCGCCATTACGGAAAATGCCATTTTTGTCAATAACTACTGAACCACTAATCCTATCATTGTGAATCCAATTGCTACTCATATATTTTCATGGTCAAGGAATCTGAAAACGTACACACAAACACTGTATGGGGGGAACTGTGGCGCTTGGCGGAGGTCTGCACTCTCCGAGTGCTTTTCTAGGTATAAATGCCATCGAGTTACGGTGTTGCAATTTCGGGGGTCCATTTTGATAATTGACTGGTTTCTGTACTTGTCCTTTAAGACCTTAGTGCAGCTTTTGATACTATCGATCATAATATTCTACTTGATAGATTAGAACACTATGTTGGACTTAATGGAACTTCGTTGCAGTGGTTTAGATCTTATTTAGCTGATAGGTTCCAGTTTGTTCATGTAAATAATGAGTTTTCTTTCAACTCAAAGCTTAGTCATGGAGTTCCACAGGGATCTGTGCTAGGCCCTACTCTTTTTAGTTTATATATGCTTCCGTTAGGTAACATTATTAGAAAGCACTGTATACATTTTCATTGTTATGCAGATGACACACAATTATACCTGTCAATGAAGCCAGATGATAGTAATCAATTAGCCAAGTTAGAAGCCTGTCTTGAGGAAATCAAAGCTTGGATGACTTGTAATTTCCTGCTATTAAATTCAGATAAGACTGAAGTCATTCTTGTTGGTCCAAAAAGCCTTAGAAATTCCTTTCCAAATCAAACTTTCAGTTTGGATGCGGTTACTCTTTCTCTTAATAGCTCTGTGAGGAACCTTGGAATTATTTTTGATCAAGATCTGTCCTTCAATTCACATATTAAATTTGTTTCTAAGACTGCCTTCTATCATTTGCGTAATATTGCCAAGATTAGGAGCATCTTGTCTCAGAGTGATGCTGAGAAACTGATCCACGCTTTTGTTAGCTCGAGATTAGATTATTGTAATTCTTTATTATCAGGCTGTCCTAAAACATCTTTAAAAAGTCTTCAGCTGATCCAAAATGCTGCAGCAAGAGTTTTAACAGGTACTGAAAAGAGAGATCATATCTCTCCGGTTCTGGCCTCCCTTCATTGGCTTCCCATAGAGTTTAGAATTAAGTTTAAAATCCTTCTTCTTACTTACAAAGCTCTAAACAATCAGGCTCCTTTTTATTTAAAAGATCTGATACTACCGTATTATCCTAACAGAGCACTACGCTCCCAAAATGCAGGATTACTTGTAATACCTAGAATCTCCAAAAGTACAATGGGAGGCAGAGCCTTCAGTTATCAAGCTCCTCTCCTGTGGAACCAGCTGCCAATCTGGATTCGGGAGTCAGACTCGATCTCTGTTTTTAAGAATAGGGCTAAAACCTACCTTTTTGATATAGCCTACAATTAGGGAGGGATCATGTGTTTCTGAACCCTCCCTTAGTTATGCTGCTAATAGGTTTAGTCAGCCGGGGGACCTCCAGTAATGCACTGGGCCTCACTCCTTTCCTCACTCTCAATGAAATTTTTTTTTTTTGCTCGTCATTAACATCTGTTTGTTCTCTCCCATAGATTGAGTCCCCATCGTGCTGTTTGCTCTCTACATGTCTGTTCTTTTCATCTTCTCTATCCCCTCACCCCCCAGCCAGTCGCAGCAGATGACTGCCCCTCCCTGAGCCTGGTTCTGCTGGAGGTTTCTTCCTGTTAAAAGGGAGTTTTTCCTCTCCACCGTCGCCAAGTGCTTGCTCACAGGGGATCGCCTGATTGCTGGGGTCTTTCTGCAACTGTGGGGGTTCCCCCTACAGTTGATAGTGCTATGAGATGACTGTTGTTGTGAAATGGCACTATATAAATAAAGTTGAATTGAATTGAATTTCTATGGATATGTGCGCTCTTTTTGTTCTGTCTTTTTGTTCATTTCATTGTTGTTTAATTCCTATATTGTGTATCCTGAACTGAGAGAGAGAAATAGAGAGAGGAGGGAACTGAATTACAGTTTTATGCCCAGTAAAAAGAAATTCTGTAAATATAGAAATATGGATAGAGAAAAAAAAAAGAAGAAAACTGGCAATGTGGAAAATTTTGCTTCAAGAGCGAGGGGGAGCTGAGAAAAAGTCCACAGTCTGAGTCTGAACCTCTGCAAAAAGACAAAAAAGTCACTATCGGCTGACATCATCTGTATGTCCACTGTAGCTAAGAAGGGCTCCTATATCCTATTATATGGATGCAAATTCGTGTAAATCACCCTTATTGTCATTCAACCGTACAACCAATCATGTACAGTAGAACGAGATTGTGCTTTACCTATCTACAGTGTCAATCACACACACCCCAAGTGCAGAATCAGAGGGCCGCTGCCATGCAAGGCGCCGCCACAGATTTCCCTCCTCCATTCCATTATTGCTGAGCACCAAGCTGGGCGGCAGGAAGTTCCACTTTTATATGGTCTTCGGCATGACCCGGCCGGGATTTGAACCCCTGCCTCCCGAGTGTGGGGCGGATGCTCTACCAACTGAGCCACCACTCCGGTAATAGGCTATATACAGTATAAACAAATGAAATTTAAAAAAAACAAAACTGCCGGCTCTTCAGTCACGCACCCTCGGTTCTTGCCGGTGTCTCGACACCAACGATCGCCATCATGTCAGGCACAGATGAATTAAGACAAGCTTTTTTGGGGTGTTAAATCCTGGCACATTTAGCAGGAGACTGACAATGGCAAACCTTAGTAAATCACCTTGCACCAGTCATTTAAATACTCCCGTCCTTCAAATTTGCACTTTGACATTACAACTCCCACAAAAACATATGTAATGAGGCCAGGCGCAAAATTAACATAGTCCACGCCTTTCCACCACTAATTTTGCCCTGTACCCTTTAGCAAATCTCGACAGTAGCTTTTTAATGCAAAAACAGGGTTTTGCGATGGTGCAGCACATTAGTAAATCTGCCCCTAAAAGTTTAATTAGGCTTCAGATGAAAATTAAAAGAACTTCTTCCAGTCCAAAATAAATAAAAAACACTTTAAAAATCAATGCAGGAATGTCAGCCTTCACTACACATACAGTGAAATATTTAAGCAGTTTTAATTTATTTGTGATGATTATGGTTATCTCTTAAATTAAATTATAAATCCTGATATTCTAATTTACGGAGATGCACTAATATTCATCATGAAGGCTGATATTACGGTGACAATAGAGAACACAAAAAAGAGTAAGTTGCCACTGTAATTTGTCCATTTACTGCAGTTAACATATTAGCCAGCTTAACAGAAGCAGCTCAGGTGTCAGCAACCACCGTAAGAGAGATTACTGTCTGACAGCAGGTAAACTATTTAAACAGCACACACTAATAGTGTGGTCAGTTTTCTAAAGCTGAGAGAGTTGCTCATTAAAAATAAGAAGCACTAATGTTACTTGCTAACCTTACCGGTGCAGTCCGCTGACAGGTGGCCAGAGATGGGCGAACGGAGAGTAGGAGGAAATGGAAGCATCGCTGTAGTGCAGCTGTGACATGACAACACAGCTTTACAGTCTACATTTAACTTGTTTCATTTATTTATTTTCGGTAAAATCCTCCCGCACTTTGGAAACTTTTGGCCTTCTCCATGATCTTCTCTCCACAGCCATGTTTACATAGACACAAGTAACCGGATTAAAAGCCTGACTGGAATAAAAATGCTTTGTGTAAACACGCCAATCTGAATATTCTGACCTGATCACACTCATTCAGATCAAAATTTCCTTCCAATTGAGACGAGTGGGTTATGCCAATTGTTAATCCGATGGGTGTACATATAAACACTTATTCCAAAGTTTGGGTAGAAAATAGGTTTACTGCGCATGTACATCAGCCACACGTTGACGTGATGTATTTCCACCTTTACAGCAGCTAGCGGAAGACATGGCGGGAGTAAAACAGAACTGGTCTGTATTGTCCTGCTGTCTCCCTGCTGTTCGTCATATGCAGAAGTATGTACTACTGGACTTGTAGCTTCATTATGGAGACCAGCAGAAGCAAAAGTACAGTCTGAATAACACAATACAGATCCATTTCAAAAAGAGAAAGACACGAAGCAGGGTTTGTTTACATCGGAAGTTGCTTCTTCTTCTACTACTAGTACATACCCGTGCATGCCCGTAGAGGGGATGCATTGGAACAGAATTCTTGCCAGTTACAGGACAGCTGGTATAGCAACACAGCACTAAGTGGCAATCACATGTGATGGCTTTTGTATGCAGCAAAACATAAAAATCACACAAAATATGCCCTGCCATCTGGGGCTGTTTGCCCCTGCTTGTTACTTCTTCTCCTGCCTGTCACTGTTCTGTGTTATGTTGCTTACCCGTGTCTATAAGATAACCAACATAGAAGTGTTGAAACGAGCTGGTCTACCATCAATGGAAGACCTGCTAATACAGATGAGCCTGAGATGGCTCAGACATGTTGAGAGGATGGATCACTAGCGTGTCTCCTTCGGCAGTTACTCTACTCACAGTTATGCGAGGGAAAACGCAATCAGGGTAGACCAAGGCTCAGATTTAAAGACACTGTAAAAACAAACTTGAAGTTGGAGTTCCTGGCAGCAGAAGGCTAAGGAATCTGATCAGACCTAAATGAAACAGTCATTGTCGCCCACGACAGACTGCTATGATGATGATGATATATGTCTTGTAGGGAGTCATGTGCTCTGTCTATGTGCTATCATACAGACATCATCTGGTGGGTCTTCTTCTTCTTCATTCAGACCACTGAAGGGTCTCCTCCTGTCTCAGATAGCTGTGTTGTTCACAGTCATGCCTGTGGCATACTGGTGGAAGCTGAGGTGTTTCATGTTCATGGCATCCTTTCTGACGTGCAGCAGTTCTCCTCATTCTATTGCTCTCCATCTGGTGGGCCTTCTTCTTTGTTCAGACCACTGGTTGAGGGATAGGTGCGTCGTAATTCCAGTTCATGGGCATGATCCTGAAAAAGTGGCTTTCGACCCTGTTCAGGAAGGCCCATGCATGCCCATAGAAACCAAGAAACCAGGGCACCTGGAGAAAATCAGCGCTTTGCTTGGCATTTTACACATTTGTAGTGTAGACTGGCATTCGTCAAGGTTACACATTTGCTGTCATGTAGGCATGGCGAGTTGTCCTATGATGCCTGAGTTCATAGGACGTGCTATGATGATGAGGCAGAGATCATAGGCCGTCCTATGATGTCCTAGAAACGTGCTTTAAAACTCTTAAAATTACGGTGGACTTAATGGACTTGTACCCATGGTACATTTCATGTTGGCTGGAAATTGTTTAGAATACTAAGGGGTTAAAAGTCTGTCGTACCCTATGCTGGCGAAGGGTGTCCTCCTGTCTCAGACGGGTCCGATGTACTGCTGGAACCTCAGGTGTTTCATCTTCATGGCATCTTTTCTGACGTGCAGCAGTTGTCGTCATTCTATTGCTCTCCATCTGGTGGGTCTTCTTCTTCTTCTTCGCTGAGACCACTGGTTGAGGGATAGGTGCATCGTAATTCTAGTTCATGGACAGGATCATGAAAATAGATCTGAGCAAAAAGAGGCTTTCCGGCATGGACTCACTGTATATGACATAATAAAGACATGAAGGCAGCCTTGATGTATATGACATCATAAAGACATGTTGCCTGATGTCTGTCACTGTATATGACATCATAAAGAAATGAAGGCAGGCTTGATGTATATGACATCAAAAAGACATATTTGACTATGTGCTGTGGGCTTGATGTATATGACATCATAAAGACACATTTGTCTATGTGCCATCATCACGAGTCGTCCCATGATGCCTGAGCTCATGGTCTATATGACATCACAAAGACACATTTGTCTATGTGTCCTATGATGCCTGAGTTCAAAGACACATGGTCTACATGACATCATAAAGACACATTTGTCTATGTGTCCTATGATGCCTGAGTTCATAGGACGTCCTATGATGTTCGGGCAGAGATCATAGGCCATACTATGATGTCCTATGAAGCGTGACAGACACACACACACACACACAGATTTCTTGCTTTTATAGAGTGATTTCCAGAATATCGGATAATTGTGCACATGTCAAAATGATTTACTCCGTTCAAACGTGTGACACATGGAAACGCACGTCCCAATTGGATCAACTTTTTCAGGATCCATGTAAACAATAAAGTTCTGATCTGAACTGTAATCAGATTGAAGAAATTCTGCACATGTAACCGTGGCTAGTGTTGCCATGACCGGCAGGATTAGATCTGGGTGGAACAGATAACATAGCGGTGTTTTCCCCACCCTCCTTAACTCCACTGTGGTGCCCTTGAGCAAGGCCCTTAACTCCAACTGCTCCAGTGGAGCTGCACAGTGGCCACAGGTCAGTCTATGGTTGTACTGGGCAGCTTCCTGGTGTGAATGTGCAACTGTGTGAGTGTGAACAGGGCATCCTTGAAAAAGGGAGGTTGCCTCTCAATGGAACTACCCTGTATAAATATTTTATAAAAAAAAAAAAAAAGATGCACTCTTCTTCTTCGCTGGAACAGTTAAACTGAAAATTTCCGCAGCATGCACATAAACTTTAAGATTAAATGATCTGTCAACAATAAAAATCTGTGTCGACAAAGTTTTATGATCGACGTTATCGACAAAGTCGACTAATCATTTCAGCCCTAATCTACTGTATGTCTTTGCACTTTACTGCAACCATTTGCACAAATGTCACATCGGCTGCTGTTTGATATTGCACTACTGCCCATGGACATTCCAGACTGTCACTGTTTGCACCTCCTCTACCGCACTGAATTTGCACTACTGGTATTATTATTGCATATAGGATTGTTGTTGTTTTTACAGTGGGGTAAAAAAGTATTTAGTCAACCACCAATTGTGCACGTTATCCCACTTAAAAGATGAGAGAGGTCTCCAATTTTCATCATAGGTATACCTCAACTATGAGAGACAAAATGTGAAAAAAAAAATCCAGAAAATCACATTGTCTGATTTTTAAAGAATTTATTTGCAAATTATGGTGAAAAATAAGTATTTGGTCAATAACAAAAGTTCATCTCAATACTTTGTTATATACCCTTTGTTGGCAATGACAGAGGTCAAACGTTTTCTGTAAGTCTTCACAAGGTTTTCACACACTGTTGCTGGTATTTTGGCCCATTCCTCCATGCAGATCTCCTCTAGAGCAGTGATGTTTTGGGGCTGTCGCTGGGCAACATGGACTTTCAACTCCCTCCAAAGATTTTCTATGGGGTTGAGATCTGGAGACTGGCTAAGCCACTCCAGGACTTTGAAATGCTTCTTACGAAGCCACTCCTTCATTGCCCGGGCGGTGTGTTTGGGATCATTGTCATGCTGAAAGACCTAGCTACATTTCATCTTCAATGCCCTTGCTGATGGAAGGAGGTTTTCACTCAAAATCTCACGATACATGGCCCCATTCATTCTTTCCTTTACACGGATCAGTTGTCCTGGTCCCTTTGCAGAAAAACAGCCCCAAAGCACAATGTTTCCACTCCCATGCTTCACAGTAGGTATGGTGTTCTTTCTCCTCCAAACACGACAAGTTGAGTTTTTACCAAAAAGTTCTATTTTGGTTTCATCTGACCATATGACATTCTCCCAATCCTCTTCTGGATCATCCAAATGCTCTCTAGCAAACGTCAGACAGGCCTGGACATGTACTGGCTTAAGCAGGAGGACACGTCTGGCACTGCAGGATTTCAGTCCCTGGCGACGTAGTGTGTTACTGATGGTAGCCTTTGTTACTTTGGTCCCAGCTCTCTGCAGGTCATTCACTAGGTCCCCCTGTGTGGTTCTGGGATTTTTGCTCACCGTTCTCGTGATCATTTTGACCCCACGGGGTGAGATCTTGCGTGGAGCCCCAGATCGAGGGAGATTATCAGTGGTCTTGTATGTCTTCCATTTTCTAATAATTGCTCCCACAGTTGATTTCTTCACACCAAGCTGCTTACCTATTGCAGATTCAGTCTTCCCAGCCTGGTGCAGGTCTACAGTTTTGTTTCTGGTGTCCTTTGACAGCTCTTTGGTCTTGGCCACAGTGGTGTTTGGAGTCTGACTGTTTGAGGTTGTGGACAGGTGTCTTTTATACTGATAATGAGTTCAAACAGGTGCCATTAATACAGGTAACGAGTGGAGGACAGAGGAGCCTCTTAAAAAAGAAGTTACAGGTCTGTGAGAGCCAGAAATCTTGCTTGTTTGTAGGTGACCAAATACTTATTTTCCACCATAATTTGCAAATAAATTCTTTAAAAATCAGACAATGTGATTTTCTGGATTTTTTTTTTCTCATTTTGTCTCTCATAGTTGAGGTATACCTATGATGAAAATTGGAGACCTCTCTTATCTTTTAAGTGGGAGAACTTGCACAATTGGTGGCTGACTAAATACTTTTTTGCCCCACCGTATCTTTATTCTTTTTTTCTTATATTACGTACAACTACTAAGAGAGAGAGAGAAACTGCATTTTGATTCTCCTGTATGTCCTGTACATATTGAGTATTGACAATAAAAATCTTTGAATCTTGAACCTTGAATCTTCTAGACCAATTTCTAATTTGCCTTTTATTTCAAAACTCTTTTTAGAAAGAGTTGTTGCTACACAACTATTTGACCACTTGCAGGGAAACTGTTTACTTGAAGCATTTCAGTCAGGGTTTACAATTCATCATAGTCCTGAAATAACTTTAGTGAAGGTCACTAATGACCTTCTCATAGCAGCTGATAATGGACTTGTTTCTGTACTTGTCCTTTTAGACCTTAGTGCAGTTTTTGATATTATCGACCATAATATTTTACTTGACAGATAAGAACACTTTGTTGGACTTAATGGAACTTCTTTGCAGTAGTTTAAATCTTATTTATCTCATAGGTTCCAGTTGACTCATGTCAATAATGAGTGTTCTTTAAATTCAAAGCTCAGTCACGGAGTTCCACAGGGTTCTGTGTTAGGTCCTATTCTTTTTAGTTTATATACGCTTCAGTTAGGTAATATCAGAAAACATTTCAGAAATTTTCATTGTTATTGTTGTTAGATGATAGTAATCAATGAACTAAATTTGAGGCATGTCTTAAGGAACTCAGCGCGTGGATGACTTGTAATTTCTTGCCATTAAATTCAGGTAAGACTGAAGTCATTCTAGCTGGCCCAAAAAACCTTATAAATACTTTCCCAAATCAGACTCTTAGTTTGGATGGGGTTACTGTCATGCGCCGAGTGCTGGAGTTCTATGCCAGACTCGGTCTCATGGCTTTTTTCTGCTTATTTACTCATTTGTTGCATTTTATGCTTTTGGGTTTATGTATAATTATTCTGCTTGCCATTTTTCTGTTTGTGTTAATGTTATAATTATATTTTTTGTACTTAATTATAATTATACTTTGACGTGTTATTTTTATTCTTTATATTCCAGTATGGTTCTTTTTACTGTTGACAGCTGTCAGGGGCATGAAGCCTCGTATGGGCATGCCCTGTCAGCTGTCAGTGTGGGTTTGCCTCCCTCTCACTGCCTCAGCTGATCCCAATCATGTATCTTCGCTTTCTCCTGCCCGTTCAGATATCCACACCTGTTGTTTATTGTGTTAATGGGTTCTGATCACTATTTAAGGGGCTGCACACTTTTGTCCAGTGCAGCACCCTACTCGCAGCTACTTGCAGCTTTTTCTATGAGCCGTAAGTGTTTTTCTCTTATTCTATTTTTTCCCCTAGCGTGTGTCCCACAAGTAGTCTTCCAGGTTAGCCGGCGATATCCCTCGCCTTAGCTTCAGCTATTTTACTTGCCTGTTCATGAGTTGTTTTAACTCCAGGTTTAGCCGGAGACTTCCCTCACTAGCTTTAGCTATTTTGCTACCCGTTTCTTTCTCTCCACGAGTTTTTGTAACTCTGATGTTTCTTTCAAAAAATCATCAAACTCACAGCCTGTGCGTGGAGCTTTTTTCCCTGCCCTGAAGGGCGATTATGACAGTTACTCTCTCTCCTAACAGTTCTGTGAGGAATCTTGGAGTCATTTTTGATCAAGACCTGTCCTTTAATTTGCATATTAAACTTGTTTCTAAAACTGCTTTTTATCACTTGCGTAATATTGACAAGACTAGAAACATCTTGTCTCAGAGTGATGGTGAGAAACTAATCCATGCTTTTATTAGTTATAGATTAGATTATTGTAATTATTATCAGGCTGTCCTAAAATATTTCTAAAGTCTTCAGTTGATCCAAAATGCTGCAGCTAGAGCTTTAACAGGTACTAGAAAGACAGATCATATCTCTCCAGTTCTGGCCTCCCTTTGTTGGCTTCCCATAGAATTGAGAATTAAATTTAAAATTCTTCTCCTCCGTTGCAAAGCTCTAAATAATCAGGTCCCATGTTATTTAAAAGATCTGATCGTGCCTTATCATCCTAACAGAGCACTATGCTCCCAAAATGCAGGATTACTTGTAATACCTAGAATCTCCAAAAGTACAATGGGAGGCAGAGCATTCAGTTATCAGGCTCCTCTCCTGTGGAACCAGCTGCCAATCTGGATTCAGGAGTCAGACTATCTCTTGTTTTTAAGAATAGGATTAAAATCTTCCTTTTTGACATTGCCTATAGTTAGGATTTGATCAGGTGACCCCAAATCCTCCCTTAGTTATGCTGCTAATAGGTTGAGACAGCCGGGGGACCTCCCACGATGCACTGGGCTTCATTCCATTCTTCACTCTCAACGTAATATTTTTGCTGGTCATTAACATCTGTTTGTTCTCTCACATAGATTGAGTCCCCGTTGTGCTGTTTGCTCTCTACACATCTGTTCTTTTCTTCTTCTTTTCTATCCCCTCACCCCCCAGTTAGTCAGAGCAGATGACTGCCCCTCCCTGAGCCTGGCTCTGCTGGAGGTTTCTTCCTGCTAAAAGGAAGTTTTTCCTCTCCACCGTCACCAAGTGCTTGCTCACCGGGGATCGCCTGATTGCTGGGGTCTTTCTACAATTGTAGGGTTTTACCCTACAGTTTGAAAATGCTACGAGATGACTGTTGTTGTGAAATGGTGCTATATAAATAAAGTTGAATTGAAGCTACAAAAAGATGTGCATCACTCTCATGTTTCTTCACTTTTATACAGGTGGCGAACAAACTGGTGTGTTGGCGCATTTTTGCTACCCATAGGCTGGATGAAACTACAAATGACGGTTATGCGCATGCATCAAATGCTTGGACTAGTAGATGAAAAAATGGAGTATATACACAACCCCATGCACACCAGCCTCATCCAAAGCGGACATGCATCTCAGCACATGATAGCAGCGGTATGGCATAAACAAGGTTTCACTTCTATCCTTATCATTGTCTTGTTCAACTTCCAGCTATATCTCAGGAGTCACTCCTTTGCTGTGCTGACCTAACTAGACAATGAGACTTCAGCACCATCTAGTGGATTGAAAAGTCAATTGATTTTTATTACTCCAAGTTTGGATTTGCAACTTTTATTAATAATTCTTAATAAAGTATCACAATGCTGGTGTCTCTGAATCAGTTCAGTGTCACCACTGTAAAGTATCACGATTTTATGTTATATCAATTTTTTTCCCCCACCACTGCTGGTTGAACAATCAAAAAAGGCGGCACTAATTGCTGGAAAAGACAGGGTTTCCTCTGGTAACATTTCTGCGTGGTGGTCCACCATCTTTGGATCTTTGCCACCACGCTAAGGAAATATGAATTTAAGAAAAAAAAAATGCGTAGAAATGATGCTCCCCAAGCGCACACACGCAACGCGCGTGACCGTCATCCGCGCAGAGTTCAGAAGCGCGCCGCTTGCGTCTGTTCCATTCAGCAGGCAGTATCTCTCTAGCGCAGGGCTCCTCAGATGGCCGACCCAATCACAAGTCAGTCCGGACCGGAATGTGCCACATTATGTGCGTTTCTTACCAACTTTGCTGCGCTGCCTGAGTGTTGTGTTGTGCAACACCGTTGCACAGAGCATTCAGCCCATTTCCAAACATAGCAGGGTTGCCGAACACTACTACCAGCTTGCTGAGACCTGTGTGAAGTTTGCCCCCAGTCTTGCAAAGCTGCCATCGCTTGTGTGTGATGCTCATTGCTCATATGTGAATGTGCCCATTTCTTGTGTATGTGCACCCATCAACGCCAGCGCAATTACATGCAGTAATGTTCTGTAACTGCCGCCGTGATGTCGCTTTCAAAGTTGGCGCTGACAAAAAAAAAAAAAAGATGGACGATCAGAAAAACCAAGAATTCAAAGAGGAATGGACAGAAAAATATACGTTCATTCTGCCAGAGTCCAGCATAAAACCACTGTGGCTGATTTGCAGCGACACGGTTGTTGAATACTTAGGTGAGTCAGACAAACCTGCTCAGCTGAAATCTTCATAATAAGCTGCAGACTGTCAGATTTATGATCCATCAAGAAAGAGCAGCTGAGGCCTCATTCAGAGTGGCCTGGGTCTTGCAAACCAGCTAAATGGTGATAATAAGAATGCACAGTTCATTTCATTAGCTGTGGACAAATCAACAGCCTGTACAGACAATGCACAGTTATGGGTCTGTCAGATATTACAGTGAAGCAAAGGGGGAATTTTGTTAAGACATTTTTTTTTTTCCACAATATCTTTATTGAACCTTTTTTTTTTTTTAACAAACATGATACAAACAATCAAACACTAACGCTAAAGTACTACAAAAAAAAAAAAATGCACTAAAAACACCAACAACCACCAACAAAATCAAGTCTTCAACAATGCTCCTCTGTTTAGTCTAGACAATCCAATACATAAGTATACATATTATGTTCACCAGTTTGGAATTTACAAGGTCCACACACATCATTCACCTTCTTCTTCAAGAGTTATGTTTAAATTTTTTACATAATCAATAAAAGGTCTCCATATATTCTCAAACACAATTTCCTTTGATTTCAGTATATATGTTATTCTTTCTAATGGAAGGTTTGTTAACATCTGTCTTAACCACTGAGTCACATCTGGTCTATGAGTCTTTTTCCATAATAGTGCAATACATTTTTTGGCATTAAGAAAACTGAGGTCTATGAATGTTCTTTCACTTTTATTAAAATTATGCTTTTCTGGGTACAGACCCAACAAAAACAGTTTAGGATTCAGTATGATTTGTTTTGAGATTATTTTTTCAATTGTTACCCTCACCTCTTCCCAAAACATTCTTATTAATCTACATTCCCATAAACAATGAAATAGGGTTCCTTTACTTTCCATGCATTTTGTGCATGTATCTGGTATATTTTTGTTATATCTATTTAACTCCTCCGGTGTAACATACATCCGCATTAACCATTTGAAATGTATCAATTTAAGGCGTGCATTTATTGATTTGGTTTGAGCTTCTGTACAAGCCAATTCCCATTGTTCCTCCGAAATTTCAATTTGCAGATCTTCTTTCCAGTAGTTTAATCTTTTCAGTGAATTTTCACTTGAAGATAGTGTCAATGAGTTATAAAACTCTGAAATAATACCCTTTCTTTTACTATCTTTCATCATCATTTTTTCCAAGGATGAATAAATAGGTCGAGTGAGAGCTTTATTTTGATTTGATCGAATAAAGTTTCTAAGTTGAAGATATTTAAAAAAATGTGTTCTATTGAGATTAAATTTGATCCTCAGCTCTTCAAAAGACATTATGTTGTCTGCACATGGCAAATATAAATCCTGAATCTTTTGTATCCCTTTTAAATTCCATACTTTAAATACAGCGTCCGCTCTCCCTGGTTTAAAATATTGATTACCCCATATTGGACTAAATTGTGACAATAACTGTGGTTCTTTTAAATAGTTTTTAGCTTCACACCATATTTTGATCATATGCTTTACAAATGGATTTTTAACTTGTTTTTGTAATTTTTTTGCCGAATCTGAGTATATGAATATGGGAAGAGGTAAAGGTAAATTGTATGATTCCATTTCAGTCCAGTGAGGGAGATCATTTGATGAAAAATAATATGTCATAGACCTCAGTTGTGCCGACCAATAATACAACATAAAATTTGGACATTTCAGACCTCCACGATCAAATGGTAAATATAATAAAGACAGACGTAATCTAGCCCTCCTGTTGTTCCATATAAATTCCACTAACTTTTTTTTTATTCTTGAGAATAGATCTAAAGGTGGTGATAAGGGAATGTATTGAAATAAATAAAGTATTTTAGGTAAAATATTACTTTTAAGTATATTGATTCTCCTGATCATCGACATTGGTAGTGACATCCATCTCTGAGTTAACTCATTGATATCTGACATTAAGGCTTCATAGTTGACGCTGGCGACTGATTCTAGCTTAGGCATAATTTGGATTCCTAAATATTTAAACTGATTTACAACATTGAATTGATTTGCCTCAGGGGCTGGGTAATTTCTCTGGGTCTCATTTAGCATTAATATTGAAGATTTAGTTTTATTTATTTTATATCCTGATATTTCCCCAAAATTCTTTATTAAATTCAACAAGGTTGGAATTGATTTTTTTAGATTCGACATAAACAAAATTATATCATCGGCGTACAGGGAGATTTTATGTTCTGTTGGTCCAACTTTAATTCCATATATTTGTGAATGTAAACGTATCGCTATCGCTAAAGGTTCAATTGCCATAGTAAACAGTAAAGGTGAAAGTGGACAGCCTTGTCGACATCCTCTATTGATTTTTATTGGTTTTGAAATATTGTTATTTGTTAGGATTTCTGCTGTAGCATTATTGTATATTATTTGAACCCATTTTATGAAATTATTTCCAAGTCCAAACCTTTGTAGGACTTCAAAAAGAAAGGGCCATTCAACTCTATCAAAGGCCTTTTCGGCGTCCAATGATAGGAGAGCTGTATCCGGTGCTTCTTTATTAAAATAAATAATATTAAATAGTCTTCTTACATTATGGAAGCCTTGTCTACCCTTTATAAAGCCATTCTGATCTCGATTAATAATATTTGGTAAAATTTCTTGTATTCGTCTTGCTAAAATTTTACAGATTATCTTAAGGTCGGTGTTTAATTGGTCTCATATTTTCACATTTATTAGAGGGCTTACCTGGTTTTGGCAGCAGTATAATTAAGGCATTATTTATGTATGATGGTAAATTATTATTTTGAAATGCTTCTAAAACCATTTCCAAAAAAGGTTTTATTAATTTATTCTTAAATTTTTTATAAAGGTCAACTGGAAGACCATCTGGTCCTGCACTTTTTCCTGATTTCATATTATCAATGGCTAGCCCAACTTCTTCTTGACTAATTTTAGACTCCAATATCTCCCTGTTTTCATTTGGTATACACGGTATAGATAGTTCGTTCAAAAACCCATTTAGTTTTGTTAAATCAGGTTCATTTTTGGTATCATATAATTTTTCATAGTAATCTCTAAAGGCTCTATTAATTTCTAAAGGATCTATAACTACCTGTCCGTTACTTATAATACTGGTAATTGGTGTTTTAATTTCCAATTGTTTAATCTGCCATGCTAATAATTTTCCTGATTTTTCACCTTGTTCATAAAAAGATTGTTTCAATCTTAGAAGACTCGAGGCAGCTCTATTCGCTGATTTTTTGTCGTATTCAGCTCTCAAAATCAGTAATTCATTCTCCAACCTTGGGTCACTTCCTGCATACACTTTTTCCTGAAGACTTTTTATTTTATGTTCCAATTTAGCTCTCTCCTCTCGAGTCTTCTTAGATTTTGATCCTGTATAACTAATAATATGTCCCCTAATAAAAGCTTTGAAAGCCTCCCACTTTACACATGCTGATGTTTGTGTAGTATTGATGTCAAAGAACTCGTCTATCTGTTTTTCTATATACTTGACAAATTCCTCATCCTGAAGCCATTTATGCTGAAATTGTCATCTACCTGATTCCTTTGTCAATTTTTTATCTACATATATTAGACAACAGGGTGCATGATCAGAGATCACGATGTTATCATAAAAGCAGTTTTGAATCTTGGACCTTAATTCTGTGGAAATCAAAAAATAATCAATACGTGAGAATGTCTTGTAGGTACTGGAATAACAAGAATAGGCTTTAACTTGTGGTTTCATTTCTCTCCATATATCTAACAATCTCAATTCTTTCATAAAATGATTAATAGTCATCCTACATCCAATGTGCGTACAATCCAGTCCTGTTGATCTATCCACACCTGGATTCAATGTACAATTAAAATCCCCTGCTATTATATGTTGCCCTGTAAGTGATGATAAGATGAGAAATAAATTAGCAAAGAACTTCTGATCATCTATATTGGGACCATATAAGTTCACAAGATTTATATTTTCTAATAGCAAAGAACCTTGAATGATTACATATCTTCCAAATTTGTCTCCAATTACATTTTTCACTTGAAAAGGAACTGATTTATGTATGAGAGTCATAACTCCCCTGGCTCGGGATGAAAATGAAGAGGTGAATACACTTCCCTGCCATCTACTCCTAATTCTTTTAACATCCTCCTCTATCAGATGAGTTTCTTGTAAAAACACAATTCTTGAACCCATGTCCTTTATTTTATTCATAACTTGTTTAAGTTTTTTTAAATTTTGTAGACCTCTGCAATTCCATGAAGTTAAATTAAGATTAACACTTTGGTCCATGATCAATAGAGAGTTTGGGATTACCTTGCAGTGTAAACATGCTCATACAGAGAAGCAAAAACATGAGTGGTTGAACATTCATCCTACAAACTACACACAAACAAATTTCCCCTTCCCACACTTGTGGCAAACCCCCCAAAATCAAAAGAAAAATTCTGTCTCCCGATATAGCCATCGACCGTTCCACACCCACGGGGAACAGCCTAAGCCACTCCTTCTTCATCCTCCCAATCACCCTAACTCTACTGCTTTTAATGACGTAACATTAACTCTCCTCTGTAGTTTTCCAACTTAACTCCAAAATTTTTAACAACTTTGTACATCATAGTTTGTTTTTTTTTTGTTTGTTTTGTTTTTGTTTTGTTTTTTTAATATATAATACAATCTATATTTTGTAAACTTACTATTTACTTCAAGTCAGTCAGATGCCTGTGCAAATGCTTAATTATTCTACCTTATATTTTGTTCATGCTTAGCTCCCACCAGTCTCTTCTTCTTCTTTGATCTACTTGATGAACTCCTGCGCCTCCTCTGGGGTCTTGAAGATGTGGGTTCTGCCCTCATACGTGGTCAGCAGTCTCGCAGGATAGATTA
The DNA here is from genome assembly GCA_020510985.1 of Pholidichthys leucotaenia. Classification (NCBI taxonomy): domain Eukaryota; kingdom Metazoa; phylum Chordata; class Actinopteri; order Cichliformes; family Pholidichthyidae; genus Pholidichthys; species Pholidichthys leucotaenia. Next base: position 284,820,735 of record CM035847.1, on the reverse strand, counting down.
CACCATGACGAATCCCAAGGTTGCGCAGCTCCTTACGTACGGGATCAAACTGCTTCCTCAATTGCTGGATTCCTGTGGCCAAATCTGGGTAGAACCGCACCTGCTGGTCCTGGTGTTTAATCTCTCCTTTTTTAGCTCGTGCAGCGTTGAAGATCTTCATCCTGTCTCTGTTGCTAAGAAACTTCATAATTAAGGTCCTCGGCGGTCCCTTATCTCTCCGTGGGCCAATACGATGTGCTTTTTCCAGAACCACTGCTGATTGCAACTCCTCGCTGCCCAGCACCTCCGGAATCCACTTTTCCAGAAAGGAACATACGTCCCGACCTTTTGATTCCTCTGGAAGACCCACCAGCCTCAAATTATTCTGTCTCGACCGAGATTCCAAATCCAAAATATTATCTTCCAGAGATTTATTTTTTTTTTCCAAAGTGCGCACCTTTAATTGAAGACGGGTGACGTCATCTTCAGCACTAGCGAGACGGAGCTCCATCTGCGCCGTTCGTTCTACACAGTCACCCAATTCCTTTCTTATTCCTTCCAACGCTGTCATAATCCCATCAAATCTAGAGGAAAAGTCCGCTCTCATTGAACTCATGGCAGCCATCAGCGCATCTGCGCCATTCCCCGCAGATATCGCAGCGTTGCCAGCCTCCTCCGCCATATATGGAGTTTTGTTTACTGCGTCACAGACCTGAAAGTCCGTTAATTTGGACTGTTTCGGCGGCTCGCTTTTTCCTTTTCCTGGTTTTCCAGCCTTAGGCTTCGCCCACATATCTTCGCCCAAATGCTGGGATACGTTCTGTCCCAAATGAGAGAGTTATTTGCCGATTTTTTTTTTTCCAGGAGCAGAGCAGAGCGAGACACGTCCGTCCTACGTGGCAGCCATAACCGGAAGTCTGTTAAGACATTTTAGGTATCAAACCCCTCCATAGTTACACAAGTGGTGAGAATATTTATTAAGGCATCATGCAGATGCTGAAAGAAAAACAAACTGGTGGTGTCCACTGCAACTGATGGAGCTCCAGCCATGAATGGGAGAGAGAGAGGAGCTTCCAGAGCATGAAAAAGCACCATCAAGACCTGCTGTCATATCACTGCATCATTCACCAGTCAGTGTTGTGAGCCAGTCTGGGAAAAGAATATTCAGAAGTGATGGAAACTATTATGAAACTTGTGAACTACCCGAGATCCTCTTCAGCACCGCCTTTTATGCGCATTTCTGAGTGCGGTGAGTGGATGATTGACCTTGTTTTATAGGTGCATCTCATTAAATTAGAATATCATAACTTAATAAAAAATATCATTAAAATTAAATCAAAAAAGGCTTGAAATATTTCCATGTTCAATATGTTTCCTTTTGAATTGTATTGTAAAAAAAAAAAACTTTTTCACAATATTCCAATTTATTGAAATGCACCTCTATTGTAATCTGATCAGGTTTATGTTAAATAAATGTGGGCCTTGTGTAAAAACATTTGTGTACCCTTGACTTGTAGTGTCCAATTAATATTTACTCAGAAGAAAATTTTCTGTTTATTGTCCCTCCCAACATCAAAATGAAATATTTGCTGATGCACCGTGTTCGCACTGCTCCGGACCGCCGACCCACTGGCAAAAACATTTGAGGACTCCTGTTCTAGCGTCACTGTCCAAGAGAAGCATGAGCTTATTAAAGTACTTTAAACATGGAAAAACATCAGAAGGGGTAAGTAGGCAGTGGAGGCATTTTTGGTGGTTTTAACCCACTGGTAAAGGGAACAAAAATGAAGAGTTGCTTAGGTCACAGGTGTGGTTAGACTTCACAAGCAGGGAAAGACAAGAGTGACTGAAATGCTGAGGATTTACTTCACCAGCTACTACAATATTAATTAACTAATTTATGTTCATTATTATGTACCTGGCAGGTTGACGACCAAAATTCACCAAGTCAATGACTTTAATCCATCAGCAGCTTTCAGACAAACTAAACGTGCCAACATTTGGATTTCAAAATAAGAGAAGTTTTTCCTGCTGTCTGGGTGGTGCGGAGATTTGTAAAATACTATAAATGTTTAGAAATATTATAACAGAAATAACTGCATCTTTTGGTCATTTAAAGTTAATTTATTTTATTAAACACAATTTTTTTTCCACAATATTTTTATTGAACCTTTTTTACAAACATAACACAAACAATCAAACACTAACACTAAAGTAATAAAAAAAAAATGTACTAAAACACACCAACAACCACTAACAGGAACAGGTCTTCAACAATGCTCCTCTGTTTAGTCTAGGCAATCCATTACATAAGTATACATATTATACATTCACCAGTTTGGAATTTATAAGGTCCACACACATCATTCACCTTCTTCTTCAAAAGTTATGTTTAAATTCTTTACATAATCAATAAAAGGTCTCCATATATTCTCAAACACATTTTCCTTTGATTTCAGTATGTATGTTATTCTTTCTAGTGGAAGGTTTGTTAACATCTGTCTTAACCGCTGAGTCACATCTGGTCTATGAGTCTTTTTCCACAATAGTGCAATACATTTTTTGGCGTTAAGCAAACTGAGGTCTATGAATGCTCTTTCACTTTTATTAAAGTTGTGCTTTTCTGGATGCAGACCCAACAAAAACAATTTAGGATTCAATATGATTTGTTTTGAAATTATTTTTTCACTTGTTCCCCTCACCTCTTCCCAAAACACTCTAATTTTTCTACATTCCCATAAACAATGAAATAAGGTTCCTTTACTTTCCATACATTTTGTGCATGTATCTGGTATGTTTTTGTTATATCTATTTAATTCCACCGGTGTAACATACATCCGCATTAACCATTTAAAATGTATCAATTTTAGACGTACATTTATTGATTTGGTTTGAGCTTCTGTACAAGCCAATTCCCATTGTTCCTCTGAGATTTCAGTTTGCAGGTCTTCTTTCCAATAATTCAGTCTTTTCTGTGAGTTTTCACTTGAAGATAATGTCAATGAGTTATAAAACTCTGAAATAATACCCTTTCTCTTACTATCTTTCGTCAAGATTTTTTCCAAGGATGAATAAATAGGTCGAGTGAGAGCATTGTTTTGATTTGATAGAATAAAGTTCCTAATCTGAAGATATTTAAAAAAATGTGTTCTATTAAGATTAAATTTGATCCTCAGCTCTTCAAAAGACATTATGTTATCTGAACATGACAAATATAAATCTTGAATTTTTTGGATCCCTTTTAAATTCCATACTTTAAATACAGCATCCGCTCTCCCTGGTTTAAAATATTGATTACCCCATATTGGACTAAATTGTGACAGTAAGTGTGGTTCTTTTAAATATTTTTTAGTTTCACACCATATTTTGATCATATGCTTTACAAATGGATTTTTAACTTGTTTCTGTAATTTTTTTGCCGAGTCTGAGTATATGAATATGGGAAGAGGTAAAGGTAAATTGTATGATTCCATTTCAGTCCAGTGAGGGAGATCATTTGATGAAAAATAATATGTCATAGATCTCAGTTGTGCTGACCAGCAATACAACATAAAGTTTGGACATTTCAGACCTCCACGATCAAATGGTAAATATAGTAAGGACAGACGTAATCTAGCCTTCCTATTGTTCCATATAAACTCCACTAACTTTTTTTTAATTCTTGAGAATAGATCTGAAGGTGGTGGTAAAGGAATGTATTGAAATAAATAAAGTATTTTGGGTAAGATATTACTTTTAAGTATATTAATTCTCCCGATCATCGACATTGGTAGTGACATCCATCTCTGAATTAACTCATTAATGTCTGTCATTAAGGCTTTGTAGTTGGCACTGGTGACTGATTCCAGCTTGGGCACAATTTGAATTCCTAAATATTTAAACTGATTTACAACATTGAATTGATTTACCTCAGAAGCTGGGTGCTTTCTCTGGGACTCATTTAGCATTAATATTGAAGATTTAGTTTTATTTATTTTATATCCTGATATTTCCCCAAAATTCTTTATTAAATTCAACAAGGTCGGAATTGATTTTTTAAGATTCGACATAAACAAAATTATGTCATCGGCATACAGGGAGATTTTATGTTCTGTTGGTCCAACCTTAATTCCATATATTTGCGGATGTAAACGTACTGCCATCGCTAAAGGTTCAATTGCCATAGTAAACAGTAAAGGTGAAAGTGGACAGCCTTGTCGACATCCTCTATTGATTTTTATTGATTTTGAGATATTACTGTTTGTTAGGACTTCTGCTGTAGCATTATTATATATTATCTGAACCCATTTTATGAAATTATTTCCAAGTCCAAACCTTTGTAAGACTTCAAAAAGAAAAGGCCATTCGACCCTATCAAAGGCCTTTTCGACGTCCAATGATAGGAGAGCTGTATCCGGTGCTTCTTTATTAGAGTAAATAATATTGAATAATCTTCTTACATTATGGAAGCCTTGTCTTCCCTTTATAAAGCCATTCTGATCTCGGTTAATAATATTTGGTAATATTTCTTGTATTCGTCTGGCTAAAATTTTACAGATTATCTTAAGGTCTGCATTTAATAGGCTTATTGGTCTCATATTTTCACATTTATTAGAGGGTTTACCTGGTTTTGGCAACAGTATAATTAAGGCATTATTCATGTATGATGGTAAATTACTATTTTGAAATGCTTCTAACACCATTTCCAAAAAAGGCTTTATTAATTTATTCTTAAATTTTTTATAGAGGTCAACTGGAAGACCATCTGGTCCTGCACTTTTTCCTGATTTCATATTATCAATGGCTAGCCCAACTTCTTCTTGACTAATTTTAGACTCCAGTATCTCCCTGTTTTCATTTGGAATACATGGTATAAATAGTCCGTCCAAAAACCCATTTAGTTTTGTTAAGTCAGTTTCATTTTTTGTATCATATAATTTTTCATAGTAATCTCTAAAGGCTCTATTAAGTTCTAAAGGATCTACAACTACCTGCCCATTACTTATAATACTGGTAATTGGTGTTTTAGATTCTAATTGTTTAATCTGCCATGCCAATAATTTTCCTGATTTTTCACCTTGTTCATAAAAAGATTGCTTCAATCTTAGAAGACTCGAGGCAGCTCTATTTGCTGATTTTTTGTCATATTCAGCTCTCAGAATTATTAATTCGTTCTCTAACTTTGGGTCACTTCCTGCATACACTTTTTCTTGAAGAATTTTTAATTTGTGTTCCAATTGGACTCTCTCCTCTCGAGTCTTCTTAGATTTTGAACCTGTATAACTAATAATATGTCCCCTAATAAAAGCTTTGAAAGCCTCCCACTTTATACATGCTGATGTTTGTGTAGTATTAATATTGAAGAACTCATCTGTTTTTCTATGTACTTAACAAATTCCTCATCCTGAAGCCATTTATGCTGAAATTGCCACCTACCTGGCTCCTTTGTCAATTTCTTATCTACATATATGAGACAACAGGGTGCATGATCAGAGATCACAATATTATCATAAAAGCAGTTTTGAATCTTGGACCTTAATTCTGTGGAGATCAAAAAATAGTCAATACGTGAGAATGACTTGTAGGTATTAGAATAACAAGAGTAGGCTTTAACTTGTGGTTTCATTTCTCTCCATATATCCAGCAATCTCAATTCTTTCATAGAATGCTTAATGATCATCCTGCATCCACTGTGTGTACAGTCCAGTCCTGTTGATCTGTCTATACTGGGATTCAATGTACAATTAAAATCCCCTGCTATTATATGTTGCCCTGTAAGTGATGATAAGATAAGAAATAAATTAGCAAAGAACTTTTGATCATCTATGTTGGGACCGTATAAGTTCACCAGATTTATGTTTTCTAATAGCAAAGATCCTTGAATAATTAGATATCTTCCAAATTTGTCTCCAATTACATTTTTCACTTGAAATGGGACTGATTTATGTATGAGAGTCATAACTCCCCTGGCTCGGGATGAAAATGATGAGGTGAACACACTTCCTTGCCATCTTCTCCTAATTCTTTTTACATCCTCCTCTATTAGATGGGTTTCTTGTAAAAACACAATTTTTGAACCTATGTCTTTTATTTTATTCATAACTTGTTTAAGTTTTTTTAAATTTTGTAGACCTCTGCAATTCCATGAAGTTAAATTAAGATTAATGCTTTGGTCTATGATCAATAGGGGGTTTAGGATTACCTCACAATATAAACATGCTCATACAGAGAAGCAAAAACATGAGTGGTTGAACATTCATCCTACAAACTACACACAAACAAATTCCCCCTTCCCACCTTCGTGGTAAACCCCCCAAAATCAAAAAAAAAATTCCGTCTCCCGATATAGCCATCGACCGCTCCACACCCACGAGGATCAGCCAAAACCACTCCTTCTTCATCCTCCCAATCACCCTAACTCTACTGCTTTTAATAACGTAACATTAACTCTCTTCTGTAATTTTCCAATTTAACTCCAAAATTTTATAGCAATTTTGTACATCATAGTTTTTTTGTTGTTTTTTTTAATATATAATACAATCTATATTTTGTAAACTTGCTATATGCTTCAAATCAGTTAAATGCCTATGTAAATGCTTAAATATTCTACCCTATATTCTGTTCATGCTTAGCTCCCACCAGTCTCTTCCTGGATCTTCTTGATGAGCTCCTGCGCCTCCTCAGGGGTCTTGAAGATGTGTGTTCTGCCCTCATATGTGACCAGAAGTCTTGCAGGGTGAATCACTCCATGACAAATCCCAAGGTTGCGCAGTTCTTTACGGATGGGGTCAAACTGCTTCCTTAATTGTTGGATTCCTGAGGCCAAATCTGGGTAGAACCGCATCTGTTGATCTTGGTATTTAATTTCTCCTTTAGCTCGCGCCGCGTTGGAGATCGTCATCCTGTCTCTGTAGCTGAGGAACTTCATAATTAGCGTCCTCGGTGCTGCCTTGTTATCTCTCGGTGGGCCTATTCGGTGGGCGCTTTCCAAGACGGCTGATGAATTTAGCTCTGCGTTGACCCACCCCTCCAAAAAGGAGCATGGATCACGACCTTCGGCTCCCTCCGGTAAACCCATCAGCCTCAGGTTGTTCCGTCTCGACCGGGACTCCAAGTCCAGGACATTATCTTCCAGACATTTATTTTTTTTTTCCAAAGTGCGCACCTTTAATTGAAGTCCGCTGACGTCATCCTCCGCACTGGACACACGAAGCTCCACCTGCGTCACTCGCTGCACGCAGTCACCCAATTCCTTTCTCATTGCATCCAACGCTGCCATAATCCCATCAAGTTTAGCGGAAAAGTCTGCTCTCATTGAGCTAATGGCAGCCAGCACTGCACCTGTGCCGCCATCATCAGCAGTCACCGCACCACCGCTAGTTTCATCCGCCATATCCGCAGCTTTTTCTGCTGCGCCACAGACGTGAAAGTCCGTTAATTTGGACTGCTTCGGCGGTTCAATTTTTCCCCCACCTGATTTCCCAGCCTTAGGCTTCACCGGCATATCCTCGCCCAAACGCTGGGAAAAGTTCTATTCCAAATGAGAGAGTTATTTGCCGAATTTTTATCTCTAGGAGCAGAGCAGAGTGATACGTGTCCTTCTACGTGGCCGCTATAACCGGAAGTCCATTAAACACAATTTTAATAATTTTTCTTTGAAATCAGAGTTAAATTATTCTGTTCTGATCAGCAAAATTATGGTCAAAAACATAAACTGTTATAAGGAAAAGGTTAAAAAAAAATTACCACAGTCCATTTCAAATTTATTTAAAAAAAAAACCCAGTAATTTAAAAAAATAGACAAAAAAAAATCGCCATAAAATAATCCACAAATTTAAACTAAAGTCTCAAAAATACAAGAAAAGTCAATTTTACAAGAGGAAATTACAAATTTGAGGAAAATGGCTTCAAATTTAGATAAATTTACAGACAAAAGTAGAAAACTATAAGAAAATTGTTATAAATTTTGGAGAAAAACCTCAAACCTTCAAGAATGAAGTCATTACTCAAGTTTTTAAGTGGGTGCTCTTTGTACCCTCAACTCGAACTAGAAATTTTTGGTTGTCTACTTTTAATTATTAATTTCAAAGCACTGCTTTTACATGAGTAGAATTTCTGGCTACTCTACCCACCTCTGATCATATAATTTAAGTACCATGAGTAAATTACTATTATGAATGTTTTTTTTTCCCCTCCCTACTCTCTCAATGGAAAAAAAGAAACACTAGAATAAAAATACAAAAAGTACACACATTTTTGTCATTTATGTAAACCATGATAAAAAATCATGGAGGACAAAACATGACACTTGATATTTTCTAACCTGTTTGTACAGTTGTGATAAAATTAGGACACCCTGTATAAGCTTGTGTGTGTGTTTTTGATATTAAATATCCATATTTCCAAATATGTTAATGTTAAAAATACTAGGGGATTCATGTAATACAACTTAACAATTAAAAATGAATTAAAGACTTTTCCAAATTTTCTGTCAAATGTAATTCTAAACAAATGGTGAGGAATAAATTAGGACACCCCCCATCTTTTTTAGGATACCCCCACATTCATTCCCACTTAAAATGGATAAGATAAATGTTAAAAAATGCAAATAAAACAAAAACAAGGTAAGACATAGCTACATGAACATTTATTAATAAAGAACTGAATATTTAATGGGGTGTCATAATTTCTTCACATAATTGTATACGACCATAGACAGAAAGAGAAGCTGAATTAGACAGAGCTCAGAGAGGGAAAGATGAGACAGAAGAGAGGAGCCAAGGACAGTAAAGTGTTCAGGCAGAGGGTCCAGGTGAGGTGAGAGCAGAGGAAGGAGAGAAAGATGACACCACTAAAAAGTCCAAATACAGGACGTCTGGGTGGGACCCCAACTGGCCCAATATTCCAACATTCAAGCCTCGGTTGTACCATACTTCAAATGGTAAGTTCCATATGCAATGTTACTGTGCAAAATTAAAAAAAAAAAAAAGTATAAAATTAGCATATTCTGGTTACAATAGTGTCATGTGATCCTCCATCCCCCCCGCCCCGGAGAAATATGTTGCCACCACACCAAGGTCTTTAAGCCAGAGGAAACACTGTAGTAAGATTTTTTTTTTTTCAAAGAGCGCAGCCAAATGCCATAGTTGTGTGATTAAACATCCAACTACAGACAGATTTTAGTTTATGAATTAAAGTGTCATATCAAGGATATTGAATAAATACTCAGAAGGCCTTCCATAAGATCGTGCAGACATATTGCAGGTATTTTCTAAGACTCCGGAGATGCTGTATCCTATCTGCCTAAATTATTCATCTTTCATTCCAGCAGATATAAACCATCACCATTTACTCTTACTGGACAACAGAAAGGCCACAAAGCTCACAATCAGCAGAACAAGACAGAAAATAATTTTAATCAAGAGACGAGATGGTGAACTCTGGGGGAAGTAAATTTCAGTTTAATTTTACACATGTGTTTTAGGCAGTGGGGGGGCAGAAAACACATGACACTACTGTAACCAGAATATGTTAATTTTATACTATTTATTTCTTTTTTTTAAATTTTGCACAGTAACTTTGCATATGGAACTTATCCCTTGAAGTACTGTACAACCAAGGCTTGAATGTTGGAATATTGGGCCAGTTGAGGTCCCACCCAAACGTCCTGTGTTTGGACTTTTTACTGGTGTCATCCTTCTCTCCTTCCTCTGCTCTCACCTCTCCTGGACCCTCTGCCTAAACACTTTACTGTCCTTGGCTCCTCTCTTCTGTCTCATCTTGCCCTCTCTGAGCCCTGTCTAATTCAGCAGGGTAAGAAAATAGTTTAGTTAGAAAATATCAAGTGTCATGTTTTGTCCTGCAGGATTTTTTTTTGTCATGCTTTACATAAATGACAAAAATATGAGTATTTTTTGTATTTTTATTCTAGTGTTTCTTTTTTTTCCCATTGACAAAGTAGGGAGAGGAAAAAACATTCATAATAGTAATTCTGTCATGAGTCAGGGCGCAGTGTTCCCACAGAGCACAGACTCTTAATTTATTTCTGAGTATTCTATGTCTGTTATTATTATTTTGTCTGTTTCTGTATATATTTTGGTTTGTTGACACGAGTGCCCTCCTCTTTTCCAGACACTCCCATTAGCTGCTCACAGTCTGGTCCCCAGTCATCTCAGCTGTGAGCAGTTGTGTAACTGGGTCACCTGCCTGCTCAGCCGCTCACACCTGCTGCTCATTAATTTGTCTCTTATTTAAGGATTATCAGTTTAGTCTCTCACCGTGGCAGTCTTGATGTTAGCTGATCTCATTCCATTGTAAGTTTTCTCCTCATCTCCTCCAGAGCAATTCCAGCTCTGGAGTGCCTTCCTAGTAAGTTACCCTTGTTTATATTTTTGTATTGTCTGCACAGTTATGGAATTTTTGTTATTAAATGTCACTGCTGCAGTTCAGCATCTGGGTCTGTATTTCTGCCCCGGAGGGGCCACTCATGACAAATTTACTCATGCATACTTAAATTATGATCAGAGATGGGTAGAGTAGCCAGAAATTCTACTCATGTAAAAGCAGTGCTTTGAAATTAATAATTAAAAGCAGACAACCAAAAATTTCTAGTTAAGTTAAGGGTACAAAGAGCACCCACTTAAAAAACTAGAGTAATGACTTCAGTCTTGAAGGTTTGAGGTTTTTCTCCAAAATTTATAACAATTTTCTTATAGTTTTCCACTTTTCTATGTAAATTTATCTAAATTTGAAAACCATTTCCCTCAAATTTGTAATTTCCTCTTGTAAAATTGAATTTTCTTGTACATTTTAGACTTTATTATAAATTTGTGGATTATTTTATGGCTATTTTTTGTCTATTTTTTGTTAAATAAAATTATTGTTTTTAAATAAATTTGAAACAGACTGTGTTTTTTTTTTTTTTTTTTTTACTTTTTTTCCTTATAACAATTTACACTTTTGACCATAATTTTGCAGAGCCAGAACAAAACAACAATTTAACTCTGATTTCAAAGAAAAAAATATTAATAAACTTGTATTTAATGAAATAAATTAACTTAACTCGACTTCCGGTTATGGCGGCCGCCTAGAAGGACACGTATCACTCTGCTCTGCCCTTGGAAATAAAAATTCGGCAAATAACTCTCTCATTTGGAACAGAACTTTTCCCAGCGTTTGGGTGAGGATATGCCGGTGAAGACTAAGGCTGGGAAATCAGGAGGGGGAAAAATTGAATCGCCGAAGCAGTCCAAATTAACGGACTTTAAAGTTTGTGGCGCAGTAGAAAAAGCTGCGGATATGGCGGATGAAACTAGCGGTGGTGCGGTAACTGCTGCTGCTGACGATGACGGCACAGGTGCAGTGCTGGCTGCCATTAGCTCAATGAGAGCAGACTTTTCCGCTAAACTTGATGGGATTATGGCAGCGTTGGATGCAATGAGAAAGGAGTTGGGTGACTGCGTGGAGCGAGTGACGCAGGCGGAGCTTCGTGTCTCAAGTGCGGAGGATGAAATTAGCGGACTTCAAATAAAGGTGCGCACTTTGGAAAAAAAAAATAAAGATCTGGAAAATAGTGTTCTGGACTTGGAATCTCGGTCCAGAAGGAACAACCTGAGGCTGGTGGGTTTACCGGAGGGAGCCGAAGGTCGTGATTCATGCTCCTTTTTGGAGGGGTGGATCCCGGAGGCGCTGAACAACGCGGAGCTAAAATCATCAGTCGTCTTGGAAAGCTCCCACCGAATTGGCCCACCGAGAGGTAACAAGGCAGCACCGAGGACGCTAATTATGAAGTTTCTCAGCTACAGAGACAGGATGACGATCTCCAACGCGGTGCGGGCCAAAGGAGAAATTAAATACCAAGATCAGCAGGTGCGGTTCTACCCAGATCTGGCCTCAGGAATCCAACAATTAAGGAAGCAGTTTGACCCCATCTGCAAAGAACTGCGCAACCTTGAGATTCGTCATGGAGTGATTCACCCTGCAAGACTTCTGGTCACATATGAGGGCAGAACACGCATCTTCAAGACCCCCGAGGAGGTGCAGGAGCTCATCAAGAAGATCCAGGAAGAGACTGGTGGGAGCTAAGCATGAACAGAATATAGGGTAGAATATTTGAGCATTTAACTGATTAGAAGCATATAACAAGATTACAAAATATAGAATGTATTACATATTAAAAAAAAAAAAAAAAAAAAGTATTTGCTAAAAAAAAATTGGAGTTAAATTGGAAAATTACAGAAGAGAGTTAATGTTACGTTATTAAAAGCAGTAGAGTTAGGGTGATTGGGAGGATGAAGAAGGAGTGGCTTTGGCTGTTCCTCGTGGGTGTGGAACGGTCGATGGCTATATCGGGAGACGGAATTTTTCTTTTGCTTTTGGGGGGATTGCCACAAATGTGGGAAGGGGGAATTTGTTTGTGTGTAGTTTGTAGGGTGAATGTTCAACCACTCATTTTTTTGCTTTTCTGTTTGAGCATGTTTACACTGCAAGGTAATCCCAAACTCCCTATTGATTATAAATCAAAGCGTTAATCTTAATTTAACTTCATGGAATTGCAGAGGTCTACAAAATTTAAAAAAACTTAAACAAGTTATGAATAAAATAAAAGACATGGGTTCAAAAATTGTGTTTTTACAAGAAACTCATCTAATAGAGCAAGATGTAAAAAGAATTAGGAGTAGATGGCAAGGAAGTGTATTCACCTCTTCATTTTCATCCCGAGCCAGGGGAGTTATGACTCTCATACATAAATCAGTCCCATTTCAAGTGAAAAATGTAATTGGAGACAAATTTGGAAGATATGTAATCATTCAAGGATCTTTGCTATTAGAAAACATAAATTTGGTGAACTTATATGGTCCCAATATAGATGATCAAAAGTTCTTTGCCAATTTATTTCTTATCTTATCATCACTTACAGGGCAACATATAATAGCAGGGGATTTTAATTGTACATTGAATCCCAGAATAGATAGATCAACAGGACTGGACTGTACGCACAATGGATGTAGGATGACCATTAATCATTTTATGAAAGAATTGAAATTGATAGATATATGGAGAGAAATGAAACCACAAGTTAAAGCATACTCTTGTTATTCCAATACCTACAAGACATTCTCACGTATAGATTATTTTTTGATCTCCACAGAATTAAGGTCCAAGATTCAAAACTGTTTTTATGATAACATCGTGATCTCTGATCATGCACCCTGCTGTCTAATGTATGTAGATAAGAAATTGACAAAGGAACCAGGTAGATGGCAATTTCAGCATAAATGGCTTCAGGATGAGGAATTTGTTAAGTATATAGAAAAACAGATAGATGAGTTCTTTGATATCAATACTACACAAACATCAGCATGTGTAAAGTGGGAGGCTTTCAAAGCTTTTATTAGGGGACATATTATTAGTTATACAGGTTCAAAATCTAAGAAGACTCGAGAGGAGAGAGTCCAATTGGAACATAAAATAAAAATTCTTCAAGAAAGAGTATATGCAGGAAGAGATCCAAGGTTGGAGAACGAATTACTGATTTTGAGAGCTGAATATGACAAAAAATCAGCGAATAGAGCTGCCTCGAGTCTTCTAAGATTGAAACAATCTTTTTATGAACAAGGTGAAAAATCAGGAAAGTTATTGGCATGGCAGATTAAACAATTAGAATCTAAAACACCAATTACCAGTATTATAAGTAATGGACAGGTAGTTATAGATCCTTCAGAAATTAATAGAGCCTTTAGAGATTACTATGAAAAATTATATGATACCAAAAATGAATCTGACTTAACAAAACTACATGGGTTTTTGAATGAACTATTTATACCGTGTATTCCAAATGAAAATAGGGAGATACTGGAGTCTAAAATTAGTCAAGAAGAAGTTGGACTAGCCATTGATAATATGAAATCAGGAAAAAGTGCAGGACCAGATGGTCTTCCAGTTGACCTTTATAAAAAATTTAAGAATAAATTAACAAAACCTTTTTTGGAAATGGTTTTAGAAGCATTTCAAAATAGTAATTTACCATCATATATGAATAATGCCTTAATTATACTGTTGCCAAAACCAGGTAAGCCCTCTAATAAATGTGAAAATATGAGACCAATAAGCCTATTAAATGCCGACCTTAAGATAATTTGTAAAATTTTAGCAAGACGAATACAAGAAATTTTACCAAATATTATTAATCGAGATCAGAATGGCTTTATAAAGGGAAGACAAGGCTTCCATAATGTAAGAAGACTATTTAATATTATTTATTCTAATAAAGAAGCACCGGATACAGCTCTCTTATCACTGGATGCCGAAAAAGCCTTTGATAGAGTTGAATGGCCCTTTCTTTTTGAAGTCTTACAAAGGTTTGGACTTGGAAATAATTTTATAAAATGGGTTCAGATAATATATAATAATGCTACTGCAGAAATTCTAACAAATAACAATATTTCAAAATCAATAAAAATCAATAGAGGATGTCGACAAGGCTGTCCACTTTCACCTTTACTGTTTACTATGGCAATTGAACCTTTAGCGATGGCGATACGTCTACAGTCACAAATATATGGAATTAAAGTTGGACCAACAGAACATAAAATCTCCCTGTATGCCGATGACATAATTTTGTTTATGTCGAATCTTAAAAAATCAATTCCGACCTTGTTGAATTTAATAAAGAATTTCGGGGAAATATCAGGATATAAAATAAATAAAACTAAATCTTCAATATTAATGCTAAATGAGACCCAGAGAAATTACCCAGCCCCTGAGGTAAATCAATTCAATGTTGTAAATCAGTTCAAATATTTAGGAATCCAAATCGTGCCTAAGCTAGAATCAGTCGCCAGTGTCAATTATGAAGCCTTAATGACAGATATTGATGAGTTACTTCAGAGATGGATGTCACTACCAATGTCGATGATCGGGAGAATTAATATACTTAAAAGTAATATTTTACCTAAAATACTTTATTTATTTCAATACATTCCCTTACCACCACCTTTAGATTTATTCTCAAGAATTAAAAAAAAGTTAGTGGAATTTATATGGAACAACAGGAGGGCTAGATTACGTCTGTCTTTATTATATTTACCATTTGATCGTGGAGGTCTGAAATGTCCAAATTTTATGTTGTATTATTGGTCGGCACAACTGAGGTCTATGACATATTATTTTTCATCAAATGATCTCCCTCACTGGACTGAAATGGAATCATACAATTTACCTTTACCTCTTCCCATATTCATATACTCAGATTCGGCAAAAAAATTACAAAAACAAGTTAAAAATCCATTTGTAAAGCATATGATCAAAATATGGTGTGAAGCTAAAAACTATTTAAAAGAACCACAGTTATTGTCACAATTTAGTCCAATATGGGGTAATCAATATTTTAAACCAGGGAGAGCGGACGCTGTATTTAAAGTATGGAATTTAAAAGGGATACAAAAGATTCAGGATTTATATTTGCCATGTGCAGAAAACATAATGTCTTTTGAAGAGTTGAGGATCAAATTTAATCTCAATAGAACACATTTTTTTAAATATCTTCAACTTAGAAACTTTATTCGATCAAATCAAAATAAAGCTCTCACTCGACCCATCTATTCATCCTTGGAAAAAATGTTGATGAAAGATAGTAAAAGAAAGGGTATTATTTCAGAGTTTTATAACTCATTGACACTATTTTCAAGTGAAAACTCACTGAAAAGATTAAACTACTGGAAAGAAGATCTGCAAACTGAAATTCCAGAGGAACAATGGGAATTGGCT
Source organism: Pholidichthys leucotaenia (assembly GCA_020510985.1). NCBI lineage: Eukaryota > Metazoa > Chordata > Actinopteri > Cichliformes > Pholidichthyidae > Pholidichthys > Pholidichthys leucotaenia. The sequence continues at coordinate 284,805,009 of CM035847.1, read as the reverse complement.
TGTACAGAAGCTCAAACCAAATCAATAAATGTACGCCTTAAATTGATACACTTCAAATGGTTAATGCGGATGTATGTTACACCGGAGGAGTTAAATAGATATAACAAAAATATACCAGATACGTGCACAAAATGTATGGAAAGTAAAGGAACTCTATTTCATTGTGTATGGGAATGTAGATTAATAAGAATGTTTTGGGAAGAGGTGAGGGTAACAATTGAAAAAATAATCTCAAAACAAATCATATTGAATCCTAAACTGTTTTTGTTGGGTCTGTACCCAGAAAAGCATAATTTTAATAAAAGTGAAAGAACATTCATAGACCTCAGTTTGCTTAATGCCAAAAAATGTATTGCACTATTATGGAAAAAGACTTATAGACCAGATGTGACTCAGTGGTTAAGACAGATGTTAACAAACCTTCCATTAGAAAGAATAACATATATACTGAAATCAAAGGAAATTGTGTTTGAGAATATATGGAGACCCTTTATTGATTATGTAAAAAATTTAAACATAACTCTTGAAGAAGAAGGTGAATGATATGTGCGGACCTTGTAAATTCCAAACTGGTGAATATAATATGTATACTTATGTGTTGGATTGTCTAGACTAAACAGAGGAGCATTGTTGAAGATTTGATTTTGTTGGTGGTTGTTGGTGTTTTTTAGTGCATTTTTTTTTTTTTGTAGTACTTTAGTGTTAGTGTTTGATTGTTTGTATCATGTTTGTTTAAAAAAAAAAAGGTTCAATAAAGATATTGTGGAAAAAAAAAATTAACTTAACTCCCACTATGGGAGGTCTGGGTCTATTTTTTGTCACCATTTGCACTACGGGTTGCATTACTGTACACAGACTGCTGCTGTTGTTTTTTTCCCAGCCTTATTCCTTTTTCTTTTTTATATTGTGCACACCACTGAAGAGCAAGAGAAACACCATTTCAATTCTCCTGTATGTCCTGTACATATATACGTATTTATTGACAAAAAAAATCTTTGAATCTTAATGACCAAAGATGAAGTTATTTCTGTTATTTCTATAGATTTATAGTTTGTTTTTTTTAAAAATCTCCTCATCATCCAGACAGCAGGAAAAACCTCCCTTATATTGAAATTCAAATGTTGGCACGTTTAGTTTGTCTGGAGGCTGCTGGCGGATTAAAGTCACTGACTTCGTGAATTTCGGTTATCTTAATTTGCCAAGTACATAATAATGAACATAAATTAGTTAATATTAACTAAGGTATAGGTAAAAACAGTTCCTTTTCATTCTTGTCTGAAATAAGAAAAACAAGGAACTAAAAGAAGACAAAATGAACCAACTCCAGCTCTTAATCACACCTGTTAGCTAAGCGACTCTTCCATTATTGCTTCCATTACCGGTGGGTTAAAACCATGATAAATGCCTTCACTGCTTACATACCTCTTCTGCTTTTTTCTGCGTTTAAAGTACTTTAATAAGCTCATACTTCTCTAGGACAGTCACTCTAGTAGCGAGACACTGCCTGGCGACTGGTGCAGTCACGTGGGCGGGGCGCTTCTGAACTCCACACGGATGATGGTCACAGGAGTTGTTTGTGTGCGCTCTTGCGGACCGTCAATCTTTCATATTTTTTTCTTAAATTTATATTTCCTCATAGAGTGGCAGGAAATTTTCAAGCGTGGCGGGCCGCCACCGGGAAATGTTACCAGAAGAAACCCTGATTCACAGTCTGCATAGTTCTTTCACTCTACAACTTGTGCAACCACCTGTTCATGGGCAGATATTTGACTCCACTGTTTGATGGACAATAAACAGAAGATTTTCTCAAGAGTAAAGACTGAGGGGGACACTATAGGTATTATTGTAGTCAGGGCTGTTTCTAGCTTTTTGGAGGCCCAGTGCAAGATTGTGTTTGGGGCCAATGTTTTTGCAATGGGGAAGAGTTCAAACCCAGAGTGGATTCAGATCCACCTGAGGATCATTGTGACTGACTTTGTCGAGCATCAAGACAATTTCCTAGGAGGAGCAGCAATTCCCATGAAGTGTGGATGGACAGACAGATGGACGGGCGGCACACCATTCCATTAGCTCCTTTCGGCTTTGCCAGAATGAGCTAAAATGTCACAAACTTATGAAAACAAAGCAGCATTTTTTTTTAATTTGCAAATTTATGAAAAATAATTTCATTCATGTTTAGCATTGGTGCTTCAAATGCATTTTTTCTGTCCTGTAAGATGATAGACAGGTTTATGGTGATATTATGGGGGGCAATTTTGTTTCTTCCAGGTTGTCTCCCCTGTCCCCAACTTACTGAGCGTATGCTGAAAAAATTCATTGGACACTACTGTAACTGCAGTTTAACATAAGCAAAGGCAATGTGTTGAGCATTTTAGATATCTATTTATGGGAGATGGAGCCTGTCTCCTATAAAAACCCTTACAAGGTTCTCCTTTTCTTCCTCCCACACTTACTGACTCATGTATAATGAAAAGAAGAAATGAATAAACATTCCTGCTTTTTAATGTGGCTCTGTAGGCAGCTTTATAAAGGACAAGAGCCTTTGAAGTCAGCGGACAGAAAGCAAAAGGCCCACATCTGATCTTGAATCCCTTTCTAACAAAAATGCCCAGATGGACATGTACCACCACAGATTTTCCACGCTCGGTGACACACCCACTAAGGGGAAAAAAAACTCTGATACGCAGTGACACTGTTGTGAGTCCAAAGGCCACAGTCAAATGTGTTGCTGGGGCCAGAGCAGGCAGCATTTAATCTATTTAAAAAGCCCCAATGATGCATTTTTTTTCTCCCCGTGTCTGCATGGGTTTACTCCGGGATTTCTCCGGTTTCCTCCCACATGCCAAAAACATGCAAATTAGGTTAATTGGCATCAAACTGGGGATTCTAAATTGTCCTTAGGTATGACTGTGAGAGTGAATGGTTGTCCGTCTCTCTGTGTTGGCCCTGCGATGGACTGGCGATTTGTCCAGGGTGTAACCTGCCTCTCGCCCAAAAGATGCTGGGATAGGCTCCAGCACACACACACACACACCCCGGGGCCCAAAAAGGATTAAGCGGAAGAAGATTAATGTATACACAGCTCCCAGAGGTGTTAATGAAACGTCTGTGACATGCTTTGGTTGAAGCATCTCAGGGTTTAATTACTGCAGTAGCATTTTACAAACGGGGAAGTAGCTCTCCTCAAAACTGGCTGTTTTATAGTATGCTGATTTAAATGCTAATGAGCCCCAGTCCACCCCACATTCCCTCTTTTGTCATTTTTCCAGAATCTCTGTTTTGGTGGTGACACAATGTCTGAAGCTTGGGACTAAATAACACGCTAGCAAATGGTAGCTGAATGTTAGAGCTTAAAAGCCCACATAAAGCGTTATCAGACAGGGGTGTGTGGTCTGAGTGGTTGATATAAACCATCCGAGAGGTGTAATAAGTATAGAAACAACCCTGAATGAGTAAATGGCTAACTCTGATAACTACTGCTAATCAAGGAGGTGTCTGGGACTTCTTTAAATAATAAACTGCACAACGGTTTGGTTTTAGTGATGTACCAAAAGTTTTTCTTCATGTGTCACGGTCAGCGTCTCTCAGTGTGACTGCAGCTGTCACACGGAGAAGCCACATCCACATCTTTGAGGGAGTTGGATGACTAAATCAAAAACAACAACCTGCGAGTCAGCCACTTCACCAAAGTTCATACACAGGCCTGTCAATCAAAACCTGCAGCTGCCTCATCACTTCGGGACAGACAAGACCAGTACTTGTTCCTGAATCAGCAGTCAACCAATCAGAATTCCCTGACGAGCATTTCTATGCTGATGACCACTCAGCTTAGCATGCAGGAGTGGAGCTGTCAACCAATCAGATTATCAGGATGCTGAAGTGCCGCCTCAGCTGACAGCTCGACATCTCCATGGTCACGGCAGGAAAAGCATAGCTTGATAAGATAAAGAGGAAAAAAAAATATGAGGGTTTGACTCCTGCTCAGCAACAGGAACGTTTAGAAGCACAATAGCCCAATAAGATCAACTTTTCGTCCCTGTATATTTATCACTAAAGCACACAGAGCAAGTCAGGCAAGACACCGATGTCTTCCTTGAGGTAAACTGGAGTGACTTTGGGAATTTGGCTCTGGCGAATACAGGAGGTTCTGAAAGTGTGAAGCAAGGAGAGCCAGAAGCTAGAATTACAGCCCTTAAGTTAGATTGTGGCACTGTTAAACTGGAGTTTACGTTCATGTACATAATCCACGTCTAAGGTCAGAATTTCTATGTGCACTGATGCTAAAGGGTAGAAAAATGGTAATAAAATCTAATTTGGAGAACTAGATGTAACATCTCCAATCCTGGACTGATTCAGATATTTAGATCTAAATCAGATTAGTACCTTTAGGTTCACAGTGGATGCAAAAAACGTATAGACCTCTGTTAAAATGCTAGGTTTTCGTGATGTAAAGACCATGAGAAATCCTTTCAAAAAGAAAAGAAATGAAATATTATTTTTACTCAAGAACAAAAGGAACTCCACTATGGGATAATTATTTATGACCCTAATTAAAGCCCGTACTAATATGTGTAATATCCATCTACCCATTCAGAAATTTGTTCAAAGAGGAGTTAAGCTGACAAATCTGAACACCTCTTTGGATCTGATGAGGCCAAGAGAAATACAGAACATAAAACAAATGATGCAAGGAGACAGGATCACAAAAGCGAGATCAGAGCCTGCATGTGTTTGAAGAAGATGAACAGAAGAGCAGCAGAACAAACAGACGACTGATCAGAGGACCTGAACAGCGTCTGTTCCGTCTCTCTCTGCCCGGCTGAAGGCTACCAGCCTGGGTGTCGGCTTTTTAAAGGCGACCACATAAAGGCCTGTTTGTTTCGGTTTGTGTGAGTGTACGTGTGGTCCAACAAGGAAGATGAGGCGTGCTGTGGTTCCAGCCAATGACAGAGCAAGACTGGTCCAGCACCAGTAATTAGTGCAGGGCATGCTGGGTAGCTGGCAGCCGGACAGGGCAAATAACTCGGCATTTAAAGCCCATGTGGAGGCAGTCCTGGTCACCAGGTTTCCAGGCAGCGGGAATGCACAAACAGACCACTCATTAACACACAGCTCTGAGGGCTTTGTTGGTCTTTTCTGCTGCCTGTCTGAAAACATAATGAGGTAGTGTTGGACCCAGCAGGGGTGGGCTGAGCTGTACTGCAGTAAAAGTAGTGTTACCTTCTGATAAGAATTATTTATGAGCAGTCACCAAAAGTTACTTGAGCAAGACTAAGAAAACACAGTATCTATTAGAAAAGTTACTGTGTTAATGTGATTCTTTTAAGTTTTTCTCATTAATTTATTACTTTTGTACTTTAATCGTGCAGAAAAAATAGCAGCATCAAACGGGTTGGTGCTCATCTTATCATATTTTTGACAGCACTAACCATTTCTTATGTAAACCTGTAACTTGTTTTTTTGTGTATCTGCAACTTTACTCTCACAGTTTGTAAGTTATTAGAAATTAAATGTGCATTTTGGCAAACTAGAAAATAACAACAATTTCTACTCTGATATTAATGAAATAAAATCATACATTCAATGAAATGGCAACAGATGCAGTCAGTTCAGGTAAAATTAAATTACATTATAAACAAGAAAAGTTCCAATAAGTTTTAAGATCAGTGGACTCAAAAGTAACTCTGAGAAGATCAAATGTACTTGAGTAAAAGGCCAGAATTTCATCATAAATGTACTCAAGACTAAAAGTTATCCTACAATCAGGCTACTCAGTAAAGTACAACTTTGTGAAAAAACTTAGTACCGACTAAGTACCGACCTCTCTGGCTCAGGGATGAACTCTTGCCCCAAGTGGAGGAGTTCACATATCTCGGGGTCTTATTCATAAGTGAGGGCAAAATGGAGCGAGAGATTGACAGACGGATCGGAGCAGCATCTGCAGTGATGTGGACATTGTACTGGTCTGTTGTGGTGAAGAGGGAGCTGAGCTCTAAAGCAACGCTGTCGATTTACCGGTCAATCTACATTCCTACCCTCACCTACTGTATATCATGAACTTTGGGTAATAACTGAAAGCATGAGATCATGAATACAAGCAGATGAAATGAGCTTTCTCCATCGGATTGCTGGACTCATCCTCAGAGACAGGGTGAGGAGCTCAGTCATCCAGGAGAGGCTCAGAGTAGAACTGCTGCTCCTCCACTTCAAAAGGGAGTCAGCTGAGGTGGTTTGGGCATCTTCTTCTTCTTCTTGTTTTAGATTTGATTGGCAGTTGGCAACCAGCTTACAGGTGCATTACCGCCACGTACTTCACTCTATATCATCACTCTATGTGGTCAACTGTATCGGTTTGGGCATCTGATCATGAAGCCTCCTGGACGCCTCCCACTTGAGGTGTTTCGGGCATGTCCCACTGGGAGGAGACCCCGGTGAAGACCTAGGACACACTGGCCTGAGAACGCCTTTGTGTCACCTCTGAAGAGCTGTAGAAGGTGGCTGGGGAGAGGGAGGTCTGGGTGTCTCTGCTGGGGCTGCTGCCTCTGCAGCCTGGACCCCATGTATGTGAATAAGGCTGTGTGTCCACAGCATTTTTTCCACCTCAAACACTCTGGACCTTTCTTCAGAGCACTTGAACACAAAAAAAGGGTCTGTACCCTGTATCCTAGCAACAGCTCGTTGCTTTGCTGTTTCGCATGGAGACTCCATTTACTACACTGTACTGCAACAAACTGGTACGAAAACACGTCTCTCCAAGCTTTTGCCTTCAAATATTGACCACGGTATCCTTTATCCTAATTCTGATTGGCTGGTAAGAGAGGTGCAGTGTTGAGAAGCGATGCAGCGTTCCAAAAGATGAACTTATTTCAATTCTCAGCGCTCTTGGTGTAGCAACAAAAACAGCTGACTACTCAGGGTGTCTTTGGGCCAAGGGCATTGACACTTAAAATGTTTGACTACATAGAAAATGAACAGAAAATAAACACCTCCAACTAAAAAAAATAAAATAAAAAAATGCAGCCTTAATATACCTAGTTACTACCCATCTCTGTCAACCAGTGGACACTTATGAGGGTTAGTATATCTATATATGAAGATTAAAAGGACTCCGATGCAAGTTTTGACTTCTGAATCTTATTTTGATTGTATTTAATTTAACCTCTGTTTTGCATTCATCAAAAACAAGTTTCATACAGTAACTGAAATGATTTTACAATCCTACACCCAGTTATTTAAGCCGTGTGGGTTTATGCCAAGTTCTCAGGTTGCCTCCCACAATCCGAACATCCTAGGTACCCTGATATGTTCATAGAATAGAGGGTTGTTGTAGTTACAAGTTAAGCACTTTGAGTGGACTTTGTGATTAGACAAAGTTCTGAATAAATACAAGATCTTATCCATTTACTGACAATCTTGCACAGAGACTTTAATTGATTATAATATTACAGCAATCACAACCGATTTCTTGTCCTATCTAAGTGGAAGGTCTCAGGAAATTTCTCATCCTATAGGAAGACCACAGTGAATTAGACGACGGGAAAATGGAAGTTGTGGTCTGACTAATGGGAATCGGCCCCCCTGAACTGTGGGGGGAGTGGACGAGTCTGCATCCATTTACAGATCCATTAGGACTGAAGCACTGCAGCAGCAACATTAACAGACACAATATAACTGCTAACCATCACAACCTCATAACAAGGCCTGCAAAAAATACATTACGACTGAACAGTAACGACTTCTGCCACCAACGAGAAGTCAAACATGCTATAGACGAGACAGCTGGAGGGAAACTGTGTGATTGGATAATGATTTAAATCATAGTGAGAGAGATATTTATGTTTCTTAAAGAATAATTTGTACATTTTCTATGTGATTTTGTGTTAAATGCTGTAAACACTGCAAGGGAAATGTTGGGCCTTTTGTTTTTACATTTTCCCTTAAAGGACCCGTTAACTACAAAATAACATTTTGCATGTTTTGACATTCTAAAATGCATCTATGGGTGGCATGCATACTGGTAAAATATTAAAACGCTCACTTCACAAAGAAAGACACTGGCTTCACTTAGTTAAACTAAAAGAAAACAAGTGGATTGCATTTCCTGGTTTTTATGACATCACAAACATCTACACGTTTGATTGGCTCAAGCAGAAAATCTTTACCCAAGCAAATAATATAAACTGGATGTTTCAAGCAGCATTTTAATGAGCTGCAAAACACAAAAATTGTTTCAAAAGTTAGAATTAATCCTTGGAAAATGCACGAATGTAGAGGCTTTAAAAGATAATGAATTGCTAAAAACAGTATGAGATTTAAAAAGACTATTACCCTTATTTTTTTAACAAAGGGGATGGGGGTATATTCACAAATTTAGCATAAGATACAAACCTCTAAATGTAAATTAGGTACAAATTTGCAAGAATAAATGTGCAAAAATATGATAAAAGATGGCATTTTAAAAAAAGTCACAAATTACAATTACAGAGAAACATTTAACCAACATCCAGACTAACATTGCAAATCAACAAGAAAAAGTTCAAAATTTATGAGACAAAATGCTCAATTTTTTTTAAAAAAAAAATCACAACTTTGAGAAAAGTTACAAATTTGTGAGAAAAAGTTGTAAATATCTATATTTAAAAAAGTTGCAATTTTGCAAAAAAAAAGTCACAAATTTATGTGAAAAAAGTTGCAAATTTATGAGGAAAAAAGTCACAAATTTTGGAGAAAAAAGTTAAATTTACAAAAAAAGCTGCAAATTGTCAAGAAAAAAAGACAAATTTTTATTTATTTATTTTTTTACATTTTAGCTTAGAATTGGTGCTTCAAAGTAATTTTATTCAGTTGTGTAAGTCTGATTTCCACCTGTGAATGAGGACAGGTGGGTTGGGGTTATTTTGCCAACGGGGGGGGGGGGCGCTCCCCACCTTACCCCCCTTCAAATCACCTACTGTCCTTACTTGTTTTTTTTTTTTTTTTTTTTAATTTTCTAAACTTTTAATTAGTGATGCTGTGACAAAAGCGCTCTATATGCTCAGCATGTTTGCTGCCTGTTAAGCAGAAAATCCGATCGATGTGATCAGCGTTTCTGCAGGCGGAGCAGAATCGGTAATCGTAACTTGGGCCCCACAGGCACCTGTAGTCGTAATGCTTCAGTGTTTTACAAGGAAACTGTCTTTGCAGCAGCTTGCATGGAATCTTAAAATGTCCATTAAGACAGGAGTGTATTGACTGTGCAAAAACAACGGCGACAGGAGGGTTTTTAAAACGTCAATCAGTGGAATATTGAGGCGGCAGCAGTTCGACCCTGCTGGCTGTCAGCGCGTCCAGTTTAATTATCAGTCAGCTGGCAGATGTGCTGAGGACAGCGCGCGCCTGGTCTGTCGCTCCACGTTCGCTCGTCCATCATCTCGGTTTTTGTGTTTCGTAAGCAGACACGAGAGTGACACGTCTGTCTGGTTCCATCATCAGTGGAAGAGCAAAGACAAATACAGAGCATCACTTTTGCACTTTTATTTTTAAACTACAACAAAAAAAGAACTAATAATCGTAGTGCAATCGTAACCCATGCATCCCAGTTTTTATGCTGTATTGGTTTCCATTAGTCCTTCATGGTTCACTACCTAAACTGGCTCTGGCTGCGGTTTTATTCAGTGTGTGCAGGGCTGCGGCCCCTCCCCACAGCCTTGCACACGCAGATCCTTCTGCATCAAACAGATTGCGTGACAACAGTTGCAGAAAAAAAAAAACCCAATCTAACTTCCCCCAGCTGTCTAAAACACAAGATCCAAAGAAGAAACTTTTTTTTTTTTTTTTACTTTGCTTGCACTGAGAATAACCACATAATGAATGCATTCTAACGCCAAACCATGCTGTAACTGTGCAGTGAATTATCTACTCAAATATTAATCAAACACCAGCAGTAAACATCACACGCACTTTAACGTTGCCTAAGCATTTTTGAAAGCTGTTACCATGCAGATCTAAGGGGTCAAACTTTCATTCAAAATATTTCTCTCCATGAAGACCTTCTCCAATGAGTCCTCCCTCCCTTCCTCCTCTCACTGACTCTGTGTCGTGAAGCTGCCGGTTTACCTGGAAGATCTCTTCATGTCTACGAGCTTTCCGTTAGTTTAAGAGTCAACAACGGTGAGAGCAGCGGTTCCAGTCCTGTTCAACAGCCACACCAACATACCGACTTCCTCCTTCACTCCGCAAACTTTTAGCTCAGCCTGAAAGTCCCCGCTGTCCAATCAGAGAGCATTTCCTGGTGTAGACACACCCTCTCTGACTGATGACCGCACCTCCTGGAAATGTGATCCATCAGCAGAAGAGAGGAGAGAGCCTATTCTGCTTTTGTTTTTTGTTTTTTTTTTCCTTTATTTTAGTGGGTTATTTGTGCTGTAGATTTTTTTTTTTTAATATTAATATAGACGTCCCTTGTTGATCTGGTGAATAAATAAAGTGCAGAGTCAAAGATGCCTTTTCTGGGTATTTATCATTACATCTTGGCCAAGGAGGAAAAATGTCCCGCAGCACCACATGTAGGTGAGTACCACAACAAGATTCAAAGTCTCAGAACAGCAGCATTTTAATACAACAGACCAAACTAGGGCTGCAGCTAACGACTATTTTACAACTCAGGTAATCACCCACTCTAATCGAAGATTATTCGAGTAATCAGATACTTTTTTTTATAGAAACTTGCATTTATCAACATGTGTGAAACTTTCTTTCCTAAAGAGCAGTAGTGATTACACCAAACACGTAATAACACAGGTACATATTTATTGCAATGTTTATTGCATAGAACGTACTTTAAACATTACGTTACATCATAAAGTTCCATTTGCTAGCCGCTAGCAGATGCTTGTGGTGATGACCATGTATTCTTTGGTCATATAAGCACAATTAGTATAGCAGACTACATTCTATTCATCTTAATTTAAAATCTCAATCACAAACCTTGTCTCAGGTGCGCTGGCTGTGCATGATGTGGGGTGCTTTCTGTCGAGACACTGTAACATCGACACTGTAGGATGCTAGCTCTCCATTCAGCTTTACCATGTACACACTGCACAATGTTTTCCTTCAATTTGAGCTTGAAATGATCCCAGACTTGAGATACTCTTGTCATTTTTTTTTCCTTTCTTCCTCTTTGTCGGCCCGTCACCATGTCCCTCTGATATGGCGCCATTTAACAAAGCTGCGTCTTGTTTACATAGCGTGACCGGAAGAAGGTCATATAGACTGGAAGTGCTACATTAAACGACATGTCGAAGTATAGATTTTGAATCAAGGAATTTTTGTAATCGAATTATTCAAGTAATCGTTATGATTACAGGAGACAGAATGATCCCAGGAGCTATGTTGTCGGGGGCAACTTGCCCCTGGTAGGGTCTCCCAAGGCAAACTGGTCCCGGATGAAGGGCCAGACTAAGAGCAGTCCAGTGGATCTCCATGAAAAACATTACATCAAGGACCCAATGTACCCAAAGGAGGCACATGGAGCCACCCTCCAGTGGGCTCACCAAGTCTGGGCTACTCCGCCTGGACTGATGTCCCCGGATTCCCAGATAAGCGATGGACGGATGGATGGACGGACGCATACAACGTACCAACATCAGCCTGATGTACCCAGTTTACATCGGGAATACATCTTATAGAGGTCGTTTGCACATTGGCAAGACGTTGGCTAGACGGCGTAATTTTCTGAGAAAAAATTTGCAGATTTAGGAGAAAAAAGATGCAGATTTACAGAGAAAAAATGCAAATTGAGCAAAAAGTTAAAAACTTACAGGAAAAAAACTGTAAATTTATGATAAAAAAAGGTGCAGATTTATAATCTTTTTTTTGCATTTTCTGCTTGGAATTGGTGCTTCCAATTCATTTTATTAATTTATGTAACATGATTAAAAAAGGGGGTTATGATGATATTTGGTGGGCAATTCTCTCTTTTTTCCAAGTTAGGGTTAGCATCTGCACCTTGATTTACACCTACAGATGGGATGGGGGGTGATTTTGGGGTCATTTTGCTAACAAGGGGGATGGGACCCCCTTCAAATCACCTACTCATTACAATAAAACATACCCATTTTATAACCAAAAAAAAAAGACAGAACTCTCATTCAAACAACAAATATTCAAACTGTTCAAACTTAAATATGAACCTCACCGATCCACCTTGTCTGCCTGTCTGCTGTGGTGATAAAGGAGCCCATCATCAGATGTGTCATGACAGAGCTGTCACACACTAAAGACGCTGACTCGGTTTCATATTGCTCCAACCAAACAGCAACTGTTTACTCTCTACCAACGACTGGTTCAACAACTGTCAGTCAGTCTGAACACTTTCCTTCAAGAAGCCACTCTAAAGAAGTCTTAGTAAGGTTTCCGGACACCTATTTGGAGAGATGTTACTGCACTTACAATGTGCTTATTTGTAATTTCAAAGGTTTTATACAATGAGTGAAGAAAATGTGTAACATGTTTGGTGGCTTTCCCTCAAAATAAGGAAGGTTACGGTTACATTTTCACCTTTGCTGTTGCTGCTATTCAATAGTTGCTTGTTAACAGACAGAAAACAGAGAGCAGAGTTATGACAGCTCATTACACCAACATCACCAAAACACAAAGATCCTCCACAGACCTGCACACAAACATGGACACTATTAGAAGAAATTATATCCATATCAAAAAAAGGGGGGGTGGAATGCATAGCTGCAGTTCCACAAAACACCACTAGAGGCTGCCAAAACAAATCAAACTCACTATACCACAGAGTTATTTGTCCCCAATAAATATGATTTGCTTTTGGTAATTAAGTTTAGCTCAATTGCAGCTTCAGAGAGTGGTATATGGGGAGTATTTCTTCCTATAACTCCCCCTGGATTTAAGAACTTACCTTTATACACTATCAGAGTCCTGTACAGGTAATGAACAGCTTTATTTTGGTGTTTCTTTCTGTGTAATTTTACCCATACAAACAAACCGTACCTCAGCTGTGATGAGTGACATTTAATCATTCACACAAGAATGTCCTCCATACTTATCAGTCAGGTGTTTTTGCCAAGAGAACAAGAAAAGTAAACACAGGAAGTTGTTTTCCTTACTAGAGTTCCACAGAAATCTGTAACCCATCAGAATGTGGGCCTGCATATGGTGACGTTGTACACGGTTCCTGTCTGCATATGTGTGGTTTAAAAAATAAGAGCAGATGTGTCTAGATCAGGGGTGGGCAATCATGTGCCATGGAGGGCCATTCTACTGCAGGTTTTCTGTTCCACCCAGTCTCTTCAGCAGGTGTTTTCAATGATTAGCAATCCTTGAAGCTGGTCAGAGCACACACCTGCTGAAGAGACTGGGTGGAACAAAAAACCTGCAGTGGAATGGCCCTCACTGCCCACCCCTGGTCTAGATTAATGTGAGAGGAGGGCAGAGTTCCAGTGGGTGTTTCAGTGTTCAGATCAATTATTATCCAGGGGAAGTGATAAGATGTAACAAGAACTCGTTTTACTCTGCATCTACTACCATAAAAACTCAACCCCTACCTCAGCGTGGTGCGTTGGCGAGCAGAGCTTCAGGGCTGTGCCATCACAGGAAACCTGCTAGGTCTGTGCTGTCCCTAAAACGAGGTGGGAGCTTTTCCCCTGTGCAGGATACTCTGACCATGGCCACCCATGGCGGACAGGTCCGCGCTCTGGCCAGCGGGGCTCTGCTAACCCTGGTGTGCAGGCTGTACCTGTGTGATGGCTACAGGCCCATGGATAGGAAAGGTCTTCCAGCAACCATCTAGCTGCTACCTTGCAGTTAGCATTTGGGTGTGGAAAGGCTAAAGGAAGAGTCTGGTATCGAGTCACAGATTTGATGATAAATCTGTGACTTTTTTCCTAAAAAAAAAAACTGGCAACATTTTTCTCGTAGCTTTACATCATTTTTTTCCTGTAAATTTGCAACTTTTCACATAAATTTGTGACTTTTTTCTAAAAAAAAAAAAAAGGTAACTTTTTTCTCATAGATTTGAATAGTTTTGGGTTTTTTTATTTGCAACTTGTCACATAAATTTGTGACTTTTAAAAAAAACTGGCAACATTCTTCTCAGATTTGCAACTTTTCGCAAATTTGTGACTTTTCCTGTAAATTTTCATGTTTTTCTCAAAAATTTGATATTTTTTCCTGTAAATTTGCTATTTTTTTCTTGTAAATTTGCAACTTTTTCTCAAAAATTTGCTATTTTTCCCTCTTTTTTTCCTGTAAATTTTCAACCCACGTGTTTATCCTGCGTAATTAAATTGCAATTTGGGACTTCTTCAATTTTTAAATTGGCATCTTTTATCATATTTTGCACCTTCATTCTTGCAAATTTGTACCTATTTTATATTTACACATTTGTACCTCACACTAAATTGGTGAATCCCCCCACCCCCCTTATTAAAAAAATAAAAAAGAAATTTAAAAAGAAATTGCCGACTGGTTATGGAGATGCAACATAAAAAAATAAAAAATTAAATCTACTGATTATATAATGCTCTCAAATGCTGTGTTTTGAACCTGTTAGTCCTGTTGCACTTCAGTATGCTTTCTCGCCAGGACTGCACCAATCCACCTCCCTTTGGGGTCTCAGTGCAGTTGTTTTGGTGCACGCCTGACTGTGATTACTCTGTTCTCACCAGACCAAATGAAGTGCACTAAAGGAGAAGATTGAAACCGACTAAATCCCGCGGGTGTGAAAGCACCTTAAGTTATCCCCATTATACCACGAAGCAAAGAGCTACAGCCTGGACAACTATTTAGCCTCCTGGCCTGGGAGGATAAGGATGTCAGCAGCAGAGCATTGGATAGTATCTGTTTCACAGGGCTACTTTCAGGATAACAGACGGCATTAGCATCTCTCATATTCACCAGGACTGTTGTACCCAGGTTCGGATGTGTGAGATCAGACAGGAGGAGAGACAGAACATTGTCCTTGTGAAACGCAGTGGCACTTCTGAGCGTAGAGGTATTGTGAGGTTTTACACTCAGGTCACAGTCTACATCAAAACCTTCCTTGTATAATAGATTAACACATACAGTCGCATACATAGCACTTTATTTACTCCATCATCCAGGAGGACGCTACCTTTTTCCACCAGAGGAGCTGCTGGAGGAGGTGGTTCGACTCCGACTTTCTGCCGCCATCTCCCTCCTCACTAGGGTGAGCCGCTCTGTAGACATGCTCTTTCTACAGCAGGGGAGAACAAAGACAACTTTTTATTCTGACTATTAAAAATTCTGCATTACTCTGTTCCACTTCTACTGTAGTCCCCAAGAGTGACATATTTCTCAGTTAGCTGAGTGGCTGATTATGGGAACGTAAAGTTTCTAAGTGATTGAATCCTGAGGCCTGGTCTGCTGCCAGAAGTGCATAAAAATAAGATCAATATGAAGCATCAAATTTAAGCTTCATATCTTGGGAAATATGTCCAAAAGTGGATGCAGATGCCAATACTTGTTCTGTTTTTTTTTTATTATTATTGTTTTATACTCCCTTTTGTCACAGGAAAAAAAAGCTACATTTATCAAAGATAAAAAATAGGGAAGCTAATTTAATTTAATTGGGGGTGAACCATAAAATTAATACCTTTTTATGGACTGCAGGACTTCTTTCTTTGGGGATGACGGAGAGGAAAGGAGCCGTTTCTGCTGAACATAGCCGTTACTCAGAGGTCTGGAGGGGAGAGCCTGCAGGAGCTGACGTACTGAAAGATGAGAAATTTGACATTTAGGGGCAGATTTACTAACATGCTGTGCCATTGCAAAACCCTGTTTTGGCGTTAAAAACTACTGTCAGATTTACTAAAGGGCACAAGGCAAAGTTAGCGGTGGAAACATGTGGACTATGTTAATTTTGCACCTGGCCTCATTGCATATGTATTTGTAGGAGTTGTCATGTCAAAGCGCAAATTTGAGGGAGGAGAGTATTTAAATGACTGGTGCAAGGTGATTTATTCAGGTTTGTGGTTGTCAATTTCCTGCTAAATGCGCCAGGATTTAACACCCAAAAAAGCTGGTCTTAATTCATCTGCACCTGACATGACAGCGATCGCTGGTGCCAGGAGGAGACACCGGTGAGAACCGAGGGCATGTGGATGAAAAGACAAAATCTTCTTTCTGCACGTGACTTTATTTGGCATGACAGAACAGATTATATGAACAGAAATGATCTCACAGAGATAGGTGTGGACATCAGCCGACAGAGGATTTTTTAATTTCATTTGTTTATATATAGCCTACTTACTACATTAATTTGTATCCATAAAATAGGATATCGGAGCCCTTCCTACCTGGAGTGGAGAGATGTGTCAGCGGACTGACTTTTTTTCTTTGGAGGTCCAGATTCAGAGTCCAGAGTTTCCTTTATCCATATTTCTATATTTGTTTCTTTTTTCTTCTTCTTTCAGCTGCTCCCTTTAGGGTCTCCACAGCAGATCATCTGCCTCCATCTCACCCGATCCCTGCATCTTCCTCTGTAACACCAACCCACTCCATGTCCTCCTTCACTACATCCATGAATCTTCTCTGTGGTCTTCCTCTTCTCCTCCTGCCTGGCAGTTCCATCTTCAACATCCTTTGTCCTGTATATCCTCTATCCCTCCTCTGCACATGTCTAAACCATCTCAGCTTTGCCTCTCTAACTTTGTCTCCAAACCGCTCAAACTGAGCTGTCCCTCTGATATACCCATTTCTAATCCTGTCCCTTCTCGTCACTCCCAGTGAGAATCTTAGCATTTTCAACTCTGCCACCTCCAGCACTGCCTCCTGTCTTTGGCTACGTTCACACTGCAGGTTTTAATGCTCAAGTCTGATTTTTTTTGCACAAATGTGACCCATATCTGATTTTTTTAATGACAGTCTGAATGGCACAGATCCAATTTTTTCACACCAGACCCAGGCCACTTTCATATGTGGTCCTAACTCCGATACGTATCTGATATTTTCCAAACCGACCTCAGGCTGAACGGTCATGTTGTGGGAAGCCACTCAGTAGTTTTCCCTCAGACTGAAGGGCATGACAGATCAAAGGTGCTGGGGGACGAGGGGAATTGTCATGGGGGGTATGTGAATGCAAATACAGCACCTCAGGAAGCGGAGGAGGTTAATATAAAAGAGAGTGCCTGCAACCTGTGTTTTTAATGTTTTGGATTCTGGTGGATGTGAGAGGAAGAAAATAAAGTTTCATCTGCTCTGAACGCTCAGCCTGATTATTCCTCTCTCCACACTGGTGACCCTTGATGCACAATGGAACGCGAGGCGAACGCCCCGGAGATGACCCGGACGGGAAGTGCCAGCAACACGTGCGCTGTTTCGGTCAAACTCCCAGACTTTTGGCTACACAACCTGAAGTCTTGGTTCCTTCCCACCAAGGCCCAGTTTGCGCTCCGGGGAATAATGGCAGATGACACCAGATACTACTACATGGTTGTAGCACTGGACGCACGCACAACCTAGCAGGTGGCGAGCCTGCTCCAACAGCCCCCAGCCCGCAACAAATACGGTGCTCTCAAAACCATGCTGACCCGGCGCTACACGCTCTTGGACTGTGAGAGAGCGGAGAGGCTCCTGACGCGCTCCGACTTGGGAGACGGGTCGGCGGTCAAATTGATGGCGAAGATGTTGGCGTTGATGGGCACAGATGACGGGCATTTCCTCTTTGCCCACCTTTTCCTCCGGAACCTCCCGACAGCGGCCAGGGCGGTCCTTGCCAATTCGCCGCTGCTGGCTGCGTGCAACTACGGGGCTCTAGCCCAAGAGGCAGATCAGATCAACCTCACCACCAGAGCCCTCACAGTGAACGCAGCGGTGTCGGAACCCAGCGAGACGGCCAGCGGAAGTGAAGAGCCAGCGACGATGGCTGCAGCAGAGGCCAAGAAGCACCGGAGAGACACGTTCTGTTTCTACCACCGCCGTTTTGGAGAGGACGCATACTGATGCGTGCCACCGTGCCAATTCAAGTGCTCGAGAAATGCCAGGGCCGGCAGTCGGTAGCAGCTGCGACCGCCGGTGAAGCAAGAAAGCTGCTCTATGTGACAGACTCCTGCTCGGGGAAACGGTTCCTCATGAACTCCGGCTCCCAAAAGAGCCTCATCCTGCCGTCCTACGGCGACCGGCTGGCGGGAACTAGCGGCCCCAAACTGGCGGCCACAAACGGCTCAGACATTAAGACTTTTGGTGAGGGGACACAGACTGTATCCTTGCACGGCCGTACATACCAATGGACATTCATCATAGCAGCATGCAGTTTCCCCATTTTTTTTTTTCCACAATATCTTTATTGAACCTTTTCTTTTTTTTTTTTTAACAAACATGATACAAACAATCAAACACTAACACTAAAGTACTACAAAAAAAAAATGCACTAAAAACACCAACAACCACCAACAAAATCAAGTCTTCAACAATGCTCCTCTGTTTAGTCTAGACAATCCAATACATAAGTATACATATTATGTTCACCAGTTTGGAATTTACAAGGTCCACACACATCATTCACCTTCTTCTTCAAGAGTTATGTTTAAATTTTTTACATAATCAATAAAAGGTCTCCATATATTCTCAAACACAATTTCCTTTGATTTTAGTATATATGTTATTCTTTCTAATGGAAGGTTTGTTAACATCTGTCTTAACCACTGAGTCACATCTGGTCTATGAGTCTTTTTCCATAATAGTGCAATACATTTTTTGGCATTAAGCAAACTGAGGTCTATGAATGTTCTTTCACTTTTATTAAAATTATGCTTTTCTGGGTACAGACCCAACAAAAACAGTTTAGGATTCAATATGATTTGTTTTGAGATTATTTTTTCAATTGTTACCCTCACCTCTTCCCAAAACATTCTTATTAATCTACATTCCCATAAACAATGAAATAGGGTTCCTTTACTTTCCATGCATTTTGTGCATGTATCTGGTATATTTTTGTTATATCTATTTAACTCCTCCGGTGTAACATACATCCGCATTAACCATTTGAAATGTATCAATTTAAGGCGTGCATTTATTGATTTGGTTTGAGCTTCTGTACAAGCCAATTCCCATTGTTCCTCTGAAATTTCAGTTTGCAGATCTTCTTTCCAGTAGTTTAATCTTTTCAGTGAATTTTCACTTGAAGATAGTGTCAATGAGTTATAAAACTCTGAAATAATACCCTTTCTTTTACTATCTTTCATCATCATTTTTTCCAAGGATGAATAAATAGGTCGAGTGAGAGCTTTATTTTGATTTGATCGAATAAAGTTTCTAAGTTGAAGATATTTAAAAAAATGTGTTCTATTGAGATTAAATTTGATCCTCAGCTCTTCAAAAGACATTATGTTGTCTGCACCTGGCAAATATAAATCCTGAATCTTTTGTATCCCTTTTAAATTCCATACTTTAAATACAGCGTCCGCTCTCCCTGGTTTAAAATATTGATTACCCCATATTGGACTAAATTGTGACAATAACTGTGGTTCTTTTAAATAGTTTTTAGCTTCACACCATATTTTGATCATATGCTTTACAAATGGATTTTTAACTTGTTTTTGTAATTTTTTTGCCGAATCTGAGTATATGAATATGGGAAGAGGTAAAGGTAAATTGTATGATTCCATTTCAGTCCAGTGAGGGAGATCATTTGATGAAAAATAATATGTCATAGACCTCAGTTGTGCCGACCAATAATACAACATAAAATTTGGACATTTCAGACCTCCACGATCAAATGGTAAATATAATAAAGACAAACGTAATCTAGCCCTCCTGTTGTTCCATATAAATTCCACTAACTTTTTTTTTATTCTTGAGAATAGATCTAAAGGTGGTGATAAGGGAATGTATTGAAATAAATAAAGTATTTTAGGTAAAATATTACTTTTAAGTATATTGATTCTCCCGATCATCGACATTGGTAGTGACATCCATCTCTGAGTTAACTCACTGATATCTGACATTAAGGCTTCATAGTTGACACTGGCGACTGATTCTAGCTTAGGCATAATTTGGATTCCTAAATATTTAAACTGATTTACAACATTGAATTGATTTACCTCAGGGGCTGGGTAATTTCTCTGGGTCTCATTTAGCATTAATATTGAAGATTTAGTTTTATTTATTTTATATCCTGATATTTCCCCAAAATTCTTTATTAAATTCAACAAGGTTGGAATTGATTTTTTTAGATTCGACATAAACAAAATTATGTCATCGGCGTACAGGGAGATTTTATGTTCTGTTGGTCCAACTTTAATTCCATATATTTGTGAATGTAAACGTATCGCTATCGCTAAAGGTTCAATTGCCATAGTAAACAGTAAAGGTGAAAGTGGACAGCCTTGTCGACATCCTCTATTGATTTTTATTGGTTTTGAAATATTGTTATTTGTTAGGATTTCTGCTGTAGCATTATTGTATATTATTTGAACCCATTTTATGAAATTATTTCCAAGTCCAAACCTTTGTAGTACTTCAAAAAGAAAGGGCCATTCAACTCTATCAAAGGCCTTTTCGGCGTCCAATGATAGGAGAGCTGTATCCGGTGCTTCTTTATTAAAATAAATAATATTAAATAGTCTTCTTACATTATGGAAGCCTTGTCTACCCTTTATAAAGCCATTCTGATCTCGATTAATAATATTTGGTAAAATTTCTTGTATTCGTCTTGCTAAAATTTTACAGATTATCTTAAGGTCGGCGTTTAATAGGCTTATTGGTCTCATATTTTCACATTTATTAGAGGGCTTACCTGGTTTTGGCAGCAGTATAATTAAGGCATTATTTATGTATGATGGTAAATTATTATTTTGAAATGCTTCTAAAACCATTTCCAAAAAAGGTTTTATTAATTTATTCTTAAATTTTTTATAAAGGTCAACTGGAAGACCATCTGGTCCTGCACTTTTTCCTGATTTCATATTATCAATGGCTAGCCCAACTTCTTCTTGACTAATTTTAGACTCCAATATCTCCCTGTTTTCATTTGGAATACACGGTATAGATAGTTCGTTCAAAAACCCATTTAGTTTTGTTAATTCAGGTTCATTTTTGGTATCATATAATTTTTCATAGTAATCTCTAAAGGCTCTATTAATTTCTAAAGGATCTATAACTACCTGTCCATTACTTATAATACTGGTAATTGGTGTTTTAATTTCCAATTGTTTAATCTGCCATGCTAATAATTTTCCTGATTTTTCACCTTGTTCATAAAAAGATTGTTTCAATCTTAGAAGACTCGAGGCAGCTCTATTCGCTGATTTTTTGTCGTATTCAGCTCTCAAAATCAGTAATTCATTCTCCAACCTTGGGTCACTTCCTGCATACACTTTTTCCTGAAGATTTTTTATTTTATGTTCCAATTTAGCTCTCTCCTCTCGAGTCTTCTTAGATTTTGATCCTGTATAACTAATAATATGTCCCCTAATAAAAGCTTTGAAAGCCTCCCACTTTACACATGCTGATGTTTGTGTAGTATTGATGTCAAAGAACTCGTCTATCTGTTTTTCTATATACTTGACAAATTCCTCATCCTGAAGCCATTTATGCTGAAATTGCCATCTACCTGATTCCTTTATCAATTTTTTATCTACATATATTAGACAACAGGGTGCATGGTCAGAGATCACGATGTTATCATAAAAGCAGTTTTGAATCTTGGACCTTAATTCTGTGGAAATCAAAAAATAATCAATACGTGAGAATGTCTTGTAGGTACTGGAATAACAAGAATAGGCTTTAACTTGTGGTTTCATTTCTCTCCATATATCTAACAATCTCAATTCTTTCATAAAATGATTAATAGTCATCCTACATCCAATGTGCGTACAATCCAGTCCTGTTGATCTATCCACACCTGGATTCAATGTACAATTAAAATCCCCTGCTATTATATGTTGCCCTGTAAGTGATGATAAGATGAGAAATAAATTAGCAAAGAACTTCTGGTCATCTATATTGGGACCATATAAGTTCACAAGATTTATATTTTCTAATAGCAAAGAACCTTGAATGATTACATATCTTCCAAATTTGTCTCCAATTACATTTTTCACTTGAAAAGGAACTGATTTATGTATGAGAGT
The DNA here is from genome assembly GCA_020510985.1 of Pholidichthys leucotaenia. NCBI lineage: Eukaryota > Metazoa > Chordata > Actinopteri > Cichliformes > Pholidichthyidae > Pholidichthys > Pholidichthys leucotaenia. The sequence goes on along the minus strand of CM035847.1, from coordinate 284,782,912 downwards.
CATAACTCCCCTGGCTCGGGATGAAAATGAAGAGGTGAATACACTTCCCTGCCATCTACTCCTAATTCTTTTAACATCCTCCTCTATCAGATGAGTTTCTTGTAAAAACACAATTCTTGAACCCATGTCCTTTATTTTATTCATAACTTGTTTAAGTTTTTTTAAATTTTGTAGACCTCTGCAATTCCATGAAGTTAAATTAAGATTAACACTTTGGTCCATGATCAATAGAGAGTTTGGGATTACCTTGCAGTGTAAACATGCTCATACAGAGAAGCAAAAACATGAGTGGTTGAACATTCATCCTACAAACTACACACAAACAAATTCCCCCTTCCCACACTTGTGGCAAACCCCCCAAAATCAAAAGAAAAATTCTGTCTCCCGATATAGCCATCGACTGTTCCACATCCACGGGGAACAGCCTAAGCCACTCCTTCTTCATCCTCCCAATCACCCTAACTCTACTGCTTTTAATGACGTAACATTAACTCTCCTCTGTAGTTTTCCAACTTAACTCCAAAATTTTTACCAACTTTGTACATCCTAGTTTTTTTTTTTTTTTTGTTTTGTTTTTGTTTTGTTTTTTTTTAATATATAATACAATCTATATTTTGTAAACTTACTATTTACTTCAAGTCAGTCAGATGCCTGTGCAAATGCTTAGTTATTCTACCTTATATTTTGTTCATGCTTAGCTCCCACCAGTCTCTTCTTCTTCTTTGATCTTCTTGATGAACTCCTGCGCCTCCTCTGGGGTCTTGAAGATGTGGGTTCTGCCCTCATACGTGGTCAGCAGTCTCGCAGGATAGATTACACCATGACGAATCCCAAGGTTGCGCAGCTCCTTACGTACGGGATCAAACTGCTTCCTCAATTGCTGGATTCCTGTGGCCAAATCTGGGTAGAACCGCACCTGCTGGTCCTGGTGTTTAATCTCTCCTTTAGCACGTGCAGCGTTGAAGATCTTCATCCTGTCTCTGTTGCTTAGAAACTTCATAATTAAGGTCCTCGGCGGTCCCTCATCTCTCCGTGGGCCAATACGATGTGCTTTTTCCAGAACCACTGCTGATTGCAACTCCTCGCTGCCCAGCACCTCCGGAATCCACTTTTCCAGAAAGGAACATACGTCCCGACCTTCTGATTCCTCTGGAAGACCCACCAGCCTCAAGTTATTCTGTCTCGACCGAGATTCCAAATCCAAAATATTATCTTCCAGAGATTTATTTTTTTTTTCCAAAGTGCGCACCTTTAATTGAAGACGGGTGACGTCATCTTCAGCACTAGCGAGACGGAGCTCCATCTGCGCCGTTCGTTCTACACAGTCACCCAATTCCTTTCTTATTCCTTCCAGCGCTGTCATAATCCCATCAAATCTAGAGGAAAAGTCCGCTCTCATTGAACTCATGGCAGCCATCAGCGCATCTGCGCCATTCCCCGCAGAAATCGCACCGCCGCCAGCTTCCTCCGCCATATATGGAGCCTTGTTTGCTGCGTCACAGACCTGAAAGTCCGTTAATTTGGACTGTTTCGGCGGCTCGCTTTTTCCTTTTCCTGGTTTTCCAGCCTTAGGCTTCGCCGACATATCCTCGCCCAAACGCTGGGATACGTTCTGTCCCAAATGAGAGAGTTATTTGCCGATTTTTTTTTTCCAGGAGCAGAGCAGAGCGAGACACGTCCGTCCTACGTGGCAGCCATAACCGGAAGTCAGTTTCCCCATTTTAGTTGCTAATTTTTTGTGTGCACATGGACTGCTAGTCGATGTGGCTAACAGATGCCTGATTAACGCAATGTCTTTTGATTCTCTCCCCTGTACAGCTGGAGGAGCTGGACCCACAACACTAGTCAACATCACAGCGCCAGGGGGTAAGTTCCACACACTACTCACCCAGTTCCCAGCACTCACGGTCCTGATGTTTTCGGCGACCATCACTTAACACGGGGTGGAGCACTTCATTACCACCATGGGGCCGCCCGTTTTTGCACGACCTTGGCGCCTGGACGCAGCTAAACTGGCCATAGCACGCAAGGAGTTTGCCAACTTGGAAAAGTTGGGCATCATCAGATGCTCAAACAGCCCATGGGCGTCCCCGCTACATATGGTTCCTAAAGCTGAGGGATTGTGGCGACCTTGTGGTGATTTCCACAGATTAAATAACGCCACAGCGCACGACCGCTACCCCATCCCACATATTCAGGATTTTTCCGTTCACCTCACCGGGACGTGCATTTTTTCCAAGATAGACCTGGTCTGCGGTTACCACCAGGTCCCGGTGCACGCTGAGGACATACCTAAAACGGCAGTAATAACCCCGTTTGGTCTGTTTGAGTTTTTACGCATGCCTTTCGGGTTAAAGGCCGCGGCACAGACTTTACAATGCATGATAGATGCGGTGTTGCGCAATCTGCCATTTGTGTTTGTCTGTCTGGACGACATCCTGGTGGCCAGCGCGTCCGAGGATGAACACGTAGCCCACCTGAGGACAGTTTTCCATGGGTTGGAGGAGCACGGGTTAATAATCAACCCGGAGAAGTGCCAGTTCGGGGTGACGGGAATCGATTTTTTGGGCCACTACATCTCACCGGAGGGTGCGATACCTTTGCTGGACAAGGTGCGCGCAGTGGCAGATTTTCCCCGGCCTCAGACGGTCAGGGCACTGCAGGAGTTTTTGGGGATGGTTAACTTTTACAACCGTTTCCTCCCCCGCGCAGCCCAACTCATGCAACCGTTGTATGCCGCGCTTAAGAAACGGAAACCGACGGACAGAGTCGACTGGAATCCTGAGCGACAGCAGGCGTTTTCTGAGGTTAAAACAGCCCTGGCGAACGCTGCACTGCTGGTGCAACCGGACCCGGCGGCTCGGATAGCGCTCACTACTGACGCCTCGGACGTGGCCATAGGGGCCGTCGTGGAGCAGCACGTCGCCGGTTTTTGGCAGCCGCTCGCCTTTTTTAGCAGGTCTTTGCTCGACAGTGAGTGTAAATACAGTGCGTTCGACAGAGAGTTACTGGCTCTCCACCTGGCCATACGCCACTTCCAGTTCTGGCTGGAAGGGCGTACCTTCACTGCGTTCGTGGACCACAAGGCGCTAACATACGGGATGGCCAAGGTTTTGGAACCATGGTCGGGCCGGCAGCAGAGACAGCTGGCCGCGATCTCGGAGTTTATGACCGACATTCAGCATGTGGCCGGTAAACTCAACGTGGTGGCGGACTGCCTCTGGCGCGCATTAGTGGCCCCAGTCTACGTGGGGATAGATTACACGGCCATGGCCGCTGAGCAGATCAGCAATGCAGACGTTTGCGCGCTCTAGTCTGGACCAACAGGGTTAAGGCTGGAGAGCAGAGTACTGCAGGACGGGGGCCCCCCCCCCCAATCTGTGACGTCTCCAAGGGCTGCCCGTGCCTGGTGGTCCCAGGCACTTGGCGCAACCGCATTTTTGAGTCGGTTCACTCCCTGCCACACCCAGGACTGCGTACGTCAGTCAAAATGGTGGGAGCAAAGTTCGTCTGGCCGAGCCTGCGCAAACAGGTGAAACAGTGGGTGGCAGCCTGCGTAGCGTGCCAACGAGCCAATGTGCACAGGCACACAAAGGCCCCCTTGGAGGCGTTCCATATCCCGGCTAAGCGGTTCGACCACGTTCACGTGGACCTCGTGGGCCCCCTCCCGCCATCACAGGGGTTCACGCACCTCCTGACAGTGGCGGACTGCACCACGTGCTGTCCCGAAGCTGTCCCGCTAGCTTCCACCGCGTCCGCAGAAGCTGCACGCGCTTTTTTGACGACATGGGTGGCACGTTTCGGCGCCCCTTCGGACATCACGTCCAATCGGGGCCTGCAGTTTGTTTCCGACCTCTGGTCCACCATGGCCCAGAGCCTGGGCATCACAATTCATCGCACGACGGCGTACAACCCCCAGGCCAGTGAGTTATGCGAGCGCTTCCATAGATCGTTTAAAGCAGCGCTCAGGGCTTCGCTTATGGATGCAAATTGGGTAGACCACTTGTCGTGGGTTCTATTAGGGTTGCGTTTAGCACCGAAGGAGGATTTGGCGGCCTCCCCAGCAGAGCTGTTTTTTTCCCCAGCTGCTGCGGCTCCCCAGGGAATTTTTGCCAGATAACCCCACTCCGAACACCAATCCGTCCCCGCGTTCACAGCATAGCGCAGGGGCAGGGACGCTACCCGGCCCGGCCCAGCCCACCACTGTTTTCCCCGCGCTTTTGTGCCAAAGACCTTGAAGGACACGTTGTTCATATTTGTCAGGCACGATGCCCACCGGACCCCATTGCGCCCGCCCTACGATGGCCCGTTCAGAGTGCTGGAACCCGGGGACAAACATTTTGTGTTAGACTTGGGGGGTTGCCGGGACACAATCTGTATAGACAGGCTTAAGCCCACCTTTGTTTTAGCAGACGAACAGGTGGTGTTGGCCCGAGCTCCTCGGTGCAGAAGACCCCCAATGAGAACTCCCCAGGTAAATGACTTGTCAGCTCAGTCACACGAGCATGCTGAAGGTGTCCCCCCCCACTGTCCCCCCACAAACGGACGCACCCCCAGGAACCCCCCACCGGCACAGCAGCGCCTCGGAGCCAAAGATCCCCCGTTACAGCAGCTATGGACGGAGGCTGAATCCCAAAGGACATGAGGGTTAAGGCTCAGTCTGAGAGTCTGTGGTGGGGGGGGGGGGTGCAGTGTGGGAAGCCACTCAGTAGTTTTCCCTCAGACTGAAGGGCATGACAGATCAAAGGTGGTGCGGGAGAAGGGGAATTGTCATGGGGGGTTGATATGTCAATACGGCACCTCAAGTAGCGGAGGAGGTTAGCAACCTGTGTTTTTAATGTTTTGGATTCTGGTGGATGTGAGAGGAAGAGAATAAAGTTTCATCTGCTCTGAACGCTCGGCTTGATTATTCCTCTCTCCACAATGTCACATTTCATCTGACTTTTTCCTCATTGAAAAGAAACAGGCGCTACAATTCTGCAGTGGAGGATGCCGCAGGCATGGCAGACAGCTGATTTGTGCTCTCTTTTTTAACCAATCTTCTTCCCTTTATCACTGGATCGTAATTTTGTTGGCTCCCATAGCACAACAACTTCAAAATTGCAGATGGGGGGGGGGGGGGGGCTGAAACCGCCAGACACTACAGGCACACAGTAACGGCACATTTTTTTTAAAAAAAAATGGCACATTTACTGGACACTGTAAAGAGCACAATCCTGGCCGCTGTAATATGTAAATGACTGTGGAGCGGAATGGCCAGATAGAGGCATACGAAAACACAGTTCAAGGGGAGGGGAGTCTCTGGTGGCTCCTCTTTCCTGTGCAGCACCGGTGTGACACCGCTGGTATGATCCATGCTGTTTATTAGGGTGACAGCCCTATTGTAATCGCTAGGATTATTTATTATTAACCCTATTTATACAGGTAATCCCATTGAGGCACGAGGTCTCGTTTTCAAGACAGCCGTTTAATCGATCAGTTCTGTTAAAGCAGAGCTGATCACAGCGGTCATCTGGCGTATAGAGGAATGAAGCTGGTCTCATTTATTTTGTACATAAACATTTCTGAATGTTTTTAACATTCCTTTTGCTGCACTTCATCAAAGGTGAAGAACTTCTGCCCTGCCCCCCAATCGTTTGGGGCTCATATTTACTTCCACAAACAATGGTGTGTCTGACGTTATGTTTTCTTCTGCGCATGTGGGTCACTTCATAGCTGGAGACCATTCATACTCCAGTCTGATGGGGGTCGCATTTAAATTATAATGTGAACGCCCACACAGAAAAATCAGATCTCAGCAAAAAATCGGAATTGAGCGGTAAGACCTGCAGTGTGACCATAGTCTTATTGTCAGCGCCACCGTCTCCAAACCATATTCAAGATTCAAAGATTCAAAGGCTTTATTATCGTGTGCACAGTTAAGAAATGCAACATTACCTGAGCAATGAAATTCTTACTCTGCTCTCCGAACGAATGCCAAGGTAATAGATACACATCAATACTAATAAAGGTAATAAACACACCTTAATACTAAATACTAATAAATAGTAATAAATACACATTAGGCAATTAGGACAGTTAAAGCAGTTAAACTAGAGGAAACAAGAAGAATGAAAACTGAAAACTCACTGTATGACTATAATGGACAATGGTATTTTAAAATCAGATATGAACTTGAGATGGCATAAGCCTATGTACAACGTGCAAATAAGCAATGTACAAATTAGCACCCAGTGTGAGAATTTCTCTGTAATGATAATACCAAATAGACTGTACAATGATAATTTAGCAGCAGAGATGATATGGACGTGAGACGGGGTGAGACTATGGACAGTTTGGACAGTCTGCTCCAGGACAAGCTGTCCCTGCTCAACGTGCCTGACTCCCTCTGCAGGTGGATCACCGACTTCCTGACGGACCGGAGACAGCATGTGTGGCTGGGGAAGTCTGTCTCAGACTCTGTTAGCATCAGCATTGGATCACCCCAGGGCTGTGTACTTTCCCCCCTACTCTTCTCCCTTTATACCAACTCCTGCACCTCCTCCCACCAGTCTGTTAAGCTGATTAAGTTTGCGGACAACACCACCCTCATCGGGCTCATCTCCAACGGCGACGAGTCCGCCTACAGGGAAGAGGTGGCCCAGCTGGTGTCCTGGTGCAGCCACAACAACCTGCAGCTGAATGCTCTGAAGACAGCGGAGATGATTGTGGACTTCAGGAAAGTCACATCCCCCCTGCCCCCCCCCCCTCACCATCACAGGCTCTCCCATCACCATTGCAGATTCCTTCCGCTTCTTGGGCACCACCATCACCCGAGACCTCAAATGGGAGCCAACCATCAGCTCCCTCATCAAAAAGGCCCAGCAGAGGATGTTCTTTCTGCGGCAGCTGAGGAAGCTCAAGCTACCCACCAAGATGTTAGTGCAGTTCTACACGGCCATCATCGAGTCCATCCTCACCTCCTCCATAACTGTGTGGTATGCAGGAGCCACTGCCAGGGACAGACTAAGGCTGCAGCGCGTCGTGCGCACTGCTGAGAAGGTGATAGGCTGCGAGCTCCCATCTCTCCAGGACCTGCACATCTCCAGGACCCGGAGGCGTGCTGGCCGGATCATGGCCGATCCTTCACATCCTGGTCACATGCTGTTTGCCCCCCCTCCCCTCAGGTAGAAGGCTTCGGTCCATTCGGACTAAAACCTCCCGGCACATGAACAGCTTTTTCCCCTCTGCCATCAGACTGCTGAACATTAAGTGACTTTTGACTCTCGTGCACTATATACAGCAGCTCAACCAGACTCACGTCATTCATCACTGTTTTTCTGTTGCATTATCGACTGCACTATGTGGTACTTCACATTATCTGCTACATGCTAATTTTTTAAAACTGCCTTGACTAGTACTACTCATTATTACTAGTATTATTATTATTATTACTTATTATTACTTATTTTTCTACACTTATTGCACGTTTCTAGTCCTTTAGTTTTTTAGTTTATCCCTTTTTCTCATTATGTTTTTAATGTTGCAGCATGGCACCGAGACAAATTCCTAGTTTGTGTATTACATGAACAATGGCAATAAATCTGATTCTGATTCAGTGTGCAAATGAGCAATGTGCAAATTTAGCATCCAGTGTGTGAATTCCTATTTGCAAGCTGTGTCCAGAGGTTGTTACTTATTCAGGAGTCTGATGGCAGTGGGAAAGAGTTTTTTTTAGTCTGGATGTCCTGCATTTCACACTTCTGTACCTCCGGCCTGAGGGTAGAAGTGTGAACATTCTGTGCTAGGGGTGGGTGGGGTCCTGGAGGATGAAGGCAGCTCCCCTTTGGACTCTGCGGTGACAGATGCTCTGCAGGGAGGGGAGTGGAGTCCTGATGATCTTCTCCACTGTCTTCACCACTCTCTGCAGGCGTTTGCAGTCCAAAGCAGTAGTGCTGCCGTACCACGCAGTGATGCAGTTGGTCAGGATGCTCTTGATGATGCAGCTGTAGAAATTGTTGAGGATCCTGGCGGGCATGCCAAACGTCCTCAGCCTCCTCAGAAAATACAGCCACTGTTGAGCTCTCTTAACCAGCTCCGTGGTGTTAAGTGCCCACGTAAGGTCCTCGCTGATGTGGATGCCCAGGTATTTAAAGCTACTCACCCTCTCCACCTCAAGCTCCCGGATGAACAGCGGCCGATGAGGTCTCCTCCCCTTCCTCATGTCAACTATCATCTCCTTCGTTTTGTCCGTGTTGAGGGTGAGGTTGTCCTCACACCATGACACCAGGCTGGCCGTCTCCCTCCTGTAGGATGCTTCGTCATCACCAGTGACGTGTGCTATCACTGCTGTGTCATCTGCGAACTTTGAGATGACATTGTCCTTGTGGGAGGCAACACAGTCATGGGCGAAGAGGCTGTAGAGGATGGGGCTGAGAACACAACCCTGTGGGACACCCGTGTTCGTGATGATGCTGACTGAGGTCCTGTTACCAATCCTGACAGACTGAGGCCTGCCAGTCAGAAAGTCCAGTAGCCAGTCACACAGGGTGGGGTGCAGGCCAAGTAAAGATAGTTTGTAGGTGAGTTTGTGGGTGATGACTGTGTTGAAGGCGGAGCTGTAGTCGACAAAGAGCATCCTGATGTAGGAGTCTTTATTTTCCAGGTGGGAGAGAGAATAATGGAGTGCTACAGCAATGGCATCTGAGGTGGACCTGTTGGGCCGGTGGGCGTACTGCAGGGGGTCCAGGGTATCCGGAATGCTGTCCTGAATGAGGGGCAGCACCACTCTCTCGAAGCACTTCATGATGATTGGAGTGAGTGCTACTGGCCTGTAATCATTCAGGCAAGTCGGCGGGCTCTTTTTGGGGAGGGGGATGATAATTGTGGTTTTGAAGCAGGAAGGGACTATGTTCTGGTTGAGGGAGAGGTTAAAGATGGATGTGAGAACACCAGTCAGCTCGGTAGCACATGTTCTGAGAGCCCGCCCAGGGATGTTGTCTGGTCCTGCTGCCTTGCTGGGGTTGATATTCCTCAGCGCTTTGTTTACCTGGCCTGATGAGACTTTTAGTGGAGGGGGAGGGTACGTGTGTGTGTCTCCTCTCTGCACTGTAGGCTGGTGGTCTCGAAGCGGGTGTAAAAGATGTTGAGATCGTCCGGCATGCTGTCTGTGGAGCTTATGGTGCTGCTGTTGGTCCTCTTGTAGTCTGTGACGTGTTGCAGGCCTTGCCACATGTGCCCTGGGTCAGGAGTGGAGAAGAGGCTGTCCAGCTTTCTCTGTACTGCCTCTTGGCTGTTGCTATAGCCTTCCTCAATCCATACTTTGCAGCTTTGTACTTGGCCTTATTGCCTGATTTAAATGCAAGAGAGCGAGCACGCAGCATCTGACGTACCTGACTGTTGATCCAGGGCTTCTGGTTGGGGAATATATCATAGCAGGTCTCACTACCATCTTATAAATCTTCCCTTTCACTCTTGCTGCTATCTTTCTGTCACAAATCACCCCTGATATATTTGTTCCTTTTTGCTGTACATAAAACGGTAATTCAGTTCCCTCTTCTCTCTATTTCTCTCTCTCAATTCAGGATACACAATAAAAGAGGAAAACAACAAGATTATTAAAAAAAGAGCACAGATCCATGGAAACATCCCATGAAATTGCACCACTGTAGTAACTCAATGACAGCAGTCTCTGCTGTGGTGGTCTGAGGAATAAGTGAAATCGTGTGTTTAATTTTATTACGTTCCAGACTTCAGAAAACCTAAATGCACATATTTTTAAGTCATGAACTGGGAGACCTGTATAGATTTTGTTAAAACAAAGTTATTCAGATAATAAAACCTCAGAGTCTCCATCAGATCATCTTGACGGTTCTTGTGTTAATAAAATAGACACGTTAGTCAATAACCAACTTATTCATGAGTAGTCCATTTTTGAATTATATACAAATACTTCATTTATACATATTAAACAAAGGAGTTTGCTATGTGAAATGAAAATCAAAACTGAAATATGATGAACAAAAATAAACTATTTTACTGGGGATTATGCTTAAACAAAAGCTTGAAAAAAAAAGCTTGAAAAAAAACCCAAAACAAAAGTGCCTATATTATGGTTTTCCAAACTGGCTGCACCTGTGTAACCCGCTTCCTCATCAGCTGTGCCCGTGCACAATTTTGCACTGCTCTTGGTGGATGGGTGGTCATCACTGAAATGAAGTGACTGCATCTGTGTTCATAATTTTGCATGTTGTTAGTAGATCACTGGTAAAAAATGGCCATTCCCTTAGGCACTCTGTCTAAACTGCGCACTCGCTAATGTGTGCTGCCTTAGTAAATCTGCCTCGAAATGTGATGTATGATGAAATTTTCACCTTTTCAATGCTTTTGCACATGAATTTTGGCAGGTGGAGTACCTACTATCAGGAACAACTCAGAAAAAAAAAACATCTTTTTAGTAACAGTGGGAGTGGACATGCAGGGATGGCAACAGGAAATTCTGATTTCAGCTGAAATCTAAGTTGGTCGATTGACTTATGGGGGGCCGGGGGGGGCACAGCCCCCCTGAAGCTGGGAGGTTTTCAGTAAAACAGAAGTAATTTTGACTGAAAAAAATGATAAAAAAAAAGATGAAATACTAGACTTAGATAAATCATTAAATTTAATGAAAAGTTAACTTACTTTTTCTTCAATGTTGTCTCACTGTCTTTAGTCCAACATATTTAACAGTTCTATAAGAGTTTATTACACTATTTACACTGGTCACCAAGTCACTTCTAATGTGAAACTTTCTTCCTTTTGGCAGCAAGCTGTGTCAGTCTCTGAACTTTGAACTTCATCTCCTTTTCTGGTTTCTTCAGAAACTGTCCGAGTGTTTCTGTTACCTCGTCGAACTTTGAGCCAATTTTCACCTTTACCGTCACTTTTCTCTCAAGCCATTTCCATCAGAACTTATTTTTGACACTTTTGTCTATTTCTAGCACTGATGACTCCTGATCCTTCGATAAAAATCTCATAATTCCACTGAAAACAATACCGCAAGCTCAGAATTCCAACACGAACCAGGGATGTGATTTGGGGTTGGGGAAATTATCTGAAAATTTAGCAGGGGTCTGGGGGCAAAGCCCCCGAAGCTCCTGGGTTTTTATGATTTTTAAGTACCAGAACTGTGCTTAAATGACATAAAACAAACAGCTGAATGCCACTTATTACTGTATAATATGACTTATGTTCCAAGAAGATAGCATTCCTAAAATATTCCAACAAGCATTATCCATCACATGCTTTAACACTTGATCAAATCAAAATCAGTTAATTTTATCTATTCCATAATAGAAATAAAATTCCAACATACCATTACTTTTTATAATTTCAGCATTCATTTCAGATCACCAGTTTCAATCTCCATTGAGTCCTGGGCAGTTCATTTTGCACAATCACTGATGCAGCCAAGTCTTAGAAATATTCAAAAGTTATGAGTCAATGTCCACTGTGCACTGTCAATTTCAAACTGTTTGGAATCATAAAAGTAATGTAACTAAATTGTTTTGCTGTTTTTTTTCTCCTCAACATCAATTTGGGGATGGTTAACTTTTATTACCGTTTCCTCCCCCGTGCAGCCCAGCTCATACAGCTGTTGTACGCCGCACTCAAACGGAAACCGGCGGACAGAGTCGACTGGACTCCGGGGGCGGGAGCAGGCGTTCTGAGGTTAAAACAGCTCTGGCAAACGCTGCACAATGCATTGCCGGTTCTTGGCAGCCGTTCACCTTTTTTTTTAGCAGGTCTTTGCACGACAGTGAGTGTAAATAAAGCGTGTTCGACAGAGAGTTAATGGCTCTCCACCTGGCCATACGCCACTTCCAGTTCTGCCTGAAAAGGCGCACCTTCACTGCGTTCGTGGACCACAAGCCGCTAACGTACTTAACGTACTTTATCTTCCTGGAAGATAAAATAAAGTGGAATTCGGCGACTTACTGGAAAAATCACATCCCTGAGAACAAGTCGCCATGAATTTTTGACAAAGCATACAACGAGCCATTTGATTGGTCCAATCGTTTGCAACTATCCAATCGCAGGGCTGTTTACAATACAACAGTAGCTTGAGTACATAACATCCGGGTTATCACAGGAGACTTGACCCGGGAAAGCGCCAAGTGCTTATGTAATCGTGTTGATTTTCGCTAAAATCGGTAACAATAAGGTACCTTACCCCCCCTAAAATTTTCTCAACGGATTTAGATGATTCACAGAAATGATCAATTTGAAAATAAATCGGCGGAAATCCGCGGATCGGTGGAAAATTGCCATCCCTGGACATCTCACCATGACTATTAGAAGTAGCACCCTGACAGTGCAGCTAGGCTAGTTAGCTTAGCAGACTGACCTTGGTTTTATGGCTACTTTATATATTCTGCTCAACCTACCAGACATTAATGTTTTCAGTCCACTCAATGTTACACTCTCAATTAAATATCTCACTTTCAGGCAATATTCTGGGTTATTTTGTTGTATTTTGGCTGGGATGACCAGATTTTTAGCAAAGTTAGGCAAGTATTAGTTACCGCTGTTGGTCACCATCGAATTATGAATACTTTATGCTAGAAATACCAGTCGGGTATCATTTTGTTCAGCTTTTTAAGTACAGGTGTAATTCAGTTTTTGTTGTTTATTTTAAAGACTTTCATACAAAATACACTTTATCAACAAAAAATATAACAGAAGTAAAAGATGTTCAAAATCTGTTTTAGCTCCATCAGTTTTTAACACTAAAATTTTCCATATTTTCATTGACCTATTTCAGCTTTTTTGTTGGTCAGCTTTAAGGCACTGTAGCTTTTAAGCTAGCATTTTGAGCTTTAATTTAGCGTTTTAAGCTAATTTTCCTTATTTAAGTTATCTTTATTTTCCAACATTGTGTAAGGTTAGACAGTCTTAGTCTTTAAGCTAGCATTTTTTAAGCAGGCATTACTCAAATTAAGCTATATCTACTTAGGCCATTTTTATGGTAGGATTTTTTTCAGCTTTAAGCTATTATTTAGCTGTAGTGGTGTGCGATACTGCAAGATTTGGTATCGATCCGATACCAAGTAAATACAGGGCCAGTATCAACAAAACCAATATGATGCCGATATGGGGTAACCCCCACAACAGCCACGGACAAACAGAGAGCCCAGCTGGGGCAATTAGCAGAGCAATGAGATGTGGGTGTTGAGATCAATAGGCAGCCTCTCCGTGTCTAGTTCAGGTGCCAGTATCCTGCTGTTATGTATGACTTCCTGCTCTGTACTTAAATGTAAATGTCCCATGCCTGAATGCAGTTTCTTTGATCATAACATGCCTTTCATGTATTGTCTGAACTGGGTATAAATACCACACATGTTCTGTAACTCATCCTCTGTTCTTCTTCTGACTGCTTCTGACTACTGCTCATGAGAGCCTGAGAGTGATCCCCAGCATGCATATACAGCAGCTGGGGTGAGCTCCGTGATGGCGATGATTTGATCAATAAACTTCATTAAAACTCTAGACGCCGTGCCTTTATATCTACATCGCCACACTGGTGACCCGACGCTGAAAAAAAAACACGCTGACAACGAATGCAGCCCCGTTGGCATCTCCAACGACTAGCGAACGCAGCAGCCTGACGCGAGAGCACTGCCCTCCCTTCTGCCACATGAGAGACCTCGACGCAGAACCGAAATCAGGCAAACTCCCTCGGAGATCATCCACAACTGGGAAAGCTGCAGAAAGCATCATTGTGCGATCCACGCCTGAGATCTGCACACCCAACGCACCATGACCCGGCACGAGCGACGACCAACAGCCCCGATACGGGGAAACATCGGCGCCGAGCTGCGCAGATCTCCATCAAGCCCCCCTGACCCTGATTCGCCTCGCGACAGCGGATCCGGCCATGCACAGAAGCCTCGCATCTGAACAGCGCAGCTGAAGGTACGCAGCCGCAGCGCGTGCCACGCACCAGAGACAAGCTGGCTCTGCAGACCCCCACCCTCCTCCACCGCTGCACACTGGCCCTTCAGGGTTGCTCGTTCACCTGAGGCATGCACGCAGCTGGCGCACAGGATTTTCTTATGGTCTCAGCCACGGCGCACAACGGGGATCCAGCCGTCAGCTGTCCCCGAGGGCTTTAGGTCCGCGAACGCACCTGAAGCCAACACGCCAAGTCCCTCACACAGCTTCAGCTCCTGTTTTTCTTCATTGCCGGACTGAATCGCGAGAGGAATCAGAGACTAATTTTTCTTCCCACAGCTACGGACATCCCCCGCCACTTGCTACCCCCACCCTCCTCCCTTTCCCGGCACAGACCTTCACCGCAGCTCGCCACCAAAGCAGGACTATCGAGGTCTCAGCTCCCCGCTAAGCCCTCTGGGGGGGGGAGTGTATGGGGTAACCCCCACAACAGCCACGGACAAACAGAGAGCCCAGCTGGGGCAATTAGCAGAGCAATGAGATGTGGGTGTTGAGATCAATAGGCAGCCTCTCCGTGTCTAGTTCAGGCGCCAGTATCCTGCTGTTATGTATGACTTCCTGCTCTGTACTCAAATGTAAATGTCCCATGCCTGAATGCAGTTTCTTTGATCATAACATGCCTTTCATGTATTGTCTGAACTGGGTATAAATACCACACGTTCTGTAACTCATCCTCTGTTCTTCTTCTGACCGCTTCTGACTACTGCTCATGAGAGCCTGAGAGTGCATCATATACATGCATGCATATACAGCCAGCTGGGGTGAGCTCCGTGATGGCGATGATTGATCAATAAACTTCATTAAAACTCCAGGACGCCCGTGCCTTATATCTACATCGCCACACCGATACTTTTTAATAACACTGGTCAACACCAAATTTATTGTCTAAGTTGTTTTTTAGCTGATTTAGGACAATTTTGATGTGCTGAATCCAAAATCACATTGGGTTTTGTCAATCAGGTCAACTTTTTGAATTACGGGCACGTTTTTTACATTTTTGTTTACATGTACGGGTATTTTCGCTTTATATGATGCAAAATTCTTTATTTCTTGAAATTCTGAATTTCGAACAATGATGATGTAATATTCAATTTACATGTACTTACCTTTATCAATGTCTACTATTCAATTTACAGTACAACTGTACAACTGCTGTACAACTGCTTACAACTTAGCATAAAAACCTGACCTGATCGAGAGAAACAGATGTCATTTTCAGATTCAGCGGTGCAAAATTGTCCTTAAATCAGTTAAAAAAAAATACAGACAACTTACAAAAAATTATTTTTGTTATGTTGTGTAATTAAGGTGGATGCATCATCAAATTAAATCTGAATGAATTTTCATGACCTTTAAGTGTTTTGTGATTTTTCCTTTGGATTATTAATTAGTTAAAACCCAAGACAGAATTTGGGCAAAGTTTATCCACCTTATTCCTAGCCCCCATGATGCCTTGCATGAATTATGGGCGCAACTTCCAGTACGAGTTTAGAAAGTGTGGTTGTCACAGAAACGGGACGCTTTTCTTTGTTAAAAAACAATGACTTCAGCATCAAAAATGTGGGAACACAGCCTTTTGCACCTCAAAAACAGTAATATAATCATACCACTTCCCACAACTATCGAGGGATGGAAGATGACCTTAAAAAGTGGCCTCACAGACAGTAGCTACGTTAGTTAACTCTGCTGCCAAGATGCTAAAGCTGCAAACAAATAAAAGCTCTGAGATATATCAATGTCTCCACAGCAATAAAATCGGTTGCATTTTGTTAAAAGGCGTTGGACATAATCAAATTTACCTCAGAGCAGACGTAGAATCTAGTCAGAGCCACAAAGAACCTCAACACCGTGTTTGGGTTTTAATGTCGGGGTAAAGCAGACTGCTGCAGCTGTTTGTTTTACCCTGAAATTAAAATGCTCATACAGCTGTCATGCTGTGAATGCTTATTTACCTTAACACGTACAGACCTTTTCTGACAATTGTTCAAAATTTTATTGATCTATATTTTGTGATAATTTAAAAATTAATGCATGCTGAATCCACTAATATCAAGCCCATATCGTTCCAATGCAGTGCAACGAATACAAAAAAACCCCCACCTATTTGATATCTTTCTTAAATCATTAAACCTTAGGAAGCAAACTTTTACTATTTTTTAATTTATTTTTTTACTTCATGCAGCCTTGCATCTGCTGGCATATACTGTATAAACATCAGATCTGTGACATTCATACAAGTGAAAACATACCTGGTGCTGTTGTGTCTGTAACACCAATCACACCAACAGTCCTTTTTAGTTTTCAGTGAATGATCTATGCATTGCTGTTGAAGCCAGCACTGACTTACCTGAGGTTTAGGAGTCTCACAACCACAAACAGCAGCAAGTACCAGAGCTACACAAAAACATTCAAAAATACAAAAACTACAAGTGCTGAAATTATCTGCCACTTGATTGCAAAACAGGTATGTGGACTATACACTCTATATATAATTCAAGAAATCTCTGTGTAACCCTTGCCTTATGTTAATTAGGTAAGGGAAATTATCAAGCATAGACCAGCTGCTAGGTTCGTAAGGGTTACAATAGGGAATTAAAATGAGTGTGGAATGAAATGGCTGGAGGCAAGAAATGAGCAATAATGGTTGTTATTTATAGGGAAAAAGTGAGCAATATATACAGACAATTTACCACTATACAAATATACAACAGCCGGTATGAAATAAAACCCCAAAGATGTCCTACTGAGCTCAGTGTTTGTTTGTCCATTTGGTTTAGTCGTTTGACCAGTCAAGATATCTTGTATCTCCAGGCTCAGGTTTCTTTTCCTCTTTTAAAGCAGTGACTAGAGTTGTTACCACTTTGAATCTTGGGCACTGGAGAGAGGAAGGATGCTCTTCAATTGAGATCTTGGTTAGATCTCGGTTCAATCTCTGTTCAGTCTCGGGTCAGGCTCACCATCTCCATTTGGAGAGAATCCAGGATCCAGAAGGTTCTTGATCGGCAACCAAAAAAACCTAGCCTGCACAACAATAACGGTATTATTGTTTACAGCTAGAGTAATTTGTCTTCCAATCCCTTCTTATATAACACCATAGCTTAGTGTTTAAATTCTTCTCTCTATTACTATTATCACAATCCAGCAATATAGTAATATCTTACATTTCACATCTTACATGTCATGTGTTCTTTTTCTCACAATCTCTGGTAGCACATGAAATACCCTTTTTTTTCATGTAACCAATTAAATGAATTCCTCTGTTCATCTCTACATCATTTAACCATGAAATTATGATTAATCCTCTCTAACCTTGTCTCTGTAAATCATGAAATGAAATACAATTAATTTATCACATAACCAGGGAATATACTGTCCCATCCCTTCCAATATTCCCATTTAAAATCAGTAAAACCCGGTCTGAGCTACTGGGTTTAGCATAACCTATGCTTTTACATAGGGGACCAACACCGTGTGCTTTTAGCATCAAACTACACATTACATTTGACAGAAATAGTGCATAAGAACTAAAAGTACTTCAGCATACTGTTGGGAACTGGAAAATCACATTTAGGAAAACCATACAGACACAAAGACAGCCTTTTCCATTGCTTTTAAACAGGAAAAAATCCACTCGCGATTAGCATTAGCATAATGCTAACATTAACATAACATTAGCATGTATCTCACTCACCAAGATGAGGTCTCAGTGTGAACACAGCAAAAGTCACCACTTCACGGCCTCTCAAGCTCATGCTCCCGTCAACTTAAGATAATAAAGGTTGCAAATTAGCGTTTGGAGAGTGTTTAGATCCATTTATAGCATCTTTCTGAATGAAACTCACCAAGAAGAGGTATCTGTGTGAACCAGACCGCTTCACAACCTCTCTCGTCCGCTCTCATATCGTGAAAGACCGATTTCCAGCAGAGCGCCTCAGCACTTTGCTCGGAAGGCGGGGCTAATATCGCTCTTAACGAATGGAAAGACCCAGATCACCCAACGTGACCATGAAACGGAAATTTAAAAGTTGGATGACGAGGATTGCACTTCCTCTTCCCCAAGATAGTCGGTTTTCAAAATAAAATCACACAATTGCATTAATACAATTGACATCTGAGAAAAAAAGGGTAATTTTCTCAGCTGGGTTACATCTGTCTGACCGTCTGTGTGTCAATCTGTTTGTCATGACTATAGGACTTGCTAAAAGATCATAGGATCACCTATGACATGCCTATGATGTCTACATGATGTCTATATGATGTCATATACCGGAGTGGTGGCTCAGTTGGTAGAGCATCTGCTCCAAGGCAGGGGTTCAAATCCCGGCCGGGTCGTGCCAAAGACCATATAAAAAGCGGAACTTCCTGCCGTCCAGCTTGGTGCTCAGCAATAAATGGAATGGAGGAGGGAAATCTGTGGTGGCGCTTTGCATGGCAGCAGCCCTCTGATTCTACGTATGGGGTGTGTGTGATTAACACTATTGATAGGAAAAGCACAATTTCATTCTACTGTACATGATTGGTTGTATGGTTGAATGACAATAAAGGGTGATTTTTTAATTAATATATAGACACCATAGTATAGACTCTATACTATAGAGTGATTCAAGAAAATCTGTGTGTGTGTGTGTGTGTGTGTGTGTGTGTGTGTGTGTGTGTGTGTGTGTGTGTGTGTGTGTGATCAAAGGCAGACATCACTCACGATCATAGGACTTGCTATGACATCATCAAAGATCAAACGCAGGCATCACTCACGATCATTGGACTCGCTATGACATCATCAAAGACATTGGACTTGCTATGCCATCATCAAAAATCATAGGACTCACTATGACATCATCAAATACAAAGGCAGTCATCACTCAAGATCATAGGACTTGCTATGACATCATCAAATATCAAAGGCAGTCATCACTCACGATCATAGGACTCGCTATGACATCATCAAAGATCATAGGACTTGCTGTGACACCATCAAAGATTAAAGGCAGGCTTCACTGAACGAGTGCTGACGTGCTTGCTTACACCTGCTTTCTATGGGCATGCAGAAGTACTTGCTTATACTTGGTTTCTACAGGCATGCACGGGAATGCACTAGTTAAAACAAATTTAAGACACTTTTTAAAACGCTATTTTAAATGCCCCACTACTCTACTCTTGCTGACTGATTAAACACTACTTCAGCTGAAACCAGAAGTTGCACCCGTAATCGTTTCTACAGCAGCACCCTCAAGAATAAGGTGGATAGATAAATAGAAAATACTTTATTGTCATAATAAAACTTTTTTTTCCAGAAACAATAGAAAAGCAACAAAAACAGTTTTCACCCATGCATTGTCCTGTCTGGATTTTTTGCTTAAATAAACTGCACAAAATTATCACTCGTCAACAAATTAAAACAAATTCTTTTTTGAGGTAAAGTGTTCAGAAACTACAACACAAAAATTAAATAAAATGTCTCCATTTAAAAATAGTAGCGCATGCCCATAGAAAGCAAGTATTCCTGTCTGAAACAGGTAGCCCAATCAGGCTTAACAGGCTCAAATGTAGGCTGTGTTTGAAAGTGTACAGAGGTGTAGCCTATATGTAGGCAATCACACGTTATAGGTACTATGTGCTGTGCTTGTATGCATGCACACATTTACATTAACTAGTGCATACCTGTGCATGCCCGTAGAAACCAAGTATAAGCATTTCTGCATGCCCGTAGAAAGTTACTGTGAGACAGACAGAGTACGTGGCGGTAATACACCTGTAAGCTGGTTGCCAACTGCCAATCAAATCTAAAAGAAGAAGAAGAAGAAAGTTACTGTTACCATGGCAACAGTAACCATGCTGATGCCTGCCTTTGATCTTTGACATGGTACCCATGCAAGTATTTCTGCTGCATGCCTGCCTTTGATCTTTGACATGGTTACCATGGCAACAGTAACCATGGTGATGCCTGCCTTTGATCTTTGACATGATTACCATAGCAACAGTAACTATGGTGAAACCTGCCTTTGATCTTTGACATCACCACTTTCTCAGTGATGCCTGCCTTTGAGCTTTGATGATGTGTCTGCCTGGCAACAGTAACCATGGCAACATCTGTGCGTCTATGATGTCATTGCGATGAACACCCATAGCTCCCCTATGGACGCTCATTAAAAGATTTCCCCTCCTAAACTTCCACATATCTGGGAAGGCTGAAATTCGGGGATGCACACCCTCGTAACCTCAGCACAGCACGTATCAAATCTGAGGCCAGTCTGATGAATGGTTTGGGAGATATGCGCAGAACAGACAAACAGACAGACACACAGACAGAGATTTCTTGCATTATAATATGGTAGCCACACGGCGCTCCTCTTCCTCTGCTCCGTCTCTGTGCTGCTCGTGTGTGTGTGTCTCTCTATGCGTGCGCGGCAGCAGCAGCCAGCGGCTGGTGCTTACTAGCTTGTTTACCTGGCGCTGCTGAGTCACGTGATGGCACAACATAAAAACACCAGTTAAGCACCTAAACGCTG
This sequence comes from Pholidichthys leucotaenia, assembly GCA_020510985.1. Taxonomy (NCBI): domain Eukaryota; kingdom Metazoa; phylum Chordata; class Actinopteri; order Cichliformes; family Pholidichthyidae; genus Pholidichthys; species Pholidichthys leucotaenia. Next base: position 284,762,435 of record CM035847.1, on the reverse strand, counting down.
GTTGCCAACCGCCATAAAACCACAAGAAGAAGAAGAAGAAGAGGAGCAAAGTGTGCCCCAGTGTGCCTGCTCCATACTGTGATGGGAGCAGCACTCACAGACACAGAGTATCAACCTCATTACACTTGTATTGATCAATATCAATACCAACGCTGGTATCGATATTATCGATATTTGGATGGATCCGCCCACCACTACTTAGCTGTCTTAAGCTAACTTTGTTCAACTTTTAACCTTGTCAGCTTGTATGATAACACTGTACAATGTTAGGCCATTTTAGTTTTAAAGCTAGCATTTTTAAGCTAACTTTGTTCAGCTAGGTCATTTCTACTTCTATGCTAATGTGTAAAATTAGGTCATTTCAGTTTTAAGATAGCATGATAGTGTTAAACCTTTATTTGGCATTTTTAAGTGACCTTTAACCTGTGTTTGTTTTTGTTTTTTTTCCACAATATCTTTATTGAACCTTTTTTTTTTTTTTTAACAAACATGATACAAACAATCAAACACTAACACTAAAGTACTACAAAAAAAAAATGCACTAAAAACACCAACAACCACCAACAAAATCAAGTCTTCAACAATGCTCCTCTGTTTAGTCTAGACAATCCAACACATAAGTATACATATTATGTTCACCAGTTTGGAATTTACAAGGTCCACACACATCATTCACCTTCTTCTTCAAGAGTTATGTTTAAATTTTTTACATAATCAATAAAAGGTCTCCATATATTCTCAAAACACAATTTCCTTTGATTTCAGTATATATGTTATTCTTTCTAATGGAAGGTTTGTTAACATCTGTCTTAACCACTGAGTCACATCTGGTCTATGAGTCCTTTTTCCATAATAGTGCAATACTTTTTTGGCATTAAGCAAACTGAGGTCTATGAAGTTCTTTCACTTTTATTGAAATTATGCTTTTCTGGTACAGACCAACAAAAACAGTTTAGGATTCAATATGATTTGTTTTGAGATTATTTTTTCAATTGTTACCCTCACCTCTTTCCCAAGAACATTCTTATTATCTACATTCCCATAAACAATGAAATAGGGGGTTCCTTTTACTTTCCATGCATTTTTGTGCATGTATCTGGTTATTTTTGTTGTATCTATTTACTCCTCCGGTGTACATACATCCGCATTAACCATTGAAATGTATCAATTTAAGGCGTGCATTTATTGATTTGGTTTGAGCTTCTGTACAAGCCAATTCCCATTGTTCCTCTGAAATTTCAATTTGCAGATCTTCTTTCCAGTAGTTTAATCTTTTCAGTGAATTTTCACTTGAAGATGGTGTCAATGAGTTATAAAACTCTGGAAATAATACCCTTTCTTTTACTATCTTTCATCATCATTTTTTCCAAGGATGAATAAATAGGTCGAGTGAGAGCTTTATTTTGATTGATCGAATAAAGTTTCTAAGTTGAAGATATTTAAAAAATTGTGTTCTATTGAGATTAAATTTGATCCTCAGCTCTTCAAAAGACATTATGTTATCTGCACATGGCAAATATAAATCCTGAATCTTTTGTATCCCTTTTAAATTCCATACTTTAAATACAGCGTCCGCTCTCCCTGGTTTAAAATATTGATTACCCCATATTGGACTAAATTGTGACAATAACTGTGGTTCTTTTAAATAGTTTTTAGCTTCACACCATATTTTGATCATATGCTTTACAAATGGATTTTTAACTTGTTTTGTAATTTTTTTGCCGAATCTGAGTATATGAATATGGAAGAGGTAAAGGTAAATTGTATGATTCCATTTCAGTCCAGTGAGGGAGATCATTTGATGAAAAATAATATGTCATAGACCTCAGTTGTGGCGGCCCATAATACAACATAAAATTTGGACATTTCAGACCTCCACGATCAAATGGTAAATATAATAAAGACAGACGTAATCTAGCCCTCCTGTTGTTCCATATAAATTCCACTAACTTTTTTTTTTATTCTTGAGAATAGATCTAAAGGTGGTGATAAGGGAATGTATTGAAAATAAAATAAAGTATTTTAGGTAAAATATTACTTTTAAGTATATTGATTCTCCCGATCATCGACATTGGTAGTGACATCCATCTCTGAGTTAACTCATTGATATCTGACATTAAGGCTTCATAGTTGACACTGGCGACTGATTCTAGCTTAGGCATAATTTGGATTCCTAAATATTTAAACTGATTTACAACATTGAATTGATTACCCTCAGGGGCTGGGTAATTTCTCTGGGTCTCATTTAGCATTAATATTGAAGATTTAGTTTTATTTATTTTATATCCTGATATTTCCCCAAATTCTTTATTAAATTCAACAAGGTTGGAATTGATTTTTTTTAGATTCGACATAACAAAATTATATCATCGGCGTACAGGGAGATTTTATGTTCTGTTGGTCCAACTTTAATTCCATATATTTGTGAATGTATACGTATCGCTATCGCTAAAGGTTCAATTGCCATAGTAAACAGTAAAAGGTGAAAGTGGACAGCCTTGTCGACATCCTCTATTGATTTTTTTTGGTTTGAAATATTGTTATTTGTTAGGATTTCTGCTGTAGCATTATTGTATATTATTTGAACCCATTTTATGAATATTTCCAAGTCCAAACCTTTGTAAGGACTTCAAAAAGAAAGGGCCATTCAACTCTATCAAAGGCCTTTTCGGGCGTCCAATGATAGGAGAGCTGTATCCGGTGCTTCTTTATTAAAAAAAATAATATTAAATAGTCTTCTTACATTATGGAAGCCTTGTCTAACCTTTATAAAGCCATTCTGATCTCGATTAATAATATTTTGGTAATATTTCTTGTCTTCGTCTTGCTAAAATTTTACAGATTTCTTAAGGTCGGCGTTTAATAGGGCTTATTGGTCTCATATTTTCACATTTATTAGAGGGCTTACCTGGTTTTGGCAGCAGTATAATTAAGGCATTATTTATGTATGATGTAAATTATTATTTTGAAATGCTTCTAAAACCATTTCCAAAAAAGGTTTATTAATTTATTCTTAAATTTTTTATAAGGTCAACTGGAAGACATCTGGTCCTGCACTTTTTCCTGATTCATATTATCAATGGCTAGCCCAACTTCTTCTTGACTAATTTTAGACTCCAATATCTCCCTGTTTTCATTTGGAATACACGGTTATAGATAGTTTGTTCAAAAACCCATTTAGTTTTGTTAAATCAGGTTCCATTTTTGGTATCATATAATTTTTCATAGTAATCTCTAAAGGGCTCTATTAATTTCTAAAGATCTATAACTACCTGTCCTTTACTTATAATACTGGTTATTGGAGTGTTTTAATTTCCAATTGTTTAATCTGCCATGCTAATAATTTTCCTGATTTTTCACCTTGTTCATAAAAAGATTGTTTCAATCTTAGAAGACTCGAGGCAGCTCTATTCGCTGATTTTTTGTCGTATTCAGCTCTCAAAATCAGTAATTCATTCTCCAACCTTGGATCTCTTCCTGCATACCCTTTTTCTGAAGACTTTTTATTTTATGTTCCAATTTAGCTCTCTCCTCTCGAGTCTTCTTAGATTTTGATCCTGTATAACTAATAAGTATGTCCCCTAATAAAAGCTTTGAAAGCCTCCCACTTTACACATGCTGATGTTTGGTGTAGTATTGATGTCTAAGAACTCGTCTATCTGTTTTTCTATATACTTGACAAATCTCATCCTGAAGCCATTTATGCTGAAATGCATCTGCCTGATTCCTTTGTCAATTTTTATCTACATATATTAGACAACAGGGTGCATGATCAGAGATCACGATGTTATCATAAAAGCAGTTTTTGAATCTTGGACCTTAATTCTGTGGAAATCAAAAAATAATCAATACGTGAGAATGTCTTGTAGGTACTGAATAACAAGAATAGGCTTTAACTTGTGGTTTCATTTCTCTCCATATATCTAACAATCTCAATTCTTTCATAAAATGATTAATAGTCATCCTACATCCAATGTGCGTACAATCCAGTCCTGTTGATCTATCCACACCTGGATTCAATGTACAATTAAAATCCCCTGCTATTATATGTTGCCCTGTAAGTGATGATAAAGATGAGAAATAAATTAGCAAAGAACTCTGATCATCTATATTGGGGACCATATAAGTTCACAAGATTTATATTTTCTAATAGCAAAGAACCCTTGAATGAATACATATCTTCCAAATTTGTCTCCAATTACATTTTTCACTTGAAAGGAACTGATTTATGTATGAGAGTCATAACTCCCCTGGCTCGGGGATGAAATGAAGAGGTGAATACACTTCCCTGCCTTCTACTCCTAATTCCTTTTAACATCCTCCTCGATCGAGATGAGTTTCTGTAAAAACACAATTCTTGAACCCATGTCCTTTATTTTATTCATATCTTGTTTAAGTTTTTTAAATTTTGTAGACCTCTGCAATTCCATGAAGTTAAATTAAGATTAACACTTTGGTCCATGATCAATAGAGAGTTTGGGATTACCTTGCAGTGTAACATGCTCATACAGAGAAGCAAAAACATGAGTGGTTGAACATTCATCCTACAAACTACACACAAACAAATTTCCCTTCCCACACTTGTGGCAAACCCCCCAAAATCAAAAGAAAAATTCTGTCTCTCGATATAGCCATCGACCGTTCCACACCCACGGGAACAGCCTATAACCACTCCTTCTTCATCCTCCCAATCACCCTAACTCTACTGCTTTTTAATGACGTAACATTAACTCTCCTCTGTAGTTTTCCAACTTAACTCCAAAATTTTTAACAACTTTGTACATCATAGTTTTTTTTTTTTGTTGTTTTGTTTTGTTTTGTTTTTTTTAATATATAATACAATCTATATTTTGTAAACTTACTATTTACTTCAAGTCAGTCAGATGCCTGTGCAAATGCTTAATTATTCTACCTTATATTTTGTTCATGCTTAGCTCCCACCAGTCTCTTCTTCTTCTTTGATCTTCTTGATGAACTCCTGCGCCTCCTCTGGGGTCTTGAAGATGTGGGTTCTGCCCTCTTTACGTGGTCAGCAGTCTCGCAGGATAGATTACACCATGACGAATCCCAAGGTTGCGCAGCTCCTTACGTACGGGATCAAACTGCTTCCTCAATTGCTGGATTCCTGTGGCCAAATCTGGGTAGAACCGCACCTGCTGGTCCTGGTGTTTAATCTCTCCTTTATGCACGTGCAGCGTTGAAGATCTTCATCCTGTCTCTGTTGCTAAGAAACTTCATAATTAAGGTCCTCGGCAGTCCCTTATCTCTCCGTGGGCCAATACTGATGTGCTTTTTCCCAGAACCACTGCTGATTGCAACTCCTCGCTGCCAGCACCTCCGGAATCCACTTTTCCAGAAAGGAAATACGTCCCGACCTTCTGATTCCTCTGGAAGACCCACCAGCCTCAAATTATTCTGTCTCGACCGAGATTTCCAAAATCCAAAAATTATCTTCCAGAGATTTATTTTTTTTTTTCCAAAGTGCGCACCTTTAATTGAAGACGGGTGACGTCATCTTCAGCACTAGCGAGACGGAGCTCCATCTGCGCCGTTTCGTTCTACACAGGTCACCCAATTCCTTCTTATTCCTTCCAACGCTGTCATAATCCCATCAAATCTAGAGGAAAAGTCCGCTCTCATTGAACTCAATGGCAGCCATCAGCGCATCTGCGCCTCCCCCCGCGCAGACATCTGCAACCGTTGCCAGCCTCCTCCGCCATATATGGAGTTTTGTTTGCTGCGTCACAGACCTGAAAAGTCCCGTTAATTTGGACTGTTTCGGCGGCTCGCTTTTTCCTTTTCCTGGTTTTTCCAGCCTTAGGCTTCGCCGACATATCCCTCGCCCAAATGCTGAGGATACGTTCTGTCCCAAATGAGAAGAGTATTTTGCCGATTTTTTTTTTCTCCAGGAGCAGAGCAGAGCGAGACACGTCCGTCCTACGTGGCAGCCATAACCGGGGGGGTTCCTGTGTTTGGTTTTTGCTATTTTATCCTTTAAGCAAACTTTTGCCAATATTCAGCCATTTTCTGCTTTACACTGGTATGCTTTAAACTATTTCAAGGTTTTAAGCAAAAAAGCAAACATATTTTGGCCATTTCCTTTAGTATTTCAGGGAAGCATTTTCACGTTAATCCAGTCGTGCTACATTTTCTTCAGGAAATGTAATTTTACTATACTCTTGCTGGGTTGGCTTCTCCACCATTGGCAGTGTAGCCACAGCTAGCAGAAACCCGTCACTGATTAATTCAGAGACATTTCTGTGCTTATTATACAGCAGGGACCGACTATATGACATTGATCCTTAAAACTGCACACCCCTGTCCCCAATTATGATTGTATTTGGGCTTTTACACTTAGCCCAGGCGTGTCCAACAGCCAAAGGTAGCCAGGAGAAATGCCAACTTTTCAGTAAAGCTGGGCAGCATAGTGGTACAGTGGGTTAGCACTGTTGCCCAACAGCTGAAGGTTTCCAGGTTCATAATCCCAAGACTGGCAGGGGTAGGAACCTTTCTGCATGGAGTCTGCATGTTCTCCCTGTGCTGCGTGGGTCTACTCCGGGGCTGCTCCCGGGTTTCCTCCCACAATCCTAAGACATGCATTGGTTAGGTTAACTGGTGATTCTAAATTGTCCGAGGCATTGTCTCTGATAGGGCCTTAGAATAGAGGATTAGTACGAGTAAAGCACTTTGAGGGTCTTGAGACAAGAAAAGCGCTATTTACAGTGGTGTGAAAAAGTGTTTGCCCCCTTCCTGATTTCTCATTTTTTTGTACGTTTGTCACACTTAAATGTTTCAGGTCATCAAACAAATGTAAATATTAGACAAAGATAACACAAGTAAACACAAAATGCAGTTTTTAAATGAAGGGGGTTATTATTAAGGGTAAAATCCCAAACCTACATGGCCCTGCGTGAAAAGGTGATTGCTACCCCCCACCACCCCCCGTTAAAACATAAATTTAACTGTGGTTTATCACATCTTTGGAAAGTTGAGTTCAACTTCTCTAGCCACCACCAGGCCTGATTACTGCACACCTGTTCTCAATCAAGAATCACTAAAATAGGAACTTCCTGACAAATGAATTAGACCAAAGATCCTCCAAGATAGACATCATGCTGCGATCCAGAGAAATTCAGGAACAAATGAGAAACAAAGTAATTGAGATCTATCAGTCTGGAAAAGGTTATATAAGCCATTTCTAAAGCTTTGGGTCATCCTGTAAACCACTGTGAGAGCCATTATCCACAACAACATCCAACATCCAAAGAACTGCAGGCCTCACTTGCCTCAGTGAAGGTCAGTGTTCATTCCTCCACTATAAGAAAGAGACTGGGCAAAAATGGCCTGCATGGCAGAGTTCCAAGACAAAAACCACTGCTGAGCAAAAAAGAATATAAAGGTTCGTCTCAGTTTTGTCAGAAAACATCTTGATGATCCCCATGACTTTTGGGAAAATACTCTGTGGACTGACAAGACAAAAGTTGAACTTTTTGAAAGGTGTCCCATTACATCTGGCATAAAGGTAACACAGCCTTTCAGAAAAGGAACATCATACCAACAGTAATATATGGTGGTGGTAGTGTGATGGTTTGGGGCTGTTTTGCTGCTTCAGGACCTGGAAGACTTGCTGTGGTAAATGGAACCATGAATTTCTGCCTGTCTACCAAAAATGCTGAAGGAGAATGTCCAGCCATCTGTTCGTGACCTCAAGCTGAAGCGCACTTGGGTTCTGCAGCAGGACAACGATCCAAAACACACCAGCGAGTCCACCTCTGAATGGCTTAAGAAAAACAAAATGAAGACTTTGGAGTGGCCTAGTCAAAGTCCTGACCTGAATCCAATTTAGATGCTGTGGCATGACCTTAAAAAGGCGGTTCATGCTCGAAACCCTCCAATGTGGCTGAATTATAACAATTCTGCAAAGATGAGTGGGCTAAAATTCCTCCACAGCGCTGTAAAAGACTCATTACCAGTTATTGCAAATGCTTGATTGCAGTTGTTGCTGCTAAGTTGTTGCCCAAACAGTTATTAGGTTTAGGGGGCAATCACTTTTTCACACAGGGCCATGTAGGTTTGGATATTTTTTTTTCCCTTTAATAATAAACACCTTCATTTAAAAACTACATTTTGTGTTTACTTGTGTTATCTTTGTCTAATATTTAAATTTGATGATCTAAAACATTGAAGTGTGAACATACAAAACAATAAGAAATCAGGAAGGGGCAAATACTTTTTCACACCACTGTAAGTACAGGTCCTTATCCCTTCTCCTTAAAGTATGGAGTGAGATTTAGAGAGACCTGTGCATGGGGGAGACTGTTGGAGGTAGGGGCAGTGTTGCCAACACTCACTCTTTTGCCTCCTCTCTCTCACACTGCAAGCCCTATTTCTCACTCCAAAATGAGGAAAATACTGTCAATATTGTGTTGATTTTCTTCAGATTTTTACAGAATGAGAGCTCTCAAGGCAGCATAAAGAAGACTGAATACCTTGTAAAATTTCTTCTTCTTCTTAGATTTGATTGGCAGTTGGCAACCAGCCTACAGGTGCATTACCGCCACGTACCTCACTCTATATCATCACTCTATCTGATCAGGAGCTGTAGTCCTTCTATCATCATTGCTGTGTCCAATCAAACCTCAACTCTATCTTCAGACATCACTCTTCTTCATCTCCTCGTACTTCACTCTATATCATCACTCTACACATCTTGGCCGTGGCAACTGCCACATCCCCTTCTAAAACTTAATCCAAAGTAAAGAAGTGTTTGCATTGAAAAAAACCCCCAAAACAGTTTATGTGAATGCTACGCATGCACTCTCACTCCACCCTTACCCCACATTCTCCCCCTTGCACAACTCCTTCTAAATCTCAGTCCAACATTTGCTGAAAAATTGGTAACTTTGGGTAGGAGTGGCGTGAGCGTGCAGGTGCACAATCACATAGGCAGTGGGGTTTTTTTCAACCAATATTCTGAGGTAAAGAAGTGTAAGTTTTAAAACATTTTCAGTCTGCTTTATGCTGTCTCGAGTGCTCTTATTGTAGGAAAAATCTGAAGAAAGTCAACGCAATATTGGCCATAATTTCCTCATTTTGGAGTGAGAAATAAGGTTTGTGGTGTGAGACAGAGGGTCAAAAGAGTGAGAGCTGGCAACACTGGCTAACGTTAGCCTCAACCACAGATTTCAGAAGTAATGAAAGGGGAAAGGTGGGTGAATTGCTGCTCAAAACATGCACTGAAGTGGGTTGCTGTAAAGAAGGCTGTTTAATCTGGGTGGAAAATGGTGTTGTCGCATTTACACCCTGAGGTATTTTGACCAAAACATGTGTCACAGACTTTTTTTTTAGGACCAATGGTAACTGTGTCAACATGTGGAAAGGGGCCTCAGACAGCAAATGACACCAGGCCCAGTTGTGGCCAACACCTGAGCCAGATGTGAAATGTCTGGCCTAGAAGAACGTTCCAAACGTATACTGACTTAGTTAAGCAGCTGAGGCAAAAGCTGACTTACTGCTACAACTACAGTAGCTGTAGGTGTTGACAGCCAGTTATATCCACTTGTTTTCTCTCTAGCTAGTACTCCTTACCCTTTGTAGGCGGTGCTGGACTGTAGTGGCCAGATGTCTCCGTCCAACATGAGCTCTCCTGGCTGCATCCCCTGGCTCTGCTCCTCACAGTAGCCAGTCGGCGGAGAGCGTCGGCCAGAGCCGCCTTCAGCAGTTGGATCTCGTCCTCCTGCAGCTGGAGCCTCTGTTCCAGGTGGGACACCCGGTCCTCCATGTCCATGTTGCTGCTGGCCGACACCGTGTCATCTGGATGGGTGGACAGAGTTGCCATTTAGATCTATGCAGGTTTTAATTAAGCCTCTCGTAACCACAGAGAGATTTCAGCTGATTTTTTTAAAAACTGAAACTCAGTAGGCGATTTGTCATTTTTCAGTATGTGTGTGTGGGGGGGGGGGGCGGTATTCACAAATTTAGCATGAGGTACAAATGGTTGAAATGTAAATTTGATACAAATTTGCAAGACAAAGGACCAGAATATGATAAAAGATGCAATTTAAAAATTCAAAAAGTTTCACAATTATAAATTAATTATATTGAATAAAAAAAATTAACCAGCATCCAGATGATCGTTGCAAATTGACAAGAAAAGAACGCTGAAAATTTACAAAAGAAGCTGCAAATTTTCAAAAGAAAAATCACAAATTTATGAGAAAAAATTGCAAATTTACGAGAAATTTTTTTTTTCAAATCTACAAGGAAAAAAAGCTACAAATGTACAAGAAAAAAAATGTATTTTTGAGGAAAAAAATATTGCAAATTTACAAGAAAAAAATTATAAATTTACAAGAAAAAAGTTACACATTTTTTGACAAAAAAGTTGCAAATTTGTAAGAAAAAAGGTGCAAATTTTTGAGGAAAAAGTTGCAAATTTTTGAGAAAAAAAATTTCCATTCTTGGGCAGCTCGGTGGCGCAGTGATTAGCACTGTGTCAGTACAGCAAAAAGGTCACGGGTTCAATCCCACCCCCTGACCATCGGTGACCCTTCTGTGTGGAGTTTGCATGTTCTCCCTGTGTCTGGGCGGGTTCCTCCGAGTACTCCGGATTCCTCCCCCAGACCAAAGACATGCAGGTTAGGTCAACTGGCATCACCTGGGGACGTTTGACTGTGAGAGTGAATGGTTGTCTGTCTGTCTGTGTTGGCCCTGCGATGGACGGGTGATCTGTCCAGGGTGGACCCTGCCTCTCACCCAAACATGCTGCGATAGGCTTCACCCCCCCTCCCCCCGCAACCCAAAAATGATTAAGCGGTAGAAGATGAATGGATGGAAGTTTCCAATCTATAAGAAACATTTGTAGAGTTGAGAAAAAATTGCAAATTTATGAGAAAAAAGTTGCAGACATATAGGAGGAAAAAAAATGAAAATTGAGAAAAAAGTTTACAAATTTACAGGAAAAATGTGTAAATTTATGAGGAAAAAAGTTGCAAAATTTTTTACTTTTTGCATTTCTGCTTAGACATTGGTGCTTTGAATTCATTTTATTAAATTATTAACATGATTTAAAAAAGGGTTATGATGATACTGGGGGGGACAATTCTCTCTTTTTTCCAGGCTTTGGGGATAACGTCCACCGTCCGCCCCAGCATACTGGGCCATTTTGCTAAACAAAGGGGATGGTATCCCCTCTCACCACTTCAAATCACCTACTGTTTGCAGTAAAGCTTACCTGTTTTATAACCTGAAAAAGCCTGATAAAAAGGAGCCAGCTTTGTGCTATAGAAACTCTGAGTGAAGCCTCAATTTCCCTGACTAAGCCACTAGTCTTCGTTAACATTTAGGGTCATTTATGAAGCAACAAACAGCTGCTATGGGGTGTGTTATGGACACTACTGCTGCAGGTGCTGCTTTGTGAGCTGGTGGTTTTGAGTTTCATGGGGTATTAGACCTCAAAGGTGTCTTGAGTGAGTTAAATAATTTAGCCTGTGCATACAAGCGTGAGCCAGAAAACAAAAAGGAAAAAAAACAGAAAGTAAAACCAGACAAACAACGGCAGCTTGTATGGACGGGTGGGGAAAGGAGGAAAAAAGAAGAGACGAGGCTGAAGATACACAAAGAAATACTTTGTTTTCTTCTCTTTGCGTCTTTGTGCGCTACGATGAGGAGCTGACAGTCCTGTTTGATTTGGCGAGGGGTAGCGGCAGCAAATACGTCACGACATTTCTGTCTACAGTGAAAGAAAGTGGTTAATTTACTGTGTTTGTGTGAGCCTCACTGCCTGCAGCTCTCTGTCCAACAGCTCACTGAGGCAATCTACTCATACTATACTCCCTGAGGTATCGTTAAAACTAATCGGATCAAACAAACGGTGAGAACGTCCAGAAGTGCTGATGTTTGACCCTACCCTTGACCCCAAGTACAACATGGATGCAGTCACACCTGAGGATCATTGTGCGTGAGTTTAGTCAGCAGTCGAGCAATTGCCTAGAAGAAGACAGATTTTTTCTGAAAAACTAGAAAGTTTTTCATTTTTGGCACACAGGAAAACTTAAAAAAATAATTAAAAAAAAAAAAAGGATGAATTTGCATTTTTTTTTTTACCAAAAACACTTTGAATGACCTCAGTGGTTAAGACAGATGTTAACAAACCTTCCACTAGAAAGAATAACATATATACTGAAATCAAAGGAAAATGGGTTTGAGAATTATGGAGACTTTCATTGATTATGAAAAGAAATTAAACATAACTTCTGAAGAAGAAGGTGAATGATATGTGTGGACCTTGTAAATTCCAAGCTGGTGAATGTATAGTATGTATCTTATGTAATGAAGTACTAGTCTAAACAGAGGAGCAATTGTTGTTGACTTGTTTTTGTTAATGGCTGTTGTTGTTTTTATTATACATTTTTTTTGTAGTTGTTATTGTTCTGTTGTTGTTGTTGTTATTTCTTTTTGGGGGGGGGCCATTGGGAAAAAACAAGATGGCGCCCACAGCGGCCGCCGTGGTGTATCGCTGCCCTTTAATTTTTATAATTTGTCTGTTTTTGTTCACTGATTGTGCATCTGCCGGTTCATACACCCGTGAAGAACTACTAAATATCAGGACTCTCACCCCCATGGACCTTCTTCCAGTTTTTTTAGCTCCTGCCGCTGATCTGATCCATTGTTTGGCCAAAAAAGCAAGACGGCGGAAAAGAGGGAAGAGAGGGGGAATTCTCGCTCGGCCTACGAAAAAGAGGCTCAGCGAACAGCCTTGCCTGGCATATTTCTATCCTAATGCCAATTCTCTCTGAACAAGGTAGAAGAATTAAGACTGCTGATGCGTTTCAAGGACCTCGCTTCCTCGTCTGTCATCTGCTTCTCTGAGACCTGCTTAATGAGAACATTCCAGATAGCGCGATCAGCCTCGAGGGTTCCAGCTGATTCGTGATGACCGCGTCACAGAGCTGTCCGGTATGTCTATCGAGAGGAGGGTGTGCTTCTAATATTAACAACAGCTGGTGCTCTGATGTAACGGTGATTTCCAAACACTGTTCTCCAGCCCTGGAATTTCTTTTCATTTAACTGCAAGCATTTTTTCTTCCCCGCGGGAGTTTGCCTCATTCATTCTCGTCGCTGTGTACGCCCCTCCTGACGCGGACACAGCGCGAAGCTCAGCACGTGCTCGCTAGATCACATCCAACTTAGCGCGCGAACTTTCCAGACCTCCTGGTTATCGGGGTGGCCGATTTTAACCAGAGCAATCTGAGTCACGAGCTCCCCGCTACAAACCGTGTATTAAATGTCCAACCAGAGGAAATACACGCTAGATCAATGTTATACTTCAGTTAGGACGCATATCGCGCTGTTCCCCGCGCTGCTCTGGGACTATCTGATCACGTGATGTTCACCTCATCCCCACATACAAACAAAGACTGAAACTCACTAACCTGTTGTGACCACCACAAAGAAATTGACCTGTGGAAGCTGAGAGAAACTGAACACATGCTTGGAAATAAATGACTGGGGCATGTTAAAAGAGCCACACATGATCTATAATGAGTACACAGACACTGTGAACTCATATATCAACTTCTGTGAAGAGCACATTCTCCCATCGCGCACCAGGATAAGATATTCTAATGACAAGCCTTGGTTCACAGCTAAGCTCAGACAGATCAGGAAGGAGAAGGAAGCAGCGCTGAAAAGTGGAGACAGGGACTGCTACAGGGAGGTCAAATATCGGTTTAACAGAGAGCTGAGGAGAGCTAAATCTGTGTATTCTGAGAGACTCCAGCAGCAGTTCACTGCTAATGACTCGGCTTCTGTGTGGAGAGGACTGAGGCAATTCACCAACTATCGGCCTCAGGCTTCTAAAGGTCAGGATGACAAAGCCCTTTGTCAAAGACTGTCCCAACACTATGCCCGTTTTGACACCTCGTCAGCTGTGTCCAACTCACCCACTCCACTGCCTCCTCAGCCCCTAATTCATCAAGAGCGGTCCCCCCCTCCTCCTCCTCCTCCTCCTCCTCCCCCCCTCCCCTTGTCATCAGTGAGCAGGACGTGCACAGACAGTTTCTCCAGACTGAACCCGCGCAAGGCCCCCGGGCCGGACGGTGTGTCTCCCTCCACCCTGAGACACTGTGCGAAAGAGCTGGCTCCTGTCTTCACAGACATTTTTAACACCTCCCTTAAGCAATGTCACGTGCCGACCTGCCTCAAATCCTCCACCATCATCCCTGTCCCCAAGAAGCCACGGATTACTGGACTTAACGACTACAGACCTGTAGCGCTCACCTCTGTAGTCATGAAGTCCTTTGAGCGCCTGGTCCTGTCTCACCTCAAGTCATCACCACACCCCTCCTAGACCCGCTGCAGTTTGCCTACCGTGCTAACAGGTCTGTGGACGACGCAGTCAACCTGGCCCTCCACTCCATCCTGCAGCACCTGGACTCCCCGGGAACCTACGCCAGGATTCTGTTTGTGGACTCAGCTCCGCATTCAACACCATCCGCCCCGATCTGCTCCAGGACAAGCTGTCCCTGCTCAACGTGCCTGACTCCCTCTGCAGGTGGATCACCGACTTCCTGACGGACCGGAGACAGCATGTGCGGCTGGGGAAGTCTGTCTCAGACTCTGTTAGCATCAGCATTGGATCACCCCAGGGCTGTGTACTTTCCCCCCTACTCTTCTCCCTTTATACCAACTCCTGCACCTCCTCCCACCAGTCTGTTAAGCTGATTAAGTTTGCGGACAACACCACCCTCATCGGGCTCATCTCCAACGGTGACGAGTCCGCCTACAGGGAAGAGGTGGCCCAGCTGGTGTTCTGGTGCAGCCACAACAACCTGCAGCTGAATGCTCTGAAGACAGCGGAGATGATTGTGGACTTCAGGAAAGTCACATCCCCCCTGCCCCCCCTCACCATCACAGGCTCTCCCATCACCTTTGCAGATTCCTTCCGCTTCTTGGCACCACCATCACCCGAGACCTCAAATGGGAGCCAACCATCAGCTCCTCATCAAAAAGGCCCACAGAGGAATGTTCTTTCTGCGGCAGCTGAGGAAGCTCAAGCTACCCACCAAGATGTTAGTGCAGTTCTACACGGCCATCATCGAGTCCATCCTCACCTCCTCCATAACTGTGTGGTACGCAGGAGCCACTGCCAGGGACAGACTAAGGCTGCAGCGCGTCGTGCGCACTGCTGAGAAGGTGATACGCTGCAAGCTCCCATCTCTCCAGGACCTGTACATCTCCAGGACCCGGAGGCGTGCTGGCCGGATCATAGCCGATCCTTCACATCCTGGTCACGTGCTGTTGCCCCCCTCCCCTCAGGTAGAAGGCTTCGGTCCATTCGGACTAAAACCTCCCGGCACATGAACAGCTTTTTCCCCTCTGCCATCAGACTGCTGAACATTAAGTGACTTTTGACTCTCGTGCACTATGTACAGCAGCTCAACCAGACTCATGTCAATCATCACTGTTTTTCTGTTGCATTATTGACTGCACTATGTGGTACTCACATTATCTGCTACATGCTAATTTTTTAAAACTGCGTTGACTAGTACTACTCATTATTACTAGTATTATTATTATTATTACTTATTATTACTTATTTTTCTACACTTATTGCACGTTTCTAGTCCTTTAGTTTTTTAGTTTATCCCTTTTTCTCATTATGTTTTTAATGTTGCAGCATGGCACCGAGACAAATTCCTAGTTTGTGTATCACATGAACAATGGCAATAAATCTGATTCTGATTCTGATTCTTTTTAATTTTTTAAATTACTTTTGTGTTAGTGTCTGATTGTTTGTGCCATGTTTGTAAAAAAAAGGTTCAATAAAAAAATATTGTGGGGAAAAAAAAAAAAAAAACGCTTTGAAATGGGACTTCCGGTTATGGCGGCCAAGTAGGAAGACGTGCTTCACACTGCTCTGCCGGTGAAAATAAAAAATTTACTAAAACTCTCTTAATTGGAACAAAAACCCATCCCAACGTTTTGGCGCGGATATGGTAAAGACCAAGGTTGGAAAATTAGGTGGAGGAAAAGGTAACTCGACAAAACAACCCAAGCTAACAGACTTTCACGCTCGAGGCGAAACAGAGAAAACTCAAGAGGCAATGGCGGAGGAGGGAGCAAGCGGCGGAGCGGGAACAGTTGAAGAGGGGACAAATGTAGCACTCACTGCCATAAACTCCATGAGAACAGAGTTTTCGTCTAAATTTGATGGGATTATAGCAGCGATAGAAGGTATGAGAAAGGATATAAATGACTGCCTGGAGCGAGTGTCGCAGGCGGAGCTCCGAATATCAAGCACTGAAGATGATGTTACCAGCCTGCAAACTAAACTGCAAACACTGGAATTAAAATGCAAAAGTCTGGAAGATAACGTCCTAGACTTGGAATCCCGCTCACAACGGAATAATATGAGGCTGGTGGGCCTCCCGGAGGGAACCCGTGTTCCTTTTTGGAAAAGTGGATTCCAGAAGCACTGAATAACACGGATCTGCAGTCATCGGTCGTTTTAGAGAGAGCTCACCGAATCGGCCCACTGAGAGATAATAAGACACCACCGAGGACACTGATTATGAAGTTCCTCAACTACAAAGACAAGATGACAGTCATCAAGGTGGCACGAGCTAAAGGGGAAATTAAGTACCAGGACCAACAAGTGTGATTCTACCCGGACTTGGCTGCAGGAATACAATAATTGAGGAAACAGTTCGGCCCCACCCGCAAAGAGCTGCGCAACCTAGGGATTCGTCATGGAGTAATTCATCCGGCAAGACTGCTGGTCACATATAAAGGGAGAACCCACACCTTCAAGACCCCTCAAGAGGCGCAGGAGCTCATCAAGCAAATCCAAAAGGAGACTGGTGGGAGCTAAGCATGAACATGACAAAGGTAGAACATTTAAGCATATGTACAGACATCTGATTGATCTGAATCATAAACATGTCTACAAAATACAGACTGTATTAAAAAAAATGTTATGATGTACAACGTTGCTATAAAACTTTGAAGTTATGTTGAAAAAGCTACAGAAGAGAGTTAATGCTATAAGAATAGTAGTAGTGTCAGGGTGATTGAGAGGAGAAAGAGAGAGTGGTTTGACTGATCCTCGCAGGTGTGGAACAGTCACTAGCTACAACGGGAGACGGAATATTTTGGGGGGTTTACCACGAAAGGAATTTGTTTTTGTTTAGTTTGTAGGATGAATGTTCTATCATCCATGTTTTTGCTTCTCTGTATGAGCATGTTCATATTGCAAGGTAATCTCAAACTCCTTATTGATCATAGATCAAAGCGTTAATCTTAATTTAATTTCATGGAACTGCAGAGGTCTACAAAATCTTAAAAAACTTAAACATGCCATGAATAAAATAAAAGACATAGATTCGAAAATTGTATTTTTACAAGAAACTCATCTAATAGAGGAGGATGTAAAAAGAATTAGGAGAAGATGGCAAGGTAACGTGTTCACCTCATCATTTTCATCCCGAGCCAGGGGAGTTATGACTCTCATACATAAAACAGTCCCATTTCAAGTGAAAAATGTAATTGAGACAAATTTGGAAGATATTTTATCATCCAAGGATCTTTGTTATTAGAAAATATAAATCTGGTGAACTTATACGGCCCCAATATTGATGATCAAAACTTCTTCGTTAATTTATTCCTCACTTTATCATCACTTGCAGGGCAACATATAATAGCAGGGGATATTAATTGTACATTGAATCCCAGTACAGATAGATCAACAGGAGTGGACTGTACGCACAATGGATGTAGGATGACCATTAATCATTTTATGAAAGAACTGAGATTGCTAGATATATGGAGAGAAATGAAACCACAAGTCAGAATCAGAATCAGAATCAGAATGAACTTTATTGCCAAGCATGCTTTTACACATACAAGGAATTTTACTTGACATTAAGGTGCGCTCATGTTAAGCGCTCCCTAATGACGCGGCAGCCGACAGGCGCCTCATACAGTGGGGGTAAAGAGGGGGAGGGGGAGGGGGTGATACATTGGGCAGAGAGAAAAAAGCATAGTTATCAAAATAGAGCTCAAGTGAGCAAGATTGTGATCACATAGAAAAAAAACCTCTAATTGCACACTTAACAGACAAGTTACAGTTCCACACATTAACAGAGCAAGTTGAGAGAGACCAGTGTGTGTGTGTCAGTCATGTGATATGCAGTGTGAAGTGTCAGTTACTGGTGAACAACAAAATTCCTCCCCTAAGCAACGACTAGATGTTATGTCCATGGTATCCTAAACATATATAACATGTCCACAAAAGTTCATCTCTCTTCAGTGCATGTCAGATGGTAAAATTCCATGCTAGTCACATGGTGACGCTGTCCATAGAGAGTTCAGATTGCTGCACATCAGAATGTTTGGGTTAGAGACAAGCCAAAACTCCCTTCAGCCTTATCTTTTCTCCTGGAGGAAGGAATTCTCCCAAGGACGCCGAATCAAAGCCTGATAAGCACAGTTCACTTAGAGCATAGAATTTTCACCTCTCATGCGATTCTGTGCATCACAATTTGCATTTACATTCCCAGGCCTTAAAATCATTCCCTGGAGAGCACCCAGCGACTCCGAGATGTTTCCCACCTTCCGATTCAGTTCGCCATTAACCGCTATCAGTGCCCTCCCCAACTGGTCGAATTGTTGAAGGAGCTTTGCCGGGTCCGCATTTTGACTAGCTCTTTCCAACTTCTTTAGTTTCCGATACACCAGGAAAACTCAGCAGAAATCCTGTGATCATGAAGCCAAACAGATGTCTTCCACATCTTCAATCGAAAGATCACACAGACACATGAGTTTCCAATTGTTCCATGGGTCTCTCACATAACCCGCAGCTGAAGTGCCTGCAGGACATTTGGGCTCCCCCGGGCCCGATTTTCTGTTTGAAAAAGTGGTGTCAATTGCATTTAAAGCCTAAAAGTCAAAGCCTATTCTTGTTATTCTAATACCTATAAGACATTCTCATGTATTGACTACTTTTTGATATCTACAGAATTAAGGTCCAAGATTCAAAACTGTTTCTATGATAACATTGTGATCTCTGATCATGCACCCTGCTGTCTAGTATATGTAGATAAGAAATTGACAAAGGACCCAGTTAGGTGGCATTTTCAACATAAATGGCTTCAGGATGAGGAATTTGTTAAGTACATAGAAAAACAGATAGCTGAGTTCTTTGATATCAATACTACACAAACAACGGCATGTATAAAGTGGGAGGCTTTCAAAGCTTTTATTAGGAGGCATATTATTAGTTATACAGGTTCAAAATCTAAGAAGACCCGAGAGTCCAATTGGAACGTAAAATAAAAATTCTTCAAGAAAAGGTGTATGCAGGAAGTAACCCACAGTTAGAGAACGAATTACTGATTCTGAGAGCTGAATATGACAAAAAAAATCAGCGAATAGAGCTGCCTCGAGTCTTCTAAGATTGAAACAAACTTTTTATGAACAAGGTGAAAAATCAGGAAAATTAGTGGCATGGCAGGTTAAACAATTAGAATCTAAAACACCAATTACCAGTATTATCTATCTATCTATTATAAGTAACAGACAGGTAGTTATAGATCCTTTAGAAATTAATACTGTCTTTAGAGATTATTATGAAAAACTATATGATACAAAAAATGAAACTGACTTAACAAAACTAAATGGGCTTTTGGGTGGATTATCTATACCATGTATTCCAAATGAAAACGGGGAGATACTGGAGTCTAAAATTAGTCAAGAAGAAGATGGGCAAGCCATTGATAATATGAAATCAGGAAAAAGAGCAGGACCAGATGGTCTTCCAGTTGACCTCTATAAAAAATTTAAGAATAAATTAATAAAACCACTTTTGGAAATGGTTTTAGAAGCATTTCAAAATGATAATTTACCACCATACATGAATAATGCCTTAATTATACTGTTACCAAAACCAGGTAAAACCCCCTAATAAATGTGAAAACATGAGACCAATAAGCCTATTAAATGCTGATCTTAAAATAATCTGTAAAATTTTAGCAAAACACCTACAAGAAACATTACCAAATATTATTAACCGAGATCAGAATGGCTTTATAATGGGAAGGCAAGGCTTCCATAATGTAAGAAGACTATTTAATATGATTTATTCCAATAAAGAAGCACCGGATACAGCTCTCCTATCATTGGACGCTGAAAAGGCCTTTGATAGAGTCGAATGGCCCTATCTTTTTGAAGTCCTACAAAGGTTTGGACTTGGAAATAATTTCATAAAATGGGTCCAGATAATATACAATAATGCTACAGCAGAAATCCTAACAAACAGCAATATCTCAAAATCAATAAAAATCAATAGAGGATGTCGACAAGGCTGTCCACTTTCACCCTTATTGTTTACTATGGCAATTGAACCTTTAGCAATGGCAGTACGTTTACATCCACAAATATATGGAATTAAAGCAGGACCAACAGAACATAAAATCTCCCTGTATGCAGATGACATAATTTTATTTCTGTTGAATCTAAAAAAATCAATTCCGATCTTGTTAAATTTGATAAAGAATTTGGGGGATATATCAGGATATAAAATAAACAAAACAAAATCTTCAATATTAATGCTAAATGAGACCCAGAGAAATCATCCAGCTCCTGAGGTAAACCAATTCAATGTTGTAGATCAGTTCAAATATTTAGGAATTCAAATTTTGCCTAAGCTAGAATCAGTCGCCAATGCCAACCATGAAGCCTTAATGACAGATATTAATGAGTTACTTCAGGGATGGATGTCACTACAAATGTCGATGATCGAGAGAATTAATATACTTAAAAGTAATATCTTACCAAAAATACTTTACTTATTCCAAAACATCCCTTTACCACCACCTTCAGATCTATTCTCAAGAATTAAAAAAAAGTTAGTGGAATTTATATGGAACAATAGGAAGGCTAGATTACGTTTGTCCTTACTATATTTACCATTTGATCGTGGAGGTCTGAAATGTCCAAACTTTATGCTGTATTACTGGTCAGAACAACTGAGGTCTATGACATATTATTTTTCATCAAATGATCCTCCTCATTGGACTGAAATGGAATCATACAATTTACCTTTACCTCTTCCCTTATTCATATACTCAGACTCGGCTAAAAAATTACAGAAGCAAGTTAAAAATCCAATTGTAAAGCACATGATCAAAATATGGTGTGAAACCAAAAAATATTTAAAAGAACCACACTCACTGTCACAATTTAGCCCAATATGGGGTAATCAATATTTTACACCAGGGAGAGCGGATACTGTATTTAAAGTATGGAATTTAAAAGGGATTCAAAAGATTCAAGACTTATATTTGTCACACTCAGATAACATAATGTCTTTTGAAGAACTGAGGATTAAATTCAAGCTTAATAGAACACACTTTTTTAAATATCTTCAGCTTAGAAATTTTATTCGATCAAATCAAAATAATGCTCTCACCCAACCTACTTATTCATTTTTGGAAAAACTTTGATGAAAGATAGTAAGAGAAAGAGTATTATTTCAGAGTTTTATAACTCATTGACACTATTCTCATATGAAAACTCACAGAAAAGACTGAATTACTGGAAAGAAGACCTGCAAAATGAAATCTCAGAGGAACAATGGGAAATGGCTTGTGCAGGAGTTCAAACCAAATCAATAAATGTACATCTTAAACTGATACATTTTAAATGGTTAATGCGGATGTATGTTACACCAGTGGAATTAAATAGATATAACAAAAACATACCAGATACATGCACAAAATGTATGGAAAGTAAAGGAACCCTATTTCACTGTTTATGGGAATGTAGAAAAATCTGAATGTTTTGGGAAGAGGTGAGGGTAACAATTGAAAAAATAATTTCAAAACAAATCACATTGAACTCTAAACTGTTTTTGTTGGGTCTGTATCCAGAAAAACATAACTTTAATAAGAGTGAAAGAACATTCATAGACCTCAGTTTGCTTAATGCCAAAAAATGTATTGCACTACTGTGGAAAAAGACTCATAGACCAGATGTGACTCAGTGGTTAAGACAGATGGAGTTCATTCGGTCTGCCTACCCTGAAGAGCAGTGGGCTCACGTCTACACAGACGGCTCTGCCATGGAAACAACCAGGAATGGAGGAGGTGGCGTGTACATCAGGTACACTGACGAGGAGACCCACATCCCATTGCGACTGGCAAGTACTCCACCAACTTCAGGGCTGAGGCAGAGGCCCTGAGAACAGCAGCGGCCCACGTCGGGGAACAGCAGGTTCAGCAAGGCACACAAGCAGGTCGTCATCTTCACTGATGCCCTCTCTGTCTTGAATGCACTTCAGGACCCCCGACGCAAAGAACTGAATGAACTCGCCCTCACTCTGTCTCAACTAGCCACACAGGCGAACGTATCACTCCAGTGGATTTCTGCTCACTGTGGAGTCTATGGAAATGAGACGCTGACAGACTTGCTAAGGAGGGTGGGCAGCAAGACCAGGAAGACAGGCAGGTCTCTTACAGTGAGGAGAAAACTATTATTAAGGCCCTGTACAAGAAGTGGTAGCAGCAACACCCAAATTACTGCAAGGATGACAACTACTACAGCCTGAGCAGGGCTGACCAAGTCGTTCTGTTCAGACTCCGAACTGGACATAACAGAATGCATGCTCACATGCACCAGAAATTTAAAGTTGGACAATCGGACAGATTTTTTCCTCACTTCCGCCTCCAAAGAGAGCAGACGCTTTTTTGCTTCTCTCTTGCTTCTGACTATTTCCTTCCCCCCAACTAATTGGATCTCAGCTTGCTGTCGTCTGTCTGCGTCTTTACTGCTGATTATCGAAAGAAATTATGGAATTAATAAGCTGGGCTTTGAACGCAATTGACACTATCTTTTCAACGAGGAAAAGTGCCCCGGGGGAGGTTGTTTGCCCAGCAGGAACGGCTCCAGCGGGCTATTTACGGGAGACAAGTAATTGGAAGCTCTTGTGCCTGACTGATCTTTTTATCGAAGATGTAGAAGATCTTTACGTCTTCGTTGTAATGGTGATTGGGACCGTTCTGATTGGATCTGGAATCGTCCTGGTGTACCGCAAATTGCTGAAGATGGATACAACCTATCAAAATGCTGGCCAGGCGAGGTGCATCCATCAAATTGAAAAAATGGAGAGGACCCTGATAGTGACAAATGGAGAACTGTCTCGGAAGGTGGATTACATCATGATTACGCTTAAGGACATCCAAGATAGATTCAACACCCAGCAATGAAGAATTATGTACTGAATCTGTAAGAATATAAAGTTTTTCTCTGTGTTCAGTACCATTCGGCTTTAATCCGGCTCCCTCACAAAAATCCTCCTGATCATCTGCAGTCTTTGTTTTTTCAAAACATTGAGCTCATGGCCTTCGGACAGGCAGCTGCATGGCCAAGGACAAAAACTGCCAGCAGTTAGACACAACATCTCCTGCCAAAGAGTCCTTGTTGTTCTTAACTGATACAACACTCACACTTCAACATTACACTCATACTGATCCACACAACTGATGATAAGATGACTCACACACTGCTCTCTCTGTGTCTTGTGAACTTTTGGTCTGCTGATTGTGCATTGAGGGCTTTTTTTTTTTTCTTTGTAATCATAATATTGATCATATGTGACCACTATTCTGAAATCAATGATTTTTTTGCTCCTTCCTATTGTATTATTCTTATGCCACCTGTACCCTTCTGTTGGCAGGCGCGTTTCAGATGCCGCCGCGTCACCGGAAATGCAGGTTCATTTTCTGTGTCAAGTCAAATCCCTCGTATGTTATCAGAATCTGTTAATGTACTTGGCAATAAATCTTTTCTGAGTTTTGAGTTCTGAGATGCCCATGTAGTACCGCCCAAATGACCAGCGAACACCTCCTCCAAGACTGCCCAGACCACGCTGCACTCAGACGAGCTACGTCACCTGACCCCACATCGCTGAACCAAAAGCTGCACGTGGACCTCAGGGACCTCCGCAGGACGGCAGCATTCGTCAGGGCAGCTGGTGTGACCATCTAGCGATCGACAAAGAAGAAGAACAAACCTTCCACTAGAAAGAATAACATATATACTGAAATCAAAGGAAAACGTGTTTGAGAATATATGGAGACCTTTCATTGATTATGTAAAGAAATTAAACATAACTTCTGAAGAAGAAGGTGAATGATATGTGTGGACCTTGCAAATTCCAAGCTGGTGAATGTATATTGGTATTCTTATGTAATAGATTACCTAGACTAAACAGAGGAGCATTGTTGTTGACCTGTTTTGGTTAATAGCTGTTGTTGTTTTTATTACACATTTTTTTTGTTATCGTTCTTTTTAATTTTTAAATTACTTTTGTGTTTGTGTCTGACTGTTTGTGCCATGTTTGTAAAAAAGGTTCAATAAAAAATATTGTGGAAAAAAAACCACTTTGAAATAACAAGCTGAAATCTGACATGGTTTGTGTACCGGCCCTGATGGCAGATGCCACAACAGAAACACACAGAAATAAGCAAGGTTTTGTATTTTTTATTAACTAAGCTGACAGGTCTGAATGGGAACTAACCTGGGAGAAGAGAACAGGATGTAAGTAATGATGATGACTAAGAACAGGAGATTTGCAATGAGTAATTATTCTTACGGTTGTGGAAAAGGGGTAGAGCTGCAACCTCTTCAGGAAGGGATGACAAGGGAATCCCTGAAGAAGATTTGTGATGAAACTGTTCACATACAGGGGGAGGGGAGAGATGATGGGAGAAAAGGACTTCTTTGTGGTGAGTAGTTGCTGGTGGAAATGGAGGTTGAATCCGGTAACTTCCAGTCTCTACAGAGGTGAGTACTGACGTACCCCGGGCCCGGGTTTTTTTCCTGAGAAGATTGGGTACAATTATACTGAATGGTGAATTAATCTCGTTTCTTTTCCAGGGTGGACGCAGAGAGAGGTGGACGAGGACTGACGGGAAGCTGAGCAGTGGAGAGCAATTTCCAAGGTAGATAACGATTAAACTGCTTTGCAAGCTTATGTGGTTTCCAAGGGAAGTATGGTCTTCAGCAAGGTGAGAACAGAGGCAGGAGAACCAGCAATCACAGCAAGCTGTTGAGCTGAGGCAGACCCACAAGAGACTGGAGGCAACTGAGGCCTATTTGTACTTCCACCCTAATCAGCACAGGTGTGCTATTGAGAGCAGATGCAGGTCATGAGATGATTAGTGGATGCTGTGGGTCTGACAACATTCTCACCTTCAGACCATAACAAAATTATTACTTGAACTCTTTGTTTGTTTGAAAAGAGAACGTCCACCAAATCTACCCTCCCAGTTGTGCCATTGCCTGGCACCTTGTAAACATCCAAGTGCACAAAGACGGCATGTTGGCTCCATAATTCCAAATGTGACGTCTTCCGTCCTCTGCTTTGCACTAATGACCAAATCAAGCCCTACTTTATATCCACCCACTTTTCTGGTAAATGGAGATCTGTAGATTAAGTATGGACCAAATAATGTGTTTCAGTGATGCTTCACATGATGCTGCTGTTGACTCCAGCCTTCTCACATCCACTCCACCCATGGCCTTCATGCTTCTCTTCTTGAACTCTTTCCAGGCTAATCACCCACCATCCCTCCACCCACAGCACCAACATCACAGCAGGATGGTCAGATCAGTGGCAAACAGCCCAGTGTGGATTATTTTTGTAGAATCTGTGTCCCACATCATCAGATTACAAGCTGAATAAGACAAGTTCATGAGTCCTGCTTCTGAAGTGATGGCAGTGCTGCCACACAGTAGAAGCACAAAAACTGGTTTCCATTCAAGACTAATCTGGATCTGACTACGAAGAGATTGCACAGTTTAAACTGGCAGATCTCAAGTAAAGAACAATGCCTGGGCATTTTTTTGGATTTTGTAACAAAGACGAACGGAAAGACCTTGACATGACACACTGAACCCGCAGAAGCACAGCACACAAACACTCGGAACACAACAAGCATGAGAGCTGCCACCCACCTGTTTCTGCACCATCCAGCAGCAGCATTAGTGGGTGACAGTCAAGCTAAAACAGCACCTCATAAATGTACTTTTTGTCTCATACATTGGTTCATTTTTCCTCATATATTTGCAACTTTTTCTCATAAATTTGGAACTTTTTTTTCATAAATTTTGTACTTTTTGTCTCATAAATTTGCTCATTTTTTCTTATGAATTGGCAGCTTTTTCTCATATATCTGTGAGTATTTTCTTGTGAGTGTGAAGCAGCCAAGATGAGAGTCAGTACCTCCAAGTCTGAGTCCATGGTGCTCAGCCGGAAAAGGGTGGATTGCCCTCTCTGGGTTGGGGATAAGGTCCTTCCACAAGTGGAGGAGTTCAAGTATCTCAGGGTCTTATTCAAGAGTGACGGGAAAATGGAGCGGGAGACTGGCAGTTGAACTGGAGCGGCATCTGCAATGATGCAGACATTGTACCGGTCAGTTGTGGTGAAGAGGAAGCTGAGCTCTAAAGCAAAGCTGTCAATTTACCGGTCAATCTACATTCCAACCCTCACCTATGATCATGAACTTTGGGTAATGACCGAAAGAATGAGATTGTGGATACAAGTGGCTGAAATGAGCTTTTTCTGTAGGACTGCTGGACTCACCCTTAGAGATGGGGTGAGGAGCTCGGTCATTCGGGAGAGGCTCAGAGTAGAACCACAGCTCCTCCACATTGAAAGGAGTCAGTTGGGGTGGCCTCCTGGACTCCTCCCGCTTGAGGTGTTTCGGGCACGTCCCACTTGGAGGAGACCCTGGGGCAGACCCAGGACTCGCTGGAGAGACTATGTGTCCCATATGGCCTGGGAAAGCCTTGGTATTGTTGTGGATTTTAACTTTACTAATAAAAGTCCCTCGTTGATCTGGTTAATAAATAAGGTACAAGTCTCAGATGCCTTTTTGGGTATTTATTTACATCTTGGCCAAGAAGGGAAAAATGTTGTGTCCCCGTTCGCAGGTGAGAGCCACGAGAGAATTCAAAGTTACAGCCCAGTGCAGGGAAACTTAACTAGTGAGACAAATAAATAAGGATTATTTTAAGAAAGCTGCAGTGTTCAGAGCTACATACATCTCAGAGATACAAATGTTCTGTGTACAATGTTCAAGGCTGGTTGTGTCTCATGGGAAAGGTACTGAGTATAATGCCATTACAGGGGACAGAATGCTGCTGCTCGGCTCCCCCCTCTTCCCCCGAGGGAGTGAATTCAGGTCTGTAGTCATGCCCAGTGCTTAGCCTGATTAGTTTTAACCAATTATTAATTAATTCACCAATTATTAATTATTAATTCACTCCCTCGGGGGAAGAGGCGGGAGCCGAGCAGCAGCAGGAGCTCTTCCTATTTGGGAAAGATGGCAGATTATAAGGCTACGGTCACACTGCAGGTCTTATTGCTCAATTCTGATTTTTTACTGAGACCCAATTTTTTTTTGTGTTGGCGTTCACATCATAATTTAAATGTGACCCCCATCAGACTGGAGTATGAACGGTCTCCAGCTATGAAGTGACCCACATGCGCAGAAGAAAACGTAACGTCAGACACACCATTGTGTTTACAGAATATGAGCCCAGAACGATTGAGGGGAGGGACAGAACTTCTTCACCTTGACGCAGCGCAGCAAAATAAATGTTAAACATTCAGAAATGTTTATGCACAAAATAAATGTGAGAGCAGCTTCATTCCTCTACAGGCCAGATGACCGCTGTGATCAGCTCTGCTTTAACAGAACTGATCGATTCAACAGCTCTCTTGAAGATGAGACCTCATGTCTCAGTGGGATTACCTGTATAAATAAGGTTAATAATAAATAATCCTAGCAATTACAATAGGGCTGTCACCCTAATAAACAGCACGGATCATACCAGCGGCGTCACACCGGTGCTGCACAGGAAAGAGGAGCCGCCAGAGACTCCCCTCTCCTGAACTGTCTTTTCGTATGCCTCTATCTGGCCATTCCGCTCCACAGTCATTTACATATTACAGCGGCCAGGACTGTGCTGTTTACAGGGAAAAAGGAATTTGCAGCATCCAGTAAATGTGCCGTTACTTTTTTTAAAAAAAAAATATGCCGTTACTGTGCGCCTGTAATGTCTGACGGTTTCAGCCCCAAACTCTCCCCCCCGCCCGCAATTTTGAAGTTGTTGTGCCGTGGGAGCCAACAAAATTACGATCTAGTGATAAAGGGAAGAAGATTGATTAAAAAGAGAGCACAAATCAGTTGTGTCTGCCATGCTTGCGGCATCGTCCACAGCAGAATTGTAGCGTCTGTCTCACTTCAGTGAGGAAAAAGTCGGATGAAATGTGGCATGACCGTTCAGACTGAGGTCGCTTTGGAAAATATCAGATACATATCTGAAATAGGACCACATATGAAAGTGGCCTGGGTCTGGTATGAAAAAAATCGGATGTATTGTTCAGACTGTCGTTAAAAAAAAAATAATAAAAAAAATAAAAAAATCAGATATGGGTCACATTTGTGCTAAAAAAAAAATGTAATTGAGCATTAAAACCTGCAGTGTGACCGTAGCCTATGTGTTCAGTTTTTGGCTGTATGAGCAAGAAATCCTCGTCTTTTAAATGATATGCCTCACCCACAGACATGAAAATACGACAGCAATGATTAATCTTATTTGGAAAAACCTCAGTGTCCCTGCTAAAACACTGGAGAGGACACGGGTTTGCAGGCTGCATTTTACCCTGCATGCCGGGAGAGACGACTGGGGAGGTCTCTTTCCCCGGGGCATGTGGCACAACAACTGGGGCGAGCTGGCAAGGCCACGTGCGCCGCGGCCGTGGTCCCACAGTGGTGGGTGGGAGCAACGGACCACCGGCGCCCATCGAGCTGCTCGGCAGTCCCGGTCAACTCGCTTTGGTGGCGGACAGGGCACCGCGCCCGCCAGCTCGCATCCTTCACTCCCAAGTGGGCAAGACTCGGAGCAAGCCAGGGAGACTCTCGGTAAGTGGGCAACCAGAGACCGGTAGGGAGCCCTCCAGCCTCCACGCGGGGCTGGGCAGCGACTCTCCGCTCCACCGAGAATGATCCTTCCACAGGTTCACCTACGACTTACTTCCTCAAGTTGGATCGCCTTCGCGGAGCCCAGTGTCCTCTTCTTCCTGCTACTGGTGGGTGGGAGTATGGGTGGAGCTCATTAGAATATTCATAGATCCGTACATATTTAAGTAGGTGGAAGCAATTCTACGGCAATGAAAGTGTGTGTGTGTGTGTGTGTGTAAAAAGCCACAATATACTACTTTGGGTAGAACACATCTGCTTTTGAGGTGGTTTTAGAGCGGCCAGAATGTGTCTTTAAGTTACAGTGCAGGAATGTCAGCCTTCACTACACATTTTTTTTTATATTTATTTTTAATGATTATGGTTACAGTTTTTATAAATGATATTGTAATTTACTGAGATGCACTAATATTCAGAATGGGGGCTGATATTGCCAACAAGCAACAAAACGAGGGAAGATGTCCTCCCATGAAACACAGGCAAACTTGCAGTAAAAGAGCATCAAAAAGGCCAGAGCCCAGCGCCCAGCATCCGTCACCTCAGCGCTGAGCTGAGCAAACAGGCACAGACACGACTGTTACTGTATCACATCTCACAGTCAAATGAGACAGGAAGAGGCCAAAGGGAAATCTACCTTCAGATTTACATACAAACATCTAGCCAGGGAGCGATTTGCATGGATGAACTGTCCTACCGACCAGCAGCATAATGTCACATGGTGTCAGGCCGCGGTCACGGATCTACTCTCAGATTAGGAGGTGGCTTGGGTAGCCCTTTAACAGCTGCAGTTTTAAGAGTCTTCATTAAGATTTAAATGCTGAAAAAATTGACGCTCCAAGTGCACGGTAAATATAAATGAATCCAAGAGCTCATATATCAAATTACTGGGGATTCCTCCCATCTGTCCTTGGCTTCTTCGTTCCACGTCATGCACGACACTGAATGAGTGAGTGAAGGAGGAAAAACGGTTATTAGCTTAATTAAATAGAAGAGGACAGCATGGAGGTGGGAGGAAGTCATGAGTGAAAGGAAAAGAGAAAGTATGAAGATGTGGGTGTAGTGAGAAAAATGATTAATATTTAACTGCCGCAATAATCGTGTTTATCTAAACTGCTGTGAGCATTAGATTCACGCAATTTAGCATGTGAACACAGTGGAACCAACCGCCCACAGGATATAAGAGAGGCAGTGATAAAGCTGTGTCTACAGTCATTTAATAAGGTCACATAAAAACATAAAACCAACCATCTGCTCAGTGACTTCAACATTTAGGCTCAGGAACACCTGGAGCATCTGATGGAACTGTTACGGCTCTGTAAAATACTTGTTGGTTAACAGTAACCAAATCCAAGTGATCAATATCTGGAATACCTACAGAAGCCAAACTGGATCCTGATTGTGATCATTTAAATATGAACTGATAAGGTTTTAAATAGGACCAGTCATGTTATTGAACAATCGACTCCACTGTACTAAAGTGTGTATCATGAGTTCTTCCCTAATGCTGTGTTGAAGACCTTATTTCCACAGTGAGGCGCTGTTTATAGACAGAAAGAGACAGCTTGTTGACTCAATTTATCATTCCGATTATCTAATCATAATGGTACATGTCTGCCTGGGCATCTGATAATGGAAGCTCCCCATGCCTCCTCCGTATGGGGATCCATCGGGAGCGTGAAAGGGGCGTAACCAGGCGAGATTCACGAGTCCAATACTCTGTGGCCACTGTAGCCGGTTTTCAAGCAGTATTTTCAGCTACAAAAGTGCAGTTTGATGAGCTTTTTCTATCTGCTCCAACTCGCTCTGCTCTCCTTGACCTGCACATTATTGGTCGGCACGAACTCCTGGTGGGTGGGTGGGTTGTTCTAGTTTCTTCAAGATGCTTCCAGACGTAAAATTTTTGCCTACATCTTCAAAAGTAAAAAGCAAAACATTTTTCAGAAAACGGTTGAGGCGAGAAAAAAATGTGCAGTTGCCAAATATGTATTTACTTTTTACTAACAACCACTACTTTAAAAGTTCAACACGAGCTCCGGGAAACGATCGGCTCCACGCACCTGCTCCTCATTTGCGTATTATGGATCTGAGCGGGAATTCAAGAGGAGGAGGAGTGGACACCTCCAAGAGATGGCTTGATATTCTTGATACCACGCCTCAGAATGCATGCGGGACGTGCTACATAGACAATGAATGGGAAGCGTGAAAACGCACGCCGAGGTGGACACTTACCTTAATACCTATATGGTGACAAGACTCTTTCCTTCATCTGAAGATGCCAAGAACAAGTGGGCAAAGTATGCAAAACTAACATGGAAATAGCCCCAAGCTAAATCACTGCTAGCCTCTAACCACACCAGTTTGTCCGCTAACTGTGAATGAGCTGACAAAAAAATGGACGACCTGATGTTGGCCACAACATCTCAGTCAGAGACTAGTAATACCTGCAGTATGTGGCGGTAACATAATCGTGGCTTCATAAAAGGACTCTCTCAGCTCAGCTAACAAGCTAACTAGCAGCCAGTGCTACCCTGGCAAGATGGTGTGAGTCACATGACCCACAAAACTGGCTCAAGAGGAGGATGGGTGTATATGGGGGGGCTGAAAAATTCATAGTAGTCAAATTTGACCAAATGTGGTTTATTTTTCAACAGCAGGGATCCAAGCGCTGCAACACCGACGGAAGAAGTGTGTGGACAGAAGGGGAGACTATGTTGAAAAATAAACCACATTTGGTCAAATTTGACCGCTATAAACTTTTCAGCCCCCCCACCCCACCCCCGTATAGGGCTGTGCAATATGACGATATATATTGGATGACGATATAAAAACGTCTATCATTTCATAGAATACTCTATCGTTTATATCATTATTTTAAATGCACATACTGCCGTTTCTTGAACAAAGCTCCTCACACTACTTATCAGGACCCCACTTCTCCCCTGCAGTGCGCACAGCGTGTGTGGTGTGCGGCTAGGCCATCCGGTGGTTGCCAACTCTGCACTCCCAGTTGGGTCAAACACCCACTAGCCCACTACTCCTGTTTGTCAGGGATGTGAGACTGTTTTCCATTGTGCTGCGTCAGAGAGGATAGTCCACTAACCTTGTTTTAAAGCGAGGTAGTCAGATCCGGGAAAAAAAAATTTTTTTTGCGTGCATGGAAAGAAATTCCTAGACACACATAGCGCGATTGTCTGCGAGTGTAAATGACCTGTTCCACGAGCAAATGTACGTTTTTTTGGTCCATGGCTGTTTACATCGGCCAGGATACTTCGTGCGCCGATGGGCCGTAGGGATCCCATATTTTACATTCGGAAAAAAACAGTGAAACGGGAACAGCAGTAAGAGCCATAGTATCGTCATCTAATCGTTTTATAACACATTTCACAACTAATAATAGTAACATTTCCATAAAAAATGTGCTATATTAACAACACAATCGCATTTTGCACACGGCTCGCTCTCCGGCGGCGGCCCCGAGAAGTAAACAAATGCAGGGACGCACGAATTCTTTCGTCCCGAAAATATCATTTTTTTTTCCCACAATATCTTTATTGAACCTTTTTTTTTTTAACAAACATGACACAAACAATCAAACACTAACACTAAAGTACTACAAAAAAAAAAAAATGCACTAAAAACACCAACAACCACCAACAAAATCAAGTCTTCAATAATGCTCCTCTGTTTAGTCTAGACAATCCATTACATAAGTATACATATTATGTTCACCAGTTTGGAATTTACAAGGTCCACACACATCATTCACCTTCTTCTTCAAGAGTTATGTTTAAATTTTTTACATAATCAATAAAAGGTCTCCATATATTCTCAAACACAATTTCCTTTGATTTCAGTATATATGTTATTCTTTCTAATGGAAGGTTTGTTAACATCTGTCTTAACCACTGAGTCACATCTGGTCTATGAGTCTTTTTCCACAGTAGTGCAATACATTTTTTGGCATTAAGCAAACTGAGGTCTATGAATGTTCTTTCACTTTTATTAAAATTATGCTTTTCTGGGTACAGACCCAACAAAAACAGTTTAGGATTCAATATGATTTGTTTTGAGATTATTTTTTCAATTGTTACCCTCACCTCTTCCCAAAACATTCTTATTATTCTACATTCCCATACACAATGAAACAGGGTTCCTTTACTTTCCATGCATTTTGTGCACGTATCTGGTATATTTTTGTTATATCTATTTAACTCCTCCGGTGTAACATACATCCGCATTAACCATTTGAAATGTATCAATTTAAGACGTACATTTATTGATTTGGTTTGAGCTTCTGTACAAGCCAATTCCCATTGTTCCTCTGAAATTTCAGTTTGCAGATCTTCTTTCCAGTAGTTTAATCTTTTCTGTGAGTTTTCACTTGAGGATAGTGTCAATGAGTTATAAAACTCTGAAATAATACCCTTTCTTTTACTATCTTTCATCAACATTTTTTCCAAGGATGAATAAATAGGTCGAGTGAGAGCTTTAGAATAAAGTTTCTAAGTTGAAGATATTTAAAAAAATGTGTTCTATTAAGATTAAATTTGATCCTCAGCTCTTCAAAAGACATTATGTTATCTGCACATGGCAAATATAAATCTTGAATCTTTTGAATCCCTTTTAAATTCCATACTTTAAATACAGCGTCCGCTCTCCTTGGTTTAAAATATTGATTACCCCATATTGGGCTAAATTGTGACAATAACTGTGGTTCTTTTAAATAGTTTTTAGCTTCACACCATATTTTGATCATATGCTTTACAAATGGATTTTTAACTTGTTTTTGTAATTTTTTTGCCGAATCTGAGTATATGAATATGGGAAGAGGTAAAGGTAAATTGTATGATTCCATTTCAGTCCAGTGAGGGAGATCATTTGATGAAAAACAATATGTCATAGACCTCAGTTGTGCCGACCAATAATACAACATAAAATTTGGACATTTCAGACCTCCACGATCAAATGGTAAATATAATAAAGACAGACGTAATCTAGCCCTCCTGTTGTTCCATATAAACTCCACTAACTTTTTTTTAATTCTTGAGAATAAATCTAAAGGTGGTGGTAAGGGAATGTATTGAAATAAATAAAGTATTTTAGGTAAAATATTACTTTTAAGTATATTGATTCTCCCGATCATCGACATTGGTAGTGACATCCATCTCTGAATTAACTCATCTATATCTGTCATTAAGGCTTCATAGTTGACACTGGCGACTGATTCTAGCTTAGGCACAATTTGGATTCCTAAATATTTAAACTGATTTACAACGTTGAATTGATTTACCTCAGGGTCTGGGTAATTTCTCTGGGTCTCATTTAGCATTAATATTGAAGATTTAGTTTTATTTATTTTATATCCTGATATTTCCCCAAAATTCTTTATTAAATTCAACAAGGTCGGAATTGATTTTTTTAGATTCGACATAAACAAAATTATGTCATCGGCGTACAGGGAGATTTTATGTTCTGTTGGTCCTGCTTTAATTCCATATATTTGTGAATGTAAACGTATCGCCATCGCTAAAGGTTCAGTTGCCATAGTAAACAGTAAAGGTGAAAGTGGACAGCCTTGTCGACATCCTCTATTGATTTTTATTGATTTTGAAATATTGTTATTTGTTAGGATTTCTGCTGTAGCATTATTGTATATTATTTGAACCCATTTTATGAAATAATTTCCAAGTCCAAACCTTTGTAAGACTTCAAAAAGAAAGGGCCATTCGACTCTATCAAAGGCCTTTTCGGCGTCCAGTGATAGGAGAGCTGTATCTGGTGCTTCTTTATTAGAATAAATAATATTAAATAGTCTTCTTACATTATGGAAGCCTTGTCTTCCCTTTATAAAGCCATTCTGATCTCGATTAATAATATTTGGTAAAATTTCTTGTATTCGTCTTGCTAAAATTTTACAGATTATCTTAAGGTCGGCATTTAATAGGCTTATTGGTCTCATATTTTCACATTTATTAGAGGGCTTACCTGGTTTTGGCAACAGTATAATTAAGGCATTATTCATATATGATGGTAAATTACTATTTTGAAATGCTTCTAAAACCATTTCCAAAAAAGGTTTTATTAATTACCTCCGCCAGGCCGAAAAGGCCAGGAGGAGGTTATGTTTTTGCCAGGGTTTGTGTGTTTGTCTGTCTGTCTGTCTGTCTGTCTGTCTGTTGGTTAGCAAGATAACTCAAAAAGTCTTGGACGGATTTGCATGAAACTTTCAGGCGTTGTTGGAAATGGTACAAGGAAGAACTGATTAAATTTTGGGGGTGATCCGGTTCACCGTCTGGATACAGGAATTTTTTTAAAGCATTTTTCAACACTGTGACATAGGGCCATTTTCAACATGTGCGCAGGCGCAATGGAGGCCGCTGGGCGTCGTGTCTGACCAACACAAACTCCGCCTTCTTCAACGTTTTAGC
The DNA here is from genome assembly GCA_020510985.1 of Pholidichthys leucotaenia. NCBI lineage: Eukaryota > Metazoa > Chordata > Actinopteri > Cichliformes > Pholidichthyidae > Pholidichthys > Pholidichthys leucotaenia. The sequence goes on along the minus strand of CM035847.1, from coordinate 284,726,959 downwards.
CACAAAAGCATGCGGAAAACACTGCTGGCCTCGGACCCCCAGCGTGCCTGTGCCAGCCATAGGCGCTGCGCACATTGCGCTGGTTGTCGTGTCTGACCAACACAAACTCCGCGTTCTTCAACGTTTTAGGCACAAAAGCACGCGGAAAACACTGCTGCCCTGGGCACGCCAGCGTGGCTGCTTTTGCGCCACGCTGCAAAACCTGACACGGCCACCTGTCCGCCGCCCCATTATTTGCCACAAATTCCCCGCCCAGCTATAGGCGCTGCGTAAAAACGACCTCTCTGCCGGGGAAGACTCTAAATTCTGTTTTGCTGCGGAGCGCAACCCCAATATAATATAAAACCCACGCCAACCTGTCTAACCAATCTGCATCCATCAGTGGAGGAGATGGACACACCAACACTTCAGTTTATTACCTCCGCCAAGGAGGCAAGGCTTTTACAACCGTAAAACGGGGCTATAAGGGACGGCGGGGTAATATGGGACACTTTTCTAAATGTAATTCTGCTTTTTTAATTTTGCTTCCGCCTACATTTCATGAAGGATTCATGGATATTTGACAATAACAACACAACTCAGCGTCCTGCTCAAAATAAAAAAAGCAGAATTACATTTAAAACATTTCCCACAAAAGTCTCCCTTATTAACCCGCCGTCCCTTATAGCCCCATTTTAAGCTACTGAACCACTAATCCTATCACTATCACATTGATTGTCATTCATTAATTGTCTGTTTATTGCACTGTCCATGTCAAATAAACAAATAATCATTGTGAATCCAATTGCTACTCATATCTTTTCATGCTCAGGGAATCTGAACACGTACACACAAACACTGTATGGGGGGAACTGTGCCGCTTGGCGGAGGTCTGCGCTCTCCGAGTGCTTTTCTAGTTTATTCTTAAATTTTTATAAAGGTCAACTGGAAGACCATCTGGTCCTGCACTTTTTCCTGATTTCATATTATCAATGGCTAGCCCAACTTCTTCTGGACTAATTTTAGACTCCAATATCTCCCTGTTTTCATTTGGAATACACGGTATAGATAGTTCGTTCAAAAACCCATTTAGTTTTGTTAAATCAGATTCATTTTTGGTATCATATAATTTTTCATAGTAATCTCTAAAGGCTCTGTTAATTTCTAAAGGATCTATAACTACCTGTCCATTACTTATAATACTGGTAATTGGTGTTTTAAATTCTAATTGTTTAATCTGCCATGCCAATAATTTTCCTGATTTTTCACCTTGTTCATAAAAAGATTGTTTCAATCTTAGAAGACTCGAGGCAGCTCTATTCGCTGATTTTTTGTCATTCAGCTCTCAAAATCAGTAATTCATTCTCCAACCTTGGATCACTTCCTGCATACACTTTTTCCTGAAGACTTTTTATTTTATGTTCCAATTGGGCTCTCTCCTCTCGAGTCTTCTTAGATTTTGAACCTGTATAACTAATAATATGTCCCCTAATAAAAGCTTTGAAAGCCTCCCACTTTACACATGCTGATGTTTGTGTAGTATTGATGTCAAAGAACTCATCTGTTTTTCTATGTACTTGACAAATTCCTCATCCTGAAGCCATTTATGCTGAAATTGCCATCTACCTGATTCCTTTGTCAATTTCTTATCTACATATATTAGACAGCAGGGTGCATGATCAGAAATCACGATGTTATCATAAAAGCAGTTTTGAATCTTGGACCTTAATTCTGTGGAAATCAAAAAATAATCAATACGTGAGAATGTCTTGTAGGTACTGGAATAACAAGATTAGGCTTTAACTTGTGGTTTCATTTCTCTCCATATATCTAGCAATCTCAATTCTTTCATAAAATAATTAATGGTCATCCTACATCCATTGTGCGTACAGTCCAGTCCTGTTGACCTATCTATACCGGGATTCAATGTACAATTAAAATCCCCTGCTATTATATGTTGCCCTGTAAGTGATGATAAGATAAGAAATAAATTAGCAAAGAACTTTTGATCATCTATATTGGGACCATATAAGTTCACCAAATTTATATTTTCTAATAGCAAAGATCCTTGAATGATTACATATCTTCCAAATTTGTCTCCAATTACATTTTTCACTTGAAAAGGGACTGATTTATGTATGAGAGTCATAACTCCCCTGGCTCGGGATGAAAATGATGAGGTGAAAACACTTCCTTGCCATCTACTCCTAATTCTTTTTACATCCTCCTCTATTAGATGAGTTTCTTGTAAAAACACAATTTTTGAACCCATGTCTTTTATTTTATTCATAACTTGTTTAAGTTTTTTTTAAATTTTGTAGACCTCTGCAATTCCATGAAGTTAAATTAAGATTAACGCTTTGGTTTATGATCAATAGGGAGTTTGGGATTACCTTGCAGTGTAAACATGCTCAAACAGAGAGGCAAAAAAATGAGTGGTTGAACATTCATCCTACAAACTACACACAAACAAATTCCCCCTTCCCACATTTGTGGCGAACCCCCCAAAATCAAAAGAAAAATTCCGTCTCCCGATATAGCCATCGACCGCTCCACACCCACGGGGAACAGCCAAAGCCACTCCTTCTTCATCCTCCCAATCACCCTAACTCTACTGCTTTTAATGACGTAACATTAACTCTCCCCTGTAGTTTTCCAACTTAACTCCAAAATTTTTAGCAACTTTGTACATCATAGTTTTTTTTTTTGTTTTTTTTTTTAATATATAATACAATCTATATTTTGTAAACTTGCTATTTGCTTCAAGTCAGTCAGATGCCTGTGCAAATGCTTAAATATTCTACCTTATATTTTGTTCATGCTTAGCTCCCACCAGTCTCTTCTTGGATCTTCTTGATGAACTCCTGCGCCTCCTCTGGGGTCTTGAAGATGTGGGTTCTGCCCCCATACGTGGTCAACAGTCTCGCAGGATAGATTACACCATGACGAATCCCAAGGTTGTGCAGCTCCTTACGTACGGGATCAAACTGCTTCCTCAATTGTTGGATTCCTGTGGCCAAATCTGGGTAGAACCGCACCTGCTGGTCCTGGTGTTTAATCTCTCCTTTAGCTCGCGCAGCGTTGAAGATCTTCATCCTGTCTCTGTTGCTGAGAAACTTCATAATTAAGGTCCTTGGTGGTCCCTTATCTCTCCGTGGGCCAATACGGTGTGTGCTTTCCAGAACCACTGCTGATTGCAGTTCTGCGCTGCCTAGCGCCTCCGGAATCCACTTTTCCAGAAAGGAACATGAGTCCCGACCTTCAGATTCCTCCGGTAGACCCACCAGCTTCAAGTTGTTCCGTCTCGACCGGGATTGAAAATCCAGGATATTATCTTCCAGACATTTATTTTTTTTTTCCAAAGTGCGCACCTTTAATTGGAGACAAGTGACGTCATCTTCAGCTCTAGAGACATGAAGCTCCACCTGCGCCATTCGTTCTACAGTCACCCAATTCCTTTCTCATTCCTTCCAACGCTGCCATAATCCCATCAAATCTAGAGGAAAAATCCGCTCTCATTGAACTCATGGCCGCCAGCATCGCACCTGTGTCGCTTCCCGCAGATACCGCACCGCTGTTAGCTTCCTCCGCCATATTTGGAGCATTATCTGCTGCGTCACAGACCTGAAAGTCCGTTAATTTGGACTGTTTCGGCGGCTCGCTTTTTCCTCTACCTGGTTTTCCAGCCTTAGGCTTCACCGACATATCCTCGCCCAAACGCTGGGATACGTTCTGTCCCAAATGAGAGAGTTATTTGCCGATTTTTTTTTCTCCAGAAGCAGAGCAGAGTGAGACGTGTCCTTCTCACGTGGCAGCCATAACCGGAAGTCCCGAAAATATCATTTTTGAATATTAATTACAGCTAAACGGGAGCAGTTTCGATGCCGAAATTTCACATACAAATCCTAATATACGTGTTCTATACACCATCGGCTTTTGGGTATCCGACTACCTCACTTTAATAAGAGGTAAGTGACATTAACACAATGTCTAATTATAAAACGGCAAAAGCTAAATGACGGTGCTAAGTTGTGCTAACTGGAAATATAGTGCATCAGACCATCGTTTCTTTGGTTTAAATCTGCTGAGTTTCTTAGTTTTGTCTGAAAATAATTTATTAAAGCTGCAAAAGTGCATGATGGTGGCACATACACGCAAAATAAATAATAGATTAAAACAGGTCAAAGGAGCAAGTTGGCTCTTCATGTAATTTATCTGATTTCTAATCATTTTAATTAGTCAAGTAGCTATGATGAATAAAGTTAAAGTCATCACATGTATTTTATTATGTTACCTTTTGTGTCTTTGATTTTCAGATCATAACCAATCTGAAATATTTTTACTAAGAAGCAAAGAGGTTAAATCAGGCAATAATAGCAGTCATCAGGCTGTGGATCTACACTTAAATTTTTATTGATTTAAACTAACAGCTAATTTATATCTGTAGATGACAGCCATGGGTAATTTTCTCATTTTCAGACATTTTTTTAATGTTTTTTTTTTTTTTTTGGCTTTTCTCCTCTGGCTCAGGAAATATTTAACTTATTGATGTTTACTTTTTATTCATATGATTTAGAAGAAAAACCTGAAATTTATGAGAATCAAGTCTCAAATGCACATTAAAAAATATTTTATAACAACAATGCAAAATTATGTGTGGAAAAGGTGCATGTAAAAAAGTTAAAAAAAAAAGAGATGGTCCTTTCTATGTGATTATCTAAACTGTAGACTTTACAGAAAATGTATATCGTGATATATACCTTTATCGTGATGTAAGACGACATACAGTGGTGAGAAAAAATGTTTGCCCCCTTCCTGATTTCTCATTTTTTTGTATGTTTGTCACACTTAAATGTTTCAGATCATCAAAAAAATGTGAATATTAGACAAAGAAAACACAAGTAAACACAAAATGCAGTTTTTAAATGAAGGTGTTTATTATTAAGGGGGAAAAAATCCATACCTACATGGCCCTGTGTGAAAAAGTGATTGCTCCCTAAACCTAATAACTGGATGGGCCACCCTTAGCAGCAACAACTGCAATCAAGCATTTGCGATAACTGGCAATGAGTCCTTTACAGCACTCTGGAGTAATTTTGGCCCGCTCATCTTTTTTTAATTGTTTTTTAATTGTTGTAATTCAGCCACATTGGAGGGTTTTCGAGCATGAACTGTTTTTTTAAGGTCATGCCACAGGCATCTCAATCGGATTCAGGTCAGGACTTTGACTAGGCCACTCCAAAGTCTTCATTTTGTTTTTCTTAAGCCATTCAGAGGTGGACTTGCTGGTGTGTTTTGGATCATTGACCTCCTGCAGAATCCAAGTGTGCTTCAGCTTGAGGTCACAAACGAATGGCCGGACATTCTCCTTCAGGATTTTTGGTAGACGGCAGAATTCATGGTTCCATTTACCACAGCAAGTCTTCCGGGTTCTGAAGCAGCAAAACAGCGCCAGACCATCACACTACCAAACACTTTTTCACACCACTGTATTTTTTTTTCCACAATATCTTTATTGAACCTTTTTTTTTTTTTAAACAAACATGACACAAACAAACACTAACACTAAAGTACTACAAAAAAAAAAAAATGCACTAAAAACACCAACAACCACCAACAAAATCAAGTCTTCAACAATGCTCCTCTGTTTAGTCTAGAGTCTAGACTAAACAGACATAATATGTATACTTATGTAATGGATTGTCTAGACTCTAGACAATCCATTACATAAGTATACATATTATGTTCACCAGTTTGGAATTTACAAGGTCCACACACATCATTCACCTTCTTCTTCAAGAGTTATGTTTAAATTTTTTACATGATCAATAAAAGGTCTCCATATATTCTCAAACACAATTTCCTTTGATTTCATGTTATTCTTTCTAATGGAAGGTTTGTTAACATCTGTCTTAACCACTGAGTCACATCTGGTCTATGAGTCTTTTTCCACAGTAGTGCAATACATTTTTTGGCATTAAGCAAACTGAGGTCTATGAATGTTCTTTCACTTTTATTAAAGTTATGCTTTTCTGGGTACAGACCCAACAAAAACAGTTTAGGATTCAAAATAATTTGTTTTGAGATTATTTTTTCAATTGTTACCCTCACCTCTTCCCAAAACATTCTTATTATTCTACATTCCCATACACAATGAAATAGGGTTCCTTTACTTTCCATGCATTTTGTGCATGTATCTGGTATATTTTTGTTATATCTATTTAACTCCTCCGGTGTAACATACATCCGCATTAACCATTTGAAATGTATCAATTTAAGACGTACATTTATTGATTTGGTTTGGGCTTCTGTACAAGCCAATTCCCATTGTTCCTCTGAAATTTCAATTTGCAGATCTTCTTTCCAGTAGTTTAATCTTTTCTGTGAATTTTCACTTGAGGATAGTGTCAATGAGTTATAAAACTCTGAAATAATACCCTTTCTTTTACTATCTTTCATCAACATTTTTTCCAAGGATGAATAAATAGGTCGAGTGAGAGCTTTATTTTGATTTGATCGAATAAAGTTTCTAAGTTGAAGATATTTAAAAAAAATGTGTTCTATTAAGATTAAATTTGATCCTCAGCTCTTCAAAAGACATGTTATCTGCACATGGCAAATATAAATCTTGAATCTTTTGAATCCCTTTTAAATTCCATACTTTAAATACAGCGTCCGCTCTTCCTGGTTTAAAATATTGATTACCCCATATTGGGCTAAATGGTGACAATAACTGTGGTTCTTTTAAATAATTTTTAGCTTCACACCATATTTTGATCATATGCTTTACAAATGGATTTTTAACTTGTTTTTGTAATTTTTTTTGCCGAATCTGAGTATATGAATCTGGGAAGAGGTAAAGGTAAATTGTATGATTCCATTTCAGTCCAGTGAGGGAGATCATTTAATGAAAAATAATATGTCATAGACCTCAGTTGTGCCGACCAATAATACAACATAAAATTTGGACATTTCAGACCTCCACGATCAAATGGTAAATATAATAAAGACAGACGTAATCTAGCCCTCCTGTTGTTCCATATAAATTCCACTAACTTTTTTTTAATTCTTGAGAATAAATCTAAAGGTGGTGGTAAGGGAATATATTGAAATAAATAAAGTATTTTAGGTAAAATATTACTTTTAAGTATATTGATTCTCCCGATCATCGACATTGGTAGTGACATCCATCTCTGAATTGACTCATTGATATCTGTCATTAAGGCTTCATAGTTGACACTGGCGACTGATTCTAGCTTAGGCACAATTTGGATTCCTAAATATTTAAACTGATTTACAACGTTGAATTGATTTACCTCAGGGTCTGGGTAATTTCTCTGGGTCTCATTTAGCATTAATATTGAAGATTTAGTTTTATTTATTTTATATCCTTATATTTCCCCAAAATTCTTTATTAAATTCAACAAGGTCGGAATTGATTTTTTTAGATTCGACATAAACAAAATTATGTCATCGGCATACAGGGAGATTTTATGTTCTGTTGGTCCAACTTTAATTCCATATATTTGTGAATGTAAACGTATCGCCATCGCTAAAGGTTCAATTGCCATAGTAAACAGTAAAGGTGAAAGTGGACAGCCTTGTCGACATCCTCTATTGATTTTTATTGATTTTGAAATATTATTTGTTAGGATTTCAGCTGTAGCATTATTGTATATTATCTGAACCCATTTTATGAAATTATTTCCAAGTCCAAACCTTTGTAAGACTTCAAAAAGAAAGGGCCATTCGACTCTATCAAAGGCCTTTTCGGCGTCCAGTGATAGGAGAGCTGTATCCGGTGCTTCTTTATTAAAATAAATAATATTAAATAGTCTTCTTACATTATGGAAGCCTTGTCTTCCCTTTATAAAGCCATTCTGATCTCGATTAATAATATTTGGTAAAATTTCTCGTATTCGTCTTGCTGCACGATGGCGCAGTGGTTAGCACTGCGGCAGCACAGTTTACCCTTGGCCGGGGGATTGTGGGGATCGTGGGTTCGATCCCAGCCCCCGACCAACAGTGATCTGTGTGGAGTTTGCATGTTCTCCCCGTGTTACGTGGGTTTACTCCGGGATTTCTCCGGTTTCCTCCCACATGCCAAAAACATGCATGTTAGGTTAATTGGCTGTTCTAAATTGTCCCTAGATATCTGTTTCCTATAGGCCCTTAGAATAGAGGGTTAGTATTAATGAAAGCGCTTTGAGTGGTCTTTGTGACTAGAAAAGTGCTATATAAGTGCAGGTTAGTTAGTTAGTTAGTTAGTTAGTTAGTTGCTAAAATTTTACAGATTATCTTAAGGTCGGCATTTAATAGGCTTATTGGTCTCATATTTTCACATTTATTAGAGGGCTTACCTGGTTTTGGCAACAGTATAATTAAGGCATTATTCATGTATGATGGTAAATTATTATTTTGAAATGCTTCTAAAACCATTTCCAAAAAAGGTTTTATTAATTTATTCTTAAATTTTTTATAAAGGTCAACTGGAAGACCATCTGGTCCTGCACCACACCACTGTATTTCGTTGTCAAAATCTTTTCAGCAACTCCACCACCCCCCACCACCCCAAATGCCAGAATTGGTGACTAGGCCCAACCCACATACCACAAGGCTAATAGTGGCTAGCGCTACATTAAACAGCATAAATCCTGTGATAAAAAGACTTACCGGTTGAAGGACATGCTCAGTTGTATGTACGGTGGCCCAGGATAATGACTGAAACTGTATCAGTCCTTAAAAGCAGTTTAATGGTAAAACCCATCTTAATCTGGGCCAAGTTTTCAAAGCAGTGAGCCCAAAAATGCTAACTGCAAAGAGTCCTAACTGTCTCAACACTACTCACGTGCCAGCAGCTGTACATATCTACGTCACCAAAAAGGCTTTGTCTAAATTTGTCATTTTCAGGGGGCGGGGCTTACGTGAGACTTTAAAGCAAAAAAACAGACACGAGATATTTGAGTGATTTCGCTCTTGATATGTCTTACAAGTTAGCCAAAGCCGATGAGATGGGAAGCGGTGGAGTGTGTTCATGGTCTCTTGGTTGGGAGAGATGAATGATCTTGAAGTGGTCAGAGCTGGTGGAGGAAGCTCAGATTCCTTCATCAAAAGAGGAAAATCCTGCAGATCCACTAAGTCGTATCTATTCAATAGCTCAATTCCATCACTTGGTGAGAATGGAGAGGAGCACTTCCCTCGCTTTCTGTGACCATTCACCACAGACCAGACCTCATCACCGTGTGGACTAGAGCTGATTGGGGCTTTGGGCCTAGCTCCGAGCCAGACCCACTGATCCCAAGGGGCAACAGAAGCCATAGTGGGGACAGACACCCCTACAAGAATTGCGTCTGTGTCTGGGGAATGGACAGCAGTAGCAGCAGCATGGTCAGCTTAAAGAGGAGCAGTGTTGGCTATCTCCTCAGAAGCAGTGGAAGAGATTTGTGGATGACTCAGGATAATTGCATCCAGGTACCTGCAAGATGTTTGCAGGGCAATATGCTGACCTATTGCATCCAGAATATAGGAAAATAAATGAGCTTATACAACAGTTCGTTATGACCGAGCAATTTGATTGGACAATAGGGATTCCAGGAGTTATTATATTCCCTAATAATTGCACTCCGACATTTCACTGGCTATGTATCACTCTGCTTCAAAGGTGTTCTATAACCGTTAATTACTAACCGTTATTTACTGTCAACTCTAGCAACTCTATCACTGGCTCCTTAATTTCCACAGTGAGGCACTGTTTGAAAAGAAATCATACCTCCGTGACCCAGAAGTCCTACCCTTGTAAACATCTGCATGATATTTCATGTCTGTTAAAATAAAACAGACAAGCTAGAGTTGGATTTATTGTCTTGATAAGCAAACCACAATACTTTTGTGGTGCTGGACTCTTTATTTCATCTGAAAATGCAAAGAAATATAGAATAGAAAAGAATACTTTTCTATATTATGCTCATTGAGGTGCTTAGCAAAAGCAAAAACTTTTGCTTAGCAAAAGTTAACTGGGTACAGTTAGAAGGGACTGTTTTTCTCGGCTGAGCAAAATAACTGGTTAAACAAACAAATCATAAAAATACCGGAGTGGTGGCCAAGTTGATAGAGCATCCACCCCACAACAGGGAGGTCATGGGTTCAAGTCCTGGCCAGGTCATACCAAAGACCATATAAAATAGTACTTCCCACCTTCTAGCTTGGTGCTCAACATAATAGAATGGGGGAAGGAAAAGGTTGTTTGTGTGTTTGTGGTGTCTTGCATGGCAGCAGCCCCACTGATTCTAGATGTGATTAACATTGTAGATAGGAGAAACGTAATTTCGTTCTACTGTACATGATTGGCTGTATGGATTGAATGACAATAACATTAGCTTCTTCTCTTCATATTTTATCTTGTATTGCTGTCATTCAATAAACTATGCTTGCGGAACTGATGTCTTGAATCCACCAAAGTTACCCTGGTTTTATACTGACTCGAATGCAGTCTGTTGTAGACGCAGTGTGGACGAAGCCTTGCGTCGGTCCCTACCAGCTCCATTTGTGTTCTGAAGCAGTAAGGATGAGAACAGAGTTCGAAATAGAAGACTGCGTGAGAACTATACAAAATAACACAAGATCTCGAGAAAGACCCAAGAGTGACTGAGGACAACCGATTGCAATCACATGATAACAAGGAAGTGTGATTGACCGGCTTTCCGCCTGGATTTTTGGGCTCTAATAATATGCAAATATCCCATTAATTTTAATTCTATGGAGTGTTTGTATGTTATTGTAGCAGAGTCAATATAAGCATTTCCTACTTGGCTTGCCAAGTGGGTCGACCCTCTTGGCAACACAGGTAGAGTGCTGGACTCTGGAGCCGGAGGTTGTGGGTTTGAACCCCCAACTGGACGTTGCCAGTCGGGGCTTAACTGCCCGTCCACTTGGCTACAATTGGCGTTATCGGTAGGACTTACTGGTGGCGTATTAGTTCCATATTCCACTAGTGTCAGAAGGCAGCCACAGAGCCTGAAAGCTTAAATGCACCTCTGCCATCAGGGCGATGTCAAAATTCTGGAGGGAAATACGTATGTAGCAGAGTCAATAAAAGCATTTCCTACTTGGCTTGCCAAGTGGGTCGACCCTCTTGGTGACAAGTACAGTGCTGGACTCTGGAGCCGGAGGTTGTGGGTTCAAACCTCAGGTTGGACGTCGCCAGTTGGGGCTTAACTTCCTGTCCCCTTGGCTACATTATGTCAAAGTTTTTATCTTCTCTGACACAGTGGTGGAGGAGTAGACCTCAGAAAATAATGGACGATTCTTAAATCGCTTTTAATGAACAAATGGCTATTAAATATTGCGGCATTTTCTTGAACATTGGATCCGGCATCTGTCAAAAATAGACTCCTTGTGTAACATTAGCAATCCAAATCTGACAAGCTGGATTTGTTCTGCTGTGGTCTGGACCAGGTGTGGATTAGGACATTGACAAGAATTGGAACTATATGCTGTGGAGTCTGGATTGTGTAGTAATGGACTGCATCCAGAGTCAGTGTAAATCCAGGGTTACGATATTCATTGACACCGCACTCCCTCTCATGTAATAATGCTTGACGTGAGGTATATTATCAACTGTGGATTAATGAACCAGGTGGGAACAAGGATGTGTAGTAGGGTATGTTGTGTTAGAGTTTAGACTTTTATTTGTGTGGTATGGGTGGTGGCTCCACCTTCCAGTTCCGTCACCACCTGCAGCTATAAGAGGGCAGTGGGCAGGAGGGGCATTCTCTTTAACACCTCTCTGCCTGACGGCTGCACCTGTGTGCTGTGAAGTGCCTCTTCAATAAACGTGTGTTTAGTTCAACACCTGGCCTCATCCTTGGCTCCTTATTACGACATAACATTTTTGGCAACGAGGATAAAAGCAGGTATGGACGTGTGTGTTACACCTGTTCGGCTGTTTTTGGAGCGTCCCGGTGAGCCACCTGTTCCCTGGTCGAGGTGGTTTGCCATGTTTCAGACGTACATGATGGCACTAAACCTTGGGAGGCTGGCGAAATTGAGGGCACATGCGTTGTTGATCCATAATCTTGGAATGGAGGGACAGCTAATTTTGAGCACAATGGACAACTGTGATAGTTTTGAAGAAGTGGTTGAGCTAATGGCGCGCCATTTTCGCGCCCCGGAAAACATCATTGTCCGCAGAATCCAGTTTCTACAGCGCCGCCAACGGGTTGGTGAGTCTGTTCAGCAGTTCGTGGTAGACCTGAAACTGTTGGCCAGCGAATGCCAGTTCGGACCGTTGGAGGAGGAGATGGTTCGCAACCAGTTAGTGGAGCATACCAGCTGCCCTGCTATTAGGTTGAAACTGCTTATGTTCTCGGGTGAACTGACGCTGTCCACAGCCATTGAGTTAGCTCAGCACCTGGAGGTTGTGGATAAACTGTCATGGGAGCTGAGTGGGAATGTGCCACACCGACAACTAGAATCACAGCCGATGGCGCATGCAGTGGACCCGGACAGCGATGATAGCATGGAGGGTGATGTGGACGATGCCAACGCTGTGAAAATGAGGTCTGCCCCATGTCCAATGAGAGGGAAGCACTACAGCAAGTGCGGGCACTTGCATCATTTCGCCAGGGAATGTCGCAAGTTCAAACAAGGAAGTCCAAGACGTAAAGAGGACTCTCCTGCCCCACAGTTGTCCATACTGTGTCCCTGAGCACCAACGGATGCAGGTACTGAATGGTGGAGTTGGACTGGGTGGTGGTGCCATTACTGATTGACATGGGAGCGGTGGGCTCTGTGTTGAAATGGGCAACCGTGAGGTGCTTTTTCCCGCATTACAGGATTGGAGGTGAACCGCCGCCACTTTGCGGTTATGGTGAAGGGAGACTGGCCACAGTGGGAATGCTGAGACTGACGGCCCGGTACAAATCGGCCAAGGTGTGTGACCTGAAGTTCATCGTGACAGCCCATGGTGAGAACATTATGGGATGTGATTTGTTTTATGGTCTGGGCTTCACCATTAAAGGCGGTGCTGGGGAGGAGTGGTCAGGCTGCGGTTTGTGGGACTGGCCAGTCCCGAGAATGGAAGATGGGGGCTGTGTGGTATAAGAACATGCCTGGCACCCTGGAGAGTGAGCAAGACCAATATCGCCCAGGGCCATCACAGGAGGTTCCCTGTGCCAGAGCTCAAGTCACCCTGGACGAGGGTACTGGGCGGCACGATGGAACACCTGTGACGGCGGGCAACGTCGAGAGCTGGTTCCATCTGTTCCCGGATCTCGGATGGAATAGGCTGTTGAACAGGGGGTCACAATGGCGATGGCGGCGGCAGCAAAGGTAAAAGCGGTTGGAGCCGTACTGTCTGGCAGGGTAGAATGATGTGCCAAGCAGAGACACTGCAAGCCGAGTAGAGCCCCTCTGGGTGTCGCGGACGTGGTCCGGGCCCAGAAGGAGGCACGATCATGGCGGGTTCGGGCCAAGTAGCGGATGGAGGAGCAAAAGGGGCGGCTGCATGTAGTGGCCAGACGGGAGGACGCCTATCTCCAACTGTCGGATGGCTCATGGAGGCACCCGAATGAGCTGCGGCGTGTCCTGGAGAAGACTGGTGGACTTGGGCCTGGACATGGGACTCCTCCAGTGGTGTCGAAGAGGAGGTGCACCGGGGTCGAGACAGCCTGTGGTGGACTGGGAGACGATTTTCCTCCTGGGGCAGACTGATGGGAGGACAGTCCAAGGAGGGTCATGGGTTTGTTCTTATAGATGGTATCTGGTTTAGATGTTATACATGTGTTTATATCTTGATGGTCATGGGGTACGGCTTATTTGGTGCTTTTTTTAGAATGTTTTGCTCTATGTATTTGCTATTCATATATGTTCCTGGGGATTAATTTGATGTTATGTTTAGATTAGGACACGGCAGTATTTTGTTTTAAGTGGACTTGTTTGAAGTATAAGCGGCAGAATAACCCGCTTCGCCGTGTGGGGTGAGGTGGCAGTCTGACCATCTCCCCCTAGTTTTAGTTGTTTTGGAGTGACTGAGTTAGGCCATTTGTGTTGTGTTATCTAATTACTTTTAGTGCGTGATTCGGGTTCCAAATTGGGGTGGGTCCAAATTGTGTGTGGGGTTTTTTGGCTTTTGTGAAGGGGGGAGATTGTTGTTAGAGTTTAGACTTTTATTTGTGTGGTATAGGTGGCGGCTCCACCTTCCGTTTCCGCCACCACCCGCGACTATAAGAGGGCAGTGGGCAGGAGGGGCGGTCTCTTTGCCATCTCTCTGCCTGATGGCTGCGCCTGTGTGCTGTGAAGTGCCTCTTCAATAAACGTGTGTTTAGTTTGACACCTGGCCTCGTCCTTGGCTCCTTATTACGACATAACAGGGTGACTAGAATTTAAAAAAAAATATAAACCACCATAGCTAAGCCAACTCTGTAGCAGACTAGCAGACTAGCAGCCATACTAGTGCTGTCGATGTGGGTTTGGACTAGGGCTGCAGCTAACGATTATTTTATGGCTTGGGTAATCGCCTACTCTAATCGAAGATTACTCAAGTAATCTGACACTTTTTGTCAGAGACTTGCATTGACCAACATTTGCAGATCTTTCTTTCTAAAGAGCAGTAGTAATTGTACCAAACACTCAATAACACAGGTACACATTTATTGCAATGCTTATTGCAATGTTTATTGCAAAGAATGTAACTTTGAACGTCATGTTACACCATAAAGTTCTGTTTGCTAGCCATTAGCATCTGCTAGCGCTAGCCACTGGCAGACGCTAACAGTGGTGGCTATATGTTTTTAGGTCATATAAGCATAATTAGCATAGCTGACTACATTCTATTCATCTTAATTTAAAATCTCAATCACGTACCTTGTCTTGAGTGCGCTGGCTGCGCATGATGTGGGATGCTTTCTGCCCAGACACTGTAACATTCAACGTTGTAGCATGCTAGCTCGCTCCTCGGCTTTGCTATGTACCCATTGCACAATGTTTTCCTTCAATCTGAACTTGAAATGATCCCAGACTTGAGATACTTCTGTTGTTTTTTAAAAATTTTCTTCCTCTTTGCCGGCCCGTCACTATGCTGCTCTGACAAGACGCCGTAAAACAAATCTGCGTTTTGTTTAGGTAGCGTGACCAGAAGAAGGTTGCACCAGAAGGTCATATAGGCCAGAAGTGCTATATTAAACAACACATCGAAGCATAAAATTTACGTTGAGAAATTTTTGTAAATGAATTATTCAAGTAATCATTGCAGCCCCAGTTTGGACATTTATGGAGATCATCTCACTGTTGTTAAAGGGGTCACTGACTGCACCTTTTTCATATTTTAACAACTCACTCATGTCTTAATGAAGTCTTTGTGACATATTTTGTTCACATTTTCTTTATTTTTTTTAATTATTGAAGCAATTTTTTTTTTTTTTCTTGGCTTTCTTGAAACACTGATTAAAGCCTGTCACTTTAAGAAACATCCGTCAGCTGTTCAACTCCACCCTCCCTTTTGTGTCAGTTAGCCATTAGCTGAGTAGCTTCTAGCCTTCTTCTAGCTTGGATGAGCAGCACTGCTTCACTGATCCGCAGTCGTATGTGCATCTCGCGTCACCCCAGCCCACCTCCCAACAACCCCGCCGAGACGCCACAACAAATCGTCGGCACCGCACGCCAGGGGATCCACTCAAGGCCGCTGGCCAAGCCACGGGATCTCAAAGGGCAATGTCTCGCTCCGCAGTACTTTGCTCCTCTCACATGGCCAGCCAGGGGATGCCCCGTCATGAAGCGGCTCCCCCATGCTACCCGTGGGAGTATGCCAGGAGGATGGTGGGGGAGCTGGCCATGAGAGCCAGCAGCTCCAGGTAGCAGCCCCGGGTCATGGCACAGGCAGATGCCACGACCTGGGGATGCTGACACCCCGCCGCGGAACCACAGCAAAACCACCGGGAGATGGGCTGGAGCAATGCAAGGCACATTGTGGACCGTGGACCGGTGAACCAGGTGGTAACAGGGATGGTTATTAGGGTGACTAAGATCTGAAGAAAACAACAATATAAGCTGCACTTAGTTCGACCTTCCTGTTACCAGTGTTAGCTTGGGGACTAATAGTTCAGGGGCTAATAGGCTACTTTTAGCACCCCTTCCATCTACATGACAGACAGCTAGGCGAGCCAATCAGAGCAGTGGACTGGCCTGAAGAACAGCGGTTGGCTTTTTCTAAACATGACGTTAATGATTTCCACACAAAAGTCAAAAACGTTTCTGGAGTTTCTGGGAGAGAAAAACGAGATAAAGGCTGTGTGTGTTTTTAAAAGAACTGATTGTTTTGAAATTTTTTGGATAATTAGGTGACCAGCAGACTCATTTCAGACAGTTAAAACCTACAAACACACCATTTTTCAGTCAATGACCCCTTTAAAATGGGTGGAAATGAAGCTGGGAGAGTGGTACCACTCCAGCTCTGGTTCTCACCTCAGAGCCGGATCAACGGCTTATTTAGAGAGAGGCGCAGAGACAAAAACTGATCCTAACAAAGTGATAGGGATGTTTTTTCATTGGTAGCCACTCCAAACACCCAAACAGACACACAAAAGCATTGAAAAAGTGAATTTCATCATATGTCCTCTTTAATGTGTTTTGTTATCTAATAAGCCACTTGAAATCACTTAAATAGTCAAATCAGCATAATTACAACTACTGCAAGCTAAATTCTCAAGAGGCTAAAGGTGCTAAAGAAAGGAGGAGCAGAACAGATGGTGAGGGGGGAAAAAAGCAGAAAGTGAGATCACAAGGTTTCACCTTCATCTCCGCTACTGTCGGCACACCTGTTTAAAAGTGCCGCAGAGCCGTCTACTTTTCAATATGCCCTTGAATTATCAAATTCACACTCGTGCACGCACACAGCAGTGATGGTGTTTCATTACTGTCCTTATAAACCTGAGGCCTCATCTAGCTGATATTCAGAAAGCATCACCACCTATACACACACACACACTGTATGCATTGTTAGCCAACTTCCCTGTCTGTCTGACTACACAACTACACATACATCACTGTAACGCATCAGTTTGGGAGGGGGGGGGAGGCTGGTGTGGAGGTGATACAGACATGTTATCAGGGACCAGAAAAACAAGCAGAGATGAAGGAAGGCAGAGGTGGAAGAAACAAAAGGAGGAGTTGGAGGGGTCGGGATGGGAGTAAAATGAGGGATGGAGGGAAGGAGGCAGGCGGATATGGATGGTGGTTAGGGCCAAGCGGGGCAATAGGAAAATTGAAGGCTGCTGAAATATTCATGGTGCAGTGAAGTGATGGTGAAGGTGGAGCTCATCTCTCCTACCTGCCATTGCGTCCCGTCACTCCTCCTGCCAATCAAAGAGCCCGTCTATCCACAGAGCAACCACTGAGTCAGCTAGGTTGTCCACTTACTCCCACTCTTCCACCCCTAAAAGCTCTCTGGGCTCGGACTCCCTCCCCTACCCATTTGGGCTCAACCATAGCCTCCCTCCCTCCCTCACTCACTCACACATAAAATCATCTCCCGTCCCTTCTGACTGACCCGCTCCCTCCTCCAACTCTACTTCCTCTTTCGCAGACCACTCCCTCTTTCTCCTTCAATCCCCTCCCTCTTTCCCTTCAGTTTTTCCTCCTCTTTCACTTGCATCCCTCCTCCTGTCTTATCATCTATAGGCAGAGGAAAAAGAGGCAGGAGGGGTGGAGCCTGGCTTGGAGCCACACAAACACACTGCATCAGCATTGGCATCTGCACAGCCAGGCACCACCAGGAAGAGATGAAGCAGAGCCAGGCCGCCAGATCAATGAAACACTCTCTCTCTCTCAGAGGTTACACGCCACATACCTGTTACACAAATAAAATTCAAAATGTAGAAACAGACATTTCATTAAAACCTGTGGAGACTGTATCAACATGTGGAAAAAGTGCAGTAAATGTCTCATTTAAAGCGGTGGAATAGGTCAGTGACACACCTTGGTCAAAATGCCCCAGGGTTTAATTATTGCAGCACCATTCTGACCCATCTTTAGCAGCCCTCCTCAGAACACCTCACTTCAGTGCATGTCTCTTTAAATTATCGTGCCCTCCCTCTTTCATCACCTATGACAGTCAATGTCAACTGGCAGCCTGCAGGCCACACCCGGCCCACCAGAGTTTTCAATTCAGCCACCCAGAATATTATTGAATTCAGGAACAGTTTTGTTGCAAATAAGGCACACAGCCAGAGGCGGCGCCATGGAGGGTCATTCGCGAGCCGTGTCCCCCCTAATGAGTTACTGTGACCCCCCAAAGGTCCAGATCAGGCCACTGGCATCAAACTTTGTTTTATTAATTAACCCTTATTGTGGCAAGATTTCATAGACAGATAGCGCCCCCACTGGCACAGGCGCAGCGCGGCGCCTGTCATGTGATGTTATATGACATGGCCAAAAACTCCCCAGTTGACTTAACTTAACCTTTAACTGCCCTAGGTGCCATGTGGCACCTGGGGAAACGCAAGGCAACTCAAGTTCCCCCCACCACCACAGTGGTCAAGAGTGGTAAAAAAAAATTCTCAATAAAATAGTTCAGATACCCAAGGCTATAACTTGAAAGTTACAAGAGATAATGGTTTACTGTCGATTAGAAAGATGTAGAATATGATCCAAAGTTTCAGATAGGAATAAATTTACGCATCTAATTTGCATAATGTCACGGCAGCTATAGAAATTACATAACTCAGTCAAAAGTGGACTTTGGACACATTTACATAAAGAATGGTCTGGGTTTTTTTTACGCCAATTTGTCTACAGGGGTATGTTTTTAATCTAATCTTCACAGTATATGAACCAGAAAATCAATAAAATGTCAAAAAAACATATTTCTCTTACCTGTTGCCGGGTGGGGGGGCTCGCCCGCCCACATGACCGGTCCGTTTTCGTCCATCATAGTCGATGTTTGTGTGTTTGCTCAGCCATTTACACTGTGTACCACATCTACAAACTCTTATGATTACCCCACATGAATTTCGTTTGTATTACGCGGCTATTTTTTCTGTTTGGTGCATTATTGCTGTGGGAATCCATGCCACCCATGGGCGCCGCCATCTTGGTAATGGGAGCTCAGTTTTTCGTCCATCGTGGTTGATGTAACACATTTACTTATTAATTTACACCTGTGTACCACATCTACAAACTCTTATGATTATCCCACATGAATTTCGTTTGTATTACGCGGCTATTTTTCCCATTTCATGCAGTTTCAGTCATCATCGCGGCAGCGATGACCAAACATGGTGGCATTCACATTGGTGTGTGAGTTCAAAGTGGAAAAAGGAAGAATAATAATGAGGATTTCTTCTTTGCTATGTTCCATATCAGTCATGATTCCATCAGCGCATGTCTGCCACCTTCTAAACTGTCAGATCAATAGAGATTAGTACAAATTCTCAGTATAGCCGTCGGACGTCAATAAGTTGACACGTGCAGTTGCTGCGCTGTGCCACTGGGGGCACGTGACCCGTCCATTTAATCTGGGCAGTTAAAGGGTTAAGTTGTACAAAGGATTCCACCTCACAAGGTGGCAGACACGTATAGCTTACTGCTCTTGCTTTGGAGGACTTATGGCAGACATAGAACCATCCTAAAACCTCACCAGAGAAGAAGAGTTTGTAAACAAATCTAGATCTTACTCGATCGCAAGACTGAAGAAGCAGACAGAGGAGGCTCCCAAATTTACCAACTACGATTCTAAAAAGAGATTATTTAGCTTATGAAGGTAAATATATACATTTTGTTATAACAGAGGGTGGGCGAAGCTGGTTGATGTTCACCTGCCATCGCCCCCAGCACCATGTGACTGGGTAGAACAATCACATCAGTTCCATGTCGTCATATATACGATAAATAGCGGTTGAATAAAAGCGAAATTGAGGTGGAATAATCATAACAGTTTCTGGATGTGAGCCGGAAAAATAAAATGACCGACAGAAGAGAAAATAACGACCAGCATACCACAAAAGGATGAAGTGAGCGAGCCGCCCTGCCAGCGGTAAGTAATGAATTTGTTTGTTTACACTGCAACTGATTTTCTGGTTCATATACTTTGAAGATAAGATAACAAAATGCCCAAAACAAAAAACGGTGACAAAAAACAAAACCATTCTTTGTGTAAATATGTCCAAAGTCCACTTTTGACTGAAAGTTATGTAATTCGATATCGCTGCCATGGCATTATGCAAATTAGATGTGTAAATTTACTCCTATCTCAAACTTTAGATCATATTCTACGTCTTTCTAATTGACAGTAAGTCATTATCTCTTACCACTTTCAAGTTATAGCCTTGGAAATCTCTGACATCTGAACCGAATATTTTCTTGTAAAAAATCCTGACCACTAGGGGCTTATGGCGCAACGGCGCGCCTGTGGCAGTCATTGGGTCAATGATGTATGTTTATGTAAATACATATTATTCCTCAGATTTCTGAGTGGAAGTAAATGCAGCATTACATCACTCATCCCAGCACAGCAGGAAGAGTGATACCTGGCCACCTGCCCACAGCTCCTCCCGAGGACAACCCACGGCTTTAATTTCAGGATTTATGATGCCATCCTTGGCTTTTGATTATTGTGCAAAATGCTGAATATTTTTGGATCTGTCTGAATTTATTTTGTAAGAGAGAGGATGTATACGAGCTACATTTAGAAGCTTTAGACCGAGGGGCGGGGACCATAAAATTGCAAGATAATATTATAACCGAAGCAACTGCATCTTTGGTCATTTTAATGAATTTTATTGAATTAATTCATAATTTTATTCAAAATCAGAGGTAAGCTCATTGTTCTGTTCTGGCTCTGAAAATTAACGTTCAGATATGTGTGAAAAGGTCAGTTTGACCAGAAACCTTTCATAAAAAAAGCATAATAGATTTATTATAAAGTTGAGATAAAATTATGAGTAAAAAAACACAAACTGATGAGGAAGTATGACATCACAAGAAAAATATCTAAAAGTTTTGAGAAAAACCTCACAGATTTATGAGAATAATGTCTCAAATGTATGACAGTCCTAAATTTACTAGTGCAAAAACACAAATAATGAGGAAAAAAGTTCCAAATTTAGGGGAAAAGTAGTAAATTTACAAGACATCTGCTGAAAAAAAAATTGGGAGAAAAACCTTTCGAACTATCAAGAATAAAATCACACATCAAGTAACTTTAAGTAGATACAATACTTTCTTTCTTACTTAACTAATTTTCTGGGTCACTACTATTATTATACTTGAGTAATTAATATAAGGTAACACTTCTTCTTTTAGATTTGATTGGCGATTGGCAACCAGCTTACAGGTGCATTACCACCACTGACTTGAATATCATCACTCTATAATATCTGTATAAGGAGTTCTGAACAACACCTTATGTGTGAGAAAATTATCCGTCCTTGGTGTGGCTGACACTAAAATATATAAGATAACACTACTTTGTGTGAGAGAGCGAGAGCGAGAGAGAGAGATCCTCTTGGTCAAACTATCCATGTGTGGTTTTCTCAGCTCAGCACCGTCCTGGCCTGACATTTTCACACAGCTAACTGTCTGGTAACACTGACAAAGGCTAAAAAATAACAGAAATTTGGAAGGAAAATTAACATATCAAATAATTATATTACTTAGAAAACAATATTCATTTTATTTTGATTTATGAGCATCTGTCATAAAGCTCATCAGTGTCTGGTGAGAAAAATTCTGGCCCCTGGACAAATGTAGCTGATGACCCCTGACCTATGAGGTCAGTTGTTGTTACCATGTTGCTAATGTTAGCAGGATAGCTCCTACCTCCTGCAGCAAACACAGCCTAAGCTAACTTTCATAATGTCATCGGAAAGAATGAAATACTGTAAAGCACCACTGGTGGGCAGGGGTGTGTGGTTTCAGTGACCGACAGGATATGACCAGTACCTGGAGTACAATAAGCACAGAACCAACCATGAATAAGCGAATGGAAAACAGTTAATGGAGGCAAGCTGCTACTGGTCCCAGTTACAGCATAATAAACTATAATAAAATAAGTGAAAATGACATTGAAGAAGATGAACAAGGATGTTGAGTGAGGGTAGAAGGAAGATATAGAAAATAATGATCAGACAGCTAACACCAGGTGGCCTGATATGTCAGCTTCTCCCCACCAGAGCAAGCTCTAATGCGATTAGAAAGATTGACGCTGATTGCTGAGCCAAGCTAATGCTAACAGTCTGATCTACTATCACAGTGAAAAAATATCAAAACAAGCCAACCAGCATATCTACCAACCCTTGACCCTTTATTTCAGTCAAAGTTGGTATTTTAGCTTATTTTATTACAGTTTACTGTACTCTGGACCAGATTGGCACTGGTTCGCTATCTTTATCACTATTAGCCATTCATTCATTCAGGGTTGTTTCTGTACTTACTGCACCCCAGAGGCTGGTCAAATGATATCGACCACTCACCCCTGTCTCCAATAATGCTTTGTCTGGGCTTTTAAACTCAGTTAAATTCAGCCAGTATTTGTTAGTAGGTTACTTAGTCTGACAACCTAAGCTAAAAGCTAATGTTAGCCTCAAACAACACACCACCATCAAAATGGCGATTTCAGAAAAATGGCTAAAAAAATGAAGGGTGGGGTGAAATGGGGCTCATTAGCATTTAACGCAATATGCCATAAAACAGCCCATTTTGAGGACAGCTGCTTCCCAGTGTATACAATGGTACTGCAATAGCTAAACCCTGAGGCATTTAGTAGAGCATCCGCCCCACACCCGGGAGGCAGGGGTTCAAATCCCAGCCGGGTCATGACGAAGACCATATAAAAGTGGAACTTCCTGCCGTCCAGCATGGTGTTCAGCAATAATGGAATGGAGGAGGGAAATCTGTGGCGGTGCCTCTTGCATGGCAGCGGCCCTCTGATTCTACACTTGGGGTGTGTGTGATTAACACAGTAGATAGGTAAAACACAATCTCGTTCTACTGTACATGATTGGTTGTACAGTTGAATGACAATAAAGGGTGATTTAATTTTGACAGAAGCATGTCACTGACATTTCATTAACAGCTCTGGAAGCTGTGCCAACAAGTGGAAAAGAGCATAATATGGGCTCTTTAACAAAAACTGAAAGAGTGAGTAGCTCAATATTTATCCTACTCCAAGTTTTCATAAAACAAGACAGTAAACCAAACTATTTACTTCATACTTGCATCCTTTTTTTCACTTCCTCATATAACAAACTCCATGCTCAACAAGAACAGGCGGTATTCTTCTAGGAGCTGCAAGGTTTTCTGTGACATTTTCTATCTCTCTAATCTACAATTTCTTTTCTCTTTTCATAAAGCTGAACAAAGTCAAAGTCAAATTAAACTACAGCTACACAGTAATACAATGAAACACAATTGAGAGACTTGGTTGCTCTGACACTCCACACACTGCTTCACTCATCAGTAATTCCCACCTTCAGCTGAGGGAACAGACTGTACTCTGCACTGATAGGACGCTACTCTGCAGGTTGCACAGCATCTCTTTACAGTGTAAATGTGCACCAGATGTTATTATACTCAGCTGATGTGTGTACTTTGTTGGTGATTACAGTATCTAAATACAGCACTAATAGGAAGACTGGCTGTAAACGAGGAAGTAAAAGGGCTGAAAATGGTCTATGAACAGTAATTCTGCTGCATTTCCTATGCCTTTCCTGAAATAAAAAGGAATTCATTTATTCCATAAAGCATTGTTTTTCAACATTTTTGGCACCCTTCTTACAATGAAAAAATCCTGCCGCACCCCACCAACCCAAAATGTTACAGAATCACATATTATAGCCTATGAGGGCATACAGTATCTCACAAAAGCGAGTACACCCCTCACATTTTTGTAAATATTTTATTATCATCATCACTCTATAAAAGCAAGAAATCTGTGTGTGTGTGTCTGTCTGTGTGTGTCTCACGCTTTATAGGACATCATAGGATGGCCTATGATCTCAGACATCATAGGACACATAGACAAATGTGTCTTTATGATGTCACACTCTGTGTCTTTATGATTCCATTCCATTCATCTTCTTCCGCTTAATCCTTTTTCAGGTCGCGGGGGGGCTGGAGCCTATCCCAGCACACTCTATAAAAGCAAGAAATCTGTGTGTGTGTGTGTGTGTGTGTGTGTCTGTCACATTCATAGGACATCATAGGATGGCCTATGATCTCTGCCTGAACATCACAGGACATCCTATGAACTCTTTTTGTTCAGATCTATTTTCATGATCCTGTCCATGAACTAGAATTACGATGCACCCATCCCTCAACTAGTGGTCTCAACGAAGAAGAAGAAGACCCGCCAGATGGAGAGCAATAGAATGATGACAACTGCTGCACATCAGAAAAGATGCCATGAACATGAAACACCTGAGGTTCCAGCAGTACATCGCACCCGTCTGAGACAGGAGGACACCCTTCACCAGCATAGGATACGACAGACTTTAAAGCACGTTTCCAGGACATCATAGGATGGCCTATGATCTCTGCCTCATCATCATAGCGCGTCCTATAAACTCAGGCATCATAGGACGACTTGCCATGCCTACATGACGGCAAATGTGTAACCTTGACGAATGCCAGTCTACACTACAAATGTGTGAAATGCCAAGCAAAGCGCTGATTTTCTCTGGGTGCTCCAGTTTCTTGGACAGGGCATGCACGGGCCTTCCTGAACAGGGTTAAAAGCCACTTTTTCAGGATCGTGCCCATGAACTGGAATTACGACACACCTGTCCCTCAACCAGTCGTCTGAACAAAGAAGAAGAAGACCTACCAGATGGATGGCAATAGAACGAGAAGAACTGCTGCACGTCAGAAAGGATGCCGTGAACATGAAACACCTCAGGTTCCACCAGTACGCCGCAGGCATGACTGTGAACAACACAGCCGTCTGAGACAGGAAGAGAACCTTCAGTGGTCTGAACGAAGGAGAAGAAGACCTACCAGATGATGTCTATATGACGGCACATAGCCAGAGCACATGACTCCCTACAAGACATATACTGTACATAGACACAGGTAAGTGTTTCGCACATGGGGAGTTGTTCAGAACTCCTTATAATACAAAGATATACAGTGATGATATAGAGTGAAGTACGTGGCGGCGGTAATGCACCTGTAAACTGGTTGCCAACCGCCAATCAAATCTAAAAGAAGAAGAAGAAGAACATAACACAGAACAGTGACAGGCAGGAGAAGAAGTAACAAGCAGTGGCAAACAGTCCCAGATGGCAGGGCATATTTTGTGTGATTTTTATGTTTTGCTGCATACAAAAGCCATCACATGTGATTGCCACTTAGTGCTGTGTTGCTATACCAACTGTCCTGTAACTGGCAAGAATCCTGTTCCAATGCATCCCCTCTACGGGCATGCACGGGTTTCTACGGGCATGCACTAGTATCTTTTCATGGGACAACACTGAAGATATGACACTTTGATACAATGTAAAGTAGTCAGTGTATAGCTTGTATAACAGTGCAAATTTGCTGTCCCCTCAAAATAACTCAACACACAATTATTAATGTATAAACCACTGGCAACAGAAGTGAGTATACCCCTAAGTGAAAATGTCCAAATTGTGTCCAAAGTGTCAATATTTTGTGTGGCCACTATTATTTTCCAGCACTGCCTTAACTCTCTTGGGCATGGAGTTCACTAGCGCTTCACAGGTTGCCACTGGAATCCTCTTCCACTCCTCCATGACGACATCACAGAGCTGGTGGTCGTTAGAAACCTTACGCTCCTCCACCTTCCATTTGAGGACGCCCCACAGATGCTCAATAGGGTTTAGGTCTGGAGACATGCTTGGCCAGTCCATCACCTTTATCCTCAGTTTCTTTAGCAAGGCAGTGGTTGTTTGGAGGTGTGTTTGGGGTTGTTGTCATGTTGGAATACTGCCCTGTGGCCCAGTTTCCGAAGGGAAGGGATCATGCTCTGCTTCAGTATGTCACAGTACATGTTGGCATTCATGGTTCCCTCAGTGAACTGCAGCTCCCCAGTGCTAGCAGCACTCATGCAGCCCCAAACCACGACACTCCCACCACCATGCTTGACTGTAGGCAAGACACACTTGTCTTTGTACTCCTCACCTGCTGCCACCACACACGCGTAACATGATCTGAACCAAATAAGTTTATCTTGGTCTCATTAGACCACAGAACATGGCTCCAGTAATCCATCTGCTTTTCTTCAGCAAACTGTTTGCAGGCTTTCTTGTGCATCATCTTTAAAAAGGGCTTCCTTCTGGGACAACAAGCATGCAGACCAATTTGATGCAGTGTGCGGCGTATTTTCTGAGCACTGACAGGCTGACCCCCCACCCCCCACCCCCACCCCCACCCCTTCAACCTCTGCAGCAATGCTGGCAGCACTCATTTGTCTATTTTCAAAAGACAACCTCTGGATATGACGCTGACTATGTGCACTCAACTTCTTTGGTCAACCATGGCAAGGTCTGTTCTGAGTGGAACCTCTCCTGTTAAACCGCTGTATGGTCTTGGCCACCGTGCTGCAGCTCAGTTTCAGGGTTCTGGCAATCTTCTTATAGCCTAGGCCATCTTTATGTAGAGCAACAATTCTTTTTTCAGATCCTCAGAGAGTTGTTTGCCATGAGGTGCCATGTTGAACTTCCAGTAACCAGTATGAGAGAGTGTGAGAGTGATACCACCAAATTTAACACACCTGCTCCCCATTCACACCTGCGACCTTGTAACACTAACGAGCCACATGACACTGGGGAGGGAAAATGGCTAATTGGGCACAATTTGGACATTTTCACTTTGTGGTGTACTCACTTTTGTTGCCAGCGGTTTAGACAATGGTTGTGTGCTGAGTTATTTTGAGGGAACAGAAAAGTTACACTGTTATACAAGCTGTACACTGACTACTTTACATTGTATCAAAGTGCCATATCTTCAGTGTTGTCCCATGAAAAGATACAGTACAATAAATAATAAAATATTTACAAAAATGTGAGGGGTGTACTCACTTTTGTGAGATACTGTACCTAATACGAACTTAGTCTTGTAACTAGACCTGTAACAATAACAAATTTTAGCAGGCAAATTTTTAATAGTAAGTTTTTCATTTATCACTGCTAAAGGCTCCTTTATACCAGTCTGTGGGGAAACGGAGGACTCTGCATATCTGAGCACAGTTTTGTTCCCGCTTGAAAAAACTGAGTTGGATGGTTAAGCTTTTAATACATTTTTCAGTTATTGTTACAACTGTTTTCAAATATAGGCCACATACCGGCTCACTGACATTACTGGGCTCGTCTCGCTCATTTGGCTTCAGTCCAAAATGCTCCCACACTGGAGCTTTGGAATCCAGTTTTCTCTTTATTCTTCCAAAACTTTCTGGAAGTGTGCAACTGGCAGGAAATTCAGCCACGAGCTGTGCTTACGTTGTAATTTATTAGTGCTCCATGTGAAATACGACGTGCTTACATACAAATCAGCACTGATATTCCGCTATTACCAGGAGAATAAATTAGTTTGAAAATGAGGCTTACCTGACACGGATGGACAGATGGACCAGCAGAACTCAGTGACAGTTTTATCTACCACTTGTTTTGTTCTAAAAACCACCAACATCAAGATGCAGTTTCTGGAAGAGGTAGTGACATTTTCCCAGCTGTGTACCCATCCAGATAATGTTGTGAACTTACACATGACAGCACTTTTTTTTGGGGGGGGGGGGATTTCCATGGAACATATAAATCAGCTCTAGAAGTTATTTTGAAGAAGAGGATTGGATACTTAGCAATGATGATATTGAGTGAAGTACATGGCGGTAATGCACCTGTAAGCTGGTTGCCAACTGCCAATCAAATCTAAAAGAAGAAGAAGAAGACAGTAACTCTGTCTCTCCCCAGGGTGAATTTTTCATCAAGAAGAAGAACAACAACAACAAAGATTGCATTCATACTCCCACCCAGAGACATGGAAGAGCCACTACAGGCACCAGCGCACAACAAAGGCAAAGTATTTGCAATTTTTAGACCAATTAATGCGACACTTTGCCAAAAAACTAATTTATTTTTTCTTGCCAACATGTATGTAATAGGGATGTAATGATTAGCTGCCTTTTGATTAATTGTCAATAAGAATTTAGTTGATTAAATTAAATTAGTTGTCAATTAATTGATAACTCAGCAGTCCGTTTCAATGGGAGCTTATTCTATGAAATGTAGTGGCAACGCCATCCAGGCGGGGGCGCACACGGTCACTCACTGCCACATTTCAACTGAAAAGGCAGAAGACGCCAAGCCCCCAGAGCGCATGAGCTGTGTAGAGCGAAAAAACTCACCCTTCCAGGTTACGTGGGAGAGCCACGACAAGTTCCAATGGCAAGCGAGTTTTAAGATCCACTCGCCTGCTTCAAATCAGCAGGGTGGAGAAATGGATCGGAGCAAGAAAAAAGACTACATGAGCACAAAAACCCATCCCTGCTAGTGCTGTGCAATAGGATGATATATTCAATTCAATTCAACTTTATTTATATAGCGCCATTTCACAACAACAGTCATCTCATAGCACTATCAACTGTAGGGAGGACCCCCACAGTTGCAGAAAGACCCCAGCAATCAGGCGATCCCCTGTGAGCAAGCACTTGGCGACGGTGGAGAGGAAAAACTCCCTTTTAACAGGAAGAAACCTCCAGCAGAACCAGGCTCAGGGAGGGGCAGTCATCTGCTGCGACTGGCTGGGGGGTGAGGGGATAGAGAAGAAGAAAAGAACAGACATGTAGAGAGCAAACAGCACGATGGGGACTCAATCTATGGGAGAGAACAAACAAATGTTAATGACCAGCAAAAAAAAAAATATTTCATAGAGAGTGAGGAAAGGAGTGAGGCCCAGTGCATTACTGGAGGTCCCCCGGCTGACTAAACCTATTAGCAGCATAACTAAGGGAGGGTTCAGAAAACACATGATCCCTCCCTAATTGTAGGCTATATCAAAAAGGTAGGTTTTAGCCCTATTCTTAAAAACAGAGATCGAGTCTGACTCCCGAATCCAGATTGGCAGCTGATTCCACAGGAGAGGAGCTTGATAACTGAAGGCTCTGCCTCCCATTGTACTTTTGGAGATTCTAGGTATTACAAGTAAACCTGCATTTTGGGAGCGTAGTGCTCTGTTAGGATGATACGGTAGTATCAGATCTTTTAAATAAAAAGGAGCCTGATTGTTTAGAGCTTTGTAAGTAAGAAGAAGGATTTTAAACTTAATTCTAAACTCTATGGGAAGCCAATGAAGGGAGGCCAGAACCGGAGAGATATGATCTCTCTTTCTAGTACCTGTTAAAACTCTTGCTGCAGCATTTTGGATCAGCTGAAGACTTTTTAAAGATGTTTTAGGACAACCTGATAATAAAGAATTACAATAATCTAATCTCGAGCTAACAAAAGCGTGGATCAGCTTCTCAGCATCACTCTGAGACAAGATGCTCCTAATCTTGGCAATATTACGCAAATGATAGAAGGCAGTCTTAGAAACAAATTTAATATGTGAATTGAAGGACAAATCCTGATCAAAAATAACTCCAAGGTTCCTCACAGAGCTATTAAGAGAAAGAGTAACTGCATCCAAACTGAAAGTTTGATTTGGAAAGGAATTTCTAAGGTTTTTTGGACCAACAAGAATGACTTCAGTCTTATCTGAATTTAATAGCAGGAAATTACAAGTCATCCAAACTTTGATTTCCTTAAGACAGGCTTCTAACTTGGCTAATTGATTAGTATCATCTGGCTTCATTGACAGGTATAATTGTGTGTCATCTGCATAACAGTGAAAATGTATACAGTGCTTTCTAATAATGTTGCCTAACGGAAGCATATATAAACTAAAAAGAGTAGGGCCAAGCACAGATCCCTGTGGAACTCCATGACTAAGCTTTGAGCTGAGAGAAAACTCATCATTTACATGAACAAACTGGAACCTATCAGATAAATAAGATCTAAACCACTGCAACGAAGTTCCATTAAGTCCAACATAGTGTTCTAATCTATCAAGTAGAATATTATGATCAATAGTATCAAAAGCTGCACTAAGATCTAAAAGGACAAGTACAGAAACTAGTCCATTATCAGATGCAATGAGGAGGTCGTTAGTGACCTTCGCTAAGGCTGTTTCAGTGCTATGATGGATTCTAAACCCAGATTGAAACTCCTCAAATAAACCATTTCCCTGCAGGTGGTCAAATAATTGCATAGCAACAACTCTTTCTAAGATTTTTGAAATGAAAGGGAGATTAGAGATTGGTCTATAGTTAGCTAAAGCTCCTGGATCTAGCGTTGGCTTTTTGAGTAAGGGTTTAATTACAGCCGTTTTAAAAGCCTGCGGTACATGGCCTAAAGTTAATGAAGAATTGATTATATGAAGAATAAAGCTACCAATAAGTGGGAAGACTTCTTTAAATAACCTGGTAGGAATAGGGTCTAAAAGACAAGTTGAAGGTTTGGATGAGGAAACTATTTTGTCTAACTCACAAAGGTCGATTGGAGTAAACTCATCAAGACAGACATCAATAGAAGGAGTTGTAGTAGTTACAGTATTTAAGTTAACTGTGGGAAGAATCTGATTGATTTTATCTCTGATGGATGAAATTTTATTATTGAAAAAGTTCATAAAGTCCTGACTAGTAAGCTCTAAGGGGATGCTAGGATTGACAGAGTCCTGACTCTTTGTCAACCTGGCTACAGTACTGAAAAGAAACCTGGGATTATTCTTGTTCTCTTCTATTAATGCAGAGTAATAACTCGTTCTAGCTTTTCTAAGAGATTTTTTATAAATTAAAAGATGATTTCTCCAAGCTAAATAGATTTCATCTAAATTAGTAGAGCGCCATTTTCTTTCTAATTGACGAGTCTTCTGTTTTAAGCTACGAGTTTCTGTGTTGAACCAAGGAGTTAAAAATCTCTGATTAGACTTTTTCTTTTTTAAGGGGGCCACCAAGTCTAGAGCCTGATGTAGAGAAGCTGAAACACTATCCACCATGTTATCAATTACAGAAGGAGCAAGCTGTCTATAGCTTATTTCCGTTGTGTTGACACATGGCATAGAGGAAACAATCTGCATAAATTTGGAAACAGCATCATCTGAGAGGCATCTACTGTGATAATATTTTTCTTTAGGAGCCAAATAGTCAGAAATAGTAAAATCAAAGGTTAACAGACAATGGTCTGACAGTACAGGGTTATGAGGAGACACTACCAGATTTTCTATTTCTATGCCATATGTCAGAACAAGGTCCAATGTATGGTGGAGGTAATGAGTAGAATTTCCTACTTTCTGAGAAAACCCAATCGAGTCTAATATTGAATTAAAAGCCACATTAAGGCAGTCACTATCTACATCCACATGTATATTAAAGTCCCCTACTATAATTATTCTATCAGATTTCAGCACTAAATCAGCTAAGAAATCAGCAAATTCGGATAAAAATTCTGAATAGGTTGATGGGGGACGATAAACTATGGCAAATAAAATTGGGTTTAACCTGGAATTGCTAAAGTGCCCAATACTGAGGACCAGGCCCTCAAAGGAATTATAACATGTTTTTTGCTTTACATTAACTAGTAATTTGGAATGGTAAATTGCTGCTACTCCTCCTCCACGACCAGAACTTCTGGGATTTTGACAGTTTAAATAACCAGAGGGAGTTGATTCATTTAAACCAACATAATCCTCTTGTCCTAACCAAGTCTCTGTAAGGGAAATTAAATCAATCTGATGATCAATTAACAGATCATGGACTAACAGAGACTTGGGAGTTAGAGACCTAATATTTAATAAACCACATTTAATTTTTAAATTATGAGGAGGAACAGAGGCCAAATCATTCAATTTAGAGGCTTTATGTTTAATTTGAGTTTTACCAATATTTTGCTTTATCACTTTGGGATGCTTATACATTATATTTTTATTTACTTTGGAGGGAGCAGACAACGATTCTCTGATGGGGAAGACAGGGGCTAAGCTGAGGGGTGGCGGATGAAGAGGAGCTGCAGAGAGGCGTGTAAGACTGCGACTCTGCTTCCTGGTCCCAGCTCTGAGTAGTCAGGGTTTTGGAAATTTGGATAAAAAAGATGCCAGATTGTTAGATAAATGAGAAGCACCATCCAAAGTGGGATGAATGCTGTCTCGTCTCATAAGACCAGGTTTTCCCCAAAAAGAGCTCCAATTGTCAATGTAGCCCACGTCATTTTTAGGACATATATTCGATGACAACATAAAAACGTCTATCGTTTTATAGATAACTATCATTTATATTGTTATTTAAAATGCACATACCCCTATTTCTTGAGCAAAGCTCCTCAGACTACTTGTCAGCGCTCTGCCTGTCCCCCACAGTGCGTGCAGTGTGTGTGGTGTGTGGCCAGGCTCTCTGGTGGTTGCCAACTCTGAAATCCTGGTTTGATCAAATAGCCACTAGCTCGCTACTCCTGTTTTTCAAGGCTGTGGGACTGTTTTCCATTGTGCTGCGTCAGAGAGGATAGTCCGCCAACCTCGTTTTAATAGGAGGTAAGTGATGTTAATACTATGTCTAATTATATAACGACAAATGCTAAACGACGGCGCTAAGTTGTGCTAACTGGAAACATAATAGTGTATCAGACCATCGTTTCTTTGGTTTAAATTACAGCTGAGTTTCTTAGTTTAAAGCTGCACAAGTGCATGATGGTGGCACATACACGCAAAATAAATAATAAATAAATTAAAACAGGTCAGCGGAGAAGTTGACTCTTAGTGATTTCTAAT
Source organism: Pholidichthys leucotaenia (assembly GCA_020510985.1). NCBI lineage: Eukaryota > Metazoa > Chordata > Actinopteri > Cichliformes > Pholidichthyidae > Pholidichthys > Pholidichthys leucotaenia. The sequence goes on along the minus strand of CM035847.1, from coordinate 284,694,178 downwards.
TATTTTAACTAGTGCATACCCGTGCATGCTCGTAGAAACCAATTATAAGCAAGTATTTCTGCATGCCCGTAGAAAGTTATTGTTACCATGGCAACAGTAACCACGGTGATGCCTGCCTTTGATCTTTGACATGGTACCCATGCATGCCCGTAGAAACCATGCCTTTGATCTTTGATGATGTGTCTGTCTGGCAACAGTAACCATGGTGATGCCTGCCTTTGATCTTTGACATCACCACTCGTTCAGTGATGTTCATCATCTTGCTTTGGCTCATCAATAAAATTATTCTTCATCTTAAAGACATTGTTTCACCCAGGGAAAGGCCAGTCAAGAACTGCTTTCTCATCCCAGGACCACAGCTGAACCAACATTCCTTTGTTAAGCAAACCTAAGGAACGCTCTCAACGTATTAACTCAAATCATCTGGAAATGCTCTTACTCAAGACCATTTTATTGGCTAATAAAATGGGTGACATCTTCTAAACCCCGTGACAAAGAACAGACATTTTTGAGTGCATCATATGGTCACTACAAAATATTCACAGCTCGACACTACCCCTAGTGGACGTCTCTAGAGTAGACGCTCACTTTGACTGTACAAGTTTTGAACTGAAATTAACTCTTTCTTCAAGCTTCATTTCTCAGGACAATTCTAAGGACGCATTTGTTGAAGATCACTGCCTCTGTGGGACTCTGATATTCTGTGGACAATCAATAATGGGTTTGAAATATATTAATCCTTGATTTTTTTAAATATGTGCATGTTAAAATGTTTACATGAATGTTTTATTCTTGCATGTTAATTTAAAAGCACTAGTTATAAAGTTGTATGAATCACGGAAGTAGGTTAGATTTTATACATAAGTATATTGATGAATCTATTAAAATTGTGTGTCATTCATTCTGTGAGGACCGGTATCAGCCAATCATCACCCAGCATAATGCTGAGTTACAGCTCTTTCATTCCACTGGTTCCTTACAGACAAAAGACTATTTGTTCATTGAACTAAAGTTCATAAAATCCGCCCACGAAGGAAGACTATTGGCTTGGGCTTCTGTCAATCCCCTGGAGCCCGCGAAACTCGTCTGCAGTTATAAAGAGGGAGACGCCCTCCTGCAAAACAAAAAAAAAAAGTTTCAGAGTTAGAGAACACTTCAGACTGCAGACCAGAGCACTTCAGAGCAGAGAACATTGAATATTGTGTTTGTGTAAACTTATGTGTATTGTAATGTTTTTCTTTAAACGTCTGGGAATTAATTCTTTCTTTCCTGAGCTCAAATCTTGATATGGAGTGAAACTCCACGCTTCACAGACATTTCTGTTTTTCTGACTTTTCATATTGTTAAACTTTCTTTAAATCCACCATGTGTTTTTCAAGGACTGACCATCTCCATACTGGAAGCTACGCATTTTCAACTCCACAAAGTCAGAAAAATGTCTTTTAACCCCTTGCACTCTGGTCAATTTCCCTAAAAACGCCTAAAAATAACATACCCAAAGTAAATCAAAAGCTGTTCTTCAACCCTTTGCAGCATCTTCATGGGGTTGGTCTCATTTAAAAGAAAACACTTTGAATTTTTTGGCAAAACAGTCATAATCTCTCTAAGTGCTCCTGCCACTGAGTAACAGTCATCTAAACATACTGAACTTGAAGAAAATAAAGTTTGCCTGGGTGTTTTTTTTAGATACAAATGCTTGCAAATAACACACAGCTGTCAGATACTGGCTGGAAAATGCAACAGAAATGTAGAACCAAGTGTTATCCAGCTGAGGTCAAAATTTTGTAACAATACCACAAAAAATGAATATATTACACAGCTTTTTTCTCAGGTTGTTCCCAGGCGTTTTTGAACTGTGCCAAATTGTGCCAAATGGCACAGTTTGGAAAACGTCCATAACTTTTGAATGATTCAACATAGAAGCTTGATCTTGGGCTCTAATGAAAGGTGACACTCAGGGCTGTGTGTGTGTGGGGGGGGGGGGTTGTTTATTCATTCATGAATGAATGACTGAGCAAACAAGCCCCCCACACACAAAGAAGCATGCCATGTAAAAAATGTGTGGCCTTTTTTTTTTACAAGAAAAAATAACCTACAGTGCAATAAAAATTATACTAAAATATCTGCAATGTAGAGGATAACAACCCCCCCCCCCCGCTACAGAGGAGCGCGGCGCACAAAAAAACGATCCATCAATGGTCCGTCATGTGGCGATGATGCACAGTTATAATTACCGATTGGTCAAAAGTCATTTTTATTACTATTTTCAGTGATAAAGAATAATTTAGCTTATAACACTTACCTGTCCACAACAGTGTCGTTGGCGAACATCTGTTCCTCATTGTCAGATGAACATGAAGCTGGTCCACTTGTTACGACTCGTGGTTCTGGTCACACGACCCGGTCAAACCATGATTCCATTATTGCGGTTTTGCGCTTCCATGATTGCGGTTTTGGCGAACGATTTTTCAAAACAAATAAGAACAGTAGTAATAAAAAAAAAGACTGGCAAATGCTACCGTTACACACAGCGGCTTACACAAAACAAATTTTACGCACGGGACGCACGCTTTCAATCGTCAAACTTCTCTGCTTCAATTGGCTCGCTGTATTCGCAGTCGTTGGTAGGCGGGTCCTTCTTGCTAGGTTTTCAGTCATTGGTTCTTCAAGGTTTCAGAAACCCAATTCAAGGCTCTTATTAGTCGAATGAGAGGTCAATCAAATCTAAACCAATCAAAACACTGCTTTGGCTTTCTGTTCGCAGCTGTGTCTGTAGTGGAAGAACAGAAATGCAGCTTTTTTTATTTCAGTGCGCACTGAGAAGCACAGTGCGCACTAGGACGCACGAGGACGCACTAGGACGCAGAGACGTGACCGCCCGCGGTATCCCAGAGTGCAAGAGGTTAATTTTGTTATTGGGATAAGATTTTGTAATTATTCTCGAATTCCCTTTGGAGAAGCCGCTGATCCATGAAAGCCTCTACGCAGCTTGCCATTACGTGTCACTGAAGAAACACTTTCGCCATCTGTGCTGAACCTCAGCCCAACTGATTGATACAGTCAAAATCTCATCTTGTGACTGTAGACCTTAGAAACTACTGTAACTTGTTCAAATATCTGCTGGCAAGATATTCTAGTTTTGGGTGCGATCTACAACTAAAGCTTCAGGAGAAGCCACCGAAAGAACTTCAACGCAAGGAGTCACGTGAGCTGTATTCTTCGTTTATCTGCTGAATAAAACATCCGAGATTTGAGAATAATTCAGCATCTGATCAGATACAAAATTAAAAGAGAAATAATATAATTTTTCTTATTAAAATTCCATTTTCATTTTCTTAGGAGTAATCCAGAATTTTCCATATACAGTAATTAGTTTAATTTTCCCCATAAATTTGTTTTCAGTTTTTCATACACCGTCAACTTCAAACTGATCTAAATTCAGCTTATATCTTCACCCTGGTTCTGCAAAAGCTCACATTGTTACTCTATCCTCAGTTACAAGTTTAATGTGATGGTTAATGCAAATCATTTCAATGTCCTTTATTCATCATTTCATTTAAATAAATCTGTAAAAATGAGAGAAATCGTTGGGAATTTATTCCATTCTGAGTCTGGTTTCGAAGCCCCAGTATCGGATTCACTAATATTTTGAGACTGATTAGTAATTAATTTATTGAGTGATTAAACAGGTATAAAGTGAAATTAATTAATTGTTCACCGAGAAAGAGGTGAGCTGGTGCCCCTACGAGTGTTTATTATCAACTTTTTCTGTGTGCGGACTCTGAGTAAATCTCAGGTCCCGATACATTAATACAAATTAAATAATCTTTATACCTGATCATAATTATAAATCACATATCGCTAAACATAGCAAGTCCTATGATCTCTGATGATGTCATAGCGAATCCTGATTGTGACACACACACACCTGCCTTTGATCTTTGACATAGAAATCATGCCTTTGTTCTATGATGATGTGTCTGTCTGACAACAGTAACCATGGTGATGCCTGCCTTTGATCTTTGACATGGTACCCGTGCATGCCCGTAGAAACCATGCCTTTGATCTTTGATGATTTGATCTTTGACATGGTACCTGTGCATGCCCGTAGAAACCATGCCTTTGATCTTTGATGATGTGTCTGTCTGGCAACAGCAACCATGGTGATGCCTGCCTTTGATCTTTGACGTCACCACTCGTTCAGTGACACCTGTCATAGTGAGTCCTATGATCGTGAGTGATGCCTGCCTTTGATCTTTGACGTCGCCACTCGTTCAGTGATGCCTGCCTTTGATCTTTGACGTCTTATGATTGTGAGTGAGCGTGAGTGATGCCTGCCTTTGATCTTTGATGATGTCATAGCGAGTCCTATGATGCCTGCATTTGATCTTTGATAGTTTATTTCAAGCACAAAAATATAACAAAAACAAGCAAATGGCAAATGCAATAAAGTAACAGTATACACTGTTCGAAAGGGAGAAGGAAGAAGTGAACACTTATTAATTCCATCTCCTCTTTTCCATAGATACACCCATGTGAATTTTATACAAATTACCACCTTTAAGACCCCAAGTAAACAATTTACTGTATTTTTTACAAATCAACATTAACATCCATCCATTCTAACATACAATGATGTCCATACATCAAAACCAGCCTCAAACAACACAGATATACACAGTGCTGTCCCACCCACCATTCCATAGTGTCCCATAATGTCCCAGAGTGAACATAATGAATCATACATATAAATACTACCCTTCTAACATATATCCTTTCAGCAAATGGTGCTTATACCTCTTTTTGAATTGATTTCTGTTTGTACATAGTTTCAGTTCCGGATCCAGACTGTTCCACAAATCCACCCCACAGACAGATATGCACATACTTTTCTTGGTTGTACGTATCTTGGGTTTTGTAAAATTTAAGTCTCCTCTCAAATTATGATCATTGTCTCTTTTTTAAATATTTTTTGTATATTAGTTGGGAGTTGATTATTAATTGCCCTGTACATTACTTGTGCTGTCTTAAATTTAACTAAATCGATGAACTTTATGACATGTGACTTTAAGAACAACGAATTGGTATGGTCTCTATATCCTGCATTGTTTATTATCCTTATAGCTCTTTTTTGTAATGTGCATATTGACTGTAGGTTGGTCTTGTAGGTGTTTCCCCAGACTTCTACACAGTAGTTAAGATAAGGTAAAAACAGTGAATTGTACAATAAGACCAATGATTTATAGTCCAAGATGTGTCTTGTCTTCCCCAGTATGCCTATACATTTTGCTAACTTGGCCCGGATGTGACTGATGTGAGGTTTCCAGCAGATTTTATTGTCTAGCGTCACCCCCAGAAACTTATTTTCCTGTACTGTTTCTATTCTGGTATCATCTATCGTTACCATTATTTCATGATTTATTTTATAATTTCCAAACAACATAATCTTAGTTTTTTTTTAGATTTAGAGATAATTTATTTTTGTTGAACCACTGCTTTAATTTTTCCATTTCAGTTGTGACCACCTCTAAAACCTGCTGCAAATTCTGACCAGTGCAAAGGATATTTGTGTCATCCGCAAACAAAATAAATTTCAGAATTTTTGATACTTGGCATATGTCATTTATATACAAAATAAAGAGTTTGGGTCCCAAAACTGACCCCTGGGGCACACCACAAGTGATGTCCACGAAGAGTGATTTGTGCTCTCCAATTTGTACAAATTGTTGTCTGTTACTTAAATAACTTTCCACCCAACTCAGTCCTACCCCTCTTATCCCATACCTTTCCAGTTTCTTTAGTAGTATTCTGTGGTCAATGGTGTCAAAAGCTTTCTTTAAATCTATAAATACTCCTACAGCAACCTTTTTTTTTTAATCTATACAACTAGTAATTTCTTCTATAAGTTCGATCAGTGCCAAAGATGTAGATTTATCTGCTCTAAAACCATACTGGCTATCTGTAAGGAGGTTGTGTTTTTCAGTGAAATCAACCAGTCTCTTAGTGAAGATTTTTTCAAGTATTTTGGAGAATTGTGAGAGTAAAGAGACTGGCCTGTAATTTGTGAAGCGATGACTGTCTCCTGTTTTGTATAGAGGTATTACTTTTGCTATTTTCATTTTGTCTGGAAATGTACCAGTTTGAAATGACAGGTTACAGATGTGGGTGAGTGGCTTAACAATTCCCTCAATTACTTTTTTTCACGATTGTCATGTCAATTTCATTCCAGTCCGTTGATTTTTTGTTCTTAAATTTACTCACAGTCTCGATAATTTCCTTTTCAGTGACTGCACCCAAAAAGATTGTGTTTGGATTTCTATCTTCTATTTCATTCACAGAACCACTGTTGTTTGTTTCTGGTGTCACTATTGATTTTGCTAATTCAGGACCAACGTTTATAAAAAATTTATTGAAACCACTGACCACATCTTCCATATTATTTATCAAACTGCCATTTTCGATAAAATATTCTGGATAATTTGCATTCTTAGGACGATTACTAATAATCCCATTGAATACTTGCCATATTCCTCTTATGTTATTTTTGTTATCCTCTAGTATTCTGTTGTAATATTCTTTCTTACAGGTCCTCATTATAGTAGTAAGCTTATTTTTATATCTTTTATATTTGATCTCAGCTTCCACTGTTCTGCATTTAATGAATTGTTTATATAATGTATTCTTCTTTTTACATGCATTTATTAACCCCTTGGTGACCCAAGGAATATTTTTTTTTTTGTTGTCTGTCACTGTATTGTTTTATAGGACAGTATTTATTGTACAATGATTGAAATATTTGTAAAAAATTATCATATGCTCTATTTATGTCATTTTCATCATAAACTATCTTCCAATCTTGTATTAATAATTCCTTTGTCAGTAAATACATTGATTCTTCGGTTCTTATTCTTTTATATTTAATATTTTTGGTATACTTTTTCTTCCTATAATCACATTGATAGACAACAAAAATCGGCAGGTGGTCACTGATATCATTCAATAAAAGCCCACTCCTGATTATTTTCCATAATGTTTGTGAATATGTTATCCGTTAGTGTGGTACTGTGTGACGTGATTCTGCTAGGTCCGGTAATTGTTGGATGTAAGCCCATACTGTACATTGTGTTGATAAATTCTTCTGTCAAACTATGTTGTTTTGAATTCCTAAGATCTATATTGAAATCCCCACAGATGAACATAACTTTATGAGTTAGTTTTGCATACATTTTTTCCATCCAGTCCTTAAATAAGTCAATGTTTGATCCAGGTGTTCTATACACACAGCTCACTACTACGTTCTTCACACTGTCCAGACAGATTTCTATTGTAATACATTCAAATAAATCATCCACAGTTACTGTCAGATTTTCAACAACCTTGTATTTCAAGCTCTTGTCAACATAAATTGCAACTCCTCCTCCTTTTTTCACTTTTCTATTTATATAATTTAATTCATAGCCATCCATGGTGGCTATGATGATGATGTCATAGCAAGTCCTATGATCATGAGTGATGCCTGTGTTTGATCTTTGATGTCCTATGATCCTATGATCATGAGTGATGCCTGCCTTTGATCTTTGATGATGTCATAGCGAGTCCTATGATCCCTGCATTTGATCTTTGATGTCATAGCAAGTACTATGCTCTTTGATGATGTCATAGCAAGTCCTATGATCGTGAGGGATACCTGCGTTTGATCTTTTATGTCCTATGATCGTAAGTGATGCCTGCCTTTAATCTTTGATGTCCTATGATCCTGAGCGATGCCTGCCTTTGATCACACACACGCACACACACACACAGATTTTCTTTGAATCACTCTATACTATGGTGTCTATATGACGTCATATAGACATCATGTAGACATCATAGGCACAATGATGTCTACAGACCTTGGCGCAGTGGCAACATATTTTTGGGGGGGGCGAGGGGGGCAGAAAACACATATGTATGAATATGTTAATTTTATACTATTTATTTCTTTTTTTTAATTTTGCACAGTAACTTTGCATGTAATAACAATAATGCATCAGATTTATATAGTGCTTTATCATAGACACTCAAAGATGCTTTTTGCAGCTACATTATTCATTCACTCCAGACAGACAATGGTAGTGGCAAGCTACTACTGTAGCCACAGCTGCCCTGGGGCAGGCTGACGGAAACGTGGCTGCCAATCTGAGCCAACAGCCTCTCCGGCCATCACCGAACATTTATACACATCCATACTCAGTGTTATGGACACTGGAGGCAAGGTGGGTAAAGTGTCTTGCCGAGGGACACAACGGCAGGATATCTGGGGCAGAGCAGGATTCAAACCGCCAACCATCCAGTTATTGGATGGCCCACTCTACCTCCTGAGCCACTGCCGTGCATATGGAACTTACAATTTGAAGTATTGTACAACCAAGGCTTGAATGTTGGAATATTGGGTCATTTGGGGTCCCACCCAGATGTCCTGTATTTGGACTTTTTACTGGTGTCATCCTTCTCTCCTCCCTCTGATCTCACCTCTCCTGGACCCTCTGTCTGAACACTTTCCTCTCCTTGGCTCCTCTCTTCTGTCTAATCTTGCCCTCTCTGAGCTCTGTCTAATTCAGGTTCTCTGTCTATGGTGGCATACAAACAAGTTAGAAAAAATCAAGCGCCATGTAAATTAAAGGAGACAACCAAAAATTTCTAGTTAAGGGTACAAAGAGCACCCACTTAAAACTTGAGTAATGACTTGAATAGGGTTTCTGAAACCTTGAAGAACCAATGACTGAAAATCTAGCAAGAAGGACCCGCCTACCAATGGCTGCGAATACAGCGAGCCAATTGAAGCAGAGAAGTTTGACGATTGAAAGCGTGCGTCCTGTGCGTAAAATCTGTTTTGTGTAAGCCGCTGTGTGTAACGGTAGCGTTCGCCAGTCTTTTTTTTCTTACTACTGTTCTTATTTGTTTTGAAAAATCGTTCGCCAAAACTGCAATCATGGAAGTGCAAAACCGCAATAATGGAATCATGATTTGACCAGGTCGCGTGACCAGAACCACGAGTCGTAACAAGCGGACCAGCGTCATGTTCGTCTGACAATGAGGAAGAGATGTTCGCCAGCGACACTGCTGTTGTGGACAGGTAAGTGTTATAAGCTAAATTATTCTTTATCCCTGAAAATTGTAATCAAAATGACTTTTGACCGATCGGTAAATTACAACTGTGCGTCATCGCCACATGACGGACCGGACCGTGCGCCGAGAACGGTCCCCCCCCCCTCCGCTACTCCTCTGTAGTGGGGGGGGGGGGTGTTATCCTCTACATTGCAGATATTTTAGTACAACTGTGCGTCATCGCCACATGACGGACCACGGCGCACGGACCGCGGTCCTCTGTAGCGGGGCGGGGGGGGAGTTGTTATCCTCTACATTGCAGATATTTTAGTATAATTTTTATTGCACTGTAGGTTATTTTTTCTTGTAAAAAAAAGCCACACATTTTTTATGTGGCATGCTTCTTTGTGTGTGGGGGCTTGTTTGTTCATTCATTCATTCATGAATGAATAAACAACCCCCCCACACACACACACGCACACAGCCCTGAGTGTCACCTTTCATTAGAGCCCAAGATCAAGCATCTATATTGAATCATTCAAAAGTTATAGACGATTTTCCAAACTGTACCATTTGGCACAATTTGGCACAGTTCAAAAACGCCTGGGAACAACCTGACAAAGAAGCTGTGTAATATATTCATTTTTTGTGGTATTGTTACAAAATTTTGACCTCAGCTGGATAACACTTGGTTCTACATTTCTGTTGCATTTTCCAGCCCGTATCTGACAGCTGTATATTATTTGCAAGCATTTGTATCCAAAAAAACACCCAGGCGAACTTTATTTTCTTCAAGTTCAGTATGTTTAGATGAGTGTTACTCAGTGGCAGGAGCACTTAGAGAGATTATGACTGTTTTGCCAAAAAATTCAAAGTGTTTTCTTTTAAATGAGACCAACCCCACGAAGATGCTGCAAAGAGTTGAAGAACAGCTTTTGATTTACTTTGGGTACGTTATTTTTAGGCATTTTTAGGGAAATTGACCAGAGTGCAAGGGGTTAAATAAAATTACTGTTTTTTTAAATAAATTTGAAACAGACTGTGGTATTTTTTTTTACTTTTTCTTTATAACAATTTATATTTTTGACCATAACGTTGCAGTCAGAACAGAACAATAATTTAACTCTCATTTCAAAGAAAAAATATTAATAAAATTGTATTTAATGATTTAAATTAACTTAAATGACCAAGGATGTCGTTATTTCTGTTATAATATTTCTATATATCTATAGGTTTTTTTTTAGAAATCTCCTCACCACCAAGAAAAACCTCCCTTATTTTGAAATCCAAACGCTGGCACGTTTAGTTTGTCTGAAGGCTGCTGACAGATTAAAGTCATTGACTTCGTGAATTTCGGTCATCTTAACCTGACAGGTACATAATTGGGAACATAATTTAATATTGTAGTGGCTGGTGAAATATATCCTCAGCAATTCAGTAGTCCCCTTTGCCTTTCCCTTCATATGAAGCCGGCTGCATCTGAATTCTAACCACATCTCTGAGCTAAGCAACCCTTCCGTTATTGCTCCCGTTTCCAGCAGGTTAAAACCATGATAAACCATGATAAATGCCTCCAGTGCTTACATGTACCTCTTCTGACTTTTTTTCTGCATTTAAAGTACTTAAATAATAAACTAATGTTTCTGTCAGACAGTCTAGCCTTCTTCATGCTGCATTTCCCCTCTAGTCCGCGTACACTTTGGATGAGCCCGGCACACACACGCCACTGTACATGCTCACTTTTTTCATCTACCCAGGCCAAACGGTTGACACATGCACACAACCATCATTTGTAGTTTCACTCCCACCCAACAGGTAGCGCCAAGGCACTAACACACCAGGATTTTCACCAACGAAGAAACAGCAGACTTCTTCACAAAGTTTCTCTTCAAACAGAGTCCATTTCTGCTGTTTGACTTCCCAGTTTCACCCCTTTTCCACGAAGATGCTGCTGCCGCTAGGGAGACACTGCCTGCTGCCTGACTGGAAAGCTTGCATGGGCGGGGCACTTCTAAACTCTGCACGAATAACGGCCACGTGCGTTGTTCGTGTGTGTGTTTGCGGAAAGTCATTGCTTCATATATTTTTCTTAAATTCACATCTCCTTATTAGCGTGGCGGTAAATTTTCTGGCGGGGTGGGCCGCCACCCAAAAATGTTACCAGAGGAAACCCTGCCTATGATCTTTTATTGAGTCCTATGGTCGTGACAGACAGACAGATGATCCTATGATCGTGAGTGATGCCTGCCTTTGATATGTGATGTCCTATGATCGTGAGTGAGCATGAGTGATACCTGCCTTTGAGCTCTGATGATGTCATCACGAGTCCTATGATCATGAGTGATGACTGCCTTTGATCTTTCATGTCATAGTGAGTCCTATGATCTGTGATGATGGCATTGTGAGTCAAAGCGAGTCCTATGATCTTTGATGATGTCATAGCGAGTCCTATGATCATGAGTGATGACTGCCTTTGATCTTTGATGATGTCACAGTGAGTCCTATGATCTTTGATGATGGCATAGCAAGTCCTATGATGCCTGCATTTGCTCTTTGATGTCATTGAGAGTCCTATGATCTTTGATGATGTCATAGCGAGTCATATAATCATGAGTGATGCCTGCGTTTGATCTTTGATGATGTCATAGCGAGTCCTATGATCGTAAGTGATGCCTGCCTTTGATCTTTGATGTCCTATGATTGTGAGTGATGCCTGCCTTTGATCACACACAGACACACACACAGATTTTCTTGAATCACTCTATACTATGGTGTCTATATGACATCATATAGACATCATGTAGAGATCATAGGCGATCCTATGATCTTTTAGCCAGTCCTATGGTCATGACAGGCAGACAGAGATTTCTTGAATTACATATACTGTGCATGCCTGTGCATACCTGTACATGCCCGTAGAAACCAAGTAGTAAGCATTTCTGCATGCCCATAGAAAGCAGGTGTAAGCAAGGGTGTAACCAAGCACGTCAGCACTCGTTGGGTGATGCTTGCCTTTGATCTTTAATGGTGTTATAGCGAGTCCTATGATCTTTGACGATGTCATAGCGAGTCCTATGATCATGAGTGATGCCTGCCTTTGATCTTTGATGTCCTATGAGCCATCATAGACACCATAGTCATAGACACTAACACACACACAGATTTTCTTGAATCACTCTATACGATGGTGCCTATATGACATCATATAGACATCATGTAGACATCATAGGAACATCATAGGCGACTCTGTACTATGGTGTCTATAGGACGTCATATAGACATGTAGGCATCATAGGAACATCATAGGCAATCCTATGATCTTTTAGCGAGTGCTATGGTCTATATGAAATCATATAGACATCATGTAGACATCATAGAAGCATCATAGGCGATCCTATGATCTATAATATAGATCATCATATAGATTCTATATGATGTCATATAGACATCATGTAGAGATTATAGGAACATCATAGGCGATCCTATGATCTTTAAGCGAGTCCTATGGTCATGACAGGCACACAGAGAGACAGACACACAGAGACTTCTTGAATTATATATAGAGTGAAGTGATGATGATGATATATGACTTTCAAAAAGAGATCTGACAGAAGAGGGGTGGCGGCCCCTCCGGGGGCCGTGGCAGTTGCCACAGCCAAGCTGTGTGAAGTGATGATATAGAGTGAAGTGATGATATAGAGTGAAGTACGAGGAGACAAAGAGTGATGTCTGAAGAAACAGTTGAGGTTTGATTGGACACAGCAATGATGATAGAAGGACTACAGCTCCTGACCAGATAGAGTGATGATAAAGAGTGAAGTATGTGGCGAATACTCAACAGCCTGGTGAATATAAAGCCTGATGCTACAGGGTTGCATTACGCACAAAACAGGAACGGCGAGCAGCCTAACGCTGCAGGCCTGCTAGCACAGGAGAAAGGCTAAGAACACTTACAGGTCTGGAGTTAATTTGGGGCGAACCGTGCAGTCAGGAGGAAGAGGCAGAGAGGCGGATCAGCCAAAACACCAAGGTATGGATCATCTTGAAATGTCAGGCTGGGTAGAATGCTGGGAGTGAATAACCATACGCAGAGGGAAACACTGCCACGTATGAAGGGGACTGTCCCGACAATCTCCTTCCTCAGCAGTGGCAAACAAATACTCCAAACGGTAACGAGGAAAGAGATTGCTGGTGTGAATGCGTGGGCAGAACTGATTGGGAACAGGTGTGTGAGAACGCATGTGATTGAGAGTGAATGGAGCGTGTGTGTGTGTGTGTGTGTGTGAGCACCAGTGACAGTGCAGCTGACGGAGCTGACAGGAGGAGAGGGCATGCCAGAGCTGTCAGGGGGAAAACTAGGACAAATCATAACAATGAGTCAGAACGATTCACGACAGCCACCCTCCCCCCCCCCCAGGGGTGGATACCAGACACCCCAGCACCATCAGCCAAAAAAGAAAGGAGACAAAACCCCTCAAGGGAACCCCTCCCCCCCGGCAACAAACACTAACCCAGGGTGGGAAGTGGGGGAAAACTGGTTAGGAGGGAAGCAACCCGTGAAAACACAATAGTACAAAAACGGAATGAAGAACAATCCCTCCTAATAAACCTCCAACCTGGAGCACTAACCTCCTTCTCCAGAAGTCCAAAGTTCGTGGGGGTCGACCAGAGTCCCAGGCCCCCAGTGTGGTGAGGAGTAGCAGATCGGGTGGCCTGCCCAAGTCCCAAGTCCAGCAGGTGGCCCATGGGATAGTGTCCGGCGGCCTGCCCGGGCCAATGGAACCACACCCGACCCATAAACCAAGACCCTCGGGTGGCTGACCAGTGTGGTGGAGCCACCAGGACCTGCAAGGATGGCGGAGAGGCAGCCTCCATACTCGGGAACATTGGCAGCCAAGCCAAGGAACAGGTGCCCCCCTGCCATTTGAGGCTTGGAGCAGGAGGACCGTAGCACCCGCGATGGTCCAGGCCTGGGACATGGCTGCACCAGCGGTGGACTCCAGCTGGGGCTCTGCTGCACCCACAGTGACCTCCCCAGTGAGGGGGGTGATGCTTCTCACATCCTCAGGAGTCGAACCCCGATTCTCGGTTGCCTCCAACAGCTCTCCGACGACCCTGGCCGGAGGCTCCGAGTCCGAAGGGAGAAAGAGAAAAAGTGGGTCAGGGTCACCAGCAACAGTGGAGCTCAGTGTGACGGTAGCCCAGTGTGGCGGTAGCCCAGTGTAGCTGTGGAGCCCAGTGTAGCTGCCCCGGGTCCACCTCACCATGAGTTGGGCAGTGTGACATTAATATTGAAATTTCTGATATAATGGAACACACTTGCCTGAACTCTGGCTCCACCACCATTCAGGACTCTGGTGATCTTGGGTGTGTGGGTTCCTCCGGTCCGTTGGGTGCCTCATCCCCGTTGGCCCCTTTCGCGGAAGCTGGACCCGCCTCGTTGTCAATGGGTGGTCCAGGTGGTGGCTGCTCCTCTCCGGCAACCCTAGGATGGAGCTCAAAGGGGATAGAAGAGGGAGAGCGATTAGGGTCGCCAGCAGCGGCAGAGCCCAGCGAGGGGGGTCCAGATGCGGCTGGGGGCCGCACCCAACTCCCCTCCCCAAAAGCCAGGCAAGATCCCTCCACCATCAACAAATGAACTACAGGAGAGACTACTTGCCTGTGCTTAAGCTCTGCCGCCGTCCAGGACTTTGACGACGACGCCCCGGGTCCCATCGGCTGGAGGTCTGGTCCAGGGGATGACTTCACTGCGACAGCCCCAGCAGCTGGTATGATGACGGTAGCAGGAGGGGAACTCTTGTGCGCCGTCCTCCACACCTCTGGTTCCTCTGGCGTGGCGGCTGTGGATGACTCCTTAGCTGGCCCATGAGCTGGACCCTCCTGGTCCTCTGGCTCCTCCTCCCCAGAGCGGCCTGGATCCAGAACCGATGGGCTCGAGGGGGCACATAGAGAAGAGTCATTTAGACCTGGCACGAGAGTACTGTATGCTGCTGGGGCGGAGAACTCAGGGGACTGCACACCCCGAGTCTCCTCACCAGGAGGCAGGCAACATTGATCACTGATTGTGTAACTCGAATGAAAAGAAACTTGCCTGTTCTCCTGGCACTGGAGGTCCCCAGCGGCCTCCGAGGCATCCTCTCGACTCTCCTGGCATTCCTCATTAGGTTGAAGCTCCTCCTCCCTCAGGGAAAGCTCTTTCAGTCTCTCAGCCATCTCCGGGAGGAGCCACAGCTTCACCTCCAAGATGAGATCCGTCTCAGCCAGGACAGCCCACCTACATTCCTCCATCTCCTCCCGTGATGGGGTGGAGCATTGCTCGGAGCAGGAAGGCGAAACTGCAGTATGCGGGACTGGACGCTTCTTACTGCGGGGCTTCCTCCCTCTTCTCCTCTTGGGTGACGCGGGGATGAGGTAATCCGGAACGCGGAGCACCGTGCCAGGAAGCAGGTCACCTGTGCAGAGAGACCCCGCGTCCTCAGGAAAGGAGAGGGAGGTGGCCGTGAGGAGCTCGAGCACCGGGAGATCCTCAGCCGATTCTTCACATGCCACGGCGAAGATGTCCCAGAGGATCTCCATCGCCTCCGGATGATCCCAGAGGCTGTCTCGCTCCATCACCCTCCTCGCGGTATCCCAAACCTGACGAACTGTCAGAGAGGGACGGGGTGTCTGCGTCCAGGAGAGAACCTCCTCCAGTTGACATAACGAACGCTGCTCCCTATCTAACTCCATCTCCGTCTTCTCGTCCACAGGCTGGGTGGACGCTGGCCCGGGAGACGAAGGGGATCTGAGGGAGGAGGAAGTCTTCCTCTGACAGAAGCATTTCTTCTGGCAAGGGGCCAGCTACGATCGCGGAGAGGCATCCTCCGGCTCCGCGTCAGGAATGAGAAGGATGATGGAGAGGATGGCGTCTACCCTATGGATTCCCCGGAGGTGAGGGTAGCGCTGCTCGAAGTCCTCCGTGACGAGTCGTGACAACTTCCGCTCCTCGGGAGGCCGAGACCACTGAAAGGCGAAGCCTGCCTCCTCCAGCAAATCCTGGGCTTCCTGCTCTTCGTCTGTCCAAGTCATTGTGTCCATGTATGAGGAGAAAACGGAGAAGGGAAAAAAAAAAAAACAACTCTACTCCGCTGGGTTTTTTTTTTTTTATGGTCGGGACATTCTGTCATGAACCCCTGTGCGCCATTACACGGCACACGAGGGAGAGAATGAAAAAACCCAATCGCAGGAGTAGAGAGTGCTGTGTTTATTGAAGTTCACCAATGTAACAAATCCAGCTGTCACCAAACACAGTTCAGTCAACCACACAGTATATGAGGAGGTGTAATGACAGAGTTGGCCACCAAGGATACAGGGTGCCTGCCGAATACTCAACAGCCTGGTGAATATAAAGCCTGGTGCTACAGGGTTGCGTTATGCACGAAACAGGAATGGCAAGCAGCCTAACGCTGCAGGCCTGCTAGCACAGGAGAAAGGCTAAGAACACTTACAGGTCTGGAGTTAATTCGGGGCGAGCCGTGCAGTCAGGAGGCAGAGGCAGAGAGGCGGATCAGCCAAAACACCAAGGTATGGATCATCTTGAAATGTCAGGCTGGGTAGAACGCTGGGAGTGAATAACCATACGCAGAGGGAAACGCTGCCACGTATGAAGGGGAATGTCTCCACAATCTCCTTCCTCAGCGGTGGCAAACAAATACTCCAAACGCTAACGAGGAAAGAGATTGCCGGTGTGAATGCGTGGGTAGAACTGATTGGGAACAGGTGTGTGAGCGCATGTGAATGAGAGTGAATGGAGCGCGTGCGCGCGCGCATGCGTGTGTGTACCGGTGACAGTGCAGCTAACGGAGCTGACAGGAGGAGAGGGCGTGCCAGAGCTGTCAGAGGGAAAACTAGGTCAAATCATAACAATGAGTCAGAATTCACAACACACCTGTACTACTTGTCCTGTATAAACTCTCCTTGCAGTCTTTGTGGGGATGGAGGGGGGCAGTTTAACAGAGGGGATGGTTTGGGCTCATTTTGCTGACTAGGTGAATGGCCTTTTTAATTTTTTTTTGCAACGATTTATTCATTTGAATGAAGTTTTAATAATTTATTTATTAAGAGAAAAGCATTTTCAGATTTTTGCAAAGATGTTTTTTTATGTTGAAGATAATCATTTTTCAATGGAAGCTGACCAATTTTTTTTTGTCATTGATCTTTACATAATTAATGATGAAGACCGTGGTCTCTGTGGGAGTTGATCATTTGTAAAAATCTGTGGGGTATTAAATATGTCCATGAGTTTACAGTTATTAAAGTAAAATAGATACCAACAAAGGAACATATAAAGTTGACATATATTTTTAACAAATCTCATTCCATGTGCCCTTTTTTTTTTTTTTAATTAATTTGTGCCCCTGCCTCTCAAATGTCTCTGTACAGCCCTGAAACTAATTCATGTGGACAGTAAAGTGAAGCCGACTACAACAAATTGGAGAAAATGATGTTACATAACATAAGCTGTGATAACCAAATGTTGCTGTTTTAGGGCTCAATGTTTTAAAATTCAAACCGATACATAATTTCAGAAAAAAAACTTTTAACGTTTATTTTCCTCCTTTGCGCTGCTCTGAATGTCAGCCATACTGGAGTCTGACAGCTGCAGCCAGAGGGCACCAGCATCCTGCCTATAGAGGGCACCCATTTGCCACAAATAAAGGCTCAGCACACAAAATTATGGATCTTTTATTTTTATTCTTATGGTTCTCATGGCACCCTCAAAAGAACGGCACCATGGGCACCTGCCCACATGGCACATATCTGAGTCCACCACTGGTCTGTAGTAAAAAATGCAAATGGTACAATAAATCATTGAGGAATATGATGTTCATATTTTATTGAGTATATCAAAAACAGTAATTAACTTTTTACATGTTAAAGATACAAAGACCGTATTGTACCAAGGAAAATTCAGATTCTCAGGAAAATTGTCGCTTATCAATTAATCGTTAATCGATCGATAAGGTGAATCTTAAAGTGCTGTAACTGCGGTGGTGAACATAGCTCTGCATATCGAGGTTGTGAAACCAGCAAAAGAGCAGCAGAAATTCAGCAGATAAAAGTCTCCCAGGGACAAACATATGCAGAAGCTGCGAAAAAGGTGCCAGTAAAAAAAGTGGGAGTGGACTCGAACAGGGAAAGTGTGCAGACCTGCAGTGTATACAGTAGAATTAAGGAAGATATGCACGTTAGGTTAATTGGCATCAAACTGGGGATTCTAAATTGTCCTTAGGTATGACTGTGAGAGTGAATGGTTGTCTGTCTTTCTGTGTTGGCCCTGCGATGGACTGGCGATCTGTCCAGGGTGTACCCTGCCTCTCGCCCAAAGATGCTGGGATAGGCTCCAGCCCCCCTGCGACCCGAAAAGGATTAAGCGGAAGAAGATGGATGGATGGATGGATGGATGGATGGATGGACTCTGATTTTGAAGGAAAATAATTTTGTCTTATTTGTGGTAGATGTCAAACTGCACTGTGCAGACTTCCAAGAAAACAGAAAAAATCAAAATCATTGTGAAAGCAATAGAAAAATATCTTGGCATTAAGGGGCTACATTGGGAAGGAGTTGAGGACTTGTTAAGTGGGGGATCTTTAAGTTCAAAGACATCATGGGCTGGTGGATCAACCGCCAATCAAGTCTAAAAGAAGAAGAAGAATGAGATGAGACGCAGATACGAGATTAAAAAAGAAGAAGAACGTCACAAAGCTTCTTCTTTTTCTTTCAGATTTGATTGGCAACCATCTTACAGGTGCATTACCACCACGTACTTCACTCTATATCATCACTCTATCTGCTCAGGAACTGTAGTCCAACGTCACAAAGCTCTGAGGAAAACGTCACAAAGCGATGGTCATAAAGCTATGAGGAAAACGTCACAAAGTTATGAGGAAAAACTGACATATAGAAAGACAGACATATATATAGAACACAACGCTGCTGCGGACACAGTCCAAGGACGGATAATCAAGTCAGTGGCGGTAATGCACGTGTAAGCTGGTTGCCAACCACCAATCAAATCTAAAAGAAGAAGGCGACAGACAGACAGACATATATGGAGTGTGTGGCAGTAATGTTGGACTGTCACAAGTATGGAAATTAATGAAAGAGAGAGAATGAAAAATGAAGTTCGCGAGGCCGGTAGGGAACGGGATTTAACTGGCATTCTGGGAACAGATGGAGAAGGAGAGGCACTAAGAATCACGAGAAGGGCTCTTTTCTCTTTTTTAAATAACACAGAATTAAGTCATAGAATTTAGGGGTCGGGCTCAGATGACATAATGTTACACACTTTTGTACAGTAGGTGGTGGTATGCACCTTTCAGTTGTTTGCTATCCGCCAGTAACCACGAGAAGAATGTTGGAGCCGTACGTAGGACACAGTCCAAGGATGGATAATTTTTTCACACATAAGGAGTTGTTCAGAACTCCTTATACAAAGATATAGAGTGATGATAATCAAGTCAGTAGCAGTAATGCACCTGTAGGCTGGTTGCCAACTGCCAATCAAATCTAAAAGAAGAAGAAGAAGAAGAAGAACTCCTTATACAAAGATATAGAGTGAAGAAAACGAAGAAGAGGTTGCCAGCTGAGAATAATTCTGACTTTTGCTACATAGAGTGATGTTTACTGAGTGAAGTACATGGCGGTAAGGACTACAGCTCCTGACCAGATAGTGATGAGAGTGAAGTACACGGTGGTAATGCACCTGTAAGCTGGTTGCCAACCACCAATCAAATCTAAGAGAAGAAGAAGAATAAGAACATGTTTTTTTATGACTCACAAGACATATCAAGAGTGAAATCACACAGCGTTTTTGGTGATGTTATACCATGTCCTTTAACCGGTAAGTCTTTTTATCACAGGATTTATTCTGTTACTATAGCGCTAACCACCATTGGCCTTGTGGGAGGGCCTATTCACAGACCCTGGTTTGAAGGAGGAGGAAAAGTGAAAACATTTTGACAAAACTGTAAGACAATTAAAGATTTTTTGCAGAAAAGGGCATAATATAGAATTTTAGACAATGTAGATTTGTTTTTATAGGGAATTTATATCCACGGGAGTGCATCTTTATGTAAAATTAGGCAATTTCTCATGATCTCCAAACAATCTCTCGTGGCACCCCGGCTGAAAAACACTACCTTAAAGGTACAGTATATGACAATTACTGACATCTGGTGGTCAAGTCAGAAATCTCAGTTGGAAATCTCAGCAACAATTTCCAAAGCTCCTCCTCCTAGATTGATTGTGGACTGAAAGTGACTGTCAGGTGCAAAATTCTTCCAACCCTAAATAGGCTAGTCTGATCAGCTAATCAGCAGTCAATTCTTCCAAGCGACGACTACACTTATGGTGAATATTTCAACACTGCATACACAGTGGCGTGAAAAAGTGTGTGCCCCCTTCCTGATTTCTCATTTTTTGTATGTTTGTCACACTTTAAATGTTTCACATCATCAAATAAACTTAAATATCAGACAAAGATAACACAAGTAAACACAAAATGCTGTTTTTAAATGAAGGTGTTTATTATTAAGGGGGGAAAAAATCCAAACCTACATGGCCCTGTGTGAAAAAGTGATTGCCCCCTAAACCTAATAACTGGTTGGGACACCCTTAGCAGCAACAAATGCAATAAAGTGTTTGTGATAACTGGAAATGAGTCTTTTACAGCGCTGTGGTGGAATTTTGGCCCACTCTTCTTTGCAGAATTGTTGTAATTCAGTCACATTGGAGGGTTTTCCAGCATGAACCATTTTTAAGGTCATTTCACAGCATCTCAATCGGATTCAGGTCAGGACTTTGACTAGGCCACTCCAAAGTCTTCATTTTGTTTTTGTTTTTTTAAGCCATTCAGAGGTGGACTTGCTGGTGTGTTTTGGATTGTTGTCCTGCTGCAGAACCCAAGTACGCTTCAGCTTGAGGTCACGAACAGATGGCCGGACATTCTCCTTCAGCATTTTTTGGTAGACAGCAGAATTCATGGTTCCATTTACCACAGCAAGTCTTCCAGGTCCTGAATCAGTAAAACAGCCCCAGACCATCACACTACCACCACCATATTTTACTGTTGGTATGATGTTCCTTTTCTGAAATGCTGTGCTACTTTTACGCCTGATGTAATGGGACACACACCTTCCAGAAAGTTCAACTTTTGTCTCGTAAATCTTGGGGATCATCAAGATGTTTTCTGGCAAAACTGAGACGAGCCTTTATGCTCTTTTTGCTCAGCAGTAGTTTTCGTCTTGGAACTCTGCCATGCAGGCCATTTGCGCCCAGTTTCTCTCTTATGATGGTGTCAACACTGACCTTAACTGAGGCAAATGAGGCCTGTAGTTCTTTGGATGTTGTTGTGGGGTCTTTTCTGACCTCTTAGATGAGTCGTCACTGCACTCTTGGAGTAATTTTGGTCATCCACTCCTGGGAAGGTTCACCACTGTTCCATGTTTTCACCATTTGTGGATAATGGCTCTCACAGGGGTTCGCTAGAGTCCCAAAGCTTTAGAAATGGCTTTATAACTTTTTCCAGACTGATAGATCTCAGTTACTTTTGTTTCTCATTTGTTCCTGAATTTCTTTGGATTGCAGCATGATGTCTAGCTTTTGAGGATCTTTTGGTCTACTTCACCTTTGTCAGGCAGGTCCTATTTAAGTGATTTCTTGATTGAGAACAGGTGTGGCAGTCATCAGGCCTGGGTGTGGCTAGAGAAACTGAACTCAGCTTTCCAAAGATGTGATAAACCACAGTTAATTTATGTTTTGGGAGGGGGGTGCAATCACTTTTACACACAGGGCCATGTAGGTTTGGATTTTTATTTTTTTTTTGCCCTTAATAATAAACACCTTAATTTAAAAACTGCATTTTGTGTTTAGTTGTGTTATCTTTGTCTAATATTTAAATTTGTTTGATGATCTGAAACATTTGTGTGACAAACATACAAAAAAATGAGAAATCGGGAAGGGGGCAAACACTGTATTTTTTTGTACTTCAGTGTTAAAACCCAAAGGGCTCTCGCTAGACACACACACACACATGGCTGTGTGGTTTAAATCTCAGTGACCCGCAGAAACTGCAGGAGGCTTTGGACCGCAGCACTGACCAAATGGTTTGAACGGCACCTATTATCCACTGGACACCAACTCTCGCAGCTCTGACCGGGCTTCCACCACCACTCGCTGTCTCTCCACCTGGCAGCCAATATGGCTGCTGTCTGCTGTGTTTAGACTGGAGGTACAGTGCAATCAATCAACAGCCACTTCACTGAAATAAAGCAACAGTTTTCTTTTATCCAACAACCCTTTTGATGTGGGTTATAGTATCTCTAACAGATCTGTTCCAGTGAATTTGTTTGGAACGACTGGATGATTGTTTCAAAAAGCCTCATTTATCAGTCCCTGTCCTCCACAGATATGATTATGATCTGACAGTGTTGTATCAGCATTTGCATTACATTTGTTAAGCAGGATGTCAGCGAAGCAGGAGGATGAAAGAGAGAGACAGAAGAGGAAAGAAAATAACCAAACGCAACAATCAAAATCCTCATTCAACTGGTCACAAGTTAACGATGCATCACTGTCCATGTCCCGAGTGTTTTACAGCTGTTGATTCGGGGTTGAAACGTCGGCTCTACTTCTGCTTCCTCTTCTGTTGCAGTTATCAATAACTTTGCACCATTATAAACACTGTCTTTTTACGGACTCCTTCCAGTGGGGCTGAACATTTCAATGAAGGAAAACTGAATATAACATGTAGTAAAAAAGGTGGAAAGTGTGTGTGTGTGGAGGGGGGTAGTTGAGAGGGAACGTGCCCCCCCCTAAAGGTTCAGGATACTTGTACAATAAATGCATGTTATTGCAGTTTACACTTTTAACGTGAGAATAGTTGACAGGACTGGGAAACATATCAGACATACGATCGCCATTTCTGGCCATAACTCAGAGCGGAACTGCAACAAACCTCCTCAGCCACTAGGGGGCCCCCAAGCTTCAAGTTAAACTTCTATGTTTTTTCGGGGACAATTAAAATTACTATCAACTTTTTTCCCCAAGAAATTTGTCCTTTTTTTCTTGTCATTTTTAAAAACCTTTATCTTTTTTTCCTCATAATTTCCGGGGGGGGGGGGTGTCTTGTAAAGTCCACAACGTTTTTGTAATAGATTGGCTACGTTTTTTTGTAAATTTTAAATTTTTCTCATAAATTTGTAACTTTTTGTGTGAATCTGCAGCTTTTTCATCATAGACAACTTTTTTCTTGTAAATTATTAATTTTTCTCATGAATTTGTGACTTTTTGGTAAATCTGTGAAATTTTTTTCCACAATTTTTTCACTTTTTCTTCATAAATTTGTGACTTCTTTTCTTTTAAGATTTGTAACTTTTTGGTCTTAGGTTTGTTATATTTTTCTTTTGCAATTTTTTTAAATTCACTACTTTTTCACTGTAAATGTGAAACTTTCCAATAAATTAAAATTTTTCCTAATACATTTGTTACTTTTCTTGTAAATTTGCTGCTTTTTCATCATAAATGTATAAATTATAATTTTTTTTTATTATAAATTTGTGACTCTTTTGTAAATGTGTGAATTTTTTCCTCATAAAATTTTTACTTTTGCCCCTATAAATCTGCAGCTATTTCTCATAAATTTGTGACTTTTTTCTTGTAAAATTTGTAACTTTTTGGTCATTGATTTGCTATGTTTTTCTTTTGAATTTTTTTTTTTTTGGTAAATTCACTACTCTTTTATTGTAAATGTGAAACTTTTTCATAAATTTACATTTTTCCTAATAAATGTGTGACTTTTTCTTGAAAATTTGCAGCATTTTCATCAAAAATTTGAAACTTTTTTCTTGTAATTTATCAGGTTTTCTCAAAAATTTGTTACTTTTTTGTACATTTATTAACTTTTCTCATAATTTTATTTTGACTTTTTTCCTCAGACATTTACAGCTATTCATCGTGAATCTGTGGCTTTGTTTTTTCTTGCAAAATTGTAACTTTTTGGGCGTTGATTTGCTGCGCTTTTGATTTGCAACCCTTTTTTATAAACTGTAAATGTGAAAGTTTCTCACACATTCTAAGTTTTCCTAATAAATTTGTGACTATTCATTCTAAATTTGCAACATTGCTATGGATGCTGGTTACATGTTTTGTTTTTATTCTGTGCAATGGTTTAATCTTTTTTCTGTTCATCTAACATAAAACCTAATTTCACTTCTTTGCTGTTTTTGTTGGGAGACAAAATTTCCCTGTTTTGATGGGCTTGACCCCCCCAAGAAAAACCACAATCTCACACAGGGCCCCCCGGAGAAGACTAGAAAGGGCCGTGTGTGGAAGCGGCTCTGCAGCGGCGTTGTCCTACCGACTCGCTGCTGTGGCGTTGCCGGGGTGCAGCGGCTGCAGCTCACCGTTGTTGCAGTACTGTAGCAGCAGGTTGGTGCTGTCATACAGGCTCCCACACGAAGACATCCTCCCGCTCCTCTTTATTTCCTCCCTTCTTCCCCAACTCTCGCCCCTGTCTGAGCGCTCCCGTGTCCCGCCGTCAGCCGTCAGCCGTCTCTGTTGCCGCTACATTCACCAACATGCGAACATGGGCTCAGACACACTTGCAGCCGCCGCGTCTCCTCCGCCAGCATCAAGCTCCCCCGCAGCACGCCGCTCTTCCTCCTGTGCCTTTCAAAATAATTCACAACCGCAGGAATTTTCCTGCAGCGGGGAAGACTTCCGTTTTTTAAGGGTTAAATATGTGTGATTGATAAGGGAAAATTAAAATAAACAATAAATAAATAACAGAATCAAAATTAACCAGCATACATGTGTGAATGTTATGGAAGCCCATTCCCGACACTGTGAAGAAGAAAAAAATGCATCCTCTAAGTCATAATTATGACTTAAAATATACAAGAAAACACTGAAAATTTGTGAGAAAAATTTGCAAGAAAAAGTCACACATTTATGAAGTTGCAAATTTACAAGAAACACAGGTCAAAAAATTGAGAAAAATATTGCAAATATGAGGGGAAAAAAGCACAAATTTGCAAGAGAAAAGTTGAAAATTTAAAAGAAAAAACTAGCAAATGTATGAGGAAAAAAGGCTGCAAGATTATGAAAAAAATAAGTTGCAAATTTATGAGGGAAACGTTTTTTTTATTTAAAAAAAGTAGCAAATTTATGAGAAAGGTTGCAAGTTTAAAAGCAAAATATATTTTTAAAAAATTTACATGAAAAGACATCAAAAAATTATGCAAAAAATACTGGGAATGTATACGAAAAAGTCACAAATTTGCAAGAGAAAAGTTGAAAATTTAAAAGAATAAAGTAGCAAATTTATGAGGAAAAAAGGTTGCAAGATTGTGATGAAAAAAATAAGTTGCAAATTTAGGGGGGGGAAGTTGCAGATTGAAAAAAGAAAAAAGTCAAATTTATGAGGAAAAATGTTTAAATTTAAAATTAAAAAGAAGCAAATTCATGAGAAAAATGTTGCAAATTTACAAGAAAAAAAATCAAATTTAAAAAGTAAAAAGCACATTTATGAAAAAAGGTACAAATTTACAAGAAAATGTTTTTAAAAAATTATGAGAAAAATACTGCAAATAAATGACAAAAATGTCATAGACAAAAAAATGCAGAAGTTGAAAATTTTAAAAAAAAATGAGAAAAAAGTTGCAATTTTACAAAGTGAGGACTGAAAAAAGTTTGCTTATAATCAAGTCACAAATTACTACAAGAAAAAAAAAATCCATCCATCCATCCATCCATCTTCTACCGCTTTTCCGGAGGTCCGGGTCGCGGAGGCAGCAGTTCAAGCAGAGAAGCCCAGACTTCCCTCTCCCCAGCCACCTGCTCCAGCTCTTCAGAGGGGATACCAAGGCGTTCCCAGACTAGCTGGGAGACATAGTCTCTCCACCGAGTCCTAGGTCTGCCCCGGGGTCTCCTCCCAGTGGGACGTGCCTGAAACACCTCAAGTGGGAGGCGTCCAGGAGGCATCCTAATCAGATGCCCATACCACCTCAACTGACTCCTTTCAATGTGGAGGAGCAGCGGTTCTACTCTGAGCCTCTCCCGGATGACTGAGCTCCTCACCCTATCTCTGAGGGTGAGTCCAGCAATCCTACGGAGAAAGCTCATTTCAGCCGCTTGTATCCGCGATCTCGTTCTTTCGGTCATTACCCAAAGCTCGTGACCATAGGTGAGAGTAGGAACGTAGATTGACTGGTAAATCGACAGCTTTGCCTTAGAACTAAGCTCCCTCTTCACCACAACAGACCGGTACAACGTCCGCATCACTGCAGATGCTGCTCCAATCCGTCTGTCGATCTCTCGCTCCATTTTCCCCTCACTCGTGAACAAGACCCCAAGATACTTAAACTCCTCCACTTGGGGCAGGAGCCTGTCCCCAACCCGGAGAGGACAATCCACCTTTTTCCGGCTGAGGACCATGGACTCGGACTTGGAGGTGCTGATTCTCATCCCAGCCGCTTCACACTCAGCGGCAAACCGTCCCAGCAAGAGCTGTAGGTCATTGCTGGATGAAGCCAACAGGACAACATCATCTGCAAACAACAGAGATGAGATCCTGTGGTCACCAAGCATGACACCCTCCATTCCCTGGCTGCGCCTAGAAATCCTGTCCATAAAAATTATGAACAGGACCGGTGACAAAGGGCAGCCCTGGCGGAGTCCAACTCTCACTGGGAATGACTCCGACCGAGTGTTGGCAATGCGAACTAAACTCTCACAACGGTCGTACAGAGACCGAATAGCTCGTAACAACAAGCCCGATACCCCATACTCCCGAAGCACCCCCCACAAAAATCCACGAGGGACGCGGTCAAATGCCTTCTCCAAGTCCACAAAACACATGTAAACTGGTTGGGCAAACTCCCACGAACCCTCAAGAATTCTCGAGAGGGTAAAGAGCTGGTCCGATGTGCCACGGCCAGGACGAAAACCACATTGCTCCTCCTGAATCCGAGGTTCGACCAACGGCCGGACTCTCCTCTCCAGTACCTTGGCATAGACCTTCCCAGGGAGGCTGAGGAGTGTGATCCCTCTAAAGTTGGAGCACACCCTCCGGTCCCCTTTTTTGAAGAGAGGAACCACCACCCCGGTTTGCCATGCCAAAGGCACTGCCCCCGACCTCCACGCAATGTTGCAGAGGCGTGTCAACCATGACAACCCAACAACATCCAGGGCCTTGAGGTACTCGGGGCGAATCTCGTCCACCCCCGGGGCCCGGCCACCAAGGAGATTTTTAACCACCTTGGCGACCTCAGCCCCTGTGATAGGCGAGTCATCCCCCTCGTCCCCAAACCCTGCTTCCTCTGTGGAAGGCGTATCAGTGGGATTGAGGAGATCCTCGAAGTATTCCTTCCACCGCCCGACGATATCCCCAGTTGAAGTCAACAGTGTCCCATCCGCACCATACACAGTGTGGACGGGGAGCTGCTTTCCCCTCCTGAGCCGCCGAACAGTTTGCCAGAATCTCTTTGAAGCCGACCGAAAGTCTTGTTCCATGGCCTCACCGAACTCCTCCCATACCCGGGTTTTTGCTTCAGCAACCACCCGAGCTGCACTCCGCTTGGCCTGCCGGTACACCTCAGCTGCTTCGGGAGTCCCACAAGCCAACCAAGCTTGATAGGACTCCTTCTTCAGCTTAATGGCCCCCCTCACCACTGGTGTCCACCACTTGGTTCGGGGGTTGCCACCACGAGATGCACCGACCACCTTGCGGCCGCAGCTCTGGGCTGCCGCTTCAACAACAGAGGTGGAGAACATGGCCCATTCAGACTCCATGTCTCCAGACTCCCTCGGAATGTGGTTGAAGTTCTTCCGGAGGTGGGAGTTGAAGACCTCCCGGACAGGGGCCTCAGCCAGACGCTCCCAGCACACCCTCACTATACGTTTGGGTCTACCAGGTCTGAATGGCTTCCTCCCCTGCCATCGGATCCAACTCACCACCAGGTGGTGATCAGTTGACAGCTCTGCACCTCTCTTTACTCGGGTGTCCAAGACATACGGTCGCAGGTCTGATGATACGATAACAAAATCGATCATCGACCTGCGGCCTAGGGTGTCCTGGTGCCAGGTGCACATATGGACACCCTTATGCTTGAACATGGTGTTCGTTATAGACAGACTGTGGTTAGCACAGAAGTCCAATAACTGAACACCACTCGGGTTCAGATCGGGCAGGCCGTTCCTCCCAATCACCCCCCTCCAGGTTTCACTGTCGTTGCCCACGTGCGCATTGAAGTCCCCCAGTAGGACAATGGAGTCTCCAGGAGGAGCACCCTCCAGCACCCCAGTCACAGACTCCAAAAAGGGTGGGTACTCTGAAACATCATTTGGTGCATAGGCACAAATGATGGTCAGGACCCGTTTCCCAACCCGAAGGCGCAGGGAAGCAACCCTTTCGTCCACCGGGGAAAACTCCAATATAGAGGCAGCAAGGTGGGGCGATACAAGAATACCTACCCCTGCTCGTCGCCTCTCGCCCGGGGCAACTCCAGAAAAGGCCAAGCTCCAGCCCCTCTCCAGGAGACTGGTTCCGGAACCGGAGCTGTGTGTTGAGGTGAGGCCAACTATATCTAGCCGGTATCTCTCAACCTCATGCACCAGCTCAGGCTCCTTCCCCACCAGCGAGGTAACATTCCACGTACCAAAAGCCAGTTTAGAAAGCTTGGGATCAGTCCGCCAAGGTCTCCGCCTTTGACTGCCACCTAATCCACATAGCACCGGACTTCCATGATCCCTCCTGCAGGTGGTGAACCTACTGGAGGGCGGACCCATGTAACTCCTTCGGGCTGAGCCCGGCCGGGTCCCATGGGTGGAAACCCGGCCACCAGACGCTAGCCTTCGAGCCCCTCCCCCAGGCCTGGCTCCAGGGTGGGGCCCCGGTAACCCCATACCGGGCGGGGTACACTGAATCCTTGATATACAATTTATCATGAGAGTCTGTTGGATCGTTCTTCGTCTGGCCCTTCACCCAGGACCAGTTTGTCTTGGGAGACCCTATCAGAGGCAAATTGCCCCGGACAACATAGCTCCTGGGATCACTGGGGCACGCAAACCCCCCCCACCACGATAAGGTGACGATCCATGAGGGGGAAAAAAAAAAATCAAAGTTTATAATGTGTCTAGTGTCTCATTATTTGGTTCCTCAGCACTTCGTAGGAATAGCAATGCTTTTATGTTGAAAAGCTCACCCCCGTTTCCGGTCATAATCTCATCGACCGCTTCCCTTCCCGCTCTGCCGTGCATACCGCTGTTACTATAGCAACAGCCTCTCCAACAGCCCGCTCTCACTGGAGGAAGGACAGATGCACAAACTAGCAGCTGAACAAAACCTGGACCGAAACAGAAACGTGACACCGGAACTGGACCTCAGGTGTTCCTGAATCATTCATGGACCCGCGTGATCCACCTGCTGCACCTTCGTAACCGATACCAAAGACTAACAAGATGGTCATTCAAGAAAGTGCGTTTTATCTGCCTGTTTCAGTTATTTCACTTATCAGACCCTTCAAGGTAAAAATCGAGCATCTCTTAGCTTTTTGTCCAATAAAAAAGAAAAAGTGAAATGTTCGCATTATGCAAAAACTACTGGAAGGATTTTGGTGACATTTTCACCAGATGAGACCCTTGGACTGTAGATGAAGCCTTTAGATTTTGGAGGTGATCTGGGTCAGAATGTGGATCCTGGGTCAAGATTTTCACGTACCATTGTGACAGCCTTGGCAGAGGTATGCACTCTCTGAGCACCCTCTGATTGTTGCAAATGTGCCACTTTATTTGGAAATGTGTGCCCTTCTTTTAGCACGTTTGTGACGTTCTCAAATTTGCTACCAGAAATTTGTGGGGTTTTCCTCTCAAGGTCACAACTTCCCCTAAAATTTACTGAGACAGCCGACTTCAAATATGCAAAAAAAACACTGGAGGTTTGAGAAAAAATCATAAATTTGCAATAAGTCATGAAAATATGAAAAAAATATTGCAAATGAGAAAAGTCACAAATTTGCAAGAGAAAAGCTGAAAATTTTAAAGAAAAAAATTAGCAAATGTATGAGAAAAAGGCTGCAAGATTATGAAAAAAGTTGGATTTATAAGAAAACGGTCAAAATTTTATGAGGAAATGTTTTTAATTTAAAAAAAAAAAACAAATTTGTCATAAGAGTTGAAAGTTCAAAAGCAAAAAAAAAGCTGCAAATTTAATGAAAATGTCAAAAAAAATCTTGGGAATGTATGAGAAAGTTAAATTTGCAAGGATAAAGTTGAAAATTTCAAATAAAGTGGCAACTTTGGGTGGAAAAGAAGGTTGTGGTTTAAAAACTTCCCAAATGAAGCTGACTTTTCCTCCCCTCACTCATTCACTTCAGTTTTTATTCTAAGATGCACTCTGGTGGCTATAAATCCCCTAAACAAACCCATCTAGTATAGTTCTTGCCCTTTTCCCCCTACAAGAAAACCTTAGTTTCACAACAAGAACCCCCCACCCCCCCAAAACAAACAGAATTGCTGACTAAACCCAACCCATGAGGCCAACTTTGGCTGGTGCTCCATTAAAAAGAATAAATCCTCAGACTGGCTTACTGGTTGGAGGACATGCCCAGTTGAATGCATGGCGGCCAAGGATCACTGAAACTGCACCAGTTTTTCAAAGCAGTTCAACGCTAAAACCTCTTAATTAGGGTCAAATTCAGAAAGCAGCTAGCCCACAACTACCAACTGGCCATAGAGGCAACCTTCAGTTAGGCCAGTCCTTTTATCAAATTAGTTAATTTTCTATTGATCAGTCCTCGCAGCACTGTGTGGTATGTACCAGTGAGTGGTTTGATTCTCAAATTTATGCGACATTTCAGTACTCTGATATAACTTGGTGACCATGTTGACCTTCACAGGTGGATTCTGCAGCTGTAACTAAAGAACTACTGCAATGTCAAACACCAATAAATGAGCCAGAATCTGAAATTTTAATCAATTCAGTTTATAGAACATTTTAGAGCATCAAATGTCAGAAAAAGACCAAGCAGAACTAAGTAAAAAAGTTGAACAGAAGATTATAGTGCTTGCGATGAACTTCTCAGATGGTATCGACTTCTTCAGCTTCATTCCTCTCCTTCCTCTTCTTCACCTTCAGCGGAGTCAATTCCAACCTCCTCATAATCCTTCTCCAGCGCCGCCATGTCCTCTCTGGCCTCAGAGAACTCCCCCTCTTCCATACCCTCTCCCACATACCAGTGAACAAACGCACGCTTGGCGTACATCAGGTCAAACTTGTGGTCAAGCCGAGCCCAGGCCTCCGCGATGGCAGTGGTGTTGCTCAACATGCAGACGGCTCTCTGGACCTTGGCCAGATCTCCACCAGGAACCACGGTGGGAGGCTGGTAGTTGATGCCCACCTTGAAACCAGTCGGGCACCAGTCCACAAATTGGATGGAGCGTTTGGTTTTGATGGTGGCAATGGCGGCATTCACATCTTTGGGCACCACATCGCCACGGTACAGAAGGCAGCAGGCCATGTACTTGCCATGACGTGGGTCACACTTCACCATCTGATTGGCTGGTTCAAAGCAGGCATTGGTGATCTCTGCTACAGTCAGCTGCTCATGGTAAGCCTTCTCAGCAGAGATGACAGGAGCGTAGGTGGCCAGAGGGAAGTGGATGCGGGGATAGGGCACCAAGTTGGTCTGGAATTCCGTCAGATCAACGTTGAGGGCACCGTCAAAGCGGAGGGAAGCTGTGATTGAGGACACGATCTGACTGATGAGCCTGTTCAGGTTGGTGTAGGTGGGACGTTCAATGTCCAAGTTCCTGCGACAGATGTCGTAGATTGCTTCATTGTCCACCATGAAGGCACAGTCGGAGTGCTCCAGGGTGGTGTGGGTGGTCAGAATGGAGTTGTAGGGCTCCACCACAGCAGTGGACACCTGAGGAGCTGGGTAGATGGAGAACTCCAGCTTTGACTTCTTTCCATAGTCAACGGACAGACGCTCCATCAGCAGGGATGTGAAACCAGAGCCGGTACCACCTCCAAAACTATGGAACACCAGAAAGCCCTGAAGGCCAGTGCACTGGTCAGCCTGGGGGGGGAAGAGAGAGAGAATAGTAAGTCCTACAATTGTGGCATTTTGAAGATAAATTTGGAATCAGTTAGTGTCAATATACCCACCAGCTTGCGAATTCTGTCCAAAACCAGGTCAATGATCTCCTTGCCGATGGTGTAGTGACCACGGGCATAGTTGTTGGCAGCGTCCTCTTTCCCCGTGATCAGCTGCTCGGGGTGAAACAGCTGCCGGTAAGTTCCGGTACGCACCTCGTCTAAAGAAACATTTTAACATTTAGTCAATCATTCACAGATAGCATTTTCCCAGTAGTTGAGACTCTAGAGTATTAATGTCACTTTACCGATGACAGTGGGCTCCAGGTCCACATAAACTGCTCTGGGGACATGCTTTCCAGCTCCAGTCTCACTGAAGAACGTGTTGAAGGAATCGTCTCCCCCACCAATGGTCTTATCACTGGGCATCTGCCCGTCAGGCTGAATGCCATGCTCCAGACAGTAGAGCTCCCAGCAGGCATTGCCAATCTGGACACCAGCCTGACCAACATGGATGGAGATACACTCACGCTGCAAAAAAAAAAAAAAGTCAGCCCACCGTATGCAGTGTTTCCTCTGGCTTAAAGACCCTGGCGCGGTGGCAACATATCCCCCCCCCCCACTGGAATACGTTAATTTTATACTATTTATTTCTTTTTAAAATTTTACACAGTAACGTTGCCTATGGAACTTACCATCTGAAGTATTATACAACAGAGGCTTGAATATTGGGCCAGTTGGGGTCCCACCCAGACATCCTGTGTTTAGACTTTAGTGGAGTTATCCTTCTGTCTTTCCTCTGCCTGAACACTTTCCTCTCCTTGGCTCCTCTCTTCTGTCTCATCTTGCCCTTTCTGAGCTCTGTCTAATTCAGGTTCTCTCTCTGTCTATGGTGGTATACAAACAGGTTAGAAAATATCAAGTGTCTTGTTTTGTCCTGCAGGATTTTTTTTGTTATGGTTTACATAAATGACAAAAATGTGTATTTTTTGTATTTTTATTCTAGTGTTTCTTTTCTTCCATTGAGAGAGTAGGGAGGGGAAAGAAACATTCATAATAGTAATGTACTCATGCATACTTAAATTATATGATCAGGTGGGTATAGTAACCAGAAATTCTACTCATGTAAAAGCAGTGCTTTGAAATTAATAATTAGCAGGCAACCAAAAATTTCTAATTGAGTTAAGGGTCCAAAGAGCAGCCACTTAAAAACTTGAGTAATGACGTCAGTCTTCAAGGTTTGAGGTTTTTCTCAAATTTATAACCATTTTCTTGTAGATTTCTACTTTTCTCTGTAAATCTAAAGTTGAAACCATGTTCCTCAAATTTGTAATTTCCTTTTGTAAAATTGACTTTTCTTGTACATTTGAAACCATTATAAATTTGTGGATTATTTTATGACTAATTTTTGTCTGTTTTTTTAAATAAAATTACAGTTTTTTGGTTGTTGTTTTTTTTTTAGATAAATTTGAAATGGACTGTGGTAATTTTTTTTTTTTTACCTTTTCCTTATAACAATTTACATTTTTGACCATAATTTTGCAGTCAGAACAGAATAATAATTTAACTCTGATTACAAAGAAAAAATAATAAAATTGTATTTAATTAAATAAATAAACTTAAATGACCAAGGATGCTGTTATTTCTGTTATATTTCTTTATATTTATAGGTTTTGTTTTTTTTTTAGAAATCTCCTCACCACCCAGACAGCAGGAAAAACCTCCCTTATTTTGAAATCAAATGCTGACACTTTGTCTGAAGGCTGCTGACAGATTAAAGTCATTGACTTCATGAATTTCGGTCATCTTAACCTGCCAGGTACATAATAGGGAACTGTAGCGGACTCTAAAGACATAATTCACCACAATATGTGTTCATGTACAGAATGATCTGTTTAGGCAGTTATAGCTGTGAAGTGACTACACGGCCAGGAGCCTAGTATCACAATATCTGAGCGGGAAGCGCCTGCAATTCGATTCATTTTATTATTCAACAGTAGAAAATACACACAAATTACAAATATGCTAATAATACACGTAAATACCTCCTAATCTGGCTATTAGGTTTAAAAAGCACATTTATTTATTTTCCATCAGGCGCGTCAGGGAGCCCTTTGGGTCCGACAGCTCGGGCACTCAACAGCTTCACACACATCCACACTTCATTCATTCCCATTAACACGTTTTGGGGTTTTGTTCAATACAACGCACGAAACCACTCCTGCACATGGGTTTTTCATTCACTAAGTGGCTCCTGGCCACGTAGTGCAGACATAAATGGCCAGCTCCCGGTCGTTTAGCAACGGCCGTTATAGTTGTGCACTCAGGCTTTCTCATCAGGCACCTCTCTAGGCAGCCGCTGAAGGACCTCAGTTTAGAGCTAGCGTTCTTAGCTGTTGCTTTGTCACTGCCGCTGGAGAATAAAAACGGCATGCCTGCTTGTGCGAGAAAAGAGAGAAATTGCCAGTCTCATAACTTATTATAGTGGCTGGTGAAATATATCCTCAGCAGTTCATCAGTCCCCCTGCCTTTCCCTTCATATGAAGCCGGCTGCATTTGAATTCTAACCACATCTGTTAGCTAAGCAACTCTTCCATTATGGCTCCCATTTCTAGCGGGTTAAAACCATTATAAACTCCTCCAGTGCTTACATACCTCTTATGATTTTTTTTCCGCGTTTAAAGTACTTTAATAAACTCATGTTTCTGTCAGACAGCCACGCTTAGCGAGACACTGCTGACTGACTGGAAAACTCGTGAGCGGGGCGCTTCTAAACTCCGCGCGGATGACGGCCACACACGTCGTTCGTGTGTGTGCTTGCGGAGTCACTGTTTCATACATTTTTATTAATAAAATCATATCGGCTTGGTGGTACGATTTCTGTCAAGGCGGGTCGCCACGGAGAAATGTTACCAGAGGAAACCCTGGTATGTAGGACCGTCAAATACAAGATTTTTAGGGTTACACCCATGAACTAGGTCTGCAGCCAACAATCGTTACAATTAATCAGCTGATTTTTCCCTCTGATTAGTCCACTAATCATTTGGATTTGTGTCAATTTTCTCAGAAATTTGTGATCTTTCATTTCCCTGACAAGTCTGACTTTTCCCCATACAAGTTTAAGAGGTTTCTTATATATATATATTTAAAAAAAAAAAAAATACACTCTTAGAAAATCTTTCAGAAACTGGTTATTTTTTCCTTAATTTTCCTTGCAAGGTTGTGACTCAAATTTGTAGCCCATCTCAGTTTCTCTTCTGCCAAGTGTGGAACTTGATCTCCTTGCAAATGTGACTTTAAAAGTTTGCAACCTTTTGCCTGCCCGCCCAAAACGGTCAAATGCTGAGGAGATAGTCACACTTTATATTTCACACGGCAGGTAACTTATTAAAATAACAGAATAAAATCCCAAATATTTAAGTGCTCAATGAAAACTGAGCACCAGTTTAAGTAACTACACTAAAGATTCTCAAAACCAGGAGAGATTTTAAACAAGGCGAGAAACCGTCTAAGTCCGAGCACTGTTGAACACATTGTTTTTCTGAATAAAAATACTTTAATGTACACAAACACCCTCTACAAATACTAGTTAATTCATACAAAAAAAAAAACTATAAACCCAAACAAAACATGAAATGTTAAGAGATAAAAACACACACGAGAACACTCAGACTGTTTGAGTGTACTGTAGTATTATAACATTTGGCCAGCAGATGTCGCTGTGGGGAGCCGTTTCAAATGTTCCGAAAGATCCATTCTTTTTCTGAATCAACTATTCCAAATGATTCGATCTCTCGAACGTTCTACCGTTATGTACCACACACAAGATTAATTCCTTCCCGTTTCCTTCCCAACCCTAACCGACTTAAACGCATGCGTTTCAAAATTAGAAAGAATACTTAAAACTACTACCACTGATAATCTTAAAGATTTGTAATTGCTTACCATTTTGTAACTGTATGGCAGTCGCACAAAA
Organism: Pholidichthys leucotaenia; assembly: GCA_020510985.1. Taxonomy (NCBI): domain Eukaryota; kingdom Metazoa; phylum Chordata; class Actinopteri; order Cichliformes; family Pholidichthyidae; genus Pholidichthys; species Pholidichthys leucotaenia. Next base: position 284,657,981 of record CM035847.1, on the reverse strand, counting down.
AAATGGCAGAAACTTCTAGAAGCGTCTTACAGCTCGACAGTTAGGTGTCGACGTAAGAAAAAAGTAATGGCGCACAGGCGGCAGTTGGCGCTTCTTTTGGCAGGGGGACGACACCATTTCAAAGTATGTAGGGGTTTCAAGAAGGCAAGTAGGAAAGAACCGTCAAATTACATAGCCTGACTGTAAATAAAAACTGTATTGATAGCAATAAAATAACAGTCATTGTAATAACAAATCTTGTGATAACGTCGCTGTCACATCAAGCCGATTAAACGCACCCCGTGAAGAAAGGGACCACTGTGGAATGGACCGTTCCCTCAGCGCGTGGGCACGTTTTCCTTCTCTGGAACGTTGTTATAGCGACGACTAGTGGACTGGAAGACCATTACAAAAGTACAGTCAAGTTGACCACTTTTTTTTAAACTATTTTTCCCAGTAACAAGTCGTTGTTTGAGAGCTATTTAATTTAACAATAGCGTCTAACTATTTTGCAAAAAAAAAAAAAATAAGAAAACCACAACTGCGCTTGCGCGGACTACGCAAAGTATTGTATCCCTGCCCCCCTTAAAATGGCCCATTTTAAGGGGGGCAGGGATTTCCCAGCATGCTTTGCCAGTTGAAAACGTTACTGTGTGTGTATTAAATGTGTTATTACTGAGAATGACCTCCCCTCCTCTCTGTGCTCAGAAGTAGTTGGGGTCGGTGGTGTGTAAATAAAGCCTGTTCATCACAACCATCTTGCTCCTCTTTCTTTGTGTGAATCCTGCAAACGTCACACTGGTGTCAGGAGTGGGGATGGAGCAAGATGAGGATTCAGGCGGAGGTCCAGCGGCCGGAGCGGTTCATCACTCAGCTGGGAACGGAACGTAGAGCTGAGACGCCGGGCCCCGGAGTGGCTCGCCGCGATGGACGGTGCAGCGGACCCGACGGGCCAAGCAGAGCAAACCAGCCCTGTTTCCCGCCCTTTTCAGGGCAGGACGGGCTGGCAATTCCAGAGCGATTAGGATCGACAATCGACCGGGAGATGACCGTCCCATCCATGTGGCAGCGGGCCAAGATTCCCTGCTACAACGGCGAGAACCTGTTGGATGACCACCTGGCCCAGGTCGAGTTGGCTGCCGTGCTGAACAACTGGTCATCGGAGGAAACCACCGTGCTGAGAGCGAGTGGGCGGAGGAGCTACGGCAGCGCGGAGGAGACAGCCGCGGTGACGCGAGGAAGGGGGGGGCTTCCACTGCACAGAGCCAGGGTACTTCACACGGTACTGCCCCGCATGCAGAGCACGACAAACTGGCCCCTCGCCAACATTAAATTAGAGCGAGGTGGCATGGATGGAGAAAAAGCCGCTTCCTGCAGATGCTTCCCCCGGCGGTGACGTCACAGAGGCCTTTGGAGCGCAGCAGCAGCAGAGCGAGCAGGACAGATCCGGTCTTTTCCCGGGCTCGGCAGGGACTGGATACCTGGACGCGGGCCAGCGGCCGCCTGGGAGGTCCTGGCAGCGGTGGGAGTCATGGGACTCCCGCTGCCAGAGGAGGAACTGTGCGTGTCCTACCGCCACCCGGATGGGATGCAGATGCTTTCCCTTTCGGTGACGTCACAGAGGCCCTCGGCGCAGCAGCGACGCAGCGGAGCGAGCAGGACAGAGATCCGGCCATTTTCCAGGCACGGCAAGGGCTGGACACATGGACGCGGGCCAGCGGCCGCCTGGGAGACCTGGCAGCGGTGGGAGTCTGCCGGAGCGGGCATGGGACTCCCGCTGCCTGGGAAGGGACTGTGCATGGTCCTACAGAGGCTGTCAGATGTGTCCATCCGCCCGCTGGTGGCCAAACCGGTACCCTACCCCAACCAGATACTCCGACCAAGACTCAGATGGCCCGTGCATGCCGCCCCGGCACCGGGCTGACTCGCATTGGATTTCTGAAAGTGGACTTTGAATTTTCTGGGGACAGAAACCAGTCCAGGGGAGGGCAGTGTAACGTCGGGGCCATTTTAAGGGGGGCAGGGATTTCCCAGCATGCTTTGCCAGTTGAAAACGTTACTGTGTGTGTATTAAATGTGTTATTACTGAGTTATACTGCTGTGTCATTATAACTGCGTTATAATGACCCTGCAGTGTTTAGCAGGATTAGGGCAAGATGTATCATGTGTGTGTAACCATGATTGAAACGGAGGTCTGGGAGAATGACCTCCCCTCTTCTCTGTGCTCAGAAGTAGGTTGGGGGTCGGTGGTGTGTAAATAAAGCCTGTTCATCACAACCATCTTGTTCCTCTTTCTTTGTGTGAATCCCGCAAACGTCACAGTATTATTGTCACGTGATTCCCGCTATGTGACGCTGCCGCATGTCTGATGAAACTAGCAGACATAAGCTGTTGAGGGAGTCTCAAGATGGCGAAGACACTAGTCAAGGTTTAACGAGCAACAAAACTTGCTGCACAAACTACAGGAAAGACTTCTCTTTGTCACGTAAAAGTATGAATAAGGTGTAAGGCGGTAAATGAATCAACCCCAAGTATATTGTGGTTATATTTCTGATCTCTAAAAGTACAGTATTGTGACGTAGCAGGGTTCACACAAAGAAAGAGGAGCAAGATGGTTGTGATGAACAGGCTTTATTTACACACCACCAACCCCCAACCTCCACTTAGTACGCAGAGCAGTGGAGGTCATTCCCACAGACCTCTGTTTACATTACGGTTACACACACATGATACATCTTGCCCTAATCCTGCTAAACACTGCTGGGTCATTATAATGCAGTTATAATGACACAGCAGTATAACCCAGAAATAACACATTTAACACACACAGTAACGTTTCAAACTGGCAAAGCATGCTGGGAAATCCCTGGCCCCCTTAAAATGGCCCCGACGTTACACTGCCCCCCCCCTGGACTGGTTTCTGTCCCCAGAAAAATTAAAGTCCAATTTAAAAGTCCAATACAAACTCATCTAGGTGTCGGGGCGGTCTTCGGCGCCGGTGGCCAACACGTACAGGCCCCCTAGTGTCCATCCGGGTCTCGGTCGGGGTATCGGGCCGGGATGGAAGCTCCGGTCCGTCCACCAGCGGTGCAGATGGCCGATACGGGGCGAGACGGTCACGATGAAGGACCACAACCCGGTCCCTTTTTCTAAGCCTCACCCTGTACACCACATCTGACAGTCTCTCCAGGACCACGCATGGCCCCGACCACTGGCTCGCCAGCTTCGGTGATCGTCCTCTCTTCCTCTCAGGGCAGAAAACCCAGACTCGATCCCCCGGTGCAAAGTCCCTCCCCTGGCAGCGGGAGTCGTATGCCCGCTTCTGCCGACCCCCTGCCGCTGCCAGGGCCTCTCGAGCCAGCTCGTGCACCGTGTGGAGACGTTCTTTCAAACAAAAAAAATAATCCAATCCGGGTTTTCCTTCCACCTCCGGCTCGGGGGGGCAACCGAATACCAAATCCACCGGTGTGCGCAGCTCGCGTCCAAACATGAGCGCCGCAGGGGTGCACCGGGTAGATTCCTGAGCTGCCGTCCGGTACGCCCACAAAACAAAAGGCAGGTGCAGGTCCCAGTCTCGCTGTCGCTGGTCCACTAGGATAGCGAGCTGGGTGGTGAGGGTCCGGTTGAATCGTTCGACCAGGCCGTCGCTCTGTGGATGCAGTGGGGTGGTCCGGGTCTTCTGGATGCCCAGCCGTTTGCAGACCTCTCCGAAGACCTCCGCCTCGAAGTTCCGACCCTGATCGCTGTGCAGCTCCTCCGGTGCGCCAAAACGACAGAACATTTCATCCACCAGCTTTGATGCCGTCGTAGTGGCGCTCTGATCCGGGACCGCGTACGCCTCTGGCCACTTAGTGAAATAATCCATCGCGACCAGCACGTAGCGGTTCCCCCGGTCCGTGGTCGGGAAAGGGCCCAGGATGTCCACTCCCACTCGCTCCATCGGTGCTCCCACCCGGTACTGCTGCAGGGGAGCGTGGGATCGCTGAGTTGGTCCCTTCTGAGCTGTGCATGTGTCGCAGCGATGAACGTGGAGCTCCACGTCCTGATGACAGCCAGGCCAGTAGAACCGGGCCCGAAGGCGCTGCAGCGTCTTTGTCACCCCGAAGTGGCCCGCTCCTACCGCCCCATGAACCAGCTGGAGTACTTTGGGCCGGAGTCGACGAGGAACCAGCAGCTGCCAAATGTGCCGCTGCCCAGCTGGAGTCTGCCACTGTCTATACACCACGCCCTCGTGACAGCGGAGGTTGGCCCACTGGGAGTGCAGGGCCTTAGTCTCTGGGTCCAGCGGTGACACAACCTCCCAGGCGGGCCGCTGTCCTGCGTCCAGCCACTGCCGAACCCGCGAAATGACCGGGTCTCTGTCCTGCTCGCTCTGCAGCTGCTGCGTGCCAAGAACCTCTGTGACGTCATCGCTGGGGAGAACTGCCTGATCATCTGAGGAGGGGCTGTGCGTCGCTGCGTGATTCCTGCTTGCAGCGGCTCGGAGAGCGGCAGCCCGTGGGGCGATTTGGTCCCGATCTTCAGCCCGTTGACAGTGACGACACTCCTCTGTCGCGCAGGGGCGCCGAGACAGCGCGTCAGCGTTGGCATGGAGGCGGCCTGCCCGATGCACAATCTGGAAATTATAATCCTGCAGTGCCTCCAGCCACCTCGCCAACTGTCCATCCGGTTCTTTGAAATTTAACAACCAGGTCAGGGAAGCGTGGTCCGTCCTGAGCTGGAACCTCCCCCCGTACACATACGGGCGGAAGTGACGCAGTCCTTGAATGACAGCCAGCAGCTCTCTGCGGGTCACACAGTAATTTCTCTCGGCTCTGCTGAGGGTGCGGCTGAAGAAAGCGACTGCCTGCTCTCCGTGTTCTCCCTCCTGGGATAGCACCGCCCCGATGCCCTGGTTGCGGGCGTCCGTGTCCACAATGAAAGGGCGGCTCGGGTCAGGATACCGCAGGACGGGGGCTCTGATGAGCGCTGCGCGAAGCTGGCAGAAAGCAGCAGCGCAGCTGTCACTCCACTGGAACAGGCGTCCTTTCTGCGTCAGCTGATGCAGCGGGCTGGCAATGGTGGCGAAGTCTTTCACAAACTTCCTATAATAGGAGGCCAATCCAAGAAAACTCCTCAGTTCTCCAACGTTCCGCGGCACCGGCCAGTCTCTCACTGTTGCCACTTTTTCCGGGTCAGTGGCGACCCCCGCTGCGCTGACGACGTGGCCCAAAAAGGTGGTCTCTCGCCGGAACAGGTGGCATTTCCTAGGGTGTAACCGTAGCCCCGCCTGCTGGATGGCTCCCAGCACCTCTCGGAGATTTGACAGGGCGCTGTCAAAATCAGCTGCATGCACCAGCAGGTCATCCAGGTAAACAACGCAGCGACTCCGGGGCACGTGAGCCAGCACTCGCTCCATCAAGTGTTCAAAGGTGGCCGGAGCGTTGCAGAGTCCAAACGGCATCACTTTAAACTGGTACAGTCCCTGCCCGATGGAGAAGGCTGTTTTTTGGCGGGCCTCGGGTGACAGCTCTACCTGCCAATAGCCGCTGCGTAGATCCAGCGAGCTGAACCAGCTGGAGCCGGCGATGTGGTCCAGTGCGTCATCGATGCGGGGCAGGGGGTAGGAATCTTTCCTGGTGGCATCGTTCAGGCGTCGGTAATCCACACAGAACCGCCACGACCCGTCCTTCTTCTTGACCAGCACCACAGGCGCTGCCCAGGGGCTGTTAGAGGGCTCAATAACATCTGCCTCCAGCATTTCTCGCACTTTTTGTTCCGCCGCTGCCCGCCTTGAAAAGGGCAGCCGGCGTGGGTGGAGTCGAATCGGCCTGGCCTCACCGGTGTCGATCTCGTGCTGCACCAACCCGGTCCAGCCGCATTCCTCATCCTTCGCAGCAAAAACACCCACGTAATAGTCCAATAGCTCCCGCAGCTGGCGTCTCTGTTCCGGGTCCAGCCCGCTGCAGCTCCGCTGAAATAATTCCTCCACTGCCTGCTGCGTCTCCGCTGACACGTTGACCCCTCCCCTTGCTGTCCCTGTGTGTGCTCGTGCTCCCTCTGTCCACGCTGGTGACGTCATCGTGTCCAGTCCTCGCGGTGACCTGCCTGGTCCGGTCTGTCTTGGCGATCCCTCGATCGTGCGTGCCCCCGTGTCCCTTCTCTGGGTTCTGCTGTGGAGCGTGATGGTCCGGTTTCCCAGCTGGAGGGAAGGTCCGGTGGTGTCGATCTTGGCACGCCAGGCTGTGAGCAGGTCTAGTCCAATAATACAGGGGTCTTGGATGTCAGCCAGCCAGAACGGGTGTCTTATGTTCTGACCGGCCACCCCCACCACCAGCACTCTCCGCCCCTTCAGTCGGGCGCGCTCACCGGTAGCTGTGGTGACGCAGCGCTCGGTGGGTTCCCACCCCCGCGGAGCCGTCTTGCTCGTGCCCGGCAGTACGCCCGGTCGAACCAAGGAGATTGTAGAGCCGGTGTCAATCAGGGCCCGGATCGACGTCTTCCCCAAGCTGCACTGTAGATAGATCCCTGGAGAGTGTCCAACTCGGCCCACGCGCGGTGCCGGCTCCTCGGGGGAAACATCTGCTGGAGGTGGCCTGTCCCCGTTCACGCCACCTCGCTCTAGTTTAACGCCGGCGAGGGGCCGGTTTGTCGTGGGGTGGGTGCGGGGCAGTATCGCGCGATGTGTCCCATCTCTCCGCAGCGGAAGCACCCTTCCTCGCGCCGCCGAGGCCATCTTCTCCGTGGACGCGCCGCTGTGGTCTGCCGTAATTCCTCCTCCTCCCCCTCGCTCTCCATCGTAGCCTGGTAGGTTCTCCGGCTGTGCGTTGCTGCTTCAGCGGTGCGACTTATTAGCGGCTCTGCCCGCTCTGCTTCTGCCACTGCAGTCTTCCAGTCGCTCGCGGCGTGGAGCCGTACGTGGCTCTGGAGCTGGGCCGGGCGGAGACCTTGGATGAAGCTCCGGAGGGCGAGCTTCTCTACTGCCTCCGGCGCGAACTCTGGGTAGCTGCGCCGGGTTAACAGCCATATATCTGCAGCATAGGCTCCTAATTTTTCCTGGTGGTTCCGGCGGCGGCGGGTCAGCTGTTCTTGGGCGTGCTCAGCGTCCGCTATTCTCCCAAATCGTCTCTGGAGCGCCCCTTGTAGTGCTGGCCAGCTGTGGTGCTCCCCGGGCCGGAGATCAGAGAGCGTGCAGAGGGCTTTCCCTTCCAAGGCCAGCGCGACCTGTACGGCGGTTTCCTCTGGTGACCAGCCGTTCAGCGCCGCAGTCAGCTCGACCTGTGTCAGGTAGTCATCTAATGTGGCTTCGCCATTGAAACGGGGAATCTTGGCCCGCTGCCGAACAGGTGGGGTGGTCGTTTCCTGATCGATCGCCACCCTTGATCGCCGTGGGGTCGCCAGCCCGTGCTGTCCTAAGAAGGGTGGAACGTTTGCTCTGTTCTGCCCGCTCTGTCTTGAAAAAGACAGGAGGCGGGGTGCGCTGGCCCCGTCAGGTCCGCCGCTCCGTTCGTCCCGGCTCCGGGCTCCCGGTGGTGATGCCTCGGTCTCATCATCCATCATCAGCTGAGCAATGGCCTGCTCCAGCTGCTGGATCTCCATTCTGATCGCTTCCATTTGCTCCATCCCACTTCTGACACCAGTGTGACGTAGCAGGGTTCACACAAAGAAAGAGGAGCAAGATGGTTGTGATGAACAGGCTTTATTTACACACCACCAACCCCCAACCTCCACTTAGTACGCAGAGCAGTGGAGGTCATTCCCACAGACCTCTGTTTACATTACGGTTACACACACATGATACATCTTGCCCTAATCCTGCTAAACACTGCTGGGTCATTATAATGCAGTTATAATGACACAGCAGTATAACCCAGAAATAACACATTTAACACACACAGTAACGTTTCAAACTGGCAAAGCATGCTGGGAAATCCCTGGCCCCCTTAAAATGGCCCCGACGTTACAGTATATTTAACAAATTGGAGCCAAGCTAATACGTTAACTGACACCGGCAGGCTGCTAACGCTAACTATGGAAAGCTTAGAAGAAACTGAGCTCCCCCGGCTGGAAGATATAGAAACTGTTACAGCCAAGGAAAAATGGAATATAAAGGAACACGCTTGTCAGGCGGAACACACCGAAGAATGCTTCTTTTCTCCAAATACTCCAGTGAAGCACCAAGCTAAGGAGGCTAAGGACAACTCCAAAGGTAAAACTAGGCCTAATGGAGCCCCGAGTGAAGAACCATCCTTGGCTGATCTACAAAACACTATAATTGCTAAGATTAATGAAAGAGCCGACCAAACCAATAAGGCTGTCCATTCTAACACGGTCCAAATTGGTAGTCTGAAAAAAAAAATCACTTGGGTTTTGCCATAAAGAAGTCCATCCATCCATCCATCCATCCATCTTCTACTGCTTTTCCGGAGGTCCAGGTCGCGGAGGCAGCAGTTCAAGCAGAGAAGCCCAGACTTCCCTCTCCCCAGCCACCTGCTCCAGCTCTTCAGAGAGAATACCAAGGCGTTCCCAGACCAGCTGGGAGACATAGTCTCTCCACCGAGTCCTGGGTCTGCCCCGGGGTCTCCTCCCAGTGGGACGTGCCCAAAACACCTCAAGTGTGAGGCGTCCAGGAGGCATACTAATCAGATGCCCAATACCACCTCAACTGACTCCTTTCAATGTGGAGGAGCAGCGGTTCTACTCTGAGCCTCTCCCGGATGACTGAGCTCCTCACCCTACAGTATCTCTGAGGGTGAGTCCAGCAGTCCTACGGAAAGCTCATTTCAGCCGCTTGAATCCGCGATCTTGTTCTTTCGGTCATTACCCAAAGCTCGTGACCATAGGTGAGAGTAGGAACGTAGATTGACTGGTAAATCGACAGCTTTGCCTTAGAACTAAGCTCCCTCTTTACCACAACAGACCGGTACAACGTCCACATCACTGCAGATGCTGCCCTGATCCGTCTGTCAATCTCTCACTCCATTTTCCCCTCACTTGTGAATAAGACCCCAAGATACTTAAACTCCTCCACTTGGGGCAGGAGCCTGTCCCCAACCCAGAGAGGACAATCCACCTTTTTCCGGCTGAGGACCATGGACTCAGACTTGGAGGTGCTGATTCTCATCCCAGCCGCTTCACACTCAGCGGCAAACCGTCCAGCAAGAGCTGTAGGTCATTGCTGGATGAAGCCAACAGGACAACATCATCTGCAAACAACAGAGATGAGATCCTGTGGTCACCAAGCATGACACCCTCCGTTCCCTGGCTGCGCCTAGAAATCCTGTCCATAAAAATTATGAACAGGATCAGTGACAAAGGGCAGCTCTGGCGGAGTCCAACTCTCACTGGGAATGAGTCCAACCGAGTGTTGGCAATACGAACCAAACTCTCACAATGGTCGTACAGAGACCGAATAGCTCGTAACAACAAGACCGATACCCCATACTCCCGAAGCACCCCCCACAAAAAACCACTAGGAACGCGGTCAAATGCCTTCTCCAAGTCCACAAAACACATGTAAATTGGTTGGGCAAACTCCCACGAACCCTCGAGAATTCTCGAGAGGGTAAAGAGTTGGTCCGATGTGCCATGGCCAGGACGAAAACCACATTGCTCCTCCTGAATCCGAGGTTCGACCAACGGCCGGACTCTCCTCTCCAGTACCTTGGCATAGACCTTCCCAGGGAGGCTGAGGAGTGTGATCCCTCTAAAGATGGAGCACACCCTCTGGTCCCCTTTTTTGAAGAGAGGAACCACCACCCCGGTTTGCCATGTCAAAGGCACTGCCCCCGACCTCCACGCAATGTTGCAGAGGCGTGTCAACCATGACAGCCCAACAACATCCAGGGCCTTGAGGTACTCAGGGCGAATCTCGTCCACCCCCGGGGCCCGGCCACCAAAGAGATTTTTAACCACCTTGGCGACCTCAGCCCCTGTGATAGGCGAGTCATCCCCCTCGTCCACAAACCCTGCTTCCTTTGTGGAAGGCGTATCAGTGGGATTGAGGAGATCCTCGAAGTATTCCTTCCGCCGCCCGACGATATCCCCAGTCGAAGTCAACAGCGCCCCATCCGCACCATACACAGTGTGGACATGGAGCTGCTTTCCCCTCCTGAGCTGCCGAACAGTTTGCCAGAATCTCTTCGAGGCTGACCGAAAGTCTTGTTCCATGGCCTCATCGAACTCCTCCCATACCCGGGTTTTTTCTTCAGCGACCACCCGAGCTGCACTCCGCTTGGCCTGCCGGTACACCTCAGCTGTTTCCGGAGTCCCACAAGCCAACCAAGCTTGATAGGACTCCTTCTTCAACTTAATGGCCCCCCTCACCACTGGTGTCCACCACTTGGTTCGGGGGTTGCCACCACGAGATGCACCGACCACCTTGTGGCATAAAGAAGTCACTGACCTAAAACAAAATGAATACTGCACTTCAAAAACAGTGCATGTTCATGGAGAAAAAAGTCACCGAATTGGAAGATAAAATTAATGAAGCTGATCGTTACAGCCGGCGACTTAACCTTCGGCTTTATGGTGTCCCAGAAAAAAATGACAACACCAAATTGTAAATCCAGGATATCTGCCGTGCAGTGGTACCAGACGCGGAGGCTGCTATGGTGGTGTCAGCGATAGATGTCGTACACAGAATTGGAAAGCCTAAAGATGGAGGTCCCAGCCATCCAGCACGACCAGTCATCATCAGGTTCCTGCCCAGAACGGCAAAGGAGACAAGATGGAGGGCATTCAAGAAGAGCTGCAACCTGAGGGATGACCGACTCAACTTCAGAGAGGATCTGACAGCAGCGGACAGAGCCGCCCGCAGCCGTCTATGGCCAGCCGTGAAGGAGGCAAGAAAGAGAGGCGAAAAGGCTGACTGTGTGGGGAATTAAGCCTGCATCAGCAGAAAGGAGATTAAAATATGATGAAATATACTACAAATGTGCCTTATGCCATTTTGGTAAGATAAAAATATTATTATGAATGTCATAAAGTGACAATAGTGGATAAGTCTTCCATCAGTTAACTTTGGATAAACAATTTAATATGTGAAGAAGAAAAGATTATTTCGAATTATGTGACAAATTTTTACCAAAAATTATATATGGCCAATTCAGAAAATGAAGAGAATATGGACACATTTCTTAGTGAACAGGGAAATTACGCAAACAGTATAAATGACAACTATAAGTCAGTTTGTGATTAGGAAATAAATAAATATGATTGAAATTCAAGAGGCCATCAGTTCTCTGAAGGATAACAAATCGCCTGGAAATGTCGGCTTAACGAGTGAGTTTTATAAATCCTTTACTGAGGCATTATCCCCCTTTTTTAAGGTTATGTTCGAAGAAGCAGTATAGAAAGAAGAATTACCACCCACTCTTCGCCAAGTCTTAATAAAATTAATCCCCAAACCAAAAAAAGATGGATTAAGTATTGAAAATTGGAGACCAATTAGTCTTTTGAATAATGACAGCAAAATATTTGCACTTGTTTTCGCCAAAAGGTTAAAATCAGGATTAAATGATGTCATTGATGAGGAACAATCTGGTCAGGGAGAAATATATGTAATAACATTCAGTTGGTATTAGATATGATTGATTATAATGAATATATCTTGAATGAGAGTTTTATCCTATTTGTTGATTTTTATAAAGCATCTGATACGATAAGTCATAGATTTATGTTTAAGACCATTCGACAAAGAATTCAAATTATCTCAACTGGCAGATGACATTAGAATTTTTATATCTAATACAGATGAAGTGAGCAAGGTAGTTGACTGTATTCAGGAATTCTCAAATGGTTCAGGGTTGAAAATAAATCTAAATAAATCTAAATGAATCAGTTTTGTTTCCGCTAAAAGATTGCAACTTATTAGAAATCAATGCCATTCCTGTTAAAGACAAGGGAACATATTTGGGAGTGATTATTGAAAAAAAAAAATATTTTTTTTTAGATTTAGTATACTTTATTAATCCCCAGAGTGGAAATTGAGGGTCATCCACCACCTGGATGGATGAAGCAGCCACGATACGGCGCTATCCCTTAACCATTCACACACACATTCACACCTAGGGCCACTTTAGAGTCTCCAATTAACCTAACCTGCATGTTTTTGGCATGTGGGAGGAAACCGGAGAAATCCCGGAGTAAACCCACGCAGAACATGCAAACTCCACACAGATCACTGTTGGTCGGGGGCTGGGATCGAACCCACGATCCCACGATCCCCCGGCCAAGGGTAAACTGTGCTGCCGCAGTGCTAACCACTGCACCACCGTGCAGCCCAAATGAGCGATTATGCAGCCTTTCCAATTTCTACCCTATGCTGTAATAGAACAAATAACCAAAACAATTTAATGTGGTTGATGAGAGATCTGTCTCTAAATGGTAGAGTACTATTATCTAAAGCTGAAGGAATATCCAGATCTGTTTATGTGACCTTATCACTAGAAATCAGGTTCAGGTTCAGGTTACTTTATTTGTACCCGTAGGTAGATTTGTTTTGCAGTCAGGTGACATCCATATTTACAAACCACAATTACATTCAACATGAACACAAACACAGGCACACATGAAGCTGACTATAAACACGATAAATGTACTCAAGGCTCCACCAATCAGGACATAGGACAAAGAGATAAGAGAAAAAACAAAGAGATAAGAGAGAAGGGTCATATTAAAAAGTTAAAGACTAGTCAAAGAGGTTAAAACTCAAAAGTCTAAAACCCAATAAAAGATTTAGAACCCAAATAAAAAACCTACAAAAATAAGTAAATATAAAATAAAATCAATAAATAGGTAACTAAATTATGTGCAATATATTGTTACATCTTGTTCAACTCTTTGACAGAAGCAGGAACAAAGCTGCTTTTGTAGCGCTGGGTTTTACTTTTTCGGACAGCAAACCTCCGTCTGGAGAGAAGAAGCTGAAAGTTGCAGTGCAAAGGGTGGGAGTCATCATTTAAAATGGAGGTAGCCATCCTCTGTACCTGTCTGGTGTACAGGGATGTCAGGCTCAGCTGTGACTCACCAAGCAAACGACTGGACCATCTAACTACCTGATCCAAGGATTTCCTCTGTTTCAGTTTTATCTGACCAAACCATGACACTAAAGAAAAGGATAAAACAGATTCAATAAAAGCCCGATAAAACATTGTAATTATGGATCGGTTAATTTGGAAGCGTGCAAGTTTCCTTAAACAATGCAAATGTTGCTGACCCTTTTTGCACACCCTTTCACAGTTCTCTTCAAAGTTTAAATTACTATCAATAATCGTCCCAAGATATTTGTAGGATTGTACACATTCAGTGGTCTGGCCTTTTAGTACAGTGACTTCGTGCCTGGGAGTTTTCCTCCTAAAGTCAATAATCATATCTTTAGTTTTTGTCATATTCAGCTGCAGGTAGGAATCCTGTACCTGTACCTTTTGTGGGCTTAACGTGGAAACAATTTATCATTTGTTTTATTAATGTATGCATACCAGAATGTTTTGGACTGATGTGGATCTTTTTAATCAGAAGGAAATGTCAGCAAACACTTGCAACTCCAAGAAAAAGATGTTATAATATATTTTGGAAAAAAAGGACATGAACAAAGACACCGTCTTCTTTATTCAACTGTTACTACTCCTGGGAAAATTTCACATTCATAAAAAAAGATGGACAGACTCCAAACCAAACTTTGAACATTTCCAAAATGAACTTCTACAATACAGCATCACACTTAAAGACCTTAAAAACAAGAAGGCAGTCAGACCAAACTGCGTTTTTGATAAATTTCATTTGAATGGCTGATTTTTTGATCACTTATTTTTATTGGTATATATCCACACTTTTACTTTTTTCTTTTCAATATTTTAATTACTTAATGTTACCCTTGTCATGGTCCGAGCGCCGATTTCGTCCACGCTCGGGCCATACATCATCTCCGCCAGGTTTGACAGCAGTGGTTACCTTCTGGCTCCCCGAGCTCTTATTGTGACAGCGCTCGGAGGGGCTTCCTGCTGTCAAAGACTAACAGCTGTGCTGCATTTACGGCTCATCAGCAACCCGGCATTTAAGCGGGCGCTGGGAGCAGTATTATGCAGCAGTCTCGTCAATGATTCCTTGTCAGACGTTGAGCGAGCGTTTCTCGCCTCAGATGTCCAACGTGTGTTCCATGGTCCTTGTTCATGATCTGAATCATATGTAAGCTGGGTGTTAGCGCCTTACGATCTCCTGTGTCTAGTCTTGTGTGTTTTAGCCCACCGAGGCTCATTACTTTGTGAGTTATCTTGTGTTCGTGAATACAACATCTACGCAAACCTCACCGGCGACTTTTGGCGTCTTATGGTGGCTCGCGAGGGCCACCGCATGACAATCCTAGCAAACAATGTTTATGTATATACTTGTATAATTAAATAAAGTTAAAAAAAAGGACATAAGCTGTTGACATTTGACTAACAGGTAGGCATATACAGTGGGGTAAAAAAGTATTTAGTCAGCCACCAATTGTGCAAGTTCTCCCACTTAAAAGATGAGAGAGGTCTCCAATTTTCATCATAGGTATACCTCAACTATGAGAGACAAAATGAGAAAAAAAAAATCCAGAAAATCACATTGTCTGATTTTTAAAGAATTTATTTGCAAATTATGGTGGAAAATAAGTATTTGGTCAATAACAAAAGTTCATCTCAATACTTTGTTATATACCCTTTGTTGGCAATGATGGAGGTCAAATGTTTTCTGTAAGTCTTCACAAGGTTTTCACACACTGTTGCTGGTATTTTGGCCCATTCCTCCATGCAGATCTCCTCTAGAGCAGTGATGTTTTGGGGCTGTCGCTGGGCAACACAGACTTTCAACTCCCTCCAAAGATTTTCTATGGGGTTGAGATCTGGAGACTTGCTAGGCCACTCCAGGACCTTGAAATGCTTCTTACGAAGCCACTCCTTCGTTGCCCGGGTGGTGTGTTTGGGATCATTGTCATGCTGAAAGACCCAGCCACGTTTCATCTTCAATGCCCTTGTTGATGGAAGGAGGTTTTCACTCAAAATCTCACGATACATGGCCCCATTCATTCTTTCCTTTACACGGATCAGTCGTCCTGGTCGCTTTGCAGAAAAACAGCCCCAAAGCATGATGTTTCCACCCCCATCATTCACAGTAGGTATGGTGTTCTTTCTCCTCCAAACACGACAAGTTGAGTTTTTACCAAAAAGTTCTATTTTGGTTTCATCAGACCATATGACATTCTCCCAATCCTCTTCTGGATCATCCAAATGCTCTCTAGCAAACTTCAGACGGGCCTGGACATGTACTGGCTTAAGCAGGGGGACACGTCTGGCACTGCAGGATTTGAGTCCCTAACGGCGTAGTGTGTTACTGATGGTAGCCTTTGTTACTTTGGTCCCAGCTCTCTGCAGGTCATTCACTAGGTCCCCCCGTGTGGTTCTGGGATTTTTGCTCACCGTTCTCGTGATCATTTTGACCCCATGGGGTGAGATCTTGCGTGGAGCCCCAGACCGAGGGAGATTATCAGTGGTCTTGTATGTCTTCCATTTTCTAATAATTGCTCCCACAGTTGATTTCTTCACACCAAGTTGCTTACCTATTGCAGATTCAGTCTTCCCAGCCTGGTGCAGGTCTACAATTTTGTTTCTGGTGTCCTCTGACAGCTCTTTGGTTTTGGCCATAGTGGAGTTTGGAGTCTGACTGTTTGAGGTTGTGGACAGGTGTCTTTTATACTGATAACGAGTTCAAACAGGTGCCATTAATACAGGTAACGAGTGGAGGACAGAGGAGCCTCTTAAAGAAGTTGTTACAGGTCTGTGAGAGCCAGAAATCTTGCTTGTTTGTAGGTGACCAAATACTTATTTTCCACCATAATTTGCAAATAAATTCTTTAAAAATCAGACAATGTGATTTTCTGGATTTTTTTTCCCCTCATTTTGTCTCTCATAGTTGAGGTATACCTATGATGAAAATTGGAGACCTCTCTCATCTTTTAAGTGGGAGAACTTGCACAATTGGTGGCTGACTAAATACTTTTTTGCCCCACTGTAAATACAGGCGCATCTCAAAAAATTAGAATATCATGAAAAAGTTCAATATTTTTGGTCACTCATTTCAGGAAGTGAAACTCATACATTATATAGATTCATTACACAGAGATATATTTCAAGTGTTTATTTATTTTAATTTTGATGATTAAGGCTTTACAGCCCATGAAAACCCCAAATTCAGTTTCTCAAAAAATTAGAATATTACATAAAATGAATTTTAAAAAATATTTTTTTAATAGAAATGTTGGCCGACTGAAAAGTATGTTCATGTACACACTCAATACTTGGTCGGGGCTCCTTTTGGATTAATTACTGTATCAATGTGGCGTGGCATGGAGATGATCAGCTTGTGGCACTGCTGAGGTGTTATGAAGGTCCAGGTTGCTTTGATAGTGACCTTCAGCTTGTCTGCATTGTTGGGTCTGGTGTCTCTCATCTTCCTCTTGACAATCCTCCATAGATTCTCTATGGGGTTTAGGTCAGGAGAGTTTGCTGGCCAATCAAACACGGTGGCGCCATGGTCATTAAACCAGGTTTTGATACTTTTGGCAGTGTGTGTGTGTGTGTGTGTGGGGGGGGTGCCCCTTCATAAGGATTGTGACTACCTTTAAGTAGAGTATGGACCATTGAATCAAACTGTTTTTGAGTGCCTTTATAACTGTATAAACAATAGTTACAGTATAACAAAGCTATACATGTCATGACCCGAGCGCCGATCTCGTCTGCGCTTGGGCTATGTGTCATCTCTGCCGGCCTTGACAGCTGTGGATTACATTCTGGCTCCACCGGGCTCTTATTGTAACAGCGCTCGGTGGGGTTTCCGGCTGTCAAGACTGATCAGCTGTTCGGCATCACAGCTCGTTAGCTGCCGGCTTTATTAGCGGGCGCTGACAGCTGATTGATGCTGGAGTATTGTCAATCATTCCTGGTCCTCCTCATGTCAGGTTCATGCTTATCCTTGTTCATAGTTAAGGTCGTAGTAGCTGGGGTTAGCCCTACGATCCCTTGTATTCGATAGTGTGTGTGTTTTGCCCTCAGCGGCTCACAGCCTTGTCTCGTCTTGTCTTGTGAATAAAACATCGATGCAAAGCTCACTGGCGACTTTTGGTGTCTTATGGTGGCCCGCGAGGGTCACCGCATGACAGTATACTCCAGCCAAGACGTCTAAACGGGGACGCCACACCGAGACGCCTTTTCACTGTGAGTTTTTGCCGTAGGGTGGAGTTTTCACCGTAAGTTGGACTTGGTAGAGAGATGCCCGCTCGCGAGTGTGGTTTTTGCCCGGATTGGCTAGAGGAGATTGACGGCTATCTAGCGGAAGCCGCCCGTCTCATGCTCTCCGAGGCGGCCGACTACCACTTATGCCTCGCCCAGCAGGCCCTGCGCAGTTACCACCTTACCTCTACTCCGGAGGGGAGCGAGAGGTTATCACAGATTGTGGCACAGTGCGAAATGATGGCTAGAGCGCTCGAAGAAACCCCTCCACCTCCCGCGAGGACAGCGAGAGTGGGGTTCTTAGGCTGGAAGGAAAACCCGGCAGGAGACCTGCGGATCGGAATCCAGCTCCTGTCGCCCGTCCAGTCCCAGCGCCATGTGTTCCTGGGTCCCGCGCCGCACCGTTGGCCAGTTGGCCTCATTGCCATGCTCCTACCAAGTTCCAACGAGAATCCCGTCCGGATCCAGCTCTGGGTCGTCGGAGGAACCCAGCCTCCCAGTTGGCCGCATCCCTTACGTCACGACAGGAGGGAATTCCTGCAGTCGCCGTCCCCGGGTCATCTGTTCCAGCTGCGCTGTCAGCTCCCCGTGCCCATTTCGCCCTGGCTGTCATGTCCTCCTCTTCGACGTCATCCCCAGCGGCTGGGAGTGCTGTGAGTCGTGCTTCGGCGAGGCCCGTCAGCAATCCTTCCCGAGCGGCTCCTCCTCGTCGCCCCGAGGGGCCCGCTGTTACCTCCCGGAGGGATAGAAAGAGGTCTTCACCCGCTGCAGGAGGCACCATCTTCTCCCCAGGAGGCAGGCAAGTGCAAGTTCATTTATTCCACCACAATTATGATCTGCCTTTTCTGACTTCTGGGGGCGGAGTTCGGGGTTCGCAGCCCCCCGAGCTTCCGCCACCTGCTGTAACTGTGATAACCAAACCTGCTGCTTCTGTGTCTCCCTCTGCTGAGTGGTCCGTGACGCCAGGTCTACGTCGCGGGGTGAGGAGGGGGCCTGCGGTGCTGGAAAGCCTGGATCCGGCCCTGCAGCCATGTCGTGGATGGAGGAGAAGAGCGGACTGCGGCCCGGAACCTGTGCCGACGATGAAGCGTCCCCGGGTATCCTCACCGGAGCGGTCCGAACCAGTGGGTCGAGGGTCCCCTGCCTCCACGCCATTCGGGTCATCGGCGTGGGCATCAGCGCGAGAGGAACCTCAGGCTGCGGAATCCATCTTGCCAGCTGCGGAGCCCGACGCAGCTGAGTTGGAGCCTGCGCACGAACTTCTTCGCCCTGAGCCTGGATTGACGGAGTCCTGGACGGCAACAGAACCCGAGTGCAGGCAAGTGCTCCCTCTTGTGTCTCTGTCCCCTGTGTTGGAGCATTTTTGTCTGCCTCTCGGGGAGGCGAGTGAGGGGCAGCCGCCTGCTGCACCCGAACTCGTCTCACTGGGTTCTGTTGCTGCTGGTGATACTGATCCCGGTTTTTCTCTGTGTCTTGAGCTTCTTTGCAGTGTCACCGGGGCGGAGCTAGTCGGGGTCGTCGAGTTGGAGGTTCCAGGTTTGGGGGTGGAGTTCGTCAGCGGAGCTGCACCGACCCAGTCGGGGTCTGTTGTGGAGGCTACTTTGGCCCAATCGGGGTCCGACGTGGGTGCGCCCGAGGCCCAATTGGGGTCCACCGCAGGTACTGTTCTGGCCCAATCGGGGTCCAACGTGGGTGCAGCCGGGACCCAATCGGGGTCCAGCGGAGGTGCAGCGCCGGTGTGGTCCACAGACGGTGGAGAAGCTGCAGTCCCTTCGCTACCTGACCCAGTTCGGGCTCATCCTTGCCTTCTGTCCCCGCTTCAGAGTCATTGCCCCTGCGCATCATCGCGGGGGGCCGTAGGGGTCCCTTTTCGCTCGCCCCGGCTCTCCCAAGTTTTGTCCTCGCCAGGGAGGCCGCCACGGGCTGTTCTCCCCCGGTACTGGTGGCTGAGGGACGTGGGTCGGCCGCCTGAGGAACTGTTTTGCCGGTTTGGCGCCTCAGGTCGGCCACCCGACATATTGTGTGTTTCATTGGGCGATCTGGTTCGGCCGCCGGAGGAGTGGACTTTCCGGGCCTGGGACTGTGGTAAGCCGCCCGGTCATGTTCTGCCCCCTATGACCACCCGTCGGCCGTTGGACGCGGGGAGACCGCCTGAACTGTTCCTGTGGCGTTTGGTCTCCGCCGGTCGGCATGAACTGTCGGGGGCAGAGGTCATTCCTGGTGGTGGTTTAGCCCTGAAATTGTTCTGTTTTTTGTTTTTTTTCCTGTCCTGTCTTGTATCTGTTTTTTTTTACTTGAGAGCGTGGTGTTTTTGTTTTCGGGTCTGGGCAATTCTGTTCATGTATTTTGGAGGGTAGTCTAGCCCTGAAATTGTTCTGTGTTTTTTTTTTTTTTTTCCTGACCTGTGCTGTATTTGCTTTTGACCTGAGAATTTGGTATTTTTTTTTTGTTTGTTTTTGTGCCTGGGTAATTGTGTTTCACGTATTTTGGAATAGTAGTCTAGCCCTGAAATTGTTCTGTTTTTCTCTGTCCTGTGCTGCATTTGCTTTTTGACCTGAGAGTGTGGTATATTTTGTTTTCGTGCCTGGGTATTGTATTTCATGTATTTTGGAGTTTAGTCTGGTCCTGTAATTGTTCTGTTTTTTTTTCTGTCCTGTGTTTTGTTTCTTGTAGTTGCCATTTGTGCATTTTGGGAGTTTTGTTTTGTCATCATGTTCTGTACTGTAGGGAGTTTTTTTTCTCTTTTCTGTTATTTCGTGTCGGTGTGACTGTTCCATGTATTTTTTTGAGTCGTTTTTTTTTTTTCCCCTGTCTGTGCTCTGGTTCTGTGGTTTGATCCTCTTCTGCCCCATCCGCCCACCCTGGAGGGGGTGGGTGGTGGGTGGGTGGGATTGGATGTCTATGGGCGGTCAGGAGCCCGCCCTCAGAGGGGGGTACTGTCATGACCCGAGTGCTGATCTCGTCCGCGCTCGGGCTATGTATCATCTCTGCCGGCCTTGACAGCTGTGGATTACATTCTGGCTCCACCGGGCTCTTATTGTGACAGCGCTCGGTGGGGTTTCCGGCTGTCAAGACCGATCAGCTGTTCGGCATCACAGCTCGTTAGCTGCCGGCTTTATTAGTGGGCGCTGACAGCTGATTGATGCTGGAGTATCGTCAATCATTCCTGGTCCTCGTCATGTCAGGTTTGTGCTTATCCTTGTTTATAGTTAAGGTCGTAGTAGCTGGGGTTAGCCCTACGATCCCTTGTATTCTATAGTGTGTGTGTTTTGCCCTCAGCGTCTCACAGTCTTGTCTCGTCTTGTCTTGTGAATAAAACATCTATGCAAAGCTCACTGGCGACTTTTGGCGTCTTATGGTGGCCCGCGAAGGTCACCGCATGACAATACATATGCTTTAAATGAAACATTTCCTGCAGCATTAAATAAACTATATTTCTCAGGTGATTGCCAAAATGATTTTACAAAAATCTACTTATTCCCATACATAAAGTGCATCCAGAAAGTATTCACAGCACATGACTTTTTCCACATTTTATGTTACAGCCTTATTCCAGAATGAATTAAATTCATTGTTTTCCTTAACATTCTACACACAATACCCCATAATGACAATGTGGAAAAAGTTCTGAGATTTTTGCAAATTTATTAAAAACTAGTACATACCTGTACATGCCCGTAGAAACCAAGTGTAAGCAAGCATTTCTACATGCCTGCCTTTGATCTTTGACATGGTTACCATGGCAACAGTAACCATGGTGAAACCTGCCTTTGATATTTGATGTCACCACTTGCTTTGACATGCTTACCATGGCAATACAAAGCCCGATGGTCGTGTCACACACACAGACAGAGATTTCTTGAATTATATATAGAGTGATAAGGAACTAAGAACTCACATGTACATACTGTAAGTGTTCACAGCCTGGCTCAACATTTTGTTGATGCACCTTTGGCAGCAATTACAGCCTCAAGTCTTTTTGAATATGATGCCACAAGCTTGGCACACCTATCTTTGGACAGTATGGCCCATTCCTCTTTGCAGCACCTCTCAAGCTCCAGCAGGTTGGATGGGAAGCATCGGTGCACAGCCATTTTCAGATCTCTCCAGAGATGTTCAGTTGCTTACTTACTGAAGCCCATAGCTCACCATGGCGCATATGCCATCGTTGTTCCCTCACCATTGCACTCAGTTCTGGGCTGGTCTCTCGACTTCCCTCCAGTTGGTTCTCTGCTGTTTCAGCTCCGCCTCAGTGTCTCGTCTCCAGCTGTTTCGAGGCCTTTTGAAGTCTCTGTACATTGCTGCATTCATCTTTCCCTCTATCCTGACTAGGATCCCAGTTCCTGCTGCAGAAAACATCCCCACAGAATGATGCTGCCGCCATCATGATTCACTGTAGGGATGGTATTGGCGGGGTTAGAAGTGGTGCCTTGCATTCATGCCAAAGAGTTCAATCTTTGTCTCATCAGACCAGAGAATTTTGTTTGTCACGGTCTGAGAGTCCTTCAGGTGCCTTTTGGCAAACTCCAGATGGACTGCCATGTGCCTTTTACTAAGGAGTGGCTTCCATCTGTCCACTCTACCATACAGGCCTGATTGGTGGATTGCTGCAGAGATGGTTGTCCTTCTGGAAGGTTCTCCTCTCTCCACAGAGGAACACTGGAGCTCTGACAGTGTAGCGCCCGCTTTAACAAGTGGGCGCTCCTGTAGACAGTGATCACTTTTTGGCACGACACCGGATTTCACCACCCAGCCAACCCCATGCAGAAGTGGCTGATGAAACTGTTTTAAGACACAGGCAGACTTACCCCTGAACAACATAACTACAACTACAGGATGAGCCGTGCACGTTCAGTTGTGGAAATGGCTTTCGGCGGCTTGAAAGGACGGTGGAGGTCCCTCATGACAAGGAATGACTGCAAACTGGAGCTGAACAAGAAAATGGTGCTCACCTGCTGCATACTTGATATTTGTGAGGAACATGGTGACAACTTTGAACTCCCAGACACACCTGATCACAGTCAGCCTCCAGTTCAACCACTAGCTGACCATACCAGTGTAGAATGACATTAGGGCAACTTTAATGGAGCATTTTAACAGTGGGGAGCAATAACCTGTTTAATGCCTGCCATGTCATTTACAAAATATAACGTGAAGTAGTTTAAAATAATGAATAAACATTCAGCTGACAGTCTGTCCTCACTGTGCTCTGTTTTGAAGTATTTATATATTTTATAGGCACATTTACAGAGTTGTTAAAGGTATACCCTTCTGTACTTGTATGTCATCTATTCTGGTTAAAGTACCGATTCCAGTTTTTATTCATATGTAGGGGTAACAAGAGAGACTGTACAGTTTAAAAGTTAAAAGTACTTTCCCCAGAAATGATCTTTTCCAAAGCTGACAGAATGTCATGTGGTATGTTGTCAAAAGAATATAAACATAATTTTTGAAGCAGGCAACTTGGAACATTTTCCACAGGAAAAAGTGCATAGATTTAAAGTTTGTTGCTGCTTGTTCTTTAGAAGATGTGAAAAAAGTTGTCAAAAATATGAGTAAGTCCACAAATTATGTTGTCCAATACCTGAAAAAATGAACTCAAGTCCAGTAATTCAGTACTTGTACTTTCACTTCCCACCACTACAATGTTATAGTGATTTGCATTGTTTATCCTAAATAGCTTTACATTTCATGCATATGTTTGGTGTGAGGATAACAATTAATGTAGAAGCAGAACACTTAAGGAAAGACAGCTTTTATTTACAAAATGTGCAAAAACTTAAGACTGCTATCAGTGCTGTGATAGCTACATTTTTGCAGTCCCTCAAGCACAGATGACGCGTCCCATCAGTCCAACAAGGGTATTGGTCCTGTCCTCCATCTTCTGGATGCTTTGCAGCAAAGCGGAGGTCAGCTGCTCCTCCCTTCTGCTCTGCTCCTGCTGTCTCTCATCTGACCTCTCTAGGTAGTCAAGAAGGAGGTCCATGTTTGTGTCCCGCTTCTGCTTCCCTGTTTTAAAGTACAAAATAAGCAATATAAAATAACCACACACTAAAAAAATGCAGGAATCAATCCAAGATTGAATGTGTCTATTCAGCATTCATTTAGTGTTAGTGGCATCACAACATTCAAGTGTATAATTGGTTTAATTCACTCCCTCCTTTGTGTGAATGGGTCATGATCTGAACATACAGCCGTGGACAAAATTGTTGGTACCCCTCTGTTAAAGAAAAACCCACAATGGTCACAGAAATACTGCAACTTGAATCTGACAAAAGTGGTAATAAATAAAAATTCTATGAAAATTAACCAATGAAAATCAGACAATGCTTTTGAATTGTGGTTCAACAGAAATACTTTAAAAAACAAAGTCATGAAACAGGCCTGGACAAAAATGATGGTACCCCTAGAAAAGAGTGAAAATAATGTGACCATAGGGACATGTTCAACCAAGATGTGTCCTCTAATTAACATCACAGGTGTCTACAAACTTGTAATCAGTCAGTCGGCCTATTTAAAGGGTGACAAGTAGTCACTGTGCTGTTTAGTGTGGTAAACACCATGTCACCAAACATGCAGAGGAAGCAAAGGAGAGAGTTGTCTCAGGAGATTAGAAAGAAAATTATAGACAAGCATGTTAAAGGTAAAGGCTATAAGACCATCTCCAAGCAGCTTGATGTTTCTGTGACTACAGTTGCACATATTCAGAAATTTAAGATCCACGGGACTGTAGCCAACCTCCCTGGACGTGGCCACAGGAGGAGACAGATAATACGAATGGTAACAAGAGCCCAGAACAACCCCTAAACACATTCATGGTGAACTCCAAGGTCAAGGTACATCAGTGTCAGATCGCACCATCCGTCGTTGTTTGAGCCAAAGTGGACTTCATGGGAGACAACCAAGGAGGACACCACTGTTGAAAACAAATCATAAAAAAGCCAGACTGGAATTTGCCAAACTGCATGTTGACAAGCCACAAAGCTTCTGGGAGAATGTCCTATGGACAGACGAGACAAAACTGGAACTTTTTGGCAAGGCACATCAGCTCTATGTTCACAGACGCAAAAATGAAGCATACCAAAAAAAGAACACTGTCCCTACTGTGAAACATGGAGGAGGTTCTGTTATGTTCTGGGGCTGCTTTGCTGCATCTGGCACAGGGTGTCTTGAATCTGTGCAGGGTACAATGAAATCTCAAGACTATCAAGGTATTCTAGAGAGAAATGTGCTGCCCAGTGTCAGACAGCTTGGTCTCAGTCGCAGGTCATGGGTCTTGCAACAGGATAATGACCCAAAACACACAGCTAAAAACACCCAAGAATGGCTAAGAGCCAAACATTGGACTATTCTAAAGCGGCCTTCTATGAGCCCTGATCTAAATCCTATTGAACATCTGTGGAAGGAGCTGAAATGTGCCGTCTGGAGAAGGCACCCTTCAAACCTGAGACAACTGGAGCAGTGTGCTCGTGAGAAGTGGGCCAAAATACCTGCTGAGAGGTGCAGAAGTCTCACTGACAGTTACAGAAATCGTTTGATTGCAGTGATTGCCTCAAAAGGTTGTGCAACAAAATATTAAGTTAAGGGTACCATCATTTTTGTCCAGGCCTGTTTCATGAGTTTGTTTTTTAAAATAATTCTGTTGAACCACAATTCAAAAGCATTGTCTGATTTTCATTGGTTTATTTTCATAGAATTTTTATTTATTACCACTTTTGTCAGATTCAAGTTATTTCTGTGACCATTGTGGGTTTTTCTTTCATTAACAGAGGGGTACCAACAATTTTGTCCACGTGTGTGTATGACCTAATCTGGTCTGATGAGGAGAGGAGGAAGAGCAGGAGGAGGACAAGCTTGGAGCTGGTGAAGGTGAGCTGGACACCACAGGTCTGGGTGGTTCTCCCTCATCATCCAGGTGTGATAAATCTGTAAATAACAAAAAAAAAAAAAAAAAAAAGTGTTTTAGTTTGTGCAGTGTCCAACTTAAGCCTTCCATTAAATGTGCAGACATAGAAGACAATTTTATTCAATATCAGTATTAGCAAAGCTTACATTGTGGGGAACCCACGCTGGGATAATCATCTCAGACTGGAAGCAGAGGGGAGGCAAACAGTCCCTCTGCCGGTAGAGCGTGGGGGATTAAACAGATGAGGACAATAGGTATTGTGATGGGAGAAGTTATGGTGATGCAGCAGGAAGGAGTAGCTGCGGGGACAGTAGGGGGACGATGTGTTGAATGTATTGTGATGCAAGATCTCAGGCAGCAGGGGGAAGGAGTGGGGTGATATAAAAGGAGAGACCCTGGTGTATGAAGAGAATGCTTTTTCTGTGTATGAATGAAGTGAGAGACTGAATAAAGTTTGTCTGCTGTGCAAGTCTGGTTTCTTATTGCACTCTCCACAACATGTCTGATTATGGAATAGAAGAATAGGAATAGAATATGTACTGATAGTTGTTACCACAAGGTGGCAGTACGATCACATGAAATAGCAGGTAGATTCAGAAAGTGGTAAAACACGTGAACCGGAAGGGATAATAAAAAAGGCAGCACGTCTTGCTGGCACGGTGCTTAAGACTAGTGTCTTTGTTATAAGTAGATAACAAACATTACATGGTACCAGGACGGGTAAACTTTGTCAGGAGCGACACAAAATAATGATGGATGCATTGAAACCGCCAGGGACGCTGAAACTGACTGGAAACGTGGATGCAAATTGGAAGGCTTTCAAGCAGCAATTTCTGCTGTATCTTTCGGCTGTCGGAGTGGATAGACGAGCAGATGAGAGAAAAATAGCCACGCTGCTAACTGTCGCCGGCAAAGAAGCCATAGAAGTCTTCAATACTTTTGTGTTTGCTCAGCCAGAGGACAAAGACAATTTCAATTCAACTTTATTTATATAGCGCCATTTCACAACAACAGTCATCTCATAGCACTATCAACTGTAGGGGGGACCCCCACAGTTGCAGAAAGACCCCAGCAATCAGGCGATCCCCTGTGAGCAAGCACTTGGCGACGGTGGAGAGGAAAAACTCCCTTTTAACAGGAAGAAACCTCCAGCAGAACCAGGCTCAGGGAGGGGCAGTCATCTGCTGCGACTGGCTGGGGGGTGAGGGGATAGAGAAGAAGAAAAGAACAGACATGTAGAGAGCAAACAGCACGATGGGGACTCAATCTATGGGAGAGAACAAACAAATGTTAATGACCAGCAAAAAAAAAATATTTCATAGAGAGTGAGGAAAGGAGTGAGGCCCAGTGCATTACTGGAGGTCCCCCGGCTGACTAAACCTATTAGCAGCATAACTAAGGGAGGGTTCAGAAACACATGATCCCTCCCTAATTGTAGGCTAGATCAAAAAGGTAGGTTTTAACCCTATTCTTAAAAACAGAGATCGAGTCTGACTCCCGAATCCAGATTGGCAACTGATTCCACAGGAGAGGAGCTTGATAACTGAAGGCTCTGCCTCCCATTGTACTTTTGGAGATTCTAGGTATTACAAGTAATCCTGCATTTTGGGAGCGTAGTGCTCTGTTAGGATAATACGGTAGTATCAGATCTTTTAAATAAAAAGGAGCCTGATTGTTTAGAGCTTTGTAAGTGAGAAGAAGGATTTTAAACTTAATTCTAAACTCTATGGGAAGCCAATGAAGGGAGGCCAGAACCGGAGAGATAAGATCTCTCTTTCTAGTACCTGTTAAAACTCTTGCTGCAGCATTTTGGATCAGCTGAAGACTTTTTAAAGATGTTTTAGGACAGCCTGATAATAAAGAATTACAATAATCTAATCTCGAGCTAACAAAAGCGTGGATCAGCTTCTCAGCATCACTCTGAGACAAGATGCTCCTAATCTTGGCAATATTACGCAAATGATAGAAGGCAGTCTTAGAAACAAATTTAATATGTGAATTGAAGGACAAATCCTGATCAAAAATAACTCCAAGGTTCCTCACAGAGCTATTAAGAGAAAGAGTAACTGCGTCCAAACTGAAAGTTTGATTTGGAAAGGAATTTCTAAGGTTTTTTGGACCAACAAGAATGACTTCAGTCTTATCTGAATTTAATAGCAGGAAATTACAAGTCATCCAAGCTTTGATTTCCTTAAGACAGGCTTCTAACTTGGCTAATTGATTAGTATCATCTGGCTTCATTGACAGGTATAATTGTGTGTCATCTGCATAACAATGAAAATGTATACAGTGCTTTCTAATAATGTTGCCTAATGGAAGCATATATAAACTAAAAAGAGTAGGGCCTAGCACAGATCCCTGTGGAACTCCATGACTAAGCTTTGAGCTGAAAGAAAACTCACCATTTACATGAACAAACTGGAACCTATCAGATAAATAAGATCTAAACCACTGCAACGAAGTTCCATTAAGTCCAACATAGTGTTCTAATCTATCAAGTAGAATATTATGATCAATAGTATCAAAAGCTGCACTAAGATCTAAAAGGACAAGTACAGAAACTAGTCCATTATCAGATGCAATGAGGAGGTCGTTAGTGACCTTCGCTAAGGCTGTTTCAGTACTATGATGGATTCTAAACCCAGATTGAAACTCTTCAAGTAAACCATTTCCCTGCAGGTGGTCAAATAATTGCGTAGCAACAACTCTTTCTAAGATTTTTGAAATGAAAGGGAGATTAGAGATTGGTCTATAGTTAGCTAAAGCTCCTGGATCTAGCGTTGGCTTTTTGAGTAAGGGTTTAATTACAGCCGTTTTAAAAGCCTGCGGTACATGGCCTAAAGTTAATGAAGAATTGATTATATGAAGAATAAAGCTACCAATAAGTGGGAAGACTTCTTTAAATAACCTGGTAGGAATAGGATCTAAAAGACAAGTTGAAGGTTTGGATGAGGAAACTACTTTGTCTAACTCACAAAGGTCGATTGGAGTAAACTCATCAAGACAGACATCAGTAGAAGGAGTTGTAGTAGTTACAGTATTTAAGTTAACTGTGGGAAGAATCTGATTGATTTTATCTCTGATGGATGAAATTTTATTATTGAAAAAGTTCATAAAGTCCTGACTAGTAAGCTCTAAGGGGATGCTAGGATTGACAGAGTCCTGACTCTTTGTCAACCTGGCTACAGTACTGAAAAGAAACCTGGGATTATTCTTGTTCTCTTCTATTAATGCAGAGTAATAACTCGTTCTAGCTTTTCTAAGAGATTTTTTATAAATTAAAAGATGATTTCTCCAAGCTAAATAGATTTCATCTAAATTAGTAGAGCGCCATTTTCTTTCTAATTGACGAGTCTTCTGTTTTAAGCTACGAGTTTCTGTGTTGAACCAAGGAGTTAAAAATCTCTGATTAGACTTTTTCTTTTTTAAGGGGGCCACCAAGTCTAGAGCCTGATGCAGAGAAGCTGAAACACTATCCACCATGTTATCAATTACAGAAGGAGCAAGCTGTCTATAGCTTATTTCCGTTGTGTTGACACATGGCATAGAGGAAACAATCTGCATAAATTTGGAAACAGCATCATCTGAGAGGCATCTACTGTGATAATATTTTTCTTGAGGAGCCAAATAGTCAGAAGTAGTAAAATCAAAGGTTAACAGACAATGGTCTGACAGTACAGGGTTATGAGGAGACACTACAAGATTTTCAATTTCTATGCCATATGTCAGAACAAGGTCCAATGTATGGTGGAGGTAATGAGTAGAATTTCCTACTTTCTGAGAAAACCCAATCGAGTCTAATATCGAATTAAAAGCCACATTAAGGCAGTCACTATCTACATCCACATGTATATTAAAGTCCCCTACTATCATTATTCTACCAGATTTCAGCACTAAATCAGCTAAGAAATCAGCAAATTCGGATAAAAATTCTGAATAGGTTGATGGGGGACGATAAACTATGGCAAATAAAATTGGGTTTAACCTGAAATTGCTAAAGTGCCCAATACTGAGGACCAGGCCCTCAAAGGAATTATAACATGTTTTTTGCTTTACATTAACTAGTAATTTGGAATGGTAAATTGTTGCTACTCCTCCTCCACGACCAGAACTTCTGGGATTTTGACAGTTTAAATAACCAGAGGGGGTTGATTCATTTAAACCAACATAATCCTCTTGTCCTAACCAAGTCTCTGTAAGGGAAATTAAATCAATCTGATGATCAATTAACAGATCATGGACTAACAGAGACTTGGGAGTTAGAGACCTAATATTTAACAAACCACATTTAATTTTTAAATTATGAGGAGGAACAGAGGCCAACTCATTCAATTTAGAGGCTTTATGTTTAATTTGAGTTTTACCAATATTTTGCTTTATCACTTTGGGATGCTTATACATTATATTTTTATTCACTTTGGAGGGAGCAGACAACGATTCTCTGATGGGGAAGACAGGGGCTAAGCTGAGGGGTGGCGGATGAAGAGGAGCTGCAGAGAGGCGTGTAAGACTGAGACTCTGCTTCCTGGTCCCAACTCTGAGTAGTCATGGTTTTGGAAATTTGGATAAAAAAGATGCCAGATTGTTAGATAAATGAGAAGCACCATCCAAAGTGGGATGAATGCTGTCTCGTCTCATAAGACCAGGTTTTCCCCAAAAAGAGCTCCAATTGTCAATGTAGCCCACGTCATTTTTAGGACACCACACAGACAGCCAACGGTTCAAGGATGACGAGCGACTAAACATGTCATCACTGGTCAGATAGGGGAGGGGCCCAGAGAATACTACAGTGGCAGACATCGTTTTTGCAAAGTCACACACCGATTCTATATTAAGTTTCGTGACTTCCGACTGCCGGAGACGGATGTCATTAATGCCGGCGTGAATAACAATTGTGGAATATTTACAGTTACTTTTAGCCAGCATTTTCAAATTTGACTCGATGTCGCCTGCTCTGGCCCCAGGAATACATTGGACTATGACCGCTGGAGTCTCTAGGTTCACGTTTCTGACTACAGAGTCGCCAATGATCAGAGTTTTTTCCTCAGCGGGTGTGTTGTTGAGCGGGGAAAAACGATTAGAAACGTGAACAGGTTGGTGGTGTACCGGGGCTTTGCGACTAGGCTTCCTTCTCACCGTCACCCACCCAGTCTCCTCGCTGCTGAGGAGAGCCGGGGAACAAAGACAAGTTTGAAGAAGTCCTAAAAAAGTTTGACGAGCACTGTCTGTCAAAAAGAAAAACGAAACTTATGAAAGGTATGTCTTCCGCTCACGTATGCAGCACCAAGAAGAAACATTTGATTACTTTCTGACAGACCTTAAATTAAAAGCTCAGTCTGGCAATTTTGGTGATCTCAGAGACTCTATGACAGGGGTGTCCAATCATGTGCCATGGAGGGCCAAGACCCTGCAGGCTTTACTTCCAGTGTCTTCAACAGCAGATTTCAGTGAATTTCTTCCCATTGATTGCTGATAAATGAAAACACCTGCTGAAGAGACTGGGTAGAAGAGAAAACCTGCAGGGTCTTGGCCCTCCATGGCACATGATTGGACACCCCTGCTCTATAAGGGATCAGATAGTGTTTGGAACAAAAGATAAGAAGCTCCGAGAGAAACTACTGAGAGAAACAGAGCTCACGTTGGAAAGTGCCATAAAAATATGTCAAGCCAGTGAGCTAGACGCCAACTCGGAATGACTTTTGATGAGCCTGCTTTGGGAGCAGTGAGCCAAGGTGAAGAGAAAGTCCATGCTTTGTCCGTGAAAGGGAAACAGCAGGGCAGAATTAAAAGCAATGAAAAAGAGGTTTATTCCTGTAAGAGATGTGGTGAAAAACACAAACAGAGACAATGTCCTGCTTATGGAAAAATATGCGCAAAGTGCAAAGGAAAAAACCATTATGCAAAAATGTGTCGCACTAGAGGCATTAAAAAAGGACAAGTGCACACAGTGGCAGACATGGATGACAGTGATGACCTAAGTGAAACATTTTTCATCAAGATGGTGTCATGCAGTAACAATGATGACCACGCACAACTCACGCAGACTGGAGGCACTGGTCAGACAGTGAGTGCAGTCAAAAGTGATAAGTGGATTGCACCACTGTGGGTAAATGGGACAATTGTGCCATTCAGGATTGACACAGCAGCTAAAGCTAACCTAATAAATGAGAATGATGGCAATGCACTGAAAATAAAGCCTAAAATAATCACCAGCAAGACCGCAACACTGACTGCATACGATGGTCAGCCAATTGAGACTTTAGGAGGACGTAAACTTACTGTGAAATTGAAAGGCAAGCAGCACAGCCTGTTGTTTGTCATTGTGCCTAATGGGCATGAATCACTCCTCGGGGATAAAGCATCAGAGGACCTAGGTTTGGTTAAGAGGATTTACCAGATAAACAGTGAAAACATAAAGATGGACAATCATAGCCAAGAACTACAACACGTGCAATATGAAGGAGCTGCACACATTGTAAAACAGTTCCCCTCTGTCTTCAGAGGACATGGAACATTAAAATACACCTACAAGATTCAGCTCAAGAGTAATGCCAAGCCTGTAGTGCACACCCCACGAGAGTGCCAGCAGCACTTAGAGCTGGCTTGAAAAAAGAGCTGGACAGAATGACACAACTGGGTGTTATTGAGCGAGTGGAGGAGCCCACTGATTGGGTGAATTCCATCACATGTACCAAGAAACAGAATGGAGAGTTACGAGTTTGTCTTGATCCTAAGGATTTGAATGAGAATATTAAAAGAGAACACTACCCAATCCCAACACGAGATGAGATAACCAGTGAAATGGCAGGTGCTAAATATTTTAGCAAGCTGGATGCCTCACAGGGATTTTGGCAGCTGAAGCTGGATCCAGAAAGGAGCATGTACTGCACCTTCAACACACCATTTGGGCGGTACTGTTTTCTGAGGCTTCCGTTTGGTATTATCTCAGCTCCAGAGATTTTCCACAGGGCTATGGAGGCCATAATTGATGGTCTAGAGGGCACAAGAGTGTACATTGATGATTTGGTGGTCTGGGGAGCGACACGCCAGCAACATGATGAAAGACTAAAAAAAAACTCCTTGACAGGGTTCAGGACAGTGGACTAATACTGAACAGAAAAAAATGTCAGTTTGGTGTCAGAAATTACCTTTTTGGGAGACAAACTTTCAGGTGAAGGGGTTGAGCCTGATCAGTCAAAAGTGTAGGCTATACTGGACATGCCTGCTCCCACTGATAAAAAAGGAGTCCTGAGAGTCACGGGAATGATCAACCTCCTTGGAAAATTCATTCCTCATCTTTCTTCCAAAACAGCATGCCTCAGAGAGTTGCTCCAACATAACAAGGAATTTGAGTGGTCAAAACGACATGAAAAAGAATGGAATAAGCTAAAGGAAATTCTAACCACAGAGCCTGTCCTCACATTCTTTGACCCCTCAAAACCAACAAAGATCTCCACTGATGCCTCAAAGGATGGTTTGGGAGCTGTTCTGCTTCAAGCTACAGGGGATAAATGGCAGCCAGTAGCATACGCGTCGAGATCAATGACAGAGACGGAAAAACGCTATGCCCAAATTGAAAAAGAGACTCTGGGTTTAGTGTTTGGGTGTAGTAAGTTTCACAGTTATGTCTATGGTTTGCCAACCTTTACTGCAGAGACTGATCACAAACCACTGGTGTCAATTGTAAAGAAAAACCTCAATGACATGTCTCCGAGAATACAGCGCATGATGATGAAACTCCAGCGATATGACTTTGAGCTAATCTACATGCCAGGCAAATATATAGTGCTAGCGGATGCTTTGTCACGGGCACCTGTATCAAGCAGCTGCACAGAGTCCATCTCCACAACAGATGATGTGGAAACTCATGTCAGCATGGTGACAGCTTCACTCCCTGCATCAGATGTGATGCTAGAGCAAATTGCACAGGAGACGGCAAAGGACCCTGTGCTGCAAAAGGTTGTCCAGCAGATTCATGGAGGTTGGGCAAAGGGAAGCTGCCCACAGTACTACTCAGTGAGAGCAGATCTGAGTGTGGCAAGTGGCCTTGTGCTGAGACAGAACAGGATTGTTATTCCTCAGTCTATGCGCCAGGACATGCTGCATCGCATCCATGAAGGGCATCTTGGAATAGAAAAATGCAAAAGGAGAGCCAGAGAAGCAGTTTATTGGCCAGGTATCAATATGGATATCGAGAACATGATAGGGAAATGTAACACATGTCTCACACACCACTACAAACAGACAAAAGAGCCAATGCTGATTGCAGAGCAACCAACTGCACCATGGCAAAAAGTGAGCACTGATCTCTTCCATTTGCATGGCAAGGACTATGTCTTAGTCATAGACTATTATTCAAACTACCCTGAGGTAGCCCAGCTCACTAGTACATCAGCACAGTCTGTCATCACACACATAAAAAGCTTCTTTTCTAGACATGGAATCCCACATTGTGTGGTGAGTGACAATGGCCCCCAGTACAACTGTGCAGAATTCAGGGAATTTGCCAAGCAGTATGGATTTCATCACACTACATCTAGCCCACTGCATCCACAGGCTAACGGACAAGCCGAAAAAGGAGTCCAAATTGTAAAAAGACTTTTGAAAAAAGCAAGGGATAGCAATACTGACCCGTATCTTGCTTTGCTAAGTTACAGGTCAGCAGCACTAGAGTGTGGTGCATCACCAGCAGAGCTGCTAATGCGTCGTAGGCTGCGCACCACTTTACCACACATTATCGCAGAGAAAGACAAGGACAACAACAGAGAACTGACTAACAAGAGAAAGAAACTGAAACTCAAACAGAAGATGAACTATGACAGATCAGCAAGGAGACTGGAACCTCTTTGTGAAAGAGACATTGTGAGAATTGAGGATCCTAATACTTGGACCAGAAAGGCAACAGTTCTCAGTGAGGTGGGTCCCAGATCCTATACGGTGAGAACAGAGGATGGACAAGTGTTCAGAAGAAACAGGAAGAGTCTTCTGAAGATTCTGGAGGACACTGAAGGGCAACCTCAGGAAACTGAGTCTGGAAAGGATGTGAATGTGACACTAGATTTGCAGCACACTGAGCCTCCTTCATCTTCCCCAGATGTTGTCACTGCAGCTCTGAGACGATCCACCAGAGACAGGAAGCCACCTCAGAGACTCAGAACAGTGAACTGTTGAAGTTGTTTAAAAAAAAAACAAACAAAAAACCCCCCAAAAACTGTCAGTTACATGTTATTTGTTACAAATGGATAGTTGTGGCTTTCTTGTTTTGTTTGGTTATCAGTATGCATTGTATTTGTGAAAAAAAAGGAAAAGTTTTCTGTGTACTGCATTAAGACATCTTGAATGTTAGTAAGAAGGTTTATTCAGTTGCAGTCTTGAAATGCTGTATATGTGTTAGAATTACCAAGTTACACTAACCTGCTCAGGAAAGGGGATGTACTGATAGGTGTTACCACAAGGTGGCAGTACGATCACATGAAATAGCAGGTAGATTCAGGAAGTGGTAAAACATGTGAACCGGAAGGGATAATAAAAAAGGCAGCACGTCTTGCTGGCATGGTGCTTAAGACTAGTGTCTTTGTTATAAGTAAATAACAGACATTACAGAATAGGCTTTACTGTCACTGTACAGTACAATGACATTGTAGGCGCTCCACCAGGCTGCTGTGCAATAAAGAGAAGGATTAGAAGAATCAGAATCAGAATCAGGTTTATTGCCATTGTTCATGTAGTACACAAACTAGGAATTTGTCTCGGTACAATGCTGCAACATTAAACATGATAAGATAAGAGAAATAAACTATACATGTAATAAAGTGTAGGATAAGATTAAGTGATACTGGTCAACAGTTAAAATATATATTAGCCAGCAGCAGATACTGTGGAGAACTATATAGTGCAGTCGGTAATGCAGGAAGAAAACAGTGATGATTGACATGAGTCTGGTTGAGCTGCTGTACATGGTGCACGAGAGTCACTTAGTGTTCAGCAGTCTAATGGCAGAGGGGAAGAAGCTGTTCATGTGACGGGAGGTTTTAGTCTGGATGGACCGAAGTCTTCTACCAGAGGGGAGGGGGGCAAACAGTACGTGACCAGGGTGTGAGGGATCGGCTATGATCCGGCCAGCACGCCTCCGGGTCCTGGAGATGTACAGATCCTGGAGAGATGGGAGCTTGCAGCCGATCACCTTCTCAGCAGTGCGCACGACGCGCTGCAGCCTTAGTCTGTCCCTGGCAGTGGCTCCTGCGTACCACACGGTTATGGAGGTGGTGAGGATGGACTCGATGATGGCTGTGTAGAACTGCACTAACATCTTGGTGGGTAGCTTGAGCTTCCTCAGCTGCCGCAGGAAGAACATCCTCTGCTGGGCTTTTTTGATGAGTGAGCTGATGGTCAGCTCCCATTTGAGGTCCCTGGTGATGGTAGTGCCTAGGAAGCGGAAGGAATCAGCAGTGGTGATGGGAGAGCCTGAGAGGGTGAGGGGGGGCAGAGGAGTAGTGACTTTCCTGAAGTCTACAATCATCTCCACTGTCTTCAGAGCGTTCAGCTGCAGGTTGTTATTGCTGCACCAGGACGCCAGCTGGGCCACCTCTCTCCTGTAGGCGGACTCGTCGCCGTTGGAGATGAGCC
This sequence comes from Pholidichthys leucotaenia, assembly GCA_020510985.1. NCBI lineage: Eukaryota > Metazoa > Chordata > Actinopteri > Cichliformes > Pholidichthyidae > Pholidichthys > Pholidichthys leucotaenia. The sequence goes on along the minus strand of CM035847.1, from coordinate 284,622,233 downwards.
CGATGAGGGTGGTGTCGTCCGCAAACTTGATCAACTTGACAGACTGGTGGCTGGAGGTGCAGGAGTTGGTGTAAAGGGAGAAGAGTAGGGGGGAAAGTACAAAGCCCTGGGGTGATCCGGTGCTGATGCTAGTATAGTCTGAGACAGTCTTTCCCAGCCGCACATGCTGCCTCCGGTCCGTCAGGAAGTCGATGATCCACCTGCAGAGGGAGTCAGGCACGTTGAGCAGGGACAGCTTGTCCCGGAGCAGAGCGGGGCGGATGGTGTTGAATGCGGAGCTGAAGTCCACAAACAGGATCCTGGCGTAGGTTCCCGGGGAGTCCAGGTGCTGCAGGATGGAGTGGAGGGCCAGGTTGACTGCATCGTCTACAGACCTGTTGGCTCGGTAGGCAAACTGCAGCGGGTCCAGGAGAGGGGTGGTGATGGACTTGAGGTGGGACAGGACCAGGCGCTCAAAGGACTTCATGACTACAGAGGTGAGCGCTACAGGTCTGTAGTCATTAAGTCCAGTGATCCGTGGCTTCTTGGGGACAGGGATGATGGTGGAGGATTTGAGGCAGGATGGCACGTGGCATAACTTAAGGGAGGTGTTAAAAATGTCTGTGAATACAGGAGCCAGCTGTTTCGCACAGAGTCTCAGGGTGGAGGGAGACACGCCGTCTGGGCCGGGGGCCTTGCGCGGGTTCAGTCTGGAGAACTGTTTGAGCACATCCTGCTCACTGATGATAAGGGGAGGGGGGGAGGAGGGGGGGGGTGCCTTAAATGAAGTAGGGAATGTGGAGGCTGTGGAGCTGGAGGGAGGGGGGGAGTTGGACACAGATGACGAGGTGTCAAAACGGGCATAGTGTTGGGACAGTCTCTGACAAAGGGCTTTGTCATCCTGACCTTTAGGAGCCTGAGGCCGATAGTTGGTGATCTGCCTCAGTCCTCTCCACACGGAAGCCGAATCATTAGCAGTGAACTGCTGCTGGAGTCTCTCTGAGTACACAGATTTAGCCCTCTTCAGCTCTCTGTTAAACCGGTATTTAACCTCCCTGTAGCAGTCCCTGTCTCCACTTTTCAGCGCTGCTTCCTTCTCCTTCCTGATCTGTCTGAGCTTAGCTGTGAACCAGGGTTTGTCATTAGAGTAACTCACCCTGGTGCGTGATGGAAGAATGTTCTCTTCACAAAAGTGGATATATGAGTTCACAGTGTCCGTGTACTCATCCAGATCATGCGTGGCTCCTTTAAGCATGCCCCAGTCAGATATTTCCATGCACGTTTCCAGCTTCTCCTCAGCATCACTGGTCCGTATCTTCGTAGTGCTCACAACAGGTTTAGTGAGCTTCAATCTCTGTCTGTATGTGGGAATGAGGTGAACCATCACGTGATCAGATAATCCCAGCGCAGCTCGAGGGACAGCGCGATATGCGTCTTTCACTGTGGTGTAACAGTGATCCAGTGTGTTTAATCCTCTGGTGGGGCATTTAATAAACTGTTTGTAGCGGGGGAGATCGTGGCTCAGATTGCACTGATTAAAGTCGCCAGCCACAATAATCAGCGAGTCTGGAAAACTCCGCTCTGTGTGTTGAATGTGATCCGCGAGCACGCGCTGAGCTTCGCGCGTGTCCGCGTCGGGAGGGGCGTACACAGCGATCATTATGAAAGAAGCAAACTCCCGCGGGGAATAGAAGGGCTTGCAATTGATAACAAGAAATTCCAAGGCAGGAGAACAGTGTTTGGAAATTACTGTTACATCAGAGCACCAGATGCAGTTGATGTAGAAGCAGACTCCGCCTCCTGTGGTCTTGCCGGAAAGCTCTGTGTCACGATCAGCACGGAAGAGCTGGAAGCCGTCGAGGCGCAGCGCGCTGTCCGGTATATTTTCCCGGAGCCAGGTCTCAGTAAAGCAGAGGACAGCTGAGGAGGCGAGGTCCTTAAAACGCATCAGCAGTCTCAGTTCATCCACCTTGTTAGAGAGAGAGTTGGTATTGGACAGAAATATGCCAGGCAGCGCCGTTCGCGAGCCTCTCCTGCGAAGTCGCACGAGAGCGCCCGCTCGTCTTCCTCTCTTCCGCCGTCTCACTTTCCGAGCCAAACAATAAACCAGATCGGCGGCAGGGGCTAGAAAAACTGGGAGGAGGTCCGTGGGGGTGAAAGTCCTGATATTTAAAAGTTCTTCACGGGTATAAGTGCAAGCAGACACACAATTGACAAACAAAAACAAACAAAGAGCGCAGCGAAGCACCATGTCGACCGCTGTGGGCGCCATCTTGGATCGATCCAATAGATCGATAGATAAAATTAAATCAATAGATTGATAGATAAAACACGGTTACACAACACACAATTAAAACGAGTGAAATTTTAAAAAAAAGGCCCAAGATTATGTAAATATTACCAAAAAAGTAAAAAAGATGATGTTACTAGTGTCTTTGGTAGAAAAATCTCCCGTAACACAACACAAGGCACTCATTCATATACAGTATTGATGCCACAAAAAGCGTATTTTGCGCTGGATGTCTTTATAAAAAAAAAAAAAAAAACGTATTCTGTAAGACGCTAAGATTTTTGTTCTAGTTTCTCAAACGCTTCTTTATGGCGAGGAGAAACGTTCGTGGTAAAAACAGTTAGCTTATTAGCATAGCTAACCGAAAATACTATAGGCACAAGAGTGAGTAAAAAAATACCTGCACTTTGGTTGTTACATATCAATACAAGCGATATACATTTGTCAGCAGAGATGGCCTGTTCATTTCTTTATGGCGAGGAGAAATGTTTGGTTGTAGTAAAGGCACTGTTAGCTTGTTAGCATAGCTAACGGAAAATACTATAGTCACGAATGACTAAAAAATATCTGCACTTTGGCCGTTACATATCAATACAAGCGGATATACAGTATATGTATGTATATATATTCGTTAACTTTTGGCATTTTAAAGACAATACACTTACCAGTGTGTTTTGAGCAGTTTGTTGTACGGACTCAACCACGGCAGTGACGGTGGTCCGGCTGGCTGGCCTGTCCTCCAGAACAGTTCATCAGATGAGTGGCCTCCTCCATCTTACCTTGTACTTCTGCTCATGTCCATAGAACCAAGAAATGTGTCTCCTCTTCATTCTAAATCGGTTTAGTTTTGGAATCCGTCACTTGCGCCGCTGTTTGGAAAGCAACATGGCGGTCAGTAATGTTTTGAAGCTGGTCAGTTAACCACGCCCATGGCTGTGGACGTAACCAACGTAAACTGGTGCTGCCGCTGGCCCAGCTAGGAGTTGAGGCCATGATAGCCCCACTTTTGAGAGCCTGGGCTCTGGTGCTTCAGGAGGTGGAAAACCAAAGAACTGGTGCTAATCAGGCTCTGGCTCCAGTTAAGCACTGGAACCGTTTTGGTGGAAAAGACCTAATAGTGACCATCAGGTTCTTGGTCACCTCCCTGACTAAGGCCCTTCTCCCCCGATTGCTCAGTTTAGATGGCCGGCCAGCTCTAGAAAGAGTCCTGGTGGTTCTGAACTCCTTCCATTTACGGATGATGGAGGCCACTGTGCTCATTGGGACCTTCAAAGCAGCAGAAACTTTTCCTGTACCCTTCCCCAGATTTGTGCCTCCAGACAGTTCTGTCTCGGAGGTCTACAGACAATTCCTTTGACTTCGTGCTTGGTTTGTGCTCTGACATGCACTGTCAACTGTGGGACCTTATATAGACAGGTGTGTGCCTTTCCAAATCATGTCCAATCAACTGAATTTACCACAGGTGGACTCCAATTAAGCTGTAGACACATCTCAAAGATGATCAGTGGAAACAGGATGCACCTGAGCTCAGTTTTGAGCTTCATGGCAAAGGCTGTGAATACTTACGTACATGTGATTTCTTAGTTTTTATTTTTAACAAATTTGCAAAACTCAAAAAAAAAAAAACTTTTTCACATTGTCATTATGGGGTATTGTGTGTAGAATTTTGAGGAAAAAATTAATTCATTTTGGAATAAGGCTGTAACATAACAAAATGTGGAAAAAGTGAAGCGCTGTGAATACTTTCCTGATGCACTGTAACAAGGGCAGAAACAAGCTTCAGTTTTTGACTAGAAAATCTAAAATTCTCAACAGAGCTTCTAGCTAGGAGCAAAAGTCAACCGAATCACTGTATTAATTTAGAACATGTGCTCATATAACTGACCTGAATTATTTTAGCTTTAAAACTTCATGCAGAGAAAGAAAAGTCTACCAACCTATGTGTACGTCAGAGCACCGTTGTCTTTTTGTTTTGTTTTGTTTTTTCAGAACAGAAACTGTCAGTAATAACTATAATCGTACCCATTTCTCTCCACAGGTTGTTTTCAGCATGCAGCACAGAAGGAGGGGATCCTACCTGGGCCTGCTGCTCCTGGCCTCCCAGGCGTTTCAGCTGGGCCTGGACAGCATCCCTCCCGTCACTCTGGCTGTTTTGGGTCTCAGTGTCTATGTCTTCCTGTTCCCCGCTGCCCCACTCATGAAGGTAAGTCACTGATAAAGCACTAATACTCATGAAGTTGAAATGCTCAACATTTGTGACTTTGGTTTGATTTATAGCTTAGTAATTATTAATATCAACATGCAAACGCTGCTGTCTTCTGCTCCCCAGGCCTGTGTGAGTGTCCAGCAGGCGTACGGGTATAAAGACTGGCGGCGGCTCCTCCTGTCCCCTCTGCATCACGTCGATGACTGGCATTTGTACTTCAACATGGTGTCCTTCCTTTGGAAAGGAGTCAAGCTGGAGCGACGGCTGGGGGGAGCCTGGTTCCTGTACCTGCTGTCGGTCTTTTCCCTGCTCACAGGATTGGTCTATCTGCTGATTGAGGCCGTGTTGACTGAGCTCACCCAGGACCAATCCTACAGCATGACTTGTGCTGTTGTGTTCTCAGGTGATCCACTCACTGATAAAATGTGTAGTCAGTAGGCGACACAGGGTGGGGGGACATGCCATCCCTTGTTATCAAAATGATTAAAAAGCAAAAAAATTCCTCGATCCAGATTGTGATCCCAATCACCACCAAAATCTAATCATCTGTTCCCCGTGCCATTACGCACCGTTCCTGAAAATTTCATCAAAATCCATTCAGAACTTTTTGAGTTATGTTGCTAACAGACAGACAGACAAACAAACCAACCAACGCTGGCAAAAACATTACCTCCTCCCTTGGCAGAGGTAAAAATGCATTGAGAATCATTTTAGAATGAAATCAGAGACCCTGAATCACAACTGAATGTCGAGATCAGATAGAGTGATGATATAGAATGAAGTACGTGGCGGTAATGCAGCTGTAAGCTGGTTGCCAACCGCCAATCAAATCTTTTTTTTTTTTTTTTTTTTCCCCTTGTCCTGTCAGGCAGCTAGGCAAACAGAACAGGGATCTGTCACCCTTACTGTGCCAAAACAGATTTACTTTGCCAAGAGGAGCCTATACAGTACCTAACTTTGCACTGTATATTGTTGTAAACTCCTCCTGTAATAACTTTTAATACTTTATTTAAATTGTTTTACCCATGGAAGACCCAACAGGATGGGGAAGAGGGACAGGAAGTGTGTGATGGGGGGAAAGAAAAGGGAGGGGAACAGACAAAAAAAAAAAAAAAAAAAACGACAACTAAAACAAACAAGACAAACTGCTTCTTCCACCGGAGATGTCTCAACACGAGTCTGGTTTCTGCACCTGTTAAAGGAGAGACACTTGTGCATGTATGTCTGTGTGCCTATATATGAGAACGCGTGCAAAATAAGTGTGTGCATGTGAGTGGTTTGTCAGGAAACATACGAGCGGAGGGCCGGTCGCAGCAGCTCTCCCCTCGAGGACCCCGAGCAGGCAAGGCAGCGCCACCAACCCCCAGCCCCGAGGTCAGCAAGCCCCAGGAAAGCCAGGCATCCACCCCCGGAGGGACGATTAAGAGAGGGCAGGCCGCCCGGCGGCCGGCGCGGTGATCCCACACCCCTGGACCCGCTCGACCCCCACCCCCCCAGCGGGGCCAACATCCGCCCCTGGGCCCCAGGCACCAGGAGGCCAGCGACCCCACCCCCCAGGACAGAGACCAGCCAGCGTCCCCCGGCGCGAGCCCCCCCAGGCACCCCCACAGCGGCCCCGCCCCAGCGCCTCGGCCACACACCCCGGGGGCCCCCACGTCCAAAGAAGTCCCCTCGCCCAGGTGAGCCCATGTTGCCGAGAGGCACTACCCCCCTTTTTAATCCAGCACCTCCCGACTCGCAGTCACACCCCTCCCCATACCTTCACACCCACATGTTCCCATGCACACCCCTCTCACTCACCCAGACCGACCCATTCTCTCTCACTCCAGTACCCACTCAAATTCACTCCTCATTCACCTTTATTTCAAAAGGCGGCTGCAAAGCAGATGCAGCGAGCCTGAACATGCACCAGTGCCCGGCAGTGACCAGGGAGGCCACCGGCGCAGGCCACAGAAGCAGACCCCCACCCCCCGGCGCCCATCTGAGCGAACAAACAGCAGACCACCGCAGGCGCCCCACGATGCCACCCGGCATGCAAAGCGCCGCACAAAACCGGCCCACCATCACCACCTCCATTCATCACCCTCTCACTCACACTTAGACTGATATTCAGCCCCCCGTCACTTCCTTGGTTGTATCTATATATTTAGTAGCATCCAGGGATTTTGACAACATGATAGGTCCTAGGCTCCCCACCAGACCCCCACGCCCCCTGCAAGAGCAGGGCAACAGGGGTGGGGGAAGACCCCCACCTCCTCCCCCCCGCACAGAATATGGTGGGTGGGTGTCAGTTATATGATTGTGTATAAATGTGTGGAGTACTAAAGTGCAATTAAAATTGGGGGGATAGTGATTGAAGCATCGTTAGCTACTGTGATGGGCAGCAGAGCCCCCATCCCCCCAAGCCCTCAGTGTCTAAAATGCAATTAAAATTGAGGTGAGTGCAGCCCCACCACGCAGCAAAGGTATCCCCTTCACCGACACAGTGCGGCACACCCCCACCCCAAAGCCCTAAATGTAACAAAAAAGATCAGGGGGAGGGGGAGGGCGGGAAATAAGACTGGGAGGTAGGCGGTCTAAAAACAAGGCCGTCTCCCCCCCAGAAGCCAGCTTGCAGACTGGTTTATGAGGCCACCCACTGCCACCGCCAGTCAAATCTAAAAGAAGAAGAAGAGTCGTGAGGTGCCTAAAGATCCCCAGCCCTGATTCAGACCTGGGGAGCTGAGGAGGACGACTGACTTATCGGACCTCTAGCAGTTTTAGTTGGCGACCTCTGGGCTAGCGCCTTGCATGTGTGTGAATGTGGGGATAGCAGGATCTGTAAAGCGCTTTGGTCAATCAGAGATGAGTAAAAAGCACTATATAAGTGAAAGCCATTTACCATATAAAGCTACTTCAGCATCCCTTTATGAAATTAAAAACTCATAAACTGAATGCAGCAGTTTGAAAACGAAACAAGTTGCTGTGACTGCAGCACTTGGGCCAATCTTTTAAAGTAAGAGCCAAACCTTCAGAATAAAATCTTCTTCTTTTAGAATCAAGAACATTGTCAATAATAGATTTAAATCTCTCTCTCACTCTCTCTGAGGGCTGAAAAACAAAGTAAATAATAGTAAATTTATAAATAATTTCATTGATCTACTGAAAAATGAAGTTATTTATCCTACATTACAGTGTATACCTCCACGAGTGAATAAATGAAATTAAAAAATTGCTGGAAAAAAGAAACTGAAGTAAATTCGTTTGTAGAGTTGATTTGAGGTCACATTGCCCAGCCTTATAACAAATGATTTGTAATTTATGTATTTTATTAAAACTGACACTTCAGAGACGTCCCAGTAGTCTGATGTTTACGACATAAACCATCGAGTGCTGCTCCAACTCAGTGGTCCCTGGTTGGATTAGTGATCCTTCCTGCACGTCTCTCCCCCGTTCTTCACCCCATTTCCTGTCCGTCTCTTTCTTCACTGTGTCTTCCCAATAATGGCTTCTCATCTCATACAACGTTTAAATGCACAAACGGCACAACTGCAACTTGGTTATGAGATGTAAAAACTTAAGACTTGAGTTCACGAGGAACACAGATCTATTTTGGGTGTGTTGAAATTAAAATTTATTTTGGATCCAGTTGCTTCCTAAAAACAACAATGTGATTAACCTTGTCAGTTTCTGGCTTCCCAGCTTCATTTACTTTGCTCACAGAGGATGGTCGGTGATGTGTCAAACGCTGTTTAAGGCTGTGAATGAGAACTTCCAGCAGATGGCAGTGTTTTACTAGACAGCAGCTCATGTGCTCTTCTCCTTCAGGGCCTCCTTCATTGGTCACCTGGCAGGAATCCTGGTAGGTCTGCTCTACGCTGCTGGACCACTGAAGAAACTGATGAAGAAATGTGCAGGTGTGAGATTCTAGCATATTTACAGATTCAGTTTTACTAAGTGACATAATCCTTAGAATTGTTTATATGACAGCTATAACCCCAGATAAAAGTTTAAGAACCACAATATGAAGCCACTGTTGCTGATATATTTTCCACAGACATTGTGACATCGGATGGATATAACTCACGCCCCCGTGCACACTGCAGGTCTTCAGGTACGGGATAATCCAGGAACATTTACTGAGGATAATAGAAGAGCTTGCAGGAATATTAAATGTACCTGATTTTGTAACTTTAATGATACCTGAGAATGGACTGTACACTATAGCTGATTTTGACTCAGTGATACATAAACTTGCATATGCACAGATTACTCTGGCGCTAGTGGAATGTACTCCGGAAACCCTCCTTATGGCGCGGGTTACACCACAGACCGTCGTCTTCCACAGGTGGACTGACAGGAGGAGCAGCTGGAGGCGGCCATCAGGAACAGCCAGAATGACAGAGGTGAGAGGGGAGGAGCAGGATTTGTGATCATACTTCATTTCAAAAGCCAAATACCTTGTATTTAGATCTAAATGTATTTTATTTTATAGGTGAAGCAACTCCTCCTTATGGCTTCCACTTCCTCAACAAAGACAGAGCTGAGGAAATGAGGCGGATGAGACTGAGGAGGTTTGACCGATGAGCTCCCACGCCGCGGCGGGAAGGGAGAGGATTTTGGAGAATAGAAGTGATCTCAACCACACAGGCTGGAACATTTATGAACTCTCATGGTGTGGTCGTTGTTACTGTGGCCCTGAGCGTGCATCAGCTGGAGACAGCTGTGCTGATGTCAGGAAGAGGGGCATCCATGTAGTGATAAACTTTCTTCTTCTTTTAGATTTGATTGGCGGTTGGCAACCAGCATACAGGTGCATTACCGCCACTGACTTGATTATCATCACAGCACGGTGGTGCAGTGGTTAGCACTGTTGCCTAACAGCTAGAAGGTTCCAGGTTCGAATCCCCAGGTTGGCAGGGGTAGGAGCCTTTTTGTGTGGAGTTTGCATGTTCTCCCTGTGCTGCATGGGTTTACTCCGGGGGCTCTGGTTTCCTCCCACGATCCAAAGACATGCATGTTAGGTTAACTGGTTGTTCTAAATTGTCCCTAGATATCTGTCTCCTATAGGCCCTTAGAGTAGAGGGTTAGAACTAGTGAAGCGCTTTGGGACTAGAAAAAGCACTATATAAGTACAGGTCCTTATCCCCTTATCCCTTATGTCTTTGTATAAGGAGTTCTGAACAACTCCTTATGTGTGAAAAAATTATCCGTCCCTGGACTGCATCCGAGGTGCGGCATGATGGTTCCTACCAATACAGATTTTCTTGAATCACTCAATGCTGTGGTGTCTATATGACATCATATAGACCAAAGGAAGGTCATAGGCGATCCTATGATCCTTTAGCAAGTCCTATGGTCGTGACACACAGACAGAGGTTTCTTGAATTATATATAGAATAATGATGATGGGGTGTTGGTTTTGCACAAAGAGAAAATGCATGCATGCATCATTGGTCTGTGCTGCCAGGTGTTTAGTTAAAGCCCAGGCTGTTATGAAGGGAGAAGGAAGGGATTCAATTATTGTGATGTTAAATGAAATCAAGTTTATCATGGCAAGCACAGATGCACACCTGACTCACTGTGTTCCCAGTTGTGCAACATGCAGCCATCAGTAGTGCTGGAGTGTGCGAGTCTGTGAGGAGATGAAGTGGCTCACAATGCAGAAATGGGACCCACTTTACCTTGGCAAGAGTAAAAGTTTTTTTTTTTTTTTTAATCTATTTAGGATTAGGAAACAAAAATAGTGTATATAAGAGATCGCAAAAATAAAATCACAGGACAAAAGAAAAATAGATTGCAGACAAAACTAAAATCAGAAACAAACAGGGTTTACTGGCAAAGGATGAAAGAAAAATGATCCTGAAAGTTCAAGGTTGTGTGTTTCAGGGTCTTTGGAGGTTTTTGTGTAACTTCTTCAAATAAAATCCCACTTCTGTTTTAAATTATTGCATTCTCCTTCATTTTGTCCATCTACATTTATATTGTAATATTTTCTTATTGAAATAAACAGGATCAAATTGTGTCTTATTTCATTTTCAGTGTTACCATTTTAATAAAAATCATCTTTTCAGCCTGTTTATTTTAACCAAACTTTTAATTTGTGTGACATAAAAACGTGACCAACTATTGTGGGACTCAGACTTTATTTCAGACTTACTACTTTCTTCAAGAATGAACTGAATTAAATGTGCTGCAGCCTCCTAAGATGATTAAATTGATTACTGCTGCAAATCATCTTTTTTCAAACTGCATAATTAACCAAAAATGTAATTAAATTGCTTAAATGGTGGGTAATACAGAATAAACACCAAGTCTTTGTCATATATTTTTATTTTGACAAAGATCTTAAATTCTTGTCAAGGCAGTATTTTTGTGTGTGTGTGGAGCAGGGGTGAAGGGATGGTCAGCGATGAACAGGTGATCAACGACATGGCGCTCTGAACTGAGTAATTCCCCTACCTCAAGTCAGCATAGCATGCTGACTTAAGGTAGGGGTGTGGAGAAAGAAGGCAGGTGAGGCAACGAGCTGACACAGAACTTTATTCTTCCTCCAACATAACTTATAGCAAAAGAGAATCCCGGGTCTCTGCGCATTCCTCTTTTATATCTTTATTTCCATGCATCGAGACCCGGAACTTCCGACCATAACACATTATTATTTGAACAAAGAAGTGTGTGGCACATTAACATGACATAACACCAGCGCCGCTCCAACACCCTTCTTCTCTTAGCAGCACCACCGGCAACCCTTACTCTCCCCAGTGGGGCACATAAGGTGCTTTTCCATTTGGAACAGTTTGGCCTCGTTTGGCCTCCTTTCGCACGGTACAGTTCAGCTCGCATGTTTTTCTACTGCACTAGGTGTCATTTGAAGTGGGTGGGAAATAGTTAAAAGGTAGGTGGCGCAACCCTCTCCCTCCCGCTACATAAAACAAACGTAACTGGCGTAAATCAAGCGTAACGTTACGCAAAACACAAGTTGGCAGGATATGAGGCGTCTGCGTTCTCTGGCTGTTTTTGCCAGAATAAAGGCAAAAACGGAGAACAGAAGGCAAACCCGCAATACGACACACTCTGGAAAGGTACTGGTGTGGCCCATATGTAGGTTACATACTCCCCACAAATGTGTTGCTGTATGTTTATTGTGTGCTTCACGTCTCATGGAACAAAGAGGACTGAGACTCTGGGATTCAGCAGAGGAGTGTGAGATTCGGCCTTTGTTTCCGGGAGACGACTGGGGAAGATTTCCGGGCCACAGAGACTAGAGGACAATGGCGTGAGATCAAAGGGGTTAATTTGTGATTGAGATTAAGTACCATGTGACTGTATGTTTGATCAAACACCATGTGACTGCTGTTTCGTGCCCTGGGTATAAAACCCCTGATGTGAGATGAAAACTTCCTCTTGATTTGCTTTGAGATTTGATAGAGATGTGCTCTGTGAATAAAGCTGAATCTGAGGAACAAACTCAGCCTCATCCTTGAACACATTCTCCACACTGGAGCATTTAGAAGCCATGAGGATGCGAACTACATTATGTATGACTGTAAGCTAATGATTGCTAATGCTACTTTGCTTTTAAGTCCACCGTACAACATTGTAATGTCGGCAAGTTATCGATATTAGGTCCTAAAATCTGTATTCTGTGTGTGTGTTTCAGATGGCTCTCTTGTGGCAAAAATATCACTTCAAACGGTCGGCGTTAATGTTCATCACAGTGATGTGACCCGAAGTTCACGAACGCGAAGTGGCTATAATGTCTGTAGAAATGTTTAGCTTCCTGTGAAATAAATTGATCTGATCTATGTCAAAATCATCGTCACTGTTGAGACGTCATGGGATTTACCTGCTCCAGCCAGTGGTGTCGTGGCAAAACATGGATCAGGTGCCATATTGTAGCATATGAGCCGTTAAATATATATTTCAACAGGTAAACAGTACTGAGTTAGGCATAAGATATATTTAGCAATTATGATGCATTTTAAGCCAAAACAAATGGATCTAGGATTAGAAGTAATTAAAATAAAGCAGTCCCAAGGTTACATGGAGAAATAGGTGGATTAACTGGAAATATATCGTATTGAGTATTGCTGACTACCTGTAGATACTGTATAAATATATATTCTCTGCATCAACAGTGAACTATACATGTATTCATGTAGTATTGCCCTGGGAATTTTGACAATAAACCTTCGTACTTTTGCAGATGTCTCTATTTTGTTTTACAGTCTTCAGCAAATGATTGTTTTGGTTACTTTTCTTAAAAATAAGCCATTATTTTCAAAGTCACTGATAAATGGTTCGTACTGTTGACTCTTTTCCCACCAGTGTCTGAACAGACAAAATAGAAAATCATGATGCAAACACATAAATCACTAAATTGTTTATTCCAATCAGCAGCAAATTACAGATTATTTAGAATGTGCAAAATTCAAACTGTAAAAAAAAAAAAAAAAAACTGGAATGGGTAACAGCCACGCTGCCTCACTGAGAAGCAACTGGATCGGCCCCTTGTACTGGTCCCGGTTCAGCAGATCTTCAGCCTGCACCTCTAAATCGTGAGGCAAGGTCTGGTTTGGGTGGATCGTTTTCCCCTTGCCTAGATGAAAGACAGAAATGGGTGGTGGATAATTAAAGTTTAAAACATATTTGAGAAATGAATGAATCTTTATTTTGGATAATTAGATTAAAAGAACGGAACAGAATAATAGAACAAAGGGGGAAAAATCCAATAAGGTCAAATTAAACAGGAACTCCTCGGATTATACAATTCAACATAACTTATCAGAAATGGGTGATGGCTGAAGCCACAGCTTATATTGCCCACCCATGTTCCAGCTAAGAATTCAAAAATAAAATAAGAGTGATTACAAATCAGAACAAAGCCAAGACAAAACGTGACAAAAAACTAAGCAACAGCACAACACAGACTGGATATGATAATCCTTGTGTGATTTTACATGTCGTTTTGTATATACAGCCGTGGACAAAATTGTTGGTACCCCTCTGTTAATCGAAGAAAAACCCACAATGATCACAGAAATAACTTGAATCTGACAAAAGTGGTAATAAATAAAAATTCTATGAAAATTAACCAATGAAAATCAGACAATGATTTTGAATTGTGGTTCAACAGAATTATTTTAAAAAACAAACTCATGAAACAGACCTGGACAAAAATGATGGTACTTCTAGAAAAGATTGAAAATAGGCCCTAGGGACATGAACATGATCATAGGGACATGTTCAACCAAGACGTGTCCTCTAATTAACATCACAGGTGTCTACAAACTTGTAATCAGTCAGCCTATTTAAAGGGTGACAAGTAGTCACTGTGCTGTGACCATTGTGGGTTTTTCTTTCATTAACAGAGGGGTACCAACAATTTTGTCGAAGTGTGTATGTTTGGAGTATTTATTCCTTTAGTTTTTGTTTAAATTGTCCAAGCTTTGTACATGATTTTAATTCAGGTCCAAAAGCGTTCCACAGGCTGACTCCTTGCACTGAAACACAGTGTTGCTTGGTGGTAGTTCTCAGACCCCAGGGCAGACCCCGAACTCACTGGAGAGACAACATCTCCCAGTTGGTCTGGGAACACCTTGGTATCCTCTCTGAAGATCTGGAGCAGGTGGCTGAGGAGAAGGAAGTCTGGGCTTCTCTGCTTGAACTGCTGCCTCTGCGACCCGGACCTCCGGAAAAGCGGTAGAAGATGGATGGATGGATGTCATGTATGAGAGCATTAATGAATGATACAAAGTCTATAGTGTGGGTTGATTCAGCAAAATATTTCACTCTGCGCAGTACTGTGACTGATTTGCATATTTTACCTTTAATATAATTAATATGTGACTTCCAACACAGTTTATTATCAATTATTACACCAAGGATTTTAATTTTGGATACCCTTTCAATCTCTACACCATTTATATTGAGTTTAAATACTGAGTTGTTGTGATGGTGTGAAATAACGTTATCAATAAAATTTAGCCACCGCTGTGTCGCCCTGGTTTCAAGTGTGGCTGGTGTTTTGTGCTTGTATTGCTAAAATATAAAAGGAAGCACTACAATGGCTCTCAAATATTTGTAATGTGTTCTATTACAGAATGAGTTTAAAGATGAAATACTATACACATATAAACTAAATTCTAATGGTGACTGAACATCTCCCATTCCCCAAGGTGCAAGATACACTATTATGACTAGAACTCATAAAGGATCACAGAAATGATCTGATAAAAATAAATAAACAAGCGGTTTATTTTATGGTGGCTATTATTGGATGTGCCATTCATTTTCAATTACTCTGTAATTAATATTCACACAAATAAATCTCAATTCAGTCCCTTTCATATTAAGTGGAAATTGTGCTCCTTTAAATTTGGCACTTTACCTAAACTTTAACTTAAAGCGAGGTAGTTGGATCCGGGAAAAAAAAATGCTTTTTTTGCGTGCATGGAAAGAAAATCCTACAGACACATATAGCGCGATTGTCTGCAAGTGTGAATGACCTCTTCCACGAGCAAATGTACGTTTTTTGGTCCTTGGCTGTTTAAATTGAATTCTTTCCTCCCGAAAATATCATTTTTGAATATTAATTACAGCTAAATGGGAGCAGTTTCGATGCCGACGTTTCACATGCTAATATACGTGTTCTATACACCATCAGCTTTTGCGTATCCGACTACCTCGCTTTAAAAAGCAAAAGATTTGACTATAAATATGATGTGTTGTTTACCTGTCACAATACATTGGTGTCAAAACGTCGCCATTCTGAGCAGATCCTGTCTGGACTCTACAATGAAATACACACAAATTAAGTTCATGCACAGCACGAAAGTGCAACATGTAAATAAATAAATAAATAAATAAATAAAATAAACTTTTAACCAGGATTACAACTAGCTTATTTCATCAGATATTGTCAACACAAAAAAACAACATACAAGGACGGACATAGCATTAAGCTAGGTCATCGTTTAAACACGATTAAGTTTTCGTCTGTCCTAAGTGAACTTTCCACTGTTGGAAAAAATAAAGCATGAATATCACATCACTCACCGTCCTGTATATCACAATATCACGGCTTCAACTGCTGAAGTTGGGTGCGTCGCGGCTGTACATTCAATTCAATTTGGGTGGCTAGGTCTAATTCCCGGTGCATCTCCGTCTATTTTGTGGTGGGCCTGCTTGTACGCCCCACTGCAGGCTCAGTCTGCTTCCCTCTGCATTCTCTCATCAGCCGAAACGCGCAGGAAACTCTGCTGGACCGCGGTGTTAGATTTCTGCTGATTTCTGTTTAGCCATTCTCTCGTTGTGGTTTATAATATCACTTGTTCGTGGGCTCACTGAAGAAAAATTGCAAATGGCGACCAGCAAGCGATTCTCGAAAGTCAGCGTAACGCCCACTCTCATGACGCTACGCCCAGACCAATGAATGGCCAGCAGTGGCGTGACGAAACCGTGCCGGTACCCTTCGGACCTACTTTTATCGGTGCCGATAAAAGTGGAACAGTTCCGAAATAACGGAACTGTGAGGCCATTGGGTGCCAAAAGGAAAAGCGGACAAAGGAGGCCGAACCGTGCGAAAGGAGGCCAAACAAAGCCAAACTGTTCCAAATGGAAAAGCGCCTATAGACCCAACAGTTCCGTCTGATACCCCCGGTGGCACCTCCTCCTTCAGTCCATTGTTCTCCCCTTCCCCTGCCTTCTATGGGTGGAGAAACCCCCACACCATGCCCCCACAGGGGCTCATTTCAGGGCTCATAAAGCCACTTCCTGATTTCTGACTGGGACAGGCCTAAACCCTCAGTCACTTAACGTGAATGCACCTAAATTCAACAAGTCTGCGCAGGTGGAGAATGAGATTCGGCCACAGACATGAATGCATTTGAAGCATCAATGCAAAGAGGAGTCACTACATAATTTCATAAACATCCATCCATCCATTTTCTACTGCTTTTCTGGAGGTCTGGTTGAAGACCAAAGCGGGATTATGTTATGGATCCATCCGTCCGTCTGTCCCACTTTTGTGAAATTAACTACAGGTTTGTTACGATTTTTTTTTGTTTTAAAACTTGGTACCATGGTTGGATATACACTAAGGATGTGCATGTCATAATTTGGTTGTGATCAGATGATTTTTGCAGGAGTTGTGACCCCTGACCTATGACCTCTTATTTCATCTCACCTCAAAGACAGTAACTGTCCTGTGAAATCAACTCCTCCTACAATTTTGGTCCGATTGTTTTGAAACTTGTTTCCATGGATTGATATAATCTGATGATGCGCATATTGCAGTTTCACTCTCATCGGATGACCTTGAGGTCAGAGGTCAGATTTTTCCCTAAATCTTCTAAACACAATAACTACTGAAAGAAATATTACTATAAAACAAGTAAAGCTAGGGCCACCAAACCTGGTACACAGGTTGACCTTGGGATCGTGACCTCAGACTATGGGTTTGGGGTCAGAAAGGTCAAAGGTCAAGGTTAACATTCCCTATGCCTTATAACTATGAGTAAAGTTAAGGTCACCAAACTTGGTACACAGGTTCACCCTGTAACCCTGAAGTCTGACTCTGGTTTTGGGAGCGCAAGGTCAAAGGTCAACATCAAAATGGCTTATAAACTATATCTCAACAACAAAGAAAGTTAGGGTCACCAAACCCGGTACACAGGTTCACTCTGAGACCGTAATCTCGGACTACAGGTTTGGGGTCAAAGGTCAAGTTTGGCACTCCCTATGATCTCTTACTTTAGAAGGTGTAAAGCTCTCTAGGGTCACCATACTTGCTACACGGGTTCACCTTGGGATCCTGACCTGCAATTATGGGTTGGATACTTTGTTTTATATTTGTGGATGATGGGCTTATCATAATTTGGTTCTGCCACAGTGATTATATTGAAAAGTTGAAATTGCTGTCCGTCAATAATTATTGGGATCTTCAAAGAAAACGGAGGCGGGGGATGTTGCACTCCCCTCAGAGTGCTCTTGTTATGCTAGTCATCATGAGCACATTATTGTGTATTGTGTGTAACGGCCCTGGGTGTATGGCCCAGCACTAGTCTGTGATCAAAGTCGTACCAAAGAATTACATCACTGTCTCTGATTCCTTACAGCCCTGAGGCGAGATGGGATCTAGGACAGCTTAAACCAGAGTCCAAAACACCTAACGAGTCATCACACGGTTAACCACATACTACCGTGATGTGACAGCTTATGTCATGAAGCCCCGTCTCCACCGATGTGGCGTTTCGGACAGGGTGAATAGGTCAAACGCTTGGGTTGTAAACATCCCAGTAGGTGGACGTGAAACGCTTTTGCTATCAGACATGTTTGACAGTTTACATGGTTGGATTTTGTTTTCTGCCAGGGGAAGCGTGGGAGCTGAGACGAGCACAGGAGCCTAGCAGAACATGAATGAGGAAGGCTGAGGAGTGGTGGCGGGATGACAGGACGGGGACAACACACCGCCGTCGTCTGCGTCTGTGGGACGGGCACACATTAATGACAGTTCTTGGCACGTCGGTGGGTCTGTTTCAGCTCATCGTCTAATATCTACACCTCCCCTGTTAGCAGATCTGACTGATTAGTTTTGTGAGGGACTGCACCTGCTGTGTCACCTTCACTGAGCGTGACAGAAAAAAAAAAACCTTTACTGAATCCAGGAGAGTATAATTATAATGGGTTTTTCTCATGATTTTGCAGTTTATCTCATAAACTTGTGACATTTTTCTTTAAATTTACTTTTTTTTGTAATTTTGCTGCCTTTTTTCCCCCATAACTGTGAAAGTTTTTCTCATAAATTTTCATCTTTTTTCTTGTAAATTTGCAGTTTTTTTCTTGTGAATTTGACTTGACTTTTTCTTTAGATTTACAAAATTTTCTTGTGATTTTGTTACCTGTTTCCCCTTATAAAATTACAACTTTTTTCTTTTAAATTTGAATTTTTTTTCATGAATTTGAGCAGCTTTGTTTTGTAAATTTGCAACAGTTTTCCTCATAAATTTACAACTTTTTTCCTTATAACTGTGGAACTTTTTCTCATAAAATTCATCAAAAAAATTGCAAATTTGAAAGAAAAAAGTTGCAATTTTATGAGAAAAAATGTAGCAAAATGACAAGAAAAGTTTTGTAAATTTAAAGAAAAAATGCACGTTTACAAGAAAAAAATTGGAACTTTTTTTTTAACTTTGCAGTTTTTCATGAATTTGAACATTTTGTCTTGTAATTTTACAACCGTCTCTCATAATTTTGCAACTTTTTTCTCATACAGCGGGGAAATAAGTATTGAACACATCAACATTTTTCTCATTAAACATATTTCTGGTGGAGCCATTGACCTGAGATTTTCACCAGATATCGGTAGCAAACCAAGTAATCCATACATACAAAGAAATTAAGGCAACTGTGTTCACAAAACAAGCTGTTTAATAAAGTGGAATGACACAGGGAATAAGCCCATTCTTCCACACAAACTATCTTCAAATCTTGAAGGTTCCATATGAACTCTGATCTTCAGTTCATTCCATAGATTTTTAATTGGATTTAGGTCAGGTGACTGACTGGGCCATTCTAGCAGCTTTATTTCCCTTCTCTGGAGCCAGTTGAGAGTTTTCTTGGCTGTGTGTTTGGAATCATTGTCTTGCTGAAATGTCCACCCTTGTTTTATCTTCAGCATCTGCTGGGATAGGCTCCAGCCCCCCCGCGACCCGAAAAGGATTAAGCGGAAGAAGATGGATGGATGGATGGATCTTGGCAGATGGTAACAGGTTCTTATCAAGCATGTCTCTGTACATTTGGCCATTCATCTCGGAGAGGCGCTCTGGCCACCGGCAGAGTGAAGAGGCCTTGCCGTCACAGGCCCGTGGCTCTGAGAGAGATCCGTCGCTGCCAGAAATCCACGGAGCTGCTCATCCGTAAGCTGCCCGTCCAGCGCCTGGTGAAGGAGATCGCTCAGGACTTCAAGACCGTCCTGCGTTTCCTGAGCTTCGCCGTCATGGCACTGCAGGAGACCAGCGAGGCCCACCTGGTGGGTCTCTTCTTCGCTAAGGGGGTCACCATCATGCCCAAACACTTCCAGCTGGCCCGCTGCATCCGCGGAGAGCTTAGACTTTCTGCTGCACATTCACCAACCAACCATAATGCTCTGCACTGTGTGTCTATATATATACATTTATAGTAATATGGACATATGTTTACTAGATGTTGTTTTTTTTTTTTTTTTCTTGCCTTCTGATTGTTGCTCTGAGTGTTGCTGTCCCTATGCTGTTGCAATCCTGGAATTTCCCCATTGTGGGACTAATAAAGGCTTATCTTATCTTATCTTATCTTATCTTTCCTTCAGTTATATGAAGTCTGCCTGTACCATGTGCTGAAAAACACCTCACACCATGATGCTCCCACCTCCAAACTTCACTGTTGGTATGGTGTTTTTGGGCTGATGTGCAGTGCCATTTCTCCTCTCAACATGCTGTGTGTTGTGGCATCCAAAAAGTTCAGTTTTGGGCTCATCTGACCACGTTATATTCTCCCAGTATTTTACTGGCTTGCCAAAATGTTGTGCAGCAAACTTTAAACAAGCTTCAACATGCTTTTTCTTCAGCAATGGAGTCTTGCGAGGTGAGCGGGCATACAGCCCATGTCAGTTGAGTGCATTGCATATTGTTTTCTTTGAAACAGCATTACCTCTGTAATTTCCCAGTTTGGGATCAATAAAGTACATCTATCGATCTACCTGCTAACTCCAGGTCTTTCTGGAGCTCTCCATAAGTGGTTTTCGGCTCTTGGATAACTCTTCTGATCTTTTTTTTTGACTCCTCTGTCAGAAATCTTGCAAGGAGCTCCTGGTCATGGCCGGTTTATGGCAAAATGATGCTTTTTCCACTTCCGAATGATGGCTCCAGCAGTGCTCACTGGAACATTCAGCAGTTTAGAAATGCACCTGTAACCAATGCCATCATTATATTTTGCAGCAATAAGGTTGCAAACATCTAGAGAGAGCTCTTTGCTTCTACCCATCATGAGTTCTGATGTGTGTGGCAATCTGATATTCACAGACCTTTTTAAAAGCTGTCAGTCAGGACTTAACCAGCTGAAATTAATTTGCACTGATGGGGATGGGATGGCTTCCTATATTCTGATGGATTTCGGCTGGTTTCTTGGCTTTCTATGCCTTTTTGCACCTCTTTTTTCTTCATGTGTTCAATACTTATTCCCTGTGTCATTCCACCTTATTAAATATACTGTAACTTGTTTTGTGAACACAGTTGTCTTGATTTCTTTGTATGTATGGATTACTTGGATTGTTACTGATATCTGGTGAAAATCTCAGGTCAGTGGCTCCATCAGAAATATGTTGACTGAGAAAAATGTTGACGTGTTCAATACTTATTTTCCCCATTGTAATTGTGGAATTTTTTCCTCATAGATTTTCATCTTTTTTTTAAAAAAAAACCTGCAACATTCATATGGATGTAGATTAAATCTTTGTTATATAATGGTTTTATTTTTTTCTATTCATCTACACAGTCTTCTTGCTCGTCTTTTGGCTGCTGCCTTTAGGGGTCACCACAGCGGATCATCTGTAATCTTGTCTTATTCATCATGATCTGCATGTTTGGCAAAGATTTTACATCCGATGCCCTTCCTGACACAACCCTCCCCATTTACCCGGGCTTGGGACCGGTACTAGGAGTACACTGGCTTGTGCACCCCCTGTGCCTGGGTTCTATTCATTTGCACAATTAGCCATTTTTGTTTTCTTCCTCCAGTAGATTTTACGGGCGGTCTGCTTGGTTCTTGCCATCGCTCTTTATTATTCTGTCTTATATTTCTTTCACGCCGCCTAAACTCCAGCCCGGCACCCGCGTCATTTTCGCTACAGCTCCCGGTATGTCGAGTTTCCCATTAGCACCGGGCGGCGGCCAAGTGCTAGCTAGCACTAGCTCCTCCCCGCTGTAACGTCTCCCGCTGCAAACCGTGGCTCCGTCCGCCGACCCGGGAGACCCCCGGGGTGATCCGTGCGTCCGTGATATATATACAGAGTGAAAGGTGTAGAAAGAAGAAGGAAGATAAAAAGAAAAAAAAGGCTGTTGCAACAGGCAGCCGACTCGTGTGGCGCCGCCGGTCCGGCGGAACCGGAATAATAATGGATTGCATTAATATAGCGCCTTTCATTCAAATTTTCAGGAAAGGTGTGTAATGGCACACTGAACACATGATTAGATTTTGGTGATGATCTCAAAATGCATACCTCTGCCAAGGCTCTTATCTTCTCAGACTGTTAGCAACAATACTCCAAAACTACTGGAAGGATTTGGATGAAATTTTCACCACAGGTGTCCCTTGGCCCAAAGATGAACTCATTAGATGTTGGAGGTGATCCATGAGTGCATACCTCTGCCAAGGCCCCATCTCACAATGTACAGATGGATGGCGATATGGATGGACAAAGGGAGGGAGGGATAGAGCTTTGGCAGAGGTATGCACTCTCTGAGTGCCCTCTAGTTTACATAATACATTTTTACTATATGGTATGGAAAATTCAATTCAATTCAACTTTATTTATATAGCGCCATTTCACAACAACAGTCATCTCATAGCACTATCAACTGTAGGGGGGAACCCCCACAGTTGCAGAAAGACCCCAGCAATCAGGCGATCCCCTGTGAGCAAGCACTTGGCGACGGTGGAGAGGAAAAACTCCCTTTTAACAGGAAGAAACCTCCAGCAGAACCAGGCTCAGGGAGGGGCAGTCATCTGCTGCGACTGGCTGTGGGGGAGGGGATAGAGAAGAAGAAAAGAACAGACATGTAGAGAGCAAACAGCACGATGGGGACTCAATTATTTTCATTGCACTGGAGAAGAACAAAACATCATCGGGGTCCTGACAGGTAAAGCTTCTTCCAGCCAGCTCAGTCATCACTTCCTGTAAGATGTCAGAGTTGCTGGATCCAGAGGATACCGATTTATAGAAGGCTGCACAGATGTGGTCAAATGTGGCCAAGCTGGGAGCTATCCCAATTGCTTTCATCTCATTCAAAGTTTGCAGAGCTTGTGTTTTTGAAAAATATCCGTAGTATCTCAGAACTTTAAGGACACTGTTAAAGGTCAGAAGGTTTGGACGGACTTTCTGCTGAGTCATCTGGTTCAACAGCTCAGTGATGAGAGCCCATCTCTCATTATACGTTTCTCTGACACCTGTAACAGCGGAGATCAGAGCGTTGAACGTGTGGACATCAGCTGTCAGCTTATTGTTCAGCAGATCTGTGTACATGTTGAAAGCCTTTGCATACGCTCCATGCTTGACCATCCCTCTAATGAGAGCAGAATAACAGCGTGCATCTCTCTCTGGCAGAAGGTTAAAGATTCTCTCTGCACTGTTATTTTCTTTCCAGGTCAACTTCAGCAACTCTGATGCTCGGCGGAACCTGCCTTTGCGTCTCTTTAGCTCATCTCTGACTGTGTCTGCAAGCTCTGGTGCCTCCTCCTGGACAGGATCTTTATCACAATAGAAACAGATCAGGTCCAGCAGGTCATGGATCGTTTCCTTGGAGACAGCAGTTCCAGATTGCAGCAGCTGATCGTACATGTCAACAGCAGCTTTGACCTTCCTCAGGCTGATTCGCTCCTTCAGAGCCTCCTCAGTCACCTCCTCAAGACGCAGCAACACTGTCTCAGGCATCAGACATGGTATGTGAGGCTCAGCAAAGTCTTTGGTAAAGAACTTGGGATTGCTGTTGACGATATATTTGGCCGTAGCCCGGCCAGACTCTTGAGAGAGAGAGAACAGTTGAAACTCAGCATAGCTCCTGGGGGTGAGGTAAGGATCATCCTGGAACTGGTAAGGATATGCTGTGGGATCCCTGCTGACAGAAGAAGCCAGTGCCTGTAGCACAGCCTCTTTGTTCCATGTTTTCTTTGTAGGGATGACAATTGATTCTGTGGATTCTTTACTGGTTTCTGCAGCTTGCTGTCGCAGCACAGGAGTCCAACCAAAACCCCTGTAACCCAAGAGCTGCTCCACGCTATACTGCAGAAACCGTCTGTTCCCGTAGATAAATCGTCCTATGAACCTCCCGGGCGCCGCCATATTGTTAACAACTATATATTATATAGATTCATTACACAGAGTGATATATTTCAAGTGTTTATTTATTTTAATTTTGATGATTATGGCTTACAGCCCATGAAACCCCAAATTCAGTTTCTCAAAAAATTTGAATATTACATAAAATTAATTTAAAAAAATAGTTTTTTAATAGAAATGTTGGCCAACTGAAAGTATGTCCATGCTCACACTCAGTTCTTGGTCAAGGCTCCTTTTGGATTAATTACTGTATTAGTGTGGCGTGGCATGGAGGTGATCAGCCTGTGGCACTGCTGAGGTGTTATGAAGGTCCAGGTTGCTTTGACAATGACCTTCAGCTCATCTGCATTGTTGGGTCTGGTGTCTCTCATCCTCCTCTTGACAATCCTCCATAGATTCATAATGGGGTTTAGGTCAGGAGAGTTTGCTGGCCATTCAAACACAGTGATGCTATGGTCATTAAACCAGGTTTTGATACTTTTGGCAATGTGTGTGTGTGTGTGTGTGTGTGTGTGTGGTGTGGGGGGGTGCCAAGTCCTGCTGGAAAATCAAATCAGCTTCTCCATAAAGCTTGTCAGCAGAGGGAAGCATGAAGTGCTCTAAAATTTCCTGGTAGACAACTGCTCTTACTTTGGTCTTGATAAAACACAGTGGACAAACACCAGCAGATGACATGGTTCCTCAAATCATCACTGACTGTGGAAACTTCACACTAAACCTCAAGCAACTTAGATTCTGTGCCTCTCCACTTTCTCCAGACTCTGGAACTTTGATTTCCAAATGAAATGCAAAATTTACTTTTATCTGAACAGAGGTCATCTGCTGGTGTTTGTCCACTGTGTTTTATCAAGACCAAAGTCAGCGCAGTTGTCCATCCATCTTCTACCGCTTTTCCGGAGGTCCAAGTCACGGAGGCAGCATTTCAAGCAGAGATGCCCAGACTTCCCTCTCCCCAGCTGCCTGCTCCAGCTCTTCAGAGATCGAGGCAAGGCAAGCGAGGCGCCTTGGTTCTCTTCCAAGGCTTTCCCAGACCAGCTGGGAGACATACTCTCTCCAGTGAGTCCTGGGTCTGCCCCGGGGTCTCCTCCCAGAGGGACGTGCCCGAAACACCTCAAGTGGGAGGCGTCCAGGAGGCATCCTGATCAGATGCCCATACCACCTCAACTGGCTCCTTTCCATGTGGAGGAGCAGCGGTTCTACTCTGAGCCTCTCCCAGATAACTGAGTTCCTCACCCTATCTCTGAGGGTGAGTCCAGCAATCCTACAGAGAAAGCTCATTTCATCCGCTTGTATCCACGATCTTGTTCTTTCTGTCATTACCCAAAGCTCGTGACCATAGGTGAGGGTAGGAATGTAGACTGATTGTTAAATCAATAGCTTTGCCTTAGAGCTCAGCTCCCTCTTCACCACAACAGACCGGTACAACGTCCACATCACTGCAGATGCTGCTCCGATCTGTCTGTCAATCTCTCGCTCCATTCTTCCCTCACTCGTGAATAAGACTCCAAGATACTTAAACTCCTCCACTTGGGGCAGGAGCCTGTCCCCAACCCAGAGAGGACAATCCACCTTTTTCCGGATGAGGCCCATGGACTCGGACCTGGAGGTACTGATTCTCATCCCAGCCGCTTCACACTCAGCGGCAAACCATCCCAGTAAGAACTGTAGGTCATTGCTGGATGAAGCCAGCAGGACAACATCATCTGCAAACAACAGAGATGAGATCCTGTGGTCACCAAGCATGACACCCTCCGTTCCCTGGCTGCGCCTAGAAATCCTGTCCATAAAAATTATGAACAGGATCGGTGACAAAGGGCAGCCCTGGCGGAGTCCAGCTCTCACTGGGAATGATTCCAATCGAGTGTTGGCAATACGAACCACACTCTTACAACAGTCGTACAGAGACTGAATAGCTTGTAACAACAAGCTCAATACTCCATACTCCCGAAGCACCCCCCACAAAAAACCACGAGGGACGCGGTCGAATGCCTTCTCCAAGTCCACAAAACACATATAAACTGGTTGGGCAAACTCCCACAAATCCTCGAGGATTCTTGAGAGGGTAAAGAGTTGGTCCGATGTGCCACAGCCAGGATGAAAACCACATTGCTCCTCCTGAATCCGAGGTTCGACCAACAGCCGGACTCTCCTCTCCAGTACCTTGGCATAGACCTTCCCAGGGAGGCTGAGGAGTGTGATCTCGCTAAAGTTGGAGCACACCCTCCAGTCCCCTTTTTTAAAGAGAGGAACCACCACCCCGGTTTGCCATGCCAAAGGCACTGCCCCTGATCTCCACGCAATGTTGCAGAGGCGTGTCAACCATGACAGCCCTACAACGTCCAGGGTCTTGAGGTATTCAGGGCGAATCTCATCCACCCCCGGGGCCCGGCCACCAAAGAGATTTTTAACCACCTTGGTGACCTCAGCCCCTGTGACAGGTGAGTCATCCCCCTCGTCTACAAGCCCTGCTTCCTCTGTGGAGGGCATATCAGTGGGATTGAGGACATCCTCGAAGCATTTCTTCCACAGCTCGACGATATCCCCAGTAGAAGTCAGCAGCGCCCCATCCACACCATACACAGTGTGGACAGTGAGCTGCTTCCCCCTCCTGAGCCACCGGACAGTTTGCCAGAATCTCTTCAAGGCTGACCGAAAGTCTTGTTCCATGGCCTCACCAAACTCCTCCCATACCCAAGTTTTTGCTTCAGCAACCACCCAAGCTGCACTCCGCTTGGCCTGCCAGTACACCTAAGCATCTTTGAGAGTCCCACAAGCCAACCAAGCTTGATAGGACTCCTTCTTCAGCTTAATGGCCCCCCTCACCACTGATGTCCACCACTTGGTTCGGAGGTTGCTACCACGAGATGCCCCGACGACCTTGTAGCCGCAGCTCTGGGGTGCTGTTTCAACAATAGAGGTGGAGAACATGGCCCATTCAGACTCCATGTCTCCAGACTCCCTCGGAATGTGGTTGAAGTTCTTCTGGAGGTGGGAGTTGAAGACCTCCCGGACAGGGGCCTCAGCCAGACGTTCCCAGCACACCCTCACTATACGTTTGGGTCTACCAGGTCTGAATGGCATCATCCCCTGCCATCGGATCCAACTCACCACCAGGTGGTGATCAGTTGACAGCTCTGCACCTCTCTTTACCCAAGTGTCCAAGACTTACGATCACAGGTCTGATGGCATGATAACAAAATCGGATCACCGACCTGTGACCTAGGGTGTCCTGGTGCCAAATGCACATATGGACACCCTTATGCTTGAACATGGTGTTCGTTATGGACAAACTGTGGTTAGCACAGAAGTCCAATAACTGAACACCACTCGGGTTCAGATTGGGCAGGCCATTCCTCCTAATCACCCCCCTTCCAGGTTTCACTGTCATTGCCCACATGCGCATTGAAGTCCCCCAGTAGGACAACGGAGTCTCCAAGAGGAGCACTCTCCAGCACCCCAGTCAGAGACTCCAAAATGGGTGGGTACTCTGAACCATCATTTGGTGCATAGGCACAAATGATGGTCAGGACCCGTTTCCCGACCCGAAGGCACAGGGAAACAACCCTTTCATCCGCCGGGGAAAACTCCAATACAGAGGCAGCAAGGTGGGGGGATACAAGAATACCCACCCCTGCTTGCAGCCTTTCACCCGGGGCAGCTCCAGAATAGGCCAAGCTCCAGTCCCTCTTCAGGACACTGGTTCCGGAACCAGAGCTGTGTGTTGAGGTGAGGCCAACTATATCTAGCCGGTATCTCTCAACCTCATGCACCAGCTCAGGCTCCTTCCCCACCAGCGAGGTAACATTCCACGTCCCAAAAGCCAGTTTAGGAAGTTTAGGATTAGACCACCAAGGTCTCTGCCTTTGACTGCCACCTGATCCACATAGCGCCGGACCCCCATGATCCCTCCTGCAGGTGGTGAGCCCACTGGGGGGCGGGCCCATGTAACTCCTTCGGGCTGAGCCCACTCGGGTCCCATGGGTGGAAACCCAGCCACCAGACGCTAGCCATCGAGCCCTCCCCCAGGCCTGGCTCCAGGGTGGGGCCCGGTAACCCCATACCGAGCGGAGTACACTGAATCCTTGTTTTAGTATTTATCATGAGAGTCTGTTGGATTGTTTTTAGTCTGGCCCTTCACCCAGGACCAGTTTGTCCTAGGTGAAGGGCCACTGTATTTTATCAAGATCAAAGTCAGCGCAGTCGTCTACCAAGAACTTTTAGAGCACTTCATGCTTCCCTGTGCTGACAAGCTTTATGGAGAAGCTGATTTGATTTTCCAGCAGGACTTGGCACCCCCCCCCCCCCCAACACACACACACTGCCAAAAGTATCAAAACCTGGTTTAATGACCATGGCATCACTGTGTTTGATTGGCCAGCAAACTTTCCTGACCTAAACCCCATAGAGAATCTATGGAGGATTGTCAAGAGGAAGATGAGAGACATCAGACCCAACAATGCAGACGAGCTGAAGGTCACTATCAAAGCAACCTGGGCCTTCATAACACCTCAGCAGCGCCACAGGTTGATCACCTCCATGCCACGCCACACTAATACAGTAATTAATCCAAAAGGAGCCCTGACCAAGTATTGACTGTGTACATGGACATACTTTTCAGTCGGCCAGCATTTCTATTAAACTATTTTTTTAAATTAATTTTAAGTAATATTCTAAACTGAATTTAGGGTTTTCATGGGCTGTAAGCCATAATCATCAAAATTAAAATAAACATTTGAAATATATCACTCTCTGTGTAATGAATCTATATAATATATGGATTTCACTTTCTGAAATGAGTGACAAAAAATATTGAACTTTTTCATGATATTCTAATTTTTTGAGATGTACCTGTACTCTGTAGAACTGCCCCACCCCCCTCACGGCAACAGTGAAGTCTATCCACCCATGTTGCATGAAGGCTGAGTTCAGACTAGCATTTAGATCAGGAGTGTCACATTTAATGACACTGAGGGCAAACAAGATGGTAATGAATAAAATCAGGGGTCAAGCATTCATTTTACAAAAATTATAATTTGTATTTTTTTTAACTTACTGTAACAATTTAATTGCTAATTTATTAGAAAAAAGTTGCAAGTTTGAGAAAAAAGTCACAAGTTTGCAAGATAGTTGCAAATCTACAAGAAAAACACTTAACTTGTAGCTTGGGGGCCCCTAGAAGCTGAGGGAGCCTGTTGCCTTTGCGTACTCTGCTTTACAGGCTGAAACGTCTCTGAGACAGCGACATGTCGGTGGTTTGTGTAAGTAACTGGTGATGAGTGGCCGACCTTCATCTCTCTGCCTGTGTGAGCTTACAGCAGCAAAGTGCCACCTAATGCACACCCTACACATTCACAAACAGCCTATCAAGCCAATCCAGCGTGAAGGTCAATCCGTCTTTGTGTCTGGCAGAGCGGGCTGAAATCACAGTAGACTCCCCTAGGACCAGAGCCATTGCATAAATGAAACAAGCCAGTGATAAAAGACTGAGCCTGATTTTTGGAACACTTCGTCCTCTCCCCACCCCGCTGCCCCTCACTGTAGTGATTAACTTCATCATTCCCAAATCCTGCTCAGCAGCTCCAAACTCTCATGGAGAATGGTATTAACTTGTGCAGATGTATAAGCCGAGGACTCATTTTTAGACCGGTTATATAATTGGTGTGCCAGAGTTATATGGGTGTTAATGACCAGGGCCATCTCTAACTTTTTGGACACCCTATGCAAGACTGTGTGTGTGTGGGTGTGTGTGGGGGGGTATTTTAGTAACGGGGAAGAGTTCAAACCCTTTAAAAATAAATAAATGTCAAGAAAAATGTTGCAAATTTACAATGAAGTAGCAAAGATATGAGAAAAATTGGCAAGTTTACAAAAAAGGCTGCAAGGTTCCAAATGTACAAGAAGAAATAGAAAATTTATTTTTAAAAGATGCAAATTCACAGTGAAAAACCTAGCAAACATATAAAAAAAAATTTATCT
This sequence comes from Pholidichthys leucotaenia, assembly GCA_020510985.1. Taxonomy (NCBI): domain Eukaryota; kingdom Metazoa; phylum Chordata; class Actinopteri; order Cichliformes; family Pholidichthyidae; genus Pholidichthys; species Pholidichthys leucotaenia. The sequence goes on along the minus strand of CM035847.1, from coordinate 284,592,710 downwards.
ACAAAAAAATGTCACGTTAAATTTAGAAGAAAAAATGGCAAATTATGACAAAAAATTGCAAAATTCTGAGAAAAAAGTTGTTAATTTACATAAGGTCACAAATTTACAAGAAAAAAGTTGTACATTTTAAAAGAAATAAGTACGTACACATTGTATGTGTGGGAAAAAAAGCTACAATTTTAAGAGAAAAAGTTGCAAATTCACATGAAAAACAGTTGAATGTAACTTTAATTTTTAATTTACAAGAACAAAAGTAGCAACATTATAGAAAAAGTTGAAAATATACCATGGAAAACATCAGATTCATAAGAAAAAAGCTGCTAATTTACAACAAAAAAGTAGCAATTTTATGCCAAAATACAAGTTGCGAGTTTATGAAGAAACAGTAGAAAATATAGAAGAAAAAAAAGTTGAAAATTTGCAGAAAAAAATGCCAGTTTACCAGGAAAAAACTCACAAATCTATAAGGATACAGTTGCAAAATAAGAAAAAGTAGTAAATTTGTGGCCAAAAAAACACTGCAAATTTACAATTTATTTATTTATTTTTTTTTTTTCAACTTTATGAAAAGTGGTGGTCTAATGGTTAGGGATGTGGACTGGTGAGCAGAAGGTTGCTGGTTCGATCCCTGGACCAGCAGAATCAGATCCAGTTGGGACAGATAATGTTTGCCCCACCCTAATCCCACTGTGGTGCCCTTGAGCAAGGCCCCTAACCCCAACTGCTCCAGTGGAGCTGCTCAGTGGCCACAGATCAGTCTGTGGTTGTACTGGGCTGCTTCCTGGTGTGAATGTGAACAGGGCGTCCTTGAAAAAGAGAGGTTGCCTCTCAGTGGAACTCCCCTGTATGAATAAAGATTAAATAAATGAGAAAAAAAGTTTCAAATTTATGAGAAAAAAAGGTGAAAGTAGTTTCAAGTCTTCCTCCAAAAAATGTTGAGGGTGAAGTTCTAGCTTGGGGGCCCCCTAGGAGGCCTGGAGCATTTGCACACTCTGCTTTATAGGCAGAAACAGCTGCGCACAGAGGTTTTTGTTGCATTCACTGCCTGAAACAAACCACCGTAGACTGTAAAAGGCTAAATTCATGGTGGCACAAATGCATCAGTGTGTGAACTGTCATTTTGTCACTTTCATCTTCGCTTCTGTAGAGAGTGAGCGCAGACCAAGCATGTGCAGCCCCAAAAAAGTGACCGTGCGAAAATTACACAAGCAGTTGGCACTAAACTATAACCATCGTTTACCCTGAAATGAACACCCTTATGTTCTTTCTCCTCATTTTATTTAATTCTGGATGTTCAAATCATGTTACTGGAGCATTGCTGTTATACTAGGTGGACATTTGAAATGTAGATTATATTCAATGCATGTGTGTGAAACGTAGCTATGTGGCAGAAAGGAGTGTCGTAGTCTAGATCAGAGTCTTCCAAGACTAAGGGTGTGTCCCAATCCACCCCTTACCCTCAGTTTTGCACATTCACCATGAATGCACAAAATGAAGGGGTGGATTGGGATGCACCCCAAGTCAAGACCAAGACCACTGTGTATGTAGGTCTTGGTCTTGACTACAACCCCAGCAGACAGCTTCAGTGCAGAAACAACTCTGAACAGTGCTGCGTACATGAATGCAGGCAGACTGCATGTTTTCCCCTGTGGCTACTCTGACCAGGCCTTCAAACATGGCCGTATGGTCGCAGTAATGTCACCCAGGGGTTGCTGCTTACAACCTTATGTTTAAAATTTGACCTTGAACTTTTAAAAATGTTCAGAGAGAAACACAAACCTGACAGAGATCAGTGGTGACTGCACACTTTTTACAGTGGCTCAATCAGAAGTGGGCCTTCCCCTAAAGAACACACCGTTTTATGGTCCTTTTTAATGCTGATGTGGCCCATAATTTCCAAAGTGAACGGCATGTTGTGTTTAATAATACTTGAAACTAGAAATAGAGACAAATAACTGACTGCTGTGGGCCAGATTTCCTGTCAAAAGCAGCTATTGCTGGATGGAGAGAAACGGCTGCCACTCACTTACTGGTCATAAGTGCCACTGAAAATGAGGATTTTCTAGAGCTACAAAGTGAGCCTTTAAGGCCTGAATCATCTCATTCTGACCCCAGTGTGTGCTGAGCTGCAAATCTTCAAATTGATTTTTACGCTGCTTTCACCTGCCCACAGCTGGTACAAGCATGGGCGGGTGTTTATTCTCACGTCACAGCCGGGGGTTCATTTGGATGAATAGCCCTGTTGCCACTGCAGGAACCAGGAACTTGATAAGGGCCGGTCCTGTATCTGGCTCTCTGCCCTGTTGGGTCTCCATTATGGGGGCAGGATCCATCAGTTTCCCGAAGATTTGTTCCTGACATAATCATTTAACAATTTTGACCGCAACACAGCGCAGCAAAATAAACTAGAAAAGCACTCGGAGAGCGCAGACCTCCGCCAAGTGCCACAGTTCCCCCCATACAGTGTTTGTGTGTATGTTTTCAGATTCCTTGACCATGAAAACATATGACTAGCAATTGGATTGACAATGATAGGATTAGTGGTTCAGTAGTTATTCACAAAAATCGCATTTTCCGTAATGGCGGTTTTCTTGTGGACGGTGATCCGGATCACCACCAAAATGTAATCATCTGTAGGATACCCCATTTCTGACAATCTGTGAAAATTTCATGAAAATCCGTCCATAACTTTTTGAGTTATGTTGCTAACAAACAGACAGACAGACAGACAGACAAACCAACGCCGATGAAAACATAACCTCCTTGGTAGAGGTAAATATGTTTAGAAAATGTTAAAATCACACACAAATTATTATGCACAAAATGAGTGTCGAGCGTAGAATGTAGAGTTCATTCCATTAATGTCTGTGGTCTTTACTTACTTGTACAGAAGCTGACACGAATGCTGAGTTTCCAGTCTGCTCCAGTCCAACTCTTACTGTGATGTTCTTGGGTGAGTATTGGAGATCGACTGCAGGCGAGAATAGTATTGCCCCGGGGTGAGAGTGGAGAGGTTCCAGATGGGTATAGGTGATCTGCCAGTGTAAGTAGGGAGTGCATCCACAGGAATCCTGAGTCCACCTCTGGAGGAATCCAGGTGGAGAATGTTATGTCTGATATTACCTGCTGAGCAGATGAGGTGAGGTGACTGGGAACACAGCTTTATTGAGCTCACTGCTAATAACAATACAGGCACAGCACCGGCCAAACTCCAGGCGAGATAAAAGGATAATAAGATGGCCGACCCAGCCTTATATAGGGCGGGGTGGAGGCACTACCTTTAGGTGCGTGACCATCTTACACTGTCATATTAAATGCATTTGTCACAGAGAAGTCCTGGGAGAAACAAGGTGGTGAGGATATTGTGTGGCAGAATTTGCAGGCTTACTTGTTTTCCCACAGAGGGATAGTGATGTTACACTCGACATCGCCCACTTGACACTGATTCCAGCAATATAAAGCAGAAGTGTCACGAGCAGTGCATTGAGCACCGTTTCAGCATGCCCACAGTCACGTGACCATAGCAACCGAGGCCTCATTATGTTGTTCACATCACGTAACTTGAGGGCTTACAGGAAGTTTGAGAGGGAATTAGGGTTTTTTTTTTTGTTTCCTTTGTATTGTTTGTCCCTGCCATCTAATTTTGAATAGACCTCGCATGGCCAAATGCTCAAAAAAGTATTGAGATTTTTTTCAGGTTTTCCACTCAGATGTAGTTCTGACAGTCAGTCACCAGATGGCAGTCTTTATTAGCTGTTTCATAACACTGTGTGGGTCATGAAGCAATTGTCTCAAAGTTGCTCATTGTTTCATGAGACCTCAGTTTCAACATCACTACAGAGGTAGTAGTGAGCACACCGAGGAGCATTCTACTGCTGACAGCGTGAGTAAAGTTCAACAATCCCGCAGTGAGAATGAAGACTGAGGTCCTATTTAAAGGTGGAGGCTAATGAGGTTATAGGCGGGACAATTAGTGCAGCTAAGCAGGATAAGGTAATCAATTAAGGAGAGTGAGTGTAGGAGTGTGCTCAAACCTGGTTATACTACACAAGAAGTTATGACTAACGTCTGTTTCCAGAAACTACATATAGTATCTTTAAGCTAGCGATGCAACCAGTTTTTACAAGCTATATTTGACCGACTTTATTCAGCAACAACACACTTTTCTTTAGCTGACAGTCAAAACAGTTTTATCATCATGATGATGTGTGCTGGATCAAATATCTTTACAGGAAGTGAGGAGAAGCTCTCCATGTCTGAAATTGGGTTTGTGGACATTAAAGCTGCCCGTCCAGGATGAATAAAAGCACAACCAGGAAACACAAAATGAGATATTAGATTCCTATAAGCCTCGTTCCTCCTGACACTGAGCTGGTGGTCCTGCTGTGCAATGCAGATCAAACATTAAAGCGTGTTTCTATTTATTATTACAGCCTCATGATTTATTTATTCTGATATAGTCAGGGATATTATTAGACAGTGGTTCAGGAATCCTCAATAGACTGAAGAATAAACAAAGATTGAGATGAGAGCTAGATTTAAGGAAAACATTCAAAACTTAATTTGGGGCAAAGTTTGTAAATAAAAGTTGATTTTCTGCAGATGCTGAGGAACAATTCACATTGGCTGGAAACTGGCCGGAATGCTAAGGGGTTAAACTCATCTACTTTCACTACCTCTACTCCTTTCATTTTTACCATTACACCTGCCTCCCTCTCCTTTACACTCATGCAATCTGTCTTGCTTCTACTGACTTTCATTCCTCTTCTCTCCAGAGCATACCTCCACCTCTCCAGGTTCTCTTCCACCTGATCCATACTCTAACTACAAATCACAATGTCATCTGAAAATATCATAGTCCTCAGGGACTCCTACCTGACCTTGTCTGTGAGCCTATCCATCAATCACCATGGCAAACAAGAAGAGGCTCAGAGCCGATCACTGATGTAATTGTTATGTCTGGAAAAGCAGGACTGCGGAGGCAGGAGTTGTACTGAACCCGAACTTTATTACAAAGACAACAAAGGTTCTCATGTCACAGTGTAAGCTATGCAAGCTAACGCTATCGTTATACAGGCTGTTGTGTTTACCGAGGCAGCGCGCCAAAGAGGACGGCTCCCACCAACAGTCTCCTTAAACACCTAACATTTATCACCCCCCCCCCCCAAAAAAAGCCCAAAACATTATCACAGATTATCAACCTTTTAATTCACAGCAGCTTTTTTCTTTTTTACAACAGACAGAGAAAACAGGACCTGGGCCACCGGGTAGACTGCTGGTTAATCCTGCACGACTGTGGATTATTCTGCCACTACTGAAGAAGTCGTGCTCTGTCAAACATATCAAAACAGCCAATGCTTACAATTCACCTTCAGGGGCCTCAGTCAAGCCCCCATTGGGCGCTCCCCTGGAGGCGCCGGCTGCAGCGGACCTGGAGTGGCTCGCTCGTCCGTAATGTCCCAGCCTGGGTCTCATGCCAGCTGGGTCGTCTCCAGTGCTGTGTCTTCTTCTTATTCTTTTAGATTTGATTGGCGGTTGCGTCTTGATCCAAGGTAGCTGCTCTTACCTTCCGCAGATGGCTGGCTAGCCATCTCGAACCATCAGCCATCTGGATAGCGGTTGGCCTCTTTCGTATGGTGATTCTCATCCGCGATGACTGGAGCATCTGTAGGCCCCGGCATTCGGATCGGCCAACCTGAACCCAGTCAAACACTGTAAACAACGATCTGTTCATCTGCACTCAGCGCTGCTGCTCTTTCGTCTCTGATATTCGTTGCTGCTGTGGCGGCGTGCCATCCACGCCAGTGGCCAGATGTGCCCTCAGTTGGCATTGCTCTGCTGGGTCCTGCTGGGACACGAACTCTCGATCTTGCTGTACTGCAGCGGCTCCCTGAGGCTGATACTCGGCGAGGATGCGGGATGAGTTCGGCTTCTTCTCTGTCTCACCTGGTGCTGGTTGTGGTTGTGGTAATGTGTCACTGTCGTCGGTGATGCGACGTGCGCTGGGTTGTCAGCGTTCATCTGGGTCCCCTTTTCCAACGAACTCCCTCCCCTGCAGCTCCACAGTGGCTGCTTGAAGCCCATGCTGGGCAGGGATCAGAGGCAAGTGTGGTCTGTGCTCTCTCTCCGTGCTGTGTTCACTCTCTGTGCTGTGTTTTCCAGCTGTACCCACATCCACAAAATCACACTCTCCCTCCTGTGATGAGGCTGCAGCTTGCGAACACTTGTGCTGCGTGGGGACCGGTTCCGGATCCCGCATGGCTGCGGACTGGGGCTCTTGTGGCTGCTCCTGTTCTACTGGGTTCTGTTCGGTGCGCGGTGCGAGGCAGGGAGTGGCTGCATCCACATCTGGCTGCACGGTGGCGCAGTGGTTTAGCACTGTGGCAGCACAGTTTTACCCTCGGCCGGGGGACCGCGGGGATCATGAGATCGTGGGTTCGATCCCAGCCCCCGACCAACAGTGAGCTGTGTGGAGTTTGCATGTTCTCCCCGTGTTGCGCGGGTTTACTCCGGGATTTCTCCGGTTTCCTCCCGCATACCAAAAACATGTAGGTTTAGGGCGCTCGCGCACGCAGCGACCAGCAGCCGGTGGCTTGTCACCAAACTGCAAACCAAGTCTACCTACGGGTACAAATAAGTAAAAAAAAAAAAAAAAATCTGCGTGCAGTGGACCCGAGTCGTCGTCTCCCAAGCTGAGTTTGTCACTGGATTGTTGTGCTGTGGTGCCCTGCTGTACCACAGTGTCTGCTTCGGGGCCCTCCCGAGAAGGTGTGGGGTTGGCGGGCTCAGCACCCGTCTGTACCAGCGGAGCTGACTGTGGGGAATGCGAGCCAGGGTCCGATAACTGAGCAGCCTCTTCTCTTTCTAGCTGGGACACTATCTCCAGTGCTTCAGTTAGCGTCAGGCCATATGGCGCCGTGAACAATTTCAACCACAGCTTCAAATCTGTAGTGTTCACTGCCAACTTGTCTTGCACAATTTCCTCCTCTAAGTGTCCAAAATTCACATACAGTACACTGGCCAAACTGCAGAGGTCTCCGACAAACTGATGGACCAACTCACCCACTCGCTGTCGGAGCTGGTCAACCCTGACTCATCTAGCCACCAAACTCTCTGGCCGGGGTGCCCGACACACGGCTCTCTTCAGGAAAAGCATTGAGTTTTCCTTTGGGAGGCCAATCCCATCGTCATCACCATTTGTTATGTCTGGAAAAGCAGGACTGCGAAGGCAGGAGTTGTACTGAACCCAAACTTTATTACAAAGACAACAAAGGTACTCATGTCACAGTGTAAGTTATGCAAGCTAACTCTATCGTTATACAGGCTGTTGTGTTTACCGAGGCGGAGCGCCAAAGTGGTTAGCTCCCGCCAACAGTCCCCTTAAATAGGCATGGCGTGCTGACGTCACCCATGTGCTCGACGTCACATCCATGCTGCCTATCAGTATGAAGGAATACCTAAGAGTAATCCCACCCCCACCCTGAATCCATCTGTTACTCCTACAGGGCCAGGCAGGTTTGGATTGGCTTTTTTCCTTAATAAATGAAATCATCATTTAAATCTGCATTTTGTATTTACTTCAGTTATTTTTCTCTAATATCAAAATTTGTTTCATGATCTGAAGCATATAAGTGTGACAGATGTGTCATAAATTGCCCTTTCAGGGCAAGACTGAGAGCACCAATCACAAGCTGTAAGGTTGCAACATTTATTAACATAAAGACAGACACTACATAACACTTACTAATAAGGAGGATGGTGAGAGGAATGCTGAAGGAGAATGGGGCTCACGTCTAATGGGGAAAAGAACAGCCTGGATGGATGACTGGCTGAGACATGCAGGAACGCTGGAGAAAAAAGAGACAAAACCAGCCAGAGTGACACCCGAAAAAACCGGGGCTCACGGCTGGCAAACGAAGAGGAAAAACAAGAGAAAAGAATAATTCCAAGACAGAGTCGCACCCGTTCACCTCTGCGGAAAACCACTTACACTCAGAGTAACGACAGGTCACTCTGAGTGGACAAACAGTAGGATAAGGCAACGAGAAAACGTTGCCATATCCTTAAATAGGTGAATGGGAATGATCAATGCATGACAGGTGTGGACACATGAGTAAGGAAGTGAGCATAATCAGTGACAGCTGTGCAGCCCGCGAAACAGGGCTTGACAACCGGAAGCTGCACAGGCGCTGTCAAAATAAAAGCACAGACCAGAAACTAAATAATGATACAAGAATAAGATAACACAACCCCAAAAGATACAAATAATACCATAAATACAAAATGACACACAGTAAATAGACAGGACTATAAAAACAAAACAAAGAATACAGACAAATAAGTAAACAGAGAGCAAATACAGCAGACCATAATAACTACAAAATAAACAAAGAAGCAAACAAACAGAAAAGGGCTTAACTCGAACTGAAGGCTGAGCACAGCACCCACCCATGATCAAGATCATGACAGTGCCCCCCACAAGGGTGGATCCCAGACACCCATCAAAAAAGAAAAAAAAAGACCCACTCACAAAGAAGACCCCCCCCCCCCAACAAGAAAAAAACAACCCATCCCGGGAGGGAGGAGGGGGAACCCAGGCACGGAGGGACCATTACAACCCAGAAAACAAAAAATACCTCATGACCCACAACACTGTACAGCAGGAGGCAGTAGAACACTAAAGAAATAGAGGGAAAATAAACACAGTTCTGGTGGTCTGCTAGAGTCCAACAACTTCAGGGCTACGGATTTGAAAGTGTCGGGTGGCCTCCCAGAGTCTCCTAGCCACCCAAACAAAGGACATAATCTGTCGAGTAGCCTCCCAGCATCCCTGAACCAACGGACCGTAGAATACAACACGCCCCCACCTGGAGGCAGCAGCTGGAACACGTGCTCCCTGCAGGCTACAGGGGCTAAGACATGGGTCAAGCGGACTTGTAGCAGGACAGCATTGACTCCTGAAGAGAACCCCTGGCCAGCCACAACCTCAGACGGTGATGGCAGCTGACCAGTGAAGGGACCAGGCAAATAGATGACTGACCAGGGTGGCTGACCAACAAATGGACCGGATGAGGGAAACGGCTGCTCAGTGGAGACCTCAGGTGAAGGCGAGGAACCCACAATGACCTCAGGTGACAGCAGAGGACCCTCCACGATCTCAGGCGATGGCAGGGGACGGTCAATGACCTCAGGCGGAGATGGACGATCCTCAATGACCTTGTGTGGAGACGGAGGACCCTCAGCGTCCTCGGGCGGAGACAGAGGACCTACAGCAACTTCAGGTGGAGACAGAGAACTCACTGTGACCTCGGGCGGAGGCAGAGGACCCACGGCAACCTCAGGCAGAGGAAGAGGACCCATGGCAACCTCGGGCAGAGGCAGAGGACCCATGGTGACCTCTGGTGGAGATAGAGGACCCACGGTGACCTCTGGCGGAGATAGAGGAACAGAAAGGGAGGAAACAGACACCGGTTCAGAGTCACCAGCAGCAGTGGAGCCTGGCGAAGGAGAACTCAGGTGCAGTTGGCGACTGCAGCTTTTCCTCCCTACCAAGAGCCAAGCAAGAGCTCTCTAATATAGTTATAATGAAAATGAAAAAGAGAACTTGCCTGAGCTCGAGCTCCACCGCCATCCGGGACTCCGGCGAATTAGGCTGGAATGTCTCGACTCTGAACATCTGGCGTTCCGGCCCCGACACGGTTACCTCCGATGGGGAAGAAGAAAGAAACACTGGAACATTACTGGCAGTAGTGGAGCCCAGCGAGGAAAGCTCAGGAGCAGAGGACATCCGCAGCTGATTCTCCTCGCCATGAGCAAGACAAAACTCTACATCTGCTGACATTAACATAGAACAGAGTACTTGCCTGGACTCGAGCTCCACCGCCGTCCAGGACTCCAGTGACACAGGCTGGGATGTCTTGAATCCATTCTTCCTGGCATCTACTCCCGACACAGCTACCTCGGACGGGAAAGAGGAGATGGACACCGGAACACTATTACTGGCAGCAGTGGAGCCCAGTGAGGAGAACTCAGGAGCAGAGGACATCTGCAGCTAATTCTCCCTGCCATGGGCAAGACAAGATTTCTCTAATGCTAATAATGGAGTGACTGAACAGAGAACTTGCCTTGAAAGATACTCTATGCTTTAGAGCATCTTGCTTTAAAGATGATCTATGCAAGATGGTGCCAGTGTGTGTGGCTGACCGTCAACTTCTGTCATTTCTGTGTTTATTTTTATGTCTAACCCTCTTCACTCAACAAATCAAGTCACTGCTGGTGTATGATCGCCAAACTCTCCTGGATCTCTGGTCTTTTGTTAAAGACCTAACCTCATCTGATTTTTTTTTGTAACTTTGATTTTTATTCATTTTCATCATACATATTACATTCAGATCATAGTCTCTATATTTAAAAAAAGGAGCTAGAGGAAGAAAAAAAAAAGAAAAAAAGGGGGGGACAAATGTTGGAGCATCAAGTTTTTAGTTTCCATCTCTTAATTCTTCTAGTTTTTCCAGTGTCTTTGGTTATTCTTTCAATTTCTAGTCTCATTGTTGCACTTTGTAGTGTGTCCATTTCCGCCATTTTTTTTCATATTGTTCTTCTTGCATTCTTTGTCAATATGTTAGTGTTTCCATTAAACGTATGTCCTCAACAATGTCTGTCCATTGCTCTTGGTCAGGAAGAACTTCTGATCGCCATTTTCTTGTGATTGTTTTTTTACATGCAATCAGCAAGATTTTAACTAGATATCTGTCCTCAGCCTGTATTACACTGTCTCTTTTAAGATCACATAAATACATCAAGTTACAGTTCATTGGTATATTATATCCTAATATCCTCTGTATTGTCACATGTATAGATTTCCAGAATGATGAGATTTTGCAGCATTTCCAAAACATATGTGAGTGGTCTGCATTTTGAGCCCCACAGCCCCTCCAGCATATAGATTGGGTATTTGTGTATTTTCTTTGGATCTGTGGTGTAATGAAATAGCGAATCAGGTTTTTCCATCCAAATTCCCTCCATGTCCTTGAACTTGTTGATGTGTGTTGTGTTTTCCATATTTCTTGCCAGTTTTCTTCTGTTATTTTTAAATTTAGCTCTTTCTCCCATTTCTCCTTTATATAGTTACTTGAATGTTTGTTTGCCGTAAGTTTCTGATATAGCTTTGAAATAATTCTTATTTTATTTCCTGCATACGAGCTTAAAATGAATTGTATAATCTCGCTCACATCTGTGTGGAGGTTATGCCTAATCTTCCTCATATAATAATCTCTCATCTGCAGATATCTGAAGAATTCAGATTTTTCTAGTTTAAATTTTTTTCTCATGTTTACAAAACTCCCAAAATCTTTTTTTCCCATATTGCCCCATGCTGTGATTCCCTTGTTCACCAGATTTTTGTATCCCCTATCTTGCTTTGCGGTTCAAACTGACTGTCAAATGCTACCCATTTCAATAGTTTTATGTCCTCCTTTATATTATACTTTTGTACTATTTTATACCACAGTTCCAAAGTAAATTTAGTGATTGGGTCTATTTGTTTGATTTGCTTATATGCATCCTTATCTCCTATTATGCTTTGTACTGGGAGTCCCTCAATTTCCTTTTCCATTTCTTTCCATTTTGCCTCGTATCCTCCGTCGCACCAACACATGATATACAGTATCTTATTTGTGCTGAGTAGTAATATTCCTTTAGACTCGGTAGGCCCATGCCTCCTTTCTCTTTTGGTAATTGGAGAGTTTTATATTTCACTCTTGGCTTTTTACCTCCCCAGACAAATCTCGATATCATCCTGTCCCACTTTGAGAACTGGGCACCAGGAATCTCTGTTGGTAGAGCTTGGAAGAGGTAAAGCAGTCTAGGTTGTATGCTGATTTTGACTGTCTTAATTTTTGAATTCAGATCCATATTTAAGATTGACCATCTATCAGTATCTTTTTTTATTTCTTGTTCTAACCTATCATAGTTTGCTTTATAGATTTTGCTTAAATCTTTAGGTATGTTCACTCCAAGGTATTTTATTTCTTTTTGTTTCCAGTTTAGTTTGATCTTATCAGTTATCTGGTTTAAAGGGTTATAGTGGAATGTCAGTATTTGTGTTTTTGTTATGTTTATCTTGTATCCTGATAATTTTCCAAAATTTTCTATCAAAGCCATCATTTCCATTATTGATTCATCTGGTTGTTCAAGGTAAATTATAATATCGTCTGCAAATAGCCCAATCTTGTGTTCCGTTCCCTTTATTGTTACACCTTTTAATTTCTTATTTTGTTGCATCGCTTGAGCCAGTGGCTCTATGAACAGAGCAAACAAGGTGGGCGATAGGCAGCATCCCTGCCTAGTTGATCTTTGTATATTTACTTTGTCTGTTAAGCCACCGTTTATCTTGATTCTTGCCACAGGTTTTTGATACAGTGTCTTTATGCATTGCACTGATTTTTCGTTAAATCCAAAGCGTTCCAGCACATTATATAGGAACATCCAATTAACCCTATCAAATGCTTTTTCTGCATCTAAACTCATTATTACTGCACTTTTCTTTATGTATTTGATTAATTATGTGTATTGTTCTCCTGATATTATCATGTGTTTGGCGTCCGTCTATGAAACCAGTTTGATCATCCTCTATCAATTCCGTCAAGAATGTCTTTATTCGTTTACAGATAATTGTTGTATATATTTTATAATCCACATTTAATAAAGAGATTGGCCTGTAGTTTTCGCATTGTTCCCTATCTTTCCCTGGCTTTAAAATAACTGAAATAATGGCTTTGTTCCATGATGGAGGTATTTTGTTGTTGTTTAATGTCCAATTAAATGGCTTTAGGAGCTGTGGCGTGAGTTCTTCTATAAACAGTTTATAAAACTCAGAGGGATATTCATCACTATCTGGTGATTTACCATTTTTTAGTGACTTAATCACATCTTTAATCTCTTGTGTTGTTATTTCTGCTGTTAGCTTTTCATTTTGTTGGTTTCCTATTGATGGCAAGTCCAATGTGCATAGAAATTTTTTAATATCCTTAACATTTGTCTCTTCAGGTTGCGAGTATAGTTCTTGATAGAATTTATGGAATATCTCTTTGATGTTTTTTGGGGTAACTGTGGTTTTATTTGTGATGGGGTCCTTAATCTTATATACATTATTCACTGTTTGTTGTTTTCTTAACCGTTTTGCCAGCAGTTTTGTGGCCTTTGGCCCCGTTTCATAATATTTTTGTTTTAAATATCTATTTTTCCTTTCAATTTCATCTGTTTGTATTTCTTTTATCTTTATTTTTTCTTCCTTAATTTCTTGATATATTTTTGGGTCATTTGTGTTTTGATGTTTACATTCTAATTCCCTCAGTCTCTCACATCTTTGTTCATATGATTCCAGTTTAGACTTTTTTGCTTTTGCTGATTCAACAATTAATTTACCTCTTAACACGGCTTTTAGTGCATCCCGTAGTATTGTTGGGTCCACTTCCCCATTATCATTCTCCTCGATATACTCATTTATGTTTACCTTTATTCTTTCTTTCATTTTCTCATCATTTAATAGTCCTACATTAAGTTTCCATGTTGTTTGTCGTTTTCTATTGTTTAAATATATTTCCATGTATATAGGATTATGATCTGATATTTCTGCCCCTCCAATCCGACAATTTCTCACCCTGTGTCTGTCACCTTCATTCATAAGGAAGTAATCTATTCTAGAGTGTACTTTATGGACTGCTGAATAATGTGTATAGTCTTTTTCGAGTGGGTGCAGGTCCTTCCATATGTCTACCATACCCATTTCTGCCAGTGAGGTTCCTATGAACTTTGTTACATGTTTTTTTTTTGTCTTCTTAACACTTGTTGTATCAACTTCATGATCCATGACGGCATTTAAGTCTCCTCCACAAATTAGGACTCCTTCACTGTGTGTTGCTATGAGATCAAACAGTTGTTGAAAAAAACCCTTGTCACTTTCTGGTGGGGCATAGATAAGATAAGGATAAGATAAACCTTTATTAGTCCCACAATGGGGAAATTCCAGGATTGCAACAGCATAGGGATAGCAACACTCAGAGCAACAATCAGAAGGCAAGAAAAAACAACATCTAGTAAACATATGTCCATATTACTATAAATGTATATATATAGACACACAGTGCAGAGCATTATGGCTGGTGAATGTGCAGCAGAAAGTCTAAGCTCTCTCTCCGCGGATGCAGCGGGCCAGCTGGAAGTCTTTGGGCATGATGGTGACCCCCTTAGCGAAGAAGAGACCACCAGGTGGGCCTCGCTGGTCTCCTGCAGAGCCATGACGGCGAAGCTCAGGAAACGCAGGACGGTCTTGAAGTCCTGAGCGATCTCCCTCACCAGGCGCTGGACGGGCAGCTTACGGATGAGCAGCTCCGTGGATTTCTGGTAGTGACGGATCTCTCTCAGAGCCACGGGCCTGTGACCTGTGACGGCGAGGCCTCTTCACTCTGCCGGTGGCCGGAGCGCCTCTCCGAGCAGCCCTGGTGGCTAGCTGTCTCCTGGGGGGCTTCTTCCTCCAGTAGATTTTACGGGCAGTCTGCTTGGTTCTTGCCATCGCTCTTTATTATTCTGTCTTATATTTCTTTCACGCCGCCTAAACTCCAGCCTGGCACCTGCGTCGTTTTCGCTACAGCTCCCGGTATGTCGAGTTTCCCATTAGCACCAGGCGGCGGCCAAGTGCTAGCTAGCACTAGCTCCTCCCCGCTGTAACGTCTCCCGCTGCAAACCGTGGCTCCGTCCGCCGACCCGGGAGACCCCCGGGGCGATCCGTGCGTCCGTGATATATATACAGAGTGAAAGGTGTAGAAAGAAGAAGGAAGATAAAAAAAAAAAAAAAAAAAAAGGCTGTTGCAACAGGCAGCCCACTCGTGTGGCGCCGCCGGTCCGGCGGAACCGGAACCGGATACACCAGATGTACCAGATGTTCACTAATGTGATCTGCATACCATCTATTCTTCCCTTTATTATTACATATCTGCCTTTTTTATCCTGGATTTCTTGTTCACATTCAAACTGTATTTTATTTGACATTAGTATCATAACCCCCCTTTTAGTTCCTCCCTTAAATGAACTGTAGTAGGAGTTCTTATAGCCAAATCTCTTTAATTTCTCATGTTCTATCTTGTTCAAATGTGTCTCTTGCATAAATATAATTTCGGCTTTTTCCTTCTTGAATTTTCTTATTATTCTTTCCCTTTTAACAGGTGAGTTCAGACCATTCACGTTTAATGTCATTATCTTAAGATTTTTAACCATATTCATGTTTTTCCATTTTTTTTAACTTGTACTCCTAACCCCTTTAACAACAAAACTAACACATATATGTACAAAAACACATTAACGAATCTCGACCTCCGTACTTTGGGCCTTTCTTCTGCCCACTGGTCCCTGTTGGTGGGTGGAGGGAATGTCCTCACTTTAACCTCTCCTAGCCGTTTGTTTCTCTTTTACCTTGTCTTCTTGGCCTTCATTTCTTCTGTGTCCTTCTTAATCTTTGTTATAATCTAGGCTTTCCGTTGAAAGCCTTGCAGTTTTTCCTGGGCTCGGTGCGTCACGTCTGTCTCCCGCCCTCTGCCGCTCACTCGCCTCCATTCAGGCTGTCTCGATGTGTTCTGTGCGGCCGCTGCTCCAGCCGCTTCCTGGTACGCTCACCACAAAGCCTCGCTCTGTCATGTCCCGCGCTGCCTCTCTGGCCGTGTTGTAGGTTTTCACGCCGTCCTCCCAATGAATTCTCATCTTCGTTAGCAGCGTTTGGAATCTAATTTTTTTCTCTTTCAGCATTTTTTTAATGTTGGCATATTTCTTCCGCTGCTGCACAATTTCTGTCGGGTAGTCATGGTCAAAGAATATCTGTTTGTCCCCGACTCGTATCTTTTTTTCCACGCTTGTGTCGGGATTCTTTCCTTTACGTCGTATTTTAAAAAGTTTACCACAACTGACCTGGGTGTAGAGTTTGAATTCAGGTTCTGTGTCAAGGCTCTGTGCGCTCGTTGGATCTGTAGGTCTGTTTCATCGGGCAGCTCAAGCTCTTTTTTAAGAATTGATCTATGAATTTCGTCATCGAGTTGCCTTCAGTGCCCTCCGGAATCCCGAAGATGCGTATATTGCTCCGCCTGGACCTGCTCTCCAGGTCGGTTATTTTTTCCTGCATCCTCTGTGTTTGTGCCGTCAGGGTCTGCAGCCGCTCGCTTGCCTCAGTCTTCCAGTCTTCCAACTCTGATATTCAAGCCTGTGCTTCTGCCATACACGCCCGTTGAGTGCGCAGTTCCTCCATGGTTTCAGCTAGCTTGCGGTCCATTTCTTTTCGGAGACCCATAATTTCCTCCTTCATCTCTTTTTTCAGTTCTTCCTTAAGAGCCATTAAATCCTGTTGGAGTTGTCGCTTGAAGTCTTTTATGTCCTTACTTATATTGGCGAAGCCAGTGTTCATAACATCGAGTTTGGCGTCCTCCATTTTCTCTGTTGTAGTCACCTCGTTTTTTGGACCTCATGTTCAGCGATTTCTCCAGCGCTGTTGAAGAGGGATTCTTTAGTTTTACCCTGCTTTTGTCCGTGTGCCCGGCTTCTTCGTGTTTTCATCCCTTGGTTTATTGATCTATTTATGTCGAGTTGGCCATTTACCAAAGATTTTTAATCCGGCTAGGGAGAGCTCTCTGTTTAAGCGTTATGCCTCTCCGCCATCTTCCCGGAAGTCCAACCTCATCTGATTTTAATGGACAGAAAACTTTACCCCCCGTTTTATCGGGAGTTCCCACTCACCTGTACCATGCTTCAGTTCCATCCTCCCGCCAAAAGCGTCACCATCGCCATGGTAAACGTAGCAGTCGGCTGGTCAAGTTCAAACTCTGCCTGGCGTGCTCCTTTTCTGTTTCCAGAGCAGAGTATGGATTATTTTCTCCCTTGTTTGTGCCTTGGCGCTCCTTGGATCCAACGGATGCCTGCCTACTACTCGTGCCCAGCTTGGATGAGTTGCCCCAGCCCCGCTGCCTCTGCTCACCCCGGCTTCGCCAGCGCAGCGTGAACCTCAAGAACCTGTGGCTGCTGCGTCAGGCTCCTCGGTCTACTCCACCACCCGCCCCAGCTCCTGCCAGGATTGGCCTAGTAAACGCCAGATCACTGGTAAATAAAACTTTTATCCTCAGGGATTTCTTCACCTACTGCAGTCTGGATTTCCTCTGCATATGTGAGACTTGGTTGAGTGTTTGTGACTGTAGTATTTTTTCTTGGAGTATTTTTTCTGAACTTTTACAGGCTGATTGTTCTTATTTTAACTCCCCGCAAATGTTGGGTCAAGGGGGAGGAATGGCAACTATTTATAGAAATGATTTTAAATGTAAGCAGTGTTTTTTATCATCGTCTTTCCCCAGTTTTGAAATGACTTTATTTGAGGTGGGTCGCTCTGACCCGGTGCTGGTTGCTGTCGTTTACCGACCCCCCAGATACAATAAGGATTTTATGAATGACTTCACCGAATTTCTGGCAGAAATTATGCCAAAGAATGACC
Source organism: Pholidichthys leucotaenia (assembly GCA_020510985.1). Classification (NCBI taxonomy): domain Eukaryota; kingdom Metazoa; phylum Chordata; class Actinopteri; order Cichliformes; family Pholidichthyidae; genus Pholidichthys; species Pholidichthys leucotaenia. The sequence goes on along the minus strand of CM035847.1, from coordinate 284,575,189 downwards.
AAGTTCTTATTGTTGGAGATTTTAATATCCATGTGTGCTGTCCAGATAAGCTATTGGTGAATGACTTTTTAAACCTTATTTATTCTTTTAGCCTGGAACAGTTTTTACCTGGTGGACCTACATATGAACACGGACACACATTAGACCTTGTTCTCTCTCATGGTTTATCTGTTTCTAACCTGGAGATTGGTGATGCTGTATTTTCTGACCATATGCTGATTTTATTTGATGTTGGTCTATCCTGCACCAGAGTTCAAACCTGCCCCTGCTTGCCGCTGTAGAATTTTTAACCCCTCCACTGCTGGCCAGTTTTCTGCTGCTTTTACCCAGCTCTGTGCTCCCTTGGATTTTACTTTTTTTGATACAGAGGACCTCAGTTTCTGGTTTTAGTCCTCTTGCCAAACCATCCTGGACTCTGTGGCTCCACGTCTTTTAACTAGAACACGTAAGAGGGACCATATTACACCTATTTTAGCTTCCCTCCACTGGCTGCCTTTGTACTTTAGGGTTCATTTTAAAATTCTTTTATTTGTTTTTAAATCATTGAATGGCCTTGCTCTGCCTTACTTCTCTGAGCTTCTTCACTTTTACACTCCTGCTCAGTCTCTCAGGTCAGCTGATCAGTCTCCTGGAGATACCAAAATCAAAGAGGAAGCTCAGAGGGGACAGAGCTTTTTCTGTTGCTGCTCCTAAACTTTGGAACAATCTTCCTTTGCCTATTAGATAGGCACCTTCACTGTCCACTTTTAAATCTTATCTTAAAACTCATTTTTACTCCTTGGCCTTCAGCCCAGCTTGAGACATTGATTGCACTTGTTTTATTGCTTTATTATATGATTGTCATTTTTATTACCTCCGCCAAGGAGGTTATGTTTTCATCGGCGTTGGTTTGTCTGTCTGTCTGTCTGTCTGTTTGTTTGTTAGCAAGGTAACTCAAAAAGTAATGGACGGATTTTCATGAAATTTTCACAGATTGTCAGAAATGGGGTATCCTACAGATGATTACATTTTGGTGGCGATCCGGATCACTGTCCAGAAGAAAACCGCCATTACGCCAAATGCCATTTTCGTCAATAACTACTGAACCACTAATCCTATCATTGTGAATCCAATTGCTAGTCATATGTTTTCATGGTCAAGGAATCTGAAAACGTACACACAAACACTGTATGGGGGGAACTGTGGCGCTAAACCGCCATTACGGAAAATGCCATTTTCGTCAATAACTACTGAACCACTAATTCTATCATTGTGAATCCAATTGCTAGTCATATGTTTTCATGGTCAAGGAATCTGAAAACGTACACACAAACACTGTATGGGGGGAACTATGGCGCTTGGCGGAGGTCTGTGCTCTCCAAGTGCTTTTCTAGTTTGTTTTGTTTCATACCTTTTTAGTTGCATTTTATTGTCTTTTATGTCCTTTTCATTTTATCTATTCCTCATGTACAGCACTTTGTATCAGCTGTAGTTGTTTTTAAAGTGCTTTAGAAATAAAGTTTTGATTTATTGATTGATTGACTCAAGCTCTACCGCCGTCCAGGACTCCAGCAACTCTGCTACGACGACCCCAGCAGCAGGCATGATGGTGGATACAGCCCAAGGACCTCCAGGTGTGGCGACCAACATAGGTGGAACTCCCGGCGTGGCGGCTGAAGCTGGAGGTTGTCTCACTGATAATGCCCTCTCTCGTGCTGCTGAAACCAGGGAACACTTTCCTGTTGGCTCAAGTTTCAGGATGCAGGTAACGTTCTCCTCTCATCCAGGGTGTGGCTGCGGGGCTGGAACGGAATCTTCCAGGGCCGCAGGCTCCTCCGTCGTCCGGCTGCTCCATCCCAGGACCGGTGGACACTCAGGGAACACAGGAAAAGACATGGGAGAGGCAGGTGAGGAACCGGTGGCAACAGCAGACAGTGAGGACTCAGCTAACATGGGCTGCAAATGCTGAGCCTCACCACCGCAAATAAGGCAAGACATTTTATTTTATGTACAGGAAAATGAAAATACACTTGCCTTATCTCCTGGGGCGTGATGGAGTCTGCTGCTGAATGACCTCCAGCTGGGGCAGCTGGCACTGGTGGAGCTCCTGGCATGGTGGCTGATGCTGGAAGTTGCCTCACCGCTGGTGCAGAGACCCGTGCAGCTGAAGTCAAGGAACACTCTCTTGTTGGCTCAGTCTTCAGGACACAGGGGGTGCTCTTCTCGCATCCAGGACATGGCTGCGGGGCAGGGATAGAATCTTCCAGGGGGAAGGCCCCTCCGTCATTCGGTGGCTCTCTCTCGTGATCGGCGGACATTCAGGGAAAACAGGAGGGGACACAGGAGTAGCAGGTGAGGATAAGATAGCAGCAGCAGATGGTGAGGACTCAGCTAAATTAGGCTGCTGCTGAGCCTCATCACCGGGAATAAGACAAGGCGTTTCATCTACAGTTGTTTGAGAATGTAAATGTACTTGCCTTATCTCCTGGGGTGTGATGGTAACTGCTGCTGAAAGCCCAGATAACACCCTCTCTGTGGCTGCAGTGGATGGGGCACCCACGGAGACTGTGGAGGAGCCAGCTCTGCAGACACGTCACTTGCCAACACATCTGCTGCAGTGGGGGAGTTCCTCTGATGTGCAGTAGCTGGTTGGCAGTGAGAGGCTGGGCGCTTCCGTACCTGGGGACGCTCTCTCGTCGGCTCAGGAACGGATGGTGAAGGAGGAGGAGGAGGAGTAGGCTCTTGGTGGGACTGGCGAGGCGCTGGGGTCCGAGGGCGCTTCCTCGTCGGCACAGACCTCGGCCCAAATGGAGAGTCTCTTAGGATGGTGGAAACAGAGTACAGGAGGCCAGCATACCTGGGATAGTTCCATAAACCGGGGTGTGCCTCCACAATAGTAACTGCTGACTCCACATTATTACGCACCTCCTTCAATAAGCGGGAGGCGAGTGCTGCGTTCACAAAATCCTGAATGAACTCCACCCCCAATTGTTCATTCATGGTGGGGCTACTGGATGCCAACTCTTCTCGGTTGACAGAGCCCCAGCGTGCTGGTGACATACTGCACTCGCACAAAAATAGGTGAAAGAGGGGAAAAGAAAAAGGCAAACCTACAGCGGCTGGTGTCTCCACCGGGCCATGTCCTTCTGTCATAAATTGCCCTTTTAGGGCAAGACTGCTAACACCAATCACACGCTGTAAGTTTGCAGCATTTATTCACATAAAGACAGACACTACATAACATTTACTAATTAGATTATTTGTTTATTTGACAGGGACAGTGCAATAAACATAGACAATTAATCAAATGACAATCAATCTGATGTGTTGCACAAAGAGTGTATAGCTATTAGCTAATTTGCAACTCTTGTCCCTGGATGGGCTTTAGAAAGGAGAAACAAGTAAAAAGTAAAAAAGGATAAGGAAAAGAAAAAATGAAAACAGAATAAATAATAACCACATACATCAATGCAAAAAAGATTATAAATACATTATAAATACACAATTATAAAGATTATAAAGATTATAAAGATTATAAATACACAATATAACAACCTGACTCACATTTGCCTATTTCAGGCCTCCCTCCCTTCGTCACTCACTATAAACAAACACATTCATTCCTTCCCTTCATTCACTCTCACCCTGCAGACAATCATTTCATACATGGGTACATTCTTGTTTATTTTTCAGCCAGTTTTTAACCTTTTTAGTGAATGTTTTAAAGTCCGTTATTATTTTAATTTCATTTGGCATTGTGTTCCAGATGTGACTGCCCTTTATAGAGAAAGCTGTTTGTCCAAATGTGGTTCTGCGGTGGAATATTTTACAGTTATTGTTAACAGAACTCCTGGTGGCTCTGCTGCTGTCCTGTCTTTGGATGAAACCAGCAAGTGGCTCAGGCGCTGATTTATGGAAACATTTAAAAATTAATTTCAGAAAACAGAGGTCAATGAAACTCTCGAAACTCAATAGGTTGTATTTTTTTAAAATATTACAGTGATGCCACCTAATGGGCTTTTTGTCCAAGATTTTTAGAGTTTGATTATATAATGAACCTATATGTCTTATAGTAGAAGGGGCTGCTTGAGCCCAGACTGTCAAACAGTATGATATATGAGAAAAAACCATAGAATGCATATACAGTGCAGCTGCTTCATATGGTATGTAATATCTAATTAATTTAAAGCAGTTCAGATTTTTTTTTTTACTGTTTCTGAAATTTTCTTTATATGAAGATTAAATTTGAATTGAGGATCTAGTACAGGGGTCACCAACGCCGTGCCCGCGGGCACCAAGTTGCCTGCAAGGACCACATGAGTCGCCTGCAGGCCTGTTCTAAAAATAGCACAACTCGCAAGTGAGCTGCGTCTAAGATGTAATTTTTTCTGCCGCTATTTTTTAAAAATCACACTTGCATTTATATAGATTTTAAAATGACAATGTCTTGAAAATAAAAAAAATGAAAATATGTTTATTATACGTAAAGTTAAGGTGAACTCTGACCTAGTTCAAAGGTCAGTATTGTGCGCATGACAAAACCTTTGCGCTTGTGGAGAGTAAGCTAGCGGGCAGTGAAGATGGTGAGCGGAGTGCAGTTTCCTAGCCCAAAAACATGGCAAAAAAAAAGACAGAAAATTTATCATTTTCAAAGTGAGTGGGAGGAAGAGTTCTTTTTTACTACCGTAAAGTTGCGTGTGTTTCATTTGCGGGGCGACGGCGAAGAGGCACAATGTGGAGTGAAGCGACACTTCACTACGCGTCATGAAACAGCTGCCCACTCTTTTTTTTTTTGGACTTATTTTGTACCCGTAGGTAGATTTGTTTTGCAGTCCGGTGACAAGCCACCAGCTGCCGGTCGCTGCGTGCGCAAGCGCCCCTTAACTCCCCAACCTGCATGTTTTTGGCATGTGGGAGGAAACCGGAGAAATCCCGGAGTAAACCCACGCAAACACGGGAAGAACATGCAAACTCCACACAGATCACTGTTGGCCGGGGGCAGGGATCGAACCCACGATCCCTGCGATCCCCCGGCCGAGGGTAAACTGTGCTGCCGCGGTGCTAACCACTGCGCCACTGTGCATATAAGCAATCTCAGTGCTTGTTTAGCTTCTTCTCATGAAAGGACAGTGCTGGTTATTACTCAAGCATGATTCTTGGCAAGAACTGTATGGATATAATTCCAGTGAAGAAGAACACACAAAAGTGTGTTTATTAAATGTAACAGATTTTGAGCAGAATTGCAGCAGATTTGTTCAGTTAAAAATGTGATAAGATTTATTTAATATGAAAGTTGATTTTTCTTAAATGTTGCATAACTTTTTCAAACATGGTTCAACATAGTTCATGAATTAAAAGGGTTTAGTTTTTTATGGTTAAAAGGGACTGGTGAAAACTGAACATTTTTTTAATGAAATGTAGAAGTGATCATTCATCTGAACAATTGCTGAGATTAATAAAAATAAAGTTGAATATTGATCTTGTCTGTTACCCACTCTAAGTTATTGATAATTTTATATATATATATATATATATATATATATATATATATATATATATATATATATATATATATATATATATATACATACAGTATATATATATATATATATACTATATACATACACATACATACACAATTTGTTATTTTAGAGGAGTGTGTCAAGCCGGTGCCCTTCACATGACTCGATACCCATGAAGTAGCTCTTGGTTTCAAAAAGGTTGGTGACCCCTGATCTAGTACAATGCCAAGGTATTTGAATTCTGTAACTAAACTGATGTCTTGATCATGTATATTAACTTTAAAACGTTGCAGGTTACATTTTTTGATTGAAAAGCACATTGAAACTGTTTTCTGAAGGTTCAGCAATAAATGGTTCTGGAAGAGCTACTCTTGGGCATCAACCATACTTGTGGACAGTACATCTGCAGCCTGTGCTGGAGTCTTGGCAGCTGTGTAAATAACTGCATCATCTGCATAAAGTTGACATGTTGCAGCTGAGCAGTGTAGCGGCAAGTCATTAATAAAAATGCTGAAAAGTAAAGGACCAAGAATGGACCCTTGTGGGATACCCATACGGAGGATGGTGAGAGGGGATGCTGAAGGAGAATGGGGCTCACGTGTAATGGGAAAAAAAAACAGCCTGGACGGAACACTGGTTGAGGCATGTGGGAATGCCGGGGAAAAAAGACACAGAACCAGCCAGAGTGACACCCGAAAAAGCTGGGGCTCACGGCTGGCAAACGATGGGGAAAAATGGAAGAAAAGAATAATTCCAAGACAGAGTCGCACCCGTTCACCTCTGCTGAAAACCACTTACACTCAGAGTAATGACAGGTCACTCTGAGTGGACAAACAGTAGGGCACGGCAATGGGAAAACGTTGCCGTATCCTTAAATAGGTGAATGGGAATGATCAATGCATGACAGGTGTGGATACATGAATAAGGAAGTGAACATAATCATTAACAGCTGTGCAGCCCGTGAAACAGGGTTTGACAGCTGGAAGCTGCACAGGCACTGTCAAAATAAAAGCACAGACCAGAAACTAAATAATGATACAAGAATAAGATAACACAACCCCAAAAGATGCAAATAATGCCATAAATACAAAATGACACAATAAATAGACAGGACTATAAAAACAAAACAAAGAATACAGACAGCTCATAAATAAACAAAGAGCAAATACAGCAGACCATAATAACTACAACATAAACAAAGAAGCAAACAAACAGAAAAGGACTTAACTCGAACTGAAGGCTGAGCACGGCACCCACCGTGCTCAGGATCATAAGATGTGAAATTAAGAAAGGAGCAGATACTTTTTCAAACCACTGTATACAGTGGTGTGAAAAAGTGTTTGCCCCCTTCCTGATTTCTCGTTTTTTTGTATGTTTGTCACACTTAAATGTTTCAGATCATCAAAACAAATTTAAATATTAGACAAAGATGACACAAGTAAACACAAAATGCAGTTTTTAAATGAAGGTGTTTATGATTAAGGTGTGGAGAGATGAATAATCAGGCCGAGCGTTCAGAGCAGATCAAACTTTATTCTCTTCCTCTCACATCCACCAGAATCCAAAAAAGTAGAAACACAGGTTGCAGGCACTTTCTTTTACAGTGGGGAAAAAAAGTATTTAGTCAGCCACCAATTGTGCAAGTTCTCCCACTTAAAAGATGAGCGAGGTCTCCAATTTTCATCATAGGTATACCTCAAATATGAGAGACAAAATGAGAAAAAAAAATCCAGAAAATCACAATGAAGGATTTTTAATGAATTAATTGGTAAATTCCTCGGTAAAATAAGTATTTGGTCAATAACAAAAGTTCATCTCAATACTTTGTTATATACCCTTTGTTGGCAATGACAGAGGTCAAACGTTTTCTGTAAGTCTTCACAAGGTTTTCACACACTGTTGCTTGTATTTTTGGCCCATTCCTCCATGCACATCTCCTCTAGAGCAATGATGTTTTGGGGCTGTCACTGGGCAACACGGACTTTCAACTCCCTCCAAAAATTTTCTATGGGGTTGAGATCTGGAGACTGGCTAGGCCACTCCAGGACCTTGAAATGCTTCTTACGAAGCCACTCCTTCGTTGCCCAGGCAGTGTGTTTGGGATCATTGTCATGCTGAAAGACCCAGCCACGTTTCATCTTCAATGCCCTTGTTGATGGAAGGAGGTTTTCACTCAAAATCTCACGATACATGGCCCCATTCATTCTTTCCTTCACACGGATCAGTCGTCCTGGTCCCTTTGCAGAAAAATAGCCCCAAAGTATGATGTTTTCACCCCCATGCTTCACAGTAGGTATGGTGTTCTTTCTCCTCCAAACACGACAAGTTGAGTTTTTACAAGAAAGTTGTATTTTGGTTTCATCTGACCATATGACATTCTCCCAGTCCTCTTCTGGATCATTCAAATGCTCTCTAGCAAACTTCAGACGGGCCTGGACATGTACTGGCTTAAGCAGGGGGACACGTCTGGCACTGCAGGATTTGAGTCCCTGGTGGCGTAGTGTGTTACTGATGTAGCCTTTGTTACTTTGGTCCCAGCTCTCTGCAGGTCATTCACTAGGTCCCCCCATGTGGTTCTGGGATTTTTGCTCACCGTTCTTGTGATCATTTTGACCTCACGGGGTGAGATCTTGCGTGGAGCCCCAGATCGAGGGAGATTATCAGTGGTCTTGTATGTCTTCCATTTTCTAATAATTGCTCCCACAGTTGATTTCTTCACACCAAACTGCTTACCTATTGCAGATTCAGTCTTCCCAGCCTGGTGCAGGTCTACAATTTTGTTTCTGGTGTCCTTTGACAGCTCTTTGGTCTTGGCCATAGTGGAGTTTGGAGTCTGACTGTTTGAGGTTGTGGACAGGTGTCTTTTATACTGATAACAAGTTCAAACAAGTGCCATTAATACAGGTAACAAGTGGAGGACAGAGGAGCCTCTTAAAGAAGAAGTTACAGGTCTGTGAGAGCCAGAAATCTTGCTTCTTTGTAGGTGACCAAATACTTATGTTACTGAGGAATTTACCAATTAATTCATTAAAAATCCTTCAATGTGATTTTCTGGATTTTTTTCTCATTTTGTCTCTCATAGTTGAGGTATACCTATGATGAAAATTGGAGACCTCTCTCATCTTTTAAGTGGGAGAACTTGCACAATTGGTGGCTGACTAAATACTTTTTTCCCCACTGTATATTAACCCTCCTCCGCTACCTGAGGTGCTGTATTTACATATCAACCCCCCAGGACAATTCCCCTTGTCCCCCAACACCTTTGATCTGCCATCTCTTCAGTCTGAGGGAAAACTGCTGAGGGAAAACTACTGAGTGGGTTTCCCACACTGCCCCCCCCCCCCGACTCTCAGACTGAGCCTTAACCTTCATGTCCTTTGGGCTTCAGCCTCCGTCCATGGCTGCTGTAACGGGGGATCTTTGGCTCTGAGGCGCTGCTGTGCCGGTGGGGGATTCCTGGGGGTAAGTCCGTCTGTGGGGGACAATGGGGGGGGGCACCTTCAGCATGCTCGTGTGACTGATCTGATGAGTCATTTACCTGGGGAGTTCTCAGTGGGGGTCCTCCGCACCGAGGAGCTCGGGCCAACACCACCTGTTCATCTGCTAAAACAAAGGCAGGCTTAAGCCTATCTATACAAATTGTCTCCCGGTGATCCCCCAAGTCTAACACAAAATGTTTGTCCCCGGGTTCCAGCACTCTGAACAGGCCGTCATAGGGCGGGCTCAATGGGGTCCGGTGGGCATCGTGCCTGACAAATACGAACGACGCATCCTTCAAGGTCTTTGGCACAAAAGCGCTGGGAAAACAGTGGTGGGCCGGGCCGGGTAGCGTCCCTGCCCCTGCACTATGCCGTGAACGCGGGGACTGATTGGTGTTCGGCACGGGGTTATCCAGCAAAAATTCCCCGGGGAGCCACAGCGGTTGGGAAAAAAACAGCTCTGCTGGGGAGGCCGCCAAATCCTCCTTCGGTGCTGAACGCAACCCTAATAGAACCCATGGCAACCGGTCCACCCAGTTTGCATCTGTAAGTGAAGCCCTGAGTGCTGCTTTAAGCGATCTATGGAAATGCTTACATAACCCATTGGCTTGGGGGTTGTACACGGCCGTACAATGAATTATGACACCCAGGCTCCGGGCCATGGTGGACCAGAGGTCGGAAACAAACTGCGGGCCCTGATCAGACATGATGTCCGAAGGGGCGCCAAAACGTGCCACCCATATCATCAAAAAAGCGCATGCAACTTCTGCGGATGCGATAGAAGCTAGCAGGACTGCGTCGGGCCAGCGCGTGGTGCGGTCCACCACTGTCAGGAGGTGCGTGAACCCCTGCGATGGTGGGAGGGGGCCCATGAAGTCCACATGAATGTGGTCGAACCGCTTAGCTGGGATATGGAACGGCTCCAAGGGGGCCTTTGTGTGCCTGTGCACTTTGGCTCGTTGGCACGCTACGCAGGCTGCAGCCCACTCTTTCACCTGTTTGCGCAGGCTCGGCCAGACGAACTTCGCTCCCACCATTTTGACTGATGCGCACACTCCTGGGTGCGCCAGGGAGTGAACCGACTCAAAAACGCGGCGGCGCCAAGCCCGTGGGACCACCAGGCGCGGGCGACCCATGGAGACATCACAGATTAGGGGGGGCCCCCCGTCTTGCAGTACTCTGCTCTCCAGCCTTAACCCTATTGGTCCAGACTGTAGCACGCAAACGTCCGCATTGCCGATCTGCTCAGTAGCCATGGTCATGTAATCTATCCCCATGTAGACTGGGGCCACTATTGCGCACGAGAAGCAGTCCGCCACCATGTTGAGTTTACCGGCCACATGCTGAATGTCGGTTGTAAACTCCGAGATCGCGGCCAGCTGTCTCTGCTGCCGGCCCGCCCATGGTTCTGAAACCTTGGCCATCGCGTACGTTAGCGGCTTGTGGTCCAGGAACACAGTGAAGGTGCACCCTTCCAGCCAGAACTGGAAGTGGCGTATGGCCAGGTGGAGAGCCAGTAACTCTCTGTTGAACGCGTTGTATTTACGGTCACTGTCGCGCAAAGACCTGCTAAAAAAGGTGAGCGGCTGCCAAGACCTGGCAACGTGCTGCTCCACGACGGCCCCTATGGCCACATCTGAGCTGTCGGTAGTGAGCGCTATCCGAGCTGCCGGGTCTGGGTGCGCCAGCAGTGCGGCGTTCGCCAGGGCTGTTTCAACCTCGGAAAATGCCTGCTCTCGTTCAGGAGTCCAGTCGACTCTGTCCGCCGGTTTCTGTTTCTTAAGTGTGGCATACAACGGCTGCATGAGCTGGACTGCGCGGGGGAGGAAACGGTTGTAAAAGTTAACCATCCCCAAAAACTCCTGCAGCACCCTGACCGTCTGAAGCTGGGAAAAATTCGCCACTGCGCACATCTTGTCCAGCAGAGGTATTGCTTCCTCCGGTGAGATGCGGTGGCCCAAAAAATTGATTCCTGTCACCCCGTACTGGCACTTCGCTGGGTTGATTATTAACCCGTGCTCCTCCAACCTCTGGAAAACTGTCCTGAGGTGGGCTACGTGTTCGTCCTTGGACACGCTGGCCACCAGGATGTCGTCTAGGTAGACAAACACAAACGGCAAATCGCGTAACACCGCATACATCATGCGTTGGAATGTCTGCGGCATGCCCTTTACCCAAAAGGCATGCGTAAAAACTCAAACAGACCAAACGGGGTTATTACTGCCATTTTAGGTATGTCCGGGATCTGTTGGTAACCGTGGACCAGGTCTATCTTGGAAAAAATGTACGCCCCGGTGAGGTGAACGGAAAAATCCTGAATATGCGGGATGGGGTAGCAGTCATGCGCTGTAGTGTTATTTAATCTGCGGAAATCACCGCAAGGTCGCCACGATCCCTCGGCCTTAGGAACCATATGTAGCGAGGATGCCCATGGGCTGTTTGAGCATCTGATGATGCCCAACTTTTCCAAGTTGGCAAACTCCTCGTGCGCTATGGCCAGTTTAGCTGCGTCCAGGCACCGAGGATGTGCGAAAACAGGCGGCCCCATGGTGGTAAAGAAGTGCTCCACCCCATGTTTAGTGACGGTCGCCGAAAACGGCGGGACTGTGAGTGCTGGGAACTGGCTGAGTAGTGTGTGGAACTTACCCCCTGGAGCTGTGACGCTGGCTAGCATTGTGGACCCGGCTCCTCTAGCTGTACAGAGGAGAGAATCAAAAGACATTGCGTTAATCAGGCATCTGTTAGCAACATTGACTAGTAGTCCATGTGCACACAAAAAATCAGCGCCTAAGATTGGGACGCTGCATGCCGCTGTGACGAATGTCCATTGGTATGTCCAGCCGTGAAAGGATATAGTCAGTGTCCTCTCACCAAAAGTCTTAATATCTGAGCCATTTGCGGCCGTCAGTTTGGGGCCGCTAGTTCCCACCAGCCGGTCAGCGTAGGACAGCAGGATGAGGATCTTTTGGGAGCCAGAGTCCAGGAGGAACCGTCTCCCCGAGCGGGAGTCTGTCACATAGAGCAGCTTGCTTGCTTCACCGGCTGTTGGAGCAGGCTTGCCACCTGCTTCTTGGCCTCCGCTGCAGCCACTGTCGCTGGCTCCTCACTTCCGCTGGCCATCTTGCTGGGTTCAGACGTTGCTGCGTTCACTGTGAGGGCTCTTGTGGTGAGGATGATCCGATCTGCCTCTTGGGCTAGAGCCCGGTAGTTGTACGTGGCCAGCAGCGGCGAATTGGCAAGGATCGCCCTGGCCGCTGTCAGGAGGTTCCAGAGGAAAAGGTGGGCAAAGAGGAAATGCCCGTCATCTGTGGCCATCAACGCCAACATCTTCTCCATCAATTCGACCGCCGACTCGTCTCCCAAGTCGGAGTGTGTCAGAAGCCTCTCCACTCTCTCACAGTCCGAGAGTGTGTACCGCCGGGTCAGTGCGGTTTTGAGAGCACCGTATTTGTCACGGGTTGGGGGCTGTTGGAGCAGGCTCGCCACCTGCTGGGTTGTGCATGTGTCCAGTGCTGCAACCACGTAGTAGTATTTGGTGTCATCTGCCGTTGTTCCCCAGAGCGTGAACTGGGCCTCGGTGTGAAGGAACCAAGACTTCGGGTTATGTAGCCAAAAGTCTGGGAGTTTGACTGAAACGGCACACGCGTTGCTGGCACTTCCCGTCCAGGTCGTCTCTGGGGTGTTCACCTCACGTTCCCATGTGCGTCAAGGGTCACCAGTGTGGAGAGATGAATAATCAGGCCGAGCGTTCAGAGCAGATGAAACTTTATTCTGTTCCTCTCACATCCACCAGAATCAAAAAAAGTAGAAACACAGGTTGCAGGCACTCTCTTTTATATTAACCCTCCTCCGCTATCTGAGGTGCTGTATTTACATATCAACCATCCATCCATCCATCCATCCATCCATCCATCCATCCATCTTCTACCGCTTTTCTGGAGGTCCGGGTCGCGGAGGCAGCAGTTAAAGCAGAGAAGCCCAGACTTCCCTCTCCCCAGCCACCTGCTCCAGCTCTTCAGAGAGGATACCAAGGCGTTCCCAGACCAGCTGGGAGACATAGTCTCTCCCCCGAGTCCTGGGTCTGCCCCGGGGTCTCCTCCCAGTGGGACGTGCCTGAAACACCTCAAGTGGGAGGCGTCCAGGAAGCATCCTAATCAGATGCCCATACCACCTCAACTGACTCCTTTCAATGTGGAGGAGCAGCAGTTCTACTCTGAGCCTCTCCCGGATGACTGAGCTCCTCACCCTATCTCTGAGGGTGAGTCCAGCAATCCTACGGAGAAAGCTCATTTCAGCCGCTTGTATCCGCGATCTTGTTCTTTCGGTCATTACCCAAAGCTCGTGACCATAGGTGAGAGTAGGAACGTAGACTGATTGGTAAATCGACAGCTTTGCCTTAGAACTAAGCTCCCTCTTCACCACAACAGACCGGTACAATGTCCACATCACTGCAGATGCTGCTCCAATCTGTCTGTCAATCTCTCGCTCCATTTTCCCCTCACTCATGAATAAGACCCCAAGATACTTGAACTCCTTCACTTGGGGCAGGAGCCTGTCCCCAACCCAGAGAGGACAATCCACCTTTTTCCGGCTGAGGACCATGGACTCGGACTTGGAGGTGCTGATTCTCATCCCAGCCGCTTCACACTCAGCGGCAAACCGTCCCAGCAAGAGCTGTAGGTCATTGCTGGATGAAGCCAACAGGACAACATCATATGCAAACAACAGAGATGAGATCCTGTGGTCACCAAGCATGACACCCTCTGTTCCCTGGCTGCGCCTAGAAATCCTGTCCATAAAAATTATGAACAGGATCGGTGACAAAGGGCAGCCCTGGCGGAGTCCAACTCTCATTGGGAATGAGTCCGACCGAGTGTTGGCAATATGAACCAAACTCTCACAACGGTCGTACAGAGACCGAATAGCTTGTAACAACAAGCCCGATACCCCATACTCCTGAAGCACCCTCCACAAAAAACCACGAGGGACGTGGTCAAATGCCTTCTCCAAGTCCACAAAACACATGTAAATTGGTTGGGCAAACTCCCACGAACCCTCAAGAATTCTCGAGAGGGTAAAGAGCTGGTCCGATGTGCCAGGACGAAAACCACATTGCTCCTCCTGAATCCGAGGTTGGACCAACAGCCGGACTCTCCTCTCCAGTACCTTGGCATAGACCTTCCCAGGGAGGCTGAGGAGTGTGATCCCTCTAAAGTTGGAGCACACCATCCGGTCCACTTTTTAAAAGAGAGGAACCACCACCCCGGTTTGCCATGTCAAAGGCACTGCCCCCGACCTCCACGTAATGTTGCAGAGGCGCGTCAACCATGACAGCCCAACAACATCCAGGGCCTTGAGGTACTCAGGGCGAATCTCGTCCACCCCCGGGGCCTGGCCACCAAAGAGATTTTTAACCACCTTGGTGACCTCAGCCCCTGTGATAGGCGAGTCATCCCCCTCGTCTACAAGCCCTGCATCCTCTGTGGAAGGTGTATCAGTGGGATTGAGGAGATCCTTGAAGTATTCCTTCCACCGCCCGACGATATCCCCAGTCGAAGTCAACAGTGTCCCATCCGCACCATACACAGTGTGGATAGGGAGCTGCTTTCACCTCCTGAGCCGCCGGACAGTTTGCCAGAATCTCTTCGAGGCCAACCCAAAGTCTAGTTCCATGGCCTCACCGAACTCCTCCCATACCCGGGTTTTTGCTTCAGCAACCACCCGAGCTGCACTCCGCTTGGCCTGCCAGTACACCTCAGCTGCTTCCGGAGTCCCACAAGCCAACCAAGCTTGATAGGACTCCTTCTTCAGCTTAATGGCCTCCCTCACCACTGGTGTCCACCACTTAGTTAGGGGGTTGCCATCACGAGATGCACCAACAACCTTGTGGCCGCAGTTCTGGGCCGCAGCTTCAACAACAGAGGTGGAGAACATGGCCCATTCAAACTCCATGTCTCCAGACTCCCTCGGAATGTGGTTGAAGTTCTTCTGGAGGTGGGAGTTGAAGACCTCCCGGACAGGGGCCTCAGCCAGACGTTCCCAGCACACCCTCACTATACGTTTGTGTCTACCAGGTCTGAATGGCATCCTCCCCTGCCATCAGATCCAACTCAGCACCAGGTGGTGATCAGTTGACAGCTCTGCACCTCTCTTTACCTGGGTGTCCAAGACATACGGTCGCAGGTCTGATGACACAATAACAAAATCGATCATCAACCTGCGACCTAGGGTGTCCTGGTGCCAAGTGCACATATGGACACCCTTATGCTTGAACATGGTGTTTGTTATGGAGAAACTGTGGTTAGCACAGAAGTCCAATAACTGAGCACCACTTGGGTTCAGATTGGGCAGTCCGTTCCTCCCAATCACCCCCCTCCAGGTTTCACTGTCATTGCCCACGTGCACATTGAAGTCCCCCAGTAGGACAATGGAGTCTCCAAGAGGAGCACCCTCCAGCACCCCAGTCACAGACTCCAAAAAGGGTGGGTACTCTGAACCATCATTTGGTGCATAGACACAAATGATGGTCAGGACCCATTTCCCAACCCGAAGGCGCAGGGAAGCAACCCTTTCATCCACCAGGGAAACCTCCAATATAGAGGCAGCAAGGTGGGGGGATACAAGAATACCCACCCCTGCTCATCGCCTCTTGCCCGGGGCAACTCCAGAAAAGGCCAAGCTCCAGCTCCTCTCCAGGAGACTGGTTCCGGAACCGGAGCTGTGTGTTGAGGTGAGGCCGACGATATCTATCCGGTATCTCTCAACCTCGTACACCAGTTCAGGTTCCTTCCCCGCCAGAGAGGTGACATTCCACGTACCAAAAGCCAGTTTAGAAAGCTTGGGATCAGTCCGCCAAAGTCTCCGCCTTTGACCACCACCTAGTCCACATAGCACCAGACCCCCATGATCCCTCCTGCAGGTGGTGAGCCCACTGGAGGGCGGACCCATGTAACTCCTTCGGGCTGAGCCCGGCCGGGTCCCATGGGTGGAAACACGGCCACCAGACGCTAGCCTTCGAGCCCCTCCCCCAGGCCTGGCTCCAGGGTGGGGCCCCGGTAACCCCATACCGGGCGGGGTACACTGAATCCTTGATATAGAATTTATCATGAGAGTCTGTTGGATCGTTCTTAGTCTGGCCCTTCACCCAGGACCAGTTTGTCTTGGGTGACCCTATCAGAGGCAAATTGCCCCGGACAACATAGTTCCTGGAATCACTGGGGCACGCAAACCCCCCCACCATGATAAGGTGACGATCCATGAGGGAATTATACATATCACTGCGCCACCGTGGGCTGCACGGTGGCGCAGTGGTTTAGCACTGTGGCAGCACAGTTTTACCCTTGGCCGGGGGATCGCGGGGATCATGAGGTCGTGGGTTCGATCCCAGCCCCCGACCAACAGTGAGCTGTGTGGAGTTTGCATGTTCTCCCCGTGTTGCGTGGGTTTACTCCGGGATTTCTCCGGTTTCCTCCCGCATACCAAAAACATGTAGGTTTAGGGCGCTCGCGCACGCAGCGACCAGCAGCCGGTGGCTTGTCACCAGACTGCAAACCAAGTCAAGTCTACCTACGGGTACAAATAAGTAACAAAAAAAAAAAAAAAAAAAAAAAAAAAAACAACCCCCCATGATAATTCCCCTTGTCCCCCAGCACCTTTGAATTGCCATCTCTTCAGTCTGAGGGAAAACTGCTGAGGGAAAACCAGTGAGTGGGTTTCCCACAAAGGGAAAAAAAAATCCAAACCTACATGGCCCTGTGTGAAAAAGTGATTGCCCTCTAAACCTAATAATTGGTTGGGCCACCCTTAGCAGCAACAACTGCAATCAAGCGTCTGCGATAACTGGCAGTGAGTCTTTTACAGCTCTGTGGAGGAATTTTAGCCCACTAATCTTTGCAGAATTGTTGTAATTCAACCACACTGGAGGGTTTTTGAGGATGAACCATCTTTTTAAGGTCATGCCACTACATTTCAGTCAGATTCAGGTCAGGACTTTGACTAGGCCACTCCAAAGTCTTCATTGTGTTTTTCTTAAGCCATTCAGAGGTGAACTTGCTGGTTTGTTTTCAATAATTGTCCTGCTGCAGAACCCAAGTGCGCTTCAGCTTGAAGTCACAAACAGATTGCTGGACATTCTCCTTCAACATTTTTTGGTAGACAGCAGAATTCATGGTTCCATTTACCACAGCAAGTCTTCCAGGTCCTGAAGCAGCAAAACAGCCCCAGACCATCACACTACCACCACCATATTTTACTGTTGGTATGATGTTCCTTTTCTGAAATGCTGTGTTACTTTTACACCGGATGTAATGGGACACACATCTTCCAAAAAAGTTCAACTTTTGTCTCGTCAGTCCACAGAGTATTTTCCCCAAAGTCTTGTGGATCATCAAGATGTTTTCTGGCAAAACTGAGATGAGCCTTTAGGTTCTTTTTGCTCAGCAGTAGTTTTTGTCTTGGAACTCTGCCATGCAGGCCATTTTTGCCCAGTCTCTTTCTTATGGTGGAGTCATGAACACTGACCTTAACTGAGCCAAGTGAGGCCTGCAGTTTTTTGGATGTTGTTGTGGGGTCTATTGTGACCTCTTGGATGAGTCGTCACTGTGCTCTTGGGGTTATTTTGGTTAGTCAGCCACTCCTGGGAAGGTTCACCACTGTTCTATGCTTTTGCCATTTGTGGATAATGGCTCTCACTGTGGTTTGCTGGAGTCCCAAAGCTTTAGAAATGGCTAGAAAATTGAACTCAGCTTTCAAAGATGTGATAAACCACAGTTAATTGTTTTAACAGGGGGCAATCACTTTTTCACACAGGGCCATTTAGGTTTGATTTTTTTTTACCTTTAATAATAAACACCTTCAATTAAAAAGTGCATTTTGTGTGTAATTGTGCTATCTTTGTCTAATATTTAAATTTGTTTGATGATCTGAAACATTTAAATGTGACAAACATACAAAAAAAAAAGAGAAATCAAGAAGGGGGCAAACACTTTTTCACACCACTGTATATATTTTATATCTTTCAATGTCTTTGCAATCTTTCCAAATATGAAACTAAACACTGTAAAGTGCTTTCATTTCATTGAACTTGTCCAGTGTTGCATCAGCCTTTGTCTTTGTTGTCCTGCACTGTAAGAACAGTAATAGGTATGTGTTATTCAAGGGGAAAAGCAGTGCACTTGTCACAGATTCTGTAGCCAGACAACTAATGCAAACAGAAAAAGTGACAGACACATAGTACACCCGTGGAATTGATTGGCTCCCCGGAGCATAGACGGCCTTGGAGTTTTTTTTATCTTGTCTCAGGGGTGATATTGTGTTCAGCTCCAGGCACACAGTGCTGTCCACTACTTCTCTACAACAGTCCTTGAGTTGAGCCTATATCACACTGCCCCCCCACCAAGTATCAAGTCAGATCTACTCTTACACTTTTTTCTTCTTTTTATTTCCTTGTGTTCTGTATCACCGTCACAATCTCTCCCTCTTACATTCCTCTCTTTTGTTCTCTCCTGCATCTCAGCTTGTCTTTCTCTGTTGCTTGAGGAATTTTTCTCCTTTTGAATTCTGATTCCTCCCCAGTGTGTCTACACTCTCCTCCCACCTTTTCTAAAATTCACTTTCCCCCTTTCCTCTTGGTATCTTTACTTCCTCCTGTGTGCCTCGCTGATGCTCTCTCACTTCTCTTCCCTTGATGTTTCCCTCCATTTGTCTCCAGATTCATCTCACACAATCTAGCGCTGGTTTTGATCTTACTATATTTCTCCATCTTTCAAACTTACACACATACCCAGACTTTCTTTCCTCGTGGGCTGCCTGCATACATATCAGAGTGTGGATGTCTCTCAGCAAACTGCAGCGTTACCACAGCTCCTTGATTCATGCCAGCTCTCTGGATGACCCATTTCTGTACAAACTCAGACATGTTAATGCCGCAAAGAAAACAGCATCAATGTGCTTTGCTGCATTAGTTCCACAGTATACCTACAAGTATGCTATCACAGTGTGTGTGAGATCTCTCGCTTAATTTTGCACCTTCAGAATAAAGTAGAGGAGTCTGTTCTTGATCTGCCATGGAGGAGTGGGGGTATGCATGGTGTTCTGCTTGAGATATGCCTTTCAAAAACTGACTTTTAGATTAGATTAGATTAGATTCAACTTTATTGGCATTACACATGTATGAATACAAGGTAATGAAACACAGTTTAGCATCCAATCAGAAGTGCAAAGGACAGCAGTGCAGTATATACGGTAATTAACAGTATGTGCAATTTAAGCAAATATATGCAAATATATGCAGCAGTGCAGAAAGTTAAAAGTACTGTTATGTGCAAATAATGTGCAATAAGTTAGATGTAGTTATGTAGTTATGCAGTTATGTACAGGTGAGGATGGTAAAAGATGATTGTAAGAGAGTCAGCGGGGAACTAAGTTCAATAACGTGACAGCTGTTGGAAAGAAACTGTTCCTAAACCTGCTGGTTCTAGTCCGAAGGCTTCTGAAACGTCTTCTGGAGGGGAGAAGCTGGAACAGTCCATGAGCAGGATGGTTGGAGTCCCTAAGAATGCTGCGTGCCCGGCGCAGACATCTTTTCCTGTAGACGTCCTCTAAAGCTGGAAGTGGAGTCCCTGTGATGCGTTGGGCGGTTTTCACCACCCGCTGCAGCGCCTTGCGGTCAGCTACAGAGCAGCTCCCATACCAGAGTGTGATACAGTTGGTCAGGGTGCTCTCTATCACGCAGCGGTAGAAGTTGCCCAGGATGTCAGTTGACAGATGGTTCTTCTTCAATGTCCTCAAGAAGAAGAGGCGCTGATGGGCCTTCTTGATCAGGCTGGTGGTGTTAACTGACCAGGACAGGTCCTCCGAGATGTGGGTCCCCAGGAATTTGAAGCTGGGGACACGTTCAACAGCTATGCCATTGATATGGATGGGGTCATGTGTCTCTTCCCTCTCCTTCCTGTAGTCCACTATGAGCTCCTTGGTTTTGCTGGTGTTAAGGAGCAGGTTATTGTCAGCGCACCAAGTAGCCAAGTGCTCAACCTCTGCCCTGTAATCTGACTCGTCGTTGTCCCTGATGAGTCCAATCACCGTGGTGTCATCTGCGAACTTTATGATGGAATTGGATCCATACATAGGCCTGCAGTCATGGGTGTAGAGGGAGTAGAGGAATGGGCTGAGCACACAGCCCTGTGGTACACCAGTGTTGAGTGTGATGACGGAAGAACGGTTGGGGCCTGACCTAACATGCTGGGGTCTGTTGGTCAGAAAATCCATGATCCAGTTGCAGGTGGAGGTACTGATTCCCAGGTCCCCAAGTTTGGTGAGCAACTTGGAGGGGATAACTGTGTTGAATGCTGAGCTGAAGTCAATAAACAGCATTCTTGTGTAGGTGTTCTTGTCATCCAGGTGTGAGAGTACATAGTGCAGCGCTGTAGAAACCGCATCCTCTGTACTCCTGTTGCTCCGGTAGGCAAACTGATGAGGGTCCAGTGTAGGGGGCAGGCCTTTTTTGAGCTGTGCCAAGACCAGTCGCTCAAAGCACTTCATGACTATGGGCGTCAGTGCCACAGGGCGATAGTCATTTAGGCACGATGGTGTTGAATGTTTCGGCACTGGTACTATTGAAGTGGTCTTGAAGCACGCTGGTACCACGGCCTGGGCCAGGGACAGATTGAAGATGTCTGTGAAGACCCCTGCCAGCTGCTCAGCGCATGCCCTCAGCACACGCCCAGGAATGCCATCAGGGCCAGCAGCCTTACGTACGTTGACATGACTCAGTGCATTACGGACGTCGGTGTGGGTGAGTGTGAGGTGGTGGAGGTCATCAGAGGGTGGGAAATTGATGTTCTTTTCATTGTTGTCCTTGTCAAAACGAGCATAGAAGTTATTTAGCTCATTGAGAAAGGGCACAGTCATGGCTATAGGTATGGAGTTGCTGGGCTTATAATCAGAGATAGCTTGAATGCCCTGCCACATACGTCGGGGGTCAGAGTCCCCAAAATGTTCCTCCACCTTCAGCTTGTAGCTGTGCTTGGCCTTCTTGATGCCCCTCTTCAGATCTGCCCTGGATGAACTGTAGGCCTGTGCATCACCAAATCTAAAGGCATTGTTACGTGCTTTTAGCAGAAGTCGCACTTCTCTGTTCATCCACGGCTTTTATATGACTTAGGTAATGTATGTGCTATGATCTAAGGTGAGAGTATTGACTCGGCTCAACAGCTCTCTGGGTTTCCTGCTCCTTGACCTCCCGTGTGCCTCAGACTTCGTGCTCTCACCTCGGTAAAGATATTTCAAGTGGATGCCTCACGTAAGCCTGCAAAATCTATTATTATTATTACCTGTCTGGAACTCCTCAGTGCTTGCTTGCTATCTTGTTACTACTGAAACCATTCAGCTTGCACCCACCTAGGAAAACAAAGTAAGGAACAGCTATTGCAAGATTCAACAACCTTGTCATTTAGGAAAATCCCCAGGCCCAGGGTCTCTCCATACCCAAGCTACTCAAAGTTACCGGGTATTCTCACCATTCTCCCCTGCAACATACCTTCCTCGAAGACATCGCCTTCTCACCTGTTCTCAATCACCAAAGCCCATAAATGGACAAATTCTACCCACCCTCTCCATACACTCACTGCTGGTCCTCCAGGTCCACTCTCTGAAGTGGACATCATTGCCATCTTCTCACCAAATGGTCGGATTAACGCAGCACGATTAAGTACTGGTCTCTTCTCCAACATAAGTTCACTTTCTCCCTTCTACGTCCCTGTAGGTCATCCTGGCAGATAAAGTACATCTGTCGCAAGGTCTTTGGTGGACTTTTGACAGTCAGTGCATTGTGACACGCACTACACAAAGAGCAGAGATAAACAAACCTATCATCTGGTCAGTCACTATGACAGATACTGAAATCAGTTTGTCTTGGCCTGTCCTTGCCACTGATGATACCTCTATCTGCCAAGAATGTGCTACTAGTCCAGCAAAAGCTAGCGGTACTCAAATACTTTGCAAGCAGTTTCATAAAATGGTCAGTCAGAAAGCAACTCATACCGGCTCAGACATTGCCCAGGTTAACAAGGTCAGGAGTTCCTGGCAGTGGAAGGCAAAGGACAGCACTTCATGGAGGAATCTGATCAGACCTAAATGAAACAGTCATTGTCGCCACCGACAGACTGCTATGATGATAGGTCAGACCACTTTTAGACTCGCCACTTACTGTTTTAATAAAGATGACTTGTATATGCCACTGGGTCTTGAACACAAACCATGTCAATATGCAGTTCTGTTTGTAATGCATCACTGTTTGAATCAGAGTCTAACAAAGGACATACCTTAAAGGAGGCTAATTTGGTGGACTACGTGCTCTCTAGAATGGCTAAAACAAGAAGTTCCATATTGGCTGAGAAAAAAAGTAATCCTGAGCCCTCTATTATGGTCCATTGATAGAATATGATGGTGTGCCCTCTAGAAAAAAAAAGTCTGATATGGCTCAACAGATGCCCTTTAAGTGGTGAAAATGTGACTAATGTTCCCTTCCAAAGGAAAAGGGTGCTGTTATGAAGAGGCCTCCATGCTGTCCTTACATGACTGTCCCAAAGGGTGTTCTTTCCAGAAGGAAAATGGGATCTGTTTAGGGAACTCTTAGGCCTGGCGCACACAACAACATTTTTGTTTAGACCCTGAGAGAAACATGTGCGCGCACACGACACCTCACGGAAGCAACCGTACGTGCACACGGATCCTCTGATAGTGTGAAAACTGTTGTTGGAACTAACGAATGACAAGTTGAAGTTTACTAGGGACTTTTGATTATTACAGTAAACACCAGATTCCACCTGCAGTAAATATTTATATTCATTTTCTTAAAGCTGAAAGAATGAGGGAGTAATAAATAAATAGCACATTGAGAACAACGTTTGTTGTGATTAGGCACTATACAAATAAAGCTGAACTAAATAAATAACCCATATAATTGCAGGCAATAAAAGAAATCTGATTTACCGACAGCTGGTTTGAATATTTGAAAAGGAGTCTTCAGTCATAATTTTTACAAAAGCATTACAAGTAAGAAAAAATAGTGATATGATGAGAAGTCAGGCTGCAGCCAACATCTCATCATTTGTACAGCACAACACTGGATTTGAAACATCAGCAGCTCCATGGTGATTTGTTCATCATTCAACAAAGGTAGGCATCCTCCTTGGTTATAATTTTGAGGATTATTTTGCTATATAAGGCCACATCTATTGCGGTATTTCGCATGAAGGTTCATTTATTTGGTGCAGCATCCTCACCTGGATGTGCAAACTTTGGGCTCAGATACCTGGCTGCTCAAGATGAAGGCAAGTTTAGTCAAGCTGCAATAAAGTTCATGCAGTGTAATTTTTATGTTGATGGCTTGACAAGTGTGAACTCTGAGGTAGAAGCCATTCAACTTGTGAGAGAGGCAGTTAACCTCTGTGCCACTGGGAGACTCCGGCACTCTGGCTACACAAGTTTGTTAGCGACAGCAGAAAGGTGATCAGTGCTATTCCAAGAGAAAAATGGGCTGGAGGAGCAACTGACCTAGACATGGCCCTTGGAGAACCCAAAATGGAAAAGGCACTTGGAGTCCAATGGTGTGTAGCTTCAGACAAATTCCAACTCAGAGTGCTAGTGAAAGAAAATCCTTTCACGAGAAGAGGAATGTTATCTACGGTTGCATCAATTTTTGATCCTCTTGGATTTTTAGCCCCTTTAATCTTGATTAGAAAGAAGAGCTTACAAAAAATGTGTCAAGATAAAGTGGGCTGGGATGAGCCTCTTCCCGATGACCTCAGGCTGCAAGACCTCTATAACCTCTCTTCCGTAGAAATATTACAACAGTATGTACCATTCACGGCTAACGAAGTTCAAAGCTATGAACTGCACCATTTTTCCGATGCTAGTTCATCTGGCTATGGAGAATGTTCATATATCCGTGCTGTGACCAAGTCAAAGGAAGTTCACTGTGCTCTGGTCATGGGAAAGGCAAGAGTTGCCCCAACAAAGGTGACGACAATTCCCTGATTGGAACTGTCAGCCGCAGTCCTGGCCACAAGAGCAAGTGTTCTACTCAAGAGAGAGCTTGAGATGGCATTTGCTCATGAATACTGTTGGATTGACTCGAAAGTTGTTCTTGGCTACCTTAACAATGATGCAAGGAGGTTCCATGTATTTGTGGCCAACCGAATTCAGTACATTAAATCAAGCACAAAGCCCTGTCAATGGAAATATGTTCCCTCAGAAAAGAATCCCGCTGACCATGCATCTCAGGGGCTCACTGCCAAGGAGCTCCTAGAGTCAAATTGGTTCTCAGGACCAAGCTTTTTATGGGAAAGTGAACTCCCTAAAGATGAAGGTATAAAGGAAACAGAGATTGATGACAAAGATCCAGAACTCAAAAGGGCAGAGGTTCTCACTGCCAGAGCAAAGGAAGACAGGTCTTTATCAAGTCATTTTGAAAGGTTCTCAGACTGGAAAAACTTGGTGAAAGCCATAGCAAGACTCAAACAGCATGCAAAGCAGATAAAGAATCTAAAAACAAGGGCCAGTGAAACTATTACACTTGAAGAAAGAAAGGTTGCTGAACAATTCATAATTCATACAGTCCAAGAGGAAGTGTTCAGTGATGAAATTAAATCATTAAAGCAAAACAAAGAAGTGAAGGTTAATGAGTCATGCAGATTGTACAAACTGAACCCATTTGTTGATGCCCATGGCATTCTAAGGGTGGGAGGAAGATTGACACAAGTGGCTCTTCATCCCCATATCAAACACCCAGCCATCCTTCCAAAAGGGCATCATGTCTCATGACTACTCATAAAATATTTCCATGAAAAGGTACAACATCAGGGTCGTGGAATGACCATTAATGAAATCTGCTCCAATGGAATTTGGATTCGAGGGTGCAGTGGTGAAGTATCCTTGTTCATTTGCAAATGTGTAATGTGCAGAAAGCTTAGGAAGAGTAGCCAAGAACAGAAAACGGCTGACCCACCACCAGAAAGGATGGAAGCTACCCCTCCATTTGTATATAGTGGTATGGACTGCTTTGGGCCATTTTACGTAAAGGATGGATGAAAGGAAATGAAGAAATATGGCGGTGGCGGAGTGGTTAGCACTACGGCAGCACAGCAACTCACCCTTGGCCGGGGGATCCTGAGTTTGATCCCAGCCCCCGACCAACAGTGATCTGTGTGGAGTTTGCATGTTCTCCCCGTGTCTGCGTGGGTTTACTCCATGATTTCTCCGGTTTCCTCCCACATGCCAAAAAACATGCACATTAGGTTAATTGGCATCAAACTGGGGATTCTAAATTGTCCTTAGGTATGAATGTGAGAGTGAATGGTTGTCTGTCTCTCTATGCTGGCCCTGCGATGGACTGTCGATCTGTCCAGGGTGTACCCTGCCTCTCGCCCAAAGATGTTGGGATAGGCTCCAGCCCCCCCGTGACCGGAAAAGGATTAAGCGGAAGAAGATAGATGGATGGAGTCACTTGCATGTGTTCACGAGCTGTGCATCTTGAAGTATTGGATAACCTCAGTACCGATGCCTTCATAAATGCACTTCGTTGCTTTATTGCTATACGTGGCAACATGATTCAACTTAAGAGCAATCAAGGCGCCAACGCTGTAGGTGCAAGACATGAGTTTCTGGAATTGATGAAGGGAATAGAACAAGAGTGCTTGAAAGAATTAGGATGCAGCTTTGTGATGAATCCACCAGCTTCTAGTCACATGGGTGGTGTCTGGGAGAGGCAGATTTGTACCGTGAAGAATGTCCTGACCTCTATTCTAGACCAATCTGCAAGAAGGCTTGACACCTCTTCATTAAGAACATTCATGTATGAAGCGATGGCTGTCGTGAATAGTCGACCATTAACTACAGAGCACATCAATGATCCAATGGGACCAGAACCCCTAACACCTAATCACCTGCTAACAATGAAATCGACAATCATTGCACCCCCACCTGGAGAATTCATAAGAGCAGACCTTTATCTGCAAAAGAGATTGAAAAGAGTTCAGTTCTTGGCAAATGTATTCTGGTTTCGGTGGAGGAAAGAATATCTCCTGAACTTGCAACAAAGGAGTAAATGGGATAAGGACAGAAGAAATGCTAAGGTTCAATTCAATTCAATTCAACTTTATTTATATAGCGCCATTTCACAACAACAGTCATCTCATAGCACTATCAACTGTAGGGGGGACCCCCACAGTTGCAGAAAGACCCCAGCAATCAGGTGATCCCCTGTGAGCAAGCACTTGGCGACGGTGGAGAGGAAAAACTCCCTTTTAACAGGAAGAAACCTCCAGCAGAACCAGGATCAGGGAGGGGCAGTCATCTGCTGCGACTGGCTGGGGGGTGAGGGGATAGAGAAGAAGAAAAGAACAGACATGTAGAGAGCAAACAGCACGATGGGGACTCAATCTATGGGAGAGAACAAACAAATGTTAATGACCAGCAAAAAAAAATATTTCATAGAGGGTGAGGAAAGGAGTGAGGCCCAGTGCATTACTGGAGGTCCCCCGGCTGACTAAACCTATTAGCAGCATAACTAAGGGAGGGTTCAGAAACACATGATCCCTCCCTAATTGTAGGCTATATCAAAAAGGTAGGTTTTAGCCCTATTCTTAAAAACAGAGATCGAGTCTGACTCCCGAATCCAGATTGGCAGCTGATTCCACAGGAGAGGAGCTTGATAACTGAAGGCTCTGCCTCCCATTGTACTTTTGGAGATTCTAGGTATTACAAGTAATCCTGCATTTTGGGAGCGTAGTGCTCTGTTAGGATAATACGGTAGTATCAGATCTTTTAAATAAAAAGGAGCCTGATTGTTTAGAGCTTTGTAAGTAAGAAGAAGGATTTTAAACTTAATTCTAAACTCTATGGGAAGCCAATGAAGGGAGGCCAGAACCGGAGAGATATGATCTCTCTTTCTAGTACCTGTTAAAACTCTTGCTGCAGCATTTTGGATCAGCTGAAGACTTTTTAAAGATGTTTTAGGACAGCCTGATAATAAAGAATTACAATAATCTAATCTCGAGCTAACAAAAGCGTGGATCAGCTTCTCAGCATCACTCTGAGACAAGACGCTCCTAATCTTGGCAATATTACGCAAATGATAGAAGGCAGTCTTAGAAACAAATTTAATATGTGAATTGAAGGACAAATCCTGATCAAAAATAACTCCAAGGTTCCTCACAGAGCTATTAAGAGAAAGAGTAACTGCATCCAAACTGAAAGTTTGATTTGGAAAGGATTTTCTAAGGTTTTTTGGACCAACAAGAATGACTTCAGTCTTATCTGAATTTAATAGCAGGAAATTACAAGTCATCCAAGCTTTGATTTCCTTAAGACAGGCTTCTAACTTGGCTAATTGATTAGTATCATCTGGCTTCATTGACAGGTATAATTGTGTGTCATCTGCATAACAATGAAAATGTATACAGTGCTTTCTAATAATGTTGCCTAACGGAAGCATATATAAACTAAAAAGAGTAGGGCCTAGCACAGATCCCTGTGGAACTCCATGACTAAGCTTTGAGCTGAAAGAAAACTCATTATTTACATGAACAAACTGGAACCTATCAGATAAATAAGATCTAAACCACTGCAACGAAGTTCCATTAAGTCCAACATAGTGTTCTAATCTATCAAGTAGAATATTATGATCAATAGTATCAAAAGCTGCACTAAGGTCTAAAAGGACAAGTACAGAAACTAGTCCATTATCAGATGCAATGAGGAGGTCGTTAGTGACCTTCGCTAAGGCTGTTTCAGTACTATGATGGATTCTAAACCCAGAGTGAAACTCTTCAAGTAAACCATTTCCCTGCAGGTGGTCAAATAATTGCGTAGCAACAACTCTTTCTAAGATTTTTGAAATGAAGGGGAGATTAGAGATTGGTCTATAGTTAGCTAAAGCTCCTGGATCTAGCGTTGGCTTTTTGAGTAAGGGTTTAATTACAGCCGTTTTAAAAGCCTGCGGTACATGGCCTAAAGTTAATGAAGAATTGATTATATGAAGAATAAAGCTACCAATAAGTGGGAAGACTTTTTTAAATAACCTGGTAGGAATAGGGTCTAAAAGACAAGTTGAAGGTTTTGATGAGGAAACTATTTTGTCTAACTCACAAAGGTCGATTGGAGTAAACTCATCAAGACAGACATCAATAGAAGGAGTTGTAGTAGTTACAGTATTTAAGTTAACTGTGGGAAGAATCTGATTGATTTTATCTCTGATGGATGAAATTTTATTATTGAAAAAGTTCATAAAGTCCTGACTAGAAAGCTCTAAGGGAATGCTAGGATTGACAGAGTCCTGACTCTTTGTCAACCTGGCTACAGTACTGAAAAGAAACCTGGGATTATTCTTGTTCTCTTCTATTAATGCAGAGTGATAACTCGTTCTAGCTTTTCTAAGAGATTTTTTATAAATTAAAAGATGATTTCTCCAAGCTAAATAGATTTCATCTAAATTAGTAGAGCGCCATTTTCTTTCTAATTGACGAGTCTTCTGTTTTAAGCTACGAGTTTCTGTGTTGAACCAAGGAGTTAGAAATCTCTGATTAGACTTTTTCTTTTTTAAGGGGGCCACCAAGTCTAGAGTCTGATGCAGAGAAGCTGAAACACTATCCACCATGTTATCAATTACAGAAGGAGCAAGCTGTCTATAGCTTATTTCCGTTGTGTTGACACATGACATAGAGGAAACAATCTGCATAAATTTGGAAACAGCATCATCTGAGAGGCATCTACTGTGATAATATTTTTCTTTAGGAGCCAAATAGTCAGAAATAGTAAAATCAAAGGTTAACAGACAATGGTCTGACAGTACAGGGTTATGAGGAGACACTACAAGATTTTCTATTTCTATGCCATACGTCAGAACAAGGTCCAATGTATGGTGGAGGTAATGAGTAGAATTTCCTACTTTCTGAGAAAACCCAATCGAGTCTAATATTGAATTAAAAGCCACATTAAGGCAGTCACTATCTACATCCACATGTATATTAAAGTCCCCTACTATAATTATTCTATCAGATTTCAGCACTAAATCAGCTAAGAAATCAGCAAATTCGGATAAAAATTCTGAATAGGTTGATGGGGGACGATAAACTATGGCAAATAAAATTGGGTTTAACCTAAAATTGCTAAAGTGCCCAATACTGAGGACCAGGCCCTCAAAGGAATTATAACATGTTTTTTGCTTTACATTAACTAGTAATTTGGAATGGTAAATTGTTGCTACTCCTCCTCCACGACCAGAACTTCTGGGATTTTGACAGTTTAAATAACCAGAGGGAGTTGATTCATTTAAACCAACATAATCCTCTTGCCCTAACCAAGTCTCTGTAAGGGAAATTAAATCAATCTGATGATCAATTAACAGATCATGGACTAACAGAGACTTGGGAGTTAGAGACCTAATATTTAATAAACCACATTTAATCTTTAAATTATGAGGAGGAACAGAGGCCAAATCATTCAGTTTAGAGGCTTTATGTTTAATTTGAGTTTTACCAATATTTTGCTTTATCACTTTGGGATGCTTATACATTATATTTTTATTTACTTTGGAGGGAGCAGACAACGATTCTCTGATGGGGAAGACAGGGGCTAAGCTGAGGGGTGGCGGATGAAGAGGAGCTGCAGAGAGGCGTGTAAGACTGTGACTCTGCTTCCTGGTCCCAACTCTGAGTAGTCACGGTTTTGGAAATTTGGATAAAAAAGATGCCAGATTGTTAGATAAATGAGAAGCACCATCCAAAGTGGGATGAATGCTGTCTCGTCTCATAAGACCAGGTTTTCCCCAAAAAGAGCTCCAATTGTCACTGTAGCCCACGTCATTTGCAGGACACCACACAGACAGCCAGCGGTTCAAGGATGACGAGCGGCTAAACATGTCATCACTGGTCAGATTGGGGAGGGGCCCAGAGAATACTACAGTGGCAGACATTGTTTTTGCAAAGTCACACACCGATTCTACATTAAGTTTCGTGACTTCCGACTGCCGGAGACGGATGTCATTAATGCCAGCGTGAATAACAATTGTGGAATATTTACAGTTACTTTTAGCCAGCATTTTCAAATTTGACTCGATGTCGCCTGCTCTGGCTCCAGGAATGCATTGGACTATGGCCGCTGGAGTCTCTAGGTTCACGTTTCTGACTACAGAGTCGCCAATGATCAGAGTTTTTTCCTCAGCGGGTGTGTCGCTGAGCGGGGAAAAACGATTAGAAACGTGAACAGGTTGGTGGTGAACCAGGCCTTGCAACTAGGCTTCCTTCTCACCGTCACCCACCCAGTCTCCTCGCTGCTGAGGAGAGCCGGGGAACCGGCTCTCCTCAGGTTAATGACATCGTTTTGCTTCAAGATGATGCCAGACCACGAAATTGCTGGAAGATGGCAAGGGTGGTTGAAGTTTTCCCAGGAAGTGATGGTAAAGTGAGAAGGCTCAAACTGCTAATGAGTGATGGAACATTAGACAGCAATGGTGCACACACAAGTAAACCTGTTTATTTAGAAAGACCCATACACAGGACAGTATTGTTACTCGAAGCTGATTAAAAGGTTGAGATGAGTATTCAGTCTCATTGGTATTGTTAAAGCTTACCTACTGAGATGTTTCATTCTTTGTTTATTTCAAGTGACTTTCATAATGACTTTAAGAATCACGCATCGCGTGATGGGGGGAGTATCTGCAGTTACAAACTTTTTTTGATCTTATCGCTGTGTTGGTAGTTTGCCACCATGTGGTGCCAAAGGACTTTACTTTGGTGAATTACACCTATTGTTAATCAATTTATTTTCTTTAAAATGTTAATTTTATTTGTTTTTTTTCCCCACACATTTAAGCTTTATCCTGGGGATTGACATCTATTTTGTGTTGATTTTTGCTTTTTTTTTGGCTGTATTTAGTTCTAATGCATATGCCTTGTGCATCACTTCCTCTTCCTGTTTGCCATGCGAGATGCAGGCATAAGGAGAAGAAAGACGGCCAAAGCTACTTCAGATAAGACTTTAAGGCAAAGCTGTGAAGAAGAATCCCCTCCTTTAGTTTATAAGCAGGCAAAAGCAGTATGATTTTTTTCTGTATATTTTGTGTAGTTGTTATTTTGTGTTTTCAGTTTTGCTGACGTTTTTCCAAAATGTCTTTTCTGTTTAGTTCTACACTGTTTACCTGTGTTTCAAGCCATGTGCTTGGAGTGCTGAATAAATAGCTGTGATAAAGAGCCTTGGACCTTCGCTTTTTGACTAAGGGAGGCATACTGAGTCTGTCATGATTCGACCGTGGTGAGGCTCAAACGCAGAGCAGCCAGAACGATCACTCAGACTCCAATAAAAAGTTTCACAAATTTATTGAACAAAACCCAGAAAACCAAAATGCAAAACAAAGGAAAAGTGAAACACAAAAATGCCAACTTAAATATTGGTCAAGACAGGAGCCCCCTGGATCGCACGTAGAATATGGGAGAGGGCAGACAGAGGCAATAAGGGGCAGATTCTCTGATGGGAGAATAATGTAGGAAAGCACACTTACAGTCAGAGTAGTGGAGCCCGGCAGGGAACTCCAACATGGACCGGGGACAGATGGAAGGTGGGACCTGGGTGGATGTGATGATCTTCCTTGTCAGGCGAGCATGATCAGCTCCGGGAGACACACCTGCGGGTGGAAGCAACCTGAGGAACAGGAAACACACAAAAGGTAAATTTGGGGAGACAAGATATCGAGACAAAATTTTAACTAGACTTTAGGCTGCAAACCCAAGTGATTCAGCGGTGAGCTCCCCTCATGCTGGGCCTTAAATATGCCGGCTCATGAGGAGCAGCAGGTGGATAATCACACAGGTGTGCTCATCACCGGAGTGGGAAACCAGGAACAGGAGGGGAGGGGAAGCACGCTTGCCAGAACATTACAGTGCCCCCCACCCCCACCCCCAAGAGTCGCCTCCTGGCGTCCCACTGGGCTGACATCAATGGTTGCGATGAAAAGCCCGGATCATCCGCTTATCCAAGATGTATGATCCTGGGATCCACGACCTCTCCTCCAGACCATATCCTTCCCAGTGGACGAGGTATTGACTTCCCCGCCCCTGACAGCGCACGTCCAGGATCCTCTCCACTGTGTACGTAGTCTGGTCATCAATGATCCAGGGGGGCGGAGGGGGGTCTGGAGGAGGGCAGAGGGGACTGGCAGAGAGGGGCTTAATCCAGGAGACATGGAATGTGGGATGTATACGCATAGAGGGTGGCAAGTCCAACCATACGGTGACATCGTTGATCACCCGCTTGATGGTAAAGGAACCCAGAAAGTGGGGGGACAACTTCCTGGATTTGGTCTTAAGCGGGATCTGGTCGGTGGACAGCCAAACCCATTGTCCCACTGTGCACTTTGGCACTGGCGCCCATCTGCGGTCTGCGTACTTCCTGTTGCGCTCCGCTGAGAAGAGGAGGGCAGCCCTAGTGGCCCTCCACAGATGGTGACACCGGCGTGCATGGGCCTCCACGGAATTGACGGCGAGGCCCCTCTCCACCATGGGCAACAACGGTGGTGTGTAACCCGACGCTTCGAATGGTGTAAGCCCAGTGGAAGAGGAGATCGCCAAGTTCAATGCATATTCCACCCAGTCAAGTGGGCGCTCCAGGTGGTGGGGTTGGAGGATGCTACACACCGTAGGGTGGCCTCCAGGGACTGATTGGCATGCTCAGCTTGACCATTACTCTGCGGGTGATATCCTGACATCAGACTGGCAGACGAATCCAAACAGCGACAGAATGCCTTCCATATCTGGGATGTGAACTGGGGACCCCGGTCCGAGACGATGTTGATAGGAATACTGTGCAACCGGATGACATGCTGCGTGAGCAGGTCAGCTGTCTCTGTGGCAGATGGTAATTTTGGGAGGGGAACGAGGTGGATGGCCTTGGAGAAGCGGTCGACAATGGTGAGGATGATGGTATTCCCCTGGGATGGAGGGAGGCCCGTGACAAAGTCCAAAGAGATGTGCTACCAAGGGTGACCTGGCACCGGGAGGGTATGGAGTAGACCCGCAGGAGGAGAGGAGTCGGATTTGTTTGTGGAGCAGATGTGACAAGCTTTGACGTACGCCCGCACATCCCCCACCAGTGTGGACCACCAAAACACTCTGTGTAACAAGTCAGTGGTCCTAGAGATGCCGGGGTGACAGGCAAAAAAGCTGGTATGCCCCCACTGGATACCTTCTCCTCGTAGTGCTGCGGAGACATACATCTGGTCCGGGGGGCCTTCCTCCGGGACGGGTTCCAATGACTGCACCCGCAGGACCCTCTGCTCAATTTCCCACTGGAGTGTCCTGAGAAAGCAGGTGGGGGGGGGGGATAGTCTCCGGGGGAGATGCAGCAGCTGCAGGGGAGGAGATGGAGGAGGAGGAATCGGGAGAGAACTGACGTAAGAGAGTATCGGCCTTGGTATTACAGGACCCTGGTCTGTACAAGATGGATAGATTGAACCTGTTAAAGAACAGGGCCCACCGAGCCTGCCATGAATTCAACCGTCTGGCCGACCGAAGATATTCTAAATTTTTATGGTCGGTCCAGACAATGACCGGTTGGCTAGCTCCCTCCAGCCAGTGTCTCCATTCCTCCAGCACCAGCTTAATGGCCAACAGTTCACTGTCCCCAACAGCACAATTCCTCTCGGCTAGCGTTAACCATCAAGAGAAATACGCGCACGGGTGGAGCTTTTGATCGGAGGAGGAGCACTTCGAGAGGACAGCACCCACCACAGAATCAGAAGCATCCACCTCAACCACAAACTGCACTGCGGGATCCACCTGCACCAAGACACGCACGTTGGTGAATAGGCTTTTTAGGGTCACAAAAGCTCATTCAGTGGCCTCGGACCACTTGAACGGGCTTTTGGTCGACGTCAACTGCATGAGCGGTTGCGCCACCCTACTGTAATCTTGGATAAATCTGTGGTAGAAGTTTGCAAAGCCCAGGAAGCGCTGCAAATCCTTCCTGGACTGGGTGGTAGGCCAGTCTACTACTGCTTTAATTTTAGCCGGATTGGCCTTTACTGTGCCCTCGGCGATGATGAACCCCTGAAACAAAGTTGAGCGAGTGGAAAATTCACACTTCTCAGCTTTCACAAAAAGTTGGTCCTCCAGCATCCGCTGCAGGACAGACCGGACATGGACTACATGCTCCTCCAGGGTGCGAGAAAAAAGATCAAAATATCATCCAAATACACAAACACAAACTGGTTCACCAAGTCTCGCAGGATGTTGTTTATTAACCGCTCAAAGACAGCAGGGGCATTGGTCAGCCTGAATGGCATGACCAGATATGCAAAATGGCCCAAAGGTGTCTTTAACGCCTTCTTCCACTCGTCCCCCTCCCGAATGCGAACCAAATGATACGCGTTGCAGAGGTCGAGCTTGGTGAAAAAACGCACCCGTTGGAGTAACTCAAATGCCGAATTGATAAGTGGCAGCGGATACTTATCCTTCTAGGTTATTGCGTTAAGCTCAAGATAATCAATACATGGCCGCAGTGACCCATCTTTTTTCCCTACAAAAAAGAACCCTGCGCCGAGTGGAGCGGACGACAGGCAGATTATGCCAGCACTCAAGGAGTCTTTTATATAGGTCTCCATCGCCTCTCTCTCCGGCCCAGATAAACTGTAGAGCCGGCTGGATGGCAGCTATGCACCCGGGAGGAGGTCGATAGCGCAGTCATAGCCCCGGTGAGGTGGTAAAGATAGTGCTCTGGACTTGCTAAAGACCTCCCCTAAGTCATGATAAACCTCGGGCATGAGATCCACCGGCTCAGCCGAAGGGGAGGAGAGTGGGAGCGAAGGCGAGCATGCAGCCAACTGGAGACACAACGCAAGACAGAAAGGATTCCAGGATGAAATGGAGCCCTGGCTCCAGTTAATGATGGGATTATGCATACGGAGCCACAGATACCCCAGGATCACGGGGGTGTTAGATTGAGGCAGGAAGTAAAACTGAATAGCCTCCCGGTGGTTACCAGACAGAATGACCGAAATGGGCTTAGTCTGCTTGGTAACCACCGCGATGGTGCTGCCCAAAACCGCCGAGACCGATAAAGGTATCGGAACTTTCCTGGTGGGTAACTGTAATTTCTGCACTAAGACCTGTTGAATAAAATTTTTCTCCGCCCCCGAATCAACCAGGGTGGAGGCTTTGAACTCGGCCCCCAGTAACTGGATCAGGGCCGAAAGTTCAAAACGGTTGGGAGGATTTTGCGAAGACCCTCCCACCAGACCCCCCATGGCTACTGACGGGCCGGGTCTTTTTGGCCTCACGGGATATTTTGAAATAGCATGACCTGGGACCCCACATTAAAAACACACCCTTTCCCTTACTCAACGCTGATGCTCCTCCAGAGTCACATGGGACCTGCCAAGTGCCGTTGGCTCAGAGGAGGCCAGCGAAGTAGCACCAAGGGGCGGGGCGGCCAGTCGGGAGACGAGCAGAGAGGCGGCTGCCTTCCGCTCCTTCACTCGCTCCCTAAACCGGTGGTCGAGGGCCACGGCCTGTGAGATGAGCTCATCCAGGGAGGAGGGAGTCACACAGATAGCCAACTCATCATGGAGCTGCGAATTCAGACTCAAAAGAAACGTGCTGCACAACACAGCATTGTTCCAGCCGGAGCCTGTCGCAACGACCCGGAACTCGATAGAGAAATCTGCCACAGACCGGTCCCCCTGCCGGAGCCCCCTGAGTGAGCTAACAATATTCCCCTCACTCTCTGTATGGTCAAACGCCCCGGAGAACTCTTGCAGAAACCGCATGAGGGAATAAAGGGGTTCATCTGGGCTACTCAAGATGGACTGAGCTCACTGGAGAGCCCGGCCCCACAACAAGGTCAGAAAGTGA
Organism: Pholidichthys leucotaenia; assembly: GCA_020510985.1. Classification (NCBI taxonomy): domain Eukaryota; kingdom Metazoa; phylum Chordata; class Actinopteri; order Cichliformes; family Pholidichthyidae; genus Pholidichthys; species Pholidichthys leucotaenia. The sequence continues at coordinate 284,539,309 of CM035847.1, read as the reverse complement.
ATTTTGGCCATATCTTCCCTGTATTCCCCCTCCACTTGCCGAAGATATAACCGGCATTGGAGTAGGAACCCCCTGCAACCCCCTCCCCCATAGTGGGCAGGTGTGTGGGCAGTGATGTTTCTATGGAAAACAGAAGCTGCTGTGGCAAATGCAGGGGGAGGCGCCACACCAGGAAGCCAATACAGGTGCTCGCACCACCTGCGGGTGGCAGCAACCTGAGGAACAGGAAACACACAAAAGGTAAATTTGGGGAGACAAGATAACGAGAAAAAATTTTAACGAGACTTTAGGCTGCAAACCCAGGTGATCCAACATTGGGCTCCCCTCACGCTGGGCCTTAAATACGCCGGCTCATGAGGAGCAGCAGGTGGATAATCACACAGGTGTGCTCATCACCGGAGCGGGAAACCAGGAACAGGAGGGGATGGGGAGCACCCTCGCCAGACCATTAAAGAGTCTGTTATGATCCAGACATTCTGTCTTCGCCTTCTGTTATTTTTGAAAATTTGCACAATTCTGTCATCACTAGTTTGTTGGGTTATCCTCAGTTCTTAGTTCAGTTACGCCTTTCCCTGATTTGGTTTATTTATAATTATTGTCTGCATTATTTGCCCTCTGTGTTCTCCATTGTCCTCTCTCTGCACAGCCCCACCCATCCTGTTTGTAGCTGCTTCTGTTACTTCCTAATTACCCACAGCTGTCTCATATTAATTTAATTATCCTGCTCCCTATATATATATTTGTCAGCCAGAGTTTGTGTTATTGTGGTGTCATTGTCGGTTACCTTTCTCATAGTCTGGTCATGGTCTTCATCATCTTCTGTAAGTTCTAACAGCATGTTTTGTGTGTGACAGCCCCTGTGCTGGTTTTCGTTTACTCTTTTTGTTTGTGAATAAATCATTATTGCACCAAGACTTGCCTGTGCTCTTGGGTCCCATTTAAGAAACACAACTGCCTTCCAAAGCAGTATCTGGCAGGGTTTGCCCCGGGGTCTCCTCCCAGTAGGACTTGCCCGAAACACCTCAAGTGGGAGCGGTCCAGGAGGCATCCTGATCAGATGCTCAAACCACCTCAACTGGCTCCTTTCAATAAAGAGGAACAGCAGTTCTACTTTGAACCTCTCGGATGACTGAGCTCCTATCTATCTTTCTATCTCTAAGGGTGAGTCCAGCAATCCTATGGAGAAAGCTCATTTCAGCTGCTTGTATCCGTGGTCTCATTCTTTTGGTCATTACCCAAAACTCATGACCTTAGGTGAGGATAGGCATATAATTTTACTTAAGGAGTAATGATGATATAGAGTGAAGTATGTGGTGGTAATGCACCTGTAAGCTGGTTGCCAACCACCAATCAAATCTAAAAGAAGAAGAATTTTACTTCAGCAAAAAAAAAAAATAATTCTGACAATAGATGTTAGTTAAAATTAGAAAAAAATAACACAAGTGAAAACTATTATAAAGCAAGTGAAACCTTACTGAAAACTGCACAAGAACTTCCTGTCAAAATTATCTTGTGAGAGAAAAACAAGGATACGGCCTTAATTTAATATATTTTATCTTAAGGTGGATTCACACTACGATGTTTGGACCGACTTTTTCTGATGTTTGACCAAAAGTCTGGCTCTGCTGGCAAAAGTTAATGATAGTTGGTGTTTGTTGGCAAATGCTGGCAAAAGTTGTATTCGCTGAGAATTTTCAGCATGCTGAAAATTTTGCGACATTTGGAAATAAATGTTGGTGAAAATTGTGCTCAGTTTGTCAAAGTTCCTGAGCACTGGGGTAAGTTATATTAAGTTAAAGCTGGGTTCACTAGCGTTTGGATGACTTGCACAGATGTTTTGAAAAATCAGAGAAATAATCAGCATAGTTCAGCTGACATCAGCGTCAGGTGACACTCATAGAAAGATCAGTGTTTGTGGAGGCTTCCTGCCATTCTGCTTTTGGAGTGAACACATCTCCTTTGGGCATATGTAACCCAGCTGAGAAAATGACCCTTTTTCTCAGATTTCATTTGTATTAATGAAAGTGTGTGATTTTATTTTGAAAAACGGTTATTTTGGGGAAGAGGAAGTGTGATCCTCGTTATCCAACTTTTAAATTCCCGTTTAATGGTCACGTTGGGTGATCTGGGTCTTCCCATTCATTAAGAGCGATATTAGCCCCGCCTTCTGAGTAGAGGCAGCAAGCGCGCACTCGGGTTTCGGTCTTTCACGATATGAGAGCGGACGAGAGAGGCTGTGAGCGGTCTGGTTCACACTGATACCTCTTCTTGTTGACGGGAGCACGAGCTTGAGAGGCCGTGAAGCGGTGACTTTTGCTGTGTTCACACTGAGACCTCATCTTGGCTAGGTTTTTTTGGTTGCCGACCAAAAATCTTCTGGATCCTGGATTTTCTCCAAATGGAGATGGCGAGCCTGACCCGAGATTGAACTGAGATTGAACCAAGATCGAACCAAGATCTCGATTGAAGAGCATCCTTCCTCTCTCCAGTGCCCAGGATTCAAAGTGGTAACAACCCAAGTTGCCGCTTTAAAATAGGAAAAGAAACCTGAGTCTGGAGATACAAGATATCTTGACTGGTCAAACGACTAAACCGAAAGGACAAACAAACACTGAGCTCAGTAGGACATTTTTGGGGTTTTATTTAATGCCGGCCGTTGTTATATTTGTATATTTGTAAGTTGTTTGTATATTTTGTCCCTTTTATCTTTAATAATAACGGATATGAATTGCTCATTTCCTGCCTTCAGCTATTTCATTCCACATTCACTTTAATTCCCTATTGTAACCTTTACGAACCTAGCAACTGGTCTACACTTAATAATTTCCCTTACCTAATTAACATAAGGCAGGGGTTACACATACGTTTCAGTGTTTATTTTCATTTTATATTCTTATGTAGTTACTTCTGCATACCCTTTTCTCCTGTTCATTCATTCATTCATTCATTCACTCATTCATTCATCTAAAAAATAATAAAATAATGCTATAGACTCCAACACTAAGACCGCAATTAAAATGTGGATGTGGATGGAATGTAAAAACTGTTTAGTGAATCATCATATAAATAAAATGACAGCTGATTATATTTTGACTGTTACAACTTTCTCCATTAAAATATAAAATCCTGTTAAATGCCATTTACTTTTTGACACCACATCAGCGCTGTTTGATTCCCACAATGGAAGTGAACCAATAAATCCTGGAGAATGATTATGCACGGAGCAGAAAATTAAGAACAGTAAATTTCTGAATGAGGAGATTTTTTTCTTTTGGCTGTCACATTTTTGGGAGATTACACAACATAACAAAAATAATTTTTTTGTAAGTTGTCTATGTTTTTTCAACTGATTTAAGACAATTTTGCACCGCTGAATCCGAAAATGACATCTGTTTCTCTCGATCAGGTCAGGTTTTTATGCTAAGTTGTAAGCAGTTATGCAACAGTTGTACTGTAAATTTAATAGTAGACATTGATAAAGGTAAGTACATGTAAATTGAATTTTACATCATCATTGTTCAAAATTCAGAGAATTTCAAGAAATATAAAAGAATTTTGCATCATATAAAGCGAAAATCCCGTACATGTAAACAAAAATGTAAAAAAAACATGTGGCCATAGTTCAAAAAGTTGACCTGACTGAGCAAAACCAATGTGATTTTTGGATTCAGCACATCAAAATTGTCCTAAATCAGCTAAAAAAAAACTTAGACAATAAATTTGGTGTTGACTAGTGTTTTATATATATATATACAGTATACTGTATATAAATATAGTATCTCACAAAAGTGAGTACACCCGGGACTTCCGGGAAGATGGCGGAGAGGCATAACGCTTAAACAGTGAGCTCTCCCTAGTCGGATTAAAAATCTTTGGTAAATGGCCAACTCAACATAAATAGATCAATAAACCAAGGGATGAAAACACGAAGAAGCCGGGCACACGGACAAAAGCAGGGTAAAACTAAAGAATCCCTCTTCAACAGCGCTGGAGAAATCGCTGAACACGAGCCCCCAAAAAACGAGGTGACTACAACAGAGAAAATGGAGGACGCCAAACTCGATGTTATGAACACTGGCTTCGCCAATATAAGTAAGGACATAAAAGACTTCAAGCGACAACTCCAACAGGATTTAATGGCTCTTAAGGAAGAACTGAAAAAAGAGATGAAGGAGGAAATTATGGGTCTCCGAAAAGAAATGGACCGCAAGCTAGCTGAAACCATGGAGGAACTGCGCACTCAACGGGCGTGTATGGCAGAAGCACAGGCTTGAATATCAGAGTTGGAAGACTGGAAGACCGAGGCAAGCGAGCGGCTGCAGACCCTGACGGCACAAACACACAGGATGCAGGAAAAAATAACCGACCTGGAGAGCAGGTCCAGATGGAGCAATATATGCATCTTCGGGATTCTGGAGGGCACTGAAGGCAACTCGATGACGAAATTCATAGATCAATTCTTAAAAAAAGAGCTTGAGCTGCCCGATGAAACAGACCTGCAGATCCAACGAGCGCACAGAGCCTTGACACAGAACCCAAATTCAAACTCTACACCCAGGTCAGTTGTGGTAAACTTTTTAAAATACGACATAAAGGAAAGAATCCTGACACAAGCGTGGAGAAAAAAGATACGAGTCGGCGACAAACAGATATTCTTTGACCATGACTACCCGACAGAAATTGTGCAGCAGCGAAAGAAATATGCCAACATTAAAAAAATGCTGAAAGAGAAAAAAATTAGATTCCAAACGCCGCTAACGAAGATGAGAATTCATTGGGAGTACGGCATGAAAACCTACAACACGGCCAGAGAGGCAGCGCGGGACATGACGGAGCGAGGCTTTGTGGTGAGCGTACCCAAGGAAGCGGCTGGAGCAGCGGCCGCACGGAACACATCGAGACAGCCGGAATGGAGGCAAGTGAGCGGCAGAGGGTGGGAGACGGACGTGGTGCACCGAGCCCAGGAAAAACTGCAAGGCTTTCAACGGAAAGCCTAGATTATAACAAAGATTAAGAAGGACACAGAAGAAATGAAGGCCAAGAAGACAAGGTAAAAGAGAAACAAACGGCTAGGAGAGGTTAAAGTGATTTTTGTTGGACATTTCTAGACTAATGACAATTACTTGGATAGTAACTAGAGGTCTAGGGAGGGCCCCTCACTCGGTGAGGACATTCCCTCCACCCACCAACAGGGACCAGTGGGCAAAAGAAAGGCCCAAAGTATGGAGGTTGAGATTCGTTAATGTGTTTTTGTACATATGTGTTAGTTTTGTTGTTAAAGGGGTTAGGAGCACAAGTTAAAAAAATGGAAAAACATGAATATGGTTAAAAATCTTAAGATAATGACATTAAACGTGAATGGTCTGAACTCACCTGTTAAAAGGGAAAGAATAATAAGAAAATTCAAGAAGGAAAAAGCCAGAATTATATTTATGCAAGAGACACATTTGAACAAGATAGAACATGAGAAACTAAAGAGATTTGGCTATAAGAACTCCTACTACAGTTCATTTAAGGGAGGAACTAAAAGGGGGGTTATGATACTAATTTCAAATAAAATACAATTTGAATGTGAACAAGAAATCCAGGATAAAGAAGGCAGATATGTAATAATAAAGGGGAGAATAGATGGTATGCAGATCACATTAGTGAACATCCATGCCCCACCAGAAAGTGACAAGGGTTTTTTTCAACAACTGTTTGATCTCATAGCAACACACAGTGAAGGAGTCCTAATTTGTGGAGGAGACTTAAATGCCGTCATGGATCATGAAGTTGATACAACAAGTGTTAAGAAGACAAAAAAACATGTAACAAAGTTCATAAGACCCTCACTGGCAAAAACGGGTATGGTAGACATATGGAGGGACCTGCTCCCACTCGAAAAAGACTATATGTAGAGGATGTGCTCGAATGATGAGGCTGAGTTTATTTCTCAGATTCAGCTTTATTGACAGAACACATCATCTAGCATTCTCAAAGCAGGAAGAAGAGGAAGAATCATATCACATCACCCTTTTATATGTTTCCAGCATCAGAACTCAAGTCACATGGTGCTTCAGTAAACATACAGTCACAAAGCATCCCTTTGAACCTTCACCATTGTCTCTCATTTCTTGATGAACCGGAAATCCCTCCGGGGCATCTTCTGTGGGACAAAAAGACAAATCTCACACCTCCTCGTTATCTTCTGCAGATTCGAGTCCTTTGTCCTTCCAGACGTGAAATCCCCAATACGCATGCAGTCATATCTCTGTGGAAATGTGAGCCCACCATGTGTGTCACCCACACTACCCCCCCCCCCCCCAAACGTCTATTAAGGGCAAAACATGCATGGCATAAAAAAAAAAGAAAAACACGAAACACTCCACATATCACTAATCAATCCACCAACTGCCTGGGTTTTAACCTTCTGCCGAATCTGCTGCAACCTGGCTTTGCTACCCCTGCAGCATCTCTCTGCATCTGTGGATTAAAGCTGTTAGCACGTTTCTGTGAAGATTCTGGAGAATGTCCTTTCGGCGGCCTGCCACGGCGGGGGGGCCTCGCGAGCTGCACTTGTTCATCAGCCAAAACAAAAGTGGGTTTGAGCCTGTTTATGCAAATCAACTCCCTTCTGCCCCCTAAATCTAGCAGAAAATGCTTCTGCCCGGTCTCCAGCACTCTGAACGGTCCGTCATAAAATGGTCGCAAACTTGGACGCTGAGCATCATGTCTAACAAAAACAAACTCTGCATTTTTTAAAGCCTTTGGCACAAAAACGTGTGGGAAACTGTGATGGACCGGGCCAGGGAGTGTGTTTGCTCCCGAGTCGCTCTGCCACGGCTGAGCAGGGGGGCCATTTGGTGCGGGATTATCGGGGAGAAATTCCCCCGGCAAACGGAGAGGTTGTGCAAAGACTAACTCAGCTGGGGAAGCATGCAAATCTTCCTTAGGTGCAGAACGCAACCCCAATAAAACCCATGGAAGTTTGTCCACCCAATTTGTATCCGTCAGCGACGCTCTGAGGGCTGCTTTCAATGACCTGTGAAAGCATTCGCATAAACCATTAGCCTGGGGGTTATACGCAGTAGTGCGATGAATCTTCACCCCCAAGCTGCGGGCCATCGATGACCATAGTTCGGAAATAAATTGGGGACCCCTGTCGGACGTTATGTCCGACGGTACACCGAAACGCGCAACCCACGCTGCTAAAAATGCTCGCGCAACTTCTTCCGCTGTGGTTGATGTCAGAGGAATCGCCTCTGGCCAACGCGTGGTGTGATCCACCATCGTCAAAAGATGTGTGTGCCCATGTGATGGTGGGAGCGGGCCCACCAAGTCAACATGCACGTGATCAAAACGCTTAGCGGGGATGTGAAAAGGTTCTAACGGAGCCTTAGTGTGTCTGTGTATTTTGGCTCGCTGACATGCTACGCAGGCCGCCGCCCATTCCTTGACCTGTTTGCGCAACCCGGGCCAAACAAATTTCTCCCTCACCAACTTAATCGATGCGCGCACCCCCGGGTGCGCGAGAGAATGGACCAAGTCAAAAACGCGGCGACGCCATGCGGCTGGCACCACGGGACGGGGCCGTCCCGTGGAGACATCGCAGATTAGTGGGGGCATACCAATTTGCTGCACCCTGTGCTCCAGCCTTGACCCTGTTGGTCCAGACTGGAGCGCGCGCACGTCCGCGTTGTTAACCTGCTCCGCGGCTATGGCTGCATAATCTAACCCTACACAGACCGGGGCTGCGCGCGCTCCTGCGTCGCTGCTCGGGCCCGCGGCCACGGCTACAGAGTCTGCCTCCATGGGGCTTGGTGTTGCTACCGCGCGCGAGAGACAGTCTGCCACAACATTGTGTTTACCCGCAACATGCTGAATATCAGTGGTGAACTCCGATATTGCGGCTAGTTGCCTTTGTTGCCGGCCTGACCAGGGTTCTGAAATTTTGGCCATCGCAAACGTTAGCAGTTTGTGATCCACAAACGCGGTGAAACGTCGCCCTTCCAACCAGAACTGAAAATGGCGGCTGGCCAAGTGTAGGGCCAAAAGCTCCCTGTCGAACACACTGTATTTACGTTCACTATCGCGTAAAGTCCTGCTGAAAAACACGAGAGGTTGCCAGGTACCTGCCACAAACTGTTCAACTACCGCCCCCACTGCTACATCGGAAGCGTCAGTGGTGAGCGCCATGCGGGCCGTTGGAACTGGGTGCGCTAACAAAACTGCGTTTGCCAGGGCTGATTTGACCTGGGCAAAAGCGCGCTCCCGCTCCGGAGACCATTCAACTTTATTTGCGGGCTTTTGTTTTTTTAACGCAGTGTACAATGGCTGCATGAGCCGTGCTGCGCTTGGGAGGAACCGGTTGTAAAAATTAACCATCCCCAGAAACTCCTGTAGCGCCTTGACCATTTGAGGTTGCGGAAAATCTGTTATTGCGCGCACCTTATCGGGCAGAGGAACCGCTCCTTCTGCCGAAATGTGATGCCCCAAAAAATCAATCTGCGCCACCCCAAACTGGCACTTCGCTGGGTTAACTATTAACCCGTGCTCTGCCAGCCTCCGAAAAACTGCCGTGAGGTGGCTTTCGTGTTCGCCTTCGGACGTGCTGGCTACTAAAATATCGTCCAAATAAACAAACACGAAAGGGAGGTCACGTAAAACTGCATCCATCATGCGTTGGAAAGTCTGCGCGGCCGCCTTGAGGCCAAAAGGCATGCGCAAAAACTCAAAAAGGCCAAAAGGAGTTATGACCGCTGTTTTGGGTACATCCTGCGCGCGCACTGGAACCTGGTGGTAACCGCGCACCAAGTCTATTTTAGAAAAAATGCACGCCCCCGCCAAATGAACAGAAAAATCCTGAATGTGCGGAATCGGGTAGCGGTCATGTGCTGAAACGTTGTTCAACCTGCGGAAATCGCCGCAAGGTCGCCACGAGCCATCAGCTTTTGGGACCATGTGTAGCGGCGAAGCCCAGGGGCTTTTGGAGCGTCTAACAATGCCCAGTTTTTCCAGATTAGTGAACTCCTCGCGCGAGATGGCCAGTTTAGCTGGGTCCAAGCGCCAAGCTTTTGCAAAGACGGGAGGCCCGGTGGTGGTGATAAAATGCTCCACCCCATGTTTAGCCACCGTCGCCGAAAACGTGGGGACTGTGAGTGCTGGGAACTGAGCGAGCAATGTGTGAAACTTACCACCCACAGCTGAGACGCTGGCATGTGCAGTCGGCGGGTCACCCGAGCTGTGCAGGGGATAGAATGAAAAGACAATGAAATGAAAGGACAGTGCATTAATCAGATGTCTATTAGCAAGGTCAACCAATAAACCATGTGAGCACAAAAAATCAGCCCCTAACATGTTGAAACTGACTGCTGCTACAATAAAAGTCAACTCAAATGAACGGCCCTGTAAGGACAGAAGCATGGTCCTCTCACCGAACGTTTTAATCGTGGAGCCGTTCACTGCTGACACTGACACCCAGGGAGCTTTAGACGGCATCAGCCGTTCCGCGTAGGTGGGTGTGACGAAACTCAGCTGGGAGCCTGTGTCCACGAGGAACTGTTTCCCCGAGTGTGCATCCGTCAGGTAAAGCAGCTTGTTCTCGTCGCCGAGGGTCGCAGCTGCTACCGGCCCTCGGTCTTGGCATTTCCCTGGCGCTTGAAGTTGCACGGCGGGACGCACTTGTGTGCTCTCTCTGCAAAACGGCGGTGGTAGAAGCACCGGCCGTCCTCCGCTCCGCGCCGCCTGGTCCTCATCGCCGCCGTCGTTGGTGCGTCTGGCGCCGCGGCCGCTGGATCTGCGCTGTCTCTGGACGCCGTTCCTGGGCTAGCTGCCGCGGCCGAAACCGCGTTCCGCTTGTGGGCGTCGACAAGCCGCTGCGCCTCTTTGCTCAGCCCATGGTAGTCTTGCCTGGCCAATCGGGGTGACTCTGCCAGGGCCACTCTCACTGCTGGCGGCAGGGTCCGAAGGAAAAGGTGGGCGAAAATGAATTCGCCATCCTCAGAGTCTTTCAGCCTCAGCATCTTCACCATCAGGTCCGCAGGTCTATCGTTCTCTGACTCCGTCAACGTCAGGAGTCCCTTTGCTCGCTGTTGGACCGAAGGGGTGAAATGGCTGATCAGCGCGTCCTTCAATGCGCTGTACTTGTTGCTGTCTGGTGGATGATTAACCAGATCCTCCACTCTCTGGACCGTGTTGCTTTCCAGCTTCACTACCACATGGTAGAATCTTGTGTCGTCGTTGGAGATTCTCCGGAGGTTGAACTGCGCCTCGACTGCGCTAAACCATGAGCGCGGGCTGTGCTGCCAGAAATCGGGCAGCCGGATCGTGGAGGCGGCCATCAGGCTGGCTTCCACCAAGCCCCGCTCGGGAGAATTCTGTCTGCTCATTCTTTGTCGTAGGTCACCAGTGTAGAGGATGTGCTCGAATGATGAGGCTGAGTTTATTTCTCAGATTCAGCTTTATTGACAGAACACATCATCTAGCATTCTCAAAGCAGGAAGAAGAGGAGGAATCATATCACATCACCCTTTTATATGTTTCCAGCATCAGAACTCAAGTCACATGGTGCTTCAGTAAGCATACAGTCACAAAGCATCCCTTTGAACCTTAACCATTGTCTCTCATTCCTTGATGAACCGGAAATCCCTCCGGGGCATCTTCTGTGGGACAAAAAGACAAATCTCACACCTCCTCGTTATCTTCTGCAGATTCGAGTCCTTTGTCCTTCCAGACGTGAAATCCCCAATACGCATGCAGTCATATCTCTGTGGAAATGTGAGCCCACCATGTGTGTCACCCACATATACACATTATTCAGCAGTCCATAAAGTACACTCTAGAATAGATTACTTCCTTATGAATGAAGGTGACAGACACAGGGTGAGAAATTGTCGAATTGGAGGGGCAGAAATATCAGATCATAATCCTATATACATGGAAATATATTTAAACAATAGAAAACGACAAACAACATGGAAACTTAATGTAGGACTATTAAATGATGAGAAAATGAAAGAAAGAATAAAGGTAAACATAAATGAGTATATTGAGGAGAATGATAATGGAGAAGTGGACCCAACAATACTATGGGATGCACTAAAAGCCGTGTTAAGAGGTAAATTAATTGTTGAATCAGGAAAAGCAAAAAAGTCTAAACTGGAATCATATGAACAAAGATGTGAGAGACTGAGGGAATTAGAACGTAAACATCAAAACACAAATGACCCAAAAATATATCAAGAAATTAAGGAAGGAAAAAATAAAGATAAAAGAAATACAAATAGATGAAATTGAAAGGAAAAATAGATATTTAAAACAAAAATATTATGAAACGGGGCCAAAGGCCACAAAACTGCTGGCAAAACGGTTAAGAAAACAACAAACAGTGAATAATGTATATAAGATTAAGGACCCCGTCACAAATAAAACCACAGTTACCCCAAAAAACATCAAAGAGATATTCCATAAATTCTATCAAGAACTATACTCGCAACCTGAAGAGACAAATGTTAAGGATATTAAAAAATTTCTCTGCACATTGGACTTGCCATCAATAGGAAACCAACAAAATGAAAAGCTAACAGCAGAAATAACAACACAAGAGATTAAAGATGTGATTAAGTCACTAAAAAATGGTAAATCACCAGGTAGTGATGAATATCCCTCTGAGTTTTATAAACTGTTTATAGAAGAACTCACGCCACAGCTCCTAAAGCCATTTAATTGGACATTAAACAACAACAAAATACCTCCATCATGGAACGAAGCCATTATTTCAGTTATTTTAAAGCCAGGGAAAGATAGGGAACAATGCGGAAACTACAGGCCAATCTCTTTATTAAATGTGGATTATAAAATATGTACAACAATTATCTGTAAACGAATAAAGACATTCTTGACGGAATTGATAGAGGATGATCAAACTGGTTTCATAGACGGACGCCAAACACATGATAATATCAGGAGAACAATACACATAATTAATCAAATACATAAAGAAAAGTGCAGTAATAATGAGTTTAGATGCAGAAAAAGCATTTGATAGGGTTAATTGGATGTTCCTATATAATGTGCTGGAACGCTTTGGATTTAACGAAAAATCAGTGCAATGCATAAAGACACTGTATCAAAAACCTGTGGCAAGAATCAAGATAAACGGTGGCTTAACAGACAAAGTAAATATACAAAGATCAACTAGGCAGGGATGCTGCCTATCGCCCACCTTGTTTGCTCTGTTCATAGAGCCACTGGCTCAAGCGATGCAACAAAATAAGAAATTAAAAGGTGTAACAATAAAGGGGACTGAACACAAGATTGGGCTATTTGCAGACGATATTATAATTTACCTTGAACAACCAGATGAATCAATAATGGAAATGATGGACTTGATAGAAAATTTTGGAAAATTATCAGGATACAAGATAAACATAACAAAAACACAAATACTGACATTCCACTATAACCCTTTAAACCAGATAACTGATAAGATCAAACTAAACTGGAAACAAAAAGAAATAAAATACCTTGAAGTGAACATACCTAAAGATTTAAGCAAAATCTATAAAGCAAACTATGATAGGTTAGAACAAGAAATAAAAAAAGATATTGATAGATCTGCAATCTTAAATATGGATCTGAATTCAAAAATTAAGACAGTCAAAATCAGCATACAACCTAGACTGCTTTACCTCTTCCAAGCTCTACCAACAGAGATTCCTGGAAGGATGCATATAAGCAAATCAAACAAATAGACCCAATCACTAAATTTACTTTGGAACTGTGGTATAAAATAGTACAAAAGTATAATATAAAGGAGGACATAAAACTATTGAAATGGGTAGCATTTGACAGTCAGTTTGAACCGGCAAAGCAAGATAGGGGATACAAAAATCTGGTGAACAAGGGAATCACAGCATGGGGCAATATGGGAAAAAAAGATTTTGGGAGTTTTGTAAACATGAGAAGAAAATTTAAACTAGAAAAATCTGAATTCTTCAGATATCTGCAGATGAGAGATTATTATATTAGGAAGATTAGGCATAACCTCCACACAGATGTGAGCGAGATTATACAATTCATTTTAAGCTCGTATGCAGGAAATAAAATAAGAATTATTTCAAAGCTATATCAGAAACTTACGGCAAACAAACATTCAAGTAACTATATAAAGGAGAAATGGGAGAAAGAGCTAAATTTAAACATAACAGAAGAAAACTGGCAAGAAATATGGAAAACACAACACACATCAACAAGTTCAAGGACATGGAGGGAATTTGGATGGAAAAACCTGATTTGCTATTTCATTACACCACAGATCCAAAGAAAGAATACAAATACCCAATCTATATGCTGGAGGGGCTGTGGGGCTCAAAATGCAGACCACTCACATATGTTTTGGAAATGCTGCAAAATCTCATCATTCTGGAAATCTGTACATGTGACAATACAGAGGATATTAGGATATAATATACCAATGAACTGTAACTTGATGTATTTATGTGATCTTAAAAGAGACAATGTAATACAGGCTGAGGACAGATATCTAGTTAAAATCTTGCTGATTGCATGTAAAAAAAAACAATCACAAGAAAATGGCGATCAGAAGTTCTTCCTGACCAAGAGCAATGGACAGACATTGTTAAGGATATACGTTTAATGGAAAAACTAACATATCGACAAAGATTGCAAGAAGAACAATATGAAAAAAAAAGGTGGAAATGGACACACTACAAAGTGCAACAACGAGACTAGAAATTGAAAGAATAACCAAAGACACTGGAAAAACCAGAAGAATTAAGAGATGGAAACTAAAAACTTGATGCTCCAACATTTGTCCCCCCCTTTTTTTTTCTTTTTTTTCCCTCTAGCTCCTTTTTTTAAATATAGAGACTGTGATCTGAATGTAATATGTATGATGAAAATGAATAAAAATCAAAGTTACAAAAAAAGAAGTGAGTACACCCCTCACATTTTTGTAAGTATTTTATTATATCTTTTCATGGGACAACACTGAAGATATGACACTTTGATACAATGTAAATAAGTCAGTGTACAGCTTGTATAACAGTGCAAATTTGCTGTCCCCTCAAAATAACTCAACACATAATGTTTAATGTCTAAACCGCTGGCAACAAAAGTGAGTACACCCCAAAGTAAAAATGTCCAAATTGTGCCCAATTAGCCATTTTCCCTCTCTGGTGTCATGTGACTCATTAGTGTTACAAGGTCTCAGGTGTGAATAGGGAGCAGCTGCGTTAAATTTGGTGTTTTCGCTCTCACACTCTCTCATACTGGTCACTGGAAGTTCAACATGGCACCTCATGGCAAAGAACTTTCTGAGGATCTGAAAAAAGAATTGTTGCTCTATATATAGATGGCCTAGACTATAAGAAGATTGCCAACACCCTGAAACTGAGCTGCAGCACGGTGGCCAAGACCATACAGCGGTTTAACAGGACAGGTTCTATTCAGAACAGGCCTCGCCATGGTCGACCAAAGAAGTTGAGCGCACGTGCTCAGCATCATATCCAGAGGTTGTCTTTTGAAAATAGACGTATGAGTGCTGCCAGCATTGCTGTAGAGGTTGAAGAGGTGGGGGGTCAGCCTGCCAGTGCTCAGACCATACGTTGCAGACTACATCAAATTGGTCTGCATGGCTGTTGTCCCATAAGGAAGCCCCTTTTAAAGATCGTTCAAGTAGGTTTATTTTGTCTTCTTTTAATTATTTACCTTTTGTTCTTATTAAAGACAAAAATAGAAAGGAGATGCCTTTACCTTCTTAACATGTTTCGACCGTGCACTGCAGCCTTCATCAGAAGATGCACAAGAAAGCCCGCAAACAGTTTGCTGAAGACAAGCAGACAAAGGACATGGATTACTGGAACCATGTCCTGTGGTCTGATGAGACTAAGATAAACTTATTTGGTTCAGATGGTGTCAAGCATGTGTTGTGGCAACCAGGTGAGGAGTACAAAGACAAGTGTGTCTTGCCTGCAGTCGAGCATGGTGGTGGGAGTGCTATGGTTTGGGGCTGCATGAGTGCTGCCGGCAGTAGGGAGCTACAGTTCATTGAATGCCAACATGTACTGTGACATACTGAAGCGGAGCATGATCCCCTCCCTTTGGAAACTGGGCCACAAGGCAGTATTCCAACATGATAAGGACCCCAAACACACCTCCAAGATGACCACTGCATTGCTAAAGAAACTGATGGTAAAGGTGATGGACTGGCCAAGCATGTCTCCAGACCTAAACCCTATTGAGCATCTGTGGGAGCATCTTCAAACGGAAGATGGAGGAGCGCAACGTCTCTTAACATCCACCAGCTCCGTGATGTCGTCATGGAGGAGTGGAAGAGGATTCCAGTGGCAACTTGTGAAGCTCTAGTGAACTCCATGCCCAAGAGAGTTAAGGCAGTGCTGGAATATAATGGTGGCCACACAAAATATTGACACTTTGGGCACAATTTGGACTTTTTCACTTAGGGGTGTACTCACTTTTGTTGCCAGCGGTTTAGACATTAATGGCTGTGTGTTGAGTTATTTTGAGGGGACAGCAAATTTACACTGTTATACAAGCTGTACACTGACTACTTTACATTGTATTAAAGTGTTATATCTTCAGTGTTGTCCCATGAAAAGTAATAAAATATTTACAAAAATGTGAGGGGTGTACTCACTTTTGTGAGATACTGTATATATATATGTAGCTGGAATAGAGTAGACAGACTCTGACTGAAAACTTCACCAAAAAACAAACAAAAAAACCCAAACATACTGTAATTCCATGTACCAAGAAAATGTTTTTTCAGACAGCAAAAATAAAATAAAATAAAATAATGAACGGTCTCTGTTTCCAAGGCAACCAGTAATCGTACTGACAAAAGACACAATTGCACAACAGCACAGCCTAGTGGTAGAAAAATAACACTGCAAAGACACGAAACCCCAAACCACTGACCAGACCACACCCATCACACCATCAAATGCCCATTTAAAAAAAAATAAAAATTAAAAAAAATTAAAAAAAAAATATATATATATATACATATATATATATATAAAATCCTGTACATTAAAATTTTTTATAAAAACCATGTCATACACACCTTGTTATCACCAAACAAATACTCTACATTGTCCTCTTACATACATATTTTCTTTTTTTTTAATTTCCCCTTCTCTCTATTTCTCTTTCCTTCATGAATATCATCTGCTTCCACCAGCATTTCAGTCAATGTTTGCCAGAGGAACTTAACTTAGGCTGACTTAGGCGAAGTCTGCATAATTTAGCCCAGCGCTCAGGAAATTTGATAAACTGAGCACAACTTTCACCAACATTTATTTCCAAATGTCGCCAGATTTTCAGCATGCTTAAAACTCTCAACAAATACAACTTTCGCCAGCGTTTGCCAACAAACACCAACTATCATTAACTTTTATCAGCTTTTGTCAGCAGAGCCAGACGTTTGCCAAAGCGTCAGTAAAAGTTGGTCCAAACGTTGTTGTGTGAATCCACCCAAAAACACAGGTCCAGAATGGCAGGAAGCCTCCACAAACGCTGATCTTTATATGAGCGTCGCCTGACGCTGATGTCAGCTGAACTGCGCTGAGTATTCTTAGCTTAAGTTAACCTAAGTTGGCAACTGCTACACATACACTGGCCCAGGGGTCGGCAACCCACGGCTCCGGAGCAGCATGCGGCTCTTTCATCCCTCTGCTGCGGCTCCCTGTGGCTTTGGAAAATAAATAATGAGTATTTAATTAAAATGTATTTTATTTTAGTTTGTTAGTTTTTAAAATATAATTCTAAATTTGAAGATTATGGTGATCTTGTAAAATCTAAATAAAACGTGTGACAAAAGTATGATAAAAAGTATGACAGGAGCGCGGAAGGGCTTTGTGGCCTTACTGCAGAAATCGCTGGACAGAAAGCTGCTGACTTTTCACTGCGTCCTGCACCAAGAGGCACTGTGTGCTCAAACATTTCCTCCAGAATGCACAGAAGTAATGAATGTTGTCATTCAGATTGCCAATAAAATAATGGCAAAAGGTTTCAATCACCGTCAGTTCCGTTGGAAAGCTCATATTCTGATCTCCTGCTGCACAACGAAGTCCAGTGGCTGTCCAGAGGGGAGGTGCTGAAATGCTTTGCCAAGTGTCTGGAAGAAGTGAAAACTTTCCTGGGCAGCAAAGGGCTCACCTTTCCTGAGCTGCAACAGCCAGAGTGGCTGGAAAAGCTACACTTCATGGTGGACATGACAGCGCACCTGAACACGCTGAACACAGCTCTTCAGGGGAACAGACGCTCAGCCCTGCATGTGTTGGAGGAGGTTTTGGCATTCGAGTGCAAGTTGACAGCGCTTGCCAGAGATTTACAGAAAGGTACACTGTCTCACTTCCCCAATTTAAGAGAGTTCAAACAAGCTCACAACATGATAAATTCGGAGTATTTACATTCTGCAATCATCACAATGCAAACATCATTTGGGAAACGATTCTGTGAGTTCAGAGACGAAAAAACCACATTATCCTTCCCTGTCACTCCCCTAAGCATCGATCCATCCCAACTGAATACGATTGCATTGGCAAGTGTGAGTCAACTTGATCTTGGGATGGAACTGGCCGGCATAGCCAACAAAGACATATGGGTGTCCAAGTTTAAACGCTTGACAGCAGAGCTTGAAGCTGTTGCCCGTCAGAAGGCCGTTCTTGCTCAGAAATGGAGTGATACTGAAAACCTCCCCAAACCGGGCAAACTTGTGTTCGAAACATGGAATGCTATCCCCAACATTTATGTGAACATGAAAAAGTATGCGCTTGGAGTCCTGTCGATCTTTGGATCCACATATGTATGTGAGCAGGCGTTCTCCAACATGAACTGTATTAAAAACAAACATCGCGCACGCCTCACAGACGGCAGCTTACGATCCTGTGTAAAAATGAAGGTGATGCCATACAGCCCTGATGTGCAGACGCTGAGGTTCAGGAGCAGAAATCACATTAACCAAGTATGATAAATATTTTAATTGCCTATTATTTTGCATATATTCATATTTTTTCATTGTTCAGTGAAATAGTCCTTTTATTATTCAGGTTGACAGCTGACTGCACGCGTCAGTAAAAGGATGACGGCACACAGAAGAGGACGGTATTTTTGGTTTGCCGCCGGTGGGTAATTTAAGTTTGGTGCTTTTTTTTCATAAATACAAGATCCTTCTTGTATTTAAATAGACATTGAGTATTTTACTTGAAAGTAACCTACAACCCAACGTCTTTTTTTCGGAGTTCAAAATGTTTTTGTTGCATGCAGAAGTGTAATTTCATTTTCTCTGCAGGAGTTCATTGATTTCATAAATGCAACACATTATAGTTTGTTTATACATAGCATAAAGGGAAAAAAACGTTATATACAGTGTTATTTCATTTTAAATGTCAAAAGGGTTTTATGGCTCCCTGTGTTTTCTTTTCTGCGGGAAATGGGTCCAAATGGCTCTTTGAGTGGTAAAGGTTGCCGACCCCTGCACTAGCCTAAGTTGGCAAATGTTTAACAACACTGATGCAACTCTGGGAAATGCTAGCAATAGTTTGTAAAAGTTGGTGTGCGCTGGATTAAAAAGTCTACTCACGAATGTAATTTCAGTCCAACGTTTGGACTGATTTCTCTGATTTTTCAACATGTCAGTAAAAGTCAATACAAACGTTATAGTGTGAAGCCAGATTTACTAAGATTTCTATTTTTACACTGTGACAAATACTGCCTTCAGCATTAACCCTTAAGCTGTGTGATTTCGTGTGCCCCTAGTGGCAGAGCGCAGCACTGCGCCTGTCAACTGATAATCATTCATTTTCTTCCGCTTAATCCGTTTTGGGTCGCAGGGGGGCTGGAGCCTATTCCAGCATCTTTGGGCAAGAGGCAGGGTACACCCTGGACAGATTGTCAGTCCATCGCAGGGCCAACACAGAGAGACAGACAACCATTCATTCTCACACTCATACCTAAGGACAATTTAGAATCCCTGGTTTTGATGCCAATTAACCTAACTTGCATGTTTTTGGCATGTTGGAGGAAACCGGAGAAATCCCAGAGTAAACCCACGCAGACACAGGGAGAACATGCAAACTCCTCACAGATCACTGTTGGTCGGGGGCTGGGATCGAACCCAGGATCCCCCGGCCAAGGGTGAGTTGCTGTGCTGCCGCAGTGCTAACCACTCCTCCACCGCGCCGCTGATATGACGTGCAGAAACACTGCCCAGCTGTACTGAGGATTTGTACTGATCATGCCTGTTCACAAGGTGGCAGGCACATTGGAGGACTCATGGATGACACGTAATACACCAAAGAGGAAGAAATCCTTCTTCTTTTTCGTTGTCTTTGAGATTACAAAACAAAATGGAGGCACCCATCGTTGTGGACAGACGTGATTGCAGACTGAGGAGCAAACTCGAAGGATTTGGTCCCAAATTTGCCAACTATGATTCTCAAAAGAGATTATTTAGCTTATGAAGGTAGATGTTTCCATGTTCTTATAACACAGGGAGCGTGAAGCTCGTTGATTTGACCTGCTGGTGCCCGGAGCACCATGTGATTGGAAAGCAATCGCCGGTTGCATGTCGTCATATAAGAGAAATTGCCGTGGAATAAAAGCGAAATTAAGGTGGAATAATCACTAACAGTTTGTGGATGTAGCAAATTAGATGCGTAAATTTACTCCTATCTGAAACTTTGGATCATATTTTACATCTTTCTAATTGACAGTAAGCCATTATCTCTTACAACTTTCAAGTTATAGCCTTGGAAAGTTGTGACATCTGATCTGAATATTTTCTTGAAAAGAATCTTTACCGCTGTTGACCACTAGGGGTTATGTCACAGTTTGGCGACATACACAGTTTTAACACGTTAGACATCTCTCTCTCTCTCTCTCTCTCTCTCTCTCTCTCTCTCTCTCTCTCTCTCTCTCTCGTGCGCATGCGTGGGCGTTTGTGGGAGCAGGGGTGTGGAGTGGTGTCGAGTGAGTACTTTAAACTTTGTATTTTCTAACTTTTTCTCTATCTTGTGTGTTTGAGGTGTGTGTGTTTAATATAGTGGGTTGAGTGTGTGTGTGCTGGGGTGTGAGTGTTGGAGTGGGTGTGTTGGGGAACGGTAGCTTCTGCTGCCGGTTTTTCCCGGCCGGCATCATGCCGGTGATTGATGGTGGTGTGGAGTTTGAGCGCTTAACCCGGCGTCATGGTGTGAGAATCCTCCCGACAGTTCCCTGTTCTGTGGAGGAGGCCAGCCTCGCTGTAGGACAGGTGGTTGGGCATGGCAGCATAAAATCAGCATCGAGGATGAACAGCGCAATTGTGATCTTTCTGGATTCGACTGAAAAAGCTGATCAGGTGGTGGCACAGGGAGTGGTCCTAGGTGACACTTTTACTCCCGTTTTACCGCTGGCGAATCCGTCTAGGAGGATCACCATCTCAAACGCTCCTCCTTTCGTTAAAAATGATCAGCTGATTAGAGAGTTGTCCCGTTTTGGCCAGGTTGTGTCCCCTATCAGAATGGTCTCTCTGGGTAGTAAATCACCCCTGCTGAAGCATGTTGTATGTCATAGGAGGCAGTGTTTCATGGTGTTGAAAGACAGCTCTGCTGAACTGAACGCGTCTTTTAATTTCAGGATTGACGGCTTTAGCTACTTGGTGTTTGCAACTTCTGAAACCATGAAGTGTTTTGCGTGTGGCGCAGAAGGCCATCTTATTAGGTCATGTCCTGAAAAGGCGAACACAAAGAGCACTGGCGGTAAGAAAGGTGACGCCGCTGTTTCTGGTGGTCCGGAGGGTAGCGCTACATGTGGTGCGGCGGATGCCGCTGCGGCGCCCGCTTCTGCTGGGGCGGCCGCGTCCGCGTCCGCTTCTACTTCTGCGGGGGCGTCCGCGTCCGCGTCCGCTTGTGCTGGGGCGGCCGCGGCCGCCTCTGCTGGGGTGGCCGCGGCGGGCGCGGTAGTTGCCCCCCCAAACAGTGATGGTGGGGAATTTCTGTCTGGCGGCAGCTCTGATCATTGTGACGAGCCTGTCGCCCGGGGTAAACAGGTGGAGGGTGTAAGTAAAAGTGCAGTTAAACGAAGGAACGTGAATGAACAGACTTTGCAGGCGGGGGAGGAGCGGTTTGAGGCTGTAGCGGACACACAGAGCAAACACTGCATGACAAACGTTGCGTTTCATGAAGAAATGCAGGAATGTAGTTTTGTTGAAGAGGATCCTTTTAAAGCTGCACAAAAAAGGAAAAGTGCGGAAAACTTGCAGAGCTCTGCTAAATCTAGTAGGGTTGGGAATTTAGATTTACTGAATGAGAGCGCTTCTGACGAAAGTGGAGATGAGTCTGAACTGATGCAGACGCAGGAGGAGCAAAGCTCCTATTGTTTTACTAAAATTAGGCAATTTCTCCAGGTGACTAAGGGGAGCAGAGCTGTGAAAGTGGAAAATTACTTTCCAGATCTGGAGTTATTCGTGGCATCAGCTCGCAAATTTATGAAACTGAATGATGGGAATGAGACTTTCACTGATCAGGAAATTTATCGTTTAAAGAAACTGGTTGCTAAACTGAAATTGCAAATTACTAACAGTCATGTTGACTCTTAGTTTGTTTCTTCCCTTTTATGCTATGTGTGTGTTTTTTTACTGTACCCTATTTTTATCCTTTTTAATGCCCCACCTTAGAATTGGCACTCTCAATATTAATGGGGCCAGGGATGATGTAAAAAGGACCTCTTTATACAAGCTTTTTAATTTAAAGAAACTTGACGTGCTGATGGTCCAGGAGACTCACAGCACTGTGGACATTGAGAGCCATTGGAGAAAAGAGTGGGATGGCTGCATTTTTTTTAGCCACAAATCCAGTAGCAGTGGGGGGGTGGCTGTACTTTTCTCTAGGGGTTGTGTGCCTGTCTCTTATGAGGTAGAAGAGGTGGTGAGAGGTCATTTCCTCTTATTAAAGGTACAGTTTGAAAACGTGAACTTCGTTTTTATAAACGTGTATGTGCCAACACAGAGAGCAGAGAGGATCAGGGTCTTTGACATGCTTTCGGATACGGTTAAGTCCTGTGATCCAAATAGTTTTTTATTTCTGGGGGGTGATTTTAACTGTACATTAAACCACAGACTAGACAGGAACCATCAGGAGCCTCACCCTGCTTCTGCCAATAGGCTGAGAGAACTGGTGAAAACACATGAAATGGCCGATGTGTGGAGATCACATCATGGGGACCAGAGGCAGTACACCTGGAGCCATGTCAAAGATAACCTTTTATCTATGGCTAGGTTAGACCGTTTTTATGGTTTTAAACATCAAATGAGTGTTTTTAAAAATAGTTGTATCTGTCCTGTTGGTTTCACTGATCACTGCCTGCTGTTTTGTTCTGTGTTTATTGAAAATGTAAAGTGTAAGAGTGCTTTTTGGCATTTTAACAATACACTTTTAAATGATGTGTTTTTTAAAGAGGTTTTTCATGATGTTTGGAAGTCACACAGGGAACAAAAACCCTCTTTTAGTTCTCTCCAATTGTGGTGGGATTTTGGTAAGGCCCAGATAAAACAACTCTGCCAACAGTACACTCAAAATGTCACTCGTAGCTTGACCCAATCCT
Source organism: Pholidichthys leucotaenia (assembly GCA_020510985.1). NCBI lineage: Eukaryota > Metazoa > Chordata > Actinopteri > Cichliformes > Pholidichthyidae > Pholidichthys > Pholidichthys leucotaenia. The sequence continues at coordinate 284,516,701 of CM035847.1, read as the reverse complement.
TGAAAGTTCTGGAGACTGAGGTGGTAGAACTAGAGGAGTTGCTCAGTTCTACAGGAAAACAGGGGCACTTAGAGGCTCTCAAGTCAAAAAGGTCAGCCTTGGCTAGCTTGCTACGGGTCACCGCACAGGGTGCTCTGGTCCGCTCACGCTACATGGATGTAGCTCTGATGGACTCGCCCTCCCAGTACTTTTTTGGACTGGAGGGGAAAAATGGACAGAGAAAGCTCATTCACTCCTTGTTGGGCGATGACGGGAGAACAATCTCCACAGCAGCAGAGATCAGGAAACACGCTGCTAGCTTTTACAGTGAATTGTTTAGAGCAGAGTGGAGGGAGGACACGTCACTGGGCCAGGTTTTCCTTGATGGTCTTCCAGTGCTCTCAGAGGACCTTGTTGTCGGCTTGGATGCTCCACTGTCTCTGTCTGAGCTGCATACGGCGCTAATGAGCCTCCAGAATGGAAAATCACCAGGCATAGATGGTCTCTCTGTGGACTTTTTTAAGGAATTCTGGCCCCTGCTTGGTCCAGACCTGCTGGAGGTTCTCCAAGATAGCTTGGAAAGGGGGACCCTACCCACGACCTGCAGGAGGGCCATCATCACACTGTTGCCGAAAAAGGGGGACCTCCAGAGCCTAAAGAACTGGAGGCCAGTCTCTCTGCTCTGCACAGACTACAAGATTCTCTCAAAAGCTCTGGCCCGAAGACTGAGAAAGGTGATGAGCGAGCTCATTCATGTAGACCAGACTTACTGTGTGCCTGGCAGGCTGATTAGTGACAACGTCACTTTAATTCGGGATATTTTGGAGGTCTCTGGTTCATTGGCGGTAGAAACTGGTTTGATTTCAATTGACCAGGAAAAGGCGTTTGATCGGGTTGAACACCAATATTTATGGACAGTTTTAACAGCTTTTGGGTTCAGCCCAGGCTTCATAGCCAGGATACGGGTCTTGTACAGTGACATTGAGAGTGTGCTGAAGATAAATGGGGGCCTGTCTGCCCCTTTAAAAGTCCAGAGGGGGGGTTCGGCAGGGCTGCCCTCTCTCAAGGATGCTGTACTCCCTCGCCATAGAGCCTTTGCTTCACTGCCTGAGAAGGGATCTATCAGGAGTTACTTTTCCTGGCTGTGACACCACGTTCAAGCTGTCGGCCTATGCAGATGATGTAGTCATTCTGCTAAACAAGCAGAGTGACATTGACGTTCTGGTTAGGAGTGTCAATCTTTTTGGCCAATTTTCCTCTGCAAAGATAAACTGGGGAAAAAGCGAGGCTCTGATGGTGGGGGAGAAACTAGAAAATCAGCTTACGCTGCCGGGTGGGTTGATTTGGAAAAAAGGAGGTTTTAAGTATCTTGGTGTCTTTATTGGAAATCAGCAGTTTGAGCAAAAAAATTGGGATGGGGTCATAGAGAAGATTAACGGGAGACTAAACAAGTGGAAGTGGCTAATGCCAAGAATATCTTTTAGAGGAAGAGTGCTCATTTTAAATAATCTTGTTTCCTCATCCCTGTGGCACCGCCTCATGTGCATGGACCCCCCTGCTGGTTTGTTGTCCAAAATTCAGTCTGTTTTGGTGGACTTTTTTTGGGGGGGTGGACTCCACTGGGTTCCTCAAGCCCTGTTATTTCTTCCCAAAGAGGAGGGGGGGCAAGGAGTGATTCATTTAGCTAGTAGAGGTGCTGCTTTTAGACTGACTTTCATACAGAGACTGCTGACGGGCCCCCAGGACCTGGTATGGAGGCCTTTGGCCTGTGTTATTTTACAGAGAGTCCTTGGGCTTGGGCTAGACCTCCCTGTGTTTTTAATGGATTTTAAGAACTCTAATGCACTGTCTTTACCCAGTTTTTACCGCAGTCTCTTTTCAGTGTGGACTCTTTTTAAAAAACAAAGAGGGCCATGCGATTCCCTCTACTGGTTGTTGAGGGAGCCGCTGGTTTTTGGTGGTCGCCTTGGTGTCCTGCCGGGAGTTGGAAGGACCTTCCTTGATAGGCTGTGTTCCAGGAACATTCTCACTCTGAAGCAAGTGGTGGAACTGGCTGGTCCTGGCCTCAACAACGCCTCAGCTTTAGCAGCTCATCTTGGTGTCAGATCGAATCGTTTCATCGATGGTCTTCTTGCACACTGGAAACAGGAGCTTCATGGACTTGAGCACTCCCTACTCTTGGACTTTAGCAATGGCACGCTGCAGCCAGAAAGCACTGACCCCTTTCCCTTTCTCACGCTCTATATGGACTTTGACGTCGCTCCTTGCTCCTTACTGGCATTCTGTGCTCCCACTGGTGTGGACTTTGGAGGAGCCAGTGGTAAGGCACTCTACAGACTGGTGGTGATGGCACTCAACAAGGACCGATTGAACACCTGTGTGGACACTCCTTGGAGAGCCTATTTTAAACTAGGAAAAGGGCATCGGCCTGCCTGGAGGGCTCTTTACAAAGCCCCTCTCCCTAAGAGGCATGGAGACTTACAGTGGAGGGTCCTGCATGGTATTATAGCTGTCAATGCTTTTGTTTCTGTGATTAACAGCAGTGTCAGTGATCAGTGTGTTTTTTGTTCCTCTAGGGAGACTGTTTTTCATTGTTTTATTGAATGTCAGCGCCTGAGTGGCCTCTTTGAACTTCTCACAAAACTTCTTCATATTTTTAAGGAAGTTTTCTCTAAGCAGGTTTTCATTTGTGGTTTTATGTACAATCGTCGTTTTAAGCAGAAGTGTCAACTACTGAACTTTGTTTTAGGGCAGGCAAAGTTGGCTGTCTATGTAAGCCGGAGAAGAAAACTTGAGAATGTTGAGAGTGATGTTGATGTCAAAATTTTATTTGTGAGGCTACTTAAAGCCAGAATCAGGCTGGACTTTCAGTTTTTTATGGGGAATGGGGATGTGGAAGGTTTCAGGACCCTCTGGTCCCTGGAGAATGTCCTCTGTTCAGTTCATGATGGACAGCTTTTTTTGGGGCGTTTTTTGGGGGATTAATTTTCTGTGTAACATAGCATGATATAGAAATTGTATTGACTGATGGACAAGTGTGTTTATTAAAGATCTTTTAAAAATCAAAATCTCTCTCTCTCTCTCTCTCTCTTGTGCGCATGCGTGGGCGTTTGTGGGAGCAGGGGTGTGGAGTGGTGTCGAGTGAGTACATTAAACTTTGTATTTTCTAACTTTTTCTCTATCTTGTGTGTTTGAGGTGTGTGTGTTTAATATAGTGGTTTGAGTGTGTGTGTGTTGGGGTGTGAGTGTTGGAGTGAGTGTGTTGGGGAACGGTAGCTTCTGCTGCCGGTTTTTCCCGGCCGGCATCATGCCGGTGATTGATGGTGGTGTGGAGTTTGAGCGCTTAACCCGGCGTCATGGTGTGAGAATCCTCCCGACAGTTCCCTGTTCTGTGGAGGAGGCCAGCCTCGCTGTAGGACAGGTGGTTGGGCATGGCAGCATAAAATCAGCATCGAGGATGAACAGCGCAATTGTGATCTTTCTGGATTCGACTGAGAAAGCTGATCAGGTGGTGGCACAGGGAGTGGTCATAGGTGACACTTTTACTCCCGTTTTACCGCTGGCGAACCCGTCTAGGAGGATCACCATCTCAAACGCTCCTCCTTTCGTTAAAAATGATCAGCTGATTAGAGAGTTGTCCCGTTTTGGCCAGGTTGTGTCCCCTATCAGAATGGTCTCTCTGGGTAGTAAATCACCCCTGCTGAAGCATGTTGTATGTCATAGGAGGCAGTGTTTCATGGTGTTGAAAGACAGCTCTGCTGAACTGAACGCGTCTTTTAATTTCAGGATTGACGGCTTTAGCTACTTGGTGTTTGCAACATCTGAAACCATGAAGTGTTTTGCGTGTGGCGCAGAAGGCCATCTTATTAGGTCATGTCCTGAAAAGGCGAACACAAAGAGCACTGGCGGTAAGAAAGGTGACGCCGCTGTTTCTGGTGGTCCGGAGGGTAGCGCTACATGTGGTGCGGCGGATGCCGCTGCGGCGCCCGCTTCTGCTGGGGCGGTCGCGTCCGCGTCCGCGTCCGCTTCTACTTCTGCGGGGGCGTCCGCGTCCGCGTCCGCGTCCGCTTGTGCTGGGGCGGCCGCGGCCGCCTCTGCTGGGGTGGCCGCGGCGGGCGCGGTAGTTGCCCCCCCAAACAGTGATGGTGGGGAATTTCTGTCTGGCGGCAGCTCTGATCATTGTGACGAGCCTGTCGCCCGGGGTAAACAGGTGAAGGGTGTAAGTAAAAGTGCAGTTAAACGAAGGAACGTGAATGAACAGACTTTGCAGGCGGGGGAGGAGCGGTTTGAGGCTGTAGCGGACACACAGAGCAAACACTGCATGACAAACGTTGCGTTTCATGAAGAAATGCAGGAATGTAGTTTTGTTGAAGAGGATCCTTTTAAAGCTGCACAAAAAAGGAAAAGTGCGGAAAACTTGCAGAGCTCTGCTAAATCTAGTAGGGTTGGGAATTTAGATTTACTGAATGAGAGCGCTTCTGACGAAAGTGGAGATGAGTCTGAACTGATGCAGACGCAGACGCAGGAGGAGCAAAGCTCCTATTGTTTTACTAAAATTAGGCAATTTCTCCAGGTGACTAAGGGGAGCAGAGCTGTGAAAGTGGAAAATTACTTTCCAGATCTGGAGTTATTCGTGGCATCAGCTCGCAAATTTATGAAACTGAATGATGGGAATGAGACTTTCACTGATCAGGAAATTTATCGTTTAAAGAAACTGGTTGCTAAACTGAAATTGCAAATTACTAACAGTCATGTTGACTCTTAGTTTGTTTCTTCCCTTTTATGCTATGTGTGTGTTTTTTTACTGTACCCTATTTTTATCCTTTTTAATGCCCCACCTTAGAATTGGCACTCTCAATATTAATGGGGCCAGGGATGATGTAAAAAGGGCCTCTTTATACAAGCTTTTTAATTTAAAGAAACTTGACGTGCTGATGGTCCAGGAGACTCACAGCACTGTGGACATTGAGAGCCATTGGAGAAAAGAGTGGGATGGCTGCATTTTTTTTAGCCACAAATCCAGTAGCAGTGGGGGGGTGGCTGTACTTTTCTCTAGGGGTTGTGTGCCTGTCTCTTATGAGGTAGAAGAGGTGGTGAGAGGTCATTTCCTCTTATTAAAGGTACAGTTTGAAAATGTGAACTTCGTTTTTATAAACGTGTATGTGCCAACACAGAGAGCAGAGAGGATCAGGGTCTTTGACGTGCTTTCGGATACGGTTAAGTCCTGTGATCCAAATAGTTTTTTATTTCTGGGGGGTGATTTTAACTGTACATTAAACCACAGACTAGACAGGAACCATCAGGAGCCTCACCCTGCTTCTGCCAATAGGCTGAGAGAACTGGTGAAAACACATGAAATGGCCGATGTGTGGAGATCACATCATGGGGACCAGAGGCAGTACACCTGGAGCCATGTCAAAGATAACCTTTTATCTATGGCTAGGTTAGACCGTTTTTATGGTTTTAAACATCAAATGAGTGTTTTTAAAAATAGTTGTATCTGTCCTGTTGGTTTCACTGATCACTGCCTGCTGTTTTGTTCTGTGTTTATTGAAAATGTAAATTGTAAGAGTGCTTTTTGGCATTTTAACAATACACTTTTAAATGATGTGTTTTTTAAAGAGGTTTTTCATGATGTTTGGAAGTCACACAGCGAACAAAAACCCTCTTTTAGTTCTCTCCAATTGTGGTGGGATTTTGGTAAGGCCCAGATAAAACAACTCTGCCAACAGTACACTCAAAATGTCACTCGTAGCTTGACCCAATCCTTGAAAGTTCTGGAGACTGAGGTGGTAGAACTAGAGGAGTTGCTCAGTTCTACAGGAAAACAGGAGCACTTAGAGGCTCTCAAGTCAAAAAGGTCAGCCTTGGCTAGCTTGCTAGGGGTCACCGCACAGGGTGCTCTGGTCCGCTCACGCTACATGGATGTAGCTCTGATGGACTCGCCCTCCCAGTACTTTTTTGGACTGGAGGGGAAAAATGGACAGAGAAAGCTCATTCACTCCTTGTTGGGCGATGACGGGAGAACAATCTCCACAGCAGCAGAGATCAGGAAACACGCTGCTAGCTTTTACAGTGAATTGTTTAGAGCAGAGTGGAGGGAGGACACGTCACTGGGCCAGGTTTTCCTTGATGGTCTTCCAGTGCTCTCAGAGGACCTTGTTGCCGGCTTGGATGCTCCACTGTCTCTGTCTGAGCTGCATACGGCGCTAATGAGCCTCCAGAATGGAAAATCACCAGGCATAGATGGTCTCTCTGTGGACTTTTTTAAGGAATTCTGGCCCCTGCTTGGTCCAGACCTGCTGGAGGTTCTCCAAGATAGCTTGGAAAGGGGGACCCTACCCACGACCTGCAGGAGGGCCATCATCACACTGTTGCCGAAAAAGGGGGACCTCCAGAGCCTAAAGAACTGGAGGCCAGTCTCTCTGCTCTGCACAGACTACAAGATTCTCTCAAAAGCTCTGGCCCGAAGACTGAGAAAGGTGATGAGCGAGCTCATTCATGTAGACCAGACTTACTGTGTGCCTGGCAGGCTGATTAGTGACAACGTCACTTTAATTCGGGATATTTTGGAGGTCTCTGGTTCATTGGCGGTAGAAACTGGTTTGATTTCAATTGACCAGGAAAAGGCGTTTGATCGGGTTGAACACCAATATTTATGGACAGTTTTAACAGCTTTTGGGTTCAGCCCAGGCTTCATAGCCAGGATACGGGTCTTGTACAGTGACATTGAGAGTGTGCTGAAGATAAATGGGGGCCTGTCTGCCCCTTTAAAAGTCCAGAGGGGGGGTTCGGCAGGGCTGCCCTCTCTCAAGGATGCTGTACTCCCTCGCCATAGAGCCTTTGCTTCACTGCCTGAGAAGGGATCTATCAGGAGTTACTTTTCCTGGCTGTGACACCACGTTCAAGCTGTCGGCCTATGCAGATGATGTAGTCATTCTGCTAAACAAGCAGAGTGACATTGACGTTCTGGTTAGGAGTGTCAATCTTTTTGGCCAATTTTCCTCTGCAAAGATAAACTGGGGAAAAAGCGAGGCTCTGATGGTGGGGGAGAAACTAGAAAATCAGCTTACGCTGCCGGGTGGGTTGATTTGGAAAAAAGGAGGTTTTAAGTATCTTGGTGTCTTTATTGGAAATCAGCAGTTTGAGCAAAAAAATTGGGATGGGGTCATAGAGAAGATTAACGGGAGACTAAACAAGTGGAAGTGGCTAATGCCAAGAATATCTTTTAGAGGAAGAGTGCTCATTTTAAATAATCTTGTTTCCTCATCCCTGTGGCACCGCCTCATGTGCATGGACCCCCCTGCTGGTTTGTTGTCCAAAATTCAGTCTGTTTTGGTGGACTTTTTTTGGGGGGGTGGACTCCACTGGGTTCCTCAAGCCCTGTTTTTCTTCCCAAAGAGGAGGGGGGGCAAGGAGTGATTCATTTAGCTAGTAGAGGTGCTGCTTTTAGACTGACTTTCATACAGAGACTGCTGACGGGCCCCCAGGACCTGGTATGGAGGCCTTTGGCCTGTGTTATTTTACAGAGAGTCCTTGGGTTTGGGCTAGACCTCCCTGTGTTTTTAATGGATTTTAAGAACTCTAGTGCACTGTCTTTACCCAGTTTTTACCGCAGTCTCTTTTCAGTGTGGACTCTTTTTAAAAAACAAAGAGGGCCATGCGATTCCCTCTACTGGTTGTTGAGGGAGCCGCTGGTTTTTGGTGGTCGCCTTGGTGTCCTGCCGGGAGTTGGAAGGACCTTCCTTGATAGGCTGTGTTCCAGGAACATTCTCACTCTGAAGCAAGTGGTGGAACTGGCTGGTCCTGGCCTCAACAACGCCTCAGCTTTAGCAGCTCATCTTGGTGTCAGGTCGAATCGTTTCATCGATGGTCTTCTTGCACACTGGAAACAGGAGCTTCATGGACTTGAGCACTCCCTACTCTTGGACTTTAGCAATGGCACGCTGCAGCCAGAAAGCACTGACCCCTTTCCCTCTCTCACGCTCTATATGGACTTTGACGTCGCTCCTTGCTCCTTACTGGCATTCTGTGCTCCCACTGGTGTGGACTTTGGAGGAGCCAGTGGTAAGGCACTCTACAGACTGGTGGTGATGGCACTCAACAAGGACCGATTGAACACCTGTGTGGACACTCCTTGGAGAGCCTATTTTAAACTAGGAAAAGGGCATCGGCCTGCCTGGAGGGCTCTTTACAAAGCCCCTCTCCCTAAGAGGCATGGAGACTTACAGTGGAGGGTCCTGCATGGTATTATAGCTGTCAATGCTTTTGTTTCTGTGATTAACAGCAGTGTCAGTGATCAGTGTGTTTTTTGTTCCTCTAGGGAGACTGTTTTTCATTGTTTTATTGAATGTCAGCGCCTGAGTGGCCTCTTTGAACTTCTCACAAAACTTTTTCATATTTTTAAGGAAGTTTTCTCTAAGCAGGTTTTCATTTGTGGTTTTATGTACAATCGTCGTTTTAAGCAGAAGTGTCAACTACTGAACTTTGTTTTAGGACAGGCAAAGTTGGCTATCTATGTAAGCCGGAGAAGAAAACTTGAAAATGTTGAGAATGATGTTGATGTCAAAATTTTATTTGTGAGGCTACTTAAAGCCAGAATCAGGCTGGACTTTCAGTTTTTTATGGGGAATGGGGATGTGGAAGGTTTCAGGACCCTCTGGTCCCTGGAGCATGTCCTCTGTTCAGTTCATGATGGACAGCTTTTTTGGGGGCGTTTTTTGGGGGATTAATTTTCTGTGTAACATAGCATGATATAGAAATTGTATTGACTGATGGACAAGTGTGTTTATTAAAGATCTTTTAAAAATCAAAAAAATCTCTCTCTCTCTCTCTCTCTCTCTCTCTCTCTCTCTCTCTCTCTCTCTCTCTCACACACACACACACACACATCCATGGACTACAACTAACATGTCTTACCTTTTCAGAAGTTCTTTCTGGCTTTCTTTAATGAACAATCCTTCATTATGTCCTGATCTTCAGGTCAGGAAACAAGGAGGAGCTGAAGTCCATACAGAGGGAGCTAAGGAGGAAGATTAGAGAGGGGAAGGACAGCTACAGGAAGAAGATGGAAGACAAGCTGCAACAGAGTGACATCAGCGGTGTCTGGAGAAGCCTCAAAACCATCTCTGGGCGCCAGAATACCTCCTCCCAGGCCACGGGGGGTAGGGAGTGGGTGAACAACCTGAACCTGTTTTTTTTTTAACATTTTTGACCATCTGCCCTCTTTTCCGCCTGCCCACCGACCACCACTGCCTCCACCTTCATCTAGTTCCGCTGTCCACGGCCTCCCCCCAAACACCCCCTCCTCCAAGCACACAACCCCCCTGCCTCAATCTGACCCTTACTAAGACCCAGGTGAGAGCTGAGCTGAGGAAGCTCAAGGCGAGGAAGGCTGTGGGTCCAGACGGCATCAGCTCGAGGCTCCTCAAGTCCTACGCAGACCAGCTGTGTGGGATTGTGGTGTACATCTTCCGCCTGAGCCTGAAGCTGGGGAGGGTACCACAGCTGTGGAAAACATCCTGTGTGGTACCCTTACCGAAGACCCCGCACCCCAAGGACCTGAAAAGCTACAGACCAGCGGCCCTCACATCATACCTAATGAAGACCCTGGAGAGGCTGCTCCTCACCCACCTCTGTCCCCTGGTGGGACCAGTGAAGGATCCACTTCAGTTTGCCTACCAGCATGGCATTAAGGTGGAGGATGCAGTGATCTTCCTCCTTCACCATTGCCTGTCCCACCTGGAGAAGCCTGGGAGCACTGTGGGGATCATGTTCTTTGATTTCTCCTGTGCTTTCATCACCATCCAACCAGTGATCCTGAGGGACAAGCTACTGTGTGCAGGGGTGGACCAGTACCTGTCATCGTGGATCCTGGACTACCTCACAGACTGACCACAGTGTGTGAGAACCCAGGACTGTGTATCTGATACCATCATCTGCAGTACACCCCCCCCCCCCCAAGGGAACAGTTCTGGCTCCCTTCCTGTTCACCCTCTACACTGCTGACTTTTCACACAACACACCACACTGCCATCTACAGAACTTCTCTGATGACTCTGCGATCGTCGGCCTCATCTCTGATGGAGATGATGCAGAGTACAGAGGACTTATCCAGGACTTCATGGACAGGTGCCAATGGAACTGCTTCCAGATCAATGCAAGGAAAACTAAGGAACTGGTGGTGGACTGTCACAGGCGAGGACAACCCCCCACAGCACCAGTAATCATCCAGGGAACAGACATTGAGATGATGACATCTTTTAAGTACCTGGGTGTTCACCTGAACAATAAACTGGACTGGTCACACAACACCAATGCGCTCTACAAGAAGGGGCAGTGCAGGCTGTTCCTCCCAAGGAGACTCAAATCTTTTGTCGTGTAAGGGGCACTCCATTAGACCTTCTACGATTCAGTGGTGACATCAGCCATCACATCTGGAGTGGCCTGCTGGGGCAGCGGCATCACAGCAGCCGACAAGAAGAGACTGAACAGACTGATCAAAAAAGCTAGCTCTGTTCTGGGGCGACGCCTCGACCCAGTGGAGAAGATAGGAGAGAGGAGGATGGTGGCTAAGCTTCCATCTCTGCTGGAGTCCGAGTCCCGCCCCATGCAGGACACACTGAATGCACTGAGGAGCTCATTTAAGATAAGATAAGAAAAGATAAGATAAGATAAGCCTTTATTAGTCCCACAATGGGGAAATTCCAGGATTGCAACAGCACAGGGATAGCAACACTCAAAGCAATAATTAAGAAGATAAGAAAAATAAAAATAAAAATAAGAGCAGTAAATATACGTATATACATTGTGGAAATGTGAAAGGACAAGACAGAGTTTATCTCACGAGTCAGGTTTATTCACATTCTCCAACATCAGCAATACAGAAAAAGTGAGAAACCCAGACCTTCATCCCCTTTTCATACCCCAGGAGCTTCAAAGCTCCAGTCACAATGCATTTAATCCCAAATAACAATGCATCCCTTTCAGATCTTATCACCCCAACCCAAACTCACTGGCAGCCAGGAAATCCCCCACGGCCATCTCTTTGCATACCAAAGACCACATTTCACATCTTCCTTATACCGCCGAGGAGGCTCAGTCCTTTGTTCATCTGAGTAGTGAAGCATACAGTAAGCATACAGTGATATACATATGAAGCATAAGGTGATATGCATTTGTGCATATGAAACCCACATATGTGTCCCACATGACCCCCCCCAAACGTCTAAGATGTAAAAACGGAATAACAGTCAGCCTGTCATGATAAAATCATTACACATCAGCCTACGTGTTGCTTGGGCCTCAGCCTCTTCCCGTATCTGCTGTATGCCGGCTTCAACACTTCCATGGCGCCATCCTGCTGGGGGGCTGCTGTCTGAGGGTGAGAATTGTTAGTCAATCCCTGTGGGTGTTCTGGGGGACGTACTCTAGGGGGTCTGCCGCGCCGAGGAGCCCTGGCCAACAGCACGTCGTCGTCCGCCACCACAAAGGCGGGTTTGAGCCTGTTAATGCCAATCTTCTCCTTCCTGCCCCCCAAATCTAGCAAAAAATGCTTATCCCCTGTTTCCAGCACTCTAAATGGCCCATCATAAGGTGGTCGTAGCGGCGGGCGATGGGCATCGTGTCAGACAAAAACAAACTCCGCGTTTTTTAAAGCCTTAGGTATAAAATGCGCGGAAAACTGTGGTGAACGGGGCCAGGCAGCGCGCTCGATTCCGTGCCACGCTGCAACCGCTGAGCCGGGGAACATTCTGGCGCAGGATTATCTGGGAGAAACTCCCCGGGCAGCCGAAGTGGCTGCGCAAAAACTAGCTCCGCCGGGGAGGCTTCTAAATCCTCTTTAGGTGCAGAAAGCAACCCCAATAAAACCCATGGTAGCCTGTCCACCCAATTTGCATCTGTAAGCGACGCTCTGAGAGCCGCTTTCAATGACCTGTGAAAACGTTCGCATAACCCGCTAGCCTGTGGATTGTACGCGGTTGTGTGATGGATCGTTACCCCCAGGCTGTGGGCCATTGCTGACCAAAGTTCTGAAATAAATTGAGGGCCTCTGTCGGACGTAACGTCCGACGGGACTCCAAAACGCGCTACCCATGCTGTTAAAAACGTGCGCGCCACCTCCTCGGCTGTGGTTGACTCAAGTGGGACCACTTCCGGCCAGCGCGTGGTGCGGTCTACCATTGTCAGAAGGTGTGTGCACCCCTGTGACGGCGGAAGGGGGCCTACGAGGTCCACGTGAACATGATCGAACCTCTTAGCCAGGATGTGAAACAGCTCCAAAGGAGCTCTCGTGTGCCTGTGTACCTTGGCTTGTTGACAGGCCATGCAGGCTGCCGCCCACTCCCTAACTTGTTTGCACAGGCTCGGCCATACAAATTTCTCTCCCACCATTTTGACTGACACGCGCACTCCCGGGTGCGCCAGAGAATGAATCGAGTCAAAAACGCGGCGGCGCCACGCGGCGGGTACCACCGGATGCGGTCGCCCAGTGGAGACATCGCAGATTAGGGGGGGCATACCGTCTTGGAGCACCCTGTTCTCCAGTCTTAACCCTGTTGGTCCAGACTGGAGCGCGCGCACGTCCGCGTCACTAACCTGATCTGCAGCCATGGCTACATAATCTACCCCCACGTGGACTGGAGCCGCCACGGCACGCGAGAGGCAATCTGCCACTACATTAAGTTTACCCGCCACATGCTGAATATCGGTAGTAAACTCTGAGATCGCGGCCAGCTGTCTCTGCTGCCGGCCTGACCACAGTTCTGAAACCTTGGCCATCGCGAAAGTCAGCGGCTTGTGATCAACGAATGCGGTGAAACGGCGTCCCTCCAGCCAGAACTGGAAGTGGCGGATGGCCAAGTGGAGAGCTAACAACTCCCTGTCAAATGCGCTGTATTTTCGTTCACTATCGCACAAGGTCCTGCTGAAAAAGGCGAGCAGTTGCCAAGCCCCGGCTACATGCTGCTCCACGACCGCCCCTATGGCCACATCTGACGCGTCAGTAGTGAGCACTATGCGGGCCGTTGGGTCTGGATGTGCTAACAACGCAACGTTTGCCAGGGCTGTTTTGACTTCTGAGAATGCTCGCTCTCGCTTCGGAGACCATTCGATTTTATTTTTGGGTTTTTGTTTTTTTAGTGCAGCATATAATGGTTGCATGAGCTGCGCTGCGCGGGGGAGGAAACGGTTATAAAAATTCACCATTCCCAAAAACTCCTGTAACGCTTTGACCGTTTGTGGCTGGGGAAAATTTGTTACCGCGCGCACTTTGTCAGGCAGAGGAATTGCTCCTTCTGGAGAGACGTGATGCCCCAAAAAATCAATCTGCGTCACCCCGAACTGACACTTCGCTGGGTTGATTATTAACCCGTGTTCTCCCAACCTCCGGAAAACTGCCGTGAGGTGGTTTTCGTGTTCATCTTCGGACGTGCTGGCTACCAAAATATCGTCCAGGTAGACGAACACGAAGGGGAGATCGCGCAACACCGCGTCCATCATGCGTTGGAATGTCTGCGCCGCGCCTTTAAGCCCAAACGGCATGCGCAAAAACTCGAATAGACCGAACGGAGTTATTGCCGCTGTTTTGGGTATGTCCTCAGTGCGTACTGGGACCTGGTGGTAACCGCGTACCAAGTCTATCTTAGAAAAAATGTGCGCCCCCGCCAAATGAACTGAAAAATCTTGGATATGCGGGATTGGGTATCGGTCGTGCGCTGTAGCGTTGTTCAACCTGTGGAAATCCCCGCAAGGTCGCCACGAGCCATCAGCTTTCTGGACCATGTGAAGCGGTGAAGCCCATGGGCTTTTCGAACGCCTGATGATGCCCACCTTTTCCAGGTTGGCGAATTCCTCGCGCGCTATGGTCAGTTTAGCTGAATCCAAGCGCCGGGCTTTTGCGAAAACGGGCGGTCCGGTGGTAGTAATAAAATGTTCCACCCCGTGTTTAGCCACGGCCGCCGAAAATGTTGGGACCGTGAGTGCTGGGAACTGAGTGAGCAGTGTGTGGAACTTACCACTTGCAGCTGTGACGTTGGCTTGTGCTGTTGGCGGGGCCACTCGAGCTGTACAGGGAATAGAATAAAAAGAGAGTGCATTAACCAGGCGCCTGTTAGCAAGATCAACCAACAAACCATGTGAGCACAGAAAATCAGCCCCTAACATATTGAAATTCACTGCAGCTATGACAAAAAGTCCACTCAAATGTACGGCCGTGTAGGGACAGAAGCAGAGTCCTTTCACCAAAGGTCTTAATCGCAGAGCCGTTCGCTGCTGACACCCCGGGACCACTGGAAGGCACCAGCCAGTCAGCGGAGGAAGGTGTGATGAAACTCAACTGGGAGCCTGTGTCCACGAGGAAATGCCTCCCCGAGCGCGCATCCTTCAAGTAGAGCAGCTTGTTCTCCTCCCCGAGGGCCGCAGCTGCCACGACCCCCGGTCTTGGCGTTTCCCGAGCGCTTGAAATGGCACGGTGGTATACATTTGCGTGCCTTCTCTGCAAAGCGGCAATGGTAGAAACAGAGGGTGTCTCCTCCGCGATCCTTGGCCCCTGCCGTCGCCGTCGTCGGTGGGTCTGCTACTGCCGTCTCTGGCCCCTCGCCGTCTCCGGCTGTCGCGCCGCACCCTGTCGCTGCTGCGGTGGCCGCGCGCTGTTTGCTGGCGTTGAGAATCCGGTGCGCCTCCTGGGCCAGTGCACGGAAGTCCCGCTGGGCCAACAACGGCGAACCAGCCAGGGTTGCTCTCGTGGCCGACGGTAGAGTTCTCAGGAAAATGTGGGTGAAGAGGAAATCGTCGCCGTCTGAGCCCCTCAACCTCAGCATGTCCTCCATCAGGTCAACGGGCGTGCCATCTCCCAAGTCGTTCAGAGCCAGGAGTCTCTCCGCTCTCTCCTGGGCTGAGAGAGTGAAGCGCTGGATGAGCGCAGCCTTCAACACGCCGTATTTGTCGTCGGCCAGTGGGTTCACCAAAAGGCTCTGCACATGCCGAGACGTGCGGTTGTCGAGCTTGGCAATTACATGGTAGAATTTCGTCTCATCTACCGTTATCCCCCGGAGGGCGAACTGTGCTTCGACCAAGAGGAACCAGGAGCACGGGTTGTCTCGCCAAAAGTCCGGTAGCTGGACGGTAGTGGCATACGCCTGGCTGGGAGCTCCTGACCCGGCTGGTTCGGGGGAATTTCTTTCACTCATCGTCTTAGGGTCACCAGTGTGGAAATGTGAAAGGATGAGACAGAGTTTATCTCACGAGTCAGGTTTATTCACATTCTTCAACATCAGCAATACAGAAAAAGTGAGAAACCCAGACCTTCATCCCTTTTCATACCCCAGGAGCTTCAAAGCTCCAGTCACAATGCATTTAATCCCAAATAACAATGCATCCCTTTCAGATCTTATCACCCCCACCCAAACTCACTGGCAGCCAGGAAATCCCCCACGGCCATCTCTTTGCATACCAAAGACCACATTTCACATCCTCCTGATATCTCCGAGGAGGCTCAGTCCTTTGTTCATCTGAGACGTGAAGCATACAGTAAGCATACAGTGATATACATATGAAGCATAAGGTGATATACATTTGTGCATATGAAACCCACATATGTGTCCCACAACATACACATAAATATATAAATATATATACACAGTGCGGAGCATTGTAGCAAGATGGAATAAACAGCATAACCATCTACTTAGTTATCCTACATAGTATGAATATGTACCCATACATATTGTCACCCTCCGTAGCGACTGATATTGTCCTAGTTGTATACTGGAGGGGACCATTTGTGTAAGTCTGTTGCGTCTTTTGCATTCAATACTATTAGGTCGTCACGTTTTTTTGATATCTCTGCGAGCAGCCCTGCTTAAGTTATACAGTCTGACAGCCGTAGGTAGGAAGGACCTGCGAAACCTCTCGGTTGCGCACCTAGGATGATGTAGTCTACTGCTAAATGAGTTCCTCAGTGCGTTCAGTATGTCCTGCATAGGGTGGGACTCAGACTCCAGCAGGAATGACAGTTTAGCCACCATCCTTCTCTCTCCTATCTCCTCCACTGGGTCAAGGCGTTGCCCCAGGACAGATCTAGCTTTCTTGATCAGTTTGTTCAGTCTCTTCCTATCGGCTGCTGTAATGCCACTGCCCCAGCAGACCACTCCAAAAGTGATGGCTGATGCCACCACCGTGTCGTAAAATGTCTTCAGCAGTGCCCCTTGTACACCAAAAGACCTGAGCCTCCTCAGTAGGAACAGCCTGTGCTGTCCCTTCTTGTAGAGTCCGTTGGTATTGTGTGACCGGTCTAGTTTATTGTTCAGATGAACACCCAGGTACTTGTAGGATGTCACCATCTCAATGTCTGTTACCTGTATGTTTACTGGTGCTGTGGGGGGTTGTCTTTGCCTGCGGCAGTCCACCACCACCTCCTTAGTTTTCCTCGCGTTGATCTGGAGGCAGTTCCGATGGCACCAGTCCACGAAGTCCTGGATAAGTCCTCTGTACTCAGCTTCATATCAGTTGTCAGAGAACTTCTGTAGATGGCAGTGTGTTGTGTGAGAAGTCCGCAGTATAAAGGGTGAACAGGAAGAGGAAGGGAGCCAAAACCGTTCCCTGGGGGGCCCGTGCTACCGATGATCGTGTCGGACACACAATCTCGGGTTCTCACAAACTGTGCTCGGGTAGTGAGGTAGTCCAGGATCCATGATGACAGGTGCTGGTCCACCCCTGCGCACAGCAGCTTGTCCTTCAGGATTATCGGTTGGATGGTGTTGAAAGCACTGGAGAAGTCAAAGAACATGATCCTCACCGCATTCCCGGGCTTCTCCAGGTGGGACAGAGAAAGGTGAAGGAGGAAGATCACTGCATCCTCCACCCCAATGCCATGCTGGTAGGCAAACTGGAGTGGATCCATCGCTGGTCCCACCAGGGGGCAGAGGTGAGCAAGGAGCAGTCTCTCCAGGGTCTTCATCATGTGAGACGTCAGGGCCACTGGTCTGTAGCTGTTCAGGTCTTTGAGGTGGGAAGTCTTTGGTACAGGTACCACACAAGATGTTTTCCACAACTGTGGTACCCTCCCCAGCTTCAGGCTCAGGTTGAAGATGTGCTCCACAATCCCACACAGCTGGTCTGCACAGAACTTGAGGAGCTTCGCACTGATGCCGTCCGATCCCGAGGCCTTCCTCGCCTTGAGCTTCCTCAGCTCCGTCCTCACCTGGGTCTTAGTGAGGGTCAGGTTGGGGGACTGTGTGCTAGGAGTGGGGGGTGTTGGTGGAGTGGGGTGTGGACAGCAGGTCTCGATGACTTTAGAGGCAGCAGTGGTTGTTGTGCAGTCGGGGGGGGGAGGGCAGTTGGTCAGACCTATTAAAAAACAGGTTCAGATTGTTCGCCCACTCCCTGCCCCTCGTGGCCTGGGGGGAGGTATTCTGGAACCCAGAGATGGTTTTAAGATTTCTCCAGACCCCACCGATGTCGCTCTGTTGCAGCTTGCCCTCCATCTTCTTCCTGAAGCTGTCCTTGCCTTCTCTGATCTTCCTCCTCAGCTCCCTCTGTACGGACTTCAGCATCTCCCTGTTCCCCGACCTGAAGATCTTCTTCTTCTCTCTCAGAAGTGTTTTTATCTCAGGGTTGATCCAGGGTTTGTTGTTCGAGCAATACCGTATGGTCTTGGTGGGTACGGTGTTGTCCGCACAGAAGCTGATGTAGTCCGTGATGGTGTGAGTGAGGCCATCGATGTCCTCACCATGTGGATCGCAGAGCTGCTCCCAGGCAGTGGTTTCAAAACAGTCCTTTAGAGCGTCCATTGCCTCCTCAGACCATAACTTCACTGTGTGCATGACCGGAGGTTGTCTGTGTACTAGGGTTTTGTACACCGGCAGGAGATGAACCAAGTTGTGATCCGATCTCCTGAGTGGGGGCAGTGGTGATGAGGTGTATGCCTCCTTAGTATTTGCATAGAATAAATCCAGTGTTTTACTGTCTCTAGTGTGGTATGTGGCATACTGGGTGAGCGTGGGTAGAATGGGAAACAGTGAAATATGGTTGAAATCACCTGAGATGAGGAGAAGAGCATCTGGGTGTTCTGTCAGCAGCCTGCCAGTTACTGAGTGGATGACGTCACGCGCTGTCCCAGCGTTCGTCGTCGGATTTGCACAAATAACAATGCACATCATGTGTGATGAGTATTCCCTTGGGAGATAGGTAGGCCAGCTAACAGCTAACAGCTAGCAACTCGATGTCTTTGCTGCAGTGCTGTTCCTTAACCATGATATGTTCCGGTCTGCACCAGTTGTTATTGACATACATTATCACTCCCTCGCCCCTTGCCTTCCCACTGTCTGGTGTCCGGTCTGCCCGTATTGTGTGGAAACCCTCCAGTTCGATGTCAGCATCTGTTGCTAGTTCTGTTAGCCACGTCTCGGTAAACAACATCAAACTACTCTCTCTGTACACGCTCTCGTAGCGGGAGATAGCCGCTAGCTCGTCAGTCTTATTGAGTAGCGATCGGACGTTCCCCATAATAACGGATGGGAGGACGGGTCTGTACCTTATATTCCTCGCCCGCCGTCTTACTCCAGCTCGACATCCATGGCGTTTCCATCTTATTTCTCCTGGTATGTCGAGTTTTTGCGTTAGCATCGTGGGCCGGTTAAGTGCTAACAGCTGGTCTCTATTGTACTGCCTTCTGCAAGAAACAGTGGCTCCGTCCGCTGGCTCAGGAGACATTTGGGCCATCTACGTGTCTGGATGGAATAAAGGTGTCGCTGGACCAGAAAGACTAGCAAGAGAGCCAGATAGTAAATAGAAATAGGAAGAAATTGATCCGCTGTTGCAAAAAGGCAGCCTACTCATGTGGCGCCGGAAGTATATACGGTAGTATATACTTATATACGGTAGTATTTAGCGGTAGGCTGTGCCATCCTCAGTGCACAATGGAGAGGTTCAGCAGGTCCTTCCTACCTACGGCTGTCAGACTTTATAACCTAACCAGGGCTGCTTGTAGAGGTTGTATTGAATGTACTAAACATAACAACCTAGCACAATAAATCGTCCCTTCCATTATACAACTGGGACAATATCAATCATTACTGAGGGTGACAACAACACTGTTGATTCAAATTCGAAATATACTGTCTGGGTACATATTCATATTCTGCAGTTTAACTTAACCGAAAGGCTGTTTTTACCATCTAGCTGCAGTGCTCCTGCACTGTGTATATATCTGTCTACATATGTATATTCATTTACTGTTTTTGGCTTACCAGTTCTTATCTTATTAACTATTGCTCTGAGTGCTGCTATCCCTGTGCTGCTGTAATCCTGGAATTGCCCCATTGTGGGACTAATAAAGGCTTATCTTATCTTAAGTCCAGCTGACAAATAACTCAATGGACATCAATGTGAGGTTACACAGTCTGTTTAATAGCATGCTTGTCTTCTCCACTGGCCTGCTGTCTTTTGGCAGGATCTGGTGGTGCCTGATCTTCTCCTCCAGGTGAGCGCTTTAATGGCCCACCTGTCTCCTCAGTAATTGGCAGCTCTGCCTACACTTGATGATCCAGCTTAGAAAAATTCTTTATGCTTCAGGATTTTTCAAGCAATTCATCTTTTTCTGTGCTGTTTTCCTCTCAATAATTTTATGAGTGCCACTCTCAAACTTTTTTCCCGGACATTTTGACCAAGCTAATTACTTCTTACCTCTCACTGGTGCTTGCATAGTCACATGTCAAAACAATTTCTGACAGGCTATTGTTACATAGTACCCACATGGGGCACTTGTAAATTAGACCAATCAGCAGCCACACATGAATATCAAGTGATGGACATAAAATTTGACCAATTAAAAACAATGTGATCTTTTTTATTGGCTCATGATAGGCCCTGATCTCTTCGTAGGCCCCTGGGCTTCAGTCCAGCCTAGCCCGTTCATTAAGGCGGCCTTGGTTGTGAGGCCTTAAGAGGTGCCCCCACATTCTTTAGAATGTAGCGATGGTCTTAAATAGTGTCCCTCCACAGGAGAAAATGTGACATTGTGCCATATAGGTGCCCTTACTACTGTACATGGAATAGATTTGAGATCCACTTGCAAGTGAGAGGACACAATGATGTGCACTTGCAACAGAGAAGGAAAAACTGGAATGAAGAAAATGAAATGTGGTGCGATATAATCTCCCTTCCAATGTGCCTTTTATGGTGTTTCCTGAAGTGGGTTATGTGATGACATAGTGTGATTGAGAGAATAAAATTAGAGATCTGACTCCAGTATTGTGTTGATTAGTCCATTCTACAAGAAAAGAAGAGAGTCCTCTGTGGCGAGAGCAAACTGGATGACACTGGTTCTCAAGGGCAATTACAAGTGTTCCCTAACCTCCAGACTTTGAATGGAATAAAGAAAATATTCACATAAGAACACCTAAAAAGATTACATAAAGAAATCACATCTGAACTCAAATCTAAGCAATGTGTAATAATGAAAGAAATATGAATATGTAAAAAATGCTTGATGTATAGTGTTATTGTAATTTTTCCATCAGAGACACTAAATGCTTTGATAAAATTTTGAATTTACCTGTCAAACCTTTTATTGCAATCTTGGTGGCACAGGTGCCCTTTTAACTTTTTTGTCCCTGTTCTTCAAAAAGTCTGAGTCCGTCACTGTCACTGACTGAAAAAAGACGGGAGGATAATTGTGTCATGAAAGTGGTTTTCCTCAGCCTTAACGGTAGCCAAGCTATAGCTCAATAATTTAGTGTATGGAAATCATTGATGATATTGCAGAAGACAGTAAGAAAAACAAAAAATGGGATGAGCAAGGGTAAACACACAGGGGATAATTAGCTAGACAAGACGCAGGTGGGAGACAAGGTGGGTAAGGGAGCGAAACAAAAGACTCCACAACCAAGATTAATGGTCTTGTGAGGTAAATTCAGGCTTCAGTCATTGTTTCAGTATCATGAAGGTGACTGTCTTTGTTCTTGGCTAGATCACTATGTCAGTTTATGCTGAACTTGTAATCCTGTTGGAATCAGGTTAAGTTGTGAGCTTCAGTTTAAAATCACCTAAAAGATCCATGGTCACTGATTATTATCATTCTAAGAGAATAAGACACATATCCAGATCTCTGGCTGAAGGAAAATGTCAGATTTATGCACTCCTGGAGGGTATTGCATAAAACCAAGATAAGGGATTAAATCAGGATTTTCAAGTAATCCTGTCTTAATTTATACTTCAGTTGGTAGTATAAAAGTAGGATAAATGAGCCCAGCTAAGTTGCTATGGAGATTTATTCTCTAGAGCTAGCCTGGTCCAGACCAGGGAAAGATTAATCCTAGTGACTTGTTTGTCAGTGCAGGTTTCATTCCTGTGAGAAAACAATGCCTTTCACTGCCATTAAATGCTTTACTGTTAATATGTTGCATTATTTTAATTATCCTGCATTGAATGGAACTCAAAGAGATGAAGGAAAATTAATCTTGCATTAAAATAAAAAGCACCAAGGTGCTGTGCCTCGGTGCCTGTGGCATGGTAGCATGGGTAGCTATAAAAAAGTGGCACTCCTATGTCTACTGGCCTGGCATAGTTATTACATTTCCTTTTTCATGGATGTATTGACAGAAATGCTGAGTTAAATTTGTGTTTATTTTGAAAAAAAGTCTTATCTCGCAATTCTGGCAAATTAAAAGTCAAGAAAATATGGCGATACAATAATATAAGCCTTTAGTTCCACTTAATTTTGACTGGGTGAGCTGAAACAGAGAGGCAGACAGACAGACAGATACACACACAGCCACAAACAGACATACTAACTGATTACTGTATTCCTCTGTTTTACCGAGGCATAATAATACAGATATAGTCATTCAAGTATACACTGTTCTTTCAATTGTACCATTTTTATATCATCCATATAGTAATGATTATTACTGTCAGGCCCAGTGTTACACTTTTAATATTTATATACATGTATATTGCTGTCTGAGGCGGGATGATACACAGCCTATATTACTGCAGTCACTGACATCATAAATGTCTGGTGATGGTCCTGTGTAAGTACATTTATATGACATTACTGTCACAGCACATTATCTTTCCTGATCACAGCTTAGTTTCACTTAAACAAGCTCTATAAAATAGTGTACTGGATAGTGTACTTGTCATCTTGAAGCTGGAGAGAAAAAATAAGATGAATACATAGTTTTACAGACAGGGTTTCAGTGTGTAATGAGATATTCAGTTACTGTACATCTCTTTCCAGTTTCTAGATCTCAAGCTCCAGTTTTCTCAGTATCTTGCATTTTATTTCCAATTCTAAATCCAGATCCAAAAATTTCTCTCTTTCAGTTTTATTCTAGCTTCTGCCAGATCTATGTTTTTAAGTGCACTAGGTAGAGACATCTTATGATATCTCAAGGAGTTGGTGGCAGTAGGACACAAAGTGATGGTGGTTGTTTACACACCACAGAGTGATGATATAGGGTGAAGTACGTGGCGGCAATGCACCTGTAAGCTGGTTGCCAACCACCAATCAAATCTAAAAGAAGAAGAAGAAGATGATATCTCAAGCCTTTTTTGAGTCCAGCAGCAGTCTCTTCATCTGCAGATGTGCCTTCCCCCGCCATATTCAATAGAACTTGAATTAACAGTTCTGACAGGACATCCTATGATTATGAATTTAATTAGAGAACTCACAGCATCATCCTCATCTTCTGGCTCATGAAGTTTAACTGTTACCACCAGACACTGGAGGCAAGCAAAAGTCAGTCAGCACACATGCCACGCCCTTTTATGGGCATGTTTGTTCTTTATGAAGGACAGATAAAAAATTACAACTTTAATACTAAAAACAATGGGGGGGGAAAGTGAAACTAATCTAAATGGATAAATATTCTGAGTAACATGCCCTTCTACTGGTCACATTTAAGTCAAAGTCTGCAACTGTTAATTATAAGACAGGATGAGTAACTCTCTGACTAGGGACTAGATAGATAGATGTACTTTATTAATCTCAAACTGGGAAATTACAGTGGAAATCAGACTAGCCCTTAACATGAAGTTTTTTATTTTATTTCAAACATGTAAACAAAGAAAATAACTAAATAAAATAGAAATTTTAAAAAAGAAACATTGTAGACAAAATACCTTCAACAACATTTTTCTATTAAATCAGATCAGCAATGTGTGTTTGAAAAAGAGTAGGATGAAGTTTAAAAAAAAAACTTTTCCTAGTCCTACCCCCTTTTACAGCCTTTATTTTTTTAAAATGAAACTCAAATATCAGTCACTCGTATCAGTGACTTCCGTCATTAACACACCAGAGTAGAAATACTGCACATGCAATCAAAAAAGGAAAGTAATAATAAAAATACTCAATACAATATTCACTAGAGACATACATTCAGGCCCAGAAAAAATCAGTCCAACATAAATCTTATAAGTCCATTTCATAGCTGTTCAAAATATGATTTTTAAAGAGTATTTTAAATTTGGTGAGTGACCCACAGGTTTTCATTTCATCAATAAAATTATTGCATTGTAGAGGGAGGAATAATCAGGTGAGGCGATCTGGAGCAGAGCAAACTTTAATTAATCTCTCTCTAACATAAACAAGAATCAGAAGCCTAAAAACCAGGTCACTGGCACCTCTCTTTTTATACCATACAACACACCCGGTGACCTGTGTGTTTGCATTAACATGAATACATTTACCATGACAATTCCCTTTGTCACCCAGCCTGTCGGCGCATTATTATGCAGACCGGAGGAGAATGCATATTCTCATGTTAAAACCACAGACTGCCTTGCATATCCGTTTCTCGGCTCTTATGCAGCCCCTCCTGTCGTGCCATTCAGTCTGAGTAGAGAACGTACTGACTGGGTCCCCCACACCGCCCCCCCCCAGAAACTCAGACTGAGCCTTAACCCTCATGTCCTTTGGGCTTCAGCCTATGTCCATAGCGGCTGTAACGAGGGTTCACCGGCTCCGAGGTGCTGCTGTGCCGGTGGGGCGCTCCTGGAGGCGCGTCCGTCTGTGGGGGGACATTGGAGGAGGGGCATCTTCAGTATGCCATTGTGACTGATCTGACGAGTCATTTACCTGGGGAGTTCTCAGTGGGGGTCGTCCGCGCCGAGTATCTCGGGCCAACACCACCTGCTCGTCTGCTAAAACGAAGGCTGGCTTAAGCCTGTCTATACAGACTGTTTCTCTGCATCCCCCAAGTCTAACACAAAATGTTTCTCCCCAGGTTCCAGCACTCTGAATGGGCCGTCGTAGGGTGGGCGCAATGGGGTCCGGTGGGCATCATGCCTGACAAACACGAACAACACATCCTTCAAGGTCTTTGGCACAAAAGCACAGGGAAAACAGTGGTGGGCCGGGCCAGGTACCATGCCTGCCTCTGCACTATGCAGTGGAAGTGGGGATGGATCGGTGTTCAGTGTGGGGCTGTCCGGAGAAAAATTCTCCGGGGAGCCGCAGCGGCTGGGAAAAAAACAGCTCTGCTGGGGAGGCCGCCAAATCCTCCTTCGGTGCTGAACGCAACCCTAATAGAACCAACAGCAACCGGTCCACCCTATTTGCATCTGTAAGCGAAGCCCTGAGCGTTGCTTTAAGTGACCTATGAAAACACTCGCATAACCCATTGGCCTGGGGGTTGTACGCAGTCATGCGATGAATTGTGATGCCCAGGCTCTGGGCCATCGTGGACCAGAGGTCGGAAATGAACTGCGGGCCCCGGTCGGACATGATATCCAAAGGGGCGCCGAAATGTGCCACCCATGTCGTCAAAAAAGCACGTGCAACTTCTGCGGACGTGGTGGAAGCTAGCAGGACTGCCACGGGCCAGCACGTGGTGCGGTCCACCACTGTCAGGAGGTGAGTGAACCCCTGCGATGGCGGGAGGGGGCCTACAAGGTCCACGTGAACGTGGTCAAACCTCTTAGCTGGGACATGGAACGGCTCAAGGGGGGACTTTGTGTGCCTGTGCACCTTGGCTTGTTGGCATGCTACGCAGGCTGCAGCCCACTCTTTCACCTGTTTGCGCAGGCTCGGCCAGACGAACTTTGCTCCCACCATTTTGACTGATGCGTGCACTCCTGGGTGTGCCAGGGAGTGAACGGACTCAAAAACGCGGCGGCGCCAAGCGTGTGGGACCACCGGGCGCGGGCGGCCTGTGGAGACATCACAGATTCGGGGGGGCCACCCGTCTTGCAGTACTCTGCTCTCCAGCCTTAACCCTGTTGGTCCAGACTGGAGCGCGCAAATGTCTGCATCACCGATCTGCTCGCCACCATGGACGTGTAATCTATCTCTATGTAGACTGGGGCCACTAACGCACGTGAGAGGCAGTCCGCCACCACGTTGAGTTTACCGGCCACATGCTGAATGTCGGTCGTAAACTCCGAGATCACGGCCAGCTGTCTCTGCTGCCGGCCCGACCATGGTTCCGAAACCTCAGCCATAGCATACGTTAGTGGCTTGTGGTCCACAAACGCAGAGAAGGTGCGCCCTTCCAGCCAGAACTGGAAGTGATGTATGGCCAGGTGGAGAGCCAGTAACTCCCTGTCAAACGCACTGTATTTACGCTCATTGACGCGCAAAGACCTGCAAAAAAAGGCGAGCGGCTGCCAAGAACCGGCGACGCACTGCTCCACAACGGCCCCTATGGCCACGTCCGATGCGTCAGTAGTGAGCGCTAGCCGATCCGTCGGGTCCGGGTGCGCCAGTAGTGCAGTGTTCACTAGAGCTGTTTTAACCTCGGAAAACGCCTGCTCTCACTCAGGAGTCCAGTCAACTCTGTCCGCCGGTTTACGATTCTTAAGTGCACTATACAATGGCTGCATGAGCTGGGCTGTGCAGGGGAGGAAACGGTTGTAGAAGTTAACCATCCCCCTCTTCCTGCAGTACCCTGACCATCTGAGGCCGGGGAAAATCTGCCACTGCGTGCATTTTGTCCAGTAAGGGTATCGCGCCCTCTGGTGAGATGCGGTGGCCCAAAAAATTGATTCCCGTCACCCCGAACTGGCACTTCACCGGGTTGATTATTAACCCATGCTCCTCCAACCTCTGGAAAACTGTCCTGAGGTGGGCTACGTGTTCGTCCTCGGACGTGCTGGCCACCAGGATGTCATCTAGGTAGACGAACACAAATGGCAGATCGTGCAGCACCGCATCCATCATGCGTTGGTATGTCTGCGCTGCGCCTTTTAACCCGAAAGGCATGCGTAAGAACTCAAAAAGACCAAATGGGGTTATTACTGCCGTTTTGGGTATGTCCTCTGCGAGCACTGGGACCTGGTGGTAACCGCGGACCAGGTTTATCTTGGAAAAAATGTGTGTTCCAGTGAGGTGAGTGGAAAAATCCTGAATATCGGGGATTGGGTAGCGATCGTGTGCTGTGGCGTTGTTTAATCTGCGGAAATCTCTGCATGGTCGTCACAATCCCTCGGCTTTAGACACCATATGAAGCGGGGATGCCCATGGGCTGTTTGAATGCCTGATGATGCCCAACCTTTCCAAGTTGGCAAACTCCTCGCACACACTGGCCAGTTTAGCTGCATCCAGGCGCCGAGGTCGTGTGAAAACGGGCGGCCTCGTGGTGGTAATGAAGTGCTCCACCCCGTGTTTAGTGACGGCTGCCGAAAACGTCAGAACCGTGAGTGCTGGGAACTGGGTGAGTAGTGTGTGGAACATGCCTCCTGGAGCTGTGACGTTGGCTAGAGTTGTGGACCCGGCTCCTCTAGCTGTGCAGGGCAAAGAATCAAAGGACATTGCGTTAATCAGGCATCTGTTAGCCACATCGACTAACAGTCTGTGTGCACACAAAAAATCAGGGCCCAAAATGGGGAAACTACATGCCGCTATGACGGATGTTCATTGGTATGTACGGCCGTGCAAGGATATAGTCAGTGTCCTCTCACCAAAAGTCTTAATGTCTGAGCTGTTTGTGGCCGCCAGCTCAGGGCTGCTACTTCCCGCCAACTGGTCTGCGTAGGACAGCAGGATGAGGATCTTTTGGGAGCCAGAGTCCACGAGGAACCATCTCCCCGAGCGTGAGTCTGTCACATAATGCAGCTTATTTGTGTCACTGGCGGTCGCAGCTGCTACCCACTGCCAGCCCTGGCGTTTCCTGAGCGCTTGAATTGGCACAGTGGCACGCTTCGGGGTGCGTCTTCTCCAAAACGGCGGTAGTAGAAGCAGAGCGTGTCTCTCTGGTGCTTCTTGGCCTCCGCTGCGGCCACCGTCGTTGGCTCCTCACCTCCACTGGCCGTCTCGCTGGGTTCCGACGCCGCTGCGTTCACAGCGAAAACACTGGTGGTGAGGGTAATCCGATTTGCCTCTTGTGCTACCGCCCGGTAGTCACACATGGCCAGCAGCGGCAAATTGGCAAGGACCACTCTGGCTGCGGTCGGGAGGTTCCAGAGGAAAAGGTGGGCAAAGAGGAAATGCCCATCATCTGTGCCCATCAACGCCAAAATCTTCTCTATTAATTCGACCACCGACCCGTCTCCCAACTTGGAGCGAGTCAGGAGCCTTTCTGCTCTCTCGCAGTCTGAGAGTGTGTAGTGCCAGGTCAGCGCGGTTTTAAGAGCATCGTATTTGTCGTGGGCTGGGGGCTGTTGGAGCAGGCTCACCACTTGCTGTGTTGTGCGTGCGTCCAGTGCTGCAACCACGTAGTAGTATCTGGTGTCATCCGCCGTCACTCCCCGGAGCGCAAACTGGGCCTCAGTGTGGAGGAACCAAGACTTCGGGTCATGTAGCCACAAGTCTGGGAGTTTGACTGAAACGGCGCACGCGGTGCTGGCACCTCCAGTCCGGGTCATCTCCGGGGTGTTCGCCTCGAGTTCCATTGTGTGTCACGGGTCACCAGTGTAGAGAGAGGAATAATCAGACGAGGCGATCTGGAGCAGAGTAGACTTTATTAATCTCCCTCTAACATAAACAAGAATCAGAAGCCTAAAAACCAGGTCACTGGCACCTCTCTTTTTATACCATACAACACACCCGGCGACCTGTGTGTTTGCATTATCATGAACACATTTACCATGACAATTCCCTTTGTCACCCAGCCTGTCGGCGCATTATTATGCAGACCGGAGGATAATGCATATTGTCATGCAAAAACCACAGACTGCCTTGCATATCCGTTTCTCGGCTCTTATGCATCCCCTCCTGCCGTGCCATTCAATCTGAGTAGAGAACATACTGACTGGGTCCCCCACACCATAACTGAACTCCTTTGGTTGAGATACAGTGATATCTTGCATTAGTTCTTACTTGTGGTTTTTTTTTTTAATAAAAGTAACCCCCTTAGTTCATGTTGGGTTTCTCTTGAGTGAAACAACCCCTGGATGCTGTCAGGTAATTGTTGTTTTACTTTAAATATGATCTGAGCTGTTTTAAAATCCACCAAGTCTTTAAATTTGAGTGTTTTTAATTTGATGAGGAGTAGGTTTGATGGTACTTTATAGCTGGATTTATTTAGTATTCTTATTGCTGTCCTTTGAAGGATGAATATTGGATTTGTGTTGGTTTTATGTGTGTTACCCCACACTTCCACACAGTAGATAATGTGTGGAAGAATGAGGGAGCAGTACAAAGTATACAATATTGCTGATTTTAGAAAATCTTGGCATTTATAGAGTACTGCAACTGTTTTGGATATTTTGGTTCTTATATAATTTATATGTGGTTTCCAATTCAATTAAATTTATTATCTATTATAATTCCAGGGGTCCGCTGCAACAACGGTGACTGCTGAACCGCCACAGTGTAACGAAGATGCCAGGTCAAATGAGAGCGCAGAGCTGCCGAGAGTATAGCAGCACATCAAGCCAAGCAAGGTACCACTCCAGGTCATGGACTGGGTTCGGGTTCATGCCGGAAAAAGAGCAGGGTGATGACTGGCTGGGCCACAGCCAGTGAAACAATGAGTGCTGCTGAGGATTGTGGCAAAGCTGGGGGTGGTGTGTTTCCGGCTGACAGACAGCTCAGTCCAACATGCAAACCAGCTGTGGTGTGTCCAGGTGGATGCTCTGGGTGATGAGGCTACACAGGAGTCAGTGAAGGTGGTGTGAGATCCGGGCTCCTGTGTTTTGAAAATCGGCTCTTGTCAGTTGCCACCAGGGGCGTGTCCGCTGTGGGGCTCCCTGATAGACCCACCCTTACCATGGGAGACTGTGAAGAAGAAATGTAGAACTGTTTTGTTAGGAGCACGGCTGGAGACATCAAAGTGGCAGAATACACCATTTAGCCATGCAGGGTCTCGTGGTAGTCCACCCACGGGCCCTAGTTTAGTTGTTGCTTAATGTGTTTATCGTTTTATTCTTAGTGTGTTTATTGGGGTTTCTGTTTCAACAAATTGGGGAGGGTCTTAATTGGATGTGTTTTGTGTTTTGTAAAGTGGGGGAGAATGTTTTGATGGGTTTTAGTGTAGTATGTGGCGTGAAGACATCACCATCCGGCGACATCATCACGGCGACATATATAGGGAAGCGTCCGCCATTAGAGGCTCTCTTGCCAGGACGACTCTGCATGTAACTGCATGTAGTGTGCTGTTGGCCAGTTCCTTAATAAAGCCCAGTTCCAGTGCAGCATCCTCGTCTGTCTCTTTTATGCCAGGTTTGTGGACATAACACAGTCTACAATGATTAAAACAGCATCCATCTTAATCTAACTTCATTCTCTCTTTTCAGTTGTACAGCAAAGGGAGGGGGGGGTATTCTCCCCACAACAGCGCTCACACTGATGGTGCCGACATAAAAACTGCAACACAAAAATATTTCAACCAAGAAACTTTAGCACAGTAACTGAAAGTTTTACCCGTTTTCACAATTTGCTTAAAGAGAACATGCTCACTTCTAGATATTAAACATTTCCCATCAGTCTTTGCGGCTGCATTCCCCCAGAACATACAATATTTCTCTTTTTCTTTATTCACAGCAGCCATTTTTCCCTGTTTAGATGTTATATGCTTCACCTCCTCATAGGTTTCCATGAGAAGTTGTTGTTCTGCTGGTGAGAAGTATGCTGCTCATGTTTGTCTACTGTCTTATCTGCAGTAGGATCAGTGATTCTGTGATCAATCGTATGGTCTATTTAAGTTTGCCATGAAGGTGAGGTTATCCCAACTATCTACACCTGGCTTGGTATAGCTGCACCTTCTCATTCTGGCTTGACAATGGTGCAACTGAATAAACCAGGATAAGTAGGCCCAACTATGTCAAGCCATGATTTTTCACTTATCCTGGCTTTCTTAATTCTACTTTTATGCAATACCCCTCAGGTCTTTGGTTTTAATACATTAAATACGCAATGCAGATAGGCTACAGTAACAAACTTTTCCCACATGTTGACACAACTCGCAGAGGAGTTACTATAAGAAATGTCTGTGTTGGTCAAAACACTTCAGGGTTTAATTATTGCAGTAACATTTTAAACATGGAAAAGGAGCTTGCTTCACAACAGGCTGTTTTATGACATATTGTTTTAAATGCTGATGTGCCCCAGTTCACCCACCCTCCCTTTTTTATACCTCCATCTCTAAAGATGGGATGTATAGTCAGCAGCATGGTGGCAAGGTGGTTAGCACTGTGGCAGCACAGCAAGAAGGTCGGGGGTTCGATCCTACCCCCAGACCACTGGTCACCCTTCTGTGTGGAGTTTGCATATTCTCCCCGTGTCTGCGTGGCTTTACTCCAGATACTCCAGTTTCCTCCCACAGGCCAAAGACACGCAGGTTAGGTTAACTAACATCAACTGGGGATTCTAAATTGTAGTTAGGTATGACTGTGAGAGTGAATGGTCGTCTGTCGATCTGTGTTGGCCCTGTGATGGACTGGCGATCTGTCCAGGGTGTACCCTGCATCACCCAAAGATGCTGGGATAGGCTCTGTCACGGTCCGTGTGCTGACTCTGCACTCGGGTTGTGCGGCTGGCATCCATCGGCTGGCATCCAGCGTCTCATTGATGGCTCGTGAGGGCCATCCATGACAGTAGGTCGCAGCCAGACTGAGACGCCGGTCGCCGTGAGTTTGCCGTGGGCTGGAATTTTTTTTCCCTTTGCTAGGGCTTGTATGGTATTAGTATGTCCGCTCTCGAGCATGGGTTTTGCCCTGAATGGTTGCAGGAGATAGATGGTTACCTGGCCAAGGCCCGTCAACTCATGCCCACCCATGCAGCACACAACTACCTGTTTCTCGCCCAGAGGACTTTATTAAAATATCACCTTACCTCTTTTCCGGAAGGAAAGGAGAGGGTGACATGGATTGTGGCGCAACGAGAGTTGATCGAAAAGGTGGCTAAGGAACCCTCTCCTTCTCCCCTGAGTACGGCGTCCCCGAAGAGGGTGGAGATCCGCGGACTGGAGGGGACCCCTGGCAGGAGGCCGACAGAGAGGCATCCCCGCTCCTCGCCTCGGGATTCAGCTCCTGTCACCCATCCAGCCCAGGTGCCATGTGTTCCTGGTCCCATCTCCGTCTCACCATCAGCCAGTAAACGTCGTCGCCATGCTCCAAATAAGCCTCAGCGAGAATCCCGTCCGGATCCAGTTGCGGGTCATCGGAGGAACTCTGCCTCCCAGTCAGCTGCTTCTTCTGCGTCACGTCAGGAGGGAATTCCCATAGCCGCTCCCCCCGGGTCATCTGTCCCTGCTGTCCCGCCAGCTCCTCGTGCCCGGATGGCCTCGGCTGTCACCCCCTCCTCCTCGACGTCATCCCCGGCTGCTGTGAGTGCCACGAGTCCTGCTTCGGCGAGGCCCATCTTCGATCCATCGCGAGCGGCTCCTCCTCGTCTTCCTGAGGGGCCTCCCATCACCATCCGGAGGGGAAAGGGAAGAGCTCCGCCGGCTACAGCAGGCACCATCGGCCCTCCGGAGGATAGGCAAGTGCAATTTCATTCTTCTCCTCGTTCTTGTCTGACTCCTGGGGGTGGAGTTTGGGGTTCGCAGTCCCCCGAGCTCCCACCTCCTGCTGTAGCCTCTAACATTGAACCTGCTGCCTCTGTGTCTCCCTCCGCTGAGCGTTCCGCGGCGCCAGGCCTGGAGAGCCTGGTTCCAGCCCCACAGCCACGTCACAGGCAGAGGAGGAGAGCGGACTGCAGTTTGGAGCCTGCGCCGACGACGAAACGTCCCCGGGTCTCCATCGATGAGCAGTTTGATCCAGCAGGTCGAGGATCCCTGCCACCACGCCGTGCGGGTCGTCAGCGTGGACATCAGCGCTGGAGGGTCCTCAGAGTGTGGAGAACATCATGCCGGCTGCGGACCTCGCCGTAGCCGAGTGGGAGCCAAAGGACGTCCTTCTTCGTCCTGAGCCCGGATTGCCAAAGTCCTGGACGGTGACGGAACTCAAGATCAGGCAAGTGCTCTACTTTGTCTTCCTTCTCTCTTCTCTGGAGCATTTTTGCCTGTCTCTCGGGGAGACGAGCCGGGTGCAGCCGTCCACTGCATCCAAACTTGTCTTGGTTCTTGGTTCTTGTCTTGGACTTGGTTCTGTCACTACCGGTGATCCTGATTCTGGTTCTGTTCCCTCTCCTGAGCCTTCTCCCAGGGTCGCCGGTGATGAGTCGGTCCTGGTCTCAGCTCTGAAGGTTCCGGGTTTGGGGTTGGAGGTCATCCACGGAGCTGTTCTGACCCAGTCGGGGTCCATCGTGGGTGCAGTCGCGACCCAGTCGGGGTCCATCATGGGTGCAGCTGCGATCCAATCGGGGTCCATCGTGGGTTCAGCGCGGGCTCACCTGGGGTCCAACAGGAGGACAGTGCCTGTTCTGGTGACGTTCGGAGGTGGAGCTGCAGATCCTCCGCTGAGCGACACCGGACTGGTCCCTCATCCCTTTCCCGTCCCCTCCTTCCCTCCATTGGGTGCCGCAGGGGTTTCCCGTAATCAGCTGGACTCTCCCTCGTCGCTCCTCACCATTAGGAGGCCGTCTCCAAACTCTCCCCTGTGGTCCCGTTGGCCTGACGATGTGGGTCGGCTGCCTGGGGAACTTTTTCGCTGGTTTGGCGTTCTGGGTCAGCCACCCGACGTACTGTACTTCCTACTGGGCAACCTGGTTCGGCCGCCGGAGGTTCTGTCTCTCTGGGCCTGGGACTGGGGTAGACCACCCAAAGGAACCCTTCTTCTCCTATTGGCGATCTCGACGCTAGACGCAGGCAGATTGCCTGAACTTGTTTTTCCCCTCGTTATGCTCTGCCTGTCATCATCCCTGTTTTTTCGTCCTCTGTATAATTGGGGATGCTTTGTGTTTGGGGTTTTGGACCTTTTTGGGACTGTTATCGCTGCTCTTCAACGTATTATTTTTTTCCACTCCTCTGTAATCTGAGTGTTGTTTTCTATGCCCGTTGTTTGGCCTATTTCTCCACTCTGTGCATGTTTTTTTTCCTTTGTATTTGGTGATGTGCTGTCCATTTGTCCTTATTGTACTGTGGTATGTTACCGTCAGGTAGCGTATGTTTCTTTTTTCTTTCTCCTCTCTTGTGTGGTATTTGTACACGGAATTGTATGTATTACTGCTCGGTGCCGTGTGATTTTTTTTTTTCCTTCCCCTGTTATGGGACATGCTACAATTTTGTGCCTGCATTTCTGTCTTCTGAGGTCCTGTTTGTCATTCTGAGTTTTTTTTTTTTTTCCTTTCTGTGACTAGGCTGGATTCTGGCCCTCCTTGGCCTTTTTCCCCCCTCCTCCCTCCCTGGGGCGGTCCTGTGGACCTTCCAGGTGGGGGTGGGGGGGCGTGATGTTCCACCGCGTCTAGAATCCGCATCGTGAACGGGGGCAACTGTCACGGTCCGTGTGCTGTCTCTGTCTGCACTCGGGTTGTGCGGTAGTTCCCCGTTCTCTTCTCTGGCGCACCTCTTGGCCTCTGGGCTTTTATTTTGACAGCGTCTCGGCGGTGTTTCCGGCTGTCAGAAGCCAAGCTCCGCGGGACGGCTGGATCCCAATTAGCCGATGATTCCATCAGCTGATCGATCACTATTTAAGGGAGCAGCTCTGTTTGCTCAGGGCTGCAACCTCGTCGAACATTCCGTCTTCCACCATCTATTCCTGTAAGTGCTCTCCTAGTATCTGTATTCCTGTTGTACCTTAGTTGTGTTTTTGCCCCCCCGTGGCTCATTATTTTGTCATTTGTCCTTTATTAATAAATTATGCAAACTCATTGGCTGGCATCCAACGTCTCATTAATGGCTCGTGAGGGCCATCCATGATAGGCTCCAGCCCCCCTGTGACCCAAAAAGGATTAAGCGGTAGAAGATGGATGGATGGATGGATGTTGGACTAAATAACAATAACACTGGCTAAATGTAAGAGTTTAAAAACCCAAATGAAGCATTATTAAAGACAGAGGTGTGTGGTTTGAGCGGTTGATACTATGTGACTGCTTTGTGCGGTGTAATAAGCACAGAAAGAACCCTACATGAATGAAAGCTAACTGCTGACACCTAACAAAGGAGGAGGTGTCTGGTCCAGAGTATGGTAAATTACAATGAAATAAGTTAAAACAACATAAGAATGAAATATACGGTCAAGAGTTGGTACGTGACTGGGGTGGGAAAACAGGTGTCTAGTGTAAATGAATAGAATATATAAAAAATTGATAAAAACGGATGTCTAGCAGCTAAGCTAACAGACTCCTCTCAGTCTGTATCCTGCTGTGGCTGTTTATACCACATAACATTAGCAGCCTAATATACCCAGCTACCATGTTAAAAATATAACAAAGTACAGTATTCCAAAATGGAGCAAGATATATAATCAGTTGTACAGCAGATTAATGAATGAGCTGGTCTAGTACAATGACAAATGTACAAAAAAGAGCCATATAATCCCTGGTCACACTGATTTGACCCTGGTCACATATTATTCCATCTAGCTACAATGCTCCGCACTGTGTGTGTTTATATATTTACATATTTATTCCATCCAGCTACAATGCTCCGCACTGTGTTTATATATTTATATATCTACTCCATCTAGCTACAATGCTCCACACTGTTTATACTGTGTGTCTATATATATATATATATACAGTATATACACTGTATATATATACTGTATATGTATATACGTATATATTATATATATATATATGTACATATGTATACTCGCTGCTCTTGTTTTTTCTCTTGCCTTCTGATTGTTGCTCTGAGTGTTGCTATCCCTGTGCTGTTGCAATCCTGGAATTTCCCCATTGTGGGACTAGTAAAGGCTTATCTTATCTTATCTTATCTCAAAGTGAATAATGCTGACAGTGTCACTAGCCATGCCATACCAGTTAAAAGATGACTTGAGATTATCAACTGTGAATTAATGAAGGAGCAGGGACCATGGATATACAGTGGAGTAGCTAGAATTTACAGAGTAGAGCTCTGAAAACCTGAGCCACTAGTTAAGCTAGTTGCACTGTAGCTGTGTGAGCTCCCAGGGTCAGTGGGAAGCTTCCTCTTTCCCTTGGAGGAGAGGGTGTACCAGACTGTCCAGGAGGCTGGTCTGTATCAGATCTGTGAAGTAATGATGTGATGAACTCACTGAAGAGAACGACAAATCCAAAGAGGCATTTCAGTTGTCATCCTAGTTTCTGTGGGACAGAACTCCTTCAGGAGATCTTCGGAAAGCCAAATTTCTTACTTTAATGCCGTTTCCATTTTTACAGTAACATTGTGTGACTTTTTGGCATTTTTGCCTTTAAGAGAGCATTTATCAATAATAGTTTTCTTTAACTTTGGTTTCTTCTTGTTTTAATGCTAACCTTGATCAAATTAATTCTCTTTTAGCTTTCAAACTAGCATTTTAAGCTAACTTTCTTCAACTTTAAGCCATTTGAGCTTTTAAGCTGCTCTCAGCTATTTTAGATTTTAAGCAATCTTTTTTCAGTTTTGAATCATTTCCACTTTTAAGTGACCTGTTAGAATTGCCCCTCTGGGGCAATGGAGAGGAGGCCCCACATGCACGGCGGATTTGATAAACCGTGATTTATTATAAAACAGAAAGTAAAGCTGCACGTGGGCAGAAATAAAAAAGCACAAACAGGCAGGCTACAGACTGGCAGGATAATACAAGACTCGGCATGAACAGACTGGACCAAAGCGTGTAATCACGCCAACATACAGCAAGGATACCGCACAGGACACAGACTGAAACGCACATATATAAACAGAAGGGATCATCACAGCAATATAGCACAGGTGGGGAGAGCATTCATGACAATGGCTGACACATGAGGAAAATAGAGATGACAGGATGGGGCGGGGCTACACACACACACACACACACACACACACACAATCGCAGACAGAGGATATACAGAGCATGACAACAGGACTAAGGACAAAGCGGGGGTAAATAATACAAAATTAAAACCACAACTGGAAACTGCACAAGAACAGAAAACGCTGTCAAATTAAATTCCAAACCAATGATGGCAGGAATAATGATACAGAACATAAACCCAAGATACAAAGAACAATAAACACAAAGAATCAAAGAAATAAACTCAAAAGAGTGGGCATGACCCTACAGTCATCCCCTTGACCATGACATAGCCCCCCCTTGAAGGGGTGGATCAAGACATCCCTAGACATTACCAAAACAAAAGGAAAAAACACCTTCCCAGGGAGGGTGGTGGGGGCATAAGCCAGGTGGGCCGAAACATACTCTATCCGCCCACCATAGAGTCCAAAACAAAAATGAAGCTTGGGGAGCCAAACAAAGTCCTATATATATATATATATATATATATATCTAGGACCTAGATCCCAAACCAATAAACAAGGCTGATCCAGGGGCCTACCCAAGTCCATAGACCAACAGACAGAAGAACATGGCACATTGGTTGGTTGGCCTACCAATGTCCAAATGCCACCAGATGGGTGAACACAGCACTGTGGAGGCATTGACCTCAGGAGCTTTTAACACAGGAGATAATGACAACATAAGTACTTTCTGCTCTAGAGATAACACAGTAGTTTTAACCCCAGGAAATAATGACAACATAAACTTTGGAGATAATGAAAACACAGAGACTTTTACCTCAAAAGGTGACAATATAGACCCTTCAAACTCAGAAGATGGCAACATGGAACATTTAACCTCTAGAGGTGGCAACATGGAACCTCTTAACTCAGAGAATGGTAACATGAAACCTGTATCCTCGGGAGATGATAATGGTGACACAGAAACTTGAATTTCAGAATTTCAGAAGTGAATGATAACATGACCCCGTGACGCGAAAAGGATTAAGTGGTAGAAGATAGATGGGTGGATGGATGGATGATAACATAAGAAATCCCTGTCCAGGGGAAACCCATTTGGGAGTCTCTTGCTCAGAAGAAAACAAAGTAAGAGCCCTAGGCTCTAGGAAAAACAAAGTAGGAGTCTGTTGCTCTGTGGAACCCAATACGGGAACTCTTTGCTCTGGGGAAAATAACATAGGAGCCCTCTGCTCCAGGAAAAAGCATGTAGGAGCTCTGGAATCTGGGGTCTCTCGCTCACAAGAAAACTTCTGAAAGTCAGAAGAGGACCACATAAGGCCTTTACACTCAGGAGGTGGCATCATAAAATTTTAAGCTCAGAAAATGAAAATATAGCACCTTTAAGCCTAGAAGATAACATTGGAGCCCTTTGCTCAAAAGAAAACAACATTGGGATTTCAAACTCAGAAGGTAACATTGGGGCTCTTTGCTCTGGAGACCACAAAGGAGCTCTTTACTCCAGGAGCAACAGCAAAGGGGTTTTAAACAGTATAAGAGCTTCTGGCAGTGGCAGCAACATAGAAGCCTTATGCACTGGAGATAATACAGATCATTTTAAGCTCAGAGGATAACAGCATAGAAGCTCCAAACTCTGGAGTGAAAACATGGAAACTTTAACCTCAGGAGATGATAACATGGACCTTTTAATCTCAGGAGGTAATAACAAGGACATTTTATCCTCAGGAGCTGGCAATAAAGAATTTCCACACTCTAGAGATGACGTGGAAATTTCAAACTCAGAAGATAATGTCAACCTGGAATCTTTAATCTCAGGAGATAACATCCTGAACATGCCCAATTTCGTCTGATGTCGGAAGCTAAGCAGGGTTGGGCCTGGTTCGTACTTGGATGGGAGA
Source organism: Pholidichthys leucotaenia (assembly GCA_020510985.1). NCBI lineage: Eukaryota > Metazoa > Chordata > Actinopteri > Cichliformes > Pholidichthyidae > Pholidichthys > Pholidichthys leucotaenia. The sequence continues at coordinate 284,478,645 of CM035847.1, read as the reverse complement.
CTGCCTGGGAGCACCATGTGCTGTAAGCTTAAAAACTCAGGTGGTGGCTCAGTTGGTAGAGCATCCGCCCCACACCCGGAAGGCAGGGGTTCATGCTGAAGACCATATAAAAGCGGAACTTCCTGCTGTCCAGCTTGGTGCTCAGCAATAATGGAATGGAGGAGGGAAATTTGTGGTGGCGCCTTGCATGGCAGCGACCCCTCTGATTCTAGATGTGATTAACATTGCAGATAGGAGAAACATAATTTCATTCTACTGTACATGATTGGCTGTATGGATTGAATGACAATAAAGCTGGCTTTACCTTTACCTTGTTCAGGAAACCACAAAGGAGCTCCTTGCTGTGGAGACAACAACATCGAATTTGTGAGCTCAGCAGATGGTAACAGTGGAGCTCTTTGCACAGAAATTAACAAAGAAGTCTCTTGCTCTGGAGGTAACGATACAGCGGCTCCTTGCTCTGGGGACAGTACCTGCACAGTTCTGACCTCAGGAACACCTGGTGGTGGTGCGCTAACCTCCAAAACAGCAGGTGTAGGCGCGCCAACCTCTGGAGCAATGGCTAGAGGCCTCTCGACCTCTGGAGTATCGACCTAGAGGTCTACCAACCTCTGGAGTATTGGCTGGAGGTCTACCAACCTCAGGGACAATGGCAGGAGGAGGTCCCATGACCTCGGGCACAAGGGAAGGTGGAGGTCCCATGACCTTGGGCACAATGGCAGGTGGAGCGTGGTCCTCCTGCGACCCCATCCTCGACACGGCCACCTCGGACGATGGAAGGAAACAGGAGGTCAGTGAGGTGACACCACAGCCATTAGCAGCAGAGACTGGTGGAAAGGGCCCAAGAGCTGGTAGACTCTACACTTGGGTCCTCCCACCAGGAGTAAGGCAAGCATTTTCTAAAGTAGTAGTAGAAGATAATGAAACAAGTACTTGCCTTAGCTCCTGGTCTCCTTCTGTCAGGGTGACCACCTCATGATCAGGGGCTGGAATGGCAGGCTCTCGGTGAGCTTCTGGTGGAACAAGTACTGGAGCTGGAAGGCACTGTGGAGCAGGCACAGGAACAGGGAGGCACCGTGGAGCAAACTCTGGAGCCGGGTGGTGCCGTGGAGCTAGTTCTGGTGCTGGGGAGCGAGGAGAAGCTGGAACTGGAGCCGAGTCACGCCGTGGGGTTGGCACGTCCGTTGCCAGCTGGTTCCAACCCAGCTGGGACACATGCTCTGAAAGAAGCCACGGTTTGTAGTCCAGCATAAGCTCCTTCTGGGCAAGCACCGCCTATCAGTGCTCCTCCTGTTCCTCCTCGTCAACTGGACACTGGAGCTCCAACGTCGTAAACCCAATCCGGAATACCACTGGGTTCTCAGGAAATGCAGGCTCTTCCCAGATGATCCGGTTGCCACCTAGGGTTAGCAAACACTAAGAAAACACACGAGTGGACACAGGATATGCAGGTGAGGATAGAGGGATGAAAAGAGCAGCAGCAGAAATTACAGCAGATGACAGTGGTGAGAGCTCAGCAGTGGTGGCAATTAACTGCTGCTGAGCCCCCTTACCGGGAACAGAACAAGACCTTTCAGTGGCAGATGTAAAAAAAATGTAAAGGTACTTGCCTCTGTTCCCACTCTGCTGCTGCAGGGAAATCAGATGAGTCCTCCCAGGAAAAGCTGGAGCTCATCTGACGAAGAGCCGGAGGTACATGACGTCGAGAGGAGTGGCATCTCCCGGCACCTTTCTTCTACCCAGACCCGCCAAAGGCCAACCGAGATTCATAAACCTCTTCCTCAGCGGTGGACTCCGCAGGGGATAACAGTAGCGGGAGGGTTTCTGGCTCTGGTGAGGAGGAGACCGTGGGAAACAGTGGTGGCAGAGGGATAGGGAGGTCCCGCACCCAGGGAAGGGAACGGATGTCCGCATTCGCCTCCATCAATGCTGTGGCAGCCTCCCAGTGCTCCACAGCATCCTCAGGATTAGAGCAGCGTTGTGCAGCGGCCACACAGTCCAAAACCTGGATGACTACACGAAGCTGCTCCATTCTCCACCTCTTCTCGCTTCTCCTCCTTTTTTTGCCCGCTGGGTCCTGGACTGGCGGTGTCCTTCTGTTAGAACTGCATCTCCAGGGTAATGGAGAGGAGGACCCACATGCAAGGCAGATTTGATAAACCATGGCTTGTTATAGAACCATGATTTATTATAAAACAGAAAGTAAAGCTGTGCTTGGGCAGAAATAAAAAGACAAAAACAGGAAGGCTACAGACTGGCAGGATAATACAAGACTGGGAATGAACAGACTGGACCAAAGCGTGTAATCATGCCAACATACAGCAAGGACACCGCACAGGACACAGACTGAAACGCATATATATAGACAGAAGGGATCATCACAGCAATATGGCACAGGTGGGGAGAGCAATCATGACAATGGATGACACATGAGGAATATAGAGATGGCAGGATGGGGCGGGGCTACACACACACACACACACACAATCATAGACAGAGGATACACAGAACATGACAACAGGACGAAGGACAAAGTGGGGGTAAATAATACAAAATTAAAACCACAGCTGGAACCTGCACAAGAACAGAAAATGCTGTCAAATTAAATTCCAAACCACTGATGACAGGAATAATGATACAAAACATAAACCAAAGATACAAATGACAATAAACACAAAGAAACACAGAAATAAACTCAGAGAGTGGACATGACCCGACGGTCATCCCCCAGACCATGACATGACCACTGGCCTGCTTTAAGCTATTTTATCACTAGCTAAAATATTTCCACTTTGAAGTTTTTTTTTCTTTCTTTTGCCTTATACCTTCATTTTAAAACTTTTTTAGATTTTCAGCTGAACTGTTTATTTTTAAGCCATTTCAACTTTTCAGCCAGCCACCCCTTAGCACTGACATCAGGGATGACAGATTTAGCAAAGCAGGGCTAAGAGGCTGGGGGCATCTTGCTCAGTTTTGTGTAAAACACAAAGCCAGTGAACCCCATACTGCTGCTGTGGCCCTACACAGATGTTTCTGGAGATAAAAAAAAAACAAAACAAAAAAGATATATCAGGTCACAAAAGATACAAGGGGACACGGAGACTTTACTGAAAGAGACCAGGCACATGTGAAACTTGTCATTAATATTGATTTTTGTTTTTTTGTTTTGGGAGTGGGGGGGGTGAAACATGACATTGTACCTCGTGGTCACAATGAAGACACACACTCCTTCAGCACACCTCACCACTGTCTCACTGTCCTCATACATGCCCTGTACCATCCTCACATACTTCTCTGCCATGCCTGACTTCCTCATACAATATTTCCTCTCTTGGCACCCTATCATATGCGTTCTCTAGCTCCACAGAGACAACTCTTCTGATCTTCTCTATACTTCTCCATCAACACTTTTAAAGCAAATATTGCATCTGTAGTGCTCTTTCTCGCCATCAATCCATACTGCTGCTCAGTGATTGTCACCTCTCCTCTGAACCTGGCTTCAACAACTCTTTCTCATATCTTCATAGTGTGACTGATCAACTTTATGCCTCTGTAGTTACTACAGCTCTGAGTATCACCCTTGTTCTTGAAAATTGGTACCAAAGCACTTCTTCTCCACTCCTCAGGCAGAAATCAGAAATCAAGGCAACTGTATTCACGAAACAAGTTACAGTGGGGAAAATAAATATTGAACACACCAACATTTTTCTCATTAGACATATTTCTGATGGAGCCATTGACCTGAGATTTTTCACCAGATATCAGTAACAACCCAAGTAATCCATACGTACAAAGAAATCAAGGAAACTGTGTTCAGAAAACAAGTTATATTTAATAAAGTGGAGTGACACAGGGGATAAGTATTGAACACATGAAGAAAAAGAGGTGCAAAAAGGCATATATAAAGCCAAGAAACCAGCTGAAATCCATTAGAATTTAGGAAGCCATCCCATCTCCCATCAGTGCAAATTAATTTCAGCTGGTTAAGTCCTAATTAATAGCCTTTAAAAAGGTCTGTAAATATCAGAATGCCACACCACAAATAACTCATGATGGGTAGAAGCAAAGAGCTCTCTCTAGAACTTTGCAACGTTATTGCTGCAAAACATAATGATGGCATTGGTTACAGGCGCATTTCTAAACTACTAAATGTTCCAGTGAGTACTGTTGGAGCCATCATTCAGAAGTGGAAAGAACATCATTTTACCATAAACCAACCATGACTAGGAGCTCCTTGCAAGATTTCTAACAGAGGAGTCAAAAGAATTACCAGACGAGTTATCCAAGAGCCAAGGACCACTCCTGGAGAGTTCCAGAAAGACCTGGAGTTAGCAGGTACTGCTGTTTCAAAGAAAACAATAAGTAATGCATCCAATCAGCATGGGCTCTATGCCCGCTCACCTCGCAAGACTCCACTGCTGAAGAAAAAGCATGTTGAAGCTTGTTTAAAGTTTGCTGCACAACATTTGGGCAAGCCAGTAAAATACTGGGAGAATATAGTTTGGTCAGATGAGATGAGACCAAAATTGAACTTTTTGGATGCCACAACACACAGCATGTTTGGAGGAGAAATGGCACTGCACATCCCATCATGGTGTGGGGGTGTTTTTTAGCACATATTTCAGGCAGACTTCATATAATTGAAGGAAAGATGAATGGACAAATGTACAGAGATATCCTTGATAAGAATCTGATGCCATCTGCCAAGATGCTGAAGATAAAACGAGGGTGGATATTTCAGCAAGACAATGATCCCAAACACACAGCCAAGGAAACTCTCAACTGGCACCAGAGAAGGAAAATAAAGCTGCTAGAATGGCCCAGTAAGTCACCTGACCTGAATCCAATTGAAAATCTATGGAACAAACTGAAGATCAGAGTTCATAGAAGACACCCATGGAACCTTCAAGATTTGAAGACAGTTTGTGTCAAAGAATGGGCTAAAATCACTCCTGAGCAATGCCTGCACCTAGTTTCTCCATACAGGAGGCATGTGGAAGCTGTTATTACCAACAAAGGCTTTTCTACTAAATATTAAATGAATTTCACCAAGTGTGTTCAATACTTATTCCCTGTGTCATTCCACTTTATTAACTATAACTTGTTTTGTGAACACAGTTGCCTTGATTTCTTTGTATGTATGGATTACTTGGTTTGTTACTATATCTGGTGAAAATCTCAGGTCAGTGACTCCATCAGAAATATGTTTAATGAGAAAAATGTTGAAGTGTTCAATACTTATTTTCTACACTGTATGTCATCTGGACCAACTGCCTTTTCATTCTTTATCCTCTTAAAAGCTGCCCTCACTTTGGCCTTGCTAATTGTCTGAACTTCCTGGTTCACCATCTTTCCTTCATCCATCCTCCTCTTTCATTTTCTTGATTGATCAGCTGCTCAGAGTATTCCTTCCATCATTACAACTACTGGAATCACTGCATACAAATCTAATTATTACATTACGCCGGCGATAGCCTAGCCGGATTCTCTGTTTATTTCTATCCACAGGTCAGTAAAATGCCACCCAAAAAAGAGGAATTGGAAGAAATTAAAAAATCTCTGAACTTTGTGTTAGAAGAATTGGCCAAAATGACTAACCAACAGGCCAAAATAATAAACCTAATACAAGAGGTACAAGCCCTACATTCAATAATAAAAGAAAAAGACAAAAAAATTATGGACCTGGAGCAACACGGGCGTCTTTTGGAGCAACGCGTCGAGGATCTTGAACAAGGTTCTCGCATTGATGACCTAGTTATAAGTGGACTAGACATCAGATATCAGTCGTACGCCCATGCCACAATAGGACTGAGTGGTGAACATGCTTCCATAAGTGAATCAATGTCCCTAGAAAACCAAGTGCTTCAGTTCCTTAATGATAAAGACATTAAGGTAGAAGCCAATGCGATCTCAGCCTGTTATGCTTTACCGAAGAAAGATAACAAAACAAAGAAATCAATTGTGATGCGCTTTGTGAACAGGAGGGTGAAAAATGACATACTGAGGCAGGCCAAAAAACTAAAGGAAACTCAAGTTTACCTAAATGAACACCTGACAAAAAAAAACGCTGAATTAGCACGGCAGGCACGGATGCTAAAAAACAAAATAAGATACAGTCAACCTGGACAGAAATTGTAGAATTTGGAATTAAACTAAATGGAACACCTGGGCAAGCAAAAAGTATAATGATCAGAGATGCTACTGACTTAGATAAATACAAATGAACAATGACTATGAAACACAGAGTGAGGAAACTCAAACTCTAAAAATATGCCACTATGCTGAACATAAACCACAAGAGATGGAGAATGATATGATCCTGATAACCACTTTTTCAATAATATTCATAACCACTGTGAATATTACACTGAAAAGTAATTCAAAAGTCATGTGCAATTAGATGGTAAACTGTCAATAATACACTTCAATAGCAGAAGTCTTAACAAAAACTTCTCACAGATTCAGGACTATTTAAAACAGCTAAACAGAAAATTCACAGCCATTGCAGTCTCGGAAACCTGGCTTAACGAAGACCAGGCTCCCCTGATGGCAATAGAGGGATATCAGATGTTTAACATTAACAGATCTCAAAAAAGGGTGGTGGTGTTGCACTGTATGTTGATGACCTATATAGATGTAAGCTTGTAAATGAAATGTCCTCAGCACTACCAGGGATTTTGGAATGTGTTACTGTTGAGATTGACCTAGACAAAACAAAAAATCTAATCATAAGCTGCATATACAGAACGCCGGGAACTTGCATTGAGACATTCAGAGATAAATTAGTCGAGCTGTACAATAATATTACTAGTAAGAAAATGGTAGCAATTTGTGGAGATTTCAATATTGACCTACTTAATCCACATCAACAAAATGTAGTTACAGAGTTCATGAACTCTTTGTACAGCATGAGTCTACATCCCACAATAACACATCCCAGTAGAATCACAGTTCACTCTGCTACACTTATTGACAACCTGTTTGTCAATGTTCTCGATAAGAAAATAGAAAGTGGATTATTGATAAATGATATAAGCGACCACTTGCCAATCTTTGCACTTATCCATGGCCACATGGGGCCCAACCCAGAAAAAAATCTCAAAATCGTTCAGACACAAATCACCAAACGCAATCAGTTCTTTTAAAGAGGACTTGCTGAAGCAAGACTGGACAGAAGTCTATGTATCAGATGTAAATGAAGCCTATGACACATTTATAAACATTGTAACCACTCTTTATGAAAAAAACTGCCCATTAGTTAAAAAAAAGCTTAAACACAAATTTGCTGACAAACCATGGTTAACCAAAGGACTACAAAAGGCGTGTAAAAAGAAAAATTTATTATATAAAGCTTTCATAAAGAAAAGGACAAAAGAAGCAGAGCAACGGTATAAAACATACAAAAATAAGTTAACATATATAATAAGATGCAGTAAAAGAGACTATTACAGTAAAGAACTGGAAAAAAACAAAGACAATATTAAAAATACATGGACAATAATCAACAGTATCCTTGGAAATAAAAGCAGAAATACTAGCTACCCAACTAATATTCCAAAAAATAATAAATCGACTCCGAATGTGAATATAGCTTCACCTGCAGATGAATTTAATAACTTTTTTTGTTAACATTGGACCTAAACTGGCCGAGAAATACCCACTACGGCGCCTACAGGTGATACAATATGCAATAACACTGCTGTAAAAGACACCATCTTCATAAAGAACACAGACGAAAGAGAGGTCATTGAAATTGTTAAATCGTTCAAAAGTAAACATCTACTGACTGCGATGTATTGACATGCTACTAATCAAAACTGTTATCGAATGCATAGTGAAACCACTGACGTATATCTGTAACCTGTCTCTCCAATCAGGTATATTTCCCAATGCAATGAAAATAGCTAAAGTAATTCCGATTTACAAGACAGGCGACAGAGGGGAACTCTCCAACTACAGACCCAATTTCACTATTACCGCAATTTTCCAAGATACTTGAAAAAATATTCTATGACAGAATTGACAACTTCATACTGAAGAATGATTTATTGTGTGAGCAGCAATATGGGTTCAGACACAAAAGGACAACAGGCATATGCCTTAATGGAATTTTACAGAAAAAATATCAACAGCCATTGAAAATAAAGAGTATTCAGTTGGAGTATTCCTGGATCTTAAAAAAGCATTTGATACAGTAGATCACAATCTATTATTAAAGAAACTACAAAATTGTGGTGTTAGAGGGGTAGCACTGTCCTGGTTAAGTAGTTACTTAAAGAATAGATATCAGTTTGCATGTGTTAACAGCAAAAACTCAGAGTTACTGAAGGTCACCCTGTGGAGTCCCACAGGGTTCAGTTTTGGGACCATTATTATTCAATATGTATATAAATGATATATGTAAGTTTCAGAAAAAAATGGACTTAATATTGTTTGCTGATGACACTAATCTGCTATGCAGTGGAAACAACTTGGAACAACTTCTGGATACACTCGGAAAGGAATTAGGAAAGCTGAAACTGTGTTTGATTCAAACAAATTAACGCTCAATTTAAGCAAGACAAAATTTATAGTCTTTAACAACCATCACAACTACCCAGTACCCAAACTCAGTGTAAATGGTGTAGAGATTGAAAGGGTATCCGAAACTAAATTCCTTGGAGTAATAATTGATAACAAACTGTGTTGGAAGCCACATATTAATTATATAAAAGGTAAAGTATCCAAAATCAATTGCAATATTACACAGAGTGAAAAATTTGCTGAATCAACCCATACTATACACCTTGTATCATTCATTAATACTCCCATACATGACATATTGTAATGAAGTATGGGGAAATACATATAAAACAAACATATATCCACTCTTTATGCTTCAAAAGAGAGCTATTAGAATAATCAACAAAGCAGCTTACAGGGAACCAACAAACCCACTTTTTTCTTAAACAAAAAACTCTCAAGTTGAAAGATCTGATTGACTTTAAAACTGCAATAATAATGTTCAAAGTGAAGAATCTATCACTGCCCGCAAATATCCAAAAGTTGTTCCAAACAAGGGAGAGAAACGATATCACTTCAGAGGAACATGTATATTTCAAAAGCCTACAGTGAGAACAACCACCAAGCAACACTGTATTTCAGTGCAAGGAGTCAGATTATGGAACGATTTTGGACCTGAATTAAAATCATGTACAAAGCTTGGACAATTTAAACAAAAACTAAAGGAAGAAATACTCCAAACATATTTACAAGACGACATGTAAACTCACATAAGGATTGACATTTCCAGCCTGTGTTGTGTTGTAGCTTAGTTTTTTTTCTTTTTTCTTTGTGACACTATGTCTTAGATTTGTTTTTGAATAGTAACCGCTTAACTTAGACTAGCTCAGTTTTTCTTTTTCTCTCAGTCACATTTTGTCTTAGCCTTGTTTTAAATTGTAATCGCTCTCGTCTTGTTTTCTCTTTTTTCTCCTTTGAATTCTTGGATGGAATATGGGTGGGCAATATAAGCTGCGGCTTCAGCCATCACCCATTTCGGATAACTCACGTGGAATTGTATAGTAGAAGGAGTCTTTGTCTAATTTGACCTTGTTGTTATATTATACAGTTTCTTTTAACCTGTAATGTACTATCCGAAATAAAATAAATACATTCATTCATTACAGCAACACTATAGTAGTAAAACTGTCAGGATGTTGTGATGCTGTCCAAAGTGATGTTCAGCCAGCAAACAGGACTCAGGAGGAGAAAAGCTGCTGTCTCTTTTCTTCCAGGTGTACAGCTGAAAAAAATGATATTTGAGTAACAGACTTACTGACATGATACAAATGCTGTTTGGGAACTATATTGTGTTATGAGTTTGTTGTAGCAGGATGGAGAGATATATTGTTAAATATTTGGGGATGTGCACATCAATAGGCTGGTGTTGTAGAGAAAATGAATAGTTGGGTTTCACGAGACACACCCGAGTTATTTTTTCTGGCCGCACTATTCGTTGACGAGACATTAGTACTACCTCAAGAAATCCACACATATAAAGAAATCAAAACATTTAAGTTAATAAGTAAAGTTATGAGTTATAAAATGGAATGAAATGAAACAGGGAAAATTATTATTAAACATGTTGTGGAGGATACGAATAAGGGTTACCAGTGTGGAGGCAAGGCTCAAATAAGTGCAGGCGGACACGGCGAACTGAAGGTTAAAAGGGTGCTTTATTCATCCTCCATCACGAGGCTCACTCAGCGCTGTGGCAGCGCGCTGGAGTGAGCCCTGCGTCTCTAAGTCAGCAACAAGCAAGTGAGAGAGCCCTAGTGAGGCATATACAGTCAGCTTATATACTCAGGAACAGACAATGTATGCATGGCATATTAGCATCACAGTACAGCATGAATGCATGGGACATTTACATGAGAGTCACACATAACAATAGCAGGATTACTGGCGCCGGAATTCCTCTCTGCTCTGGAGTTGTAGGACAAAGGAGGATGCAAGGCACATCTACATATTGATATTAGTCCATACATCTCATTGTTCTGTTAACTGCTCAAGCTGAGCGCTCTGCCTGTCCCGTAGGTTATGGTGGGTCACCATACCGCTCCTCCCCAGAGGGCTCAGCAGGGGGCTGAGGCATCGATCGGCCGGGTTTGGAAGCGAGCTGCGGGAAAAGCTCTGTGCAGGACAAGGTGGAGGGAGGGTGGGGGTAGCAAGTGCCGGCCCGGGACGGCGAAGTTGTCCGGGCCGCGCAAAAATTGCATGTGGATCCGCGATGTTGAGGGGCTTTCCTGTTAAACGTGGTGGAGATCCACCGCGGCTGTGAGAAGAAACATTTGTCTCTGACTCCTCTCGTGGCTCGTCCTGCGAGGATGCGTAACGGCCATGAAGAAAAAACACAAAAGCTGGAGCTGTGTGAGGGACTTGGCATGTTGGCTTCAGGTGCGGGCGCAGCCCTAAAGCCCTTGGGGACAGCAGACGGCTGAATTCCCATGTGTGCCGTGGCTGAGACCCATACAAAGTCCTGTGTGCGGGCTGCGAGTCTGCTTCAGGTGCATGGGCAGCCCTGAAGGTTCCGAGGATGGCGGTTGGCCGTGTTTCTCGGGCATGTGCAGCGGCGGAGGACGATGGCAGTCTGTGGAGCTGGATGGTCCCTGGTGCGTGGGCGCTGTCCTCGTAACCCCCCGGTGCGCGTGCGGGGGTTCGGTGCGTGGGTGGTCCGCTGTCGAGAGGTGAGTCAGGGTCAGGGAGCTTGCTGGAAATCAGCGTCGTCGGCGCCGATGGTCTTCCCTGTTCAGGCTGTTGCTGTCGTTTGCTCGTGCCGGGTCATGGTGCATTCTGGTCCACGCGCTGCATTCTCCGTCCGGCCCTGGAGATCACCGTCATGGAGAGAGGACGAGGTGTGTGCGCGCTCGTGTGGATGAGGAGGATGTGAGCGATCTTCTGTCTCTGTAATCCACAGCGCGGTGAGAGGGAGCAGACGTTCTTTGTCCCTCGGCAGGTCCCAGCGTGGAGGTCCCAGATCTCAGGCGAGGGTCGCACCATGACACTTTCTGCAGCTTTCCCGGTTGTGGATGATCTCCGGGGAGTTCGCCTGGTGTTGGTTCTGCGTCGAGGTCTCCCATGTGGCAGAAGGGAGGGCAGATCATCCGCGTCAGGCAGCTGCGTTCGTTTGTCGTCGGAGTCACCATCGGGGGCTGCGTTCGTTCGTCGTCGGTGTGCTCTTTTCTTTGGAGTAACCACTCCGGGGTGTTCTTTTCTTCGGGGTCACCAGTGTGGAGGATACGAATAAGGGTTACCAGTGTGGAGGCAAGGCTCAAATAAGTGCAGGCGGACACGATGAACTGAAGGTTAAAAGGGTGCTTTATTCATCCTCCATCACGAGGCTCACTCAGCGCTGTGGCAGCGCGCTGGAGTGAGCCCTGCGTCTCTAAGTCAGCAACAAGCCAGTGAGAGAGCCCTAGTGAGGCATATACAGTCAGCTTATATACTCAGCCACAGACAATGCATGCATGGCATATTAGCATCACAGTACAGCATGAATGCATGGGACATTTACATGAGAGTCACACATATCAATAGCAGGATTACTGGTGCCGGAATTCCTCTCTGCTCTGGAGTTGTAGGACAAAGGAGGCTGCAAGGCACATCTACATATTGATATCAGTCCATACATCTCATTGTTCTGTTAATTGCTCAAGCTGAGCGCTCTGCCTGTCCCATAGATTATGGTGGGTCACCATAATGTAAGTAAAAGCTGTGCCCCAAGGCATGGTAAAGCACAGGATCAGCTGAGATCCATAGTTCTACCTCCTATATAAGCCGGGTTACAACCTGGATGCAACTGCCTAGAAGGAGTAGCGATTCCTGTGAAATATGGACAGAAAAACAGACGGATGAATGCCGCATCATCACATTAGCTCCTTTTGGTTTTCCTGGAATGAGCTAAAAATTTCTGCTGCACTGAAGGTTCCCAAGAGGACAGTGGCCTCCATAATTCCCAAATGGAAGAACTTTGGCACATCTAGGACTCTTCCAATAGCTGGTTGCCCAGCCAAAGTGAGCAAGTGAGGGAGAAGGGCCTTAGTGAGAGAGGTGGCCAAGTACCCAATGGTCACTATGACTGAGCTCCAGAGATCCTGTGTGGAGATGGGACTAAGTTTCGGAAGAACGTACAACCATCACTGCAACCTTCCACAGATCTGGGCTAGGCAGAACCTTCTCCTCAGTGCCAAACACATGGAAGCCTGCTTCTGTCCTTCAGGTGCTTTTTTGCAAACTCCAAGCAGGTACAGCACCAGTCTCTGTCCCCAGCTGGCCGGCAAGGTAAGCCACTCCTCAGCTACGGACAGCCTGAACCACCAGTCCTGTGCCTTACTTCGCGGCTGCACTTGGTGTTAGCTTTTAAATTTTTAGCCATTATGTGGCATAGCTGCAAGAACTCACCAGGGTAAGCACCAGTGGGAGCTCCATCTCCCAATGGCTGGCTGTGTGGGTTCACGTCCTGGTAAGGACAGCATTAATTGCCAGTGTTATGCACTGTGCCGCTCCGCTGTAACGCCCTTGTCCTGTTGTGTATGTTCCTCCTAGTAAAAATTACGGTGGTGTGAAAAAGTGTTTGCCCCCTTCCTGATTTCTCATTTTTTGTATGTTTGTCACACTTAAATTTTTCAGATCATCAAACAAATTTAAATATTAGACAAAGATAACACAAGTTAACACAAAATGCAGTTTTTAAATGAAGGTGTTTATATTAAGGGAAAAAAAAAAAAACCTACATGGCCCTGCGTGAAAAAGTGATCCTCCTCCCCCCGTTAAAATATAAATTAACTGTGCTTTATCACATCTTTGGAAAGCTGAGTTCAATTTCTCCAGCAACACCCTGGCCTGATTACTGTCACACCTGTTCTCAATCAAGAAATCACTTAGATAGGATCCACCTGACAAAGTGAAGTAGACCAAAAGATCCTCAAAAGCTAGACATCATGCTGCGTTCCAAAGAAATTGAGGAACAAATGAGAAACAAAGTAACTGAGATCTATCAATCTGGAAAAGGTTATAAAACCATTTCCAAAGCTTTGGGACTCCAGCAAACCACAGTAAGAGCCATTATCTACAAATGGTGAAAACATGGAACAGTGGTGAACCTTCCCAGGAGATGGCCGGCCGATCAAAATTACTTCAAGCGCGCAGCAACGACTCATCCAAGAGGTCACAAAAGACCCCACAACAACATTCAAAGAACTGCAGGCCTCACTTGCCTCAGTGAAGGTCAGTGTTCATGACTCCAACATAAGAAAGAGACTGACAAAAATGGCCTGCATGGCAGAGTTCCAAGACGAAAACTACTGCTGAGCAAAAAGAACATAAAGGCTCGTCTCAGTTTTGCCAGAAAACAACTTGATGATCCCCAAGACTTTTGGGAAAATACTCTGTGGACTGACGAGACAAAAGTTGAACTTTTTGGAAGGTGTGTGTCCCATTACATCAGGTGTAAAAGTATCACAGCATTTCAGAAAAGGAACATCATACCAACAGTAAAATATGGTGGTGGTAGTGTGGTGGTCTGGGGCTAGTGTGATGGTCTAGTGTTATGTACTGGCCCCTATGGGGCAGAAGGACAGATTCAAGCGCTGGATGTGTCAGAAACATTTATTAACAAAAGAACATAAATCCAAAAAACTGTGCAGACAATACAAAAATGCCAAACAAGAAAAACTTACAGGCAGGAGTACTCAGAAGTTGATGATCAGTGTAATGATCAAAAGGGAAACCAGTCTCAGATACAATCAATGTTTCCACAATGAAACAGAGAAGTGGCAGGTTTAAATAGCCAGGGCAGAATGAGCTGCAAGTGTGAATCAATGAATGAGCTGGTGGCCTAATTACCTGACTGGCCACAGCTGAGTAGACAAGGAGCAGACTGTGGACAGCCAGTGGGAGCACCTGGAAAGAGAGAGGGGGCACAAACAACCCAAAATATACACAAAACTAACACTAACACTCATACAGAACTTAGAAATAAATAGAAAGTCTGAGCTTGTGGTTACCCACCGCAATCTACATGGACATTCAATCATCATACTCAGCTAGACGGCAGGAATCAGAGGACAATTTGCATACGGACAGAGAGCCCCTAGGAGACAATCAGAACAATGGACTATTGTTATATATCCCCAGATTAAGGAGAAGAAGTCCGGGCGCCAGTTGGTCACGTGATTGATATGTATTGACTGATATGTACTGTATATCAATATGCAAATGTGCCATGCATTCTCTCTCTTTGTATAACATGTATAAAAGAGCTTGCTATACATGCCTCAAGAGCACACACAGCACAACACAGCGCACAGCGCTACAGTGTATCTCATGATGATGGAGGAAATAACACTCTGAAACCTTCCAGCTCGTCGCATCTCACCTGAACTTATTTGTTCCTCCACAAGCTCAATAAAACCCTAAGCTCAGACATATGACAGTCTGGGGCTGTTTTGCTGCTTCAGGACCTGGAAGACTTGCTGTGGCAAATGGAACCATGAATTTTGCTGTCTACCAAAAAATTCTGAAGGAGAATGTCCGGCCATCTGTTTGTGACCTCAAGCTGAAGTGCAATTGGGTTCTGCAGCAGGACAATGATCCAAAACACACCAGCAAGTCCACCTCTGAATGGCTTAAGAAAAACAAAATGAAGACTTTGGAGTGGCCTAGTCAAAGTCCTGACCTGAATCTGATTAGGATGCTGTGGCATGACCTTAAAAAGGTGATTCATGCTCCATATAAGTCAGGAAGTTCCCCAACCAGAAGCCCTGGATCAGCAGTCAGGCACGTCAGATACTGAGTGCTTGCTCTCTTGCATTGAAATCAAGCAATGAGGTTGAGCACAAAGCTGCAAAGTATGGACTGAGGAAGGCTATAATAACAGCCAAGAGGCAGTACAGGGAAAAGCTGGACAGCCTCTACTCCACTCCTGACCCGGGGGACATGTGGCAAGGCCTGCAACACATCACAGACTACAAGAGGACCAACAGCAGCACCACAAGCTCCACAGACAGCCTGCCGGACAATCTCAACATCTTTTACACCCGCTTTGAGACCACTAGCTACAGTGCAGAAGAGACATACACCCATGCACCCTCCCCCTCCACCAACAGTCTCATCAGGCCAGGTAAACAAAGTACTGAGGAATATCAACCCCGACAAGGCGTCAGGACCCAACATCTCTGGGCGGGCCCTCAGAGCATGTGCTGCTGAGCTGACTCACGTTCTCACATGCATCTTCAACTTCTCCTTCAATCAGAACATAGTTCCCTACTGCTTCAAAACCACAACCTTCATCCCTCTCCCCAAAAAGAGCCCACCAACCTGTCTGGATGATTACAGGCTGCTAACACTCACTCCAATCATCATGAAGTGCTTCACGAGAGTGGTGCTGCCCCTCATTCAGGACAGCATACCGGATATCCTGGACCCCCTGCAGTACGCCTACCGGCCCAACAGGTCCACCTCAGATGCCATCGCTGCAGCACTCCATTACTCTCTCTCCCACCTGGAAGATAAAGACTCCTACATTAGGATGCTCTTTGTCGACTACATCTCCGCCCTCAACATGGTCATCCCCCACAAACTCACTGACAAACTGTCTTTCCTTGGCCTGCAATCCACCCTCTGTGACTGGCTACTGGACTTTCTAACTGGCAGGCCTCAGTCTGTCAGGATGGGTAACAGGACCTCAGCCAGCATTATCACAAACACAGGTGTCCCACAGGGTTGTGTTGTCAGCCCCATCCTCTACAACTTTTTCACCCATGACTGTGTTGCCTCCCACAAGGACAATGCCATCTTAAAGTTTACGGATGACACAGCAGTGATAGGACGCATCACTGGTGACGACAAAACATCCTACAAGAGGGAGGTGGCCAGCCTGGTGTCATGGTGTGAGGACAACAACCTCACCCTCAACACGGACAAGACAAAGGAGATGATAGTGGACATGAAGAAGAGGAGGAGGAGACCCCATCGGCCGCTGTTCATCCAGGAGCTTGAGATGGAGAGGGTGAGCAACTTTAAATACCTGGGCATCCACATCAGCGAGGACCTTACGTGGACACACAACACCACAGAGCTGGTTAAGAGAGCTCAACACCGGCTGTACTTTCTGAAAAGGCTGAAAATTTTGGCATGTCCCCCAGGATCCTCAGCAACTTCTACAGCTGCATCATCGAGAGCATCCTGACCAACTGCATCACTGTGTGGTACGGCAGCACTACTGCCCTGGACCGCAAACACCTGCAAAGAGTGGTGAAGACAGCGGAGAAGATCATCAGGACTCCACTCCCCTTTCTGCAGAGCATCTACCACCGCAAATCCAAAGGAGAGCTGATGCCATCCTCCGGGACCCCACCCACCCCCAGCACAGACTGTTCACACTTCTACCCTCAGGCTGGAGGTACAGAAGTGTGAAATGCAGGATAAACAGACTGAAAAACTCCTTCTTTCCCACCGCCATCAGAATCCTGTACAAATAAATTCTCAAAACTCTGCAACACAGCTTTGCAAGTAGGAACTCACACACCGGTTGCTAAATTTGCACATTGCTCATTTGTACAGTGTACATAGTCTCACCCCATCTGATGTCCATATCAACTCTGCTGCTAATTATCATGTACAGTCTACTGGTATTGAATGAATGAATCTTTATTTCGGATAGATTAAAAGTAAAGATTAAAAACAAAACAGAATAATATAACAAAGGGGAAAAAAATCCAACAAGGTCAATTTAACAATAACTCCTGTGATTATACAGTTCAACATAAGTTATCCGAAATGGGTGATGGCTGAAGCCGCAGCTTATTATCATTACAGAGAAATTCACACACTGGGTGCTAATTTGTAATTTGTATACTGCTCATTTTCACACTGTACATAGGCTTATGCCATCTCAGTTTCATGTCATCTCTGACATCAATGTGCCTGACATGTTTTGAGACCCAGAAAGCAGACACAGACCCAGAAATCAGCTGCTACATTCAGAATCAGAATCAGATTTATTGCCATTGTTCATGTAGTACACAAACTAGGAATTTGTCTCGGTGCAATGCTGCAACATTAAACATGATAAAAATAAAGATAGAAATAGAAAACTATACATGCAATAAAATGTAGAATATGAATGAGTATTACTAGTCAAGCAATTTTTAAATATATTAGCGAGCAGCAGATATTGTGGAGTACCACATAGTGCAGTCGGTAATGCAAAAAGAAAAATAGTGATAATTGACATGAGTCTGGTTGAGCTGCTGTACATAGTGCACGAGAGTCTAATAAGTCACTTAGTGTTCAGCAGTCTGATGGCAGAGGGGAAGAAGCTGTTCATGTGACGGGAGGTTTTAGTCTGAATGGACCGAAGTCTTCTACCTGAAGGGAGGGGGGCAAACAGTACGTGACCAGGGTGTGAGGGATCGGCTATGATCCGGCCTGCACGCCTCCGGGTCCTGGAGATGTACAGGTCCTGGAGGGATGGGAGCTTGCAGCCGATCACCTTCTCAGCAGCGTGCACGACGCGCTGCAGCCTTAGTCTGTCCCTGGCAGTGGCTCCTGCGTACCACACGGTTATGGAGGTGGTGAGGATGGACTCGATGATGGCCGTGTAGAACTGCACCAACATCTTGGTGGGTAGTTTGAGCTTCCTCAGCTGCCGCAGGAAGAACATCCTCTGCTGGGCCTTTTTGATGAGGGAGCTGATGGTTGGCTCCCACTTGAGGTCCTGGGTGATGGTGGTGCCCAGGAAGCGGAAGGAATCTGCAGTGGTGATGGGAGAGCCTGTGAGGGTAAGGGGGGGCAGAGGGGTTGTGACTTTCCTGAAGTCCATGATCATCTCCACTGTCTTCAGAGCGTTCAGCTGCAGGTTGTTGTGGCTGCACCAGGACACCAGCTGGGCCACCTCACTCCTGTAGACGGACTCGTCGCCATTGGAGATGAGCCCGATGAGGGTGGTGTCATCCGCAAACTTAATCAGCTTGACAGACTGGTGGCTGGAGGTGCAGGAGTTGGTATACAGGGAGAAGAGTAGGGGGGGAAAGTACACAGCCCTGGGGTGATCCGGTGCTGATGCTAACAGAGTCTGAGACAGTCTTACCCAGCCGCACATGCTGCCTCCGGTCCGTCAGGAAGTCGGTGATCCACCTGCAGAGGGAGTCAGGCACGTTGAGCAGGGACAGCTTGTCCTGGAGCAGAGCGGGGCAGATGGTGTTGAATGCAGAGCTGAAGTCCACAAACAGGATCCTGGCATAGGTTCCCGGGGAGTCCAGGTGCTGCAGGATGGAGTGGAGGGCCAGGTTGACTGCGTCGTCCACAGACCTGTTGGCTCGGTAGGCAAACTGCAGCGGGTCCAGGAGGGGAGTGGTGATGGTCTTGAGGTGGGGCAGGACCAGGCGCTCAAAGGACTTCATGACTACAGAGGTGAGCGCTACAGGTCTGTAGTCGTTAAGTCCAGTAATCCGTGGCTTCTTGGGGACAGGGATGATGGTGGAGGATTTGAGGCAGGTCGGCACGTGGCACAGCTTAAGGGAGGTGTTAAAAATGTCTGTGAAGACAGGAGCCAGCTGTTTCGCACAGTGTCTCAGGGTGGAGGGAGACACGCCGTCCGGACCGGGGGCCTTGCGCGGGTTCAGTCTGGAGAACTGTCTGTGCACGTCCTGCTCACTGATGACAAGGGCCGGGGGGGAGGAGGGGGGGGCCGCCTTTGATGAAGTGGGGACCGTGGAGGCAGTGGCGCTGGGGGGAGGGGGGGAGATGGACACAGCTGACGAGGTGTCAAAATGGGCATAATGTTGGGACAGTCTTTGACAAAGGGCTTTATCATCCTGACCTTTAGAAGCCTGAGGCCGATAGTTGGTGATTTGCCTCAGTCCTCTCCACACAGAAGCAGAGTCGTTAGCAGTGAACTGTTGCTGGAGTCTCTCAGAATACACAGATTTAGCTCTCTTCAGCTCTCTGCTAAACCGATATTTGACCTCCCTGTAGCAGTCCCTGTCTCCACTTTTCAACTCTGCTTCCTTCTCCTTCCTGATCTGTCTGAGCTTAGCAGTGAACCAGGGCTTGTCATTGGAGTACCTCACCCTGGTGCGCGATGGAAGTATGCTCTCTTCACAAAAGTGGATATATGAGTTCACAATGTCCGTGTACTCATCCAGATCATGCGTGGCTCCTTTAAACATGCCCCAGTCAGTTATTTCCATGCACGTGCTCAGCTTCTCCCCAGCTTCACTGGTCCATTTCCTTGTAGTGCTCACAACAGGTTTAGTGAGCTTCAGTCTCTGTGTGTATGTGGGAATCAGGTGGACCATCACGTGATCAGATAGTCCGAGCGCAGCGCGGGGAACAGCACGATACGCGTCCTTCACTGTAGTGTAACAGTGATCCAGCGTGTTCTTTCCTCTGGTGGGGCATTTAATAAACTGTTTGTATGGGGGAGATCGTGGCTCAGGTTGCTCTGGTTAAAGTTGCCAACCACAATAACCAGAGAGTCCGGGAAAGTTCGCTCCGTATGTTGAATGTGATCCGCGAGCGCGCGCTGAGCCTCGCGCGCGTCCGCGTCGGGCGGGACGTAAACAGCGGCCAGGATGAATGAAGCGAACTCAAGCGGGGAATAAAAAGGCTTGCAGTTAATGAATAAATATTCCAGAGCGTGAGAGCAGTGTTGGGAGATCACCGTTACATCAGAGCACCAGCTGCTGTTGATGTAAAAGCAGACTCCTCCTCCTGTAGACTTACCGGAGAGCTCTGTGTCTTGATCAGCACGAAACAGCTGAAATCCCTCGAGGAGGAGCACGCTGTCCGGAGTCACTTCCTTAAGCCAGGTCTCAGTAAAACAGAGGACACACGAGGTAGCGAGGTCCTTAAATCGCATCAGCAGTCTCAGTTCATCTACCTTGTTAAAGAGAGAATTAACATTGGACAGAAATATGCCAGGCAAAGCCGTGCGCGTGCCTCTCCTGCGAAGCCGCACGAGAGCGCCCGCTCACCTTCCTCTCTTTCGTCGTCTCACTTTTTGGGCTAAAAAGTGAACCAGATCAGCGGCAGGAGCCAAAAAAACTGGGAGTAGGTCCGTGGGAGTGAAAGTCCTGATATTTAGTAGCTCTTCACAGGTGTAAGAGCAGGCAGACACACAATTGACGAACAAAAACATACAAAGAAAAGCGCAGCAAAACACCGTGGCGACCACTGTGGGCGCCATCTTGGGTCAATTCACACACACACACACACACACACACACTCAAGCACACATTACACAATAAAGATAATTGAGTTGATTTCTGGGTCTGTGTCTGCTTTCTGGGTCTCAAAACATGTCAGCATGACTCCGTCCTCCCGGAAGCAGCTGCAACAGTTCTTAGGATTTGCTAACTTCTACCGCCGCTTCATTAAAAACTACAGCATTATTGCCCTTCCTCTTACTCGTCTCACCTCCTCCAAGGTGCCCTTCTGGTGGATGGAGAAGGCTGAGGCGGCCTTTGTGGAGTTAAAATCTCAATTTTCAAAACGGCCAAAAAACAGAGACCAACAGGCCTGTCGCGCGTTCAGACGTTTAGCCGTCCTGAGGTATTCCAAGTTCTTGTGGTCTGTCCAAATGATGAATGGCTAGGAGGCCCCCTCCAACCAATGGCGCCACTCCTCCAGTGCCAGCTTGACCGCCAGGAGCTCCCTGTCTCCGATGCCATAGTTCTTCTCCGCTGGGGAGAGATGGCGGGAGAAAAACGCACAGGGGCGGATCTTGTCGTCAACCGGGGAGCGATGGGATAGCACGGCTCCCACACCAGAGTCTGACGCGTCCACCTCAACCAGGCACTGCAGCGCGGGATCCACCTGCACCAAGATTGGAGGAGAGGAAAATTGAGATTTTAACTCCACAAAGGCCCTCTCAGCCTCCTCCGTCCACCAGAGGGGCACCTTGGAGGAGGTGAGACGAGTAAGAGGAAGTGCAATACTGCTGTAGTTTTTAATGAAGTAGCGGTAGAAGTTAACAAATCCCAGGAACTGTTGCAGCTGCTTCCAGGAGGACAGAGTTGTACTGACATGTTTTGAGACCCAGAAAGCAGATCCAGACCCAGAAATCAACTCAATTATCTTTATTGTGTAATGTGTGCTTGAGTGTATCAAATCAAAATCAAATCAAATCAAACTTTATTGTCATATTGCTGTACATACAACTGTAGTGCAGGCAAGATGAAATTGTGTTTCTCTCGGCATCCATATAAATAGAAGCAGCATGATTTAAGACACACTCACACATAGCTTCACCCCCCCACCCCCCATCCATTCACACATCCCTGAGACATACTTGGGAAAAACCTAACTAACTATAATATACAAATAATATACAAAATGTCCATAGGTGCAGTAGTATGTATGAGAGATTCCGGGTCAACTGTTCAGCATCCTGACAGCTTGTGGAAGGAAGCTGTTGATCAGTCTGGTGGTTCTGCCTTCTGATGCTGTGTGTGAATGTAGTAGCTGGGGTGAGCAGAGTACCGTACAGCCTGGCAACCCTATGGAGAAACAGAGACAGGGTAATTAGTAACCACACACTGGCGGAGCTGTACTGTGTTGTTAGCCTTACTGTTGGCGAGTTGGAGAACAGCTCAGGCTTGGTCCCGAATGCTCCGGCCAGGAAGACAGCATCTTCAGCCCCGGTTGCAAAGGGACAGGTAGAAGGAGTGATGAGGTGCAGGGAGTATATGGTCCGCCACCAGGTGGAGGAGGTCCGCCGCCACGGATTTCCACCTGTGCACAGGGGAGCAAGTGTGGAGAGGTGAATGCGATGAAAGGTGCTTACTTGGCATCGGGGAGTAGCACTCCCGAGAGGACGATGAGATGGAGGTGGTTCTCTTCAGGAAGGTGAGGAAGGAGAGGAGTAGCCTCCGGAGAATGATGAGGTTGAGAGTAATCTCGGTGATTGACAAAGTGTAGAGACGGTCTCATCAGACCAGGGAGAAAGACGACTCCGTGCAGACCTGAGGGCAGCACGGCTTAAATAGTCTAGCTGATGAGGAGGGCAGGTGTACGCGCAGCTGTGGAGAATCAGTCAACAGGCAGGCAGAGCAAATCACCACAGTACCACTGTAAGAATTTCATTGCACAGGAAATGTTGCATTTCTTAACTGTGCACATGACAATCAAGCCTTTGAATACTTGAATACTGAAAACCCTCCAGTGTGGCTGAATTACAACAATTCTGCAAAGATGAGTGGGCCAAAATTCCTCTACAGTGCTGTAAAAGACTTACTGCCAGTTATCGCAAACGCTTGATTGCAGTTGTTGCTGCTAAGGGTGGCCCAACCAGTTATTAGGTTTAGGGGGCAATCACTTTTTCACACAGGGCCATGTACGTTTGGATTTTTTTTTAAGTGTGACAAACATACAAAAAAATGAGAAATCAGGAAGGGGACAAACACTTTTTTACACCACGGTATATTCTTACTAATAAGAATAAGATATTCCTCCTAGTAAGAATGACATTCTTCCTTATCAGAATTATACTGGTATTAATTAGAATTCTTTACTACGAGGGGGGGTTTGAAAAATTCATAGGCTAAAAAGTTCATCGTGGTCAGATTTGACCATAGTCTCCCCTTCGGTCCACATACTTCTTCCATTGGTGTTGCAGTGCTTGGATTCCTGTGGTTCAAAAATAAACCACATTTGGTCAAATTTGACCACTATGAACTTTTTTTGGGCAGCGCGGTGGCGGAGTGGTTAGCACTGCAGCAGCACAGTAATTCACCCTTGGCCAGGGGATCCTGGGTTCGATCCCAGCCCCCGACCAACAGTGATTTGTGTGGAGTTTGCATGTTCTCTCCATGTCTGCGTGGGTTTACTCCGGGATTTCTCCAGTTTCCTCCCACATGCCAAAAACATGCAAGTTAGGTTAACTGGCATCAAACCTGGGGATTCTAAATTGTCCTTAGGTATGACTGTGAGAGTGAATGGGTCTGTCTCTGTGTTGGCCCTGTGATGGACTGGCAATCTGTCTCTCGCCCAAAAGATGCTGGGATAGGCTCCAGCCCCCCCCGCGACCCGAAAAGGATTAAGTGGAAGAAGATGGATGGATGGAACTTTTCAGCCCCCCTCATAGTAAAAAATGTGTTTTTGACAAGGAAGAATGTAATGCAATGTAATGTAATTCTTACTAGGAGGAATGCAATTTTGGATATTTAAAATGTAATTACAGATGGTAGGTCGTCGGCCTCCGTCGGTCTATGATGACCATGGAAGAGAATCCTAAACGTCTACTCTGCTGGAACAGCACCGCCTGTGGCTGAACAGGCCGATGCGCGAATGGCAGTCCCTGTCACACAGGTCGCACTTGTGGGTGGTCTCCGTGCTGCTGGGTCTGTGGCGGTTCTTCCTGCGGGTCCTTTTTTCATCTGCTGCAGCAGTCAGTCTCTCTCCACCCGCCTTGAACTGTCTGGTCAGGGTGCCTCTCCATTTGGAGCGGTCCATTGCAAGGTCCACCCAGCGCTCTGTGTTGATCTCCAGGGCCTTCATGTCTCTCTTGCAGACGTCTCTAAAGCGCAGCTGTGGGCGGCCAACGTCTCTCCTGCCAGTCGCCAGTTCTCCGTAGAGGATGTCTTTGGGGATTCTGCCATCCTCCATACGGTGAACGTGGCCTAGCCAGTGGAGCCTGCGCTGCCTGAGTAGAGTGAACATGGAGGGAAGGCCGGCGCGGGACAGAACTTCTGTGTTGGGCACTTTGTCCTGCCAGGATATGTCCAGGATGTGGCGAATGCAGCGCAAGTGGAAGGAGTTCAGTCTCTTTTCCTGCCGGGCGTATGTTGTCCACGTCTCACTCCCATAGAGCAGTGTGCTGCTAACGCAGGCGTTGTACACTGCCATCTTCGTCTTGACAGAGAGTTTGGGATTCTCCCACACTCGTGTGGTGAGGCGAGCGAGTGTGAAGGCTGATTTTCCAATCCTCTTGTCGATCTCTGTATCAAGGGAGAGGTTGTTGCTGATCGTGGACCCCAGGTACGTGAACTGATTCATGACCTCCAGCTTGTAGTCGTCGATGGTGATGGTTGGTGGTGCTTCCGTGCCTTGCGCCAAGACGTTAGTCTTCTTCAGGCTGATGGTAAGCCCAAAGTCCTTGCATGCCTGGGAGAAGCGGTCCATCAGGGTCTGAAGCTCCTGCTGTGTGTGGGTCGCGACTGCAGCGTCATCTGCGAACAGCATGTCTCTGATTAGAGCCTCGCGTACTTTGGTTCTGGCTTTCAGGCGGGCGAGGTTGAAAAGCCTGCCGTCAGATATTGTGTGCAGGTAGATTCCCTCTGTTGCTGTGCTGAAGGCATGCCTCAGGAGCATAGCAAAGAAAATCCCAAAGAGGGTTGGCGCAAGTACACAGCCCTGTTTCACTCTGCTGCATATGTTGAATGGCTCTGAGACGTTGCCGTCGTGCTGCACTATCCCCTGCATGTTGGTGTGAAACGATTCGATGAGGCTTTGCAACTTTGGTGGGCATCCTATCTTTGGCAGGATCTTGAAAAGGCCCTCTCTGCTGACCAGATCGAACGCTTTGGTGAGGTCGATGAAGGCGACGTACAGGGGCATGTTCTGTTCTCTGCATTTCTCCTGGAGTTGGCGGATGGAGAATATCATGTCTACCATCGATCGCTCAGCGCGGAAGCCACACTGAGACTTGGGGTAGACACGTTCGGCAAGCTTCTGTAGACGAACAAGAACAACTCGTGCGTAGACTTTGCCAACAACGCTGAGGAGAGAGATGCCCCTCTAGTTGTTGCAGTCGCTTCTCTCCCCTTTGATTTTGTAGAGGGTGATGATCTTGGTGTCCCTCATGTCCTGTGGTACGGCACCTTCCTTCCAGCACTGGCAAAGGACGTCATGCAATGGCAGCAGTAGGGCGGTCTTGCAGTGCTTGATCAGGTCGGGGGGTATGCCGTCGTTGCCGGGTGCCTTGCCAGCGGCCAAGCTATTAATGGTCTTGCTGAGTTCATCGATGGTTGGCTTGGCGTCAAGTTCATCCATGGATGGCAGGCAGTCGATGGCATCAAGGGCTGACGGTGTCACGGTGTTCTGTCTGGAGTAGAGGTCGGAATAGTGTTCCACCCATCTCTCCATCTGCTTGTTCTTTTCTGTGATCATCTCCCCAGTGGAGGATTTGAGGGGGGGCCGTCTTGCTCTGAGCCGGACCAAGTGCTTTCTTGATGCCATCGTACATACCACGGATGTTCCCTGTTATGGCAGCAGTTTGAATGTCTTGGCTGAGCTGAGTCCAGTACTCGTTGGCACAGCGCCGAGCAGTCTGCTGAACTTTGCCTCTCGCAGCCCTGAGAATCTGGAGATTCTTCTCGTTTGGGTACTTCTTGTACTCAGCAAGTGCTGAGCGCTTGGCTTCAAGGACGGGGGTCATCTCAGTCAACTTGGCATCAAACCAGTCCTTTGACTTCGTGGTCGTCCTCCCAAAGGTAGCCAAGGCTGTGCGGTGGATGGTGTTTCGCAGCTCTTCCCACTTCTGCTTTGCAGATTCTCCTTCTTGTGGTACACCAAGTTCCTTCTCAAAGGTGGAGGCAAACTGCTCAACAAGTTCTGGTTGGGCCATCTTGCTGGTGTCAATCCGTGCCTTTCCAGGCTGTCTAGCACGATGGAATTTCTTCAGCTGCAGCTTGACCTTGCAACACACCAATGAATGGTCTGTGTTGCAATCTGCACTCTGGAACGAACGGGTGATTAGCACGTTCTTCAGTGAGGTGCGCCTGGTCAGGATCAAGTCCAGCTGGTGCCAGTGCTTTGAGCGCGGATGTCGCCAGGAAACCTTGTGTTGGAGCTTGGTCTTGAAGAACGAGTTTGTGATGCACAGATCGTGATATGCGCAGAACTCGAGCAGCCGCTGTCCGTTGTCGTTCATTCTGCCCACGCCAAATGGTCCAAGACAGGAGGGCCAGGAGTCATGGTCAGCACCCACTATGGCATTGAAGTCTCCAAGGAGAATGAGTTGTTCAGAGTTGGGGATGATCCTGACAGTTGCTGCAAGATTCTCGTAGAATTCGTCTTTTGCCTCTGGTGTGGCTGTCAGTGTTGGGGCATACACACTGACGAGGGTGACTGGGCCTTGAGTGGTGTTCAGGCGGAGGGTGAGGAGTCGTGCAGAGCCATTGCTGCCCGGTTCCACCATCTTCAGCAAGGTGTTCTTCACTGCGAAGCCCACTCCGTATTCCCTGTGTTCATCACTGCCCTTTCCCTGCCAGTAGAACGTGTAGTCCTTCTCTCTCAGTGTGCCTGCGTCAGCCAACCGTGTTTCCTGGAGAGTGGCGATATCCACTTCCAGTCTCTTCAGCTCATTATTGATGATGGCAGTCTTCCTGGTGTTGTTGATGTCCTTGAGGTTAGCAGCGAGTCCTGTCATCATAGTGCGGACGTTCCAAGTTCCCAGTTTTAGAGTTGGTCTCTTTTGTTTTTTTGTCTTGCCTGGTGCGAAGGTTCTCAGCCTGCCGTTCGGACTTCTCCTCATCCCCATGCACCCAATGAGGAAAGCAAGCTGTGGCGGGACAACACCTTATTGGCTGGGGGCTGCCCAGCTTGAGGCGGGCGGTAGCTGTCCAGTGAGATCCGATGATCCCTCCCACCGTTGGGAACAACCCCTGGCGCCGCGCTCTACGCCATTTGAGTGGTGGCTTATAACCGGTAACTGTTATTCCCCGTGTTTTGTCTACGCCGAAGGCGAAGCTGGAGTGTCCTCTCCAGTGATCAGGTGTTCTACCTTCCAGCGTTGGGCGTTGGTAGGATTCAAGCCTGGGCAGGAAGATATGGAGGACAAGATGTTGCCCATGCAGCATGTCCCCCCTCTCCACGTCACTGATGAATCCAAAGGAACAGCAGGGCTGCTACAGTTTGGTACCAGCGCCGTCGCAGGAGCTGCCAGAACAATGTTGAGCTCAACAGAGAACTGCCTTAGGGACTCCGACTCCGGATTTTTCCTCAGGGTTGACTCCCGAAGCCTTTCCCGTGACCGGGTGTGCCGCAAGGCAGCGGAGGTTTGAAATCAGGGTTTACCTTCCCCTAGATGGGCTACCTTCCCAGGTTGATGAGCCACCATCTACCCGAAGCATCTGGTTTTAAGGTGCCAGAGATCCGCCCTCGCCACTTCTCCTATTAGTAAAAGCAGTTCCGCCGGGCTTAGAGACTAAACCACATGGGCAGGCTAGGAGTTGGACTTAGTTGTCAGAGGCTTTTCGAGATGCACGCCATAAGGAGCATTTTATGAGCACTGGGAGCTTAACCCCAGTGCCGCTCCTGGCTATGACAACCTTGGAACAGATGGTAGAGTGGCTTGATTAAATGTTAAAATGGCTTCCCATAGTAGGTGCTGCTGTGGGCCCCTCCCCCATCCCAAAACACTCACAGGCAGCCCAGTCCTCCCGCAGCACTGCCTCCCAGCTGCAGTCAAGTGATATTCACCCCTCTGCATCCAGACTGCAAATGAATCACACATGAAAACTAAAAGATAAATAAATAATAAACTAAAGAAAACAGTAACTTTGCCATAGTGTCTTTTTTGGGTCACTTTTGCCGGTCCCACACTCAGATAGAGGAGGAGGGCTGGGAGAAAGTTTATTTGTTGTTCTAAACATATTTCATGTTGTTGTTTTTTTTACC
Organism: Pholidichthys leucotaenia; assembly: GCA_020510985.1. Taxonomy (NCBI): domain Eukaryota; kingdom Metazoa; phylum Chordata; class Actinopteri; order Cichliformes; family Pholidichthyidae; genus Pholidichthys; species Pholidichthys leucotaenia. The sequence goes on along the minus strand of CM035847.1, from coordinate 284,450,481 downwards.
CAGTTTTTGTCTTTTGCATGACATTATTTCTCTCTCCTACAGCATTCATTACAAATGCATTGATGTGTGTTACCATGTAATTATTGGGAAAAAGTGATGTCATTTCTCCTAGGAAGAATGATGTCAAGAATTGGATTATGGATATTTGCATTTAAGTCTAGTGATTAAAGGGGTCATTGACTGCCCTTTTTCCACATTTTAACAGCTCACATGTCTTAAAGAATGTTTGTGACATATTTTGTTCACATTTTCTTTAATTTTTTAATTACTGAAGCAAATCTGTTTTGTATTTTTCATGGTTTTCTTGAAACACTCTGATTTAAAGCCTATTACTTTAAGAAACATCCTTCACCCCTTCAACTCTGCCCTCCCTCTTATGTCAGTTAGCCATTAGCTGACTAGCTTCTAGCCTTCTTCTAGCACTGTGCGCCAGGCGATCCCCCCCCCCCCCCCCCCCCCCCCCCCCCCCCAGTCGCCGCAACTGACCTGGCCCAGGATCAGAGGCTGCTGGCTGACCCGAGCTGCCAAGCCACGGGATCTCAAAGGGCAGTGTCTCGCTCTGCGGGACTCCACTCCCACGGCCAGCTGGGGGACGCCCCGTCATGAGTCAGCTCCCCTACATTGCCCGCAAGAGCAGAGCGGAGTCGCGCGGCGCCCCAGAGGACAGTGGGGGAGCTGGCCGTGAGAGCCAGCAGCCTTGAGTCTCAGTGTGGGTGGTTGCCGCGATCAACGCCGATGCTGGCAATTTGCTGTTGAATCACAGCAAAATTATTGGGAGATGGGTCGGAGTGATGAGAGGTATATTGTGGACTGTGGACTGGTGAACCACGTGGTAACAGGGATTGCTATTCGGGTGACTAAATCTGAAGAAAATAACAATATAAGCCACGCTTGGTGCAAGCCTCCTGGTACCAGTGTTAGCTGGGGTGCTAATAGCTCAGGGGCTAATAGGTTACCTTTAGCATCCCTTCCATCTACATGACAGACAGCTAGGGGGTCCAATAATAGAGCAGTGGACGGGTCTCAAGGGCAGCTGTGGCTTGGCTGTTTCTAATCATGACGTTAACGATTTACGTGGAAGAGTCAAAAATGTTTCTGGCATTTCTGGGAGAGAAAAACAAGACAAAGGCAGTTTTTTTTTGTTTAGTTTTTTTTAAAGAGAATTGACTGTTTTGATATTTTTGGGATAATTACATGACCAGTAGATACATTTCAGACAGCTGAATCTGTCATATTCTGGTGAGTGCGTACCCCCTCCTTCCCGTTTTCTCCTCAGGCAACCATCACACCTGGGAGATTAGATACACCTGCTGCCTCTGCTCAGCCAGCGCTTATAAGGATCTGTTCTTCGGCGCCTCAGCACTGGCTCATTTGGGTATACTGCCTCAACTAAGAAAAAAAGCAAGTATTGTTATATGTTTGGTGAAGTTTCCGTACTCACCACCTCTTGTCTCTCCTCTTCTCCAGGTTGCTGCCATCTGTGCGGGTGCATCTTCGGGGATTGCATGCGCTCACCTGCCCCATCATCCGCACTCAGCTGCTACTACTCTCCACCTGGTCAGACACCATCAACTTCCTTACGAACCACTTCATCCTGCTGGTTTGTCTCTCCCCTCTGGGGGTTCCTGGTGGTTTGTCTGTTCAGCCAAAGTAAGTAGCAGTCTAGTTTTCCCACAGCCTGGCCTCCGTTCCTTGCTAACAGCTCTCGTCTCTCTCTCCACAGGCCACTTCCTCTGGCGAGTGACATTTTCTGTAGCTGTGCTCCAGTTCCTTTGGAAATTTAATAAAACTTTGTTTAATAAAAATTGTGTGTCCGGTTTGTTCTCCTGTTGTTGCATTCTGCATGTGGGCTGTCTATACTATTAATCATGACAAAAACCTACAAACACATCATTTTTCAGGCAAAGGCCCTTTTAAATGTTAAATGGTTTGCCATTTACCAGGCTGCACGGTGGCGCAGTGGTTAGCACTGCGGCAGCACAGTTTACCCTTGGCCAGGGGATCATGGGGATCGTGGGTTCGATCCCAGCCCCCGACCAACAGTGATCTGTGTGGAGTTTGCATGTTCTCCCCGTGTATGCGTGGGTTTACTCCAGGATTTCTCCGGTTTCCTCCTACATGCCAAAAACATGCAGGTTAGGTTAATTGGAGACTCTAAAGTGGCCCTAGGTGTGAATGTGTGTGTGAATGGTTAAGGGATAGTGCCGTATCGTGGTTGCTTCATCCATCCAGGTGGTGGATGACCCTCAATTTCCCCTCTGGGGATCAATAAAGTATACTAAATCTAAAAAAAAAATAAAAATAAAAAAATGCTGCTCTTTGAGAAGAACAATACGTGATTTCCCGTCAGATTTTCCAAAAGTCTTCAATAACACCAGGAAAAGTCACTAGATTTGTATAGTGACAAAGTCACTAAGTTGGCAACACTACCTCTTCTCCTCCGAGCAGAGGGTGTACCTGACTATCCAGGAGGCAGTCTGTTAAGTAGTGATGTGATAAAATCACAGACGAGAACAGCCAATCCAAACGAGGTGTTTCAGGCAGAGTTGTGGTCCTACTTTCTGTGGGAGCTGTGCAGGAGGTCTTTGGGCTGTTTCTAAAATAAAGAGAAAAACCAAAACACATCTTCAAGATCACACATGGAAAGTTGTGCCGTTTTGATAACAAGGAAGACAAATCAGTGTTAAGAATATTATGTCATAATTTGTATCGTATGGCATTGGGTGTTTTCAAATGATGCTGCCTGATCTCTGCATGGATGTGTTTTTAGAGAGAAAAAGATGTAAAAAAAAATAAACAAAACACAGCTGCTGGCCTTCATTACAAAGTGGCTATGTAATAACTTGGTCAAACTCACTGCAGCTGGAGTCCTTGGCATATTACTGACAGGGTAATGTGGGGGAAATACACAGTAAATAGCAGTCACAGATGTTACAAATAGAAACAGCAAAGCTTTCCCAGAGGTTTTGTCATGAACTGCGTTAAACCTTCTTCCAATCCAGTTCCCTGACGTGTGGCTGTCTTTCTTCTTTTTTTTTTTTTTTTTTTTTTCTTTCTTCTTGTACTGTTGTTCTCTATGTCCTCCTGGTAGTGCACTTTGGAGCCACTGGATCTTGGCTCCCTGCCAGCAGACAGCCACGCCTCCCTCTGCCAGTTCTCACCAGCTGTTTGTCATCTTCGTTTGTGCACTCCTGTTTGTTCTTGCATGCACACACACGTACACACACACCATTCATTCTCACTCACATACTCTGACACTCACTCATGCACCTGTCTTCACTCACACACACCCGCGCACTCATTACTCACACCGGCATGCACTCAACTCATTAGTGGTCGCACTATATTAGATCTGTATTCGCTGTGGTGTGTTGCCAGATGATTGTTTGTCCTGACTGTCTTCAGCTCAGTCAGCTGCATTGTCTTCCTGGATCGTCCGCTGGGTTTTTTTGCTATGAACGTCTCGGTTCCTGGACCTATGAGTACTCTCTGTTTTCCCTCGCTGCCCAGGTCCATCTGGAAGCGCTGTGGAGCCTCTCTTTCCTTGCCCTCGCTGCTCAGTTCCGTCGGTAGTACCATGGTTTCCCTCCGTATCTACTCTCCTTTAGCTTGGAGCATCCAGCATGTAATCCCAGTGACTCCTCATCGTACTTGTTTCTCTATATGTTAACTTGGACTGTATCTCACCTTTTGTTGATAAAGCACACTCAACTTTCTCCTGCGTTTGGATTTGATGTTCTAATCCCACATGCGCTGCGTTTTACGCACACATATGACAGGTTTAGGTCTGCATCTCTGCGAAGACAAGCAGGAATTTTCTACACTGACCCGAGGGTGAAAATTGTGATTGGTCAAAATTAACTCTGCAGCACTGTAAGAAAATAAATGTTAATTAAAAGTCATAATTACAGTCTGTGTTCTTAAAGGTTCCATACTGTGCATTTTCCAGTGATTAATTTTACATTTTAACCACTGTAGTTGTTAAACATCAAAAAACATTTCAAACAAGCTGTTTGTCTTTGCAACTTTTTCTCCTAAATTTTCAACTCTTCTCAAAAATTTGTAACTTTTCTACCAAATTTGTGACTTTCGCTTGTAAATTTGTAGCTTCTGTCTTGTAAATTAGGATTTTTTTTTTGGATTTTTTCCTCAAAAATTTGCTACTTTTTTCTTAAAACTTTGTGACTTTTGTCTCATAAATTTGTGACTTTTTTTTATTATATTGCAACATTTTTTTTCCTTGAGTACTTTTGCATTGTTCATATGGATGCTGATTAATTTTTACCTCCGCCAAGGAGGTTATGTTTTTACTGGCATTTGTCTGTCTGTCTGTCTGTCTGTTACCAACATAACTCAAAAAGTTATGAACAGATTTTGATGAAATTTTCAGGAAAGGTGTGTAATGGCACGGGGAACAGATGATTAGAGTTTGGTGATGATCTGAGAGTGCATACCTCCACCAAGGGCTTTGTTTGTATTTGTGCAGCAGGATTACACAAAAACTACTGGATGGATTTGGATGAAATTTTCACCAGAGGTGGTTCTTGGGCTAGAGAGGAACCCCATTATATTTTGGTGATGATCTGACAATGCATACCTCAGCCAAGGCTCTTATCTTCTCACAGTGTGTTAGCAACAATACTCCAAAACTGATAGACAGACTTTGATGCAATTTTCACCACAAGTGGCTATAGGCCTACACACAAACCCATTACATTTCGGAGGTGATCCATGAGAAACGGAAGGAGCCTTGGCGAAGGTATGTGCTCTATGAGTGCTTTTCTAGTTTATTCTATGTAATGATTTCTGTGTAGCTCTGGAGCCACAAGTGGCTTTTTTTTTAATTAATCTTTTTTAAGAGCATACAATGATTGTAAAGAGAGTGTCACAGCTACAGCTTTACTCCCCCCCTCAGAACACCCATACCATCACCAAGGCCCTCACTGGGTCAACAATAGAACAAAGGCTCTGTCCAGTGCAATAACAAAATATCAAGTATACAATACACATAAGGAGAAAAGAGAAGAAGGAAAAAGGAGGGGGGTCAGTCTGGAGGCAAGGTTTGCAATGACTGAAAGTAATCTATGAACAATTGCCATTTATGAAAAAAATTAGCTGAAGAACCTTTTACTGCAAATCTTATCTTTTCTAATTTAAGAAAAAACATGACATCCTTAAGCCAGAGGGAAGTAGAAGGGGGTTTGGGAGATTTCCATGCAAACAAAATGTGGCATCTTGCTAAGAGAGATGTAAAGGTTAATATATCTGACTCTACTTAGTCAATGTGATGGGAGTTAACAGACAGACCAAATATAGCCATGAGGGGGGCTGGAGAAACATTTTTCCCCAGAGCCTTAGACATGATTTCAAAATAGTGACCCCCAAATTTCTGTAACCCAGGACAGGAAAAAAACACAACTAAGATTACAGGGAGAGGCGTGGCATTTTGTCATGTTCAGGCGAGCGCACGCCCCCGCCTTCCTGTCAATGATCCCCCAACTCCTCAGGCAATCAGCACACCTGCGTGATTGAACACACCTGCCGCTCCTTCCTCGCCAGCACATAGAAGGACCATCAAGCGGAGGCTTCAGTGCTGGCTCGTTGGGTATACTGCCTGCATATTAGCAAAGAAACTAATATTATATTCACAGGATTTATGCCTTATTCCTCTCCTTTTTTCTCTTTCCCAGGTTGCTCCCATCAGTGTGATGCATCTTCGGGGATCATTGTGCACTCAACTGCTCCATCATCCTCACCCAGCCTTAGCTACCTGTTTCCACCTGGTCAGACACCACCCAGCTCCTTCCTGTTCCTACTCCCTGCCAGCTTCATCCTGCTGATTCGTCTATTCCTGCTGGGTCTCTCTGTCAGGATCTCTGCTCAACTCACGTAAGTGGCAGATTTGTCTTTCCACTTTCCTTCCTTCCTCCCAGTATTAATCAGCTCTTGTCTCTCCCCACAGGCTGAGTCTTCCTCTGGCGAGTGACGTTTTCCTTAACAGTGCTCCACATTTTGAAATTAATAAATTCTTTAAACGTTGCTTCTCTGTGTTGTGTGAGTTTTCTCTGGTGTGGCACCCTGCATGTGAGCTGACCATTCTATCAATATGACAGAAGGAGCCAGCCAGAACGTGAACTCAGCGGGCGCTGCATCAGCGGAACACTCCACTCTCCACCGCCTCGACTCCAGAGAGAGACAGGTGGCCGTGCTCACGCAACAGCTGCAGACTATTGTGCAGCAACTGAGCACGGTCACCGAGCATTTGGCCCATATATCTTGCCCGGCTCCCTCCATTCCACCTGCTGCCCCTGTTTTTTCAACCGTACGCCGAACAACTTCCATTCCCTCACCTGCCCTGTATTCAGGAGAGGTGGGGAAATGCAAGGACTTCCTTTGTCATGTTCGGCTTTATCTGGGCCAGTTGGGCGGGGAGTACCCGGACGAGATTTCCAAAATTCATTTCATGACGCTCCTGCTGCGGGCCCTTAGTTGGGGCTGATCTGTTCTCGACAGCCTGGAGGGTCCCAGCTACACATTCAGTCGTTTTCACAGCCCACCGTGGGTGCAGTAGGGGCCCAACTGGGCTTCACCGCAGGTGCCATTACTCCCCGGTGCGAGGTCATGGGGGGCTGGGGGACTCTCTTGTCACCGCCGTTGTTGGGCACCGGAGCTCCCCTTCTCTGGCTTCCTCTTCCCAAGCTGGTTTTGCCCGTGGGGAGGCTGCCTCCCGGATCGCCACTCCTGCGCTGGTGGCTGAAGGACCCAGGTCGTCCACCAGAAGAACTGTGTTATGGGGCTAGGTGATTCATGTTCCCTGGTCAGCTGCCCGGTCCACTCTCCCGGGTGGTCCGACTAATTTTGGACCTAGACAGGCCACCCGACTGGTCTCCTTCCATTGCCCCTTGGGCCTGGGATGCTAGTCGGCCACCTGAACTTTTGGACTCCTGGGTAGGGGGGTATTGGCCTAGGTTTGGGTTGGTAGGAGGTTTATCTAATTTTTCTTGTGTTTTGGTCCCTGTGTTGTTTGTTATTTGTTTGGGTCCCTCCAAACCAAGTTTCCCCCACCACCCACCCTGGTTGGTTTGGCTGTTTCCACGGGGGGAAGGGGGAGTTGTTTTTTTCTCTCCTTATTTTTTCTAGGGTGTCTGGTTTCCACCCCTGGGGGGGGGGGCTGTCATGAACTGGGCGAATGTTTTAGCACAGTTCTGTGATGCTGTGGCTATTTGGTCTTTTTTCATTTGTTTTGTTGCCAAATTTCCATCAGGTGCTGTCTGAGAACCTTTTTGGTCCACCGGCTCTTTGACAGCGCAGCCATGCCCCCCTCCTCTGTCAGTGGAACCAGCTGTGTCCTATGGCGTTCTCCCACGCACACACCCTAATGATTCACACCGGCAAGCTCTCTCATGATTAGGCACGGCTCTATTTCAGCCCCTGATCTGTTGGGAGAGATTGCCGGATCATTGTTTGGATCCCTGTACAGAGCTACACTATCACCGATCCCTTCAGTGTTCGAAGCTATTCTACGGTTAATTTCTTCTGTGTTTGTTCACCGCCGCTCTAGCTTGGAAGCCCTGCCCATTTCTGTCAGTACCGCTTCACACTGAGTGACGTGCTCATCGGCCCCAGGTTGTTTGTGTTTGCCGTGATTCCATTGGATGACTTGGACTGCTCCAGCTGATGTACTGACTGTTTGGAACATTTTTTCCCCCTCAAGTCTCCTCACTTGAACTGTAGAGCCATCCTGGAGGACTCCTTTGTTAATCCCGAGCTCCTCACCTGCCTAACCAAACAGCTAGCTTCATTCTGTGCACCTTATCTGTTATTTTGTGCTGCTAATTCATTTGTTGTAATAAAAACACACGACGATCTCCAGCGAGTGGGTTTTGATTCCTTTCCTCTAAAAGCGCACAGGGAAAGTCATAACAAAAACAAAGGAATACGCTGAAACAAAAATAGAAATTTAGATAATAAGGCCATTTTCACTGCATTAGTTCTACCTATCAAAGACAGTGGTAGAGAATTCTACCTCTGCAAGTCAGCCTTGACCTGACTCAACAGTGGAAAAAAATTAGCAGCAAAAAGAGTGGTTGGAGTGTGGGTCATGTTGATCCACAGATATCTAAATCCCGACAAGCTAAGTTTTAACAGAGCAGAGGAATTTATGGGATAGCATTCACTCTTAGAAAGACTGACTTTATAGCCAGAGAAAGAGCCAAACTGCTTTAAGAGGGATAATATTGGTGTAATACTAGTCAATGGACCTGATACATACAGCAGGACGTCATCTGCATAAATTTCAGTTCAATACCAGATCGAGAGACACCATGAAAGAGTGGAAGAGATTTCAGAGCAATTGAGAGTGGTTCAATGGCTAAGCCAAAAAGCAAAGGAGAAAGAGGACACCCTTGTCTAGTGCCACGCGATAATGTAAAATAAGTGGAGTGTGTGTCATTAGTATAAATGCTAGCCTGGGGGGCAGTGTAAAGAAGTCTAATCCATGATATGAATCTGTCACCAAATCCAAATTTATGGAGTGTAGTAAAAAGTTAATTCCACTCAACTCGATCAAATGCTTTTTCGGCATCAATTGAGATAACAACCTTAGGGACTGAAGAGGAATTTCTGGAAAAAAAAATCACATTCAAAAGTGTGCAAACATTATAAAAGAGCTGGCGGCCTTTGATAAACCCATTTTGTTCTGATATATTAAGAAGAATATTTTCAAGACGAATTGCTCATACTTAAATTTCTGAATAATATGTGCAGCTGTAGTCACGGGAACATCAAGCTGCTTGGAGATGGTCTTATAGCCTTTACCTTTAACATGCTTTTCTTTCTAATCTCCTGAGACAACTCTCTCCTTTGCTTCCTCTGGTCCATGTTTAGTGTGGTACACACCATGTCAACAAACAGCACAGTGACTACTTGTCACCCTTTAACTAGGCCGACTGACTGATTACAAGTTTGTAGACACCTGTGATGTTAATTAGAGGACACATCTTGGTTGAACATGTCCCTATGGTCACATTATTTTCAATCTTTTCTAGGGGTACCATCATTTTTGTCCAAGCCTGTTTCATGAGTTTGTTTTTTAAAATAATTCTGTTGAACCACAATTCAAAAGCATTGTCTGATTTTCATTGGTTAATTTTCATAGAATTTTTATTTATTACCACTTTTGTCAGATTCAAGTTATTTCTGTGACCATTGTGGGTTTTTCTTTCATTAACAGAGGGGTACCAGCAATTTTGTCCACGGCTGTAAGACTTCTTGAACAGCCTCCTTTTTCTTCCCTTGGAGGTTTAATTCACAATTGTTATCTGACAACGCATTTAATGCCTTTATATCCTCCTCAACGGATGATTTCATAGTCCTAAACAAATCAGACTCTATCAGTTTTTCGTTATTATGGGAGTCACTCAAAGCATATTTGCGTGGACAAATCATTTCTTATTCAGCGTATACTAATAAAAATTTGCAAGGCAAAGTGCAAGAGCTCACATGAAAAATTTCAGATATAGACAAATTAAATTCAGTTAACCCAAGCCCGACCTTGTTGAAGTGTCGGCTCAGTTTACTGTCGGAGCTCGATCTGATAACAACAGGATGCTGAACGTCTTCTATTACACCCCCATGTCAATTATTATGGATATGGCGATAAATCGGGCAGGTCGGCTCGGTTTACAGTCGGAGTTCGTTCTGATAACAACAGCAGATGCTGAACGTCTTTTATTACACTCCCATGTCAATTATTATGAATATGGCGATAAATCGGGCAGGTTGTTGGTTCATCAGTTAAAAAGACAAGCCACATCTCGATTGATTCCCACAATTAGAGACTCCACTGGTTCAATCACTTCTGACCCAAATATTATCAATACAGTTTTTAAGTCCTTTTACTCCTCTCTTTATGAATCTGAATCTCCACCTGAAACAGCATAAATTACTTCCTTTTTCAAAAATCTCAGTGTACATAGTGTTGACCCGGATGTGGCTAGTGAGCTTGACGCTCCCTTTAGTTTGCAAGAAATTACAGCAGCCATTAAAACAATGTAAAGTAATAAGGCCCCTGGTCCTGATGGATCTGGTGTTGAGTTTTTTAAAAAAAATAAAGTTTGTCCCTACTGAATGTTGATGCCAAAATTTTAGCTTAAGATCCACGGGACTGTAGCCAACCTCCCTGGACGTGGCCGCAGGAGGAGACGGATAATATGAATGGTAACAAAAGAGCCCAGAACAACCTCTAAATACCTTCATGGTGAACTCCAAGGTCAAGGTACATCAGTGTCAGATCAGGTTTAGGTTACTTTATTTGTACCCATAGGTAGATTTGTTCACCATCCGTCATTGTTTGAGCCAAAGTGGACTTCATGGGAGACGACCAAGGAGGCCACCACTGTTGAAAACAAATCATAAAAAAGCCAGACTGGAATTTGCCAAACTGCATGTTGACAAGCCATAAAGCTTCTGGGAGAATGTCCTATGGACAGACGAGACAAAACTGCAACTTTTTGGCAAGGCACATCAGCTCTATGTTCACAGACGCAAAAATGAAACATACCAAGAAAAGAACACTGTCCCTACTGTGAAACATGGAGGAGTTTCTGTTATGTTCTGGGGCTGCTTTGCTGCATCTGGCACAGGGTGTCTTGAATCTGTGCAGGGTACAATGAAATCTCAAGACTATCAAGGTATTCTAGAGAGAAATGTGCTGCCCAGTGTCAGACAGCTTGGTCTCAGTCGCAGGTCATGGGTCTTGCAACAGGATAATGACCCAAAACACACAGCTAAAAACACCCAAGAATGGCTAAGAGCCAAACATTGGACTATTCTAAAGTGGCCTTCTATGAGCCCTGATCTAAATCCTATTGAACATCTATGGAAGGAGCTGAAACATGCCATCTGGAGAATGCACCCTTCGAACCTGAGAGAACTGGAGCAGTTTGCTCATGAGGAGTGGGCCAAAATACCTGCTGAGAGGTGCAGAAGTCTCGTTGACAGTTACAGAAATCGTTTGATTGGAGTGATTGCCACAAAAGGTTGTACAACAAAATATTAAGTTAAGAGTACCATCATTTTTGTCCAGGCCTGTTTCATGAGTTTGTTTTTTAAAATAATTCTGTTGAACCACAATTCAAAAGGATTGTCTGATTTTCATTGGTTAATTTTCATAGAATTTTTATTTATTACCACTTTTGTCAGATTCAAGTTATTTCTGTGACCATTGTGGGTTTTTCTTTCATTACAAGAGGGGTACCAACAATTTTTTCCACGTCTGTATGTGTAAAGTTAGGGGACGTGATCTGAAACATCAATTGGGTGGTATTTGGAAGAGTTTACCTTAGAAAGAAGAGAGCTGTCAACAAAGAAGTAATCAATGCGAGAATATGTTTGATGTACTTGTGAAAAAAGAAAACTCGTTAGCTTGAGGATTACAGAACCTCCAGGGATCAACAAACCCATTTTTGAACATGAAATCAGAAATTGACTTGGACATGGAGGATTGGGTCATAGTGTGGGGGTTTGAACGGTCTAGAGAAGGATTAATAACACAATTCAGATTGCCACCCAATATCAAAAGGTGGGTGTTCAAGACCGGGAGGGTACTAAATAACCAGTCGGTAAAATTTGGGTCATTGAAATTGGGCGCATAAACATTTACCAACAATACAGGGTTATGGTGCAGCATACCTGCAACAATTAAGTATCTTCCATTTTTGTCAGTTATTATCTTAGAGGGGGAAAATGGACTCTCTTATTGATCAAAATTGCAACCCCTCTAGCCTTGGAATCAAAATTTGAATGAAACATGTCCCAAACCCAAGGGCATCTGAGTCTGAATTGGTCTCTATTACGCAAATGAGTCTCCTAAAGGAAAGCTATATCAATGTCTAAATGCTTAATATGTGAAAATATTTTTGATCGCTTAATTGGATTATTCATGCCTTTAACGTTCCAGCTTAAGAAACTAATGCTCGATCCAGTATGACTGTTATGTGAATTGGTGTTAACCATCAGCAGTATCACAAAGGTGACTGTCTTGCCCCTCATGACTGGGGTAAGGGGAAAAGGGAAGAAAAAAGGGAAACAAAATAAAACCAAAAAGCTTCCATACACAGAGAGACAAAACTCAAGAACCAACAACCCAACCCCCCCCCCCACCCCCCCACATAACTGCACATGTAGTGTCCCCATCCCCAAACGATAAGAACAACTGTGCAGACTCCAAAAGGAGCCATACTCAAAGAGTTGCTTTCGACTGAGTAGCTAAGCTAACTTACAAGTGCCTACAGAGACAGAACTTAAGTATGAAATATATGGGACACAGTAATTGACAATCTGAAATAATATGACAGCTATAAACTGCTGAAAATGCAGAGTATAAAAACAAAAAAAGAGAAAAAAAGTTATTTTATAGCATAGCATGGCTGCAGCAATCAAGGAGAAAAAATAACGTGGATATATTAAACCTGGAACAACATGAATAGAAAAAATATTGTGATCCTCCAGTAGTTAACGGTATTGTTCATACAGGCAGTCAATGTCCTGAAGTGAATTATAATATGGAATCATATTTGTTCAATTTACTCACTCACAAAAAAAACTAAGATGCAGTCTCATTGGATGAGTTCTTCACGAATGCCATGGCATCCTCTGGCGATGTAAACTCTTGCTGCTCGCCTCTGTATGTTATGCGCAACCGGGCAAGATATAGCAGACCAAATCTGATTCCCTCAGTCTTGCGCAGCTGGCGGCGAACATTATTATCCGCTGCAGCTCTCTGGCTCTCTTGAAGATATCGACACAGTCCGTGTGGTAGTGAAGCTTTACCACAATAGTGCGGGGGCGACCTCCAGGTTTTGGCTTCAGCATAAGAGACCGGTGGGCACGATCCACAAACGGCTCCTCATCCAAACCGAAAGCCTCCCTTAGTAGTTTGGATACACTGGCCGCAGACAGGGGTGGTGGGGTCGTCCTCAGGGACACTAATAATCCTTATATTCTGACGACAAGCTCTCGACTCCAAATCTTCACATTTTTTTCTCCAGCCTCATGCATTCTTCAGATAGATGTTCCACTTTATGCTGGAAAGTAACAGTGTCATCAGAGCAAATGGAGAGAGAGAGTGCTCCATCTCAGTAACCGTAACTTTAAGCCCCGCGGCGTCCAACTTCATGGAGGAAATACTACCAGTCAGTTCTGTTTTCAGAGTGAGCAGTTCGGACTTGATAGACGTTAAATTGTCACTCAGTGCTGCTTGAAGCTCGGTCTTAAATATCGCTGCAACCTCATTACGAAGGCTGGAAAGAATCTCCGTTTTTAGCGCAGCGATGTCTGCCGTCAGAGGTGGCGTGTTGCAGGTGTTAGCAGACGGAGCAGAATCACTGTGGGGCGGCGAGGCTGCATGCGCGACAGGCCGCAGGCTAGGCTGAAAAATGCTTCCTGCCTTCTTATGTTTTGGAGGCATTTTTGTGATAAAAAAGCCAAAGTGACCAAGTCAAAAAAGCGTTAGTACAAGCTTAAACTGTAGAAGTGATGTAAATGGTGCCATTTGGAAGAAAAAATAAATTAGCTCTGCAGGAGCTCCCTCACATGCGTCTCACTCCATGTTTGCCGAGCCGGAAGTCCCCACAAGAGGCTTTTTCGCCCACATTCAGTGACTCCCTGTGGTTTTTAAACGCTCACAAATTTATGACAGCATAAATTCACTAATGTCCAAGAAAAAGCTACAAATTAAAGAAGAAAAACTCTAAAAATGAGAGAAAAATAACAAAAAATTATGATAAAATGTTGCTTATTTATAGGAACAAAATTGTGAATTTACCAGAAAAAGTTCCAAATTAAAGAGAAAAAAATGCAAATTTAGACAGAGCTGTAAAATTTAAAAAAAAAGACTATAGCTACACGTTTACAAGAACAAAACCTCAGATTTATGAAATTTATGTGGAAAAAAATAGCAAATTAAAAAGCTGCAAATTGAAGAGGATGAGATCACAAATTTTAGAGAAAAATGATGCACAGAAGAAAAAAATTGCAAATTAATGAGAAAAACTCAGCAAATTTATATGAAATAATTTGTATATTTTTAAGAAAACAGTTGCAAATTTACCAAGAAAAAAGCCACAAATTTGGAAGAAAAAGTTGTAAATTTAAAAGAAAGTTGCAAATTTACACTGAAAAAAAAGTGTTCAGGAAATGAGCTCCAAATTTATTTCACGTTTAGGAGGAAAAAAAAATCAGAAGTTCAGAGCAAAAAACACTCAAATTTATTAGATAAGAAGTCAACTTTATTGTCATACAGTCAATCATATACAGTAGTACAGAATTACGTTTCTCCTGTCTACAATGTTAATCACATGTAGAATCAGAGGGGTCGCTGCCATGCAAGGCGCCGCCACAAACAACTTCTCCTTCCCCCATTCTATTATGCTGAGCACCAAGCTAGAAGGCGGGAAGTACCATTTTTATATGGTCTTTGGTATGACCCGGCTGGGACTTGAACCCCCAACCTCCCGGTTGTGGGGCGGATGCTCTGTCAACTAGGCTACCACTCCGGTAGATAAGTTGCAAATGTAAAAGAAAATATTGTAACATCAGGGCTGTGTTAAGGGGGGCAGGGATTTCCCCAACATGCTTTGCAGCAGAGAACGTTACTTTGTGTGTGTATTTAATGTGATTACTGAGATATTATACTGCTGTGTCATTATAACTGCGTTATAATGACCCAGCAGTGTTTATAGGCAGGATTAGGGCAAGATGTATCATGTGTGTGTAACCATGATTGAAACGGGGGTCTGGGAGGATGACCTCCCCTCCTGTCTGTGCTCAGTGGTGTGTTTTAATAAAGCCTGTTCGTCGCAACCATCTGCTCCTCTTCTTTGTGTGAACCTCGCCTACGTCACACTGGTGTCAGGAGTGGGTATGGAGCTAGATGGTAGCCAGGATCCGGGCAGAGATCCAGCAGCCGGAGCGGTTCATCGCTCAGCTGGGAACGGACGGCAGAGCTGAGACACCGACCCCCGGAGTGGCTCGCCTCGATGGACGGAGCAGCGGACCCGACGGGACCAATGTACCCAGCCTTCTGCCTTTTTCAAGGCAGAGCGGGCTGAGCAGAGCAAACCAGCCCCGCTTCCCGCCCTTTTCAGGGCAGGACGGGCTGGCAATTCCACGGCAATCAGGAGCGGCGATCGACCGGGAGGTGACCGTCCCATCCATCCGGCAGCGGGCCAAGATTCCCCGCTACAACGGCGAGACCCTGTTGGATGACCACCTGGCCCAGGTCGAGCTGGCTGCCACGCTGAACGACTGGTCACCGGAGGAAACCGCCGTGCTGAGAGCGAGGGGGAGGAGGAGGAGTTATGGCAGACCACGGCGGCGCATCCACGGAGAAGACGGCCGCAGCAACGCGAGGAAGGGTGCTTCCGCTGCGGAGAGCCAGGGCACATTGCACGGTACTGCCCCGCGCCCACCCCACGACAAACTGGCCCCTCGCCGACGTTAACTAGAGCGAGGTGGTGTCACGCCGCGCCGCTCATCAGCGGCGCCAGCTGCACGCACACCTGCACATCATCAGCGGCGAGGGATTTAAGCCGCCTCGCCCTGGGCTTCGGCCTGAAGCCGTCAGACTTCACTCAACGGATTGCTGTGAGTTCCCTCTCATACTTCAGCAAGCATTGCGGTAAGAAGCCCTTACCTTTTCTTCTCCAAGTCTGCTCCCCTGTGCACAGGTGGATTTCCCGGCGGCGGACCATTCCTCTCCATCGCCTGTTCCTCGCTGCTGCACCGGGCTCTCCAGGTTGCTGTCTACCGGACCTCGTTCCTTGCTGTGCCAGCCACCTGCCCTTTCCAAGTAAGCTCCTCTCCAACTTGTACATCTCCTGTGTTGGTGTGTGCCCGTCACCCTTCTCCCTGTGCTTTTCCCATAGGGTTGTCCGGCTGTACGGTCTCCTGCCTCTGTGCCCGAAGCAGACGCCACCACCAACACATTTACACCTCACAGACACACATTCATACACCCTTGTTGTCAATAAAGCTATTTGAGCTACTCTGAGCCTGTGTGTGTGTCTCCTGAGCCGTGCATTATGTCAGTACGGCTTCAGCAGAGCGGCTCGGCAGACGGCGGGCTCGCACACCGGCTTACCACTCTCGAGGCTCGAGTGGACCAAATAGCTTATCAGCAACAGGTGATACTCAACCAATTGGTCAATATAACTAACCGATTGGACCGCTTGGACCCCCAACAGCCGTTCCCCCCGGCTCGTCAGGGTGGCGCGGCTCCTGCTGCTCCAGCGGCCGTCCAGCAGGCTCCGGGAGCACTGACTCGGCTCACGCCCATTCCAACCCCCGCCTGCTTTAGCGGTAAGCTCGGCGGAGCGCGGGGGTTCATAATGCAGTGTGAGTCCGTGTTCCACCGTGTGCCCGGAGACTTTCCTTCAGATCATAGCCGAATTGGTTATATTGGGAATCTCCTAGAGGGGCGAGCACTAACCTGGACTTACGCCGTAATGGCGAGGCCCAGTTATGCCACCCTCACTTATGACCAATTCGTGAGACGCTTCCTGGAGGTCTTTGATCACTCTCGTACCGAGACAGTCCAAGTCGATCGGCTTCTCAGCCTCCAGCAGGGAAGCCGGTCGGCAGCGGACTATGCGATTGACTTCCGGGTAGCGGCGGAGGAATTGGGCTGGGATGAACGCTCATTCTGCGGCCTTTTCCTCCGCAGTCTCAACGATGATCTGAAGGATGAACTGGCTGGGCGGGATATCCCGGAGACTCTAGCGGAGCTAACGTCTCTTGCTATCAGTTTGGATAACAGGCTGCGCGAGCGAGCGCTCCTCGGGGCGGAAGTCGTCTTCTTCTCGCCCTCGAGGAGCCTCGTCACGCCAGTTCCAAGCTCGCCCCCTGGCGACGCCGCCACCATCGCGCCCCGAGGAGTCGGAGCCGATGGTGACGGGCTGGACAAAGCTTTCCCCGGCGGAGAGACAACACCGCCGTGAGTTGAATCTCTGCATGTATTGCGGGGATAGTCAACACACGGTGGAGCTTTGCCCACAAAAGCCAAACGGCGGGGTCCGCGAGTCACTGTAGGGGGCCTCGCAGACATCAATCGGTTAAGTCCCCTCACCCAACTGAAGCTGCCCGTCCGATTTTGTCACAACTCCACTGGGCATCTCACTCACGCACTGGTGGATTCAGGCGCGGAGGCCAGTTTTATTTCACAAAGCCTGGCAACCCGATTGGGCATCCGCTGCCAGGCACTAAAAACTCCTCTCTCCCTGGTCAACCTCTCCCGTGCCTCCTTGGGGAGAGTAACACACCAGACCGTCCCCGTTCCGGTTATCATCTCTGGAAACCACCGGGAGGAGATAACATTCTACATCCTGCCCAACTCTGTGTCGCCCGTCATCCTGGGGTACCCCTGGCTACGCCTCCACAACCCCGTTTTGGATTGGAAGTCCGCCAGGGTATCGGTATGGAGCACATTTTGCATGAGCACCTGCTTACAGTCCGCTGCCTGCTCTCCGTCCTCTTCCCCATCACCTACGGACGCTGCGCCCCCGGACCTATCCCTGGTGCCATCGGAATTTCACGACCTGGGTATGGTATTCAGCAAGTCCAAGGCGATGTCTCTTCCTCCACATAGACCCTATGACTGTGCTATAAACATCCGCCAGGGGGCACCCTTACCCTCCGGGCGACTCTAAAGCCTGTCGGCGCCGGAGAAGGAGACCATGAACGCTTATCTCAAGGAGTCGCTGAGTGCTGGGATTATCCGTCCCTCGTCATCACCTGTGGGGGCAGGATTCTTCTTCGTGGGCAAGAAGGACGGTTCCCTCCGTCCTTGCATCGACTATCACGCCCTAAACGACATTACGGAGAAGGATCGCTATACCCTGCCCCTCATGGACACCGCCTTCCACTCCCTCCAGGGGACGACTTGGTTCACCAAGCTGGATCTACGCAGCGCATACCACCTCATCCGGATCCGGGAGGGAGATGAGTGGAAGACAGCCTTCCGTACCCCAAACGGCCACTTTGAGTACCTTGTGATGCCGTTCGGGTTGACCAACGCTCCAGCCATCTTTCAGCGCCTAATTAATGACGTCCTCCGGGATTTCATTGGCCTTTTTGTGTTCGTCTACCTGGATGACATTCTCATCTTCTACAAATCCAGGGACGAGCACCGGGTCCATGTGAGGCGGGTCCTCCAAAGACTGCTGGAGAATCGGTTGTATGTGAAGGCCGAAAAATGCGAGTTCTACGCTAACACAACATCCTTCCTCAGGTTCATCATCTCCCACGACCAGGTGCTTCCGGACCCAGTGAAGGTGAAGGCGGTGGTGGAATGGTCCACACCTGCATCAAGAAAACAGGTGCAGCAATTCATCGGGTTTGCAAATTTCTACCGCCGCTTTGTCCCTAACTTTGGCACCATCGTCGGCCCGTTGACCCGTCTCACGTCCCCTAAGGTCCCGTTCCGGTGGACCGAAGAGGCCGCGGCTGCTTTTCAGGCACTGAAGGTGGAGTTCTCCTCCTCCCGGGTCCTTAGCCAAGTCAACCCTGCGCTGCAGTGCATCGTGGAAGTGGACGCTTCGGACACAGGAGTGGGGGCGGTTCTGTCCCAGCGGTCGCCAGATGATGGAGTCAAACGGCCCTGCGCCTTCTTCTCCCGGCGCTTGTCCCCGGCAGAACGGAATTACGACGTGGGGGACAGAGAGCTCCTCGCCATCAAGCTCGCGCTGCAGGAGTGGCGTTACTGGCTAGAGGGGGCGGACCTGCCGTTCGTGGTCCTGACGGACCACAAGAACTTGGAGTACCTGAGATCTGCCAAGCGTCTGAACGCCCGCCAGGCGCGCTGGTCCTTGTTCTTTGCCAGGTTCCGATTCAACATCACCTTCAGGCCTGGCTCCAAAAACGGCCTGCCCGATGCCCTCTCTAGGCAATTTGCCCCTGAGGAGTCGGAGGACACGGTCCACACCATCCTACCCAGGTCGTGCGTTGTGGGAGCCGTCACCTGGGACATTGAAAGCAAGATCCGGAAGGCGCAGGAAGTGGAACCTGACCCTGGCGGCGGACCGGAGGGGAGGCTGTTCGTGCCATCCACGGTTCGGGGGGAGGTCATCCACTGGTTGCACACAACCAAGCTCACCTGCCACCCTGGCTCCTCCCGGATGATCGACCTCCTCCAGCGGTCCTTCTGGTGGCCGGGCCTGCGGAGGGACGCTGCCCGCTACGCCCGGGCCTGCCCAGTGTGTGCCACCAGCAAATCAGGTAATGCCCCTCCAGCGGGGTTGCTCCAGCCTCTGCCCGTCCCTGGCAGGCCCTGGTCGCATATCGCCCTGGATTTCGTCACCAGACTCCCAGTCTCTAACACCTTCGACACCGTCCTGACCATCGTGGACCGCTTCTCCAAGGCGGCACACTTCGTTCCCCTACGAGGTCTCCCTACTGCCCTGGAGACGGCGGACCTCCTGATCCAGCACGTGGTCAGGCTGCATGGGATTCCGGTGGACGTGGTCTCGGACCGGGGGCCCCAATTTTCTTCAGAGGTTTGGAGGTCATTCTGCAACGCCCTGGGAGCCAAGGTGAGCCTCTCCTCCGGCCATCACCCCCAAACCAACGGGCAGTGTGAGCGGACCAACCAGGAGCTGGAGGCTGCGCTCCGCTGCGTCACGGCGTCCAAACCAACGTCCTGGAGTAACCACCTCGCCTGGGTTGAATACGCCCACAACACCGCTCGCTCTTCTGCTACAGGGATGTCCCCCTTTAAGGCGTCCCTGGGTTACGACCCCCCGCTGTTCCCGGCGCAGGAGAGTGAGGTAACTGTCCCCTCAGTTCGGGCACATCTCAGGCAGTTCCGCTCCATCTGGGCGTCAGCGCGCAATGCGCTTTTACGCACGGCGGAGCGCAACAGAGCTGTGGCGGACCGGCACAGAAGACCTGCCCCAGCGTACCGAGTTGGTCAGCAAGTCTATGTGTCAACCCAGGACGTGATTTTAAAGGGCGAGAGGAGGAAGCTGGCACAGCGTTTTATGGGCCCATACCCCATCACCAGGATCATCAACCCGGTGGCTGTGCGTGTGGCTATTCCCCCCTCCCTCCACATCCACCCCACCTTCCACGTATCCAAGGTGAAGCTGGCAATCTCCGACCCCCTTTGCCCTCCTCCTGCTGCGCAACCCGCACCCCGGATGATTGATGGCCATCCGGCCTGGCCCGTCTTCTCCATCCTGGACTTCCGGCGCCAGGGCCATGGGTTGCAGTACTTGGTGGACTGGGAGGGCTATGGGCCTGAACTTCGGCAGTGGGTACCCTCGTCGCTTGTGTTGGACCCATCTCTCATTACTGAGTTCCACCGAGCGCACCCAGAGAAACCATCGCCAGGAGGCGCTGCTAGAGGGGGGAGTACTGTCACGCCGCGCCGCTCATCAGCGGCGCCAGCTGCACACACACCTGCACATCATCAGCGGCGAGGGATTTAAGCCGCCTCGCCCTGGGCTTCGGCCTGAAGCCGTCAGACTTCACTCAACGGATTGCTGTGAGTTCCCTCTCATACTTCAGCAAGCATTGCGGTAAGAAGCCCTTACCTTTTCTTCTCCAAGTCTGCTCCCCTGTGCACAGGTGGATTTCCCGGCGGCGGACCATTCCTCTCCATCGCCTGTTCCTCGCTGCTGCACCGGGCTCTCCAGGTTGCTGTCTACCGGACCTCGTTCCTTGCTGTGCCAGCCACCTGCCCTTTCCAAGTAAGCTCCTCTCCAACTTGTACATCTCCTGTGTTGGTGTGTGCCCGTCACCCTTCTTCCTGTGCTTTTCCCATAGGGTTGTCCGGCTGTACGGTCTCCTGCCTCTGTGCCCGAAGCAGACGCCACCACCAACACATTTACACCTCGCAGACACACATTCATACACCCTTGTTGTCAATAAAGCTATTTGAGCTACTCTGAGCCTGTGTGTGTGTCTCCTGAGCCGTGCATTATGTCAGGTGGCATGGACGGGGACAGGCCACCTCCCGCAGATGCTCCCCCCGGTGGTGATGTCACAGAGGCCCTCGGCGCGCAGCAGCAGAGGAGCGAGCAGAAGAGAGACCCAGCCTTTTCCCGGGCTCGGCAGGGGCTGGACGCCTGGACGTGGGCCAGCGGCCGCCTGGGAGACCCTGGCAGCGGTGGGAGTCGGCCGGAGCGGGCATATGACTCCCGCTGCCAGGGGAGGGACTGTGCATGGTTCTACTGAGGCTGTTGCATGTGCTGGTCGTTGGCATCGAAGGCCGCCCCGACACCTGGACTGATTCGCGTTGGCGGCGCCACACGAGTTGGCTGCCTTTTGCAACTGCCTTTTTCTTATCTTCCTTCTTCTTTCTACACCTTTCACTCTATATATACAGTGGGGCAAAAAAGTATTTAGTCAGCCACCAATTGTGCAAGTTCTCCCACTTAAAAGATGAGAGAGGTCTCCAATTTTCATCATAGGTATACCTCAACTATGAGAGACAAAATGAGAAAAAAAAATCCAGAAAATCACATTGAAGGATTTTTAATGAATTAATTGGTAAATTCCTCAGTAAAATAAGTATTTGGTCACCTACAAACAAGCAAGATTTCTGGCTCTCACAGACCTGTAACTTCTTCTTTAAGAGGCTCCTCTGTCCTCCACTCGTTACCTGTATTAATGGCACCTGTTTGAACTTGTTATCAGTATAAAAGACACCTGTCCACAACCTCAAACAGTCAGACTCCAAACTCCACTATGGCCAAGACCAAAGAGCTGTCAAAGGACACCAGAAACAAAATTGTAGACTTGCACCAGGCTGGGAAGACTGAATCTGCAATAGGTAAGAAGCTTGGTGTGAAGAAATCAACTGTGGGAGCAATTATTAGAAAATGGAAGACATACAAGACCACTGATAATCTCCCTCGATCTGGAGCTCCACGCAAGATCTCACCCCGTGGGGTCAAAATGATCACGAGAACGGTGAGCAAAAATCCCAGAACCACATGGGGGGACCTAGTGAATGACCTGCAGATAGCTGGGACCAAAGTAACAAAGGCTACATCAGTAACACACTACGCCGCCAGGGACTCAAATCCTGCAGTGCCAGACGTGTCCCCCTGCTTAAGCCAGTACATGTCCAGGCCCTTCTGAAGTTTGCTAGAGAGCATTTGGATGATCCAGAAGAGGATTGGGAGAATGTCATATGGTCAGATGAAACCAAAATAAAACGTTTTGGTAAAAACTCAACTTGTCGTGTTTGGAGGAGAAAGAACACCATACCTACTGTGAAGCATGGGAGTGGAAGCATTATACTTTGGGGCTGTTTTTCTGCAAAGGGACCAGGACGACTGATCCGTGTAAAGGAAAGAATGAATGGGGCCATGTATCGTGAGATTTTGAGTGAAAGCCTCCTTCCACCAGCAAGGGCATTGAAGATGAAACATGGCTGGGTCTTTCAGCATGACAATGATCCCAAACACACCACCCAGGCAACGAAGGAGTGGCTTCATAACAAGCATTTCAAGGTCCTGGAGTGGCCTAGCCAGTCTCCAGATCTCAACCCCATAGAAAATCTTTGGAGGGAGTTGAAAGTCCGTGTTGCCCAGCGACAGCCCCAAAACATCATTGCTCTAGAGGAGATCTGCATGGAGGAATGGGCCAAAATACCAGCAACAGTGTGTGAAAATCTTGTGAAGACTTACAGAAAACGTTTGACCACTGTCATTGCCAACAAAGGGTATATAACAAAGTATTGAGATGAACTTTTGTTATTGACCAAATACTTATTTTACCGAGGAATTTACCAATTAATTCATTAAAAATCCTTCAATGTGATTTTCTCGATTTTTTTTTCTTATTTTGTCTCTCATAGTTGAGGTATACCTATGATGAAAATTGGAGACCTCTCTCATCTTTTAAGTGGGAGAACTTGCCCAATTGGTGGCTGACTAAATACTTTTTTACCCCACTGTATATCACGGACACACAGATCGCCCCAAGGGTCTCCCGAGTCGGTGGACGGAGCCACTGTTTGCAGTGGGGGACGATACAGCAGGGAAGAGCTAGCTAGCTGGCTAGCTAGCTCCAACCGCCACCCGGTGCTAATGGAGAAGCTCGACATGCCGAGGAACTGTGGCGAAAACGACGCGGGTGCCGGGCTGGAGTTTAGGCGGCGTGCAAGAAATATAAGACAGAATAATAAAGAGTGATGGCAAGAACCAAGCAGACCGCCCGTAAATCTACTGGAGGAAAAAGCCCCCCAGGAAGCAGCTAGCCACCAAGTCTGCTCGAAAAAAGCGCTCCGGCCACCGGCAGAGTGAAGAAGCCTCACCGTTACAGGCCCGGTACCGTGGCTCTGAGAGAGATCCGTCGCTACCAGAAATCCACGGAGCTGCTCATCCGTAGGCTGCCCTTCCAGTGCCTGGTGAGGGAGATTGCTCAGGACTTCAAGACCGACCTGCGCTTCCAGAGCTCCGCCGTCATGGCTCTGCAGGAGGCCAGCGAGGCCTACCTGGTGGGTCTCATCGTGGACACCAACCTGTGCGCCATCCATGCCAAGAGGGTCACCACCATCATGCCCAAAGACATCCAGCTGGCCCGCCGCACCCGCGGAGAGAGAGAGAGCTTAGACTTTCTGCTGCACATTCACCAACCACAATGCTCCGCACTGTGTGTCTATATATATATAGTGGTGCTGTGAAAATGACGAGACAGAGTTCTCTCTCAAAGTCAGCTTTTATTCACAACACCATCATCTCACAGCAGAGAGAAAAAAAGAGAATGAAACAGTAAACTCTCGTCCTTAAATATCAGGGACTTCACACTTCATAGATCACATGTCACACAGACCACTTTGCGTTATAAAGACAGTCACAATGTATTTCTCTCCATGATATCACTTCCACTGTCTCCAATGCATCCTTCCTTAATCCTTTAATGACTCAGGTCTTGCATACCAAAGCTAATATTCCTGCAGCTTCCTGCCTTTGTTCTGACCTAAAATGTGAGTCACAAAATCTCCATGAGTGTGTCCACCACAATATATATTTATAGTAATATGTACATATGTATACTCGCTGTTCTTGTTTTTTCTTGCCTTCTGATTGTTGCTCTGAGTGTTGCTATCCCTGTGCTGTTGCAATCCTGGAATTTCCCCATTGTGGGACTAATAAAGGCTTATCTTATCTTATCTTATCTTATTTAATGTGATTACTGAGTTATTATACTGCTGGGTCATTATAACTTCGTTATAATGACCCAGCAGTGTTTATAGGCAGGATTAGGGCAAGATGTATCATGTGTGTGTAACCATGATTGAAACGGGGGTCTGGGAGGATGACCTCCCCTCCTGTCTGTGCTCAGTGGTGTGTTTTAATAAAGCCTGTTCGTCGCAACCATCTGTTCCTGCATCCAGGGAGATGCTGAAGTCCGTACAGAGGGAGCTGAGAAGAAAGATCAGAGAAGGCAAGGACAGTTTCAGGAAGAAGATGGAGGACAAGCTGCAACAGAGCAACATCAGCGGGGTCTGGAGAAACCTTAAAACCATCTCTGGGCTCCAGAATACCTCCCCCCAGGCCACGGGGGGCAGGGAGTGAGCGAACAATCTGAATCTGTTTTTCAATAGGTTTGACCAACCACCCTCCCCCCTGACTGCACAACAACCACTGCTGCCTCTAAAGACATTAAGTCCTGCTGCCCACTCCCCACTCCACCAACACCCCCCCCACTCCCAACACACAGCTCCCCAACCTGACCCTGACCAAGACCCAGGTGAGGACGGAGCTGAGGAAGATCAAGGCGAGGAAGGCGTCGGGACCGGACGGCATCAGCGCAAAGCTCCTCAAGTCCTGTGCAGACCAGCTGTGTGGGATTGTGGAGTACATCTTCAACCTGAGCCTGAAGCTGGGGAGGGTACCACAGCTGTGGAAAACATCTTGTGTGGTACCTGTACCAAAAACTTCCCACCCCAAAGACCTGAACAGCTACAGACCAGTGGCCTTGACGTCCCACATGATGAAGACCCTGGAGAGACTGCTCCTTGCTCACCTCCGCCCCCTGGTGGGACCAGCGATGAATCCACTCCAGTTCGCCTACCAGCATGGCATTGGGGTGGAGGATGCGGTGATCTTCCTCCTTCACCTTTCTCTGTCCCACCTGGAGAATCCCGGGAATGTGGTGAGGATCATGTTCTTTGACTTCTCCAGTGCTTTCAACACCATCCAACCGATGATCCTGAAGGACAAGCTGCTGTGCGCAGGGGTGGACCAGCACCTGTCATCATGGATCCTGGACTACCTCACTAACCGGCCTCAGTTTGTGAGAACCCGGGACTGCGTGTCCGACACGATCATCGGTAGCATGGGGGCCCCCCAGGGAACAGTTTTGGCTCCCTTCCTGTTCACCCTTTATACTGCGGACTTCTCACACAACACAACACACTGCCATCTACAGAAGCTCTCTGATGACTCTGCGATCATTGGCCTCATCTCCAATGGAGATGAAGCTGAATACAGAGGGCTTATCCAGGACTTCGTGGACTGGTGCCATTGGAACTGCCTCCAGATCAACGCAAGGAAAACTAAGGAGCTGGTGGTGGACTGCCGCAGGCAAGGACAACCCCTCACAGCACCAGTAAATATACAGGGAACAGACATCGAGATGGTGACATCCTACAAGTACCCGGGTGTTCATCTGAACAATAAACTAGACTGGTCACACAATACTGACGCACTCTACAAGAAGGGACAGTGCAGGCTGTTCCTACTGAGGAGACTCAGGTCTTTTGGTGTACAAGGGGTGCTCCTGAAGACATTCTATGACACGGTGGTGGCATCAGCCATCACTTTTGGAGTGGTCTGCTGGGGCAGTGGCATTACAGCAGCCGATAGGAAGAGACTGAACAAACTGATCAAGAAAGCTAGCTCTGTCCTGGGGCAGCGACTTGACCCAGTGGAGGAGATAGGAGAGAGAAGGACGGTGGCTAAACTGTCATCTTTGCTGGAGTCCGAGTTCCACCCTATGCAGGACATACTGAATGCACTGAGGAGCTCATTTAGCAGCAGACTACATTATCCTAGGTGCACAACCGAGAGGTTTTGCAGGTCCTTCCTACCAACGGCTGTCAGACTGTACAACCTAAGCAGGGCTGCTCGCAGAGATAGCAAAAAGACGTGACAACCTAATAGTTTTGAATGCAAAAGACGCAACAGACTTATACAATGGTCCCCTCCGGTATACAACTAGGAAAATACCGGTCGCTATGGAGGGTGAGAATATGTATGGGCACATAATCATACCATGTAGGATAACTAAGTAGACGGTTGTGCTGTTTCATTCCATCTAGCTACAATGCTCCACACTGGGTGTGTTTATATATCTACATATTTATTCCATCTAGCTACAATGCTCTGCACTGTGTGTGTTTATATATTTACATATTTATTCCATCTAGCTGCAATGCTCTGCACTGTGTCTATATATACGGTATATATATATATATATATATATATATATATATACTGTATATATATATGTAATATATACTGTATATATATGTACATATGTATACTTGCTGCTCTTGTTTCTTTTTTTTCTCTTGCCTTCTGATTGTTGCTCTGAGTGTTGCTATCCCTGTGCTGTTGCAATCCTGGAATTTCCCCATTGTGGGACTAATAAAGGCTTATCTTATCTTATCTTATCCTCTTCTTTGTGTGAACCTTGCCTATGTCCCAATATCAAATTTATCTTTAAAAATGTGCAAATTTACAAAAAAAGAAAGAAAGAAAAAGCTGCTAATGACAGAGCACGGTCACAGTTTTATTTGGATCCTTTAAGGCTCAAATAAATATTGTGGCTCCATGTGGATTTTTGGGACAAAAAATGCCTCTTTGTGTAGTAGAGGTTGCTGACCTACGATCTGGTGACCCAGGTTAATCATTTGATAATTTTGTTGGGAGGGAGGACATTTCCCCTCATTTTAAAGGGTGTGGACTCTTCCCTATTTCACAAATGCTCCCTCCCAACACAAACTTGTACAGGGGCCCCCAAAACCTAGAAACGGCCCTGACTTCCAGTCTTGGCAGCAGAGACTTCCCCCTGCTGGGACCGCTCCAGCATCCAGCCTTTAGTGTGGTGTCATAGCAGACAACTGGGTGCTGCCGGAGACACCCGCCCACCGCCGCCCCCCAATCTCGGCTCCCGCGGTCCTTTTTATTTTGGAACGCGGAGAATCGGAGGAAATAACAAGGCGCAACAAACAAGGAGGGCGTGCAGGGAATAACAGGAAAACGTCGGGGTGCAGCTGACTGAAATGTGGAAAACGTGAAGGCAAGCCGTCAACGAGGACGCGGATCTGTCCGCCACCGCTGCTGCCGTGGTTCCGGAGCGGAGAGGGACGGGATGCTGCAGCCCTCACGCCACAGCCTTCTCGTTTAAACACCGCCGTCATTAACGGCTGCTCTACATGACGCGCGGACGGGCAGAAAAATCAGAGCCGTTCAGTCTTTTTCCGTGAGAGCTTCTCTGCGCGCAAAGCCGCTTCAGTCGCATCACCGCCGAGACGCAGCAGCAGCAGCAGCAGCAGGAAATCGAGGAGGACTGGAGGGTTGAAGAAGACATACTTGATATTCTCATCGCTGCTAAATAATTCAGGAGGATCTGTCCCCGCAGCCCGAGCATATGCTCGCGTCTTTGTCTTACGTCGTGGGTTTTAAAGCTTTAAAGGCTGATGAAAGGAGCTGATGGCCAGGCGCTCCGAATTTTCTCACAAGGAGGATGCAGCCTGAAATAACCCCGGTGTCCAGTGGTAAAGGGGCGTGCGTGCGTAAGTGCACCGCTATTAAAACTGCAGTCACGCTTGTTTGGCTTCACTTTCCCCGCATCGCGCCTTCTCTGCCTACGGTCGCCGCCCGCCTCCCGACCCCCCTCCTCCTCCTCCACCACCGGTGACTTTTTCATGGCTTTCGTGTACAGACGATGGCGGCTCTTACTGGTGCTGAACGTGCTCGCGCTCGCCGGGTTCGTCACCTTCTGGGCCAGGTGCAACACCGCGCGCGCCCTCCACCCCGCCGAGCCGGACGTCCCCGCTGCGGCGGCCGCCGCCGCTCACAGGCTGCCCGGGAACGGGACGGCCCAGGGGCCCGGCGTCAGCCATGAGGTGCTGCTGAAGAGGCTCAGCTCGCTGGAGGACGTGGTGTACCGGCAGCTAAACGGTGAGAAGCAGCGCAGCCAAACTGGCGTGCGCACAGGTGCACATTAAAACAGAAAGTTGTCCCCGCAGGTCAGCTTGAACCCTTTTTTTTATTTTTATTTTTTTTGCCGCATAACAAAATAAAATGCATCTGAAACACCAACTTTTTCCCTGTGAATCTGCATGTTTTTAAAATACATTTCCAACTTTCTTCCTTTAATTCCACAACTTTTTTTTTCTTGTAAATTCGAAACTTTTTACTCATAAATTTAAAACTTTTCATGATTTGCTGTGTTTTTATTGTAAGTTTGCAGCTTTTTTTTTATTATAAATGAGCAACTTCTTTTCCTCATGAATTTGCTGTTTTTCTTAAATTCACTACTTTTTTTTGTCATAAATCTGCAACTTTTTCCTTGTAAATTTGTGACTTTTTTTCTTCTAGATTTGCAACATTCATATGGACGCTGGTTTAATTTCTGTTCTGTGTAATTGGTTACATCTTCTCTGTTCTTCTAGATCAGGGAACTTTGGTGGTGTGAGGGCCACAGATTTTTTTTTTCCTCACTTCCTGATGGCCAGATTTGCTTGTAAACCTCTTTTTTTTTTTGGGGGGGGGGGGGGGGGTTATTTTTTAAAAGTCAAAAGTTTCACAATTAAAACTGAAAATGCAAATGAAAATAAAAGCTACTCAGTGTTTTATGATATTAGAATTAAAATTAGTGATACAATTATATCATGACCTAATTTCTAAAACTTTCTCCATCAAAATGATGAGCAAAGAGAAATCCCGGACAGTAATTAACAAAAAAAACCAAGAAGAAAAGGAACTGACAATGAAGAAAAATGTTTTTAAAATAATAGAAGAAAATGATCAAAGTAAAATTAGTTTTACTGATAAATATTCTACATTTCTGGTTTAAATTAGCCTTTTTTTTGTAAATCTATACTTTATTTTGGTATTACATGTGCAAGCTTCTACTGATAAATTTGCAAAATTTTATTTACAATTTATAACTTTTTAGTTGTACTTGTTTTTTTCTAAATTAGTGTTTTTCTGTCGTAAATGTGCCGTTTCTCATATAAATTTGCCTTTCAGTTTGA
The DNA here is from genome assembly GCA_020510985.1 of Pholidichthys leucotaenia. Taxonomy (NCBI): domain Eukaryota; kingdom Metazoa; phylum Chordata; class Actinopteri; order Cichliformes; family Pholidichthyidae; genus Pholidichthys; species Pholidichthys leucotaenia. Next base: position 284,421,203 of record CM035847.1, on the reverse strand, counting down.
AACTTGTCACTGTAAACACTCCTCAGTGAGGAGCTGTAGCATTTATTGCCGTTTAATTAAAAGCAGCCTAATCTGTACATTTTTCTCAGCATGCAACACATATATACAGTGATGTGAAAAAGTGTTTGCCCCCTTCCTGATTTCTTTTTTTTTTTTTTGTATGTTTGTCACACTTAAATGTTTCAGATCATCAAACAATTTTAAGATTAGACAAAGATAACACAAGTAAACACAAAATGCAGTTTTTAAATGATGGTGTTTATTATTAAGGGTAAAAAAATATCCAGACCTACATAGCCCTGTGTGGAAAAAGTGATTGCCCCCATCCCGGTTAAAGCATAAATTAACTGTGGTTTATCACATCTTTGGAAAGCCGAGTTCAATCTCTCTAGCCACACTCAGGCCTGATTACTGCCACACCTGTTCTCAATCAAGAAATCACTTAAATAGGACCTGCCTGACAAAGTGAAGTAGACCAAAAGATCCTCAAAAGCTAGACATCATGCTGCGATCCAAAGAAATTTGAGAACAAATGACAAACAAAGTAATTGAGATCTGTCAGTCTGGAAAAAGTTATAAAGTCATTTCTAAAGTTTTGGGACTCCAGCAAACCACAGTGAGAGCCATTATCCACAAATGGTGAAAACATGGAGCTGTGGTGAACCTTCCCAGGAGTGACCGGCTGACCAAAATTACCCCAAGAGTGCAGCGATGACTTATCCAAGAGGTCACAAAAGACCCCACAACAACACCCAAGGGTGTCCCAACCAGTTATTAGGTTTAGGGGACAATCACTTTTCCACACAGGGCCATGTACAGTGTTTCCCCTGGCTTAAAGACCTTGGCGCGGTGGCAACATATTTGTCCCCCCGGGGGGGGGGGGGGGGGGGGGGTTTAAACTTACTGGAATATGTTAATTTTATACTTTTTCTAAAAAAAATTTTACACAGTAACGTTGCATATGGAACTTGCCATCTGAAGTATTGTACAACCGAGGCTTGAATATTGGGCCAGTTGGGGTCTCACCCAGACATCCTGTGTTTTAGACTTTATAGTGGTGTTATCCTTCTCTCCTTCCTCTGCCTAAACACTTCCCTCTCCTTAGCTCTTCTCTTCTGTCTCATCTTTCCCTCTTTGAGCTCTGTCTAATTCAGGTTCTCTCTCTGTCTATGGTGGTATACAAACAGGTTAGAAAATATCAAGTGTCATGTTTTGTCCTGCAGGATTTTTTTGTCATGGTTTACATAAATGAAAAAAATGTGTATTTTTTGTATTCTAGTGTTTCTTTTTTTCCATTGAGAGAGTAGGGAAGGGAAAGAAACATTCATAATAGTAATGTACTCATGCATACTTAAATTATATGATCAGGTGGGTATAGTAACCAGAAATTCTACTCGTAAAAGCAGTGCTTTGAAATTAATAATTAAAAGTAGACAACCAAAAATTTCTAGTTGAGTTAAGGGTACAAAGAGCACCCATTTAAAAACTTGAGTAATGACGTCAGTCTTGAAGGTTTGAGGTTTTTCTCAAAAAATTATAACAGTTTTCTTATAGTTTTCTACTTTTCTCTGTAAATCTATCTAAAGTTGAAACCATGTTCCTCAAATTTGTAATTTCCTCTTGTAAAATTGACTTTTCTTGTTCATTTGAAACTTTATTATAAATTTGTGGTGTGGGGAGACTTGAATAACGAAACCGAATTGCCTTTAATTTCAGTTTATTTCAAGTAACCATTCCACTGTCTGCTCTCATTCCTGAGCAGCGAACAAAGAGGGTGAACACACCAAAGTTCTCCCTTTTAAACATTCTCACATCAAACCATTTCCCTCGCTGGGGAAATCACACATCTATATCAAAATCTCTTTATTCACATTCATTAACCCTTTATTTACATAACTCCCCCTTCTCTCCTCTCGAGCCTCAGCGGTCAGGAAGTCTTCTGTCCCCTGTCCTCCGCAGGGGGTCCAGGCTCTGTGGCTCCGCACCGCAGGGGGCTGGCTCTCCTTCATCGTGAGGTTAAATCACATATGCAGTGTCCAACATATACATGTCTCACAACACAGCCATATAACCCCCCCCAAACGATGAAGAACAGACTAATTCCTAAAATTTAATAGCACCTTACTCACTACTGAATAATCAACACCAACATTCAGTCTGTGCGCCGCTTGGGCTTCAGCCGTCTGCCGAATCTGCTGTGCGTTGGCCCCGCCTTGCCTGCGGCGCCTTTCTGCTTCGGCTCTGTTGACTGAGGAAGAGAGTGATTAATTGCCCTTTGCGGGGGCCTGCCTCGTCGAGGCGCCACTGCGACCGGTACAGACACGTCCTTCATGACAAAAGCAGGTTTTAGTCTGTCAATACTGACTGTCTCTTTTCTGTCTCCAAAATCTAGCACAAATTGCTTATCACCTGCCTCCAGCACTCGAAATGGCCCTTCGTAAGGTGGTTTGAGCGTTGCTTTTAGGGCTTCGCGCCTGACAAAAACGAAGTCGGCATTTTTCAAAGCCTTGGGGACGAAAACTTGTGGAAAAGCGTGATGAACCGGACCCGGGAGCGTGTCTGCTCCCGTGCCGACTAACGGTCCCAGAGCAGAGAGAGGTGGGGGCTCTGGGTGCTCTGGTAAAAACTCGCCCGGCAGCCTCAGAGTTTGTGCGAATACCAGCTCCGCTGGGGAGGCGTCTAAGTCCTCTTTAGGCGCAGAACGCAACCCTAATAAAACCCATGGCAGTTTATTTACCCAATCTGCATCCGTGAGCGACGCTCTGAGTGCTGCCTTCAAAGACCTATGAAAACGCTCGCATAAACCATTGGCCTGAGGGTGGTAAGCCGTAGTGCGGTGAATTTTGGCTCCTAAGCCGTTGGCCATCGCTGACCACAGCTCAGAGATGAATTGCGGTCCTCTATCGGACGTAATGTCCGACGGAACCCCGAAGCGCGCCACCCAAGCCGTTAAAAAAACGCGAGCCACCTCCGCGGCCGTGGTCGTCGCAAGTGGGACCACTTCCGGCCAACGTGTGGTGCGGTCCACCATTGTCAAAAGATACGTGAACCCCTGTGATGCCGGTAGGGGGCCCACAAGGTCGACGTGCACATGGTCGAACCTTCTGGCCGGAATGCGGAACGGTTCTAACGGGGCTCTTGTGTGCTTGTGAATTTTGGCCCGTTGACAGGAAATGCAGGTTTTTGCCCATTCCTTCACGTGCTTGCGCAGGCACGGCCAAACAAACTTTTCCGCCACTAGTTTCACCGACGCGCGCACCCCCGGGTGCGCCAGTGAGTGGACCGAGTCAAAAACACGGCGGCGCCACGTGGCCGGAACCACCGGACGCGGGCGCCCCGTCGACATGTCGCAGATCAGGGGGGGCATACCGGTTTGTAAACACTTGCTCTCCAGCCTCAACCCTGTTGGTCCAGACTGGAGCGCGCGCACGTCTGCGTCCGCCCCCTGGTCCGCTGCCATGGCTGCGTAATCTATACCCACGTGCACCGGGGCTGCGCGCGCCACCGTGCCGCTCTCCTGCGGCGCGGTCACGGTGGCCCATTCTGCCTCTGCGCGTGTTGGAGTCGTGAACGCGCGCGAGAGACAATCCGCTACTACATTGAATTTGCCCGCGACGTGCCTAATGTCAGTGGTAAATTCCGAGATTGCGGCCAGCTGTCTCTGCTGCCTGCCGGACCACGGATCTGAAATTTTGGCCATGGCGTATGTGAGCGGCTTGTGGTCCACATAAGCGGTGAAGCACCGTCCTTCCAGCCAGAACTGGAAATGACGAATAGCCAAATGCAGCGCCAACAGTTCTCTGTCGAACGCGCTGTATCTTCATTCAGCCGCGCTTAAAGATTTGCTAAAGAAAGCCAAAGGCTGCCAAACTCCGGCTACCTGTTGCTCAATAACGGCCCCTATGGCTAAATCTGAAGCGTCTGTCGTCAGCGCGATACGTGCTGCAGGGTCTGGGTGGGCCAGGAGCGCAGCGTCAGCCAAGGCTTTTTTAACCTCTGTGAACGCGCGCTCCCGCTCCGGGGACCATTCGACCGCCTGGGTCGGTTTTTGTTTTTTGAGCGCGGCATATAACGGTTGCATGATTTGAGCTGCGTGGGGCAGGAATCGGTTATAAAAATTCACCATCCCCAAGAATTCCTGTAGTGATTTGACCGTTTGTGGACGGGGAAAATCCGCTACCGCGCGTACTTTCTCTGGTAACGGAACCGCTCCCTCCGGGGAGACGCGGTGACCCAAAAAATCGATCCGCTCGACGCCGAACTGGCACTTGGCTGGGTTAACTATTAAGCCGTGCTCTCCCAGCCTCCTAAAAACTGCTGTGAGGTGCGTTTCGTGTTCGTCCTCTGAAGTGCTCGCGACCAAAATGTCGTCGAGGTACACAAACACGAAAGGGAGATCGCGTAACACGGCATCCATCATCCGCTGAAATGTTTGCGCCGCTCCTTTGAGACCAAACGGCATGCGTAAAAATTCGAAAAGTCCGAACGGGGTTATTACCGCTGTTTTAGGAATGTCCTCCGGTTGGACCGGGACTTGGTGATAGCCGCGAACTAGATCAATCTTTGAAAAAATGCGCGCCCCCGCCAGGTGCACCGAAAAATCCTGAATGTGCGGGATGGGATAACGATCGTGCGCCGTAGCGTTGTTTAGCCTGCGGTAATCCCCGCACGGTCTCCAGGAGCCATCGGCTTTCGGTACCATGTGCAGCGGCGAAGCCCACGGGCTCTTCGACCTACGAACGATGCCCAGCCTCTCCAGGCTGGCGAACTCCTCGCGCGCAATGGCGAGCTTAACTGCATCCAAGCGCCGAGCTTTTGCAAACACGGGAGGACCAGACGTGGGGATAAAGTGTTTCACCCCGTGCTTCGCGACCGTCGCTGAAAAAGTGGGCACAGTGAGCGCTGGAAATTGGGTGAGGAGTGTGTGAAACTTACCACCTGCTGTAGCGACGTGGGTCTGTACTGGTGGCGGGGACACTCGAGCTGAACAGGGGAGAGAGTAAAAAGAGAGTGCATTTACCAGCCGTCTATTAGCAAGATCAACTAACAGATTGTGTGAACACAAAAAATCCGCGCCCAACATGTTGAAACTCACCGCCGCTATTACAAAAGTCCATTCATATGTGCGGCCATGTAAGCACAAAGGCAAGGTCCTTCTCCCGTAGGTGTTGATGTTCGAGCCATTTGCCGCTGTAGCTCCGCTACCGTGGGGTCCAGCCACCCGGTCCGCGTATGTTGGGGTGATGAAGCTCACTTGTGCTCCGGTGTCGATGAGGAACTCTCGTCCGGAGCGCGCATCCGTGATGTAGAGCAGCTTGCTGCGTTCTCCGAGGGTCGAAGCTGCTAGCGACCCCCGGTCTTGCCGTTTCCCGAACTCCTGAAGATGCAGGGCGGCACACACCTACGTGCCTTCTCTGCGAACCTCCGATGGTAAAAGCAGAGATCTTCTCCTCCGCTGTGTCGCGTCCGCGCCTCTGCCGCCGGGCTATTGGCTCCACCTTGTCGCGGCCGTGCTGCCGCCGTCGTCGGCCAGTCTGGTACTGCCGCCTCTGGCTCCCTGCTGTCTCGGGTCGCCGCTGTGGTTGCTTGCCCGCCGCAGGCGTCCAGGATCCCATCTGCCTCCTGGGCCAGCTCCCGGAACTCCTCCAGGGTGTGACACTTTTTGCCGGCCAGCGTGCTTCTCGCATGCGCCGGGAGGTTGGAGAGGAAGATGAACTGAAAAATGAAATCATCGTCGTCCAACCCTCTCAGCTGTATCATCTCCTCCATCAGGGCGCTCGGCCTGTGTCCACCTTGGTCTAGCAAAGACAGGATCCTCCTCGCCCTCACTTCAGCCGAGGGGGTGAAAAACTTGATGAGGGTGGATTTCAGCTTGCTGTACCTGTCGGTCGCGGGTGGCTGCTCCACCAAGCTCTGCACGCACCGAGCTGTGCTGTTGTCCAGTTTAGCGATGACATGGTGGAACTTAGTGTCATCCACCGTTACTCCTGCGAGCGCGAACTGCGACTCTGCTTGCAGAAACCACGACCGTGGGTTATCCTGCCAGAAATCAGGCAGCTTAACGGCCACTGCGCTCGCCAGCTCTGAGCGCTGTGAGTCCGGGACCCTGAGAACTTCTTCGTTCATTCTCAACGTCGTCAGTCACCAATGTGGGGAGACTTGAATAACGAAACCGAATTGCCTTTAATTTCAGTTTATTTCAAGTAACCATTCCACTGTCTGCTCTCATTCCTGAGCAGCGAACAAAGAGGGTGAACACACCAAAGTTCTCCCTTTTAAACATTCTCACATCAAACCATTTCCCTCGCTGGGGAAATCACACATCTATATCAAAATCTCTTTATTTACATTCATTAACCCTTTATTTACATAACTCCCCCTTCGAGCCTCAGCGGTCAGGAAGTCTTCTGTCCCCTGTCCTCCGCAGGGGGTCCAGGCTCTGTGGCTCCGCACCGCAGGGGGCTGGCTCTCCTTCATCGTGAGGTTAAATCACATATGCAGTGTCCAACATATACATGTCTCACAACACAGCCATAGTGGATTATTTTATGACTAATTTTTGTCTGTTTTTTAAAATAAAATTAGTTTTTTTAGATACATTTGAAAAAGACTGTGGTAATTTTTTTTTTTACTTTTTCCTTATAACAACTGACATTTTTGACCATAATTTTGAAGTCAGATAATAATTTAACTCTGATTACAAAGAAAAAATATTAATAAAATTGTATTTAATGAAATAAATTAACTTAAATGACCAAGGATGCCGTTTTTTAGAACTCTCCTCACCACCCAGACAGCAGGAAAAACCTCCCTTATTTTGAAATCAGATTTTGCCAAGTTTAGTTTGTGTGAAGGCTACTGACAGATTAAAGTCATTGACTTCGTGAATTTCGGTCATCTTAACCTGCCAGGTACATAATAGGGAACTGTAGCGGACTCTAAAGACATAATTCACCACAATGTGTTGATGTACAGAATGATCTGTTTAGGCAGTATAGTTGTGCTCTCAGGCTTTCTCATCAGGCACCTCTCTAGGCAGCCGCTGAAGGACCTCAGTTCAGAGTGAAAAGAGAGCTAGCGTTTTTAGCTGTTGCCTTTTGTCACTGCCGCTGGAGAATAAAAACGGCACGCCTGCTCGTGCGAGAAAAGAGAGAAATTGCAAGTCTCTTCATTCCTGCAGTTCCTACAGAACATAACTTAATATTGTAGTGGCTGGTGAAATATATCCTCAGCAATTCATCAGTCCCCCTTGCCTTTTCCTTCATTTGAAGCCGGCTGCATACGAATTCTAACCACATCTCTTAGCTAAGTGACTCTTCCATTATTGCTCCCGTTTCCAGCGGTTTAAAACCATGATAAACGCCAGTGCTTACATACCTGTTATGATTTTTTTTTCTGCGTTTAAAATACTTTAATAAACTCATGTTTCTGTCACACAGTCACGCTTAGCAAGACACTGCCTGCTGACTGACTCGAAAACTCGCGTGGGCGGGGCGCTTCTAAACTCCGCATGGATGACAGCTACGTGCGTTGTTTGTGTGTGTGCTTGCGGAAAGTCATTGCTTCATATATTTTTCTTAATAAATTCATATCTCCGTGGCGTGGCGGTAAAATTTCTGACCAGGTGGCCCGCCACCAAGAAATGTTACCAGAGGAAACCCTGATGTAGGTTTGGATCCCCCCCCCCCCCCCATAATAATAAACACCTTCATTTTAAAACTGCATTTTGTATACTTGTGTTATCTTTGTCTAATATTTAAATTTGTTTGATGATCTGAAACATTTAAGTGTGACACCATACAAAAAAAACGAGAAATCAGGAAGGGGGCAAACACTTTTTCACACCACTGTGCCTTAAAAGACATATCCGAGGCACACTGCTCTCTATCTATGGCTCCCTCACTCTTGCTCGACCACTCACAGAGCGGTACCAAGGTTTCAATTAGAGCTCCCTCTGCTGGCGGACTTTATAACTGCATTTAAGAATGCAGTTCCAAATACGTTCAAATGGGATACAAATAAATAATTGATTGATTTTTGGAAATGGACTGGCAGGCTGCAGTGGATGACGTTGGGGGCCACATGCGGCCCATGGGCCGCCAGTTGCCCATCCCTGATCTAGATAATGTCTCAAGTTTTTATAATGTTTTCATTTTTAAGGGTTTGAACTCTTCTTTATTACACACATAGGGGCTCCTCAACAATCTTGCATTTTGACCCGACTACAAAAACACCTCAGTCTTTACTCTGGAGAAAATATCCAGTTTATTGTCCCCCCCCCCCCCCCCCCAACAATGAAGTGAAGTATCCGCCCATGCAGATCGACCACAGGTGGTGCTCTAGTGCCTGCCCCTCTGCCCTCTGAAGTGCCCTCCTGGAGATAGTTTTTATTTAAAGGACACCATTTGCTGATCAAATGTGTTTTTAATATCTGATAACTATATTTTAATATCCAATTAATTCTGTGTGACCAGCACATGAGCCCTGCTATAATGCCAGAAAACTTATTTCCAGTAAAAATAAATACATTTACAACATTAAAGTCAAAAATTTACAAGTAAAATTTTGCCAGTTTCCTAGAACATTTTTAAACTTTTTTTTCTCCTAAAAAATGTCCAGTTTTCTCCCAAGTTAGTGAGGTTTTTCTTATAAACATTTTTCTTGGAAAGTTTAAACTTTTCCGATAAATTTGCAATATTTTTCCTGGCAAATTTATTACTTTTTGTAATAAATTTAGTACTTTTTCCCATAAATTTGCCATGTTTTGTGATAAACTTGTTACTCTTCCCCCACACAAATTTACAGTATGCTCATAAATTTGCAACTTTTTAATTTTTTTTTTTGACATTTACTGTTAGATAACTTTACTTTTTGCAGCATTTAGGACTGCCCCTCTTTTTTGGTTAAACACCTGACTCCTGAAATGTTTGTGCACGTCACTGCACTGAAACATGTTGATTTAATTCATATGGTCTTCTGAAGGTAAAAGTCCACAAGAGTTTTCCTTTGAATCTCTGTAGGGGTGATGGGATCAAACATTTTGTCCACTAATCACATAAAATTTCCTCTTAGTTTAAAAGATTTTGCTGTAATTTGTCCAGTTTTAGAGAGATGAACTGTAAAAATGCCCGTTTTCTGTTAATCAGGTGGTCCGCACTCTGCAGGAGGTCCATAACCATTGGCAACTTTTACTAGGGCAGGTTTAACTCCCAAAGTCTGGAATGTTAAGTGTAATCGCTCCCCACTGTTCTGCAGAATGGAGCATGGTTGATAGAGGTAGTCTCAGGAACAGAACGAATGCAAATGTCGGGATAAGTTGAGCAAGCTATGCTTAAAGTCTGGGAATCCTGTTAAATAAAAAAAAAAACATGTGAGTATCAACAACAGAGAATTAATTAGTTTGAAAATGAGACTGCCACTTACTGGAGGCAGATGGAGCACAGCTCCACGGCTGACACAGAGTCTCTGTAGTTTGTATCCACCTGTGACATCCTGCTAGGCTGCTTCCAATCTGCTAACAAGTGCCAGCAGCTCATGAAACTGGGCACCTGTCCGCTTGTTTAGTGCTGAAAACAGCTGACATCAAGCTGTAGTTTCTGGAGGATACAGTGACATTTTCCCAACTGTGGGCCCCTCTGGATAATATTGCGATTTTTTTTTTTTTTTTAATATTTCCACGACAAGTACAAAGCAGCTGCAGAAGTTATGAAGGTAACACCGTCCCTCTGCAGGGCAAATTTTCACATATTGATTTAGACTGGCGGCTGTACTCGTGCACATGATGCATATTTTTGTTTTGTGTTTGATCTGAACGCTCTTTGAATCTTTCCTCTTCAAATAATTATCCATCACCGTTTTACATCTTGTCACTGCCGCTGCTCACAGGTATCACCTAACAAGTTCATGACCTAACTGAATGAGAATTTAAATTTAAAAACTAACGAAGGTCATCATTATTGTGTTCATGCTGACACTCACTGACATGGAGGAGCCACTACATTGCAGATACAGATGCACAATGGCAAACAATTTGCAACAACTAAATAATATTTTTTTGGCACCAATTAAGTGAAATTAGACAATTTCCCAAAGCATACCTGACGATCTCTCACAGTACACTGGTGTACCACAGCATAGTGGTTGAAAATCACTGCTTTAGTAAGCTTTTCTGTCCCACCTTTGAAAAGATTAAAGATGAGAGAGACAACATTCTGACCTTCTGGCCAGTAGGTGTCACACTTACTCGCACTACACAAAGAGCAGATATAAACAAACCTATCATCTGGTCAGTCACTGCAACAGATACTGGAGTCAGTTTGTCTTGGCCTGTCCTTGCCACTGATACCTCTATCTGTCAAGAATGTGCCGCTAGTCTTATTGGCCATAGATATACGTATATATAAACACTAGATAAGACATGGCTAGCTACCACCATACACATAGTAGCTTACTTATATAATTACAATAAATACATCCAATTGTGGATTGTTATCACAATGCTGCAGGTGCTGTCAGAAATTAATGAAAATGTTAGCTATGTCCACCAATCTAGTGTTTATGTATATATCTATGCTACCGGCCGCCCCAGTCTCATCATCCAACCGCTTAGATGTAAATATTAGGATTGTTTCGGACCCGTGAAAAATTTTGAAAGTATTGCATATCTGCAACTTTCTAAATGCATTGTTGATTTAATTTTTGAAAAAATGTTTATTAAAATACTGTCAACTTCATCTATAAGTAAAACATCAAAAACTTTTTCTGCACTCACCAAAATGTTGCTATTAGAGTTTCAGTGCTTTGCCAAGGTAATGTCTTCACTTGACAGGTGTCACATAACATGGTGCTTGTTAAACAACAGGAAACTCAGGTGTGCGTTGGGATGGTAACATGAAGCACTGAAAAGTGTGCTTACGTTCGTGCTCTTGTGAAACCCACTAGTCATTACCCAATAAATGTCATCAGCCAGTCAATGCAAAACTGTGTTTGCGATACATACATGTTTTTTAAAAACCGCTTATAATTCGTAAGAAATATTCATTTTGTTTGCACAACAGAAACTGTTGAAACTTTCACTTAAACTTGTAAAACTGGGAGTGAAAACAAAATGTTGCATTTATCTTTTAGTGGGGTTTAAATAGAGGAGCCTGAAGGAAGTTAACATTAAAGCTGAAGAAAGAGTGGAGCATTGTTAATGTTTACATCCTGTCATATCCACCCAGTTACTGTAGGTGCTCATCTCCGTCAGCTAAGTTTCAGGGTGTAATTTGGTACACAGTAAAGAACTCCTCACAGTCATAATGAGGATGAGTAACTGGGTCATGATTTCTGCTAGGAGACATTGATACTGAGTTTTTTCCCCAAGTATATGCTTAAATCATTTGTGCACCACAAGACAAGTGTCATTTCGCTACGTTATTTTAGAGTGACTACAGAAAGACAATGCTATATCTGATGTATCTTTAACTGCAAAAACAACATTAAAATGAGAGAGCTAAATGATTACTCAAGTGCACGTTAGCATGTTGGCACCTGACTTAACCAACTTAATTACCTCGTGGCAACATCAGTCATGGTAAACTGTAACTTTAATGTAAACTTGAGTCAGAAAAAATTCCTCCACGTTCAGTTCCAGTTACTATTTGGACAAAAATCAGATTTTGTGCTGTGTTTGACAATATTCTGCCCTCTACCAAGAAGAGTAATAATGATTATACTAAATCGCTTCGTAACTTCCTAAATATTATCAGCATTTACAGGTTAATTTCCAATAACGTAGCCACTTGATAAGTCTTCTGCACCTTCTGTTTCTTCATCTTTCAGCTGCTCCCTTTAAGGGTCTTCACCTCAGATCATCTGCCTCCATCTCACCCTATCCTTTGCATCTTCCTCTGTCTCACCAACCCTCGCCATGTTCTCTTCACTACATCCGTGAATCTTCTCTGTGGTCTTCCCCTTTTTCTTTGGCCTGGCAGCTCCATCCTCAACATCCTTTGTCCAGTATATCCACTGTCCCTCCTCTGCACATGTCCAAACCATCTCAGCCTTTGGGTCCCCTGATATATTCATTTCTAATCCTTTCCCTCCTAGTCACTCCCAGTGAAAATCTTAGCATCTTCTCTTTTTGTCAGTGTCACTGTCTCCAAACTATACATTATAGCAGGTTTCACTGCTCTCTTGTAAATCTTGCCTTTAACTTTAGCTACTCTCCGCCCACCACAAATCACCGCTGACAATCGTCTCCACCCACGACACCCTGCCTGCACTCTCTTCTTCACCTCTCTCATATACTGTCCGTTGCTTTGGATGGTTTACCCCAGGTATTTAAACTCATTTACCTTCACTACCTCTACTCCTTGCATCTTCACCATTACACCTGCTTCCCTCTCATTCACAGACATGTATTCTGTCTCGCATCCAATGACTTTCATTCCTTTTCTCCACAGTGCATACCTCCACCTCTCTAGGCTCTCTTCCGCCTGCTCCCTACTGTCACTACAGATCACAATGTCATCTGTGAACATCATAGTCCATGGAGATTCCAACCAGATGTAATCATGTAATCCCACCCCCACCTTTAATTCATCTGTTACTCCTACAGCACACCTCACCACCATCTCGCTCTTCTCATACACGTCCTGCTCCACCCTCACATACTTCTCTGCCACTAGTGAAGGTGCATTCAGACCAAATGTGAAGTGAATTTTCTTTGCACAGCGCCATTATAAAGTCAATGTAAAGACATGAATACATGCAAATTTGCATCTGAGTGAGTTGGTCGCAATAGCTAATCGGCCATAAGATTCTGCCATCACCGGAGTAAAAGTATCAACACAGGAGACTAAACTAGTTTGAAAATTTGACTGCCACTTACCTGCAGACAGATGGACCGGAGCTCTGCAGCTGAAATGAGTGTCTGTAATTTGTATCCACCCATGTACATCTGCTATCAATGTGCTAACAAGGGCTAGCAGGCTAGCACTGTAAACAACTATCATCCAGGTATAGTTTCTGGAGGAGGCAATAACATTTTCCCAACTGTGTGCCCTGCCAGGTAACATTGTAAACCTAAGCATGACAACGTTTTGGGGATTTACACAGCAGGTACAAAGCAGCTGCAGAAGTTATGACGGCAACCCTGCCCCTCTGCAAGGCGAATTTGCATGTATTCACATGAAAAATTTGTGCTTCGCATTTGGATCTGAATGCACCTTAAGTTCCTCATACCACATTTCTTCTCTTGGCACTCCATCATATACTTTCTCATACTTAAACACTGCATCTGTGTTACTCTTTCTAATATAGCTATTTGATAAGTATAATTTCTTAATGCAACAATGAAAGGTTATTCTCCATTGTACCTAATGTATACCTGAAGGAAAAATGTCCCACTTTTCTCAGATTAGAGGCCAGCAATGTCGATAGAGTGGAAGCTTTCAGGTATTCAGTCACTTCAGGTTGGAGGATGTTTGCCAACTCAGAGGCTTAAATGCAGCTCATCACTCTGAAGGAAACCACTTTGATCATTCTGCCACCCAGAGATGCACACAGTCACACTTTTCATTATTAATTTGTAAAAGGTCTTGAATGGAAATGTATTTTCATCACTAATTTAAGCACTTTTATTAGTTACTGAAATTACTGACTTTGAGAAGAGAAAATCAATGAAAAGGCACATATTAAACCCAGCTTCTTTGTTAAATGTACCTTCACACTGAAGATATTTTGTGCAGATCTGTACCCAGTGCCTGCTGTAATGAATTCACCTCAGTGCTTCACCTGTTTTGACAGCACCTGACAACATTCTGTATATTCATGGGAGTTTGGAGCTGTGATGGTGAAGTGGGCTATCAGTTGTATGCCTTGGAGCACATTACAGAGAGGAGAGTGCTTCAGCAATACTAAGAGGTCCTGACATGCAGTCTTCTCCTGTTTGCCTTTGCCCAGGTCTTTCCAAATCTCTGGGCCTGATTGAGGGCTTTGGGGGCCGGGGTAAAGGTGGTCTAGCTGCCACCCTGTCTCCGACTGAAGAGACTGATGCTAAACATCTGAAGGAGAAGTATGGCTACAATGCCTACCTCAGCGACAGAATCTCTCTAGATCGGATGATACCGGACTATCGGCCTAGCAAGTGAGTACATGACACATGGGGGAAACTCACTTTAGAGCCCCTATTATGCTATTTTGGGTCTCCTCTTTATTTTAGTACATTATGTAGGATTTTTGTGACATTATATGGTCTGCAGAGTCAAATAGCTCAGAGTCTTCCTGCACAGGAGTTCTCCTCTCCCACAGAAAAAAGGACTACAACTCAGTTGTGCTCTTCTGCCTGTTGGATAGTCTGGAATGTCCTTTCCTCAGGGAGAGAAAAAGAAAGTTTCCCTCAGAGCCTCAGCACTGTAGCTCACATTGCTACAGTGCAGTTAGCTTATCTAGCGAAACGGCTCGTGGCCTGATAGTGGATTGTAGAGCTCTTCTCTGTAAATTCTAGTCAACTCACTAGACATCCGTTGTCCCAACTTGTTCCTTAATCCACAGTCAATAATATATCTCACCTCATTCTGGCCTGTTTTGTTATTTTTTCCTGGCATGACACGGGTACCAGCCTATCCTGTTAGCATGGCTAGCTTAGCGCTAAGAATTAGCGCAACCAGGGATTTTCTGGCTCTTTTTTGTTAACTGTAGTCACCGTGAGAGAACCAGCTTGTTCATTAATTAATGATTGATTATTGATTGCACTTCTTCCACATTTTAGCAGCTCACACATGTCTTAGAGATGCATTCTGGTGGATATAAATTCCCTATCCACCTTATTCCTGGGGGTGCCGCTGTAGGAACAATTATGGGTGGAGCTTCTGGTTTCGGTTGACGTAGTGTTAAATCAGTCGGTAAGAGTGGAGTAGCAGAGCATTTAAAATAGCGTTTTTAAAAGTTTTTCAAATTCATTTTAATGTATATAGTCCACATACATATTTTGCACTCAAGTGGCAGCTAATTTCAACTCTTCTAGTTTTTGGATTTTTTTGAATGCTTTGGCGTAGTTCTGGTACTTGCTGGTGTTCGTGGTTGTGCCATAGACTGGATAAATGGAGGCTTCTCACCACACGGTGACAGACGACATCCAAGCACGGTGTTGTGGCGTACGTCTCCTCGAAGGTAAATTTGATTATGTCCAACATATTTTAACAAAATGCAGCCGACTTTATTGCGGTGGAGACGTGCTGGAAAAATTCGGAATGCGCACTGCATCATTACGAACTACAGGCAACGAGAAGTCATAAATCATGACTCTTTGGTAGCAGCAAGTCCCGGAAAAGCCCCGTGAGTGTCTGGTATCATTGGAAAGCTTAGAAATTGTACTTTCTAAAAATACCTATGTTTTTGCGGAAGATGTAACTCCCGACCGATCGAATGCGAGTTTTCCACCTAGCCAAAATATAAACAAATCGTCTTTTTCTGTCCGTTTTTGCACACTTCCTACAAAATAAATATCATTTTGAAGGTCTTTCAATACAAAATATGGAAATAACTTTACATCAGTTTTGAAAATGTCCTCAAAGTGACTCATTTTGCCGGCACGGGTCATTTGTTTACAGCGTTAGCATCTTAGCAGTGGTGCTAACTAACGGAGCTACTGTCTACGTGGCTACTTTTTAAGGGCATCTTCCCATCCCTCGATAGCCGTGGGAAGTGGTATGATTATATTACTGTTTTGAGGTGCAAGAGGCCGTGTTCTCGTATTTCTGATGCTGAAGTCATTGTTTTTAACAAGGAAGAGTGTCCCGTTTCAGTGACAACCATATGTTCTAAACCAGTACCGGAAGTTGCTACCGTAATTCACGCAAGGCATCATGGGACCTAGGAATAAGGTGGATAAAAACAAATCTACATTGTCTAAAATGGTATTTTATGCCCTTTTTCCTACAAAAAAAACTTTGATTGTGTTACAGTTTCAAATGCCAGAATTGGTGATTACTAGGCCCAAGGCTAGCACTACATTATCAGAATAAATCCTGTGATAAAGACTTACTGGTTGAAGGACATGCCCAGTTGTATGCACAGTGGCCCAGGATAATGACTGAAACTGCATCGGTCCTTAAAAACAGTTTAATGGTAAAACCCAACTTAATTTGGGTCAAGTTTTCAAAGCTGTTTGTTAAAAATGTTAACTAGTCTGGAGGATAACTTCAGTTAGGCCAGAGAGTCCTGATTGGCTCAACACTACCCATGTGCCGGCACCACCAATAGTTACATTACCAAAAACATTCCATCTCAGCTTGCCTTTTTTGCAGGGGGCGGGGTTTAGGTGAAACTTCACAGCCAAAAAAAAAGATATCAGACATTTGAGCAATTTCGCTCTTAATGTCTTGTAAGTCATAAAAAACACGTTAGACATGTTAACAAGAAAAAAACTCAATTTTTGGCAGAGTGCCACTTTTATGAAGTGTTTGACACATTTTGTTCACATTTTCTTTATTTTTTTTAATTTTTGAAGCAAAATTGTTCTGTATTTTTCCTGGCTTTCTTGAAACACTCTGATTTAAGAAACATTCTTGACCTATTCAACTACACCCTCCCTCTTACATCAGTTAGCCATTAGCTGACTAGCTTCTAGCCTTTAGCTTTTAGCCTCCTTCTAGCTCAGTGCTGATTCACTGTCCACAGTCGATGGTGTATCTCACGTTACTCTGGCCCATTTCATAATTTTGCCGTGATTCCACAACAGATTGTTAGCACCGCGTGTTGGGTGGCCCCCCAGTCACTGCAACTGACCTGGCACGGGACCCAAAGCTGCTGGCCAAACTGCCAAGCCACAGGATCTCAAAGGGCATTGTCTCACTCTGAGGGATGCCGCTTTGCTCCCACGGCAAGCTGGGGGATGCCCTGTCACACAGTGGCTCCCCTACGTTGCCCGCGAGAATGGAGGGAAGTCCCTCGGAGTCCTGGAGGACTGTGGGGGAGCTGGCCGTGATAGCCAGCAGCCTCCAGCTAGCAGCCTCGAGTCCTGGTGTACTGACCTGGCTTGCTGTAGGTACCAGATGGGAGATGGGCCGGAGTGATGCGAGGTATATTGTGAACTGGTGAACCAGGTGGTAAAAGGGATGGCTATTAGGCTGACTATGATCTGAGGAAGATAACAATGTAAGCCGCGCATGGTGCGAGCCTCCTGGTACCAGTGTTAGCTGGGGTGCTAATAGGCTACCTTTTTCACCCCTTCCATCTACAAGACAGCCAGGCGGGCAAATAATAGAGCAATGGGCGGGTCTCAAGGATAGTGGTGGGTTGGCTTTGTCAAATTATGAAATATACAATTTAGCCGGAAAAGTCAAAAACTTTTCTGGCACTTCTGGGAGAGAATATCAAGATAAGGACTGCATTTTTTTTTTAAAGAGAATTAACTGTTTTGATATTTTTTGGATAATTACATGACCAATAGATACATTTCAGACAGTTAAATCCTACAAGTGCACTATTTTTCAGTCAAAGACCCCTTTAAATGATCTTGTTACAGTATGTTTTGGTCGTAATAGCCATGTAGATTTGCCTGCTAACATTAGCTGGTCTGAATGGCCACAGCCCAGGATTTTTGACTCATTTCAAGGTCCACCTGCCAAGCACAAACAGAGAGGAGTCTTCTAGCCTGGCTGCTAGACGCCTATTTATCTCAGTTTCCTATATATTCTCTCCATCTCCAGTAGACACCCAATTTTCCCACCTGGATCATCCATCAACCCTTGACTACTGTATATAGTTCATTCATAGACTTTGTTTTAGCTTATTATTATGATGAGAAAAAAGTGCTATATAAGTGAACGCCATTTACTAATATTATTACCTCTGCCAAAGAGGTTATGTTTTTGCCGGTGTTTGTTAGCAGGATTACGCAAAAACTGCTGGATGGATTTGGATGAAATTTTCACCAAAGGTGGCCCATAGCCTAAGGATGAATCCATTAGATCAGAGGTGTCAAACTCATTCCATGGAGGGCCAGGACCCTGCATGTTTTACTTCCACTCAGTGTCCTCAGCAGGTGTTTTCACTGATCAGCAATCAGTGGGATGAAATTCAGTGAAATCACCTGTTGGAGACAGTGGGTGGAGGTGAAACCTGCAGGGTCTTGGGCCTCCATGGAATAAGCTTGACACCCGTGCATTAGATTTTGGTGATGATCTGAGAGTGCATACCTCCACCAAGGGCCTATCTTGCAGTGTATGGAGGGATGTGGCATGGAGGTATGGACGGATGGACAAAGGGAGGGAGGGAGCCTTGGCAGAGGTGTGCACTCTGAGTGCTTTTCTAGTTTCATTAGTTTTTTATACTCTGGGCCAGACACCTACTCAGTTAGCAGCTGCCATTAGCAGAGTTAGCCATCCGCTCATTCAGGGTTGTTTCTGTGCTTATTACACGTCAGGGACAGGTCATATGCTATTGATCACTCAAACCACACACCCCAGTCTCTGATTATGCTTTATTTAGTCTTTAAACTCTAACATTTAGCCAGTATTATAGTATGTTACTTAGTCTGACAACCAAAGTTAAAAGCTAACATTACTCTCAAACACAGTGTATATCATCAAAACATAAATCTCAGAGAAATGATTTAAAGGGGAGGGTTGAGTGAGCCGGGAATCATTAGCATTTAAATCAATATGCTATAAAATGGCCTGTGTTGAGGAGAGCTCCTTCCTCATGTGTAAAATGGTACTGTAATAACTGAACCCTGCAGTTTTTGACCAAAGGATGTCAAACATTTTGTGAAATCTTTGTCAACATGCCAAAGAAGTGTGAAATAAGAACTCTTTAACACTTTGTTTCAGGCTTTTTCATGAAATACACATGTACAGTGTGTTTTAGGTTTATTCCATTAATGAAAATGTCACACTCTCAGTATGTGTAGTGTGAACCAGTAACAGCTGTGCTGTTAGAATCCCACAGGATGTATCCAAGTGACTCACTCATTCTCTGCCACATACTCACTGTATTGGGAGTTCAGAGTAGAGGACTAGATAGTGAGCTCAGAAAACTTAGAGGTAATAACAATAAACATGACAGAACAATGTTGGTTAAAATATAAATACCAACAACATATATTGTCTAATAAAGGTATATTAAATCAAACTGGACACAATGGCTAATGTGGTGACCATCTGACGAACACTACTTTTCAAAATGAACTGTGTGATAGCCTTAGTTCACTGTACAGAGATTTCATTTTTTAATGATCATTAGACATTTGGACACCACTACAAATGATGAACACACTATATAGTGCACTATATCAAGTCTAGGGAAGGGATTTGGAATCTTTTTGAATTTTAGATGCTTGTTGGCGAGCATGTGCTGTTCCCTTTTTGCTCACATTATGCATTATAGCCACAGTTTCTTTGGCAGTGTCCCCTAACTCAGTTTTTAAAGATATGTCAGACAGTGGATTTTCAGATTTCTGTGATGTTCACTACCACTGCTTTGTACTGTTGTCATCACTTAACTGTTCCTAAAGACATTTGTTATAAGAATGTACCCAAATATTGGGGTGCTTGTTTTACACATTTATTCAGTTTTCAAATTTGTTGCAGTATTGTGAGTATTTGCCCCATTCCTGATTACTTATATTTTTTTATCCAACCTACCTGACCCTATGTGGAAAAAGTTACCCCCCCCCGTTACATCAGCAATTAACTGATTAACTAAATTTTTTATAAAGCCTAGTTTAATTTCACTAGTCACTGCCAAATCTGTTGAATCAAGAAATCACTTAAATAGAACCTGTCTGACAAAGTGAAGTAGGCTAAAAGATGTCAAAAAGCAACACATCATGCCATCAGCTAACAGATGAGAACAAAAACACAAAACAACATCTAAAGAACTGCAGACCTCTCTTGCCTGGGTAACAATGGCAGCCATGGGGGAGTTCCAAGTCCCAAACCACTGCTGACCAAAAAGAACACAAAGACTCCTCTCACATTTGCCAAAATACTGTCATAAATGCCCCACGGGGCAGGAAGGTGAGACCCACATGCTGAACTGTGAGTTTGGGTAATTTATTGAAAAAAGCAACAAACATAAAATTCAACACGAAACTCACAACACAAAGAAACAAACGAAGGAGAAAACTTACAGATTTAGTGCACCAGAGCAAGGCAGGGCTCTGGCAGAGACGAGGAGAATGTAAACCAAGACAGCGGCAATTGAAAATTAAAATAACTCCCCTTAAATAGGGATCAACACCCTTAACATAATTAATGACCGGTGTGGGTCTCTGAACAGACAGGAGAAAGCAATGACATATAATTCAGACCAGCTGGGAATAATGAGAAAGCCATTGACAGCTGTCAACCCCGAGAGAACAAAACAGAATACAAACATAATGATGTGACAAAAAAATGGAGACAGGCAACTCAAAATACAATAAACAAACTGTAATGAACGTAAACGGGAAAATAAATCATACTGAGAAACAATATAGGATAAGTGACAACTCAAAAATGACAACACAGTACAAATAAGAAAAAAAGGCAGACAACCTGAGCCCAGTGGAATCCCTCTGTGCTCAGAACGTGACAGATACATCTTGGTGATCCTCAAGACTTTTGGGAAAATATACTGTGGTTTGATGAGACAACAGTCGAACTTTTTGGAAGGCGTGCATCCTGTTACATCTGGCATAAAACTTGATGATCTGAAACATTTAAGTGTGACAAATATGTCAAATTATAAGAAATCACAAAGGCGGCAAATACATTAATCAATCAATCAGACTTTATTTATAAAGCTTTTTTCTTACAATGTAGCAGTTCAAAGTGCTGTACAAAATAATAAACGACATAGCCCAAAAGCCAAAACATGGTCTCATCCACCCACCCACACACATACACTTACAACACACCAACTAAAGCTGGTTTCACACTATAACGTTTGGACCGACTTTTACAGATGTTTTGAAAAATCTGAGAAATTAGTCCAGACATTGGTGAAATTACATTTGTGAGCAGGTTTTTTTTTTTTAAATCCAGTGCATATAAACTTTTACGAACTTTTACAAACTTGCTAGCATTTGCCAGCATTGCATTCAGCGTTATCAAACTTACCAACTTAGGCTAGTGTATGTGTAGCTGTTGCCAACTTAGATTAACTTAAGCAAACACTTAGTGCAGGTCAGCTGACATCAGCGTCAGGCAGCGCACATATAAAGATCAGCGTTTGTGGAGGCTTCCTGTCATCCGGGACCTGCCTTTTTGGGTGGATTTACACTACAACATTTGGACAAACTTTTACTGATGTTTTGGCAAACGTCTGGCTCTGCTGGCAAAAGTTGATAAAAGTTAATGATGGTTGGTGTTTGTTGGCAAACGCTGGTGAAAGTTGTATTCCTTGAAAATTTTCAGCATGCTGACTATTTGCCGACGTTTGGAAACACGCATTTGTGAAAGTTATGCTCAGTTTGTAAAAGTTTCTGAGCGGTGGGCTAAGCTATGCAGAGTTCACCTAACTTGGCCTAAGTTAAGCTCCATGGGCAAATGTTAACGGAAATGCTGGAGGAAGCAGATGTTTTTCGACCGAAACTCACTTCAGACATGCACACACAAAAGAGAAATGGAGAGAAGGGTAACTTTTTAATAAAAGACTATATATATATATATATATATATATATATATATATATATATATATATATATATATATATATTATCTCCCAAAAGTGATCTCCCAAAAATGTGACAGCCTAAAAGAAAAAAGAATCTCCTCATTGAAAAATTTACTCTTTTTAATTTTCTACTCCGTGCATCATTCTCCAGGATTTACTGGTTTGTTTCTATTGTGGGGAATCAAACAGCTCTGATGTGGCATCAAAAAGTAAATGACATTTAACAGGATTTTATGTTACTTTAATGGAGAGAGTTGTAATAGTCAAAATATAATCACCCGTCATTTTATTTATATGATGATTCACTAAATAGTTTTTTTTTTTTTTAATCCATCCACATTCACATTTTAAGATAAGATAAGATAAGATAAGCCTTTATTAGTCCCACAACGGGGAAATTCCAGGATTGCAACAGCACAGGGATAGCAACACTCAGAAGTATCAGGATCAGTATCAGGATTGAAGCTCACTAAACCTGTTGTGAGCACTACGAAGATACGGACCAGTGATGCTGAGGAGAAGCTGGAAACGTGCATGGAAATATCTGACTGGGGCATGCTTAAAGGAGCCACGCATGATCTGGATGAGTACACGGACACTGTGAACTCATATATCCACTTTTGTGAAGAGAACATTCTTCCATCACGCACCAGGGTGAGTTACTCTAATGACAAACCCTGGTTCACAGCTAAGCTCAGACAGATCAGGAAGGAGAAGGAAGCAGCGCTGAAAAGTGGAGACAGGGACTGCTACAGGGAGGTTAAATACCGGTTTAACAGAGAGCTGAAGAGGGCTAAATCTGTGTACTCAGAGAGACTCCAGCAGCAGTTCACTGCTAATGATTCGGCTTCCGTGTGGAGAGGACTGAGGCAGATCACCAACTATCGGCCTCAGGCTCCTAAAGGTCAGGATGACAAAGCCCTTTGTCAGAGACTGTCCCAACACTATGCTCGTTTTGACACCTCGTCATCTGTGTCCAACTCCCCCCCTCCCTCCAGCTCCACAGCCTCCACATTCCCTACTTCATTTAAGGCACCCCCCCACCCCCCCCCCTCCCCTTATCATCAGTGAGCAGGATGTGCTCAAACAGTTCTCCAGACTGAACCCGCGCAAGGCCCCCGGCCCAGACGGCGTGTCTCCCTCCACCCTGAGACTCTGTGCGAAACAGCTGGCTCCTGTATTCACAGACATTTTTAACACCTCCCTTAAGTTATGCCACGTGCCGTCCTGCCTCAAATCCTCCACCATCATCCCTGTCCCCAAGAAGCCACGGATCACTGGACTTAATGACTACAGACCTGTAGCGCTCACCTCTGTAGTCATGAAGTCCTTTGAGCGCCTGGTCCTGTCCCACCTCAAGTCCATCACCACCCCTCTCCTGGACCCGCTGCAGTTTGCCTACCGAGCCAACAGGTCTGTAGACGATGCAGTCAACCTGGCCCTCCACTCCATCCTGCAGCACCTGGACTCCCCGGGAACCTACGCCAGGATCCTGTTTGTGGACTTCAGCTCCGCATTCAACACCATCCGCCCCGCTCTGCTCCGGGACAAGCTGTCCCTGCTCAACGTGCCTGACTCCCTCTGCAGGTGGATCATCGACTTCCTGACGGACCGGAGGCAGCATGTGCGGCTGGGAAAGACTGTCTCAGACTATACTAGCATCAGCACCGGATCACCCCAGGGCTGTGTACTTTCCCCCCTACTCTTCTCCCTTTACACCAACTCCTGCACCTCCAGCCACCAGTCTGTCAAGTTGATCAAGTTTGCGGACGACACCACCCTCATCGGGCTCATCTCCAACGGCGACGAGTCCGCCTACAGGAGAGAGGTGGCCCAGCTGGCGTCCTGGTGCAGCAATAACAACCTGCAGCTGAACGCTCTGAAGACAGTGGAGATGATTGTAGACTTCAGGAAAGTCACTACTCCTCTGCCCCCCCTCACCCTCTCAGGCTCTCCCATCACCACTGCTGATTCCTTCCGCTTCCTAGGCACTACCATCACCAGGGACCTCAAATGGGAGCTGACCATCAGCTCACTCATCAAAAAAGCCCAGCAGAGGATGTTCTTCCTGCGGCAGCTGAGGAAGCTCAAGCTACCCACCAAGATGTTAGTGCAGTTCTACACAGCCATCATCGAGTCCATCCTCACCACCTCCATAACCGTGTGGTACGCAGGAGCCACTGCCAGGGACAGACTAAGGCTGCAGCGCGTCGTGCGCACTGCTGAGAAGGTGATCGGCTGCAAGCTCCCATCTCTCCAGGATCTGTACATCTCCAGGACCCGGAGGCGTGCTGGCCGGATCATAGCCGATCCCTCACACCCTGGTCATGTACTGTTTGCCCCCCTCCCCTCTGGTAGAAGACTTCGGTCCATCCAGACTAAAACCTCCCGTCACATGAACAGCTTCTTCCCCTCTGCCATTAGACTGCTGAACACTAAGTGACTCTCGTGCACCATGTACAGCAGCTCAACCAGACTCATGTCAATCATCACTGTTTTCTTCCTGCATTACCGACTGCACTATATAGTTCTCCACAGTATCTGCTGCTGGCTAATATATATTTTAACTGTTGACCAGTATCACTTAATCTTATCCTACACTTTATTACATGTATAGTTTATTTCTCTTATCTTATCATGTTTAATGTTGCAGCATTGTACCGAGACAAATTCCTAGTTTGTGTACTACATGAACAATGGCAATAAACCTGATTCTGATTCTGATTCTGATTCTGATCAGTTTAACCTCCGAAGCCGTACAGGGTTCTTCCCTGCCTCTTCAGCGCGTACACCACGTCCATGGCGGTGACAGTCTTCCTCTTGGCGTGCTCGGTGTAGGTGACGGCGTCGCGGATCACGTTCTCCAGGAACACCTTCAGCACACCGCGGGTCTCCTCGTAGATCAGGCCGGAGATACGCTTCACACCGCCACGGCGAGCCAGACGGCGGATAGCTGGCTTGGTGATTCCCTGGATGTTATCACGGAGGACTTTACGGTGACGCTTAGCGCCTCCTTTACCGAGTCCTTTGCCGCCCTTTCCTCTTCCACTCATTCTCAACACTTCTGTTTCGATGTTAATTGCAGACTTACTGATGGAGTCTATATAGGCATTAATGTATTCTTTTTTTTAGAAGTAGGAATGAATGAATGAACAAACAAACAGGGGGAAATGGTTTGCGGAAGTAACTACATAGTAATGTAAAACGAATCTATGCCCAGGGGAGGTGTGTTCACTGCAAAACCAGAATTGCAGGAAGCCTCCACAAACACTGATCTTTACATGAGCGTCGCCCAATGCTGATGTCAGCTGACCTGCACTAAGTATTTCTCTGATTTTTCAAAACATGTGTAAAAGTCGGTCCCAATGCTATAATGTGAACCCAACTTTAGCTTAGGCTGACTTAGGTAAACTCTGAATAACTTAGCCCAGCTCTCAAGAACTTTTACAAACTGAGCACAGCTTTCACCAACGTTTATTTCCAAACGTCTGTAAATTTTCAGCAGGCTGAAAATTTTCAAAGAACGCAACTTTCCCCAGCGTTTGCCAACAAACACCAACTACCATTAGCTTTTGCCAGCAGAGCCAGACATTTGCCAAAACGTCCGTAAAAGTTGGTCCAGACGTTGTAGTGTGAATTCACCCTAATCACCCTACCATATAAAACCAGGTTAAGAAAACAAACATAAAACATTAAACTCCTCCACTTAAGTATCTCGGGGTCTTATTCACGAGTGAGGGGAGAATGGAGTGAGAGATTCACAGACGGATCGGTGCAGCATCTGCAGTGATGTGGATGTTGCACCGGTCTGTTGTGGTGAAGAGGGAGCTGAGCTCTAAGGCAAAGCTGTCAATTTACCAGTCAATCTACGTTCCTACCCTCACCTATGGTCACGAGCTTTGGGTAATGACCGAAAGAACAAGATCGCAGATACAAACGGCTAAAATGAGCTTTCTTTGTAGGATCGCTGGACTCACGCTCAGAGATAGGGTGAGGAGCTCAGTCATCCGGGAGAAGCTCAGAGTAGAACCGCTGCTCCTCCACATTGAAAGGAGCCAGTTGAGGTGGTATGGGCATCTGATCAGGATGCCTCCTGGACGCCTCCCTCTTGAGGTGTTTTGGGCACATCCCTCTGGGAGGAGACCCCGGGGCAGACCCAGGACTTGCTGGAGAGACTACGTCTCCCAGCTGGTCTGGGAAAGCCTTGGTATCCTCTCTGAAGAGCTGGAGCAGGTGGCTGGGGAGAGGGAAGTCTGGGCTTCTTTGCTTGACCGGCTGCCTCCGTGACCCGGACCCCTGGAAAAGCGGTAGAAGATGGATGGATGGATGGATAAAACATTAAAATTGAACTGAGGAAGCGCTATCAGTGAGGAAAAACCAGAGGTAATAAGACAATAAAACCAAGCAATAACAAGTTAAAAAAGTTAAAACAGGATAAATACAAATAAAAACAGGATAAAAAATAGTTAAAACAAGATAAAGAGGTGTAAGAAAAGGTAAGGGGGGAGTGAAGATAAATTTAAATAAAATCCAGGTCAAAAAGGTGGGTCTTTGGTTTTGTCATAAACTCTCTGTGCGCTTCTCAACAGCGCACGGAGGAGGAGGAAAAGGACGAAGGGATTTAAGCGCTGGGTTACACCACACACACATTTATTAACACAAAACTAACATACAGACACAAGACAGCTTGGATACACGTTAGAGTCCTCTAGGACGCCCAACACACACCGGAGGAATACAGCGGCGAATAAAGCACAGGCAGTTACTCACCGTGCGGGGCAGTCCGAGTAGTCACAGCGAAAATCAATGAGCTCACAGAACAGTTCTTAGTGACGTGACGGTTGACAGGGAAAACGACCATCCAACACGTACAATGGTCCAGCGGCGTCTGTCCAGCAAAGAGCTACTTTAGTACAGATGCCGCTGGCATGGCAAATGGGGAACACCCGGGCGAGGCGCGGGAAGGATGATTACCGGGGCTGGAAACAGCTGATGAGTCAGAAGGAGAGCGAGGGGGTGTGGCTGGACCGACAGACTGTCAGCAGCGTGAGAGAAAGTAGGTGGCAAATGCTGACTAACAGCTGCCGGTCAGGCAGTGGCTACGGACATGGAATTCAGTACAAAATTACACCAAAATACATATAACCAGCAAAACCAAAACCCACAAAGAGATTGAGGCCAAGCCGGGGAAAGCCAAGCCGGCTCGGCTTGTGGCAGGTTTTAAAAGTATCAGCATTCTCTGCAGCCCTCAGGTCTTCAGGAAGGCTGTTCCACAGATGTGAACCATAATGACAGAAAGCTGTCTCACCGTGAGTTTTAGTTCTGACTTTAGGAATGATTAAAAAACCTTGACCTGAAGACCTGAGGGTTCTTGAAGGCTCATAATATAAAAGCAATTCTAAAAAAATCAGGGCTAAGACCATTAAGAGCCTTAAAAACCAATAAAAGAACCTTAAAATTAATTCTGAAGCTGACAGGAAGCCAGTGCAGAGACTTTAAAATGGATGTTTTGTGTGCTCTCTTTCACAGCACTCTATTTAGACATTTGCCTTTTTCTCCCAACTGCTTGATTTTAATAAATGTAAATTACACATTTAGATTGAAATATTTACACTAATGGACCCACACTCAGACACTGACAGGAGGCAGAGGATGAGTTTAAATGGAATTCACTTATATAGCACTTTTTCTCATCTCTAGATGACCAAAGCGCTTTACAGATCCTGCTATCCACCCATTCACACACTGATGGCGGCAGAGCTGCCACGCACAGGTGCTGGCCTGACCCACCCGGAGCAACTGAGGGTTCAGTGTCTTGCTCAAGGACACTTCAACATGCAGACAGAGCAGGAATCGAGCCCCTGACCTTTCGATTAGTAGTCGGCCACACTACACCTGCGCCACAGCTGCCATTGTTCAATAAGTATTTATTGAACAATGAATAGTAATTCAGCGATTGTGAGGAACTGGCAACCAGTTACTGCTGGAGAATGGATGGTGAGTCTTCCACAGAGCGGCTGCCACTCTTCACAATGTGAAGGGACTGATCTGATTATGGCTTCGGTAGGTGTGGAGTCTGGAGAAGGTGGGAGAGAGCCGAGGACTTAGGAGGGTTACCCTGGATTACACTGACTCTGGAGGCAGTACGTTGCAGCTGCGATCCGGCCTCAGCAGTAAATAGTTCCCATTCTCATCAATTTTCTAATCCCCACACGGTCAGGACCACTGCGGAATGAATCTGGCTCGTCAAATTTGGTTCGCTAATGAAATGCAACAAGTCTGTTTTTGACAGATGCCAGAGCCAGTCTGCAAGGAAATCCTGCAGTGTCTGGTGGTATTTAATAGCTGTTTGATCATTAAAAACGATTTAAGGGTCATCCGTTATTTTTTGAAGTCTACTCCTCCACCACTGTGTCGAAGAAGGTAAAAACCTGACTCAACATACAAACACTTCATACAATTAAAATTAACGGGCTACTTATGTTTTATTTACAGCCCAAAAATCCAGGTGGAGAACCGCTACATCACACTTCCTTGTTGTTATCACGTGATTGTGATCGGTTACTCTTGGGGTCTTTCTCAATATCTCGTGTTATTTTGCATAATTCTTGTGTGATTTTGTATTCCGAACCTTGTTCTCATCCATGCCACTGCAAAACACAAATGGAGCTATTAGGGATGGATGCAAGGGTCTATCCGCATTGCATCGGCAACAGACTGCATGCGGAGTCAGTGTAAATCCTGGGTAAGGATATTTAATAATATTGCTCGAAACTTACTTGGGACTGAAGGAGGTTTCCAGATTTAACGGTTCCTTTCCAGGGTTTGATTCCAAGTCCACCACAGGTAGAGTGAATGTGGAGGTCCTGGAGGAAGGTATGACGTAGAATAGAAGATTAATGTTTTAGGCTTATGATTTCCAGAAGTGGGAGAAGGTAGAGGAGGTATGCATGAGAGCACTCCAGGTTGACACACACGGACAGGAGGAAAAGAATTGCCACTGCTGGCAACTAGAGTCCAACCTTCCCATGCAGAGGGAGAGGAACTGCCCGCTTTTATAGGGTGCTGCTGATGAGATATAGGTGGTTTTAATTAATGCAGTTGCTATTGATCATGCAATCAGTAGTGTCAGCAGAGGAGAGGCAGTATACACAACCCTGGAATACTACAGATTTACCAAATTTACAAAAAAGGGAAAATTTAGGAGAAAACACTCTCAAATTGTCAAGAACATAGCAACTTGACGATAAAATCAGAAAATTTACAAAAGTCACAAACTGATATGAAAAAAAAAATTGTGAGAAATTCTAATGTTTCCATAAAAGCTGCAAATTTATGGGAAAAATAATTTAGAAGGAAAATATGGTATATTAAAATGAAAAATTGAGTAAATTTGAGAGTCTCATATTTACACAAAAACCTTCAAATTTGTGAGAGAAAAATGAAAAATTTACAATAAAAAGTTTCAGGTTCCCAAGAAAAGTCAGACAGAATGAAATCGAGACATTTGCTCTGGATTGCCCCAGAATGGACAATTCTGATTTGTTGACCCATCATGACACCCTATGAGGTCCCAGCTTTTTACAGTATAGCTTTAAGTTAAAAAAAACCCCAAAAAACCAAGAACTTTTATGATGTTTTTTTGCTGTTGCAGAGGTCAGATTTTCTGGGGGTCTACTCTTCTGCAGTTGTAGTGATGGTCGGGTCAGAGCAGTGAAGTGGGGCTTAGCTGATTGGCATCAGCTGTTTCATTCACGCTTCACAGTAACTGGAAAATTCACAGCTGTGAGGCAATCAGTGGACTAGTCATGTCTAATTATATTCATGCAGGTGTCCACTGTAGCCATTATAAAGGGACAACTTCCACTATCATGGTGAAGCATGCCTCCCTGTAGCTCCTATGTGTTTGGATTTTCATGTTGACTTGTATGTTTATGTATATTAAGAGACGATTTCTTCTCTGAGCAGACTTGTTGCTGTGGTTCAGATTCTTTCCAACACAGGTGTCAACATAAAGACCACGGGGCCAGATACAGCCATCCACTGTTTTCTCAGGCCTGCTAACAAACTTGCAGCTTCATTCTTCCATTCTCCATTCTGTTCTAAACATGCAACTTTTTTATGACTCCCTGCCTTGTAAATTTGCAGGTCCTTCCTCATAAATTTTAAATTCTCACAGTTTCATAATTGCTTTACCTGCACCATTGAATGGCAAAAGGTGATGTTTTTGCTGGCATTTGTCTGTTTTCCTGTTAGCAGGGTTACACAAAAACTACTGGATGGATTTTGATGAAATTTTCACCAGAGGTGGTCCTTTGGCTACAAATGAACTCATTAGATTTTGGAGATGATCCAGAGCACATATCTCTGCCAAGGCCCTATCTCGCAATTAATGGATGAATGGAGGTATGGAGGTATGGAGGTATGGACAGACTTTATTCAAAAGTTTTGTGGTAACTAGCTATATGTAATATATATATAATGTATGTGTGTATATACATATATACTGTAGTTGTATATATATATATGTGTGTATATATATACAGTCTCGCTCTCGCGCGCTCTCTCTCTCTCTCACCATCCAAAGCAATGGAAAATGAGAGAATTGAATTGGAAAAAGAGTGCAGGCTGGGTGGAGATGAGTGTCGGGTGATTTATGACAGAAGGATAGCAGTTAGAGTGAAAGGGTAGTGAGACCTGCTGTGATGTATGGTTTGGAGACGGGGGTACTGACAAAAAGACAGGAGGCAGAGCTGGAGGTGGCAGAGTTGAAGATGCTAAGATTCTCTTTGAGGTGACTAGGAGGGACAGGATTAGGAATGAGTATATCAGAGGGACATCTCCATGGACCGTGATGTTTGCAGATGACATTGTGATCTGTAGTGAGAGTAGGGAGCAGGTGGAAAAGAACTTGGAGAACTGGAGGTCTACTCTGGAGAGAAGGGGAATGAAAGTCAGTAGAAGCAAGACAGAATATGTGTGCACGCGCATGTGTTTGTGTTTGTGAATGAGAGGGAGGCAGGTGTAATGGTGAAGATGGAAGGAGTAGAGGTAATGAGGGTAGATGAGTTTAAATACCTGGGGTCAACCATCCAAAGCAATGGAAAATGCACAAGAGAGGTGAAGAAGAGGGTGAAGGCAGGGGGGAGTGGGTGGAAACGAATGTTTTGTGTAGAAGGATAGCAGCTAGAGTGAAGGGGAAGATTTACAGTACGGTAGTGAGACCTGCTGTGATGTATGGTTTGGAGACGGTGGTGCTGACAAAAAGACAGGAGGCACAGCTGGAGGTGTCAGAGTTGAAGATACTAAGATTCTCATTGGGAGTGACTAGGAGAGATAGGATTAGAAAGGAGTATATCAGAGGGACAGCTCAGGTTGAGCGGTTTGGAGACAAAGAGAGGCAAGGCTGACAAAGGATGTTGATGATGGATCTACCAGGCAGGAGGAAAAGAGGAAGACAACAGAAGTTTCATGGATGTAGTGAAAGAGGACATGGAGAGGGTGTCATGATCCGGGGGCACGGGTGGGGACCATGCCCAGTTTCCTGTCATAATTTGCCCTTTGCAGGGCAAATATGAGATGCCAAATGCCAACTGTGAGTTTGTTGTTTTTACTACAAAGTACAAAATAATGAGCCTCGAGGCGCAGAGCACATAAACTATGACACTCAACCACGAAGGATAAAAATAGACAAATACAAAGTGTCAAAGAGACTTACACTTTAAACAGCGAGGGCGGAACCTGATGCTGAGACTGGTGCCGGACGTGAGGACTCCAGCCTGAATTTTTTTTTTTTTTTTTTTTTTTTTTTTTTTGTTACTTATTTGTACCCGTAGGTAGACTTGGTTTGCAATCTGGTGACAAGCCACCGGCTGCTGGTCGCTGCGTGCGCGAGCGCCCTAAACCTGCATGTTTTTGGTGTGCGGGAGGAAACCGGAGAAATCCCGGAGTAAACCCGCGCAACACGGGGAGAACATGCAAACTCCACACAGCTCACTGTTGGTCGGGGGCTGGGATCGAACCCACGATCTCATGATCCCCGCGGTACCCCGGCCGAGGGTAAAACTGTGCTGCCACAGTGCTAAACCACTGCGCCACCGTGCAGCCCACATCCACATCCAATGGATGTTGGATGTGAGATCGCAACAAAGAATGAATCTCCACTGCGATCTTAAATGGGGCATACAATAAACCACAAACAGGTGAGACAAATAATAAGGGATTAACAGCCCGCAGCTGTGACAGTCCGCAAGCAGCCTGACAGGAGGAAGAGCTGCCGTGGTGCTGTCAAAAGAAAAGCACAAAGTCAATCCCCTAACAAACAAGACTAAACAGACAGAAAAAGGAAAAATAATAAATGACTCGAGCGCGGGTCTGTCCGCGCTCGGGACCACCACAGCACCCCCGCTTTAAGGGATGGATTCCAGGCATCCCAATCGTAACATCAAGAAAGAGGAACAACCCCCCCCCCCCCCAACAACCAGGAGAACTATCAAAACCAGCCTCGGGAGGGCGGAGGGGGAATCCCGGCCTGGAGGGAGCGACACTGGAAAGAAAAAAAAAATGACCCCAATAGGCTTAACAGCAAGATACTAGGACATATACCAAAATATGGGTTGCACGGTGGCGCAGTGGTTAGCACTGCGGCAGCACAGTTTACCCTTGGCCGGGGGATCGTGGGGATCGTGGGATCGTGGGTTCGATCCCAGCCCCCGACCAACAGTGACCTGTGTGGAGTTTGCATGTTCTCCCCGTGTATGCATGGGTTTACCCCGGGATTTCTCTGGTTTCCTCCCACATGCAAAAACATGCAGGTTAGGTTAATTGGAGACTCTAAAGTGGCCCTGGGTGTGAGTGTGTGTGTGAATGGTTAAGGGATAGCGCCGTATCGTGGCTGCTTCATCCATCCAGGTGGTGGATGACCCTCAATTTCCCCTCTGGGGATCAATAAAGTATACTAAATCTAAATCTAAAAAAAAATATCATCCAAAAACTGCAAATGGAAATTCCTATTTCCCACAACTTTAATTCCCATAAGTTTCTGTCAGAAAACTGAAATCTTATACAGTAGTCAAAAATAAATTAATTTACTCTACCCTTTTAGGAAAGTCCATGCAAAAAACTAACAGTGAACTAGAACACAAAACATAACAAACTGCAAAACTACAGGCTCAAAAGGGAGAACTCTCTTCCCCTTTTTTCCCCTTCTTACAGAAATGCCAATGGCAATAATCAAAGTCCAAACACAAAAATATGTGTAGCCCAACACTATAAATACAGATGGCTAACTACAATGCTACAAATACAAAATGAGACCTCCTCCCTTACCTTTCTGTCTCTCTTTTTTTTTTTTTTACAGAAATGCCCAAGAGCAAAGTAATCAGAGTGCAAATACAAAAAAATGTAAGCACAAGTAACCCTGCTACAAGGCAAACAGAAAAAAATATACCTTAAACTCAAAGGCATCTACACCAAAAATTTATCAAAAATGCCAAAGAGCAAAGTAATCAGAGTGCAAATACAAAAATATAACCACACGTAATCCTGCTACAAGGCAAACTAAAAAAAAAAAATACCTTAAACTCAGAGGCGTCTATACAAAAAAATTATCAAAGCAAGAAAAACACAGCGAATGAACCAGTACAAGGAATACCGGCATGTAAGGCAGAAAGGCAGTTCTGGTGGCCTACCGGCATCCTGACTCCAAATAGAGGGAAAACGTTCAGGCGGCCGACCAAAATCCCAGCACCGGTAATTAAGTCTCTCGGGTGGTTGGCCAGCGTCTTTAAGCCACCAGGACTGGAGGAGCGAAGCCGGAGGCGGCTTTCCCACCGGGAGGCTCAGTGGCAGGAAGCCGGACCGGATGGAGGGGACCCCAACGGCGTCTGGTGGAGGAGAAAAGGGGGAAGGGGGGGGACCACAACGGTGTTCAGCAGCTCCCCCATGGCCTCTGACAGGCGTCCTAAAGCCCCCACGGTGGACTCCGACTGAGCCAGTGCTGCACCCACGGTGGACTCCCACTGAGCCAGCGCTGCACCTGGGATGACCTCACGAGACCATCCCGGAGCCATGGAAATGATAGGTGGTGCTGGATCATCTCCGGTGCCCCTGGAGGAAGGCTCCGAGACAGAGGGAAAACATGGGGTCAGGATTACCGGCAGCGGCAGAGCCCGGTGAGGCAAGCTCGGATGCAGCGACCAGCTGCACCCGTCTCTCCTCCCCAAGAGACAGGCAAGAGTGCTCTAATACAGAAAATAGGAAGACAAAATAGAGCACTTGCCTGATCTCAAGCTCCGACGCCGTCCAGGACTCCGATGATCCAGGCTCAATCAGGAGGTCGAGTTCAGGCTCCCACTCAGCTGCAGCGGCCTCCGCAGCCAGCATGATGGTCTTGGCAGTCCTGGAACCCCCTGGTGCTGTAACCCACGCCGACGGCTCATTCGGCGTGGCAGCAGGAGATTCGTTACTTGCTGGAACTGGGAGCTCCTCACTGGAGACCTGGGGACGCTTCATGGTCAGCTCAGGTTCCAATTGACTGACAGCCTTCCTTC
This sequence comes from Pholidichthys leucotaenia, assembly GCA_020510985.1. Lineage (NCBI taxonomy): Eukaryota > Metazoa > Chordata > Actinopteri > Cichliformes > Pholidichthyidae > Pholidichthys > Pholidichthys leucotaenia. The sequence goes on along the minus strand of CM035847.1, from coordinate 284,387,007 downwards.
TCTGTCCGTGACATTGTTGCGGGACTGGAACCAGGCTCTCCAGGGCTGCAGGCTCCTCCTCTGTTCGGCGGTTTAACCCTGGCACCGGCGGACACTCACGGGGAATAGGAGGAAACACAGAGGTAGCAAGTTCAATTTCAATGGCTGCAGCAGGTGGTGGGGGCTCAGTGGACTGCATGGCCTGAGCCCGACCTGCATGAATCAGACAAGGTACTTCATCAGATTGAGAGAATGAATGAAAAAGCACTTGCCTGTCTCCCTGGGGTTTGGTGGTTCCTGCCACAGTGCGCTTGATTCTTTCCTTTCCCATAGACAAGGTGATGTCGGACCCCTCGGGGAGACACGGAGGAGCCGCCCCTCCAGGATCAGTGACGGGTCGGACCGGAGAGGGCACCACAGGTCCCGCAGCAGGTGGAGTAGGTGCCATGGAGGAGGGAGGAGCAGCTGAGGCAGTCCAGGGTAGGGGAGCTGGCAGAACAGCTGAAAATGAAGACCCGGAGGCTGAAGCTGCTGTCACACCTCTCTGCCGTGGTGAAGAAAACACAGCTGGCTGGGAGACAGTCTTTCCGGTGGCCCGTAGCTGGACCCAAACGGGAACCTTGCAGGGAATTGACATGGTCGTTATACTCCCTCCCCTTTGGAACAGCCGTGTCCCGGGGAGGAGATGAGTTCCCTGCAGGGCGATGACATCTTCTGGCTGGAGGCTAAGCTAAATTCAAATTGGGAAAATGCCGCTGCTGTGCTGAAACTGAGGCCAGCAGCTCGGCGTACTCAGGATAATTATTTAATCCGGGATTTGCCTCCACCAGTCTAACAGCTGCCACCACACTTGTCAGAATTTCACCGAGGTAGCAGGTAGAGCAAGCTTCAGCCACACGGCCCCTGATGAGTTCCCAGCTGCCCACTGCTCATCTTCGCTGGGAACCCCGGCTGCCTTCTTCCTCTGCTGCACTGGAAGACGGCTCTTCGGTGAAGCGGAAACAGGGGCTGGAAGCATAGCAGGAACCTGATCCCGGGGTGAGGAGCGGGAGTGCCTTGCCGTCCGCTCCGTCTTTGGCCTCCTGCTGGAACTCTTCTCCAGCTCACGATATTTCTGCTGAAGCACCGCAAGTTCAGCCATCCTCTCCCTGCCTTCAGTGTGCTCGGCAAGGTGAGGATGACACTTAACAGTAGCCTCTGCAAGGTCCAGGTACCATAATGCGTGCTTGGGAGTTGAATATGGGCGTGCGTGTGTCAAGAGGTCGTCGATCTCCATCAGAGCCTGGATAAGCTCAAAACCCAGGCTCATAGGATACCACATCCTTAATGATGCCATAACCTCACCCCGAACAAGAAGCGCTGGCACCCGGTAAGGGAAAAATTCAGAGTCAGAAAAAAAATTCAGAGGCTGGTACCTCGTTTGGCTGTGATATACTGTCATAATTTGCCCTGCATGAGATGCCAAATGCCAACGAGTTTGTCGTTTTTATTACAAAGTACAAAATAATGAGCCTCGAGGCGCAAAACACAAACTATGACACTCGACCACAAAGGGTCAAAATAACTAGACAAATACAAAGAGTCAAAGAGACTTGCACTTTAAACAGCGAGGGCGGAACCTGACGCTGAGACTGGTGCCGGACATGGGGACTCCAGCCTGAATGGGTGTGAGATCGCAGCGGAGAGTCATTCTTTGCTGCGATCTTAAATAGGGCATACAATAAACCACAAACGGGTGAGACAAATAAGAGATTAAGAGCCCACAGACAGGAGGAAGAGCTGCTGCGGCGCTGTCAAAATAAAAACACGAAGTCAATCCCCTAACAAACAAGACTAAACAGACAGAAAAAGGAAAAATAATAAATGACTTGAACGCGGACAGACCCGCGCTCGGGATCACTACATTTCCAATTTGAGTTTAGTCTGTTTCTGTTTGTTTATTTCTTGCTTTATTATTGTCTGTTGGACATTTTTGTGCTCCTGTATTATTTTGTAGTTTTACTTACTTTCTCATCAGTCTGTCATTTTATTAGTCTGTATTATCTTGTATTTTTGATCCCTGTGTGTGTGTGTCTCTCTCTCTGTCTCTGTCTCTGTCTCTGTGTGTGTCAGGGGCTGCAGTTGTCAGCATGCACTTCCGGAGTTTGCTCTGTTCAGGGCGGTGCACCTGTTAGCTGCCAGCCCTGATTCCTTCCCACTCGTGTGACTCACAGCTGATCCTTATTGTAATAATTCATCATTGGTATCATGCCCTATTTAAGAACGACTGCTCCGTTCATTTGTTGCTGTGGTCTCCATGTTGCCAGATGTAAGTCTGATGCCTTGTTCTATGTTCACACTCTTGTTACCATGTCTGTCCACCAAGCCTTATAGTTTCGTTTGTGCAATTTGTATTTTATGTTCACAATAAGTTTCACAACTCACAGTCCAGCACCTGGGTCTCCTTGCTGCCCTGTGGGGCAATTCATGACAGAAGACCGCAGCCAGTTTGTGACCCAGCTGCTGTGGGTTTGTGTTTGTTTCACCCACCTTTTTGTGTTACCGGAAAACACAGTAATCCACAGTAGTGGTTAGCATGGCCCCAGCATGCCGAGCCTCAATCAATGAAGGGGGGTCGGCAGACGGGTGCCACAGCTTGAAAGAGCGGTGGGCAGCTATCTTTAACCAGGACTGCGTCACTGACGCTCTCGTCTCCCATAGCCCGAGGAAGGTTCTGCAGAATGTGGAGGCAGCGGTTGGGAGAATGAAGGCGCATCCTGGGCTAAGGAAATATCCTGAGTTCACGGAGCTGCTGCCAACCCTCTCCACTCTCCTGCTGTCGTTCCCTGGGCTGGTGATAGGCTCGCTCCCTGAGGGCCCGAAGCCTACGAGGAAGCATGCCCCGCGACAGACATCTTCCTTCTCCCTCTGTTCGCCAGCTCCAGCTCCCGCTCCAAGATGCCACTACCCAGCTACAGGCTGCTGGGGGAACTCCTCCGTCTCTGTCAGCAGCTCCCTCTTCGTGGTCTGTCACTGCTGTTCCCCACTCCTTCACAGCACCTCCCCCCCACTGTTGCAAGTCCGGCTGGCTCATCCCCAGTTCCCCCCGTCATTGAGGCTGCAGGGGTAGTTCCTCCATGTTCCTGAGGGGGGCCCACAACTGCCAAAGCCACAGAGAGGGGGACACTGGGCCTGCTGCAGCCGTCACGGGTGCTGCGCCCCAGCCGGAGGCCACCGTGGGTGCGTCGCCTCAGCCCGAGGCCGCTGCAGGTGCTGCTTTCCCGCCATCTGTGGGCTCCAAGGATGCTGCTTTCCCACCATCTGTGGGCTCCGAGGGTGCTGCTTTCCGGCCATCTGTGGGCTCCGAGGGTGCTGCTTTCCGGCCATCTGTGGGCTCCGAGGGTGCTGCTTTCCGGCCATCTGTGGGCTCCGAGGGTGCTGCTTTCCGGCCATCTGTAGGCTCTGAGGGTGCTGCTTTCCCACCATCTGTGGTCTCCATGGGTGTTGCTGTTCTGCCGTCTGTGGTCTCTGCGGGTGCTGCTATGCTGCGGGTGCTGCTGCACCCCAGGCCGGGGCCACCACAGGTACTGCTACGCCCCAGGCCGGGGCCGCCGCGGGTGCTGCTACACCTCAGGCCGGGGCCACCGCGGGTGGTACTGCACCCGAGGCCACTGTGGGTGCGACGCCTCCACCGAGGCTGCCATGGGTGCTATGCCTCAGTCCAGGGCCTCCAAGGGTGCTACGCCTCTGTCTGAGGCTGCTCTGTGTCCTCAACTTCACCGAGGATCATTGCTTCATTCCATCTGGTTCCACTAATGATCTTCAGTTTACATTCTCTGGTCAGCCCTATTCCTCGTCGGGGTTCTTCACTGGTCAGCTGTCCTCCTCACCGGGTCTCCATCTCCCAGCTCCTGCGGTCTGAACACGGGTTCCAGCTACCGCCTCCAGGAGGGGGCGCGTGGTGCTCCACGATCCACTGGCTCGGGGATGCTGTGAGGCTGCCCGATGAACTCTTTGGTTTGCTTGGGTGGCTAAGGGACTCAGAGAGACCACCTGACGAGCCTTTTGGTTGGTATGGGTGAATTTGGAGACTGGAAAGGTCACCCAATGTGTTCCACCGGTTGATCGGGTGGAGCTGGGACTCTGGAAGGCCTCCCAAAATGGACTATTAGTTTTCCAGCGGTAGTTATATTTTGTTCCTCTTGTCCAGTATGTGAGTCATGAGTGTTTTGTTTTGTTTTTTTTTGGTTGGGTTCGGTCCCTCCATTCCTGGGTTCCTCCCCCTCCCCCCTGAGGTTGGTTGTTTTTCTGGTCGGGAGGGTCTTCTGTGTGTGCGCGCGTGTGCGTGTGTGTAGGGGGGAGGTTCTTTTTTCATCTTTTGATGTTGCCCTGGGGTGTCTGGGTTCCACCTCTTGAGGGGGGCCACTGTCATGATCCCGGAGCACAGATGGGGGCCATGCCCAGTTTACAGTTTGAGTTTAGTCTGTTTCTGTTTGTTTATTTCTTGCTTTATTATTGTCTGTTGGATATTTTTGGGTTCCTGTATTATTTTGTAGTTCTGCTTACTTTCTCATTTATGTTCATCACAGTCTGTCATTTTATTAGTCCATATTATCTTGTATTTTTAATCCCGATCTCTCTTTCTCTCTCTCTCTCCGTCTGTCAAGGGCTGCAGCTGTCAGTGTGCACTTCCGGGGTTTGCTGTCTTCGGGGTGATGCATCTGTCAGCTGTCAGCCCTGATTCCTCCCCGCTTGTGTGACTCACAGCTGATCCTGATTGTAATCATTTATCATTGGTATCATGCCCTATTTAACTCTTTAACTGTCCACATTTCATGGACGGGTCGCGTGCCCCCAGTGGCACAGCGCAGCAACTGCGCCTGTGAACTCACTCTGATGTCCCCCGGCTATACTGAGAATTTGTACTGATCTGACAGTTCAGAAGGTGGCAGGCACGCGTTGGAGGAGTCATGTCTGACATGGAATACAGAAAAGAAGAAGAAATCCTCATTCTTCTTCTTCCTTTTCCCACTTTGAGCTCACAACACCAATGTGGCCGCCGCCACGATGGTCATGGTGGCGGCAAGTCTGACAGAAACTGTATCATACAGGAAAAATAGCCGTGTAATACAAATGAAATTCACGTGGGATAATCATAAGAGTTTGTAGATGTGGCAGAGAGTGTAAATGACCGACCAAACGCAAAATGACCACGATGGGCGAAAACGGACCAATCACGTGAGCGAGTGATCTCTTGCAACTTTCAAGTTATAGCCTTGGAAATCTGAACTATTTTATTGACAAAATTTTTTTACCACTCTTGACCACTAGGGGCCTTGACCACCCTTTAACCGTCACAGTTGCCATACAGTGACTGGGCAGCTAAAGAGTTAAGAAAGACTGCTCCGTTCATTCGTTGCTGCGGTCTCCACATTGCCAGACGTATGTCTGATGCCTTATTCTGTGTTCACACTCTTGTTACCCTGTCTGTCCACCAAGCTTTATAGTTTTGTTTGTGCACTTTGTATTTTATGTTTGCAATAAATTTCACAACTCACAGTCCAGCGCCTGGGTCTCCTTGCTGCCCCGTAGGGCAATTCATGACAGAGGGTTGGTATTACAGAGGAAGATGCAAGGGATCGGATGAGATGGGGACAGATGATCCACTGTGACGACCCCTAAAAGAATTAGAAGATTCAAAAGCTTCATAAATTTGCAAATTTTGTCATCTATCCATCCATCCATTCATCTTCTACCGCTTATCTGGGGATCCAGGTTGCGGAGGCAGCAGTATAGATGAGTAGCCCAGACTGCCACCCAGTTCTTATAGCACCATGATCCCTCCTTCAGGTGGTGAGCCCACTGGAGGGTGGACCCATGTGGCTCTCTGTGTATACTGGGTCTTTGTTGTAACCTTTTCATAGGGATGTGCTGGACTGCTCTTGGTCTGGCCCTTCACCCAGGACCAGTTTGTCTCCCAAGACGCTTTTCATAGACACTCAAAGACACTTTACAATGGACACATTATTCATTCACTCCACAGACAATGGTAGTGGTAAGCTACTACTGTAGCCACAGCTGCCCTGGGACAGACTGACAGAAACATGGCTGCCAATCTGCGCCAATGGCCTCTCCAACGGCTACCGAACATTTATATACATTCATGCCCAGTGTCATGGACACTGGAGGCAAGGTGGGTCAAGTGTCTTGCCCAGGGACACAAGGGCATGATGTCTACGTCCTGAACCACTGCTGCCCACATTTCCCTCCTCGTTCCATTTTTGCCAAGCACCAAGCCGGATGGCAGGAAGTTCCATTTTTATATGGTCTTTGGCATGACCCGGCCGGGACTTGAATCCCAACCTCCTGGTTGTGGGGCGGATGCTCTACCTCTAGGCCACCACTCTGGATAAATGAATAAAATAAAAAATCCTATATTAAGGTAGAACTAATCCCAGTTAACTAAATAACTGCATAATATATAAAACACTTACATTGTGAGTAGGAATTTCTTTTTATTTTTTTCACTGCAGCAGTTTTTTTTAAGCACGTCACCCTTTCATCTTCATTGCTCTATCCCAGTCTTTGTTTTTGCTGCGGTCATATCTGATGAACTCGCCGCTGTCATGCTGCCCATCGATCGGCAGGCATCCATGCACAGACTCACAGCTGTGTCAGGGTATGCTCTCTGTGTGTGGCTGCGCTCTGGTTAGCAGATGCAAACTTGATGCCTTGAAATATCGGTACATCACGTGGACACATCCATATGTTTGTGCGCGCTCAACCTCGTGCAAAGTCACATTGTGTCTGCATGTATTGTGCAGGGTCTAGTTTATTTATGCCCTGTATGTTAAATTAGTTGCTAAGATGCTGTCCTGCTGTCAGCTGCATGCGGTCTGGGCAGCGGGGTGACAATCCTGCCCTCCTCTTTGCCATTCAGGGGTCTTTTATGTTGCTCGGATCAAAGTTGCATTTGAAGCGTTTAGGGGTGTGTGATATGTTCAGACTTGAACGCAGCATGTAAGCTGGAGTCTGAGGAAGAGTCTGGGTATGTTCGACTGAAGGTCCTCTCCCTTCACAGTGTATCACCAGAGAAGGTGGTGGAAAAATGTAAGAGAGGAGAAACAAGATAGAAGGTTGGACAAAAGCTTAAATGTCACATTACAAATAGTACTTAAGAGAAAACACTATTGACTTCTGGTCTGTGGTACTCCCCACTGTTTTTCATAGATTTGCCTTAGCTTACTTTTCACAGTACCCTCACCGGACTCAATAGGTACACCTGTACAACTGATCGTTACATGGCAGCAACTCAATGCATTTAGGCATGTAGATACGGCCCCATGTCCGTGCTTCCATTACCAGGAACCTCCCGGTCAGCAGGAATTTTCAGGAGCCTTTTGCGGCCGAAAGACGGCCCTGGTCAGAAGCAGGTACTTCAGAGTAACTCTGAAAACTGCTGGGTGGGGGTTGCAATTGATCAGTGACCAGTAGGTGATTTGAGGGGAGATGCTGTCCTGCTTATTAGTAAAATGACTCAATATCATCCATCTTGTTAACGTGCCCCCCCTTCCCCCCCGAAATCCCCATCCTCATTCATAGACATAACTCATGGTGGGGACAGGGGGGACATTGCCCCTCTCCCCCCACCGACCCCCAACCTGGAAAAAAGAGAGCATTATTCCCCTAATATCATCATGTTACATAACTGAATAAAGTGAATTTAAAGCATGATTTCTAAGCAGAAATGCCAAAAAGGTTATGAATTTACAATTTTTCTCTCATAAACTTTCACAATTTTTTCCTCATAAATTTGTACATTTTTCCTATAAATTTTCAAAAATTTTCCTGTAAATCTGCAATGTTTTCCTAAAAAATGTGCAACTTTTTTATCAAAAATTTGCAAGTTTTTTCATCATAAATTTGAAACTTTTCAAAAATTTGTTCCCTGTAAATTTGCAACTTATCTAAAAAAAATTCAACTTTTTTCTTTTAAATTTGCAATGCTCATCTGGATGCTGGTTAATTTTTATTCAGTGTATTTGAATATTAATTTGAGACTTTTTGAATTTCTTTGCACCTTTATTCTTGCAAATTTGTTCCTAATTTACATTTATCCATTTGTACCTTATGCTAAATTGGTGGTACATCAAAATCAAAAGCCAGATTCGATGAAAGGACTAGCTGTTGCAATCCCTGATGTTTGCACCACTTCTGAGTCTGTTGGGAGTTCTTGAGAGATGGCTACTATAAGGTTTCACCGCTGGGACACATCGTCAGTTGTGTACCTCAGCATCACAAGGTGTTTCGGCCATTTATCACAAGACACCCTCCACTGAGGCAGGACCACCACAGGTTGATCAAGTCTGGGTATGTGTCCTGCAGTTTAGCTGTTTGCCTTAGAAGCCCAGATGGTATCGCTCCTTTTCATTCCCAGCCAGCAACTGTTTTTTTCTTCTTCTTCGTCTTCTTTTTCTTCTTCATCTTCGTCTTCTTGTGTAACATTGTCATTTGAGCCTGACCCCTAAATTCTATGACTTAATCCCGTGTTATTTAAAAAAAGAGAAAAGAGCCCTTCTTGTGACTCATTGCCTTTCCATCTGTTCCCAGAATCCTAGTTAAATCCCATTTCCTACCGGCCATGCCGAACTTCATTTTTCATTCTTTCTCTTTCATTTCCATACTTGTGACAGTGTAAGAAGATGTGCTCAACATTTTCTTTTACTCTACATTCTCTACATTTGTCACTTTCACTTTTCCCCATGGTGAATGAAGTGCCTTTTAAACCTGTGTGATCCAGTCTTGCCATAATGATGTCTTCCCTCTTGTTTGTTGTTTTATACTTCTTTGTATTTTGTAATACGATCTACCTTCTTGATCTTCATCCCATCTTTTTGCCATAGCTCAGTTCCTTTTTCTTGATTACGGTTTTCCCTTCTCCTTTTCCAAGAGGCAATGGTATAATTATTTCTTTCCCAAGTGCACTTTTTGCTAATTTGTCTGCACAGTCATTCCCTTTCAATCCTTCATGTGCAGGAACCCAACAAAACTGAACTTCTCCACCACCCCTGTGTACCCTAAATAAACTGTGATACAGCTCAATCACCAAGTCTTCTCTTGTAGATTTTAGTGTCTGTATGGTTTTTAAAGCTGCAAGTGAATCTGTGCACACCACCACCCGGTCCAGTCTGACCTCCTCCACCCACTGCAAACCAATAATTATTGCCACCATCTCTGCTGTAAACACGGATGTATTGTTGGAGAGTCTTTTTGAGATGGTCTCTTTAAACTCTGGAATGTATACTCCAATTCCAACAGAGCCCTCTTTGTTCTTTGAACCATCAGTATAGAGCTGTAAGTAGTTATAGTAATTATTCCTGAGGTAAATGCTTGTTTTAACACCAACTTCACTGATATGCCAATCCTTTTTTCCTCATTAGCAAACTAATGTCTACTTCTTTTCCAGGAAACAGCCAAGGGGGAACATTTCTCACTGGACTGGTGTTAGCTATATCAATAGTGTGTAGTCCATACATTCGGGCTTTTCTTTCAATTGTCCACCCAAACCCATGTCTCTGGAAGGTAGAATATTCCCAGCAGTCTTGTAGTGTTGCTTTTGAAATATTTGCTTCCTCACTTCCTTTAAGCTTGACCCAGTATGATAATGCAAGTTTATTTCTTCTCAAATCCATTGGCATTTCTCCTGCTTCTATTAAAACTGCATTGTTTGGTGTTGTTTTGATGGCTCCAATGCACAGGCGAAGTGCTCTATGCTGCATTCTATTTTTTCTAGAGTCATCTTTGCTGGTGCTCCATCAATCATGCATCTATAGTCTATTGTCGATCTCATTAGTGCTCTGTAAATGTCAATTAATGCCTGTTTATCTGCATCCCAGTCATGTCAAGCTACAGCTTTTATGAGATTAATGACTTTTTTGCACTTTGTCTCCAGATTTTCAACATGAACTCTCCATGTGTATGAACTATCAAACCACAGTCCTAGATATCTGAACTCACTCACTTTCTGTATTGGTTGATTATATGATGTTAATAGTTCTGTTCCAGTTATGCGTTTTTTTTTTTTTTTGGTTTTTCTTTTTGTGAAAATCATAGCAGGTTTTACTGTTTGAAAATTTAAATCCCCAGTCATATGACCACTTTTCCACTTTCTTCATTGCTTTCCTGATGTTTTTGAACACAAATTTCTCATTTCTTCCCCTCGTCCATATGGCTCCATCATCTGCATATAGTGCTGTTTTGATGTATTCCTCTTGATCCGCAAACATGTCATTAATCATTAGCCCATAGGTCATAGGAAATGATCCATAGGCTATATGATGTCCTAGACATCCTATGTGATGTCATAGACATCCCATATGATGTCATAGACAGACTATTAAATGCCGGGATCCTTTGATGCTAACGATTAAAAATTGTAGCTCTGATGCTGGAATCCTTTGATGTTAACGATTCCATGAGTTGTTTTGATGCCAGAATCCTTTGATGTGACACCCTCCGCCAAGGCAGACCCACCACAGGTTGATCAAACCTGGGTGTGTGTCCCGTGGTTTAGCTGTTTGCCCTAGAAGCCTGAATGATGTCACTCCTTTTCATCCACAGCCAGTGACTGGTCCTCTCGGTGGTGTCGGCCAGCTCTTTAATTGCCCGTCTGTAATTCTGTCCCCTGATCCCAGTCTCCCTGAGCAGCTTTACAATTGTTGTGGCTACAAAGCCCCTGCATCCCACCTCCACCGGGCGCACCTTTATCTTCCATCCTCTGTCCTCTGCCTCAGCTGCTAAGTTGGAATACTGCAGCTTCTTACGGTCATAAGCTTCCTCGACAGCGTCCTCCCAGGGTACTGTCAACTCAATAATATAGGTGAGCTTGGATGAAATAGACCAGAGGACGAGATCTGGTTGCAGGGTGGTCGTTGTGATCTCCGAAGGGAAAATGAGCCTTTGATCCAAGTCAGCTCGCATCTGCCAATCCCTGGCTGCGTTCAGTGGACCCAGATTAGGGAGTAAGGGACCGGTTCTCAGCCTGGCCCCCGCTTGAACAGATGATGGTAGGTGTCGGCGCACATCCTGGTTGTTGAAGGGTTGGGAGTTGATGGATACTCTCTTGCACTCAAGTTTATCGGGTTGACACCTGAGGACCTGGTTGTGTCTCCACGTGTATCTACCTTGAGTGAGGCTAGTCCTGCAACCAACCAAAATGTGCTTGATGGGGCTGTACACAGAGGGCAAGATGGGTCCTTTCCAAGCCACAGCTGCAGATTTGTGGGAGAGGACAGCACATCATATGCAGCTCGGCTGATGAAGCTCAGCCTGTTGGATTCCATGCCCCAGAGTTCTCTCCATGTGATTTTCCTCTTTTCGACACCCTCCCACCTCGTCCATCGACCCTGTTTGGCTTGTGCTATGGCTGTGGCCCTTCTGGCTGCTTCCTCCTGTTGACGCACCTCTTCTACCACCATAGTTCACCATAGTCCATCAAAACTCAAATCCAGAAATGCTGTAATGCTGCTGTGACAGGCTTATATAGACTCACTGAAAACTGTAATTACTAATAGTACCTTGTACGAAATGCATAGACTGATAACAGTACAATTAAAATTTTTAACTCCACAACAAAGCAGTTGTCATAGTGATGTACCTGTACATAAAGCTATCAGATGAGTGTTTTCCTGAACAAAGGATAATATGGCTTTAGACAGAAGGGAATGTGCAGAAATGACCCTGAGCTGTGACTTGATGCAGTGTGTAAGCCTGTCTTTCTACAGATCAAACCACTGGTTTGATCTGCAGTATGGAACTGACTAACTAAAATTATTAGAAATCAAGTAAAATTACATTAAGAGCCAGTTTGCTCCGCCGACATGTTTTAATTATTTATTTTGTGTGTATGTTGCCTTTATCACGCACCTTTGCAGCTTTAATAATTTTTTTCAGACAAAACTATGAAACTCAACAGTAGTTTAAACCAAAGAAACAATGGTCTGATAAACTTTCCTATTAGCAACAACTTAACATTGTCATTTTGCATTTACTGTTTTCAGAGTGAGATGGTGTTAACATTACTTACCTCTAATAAAAATGAGGTTATAGGACTATCCTCTGACGCAGCACAGTGGGAAATGGTCCCACATCCCTGGCAAAAAAGAAGTAGTGACTATTTGACAAAACAATTAAGTTGGAGTTAGCTGCTGTGCTAATCACCGGAATGTAGTCTAGCCACCCACCTACACAGCTGTTCTGCTGCGTGTACTGCGGGAGAGAGACAGGGCGCTGCCAAGCAGTGTGTGAGAAACTTTGCAGAGCAAATGGGGTAATGTGTATTTTAAATCCCGATATAGCCGATAGAGTTTTAGATGAAACGATACATGTTTTTATTTTGTCATCAGATCGTCATATCGCACAGCCCTAGTTCGTAACCCATCACTCAATCATTGTCATGGCATGTCCTGAACAGGATATTTTTGTGTCTTATAAATGCAGCTTTATTTGTTACCTGACAGGGCAAGGTTAATACATTTGTAGACTGCTAATTTTCACTTAATTTGAATAAATTGAATGAAATCTAATATAACTGTGAATCAACTTCCATATCTGTGTTTGTAGACAGTAGTTACTGTCACACAGTACTGTCACAGTTACTGTCACACATTTGTCACTTGCCAGGCTACAAAGTGGTCCAAATTAATTTTAATACCACAGTGTCAGTTGGACTTTTGTTATAATTCATGTATTTATATTTCATGTTATTTTTCACATAAAAGGATTTTCACGTAAAGTGCAATAAAAATAATTTTTCCAAATGCACTATAAAGATGTTGAGTTACTATGCTTTAATGACATTTTCATTGTGATGATTATCATAATATCATTAAGCATTATTATTTTGGTTAGAATAATCGCAAGATTACATTTTAATACTGTCCCATTGCTAGATGCTACCATAATGTTTGACAAATGTTTCCAGCACCTTGTTGAATCTATGCCTCGAAGAACTAGAGGGCACGCAGTGAGTGCATACCTCCGCCAAGGCTCCATCTGTCCCTCCCTCCTTCCCTCCCTTCATCAGTCCTATCCATCCCGCCATCCCTGACGTATTTTAAAATAATAGACCCAGATGCAGACACTGAGAGGGGACAAATAATAAAATGTTTGAAAAAATGTTTTATTGATTAATTGTGCAATGATGAGAACTGCCAACTGAGGAGGACAGACAGGAAAATGATAAGTATATTGAATTGTGAAACTGATAAAGATTATAGTAAACTAATCTTTTCTTACAGGTAATATGGCTGCGTGGAATGGTGAGTATATTATACTTGAGGTCCATGTCCACTTGGGAATGGTAGGTATGGGTAGTCCTGGGAGATATGGCAGACGAAGAGGTTAAGTTTTGAATGTCTGATCTTACGGTTTCCAGCGTTGGAAGAAAGTTGAGGAGGTAGGCACGAGAGCGGTACAGTTTGGTACATGACAGTTGAGGGGCACACCAAACTGCTGGCATCTAGAGTCCAACATTTCCATACTGAGATGGAGGAAACACCTGCCTAAAAAGGCTATGGCTGATGAGACAGGTGGTTAATCAGTGCAGCTGAACATGATCAGGTAATCAGCAGTGGAATGAGTGCACAAAACTGAGACGCTACACCCCCTTCATCCGTCCATCCTTCACTCCATTGCAAGATAGGGCCTTGGTGGAAGTATGTGCTCATGGATCACCTCCAAAATGTATTGGGTTCATTTGTATCCCCAGGGCCACCACTGGTGAAAATTTTATTCAAATCCATCCAGTAGTTTTTGTGTAATCCTGCTAACAAACAGACAAACTCTGGCAAAAACATTAAGACACTTCTGAAGGCAAAAGAGGTCCAACCCAGTAAGAACAAGGTGTACCGATGAAAATGGCTGGCGAGTGTATATTGCATCCATGAAAAATTGATCCTACACAGTGAGGCTCATCATTGACGTGTTGGAGTATGGATGATCTGATATATGAGAAACGGCCAACAGTAATGCCAATAGAAGAGCCATTAGCTGCTGAGCCGACATTCACAGTCAAAATCACAGTCAGTCTCGCATTAATCAATGAATCCGTACTTGTGAAATAACAAGTTCAACCCCCCCCTTCCCCTTCTGCTGTAATCGCTCATGTTGCTATCTGCTGCACACTGCTGTCACCGGTTACACTGACTGCACCAGGCCTGCCTCCTTGTTCTCAGTTCATGTCAAAATAATTATGGCATCTCTTACATGCAACATTATGTCATGTGTTTCACTATAAGACAGCAACATTCTATGGATTTCAGTCCCCAGCTAGTATTAAATCCATGCGTAATCAAGGCAACAAGTAATCAAAACTTCAAGAAAAATCAAAGAAAGTCAGCAACACCGAAAAGCTCAAATTAAAAAAAAAAAACAACTGCTCCAGATTAGCAAGAGAAATTCAGAAAAGCAGAGATGATGTGGGGAAATTATTTGATTTTTGCCCTGTGCGTTTTTACACATTATTGAGAGATGACAGAGAGCAATGGCTGAGGTGTAGCCAAAGTGCATGGCATGCAAGACAGCTGCTCTAGAGAGGGGATGGCTTTCTGCGCTTCTAAATATTTTTTAAATCACAACTTACTTTCGTGAAAATGCCATGAACACACGACCGTGTGTGCAGGAATATTGTCGAAGCTGATGTCTTTCCTTCCAATCGCTGCAATCCATTCCATCTCATACCTCTTTGTTAGCTTGGAGACCCGATTCTCTGCACTTTTCTTCCAAGTCAGGAAGTCACTTTTCTTCCAAGTCACTTCCGCCTCCCAAAGAGAGCAGACACTTTTTCCTTCTCTCCAGCTCTGACTTTTTATCTCCTTCCTCCCCTAACTGACTGGATCCCAGCTTGCTATCGTCTGTCTGCGTGTCTCTACTGCTGATTATCGAACGAAATTATGGATTTAATAAGCTGGGCTTTGAACGCAATTGACACTATTTTTTCAACGAGGAAAAGTGCCCCGGGGGAGGTAGTTTGCCCCGCAGGAACAGCGGCTGTGGGCTATTTGAGGGACACAAGTAATTGGAAACTCTTGTGCCTGTCTGATCTCTCTATCGAAGATGTCGAAGATTTATACATCTTCGTAGCAATGGTCATCGGGATCCTTCTGATTGGATCTGGGATTGTCCTGGTGTACCGTAAATTGATGAAGATGGACGTAGCCTATCAAAATGCTGGCCAGGCGAGGCTTAACCATCAAATTGAACAATTGGGGAGGACTCTGACAGCGGCTAATGGAGAACTGTCTAGGAAAATGGATTACATCATGATCACGCTGAGAGCCGCCCATGAAGAATTCAACGTCCAGCACTGAAGGATTAAAGTACTGAATCTGTAAGAGAATATAAAGTCTTTTTCTCTGGGAACAGTACTATTCGACTAATCTGACCTGCCCCTCACACAAGTCCTCCAGATTATCTGCAGTTTTTTGTTTCCAAAACATTTGAGCTGCATTGACTCTTATGGACAGCCAGCTGCCTGGCTCAAGGACAAAGTGCCAGCCGCTAGACAAAACATCTCCTGCTGAAGAGACTTTGTTGTTCTTAACTGATATAAACACCTCCACTCAACACTACACCCACACTGACTCAATAAACTGATGAGAAGATCATTCACTCACTGCTCCCTTTGTGTCTTTGTGTACATTCTTGTCTGCTAATTGTGCATTGAGGGCTTTTTTTTCTTGTAATTATAATATTGATCATATATGACCGGTATTCTGACAATCAATGTTTTTTTGCTCTTTCCTATTGTGTTATCCTTTTCTTCCCTATGCTTCCTGTACCCGTCTGATGACAGGCGCGTTATCGACGCTGCCACGTCACCGGAAATGCAGGTCGTTTTCAGTGTCAAGTCAAATCCCTCGTATGTTATCAGTTGTTTACTGTTAATGTACTTGGCAATAAATCCTTTCTGAGTTCTGAGTTCTGAGGAAGTTAAAAAAAAGTGTATGCTGTTATCGATCTTTTTCCACGCCAGTCATGAGAGCAGTTGTTGCATTTGATGACGCAGCAAAACATCTCCATTCTAACGTTGTGTGGTATTTGGATGAATAATAACGTGATTGAAAGGACCACATTGGAAATGTTTTCACTTTCATGTGTCATCCTGGATTTTATATGATGTTTTGTATGTATATTTACATTTCCTATGGTTGAATACCATATTCAGTGCCATTTTTATCCAAATAAATAAAAAATAAATAACAGACTGAAGCATCATCATCATCATAGCAGTCTGTCATGGGCAACAATGACTCTTTCATTTAGGTCTGATCAGATTCATCCACACAACACTGTACTTAGCCTTCCACTGCCAGGAACTCCTGTCTATATCCAACTTCTTGTGTCTATAAATCTGAGCCTTGGTCTAGTCTGATTGCGTTTGCCCTTGCGTAACTGTGAGTAGAGTAACTGCCGAGGGAGACGCTGGTGGTCCATCCGGCTTGCTACCGGATAACCATGAAAACCGGTACTACCTGTCTCATGGGTTGGGCCATTGGCGACTCAACCGGCATCCCCACCCTTCCGAGGGCATGGAGGGTGAAACAGGGCATCCTGGCAGAACTAAAAACAATATCTGCCACAGGTCTGTGGTGGACCACTCCCAGTTACACGGGGTGAGACTGGACATCCTGGCAGATAAACACATCTGTCGCAAGGTCTGTGGTGGACTGTGCCAGTCGGTGTATCGTGACATGCACTACACAAAGAGCAGAGATAAACAAACCTATCATCTGGTCAGTCACTGCAACAGATACTGGAGTCAGTTTGTCTTGGCTTGTCCGCCACTGATAATACCTTTATCTGCCAAGAATGTGCTGCTAGTCCAGCAAAAGCTAGCAGTACTCAAATGCTTTGCTAGCAGTTTCATGAAATGGTCAATCAGAAACAGACTGAAGCAACCCTCTCAAAAACTTCAGCTTAACCACATTCGTTGCTCACTAGTAGCATAGACAGACAGAACACTTTTCCCACAATTCCTTGTGGTTTTTCCGTTGGGTGACGTCACATGCCCATTATTAATAGGTAAAATGAAGAGATAATCAGGGGTAGCATCAACATCAACATTGGTAAATTTGCATATATGAAGAAAGAGCAATATTTACAGGTCTTGAATATGTGAAATAAGGTTGAAATGTGATTGTGTGGCTGAATAGAGAATTAGTGAAATTATAATAGCGACAAAAATTAAGCGCAGAGCTAATGAAAACATTTTTTGAAAACATTTATGAATGAAAAAGAAAAAACAGAATAACTTTACATTATGCTCAAAAAGGAACGGTAGTTACAGAAAAGGTAATGGCTGAGGTGGATAAGTTGAAGCTAATGCTGTTAGCTACCTTACTTTCTTGGGGTGGCTGGATTCACAAGAGACTCAGACAGAAGCAGAACAGAATGGTCAAGCTTCATTGGGTCACAGTCGCTGGAAGATCGGGCTTTTGGTAGCCCTGCTGTGTCCAACCTGGGTTGGAGATGGGCCTTGGCAGCAGGAGTCCTCTTTGCAGTTCTGCACCCGAGGTCTTGACCGAGAAGTCTTCTCGGCAGTGTGGGCTCAGCTTAAGGCCCACAGTTTGGGTCTGCTTACATCTTCTTGGAACAATGGAGTGCCCGCTCGGATAGCGTTGGTCGTAGGAGGTCAGTCCAGAAGAAAGCTTTAAGCTGGATTAGCTAGGGATGCTCTAAAATGTGTAGGCACACTTGAATTTACAGAAAAATTAAGGTTAAAGGAAAAACATCAAAGCTTGGGTTGCTTCAAAAAAAGGGAAAACTGAGAATTACTTCCACTAGTTACAGCTTCCTAAAGAAGGCGGCAAAACTTTAAAGGAAAATGCAAAAAGGTGTAAAAGTTCAAATGAAGTATCAAACCGTAATGCTGTTTATTCCATCTAGCTGCAATGCTCTTGCACTGTGTATATACTGTATCTGTGTCCATATGTATATTCATCTACTGCTTTGGCTAGCCAGTCCTTATTATCTTGTTGACTATTGCTCTGAGTGCTGCTATCCCTTTGCTGCTGTAATCCTGGAATTTCCCCACTGTGGGACTAATAAACTGCGAAGGACTGGCGATCTGTCCAGGGTGTACCCTGCCTCTCGCCCAAAGATGCTGGGATAGGCTCCAGCCCCCCCGCGACTCAAAAAGCATTAAGTGGAGGAAGATGGATTGATGGATGGGACTAATAAAGGCTTATCTTATCTTATTCTGAGTAACAAAAGGAAAGAGCTGCATTTTTACCTTGAGGAAAACAAGAGCTGCATGAGATGTGGCCCAAAAGCCAGACACAGAGAGAGGAGCTTCTCTCAGGTTTTCTCAGACCAAGCAGGCAGGAGCTTGGTGCAGAAATGATGATTTAACAGCAAACTGCTCCAAATAGACAGGTAACAGATCAGATCTGAATACAGAAGTGTGTCGACACACGGAGTAATGATGCATCACCCAGGTGAGGGGCTGTGTCCCTTAAATAGCCGGTGAACAAATTAACCAAACATAAAACAGCTGTGAATAATCAAGAACTCAAACCAGAACAGACTATGGTGAAAATGAATACACAAATACAAACCAGATAGAAACATGAATAGAAATCAAAAAGACAGACCTCAGATCACAACAGAACTCATGAGGACACTAATATTAACAGTAACAAAATGATCACAAGACTTAAATCAAAATACAAGTAGGAAAAAAAACAAAGAACCAGAAATAAACTTGAGTGGGAATGACTGTATAATCATTCCCCCAGACCCTGACATAGCCCCCTTCTTTAAGGGGTGGAATCCAGACACCCCCAACACTACCCAAAAAGAGAAAAAAAGGAAAAAAAACACCTTCCGGGCGGGGGGCGGGGCAGGTGGGCCGAAAACACACCATCGTCCACCATAAAGTTCAAACAAGACCTACAGTTTGAGGAATATAACCAAACTCACGGCCCCAAACCAAAAACGAAAACAGGTCGGGTGGGTCATTAGATCAAAAAACAAGGTGGGTCGGGTGGTCCACCAGAGTCCCAGGGCCACCGGACCGGACAGCATGGCTGGTCAGGGGGCCTACCCAAATTCATAAGCCACCTGAGGGGTAAACATGATGCTTTGGGTGGCCTACCAAATGGAAGAAAACACATGAGCCCTTATTTCAGAAGACAACACAGGATCTTCTTGGACCGAGGACAACAAAGACTTCAATACAGAATTTCCTTGTTCAAAAGATAACACAGGATTTTCATAGTCACCAGATAACACAGAATTTTCAAGATCACGAGATAACATGGAAACTTCAAACTCAAGAGATGATAAAGAAATCACAAACTCAGGAGACGCCATAGATGCCCAAACTACAGAAAAAAAAGCAGAGCTTCAAAAAAAGGAGCTTCGGGCTTTGAAAACAATGCAGGAACTCCCCACTCCGAAGCCAACACCAGAGCTCCCTGCTCTGAAGCTAAGCCCAGAGCGTTCTGCTTTACAGTTAACACAGAAGCTCCCCTCTCAAAAGCCAACACAAGAACCCTCCGCTCAAAAGCCAACACAGGAACTCTCTGCCCAAAAGCTAACACAGGAGCTCTCTGCCCTGAGGCTAACACAGGAGCTCTCTGCCCTGAGGCCAACACAGGAGCTCTCTGCCCTGAGGCTAACACAGGAGCTCTCTGCCCTGAGGCTAACACAGGAGCTCTCTTCCCTGAGGCTAACACAGGAGCTCTCTGCTCTGAGGCTAATACAGGAGCTCTCTGATCAAAAGCTAACACAGAAGCACAATACCCAGGGGAAGGTGACATGAAAACTTTACTCCCAGAATCCTCAACATCAGAGGGTGACAACAAAAAGCTGTAGAGCTCAGGAAGCGCAAGTATAACACCCTTAAACCCAAGAGATAACACTGGAGCCCTCTGCTCAAAAGAAAACATGGGAGACTCAAATCCAGGGGGTGACATTGGGGCCCTTTGCCTTGGTGACCACAAAGGAGCCCTTGCCCTGGAGAAACAAAATAGGAGTTTTAAACCACATAAAAGCCTCCAGCTCAGACAGCAACACAGAGACCCCATGCACTGAAAACAGCACAGATACTCTAAGCTCAAGGGACAACCCAGGAAACCTTAATTCAGATACAGGAAACAGAGGCATTTCTGGCTCTGGCGATACAAAAGCAGAAATCTCTTGCTCAGGAAACATGGATGTAGAAATTTGCAGTTTTGGAGACAAATACTGGGGTCTTTGGCTCTGGGAACGCAGGTGCAGAAATTTCTGGCACAGAGGACGCAGGTGCAGAAATTTCTGGCACAGAGGACGCAGATGCAGAAATTTCGGGCACAGAGGACACAGATACAAAAATTTCTGGTTCAAAACCTGCAGATACAGAAATTTCTGGTTCAAAACCCACAGATGCAGGAATTTCTGGTTCAAAACCCACAGATACCGAAATCTCTGGTTCAGAACCCGCAGATGCAGGAATCTCTGGTTCAAAACCCACAGATACAGAAATCTCTGGTTCAAAACCAACAGATACAGAAACCTCTGGTTCAAAACTCACAGATGCAGAAGTGTCTGGTTCAAAACCCACAGATACAGAAATCTCTGGTTCAAAACCCACAGATACAGAAATCTCTGGTTCAAAACTCACAGATGCAGAAGTGTCTGGTTCAAAACCCACAGATACAGAAATCTCTGGTTCAAAACCCACAGATACAGAAATGTCTAAGTCACAGACAGATGACAGGCGAGCAGTTAGTTCAGTGATTGGTGATGAAAGCGCTTCCAGTTCTACACAGCCAGTGGCTGAGGTGCACAGCCCCCAGAAACATCCTACAACAACGCGCTGTGTTCTGGAACAGACAACAGCAGGGGCGGCTCTAGTTCAGCAAACCGCAGCATTTGAGTCTTAAGGTCAGCAACCAGTTGTTGGAGATGCCCCAGCTCCGAGACCAATGACAACAAGAGCGCGCTGACCTCAGTGACCGCAGACAGGAGCTTGACGGCCATAGGAACCAATGAGGGAGGCACACCGGCCTCACCCTCTTGAACTGTGCTGGGTGGAGCGGACTGCTCACCCTCTTGAACAGCGATGGGTGGAGTGACCTGCTTGCCCTCTTGAACGGCGACGAGTGGAACCGACTGCTTGCCCTCTTGAACGGTGATGGGTGTAGTGGACTGCTTTCCCTCTTGAACGGTGATGGGTGGAGCGGACTGCTCGCCCTCTTGAACAGCGACGGGTGGAGGTCTCCTGACCTCTTGGCCGATGGCCGGACTGTGGTCCTCCTGCAGCTCCATCTTCGACATGGCCACCTCAGACAAGGGAGGAGAACAGGCAGTCAATGAGGTGACACCACATTGTTAACAGCAGAGACTGGTGGGGAAGCCCCAAGAGCTGGTGGGCTCTGTGCTTGTGTCTCATCACCAGGAGTAAGAGAAGACTTTTCTAAAATAGTTGAGGAAGTAACAGGAAAAAGTACTTGCCTTTGCTCCTGGTCTCCTGCTGTGGTGGTGACAACCTCTGGCTTGACTGGTGAGGGTCCTCCAAACTCTAGCTCGATGAAAACAAATGGCTCATCTACCTCTGGAGTGCAGGAAAACTTATTGGAGAGCAGGTAGGTCCAAAGGAAGGCTGGAATGTCCTCCCATAAGTGGGGCTTGGATGCCGCTATCCCTTGAGTCCTTCTCCATGTCCTGCCACCCATCCCTCTTGTGACTGAGCCAATAACAGTCTGCCAACTCATGAATGACTGTCCATGGATCTTCACGGGTGACCGTACCATCTGATGTGGAACTCGGGAGAGAGGAAAGGGGAGAGGCAGGTGAACGTATAGGAGCAGCAGCAGAATATACAGCAGAGACAGGGAGAGAACTCAGCAGTGGTGGGTGGCTGCCGCTGAGCCCCCTTCCCAGGAAAAGGACAAGACCTTTCATTTGTGGATGGAAAATAATGAAAAGATACTTGCCCATGTTCCAGCTCTGCTGCTGCTGAAGCGTCAGGCAAGTCCTCCTGGGGACTGCTGGAATTCATCTGACTGAGAATCTTGGCCCGCTGGAGTGGAGCAGAGATGTGTTCTTCTGAAACAAATGGCTGAAATGCGCTGATGTCCCACTCTCCAGCCGCTGAAACTACCACAGATGAAGCACTCGAGGGGGCAGAGCCGCGGCATCAAAATCCCTCTGAGAAGCTTCAAGTGAGGGACTCGGGTGGCAAGCGGAGCAACGCTTCCTCGTAGCTCGCTTCCCCGCTGGCCCTTTAGAAGGTGGCTGGTCCTCACATGCTAGAAAAAGTACCTCCGGAGCGAACCAGGGCTTGTATTCCAGCAAGATGGCGTTTTGTGCGAGGATTGCCTGCCTCCGCTCTTCATGCTCTAAAATGTCCGCAGCCGTAGCTGGTAAGTCCTCCTCCCAAACCAGCTGGTTTCCACCCAGTATGGGCAGAACCTCAAAAAAATCCACGGTGGCGGCAGACACCACCAGAGTGGCGGTAGACACTGCCGGAATGGTGGTGACGGTGGGAGGCAGTGCACTGGAGGCAGGCGATGGACATGCAAATCCGGAGGTTGGCTGGAAAGGGCTGTCTGGGATGCACTCTTGCTTGCCCACTCACTCCGTAACATGGGCGTCCTGGGCTGAAACCCCACCAAATTCTTCTGACCAGAGCCCTTCCTCCTCCTGTCAAACTTGCCTGCTGAGTCCTTTATTGGCTGTGTCATTCTGTCATGGAGGGTTTTCTCAGACTCAAAAACAGGC
Source organism: Pholidichthys leucotaenia (assembly GCA_020510985.1). Lineage (NCBI taxonomy): Eukaryota > Metazoa > Chordata > Actinopteri > Cichliformes > Pholidichthyidae > Pholidichthys > Pholidichthys leucotaenia. Next base: position 284,364,282 of record CM035847.1, on the reverse strand, counting down.
AGGTGCTCAGTGCAGAAATGATTTAATAACAAACTACTCCAGATAGACAGGTAACGATCAAATCTGAATACAGAAGTGTGTCGACGCACAGAGAGTAATGACGCAACACCCAGATGAGGGGCTGCGTCCCTTAAATAGCCAGTGAACAAATTAACCAAACGTAAAACAGCTGTGAATAATCAAGAACAAACCAGAACAGATTACGGTGAAAATGAACACAAATACAAACCAGATAGAAACATGAATATTGAAATAAAAATGACAGACCTCAGATCACAACAAAACTCATGAGGACGATAATAATAACATTAACAAAATGATCACAAGACTTGAACCAAAATACAAATAGCAAAAAACAAAGAACCAGAAATAAACTCAAGAGTGGGATGAGTGTATAGTCATTCCCCCAGACTCTGACACTCTGGGAGCCAGAAGGAAAAAAGGAAGTATGAACTAGTGTGTGGTCATTTAAGGCTGAGTTTTTCCTCACAGGTGGCGTTTCAGAGGGTCTCAGCGAATGAGAGTGGCTCTGTTTGGCTAGTCACGTGACTTGCTATATGAATCGGCTGGCAGTTGAAGGTGGCCCAATTCCCATCTTACTAAACTGGCTTTTGGAACATGGAACGTCACCTCTCTGGTGGGGAAAGAGGTTGAGCTTGTGCATGAGGTTGAGAGATACCAGCTAGATATAGTTGGGCTCATCTCAATGCACAGCTCAGGTTCTGAAACCAGTCTCTTGGAGAGGGGTTGGCCCTTGAACCTTGTTTGGAATTTCCCTCAGTGACAGGCTGTGAGCAGAGGTGGGTATCCTTGTACCCCCCCCCTCCCCCCCCCCCCCCCCCCCCCCCCCCCCCCCCCCCCCCCCCCCCCCCCCGTGTATCTCCCCTGGCCTCCTCTATGTTGGGGTTCTCCACAGTGGATGAAAGGGTAGTTTCTCTGTGCCTTTGGGTTGGGAAATGGGTCCTGGCCATCATTTGCGCCTATGCACTAAATGATGGTTCAGAGTACCCACCCTTTTTGGAGTCTCTGACTGAGGTGCTGGAAAGTGCTCCTCATGGAGACTCCATTATTCTACTAGGGGACTTCAATGTGCACATGGGCAATGACAGTGAAACCTGGAGAGGTGTGATTAGGAGAAACGGTCTGCCTGATCTGAACCCAAATGGTGTTCAGTTATTGGACTTCTGTGCTAACCACAGTTTGTCCATAATGAACACCATGTTCAAGCATATGTGCACCTGGCACCAGGATACCTTGGGTCACAGGTCAATGATCTATTTTGTTATCGTGTCATCAGACCTGCGGCCATATGTTTTGGACACTCAGGTGAAGAGAGGTGCAGAGCTGTCAGCTGATCACTATCTGGTGGTGAGTTGGATCCGATCATGGGGGAAGATGCCATTCAGACCTGGCACACCCAAAAGGATAGTGAGGGTGTGCTAAGAATGTCTGGCTGAGGCCCCTGTCAAAGAGATCTTCAACTCTCACCTCTGGATGATTTTTGACCACATTCTGAGGGAAACTGAAGACATGGAATCTAAATATGCCATGTTCTCCACCTTCATTGCTGAAGCGGCTATTCAGAACTCTGGCTGTAAGGTTGTCGGTGCCTCTTGTGGTGGCAGCCCCCAAACCAAATGGTGGACGCCAGAGGTAAGGGGGGCCATCAAGCTGAAGGAGTCCTACCGAGCTTGGTTGAGCTGTGGGACTCCATTAGCAGCTGAGTTGTACCCTCAGACCAAGCGGAGTGCAGCTAGAGCAGTTGCTGAGGCTAAAACTTGGATATGGAAGGAGTTCGGTGACGCCATGAAGTAAGACTTTCAGTTGGCCTCCAAGAGTTTCTGGCAAACCGTCCGGCGACTCAGGAGGGGGAAGCAGCTCCCTATCCACACTCTATATGCTGTGGATAGGGCGCTTCTGACTTCAACTGGGGACATCGTCGGGCAGTGGAAGGAATACTTCGAGGATCTCTTCAATCCCTTGAGGACTAGGGGGGTGACTCGCCCATTACAGGGGCTGAGGTTGCAGAAGTTGTTAAAAAATGCTTCAGTGGCAAGGTCCCGGGGGTAGATGAGAGTCGCCCCAAGTACCTCAAGGACCTGGACATTGTAGGGCTGTCATGGTTGACACGCCTCTGCAACACTGCGTGGAGGTCAGGGACAGTACCTTTGGCATGGCAAACTGGGGTGATGGTTTCTGTCTTCAAGAAGGGAGACCAGAGGGTGTGTTCCAACTTTAGAGGGATAACACTCCTCAGCCTCCCTGAGAAGGTCTGTGCAAGGGTACTGGAGAGGAGAGTCTGGCCATTGGCCAAACTTCGGATTCAGGAAGAACAATGTGGTTTTTGTCCTGGTCATGGCACATCATTCCAACTCTTTATCCTCTTAAGAATCCTTGAAGGTTCATGGGAGTTTGCCCAACCAGTCTGTGTTTTGTGGACTTGGAGAAGGTATTTGACTGCATCCCTCGTGGTTTCTTGTGTGTGTGTGTGGGGGGGGATGCTGTGGGAGTATGGGGTGTCAGGCTCATTGCTACAAGCTATCTGATCTCTATACGACCATTGCAAGAGTTTTGTTTGTATTGCCAACAATCAATCAAACTCATTTCCAGTGAGAGTTGGACTCCGCCAGGGTTGCCCTTTGTCACAGATGCTGTTCATAATATTCATGGACAGGATTTCTAGGCACTTTCAAGGAACGGAGGATCTCATATTTGGTGACCACAGGATCTCATTTCTTCTGCTTGCAGATGATGTTCTCCTGTTGGCTTCCACAAATGATGACCTACAGGTCTTGTTGGGATGGTTTGGTACAGAGTGTGAGGTGGCCGGGATGAGAACCAGTACCTCCAAATCCGAGTCCGTGATGCTCAGCTGGAAAAGGGTGGATTGTTCTCTCCAGGTTGGGGACAGGGTCCTGCCCCAAGTAGAGGAGTTCAAGTGTCTTGGAGTCCCTTTCATGAGTGATTGAAAACTGAAGCAGGAGACTGACAGACAGATTGAACCAGCATCTGCAGTGATGTGGATATTGTACCGGTCTGTTGTGGTGAAGAGGGAGCTGAGCTCTAAGGCAAAGCTGTCGATTTACCAGTCAATCTACCTTCCCATTGTCACCTGTGGTCACGAACTTTGGGTAATGACCAAAAGAATAAGATTGTGGATACAAGTGGCTGAAATGAGTTTTCTCCATCAGATTGCTGGACTCACCCTTAGAGATTGGGTGAGGAGTTCAGTCTTCTGGGAGAGGCTCAGAGTAGCTCTCCTACATCGAAAGGAGCCAGTTGAGGTGGTTTGGGAATCTGATCAGGATGCTTCCTGGATGCCTCCCACTTGAGGTGTTTTGGGCATGTCCCACTGGGAGGAGACCCTGGGGTGGACCCATGACATGCTGGAGAGACTGTCTCCTAGCTGGCCTGGGAATGCCTTGATGTCCTCTCTAAAGAGCTGGAGCAGGTTGTCGGGGAGAGGGAAGTCTGGGCTTCTCTGCTTGAACTCCTGCCTCTGTGACCCAGACCTCCAGAAAAGTGGTAGAAGCTGGATGAATGTGTGGATGGATAGATATTACTCGGGGGGTTGTCCTGTGGCAAGGGGTCCAGACAACAAGGGTGTCCACGTAGGAGAGAGTGAGGGAGTCCAGATTCATGGGGGAGAGTAACGAGGACCTCAGCAATCCTGATTCACAAGGGGTTAATGGATATTGCAGAATCAGAGTTCTTGGAGAGTTTCCTGGAGGCTGGGAGTCCATGAGGAGGGTGTCCACAGAGGGGAGACCGAGGTGGTAGGAGATTCTGAGGCAGAATGGGGAGAAGATAAGCGATTGATCAAAGCTTTTATTTGAGGGGCTTGGGAGAGTGAATCCAGATTAGAACGTCTATTTGGAGAGGAGGCAGCCAGGAGCAGGGCAGTTTGCTGGGTGAGCACTTTCTGAAGCACCGAAAGCACCCAGTGACAGGCTGACAGGAGGTAGGTTGAATCTGGGAGACACAGCAGCAAGTAAATGAATAAGACAAAATAAAATAGAAATATACATAAATGAAAGTTCACCTCAGAAGAAGCTTCATTTGTTCTTTACAGCAAGAAATGAAAGCGCAGTCATTTTTTTCTCTTTGTCATAAGAACATTTAAATTTGCCCAACCACGGACAATAAATGGGAGCTTCTTGCTCTAAAAATAATTACATTTAACCGCAGAGGTAGGCGTGGCTGTAGGGGGGGGAGTACAGGTATGAGCTACTCACTGCTGGGACAATGGGGGATCAGGGGCTGTTGCCCCAGTGATCTGATTGCTGAGAGTGGGATCTGGTGTGTGCTACTGGCTGCTTGTCTGTTCGTCACCATTTCTCCAGACCGGCCGCAAAATTAACCCGCCATGAATAGAGAAGATGGAGTCTGGCTCTGCTGCGGGATCAGTACAGGGGAAGCCACGGATGGTCTCCACTGTGGGTCAGTTTCACGTCCTGCCCCTGTTCTTTACACCACATACGGTGGTGTACAACAGAGCTCATCATCTGCTCCGAATATATCCAGAATTTTTCTTTTTTTTATTTGTGTTTAAAAAATTGGACAACACAAACCATCCTAATGGCATGCATTCACATCGGTAGTGATATGGTCAGACTACATTGAAATTGTTGTAAGCTTAACCCAATGACTGCCACAGGTGCTCCATGGTGCCATAAGCCCCTAGTGGTCAAGATTTTTTTCAAGAAAATATTCAGTTCATATGTCAAGAGATTTCCAAGGCTATAACTTGAAAGTGGTAAGAGATAATGGCTTACTGTCAATTAGAAAGATGTAGAATATACTGTAATCCAAAGTTTGAGAGAGGAGTAAATGTATGCATCTAATTTGCATAATGCGACACAGCCATAACAGATTACATAACTTTAGGTCAAAAATGGACTTTTCAACATATTTACACAAAGGATTGTTTTGTTTTCTTGTCACCAGTTTTTTTTTTTTTTTTTTGTTATCTTCTCTTCAAAGTATATGAACTAGAACATTAGTAGAATATCAACAAACAGAGAAATTCGTCAGACTTACCGCTGGCCAGGCGGCTCTCACTTCGTTCATTTCCTTCCATCCTGGTCGTTATTTTGCCTTCTGTCGGTCATTTGCGCTTTCTCTCCCACATCCAGAGACTCGTATGATTATCCCACCTCAATTTCGCTTTTATTCCACCGCAGTTTATCTTATATGATGACATGGAACCGGCTCGATTGTTGTCTAGTCACATGGCACTGGGGGCGGCAGCAGGTGAACATCAACCAGCTTCGCCCACCCTCTGTTATAACAAAATGTAAACATTTACCTTCATAAGCTAAATAATCTCTTTTTAGAATCATAGTTGGCAAATTTGGGAGCAAATGGCTCCTCCGTCTGCGATCGAGTACGTCCACAGCGATCAGTAACGTCCACATTTGTTTGTCTAAAAATTTCTTCTTCTCTGGTGTTCAGAAGGATGCTTCTATGTCCGCCATCAGTCTTCCAAGGCAAGCAGTAAGTTATACGTGTCTGCCACCTTGTGAGGTGGAATCCTTTGTACAACTTAAATCAACTGGGGAGTTTTTGGCCACGTCATATAATAATAATAATGCATCAGATTTATATAGCGCTTTATCATAGACACTCAAAGACACTTTTACAAATAGATACTGTACATTATTCATTCATTTCAGACAGACAATGGTAGTGGCAAGCTACCTTTGTAGCCATAGCTGCCCTGGGGCAGGTTGATGGAAACGTGGCTGCCAATCTTCGTCAACGGCCTCTCCAGCCACCACCGAACATTTATACACATTCATTCCCAGTGTTATGGACACTAGAGGCAAGGTGAGTGAAGTGTCTTGCCCAGGGACACAATGGTAGGATACAGTATCAGGGGAGAGCAGGATTCGAACCGCCAACCATCTGGTTATTAGACGACCTGCTCTACCTCCTGAGCCACTGCCGCCCCAGTAACATCACATGACAGGCACAGCGCTGTGCCTGTGGCAGTGGGGGCACTATCTGTCCATGAAACCTTACCACAAGAAGGGCTGAGATCTGGATAAATGGGTAACTACCTCGATTTATACACACATTTCTTTCCATTGCTGGATTATGCAGCCATATTGATGAAAAAAACTACTTTATGTGATAAATCACCCTACCCCTCACCTCTCCCCTTACACCTCAAAGAGAATAGGGACAGCACAACTCTCCATGTAAATGTGCAAAACATAAGGGTAGGGTGAAATGGGACATGCCCTTACTTACTCCCAACCATCACTGCTTAATGTCACTCATGTTTCATGACTTCAGAAAGCCTCTTTTTAATTATTAGGGAAAACTGGCCTTGTGTGGCATTCCTGCCAAGTGGGAGAGAAGGGGTTCTTTGTCAAAACTATCTGCATTAGATTGGACATTGCCTGAGGAAAACAACATACAACAAAAACCTCTGCACAGCATAGTATCTGCCAGCAGTTAATACTAGAGCAGTAATCATGGAATAGGGTGACAGAGGAGTGTTGAGTGTTGTATTCTGAGAAGTCATTTTTCTAAAGCACATTTAAAGGCAATAAACACTGATCAAAGTGCTGTATAAAAACACCAGTAGGTCAAACAATCAGTCCATGAGTGTGAAAATGACTGGTGGTGTTTAACACTAACTTGTTTATTACATTTTTACGAGATGTACCCAAATGCAAACACAGCGAGGTGGAAACTGTTTTAAAAGGTTTAACAAGACCTTATTGATTACAGAGATGAATGTGAATGAAGAGAATCTGCAACCCTGCAGAGAAGGAGAGAAGAAATAATGGTGAGTATTATGAATGAGGATAATATGAGAAAATGTGTTTTATAGGTTTCTTTGTTACTGTAGGCATACTTAGGGATGTGGTGAGTATGTTGAAGGAACATTGCTGATTCTCTTCTCATCTCCCAGCACAAATAGGTTGAAAAAATGTTGAAAAGATGGCTGCACTGACTTTGGACTTGATAAAACACAGTGGACAAACACCAGCAGATGACCTCTGTTCAGATAAAAGTAAATTTTGCATTTCATTTGGAAATCAAACTCAGAGTCTGTAGAAAGAGTGGAGAGACACAGAATCTAAGTTGCTTGAGGTTTAGTGTGAAGTTTCCACAGTCGGTGATGATTTGAGGAACCATGTCATCTGCTGGTGTTGGTCCACTGTGTTTTATCAAGACCAAAGTCAGCGCAGTCGTCTACCAGGAAATTTTAGAGCACTTTATGCTTCCCTGTGCTGTCAAACTTTATGGAGAAGCTGATTTTATTTTACAGCAGGACTTGGCACCCCCCACACACTGCCAAAAGTATCAAAACCTGGTTTAATGACCATGGCATCACTGTGTTTGATTGGCCAGCAAACTCTCCTGACCTAAACCCCATAGAGAATCTATGGAGGATTGTCAAGAGGAAGATGAGAGACACCAGACCCAACAATGCAGATGAGCTGAAGGTCACTATCAAAGCAGCCTGGACCTTCATAACACCTCAGCAGTTCCACAGGCTGATTACCTCTATGCCATGCCACATTGATAGAGTAATTAATCCAAAAGGAGCCCCGACCAAGTATTGTGTCCATGAACATACTTTTCAGTCAGTCCACATTTGTATTAAAAAACTATTTTTACCTCCGCCAGGCCGAAAAGGCCAGGAGGAGGTAATGTTTTTGCCGGGGTTTGTCTGTGTGTTTGTCTGTTTGTCTGTCTGTCTGTCTGTCTGTCTGTCTGTCTGTCTGTCTGTCTGTCTGTCTGTCTGTTGGTTAGCAAGATAACTCAAAAAGTCTTGGACGGATTTCCATGAAACTTTCAGGCGTTGTTGGAAATGGTACAAGGAAGAACTGATTAAATTTTGGGGATGATCCGGATCACCGTCTGGATACAGGAATTTTTTAAAGCATTCTTTAACACTGTGACATACGGCTATTTTCAACATGTGCGCAGGCGCAATGGAGGGCGCTGGTCATCATGTCTGACCAACATAAACTCCGCGTTCTTCAACGTTTTAGGCACAAAAGCACGCGGAAAACACTGGTGGGCTGGGCCTGCCACCGTGCCTGTGTTTGCGCGACGCTGCAAAAGCTGAGACGGGCAGCTGTCCGCCGCCGGATTATTTGGCAGAAATTCCCCGGCCAGCCATAGGCGCTGCGCAAAAACGAGCTGCTCGGCAGTGTGCTGTGTGCCTGTGTTTGCGCGACGCTGCAAAAGCTGAGACGGGCAGCTGTCCGCCGCCGGATTATTTGGCAGAAATTCCCCGGCCAGCCATAGGCGCTGCGCAAAAACGAGCTGCTCGGCAGCGTGCTGTGTGCCTGTGTTTACGCAACGCTGCAAAAGCTCAGACGCCCAGCTGTCCGCCGCTGGATTATTTGGCAGAAATTCCCCGGTCAGCCATAGTAGCTCCGCAAAAAGAAACTCTCTGCTGGGGAAGATTCCAAATCATCTTTGGCCGCGGAGCGCAACCCCAATAAAGATAAAGATTAGATGTACCACGAAGGTCGAGTGCAAGCAAGATGTTTGTGTCTGTGAACATTCCGTCTTTTGGCAAGTTGATACGAAACAGTGTTTACAGTTTGATGAGAAGGTTGCTGCCATGTAACAATCATCTTATATCAGCAATTGTCAACTCGTCACTCACACTTCACTCCAGCATTTGGAAGTGGTGGTGTTCCATTTTATACTGAGTCCAATATTGTATGTTATTGTTGTTACAAGACTGCCGACTGTCTGCTGATCTGTATATACTTTTATTTATTTATTTATTTATTTATTTATTTTCTACTCCTTTTAGTTCTGCATTTAATATGAACCCTGAGTTTGAAATAAACGTTTGAATTTTGAATAAAACCCACGCCAACCCGTCTACCTAATTGGCATCCGTCAGTGAAGCCCTCAGTGCTGCTTTCAGTGATCTAAAACGCTCACATAACCCATTGGCCTGTGGGTTGTACGCAGTTGTGTCATGACTTCTTTTGTTTTTTCTTTTGAATTCTTGGATGGAACATGGGTGGCCAATATAAGCTGCGGATTCAGCCATTACATATTTCGGATAACTTATGTTGAACTGTATAATTAGAGGAGCTATTGTCTAATTTGACCTTGTTGGATTTTATTACCCCCTTTGTTACATTATTCACTTTCTTTTAACCTGTACTCTTAATCTATTCGAAATAAAGATTAATTCATTCATTCATTCAATTGCAACGCCCCCAGCCTGGGAGTTTGCAGATGCAGGACATGGACACAACACCAACACTTCAGTTTATTACCTCTGCCAAGGAGGTAATGCTTTTACTACTGAACCACTAATCCTATCATTGTGAATCCAATTGCTACTCAGATGTTTTCATGGTCAAGGAATCTGACAACGTACGCACAAACACTGTATGGGGGGAACTGTGGCGCTTGGCGGAGGTCTGCGCTCTCCGAGTGCTTTTCTAGTTTTTTAAATTAATTTTGTGTAATATTCTAATTTTTTGAGAAACTGAATTTGGGGTTTTCATGGGCTGTAAGCCATGATCATCAAAATTAAAATAAATAAACACTTGAAATATATCACTCTTTGTGTAATGAATCTACGTATATAATGTATGGGTTTCACTTTCTGAAATGAGTGACAAAAAATATTGAACTTTTTCATGATACTCTAATTTTTTGAGATGTACCTGTATACCCATGTGCCATCAAAAGCTGTTAAAAACTTTTCCAAATGGCCGACGGTTTGGCGGAAGGAGCATGGCCAAGTTTGCAGTATTGCCATCACCCTTCCAATGGCTTTTACTCTGGCATACATTGACTGATTTCAACCAAATTTTGTGTGGTGAATAGGTAGCCAATACTGATAATTTCTATAAAAAAGAATGACACATAGCGACAGCGCCCCCTACCACCAATGGACAGGAAGTTGCCATAACTCACATGCCATATCTCTCGTGCTGCTTGCCAGAATGACGTGCAATTTTCTGAGGTTTATCCGACCACCTGGTTGATCATAACTGCACATCACCTTTAGCATGGCTTCACTGCTGTTACCATGGACACACCCTCCTCGCCATTCAATCCGTGATCTTGTTGGGAGGGTTGGGAATGACCTGGAGTCATGAAATGTGGAACACAGGTTGAGGTGACTGCCATATGTAGTCCTATATGGGTGGGCAACACATAACTGACAGGGAAGTGTTGCCATGGCGATATGGCGAAGGTTGACTCCTCGCCATGGAACATCGGGAAGTTGTAACTTGGACAAACTTTGTCTGCTTTTCACCAAATTTTCTACAATGGATATTAGTCCCACCCCACACGCTCCCACATAAAAATGATTGACAAAAGTTATAGTGCCACCTACTGCTCACAGGAAGTACTGCACCAAGGAAGGACGGTGGCTAAACTGTCATCTCTGCTGGAGTCCGAGTTCCACCCTATGCAGGACATACTGAATGCACTGAGGAGCTCATTTAGCAGCAGACTACATCATCCCAGGTGCACAACCGAGAGGTTTCGTAGGTCCTTCCTACCAACGGCTGTCAGACTGTACAACCTAAGCAGGGCTGCTCGCAGAGATAGCAAAAAGACGTAACAAACTAATAGTTTTTTTGTTTTTTTTTTGAATGCAAAAGATGCAATAGACTTACACAATGGTCCCCTCCGGCATACAACTAGGATCATACCGGTCGCTATGGAGGGTGAGAATATGTATGGGCACATAATCATACCATGTAGGATAACTAAGTAGACGGTTATGCTGTTTCATCCCATCTAGCAACAATGCTCTGCACTGTGTGTGTTTATATATTTACATATTTATTCCATCTAGCTACAAAGCTCAGCACTGGGTGTGTTTATATTTATATTTATATATCTATATATTTATTCCATCTAGCTACAATGCTCCGCACTGTGTTTTTATATATCTACATATTATTCCATCTAGCTACACTGCTCCGCACTGTGTGTGTTTATATACTTGCATATTTATTCCACCTAGCTGCAATGCTCCGTACTGTGGGTGTTTATATATTTACATATTTATTCCATCTAGCTACAATGCTCTGCACTGTGTGTTCATATATTCATATATTTATTCCATCCAGCTACAATGCTCTGCACTGTGTGTCTGTGTGTGTATATATATTTTATAGTAATATGTACATATGTATATTAGCTGCTCTTGCTTGCTTGTTTTTTTTCTTGCCTTCTGATTGTTGCTCTGAGTGTTGCTATCCCTGTGCTGTTGCAATCCTGGAATTTCCCCGTTGTGGGACTAATAAAGGCTTATCTTATCTTATCTTACCAAATGGTTTACTTTATTATTCATGCAGTGCCTACCGTGACGACGGGAAATTTTCTTAGCCAGCTAGGTACGATGGGCTCAGGGGTCCGCGGTTGCGTGGGGGGCGAGGGTCTGCTTACAGCTGCTTGCAGCTTTAATTTTTTTTTTTTTTCCAGTCGAGTCACCTCGGGAACAAGTGTTCCTTTCTTGGCTTATACAGGATAAGGGTCACCACTCCTCTCTGCCTGCCTTTCCCCATTCTATTATGCTTAGCACCAAGCTAGGGGGCGGAAAGTACCATTTTTACCAGGTCTTTGGTATGACCTGGCTGGGATTTGAACCCCAGCCTCCCGGGTGTGGGGTGGATGCTCTATCAACTGAGCTACCACTCCTGCAGCGCACTAGCAGTGTAAAAAAGAGGTTCAGGGTGGTTGGGCAACAAAAAAATGTGTTTGGTGGACACAGCCTTATGTCACATATCAAACTTAGAAAAGCTGTTAAAAATATGTATTTTTATAAAACTAAACAGTCCAACTGTGATGGACTGGCAATCTGTCCAGGGTGTACCCTGCTTCTTGCCCAAAGATTTCCCCCCGTGACCTGAAAAGAAAAAGGCGGTAGAAGATGGATGGATGGATAAACAGCCCAATTACTGCACTATTTTTTGGTTAATATGGTCAGGCACAGCCCAGTTTTCAACTTCTGTTTTTGGGTTAAATATGGTCTTTATTAGACAGACTAAACACAACCCAACTTTCAACGTCTATTTGTGGGCTAAATTAAGGCTTGGACCAACTGACCTGATTTAGTTCAAAATACATCTAAATTACGGCTTATGGGGGGTTGGGAGGTGTTGTTTCCAGTTTTGAACTTTTGGTGATATCTTCTGTCTAGTTGTAGTAAGTATGGAAAGGGTGCCTCGGGCCCGAGGAATTCTGGGTTAGATTTTGCAAATTTGAGACTCAACTTACTTAGGGAGACTATGGGGGATGTCTGGGTTTGCAGTTCTATCAGGTTGGAGTCTCAGTCATCCAGGAAATGGTAAGAACAAATCCTAGGAGATATTGTGATTTAGAAGAGGAGATGAGGATTGCAGTCAGTAGTTCTTAGGGTCTCCAGTGTTGGGAGAAAAGCAGAGAAGGAAGGCACAAGAGGTCTTCAGTTTGGTGCACACAGGAGTAGAGCACACAACAAACTATCATGAGTCTAACATTCCTGTAGTGACACAAGAGGAGCCGCCCCCTTATAAAGGCTGCAGCTGATGAGACAGGTAGTTAATTAGTGCACCTGGACAACATCAAGTAATCAGCAGAGGAAAAAAGTGTGCACTATCTGAGACACTACAGCTTAGGAACTCAGTTCTACAAACAAAATGTACAGGTGATGACTTTACTGCTTTGCTCCTTTGCCTGCCGCACCTCCTCCGGTGCCCTTCGGGTCAGCTGCAGGGCCGTCAGCTGGAGCCACTGAACACTGATGTTTTGTCCCCTATCCAGTACATGTTCCAGTGGGGAGCCGTGGCTGAATGGGGACGTCTCCCCACCACCCCCTGCAACTGACCCTACTGGGGTGTCTTACCCCACATGCTATCACTCCTTTGAAGCCACAGCCAGTGCTTGCCTTCTCAGCCGCTTCTGCCAGCTCTTTCAATTCAAGATTCAAAGATTTTATTTGTCAATACTACTATATGTACAGGACATACAGGAGAATTGAAATGCCGTTTCTTTCTCTTCAGTGGTGTGTGCAATATAAAAAAAAAGGAATAAGGCTGGAAAAAGAACAACAGCAGTCTATTACAGTAATGCTACCCGTAGTCCAAATAACGGCAAAAGATAAAACCCAGAAATCTTTGATGGCTCTCTGCAACCTTTTCCCTGCGAGACCAACTTCCTGCAGGAGATGAATCATTGACTTTCCCACAAAGCCCCTACATCCAACTTCCACTGGGTGGATAGTTGCAACCTAGCCTACTTCCCTACACTCTGCTGCTAGCTCCATGTATTTGAGCTACTTACTCTCATTAGCTGCTGGTATCCCCTCCTCCCAAGGGACAGTGAGTTCAATGATAGTGACCTTGCATATGGCTGAGGACTACATGACGCAGTCTGGCCTGAGTGTAGTCTCGATCATCTTTGATGGAAAAACCAGCTGTCTGCCCAGGTCAGCCATCATCTCCCATGCCTTTCCAGGGGTGAGCAATGACGTTCTTCCTGTTCCTGGCTTCTGATGGACCTCCCCTGCTCTTACAAAGTGCATAAGCTTTTGCTGGGCCAGTGTGGTGTTTGCAGTGACCCTGCTCTTCTCCAGGAACTCAGCTAGCTTCAACAGCACCTGGTTGTGTTTCCACCTGTAGCGTCCCTGTATCAACGCTACCTTTACACCCTGAAAGAATGTATTGGGGTCATCTGCCGATGACACTGCACAAGGGGCACTTGTCCTCGTTTCTGTGCCAGCAGGGGAGGTTGTGGGGGCATGGTAAAGTGTCATAAGCTGCTTTTTTCATGAAGCTCAGCCATGCCTGAGGAGTTTGCAGATGTCTACCCAGCTGATGGCTCTTGTTGCTACTGCCTCCCACTTTGTCCATGCCCCTTGCTGGCCTTGGGCCACAACCTTATGTAAAGGCACCTTTGTTTTGCCTGCATGACCTCCTCCACCACCATTTTTTTCCTCTGCTCCCTTGTAGCTTTCGATTAGAACAGTGTCATCCCTCCCCACCCTAAGGCTGCCAGGTTGCTTTGCATCCTGCCGAGGATCTCCTTCTGTTGTAACCTGCTTGTGTCTTGGTCCACCCCTGTCTCTGCTCTCCACCTTCATCCTGTGTGTACCTCTGCCCCTGCCCCACTCATCAGCCTGTCCCTCGACTCCCGCAACTCCAGTACTAGGCATGTCTCCTCATGTCTCTACTCAAGGCTGATGGATTTTAGTGGAAGCAAATGCAAACTGCAATATGTTGTTGCCAAAGAGGCCAGTGTCTGAGAACCAGTGAGGGAGCTCCAGCCACTTCATGATGAAGGAGTTGGAAATGCAATCCATCCTACTGGCTGCTGCTGATGGTATTTCACACACTTTGAGTGGCCACATTATCCGTTGGTTGAGTGTGAACTGGTAGCACCACATCTTGTACTTCCCTGGCAGTTGGTTGTTATCTGTCCTTGTCAGTCCTTCCACCAGCTGTTTCTGTGCCAGTCCCCCCATTTGTTTGTTTGAGAGCTCTGCTGTATACTCTCTCCTCAGACTCTGGATCGGTTTATATGCCAGAGGCGAAATCTCTTCCCCTCCTATCACAAACACCACACTGTCGTTCCTCATTTCTTTCTGGAGAGACAGACTCCGGGCCTTTGAGGGCTTAATCTTAAGCCTTGGCCATGCTACCAACTCATCAAGACACTTCTGTATTCTTGATGTGAAAGGGGCAATCACGGCTAATAGCAGCTAATCGATGTACCCATCTCTATGTTCATTCTGTTTAGGGGAAGATGTTTGTCGTAGTGTCATTTCTCGAAACTTTTCCTTGCACTCCATCCATCCATCCATCTTCTACCACTTAATCCTTTTCGGGTTGCGGGAAGAGTGGGGGTGGGGTGCTGGAGCCTATCCCAGCGTCTTTGGGCGAAAGGCAGGGTAAACCCTGGACAGATCACCAGTCCATCACAGGGCCAACACAGAGAGATAGACAACCATTCACTCTCACATTCATACCTATGGCCAATTTAGAATCCCCAGTTGATGCCAATTAACCTAACTTGCATGTCTTTGGCCTGTGGCAGGAATCAGAATCAGAATCAGAATCAGATTTATTGCCATTGTTCATGTGATACACAAACTAGGAATTTGTCTCGGTGCCATGCTGCAACATTAAAAACATAATGAGAAAAAGGGATAAACTAAAAAACTAAAGGACTAGAACGTGCAATAAGTGTAGAAAAATAAGTAATAATAAGTAATAATAATAATAATAATAATAGTAATAATGAGTAGTACTAGTCAAGGCAGTTTAAAAAATTAGCATGTAGCAGATAATGTGAAGTACCACATAGTGCAGTCAATAATGCAACAGAAAAACAGTGATGATTGACATGAGTCTGGTTGAGCTGCTGTACATAGTGCACGAGAGTCAAAAGTCACTTAGTGTTCAGCAGTCTGATGGCAGAGGGCTGTGGGCGAACAAAATCGCCCACGTGACAGGAAACCGGAATACCTGGAGAAAACCCACGCAGACACGGGAAAAACATGCAAACTCCACACAGAAGGATCACGATGGTCAGGGGGTGAGATCGAACCCACGATGGTCAAGGGTGGGATCAAACCTGTGACCTTCTTGCTCTGCTTCCACAGTGCTACCCACTGCACTACCGAGCTGCTTCCTTGCACTCCTCATATATAATGCTGCCCATCATATTGAGCTTGCGGTTTACAGTGCCTCTCAAAGTGTGCTCTAGGACTCCTGTCAGATGTTAATCAAGTCTACAACATTCTTTAAGGTTGTTGGACTTTGGCCATTTCAGTTTGTTACACCTTTCCACTGGTTTTGGTTGACATACTCGCTCTTCTGCGTGAGGGCTGATGTCATCATTGCTTTGGGGGACCCCCTTCAACACCTCATCTCCTTGCTCTATTACCAACCTTCCACCTCTATTGGGTCCTACTACTCTGTGGTTCTCTCCCTGGTTTTGGGACCCTCTTGTCTGACCTGCTGGAGCAGTGTGAGTGTGCTGACCTGTCTTCCCTCCACAATTCATCCTCCCCTGATGGATGTGCAATCACCTAAGCAATGTTATCTTCTGCCACCCGCATGTGCACGTCTGGAGGAATTTCTCTTTATCCTTGTCCGTTCCATTCGTTACCGATACTTCTGTCCTAGCAAGCTCATTCTCCCCGCCTCTCGGAGAGCCCTCGGGTGTTTTCTGTTTTTACTTTCTGTAGTTGATAAAGGTACTTCCAATTAGAAAGCTAGTGAGCAAGGAGACTAACTTAAAAAAAAATGAACTAACCTGGTAAATTTGGATTGCATTTCAACATGGCTGAAGTAGATTTTCACAAGGTCTCCTGTCATGAATGCCCCTCCAGGGCAAAAACAAACCCAAGTGCTTGACTGCAGTGAGACATTTTTTAACCAAAAAAACGTAAACAGTCCAAAAATAACTGTGCAAGCAACACCAAGAAATGCAAACACGAGACACTTACACAGATAACTCTCCAGAGCTGAGGATACTCAGGAGAGTGAAGGAGGGAGACTTTGACCATGGAGAATTGTTCAGTCTAAACACAGTCGTGACTGCTGCAAAGACAGTGAAAGGGCAGTGTTTAAATACATGGAATACTATGAGCGGCAGGTATGAGAGCTGAGCTGGCAGGTCAATTAATTGCGTAACTGCCACCAGCTGATGAGAGGGCAGACTGAGAGCAGGTGGATGTGTCTGGGAACGGAGGAAAGAGGCTCGTGTCACCCAAACAACACAACAAACAGACAAGAAAATAATAACAAGACAGAAAAATACTCAAAACCACAAGGGGAGTCTGACCACTGGCTCAGACTCATGACAGTTTCCAAAATGTACATGGCCCTACTTGTGCTTCATTGCTTGAGACTGGTGTGCAAAATGAGACAACTGCTTGGCAGGTTAATGTATGCAACTAGAATGAAATAATACCCAACGATTGAGTTGACTCTACACTTCCCAGGCTCTTTGCTCACTATAAATGCTAGAGGTTAGCTGCCATTACTAATAACAAAAAAGGAAGAAAAATATATGCATAACACCAAATCTACTGTACATACACTCACCAACTGTGAAGTCTTTAAAATAACACATTCATTGTATATGTGCACCATATCAGCAACTACGTCATGTCTATATAAAACAGTCCCTTCAGGGTTTCGTGGGAATTCTTTTTTGATTGTTGTGACTCTAGTTGTGGGGCTGTCCTGGGGATGGGAGACGGAGGAAATGATGGTGTAGGAAACCTCAGGGGTGAGTGTTTTTTAAATCACACCATTTTTTGCTGATATGTTTCGTTTATACTCACTGTAAACACGGAAGTGAGCATGGTGTATCAACGCATTTGATTAGTTACAATGAGTGTTTGAGCACTACTCAGGGACAAATATGATTTGCGAAATTGGCGGAAGTTGACGAGTATTGGTCAAAATTGCGAGAAAGTTGTGGTGATTGGACAAAGTTGCAAGCTCGTGCTAAAGACGCAACCAATCAGTGATTTTGCGTGAACTGACACGATCACAATATCGTGAAATCCTGGAGGGACTGATTAATATAATCTGTATCCTTCACCTGTTCTCTGTCATAAATCCCTCGTTAAGGCAGAAATAAGGCTCCAAACACTGGCCGTGAGTTTGCAGATTTTAATAGAGAATAAGGCACAGGTGCACAAACAGTATAGACAAAAACCTGGCAAAAAGAGAGAAACAAGTGAAGCCAAAATAGCAGAGGCTAAGGCGAGGGGAGATGCCGGCTTCACCTGGGAACATTAATTGTGGAGCGCGCGCTAGGAGGATTACAAAGGATAATATAACCAAAAACTGGCAAAAGGAGAGAAACAGGTGAAGCCAAAATAGCGGAGGCTAAGGCGAGGGGAGGCGCCAGCTTCACCTGGGAACACTAGTCGTGGAGCGCACGCTAGGAGGATTACAAAGAACAATGTAAAGACACATACATGTGTAGTCGAGGGTCGAAAGTTGATAGTACGAGGCTGCATCCAACAGTGGTGCACAGCCCCTTAAATAAGGCTAAAACCAAACTAAAATGAGTGACAACAGGTGTGGTAAACCTGAGCGGGCAGGAGAAAACAAAGAAACAATCTAGACCAGCTGGGAATGATGAGGGAGAAAGGAGCAATCAGGGCTGGCAGCTGACAGGGCCATGCCCACACAGAGCAGAACCCCAGAAATCCACTGACAGCTGTCAATCCCAAGAGGGAGAAAACACAATGGAATACACACAACGATATGACAATGAATGGAGAAGGCAAACTCAAAAATACGATAAACAGACTATAGTGAACGTAGACTGGAAAATAAATCATATTGCGAAACAATACAGGAAAAGAGATAACTCAAAAAATGGTAACACAGTACAAATATGAACAAAGGCAGAAAACCTGAGTCCGGAGGAATCCCTCCGTGCTCAGAACGTGACAGAGCACCCCCCCCCCCAAGAGGTGGATACCAGATACCCTGGGGTAATAACAAAAGATAAGAACCCCCATACACAGAAATCCCATCTCAACAACAACAACAACAACAACAAAAACACTCCGGGGGGAGGAGGGGGGACCCAGGCACAGAGGGACCGAACCAAAACAAGAAAGGCTCTCAGGAGGCATCCCTGCAAGGCCCAGGCTGAGGGAAAACATCAACAACAAAATCCCACTCAGGACCCACGCCAGAAAAAACCTTCAACTCCCCTAAGCCCCCTGGACCGAGGGGTTGAACAGTTCAGGCAGGCTACCAAAGTCCCAGGCCCGCCAGATGGTAAAATGGAATGGGTCGGGTGGTCTCCCAGAGAACGTGGGCCACCCAACTCTGTGGCACTACCTGTCGGGTGGTCTGCATGAGTTTTTTAACCACCTGAGCAGGAGAGTGGTCCAGGAGGCAGCTGTCCGACATGAAGGGCAAGTAGTGGGCACGATGGAGGAGTCGGAGGAATCAAGACAATGCCCGATGAAGGAGGGACCACGACGGCGTCTGGCAAGGGAGCGAGGACCATGACACCCGCGAACTGTCCAGTGGCACCCTCGGAGGTCCCAGACTGGGACATAGTAGCACCCTTGGAGGTCCTGGACTGGGCCGTCGTTGCACCCGCGGTGGCCGCGGACTGGAGGAAGGTTTCACTCACGGTGGCCCCGGACTGGAGCAAGGTTGCACCCGCGGTGGCCCCAGACAGGATTGGCACTGCACCCACGGTGGCCCCAGGCAGGAGCAGCGCTGCACCCTCAATGACCTAAGTGGGAGAAGCTGGACACACGATGATTTCGGGCAGTGAACCCAGACCTACAGAGACATCTGGCAGATCTAACAGTACCTCAGCGACCCTGGGGGGAGAACTCAGCTAAAACAAGCAGAGAAACAGGGTCAGGATCACCGGCATCGGCGGAGCCTGGTGAGGTGAGCTCAGGCGCAGCTGATGACTGCACCCGACTCTCCTCACCACGAGCCAGGCAAGATTTCTCCAAAAAAGAGACAGACAAAGGAGTGCACTTGCCTGAGCTCGAGCTCCACCGCCGTCCAGGACTCCGTCGATCCAGATGATGACGTCTCAGGCTTGGCCCTCTGGAGGTCCAGCTCCAACTCTGCTGTGGCGGCCCAAGCAGCAGGCATGGTGATCGGTGCAGTCCTGGGACCCCTCAGTGATGTGGCCCACGCAGGAGGCTTGCCCTGCATGGCGACAGGATGTCGGCTTCCTGCAGGCGCTGGATCCTGTGTAGCTGAGGTCCGGAGACGCTCTATCGTTGGCGCAGACGTCAGCTCTGTGCCAGCGCTTTCCCTCCATCCAGGCTGTGGCTGCGAGGCTGGGGCCAGGCCCTCCAGAAATGCAGGCCCCCCCCATCGTCCGGCAGCACGATCCCGGGACTGGTGGGAACTCGAGGATTGGAGGAGACACGAGGGTAGCAGGTGTGAGACAATTATTTGCAGCAGGCGGTGAAAACTCAGAGAAGTGCAGGGACTGGTTTTCCTCAATGGGGACCAGGCAAGAATATTCTTTTTTTTAGTAATGGAGAACAAGAGCTCACTTGCCTGTATTCCTGGGGCACGATGGCCCTTTCTGCAGCAGGCCCTTTCAGTGGTTACCGCGATTGTGGGCTCCTCAGAGGAACATGGAGGCGCCGCGCCCACAGGGATGATCACAGGTTGAGACTCGGGCTTCGACAGTGCTGGATCCTGCGATGCCGAAACCAGGGGATGTTCGTTTGTCGGCACCAGCTTTGGGACACAGCTGGTACTCCTCTCCCTTGCTGGGCATGGAGGTGGCACTGAACCAAGGGTCTCAGAATCCACTGACCCTGCTGTCATCTGGCGGTTCCCTTTCAGGACCAGTGGACATTTTGGAGAGACAGGAGAAGAAAGTGAAAAAGCGGCTACAGCAGCTGATGGTGAGGACCCAGTGGACTGTAATGCCTGAGTCTCATCACCAGGAATTAGGCAAGTGGTTTCAGCTGAGAGAGAGAGAGAGAGTGAGTGAGAGAGAGAGAGAGAGAGAGAGAGAGAGAGAGAGAGAGAGAGAGAGAGAGAGAGAGAGATTTTGATTTTTAAAAGATCTT
Source organism: Pholidichthys leucotaenia (assembly GCA_020510985.1). Classification (NCBI taxonomy): domain Eukaryota; kingdom Metazoa; phylum Chordata; class Actinopteri; order Cichliformes; family Pholidichthyidae; genus Pholidichthys; species Pholidichthys leucotaenia. Next base: position 284,343,734 of record CM035847.1, on the reverse strand, counting down.
TAATAAACACATTTGTCCATCAGTCAATACAATTTCTATGTCATGCTATATTACACAGAAAATTAATCCCCCAAAAAACGCCCCAAAAAAAGCTGTCCATCATGAACTGAACAGAGGACATTCTCCAGGGACCAGAGGGTCCTGAAACCTTCCACATCCCCATTCCCCATAAAAAACTGAAAGTCCAGCCTGATTCTGGCTTTAAGTAGCCTCACAAATAAAATTTTGACATCAACATCACTCTCAACATTCTCAAGTTTTCTTCTCCGGCTTACATAGATAGCCAACTTTGCCTGCCCTAAAACAAAGTTCAGTAGTTGACACTTCTGCTTAAAACGACGATTGTACATAAAACCACAAATGAAAACCTGCTTAGAGAAAACTTCCTTAAAAATATGAAAAAGTTCTGTGAGAAGTTCAAAGAGGCCACTCAGGCGCTGACATTCAATAAAACAATGAAAAACAGTCTCCCTAGAGGAACAAAAAACACACTGATCACTGACACTGCTGTTAATCACAGAAACAAAAGCATTGACTGCTATAATACCATGCAAGACCCTCCACTGTAAGTCTCCATGCCTCTTAGGGAGAGGGGCTTTATAAAGAGCCCTCCAGGCAGGCCGATGCCCTTTTCCTAGTTTAAAATAGGCTGTCCAAGGAGTGTCCACACAGGTGTTCAATCTGTCCTTGTTGAGTGCCATCACCACCAGTCTGTAGAGTGCCTTACCACTGGCTCCTCCAAAGTCCACACCAGTGGGAGCACAGAATGCCAGTAAGGAGCAAGGAGCGACGTCAAAGTCCATATAGAGCGTGAGAGAGGGAAAGGGGTCAGTGCTTTCCGGCTGCAGCGTGCCATTGCTAAAGTCCAAGAGTAGGGAGTGCTCAAGTCCATGAAGCTCCTGTTTCCAGTGTGCAAGAAGACCATCGATGAAACGATTCGACCTGACACCAAGATGAGCTGCTAAAGCTGAGGCGTTGTTGAGGCCAGGACCAGCCAGTTCCACCACTTGCTTCAGAGTGAGAACGTTCCTGGAACACAGCCTATCAAGGAAGGTCCTTCCAACTCCCGGCAGGACACCAAGGCGACCACCAAAAACCAGCGGCTCCCTCAACAACCAGTAGAGGGAATCGCATGGCCCTCTTTGTTTTTTAAAAAGAGTCCACACTGAAAAGAGACTGCGGTAAAAACTGGGTAAAGACAGTGCATTAGAGTTCTTAAAATCCATTAAAAACACAGGGAGGTCTAGCCCAAGCCCAAGGACTCTCTGTAAAATAACACAGGCCAAAGGCCTCCATACCAGGTCCTGGGGGCCCGTCAGCAGTCTCTGTATGAAAGTCAGTCTAAAAGCAGCACCTCTACTAGCTAAATGAATCACTCCTTGCCCCCCCTCCTCTTTGGGAAGAAATAACAGGGCTTGAGGAACCCAGTGGAGTCCACCCCCCCAAAAAAAGTCCACCAAAACAGACTGAATTTTGGACAACAAACCAGCAGGGGGGTCCATGCACATGAGGCGGTGCCACAGGGATGAGGAAACAAGATTATTTAAAATGAGCACTCTTCCTCTAAAAGATATTCTTGGCATTAGCCACTTCCACTTGTTTAGTCTCCCGTTAATTTTCTCTATGACCCCATCCCAATTTTTTTGCTCAAACTGCTGATTTCCAATAAAGACACCAAGATACTTAAAACCTCCTTTTTTCCAAATCAACCCACCAGGCAGCGTAAGCTGATTTTCTAGTTTCTCCCCCACCATCAGAGCCTCGCTTTTTCCCCAGTTTATTTTTGCAGAGGAAAGTTGGCCAAAAAGATTGACACTCCTAACCAGAACGTCAATGTCACTCTGCTTATTTAGCAGAATGACTACATCATCTGCATAGGCCGACAGCTTGAACGTGGTGTCACAGCCAGGAAAAGTGACTCCTGATAGGTCCCTTCTCAGGCAGTGAAGCAAAGGCTCTATGGCGAGGGAGTACAGCATCCCTGAGAGAGGGCAGCCCTGCCGAACCCCCCTCTGGACTTTTAAAGGGGCAGACAGGCCCCCATTTATCTTCAGTACACTCTCAATGTCACTGTACAAGACCCGTATCCTGGCTATGAAGCCTGGGCTGAACCCAAAAGCTGTTAAAACTGTCCATAAATATTGGTGTTCAACCCGATCAAACGCCTTTTCCTGGTCAATTGAAATCAAACCAGTTTCTACCGCCAATGAACCAGAGACCTCCAAAATATCCCGAATTAAAGTGACGTTGTCACTAATCAGCCTGCCAGGCACACAGTAAGTCTGGTCTACATGAATGAGCTCGCTCATCACCTTTCTCAGTCTTCGGGCCAGAGCTTTTGAGAGAATCTTATAGTCTGTGCAGAGCAGAGAGACTGGCCTCCAGTTCTTTAGGCTCTGGAGGTCCCCCTTTTTCGGCAACAGTGTGATGATGGCCCTCCTGCAGGTCGTGGGTAGGGTCCCCCTTTCCAAGCTATCTTGGAGAACCTCCAGCAGGTCTGGACCAAGCAGGGGCCAGAATTCCTTAAAAAAGTCCACAGAGAGACCATCTATGCCTGGTGATTTTCCATTCTGGAGGCTCATTAGCGCCGTATGCAGCTCAGACAGAGACAGTGGAGCATCCAAGCCGGCAACAAGGTCCTCTGAGAGCACTGGAAGACCATCAAGGAAAACCTGGCCCAGTGACGTGTCCTCCCTCCACTCTGCTCTAAACAATTCACTGTAAAAGCTAGCAGCTTGTTTCCTGATCTCTGCTGCTGTGGAGATTGTTCTCCCGTCATCGCCCAACAAGGAGTGAATGAGCTTTCTCTGTCCATTTTTCCCCTCCAGTCCAAAAAAGTACTGGGAGGGCGAGTCCATCAGAGCTACATCCATGTAGCGCGAGCGGACCAGAGCACCCTGTGCGGTGACCCCTAGCAAGCTAGCCAAGGCTGACCTTTTTGACTTAAGAGCCTCTAAGTGCTCCTGTTTTCCGGTAGAACTGAGTAACTCCTCTAGCTCTACCACCTCAGTCTCCAGAACTTTCAAGGATTGGGTCAAGCTACGAGTGACATTTTGAGTGTACTGTTGGCAGAATTGTTTTATCTGTGCCTTACCAAAATCCCACCACATTTGGAGAGAACTAAAAGAAGATTTTTGTTCCCTGTGTGACTTCCATACATCATGAAAAACTCCCTTAAAAAACACATCATTTAAAAGTGTATTATTAAAATGCCAAAAAGCACTCTTACACTTTACATTTTCAATGAAAACAGAACAAATCAGCAGGCAGTGATCAGTGAAACCAACAGGACAGATACAACTATTTTTAAAAACACTCATTTGGTGTTTAAAACCATAGAAACGGTCTAACCTAGCCATAGATAAGAGGTTATCTTTAGCATGGCTCCAGGTGTACTGCCTCTGGTCCCCATGATGTGATCTCCACACATCGGCCATTTCATGTGCCTTCACTAGTTCCCTCAGCCTATTGGCAGAAGCAGGGTGAGGTTCCTGATGGTTCCTGTCCAGTCTGTGGTTTAATGTACAGTTAAAATCACCCCCCAGAAATAAAAAACTATTTGGATTACAGGATCTAACCGTATCTGATAGCATATTAAAGACCCTGATCCTTTCTGCTCTCTGGGTTGGCACATACACGTTTATAAGAACCAAGTTTACGTTTTCAAACTGTACCTTTAGCAAGAGTACATGTCCTTTCACCACCTCTTCTACCTCATAAGAGACAGGCACACAACCCCGAGAGAAAAGTACAGCCACCCCTCCACTATGATTGGATTTGTGGCTAAAAAAAATGCAGCCATCCCACTCTTTTCTCCACCGGCACTCAATGTCGACAGTGCTGTGAGTCTCCTGGACCATCAGCACGTCAAGTGCCTTTAAATTAAAAAGCTTGTATAAAGAGGCCCTTTTTACATCATCCCTGGCCCCGTTTATATTAAGAGTGCCAATTCTAAGGTGGGGCATTAAAAAGGATAAAAATAAGGTACAGTAAAAAAACACACACATAGCATAAAAGGGAAGAAACAAACTAAGAGTCAACATGACTGTTAGTAATTTGTGATTTGTTTGACAACCAGTTTCTTTAAACGAAAAATTTCCTGATCAGTAAAAGTCTCATTCCCATCATTCAGTTTCATCAGCTTGCGAGCTGATGCCACAAATAACTCCAGATCTGGAAAGTAATTTTCCACTTTCACAGCTCTGCTCCCCTTGGTCACCTGGAGAAATTGCCTAATTTTGGTAAAACAATAGGAGCTTTGCTCCTCCTGCGTCTGCATCATTTCAGACTCAGCTCCACTTTCGTCAGAGACGCTCTCATCTAGTAAATCTAACTTCCCAACCCTACTAGATTTAGCAGAGCTCTGCAAGTTTTCAGCACTTTTTCTTTTTTGTGCAGCTTTAAAAGGATCCTCTTCAACAAAACTACATTCCTGCATTTCTTCGTGAACTGCAACGTTTGTCATGCAGTGTTTGCTCTGTGTGTCCCCTACAGCCTCAAACCGCTCCTCCCCCGCCTGCAAAGTCTGTTCATTCACGTTCCTTCGTTTAACTGCACTTTTACTTACACCCTCCACCTGTTTACCCCGGGCGACAGGCTCGTCACAATGATCAGAGCTGCCGCCAGACAGAAATTCCCCACCATCACTATTTGGGGGGGCAACTACCGCGCCCGCCGCGGCCACCCCAGCAGAGGCGGCCGCGGCCGCCCCAGCACAAGCGGACGCGGACGCCCCCGCAGAAGTAGAAGCGGACGCGGACGGCCGCGACCGCCCCAGCAGAAGCGGGCGCCGCAGCGGCATCCGCCGCACCACATGTAGCGCTACCCTCCGGACCACCAGAAACAGCGGCGTCACCTTTCTTTCCGCCAGTGCTCTTTGTGTTCGCCTTTTCAGGACATGACCTAATAAGATGGCCTTCTGCGCCACACGCAAAACACTTCATGGTTTCAGATGTTGCAAACACCAAGTAGCTAAAGCCGTCAATCCTGAAATTAAAAGACGCATTCAGTTCAGCAGAGCTGTCTTTCAACACCATGAAACACTGCCTCCTATGACATACAACATGCTTCAGCAGGGGTGATTTACTACCCAGAGAGACCATTCTGATAGGGGACACAACCTGGCCAAAACGGGACAACTCTCTAATCAGCTGATCATTTTTAACGAAAGGAGGAGCGTTTGAGATGGTGATCCTCCTAGACGGATTCGCCAGCGGTAAAACGGGAGTAAAAGTGTCACCTATGACCACTCCCTGTGCCACCACCTGATCAGCTTTCTCAGTCGAATCCAGAAAGATCACAATTGCGCTGTTCATCCTCGATGCTGATTTTATGCTGCCATGCCCAACCACCTGTCCTACAGCGAGGCTGGCCTCCTCCACAGAACAGGGAACTGTCGGGAGGATTCTCACACCATGACGCCGGGTTAAGCGCTCAAACTCCACACCACCATCAATCACCGGCATGATGCCGGCCGGGAAAAACCGGCAGCAGAAGCTACCGTCCCCCAACACACTCACTCCAACACTCACACCCCAGCACACACACACTCAACCCACTATATTAAACACACACACCTCAAACACACAAGATAGAGAAAAAGTTAGAAAATACAAAGTTTAAAGTACTCACTCGACACCACTCCACACCCCTGCTCCCACAAACGCCCACGCATGCGCACGAGAGAGAGAGAGAGAGAGAGAGAGAGAGAGAGAGAGAGAGAGAGAGAGAGAGAGAGAGAGAGAGGAGAGAACTTGCCTGAGTTCCTGGGGGGTGATGGAGTCAGCTGCTGCTCCGGGGTCAGGCTCCGTCTCTCCGGGAGCCTCGAGGGCCGTGTGGTGGGAGGATGATGGCACGGACTTGAGGCGGGAGTGGCGAGTCCTCCAGTCCTGGGAACGTTTCTTCTTCAGTCCGGGTTGAATTAAGATAAGATAAGATAAGATAAGCCTTTATTAGTCCCACAATGGGGAAATTCCAGGATTGCAACAGCACAGGGATAGCAACACTCAGAGCAACAATCAGAAGGCAAGAAAAAACAACATCTAGTAAACATATGTCCATATTACTATAAATGTATATATATAGACACACAGTGCAGAGCATTATGGCTGGTGAATGTGCAGCAGAAAGTCTAAGCTCTCTCTCCGCGGATGCAGCGGGCCAGCTGGAAGTCTTTGGGCATGATGGTGACCCCCTTAGCGAAGAAGAGACCCACCAGGTGGGCCTCGCTGGTCTCCTGCAGAGCCATGACGGCGAAGCTCAGGAAACGCAGGACGGTCTTGAAGTCCTGAGCGATCTCCCTCACCAGGCGCTGGACGGGCAGCTTAATCTTTCACCAACTCCCCAAGTCGTCATCTAGACTCGACCACCATAGTGAGGAGGGGAGTTAGACCCAGGTAGCTCCAGAGATTGGGGCATGTCTCAATCAACCCGGCTGCGATGCCCACGAATCCCAACACTGTCTCGGGAGTGTAGGTGGCTTGAGCCTTAGAGGCAAAATTCTCAACCAGTTCGGCCACCGCACACTCCTCCTCACTTAATCCCAAGACCCTAAAGTCCATGGTGGCAATTTCACCCTAATCATCAGTTGAAAAGGAAAACAGAAAGACAAAAACAACCAAAAAAAGACCAAAAACAGCAAGACCAAAAATAAAGAGCAAACTCACAACTGCTGGAGCCCCCACTGGTAGCACCCTTCTGTCATAAATCCCTCATTAAGGCAGAAATAAGGCTCCAAACGCCGGCCGTGAGTTTTCAGATTTTAATAGAGAAAAAGGCACAGGTGCTCAAACAATATAGACAAAAAACTGGCAAAAAGAGAGAAACAGGTGAAGCCAAAATAGCAGAGGCTAAGGTGAGGGGAGACGCCGGCTTCACCTGGGAACATTAGTCGTGGAGCGCACGCTAGGAGGATTACAAAGAACAATTTAAAGACACTTGCATGTGTAGTAGAGGGTCAAAAGTTGATACTAGGGTGTTGCATCCAGCAGTGGTGCACAGCCCCTTAATAAGGCTAAAACCAAACTAAAATGAGTGCAATCGGGGCTGGCAGCTGACAGGGCCATGCCCACGCAGAGCGAAACCCCAGAAATCCACTGACAGCTGTCAACCCCGACAGGGAGAAAACACAACAGAATACGCACAACGATATGATGAGTGGAGAAGGCAAACTCAAAAATACAATAAACAGACTATAATGAAAGTAGACTGGAAAATAAATCATATTGAGAAGCAATACAGGAAAAGAGACAACTCAAAAAATGATACAAAGATGAACAAAGGCAGACAACCTGGAGCCCGGAGGAATCCTTCCACGCTCAGAACGTGACATTCTCTGGACTTTCAATTTGATAACGAGTGGATTGGTTGTCTGATAACTTTTGCTTAATCTTTATTTATTTTGGAATCAAACAAAAAGAATACTAAACAATTTTCTGATTAACTCATTTGTTGCAAATTAAGCCAATTAGAAATAATTACAGCAGAGTGAAAAAAGATTTTAAAAGTACCTTCTTCCGCTGAGTTAAATGTTATACATTTACAATTAAAAAAAATGCATGGCATTGACAGACGATCTGTGCATATAATTCACTGTTTGCCCCAAACCCCATTAAACACATCGGGTAACAAGCTAGCAGTTATTCTGCAGAGAAAAAGTTGAAAACATCCTTAAACTGTAAGGCTCACCTCACTCTAAGGCTCACTGTCAGAGAATCTTCTCTTCTCTCTTTTCACTCATTTGAACTCATTTTACTATTTCTTTTCTTTTTATTTACAGAATGTGAAGAAAAACTGTTGGCTGTAGGTTGCTGATTTCAGGCAAGTATATCCAGTTGACTGTGTTTCATAATAAAAGCACATAACAGAAACAACCAATGTGCTTTGATATTTTGTACAGTTAGGTGGTAAAAGGATAGCCCCTCGGCCTTCAACTGTATATGACAAGATGTCAGTCAACAACCCATTGAGTAGTGGAGCCAAAACTGACTGGGGGAAGTGTTGCCTCTGTCAGACAGATACCAAAGAGGAGTTGAAGTCTCCTCCAACACGGTATGACTGTAGTTCTGATGGCTATTCCATGATGGCCACAAACATACCTCAATTTCAGGCAATCAACCTCTTGCCAATCAAGTTAGACCCATCTCGTCTGGATGATGGGGGTGGCATTGAGGATACACTGAGGCGAAACAATGCAAAGTATCACCAAAGGTGCCGCCAGATGTTCAACAACACCAAGCTTAATCGTGCGACTAAAAGAGCTGCTGAACTTGAGAACAACCTTGACCAATCACAATCAAAAATGCGAAGCACTAGCATGGAAATGGAGCAGCGCTTCCTGTGTGAAAAGAAGGAACCAGTATCAGAGCTGCGACAAGCCATGACCATGCAGCTCAATGAGAGGCTCAACGAGTGTGCTTGAAACCTTAATGATGGTAAACTTCTTGCTCTATTGAAGTGGAGGAGATGTTGTGGCCCTGGAACTTAAATACCATTGCTCTTGCTTAGCTGCTCTGTATGACAGAGAGAGGGCACACATTGCTCAAAAGAACAAAGAAACACTCCAGTCATCGCAAGAAAATGATGTCTTTCCCTTGGTGTTCTCTGAACATATGACCTATGTCATTGAGAAAAGACACAGCACTGATGAACCTGCCGTGTTCCGACTGGCTGAGCTAGTAAGTCTTTACAAGGAGAGACTTGGGAATGGTGTGGGTAGAATTTGGTCAGGGTCAGTCCATAAGATGGTTTCCTATTCACGATCTGGTAGATAAGCTTGGTCCAGAGAAAGCTAGTCGTATGTGCTTCTTTCATGCTTTCACTGGTTGCGACGTGGTGTCAGCCTTTTGAGGTAGAGGCAAGACAACTGCATGGCAAACACGGGGGTTTTGTCCTGAAGTGAGCCCAGTCTTCAAGAAGCTCAGTCAATACCCACCTATCATAGAAGATGCTGACCTCAACATCCTTGAGAAATTTGTTGTCACCATGTACGACAAGCACAGCAACACCACCAAGGTCGATGAGGCAAGACTGCACTTGTTTGCTCGGAAGCAGAGATCTTACGATTCTATTCCACCAACCAGTGCATCTCTCACTCAGCATGTTAGACGTTCTGTCTTCCAGCCTGTATATGGGGCCAGGCAACATCGTGCAAAATGCAACCTGAAAGCCCTGCCAACTGGGGCTGGCAGAAGAATGGTGAAGTCTGGGCAGTTGTCTGGTCAACCCTGCCACCCATTGCTCAGTCTTGCAGCAGCTGACAAAATGTCGCTGCACGGGTGAATGTCGTGGACCATGTAAATGCTACCGCTGCACCCTGAAATGTACACAACTTTGTTCCTGCAAATGCAAGGAGTAAAACAGGTGACCAAGAGTCAATTCAAGCTAGCTAGTTCAGTCTATACTACATCTCTGTATTGAGTGGTAGGAAACATATATCACATCATATCAGTATCTTCACTCAGGTAGTGTTTCTTCATTATATTTTCAATATATCATCATAGTAGTTGATAATTATGATATTTGGAAGGCAAAATTGGATTTCTTGTCTCCAAAAACATATATTTTGATATGTAGATCATAAAAGTAGCATGGTATCGTCAGAATTTAAGCCAAATACTGCTGTAAACCCATATCAGAGGCGGCCATCTTGAAAAAATGGCGGCCATCTTGGATTTTCAGCTGGAGAGCATACTTTTCTTAAAAAGTACGTCCTGAACTTCATTTGTGCCAATTTTGGTGCTTGTATCACCAAGTGAAAGATTCTTTCACTAATCTGCCCCACTAATCCTATCATTGTCAATCCAATTGCTAGTCATATGTTTTCATGGTCAAGGAATCTGAAAACGTACACACAAACACTGTATGGGGGGAACTGTGGTGCTAAACCGCCATTACGGAAAATGCCATTTTCGTCAATAACTACTGAACCACTAATCCTATCATTGTGAATCCAATTGCTTGTCATATGTTTTCATGGTCAAGGAATCTGAAAACGTACACACAAACACTGAATGGGGGGTAACTGTGGCCGTCATTACGGAAAATGCCATTTTCGTGAATAACTACTGAACCACTAATCCTATCATTGTCAATCCAATTGCTAGTCATATGTTTTCATGGTCAAGGAATCTGAAAACATACACACAAACACTGTATGGGGGGGAACTGTGGCCGCCATTACGGAAAATGCCATTTTCGTGAATAACCACCGAACCACTGCTTGTCATATGTTTTCATGGTCAAGGAATCTGAAGACTGTATGGGGGGAACTGTGGCGCTTGGCGGAGGTCTGCGCTGTCCGAGTGCTTTTCTAGTTTTGAGATGTGACTGCAGGGAGCCACAACATGGGGGCTGAAGAGCTGCGGGTCGCCGACCCCTGGGTTAGACTGATGATGTACACATTTCAGCACTACTCAGGGACAAATTTGATTGGTGGAACAGTTAGAACTTGACAACATCCATCCATCTCCTTCCGCTTAATCCTTTTTGGGTCGGGGGGGGGGGGCTGGAGCCTATCCCAGCATCTTTGGGCGAGAGGCAGGGTACACCCTGGACAACAATTGGCCAAAATTGCAGGAAAGTTGCAGTGATTGAACAACATTCAAATTTTGCAAGATTGGCTAAATTTACAGGAATTAGTAGGATAGCAACATTGTGAAATCGTGGAGGGACTGATAAAACATTTTAATATCCAACATCATATTGCCCTTAAATATAGTATTAACATGTCTTATTGATAAATTAAGGAGCAAGGATTTTTTTGTACAAATTTCTTTTGACTTCTGACAAGTCAAGTTGGTCTTTCTTGACTTGTAAAAAAGTGTTATATATATTACCTTTTTTTTAAAATTAGTGCTGTCAGTCAACTAAAATCACAACTCATCACGTTATATCCGCAGTTAATTCTTGATTAATCACACTTTAATTCCATGTTTTCTATCTGTTATAACATAAATGTAAAGCTAAACTTCCATCCATCCATCTTCTACCACTTAATCCTTTTTGGGTCGTGGGGGCGGGGGGGGGGAGGGGGCTGGAGTCTATCCCACCGTCTTTGGGTGAGAGGCAGGGTACAACTTGGACAGATCACCAGGCCATCATAGGGCCAACACAGAGAGACAGACAACCATTCACTCTCACATTCATACCTAAGGACAATTTAGAATCCCCAGTTGATGCCAGTTAACCTAACCTGTATGTCTTTGGCCCGTGGGAGGAAACTGGAGTACCTGGAGAAAACCCATGCAGACATGGGGAGAACATGCAGACTCCACACAGAAGGGTCACCGATGGTCAGGTGGTGGGATTGAACCCATGATGGTCAAGGGTGGAATCGATCCGGTGACCTTCTACTGTGCTGCCACAGTGCTAACCACTGTTCCACAAAGCTGCCCGTAAAGCTAAACTTCCAGTTCAAAATGTTTTTTTTTTTCATCCTTTTCGGTTCATGGAGTTTTTTTCCATGTTATTGTCCGTGGCATGATGCATTGCATCCCGATTTTCTGAACTGTGGCATGACATGCATATTCATTGCTTGTCAACCCCCCAAAAAACAAACAAACAAAAAATGGGGTGGTGTATTTACTCTGTATTATCATGTTATGTTTGACAGTACTAATTACAATCAGGCAGTTTTTGAGTAAAAAGCAAATATCTGAATACCAAATTTGAAAACTGAATCCAGCTGGAATGAACGAACATCCAGTAATGGAATATTGGGGAACAACCTTGTACCTTCTCTGTAAATATGAGTTTTTGTTACAATTAATAGACTTTCATATTTGGAATGACACTATTTCCATCATAGATATACTCAAAAATCATGTTTATTTTCATAATCAAATCTACATCCATATAAGGAATATTTATAGTGGCATAGATTGCTGTTCTTCGTGGTTTATCTTGTTAAGGCTTTTCATTTTCATGAAAACATTGACTTTGTTGTAGAATTAAGTGTAGATAACATTTGATTGCAGACAGGATATGAGCTTATTGTTAAACGAAAAGAGGGGCAAGTAAAGGAAGCAATTTCCTCTCCCACACATACTAAACTTGGATCCACAGCCTCACCCTGCTGCTTTCCTCTTCGTTAGCGCTGGTTAAACAACACACCAGTAAAAATAGACCTTCTATCTGCGGCAGACACACGGTGAAAAGGCCAATTTAGGCTAAAGAATCCATGTGATTATAGTCGAATAGGAAGCGGCATGTGCTTTGCCTTTGGGCTCCATTGAACAAGATGTCAGCTGCTCCATGGAGGCACTTTGGTCCTCTGCTACAATAATGGAGGATGAGTGGAGCATGCAAATTCCACAATGACTACAGTACTGTGTTAAAATTTAAGATCACTCGACTGTCCGTTTTGGAGAGAAAAGAGCCATTATTTTTGTTTAAATGGGACATATTATATGCCCTTTTCATCCCCCGCCGGCCTTCCCCTTTGGGCAAAGACTGAAGGAGGATTACAGACGTGGACAGAATTGTTGGTACCCCTCTGTTAATGAAAGAAAAACCCACAATGGTCACAGAAATAACTTGAATCTGACAAAAGTGGTAATAAATAAAAATTCTATGAAAATTAACCAATGAAAATCAGACAATGCTTTTGAATTGTGGTTCAACAGAATTATTTTAAAAAACAAAGTCATGAAACAGGCCTGGACAAAAATGATGGTACCCTTGACTTAATATTTTGTTGCACAACCTTTTGAGGCAATCACTGCAATCAAACGATTTCTGTAACTGTCAATGAGACTTCTGCACCTCTCAGCAGGTATTTTGGCCCACTCCTCATGAGCAAACTGCTCCATTTGTCTCAGGTTTGAAGGGTGCCTTCTCCAGACGGCATGTTTCAGCTCCTTCCACAGATGTTCAATAGGATTTAGATCAGGGCTCATGGAAGGCCACTTTAGAATAGTCCAAATGTTTGGCTCTTAGCCATTCTTGGGTGTTTTTAGCTGTGTGTTTTGGGTCATTATCCTGTTGCAAGACCCATGACCTGCGACTGAGACCAAGCTGTCTGACACTGGGCAGCACATTTCTCTCTAGAATACCTTGATAGTCTTGAGATTTCATTGTACCCTGCACAGATTCAAGACACCCTGTGACAGATGCAGCAAAGCAGCCCCAGAACATAACAGAAACTCCTCCATGTTTCACAGTAGGGACAGTGTTCTTTTCTTGGTATGCTTCATTTTTGTGTCTGTGAACATAGAGCTGATGTGTCTTGCCAAAAAGTTCCAGTTTTGTCTTGTCTGTCCATAGGACATTCTCCCAGAAGCTTTGTGGCTTGTCAACATGCAGTTTGGCAAATTCCAGTCTGGCTTTTTTATGATTTGTTTTCAACAGTGGTGTCCTCCTTGGTCGTCTCCCATGAAGTCCACTTTGGCTCAAACAACGACGGATGGTGCGATCTGACACTGATGTACCTTGATCTTGGAGTTCACCTTGAATGTGTTTAGAGGTTGTTCTGGGCCCTTTTGTTACCATTTGTATTATCCGTCTCCTCCTGCGGCCGTGTCCAGGGAGGTTGGCTACAGTCCCATGGATCTTAAATTTCTGAATAATATGTGCAACTGTAGTCACAGGAACATCAAGCTGCTTGGAGATGGTCTTATAGCCTTTACCTTTAACATGCTTGTCTATAATTTTCTTTCTAATCTCCTGAGACAACTCTCCCCTTTGCTTCCTCTGGTGCATGTTTAGTGTGGTAAACACCATGTCACCAAACAGCATAGTGACTACTTTTCACCCTTTAAATAGGCTGACTGACTGATTACAAGTTTGTAGACACCTGTGATGTTAATTAGAGGACACATCTTGGTTGAACATGTCCCTATGGTCACATTATGTTCAATCTTTTCTAGGGGTACCATCATTTTTGTCCAGGCCTGTTTCATGGGTTTGTTTTTTAAAATACTGTTGAACCACAATTCAAAAGCATTGTCTGATTTTCATTGGTTAATTTTCATAGAATTTTTATTTATTACCACTTTTGTCAGATTCAAGTTATTTCTGTGACCATTGTGGGTTTTTCTTTCATTAACAGAGGGGTACCAACAATTTTGTCCACGTCTGTATATTATGGGTCAATCTTTCTGTCCGTCCGTCCATCTATCCCACTTTTGTGAAATCAACTCCTCCTACAATTTTGGTCCGATTGTTTTGAAACTGGGTGCCAGGGTTTTATATACACCAAGGATGTGCATATTGCAATTTGGTTCTGATCGGACAATTTTTGCGGGAATTGTAGCCCCTGACCTATGACCTCCTGTTTCACCTCACTTCATAGATAGTTACTGTCTTGTGAAATCAACTCCTCCTACAGTTTTGGTCCGATTGTTTTGAAACTTGGTACCATGGTTTTATATACTCTGATGATGCGCATATTGCAATTTCACTTTCATCAGATGACCCTGAGGTCAAAGGTCAGGTCAGATTTTTCCTTAAATCTTCTAAACACAGTAACTACTGAAAGAAATGATGTAGGCTTTTCAAATCGATAAAGTATTTGTATCTAATACACATCTTGGACAGCTTACACCCTCACCTAACTGTGGGTTTGGGGTCAAGGGGTCAAAGGTTCAAAGTTAACATTGCAGTTGCATTATGGTAAATGCTACATTTACTATTTCTATAAAACGAGTTAAAGCTAGGGCCACCAAACTTGGTATACAGGTTCACCTTGGGATCTTGACCTCTGACTATGTGTTTGGGGTCAAAGGTCAAGGTTAACATTCCTTATGCCTTATTACTGTACAACGAGTAAAACTAGGGCCACCAAACCTGGTACACAGGTTCACCTTGGAGTCCTGACCTCTGACTATGGGTTTGGGGTCAAAAAGTCAAAGGTCAAGGTTAACATTCCTTATGCCTTATTACTGTGCAGCGAGTAAAATTAGTCACCAAACTTGGTACACAGGTTCAGCCTGTGACCCTGAAGTGTAACTATGGTTTTGGGATCGCAAGGTCAAAGGTCAACATCCAAATGGCTTATAAACTGTATCTCAACAACAAATAAGGCTAGGGTCACCAAACCTGGTACACAGGTTTACTCTGAGACCATAACCTCTGACTACAGGTTTGGGGTCAAAAGGTCAGAGGTCAAGGTTGGCATTCCCTATGATCTCTTACTATAGAACTTGTAAAGCTCTCTAGGGTCACCATACTTGCTACACAGGTTCACCTTGGGATCCTGACCTACAACTTTGGGTTGTATACATTTTTGTATATTCGTGGATGATGGGCTTATCATAATTTGGTTCTGCCACAGTAATTATATTGAAAAGTTGAAAACTGCTCTCTGTCAGTAAGCACTGGGATTTTCAAAGAAAACAGAGGTGGGGGATATTGCACTCACCTCAGAGTGCTCTTGTTTCACATGCTATAACAGTACCCGGGGTCCTAATGAAATATCTGTGGCCAGAATACCTTGGGAGCTAAATAATAAATCACCATTTTCCATTTAGATAAGGATAAACCATCTTTGTCATTCAAATCTATACAGCCAATCATGTACAGCAGAACAAAATTATGTTTCTCTTATCTACAGTGTTAATCACACACATTTATAGAAACAGAGGGGTCGCTGCCATGCAAGGCGCCGCCAAAAATTTCCCTCCTCCGTTCCATTATTGCTGAGCACCAAGCTGGACAGCAGGAAGTTCCGCTTTTTATATGGTCTTCGGCATGACCCAGCCGGGTTGAACCCCGACCTCCCAGGTGCGGGGTGGATGCTCTACCAACTGAGCTGCCACTCCGGTGAAATGAAATACCCTTCTCCTTTCAACAAGTCTCACACTCATCTCCTCAGTGATCCCAGCCCATTCCTCTTTGGTGAATCTCTCAAGCGCCTCCAGATTTGATAGTCTTTTGGGTGGACCTTGGTTTTCAGTTCACCCCACAGATTTTGAATGGGATTCAAGTTAGGACTTTGTGCAGGCCAGTTAGTAATGTTCACTTTCATCTTCTGGAGTAGTTCTTCACCAGCAGCTATAGATGTTTTGGGTCGTTGTCATGTTGGAAGACAAGGCGATGACCCAGACCCAGTTTTTCTACTGACTGCTTGAAGTTTTCTTTCAAAATCTTCACATATCCTTCTTTCTTCGTAATTCCTTCCACCTTGGCGAGATTCCCATTTCCAAATGCACAGAAGCAGGCCCACAGCATAATACTTCCTCCACTGTGTTTCACTGAACGGTGTTGTTTGGGTTGTACACCTCTCCCTTCTTTCTCCAAACAAGTGTAGTTTAGTGTAGCTTATTGGTTTATTTGTCAGGGACCATGTACAGAAAAAAACATTAAACACAGGGTAAAGACACGCTGTACCAGATTATATTGCTCTCACTAATTTCCATCTTTAGTCCCTGAGGCAGGCAGGAAGATCCATCCATCCATCCATCCATCCATCCATCTTCTACCGCTTTTCTGGAGGTCCGGGTTGCGGAGGCAGCAGTTCAAGCAGAGAAGCCCAGACTTCCCTCTCCCCAGCCCCCTGCTCTAGCTCTTCAGAGAGGATACCAAGGCGTTCCCAGACCAGCTGGGAGACATAGTCTCTCCAGCGAGGTCTGCCCCGGGGTCTCCTCCCAGGGGGACGTGCCTGAAACACCTCAAGTGGGAGGCGTCCTAATCAGATGCCCATACCACCTCAACTGGCTCCTTTCAATGTGGAGGAGCAGCGGTTCTGCTCTGAGCCTCTCCCGGATGACTGAGCTCCTCACCCTATCTCTGAGGGTGAGTCCAGCAATCCTACGGAGAAAGCTCATTTCAGCCGCTTGTATCCGCAATCTCGTTCTTTCGGTCATTACCCAAAGCTCGTGACCATAGGTGAGAGTAGGAACGTAGATTGACTGGTAAATTGACAGCTTTGCCTTAGAGCTCAGCTCCCTCTTCACAACAACAGACTGGTGCAATGACTGCATCACTGCAGATGCTGCTCCGATCCGTCTGTCAATCTCTCGCACCATTCTCCCCTCACTCGTGAATAAGACCCCAAGATACTTAAACTCCTCCACTTGGGGCAGGAGCCTACCCCAACCCAGAGAGGACAATCCACCTTTTTCTGGCTGAGGACCAGGGACTCGGACTTGGAGGTGCTGATTCTCATCTCAGCTGCTTCACACTCAGTGGCAAACCGTCCCAGCAAGAACTGTAGGTCATTGCTGGATGAAGCCAACAGGACAACATCATCTGCAAACAACAGAGATGAGATCCTGTGGTCACCATGCATGACACCCTCTGTTCCCTAGCTGCACCTAGAAATCCTGTCCATAAAAATTATGAACCCTCCAGTGGGTTCACCACCTGCAGAAGGGATCATGGGGGTCCGGTGCTATGTGGATCAGGTGGAGGTCAAAGGTGGAGACCTTGGCGGACTGATCCCAGGCTTTCTAAACTGGCTTTTGATACGTGGAATGTCACCTTTCTGGTGGGGAAGGAGCCTGAGCTGGTGCATGAGGTTGAGAGATACCGGCTAGATATAGTCGGCCTCACCTCAACACACAGCTCCAGTTCCAGAACCAGTCTCCTGGAGATGGTCTGGAGCTTGGCATTCTCTGGAGTTGCCCTGGGCGAGAGGCGATGAGCAGGGGTGGGTATTCTTGTATCCCCCCACCTTGCTGCCTCTATATTGGAGTTTTCCCTGGTGGACGAAAGGGTTGCTTCCCTGCGCCTTCGGGTTGGCAGCAATTACAACCTCAAGTCTTTTTGAATATGATGCCACAAGCTTGGCACACCTATCTTTGGGCAGTTTCGCCCATTCCTCTTTGCAGCACCTCTCAACTCCATCAGGTTGGATGGGAAGCGTCAGTGCACAGCCATTTTCAGATCTCTTCAGAGATGTTCAATTGGATTCAAGTCTGGGCTTTGGCTGGGCCACTCAAGGACATTCACAGAGTTGTCCTGAAACCACGCCTTTGGTATCTTGGCTGTGTGCTTAGGGTCGTTGTCCTGAAAGATGAACTGTCACCCCAGTCAAAGAGTGTTCTGGAACAGGTTTTCATCCAGTGTCTCTGTACATTGCTGCATTCATCTTTCCCTCTATCCCGACTAGTCTTCCAGTTCCTGCCGCTGAAAAACACCCCCACAGCATGATGCTGCCACCACCATGCTTCACTGTAGGGATGGTATTGGCCTGGCAATGAGCGGTGCCTGGTTTCCTCAAAACATGATGCCTGACATTCACGCCAAAGAGTTCAATCTTTGTCTCATCTGACCAGATAATTTTGTTTCTCATGGTCTTAGAGTCCTTCAAGTACCTTTTGGCAAACTCCAGGTGGGCTTCCATGTGCCTTTTACTGAGGAGTGGCTTCGGTCTGACCACTCTACCATACAGGCCTGATTGGTGGATTGCTGCAGAGATGGTTGTCCTTCTGGAAGGTTCTCTCTCCACAGAGGAATGCTGGTGCTCTGACAAAGTTACCATCAGGTTCTTGGTCACCTCCCTGATTAAGGCCCTTCTCCCCCGATCACTCAGTTTAGACAGCCGGTCAGCTCTAGGAAGAGTCCTGATGGTTCCAAACTTTGTCCGTTTACGGATGATGGAGGCAACTGTGCTTATTGGGACCTTCAAAGCCGCAGAAATTTTTCTGTACCCTTCCCCAGATTTGTGCCTCGAGACAATCCTGTCTCAGAGGTCTACAGACAGTTGCCTACAGACAATTGCGTTGTCTACGGACAATGACCTATATTCATAATAGTGGATCTTGCACTTTGGGGAATGGACCCTAGCATTTTTAGAATTTTTCCTTATGTGGACCAGGCCAGATGTCCTCACAAGGAAAAATGTCCTCACACAAAAGGTGGTTTGTCAAGGGGTGGTCCACACAAGAATTGAAAGACAGGAGAGCACACACACACACACACACATGCATACTGGTTTTCCCAATTTTCTGATCATCAATTGTGGGGACTACCCTTTCTATGCAGATTCCTTGCATTTAGATAGGTAGAAGATTAACTTGACATTGGAGGGGGGGCAATATAATAGTAGGGGAAACATTGCATTTCATTGCATTGGCATGTGAAGGTAAATTTTCAATGATGGTAGCATAAGATTCACTGACTGAAAACTGTTCTGACATGAAAAATGCAATAATAGTCAAATCAACCCCAAACGTTCAGCAGCTGTATGATTCTCATGCAGCCACGCAATGTTTTAATCTCTGTCTACTATTGTTTGGTGTGTGTGTGCTGTTTTTTCTTTAGATGTAGACAAGTGAGCTACTCCAGAGACCTCCCCCAGATCTCCCTCATCTTCATCTTCGTTAACGAGGCTCTGTCAGTGATCCTGCGCTCGGTCCACACAGCCGTCAATCACACGCCGGCTCACCTGCTCAAAGAGATCATCTTGGTGGATGACAACAGTGATGACGGTCAGTGACGATGAATGATGGTTTTTACCTATTCCTACGCACTAGTGCATTGCCTGTAGAATTCAAGTATTCTTGTGTGAAAACAGGTATCCCAATTAGGCTTTACAGGTACAAATGTAGGCTGTGCTAGAAAGTGGAATACAAAGAGGTATAGACTATGTCGGCAATCACACGTTAGACTTTGACAAATACATATAAATGGGACTAAATGTCACTAAGATTTATTTGACTGTGTGAATATTAATTACAGAATACCTAATTTTTGAAAATGAATGGAACATCCAATATTAGCGACTGTTTCAGATCCCTTGTTTATTTGTTTGTCAGATCACTTATTTGTGTGATCTTTTATCACTTATATTCATAATACAGTGATCCCTCACTTATCGCGGTTAATGGGTTCCAGAACCGACCGCGAAAAGTGAAAAACCGCGAAGTAGCGTCACCCCAATGACGTCATCCATAAACAATACGTACGTTCATTCTCTCACTCTCATATGATACGTGTGTGTGTGTACGTGTACATACATACGTAGATGTAAACAAAGTGTACATAAATATGTTTTTAGAACTCTTTTATTCTTATAACAAGATACGTAACTCAAGATGAAAATGATTTACTGCACAGGTTAATGAGAGCTTTACTGCTCCTCAGGTGACGCCTCATCGTGAGGTGCTGGAGGCGCAGGATCATCGAGGGCAGCTTCCGATAGAGCTGAAGCTGCA
Source organism: Pholidichthys leucotaenia (assembly GCA_020510985.1). Taxonomy (NCBI): domain Eukaryota; kingdom Metazoa; phylum Chordata; class Actinopteri; order Cichliformes; family Pholidichthyidae; genus Pholidichthys; species Pholidichthys leucotaenia. The sequence goes on along the minus strand of CM035847.1, from coordinate 284,323,638 downwards.
GGAGGCGGCGTAGTGCCTCGACGGGAAGACTATTTCACACAAAATGGCACAAGAGAACAGCAAAAAGTTCCACGCGGCGAGACTAAGTAACACGAGCGATAAAAAGCAATGAATGCGGTCTTCCTTCCCTTCATGGGTGCTCAGCAGGGAGAGGAGGTGGGTGAGACGTCTCGGCCAATCAGCTTGCGGGGTGAAATGTCTCGGCCAATCAGCTTGCGAGATTTCCGAGCCGAGCCAACACGACAACAGCGAACAGAGAGTTGTGCGGCTCTCCGTGTTGACACCTGATGGTCTAATGTAGTCTCCCTGCCTTCTGCTAGCGCCCGCCCATTATTTCTCAATTTTGAATTTTTGATGAATATTTTTGAAAAATCCACGATGCACTGAGGGCACGAAAGGTGAAGCGCGAAGTAGCGAGGGATCACTGTAGTGTATCTTGCACTTTGGGGAATGAAAGTTGTTCAGTCACCATTATAATTATTTTAATTTACAGTGCATCCGGAAAGTATTAGCAGAGCTTCACTTTTTCCACATTTTGTTATGTTACAGCCTTATTCCAAAATGAATTAAATTCATTTTTTCCTCAAAATTCTACACACAATAACCCATAATGACAGTGAGAAACAGTTGGTTTTTTTTATTAAATTTTTGCAAATTTATTAAAAATAAAAAAACTAAGAAATCACATGTACATAAGTATTCACAGCCTTTACCATGAAGCTCAAAATTGAGCTCAGGTGCATCCTGTTTCCACAGATCATCCTTGAGATGTTTCTACAGATTGATTTGAGTCCACCTGTGATAAATTCAGTTGACTGGACATGATTTGTGTTAGATTATTTTTCAGCATAATCATTCTGTCAAAAAATCAGGCAGAATATTTAAATGTAAGTAGATTTACTTTCCTCATGGCCGATGAAGGAGAAATGCAGAGGCAGAGTACTAAGTCTGACCATCCATACTCCTGAATCAAACATGCATTGCTCAGGTTTATAAAGCTGTTTTTATCAATGGGAAGACGGAAGACGGAGATTAATGTCCTGCAAGATGTACAGTCTTGTCCTTGAGAGTCCATGAAGCATAGTCCTTATCTTCTTTACTCACAGGAAACAGGGAGATAAATACAATCTCAGTCATACAGAACTGAACATGACTAATTGAAAAGATCTGCAGTCATTTAGAAAAATATCTGAACGTTCTCACCACAATCACTCACAACTGGACATTTTTATTACAACTATGTAATTGCTAACTCGTGCATACAGACTGGAGGGTACATGGAATGCACATATAAACATCAGACATGAAATAAAGAAAAGACATGGAATAATATAAGAATAATATAACAATAATATGGAATTTTTCTATCATATTCCCCCCTTGATGCTTAATAAAGCATCACAATTAAAAGAAAAATAATCAAACAAAGCGATGGTAAAGAAAAGTAAATTGAATAATAATGAATAATGATATAAATGTGTGTGTGTGTGTGTGTGTGTGTGTGTGTGTGTGTAAGGATGTACTTGTTATGTACTTGTTATGTGTCCTTGCAAACTAGCAGCAATTTTATGAGGTAGTTTAAACTTAAAGGTGAACTGAAGTGAACGGCATTGAACGGCACTGGGTGATAGTACATACAATTATAAAGATAATTTATCATTGGCACCCCCTCCACCAATCCCGGAATCTTGGAGAAAATCGCGATTTTGAATTTCCCGCCCTGAAAAATCCTACGAATCTGCCGATTATCCGGAAGTGCAGCCGGAGTTCCGCGTGACGTCACAAATGTGACCCAGTCCTCATGTTTACCATTGCAAGCACGTCGACACTGGTTGTTTTTGGTGCATTTTGTCGTGATAGTCAACTACAAAACACTTCCAGCACCTGGGAAGATCTGTTCAGTGGCCAAGGAAAGCTGTCATGGCGACGAAAGAAAAGAAAGGGGGAGGAAAAGCGACCGGGAAGCGATGCGTTTCTAGATATACAGTGGTCCCTCGCTACTTCGCGTTTCACCTTTCGCGCCCTCAGTGCATCGCGGATTTTTCAAAAATATTCATCAAAAATTCAAAATTGAGAAAAAATGGCACGAAAGTTGCCCGGGCGCTAGCAGAAGGCAGGGAGACTACATTAGAACATCAGGTATCAACACGGAGAGCCTGCACAACTCAAAATCCACCTCTCTGACCACCGCTCCACTCCTCTCCGCCCACCTCTTCACCGCTCGGGAATCTCGCAAGCTGATTGGCCGAGACGTTTTACCCAGCTTCTCTCCCTGCCGAGCGCCCATACCCAGCGAAGGAAGACCACATTCATTGTTCTTTATTGCTCGTGTTGCTTAGTGGCACTTTTCGCTGTTCTCTTGTGCCTTTTTGTGCAAAATAGTGCTTGTGATGCCTTTGGGGGGGGGTGACGCTACTTTGCGGTTTTTCACTTTTCACGGTCAGTTCTGGTCCCCATTAAACGCGATAAGTGAGGGATCACTGTAGATATTATTTATAAATAGCACAGTCAAATGCAGAGGCCAGTTCTGTTCATGTGTATTGCCACTATAGTCTGTAGAAGTATTGTAATACATAGCCCATGGTCATGGAACCTGTCCTGAATACACATGTTAACCCTACGCCACGGATGTGTCTATTCAATGCCAAGTGTGTACACGGCCAGGCTATTGTACAGTCCTAGCCCTATGTATAAATAATAAGTTGGAAAAATGCTGATGTTTTTTTTTCTTTCTTTTTTATTGTTAATTTTCCTTATCCTGACACCCCAAACATGCCAAAGTAGAGAAGTAAAGACTCACCATTCTGTATTCAATAAGCGACTCTCCTCCCCATCACTGCTGCGGTCTGACTCTGAGTCGGTGCCGGAATCCCCCCAAAATTCTGTATCGAATCTGTACGGTTCGATGCCTCCCTCGCTCTCTTCCTGTTCACTTGACACTCCTGCATCCTCCTCTGTCTCGTCACCGATCCTGAATGCCTCTTCCCTCTGAAAACTCTGGTGTTCTTGACTGCTGGAACTGCTATCATCTGCCATTGTTGTTTTGATAAGGGTCACACTCGTGACGTCACGCAGCGTCGTCTGCACTACTTCCGGTTTGTTTGGCACTGCCAGCCAGAGGCAAAAGTTTATCGGCTTATAGCTTGGCCATCGCACGGCCTAAAAATTTCTTTTATGTGTTGAAAAATACAATAGGTAATAAGGAATTAATCTGCTATTCTACTTTTTGCGCAAAAAGGTGGTTTCAGTTCACCTTTAAACAAGACTATGATAACGTGTGTAACAATAGAAGTGAATATGTGTAGATATATAATTAAACTGTGTAAAATAAGAACATAGCGACTAATGATATGATAACAATAACTGTAATGTGATAGAAACAGTAATTTGAAAATGATATGGAAAAATTCAAAATAGATTTAGACAATATTGCAAACTTCACACACCTAAGGGTAGTATTGCCCCTCTTTACCATCCTCATCATCTGCAGCAATTGCATCAAGACATATCACTAAGTTTACATAAACCAGCCTCATCATCATATTACAGACACAAGGACTCACACAGGGAAAGACCAAAATTATCACTATAAATGTCACTAACAAATTCATGATGAGACTTCCCCATGAAGAGAACCACTAACTTAATCAATTTTGTGCATCAGTGACATTATATAAGGCAGTAAGGTTGTGTGTGGCTGAAGTAATAATATGGACATTTGCATTATTTTCACGTTTCGTTACCTTGTATTCATACATGTGTAATGACAATAAAGTTGAATCTCATCTCATCTCATCTCATTATTTTCAAGGATGAAAGTCTAACAATAACCTCCTACAACAGGGCACATGCCCCTATGGGTGGCAGTTAATTGATCAAAAACCATGCTATTTTGTGTCATACATTTTACAAATGATTGTAGCCTATAGTTGTTTCAATCCATAAGGTGTTCTTGCCCACTCTCACTCAAGGAAACAGTGAATGAAGGACCCTCATTCCTGTGCTTTCCATCTGAAATTGCTCTGGTACATCCATGCCCCAATGGCATTATGTAACAAAAAGGGTAGCGTCCTGTGGTAAAAAAGCATCTCTCTACACCCTGCCCACCTGGCCTGCTGACATAATGAGGGTGTGATCAGTCTCCAGAACGGGGGAAAAAACCCTTCCCAGTTCCTGGCCAGGTGTGGGTATACCCAATGACCACCATTACCCTGTATTGATGATGTAGATCTTCAGGATAACACTTGCCCGCTTCATTGGTCAAGCAGGTAGGAGTACAGGGGAGAGACGCACTGTAAGCCATTGCAAACTTAGAGAGTATTAAGCTGCCCAAAGGGACATCACCGCTTCAGAAAGCAGGAATTCCCTGATGAAATTAACCTTGCCTTCGCAGAATAAGGAGTGTCATCATGTTTCCAATCAGTGGAGTGATAAGTGTTGTGACAGGTGTGATTCAAAGAAATGCTTGCTGTGTTAATCCTGTATATAACCTCTCTTAAGAAACAAACAGCCAGTGGTAGCTGCATTATTTTAGCAGTAGCAGATAATTAGTCCAGCTGATAATCGCATTAAGGAACAAGCATAACAATTCTCTACGGTGTATAGGCAGTGGAACAACTTAAAAATAACCAAAACAAAAGTGTTACTACGAGGATGATGAGGATGAAAAGGCAACAACACCAACCGCCTTCAGTTGCCAACCTTCTTTCCCTTGCATTTTTTGCCCCTCCATGATAAACAAAGTTGATTTGCTATGTAAAGCTGTTACTGGACACCAGGGGGCGCCGTCAGCCAACACTTGCATAGAGAATAGTAGGGTTTGCCATTCATAATTTTCCTATTTTTCTTTGTCACTATTTTCCTAATCCATCTTTCATAATCCTGTTTGTGCATTATGCTAATCTCCTGTAGACTGTTGATGGTGTAGCGGGTTGAATTCAACCCCCCACAACACACAGAGACAGTCAGCTCGTTACTCCTGAGTTTTTTCCACTGCATGCTGCGTTTACAGCTGTGAGGTTAAAGTGTCATCCATGCATTGTGTTCATGCATCCTGTCTGTACCTCTGATATGCAAATGCCCAGACTGACTGCTGTGAAGGTCTTTGATGTATTGTCTGAGCTGAGTATATAAGCTGTCTGATTTTCATGTTCATTCTCTCATTCACTCACTCTTCAGCTGCTGCTGCAGACACACACCGTGTCTCCTCACTGAGAGGCTGAGGAATTCGGCTTCAGCCTGCTCACACTATGGGCTGGAGCCGAGTTCCCGTGAAGGCGGTATGATTTAATAAAACTCTACTTAAAACCAACACCAACGCTGCCTTTATTTTATCATCCGCTTTACTGGTGACCCCGAGAACGCACACGTTTTGTGCAAACGCAACCTCCTGGTCTGGACAGCCACGCTGGCGACCCGACGCTGAAGAAAACGAGCTGCCGGCGAACGCAGCACCCGGCAGTGATGCTCCGCCGACGAGCGAACGCAGCAGCCTGACTGATCTGCCCTCCCTGCGGCTTCAGGGAGGCCTCAACGCAGAGCCACGGCAGGCGAGCTACTCTCCGGACATCGCCCAAGACCGGGTAAACGGCAGTAAACGTCATGGCGCGACCCTCGCCGAGATCGGGGCGTCCAGGCGGGACAGCCTGAGGGACAAAGATCGTCTATCTCCCCTCAACGCTCCAACGCACCATGACTAATCTGCAGCCACGGCTCATCATAGATGTTTTTCAACGCCGACTGCGCCGATCTCCACCAAGTTTCCGACCCTGGTTTCCTCTCCAGCGGGCCCACCCACGCAAGGAGCCCCGGCACACGCACCAGGGGTGACGAGGACGGCGCAACACGCACGGAACAAGAATGGCTCCAGAGACTGCCATCGTCCTGCGCAGCTGCACGCAGAACCTTCAGGGCTGCGCGCTCACTTGAAGCAAGCACGCGCGCAGCGCGCCCACAGGATTCACTGATGGTTTCAGCCACGGCGCACAAGGGATTTAGCCGTCTGCTTTTCCCGAGAGTTTTAGGGCTGCGCACGCACCTAAAGTCAACACGCCAAGTTCCTCTGCTTTTGTTTACGCAACCTCGCCGCTCCTGTTTTTCTTCATGGCCACGAGAGGAGTCAGAGACTAATTTTTCTTCTGGTGATCTCCGCAAGTTCAACGGGACAGCCCCTCGACATCGCGGAGCAGCAAACAATTTTTGGCGCGGCCCGAACGATTTCACCGCGCCCGGTCAGCACTTATTACCCCCTTCCCCCTCCCCCTCCACCTGCACAGAGCTTTTCCCTGCTCGCTGCCCAAACTGCAACATCGAGGTCTCGGCCCCCTGCCGTGCCCTCTGGGGGGGAGCGGTGTAGAGGGTTGAATTCAACCCCCCACAACACACAGACAGTCAGCTCGTTACTCCTGGGTTTTTTCCGCTGCATGCTGCATTTACAGCTGTGAGGTTAAAGTGTCATCCATGCATTGTGTTCATGCATCCTGTCTGTACCTCTGATATGCAAATGCCCAGATTGACTGCTGTGAAGGTCTTTGATGTATTGTCTGAGCTGAGTATATAAGCTGTCTGATTTTCATGTTCATTCTCTCATTCACTCACTCTTCAGCTGCTGCTGCAGACACACACCGTGTCTCCTCTCTGAGAGCCTGAGGAATTCGGCTTCAGCCTGCTCACACTATGGGCTGGAGCCGAGTTCCCGTGAAGGCGGTATGATTTAATAAAACTCTACTTAAAACCTTCACTACGCCGCTTTATTTCATGCCGCTTCAATGGTAAGTTAAATGGTTTCATAGGTAAATGTTGGGTACTGTACCTAAATGTGATATGATTTGATTTACAAAGTGTATTCCATTAAATGTATTCCATTATCTAAGTAAATCATTTCAGCTTTTTTAAATTTTGATATTGTTTCAGTTAAGGGTTTCCATGCTACCATAGCAGTATTTGGGTTAGTGCAAGGGAAGGCTTTTGTCTATTTAGTATGTCAATAATTACTAAACAACATCTTTTGCCTTCACACTTATTTAACTCAATGAGATCCATGCAAAGGTTATGAAAAGAATAAGTTTATGCAAGGAAGGTCAAATTATTTTTGCTTTGAGCTCTCTTAAGCATTGTTTTCTTCTTACATAGCTGAGTGAGTCTGTTTTGTCTTTGTAGCGAATTTTATACTGAGTCCCACTGTAAGCTTCATCAGCATAAGTTGGACTTTCCTTAGACATTTGGAACGCTTCCGATAAATTTGCATGGTTTTTCTGTATTTTCACTCTAATATCTAATATACATTGCTAATGTGGTAAATGACTATTCTAGCTGCAAATGTCTGGTTTTTGGTGCAATATCTACATAGGTGTATAGAGGCCCATTTCCAGCAACTATCACTCCAGTGTTCTTATGGTACAATGTGTTTGGTCATTGCGTCAGAAGGCTAATGGATGATTAGAAAACCCTTGTGCAATCATGTTAGCACAGCTGAAAACAGTTTAGCTGGTTAGAGAAGCTATAAAACTGAACTTCCTTTGAGCAGGTTGGGTATCTGGAAAAAATTATTTCAAATACAAATCATTATTTCTAACCTTGTCAATGTCTTGACTATATTTTCTATTCATTTTACAACTCATGGTGGTAAATAAGTGTGACTTTTCATGGAAAACACAAAATAATTGTCTGGGTGACCCCAAATTTTTGAACGGTAGTGTATATACATACTTTCTTTTTCTCTTCTTAATTTTACTGTATTTCTTATAAAGTCTTAGGATCTTTTTTCACAATAATCTGCAAATATTTTTTCAGCACATAATTTTCTTAAATACTCACAGGAAACAGGGAGATAAATACACTCTCAGTCACACAGAACTGAACATGACTAATTGAAAAGATCTGCAGTCATTTAGAAAAATATCTGAACATTCTCACCACAATCACTCACAACTGGACATTTTTTATTACAACTATGTAATTGCTAACTCATGCATACAGACTAGGGGCTACATGGAATGCACATATAAACATCAGACATGAAATAGAGAAAAGACATGTAATACTATAAGAATAATATAACAATAATATAGAATTTTTCTATCAGTTTGGAAAGGCACACACCTGTCTATATAAGGGCCCACAGTTGACAGTGCATGTCAGAGCACAAACCAAGCATGAAGTCAAAGGAATTGTCTGTAGACCTCTGAGACAGGACTATCTCGAGGCACAAATCTGGGGAAGGGTACAGAAAAATTTCTGCGGCTTTGAAGGTCCCAGTGAGCACAGTGGCCTTCATCATCCGTAAATGGAAGAAGTTTGGAACCACCAGAACTCTCCCTAGAACTGGCCAGCCGTCTAAACTGAGCGATCGGGGGAGAAGGGCCTTAGTCAGGGAGGTGACCAAGAACCTGATGGTCACTCTGTCAGAGCTCCAGTGTTCCTCTGTGGAGAGGAGAACCTTCTAGAAGGACAGCCATCTCTGCAGCAATCCACCAATCAGGCCTGTATAGTAGAGTGGCCAGACGGAAGTCACTCCTTAGTAAAAGGCACATGGCAGCCCCCCCTGGGGTTTGCCAAAAGGCACCTGAAGGACTCTCAGGCCATGAGAAACAAAATTCTCTGGTCTGATGAGACAAAGATTGAACGTTTTGGCATGAATGTCAGGCATCCTGTTTGGAGAAAACCAGGCACAGGTCATCACCAGGCCAATACCATCTATACAGTGAAACAGAGTGGTGGCAGCATCATGCTGTGGGAACATTTTTCAGCGGCAGGATCTGGGAGACTAGTTAGGATAGAGGGAAAGATGAATGCAGCAATGTACAGAGACATCCTGGATGAAAACCTGCTCCAGAGCAATCTTGAACTCAGATTGGAGTGACGGTTCATCTTTCAGCAGGACAACGACCTTAAGCACACAGCCAAGATATCAAAGGAGTGACATAATGGCTGGCCCAGGGAACAGACACGGACTCAGAAATGGATCTAGTTATCTTTATTTTAAACCCAATGCTAGTATGTGAGTGCGTGAGTGTGCTATGGAGTGCATGTGTATGCTGGCTGGAGACTCTGAGCAGCTGGAGGGAGCAGAGCGCCGTGCAGCCTGGCAACCCTATAAACGGAGCAGACAGACGTTAGCAAGATGTTAGCTGGGCTCACGCTAGGTGTAAACTGCGGCTTACTTGTTGCAGGGAGATGGTGGTCGCCCGTTGTCCAGGGAGACAGCGCCCTCGGCCCCAATGTCATGGCAGTTGCTGCGGAGATAGTGAGGAGAGGATGGAGTCCGCCGCTGCGGGATTCCGCCTGTGCACAGGGGAGTAGTGGAAAGACAGGTGAGTAGAGGTTGGCTTACTTGAGATGATGGAGTGATCCTCCGGGAGTTGATGCTGAGATGGCGAGGCTGAGCGTAGAGTCAGGGATGGCGTAGGAAGACAGGAGACGTGCTTCATAGCCTGGTAGACAGACGGCTCAGTGCAGGCCAACGGGCTGAGTGGGTTTAAGTAGGCCTGCCCTGACGAGAAGCAGGTGTGCGCCCAGCTGAGGATGATTGCGGCTGAGAGCGAGTCATCACAGTACTCCCCTCTCCCCCCCTGAGGGGTGCAGGTGCATCCTGGCACCAGCCTGCCTGGGTGCATCCGGTGGAAGTCCCTGATGAGTTGTTTGTCCAACACGAAGGATGGACGCACCCAGGAGTGCCACTCCGGGCCATACCCCTCCTAGTCCACCAGGTACTGCAGGCCACGACCCCAGCGTCGGACGTCCAGGATGGAGGTGACCTTCCACGCTGGGTCGCCATCGATCACCACTGGCGGAGATGGAGACCTGGGAGGAGGACAGAGGGGGCTGGAGAAAAAAGGCTTTACCTGGGACACATGGAAGGTGGGACAGATGCGGAGGGAGGGAGGGAGAGACAGGCGCACAGCCACAGGGTTAATGATCCGGGTGATGGGGAAAGGACCAATAAACTGCTGCGACAATTTTCTTCTTTCACCCTTGAGGTTAATGTGCTTAGTAGAGAGCCAAACCTGCTGACCCACCTGATAAGCTGGAGCCGGCCTCCTGCGGCGATTAGCAACCTTGGTGTTATGCTCCGCCGTGCGCTGGAGAGCCGTCCGGGCCAACCTCTGAACCCGCCAACGACGCCTCAAGTGGGCCTGGACTGAATGCACAGCGATGTCCCCCTCACCCTCGGGAAAAAGCGGAGGATTGTAGCCCAGGGAGGCCTCGAATGGAGACATGCCGGTCACCGATGACACTGTGGAATTATGGGCATACTTGATCCACGGAAGCTGGGAACTCCATGAGGACAGGTGAGACGAAGCCACACACCGCAGCGCGGCCTCCAGCTCCTGGTTAGCCCTCTCGCACTGACCGTTGCTTTGGGGGTGATAGCCGGAGGACAGGCTCACTGTGGCCCCCAGGGCATTACAGAAGGACTTCCAGACTTGCGACACGAACTGTGGCCCCTGATCAGAGACGATGTCCAGCGGTATCCCATGGAGCCTGATGACGTGCCGCACCAGCAGATCCGCCATTTCCTTTGCCGTGGGGAGTCCCGGTAGGGGAATGAAGTGGGCGGCCTTCGAGAAGCGATCCACCACTGTGAGCACGACGGTGTGACGATCAGACGAGGGGAGGCCAGTCACGAAGTCCACGGCGATGTGCGACCAAGGTCTGCCAGGAACCGGAAGAGGGTGAAGTAGCCCCGCCGGAGGAGAGGAGGGCGTCTTGCCGGTGGCGCACTGAGGGCAGGAGCGGATCTAATTGGTGACGTCCCTCCGCAGCGACGGCCACCAAAACGACCTCTGGAGGACATCAATCGTGCGGGAAACCCCCGGATGACAAGCCAGTTTGGAAGAGTGACCCCAATGGATCACCTCGCTCTGAACAGCCGAAGGAACAAACCATTTGCCCACTGGCTCACCGCCCGGGTCCAGTTCTGCCTCCTGCGCCTTCAGGACCCTCTCCTTGATCTCCCACGAGAGGGCACCCACGACACACAAAGGTGGGAGGATGGGAAGGACGGGAGCCTCCGCTGTGTCGGGGAGAACTGTCTCGACAGCGCATCAGGATTGGTATTCTTAGACCCCGGGCTGTAGGTGATGGTAAAATTGAAGCGGCCAAAGAATAAGGACCAGTGGGCCTGGCGGGCGTTCAGACGCTTGGCCGTCCTGAGGTATTCCAGGTTTATATGATCAGTCCATACGATGAACGGTTGGGCGGCCCCCTCCAGCCAGTGACGCCATTCCTCCAGTGTGAGCTTAACCGCCAAGAGCTCCCTGTTCCCGATGTCATAATTCCTCTCAGCTGGAGACAAATGGCGGGAGAAGAAAGCGCAGGGCCGGACCTCCCCATCCACCGGAGAATGCTGAGACAACACGGCCCCCACCCCGGAATCCGAGGCATCCACCTCCACCAAGCACTGTAGCGCAGGGTCCACTTGGGTCAGGATGGGGGAGGACTAGAACCGGGTCTTGAGCTCGGCGAACGCAGCTGCAGCCTCCTCCATCCAATGAAAGGGCGTCTTCGGAGAGGTAAGACGGGTGAGGGGGAGAGTGATGACACTGTATTTATTAATGAAACGCCGGTAAAAGTTGGCAAACCCAAGGAACTGCTGCAGCTGCTTCCTGGAGGAGGGAGTAGGCCAGTCCACCACGGCCTTCACCTTGTTGGGGTCCATGATGATTTGGTTGTGGGTGATGGTGAAGCCGAGAAATGACGTCTTGGCGTTGTGAAACTCGCACTTCTCAGCTTTGACATAAAGCTGATTCTCCAGGAGACGCTGCAGGACCCGCCTCACGTGGACGCGGTGCTCACCCAGGGATCGGGAGAAGATTAAGTTGTCGTCTAAGTACACAAAGACGAAAGACCCCAGGAAGTCGCGGAGGACATCGTTGATGAGTCTCTGGAAGATGGCCAGAGCGTTGGTCAACCCAAACGGCATCACCAGGTATTCAAAGTGGCCGCTTGGGGTCCGGAAACCAGTCTTCCGCTCATCCCCCTCCCTGATGCGCACCAGATGGTATGCGTTACGGAGGTCCAGCTTGGTGAAGATTGAGGCCCCGTGGAGAGAATCGAAGGCCGTATCCATCAAGGGCAGTATGTATTTATCCTTGATGGTGATGTCATTGAGAGCACGGAAGTCGATGCACGGCCTCAGGGACCCATCTTTCTTCCCAACAAAGAAGAACCCGGCCCCCACCGCCGAAGATGAGGGGCGAATGATGCCAGAGCTGAGGGAATCCTTAATGTAGGCCTCCATGGCCTCCCGCTCAGGCGCCGACAGGCTGTACAGATGGCTTGAAGGCAGTGGAGCCCCAGCCCGGAGGTTAATGGCACAGTCATAGGGCCGGTGGGGGGGAAGGGACAACGCCTTGGCCTTACTAAACACCACCCCTAGATCATGGTACTCGGGGGGCACCCTGGATGGATCGGGAGGAGGCGAACTTGTCCACAAACTGGCTATATGTTAAGCTAGCATAGCTTGCCCTCACCATAACTGCGTATGCCCAAGCTAGCGCTCGCCCTTCCAGAAGATTGGTCACATAGCCAATCTGGCTATGCTCAGTGGGAAAATCACCTGGGACCCGCTGGAACACTATCTCACATTGGAGAAGAAAGCCACGCGCCTCCCCTAACTTTCCACTAAAACGGGAGGGCGTGGGAACCGGAGTCAGACGGGTCGGAGGAGCTAGGCTAGGCTGGCTAATGGAGGAGCTAGCGGGAGCTGTAGTGCCAGTGGACGCCGGAGGAAACGCCTGCTGTCCAGTCAGACGATCCAACCGGCTATTAATTTGGGTTAACTGGTTTAAGATAACCTGCTGTTGGTAAGCTATATGATCCACACAAGCCTCTAAGTTGTTTATCCGTAGTGCTAACGTGCTGTTCGCTGGGACGTTTTGGCTGAGCCGTACTGACATAATGGCTGGCCCAGGGAACAGACACGGACTCAGAAATGGATCTAGTTATCTTTATTTTAAACCCAATGTTAGTGTGTGAGTGCGTGAGTGTGCTATGGAGTGTATGTGTATGCTGGCTGGAGACTCTGAGCAGCTGGAGGGAGCAGAGCGCCGTGCAGCCTGGCAACCCTATAAAATTAAATTAAATCACCCTTTATTGTCATTCAGCCGTACAACCAATCATGTACAGTAGAACGAAATTGTGCTTTTCCTAACTACAGTGTTAATCACACACACCCCATGTGTAGAATCAGAGGGCCGCTGCCATGCAAGGCGCTGCCACAGATTTCCCTCCTCCATTCCAATATTGCTGAGCACCAAGCTGGACGGCAGGAAGTTCCGCTTTTATATGGTCTTCGGCATGACCCGGCCGGGATTTGAACCCCTGCCTCCCGGGTCTGGGGCAGATGCTCTACCAACTGAGCCACCACTCCAGATGGAAACTAAAAACTTGATGCGGAGCAGACAGACAGTTAGCAAGATGTTAGCTGGGCTCACGCTAGGTGTAAACTGCGGCTTACTTATTGCAGGGAGATGGTGGTCGCCCGTTGTCCAGGGAGACAGCGCTCTCGGCCCCAATGTCGTGGCAGTTGCTGCGGAGATGGTGAGGAGAGGATGGAGTCCGCCGCTGCGGGATTCCGCCTGTGCACAGGGGAGTAGTGGAAAGACAGGTGAGTAGAGGTTGGCTTACTTGAGATGATGGAGTGATCCTCCGGGAGTTGATGCCGAGATGGCGAGGCTGAGCGTAGAGTCAGGGATGGCGTAGGAAGACAGGAGACATGCTTCATAGCCTGGTAGACAGACGGCTCAGTGCAGGCCAACGGGCTGAGTGGGTTTAAGTAGGCCTGCCCTGACGAGAAGCAGGTGTGCGCCCAGCTGAGGATGATTGCGGCTGAGAGAGAGTCATCACAAGGAGTGGTTTCAGGACAACTCTGTGAATGTCCTTGAGTGGCCCAGCCAGAGCCCAAACTTGAATCCAATTGAACATTTCTGGAGAGATCTGAAAATGGCTGTACACCCACGCTTCCCATCCAACCGGATGGAGCTTGAGAGGTGCTGCAAAGAGGAATGGACGAAACTGCCCAAAGATAGGTGTGCCAAGCTTGTGGCATCATATTCAAAAAGTCTTGAGGCTGTAATTGCTGCCAAAGGTGCATCAACAAAGTATTTAGCAAAGGCTCTGAATATTATGTAATTATTAGTTTTTTATTTTTAATATATTTGCAAAAATCTAATTTTTTTCACATTGTCATTATGGGGTATTGTGTGTAGAATTTGGGGAAAAAAAGTGAATTTAATCCATGTTGGAATGAGGCTGTAACATAACAAAATGTGGAAAAAGTGAAGTGCTGTGAATACTTTCTGGATGCACTGTATATTACTGTTCACTGATGAAGTGTAATATTGAATTTCTTTTGTGTATCATAAATAAACTCATGCAGTACTATAACAGGACACGTTTACAAATATTTGAGACCAATTGTAGTGCATCAGTTTATATTTTAGCAATATTTTGTTATTAAAAGGTTTATTAAAACTGTAATCACCTGAATTAACTACAAAACACCCAAGATCAATAAAGTACATCTATCTATTATGATACACAGCAGAAAGACCCGTGTGACTACAACCGTTGCATCAGTGTTGCCCATTTATCAGTAAATACTGAACTAAAGATGATTTATTTCATTATTTGGGCGTTTTTGTATCCTGCGTTTGGTCGTTAAGTCATTCCGGCCATTCTACTCCACAGTCATGGCAGTATTAAGTTTTTAATTTTTAGATACTCATGCAGGAGGGGGGACTCGCGGTCCTGCAAAGTACAGTGGTACCACACGGGTGTAGCAGAAGCAGGTACTCCCGTCTGCTACTGACTGGGCAGGCTGGGCGTGCCTCTCCGTGAAGGACAGTGGTCCGGCCAGTCGGGCTTCTGCTTCTCCCAGCATGTTCTGTGTGGACGCACCGGTATTCTTTGTCAGACCCGGTCCCCACTGACACACCGCCCACCTCTGCACACCTCATGTTCTACACATATGGCGAATTATCCTTTAGACCTACGCAGCCACAGCAACTTTATAGCATAGTTTTTTTAAGCATTAAACCTTCAGTATCATCTTTTTCTAGTCAGATTTTTCATTTTTCACTTCCTTGTTTTGTTCAGGGAACACTGTGGTGACTAACAGGTCGTGGTGCTGTGCATTATCCAGTCAGCACCGAGTCTATCCGAAACCCCACCCACACTTCCTGAAGCCAGGGCGTGTAGAGACAAAACGGTGACAGAGCGGTGGCTAAACTTTTATTGATAAAAATTACATATTTGGATTGAGCGACTCCATACTTGGAGAAGCACCCCCCCCCCCCCGAAACCTCAGCAAAGCACTTATAAAATCTGAGGTCAGTCTGAGGAAAGATTCAAAAGATATGCATGGAACAGACACACAGAGATTTCGCTCATTTATAGACAGTTAACCCTTATTGTGGCAAGGTTTCATGGACACAGGTGCAGCGCTGCACCTGCCATGTGATGTTATATGACGTGGACAGAAATTCCGTAGTTGATTTAAGTTGTACAAGGATTCCACCTCACAAGGTGGCAGACACGTATAACTTACTGCTCTTGCCTTGGAGGACTTATGCTGGACATAGAAGCATCCTTCTGGACACCAGAGAAGAAGAAATTTTTAGACAAACAAATGTGGACGTTACTGATCGCTGTGGATGTACTCGATTGCAGATGGAGGAGCCATTTGCTCCCAAATTTGCCAACTATGATTCTAAAAAGAGATTATTTAGCTTATGAAGGTAAATGTTTACATTTTGTTATAACAAAAATGGGCCCAAAAATGGGCGAAGCTGGTTGATGTTCACCTGCTGCCGCCCCCAGTGCCATGTGACTAGACAACAATCGCGCTGGTTCCATGTCATCATATAAGATAAATTGCGGCGGAATAAAAGCGAAATTGAGGTGGGATAATCATATGAGTTTCTGGATGTGGGAGCGAAAGCACAAATGACTGACAGAAGGCAAAATAACGACCAGGATGGACAGAAATGGACGAAGTGAGAGCCGCCTGGCCAGCGGTAAGTCTGACGAATTTCTCTGTTTGTTGACATTCTACTAATGTTCTAGTTCATATACTTTGAAGAGAAGATAACCCAAAACAAAACCGGTGACAAGAAAACAAAACCATCCTTTGTGTAAATATGTCGAAAAGTCCATTTTTGACCTAAAGTTATGTAATCTGTTATGGCTGTGTCACATTATGCAAATTAGATGCATAAATTTACTCCTCTCTCAAACTTTGGATTACAGTATATTCTACATCTTTGTAATTGACAGTAAGCCATTATCTCTTACCACTTTCAAGTTATAGCCTTGGAAATCTCTGACATCTGATCGGAATATTTTCTTGAAAAAAATCTTGACCACTAGGGGCTTATGGCGCAACGGAACGCCTGTGGCAGTCATTGGGTTCAGGAAAGTGGCTTTTATTCTTTTATATGAATCTGTTGTATATAGGTTGTCCTGGTCCTGAAAAAGTCTTAAAAAGAATTATGTTTATTTATCCAAAACTGAGGCCTTATTACCTCCACCAAGGGAGGACGGAGGTAATGTTTCTGGTAGCAGTGGTTTGTCTGTTTGTTTGTTTGTTGGTTGGTTGGTTTGTCTGTTACCAACATAACTCAAAAAGTTATGAATGGATTTGATGAAATTCTCAGGAAAGGTGTGTAATGGCATCGGGAACAGATGATTAGATTTTGGTGGTGATTCGTGTCACGATGTGGATGCAGGAATTTTTTGAATATTATTTTATATATTAATGTAACACTTTTCATGTACTGCTCCTTTCAGACATGTCCACTCAGTTACATGTGTGGTCACGCCATAGGGCCGCGCACCTCTGCAGCCTGGAAGCCAAACACTGCAGAAAAAGTATATAGGGGGCATGTTCACCAAACTCATTTTTCCTGCTGTTAGCAAATATTTTCTATTAATTCTGTATGTAGTCCAGCATTTACAGCACTGAGCGCCCTCGGCACTGAAACGCTTTAAGTGGTGGCTGCTTTGTGTCGCGGTGCTCAGGGCTGAAAAAAGTCCAATTTGTCAGACTTCTGTACAACTATGCTCGTCAATATCAGACCTTTCTAAGCAGCCAATCAGAATTAAGGAAGGGCAGGACATAGGATGCTGATACAGGAAGATGAGAATGGTCGGTGATGGACGGTGGAGGCTGAACTTTGTTGCATGATCTGACATTAAAAGGATATCATGATCAAAATTTGAAAGAAAACGCTTGGGAGGAACATGTCCGCATCTGTTGGCGTGCCAGGTGAGCGTTTGTAATGTGTATTTGTAATATGGATACTATGTGAATTTGTAGTTGATAACTGCAAAAAAATGGTATGATACTACACTGTTGTGTAATATTGCTTAATAATTATTAACCTTGTCAGTAAACTGTAATGGAGAAGAGAGGAGGAAAACCCCCCCAAAACAACCTGAAAGATTCAATAAACCATGATGTTAATTTAAGGTGGAATTGCCCAGCCCCATTGTATGGTCAATACAATCATGACAGTCTTGTTATTATTATTATTATTACTATTATTATTATTATTATTATTTTGTAGTCAGGTCAGGCATTGGTTTGCTTGCTACTGGATAACCATGAAAACCAGTACTACCTGTCTGATGGGTCGGGCCGTCAGCGACTCAACCAGCAACCCTGCCCTTCCGAGGGCGTGAAGGGTGAAACTGGGCATCGTGGCAGAACTAAAAAACAATATCTGTCACAGGTGTGTGGTGGACCACTCCCAGTTACACGGGGTGAGACTGGACATCCTGGCAGATAAGCACATTTGTCGCAAGGTCTGTGGTGGACTTTTGCCAGTTGGTGCATCGTGGCATGCACTAGCAGAGGTAAGCAAACCTATCATCTGGTTAGTCATTGTAACAGATACTGGAGTCAGTTTCTTCTGGCCTGTCCTTGCCACTGATAATACCTCTATCTGCCAAGAATGTGTCGCTAGTCCAGCAAAAGCTAACGGTACTCAAATACTTTGCAAGCAGTTTCATGAAATGGTCAGTCAGTGAGCAACTCATACCGACTCGGACGTCGCCCGGGTTAACAAGGACAGGAGTTCCTGGCAGCGGAAGGCGAAGGACAGAGCTGCGTGGAGGGATCTGATCAGACCTAAATGAAACAGTCATTGTCACCCCCGACAGACTGCTATGATGATGAATGTTGTCATACAACCAGAGTGGTGGCCTAGTTGGTAGTGCATCCGCCCCACAATCCTGAGGCCGCGGTTCAAATCCCAGATGGGTCATACCAAAGACCAAGAAAAATGGTACTTTCCACCTTCTAGCTTGGTGCTCAGCATAATAGAATGGGGAAAGGAAAGTTAACACACAGAGCTACCAGAGGACTGACCCCCCACTGTAGCTTTCACTACCTACAGTAGCTGTGTGGCCTAGGGTCTCGAAACGGAGATAGGCGCCGCCCTGCGCCAAACGTCATTGGCATGGGAATAACTTAACGTATAATATAGTCATTGTTTTTGCTGTCATTTCTGTCTGTTAATAATAATAATAATAATAAATCAAATCAAATCAAATCAAACTTTATTGTCATATTGCTGTACATACAACTGTAGTACAGGCAAGATGAAATTGCGTTTCTCTCGGCATCCATATAAATAGAAGCAGCATGATTTAAGACACACTCACACATAGCTTCACCCCCACCCCCACCCCCCATCCATTCACACATCCCTGAGACATACTTGGGAAAAAACTAACTAACTATAATATACAAATAATATACAAAATGTCCGTAGGTGCAGTAGTGTATATGAGAGATTCCGGGTCAACTGTTCAGCATCCTGACAGCTTGTGGAAGGAAGCTGTTGATCAGTCTGGTGGTTCTGCCTCTGATGCTCCGGAATCGTTTACCAGATGGAAGAAGTTCAGAGTGTTTATGCAGAGGGTGAGAATGGTCCTTGACAGTGTTCAGTGCCCTGCTCCTACAATGGTTCTGAAAAAGTTCTTGGACAGAGGGGAGGGAGACTCCAATTACCCTCTCGGCTCCCTTGACTATCCTCCGCAGGGCTTTTTTGTCTGACATACTGCAGCTGGAGTACCATGTAGCAATGCAGTACATCAGAACACTCTCCACCACACCTCTGTAGAAGGTCCTGAGGATGCAGATGGGGAGAGAGGCCTGTTTGAGTTTCCTCAAGAAGTGCAGTCTCTGCTGAGCCCGCTTCCTGATCCCCAAGGAATTCTTGTTCCAGGTCAGGTCCTGCGAGATCTGCACTCCGAGGAACTTGATGTTCTCCACTCTCTCCACTAAACGGCCGCCGATGCTGAGGGGGACGTGCTCAGGCTGTGACCGCCGGAAGTCGATAATCATCTCCTTCGTTTTGTCCACGTTGAGCACCAGATTGTTCTCCCTGCACCAGCCCTCCAGGTCTCTCACTTCTTCCCTGTACATTGATTCTTCATCCCTCTGAATAAGTCCCACCACCGTGGTGTCGTCTGCAAACTTAATAATCTGGTTCCCCTCGTGTCTGGATACACAGTCATGTGTTAGAAGTGTAAACAACAGTGGACTGAGTACACAGCCTTGAGGGGATCTGGTGCTCAGCATGACAGAGTTGGAGATGTTGTTTCCAACCTGGACAGACTGAGGTCTCTCAGTCAGGAAATCTAGGATCCAGAGACATGTGGCGGTGTTCAGACCAAGAAGGAGTAATTTCTCCATCAGTCTCTGGGGAATAATGGTGTTGAATGCTGAACTGAAATCAATGTACAGGAGTCTGGTGTAGGTGTCTTTCTGGTCCAGGTGGGTGATGACAGAGCGTAGGGTGGTGACTATAGCATCCTCCGTGGAGCGGTTTGAACGATATGCAAACTGGAGCGGGTCGTGTGATGCAGGGAGGCAGGCTGTAATGTGTGGTTTGACAAGCCGTTCAAAACACTTCATCACAATTGGTGTCAGTGCAACAGGACGATAGTCATTCAAACAAGACACAACTGGTTTCTTTGCCACCGGTACAATGATAGAGGTCTTGAAGCATCTGGGAACGATGGCCTGACTCAGGGAGATGTTATAAATGTCAGTCAGGACATCCGCCAACTCGCCCGCGCAGTCTCGGAGCACACGTCCCGGGATGTTGTCCGGACCTGCAGCTTTACGTGGGTTGACTCTGGTTAGGGTCCTCCGTGTGTCCGCTGTGTTGATGGTAAAAGCTGGTCCGACCGATGGTGGGGGTGGGCCAACCCTCCCTCTGATTTCAAGTTTGATGCTTCAAAACGTGCAAAGAAGTCGTTGAGCCTGTCTGGAAGCGAAGCGTCGTCATCATCGACCCCCTGCCTAGACTTATAGCCCGTCAGTGTCCGAACTCCCTGCCACATCTGCTTGGTGTTCCTAGTGTCACAGAGGTGTCCCTGGATTTTCTCCGCATAGGCGCGCTTCGCCGCCTTAATTCCCTTTGAGAGCGCAGACCTGGCTGAGCGGAGGGCGATCCTGTCCTTCACTCTGAAGGCTGCATCCCTGGCTGTAAGCAGCGAGCGCACCTCTGCAGTCATCCAGGGCTTATGGTTACCCCGCATAGTGATGGTCTTCACTGTAGTGACATCCTCTGTGCACTTCGCGATGTAGCTGGTGACCGTTTCAGCATACTCCTCCACATCTGTCTTGTCTTCCTGGGAGGCTGCTATTTTGAAGACCTCCCAGTCTGTGTGCAGAAAACAGTCTTTCAGTGCAGAGGTTGCACTCTCTGGCCAAATTCTGATTTGTTTCACTGCTGGCCTGCTGCGCTTCAATAAAGGTTTGTAGGCAGGCAGCAGCATCACGGATATGTGGTCAGAAAGGCCGAGATGGGGGCAGGGTATCGCCTTATATGCATCTGTGTTTGTGTACACTAAGTCCAACATATTCTCTCCTCTGGTCTTAAAGTCTACACATTGTTTAAACTTGGGGAGCACAGTCTTCAAGCTGGTGTGGTTAAAATCCCCCGCAACCACTACAAAACTGTCCGGGTGGGAAGTTTGGATTTCACTAATCGCATTGTGCAGTTCCCCGAGTGCCTTCTTAGCATTAGCGTTAGCGCTTGGCACTATGTAAACAGCCGCTACAAACACGTTGCTGAATTCCCTCGGCAAATAATATGGCCGACAATATACAATAAGGAACTCCGCCAACGGAGAGCAGTGTTTAGACACTAATGTGGCATTAACGCACCAGTTCTTGTTAACATAGATGCATAGCCCACCTCCACGGCTCTTACCGGAGCTCGCCGTTACTCTGTCGGCACGGAACATCGCCATATCTTCCAGTTGAATGGCCTCGTCAGGGATGTTGTCGTGGAGCCATGTCTCCATGAACACAAGCACACAGCAGTCTCTCCACTCTCTCCGGGTTTCTCTCAGCAGATGCAGCTCGTCCAGCTTGTTGTCGAGGGAGCGGACGTTAGAGAGAATGAGCGACGGTACCGCTGGTCTGGAGGAGTTAGCCTTTAGCCTAGCATGGATCCCGGCCCTTTTTCCACACTTTTGCTTGCGTTCGCTCCGCTTACGCCTCCTCCTCTCTCGGGTAGCTTCCAGCGGGGACTCCACCAGAATTCCATGCTGGCGTAGAATGTCCAAATCACAACTGATCGCCGCGATTCTTGCAGCGTGCAGTACCTTGATGTTTAATACTAACTAACTAACTAACCTGCACTTATATAGCGCTTTTCTAGTCACAAAGACCACTCAAAGCGCTTTCACTAGTACTAACCCTCTATTCTAAGGGCCTATAGGAAACAGATATCTAGTGACAATTTAGAACAGCCAATTAACCTAACATGCATGTCTTTGGATTGTGGGAGGAAACCGGAGCCCCCGGAGTAAACCCACGCAGCACAGGGAGAACATGCAAACTCCACACAGAAAGGTTCCAACCCCTGCCAGCCTGGGGATTAGGTCTCACGGTTGTAAGTTTTACAGAATGTACATCTGGGAAGATCAAAACACTCAAAGCTCTCACACTCGCTGATGCCAAGAGGGGCCGCTGCGTCCATGCGCGCTGCCGCCATCTTAAGGTAGAAGATGGCGGCAGATGGATAATACAGTCCCTCCAGGATTTCGCGATGCTGCGATCGCACCAATTCACGTGAAATCAGCCAGTCAGTGCAACTATTGCACAACCTTGCAACTTTGTCCAATCACCGCAACTTTCCCGCAATTTTGGCCAATCCTTGTCAACTTCCGCCAATTTCACCAATCAAATTTGTGTAACTGGCACTGAAACGCTCAGTCTAACCAATCAAATGCATGGTTGCACCACGTTCACTTCCGTGTTTACAGTGACTTTATAGTTTACAGTGAGTAACGAAACACATCTGCAGACAGAGTGTGTGATTTTAAAAAAACTCTCACCCGTGAGGTTTTCAAAACCGTCCCTTCCTCCGTCGTCCCTCAGCCTTCCCGTGGATGCCTCGCCACGTCTCCGTCCTGACAGCGTGTGCGAAGTGCTGGGTTTGTGTTGAAAAACATGCGCTTGCCCCAAAAGCAACCCGTTGTGGGAACGTGCGTGAGGAGAGTACACTACATTACAGCCAGTGTTTGAACATCTTTAGAGGTAAAATCATTACTACATCTCAATCAATCAATCAGTCAATCAAACTTTATTTGTATAGCACTTTTAAAACATTAGATGCTGCACAAAGTGCTTTACATAGATAAAAACAATAGACACATTTAATTACATATTTTACATGATACATCCCCACCCCTTCCAACCCTCCCATAAACATACCCACAAACACAACACACACAGGCACATACATCACCCCCTACTTCTCTTACACACATATAAAATAAAGGAGAAATTGCTCGGCACCAAGGCACCACGTGAAGGAGCAACCATCCTGAGGAAATACTGGAGCTAAAACACATAAATACAAAATAAAACTAAGAATACAAAGAGCAAAGGGAACTAAAGACCCATACTTAGAAACTGAGCTAAGAACACATCAAAATAAGAAAATCTAAAAGCAAATGGAGCTAAGAAGAAAGTAAAAACAATGGAACATAATTGACTACTTCAATAATAGTTAAACGGTTTGTTAAAAGCCAAAATTTAAAAAGGTACAAAAAGAACTAAGAACACATAAAAACAGGAACTAAAAAACCCATGCTTAAAAAAAACAAAAAAAAAAACCCTTGAACTAAACACATCAATAAGAAGATGAGAAAATCTAAGAACAAATGACACTAAAAAGAACATAAAACAATGGAACATAAATGACTACTTCAGCAATAGTTAAACAGGTTTATTAAAAGTCAAATTAAAAATGTGGGTCTTGAGCCTGTTCTTAAAAACATCTATTGACTCTGTGGCCCTGAGGCTCTCTGGCAGGCTGTTCCACAGACGAAGACCATAATAGTGAAAGGAAGCTTCACCAAAGGTCTTGGTCTTGACTTTGGGAACCATTAAAAGGCCAGTACCAGAGGACCTCAGGGTTTGCGAGGGCTCATAAGATAAGAGCAGCTCAGATAGATAAGAAGGCCCAAGACCACTGAAGCATTTAAAAACTACTAAGAGAACCTTAAAATCGATCCTAAAATGCACGGGAAGCCAATGCAGCGATTCTAAAACTGGTGTAATATGCACCCGCCCCTTGGTCCTTGTTAACACTCATGCGGCTGAATTTTGGAGCAGTTGGAGATGTGATATTCTTTTTTGAGGAAGACCAGAGAGCAGGGCATTACAATAGTCTATACGACTAGTAATAAAAGCATGCATCAAGACCTTCGTGCTGGCAAGAGAGAGAAAAGGGCGGACTCTGGCTATATTCCTAAGATGGTAAAATTCGATTTTTGTTACATTTTTAATGTGTGAAATAAAATTAAAGTCAGAGTCTAAAAGAACGCCCAGGTTCTTGACACAATGTGTAGATTTTAGACCTAGCAATTTTGGTAGAAGTTTCTCTTTCTTGTCTTCAGGACCAGTGATTAAAACTTCTGTTTTGCCCTGGTTGAGGTGTAGGAAGTTCTCTGCCATCCATGACTTTATATCTAAAATATAGTTCAAAAGGGTATTAATTGGTTTTGTGTCATCAGGAGACATGACAATGTACAGTTGAGTATCATCAGCATAGCTATGAACATTGATGCCATGTCTCCTGATAACAGTGGTAACATATAAAGTGATAACATATAAAGATTAAAAAGTATTGGCCCTAAAATTGAACCTTGGGGTATCTCACACTTGTTTTCATGGATTGCCGAAGAACATGTATCCGTACTTACAAAATAGCAGCGATCTGTGAGATAGGAATGAAACCATTCGAGAGCAGTACCTGAGAGGCCCACCAGGTGTTTTGAATCTGCGTAATAAAATGTGGTGATCTACTGTATCAAAGGCAGCGCTGAGATCCAGCAGCACCAGGACTGACAGTTTGTGGGAGTCCATGTTACACCTGATATCATTAATGATTTTTAAAAGGGCTGTCTCGGTACTGTGGTTTGTCCTAAAACCAGACTGAAATTTATCAAAAATGTTCACAAGAAAATTGTTTAAGTGGATAAAAACAATTTTTTCTAAAACTTTACTTAAAAATGGTAAGTTGGATACAGGTCGATAGTTACTGAGGATAACAGGATCTAAATTACTCTTCTTCAAAAAGGGCTTCACCACAGCCGGTTTAAAGGCAGTGGGGAAAACACCAGTCTGAAGAGAGCAATTTACAATGTTTAAAATCTCATGTTCGAAGAATCCATAAAATGTTTTAAAAAGTGATGTGGGAATTGGATCTAAAAGGCAGGAGGTCAAGTTTACCTGGGAGAAATCTGGTCAATGAGCTTTAAAACTGAATCTCTATTGTGGACGGACAAACGCACCCACCCATCCACCCCCACCGTCCCTTTGTAAATGAAAGATGTGTGTGTGTGTGTGTGTGTATGAGAGAGAGAGAGAGAGAGAGAGATTTTGATTTTTAAAGGATCTTTAATAAACACACTTGTCCATCAGTCAATACAATTTCTATATCATGCTATGTTACACAGAAAATTAATCCCCCAAAAAACGCCCAAAAAAAAGCTGTCCATCATGAACTGAACAGAGGACATTCTCCAGGGACCAGAGGGTCCTGAAACCTTCCACATCCCCATTCCCCATAAAAAACTGAAAGTCCAGCCTGATTCTGGCTTTAAGTAGCCTCACAAATAAAATTTTGACATCAACATCATTCTCAACATTCTCAAGTTTTCTTCTCCGGCTTACATAGATAGCCAACTTTGCCTGCCCTAAAACAAAGTTCAGTAGTTGACACTTCTGCTTAAAACGACGATTGTACATAAAACCACAAATGAAAACCTGCTTAGAGAAAACTTCCTTAAAAATATGAAAAAGTTTTGTGAGAAGTTCAAAGAGGCCACTCAGGTGCTGACATTCAATAAAACAATGAAAAACTGTCTCCCTAGAGGAACAAAAAACACACTGATCACTGACACTGCTGTTAATCACAGAAACAAAAGCATTGACAGCTATAATACCATGCAGGACCCTCCACTGTAAGTCTCCATGCCTCTTAGGGAGAGGGGCTTTGTAAAGAGCCCTCCAGGCAGGCCGATGCCCTTTTCCTAGTTTAAAATAGGCTCTCCAAGGAGTGTCCACACAGGTGTTCAATCGGTCCTTGTTGAGTGCCATCACCACCAGTCTGTAGAGTGCCTTACCACTGGCTCCTCCAAAGTCCACACCAGTGGGAGCACAGAATGCCAGTAAGGAGCAAGGAGCGACGTCAAAGTCCATATAGAGCGTGAGAGAGGGAAAGGGGTCAGTGCTTTCTGGCTGCAGCGTGCCATTGCTAAAGTCCAAGAGTAGGGAGTGCTCAAGTCCATGAAGCTCCTGTTTCCAGTGTGCAAGAAGACCATCGATGAAACGATTCGACCTGACACCAAGATGAGCTGCTAAAGCTGAGGCGTTGTTGAGGCCAGGACCAGCCAGTTCCACCACTTGCTTCAGAGTGAGAACGTTCCTGGAACACAGCCTATCAAGGAAGGTCCTTCCAACTCCCGGCAGGACACCAAGGCGACCACCAAAAACCAGCGGCTCCCTCAACAACCAGTAGAGGGAATCGCATGGCCCTCTTTGTTTTTTAAAAAGAGTCCACACTGAAAAGAGACTGCGGTAAAAACTGGGTAAAGACAGTGCATTAGAGTTCTTAAAATCCATTAAAAACACAGGGAGGTCTAGCCCAAGCCCAAGGACTCTCTGTAAAATAACACAGGCCAAAGGCCTCCATACCAGGTCCTGGGGGCCCGTCAGCAGTCTCTGTATGAAAGTCAGTCTAAAAGCAGCACCTCTACTAGCTAAATGAATCACTCCTTGCCCCCCCTCCTCTTTGGGAAGAAATAACAGGGCTTGAGGAACCCAGTGGAGTCCACCCCCCCCAAAAAAGTCCACCAAAAAAGACTGAATTTTGGACAACAAACCAGCAGGGGGGTCCATGCACATGAGGCGGTGCCACAGGGATGAGGAAACAAGATTATTTAAAATGAGCACTCTTCCTCTAAAAGATATTCTTGGCATTAGCCACTTCCACTTGTTTAGTCTCCCGTTAATCTTCTCTATGACCCCATCCCAATTTTTTTGCTCAAACTGCTGATTTCCAATAAAGACACCAAGATACTTAAAACCTCCTTTTTTCCAAATCAACCCACCCGGCAGCGTAAGCTGATTTTCTAGTTTCTCCCCCACCATCAGAGCCTCGCTTTTTCCCCAGTTTATCTTTGCAGAGGAAAGTTGGCCAAAAAGATTGACACTCCTAACCAGAACGTCAATGTCACTCTGCTTGTTTAGCAGAATGACTACATCATCTGCATAGGCCGACAGCTTGAACGTGGTGTCACAGCCAGGAAAAGTAACTCCTGATAGATCCCTTCTCAGGCAGTGAAGCAAAGGCTCTATGGCGAGGGAGTACAGCATCCCTGAGAGAGGGCAGCCCTGCCGAACCCCCCTCTGGACTTTTAAAGGGGCAGACAGGCCCCCATTTATCTTCAGCACACTCTCAATGTCACTGTACAAGACCCGTATCCTGGCTATGAAGCCTGGGCTGAACCCAAAAGCTGTTAAAACTGTCCATAAATATTGGTGTTCAACCCGATCAAACGCCTTTTCCTGGTCAATTGAAATCAAACCAGTTTCTACCGCCAATGAACCAGAGACCTCCAAAATATCCCGAATTAAAGTGACGTTGTCACTAATCAGCCTGCCAGGCACACAGTAAGTCTGGTCTACATGAATGAGCTCGCTCATCACCTTTCTCAGTCTTCGGGCCAGAGCTTTTGAGAGAATCTTGTAGTCTGTGCAGAGCAGAGAGACTGGCCTCCAGTTCTTTAGGCTCTGGAGGTCCCCCTTTTTCGGCAACAGTGTGATGATGGCCCTCCTGCAGGTCGTGGGTAGGGTCCCCCTTTCCAAGCTATCTTGGAGAACCTCCAGCAGGTCTGGACCAAGCAGGGGCCAGAATTCCTTAAAAAAGTCCACAGAGAGACCATCTATGCCTGGTGATTTTCCATTCTGGAGGCTCATTAGCGCCGTATGCAGCTCAGACAGAGACAGTGGAGCATCCAAGCCGGCAACAAGGTCCTCTGAGAGCACTGGAAGACCATCAAGGAAAACCTGGCCCAGTGACGTGTCCTCCCTCCACTCTGCTCTAAACAATTCACTGTAAAAGCTAGCAGCGTGTTTCCTGATCTCTGCTGCTGTGGAGATTGTTCTCCCGTCATCGCCCAACAAGGAGTGAATGAGCTTTCTCTGTCCATTTTTCCCCTCCAGTCCAAAAAAGTACTGGGAGGGCGAGTCCATCAGAGCTACATCCATGTAGCGTGAGCGGACCAGAGCACCCTGTGCGGTGACCCCTAGCAAGCTAGCCAAGGCTGACCTTTTTGACTTGAGAGCCTCTAAGTGCTCCTGTTTTCCTGTAGAACTGAGTAACTCCTCTAGCTCTACCACCTCAGTCTCCAGAACTTTCAAGGATTGGGTCAAGCTACGAGTGACATTTTGAGTGTACTGTTGGCAGAATTGTTTTATCTGTGCCTTACCAAAATCCCACCACATTTGGAGAGAACTAAAAGAAGATTTTTGTTCCCTGTGTGACTTCCATACATCATGAAAAACTCCCTTAAAAAACACATAATTTAAAAGTGTATTATTAAAATGCCAAAAAGCACTCTTACACTTTACATTTTCAATGAAAACAGAACAAATCAGCAGGCAGTGATCAGTGAAACCAACAGGACAGATACAACTATTTTTAAAAACACTCATTTGGTGTTTAAAACCATAGAAACGGTCTAATCTAGCCATAGATAAGAGGTTATCTTTAGCATGGCTCCAGGTGTACTGCCTCTGGTCCCCATGATGTGATCTCCACACATCGGCCATTTCATGTGCCTTCACTAGTTCCCTCAGCCTATTGGCAGAAGCAGGGTGAGGTTCCTGATGGTTCCTGTCCAGTCTGTGGTTTAATGTACAGTTAAAATCACCCCCCAGAAATAAAAAACTATTTGGATTACAGGATCTAACCGTATCTGATAGCATATTAAAGACCCTGATCCTTTCTGCTCTCTGGGTTGGCACATACACGTTTATAAGAACCAAGTTTACGTTTTCAAACTGTACCTTTAGCAAGAGTACATGTCCTTTCACCACCTCTTCTACCTCATAAGAGACAGGCACACAACCCCGAGAGAAAAGTACAGCCACCCCTCCACTATTATTGGATTTGTGGCGAAAAAAAAAGCAGCCATCCCACTCTTTTCTCCACTGGCACTCAATGTCTACAGTGCTGTGAGTCTCCTGGACCATCAGCACGTCAAGTGCCTTTAAATTAAAAAGCTTGTATAAAGAGGCCCTTTTTACATCATCCCTGGCCCCGTTTATATTAAGAGTGCCAATTCTAAGGTGGGGCATTAAAAAGGATAAAAATAAGGTACAGTAAAAAAACACACACATAGCATAAAAGGGAAGAAACAAACTAAGAGTCAACATGACTGTTAGTAATTTGTGATTTCAGTTTGACAACCAGTTTCTTTAAACGAAAAATTTCCTGATCAGTAAAAGTCTCATTCCCATCATTCAGTTTCATCAGCTTGCGAGCTGATGCCACAAATAACTCCAGATCTGGAAAGTAATTTTCCACTTTCACAGCTCTGCTCCCCTTGGTCACCTGGAGAAATTGCCTAATTTTGGTAAAACAATAGGAGCTTTGCTCCTCCTGCGTCTGCATCATTTCAGACTCAGCTCCACTTTCGTCAGAGACGCTCTCATCTAGTAAATCTAACTTCCCAACCCTACTAGATTTAGCAGAGCTCTGCAAGTTTTCAGCACTTTTTCTTTTTTGTGCAGCTTTAAAAGGATCCTCTTCAGCAAAACTACATTCCTGCATTTCTTCATGAACTGCAACGTTTGTCATGCAGTGTTTGCTCTGTGTGTCCCCTACAGCCTCAAACCGCTCCTCCCCCGCCTGCAAAGTCTGTTCATTCACGTTCCTTCGTTTAACTGCACTTTTACTTACACCCTCCACCTGTTTACCCCGGGCGACAGGCTCGTCACAATGATCAGAGCTGCCGCCAGACAGAAATTCCCCACCATCACTGTTTGGGGGGGCAACTACCGCGCCCGCCGCGGCCACCCCAGCAGAGGCGGCCGCGGCCGCCCCAGCACAAGCGGACGCGGATGCGGACGCGGATGCGGACGCGGACGCCCCCGCAGAAGTAGAAGCGGACGCGGCCGCAGTCGCGGTCGCGGCCGCGACCGCCCCAGCAGAAGCGGGCGCCGCAGCGGCATCCGCCGCACCACATGTAGCACTACCCTCCGGACCACCAGAAACAGCGGCGTCACCTTTCTTACCGCCAGTGCTCTTTGTGTTCGCCTTTTCAGGACATGACCTAATAAGATGGCCTTCTGCGCCACACGCAAAACACTTCATGGTTTCAGATGTTGCAAACACCAAGTAGCTAAAGCCGTCAATCCTGAAATTAAAAGACGCGTTCAGTTCAGCAGAGCTGTCTTTCAACACCATGAAACACTGCCTCCTGTGACATACAACATGCTTCAGCAGGGGTGATTTACTACCCAGAGAGACCATTCTGATAGGGGACACAACCTGGCCAAAACGGGACAACTCTCTAATCAGCTGATCATTTTTAACGAAAGGAGGAGCGTTTGAGATGGTGATCCTCCTAGACGGGTTCGCCAGCGGTAAAACGGGAGTAAAAGTGTCACCTATGACCACTCCCTGTGCCACCACCTGATCAGCTTTTTCAGTCGAATCCAGAAAGATCACAATTGCGCTGTTCATCCTCGATGCTGATTTTATGCTGCCATGCCCAACCACCTGTCCTACAGCGAGGCTGGCCTCCTCCACAGAACAGGGAACTGTCGGGAGGATTCTCACACCATGACGCCAGGTTAAGCGCTCAAACTCCACACCACCATCAATCACCGGCATGATGCCGGCCGG
The DNA here is from genome assembly GCA_020510985.1 of Pholidichthys leucotaenia. NCBI lineage: Eukaryota > Metazoa > Chordata > Actinopteri > Cichliformes > Pholidichthyidae > Pholidichthys > Pholidichthys leucotaenia. The sequence continues at coordinate 284,293,183 of CM035847.1, read as the reverse complement.
GAAAAACCGGCAGCAGAAGCTACCGTTCCCCAACACACTCACTCCAACACTCACACCCCAGCACACCCACACTCAACCCACTATATTAAACACACACACCTCAAACACACACGATAGAGAAAAAGTTAGAAAATACAAAGTTTAAAGTACTCACTCGACACCACTCCACACCCCTGCTCCCACAAACGCCCACGCATGCGCACGAGAGAGAGAGAGAGAGAGAGAGAGAGAGAGAGAAGCCCGGCATGCAGCAGACAGGCGTGGAAACACAGAATAGTCTCTGTATTTTTTTTTTAAACACAGACTCCAATAGCCAATACAGTGCAACAGAATAATTTATTTTTTCCCTCTCCGCTTGATACCGAGTGGTTGGGAACCGTAGGGAGTTTTCAAATGAAGGTGCTGCCAATAATTTCCAAATCTCTACTCTTTAACATGCATTCAATGCAATTTAGCTGTTGTAATGGATATTGTGTTAATGTTTGTATTTGCTGTTGCACAAGAGTTTTTCTGTATAGCAGAAGTTTCTACTTAATTTACAAATCAATATAATAGGAAATTTTTGACAATCCTGTGCTTTTCTTGTATTGTTATATAGACTGGCGATCTGTCCAGGGTGTACCCTGCCTCTCGCCCAAAGATGCTGGGATAGGCTCCAGCCCCCCCGCGACCCAAAAAGGATTAAGCGGAAGAAGATGGATGAATGAATATCACTGCAGTAAACTGGAAAAAAGCATCTGCTTTAAAATTTGGAATTCTTCCCACAACTTTCAGTGCAGAAAACACTCTAAAAACATTGTGACTTTTATCACAACTTTTTAAAAAAGCTCCCGCGAATTCAGGCTTTTTGGCCCACAACAATCATAAAAACATCCCGCAACATCCTGGAGGGACTGATAATAATAATAATGATAATGGATTGCATTTATATAGCACCTTTCATTCAAATTTTCAGGAAAGTTGTGTAATGGCACACTGAACACATGATTAGATTTTGGTGATGATCTCAAAATGCATACCTCCACCAAGGCTATTTAACTTTTCACTGAGTGTTAGCAACAATACTCCAAAACTATTGGATGGATTTAGATGAAATTTTCGCCAGAGGTGGCCCTTGGCCCAAAGATGAACTCATTAGATGTTCAAGGTGATCTGTGAGTGCACACCTCCGCCAAGGCCCTATCTTGAATGTACAGATGGATGGCAATATGGATGGACAAACAGACAGAAGGGAGGACAAAGGGAGGGTGGGACGGAGACTTGGCGGAGGTATCCGTTCTCTGAGTGCCCTCTAGTTTATCATTAAAAAGACATTAACCCTTAAATTTGTCTTTCAAAAGTCTTAAATACCAGACGTGGTTAGCATCATAGCTAAGATTTCTTGTGTTGAGGTGAAATTTATTACCTCTGCCAAGGAGGTAATGTAATCAGGGTGGTTTATCTGTTTGTCCATCTGTCTGTCCGTCTGTTAATAGGATTAAGCAAAAACTATGGAATGGATTTCACCAGAGGTAGCCCTTGGGCCAAGGATGAGCCCATTAAATTTTGGTGATGATCTGAGAGTGCATACCTCCACCAAAGACCTTGTTTGAATTTGTGCAGCAGGATTACACAAAAACTACTTAATGGATTTGGATGAAATTTTCACCAGAGGTGATCCTTGGGCTAGACAGGAACCCATAACATTTTGATGATGATCCCGGAATGCATACCTTCACCAAGGCTCTTATTGTCTCACACTGTGTGAGCAAGATTACTCCAAAATTACTTGATGGATTTGGATGAAATTTTCAACAGAGGTGGTCCTTGAGCTAGAGAGGAACCCATAACATTTTGGTGACAATCCAATAATATATACCTCTACCAAGGCTCTTGTCTTCTCACACTGTGTTAGCAAGAATCCTCCAAAACTTCTGGATAGACTTTGATGCAATTTTCACCAGAACTGGCCTGTGGCCTGCACACGAACCCATTACATTTTCGCGGTGATCCATGAGGGATAGAAGGAGACTTGGCAGAGGTATTCAAGATTCAAGATTCAAAGATTTTATTTGTCAGTACTACTATGCGTACAAGACATACAGGAGAATTGAAATGCCATTTCTGTCTCTTCAGTGGTGTGCGCAATAAGTATATAAAAAAGAAAAAAAAAAAGAAATAAGGCTGGAAAAGCAAAAACAGCAGTTTATGTACAGTAATGCTACCCATAGTGCAAATAACAGTAAAAGATAAAACCCAGACATCCCATAGTGCAGATAAACGATAAAACCCAGCGATCCTATATACAGAAAACGTAGAGCAGTAATACTCGTAGTTGCAAGTTTGATGTGGTAGTGTAGGCGCAGACATTGACAGATTGGACTTCACATGATCAATATTGCAGTAACAGACAGCAACAGATATTGTCCTGACTCAGTGAAGTGAGGCTCAAACGCAGAGCTGCCAGAACGAACACTCAGACACAGATGAAAAAGTTTGCGAGATTAATGCAAAAACTAAACCAAATGCACAACTGTAAATAAAAGTGCAAAACTATGGAAAAGAGCAACACAAAGACGCACACTTAAATTACACACAAAACTGGTACTGCTGGAGCGCACGCATCCTATGGGGAGAGAGCAAAAAGAGATGATTAGGGACAGAATCTTCCGAAGGGGAGAATAATAATAGGAGAACACTCTTACTCTTACTGGAATTTCCCCACTGTGGGACTAATAAAGGCTTGTCTTATCTTATCTTACTCGATGAGCAGAGAAGCCCGGCAAGGAACTTCTGCGTGGACCAGGGAAACGGGGAAGATGGTGTCATGTATTTTGGTTTACTACGGCACCCGTCGTAGTGTCTTGTGCAAAGCATTGTGGGTAATGTAGTGTATGTTGAGAGTGTGTTGTCGTTGGCTGTGTGCTATGAGTGCTGCTCGCCAATAAACCGTTAACGGTACGTCGATGGTCCGAGTTATCATTTGTTATATTGAGTAACGTAACGGGTGAAAGATATAACAAAAAGTGGCGACGAGGACGTCTGGACCGACGCTGCAGTCCGCGACGGAGGAGAGTTTTTTTTGTCGTTTTTTTTTCCCGCCGCTACTTTGTGCTGACAGGGTGATACACCGCGCCACTGTGCTGAGGTGGATGCTGCGGGCTGTCTGCTAAGCGGGGAGGAGCGGAGCAGTGGAAATCGTTAAGGACAAAAAAAAAAACTCCGTGAGTAACGCCGGAGGGAAGAAACAACGTTACAGAAAGGAGCTGCGAGGGAAAGAGCGACATTCAACCAGGAGTGTTAAAATGGCTGGAGTCATTGGCTCTATCGGGCCCTTTGATGAGAGCGCGGCGCAATGGAGCTCCTATACTGAGCGCTTTGACTATTTCGTCGCGGCCAATGGAATAACAGATGAAAAGTTAGTGCCCACTTTTCTGAGTGTGATGGGTCCCAAGACATTTAACCTACTACGCAACCTCCTACAGCCAGTAAAGCCAGGCTCTAAAACCTACAAAGAACTGGTGGACACACTGACCCACCACTTCTCACCCAAGCCGCTAGTGATTGCAGAAAGATACAGGTTTCACAGACGTAACCAAGAAGAGGGTGAGTCTGTTAACATGTTTGTTGCAGCGCTACGCAAGTTAGCCGAACACTGTGAATTTAAAGATGTTTTAAATGACACATTAAGAGACAGGCTTGTGTGTGGACTACGAAATGAAGCAGCACAGAAGAAGTTACTCACAGAAAGTGATTTGACGCTTGAAAGAGCCATTAACATTAGTGTGATGATGGAGATGGCTTCCAAAGAAGCACACCAACTGCATGCTACAGGCAGAGTACATAAGCTCAACAGTGGTAAAACCAATGCAACAGGGCCATGTTTCCACTGTGGCAAGGTGGGACACCTTCCTAATGACTGTTGGTACAAAGAGATGGACTGTAACAACTGTGGAAAAAAAGGCCACGTGCAGCGGGCATGTAGAAGCAAAAGGAGCAAAGACAAAGGCCCAAAGACAAGGAATAAAAGTGACATGGTAAAATACAAAATGAAAAGAAATGTTCACACAGTTAAACATGGCGAGGACAGAGTGAGCGACTCCTCAGAGGAAGAGGTGTCAACTGCAATAAATACTGTCCGGATTATGAATGTGAATGAAGGCTCAGAAGGCTTTTGGACTAAACCAAAAGTGGAGGGACATTTTATTAAAATGCAGATAGACACCGGATCAAAGGCATCACTTGTGTCGCATGGCATTTACAAGAAGTTTCTGAAACATCTTCCACTCCGACCTTCAGACACCGTCTTCAGGGCGTATACTGGACACCGAGTGCCCATGAAAGGGATGACAGAGGTAACTGTTCAGTACAATGGCCAAACTGCTGAGCTTCCAGTTTATGTTACCAAGAACAACTGTCCAGCTATAATGGGGCGTGTGTGGCTAAAGAAAATCCAACTTGACTGGCAAGAAGTAAGGAAGCTGTCACACAGTTCCACTCAGCTGCAGGCCATACTGGAAAAGCACAAAAAGGTTTTTCGTGATGAGCTAGGCAGTATGAAAAAAATTATAGTGAAGCTGCATGTCAAACCTGACAGTAAACCAGTGTTTATGAAAGCCAGGCCAGTGCCGTATGCCATCAGACCAAAGGTGGAGGCTGACTTGGATGCTCTGGTCAAGAATGGAGTGCTGGAACCTGTGACAACCAGTGAGTGGGCCACGCCCATAGTTCCAGTACCCAAAAAGGACGGAGGAATCCAAACCTGTGGAGACTTTAAGGTAACAGTAAACCCTGTACTAACAGCAGAGCAGTATCCCCTTCCACTGATTGATGACTTATTTGCGGGGCTGAGTGGGGGACAAAAGTTCAGCAAAATAGATCTCAACCAAGCTTATTTACAAATGCATGTAGACGAGCAGTCACGTGAAATGCTGACTATCAACACCCATAAAGGACTCTTCAGATACCGCCGACTGCCTTTTGGCATCACATCTGCTCCAGCACTTTTTCAGCGAGCTATGGATCAAATCCTGAGTGGATTACCAGGAGTGCAGTGCTACCTGGATGATATCTTGTGTACAGGAGCAGATGATGAAGAGCATCTGCGCAACTTGGATGCAACTCTCACGAGACTGGAGGAATATGGATTGAGAATCCGCAAGGATAAATGCGAGTTTTTCCAGTCATCCGTGGAATACTTAGGTCATGTGATCGATGCTAAGGGACTGCACACTGCACCATCGAAAATCACAGCCATTGTGGATGCACCTCCACCCCAAAATGTCAGTCAGCTGAAGTCTTTCTTAGGACTGCTGAACTATTATGGACGTTTCATACCAAACTTGGCATCACTATTAAAACCGCTGCATAACCTGCTGCGCAAAGAGGAAGCATGGAAGTGGACAGCAAGCTGTCAGGAGGCTTTTCAGAAGGCAAAAGATGCGCTGACGGCATCAGAGGTTCTGACCCACTTCAACCCATCACTTCTGATCCAGCTTGCCTGCGACGCCTCTCCTTATGGCGTAGGGGCGGTGATTTCCCACGTAATGCCAGACGGTGAGGAAAAGCCAATCGCTTTTGCGTCAAGGACATTAAACAAGGCAGAAGCTAACTATGCTCAACTGGAAAGAGAGGCTCTGAGCATTGTGTTTGGTGTCAGAAAATTCCACCAGTACTTGTATGGACGGAAGTTTACACTTTTTACTGACCACCGACCTCTCACAACCATCCTTGGACCATACACAGGAATACCATCTCTTGCAGCGTCCCGACTGCAGAGGTGGGCGTTGCTGTTGTCAGGACACTCCTATGACATCAGGTATCGAAAGTCAGACTGTCATGGTAATGCAGATGGGTTATCCAGATTACCACTTCCTGTCATGAAGCCAGAGTCAAGCACTGTGGACATCTTCTACTTCACAGAGGTAGAAAACACACCTGTTTCAGCTGTGCAGGTGAAAAAGGGGACTAGAAATGACCCTGTGTTGTCGGCAGTCATGGACTTGGTCATTAAAGGACAACCTGCGGGTGATGACGCAACCTTGAAGCCCTTCCTTGGGAAGTGGACAGAATTGTCTGTTCAGTCGGGTTGTTTGCTGTGGGGGAGGAGAGTGATTATTCCCCTGTCATGTCGAACAAAAGTGTTACAGCAACTTCACGCAGGACATAGTGGAATCGTGAGAATGAAAGAAATAGCGAGAAGCTATTTTTGGTGGCCAAACGTTGACAAGCAGATTGAAGAAATAGCCAAAAGCTGTTCATCTTGTCACAAGGTACGGAACAACCCACCATTGGCTCCTCTCCATCCCTGGGAGTTCCCACAGGAGCCATGGCATCGTGTGCACATTGACTTTGCAGGTCCGTTTGAGGACAGAATGTTTCTCGTTGCTGTGGATGCACATAGTAAATGGCCTGAAATGGCTATTATGAGGTCAACCACCACAGAGAAGACCACAGAGGCATTAGGAGAAATGTTTAGTCGTTTTGGGTCTCCTATACAACTAGTTTCTGACAATGGACCTCAGTTGGTTTCACAAGAAATGGATGCTTTTCTACAAGCTAATGGAGTGCAGCACATTAAATCAGCTCCATACCATCCTGCGACGAACGGCCTTGCAGAAAGGTTTGTGCAGACAATGAAACATGCATTGAAAGCATCACAAGGTCAAGGAACACTGCATCAGAGGCTGCACAAGTTCCTGCTAAACTACCGCAACACTCCACATGCAATCACAAAGACAACCCCTGCTAGTCTGATGTTCAAGAGAGATCTGCGCACTAACTTTGACCTTTTGAAACCCTCAGGATTAAAGGACACTGTGCAAAAGCAACAAGAGAAACAAATTATGCACAGAGGACATCGGGCAAAGGACAGAGCGTTCACGTTAGGAGAATCTGTGCTGGCCAGGAACTACAGAGGTGAACCTAAGTGGGTTCCTGCAACTGTTATTGCACAAACTGGACCAGTCTCATATACAGTTCAAACCACTGACAGTGTTTGGAAAAGGCACGTGGATCAACTCCTGCAGACACCGCCAGCGCCTGCAGAACCGTCTCTTGGATATCCTAACGATGCACTCACCAACTCACCACTTTGTCCACCTACACCAGTACAGAACTCAACCACTTCAGAGACCGGAGTTCCAGCTGGAGATGTGACATCTTCTTCTGCATCAGCACCAGAAGCAACCTCCACATTAGAAAGAACACAGACTCATGTTCCTGCAGAGCGCCGATACCCCACCAGGGAGTGATGACCTCCTGTCCGTCTGAGTTATTAGACTAGACAGCAACTGACCCACATTTATGGGGCAGAATAATCCCCAGGGGTACAGTTATGGGATGAGGTAGTCTACCCTCACTCCTAAGGTAGCATAATAATTAAAGAAAAAAAAAAGAGACAAACAAAGACACAAGAATTGCAGCAGACACTTGATATCTCCAGTAGGACATCTATTGTCCTACTGGACATAGTAGGACAATGAGCGCCTGGTCCTGTCCCACCTCAAGTCCATCACCACCCCTCTCCTGGACCCGCTGCAGTTTGCCTACCGAGCCAACAGGTCTGTAGACGATGCAGTCAACCTGGCCCTCCACTCCATCCTGCAGCACCTGGACTCCCCGGGAACCTACGCCAGGATCCTGTTTGTGGACTTCAGCTCCGCATTCAACACCATCCGCCCCGCTCTGCTCCGGGACAAGCTGTCCCTGCTCAACGTGCCTGACTCCCTCTGCAGGTGGATCATCGACTTCCTGACGGACCGGAGGCAGCATGTGCGGCTGGGAAAGACTGTCTCAGACTATACTAGCATCAGCACCGGATCACCCCAGGGCTGTGTACTTTCCCCCCTACTCTTCTCCCTTTACACCAACTCCTGCACCTCCAGCCACCAGTCTGTCAAGTTGATCAAGTTTGCGGACGACACCACCCTCATCGGGCTCATCTCCAACGGCGACGAGTCCGCCTACAGGAGAGAGGTGGCCCAGCTGGCGACCTGGTGCAGCAATAACAACCTGCAGCTGAACGCTCTGAAGACAGTGGAGATGATTGTAGACTTCAGGAAAGTCACTACTCCTCTGCCCCCCCTCACCCTCTCAGGCTCTCCCATCACCACTGCTGATTCCTTCCGCTTCCTAGGCACTACCATCACCAGGGACCTCAAATGGGAGCTGACCATCAGCTCACTCATCAAAAAAGCCCAGCAGAGGATGTTCTTCCTGCGGCAGCTGAGGAAGCTCAAGCTACCCACCAAGATGTTAGTGCAGTTCTACACAGCCATCATCGAGTCCATCCTCACCACCTCCATAACCGTGTGGTACGCAGGAGCCACTGCCAGGGACAGACTAAGGCTGCAGCGCGTCGTGCGCACTGCTGAGAAGGTGATCGGCTGCAAGCTCCCATCTCTCCAGGATCTGTACATCTCCAGGACCCGGAGGCGTGCTGGCCGGATCATAGCCGATCCCTCACACCCTGGTCACGTACTGTTTGCCCCCCTCCCCTCTGGTAGAAGACTTCAGTCCATCCAGACTAAAACCTCCCGTCACATGAACAGCTTCTTCCCCTCTGCCATTAGACTGCTGAACACTAAGTGACTCTCGTGCACCATGTACAGCAGCTCAACCAGACTCATGTCAATCATCACTGTTTTCTTCCTGCATTACCGACTGCACTATATAGTTCTCCACAGTATCTGCTGCTGGCTAATATATATTTTAACTGTTGACCAGTATCACTTAATCTTATCCTACACTTTATTACATGTATAGTTTATTTCTCTTATCTTATCATGTTTAATGTTGCAGCATTGTACCGAGACAAATTCCTAGTTTGTGTACTACATGAACAATGGCAATAAACCTGATTCTGATTCTGATTCTGATTCTGATTCTATTGTAAGAGGGGAGGAGATGTCATGTATTTTGGTTTACTACGGCACCCGTCGTAGTGTCTTGTGCAAAGCATTGTGGGTAATGTAGTGTATGTTGAGAGTGTGTTGTCGTTGGCTGTGTGCTATGAGTGCTGCTCGCCAATAAACCGTTAACGGTACGTCGATGGTCCGAGTTATTATTTGTTATATTGAGTAACGTAACGGGTGAAAGATATAACAGATGGTGACCTGGGTGGACGTCCAGCGTCGGTCTTCTTGGTCAGGCAAGCGTGATCAGCTCTGGAGCGCACACTTGTGAGTGGCAGCAAACCTGAGAGACAGAAGGTCAGAGACGTGAAAACACAGATCAACCGAATGATAATAAAGTAGAAGGCTTAGACGTAGTTTCTGGTTGCAAACCCTAACGATCCAGCGATGGGTTCTCTACACGCTGGCTCTTAAATACATTAGGTCATCAGGATGCAGCAGGTGTGTAATCACGCAGGTGTGGCTGATCCTACGGAGCCGAGAAGACAGGAACAGGGGGGGAGGGGGAGCATGCTCACCTGATCATCACAGATATGGCATTTGTGCAAATGGTTGCAGTTAGGTGCAGAGACATACAGCTGTTGGTGTGTCAGTCTTTTTGTGCCAGCAGCTGAGGTAGTTATTGTGTGGGCGAGTGCGTTACGGTCCAGGGGTGGGGTAGGGGTGGACAGAGTTCAGGGTCCTGATGGCCTGGTGAGCAAAGCTGTTTAGCAGTCTTGTGGAGTGGGCCCGGAGGCTCCGGTACCTTTTTCCCAAGGGCAAGGGGCTGAAGAGGGAGTATGAGGGGTGGGAAGTGTCACCTGCAATGTTGACGGCTGAGGTGGGTGAGGTAGATGTCCGAGGAGGGGGGGGCAGAGGTGCACTGATGATCTTGCTGGCAGCTTTCACTGTGTGTTGTAGTGTCTTCCAGCAGGAGGCAGTGCAGCTACCATACCACACCATGATGCAGCTGGTGAGGATGCTCTCAATTGTGCCCCGGTAGAATGAGCACATGATGGGGGGTGGGACTCGTGCTGTCCTCAGTTTGCAGAGGAAATAGAGGCAAGTTTGAGCCTTCTTGGCCAGTGATATAGTGTTGTTGGACCAGCAGAGGTCCTCAGAGATGTGCACCCCCAGGACCTTGGTGTTGCTCACCCTCTTCACAGCTGCTCCATCGATGATCAGAGGGGGATACTGTGTTTGTCTCCTCCTGAAGTCGACCACAATCTCCTTGGTTTTTCCCATGTTCAGAAAAAGATTATTTGCTTTACACCACTGGACCAGTTGGCTCACCTCATTTCTGTAGTTGGCCTCCTCATTGTTGGTGATGAGGCCCACCACCGTTGTGTCGTTCACAAACTTGATGATGTGGTTGGTGTTATTGGATGGTACAGGTTCAGGTTCAGGTTCAGGTTACTTTATTTGTACCCGAAGGTAGATTTGTTTTGCAGTCAGGTGTCATCCATATTTACAAACCACAATTACATTCAACATGAACACAATCTGAACCTGTTTTTTAATAGGTTTGACCAACCGCCCTCCCCCCCGACTGCACAACAACCACTGCTGCCTCTAAAGTCATCGAGACCTGCTGTCCACACCCCACTCCACCAACACCCCCCCCCCCCCACTTCTAGCACACAGCCCCCCAACCTGACCCTCACTAAGACCCAGGTGAGGACGTTGCTGAGGAAGATCAAGGTGAGGAAGGCCTCGAGACCGGAAGGCATCAGTGTGAAGCTCCTCAAGTTCTGTGCAGACCAGCTGTGTGGGATTGTGGAGCACATCTTCAACCGGAGCCTGAAGCTGGGGAGGGTACCACAGTTGTGGAGAGCATCTTGTGTGGTACCTGTACCAAAGACTTCCCACCCCAAAGATCTGAACAGCTACAGACCAGTGGCCCTGACGTCTCACATGATGAAGACCCTGGAGAGACTGCTCCTTGCTCACCTCCGCCCCCTGGTGGGACCAGTGATGGATCCACTCCAGTTCGCCTACCAGCATGGCATTGGGGTGGAGGATGCAGTGATCTTCCTCCTTCACCGTTCTCTGTCCCACCTGGAGAAGCCCTGGAATGCGGTGAGGATCATGTTCTTTGACTTCTCCAGTGCTTTCAACACCATCCAACCGATGATCCTGAAGGACAAGCTGCTGTGCGCAGGGGTGGACCAGCACCTGTCATCATGGATCTTGGACTACCTCACTAACCGGCCACAGTTTGTGAGAACCCGAGATTGTGTGTCCGACACGATCATTGGTAGCATGGGGGCCCCCCAGGGAACGGTTTTGGCTCCCTTCCTGTTCACCCTTTATACTGCGGACTTCTCACACAACACAACACACTGCCATCTACAGAAGTTCTCTGACAACTCTGCAATCGTCGGCCTCATCTCCAACGGAGATGAAGCTGAGTATAGAGGACTTATCCAGGACTTCGTGGACTGGTGCCATCGTAACTGCATCCAGATCAACGCAAGGAAAACTAAGGAGCTGGTGGTGGACTGCCGCAGACAAGGACAACCCCTCACAGCACCAGTAAACATACAGGGAACAGACATTGAGATGGTGACTTCCTACAAGTACCTGGGTGTTCATCTGAACAATAAACTAGACTGGTCACACAATACCAACACACTCTACAAGAAGGGACAGCGCAGGCTGTTCCTACTGAGGAGGCTCAGGTCTTTTGGTGTACAAGGGGCGTTGCTGAAGACATTCTACGACATGGTGGTGGCATCAGCCATCACTTTTGGAGTGGTCTGCTGGGACAACGGCATTACAGCAGCCGATAGGAAGAGACTGAATAAACTGATCAAGAAAGCTAGATCTGTCCTGGGGCAACGCCTTGACCCAGTGGAGGAGATAGGAGAGAGAAGGATGGTGGCTAAACTGTCATCTTTGCTGGAGTCCGAGTCCCACCCTATGCAGGACATACTGAACGCACTGAGGAGCTCATTTAGCAGTAGACTACATCATCCTAGGTGCGCAACCGAGAGGTTTCGCAGGTCCTTCCTACCTACGGCTGTCAGACTGTATAACCTAAGCAGGGCTGCTCGCAGAGATAGCAAAAAAATGTGACGACCTAATAGTATTGAATGCAAAAGACACAACAGACTTACACAAATGGTCCCCTCCAGTATACAACTAGGACAATATCAGTCGCTACGGAGGGTGACAATATGTATGGGTACATATTCATACTATGTAGGATAACTAAGTAGACGGTTATGCTGTTTATTCCATCTTGCTACAATGCTCCGCACTTTGTATATATATTTATGTGTACGTATGTATATTCACTGCTCTTATTTTTATTTTTCTTATCTTCTTTATTATTGTTCTGAGTGTTGCTATCCCTGTGCTGTTGCAGTCCTGGAATTTCCCCATTGTGGGACTAATAAAGGCTTATCTTATCTTATCTTATCTTATCTTATCTTACCTTATCTTATCTTATCTTATCTTATCTTATCTTATCTTATCTTATCTTAAACACAGGCACCCATGAAGCTGACTGTAAACATGATAAAAGTACTCAAAGGCTCCACCAATCAGAACATAGTACACAGTCATGGGTCAGCAGGATGAAGAGCAGCGGGCTAAGCATGCACCCTTGTGGGGCCCCTGTGCTCAGTGTGATGGTCTTGGAGGTGTTGCTGCCAACCCGCATGTTTTGTGGTCTCCCTGTGAGAAAGTCCAGCATCCGGTTACAGAGAGAAGTTTTGAGTCCTAAGTGCCTGAGTTTTTGTTTTAGGTGCTGGGGGATGATTGTGTTGAATGCTGAACTAAAGTCCAAGAACAGCATTCGCACGTAGGTGTTCTTTGAGTCCAGGTGTGTGAGGGCTAGATGAGAGCAGCAGAGATGGCGTCTTCTGTGGATCTGTTTGACCTGTATGCAATCTGAGATGGGTCGTGGGAGGGAGGGAAGATGAACTAGATGTTCTGCATGACCAGTCACTCGAAACACTTCATTATGATGGAGGTCAGTGCTACGGGCCGGTAGTCATTGTAGCTGGATGGGACGGGCTTCTTTGGGACTGGTATTATGGTGGCAGTTTTGAAACATGTGGGGACAGCAGCTTGACTCAGGGAAATGTTAAAGATATTGGCCTGGGCATTCTTGAGCTCCTCTGCACAGTTCTTCAGAATGCTACCTGGTATGTTATCTGGTCCAGCTGCCTTGCGTGAGTTGATCCTGGACAAGGTCCTCTACATGTGACCCGGATCCAGACTTGGCTCTTCAACACAACTTGCCAAGGCACTTCAACACAAACATTTATTTTGTAAAAAAAAACAAAAAACAAAACAGTGAGCAAAATTAGAGAACAGTGACCACTGTGTCAGAAGAGAAGATTTAAACAATTTTTGGGGGGCAGGGAGGGGGGGCTATAGGATCCAAAAATTCATAGTAAGGTAGAGGCCCTTACTTTGAATGACTTCATCAAATCTGCGCCCACAGGGCATCACTAGTTTATCACACTGCTCTGGTTTGGGGGACAGGATTATGCAAAGACTATGCAAATGGGGAATCGACTAAACACTGCAACAGGAACCGTTCACCAGTTCACAGGGCAAGGATCTTTCTCAGCATGCAGTGTCTCTCCATTTAAGACAGTTTGGACTCAAGGCTCACTCTGCAGTGACCAAACTTCTCATCAGCAGAAAGAATAAAAAGGCTAGACTTGCCTTTGCTAGGAAGCATGTTGTGTGGACAGAGGAGAACTGATCCAGAGTGCACTTCAGTGACGAGAGTAAGTTCAATTTATTTGTGTCTGATGGGAAACAATATGTTCGACATCAAAATGGAGAAAGACAGAACTCAAAGTGTGTAAGAAGTTAGTTAAATTTTGAAGAGGAAGTGTCATAGTTACCTCCGCCATGGAGGTAATGTAATCGGTGGTGTGTCTGTCTGACTTTTAGCAGGATTATGCAAAAACTACTGGATGGATTTTGATGACATTTCCACCAGAGGTAGCCCATGGGCCAAGGATGACCCCGTTAAATTTTGGTGATGATCTGAGACTGCATACCTCCACCAAGGACCTTGAAGCAGCTTTGGTGGAGGTATGTGCTCTCTGAGTGCTTTTCCAGTTTAGGGGATTTTTTTTTTCCCCCTTGTCCTGTCAGGCAGCTAGGTGAGAAGAACAGAATTCTGCTGCTCTTATTGTGCCAAACAGATTTACTTTGCCAAAAGGAACTTTGTACAGTACAGATACAGTCATGTGAAAAAATTAGGACACCCTATGAAGGCCTGTGTGTTTTCTTTAATATATTTGGACATATGAATATTAAATATCAATTTTAACAATGCTGGGAGATTCAAGTAATATAACTAAACAATTAAAACTGAAGAAAACACTTTTTAAAAATTTCTATAAAATGTAATTCTAAAAACATGCAATTTGTAGTGAGGAATAAATTAGGACACCCCCACATTTATTTCTACTTAAAATGGCTAAAATCACACAGGTGTATCACATCAGGTGCACATGATTAGAACATCGTTACTCAGCATTTTGAAGGAGGCTTGTCCTATTTAAACCTTAGACATTTAGTTTCTTGTGCTCCTGACTGTTGAAGTGAGAGCAAACACCATGATGTGATCGAAAGAGCTGTCTGAGGCCTTCAGAAAGAAGATTGTAGCAGCTTATGAGTCTGGTAAGAAATTTAAAAATATTTTCAAAAGAATTTGAAATCAGCCATTTCGCTGTCCAGAAAATAGTCTACAAGTGGAGAACATTCAAAACAACTGCCAACATGCCCAGGTGGTGGCTCCACCTTCCCGGTTCCGCCACCACCCGTGTCACACACTAGAAGATTCCTAAACCCAAAACAACAGTGACACCGATGAGTGTCCCCTTGACAAAAACCTCGCACATTGTTTCTGAGGAGGAGCACTTTCTGAGGTGACTGATGGCATCAAATGTTTGCAAAAGGTGAACGGGCAGATAGAGGTAGCGTGCACAACTGGATGTCATGGGGAAGTGACATCTCTGTCATATTTATTAGGCAGGACGGAGAGGTGAAGAGGAAAGGGGAGGGTAAAGGAGATGAAACCATGAAACATGAAAAAAGAGAGAAGAGGCGTGAGGAAGATTAAGAGGTGTTGGAGAGAAGTTGGAGAAGAGGGCATGAAACAAGCAGACAGAAAATGTCAAAGAGTGAAGAGAGCTGAAGGGCTTGAAAATGGGTGAAGTGAAAAGAAAAGAGGAAAGAATAGAGAAAGAGATGAGAAGGAAAGGCTGAGAGAGTAAAGCAGGCTATTAGAGAAAGTGGCAGAGAGAAAAGTGAAAGGGAAGAAGAGGCGCCGAGATAAATGAGGTCGGACAGAGGGGAGGAGAGAGAGAGTGAAGGCAATGAATATCCGGAATAGAGAAGAGCAATGGAGCAGTCTGAGGGAATGGAAGGCAAAGACAAATAACAAGGAAACGCTAAGAGAGCGATGAGCTAGGAGAAGCTTTGGGGATGCGTCTGCCATGATCTAATTCATGTACTGTCAACAAATCCCATGAAAAGATCAAAGCCAACAATGCACTCATCTGTCACTCAACGCTCCGACTCTTCCACCTTATCTGTTTCACTCCCCGAGCCAATTGGTTTCCACTGAAGTGTCACAAATATATGGTTTTATTTTTATACAAAGGCTAAATCAATTCCTAAAAGTGTGGTGGAAGGACGTTTTTAGGAAACTATACCAAAGCCAGGGAGACAAAAATAGAAAACAGGCCATTTGAGTTGTAGTTTTTGGAAGGATTCCTACACAGAAAGGTCTTTGTCTTTTGGTTTGTTTGTTTTTCTGTCAGCCGAAGTATTAAAATCTCCTAATCAATTTTTTGAAATGCTTTACTAGTAAAATGGAGAGCTATATTTCCTCAACAATTACTCCTTTCTTCATACTATATACAAAAAATGTAGGTGATTTTATGATACGACATTATCACAATCTTGCAGTATGTTGAACATTGAGATTTCCCATCTTGATCTTTGTCTTGTTCATTTCCTGGCTAGAGCTCTCTAGTCACTGTTGCTGTGCTGACTAAACCAGACAGTGAGCATTTGGTACCATCTAGTGGACTGAAAAGCCATTTGGCTTTTATTACTCTGGTCCCAAAAAGCAGAGTTTGTCTGCAACATTTATTAATACTTTTTTCTTAAAATATCACAATACTGGTGTCTTGGAATCAATACAATATCATCAACTCAAAGTATCACAGTATTACACGTCATCGTTTTTTTCTTTACCACAAGTACAGATGAATTTCTTTTCTCTGAGAATCTTGGATTTGGGACATTCCAAACTTCTGGACTATGATGATATTTTTCCCTCCTGAAGTCAGGTGACCCTTGGCAACATAAGATCAACTTAAAGTGCGTACATGATGCTAAGATAGCTGCACCACGTGCCCTGCGCCAAAAGTAGGTTAACGTGCACTATTTATTAGCACTTTTGTTTCATATCTCTGTAGTCAGACCTATGTATAGCACTGTGCAATTTCTATACTGTATCTGAACATGGTATAATCATATGCAAACTACTGTGTATTATTGGTGTGTTCCTAAACCTCAATGCAACACAGATTGGAGCCTGCCCAACAAGTACTTGTGGAATTTTTGCTGCTGAGTCAAGGTGACCCTCCTTAGAAGGACTGTCTAATGCAATCAAACCATTAGCTAAATGCACATGAAAAGCAAATGTACTTCCGGCATCTTATTTCCTCTTCCTAATTTCAGATTGGCTCTGTATATGTTAGCATTCTGCATCCACTAGCATTAGAGCTAGCTACTAGGTTTTTTTCTGGGGGCATCCATCTTGGTTTCAGGGTTGTTTTTTTGTTGGGGGGGCAATGAAAACTGGCAGGAGGTTGATGATGACGGTTGGTGATGGATCACAGAAAGAATAGGAATGCGAAGTGTTGTTTTCAGTGGGTGTTGCTAGAAATGGCTAATGGCTAACTGACTACATGGGACCGATTTCCCCACCTTGTACAATGAAACAAAAGAACCAGATTGTCAATGATGCAGTAGCTCATTCCAGCCTGAAGAAATTACCCAGAGAGTGCTGAGATCCCCTGACTGTTTGAGCACAGCCTGGATGAGTGTTGGGATGCTGGGATGCTGCTGTTACACTGCAATTTCCCAGTTTGGGATCAATGAAGTACATCTGTCTATCTGAAGACTCACCTGAGGGTCATTGTGCTTGAGCTTGCCGAACATTGGGGCAGTTGCCTAGGAGGAACAACAATTTTTGTGAAATCATAAAGATTCACATCTCCTGACTCTTGACCTTGAGCACATCCTGGATGCAGACCCACCTGAGGATCATTGTGAGTGAGTTTGATGACCATCAGGGCAAATGCCTAGGAGGAGTAGCAAATCACTGAAATGTGGACGGACAAACGAACAATGTGTCATCACATTGGCTCCCTTCAGCTTCGCCTCTGTAAATCACCCTTTATTGTCATTCAACTGTACAACCAATCATGTACAGTAGAACGAGATTGTGTTTTTCCTATCTACAGTGTTAATCACACACACCCCAAGTGTAGAATCAGAGGGTCGCTGCCATGCAAGGTGCCGCCACAGATTTCCCTCCTCCATTCCATTATTGCTGAGCACCAAGCTGGACGGCAGGAAGTTCTACTTTTATATGGTCTTCGGCATGACCCGGCCGGGATTTGAACCCCTGCCTCCCGGATGTGGGGCGGATGCTCTACCAACTGAGCCACCACTCCTGTAGCATTGACACTACAATTATATGAAAATGATTATTAGTAATGAATAACTGGAATTAATAGCTATTAATAATTATTGCATTACCTCGTTATAACAATAGGGCACCACTCACACTTTGAAGGGCAGTGAGAACTCTAATAAGAAACAATTTAGCTTAAGCGTTTGATAATTAATAAGCTAAGCATCTATCTATAAATGCAGCATATCTGTGTGTGTGTTTGTCTGTCTGTCTGTTCCATGCATATCTCTTGAACCGTTTGTCAGACTCACCTAAGATTTTATGTGTTTTGCTGAGGTTACGAGAGTGTGCATCCCCAAGTATGGAGTCGCTCAATCAATATATGTAATTTTTATCAATAAAAGTTTAACCACCGCTCTGTCACCGCTCTGTCTCTTCATGCCCTGGCTTCAGGAAGTGTGGGCAGGGTTTCAGATTGACTCCATGCTGATTGGATAATACGCAGCATCACGACCATGCTGACTGGATAATACGCAGCATCACGACCATGCTGACTGGATAATACACGGCATCGTAACCATGCAGATTGGATAATATGCCGCATCACAATCTGTCAGTCACTACAGTGTTCACTGGACAAAACAAGGAAGTGAAAAACGACAAATTTGACTAGAAAAAGATAATACTGAAGAATTAATGCTTAAAAAAATATACCATAAAGTTGCTGTGACTGCGTAGGTCTAAAGGATAATTTACCATATGTGGAGAACACCAGGTGCGCGAGAAGACTGGGTGGAGCGTCAGTGGGGACCGGGTCTGACAAAGAATATTGGTGTTATCAACACAGAACATGCCGGGAGAAGCAGCGCCCTGACCAGGCAGCCAACAGTCCTTCCTGGGGAGGCACGCCCAGCCTGCCCAGTCAGTAGTAGACTGGAGTTCCTGCTTCTGCTTCACCCATGTGGTACCACTGTACTTTGCAGGACCATGAGTCCCCCCTCTCACGTGAGTATCTAAAAATTAAAAACTTAATAATAATACCGCCATGATTGTGGAGCAAAATGGCCGGAATGACTTAATGACCAAACGCAGGACACAAAAATGCCCAAATAATGAAATAAATCATTTTTAGTTAAATATTTACTGACAAATGGGCAACACTGATGCAACGGTTGTAGTCAAACGGGTCCTTCTGCTGTGTATAGTAATATAGATGTACTTTATTGATATTGGGTGTTTTCAGAATCAGAATCAGAATCAGAATCAGAATAAACTTTATTGCCAAGCATGTAAAAAAAAAAAAACACACGAGGAACTTGACTTGACATTGGTGCGCATGCGCGCGACACAACGACACGGCAGCCATAAAGGCGCCTCATCAAACAGAGATAGATAAGAAAGGGAGGAGAAGGGAGGGAACGACACAAGGGGGGAGGAGAAAAAAAACTTCGTTATCAAAATACAGCTTATTTTTAAGCAGATTGTGATTACAATGAAAAAAAATCTCTCAATAGCACAGAGCAACAACTCAGAATTTCACGAGACACAAGAGAGCAGTGTACAGTATCTTTAATCAGTTCATGAATCAATGTGTGTGCGGTGTTGAGCAGTGTTGATGATAATAAGAGAGACCCAAGGACCCTTGGCAGAAGATGTTTTGTCTGTCTGGCGCCCAGTCTTATCTGGTGCTGCAGCTGGCTGTCCAAGGCCTTGTGCTCATGATTTTGAAAAAACACAGTCTGCAGACAGCCAGGAGGAATTTTCATGGGGAATAATAATGCCAAATAGGACTGATCACAGAGAAGACTTGTATTTCTTCTGTAGATTCAGTACATTAATCCTTCTTTGCGCAGCTTTGAACTCGTCGTGGAAAGACCTGAGCGAACCCATGATGTAATCCACCTTACGAGACAGTTCTCCAGTAGTCGCTATCAGGGTCTTCTCCAGTTTCTCAATTTGTTGGATGCACCTCGCCTGGCCAGCATTTTGATAGGTTGAATCCATCTTCAGCAATTTGCGGTAAACCAAGACAATTCCCGTCCCAATCAGAATTATCCCAATCACCAAGATTACGAAGATAAACAAATCTTCAATATCTTCGATAGAGAGATTAGAGAGACACAGCATTTTCCAATTACCTGTGTCACATAGATAGCCCACTGGAGCCGTTCCAGCGGGGCAGACAGCTTCCCCCGGAGCACTTTTCCTTGTTGAAAAAATAGTGTCAATTGTGTTCAAAGCCCAGCTTATTAACTCCATAATTTCTTTTCGGCGGTCGCAGATAGACGCAGACAGACAACAGCAAGCTGGGATCCAATAGGAGGGGAGGAAAAAATCAGCAGGAGAGAAGAAAAAAGCGTCTGCTCTCTTGGGAGGGCGGAAGGGAAGTTTTGTAGTTAATTCGGTTGATTATAGTTTTAAAAAACCTTAAATATTGCTAAAATATAAACTGATGCACTGCAATGGGCCTCAAATATTTGTAAACATGTCCTATTTGTCCATGTTATTTCTGTTATAATATTTCTTTATATTTATAGTTGTTTTGTTTTTTTTAGAAATCTCCTCACCACCCAGACAGCAGGAAAAACCTCCCTTATTTTGAAATCAAATGTTGGCATGTTTAGTTTGTCTGAAGGCTGCTGACAGAGTCATTGACTTTGTGAATTTCGGTTATCTTAACCTGCCAGGTACATTAGAGGTAACTGTAGCGGACTCTAAAGACATAATTCACCACAATGTGTGTTGATATACAGAACGATCTCTTTAGGCAGTTATAGTTGTGCGCTCAGGCTTTCTCATCAGGCACCTCTCTAGGCAGCCACTGAAGGACCTCAGTTTAGAGCTAGCGTTTTTAGCTGTTGCTTTTTGTCACTGCCACTGGAGAATAAAAACGGCACGCCTACTCGTGCAAGAAAAGAGAGAAAATGCCAGTCTCTTCATTCCTGCAATTCCTACAGAACATAACTTAATATTGTAGTGGCTGGTGAAATATATCCTCAGCAATTCATCGGTCCCCCTTGCCTTTCCCTTCATATGAAGCTGGCTGCATATGAATTCTAACCAAGTCTCTTAGCTAAGCGACTCTTCCATTATTGCTCCCGTTAACAGCAGGTTAAAACCATGATAAACTCCTCCAGTGCTTACATACATACCTCTTGTGATTTTTTCCGTGTTTAAAGTACTTAAACAAACTCATGTTTTTGTCAACAGTCATGGTTAGCGAGACACTGCCTGCTGACCGAGTCAAGAACTCGCATGGGCGGGGTGCTTCTAAACTCCGCGTGGATGACGGCCACGCACGTTGTTCGTGTGCGCGCTTGCGGAAAGTCATTGTTTCATATATTTTTCCTAATAAAATCATATCGCCTTGGGGTGGCAGTACAATTTCTGGTGAGGCGGCCCGCCATGGAGAAATGTTACCAGAGGAAACCCTGCAGCCTACATTTGGGCCTGTAAAGCCTAATTGGGATACCTGTTTTCACACAACAATACTTGTGTTCTACGGGCAATGCACTAGTTAATTAGATTCAAGATTCAAAGATTCAGAGATTTTATTTGTCAATACTACTACATGTACAGGACATACAGGATAATTGAAATGTCATTTCTCTCTCTTCAGTGGTGTGCACAATATAAAAAAGGAATAAAGCTGGAAAAACAATAGCAGCAGTCTGTGTACAGTAACGATACCCGGAGTGCAAATAACGGTAATAGATAAAACCCAGACATCCCATAGTGGAAATAAAGATAAATGATAAAACCCAGCAATCTTATATACAGAAAAGGTAGAACAGTAATACTCGTAGTTGCAAGTTCAATGCGGTAGTGTAGGTGCAGACAGTGACAGATTGGACTCCAGCACATGATCAATATTGCAATAACAGCAATTAATTAATAATTCAATTAGTAATTATTTGATCAGTCTCATAATCTGGGTGTCAGTTCTTGACACTGTACAATTCTAGAGTCTGGACAGAGAAAAGTACACCTGTGAACAGTTTAGTCATTTGAATGAAGAAAACCAAAGTGACAATAGACATCTGTAGTACTTGTAAAATGGGAAGATAACCAAAGGTAGCATGAACAGTGGTAATTTTGCATATATGAAGAAACGGCAATATTTACATATTTACAGGTCTTGCATATGTGAAATAAGGCTAGAATGTGATTGTGTGGCAGAATGGGGAGTTAGTGAAATGATTATGACAAAAATTAAGTATAATGCAAAGCTAATGAAAAAGGAATTTGGAAAAAGTGTTATGAAAAAGAAGAAAACATATTAACTTTACACTATTCTCAAAAAGGAACAGTAATTACAGAAAAGGCTATGGCTGAAATGGATAAAGTGTGTCTTTGCCAGCCAGTGCATCATGACATGCACTACACAAAGAGCAGAGATAAACAAACCCATCATCTGGTCAGTCACTGCAACAGATACTGGAGTCAGTTTGTCTTGACCTGTCCTTGCTACTGATAATACCTCTATCTGTTAAGAATGTGCCGCTAGTCCAGCAAAAACTAGTGGTACTCAAATACTTTGAAAGCAGTTTCATGAAATGGTCAGTCAGAGGGCAGCTCATGCCGGCTCGGACGTTGCCCGGGTTTGGAGGGTCGGGAGTTCCTGGCAGCGGAGGGCGGGGGACAGAGCTGCGTAGAGGAATCTGATCAGACCTAAATGAAACAGTCATTGTCGCCCGCGACAGACTGCTATGATGATGATGATGATGATGATGATGATGATGTGTCTTTGAAGCTAATGCTGTTAGCTACCTTACTTTCTTAGAGTGGCTGGGTTCACAAGAGACTCAGACCGACACAGAACAGAATGTTCAAGCCTCAGGGGGTCACAGGTGCTGGAGGATTGGGCTTTGATATTTCTGCTTTGTCCATCCTCGATTGGGGATGGGCCTTGGCTTTAGGGGTCCTCTCTGTGGTTCTGTGCCCACGAGGTCTTGACCTAGGAGGGATCTTCTGTGAAGTGGGAGCCCAGTAAAGGGCCCGCAGCTGGTGGTCAAACTGGATTAGCTAGGGATGCTCTAAAGTGTGTGGCTATGCTTGAGTTACAGAAAAATCAAGGTTAAAGAAAAATCAAAGCTTGGGTGGCTTAGAAAAAGAAAAATTGAGAATTACTTCCACCAGTCACTGCTTATTAGTGAAGGTGGCAAAGCTTTCAAGAAAAATCCAAAAAGTATCGAAGTTTAAGTGGCTAAAGCATTCTAGGAACAAAGAAAGCTTCAGTTTACCATGTGTCATGTCCTGGACATGGTTTGAGACCATGTCCACTCTTTCTGTTGGGTTTTTTGGGTTTATATCACTGTTTGCATTCTGTTATTGTTTGTTCCTTGTTCTCCTTAGTTCTAGCTCAGCTTTTATTTTGAAAGGTTTTTGTTTTTTCCTGTCTGGCCTTTTCTTTCCCTTGTTATCATTTAGTTAATTATTGCTCTCAGCTGTCCTTAGTTTGATTAATTTCTGTGCCACTATTTATAGATGTCGTTTTTGGTTTTTCATTGCTGGGACATTGTCGCAGTATCGAGAGATACGGGTTGTTCCTCCGGCATCCATTATCACTCTGTACTTTGTCTATGTTATGTATGTTTGACAGCCCTGGACTGTCTTCACGTTTCCAGCTTCTGGTCTTGGAATAAGTCCTTTTGCACTACACTGTGCCCGCCTGAAGGAGTCATTTTCTGTCTGTCAGAGGCAGCCCCTGAGAGAATGTTCCACCCAACAGACTCTACGAGCATGGATTTTACACTCTTTGGACTGGACGAGGATGAATGTTGAGGAGCCGGGCTAATTCAGGATTTCATTTTGAATGCCCGGGCTTCCCTCACTCCGGAGGTGGCCATGGGGTACCTCGATGCCATGGCGGAGGTGATCAAGGCGTATCCCAGTTTGTGGAGCTACCTTGAGCTCACCGGACTACTAATCACTGTGCCAAACCTCCAGAGATCACTTTCCGGAATGGTGAGAAGCACTTGCCCTCTGTTTGAACTTGTGCCGACAATAGATAGATAGATAGATAGATAGATAGATCAACAGATGTACTGTATTGATCCCAAACTGGGAAATTACAGTGTAACAACAGCATGAAAGTAGAAGACCAAAATGACAGAGACACACACAGCATAATAGACAAAGGGATTACCCATGGAACGTAAAACTGCCTAACTAACTTATATACATCGTAGATGAATAGATGGTGACCCATATAGATACATTAATCATACCCGCTGTACAAGGCAGGACTATCAGGTGCAGGGTGAAATGTGAGGTACCAGCCAGACTGCGAGCAGCAGTACAGTGAAATGGCATGTAACAGGAAAGATTTTTGGCATCTAACCATTCGGCAGCGAAGCTGTAGCAGTCTGCTGGAGAAAGTGCTCCGTTGTCTGCCCAGTGTGTGGTGAAGGGGGTGATCAGGATTGTCCATGATGGATCACAGTTTGTTTAGTGTCCTCCTCTCCACCACAGTCTCAAAGGTCTCCGGCCTTAGACTAATCACAGAGCCAGTACTCTTGATAATCTTGTCAAGTCTGTTGGTGTCGCTGGCTCTGATAGTGTTACCCCAGCAGACAGCAACAAAGAAGATGGCGCTGGCAACAGCGGCCTGGTAGAAAACCTCCAGCATCCTGTTGCCCACACTGAAGGATCTCATCTTCCTCAGAAAGTAGAGTCTGCTCATCCGCTTCTTGTATGCAGCATCGGTGTTAGATTTCCAGTCCAGTCCATTGCTGATCATGACACCCAGGTATTTGTAGTTCTCCACTACCTCCACATCATCCCCCCTAATCTGCAATGGCTGTGAAGGCGTCCTCTTCTTCCTGAAGTCAATCACCATCTCCAGAGCATCCCCAGATTCCTACCTCTCACCAACTCTGGCACCACGGAAGCCTGTTCCGACAGTAAAACATCACCTGGCTTCCACAACCTCCACGTACCTCACCTCAACTCCAACACAAGCTCCACTCTGTCTTCCAGTTCAGGCTTCATCTCTCCGCCATTCTCCAAACACCTCACGTCTCGCTCCAGCTCCATGGCCGGTTCCATCTCCTTGCCGCTGCTCAGCAGCCCCTCGGCTGAGAACACTGGTTTGAGAATGTGATAAAAGGGAGCAGATTCACACGTAGGGGCAGTCTTTACTGTGAATCCACCAATCAAGGATTTGTATGATTAAAGCCTTATTCATGCTGCATTTCCCCTCTGGTCTGCTTTGGTCTGCGTGCGCTTTGGACGAGCCCGGCACGCACGCGGTGTTGTACATGCTCACTTTTTTCGTCTATCAGGCCAAACAGTTGACACATGCGTACAACTGTTATTTGTAGTTTTGCCCCAGCCCTATGGGTGGCACAAATACACTAACACACCAGTTTCACTGGCTATAAAACACGAGAGAGACACACTTTTTTTGTAGCAACAACAATGGCATAATTTCAAGGAAAAGGAGGAATTACCGTTTTCCAGTGCTCTTCTCTGCTCAAGCTTCTGCTGCTGCAATAGGATTCCTGTATGTTTATTCTCATCTTCCGCCTCCTCATTGGCTTCCTCGTCTACTTTGTCTTTGTATGCTGTGTTGGTAGCGCCATCTTGTGAATGGGACATTCAGTTTTGCGCATGCTCTGTCAATGCGTTCAGACCATGGGCAGGCCGCGTGGTTACAAAATTTGGGCTGCATGCAGTCACCCGCAGTAGAGCCCTGCGTACACTAGCGAAGTGGAGACAATGATGTAAATTTCATCACACGAGGTTGCGTGTACGTGGACAGTGGAGGTGTAGCATGAATCCGGCTTAACGCTCTACCCCCCTGTGGGAGCTAGCTCACTCAGAGGGATGTGTTGGTCACATGATGTAAAAAGCATTGAGTTCTATGCAAATTAACCTGCTCCAGCTTGAGGAAGAAAAAGGGTTTCAACTAAATTCTTAGAGATGCTTAATTATCACAGAACTAGGCACGAGTTGTCTAAAACACAGGTCTATATGATTTTTCTAAACTATGAGGATTCATAATTAAGAAAAGCATGCACAAATAAAATATTTATAACAACAGGTAATACAACAGAGTCAGGAGCTTCTCGGGAACTCTTCTCTTCTTCACTGGGGCAGTTCTTGGGTAGGCGCAATCATAAAAGTCACAAGTCTCAGATGAAAGTCATTTGTTCTTCCAGCTCCTCTGCTCCACTTCCCACAGAGGTGTGAAAGGTCTCTGGGGTGGTGAGAAGGGGAGTGGGAGGGGGTGTCATGGAGTGGCACTCAGGGTGCGTTCAGATGGCCACTGTTTGGTCCGGACCAAAGGTGTGTAATGGCATGGGGAACAGATGATTAGATTTTGGTGAGGAGCTGAGAGTGCATACCTCCACCAAGGGCTTTGTTTGTATTTGTGCAGCAGGATTACACAAAAACTACTGGATGGATTTGGATGAAATTTTCACCAGAGGTGCTTTGTGGGCTAGAGATGAACCCATTACATTTTGGTGATGATCTGAGAATGCATACCTCAGCCAAGGTTCTTATCTTACTGGACAGACTTTGATGCAATTTTCACCAGATCTGGCTCATGGCCTACACACAAACTCATTACATTTTGGAGGCAATCCATGAGGGACGGAAGGAGCCTTGGTGAAGGTATGCACTCTCTGAGTGCTTTTCTAGTTTTGCTCATGAGTTGGTTTTTTTTTTAAACTTTTTATTTATGAACATTTTTCATTTATAAAACACAAACACAAACATATGAGGTCACGGGACGATTATTGTGAAACAAATCACATATAATAAAAATATACATTTCAAAATCCACATACTAATTAATAATGCCACAGTCTGTAAAGTCTAGCCATTTTTTCCATCGTCTTTTTCCTAGCTCCTCTTGGAGCCGCATGGCATAGGTCATGCGTTCCATAAGTCTTATATTTTCTATTATGAAGGTGAAAAGGTTCAGTGTGGGAGGCTGTTTTTGTGACCAGCACTTTGTTATGGCCTTTTGGGCTGATGCCAAAAAGATTTTCAGGAGATAAGTATCATCTGCAGTCAACTTGTCCGGAAAGCATCCAAGATATAACAAAATAAAAGAGCAGCTGATATTAAAGCCCAATGTTTTAGAAGTGACATTTGCTACGTCTGTCCAGAAAGGCTGAATGAGTGGGCAAGACCAAAAATGTGCCCATAGTCTGCTGTTGTTTCCCCACATTCTCTCCAGCAGTGTGCAGGAACTGTGCTGGACTTGGATTTCTGATTGGGTGCTATGAAAAAAACAAATAAGGGTCTTCCAGCAAAAGTCCCTCCAGGTGCCGGAGTTGGTAGATGAGAAGTGAACCTCCCAAATCCTTGTCCACATGTCTTCATTTATTACAGTGTTCATTTCCTTTTCCCATTTTGCTCTATATATGTTGTTGAGTCTGTTTTAAGTGTCATTAAACTGCGGTATAGCTTACTAACAAGGCTTTTAAGACTTGTTGACTTATATGCACTAATAAAAATATTGAGAAATAGTGAAGATTCTTTAATATTGCTGCTTTGTATCCTTTTGGTAATTAAGTCGCAAAGCTGCAAGTATCTGAAAAAATCTTGTTTCTCCAAGTTATACCTCCTGCATAAAGTATCGAATGACATTAAATTTGATTTCTCATACATTGTACACACAGCGGTAAGACCACTGAATGCCCGCTGTCAGAATCTAGAATCATGTGAGGCGGGTAGGAAGTCAGGATCATACGCTGGCCATCTGAGAAGTTTAACTTCTTCCTGGAGTTTTAGTTTTCTTATCTCTGATTTCCAGATTTTAAATGTCAGGTTAACCCACTGACTAGTTGTTGAAATGGTTTCACTTTCAAGGGTACCTAGTTTAGATTGAAATGGAACATCAGATAAAGACATCTCAATTGTTTTCCATTTTGCATAATAAGATGGGTCACACAAACAAACCAGCGGCCTCAGTTGGGCTGATATGTAGTAGTCTCGTAAAGAGGGCAGAGCCTGCCCCCCCCCCCATCTCCTTCGGCATCTGTAAAGTAAATTACCTAACTCTTGGTCTCTTTTTAAGCCAAATGAACCTTGAAATATATTTATTCCATTCTCTATACTGTTTGTCAGGAATTGGTACTGGCAGAGATAAGAAGAGCTATAACAATTTAGGAAGGATGTTCATCTTGATTACCTGTATTCTGTTGCCAAAGTCAAGGGGGAGCAAGCTCCAGCTGTCAAAATTACTAATTATTTCTTTGTTTAGTCGGTTGTAATTCTTACCATACAGTTGTGACAAATCTTTGGGTAGATACACTCCTCTAAGTATTTTATATGGTCAGAGTACCAATTAAAATTATATTTAGATGTTAATTCCTGTCCAGGATGAAAATTGAAAGTCATGACCTGAGTTTTATGGATATTAAGAGCATAGCCAGAAAACGAACCGTACATTTCTAACATTTTCATCAACACTGGTAAACCAGAGACTGGGTCTGAGATTGTGATCAACACATCGTACGCATACAAGCACAATTTATATTCCTCCTTACCAATTTGAATACCCTTTAGTGCAGTCTCCTGGCGTATTGCTTGTGCTAAAGGCTCTATAAATAAATTAAATAAATTAGGGCTTCCGGGACAACCCTGTCTACAACCACGTTGTAGTTGTACAGAGTTAGAGAGACTCCCATTTATTTTTATTCTAGCAGTAGAGGAAGAGTAAAGCACTTGAATGCATTTTATAAAATCAGTGCAGAAGCCAAATCTCTTCATTACTAAATAGAGAAAGTGTCACTGAACTGAATCAAAAGCTTTTTCAGCGTCAAGACTGAGAATAACTGAATTTATCTTTCTCTTATTAATCTGTTTAATTATATGTAAAGCTCTCCTTATGTTATCCTGGGTTTGTCTGTTTTTTAGGAAACCACTTTGTCTCCATCAGTCAGTGACGGCATCAATGTCCATTCGCCTGACCAAAATAGCTGTGTATAATTTATAATCCATGCTCAATACACTTATTGGTCTATATGATTTGCAGTCTGTTTTATCTTTTCCCTCTTTCGGTGTAACGGGTATGAAGGCTTCCTTCCAGGACGGCGGTATAGGGCCTCCTTTCAGAATGTAATTAAAACTGGTTTCTAGTAAAGGTATCAGACTTTCTTTCATTTTCTTGTGCCATTCAGGCAGGAACCCATCGGTAACGGGTGATTTATTAGATTTAAGATTAGAGATGGCCTTATCAATTTCCTCACATGTTATTGGTGTCATAAGCTTATTATTTGCATCTCTACCGAGTGAGGAAAGATCCAAAGAGTCCAAAAAGTCAACTACTACATTTTTATTAACCGGCACAGATTGACTATATAGACATTTGTAATATGTTTCAAATGGTTTTTGGATACCATCTAAATCAGTTAAAATGTTGTGACTTATAGGATCTTTTATTTTATAAATTGAATTTTCAGCTTGTTTCTTCTTGGGCCGCCATGCCAGCAGTTTAGACGCCTTGGGTCCTACCTCATAATAACTCTGTTTCATAAACCGTACATTTTTCTCTACTTCCTCACCTAGTATCCTATCTATGTCTTGTTTAACTTGTCTTGTTTGTTGTGTCACAGTGGGACTTTTCTTTGTCAGTTGTGTTTTCTCTGAATCTTTCAGTCTCTCTTGTAGTTGTAACAATTCTTGGGTCTTTTGCTTTTTAAACATGGCCGACCTTGCAATTATTTTCCCCCTCAGAACAGCTTTAGCTGTATCCCATACAATGCTAGGGTTTGTCTCGCCATTATTATTATCCTGTAAGTACAGGTTTAAATCGGTTGTCATGGACTGTAGAAAGGAGAGATCATTTAGCATACCTGTGTTTAATCTCCATAATGTTTTTCTCTGTCTGCCGTCAAAGTGTAAACTTAGGTAAATTCCAGAATGGTCAGAAATATCTCTTTGACCAAGTCTACATTCTTTTATCCTGTTTAAGTCCTTATTATACATGAAACAATAATCTATCCTTGAGTGAAGAGAGTGGCGTGCAGAATAAAATGTAAATCCTGGGGCGGATCTGTGTACAGAGCGTCATACATCAGTAAGTCCTAAGTCTGAAAGCATTTTTTTTTTACACGTTTCTCTATAGGCAAGTGTTTTCTTCTGGTGTTTGTTGTATCCAATTGGGGGTTTAACAATAAATTAAAATCTCCAGCACAAATTAAAGGTCCATAAGATTCTTTGCTAATCAGATCAAAGACTTTTGTATAGAAACTAATATTACTCCCAGGGGGAGCGTATACATTCAATAGTGTAACCTCTTTATGATCAATTTTACCTTTCACTAAAATAAATCTGCCTTCTTTGTCGCTTAATTCAGATATAAATTCAAACTTAATTCTATTACAGATCAAGATAGCTACTCCTCGTTTTTTGCCACTTCTATGAGAGGAATAATAGGGATTTTTGAAACCCATTTTTTTATTTATCATGTTCTGTGCTAGATGAGTTTCTTGCCAGTATGCAATATCTACTTTCTCTTTTTTCATTTTAACCACCAGTTTACTTCTTTTTACAGGATTATTTACTCCATTAACATTTAGTGACAGTAAATTATAGTATCTAGAAGACATAGCTTAACATGTGAAAACAAAATGTCATCCCGGACCTCAGAACAGTAACTACAGAACATGAATGCACTGAACAATGAAACAACACAACTGGGCTTCCAATAAGAAGGATACAGTATGGTCCTTGAAAAAAGAGGGGACTGGCCACAAGGTGGGGCCCCTCTCCACGACGAGCATCGTGGGAAAAAACAAAGAAACAAACCAAAAAAAACCCCAATAATAATAATAAAGTAAAACCAGTAATAAAGTAAGAATAAAGTAGTCTGGTGACCCTCAGTTCGAGTTTGCAGGCACTAGCCCTTTCATCAATAGTGAGATCAGATAAGGCTATAAAGTCATGTTCATGAGCAATCCAGAGGAGCTGTTCTTACCATAGTAACGCCGTATGTTCTCGCAGAGTACTCACTAGTCCACCGTTGTTTCTTCTGATGTCCACCGAAACTCCCTCAGCTTCTCCTGGATGTGTTTATGGAAAACCCCACGGCGGGTCCTCTGCGTCTCCCATGGCAAAAGCTGCTTGAGTGTCTCCTCCGTCATCGTCTGGGCAGCTCTGCTTCTGGCGGCGGTAATCTGGACCGTGGCGATGCCTCACTTTTGTAAATCTTCCGCTGCTTCTGTGGCACTATTGTAAAGAACACTTTCTGATACGTAAAAGACGCGCATCTTGTTGAGTGGAGTTTGAAAGCGAATCCCTTTCTCCTTCACAGCTCTTTCAACAGGGATATATTCCTTTCTTCTTTTCTGTACTTCCACCGCATAGTCATGGTCAAAATACACTTGCATGTTGTGAAGACGTATTACCTTTCTCCATGCAGCGCGGAGTGTCTCTTCCTTAACTGTGAATTGAAGAAAGCGGACTATTATTGAACATGGCGGGGCACTCGCTGGCGGCTTTGGACCCAAGGCACGATGGGCGCGCTCAATGCCAAGGTCATAGTCTTGGCCCAGAACATCACCAAACTCTTTTTTAATGAGACTTTCGACAAAGGAAGTCACAGATGTGCCTTGCTCTGAGTCCTCGGGTACCCCGTATATGCGAATATTGTTCTGCCTGGCCCGACCCTCCATTTCGGATACTTTATTCTCAAGTGCCCGCTGGTATTGTAGCAGCTGAACAAGCATGTCTTTAACGCCAATGTCCCAACTCTCCATTTCTGCCATATTTTCTTCAACCTGTTTTATACATTTCCCCACATCATGCACTTGTCTAGTGGTCTCCTGGAGCTGTTGCTGTACTTCTGCTGTGAGCTCATCCATTTGTTTCTTCATGTCCTCACGAATTACTGAGCGAAAATCTTGTACATCTGTTTTTAATTCAGCTCGAAGAGTTGCCATTCCAGCTGCCATGGCCTCGCTCACGGCAACTCGAATCAAGTCCAGGTTAGCCATGCGGTCGCCATGTTGGTCCGATGCTAGGACCGTTTCATTAGCTGAGACTTCTTTTGCCATTTCATTATCAGGGTTGTTTCGTAGCCCGTATCCGCCTTTCTTGGATTTGTCCCCGCTCATTATGACAACAGAATATTGCCGTTTTTCCCAGATTTAGAGCTCGAGTCCAGGGGAAAATAGAGCTAGCGCCAGAGCTCAGTTTTTATGCGTCCATGCTGTTGCGCGTCACCAGAAGACCCCTGCTCATGAGTTTTGACTTCAGAAACACTTCTCTAATAACTCGTCTATATCCCAGTCACTGGCTTAGAATATAAGAGTCTTTTTTTTTTTTTTGTAAATTCTGGTCCCAATGAAGCACAGTTTGTTTCATGATATATCAAGGCCAAGTTATGTCCCTTTTGACTTTATAATAATAATATTAATAATAATAATTAATTGTGGAACTGTAATTTCCCAGTTTGGGATCAGTAAAGTACATCTATCTGTCTGTCTGTCTGGGTTATAAAAGGAAAATTTCACTGACGAAGCACGTTTTTCCCTGAAGTTCAATGAGGTTTTCTTATCTTTAGTGATTTTCTCGGTACAGCAACTATGGAGGATAACAAAGGGAGAAGACACGAACCGAAACTGTTGAACCTCACTGCCATTGCCTCCTCTCCACTTCTCCCTCACCTAACACTGCTGGTTGGCTGGCAGCCAGCCATCCATCACTGAGAGGAAGACACTGCAGCAGCGCAGAGGGCGAGGCATGCAAACAAATGACACTCACCACTCAGGCTGCGTGCGAAAAAAAAAAAAAAAATCCCCCAACACTCCACACAATCAAGTCTGTGTTTCTGATGTGTGGGTATAAGGGGCAAAACAGCATGGGAAATGATGTTGTGATCAAAAGAATTGTGTGAGTAAGAAAGAAATGTGAGCCGCACAGAGAGAGAAAGTGATGTAAAATGGAGAGCATGAGAACTGTTTTTGTTTGAGGGAATCTTGGAGCGTATGGTATAGAGGAAGATAGGTCGTGCATGTTTGGGCCTAGAGGGAAAAGGCTGATTGGAAGATCAAAAGTGGAACGGACTGTGACATTCTGGAAGCTGCAGATTCCCTTTGGTGGTGTTTAGAGCTTAAAAAGGCACCATAGGGACCTGAGTGAGCAGGTGCTAGGTTTATATTTAACTGTATATGTGCTTTTTTCTGTATATACTGAAGCAGTATTACACAAGAGGGAGTGCTGTATCAGTGAATATATTAACTGCGATGATTTGTCGTAAGCCCAGCGTGTAGCAAGGCGTGAAGTGAACGTGTAATGTCACTTTTATACAGCAGTTCCATAAGTATAGTTTATTAAATGACAGCCATACAGGACAAAATATTAAGATTTTTGTTTGTTTAACTAGTTATATTGCTCTGTCAAGAAAAACAGTCCCTTCTAAATGTACCGTTAACTGTTGCTAAGCACCACAATGAGCATAATGTAGAAATGAATAGGTACATTGTCATTTCAGATGCATGCAAACAAATTAAATGTTGTCCAGTGCAGAAGTTATTTTTTATTCATTTAATCTTTATTTATATAGGGTAGGTCCATTGAGAGGGAACCTCTCTGTTTCAAAGACTCCCTGTTCACATTCACGCAGATACACATTCATACCTGCAAGCTGTCCAGTACAACCACAGACTGACCTGTGGCCACTGAGCAGCTCCACTGGAGCAGCTGGGGTTAAGGGCCTTGCTCAAAGGCACCACAGTGGGGTTAATCAGGGTGGGGCAAACACTGCTATGTTATCTGTCCCACCCAGATCTGATCCTGCTGGTCCTGGGATTGAGCCGGTGACCCTCTGGGCCCTCATGTATAAAGGATTGTGCAGCTTTCTTACTGAAATTTGGCATACTCGCAAAATTTGAAAAGTACTGTACGTGCACACAAAAATTTTCATATTTATGACTTCCGGTCTGGACGCCATGGCGACTGCAGCTTAACACTGAAGTTCTCAGACCCAATTCAGGATAACACCTTGAAAATCAAACTTAACGGATTTTTGGAGGAGTGAAAATCAAAAGACAAAATCATCATGTCTAAAGGAAAACAGAAGAAACTGAAATTCTCCAGGCCAGGACACGTATCGGCCGGAGAATCCGAACTGGAAGATCTCCGTTCAGAAGACGAGGAACTGGTGATAGCTAACAAAAGGGTTAGCCTGAAATCACTATTTGAGGAGCTACGACGATTTCGCCGAGATGTTACGGCCGAATTTCGGGAATTCAGAGAAGAATTGAAAAGGACAAACAGCAGAGTGGACCAGGCCGAGAACCGAATCTTGGAAACAGAGGATCGAATAAAAGTGCTCGAAGATTCTGTGCTAGACCTACGCAAAAGACAAGCAGCTATAGAGGCTAAGCTAACCGACCAAGAAGGAAAACAAAGAAGAGACAACATAAGAATTCATGGTCTGATAGAAGGAACCGAAAATGGTTTTAACTCAATGGCAGAATGCGTGGAATCCTTACTAAGAGAGAAATTGGATATTCCACAAACCACCGACTTGAAGATAGAAAAGGCACATCGTTCATTAGCCGCTAGGCCGGCGGCGGAAGCGCCCCCACGTTCGGTGTTGGTAAGATTTTCCAATTTCAAAATAAAACAAGAGGTTGTAAGACTGGCCTGGCAGAAAAAAGGATTTATGCACCAGGAGAGAAAAGTCTACGTGGAACACGATTACGCCCCGGAGGTCCTTAAAAAGCGCAGGGAATACAATGACGCAAAAAAGGTGTTAAGAGAGAAGAAATTGCGCTTTCAGACACCATTTCCTGCGAAGTTAAGGGTCTTCTACGGCGATGAAACGTGTCTCTATAATTCGGCGGAAGAAGCAACAGCTGACATGGCGAAAAGAGGCCTCCCGGTAACGGTATTTAAACCCCCAGCAGACCCGAGTGAGAAGATCAGAGCTCAAACATGGACAACACAAAGACCTTCAAAATCCACGGACCAGCAGCGGGAAACCCAGCACCAGAGCGTCGCGGATAAACTATCCGTTTTCAGGTTGGAATAGCGACCTTTTTTTTTTTTTTTTTTTTTTTTTTTTTTCTCTTGAATCAATCCGCACATCCAACCCCCCTCATACAAGGTAACAAACATTAAAGGAGATGCATACTCAGCATGTGGTAAAACATTTCATGGAACAATCATATTATTTGAAACAAATAAGCCTTTGTAATAATAAAAAAAAAAGCTTGTTAAAATAGAAATGTGACAATAATCCACATGTTCTCCTCATACTAACAAATACTGTTTTTGTGTGAGTGTTTGATGTGATGGGGGTGGGAGGGTGCACACAATTTCACAGGGTTTAGGCATAAAAGGAAAAAAAAAAAAAAATCATTACAAGTTTGGATTGGGTTCTGAAACTCACGTTAAAAGCATGGGACTACTTTCAGTGGTAAGAGAGGGCCCTCAACACGTAACAGAGTTTGAGGAATTTCCCTCAGAGCCTTCACTCCATCAAGGCTCTTACAGGGTCTTTAAAAAGACCTCAGCTCAGGAAGTTCTTATGACAGCTTTTTGTTTTAAAGTTTTTTACACTATGTTCTTAATGTTTTTCTTGTTTTTAATGTTCTTTCAGTTTCTGAGTAGCACAAAAGAGGGCCACCACACAGTTATACTAAACAAAACAACACAATGGAGAAACAGGGTGTAACCAAAATAATTTCATATAATGTAAAAGGAATCCTGAATCCAGTTAAAAGATCCAAGATTCTAGGCAAAATGAAAAAAGACAAAGCAGGAATAATACTTTTACAAGAAACCCACCTAACAGACGTGGAACACAATAAACTCAGTAGACAAGGGTTTAAAATGATCTCTTCATCTTCATATAAATCAGGGAGGAGGAGGGGAGTAGCGACATTGATATCAACCAAAATTACATTTGAAAAAAAATCAGAACACAAAGATAAAGAAGGGAGATACAGTTTGGTAACTGGGCGGCTAGAGGGAGAAGATATCACCCTGCTGAATGTGTATGCTCCCCCAGGGGCTAACTGGAAATTTTATAAAAATGTATTCGACCTAATGATAACTAAAGCTCAAGGTTTAGTGATATGTGGTGGGGACTTCAGTCTTAGACTGAATCCATACTGGGATGCTTCTGGTAATTCCCCACATCAAAATAACACCCAAAACAGGAAGACTCGGATGCTACTAAAAGAATTGGGAATCTGTGACGTGTGGAGGGAACTCAACCCCAGTGTAAAAGACTATACATTTTACTCAACTCCACATTCATCTTACTCAAGGATTGACTATTTTTTTATGTTTAATAGAGACATTGGAAGAGTAAAAACATGTAAAATAGGACTGATGGATCTCTCCGACCACAGTCCGATCTACATGGACTTAAATATCCAAAAATACACAAATAATACATTTTCTTGGAGGTTAAATTCAAATGTCCTGAAAGGACCATTGAAAGATGAATTGGAATCAGATATTCTCAGATATTTGGAAGATAACGATAATGGAGAAGTATCCCCTTTAATACTGTGGGATGCATGTAAAGCTGTAATAAGAGGAAAGATTATTGCAAAACTGGCAACCCAAAAGAAACTAAGACAAGAAAAACTATCCACATTAGAGTCAGAACTTAGGAACCTAGAAAAAGAACACAAAGGCAACACTCATTCTACTGACTCGCTCAAGATTAAGGAAATTAAAAACCAAATAAATGAGATCTACACAATAGAAATCCAGAAGAAACTTACATTTCTGAAACAAAAATACTATGAAGCAGGCAGTAAATCGGCAAAATTGCTAGCCTATAAATTGAGGAAACATCAAACAGAAAGAGCAATCTACAAAATCAGAGACCCAGTATCAAAGGAAATAAAATTCAGAATTCAGGATATTCTTAAAAACTTCGAGAATTACTATAAGAACTTATACTCCCACAAAAAACATAAAAACGCATCCGAGGCATTCCTAAACACATTAAACCTTCCCCAACTTACGGAGTCACAAAATAAAACACTACTGTCAGAAATACATCCTAAAGAATTGGAAAAAGCAATTATGAAACTTAAAGCTAACAAATCCCCAGGAGCTGATGGCTATACAGCAGAGTGGTACAAAACCTTTAAACAGCAACTATCTCCTCTCCTCCTGAAAACATTTAATTATGTCCTCCACACAGGGGAAATCCCCCCCTCCTGGAGAGAAGGGGTCATTGCAGTTATACCTAAACCTGAAAAGGATAAACTAGAGTGCTCCAACTACAGACCAATCAGTGTACTAAATCAGGACTATAAGCTTTTTACCATTATCCTTGCCAAAAGGTTAGAAAATATACTGACAGACCTAATTCATTTAGACCAAACAGGTTTTATAAGACAAAGACAGACACAAGACAACATTCGACGCACTTTACACATAATTCATCATATAAAAAAATATAACTTAAATGCAGTCATATTGGGATTAGATGCTGAAAAAGCATTCGATTCGGTTGACTGGTCTTTTCTATATAGAATCTTATCCAGTTTCAATTTTCATAACAACTTCATTAGAACTATACAGGCATTATATAAAAAACCAACAGCTAAAATAAGGATTAACGGTAATTTATCATCATCTTTTGAACTGGAAAGAGGATGTCGTCAGGGCTGCCCCCTGTCTCCACTGCTCTTTGCAATCTTCATAGAACCTCTGAGCCAATGGATAAGACAAAACCAAAAAATTCAAGGTATTACACTTGGTCAGAAGGAACATAAAATAGCACTCTTTGCTGATGACATTTTAATATACCTAGGGCAGCCGGACACTTCTTTACCAGAACTAACCTCAGTTTTTTCAGTGTATGGAGATTTATCGGGGTACAAATTAAATATGCATAAAACCCAAGTTTTAACATTCAACTATGACCCAAATCATTATTCACTAAGCAAACTCAAAACTAACTGGGAGTCGGAATCTATGAAATATCTGGGGGTCAATATCCCGAAACAACTCAACAAAATTATATCACTAAACTATGATCCACTGGTGACAAAAATAAAATATGACCTAGCAAGATGGAATATGATACCATTCTTGGGTACTGCACAAAGAATTGAAGCAGTCAAAATGAATATACTTCCACGTCTTCTATACCTTTTCCAAACAATACCGGTAGAACCTCCCAAAAAAACATGGCAGGAGCTGGACAGAAGGATCTCAAGATTCATATGGCAGGGCAAGAGACCTAGAATCAGATATAGAACCCTACAGCTAAACAAAGACAAAGGTGGGCTCGCGCTGCCAAATATCAGGGACTACTTTAAAGCCGCACAAATTAAAACTTTAGTAGAGATATGTAACCCAGTCTACACTGCACAATGGAAGGAGATCGAATGCCAAATAACAAGTGACATCCCCCTACAGGCGATACTAGGGAACAATGTCTTACCTAAGCTTTTGAATAACACTAACCCGTGGATAGAGACCCCGCTAAAAATTTGGTTTAAGATAGTCAGAGAGAATCAAACTAAAGAGCCCTATCGACTTCTGCAATGGATCGCCTATGATCAGGACTTTACTCCTAATAAAACAGACACCAGATTTAAAAAGTGGAAGGAGAAAGGGCTGATAAAATATTACGATTTTTTTAAAGGGCAAATCTTAAGAAGTTTTGAAGATTTGAAAAAACAAGGCCTAATAAATCAAGACCTTTACAGGTTCTTCCAGTTTAGACACCACATAAACAATATACTTAAAAAGGAGGTTTTGGAAAGGGCCCAGTCAGGTGTTCTGAAGGTCTTCTTAATGGCATATAAAGGGATCCCAGGGATCAGATACATTTCTAAAATATACCAAGGTCTTCAAGACTTAAAAGGAGACAACACATCTTATATAAAAGAGAGATGGGAAAAAGAGGGGAATTTCACTTTACAACTGGAAATATGGGAAAAGCTAAATAAACAGCAATGGAAAAGTACCTCATCCCTGCAGTGGAGAGAATTTGGATGGAAAAACTTGGCAAGATTTTTCAGAACACCTGCACAAAACAAATTTACCCATAAGGGATTGAACTGTTGGCGCTTGTGTGGTGAAAAGACTGCAAATCATTTTCATGTGTTTTGGTCATGCCCAGTTATCCACCAATATTGGACCAAGGTACAGACAATATTGGGGAAAATATTCAAAATTACAGTTCCCTTTTCTTTTGTAACTTTGTATTTGGGTTTACTACCGGACTCACTGGAAAGACGAGGAGAAAAATACTTATTCAATGTTTTAATATTGGCAAGCAAAAAAGCTCTAACTAAAAAATGGATGTTGAAGGACTGTCCTACACCTGAAGATTGGACTAACGTGAACCAAGACATTTACTCGATGGAAAAGTTGACATTCGCACTGAGACAGGACATGGATGTGTTCATGAACTTTTGGCAACCCTGGACCGCATATGTGTCTTCCATTAGATCTAATCTTTGACAAATACCATTTCAATAATGGTTCCGCTCTTTGTTCCAACGCTACTCAGATGCTCTTTTATCTTTATTTACTTACTTTTTCTTTTTGTTTGTTTTTTACTGGTTTGTTTTTTTTTTGTTTTTGTTATTTGTTTCTTGTTTTTTTTTCTCTTTAATTTCACTTTTTCTTTCACTTTAAAAAAAAAAAAAGGGGTGTTGTAAGAATTAATCTTCCAATGTTGTCAGATATCAGAAAATAAGGGAACATGTGATGAAAATGTAAACACTGCATTGCTGTAACGACCTGTATACCCTTTACAAAAACTTAAATAAAAAAAAAAAAAAAAAAAAATTCATATTTATAAAACTGCACAAGCCCGATTCTCCGCTCCTTTTCTTTATACATCCCACCTCACGTAAAAACCAGCACACGTGCACAATCTCTTTACTCCTCCCACTAATAACTATGTAAATAAAAAAAAAAAACGCCCCTTCTCTCACGCTTCTGTCAAACTATGATCGTCAGTCCTGCGGGAAAGCACAGCATAAAATAATAACTTCATGGAGTGTGATGTTGAGGTGTTGATAACGGAGGTGGAGGTCAGAAAAAATACTTTATTTTGTTCTGACCCTCCAGAATCAACAATAAACCTAAGTTTACCAAATGGATCATGTTACAATGACAGTTCATTCATTCATTTTTTTTTATTATTATTTCTGTCGGATCATAACAAAACAGAAAAGAAAAGGAAAGAGAACATACTTTGGACAGAAAGGGTGTAGGCTGAAGCAACAACTTGTGCCCACACCCCAGTTAATGCTGCCGACTCAGACTGAAATAAAATAAAATAAAATGGTCTGACATTAAAGTTTAAGTCTATAGATGGATCACTATATGACAGTGTGACGCAGGGAAGCTGAAACACGGGAAGAAAATGCTATGAAAGAAAGCCTTCGGTAATCCACATAGACAGATGTGATGTTACTGAGTAAAATAATAAAGTAAACAAACACCCCTGAATACCACTCCAATCTTACAGCTGAATTTATGCTAATTACAAACCAAATCTGTGTCAGAATCCAAATTACACAAGACACCCAAGAAGAAGCCTTTTATTTCCAGATTGTAATCTCCAAACAGAGATATTTTAGACTATGGAAACATCTCTTCACTCCGATACAGCTGCAAATGTCACTGCTGCAGCTACCAGGGTTCACCTGCAGGGGTCCGCATGTCCAGCTGCCTCGGCACTATTGTGCTGGAGCTGGGGCTCGATTAGAGGGCATTTTGCCACACAGAATTCCTCCCAGGAGAGATGGATCTATGCGTGTTGCCTCATGAGTCAAATGTGTAGTCTCTGGTAAATTTTTTTTAATCTCTATGTCACATGTACAGAGACGGGATCCAGTTTCCAGTGGCGCTGGTTTTGGACCATGGATGAGGCAGTTTATATCTGTGGGAAATTAGTTAATATTCATCGGGGTTTCACTGCGCTCAGTAAGCTGAGTTGTGGAGATAAATCTTATAATAATAATAATCATGTTTTTCAACCACTAATTCATAGACAAATCATTTTAACTGAAGAACAAACGTTATATTAAAACATTCTGTGAGTTTCAGCTGTTTTGTAGCTTAACAGACCCACCTGACAGAGTCAAACAGAATTTTGTGGAGAGCCTGTAACGTCTCACGAGAGGTGGAAACTTTGCAGCTCGGCCCGCAGATTCTCACATCATGTTTGTTTTTATACATCCCACTGTGTGCGTGAAAATCAGCACACACCGTGTTTTTGTGCATGCACACTGTTTATACATGAGGCCCCTGGTCACCAGTCCACATCCCTAACCATTAGGCCACCACTGCCTGAAGTTTAATACATACTGGTCACCTGTTGAGGAGGGTCTGTGGTCACTGTAACATTGTGCTGTTGGCTAGTTAATTGTTTTTCTCACTTATTTTGTATTATTTTTACCAGGGACTGTAATCACACCAGTAGCCATGCTAGCTGAGTTAGCTTAGCTTTAACTTGTGGCTCCACTTGATATAGTAACTCATCCACCCTATCATACACTACTCACAGAAAGTTAGGGATATTTGGCTTTTGGATGAAATTTATGGAAAATGTAAAAAGTTCACACTATAGTGATATTATATCATGAAAATAGGGCATTTAAGTAGGCATATGCAGTGGTGATTTCCTCATTTCAAACAATTTATTGAGACAAAAGCCAACAACAGTGTGGGTATACCACAACAAAAAATGACAATGTCTCAATAACTTGTCATGTGGACAGTTCAGTGGAGCAGTGGTTAGCGCTGTGGCAGCACAGTAAGAAGGTCACAGGATCTATTCCACCCTTGACTATTGTGGATTCGATCCCACCCCCTGACCATCAGTGACGCTTCTGTGTGGAGTTGGCCTGTTCTCCCCGTGTCTGTGTGGGTTTACTCCGGGCACTCCGGTTTCCTCCCACAGGTCAAAAACATGCAAGTTAGATTAATTGGAGACTCTAAATTGGCTCTAGGTGTGAATGTGTGTGAATGGTGACGGGATTGGTGCCATACTGTGGCTGCTTCATCCACCCAGGTTGATGCCCTGAATCTCTCTCTGGGGATTAATAAAGTATACAAAATACAAAAAAATGTGCCCTTGAGCATCAATTACAGCTTGATAACGATGTTTCATGCTGTTCACAAGTCAACTTATTGTCTGCTGAGGCATGGCATTCCACTTTTCTTGAAGGGCGGCCCTCAGGTCATTGAGGTTGTGAGGTGCAGGGTTACAAGCCTCTACATGGTAACTTAGCTGATCCCATAGGTTTTCTATGGGATTCAGGTCTGGAGAAAGTGCAGGCCACTCCATTTGAGGTACCCCAGCCTCCAGCAGCCGTTCACTAATGATGCGACCTCGATGACCTGAAGCATTGTCATCCATGAAGATGAAATTAGGCCTGTGTTGTTCATGCAGGGGCACAATGACTGGATAAATGATGTTATTCAGGTAGTATCGGCTTGTCACTGTACCATTCACAAGGTGTAGGGCAGTTCTGTAGTGACTAGACACACCTGCCCAGACAGTAACACCACCACCAAAGGCTTGTCTGGTGACAACAGTGGCTGATGCATAGCGCTCTCCTTGACGTCTCCAACATCATTGGCAGCCATTATTTCTGTTCAGTGTGAATTGACTTTCATCAGAGAAGAGCACTGAGGCCCACTGGTCCCTTGTCCAGCGTAAATGCTCACTGGTCCATGCAAGACAATGACGCATGTAACTGGTGGTGTGGTCAGGTACCCTTGCAGGTCATCTAGCACGCAGACCACGCTGATGTAGACAGTTTCAAATGGTCTGATGTGACACTTGGGTGCCTCTCACCTCCCTTGAATGTGCCTGGAGTTGAGTGGCATTCATAATCTGGTTCTGCAGGACACTGTTCACAATGAAGCGGTCATCAGCGTGGGATGTGGCCAAAGGACGTCCACTTCTCTGCCTTTCTGTGACTCTTCCAGTCTCTCTGTATCTCTGTTGCAACCTGCTGATGACAGTCTGTGAGACTCTAAGCTCAGTGGCTGTTTCCCTCTGAGAACATCCTGTTTGAAGCCTCGCAATGGCGAAGTACTGTTGATCAATTGTTAGGTGTTGTCTTGGTCTCATGATGTCAAAATGTGAACAGCATAATGAAGAGGACTGTTTAAATATCAGTTTTAATTGAACCAGAAAATTTGTTGGTCGATTCATGGATCAAACATCTGTTGTGAATTTTGTCATTAAGCAGCTTGTTAGAGAACAGCAAGTTATGCAAAAAGTACTGAAATATTGAACAGTTGGACATGTACATTCAAAAGGTTAGAGAAGGTTACATTAAGTTCACCTGGAAAGGTTATAGTGCACTTTAGGTGCATCCTGAAATTTCACCTGAAAGACAAATATCCCTAACTTTTTGTGAGTAGTGTATATTCCTGATTCCAGCCAAATAATCTACAAACACTTGAGCAATATTCCATGAGAAGCTTTGATTGTTGTTGATTATTGGGCAAAATACAATTATTTTGCTTTTAATTCTACACTCAGTAACTCATAATAACAAAAGGGAAAGCATACAGTCACACCTGATTTAGAACAATGGGATTATCTGCTAATTTTTGGTTTTGATAGGTGCTTATTAATTTACATTCAGGAATTTCACTCAGACTTTTTTGAAACAATCTCTCCTTCAGTCCCATTTTACTGTACACCAGCCATCTGTTGGAGGTCAAAAGTCAGTCAGTTTCTTATTTTGCAAAGATCTCACTGGAAAGGAGGGCGATGCTTTACTACAGTCACCCCAGCAGGGTCTAACTTGTTGCTTCGTGTGGTGTGTATTTTGTTTTATGGACTGCAGAGCAGCTAAAGCGACCACTGGAGGAGTATGTGAATAGGCGCTACCCCGGCCTGGTGAAGATCGTGAGGAACCAAAAGAGAGAGGGGCTGATCCGTGCCAGAATCGAGGGCTGGAAGGCGGCCACCGCCGAGGTGACGGGATTTTTTGATGCCCATGTGGAGTTCACAGCTCAGTGGTGAGAAAGTCTGGCTGTGTGGTTGAAATGTTCATTAGAGATGGACCGGCTGGAAAAATCTGAGTTATTGCAATGTTTTAGGATTTATTTTTTCTGATTTGGATTTCTTTATTACCACTTTCTGCAAAGGAAACAAAAAAATTAAATTATAAAATGTTCCTTTTATAAGGTAAAAAGGCGAAGTTCATCTTACTATTTTCATTTTTTTTCAGAAACAAACTTAATTAATACATAGGCATATTACTGCATCCCTTAGCAATGCTAATGGCTCCAGTACCGGTGTCATGATGGGGGAAAAAAAATTAGGCCAGAATGATGTGAAAAATATTACTGACTGTAGATTAATGAACGTGCTGGGACCACGGATGTCTTTTGGGGTGACTAGAATTTACTGAGAAGAGGTGAGCTATCTTGCTAGTTAGGCTAGCTG
Source organism: Pholidichthys leucotaenia (assembly GCA_020510985.1). NCBI lineage: Eukaryota > Metazoa > Chordata > Actinopteri > Cichliformes > Pholidichthyidae > Pholidichthys > Pholidichthys leucotaenia. The sequence continues at coordinate 284,249,238 of CM035847.1, read as the reverse complement.
TACTGTAACAATGTGAATTCTGAGGTTCTGTAAATGTGCCAGCTTCCACTCCACTGAGGAGAGGGTGTACCAGACCATCCTGGAGGCAGGTCTCTATCAGCTCTCTTAAAGGGGTCATTGACTGCGCTTTTTCCACATTTTAGCAGCTCAAACGTCTTAATGAAGCGTTTGTGACATATTTTGTTCACATTTTCTTTAATTTTTTAATTATTGAAGCAAATTAGTTTTTTTTCCTGGCTTTCTTGAAATGCTCTGATTTACAGCCTGTTACTTTAAGAAACATCCTTCAGCTGTTCAACTCCCCCCTCCCTCTTACATCAGTTAGCCATTAGCTGAGTAGCTTCTAGTCTCCTTTTAGCTTGGATGAGCAGCGCTGGTTCACTGATCCACAGTTGGTTGTGTGTCTCGCGTCGTTCCGGCCTGTCTCCCAGTGGTCTCGCCGGGATGCCACAACAAATCGCCGCGCGCTGGGCGACCTGCCAGTCGCCGCAACCAAAGCCGAGCCGCTGGATCTCAAAGTGCAGTGTCTCACTCCGTGGGACTCTGGCTTCTCCCACAGCCAGCTGGAGGATGCACCGTCTCAAAGCGGCTCCCCAGCGTTGCCTGTGGGGGCGGAGCGGAGTCACGTGGCGCTCCAGAGGAGGGTGTGGGAGCTCTGGGGGTGCAGCCTTGGGTCGCACTGTAGGCGGTTGCTGTGACTAGCATGATAGCGCCAGCTGCAGGGTCACAGCGGGGCCGCTGGGGGTGGGCTGTAGCGGCGTGGGGTATTTTGTGGACTGTGGACCGGTGAACCAGTTGGTAACGGGTGGTTATTAGGGTGACTAAGAGCTGAAGAAAATAACAATATAAGCCGTGCTTGGTTAGAGCTTCCTGGTATTAGTTTGAGGTCTAATAGCTCACGGGCTAATGGGCTACCTTTAGCCCCCCTCCATTTACATGACAGACAGCTAGGTGGGCCAATAATAGAGCAGTGGGCAGGTCTCAAGGATGGCAGTGGGTGGGCTTTTTGAACACTTGACGTAGACGAACTACCAGGAAGAATCAAAACACGTTTTGGGGAGTTTCTCAGAGAGAAAAATGAGATGAAGGCAGTGTGCTTTTTTACAGATCGTAGACTGGAATATTCTTGGCTAATTACGTGACCAGCTGACACATTTGAGACAGTTCAAACCTACAAACACACCATTTTTTCCAGTCAGTGACCCCTTTAAGTAATGATGTGATAACCTCACAGAAAAGAATAGCAAATCCAAATGCAGTGTTTCAGGCAGAATCGTAGTCCTAATTTCTGTGGGAGAGGAGAATTCATGTGCAGGAGGATTTAGGGCTTTTTGACTTTCCAGACCATATAATGCCATAAAAATACAATATAACTCACTAAAATAACCCCCAAAACCATACTAGGGGCACTTTAAAACTTGTGACAAGAGAGAATAACAGTAAAATGAAGAGTTAAGGCACTTCAACACGAGGAGTTTTAAACTGAGAAAGTTCACGTCTGCAGGATCTGTATTAGGATTTTGTCAAATAAACAACATAAAAGCACACAATCATGAGATTTCTTGACAGACAGTTCATGAAAATATTCTTAGAAACAGTTTAAAAATTAAATAGAATTCACAGTTATATTAACCATGGGAATTCAAAGTTTTGAGGACTAAGTGCCAGTTTGGAGATCCAGCATATTAATGAGGGCCGCTGTGGAAAAATGATATACTGTTACGTAATGTGGCTGAGGATGGTGGTCTGTGTTTGTGAGTCATTTATGGCTTCCTTGTCCTCTTTATGATGCTATATAGTTTTATTCCATATACTATTATTATATCCATCCACACATTTTCTATAGTGCTAATCTGTTTAAGAATTGGCAGAACCTATCTCAGCTGTCATTTGGATGGAAGAAAATTGAACTTGCATAGACATGCTGCCTTGTAATGCTCTCTGTGCCAAAGTGCCCTTGGGGAAAGTTAATCGTGAAACAATTTTGGAATAGAAAGCATAAACAAGCATCCACAATACTGCATCGCTATTCTTTCTCATGCCATTGTGGAGCTACGGTGACTAATGCCTGATTGAAGAATGCTAACAGTTGATGCCAGTGTTCTTCTAAATAAAAAATGAACTTGCACTAAGAACTAAAAACCATGACTGAAGATATGAAACCCCGTATTGCATCTTGTCACCCAGTCCTTCACTTGCATCAAGTTGGGCCCTGTCTCTGCTTTATGCAAATGAGGTTCAGACGTCTCGAGGCAATTGCTTTAGATCAGTGGTCCCCAAACATGTGCCATTTAGGGTCAAGGCCCTGCATGTTTTACTTCCACCCGGTCTCTTCAGCAGGTATTTTCACTGGTCAGCAATCAGTGGGAAGAAATTCAGTGAAATCACCAGCTGAAGACACTGTTTGGAGGTAAAACCTGCAGAGTCTTGGCTCTCCATGGCACATTGTTGGGGACTCCTGCTTTAGGGGGGACTCGTGCTAAACATGTAAACTGCAGCAAACAGCAAAGGAGTGACTCATGAGATCTCGCAGAGAGTTGGACAAGAACAAGATGGAGAATTGGAATCACAATATATGATATCTCAGATGCTCAACATAAGATCATGGTAATATTGTATTGTGGGGCCTATGGTGATTCCCACCTTTAGACTTTAGGCGATACACCGAATATAAGATAAGATAAGATAAGCCTTTATCAGTCCCACAATGGGGAAATTCCAGGATTGCAGTAGCAAAGGGATAGCAGTACTCAGAGCAATAGTAAATAAGATAATAAGATAAGAAGTGGTTAGCCAAAGCAGTAAATAAATATACATGTGTACGCAATTATATACACAGTGCAGGAGCACTGCAGCTAGATGGTATCAACAGCAGAATATAAATATGGAGCCAGACAGTATATTTCACAGACGAATCAACAGTGTTGTTGCCACCCTCAATAACGACTGTTATTGTCCTAGTTGTGGGTTGGAGGGGACAATCTCTGTTGTGCAAAGTTGTCACATTTAGTACGTTTAATACAGCCATATGGTTAGATTATAAAGTCTGACAACCGTAGGTAGGAAGGACCTGCAGAACCTCTCCCTCGAGCACCTAGGATGGCACAGCCTACCGCTAAATGAGCTCCTCAGTGCGTTCAGCGTGTCCTGCATGGGGTGGGTCTCGGACTCCAGCAGAGATGACAGCTTAGCCACCGTCCTCCTCTCTCCTGTCTCCTCCACCGAGTAGAGGCGTCACCCCAGAACAGAGCTAGCTTTTTTGATCAGCCTGTTCAGTCTCTTCCGGTCGGCTGCCGTGATGCCGCTGCCCCAGCAGACCACTTCAAATGTGATGGCTGATGCCACCACCGAATCGTAGAAGGTCTTATGAAGTGCCCCTTGCACTCCAAAAGACCTGAGTCTCTTCAGGAGGAACAGCCTGCACTGCCCCTTCTTGTAGAGTGTGTTGGTGTTGTGTGTCCAGTCCAATTTCTTGTTCATGTAAACACTCAGGTACTTGTAAGATGTCACCATCTCAATGTCTGTTCCCTGGATGTTCACCGGTGATGTGGGAGGTTGTCCTCGCCTGTGACAGACCACCACCAGTTCCTTAGTTTTCCTCGCATTGATCTGGAGGCAGTTGCGCAGGCACCAGTCCACAAAGTCCTGGATAAGTCCTCTGTCATCCCCATCGGAGATGAGGCCGATGAGTGCCAAGTGATCAGAGAACTTCTGTAGATGGCAGTGTGGTGTGTTGTGTGAAAAGTCAGCAGTGTAGAGGGTGAACAGGAAGGGAGCCAGAACTGTACCCTGTGGGGTCCTATACTGCAGATGATGATGTCAGACACACAGTCCTGGGTTCTCACAAACTGTGGTCGGTCTGTGAGGTAGTCCAGGATCCATGATGACAGGTGCTGGTCCACCCCTGCACACAGCAGCTTGTCCCTCAGGATCACTGGTTGGATGGTGTTGAAAGCACTGGAGAATCAAAGAACATGATCCTCACCGCGTTCCCAGGCTTCTCCAGGTGGGACAGAGAACGATGTAGGAGGAAGATCACTGCATCCTCCACCCTGATGCCATGCTGGTAGGCAAACTGAAGTGGATCCATCGCTGGTCCCACCAGGGGGCGGAGATGGACGAGGAGCAGCCTCTCCAGGGTCTTCATCAGGTGTGATGTTAGGGCCACTGGTCTTTAGCTGTTCAGGTCCTTGGGGTGCGGAGTCTTTGGTACGAGTACCACGCAGGATGTTTTCCACAGCTGTGGTGCCCTCCCCCAGCTTCAGGCTCAGACTGAAGATGTGCTCCACGATCCCACACAGCTAGTCTGCACAGGACTTGAGGAGCCTCAAGCTGATGCCGTCCGGACCCGCAGCTGACGTGGGTCAGCGGTGGGCGATGGGACACTGGGGGGTGGTTTAGTGGTCAGGAGTCTGGTGGCCTGTGGATAGAAGCTGTTTGACAGCCTGGATGTGGGAGAGTTCACACTCTTGTACTGCCTTCCTGATTTCAGGAGTGAGAACAGACTATGCTGTGGATGTGTATAGTCCTTGATGATGTTGTGGGCCCTCCCAGTGACCCTAGTGGTGTAGATGTCCATGAGGGATGGGGACGCTACTCCAGAGATGGTCCCTGCGATAGGTAGTTACATTTCTGCAAGTCAGGCTGCGACGGAGATTACAGCGCGGTAGTGTCCATGACTACACTGGAGCTATGGTGTTATTTTGATGGGGGAGTATAAATGAGGATTGTCTGGGAAAGTCTGGCCGAGGACAGGGGTCGGCAGCCTGTACTACACAAAGAGCCACAGTGAGTGATTTCTGTATATAAAAAATAAGTCTGCATGCAGCCACAAAACTATCAGAGCTTAAACACTGCGGTAAAACGTTTTTTTTTCTTATCAGTCTACAGATTTTTTTATAGTAAATTTGTTATCCCTTTCTCTCAAAATTGCTACTTTTTCTGGTAATTTTTTTTGATTATTTGTAAAAAGTTTGTCTTTTTTTGCAAAATTGTGTGGGTGTTTTCCTCATTCAACTATAATATTTTTTTTCAAAATTTGTTATTTTTGGCATACTGTAAATATGTTTAGTTTTTGGTTTTTTTTTCCAAAATTTAGCATATTTTTCTCTGCAAATTTAAAACTTTTATCGACTAAAATTGAAGACCTTTTCTGCGTAAATTTGTGAAAGTTTTTCCAGTGATGTTACAAGCATTTTTCTCATAATATTCTTATCTGATTGTTACTCTTTCAGGTCAAAATGCTGCCTTTTTCATAAAAATTTGCAACCTTTTTTTAATAAAATGTTATCTTTTTTGGATAAATTTGTGATTTTTTTTTCTGTCAATTTGTTTTTCCCCCTCATAAAATTGCAACATTTTCCTTAAATTTCAAGAATGTTTTTTTTTTTTTAATTTTCAGCTATTTTCATAAATTGCTAAATTTTCATGGGCAAAATTGCAGCATTTCTTACATAAAGTTCTTATATTTTTTTCCATCTTTTTCCAGTAAATTTGTGACTTCTTTTCCAGAAATTTTGTGACTTTTTTTCTTACAAAATTGTGGATATATTTTCCTCAGAAAACTGAAAATTTTTTCCCTATTTTTGTGAGTTTTCTTCTTTTTTTTTCTCATGAACGTGCCAACTTTTTTCTTGTGAATTTTTTAGTATACTTTATCAGTCCCCAGAGGGAAATTCAGAGCATCCACCTAGATGGATGAGGCAGCCACGGTGCGGCGCCAATCCCTTCACCATTCACACCTAGGGCCACTTTAGAGTCTCCAGTTAACCTAACCTGCATGTCTTTGGCCTGTGGGAGGAAACTGGAGTACCCAGGGTAAACCCACACAGACACGGGGAGAACATGCAAACTTCACATAGAAAGGCCACTGATGGTCAGGGAGTGGGACTGATCCCATGACCTTCTTACTGCGCTGCCACTGTGCTAACCACTGTTCCACCGAGTCGCAGTTGCTTCTTTTATTGCTTCTTTTCTCGGAAATGTATGACCCCCCCCCCCCCCCCCACCAAGGCCTCAGGGAGCCACTATCTTTGGGCAAAAGAGCCACATATGACCCCAGAGGTTGCAGACCCCTGACCTGGGACGACTCCTGGAACATGCAGTTATATACAGCCCATTCAGATCCATTGAAACCTCTGGATCTAGATGGCTGACCTCTTTCAGCACTGTGGAAATATCCTGCAAACAGCTTTTGTTGGTCTGTTTGTTTCTCAGCTCACTGCACATTTCAAAGCGTGTACACCGAGCAGTTCACTGAGTAGACACAAACTCTCTTGAGCTGAACTGTGCTGTATCAAACAGAATTTGTGATAAATTAGTCATAACTTCTGGGACTTTTTGACTGAAGTGTTTGAAAAAGGCGCTGCGTTAAAAGAACCTCTGCTACTGCTCTTTATATTTACCTCCACCAAGGAAGTAATGTAATCGGGGTGGTTTGTCTATTTGTCCATCTGTCCAACTGTTAGCAGGATTACGCAAAAATTCCTGGACGGATTTTGATGAAAATTTCCCCAGGGGTAGCCCTTGGGCCAAGGATGAACCCATTAAATTTTGGTGATGATCTGAGAGTGCATACCTCCACCAAGACTCTTATCTTCTCAGACTGTTAGCAAGAATCCTCCAAAAGTACTGGACAGACTTTGATGCAGTTTTCACCAGAACTGGCTCGTGGCCTACACATGAACCATTACATTTTGGAGGTGATCCATGAGGGACGGAAGGAGCCTTGGCAGAGGTATGCGCTCTGTGAGTGCTTTTCTAGTTGCCTTTGTAAAGTGTCTATATGTGTGTTTGTGTGTTTGAACTCTTGTCAGGGCTGAGCCGGTCCTTGCCAGAATAAAAGAAGACCACAAGAGGATCATCTTGCCCTCCATTGACAACATCAAGTATGACAATTTTGAGGTGGAGCGCTATGAGAACTCGGCCCACGGCTACAACTGGGAGCTGTGGTGCATGTACATCAGTCCGCCAAAGGAGTGGTGGGATGAGGGAGACACATCTGCTCCCATCAGGCAAATAGCTCTCCTTATTATTCAGGCTTTAGAAAATATAGAGTAGCCATAAAAACTGTGTCTGCTAATCTAAACTAGGCTAGTTGGTGCGTAACTTTGGCTGGTCACGGGAACATATCTACTAATACTGTCAATAAAATGGGTGCTGAATTAAACATAGTGAGAGTAAGGTAGACCCTAATAGAGTGACAGAGTTCAATTCAACTTTATTTATATAGCGCCATTTCACAACAACAGTCATCTCATAGCACTTTCAACTGTAGGGGAAACCCCCCACAACTGCAGAAAGACCCCAGCAATCAGGCGATCCCTTGTGAGCACCACTTTGCGACGGTGGAGAGGAAAAACTCCCTTTTAGCAGGAAGAAACCTCCAGCAGAACCAGGCTCAGGGAGGGGCAGTCATCTGGTGCGACTGGCTGGGGGGTGAGGGGATAGAGAAGATGAAGAAAAGAACAGACATGTGGAGAACAAACAGCACGACGGGGACTCAATCTATGGGAGAGAACAAACAAATGTTAATGCCCAGCAGAAATATTACATTGAGAGTGAAGAAGGGAGTGAAGCTCAGTGCATTGTTGGAGGTCCCCCAGCTGTCTAAACCTATCAGCAGGATAACTAAGGGAAAGTTCAGGGGCACCTGATTGCACCTTAACTATAGACTATGTCAACAAGGAAGATTTTAACCCTATTCTTAAAAACAGAGATCGAGTCTGACTCCCGAATCCAGATTGGCAGCTGGTTCCTAAGGAGAGGAGCCTGATAATGCAAAGCTCTGCCTCCTATTGTACTTTTAGAGATCCTAGGTATTACAGGTAATCCTGTATTTTGGGAGCATAGTGCTCTGTTAGGATGATAAGATAGTATCAGATCTTTTAAATAAAAAGGGGCCTGATTATTTAGAGCTTTGAGTCTGATGTGGAAAGTATTTCTAAGGGTTTTTTTGGGGCCAACCAGAATGACTTCAGTCTTATCTGAATTTAATAGCAAGAAATTACAAGTCACCCACAGTCTGAGTTGTGACAGCAGATATCCAAATTCATGCGCAACAGCACTTAAAAAGGGAAACCTGCATCATAGCCCTCTCTAAGGCTGGCACTTTTCCTAAAAGTGGATTATTTTATTCATTTCCTTTCTCTTGATTGGGTTCCATACAGCCTTAAAGTGATGAAATGAGAGCCTCACACTGGATTTTAATTATCTGATTTTTTTTCAGCCACTTACTGTATGTATTTTAAATTGGACTTTTGTTTATTTTATGAATTATAAAGAGGGCAATGGGGAAAAGTTCAAACCCTTTAAAACAGTATATATATACACTACCGTTCAAAAGTTTGGGGTCACCCAGACAATTATTTTGTGTTTTCCATGAAAAGTCACACTTATTTACCACCATGAGTTGTAAAATGAATAGAAAATATTGTCAAGACATTGACAAGGTTAGAAATAATGATTTGTATTTGAAATAATAATTTTTTCCAGATACTCAACTTGCTCAAAGGAAGGTCAGTTTTATAGCTTCTCTAACCAGCTAAACTGTTTTCAGCTGTGCTAACATGATTGCACAAGGGTTTTCTAATCATCCATTAGCCTTCTGACGCAATGAGCAAACACATTGTACCATTAGAACACTGGAGTGATAGTTGCTGGAAATGGGCCTCTATACACCTATGTAGATATTGCACCAAAAACCAGACATTTGCAGCTAGAATAGTCATTTACCACATTAGCAATGTATATTAGATATTAGAGTGTATTTCTGATTAGTTTAAAGTTATCTTCATTGAAAAAAACAGTGCTTTTCTTTCAAAATTAAGGAAATTTCCAAGTGACCCCAAACTTTTGAACAGTAGTGTATAATATATATACAGTACACACACACACACACACACACACACACACACACACACACACACACACACACACATATATAGTCCTTCAATGGCAGAGGGGGCCTGTAGCGTTTGTGTACTCTGCTTTATAGCAAGAAACAACTTTGGTTAAAAATAAACAGAAATTGATAATGCATCACATAAATATTTATTTACATACTGTACATCTGCCACATTCGAACAGACAAATCCCAAATGACTAAATCCCCACACATTCCTCGTCTTAATGTGTCCTGTGTTCTACAGGACTCCCGCCATGATCGGCTGCTCCTTCGTAGCCAACCGCGACTACTTCGGCAAGCTTGGTCTGCTCGACTCGGGCATGGACGTGTATGGCGGCGAGAACATCGAGCTGGGCATCAGGGTATGTGTGTCACCCAGTTTCCCTCGTGTTTCCGCTCCCCCCCCCCCTTTTTTTTTTTAACCCTCGTAGGTTTAAGTGGAGCAGCGGCCACCGTAGCGTGGCACTGCTGATAAATGAGGCCCCATTAGGAGTCCTGGAGGACCCGTTCTGTGCATGCAGCTCATAGCAGGGCAATGGAGATAAATAGGTCACACAGAGGGGGAAGGTTTGGGAGGTTGTTTCCGCTCAGATTTTTTTAGAGAACATATTTATTCTGCAAGGATATTTTGCTTTATCAGGTATCAGATATTTTCAGAACCATTTTCTATAGATGATGTAATGATGAGTTTTGGATTAATTTGTTCTCTTATGTCATTATTACTCAAAATACCACATTATCAACTAGAAAAGCACTCAGAGAGTGCATACCTCCACCAAGGCTCCTTCTGTCCCTCATGGATCACCTCCAAAACGTAAAGGGTTTGTGTGTAGGCCTAGAGCCACTTCTGGTAAAAATTGCATCAAAGTCTATCCATTAGTTTTGGAGTATTCTTGCTAACACACTGTGAGAAGATAAGAGCTTTGTGGAGGTATGCACTCTCAAATCATCATCAAATTGTAATGATTTCCTCTCTAGCCCAAGAACCACCTCTGGTGAAAATTTCAACCAAATTCATCCAGTAGTTTTTGTGTAATCCTGCTGCACAAATACAAACAAAGCCCTTGGTGGAGGTATGCACTCTCAGATCACCACCAAAATCTAATCATCTGTTCCCCGTGCCATTACACACCTTTCCTGAAAATTTCATCAAAATCCGTTCATAACTTTTTGAGTAATGTTGCTAGTGTAGAGGATGTGCTCGAATGATGAGGCTGAGTTTAGTTCGTAAACCAGCTTTATTGACAGAACACATCGTCTAGCATTCTCAAAGCAGGAAAGAGGAAGAATCATATCTCATCACCCTTTTATATCTTTCCAGCATCAGAATTCAAGTCACATGGTGTTTTCAGTAAACATACAGTCACAAAGCATCCCTTTGAACCTTCACCATTGTCTCTCATTTCTTGATGAACCGGAAATCTCTCCGGGGCATCTTCTGTGGGACAAAAAGACAAATCTCACACCTCCTCATTATCTTCTGCAGATTCGAGTCCTTTGTCCTTCCAGACGGGACACTCTCAATACACATGCAGTCATGTCTCTGTGGAAATGTGAGCCCACAATGTGTGTCGCCCACACTACCCCCCCCCCAAACGTCTAGTAAGGGCAAAACCTGCATGGCATAAAAAAAGAAAAACACAAAACACTCCATATATCGCTAATCAATCCACCAACTGCCTGGGTTTTAACTTTCTGCTGAATCTGCTGCAACCTGGCTTTGCTGCCCTTGCAACATCTCTCTGCATCTGTGGATTAAAGCTGTTAGCACCTTTCTGTGAAGATTCTGGAGAATGTCCTCTCAGCGGCCTGCCACGGCGGGGGGGCCTCGCGAGCTGCACTTCCTCATCAGCCAAAACAAAAGCGGGTTTGAGCCTGTTTATGCAAATCAACTCCCTTCTGCCCCCTAAATCTAGCAGAAAATGCTTCTGCCCGGTCTCCAGCACTCTGAACGGTCCGTCATAAAACGGCCGCAAACTTGGACGTTGAGCATCATATCTAACAAAAACAAACTCTGCATTTTTTAAAGCCTTTGGCACAAAAACGTGTGGGAAACTGTGATGGATCGGGCCAGGGAGCGTGTTTGCTCCCGAGTCGCTCTGCCACGGCTGAGCAGGGGGGCCATTTGGTGCGGGGTTATCGGGGAGAAATTCCCCCAGCAAACGGAGAGGTTGTGCAAAAACTAATTCAGCCGGGGAAGCATGCAAATCTTCCTTAGGTGCGGAACGCAACCCCAATAAAACCCATGGTGACATAACGCACGGCTCAGGAGACGCACACACAGAGGCTCAGAGAAGTTCAAATAGTTTATTAGCAACAGGAGTGAATGAATGTGTGTCAGCGGGATGTAAATGTGTTGGTGGCGGCGTCTGCTTCGGGCACAGAGGCAGGAGGCCGTACAGCCGGACAACCCTATGGGAAAAGCAAAAGGAGAAGGGTGACGGGCACACACCAACACAGGAGATTTGCAAGCGAGAGAGGAGCTTACTTGGAGGGCACAGATGACTGGCACAGCAAAGGACGAGGTCCGGAAGACAGCCACCTGGAGAGCTCGGTGCAGCAGCGAGGAATAGGCGATGGAGAGGCGATGTCCGCCGCCGGGGAATCCACCTGTGCACAGGGGAGCAGACTCGAGAGAGAAAAGAAGGTAAGAGCTTCTTACCCGGGAGAATAGCTGAAGGTGAAGGAACTCACAGCGATGCATGAGAAGTCTAACGGCTTCAGGCCGAAGCTCAGGGCGAGGCGGCTTATATCCCTCGCCGCTGATGATGAGCAGGTGTGCGTGCAGGTGGCGCCGCTCATGAGCGGCGCGGCGTGACACATGGAAGTTTGTCCACCCAATTTGTATCCGTCAGCGACGCTCTGAGGGCTGCTTTCAATGACCTGTGAAAGCGTTCGCATAAACCATTAGCCTGGGGGTTATACGCGGTAATGCGATGAATCTTCACCCCCAAGCTGCGGGCCATCGATGACCATAGTTCGGAAATAAATTGGGGACCCCTGTCGGACGTTATGTCCGACGGTACACCGAAACGCGCAACCCACGCTGCTAAAAATGCTCGCGCAACTTCTTCCGCTGTGGTTGATGTCAGAGGAATCTCCTCTGGCCAACGCGTGGTGCGATCCACCATCGTCAAAAGATGTGTGTGTCCGTGTGATAATGGGAGCGGGCCCACCAAGTCAACATGCACGTGATCAAAACGCTTAGCGGGGATGTGAAAAGGTTCCAACGGAGCCTTAGTGTGTCTGTGTATTTTGGTTCGCTGACACACTACGCAGGCTGCCGCCCATTCCTTGACCTGTTTGCGCAACCCAGGCCAAACAACTTTCTCCCCCACCAACTTAATCGATGTGCGCACCCCCGGATGCGCGAGAGAATGGACCAAGTCAAAAACGCGGCAACGCCACGCGGCTGGCACCACGGGGCGGGGCCGTCCGGTGGAGACATCGCAGATTAGTGGGGGCATACCACTTTGTTGCTCCCTGTGCTCCAGCCTTAACCCTGTTGGTCCAGACTGGAGCGCGCGCACGTCCGCGTCGTTAACCTGCTCTGCAGCCATGGCTGCATAATCTAACCCTACACAGACCGGGGCTGCGCACGCTCCCGCGTCGCTGCCCGGGCCCGCGGCCACGGCTACAGAGTCTGCCCCCATGGGGCTTGGTGGTGCTACCGCGCGCGAGAGACAGTCTGCCACAACATTGTGTTTACCCGCGACATGCTGAATATCAGTAGTGAACTCCGATATTGCGGCTAGTTGCCTTTGTTGTCGGCCTGACCAGGGTTCTGAAATTTTGGCCATCGCAAACGTTAGCGGTTTATGATCCACAAACGTGGTGAAACGTCGCCCCTCTAACCAGAACTGAAAATGACGGATGGCCAAGTGTAGGGCCAAAAGCTCCCTGTCAAACGCACTGTATTTACGCTCACTATCGCGCAAAGTCCTGCTGAAAAACGAGAGGGGTTGCCAGGTACCTGCCATGAACTGTTCAACTACCGCCCCCACCGCTACATCGGAAGCGTCAGTGGTGAGCGCCATGCGGGCCGTTGGAACTGGGTGCGCTAACAAAACTGCGTTTGCCAGGGCTGATTTGACCTGGGCAAAAGCGCGCTCCCGCTCCGGAGACCATTCAACTTTATTTAAGATAAGATAAGATAAGATAAGATAAGCATTTATTAGTCCCACAACGGGGAAATTCCAGGATTGCAACAGCACAGGGATAGCAACACTCAGAGCAACAATCAGAAGGCAAGAAAAAAACAAGCAAGCAAGAGCAGCTAATATACATATGTACATATTACTATAAAATATATATATATACACACACACACAGACACACAGTGCAGAGCATTGTAGCTGGATGGAATAAATATATGAATATATGAACACACAGTGCAGAGCATTGTAGCTAGATGGAATAAATATGTAAATATATAAACACCCACAGTACGGAGCATTGCAGCTAGGTGGAATAAATATGTAAATATATAAACACACACAGTGCAGAGGATTGTTGCTAGATGGAATGAAACAGCATAACCGTCTACTTAGTTATCCTACATGGTATGATTATGTGCCCATACATATTCTCACCCTCCATAGCGACCGGTATGTTCCTAGTTGTATGCCGGAGGGGACCATTTGCGGGCTTTTGTTTTTTTAACGCGGTGTACAATGGCTGCATGAGCCGTGCTGCGCTTGAGAGGAACCGGTTGTAAAAATTAACCATCCCTAGAAACTCCTGAAGCGCCTTGACCGTTTGGGGTTGCGGAAAATCCATTATGGCACGCACTTTCTCTGGAAGAGGAACCGCTCCTTCTGCCGAAACGCGATGCCCCAAAAAATCAATCTGCGCCACCCCAAACTGGCACGTCGCTGGGTTAACTATTAACCCGTGCTCTGCCAGCCTCCGAAAAACTGCTGTGAGGTGTTTTTCATGCTCGCCCTCGGACGCGCTGGCTACCAAAATATCGTCCAAATAAACGAACACGAAAGGAAGGTCGCGTAAAACTGCATCCATCATGCGTTGGAAAGTCTGCGCGGCCCCCTTGAGGCCAAAAGGCATGCGCAAAAACTCAAAAAGGCCGAAAGGAGTTATGACCGCTGTTTTGGGTACATCTTGTGCGTGTACTGGAACCTGGTGGTAACCGCGCACCAAGTCTATTTTAGAAAAAATGTGCGCCCCCGCCAATTGAACAGAAAAATCCTGAATGTGCGGAATCGGGTAGCGGTCATGAGCTGAAACGTTGTTCAACCTGCGGAAATCGCCGCAAGGTCGCCACGAGCCGTCAGCCTTTGGGACCATGTGTAACGGCGAAGCCCAAGAGCTCTTGGAGCGTCTAACAATGCCCAGTTTTTCCAGATTAGTGAACTCCTCGCGCGCGATGGCCAGTTTAGCTGGGTCCAAGCGCCGAGCTTTTGCAAAAACAGGAGGGCCGGTGGTGGTTATAAAATGCTCTACCCCATGTTTAGCTACCGTCGCCGAAAACGTGGGGACTGTGAGTGCTGGGAACTGAGCAAGCAATGTGTGAAACCTACCACACGCAGCTGAGACGCTGGCATGTGCAGTTGGCGGGGCCACCCGAGCTGTGCAGGGAATAGAATGAAAGGACAGTGCATTAATCAGACGTCTATTAGCAAGGTCAACCAATAAACCATGTGAGCACAAAAAATCAGCCCCTAACATGTTGAAACTGACTGCTGCTACAATGAATGTCCACTCAAATGAACGGCCCTGTAAGGACAGAAGCATGGTCCTCTCACCGAACGTTTTAATCGCAGAGCCGTTCGCTGCTGACACTGACACCCAGGGAGCTTTAGACGGCATCAGCCGTTCCGCGTAGGTGGGTGTGACGAAACTCAGCTGAGAGCCCGTGTCCACGAGGAACTGTTTCCCCGAGCGTGCATCCGTCAGGTAAAGCAGCTTGTTCTCGTTGCCGAGGGTCGCAGCTGCTACCGGCCCTCGGTCTTGGCGTTTCCCTGGCGCTTGAAGTTGCACGGCGGGACGCACCTGTGCGCTCTCTCTGCAAAACGGCGGTGGTAGAAACATTGGCCGTCCTCCGCTCCGCGTCGTCTGGCCCCCATCGCCGCCGTCGTTGGTGCGTCTGGCGCCTCGGCCGCTGGACCTGCGCTGTCTCCGGACGCCGTTCCTGGCCTAGCAGCTGCGGCCGAAACCACGTTCCGCTTGTGGGCGTCGACAAGCCGCTGCGCCTCTTTGCTCAGCCCATGGTAGTCTCGCCTGGCCAATCAGGGCGACTCTGCCAGGGCCACTCTCACTGCTGGCGGCAGAGTCCGAAGGAAAAGGTGGGCGAAAATGAATTCGCCATCCTCAGAGTCTTTGAGCCTCAGCGTCTTCACCATCAGGTCCGCAGGTCTATCGTTCTCTGACTCCGTCAATGTCAGGAGCCCCTCTGCTCGTTGTTGGACTGAAGGGGTGAAATGGCTGATCAGCGCGTCCTTCAATGCGCTGTACTTGTCGCTGTCTGGTGGATGATTAACCAAATCCTCCACTCTCTGGACCGTGTCGCTGTCCAGCTTCGCTACCACTTGGTAGAATTTTGTGTCGTCGTTGGAGATTCTCCGGAGGTTGAACTGCGCCTCGACTGCGCTAAACCATGAGCGCGGGCTGTGCTGCCAGAAATCGGGCAGCTGGATCGTGGAGGCGGCCATCAGGCTGGCTTCCGCCGAGCCCCGCTCGGGAGAATTCTGTCTGCTCATTTCTTGTCGTAGGTCACCAGTGTAGAGGATGTGCTCGAATGATGAGGCTGAGTTTAGTTCGTAAACCAGCTTTATTGACAGAACACATCGTCTAGCATTCTCAAAGCAGGAAAGAGGAAGAATCATATCTCATCACCCTTTTATATGTTTCCAGCATCAGAATTCAAGTCACATGGTGTTTTCAGTAAACATACAGTCACAAAGCATCCCTTTGAACC
This sequence comes from Pholidichthys leucotaenia, assembly GCA_020510985.1. Lineage (NCBI taxonomy): Eukaryota > Metazoa > Chordata > Actinopteri > Cichliformes > Pholidichthyidae > Pholidichthys > Pholidichthys leucotaenia. The sequence goes on along the minus strand of CM035847.1, from coordinate 284,233,399 downwards.
TTCACCATTGTCTCTCATTTCTTGATGAACCGGAAATCTCTCCGGGGCATCTTCTGTGGGACAAAAAGACAAATCTCACACCTCCTCATTATCTTCTGCAGATTCGAGTCCTTTGTCCTTCCAGACGGGACACCCTCAATACACATGCATGTCATGTCTCTGTGGAAATGTGAGCCCACAATGTGTGTCGCCCACACTAACAGACAAACCAACACCGGCAAAAACATAACCTCCTTGGTGGAGGTAAAAAGAGGGGTTTTTCTTTGAGGCCCATTGCCCTGGATGAAGTCCAGAAGCCTCCCATCCATCTTCTCTTCAAACTAGGGCTGCACAATATATCAACATTTTATCCTTATTTCTGCAGTATATTAACATGTGCAGTTGGCTTCTTTGTCATTTCTCTCCAACAAAGTAAGTTTCAGTAATGCACCTTAGAAGAAGAGCCGGAGCGAATGTCAACCGTAGAAAGAAATGGTTTTGGAGCCGTTTCTGACTAGAAAACAGGCTATGCAAATGCTTGCAGCTTATGACCCTCAACTTTTCTGGGGGAAGAATTACCTTTAAAAATTACCTTTGACTTTTTTCTCCTAAACTTGCAAGATTTTTCTCAAAAATTTGTGACCTTTTTGTGTAAATTTGCAACTTTTTTTCTCACAACTTTGTGACTTTTTTGTGTAATTTAGGAAAATTTTCTCATATATTTACCTGTTTTGTAATTTTGCAACTTCTTCATAAATTTCTAAAACAATTTTCATAAATTTGCAACTTTTTCTTATAAATTTGCAACTTTTTATAATTTTGTAACTTGTCATAAAAGTGCAAATTTTTCTCATACATTTGTGATTTTTCTCATAAATTTGCTACTTTTCTCATAAATTTTTTACTTTTGTAAATTTGTAACTTTTTCTCATAAATTTTTTACTTTTTTCTCTTGAATTTGTGACTTTGATTCATAAATTTGTGATTTTATTTTGCAGTTTTGCAACTTTTTTCTCAAAGATTTGACTTTTTTTGTGTAAATTAGGAAAAAAATTTTCTCACAAATTTGTGACTTTTTTCTTCTAAATCTGCCGCTTTCATTCATATATTTATGATTTTTTTTTGTAATTTTGCAACCTTTTCCTCATAAATTTGCTACTTATAAATTTGCAACTTTTGTAAATTTGCAAGTTTTTTCTCATAAATTTGTAACTTTTTGTGTAAATTAGGGGAAAAATTCTCCTAAATTTGTGACCTTTTTTCTCCAAAATTTGCAACTTTTATTCATAAATTTGTGTTTTTTTTCTGCACATTTATTATAATGCTTGGCATTTGTTTAAATACAGCAAGTTATAGCGTTATCTTAATATTCAATAATATTGCATATTGCATCTTTTCCTAATATTGTGCAGCCCCAATTTAAACCTTTGCTTTGTGATGTGCAGCTTTTTATAGAACAAAGTTGGGAAGGTTCAGTGCCCTTAAAGATCTAGGATGTAAAACTGTTTGATATAACCATTACACTGAGTGCCTCCAACATATAAGTACTGTATCTGAGCCATGCATAGCACCATTCTGGAACGCTCCATGTGTTCGCTCCAGGTTAATCCTCTGATGTTACCTTCTACCTGCAGGTGTGGATGTGTGGAGGCAGTATGGAGGTGCTGCCCTGTTCCAGGGTGGCTCACATCGCACGGATGAAGAAACCCTACCACAACAACATAGCGTTGCACATGCGGCGTAACGCTCTACGCGTGGCCGAGGTCTGGATGGACGAGTACAAGTCCAGTGTCTACCTAGCCTGGAACATCCCCATGGAGGTGAGAAAGCTGGTCATCTTCTGTGCTCTTCTGAGCCATTAGTGCAGAAAATCTTTAGAAATAACAGATAATGTATTAAAGTTTATTCTGAGTAATTAGATTAACAATCCATAGATGCTAGAAAAATGGTGATTTAACCAATAATGACTCCCTGCGCTCTTGCAGAACCACGGCATCGATTATGGAGATATATCCCAGCGGGTTGCACTGAGGAAGAGTCTGCAGTGTAAGAACTTTCAGTGGTACCTGGACAATGTTTACCCAGAGATGAGGAGGTACAAGAACACGCTGTTCTACGGTGAGGTGCGTCATGAAGGAGAAAGATGGTAAAAACAGAGTCAGGGTCTGGTGCAAATGAACCCGGGCAAAGAATCAACAAAGAATCTCTTAAGGGTTATATAACAGGAATGCATAGAGTCCCCCACCAGTCGAAGCCCAAAGGGGGATTATGTTATGGGTCAGTCCGTCTGTCCGGTCGTCCCACGTTTGTGAAATCAACTCCTCCTACAATTTTGTTCCAAATGTTTTGAAACTTGGTACCATGGTTTGATATACTCCGATGATGCGCATATTGCAATTTGACTCTCATCGGATGACCTTGAGGTCAGAGGTCAGATTTTGCCTAAATTTTCTAAACACAATAACTACTGAAAGAAATGATGTCAGCATTTCAAATCGATACAGTAGTTGTATCTAATAGACATCTTGAATGACTTACACCCTGACCTAACTATAGGTTTGGGGTCAAGGGGTCAAAAGTCAAAGTTAACATTGACTTTTGACCCCTTAGTTAACATGGTAAATGCTACATTTACTATTACTATAAAACAAGTAAAGCTAAGGTCACCAAACCTGGTACACAGGTTCATCTTGGGATCCTGACCTCAGACTATGGGTTTGGGGTCAAAAGGTCAAAGGTCAACATTAACATTCCCTATTACTTAATACTGTATAACAAGTAAAGTTAGGGTGACCAAACTTGGTACACAGGTTCACCCTGTGACCCTGAAGTGTGACTATGGTTTTAGGATCGCAAAGTCAAAGGTTAACATCAAAAGGCAACCGTACCGTGGCTGCCTCATCCATCCATGTGGATGCCCTGAATTTCCCTCTGGGATTAATAAAGTATACAAAATAAATAAATAAGTAAAAATAAAATATTTACAGTAGACCAGGCCTGTAAGTGACTTTCGCATTACGAGTGCACATGTGCGGACTATGTGAGTTCAAAGTTCACGACTACCAAACATTCGGTAGCCACCTTGCTTTTGTATAGAGACAGTACTGTCACACCTGAACAATTGCCGTTTAAAGTCTGCTTCAAGCTTTAAATCGCCGTTATGCCGTAGTGAAGTGTGGGAACGGCATGTGTCATCTGGAGCGGTGGAAAAAGCAAACTTGCAGCATACATGCGTGTAACTTCGGGACCAGCGTGTGCACACGTCCGCCGCCATGCACGTTATATACATTCCCCACGGAGCTGAAGGATCCAGACAGACGTGATTGTTGAATTAAAGCAGTAAGTCTATATTATAACATAATTAAATAGTGTTGTGTATTGTTCAAGTTCTAGCATAATTGACACAAGTCTAAACCCTGAAGTAGTAGGTATGGACAGGCAGGCCTGGATCTAGGATATAGTTCTTTGTATATTGGTAATGAAGCTTGATCTACACACACATGTAATTAAGGCCATTGATAAGTAGGCTGGTATAAAATAAAATTGCAAATCATTGAAAACGTGTGGTACTTAAACTATAGTAGTATCGACCTATAGATCTAAGTAAGCAGGCTATGCCTTGTAGTGAAATTTACTTAAAATGACAAAACCAAAGTTGAGCTGTCAAACCACTCGCTTACCTTCTTTGTAGTCGTTTCGGAGCCTCGTAAGTAAGGGTGCTTGGTCCTTTGGCAACAAAAAATCTGCTATGTCAGCGTACATACAGGGGGGCCATTTTGGCCAATTTCTGCAACGTGGCCACGAATGCAAGTGCAACTAGTTCATCCTTGCGTTTGCGGGTACAACCGGAAAGACCCCTACGCATACAATATGCTCGTAGATCAGGAACTTTCCATAAATTAAATGTATCGATAGAGCATGTTTGGTAGCCACGCTCCAATGATGCTTTGCGCGAGCCGAGATGCAAAAGTCGCTTATTCAATTAGTGGCCCGCGGACCACATGTGGCCCAGAACCAACCTCCAAGTGACCCAGGCCACGCCAAGGAAATATAAATTTAAGAAAAAAATATTAAGGAATGACTATCCACAAGCGCGCACACCAACAACGTGCGCAACCGTCATCTGCACGGAGTTCAGAAGCGCCCCGCCCACGTGAGTGTTCCAGTTGGCAGTGTCTCTCTTGTGTTGCTTGCTGTCCAAGAGAAGCACGAGCTTATTAAAGCACTTTAAACACGGAAAAAAAGCTTAAGAGGTATGCAAGCAGTGAAGGCATTTATGGTGGTTTTAACCCGCTGGTAACGGGAACAATAAGAGTTGCTGAGCAAACGGGTGTAGTGCTTCATATGCAAGGAGAGAGGCAAGAGTGACTGAATTGCTGAGGATTTACTTCACCAGCTATTACAATAATTTATGTTCATTATTATGTACCTGGCAAGTTAAGATGACCGAAATTCACAAAGTCGGTGACTTTAATCCACCAACAACCTTCAGACAAACTAAACGTGCCAACATTTGGATTTCAAAATAAAGGGGTTTTTTCTTGCTGTCTGGGTGGTGAGGAGAGTTCTAAAAAATTGTAAATATATAGAAATATTTTAACAGAAATATTTTAACAGAAATAACTGAATCTTTGGTAATTTAAGTTACTTTATTTCATTAAATGCAATTTTATAAATATTTTTTTCTTTGAAATGAGAGTTAAATTATTGTTCTGTTCTGGGTCTGCAACATTATGGTCAAAAGTGTGAACTGTAAAAGGAAAAACTTTTACCACAATCTGTTTCAAATTTATTTAAAAAACAGTAATTTTATTTAAAAAATAGATAAAAATTAGCCATAAAATAACCCACAAATTTATAATAAAGTCTCAAATGTACAAGAAAAGTCAATTTTACAAGAGGAAATTATAAATTTGAGGAAAATGGTTTCAAATTTACAGAGAAAAGTAGAAAACTATAAGAAAATTGTTAGAAATTTCGGAGAAAAACCTCAAACCTTCAAGACTGACGTCATTACTCAAGTTTTTAAGTGGGTGCTTTTTGCATCCTTGACTGTACTAGAAATTTTTGGTTGACTGATGTGTGTGTAATGGAATGTGTAGTTATAAAAATAGGTTCCTATTCACACGTGGTGATTCAAAACAAAACAAACCACAATAGTGGCTGTACAATGTTTGTTAATGTTATCAATCTTTTCTTGGGGGGTTTGTGCACTGAAGTGTTTGGCAGTTCATTTTTTATTCAGCTAAATGCACTTTGTGATGTGCCAAGGTCAGTTAAGACCAGGATGTAGTATATTATTTTTCAAAAGAGAAACAAATGTTAATGCTATCAACAGTGCACATTGAGTTTTTATGCATTTTGAGATACAGTATGCCTGAGTAAGATGTGACCAAAATCGTTATTTACAGAATTAATTTTTTTTCATTCTATTTTTTTAATTGTTGTTCAAGAGGAAAAATATTTCTTCTACTTCAAGTTCTGCTCAACCCCAGCACTGTTATTGTATTTTTATACACATTTGATGTGCCTTTGTCATGTGCCAAGTGCACATTTAACCTGTTGAACTCTGTTCAACTTCCCTAAAAACGCCTAATAATAACATGCCCAAAGTAAATCAAAAGCTGTTCTTCAACCCTTTGCAGCATCTTCATGGGGTTAGTCTCATTTAAAAGAAAGCACTCTGAATTTTTTGGCAAAACAGTCATAATCTCTCTAAGTGCTCCTGCCACTGAGTAACAAGAAAGTTCGCCTGGGTGGTTTTTTTTTTTAGATACAAATGCTTGCAAATAACATACAGCTGTCAGATACTGGCTGGAAAACACAACAGAAATGAAGAACCAAGTGTTTTCAAACTCAGGTCAAAATTTTGTAAAAATACCACAAAAAATGAATATATTGCACAGCTTTTTTCTAAGGTTGTAACAAGGCTGTGTCTGTACTGGAAGACCAGAAATACAGCTTTTTTTTCAGTGCGCACTGAGACGCACTAAGACGCAGAGACGTGACCACCCGCGGAAGTCACAGAGTTCAACAGGTTAAAAGCAAGACAATGAATAAAAAGTGCAGATTTTTCATCATATTGATTGTCGGTTTGAAATTTGTCATATTCAACAGATCGCTGAACATGTGCGGCCCAGTTACATGTCTTGATTTCAAATTGTGGCCCAACTGATTTTGTAATTGAATAGCCCTGCAATAGACCATTTAATGACAATGAAAAGCACTGATTTCTCATAGCACTGACCCCTGCACTGACAGACAAGTCACTAGGATTAGCCGGACTCTTAGCCTGGTCTGGATCAGGCTACCTCCAGAGAATAAATCTCCATAGCAATTTAGCTTGGCGTCATTTATCCTACTTTTATGCAACCAAGTCAATATAAATTAAGCCAGGATTACTTGAAAATCCTGGCTTAATCCCTTATCTTGGTTTTATGCAATACACCTCTGCTCAAATTTGTTGGTACCCTTCCACACAAACAAAACTATCTCTGAACTAACTTGAAACTGATGATGTTTGATGGCATCCCCTACTGTTTATATTGTGGAGAGAGGAATAACCAAGCAGATGAACTTTATTCATTCTCTCACATCTTCCAGAATCAGAAAACATTAACCTCATGTAGCAGGGACTCTCTTTTATATCACAACACTCACACGTCCCTGTTACCCGAGGTCCTGCATTACAATTCATTCCCGCATGACAATTCCTTTTGTCCCCCAGCCCTTTAATCCCCATGCTCTTCTGTCAGAGGAAATTACTGCATCTCCCTGCCTTCCAGTCTGAGATGAATACCACAGCATGGGTTCCCCATACCGCCCCCCTCCCCCAGAGTCTCAGACTGAGTGTTAACCCTCACGTCCTCTTGGCTTCAGCCTCCGCCCATAGCTGCTGTAACGAGGGGTCTTTGGCTCCACGGCACTGCTGTGCCGGTGGGGGGTTCCTGGGGGTGTGTCCGTCTGTGGCTGGACAATGGACGGGGGGGGGGCATTCAGCATGCTCGTGTGACTGCTCTGATGAATCGTTTACCTGGGGAGTTCTCAGGGGGGTCTTCCATGCCGAGGAGCTCGGGCCAACACCACCTGCTCTTCTGCCACCACAAAGGCGGGCTTAAGCCTGTCTATACGGATTCTCTCCCTGCGACCCCCCAAGTCTAACACAAAATGTTTGTCCCTGGGTTTCAGCACTCTAAATGGGCCATCGTAGGGTGGGTGCAATGGGGGCCCGTGCGCATCGTGCCTGACAAACACAGGTAGCGTCCCTGTGTCTGCGCTATGCCGTGAACGCGGGGACGGATGGGTGTTCGGCACGGGGTTATCTGGTAAAAATTCCCCAGGGAGTCGCAGCGGCTGAGAAAAAAAACAGCTCTGCTGGGGAAGCCTCCAAATCCTCTTTCGGTGCGGAACGCAACCCTAATTGAACCCACGGCAACCGGTCCACCCAATTTGCATCCGTAAGCGAAGCCCTGAGCGCTGCTTTCAGTGACCTATGGAAACGCTCGCATAACCCATTGGCCTGTGGGTTGTATGCGGTCGTGCAATGAATTGAGATGCCCAGGCTCCGGGCCATCATGGACCAGAGGTCGGAAACAAACTGAGGGCCCCGATCAGACGTGATGTCCGAAGGGGTGCCAAAACATGCCACCCATGTTGTCAAAAAAGCGCGTGCCACGTCTGCAGACGCAATGGGAGCTAGTGGGACTGCTTCTGGCCATCGTGTGGTGCGATCCAGCATTGTCAGGAGGTGCGTGAACCCCTGCGATGGCGGGAGGGGGCCCACGAGGTCCACGTGAACGTGGTCGAACCTCTTAGCCGGGATATGGAACGGCTCCAAAGGGGTCTTTGTGTACCTGTGCACTTTGGCTCGTTGGCACGCTACGCAGGCTGCAGCCCACTGTTTCACCTGTTTGCGCAGGCTCGGCCAGACGAACTTCGCTCCCACCATTTTGACTGACGCGCGCACTCCTGGGCGCGCCAGGGAGTGAACCGACTCAAAAACGCGGTGGCGCCAAGCGCGTGGGACCACCGGGTGCAGGCATCCTGTAGAGACGTCACAGATTGGGGGGGGGGGGCCTCGTCTTGCAGTACCCTGCTCTCCAGCCTTAACCCTGTTGGTCCAGACTGGAGCACGCACACGTCCGCATCGCCGATCTGCTCTGCGGCCATGGCCGTGTAATCTATCCCTACGTAGACTGAGGCCACTAATGCGCGCGAGAGGCAGTCTGCCACCATGTTAAGTTTACCGGCCACATACTGAATGTCTATTGTAAACTCCGAGATCGCGGCCAGCTATCTCTGCTGCCGGTCCGAAACCTTGGCCATCGTGTATGTTAGCGGCTCGTGGTCCATGAACGCAATGAAGGTGCACCCTTCCAGCCACAACTGGAAGTGGCGTATGGCCAGGTGGAGAGCCAGTAACTCTCTGTCGAATGTGCTGTATTTACTCTCACTGTTGCGCAAAGACCTGCTAAAAAAGGCGAGCGGCTTCCAAGAACCGGTGATGCATTGCTCCACGATGGCTCCTATGGCCACGTCCGAGGCGTCGGTAGTGAGTGCTATCCAAGCCGCCGGGTCCGGGTGCGCCAGTAGTGCGGCGTTTGCCAGGGCTGTTTTAACCTCAAAGAACGCCTACTCCCGCTCAGGAGTCCAGTCGACTCTGTCCGCCGGTTTCCGTTTCTTGAGTGCAGCGTACAACGGCTGCATGAGCTGGGCTGCGCGGGGGAGGAAACGGTTATAAAAGTTAACCATCCCCAAAAACTCCTGCAGCGCCCTGACCGTCTGAGGCCGGGGAAAATTCGCCACTGGGCGCACCTTGTCCGGCAAGGGTATCGCTCCCTCCGGTGAGATGCTGTGGCCCAAAAAATCGATCCCTGTCACTCCTCTAACCTCCGGAAAGCCGTCCTGAGGTGGGTTACGAGCCGGAGTCTACAAGGAAACGTCTACCTGAACGTGAGTCTGTCATGTAGAGCAGCTGGCTTTCTTCACCGGCAGTCGCCGCCGCTACCGACTGCTGGTCCTGGCATTTCCCGAACGCTTGAATTGGCACGGTGGCACGCATCAGCGTGCATCCTCTCCAAAACGGCGGTGGTAGGAGCAGAGCGTGTCTCTCTGGCACTTCCTGGCCCCGCTGCTGCTACCATCGCTGGCTCCTCGCTTCTGCTGGCTGTCTTGCTGGGTTTGGGTGCCGCTGCGTTCACTGTGAGGGCTCTGGTGGTGAGGATGATCCCACCTGCCTCCTTGGCTAGCGCACGGTAGTCACGCACGGTCAGCAACGGCGAGTTGGCAAGGACCGCTCTGGCTGCCGTTGGGAGGTTCCGGAGGAAAAGGTGGGCAAATAGAAAATGCCCGTCGTCCGTGCCCATCAACGCCAACATCTTCTCCATCAGTTCGACCGCTGACCCGTCTCCTAACTCAGAGCTCGTCAGGAGCCTCTCCGCTCTCTCGCAGTCCGAGAGCGTGTAGCGCCGGGTCAGCCCCGTATTTGTCACGGGCTGGGGGGCTGTTGGAGCAGGCTCGCTACTTGCTGAGTCGTGCGAGCGTCCAGCGCTGAGACCACCTAGTAATATCTGGTGTCATCTGCCGTTATTCCCCGGAGCGCGAACTGGGCCTCGGTGTGGAGGAACCAAGACTTCAGGTCGTGCAACCAAAAGTCTGGTAGTTTGACTGAAACAGCGCACGCGTTGCTGGGGCTTCCCGTCCGGGTCATCTCCGGGGTGTTCTCCTCGTGTTCCATTATTCGTCAAGGGTCACCAGTGTGGAGAGAAGAATAACCAGACCGAGCGTTCAGAGCAGATGAACTTTATTCACTCTCTCACATCTTCCAGAATCAGAAAAACATTAACATCATGTAGCAGGGACTCACTTTTATATTACAACACTCACACGTCCCTGCTACCCGAGGTCCTGCATTACAATTCATTCCTGCATGACAATTCCTTTTGTCCCCCAGCCCTTTAATCCCCATGCTCTTCCGTCAGAGGAAATTACTGCATCTCCCTGCCTTCCAGTCTGAGATGAATACCACAGCATGGGTCCCCCATAATATCATATTTAACACAAATCAGACTTTTATTTTGATTATAGATGAATGTTGAATATTTTATATAATTAAATTTAAAATGTATGGACAAAAAAGGTTGGTACCCTTCATTTTTACATGTCCTGTTGCACCACCTTTTGCAACAGTCACCGCCAACAAGCAATCTCTGTGCTTCTCAATGCTCAAGCTGTCTCAGTTTTGAAGGGTGGTGTCTCCACACTGCAATTTTCAGATATTTCCATAGATGTTCAATAGGATTAAAATCTGGGCTCATATGGAGGGCCGACTGTGTTTTCTCACCCATTCTTAAGTGCCTTTAGCTGTATGTTTTGGGTCATTGTCCTGTTGGAGGAACCATGACCTGTGACTGAGCTTGAGTTTTCTGACACTGGGAAGTATGTTTGGCTCCAGGATACCTTGATAGTCTTTAGACTTCATTCTGCCCTGTACAGATTAAGACTGCGTGTCCACCAAATGTGTTTTTTGGGCGCCCAGTGCTGTAAATGCTGGACTACATAGAGAATGAATGGAAAATAGCCACCCAGAGCTGAAAAAAACGCATTTGGTGGAAACGCAGCCTTAAGGTTCCTCATGCCAGATGCAGAAAAGCACCCCAAGGCAAGGCAAGGCAAGGCAAGTTTATTTGTATAGCACATTTCGTGTACAAGACAATTCAAAGTGCTTTACATAAAGCATTACAGCAGGTTGCAAAAGGAATACATAAGAATTTAAAAGCAAACTAAAAAGTAAATTAAAGAGAAACAAAAACAAGTTAAAATAGAATACAGCAGAAATAAAAGCTACAGTACATTGTAGGCTACTGAAAGGCCGTGGCAAATAGGAGCGTTTTTTTTTTTTTTTTTTTTTTTGTTACTTATTTGTACCCGTAGGTAGATTCGGTTTGCAGTCTGGTGACAAGCCACCGGCTGCTGGTCGCTGCGTGCGCGAGCGCCCTAAACCTACATGTTTTTGGTATGCGGGAGGAAACCGGAGAAATCCCGGAGTAAACCCGCGCAGAACATGCAAACTCCACACAGCTCACTGTTGGTCGGGGGCTGGAATCGAACCCACGATCCCCGCGATCCCCCGGCCGGGGGTAAAACTGTGCTGCCACAGTGCTAAACCACTGCGCCACCGTGCAGCCCACGGTGGCGCAGTGGTTTAACGTCGATTTAAAGCAAATGAGAGTTTCAGCAGCCCTGATGCTTTCTGGGAGTTTGTTCTATATGTGAGGGACATAAAAACTAAACACTGCCTCACCATGTTTGGTTCTAACTCTGGGCACAGATAGTAGGCCTGACCCTGATGATCTGAGGGCTCTGGGTGGTTCATCATGGACCAGCAGATCTGAAATGTATTTTGGCCCTAAACCATTCAGAGCTTTATAAACCAACAGCAGTATTTTGAAATCTATTCTTTGACAGACAGGAAGCCAGTGTAAAGCTCTGAGGACTGGAGTTCTTCTTCTTCTTTTAGATTTGATTGGCGGTTGGCAACCAGCTTACAGGTGCATTACCGCCACGTACTTCACTTTATATCATCACTCTATGCTCGTGTGTCCTATCCAGGTACTTCACTCTATATCATCATTCTATATATCTTGACCGTGGCCGAGGACTGGAGTTATATGATCCACCTTTTTGGTCTTAGTGAGGACTCAAGCTGCAGCGCTCTGAACCAGCTGCAGCTGTCTGATGGACTTTTTAGGGAGACCTGTGAGGACAGCGTTACAGTAGTCCAGTTGAAAGAAGATAAATGCCTGGACAAGTTTTTCTAGATCTTGCTGAGACATCAGACCTTTAATCCTTGCTATGCTCTTCAAGTTATAATAGGCTGATTTCACTACTGTCTTAGTGTGGCTGTTAAAATTCAGGTCTGAGCCCTAAACAAAACCAAGCCCCCTCCCCATCATCACCACCACCACCCACTTCACAGTAAGTATGGTGTTTTTTACTATTAAAGCTTGATTTGTCCTTCTGTAAAGATTGAGCTGATGTAACTGGCCAAAAAGCTCTATTTTTTTTTCCTCCTAGAAACTTTGGAGCTTGTTGGCATGCATTTTCAAAAGATTCTAAGATTGCAATATTTTATTTGTCAATACTACTATACATACAGGGGAATTGAAATTGCGTTTCTCTCTCTTTTCAGTAGTGTGCAGAATATTAAAAAAAGAAAAAGGAATAAGGCTGGAAAAACAACAGCAGTCTATGTACAGTAATGCTACCCGTAGTGCAAGTGGCGACAAACGATAGACCTCCAAATATCCCATAATGCAAATAAACAATGAAACCCAGCAATCCTATATATAGAAAAGTAGAGCAGTAATATTCATAGCTGCAAGTTCAGTGCGGTAGAGTAGATGCAGACAGTGACAGATAGGACTGCACATGATCAGTATTGCAATAACAGACAGAAGCAGCTATGACATTTGTGCAAATGGTTACAGTAAAGTGCAGAGACATACAGCTGCAGATGTATTACTGTTGGTGTGCCAGTCTTTCTGTGCCAGCAGCTGAGGTAGTTATTGTGCGGGTGAGTGCGTTATGGTCTGGGGGGGGTGGGGAGTGGACAGAGTTCAGGGTCCTGATGGCCTGATGAACAAAGCTGTTTAGCAGTCTTGTGGAGTGCACCTGTAGGCTCCAGTACCTTTTCCCTGAGGGCAGGGGGCTGAAGAGGGAGTGTGTGGGGTGGGAGGTGTCGCCTGCAATGTTGATGGCTCTGCAGGTGAGGCGGGTGAGGTAGATGTCTGAGAATGGGGCAGAGGGGCACCGAAGATCTTGCTGGCTGCCTTCACTGTAAGTTGTAGTGTCTTCTGGCAGGAGGCGGTGCAGCTTCCATACCACACCATGATGCAGCTGGTGAGGATGCTCTCAATTGTGCCCCGGTAGAATGAGCACATGGTGGGGTCTGGGACTCATGCTCTCCTCAGTTTGTGGAGGAAATGGAGGTGAGCTTGAGCCTTCTTGGCCAGTGATGTGGTGTTGTTGGACCAGAAGAGGTCCTCAGAGATGTGCACCCCCAGGAATTCGGTGCTGCTCACCCTCTCCACAACTCTGATGATCAGAGGGGGGTGCTGTGTGTGTCCCCTCCTGAAGTTGACCACAATCTCCTTGGTTTTTTCCACGTTCAGGAAAAGGTTTTTGTCTTCACACCACTGGACCAGTTGGCTCACCTCATTTCTGTAGTTGGCCTCCTCGTTGTTGGTGATGAGGCCTACCACCGTCATGTCGTCCGCAAACTTGATGATGTGATCGGTGCTGTAAGCTAGTACACAGGCATGGGCCAGCAGGGTGAAGAGCAGCGGGCTGAGCATGCACCCTTGTGGGGCCCCTGTGCTCAGTGTGATGGTCTTGGAGGTGTTGCTGCCAAACCGCACATTCTGTGACCTCCCTGTGAGAAAGTATTTTGGCTGCTTTTTATGTTTTTTTTTTTTTTTTTAAGTAGTGGAACTTTCCTGGGGCCTCATGTACAAAGACTTGCGTGGATTTCCTACTGAAAGATGATGTATGTTTAAATCAAGAAAACGCTGTAACCAAAAACAAATCCAGATGTATGAAGCAGTGCTTACGCAGGAATCCAAGCACATTTCCTTTGTACATCCCAATCTACTTGAAATTGAATGCACGTGACGAAATACCGGACTCCTCCCTTGACACGCCTCCATTTGAATATGGAATTACATGCATATAGATATGCAAATAGATATATATAAATCCTGCATGTTTGAGTCTCCTGTATCCATGATCAAAAATAATGGATTTAATGGAATTTCATGGACTGTGAATTGGAGGCGCTGCTGAATGAGGCAAAGGCACGTAAAAACATTTTGTTTGGCACTTTCTTTGTCTTTGTATCCTGATTGATGGAGCCTTGAGTATTTTTATCATGTTTATAGTCAGCTTCATGTGTGCCTGTGTTTGTGTTTATGTTGAATGTAATTGTGGCTTGTAAATATGGATGTCACCTGACTGCAAAACAAATCTACCTACGGGTACAAATAAAGTAACCTGAACCTGAACCTGAACCTCTGTCCTCCAGCATTAGCACTGGATACAGGTAATTCAATAGCCTGCTCACAGCCCTATAAGATTAGTTTACTGTTTTCCTTTATTGAGACAGGAATGAGAAGGAGATGTTTATTTAAAGTTGACACGTTGTCTGCAGTTGTTCTCAGAAGCGTCAGCTGACCACTGTGATTTGTGACCAGCCAGGTGGATCAGCTTGTTGAATAAATGAAAACAGTCATGAAAAAGGAGACAATATGAACCTATTTAGTGGGTTGCCACGGTCACCTGTCAGGTGAAAGTAGATCATATTCGACAAGTACATATTTTATGTCTAAAATGCAAATCTCATCCTTTATAGTTATATACAACTTTTATGGATTGCACACACTACTAAATGAATGAAGTGCGCCGGGAAAAGGGTGACATTGTTGCAGTTCAGTCTTTACGCATGTGTTTATTGACATAACTACTGTACACACAGAGGCAATTGGGGGCTTGATAGAATGGTGCGAAACTGTAGTTTAATCAGCAAAAAAAGAAAGTCACTCCAACCACTGACTTGTAATGAAGCCTTGAAGACAGGGTGATATTTGGGGATGCACAGGCGCGTTGTGCATGAGGTGGGTTATTTAGGACAATTACACAAATTTACTCACCAAGAAGCCACCCATCCGCACAGTGCCAGCTTGTAGTTTGTTCCCAACAATGCTGTTCATTAGAATGAATGAATTGTGCATTAAACCAGGCCACCTTGCAACAATATTGGTTAATCGCATTTGCACATCACATATAATTTATACATTGATAGAATGGAAATGTTTCCTGTTAACATGCACATATTCATCTTATGAAGGTGATTTTATAGCAATGTGTGTGCAGTCCATAGCTCCAATTACATTAGGAAAACTGGCTCTCGCAGCAAATTGTGCTTTGATGTTGGCCTGTTCAACTGCATTGTATGGGAATATGATGTACCTGGGTGACAGCCAGATAATGCTATCTCACACAGCTGGCATAGCTCGGCTCAGGGTTGACTGAGGAATTCCCGATCGGTGTGTCAGCTCACTCTGGAATGCCTCTGTTACCAAGAACCCCAGAGTTGTCAGCACCTGCACTGGAACAGGCAGTGCACGGCTTCTCGCCGTGTCACGCTCCATGAGCAGCCATAGCTCTGAGCACAGTTCCACAAGGACTGCCCGTGGAAACCTAAACCGGCTGACAAGCCAGTCATCATCCTGAGCCAGAAAATCTTCTCTGTCTGTAAATACCCTTTCTCTTCTCACTGCGCGATTTGCAATATCCTCTAATAATGCTAGCGCCATTGTTATTAGAGGCATTTTCTGCACTTCTTTGCGCTTGCTTTTACGTATATCCACTCATCTAATTGTGCACACTTGGATGTTTGTTCATCATGTGTCTCTGGTGTGTACAATAATTTTCACATCATTATCAGTCTCCCAACATCACCTCTAAGTGTTGCCAACGGACCAATCACAGTAGAAGCGTACTTATTCCGGCCATGAAGTTGCCGTGGGGCTGCGCATATTTCCACAGTCAGTTAATTCATGATACATCTGAAATTTTCCAAGGAAAAGGACGTACGCCATATTTTTGTGCATAAGTACTCTTTGTACATGAGGCCCCAGGTCTTCTTCCATGGAGTCCATTATTGTTCAAAATGCGACCCATGTTGTGATCAGAAAGTGACGTACCTTGAGTTTGAAGTTCAGCTTGACTGATTTTGGATGATTACCTAGGCTTTTTTTTTTCAACAATACATGGTATCCTTATCAACCTGGGGTTGCTTTCCTCTTGCATCCATGTCCTGGGAAGTTGGCTACAGTCCCATAAACCTTAAACTTTTTAATAACTAGTGCATGCCCGTAGAAACCAAGTATAAGCAAGTATTTCCACATGCCCGTAGAAAGCAAGTGTAAGCAAACATTTCTGCATGCCTGTAGAAAGTTACTGTTACCATGTAGGGCTGAAACGATTAGTCGACATTATCAATAACGTCAACAGTAAAAATTTGTCGACAGATATTTTTATTGTCAACAAATCGTTTAATTATAAAGTTTATATGCATGCCGCGGTTCAGCTGTAACCAGCAGGAGCAAGCTCCATTTAACCGGTACTGCAATGCACGACCGGAACTGCTGAGGGCAGTAGCGCCTCTGTCGTCCGGCATGCGTGAACAATTTCCAGCAAAGAAGAAGAGGAGCACAGCATGGCGAAGCGTGTGTTGTTTTGTTTTCGCGGTTGTTACAGAGTTTAAGAGCGAAGTGGCTGTATGTGTCTCTCCAACGTAGAGAAAGGAGAATAAAGACCCACTGTTGTGATGGTATTAACGTGTGCTCCATGTCTAACTGGCTGCAGAAACTACCTAGAGCAAAGCCTGTTACCAGCTAATGAGCCAGGCTAAAATACGGACATGTTAGCTTTAATTCACAGGGAGTCCCAGGAGCCACATTACCATCTGCAAGGGTAAGTTTTAGCGAGTAAAGAAAGTTAGTGCCGCTTATTTTCAATGGCCAACTGTTTCAAGTTTTAGAAAAATGACAATACTGTTAGTCTGTGCTGTTAATGTTAGTTTACCTGTTTGACAATAAGCTCTCTGGTTGCTGAGGGTTGAGCTGTCATGGCTAACGTGTTGAATGCAGTGACTGAATTACAGGAGTTGCTATCGCTTTTTCATCTTTGTTAATATTAGTCCTCATTCTGAATATTAGTTACACTGTGTTACGCTGTGTCCAACTGAGACAAAATGGCATTTAAATGCCTCCCGCCCACAGGAAACGGAACGTTAAGAGGTATTAAACAGCGGCTGAGGTAAAATATGCAGCCCCAACAAGAAGCAGAGATGGTGGACATGAGAAAAATAAACATGACTAGTTGACTAGTTGACGAAAATAGTCGTTAGATTAGTCTACAACTAAAATAATCTTTAGTTGCAGCCTTGTTACCATGGTAACAGTAACGATGGTGAAACCTGCCTTTGATCTTTGACGTCACCACTTGTTCAGTGATGCCTGCCTTTGATCTCTGACCCGTGCATGTCCGTAGAAACCAAGTATAAGCAAGTGTTTCTGCATGCCTGTAGAAAGCAAGTGTAAGCAAGTATTTCTGCTTGCCTGCCTTTGATTTTTGACATGGTTACCATGGCAACAGTAAACATGTTGAAACCTGCCGTTGACCTTTGACGTCACCACTCACTTTGACATGGTTACTGTTATGTCTTGAAATAAGGGAGTTGGAGGCGAGTCTTCATGCAGCTAACAAGTCTCTGCTTTATTGCATGCTTGGGGTTTATATACAGGTGGGCCGTGTCAACCTCACGCCACCCTTGAGGGCGGGCACTGCCTCTTATACACACATACTCACACACTACATTCCCTCCCCCCTTAGAAAATGGGAAATCACACATACCATTGAAAACCTCCCAAATTTAGAACCCAAATCACACGCTAAGAACATGGGGAATAACGTACTGCATTAGAACAAACCTATCACATTCACACAAAACAACTCAAAATCGGACCATGTCTCTTTAGAATACCAAAAATAATCCCATATTATTTTCATTCACTCACATGCACACCAGCAAACAAATATATACACATGTCGGAATTAACACAAATATTGATGTATTTACATATCTACATATAATAACTAAGTGGCCCCAATGTCTCTGTGCAGCCACCATTTTATAATCTGCCACGGAGGACCTGGGCAGCCCCATGGCATCTGCACCCCTGGTTGTTGTCTACCTCCAGGGTCGAAACCCCACTCCCTGGCAAAAATGTCTGTACTCGTCCGTCGGCGCTTCTTCCCTCTGGGCCCGCCATGCTGACGTTTGGTGTGCCGCCTTTCCGTGCCTGACAAGCTGCTCCTGACTGCCTTACGCACCGCCGTCATGGCTCCAGACACTCCGGCCCCCAGTGGCCGCACCTCGGGGAGAAACGAAGCCTGTTCGGTGGCGTCATCCGCTGCCTCAGGCGCCTCACCATACCGTCCAGCCCCCTCGTCCCTGGTGCATGGAGCTCTGGCACTGCCCAACCTCCATGGTGCACGGCTGCTCCTGTCCACTCCCGGTGCTCACCACGACGCCCTCGCCAATGTCGTTCCCTGACTCAGGCACCTCGTTGCTGCCTCCAGGACTCATGGTCTTGGTGCTCCACTGCGCTGTCACCGTGTCCGGCTGCGGCTGTTGTCCCTCTGGGCATTCAGTGACGCTCCCGTCGGCCCTGTCCTTCAACCCGGGCATCTCGTCACAGTTCTCGGCACCCTCCTCCAGGGCGCTCCGCTGCACCATCACCAAGTCCGACTGCGGCTGCTCCACCTTTGGGCTCTCAGCGCTGCTCCCGTCGGCTCTACTATCCATTTGCAGCTGTTCTCCCTCTGGGATCTCAGCACCGTTCTCGCCGGCCATATCCTCCGACCCGGACATCTCGTCGCTACTGTCAGTACCCTCGTTCCAGGTCCCGCTGCACCGTCTCTGCATCCTGTGGTTACTGCTGTACCCTGGGGCCTTCAGCCTTCTGCATGGTCTCGCTCACCCGCTGTGTAGCTTCCACAAATGGGGCTGACTCCCGCTCCTGTTCTGGCTGCTCGAGGGGTGGGGGCAATCCCGGTTCTTGTTCTTCCACCATTTTGTCGTCATTATCCGGGTCCCACTCACTCTCAGTTTCCCATTCGACCTCTGTATCACTCTCGCTGTCCACACTGCTCTCTCTGGCCACACCCACGTTCGCAAGGCCTGTACGAACTGGCTCCGGGCCACCGAGCGTCTGTCCACCGATTTCGAGAGTGAAACCCAGCACATTGAACAAGTCCCACCCCATGACACTTTCACCACAGCATGCCACTCGGAACTGGAATGCTGGGATTACTTTCACGCCATACTGCACTGCCAATGTGATGCTCCCACTGGCACCAGAGCTCCCGTCGTCCAGTAGTTCCACTGCGTCCGGGTGCCGGGGGGTGAGCCTCCGAACCATGGCCTCACTCACAATGGACCACGTGGCGGCAGTGGCTGTCATCATGGGCACACCCACGCCATCCAGCTTCACCACACGGTGCAGTCCCGACCAGCCTTCGGGGCACGCAATATTTATACCGTCCCCGTTGTCCTGCATGCCATCCACTGTCAGGTTTTGACACACTTCCGTACTTTAAAATATTTCCAATTTTCCTTGTCGCCAAATGTTCTGTCTTGAAATAAGGGAGTCGGAGGCATGCCAGCCTCACGCCACCCTTGAGGGCGGGCACTGCCTCTCATACACACACATACTCACACACAACAGTTACCATGGCAACAGTAACCATGGTGATGCCTGCCTGTAAACTTTGACATGGTTACCATGGCAATAGTAACTATGGTGAAACCTGCCTTTGATCTTTGATGTCACCACTCGTTCAACAATGCCTGCCTTTGATCTTTGATGATGTCATAGCGAGTCCTATGAAACCTGCCTTTGATCTTTGACATCACCACTCGTTCAGTGATGCCTGCCTTTGATCTTTGACATGGTTACCATGGCAACACAAAGGCTTATGATTGTGACAGACAGACAGATGGACACACACCTAAACAAACAGACAGAGATTTCTTGAATTAATAGATAGATATTTACAGCTGTGGCCACAGGAACATGAAGCTGCTTGGAGATGGTCTTATAGCCTTTACCTTTAATATGGTTATCTGTCATCTTTTTTTCTGAGCTCCTCAGACAGCTCTCTTTCTCCGGTCCATGTTCAGTGTGGTGCACACAATGATACCAAAACCACACAACATGTTTGTCCCCCCCTTAAATAGGTGAAAAGCTTGAAGTCGCCTGTGATACCAATTAAGGTTGAATAGTTAGGTTGAAACATGCAAGGATTAATAGTCTCTTTAGGGGTAGTAATAAATCTCTCCATAGAATAAATAGATTTCAAAATATTGCTGTTGGTTTATAAAGCTCTGAATGATTTAGGGCCAAAATACATCTCAGATCTGCTAGTCCATTATGAACCACCCAGAGCCCTCAGGTCATCAGGGTCAGGCCTACTATCTGTGCCCAGAGTTAGAACCAAACATGGTGAGGCAACGTTCGGTTTGTATGCCCCTCACATATGGAACAAACTCCCAGAAAGCATCAGGGCTGCTGAAACTCTCAGCTGCTTTAAATTGAGGTGAAAAACTTTTCTATTTGCTGCTGCTTTTCAGTAGAACAATTGTTAATCTCCCACAGTGTACTGTAACTTTTATTTCTTGCACTTTATCTGTCTTATTTTATTTCAGCTTGTTTATGCTTATCTTTAATCTATTTTTTAGTTTGCTTTTAAATTCTTTTGTATTTCTTTTGCAACTTCCTGTAATGCTTTATGTAAAGCACTTTGAATTGTCTTCTACATGAAATGTGCTATACAAATAAACTTGCCTTGCCTTACTATTTTTAGGATATCTTTGTAAAATAAACAACAAATCATTTCTTTTCACAATTTATTAGTTTAGTCTATCACATACTAAAGGCATGCAGACATACATTAGATAATTAGTTATAGCTGAATCACTTTTCAGCAGAATTGTTTCAATGAGCTGTAAGGGTACCAGCAAGTTTGAGCATGTCCGTATACTTTTGCCACCTGTTATAGAGCTGGACGGTGCAACCAAGTATCAACTATGTGTTTGGTGGCCATTCAATGGACTTTCTAAATATATTTCACCAACGATTTTAACCAAATTCAACACTAAATCCTACTTTCAATGACTACTGCAGTCTCAAAATTATTCAACCCCTGAATAGAACTCCTCACAAGAACACACATTTGCAAATCAGGTGTGCTCTGAAGAACACCTGATACAACCAATCAAGGGCTTCATTAGTTGCATCAGGTGTGCTGAAGATAGAACACCTCCAATACCTGGACTGCTGATGGTGACGTTTGATTGTATGTTTGAAATATGGTTAAGTCAAGAGGATTGTCCACAAAGTTTAGAGAAGAGACCATTGCCTTGCAGAAATAAGGAAAGGGATACAAAAAGATAGCAAAGGCACATACTAAACGCTGCAGGGCCCCATCCTTGCACTCCAAGAAGTACACCACTACTGACCCAAAAGCACAAGAAAAGTTGACTCCATTTTGCCTGTATAAATAAGCCAAAGAGGTTTTGGGATTCTGTTCTGTGGAGCGATGAAACAAAACTGGAACTTTCAGGCTTATGGATCAGCGATATGTCTGAAGAAGAAGAAGGAAGCATACGCTGAAAAGAACACCCTGTCTACAGTGAAGCATGGCAGTGACTCAGTAATGGTCTGGGGCTGCTTCACTTCCTGTGGCACTGGAAACCTGTAGCGTGTGGAGGACAAGATGGATTCAAACAAGGACCAGGAAATCTTGGGAGAAAATGTGAGGCCATCTGTGATAAAGCCGAAGCTTGACCGTTATTGGACCTTAGAACAGGCCAGTGATCCCAAGCATACCTCAAAGTCCACCAAGGCTTGGTTTCAGAAGAAGTCCTGGAAGATATTAGAGAGGCCATCACAGTCACCTAACTTGAATCCCATTGAAAATCTCTGGTGGGATTTGAAAATGGCAGTTGCAACTCGCAAACCCAAGAATATTAGAGAACTGGAGGTCTTTGCCCATGAGGAATAGGCTAAGATTCTTCAGGAACGCTGCCAGAAGCTGGTGTCTGGCTATGCATTACGTTTGCAGCAGGTCATAACCGCAAAAGGGTGCTGTACTAAGTACTAAAGATGCTTGTCGTGAAGGGATTGAATAATTTTGAGACTTCAGTCATCATTAAAAACAGCATTTTGTGTTGAATTTGGAGAAACCACTTGTAATATTAGTTGTGTTGAGCTGTTTATATTGTTCTTGTTTGATTTGTTTATTGCAAACAGCTGCTAGTTTGATTGCAACTGTATGTTGTGATAAACTGAGCCATATCTACCAGCTCTAGTATGTATTTGTATGTTTCATTCATTCATTTGTTTATTTTAATATTTCAGATCCGTAACTCTAAAGTGAGCCACCTGTGTATGGATCAGGGCATTAGGGAGAACCACACAGCCATCCTGCACCCCTGCCACGGGTGGGGTCCTCAGGTACAACATGGACACCACCAGCCCACACAACACATACAACTCAATACTGTGTTTCTCAAATGTGCTCAGCTGAAATCCCACAAAGACAGTGTCTTACTGTCAGAATAAAAATGTTTATGTGCTGCACTTTTTTTTTGTGCTGAAAGCCTGAGTCAGTCGGTGTCCGCTCCTCAGCCCTTCGGCCCTCTGGGTCTCTCTTGGTCTGTCTTTTTAGTTCACAGCGGTGAAAAGGTGCTCCGAGGGGGCCAGTCTTGGCTTCAAGTGTAGAATGTTAAAAAAGTGCCTGAGACAAAAAGATTTTCTGCAGTCTCCTTTTGGGGAAAAAAGTGCATCTGCTGCATTTTTAATGCTAGCCATCAAACCAAATAAAACTCTTTGTATTATTTTACCATGGCAGCTTCTTAAAATTACATTTTGTAAGAATGCTGTGAACAGCAGCGTCTTAAAGGGGTCATTGACTGCTCTTTTTACACATTTCAACAGCTCACTCATGTCTTAATGAAGTACTTGTAACATATTTTGTTCAGATTTTCTTAAAATTTTTTAATTATTGAAGCAAATTTGTTTTTGTTTTTTTTTATATTTCTTGGCTTTCTTCAAATGCTCTGATTCAAAGCCTGTCACTTTAACAAACAGACTTCAGCTGTTCAACTCCACCCTCCCTCTTACGTCAGTTAGCCATTAGCTGAGTAGCTTTTAGCCGGCTCCTTCCAGGTGACCAGCTCGGTTGAGCTCTGAGCAGCGCTTTGGTTCACTGATTCACAGTCAGTGGTGTATCTCGCATCAGTCCGGTCTGTCTTCCAATAAATTTGATTGTGATTCCATAACAAATCGCTAGCAACCCAAGGTGAGCTACCGAGCCAAGGGATCTCAAAGGGCAGTGTGGCTCTGTGGGACTCCACTTTTCTCTCACAGACAGCTGAAAGCCGCTGCCCACAAGAGCAGAGCGGATGCATGGAGAACGGTGGGGTTGCTGGGCTTGAGAGCCAGCAGCATCTGGTCCCAGAAGATTTTGATTGTAGGGAGCCAGAGGCTTTTTTTCGTGATTCCACGGCCGATCGCCTGTATCTTGGGCTTGTGGCTCGCACGGTCAGCTGAAGGCTAAAGGTAGCTAATATGTGTAGCTAATAAGGTCGCCAGTATGGGCTATTAGCCACTGAGCTATTAGCTCATGAGTTAACACTAGTACCAGGACACTGGCTGTCAGCGTGGCTTATATTGTTATTTTCTTCAGATCTTAGTCACCCTAATAGCCGTCCCTGTTATCACCTGGTTCGGTGGTGTGACTCACATCACTGCGGCCCATCTCTCAGTGATTTCATTGTGATTCTGTGGCGGCTCACACGTACCGCTGTTATGCCGATAAATCCCCCGCCAATCCGAGGGAGTTCTCGGCATAACACTGGCCAGTAGCCCTGGTCCCGGGCCATAAAAGTGGCCAGTGTGCCAGGGCAGGCGATCCACCACAGAATCATGATGAAACCTCTCGGAGATGGGCCGGAGTGAACCAGGTGATAACAGGGATTGATATTAAGGTGACTAAGATCTGAAAAAAATAACATTATAAGCCGCGCTTAGAGCTAGCGTCCTGGTAACGGTATTAGTTCATGGGCTAACGGGCTACCTTTAGCCCCACTTCCATCTACATGACGGAGCAGTGGGCAGGCCTCAAGGACGACAGTGGGTTGGCTTTTTCGAAACTTGACATATACAATTTACACGGAAAAGTCAAAAAACGTTTTGGGGAGTTTCTCTGAAAGAAAATAAGATAAAGGCAGTGTGCTTTTTTTTCCAGATAGTTGATGTTTTGGAAAAATTTTTGGCTAATTACATGACCAGTTGACACATTTGAGACAGGTAAAACCTACAAAAACTATCAATGACCCCTTTAAGGAGAAGCAGTGACCCCTAGAGACCACAAGAGGAACCCAAAATTCACTTACCACACCTGGCATGTCTGCAATATTCACACAGTGTTGTTCCTGTGTATGAGAGTCAGTCCAAGGGAAAAAAAATTAATTTACATTTAAAAATCTAATTTATTCAAGGGAGAAAATCTGGCCGATTATACTTTGATTACATGTTCGTCTGCAGTCAGTAAGGAAGTTCTTTATTAGGTGGTAAATATATGGTATTTGAGACACATTCAGCCTTAGTGAAAACCTCAGAATTACAGCATGAAATATGGTGATACTTTTAAACCTAATGTTAAAATTCAGTGTAAATGCACCATTTAAAAATTATATTTAATAATTAAGGCTCAGTTCACACGAAGACCTCGCTACGCTCTCCACAGCCTCTCAGAACGTGGCTGGACTGAGGAGAAATTGGAAAACCTCCTTCAATGTGAAAGCAATCATGACGCTGCTGTATACTTTTCCCATGTCCCCAAAACGCTCTGCACCACGCTCTATCTGTCAGCGTTCTCTCAACAATCCTACCACGTATACCCATAATGGCACAACACACCAGCACAGCGCTACTGCCACGTTTATCAGCGTGGTTGGTCCGGCTTCAAGCTCTTGACGACAAAGCCACGCTGGTGCACGTGGCCCCACAAGTTTGATACGGTGTCAATGCTGCCACAATGCCCCAACTAGGACCCTGATATGATGCTTCCTTGATCATTAAGGGTGTGCATGCTCAAGGCTCCGCTCTGTCTCGTTCTAACACGCATAAGACCTCGCCAAGACCCTGCAAAGACCATGCCCATTCTGGCTGTGCTCCTAGGTTGTAATGCAGTCTTTATCCAGAGTGGATTAAAAACAAATCAGTTAAAACCCCTGAGATGTCATGTCATGGCTTAATGACTAAAACTGACTTTGACTGATGTTAATGTTTTCAGAGCAAGAGTTCTGATTTAAACACTTTCATGACACATTCCTTTTTAAATAACACAATGCAGCCTGCTGAAAAAGGCAGTGAAAAGTGCTTAAATTATGCTTTTATCCTCCACCATGGGCTACTGTGTTTTTAGCTGATGCCGGCACTTTTTATCCCGCTGTCTCTGAATAAGAAAAGAAAAATGCAGCAGCATGTTTCAGGATTTTAAAATGTCAGTCCAAAAAATCCAAAGTCTTATTATAGGTGGGCATTTAAATGCAAATTTTGTCAGGTTGCTCTTGAGTTTAATTTGTGCAATTTCATTTTACAAAGTAAAATTTGATTCATACAGACTAATCTCCTAGCTCTGGGCTGGTGAGAACATTTCTGAAGCCAAACTGATTTATAGCACTGTTTTAGCTGAACATTTTGTGCAGCTACATTACATCTGGAAAGTCTTCATAGCACTTCACTTTTTCCGCATTTTGTTATATTACAGCCTTATTCCAAAATGGATTAAATTCATTTTTTTCCTCAAAATTCTACACACAATTCCCCATAATGACGGTGATTTTTTTTTTAGATTTTTGCAAATTTATTAAAGATAAAAATCTAAGAAATCACATGTACATACAGTGGATATAAAAAGTCTACATACCCCTGCTCAAATACCAGGTTTTTGTGATGTAAAAAAATGAGACCAAGATAAATCATTTCAAAACTTTTTCGACCATTAATGTGACCAATAACCTGTACAACCCAACTGAAAAACAAACTGAAATCTTTTAAAGGGAAAAATAAAAAATAAAAAAACTTAAAATAAACTGGTTGCATAATTTTGCACACCCTGTTATAACTGGGGATGTGGCTGTGTTCAGAATTAACCAATCACATTCAAACTCATGTTCAGTGGGAGTCAGCACACACCTGCCACCATTTAAAATGCCTCTGATTAACCCCAAATAAAGTTCAGCTGTTCTAGTAGGCTTTTCCTGACATTTTTGTAGTCATATCTTACAGCACAAGCCATGGTCTGCAGAGAGCTTCCAAAGCGCTCTGCGGATCGGGGAAGAAGGGAGGTGACCAAGAACCCAATGGCCACTCTGTCAGAGCTCCAGTGTTCCTCTGTGGAGAGAGGACAACCTTCCAGAAGGACAACCATTTCTGCAGCAATCTACCAATCAGGCCTGTATGGTAGAGTGGCCAGACGGAAGCCACTCCTTAGTAAAAGGCACATGGCAGCCTGCCTGGAGTTTGTCAAAAGGCACCTGAAGGACTCTTAGACCAAGAGAAACAAAATTATCTGGTCTGACGAGACAAAGATTGAACTCTTGGGCATGAATGCCAGGCGTCATGTTTGGAGGAAATCAGGCACCGCTTTTAACCAGGCCAATACCATCCCTACAGTGAAGCATGGTGGTAGCAGCATCATGATGTAGGGATGTTTTTCAGCGGTAGGAAGCTAGTCAGGAGAGGGGGAAAGATGAATGCAGCAATGAAAGATGGAAAGATGAATGCAGCAATGTACAAAAACACATGTCCTGAAATACAATCTTACATAGGGCCCCCCAAAATCTAAAAACAACCCTGACTACAATAATACTTCTGGTGCCGCCTCAATATTTACTCTGGAGAAAATACTCTATGTCCCCCCAACAGTGAAATGAAACATCTTCACATGTGTATCACAGGTGTTTTTACTCATGTGGAACACATGGTTACTGTAGGGGAAGTCCCCTTCAGGCAGTTTTACATGCGCCGTCTCTTTTTGTCTCAGATAGGACGGTACACCAAAGAGGCCCACCTGTTCCTGGGCTCTCTGGGTAGCACCGGCGAGGACACCCGCTGTGTGGTGGATGATCAAATCAACAGGCTTCCTCAGCTCCTCAACTGTGACAAGGTGACCATCGTGAAGCAGAAGACGTGGGATTTCTCTCAGGTGAGAAGACGAATGAGTTCGGTCATCGTTCATGAAAAAACAAACATGTATTTTAAAAAAAAAACATTTTTACATGCCCTCAAGCTGCTTATAGTATAATTTCATATAATTGTTCAATTTCTGGTGAGACAGATGGCCTCTCTATCTGTATTATGACATTTTTTCCCTTGCGTTTACTAAAGATAAAAATTGTAGTACTTTTACATCATTGAACTATGTTATTAATTTTAAACACTTCAAACTAACAAAATTAAATTTAAAGTTCCTTAAAAAAAACAATACACACCAAAGTGAATAAATTAATGATTCAGGACTGCATAGAAAAGCAGCAGAATATTTATTTATGTCATGGTCTGAGCGCCGATATCGTCTGTTCTCGGGTCATGCAGTATTTTTCCTCCCGTTCTGTAGCAGTTTACCTTATGGCCTTTCCGGGCTCTTGACAGCGTCTCGGTGGGGCTCCCAGCTGTCAGAGCGGAGTTCCCTTGTGACAGCGGTTTCCCATTTCAGCTGATGACATCCTCATCAGCTGATTATCCCTCTTCCCTATTTAAGAGAGCAGCTTAGGTTACTCCGGGCTGCAACCTCACCTTTTTCAGACTGGTTTCCTTATGCCCGAAGCCAGTTCCTTTCAGCATCAGGTTCCGTCCTCGCTATTCTTATGTAAGTGTTGTATCCTTGTCTCCCATCAGTCTTCCTAGTTCTCCGTTATCGTTGATGCGTTCTAGTCACAGTCTTTATTTGTGTTTTGCCCCACGTGGCTCATTATTTTGTACCTTCAGGTTCAGGTTACTTTATTTGTACCCGTAAGTAGATTTGTTTTGCGGTCAGGTGACATGGGCTGCACGGTGGCGCAGTGGTTTAGCACTGTGGCAGCACAGTTTTACCCTCGGCCGGGGGATCGCGGGGATCATGAGATCGTGGGTTCGATCCCAGCCCCCGACCAACAGTGAGCTGTGTGGAGTTTGCATGTTCTCCCCGTGTTGCGTGGGTTTACTCCGGGATTTCTCCGGTTTCCTCCCGCACACCAAAAACATGTAGGTTTAGGGCGCTCGCGCACGCAGCGACCAGCAGCCGGTGGCTTGTCACCAGACTGCAAACCAAGTCTACCTACGGGTACAAATAAGTAACAAAAAAAAACAAAAAACAAAAAAAAAAATCCATATTTACAAACCACAATTACATTCAACATGAACACAAACACAGGCACACATGTAGCTGACTATAAACATAATAAAAGTACTCAAGGCTCCACCAATCAGGAGATAAGACAAAGAGATAAGAGAAAAAAAAAACAAGGAGATAAGAGAGAAGGGTCATATCAAAAAGTTAAAGACTAGTCAAAGAGGTTAAAAACTCAAAAGTCTAAAACCCAATAAAAGATTTAGAACCCAAATAAAAAACCTGCAAAAATAGGTAAATATAAAATAAAATTAATAAATAGGTAACTAAATTGTGTGCAATATACTGTTACATCTTGTTCAACTCTTTAACAGCAGCAGGAACAAAGCTGTTTTTGTAGCGCTGGGTTTTACTTTTTGGGACAGCAAACCTCCGTCTGGAGGGAAGAAGCTGAAAGTGGCAGTGCAAAGAGTGGGAGTCATCATTTAAAATGGAGGTAGCAATCCTCTGTACCTGTCTGGTGTACAGTGATGTCAGGCTCAGCTGTGACTCACCAAGCAAACGACTGGACCATCTAACTACCTGATCCAAGGATTTCCTCTGTTTCAGTTTTATCTGACCAAACCATGACACTAAAGAAAAGGATAAAACAGATTCAATTAAAGCCCGATAAAACATTGTCATTATGGTTCGGTCAATTTGGATGCGTGCAAGTTTCCTTAAACAATGCAAATGTTGCTGACCCTTTTTGCACACCTTTTCACAGTTCTCTTCAAAGTTTAAATTACTATCAATAATTGTCCCAAGATATTTGTAGGATTGTACACATTCAGTGGTCTGGCCTTTTAGTACAGTGACTTCGTGCCTGGGAGTTTTCCTCCTAAAGTCAATAATCATAGCTTTAGTTTTTGTCATATTCAGCTGCAAGTAGGAATCCTCACACCAGTGAACAAAATCATCAACTGCTGGGCCGTGGCCACTCTCACCATCCTGGAGGAGACTGACAACAACTGAATCATCAGCATACTTTATAATGTGTCTGTTGTCATGTCTGCTCCGACACATGTTTGTGTACAGGATGAAGAGTAGTGGTGACAACACACACCCCTGAGGAGAGCCAGTAGAAGAACACTTTTGGTCAGACAATGTACCATTGACCCTTACTCTCTGTGTCCTGTTGGTTAAAAAATCCAGAATCCAACCCACCAGATTATTACTCAACTCAAATAGTTGCAGGAGCCTTTCAACTAAAATATGAGGTTGGATTGTATTAAAGGCGGAAGAAAAGTCCACAAATAAAAGCCTGGCGTGTGTCCCATTAAAATCCAGATGTTCAAAAATCATGTTAAGCAGAGTGACAGTGGCGTCCTCCACTCCTCTGTGAGGCCTATAGGCAAACTGCAAAGGATCCAATGCATGCTCAGTCTGCTTTAGGACCTCAAATCTGACCAGTTTTTCAAAAATTTTCATTAAAATTGAAGTCAAAGCAACTGGTCTAAAATCATTTACCGTTTTAGGACAGCTGGATTTTGGAACGGGGACAACCACAGCATCTTTCCAGATCTTAGGCACATGTTGTGTCTGTAAGGACTTATTGAAAATGTAGTGAAACACAGGACTCAGTTCATGTGCACAGGACTTTACCAAGCGCCCACATATATTATCAGGGCACTGACTTTTGTTCACTTTTACAGCACAGAATGCCCTTTTAACATCCTGCACCTCAATATTAAAGTGCTGATTGTCTTTGAGTTTCTGTTTCAAATCTTGGGTTTCTGTGCTAAAATCAAAGGAATCAAAACGACCATAAAAACAATTAAGAGCATTAGCCAGCTCTGTGTCTGAATTAAAACCATCTAAAAACACACGATTACTGTGCTCTGTGCTCTGAAGGCCTGCAATAGTTTTCATACTGGCCCAGTCTGAACCAAGCTTCTTTGTTCCCATCTTATTTTCCAACTCTGATTTATAATTCTGTTTTGCTCTTAAAATTTCGGCCTTCAGCTCTTTTGTGGCAACCTGCAGCTCAGAAACAACCCCCTGTTTAAAGGCAAGTGCTTTCCTCTGTAAGCAGGATTTAACTGATTTTGTAACCCATGGCTTGTTGTTGGGATATATTTTGACACGTTTACGTGGAACGATCATGTCTCTGCAGAAAGCCATGTACAGTATGAGCATGTCATGTCCACTAAAGAGTCCAAATCATCTCCGCAGGACAGTGTGAATACCTCCCAGTCCGTACAGTCAAGGCATTCCTGGAGGCAGTGCACTGAATCCTCTGTCCACACGTTTATGTCTCTGGTCTTCGCCTTGTCTCTTCTGAGAGCAGTTTTATATGTGGGCAGCAAATGTACACAGTTGTGATCTGAGGATCCTAAAGGAGGAAGGGGAATAGATTTTTAGGCCCTCTCTATGGATCCATAGCACAGGTCCAATGTCTTTTTTCGCCTGGTTGGGCAGGAGACATACTGATAAAAGTTTTTAAGTGTCTTCTTTAGAGACACATGGTTAAAATCCCCAAGGATAAAATTTGGAGCCTCTGGGGAAATCGACTGCAACCGCTGTACCACATCAAAGACGGTGCTGGAGGCGGAGGCAGCATCTGCCCTCGGGTGAATGGACACAGTTGTTATAAAAAGTTGGGGGAACTCGCGGGGCAGATAAAAGGGGCGTAGTGACACAGACAGCAGCTCCACATCTGGTGTACAGATGCGCTCTCTGACCGTGACAGATGTACAGTACTGTTTATTAATATATAAACATACGCCACCCCCCCCCGACGTTTCCCCGTTACCTCTTCCTGCCGATCCAAGCGAAGTGGGGCTCCAAAGCCGTCAATATATGGGTCCGGAACCAGGTTCCGGTCAAGCGCTGTAAGCCACGTCTCCGTGTAAGCCATGGCACAGCAGTTCTTGAAATCCTTCTGATATCGTACTTTCCTTGAATTTCATTCACTTTATTTGTGGATGAAATTGTACGTTCCCCTTAATAATGGAAGGAAGAGGAATGCGGTTAAGCTGACGCCTCCTCAGGCTTAATCTTACGCCTACACGCTTTCCGCGTTTCCTCCTCTTGTCTCTCTTTTCATTGCTGTGTCCATGAAAATCTCTTAAAATAAAGTCCAGCAGTTGCGGCACAGACTCAAACACAGATGCTGCATTATCCATGTTTAAATGCAGTAACATGTCTCTGGAATACTGCGTTCTTCCCGGCGTGACCGCGATCGCGCTTACCTCCAAAACAAAGAGCCGGTAAGAAAGAAACGACAGTGCAAAAACAACAAGGAAATCCATACTGATGGAACCAGGGAGCTCTTCGTTATATAGTCCACAAACATTCAAGGACAAAAACGACACAGAGAATTACGTTAAAACACCTTAAAGTGCATAAAAGCAGAGACACAGACATCAAACTTTTTTCACCCGCTGCCGGTCGCTGCGTGCGCCCTCAATGCGTACCTTGTTCATTCCTTTAATAAATGCGCAAACTCACTGGTTGCCTATAGCGTCTCATAAGTGGTCCGTCAGGACCGCACCGTGACAGTAGGTCGCAGCCAAACGAGACGCCGGTGACCGTGAGTTTGCTTAATTGGGCTTGTAGTTTTCCCCTGTTCTCGTACCAGTGTGCTGGGAGATGGCGCCGCTCAAGGGCTACGCTATGAGCCTGGGCTACGAGCTGGTGATGGCCCTTATCGAGATCGACGGGATCATTTCCAGCACTCGCCATCACACCGTCCCCAGCGCCTCACGCTGGTACCTGGACCTCGCTGAGGCGACTATTAACCGCCATCCTCGCTATGCTGACCACCCTGAAATCACGGCGAGGATGGTGGACATCTCTGCTCACCGGGAGAAGCTCCGTGGGCTGG
This sequence comes from Pholidichthys leucotaenia, assembly GCA_020510985.1. Lineage (NCBI taxonomy): Eukaryota > Metazoa > Chordata > Actinopteri > Cichliformes > Pholidichthyidae > Pholidichthys > Pholidichthys leucotaenia. Next base: position 284,201,526 of record CM035847.1, on the reverse strand, counting down.
AGAGAAACTCTGGAAGGAAGCCAAAGAGGAGGCATCCTCGCTCCTCTCCTCAGGATTCCATTCCTGTCCCTCATCCAGTCCAGGAGTTCACACCACCCAGGGGTCATCCCCAGCGGAGAGAGACGTCAGTCGGGATTCGATCGGTGGATTTACGGTGGCCAGCTATTACCATCCAGGACCGAGTGGCTGCAGCTTGCTCCGCCTCCCATCCAACCCAGATAATGAAGCATGTGACGGCGGCGGTCAGGCTGGTGGAGAGGAATCCAGAACTTTATGATTACCCCGAAGACGCTGACCTGCTCGTCTCTGTTTCTGCGCAGGAGTGGCGTTTCCCAGATCTCACCTTCGCCTTGCGCTCTGCCAGTAAACGTCGTCTCCATGCTTATCGCAAGCCTCAGCGAGAACCCCGTCCGGATCCTGTTCTGGGTAGCCGCACGAACTCTGTCTCCTAGCCAGCTGCAGCCTCTGTGTCTCGTCAGAGGGGTAAGACAGCCGCCGCCGCCGCCACCACCTCCGGGTTGTATGTGCCTCGTCCCCGGCCTGCCTTGGCTGTTCCTCCCTCCTCCTCAACGCTCTCTCCAGCTGCTGAGGACACCACGAGTCCTGCTCTGGCTGTGCCTGTCATCAATCCGGTGCGAGTGGCTCCTCCTCGTCCTCCCGGGGGGCCCTCCATCACCATCCAAAGGGGAAGGGAGAAAATGAAGCCCACCGTAGCAGCTTCCATCGGCCATCAGCAGATCAGGCAAGTGTCTCTCATTCTTTTCCTTCACTGGGTGAATTGCCTTGTTCGATCCCTGGGAGTGAAGTTCAGGGTTCTCAGTCCCCCGAGCTTCCTCCATCTGCTGCAGTGATTAATTGTGAACCTGCTACCTGTGTGTCTCCTTCCCCTGAGCGTTCCCCGGTGCCAGGACTACACTGCCGGACGAGGAAGGAGCCTGCGGCCCTGGAGTGCCTGGTTCCAGCCCTGCAGCCACGTCATGGGCAGAGGTGGAGGGCGGGCTGCCAATTGGAGCCTGCGCCGACAACTAAGCATCCCCGGGTCTCCACGGAGGAGTGGTTCGACCCAGCAGGTCAAGGATCCCCTGCCACCACGCCGTGCGGGTTTTCAGCGTGGGCGTCAGGGAATCCCCAGACTGAGGATACCATCATGCCGGCTGCGGAGCCCGCCGCAGTCGAGTGGGAACCAGAAGTGGACCTTCAGCGCGCTGAACCCGGCTCGTCGAAGTCCTGGGCCGTGGTGGAGCCCGAGATCAGGCAAGTGCTCTATTTTGTCTTCCTTTCTTCTGTTCTGGAGCATTTTTGCCTGTCTCTTGGGGAGACAAGCCGGGCGCAGCTGTTCGTTGCGTCCAAGCTTATCTTGCTGGGCTCTGCCGCTGCCGGTGATTCTGATCCCGGTTCTCTGTTCTCCTCTGAGCCTTCTCCCAGGGTCATCGGTGACGAGCCTGCTCCGGTCATCACCTTGGAGGTTCTGGGTTCGGGTCTGAAGGTCATCCCTGGTGCTGTGCCGGCCCAATCGGGGTCCGTTGTGGGTTGTGTTCCGGCCCAGTTGGGGTCCGTCGTGGGTGCAACTTTGACCCAATCGGGGTCCGACGTGGGTGCAACGCCGACCCAATTGGGGTCTGTCATGGATGCTGTTCTGGTCCAGTCGGGGTCTGTCGTGGGTGCAGCACGGTCCCACTTGGGATCCAACGTGAGCGCAGTGCCAGTCCGTGTGGGGTTTGGAGAAGGAGCTGCAGATCCTCCGCCGATCAACGCCGGACTGGCCCCTCATCATTTCCCCGATCCCTTTTTCCCTCCACCGGGTGCCGCTGTGATTTCCCTTACCCAACGCGGCTCTCCCTCGCTATCCCTCTCAATAGGGAGGCCACCTCCGAGTTCTCCCCTGTGGTCCTGGTGGCTGGATGACGCGGGTCGGCCGCCTCGGAAACTGCTTTGCCCGTTTGCCGTTCTGGGTTGGCCACCCGACAAACTGGACCTTTTGTTCAGCGACCTGGTCCGACCTCCAGAGGTACTGGTTCTCCGGGCCTGGGACTGGGGTAGACCGCCCGAACTCATTCTTCTTCCTTGCTAGTGATCTGGACGCTGGACGCAGGTAGACCACCAGAACTAATTGGTTTTTCTTGTTTTCTTTGTGCTCTGCCTGCTGTCATCCCTGTAGTTTTTTTTTCCTCCTCTGTAGTTCTGGGATGACCTTGTGTTTTGTTTCTATGAACTGTATTATACTGTGTATTTCATTGCTCTTTAGCGTGTTTTTTTTTCCTTCCTCTGTTTGGGAGACGCTCTGTGTTGCCTTTTTTCTTGTGCCTGGGTATCATGGCCTTTAGGCATAGTATCTGTTATTTGCATCCATTGTTCTGTTTCTGTATTTTCACCTGTGCTTTATGGAGTATGTTTGTGGTTCTGTTTTTTTTTTTTTTCCATGCTCTGTTGCACCATGTTATTTGTTTCAGTATTGGCCCTTTCTTTTTCCCCCTCCATCCGCCCTGGGGGGGGGGGGGGGGCGCTGTTGTAGCCTTCCGGTTGGGGGGAGGCTTGGATGTTACATCACACCCAGAGTGCGTCGTTCGGCAGGGAGTACTGTCATGGTCTGAGCACCAATATCGTCCGCGCTCGGGTCATGCAGTATTTTCTTCTCGTTCTGTAGCAGTTTGCCTTATGGCCTTTCCGGGCTCTTATTTTGACAGCGTCTCGGTGGGGCTCCCGGCTGTCAGAGCGGAGTTCCCCTGTGACAGCTGTTTCCCATTTCAGCTGATGACATCCTCATCAGCTGATTATCCCTCTTCCCTATTTAAGGGAGCAGCTTAGGTTACTCCGGGCTGCGACCTCGCCTTTTCCAGACTGGTTTCCCTACGCCCGAAGCCAGTTCCTTTCAGCATCAGGTTCCGTCCTCGCTATTCTTATGTAAGTGTTGTATCCTTGTCTCCCATCAGTCTTCCTAGTTGTCTGTTTATCATTGATGCGTTCTAGTCACAGTCTTTATTTGTGTTTTGCCCCGCGTGGCTCATTATTTTGTACCTTGTTCCTTCCTTTAATAAATATGCAAACTCACTGGTTGCCTATAGTGTATAGTGGTCTGCCAGGACCGCACCATGACAATTTATTTATACTTATTCAAGAAATAACAAAATATTGTGCAAATTACAACAGTCTTTTTAAAAATATGTTTGAATCAATAATTTCAACTTAAAAAAAGTCCAACAAAATGACTACAAAGTCTTGAACTTAGTAATGTCCACAGTTGGTTGGGATATAGTCTAAAAAAAATGTTTCTTTTCCACAGTTCTTCTATTAAGTAAAGTTATTTCTTTAAAGCCTCTGCTGGCTCTGAGTTCCTTTTTCCCCCTTTCATTTACCCAATGAGCTGTAACACATGCAAAAATGCTCCTGTATTAAAATGAACTGGATAAAATTATCACAGGTGAAAACATTTATAAATAAAAGGTTCTTCAGTACACCACCGTTTACATTTAAGGAAGTGTTTGCTGAGTATTCAGAGGAAATATACTGTGGAGTCGACCTTTGGCAATCCTGATGCTGCGTCACGAAGTGAGAGGCAGTTAAGTGTAGTGCAGAATCAAGTTGTCATTTTTTATTGTGATCTTGTTCATGGCATGGCTTCTGTAAGGTCAACAAAAAATCAGTTCTGCTGCTTTTACGTTGCTTATGTTAAAGAGCAATTTTTAGGTTAACTACACCAGTTTATATGTTGAAAATGATTCAATAAACAGATATTAGAAAACATGTGGTTGTGCTTGCGTTAGAGCAATTTTTGAAGCTGTTTTTGGAGCAGAGTGTCAGCTCCTCCTTTAAAAACTGCAGCCTGGCTGTGATGTAACTCCAGGCTGCTTCAGACCAGCTCACTGTCGAAATCTGCAGTACTTTAGCCTCTGAAGAGGAGGAAAACACAAGTCTGTATTCATATGAGGGACCACAGCCTTATAAGTAGAGGGCATTCAGAGAGCGCGTACCTCTCCTTCTCTTTGTCCATCCCTCTGTTTGTCCCCACATTGCAAGATAGGGCCTTGGTGGAGGTACGCACTTTCAGATCCTCTCCAAAATGTAACAGGTTCATCTGTAGCCCAAGGGCCACATCTGGTGAAAATTTCATCCAAATCTGTCTAGTAGTTTTTGTGTAATCCTGCCTCATTGTGAGATGATAGGGCCTTGCAAAAAGATAGGGCCTTGGCGGAGGTATGGACTCTCGGATCACCCCCAAAATCTGATGGTTTGATCCTTAGACCAACAGCTACCTCTGGTGAACATTTCATGAAAAGCCATGGAGTAGTTTTTACATAATCCTGCTAACAAACAAATCACCTTGATTACATTACATTCAATACAGATGCAAATTAGCAGTATCGCTAAATCTGGCATACTTACATTTGTATTAATGTTAATTAGTATGCTTTTTTTTTTTTTTTTTTTTTTTTTTTTTTTTTTTGTCTTTCAGCTGTTCCCTTTTGGGGAACAGCATATCATCACCTGATATTGCAACGATCCACATGTAGATTTGGCAAGGATTTTTACGCCGGATGCCCTTCCTGACGCAACCCTGCCCATTTATCCGGGCTTGGGACCGGCACAGGGAGTACACTGGCTTGTGCACCCCCTGTGGCTGAGTAACCAACATTTCCCTCCTCCGTTCCATTTTTGCAGAGCACCAAGCTGGACGACAGGAAGTTCCATTTTTATGGTCTTTGGCATGAATTGGCCGGGACTCGAACCCCAGTCTCCCGGTTGTGGGGTGGGTGCACTACCTCTAGGCCGCCACTCCGGTGTTCATTAGTATGTAATGTCCCTTTCAAATAAACATTAAACTTAAACTTGGCAGAGGTAACTAGAAAAGCACTGAGAGAGCGCATACCTCCACCAAGGCTCCTTCCCTCCCTCCCTTTGTCCATCCATCTGTCCGTACCTCCCTGCCTCAAGCCTTCCATACATTGCAAGATAGGGCCTTGTTGGAGGTATACACTCATGGATCACCTCCAGAATCTCATGGGTTCCTCTGTAGCCAAAGAGCTGCCTCTGGTGAAAATTTCATCAAACTCTGTGCAGTAATTTTTGAGTAGTCTTGCTAACACAGTGTGAGGTGATAGAGCCTTGGCAGAGGTATGCACTCTCAGATCATCACCAAAATCTAATTCACCCTTAGGCCAAGGGCCACCTTTGGTGAAAATTTCATCCAAATCCATCCGATAGTTTTTGTGTAATCCTACTAACAGACAAACACCGGCAAAAACACAATATAATTGGCAGAGGTAATTATGAACCTGTTAGACGTCATAGAGACCAGGAGTAGAGGAGGGTGAGGTGAAATAACGGCCAACAGCCAGAAATTAATCTATGGTGTGAGGGAAACCAGTGGAGAACCACACAGCTGTTATGGTGAGTTGTTTAGCTTATGATTACTGTTGACTTATGATGGTTAATGCTGTGTAACAAAAAAAAATCCTGCAAACTGAATGAGCTTCAACCTGTAGTCAGCTGACACTGGGAGCTCTGTGTTGAAGTTAAAGTTGAAGTTTGGAAAAATTAATGAGCAAAAGTCCTGATGATCTGAAGGTTGGTACAGCCTGCACAAATGCAGTAATTATTACTACTACTACTACCATTTAAATCAGCTTCCACTACTACTACTGCTGTAGAGCTTTTTGTAGGAGCATAGCTGAAAACTGACACTTCAAATCAAAATTTCTGCCTTTAAGTCTAAGCCAAAATTAAACCTGTGCGAATATTTAAAAGGTCTGTTTCCAAGACATGCTATAGACAAATGTTTTAAAAATCTTATTTAACCTGCTATACACACTTTAAAGACATATTCTCTTAAAATCCTAAATGTTTAGTGTCACTTCTGAAACAGCAGATTTAATGTTCTACCTGCAAAGATTAAATAAGAAACATCTGTCCATATCAGCCGTACGTAGCTCTGGTCACATTTGGTACACGCTCCAACTGTGAAACCATTTATCTGCTCCTGCCCTGCAGAATGAGGCGATCATCAATCGAGCCACAGGACGTTGCCTGGAAGTGGTGCCGGCTAACGCTCCGTTTGGCCACCTGTTGGTCCTGCAGCCGTGCTCCGGTCAGAAGTGGACGTTCAAGAACACCATGAAGCAGTAGTCGACGGGCCAATTTTACTGGGACCAATTAACACCGCGAGCTACTTCCAAGAGCCGTCACCTGACCTCAGCTTGGCCACAGAGAGAGAGAGAAGTTTACAGACAGGAGAGCTCTGAAGATATCCATTATTGATGTTTTTGTACACAGTAGACACGAAGAAAAGGTTTTCAGAGAAGCAAAGCATGAGGACCTTTTCTCTCTATTTTGATTTGACAAACATTTGATGGGATGTTGCCATAAATCATGTCTGTGCTACGTGATGTTTAACAGGTTGTGGCGTAGGCTTATCAGCCTAAACTTGTCTATGTGGGAGAAATATCATACATCATTTACCATCATCAAACCCCCTGCAATATTTCATTCACTATCATGTTTTTTAAGAAAAGAAAAAAAAAAACACTTGGGATTACTTTTCCAGCAATATGCACTAATCAGTTGTTCAAGTTTTTACTGTAAGATACCCAACATAAAAATTAACAGAATTAAATACCCAAATAGTCATTTTTCCTATGGTGTAGAACCCAGAGACCCATTATGATTTGAAGAAATTCATCTCAATATCATCAAGAGGGCTACTTGGGCTCATGGACTTTTTTTTTATCTCTGATTTTTCTGTAGCATCAGGTGCAGTCAAACCTGTAGCATGATTGTAGGTACTGTATGCACATGGGTACAAAGTTGGGGTGGGGCGAAGTGATGGTTTATGTGCCATAACAACTGCAGAAGGCCAAAAACTAACAAAGCACTTTTTGGGGGGGGACACAGGGATATAACAGGAAGATTAAATCAGGAATAGAGAAGGGCACAAGAGGCCGTGGAAGTGGTGGCGGCCTTCGAGGCTGGGAATGTTTTCGTGCTGAGATGTTTATGATGTCATGTGTTCGGATAATTCAATGTTATGGGTTGGATTTCTGCTCCTGAGACTGTCTTCCAATAAAACAGCTGGTTACTGGTTTGTGCACGGTTGATGTTTTTGAGGTTATAGCAGACTTAAAATGTTTTTAATATTTTAAAATAATTATAGTAGCCTGTTACAACAGAAAGTTAATTTACACTTTTCATCAGTGAAATATTGCCCAGAGGCTGTAAGGGGTGGTACCGAAAATCATTCTGACCAGTGGCTATGGAAGTCGATAATGTCAAAGGACTCTCAGCTCAAGTAGGTTCATTTTGTCTTCTTTTAAAGGTAAAGGTAGTGGTAAAAACATCTCCTTTCTATTTTTGTCTTTAATAAGAACTAAAGGTAAATTAAAAAAAAATCAAAGGACTCAGCTTTATTTATTTTCATTATCTTATTAATGCAACATGTCTTTTTTTTGGGGGGGGGTTATTAAAGATATCAATCTAAGTCTATACACAAGACATCAAAGCGGTAATCATACATGCGGTTATCTCAGACACACCGGCTTTATCTCTATAAGCCTCAACAGCAGCTCTACAGACCTGCTGTTAAGATGTGTTTGTGGGGTTCAGTCGATCAGAAAGAAAGATGGTTCAAAAGCAGGGTTGCTTAAAAAGTAGCTTGTTTTCACATGTTTTTTTTTTTACTTGAAGGAAAGCTATTTACAGTAAATTCTGAAATGTAGCATGCTTGTCTTAAGAGCAAGAGAAAGTCTTTGTGGATCTAGAAAAAGCATATGATCAGATGCCATGAAAGGAACTATAGTATCATACAAGGAAGTCAGGAGTGGTAGAGAAGTATGTGAGGGTAGTGAAGGACATGTATGAGGACATATGAGACAGTGGTGAGGTGTGCTGCAGGAGTAAGAGATTGATTTAGGGTGGGGGTGGGATTGCATCACAGATTGGTTCTGAACCCCCTCTTGTTTGCCATGGTGATGGACAGGCTGACAGACGAGGTCAGGCAGGAGTCTCCGTGGACCATGAGAAGACATTGTGATCTATAGTGAGCAGGTGGAAGAGAACCTGAAGAGGTGGAGGTATGCTCTGGAGAGAAGAGGAATGAAAGTCAGTAGAAGCACGACAGAATACATGAGTGTGAATGAGAGGGAGGCAGGTGTAACGGTGAAGATGCAAGGAGTAGAGGTAGTGAACATAGATGAGTTTAAATACCATACCTGGGGTCAACAAACCAAAGCAATGGAAAATGCACAAGAGAGGGGAAGAAGAGTGCAGGCAGGATGGAGTGGGTGGAGACCAGTGTCAGGGGTGATTTGTGACAGAAGGGTGCAGCTAGAGCAAAATGGAAGGTTTACAAGATGGTAGTGAAACCTGCTATGATGTATGGTTTGGAGACAGTGGTGCTGATAAAAAGACAGCAGAGGGAGCTGGAGGTGGCAAAGCTGAAGATACTAAGAGTCTCATTGGGAGTGACTAGACGGGGCAGAATTGTATAATGAAGAAATGAGTATGTCAGAGGGACAGCTGAGGTTGAGCGGTTTGGAGACAAAGAGAGGCAAGGCTGAGATGGCTTGGACATGCAAACAGGAGGGATAGTGGATATATTGGACAAAGGATGTTTATGGAGCTGCCAGGCAGGAAGAAAAGAGGAAGACCACAAAGAAGATTCATGGACGTAGTGAAGGAGGACATGGAGAGGGTTGGTGTGAGAGAAGAGGATGCAAGGGATAGGGAGAGATGGAGATGATCCACTGTGGAGACTCCTAAACCAAGCAGCTGAAAGATGAAGAAGAAGTAACGTAATGGATCCAGTTTCAGTTATTAATGTACAGTTTTACACATTTGCAATGTTTTCTTTTATGTATTTTGCCTCTAAATAGCTCTTAAATTGCCCTCTTCCTAAATGGATACCAGCATGTTTCGTTGTTAACATCTTGCTGAAAGCACTTGACTTTTCCTGGGCTTTGAATAAGCTTTAGACTGCTGGCTATGAGCCACCGGGAGGGGACACACTCCTTCCTAACTGCTTCATCCATTTTCATGGTTCCGGTCAAAATGTTTTTCTCCCACTGTGAGATTAGTCCTTGAAATCATCTCCCCCAAAATAGACCACTTCAAAAAGAGATTTCACCCTCTGCTCCCAGCTGCAAGGCATCTGGTGCAACTTACACCAACTTGGCTCATGTGCAGCTTTAATCACATATAAAAGTGCCTCTCTGAAAATATTACTACACAGCCGTGTCTGAGGCCACCAGGTGGTCCGACATTAAAGAGTCTGTCCCATAAATGGAAAGTTATGGATTTAATCCTGTAGCAGCCATACGTCCTGTGAAGTGTCCTTGAACCAGACACTGACTGGACTCTGGCTGCTTATTGGAGGATCCACGAAACACGGGTAGATATTTCACTGTTTTACTGTTGGGGGCCAGGATAAACAGTACAGCTTTCAAGCTTTTTAAAGGCCCTATGCAAGATTGTGCTTGGGATGGGGGTGTGTGTGCTTTTTTTAATGTGAAGAGTTCAAACCCTTCATAATGGAAATAAAATTTAATCTCTTCTGACACAAACATTAAAAATAAAACTGTTATTGTCTAGAACAGGGAGAAAACTATTAAGATAAGATAAGATAAGATAAGCCTTTATTAGTCCCACAACGGGGAAATTCCAGGATTGCAACAGCACAGGGATAGCAACACTCAGAGCAACAATCAGAAGGCAAGAAAAAAAACAAGCAAGCAAGAGCAGCTAATATACATATGTACATATTACTATAAAATATATATATACACACACACAGACACACAGTGCAGAGCATTGTAGCTGGATGGAATAAATATATGAATATATGAACACACAGTGCAGAGCATTGTAGCTAGATGGAATAAATATGTAAATATATAAACACCCACAGTACGGAGCATTGCAGCTAGGTGGAATAAATATGCAAGTATATAAACACACACAGTGCGGAGCAATGTAGCTAGATGGAATAATATGTAGATATATAAAAACACAGTGCGGAGCATTGTAGCTAGATGGAATAAATATATAGATATATAAATATAAACACACCCAGTGCTGAGCAGTGTAGCTAGATGGAATAAATATATAGATATATAAATATCTATATATAATATAATATTACATAGAAATTTGCAAGAATTATCAGAAAAGTTATAATTTTTCCTATAAATTTTGGAAAGTTACATAATTGCAAAAAAGTAAATTTATGAGAAAAAAGTTACAAATTGGCAAGAAAGTAAGAATTAAAAAGTAACAAATGCAAGTTAAAATTAAAGCTGCAAGCAGCTGTAAGCGGATCCTCACTCCCCATGTGCCCATGGACCCAGCAAATTTCCCGTCATCCTGGCGTTAATAATAAAGAAAACCATTTGGCAATGTACTTTCTTGTGAGCAGTAGGTGGTGCTATAACTTTTGTCAATCATTTTTATGTAGGGGCATGCGGGACTGGCCTAAGATCCATCGTTGCAATTATGGGGTAAATTGGACAAAGTTTGTTCAAGTTACAGCTGGCCGACGTATTGCCAGGAGGGAAACTTCAGCATGTAGCCGTGGCAATGCTTATATGTTAGGTACATGTTGCAGACCCATATAGGACTACAGAAGAGAGTCACCTTGACTTACAGTATGTTCCCCATTTTGTGACACTCGGACTTTCCCAACCTTCAAAATTAAAAAATGTACTGAATGGCGAGGAGTGGGTTTTCATGGCAACTGTGATGATTGCAGGACAAAAGTGACTTCCACTGAGGGTAATCCAATGCGCTCTGAGAAACCTCTGAAAATGTCATGTCATTCTGACTACTGGTCTTCGTGCGAAAGTTGATACAATTTTGTGCAGTACCTCATGTCAGCACTAGGTGGTGCTGTAACAATTTTGTGAATATTGAAATGCAGATGTGTTCAGAGTGGGATTAGTATGATTTGTGCAAAGTTTGGTCCAAATCAGACAAGGATTGTCTGAGCTGTAACTCTCATGTTTTGCATGGCGAGGAAGCCATTGAAGCATGCCGGTCACCATGGAAACAGTTCTGTACTATGTACATGTGCTGTCAGTAGCCACGGTTACATGGGCAAAATTTCTTCAATCTGATTACAATTCAGATCAGAACTTTACTGTTTACATGGATCCTGTCTGTTGTTCCAACCACAAGGTGGCACTATAACTTTTGTAAATTATTTGTACATAGGAGCGTGCAGGGTGGGACTAATATCCATCAAAGAAAAACTGGTGAAAATTGGATAAAGTTTGTCTAAGTTACAAGTATCCGATGGTCTAACCACTAGGTGGTGCTTTAACTTTTGTTAATTATTTTTATATAGGAGCGTTCAGGGTGGGACTAATATCCATTGTAGAAAATTTGGTCAAAATCAGGCAAAGTTTGTCCAAGTTACAACTTTCCGATGTTCCATGGCGAGAAGTCAACTTTCACCATGTCGCCATGGCAACACTTGCCTGTCAGTTATGTGTTGCTCACCCATATAGGACTGCATATGACAGTCACCTCAACCTATCTTCCAGATTTCATGACTCCAGGTCATTCCCAACCCTCCCAAAGAGATCACAGATTGAATGGAGAGGAGGGCGTGTTCATGGTAACAGCAGTGACGCCATGCTAAAGGTGATGTGCAGTTATGATCAACCAGGTGGTCTGATAAACCTCAGAAAATTGCAGGTCATTCTGGCAAGCGGCGCGTGAGTATGGCATGTGAGTTATGGCAACTTCCTGTCCACTGGTGGTAGGGGGCGCTGTTGCTATGTGTCATTCTTTATTATAGAAATTATCAGTATTGGCTACCTATTCCACCACGCGGTGACAGAGTGGTTAGCACTGTGGCAGCACAGCAACTAACCCTTGACCAGGGGATCCTGGGTTCGATCCCAGCCCCCGACCAACAGTGATCTGTGTGGAGTTTGCATGTTCTCCCCGTGTCTGCGTGGGTTTACTCCGCAATTTCTCCAGTTTCCTCACACATGTCAAAAATATGCAAGTTAGGTTAATTGGCATCAAACTGGGGATTCTAAATTGTCCTTAGGTATGAATGTGAGAGTGAATGGTTGTCTATCTGTCCATATTAGCCCTGCGATGGACTGGCAATCTGCCCAGGGTGTACCCTGCCTCTCGCCCAAAGATGCTGGGATAGGCTCCAGCCCCCCCATCACCACCACCACCACCACCACCACCGTGACCCGAAAAGGATTAAACGGAAGAAGATAGATGGATGGATGGCTACCTATTCATCACACAAAATTTGGATGAAATCAGTCAATGTATACCAGAGTAAAAGCCATTGGAAGAGTGATGGCGATACTGCAAACTTGGCCACGCCCCTTCCACCAAACCGTCGGGCATTTGGAAAAGTTTTCAACAGCTTTTGATGGCACATGGGTATAGATGATTGTCACCTTAAATGGTACCAATCAGACTATTTATTTCAGAGATATTGAAGAAAACCTTTGGTGTAACCTTCATGTCTCCAAGAAAGGGCGCTATTGCTACTCATGAATACAGTGATCCCTCGCTACTTCGCGCTTCACCTTTCGCACCCTCAGTGCATCGCGGATTTTTCAAAAATATTCATCAAAAATTCAAAATTGAGAAAAATACATTAGAACATCACGTATCAACACGGAGAGCCCGCACAACTCAAAATTCACCTCTCTGATTCGCTGGCCAGCATCTCCCCCCTAAGAGATCGCTCCCGACTCTAGATTTTGTTCTCGTGTTGACTCGGCTCGGGAATCTCGCGAGAGATGCACTCTCGCGAGATTCTTTTCATTCTCTCGTTCTTTCTCTCTCCCGAGAGAGAGAGAGTGAGAGAATGAACGTACGTATTATTTATATTATTTATACATTATTTTATGTATCAAAAAGCTAACGAGACCAGCCTGGAATTCCACAAAGGGGGGTGACGCTACTTCGCGGTTTTTCACTTTTCGCGGTCGGTTCTGGAACCCATTAACCGCGATAAGTGAGGGATCACTGTATTCATAGCTGTAATTGTTCAGAGGCATACCCGTATGCATCATACCTATCTTGGTGCCAATCTGACATTCCATTCCCGAGGTATTAAAAAAAACAACATGATGCAAACTTTCTGATGCAAAGCTTTCTGCCTCCTATAGGTGGTGCTGTAGATTTCTATGAATATTGTTCTATAGAACTGTTTGGAATTGGACTGATATCCATAATATTGAATTTGGTTGAAATCCGACAATGCATACCAGAGTTATTGCTGTCAGAATGGTCATAGAATGATCATGGCGAGGCATCAAACTTTGCCACGCCCTTACGGCCAAACCGTTGAGCGTCGTGAAAAGCTTTCAATAACTTTTAACGGCACATGGATATAGATGAAACAACATGATGCAAACTTCTGTGTGCCACTCCCCATTGACTTTACATGTTAGGTGGCGCTGTAGAGCCATTTTTGTGGGGTCATTCATATTTCCTCCAAAATATTCCATTTTTTGCCAGTCTTGTAGTCCTTGCAAAAAATGTTGAGTTTTCATGCACGGTCACTACCCCAAAAATGAGATCTTAGATGGAGAAGAAGAAAAAATATTCTAACAATTACAACAGGGCCTTCGCCCGGGACCCTAATTACAATAGGGCTCTCACCCACTGACAAAGTCAGTAGCTTGGGCCCTAAAATTTAAATTTACAAGAAAAAAGTTGCAAATTAACTGTATGAGGGGAAAAAGCTGCAAATTTACAAGGAAAAAAGTAAAATGAGAAAAAAAAATTGCTAATTTGTGAGTAAAAGTTATACATTTATAAGAAAAGCAAAGTTAAAAAATTTGCAAAAAATTGAGAAGAAAAAAGTAACAAATGTATGAGATAAAATTTTTAATTCACGAAAAAAAAGTTCCAAATTTCTGAGGGGAAAAAAATTGCAAATTTCAGGGATGGCAATTTTCCGCCGATCCGCGGATTTCCGCCGATTTATTTTCAAATTGATCATTTCTGTGAATCGTCTAAATCCATTGAGAAAATTTTAGGGGGGGTAAGGTACCTTATTGTTACCGATTTTAGCGAAAATCAACACGATTACATAAGCGCTCGGCGCTTCCCTGGGTCAAGTCTCCCGCGATAACCCGGATGTACTCAAGCTACTGCTGTATTGTAAACAGCCCTGCGATTGGATAGTTGCAAACGATTGGACCAATCAAATGGCTCGTTGTATGCTTTGTCAAAAATTCATGGCGGCTTGTTCTCAGGGATGTGATTTTTCCGGTAATTCGCCGAATTCCGCTTTATTTTATCTTCCAGGAAGATAAAGTACGTTAAGTACGTTAGCGGCTTGTGGTCCACGAACGCAGTGAAGGTGCGCCCTTTCAGGCAGAACTGGAAGTCACGTATGGCCAGGTGGAGAGCCATTAACTCTCTGTCGAACACGCTGTATTTACGCTCACTGTCGTGCAAAGACCTGCTAAAAAAGGTGAGCGGCTGCCAAGAACCGGCAACGCATTGCTCCATGATGGCTGCTATGCCCATGTCCGAGGCGTCAGTAGTGAGCGCTGTTTTAACCTCAGAACGCCTGCTCCCGTTCAGAAGTCCAGTCGACTCTGTCTGCTGGTTTCCGTTTCTTGTGTGCGGCGTACAACGGCTGTATGAGCTGGGCTGAGCGGGGGAGGAAACGGTTATAAAAGTTAACCATCCCCAGAAACTCCCGCAGCGCCCTGACATTGATGTTGAGGAGAAAAAAATAGCAAAACAATTTAGTTACATTACTTTTATGATTCCAAACAGTTTGAAATTGACAGTGCACAGTGGACATTGACTCATAACTTTTGAATATTTCTAAGACTTAGCTACATCAGTGATTGTGCAAAATGAACTGCTCTAGGCCGTGAGCAGCTCCCTCAAAATGTGGCTAGAAAATGATTTTCGTGGCACCCAACTGGGAACTACGGGATCTTTGATGATTTCTATGTAAAAAAAACCCTGCTGAATCCGAAAATCGATGTTCCCACTGTCAAAGGTGTGGATAGCTATGTCAAATTTGCATAAATCCAAGATGGCTGCCACGACTAACCAAGGGAATGAATGGCCTAACATTTCAACCAGTCTACTTAGAAACACGTTTGAGGCCTCTTTTCGGATAATGTTGAGCCGAGGAATCGATTTCTGAGGTCGACTGTGTGATTGAGGGTCAAAGAACCACGCTAATTTGCATAAATCCAAGATGGCTGCCATGGATGGACTAACTTTTTAGCCATTCTACCTAGAATCACGTTGGAGACGTCCTTTTCGGCTAATGTTAACCCGAGGAATCGATTTCCGAGGTCATTAGTGTAACTGAGGGTCAAAGAACCCCGCTAATTTGCATAAATCCAAGATGGCCACCATGGGTGTGGATGGACTATATTTTGAACCACTCTACCTATAATCACGTTTGAGACGTCTTTTTCGGATAATGTTGACCCGAGGAATCGATTTCTGAGGTCAGATATGTGATTGAGGGCTCCACTAATTTTCATAAATCCAAGATGGCTGCCATGAATGGCCTAACTTTTTTATCAGTACAACTAGAATCACGTTTGAGACATCATTTTCCGATAATGTTATGCCCAGGAATCGATTTCTGAGGTCACTTGTGTGATTGAGGGTCAAAGAACTCCACTCATTTAAATAAATCCAAGATGGCCGTCATAGGCATGGATAGCCTAACTTCTTAACCACTCTACCTAGAATCACGTTTGATACATCTTTTCCAAATAACGTTGACTCGAGAAATCGATTCCTGGTCAGTTATGTGATTGTCAAAGAACTCTGCTAATTTACATAAATCCAACATGTATAGCTGTCATATCCTGATACAACCTGTATTCAACCTCCACCTTATTCATCACCAGAATCATCTCCCTCATTTTCTTCCTCCTTTGCTTCCACAGATCTTTCAGATTATGTAAGAACACGATTCACGCAATTGATGCAGGCGCATAGATCAGTGCAGCTGAGATCCGATGCCTTGCATGTACATCTTCTCTGAGCGTTTCCTTCTTGCAGATGATGCAGATGTTTGGCAACACACTGCTTGACCTTGCAGATGCTTGGCTGATGGTTGCTGCAGCATGGTGAGATCGCAGTCGCTTTTTAGGAGATGGTGTTGGGGGACTAAGTTCTGGTCCGCTTTGCTCCTGAGGCTCAGGAATGTGGGCTTCAGCCAGTCGTTTTTTACGAGCTTCAGCACGTTCCACTCTTGTTTTTTCCGTAAAACGGCTATAGCACACACGATGGTAGCCAAACGTTGGATCAAGGTTGTTTAGATCTGAAAACATATTATATGGACCATAGGGTATTATAACATTAGGCCTACCTTGTACCCATATAGATATAAAACATATATAGATTGCAGATAATTTTCACATTAACAGTGAGCTTATAATAGAGACCTTGTGCAACCTAGTCACTGCTCAGTGTAAGCTTGCAAAATGGCAAGCACAGACCGTGTGCCCATATTTATTGAGAGCATAAAGTACACAGGCAACTGCTGCTGCCATGAGTTTAACCTTTCTTGGGTGACACATCACAAACATATGGGCTTTCCTTAACATGCCATTTTCCATCTGCCTAAGGCTTGATAGTATGGGTGTGACTATGTGCAAACTATATAAATGTATGCCCAAACTTGTTCCTCCCTCACCTACTAGTACACTGCACCCCTTGGGCTTGGGCTGAGAAGTACATCCAACCCTCAGACTCAGAGTTAAGCTCATTGGGATTGCTACCCTTTTCCCATTTGAGCTACTTTGTGGTAGTGGTATATTTTGACTATAATTCAGGCCCAGGGTGGGTTCTGGGGATAGATGCATCATCAGAGTGAGTCGATCTGCATCATCTAGATCTATACTAGGACTATGTTACCTGGCACCCAGAGTCCCTTGGTTATTAGCCTCCACACCCCCAGATCGGCCTACTCGGAGTCTTAGACCAGGACTAGGTCACCCTGTGAGCGGTTGACAAAGGTTTTAGACATCTAGGGTTCCATTTAATTCATATTTAGAGTTACAAATGATCGGAGCCAAACGACTCCAGGGCACACGCAGTACAACCATAAACAATGGCTGCCACTCACCTTTCTCGAACAAGTCGCGACGTTGTTCTGCTACTTTCTGTTGGGGTCCGTCAAGTACAAGCCATTTTTGGGCACACTCACGTACTTTTGCCCACGATGCTTCAGTAAAACGAGTGATACTGCCCGAAAGCTTATCGGAAATGTGAATAACACAGGAGAGGCTTTCAGCGCACACTACCCCTGTGGGTGCTGCCATTTTGTTGTCACATGACCAAAGGGACGACGCTGATTGGTTAAAACGTCCCAGACTGGGCCATGTTTAAGGTAGCCAGACAATTATTACCGACTGACTTCAATCGCATTTTTCATACAGCTATCCACACCTTTGGAAGTGGGAACATCGATATTTTGTCTTACAATAATGTAATCTTAATTTAGAAACACTAAAATTTTAGTTCCTCGTTGGGTGCCACGAAACTGAACGAAAAGTGGCAGCTGCTCACGGCCTACTCAAGACTCAATGGAGACTGAAACTGGTGATCTGAAATGAATGCTGAAATTATAAAAAGTAATGGTATGTTGGAATTTTATTTCTATTATGGAATAGATAAAATTAACTGATTTTGATTTGATCAAGTGTTAAAGCATGTGATGGATAATGCTTGTTGGAATATTTTAGGAATGCTATCTTCTTGGAACATAAGTCAATATTATACAGTAATAAGTGGCATTCAGCTGTTTGTTTTATGTCATTTAAGCACAGTTCTGGTACTTAAAAATCATAAAAACCCAGGAGATTCTGGGGGCTTCGCCCCCCTTGCCCCCCCCCCACCGGGGCTCTGCCCCGGACCCCGCTGGGGGACTGCGTCCACCAGACCCCCTGCTAAATTTTCAGATAATTTCCCCAAACCCA
Source organism: Pholidichthys leucotaenia (assembly GCA_020510985.1). Lineage (NCBI taxonomy): Eukaryota > Metazoa > Chordata > Actinopteri > Cichliformes > Pholidichthyidae > Pholidichthys > Pholidichthys leucotaenia. Next base: position 284,183,587 of record CM035847.1, on the reverse strand, counting down.
AATCACATCCCTGGTTCATGTTGGAATTCTGAGCTTTCGGTATTGTTTTCAGCGGAATTATGAGATTTTTATCGAAGGATCAGGAGTCATCAGTGCTAGAAATAGACAAAAGTGTCAGAAATAAATTCCAATGGAATTGGCTTGAGAGAAAAGTGATGGTAAAGGTGAAAATTGGCTCAAAGTTCGACGAGGTAACAGAAACACTTGGACAGTTTCTGAAGAAACCAGAAAAGGAGATGAAGCTTAATGTTCAGAGACTGACACAGCTTGCTGCCAAAAGGAAGAAAGTTTCACATTAGAAGTGACTTAGTGACGAGTGTAAATAGTGTAATAAACTCTTATAGAACTGTTAAATATGTTGGACTAAAGACAGTGAGACAACATTGAAGAAAAAGTAAGTTAACTTTTCATTAAATTTAATGATTTATCTAAGTCTATTATTTCATATTTTTTTAAATAATTTTTTTCAGTCTAAATTACTTCTGTTTTACTGAAAACATCCCAGCTTCAGGGGGGCTGCGCCCCCCCGGCCCCCCCATAAGTCAATCGACCAAATTAGATTTCAGCTGAAATCAGAATTTCCTGTTGCCATCCCTGAAATTTACAAGCGAAAAACGCTGCAAATTTATCAGAAAAATTTGCATATTTATTAAGAAAAATGTTGCAAATGCATGAAAAAAGATTGCAAATTCACAAGGAAAATGATACCTCTTGATTTGTGCCTATAGAACCAGACACTGAAGATGTAAATGAGACAGTGAAGCGGGAGGAGGAGACTGCTGGGAGCACAAGGGTCCGTTTCTAGCAGGGAGATGGAGGGAGTGGTGTGACTGGGGGACAGAGCCTGCATGCGAACGTGACGCTGAATGCTGATCAGACTCTTAACCACAGGCCTGCTTGTCTTCCAGCATGAATAATACGTTGGTTAAAATACTTCTAATGTCAGCCAACACTTCAAGTTAGCTGCAAATACCGTCTGTCAAAATAAACTTAGATGGGGAGTAGAAATGAGGATAAAACTACTGCACGTTGATTAAAAAAAATAATAGTTGAGCGTTTTCCTCACCATGCACAAATGTTCTGTAGGTCCTTAAAGAGTCCCTATTATGCTGTTTTTCCACCTGTTGACACCACTCCTAGAGGTGTTGATGAAATGTCTGTAACAAATGTCAACACTACTGCAGGGTTTTATTATTGCAGTATGGTTTTACACAAGTGGAAGAAGCTCGCAAGAAAATGGGCTGTTTTTATTATTGTGTATTGCTTTAAATGTTAATGAAAACCCCACCCTCCCTGTTTCGTCGTTTCCCTGACATTTCCATTTTTACAGATGCCATATTGGCTTACGTTAGCTCAGGGATGGGTAACTTTGGTGGAGGTGAGGGCCACAAAATTTTTTTCCTCACTTCCCCAGGGCCAGATTTACATGTAAACCTTTCAGGATGGGGGGCAGGGGGTTAAATTATTTTCTTCAAAGTCAAAAGTTTCACAATTAAAACTGAAACTGAAACTGAAAATAAAAGCTACTCAGTGGTATGTCATATTGGAATTAAAATTACTGATAAAATTATCATGACCTAATTTTTAAAACTCTCTCCATCAAAATGATGGCCAGACAGGAATTCCAGACGGTAATCAACAAAAAAAAGCCAAGAAGAAAAGGAAATATGATGAGGCTTAGCTTGTTTTTGGATTCATTGTGGGTGTGGAGGGACAGAGAAAGATCTGTGTGTGTAGGTGGGCTTGGTAATTACCTTGTTCACGGGTGTGTTCCGATCGCCCAGTAGTATACTCCGAAGTGGACTGCACAGGGTGTCCGCCATATTAAGCTTCTGAGCGCCACTCAGAGACAAATTTGATTGGCAAAATTGGCAGAAGTTGACAAAGATTGGCCAAAATTGCGGGAAAGTTGTGGTGATTACAAAGTTTCTAGGTTGCACAATAGTTGCGCTGATTGGCTGATTTTGCATGAATTGACATGACTCCTGAAGGGACTGATTAATTAAACATGTTGAACTGTTATTTTTTTCTGAAGTCAAACGTTTTTCCCCATTAATGCCAGTTTATTAACTAATGCAGTAATATAAAATTACAGTATGACGTGGCTGAAATAACTTGCTTTAAGATAACTTTAAAGTCCAGTAGAGACATCGGGAAGCTGATGTTTTTTATTTGCTTATGTGGTGCTGTAAAAAAACAAACACCTAAGGTTATTTTTAGAGAAAACAGAGCACTTTATGAAGCTGAGGAGGGACAGGACATCTGTAATAATTTTATTATGCTGATCTTAAAAATGTCCTGTTGTGTTCTGATTTTTTTCCCCCTTTTTTCTGGTTTATTTCTGAGGTCCACAGAGGAGAACCTGCAGGAACTGAGGGTCAGCTGTGGAGAGAACGGGCTGCACTCAAGATTTGTAAAACTGATATTTGACTGAAATAACTCCAATAAAAGATCTGATGAACTGTTTTAGTGATTGTGATTTTTTTTTTTTAGCAGTTTACTTTGCAAAAGGAAACAAGCTAAATAAAAATGTTGCATGTTTACTGTTAATAGAAAAACTGCATTTCAATTAAGTAGTTTTTTGAAAAAGATATTTTGCAAGATACAAGTGGTGTGAAAAAGTGTTTGCCCCCTTCCTGATTTCTCATTTTTTTGTATGATTGTCACACTTAAATGTTTCAGATCATCAAACAAATTTAAATATTAGACAAAGGTAACACAAGTAAACACAAAATGCAGTTTTTAAATGAAGGTGTTTATTATTAAGGAGGAAGAAATCCAAACCTACATGGCCCTGTGTGAAAAAGTGACTGCGCCTTAAACCTAATAACTGGTTGGGCCACCCTTAGTAGCAACAATTGCAATCAAGCATTTGCAATAACTGGCAATGAGTATTTACAGCGCTGTGGAGGAATTTTGGCCCACTCATCTTTGCAGAATTGTTGTAATTCAGCCACACTGGAGGGTTTTCAAGCATGAAACGCCTTTTTAAGGTCATGCCACAGCATCTCAATCAGATTCATCTAATGCCAGATTTATCTAACAATCTGGCATCTTTTTTATCCACATTTCCAAAACCTTGACTACTCAGCGTTGGGACCAGGAAGCAGAGTCACAGTCTTACACGCCTCTCTGCAGCTCCTCTTCATCCGCCACCCCTCAGCTTAGCCCCTGTCTTCCCCATCAGAGAATCATTGTCTGCTCCCTCCAAAGTAAATAAAAATATAATATATAAGCATCCCAAAGTGATTAAGCAAAAAGTTGGTAAAACTCAAATTAAACATGAAGCCTCTAAATTGAATGGTTTGGCCTCTGTTCCTCCTCATAATTTAAAAATTAAATGCGGTTTGTTAAATATTAGGTCTCTAACTCCCAAGTCTCTGTTAGTCCATGATCTGTTAATTGATCATCAGATTGATTTAATATCCCTTACAGAGACTTGGTTAGGGCAAGAGGATTATGTTGGTTTAAATGAATCAACTCCCTCTGGTTATTTAAACTGTCAACATCCCAGAAGTTCTGGTCATGGAGGAGGAGTAGCAACAATTTACCATTCCAAATTACTAGTTAATGTAAAGCAAAAAACATGTTATAATTCCTTTGAGGGCCTGGTCCTCAGTATTGGGCACTTTAGCAGTTTTAGGCTAAACCCAATTTTATTTGCCATAGTTTATCGTCCTCCATCAACCTACTCAGAATTTTTATCCGAATTTGCTGATTTCTTAGCTGATTTAGTGCTGAAATCAGATAGAATAATTATAGTAGGGGACTTTAATATACATGTAGATGTAGATAGTGACTGCCTTAATGTGACATTTAATTCAATATTAGACTCGATTGGGTTTTCTCAGAAAGTAGGAAGTTCTACTCATTATCTCCACCATACATTGGACCTTGTTCTGACATATGGCATAGAAATAGAACATCTGGTAGTGTCTCCTCATAATCCTGTACTGTCAGACCATTGTCTGTTAACCTTTGATTTTACTATTTCTGACTATTTGGCTCCTAAAGAAAAATATTACTACAGTAGATGCCTCTCAGATGATGCTGTTACCAAATTTATGCAAATTGTTTCCTTTATGCCATGTGTCAACACAACGGAAATAAGCTATAGACAGCTTGCTCCTTCTGTAATTGATGGCATGGTAGATAGTGTTACAGCTTCTCTGCATCAGACTCTAGACTTGGTGGCCCCCTTAAAAAAGAAAAAGTCTAATCAGAGATTTCTAACTCCTTGGTTCAACACAGAAACTCGTAGCTTAAAACAGAAGACTTGTCAATTAGAAAGAAAATGGCGCTCCACTAATTTAGATGAAATCTATTTAGCTTGGAGAAATCATCTTTTAATTTATAAAAAAATCTCTTAGAAAAGCTAGAACGAGTTATTATTCTGCATTAACAGAAGAGAACAAGAATAATCCCAGGTTTCTTTTCAGTACTGTAGCCAGGTTGACAAAGAGTCAGGACTCTGTCAATCCTAGCATTCCCTTAGAGCTTACTAGTCAAGACTTTATGAACTTTTTCAATAACAAAATTTTATCCATCAGAGATAAAATCAATCAGATTCTTCCCACAGTTAATTTAAATACAGTAACTACTACAACTCCTTCAACTGATGTCTGTCTTGATGAGTTTACTCCAATCGACCTTTGTGAGTTAGACAAAATAGTTTCCTCATCCAGACCTTCAACTTGTCTTTTAGACCCTATTCCTACCAGGTTATTTAAAGAAGTCTTCCCACTTATTGGTAGCTTTATTCTTCATATAATCAATTCTTCATTAACTTTAGGCCATGTACCGCAGGCTTTTAAAACGGCTGCAATTAAACCCTTATTCAAAAAGCCAACGCTAGATCCAGGAGCTTTAGCTAACTATAGACCAATCTCTAGTCTCCCTTTCATTTCATAAATCTTAGAAAGAGTTGTTGCTACGCAATTATTTCACCACCTGCAGGGAAATGGTTTACTTGAAGAGTTTCAATCTGGGTTTAGAATCCATCATAGTACTGAAACAGCCTTAGCGAAGGTCACTAACGACCTCCTCATCGCATCTGATAATGGACTGGTTTCTGTACTTGTCCTTTTAGACCTTAGTGCAGCTTTTGATACTATCGATCATAATATTCTACTTGATAGATTAAAACACTATGTTGGACTTAATGGAACTTCGTTGTAGTGGTTTAGATCTTATTTATCTGATAGGTTCCAGTTCGTTCATGTCAATAATGAGTTTTCTTTCAACTCAAAGCTCAGTCATGGAGTTCCACAGGGATCTGTGCTAGGCCCTACTCTTTTTAGTTTATATATGCTTCCGTTAGGCAACATTATTAGAAAGCACTTTATACATTTTCATTGTTATGCAGATGATACACAATTATACCTGTCAATGAAGCCAGATGATAGTAATCAATTAGCCAAGTTGGAAGCCTGCCTTAAGGAAATCAAAGCTTGGATGACTTGTAATTTCCTGCTATTAAATTCAGATAAAACTGAAGTAATTCTTGTTGGTCCAAAAAACCTTAGAAATACCTTTCCAAATCAAACTTTCAGTTTGGATGCGGTTACTCTTTCTCTTAATAACTCTGTGAGGAACCTTGGAATTATTTTTGATCAAGATCTGTCCTTCAATTCACATATTAAATTTGTTTCTAAGACTGCCTTCTATCATTTGCATAATCTTGCCAAGATTAGGAGCATCTTGTCTCAGAGTGATGCTGAGAAACTGATCCACGCTTTTGTTAGCTCGAGATTAGATTATTGTAATTCTTTATTATCAGGCTGTCCTAAAACATCTTTAAAAAGTCTTCAGCTGATCCAAAATGCTGCAGCAAGAGTTTTAACAGCTTCTGTGTGGACAAATCCGTTCCCACCAAGACCATACGGCGTCACTCAAACAACAAACCCTGGATCAACCCTGAGATAAAAACACTTCTGAGAGAGAAGAAGAGGATCTTCAGGTCGGGGAACAGGGAGATGCTGAAGTCCGTACAGAGGGAGCTGAGGAGAAAGATCAGAGAAGGCAAGGACAGCTTCAGGAAGAAGATGGAGGACAAGCTGCAACAGAGCGACATCAGCGGGGTCTGGAGAAACCTCAAAACCATCTCGGGGCTCCAGAATACCTCCCCCCAGGCCACGGGGGGCAGGGAGTGGGCGAACAACCTGAATCTGTTTTTCAATAGATTTGACCAACCGCCCTCCCCCCTGTCTGCACAACAACCACTGCTGCCTCTAAGAAATCAAGTCCTGCTACCCACTCCCCACTCCACCGACACCCCCCCCACTCCCAACACACAGCCCCCCATCCTGACCCTGACCAAGACCCAGGTGAGGACGGAGCTGAGGAAGATCAAGGCGAGGAAGGCGTCGGGACCGGACGGCATCAGCGCAAAGCTCCTCAAGTCCTGTGCAGACCAGCTGTGTGGGATTGTGACGTATATCTTCAACATGAGCCTGAAACTGGGGAGGGTACCACAGCTGTGGAAAACATCTTGTGTGGTACCTGTACCAAAAACTTCCCACCCCAAAGACCTGAACAGCTTCAGACCGGTGGCCTTGACGTCCCACTTGATGAAGACCCTGGAGAGACTGCTCCTTGCTCATCTCCGCCCCCTGGTGGAACCAGCGATGGATCCACTCCAGTTCGCCTACCAGCATGGCATTGGGGTGGAGGATGCGGTGATCTTCCTCCTTCACCGTTCTCTGTCCCACCTGGAGAAGCCCGGAATATGGTGAGGATCATGTTCTTTGACTTCTCCAGTGCTTTCAACACCATCCAACCGATGATCCTGAAGGACAAGCTGCTGCGCGCAGGGTGGACCAGCACCTGTCATCATGGATCCTGGACTACCTCACGAACCGGCCTCAGTTTGTGAGAACCCGGGACTGTGTTTCCGACACGATCATCAGTAGCACGGGGGCCCCCCAGGGAACGGTGCTGGCTCCCTTCTTGTTCACTCTTTATACTGCGGACTTCTCACACAACACAACACATTGCCATCTACAGAAGTTCTCTGATGACTCTGCGATCGTTGGTCTCATCTCCAGCGGAGATGAAGCTGAGTACAGGGGCTTATCCAGGACTTTGTGGACTGGTGCCATCGGAACTGCCTCCAGATCAACGCGAGGAAAACTAAGGAGCTGGTGGTGGACTGCCGCAGGCATGGGCAGCCCCTCACAGCACCAGTAAATATACAGGGAACAGACATCGAGATGGTGACATCCTACAAGTACCTGGGTATTCATCTGAACAATAAACTAGACTGGTCACACAATACTGACGCACTCTACAAGAAGGGACAGCGCAGGCTGTTCCTGCTGAGGAGACTTAGGTCTTTTGGTGTACAAGGGGCGCTGCTGAAGTCATTCTATGACACGGTGGTGGCATCAGCCATCACTTTTGGAGTGGTCTGCTGGGGCAGTGGCATTACTGCAGCCGATAGGAAGAGACTGAACAAACTGATTAAGAAAGCTAGCTCTGTCCTGGGGCAACGCCTTGATCCGATGGAGGAGATAGGAGAGAGAAGGACGGTGGCCAAACTGTCATCTCTGCTGGAGTCCGAGTTCCACCCTATGCAGGACATACTGGATGCACTGAGGAGCTCATTTAGCAGCAGACTACATCATCCCAGGTGCACAACCGAGAGGTTTCGTAGGTCCTTCCTACCAACGGCTGTCAGACTGTACAACCTAAGCAGGGCTGCTCGCAGAGATAGCAAAAAGACGTAACAAACTAATAGTTTTTTTTTTTTTTTTTTTTTTTTTTTTGAATGCAAAAGATGCAATAGACTTACACAATGGTCCTCTCCGGCATACAACTAGGAACATACCGGTCGCTATGGAGGGTGAGAATATGTATGGGCACATAATCATACCATGTAGGATAACTAAATAGACGGTTATGCTGTTTCATCCCACCTAGCAACAATGCTCTGCACTGTGTGTGTTTATATATTTACATATTTATTCCATCTAGCTACAATGCTCTGCACTGGGTGTGTTTATATTTATATATCTATATATTTATTCCATCTAGCTACAATGCTCCGCACTGTGTTTTTATATATCTACATATTATTCCATCTAGCTACATTGCTCCGCACTGTGTGTGTTTATATACTTGCATATTTATTCCACCTAGCTGCAATGCTCCATACTGTGGGTGTTTATATATTTACATATTTATTCCATCTAGCTACAATGCTCTGCACTGTGTGTTCATATATTCATATATTTATTCCATCCAGCTACAATGCTCTGCACTGTGTGTCTGTGTGTGTGTGTGTGTATATATATATTTTATAGTAATATGTACATATGTATATTAGCTGCTCTTGCTTGCTTGTTTTTTCTTGCCTTCTGATTGTTGCTCTGAGTGTTGCTATCCCTGTGCTGTTGCAATCCTGGAATTTCCCCTTTGTGGGACTAATAAAGGCTTATCTTATCTTATCTTAACAGGTACTAGAAAAAGAGATCATATCTCTCCGGTTCTGGCCTCCCTTCATTGGCTTCCCATAGAGTTTAGAATTAAGTTTAAAATCCTTCTTCTTACTTACAAAGCTCTAAACCAGGGGTTACCAACGCGGTGCCCGCGGGCACCATGTCGCCCACAAGGACCACATGAGTCGCCCGCAGGCCTGTTCTAAAAATAGCACAACTCGCAAGTGAGCTGCGTCTAAGATGTAATTTTTTCTGCCACTATTTTTTAAAATCACACTTGCATTTATATAGATTTTAAAATGACAATGTCTTAAAAATAAAAAAAAATGAAAATATGTTTATTATACGTAAAGTTAAGGTGAACTCTGACCTAGTTCAAAGGTCAGTATTGTGCGCATGACAAAACCTTCGCGCTTGTGGAGCGTAAGCTAGCGGGCAGTGAAGATGGTGAATGGAGTGCAGTTTCCCTAGCCCCAAAACATGGCAAAAAAAAAAAAAGACAGAAAATTTATCATTTTCAAAGTGAGCGGGAGGAAGAGTTCTTTTTTCCTACTGTGAAAGGAAGCTGCGTGTGTTTCATTTGCGGGGCGACGGCGAAGCGGCACTATGTGGACCTTGTTCTCAATAAAGTTTTGGAAAAAAAAACAAACTTCAATACGCGTCATGAAACTGCTGCCAACTCTTTTTTTTTGTACCCGTAGGTAGATTTGTTCTGCAGTCCAGTGACAAGCCACCAGCTGCCGGTTGCTGCGTGCGCAAGCGCCCCTTAACTCCCTAACCTGCATGTTTTTGGCATGTGGGAGGAAACCCACGCAAACACGAGGAGAACATGCAAACTCCACATAGATCACTGTTGGCCGGGGGCAGGGATCGAACCCACGATCCCCGCGATCCCGCGGCCGAGGGTAAACTGCTGCCGCGGTGCTGGTTATTACTTCAGCATGATTCTTGGCAAGAACTGTATGGATATAATTCCAGTGAAGAAGAACACACAAAACTGTGTTTATTAAATGTAACAGATTTTGAGCAGAATTGCAGCAGATTTATTCAGTTAAAAATGTGATAAGATTTATTTAATATGAAAGTTGATTTTTCTTAAATGTTGCATAACTTTTTCAAACATGGTTCAACATAGTTCATGAATTAAAAGGGTTTAGTTTTTTATGGTTAAAAGGGACTGGTGAAAACTGGACATTTTTTTAATGAAATGTAGAAATGATCATCTGAACAATTGCTGAGATTAATAAAACTAAAGTTGAATATTGATCTTGTCTGTTACCCACTCTAAGTTATTGATAATTATTTATATATATATATATATATATATATATATACGTATATATATATATATATATATATATATATATATATATATATATATATATATACACAATTTGTTATTTTAGAGGAGTGTGTCAAGTTGGTGCCCTTCACATGACTCGATACCCATGGAGTAGCTCTTGGTTTCAAAAAGGTTGGTGACCCCTGCTCTAAACAATGAGGCTCCTTTTTATTTAAAAGATCTGATACTACCGTATTATCCTAACAGAGCACTATGCTCCCAAAATGCAGGATTACTTGTAATACCTAGAATCTCCAAAAGTACAATGGGAGGCAGAGCCTTCAGTTATCAAGCTCCTCTCCTGTGGAACCAGCTGCCAATCTGGATTCGGGAGTCAGACTCGATCTCTGTTTTTAAGAATCGGGTTAAAACCTACCTTTTTGATATAGCCTACAATTAGGGAGGGATCATGTGTTTCTGAACCCTCCCTTAGTTATGCTGCTAATAGGTTTAGTCAGCCGGGGGACCTCCAATAATGAACTGGGCCTCACTCCTTTCTTCACTCTCAATTAAATATTTTTTTTGCTGGTCATTAACATCTGTTTGTTCTCTCCCATAGATTGAGTCCTCATCGTGCTGTTTGCTCTCTACATGTCTGTTCTTTTCATCTTCTCTGTCCCCTCACCCCCCAGCCAGTCGCAGCAGATGACTGCCCCTGCCTGAGCCTGGTTCTGCTGGAGGTTTCTTCCTGTTAAAAGGGAGTTTTTCCTCTCCACCGTCGCCAAGTGCTTGCTCACAGGGGATTGCCTGATTGCCTGGGGTCTTTCTGCAATTGTGGGCGTTTCCCCTACAGTTGAAAGTGCTATGAGATGACTGTTGTTGTGAAATGGTGCTATATAAATAAAGTTGAATTGAATTGAATTGAATTGAATTCAGATCAGGACTTTGACCAGGCCACTCCAAAGTCTTCATTTTGTTTTTCTTAAGCCATTCAGAGGTGGACTTGCTGGTGTGTTTTGGATCATTGTCTTGCTGCAGAACCCAAGTGCGCTTCAGCTTGAGGTCACGAACAGATGGCCGGACATTCTCCTTCAGCATTTTTTGGTAGACAGCAGAATTCATGGTTAAATTTACCACAGCAAGTCTTCAGATCTTGAAGCAGCAAAACAGCCCCAGACCATCACACTACCACCACCATATTTTACTGTTGGTATGATGTTCCTTTTCTGAAATACTGTGTTACTTTTACATCAGATGTAATGGGACACACACCTTCCAAAAAGTTCAACTTTTGTCTCGTCAGTACACAGAGTTTTTTTTTCCCCTTAAGTCTTGGGGATTATCAAGATGTTTTCTGGCAAAACTGAGACCACCCTTTATGTCCTTTTTGCTCAGCAGTGGTTTTCGTCTTGGAACTCTGCCATGCAGGCCATTTTTGCCCAGTCTCTTTCTTATGGTGGTGTCATGAACACTTAACTGAGGCAAGTGAGGCCTGTAGTTCTTTGGATGTTGTTGTGGGGTCTTTTGTGACCTCTTGGATGAGTTGTTGCTGCGCTCTTGGGGTAATTTTGGTCAGCCGGCCAGTCCTGGGAAGGTTCACCACTGTTCCATGTTTTTGCCATTTGTGGATAATTGCTCTCACTGTGGTTTGCTGGAGTCCCAAACCTTTAGAAATGGCTTCATAACCTTTTCCAGAATGATAGATCTCAATTACTTTGTTTCTCATTTGTTCTTGAATTTCTTTGGATCGCAGCATGATGTCTAGCTTTTGATGATCTTTTGGTATACTGCACTTTGTCAGGCAGGTCCTATTTAAGTGATTTCTTGATTGAGAACAGGTGTGGCAGTAATCAGGCCTGGGTGTGGCTAGAGAAATTGAACTCAGCTTTCCAAAGATGTGATAAACCACAGTTAATTTATGTTTTGGGGGTGGGAATCAGTTTTTCAAACAGGGCCATGTAGGTTTGGATTTTTTTCACCCTTAATAATAAACACCTTCATTTAAAAACTGCATTTTGTGTTTATTTTATTTATTTTTGTCCAATATTTAAATTTGTTTGATGATCTAAAACAGGGGTGTCCAACCAGGTGCCATGGAGAGCCAAGACCCTGCAGGTTTTCTCTTCTACCCAGTCTCTTCAGCAGGTGTTTTCACTTATCAGCAATCAGTGGGAAGAAGTTCTCAGAAATCTGCTGTTGAAGACACTGGTTGGAGGTAAAACCTGCAGGGTCTTGGCTCTCCATGGCACATGGTTGGACACCCCTGATCTAAAACATGTGTGTGACAAACATATAAAAAAATGAGAAATCAGGAAGGGGGCAAACACTTCCTCACACCATTGTCATTCCAAAAGAGACTTTCATGTATTTATTACGCACAGAAGGAAACATTTTAAACCTGATTTAATATTGATGATATTGATTAGTTTTTAAATTTAAATGACAAATCCTGATTTTCTAGTTTACTGAGATGCATTGATACAACTGAGATGAAGCTGAAGATGGAATCTGTTCTACTGCTGCTGAAAATCATTGAGGGTCATCATCCTACAGTGCAGGACTGTGGTCTGTTTAGAACATTAAAAACTAAATGTCAGAGCTGATACAAGGCAGAACATCTAATTATTTAACTACGTAATGGTCATAATTATAACAGTAAACTTTAATATTTTCCACTGCTCAAGTAATTAAGAATATATTTTAGAACTGATATAATTAAAGTAATAAAAATTAATCTATCTATCTAGTATCTATTTTTATTTTATCTGTCATGGTCCTCTCTGTCTGAAGATTCTTCAGTAAAAGGTAAATAAAATACAATAATAAAAAAGGATAAATAAAGTTCTTTGTCAAAAATATCTGTAAAAAAAACCTCTCAACTGTCATGGTTGCTAAGCAACAGGGTAGTGCGTGGTCATGCAAACATACGTCCTCCACATCCGTCATAAATCAGCCTTTAGATGCAGCCTACCGACCTTTGATTGTTATGGCGTCCAGGGCCGCGGTCTATGAGACTGCAGCACCTGAACTGAGACACAGCCTCTGTCTGTCTGTCTGTGAGCAGCTTTTTAGCTCACTCACTCAAAATCAACTGGAACTAAAGGCTTATAGCATTGTATCACCATATTTTCTCGACTTAATTTCCCACAATTTCCAGGTGAGGCTTTGTTTTCAAAATAAACACAAATTTAACTCACCTTTACCAGCAATGCAGCTGCGAAAAAAGGTATCCACCTTATTCCTAGCCCCCATGATGCCTTGCGTGAATTATGGTAGCAACTTCCGGTACTAGTTTAGAGTGTGGAGTTGTCACGGAAACGGGACACTTTTCCTTTTTAAAAAAACAATGACTTTGGCATTAAAAATGCAGGAACGCGGCCTTTTGCACCTCAAAAAGAGTAATATAATCATACCACTTCCTACGACTATCGAGGGATGAGAAGATGACCTTAAAAAGTGGCCTTACAGACAGTAGCTCCGTTAGCTCTGCTGCTAAAATGATAACACTGTAAACAAATAAAAGCTCTAAGATATATTAATGTCTCCACCGCAATAAAGTCGGTTGCATTTTGTTAAAATATGTTGGACAAAATCAAATTTACCTTAGAGCAGATGTAGAATCTAATCAGAGCCTCAAAGAACCACAACATCATGTTTGGGTGTTTTAATGTTTTCATTTTACTCAGGCTTCTGTCATGCCATGAATGCTTGTTATTTAACTTAACACATTCAGACCTTTTCTGACAATTGTTCAAAATTTTATTGATCTATATTTTGTGATAATTTAAAAATTAATGCATGGTAAAGCTGCTAATATGGAGTCCATATCGTTCCAATGCAGTGCAACAAATGCAAACCCCCCCCCCCCCCAACTATTTGATATCTTTCTTATATCGTTAAGCCGTAAGAAGCAAACTGTTGCTATTTTTTTATTTATTATTTTACTTCACGCAGCCTTGCATCTGGTGACATATATAAATGTCAGATCTGTGACATTCATACAAGTGAAAACATACCTGGCGCTCTTGTGTCTGTCCTGTATCTGTATCACCGATCACACAAACAGTCCTTTTTAGTTTTCGGTGCATGACCTATGCATTGCTGTTGAAGCCACAGATTTAGCTGTGCTTATTTGTGAGGAGCCTCACACCACGAACAGCAGCAAGTACCAGAACTACGCAAAAACATTCAAAAATACAAAAACTACAAGTGCTGAAATTATCTGCCACTTGACTGCAAAACAGGTATGTGGACTATACATTAAAATGAATTTGAAACACTTTTAAAAATGCTATTTTAAATGCCCCACTACTCCACTCTTGCTGACTGATTTAACACTACTTCAGCTGAAACTGGAAGTTGCCCCCATAATCATTTCTACAGCGGCGCCCTCAGGAATAAGGTGGATTGTAATAACTATGCCCACCCAATAGAAGTAGCAGTGTGACTTTTTTACAGCCCCCATGCTACCATGCCACAAGCACCGAGGCATCAGCACCGTGGTGCTTTCATTTGCTGCAGTTAACGCGTTACTAGCAGAACCGAGACAGCAACTATCATCCAAGAAATATTATTGTCCGACAGATAATGTTAGCACATGCTAATAGTTTAATCAGTTTTTTAAAGCTGAGACAGTCGCTCATTGAAAATAAGAAGCACTAACTTTACTTGCTAACCTTACCGGTGTGATGTTTAGAAGAGGCCCAGGTCTGATGACAGGTGGCCGGAGACGGGGAATGGAGTGGAGGAGGAGGCGTGATATGGCAGTTACACTTTCTGTCCATCAGTCTGTGTCCGTACTTCGGTATGCCTCTACCGAAAAATCTGGATCTGAATACATGTACCATTACATCCCTAATACATGCTGTAGTCTTAAACATCAAAAAAATATGTGTTGTTTCAGCTTTTGAAACAAGTTCTCTATTTGCAACTTTTTATTCTAAAATAATAATTTAAACATTTTTTTCTCCTAGATTTTCAACTCTTTCCTGATATTTGTAACTTTTTTCTTGCATATGGATGGATGCTGGTTAAATTTTTGTTCTATGTAATGGTTTCTGTTCACCTAGACAGTGACCCAAGTCAGTCTTTCAATCATTTTGCTGGGCGGGGAGAGAATTATTTTTTTTTTCCATTTTAAATGGTTTGGACTCTTCCCCATGCCAAAAATGGGCCCTCCAAAACACAGTCTTGCACAGGGCCCCCAGAAACCCAGAAACGGCCCTGGGTGTTAGTTGTGTGTGGGCAGATGTTCAGCATTTCGGGGCCCACTGCTACCCTCTTGTGGTGTCACTGGGGGCATTACTAGATTGCTCGTCCATGTGTCCAGTAGATCAAACTAAGCTTTGCATTTAACACATACTGTATAACAAAGACTTTTACCCAGACTTCCATACTACTCCTATGTATCCCTGATGACCCGATGAAACGTGTGACCTCCACTCTCAGCCAGTCTTGTTTGACCCAGAGCAGTTCCTTCCCTCATCCGTCAGCTCCTCCTTTCATGATGACTCAGACTGTCTCCCCTTCTTCCTCTTCAGACTGGGATCACCCCACCCCCCCTCCCCAAGATTCCACCTTTAATACATAACTTCACACACAGGGCCTGCATTAGCCCTTCAGAGTGGTCATAAAGAGCAAGGTTATGAGGAGGAAACGTCATCCTTCACTGAGGAATGATGAGCAGCTTTCAGCCGCTCCCACTTTCAATGAACTGATGCAGAACTCCAGAGAAGCGCTGATGTACAGTATTACGCTGATGGGAAGTTACAGACTCAGGGAGAGCAGGACCGTTTCTGGCTTTGTCAGGGCCCTATACAAACTTGTGTTTCGGGGCCCCTATTTTGTCATGTAATCAAACCTGTTAAAAAGAAAACAAAATACATAAAAGAAAACTTGAACAGCAAAAACATGAAATGATTATTTAGCATAAAGATTTAGGGCAACGCGGTGGCGGAGTGGTTAGCACTGCGGCAGGACAGCGACTCACCCTTGGCCGGGGGATCCTGGGTTCCCAGCCGACCAACAGTGATCTGTGTGGAGTTTGCGTGTTCTCTGTGTGGGTTTACTCCGGGATTTCTACGGTTTCCTCCCACATACCAAAAACATCTAAGTTAGGTTAATTGGCATCAAACTGGGGATTCTAAATTGTCCTTAGGTTTGACTGTGAGAGTGAATGGTTGTCTGTCTCTCTGTGTTGGCCCTAAGATGGACTGGCGATCTGTCCAGGGTGGACCTTGCCTCTCGCCCAAAGATGCTGGGATAGGCTCCAGCCCCCCCGCGACCCGAAAAGGATTAAGCGGAAGAAGATGGATGGCATAAAGATTTAACCAGCATCCATATGAACGCCCAAATTTATAAGAAAAATTCTGATTAAAAAGTTGAAAACTTATAATGAAGTTGCAAATTTTCATAAAGTAGCAATTTTGTCAAAAAAGTTGCAAATTCATGATGAAGAATGTAAAAAAACAAACAAAAATCAGCCTAAACATAGAAAAAAGTTTGTAATTTATGAGAAAAAAGTTGCCAAGTCATGAAGGAAAAAAGTATGATTTTCAATAAAAGTTGCAAACGTACAATAAAAATGTCAGAAATTTGTTGAAAAAAAGCAAATTTAGGAGAAAAACACACAAACTTATGAGGAAAAATAGTAGCTCATTTACAAAAGAAAATTTTGCGAGAAAAAAAATTGTCAATTTATGATGAAAAAAATGCTTGGCTGGAATTTAGCATAATGAATCCTTAGTCAAACATTTGTAAAGATGTTTGCCTCATACCAGCAGCCATATCTATATAACTCTCCTTATAATAAACCCATTTTAAAATAAAACGCGAAACACAATTTAATTAAAAAAACATTTTATTGCAATAATTCTTAATGCTTTAACATTTGTACAGTTTTCTATATTTACAGTATCATAATCATAATTCCTCCAATAAATAGTACAACTTAAAGTCATTCTCTAGTCTACAGGTTTAAATATTGCACGTGCAAACTATATATATATATATATATATATTTATAATATGTGCTTGTCCAATAGATATGATGTCTTGGTTGCTATGTACAGTTAGAGAACAGAAAAGTGGGATCCAACCACCGTGCTACTGAAGAGACGCTGAGAGTCTTTTTCTCCCAAACAAAACTCTACTTCTGTGATCCAGACAGGCAAGACGGTCACTGGAACTGAAATCCCTACATGTATCAAATTAAAACATGTTTTAAAAAGATTAATTTCTCTGTCAATGACCTGTTTCCAGTTTATTCTAGCAATGGTTTGCTGTGGATTTAGAGGAAAATTTCTACTAATAGTACAAGTAGGTCCGTTTCCGGCTTTCTGCTGCCCAAGGTTGTGTTTAAGGGGAAGAGTTTAAATACTTTAAAATGGGGGAAAATAAGATACAGGGAAAAAGCTGCAAATTTAAAAGGGTCACAAATTTATGGGAAAATGATAAACATTTACGTGAAAAAAGTGGTAAATTTACAGGAGGTAAGTAGCAAATTTATGGGAATAGCAAATTTCTGAGAAAAAAACATTGCAAGTTTGTGACAAAAAAGGTGCAAATTTGCAAGAAAAAATTATCAAAATTATAAGAAAAATTTGGAAGATTAAAGGAAAAGTATTAAATTTATGGGAAAAAGTTGCAAATTTAAAAGAAAAAACTAGTAAAATTATTAGAAAAAAGTTGCAATCTTATGAAAAAAAGGTTGCAAGAAGAAGAAGGCTGCAAGTATATGAGAAAAAAATTAAGTTCGAAAAATGTTCCAAATTCATGAGAAAAAGTTGCAAGTTTAAGAGAAAAAGAAAGTTGACGACAATTTCAATTTTCCCACAAAAAAAGCTGGAGGATAAACTTCGTGACTTAGGGGGCCCGGCTGCATTTGCATACTCTGCTTTATACCAGAAACGGCTATACGTACAAGACTGACAAATGAAAAATGAAACCCAAACAGATTTATATCAGTGTGACCTACAACAAATCTTTGCTCAAGTGCTCTTTGTTACAGCTGCAGAATATAAATAATAATAATAATAATAATAATAATAATAATAACACATCTGTTAGTGAAACATTCTACAGGGTCATCATCTTGTTTTTTTCCTGCCATAGGCAAGAAGTCCGTCTCATAAATACACAGCTTATGTCTTCGTATACAGAGCTGCTCTACCTGCATCGTTGGTAAGTCAGTGCACACATTATGCAATTTAAAAAAAAAAGATCCTCATATTACAACATTTAATATCAACAATTCAAGACACTGTGAATACAATGCTGAGTTCTGCCTATCAACACATTCCCACAGAGAGGGTGGGATGGAAACACCAATGGGGGTGACAGCTGGCCGATATAGTCTGACACCACCTCTAGATGGCAGTATTACACCAACCTAAAACCCCTCAGTGTCACTTCATTGGAATGGATAACAGGTACAGTGGAAAAAAACAAAAAACAAAACAGGAACAAACCAGGATCTAGACAATATACATTTTTCTGGAAAAAAAATGCCCGTTTGATCTTGTGTTTCCGTGTGGGAGCAGGGAAAAGTGTCCATATATGGCGTCGTCGGCCTCACCTCTCTGCACAGTTCTATGGCTTTGGCAACGAGGGTTGAGAGGGAAGAGAAGGGGGCCTGCCATGTTTGTGATGAAGCATGTCTGCTCAGCTCCGTCCCTGCACCTCTGAACCCTGTTGAGCAGAGAGCACAGACAGGCACGCACGCACACAGCTGACACTGGGGATGCTTCAGACGCACGTTACAGTATTTTCAGACGACACCGACTCGATAGCATGCAGTTGATAATATGGGTGTGTTTATATGTTGAGATGGAGGTCAGTGCAGGAGTTCAGAGCCGACCACAGAGTGAGTCAAAATGAGGTTTTCAGTTAGTAGTTTGTGCACAGTCTGGGTCCTTGAGAGCAGGGCCGTTTCCAGCTTTTTTTTGGGGGGGGGGGCCCTTTGCAAGGTTGTGTTTGGTGTCACCAATTTTTGTAATGGGGAAGAGTCCAAACTAGTGATGCATGATATTAGATTTTTTTGCTGACATTTTGAAAATGTTTTTTGCTGATACCACTATATGTACATTTTTTTTTTACCACCTATTTACGTCTTTGTCTTACAGTGATGAATAACTGGCATATAAAGACACATTTCCCAAGGAAAATAAGACAGCTTCCTCAACTTAATATGGAAATACAAGGTTTTTTGTAACGTGTTCAACAGAACTGTAAACATCCTCCTTTTAATAGACTTGGAGGATACTGTTCCTGTTTTGACCATTGTCAAAGAGAATAAGTTTACCAGTGAGCTTCGTCTTTCCCTTTCGGTGACACCACAGCATGCCATCACCTGGTATTGTTAATGATGTGCATGTTGATTTGGCAACAATTTTTACGCTGGATGACCTTCCTGATGCAACTCTACCCATTTATCAGGGCTTTGGACCAACCCTGTAGCTAGGTAACCATTCTATTATGCTGAGCACCAAGCTAGAAGGTAGGAAGTACCATTTTTATATGGTCTTTGGTAGGACTTGAACCCCCACCCCACAACCTCCCAGTTGTGGGGTGAATGCTCTATCAAGTAGGCCAACATTCTGGTTAGTAAGTGCTCCAATGATGTTAGATCGATGTCAGTGCGTCCCTAGTCTATACCTTTTAAAATGGAAAAAAAACAAAAAAAACAATCTGACCCCTCTCTTCCTCATCTAGATGAACAGAAAAGAATTAACCATTACATAAGATGAATAGAAAAAGATGAACATTTAACCAGCATCTGCATGTTGCAAATTCACAAGTAAAAATTTCAAATTTACAAGAAAAAAAAAATTAAGAAAAAAGAATGATGAAACCCAAATAAACATACCTCATTCAGATTTAGGACATGAAGGTGCACTTGAAGTTTTCAGAGATGAAAACGTCTTTATATTTAGCTTTCACAATTATTCTGTATTTACCCAACACAACCATGACACAGTGAAGTCGGAGACGACCATCAGCCAAGGTTTAAAGGACGTATCAAAGCTATAGCGATTCCAGCCATATTAATTTTCTTTTTCTTCCAGCTGCTCCTTTTTGGGGTCACCACAGCATATCATCATCCAGTATAGTCATGAGCCACATATTTGATTTGGCAAATATTTTACACCGGATGCCCCATCGTGAATCCATGACCTTCCGGCTGTGAGGCAGATGCTCTACCATAGGCCACCACTCCAGTAGTCTGCAGCTAGATCACAGCCTTGATTTATTTTGGTCAGATCTTTAAGACTACAACAATTTTGTTATTCAAGGGGAGAAACACTACTACTAAATTATGATTAGTGGTAGAACATCCACCCCACAGCCAGAAGGTTGTGAGTTCATGACTGGGACATGCCAAAGCCCAGATAAAATCCTTGTAAAAAATCCAACAACAAATAAACAGACCATCACAATATCAGATGATGATACACTGTTGCAACCTCAAAAGGGATCAGATGAACAATTAAATTTTAGGTCGCCAATGTGCAAACAACCTCGATAAGACGTTTTCCCGATGTAAATGTGGTACATGGAGCATGACATAAGTGTGCTGTGGGGGTACAGAATCTGGAATTAAATTAAAAATCATTCTCCTCACAAAGCTCTTAAAAAAAATCAAGCACCTTGTAATCTAAAAGAGCTTACCTTATCATCATTATGGTGCACCAGAAATTCAGAATTACTTGTACTATTTAGAATCTCTAAAAATACAATTGCAGACAGAGCTTTAAGTTATCAAGCACCTCTTATGAAACCAGCTGGAAAGAGACTCAACCTTTGTTTTTAAGAATATTGTTATAACTTTCCTTTCTGACAAAGCTTATAGTTTGCTTTGGATCAGATGACCCAGGTGCTACCTCCCATGATGCAATGGGCTTTTTCACTTTGTACATTTCATACCATTTTTGGTGTTCATTAACATGTCCACCCTCTACCATAAACTGAGAGTCCTCAGCGTGTTTATTCCCTACATGTCTGTTCTTTTTGTTCATCTTCTCTATCCCCTCACTCCCCAGCCAGTCACAGCAGATGACTGCCCCTCCCTGAACCTGCTTCTGCGAGAAGTTTCCTGCGGTTTCCTCTCCACTATCACCAACTGCTGCTCACTGTGGATCACCTGATCATTTGGGTCTCTTTCTGCGATTGTGGGGTTAAAAGTGCAATGAGATGACTGTTACTATGAATAAATAAAGTTGAATTGCACTGAAGTGAGTCTGTTTCTTTGGTGCTCCTCAATGCCCTCTAAACTCCTGCACTGCTGATATATTTAGTTACATATTTGTGTGTTTTTTAAAACATTTTATTGCATCAGGGAGACAGAGACGACAGTGTATCGTGTGTGATGTCAGCCCTTAAACGTCCCTGTCAGAGTAAAGGGGGAGGAGTCCTGCATGACTCCTCATGCTGGCTTCATGATTTTATTGGACGTTGAGTGAAGACGTGCCCCTCCTTTGAGAAAAAAAAAATCAAATTCAAAATCAAATTCTCCAGATTGTTTTCCCAGTGCTGATCCTTGTGGTTCTCTGCCTGACAACGGGGACATGACCTCACCCACTGGCATGCACATGCTGGCTGGCTTGTTTCCCCAGCTCACAGTGGGACTTGGCTACTCCATGCCATTCCTCAGCATCTGATTGGCCGCGATGAGCATGACGCTGATGATGAACGCCATGGCGAAGGCGCAGATGAGGCTCTTCCGCACACATGTCTGACGGTTCTTCTTTGAGGGGTGAACTGAAAGAGAAAAGAAGAGGAGGAGCAGAAAGATGCCGAAACATATTAATTCGATGACATTTTTTTTGCTTGTGAAATGCATTCATGACAAATATAATAAAGATAAACCATGGGCTCATTGATAAGAAGTAATGGTTTGTTTTTGCTGTTAATCTTTTCTGGACAAACTATTTTTTCAGGTAAGATTAGTGACATTAAAAGTATAAGAACTATACATTGTTTTTTGTTGTGTATTTTTGAAGATAAGATGTCAAAGCAGCTTATGTAAGAATAAGAGAAACAAAAACAGTGTCTTAATGTCTCGTCATGGTTTTCACACCAAACTCCTCCTAAGCTGAACGTCAGCAAGACTAGAGAGATGTTGATTGACTTCAGGAAGAAAAAAAGGATACCTTCACAGCCATTGCAGATTAGGGGGGAGGATGTAGCGGTAGCGGAGGACTACAAATACCTGGGTGTCATGATCAGCAACGGACAGGACTGGAAATCTAACACTGATGCTGCATACAAGAAGGGGGTGAGCAGACTCTACTTTCTGAGGAAGCGGAGATCCTTCAACGTGTGCAACAGGATGCTGGAACTTTTCTACCAGGCCATTGTTGCCAGCGCCATCTTCTTTGCTGCTGTCTGTTGGGGTAGCAGTATCAGAGACAGCGATACCAACAGACTTGACAAGATTATCAAGAGGGCTGGCTCTGTGATTGGTCTTAGGCCGGAGACTTTTGAGACAGTGGTGGAGAGGAGGGCACTAAAACTGCGATCCATCATGGACAACCCTGATCACCCCCTCCACCACATACTGGACAGACAGCAGAGCACTTTCTCCAGCAGACTGCTATAGCTTCGCTGCCGAACAGTCAAGTACAGGAAATCTTTCCTGCCACATGCCATTTCACTGTACAATAACTCACTCTGATGTTGAATTCTGGTCAAAACTGCTACCATACTGCACCTTGCAGTCTAATTGGTACCTCACATTTCACCCTGCACCTGATAGTCCTGCATTGTACAGTGAGTATGATTCATGTATCTATATGGGTCACCATCTATTCATCTATGATGTACATAAATTATTGAGGCAGTTTTACTTTCCATGGGTAATTCCTTTGTCTATTATGTTGTGTGTGTTTCTGTCATTTGGTTGTCTACTGTCATGCTGCTGTTACACTGTAATTCTTCTTCTTCTTTTAGATTTGATTGGCAGTTGGCAACCAGCTTACAGGTGCATTACCGCCACGTACTTCACTCTATATCATCACTCTATCTGGTCAGGAGCTGTAGTCTTTCTATCATCATTGCTGTGTCCAATCGAACCTCAACTCTATCTTCAGAAATCACTCTTCTTCATCTCCTCGTACTTCACTCTGTATCATCAAATGGTCAAAATGGTCAAAAGCTGTAGTCCTTCTATCATCATTGCTGTGTCCAATCAAACCTCAACTCTCACTCTTCTTCATCTCCTCGTACTTCACTCTGTATCATCACTTCACTCTATATCATCACTCTACACAAGATCCTCCTAGTTTGGAATCAATAAAGTACAACTATGTAGTTTAAGTTTTAAGTTTAATGATTATTTAAAAGGGACATTACATACTAATGAACATTAATACAAACTAGTGCCTATCTGTGCATGCCCGTGCATACACGTGCATGACCATAGAAACCAAGTATAAGCAAGTATTTCTGCATGCTCGTAGAAAGCAGGTGTAAGCAAGCGCGTCACGACTCGTTCAGTGATGCCTGCCTTGATGATGTCATAGTGAGTCCTATGATCTTCAATGCTGTTATAGTGAATTCTTTGATCTTTGATGATGGCATAGCGAGTCCTACGATCTTTGATGTCATCCCACTTTCAGTGATGCCTGCCTTTGATCTGTGAAGCCTGGCTTTGATCTTTGATGATGTCATAGCAAGTACTATGATCGTGAGTGATGCCTGCCTTTGATGTCTGATGTCCTATGATCGTGAGTGATGCCTGCCTTTGATCACACACAGACACACACAGATTTTCTTGAATCACTCTATACTATGGCGTCTATATGACATCATACAGACATCATGTAGAGATTATAGGAACATCATAGGCGATCCTATGATCTTTTAGTGAGTCCTATTGGTCGGGACAGTATCTATATGACGTCATATAGACATGATGTAGCGATCATAGGAACATCATAGGTGATCCTATGATCTTTTAGCGAGTCATATGGTTGTGACAGACACACAGAGATTTCTTGAATTATATATAGTATAGAGTGATGACTAATGCATACCTGTGCATGCCTGTAGAAACCAATTATAAGCAAGTATTTCTGCATCCCTGTAGAAAGCAAGTGTAAGCAAGGATTTCTGCATTCCTGCCTTTGATCTTGACATGGTTACCATGGCAACAGTAACCATGGTGATGCCTTTGATCTTTGACATGGTTACCATGGCAACAGTAACCCTGTTGAAACCTGCCTTTGATCTTTGACATCACCACTCGTTCAGTGATGTCTGCCTTTGATGATATCCTTCCTCATTTAAATTGAAGCTGGAATCTTTGTCAATACTGAACAGCAACCACAAGACATTTTAGGAGATACTGACCCAGACAATAACCATTTTAATCATACTAATAATAAGTGTGTTTGTTATGATGAACAACAATTAAATGGAATTATGAATTTGGATCAGACATTGACAATAATACATATTAATAGTAGGAGTCTCAAACTTTGATAGTATTAAGGAGTTTTTAAATCAATTTAACACACCATTTAGTATTACTGCAATAAGTGAAACATGGATTAATGAAGAAAAAGATGTAAATTTTGAACTATATGGATATGAGATGTACACACAAAATAGGAAATGTAAAAGTGGTGGAGGGGTAGCACTGTATGTTGATAGAAAATTAAAAAGTAAAAAAGTGTACAGCATGACATCAACAGTGAATGAAAGTATGGAATGTTTAACAACTGAGATTACGATGGAAAATAGAAAAAACATAATAGTAAGTTGTATATATAGAGCACCGGGATCTGATATGGAAAAATCTAGAAATGGTATGGAAAAGATGTATACAAAAATAAGACAAAAAGATATCTTTATTTGTGGTGACTTTAATATAGATTTAATTAAAACAAAACAATATAAACCAGCTGAAGATTTCTTAGATACAATGTATAGCTTAACCTTATTTCCAAAGATTACAAAACCTATGAGAATAATGACATACAGTGCTACCCTGATAGACAACATTTTTACCAATGTTATTGAATATAATATGGTGAGTGGTATACTAATAAATGATATTAGTGACCACCTGCCTGTATTTGTTTCTTTAGACGTTAATTATGGGGCTAATGAGAGTAAGAATAATAAACCATGTAAAAAGATTATCTATAAAAGAATACAAACAGAATATAGAATCAATGCTTTAAAAGAAGACTTAATGTTACAGAATTGGGATGTTGTCTATAGAGGGAAAAAAGTGGACTTGGCATATGATAAGTTTATTGATATATTTAAATCATTATATGATAAAAACTGTCCAATTAAAGAAATTAATAAAAAACATACACTACCGTTCAAAAGTTTGGGGTCACCCAGACAATTATTTTGTGTTTTCCATGAAAAGTCACACTTATTTACCACCATGAGTTGTAAAATGAATAGAAAATATAGTCAAGACATTGACAAGGTTAGAAATAATGATTTGTATTTGAAATAATAATTTTTTCCAGATACTCAACCTGCTCAAAGGAAGGTCAGTTTTATAGCTTCTCTAACCAGCTAAACTGTTTTCAGCTGTGCTAACATGATTGCACAAGGGTTTTCTGATCATCCATTAGCCTTCTGACGCAATGAGCAAACACATTGTACCATTAGAACACTGGAGTGATAGTAGCTGGAAATGGGCCTCTATACACCTATGTAGATATTGCACCAAAAACCAGACATTTGCAGCTAGAATAGTCATTTACCACATTAGCAATGTATATTAGATATTAGAGTGTATTTCTGATTAGTTTAAAGTTATCTTCATTGAAAAAACAGTGCTTTTCTTTCAAAAATAAGGAAATTTCTAAGTGACCCCAAACTTTTGAACGGTAGTGTATATACAAAAATTGCCCATGGTTAACCAAGGGGCTACAAAATGCTTGTAAAAAGAAAATTATCTCTATAAAAATTTCATTAAATTAAGAACCAAAGAATCTGAAAAAAGATATAAAACATATAAAAATAAATTAACTGAAATAATACGAACTAGTAAAAAATTATACTATAGGAAAATGTTAAATGAAAATAAAAATAATATAAAAGGAGTCTGGTGTGGTATATATCACTCATATATTCCATACCTACATTTGTTAGAGCATGTGGAAATGTTTGGGACAGAATATACAAAGGAACTTCGCACCTCTGAAAGAACAAAGGAATCTCACCGCCGTGTGAAGACTCATGACGTCACAGGACACCATGGCAACAGACTCGACACCTTTACCCCCTAAAGCGAGAGGGGGAGTTCCCATCACCTCCCAAGACAGGGAGAGGGGATGGCAGGACAATGGGGATTAAGATAACGGGGAGATGTTACCTTTTTCAATGAGTGGCTCTGACGTCAGCTGTTTCAATGAGTGGTGCTATGCGTGCTTGTATTTAACCAGCGAGCGAAGCAGAGTTCTGTCTCTTGCCTTCTGCCAAGCTCTGCACCAGATGAGACAAGATAGAAGAGTTTGTTCATTAAAGACTCTACTTTTGTGATAAAAACCGCCTCGTTATTTCCAGCTCTTCTACACTGGTGACCCTGACGCGAGTATGGACCTGAGGCGTTCTTCAAGCGACTCATCCGCGGCGAATCTGACTTACGCCAGCGGCAACGCAGACGAGGGAACAAGCAGACAGCTGTTCCCCCCGGCAGAAGGTACCGAGAGAGCTCAACCGAGCTCCAGCACCGCCGTGAGAGCCGAGGCAAGGCACTCTCACCCGGCGGGCACAACAGTGATGGTGTGCACGAACGCCGTCGCTGTCCAGCTGCCAGACTTCTGGCAAGAAGACCCCGCCTCTTGGTTTCTACAGGCTGAAGCCCAGTTCATACTGGCGGGCATCACAGCAGACGATACAAAATTCTACCATATCGTCTCCAAGCTCGACTCCGCCACTTCGAGGTGTGTGCGGAGCTTGATCCGGCGATCACCGGCCCGGGACAAGTATGAGACGCTCAAGGTGACCATCGTGGCGAACTATGTCCCACCAGCGGAGGAAAGAGCCGAGAGGATCCTGGCGATCTACGGCCACAAAGGGGGCAATCCGAAGGCCCTCATGGAGGATTTGCTGCAGCTTAAGGAGGAGGACAACGACAATTTCCTTTTCCAGTTTATTTTCCTCAGCACGCTTCCACCACACATGAGAGGGACACTCATGTGACTCATACTCATCAGGGACCAATATGAAGTGCGACACCCACCAAGACTTCCGCACACTGGCCAGCGAGGCTTATCGGCTCGTCAACGCCTGCAAGGAGCGGACACCTACAGCGGCATCCGCGGACCTCAAAACTGACGCCCCGAGCCATGGAGAGCCACAACCCACGGTGACAGCGGCGCGGCCCAAGCGTAACAAACAGATCGACGTCTGTTATTATCACCAACGCTTCGCCGAGAAAGCCCACAAATGCGTTCCCCCCTGCAAGTTCACGATGTCGGGAAAACGCCCAAGCCGAGGGCCGTTAATGGCAGCGGTTCTCGGCGAGAAAAACAAGCTGTTATACGTGACGGATGGACACACAGGCAAGCAGTTCCTCATAGACACGGGAGCTCAGCTGAGTTTCATCATGCCCTCCCACGCAGATCGAGCCATGGGCACCCGGGGCAATGGAGCAGTGGCAGCCAACGGTTCGGACATGGACACGTTCGGTGAAAAGAGCCTGCACCTCCTCATTCACGGCCGCAGCTACAGATGGACATTTGTTGTAGCGGCGGTGAGTTTTAACTTGTTAGGCGCTGATTTTCTATGTGCACATGGGTTATTAGTTGATCTAGCAAATAGGCGCCTGGTTAATGCACTATCTTTTGCTTCTATTCCATGCTCAGCTCGAGTCTCTCCACCACCTGTGCAGGCCAATGTCACCACGGCAGGAGGTAAGTTTGAGCAACTCCTCACCCAATTTCCAGCACTCACAACCCCCAAATTTTCAGCCACTGTAGCCAAACATGGGGTTAAACACTTCATTCCAACAACGGGACCTCCTGTTTTTGCCAAAGCTCGCCGCTTAGACGCGGCCAAGCTCAACATAGCAAGGGACGAATTTGCAGCTCTTGAAAAATTAGGCATTTGCCGACGTTCAAAGAGCCCTTGGGCTTCACCACTTCACATGGTTCCGAAATCCGACGGTTCTTGGAGACCGTGCGGAGATTACCGCAGATTAAACAATGCTACAGCGCATGACCGCTACCCCATCCCTCATATACAGGATTTTTCACTGCATTTAGCAGGCGCGCGCATTTTTTCAAAGATAGACTTAGTCCGCGGTTATCACCAAGTTCCAGTCCGAGCTGAAGACATTCCTAAAACAGCGGTTATAACCCCTTTTGGCCTTTTTGAATTCCTGCGAATGCCTTTCGGCCTCAAAGGTGCTGCTCAGACTTTTCAACGTATGATGGACGCAGTCTTACGCGACCTCCCCTTTGTTTTCGTCTACCTCGACGACATGCTGGTAGCCAGCTCATCGGAGGAAGAGCACGAGCAGCATCTCACTACCGTTTTTCAGAGGCTAGAAGAGCACGGATTAATAATTAATCCAGCTAAATGCAAATTCGGCGTATCGCAAATTGATTTTTTGGGACACAGAGTCTCCCCGAAAGGGGCAGCTCCGCTTCCAGACAAAATTCATGCGATAGAAGGTTTTCCACGGCCCCAAACGGTCAAATCGCTACAGGAATTTTTGGGGATGGTTAATTTTTACAACCGTTTCCTCCCTCATGCAGCTCAGCTCATGCAGCCCCTGTATGACGCGCTTAAAAAAAAGAAAGCTTCCAACGCGGTCGAATGGACCCCGGAACGCGAACGCGCTTTTGCGGAAGCTAAAAACACCCTAGCTAACGCCACAATGTTAGTCCATCCAGATCCCTCGGCCTGCATTGCTCTAACCACAGATGCTTCAGACTTGGCCATAGGGGCAGTTGTAGAACAACTTGTCAAGGGGGTCTGGCAACCTTTAGCATTTTTTAGCAAATCGCTAAACCCGACGGAACGCAAATACAGCACTTTTGACAGGGAGCTGCTGGCGCTCCATTTATCCATCCGCCACTTCCAATTTTGGTTAGAAGGGCGGAGTTTCACGGCTTTTGTGGACCATAAACCGCTCACTTTTGCTATGGCTAAAATTTCAGAACCTTGGTCGGGCAGACAACAAAGACAGCTAGCTGCGATTTCAGAGTTCACCACAGACATTCGACATGTAGCGGGCAAACTTAACGTAGTAGCGGACTGTCTCTCTCGCGCTGTGGCACCGCCAGAGCACGAGGAGACAGATTACACTGCTTCAGCAGCTGAGCTTTTCTCTAACGCAAACACATATGCAGCACCTATCCATGAAGGGATAGATTATGCAGCCATGGCGGAAGAACAAGGTAGTGATGCGGACGTGCGCGCGCTCCTGTCTGGACCAACAGGGTTAAGGCTGGAGGAAAAAGGGTTGCGCGACGGCGTGCCCCCCCTAATATGTGATGTTTCAACCGACCGACCTCGCCCGTTAGTACCAGCTGCTTGGCGCCGCCGCATTTTCGACGCAATTCACTCCCTCGCGCACCCAGGTGTGCGCGCCTCGGTCAAAATGGTTGCCGAAAAGTTTGTGTGGCCAGGCCTGCGCAAAAACATAAAAGAATGGGCAAAAACTTGCATTCCTTGTCAGCGCGCCAAAGTACACAAACACACAAAAGCCCCTCTGGAGCCTTTTCCAATCCCTGCTAGAAGGTTCGACCACATTCATGTCGACCTCGTGGGGCCGCTGCCTTCCTCCCAGGGTTTCACACACCTGCTAACAATGATAGACCACACCACACGCTGGCCAGAGGCAGTCCCTCTAGCGGCAACTACAGCGGAGGAAGTCGCTCGCGTTTTTCTAACGAATTGGGTGGCACGTTTCGGCGTCCCATCAGACATCACGTCAGATAGGGGGCCTCAATTTGTCTCAGAGCTCTGGTCAGCCATGTCCAACAGTTTAGGGGCAACAATTCATCGCACCACCGCTTATCACCCTCAGGCTAATGGGTTATGCGAGCGTTTTCACAGGTCCTTAAAGGCCGCCCTCAGGGCCTCATTAACGGACACAAATTGGGTAAATAAACTTCCCTGGGTTTTATTGGGGTTGTGTGCGGCACCTAAAGAGGATTTAGACGCTTCACCTGCAGAATTAGTCTTTGCTCAGCCTATCAGACTCCCAGGTGAATTTTTACCAGAAAACCCAGAACCAGGGCACCTCCCAGTCCCAAGGTTTTTAGGCAGTAACAGTCCGGACTCTCTCCACGGTCCAGCTCATCACTCCTTTCCGTGAGTTTTTGTTCCTCAAACTTTAAAAAACGCTGAGTTTGTTTTTGTTAAGCATGAAGCTCTAAAACCAACGTTACGCCCAGTATACGATGGCCCGTATAGAGTGCTGGAAAATGGTGACAAACACTTTGTGCTTGATTATGGGGATAGAAATGAAACGGTCAGCATTGACAGACTCAAACCTGCCTTCTTGTTGAGAGACGAACCCGCACAGCTGGCTCGAGCACCTCGGCGAGGTAGACCCCCCAAGGAAAAAGTCTCAGCCCTCAGGCAGGGAACAGATAATCTCTCTCCTTCCCACACTGCAGATTCCTCACAACAAGGTCCCAGCAGGACGCCTAAACCGACCTACAGCAGCTTTGGGAGAAGATTGAAACCCAGACTACACAGGGACTGATTACACCACTCTGGCAACGGCTGTAACACGTAGTATGTCTTAGTAATTACCCTAGACTGTGAATCTTTCTGTGTTCCTTCATAGTTGTTTGGGGGGCCTGTGGTATATATCACTCATATATTCCATACCTACATTTGTTAGAGCATGTGGAAATGTTTGGGACAGAATATACAAAGGAACTTCACACCTCTGAAAGAACAAAGGAATCTCACCGCCGTGTGAAGACTCATGACGTCACAGGACGCCATGGCAACAGACTGGTTGTTACCAGACTGGTAATTACTAGTCTGGTAACAACCAGTAATACCAGACTGGTATTACTGGTAATTACTAACACCTTTACCCCCTAAAGCGAGAGGGGGAGTTCCCATCACCTCCCAAGACAGGGAGAGGGGATGGCAGGACAATGGGGATTAAGATAACGGGGAGATGTTACCTTTTTCAATGAGTGGCTCTGACGTCAGCTGTTTCAATGAGTGGTGCTATGCGTGCTTGTATTTAACCAGCGAGCGAAGCAGAGTTCTGTCTCTTGCCTTCTGCCAAGCTCTGCACCAGATGAGACAAGATAGAAGAGTTTGTTCATTAAAGACTCTACTTTTGTGATACAAAACCGCCTCGTTATTTCCAGCTCTTCTACATCTGGGATATATTAAATAAATTAAGGAAAAATGGAACTAAGAAAATGATATATCTGTGGGTGACACACATTGTGGGCTCACATTTCCACAGAGATATGACTGCATGCGTATTGGGGGTTTCACATCTGGAAGGACAAAGGACTCGAATCTGCAGAAGATAACGAGGAGGTGTGAGATCGGTCTTTTTGTCCCACAGAAGATGCCCCGGAGGGGTTTCCGGTTCATCAAGGAATGAGAGACAATGGTGAAGGTTCAAAGGGATGCTTTGTGACTGTATGTTTACTGAAAACACCATGTGACTTGAGTTCTGATGCTGGAAACATATAAAAGGGTGATATGATATGATTCTTTCTCTTCTTCCTGCTTTGAGAATGCTAGACGATGTGTTCTGTCAATAAAGCTGAAACTCAGCCTCATCATTCGAGCACATCCTCTACACTGGTGACCTACGACAAAGAATGAGCAGACAGAATTCTCCCGAGCGGGGCTCGGCGGAAGCCAGCCTGATGGCCGCCTCCACGATCCGGCTGCCCGATTTCTGGCAGCACAGCCCGCGCTCATGGTTTAGCGCAGTCGAGGCGCAGTTCAACCTCCGGAGAATCTCCAACGACAACACAAGATTCTACCATGTGGTAGCGAAGCTGGACAGCAACACGGTCCAGAGAGTGGAGGATCTGGTTAATCATCCACCAGACAGCGACAAGTACAGCGCATTGAAGGACGCGCTGATCAGCCATTTCACCCCTTCGGTCCAACAGCGAGCAGAGGGGCTCCTGACGTTGACGGAGTCAGAGAACGATAGACCTGCGGACCTGATGGTGAAGATGCTGAGGCTCAAAGACTCTGAGGATGGCGAATTCATTTTCGCCCACCTTTTCCTTTGGACCCTGCCGCCAGCAGTGAGAGTGGCCCTGGCAGAGTTGCCCCGATTGGCCAGGCGAGACTACCATGGGCTGAGCAAAGAGGCGCAGCGGCTTGTCGACGCCCACAAGCGGAACGTGGTTTCGGCCACGGCAGATAGCCCAGGAACAGCGTTCGGAGACAGCGCAGATCCAGTGGCCGCGGCGCCAGACGCACCAACGACGGCGGCGATGGGGGCCAGGCGACGCGGAGCGGAGGACGTCTGGTGTTTCTACCACCGCCGTTTTGCAGAGAGAGCGCACAGGTGCGTCCCGCCGTGCAACTTCAAGCGCCAGGGAAACGCCAAGACCGAGGGCCGGGAGCAGCTGCGACCCTCGACGACGAGAACAAGCTGCTTTACCTGACGGATGCACACTCGGGGAAACAGTTCCTCGTGGACACAGGCTCCCAGCTGAGTTTCGTCACACCCACCTACGCGGAACGGCTGATGCCGTCTAAAGCTCCCTGGGTGTCAGTGTCAGCAGCGAACAGCTCCGCGATTAAAACGTTCGGTGAGAGGACCATGCTTCTGTCCTTACAGGGCCGTTCATTTGAGTGGACATTTATTGTAGCAGCAGTCAGTTTCAACATGTTAGGGGCTGATTTTTTGTGCTCACATGGTTTATTGGTTGACCTTGCTAATAGACGTTGATTAATGCACTGTCCTTTCATTCTATTCCCTGCACAGCTCGGGTGGCCCCGCCGACTGCACATGCCAGCGTCTCAGCTGCGGGTGGTAAGTTTCACACATTGCTCGCTCAGTTCCCAGCACTCACAGTCCCCACGTTTTCGGCGACGGTGGCTAAACATGGGGTGGAGCATTTTATCACCACCACCGGGCCTCCTGTCTTTGCAAAAGCTCGGCGTTTGGATCCAGCTAAACTGGCCATCGCGCGCGAGGAGTTCACTAATCTGGAAAAACTGGGCATTGTTAGACGCTCCAAAAGCCCCTGGACTTCGCCACTACACATGGTCCCAAAGGCTGACGGCTCGTGGCGACCTTGCGGCGATTTCCGCAGGTTGAACAACGTTTCAGCTCATGACCACTACCCGATTCCGCACATTCAGGATTTTTCTGTTCATTTGGCGGGGGCGCGCATTTTTTCTAAAATAGACTTGGTGCGCGGTTACCACCAGGTTCCAGTGCGCGCGCAGGATGTACCCAAAACAGCAGTCATAACTCCTTTCGGCCTTTTTGAGTTTTTGCGCATGCCTTTTGGCCTCAAGGGGGCCGCGCAGACTTTCCAACGCATGATGGATGCAGTTTTACGCGACCTCCCTTTTGTGTTCGTTTATTTGGACGATATTTTAGTAGCCAGCGCGTCCGAGGGCGAGCACGAAAAACACCTCGCAGCAGTTTTTAGGAGGCTGGCAGAGCACGGGTTAATAGTTAACCCAGCGAAGTGCCAGTTTGGGGTGGTGCAGATTGATTATTTGGGGCATCGCGTTTCGGCAGAAGGAGCGGTTCCTCTGCCAGATAAGGTGCGTGCAATAACAGATTTTCCGCAACCTCAAACGGTCAAGGCGCTTCAGGAGTTTCTAGGGATGGTTAATTTTTACAACTGGTTCCTCCCAAGCGCAGCACGGCTCATGCAGCCATTGTACACTGCGTTAAAAAAACAAAAGCCCGCAAATAAAGTTGAATGGTCTCCGGAGCAGGAGCGCGCTTTTGCCCAGGTCAAATCAGCCCTGGCAAACGCAGTTTTGTTAGCGCACCCAATTCCAACGGCCCGCATGGCGCTCACCACTGACGCTTCCGATGTAGCAGTGGGGGCGGTAGTTGAACAGTTTGTGGCAGGTACCTGGCAACCTCTCGCGTTTTTCAGCAGGACTTTGCGCGATAGAGAGCGTAAATACAGTGCGTTTGACAGGGAGCTTTTGGCCCTACACTTGGCCATCCGCCATTTTCAGTTCTGGTTGGAGGGGCGACGTTTCACCGCGTTTGTGGATCATAAACCGCTAACGTTTGTGATTGGCCAAAATTTCAGAACCCTGGTCAGGCCGACAACAAAGGCAACTAGCCGCAATATCGGAGTTCACTACTGATATTCAGCATGTTGCGGGTAAACACAATGTTGTGGCAGACTGTCTCTCGCGCGCGGTAGCAACACCAAGCCCCATGGGGGCAGACTCTGTAGCCGTGGCCGCGGGCCCGGGCAGCGACGCGGGAGCGCGCGCAGCCCCGGTCTGTGTAGGGTTAGATTATGCAGCCATGGCTGCGGAGCAGGTTAACGACGCGGACATGTGCGCGCTCCAGTCTGGGCCAACAGGGTTAAGGCTGGAGCACAGGGAGCAACAAATTGGTATGCCCCCACTAATCTGCGATGTCTCCACGGGACGGCCCCGCCCTGTGGTGCCAGCCGCGTGGCGTCGCCGCGTTTTTGACTCGGTTTATTCTCTCGCGCTCCCGGGGTGCGCGCATCGATTAAGTTGGTGGGGGAGAAATTTGTTTGGCCCGGGTTGCGCAAACAGGTCAAGGAATGGGTGGCAGCCTGCGTAGCATGTCAGCGAGCCAAAATACACAGACACACTAAGGCTCCGTTGGAACCTTTTCACATCCCCGCTAAGCATTTTGATCACGTGCATGTTGACTTGGTGGGCCCGCTCCCACCATCACACGGGCACACACATCTTTTGACGATGGTGGATCACACCACGCGTTGGCCAGAGGCGATTCCTCTGACATCAACCACAGCGGAAGAAGTTGCGCGAGCATTTTTAGCAGCGTGGGTTGCGCGTTTCGGTGTACCGTCGGACATAACGTCCGACAGGGGTCCCCAATTTATTTCCGAACTATGGTCATCGATGGCCCGCAGCTTGGGGGTGAAGATTCATCGCACCACCGCGTATAACCCCCAGGCTAATGGTTTATGCGAACGCTTTCACAGGTCATTGAAAGCAGCCCTCAGAGCGTCGCTGACGGATACAAATTGGGTGGACAAACTTCCATGGGTTTTATTGGGGTTGCGTTCTGCACCTAAGGAAGATTTGCATGCTTCCCCGGCTGAATTAGTTTTCGCACAACCTCTCCATTTGCCGGGAGAATTTCTCCCCGATAATCCCGCACCAAATGGCCCCCCTGCTCAGCCGTGGCAGAGCGACTTGGGAGCAAACACGCTCCCTGGCCCGGTCCATCACAGTTTCCCACACGTTTTTGTGCCAAAGGCTTTAAAAAATGCAGAGTTTGTTTTTGTTAGACATGATGCTCAGCGTCCAAGTTTGCGGCCGTTTTATGATGGACCGTTCAGAGTGCTGGAGACCGGGCAGAAGCATTTTCTGCTAGATTTAGGGGGCAGAAGGGAGTTGATTTGCATAAACAGGCTCAAACCCGCTTTTGTTTTGGCTGATGAGGAAGTGCAGCTCGCGAGGCCCCCCCGCCGTGGCAGGCCGCCGAAAGGACATTCTCCAGAATCTTCACAGAAACGTGCTAACAGCTTTAATCCACAGATGCAGAGAGATGTTGCAGGGGTAGCAAAGCCAGGTTGCAGCAGATTCGGCAGAAGGTTAAAACCCAGGCAGTTGGTGGATTGATTAGCGATATATTTCTGCTGCACATTCACCAACCAACCATAATGCTCTGCACTGTGTGTCTATATATATATACATTTATAGTAATATGGACATACAGTATGTTTACTAGATGTTGTTTTTTCTTGCCTTCTGATTGTTGCTCTGAGTGTTGCTGTCCCTGTGCTGTTGCAATCCTGGAATTTCCCCATTGTGGGACTAATAAAGGCTTATCTTATCTTATATGGAGTGTTTTTTTTTTTTTTTTTTTTTTTTTTTTTATGCCATGCAGGTTTTGCCCTTACTAGACGTTTGGGGGGGGGGGGGTAGTGTGGGTGACACACATTGTGGGCTCACATTTCCACAGAGATATGACTGCATGCATATTGGGGGTTTCTGGAAGGACAAAGGACTCAAATCTGCAGAAGATAACGGGGAGGTGTGAGATTGGTCTTTTTGTCCCACAGAAGATGCCCCGGAGGGGTTTCCGGTTCATCAAGGAATGAGAGACAATGGTGAAGGTTCAAAGGGATGCTTTGTGATTGTATGTTTACTGAAAACACCATGTGACTTGAGTTCTGATGCTGGAAACATATAAAAGGGTGATATGATATGATTCTTTCTCTTCTTCCTGCTTTGAGAATGCTAGACGATGTGTTCTGTCAATAAAGCTGAACTTAAGAACTAAACTCAGCCTCATCATTCGAGCACATCCTCTACATATCCAGAGTATTTTACTGATAATTGTGGTGATAATTATGATAAGAATATGGTAGTAAATAAAATGAATACATTTTTTGTAAATGCTGGACCAGAGTTGACAGCAAAAATTCCAAACCAAGGAAGAGACACCGTGAGTGAAACATTGATTGTAAATAACCCTTGGTCAATCTTTCTTACAGCGGTGGATGAACTAGAGGCAAAATCTGTTGTTGAAAAGAGTAAAAATAAATTATCTACTGATTGTGATGGTATTGATATGACACTAGTAAAAAGAACTGTTGATGGCATATTAAAACCATCCACATATATTTGTGATCTATCATTTCAAACTGGCTCATTCCCGCAGAAAATGAAAATAGCAAAAGTAATACCATTATTCAAGCAAGGAAATAAACACCAATACACAAACTACAGACCAGTATTGCTTCTCCCAATTTTCAAAGATTCTGGAAAATCTTTTCAACAACAGATTAGAAAACTTTTTAAATAAACACGATGCGCTTAATCAGAACCAATATGGATTTAGAGCCAAGAGTACAACATCGTTGGCGATAATGGAAGCAACAGAGGAAATAATAAATGCATTAGATCAAGGAAAACATGCAATTGGTGTATTTATAGATTTTAGAAAAGCATTTGATACAATAAATCATTCAATACTTCTTAATAAACTGCAAATGTATGGTATTATGGGAATGGCTCTGAATTGGGTTACAAGTTATCTATCTGAGAGACAACAGTTTGTGAAGATGGGAGAATATCTGTCTGGGTGTATGGGAATTGCCTGTGGGGTCCCCCAGGGGTCAGTATTGGGCCCCAAATTATGTAACATATATATAAATGATATATTCCAAGTTTCTAAATTATTAAAAATAATATTATTTGCTGATGATACTAATATATTTTATTTGGGAAATAATTATAATCAACTAATCCATACTCTAAATAATGAAATAAGCTTAAAAAATGGATGGATTGTAATAAATTATCACTAAATATAGATAAAACTAAGGTAATGACATTTGGTAATTGTAAAAATAAAGAAGATATGCATATTCATATAGATAATGTGATTATTGAAAAAGTTAAGGAGATCAAGTTTTTGGGTGTAATACTAGATGATAAAATTAGTTGGAAATCACACGTCAGATACATACAAAACAAAGTTGCAAAAAATATTGCAATTATAAATAAAATTAAGCAGGTCCTAGATTATAAATCACTTCATATCTTGTATTGCTCATTAGTACTTCCATACTTGACCTATTGTATAGAGGTCTGGGGTAACAATTATAAAACTACACTTAATTCATTGTTAATATTACAAAGAGGGGCAGTCCGTGTTATACACAAAGTCGGGTACCTTGAACATACTAAATTATTGTTTTTCCATTCAAAGTTATTGAAATTATGGGATCTGGTTCATTATTATACAGCACAATTAATGTTTAAAGTCAGTAAAAACCTTTTCCCACACAGTATACAAAATCTTTTCAGTGAGAGAGAAGGGAAATATAATTTACGGGGGAACACAAAATTTAAAATGCACTTAGTAAGATCTACTAGGAAGGGTTTTTTTGTGTCTGTGTGTGAGGTAAAATTGTGGAATGGGTTGGGGGAGAAACACAGGCAATGTCCAAACATCCATATATTTAAATCAACATATAAAGACATGATTTCTGAGCAATATAAAAATAAAGGGCAGTAATATTACAATGTGTCTTCAATGAAAAAAGATTGTTATTGTGTGTGTTATTAGGTTATGGTGATGGTGTTGCCTGTGTTGAACATACCAGAAGTATTTATTTATTATTGTTACAATTATTGTTGGATGTTGGTATTTTTGTCAATATGGACTGTCATTGTTGTGTCATTTCTGT
Organism: Pholidichthys leucotaenia; assembly: GCA_020510985.1. NCBI lineage: Eukaryota > Metazoa > Chordata > Actinopteri > Cichliformes > Pholidichthyidae > Pholidichthys > Pholidichthys leucotaenia. The sequence continues at coordinate 284,145,527 of CM035847.1, read as the reverse complement.
TGCATAATTTGACTATGGGGTGTATTATGGTGAATGTGGTTGTGGGATGAATGATGACTAAGAGTGATGTTGTAATTTGTTGGGTATGGAAAAGGGGTGGAACTATATAAGCATTGGCTTCTTCCCACTCCTTTTGAACATTTTATTTCTGGCCTGATTTTTGTATTTTTTTTTTTTTTTTTGTCAGAATGTTCAAATAAATAAAATCAATCAATGATAGCGAGTCCTATGATCTTTGATTATGTCATAGCGAGTCCTATGATTGTGAGTGATGCCTGCCTTTGATCTGTGATGTCATAGTGAGTCCTATGATTTTCAAACAAGTCCTATGATCGTGACATACACAGACAGACAGATTTCTTCTTCTTCTCTCGGTTACTGGCGGATAGCAAACAACTGAAAGGTGCATACCACCACCCAGAGATTTCTTCAATTACATCACTCTATATGTAATTCAAGAAATCTGTGTGTCTGTATGTCTGTCTGTGTGTCACGACCATAGGACTTGCTAAAAGATCATAGGATCACCTATGATGTTCCTATGATGTCTACATGATACGACATTAAAAATCAAAGGCAGGCATCACTCACAATCATAGGACTCGCTATGACATCATCACAGATCATAGGACTCCCTATGACATCATCAAAGATCAAAGGCAGGCATTACTGAACGAGTGGTGATGTGCTTGCTTACACCTGCTTTCTACAGGCATGCAGAAATACTTGCTTATACTTGATTTGTACGGGCATGGACGGGTATGCATTAGTATAGAGTGATGTAAGTATGCCAGATTTAGCAATGCTGCGAATGTCCATCTGTAGTCCCCTGGCGGGTCACAAAAACACACAATCATACATGAGCAGAACAACTGAAGCTGTACAAAGTGCAGAGTTAAGGTGTTACAAAACAAAATATTCAAATGTCACACGTGTGTAATGCTGTGTATGCATACACACACATGCACCCAAGCAACTCACAGCAACAACAGAAAGCAACAAACAAGAGGTGGGGCATATGTGCATGACGCATGGGCACATACAGTATGTACAGTACCCCTCATATTTTTGTTAATATTTAATACTGCTCAAAAAAATAAAGGGAACACTTTAAAAACACATCAGATTTTAATAGGAAAAAATAAGCTGGATATCGAAATTGTGGCAGGCTAGTCCAGCTTACTCATTAAAGGAACACTTTTTAATCTGCGTAAACTGGACTAGCCTGCCACAATTTCAATATCCAGCTTATTTTTTCCCATTAAAATCTGATGTGTTTTCAAAGTGTTCCCTTTATTTTTTTGAGCAGTATATATCTTTTTATGGAACAACACTGAAGATATGACACTTTGATACAATGTAAAGTAGTCAGTGTACAGCTTGTATAACAGTGTAAATTTGCTGTCTCCTCAAAATAACTCAGCACACAGCCATTAATGTATAAACCGGTGGCAACAAAAGTGAGTACACTCCTAAGTGAAAATGTCCAAATTGTGTCCAATTAGCCATTTTCCCTCCCCGGTGTCATGTGACTCGTTAGTGTTACAAGGTCTCAGGTGTGAATGGGGAGCAGGTGTGTTAACTTTTGTGTTATTGCTCTCACACTCTCTCATACTGGTCACTGGAAGTTCAACATGGCACCTCATGGCAAAGAACTCTCTGAGGATCTGAGAAAAAGAATTGTTGCTCTACATAAAGATGGCCTAGGCTATAAGAAAATTGCCAATACCCTGAAACTGAGCTGCAGCACAGTGGCCAAAACCATACAGCGGTTTAGCAGGACAGGTACCACTCAGAACAGACCTTGCCATGGTTGACCAAAGAAGTTGAGTGCACGTGCTCAGCGTCATATCCAGAGGTTGTCTTTTGAAAATAGACATATGAGTGCTGCCAGCATTGCTGCAGAGGTTGAGGGGGTGGGGGGTCAGCCTGTCAGTGCTCAGACCATATGCCACACACTGCATCAAATTGGTCTGCATGGCCGTCGTCCCAGAAGGAAGCCCCTTTTAAACATGATGCACAAGAAAGCCCACAAACAGTTTGCTGAAGACAAGCAGACTAAGGACATGGATTACTGGAACCATGTCTTGTGGTCTGATGAGACCAAGATAAACTTATTTGATTCAGATGGTGTCAAACGTGTGCTGCGGCAACCAAGTGAGGAAAACAAAACAAGTGTGTCTTGCCTACAGTCAAGCATGGTGGTGGGAGTGTCATGGTTTGGGGCTGCGTGAGTGCTGCTGGCCCTGGGGAGCTACAGTTCAGTGAGGGAACCATGAATGCCAACATGTACTGTGACATACTGAAGCAGAGCATGAACCCCTCCCTACAGAAACTGGGCCGCAGAGCAGTATTCCAACATAACAACCCCAAGCACACCTCCAAGATGACCACTGCCTTGCTAAAGAAACTGGGGGTAAAGGTGATGGACTGGCCAAGCATGCCTCCAGACCTAAACCCTATTGAGCATCTGTGGGGCATCCTCAAACGGAAAGTGGAGGAGTGCAAGGTCTCTCACACCCACCAGCTCCATGATGTTGTCACGGAGGAGTGGAAGAGGATTCCAGTGGCAACCTGTGAAGCTCTAATGAACTCTATGCCCAAGAGTTAATGCAGTGCTGGAAAATAATGGTGGCCACACAAAATATTGACACTTTGGGCACAATTTGGGCATTTTCCCTTAGGGGTGTACTCACTTTTGTTGCCAGTAGTTTATACATTAATGGCTGTGTGTTGAGTTATTTTGAGGGGACAGCAAATTTACACTGTTATACAAGCTGTACACTGACTACTTTACATTGTATCAAAGTGTCATATCTTCAGTGTTGACCCATGAAAAGATATAATAAAATATTTACAAAAATGTGAGAGGTGTACTCACTTTTGTGAGATACTGTATACATGCGTATGCCGCAGAGGAGCCACTAGTTATGGGTACAGGTTTTGTTGTTTAAAAGCCAATTTTTACAATGAGTCTTAAAAGTGTTTAGTGTGGTACGTTTTCTGATTGCAGGTGTTATATTATCCCACATGCCAAAAAACATGCAAGCTAGGTTAACTGGCCTCAACTGGGGATTCTAAATTGTCCTTAGGTATGACTGTGAGAGTGAATGGTTGTCTGTCTCTCTGTGTTGGCCCTGCGATGGACTGGCGATCTGTCCAGGGTGTACCCTGCCTCTCGCCCAAAGATGCTGGGATAGGCTCCAGCCCCCCCGTGACCCAAAAAGGATTAAGCGGAAGAAGATGGATGGATGGATGGATGGATGGATATTATTCTAGATCTTGGTGCCCCTCATTGTTAGCACACATTGAGCAAATGTGGCACATCTGTGGGGGACCTCACAGTCTCCTTCAGTGATTGCTCTGGTGGTTGTACCGATGACAGTTCTCAGTTTAACATATTCTCCCGGTGGGGGGGGGGGGGTGCATAGCAATTTAATATTTTGCAGCTTGAATAGGCATCTATCTATCTACAGTATCTATCTATCTATCATGTGCACACAACTTTTAGGAGTACACCCAGGGCTGGAGAAAGGGGGTCTCTATTTTTGTAACAACTCTTAAAACCCTTAAAAAAAATCTGTCTTCCTCCAGCAAAAACATTAAACTAGAGGGCACTCAGGGAGTGCATACCTCCATCAAGGCCCTATCTCACATTATACAACCGTTAGTTCCGACCGAGCAATTTGATTGGACAATAGGGATTCCAGGAGTTACTATAATCCGTGATAATTGCACTCCAGTTTCACTGGATACTGTATGTATCACTCCTCTTCAACGGTGTTGTAGTAACGTTAATTACTAATGGTATTTTTGACAAGAAGAAATTATACATCCGTGACCCAGAAATCCCACCCTTTCGTAAAGGTCTACTTCCGTCTGGGTCATTTTTAAGATCATTAAACGATTTCACGTCTGTTTAAAAAAAGCAGGTAGTGCTAGAGTTTGTTTATTGTCTCGATTAAAAACCCACAATACCTTTGTTGTGATGGACTCTTTGTTTCATCTGAAAAGGCGAAGAAAAGCGAATAAAATGTGCTAAATCGCTAGCATGCTAACTACTAGGTCCTAGCAACCGGTATTAGATACGTTTTGATCTGGGATTTTCTGAAGGACCGACTTAACAGATATGCTTTAGAAACACTTATTATGTTTGCACTTGACAATATTTAATTTGTTTTACATGTGTGTGAAATGATGATAGTGTGGGGGACCCAGTCAGTACGTTCTCTACTCAGACTGAATGGGACGGCAGGAGGAGATGCATAAGAGCTGAGAAACATATGCAAGGCAGTCTATGGTTTTCGCATGAGAATATGCATTCTCCTCCGGTCTGTATAATAATGCGCCGACAGGCTGGGTGACAAAGGGAATTGTCATTGTGGATGTATGTGTGTTAATGCAAACAGTGACAAAGGGAATTGTCATGGTAAATGTATGCATGTTAATGCAAACACCACAGGTTGCCGGGCGAGTTGTATGGTATGAAAAGAGAGGTGCCCGCAACCTGATTTAGGCTTCTTATTCTTGTTGATGTTAGAGAGAGATCAATAAAGTCTGCTCTGCTCCAGCCACCGCCTCGCCTGATCGTTCCTCTCTCTACACTGGTGACCCTTGATGCACAATGGAACTCAAGGGGAACACCCCGAAGATGACCCGGACTGGAAGTGCCAGCACCATGTGCGCCATTTCAGTCAAACTCCCAGACTTTTGGCTACATGACCCGAAGTCTTGTTTCTCCACACCAAGGCCCAGTTCGCTCTTTGGGGAGTGACGGCGGATGACACCAAATACTACTACGTGGTTGCAGCACTGGACGCACGCACAACACAGCAGGTGGTGAGCCTGCTCCAACAGCCCCCAGCCCGACAAATACGACACTCTCAAAACCTGACCCGGCGCTACACGCTCTCGTACTGTGAGAGAACGGAAAGGCTCCTGACGCACTCCGAGTTGGGAGACGGGTCGGCGGTGGAATTAATGGAGAAGATGTTGGCGTTGATGGGCACAGATGACGGACATTTCCTCTTTGCCCACCTTTTCCTCCGGAACCTCCTGACAGTGGCAAGAGCGGTCCTTGCTAATTCACTGCTGCTGGCCATGCGCAACTACCGGGCACTAGCACAAGAGGCAGATTGGATTATCCTCACCACCAGAGTCTTCACTGTGAACGCAGCGGCGTCGGAACCCAGTGAGACAACCAGTGGAGGCAAGGAGCCAACGACGGTGGCCACAGCGGAGGCTAAGGAGCACCGGAGAGACACGCTCTGCTTCTACCACCGCTGTTTTGGAGAAGACGCACGCCGATGTGTGCCACCGTGCCAATTCAAGCGCTCGGGAAATGCCAGGGCCGGCAGTCGGTAGCAGCTGTGACCGCCAGTGACACAAACAAGCTGCTCTATGTGACAGACTCACGCTCAGGGAGACGGTTCCTCATGGACTCCGGCTCCCAAAAGAGCCTCATCCTGCCGTCCTACACAGACCGGCTGGCGGGAAGTAGAGGCTCCGAGCCGGCGGCCGCAAACGGCTCAGGCATTAAGACTTTTGGCGAGAAGACACTGACTATATCCTTGCACGGCCGTACATACCAATGGACATTCGTCATAGCGGCATGTAACCTCCCCATTTTGGGCGCTGATTTTTTGTGTGCACACGGACTATTAGTCGATGTGGCTAACAGACGCCTGATTAACGCAATGTCTTTTGATTCTCCGCCCTGCACAGCTAGAGGAGTCGGGTCCACAACACTAGCCAACGTCACAGCTCCAGGAGGTAAGTTCCACACACTACTCACCCAGGTCCCAGCACTCACGGTTCTGACGTTTTCGGCAGCCGTCACTAAACACAGGGTGGAGCACTTCATTACCACCACGGGGCCGCCCATTTTCACACGACCTCGGCGCCTGGACGCAGCTAAACTGGCCAGTGTATGCGAGGAGTTTGCCAACTTGGAAAGGCTGGGCATCATCAGGTGCTCAAACAGCCCATGGGCATCCCCGCTACATATGGTGCCTAAAGCTGAGGGATCGTGGCGACCATGCGGAGATTTCTGCAGATTAAACAACGCCACAGCGCACGATCGCTACCCAATCCCCCATATTCAGGATTTTTCAGTTCCCCTCACCGGGGCACGCATTTTTTCCAAGATAGACCTGGTCCGCGGTTACCACAGGTCCCGGTGCACGCGGAGGACATACCCAAAACGGCAGTAATAACCCTGTTTGGTCTTTTTGAGTTCTTACGCATGCTTTTTGGGTTAAAAGGCACCGCGCAGACATTCCAACGCATGATGGATGCGGTGCTGCGCGATCTGCTGTTTGTGTTCATCTACCTGGACGACATCCTGGTGGCCATAGGGGCCGTCGTGGAGCAGTGCGTCGCCGGTTCTTGGCAGCCGCTCGCCTTTTTTAGCAGGTCTTTGCGCGACAATGAGCATAAATACAGCGCATTTGACAGGGAATTACTGGCTTTCCACCTGGCCATACACCACTTCCAGTTCTGGCTGGAAGGGCGCACCTTCACTGTGTTTGTGGACCACAAGCCGCTAATGTAAGCTATGGCCAAGGTTTCGGAACCATGGTCGGCCCGACAGCTGTGACAGCTGGCCACGATCTTGGAGTTTATGACTGACATTCAGCATGTGGCCGGTAAACTTAATGTGGTGGCAGACTGCCTCTCGCATGCATTAGTGGTCCCAGTCTACGTAGGGATAGATTACATGGCCATGGCCGCCGAACAGATCGGTGATGCGGACGTTTGTGCGCTCCAGTCTGGACCAACAGGGTTAAGGCTGGAGAGCAGAGTACTGCAAAACGGGCCCCCTTCAATCTGTGATGTCTCCACAGGCCACCCGCGCCTGGTGGTCCCACGTGCTTGGCACCGCTGCGTTTTTGAGTTGGTTCACTCCCTGGTGCACCCAGGAGTACGCGCCTCAGTCAAAATGGTGGGAGCAAAGTTTGTCTGGCCAAGCCTGTGCAAACAGGTGAAAGAGTGGGCTGCAGCCTGCGTAGCATGCCAACGAGTCAAGGTGCACAGGCACACAAAGGCCCCCCTTGAGCCATTCCATGTCCCGGCTAAGAGGTTTGACCACGTTCATGTGGACCTCGTAGACCCCCTCCCGCCATTGCAGGGGTTCACGCACCTCCTGACAGTGGTGGGCCGCACCACGTGCTGGCCCGAGGCAGTCCTGCTAGTTTCCACCGCATCCGCAGAAGTTGCACGCGCTTTTTTGACGACATGGGTGGCACGTTTTGGCGCCCCTTCAGATATCACATCCAACCGGGGCCCGCAGTTTGTTTCCGACCTCTGGTCCATGATGGCCCGGAGCCTGGGCGTCACAATTCATCGCACGATGGCGTACAACCCCCAGGCCAATGGGTTATGCGAGAGTTTCCATAGGTCACTTAAAGCAGCACTTAGGGCTTCGCTTACAGATGCATATTGGGTGGACCGGTTGCCGTTGGTTCTATTAGGGTTGTGTTCAGCACTGAAGGAGGATTTGGCTGCCTCCCCAGCAGAGCTGGTTTTTTCCCAGCAGCTGTGGCTCCCTGGAGAATTTTTGCCGGACAACCCCGCGCCGAACACCGATCCATCCCTGCTTTCACTGCATAGTGCAAAGGCAGGGATGGCACCCGGCCCGGCCCACCACTGTTTTCCCCGCGCATTCGTGCCAAAGACCTTGAAGGACGCGTCGTCCGTGTTTGTCAGGCACGATGTCCACTGGACCCCGTTGCGCCCACTCTACAACGGCCCGTTCAGAGTGCTGGAACCTGGGGAGAAACATTTTGTGTTAGACTTGGGGGGACACAGAGAAACAATCTGTATAGACAGGCTTAAGCGCGCCTTCATTTTAGCAGACGAGCAGGTGGTGTTGGCCTGAGCTCCTCGGTGCGGACGACCCCCACTGAGAACTCCCCAGGTAAATGACTCGTCAGATCAGTCACAATAGCATGCTGAAGATGCCCCCCCCCAATGTCCCCCCACAGACGGACGCGCCTCCAGGAGCAGCCCACCAGCACAGCAGCGCCTCGGAGCCGCCAACCCCCCGTTACAGCCGCTACGGAGGGCGGCTGAAGCCCACAGGACATGAGGGTTAAGGCCTAGTCTGAGTTTCTGTGGGGGGGGGGGGGGGACCCAGTCAGTACGTTCTCTACTCAGACTGAATGGGACGGCAGGAGGAGATACATAAGAGCTGAGAAACAGATGTGCAAGGCAGTCTATGGTTTTCGCATGAGAATATGCATTTTCCTCTGGTCTGCATAATAATGCGCCGATAGGCTGGGTGACAAAGGGAATTGTCATTGTGGATGTATGCGTGTTAATGCAAACAGTGACAAAGGGAATTGTCATGGTAAATGTATGCATGTTAATGCAAACACCACAGGTCGCCGGGCGAGTTGTATGGTATAAAAAGAGAGGTGCCCGCGACCTGGTTTCAGGCTTCTTATTCTTGTTAATGTTAGAGAGAGATTAACAAAGTCTGCTCTGCTCCAGACTGCCTCGCCTGATTATTCCTCTCTACAATAGATGTCTTCATGCTGATTGAGATGTTTAGCAGCAGTTAGTGGCTAGTAGCTACATTCAGAAGGGACTTTTTTTGTCAGCTGTGCAAAATAACTGGTTAAACAAACAAATCATAATATTTTGTCCAGTATTGCTGTCATTTAATAAATTTTGCTTGCTGGAATTGTTATATAAAAGCAATATTACACTCAAGTTCGCAACAGTATCATGAATATACTAACTCCAGCAGGGTGTGAACTGCTGCATGGAGGGCACAAGCCAACTCACGCCCTGCTGGAGTTTATATATTCATGATACCAAACTCCCTCTTGTGTAATATTGCTTAAATAGCTACGTTCCGACCCACAGTGTACTTCAACAGTACTCCCTACTCTCTGCTTCTTCTTCGTCTTTCGTGTATCATGTTCAGATGTTCAGCTTGGTGTTGTAAAGCCATGCCCTTGTCTCAGTGTCCACTTGAAAGATGCCGGCCTCCGAGGGTGGTCTGTACAGCCTGCAGGTGGTAATAATATGTGTTATGTCTGTAATTACCTGCTGAATAGAAGAGGACAGGTTTGGAGAGTGATGTCTGAATAGAGTACAGTGACGTCTGAAGATAGGGTAGATAGCGGTAATGCACCTGTAAGCTGGTTGCCAACCGCCAATCAAATCTAAAAGAAGAAGAAGAAGAAGAGTCGAGGTGACTGGGAACACAGCTTTATTGAGATCACTCTCATTGACAGCCACAGACTGATTGTCGGCTAAGCTCAAGCGAGGACAGAGAATGTAAGATGGCCGACCCGGCCTTATACAGCACGGGGTGGAGGCACCACCTGGCAGTGCGTGCCCATCTCACACTTACATATTAAATAGATATCTCACATTTTTCCTCCCCTTTAAAAAAGTCCAAAACCACTCACTCAATTAGACCCTCCCCAAATTGGGACCCGAATCATGCACTAACAAATGAAAACTAATGTTTCTAAATGGCCTAACACATTCACACAAAACCTAAAATAGGGAGGACAGGTGGACTGCCGTCCTGCCCACACGGCAAGGTGGATTATTCTGCCACCTGCTGGGGTAAATTAGAGTCCATTAATAACTAAAATTGCATGCCGTGTTCCTAAACTAAAACAGAAAAAAACAAAATAATCCCTTATATAACATTCTTAATAACGTTAACATAAAACATTCTCCCTCTTTTTTTTTACAACACCAACAATGACAGAACATCAACATATACTATGTACAACCTAAGTCTTTAACCAAGAAGGACATAACTGGCATGGGGGCCCAGGGCACCCTCTCTGCAGATATGCTCCTGGAAATCGCTGGTCTTTGGGGTGATGGCTGGCCCTCCGGACGCTGAAGCTGCTCCTCCTCACCATCGGCCTTGTCTCATGTCCAGCCTCGTCTCCCGGACACGTCGAAGCAGATATGCATGCCATACCGAGCCGTCAGACAGCCTGAAGTGTGCTGCGCCCAGTTTCTCCACTATGCGCAGACACTCCCGATGTTCCTTAGGTCACTGTCTGGCCTGTCTTCGCCGCAGACGTTCCTCATCTCTGCTCTGAACCCAATCCAGGACCCTCAATGGGGCCCGGCTCACTTGAGATGTTGTCGAGCACGCTGATCCTCCGTGCTTCTCAGTCCTGTTCCAACCTCTTCTAATACCGTTGCAGCGTTCACCATCGTAGCCCCAGACCATCCATCCTTCCACGGCCAGGCTCTGGAGGCCTCTGGGGCCAGCCCATGTGGTATCTCTCGTCGGTCTAGGTACCGACCCTGGGTGAAATTGGTCCTGCTTGACCGCCATGGCGCCCGGTAGCTCTTCAGCTCGCACCGTGTGGATGGTTGTCAGGGGTGGGTGGAGTGTTTTCTTCCGTGGGCTCTCTGGGTTAAATCCACGGCAGACCCTGGCAAAATGGTTCAAGCGACCACATCTGTTACAACATGCTCCTCTCGCCGGACAGTTTTTAGCCTTTTTGCAGTGCGTCGCAGACCCACAGCCCATGCAAAAGAGCTTTCCCGGGGCCGACCCCTGGCTAATAGTGTTGGCTTTTGTCTCCTCGCCATCCAAGCTATCTTCGCTCTCCAGGTCCGTGGCATTTGCCGGGACAAGAGGCTCCAGTGGCTGCTGTGACCGGCGCCCGGTTATCTCCAGAGCTAACTTGTCTGAGACTTCTATTTGGAAAGCTAGCTTGACTGTTCCGGTTAATGTGAGCTCACTTGGCGCCTTAAGTAGCCTAGCTCACAATGTGGCGCTTCAAAAATGCTCTGGCAGCTGGTCATGCATCATTTCCCCCTCCAGTGCTCCGAAATGGCACTCGCTAGCAAGCTGCCTCAAATTGGTGACGAACTGCCGGACAGGGTTACCTACCCGCTTGTACTGCTGCCGAAAACGGATCCTCAGGACTGTCACATTATCCGAGGTGTCAAAATGGCTAGCTAGCAGCTCTGCTATTTCTTCATAGGTAGGTGGGCTGCACGGTGGCGCAGTGGTTTAGCACTGTGGCAGCACAGTTTTACCCTCGGCCGGGGGATCGCGGGGATCATGAGATCGTGGGTTCGATCCCAGCCCCCGACCAACAGTGAGCTGTGTGGAGTTTGCATGTTCTCCCCGTGTTGCGCGGGTTTACTCCGGGATTTCTCCGGTTTCCTCCCGCACACCAAAAACATGTAGGTTTAGGGCGCTCGCGCACGCAGCGACCAGCAGCCGGTGGCTTGTCACCAGACTGCAAACCAAGTCTACCTACGGGTACAAATAAGTAACAAAAAAAAAAAAAAAAAAAAAAAAAAAAAAAAAAAAAAAATAGGTGTCCGAAGAACCGAGCGTTCGCAGGATTCGCTTGCCCTCTATGCCCAAATTGTGCACCAGTAGTGCCCGGGCTCTCTGCTTGTCGAGCTCCCCGAGACCCAGCGTGGCAACATATTTCTGGTAGGCCTCGTACCACCTAGGCCAGGGCACCAGCAGTTTTCCTGGCACCTCAAGGAAAGGGCAAATAGGGACCATGCACGCCTCCATGGTTTAATCCAACGTCGCCAATGCTATGACAGTAATTACCTGCTGAACAGAAGAGGCGAGGTGATTGGGAATACAGCTTTATTGAGCTCGCTCTCATTGACAGCCACTGACAGGCTGTTGGCTAAGCTCAGTCAAGAACAGAGAACGTAAGATGGCTGATCCGGCCTTACATAGCGCGGGGTGGGGGCGCCACCTGGCGGTGCATGTCCATCTTACACTTACATATTGAATACATATCTCACAACATGGTCAGCAGGGAATATCATTTAATTGCCCTTTACAAAATTTCTCCATTTGAAACACCCTGTAACTGTTGGCTCCCTCCTGCGTGCGTTACCACGGTAACCATGGACACGTACTGATACTACGGTGTATAATTTACATTTCTTGAATAAAATATTAATACAAATATATTTTTATTACAATCAGTTGATATAAACAATAACCAACATCAGTTTAGCTTGTTAATAATGTTAGCATTTTTCTCATATTTGAGGTACAATGGCTTATGGTTATCTTCTTGTCAGCTTCCAGTGAAGTAATGTACAGTTGTTCAATACTTCCCCGCTCAGTTCTCAGTTCCCTTTGAACTGAAGACTATTCACTCCCTTTGGTTTGGAATCTCACTTAAAATAGTGGAATACCCTGTGCAGTCAACTTCGGAGTAAACGACTGGGTGATCAGAACGCACCTATAGTTAAAGAAAGGGAAAAAGTGATCCAGAATTTGCATCCTGGCCCAGATAACCTCCAAAACTTAGGAGTTTCATCCATAGCCCAACTCTGGTTAAAATTTCATCAAAATCCATCCAGTAGTTTTTTGCAAAATCCTGCTAAAAAACAGAGGGACAGACAGACAAACAAAAACAAACAAGACCTTGGCAGCAGTATGGGCTCTTTGAGTGCCTTCTAGTTTAAATTGTTATTCTGATTATTTAATAATACTGAATTATTATTTCAAACTAGTGCATACCCGTAGAAACCAATTATAAGCATTTCTGCATGCCTGTAGAAAGCAGGTGTAAGCAAGCATTTCTGCATGCCCGTAAAAAGTTACTGTTTCCACGGTAACAGTCACCATGGTGATGCCTGCCTTTGATCTTTGACATGGTTCAGCAAGTATTTCTGCATGCCCGTAGAAGAGTGTTCTGATCTCACAGTGTGCCTATGATATCTGTATGACATTATAGGAGGAGTTGTTCAAAGGAGTTGTTCAGAACTCCTTATATCGTCATGTGACATCATAGGAACACAGTGTGCACCTGTGATGTCATAGCAATAAATGCCCACACCTCCCCTATGGATTCTCTATGGACATTCAAGCAAACATTTCTGCATGCCTGCCTTTGATCTTCGACATGGTCACCATGGCAACAGAAACCATGGTGAAACCTGCCTTTGATCTTTGACGTCACCACTCGTTCAGTGAAGAATGCCTTTGATCTTTTTTTTTATTTATTTATTTATGCAGGGACATGCACAATATACATTGACCTTAAAGAGGAAAGATGCATTGTACCAGGTTATAGCACTAGTGCTAATTTCCACCTGTAGTCCCTGGGCAGGCTGGTGTTAGCGTTAATAAAAGCAGACATTTGCTCAAACTACAAGTAAGCATTGATAAAAAACTAAAACCAAACATTGATTAAAAAACTAAAACCAAGCATTGCTAAAAACTAAAACAGACATTAATAACATTGATAAGAACCCAAAACATTGATAAGAACTAAAACATACAATAATACATTTTATAACTCCATCCATATAAACAATTTTTCACTTTGATGATGTCATAACAAGTCCTGTGATGTCATAGCCATATTGTAGCTAGGGGAAAACTTTAATGAACGCACATAGGAGAGCTATGGGTGTTCATCAAAGATGTCCCCTCCTAAACTTCCACATATCCGGGGAAGCCCAAATTCTGGGATGCACACACTCGTAACCTCAGCAAAGCACGTATACAATCTGAGGCCGGTCTGACGAATGGTTCAGGAGATACGTGCGGAACACACACGCGCAGACACACACAAATGCGCAGACACACACACACACACACACACACACACACACACACACACACACACACACACACACACACACACACACACACAGATTTCTTAAATTATAGATAGACTAGTCACTAGTGTGTCAAACTCATTCCATGGAGGGCCAAGACCCTGCAGGTTTTACCTCCACCCAGTGTCTTCAGCAGGTGTTTTCACTGATCAGCAATCAGTGGGAAGAAATTCAGTGAAATCACCTGCTGAAGACACTGGGTGGAGGTAAAACCTTCAGGGTCTTGGCCCTCCATGGAATGAGTTTGACACCTGTCAGTCTAGTCACTAGTGCATACCCGTGCAGGCTTGTAGAAACCAAGTATACGCAAGTATTTCTGCATGTCAGTACAAAGCAGGTGTAAGCAAGCATTTCTGCATGCTCGGTGAGTTACTGTTACCATGGCAACAGAAACCATGGTGATGCCTGCCTTTGATCTTTGACATGGTACCCATGCATGCAGGCAAAAACCAAGTATAACCAAATATTTCTTCTTCTTCCTTTAGATTTGATTGGCGGTTGGCAACAAGCAATACAGGTGCATTACCACCATGTACTTCACTCTATATCATCACTCTCAACAAGTATTTCTGCTGCATGCCTGCCTTTGATCTTTGACATGGTCACCATGGAAACAGTAACCATGGTGATGCCTGCCTTTGATCTTTGACATGGTTACCATGGCTACCTGTGCATGCCCGTAGAAACCAAGTATAAGCATTTCTGCATGCCCGTAAAAAGCAAGTGTAAGTAAGGATTTCAATTCAATTCAATTCAACTTTATTTATATAGTGCCATTTCACAACAATGGTCATCTCATAGCACTTTCAACTGTAGGGGAAACCCCCACAATTGCAGAAAGATCCCAGGCAATCAGGCAATCCCCTGTGAGCAAGCGCGTGGCGATGGTGGAGAGGAAAAACTCCCTTTTAACAGGAAGAAACCTCCAGCAGAACCAGGCTCAGGGAGGAGCAGTCATCTGCTGTGACTGGCTGGGGGTGAGGGGATAGAGAAGACGAAAAGAACAGACATGTAGAGAGCAAACAGCACAACCGGGACTCAATCTATGGGAGAGAACAAACAGATGTTAATGACCAGCAAAAATATTTCATTGAGAGTGAAGAAAGGAGTGAAGCCCAGTGCATTGTTGGAGGTCCCCCGGCTGTCTAAACCTATGAGAAGCATAACAAAGGGAGGGTTCAGGGGCACATGATCCCTCCCTAATTATATGCTATATAAAAAAGGAAGGTTTTAACCCTAGTCTTAAAAACAGAGATCGAGTCTGACTCCCGAATCCAGATTGGCAGCTGGTTCCACAGGAGAGGAGCTTGATAACTGATGGCTCTGCCTCCCATTGTACTTTTGGAAATTCTAGGTATTACAAGTAATCCTGCATTTTGGGAGCATAGTGCTCTGTTAGGATAATACAATAGTATCAGATCTCTTAAAAAGGGGTCTGATTATTTAGAGCTTTGTAAGTGAGAAGAATTTTAAACTTAATTCTAAACTCTATGGGAAGCCAATGAAAGGAGGCCAGAACCGGAGGAACAACAACCAACGAACCCGGGTGGGAGGTAGGGGGAACAGGCAAGTAGGGAACACTATACAGCCCACCCAGGGCCCACAACAGAAAAAACAATGAATCCCCCCAAGTGCAAAGGCGTGAAGGCTCAGGGGGCAGCCCAGAGTCCCAGGCCCAGTAGACAGTCCAGCGAACAGAGTCAGGTGACCTGCCGGGAAACACGGGCCACATGGCCCAAAGACTCAGTTCCTCCGGTGGTCGGCCAGCACTATAGAGCCAGCAGGGCTGGAGGGGTGGAGCAGGAGGCAGTATGCCCACCGGGAAGCTCACTGGTGGGTGACCAGACTGTAAGAAGGGAACCCCCACGGCGTCGGACAGGGAGGAGAAGGAGGCCACAGTGTCCTCAGGCTGACATGCAGCACCCTCGGTGGTCCTGGCTTGGGACACAGATGCACCCGTGATGGACCCCCACTGGGCCAATGCTGCACCCTCAGTGGACCCTAACCGGGCCAACAATGCACCCGTGGTGGCTCCCGACTGGAGCTCTGCAGCACCCGCGGTGGCTCCCGATTGCAGCTCTGCAGCATCTATGGTGGACTCCAGCTGGAGCTCTGCAGCACCCGCGGTGGCTCCCGAATGGAGCTCTGCAGCACCCGTGGTGGCTCCTGATTGGAGCTCTGCAGCACCCACGGTGGACCCTGACCGGGCCAACGCTGCACCCTTGGTGGACCCCGCGCTGGAGCGTGGTGTCCAAGATGGGTCTGTGCCGGAGTGCAGCACCCACGTCGGGCTAACCCTGGGGCGCAGCCCCCATGAGGGTCCCAAGCCAGCATGCCGCACCCATGGAGACACAGCCTGTGGAGGGACCCACACGAAGGCCTCAGGCAGCAGGGGAGCTGGACCCGCAACGTCATCAGGCGGTGAGACTGGGTCCACGGAGACCCCTGGTGATGGTGGTTCTTCTCTGACGACCCTAGAAGGAAACTCAGGAGTGGAAGAAGAAGCAAAGTTATTAGGGTCACCGGCAGTGGCAGCACCCCGTGAAGGGAGTTCAGATGCAGCTGCATGCTGCACCTGACTCTCCTCACCTAGAGCCAGACAAGAGCTCTCTAATGCTGACATCAGAAAAACAAGAGAGATAACTTGCCTGAGCTCGAGCTTCACCGCTGTCCAGGACTCTGTTGATCCTGACAATGAAGACTCTGACCCAGCCTCTAGGAAGTCCAGCTCAGGCTCCCAATCTGCTGTGGTCGCCTCTGCAACTGGCAAG
Source organism: Pholidichthys leucotaenia (assembly GCA_020510985.1). NCBI lineage: Eukaryota > Metazoa > Chordata > Actinopteri > Cichliformes > Pholidichthyidae > Pholidichthys > Pholidichthys leucotaenia. Next base: position 284,129,148 of record CM035847.1, on the reverse strand, counting down.
GTGGTAATAGCAGTCCCATAGTCCTCCTTTTAACCGCCAAGGTGGTTAAAAATCTCCTTGGTGGCCGGGCCCCGGGGGTGGACGAGATTCGCCCCGAGTACCTCAAGGCCCTGGATGTTGTTGGGTTGTCATGGTTGACACGCCTCTGCAACATTGCGTGGAGGTCGGGGGCAGTGCCTTTGGCATGGCAAACCGGGGTGGTGGTTCCTCTCTTCAAAAAAGGGGACCGGAGGGTGTGCTCCAACTTTAGAGGGATCACACTCCTCAGCCTCCCTGGGAAGGTCTATGCCAAGGTACTGGAGAGGAGAGTCCGGCCGTTGGTCGAACCTCGGATTCAGGAGGAGCAATGTGGTTTTCGTCCTGGCCGTGGCACATCGGACCAGCTCTTTACCCTCTCGAGAATTCTTGAGGGTTCGTGGGAGTTTGCCCAACCAGTTTACATGTGTTTTGTGGACTTGAAGAAGGCATTTGACCGCGTCCCTCGTGGATTTTTGTGGGGGGTGCTTCAGGAGTATGGGGTATCGGGCTTGTTGTTACGAGCTATTCGGTCTCTGTACGACCGTTGTGAGAGTTTAGTTCGCATTGCCAACACTCGGTCGGAGTCATTCCCAGTGAGAGTTGGACTCCGCCAGGGCTGCCCTTTGTCACCGGTCCTGTTCATAATTTTTATGGACAGGATTTCTAGGCGCAGCCAGGGAATGGAGGGTGTCATGCTTGGTGACCACAGGATCTCATCTCTGTTGTTTGCAGATGATGTTGTCCTGTTGGCTTCATCCAGCAATGACCTACAGCTCTTGCTGGGACGGTTTGCCGCTGAGTGTGAAGCGGCTGGGATGAGAATCAGCACCTCCAAGTCCGAGTCCATGGTCCTCAGCCGGAAAAAGGTGGATTGTCCTCTCCGGGTTGGGGACAGGCTCCTGCCCCAAGTGGAGGAGTTTAAGTATCTTGGGGTCTTGTTCACGAGTGAGGGGAAAATGGAGCGAGAGATCGACAGACGGATTGGAGCAGCATCTGCAGTGATGCGGACGTTGTACCGGTCTGTTGTGGTGAAGAGGGAGCTTAGTTCTAAGGCAAAGCTGTCGATTTACCAGTCAATCTACGTTCCTACTCTCACCTATGGTCACGAGCTTTGGGTAATGACCGAAAGAACGAGATCGCGGATACAAGCGGCTGAAATGAGCTTTCTCCGTAGGATTGCTGGACTCACCCTCAGAGATAGGGTGAGGAGCTCAGTCATCCGGGAGAGGCTCAGAGTAGAACCGCTGCTCCTCCACATTGAAAGGAGTCAGTTGAGGTGGTATGGGCATCTGATTAGGATGCCTCCTGGACGCCTCCCACTTGAGGTGTTTCAGGCACGTCCCACTGGGAGGAGACCCCGGGGCAGACCCAGGACTCGGTGGAGAGACTATGTCTCCCAGCTAGTCTGGGAACGCCTTGGTATCCCCTCTGAAGAGCTGGAGCAGGTGGCTGGGGAGAGGGAAGTCTGGGCTTCTCTGCTTGAACTGCTGCCTCCGCGACCCGGACCTCCGGAAAAGCGGTAGAAGATGGATGGATGGATGGATGGATAGTCCTCCTGCGACGGCTCCAATGCTGGGGATTCCTCCAGCGTGGCTGCAGGGGGACACCTCCGTGCTGGCTCCGGAGCAATATCCTTCAAGGCCACCAGCTAATCTACTGTCTGATGGCTCTGACCTTGGGCCAATGGGCGCTTAGGAAAAGAAGGAGGAGACACAGAGAGAATAGAAATAGAGTCATCATTGGCAGCTGGAGGAGAGGACCCAGCGGACTGCTGAGACTGGGCCTCTCCCTCGGGAGATAGACAAGGCTTATCATGATTTAACTGGGTAGAATGAAAAAAAAAACACTTGCCTGCCATCCCGGTGCTTGTTGTTCACAGCTGCAGCCGGCAAACAGTCATTCCTCTCTGTTTCGACGGTGATCTGGCCCCCTTCAAAGGATTGTGGAGTCGTCGTCTCCATGGCAACAGAGATGGGCGTTCCCGGGGTGACCCCAGCAGACCTAATGGCAGCTGGAGGTGTGATGGCTGCCAAGGACGAGGAGGGCTTCTCCCGACGTCTGCCCACAGGACGACGCTGTTTGCAGGAAGCTGGTGCTACACACTCTGAGACAGGAAGTGAAGCTGGTGAGCTGGGAGGGGAGAAGGACATCAGTCGTGGAGAGCACCTCCGCTTAGGCTCCTCAGGAAACGCCCGCATCCTCAGCCCAGGAAATGATCGCTGGAGGGTCGATGCTGTGGACAACAGCTCAGAGAATTCGGGATAGTTCCACAGGCCGCGATGCGCCTCCAGAATTCCCACTGCTCCATACACACTTTCCCAGGCTTGTTTGGGTCCCCGGGCGGCGAGACCCTCATCCACAAAACTCTGGATGAAGACAGCTGCCCACTCCTCCTCCACGGTCGGAGACCCCGCTGCCTTTCTCCCTTTCTTGATGTGAGGTCGGTGAGCCGGGGACATACTGAGCTCCAGTACTCAGGCGGGTGAAAAGAAAAAACAGTTCAAAAAGAAAAACAGATGTGTGGATGCAACCCACTAAATCCTCTGCGCTGGCTTGACCATTCTGTCACGATCCTCCTCGTGCGCTTTTACGCAGCGAGGAGTGAGGAGGAAGGATGGATTTACGCGCTGGGTTACATCACAAACACATTTATTAACAAAAGGGAAAACAGTTCCAAAAATACAGGCATACTGTATAAAAAGGCTACAGGGTGCACTAAAGGGCTCACATGATAGGATGTGCAGCGGGCAGACCAAAGTGCACAGTGGCCACAAGACAGTACAAAATAACGTATTGCTTGGGTAAACTCAGAGTCCTCCAGGAAGCTCAACAGCCTCGGGAGAATGAAACTGGGCAACAGTGCCAAAGTGTAGCAGCTTAACTGTAAGAGGAAACACAAACAGTTCGTACTCACAGTACTGGAGCAGTCCAAGTAGTCCAAGTCTTCCAGCGAGCATACACAACCAAAAACCACATTGAGGGGAGTAGCGACAGTGTAGCTCCCAATACCCTCGTAGGACAATACAATGGTCCAGCAATGCTTGATTGCCAAAGGCCGCTTAAGTACAAGCATTGCTGGCATAACAGAGTAGGTGCACCTGGGAGTGGGACTGGAGTGGAACCAGCTGGCTGTCATGAGAGGGGGGCGTGGTCGGACCGGCAAGTGTCAGACAATGCCCACATGAATGTAGGTCAAGGAGGCTGCCTAACAGCTGCCAGCCAGAACAGTGGCTACAGGTACGGAAAAAAAAAAGAACAAGTGACATAGAAACTACAAGAACTCACAAAATAACACAATACACAAATACACAGATAAACCTGAGCCACAGCGGGTCAGAACCAAGCCCAAAGAACAACCCAGCTTGTTTCATGACAGACAGGCCTCTACCTTGGCTAACTGATTACTATCATCTGGCTTCATTGACAGGTATAATTGTGTGTCATCTGCGTAACAATTAAAATATATACAGTGCTTTCTAATAATGTTACCTAATGGAAGCATATATAAACTAAAAAGAATAGGGCCTAGCATAGATCCCTGTGGAACTCCGTGACTGAGCTTTGAGTTGGAAGGAAACTCATTATTGACATGAATAAACTTTAACCTATCAGATAAATAAGATCTAAACCACTGCAATGAAGTTCCATTCAGTCCAACACGGTTTCTAATTTATCAAGTAGATTATGAGCGACAGTGTCAAAAGCTGCATTAAGGTCTAAAAGGACAAGTACAGAAACAAGTCCATTATCAGTGCGATAAGGAGGTAATTAATGACCTTCATTAAGGCTGTTTCAGTACTATGATGGATTCATTGATCTTTGACATGGTTTACCATGGCAATGGTAACCATGGTGATACCTGTCTTTGATCTTTGACATGGTTACCATGGCAACAATAACCATGGTGAAACCTGCCTTTGATCTTTGACGTCACCACTCGTTCAGTGATGCCTGCCTTTGATCTTTAATGATGTCATAGCAAGTCCTACGATCTTTTAGCGAGTCCTATGATCGTAACACACAGACACACACAAACAGACAGAGATTTCTTGAATTTTATATAGAGTGATGTATTATTTGTCTTTTTCCCTTTATTGGATATGAACTGATAGAAAATACGTTAAAAGATATCAATAGTATTATTAACCCAATAACTTATAATAAGCATGTTTGACAGTGAGCCCAGTTATCTGGCCACAATAACCCAATAACGGAATAAACAGATAATGTTAATAATCCATTCTGATGCATTTAAATGCGCTGAATAAACAGATTATTGTGCAATAAACTGACAAAGTACTTGCCCCCTTCCTAATTTCTTATATTTTTGCGTATGTCACATTTAAATGTTTCAGATCAAACAAATTTTAATATTAGACAAATACAAAATGCAGTTGTTAAAATGAAAAATGCAGTTAAAACAATGATTTCATCATCACTATATATAATTCAAGAAATCTGTGTGTGTGTGTGTGTATGTGTCACAATCATAGGACTCGCTAAAAGATCATAGGACCACCTATGAGGCTCCTATGATGTCTACATGATGTCCGATGATGTTTCTATGTATAAGGAGTTCTGAACAACTTATGTGTGAAAAAATTAATCCTACATTTATTTTGTCTAACTTTATAGATTCCTTGACCATGAAAAAAATGCCATTCGCAAGTGGCATATATTAGCTATACTGTGATGCTTGTTTGTTTTTTTTCCAAGTGTTCTGACGGATCACCACCAAAATCTAGTCATCTGTAGGATACCCCATTTGTGACAATGTCTGAAAATTTCATGAAAATCTGTCCATAACTTTTTGAGTTATCTTGCTAACAAACAGACAGACAGACAGACAGACAAACCAATGCTGATGAAAACATAACCTCCTTGGCGGAGGTAATTATCCGTTCTTGGACTGCATCACTCACGATCATAGGACTCGTTATGACATCATCAAAGATCAAAGGCAGGAATCACTCACGCTCACTCATGATCACAAGACATCAAAGATCAAAGGCAGGCATCACTCATGATGATAGGACTCGCTATGACATCATCAAAGATCAAACACAGGCATCACCTACGATCAGAGGACTTGCTATGACATCAGCAAAGATCAAATGTAGGCATCATAAGAGTCGCTATGACATTATCAAAGATCATAGGACTCACTATTACATCATCAAAGATCATAGGCAGTCATCACTCACAATCATAGGACTCGCTATGACATCATCAAGATCATAGAACTCGCTATAACTGACTTCAAAGATCATAGAACTAGCTATGACTGACTTCTAAGATCATAGGACTCACTTTATCAAAGATCAAAGGCTGTTGTCACTCACGATCAAAGGACTCACTATGACATCATCAAAGATCATAGGACTCGCTATGACACAATCAAAGATCAAAGGCAGGCATCACTGAACGAGTGCTGATGTGCTTACACCCTTGCTTACACCTACTTTCTACGAGCATGCAGAAATACTTGCTTTCACTTGGTTTCTATGGTGTGTGTCACAATCATAGGACACGCTAAAAAGACCATAGGACCGCCTATGATGTTCCTATGATCTCTACATGATCGCCTATGATGTTCCTATGATCTCCACATAATGTCTATATAGGCATCACTCATGATCATAGGACTCGCTATGACATGAATTTGATTGGCGGTTGGCAACCAGCTTTCAGGTGCATTACCACCACGTACTTCATCAAAGATCAAATTTAGGCATCATAGGACTCGCTATGCCATTATCAAAGATCAAAGGCAGTCTTCACTCACGATCATAGAACTTGCGATGACATTATCAAAGATCACAGGACTTGCTATGACATCATCGATCAAAGCCAGGCATCACTCCTCATCATCACTCTACATATAATCAGAAATCTCTGTCTGTCACAATATCACGATCATAGGACTCGCTATGACATCATCAAAGATTAAATGCAGGCATCATAGGAGTCACTATATCATCAAAGATCATAGAACTCACTATGACATCAAAGATCAACGGCAGGCATCACTCACAATCACAGGACTCGCTATGACATCGTCAAAGATCAAAAGCAGGCATCACTGAACGAGTGCTGATGTGCTTGCTTAAAATACATGCTTATATTTGGTTTCTACGGCCATGCACACGTATGCACTCGTCATCACTCTATATATAATTCAAGAAATCTCTTGGTGTGTGTCTGTATGTCACGATCATAGGTCTTGCTAAAAGATCATAGGATTGCCTATGATGTTCCTATGATCTCTACATGATTGCTTATGATGTTCCTATGATCTCTAAATGATTTCTATATAGGCATCACTCACGATCATAGGACTCGCTATGACATCATCAAAAATCATAGGACTCACTATGACATCATCAAAGATCAAATGCAGGCATCATAGGACTCGCTATGCCATCATCAAAGATCAAAGGCAGTCATCACTCATCACTATATATAATTCAAGAAATCTATGTTACGATGCCATGATCATAGGACTCCCTAAAAGATCATAGGACTCACTATGACATCATCAAAGATCAAAAGCAGGCATCACTCACAATCATATGACTCGCTATGACACCATCAAAGATCAAAGGCTGGCATCACTGAACAAGTGCTGACGTGCTTGCTTACACCTTTGCTTACACCTGCTTTCTACTTGCATGCAGAAATACATGCTTATACTTAGTTTCCACGGGCATGCACGGATATGCACAGGCATGCACAGGTATGTTCTAGTCATCATCATCACATTATAATTCAAGAAATCTCTGTGTCTATCTGTCTGTGTGTCACGACCATAGAACTCACTAAAAGATCATTGGACCACCTATGATGTTCCTGTGATGTCTCCATGATGTCCTATGATGTTCCTATGCATAAGGAGTTCTGAACAACTCCTCGTGTGAAAAAATTATCCGTCCTTGGACTGCATCACTCACAATCATAGGACTCGCTATGACATCATCAAAGATCAAAGGCAGGCATCACCTTCTTCTTTTAGATTTGATTAGCAGTTGGCAACACTATATCATTGTATAAGTTCTGAACAACTCCCCATGTGTGAAAAAAATCATCCGTCCTTGGACTATGTCTGAGGTGCAGCCGATCATCACTCACGATCATAGGACTCGGTATGACATCATCAAAGAGCAAACGCAGGCATCACTCACAATCATAGGACTCACTATGATATCAGCAAAGATAATAGGACTTGCTATGACATCATCAAAGATCAAACACAGGCATCATAGGTGTCATGATGACATCATCAAAGACCACAGGACTCACTATGACATCATCAAAGATCAAAGGCAGTCATCACTCACGATCATAGGACTCGCTATGATATCAGCAAAGATAATAGGACTTGCTATGACATCATCAAAGATCAAACACAGGCATCATAGGTGTCATGATGACATCATCAAAGATCGTAGGACTCACTATGACACAATCACAGATCAAAGGCAGGTATCACTGAACGAGTGCTGATGTGCTTGCTTACACCCTTGCTTACACCTGCTTTCTATGGGCATGCAGAAATACTTGCTTACACTTGGTTTCTACGGGTATGCACAGGTATGCACGGGCATGCCCAGGTATGCACTAGTATAATCACTCTATATATAATTCAAGAAAATCTGTCTGTCTGTCTGTGTGTCATGATCATAGGACTTTGTGTTGCCATGGTAACCATGTCAAAGATCAAAGATAGGCAACACTCATGATCATAGGGCTCGCTATGACATCATCAAAGATCAAAGGCAGGCATCACTGAATGTGTGGTGATGTCAAAGATCAAAGGCAGGTTTCTCCAGGGTTACTGTTGCCATGGTAACCATGTCAAAGATCAAAGGCAGGAATGCAGAAATGCTTGCTTACACTTTCTTTCTACGGGCATGCAGAAGTACCTCACCAGGGTTACTGTCGGCATGGGAACCACATCAAAGATCAAAGGCAGGTTTCACCATGGTTACTGTTGCCATGATAACCATTTCAAAGATCAAAGAGAGGAATGCAGAAATGTTTGCTTACACTTGCTTTCTACAGGCATGCAGAAATACCTCACCAGGGTTACTGTTGCCATGGCAATCATGTCAAAGATCAAAGGCAGGCATCACCATTGTTACTGTTGCCATGGTAACCATGTCAAAGCTCAAAGATATGAATGCAGAAATGCTTCCTTACACTTGCTTTCCACGGGCATGCAGAAATACTGCCATGGTAAACATGTCAAAGATCAAAGGCAGGCATCATCACAATCATAGGACTCACTATGACATCATCAAAGATCATAGGACTCATCAAAGATCAAAAGCAGGTATCACTCACGATCATAGGACTCGCTATGACATCATCAAAGATCAAAAGCAGGCATTAAAGGTACGCATTACTGAACGAGAAGAAGAGTGGTGATGTCAAAGATCAAAGACAGGCATCACTAAACGAGTGGTGACATCAAAGACCAAAGGCAGGTTTAACCATGGTTACTGTTGCCAGATAGACGCATCATCAAAGATCAAAGGCAGGCGTCACTGAACGAGTGATGAAATCAAAGATCAAAGGCAGGTTTCACCATGGTTAATGTTGCCATGGTAACAGTAACTTTCTACGGGCATGGCTTGCTTACACCTGCTTTCTACGGGCATGCAGAAATACTTGATTAACCATGTCACAGATCAAAGGCAGGCATCACCATGGTTACTGTTGCCATGGTAACAGTAACCTACGGGCATGCAGAAATGTTTGCTTACACCTGTTTTCTACGGGCATGCAGGAATACTTGCTTATACTTGGTTTCTACGGGCATGCATGGGTATGCACTAGTCTTGTATTAATGGACAAAAAATAGCTAAAGAAATAATTAAAAGCTCAGAACCAGTTCTTCACTTTTGTGTGCTCTTACCCACACATCACTACAGTCAAGTGAACAGTGTGGTATTAACACCTAAAGATCTTCTTCTTTTAGATTTGATTGGCGGTTGGCAACCAGTTTACAGGTGCATTACTGCCACGTACTTCACTCTATATCATCACTCTGTCATGGGCAGTGAGAGCGCGCCCCTCCCCTCCTGCCGCACGTTTACTAACTCATCACTGCACCTGAGGCAGAGGACACACCTGCGCCTGCTCTTCAGCCAGCGTACTTAAGGAGGCCTCCTCCACGCAGTCAACACTGGCTCGTCTGGGTATACTGCCCTAAATTCAGGCAAGCAGGTCGTTTTGAATGATGCTTAGACACAGTGTCTAAACTGTTCTCTTTTTCTCGTTTCAGGTTGCGTGCGCTCTCCTGCCACCTCATCACCTTCCCAGCAACAAATCTTCGCCCGGTCAGGCACTTCAAGCTCATTCCCCCTTCCCTACTGGTTCGTCTATTCCCCGCTGGAGTCCTGCTGGTCCTCCCTCGGAGTCCCGAGTAAGTGGCAATTTGGCTCATCCATATTTCCCACTCTGCTTCTCCACTGACAGCTCTCGCTTTCTCTCCACGGGTGGATTGAATCTTCTGGCAAGTGGCTGTTTATCTAGTTGTGCCCTGTTTTCTACATTTAATAAACTATTGAACGTTGCCCCCTTGTGTGGTTCCATCCTGTGCTAGCATCATGCACGTGAACTGTCAGCTTAACCATGACACAACGAGCCAGCCTGGACGATTGCTCAGCCGGTGCTTTGTCACAGGAGCCGTCAGCTCTGGATCGCCTGTCAGCGACCGAGCACCAGCTCGCTGTGCTGACGCAACAGGTATTGAACCTTATCCAGCTTTGGTCTCAATTGTCTCCCCTGGCTCCGCCTCCTCAGCCTGCCCCCTACACTATGGTGCGGCGTACCACTACCGTTCCTACGCCTACCCCGTAAGTGGAGGAGGTGGGGAAATGTAAGAATTTTTTTAATTCAGGTATGTATGTATTTGGAGCAGGTCAGGGAGGAGTATTCCGGGGATACGGACCAGATACAGCTTTTAATGCTGCTATTGAAGGATTGAGCCCTCAATTGGGCATGCTCCACATTAGACAACCCCGAGGGGCGGCACTATACGTTCAGCCAATTTGTTGACGCCTTCACTTGTGCGCTCAATTGGTCCAAGAGTGAGGGCAATGTGTTGAGCTGCCTATTGACGCTCCTCCAGGGCACCCGGTCAGCGGCCAAGTACTCGGTGGAGTTCCGAGTTGTTGCTGCAGACTTGGGGTAAAATGAAATTGCCCTGCGCAGTGCATTCCTCCACGAGTTGGACGAACAGCTGCGGGACGAACTGGCGGTTCACCATGTCCCTAAGACCCTCGACGATCTCATAGCTCAAGCAGTCTGTTTGGATAACCGGCACCGCAAGTGCATGAGGGAGCGCGGTTCCTCCTCTCGCCCGCACGCCATGCGGGAGCCTGCCATGCTTACTGACACTGGCGGTGCTGGCTCCTCGCCCAAGCCGGTGATGCTCTCTCGGCATCTGACTGACGATGAACGCCGGCGAAGGCGAGAGGCTGACGCGTGCGCGTACTGCGGTTTGCTGAGCCACAGTCGGGACGAATGTCGCCAGTGGCCTAAAAGACGCAGTCCGTCAGTAACCATGGGGGGTCTGGTGGGCGGGACCAAAAACACTCCCCCCGGTAATTTGTCTATTTTGGCCCTAGTACAGCTGCTGGGGGTTGAGAGGAGGGTTAAGGCGCTGGTTGACTCAGGGTCAGAGGGTAATTTCGTGTCTGCTGAATTCATTAAGCAGGTAGGTATTCCACACATAAACTGCCCCGTGATCCGAGAATCACAACCATATCTGGCCGGGAGGTCACGGTAGTCACGCGTAGCATGGTGTCGATCTCCATCCTCCTTTCTGGGACTTAGTTCTCCCTATTTCATCTTCCCCGGTGGTCCTTGGGTATTGATGGTTCTGGAGGCATAACCCTATGATTTACTGGGTCCAAAACACAATCACCTCCTGGAGCACCTTTTGTATGGCCCATTGTATGCATTCAGCGGAGTGCTCCCCTTCTCTATCAGTCTCCCCCTCTCCGGTCGAGCCGCCGGACGTCAGCCTTGTTCCCCGGGCTTATCACGATCTTGGAGAGGTCTTTAGTAAGTCAAGAGTGTTGTCGCTGCCGCCTCACCGCTCTTATGACTGTGCCATAGGCCTCATCCCGGCGGCGAGGCTGCCGTCCAGTTGGCTATACAGCATTTCTGGGCCAGAAAGGGAGGCGATGGAGAGGTATATAAAGGAGTCCCTGAGCGCCGGCTTAATTTGGCCATCTTTGGCTCCTCTCGGAGCCGGGCTCTTCTTCGTTGGAAAGAAGGATGGCTCACTGCACCTGTGTATCGACTACCGGGAGCTTACCCTTAATCAATTCTGCGTTCGAGCTCCTTCAGCGTTCATGGGTATTTACCAAATTGGATCTCAGGAATGTGTATCATTTGGTCCACATTCGCGAGGGCGATGAGTGGAAGACAGCATTTATCGCCGGTCCATAAGGAATTATAGTGGGGTAGCACTGCCTTTACCTCAGCTGACCTCCATTAAGTTCCCCTTTCGCTGGACCAAGGCAGTGGAGCAGGCATTTAACAAATTAAAATGCCTGTTCACAGACACACCCATCTTGGCACAGGTCGACACGCAGCTCCAATTCGTCCTCAAGGTGGACGCATCTGACACAAGGGTTGGTGCTGTGCTGTCGCAGCACACGTTCTCGGATCAGAAGCTTCACCCATGCGCATATTTCTCTCATCGGCTTACGCCGGCCGAGAGAAATTATGACGTGGGGGACAGAGAGCTGCTGGCCATTAAGTTCGCACAGGAGGAGTGGAGACATTGGTTGGAGGGTGCCATTCAACCCATCATCGTGTGGACCGACCACAAGAATCTGGAATACTTGCGGTCGGCCCGCTGATTAAACGCCAGGCAGTCCCGCTGGTCTTTATTCTTCCAGCGGTTCAATTTTACCATCACTTACCGGCCTGGTGCCCGGAAAGTCAAACTGGATACGCTATCATGCCAGTTTGACTCTGGGGAGGTAGACCCCCCTTCCCTCACCCCAAACCATCATTCCGCCTTCATGTGTTCTTGGTGCCCTTATTTGGGCCTCCTCCTCCCCGTATCATTGACGGTCACCCTGCTTACATGGTCCATCGGATTCTGGATGTTCACTGTCAGGGCCGGGGACTGCAGTACCTGGTAGATTGGGAGGGCTACGGCCCGGAGGAACGATCTTGGACCCCCTCATCATGGGTTTTAGACAAGGAGATGCTCCGGGTCTTTCACCGAACCCATCCGGAGAAGCCCTCTGGACTGCCAGTAGGTGCTCCTAGAAGAGGGGGCCCTGGCATGGGCAGCGAGAGCGCGCCCCTCCCCTCCTGCCGCACGTTCACTAACTCATCACTGCACCTGAAGCAAAGGACACACCTGCACCTGCTCTCCAGCCAGCATACTTAAGGAGGCCTCCTCCGCGCAGTCAACACTGGCTCGTCTGGGTATATTGCCCTAAATTCAGGCAAGCAGGTTGTTTTGAACGAGGCTTAGACATGCTGTCTAAACTGTTCTCTTTTTCTCTTGTTTCAGGTTGCTGCCATCGTGCGGGTGTGTCTCGGGACTGCGTGCGCTCTCCTGCCACCTCATCACCTTCCCAGCAACAAATCTTCGCCCGGTCAGGCACTTCAAGCTCATTCCCCCTTCCCTACTGGTTCGTCTATTCCCTGCTGGAGTCCTTGCGGTCCTCCCTCGGAGTCCCGAGTAAGTGACAATTTGGCTCACCCATATTTCCCACTCTGCTTCTCCGCTGACAGCTCTCGCTTTCTCTCCACAGGGGGATTGAATCTTCTGGTGAGTTGCTGTTTATCTAATTGTGCGCTGTTTTCTACATTTAATAAACTATTGAACTTTTCCCCCTTGTGTGGTTCCGTCCTGTGCTAGCATCATGCATGTGAGCTGTCAGCTTAACCATGACACACTCTATCTGGTCAGGAGCTGTAGTCAGTCACCACCTGAAGTTAAAAAATGGCACTATGTGTACTGCTGTGACTACATATTTTGCATGGTTTTTATGTTTTGCTGCATACAAACAAGCTGCCACTCAATGCCATGTTACTATGGTAAGTGCCCTGTAACTGCCAAGATTTCTCTCCCAGTGCATTCCATTTACAGGGCAGTTACCATACTCACAGAGCGGCAGAGCGACAGAGCGGCAAACACAAGTTGCAGCTTTAGATTGTATGCAGCAAAACATAAAAATCACAGAAAATATTTAGTCACAGTACACAGGGCAATGTTTTTTTTTACTCTAGATGTAACTAGTGCATACCTGTGCATGCCCATGCATACCTGTGCATGCCCGTAGAAACAAAGTATAAGCAAATATTTCTGCATGCCCGTAGAAAGCAGGTGTAAGCAAGGGTGTAAGCAAGCACAGCACTCGTCGTGATGTCTGCCTTTGATCTTTGATGGTGTCATAGTGAGTCCTATGATCTTTGATGATGTAATAGTGAGTCCTATGATCGTGAGTGATGACTGCCTTTGATCTTTGATGGTGTCATAGTGAGTCCTATGATCTTTGATGATGGCATAGCAAGTCCTATGATGCCTACATTTGATCTTTGATGATGTCATAGCGAGTCCTATGATTGTGAATGATGCCTGCCTTTGATTTTTGATGTCCTATAATCGTGAGTGATGCCTGCCTTTGATCACACAGACACACACAGATTTTCTTGAATCACTCTGGACTATGGTGTCTATAAGACGTCATATAGACATCATTTAGACATCATAGGCAATCCTATGATCTTTTAGCGAGTCCTATGGTTGTGACAGACACACAGACAGAGATTTCTTGAATTATACTAGTGCATACCTGTGCATGCCCATAGAAAGCAACTGTAAGCAAACATTTCTGCATGACCATCGAAAGTTACTGTTACCATGGCAACAGCAACTATGGTGAAACCTGCCTTGGATCGTTGACATCACCACTTGTTCGTTGATGCCTGTCTTTGATCTGTGATGCCTGCCTTTGATCTTTGATAATGTTATAGCAAGTGCTATGATCATGAGTAATGCCTGCCTTTGATTTTTGATGATGTCATAGTAAGTCCTATGATCGTGAGTGCAGCCTGCCCTTTGATCTCATAGCAAGTCCTATGATCTTTTAGCGAGTCCTAGGATCGTGACATCATGACATTGATTTCTTGAATTATACACTACCGTTCAAAAGTTTGGGGTCACCCAGACAATTATTTTGTGTTTTCCATGAAAAGTCACACTTATTTACCACCATGAGTTGTAAAATGAATAGAAAATATAGTCAAGACATTGACAAGGTTAGAAATAATGATTTGTATTTGAAATAATAATTTTTTCCTTCAGACTTTGCTTTCGTCAAAGAATCCTCCATTTGCAGCAATTACAGCATTGCAGACCTAACATGATTGCACAAGGGTTTTCTAATCATCCATTAGCCTTCTGACGCAATGAGCAAACACATTGTACCATTAGAACACTGGAGTGATAGTTGCTGGGAATGGGCCTCTATACACCTATCTAGATATTGCACCAAAAACCAGACATTTGCAGTTAGAATAGTCATTTACCACATTAACAATGTATAGAGTGTATTTCTGATTAGTTTAAAGTTATCTTCATTGAAAAAAAGTGCTTTTCTTTCAAAAATAAGGAAATTTCTAAGTGACCCCAAACTTTTGAACGGTAGTGTATATAGAGTGATATTCCTTGTCTCCAGGGCATGGGTCCCAGCCCACATCCTCGCTTTAAGTTAGGATTTTCTGTATTTCACCTTATTATTATTATCATGGGTTCCTATTATTGTTGTTATTATTATTATTATTCTGTCTTGCATATTTATTTCTTCATTGGTCTTGCTCTTAGTTTATCAGCATTATTATTATTATTATTATTATTATTATTATTATTATTATTATTATCATCGTTATTGCCTTGGTCTTGTCTCCCCTCTGGTCCCCTGTGTGTGATTATCTGTGCAGCCCCGCCCATCCCTTTTTCTGTAACCATGCCATGCCGTCTCTGTTTGCCCCTGCTTGTTACTTCTTCTGCTTGTTACTGTTCTGTATTATGCTGATTACCTTTGTCTATATACAGTATATGTCTTTTAGTGAGTCCTGCGATCTGTATGACATCATGTAGACATCCTTCAGAGAGCATAGGAACATCAGCTTTACAGTTTATCTGACGTCATATGGACTACGGTTTATCTGACATCATATAGACGTCATGTAGATGGTCCTATGATCGCCGACATCATGCAGACATCATAGGAGCATCATAGGCAGCCTATGATCGTGACACACATGCACACAAACTGACAGCTTTAAACTAAGAACTCCTTATACAATATACGTATAGAGTGATGATAATCAAGTCAGTGGCAGTAATGCACCTGTATGCTGGTTGCCAACCGCCAATCAAATCTAAAAGAAGAAGAAATCTACAAGGAAAGACTTGGTGATTGAGCTATATTACAGTTTATTTGGGGTACACAGGGGTGGTGGAGAAGTTCAGTTTTGTTGGGTTCCTGCACATGAAGGGTTGAAAGGGAATGACTGTGCAGACAAATTAGCAAAAAGTGCACTTGGGAAAGAAATAATTATACCATTGCCTCTTGGAAAGGTGAAGAGAAAGCAGTAATCAAGAAAAAAGGAACTGAGCTATGGCAAAAAAGATGGGATGAAGATCATAAAGGTAGATCGTATTACAAAACACAAAAATCTATTGCAATAAAGACTTATAAAACAACAACATTATGGCAAGGCTCAGACTGGATCATACAGGTTTAAACGGCACTTTATTCACCATGGGGTCAAGCAAAAGTGACAAATGTAGAGAATGTGGAGAAAAAGAAAATGTTGAGCACATCTTATTACACTGTCACAAGTATGGAAATGAAAGCGAGAGAATGAAAAATGAAGTTCGAGAGTCCAGTAGGGAATGGGATTTAACTGGGATTCTGGGAACAGATGGAGAGGCAATCAGAATCACGAGGAGGGCTCTTTTCTCTTTTTTAAATAACTCAGGATTAAGTCATAGACTTTAGGGGTTAAGCTCAGATGACATAATATTACACTCTCTTGTACAGTAGGTGGGGGTATGTACCTTTCAGTTGTTTGCTATCCACCAGTAACTGAGAGAAGAAGAAGAAGAAGAAGATGATACCACATTGTTTACTTGACTGTAGTGATGTATGGGTAAGAGCACACGAGTAAAAGATTATTTCAGAGCCTTTACCATTTGTTTTGTCAGTTAATACAAGCTGGCTAACGACCTAAACAGCTTTTACTGCAGGTTTGAAAAGAACCTACAGTTCTCACCTCCCACCCACACAAAAGGATTATCTGCAGCCCCAGGAACTCCATCCCTCCTCCACTCTGACCTCCCACCAGCACTAACGATCTGTGAAGAGGAGGTGCGCCAGGTCTTTCAGAGACAAAAGATCAAGAAGGCTGCAGGACCTGATGGTGTGTCTCTGTCCTGCCTGAGAGTCTGCTCCAACGAGTTGGCCCCCATCTTCACCCGGATCTTTAACAGATCACTGGAGCTGCGTGAAGTGCCTTCCTGTTTCAAACGCTCCATCATCATTCCAGTTCCCAAGAAACCCTCTGTTACAGGATTAAACGACTACAGACCTGTTGCCCTGACCTCTGTGGTCATGAAATCCTTGGAGAGATTGGTGCTGAACCACCTGAAGGTCATCACAGGCCCCCTGATGGACCCACTGCAGTTTGCCTACCGGTCAAACAGGTCAGTGGATGATGCAGTGAATATGGGACTACACTACATCCTGCAACACCTCGACTCCCCAGGGACGTACACCAGGATCCTGTTTGTCGACTTCAGCTCAGCATTCAACACCATCATCCCAGACATTCTTCATCAGAAACTCCTCCAGCTCAAGGTGCCCCCCTCCACCTGCCAGGGGATCTCCAGCTTTCTGACTGACAGGTGGCAACAGGTGAAGCTAGGGAGATTTACATCCAGCTCCCGAAAAATTAGTACTGGCGCCCCCCAAGGATGTGTCCTTTCCCCACTGCTCTTCTCCCTCTACTCCAACGACTGCACCTCAGAGGACCCTTCGGTGAAGCTCCTGAAGTTTGCGGATGACACCACAGTCATCGGTTTGATCCGGGATGATGATGAGTCTGCATACAGGCGGGAGGTGGAGCAGCTGATCCTCTGGTGCAGCTAGAACCATCTTGAACTTAACCCAGCCAAAACAGTGGAGATGACTGTGGATTTCAGGCGACACCCCCCTTCATTCCCCCCACTCACCATCCTCAACAGCACAGTGTCCACTGTGGACTCCTTCAAGTTTCTGGGTACCACAATTTCCCTGAACCTGAAGTGGTCCTCCCATATAGACACTGTCCGGAAAAAGGCCCAGCAGAGGTTGTTTTTTCTGCGTCAGCTCAAGAAGTTTGATTTGCCTCAGGAGCTGCTGGTTGTCTTCTACACCGCCATCATCCAATCTGTCCTCTGCTTTTCCATCACTGTCTGGTTTGGATCTGCCACTAAACAGGACAAGACCAGACAGCAGCGGATCATTAAGTCTGCGGAGAGGATCATTGGTACCGACCTACCCTCCATTGAGAACTTATATCGGTCCATAACCAGGAAACGGGCGGGAAACATCTGTGCTGACCCATCACACCCCGGCCACAAACTGTTTGAACTTCTATCTTCTGGTCGTCATTACAGATCACTGAAGGTCAAAACCACCCGTCACAGGAACAGTTTCTTTCCTCAAGCCATCACTCTGATGAACTCCTAACATTCACCTAGTCCTACCTGTTGCTGTACTCATGACTTTTCATCCATTATTACATTGCACATAACTCTCACACTGTTTTTTACTTCATTCACATTATATCACTGAATCTGAGTTCACATTGAAATACTGTGTGACTGTATATTTTTTCATATATTTCTGCAAAGTGTGGTTAGTCTGAGTAAATAACTGCATATATTCCTGTATATATTTGCATCCTTTTATAGAAATGTGGACAGACTGTAATTTACTGTACATACTCTGTTGTCATTGAATCCTTATTTAAATCCTCCACCTGAACAACGAGAGCAAGTTTTTAGCCAAAGTCAAATTCCTTGTATGTGTTGTGCATACTTGGCCAATAAAGCTGATTCTGATTCTGAATGATGAGATTAGTTCTCTAAGCACTCTGTGTACTACTGTGACTGAATACTGTTTGTATTTTTTGTTTTACTGCAAACACCCAAATGCTGTCACTTGAGAGATTTCTTGAAGTGATGTAGAGTGATGACATGGAGTGAAGTGTGTGGCAGTAACGCACCTGTGGGCTGGTTGCCAACTGCCAATCAAATCTAAAAGAAGAAGAAGAATGCTGTCACTCTTCTTTTAGATTTGATTGGACTCCAACAGAGCCCTCTTTGTTCTTTGAGCCGTCAGTATAGAGCTGTACGTAGTTATTATAGTAATTGTTCCTGAGGTAAATGCTTGTATTAACACCAGCTTCACTCATATACCAATCCTTTTTCCTCATTAGCAGACTAATGTCTACTTCTTTTCCCAGAAACAGCCAAGGGGGAACATTACTCACTGGACTGGTGGTAGCTATATCAATAGTGTGTAGTCCATACATTATGGCTTTTCTTTCAATTGTCCACCCAAACCTGTGTCCCTGGAAGTTAGAATATTCCCAGCAGTCTTGTAGTGTTATTTTTGAAATATTCGCTTCCTCACTTCCTTTCAGCTTGACCCAGTATGATAATGCGAGTTTATCTCTTCTCAAATCCAGTGGCATTTCTCCTGCGTCTATTAAAACTGCATTGTTTGGTGTTGTTTTGACGGTTCCAATACACAAGCAAAGCGCTCTGTGCTGCATTCTATTTTTTTGCAGCATTGTCTTTGCTGCTGTGCCATAAATCATGCATCCATAGCCTATTGTCGATCTCATTAGTGCTCTGTAAATGTCAATTAAAGCCTGTTTATCTCCACCCCATTTGTTTCCAGCTACAGCTTTTATGAGATTAATGACTTTTTTGCACTTATCTCCAGATTTTCAACATGAACTCTCCATGTGTATGAACTATCAAACCACAATCCTAGATATCTGAACTCACTGACTTTCTCTATTGGTTGATTGTATAATGTTAATGGTTCTGTAGCAGTTATGCATTTTTTTTTGTGTGAAAATCATATACCAGGTTTTACTGTTTGAAAATTTACATCCCCACTCATATGACCACTTTTCCACTTTCTCCATTGCTTTCCTGATGTTTTTGAACACAAATTTCTCATTTCTTCCCCTCGTCCATATGGCCCCATCATCTGCATACAGTGCTGTTTTGATGGATCCCTCTTGATCCTCAAACATGTCATTAATTATTATGTTGAATAAAACTGGGCTCATCACACTCCCCTGAGGAACACCATTTTCTATTTCAAAGTCATTAGAAACTTTTGATCCTACTTTAACCCTAATTGTCCTGTGTTAGAAAATCCATGATCCATTATACACCCTACCACCAATGCCCATTTTATTCCATTTGATAAGACGTCCATCCCTCCAGTGAGTCATAAGCCTTTTCAATATCCAGAAAAAACATAACCATTACTTCCTTCATTTTGAGAGTCTTTTCAGCATCATTACTTACCCTAATTAGTGCATCCACTGTGGATCTCCGTCTTCTAAAACCATTCTGATAGTTGTTTATTAATTGTCTTTGTTCTAGTACACATGACAGTCTGTAAACTAACACCTTCTCCATTCATTTCCCTAAGTGTGACATTAATGCTATTGGCCTGTAGTTGCCTGGATGAGCTGGATCTTTCCCTGGCTTATTAAATGGTAAAATTACAGCCTTTTTCCGCCCACTTGGGATAACCCTCTCCTTCCACATTCCGTTAAACAATTTCAGCACCAGTTCCATTGACTGCATAGGCAACTGCCGGAACATAGCATAGCTTAACTGATCATATCCTGGAGTTGTGTATCCACTATCTTGCAAAGCTCTCTTAAGCGCTGACATTGTGAGCTCGAGGTCTAACGCAGTCATATCTTTTTTCACTTCTTGTTTTAAGTTTGCATTTTCTCTGAGTTTATTCTCCCTTTGCTGCCCATGACTCTTACCAAGATGTTCTCCTCTATGCACTGCTGCAAATGCTCTACCTAGGACACCTGCTTTTTCTTTGTCAGATATAGCTAGCTTGTCCCCATCCACTAGAGCTGGGACTTTAACTGATACCCTTTTCCCACTCATTTTTTTAAACATACCCTAGACATCACCTAGCTCTGTTTTCCTACCAAGGGTGGAACAAAATTTTCTCCATGTTGACCTTCTCCTGTTTTTAATAATCCTTCAAGCTACTGCCCTTTCTTTTTATAATCTATTAAATTTTCACTACTCATATTCTTCCTCAGCTCTCTGAATGCCTTGTTTCGCTCCTTTACTGCAATACTACATTCCTCATTCCACCAGGGTACAACCTTCTTCCTACCCTGTGTTGTTTTCTTAGGTAGAGACTTAGACTTAGACTTAACTTTATTAATCCCTTTGGGATGACTCCCTCTGGGAAATTTAAAAATCATCATTCAGAATATGATTAGTTACCTAACTTGAACACTCTTCTATGCCACCTTCTAATGTTACCAAATGACATGATTGTACACAGAATTGCCTAAATTTTCCCCAATCTGCCTTGTCAAAACACCATCTGTCATATCCGGCTCTAGGGAGCCGGGCAATCAGAGCCAGGGACAAGCCAGTGAGTCGAGATGGTTTATTTTGGGTAAGGGATAAGGGATGAGGAGAGCACAGACACTCATGCAGAGGTACACTCACAGGTTGCACAGCGCAGAGGTAAGCAGCTCGTACCGGACGTGGGGGTAGCAAGACGTACATCCTCACAGCGGGATACAAACACAGGAATGCTGCAAGGGGAGTTGAGGCTGACACCAGACGAAGGGGCTTCAGCCTAGCAGTGCTTATGTCGCAGCCCCGAGTCATCGAGGCTGCTCCTATTTATCCTCATTGGCAGCGCCCCAGCTGATGAAGACTAATTGGCCCCAGCCGTCCATAATGCTGCCAGCTGGGGGCCAGCTGAGACGCTGCTCAATGGGAGGCAGGGATGAGGGAAAACATGGGCTCAGTGCCGAGACGGCATCTCAACCCATGGTGACAGAGCCCCTCCCTCAAGGTCGGGCTCCTGAACGACCAGGAACATCCCAGCCCCCCCCCCCCCCCACCTAGGGTGGGAGGAAGGGAGGCGGACCGGAGGGGAAGAAGCCAAGGGAAGGACAACACCAATGGGGCAATGTAGGGTAGCGGGAAAGAAAAACCCAAATACAATACTGACAACAGAACAATTAACCCAGGTACAGATGGGGAGAAGAACTGGGTCAGCACGCCGGTTACATACTACCCAGAGAGTACCAACCATGCGTGACCCAGAGCAAGAAAAAAAAAAAAAGAACCACCAAAAAGGTACAGGGCAAAAAATGCTGAGTATGGTCAAATAAAGGGAAAACACAATACACAGCACCAATATAAGTACATACACACAGTCACCAAGAAAAGTGAGGGTGACTGGAACAAATGGACAATTACAGAGCATGGTGTTACGGAAAACAAGGCACATGACTCTATAATGAACCAACAGGGCATAAAAAAGAAATACTGAGTGCAGGCAAAGAAAAACCCACACACATGAATATATAAATACCCACAGTCACCTAAAGAAATGAAAGTGACTGGAATGAATGGGCAACTGCAGAGTATGGTCTGAAAGGGAACAAAACATAACTCTACAATGCAAAAACGAGACTAAAAACATGGTACAAAAAATAAAATGCTGGGTACGAGGGAAGGAAAACGCACAGCACTATAAATACACATCCACCAACAGGACAGACATTACACCCAAGTGACCTTAATAACGATAAAAGAAAAAGTGACACCCGAGGTGTATGGCAGGCAGAGTCCAAAAATAGCCGAGATGGCTCCGGAGATCTCCCCGCCCATTGTCCAGCTGGCGAATCAGGGGAAGAAGTGTTCGGACGGCGAACTCTGGACCCAGATCCCAGGAATCCAGTCCACCGGCAGCCGAACCAGGCTGCCCAGAGGGAAACACAGACCAGTGGGGGGAACCAGATCACCGAACCGAAAGTTTTGCGGGTCGGGTCGTCGACCCGCATCACTCAACCACCAGGACCGTTGAGACGGACGAAGGGTCAGAGCGGATCCCGGTGGAAGAGGCTCAGGGGAGAGCCGATGACGAGGGCGGCGGGCCTCAGGGAAACGGCCACCTCCTCACCGGACCTGGACAACACTGGGGCAGCACCCACGTCGGACCCCGATCGGGCCTCAGGCGAACCCACGTTGGACCCCGATTGGGTCTCGGGCGAACCCACGTTGGACACTGCACCAGAACCGACCTCCAACGTTGAACCCGGACCCTCCAGCACCACGAGGAACAGCAACTCCTCGCCGGTGACCCTGGAAGAAGGCTCAGAAGAGAAAACAGAACCGGGATCAGGATCACCGGCAGCGCCAGAACCCGGCGAGACGAGCTCAGACGCAGCGGGCGGCTGCACCCTGCTCGTCTCCCCTGGAGATAGGCTGAAGTGCTCAAAGATAAAAAGAGAGAAAAGAAAGGAGAGCACTCGCCTGATCTCGGGTTCTGACGCCGTCCAGGACTGCGAAGATCCAGGATCCGTCGTCAGGAGGTCGTTGTCAGGCTCCCATCTAGCCGCGTCGGGCCCCGCAGCCAGCACGATGGTCAGCGCAGCTTGAGATCCCTCCAGCTCAGGTAACCCCGCCGACGACCCACTCGGCGTGAAGCCAGAAGAATCTCGTCCCGCTGGACCGAACCGCTCCTCCGTGGAGACCCAGGGACGCTCAGTCGTCAGCGTAGACTCCACGCAGCAGTCAGTCCCCCTCCTCCGTCCGCAATGTAGCTGCGGAACCACAGGCCCTCTCCATATCCCACCACGTTGACCCGGAGCCGGGGACCGCTCGGCGGAGAGAGACACAGAGGATGCGGGATTAGGAATACAGGTTACAGCAGGTGGGGAGAGTTCAGGGAGCTGCGAACCCTGAACTTCTCCTCCAGGGATGTGACAGAGCAAATCATTAAGCAGGTGTGAAAAAACAATGACTTGCCTGCCCCCTGGAGGTTGAGTATCGCCTGCTGTAGTGGAATCTGCTTCTTCCTCTCCCCGCCCGGCGATAACGGAGGACCCCCCGGGAATTCGTCTGAGGATCGCTCGCGTTGTCTCCAGCAGAGAGCTCACCAGGCCGGGATTCCAGGCACACACAGCGGTCAGGAAGCGCGTCGAGGAGGAGGGGGAAACAGCCGGGGTGAGCCAGCCCGAATGTCCAGGAATGACAGCGGGGGAACGAGGCTCAGGGGACGAGGCTGTAGAGTCTCCACACTGACGAGGCGAAGGGATGACAGCTGCGTGGGAGGAACGGTCCTGACGATGACCCAGAACTGGATCCGGACGAGGTTCGTGCAGAGGTGACTCGGCGATGTGATGACGACTACTCCCAGGGGACGAAGCGAGGGGGAAACCCAGGATTCGCCGCTCCAGATCGGAGATCGAGACGAGGAAGGCGTCGAGCACGGGAAGGCTTCGTAGCCCTGAAGTCCTCACCATCAATCTCACTGCCGCCGCCACATGCCTGAAGGTGGTGACAGGAAACACAGTAGAGCTCGCGACAGCCACTCGACCCCGGACATAACTGCTGTCAGCTGCGGCTCCTTGAAGGGAATCCCGAGTGACGTGGCGCAGGTCGGGGGAAGTCCTCTGGTTGGCGCGAACTCCCGGACTGGAATAGCGGCAGGAACGGGACTCCGAAGCGGGGAAAGACGTCGCCCACTTCGACTCCCTGCCGGGATTTCCATCCACCCCGTGGAGCTTCTCTCGCTGTGTACCTGCAGCGTCTATCCTGGCACTGTCCTCCAGATGGTACAGAGAGTGAGGGTGACAGTCCAGGAGTTCCTCAGCACGGCCCGGATGCCAGCGTCTCGCGTTGGAGGCGTCGTGCAGGGTGAAGAACGTCCCGTCGACTGCCTCCGAGATGGACCTCAGCCCGTCGCCCTGGCGCCGGAAGTGACTCCTGGGAAACGGCATGCTAGCAGCGCTGACACCCGGACAGAAAGGTACATTTCCACAGCGACTCACGGCCGCCGGCAACTCTTCTGGCTGCGACATACTGTCATATCCGGCTCTAGGGAGCCGGGCAATCAGAGCCAGGGACAAGCCAGTGAGTCGAGATGGTTTATTTTGGGTAAGGGATAAGGGATGAGGAGAGCACAGACACTCATGCAGAGGTACACTCACAGGTTGCACAGCGCAGAGGTAAGCAGCTCGTACCGGACGTGGGGGTAGCAAGACGTACATCCTCACAGCGGGATACAAACACAGGAATGCTGCAAGGGGAGTTGAGGCTGACACCAGACGAAGGGGCTTCAGCCTAGCAGTGCTTATGTCGCAGCCCCGAGTCATCGAGGCTGCTCCTATTTATCCTCATTGGCAGCGCCCCAGCTGATGAAGACTAATTGGCCCCAGCCGTCCATAATGCTGCCAGCTGGGGGCCAGCTGAGACGCTGCTCAATGGGAGGCAGGGATGAGGGAAAACATGGGCTCAGTGCCGAGACGGCATCTCAACCCATGGTGACACCATCTTGTAAAATATCTTCCCTCTTGTATACATACCTCAGTTTTAATGACTAAGTATTGGGAAGTGATCACTTCCCATAGTTGTACTGTTCATAACCGTCCATTCACAGGCGCTCACTAAAGAATCAGATACCAGAGTCAGGTCAATACATGATAATGTGCCCCTATGCACGTCCACACTGGTACCTTCACCACTGTTGAGACAAATTAACGATCTTTCATCTAAAATCTCTTTCACAACATTTCCATTGTTATCTGTATGTGTGCTTCCCCACAAGCTATTATGGGCATTAAAGTCTCCACACCATACCTCTTTCATATGCCCTTCTGCTGCCAAAACACTGAAAGTGTCTGCTGTTAACTTCCTACATGGATTGTAATAATTAATCAGCTTAATATTTCCTTGTCCATTTGGCCTACATATTTCAATAATATTACATTCTATATCCTCAGGGGAGGGAATCACCCTATATGCCAGGCCATCTTTAATGAAAGTGGCACAACCTCCTCCATTTGCACTGTTAATTCTATCCTGTCTGATTGCACTATATCCTGGAATAACAAAATCTAAGTGAGGTTGAAGCCATGTCTCCTGTACACACACTACCTTTGGAACAACTTGTAGTTTGTAAAGATACTTCTTGAGTTCTTGTCCGTTTGCTACAAGACTCCTCGCATTCCACTGTAGTATGTGTAGTACCATAATTCAGTTCGGTTCCAAGGTTGTCATAGCCAGGAGTGGCACTGGGGTTAAGCTCCCAGTGCTCATAAAATGCTCCTTATGGCGTGCGTCTCGAAAAGCCTGAACACAACTAAGTCCAACTCCTAGCCTGCCCGTGTGGTTTAGTCTCTAAGCCCGGTGGAACTGCTTTTACTAATAGGAGAAGGGGTGAGGGCGGATCTCTGGCGCCTTAAAACCAGATGCTTCGGGTAGATGGTGGCTCGTCAACCTGGGAAGGTAGCCCATCTAGGGGAAGGTAAACCCTGATTTCAAACCTCCGCTGCCTTGCGGCACACCCGGTCATGGGAAAGGCTTCGGGAGTCAACCCTAAGGAAAAATCCGGAGTCGGAGCCCCTAAGGCAGTTCTCTGTTGTGCTCAACATCGTTCTGGCAGCTCCTGCGACGGCGCTGGTGTCAAACTATAGCAGCCCTGCTGTTCCTTTGGATTCATCAGTGACGTGGAGAGGGGGGACATGCTGCATGGGTAACATCTTGTCCTCCATATCTTCCTGCCCAGGCTTGAATCCTACCAACGCGCAACGCTGGAAGGTAGAACACCGGTGTGCATTGGCCTGTTCAGCCACAGGCGGTGCTGTTCCAGCAGAGTAGACGTTTAGGATTCTCTTCCATGGTCATCATAGACCGACGGAGGCCGACGACCATAATTCAGATATTAAGTTTCAACATGTGCATGCTCCCCAGTTTGAGCTGTCAGTAAACCATGTATCTGGTCGGCTTTGATATCTTTCACCTCTAGGAATCTTCCTGCTGTTTCCACAATGGTTTTGATTCTGTCACTTTTCTTCTGTAGCTGTGCTGCAACATTAATGGTGTGGCAGATAAAAGCTACAAAGTTTGTCCTCTTAACTTTCAATGTGTCATCATCCATTTTGCATTTGTGAACACAAAAATTCCTTGCAGCGGCATGATCTTGTGCTTGTGTGGGATTTGTTGATGGCTGTTCTTCCCTTTAAGCTGAACTTCTTTGAGAAAGGCCTGTTGTGTTTCTGACCATTCCTGCCTCACTCTTCTTCTGTAGCTGTGCTGCAACATTAATGGTGTGGCTTCTTCTTCTTCTCTCAGTTACTGGCGGATAGCAAACAACTGAAAGGTGCATACCGCCACCTACTGTACAAGAGTGTGTAACATTATGTCATCTGAGCCTGCCCCCTAAATTCTATGACTTAATCCTGTGTTTTTTAAAAAAGAAAAAAGAGCCCTTCTCGTGATTCTTATTGCCTCACCATCTCCATCTGTTCCCAGAATCCCAGTTAAATCTCATTCCCTACTGGCCTCTCGAACTTCATTTTTCATTATCTGTCTTTCATTTCCATACTTGTGACAGTGTAATAAGATGTGCTTGACATTTTCTTTCACTCCACATTCTCTACATTTGTCACTTTCGTTTTTCCCCATGGTGAATAAAGTGCCATTTAAACCTGTATGATACAGTCTGAGTCTTGCCATAATGATGTCTTCCCTCCTTTTGGTTGTTATGTAATTCTTTATTGCAACAGATTTTTGTATTTTGTAATACAATCTACCTTTATGATCTTCATCCCATCTTTTTTGCCATAGCTCAATTCCTTTTTTCTTGATTACTGCTTTCCCTTCACCTTTTCCAAGAGACAATGGTATAGTAATTTCTTTCCCAAGTGCACTTTTTGCTAATTTGTCTGCACAGTCATTCCCTTTCAACCCTTCATGTGCGGGAACCCAACAAAACTGAACTTCTCCACCACCCGTGTACCCTAAATAAACTGTGATATAGCTCAATCACCATGTCTTCCCTTGTAGATTTTAGTGTCTGTATGGTTTTCAAAGCTTCAAGTGAATCCGTGCACACCACCACCCGGTCCGGTCTGACCTCCTCCACCCACTGCAAAGCAATAATTATTGCCACCATCTGCTGTAAACATGGATTTATTGTTGGAGAGTCTTGATCTTCTTCTTCTTCTCTCAGTTACTGGTGGATAGCAAACAACTGAAAGGTGCATACTGCCACCTACTGTACAAGAGTGTGTAACATTATGTCATCTGAGCCTGCCCCCTAAATTCTATGACTTAATCCTGTGTTATTTAAAAAAGAGAAAAGAGTCCTCCTTGTGATTCTGATTGCCTCTCCATCTCCATCTGTTCCCAGAATCCCAGTTAAATCCCATTCCTTACCGGCCTCTCAAACTTCATTTTCCATTATCTGTCTTTCATTTCAGTATTTGTGACAGTGTAATAAGATGTGCTCAACATTTTCTTTCACTCCACATTCTCTACATTGGTCACTTTCGCTTTTCCCCATGGTGAATAAAGTGCCATTTAAACCTGTGTGATCCAGTCTGAGTCTTGCCATAATGATGTCTTTCCTCCTTTTGGTTGTTATGAAATTCTTTATTGCAATAGATTTTTGTATTTTGAAATACGATCTACCTTTATGATCTTCATTCCATCTTTTTTGCCACAGCTCAATTCCTTTTTTCTTGATTACTGCTTTCCCTTCACCTTTTCCAAGAGACATCATCATCATAGCAGTCTGTCGGGGGCGACAATGACTGTTTCATTTAGGTCTGATCAGATTCCTCCACGCAGCTCTGTAATTCGCCTTCCGCTGCCAGGAACTCCTGACCTTGTTAACCCGGGCGATGTCCGAGCCGGTATGAGTTGCACTCTGACTGACCATTTCATGAAACTGCTTGCAAAGCATTTGAGTATTGCTAGCTTTTGCTGGACTAGCTACACATTCTTGGCAGATAGAGGTACAGTTAGGCCCAAAAATATTTGGACAGTGACACAAGTTTTGTTATTTTAGCTGTTTACGAAAACATATTCAGGATACAATTATATAATCAATATGGGCTTAAAGTGCAGACTCTCAGCTGTAATTTGAGAGTATTCACATCCAAATTGGAACAAGGGTTTAGGAATTATAGCTCTTTAATATGTAGCTTGTGGTCGACACACATACAGGACCTGTTTTGTGACTCACATTTTAGGTCAGAACAAAGTAAGAGGCTTCCTTGGTGATTACAGGAAGCTGCAAGAATCTTAGCTTTGGTATGCAAGGCCTGAGACTGTGGGGGGTTTAATTAAAGGATTAAAGAAGGGATGCATTGTAGACAGTGGAAGTGATATCATGGAGAGACGATGCATTGTTACTGTCTTTATAATGCAAGGTGATTCATGTGACGTGTGAACTGTAAGAGTCCTGATATTTAAGGACAAGAGTTTCCTGTGTGGCTCTCTGACAGCTTTGAGACGATGGTGATGTGAATAAAGCTGACTTGAGAGAGAACTCTGCCTCGTCATTCTCACATATCCACACTGGTGACCCGAGACGTATCATGCAAGAGGAGAATTCCCCCGGGCCAGCCTCGTCAGGAGCCCCCAGCCAAGAAAATGCCGCTACAGTCCAGCTACCGGACTTCTGGCAGAACAATCCGCGCTCCTGGTTCAACGCGGTTGAGGCGCAGTTCAACCTCCGGGGAATATCGGTAGACGCCACAAAATTCTACCACGTAGTCGCAAAGCTGGACAACAACACGGCCCAGCATGTGGGGAGCCTGATCAACCAGCTGCCGGACAGCGACAAATACGGCACTTTGAAGGCTGCACTCATCCAGCAATTCACCCCCTCCGCGGAGGAGCGAGCAGAGAGGCTCCTGGCGCTGACGGAGTCGGAAAATGACATGCCCGCGAACCTGATGGAGAAGTTGTTGAGGTTGAAAGACTCTGACGACGATCACTTCATTTTCACCCACTTCTTCCTCAGGACTCTACCGGCAGCAGCGAGAGCGACCCTGGCCAGTTCGCCACTGTGGGCCTACGGGACTACTGCGCGCTGGGCCGAGAGGCGCAGCGGATTGTCAACGCCACCAAGCGGCGAGCTGCCACGGCCGCTGCAGCAGAACTCGGCGCGACGACCGGAGACGACAGGAGGCCAGAGGCAGCGGTGCCAGACTCACCGACAGCGGCGGCGGCAGGGGCCAGGGAACGCGGATCGGAGGTCCTTTGTTTCTACCATTGCCGTTTCGCAGAGAGGGCACGCAAGTGTGTACCACCGTGCCAGTTCGGGCGTTCGGGAAACGCCAAGACCGGGGGTCGGTAGCAGCCGCGGCCCTCGGGGAGGAGAACAAGCTGCTCTACTTGTCGGACGCACGCTCGGGGAGGCAGTTCCTCGTCGACACAGGCTCCCAGTTGAGTTTTATCACACCTTCCTACGCGGACAGACTAGCGGGTTCCGGAGGTCCCCAGGTGACAGCAGCGAACGGCTCGGAGATTAAGACCTTTGGTGAGAAGACTCTGCTTCTGTCTCTACACGGCCGTACATTTGAGTGGACTTTTGTTGTAGCAGCATTAAATTTCAATATGTTAGGGTCTGATTTTTTGTGCTCACATGGTTTGTTGGTTGATCTCGCTAACAGGCGCCTGGTTAATGCACTGTCTTTTGATTCTATCCCCTGTACAGCACGAGTGGCCCCGCCAACAGCACAAGCCAACGTCACAGCTGCCAGCGGTAAGTTCCACACACTTCTCACTCAGTTCCCAGCACTCACGGTCCCCACATTTTCGGCAACAGTCGCTAAACACGGGGTGGAGCATTTTATTACCGCTACCGGACCGCCCGTTTTTGCAAAAGCTCGGCGCTTGGACGCAGTTAAAATGGCCATAGCGCACGAGGAGTTCGCCAACCTGGAGAGGTTGGGCATTATCAGACGTTCAAACAGTCCTTGGGCTTCCCCGCTGCACATGGTCCCGAAAGCTGACGGATCATGGCGACCTTGCGGGGATTTCCGCAGGTTAAACAACGCCACAGCGCACGACTGCTACCCAATCCCGCATATCCAAGATTTTTCCGTTCATTTGGCAGGGGCGCGCGTTTTTTCTAAAATAGACTTGGTCCGCAGTTACCACCAAGTCCCAGTGCGCGCTGAGGACATACCCAAAACAGCGGTAATAACTCTGTTTGGCCCATTCGAGTTTTTACGCATGCCATTCGGACTTAAAGGGGCTGCTCAGATGTTCCAACGCATGATGGACGCGGTGCTTCGCAATCTCCCTTTCGTGTTCGTCTACTTGGATGATATTTTAGTAGCCAGCGCGTCCGAAGACGAACACGTAAAACACCTGGCCACTGTTTTCCGAAGGTTGGGAGATCACGGGTTAATAATCAGCCCAGCGAAGTGTCAGTTCGGGGTGGCACAGATCGATTTTTTAGGACACCGCGTCTCCCCCGAAGGAGCAGTTCCGCTTCCTGACAAAGTGCGCGCGGTGGCAGACTTTCCCCGGCCGCAGTCAGTCAGGACGTTGCAGGAGTTTTTGGGAATGGTGAATTTTTATAACCGTTTTCTCCCCCGCGCGGCGCAACTCATGCAGCCGCTGTATGCCGCGCTCAAAAAAAAAGAAACCCGCGGGTAAGGTCGAGTGGTCCCCGGAGCGGGACCAAGCGTTCTCGGAGGTGAAAGCAGCCTTGGCAAAGGCTGCGTTGTTGGCACACCCAGACCCAACGGCCCGCATAGCGCTCACCACTGACGCATCAGATGTGGCCATAGGAGCGGTCGTAGAGCAACATGTAGCCGGGGTTTGGCAGCCCCTCGCATTTTTCAGCAGGACCTTGCGCGACAGCGAACGTAAATACAGCGCGTTCGACAGGGAGCTGCTGGCTCTCCATTTGGCCATCCGCCACTTTCAGTTCTGGCTAGAAGGACGCTCTTTCACCGCGTTTGTTGACCACAAACCGCTAACATTCGCAATGGCCAAGGTTTCTGAACTGTGGTCAGGCCGGCAACAGAGACAGCTGGCCACGATATCAGAGTTTACCACTGATATTCGGCATGTGGCGGGCAAACTGAATGTAGTGGCAGATTGCCTCTTGCGCGCTGTGGCGGCCCCAGTCAGCGTTGGAGTAGATTACGCAGTCATGGCCGCGGAGCAGGTTAGTGACGCGGATGTGCGCGCACTTAAGTCTGGACCAACAGGGTTAAGGCTGGAGAGCAGGGTGTTGCAAGACGGTATGCCCCCCCAATCTGCGATGTCTCCACCGGACGGCCGCGTCCAGTAGTACTGGTCGTGTGGCGCTGCCGCGTTTTTGACTCAATTCATTCTTTGGCGCACCCGGGAGTGCGCGCGTCGGTCAAAATGGTAGGAGAGAAATTTGTGTGGCTGAGCCTTCGCAAACAGGTTAAAAAGTGGGCAGCAGCCTGCACGGCGTGTCAACGAGCCAAAGTACACAGGCACATGAAGGCTCCTTTGGAGCCGTTTCACATTCCGGCCAAGAGGTTCGATCACGTTCATGTGGACCTCGTGGGACCCCTCCTGCCATCACAAGGGTGCACACACCTTCTGACAATGGTCTGGCCTGAAGTGGTCCCGCTGGCATCAACCACGGCCGAGGAGGTGGCGCGCGCGTTTTTAACAGCTTGGGTGGCGCGTTTCGGCGTTCCGTCGGACATTACGTCCGACAGAGGCCCTCAATTTGTGTCCGAGCTTTGGTCGACAATGGCCCGCAGCCTGGGTGTCACAATTCACCGCACAACTGCGTACAATCCGCAGGCTAACGGGTTATGCGAGCGTTTTCATAGGTCATTGAAAGCAGCTCTCAGAGCATCACTGACGGATTCAAATTGGGTAGACAAGTTACCGCGGGTGTTATTGGGGTTGCGTTCTGCACCAAAAGAGGACTTAGAAGCCTCCCCAGCGGAGCTCGTGTTTGCGCAGCCACTTCGGCTGCCTGGGGATTGTCTCCCAGATAACCCTGCACCAGACGCCTCCCCGTCTCAGCTGTTGCGGAGTAATATAGAATCAAGCACGCTGCCCGGCCCCGCGCACCACAGTTTTCCGCACGTTTTTGTGCCTAAAACTTTGAAGAACACAGAGTTTGTTTTTGTCAGACACGATGCGCACCGAACCCCACTGCGACCACCTTATGACGGACCGTTCAGAGTGCTAGAAACAGGGGACAAGCAGTTTTTGCTAGATTTGGGGGGTAGGAAAGAGAAAGTTGGCATAAACAGACTCAAACCCGCTTTTGTGGTGGCAGATGAGCAGGTGCTGTTGGCGAGGGCCCCGCGGCAAGGTAGACCACCGCGGGGGGCTTCACAGAGTAATGTTTCCCCAGAACACCCACAGGTGCTGACAAAAGGTTTCCACCCCCAGACGGCAAACCCCCAGCGTGACAGCGCCGCAGAGACGTTGAATCCCAGCTACAGCAGATACGGCAGGAGGCTGAAGCCTATACAGCATGTGGACTGATGTGTATTGATACTGTCACGGCATGCATGTTGTTATTTTCTTGTTTGTTCTGTTTTTTCTAAAATGTTGGGGGGGCTCTATTTGTGTGGTGGACACACATACGGGACCTGTTTTGTGACTCACATTTTATGTCAGAACAAAGTAAGAGGCTTCCTTGGTGATTACAGGAAGCTGCAAGAATCTTAGCTTTGGTATGCAAGGCCTGAGACTGTGGGGGGTTTAATTAAAGGATTAAAGAAGGGATGCATTGTAGACAGTGGAAGAGATATCATGGAGAGAGGACGCATTGTTACTGTCTTTATAATGCAAGGTGATTCATGTGACGTGTGAACTGTAAGAGTCCTGATATTTAAGGACGAGAGTTTCCTGTGTGGCTCTCTGACTGCTTTGAGATGATGGTGATGTGAATAAAACTGACTTGAGAGAGAACTCTGCCTCGTCATTCTCACATCTCCACAAGCTGCCTCTTTTTCAAGGGACCAAAAGTAATTGGACAATTGACTCAGAAGGCTGCAAAAAAAAAATAACAAGGCTGCATGGGCTCTTCTCTCATTAA
Source organism: Pholidichthys leucotaenia (assembly GCA_020510985.1). Taxonomy (NCBI): domain Eukaryota; kingdom Metazoa; phylum Chordata; class Actinopteri; order Cichliformes; family Pholidichthyidae; genus Pholidichthys; species Pholidichthys leucotaenia. The sequence goes on along the minus strand of CM035847.1, from coordinate 284,095,939 downwards.
CCTGTCATCAATTAAGCAGTTAAAAGGTCTGGAGTTGATTCCAGGTGTGGCGTTTGCATTTGGAAGCTGTTGCTGTGAACACACAACATGCGGTCAAAGGAGCTCTCAATGGAGGTGAAACAGACCATCCTGAGGCTGAAAAAAAAAAAAAGAAGAAATCCATCAGAGAGAGAGCAGAAATGTTAGGAGTGGCCAAATCAACAGTTTGGTACATTCTGAGAAAAAAAGAGTGCACTGGTGAGCTTGGGAACTCAAAAAGGCCTGGACGTCCACGGAAGACAACAGTGGTGGATGATCGCAGAATCTTTTCCATGGTGAAGAACAACCCCTTCACAACATCCACTCAAGTGAAGAACACTCTCCAGGAAGTAGGTGTATCAGTATCTAAGTCTACCATAAAGAGAATACTTCATGAGAGTAAATACAAAGGATTCACCACAAGGTGCAAACCATTAATCAGCTTCAAAAATAGAAAGGCCAGAATTGACTTTGCCAAAAAACACCTGAAGAAGCTAGCCCAGTTCTGGAACAGCATTCTTTGGACAGATGAGACTAAGATCAACCTGTACCAGAATGATGGGAAGAAGAAAGTTTGGAGAAGAATTGGAACAGCTCATGATCCAAAGCACACCACATCTTCTGTAAAACATGGTTCAGGCAGTGTGATGGCATGGGCATGCATGGCTTCCAGTGGCACTGGGTCACTTGTGTTTATTGATGATGTGACAAAAGACAGAAGCAGCTGGATGAATTCTGAAGTGTATAGGGATATACTTTCTGCTCAGATTCAGCCAAATGCAGCAAAGTTGATTGGACGGCGCTTCACAGTACAGATGGACAATGATCCAAAACATACTGCAAAAGCAACCCAGGAGTTTTTTAAAGCAAAGAAGTGGAATATTCTGCAATGGCCAAGTCAATCACCAGATCTCAACCCAATCAAGCATGCATTTCACCTGCTCAAGACAAAACTTAAGGCAGAAAGACCCACAAACAAGCAACAACTGAAGACAACTGCAGTAAAGGCCTGGCAAAGCATCACAAAGGAGGAAACCCAGCGTTTGGTGATGTCCATGGGTTCCAGACTTCAGGCAGTCATTGCCTGCAAAGGATTCTCAACAAAATATTGAAAAGTAACATTTTATTTAGGGTTATGTTTATTTGTCCAATTACTTTTGAGCCCCTGAAATGAGGAGCGTTTGTATAAAAATAGCTACAATTCCTACATGTTTAATCATATATTTTTGTTCAACCCCTTGAATTAAACCTTAAAGTCTGCACTTCAATTCGGTTGTAGTTGTTTCATTTCAAATCCAATGTGGTGGCATGCAGAGCCCAAATCATGAAGATTGTTTCACTGTCCAAATATTTCTGGGCCTAACTGTATTATCAGTGGCAAGGACAGGCCTAGACAAACTGACTCCAGTATCTGTTGCAGTGACTGACCAGACGATAGGTTTGTTTATTTCTGCTCTTTGTGTAGTGCATGTCACGAGGCACCGACTGGCAAAAGTCCACCACAGACCTTGCGACAGATGTGCTTATCTGCCAGGATGTCCAGTCTCACCCCGTATAACTGGGAGTGGTCCACCACAGACCTGGTTTTACCCACGAGGTGTTTTTCTCCCTCCGAGATGCGCAGGACAGTTGACTTCCTTATGCAACCTTCCTCTGCTGTCTGAAGTACCTCCAGTCAGAGGACACAAACATCTTTAAATGCAGCGCAGTCTCCGGCTACAGGACCAGGGTGGAAGATCTTCTTCTTCTCTCGGTTGCTGGCAGATAGCAAACAACTGAAAGGTGCATACCGCCACCTACTGTACAAGAGTGTGTAACATTATGTCATCTGAGCCCGACCCCTAAATTCTATGACTTAATCCTGTGTTATTTAAAAAAAGAGAAAAGAGCCCTCCTCGTGATTCTGATTGCCTCTCCATCTCCATCTGTTCCCAGAATCCCAGTTAAATCCCATTCCCTACTGGCTTCTCAAACTTCATTTTTCATTATCTGTCTTTTGTTTCCGTATTTGTGACAGTGTAATAAGATGTGCTCGACATGTGCACAGACTCACTTGCAGCGCTAAAAACCATACAGACACCAAAATCCACAAGGGAAGACCCGGTGATTGAGCTATACCACAGTTCATCCAGGGCACCCAGGGGTGGTGGAGAAGCCCAGTCCTGTTGGGTTCCTGCACATGAAGGGCCGAAAGGGAATGGCTGCACAGACAAACCAGCAAAAAGCGACTCTTGGAAAAGAAACAACCACACCATTGTCTCCTGGAAAAGGCGAAGGGAAAGCAGCAATCAAGAAGAAAGGAATCGAGCTAAGGCAAAAAAGATGGGACGAAGATCACAAAGGCAGATCGCATTACAAAATACAAAAATCTATTGCAACAAAGAACTCCACAACAACTAAAAGGAGGGAAGACATCATTATGGCAAGACTCAGACAGGTGCTCACTAAAGAATCAGATACCAGAGTCAGGTCAATGTGCCCCTATGCACAGCCACCCCTGTACCTTTACCACTGTTTAGACAAATTCACGATTTTTCATCTAACATCTCTTCCACAACATTTCCATTGTTATCTGTATGTGTGCTTCCCCACAGGCTATTATGGGCATTAGAGTCTCCACATCATACCTCTTTCATATGCCCTTCCCCTGCCATAACACTGAAAATATCTGCTGTTAACTTCCTACATGGGTTGTAATAATTAATAAGCACAATATTTCCTTGTCCGTTTGGCCTACATATTTCAATAATATTACACTCTATATCCTCAGGGGAGTGAATCACCCTATACGCCACGCCATCTTTAATGAAAGTGGCATATCCACCTTCATTTACAGTGTTAATTCTATCCTCTCTGATTGAACTGTATCCTGGAATAACAAAATCTAAGTGAGGTTGAAGCCATGTCTCCTGTAGACAATGGTATTTCTTTTGCCAAGTGCACTTTTTGCTAATTTGTCTGCACAGTCATTCCCCTTCAACCCTTCATGTGCAGGAACCCAACAAAACTGAACTTCTTCACCACCCCTGTGTACCCTAAATAAACTGTGATATAGTTCAATCACCAAGTCGTCCCTTGTAGATTTTAGTGTCTGTTTGGTTTTTAACGCTGCAACTGAGTCCGTGCATACCACCACCCGGTCCGGTCTGACCTCCTCCACCCACTGCGAAGCAATAATTATTGCTACCATCTCTGCTGTAAACATGGATGCACTGTTGGAGAGTCTTTTTGAGATGGTCACTTTAAACTCTGGAATGTACACTCCAACTCCAACAGAGCCCTCTTTGTTCTTTGAACCGTCAGTATAGAGCTGTATGTAGTTATAGTAATTGTTCCTGAGGTAAATGCTTGTATTAACACCAACTTCACTCATATGCCAGTCCTTTTTCCTCATTAGCAGACTAATGTCTACTTCTTTTCCCAGAAACAGCCAAGGGGGAACATTACTCACTGGACTGGTGGTAGCTATATCAATAATGTGTAGTCCATACATTATGGCTTTTCTTTCAATTGTCCACCCAAACCTGTGTGCCTGGAAGTTAGAATATTCCCAGCAGTCTTATAGTGTTATTTTTGAAATATTCGCTTCCTCACTTCCTTTCAGCTTGACCCAGTATGATAATGCGAGTTTATCTCTTCTCAAATCCAATGGCCTTTCTCCTGCTTCTATTAAAACTGCATTGTTTGGTGTTGTTTTGACGGCTCCAGTTCACAGGCAAAGCGCTCTATGCTGCATTCTATTTTTTTGCAGCATTGTCTTTGCTGCTGTGCCATAAATCATGCATCCATAGATCGACAATAGACTATGGATGCATGATCCATAGTCTATTGTCGATCTCATTAGTGCTCTGTAAATGTCAATTAAAGCCTGTTTATCTCCACCCCGTTCGTGTCCAGCTACAGCTTTTATGAGATTAACGACTTTTTTGCACTTTGTCTCCAGATTTTCAACATGAACTCTCCATGTGTATGAACTATCAAACCACAATCCTAGATATCTGAACTCACTTTCTCTATTGGTTGATTGTATAATGTTAATGGTTCTGTAGCAGTTATGCGTTTTTTTTTGTGAAAGTCATATAGCAGGTTTTACTGATTGAAAATTTAAATCCCCACTCATATGACCATTTTCCACTTTCTCCATTGCTTTCCTGATGTTTTTGAACACAAATTTCTCATTTCTTCCCCTCGTCCATATGGCTCCATCATCTGCATATAGTGCTGTTTTGATGGATTTTTAACTTTAACTTTTAATTTTAACTGACACCCTTTTCCCACTCATTTTTTAAAATATACCCCAGACATCACCTAGCTCTGTTTTCCTACCAAGGGTGGAACAAAATTCTCTCCATGTTGACCTTCTCCTGTTTTTAATAATCCTTCGAGCTACTGCCCTTTTCTTTTTATACTTGATTAGGTTTTCACTAGTCATATTCTTCCTCAGCTCTCTGAATGCCTTAGTTTGCTCTTTTATTGCAATACTAGATTCGTCATTCCACCAGGGTGCAACCTTCTTCCTACCCTGTGTTGTTTTCTTAGGTATACTTGCTATTGCAGCATTCAGAATATGATTGGTTACCTGACTTGAACATCTTCTATACCACCTTCTAATGTTACCAAATGACATGATTGAACATAGTATTGCCTAAATTTTCCCCAATCTGCCTTGTCAAAACACCATCTTGTCAAACATCTTCACTCTTGTATACACACCTCAGTAATGACTGTAAGCATTGGGAAGCGATCACTTCCCATAGTTGTCCTGTTCATAACCGTCCATTCACAGGTGCTCACTAAAGAATCAGATACCAGAGTAAGGTCCATCCATCCATCTTCTTCCGCTTAATCCTTTTTGGGTCGCGGGGGTGGGGGGGCTGGAGCCTATCCAGCATCTTTTGGGCAAAAAGCAGGGTACATCCTGGACAGATCACCAGTCCATCGCAGGGCCAACACAGAAAGACAGACAACCATTCACTTTCACATTCATACCTAAGGATAATTTAGAATCCCCAGTTTTTGATGCAATTAACCTAACTTGCATGTTTTTTTGGAATCTGGGAGGAAACCGGAGAAATCCCGGAGTAAACCCACGCTGACACGGAAAGGTCAATACATGATAATGTGCCCCTATGCACATCCACCCTGGTACCTTCACCACTGTTTAGACAAATTAGAGATCTCATGGACTTAAATATAGGTGAACACTGATTAAGAAACTAAGAGACTACGATAATCCATATCCACACACATGGCAAGAAATGTCCTTTTTGTGACATAACATGATAATGTACTCATGACTGACTTTAGTAGAAATCAATCATCCCCAATTGGAGGAAGTCATTTGACACAGAGAAAAGAAATTCAGACTCTGAAAATATCTCATTATGCTGAATGCAAACTACAAGAGATAAGATAAGATAAGATAAGCCTTTATTAGTCCCACAACGGGGAAATTCCAGGATTGCAACAGCACAGGGATAGCAACACTCAGAGCAACAATCAGAAGGCAAGAAAAAAAAAACAAGCAAGCAAGAGCAGCTAATAAACATATGTACGTATTACTATAAAATATATATATATACACACACACACAGACACACAGTGCAGAGCATTGTAGCTGGATGGAATAAATATATGAATATATGAACACACAGTGCAGAGCATTGTAGCTAGATGGAATAAATATGTAAATATATAAACACCCACAGTACGGAGCATTGCAGCTAGGTGGAATAAATATGCAAGTATATAAACACACACAGTGCGGAGCAATGTAGCTAGATGGAATAACATGTAGATATATAAATATATAAACACCCACAGTACGGAGCATTGCAGCTAGACGGAACAAATATGCAAATATATAAACACACACAGTGCAGAGCATTGCCGCTAGATGGAATGAAACAGCATAACCGTCTACCCAGCTATCCTGCATGGTATGATTATGTGCCCATACACACTCTCACCCTCCATAGCGACCGGCATGCTCCTAGTTGTATGCCGGAGAGGACCACTGTGCAAGTCTATTGCATCTTCTGCATTCAAAAAACTATTAGTTTGTTACGTCTTTTTTGCTATCTCTGCGAGCAGCCCTGCTTAGGTTGTACAGTCTGACAGCCGTTGGTAGGAAGGACCTACGAAACCCTCTCGGTTGTGCACCTGGGATGATGTAGTCTGCTGCTAAATGAGCTCCTCAGTGCATTCAGTATGTCCTGCATAGGGTGGAACTCGGACTCCAGCAGAGATGACAGTTTAGCCACCGTCCTTCTCTCTCCTATCTCCTCCATCGGATCAAGGCGCTGCCCCAGGACAGAGCTAGCTTTCTTAATCAGTTTGTTCAGTCTCTTCCTATCGGCTGCAGTAATGCCACTGCCCCAGCAGACCACTCCAAAAGTGATGGCTGATGCCACCACCGTGTCATAGAATGACTTCAGCAACGCCCCTTGTACACCAAAAGACCTGAGTCTCCTCAGCAGGAACAGCCTGCGCTGTCCCTTCTTGTAGAGTGCATCAGTATTGTGTGACCAGTCTAGTTTATTGTTCAGATGAATACCCAGGTACTTATAGGATGTCACCATCTCAATCATCTCACAATGATATTGATCCTGACAACCACTTCTTCAAAAATATTCATAATCACTGTGAATATTACACGAAAAAGCAATTTAAAAGTCAAGTGCAAGTAGATGGTAAATTATCACTAATTCACTTTAACAGCAGAAGTCTTAAAAACTTTCCACAGATTCAGGACTATTTAAAACAGCTAGATAGAAAATTTACAGCTATCACAGTCTCTGAAACTTGGCTCAATGAAGAGCAAGCTTCTTTGATGGCAATAGAGGGATATCAGATGTTCCATATTAACAGATCTCAAAAAAAGGGTGGTGGTGTTGCACTGTATATTGATGAACTGTATTGGTGTAAACTTGTAAATGGAATGTCCTTTGCACTACCAGGGATTCTGGAATGTGTTACTGTTGAGACTGACCAAGATAAAACAAAAAAATCTAATTACAAGTTGTAAATATAGAATGCAGGGAACTTGCATTGAGACATTCAGAGATAAGTTAGTCAAGCTGCACAATAGCACAACTAATAAGAAAATGGTTGTAATCAGTGGAGACTTCAATATTGATTTACTAAATCCATTTCAACAAAATGTAGTTACAGAGTTCATGGATTCTATGTACAGCATGAGTCTATATCCTACAATAACACATCCCAGTAGAATCACAGTCCACACTGCTACACTTATTGACAACCTGTTTGTTAATATTATTGATAAGAAAATAGAAAGTGGATTATTGATAAATGACATAAATGACCATCTGCCAGTCTTTGCACTTATCCATGGCCACACGGGGGCCAATACAGAAAAAAACTTTAAAATCTTTCAGACACAAATCACAAAATGGAATCAGTTCTTTTACAGAAGACCTGCTGAAGCAATACTGGACAAAAGTCTATGTATCAGATGTAAATGAAGCCTACAATACATTCATGAACATTGTAACCGCTCTTTATAATGAAAAAAAATCGTCCATTAGTAAAGAAAAAGCTTAAACAGAAATTTGTCGATTAGCCATGGTTAACCAAGGGATTACAAAAAGTGTGTAAAAAGAAAAATTCACTCTATAAAGTTTTTCTAAAGAAAAGGACAAAGGAAGCAGAGCAGCGCTATAAAACATACAAAAATAATTTAATATATAATGAGATGTAGTAAAAGAGACTATTACAGTAAAGAACTGGAGAAAAACAGATAACTCTAAAAATACATGGACAATACTTAACAATATTCTTAAAAATAAAAACAGAAATACAAGCTACCAAACCAATCTTTCTAAAAAAAAAAAAAAAAACAAAAAAACCTCAGAGTGTGAAAGCAGTCTCACCTGCAGATGAATTTAATAATTTTTTTGTTAACATTGGTCCTAATTTGGCATGAGAAATACCCATTACGGCACCTATAGGTGACACAATAAGCAAAAACATTGCTACGTGTCTCTACTGCTGATTATCGAACGAAATTATGGATTTAATAAGCTGGGCTTTGAACGCAATTGACACTATTTTTTCAACGAGGAAAAGTGCCCCGGGGGAGGTAGTTTGCCCCGCAGGAACAGCGGCTGCGGGCTATTTGAAGGACACAAGTAATTGGAAACTCTTGTGCCTGTGTGATCTCTCTATCGAAGATGTTGAAGATTTATACATCTTCGTAGCAATGGTAATCGGAATCTTTCTGATTGGATCTGGGATTGTTCTGGTGTACCGTAAATTGATGAAGATGGAGGGAGCCTATCAAAATGCTGACCAGGCGAGGCTTAACCATCAAATTGAACAATTGGACAGGACTCTGACAGCGGCTAATGGAGAACTGTCTAGGAAAATGGATTACATCATGATCACGCTGAGAGCCGTCCATGAAGAATTCAACGTCCAGCACTGAAGGATTAAAGTACTGAATCTGTAAGAGAATATAAAGTTTTTTTTTCTCTGGGAACAGTACTATTCGACTTATCTGACCTGCCCCTTACAATCAAGTCCTCCAGATTATCTGCAGTTTTTTGTTTTCAAAACATTTGAGCTGCATTGACTCTTATGGACAGCCAGCTGCCTGGCACAAGGACAAAGTGCCAGATGCTAGACACAACATCTCCTGCTGAAGAGACTTTGTTGTTCTTAACTGATATAAACACCTTCACTCAACACTATACTCACACTGACTCAAAAACTGATGAGAAGATCATTCATTCACTGCTCTCTTTGTGTCCTTGTATACATTCTATTGTCTGCTAATTGTGCATTGAGGGCTTTTTTTCTTGTAATCATAATATTGATCATCTATGACCTGTATTCTGACAATCAATGCTTTTTTGCTCTCTCCTATTGTGTTTATCCTTTTCTTCCCTATGCTTCCTGTTCCTAGTCTGCTGACAGGCGCGTTATCGACGCTGCCGCGTCACCGGAAATGCATGTCGTTTTCAGTGTCAAGTGAAATCCCTCGTATGTTATCAGTTGTTTACTGTTAATGTACTTGGCAATAAATCCTTTTCTGAGTTCTGAGTTCTGAGTACAAAAGACTCCAGCTTCATAAACAACACAGATGAGAAAGAGGTAATTGAAATTGTTAAATCGTTTAAAAGTAAAATATCTACTGATTGTGGTGGCATTGACATGCTTTTAGTCAAAACTATCATTGAATGCTTAGTGAAGCCACTAACATATATCTGTAACCTGTCTCTTCAAACAGGTATATTTCCCAACGCAATGAAAATACCCAAAGCGATTCTGATATACAAGACGGGTGACAGAGGGTAATTTTCAAACTATAGGCCTATTTCACTATTGCCGCAATTTTCTAAGATACTTAAAAAATATTCTGTGAGAGAATTGACAACTTTATAATGAATAATTTATTGTGTGAGCAACAACATGGGTTCAGACACAAGAGGACAACTGCATTTGTGCTAATGGAATTTATAGAAAAAATATCAACTGCTGTAGAAAATAAAAGAGTATTCAGTTGGGGTATTCCTGGATCTTAAAAAAGCATTTGATACAGTGGATCATAAATCACTGTTAAAGATAAAATTATGGTATTGGGGGGAGGGTAGCACTGTCCTGGTTATGTAGTTACTTAAAGAACAGATTTCAGTATGTACTGTATGTGTTGGTAGCAAAAACTCACAGTTACTGAAGGTTACTTGCGGAGTCCCACAGGGTTCAGTTTTGGGGCCATTGTTATTCAATATGTATATAAATGATATATGTAAAGTTTAGGGAAAAAATGGATTTAATACTGTTTGCAGATGACACTAATTTATTATGGAGTGGAAGCAATTTGGAACAACTTTTGGATACATTCGGAAAGGAATTAAGAAAGCTCAAACTGTGGTTTGATTCAAACAAATTAACGCTCAATTTAAGTAAGACAAAGCTTATAATTTTTAACAACCATCACAACAACTCAGTATCTAAACTCAGTGTAAATGGTGTAGAGATTGAAAGGGTATCCAAAATTAAATTCCTTGGAGTAATAATTGATAAACTGTGTTAGAAGTCACATATTAATTATATTAAAGGTAAAATATCCAAATCAATTGCAATACTACACAGAGTGAAATATTTGCTGAATCAACCCACACTATATATTTTGAATCATTCATTAATACTCCCATACATGACATATTATACTGAAGTATGATGGGGAAATACATATAAAACAAACATATATCCAGCCTTTATGCTTCAGGAGAGAGCTATTAGAATAATAAGCAAAGCTGCTTACAGGGAACCAACAACATAACCAACATAACCAACATAACCAATATAACCAACATACAAGCTCTCAAGTTGAAAGATCTGGTTAATTTTAAAACTGCAGCAATAATGTTTAAAGTGAAGAATCTAGCACTGCCCGCAAATATCCAAAAGTTGTTCCAAATAAGGGAGAAACAATATCATTTCAGAGGAACATATATATTTCAAAAACCTTCAGTGATAACTACCACCAAGCAACACTGTATTTCAGTGCAAGGAGTCAGACTGTGGAACGCTTTTGGACCTGAATTAAAATCATGTACAACGCTTGGACAATTTAAACAAAAACTAAAGAAAGATATACTCCAAACATATATACAAAACAATATGTAAAATCACATAAGGATTATCATATCCAGTCTGTGTTGTGCTGTTGCTTAGTTTTTTGTCACGTTGTGTCTTGGCTTTGTTCTGATTTGTAATCACTTTTATTTTGTTTTCCTTTTGAATTCTTAGATGGAACATGGGTGGACAATATAAGATGCGGCTTCAGCCATCACCCATTTCGGATAATTTATGTTGAATTATATAATCTGAGGAGTTATTGTTTAATTTGACCTTGTTGGATTTTTTTTCTTCCCTTTGTTATATTATTCCATTCCTTTGTTTTAATCTTTTAATCCAATCTATCCGAAATAAAGATTCATTCATTCATTCAAATTAACAATCTTTCATCTAACACCTCTTCCACAACACTTCCATTGTTATCTGTATGTGTGCTTCCCCACAAGCTATTATGGGCATTAAAGTCTCCACACTATACCGCTTTCATATGCCCTTCCCCTGCCATAACACTGAAAATATCTGCTGTTAACTTCCTACATGGGTTGTAATAATTAATCAGCTTAATATTTCCTTGTCCATTTGGCCTACATATTTCAATAATATTACAGTCTATATCCTCAGGGGAGGGAATCACCCTATACGCCAGGCCATCTTTAATGACAGTGGCACATCCTCCTCCATTTACAATGTTAATTCTATTCTGTCTGATTGAACTGTATCTTGGAATAACAAAATCTAATTGAGGTTGAAGCCATGTCTCCTGTACACACACTGCCTGTGGAACAACTTGTAGTTCGTAAAGATACTTCTTGAGTTCTTGTCCGTTTGCTATAAGCCTCCTCGCATTCCACTGTAGTATGTATAGTACCATAATTAAGGTCTTGTTTCAGCATGTGCAGTCTCCCCAGTTTCAGCTTTCAATAAAGCATGAATCTGGTCAGCTGTGATATCTTTCACATCTAGGAAGCTTCCTGCTGCTTCCACAATGGTTTTGATTCTTTCACTTTTCTTCTTTAGCTGTGCAGCAACATTCATGGTGTGGCAGATAAAAGCTATCAAGTTTGTCCTCTTAACTATCAATGTGTCATCATCCATTTTGCATTTGTGAACACAAATATTCCTTGCAGTGGCACAATCCTGTACTTGCATGGGACCCGTTGATTGCTGGGATTCCATTTGAACTGAACTTCTTTGAGGAAGACCTGCTGTGTTTCTGACTATTCCTGCCTCTCTGGAATGTATACTCCGTCAACAGAGCCCTCTTTGTTTTTAGTAACTTCTTCTTCTTTTAGATTTGATTGGTGGTTGGCAACCAGCTTACAGGTGCATTACCGCCACGTACTTCACTCTATATCATCACTCTATCTGGTCAGGAGCTGTAGTCCTTCTATCATCATTGCTGTGTCCAATCAAACCTCAACTGTATCTTCAGACATCACTCTTCTTCGTCTCCTCGTACTTCACTCTATATCATCACTTCACACATCTTGGCGCCACGGCCCCCAGAGGGGCCGCCTTGTTCTTAGTAACTTCTTCTTTTAGATTTGATTGGTGGTTGGCAACCAGCAAACAGGTGCATTACCGCCACTGACTTGATTATCATCACTCTATATCTTTATATAAGGAATTCTGAACAACTCCTTATGTGTGAAAAAAGAATCTGTCCTTGGACTGTGTCCTAGGTGTGGCTAGGTCGGCAGTCGACTCTGTATCATTGTTCTTAGTAACTTCACTCACTCAATGTTTTGTACCTGCCTTGAGTTCTATTCTGTAACATCCCATGCATGTGTATGTGATGACATCACAGTGTGTCTTTTGAAGCTGTGATGACATCACAGTGTGTCCTTTGAAGCTGTGATTATATCATACTAGTGCATACCTGTGCATGGCCATGCATATCTGTGCATGCCCGTAGAAACCAAGTACAAGCAAATATTTCTGCATGCCCGTAGAAAGCAGGTGTAAGCAAGCATGCACATCACCACTCGTTCAGTGATGCCTGCCTTTGATCTTTGATGATGGCATAGCAAGTCCTATGATGCCTGCATTTTCTGATTATGTCATAGCGAGCCCTATGATCCTATGATCGTGATTTCTACCTTTGATCTTTGATGTCCTATGATTGTGAGTGATGCCTGCCTTTGATCACACACAGACACACACACAGATTTTCTTGAATCACTCTATACTATGGTGTCTATATGACAGCATATAGACGTCATGTAGAGATCATAGGAACATCATAGGCAATCCAATGATCTAGCGAGTCCAATGGTCATGACAGTGTCTATATGATGTCATATAGACATCATGTAGAGATCATAGGAACATCATAGGTGATCCTATGATCTTTTAGCAAGGCCTATGGTCATGACAGACAGACAGAGATTTCTTGAATTACTAGTGCATACCTGTGCATGCCCGAAGAAACCAAGTATAAGCAAGTATTTCTGCATGCCCGTAGAATTCAGGTGTAAGCAAGCACGTCACGACTCGTTCAGTAATGCCTGCCTTTGATCACTCTATACTACGGTGTCTATATGGCATCATATAGACGTCATGTAGAGATTATAGGAACATCATAGGCAATCCTATGATCTTTTAGCAAGTCCTATGGTCGTGACAGTGTCTATATGACGTCACATAGACATCATGTAGAGCTCATAGGAACATCAGTCCTATGGCGTATATGACATCATATAGACATCATGTAGACATCACAGGCGATCCTATGATTGTTTAGCGAGTCCTATGGTCTATATGACGTCATATAGGCATCATGTACATCTTATGAACATCATAGGACATCATGTAGACATCATAGGAACATCATAAGTGGTCCTATGATCTTTGAGCGAGTCCTATGGTTGGTGACACAGACACACAGATTTCATATAGACATCACAGGACATCATGTAAACGTTATAAGAGGTCCTATGATCTTTCAGCAGGTCCTATGGTCATGACACACAGATTTCTTGAATTAGTTATAGACACTGTGACACACACACACAGATTTTCATGAATCACTCTAAACTATGGTGTCTATATGACATCATATAGACATCATGTAGACGTCATAGGAACATCATAGGCAATCCTATGATCTTTTAGCGAGTCCTATGGTCGTGGCACACAGACATTGACATCATGTAGAGATCATAGGAACATCATAGAGATCATATGCACATCATCGGTGATCCTATGATCTTTTAGCAAGTCCTATGATCGTCACACACACACACACACACACACACACACAGAGATTTCTTGAATTTATAAAGTGATGATGGACGGATGTTTTTTCACACATGGGGAGTTGTTCGGAACTCCTTATACAGGGATGTAGAGTGATGATGGTCAGGTCAGTAGTGGTAATGCACCGGTAAGCTGGTTGCCAACCGCCAATCAAATCTAAAAGAAGAAGATATAGAGTGAAGTACGTGGTGGTAATGCACCTGTAAGCTGGATGCCAACCGCCAATCAAATCTAAAAGAAGAAGAAGAAATAGAGTGAAGTACGTGGCGGTAATGCACCTGTAAGCTGGTTGCCAACCGCCAACCAAATCTAAAGGAAGAAGAAGATATAGAGTGAAGTACGTGGTGGTAATGCACCTGTAAGCTGGTTGCCAACCGCCAATCAAATCTATAAGAAGAAGACGATATAGAGTGAAGTATGTGGCAGTAATGCCAACCGCCAACCAAATCTAAAAGAAGAAGCTATAGAGTGATATGGCCAAAATATAGAGTGATGATACAGAGTGAAGTACATGGCAGTAATGCACCTGTAAGCTGGTTGACAACCGCCAATCAAATCTAAAAGAAGAAGACGATCATCTTTGCTCTCTTTAAGGGAGTTCAGTGCAAACAGCCTTCTGTCAAAGACACACAGATTTCTGTGTGAAGACACTGGTTTGAATTTATTCTGCATTGCTTCATTTCATGATTTTGGGTTTCAGAAGTTATTTTTGCTACAGTATAGAATCACAGCTTTTCGCCTGGACAGCAAACATCTACCTGTGACAGATCACTCTCTTAAAAACAAATCTAAATTTTTAACAAACTTGGGAAAAAACATGGAAGGAACAACCATAACCCCAGGGTTGCCTTTAAAAGACAAGACCTTTGCAGAGGCGTTATCCGATTACCCTGATTTTCTCCCGGCACAGAGCTCTGTCAGTTCAAACATGAAGACCAAGACCATGAAGATCATGGAGGTAGTGACTGCATCCATATCCAAAGGAGTTGAGAGCATGTCATCAGTGGAACATGCTCAGGACCTGGGAAAATCCATATTATCCAAGAAAAAAGAATTGATGAGCATTGCACAGAGGACAGCAATGGCTAAGTTAAGTGTGAAGCGTCTCCAGTCAGACATCCAGAAGACAGAGATGGCCACCGATGAAAGACTAGTATCGATAAATTCTTTTGAGAGAGAAAAGACATTCCTGGTAGAAGAAAAAAGGGAAACTGAAATTGAATCTGTGGATGCCAAAACTTGGTTAGCAAGAGAAAACAAAGCAGAGAAAACCATTCTCTTTAAGAAGGTGACAGAACAAATGGAGACATTCAAGAATGAACTCGCCAAGATTGAAGAGGACCAGAATAAATATGAGATGATGAAAAATATTATGTTTACCCTGCACCTTCTTGGGCAGGAAGCTCAGAAAACAGAGCAAAAAGCCACAGTTGGCAAAGATGATCAGCCCCAAAAGGTTTTAGATTCCAAGCACACAGTGAGTCTGATTCAGGTGCTCCAGGACCAGAACCTTTCTCTGATGCAGAACCAGAACGCCAGTCTGATTAAGTCCAATGAACAAACCATTGAGATCACCCAAAAAAAAATGGATAAGGAAGAAGAGAAGCTAATTATGCAGCTAGAGCACATGGAGTACAGAATTAACTGTGAAAAAGATAGAGTGGCCATGCTCAGAAAGAAGGTTCAGCTCCACCACTCCTTAAAAACACAGGACACGGATCTCTTAGATGCTTTAGCCAGAAACGTGACAGAAGTGTATTCCCGTTGTGTGGGTAAAGATGGGACTGATCTCAGCACCTTGGAGAAGTTGTCAAGTGTTAAGTACCACATGGACCTGCTGCTCGAGCAAATAGACAACATCCCTGAGGAAATAAAGAAAGCGCTGCGCAATATCAAGGAGCGTGAAAAGATGAACCGACAGCGAGAGGAAGCACTGAAACGGAAGCAAGAAAAATACAACGAAGGAATGAAGAAGCACCTTCAGAGAGCCATGTGTGATACCAAGAAGAGAATGGGAAGGAAGCTCATGGCCAGATCCATGCCTGCCACAGAGAAGATTAAAGTTGAAGAGGAAGACAGCGCCTCCACTGAGGAAGACTTTCATACATACCTCTTTGTTGAGGACTCAGATTGAATGGTCAGCATGGTGGTGCAGTGGTTAGCACTGTTACCTCACAGCTAGAAGGTTCCAGGTTCAAATCCCCAGGCTGGCAGGGGCAGAAACCTTTCTGTGTGAAGTTTGCATGTTCTCCTTGTGCTGCGTGGGTTTCCTCCGGGTGCTCCGGTTTCCTCCCAAAATCCAAAGACATGCATGTTAGGTTAATTGGTCATTCTAAATTGTCCCTAGTTATCTGTCTCCTATAGGCCTTTAGGTTAGTACTAGTGAAGCAGTTTGAGTGATCTTTGAGACGAGAAAAAGTGCTATATAAGTACAGGTCCTTATCCCTTAAAAAAAAAAAAAATCATCATATGGTAGTTAAAGTTTGAAGAGGTAACACAGGCAAAATAAATAAATAAAATAATACTAGAAAAGCACTCAGAGAGCGCATACCTCTGCCAAGGCTCCTTCCATCATGGATCACCTCCAAAATGTAATGGGTTCGTTGTAGGCCATGAGCAAGTTTTGGTGAAAATTGCAGCAAACTCTATCCAGTAGTTTTGGAGGATTCTTGCCAACATACTGTGAGAAGATAAGAGCCTTGGTAGAGGAATGCATTCTCAGATCATCACCAAAATGTTATTGGTTCCTCTCTAGGCCAAGGACTACCTCTGCTAAAAACTTCATCCAAATCCATAAAGTAGTTTTGGAGGACTCTTGCTAACACACTGTGAGAAGATAAGAGCCTTGGCGGAGGTATGCATTCTCGGATCATCAACAAAATGTAACAGGTTCCTCTCTAGGCTATGAACCTCCTTTGGTGAAAATTTCATCCAAATCCATCCAGTAGTTTTTGTGTAATCCTGCTGCACAAATTCAAACAAGGTCCTTGGTGGAGGTATGCACTCTCAGATCATCACCAAACTTTAATGGGGTCATCCATGGCCCAAGGGCTATCTCTGGTGAAATTTACATCAAAATCCATCCAGTAGTTTTTGCAAAATCGTGCTAACGGACGGACAAACCTCCCCAATTACATTACCTCCTTGGTGGAGGTGATAAAATACCATTGAGTCACAGAGAAAAGTTCTTGATTAAAGCTTGTCAGCCTTTTCACCATAAAAAAAAAAATAAAAATACAACCCCCCCCCCTCCAAGAAAAAACAAAACCTCAAAACATCCCGCTGGTTCACAGGAAAAAGTCCTTGATTGAAGTTTGTCAGCCTTTTTACCATAAAAAAATAAATAATAAAATAAAAATACAAAACCCTCTCTGCCCCCCCCAAAAAAATAAACAAACAACCCCCCCCAAAAAAAGTCTCCTTTGTGGATCGCCACCTTATTGCGGTGAAGGGGTTTACGTGTCCTAATGATCCCAGGAGCTGGCCCTGGTTGAAGGTCCAGACTAAGAGCGATCCAGTGGTTCCCCATGAAAAAGTAACAGTTAACATCAACTGGCAGCCAGTCTGTTCCTCACATACACTCACCGGCCACTTTATTAGGTACACCTGTCCAACTGCTCGTTAACACTTAATTTCTAATCAGCCAATCACATGGCGGCAACTCAGTGCATTTAGGCATGTAGACATGGTCAAGACAATCTCCTGCAGTTCAAACCGAGCATCAGTATGGGGAAGAAAGGTGATTTGAGTGACTTTGAACGTGGCATGGTTGTTGGTGCCAGAAGGGCTGGTCTGAGTATTTCAGAAACTGCTGATCTACTGGGATTTTCACGCACAACCATCTCTAGGGTTTACAGAGAATGGTCCGAAAAAGAAAAAATATCCAGTGAGCGGCAGTTCTGTGGGCGGAAATGCCTTGTTGATGCCAGAGGTCAGAGGAGAATGGCCAGACTGGTTTGAGCTGATAGAAAGGCAACAGTGACTCAAATAACCACCCGTTACAACCAAGGTAGGCAGAAGAGCATCTCTGAACGCACAGTACGTCGAACTTTGAGGCAGATGGGCTACAGCAGCAGAAGACCACGCCGGGTGCCACTCCTTTCAGCTAAGAACAGGAAACTGAGGCTACAATTTGCACAAGCTCATCGAAATTGGACAATAGAAGATTGGAAAAACGTTGCCTGGTCTGATGAGTCTCGATTTCTGCTGCGACATTCGGATGGTAGGGTCAGAATTTGGCGTCAACAACATGAAAGCATGGATCCATCCTGCCTTGTATCAATGGTTCAGGCTGGTGGTGGTGGTGTAATGGTGTGGGGAATATTTTCTTGGCACTCTTTGGGCCCCTTGGTACCAATTGAGCATCGTTGCAACGCTACAGCCTACCTGAGTATTGTTGCTGACCATGTCCATCCCTTTATGACCACAATGTACCCAACTTCTGATGGCTACTTTCAGCAGGATAATGCGCCATGTCATAAAGCTGGAATCATCTCAGACTGGTTTCTTGAACATGACAATGAGTTCACTGTACTCAAATGGCCTCCACAGTCACCAGATCTCAATCCAATAGAGCATCTTTGGGATGTGGTGGAAAGGGAGATTCGCATCATGGATGTGCAGCCGACAAATCTGCGCCAACTGTGTGATGCCATCATGTCAATATGGACCAAACTCTCTGAGGAATGCTTCCAGCACCTTGTTGAATCTATGCCACGAAGAATTGAGGCAGTTCTGAAGGCAAAAGGGGGTCCAACCCGTTACTAGCATGGTGCACCTAATAAAGTGGCCGGTGAGTGTATTTCTTGATCCGTTTGTCAGACTGACCTCAGATTTTATGTGATTTGCTAAGGTTACGAGGATGTGCATTGCCAAATTTCAGCCTCTCCGGATATGTGGAAGTTTAGGAGGGGAAATGTTTATTGAACGTCCGTCCATAGGAAAGCTATCAACGAAACATCATCATCATAGCAGTCTGTTGTGGGCAACGATGACTGTTTCATTTAGGTCTGATCAGATTCCTCCATGCAGCTCTGTCCTTAGCCTTCCGCTGCCAGTAACTCCTGTCTATATCCAACTTCTTCAAGTTTCTTTTTACAGTGTCTTTAAATCTGAGCCTTGGTCTACTCTGATTGTGTTTGCTCTCTCATAACTGTGAGTAGAGCAACTGCCAAGGGAGAAGCTGGTGGTCCATCCTCTCAACATGTCCGCGCCATCTCAGGTTCGTCTGTATCAGCATGTCCTCCATTGATGGTAGGCTAGCTCATTTCAACACTTCTATGTTGGTTATCTTGTCTTTCCATGAGATGCTCATTATGGCTCGAAGGTGTCTCATGTACGCGTGGCGTTTCTTTACCTGCACTCTGTAGACAGTCCAAGTTTCAGCACCGTACAATAGAGTAGCCATGACCATTTCATGAAACTGTTTGCAAAGTATTTGAGTACTGCTAGCTTTCGCTGGACTAGCAGCACATTCTTGGCAGATAAGGGTATTATCAGTGGCAAGGACAAACCAAG
This sequence comes from Pholidichthys leucotaenia, assembly GCA_020510985.1. Lineage (NCBI taxonomy): Eukaryota > Metazoa > Chordata > Actinopteri > Cichliformes > Pholidichthyidae > Pholidichthys > Pholidichthys leucotaenia. Next base: position 284,076,538 of record CM035847.1, on the reverse strand, counting down.
ACAAACTGACTCCAGTATCTGTTGCAGTGACTGACCAGATGATAGGTTTGTTTATCTCTGCTCTTTGTGTAGTGCATGTTACAATGCACCGACTGGCACAGTCCACCACAGACCTTGCGACAGATGTGTTTATCTGCCAGGATGTCCAGTCTTATCCCATGTAACTGGGAGTGGTCCACCACAGACCTGTGGCAGATATTATTTTTAGTTCTGCTAGGATGCCCAGTTTCACCCTCCATGCCCTCGGAAGGGTGGGGATGCCGGTTGAGTCACTGACGGCCTGACCCATGAGACAGGTAGTACCGGTTTTCATGATTATCCAGTAGCAAGCAAGCCAATGCCTGACCTGACAAAAAAAAAGGGGGGGGATGTAAGTCTCAGTTAAAAGCTGCCAATTTCTGACCAAAAAAAGTGTAATTTTATGGGTAAAAAAAAGCTGCAACTTTAGCAAAAAGACAAAAAAAAGGTGTACATTACCAACTGTTTACGACCTAAAATGCTCCAAGTATAAGATTTGAGTAAAATGCTGCAAATTTAAGCATTTTTTTAAACTGCAAATTCAAGAGTAAGAAAAGTTCTAAGTTCATGAGGAAAAAGCTGCAAAATTATGAATAATAAAAAGCTGCAAATTTTCAAGTAAGAAGCTGCACATTTCTGAGTAAAATGGCAGTAACTCTGCAGGAAAATCCTGCAAATTTATGAAAAAAAAAATCCTGACATTTACAACAGAATGTTTCTAATTTTCATGGAAAAGGATGTGATAAATTGGCGTGTGTTGGCCATTTTTAAATGACAGCCGTGAGGAGGAACTAAACGGTGGTGTTTGGTGGTGTTAAATCCTACAGATCTGCACTAATCTGGGGTGACTAAGTGGGTCACCCCAATGTTTATACCTTGAGCTGGGCACATCCAGCAAAAGCTGACTGGATGACCTCAAAGCCCTACCTTGGTCACGGACAGTTGAAATCTCTGACAGATAAACTGGAGCAAGGCCATTAGGAGCTTTAAAAACAAAAAGTAAAAGTTTAAAATTAATTCTAAAATGGACGAAGCCAGTGAAGTGAAAAAAGGATTGGAGTAATGTGCTCTCACCTAGTTGTGTTGGTTAAAAGATGGGCCGCTGCATTTTGCACAAGTTGAAGGCGGCCGAGAGAAAACAGAGATGCCAACATAAAGTGCATTGCAGTAATCAAGTCGAGAAGTGATTAAAGCATGGATGGCCATCTCAAGATCATGACGGCTCAGGAAAGGTTTGGTTTTGGATAACAGACATAATTGATAAAAGCTCATCTTGACTACATTGTCAATCTGTTTATCAAATTTTTCTTTCTTTTCTTCTTCCGGCTTTCAGAGAGAGCAGACGCATTTCTTCTCCTCTCCCCTCTCCTCCCTTCACTGATCCCAGCTTGCTGTGTCCTGTCTGTGTCTTGCTCTTCTTCTCGCTGATCTCGATCCAAATGGAAAATTATGGAATTGAGCTGGGCTTTAAATGCAATTGACACCACTTTTTCAAACAGAAAATCAGGCCCAGGGGAGCCCAAGTATGTGAGAGACTCATGGGACAATTGGATTGACGATGTGGAAGACATCTACCTGTTTGGCCTTATGATCACAGGATTTCTGCTGTTTTGGCTTTGGAGTTTTCCTGGTGTATCGGAAATTAAAGAAGCTGGAAAGAGCTAATCAAAATGCGGACCCGGCGAAGCTCCTTCAACAATTCGACCAGCTGGGAAGAGCACTGATAGCGGCAAATGGTGAACTGAATTTAGGAAGGTGGGAAACATCTCGGAGTTGCTGGGTGCTCTCCAGGGAATGATTTTAAAGCCTGTGAATGTATGTAAATTGTAATGCACAGAATCGCATGAGAGAAGAAATTTCTATGCTCTAAGGCTCATCAGGCCTTGATTCGGCATCCTGGAGGAATGAGTTCTCCCAAGGATGCCAAATAAGATAAAGCAGAGATAAAAGCAGAAGGGAGTTTTGGCTTCTCTCTAACCCAAACAATTGCTGATGTGCAGCAATCTGAACTCTCCAAGGACAGCGTCATGTGACTAATATGGAATTTTAACATCTGGCATGCACTGAAGAGATGAACTCTGTGGACATGTTATCTGTTTTAGAACACCAAGGACATAACATCTAGCCGTTGCCTAGGAGAGGATTTTTGTTGTCCACCAGTAACTGATACTTCACACACTGCATTCACACTGATATCACATGACTGACATACACACACTGGTCTCTCTCTTGCTTTGTTAATGTGTGGATCTGTATTGTCTGCTAAGTGTGCAATTAGAGGGTTTTTTTCTATGTGATCACAATCTTGCTCACTCGAGCTATATTTTGATAACTATGTTTTTTCTCTCTGCCTAATGTGTCACCCCCTCCCCCTCTTTACCCCCCACTGTGTGGGGTGCCTGTATGGCTGCCGCGTCATTAGGGAGCGCTTAACATGAGCGCACCTTAGTGATAGGTAAAATTCCTTGTATGTGTAAGCATACTTGGCAATAAAGTTGATTCTGATTCTGATTCTGAAATTTTAAATGGCTGTCAAAAATCACCCCCAAATTTCTGACAGCTGAATTGAGCCTTAAAGAGAGGGTACCAAAGCCAGCTGTTACAGTATCCCCAAACATAATACATTGTTTTTTCTTCATTTAAGAGGAGAAAATTTTGGCTTAACCACAACTTAATGTCAGTGATGCAGTCCAATAGAACACTTTGAGAGTTCATTTATTCTGGGTTTAAAGGTAAATAACGCTGTAGATCGTCCGCATAACAGTGGAAAGACATCTTGTGCCTGGCTATTATTGACCCGAGTGGCAGCATATATAATGAAAACAGAATAGGGCCAAGGATAAAGCCCTGTGGGACCCCACAGGCGAGAGAGGCACTAGATGAAGACAAGTCACCAATCATTACAGAAAAAGTTCTGTTAGATAGGTAGGATTCAAACCACTTAAGTGCAGTGCCATGAATGCCAACATGGTGATTTAGGCATGACAAAAGGATAGTATGGTCCACTGTGTCAAAGGCTGCTGTAAGATCAAGCAGCACTAAGACCACGGGGCATTTGGCATCAGCAGACATCATAATATCATTGTGCACCTTTAGCAGGGCAGACTCAGTGCTGTGACAAGATCTAAACCCAGACTGAAACTTCTCAAAAATAGAGTTGTCTTCTAAAAAAGATTGCAACTGTATAAAAACAACTTTTTCTAAAACCTTAGATAAAAAGGGTAAATGAGAAATGGGTCTAAAATTAGATAAAACTGAAGGGTCAAGATGAGTTTTTTTTTTAAAAAGGGGCCTAACCACAGCACGTTTAAAAGCAGGTGGGACAAATCCTGAACTAAGGCAGGAATTAATAAAAAACCCTTTTCAGGATTCCAGTGGGAACAACATCCAGTGAGCAATTTGTAGGCTTTAGAGACTTCACTAGATCAGTAAGTGATGATAAAGAAACCAGCTCAAACTGTTCAAACACAGCAGAGTAACCCAAGACAACAGACAAGCTCCCATTAAAACTGTTATTAATAACTTGTCTGACAGAGTCCACTTTATCAACAAAAAAGTGAAGAAAAGTTTCACATGTCGTAAATGAAACATCTGTTAAAGTCAGAGTGTGTGGTCTTATAAAAGAGTTAATTGTGTTAAATAGCACTCTAGGACAGTGACTGCTGCTGGAAATAATATCAGAGAGATACTGAAATTTTGCCTTTTGCACGGTCCTCTGGTAATCAGCCAGACAGTCCCTAAAAATTTCCAGAGACACATGTAATTTGCCTTTTTTCCATCTCCGTTCAGCCTGCCTGACCTGGCACGGGTAGTGTCATTTAGCCAGGGATCTGTTTTCGGTTTAGCCAATTTAAGGCGAAATAGGGCAATAGAGTCCAAGATCCCAGAGCAGGTGGTATGAAAGGAGGAAAGAATATTTTCTGGATGGGAAGGGGAAATGAGTCCATTCAAGGCAAAAAACTGTGAATCCCTAAAAGCAGCAGTAAACTCCTCTGGCGTTGAAGAAGTGATGATGCAACACCAGCATGATGGAGCCACAGGCTTGCTGGGTGATGAAGGGGTCAACAATTCAAAAATAATGGGGAAATGATCTGAGATGAAAGACTCAGAAATTTCTTTGAGAGCGATTGAGAGCCCAAAAGAGATAACAAGGTTCAGAGTGTGACCAAGATGGTGTGTTGGTTTGTCCGCTAAAATATTTAAATTAAATGTCGCCACCAGTCTTTTAAAATCAGATGCCAGCTATCAGATGGACAACAGACATGAATATTAAAGTCCCTGCAAATCAAAAGTTTATCATATTTTGGCATAACATCTGCCAAAAATTCAGAAAACTCATTAATGAAGTCCTTATTATATTTTGGAGGACGATAAACAACAGCAAATAACACAGGACTTGTGAGATCCACCACAAATAGTTGCAGCTCAAAGCAGGAATAAGTATTTGTGGAGAGAAGGCGACATTTAAAACTGTCATTAAAAACAGAAGCCAGGCCCCCACCCCGACCAGATGCTAGCGGAGAGCTGAAGAACAGCCGGGAGGGAGGAGCTCAGAGGAGGCGGTGGTCTCACCTGGTTTAACCCTTGTTTCTGTCATCAGAAGAAAATCCAAGGAATGTGAAGTAAAAAAGTCATTTAGAATAAAAGTCTTATTTGCGATGGATCTGGTGTTAATCAGAGCCATGCAAATCAAACATTGATCAGCCTGCTGGGAAACACGACTGATCGGGTGAAGATTCTCCGGTATGCAGCCCCTTCTGCAAATCCGCAAGGGCCGGCGGCAGGGAAGTGGGTATCCAGCCTCTGAGACAGTCTGCAACAGCCATCGGTAGTGATAATCCATGGATCCTCGTACGTCAAAGCTGATACACTTCCTGGAGAGCTCAGTCAGCAGTTGACAAGGGTTGTAGGTTGAGGAAGAAGCCAGGTAAGCCCTCAGTCTGCATGATACTCCGCCTCTCCAACCTCGTCTTTTGTGGCGGCCGTTTCGAAACAGCCCACTGGGTGCACATCTCAGATAGGATGGCATCGACGCCAACAGAGGTGGAGGAGGCTGACCATTAAATTCATAGGTCAAGAATGTGACCACAGAATTGCAAATATTTAGAAGAGTCAGGCAATCATAAATCAGTAGTGATGACATGTTCTGAACTAGAAACAATAAAAGGACAACGAACCACACAAAACATAGCACAGGTAGACATCCAGCCACATACAACGGAGCCATCTTGCCGTTATGCAAAATGTTTTACTATGATGTCATATAACTCAAAATTGGCAAGGTGAATAAGAGCAGAGAGAATCAGAGTTTCAGCTCAGCTTGTACCAGCACTGCTCTGATGATCGAGTTGGACTGGAAGAAGAAGAGTTTTTTTGAGTTTTAAAAAATCCCTTTATTGTACAATTCAAAAATGTAACATCACCAATACCGTCATTCCACCAAGTGTCTCACATTTCAAAAGTGCAAACATAAGTCATCCCCCTCTCCCACAGAACCCAGAAGAAGAAGAAGAAGGAGAAGGAGGAGAAAGAGGACTGCATTTACGTTTTGTGTTTGGCTGGCGGTAGGAGTGATTTGTTTGTGACAGATAGCAAAAACTGTACATTGTCTGTAAAATTATGGCATCTAGCTCTGACGGGTACAATAAAGATGAGGTGGGCTGGACACTATCCAGGTCTGGGGGGCAGAAAAGAGCAGCTAGGAGGGCAACAAGACCTAGAAGCAGGTCAGATGAGAGTGATGAGGGAGCAAGTAACAATGCAAAGAAAACACGAATTAGCCAAAATGAATGGCAGTTTGAGGATGTAGGGAATGACTGGAAGGTTGTCATTGAGTTCAATCGGGGGGGGGGGGCACTATCACCTGGTTAAGCTAACAAAAACAATTGAAAAAGAAATTGGGAAAGTTAAGTTTGCAAAGTTCTTGAATAATAACCTGCTGTTAATTCATACAACAAGTAAACAATAGCAACAGAAAATACTGGCAATGATATGTCTAAACGGAGAACAAATGAAGGTGCATGTTCCTGGCACAACAGCTAACTTGAGGGGAGTTATATCAGGTATCCCTTTGAGCATGTCTATGGAAGAAGTGAAAAACGAGATACAAGGAGGAAAGGTGAAAGATATGAAAAGGCTAAAGACTAAAAGAGAAGGTTCACCGAAGGACACACTGTCTGTCATGATTCAGTTTGAGGAAACACTCAATAAATCAGTCCTAATAGGATACATGTATTACAGTGTCAGAGAATACGTCCCAAAGCCACTCAGGTGCTACAAATGTCAAAGGATGGGCCACACTGCTCAGTAATGTAATGTAAAGTTAAGATGTGCTAGATGTGGAGGGGAGCACGAATATGGTAAATGTGACAAGGAAACCAAAGTAAAGTGTTGCAACTGCGGGGGTGAACACAGTGCTGCATATGGTGGATGTGTTGTGTAGAGGGAAGCTAGACAAGCCCAGTAAATCAGAATAATTAAGAAAATCTCATATGTGGAAGCTCTAAAGACAGTTAGAGGCAGGAATAGTCAGAAACACAACAGGCCTTCCTCAAAGAAGTTCAGTTCAAATGGAAGTCCAGCCATCAACAAATCCCACACAAGCACAAGATCACGCCGCTGCAAGGAATGTTTGCGTTCACAGATGCAAAATGGATGATGACACATTGATAGTTAAGAGGACAAACTTTATAGCTTTTATCTGCCACACCATGAATGTTGCTGCACAGCTAAAGAAGAAAAGTGACAGAATCAAAACCATCGTGGAAGCAGCAGGAAGCTTCCTAGATGTGAAAGATATCACAGCCGACCAGATTCATGCTTTATTGAAAGCTGAAACTGGGGAGCATGCACATGTTGAAACTTAATATCTGAATTATGGTACTACACATGCTACAGTGGAATGCGAGGAGTCTTATAGCAAATGGACAAGAAGTCAAGAAGTATCTTTACGAACTAGAAGTTGTTCCACAGGTAGTGTGTGTACAGGAGGCATGGCTTCAACCTCACTTAGATTTTGCTATTCCAGGATACAGTTCAATCAGACAGGATAGAATTAACACTGTAAATGGAGGAGGATGTGCCACTTTTATTAAAGATGGCCTGGTGTATAGGGTGAGTCCCTCCCCTGAGGGTATAGAGTGTAATATTATTGAAATATGTAGGCCAAATGGACAAGGAAATATTAAGCTGATTAATTATTACAACCTATGTAGGAAGTTAACAGCAGATATTTTCAGTGTTATGGCAGGGGAAGGACATATGAAAGAGGTATGGTGTGGAGACTTTAATGCCCATAATAGCTTGTGGGGAAGCACACATACAGTCCCACAGAGGGAGTGATCTTCAACAAATAGTGTCCTTAGAATTGTCCTAAGAAATGAAGCTTGAAGAAAGTTAATTTCAGTTCAAAACCTGTACAGTCAAAGTGAGCATCTACTCCAGAGACACCCACTAGGGGTAGTGTTGAGCTGTGGATATCTAGGCCTTAGGAAATGGCTTTAAAGTTTGATGCCTGTTCTTTCTCCACATTTTATTACCCATAAAACGGTCAGGCGAAAGAGCGTGTCTAGTTTATTTATGATGTGAGTTAATACGTTAAGAGCATTCCTTAGCTTTGCTTAACAAAGGAATGTTGGTTCAGCTGTGGTCCTGGGATGAAAAAGCAGTTCTTGACTGGACTTTTCCTGGGTGAAACAATGTCTTTAAGATGAAGAATAATTTTATTGATGAGCCAAAGCAAGATGATGCTACAGCTGATATAGAGTGAAGTACGAAGAGACGAAGAAGAGTGATGTCTAAAGATAGAGTTAAGGTTTGATTGGACACAGCAATGATGATAGAAGGACTTCAGCTCCTGACCAGATAGAGTGATGATATAGAGCAAAGTACGTGGAGGTAATGCACCTGTGGGCTGGTTGCCAACCGCCAATCAAATCTAAAAGAAGAAGCGCGGTGGCGGAGTGGTTAGCATTGCGGCAGCACAGCAACTCACCCTTGGCCAGGGGATCCTGGGTTCAATCCCAGCCCCCGACCAACAGTGATCTGTGTGGAGTTTGCATGTTCTCCCCGTGTCTGCATGGGTTTACTCTGGGATTTCTCCGGTTTCCTCCCACATGCCAAAAACATGCAAATTAGGGTAACTGGCATCACACTGGGGATTCGAAATTGTCCTTAGGTATGACTATGAGAGTGAATGGTTGTCTGTCTCTCTGTGTTGGCCCTGCGATGGACTGGAGATCTGTCCGGGGTGTACCCTGCCTCTTGCCCAAAGATGCTGGGATAGGCTCCAGCCCCTCCGTGACTCGAAAAGGATTAAGCAGAAGAAGATGGATGGATGGATGAATGGATGGAAGAAGAAGAAGAGATAGAAGAAGAAGAGTGGAGTGATGGAGACAGACATGGAATTATATATAGAGTGATGCATATGTAGGAGCTGTTCAGAATCCAGCTTGAAAGAAGAATATAGAGTGATGATTTAGAGTGAAGTACGTGTCAGTAATGCACCTGTAAGCTGGTTGCCAACCGCCAATCAAATCTGAAAGAAGAAGACAAAGACAGTGAAGTATGTGGCGGTAATGCACCTGTAAGTTGGTTGCCAACTGCCAATCAACTCTAAGTGAAGAAGAAGAAGAAATACCATCATGTCAGCAGTCAACACAGAGGAACGAGCAGGGACTTTGTCTGGCAGCTCATCAGTAGCCAAGTAGATGTTATCAGGATATATTTTTGTGGCATCATTATACATCACATTACCTTCATCCAGGACAAGATCCAGATCTGCTTGGGTGATATTTTCATTTTCATGAAGAAAGGCCAAGAAAGTTAATGAATTGCACGTGCATTGCTGATTTCTGGATGTTCCGTACATCAAAGCAGCTTGGTTCCGCAATGCACAAACATTACGAACAGAGGGCTAATCTCTGAAGCTCGCCTGAGATACTTCTTCTTCTTTTAGATTTGATTGGCGGTTTGCAACCAGCTCACAGGTGCATTACCACCATTCGTCGGCCTCCGTCGGTCTATGATGACCATGGAAGAGAATCCTAAACGTCTACTCTGCTGGAACAGCACCGCCTGTGGCTGAACAGGCCGATGCGCGAATGGCAGTCCCTGTCACACAGGTCGCACTTGTGGGTGGTCTCCGTGCTGCTGGGTCTGTGGCGGTTCTTCCTGTGGGTCCTTTTTTCATCTGCTGCAGCAGTCAGTCTCTCTTCACCCACCTTGAGCTGTCTGGTCAGGGTGCCTCTCCATTTGGAGCGGTCCGTTGCAAGGTCCTCCCAGCGCTCTGTGTTGATCTCCAGGGTCTTCATGTCTCTCTTGCAGACGTCTCTAAAGAGCAGCTGTGGGTGGCCAACGTCTCTCCTGCCAGTTGCCAGTTCTCCGTAGAGGACGTCTTTGGGGATTCTGCCATCCTCCATACAGTGAACGTGGCCTAGCCAGCAGAGCCTGCGCTGCCTGAGTAGAGTGAACATGGAGGGAAGGCCAGCGCGGGACAGAACTTCTGTGTTGGGCACTTTGTCCTGCCAGGATATGTCCAGGATGTGGCGAATGCAGCGTAAGTGGAAGGAGTTCAGTCTCTTTTCCTGCCGGGCGTATATTGTCCACGTCTCATCAGTCCCATAGAGCAGTGTGCTGATGACGCAGGCGTTGTACACTGCCATCTTCGTCTTGACAGAGAGTTTGGGATTCTTCCACACTCGTGTGGTGAGGCCAGCGAGTGTGAAGGCTGATTTTCCAATCCTCTTGTCGATCTCTGTATCAAGGGAGAGGTTGTTGCTGATCGTGGACCCCAGGTACGTAAACTGATTCACGACCTCCAGCTCGTAGTCATCGATGGTGATGGTTGGTGGTGCTTCCGTGCCTTGCACCAAGACGTTAGTCTTCTTCAGGCTGATGGTAAGCCCGAAGTCCTTGCATGCCCGGGAGAAGCGGTCCATCAGGGTCTGAAGCTCCTGCAGTGTGTGGGTTGCGACTGCAGCGTCGTCTGCGAACAGCATGTCTCTGATTAGAGCCTCGCGTACTTTGGTTCTGGCTTTCAGGCGGGCGAGGTTGAAAAGCCTGCCGTCAGATCTTGTGTGCAGGTAGATTCCCTCTGTTGCTGTGCTGAAGGCATGCCTCAGGAGCATAGCAAAGAAAATTCCAAAGAGGGTTGACGCAAGTACACAGCCCTGTTTCACTCCGCTGTGTATATTGAATGGCTCTGAGACGTTGCCGTCGTGCTGCACTATCCCCTGCATGTTGGTGTGAAATGATTTGATGAGGCTTTGCAACTTTGGTGGGCATCCTATCTTTGGCAGGATCTTGAAAAGGCCCTCTCTGCTGACCAGATCGAACGCTTTGGTGAGGTCGATGAAGGCGACGTACAGGGGCATGTTCTGTTCTCTGCATTTCTCTTGGAGTTGGCGGATGGAGAATATCATGTTTACCGTCGATTGCTCAGCGCGGAAGCCACACTGAGACTCGGGGTAGACATGTTCGGCAAGCTTCTGTAGACGGACAAGAACAACTCGTGCGTAGACTTTGCCAACAACGCTGAGGAGGGAGATGCCCCGTAGTTGCTTCTCTCCCCTTTGTTTTTGTAGAGGGTGATGATCTTGGTGTCCCTCATGTCCTGTGGTACGGCACCTTCCTTCCAGCACTGGCAGAGGACGTCATGCAATGGCAGCAGTAGGGTGGTCTTGCAGTGCTTGATCAGGTCGGGGGGTATGCCGTCGTTGCTGGGTGCCTTGCCAGCGGCCAAGCTATCAATGGCCTTGCTGAGTTCGTTGATGGTTGGCTCGGCATCAAGTTCGCCCATGGATGGCAGGCAGTCGATGGCATTGAGGGCTGACGGTGTCACGGTGTTCTGTCTGGAGTAGAGGTCGGAGTAGTGTTCCACCCATCTCTCCATCTGCTTGTTCTTTTCTGAGATCATCTCCCCAGTGGAGGATTTGAGGGGGGCCGTCTTGCTCTGAGCCAGACCAAGTGCTTTCTTGATGCCATCGTACATACCATGGATGTTCCCTGTTATGGCAGCGGTTTGAATGTCTTGGCTGAGCTGAGTCCAGTACTCGTTGGCACAGCGCCGAGCAGTCTGCTGAACTTTGCTTCTCGCAGCCCTGAGAATCTGGAGATTCTTCTCATTTGGGTACTTCTTGTACTCAGCAAGTGCTGAGCGCTTGGCTTCAATGACGGGGGTCATCTTGGTCAACTTGGCATCAAACCAGTCCTGTGACTTCGAGGTCTTCCTCCCAAAGGTAGCCAAGGCTATGCGGTGGATGGTGTTTCACAGCTCTTCCTACTTCTGCTTTGCAGATTCTCCTTCTTGTGGTACACCAAGTTCCTTCTCAAAGGTGGAGGCAAACTGTTCAACAAGTTCTGGTTGGGCCATCTTGCTGGGGTCAATCCGTGCCTTTCCAGGCTGTCTAGCACGATGGAATTTCTTCAGCTGCAGCTTGACCTTGCAACACACCAATGAATGGTCTGTGTCACAATCTGCACTCTGGAACGAACGGGTGATTAGCACGTTCTTCAGTGAGGTGCGCCTGGTCAGGATCAAGTCCAGCTGATGCCAGTGCTTTGAGCGCGGATGTTGTCAGGAAACCTTGTGTTGGGGCTTGGTCTTGAAGAACGAGTTTGTGATGCACAGATCGTGATATGTGCAGAACTCGAGCAGCTGCTGTCCATTGTCGTTCATTCTGCCCACGCCAAATGGTCCAAGACAGGAGGGCCAGGAGTCGTGGTCAGCACCCACTCTGGCACTGAAGTCACCAAGGAGAATGAGTTGTTCAGAGTTGGGGATGATCCTGACAGTTGTTGCGAGATTCTCGTAGAACTCGTCTTTTGCCTCTGGTGTGGCTGTCAGTGTTGGGGCAGAGGGTGACGAGTCGTGCAGAGCCATTGCTGCCCAGTTCCACCATCTTCAGCAAGGTGTTTTTCACTGCGAAGCCCACTCCATGTTCCCTGTGTTTGTCACTGCCCTTTCCCTGCCAGTAGAACGTGTGTAGTCCTTCTCTCTCAGTGTGCCTGCGTCAGCCAACCGTGTTTCCTGGCGAGTGACGATATCCACTCCCAGTCTCTTCAGCTCATTATTGATGATGGGAGTCTTCCTGGTGTCGTTGATGTCCTTGAGGTTAGCAGCGAGTCCTGTCATCATAGTGCGGACGTTCCAAGTTCCCAGTTTTAGAGTTGGTCTCTTTTGATTTTTTGTCTTGCCTGGTGCGAAGGTTCTCAGCCTGCTGTTTAGCTCACAGGTGCATTACCACCACTGACTTGATTATCATCACTCTATATCTTTGTATAAGGAGTTCTTATAAGGAGTTATTAACAACGACTTATGTGTGAAAAAATTATCTGTCCTTTGACTGTGTCCTTGGCGGCAGTGACCAGCTGGTCAGTTAACTAGATACCATTGCTACACAAGTCTGACGTTCTTCGTTTATGTTAGCATCACATGGCTGTGCCACATCACGTTTTGCCCTGTGGTTTGTCTGATTAGCATGAGAAGGTCCCAGTACACATGCATAAAGAGGCGGCAATTCTCTGCTGAAGAAGAAGAAGAAGGCGATTTGACCAGGACATGAATTAAACTAGTGCGGCGGCATGAAATAAAGCAGCGTTGTGAGGTTTTAAGCAGGTTTATTAAATCACACCGCCGTCACAGGATCCCCGCTCCAGCCCAAGTGTGAGCAGACCGGAGCGGGATCCTCAGGCTCTCAGAGAAGAGACACAGCGTGTGCGTGTCAGCAGCAGATGCAGGAGTGAGAGAATGAGTTACAGAATCGTGCAGCATATATACCCAGTTACAACAATACATGAAAGAGCATTCACAGCAGTTGGTATGGGCATTAGCATATGAGAGACATACATAACAATAGGTAGATTGCTGGCCTCTGCTCCAGCTGCAGGACAAAGAGGTTACAAGGCACATCTACATATTGATCTCAGTCTCTAGGTCACAGTAAGGACAGGACACATGAACACAATGCATGAATGGCACATTAACATCACAATGCATGAATGACACATTACATCTCAGTAGTGCAGCGGAAAAAACCAGAAGTAGCGAGCTGTCTGTCCTTAGTCTGTTGTGGGGGTTATCCCAAACCCGCCACACTAGGAGGAATGGAGGTGGGAAGTGAGGAAGAGGAAGTTTGGAGCACAGTGGAGTCTAAAAGAAAGAAACGTAGACGTCAAGAAACTCAATCAAGACCGTTATCAAGTGCTGAGGAATCAGAGGACGAATGATCTCGGAATGAACAGAAGGAGTGAAAAGTAATCATTAAATTTACTCAGGAAGGGGCATGGTTTTGTGAGTGGAACCCAATTAAGCTCACAAATGCAATTAATGGGTTACTTGGAGAACTTTTAAATGCAAGGGTTCTTCGCAGTGGTTTGTTGCTGGTTACATGTAAAGATAGTGTTCAACAAGGAAAAGCAATAAGAGACACTCAGATGGAGGGGAAAAAATGTGCAATTTTCAGTATTGGAAGGAAATAAGGTAATGAGAGTCACAAAGCTATGAGGAAACGTCACAAAGCTACAAAGCTATGAGGATTACGTTAGAAGAGGTTTGATTGGACACAGCAATGATGATAGAAGGACTACAGCTCCTGACAAGATAGAGTGACGATATAGAGTGAAGTACATGGCGGTAATGCACCTGTAAGCTGGTTGCCAACTGCCAATCAAATCTAAAAGAAGAAGAAGAAGATTACGTCAGAAAGCTATGAGGAAGATGTCACAAAGCTATGAGGAGATCGTTGCAAAGCAATGAGGAAAACGTCACAAAGTTTATGAGGAAAACGTCAAAGAGCGACAAAGCTATGAGTAAGAAGTTTTTTTTTGTTTTGTTTTGTTACTTATTTGTACCCATAGGTAGATTTGGTTTGCAGTCTGGTGACAAGCCACCGGCTGCTGGTCGCTGCGTGCGCGAGCGCCCTAAACCTACATGTTTTTGGTATGCGGGAGGAATCCGGAGAAATCCCGGAGTAAACCCGCGCAACACGGGGAGAACATGCAAACTCCACACAGCTCACTGTTGGTCGGGGGCTGGAATCGAACCCACGATCTCATGATCCCCGCGATCCCCCGGCCGAGGGTAAACTGTACTGCCACAGTGCTAAACCACTGCGCCACCGTGCAGCCCAAGTCACAAAGAAGTCACAAAGCTATGAGAAAGATGTCACAAAGCTATGAGGAAAATGTCACAAAGCTATGAGGAAAACAATCAAGTCAGTGGCAGTAATGCACCTTTGAGCTGGTTGCCAACCGCCAATCAAATCTAAAAGAAGAAGAAGAAGAAGGAGATTCTTTGAACCGTCAGTATAGAGCTGTAAGTAGTTATAGTAATTGTTCCTGAGGCAAATGTCAGTTTGTGTTCACAAATGCAAAATGGATGATGACACATTGATAGTTAAGAGGACAAACTTGATAGCTTTTATCTGCCACACCATGAATGTTGCTGCACAGCTAAAGAAGAAAAGTGAAAGAATCAAAACCATTGTGGAAGCAGCAGGAAGCTTCCTAGATGTGAAAGATATCACAGCTGACCAGATTCATGCTTTACTGAAAGCTGAAACTGCTCCCCTGCACATGCTGAAACAAGACCTTAATTATGGTACTACACATACTACAGTGGAATGCGAGGAGTCTGATAGCAAATGGACAAGAACTCAAGAAGTATCTTTACGAACTACAAGTTGTTCCACAGGCAGTGTGTGTACAGGAGACATGGCTTCAACCTCACTTAGATTTTGTTATTACAGGATACAGTTCAGACAGGATAGAATTAACACTGTAAATAGAGGAGGGTGTGCCACTTTCATTAAAGATGGCCTGGCATATAGGGTGATTCCCTCCCCTGAGGATATAGAGTGTAATACTATTGAAATATGTAGGCCAAATGGACAAGGAAATATTAAGCTGATTAATTATTACAATCCATGTAGGAAGTTAACAGCAGACACTTCCAGTGTTTTGGCAGCAGAAGGGCATATGAAAGAGGTATGGTGTGGAGACTTTAATGCCCATAATAGCTTGTGGGGAAGCAAACATACAGATAACAATGGAAATGTTGTGAAAGAGATTTTAGATGAAAGATCGTTAATTTGTCTCAACAGTGGTGAAGGTACCAGGGTGGACGTGCATAGGGGTACATTATCATGTATTGACCTGACTCTGGAATCTGATTCTTTAGTGACCACCTTGTAGAGGATGTGCTCGAATGATGAGGCTGAGTTTAGTTCGTAAACCAGCTTTATTGACATAACACATCGTCTAGCATTCTCAAAGCAGGAAAGAGGAAGAATCATATCTCATCACCCTTTTATATGTTTCCAGCATCAGAATTCAAGTCACATGGTGTTTTCAGTAAACATACAGTCACAAAGCATCCCTTTGAACCTTCACCATTGTCTCTCATTTCTTGATGAACCGGAAATCTCTCCGGGGCATCTTCTGTGGGACAAAAAGACCAATCTCACACCTCCTCGTTATCTTCTGCAGATTCGAGTCCTTTGTCCTTCCAGACGTGACACCCTCAGTACACATGCAGTCATGTCTCTGTGGAAATGTGAGCCCACAATGTGTGTCGCCCACACTACCCCCCCCCCAAACATCTAGTAAGGGCAAAACCTGCATGGCATTAAAAAAAAAGAAAAACACAAAACACTCCATATATCGCTAATCAATCCACCAACTGCCTGGGTTTTAACTTTCTGCCGAATCTGCTGCAACCTGGCTTTGCTGCCCCTGCAACATCTCTCTGCATCTGTGGATTAAAGCTGTTAGCACCTTTCTGTGAAGATTCTGGAGAATGTCCTCTCGGCGGCCTGCCACGGCGGGGGGGCCTCGCGAGCTGCACTTCCTCATCAGCCAAAACAAAAGCGGGTTTGAGCCTGTTTATGCAAATCAACTCCCTTCTGCCCCCTAAATCTAGCAGAAAATGCTTCTGCCCGGTCTCCAGCACTCTGAACAGTCCGTCATAAAACGGCCGCAAACTTGGACGCTGAGCATCATGTCTAACAAAAACAAACTCCGCATTTTTTAAAGCCTTTGGCACAAAAACGTGTGGGAAACTGTGATGGACCGGGCCAGGGAGCGTGTTTGCTCCCGAGTCGCTCTGCCACGGCTGAGCAGGGGGGCCATTTGGTGCGGGATTATCGGGGAGAAATTCCCCCGGCAAACGGAGAGGTTGTGCAAAAACTAATTCAGCCGGGGAAGCATGCAATTCTTCCTTAGGTGCAGAACGCAACCCCAATAAAACCCATGGAAGTTTGTCCACCCAATTTGTATCCGTCAGCGACGCTCTGAGGGCTGCTTTCAATGACCTGTGAAAGCGTTCGCATAAACCATTAGCCTGGGGGTTATACGTGGTAGTGCGATGAATCTTCACCCCCAAGCTGCGGGCCATTGATGACCATAGTTCGGAAATAAATTGGGGACCCCTGTCGGACGTTATGTCCGACGGTACACCGAAACGCGCAACCCACGCTGCTAAAAATGCTCGCGCAACTTCTTCCGCTGTGGTTGATGTCAGAGGAATCGCCTCTGGCCAACGCGTGGTGCGATCCACCATCGTCAAAAGATGTGTGTGCCCGTGTGATAATGGGAGCGGGCCCACCAAGTCAACATGCACGTGATCAAAACGCTTAGCGGGGATGTGAAAAGGTTCCAATGGGGCCTTAGTGTGTCTGTGTATTTTGGCTCGCTGACACGCTACGCAGGCTGCCGCCCATTCCTTGACCTGTTTGCGCAACCCGGGCCAAACAAATTTCTCCCCCACCAACTTAATCAATGAGAGAATGGACCAAGTCAAAAACGCGGCGACGCCACGCGGCTGGCATCACGGGGCGGGGCCGTCCCGTGGAGACATCGCAGATTAGTGGGGGCATACCACTTTGTTGCTCCCTGTGCTCCAGCCTTAACCCTGTTGGTCCAGACTGGAGCGCGCGCACGTCCGCGTCATTAACCTGCTCCGCAGCCATGGCTGCATAATCTAACCCTACACAGACCGGGGCTGCGCGCGCTCCCGCGTCGCTGCCCGGGCCCGCGGCCACAGCTACAGAGTCTGCCCCCATGGGGCTTGGTGGTGCTACCGTGCGCGAGAGACAGTCTGCCACAACATTGTGTTTACCCGCGACATGCTGAATATCAGTAGTGAACTCCGATGTTGCGGCTAGTTGCCTTTGTTGTCGGCCTGACCAGGGTTCTGACATTTTGGCCATCGCAAACGTTAGCGGTTTATGATCCACAAACGCGGTGAAACGTCGCCCCTCTAACCAGAACTGAAAATGGCGGATGGCCAAGTGTAGGGCCAAAAGCTCCCTGTCAAACGCACTGTATTTACGCTCACTATCGCGCAAAGTCCTGCTGAAAAACGCGAGGGGTTGCCAGGTACCTGCCACAAACTGTTCAACTACCGCTCCCACCGCTACATCGGAAGCGTCAGTGGTGAGCGCCATGCGGGCCGTTGGAACTGGGTGCGCTAACAAAACTGCGTTTGCCAGGGCTGATTTGACCTGGGCAAAAGCGCGCTCCCGCTCCGGAGACCATTCAACTTTATTTGCGGGCTTTTGTTTTTTTAACGCGGTGTACAATGGCTGCATGAGCCGTGCTGTGCTTGGGAGGAACCGGTTGTAAAGTTGTAAAAATTAACCATCCCTAGAAACTCCTGAAGCGCCTTGACCGTTTGAGGTTGCGGAAAATCCGTTATGGCACGCACTTTATCTGGAAGAGGAACTGCTCCTTCTGCCGAAACGCGATACCCCAAAAAATCAATCTGCGCCACCCCAAACTGGCACTTCGCTGGGTTAACTATTAACCCGTGCTCTGCCAGCCTCCAAAAAACTGCTGTGAGGTGTTTTTCGTGCTCGCCCTCGGACACGCTGGCTACCAAAATATCGTCCAAATAACACGAAAGGGAGGTCGCGTAAAACTGCATCCATCATGCGTTGGAAAGTCTGCGCGGCCCCCTTGAGGCCGAAAGGCATGCGCAAAAACTCAAAAAGGCCGAAAGGAGTTATGACCGCTGTTTTGGGTACATCTTGCGGGCGCACTGGAACCTGGTGGTAACCGCGCACCAAGTCTATTTTAGAAAAAATGCGCGCCCCCCGCCAAATGAACAGAAAAATCCTGAATGTGCGGAATCGGGTAGCGGTCATGAGCTGAAACGTTGTTCAACCTGCGGAAATCGCCGCAAGGTCGCCACGAGCCGTCAGCCTTTGGGACCATGTGTAGCGGCGAAGCCCAAGAGCTCTTGGAGCATCTAACAATGCCCAGTTTTTCCAGATTAGTGAACTCCTCGTGCGCGATGGCCAGTTTAGCTGGGTCCAAGCGCCGAGCTTTTGCAAAAACGGGAGGGCCGGTGGTGGTTATAAAATGTTCCACCCCATGTTTAGCCACCGTCGCCGAAAACGTGGGGACTGTGAGTGCTGGGAACTGAGCAAGCAATGTGTGAAACTTACCACTCGCAGCTGAGACGCTGGCATGTGCAGTCCGCGGGGCCACCCGAGCTGTGCAGGGAATAGAATGAAAGGACAGTGCATTAATCAGATGTCTATTAGCAAGGTCAACCAATAAACCATGTGAGCACAAAAAATCAGCCCCTAACATGTTGAAACTGACTGCTGCTACAATAAATGTCCACTCAAATGAACGGCCCTGTAAGGACAGAAGCATGGTCCTCTCACCAAACGTTTTAATCGCAGAGCCGTTCGCTGCTGACACTGACACCCAGGGAGCTTTAGACGGCATCAGCCGTTCCGCGTAGGTGGGTGTGACGAAACTCAGCTGGGAGCCCGTGTCCACGAGGAACTGTTTCCCCGAGTGTGCATCCGTTAGGTAAAGCAGCTTGTTCTCGTCGCTGAGGGTCGCAGCTGCTACCGGCCCTCGGTCTTGGCGTTTCCCTGGCGCTTGAAGTTGCACGGCGGGACACACCTGTGCGCTCTCTCTGCAAAACGGCGGTGGTAGAAACATCGGCCGTCCTCCGCTCCGCGTCGTCTGGCCCCCATCGCCGCCGTCGTTGGTGCGTCTGGCGCCTTGGCCGCTGGACCTGTGCTGTCTCTGGACGCCGTTCCTGGGCTAGCAGCCGCGGCCGAAACTGCGTTCCGCTTGTGGGCGTCGACAAGCCGCTGCGCCTCTTTGCTCAGCCCATGGTAGTCTCGCCTGGCCAATCGGGGCGACTCTGCCAGGGCCACTCTCACTGCTGGCGGCAGGGTCCGAAGGAAAAGGTGGGCGAAAATGAATTCGCCATCCTCAGAGTCTTTGAGCCTCAGCATCTTCACCATCAGGTCCTCAGGTCTATCGTTCTCTGACTCCGTCAACGTCAGGAGCCCCTCTGCTCGCTGTTGGACTGAAGGGGTGAAATGGCTGATCAGCGTGTCCTTCAATGCGCTGTACTTGTCGCTGTCTGGTGGATGATTAACCAGATCCTCCACTCTCTGGACCGTGTCGCTGTCCAGCTTCGCTACCACATGGTAGAATTTTGTGTCGTTGTTGGAGATTCTCCGGAGGTTGAACTGCGCCTCGACTGCGCTAAACCATGAGCGCGGGCTGTGCTGCCAGAAATCGGGCAGCTGGATCGTGGAGGCGGCCATCAGGCTGGCTTCTGCCGAGCCCCGCTCGGGAGAATTCTGTCTGCTCATTTCTTGTCGTAGGTCACCAGTGTAGAGGATGTGCTCGAATGATGAGGCTGAGTTTAGTTCGTAAACCAGCTTTATTGACATAACACATCGTCTAGCATTCTCAAAGCAGGAAAGAGGAAGAATCATATCTCATCACCCTTTTATATGTTTCCAGCATCAGAATTCAAGTCACATGGTGTTTTCAGTAAACATACAGTCACAAAGCATCCCTTTGAACCTTCACCATTGTCTCTCATTTCTTGATGAACCGGAAATCTCTCCGAGGCATCTTCTGTGGGACAAAAAGACCAATCTCACACCTCCTCGTTATCTTCTGCAGATTCGAGTCCTTTGTCCTTCCAGACGTGACACCCTCAATACACATGCAGTCATGTCTCTGTGGAAATGTGAGCCCACAATGTGTGTCGCCCACACACCTGAGAATAGATGGTTATGAACAGGACAACTATGGGAAGTGATCACTTCCCAATACTTACAGTCATTAAAACTGAAGTAAGTATACAAGAGGGTACATGTTTTACAAGATGGTGTTTTGACAAGGGAGACTGGGGAAAATGTAGGCAATACTATGTTCAATCATGTCATTTGGTAACATTAGAAGATGGCATGGAAGAGTGTTCAAGTCAGGTAACTAATCATTTTCTGAATGCTGCAATAGCAAGTATACCTAAGAAAACAACACAGGGTAGGAGGAAGGTTGTACCCTGGTGGAATGACGAATGTAGTATTGCAATAAGAGAGTGAAACAAGGCATTCAGAGAGATGAAGGAGAATATGACTAGTGAAAACTTAATAGAGTATAAAAAGAAAAGGGCAGTAGCTTGAAGGATTATGAAAAACAGGAGAAGGTCAACATGGAGAGAATTTTGTTCCACCCTTGGTAGAAAAGCGGAACTAGGTGATGTCTGGGGCATGTTTTAAAAAATGAGTGGGAAAAGGGTATCATTTAAAGTCCCAGCTCTAGTGGATGGGGACAAGATGGCTGTATCAGACAAAGAAAAGGCAGAAGTCCTAGGTAGAGCATTTGCAGCAGTGCATAAAGAAGAACATCTTGGTGAGAGTCATAGACAGACAAGGGAGTATAAACTCAGAGAAAATGCAAACTTAAGAAAGGAGGTGAGAGAGGATGCGGCTGCGTTGGACCTCGGGCTCGCAATGTCGGAGCTTAGGTGAGCTTTGCAGGATAGTGGATGCACGGCTCCATGATATGATCAGTTGGGCTGTGCTGTGTTCTGGCAGTTGCCTATGCAATCGGTGGAGCTGGTGCTGAGGTTGTTTGGCGTAGTGTGGAAGGAGGGGGTTATCCCGGGGGTAGGGGGTGGGGGGTGGAAAAGGGCTGTAATTTTGCCATTTAGTGGGCCGGGGAAGGATCCAGCGCATCCAGGCAGCTGCAGGCCAATGGCATTGACATCACGCTTGGGGAGATGGATGGAGAGGGTGTTGGTTTACAGACTCTCATATGTACTAGAGCAGGGACGATTGATGGATGGCCGTCGGAGTGGTTTTGGAAGAGGAGGATCCACGGTGGATGCACTGGTTGTGGTGAGTAATGATGTTGAAAGGACTCTCAAAATGAGGGAAGTGATGGTTGTAGTTTGTCTGGATGTTGAGGGGGCTTGTGACTCGCTGTGGAGGGATGGACTTCTCATCAGGTTGAGTAAGGTGGGCATTGGTGGTGGGATGTGTAGTTGGATGGTGGATTTTTTGGCACGCAGGACAATTGGGGTTGAGGTGGGATCAGAGGTTTCTAATGACTTTGACGTGGAGGGTGGTGTTTCTCGGGGGAGTGTGATGAGTCCAGTTTTGTTCGGCATGGTGATTGATGGCATGTTTGAGGATCGGGAGGGGTCCATCGGAACGGCACTGTGTGCAGATGATGGAGCCATATGGGCGGGGGGAAGAAATGAGAAATTTGTTTGGAAGCATCAGGAGAGCAGTGGAGAAGGTGGAGGAGTGGTCATGTGAGTGGGGATTTGAATTTTTGGACAGTGAAGCCTGCTATATGATTTTCACAGGAAGGCACAGAGCTGCTACAGAACCATTAACATTGTGTGGTCAACCGGTGGGGAGGGTGGGTGAGTTCAAGTATCTAGGATTGTGGTTTGATGGTGGATGCACATGGAGAGTTCATGTTGAAGATCTGGAGACAAAGTGCAAAAAAGTAATTGGTTTCATGGAAGCTGTGGCTGGATGTGGATGGGTTGCGGATAAACGGGCTATGATTGACGTTTGCAGAGTGCTGATGGGGTCGACGGTAGACTGTGGATGCATGATTTGTAGAGCAGCGGCGAGGACACCTCTGGAGGGGGTGGACGGGGTGCAGCGTGGGGCGCTTCACCTGTGTATTGGAGCCGTCCAGACGGCACCAAGCAGTGCAGTTTTGATAAAGGCAGGAGAAATGCCAATGGATTTGGGAGGAGATGGACTCGCATTGTCGTGCTGGGTCAGGCTGGGAGGAGGTGAGGAAGCATATGTTTCGAGCGTAGCACTGCAGGACTGCTGGGAGTGTTCTGGCTTCCAGGGACGCGGGTTTAGGTGGACAACTGAAAGTAGGTGGCGGTATGCACCTTTCAGTTGCTTGCTATCCGCCAGTAACCGAGAGAAGAAGAAGAAGAAGTAGTAGGACGTGGATAGGACACACGAGCATAGAGTGGTGATACAGAGTGAAGTACGTGGAGGGAATGCACCTGTAAGCTGGTTGCCAACTGCCAATCAAATCTAAAAGAACAAGAAGAAGACGATCAGCATCCAGTTCACCTGTTGTTGCACTGGAAGACTCATGACGCTTCTTCCAAACCTGCTTTTTTGCTTCAGATTTATGTCCATTTTTTGGCATTCTGTTCAAAAAACATAAATGTACTTTTATAGCTATTTCCACAGACAATATACACAAATTTGCTGACCAACAAAATGCTTTGTTCAAGAGAATTAATTCTAATACAGATTAGCGATAATAAATTACAAGTTAGTATAAAGGTTTTGTCTTTTACTGCCCAAATTAGGGTTTAATTACAAAAAACTTTTGACTACTTATCACAAATAGTTCTTGTTCTTCTTTTAGATTTGATTGGCGGTTGGCAACCAGCTTACAGGTGCATTACCACCAAGTAATTCAGGATTGTTTGTGTGATCAGTGGTACAGACACAGGACAGACACCAAGACAAGAGCCAGGTATGTTTTCACTTGTATGAATGTCACAGATCTGACGTTTTACCCCGAATTTAAAACGCCCAAGCATCGTGTTGTGGTTCTTTGTGGCTCCGACTAGACTCTACGTCTGCTCTGAGGTAAATTTGAATATGTCCAACATATTTTAACAAAATGCAGCCGACTTTATTGCGGTGGAGACATTGATATATCTCAGAGCTTTTATTTGTTTACAGCGTTAGCATGTTAACAGTAGTGCTAACTAACGGAGCTACTGGCCACTTTTTAAGGTTATCTTCTCATCCCTCCATAGTCATGGGATGCAGTATGATTATATTACTGTTTTTGGGGTGCAAAAGGCTGGCATTTTTGATGCCGAAGTCATTGTTTTTTAACAAGGAAAAGTGTCCCGTTTCAGTGACAACAATACGTTCTAAACTAGTACTGGAAGTTGCTACCATAATTCATGCAAGGCATCATGGAGCCTAGGAATAAGGTGGATAAAAATTGCTGCTTTTGCTTATAAATTTTCATATTAACATACACTACTCACAAAAAGTTAGGAATATTTGGCTTTCGGGTGAAATTTATGGAAAAAGTAAAAAGTTCACACTACAGTGATATAATATTATGAAAGTAGGGCATTTAAGTAGAAGCATGCAATGGTGATTTCCTCATCTCAAACAATTTACTGAAACAAAAGCCAACAACAGTGGTGGGTATACCACAACAAAAAATGTCAATGTCTCAATAACTTGTTGTGTGCTCTTGAGCATCAATCACAGCTTGACAACGACGTTTCATGCTGTTCACAAGACGACTTATTGTCTGCTGGAGCATGGCATTCCACTCTTCTTGAAGGGCGGCCCTCAGGTCATTGAGGTTGTGGGGTGCAGGGTTACGAGCCGCTACACGGCGACTCAGCTGATCCCATAGGTTTTCTATGGGATTCAGGTCTGGAGAAAGAACAGACCACTCCATTTGAGGTACCCCCAGCCTCCGGCAGCCATTCCCAAATGATGCAACCCCGATGAGCTGGAATATTGTCGGTCATGAAGATAAAATTAGGCCTGTGTTGTTCATGCAGGGGCACAATGACTGGATTAATGGTGTTATTCAGGTAGTATTGGCTTGGCAATGTGCCATTCACAAGGTGTAGGGCAGTTCTGTATTGACTAGACATACCTGCCCAGACTGTAACATGGTCACAGCAGTGACTGATGCATAGTGCTCTCCTTGACTTCTCCAACATCATTGGTCGCCATCTTTTCTGCTCAACATGAATTGACTTTCATCAGAGAACAGCACTGAAGTCCACTGGTCCCTTGTCCAGCGTAAATGCCCCCTGGCTCATGCAAACGATGATGCCTTTGCCTGATGGTGTGGTCAGGTACCCTTGCAGATTGTCTAGCACGCAGACCACGCAGATGTAAATGGTTTCGAATGGTCTGACATGACATTTGGGTGCCTCTCACCTCCCTTAAATGTGCCTGAAGTTGAGTGGCATTCATCATCCGGTTCCACAGGGCACTGTTCACAATGAAGCGGTTATCAGCGTGGGATGTGGTCAAAGGACGTCCACTTCTGTGCCTTTCTGTGACTTTCCAGTCTCTCTGTATCTCTGTTGCAACCTGCTGATGACACTCTGTGACACTAAGCTCAGTGGCCACTTCCCTCTCAGAACATCCTGTGTGAAGCCTTGCAATGGTGAGGTACTGTTGATCAATTGTTAGGCATTGTCTTGGTCTCATGATGTCAAAATGTGAACAGCATGATGAAGAGGACTGTTTAAATACCAATTCTAATTGAACCAGAAAATTTGTTGGTCGATTCATGGATCAAACACCTGTTGTTTTTGCTGTTAAGCACCTTGTTAGAGAATAGCAAGTTATGCAAAAAGTACCCAAACACTGAACAGTGTGACATGCATACAAAAGGTTCGAGAAGGTCAAACTGAGTTCACCTGTAAAGGTTATAGTGCATTTTAGGTGCATCCTGAAATTTCACCCGAAAGCCAAATATCCCTAACTTTTTGTAAGTAGTGTATACTGTAGGTTCATGCAGCCATTTTTTTTTTAAATTTAGAACTTTATTTAAAAATCTTTGTAATGAGGAATTAATTAGTTTTTCATTTTATGAGAAAAAATACGTCGGAGTCAGAGAATTGTGAACTATTTGATGGCAGTTAAATATTATAGAATTTATTCTTAGAGTCACTTCACTAACCTGAGGTGCTGAAAATCTCTCGTCCTCGCTGCTGTAGCACACAGGTGTCAAACTCATTCCATGGAGGGCCAAGACCCTGCAGGTTTTACCTCCACCCAGTGTCTTCAACAGGTGATTTCTCTGAATTTCTTCCTACTGATTGCTGATCAGTGAAAACACCTGCTGAAGAGACTGGGTGGAAGTAAAACCTGCAGGGTCTTGGCCCTCCATGGAATGAGTTTGACACCCCTTCGTGTAGCAGAACACACTCCTCTGCAGCCTCGTCTCCCCTCACCTGTGCCGTCCGACTCATTTTTATTTGGAAAAATCGCCTCTTCTATCAATATCTGCCATTTGTTAGCCACCAAAATGTGAACACACCTTCTGGAGTCCCATGGCCTGTTGAATGCTGTTAGTTTGTCTTTCAGTTGGACCAATCATGACTGGCACCAAATTCTAAGGGATGCTCTGGTGTGTAGTTCAGTCAGGCAGGTTTAGGGCTATTAAACATCAGCATAGTGCTAACAACATGCCTGCCACAGATTATACTGACGTTAATTAATTTTACTTCCAACTGGAACACCGGCCCATCAGTGAATCCTCTCTATGGGCCACTCTGGTCCTGCACTGGCACCTCTAATCACTCGTATGCTGTCGCTATTTGAATTAGGTGCGTGTAAGCGCAATACGGTCCGCCATCTTGGATCGCCAGATACAGCAACTCCGCTTGGACAAAAAGGAGTTCATCGTACAGAAATAGGAGGTAAATCTGTTGTTTTTATAGGAGTATCATTTTTCCTCAAAGCCAAATGGCACACGCCGGAAATTTGGCACGGTGCTGAAAAACTTTAAGCCCTGCAATCCTCTAGGTGGCATGTGAACATGCAGCGGCCTCTCTTCTGTCTTCATGTTTTGTGCCATTTAGTGTAGTTTAAATTACACCTAAGTGTATATTCATGTGTTTTATATCTCTATTTGATAATGTGCACAAGCTACACTCGCCACAGCCTTCTGGAGATAAGGAATATGTCCAAACATTATGTCTTGGATCACAGCGTTACAGAGGTAGTCCGTGGCCTAGGTCTTCTCCACCAGACCTCCACACCCCCGGACTCGACTGCTGTGTCTCATTCCAAATGGAGACCGTGTGAGCGGTAACAAAAGAGAGGTAAATGCAGAGGTATCCGAAAATAACTGCTAGACCACACAGACTCCCGATTCCTTCCCTCATTCTGGCCAATGTATGCTCACTAGACAACAACATAGACTACAAACAGCTCCTGAGAACTATGCAACGTGATGCGCGGAACTGCTGTGTTTTTGTCTTTACAGAAACATGGTTAAATGACAATAAACCGTACTCTGTTATTCAGTTAGCAGGACTAACATGCTACCATGCTGATAGGCTGCTCATGGAAGGAGGGAAGACCTGAGGTGGAGGCGTGTGTTTACATCAGTGACGCTTGGTGCCGAGATGCAACTGTTGTGCATAAACACTGTTTTCCATTGGTAGAGTTTATGATCATCAAGTGCCGACCCTTTTACATACAGAGAGAATTTTCATCTATTCTACTAGTTGCTGTGTATGTCCCGCCCACCACCATTGGCAAGTGGAGCAAAGCACTAAAGAACTCTATCAGGCCATCAGTGAGACACAAACAGTACATCCAGATGGATTCCTCACAGTAGGAGACTTCAACCATGCAGATTTAAAGGCCCTCCTACCAAAACTACACCAACATGTGGACTTTCTAACAACAGGAGACAATTTGCTGGACCTGGTGCACAGAACTCATAAGAAAGCATGCAGAGCCTCCCCCCTTCCCCGCCTGGGTCTCACTGATCACATCACTATCTTGTTAAGGCCAGCATAAAAACCAGAGTGAAAACAATCAGATCAACAAAAAAGCAGGTACGTGTGTGGCCAGAGGGAGCCTCTGATGTTCTGAAAGACTGCTTCAACACTACAGACTGGGACACTTTCAAGCATGCAGCCACTCACAATGGACATGCCTAGACAAACCTAGAGGATAAACCTAGAGGAGTACACTGAGGTTGTTGTAGCATACATAGCTAAATGCATTGATGATGTCACTTACTGCAAAACCATCACTGTTCGTGCTAACCAGAAGCCATGGATGACAGCAGAGGTCCACAAGCTCCTGAGGGCTCGGGATGCAGCCTTCAGGGCCAGTGACACTGCAGGACTAATAGTTAGGGCCAACCTGTCCCATGGCATCAAGGAGACAAAACGACAGTACAGCAAGAAAATATCCAGCCACTTCAGCAACACCAGAGATGCATGTTCCCTCTGGTGTGGCATACAGACCCTCACCAACTACAAACCTCCACCTCAGACCTGTGAGAGTGACATCACACTGCTTAACAGCCTAAATGACTTCTTTGGCCGCTTTGAAGCACAAAAAAAGCACATCAGCACAGAAGACCACTCCTCCTCCAGACGAGCAGGCCATAAGTCTGGATCCGGCTAGCGTGAAAAGGACCCTCTCCAGGATCAACCCACGCAAGGTAGCTGGACCAGACAACATACCGGGTTGGGTTCTGAAGGACTGTGTGGAGGAGCTCAAGAATCTCCTGGCCGATATCTTCAACATCTCCCTGAGTCAAGCTATTGTCGCCACGTGTTTCAAAACTGCGACCAGAATACCAGTCCCAAAGAAGCCCGTCCCATCCAGCTACAACAATTAGCAGACCATAGCACTGACCCCCATCATAATGAAGTGCTTCGAGCGGCTGGTCATGCAGAACATCAAGTTCATCCTCCCTCCCTCCCACGACCCATCTCAGTTTGGATAGAGGTCAAACAGATCCACAGAAGATGCCATCGCTGCTGCTCTCTATCCATCCCTCACCCACCTGGACTCAAAGAACTCCTACGTGCAAATGCTGTTCCTGGACTTCAGTTCAGCATTCAACACAATCATCCCCCAGCACCTAATACAAAAACTCAGACACTTGGGTCTCAAAACCTCTATCTGTAACTGGGTGCTGGACTTTCTCACAGGAAGGCCACAGAACGTGCGGGTTGGCAGCAACACCTCCAAGACCATCACACTGAGCACAGGGACCCCACAAAGGCGCGTGCTCAGGCCGCTGCTCTTCACCCAGCTGACCCATGACTGTGTACCAGCCTACAGCACCGACCACATCATCAAGTTTGCGGACGACACGATGGTGGTGGGCCTCATCACCAACAATGAGGAGGCCAACTACAGAAATGAGGTGAGCCAACTGGTCAAGTGGTGTAAAGACAATAATCTCTTCCTGAACGTGGGGTCAACTTCAGGAGGGGAGACACAAAGCATCCCCCCTCTGATCATCGATGGAGCAGACGTGGAGAGGGTGAGCAGCACCAACTTCCTGGGAGTGCACATATCTGAGGATCTCTTCTGGTCCAACAACACCACATCACTGGCCAAGAAGGCTCAAACTCATCTCCATTTCCTCCACAAACTGAGGAAAGCACAAGTCCCACCCCCCACAACATGTGCTCATTCTACAGGGGCACCATTGAATGCATCCTCACCAGCTGCATCACAGTGTGGTATGGAAGCTGCACCACCTCCTGCCGGAAGACACTACAACACACACTGAAAGCAGCCAGCAAGCTCATCGGTGCCCCTCTGCTTCCCATCTCAGACATCTACCTCACCCGCAGAGCCATCAACATTGCAGGTGACACCTCCCACCCCACACACTCCTTCTTCAGCCCCCTGCCCTCGGGGAAAAGGTACCGGAGCCTCCGGATCTGCTCCACAAGACTGCCAAATAGCTTTGTTCATCAGGCCATCGGGACCCTGAACTCTGTCCACCTCCTCCCCCCTTCCCCCGGACCGTAACGCACTCACCTGCACAACAACTACTTCAACTGTTGGCACAGAAAGACTGGCACACAAACAGTAATACATCTACTGCTGTATGTCTCTGCACCTTGCTGCAACCATTTGCACAAATGCCAAATCTTCTGCGGTCTGTTTTGCAATACTGTTCACGTGCAGTCCAATCTGTCACTGTCTGCACCTAAATTAAATCACCCTTTATTGTCATTCAATCCATACAGCCAATCATGTACAGTAGAATGAAATTGTGTTTCTCTTATCTACAGTGTTAATCACACACACACCCATATATAGAATCAGAGGGGTTGCCGCCATGCAAGGTGTCGCCACAGATTTCCCTCCTCCATTCCATTATTGCTGAGCACCAAGCTGGACAGCAGGAAGTTCCGCTTTTATATGGTCTTCGGCATGACCCGGCCGGGATTTGAACCCCTGCCTCCCGGGTGTGGGGCAGATGCTCTACCAACTGAGCCACCACTCAGGTGGTAGCCACCTACACTACCGCATCAAACTTGCAACTACGAGTATTACTGCTTTACTTTTTCTGTATATAGGATTGCTGGATGTTATCATTTATCATTATTTGCACTATGGAATGTCTGGGTCTATCTTTTGTCACTATTTGCACTATGGGTAGCATTACCGTACATAGACTGCTGTTGCTGTTTTTCCAGCTTTATCCCTTATGTTTTTTATATTGTGCACGCCACTGAGGAGAGAAACACCATTTCAGTTCTCCTGGTATGTATGTATAGTAGTATTGACAAATAAAATCTTGAATCTTGAATGATTAAGGGTCTCCCATTGGATTCTAAAATGATTATCAATGCATTTTTTTGTTTGTTTTTTCAGGATTTTTTCCCTCTCACTGTGTGACAGCTTGGTACCTTTAAAGCCAAATGTTTGCAAGGACCCATGAGTTTACTTCAAACATCTTTTAACAAAAGAAATGGAAGAGAAACATGGCAAGTCACATGGACAAATTGATCTGAAAATGTGCTTTTAAGAACTGTCATTTTTTCATGGACATTCTTTAAGAAGACCACAGCTGTCTGCAGCAGGCCAATATCATTTGCTTTTACACATAATTTTATTAAGCAGATGTTTTAGCTGCTTTTAGTTCTGTATCTCAGTCCGCCAAGGTCTCCGCCTTTGACTGCCACCTAATCCACATAGCACCGGACTTCCATGATCCCTCCTGCAGGTGGTGAACCTACTGGAGGGCGGACCCATGTAACTCCTTCGGGCTGAGCCCGGCCGGGTCCCATGGGTGGAAACCCGGCCACCAGTTGTTGTTGTTGGGTTGTCATGGTTGACACGCCTCTGCAACATTGCGTGGAGGTCGGGGGCAGTGCCTTTGGCATGGCAAACCGGGGTGGTGGTTCCTCTCTTCAAAAAAGGGGACCGGAGGGTGTGCTCCAACTTTAGAGGGATCACACTCCTCAGCCTCCCTGGGAAGGTCTATGCCAAGGTACTGGAGAGGAGAGTCCGGCCGTTGGTCGAACCTCGGATTCAGGAGGAGCAATGTGGTTTTCGTCCTGGCCGTGGCACATCGGACCAGCTCTTTACCCTCTCGAGAATTCTTGAGGGTTCGTGGGAGTTTGCCCAACCAGTTTACATGTGTTTTGTGGACTCGGAGAAGGCATTTGACCGTGTCCCTCGTGGATTTTTGTGGGGGGTGCTTCGGGAGTATGGGGTATCGGGCTTGTTGTTACGAGCTATTCGGTCTCTGTACGACCGTTGTGAGAGTTTAGTTCGCATTGCCAACACTCGGTCGGAGTCATTCCCAGTGAGAGTTGGACTCCGCCAGGGCTGCCCTTTGTCACCGGTCCTGTTCATAATTTTTATGGACAGGATTTCTAGGCGCAGCCAGGGAATGGAGGGTGTCATGCTTGGTGACCACAGGATCTCATCTCTGTTGTTTGCAGATGATGTTGTCCTGTTGGCTTCATCCAGCAATGACCTACAGCTCTTGCTGGGACGGTTTGCCGCTGAGTGTGAAGCGGCTGGGATGAGAATCAGCACCTCCAAGTCCGAGTCCATGGTCCTCAGCCGGAAAAAGGTGGATTGTCCTCTCCGGGTTGGGGACAGGCTCCTGCCCCAAGTGGAGGAGTTTAAGTATCTTGGGGTCTTGTTCACGAGTGAGGGGAAAATGGAGCGAGAGATCGACAGACGGATTGGAGCAGCATCTGCAGTGATGCGGACGTTGTACCGGTCTGTTGTGGTGAAGAGGGAGCTTAGTTCTAAGGCAAAGCTGTCGATTTACCAGTCAATCTACGTTCCTACTCTCACCTATGGTCACGAGCTTTGGGTAATGACCGAAAGAACGAGATCGCGGATACAAGCGGCTGAAATGAGCTTTCTCCGTAGGATTGCTGGACTCACCCTCAGAGATAGGGTGAGGAGCTCAGTCATCCGGGAGAGGCTCAGAGTAGAACCGCTGCTCCTCCACATTGAAAGGAGTCAGTTGAGGTGGTATGGGCATCTGATTAGGATGCCTCCTGGACGCCTCCCACTTGAGGTGTTTCAGGCACGTCCCACTGGGAGGAGACCCCGGGGCAGACCCAGGACTCGGTGGAGAGACTATGTCTCCCAGCTAGTCTGGGAACGCCTTGGTATCCCCTCTGAAGAGCTGGAGCAGGTGGCTGGGGAGAGGGAAGTCTGGGCTTCTCTGCTTGAACTGCTGCCTCCGCGACCCGGACCTCCGGAAAAGCGGTAGAAGATGGATGGATGGATGGAGTTCTGTATCTTTTAAACAAAAAAAAAAATCAAATAAATTCTTGGCTCAATTTCAAATAAAACATGTAATAATTTAATCATAATAATACATGGGACACTCAATGCGTTTTTGACTCCAAATAGCTCTAAAATTCTAAAATCTACAACTTTAATCCTAAAAATGGTAAGTTTTAAAGGAGAACACAAACTAAATTACATATATTTAAAAAGATTAATATTTAAAAAAACAAAATCTCACAAAAGTCCACCTCTATACTATATTTTCAGTATTTAAAAAAGGTTTCAAACTGTAAGCCTAAAAAAGGACAGAAAATATAATTCCACAGTACAGAATTCCTTTGGAGTTTTATTTTGTCAACAATGTTATCTTTTTAACCTCATCTGTTGTCTATCTGGGTAACACTGTCACAGGGAGAGAGGAGCTGAATGTATGTGGAACTTTTCATGTTCAGTAACACACAGAGCAAATTATTGTTTTGACATGATATCAGAGGGTCATGGAAATTACCTCCATAAACAACATTGTGCTGGTCCAAAGGGGATGCTGTCCTAGGAAGCTAGGAAGCCAGAGTGACGGTGGACACAATTTCACAGCAGCATTTCATTCCGCGGGTTACACTGGGAAGGAAGTGTGACTGTCTGCCCACAACAAATGATGATTTTACCTCCCACTGTATCCCACTGAGAACGTCCAAGGTCCCATGCCAAAAAATGTCCGGGCGGCCACTGCCGATACAGCACTTGAGTTCTGCTTTTTCATTCGGTTAAAACAAAACTGTATAATTTTTCCCCAAATTATATTAAAACGCTTTGGAGTCTGGATAGAGGACTCTCGAGGTCTGGATTCAGACCGGAGTCCGCTAGCTGGTGACCCCTGCTCTAAATAATGGATTGCATTTATATAGCGCTTTTCATGACACCCAAAGCACTACACAATGGTTCCATCATTCATTCACTGTACAGACACTGATAGTGGTAAGCTACCTCTGTAGCCACAGCTGCTCTGGGACAGAAACATGGCTGTCAATCAATGCCAATGGCCTCTCCGACCACCAACAAATATCGATACACAATAATACACCAGTGTCACAGGAGGCACGGTGGGCAAAGTGTCTTGCCCCAGGATACAAAGAAGGAGGGGGGGACCTGCTCTGCCTCCTGTTCCACTACCATCCTGGTGTATGTCCTGTACATGGCAGAATTGACAAGAAAGTTGACTTTGACTCTTGTTATAAACACCCGAGAAAGTTGTTGATTTACTGTATATTGTTCTGTGCTACTCCCCAATGGCCCAATAATGTTAGGCAGCTAGGGTGTGTTAACTCTTTCAACTCTCACTTTGAAAAAAAAGATGAAGCAGCAAATATTACAACTTAAATGACTGAAAGCAACAAGTACAATTTCCCTGGCTGATACCAGACAAAGTACTATCAATCAGAAATATACTACACTGTCATTATTGTCATTCCAGTGAATTAATTTCTGGTAAAAATCCCAGAATTCTCCAATGTCCTGTCTGAGATACGCCTGAGAAAGTTTGAATATGTCACATTCACTTTTTCTAAAGTTTGTTTGGAGGAAGATTCTACCGCCACCAGTGAGACTTTATTTTTTAAACTTTAAGTACATCAGATTTCAGAAAAAGTAATTCTTTTTTTTTTTCCTTTTCAGTTGATATTTAAAGGCTCTGCAGTCGTCACACTCCAAGTAATCACTGGTACTTCAGGGGTGAGAAAAAGGAGAGCTTTGTACAACTTGCCCCTTGTAGACACTTTAATTATACCCTTAATCCCTCAAAACTGAAAGGTGCAAAAATGACTTTTTAAAAAAATATTTGCTCATAAAAAGAAAAGGAAAGGAAAAAAACAGTGACTAACAATTAACGTCAGAGTGGAAGCTCTAGCTTGCAATAGCACCATCAGCCAAATTTATATTCACATACAGACGTGGACAAAATTGTTGGTACCCCTCTGTTAATGAAAGAAAAACCCACAATGGTCACAGAAATAACTTGAATCTGACAAAAGTGGTAATAAATAAAAAGTCTATGAAAATTAACCAATGAAAATCAGACAATGCTTTTGAATTGTGGTTCAACAGAATTATTTTAAAAAAACAAACTCATGAAACAGGCCTGGACAAAAATGATGGTACCCCTAGAAAAGATTGAAAATAATGTGACCATAGGGACATGTTCAACCAAGATGTGTCCTCTAATTAACATCACAGGTGTCTACAAACTTGTAATCAGTCAGTTGGCCTATTTAAAGGGTGACAAGTAGTCACTGTGCTGTTTGGTGACATGGTGTGTACCACACTAAACATGGACTAGAGGAAGCAAAGGAGAGAGTTGTCTCAGGAGATTAGAAAGAAAATTATAGACAAGCATGTTAAAGGTAAAGGCTATAAGACCATCTCCAAGCAGCTTGATGTTTCTGTGACTACAGTTGCACAAATTATTCAGAAATTTAAGATCCACGGGACTGTAGCCAACCTCCCTGGACGTGGCCACAGGAGGAAACTTGATGAAGAATAGTAACAAAAGAGCCCAAAACAACCTCTAAACACATTCATGGTGAACTCCAAGGTCAAGGTACATTTTATTTATTTTATTTATTTATTTTTATTTATTTATTTATGCAGGGACATGCACAATATACATTGACCTTAAAGAGGAAAGATGCATTGTACCAGGTTATAGCACAAGTGCTAATTTCCACCTGTAGTCCCTGGGCAGGCTGGTGTTAGCATTAATAAAAGCAGACATTTGCTAAAACTACAAGAAGCATTGATAAAAAAACTAAAACCAAACATTGGACTTCCGGTTATGGCGGCCACGTAGGAAGACGTGTTTCACACTGCTCTGCTCCTAAAAATAAAAAGTTTGCTTAAACTCTCTTAATTGGAACAAAAACCCATCCCAGCGCTTAGGCGCGGATATGGTAAAGACCAAGGCTGGGAAATCAGGTGGCAGAAAAAGCAATTCGACAAAACAACCCAAGCTAACAGACTTCCACGCTCGAGGCAAAGCACAAAAAACTTCAGAGACTATGGCGGAGGATGGAGCCAGCGGCGGAGCGGGAACGGCTGGGGAGGGGACTAACGCAGTGCTCACTGCCATCAACTCTATGAGAGCAGAGTTTTCGTCTAAATTTGATGGGATTATAGCAGCGATAGAAGCCATGAGAAAGGAAATAAGTGACTGTATGGAATGAGTATCGCAGGCGGAGCTCCGATTTTCAAGCGCTGAAGATGACGTCACCAGCCTATAATTAAAGGTGCAAACACTGGAATCAAAATGGAAACGTCTGGAAGATAACGTCCTGGATTTGGAGTCCCGTTCGCGACGGAATAATTTGAGGCTGGTGGGCCTCCTGGAGGGAGTGGAGGGACGAGACTCATGTTCCTTTTTGGAAAAGTGGATTCCAGAAGCGCTGAACAACGCGGATCTGCAGTCATCGGTCGTCTTAGAGAAAGCTCACCTAATCGGCCCACCGAGAGATAATAAGACACCACCGAGGATGCTGATTATGAAGTTCCTCAACTACAGGGACAAGATGACGGTCACCAATGCGGCGTGAGTTAAAGGGGAAATTAAATACCAGGATCAACAGGTGCGGTTCTACCCAGATTTGGCCACAGGAATTCAACAATTAAGGAGGCAGTTCGACCCCGCCCGCAAAGAGCTGCGCAACCTCGGGATTCGTCACGGAGTGATTCACCCGGCAAGACTGCTGGTCACATATAAAGGGAGAACCCATATCTTCAAGACCCCTCAAGAGGCGCAGGAGCTCATTAAGCAGATTCAAGAGAGACTGGTGGGAGCTAAGCATGAACATGATATAAAGGTAGAACATTTAAGCATTTGTACAGGCATCTGATTGATCTGAAACATAACATGTCTACAAAATACAGACTGTATTACATTAAAAAAAGCTATGATGTACAAAGTTACTATAAAACTTTGAAGTTATGTTGAAAAAGCTACAGAAGAGAGTTAATGTCATTAAAAATAGTAGTAGAGTCAGGGTGATTGAGAGGAGAAAGAGAGAGTGGTTTGACTGATCCTTGCAGG
The DNA here is from genome assembly GCA_020510985.1 of Pholidichthys leucotaenia. Classification (NCBI taxonomy): domain Eukaryota; kingdom Metazoa; phylum Chordata; class Actinopteri; order Cichliformes; family Pholidichthyidae; genus Pholidichthys; species Pholidichthys leucotaenia. The sequence goes on along the minus strand of CM035847.1, from coordinate 284,040,868 downwards.
TGTGGAACAGTCACTAGCTCTAACGGGAGACAGAATTTTTTTTTTTATTTTGGGGGGATAACCACGAATGTGGGGAAAGGGAATTTGTTTTTGTGTAGTTTGTAGGATGAATGTTCAACCATCCATGTTTTTTTTTTGTTTTTTTTTTTTTGTTATTTATTTGTATCCGTAGGTAGATTTGGTTTGCAGTCTGGTGACAAGCCACCGGCTGCTGGTCGCTGCGTGCGCGAGCGCCCTAAACCTACATGCTTTTGGTATGCGGGAGGAAACCGGAGAAATCCCGGAGTAAACCCACGCAACACGGGGAGAACATGCAAACTCCACACAGCTCACTGTTGATCGGGGCTGGGATCGAACCCACGATCTCATGATCCCCGCGATCCCCCGGCCGAGGGTAAAACTGCGCTGCCACAGTGCTAAACCACTGCGCCACCATGCAGCCCGTTTTTGTTTTTGCTTCTCTGTATGAGCATGTTCATATTGCAAGGTAATCTCAAACTTCTTATTGATCATAGATCAAAGCGTTGATCTTAATTTAACTTCATGGAATTGCAGAGGTCTACAAAATCTAAAAAAAACTTAAACAAGTTATGAATAAAATAAAAGATATAGATTCAAAAATTGTATGTTTACAAGAAACTCATCTAATAGAGGAGGATGTAAAAAGAATTAGGAGAAGATGGCAAGGTAATGTGTTCACCTCATCATTTTCATCCCGAGCTAGGGGAGTTATGACTCTCATACACAAAACAGTTCCATTTCAAGTGAAAAATGTAATTGGAGACAAATTTGGAAGATATCTAATCATCCAAGGATCTTTGTTATTAGAAAAAATAAATCTGGTGAACTTATACGGCCCCAATATTGATGATCAAAACTTCTTTGTCAATTTATTTCTTACTTTATCATCACTTACAGGGCAACATATAATAGCAGGGGATTTTAATTGTACATTGAATCCCAGTATAGATAGGTCAACAGGACTGGACTGTACGCACAATGGATGCAGGATGACCATTAATCATTTTATGAAAGAATTGAGATTGCTAGATATATGGAGAGAAATGAAACCACAAGTCAAAGCCTATTCTTGTTATTCTAATACCTATAAGACATTCTCACGTATTGACTACTTTTTGATCTCTGCAGAATTAAGGTCCAAGATTCAAAACTGTTTCTATGATAACATTGTGATCTCTGATCATGCACACTGCTGTCTAATATATGTAGATAAGAAATTGACAAAGGATCCAGGTAGGTGGCATTTTCAGCATAAATGGCTTCAGGATGAGGAATTTGTTAAGTACATAGAAAAACAGATAGATGAGTTCTTTGATATTAATACTACACAAACAACGGCATGTATAAAGTGGGAGGCTTTCAAAGCTTTTATTAGGGGGCATATTATTAGTTATACAGGTTCAAAATCTAAGAAGACTCGAGAGGAGAGAGTCCATTTGGAACGTAAAATAAAAATTCTTCAAGAAAAGGTGTATGTGGGAAGTAACCCACAGTTAGAGAACGAATTACTGATTCTGAGAGCTGAATATGATAAAAAAAAATCAGCGAATAGAGCTGCCTCGAGTCTTCTAAGATTGAAGCAAACTTTTTATGAACAAGGTGAAAATTCAGGAAAATTATTGGCATGGCAGATTAAACAATTAGAATCTAAAACACCAATTACCAGTATTATAAGTAATGGACAGGTAGTTATAGATCCTTTAGAAATTAATAGTGCCTTTAGAGATTACTATGAAAAACTATATGATACAAAAAATGAAACTGACTTAACAAAACTAAATGGGTTTTGGGGAGGATTATCTATACCGTGTATTCCAAATGAAAACAGGGAGATACTGGAGTCTAAAATTAGTCAAGAAGAAGTTGGGCAAGCCACTGATAATATGAAATCAGGAAAAAGAGCAGGACCAGATGGTCTTCCAGTTGACCTCTATAAAAAAATTAAGAATAAATTAATAAAACCACTTTTGGAAATGGTTTTAGAAGCATTTCAAAATGGTAATTTACCACCATACATGAATAATGCCTTAATTATACTGTTGCCAAAACCAGGTAAACCCCCTAATAAATGTGAAAACATGAGACCAATAAGCCCATTAAATGCTGATCTTAAGATAATCTGTAAAATTTTAGCAAAACGACTACAAGAACTATTACCAAATATTATTAACCGAGATCAGAATGGCTTTATAATGGGAAGACAGGGCTTCCATAATGTAAGAAGACTATTTAATATTATTTATTCCAATAAAGAAGCACCGGATACAGCTCTCCTATCATTGGACGCTGAAAAAGCCTTTGATAGGGTCGAATGGCCCTATCTTTTTGAAGTCTTACAAAGGTTTGGACTTGGAAATAATTTCATAAAATGGGTCCAGATAATATACAATAATGCTACAGCAGAAATCCTAACAAACAGCAATATCTCAAAATCAATAAAAATCAACAGAGGATGTAGACAAGGCTGTCCACTTTCACCTTTACTGTTTACTATGACAATTGAACCTTTAGCGATGGCAGTACGTTTACATCCACAAATATATGGAATTAAAGTAGGATCAACAGAACATAAAATCTCCCTGTATGCCGATGACATAAATTTGTTTATGTCGAATTTTAAAAAATCAATTCCGACCTTGTTAAATTTAATAAAGAACTTTGGGGAAATATCAGGATATAAAATAAATAAAACAAAATCTTCAATATTAATGCTAAATGAGACCCAAAGAAATCACCCAGCTCCTGAGGTAAATCAATTCAATGTTGTAAATCAGTTTAAATATTTAGGAATTTAAATTTTGCCTAAGCTAGAATCAGTCACCAGTGCCAACTATGAAGCCTTAATGACAGATATTAATGAGTTACTTCAGAGATGGATGCCACTACCAACGTCGATGATCGGGAGAATTAATATACTTAAAAGTAATATCTTACCAAAAATACTTTATTTATTTCAAAACATTCCTTTACCACCACCTTCAGATCTATTCTCAAGAATTAAAAAAAAAAGTTAGTGGAATTTATATGGAACAATAGGAAGGCTAGATTACATTTGTCCTTACTATATTTACCATTTGATCGTGGAGGTCTGAAATGTCCAAACTTTATGTTGTATTACTGGTCAGCACAACTGAGGTCTATGACATATTATTTTTCATCAAATGATCCTCCTCACTGGACTGAAATGGAATCATACAATTTACCTTTACCTCTTCCCTTATTCATATATTCAGACTCAGCTAAAAAATTACAGAAACAAGTTAAAAATCCAATTGTAAAGCACATGATCAAAATATGGTGTGAAACCAAAAAATATTTAAAAGAACCACACTCACTGTCACAATTTAGCCCAATATGGGGTAATCAATATTTTACACCAGGGAGAGCGGATGTTGTATTTAAAGTATGAAATTTAAAAGGGATTCAAAAGATTCAAGATTTATATTTGTCACGTTCAGATAACATAATGTCCTTTGAAGAACTGAGGATTAAATTCAATCTTAATAGAACACATTTTTTTTAAATATCTTCAGCTTAGAAATTTTATTCGATCAAATCAAAATAATGCTCTCACTCGACCTACTTATTCATCCTTGGAAAAAATTTTGACTAAAGATAGTAAGAAAAAGGGTATTATTTCATAGTTTTATAACTCATTGACACTATTCTCAAGTGAAAACTCACAGAAAAGACTGAATTATTGGAAAGAAGACCTGCAAATTGAAATTTCCGAGGAACAATGGGAAATAGCTTGTGCAGAAGCTCAAACCAAATCAATAAATGTACGTCTTAAACTGATACATTTTAAATGGTTAATGCGGATGTATGTTACACCAGTGGAGTTAAATAGATATAACAAAAACATACCAGATACATGCACAAAATGTATGGAAAGTAAAGGAACCCTATTTCACTGTTTATGGGGATGTAGAAAAATCAGAATGTTTTGGGAAGAGGTGAGGGTAACAATTGAAAAAATAATTTCAAAACAATTCACAATGAACCCTAAACTGTTTTTGTTGGGTCTATATCCAGAAAAACATAACTTTAATAAGAGTGAAAGAGCATTCATAGACCTCGGTTTGCTTAATGCCAAAAAATGTATTGCACTACTGTGGAAAAAGACTCATAGACCAGATGTGACTCAGTGGTTAAGACAGATGTTAACAAACCTTCCACTAGAAAAAATAACATACATACTGAAATCAAAGGAAAATGTGTTTGAGAATATATGGAGACCTTTCATTGATTATGTAAAGAAATTAAACATAACTTCTGAAGAAGAAGGTGAATGATATGTGTGGACCTTGCAAATTCCAAACTGGTGAATGTATATTATGTATACTTATGTAATAGATTACCTAGACTAAACAGAGGAGCATTGTTGTTGATTTGCTTTTGTTAATGGTTGTTGTTTTTAGTAATTTTTTTTGTTGTTGTTAGTGTTTTTTTTTAATTTTTAAATTACTTTAGTGTTAGTGTTTGACTGTCTGTGCCATGTGTGTATAAAAAAAGGTTTAATAAAAAATATTGTGGAAAAAAAACAAAAAAACAAACATTGATTAAAAAAATAAAACCAAGCATTGCTAAAAACTAAAACAGACATTAATAACATTGATAAGAACCCAAAACATGGATAAGAACTAAAACATACAATAATACATTTTTATAACTCATCCATATAAACAATTTTTCACATCCAACCACTGACTCTTATTGGTCCCACTGTCATCATCACACACTCTAACATCTTTACATCACAGTACATTATGGACACAGGTTTTCTTAGAGATTAACTGTTTTTTCACCAAGCGTGAAAATGTGTGATAGTCTGTAACTGCAAGTAACTCCGTTGGTAACATGTTCCACTGTCGCATAGCCACACATGAAAATGTTGAATTTGCTAATGTTGTCTTGTGCTTAGGAATCCTGCACTCGCCACGTGCTGTTGATCGAGTTGTCCGAGATGTATTTACAGAACTTAATGAAGCAAACCTTTTTAAGGGAGGAGCAGCAGAGTTATGGATTACCTTAAACAAAAGACACACATTTGTATACATGATTAGATTTTCAAAGCTCAACAGGTTATATTTGGACAGGATTGGGCAGTGATGGAATGTTCGTCTTTTCTTGTCATGAATCTTGATAGAATATTTGTATAATGATTCCAGAGGCCTCAGATTTACACGCCTGTGACCAACTGGTCATACAGTAAAGAAAATGTGGAATTATCATAGCATTTAGATACATACTTGATGCTTCAGCAGACAGTGAATATCTGATATGTTTGAAATTTGCATAATTAAATTTGACCGTGCTTGTCATCTTTTTAATGTGTTTTTTAAAGCTTAAATTTGAGTCAAGTGTAACACCTAAATATTTAAATTCAGTCACATTCTTAACTTTTTGTCCTTCTATTAAGATATGACAAGAATTCTTGGATTTGTAGCGATTAGTAAAAAACATTGACACAGTTTTATCGATGTTTAAGGTTAACCAAGAATTCCTCAACCAATGTGAGACTTTCTCCATTTCCTGTGTTAATTTTTCAGTCACCTCTTCAGTCGTTTTACCATGAGTATATACCACAGTATCGTCAGCATACATAATTATATTTGCATTACACAGAGACAGGAGATCATTAATATATAATGTAAACAGCAAAGACCCTAAAATAGAGCCCTGCGGTACACCTATGCTGCATGCTTTTAAGGGAGATGTAACATTGTTTACAATTACACACTGCTGTCTGTCACTGAGGTATGACCTTATCCAATTTTGTGTATTTTTATGAAGGGAGAATTGTGATAATTTGTTTAAAAGTAACTCATGGTTGACTGTATAAAAAAGCCTTTCGCAGGTCAAGAAAAACAGCCCCCACTACCCCTCCCCCATCCAGGCTGGATTTGATGTTTTCTAATAGATAGCAGCATGCTGTTTCAGTGGAATATCCTTTCCTAAAACCAAACTGAAAGGGGTTAAGTGCTGCCATGGAGTCAAGGTGGTCCACCAGCTGTTGTGCTACAGCTTTCTCCAAGCCTTTGGAAATGGTTGGGAGTATGCTGATGGGTCTGTAATTTGCGACCTGGAGCTTATCACCTGATTTGTACACTGGCCGTACAATGGCAGTTTTCAGAATTGTGGGAAAGGTACTCTCATTTATGGATTGACTTATAATTTTTGTTAATACTGGTGTTAAAATTTCTTTGTGCTGTTTCAGAAAAGCTGTATCCATTCCAAATATGTCTTTAGCTTTACTATTGTTAAGATTGGATATGATTTTAGAGATATTCCCTTCATCTACATTACTCAATTTAAAAGAATGAGCATCACAATGGAATTCATGAGTGCAGTTTGGCTTAGAAAAACTCTTTGCCAATTGTGACACAGAGTTTATAAAATAATCATTAAAATGTTTTGCCAGCTCAGTGTTGTTGTTTTGGGTAACAGAATTTATTTTTAGCTTTAAGTCATCACATCTTGGTTTTTCTTTTCCCAATAGCTTATCCATGCTTCTCCAAATAAGTTCATTGTTGCCTTTTGCATCCTTTATTATATTGAGAAAAAAGTTAGCCTTTGCTTTTCAAAGTTGTATAGTGACTTTATTTCTCAAGCTTCTATAAGTGTAATGATCAGGGGTTAGCCCTGACTTAAGAAATTTTTTGAGGGCCATATCTCTTTGTTTCATGAGGCCCCAAAGAGAGGTGTTAAACCATGGCAGCCTCTTTTTATTGGACTTTCTTTGTTTCAATTCTGTATATCAGTGTCAGATCGTACCATCCGTCATTGTTCGAGCTAAAATGGACTTCATGAGAGATGACCAAGGAGGACACCACTGTTGAAAACAAATCATAAAAAAGCCAGACTGGAATTTGCCAAACTGCATGTTGACAAGCCACAAAGCTTCTGGGAGAATGTCCTATGGACAGACGAGACAAAACTGGAACTTTTTGGCAAGGCACAGCAGCGCTATGTTCACAGACGTAAAAATGAAGCATACCAAGAAAAGAACACTGTCCCTACTGTGAAACATGGAGGAGGTTCTGTTATGTTCTGGGGCTGCTTTGCTATATCTGGCACAGGGTGTCTTGAATCTGTGCAGGGTACAATGAAATCTCAAGACTATCAAGGTATTCTAGAGAGAAATGTGCTGCCCAGTATCAGACAGCTTGGTCTCAGTCGCAGGTTATGGGTCTTGCAACAGGATAATGACCCAAAACACACAGCTAAAAACACCCAAGAATGGCTAAGAGCCAAACATTGGACTATTCTAAAGTGGCCTTCTATGAGCCCTGATCTAAATCCTATTGAACATCTGTGGAAGGACCTGAAACATGCCGTCTGGAGAAGGCACCCTTCAAACCTGAGACAACTGGAACAGTTTGCTCATGAGGAGTTGGCCAAAATTCCTGCTGAGAGGTGCAGAAGTCTCACTGACAGTTACAGAAATCGTTTGATTGCAGTGATTGCCACAAAAGGTTGTGCAACAAAATATTAAGTTAAAGATACCATGATTTTTGTCCAGGCCTGTTTCATGAGTTTGTTTTTTTAAAATAATTCTGTTGAACCACAATTCAAAAGCATTGTCTGATTTTCATTGGTTAATTTTCATAGACTTTTTATTTATTACCACTTTTGTCAGATTCAAGTTATTTCTGTGACCATTGTGGGTTTTTCTTTCATTAACAGAGGGGTACCAACAATTTTGTCCATGTCTGTAAATGTAGCTTCACAGCAGAAACATGTACAATATGGAGATTAAATCTACACACCCTTTAATCCATGACATTCACGGCTGCCCAGCACTCGCTGGACAGCTGCTGCTGTTACTCTGTGGTTTATGCTATTGGTTCAATTTGCTCAGCAATGAATCAGAGTCTGGTGAACTCCGATAGGTCAGTGGTTACATTTGTTATTCATTTGTTTCCTAGCTCCACACCATATCGATCCAGAGCAAGGTAAAACCAGAGGGAAATCAAGTTTCTCTTACGCTACATCATATATCAGCCAGCTGAAGGAATAACTGGAATAGTGTGATGAATAATTTTCAGTATGAATCACACAGGGGTTAAAGCAAAAAAAAAAAAAAAAAATCCTGAGCCTGAACTTTTTTCTGGGGACAGGGTCACAGGGGTGGACACGCGCGCACACACACATACATAAGTGGTGTAAAAAGGTGTTTGCCCCTTCCTGATTTCTCATTTTTTGTATGTCACACTTAAATGTTTCAGATCATCAAACAAATTTAAATATTACAGAAAGATAACTCAAGTAAACACAAAATGCAGTTTTTAAATGAAGATGTTTATTAAAAAGGGGGGAAAAAATCCAAACCTACATGGCCCTGTGTGAAAAAGTGATTGCCCCCTAAACCTAATAACTGGTTGGGCCACCCTTAGCAGCAACAACTGCAATCAAGTGTTTGCGATAACTGGCAATGAGTCTTTTACAGCACTGTGGAGGAATTTTGGCCAGCTCATCTTTGCAGAGTTGTTGTAATTCAGCCACACTGGAGGGTTTTCGAGCATGAACCGCCTTTTTAAGGTCATGCCACAGCATCTCAGTCGGATTCGGGTCAGGACTTTGACTAGGCCACTCCAAAGTCTTCATTCTGTTCTTCTTAAGCCATTCAGAGGTGGACTTGCTGGTGTGTTTTGGATCATTGTCCTGCTTCAGAACCCAAGTGCGCTTCACCTTGAGGTCATGGACAGATGGCCGGACATTCTCCTTCAGGATTTTTTCGTAGACAGCAGAATTCATGGTTCGTTTTATCACAGCAAGTCTTCCAGGTCCTGAAGCAGCAAAACAGCCCCAGACCATCACACTACCACCACCATATTTTACTGGTGATATGATGTTCCTTTTCTGAAATGCTGTGTTACTTTTACGCCGGATGTAATGGGATACACACCTTCCATAAAGTTCAACTTTTGTCTCAGTCCACAGAGTATTTTCTCAAAACTCTTGGGGATCATCAAGATGGTTTCTGGCAAAACTGAGACGAGCCTTTATGTTCTTTTTGCTCAGCAGTGGTTTTCGTCTTGGAACTCTGCCATACAGGCCATCTTTGCCCAGTCCTTTCTTATGGTGGAGCCAGGAACACTGACCTTAACTGAGGCAAGTGAGGCCTGCAGTTCTTTGGATGTTGTTGTGGGGTCTTTTGTGACCTCTTGGATGAGTCATTGCTGACATGAGTTCAGACCCAGGGAACACGCACACAGGCTCGAGTCAGTTGCAACAAAGGTTTATTAAATAGTGAGTGTGTGTGGATGTGTGAGTGCGGGAGTAAATGTGCTGCTGGAGGACAGGATGCACCAAAGGCAGAGCAGCGTGCTGTACGACCAGACAACCCTAGGGCAGAGCAGAGGAGAGATTAGCCGCCGAGCCAAGCCCGGTGAATTAATACTCGGACTGTGGCTTACTTGCAGATGTTTCTGGTGGCGAGCCGCAGGTCTCCTGCCTGGAGGACAGCGCTCCAATGTGCACTCGGCGCAGCGGGTGAGAGAGAGAAGCTGACGAGGAGAAGTTCCGCCGCCAAGGAATCCACCTGTGCACAGGGGAGAAGGACTAGAGAAAAGGTGAGTGATAGGATAATGGCTTACGTGGGAAGCGATGGTTGAAGGTCGTTAGGAGAATAGAGGAGAAGGCGGGTGTGGGTAGCACAATCTCAGAAGAGCAGACGACTCCGGGCTGAAGCGCAGGGCAGAGCGGGCTAAATAGCCCGGGCTTGATGAGGCGCAGGTGTGTTCACAGCTGGAGCTGGAGATGGGCGAGAGTGAGCTGTGACAATTGCTTCACTCTTGGGGTAATTTTGGTCAGCCGGCCACTCCTGGGAAGGTTCACCACTGTTCCATGTTTTTGCCATTTGTGGACAATGGCTCTTACAGTGGTTTGCTGGAGTCCCAAAGCTTTAGAAATGGCTTTATTATTTTTTTTTCTTTTTGTTTAAGCTATTACAATGGCTGTGATTGTCCAGCCTGAAATTTCTTTTTTTTTTAAAGTTTGTTTTTCTTTTGTTTTGGGTGTTTATTAGGATGTGTTTGTGTTTAGAGTTCGGTGTTTTATTAGGAAGGCATCTGTACTGGTTGTTAAAAGCAGTCCAAAATAACTATAATTAGGATATACTGGACAGGGAATCGGAGTGTAACATGAATATTGTAAATATTTCACAAGTTAAATATGGTGGAAAATGTGTTAAATTTATGACATGGAATATTAATGGATGTGGAAATCCAGTTAAGAGGAGAAGAATATTTTCCTATTTAAAACATAATCAGACAGATATCATTTTTATTCAGGAAACACATTTGGAGGGGGAGGAAGTTTTAAAATTTAAAAAAGGATGGTGGGTCATATTTTCTATAGTTCATTCAATAGTAAACGTAATGGAGTTATGATATTAGTTAACAAAAATATAAGTTTTCTCTTACAAAAACAGACAAAAGATAAAGAGGGAAGGATAATCTGTATCCAGGCATTGATAGAAGGCTGCCAGATGATGTTATCTAATATTTATGCCCCTAATATGTCAAACACTCAGTTTGGGGATATGGAAGGTCAGATTATTTTGGCGGGGGATTTTAATGAAGTGATGGACCCAGTGGTTGATAGAAGTAAACTTAGTGGTCCTATAATGTCCCCAGACAGAGAGGCAATTCATATGTTAATTAGAGATATGGGCCTTATAGATATACAGTATGGAGGTTTACCAATCCTAATAATAGAGAATATACTTTTTCCTCACATCGTCATAAATCCCACTCTAGAATTGATTTTTTTTATGGCATTCCCCCTTTTAAATAAGGTTGTAAACTGTAACATCAATACAATTGCCCTCACAGATCACGCTACAGTTGAACTAAGTATCAAGATAGACTGTGATGTTGAAAGGAAAGGAAGATGGAGAATGAATACATCTTTACTACAAGATCAAGTTTTTAAAAAAAGGTTAGAAGAGGACCTTAAGTCATTTTTGAGGTCAATGTGGGTAGCACAGAAGACATTTCAGTGGTGTGGGAAGCCTCCAAGGCATATGTGAGAGAGAAGCTGATTGCATAAGCAGCTAAAAAGAAGAGGGAGAAGTTAAACAAAATTCAAGAATTGGAAAAAGAAATTAAAATAAAGGAAATTAAGTCATCAGAAGTTTTTTCAGACTCAATGTATCAAGAACTTTGTAAGCTTAAATTTCAGCTATATGATATTTATAATAAGGAGGCAGAGTATGCGCTGCACCTTTTAACATTTGTTTGTTCTCTCCCATAGATTGAGTCCCCATCGTGCTGTTTGCTCTCTACATGTCTGTTCTTTTCATCTTCTCTATCCCCTCACCCCCCAGCCAGTCACAGCAGATGACTGCCCCTCCCTGAGCCTGGTTCTGCTGGAGGTTTCTTCCTGTTAAAAGGGAGTTTTTCCTCTCCACCGTCGCTAAGTGCTTGCTCACAGGGGATCGCCTGATTGCTGGGGTCTTTCTGCAACTGTGAGGGTTCCCCCTACAGTTGATAGTGCTATGAGATGACTGTTGTTGTGAAATGGCACTATATAAATAAAGTTGAATTGAATTGAATTGAATTGCACCGATTAAAGTCCAGTTTTTACAAAGGGGGTGAAAAAATAGATAAATTGCTCGCTAGGCAATTGAAAGAAAAATGTAATTCCAATATGATTCCAATAATTAAATAGGGGGATGAACTAATTTCATCCAGTAAAAATATTAACAAGGTTTTTTTTATTGGTATTATAAAAATTGTACAATTCAACTGTATCTATAAATGTAGAGCAGGAGGAATTAATAAAGTTTTTGATTAATGTAGAAGCACCTAAGTTGCAGGCTGAGATGGCTGAAGGGTTGGAATCCCCAATCACGGAGAAGGAGATAAAAATGGCCATTTTACATATGAAGAATGGGAAATCACCTGGAAATGATGGCCTTCCGGTAGAATACTATAAGGAATTTATAGATATTCTCTCCCCAATATTAAAGAAAGTGTATGAAGAAATATTTTCTAAGGGAAGGTCGCCTCCAACATTTAATGAGGCTTTGATAATGTTAATTCCTAAAGTGGATCGGGATGTAACAGATCCCTCAAACTATAGACCTATAAGTTTGCTAAATGTGGATTGGAAAATACTGACAAAAATTTTAGCTTTAAGATTACAAAAGGAATTACCAAGTATTATTCATCCTAACCAGGTGTGTTTTGTGAAAATAGATCATCTTCTGATAACATAAGAACACTACTACATCTGATATGGCAGAGTCAATCCAAGGATGTCCCTATAGTTGCTGTTTCTTTAGACGCTGAGAAGGCTTTCTATAAGGTGGAATGGGAAATTCTTTTTTCAGTTTTGTCACACTTTGGAATGGGACCTGGTTTTATTAAATGGGTGAGAACATTGTATAAAGAGCCAAAAGCCGTGGTAATGACAAATGGAGTAACATCTTCCTTTTTTATGCTTTCTAGAGGGACACAACAAGGCTGTTCTTTAAGCCCCCTGCTGTTTATAATTTTTTGGGAATATTAGCAATAGCCATTAGGACTAATCCACATATTCAAGGGGTTGAGGGAGATGGTACAGAATATAAACTACTGCTTTATGCAGATGATATTTTGGCTACAATAACAAACCCATTGACCTCTACCGCACTTAATGGACACTATACAATCTTTTTCAAAATTATCAGGTTATACAATTAATTGGAATAAGTCAGAGGCTATGCCAATTTCAAGAAGTTGTTACTCTAATATGTTAAAGAAATTTAACTTCAAGTGGATTCCAGAAGGAATGAAGTATCTAGGGATAAAACTGAGTCAGGACTTGGAGGGGATAGCTCAGTTAAATTTTAATCCTCTGCTGCAAAAAATGAAAATAAACTTAAATAAGTGGGAAAAAATTAAACTTAGCCTATGAGGCAAAATAAATATAAAGATGGCGATACCCCCTCAGTTTAACTATATTGTCACAATGTTATCAATTAAAATACCAGACATAATTTTTCAAAAGTATGAAGGCAGCGTATATGGAACCGCTCTAGATCCCTAATGTGGCGGCTGTAAGTCACCCAGGATTCACAGCTGTAGAGGAGAGTAGTGACACAGACTGCCTGGTAAACAGAGATCTTCGTTTGGAGATGGAGGTTCTTGTTCTGGAAGACCCGACGCCGGAGTCTCCCAAAAGAAGCTGATGCCTGCCTGATCCTGTTCTGGACCTCACTGTCAATGGTGTTGTCTACAGACAGGATGCTCCCCAGGTACTTGAAAGATGGAACAACAGACAGCTGTTCACCAGCAACAGTGAAGGTAGGTGGAGTAGATGGGATATTGGTGCTCCATTGGCAGACGACCTGTGTTTTGATGGTGTTCACCGTCAGTCCCATCCTGCTGTATGCTCTCACCTGCATAAATGGTGACAATTGTGGCATCTCTCCATTGTTGTGGGATGTTATCATCGGCCCAAATCTTGGTGATGTACTTGTGCAGGGTTTTTGTACACAAGTAGCCTCCTTGTTTCAACAGCTCGGCAGGGATGTTGTCATTACCAGGGGACTTGTTGTTTTTGAGAGAGCGGGTAGCTGATAGAACCTCCAGGAAGGTTGGCGGCTGATCCAGGTCTTGCATCGGAGGAAGTGTAGACAAGTCATCGAGAACAGTGGGGTCTGCATCTGAGTCCTGGTTAAGCAGGGTACTAAAGTGTTCAGCCCATCTCAGCAAGATGTTAGGCAGATCCTTTAGGATCCTCAGCCCATCTGCTGTTTTCAGGGGAGTGATGCAGCGATTTGTTGGGCCGTAAATCTTCTTGACAGCATTATAAAAATTATGCATGTCATTTTTATCAGCAAAGGCCTGGATTTCATGTGCCTTTTTTGTCCACCACTCGTTCTGCATTGTCCGAGTAGCCCTTTGTACATCCCGCCGAGCTCTCTGCCACTGATGCCTGATGATAATGGATGAGGGGTTCCTTAAGGTTGCCTGAAGTGCTCTGTGCTTGTCCTCCAACAAGTCGTGGATGGTGTCCGAGTTGTCATCAAACCAGTCTTGGTGGTTCTTTCTCTTATAGCCAATCGTTTGGGCTGCTGCCTCACAAAGAGCCAAGCTGATAAAGTCCCACTTCTGGTCCATGGTCTTCTCAGGCAGACTCAGGAAATGCTCCACCCCCCCAGTTTCTCAACCAGGGAGCGCCAAAAGTCATTTCTTACATCCAGATTTGCCAGATGGGAGCAATCAAGTTTCCTCCTTTTGGGCCCTTGTAGTCGCAAGGGGGGGCGCACTTGCATGTGGACCTTGGCCACGATCAGCCGGTGATCTGTCCAGCATTCTGCACCTCTCATGGCATGGGTGATGTGGACATCTCTGAGGTCACTGCGCCTCACAATGATGTAATCAATCAGGTGCCAGTGTTTAGAGTGAGGGTGCATCCATGATGTTTTGTATTTGGCCTTTTGCTGGGAGATGGTGTTGGTTATGTTGGTGTCGGTCAGAGTGATAATGTATGTTAACAACAACTGGTGCAGACCGGGACATATCACTGTTAAACAACGACACTGCAGCAAAGACATTGAGTTGCTAGCTGTTAGCATGAGGCCTACATATCTCCCGAGAGAACACTCACACGTGATCTGCATTGTTGTTTATGCAAATCCGACGGCGAATGCTGGGACAGCGCGTGACGTCATCCATTCAGTAACCAGCAGGCTGCAGACAGAACACCCAGATGCGCTTCTCCTCATCTCAGGCGATTTCAACCATGTTTCACTGTCTCCCATTCTGCCCACTTTCACCCAGTATGTCACATGCCACACTAGAGACAATAAAACACTGGATTTGTTCTACGCAAACACTAAGGAGGCGTACACCTCATCACAACTCCCCCCACTTGGGAGATCGGATCACAACTTGGTTCATCTCCGGCCGGTGTACAAACCCCTAGTGCACAGACAACCTCCGGCCATGCACACTGTGGAGTTATGGTCTGAGGAGACAATGGACACTCTAAAGGACTGTTTTGAAGCCACTGCCTGGAAGCAGCTCTGCGATCCACATGGTGAGGACATCGATGGCCTCATTCACACCTTCACGGGCTACCTCAGCTTCTGTGTGGACAAATCCGTTCCCACCAAGACCATACGGCGTCACTCAAACAACAAACCCTGGATCAACCCTGAGATAAAAACACTTCTGAGAGAGAAGAAGAGGATCTTCAGGTCGGGGAACAGGGAGATGCTGAAGTCCGTACAGAGGGAGCTGAGGAGAAAGATCAGAGAAGGCAAGGACAGCTTCAGGAAGAAGATGGAGGACAAGCTGCAACAGAGCAACATCAGCGGGGTCTGGAGAAACCTCAAAACCATCTCGGGGCTCCAGAATACCTCCCCCCAGGCCACGGGGGGCAGGGAGTGGGCGAACAACCTGAATCTGTTTTTCAATAGATTTGACCAACCGCCCTCCCCCCTGTCTGCACAACAACCACTGCTGCCTCTAAGAAATCAAGTCCTACTGCCCACTCCCCACTCCACCGACACCCCCCCACTCCCAACACACAGCCCCCCATCCTGACCCTGACCAAGACCCAGGTGAGGACGGAGCTGAGGAAGATCAAGGCGAGGAAGGCGTCGGGACCGGACGGCATCAGCGCAAAGCTCCTCAAGTCCTGTGCAGACCAGCTGTGTGGGATTGTGACGTATATCTTCAACATGAGCCTGAAACTGGGGAGGGTACCACAGCTGTGGAAAACATCTTGTGTGGTACCTGTACCAAAAACTTCCCACCCCAAAGACCTGAACAGCTACAGACCGGTGGCCTTGACGTCCCACTTAATGAAGACCCTGGAGAGACTGCTCCTTGCTCATCTCCGCCCCCTGGTGGAACCAGCGATGGATCCACTCCAGTTCGCCTACCAGCATGGCATTGGGGTGGAGGATGCGGTGATCTTCCTCCTTCACCGTTCTCTGTCCCACCTGGAGAAGCCCGGGAATATGGTGAGGATCATGTTCTTTGACTTCTCCAGTGCTTTCAACACCATCCAACCGATGATCCTGAAGGACAAGCTGCTGCGCGCAGGGGTGGACCAGCACCTGTCATCATGGATCCTGGACTACCTCACGAACCGGCCTCAGTTTGTGAGAACCCGGGACTGTGTTTCCGACACGATCATCAGTAGCACGGGGGCCCCCCAGGGAACGGTGCTGGCTCCCTTCCTGTTCACTCTTTATACTGCGGACTTCTCACACAACACAACACATTGCCATCTCCAGAAGTTCTCTGATGACTCTGCGATCGTTGGTCTCATCTCCAACGGAGATGAAGCTGAGTACAGAGGGCTTATCCAGGACTTTGTGGACTGGTGCCATCGGAACTGCCTCCAGATCAACGCGAGGAAAACTAAGGAGCTGGTGGTGGACTGCCGCAGGCATGGGCAGCCCCTCACAGCACCAGTAAATATACAGGGAACAGACATCGAGATGGTGACATCCTATAAGTACCTGGGTATTCATCTGAACAATAAACTAGACTGGTCACACAATACTGACGCACTCTACAAGAAGGGACAGCGCAGGCTGTTCCTGCTGAGGAGACTCAGGTCTTTTGGTGTACAAGGGGTGCTGCTGAAGTCATTCTATGACACGGTGGTGGCATCAGCCATCACTTTTGGAGTGGTCTGCTGGGGCAGTGGCATTACTGCAGCCGATAGGAAGAGACTGAACAAACTGATTAAGAAAGCTAGCTCTGTCCTGGGGCAGCGCCTTGATCCGATGGAGGAGATAGGAGAGAGAAGGACGGTGGCTAAACTGTCATCTCTGCTGGAGTCCGAGTTCCACCCTATGCAGGACATACTGGATGCACTGAGGAGCTCATTTAGCAGCAGACTACATCATCCCAAGTGCACAACCGAGAGGTTTCGTAGGTCCTTCCTACCAACGGCTGTCAGACTGTACAACCTAAGCAGGGCTGCTCGCAGAGATAGCAAAAAGACGTAACAAACTAATAGTTTTTTTGAATGCAAAAGATGCAATAGACTTACACAATGGTCCTCTCCGGCATACAACTAGGAAAATACCGGTCGCTATGGAGGGTGAGAATATGTATGGGCACATAATCATACCATGTAGGGTAACTAAGTAGACGGTTATGCTGTTTCATCCCACCTAGCAACAATGCTCTGCACTGTGTGTGTTTATATATTTACATATTTATTCCATCTAGCTACAATGCTCAGCACTGGGTGTGTTTATATTTATATATCTATATATTTATTCCATCTAGCTACAATGCTCCGCACTGTGTTTTTATATATCTACATATTATTCCATCTAGCTACATTGCTCCGCACTGTGTGTGTTTATATACTTGCATATTTATTCCACCTAGCTGCAATGCTCCGTACTGTGGGTGTTTATATATTTACATATTTATTCCATCTAGCTACAATGCTCTGCACTGTGTGTTCATATATTCATATATTTATTCCATCCAGCTACAATGCTCTGCACTGTGTGTCTGTGTGTGTGTGTGTGTATATATATTTTATAGTAATATGTACATATGTATATTAGCTGCTCTTGCTTGCTTGTTTTTTTGTTTTTTTTTTTCTTGCCTTCTGATTGTTGCTCTGAGTGTTGCTATCCCTGTGCTGTTGCAATCCTGGAATTTCCCCGTTGTGGGACTAATAAAGGCTTATCTTATCTTATCTTATCTTATCTTATCTTATGGTCAGGTTATGCTCAGAGCAGAGAGTGAGCAATCTCACTCCATTTGCGTTAGCCTGGCCAACTCCGTGTCTGCCAAGCACTCCACTCCATATCTGATTGTTCTGACCCACTCTGGCGTTAAAATCTCCAAGTAAGAAGATCTTGTCATTCTTGGGGATCCGGCGAAGAGTTTCGTCCAGTAACTGGAAGAAGGAACCCTTGGCCTCACTCTCTGATGGCAGGGTCGGTGTATAGGTACTAAGAAATGTAGCAAAGCGATTCTTAGCCAGGGGGATACGGAGTGTCATCAGTCTCTCACTAATGCCAACAGGTGTTTCACTGAGTCTTGGTAGAAGGGTGTTTTTGATGGCCAGTCCTACACCATGCAGATGTTGTTCTCCTGAGGGGTAACCCCTCCAGAAGAATGTGTAGCCCATCCCTTCCTCTGTTAAAGAGCCCTCATCTAGGAGCCTGGTCTCGCTCAGTGCAGCAATATCAATGCTGTAGCGACTCAGTTCAGCAGCAACCAGAGCTGTTCTCCTCTGGGGTCTATCAGAACCTCGATCCAGGAGTACACACAAGCATACACACATATGCGTGTGTGTATATGTACACACATACACACACGCGCGCACACACACACACACACACACACACACACACACACACACAGAGTTCCAATAAGTCACGCACCTGCTCGCCACACGGCTGTGTCCACTTGCCTTCATTAGTGTATTGTGTACTTATAGGGAGGCAGTGTGATCAGTCAGTGTGGCAGCTTAAGTCAACATTGGACTCACCGGCTCACGACTGTTGGGCTTTCCTGGACTGAACTATGTTGTTCCTCAGAGCCTTTCCGCTCCAACATGAGTGCAAGTCTTTCTTCATTTTTGCCTATTTTCTCTGCTCCTACCCTGCCTAGAGCATGTAAGGCATCTAACCTAACCAACAAAGCTTGTAGCCGGTTTTCCCATTGTTCCTCTACACAGACTGTTATTTGGACATTTTTGTACATTCTTCCTTTGTAAATAAACACGTTACATTACTGCACTTTGGGCTCATATCTATTCACGTGTCCGCTGCGAGATTACGCAACAGACATGACAAAACTGGCAAAACACTGGAAGTCTGTGGACAGAACAGGTTGGGTAAATACTGTATATAGTCAGAACTGTGTTCTCCATTCAGTGTCTTTGATATGTTCTCTCAAATTCCAGGAAATATAAAGAATCCCATCCTTAGTCATGCAAGAGATGTCTGGGATAAATGTCATGTAAGTTGTCAGTGTATGTTCAGAAGTATTCATCATTGTGGAATAATCCTGCAATCTGCATTGGGAAGACGACTATATACTGGGAGCAGTGGCATTCCATTGGCATATGTATTATAGAAGACCTATATAGTGACAGAATATTCTTATCTTATGAAAATTTAATTCACCGATATGGCTTAGAGGGCAAGGGTCAATTTTGGAAGTACTTACAGATAAGAAACCGTGTGATGTCTGTTTTTAAAAAGGTTGATAACAGTTTTATCTCCTTTTTTGACCTGCAACTGAAACGCTGCACAGCTTCACAGTTCAATAAAATCGCTAATAATTTTATAATTAATGGTTGTATAAATATGAAAAGGCTTTGGCAGAAAGATTTAGGAGAGGAAATTGATGATGGTGTCGAATTGTGGAAGAATGTGGAAAATTTGTGAAAGAAGCTAAAGGGAAGTTTACTCAGTATAAAATATTGTATAGGTATTACCATACCCCATTGAGATTGTGTAGAATGAAACTGGCAAAAATAATTTATGTTGGAAATGTCAGACGACAATGGGAACACTTTTGCACTGTCTCTGGGATTGTTCTCGGATAAGGCCATTATGGATTAGAATATTATCAATTATGTCTGGATGGTATGGTTCAAGAATTCCTATGACTCCTGTTCTTTGTTTGCTGGGGGACAGATCGCAAATGTTAAATATTTCAAAATTGGATTTTTCAGTTATCATGGTCGGTTTAATCATGGCATCAAGGATTATATTGAGACACTGGTGAAAAGCGGAAGTTCCAACAGTGAGAGAATGGACAGATGCGATGGTGGAGACAGCATCATATGAACAGATGTTCAGTAGACTGAAGGGAGAGATGGGGGATGAGACCTCAGCGTGGGATCATCTTTGGATATATATGAAAACAACCTTTGACTAGTGGTTTAGGATAAATTTTAATGACTTGCCAAGAGATAACCATGTCCTAGTTTATATATCAGTATTTTGTATATTCACCATATGAACGACAAGCTGTCTGGTATTATTATTTTTTTCTTTTTTCTTTCTTTTGTGCACCATGTACAGGGCCTTCCAAAGAAAACTTAATAAAAACTTAAATTTCAGAAATGGCTTTATAACCTTTTCCAGACTGACAGATCTCAGTTACTTTGTTTCTCATTTGTTCCTGAATTTCTTTGGATCGCACCATGATGTGTAGCTTTTGAGGATCTTTTGGTGTACTTCACTTTGTCAGGCAGGTCCTATTTAAGTGATTTCTTGATTGAGAACAGCCATCGCAGTAATCAGGCCTGGGTGTGGCTAGAGAAATTGAACTCAACTTTCCAAAGATGTGATAAACCACAGTTTATGTTTTAATGGGGGGGGGGGGTCACTTTTTCACACAGGGCCATGTAGGTTTGGATTTTTTTTTACCCTTAATAATAAACACCTTCATTTAAAAGCTGCATTTTGTGTTTACTTGTGCTATCTTTGTCTAATAGATGTGAAACATTTAAATGTGACAAACATACAAAAAAACTGAGAAACCAGGAAGGGAGCAAACACTTTTTCACACCACTGTAAGTTGGCTCGGATAGATCCCCGATAGGTCCTGTTACACAAACAAGTACGTGTGTTTAGCTCTCTGTGAGTGTGCAGCAGGCAGAAGCTGAACGGATCAGAACAGAGAGCAGGTCAACCTGTGAAAATGTCCACAGAGCATTACAGACTTTTCAACAATATTATTAGTCAATTATTTCTACAAACCTATTACAAAATGGTCAGAGCACCCGCAAGTTGGGATACAAGGAAGGCGCCAAGTCAGCTCTATTAATACTAATACGAGAAAGCCAAATTCTCCTCCGTTTCTCTGACAGTTCCCGAGTTGACTCGCCTTGGTTCACAATAATTGCAGGTAATCAATAAAACAACACTTTTTCCTTCCCACCAGTGTTTGCACAATCAATTATTCCACAGTAGTGCATTATATTTACATAATTTTCAGCTTTAATGAAACAGAATTACTCCCTGCACCTTCCCTCCCAACATGGCCGCCCATATAGCAACTGGCAGCTGTGTGACATCATCTTAAAACTATGAATAATAAAATAAGCCAGAGTAATGCCTGGACGCAAGTTTTATAATCAAGTGTGGATTAATACACCAGCTGGAAACAATGAGATCTAGTTGGAAGAATATAGCAAGTAGTCATTAAAATGTGATTGCTCCTCTAAGCTAACTAGGCTAGCTTCTCTACCGGAAACGGTTTCGGAAGCTCACTGGGACATGTCTACTCCACAGACCCAAATTCATCAGCAAAAACACTGAAAAAGCAAAAAAACAAACAACCCCCCCCCCCCCCCTACAATATTTTTCCTTTAAACTAACTCAGATTAGAAGAAGGTTTTTTTTCTTTAGGCCTCTGACTGCTTGGTTATTGACGAAATGAATGCAACTTTAAGATTTGTTTGCATCAACTCCAATGCTCAGATCTGAGGCCATGCTCCACCTCATTTTACCTGTGATTTAACAAGGAAACATGGACATGTTGAGAGGGCGTCTAAGGGAATTCTAACAGCTTAAAGTCCGCACCAAGTGTCCTGACCAAGGTTCATATTTTTGTAACACTATCTGTATTTGGTCCGGTTAGGTTTGGTTTCTCAGTGCTCCTTTTCCAAGCAAACTAAACAACTTTACGTGACACCATCTACGTCTTGTTACGACAACACCCTGCTGTCTCTGCGTACGGACAAATTGGTAACTGCACTTCAAGTGTAAACTGGTTCAGACTCCATCATATTACTCGGTGAACTTGTTTAGTGAGGCTAGAATATTATCCAGGTCTTTATTAAAAAGGACTTTTGTCCTTCTCATCAGCCATGATGATTTTCAGGTGGCATTGCTTGTCCATTTTTTAAAATTCTGTCACATCCTCTCTGAAAATATCTGGCGAGCTTCTGCATTTTTAGGATTTTTTCAAGTGACTATTTAAACCACTAACATCCATATTTCCATATCACCATGGTTCATTTTCCCTCTTATCGGCTGCCTCAACTTCCTGCTTTTGGTCCAAAAGTTCAAACCTTTCTGAAAACCAGGATTGAGACCACTTCTTTTTTCTGGACCAAAATTTGGTTAAGTCTGAACCGTGACTCAGGGAAAGATTCATATCTAAAATTTTTGTCCAAACCAAACTGAAAAGTCCAAAAGTCTGGACCAAACAGGTTAGGTGCGAAAGCACCCTCGATCCCATGGTGACAAAGAGCTTGATTTAACACATCCTCTGGATCTTAGTTAACAACAATAAGCATCTGTTCAGCTTCAGTGAACAGATGTGTATTAACATAAAAGTCCTGCACATATGCTCAGAACTGCCAAGACTACATAGGTCCAGGTTTCATTTTCTTTTAACTGTAAAATGTTTTATGTAACTACTTTTTTTCAGGAGAGTTTCTGCTCTTTCTGTCTAGACTCAGAGCAGCAAAGACTGAAAATGATGACTCAATGAATCTGAATCCAAACGTAAATGCTCTGAAATACAATTGGTTTCAAAGAAGCAATTACATTTGTTGTTTTTAATGGTGAGAGTGAAAGCCTTATAATAGCCTCTGCTGCTTGGATATACATAAATCTTGGATGGCTAGTTATTCATATTTCATCTGTGCTGCATCTGAACAGGTGACCGACTGACACCAGTCCCCATGAAAGTCCCTAAATTAATAAATTAGCAGGTGTGCTGTGACTCCGTCGGCTGGAGATTCTGATGAGATGGCCCAAATTCTTCCTGACAGCATGGATCACTTTCTCTTTCTCTCGCCATATCCCCCCCCACACACACACACAGAGGCATGTCTCATTTCTTGTGTGTAAAGTTAGCTAGCGGGCTCGCTCACCTCCCTCAAACTCTGTCTGACAGTTCCCAGAATTTTCCTTCAGGCTCTCTTCCTCGTTGATGATGATGTTCTCGATGTCCTTCATAGTGAGGTGGTCACGGAAGGCGTAGAACAGGATGTGTTTCAGCTCCTCCAGCGTGATCCTCTGCATGTCGAACTGAGGGAGGAAATACATAAGGACAGAAAAAAAGGAGAGATGACTTTTTCTGTCACATAAATAATCGGTGTACCAGGGCCATTTCTAGCTTTTTGGGGGCCCTATGCAAGGCTATGTTTGGGGGAACCTATTTTTGTAATGGAGAAGAGTTGAAACCCTTTATAATGGAAAAAAAAAATCTCTCAACATAAACTTGGGTCATTTTTTACATGAACAGAAAAAAAATTATCAAAATAAAATAGTTTAAGCAGCCTGATGAATGACATTGTAAATTTACAAGAAAAAAGTCAGATTTATGAGAAAAAAAAGTTTCAAGTTTACAACAAAAAGTCACAGCTTCTGCAAGAAAAAGTTTAAAATTTATGAGAAAAAAGTTGCAAATTTACAAGAAAATAGTCACAAATTTCATGAGAAGACACTGAAACTCCATCCATCCATCCATTCATCCTCTACCACTTATCTGGGGGCCCAGGTCAAGAGTACAGCAGTCTGAGCATGACTGGGTCCTATGGACAGAAACCTGGTCGCCAGGCACTTGTCCTTGATCCCTGGTTATCCCAGAATGGGTGGGGTACACAGATCTGTGTTGTAACTTCTTCAGGGCGATTAACTGGACTGCTTTTAACCTGTCTCTTCACCCAGGACAAATTTGCCTTGGGAGACCCGACCAGGAGCAAGTTGCCCCCAACAACATAGCTCCTGGGATCATTAGGTCACAGAAACCCCTCCACCATAATAAGGTGGTGTTCCACAAAGGGGAAACATTTCAACATTTGCAGAAAATTGCGAGGAAAAAAAATAGCAAATGTATGAGAAAAAAAATTGCAAGTTTAAGAGAGAAAAACTCCTGAATGTTTGAGAAAAGAGGCTGAAGGTCATTTTAATTCTCTCTCCCAAAAATTTAAGGGTGAACTTGTGGCTTGGGAGGCCCCCAAGTGGCTGAGGTGGCATGTTGCATTTGCGTACTCTGCTTTATAACCTGAAATGGCTGTTGTGTCCTACAGCAGTGATTCTCAACTGGTGGGTCGCGACCCAAAAGTGGGTCGCGGACCTGTTTTCAGTGGGTCGCGGGCCTTTGCCTGGGCAAATAAAATATCAAGAAATAAATCAACATAGTGTCATCGATTCACACTCCTTAACAGTAGATGGCAGTAGGTGGTGGGTGACACCATATTTCGCACTATAGAAGAAGACTTGCAACATTTGTTTGTATATGCTAATTGAGCATGGCGAAACGCAGATACGACACGGACTATATGAGATATGGATTTTTTTATATCGAGGACAAAGGAGTACAGAAACCTCAGTGTGTTTTGTGCAAGCGTTTAAGCGTTACGTTGCCAAGCAGCGAAGAGAGTCAGCTGGTGGAGCTATCATGTGACCGCACGCTGAAAAAGAGGTTCACGGAGGTAAGCCTCTCGCAGTTCTGGTGCAGCACTGTGATGAGCGAGTATCCTTCTCTTGCCATTCGAGCAGTAAAAACCCTCCTACCTTTCAGCACTACCTATCTCTGTGAGGGTGGCTTCTCAGCTCTGGTTCAGTTGAAGACAAAACAGAGAAACAGACTGGACATTGAGCATGACCTCAGAGTCGCTTTGTCTAATATAACTCCAGACATTGAGACTCTTGTCAAGAGCAAAAAACATCCCCAGTTCTCCCATTAATTCCTCCAGACTCAGGTCTATGATGTCACTGTTACAGGTTTTAGTGAGTGTTCCTTCATTTTCTTCAAAGCACATAACCTTATCAGTAGGTAAATACTGAAAAAACAATCAGAAGAAAAGTCAATTTTGAGACTTGAATTCTTTTGAATTGCACTTTTTGTTTAATTTTTAATTTAAAATGCAGCTAATTCAGCATTAAAGGGAATTGTTCCCTCTGTTGTATTGCCACTTACTGGTCATTTTGGTTAATCACTAAATTTGTTTTGTGTTTGTATACTGTGATATTCTGTTCTTCTACCTCAGGTTCAAAATGCACAATCTTTACATTCAATAAATTTGAAAATCTTTGATTTGGGTCACGACTTGTCATTGAGGGGTGATGGTGGGTCCCAAAGCCAGACCAGTTGAGAACCACTGTCCTACAGTATGCCTTCCAGTGTGAACTGCATAAGCTGGGTACTATTGTGACACAACTATTGCACCAGCGGTTCCACTAGACTGTAATATTTTATCAAAGTTGCAAAAACAGACTCCATTACAGTGTCACGCTAAGCCATGCAGCTAAAACATACCTCAGCAAATTTTCAGCAATGTGCACTGTAAGCAAAGAAATAAGAACAAATGGATAAATCAATGTGCATGTTCTAGTAATCCTTTACCATGACTGCCCCACTCCATCTTATAGAAGTCAGTTTAATGCATTCACTTTAATCAGAGCACAGCATAATGTTGATGCATTGATTAAATTGAATGCACCGGCATTATGGGCTGAATGTGATTGATTTGTGTTTGGGTTTGCGTATTTACACAGTATTTACACAGATACAGTATCTCACAAAAGTGAGTACGTCCCTCACATTTTTGTAAATATTTTATTATATCCTTTCATGGGACAACACTGAAGATATGACACTTTGATACAATGTAAAGTAGTCAGTGTACAGCTTGTATAACAGTGTGAATTTACTGTCCCCTCAAAATAACTCAACACACAGCCATTAATGTATAAACCACTGGCAACAAAAGTGAGTACACCCCTAAGGGAAAACGCCCAAATTGTGCCCAAAGTGTCAATATTTTGTGTGGCCACCATTATTTTCCAGCACTGCCTTAACTCTCTTGGGCATGGAGTTCACTAGAGCTTCACAGGTTGCCACTGGAATCCTCTTCCACTCCTCCATGACAACATCATGGTGTTAGAGAGCTTGCACTCCTCCACCTTCCGTGTGAAGATGCCCCACAGATGCTCAGTAGGGTTTAGATCTGGAAACATGCTTGGCCTGTTCATCACCTTTACCCTCAGTTTCTTTAGCAAGGCAGTGGTCATCTTGGAGATGTGTTGGAGGTCGTTATCATGTTGGAATACTGCCCTGTGGCCCTGTGGCACAGTTTCTGATCATGCTCTGCTTCAGTATGTCACAGTACATGTTGGCATTCATGGTTCTCTCAATGAATTGTAGCTCCCCAGTGCCGGCAGCACTCATGTAACTGCACACCATAACATTCCCACCACCATGCTTGACTGTAGGCAAGACACACTTGTCTTTGTACTCCTAACCTGGTTGCCGCCACACACACTTGACGCCATCTGAACCAAGTAAGTTTATCTCGGTCTCATCAGACCACAGAACATGGTTTCAGTAATCCATGTCCTTAGTCTGCTTGTCTTCAGCAAACTGTTTGTGGGCCTTCTTGTGCATCACTTTTAAAAAGGGCTTCCTTCTGGGATGACAGCCATGCACACCAATTTGATGCAGTGTGTAGCGTATGGTCTGCACACTGACAGGCTGACCACCCACCCCTTCAACCTCTGCAGCAATGCTGGCAGTACTCATACGTCTATTTTCAAAAGACAACCTCTGGATATGACGCTGAACACATACACTCAACTTCTTTAGTCGACCATGGCGAGGTCTGTTCTGAGTGGAACCTGTCCTGCTAAACCGCTGTATGGTTTTGGCCACCGCGCTGCAGCTCAGTTTCAGGGTGTGGGCAATCTTCTTATAGCCTAGGCCATCTTTATGTAGAGCAACAATTCTTTTTTTCAGATCCTCAGAGTTCTTTGCCATGAGGTTGTCACGCCGCGCCATTCATCAGCGGCGCCACCTGCTCACGCACCTGCCAATCATCAGCGGCGAGGGATAAAGGCCGTCTCGCCCGGAGGCTCGGCCTGAAGCCGTCAGACTTCGTCCCTCACCGTTGTGAGCATACTTCCCTTCAGCGTAACCATTTTGGTAAGAAGATCGCTTACCTTTTCTCTTCAGTCTTCTCCCCTGTGCACAGGTGGATTTCCCAGCGGCGGACATCTCCTCTCCATCGCCCAATCCTCGCTGCTGTACGGAGCTCTCCAGGTGGCTGTCTTCCGGGCTTCACCCCCTTGTTGTGCCAGCTGTCCTGACCCACCAAGTAAGTCCTTCTCTCGCCATAAATTCCTCCTGTGTTGGTGTATGCCCGTCACCCTCTCCCTGTGCTCTCTCCATAGGGTTGCTCGGCTGTACGGTCACCTGCCTCTGTGCCTGGAGCAGACACCATCACCAACACATTTACATCCCGCAGACACGCACTCATTCACTCCTGTTGTTAATAAACTCTTTGAACTACTCTAAGCCTGTGTGTGTGCGTCTCCTGAGCCGTGCGTTATGTCAGTACGGCTTCAGCAGAGCGGCTCGGCGGACGGCGGGCTCGCACACCGGTTTTCCACTCTCGAGGCTAGAGTGGATCAAATAGCTTATCAACAACAGGTGATCTTTAATCAATTATTGAATTTAACTAACCGGTTGGGCCGCTTGGATCCTCAACAGCCGTTCCCCCCGGCTCGCCAGGGTGGCGCGGCTCCTGCTGTTCCAGCGGCCGTCCAGCCGGCTCCAGTGGCACCGGTTCGGCTCACACCGATTCCGACCCCCGCCCGCTTTAGCGGTAAGCTCGGCGGAGCGCGGGGGTTCATTATGCAGTGTGAGTCCGTGTTCCACCGTGTGCCCGGAGATTTTCCCTCGGATCACAGTCGGATTGGTTACATAGGGAATCTTCTGGAGGGGCGTGCGTTAACTTGGACCTACGCCGTAATGGCGAGGCCCAGTTATGCCACCCTCACCTATGACCAGTTCGTGAGGCGCTTCCTGGAGGTCTTTGACCATTCTCAAACCGAGACGGTCCAGGTCGATCGGCTCCTCGCTCTCCAGCAGGGAGGCCGGTCGGCAGCGGACTACTCGGTCGACTTCCGGGTAGCGGCGGAGGAATTGGGCTGGGAGGATCGCTCCCTCTGTGGCCTGTTCCTCCGCAGCCTCAATAGTGATCTGAGGGATGAACTGGCTGGACGGGATATCCCTGGGACGCTAGCGGAGCTGACGTCCTTAGCGATAAGTTTGGATAACAGGCTGCGCGAGCGCTCCTCGGGGCGGAAGTCTTCTTCTTCTCGCCCTCGTGGAGTCTCGCCGCACCTGTTCCAAGCTCGCCCCCTGGCGGCGCCGCCAGCATTGTGCCCCGAGGAGTCGGAGCCGATGGTGACGGGCTGGACCAAGCTTTCCCCTGCGGAGAAACAACGCCGCCGTGAGTTGGGCCTCTGCATGTATTGCGGAGGTGACCAACACACTGTGGAGCGTTGCCCGCGGAAAGCCAGTCGGCGGGGTCCGCGAATCGCTGTAGGGAGCCTCGCGGATCCCAACCGGTTAGACTCTCTCACCCAATTAAAGCTGCCCATCCGTTTTTGCCACAATCCCACTGGGCACCTCACCCACGCACTGGTGGATTCGGGCGCAGAGGGCAGCTTCATTTCACAAGGCCTGGCAACCCGATTGGGCATCCGCTGTCAGGCATTAGAACACCCCATCTCCTTGGTCCATCTCTCCCGTGCCTCCCTTGGGAGAGTTTCTCACCAGACCATGCCTGTCCCAGTCATCATCTCAGGGAACCACCGGGAGGAGATGGTATTTTACGTCCTGCCCAACTCTGTGTCGCCCGTCATCCTGGGGTATCCCTGGCTACGCCTCCACAACCCTGTCCTGGACTGGAGGTCCGCTGGGGTATCGGCATGGAGTACCTTCTGTATGGGCACCTGCCTTCAGTCCGCTGCCTGCTCCCCATCCGCGGCTCCCCCTGTGGCGGATACAGCACCTCTGGACCTGTCACTGGTGCCTCCAGAATTTCACGACCTGGGTATGGTATTTAGCAAATCGAAAGCTATGTCTCTTCCCCCGCATCGACCATATGACTGTGCCATCAACCTCCGCCAGGGGGCTCCCCTGCCATCTGGTCGGCTCTACAGCCTGTCGGCGCCGGAGAAGGAGACCATGAATACATACCTAAAGGAATCTCTGAGCGCTGGGATTATTCGCCCATCGTCGTCACCCGTGGGGGCAGGGTTTTTCTTTGTCGGGAAAAAGGACGGATCCCTCCGCCCCTGCATAGACTACCGAGCGCTGAATGACATCACTGAGAGGGACCGTTACACCCTGCCCCTCATGGACACTGCCTTTCACTCCCTCCAGGGGGCGACCTGGTTTACCAAGCTGGATTTACGCAGCGCTTACCACCTCGTCCGGATCCGGGAGGGAGATGAATGGAAGACAGCCTTCCGTACCCCGAACGGCCACTTTGAGTATCTCGTCATGCCGTTCGGGCTGACCAACGCTCCTGCCGTCTTTCAGCGCCTCATTAATGACGTCCTCCGGGATTTCATCGGCCTTTTTGTGTTCGTCTACCTGGATGACATCCTTATCTTCTCCAGGTCCAGGGACGAGCACCAGGTCCATGTGAGGCGGGTCCTCCAAAGACTGCTGGAGAATCGTCTGTACGTGAAGGCTGAGAAATGCGAATTCTACGCTAGGACCACATCCTTCCTGGGATTCATCATCGCTCAAGATCAGGTGCTCCCAGACCCAGAGAAGGTGAAGGCGGTGGTGGAGTGGCCTACTCCCGCATCCCGGAAGCAGGTGCAACAGTTTGTTGGCTTCGCCAATTTTTACCGCCGCTTTGTCCCAAATTTCAGCTCGATCGTCGGACCGCTGACCCGCCTCACGTCCCCGAAGGTTCCGTTCCGGTGGACTGAAGAGGTCGCTGCTGCCTTTAGGGCGCTGAAGGCGGAGTTCTCCTCCTCCCGGGTCCTTCGCCAGGTCGACCCCGCGCTGCAGTGCATTGTGGAGGTGGACGCATCGGACACGGGAGTGGGAGCAGTGTTATCCCAGCGGTCACCTGACGATGGCGCCAAGCGGCCGTGCGCCTTCTTCTCCCGGCGCCTGTCCCCGGCGGAGAGGAACTACGATGTGGGGGACAGAGAGCTCCTGGCCATTAAACTCGCCTTACAGGAGTGGCGCCACTGGCTAGAGGGGGCGGACCTGCCGTTTGTGGTCCTGACGGACCACAAGAACTTAGAGTATTTACGATCTGCCAAGCGCCTGAATGCCCGCCAGGCGCGCTGGTCTTTGTTCTTCGCCAGGTTCCGCTTCTCGATCACCTTCAGGCCGGGCTCCAAAAACGGCCTGCCTGACGCCCTCTCTAGGCAGTTCACCCCCGTGGAGGCTGAGGAGACGCCCCACACTATCCTGCCCAGGTCGTGCGTCCTCGGTGCCATCTCTTGGGACATTGAAGACAAGATCCGGAAGGCGCAGGAGGTGGAACCTGATCCTGGCGGCGGACCGGAGGGAAGACTGTTCGTCCCATCTGCGGTCCGAGGAGAGGTCATCCACTGGCTCCACACCTCCCGGCTCACCTGTCATCCCGGCACCTCTCGGATGATCAGCCTCCTCCAGCGGTCCTTTTGGTGGCCAGGCCTGCGGAGGGATGCAGCCCGCTACGCCCGGGCTTGCCCAATCTGTGCCACCAGCAAGTCGGGAAATGCCCCCCCAGCGGGTCTGCTCCAGCCTCTGCCCGTCCCCGGCAGGCCCTGGTCGCACATCGCACTGGACTTCGTCACCGGACTCCCCGTTTCCAACTCCTTTGACACCGTCCTGACCATTGTGGACCGTTTCTCCAAGGCGGCGCACTTCATTCCCCTGCGGGGTCTCCCTACTGCCCTGGAGACGGCGGGCCTCCTCGTCCAACACGTGGTCAGGCTGCACGGGATTCCGGTGGACGTGGTCTCGGACCGGGGTCCCCAATTTTCGTCCGAGGTTTGGAGATCCTTCTGTAACGCCATCGGAGCCAAGGTGAGCCTCTCCTCCGGCCATCACCCCCAGTCTAACGGGCAGTGTGAGAGGACCAATCAGGAGCTGGAGGCTGCGCTCCGCTGTGTTACCAGATCCAAGCCGACGTCCTGGAGCAACCATCTCGCCTGGGTGGAGTATGCCCACAACACCGCCCGCTCTTCTGCAACGGGGATGTCCCCCTTCAAGGCGTCCCTGGGTTACGACCCCCCGCTGTTTCCAGCGCAGGAGAACGAGGTGACTGTCCCCTCCGTTAGGGCGCACCTTAGGCAGTTCCGCTCCACCTGGGCTGCCGCGCGTCATGCGCTTTTACGCACAGCGGAGCGCAACAGGACCGTGGCGGACCGGCACAGAAGACCTGCCCCGGCGTACAGAGTTGGGCAACTCGTGTATGTGTCTACCCAGGACGTCACATTAAAAGGCGAGAGGAGGAAGCTGGCACAGCGATTCATGGGTCCCTTTCCCGTCACCCGGATCATCAACCCGGTGGCTGTGCGCGTGGCTATCCCCCCCTCCCTCCGCATCCATCCCACTTTCCATGTGTCGAGGGTGAAACTGGCAGTCACTGACCCCCTTTGCCCTCCTCCTGCAGCGCAACCCGCGCCCCGGATGGTTGGTGGCCATCCGGCCTGGTCCGTCTCCTCCATCCTGGACTCCCGGCGCCGAGGCCGTGGGTTGCAATACCTGGTGGACTGGGAGGGCTATGGGCCCGAGCATCGGCAATGGGTGCCCCCGTCGTTTGTGTTGGACCCGTCGCTCATCGCGGACTTCCACCGAGCGCACCCGGATAAGCCATCGCCAGGAGGCGCTGCTAGAGGGGGGAGTACTGTCACGCCGCGCCATTCATCAGCGGCGCCACCTGCTCACGCACCTGCCAATCATCAGCGGCGAGGGATAAAGGCCGTCTCGCCCGGAGGCTCGGCCTGAAGCCGTCAGACTTCGTCCCTCACCGTTGTGAGCATACTTCCCTTCAGCGTAACCATTTTGGTAAGAAGATCGCTTACCTTTTCTCTTCAGTCTTCTCCCCTGTGCACAGGTGGATTTCCCAGCGGCGGACATCTCCTCTCCATCGCCCAATCCTCGCTGCTGTACGGAGCTCTCCAGGTGGCTGTCTTCCGGGCTTCACCCCCTTGTTGTGCCAGCTGTCCTGACCCACCAAGTAAGTCCTTCTCTCGCCATAAATTCCTCCTGTGTTGGTGTATGCCCGTCACCCTCTCCCTGTGCTCTCTCCATAGGGTTGCTCGGCTGTACGGTCACCTGCCTCTGTGCCTGGAGCAGACACCATCACCAACACATTTACATCCCGCAGACACGCACTCATTCACTCCTGTTGTTAATAAACTCTTTGAACTACTCTAAGCCTGTGTGTGTGCGTCTCCTGAGCCGTGCGTTATGTCAGAGGTGCCATGTTGAACTTCCAGTGACCACTATGAGAGAGTGTGAGAGCGATAACACCAAATTTAACACACCTGCTCCCCATTCACACCTGAGACCTTGTAACACTAACGAGTCACATGACACCGGGGAGGGAAAATGGCTAATTGGACACAATTTGGACATCTTCACTAGGAGTATACTCACTTTTGTTGCCAGCAGTTTACACATTAATGGCTGTGTGTTGAGTTATTTTGAAGGGACAGCAAATTCACAGTTATTCAAGCTGTACACTGACTACTTACCATTATATCAAAGTGTCATATCTTCAGTGTTGTCCCATGAAAGGATATAATAAAATATTTACAAAAATGTGAGAGGTGTACTCACTTTTGTGAGATGCTGCAAATCCACAGCCCTTATGTGTCAGCCCTTATAAACCCAAGGTGTTTGAAGGTCTTTGCTCAGAGGTAAGATGAGCTGAAAAGTCCACGAAAAAAGAAACTTTCTTATTCTTAATGGACTGGAATTTTGGAACACTTCAAACCATCCCTGTGCTGAACTACTTCATGGTTAGCACCTTTACATTCTGTGTCCAAACACTCCAGCCTTGATGCTGCCTGGGCTAACATCTTCTAATGTTGCTGTTCTAGCCCCTGGGTATGCTGAACAAAAACCAACCCTGCCTGACCCTGAAGAGGATAAGCTGTACAGAGCATGGATGGTTATGAGCAACAATGGCTGGGCTGGATCAGTGAAGCATAGAGGGCTGCACCAGGCAAACAAATAGGGTTAAAGTAACTTGGACCTGACTGGACAAAAGAGCAGTACTCATTAAAAAAATTATATATATTAATAATAATCATTTAAGAATTGTGGTAAATGGAGTGACTACTATTTTCCACAAGGTCTTTTTCCATTTGTTTAGTTACCTCTGCCAAGGAGGAAATATGATCATGCTGGTTTATTTGTCTGTTTGTCAGCAAAAACTACTGGATGGATTTTGATTAAATTTTTGCCAGAGGTGGTCCTTCGGCTATGAATGAACCCATTAGATTTCCAAGAGTGCATACCTCCACCAAGGCCCTATCTCACAATGTTAGTGAAAAAGTGATCCAGAATCCACATCCTGACACAAACCACTGGATAAGTGGTAGAAGATGGATGGATGGATGCTCAGCCTATTTGCTCAATCACATTCTCCTCTTCCTTCTAAAACAAATCAGTGGGCATTGACTATAATTAACATCTGGCTTAATTCCAAGCAGTGTTACTATTGTGGATTTTCACACACACCCTTTGGCCAGTGCCAAACCTTCTTCTAAACAAGCCATCATGATCACAGTTCATCTTAGATCATGCAACTTTGTTCATTAAAGGGAAGGGCAGTAATTGGGTTATTGCATGTTACACCCAAAACAGACCTCTGAATAATTAGACCAACCTCTTCCCACTTTTCAACAAGTGCAAAATTTGTTTTTGCGTTGCCATAATACCAAAATAGATGTGGACAAAACCATAAATGCTGTCTGTGCTTTAAACAATAGACTGTTGACTAGACAATCGTAATATGTCTCTTAGTTTTGAAAGTCACTTTTTTCTCCTAAGAATAAGCTAAGTTTGGGAATTTTTTATTTTTTTTTGCTGTAAATCTGGTACAAAAATAAAGTGACTGACAAATTTACACCACAATTTTTTATGTTGTGCAGTGCTAAATGTGGCATGCACTACTGTGACGTATTCGAGGTTCACACAAGAAGAGGAGCAGATGGCTGTGACAAAACAGGCTTTATTGAAGACACACTACTCAACACAGACAGGAGGGGAGGTCATTCTCACCGACCTTCGTCTCAATAAGGGTTACACAGACACATAATCATTCCTGTTCTAATTCTACCTATAACACTGCTGGGTTATTATAACGCAGTTATAATGACCCAGCAGTATAATAACACAGTAATAACATTTAAACACACACAAAATAACATCGTCCTCTGCTGGCAAAGTGTGCTGGGAAAATCCCTGCCCCCCTTAACACAGCCCCGACGTTACACTGCCCCCCTCCCAGAATGGTTTCTGTCCCCAGAAAAATGAAAAGTCCAACTCAAAAGTCCAACACGAATCCGTCCAGGTGTCGGGGCGGCCTCCGTTGCTGACGACCAGGCCCGCCAGTGTCCATCTGTGTCTCGGTCGGAGTATCTGGTCGGGGTGAAGGCTCCGGCTCGACCACCAGCGGGGCGGATGGCTGGTACAGGGCGAGATGGTCACGGTGGAGTACCACGACCCGGTCCCTTTTCTTAAGCCTCACCCTGTACACCACATCCGACAGTCTCTGCAGAACCACACATGGTCCCGACCAATGGCTCGCCAATTTCGGTGACCGTCCTCTTTTTCTCTCCGGGCAGAAAACCCAGACTCGATCTTCTGGTGCAAAGTCCCTCCCCTGGCAGCGGGAGTCATATGCCCGCTTCTGCCGACTCCCCGCCACTGCCAGGGCCTCCCAGGCGGGCCGCTGGCCCACGTCCGGCCACTGCCGAACCCGGGAAATGACTGGATCTCTGTCCTGCTCGCTCTGCAGCTGCTGCGTGCCAAGGGCCTCTGTGATGTCATCGCTGGGGGGAGCTGACTGATTATCCGAGGGGAACTGTGTGCCACTGTGTTATTCCTGCTCACAGCGGTCCGGAAAGCAGCAGCCCGTGGGACGGCCTGGTCTCGATCCTCTGCCCGCTGGCAGTGACGAAAGTCCAACAGCTCCCGGAGCTGGCGTGTCTGTCCCGATTCCAGGCCGCTACAGCTCTGCTGGAACAATTCCTCGACTGCCTGCTGCGTTTCTGCTGACTTGTTGGCCTGCTCCGCTGCGATCCCCCCCCCCCGCTGTCCCTGTCTGTGCTCATGCTCCCTCTGCTCATGCTGGTGGCACCAATGTGTCCAGTCCTCGCGGTGACCCACCTGGTCCAGTCCGTCCTGGCAGTCCCTCGATCGCGCAGGCCTCCGGGTTCCTTCCCTGGGTTCCGCTGCGAAGCGTGATGGTCTGGGTTCCCAGCTGGAGGGACGGTCTGGTGGTGTCAATCTTCGCACTCCATGCTGCGAGCAGATCGAGCCCAATAATGCAGGGATCTTGGATGTCAGCCAGCCAGAACGGGTGGTTTGTGTTCTGGCCGGCCACCCCCACCACGAGAACCCTTCCCCCTCCCAATCTGGTGCGCTCATCGGTAGCTGTGGTGACGCAGCGCCCGGTGGGTTCCCACCCCTGCGGTGCTGTCTCGTCTGTGCCTGGCAGCACACCGGGTCGGACCAAGGAGATGGTAGAACCGGTGTCGATCAGGGCCCGGATCGGCGTGTTGTCCAGGCTGCACTGTAGGTATATCCCTGGCGAGCGTCCAATTCGGCCCACACGCGGTGACAGCTCATCGCTTTGTCGTGGGGTGGGTGCAGGGCAGTACCGCGCGATGTGTCCTGGCTCCCCGCAGCGGAAGCACCCTTCCGCGCGCCGCCGCGGCCGTCTTCTCCGTGGGCGCAGCGCCGTGGTCTGCCGCAGCTCCTCCTCCTCCTCCTCGCTCTCAGCTGTGGCCTGGAAGGCTCTTTGTCTTGGTGCCAATGTCTCGGCCGTACAATTTATCAGTGGCTCCGCCCGCTCCGCTTCTGCCACAGCAGTCTCCCAGCTGCTTGCGGCATTAATCCGGATGTGGCTCTGGAGCTGGGCCAGATGGAGACCCCGGATGAAGTTCCGGAGGGCGAGCTTCTCCACTACTTCTGGCTCGAAATCCGGGTAGCTGCGCCGTGTCAGCAGTCGTATGTCCGCTGCGTAGACTCCCAGGCTCTCCTGGCTGCCTTGCCGGCAGTTGGCCAGCTGTTCCTCTGCGTGCTCAGCGTTGGCCGCTCTCCCAAACTGCCTCCGGAGCGCTCCTTGTAGCGCTGGCCAGCTGCGGAGTTCCTCGGGCCGGAGATCGGACAGCGTGCGGAGAGCCCTTCCCTACAGGGCCAGCGCAACCTGCACGGCGGTCTCTTCGGGTCACCAGCCATTCAGCACAGCAGCCAGCTTGACCTGGACCAGGTAGTCGTCCAGCAGGGTTTCACTGTTGAAGTGGGGAATCTTGGCCCGCTGCCGGATGGGTGGGACGGTCGCCTCTCGGTTGATCGCCGCTCCTGGTCGCGGTGGAATCGCCGGCCCGTCCTGCTCTGAAAAGGGCGGGGAGTGGGGCTGGTTTGCTCTGCTCAGCCCGCCCTGCCTTGAAAAAGGCAGAAGGCGGGGCACGCTGGTCTCGTCGGGTCCGCTGCTCCGTTCATCCCGGCGAGCAAGTCCGGGGGTTGGTGTCTCAGCTCTGTCATCCATCCCCAGCTGAGCGATGAATCGCCCCAGCTGCTGGATCTCCGCTCAGATCCTGGCTTCCATCTGCTCCATATCCCACTCCTGACACCAGTGTTACGTATTCGAGGTTCACACAAGAAGAGGAGCAGATGGCTGTGACAAAACAGGCTTTATTGAAGACACACTACTCAACACAGACAGGAGGGGAGGTCATTCTCACCGACCTCCATCTCAATAAGGGTTACACAGACACATAATCATTCCTGTTCTAATTCTACCTATAACACTGCTGGGTCATTATAACTGTGTTATAATGACCCAGCAGTATAATAACACAGTAATAACATTTAACCACACACAAAATAACGTCCTCTGCTGGCAAAGCGTGCTGTGAAAATCCCTGCCCCCCTAAACACAGCCCCGGCGTTACACTACTTTACATTCAGCACCCCATATTTTACACCCAAAGAAAAAGAATGATTGGCACTCTCATGTTTTAAAGGCGACGGACAGACGAAAATTCAAAATCGCTAAATCATATCTCTAATTGTTGTCTGAGACGAGCTAATTGGAACCCCACATGTTTTGGTGTCAACGTATGTCGCATAAGGTGACAATGCGCCCTTGAAGTACGCTGTTGTGGAGAGCTGTCTGACCCAGCCAAGAACAGCGGCTAAGATGGCCACTGACTGTGTGACATCATCTCGGTTTGGCACACAGTCGGTGGACATTGCTTTGTTTTATTTGAAGTTTACCTTTTAAAATCGGCGATTACGGATATTTCTCGGAATACTTGTGGATTAGAAATAGATTATTTATTAACATTAGGATTTCAGGAATCAAATTAATTATGGTTTGTCGTTGTGTTGTGTACGGGTGCGACGTTATACCAGAGGAGCATGCTGTGAGTGTTTTTGAATGTCCCGTCCCTGTGAAAATCAGAACGGCATGGGTGAAATTCGTTCAGAAAATGCAAAAAAAAAATGGACTTATGTTGGTAAAACACCAAAAATGTGCAGTAGAGATTTCGTTGACAGCGATTTCGAGAATAAGATGCAATTTGTGTCACGACTCGCCGCTCCTCAGCGGATTCAGCTGCGCGCACACCTGTCCCTCGTCAGCACATCCCCATAAATCCATTCACACACACCTGCTTGTTGAATAAAGCTGTTAAATCTATCCTGAGCCTGCGTGCGTGTTTCCTGGGCCAGACATTATGTCAATTTGAAATGAAATTTGCAAAAAGATTTCTGATAAAGAAAACGGCTATTCCAACTATATATGCCTCGATTTCCAAGTGTGACTCTGAGAACGGGGTCAGTGCTAGTGGCGATCAACTGTCAGAACACGAGAAGTAAACAGGGTAATTTTTTTTATTTTTAATATTCACTGCAAATGTTTACTAAACATCTTAAATGAATTCCAAGCCATGGTTTGCATTGCCTTACCAACTTATCAAATATTAGCATACTAGGGTGTTCATACTCATCAAATATGAAATATTCAGTGCTGTATAGGGAGGTGATTGTGCCTGTTTGATCAATTTATATTTCTATGTATGTAATCCAATTTGAGACCTCTTGGATAAAATTATGATCTACTTTTTTTGCAGATTTTATCAACTGTCACTCAATGTTGATGTTTCTGACCAAGCAGAGGAAGCTGATGAACAGGACTTTTATGTAAATCCAAATTTATACCATAAAATGGTAGAAAAATTATTGAAATGTATATGACATGCGACTTTGATGAATGCTGAGCTATGAGAACTATAACATTGACATGAACATTAAGAAACTCAATATATGATTTTACAAAACTTTATTTAAATAACATTGTTCACAAATCTAATCTTGGTAGGCAAAATCCCTTGTAGTGATGAGATGGGAATGTTTCTCTGATGAGGCTCACCGCACAGGCAGGCAACATAACCCTCACTTCTTCTCCAAAAAAATCCCCAACACTATGAATCTGTATCGCCTGAAAAATATGGGGTTGGCATTGATTATTCCGTTTGCATTGATTATTGAATGTATTGAATGATTTCTTCATAATTCATCTGGGAAATTAAATCAAATGAATAAATATTGTTTATAAACTCACTCGTGTGGACGATGACGGATCTGTCTCATCAGCTCCAGCTGCGCACAGACCAGCAGGTGCTAATCAGCGGCTGTTAAAAGTATTGACAAGATGATTAACAACATGTCATCAGGCAGCGAGTGACCAATGGGTAGTTTTAGTTTGAAAATTAAGTGTGTGACCATGCATGTCGCCAAAGAAAAATATTTCTAAGAATCTTTTACCAAGAAAAATGTTCCAGCCGATCGTAAAAGTGTTCTGTTCTCCATCTGTGTTGCGTCTTCCTCCGCTCCCTCTGCCTCGAACAAATAAGGCTGACAGGCCACACACCACCCAAAACGTGTTCATTGTCAATTTCATCATTTATATTGAGGTCGTCAAACTCTAGAAAATAATCGCTGTCCGAATCACTTTGCTCTCGTTCTGCAATTTTTTTTCATACCGAATTGACGTGAAGGCTGCACGCACCTATCGGGAGATGGCGGTACTGCAGCCTCACTGAGTGACAGATGGGCTATGACCAAATAATTTCATTTATGGAGGATGGTGACACATATTAAATCAGGGGAATGGGAAGAATGGAATATTTTCATACAGTCAGTTGATTGGTTCAATAAAAAAAAGGCACTGTCCGTCACCTTTAACTTTAACACCTGTACATACCCGGCAAGAACAGAGAAATTTGTTCTTTTTCTTGAGGTGGCAAGAACAGTAACAAAGTTCTTTCTGGCCAGGATATTTCATACTTCACAAGAAACTCAAGTGCAGAACTTCCTGGGAAATTCAAATTTCAGCTCAATCAGACAATAATTGTCGGTCCACCACACAAGAAAAAAGAGACTTTTTTTTCTTGCAGCCATGGGAGAGAGAACAAGTTTCTCTGTTCTTGTGGAGTATGTAAAGGCCTTTAATTGTTTATGAACCAAAGCAACCAGCCTGTAAGAACTACTGCAGTTACTGCAGTTACACTCATTTCCTATTTACATGAAAGTAAGCTTAAACTGGAAAACAGTGACATTGTGGTGACCCACCACAATCTACAGGGACATTCATCCTCACACTCAGAAGGTCCAGAAGAAGCAGAGGACCATTCACATACGGACAGAGAGCCCCTGGGGGAACAACCAGAACAATGGACTATTGTTTATACATCCCCGGGTTAAGGAGAAGATGTCCGGGCACCAGTTGGTCAGGCTAATCATATGTATTGACTGATATGTACATCAATATGTTAATGTGCCATGCATTCTCTCTGTTTGTATAACATATAAAAGAGCTGACGATACATGCCTCAGCAGCACACACAGCACAGACAGTACAGCACAGTAGACCACTGTAGCGAACAGCGCTACAAGTGCGTCTCATTTTGATGGAGGAAATAAAACTCTGCAACCTTCCAGCTCGTCATATCTTGCCTGAACCTATTCCTCCACAACATATACTCACAGTAGCTCAGAGGACAGACTCATACCACCTTCAAACTACATAAATATACTGTACAGTAAAGCAGCTGACCTCAACACGCAAATGTTAGTCATTTTAATGGTCTGATACAAATTTAAGGACACAGACTTCCAATCTCATTCCAAAAAATATTTTTTTTCTCTTTTCTGCTGACCTTGTAAGTCTCATCAAATGCTTCAACACCGCTGCAGTGAAAAATAATGAAATATGACAGAGTGAGGTAGACTCGATCAGCACTGGGCAGTACAGTACCAAGGTTTATTTAACAGTTAAGGGTTCATTTTAAGGTTCAAGGCAGCTTGTAGATGAGAAGTGTGCTCTGAGGTTTGTGTTTGATGCTCACAAGGCTGGACAATCTGACAACTTCAATCAAAGAAAACACTGTATGTATATAATGTATGTTGGTAATATCTGAACATTTTTGTCAGTCTGATCTGCATACTGGAAAATAAAGAGAATGATATATATTCCTCAGCTGTGCTAAACTTAAAAAAAAAAAAGTACCAAAGAACCGAAAAACTTTAGGTGTTACTGTTTTCACACCTGAAAGTCCGCACAAGGTCTGGATTTCACACTGCTCCTTTTCCAAGCGAACTAAACAACATTACATGATGCCTACATGTTGTTGTCATGATGACGTTTGTGTTGCGAGCACAGACTGGTAGTTTGCAAACATGCTACTCACCCCCAAGGTGTTTTCTGCAGCTCTGGACACATCGACATTTGCACTTTAAGTGTAAACTGGTTCAGACTCCATCACAGAAGTCGGTGAACTAGTTTAGTGAGGCTAGAATATTATCCAGGTCTTCATTAAAAAGGGTGTTTGTCCTCAGCAGCTGTGATGATTTTCAGTTGCCACTCCTTGACCATTTTTTTCCCAAAAATTGCTGCATCCTCTCTGAAAATATCTGGAAAGTTTCTGCATTTTTATTCTTTTTATTAGGTCAAAATATTATCCATAATGTCACAATCAGAGTGTTGCCATTAAATAATATATTATAAGCCATAATATAATTATCTTACCCCCCATGGATTGCCACCTTATTGTGGTGGGGGGTTACTCCTGGTGATCCCAGTAACTATGTTGTCTGGGGCAATTTGCCGCTGGTAGGGTCTCCTAAGACAAACTGATAACTAAAAGCAATCCAAAAGACTCTCATGATGGATGCACAACCAAGGATTCAGTGTACCCCGCCTGGTACGGGGTTATTGGGGCCCTGCCATGGAGCCAGGCCAAGGTGAGGTGCTCAGTGGTGAGCATCTGGTGGCCGAGTTTCTGCCCATGGGATCCCATGGTTGGCAGGTGGTGAGCCATCCAGTGGGGGGTCACCAGTTTGAGCCTGGTTGGCTTATGGGACTCCTGAAGCAGCTGAGGTGTACCGGCAGGCCAAGCGGAGTGCAGCTCGGGTGGTCACTGAAGCAAAAACTTGGGGTGTGGGAAGAGTTAGGTAAGACCATGGAACAAGACTTTCGGTTGGCTTTGAAGAGATTCTGGCAAACTGTCCAGCGACTTGGGGGGGCGGGTGCTCCCTGTCCACACTGTATATGGTGTGGATGAGACGCTGTTGACTTCAACTGGGGACATTGCTGGGCGGTGGGAGAAACACTCCGAGGATCCTCTCAATCTCACTGACACGCCTTCCACAGAAGTAGGCCTCACCCATCACAGGGGCTGAGGTCACCGAAGTGGTTAAGAAAAACTCCGGTGGTTGGGCCTCGGGGGTGGATGAGATTTGCCCTGAGTACTTCAAGGCTCTGGATGTTGTAGGGCTGTCATGGTTGACACACCTCTGCAACATTGTGTGGAGGCTGGGGACAGTGCCTTTGGCATGGCAAACTGGGGTGGTGGTTCCTCTCTTTAAGAAGGGGGACTGGAGGTTGTGTTCCAACTTTAAAGGGATCATACTTCTCAGCCTCCCTGGGAAAGTCTATGCCAGAGTACTGGAGAGAAGAATCTGGTCGTTGGTCGAAGCTCGGATTCAGGGGGAGCAATGTGATTTTCTTCCTGGTTGGAGCACATCAGACAAGCTCTTTACCCTCTCAAGGCTCCTTAAGAGCTTATGGGAGTTTGCCCAACCAGTCCACATGTGTTTTGTGGACTTGGAGAAAGGCTTCAACCGCATCCCATGTGGTTTCTTGTGGGGGAGCTCTCCGGTCCCTATATGACCATTGCCAGACTTTGGTTCGTAATGCCAACACCCAGTCAAACTTGTTTCCAGTGAGAGTTGGACTCTGCCAGGGCTGCTGTTTGTCACTGATCCTGTTCATAATTTTTTATGGACAGGATTTCAAGGCGCAGCCAAGGAACGGAGGGTGTCATGTTTGGTGACCACAGGCCCTCATCTTTGCTGTTTGCAGATGATGTTGTCCTGCTGGCTTCATCGACCAATGACCTACAGGTCTGGATGGTTTTCTACTGAATGTGAAGTGGCTGGAATGAGAATCAGCACCTCCAAGTCCGAGTCCATGGCTCTCAGCAAGGAAAGAGTGGATTGTCCTCTCCAGGTTGGGGACAAGCTCTTGTACCAAGTGGAGGAGTTTAAGTATCCTAGGGTCTTATTCATGAGTGAGGGGAGAATGAAGCGAGACATTGACAGAGGGATCAGAGCAGCATCTGCAGTGATGCAGACATTGTACTGATCTGTCATGGTGAAGAGGTACAGTGATGTGAAAAAATGCTTGCCCCCTTCCTGATTTCTCATTTTTTTGTATGTTTGTCACACTTAAATGTTTCAGATCATCAAACAAATTTAAATATTAGACAAAGATAACACAAGTAAACACAAAATGCAGTTTTTAAATGAAGGTGTTTATTATTAAGGGGAAAAAAATTCAAACCTACATGGCACTGTGTGAAAAAGTGATTGCCCCTAAACCTAATAACTGGTTGGGCTACCCTTATCAGCAACAACTGCAGTCAAGCGTTTGTGATAACTGGCAATGAGTCTTTTACAGCACTGTGGAGGAATTTTGGCCAACTCATCTTTGCAGAATTGTTGTAATTCAGCCACATTGGAGGGTTTTTGAGAATGAACCGCCTTTTTAAGGTCATGCCACAGCATCTCAATCGGATTCAGGTCAGGACTTTGACTAGGCCACTCCAAAGTCTATATTTTGTTTTTCTTAAGCCATTCAGAGGTGGACTTGTTGGCGTGTTTTGGATCATTATCTTGCTGCAGAACCCAAGTGTGCTTCAGCTTGAGGTCACGAACAGATGGCTGGACATTCTCCTTCAGGATTTGTTGGTAGACAGCAGAATTCATGGTTTCATTTACCACAGCAAGTCTTCCAGGTCCTGAAGCAGCAAAACAGCCCCAGAACATCACACTACCACCACCATATGTTACTGTTGGTATGACGTTCCTTTTCTGAAATGCTGTGTTACTTTTATGCCAGATGTAATGGGACACACATCTTCCAAAAAGTTCAACTTTTGTCTCATCAGTCAACAGAGTATTTTCCCAAAAGTCTTGGGGATCATCAAGATGTTTTCTGGCAAAACTGAGATGAGCCTTTATGTTCTTTTTGCTCAGCAGCGGTTTTCGTCTTGGAACTCTGCCATGCAGGCCATTTTTGCCCAGTCTCTTTCTTATGGTGGAGTCATGAACACTGACCTTAAGTGAGGCAAGTGAGGCCTGCAGTTCTTTGCTGGTGTTGTGGGGTCTTTTGTGACCTCTTGGATGAGTCGTTGCTGTGCTCTTGGGGTAATTTTAGTTGGCCAGCCACTCATGGGAAGGTTCACAACTGTTCCATGTTTTTGTCATTTGTGGATAATGGCTCTCACAGTGGTTCGCTGAAGTCCCAAAGCTTTAGAAATGGCTTTGTAACCTTTTCCAGACTGATAGAGCTCAGTTACTTTGTTTCTCATTTGTTCCTGAATTTCTTTGGATTGTAGCATGATGTCTAGCTTTTGAGGATCTTTTGGTCTACTTCACTTTGTCAGGCAGGTCCTATTTAAGTGATATCTTGATTGATAACAAGTATGGCAGTAATCAGACCTGGGTGTGGCTAGAGAAATTGAACTCAGCTTTCCAAAGATGTGATAAACCACAGTTAATTTATGCTTTAACCAGGATGGGGGGGCAATCACTTTTCACACAGAGCCATGTAAGTTTGGATTTTTTTTTACCCTTAATAATATACACCTTCATTTAAAAACTGCATTTTGTGTTTACTTGTGTTATCTTTGTCTAATCTTTAAATTTGTTTGATGATCTGAAACATTTAGGTGTGACAAACATACAAAAAAATGAGAAATCAGGAAGGGGGCAAACATTTTTTCCACACCACTGTAGCTGAGCTCTAAAGCAAAGCTGTCGATTTACCACTCAATCTAAGTCCCTACCCTCACCTATGGTCATGAGCTTTGGGTAATGACCGAAAGAATGAAATCATGGATACAAGCGGGTGAAATGAGCTTCCTCCGTAGAATTGCTGGACTCACTCTTAGAGACTGGGTGGGGAGCTCAGTCATCTGGGAGAGACTCAGAGTAGAACCGCTGCTCCTCCACATCAAAAGGAGCCAGCTAAGGTAGTTTGGGCCTCTGATCAGGATGCCTCCTGGACGCCTCCCACTTGAGGTGTTCCAGGCATGACCCACTGGGAAAAGACCCCAGGGCAGACCCTGGACCCTGAAGAGACTA
Organism: Pholidichthys leucotaenia; assembly: GCA_020510985.1. Classification (NCBI taxonomy): domain Eukaryota; kingdom Metazoa; phylum Chordata; class Actinopteri; order Cichliformes; family Pholidichthyidae; genus Pholidichthys; species Pholidichthys leucotaenia. The sequence goes on along the minus strand of CM035847.1, from coordinate 283,996,184 downwards.
CATCTCCCAGCTAGTCTGGGAATGTCTTGGTATCCTCTCTGAAGAGCTGGATCAGATGGCTGGGGAGAGGGAAGTCTGGGTTTCTCTGCTTGAGCTGCTGCCTCCGTGACTATGACCTCCGGAAAAGTTGAAAATGGATGGATGAATAATTACTACTCAGAGTTTTTATCCGAATTCTCCAAATTTCTAGAAGATTTAGTGATGAAATCAGATAGAATAATTATAGTAGGCGATTTTAATATACATGTTGATGTATATAGTGACTGTCTTAATTCAATTCAATATTCATTCAATTCAATATTAGATCATTGGGGTTTTCCCAGAAAGTAGAAAATTCTACCCATTATCTCCACCACACATTGGACCTTGTTCTGACTTATGGTATAGAAATAGAAAACCTGGTAGTGTCTCCTCATAATCCTGTACTGTCAGACCATTGTCTGTTAACTTTTGATTTCACTATTTCTGATTATTTGACTCCTAAAGAAAAATAGTATTACTACAGCAGATGTCTCTCAGATGATGCTGTTACCAAATTTTTGCAGATTGTCTCCTCTATACCATGTGTCAACACAACAGAAATAAAAGATGGACAGCTTGCTCCTTCTGTAATTGATAGCATGGTAGATAGTGTTACAGCCTTTCTGCATCAGACTCTAGACTTGATGGCCCCTTTAAAAAGAAAAAGTCTAATCAGAGATTTCTAACCCCTTGGTTTAACACAGAAACTCGTAGCTTAAAACAGAAGACTCGTCAACTAGAAAGAAAATGGCGTTCCACTAATTTAGATGAATTCTATTTAGCGTGGAGAAATCATCTCCTAATTTACAAAAAATCTCTTTGAAAAGCTAGAACAAGTTATTACTCTGCATTAATAGAAGAGAATAAGAATAATCCCAGGTTTCTTTTCAATGCTGTAGCTAGGCTGACAAAGAGTCAGGACTCTGTCAATCCTCGCATCCCCCTAGAGCTTACTAGTCAGGACTTTTTGAACTTTTTCAATCATAAAATTTTATCTATTAGAGATAAAATCAATCACATTATTCCCACTGTAAACTTAAGTACAGCAACTACTACAACTCCTTCAATTGATATCTGTTTGAATAAGTTTACTCCAATTGACCTTTTAGAGTTAGATAAAATAATCTCCTCATCCAAGCCTTCTACTTGTCTTTTAGACCCTATTCCTACCAGGTTATTTAAAAAAGTCTTTCCAGTTATTGGCAGCCGTATTCTTCAAATAATCAATTCTTCTTTAACCTTAGGTCATGTTCCGCAGGCTTTTAAAATTGCTGTAATTAAACCCTTACTCAAAAAGCCAACGCTCGACCCAGGCGTTTTAGCTAACTATCGACCAATCTCTAATCTGCCTTTCATTTCAAAAATCTTAGAAAGAGCTGTTGCTACGCAATTATTTGACCACTTACAGGGAAATGGTTCATTTGAAGAGTTTCAATCTGGGTTCAGAATTCGTCATAGTACTGAAACAGCCTTAGTGAAGGTCACAAATGACCTTCTGATTGCATCTGATAATGGATAATGGACTTGTTTCTGTACTTGTCCTTTTAGATCTTAGTGCAGCCTTTGATACTATCGATTATGATATTCTACTTGATAGATTAGAACACTATGTTGGACTAAATGGTACTTCACTGCAGTGGTTTAGATCTTATTTGTCCAATAGATTTCAGTTTGTTCATGTCAGTAATGAGTTTTCTTCCAACTCTAAGCTCAGTCATGGATTTCCACAGGGATCTGTGTTAGGCCCTACTCTTTTTAGTTTATATATGCTTGTTCTTTAAAACTTCTGTATCCCCTCACCCCCCAGCCAGTCGCAGCAGATGACTGCCCCTCCCTGAGTCTGGTTCTACTAGACGTTTCTTCCTGTTAAAAAGGAGTTTTTTCTCTCCACCATCGCCAAGCGCTTGCTCACAGGGGATCGCCTGATTGCTGGGGTCTTTCTGCAATTGTGGGGTTTCCCCTACATTTGAAAGTGCCATGAGATGACTGTTGTTGTGATATGGCGCTATATAAATAAAGCTGAATTAAACTGAATTGAATTAATTACCTTTTGTTAATATTTACTTAAGTTAAAGCCTTGTAGAAAAAAATGGTGACCACAGGGTCTAATCTCTGCTGTTTGCAGATGCATTTACATTGCAGTATTTAAAAGTCCACAGTATTTAAAATGGAGATTGCCAGGGCTGCAAAAACAGATTTACTCTAAATTTCAGTATAGAAGTTCCAGAAAACCTAAAAAAAAAATTAGAATTGATTTTCTGCCTTGATGAAAGTTAGTGATGACAATAGAGGGAGAAAAAGTCTTTCAGAGGTCTTTGTCCACATGTGACAAGAAATCCTTCCCCATCAATTCCTCACTGTAAAACTCCATCTGCAAAACATTTGATCTCAGTTTTCAAATCCACATCTCTGACGCTCATCCACAGAGTGAAAGATAACATCTACTGGACTTTTTGGCAAGCCCACCGGGAAGATTATTACATAAATCACTGCATAACTCACACTTGGACACTTACTATCAGTGCCATTTGTTATCACTCAGCCTCAGAGTGAGCTAATGAATAGTCACACTTATCACGTCTCAAATAGTAATCAGCCTGTAGGAAGATTCATTATCAGAGCTAATTAAAAGGTGTAGGTGACCATTTTATCTTCAGTTTGCCTGGTCGTTAATATTAGGTGAAAGTAAATGTGAACGTGGGCAGTACAAAAGTAAAATAAAGGAACAAAGGAACAAGTCATATATCCAAATCATATTAGAGAACTGGGAAATTAAGAAGGTTAATGATTAGACCAAGTGTCATTAAATGGCCATTTAATGTCATTAAATGGGGAATGTGCTGCTGCTCTCGCCAAAAGAAAAAAAAAGGGACGCCAAACAAAAATACTGTACATATGAATGACAATCATTGGTATTAGTAGAGACTAAAAAGAGCTACAAGTACTACTGGTCATGATCACATTTGCAGTTTAATAGTAGTAGTAGTAGTAGATTAGTTTATTTGACAGGGACAGTGCAATAAACATAGACAATCATTGCTATTCAGACAAGGCTGAAAAAAAACAAAATGATGCAAGCTGAGGATTGTGGATTTTGTGAAAATACAGCAGCTGTACATGGAATCTAATTTATGTAAAAGAGTAAAACCAAAAACCTGCAAAAAGACCACTGACCAATGCAACATTTTTAAATAAATCGTAGTGTATCTGAACGTTGCTGGTAAAGTCTTCACTGACATCATCCTGCAGAGACTGCAGTGGTTAGCTGAGTGCATACAGTGGTGTGAAAAATGTTTGCCCCCTCCCTGATTTCTCAATTTTTTTGTATGTTTGTCACACTTAAATGTTTCACATCATCAAACAAATTTAAATATTAGACAAAGATAACACAAGTAAACACAAAATGCAGTTTTTTTTAAATGAAGGTGTTTATTATTAAGGGTAAAAAAAAAATAAATTCCAAACCTACATGGCACTGTGTGAAAAAGTGACACTTCCCCCCGTCCCGTTAAAACATAAATTAACTGTGGTTTATCATATTTTTGGAAAGCTGAGTTCAATTTCTCGAGCCACATCCAGGCCTGATTACTGTCACACCTGTTCTCAATCAAGAAATCACTTAAACAAGACCTGCCTGACAAAGTGAAGTACAGTGATCCCTCGCTACTTCCCGCCTCACCTTTCGCGCCCTCAGTGCATCGCGGATTTTTCAAAAATATTCATCAAAAATTCAAAATTGAGAAAAAATGGGCGGGCGCTAGCAGATGGCAGGGAGACTACATTAGAACATCAGGTATCAACACGGAGAGCCCGCACAACTCAAAATCCACCTCTCTGTTCGCTGTTCTCGTGTTGGCTCGGCTCGGGAATCTCGCAAGCTGATTGGCCGAGACGTTTTACCCAGCTTCTCTCCCTTCCGAGTGCCCATACCCAGCGAAGGAAGACCGCATTCATTGTTCTTTATCGCTCGTGTTGCTTAGTCTCGCCGCGTGGAACTTTTCGCTGTTCTCTTGTGCCTTTTTGTGCAAAATAGTCTTCCCGTCGAGCCACTACGCCGCCTCCTGCAGCTTCTCCAGCTCTATCGGAAGCTGCCCTCGACGATCCTGCGCCTCTAGCACCTGACGATGAGGCGTCACCTGAGGAGCAGTAAAGCTCTCATTAACTTGTGCAGTAAATCATCTTCATCTTGAGTTACGTATCTTGTTATAAGAATAAAAGAGTTCTAAAAACATATTTATGTACACTTTATTTACATCTACGTATGTATGTACACTTACACACACACACACACACACACGTATCATATGAGAGAGAGAGTGAGAGAATGAACGTACGTATTATTTATGGGTGATGTCATTAGGGGTGACGCTACTTCGCGGTTTTTCACTTTTCGCGGTCGGTTCTGGAACCCATTAACCGCGATAAGTGAGGGATCACTGTACACCAAAAGATCCTCAAAAGCTAGACATCATGCTGTGATCCAAAGAAATTCAGGAACAAATGAGAAACAAAGTAATTGAGATCTGTCAGTCTGGAAAAGGTTATAAAGCCATTTCTAAAGCTTCGGGACTCCAGCGAACCACAGTGAGAGCCATTATCCACAAATGGCGAAAACATGGAACAGTGGTGAACCTTCCCAGGAGTGGCCGGCCGACCACAATTACCCCAAGAGTGCAGCGACGACTCATCCAAGAGGTCATAAAAGACCCCACAACACCATCCAAAGAACTGCAGGCCTCACTTGCCTCACTTAAGGTCAGTGTTCATGACTCCACCATAAGAAAAAGAATGGGCAAAAATGGCCTGCATGGCACAGTTCCAAGACGAAAACCGCTGCTGAGCAAAAAGAACATAAAGGCTCATCTCAGTTTTCCCAGAAAACATCTTGATCCGCAAGCTTTTGGGAAAATGCTCTGTGGACTGACGAGACAAAAGTTGAACTTTTTGGAAAGTGTGTGTCCCATTACATCCGGCGTAAAAGTAACACCCATTTTAGAAAAGAAACATCATACCAACAGTAAAATATGGTGGTGGTAGTGTGATGGTCTGGGGCTGTTTTGCTGCTTCAGGACCTGGAAGACTTGCTGTGGTAAATGGAACCATGAATTCTGCTGTCTATCAACAAATCCTGAAGGAGAATGTCCGGTCACCTGTTTGTGACCTCAAGGTGAAGCACACTTGGGTTCTGCACCAGGACAATGACCCAAAACACACCAGCAAGTTTACCTCTGAATGGCTTAAGAAAAAACAAAATATAGATTTTGGAGTGGCCTAGTCAAAGTCCTGACCTGAATCCGACTGAGATGCTGTGGCATGACCTTAAAAAGGCGGTTCATTCTCGAAAACCCTCCAATGTGGCTGAATTACAACAATTCTGCAAAGATGAGTTGGCCAAAATTCCTCCACAGTGCTGTAAAAGACTCATTACCAGTTATCACAAACACTTGATTGCAGTTGTTGATGCTAAGGGTGGCCCAACCAGTTATTAGGTTTAGGGGGCAATCACTTTTTCACACAGTGCCATGTAGTTTTGGATTTTTTCCCCCTTAATAATAAACACCTTCATTTAAAAACTGTATTTTGTGTTTACTTGTGTTATCTTTGTCTAATATTTAAATTTGTTTGATTATCTGAAACATTTAAGTGTGACAAACATACAAAAAAAAATGAGAAATCAGGAAGGGGGCAAACACGTTTTCACACCACTGTGTGATATATAGGAAATGGCACTTTATTGTGAAGTGCAGTGTGGTGATGTGCACTTCCCGTCACGTCACCGCACTCCCCTATATAAGGGATGGGCGACCATGTTGTGGTCTCTTGCTAAAAGAAGAAGAAAAAGAAGATCAAAGGAAGACATGCTGTGACATCTTGGCCGTGGCAGTTGCCTCGGTGTGTGTATATATATGTGTGTGTGTATGTGTGTGTGTGTATCATTCATTCATTCATCTTCTTCTGCTTAATCCTTTGTGTGTATCATCACTATAAATTCAACAAATCTCTTGTCAGTTTGTCAGTGTGTCACGATCATAGGCCGCCTATGATGTTCCTATGTCTGCATGTCTACATGATGTCTATATGGTGTCACATAAACCATAGTCTATATGATGTCAGATAAACCGTAAGGCTGATGGTCCTATGATCTCTGAAGGATGTCTATATGATGTCATACAGACCGCAGGACTCGCTAAAAGACATATATAGACACAGGTCATCAACATAACACAGGACAGTAACAAGCAGGAGAAGAAGTAACAAGCAGGGGCAAACAGAGATGGCAGGGCATGGTTACAGAAAACGGGATGGGCGGGGCTGCACAGATAATCAAACACAGGGGATCAGAGGTGAGACAAGACCAAGGCAATAATGATAGTGACGATAATAATAATAATAATCATAATCATCATCATCATCATCATAGCAGTCTGTCAGGAGCGACAATGACTGTTTCATTTAGGTCTGATCAGATTCCTGATAATGATGATGTGTTTGTATATATACAGTGGGGTAAAAAAGTATTTAGTCAGCCACCAATTGTAAAAGTTCTCACACTTAAAAGATGAGAGAGGTCTCCAATTTTCATCATAGGTATACCTCAACTATGAGAGACAAAATAAGAAAAAAAAATCCAGAAAATCACATTGAAGGATTTTTAATGAATTAATTGGTAAATTCCTCAGTAAAATAAGTATTTGGTCAATGACAAAAGTTCATCTCAATACTTTGTTATATACCCTTTGTTGGCAATGACAGAGGTCAAACGTTTTCTGTAAGTCTTCACAAGGTTTTCACACACTGCTGCTGGTATTTTGGCCCATTCCTCCATGCAGATCTCCTCTAGAGCAGTGATGTTTTGGGGCTGTCGCTGGGCAACAAAGACTTTCAACTCCCTCCAAAGATTTTCTATGGCGTTGAGATCTGGAGACTGGCTAGGCCACTCCAGGACCTTGAAATGCTTCTTACGAAGCCACTCCTTCGTTGCCCGGGCGGTGTGTCTGGGATCATTGTCATGCTGAAAGACCCAGCCACGTTTCATCTTCAATGCCCTTGCTGGTGGAAGGAGGTTTTCACTCAAAATCTCACGATACATGGCCCCATTCCTTCTTTCCTTTACACAGATCAGTCGTCGTGGTCCCTTTGCAGAAAAACAGCCCCAAAGTATGATGTTTCCACCCCCATGCTTCACAGTAGGTATGGTGTTCTTTCTCCTCCAAACACGACAAGTTGAGTTTTTACCAAAAAGTTCTATTTTGGTTTCATCTGACCATATGACATTCTCCCAATCCTCTTCTGGATCATCCAAATGTTCTCTAGCAAACTTCAGACAGGCCTGGACATGTACTGGCTTAAGCAGGGGGACACGTCTGGCACTGCAGGATTTGAGTCCCTGGCGGCGTGGTGTGTTTCTGATGTAGCCTTTGTTACTTTGGTCCCAGCTCTCTGCAGGTCATTCACTAGGTCCCCCCATGTGGTTCTGGGATTTTTGCTCACCGTTCTCATGATAATTTTGACCCCATGGGGTGAGATCTTGCGTGGATCCCCAGATCGAGGGAGATTATCAGTGGTCTTGCATGCCTTCCATTTTCTAATAATTGCTCCCACAGTTGATTTCTTCACACCAAGCTGCTTATCTATTGCAGATTCAGTCTTCCCAGCCTGGTGCAGGTCTACAATTTTTTTTCTGGTGTCCTTTGACAGCTCTTTGGTCTTGGCCTTAGTGGAGTTTGGAGTCTGACTGTTTGAGGTTGTGGGCAGGCGTCTTTTATACTGATAACGAGTTCAAACAGGTGCCATTAATACAGGTAACGAGTGGAGGACAGAGGAGCCTCTTAAAGAAGAAGTTACAGGTCTGTGAGAACCAGAAATCTTGCTTGTTTGTAGGTGACCAAATACTTATTTTACTGAGGAATTTACCAATTAATTCATTAAAAATCCTTCAATGTGATTTTCTGGATTTTTTTTTCTCATTTTGTCTCTCATAGTTGAGGTATACCTATGATGAAAATTGGAGACCTCTCTCATCTTTTAAGTGGGAGAACGTTCACAATTGGTGGCTGATTAAATACTTTTTTGCCCCACTGTATATATACGTATATATACTGTGTATATATATATATATATATATATATATATATATATATATACATATACACTGTGTGTGTATAGATAGATAGATAGATAGATAGATAGATAGATAGATAGATAGATAGTGTCATGAGCGGCGAGAGCACGCCCCCTCCTTCCCGTTCATCTCTCCTCAGGCCATCAGTGCACCTGAGTGAGAGGACACAGCTGCGCCCTCTCGTCAGCCAGCGTTCATAAGAAGGCATCCTTCAGTGATTCAATGCTGGCTCGTCTGGGTATACTGCCGATCAAAACAGCAAGTATTTGATTCACACTAGTTAAAAAGTTATTAACCTGTGTGCTTTTTCCCCTCCTAAGGTTGCTGCCATCGTGCGGGTGTGTCACCAGGACTGCGCACGCTCTCCTGCCACATCTCCACCCATCCTCAGCAAATCTCCACCTGGCCAGGCACCACCAGCTCATCTCTTACCCTGCTGGTTCGTCTATTCCCCGCTGGGGCCCTGCCAGTTCTCCCTCGTAGCTCCCGTAAGTGGCAGTTTGGCTAGTCCATTTTCCCTTACTCCATTCCTCCTTACTCAGTTCTTGTCTTCTCTCCACAGGTTCCTTCCTCTGGTGAGTGACTGTTTCTGTAGCTGTGCGAGGATTTTGCTATTTAATGAAAGAACCTCAAACATGTATTGTTGTTTGATTGTCCCTTTTGTTACTGCATCATGCACGTGGGCTGATTATTTATTTCAGTCATGATAGATAGTATATACAGTACACACACACACACACACACACACACACACACTACTCACAAAAAGTTAGGGATATTCAGCTTTTGGGTGAAATTTCAGGGTGTACCCAAAATGCACTATAACCTTTCCAGGTGAACTTAATTTGACCTTCTCTAACCTTTTGAACGCACATGTCCAACTGTTTCAGTACTTTTTGTGTAACTTGATGTTCTCTAACAAGGTGGTTAACAGCAAAAACAACAGGTGTTTGATCCATGAATCGACCAATAAATTTTCTGGTTCAGTTAGAATTGGTATTTAAACAGTCCTCTTCATCATGCTGTTCACATTTTGACATCATGAGACCAAGACGACACCTAACAATTGATCAACAGTACCTCACCATTGCGAGGCTTCAAAAAGGATGTTGTCAGAGGGAAATGGCCACTGAGCTTAGAGTCTCACAGACTGTCATCAGAAGGTTGGAACAGAAATACAGAGAGACTCAAAGAGTCACAGAAAGGCATAGAAAGAAACGTCCTTTGGCCACATCCCACGCTGATGACCGCTTCATTGTGAACAGTGCCCTGCGAAACCAGATGATGAATGCCACTCAACTCCAGGCACATTTAAGGGAGGTGAGAGGCACCCAGGTATCACGTCAAACCATTCAAAACCATTTACGTCAATGTGGTCTGTGTGCTAGATGACCTGCAAGGGTACCTGACCACATCAGGCACAGGCGTCATCGTCTTGCATGGGCCAGGGAGCAATTACGTTGGACAAGGAACCAGTGGGCCTCAGTGCTCTTCTCTGATGAAAGTCAATTCACACTGAGCAGAAATGATGGCCGCCAATGATGTTGGAGACATCAAGGAGAGCGCTATGCATCAGCCACTGTTGTGGTTGCATTACACTCTGTGCAGGTATGTCTAGTCCATACAGACCTGCCCTACACATTGTGAATGATACAGTGACAAGCCAATACTACCTGAATAACATGATTAATCCAGTCATTGTGCCCCTGCACAAACAACACAGGCCTAATTTTATCTTCATGGATGACAATGGCCAGCTCATCAAGGCTGCATCATTAGGGAATGGCTGTTGGAGGCTGGGGTACCTCAAATGGAGTGGCCTGCACCTTCTCCAGACTTGAATCCCATAGAAAACCTATGGGATCAGCTGAGTCGCCATGTAGTAGCTTGTAACCCTGCACCTCACAACCTCAATGATCTGAGGGCTGCCCTTGAAGAAGAGTGGAATGCCATGCCTCAGCAGACAATAAGTCGACTTGTGAACAGCATGAGACGTTGTTGTCAAGCTGTAATTGATGCTCAAGGGCACACGACAAGTTATTAAGACATTGGCATTTTTTGTTGTGGTATACCCACCACTGTTGTTAGTTTTTGTTTCAATAAATTGTTTAAAATGAGGAAATCACCATTGCATGCTTCTATTTAAATGCCCTACTTTCATGATATAAATATCACAGTAGCGTGAACTTTTTACATTTTCCATGAATTTTCCATAAATTACATAAAGGAATATTTGGCTTTCAGGTGAAGTTTATGCACTGGCTAGAAGTTTTATCAATTTTCAGTGAAAACATGCAGTCTTTGAGCTTCTCTGACAGACGTTTTTTAAATTCTGGTACTATGCTATGTGTGTTTACATAACTGGCATGCTGATTTGAAACGGACAGTTTTGTTAAGGCATTTTTTCTTCAACCAGTCTTTTTCTTTTTTTTTTTTTTTTTTTACACAGATTTACTACTGTACATTTCCCAGCTGGTTATTTGTCAATTTCTTCTCACATTTTAAAATTCACAAACACACACACATGCACAGATGTGTTCAGTCTTGCAAAGTCTCTATATTAAAGTCCACTTTATAGCAGCCACCATGTCCAACAGAAGGAAAAAAAAAAAAAGATGTTTTGTATCCTGCTCCAGAAAATGACTAGCTGTCTCACAGGCAGCAGAATATTGTTTACTCCTCCTCTTGTGTCCCTCTGGGAACAATGAATGAAGTGCTAACCCAGCCCAGATAGTCATCACTACCTGGTTTCGTCCTGCTGCATCTGTCACTTACAGTTACAGCCAAACTTCCTTTTCCCAGCAACCTAATTGTGTTTCCTCAGCCTTTGTACAAACTTGATGCCTCCCTAAGACAAACTGCATCACTAGTGGACATTGAGAGACAGCCGGAACTTCATTCACTGCGGAAAACAGGGATGAAACAGAGGCTAGCTTCATTAGGTGAGCACTTCAGCGGCAGATAAGAAAAAGCCATTTTAACTCCCCATATGCCACAGACTTTCTCAGCCTACAGTCACATCCAAGCATGGAGTGACCTTTAAGGAGAGTATAGTGAGAGAGAGGAGAGTGGTAAAGAACTTTACACACCTGGACAGAAATGATCTTGAGCGGGACACCCGGTGCTGCTTGACATATGGTTTCATAGTGAAACCCATGCTGGAAACCTTCAGTCATCTTTGTCACACATTCTGCTCAGAAGTTTAGTCTGAAGCGCAATTTCAGGCTTCAGGCACAGAGGCTTTTATTGGCGACTTTGGAGAAGTTGGAAATGTCACAAACTGTTACGTCCTGCAGTGGTCAAAGCGCAGATGGAGACTTGCATAGAAATGTAACTGAGTCCTGGACAGATTGACTGATGTGGCTGCTAAAGTCTGTGTGAATTCATGTGAATTAATCATCATTCTGTATACTATAACCACAGTATCAACAGTATGACATAACGCACGGCTCAGGAGACGCACACACACAGGCTCAGAGTACTTCAAATAGTTTATTAACAACAGGAGTGTATGGACGTGTGTCTGCGGGATGTAAATGTGTTGATGGCGGCGTCTGCTTCGGGCACAGAGGCAGGAGGCCGTACAGCCGGACAACCCTATGGGAAAAGCACAAGGAGAAGGGTGACGGGCACACACCAACACAGGAGGAATAAGAGCGAGAGAGGAGCTTACTTGGAGAGGATGGATGACTGGCACAACAAGGGACGAGGTCCGGTAGACAGCCACCTGGAGCGCCTGGTGCAGCAGCGAGGAACAGGCGATGGAGAGGCGTGGTCCGCCGCCGGGGAATCCACCTGTGCACAGGGGAGCAGACTTGGGAGGGAAAAAGGAGGTAAGGTCTTCTTACCGGAGTAATCCGCTGAGGGTGAATGAACTCACAGCGATGCATGAAGAAGTCTGCCGGCTTCAGGCCGAAGCTCAGGGCAAGGCGGCTTATATCCCTCGCCGCTGATGACGAGCAGGTGTGTGAGCAGGTGGCGCCGCTGATGAGCGGCGCGGCGTGACAGTACTCCCCCCTCTAGCAGCGCCTCCTGGCGATGGCTTCTCTGGGTGCGCTCGGTGGAAATCAGTGATGAGCGACGGGTCCAACACAAACGACGAGGGTACCCACTGTCGATGTTCAGGCCCATAGCCCTCCCAGTCCACCAAGTACTGCAACCCACGACCCCGGCGCCGGGAGTCCAGGATGGAGGCAACGGACCAGGCCGGATGGCCATCAATCATCCGGGGCGCGGGTTGCGCAGCAGGAGGAGGGCAAAGGGGATCGGAGACTGCCAGCTTCACCTTGGACACGTGGAAGGTGGGATGGATGCGGAGGGAGGGGGGAATAGCTACACGCACAGCCACCGGGTTGACGATCCTGGTGATGGGGTAGGGACCCATGAAGCGCTGTGCCAGCTTCCTCCTCTCGCCCTTTAAGGTCACGTCCTGGGTCGACACGTAGACTTGTTGCCCAACTCTGTACGCCGGGGCAGGTCTTCTGTGCCGGTCCGCCACGGCTCTGTTGCGCTCCGCCGTGCGTAAAAGTGCATTACGCGCTGATGCCCAGATGGAGCGGAACTGCCTGAGATGCGCCCTTACTGAGGGGACAGTTACCTCACTCTCCTGCGCCGGGAACAGCGGGGGGTCGTAACCCAGGGACGCCTTAAAGGGAGACATCCCTGTAGCAGAAGAGCGAGCGGTGTTATGGGCGTATTCAACCCAGGCGAGGTGGTTACTCCAGGACGTGGGTTTGGATGCCGTTACACAGCGGAGCGCAGCCTCCAGCTCCTGGTTGGTCCGCTCACACTGCCCGTTGGATTGGGGGTGATGGCCGGAGGAGAGGCTCACCTTGGCTCCTAAGGCGTTGCAGAACGATCTCCAAACCTCAGAGGAAAATTGGGGCCCCCGGTCCGAGACCACGTCCACCGGAATCCCATGCAGCCTGACCACGTGTTGGATGAGGAGGTCCGCCGTCTCCAGGGCAGTTGGGAGACCTCGTAGGGGGACGAAGTGTACTGCCTTGGAGAAGCGGTCCACAATGGTCAGGATGGTGTCATAGGTGCTCGAGACTGGGAGACTGGTGACGAAATCCAGGGCGATATGCGACCAGGGCCTGCCAGGGACGGGCAGAGGCTGGAGCAAACCCGCTGGAGGGGCATTACCTGACTTGTTGGTGGCACAAACTGGACAGGCCCGGGCGTAGCGGGCAGCATCCCTCCGCAGGCCCAGCCACCAAAAGGACCGCTGGAGGAGGTCAATCATCCGGGAGGAGCCAGGGTGACAGGTGAGCTTGGACGTGTGCAACCAGTGGATGACCTCCCCTCGAACCGTGGATGGCACGAACAGCCTCCCCTCCGGTCCGCCGCCAGGGTCAGGTTCCACCTCCTGCGCCTTCCGGATCTTGCTCTCGATGTCCCAGGTGACGGCTCCCACGACGCACGACCTGGGTAGGATGGTGTGGACCGTGTCCTCCGACTCCTCAGGGGCGAATTGCCTAGAGAGGGCGTCGGGCAGGCTGTTCTTGGAGCCAGGCCTGAAGGTGATGGTAAATTGGAACCTGGCGAAGAACAAGGACCAGCGCGCCTGGCGGGCGTTCAGGCGCCTGGCAGATCTAAGGTACTCCAAGTTCTTGTGGTCCGTCAGGACCACGAACGGCAGGTCCGCCCCCTCTAGCCAGTGACGCCACTCTTGTAGCGCGAGCTTGATGGCGAGGAGCTCTCTGTCACCCACGTCGTAATTTCTCTCCGCCGGGGACAAGCGCCGGGAGAAGAAGGCGCAGGGCCGTTTGATACCGTCGTCTGGCGACCGCTGGGATAGCACCGCCCCCACTCCTATGTCCGAAGCGTCCACTTCTACGATGCACTGCAGCGCAGGGTTGACTTGGCTAAGGACCCGGGAGGAGGAGAACTCCGCCTTCAGCGCCTGAAAAGCAGCTGCGGCCTCTTCGGTCCACCGGAACGGAACCTTAGGGGACGTGAGGTGGGTCAGCGGGCCGACGATGGTGCCAAAGTTTGGGACAAAGCGGCGGTAGAAGTTCGCAAACCCAACGAACTGTTGCACCTGCTTCCTTGATGCAGGTGTAGGCCATTCCACCACCGCCTTCACCTTCTCTGGGTCCAGAAGCACCTGGTCGTGTGAGATGATGAACCCAAGGAAGGATGTTGTCTTTGCATAAAATTCACACTTCTCAGCCTTCACGTATAACCGGTTCTCCAGCAGCCTTTGGAGGACCCGCCTCACGTGGACCTGGTGCTCGTCCCTGGACTTAGAGAAGATGAGTATATCATCCAGGTAGACGAACACAAAGAGGCCAATGAAATCCCGGAGGACGTCGTTGATGAGGCGCTGAAAGACGGCTGGAGCGTTGGTCAACCCGAACGGCATTACCAGGTATTCGAAGTGGCCGTTCGGGGTACGGAAGGCTGTTTTCCACTCATCTCCCTCCCGGATCCGGACGAGATGGTATGCGCTGCGTAGATCCAGCTTGGTGAACCAAGTCGCCCCCTGGAGGGAGTGGAAAGCGGTGTCCATGAGGGGCAGGGTGTAACGATCCTTCTCCGTTATGTCATTAAGAGCACGGTAGTCAATGCAAGGACAGAGGGATCCGTCCTTCTTGCCGACGAAGAAGAATCCTGCCCCCACGGGTGATGACGATGGGCGGATTATCCCAGCACTCAGCGACTCCTTGAGGTATGTGTTCATTGTCTCCTTCTCCGGCGCCGACAGACTGTAGAGCCGTCCAGAAGGTAAGGGCGCCCCCTGGCGGAGATTGATTGCGCAGTCGTAGGGCCGATGAGGAGGGAGAGACATTGCCTTGGATTTGCTGAATACCATACCCAGGTCGTGAAATTCCAGTGGCACCAGGGACAGGTCCGGGGGTGCAGCGTCCGAAGGAGGGGGAGAAGTGGATGGACAGCAGGCCGCGGACTGAAGACAGGTGCCCATGCAGAACATGCTCCATGCCGACACCCCGGCGGACTTCCAATCCAGAACAGGGTTGTGGAGGCATAGCCAGGGATACCCCAGGATGACGGGTGACACAGAGTTGGGCAGGACGTAAAAGGTCATCTCCTCCCGGTGGTTTCCAGAGATAATAACCGGGACGGGGATGGTCTGGTGTGTAACTCTCCCAAGGGAGGCACGAGAGAGGTTGACCAGGGAGATGGGGTTCCTGAGTGCCTGACAGCGGATGCCCAATCGGGTTGCCAGGCTTTGTGAAATAAAGCTGCCTTCTGCGCCCGAATCCACCAGTGTGTGGGTGAGATGCCCAGTGGGGTTGTGGCAGAAACGGATGGGCAGCTTCAATTGTGTGAGGGGATTTAACCGATTGACGTCGGCGAGGCCCCCTACAGTGACTCGTGGACCCCGCCGTTTGGCTTCTGTGGACAAAGCTCTACCGTGTGTTGACTATCTCCGCAATACATACAGAGATTTAACTCACGGCGGCGTTGTCTCTCCGCCGGAGAGAGCTTTGTCCAGCCCGTCACCATCGGCTCCGACTCCTCGGGGCGCGATGGTGGCGGCGTCGCCAGGGGGCGAGCTTGGGGCAGGCGCAACGAGGCTCCACGAGGGCAAGAAGACGACGACTTCCGCCCCGAGGAGCGCTCACGCAGCCTGTTGTCCAAACTGATGGCAAGAGATGTTAGCTCCGCTAGCATCTCAGGGATATCCCGCCCAGCCAGTTCATCCCTCAGATCATCATTTAGACTGCGGAGGAAAAGGCCACAGAGGGAGCGTTCCTCCCAGCCTAATTCCTCCGCTGC
Source organism: Pholidichthys leucotaenia (assembly GCA_020510985.1). Lineage (NCBI taxonomy): Eukaryota > Metazoa > Chordata > Actinopteri > Cichliformes > Pholidichthyidae > Pholidichthys > Pholidichthys leucotaenia. Next base: position 283,980,295 of record CM035847.1, on the reverse strand, counting down.
TACCCGGAAGTCGACCGCGTAGTCCGCCGCCAACCGGCTTCCCTGCCGGAGTGCGAGAAGCCGGTCGACCTGGACCATCTCGGTACGCGAATGGTCAAAGACTTCCAGAAAGCGTCTCACGAACTGGTCATATGTGAGGGTGGCATAACTGGGCCTCGCCATTACGGCGTAGGTCCAAGTTAAAGCTCGCCCCTCCAGGAGATTCCCGATATAACCAATTCGGCTGTGATCTGAGGGAAAGTCTCCGGGCACACGATGGAACACGGACTCACACTGCATTATAAACCCCCGCGCTCTGCCGAGCTTTCCGCTAAAGCGGGCGGGGGTCGGAATGGGAGTGAGCCGAGTCGGTGCCGCAGGAGCCTGCTGGACGGCCACTGGAGCGGCAGGAGCCGCGCCACCCTGACGAGCCGGGGCGAACGGCTGTTGGGGGTCCAAGCGGTCCAATCGGTTAGTAATATTTATTAATTGATTGAGGATCACCTGTTGCTGATAAGCTATCTGATCCACCCGAGCCTCGAGGGTGGTAAGCCGGTGTGCGAGCCCGCCGTCTGCCGAGCCGCTCTGCTGAAGCCGTACTGACATAACGCACGGCTCAGGAGACGCACACACACAGGCTCAGAGTACTTCAAATAGTTTATTAACAACAGGAGTGTATGGACGTGTGTCTGCGGGATGTAAATGTGTTGATGGCGGCGTCTGCTTCGGGCACAGAGGCAGGAGGCCGTACAGCCGGACAACCCTATGGGAAAAGCACAAGGAGAAGGGTGACGGGCACACACCAACACAGGAGGAATAAGAGCGAGAGAGGAGCTTACTTGGAGAGGATGGATGACTGGCACAACAAGGGACAAGGTCCGGTAGACAGCCACCTGGAGCGCCTGGTGCAGCAGCGAGGAACAGGCGATGGAGAGGCGTGGTCCGCCGCCGGGGAATCCACCTGTGCACAGGGGAGCAGACTTGGGAGGGAAAAAGGAGGTAAGGTCTTCTTACCGGAGTAATCCGCTGAGGGTGAATGAACTCACAGCGATGCATGAAGAAGTCTGCCGGCTTCAGGCCGAAGCTCAGGGCGAGGCGGCTTATATCCCTCGCCGCTGATGACGAGCAGGTGTGCGAGCAGGTGGCGCCGCTGATGAGCGGCGCGGCGTGACACAGTATAGTGCAAATGACTCCTAATCACTGTAGTGGACCAGTAAGTGTGCCCCTCTAGTTTTCATTTCTGGCTCTCTGTGGTTGTATAACCTCTCTCCACAGAACCAAGGAGGGATGATTGCTCTCACCTGCTGCTGATTATGAGCTCTGGGATAAAAGGTCTCAGATGGGATCAGCTTGCCGTGGGAACTTGTTTGGGAGATCAGTGTAAGATTTTCATGGTGATCTATACAGATCTTTGAAAGATCCTTGAAAAATCACTGAGAGACCAGCAGGGATCGCTGAGAGTTTGATAAAAGATTAATAGAGTTCATTGAAAGATCGCTGAGAGATCATTGGGAGATCAATGAGATTATTGAGTGCTCGTTGAAAGATTTGGACTGAGTCACAACTTTGAGGACCGTGGAAATCACTGAAGATTATTGAGACAGCTTGGTGATTGCTGAGAGATCACTGAAAGATTGTTTGGAGATCTGGCCATTTTGTCATCACTCAACAATCTCTCAATGATGTAAAGGGGATATTACAGCCAGTAAATCTCCTTAAACTTTAAACAATTATACTTACTGTCATTGTCCTCCATAAACTCACGTTTTCCTTCTCTTCTCCCCTGCAGGCAAAACTCCGGCAGTGCAGGCTCCACTCACTTAATACTTCCCTGTTTAAATAAAACAGCTCCTTTGCCTCAATCGCTGCCTCCTTGTGTTTGTGCTCTGCATCTGGGTTCTTGTCCAGAATATACATGACAATCACATTCATTAGACTGAAGAAGACTTTGGTTTAGTTTGGTGCAGAGCCATTTCTGGCTATATATAAAGCAGAGTACACAAATGCTGCAGGTCCCCTCGGCCACTAGGAGACTCCCCAAGCTACAAGTTCACCCTCAACTTTTTTTTGGGGGGGGGGGGGGAGGGGAACTTACCTTTTACTTTTTCATGTAGATTTGCAAATTTCCTTCTCATAGATTTTGGACATTTTTCTTGTAAATTTGAAACATTTTTCCCCATCCTATGAGTCTGGTTGTAGTCCTGATTCCTGAAAATATGAAAGAATAAATAAAAAAAAAAAAAAGACAATGCACAATACTACAGTGCATCCGGAAAGTATTCACATAACTTCCTTTTTTCCACATTTTGTAATGTTACAGCCTTATTCCAAAAGGGATTAAATTTATTTTTTTTCCTCAAAATTCTACACACAATACCCCATAATGACAATGTGAAAAAAGTATTATTTTTTTTTTTAGATTTTTGCAAATTTATTAAAAATAAAAAACTAAGAAATCACATGTACATAAGTATTCACATCCGTTGCTCAGTACTTTGTTGATGCACCTTTGGCAGCATTTACAGCCTCAAGTTTTTTTGAATATGATGCCAAAAGCTTGGCACACCTATCTTTGGGCAGTTTGGCCCATTCTTCTTTGCAGCACCTCTCAAGCTCCATCAGGTTGGATGGGAAGCGTTGGTGCACAGCCATTTTCAGATTTCTCCAGAGATGTTCAATTGGATTCGGGCTTGGGCTCTGTCTGGCCCACTCAAGGACATTCACAGAGTTGTCCTGGATATCTTAGCTGTGTGCTTAGGGTCCTTGTCCTGCTGAAAGATGAACCATAACCCGTCTGAGGTCAAGAACGCTCTGGAGCAGGTTTTCATCCAGAATTTCTCTGTACATTACTGCATTCATCTTTCCCTCTATCCTGACTAGTCTCCCAGTTCCTGCCACTGACAACATCCCCACAGCATGATGCTGCCACCATCATCGGCATGGTTATGAGCGGTGCCTGGTTTCCTCCAAACATGACGCCTGGCATTCATGCCCAAGAGTTCAATCTTTGTCTCATCAGACCAGAGAATTTTGTTTCCCATGGTCTGAGAGTCCTTCAGGTGCCTTTTGGCAAACTCCAGGTGGGCTTCCATGTGCCTTTTACTAAGGAGTGGCTTCCGTCTGGCCACTCTACCGTACAGGCCTGATTGGTGGATTGCTGCAGAGATGGTTGTCCTTCTGGAAGGTTCTCCTCTCTCCACAGAGGAACACTGGAGCTCTGACAGAGTGACCATCGGGTTCTTGGTCACCTCCCTGACTAAGGTCCTCCTCCCCCATTCACTCAGTTTAGACAGCCAGCCAATTCTAGGAAGAGTCCTTTTGGTTCCAAACTTCTTCCATTTACCGATGATGGAGGCCACTGTGCTCATTGGGACCTTCAAAGCAGCAGAAATTTTTCTGTACCCTTCTCCAGATTTGTGCGCCGAGACAATCCTATCTCGGGGGTCTATAGACAATTCCTGTGACTTCATGCTTGGTTTTTGCTCTGACATGCACTGTCAACTGTGGGACCTTATATAGACAGGTGTGTGCCTTTCCAAATCATGTCCAATCGACTGAATTTACCACAGGTGGACTCCAATTAAGCTGTAGAAACATCTCAAGAATGATCACTGGAAACAGGATGCACTTGAGCTCAATTTTGAGCTTCATGGCAAAGGCTGTGAATACTTATGTACATGTAATTTCTTAGTTGGAAAAAGTGAAGCACTGTGAATACTTTCCAGATGCACTGTGCACAAGCATACCTTTTTAAAGCATTTTACCAGTGCATCATGACTGAGCTCTGTGTGTTAACTTTCCTTTCCCCATTCTATTATGCTGAGCACCAAGCTAGAAGGTGGAAAATGTTAAGTTTCAGATACAACATAACTGTCATTTACCAAATGTTTGTTCTACTATTATCTGCAAGGCTTTTATTGTGAAAGTGAGCAGAAGTAGAACTAGCAGATATGTTGTTCTTCAGTGGTTGTTCAGTAACGGGGCAGTTGCGAATAAAGTTGTTGGCTAGCATCCCAAGTGTGTCTTCTTTATTGTTCATCAATGGTAGCAGAGGATGGTTAGCAACTATAGAGTCCCGCCAATGTTTGATGAGGGGAAGCCCTATGAAAGTTGGAAAATTAAAGTCACGATTTGGACCAGAGTCCCGGAACTGGAGAAAAAGAAACCAGCGCTTGCTGTGGCTTTGGCACTATTGGGAAGAGCACAGCAAGTGGCAATGGAGATACCGATAGATGACCTGAATAAAATACACTGGTATGGACACTTTGCTTTTGAATCTCGATAACTTATTCTTGAGAGAAGAAAAAGACCGAGTTTATGGGGCCTGCTCCAACACCAAAAACATGTAGGTTTAGGGCGCTCGCGCACGCAGCGACCAGTAGCCGGTGGCTTGTCACCAGACTGCAAACCAAGTCTACCTACGGGTACAAATAAGTAACAAAAAAAGAAAAAAAAAAAAAAAAATTTTGACTGGATAAAGAAAGACAGTGATGTGTCTATGGCAGACTATATACAGTGCATCTGGAAAGTATTCACAGTGCTTCACTTTTTTCACATTTTATGTTACAGCCTTATTCCAAAATGGATTAAATTCATTTTTTTCCTCAAAATTCTACACACAACACCCCATAATGACAATGTGAAAAAAGTTTTTTTTTTTGAGATTTTTGCAAATTTCTTAAAAATAAAAAAACTAAGAAATCACATGTATATAAGTCGTCAGCCTCCGTCAGTCTATGATGACCATGGAAGAGAATCCTAAACGTCTACTCTGCTGGAACAGCACCGCCTGTGGCTGAACAGGCCGATGCGCGAATGGCAGTCCCTGTCACACAGGTCGCACTTGTGGGTGGTCTCCGTGCTGCTGGGTCTGTGGCGGTTCTTCCTGCGGGTCCTTTTTTCATCTGCTGCAGCAGTCAGTCTCTCTTCACCCGCCTTGAGCTGTCTGGTCAGGGTGCCTCTCCATTTGGAGCGGTCCGTTGCAAGGTCCTCCCAGCGCTCTGTGTTGATCTCCAGGGCCTTCATGTCTCTCTTGCAGACGTCTCTAAAGCGCAGCTGTGGGCGGCCAACGTCTCTCCTGCCAGTTGCCAGTTCTCCGTAGAGGACGTCTTTGGGGATTCTGCCATCCTCCATACGGTGAACGTGGCCTAGCCAGCGGAGCCTGCGCTGCCTGAGTAGAGTGAACATGGAGGGAAGGCCGGCGCGGGACAGAACTTCTGTGTTGGGCACTTTGTCCTGCCAGGATATGTCCAGGATGTGGCAAATGCAGCGCAAGTGGAAGGAGTTCAGTCTCTTTTCCTGCCGGGCGTATGTTGTCCACGTCTCACTCCCATAGAGCAGTGTGCTGATGATGCAGGCGTTGTACACTGCCATCTTCGTCTTGACAGAGAGTTTGGGATTCTTCCACACTCGTGTGGTGAGGCGAGCAAGTGTGAAGGCTGATTTTCCAATCCTCTTGTTGATCTCTGTATCAAGGGAGAGGTTGTTGCTGATCGTGGACCCCAGGTACGTAAACTGATTCACAACCTCCAGCTCGTAGTCGTTGATGGTGATGGTTGGTGGTGCTTCTGTGCCTTGCGCCAAGGCATTAGTCTTCTTCAGGCTGATGGTAAGCCCGAAGTCCTTGCATGCCCGGGAGAAGCGGTCCATCAGGGTCTGAAGCTTCTGCTGTGTGTGGGTTGCGACTGCAGCATCATCTGCGAACAGCATGTCTCTGATTAGAGCCTCGCATACTTTGGTTCTGGCTTTCAGGCGGGCGAGGTTGAAAAGCCTGCCGTCAGATCTTGTGTGCAGGTAGATTCCCTCTGTTGCTGTGCTGAAGGCATGCCTCAGGAGCATAGCAAAGAAAATCCCAAAGAGTGTTGGCGCAAGTACACAGCCCTGTTTCACTCCGCTGTGTATGCTGAATGGCTCCGAGACGTTGCCATCGTGCTGCACTATCCCCTGCATGTTGGTGTGAAACGATTCAATGAGGCTTTGCAACTTTGGCGGGCATCCTATCTTTGGCAGGATCTTGAAAAGGCCCTCTCTGCTGACCAGATCGAACGCTTTGGTGAGGTCGATGAAGGCGACGTACAGGGGCATGTTCTGTTCTCTGCATTTCTCCTGGAGTTGGCGGATGGAGAATATCATGTCTACCGTCGATCGCTCAGCGCGGAAGCCACACTGAGACTCGGGGTAGACACGTTCGGCAAGCTTCTGTAGACGAACGAGAACAACTCGTGTGTAGACTTTGCTAACAACGCTGAGGAGGGAGATGCCCCTGTAGTTGTTGCAGTCGCTTCTCTCCCCTTTGTTTTTGTAGAGGGTGATGATCTTGGCGTCCCTCATGTCCTGTGGTACGGCACCTTCCTTCCAACACTGGCAGAGGACGTCATGCAATGACGGAATGTATATAAGTATTCACAGCCTTTGCCATGAAGCTCAAAATTGAGCTCAGGTGCATCCTGTTTCCAATGATCATCCTTGAGATGTTTTTACAGCTTAATTGGAGTCCACCTGTGGTGAATTCAGCTGATTGGACATGATTTGGAAAGGCACACACCTGTCTATATAAGGTCCCACAGTTGACAGTGCATGTCAAAGCACAAACCAAGCATGAAGTCACAGGAATTGTTGATAGACCTCCGAGACAGGATTGTCTCAGAGCACAAATCTGGAGAAGGGTACAGAAAAATTTCTGCTGCTTTGAAGGTCCCAATGAGCACAGTGACCTCCACAATCTGTAAATGGAAGAAGTTTGGAACCACCAGGACTCTTCCTAGAGCTGGCTGGTCATCTAAACTGAGCGACTGGGGGTGAAGGACGTTAGTCAGGGAGGTGACCAAGAACCCGATGGTCACTCTGTCAGAGCTCCAGCGTTCCTCTGTGGAGAGAGGAAAACCTTCCAGAAGGACAACCATCTCTGCAGCAATCCACCAATCAGGCCTGTATGGTAGAGGGGCTAGACGGAAGCCACTCCTTCGTAAAAGGCACATGGCAGCCCACCTGGAGTTTGCCAAAAGGCACCTGAAGCACTCTCAGACCATGAGAAACAAAATTCTCTGGTCTGATGAGATAAAGATTGAATTCTTGAGCTTGAATGCCAAGCGTCATGTTTGGAGGAAACCAGGCACCGCTCATAACCACACCAATGATGGTGGCAGCATCATGCTGTGGGGATGTTTTTCAAGAACTGGGAGACTAGTCAGGATAGAGCAGGGGTCTCAAACTCATTCCATGGAGGGCCAAGACCCTGCAGGTTTTACCTCCACCCAGTGTATTCAACAGGTGATTTCACTGAATTTCTTCCCACTGATTGCTGATCAATGAAAACACCTGCTGAAGACACTGGGTGGAGGTAAAACCTGCAGGGTCTTGGCCCTCCATGGAATGAGTTTGAGACCCCTGGGATAGAAGGAAAGATGAATGCAGCAATGTACAGAGATATCCTGGATGAAAATCTGCTCTTGACCTCAGACTGGGGCGACAGTTCATCTTCCAGCAGGACAACGACCCTAAGCACACAGCCAAGATATCAAAGGAGTGGCTTTAGGACAACTCTGTGAATGTTCTTGAGTGGGCCAACCAGAGCCCAAACTTGAATCCAATTGAACATCTCTGGAAAGATCTGAAAATGGCTGTGCACCAACGCTTCCCATCCAACCTGATGAAGCTTGAGAGGTGCTACAAAGAGGAATGGGTGAAACTGCCCAAAGATAGGTGTGCCAAGCTTGTGGCATCATATTCAAAAAGACTTGAGGCTGTAAGTGCTGCCAAAGGTGCATCAACAAAGTATTGAGCAAAGGCTGTGATTTCTTACTTTTTTATTTTTAATAAATTTGCAAAAAATAAAGAAAACTCTTTGCACATTGGGGTATTGTGTGTAGAATTTTGAGGAAAAAAATAAATTTAATCCCTTTTGGAATAAAGCTGTAACATAACAAAATGTGGAAAGAGTGAAGTGCTGTGAATACTTTCCAGATGCACTGTAATAGTTTTTGAACCGCTACTCCTGCATGTGTAAATATAAGATGGAGCTTCTCGATGCTGTGTTAGTCTTTAAGCTGTTAGACATTGCATGCCTGGATGTTAAAGACTGGCAGCTCGCCTTGCCTGCATGTACAGACTTAGTCTTTGCCTCGATGAAACCAGCACACAAATGAATATTTGGTGAAAATTCCTCTGCTTCAACCATGGGCATTAATCAGGAAACGGCCTATATCACAGAACAAAAATGACAAAAAAGAAAGTCATCTTCCTGGAATAGCAAACAAAAAACAGCACACAAACAGGCACCAACCCTTTGGACAGGTATGGCCGGAGATCAAGACGTGCCATCTGCCAAAGCACATTTCACTGGGCTAAAGACTGTCCACACAGAAGTGTACAAGTCAAACTTAAAGAAGTGGGTGAAGCAGGTAACATACAAGAGTGTAACTTTACCCTGTTTACTAAAGAGTCACCCAATGAAGCAGAAACCTTTATGACTGAGTGTTTTGATTCTTCAGTAATCAACAAGGCACTCGGACTGTGTGTGGACAAGAATGGCTCAATTGTTACATGACAAGGCTGAGTCCAAGTAAGATAAAGAATCTGAGAAAAACAGAGAAGCAGAGTAATAGACCATTTAAATTTGGTGATGGAAAAGTGATTTGTTCCACAAAGAAGTTGAAAATACCTGCAAAGATCAGACAGACAAAATGTAATAATGAAACTGAGGTTGTTCCTGTAAAAATCTCACTTCTTCTGAGCAAGACATCCATGAAAGAGCAGGAACAGTGTAGGACATGGAAAATTGACAGTGCAGTAATATTTGGGCAACCAGTAAAACTTGACTTTACCAGCTCTGGTCATTGCTGTGTGAACATTATGAACAGAAAATAACAGACAGTCAGAGTGACGATCAGATTTTGGCAGTTGATGATGATGTCACAAAACATGAACAAGGAAATGAGAATCAAGAGCAATGTGACGAGGAGATCCTGATAATCAGACAACTTGAACTCAGCAGAAAAGCACAAAATCCTGGTGAAGCTTTACAAATAGCTTGGCCATGCTTCTGTTGACAAACTGCAAAAGCTGCTAGATAGCTCTGGAAATAAAGACACAGAATGCAACGTGATCCTGCAAAACATCATCAGTGAATGTGACATTTGCAGGGGTTAAAGCAAAAAAAAAAAAAAATCCTGAGCCTGAACTTTTTTCGGGGAGCAGGGTCACAGGGGTGGAGACACACACGCACGTGCACACATGCATTTTATATATTGTAAGGGATAAGGCTAAGGACCTGTACTGATATAGTGCTTTTTCTAGTCTCAAAGACCACTCAAAGCACATCACTAGTACTAACCCTCTATTCTAAGGGCCTATAGGAGATAGATATCTAGGGACAATTTAGAACAACCAGTTAACCTAACATGCATGTGTTTGGATTGTGGGAGGAAACCAGAGCCCCCAGAGTAAACCCATGCAGCACAGGGAGAACATGCAAACTCCACACAGAAAGGTTCCTATCCCTGCCAGCCTGGAGATTTGAACCTGGAAAGATCTAGGCTAAGGACCTGTACTGATATAGTGCCACCGGAGGCAGCATGTGCGGCTGGGAAAGACTGTCTCAGACTATACTAGCATCAGCACCGGATCACCCCAGGGCTGTGTACTTTCCCCCCTACTCTTCTCCCTTTACACCAACTCCTGCACCTCCAGCCACCAGTCTGTCAAGTTGATCAAGTTTGCGGACGACACCACCCTCATCGGGCTCATCTCCAACGGCGACGAGTCCGCCTACAGGAGAGAGGTGGCCCAGCTGGCGTCCTGGTGCAGCAATAACAACCTGCAGCTGAACGCTCTGAAGACAGTGGAGATGATTGTAGACTTCAGGAAAGTCACTACTCCTCTGCCCCCCCTCACCCTCTCAGGCTCTCCCATCACCACTGCTGATTCCTTCCGCTTCCTAGGCACTACCATCACCAGGGACCTCAAATGGGAGCTGACCATCAGCTCACTCCTCAAAAAAGCCCAGCAGAGGATGTTCTTCCTGCGGCAGCTGAGGAAGCTCAAGCTACCCACCAAGATGTTAGTGCAGTTCTACACAGCCATCATCGAGTCCATCCTCACCACCTCCATAACCGTGTGGTACGCAGGAGCCACTGCCAGGGACAGACTAAGGCTGCAGCGCGTCGTGCGCACTGCTGAGAAGGTGATCGGCTGCAAGCTCCCATCTCTCCAGGATCTGTACATCTCCAGGACCCGGAGGCGTGCTGGCCGGATCATAGCCGATCCCTCACACCCTGGTCACGTACTGTTTGCCCCCCTCCCCTCTGGTAGAAGACTTCGGTCCATCCAGACTAAAACCTCCCGTCACATGAACAGCTTCTTCCCCTCTGCCATTAGACTGCTGAACACTAAGTGACTCTCGTGCACCATGTACAGCAGCTCAACCAGACTCATGTCAATCATCACTGTTTTCTTCCTGCATTACCGACTGCACTATATAGTTCTCCACAGTATCTGCTGCTGGCTAATATATATTTTAACTGTTGACCAGTATCACTTAATCTTATCCTACACTTTATTACATGTATAGTTTATTTCTCTTATCTTATCCTGTTTAATGTTGCAGCATTGTACCGAGACAAATTCCTAGTTTGTGTACTACATGAACAATGGCAATAAACCTGATTCTGATTCTGATTCTGATTCTGGAACATTCTAGCTGTTAGGCAACAGTGCTAACCACTGCACTACTGTGCTGCCCATTATATATATACACTACTCATAAAAAGTTAGGAATATTTGGCTTTTGGGTGAAATTTATGGAAAATGTAAAAAGTTCATGCTACAGCGATAAAATGTCATGAAAGTAGGGCATGTAAGCAGAAGCGTGCAATGATGATATCCTCATCTCAAACAATTTATTGAAACAAAAGCCAACAACAGTGGTGGGTATACCACAACAAAAAATGTCAACGTCTCAATAACTTGTCATGCACCCTTGAGCATCAATTACAGCTTGACAACGATGTTTCATGCTGTTCACAAGTTGACTTATTGTCTGCTGAGGCATGGCATTCCACTCTTCTTCAAGGGTGGCCCTCAGGTCATTGAGGCTGTAGGGTGCAGGGTTACGAGCCTCTACATGGCGACTCAGCTGATCCCATAGGTTTTCTATGGGATTCAGGTCTGGAGAAAGTGCAGGCCACTCCATTTGAGGTACCCCAGCCTCCAGCAGCTGTTCCCTAAAGATGCAACCTTGATGAGCTGGAGCATTGTCATCCATGAAGATGAAATTAGGCCTGTGTTGTTCATGCAAGAGCACAATGACTAAATTAATGATGTTATTCAGGTAGTAGTGGCTTGTCACTGTACCATTCACAAGGTGTAGGGCAGTTCTGTATTGACAAGACACACCTTCCCAGACTGTAACACCACCACCACCACCAAAGGCTCATGTGGTGACAACAGTGGCTGATGCATAGTGCTCTCCTTGACATCTCCAACATCGTTGGTGGCCATCATTTCTGCTCAACATGAATCGACTTTCTTCAGAGAACAGCACTGAGGCCCACTGGTCCCTTGTCCAGCGTAAATGCTCCCTGACACATGCAAGACGATGACACCTGTGCCTGGTGGTGTGGTCAGGTACCCTTGCAGGTCATCTAGCATGCAGACCACGTTGATGTAAACTGTTTCAAATGGTCTGATATGACACTTGGGTGCCTCTCACCACCCTTAAATGTGCATGGAGTTGAGTGGCATTCATTATAGTTCTGCAGGGCACTGTTCACAATGAAGCGGTCATCAGCGTAGGATGTGGTCACAGGACACCCACTTCTATGCCTTTCTGTGCCTTTCTTCCAGTGTCTCTGTATCTCTGTTGCAACCTGCTGATGACAGTCTAACCTCAGTGGACACTTATCTCTGAGAACATCCTGTTTGAAGTGTGGCATTGGTGAGGAATTGTTGATCAATTGTTAGGTGTCGTCTTGGTCTCATGATGTGAAAATGTGAACAGCATGATTAAGAGGACTGTTTAAATACCAATTCTAACTGAAACAGAAAATTATTGGTCAATTCATGTATAGCATCAATCCCCTTGGCTCCAATCTATAAAATCACTCTTCACCTTAAAGAAATTGTTTCACCCAAAAGTCTGGTCAAGAATTATTTCCTTCACCTAAGGACCACTGTTAGAAAACACATTCCATGGTAAAAAGGACAATAAGGATCCCATTTCGTGCCAGGAACAGCTTTAGTCTGCAATTATAAATCCCTGAACTTCCTCCCAACCAGACAGTTTTATGCTTTAAGTACTGTTTGAAGTCTTCCAGATCCCTTGAGCGAATTCCACAGGGCACTAGGAATTATCCACAGCTCAACATTACCCCCTGGTGGACAACTATGGAATATGTTTGCATTACTTCTGTCAACTGCTGGACTGTTTTTTTTTTTTTTTGACTGAACATTAACCCTGTCTTCAAGTTTTCATTCCTCAGGATTATTCTCAGGACACTATTTGAAGAGATGACCAACTCTGTGTTAGACAATGATGGGTCTGAAGTGTTTCATTAATCATTGATTTTAAATGTGTTACATGTTATGCAATGCTTAAATGAACCTTATTCTAATGCATGTCAATTATAGAAGGACAAGTTTATAAAAGTGCATGCTTAATGAAAGTTAGTCATGAATCACTAAAGTTAGCTTAGACTATACAGTATATAAACATAAAGTGAAGTTTTATATTAATCAAGATGTTTCATCCTGTTGAAAAAGCTTACTCAAGTCATCTGACTGACCCAGCCAATCACCAGTCAGTCTCTTTTGGACAATGACTGCTTTCATTCTATTGGTTGGTTACAGACAAAGGACTGTTTTCTTATTGGACCAGAGTTCATTTGATTCTCCTGTGATGGGAGACAACTGGTTCCCTTTCACATCAGTCAAGTTTTTCCCCTGAAACACTTACTCAGTTTAAGGGAGGAACGCCTAGTTCAGTCATAGAGAGTTCTGTGTGAAAGACTGTTTAAGGCTGTGTGTCCTGCTTTTAATGCTCTTTCTCCTTTAAACATCTGGGAAAAATACTTTTTCTTCTTTTTTGAGCTCAAACTTCTCTTTTATGTTGAGTGAAACTCCATGTTCACAGATGTTTTTCTATTTTATTCAGATAAACCTTTTCTATTAACTCCCCGTGTTTTAAAGTGGACTGTTTTTCCTCACACTGGAAGCTGTTTTCGCCAACCCCCACAACATCTGAAGGACTCGGATTTCGTGGCTTGAATTTTTTTTTTTTTTATTAATCTTGTCTCTCCAATTCTGTGACTTTGATCAGACTTTGAACTATCTCCAATTGATTTGGACCCGAGAAAGCCACTGAAAAATTCTCGTGTTGTCCCACATGGCATGCTCTGCAGCCAGCAGCCTCATCGTTGCCTGATCTCAGCTCCTGACTGCTTGTCCCTGGGAAGAAATATCTGGTGACAGATGTTTTCCAGTATCATCAAAGAAAATCTCAGCTCCTGGATCCAGCTGTAGAAAACCCCAACACAAAGGTCACGTGAGCAAGATTCCTTTGTGTCATCTGCTGAATAATGCCTGAATAATGCGATGTCCATCACCTTAAAAAGTATGTCATAATTTGTCTCAGGTTGAAAACTCATTCATAACTCTGATCGGAGCTATAGAATTAAAGAGAAATAGTATTCCTCTTTTCAATAAACTCTGTTTTATCTCTAGAGTAACTCAGAATTTCTTTTTTTTCATATAATCAGCTTTTATGATTTTCTTCATAAAATTTGCATCCAATTTTCTTCATATTTTTGTTACAGTTATTTCAGTCTCCATTTTTCATCACAGTTACAAATTCATCCTAAGGTTTCCTTGGTTCCACAAATGTGATTACACTCTGTTGCTCAATAATCAGTTGCAAGTTGAATGTGATGCTTGTTACGTGATCATTTCACTTTACCAACAAATCTGTTGAATGTAATGTCATTTAATCTGAGTCTGATCATTAAAACCTTAAATGGTATATGGAAGTTTCTGTGATTTCTTTTTCCTGTGTCTGTTTATGAAGTCACCCAGGAGAATTCATGAATATTTGAGACTGATTGATTGAAGGTATAAAGATTAGTTATTAATAAATTGTCCAAGTTTTTGGACTGGTGCCCTTTACGAGTGTTTTCCTCTTGTTTGTGAGAGCTGGTGGTAACAAAGTAAACCTCTGTTCCCACATACACCTCTAAGTCTAAATTAAATAATCTTTGCACCTTATAACCAATTAAATGTTCCTACACATGGATCAAACGCCTGTTGTGAATTTTGCCATTAAGCACCTTGCTAGAGAACAGTATGTTATGTAAAAAGTACTGAAACATTGAATAATTGGATATGTATATTCAAAAGGTTAGAGAAAGTCAAATTAAGTTCACCTGTAAAGGTTCTAGTGCATTTTAGGTGCATTCTGAAATTTCACCCGGAAGCCTATATACAGGTAGATCTGAAAAAATTAGAATATCATAAAAAAGTTCAATATTTTTTGTCACTCATTTCAGAAAGTGAAACCCATATATTATATTCATTACACAGAGAGTGATATATTTCAAGTCTTTATTTATTTTAATTTTGATGATTATGGCTTTCAGCCCATGAAAACCCCAAATTCAGTTTCTCAAAAAAGTAGAATATTACATAAAATTAATTTTAAAAAATAGTTTTTTAATAGAAATGGCCAACTGAAAAATATGTCCATGTACACACTCAATACTTGGTCGGGGCTCCTTTTGGATTAATTACTGTATCAATGTGGCGTGGCATGGAGGTGATCAGCCTGTGTTACTGCTGAGGTGTTATGAAGGTTCAGGTTGCTTTGATAATGACCTTCAGCTCATCTGCATTGTTGGGTCTGGTGTCTCTCGTCTTCCTCTTGACAATCCTCCATAGATTCTCTATGGGGTTTAGGTCAGGAGAGTTTGCTGGCCAATCAAACACAGTGATGCCATGGTCATTAAACCAGGTTTTGATACTTTTGGCAGTGTGGGGGGGGTGTCAAGTCCTGCTGGAAAATGAAATCAGCTTCTCCATAAAGCTTGTCAGCAGAGGAAAGCATGAAGTGCTCTAAAATTTCCTGGTAGACGACTGCGCTGGCTTTGGCCTTGATAAAACACAGTGGACAAACACCAGCAGATGACCTCTGCTCAGATAAAAGTAAATTTTGCATTTCATTTGAAAATCAAAGTCCCAGAGTCTGGAGAAAGGGTGGAGAGGCACAGAATCTAAGTTGCTTGAGGTTTAGTGTGACGTTTTCGCAGTCAGTGATGATTTGAGGAACCATGTCATGAACCTGGGCCTTCATAACACCTCAGCAGTGCCACAGGCTGATCGCCTCCATGCCAAGCCACATTGATACAGTAATTAATCCGAAAGGAGCCCCGACCAAGTATTGAGTGTGTACATGGACATACTTTTCAGTCGGCCAACATTTCTATTAAAAAACTATTTTTTTAAATTAATTTTATGTAATATTCTAATTTTTTGAGAAACTGAATTTGGGGTTTTCACGGGCTGAAAGCCATAATCATCAAAATCCTCATAATCATCAAAATTAAAATAAATAAACACTTGAAATATATCAGTCTCTGTGTAATGAATCTATATAATATATGGGTTTCACTTTCTGAAATGAGTGACAAAAAATATTGAACTTTTTCATGAATTCTAATTTTTTGAGATGTACCTGTACTGTATATATATATATATATATATATATATATATATATATATATATATATATATATATATACCAGTACCTGTATATATATACTGTATATATATATATATATGAAAATGATTTTCCTTGAAACTAGCTAGTAACATATCTGCCATACCCATTGATAAATTCACACTAGATTATGGAGGACTGTTAGAAACAGCAATACCAAGGAAGGTCAGTAGGTGGCAAGAGTAGTACTCCATCTCACTCTAATATGGTGCAAACATCTAACATTTAGGATACTGTTGCTATCATGTTGTATAATTATGTACATAATGACCTACAATCTATAATATGAATCTACAATCTATAACATGAAATTTATGAATAAGGGTATGTGAAGCTCAGTCAAGCGAACTAATTCACTGGTGGAATAAGATTTGATTAGCAACCATTCAGTAAAGGGTATATGAAAAAGGCCATTGATTTACTATTTTGTAATGAAATATGCAACATTTGCACCATGTATTTTTAATAACAAATTGTAAACAGCAACAGTGAACTGTATATAATACACTAAATTGCATTATTTCAGGTACAATGCGCAGAAACAAGCTCCTGGTTCTCTTCACTTCCGCCTCCCAAAGAGAGCAGACGCTTTTTCCTTCTCTCCAGCTCTGACTTTTTATCTCCTTCCTCCCCTAACTGACTGGATCCCAGCTTGCTATCGTCTGTCTGCGTGTCTCTACTGCTGATTATCGAATGAAATTATGGATTTAATAAGCTGGGCTTTGAACGCAATTGACACTATTTTTTCAACGAGGAAAAGTGTCCCGGGGGAGGTAGTTTGCCCCGCAGAAACTGCGGCTGCGGGCTATTTGAGGGACACAAGTAATTGGAAACTCTTGTGCCTGTCTGATCTTTCTATCGAAGATGTCGAAGATGTCGAAGATTTGTACGTCTTCGTAGCAATGGTCATCGGGATCGTTTTGATTGGATCTGGGATTATCCTGGTGTACCGTAAATTGATGAAGATGGACATAGCCTATCAAAATGCTGGCCAGGCGAGGCTTAACCATCAGATTGAAAAAATGGAGAGGACTCTGACAGCGGCAAATGGAGAACTGCCTAAGAAAATGGATTACATCATGATCACGCTGAGAGCCGTCCATGAAGGATTCAACGTCCAGCACTGAAGGATTAAAGTACTGAATCTGTAAGAGAATATAAAGTCTCTTTCTCTGGGATCAGTACTATCCGACTAATCTCACCCCCTCACACAAGTCCTCCAGATTATCTGCAGTTTTTTGTTTCCAAAACATTTGAGCTGCATTGACTCTACGGACAGCCAGCTGCATGGCTCAAGGACAAATGCCAGCCGCTAAGACAAAACATCTCCTGCCAAAGAGACCTTGTTGTTCTTAACTGATACAAACACCTACACTCAACACTACACCCACACTGACTCAAATAAACTGATGAAAAAGATCATTCACTCACTGCTCCCTTTGTGTCTTTGTGTACATTCTTGTCTGCTAATTGTGCATTGAGGGCTTTTTTTCTTGTAATCATAATATTGATCATATATGACCGGTATTCTGACAATCAATGGTTTTTTGCTCTTTCCTATTGTGTTATCCTTTTCTTCCCTATGCATCCTGTACCCATCTGATGACAGGTGCGTTTTTCAGACGCTGCCGCGTCACCGGAAATGCAGGTCGTTTTCTGTGTCAAGTCAAATCCCTCGTATGTTATCAGTTGTTTACTGTTAATGTACTTGGCAATAAATCCTTTCTGAGTTCTGAGTTCTGAGAAACAAGCTCCTGGTTCTCTAATTTTTTTTTACACAAGCTACCAAAAGGCTTACCGTCTCTGCCCATTTCTTTGATCCATGCCCAACGCTATTTGTTTTTAAGTCCTTTGTCAGTTAGGACATCTTCCCCAGGCCTCAAAAACTTACTCTCCATCCTACAGAATGTATGAAAGCTTTTCTATTATGCTGAAGGATGAAACACTTGCGTTTCCAGTTAATCACTCTCGCTGTCACTACGATTAGGAGCGTGTCACTGATCTCTATAGAAAAACTAGATGGATCATTGGCTGACAGAAGTGAAGCCACTGGGCAGCCATATCAGTACTACCAAAACACTCAGCGAGTCAATGGAGAATGAATGGGTTTAGTAGTAAACGGTGCCCCTTTTACCTCAATAACTTCCCAAAAAATTAACAGATTTTGAACTTCTTGGCATGGAGACACAACTTATAATCTTGCTCAACCGGTGAACTATAAAAATCGATGGCCGCTAAACATAATGTCAACTCGATTCCCTCCCTAATATGGCGGTCAGGTGGCTTCACTCGGTTCTGTACTCCTTAATGGGGCGTGAGGTGTTTTCTATAGAGATCAGTGGAGCGTGCAAGCTTAATACGTTCCGCCATCCCACATACTATATTCACTGCTCTAAATATCTTAAAAGAACTCCGAACTATGCAGAATTGACTGTTTATTTTGAGCATTACAGATAGGTTGGACAAAAAGTGTTTCTGTTTGCAGAAATAGGAAGTAAATTTCCCCACAGCCAAAAACCCCCAAAACAAACAAACAAACAAAACAAAAAAAAAAACAGCACATGCTGCAAATCCGGCATGGTGCTGGAAAACTTTAAGTCCTGCATTTGCCAAAGGTACAGTAAGACCAAACCAAGGCCTGCAGTTGGGTTGCCACTAGCATCTCAGTATAATGAAACTGTGGCAGTTGAGCTACATGAACTGAACCCAGGCCTGTGGTATCTTCACATTATTGATCAATTCACACAATTCAGTGCAGGCAGCATTCTCACTACAAGAAAGACCTCAGAAATAGTGAAGCACTCCATTCGTGTGTGGACATGGTCCACCACAGAAATTATTTAGCGACAATGAAGGAGTTCAATAATGATGAAGTGAGAGATATGGCAGAGAATTTCAACATAGAAGTTAAGACAACAGCTGCCAGCAGCCCGTGGAGCAATGGACTTCTGGAGAGACATAATCAAACACTCAAAGAGATCATAATGAAAGTAAAAGCCAGTAACTGCTGTGACTGAACCACTGCACTAGACTGGGCACTCATGGTGAAAAACACGATGCACAATGTTCATGGATGCAGCCCATAGCAACTGGTGTTTGGACAGAATCCCAACCTGCACTCTGTGTTAAAGGATAAACTCCCAGCCTTAGAGGGCACTACAACGAGTGAATGGGTTGCAAAACACATCTCTGCTTTGCATGCAGCAAGAAGAGCTTTCACAGAAGCAGAATGTTCTGAAAGAATACAAAGAGCACTGAGTAAACAGATCCATCACACAGATGAAACATATGAAGTGGGTGATAAAGTCTACTATAAAAGACGGGACTGTCCAGAGTGGAAAGGGCCAGCAGTTGTTATTGGCCAGGATGGTGCAGTGGTGTTTGTTCGACATGGAGGAACCTGCATAAGAGTGCATCATCTCAGACTGAGAAAAGTGAATCCTAAAAGCGATCAACATCAGACAACAAATGGAAATGCAGAAAACAACACAGACATTGGTGAAAAACAAGGAATGACAGGAACTGCTGAAAACATGGAGAGCAAAGAAAATGAAACGGAGGTTCCAGAAAACATGCTTCAGCCCCAGTGCACTGAAGACGCTACTGGAGTTCAGAATGAGACTTCACTTTCCACGAACGGTGACAGAGAGACTCATGAAACACAACCAGAAATGCCTAACAGAGAAACAAACACAGTTGAAACATCCAATGTTTATTTCAAAACGGGGCAGGTCCTGAAATACACAGACAAAGACAATGGGGTTAAACATGCAGCCAAGTTTTGGGACGTGCAGGCAAAGCAACAGGGAAATACAAAAAATTGATCATCTAGCTGGTAACACAAAATCTGTTGATCTAACACAGGTACAAAGTCTTGAGATAGAACCCACTGTCACTGATGTTAACACTAATGAAAATAGAATAGAATAGAATAGAATACAATACAATACAATAGAACAGAATAAGCTTTATTGTCATTGTACAGTTGTACAGCACAACAAAATTGTGGGTGCTCCACAAGGCTACTGCACAATAAAGTAAGTGATAAGAATTTGAAATAAAACAGTTACAGAACACACGATTAACCACACGACTGAAATAAAAATAAAAGTAAAAATAACAAAGTAGCCCATAGGTATAATGCAGGTACAGTAGTGGCTTCACGGGTGGAACTATGTACATAAGTGCAGAGTGCAGAACACAACTGAGTAAAATGGCCCAAGGATTATGGAAAATATGTACAGTATTGATTTCACGGCTGGGTCAATATACATGAAGTGAGGAGTGCAAAGACAGGTGAGTTATAGTGATAATTAAAAGGTCCTCAGTTCTGTGCATGTGAGTGTTCGCAGGGAGGGGCGAAGGGCCTCTGACTGTTTGCAGTTCAGATGGCCCAGGGGAATAAACTTTTTGTCAGTCTGGTGGCACCTGATTGATCTGAACTATCGTCCAGAGGGAAGCAGGTCAAACAGGTGGTGGGCAGGATGTGAGGGGTCTCCTGTGATGGCCTTGATCCTTGAAAGCCAAACAAGAGGAAATAAAATGCTGGAGAGATAACAATGTGTTTGTAGAAGTCAAGAATGAGGGACAAGTGTATTTCAACAAGGTGGGTGTGTACTCTCAAAGAAACAGTCTCAGGGTTAGTGCCAAAAGCTCAGCTGGTGACAAGAGATTTTGAGGAGATGGAGATGTCTGAGCTGTAAAAGGACTCACCCACCTGTGCTTCAGAGTACTTATGACTACTGACAGCAGTTATTTGTCAAAAACAATGGTCACTTCATTGTATGGACGTAAAATCAGCATTCCTTCAGGGAATGGAGGTGTCACGTGATATTTGCATTAGACCACCTCCTGAAGCCTACTGTAATGCAATACTATGGCAGCTCAGAAAGTGTGTGTATGGCTTAGCAGATGCATCATTGTATTGGTACAACAGAGTGAAAGAGATAGTGCTGAAAGCAGGTGGACAAATGTCAAAGGTCAATCTGGCTGTTTGCTATTGGTTAGATCAAGACTGAGTCTGGGGTACTCGCCTGTTATGTAGATGATTTCAAATGGTGAGGCACAAAAAAATTCTCCACAACAGTGATACCTCACCTGAAATCTGTTTTTCAAGTTGGGCGTGAGGCACATGGACACTTTTCTTATGGGGGACTAGACTTTGTGACTCTCAATAGAAAGTGTACAAATACACCAGGAGAAATACATTCAGCACATGCCGCCCATACACATTAACCCATCGTGAGCAGTATGGCAAGATTCGACTCTCTGTGAGGAGGAAAAAGATTCAAGATCAAAGATTGGTCAGATTCTCTGGGATGCCAGGCAGAGTAGACCAGATGTGATGTTTGATGCTAGTAACTTAGCATCAACACTGAAAGATGCAACTGTACACACAATCCATGAAACAAACAGAATAGTGTGCAAGCTAAAGTCAAAGAAGACTGTGCTAAACTTCTCACATTTGGGCACAGTGCATTAAAGATAACTGTGTTTAGTGATGTCCCATTTGGAAACCTGTCTGATGGAGGCACTCAAGGACATTTTGTTGTTCTCATGGGAGAAAAGGGAAGCTTTTCACCTCTTTCTTGGCAGTCAAAGAGAGTAGAAAGGGTAGTGAGGCGGTGAGAAAAGGGTAGTGAGAAGTATACTAGCTAGTGAAACCCTGGCTATGCCCGAGGGAGTTGACAATGCACTTTTTCTAGCTACACTGTTTTCTGAGTGTCATGTGCACAAGGGCTCGTGACAAGTTATTGTCATGTGCCGTTGAGCATCAATTACAGCTTGACAACAACGACTCATGCTGTTCACAAGTCAACTTATTGTCTGCTGAGGCATGGCATTCCACTCTTCTTAAAAGGCGGCCCTCAGGTCATTGAGGTTGTGGGGTGCAGTGTTACGAGCCTCTACATGGTGACTCAACTGAACCCATAGATTTTCTATGGGATTCAGGTCTGGAGAAAGTACAGGCCACTCCATTTGAGGTACCTCAGCCTCCAGCAGCCGTTCCCTAATGATGTGACCTCGATGAGCTGGAGCATTGTTGTCCATGAAGATGAAATTAGGCCTGTGTTGTTCATGCAGGAGCACAATGACTGGATTAATGGTGTTATTCAAGTAGTATTGGCTTGTCACTGTCCCATTCACAAGGTGCAGGGCAGTTCTGTATTGACTAGACACACCTGCCTAGACTGTAACATGGTGACAACAGCGGCTGATGAACAGTGCTTTCCTTGACATCTCCAACATTGTTGACAGCCATCATTTCTGCTCAACGTGAATTGACTTTTATCAGAGAACACCACTGAGGCCCACTGGTCCCTTGTCCAGCGTAAATGCTCCCTGGCACATGCAAGACGACGACGCCTGTGCCTGCTGGCATGGTCAGGTACCCTTGCAGCTCTTCTAGCACGCAGACCACGCTGATGTAAATGGTTTTGAATGGTCTGACGTGACACTTGGGTGCCTCTCACCTTGCTTAAATGTGCCTGGAGTTCAGTGCCAGTCATCGTCTGGTTCCACAGGGCACTGTTCACAATGAAGCGGCCATCAGCGTGGGATGTGGCCAAAGGACATCACTTCTATGCCTTTCTGTGACCCTTTTAGCCTCTCTGTATCTCTGTTGCAACCTGCTGATGACACTCTGTGACACTCTAAGCCAGGGTTTCCTCTGGTAACATTTTTGGGTGGCGGACCACAACGCTTGAATTTTTTCCGCCACTCTATGAGGAAATATAAATTTAAGAAAAAAATATTGAGGAATGACAGTCCACAAGCCTGCACAAGAACAAAGCACATGACCGTGATCCGCACGGAGTTCAGAAGGGCCCCGCCCACGTGACCGCTCCAGTCGCCAGGCAGAGTGTTTCACTAGCGTCACCGTCCGAGAAAAACATGAGCTTATTAAAGTACTTTAAATGTGGAAAAAAGCAGAAGAAGTATGGATGCACTGGAGGCATTTATCATGGTTTTAACCCACTTGTAAAGGAAGCAATAATGGAAAAGTCGTTTAGTTAACCAGTGTGGTTAGGAGCTCGAGTAGGTTCATTTTGTCTTCTTTTTAATTATTAGTTTTTTATTTTTCTTATTTCATACAAGAATAAAAGGAAGATGCTTTTACCTTTACCTTAGTTAATACTAATTTATGTTCATTATTATGTACCTGGCAAGTTAAGATGACCGAAGTTCATGAAGTCAATGATTTTAATCAGTCAGCAGCCTTCAGACAAATTAAACGTGCCAACATTTGAATTTCAAAATAAGGGAGGTTTTTCCTGCTGTCTGGTTGGTGAGGAGATTTCTAAAAAAAACTATAAATGTATAGTAATATTATCACAGAAATAACTGCACCTTTGGTCATTTAAGTAAATTTATTTCATTAAATACAACTTTAATCATATTTTTTTTCTTTGAAAAAAAGAGTTAAATTATTGTTCTGTTCTGGCTCTGCAAAATTATGGTCAAAAATTGTTATAAGGAAAAAGTAAAAAAAAAATACCACAGTCTCTTTCAAATTTATTGAAAAAAAACCCCAGTAATTTTATTTTAAAAAATACACAAATGTCAGGAACCGAGCCGGCTTGGTTGCCCCGGCTCGGCCCTGCCCTCTCTGTGGGTCTAAGTGCCGCAGCTTATGTGTATGTTATGTATTGCTGTCTGTATTCCGTATCCTTAGCCACTGTCGGACTGGCAGCTGTTAGACAGCCTCTGTGACCTATTTTCTGTGAGCACTGCTGACAGTCTGCCGGTTTGGCCACGCACTCCCCCCACCTTTACCATCAGCTGTTCCCAGCCCCATTAATTATCTTTCCCGGTCCTCGTCCAGGTGCTCCTCATTTACTATAACCAGCAGTGCGTGTACTTAAGTGCCTTTTGCCAGTCACGCACTGCTGGGTCTTTGTCTAACTGATCGTCTGCCTGCTTGTGCACATCAGTGAACTGTCAGCTCCTACGGCGTGTATCCACTCCATGCAGCCTGTGGTACTTCTGCGTCCCTCTAACGATTCCGGCTGTGGGATGCCAGCGTGGATACATGCCTCATCTTATGCATTTGCTGGGCGATGCGGGCCCCTGAACGTCCACTGTAAGTGTTTTGTCAAACCCTTTTGTAAGTCTTTATGTTAATAAATGTGTGTGATGGAACCCAGCACGTAACTCCTCATTATTTTACCCCTCTCCGTGCGCATTGGAAAAGCGCACAGGAGGGTTCATGACAAGACCCAGGCCAAAAGAGGATTTAGCGGGTACACCCACACAACTCTTTTTCCCTTCCCCTTTTTGTGTATTGTGTTTTGGGACTGACCTGTGTTGGAGCTGGCCATGGAATCGGCAGCAAGAAGGTATCTGTTGAGCTTGGGATGGGAGTGCTGCCGAGCATTAATGGACATCGATGGGATCATCTCATCGGCCAGCGGATATTCTGCCCCAGAGGACATTCTCTCGTACATAGGTCTGGCGGAGGCAGAGGTCCAGCGGTGCCCTCAGCTCGCTCGGCATGCCAAGGGAATGGAGAGGATTACCTGGCTGGCAGCACTGCGGCGTGGGTGCGGCAAAAGGGTAAGGCAGTCCCCTCAGAAGACCGAGCTCGCGTCGAGGAAGAAGCGCTCCCGGGCATCCATTCCTCCTGTTTCCCACCAGAGTGAGATGCCTGCTCCCGTTCCAGCTCACCCAGGTCCAGCACCCGGCTCTCGCCGTCGTCCCACAAGGAAACACCGGGAGAGGCCCTCCTCGTCTTCGGCAGCCATCATCTCTTCCGCCGCCGAGAGGTCCTCCAGGGTTGCCCCGGCTATGCCCACCGTCACGTCATCGGAGCTGGCTCCTCCACTATCCCGTGAAGGGGCCAAAACAGCCAGTGACACGGGGGGAGACGACAGTCAACTGCCCGCAGCTGTCAACATCAAGCACCGGGTGAACAAGCAAGTGTTTTTTCATTTAATTCGATGTAATAATGATAAACATTGTCTGCCTCCCGGAAGAAAGGCCCAGCAGTCCACTGGACTCTCTCCTCCAGCTGCGGCGGTAAATCCTTCTCTTGTCCTTTCCGTGTCTCCCCCTTCAATCCTCGAGTGCGAGCAGAGTCACCAGACAGAGGAGGAGCTGGGGGCCCCGGAGGATTCCGTTCCAGAGCCAGCACGGAGCTGGCGTCCTGCAGCCATGCCAAAGGAGTCATCAATGTCAGGTCTAGCTTCTCCGTCATCGTTGGAAAGGACCGGTATGGTCGTGGACATGGAGAGGGGTGACTGCCAGTCAGCTGCAGCTGCGACCATCACACGCCGGGATGACAGGCAAGGGTCTTTTCATCTAATTGAACTTAATTATTTTTGTGAACGAGAGGAACGGCGAAGCGAGAAAAGGCGAGGCAGATTTCCAATTAGTCCAGTTTTATTTTCAATTAACTTACTGATAGATTGTTCCAGTCATCCGACACGGTTCTCAAGCTTCACTTCAATATTACTGATCAACAATTCATCCTGATCTGATCATCTCCTTGCATCTGATGATCTCAAGATTGTGATCAACTGCTCTCTCAGTTATCCTTATTCGAAACTGAACTCTACTGAACTGAACTCTAGGTCACAATCATCACACCTGTTTTATACTAACAGATAATTAGGGCTGATTAGCCCCTATCACAATCCCAGGTAAAACAGCAAATCCTCCATCATTTACACATACCTAGTAATATATAAAAATACATAAATAATTTCCCCAGACATAGACAATATAAATATATAAATAACACAATAAATAGTCATATAAATAATTCCATAAATAAATACCTTAACCCCTATTTACAAATATTAAACCACCCCCTAACTTACCAGACATATTCCCTTCCTGCAGGTGTCCTATATAAGGCCTTCAAACTCCCAATGGAGTCTTTTGCCTGGACACCCACAGGAAGCATGTTGGCAAAGGTATGTGCAGTAAGTCTTTTAACTATTTTACCAGAATCTTAATCATGCTAATTATCTCCCAGGGGCATTCGAATTAACCAAGACTAATCATAAATCATTATGTGCATCTTAACCATACAACAATACAACAATACAGATACAACATAATCACAATATTTTTTTTTATTTTTTTTTTTTTTGTTGTTACTTATTTGTACCCGTAGGTAGACTTGGTTTGCAGTCTGGTGACAAGCCACCGGCTGCTGGTCGCTGCGTGCGCGAGCGCCCTAAACCTACATGTTTTTGGTGTGCGGGAGGAAACCGGAGAAATCCCGGAGTAAACCCACGCAACACGGGGAGAACATGCAAACTCCACACAGCTCACTGTTGGTCCGGGGCTGGGATCGAACCCACGATCTCATGATCCCCGCGATCCCCCGGCCGAGGGTAAAACTGTGCTGCCACAGTGCTAAACCACTGTGCCACCGTGCAGCCCAATAATCAGACATACGGTAGTGACATCCCATCGTCACAATTTTAAACCTTGTCTGTCTCCCGAGGGAGAGGCTCAGTTCTAGCAGTTTGCTGAGTACTCTCCTCCAGCTGCCAACACTGACCTTTCTTCTATCCCCTCCGTGTCTCCTCCTATTCTCCCTGAGTGCCTGTCGGTCTTAAAACCGAGCCGCCAGATGGTGGAGGAGTTTGGGGCCCTGGATGATCTTGCCCAGGTGCCTGCACGGAAGTGTCTTCCTGCAGCCACGCTGGTGGAACCCCCAGCATTGGAGCCGCTGCAGGAATTGAAAGAGACTGCAATAACCATCTTGCCAGCTGCGGAGGCGACGGCAGCGGAGTGGGAGCCAGAGCTGGACCTCCTGGAGGCCGGGTCCAGGACCACATCACCAGGATCGACGAAGTCCTGGACGGAGGTGGAGCTCGAGCTTAGGCAAGTATTCTCTCTAGTGTTTCTAATGTCAATTTTGGAGAGAGCTTGTCTGGCTCTAGGTAAGGAGAGTCAGGCGCAGCACGCAGCTGTGTCTGAACTCCCTTCGCCGGGCTCCGTTGCTGCAGGAAACCCTAACCCCTCTCTTTCTTCTCCCCTTCCTGCGAGTCCTTCTAGGGTCACTGGAGAAGAACTACCATCTCCAAGGGTCTCCATGGGACTGGTCTCACCGCCCGACAATGTCGTGGGTCCAGCTCCTCTGCTGCCTGAGGCCGTTGTGTGGGCTCCTCCGTAGGCTGTCCCGATGTGAGTGCAGTGTCCTGGACTGGGCCCGTCATGGAGGCTGCGCCCCAAGGTTAGCCTGATGTGGGTGCTGCGCTCCTGCTTGGACCCGTCATGGGCACCCCGCCTCAGTGCAGGGTCCACCGAGGGTGCAGCGTTGGCCCAGTCAGGGTCCACCGAGGGTGCGGCACTGGCCCGATCGGGGCCCACCGAGGGTGCGGCGTTGGCCCGGTCTGGGTCCACCAAGGATGTAGTGTTGGCTCAGCTGGAGTCTGCCACGGGTGCAGCAGAGCTCCAGCTGGAAGCCGCCGCAGGTGCAGCAGAGCTCCAGCCGGGAGTCGCCGTGAGTGCAGCATTGGCCTGGTCAGGGTTCACCGCGGGTGCAGCTGTGTCCCAGGCTGGGATCATCGAGGGTGCTGCCAGTCAGCCTGAGGACGCTGGGGTCGTTACTCCTCAGCCTGACGCCAGTGTGGTCCCCTTCTCCTCCCAGCCCGACGCCATGGGGGTCCCCTCCCTACGGTCCAGTCACCCACCAGTGAGCCTCCAGGTGGGCAGGCTACCTCCTGCCCCCCCCCCCCAGGTCCTGGTGGTGCTACAACATTGACTGACCACCAGAGGGACTGTGTCTCTGGTCCAGATGGTCCACATTTTCCAGCATGCTACCGGACCCTGTTCACCGGACTGTCTGCTAGGCATGGGACTGTGGGCGGCCTCCTGAGCCTCTTTGCCTTTGGACTTGGGGAGGGGGTAATTATGGGCCCTGGGCGGGGTATTGTGTTCCTTCCTTTCCTGTTCCCCCTACCTCCCACATGGGTTCATGTTGTTTGTTCCTGTTGGGGGGGGGGGGGGGCTCGGGATGCTACCTTGGGTGTCTGGGAATCCACCCCTTGAGAGGGGGGCTCTGTCAGGAACTGAGCTGGCTTGGTTTTCCCGGCTCGATCCTGCCCTCTCTGTGGGTCTAGGTGCTGCAGCTTATGTGTATGTTATGTATTGCTCTCTGTATTCCATATCCTTAGCTACTGTCGGACTGGCAGCTGTTAGACAGCCTCTGTGACCTATTTTCTGTGAGCACTGCTGACAGTCTGCCAGTTCGGCCATGCCCCCTCTCTCTCTTTACCATCAGCTGTTCCCAGCCCTGTTAATTATCTTTCCCGGTCCTCACCCAGGTACTCCTAATTTACCATAACCAGCAGTGTGTGTACTTAATTGCCTTTTGCCAGTCACGCACTGCTGGGTCTTTTCTAACTGATCGTCTGCCTGCTTGTGCGCATCAGTGAACTGTCAGCTCCTACGACGTGTATCCAGTCCATGCAGCCCGTGGTTCTTCTGTGTCCCTCTAGCGATTCCGGATGTGGGACGCCAGCATGGATGCACGCCTTATCTTATGCATCCGCGGGGCGATGCCAGCCCCTGAACGTCCACTGTAAGTGTTTTGTCAAACCCTTTTGTAAGTCTTTATGTTAATAAATGTGTGTGGTGGAACCCAGCACATAAATCCTCATTATTTCACCCCTTGCTGTGCGCATTGGAAAAGCGCACGGGAGGGTTCATGACAGACAAAATTAGAAATAAAATTGTCATGTATCTTCCCATGTGCTATTATGCAGCGCATGGAGGAGTGAGGAGAAAGGACGGATTTACGTGCAAGGGTTACACCACAGAAAAATTTATTAAAGAAAAGACGAACAGTTCCAAAATCATGCAGACATACAAAAAACAACAAGCAAGGTACACTTACTGGCAAACACGGAGGGATGCGTTGCGGGTATACCACAGTGTACAGTGGCGAGGGCTGCCACGGCGAACCGTAACAGAGATGGGCCCATATGACAATACAATGATCCAGGAATGGTGGACTGGTAATGAGCTGCTTAAGTACCACCATTGCTGGAAGAGGGAGATTGGGTGCACCTGGGCGAGGAGTGGGAAAGGTAATCAATGGGAGTAGAACCAGCTGACCAACATGAGAGGGGGGGCATGGTCGGACTGGCAAGCTGTCAGAGAGCGCCCACACGAATGTAGGTCAAAGGAGGCTGCCTCACAGCTGCCGGCCAGAAACAGTGGCTACAGGTACAGAAAAGTAACCTAGTGAACATAGACTACAAGAAAATCAAAAGATAACACAATACACAAATACCCAGATAAACCTGAGCCACAGAAGGTCAGAACAGAGCCCGAAGGACAACCCGGCTCGGTTCATGACAAAAATAATACACAAATTTATAATAAAGTCTCAAATGTACAAGAAAAGTCCATTTTTACAAGAGGAAATTACAAATTTGAGGAAAATGGTTTCAAATTTAGATAAATTTACAGAGAAAAGTAGAAAACAATATAAATTTTGAAGAAAAACCTCAAACCTTAAAGACTGAAGTCATTACTCAAGTTTTTAAGTGGGTGCTTGTAGCATTTAGCTCACCCTTGGAATCAATTCAACTTTATATAGTGCCATTTCACAACAACAGTCATCTCATAGCACTTTCAACTGTAGGGGAAACGCCCACAATTGCAGAAAGACCGCAGCAATCAGGCGATCCCCTGTGAGCAAGCGCTTGGCGATGGTGGAGAGGAAAAACTCCCTTTTAACAGGAAGAAACCTCCAGCAGAACCAGGCTCAGGGAGGGGCAGTCATCTGCTGCGACTGGCTGGGGGGTGAGGGGATAGAGAAGATGAAAAGAACAGACATGTAGAGTGCAAACAGCACGATGGGGACTCAATCTATGGCAGAGAACAAACAGATGTTAATGACCAGCAAAAAAAAAAAAAAAAAAAAAAAAAAATTCATTTAGAGTGAAGAAAGGAGTGAAGCCCAGTGCAATTATTGGAGGTCCCCCGGCTGTCTAAACCTAATAGCAGCATAACTAAGGGAGGGTTCAGAAACATATGATCCCTCCCTAATTGTAGGCTATATCAAAAAGGAAGGTTTTAACCCTATTCTTAAAAACAGAGATCGAGTCTGACTCCCGAATCCAGATTGGCAGCTGGTTCCACAGGAGAGGAGCTTGATAACTGAAGGCTCTGCTCCCCATTGTACTTTTGGAGATTCTAGGTAAGTTCTAGACAAGTAATCCAGCATTTTGGGAGTGTAGTGCTCTGTTAGGATAATAGGGTAATATCAGATCTTTTAATTATAAAGGGGCCTGATTGTTTAGAGCTTTAAAAGTGAGAAGAAGGATTTTAAACTTAATTCTAAACTCTGTGGGAAGTCAATGAAGGGAGGCAAGAACCGGAGAGATATGATCTCTCTTTCTTGTACCTGTTAAAACTCTTGCTACAGCATTTTGGATCAACTGAAGACTTTTTAGAGATGTTTTAGGACAACCTGATAATAGAGAGTTACAATAATCTAATTTAGAGCTAACAAAAGCGTGGATCAGTTTCTCAGAATCACTCTGAGACAAGATGCTCCTAATCTTGGCAATATTACGCAAATGGTAAAAGGCAGTCTTAGAAACGAATTTAATATGTGAATTGAAAAACAGATCTTGATTAAAAATAACTCCAAGGGTCCTTACAGAGCTATTAAGAGAAAGAGTAACTGCATCCAAATTAAAAGTTTGATTTGGAAAGGTATTTCTAAGGTTTTTTGGACCAACAAGAATGACTTCAGTCTTATCTGAATTTAATAGCAGGAAATTACAAGTCATCCAAGCTTTGATTTCCTTAAGACAGGCATCTAACTTGGCTAATTGATTACTATCATCTGGCTTCACTGACAGGCATAATTGTGTGTCATCTGTATAACAATGAAAGTGTATACAGTGCTTTCTAATAATGTTGCCTAACGGAAGCATATATAAACTAAAAAGAGAAGGGCCTAGCACAGATCCCTGTGGAACTCCATGACTGAGCTTTGAGTTGAAAAAAAACTCATTATTGACATGAACAAACTGGAACCTATCAGATAAATAAGATCTACCACTGCAACAAAGTTCCATTAAGTCCAACATAGTGCTCTAATCTATCAAGTACAATATTATGATCAATAGTATCAAAAGCTGCACTAAGGTCTAAAAGGACAAGTACAGAAACAAATCCATTATCAGATGCGATCAGGAAGTCATTAGTGACTTTCACTAAGGCTGTTTCAGTACTATGATGGATTCTAAACCCAGATTGAAACTCTTCAAATAAACCATTTCCCTGCAAGTGGTCAAATAATTGCGGAGCAGCAACTCTTTCTAAGATTTTTGAAATGAAAGGGAGATTAGAGATTGGTCTATAATTAGCTAAAACTCCTGGATCCAGCGTTGGCTTTTTGAGTAAGGGTTTAATTGCAGCAGTTTTAAAAGCCTGCGGTACATGGCCTAAAGATAATGAAGAATACCAATAAATGGGAAGACTTCTTTAAATAACCTGGTAGGAATAGGGTCTAAAAGACAAGATGAAGGCTTGGATGAGGAAACTATTTTGTCTAACTCTAAAAGGTCAGTTGGAGTAAACTGATCCAAACAGATGTCAACTGAAGGAGTTGTAGTAGTCACTGTATTTAAGTTAACGGTGGGAAGAATCTGACTGATTTTATCTCTGATAGATAAAATTTTATTATTGAAAAAGTTCATAAAGTCCTGACTAGTAAGCTCTAAGGGAATGCTAGGATTGACAGAGTCCCGACTCTTTGTCAACCTGGCTACAGTGCTGAAAAGAAACCTGGAATTATTCTTGTTCTCTTCTATTAATGCAGAATAATAACTCATTCTAGCTTTTCTCAGAGATTTTTTTTTATAAATTAAAAGATTATTTCTCCAAGCTAAATAGATTTCATCTAAATTAGTGGAGCGCCATTTTCTTTCTAATTGACGAGTCTTCTGTTTTAAGCTACAAGTTTCTGTGTTGGACCAAGGAGTTAGAAATCTCTGATAAGACTTTTTCTTTTTTTAAAGGGGCCACCATGTCTAGAGTCTGATGCAGAGAAGCTGTAACATTATCTGCATGTGCATATGCCGGTCTGGTGAAAAAAGTCTGTCATCTGTGTCCCTGTTTTTACGCACTTTAATGTGTTTAAACGAAATTCTCTGTCGTTTTTGTCCTTGAATGTTTGTGGACTGTATAATGAAGAGCTCCCTGGTTCCATCAATATGGAATTCCTCCTTACTTTTGCACTGCTGCTTCTTTCCTACCGGCTCTTTGTCTCTGAGGTAAGTGCAATCACGATCATGCCGGGGAGAATACAATATTCCAGAGACATGTTACTGCATTTAAACACGGATAATGCAGCATCTGTGATTGAGTCTATGCCGCAACTGCCGGACTTTATTTTAAGAGACTTTCATGGTCACAGCGATGAAAAGAGAGACAAGAGAAGGAAATGCGGAAAGCGTGGAGGCGTGAAATTAAGCCTGAGAAGGTGTCAGTTTAACAGCATTCCTCTTCCTTCCATGATTTTGGGGAACATACAATCCCTGAGAAATAAAGTAGATGAAATCCAAGGGAATGTACGCTACCAGAAGGACTTCAAGAACTGCTGTGTCATGGCTTACACCGAGACGTGGCTTACAGCGCAAGACCCGGATGCGGACCTGTGGATTGACGGCATTGGAGCCCCACTTCGCTCGGATCGGCAGGAAGAGGTAACGGGGAAACGTCAGGGGGGCGGCGTATGTTTATGCATTAATAAACAGTACTGCACATCTGTCATGGTCAGAGAGCGCATCTGTACACCCAATGCGGAGCTTCTGTCCGTATCGCTATGCCCCTTTTATCTGCCCTGCGAGTTCCCCCAACTTTTCATCACGACTGTGTACATTCACCCGAGGGCAGACGCTGACTCCGCCTCCAGCACCGTCTTTGATGTGGTACAGCGGCTGCAGTCAATTTCTCCAGAGGCTCCAAACTTTATTCTTGGGGATTTTAACCATGTTTGTTTAAAGAAGACACTTTAAAACTTTTATCAGTATGTCTCCTGCCCAACCAGGCTAAAAAAGACACTGGATCTGTGCTATGGATCCATAGAGAGGGCCTATAAATCACTTCCCCTTCCTCCTTTAGGATCCTCAGATCACAACTGTGTACATTTGCTGCCCACATATAAAACTGCTCTCAGAAGAGGCAAGGTGAAGACCAGAGACATAGATGTGTCTATGTCTCTGGTCTCTGGTCTATGTCTCCCTCCACCCTGAGACTCTGTGCGAAACAGCTGGCTCCTGTATTCACAGACATTTTTAACACCTCCCTTAAGTTATGCCACGTGCCGTCCTGCCTCAAATCCTCCACCATCATCCCTGTCCCCAAGAAGCCACGGATCACTGGACTTAATGACTACAGACCTGTAGCGCTCACCTCTGTAGTCATGAAGTCCTTTGAGCGCCTGGTCCTGTCCCACCTCAAGTCCATCACCACTCCTCTCCTGGACCCGCTGCAGTTTGCCTACCGAGCCAACAGGTCTGTAGACGACGCAGTCAACCTGGCCCTCCACTCCATCCTGCAGCACCTGGACTCCCCGGGAACCTACGCCAGGATCCTGTTTGTGGACTTCAGCTCCGCATTCAACACCATCCGCCCCGCTCTGCTCCGGGACAAGCTGTCCCTGCTCAACGTGCCTGACTCCCTCTGCAGGTGGATCATCGACTTCCTGACGGACCGGAGGCAGCATGTGCGGCTGGGAAAGACTGTCTCAGACTATACTAGCATCAGCACCGGATCACCCCAGGGCTGTGTACTTTCCCCCCTACTCTTCTCCCTTTACACCAACTCCTGCACCTCCAGCCACCAGTCTGTCAAGTTGATCAAGTTTGCGGACGACACCACCCTCATCGGGCTCATCTCCAACGGCGACGAGTCCGCCTACAGGAGAGAGGTGGCCCAGCTGGCGTCCTGGTGCAGCAATAACAACCTGCAGCTGAACGCTCTGAAGACAGTGGAGATGATTGTAGACTTCAGGAAAGTCACTACTCCTCTGCCCCCCCTCACCCTCTCAGGCTCTCCCATCACCACTGCTGATTCCTTCCGCTTCCTAGGCACTACCATCACCAGGGACCTCAAATGGGAGCTGACCATCAGCTCACTCATCAAAAAAGCCCAGCAGAGGATGTTCTTCCTGCGGCAGCTGAGGAAGCTCAAGCTACCCACCAAGATGTTAGTGCAGTTCTACACAGCCATCATCGAGTCCATCCTCACCACCTCCATAACCGTATGGTACGCAGGAGCCACTGCCAGGGACAGACTAAGGCTGCAGCGCGTCGTGTGCACTGCTGAGAAGGTGATCGGCTGCAAGCTCCCATCTCTCCAGGATCTGTACATCTCCAGGACCCGGAGGCGTGCTGGCCGGATCATAGCCGATCCCTCACACCCTGGTCACGTACTGTTTGCCCCCCTCCCCTCTGGTAGAAGACTTCGGTCCATCCAGACTAAAACCTCCCGTCACATGAACAGCTTCTTCCCCTCTGCCATTAGACTGCTGAACACTAAGTGACTTATTGACTCTCGTGCACCATGTACAGCAGCTCAACCAGACTCATGTCAATCATCACTGTTTTCTTTCTGCATTACCGACTGCACTATATAGTTCTCCACAGTATCTGCTGCTGGCTAATATATATTTTAACTGTTGACCAGTATCACTTAATCTTATCCTACACTTTATTACATGTATAGTTTATTTCTCTTATCTTATCATGTTTAATGTTGCAGCATTGTACCGAGACAAATTCCTAGTTTGTGTACTACATGAACAATGGCAATAAACCTGATTCTGATTCTGATGTGTAGACAGAGGATTCAGTGCACTGCCTCCAGGAATGCTTTAACTGCACAGACTGGGAGGTGTTCACACTGTCCTGTGGGGATGATTTGGACTCTTTGGTAGACGTCACATGCTCATACATGGCTTTCTGTAAAAATATGATCGTTCCACGTAATCGTGTCAAAATATATCCCAACAACAAGCCATGGGTTACAAAATCAGTTAAATCCTGCTTACAGAGGAAAGCACTTGCCTTTAAACAGAGGTCTGTTTCTGAGCTACAGGTTGCCACAAAAGAGCTGAAGTCCGAAATTTTAAGAGCGAAACAGAATTATAAATCAGAACTGGAAAGCAAGATGGCAACAAAGAAACTGGGTTCAGCCTGGGCCAGTATGAAAACTATTGCAGGCCTTCAGAGCACAGAGCGCAGTAATCGTGTGTTTTTAGATGGTTTTAATTCAGACACAGAGCTGGCTAATGCTCTTAATTGTTTTTATGGTCGTTTTGATTCCTCTGATTTTAGCACAGAAACCTAAAATTTGAAACAGAAACTCAAAGACAATCAGCACTTTAATATTGAGGTGCAGGATGTTAAAAGGGCATTCTGTGCTGTAAAAATGAACAAAAGTCAGGGCCCTGATAATATATGTGGGCGATTGGTAAAGTCCTGTGCACATGAACTGAGTCCTGTATTTCATTACATTTTCAATAAGTCCTTACAGACACAACATGTGCCTAAGATCTGGAAAGATGCCGTGGTTGCTCCAGTTCCAAAATCCAACTGTCCTAAAACGGTAAACGACTTTAGACCAGTTGCTTTGACTTCAATTTCAATGAAAATTTTTGAAAAACTGGTTAGATTTGAGGTCCTAAAGCAGACTGAACATGCATTGGAACCTTTGCAGTTTGCATATAGACCTCACAAAGGAGTGGAGGATGCCACTGTCACTCTGTTTAACATGCTTTTTAAACATCTGGATTTTAATGGGACACACGCCAGGCTTTTATTTGTGGACTTTTCCTCCGCCTTTAATACAATCCAACCTCATATTTTAGTTGAAAGGCTCCTGCAACAATTTGATTTGAGCAATAATCTGGTGGGTTGGATTCTGGATTTCTTAACCAACAGGACACAGAGAGTAAGGGTCAATGGTACATTGTCTGACCAAAAGTGCTCTTCTACTGGCGCTCCTCAGGGGTGTGTGTTGTCACCACTACTCTTCACCCTGTACACAAACATGTGTCGGAGCAGACATGACAACAGACACATTATAAAGTATGCTGATGATTCAGTTGTTGTCAGTCTCCTCCAGGATGGTGAGAGTGGCCACGGCCCAGTAGTTGATGATTTTGTTCACTGGTGTGAGGATTCCTACCTGCAGCTGAATACGACAAAAACTAAAGATATGATTATTGACTTTAGGAGGAAAACTCCCAGGCACAAAGTCACCGTACTAAAAGGCCAGACCACTGAATGTGTACAATCCTACAAATATCTTGGGATGATTATTGATAGTAATTTAAACTTTGAAGAGAACTGTGAAAGGGTGTGCAAAAAGGGTCAGCAACATTTGCATTGTTTGAGGAAACTTGCACGCTTCCAAATTGACCAAACCATAATGACAATGTTTTATCGGGCTTTTATTGAATCTGTTTTATCCTTTTCTTTAGTGTCATGGTTTGGTCAGATAAAACTGAAACAGAAGAAATCCTTGGATCAGGTAGTTAGATGGTCCAGTCGTTTGCTTGGTGAGTCACAGCTGAGCCTGACATCCTTGTACACCAGACAGGTACAGAGGATTGCTACCTCCATTTTAAATGATGACTCCCACCCTTTGCACTGCCACTTTCAGCTTCTTCCCTCAAGACGGAGGTTTGCTGTCCCAAAAAGTAAAACCCAGCGCTACAAAAACAGCTTTGTTCCTGCTGCTGTCAGAGAGTTGAACAAGTTGTAACAATATATTGCACATAATTTAGTTACCTATTTATTAACTCCATTTTATATTTACTTATTTTTGTAGGATTTTTATTTGGGTTCTAAATCTTTTATTGGGTTCTAGACCTTTGAGTTTTTAACCTCTTTGACTAGTCTTTAACTTTTTAATATGACCCTTCTCTCTCATCTCTGGTTTTTCTCCCATCTCTTTGTCTTTATATCCTGAGTGATGGAGCCTTGAGTATTTTTATCATGTTTATAGTCAGCTTCATGTGTGCCTGTGTTTGTGTTTATGTTGAATGTAATTGTGGTTTGTAAATATGGATGTCACCAGACTGCAAAACAAATCTACCTACGGGTACAAATAAAGTAACCTGAACCTGAACCTGAACCTATCTACCATGCTATCAATTACAGAAGGAGCAAGCTGTCTATAGCTTATTTCCGTTGTGTTGACACATGGCATAGAGGAAACAATCTGCATAAATTTGGTAACAACATCATCTGAGAGGCATCTACTGTAGTAATATTTTTCCTTAGGAGCCAAATAGTCAGAAATAGTAAAATCAAAGGTTAACAGACAATGGTCTGACAGTGTAGGGTTATGAGGAGACACTACCAGATTTTCTATTTCTATGCCATGTCAGAACAAGGTCCAACGTATAGTTGAGATAATGGGTAGAATTCCCTACTTTCTGAGAAAGCCCCATCGAGTCTAATATTGAATTAAATGCCAAATTAAGGCAATCACTATCTACATCTACATGTATATTAAAGTCCCCTACTATAATTATTCTATCTGATTTCAGCACTAAATCAGCTAAGAATTCGGCAAATTCAGATAAAAACTCTGAGTAGGTTGATGCAGGACGATAAACTATGGCAAATAAAATTGGTTTTAGCCTAAAATTACTAAAATGCCCAATACTGAGAATCAGGCCCTCAAAGGAATTATAACATGTTTTTTGCTTTACATTAACTAGTAATTTGGAATGGTAAATTGTTGCTACTCCTCCTCCACGACCAGAACTTCTGGGATTTTGACAGTTTAAATAACCAGAGGGAGTTGATTCATTCAAACCAACATAATCCTCTTACCCTAACCAAGTCTCTGTAAGGGATATTAAATCATTCTGATGATCAATTAACAGATCATGGACTAGTAGAGACTTGGGAGTTACAGACCTAATATTTAACAAACCGCATTTAATTTTTAAATTATGAGGAGGAACAGAGGCCAAACCATTCAATTTAGAGGCTTCATGTTTAATTTGAGTTTTACCAGCTTTTTGTTTAATCACTTTGGGATGCTTATACATGATGTTTTTATTTACTTTGGAGGGAGCAGACAATGATTCTCTGATGGGGAAGACAGGGGCTAAGTTGAGGGGTGGCGGATGAAGAGGAGCTGCAGAGAGGTGTGTAAGACTGCGACTATGCTTCCTGGTCCCAACTCTGAGTTGTCAAGGTTTTGGAAATTTGGATAAAAATGATGCCAGATTGTTAGATAAATGAGAAGCACCATCCAAAGTGGGATGGACGCCGTCTCGTCTAATAAGACCAGGTTTTCCCCAAAATGAGCTCCAATTGTCAATGTAGCCCACATTGTTTGCAGGACACCACACAGACAGCCAGCGGTTGAAGGATGACAGGCGGC
The DNA here is from genome assembly GCA_020510985.1 of Pholidichthys leucotaenia. Taxonomy (NCBI): domain Eukaryota; kingdom Metazoa; phylum Chordata; class Actinopteri; order Cichliformes; family Pholidichthyidae; genus Pholidichthys; species Pholidichthys leucotaenia. The sequence goes on along the minus strand of CM035847.1, from coordinate 283,942,164 downwards.
TAAACATGTCATCACTGGTCAGATTGGGGAGGGGCCCAGAGAATATTACAGAGGCAGACATTGTTTTGTGTGGAATCACACACCAATTCCACATTAAGTTTTGAGACTTCCAACTGCCTGAGTCGGACGTCATTAATGCCAGCATGGATAACAATTGTGGAGTATTTACAGTTACTTTTAGCCAGCATTTTCAAATTTGACTCGATGTCGCCTGCTCTGGCCACAGGAATGCATTTGACTATGGCCGCTGGAGTCTCTAGGTTCATGTTTCTGACTACAGAGTCGCCAATGATCAGAGTTTTTTCCTCAGCGGGTGTGTCGCTGAGCGGGGAAAAATGATTAGAAACATGAACAGGTTGGTGGCTAACCGGGGCTTTGCGGCTAGGCTTCCTTCTCACCGTCACCCACCCAGTCTCCTCACTGCTGAGGAGGACCGGAGGACGCAGACGGTGTTTCAATACAGTGGAGCTGGGATTCCAAATCAGACAACCTCGCCTCGAGCACCTCAAAAAGACAACATTTATTACATTTATCGTTATCAGTAAAAGAGGCAGAGGTGTAGCTAAACATCTGACATAGAGTGCATACCAGAGGAGGAGAGGAAGGAGAGCTAGTAGCCATAGCTAGTGGCTAACCCGAAGCTAACAAAAACACTGATGAAAGGTGAACAGAATGCTAAAGAGGATGAACAGATGACACTGAGTGCGCACACAGGTGCAAGAGGCTTGATAAACAGAAGTGAGAGCTAACGGTAGATGGAAAAAAGTTTTTCTTTCATCATCAGGACCCCAGTGGAGACAATTCCCTTTGTAGTAGAAACTCGATAAGGACCTTTTTAAGGGATTAGTCTGCAATCATAAAATCTCTCGAGTTTCATTCTGCATAGATAAGAATCTCACTCTGTACCAGGAAAGGACTCTTAAAAAGTCATAAACTCCCAAAGTTTACTCCTCAAGCCAACAGGTAGATGGTTGACTCCCTTTTTGGACATATCCCAGGCGGCCATAAAACTCTAAGCTGCCCCCTCTTTACAAACCAAGTCCTAGAAATCATATATAGCTCAACATTACCTCCTGGTGAACATCTACGGAATATGTTCATTACAATCGAGAACTGGTAATTCTGATTGAACATTAACTCTTTTTCAGTTTCATTCCTCAGGACAAAATTCTCAGGGACACCGGAAATGATCTCATCTGTGATGGACAATAAGGGTTTGAAATAATTCATTAATTCTTGATTTAAATGTGTTTGCATGTTGGAATGCCTATTAATCTTATTCTAATGTGTGTTAAGTATATAAGGACACGTTTATAAAGTACCTTGTCACTGAATAGTAGACACGGATCACTGAAATTAGAATAGATTTGATATTAACGTAAACCCCACGTTTACCCAGTATGTCACATGCCACACTAGAGACAATAAAACACTGGACTTATTCTACGCAAACACTAAGGAGGCGTACACCTCATTACAACTCCCCCCACTCAGGAGATCAGATCACAACTTGGTTCATCTCCGGCCGGTGTACAAACCCCTAGTGCACAAACAACCTCCGGCCATGAGCACAGTGAAGTTATGGTCTGAGGAGGCAATGGACACTCTAAAGGGCTGTTTTGAAACCACCGCCTGGGAACAGCTCTGCGATCCACATGGTGAGGACATCGATGGCCTCACTCACACCATCACGGACTACCTCAGCTTCTGTGTGGACAACACTGTTCCCACCAAGACCATACGGTGTTGCTCAAACAACAAACCCTGGATCAACCCTGAGATAAAAACACTTCTGAGAGAGAAGAAGAGGATCTTCAGGTCGGGGAACAAGGAGATGCTGAAGTCCGTACAGAGGGAGCTGAGGAGAAAGATCAGAGAAGGCAAGGACAGCTTCAGGAAGAAGATGGAGGACAAGCTGCAACAGAGCGACATCAGCGGGGTCTGGAGAAACCTCAAAACCATCTCTGGGCTCCAGAATACCTCCCCCCAGGCCACGGGGGGCAGGGAGTGGGCAAACAATCTGAATCTGTTTTTCAATAGGTTTGACCAACCGCCCTCCCCCCTGACTGCACAACAACTACTGCTGCCTCTAAAGATATCGAGTCCTGCTGCCCACTCCCCACTCCACCAAATCCCCCCCACTCCCAACACACAGCCCCCCAACCTGACCCTGACTAAGACCCAGGTGAGGACGGAGCTGAGGAAGATCAAGGCAAGGAAGGCGTCGGGACCGGACGGCATCAGCGCAAAGCTCCTCAAGTCCTGTGTAGACCAGCTGTGTGGGATTGTGGAGTACATCTTCAACCTGAGCCTGAAGCTGGGGAGGGTACCACAGCTGTGGAAAACATCTTGTGTGGTACCTGTACCAAAGACTTCCCACCCCAAAGACCTGAACAGCTACAGACCAGTGGCCTTGGTGTCCCACATGATGAAGACCCTGGAAAGACTGCTCCTTGCTCACCTCCGCCCCCTGGTGGGACCAGCGATGGATCCACTCCAGTTCGCCTACCAGCATGGCATTGGGGTGGAGGATGTGGTGATCTTCCTCCTTCACCGTTCTCTGTCCCACCTGGAGAAGCCCGGGAATGCGGTGAGGATCATGTTCTTTGACTTCTCCAGTGCTTTCAACACCATCCAACCGATGATCCTGAAGGACAAGCTGCTGTGCGCAGGGGTGGACCAGCACCTGTCATCATGGATCCTGGACTACCTCACTAACCAGCCTCAGTTTGTGAGAACCTGGGACTGTGTGTCCGACACGATCATCGGTAGCACGGGGGCCCCCCAAGGAACGGTTTTGGCTCCCTTCCTGTTCACCCTTTATATTGCGGACTTCTCACACAACACAACACACTGCCATCTACAGAAGTTCTCTGACGACTCTGCGATCGTTGGCCTCATCTCCAATGGAGATGAAGCTGAGTACAGAGGGCTTATCCAGGACTTCGTGGACTGGTGCCATCGGAACTGCCTCCAGATCAATGCGAGGAAAACAAAGGAGCTGGTGGTGGACTGCCGCAGGCAAGGACCACCCCTCACAGCACCAGTAAATATACAGGGAACAGACATCGAGATGGTGACATCCTACAAGTACCTGGGTGTTCATCTGAACAATAAACTGGACTGGTCACACAATACTGACGCACTCTACAAGAAGGGACAGCGCAGGCTGTTCCTACTGAGGAGACTCAGGTCTTTTGGTGTACAAGGGGCGCTGCTGAAGACATTCTATGACATGGTGGTGGCATCAGCCATCACTTTTGGAGTGGTCTGCTGGGGCAGTGGCATTACGGCAGCCGATAGGAAGAGACTGAACAAACTGATCAAGAAAGCTAGCTCTGTCCTGGGGCAGCGCCTTGACCCAGTGGAGGAGATAGGAGAGAGAAGGATGGTGGCTAAACTGTCATCTCTGCTGGAGGCCGAGTTCCACCCTATGCAGGACATACTGGATGCACTGAGGAGCTCATTTAGCAGCAGACTACATCATCCTAGGTGCACAACCGAGAGGTTTCGCAGGTCCTTCCTACCAACGGCTGTCAGACTGTACAACCTAAGCAGGGCTGCTCGCAGAGATAGCAAAAAGACGTGACAACCTAATAGTTTTGAATGCAAAAGACGCAGTAGACTTACACAGTGGTCCCCTCCAGCATACAACTAGGAAAATACCGGTCGCTATGGAGGGTGAGAATATGTATGGGTACATAATCATACCATGTAGGATAACTAAGTAGACGGTTGTGCTGTTTCATCCCATCTAGCAACAATGCTCTGCACTGTGTGTGTTTTTATATTTACATATTTATTCTATCTAGCTACAATGCGCCGCACTATGTGTTTATATATCTACATATTATTCCATCTAGCTACAATGCTCCGCACTGTGTGTGTTTATATATTTACATATTTATTCCGTCCAGCTACAATGCTCCGCACTGTGTGTTTATATACTCATATATTTATTCCATCCAGCTACAATGCTCCACACTGTGTGTCTATATATATATATATATATACTGTTTATATACAGTATATATACTGTATATATATATATATATATATATATATATATATATATATATATATATATATATATATATATATATATATATATATATATATATATATATTTATATTAATATGTACATATGTATACTAGCTGCTCTTGTTTTTTCTTGCCTTCTGATTGTTGCTCTGAGTGTTGCTATCCCTGTGCTGTTGCAATCCTGGAATTTCCCCATTGTGGGACTAATAAAGGCTTATCTTATCTTATCTTATCTTATCTTATCTTATCTTATTAAGTATATAAATGAATTTCATAGGAACTGAATGAATGTTCTCCGAAACTTGTGTGAGTCAGCTAACTTGTAACAACCAATCACCAGGCTGCCCCTCTCTGTTGGATTATGTCGTTGCATTTATTGGTTGTTCACAGACAAAGAACTGTTCCCTCATTGGACAAAGGTCCATTCAAACCCCTTTCTATCTTTCTATGGAAGACAATTGGTTAGCTCTCATGACAGTCATATATTTATGATACTAGGAGCACAACTCTTAAGCTGCCTGTCCTGCCTCTGTGCCAAACTTTTTGGCTTGAAATGCTCAAATTTGGCAACAATAGGTCTGGGATATTTATTATGAGGATTTTTTTTTTTGCCCAATTTGGTGGACTCAGTGGAAGGTAATTCATTTTGTGACTTCGGTGGACAATTTCAGTATGCGTGGATATAAATTCCCAGACCAGCTGTTCTGGATTTTCATTACCAGTACATGCCCGTGTATACTCGTCCATGTCTGTAGAAACCAAGTATAAGCAAGTATTTCTGCATGCCCGTTGCTGAAGGGTCTCCTCCTGTCTGAGACGGCTGTGCTGTTCACAGTCATGCCTGCGGCGTACTGCTCGAACCTCAGGTGTTTCATTTTCACGGCATCTTTTCTGACATGCAGCAGTTCTCCTTTATTGATCTCCATCTGGTGGGTCTTCTTCTCTTCTTCTTCTTCTTCTTCTTCTTCTTCTTCTTCTTCTTCTTCTTCTTCTTCTTCTTCTTCTTCGTTCAGACCACTGGTTGAGGGATAGGTGCCTTGTAATTCCAGTTCATGGACAGGATCATGAAAATAGATCTGAGCAAAAAGTGGCATTCGACCTAACTAACTAACTAACTAACTAACTAACTAACTAACTAACTAACTAACTAACTAACTAAGTGAGATTTCCCGATTTACTGCTTCAAATGGGTGTGATTTAAAGTAGTGTGTCCTATTCGGTCTCAGCTTCTCTGTGCCTTGCCTGCCGTGCAGTGTTGGCAGCCAGCCAACTATTCCGCATTTCCTCGGTCTCAGCTTGTCGGTGCTTTGCCTGGCATACAGCATTGCTCACTTTGCGGGCATTTCAGGCTTCAAGTGGCTCAGCACGTGCATGGTGCACTGCCACACGTTTCCTGTCTGTCTGTGCATCCCTTGTCTGTCGTACCCTATGCTGGTGAAGGGTCTCCTCCTGTCTCAGACGGGAGTGTTGTTCACAGTCATGCCTGCAAAGTACTGCTCGAACCTCAGGTTTTTCATCTTCACGGCATCTTTTCTGACGTGCAACACAGTCATGCCTGGGAGGTACTGCTGGAACCTCAGCTGTGTCATCTTCACGGGATCTTTCCTGATGTGCAGCAGTTCTCCTCACTATTGCTCCCCATTTACGTAGCGTCTGGTTTAAATTAGTGTGTCCTATTCTTAATGGGGTGATGAGTATCTCTTCTTTCCTGTTTCTGGCAATTCCCATTCCACAGTTTACGTGCTTTTGAATTGCAGGTGTGGTTTAAAGTGCTGTGTCCTGTTCATAATCGGGTGATGAGTATCTCTCCTTTCTTGAGTGATAGTCTATATGACATCCTAAAGACATCAAGGCAGGCATCATAGGACACTATATCCTATGTAGCCAGTCGTAAAATACATCAAGGCAGGCATCGTGAGCGATGGTTTATATGACACCATAAAGCCATCAAGGCAGGAATCACAGGACACTACATCATAGGTAGCCAGTCCTATTGTCTACATGATGGCATCGCCTATATGACGGCATCACGAGTCCTATGTAGCCTGAGATCATAGGATCATCATAGGACGTCATGCAGACATCATAAGCCATCCTATGATGTCCGATGATCGTGACACACAGACAGACACACAGAGATTTCTTGAATTTATAGTGATTTTTTCAGCAATTCCGAAAAAAAACAAGGTTATCTCTCATGCTGCGTGACTGCAAATTGAGAACTGTTTCCTTCATCTTCCTGTTCTCTCTTTCAACAATGCCAAGTCACGTGGTTAGCGTGTTTACTGACTTTTTCAAACTACTGTTTTCCTCTGAGAGACGAGCTGACTGTATTCCAGACTCTCACGCATGCTCTGGAATTCTTTATGGAGCAGCTCTACTAACGCTAGTCTGCCATCCATGCTGGTAAGTTTATTTTCAGTAGAAAAAAGGATGTCACTAACCTCAGAACCGTCACGTGATTTCTCAGGCGTTATTTTTGGTGAGTCTGCCGGTCTCAGTCACTTTGACTGGGAAGCAGGGATGGGAGACTGGTCCATGACACAGCAACGAAAATAAAACTAGTCAATATAGTTCTCGAGCTCATCCAGCTCCGTACGAAAAAAGAAAGCTAGAAACTGACAGTCAGTTAATAGATTAATTACAAAAAGCAGAAAAAAAACTACTCGTGGAAAAAGCTTGTTTATGCTCGGTCGGTGGGTGCCGCCATTTTGGGTTATTGCGCAACAATATCGGAACGTCTCCCGATCACAGCATCGGCCCCCTCACAACAACCACATTTCCCACATTTTGTTATGCTACAGCCTTATTCCAAAGGAAATTAAATTAATTTTTTCCTCAAAATTCTACACACAATACCCCATAATGACAATGTGAAAAAAGTTTTTTGAGAATTGTGCAAATTTATTAAAAATAAGAATCTAGGTGTTGTTCACATTATTTGTTAATGACATGCCTGAAGTTGTTGGGGCTAACTTGAAGCTTTTTGCTGATGATACAAAAATCTACAGGCCCATAAGTTTACCAACAGACTGTAAGAGGCTATAGCAGGATTTATTGAGTCTCCAGGATTGGGCTGTGAAGTGGCAATTATGCTTTCATCCTGACAAATGCACAGTGATACAAATAGGGGCAGGTCATCCAGAATTTATATATGAAAAGACTGATCAGGGAAAAAGTGTTCCCCTCCAATTCACAGACCATGAATGGGACCTTGGAGTGATTGTAGATAAAGAGCTGTCCTTTGAAAAACACATACAGATAATGGTAAAGAAAGCCACCCAGATAACAGGTGTCATGTGGAGAACTTTTGAATGTATAGATAATGAGGTCTTCAAGCTCCTGTATAAGACAATGATACGGCCTCATGTTGAATATGTGGCCTCTGTATGGTCACCCCATTTGTGAAAGCTTGCAGACGCGATTAAACAAGTGCAGAGGAGAGCCACCAAACAAGTGCCTGGGCTAAGCAACCTGTCGTATGAAGAGCACCTGAGGCACCTCAATATTCCCACGCTAGTGTATAGACATTTGCGAGGAGACCTAATCAATACTTTTAAATACATCCATAACAAATATGATGCAGATCCGTGTTTACCAGACCTACTGACAGCTACAAGGACTCAAGGTCATAATTTGCAGCTTCAAAAGAACAGTGTTAGGTCGAATTGTAGGTTGTTTTTCTTTAGCAATAGAGTGGTTTCATGGTGGAATAATCTACCAGAGGATGTGGTGAATGCCCTGAGTGTGGATGTTTTTAAGGCCAGATTTGATAAGCACTTTGAGGATCATCCAGTCCTCTATAATTATAGAACACTGGATAGCCCATTGTTGCCCTTGATGACTGTGAAATAATTAACTAAGGTAGTGGCTCAAATTGGAATGTATATTCCTACCGAGCCGATATTATTCTATTCTATTCTATTCTATTCTAAAAAATCACATGTACTTAAGGATTTACAGCCTTTGCTCAATACTTTGTTGATGCACCTTTGGCAGCAATTACAGCCTCAAGTCTATTCGAATATGATGCTACAGGCTTTGGGCAGTTTGGCCCATTCCTCTTTGCAGCACCTCTCAAGCTCTGTCAAGTTGGATGGGAAGCGTTGGTGCACAGCCATTTTCAGATCTCTCCAGAGATGTTCGATTGGATTCAAGTCTGGGCTCTGGCTGGCCTACTCAAGGGCATTCACAGAGTTGTCCTGAAGCCACTCTTTTGATATCTTGGCTGTGTGCTTAGGGTCGTTGTCCTGCTGAAAGATGAACCATCGCCCCAGTCTGAGCTCAAGAACGCTCTGGAGCAGGTTTTCATCCAGGATTTCTCTGTACATTACTGCATTCATCTTTCCCTCTATCCTGACTAGTCTCCCAGTTCCTGCCACTGACAACATCCCCACAGCATGATGCTGCTACCACCATTGGGGTGGTTATGAGCAGTGCCTGGTTTCCTCCAAACATGATGCCTGGCATTCATTCCAAAGAGTTCAATCTTTGTCTTATCAGAGCAGAGAATTTTGTTTCTCATGGCCTGAGAGTCCTTCAGGTGCCTTTTGGCAAACTCCAGGTAGGCTGCCATGTGCCTTTTACTAAGGACTGGCTTCCATCTACCCACACTACCATACAGGCCTGATTGGTGAATTGCTGCAGAGATGGCTGTCCTTCTGGAAGTTTCTCCACAGAGGAATGCTGGAGTTCTGACAGAGAGTAACCATCAGGTTCTTGGTCACCTCCCTGACTAAGGCCCTTCTCCCCCAATCGCTCAGTTTAGAAGGACAGTCAGCTTTAGGAAGAGCCCTGGTGGTTCAGAATTTCTTCCATTTATGGATGATGGAGGCCACTGTGCTCAGTGGGACCTTCAAAGCAAAGCAGCAGAAATTTTTCTGTACCCTTCCCCAGATTTGTGCCTCAAGACAATCCTGTCTCGGAGGTCTACAGACAATTCCTCTGACTTCATGCTTGGTTTGTGCTCTGACATGCACTGTCAACTGTGGGACCTTATATAGAGAGGTGTGTGCCTTTCCAAACCATGTCCAGTCAACTGAATTTACCACAGGTGGACTCCAATTAAGCTGTAGAAACATCTCAAGGATGATCATTGGAAACAGGATGCACCTGAGCTCAATTTTGAGCTTCATGGCAAAGGCTGTGAACACTTATGTACATGTGATTTCTTAGTTTTTTATTTTTAATAAATTTGCAAAAATCTCAATAAAAACTTTTTTCACGTTGTCATTATGGGGTATTGTGTGTAGAATTTTTAGGAAAAAAATGAATTTAATCCATTTTGGAATAAGGCTGTAACATAAAATGTGGAAAAAATGAAGCGTTGTGAATACTTTCCGGATGCACTGTAACTTAACTAACTTAATCCTTATTAAGATGTCAACATCACCTAAAATAATGTCCAATAGAAAATAAATTGTTTTGGGATTATATTTTTTCTCCTTGACGATTCATATAGGACCACTGATTGTGGCCTTAAAACACATTTAAACCGCCTTTATCACCAGGTATCAACAAAATTCAATAAAATCACAATTACATTAGCCTAATTAAACTCGTGTGCGAGAATCAATACGGAGGATTTTGTCATCAAAGCAGGAACATCATCCTTGGATTAAACGTTTAATTTTAGTGACTTTTTCTCAAGCTCTTGACTGTCTGTTCCTCACCCTGCAAAGTGGATTTAAGACTGCAGATAAGGGAGAGGAAGCCATGTTCAGCCTTGCGCTTGTAAATGAGGTGTGTTCAGCTGCTCACACACAGAGGCGGTGAGAAGGTGCCAAGAACCCGCATCCATCCATCTGCTGAGTTCAACCCTTCACAGCACAGCCAAATTACAGAGCAACAGATAATGCACCACGCACGTGGAAAAATCCAATTATATTTATTTGCCAATCTAAACTTAATGCAGTGAACATGCAGAGGTTTTGTTATTAAATGGAGGAAAAATTGACGTATTTTACACATGCAGCAGATGAAGCCTGTCAAGCGTTATTAGATTTGAATACAGAACAATAGCCCAGCCCTGCTTTTGTAAGACAGCACACCTATGCACAGCTGACATTTATTCAGGGGAAAAACTAAAACTTTCTTTCTTGGTGGGGGGGTGGCGGGGGGGGTCATTTTGCACTTCAGTTTCTGCCACCTCCCTTTATTTTGCAGAGCTTCACAACAGTAACAACAACCGATAAAATAATCTGAAAATGCTTTCAAGACTGATTTAAAGCAAAAACGAAAAGGAGAAAATAGTCCTGGATGCAGATTTTATACAAACCTGACAGCCAAAGGGGACACAGCCACAGGAGGAATGTTACACAGAGAAATGGAAAAATGAATTAAAAACAAAAGCCTGGAATGTCACTGTGAATAAATAGAGCTGGCAAGAGCCCTGCAGCTGGAAGACAAGTGTACTGCTGCAAGCTTCTCAAGGGCCCACAAACTTGCCAAAAAAATTCACACTGATGCTATATGGATACAGTATGTGAGGCTGCATCTAAAATGAAGCTTTGATGGTTGCTGTCATAAATTGCCCCTCAGGGCGGAGAGGAGAGACCCAGACACTGAACTGCAGTTTGTGATATTTATTAACAAAACACAAAGTCCAAACAGTGCACAAACACAAAAACCACACTGTGCAAAAAGTAAACTTATGAACAAAAATGGCAAAGGAGAAGACAGGAATCCACAGGTAACAAATGTCAGGATGGGAACAGGGTTCTGACACAAAACAAATCTTAAGACTCCAGCAATGAGTGACAGGAACCACAGTCCTTAAATAGGGCATGCAAACAACAAACATAAATGACAGCAGGTGTGGATCACATGAGCGGAAAGGAGGTGAAGATGATTACAATCAGCTGTGAGCCATGAGGATAGGAGACGGGGCTGACAGCTTGATAAGGGCACTGCCCACAACCAGGTAAAAACCCGGAAGTGCCTCTGACAGCTGCAAACCCGGAGAAAGAGAGAAAAACCGGTAAGATACAAATGTAATATGATGACAAATAAAGACTTAAGTAAACCCAAATATGTAAATGATAAAACTACAAGGAACGTAAACAGGAAAATAGCTACACTAAGAAACAATACAGAAAATGTGAAAACCAACCAAAGATAAAATAACAGGAATTTGAACTCAAAAATACAATACTATACAAATATGAAAAAAGACAAAGAAACTGAGCATGGCAGAATCCCCCCGCACTCAGATCGTGACAGAGCCCCCACCCCACCCCTAGGAGTGGATACCAGACACCCCTGGCAATACTGAAAGGGAGGAAAAAGGACCCACCCACACAGAAAACCCACCCCACCAAAAAACAAGAAAACAACCCCACCCCAGGCGGGAGGAGGGGGACCCAGGCATGTAGGGACCGAAACAAACCAGAGAAAATAAGAAAAATCCTCATTACTCACACCTCAGCACAACCCAGGCTAGGAAGAGCAAAAAGAAAAAACAAAACCCTGCTTAAGGTCCACACCAGGCAGAACCAGGCGCCTAGGCCTCCTGGACCGGAGAGCTGGACAGTTCAGGCAGCCAGCTTAAGTCCCAGACCTGGTAGATGGCGTGGTGGTAAGTCAGATGGCCTGCCGGAGAATGTGGGCCACCCAACCCAATGGCACAGCTTGTCAGGTGGTCTGCCAGAGTTCTTTAACCACTTAACCAGAAAAGGTGGTCCAGGGGGTGGCTGCCCAACAGGGACAACCAGCAAAGAAGAGGATGGAAGAACAGGGGAAACCATGCCAACCTGGGGCTGAGGAGAGGGAACCACAACAGTCTTGGGCAGAGAAGAGGGAACCACGATGACCTCGGGCAGAAGAGAGGGAACCACGACGACCTTGGACAGAAGAGAGGGAACCACGATGAGCTCGGGCAGAGGAGAGGGAACCACGACGGCCTCGGGCAGAGGGAACCCCAACGCTTTTGGACCGCTCTGCAGCACCCTCGGTGGTCCCAGACTGGGACATCACAGCACCCGCGGTGTCTCCAGGCTGGAGCAGAGCAGCACCTATGGTGGCTCTGGGCTGGAGCAAGGCAGCACCCGCGGTGGCTCCCTCCGATCAGTAGTCAGCCACACTACACCTGCGCCACAACCGCAGCATGAGCAGCATGAGCTTATTAAAGTACTTTAAACGTGTAAAAAAGAAAAAGAGGTATGAAAGCAGTGGAGGCATTTATGGTGGCTTTAACCCGCTGGTAACAGGAACAATAATGAAGAGTCGCTTAGCTAACAGGTGTGGTTAGGAGCTCAAGTAGGTTCATTTTGTTTAGTTTTTTGTTTTTCTTATTTTAGACAAGAATAAAAAAAAGATGTTTTTAACTTTACCTTAGTTAATATTAATTAACTAATTTATGTTGACTATTATGTACCTGGCAAGTTAAGATGACCAAAATTCATGAAGTTAATGACTTTAATCTGTCAGCAGCCTTCAGACAAACTAAACGTGCCAACATTTGGATTTCAAAATAAGGGAGGTTTTTCCTGCTGTCTGGATGGTGAGGAGATTTAAAAAAACCAAAAAAAAACCAAAACAAAACTATAAATGTATCGAACTATTATAACAGAAATAACTGCATCTTTGATCATGTAAGTTAATTTATTTCATTAAATACAATTTTATTAAGATTTTTTTCTTTGAAATGAGAGTTAAATTATTGTTCTGTTCTGGCTCTGCAAAATTATGGTCAAAAATGTAAATTGTTATAAGGAAAAAGTGAAAAAAAATACCACAGTGTTTCAAATTTATTGAAGAAAAGTAATTTTATTTTAAAAAAATAGACAAAAAATTAGCCATAAAATAATCCACAAATTTATAATAAAGTCTCAAATGTACAAGAAAAGTCAAATTTACAAGGAGAAATTACAAATTTGAGGAAAATGGTTTCAAATTTAAATAAATTTGCAGAGAAAGTAGAAAACTATAAGAAAATTGTTATAAATTCTGGAGAAAAACCTCAAACCTTCAAGAATGAAGTTATTACTGAAGTTTTTAAGTGGGTGCTCTTTGTACCCTTAACTCAACTAGAAATTTTTGGTTGTCTACTTTAAATTATTAATTTCAAAGCACTGCTTTTACATGAGAAGAATTTCTGGCTACTATACCCACCTCTGATCATATAATTTACATAGATCATATAATTTAAGTATGCATGAGTAAATTACTATTATGAATGTTTTTCCCCTTCCCTACTCTCTCAGTGGAAAAAAGAAACACTAGAATAACTAGAAAAGCACTCGGAGAGCGCAGACCTCCGCCAAGCGCCACAGTTCCCCCGGTGATCCGGATCACCACCAAAATGTAATCATCTGTAGGATACCCCATTTCTGACAATCTCTGAAAATTTCATGAAAATCCGTCCATAACTTTTTGAGTTATCTTGCTAACAAACAAACAGACAGACAGACAGTGACATAACGTTCGGCTCAGGAGACACACACACACTGGTTCAAAGTAGTTCAAATAGTTTATTGGCAACAGGAGTGAATGAATGAGTGTCTGCGAAATGTTAATGTGTTGGTGGCGGCGTCTGCTTCAGGCACAGAGGCAGGAGACCGTACAGCCGGCAACCCTATGGGAGAGAACACAGAGACACAGGGTGATGGGCACACACCAACACAGGAGGAGAATAGGCGAGGGAGAAGCTTACTTGCTAGGAACAGATGACTGGCACAACAAGGACGGGACCCGGGAGACAGCCACCTGCAGGGCTCGGTGCAGCAGCGAGAAACGACGAGGGAACGGGATTGTCCGCCGCCGAGGAATCCACCTGTGCACAGGGGAGCAGACTGGAAAGGATGAGGTAAGGGTTTCTTACCACACAGCGTCGTGCTGAAGAGTTGATAGCTTCACGTCGAAGGGGAATGAAGTCTGACGGCTTCAGGCCGAAGCTCAGGGCGAGGCGGCTTATATCCCTCGCCGCTGATGATGAACAGGTGTGCGAGCAGGTGGCGCCGCTGATGAGCGGCACGGCGTGACAGTACTCCCCCCTCTAGCAGCGCCTCCTGGCGATGGCTTTCCTGGGTGCGCTCGGTGGAAGTCCGCGATGAGCGATGGGTCCAACACGAATGACGAGGGTACCCACTGTCGATGCTCAGGCCCATAGCCCTCCCAGTCCACCAAGTACTGCAACCCACGACCCCGGCGCCCGGAGTCCAGGATGGAGGCGACGGACCAGGCCGGATGGCCACCAATCATCCGGGGCGTGGGTTGCGCAGCAGGAGGAGGGCAAAGGGGGTCGGTGACTGCCAGCTTCACCTTAGACACGTGGAAGGTGGGATGGATGCGGAGGGAGGGGGGAATAGCCACGCGCACAGCCACCGGGTTGATGATCCGGGTGATGGGGTAGGGACCCATGAATCGCTGTGCCAGCTTCCTCCTCTCGCCTTTTAAGGTTACGTCCTGGGTTGATACGTAGACACGTTGCCAAACTCTGTACGCCGGGGCAGGTCTTCGGTGCCGGTCCGCCACAGTTCTGTTGCGCTCCGCTGTGCGTAAAAGCGCCTTGCGCGCGGCAGCCCAGATGGAGCGGAACTGCCTGAGATGCGCCCTAACCGAGGGAACAGTTACCTCACTCTCCTGCACCGGGAACAGCGGGGGGTCATAACCCAGGGACGCCTTGAAGGGGGACATCCCTGTAGCAGAAGAGCGAGCGGTGTTGTGGGCGTATTCAACCCAGGCAAGATGGTTACTCCAGGACGTGCGTTTAGATGCTGTTACACAGCGGAGCGCGGCCTCCAGCTCCTGATTGGTCCGCTCACACTGCCCGTTGGATTGGGGGTGATGGCCGGAGGAGAGGCTCACCTTGGCTCCAATGGCGTTACAGAACGATCTCCAAACCTCAGAAGAAAATTGGGGCCCCTGGTCCGAGACCACATCCACCGGAATCCCGTGCAGCCTGACCACGTGTTGGACGAGGAGATCCGCCGTCTCCAGGGCAGTTGGAAGACCTCGCAGGGGGACGAAGTGCACAGCCTTTGAGAAGCGGTCCACGATGGTCAGGATGGTGTCATAGGAATTGGAGACTGGGAGTCCGGTGACAAAATCCAAAGCGATGTGTGACCAGGGCCTGCCAGGGATGGGCAGGGGCTGGAGCAGACCCGCTGGGGGGGGCGTTTCCCGACTTGTTGGTGGCACAAATTGGACAAGCCCGGGCGTAGCGGGCTGCGTCCCTCCGCAGGCCCGGCCACCAAAAGGACCGCTGGAGGAGGTCTATCATCCGGGAGGAGCCAGGGTGACAGGTGAGCTTGGAGGTGTGCAGCCAGTGGATGACCTCACCACGAACCGCGGATGGCACGAACAGCCTCCCCTCCGGTCCGCCGCCAGGGTCAGGTTCCACTTCCTGCGCCCTCCGGATCTTGCTCTCTATGTCCCAGGAGATGGCTCCCACGACGCACGACCTGGGCAGGATGGTGTGGAGCGTCTCCTCCGACTCCTCGGGGGTGAACTGCCTAGAGAGGGCGTCAGGCAGGCCGTTTTTTGAGCCAGGCCTGAAGGTGATGGAGAACTGGAACCTGGCGAAGAACAAGGACCAGCGCGCCTGGCGGGCGTTCAGACGCTTGGCAGATCGAAGATATTCCAAGTTCTTGTGGTCCGTAAGGACCACGAACGGCAGGTCCGCCCCCTCTAGCCAGTGGCGCCATTCTTGCAGCGCGAGCTTGATGGCCAGTAGCTCTCTGTCCCCCACATCGTAGTTTCTTTCCGCCGGGGACAAGCGCCGGGAGAAGAAGGCGCAGGGCCATTTGGCGCCATCGTCAGGCGACCGCTGAGATAGCACCGCCCCCACTCCTGTGTCCGAGGCGTCCACCTCCAAGATGCACTGTAGCGCGGGGTCGACCTGGCGAAGGACCCGGGAGGAGGAGAACTCCACCTTCAGCGCCTGGAAGGCAGCAGCGGCCTCTTCGGTCCACCAGAACGGGACCTTAGGGGACGTGAGGCGGGTCAGTGGTCCGACGATGGAGCTGAAATTGGGGACAAAGCGGCGGTAGAAATTTGCAAATCCAACGAACTGTTGCACCTGCTTCCGTGACGCAGGTGTAGGCCATTCTACCACCGCCTTTACCTTCTCTGGGTCAGGGAGCACCTGGTCTTGAGAGATGACGAAACCCAGGAAGGACGTCGTTCTGGCGTAAAATTCACACTTTTCAGCCTTCACGTATAGCCGATTCTCCAGCAGTCTTTGGAGGACCCGCCTCACATGGACCTGGTGCTCGTCCCTGGACTTGGAGAAGATGAGGATATCGTCCAGGTAGACGAACACGAAAAGGCCGATGAAGTCCCGGAGGACGTCATTGATGAGGCGCTGAAAGACAGCAGGAGCGTTGGTCAACCCGAACGGCATAACCAGGTATTCAAAGTGGCCGTTCGGGGTACGGAAGGCTGTCTTCCACTCATCTCCCTCCCGGATCCGGACGAGGTGGTATGCGCTGCGTAGATCCAGCTTGGTGAACCAGGTCGCCCCCTGGAGGGAGTGGAAGGCGGTGTCCATGAGGGGCAGGGTGTAACGGTCCTTCTCAGTGATGTCGTTGAGAGCCCGGTAATCTATGCAGGGGCGGAGGGATCCGTCCTTTTTCCCAACGAAGAAGAACCCTGCCCCCACGGGAGATGACGATGGGCGAATTATCCCAGCGCTCAGTGATTCTTTCAGGTAGGCGTTCATCGTCTCCTTCTCCGGCGCTGACAGGCTGTAGAGCCAACCAGAAGGTAAGGGAGCCCCCTGGCGGAGGTTGATGGCGCAGTCATAGGGCCGATGAGGGGGGAGAGACGTAGCTTTAGTCTTACTAAACACCATACCCAGGTCGTGAAATTCCGGAGGCACCAGAGACAGGTCCGGGGGTGCAGCGTCCGTAGCAGGGGGAGAAGCGGACAAAGAGCAGGCAGCGGACTGAAGGCAGGTGCCCATGCAGAACGTACTCCATGCCGATACCCCAGCTGACTTCCAATCCAGGACCGGGTTGTGGAGGCGTAGCCAGGGATACCCCAGGATGACGGGCGACACAGAGTTGGGCAGGACGAGAAAGGTTATCTCCTCCCGGTGGTTTCCAGAGATGATCACCGGGACCGGGATGGTCTGGTGGGTGACTCTCCCAAGGGAAGCACGGGAGAGGTTGACCAGGGAGATGGGGTCCTTGAGCGCCTGGCAGCGGATGCCCAATCGGGTTGCCAGGCTTTGAGAAATGAAGCTGCCCTCTGCGCCCAAATCCACCAGTGCGTGGGTGAGGTGCCCAGTGGGGTTGTGGCAGAAACGGATGGGCAGCTTTAATTGAGTGAGGGGACTTAACCGATTGACGTCCGCGAGGCCCCCTACAGTGACTCGCGGACCCCCCCGTTTGGCTTCTGTGGGCAAAGCTCTACCGTGTGTTGATCATCTCCGCAATACATGCAGAGATTCAACACATGGCGGCGTTGTCTCTCCACCGGGGAGAGCTTTGTCCAGCCCGTCACCATCGGCTCCGACTCCTCGGAGTGCGATGGCGGCGGCGTCACCAGGGGGCGAGCTTGGGACAAGTGCGACGAGGCTCCGCGAGGGCGAGAAGATGACGACTTCCGCCCCGAGGAGCGCTCGCGCAGCCTGTTATCCAAGCTGATGGCAAGGGAAGACAGCTCCGCTAGCGTCTCAGGGAGGTCCCGCCCAGCCAGTTCATCCCTCAGATCATCATTGAGACTGCGGAGGAAAAGACCGCAGAGGGAGCGTTCCTCCCAGCCTACTTCCTCCGCTGCTACCCGGAAGTCGACCGCATAGTCCGCGGCCAACCGGCTTCCCTGCTGGAGAGTGAGAAGCCGGTCGACTTGGACCGTCTCGGTTCGGGAGTGGTCAAAGACCTCCAGGAAGCGTCTCACGAACTGGTCATAAGTGAGGGTGGCGTAACTGGGCCTCGCCATAACGGCGTAGGTCCAAGTCAACGCGCGCCCCTCCAGGAGATTCCCGATATAACCAATCCGGCTGTGATCCGAGGGAAAGTCTCCGGGCACGCGGTGGAATACGGACTCACACTGCATGATGAACCCCCACGCTCCGCCGAGCTTTCCGCTAAAGCGGGCGGGGGTCGGAATGGGTGTGAGCTGCGCCGGTGCTAACGGAGCCTGCTGGATGGCCACTGGAGCGGCAGGAGCCGCGCCACCCTGATGAGCCGGGGGGAACGGCTGCTGGGGGTCCAGGCGGTCCAATCGGTTATTAAAGAGAACCAATTGATTTAGGATCACCTGTTGCTGATAAGCTATCTGACCCACCCGAGCCTCGAGGTTGGTAAGCCGGTGCGCGAGCCCGCCGTCTGCCGAGCCGCTCTGCTGAAGCCGTACTGACATAATGTTCGGCTCAGGAGACGCACACACACAGGCTCAAAGTAGTTCAAATAGTTTATTGGCAACAGGAGTGAATGAATGAGTGTCTGCGAAATGTTAATGTGTTGGTGGCGGCGTCTGCTTCAGGCACAGAGGCAGGAGACCGTACAGCAGGCTCCGTTAGCACCGGCGCAGCTCACACCCATTCCGACTGGAGCGGCAGGAGCCGCGCCACCCTGATGAGCCGGGGGGAACGGCTGCTGGGGGTCCAGGCGGTCCAATCGGTTATTAATGAGAACCAATTGATTTAGGATCACCTGTTGCTGATAAGCTATCTGACCCACCCGAGCCTCGAGGTTGGTAAGCCGGTGCGCGAGCCCGCCGTCTGCCGAGCCGCTCTGCTGAAGCCGTACTGACATAATGTTCGGCTCAGGAGACGCACACACACAGGCTCAAAGTAGTTCAAATAGTTTATTGGCAACAGGAGTGAATGAATGAGTGTCTGCGAAATGTTAATGTGTTGGTGGCGGCGTCTGCTTCAGGCACAGAGGCAGGAGACCGTACAGCCGGCAACCCTATGGGAGAGAACACAGAGACACAGGGTGATGGGCACACACCAACACAGGAGGAGAATAGGCGAGGGAGAAGCTTACTTGCTAGGAACAGATGACTGGCACAACAAGGACGGGACCCGGGAGACAGCCACCTGCAGGGCTCGGTGCAGCAGCGAGGAACGACGAGGGAACGGGATTGTCCGCCGCCGAGGAATCCACCTGTGCACAGGGGAGCAGACTGGAAAGGATGAGGTAAGGGTTTCTTACCACACAGCGTCGTGCTGAAGAGTTGATAGCTTCACGTCGAAGGGGAATGAAGTCTGACGGCTTCAGGCCGAAGCTCAGGGCGAGGCGGCTTATATCCCTCGCTGCTGACGATGAACAGGTGTGCGAGCAGGTGGCGCCGCTGATGAGCGGCGCGGCGTGACAGACAGACAGACAAACCAACGCTGATGAAAACATAACCTCCGTGGCGGAGGTAAAAATACACAAAAAAAATACACATATTTTTATCATTTATGTAAACCATGACAAAAAACATCCTGCACGACAAAACATGACACTTGATATTTTCTAACCTGTTTGTATACCACCACAGACAGAGAGAGAACCTGAATTACACCAATATTGTGGGAGCCTACACAGCAACTCCTCTCCCCCACCTAGGTCAGTCTGATCACTTATCTTTGTTCCTTACCCCCAAGTATGTATCGCTCATCAACCGGGTAAAGCCATCAGTGAGGACCATCAAAGTGTGGCCAGAGGGGGTTGACTCTGTACTCCAGGAAAAGTTTAGGAACACAGACTGGAGTATGTTCACCTCTCAGGCTACCTGTGGCTCCCACATAAACATCAATTCTTACACCCACTCAGTCCTGGACCATATCAACACCACTATTGACAGTGTCACCACGGAAAAACAGATCACCACGTACCCAACTCAGAAGCCGTGGATGAACAGAGAAGTGTGGCTTCTGCTAAAGGCACGTAACAATGCCTTTAGATCTGGTGACGCACAGACCTACAGTTCATCCAGGGCAGATCTGAAGAGGGGCATCAAGAAGGCCAAGCACAGCTACAAACTGAAGGTGGAGGAACATTTTGGGGACTCTGACCCTTGACACATGTGGCAGGGCATTCAAGCTATCTCTGATTATAAGCCCAGCAACTCCATACCTATAGCCATGACTGTGTCCTTTCTCAATGAGCTAAATGACTTCTATGCTCATTTTGACAAGGACAATAACGAAAAGAATATCAATTTCCCACCCTCTGACGACCTCCACCACCTCACACTCACCCACACCGACGTCCGTAACGCACTGAGTCACATCAACGTATGTAAGGCTGCTGGCCCTGACGGCATTCCTGGGCGTGTGCTGAAAGCATGTGCTGAGCAGCTGGCAGGGGTCTTCACAGACATTTTCAACCTGTCCCTGGCCCAGGCGGTGGTACCAGCGTGCTTCAAGACCACTTCTATAGTACCAGTGCCGAAACATTCAACACCATCGTGCCTAAATGACTATCGCCCTGTGGCACTGACCCCCATAGTCATGAAGTGCTTTGAGCGACTGGTCTTGGCACAGCTCAAAAAATGCCTGCCCCCTACACTGGACCCTTACCAGTTTGCCTACCGGAGCAACAGAAGTACAGAGGATGCGGTTTCTACAGCGCTGCACTGTGTACTCTCACATCTGGATGACAAGAACACCTACGCAAGAATGCTGTTTGTTGACTTCAGCTCAGCATTCAACACAGTTATCCCTTCCAAGTTGATCACTAAACTTGGGGACCTGGGAATCAGTACTTCCACCTGCAACTGGATCATGGATTTTCTGACCAACAGACCCCAGCATGTTAGGTCAGGCCCCAACTGTTCTTCCATCATCCCACTCAACACTGGTGTACCACAGGGCTGTGTGCTCAGCCCATTCCTCTACTCCCTCTTCACCCATGACTGCAGGCCTATGTATGAATCCAATTCCATCATAAAGTTCGCAGATGACACCACGGTGATCAGACTCATCAGGGACAACGATGAGTCAGATTACAGGGCAGAGGTTGAGCACTTGGCTACTTGGTGCGCTGACAATAACCTGCTCCTTAACACCAGCAAAACCAAGGAGCTCATAGTGGACTACAGGAAGGAGAGGAGAGAGACACATGACCCCATCCATATCAATGGCATAGCTGTTGAACGTGTCCCCAGCTTCAAATTCCTGGGGACCCACATCTCGGAGGACCTGTCCTGGTCAGTTAACACCACCAGCCTGATCAAGAAGGCCCATCAGCGCCTCTTCTTCTTGAGGACACTGAAGAAGAACCATCTGTCAACTGACATCCTGGGCAACTTCTACCGCTGCGTGATAGAGAACACCCTGACCAACTGTGTCACAGTCTGGTATGGGAGCTGCTCTGTCACTGACCGTAAGGCGCTGCAGCGGGTGGTGAAAACCGCCCAACGCATCACAGGGACTCCACTTCCAGTTATAGAGGACGTCTACAGGAAAAGATGTCTGCGCCGGGCACGCAGCATTCTTAGGGACTCCAACCATCCTGCTCATGGACTGTTCCAGCTTCTCCCCTCCGGAAGGCGTTTCAGAAGCCTTCGGACTAGAACCAGCAGGTTTAGGAACAGTTTCTTTCCAACAGCTGTCACGTTATTGAACTTAGTTCCCCGCTGACTCTCTTACCATCATCTCTTACCATCCTCACCTGTACATAACTGCCCACCTAACTTATTGTACATTATTTGCACGTAACAGTACTCTTAACTTTCTGCACTGCTGCATATATTTGCTTAAATTGCACATACTGTCAATGACTGTATATACTGCACTGCTGTCCTTTGCACTTCTGACTGGATGCTAAACTGTGTTTCGTTACCTTGTATTCATACATGTGTAATGACAATAAAGTTGAATCTAATCTAATCTAATCTAATCTAATTAGACAAGGTCCAGAGAGGGAAAGATGGGACAGACAAGATGAGCCAAGGAGAGGAAAGTGTTCAGGCAGAGGGTCCAGGAGTGTTGAGAGCAGAGGAAGGAGAGAAGGATGACACCAGTAAAAAGTCTAAACACAGGACTTCTGGGTGGGACCCCAACTGGCCCAATATTCCAACATTCAAGCCTCGGTTGTACCATACTTCAAATGGCAAGTTCCATATGCAAAGTTCCATTTTTTTCTTCCGCTTAATTCTTTTCGGGTCATGGGGGGCTGGAGCCTATCCCAGCATCTTTTGGGCGAGAGGCTGGGTACAACCTGGACAGATCGCCAGTCCATCGCAGGGCCAACACAGAGAGACAGACAACCATTCACTCTCACTGTCACACCCGAGCGCTATTTTATCCACGCTCGGGCCACACACCATTTCTGTCAGGCTTTGACAGCGGTATTGTCATTCTGGCTCCCCGGGCTCTGATTGGTCAAATGCTCGGGTATTCCCCGCTGTCAGAGTCTGAGCAGCTGTGTTGCATTTGCGGTCGTTAGCAGCCGGCTTTAAATGCCGGCGCCAGCGACTGCATCTTGCGGCTGTCTCGTCAACTTTCCCGTCAACATTCCCCTAATGTTCATCCACGATTCTCCTTTGATGTAAGTGTGTTTATTGTCGTAGTTATCGTTCGTGTTCCTTGCCTTTTCCCTTGCCTGACAGTGAGCGAGCGTTCCTCGTCTCAGCCGTCATCAAGCAGTGTTATGTTAATGGATAGTCTTGCTGCTCAGCCCACGCGGCTAGCTACCTTGTCCTAGCCTTGAACTATAAATAAAAACCTAAGTGCAACTTAACTGGCCTGTGGCATCTTATGCTGGCTCGTGAGGGCCAGACGTGACACTCACAGTCATACCTAAGGACAATTTAGAATCCCCAGTTTGATGCCAGTTAACCTAACTTGCATGTTTTTGGCATGTGGGAGGAAACTGGAGAATGCAAAGTTACTGTGCAAAATTAAAAAAAAAGAAATAAATAGTATAAAATTAACATATTCTGGTTACAATAGTGTCATGTGTTTTCTGCCCCCTCCCCCTTCCCCTGAAAATATATGTTGCCACCACGCCAAGAGGAAAGACTGTGGAAGTAACATTTGCCTGGTCAAAGGTTGGTGTACCATCAAAACTATTTCGGAAGCATTAATATGAAAAACGTTCACTGTGTTGCTTTAACGAGGTGAGATTTTGACAGCTATTAGCCAGTAAAAACCAAATTCTTCTGCCGCTGTACGTGAGAGAAGCTGCATCGCCTTTCACTCTTTCCAACAGTCACTGAGCTATCACTGTCGCTGCATACATCTTTTTCACTGTAAGGCTGGTAATATATATTGGCAGGACATTTATAATTTACAAAGCAGTTTATAAACACTCTTACATTATTCATATGTCTGAATCTGCTCCAGTGTTCCCTCGATGACGGAACGTCAGCTGAAAAATGGGTGTTATTGTTTTTCCAGCTCATTTTGGTTTTTCCACTGCAACGTCTTTTTTTTTATCTAAACTAACCACACAAATCTTTGTCTTTTACATAGTTAATTTATAAAACGTTTTACAATGGGTTGTTGATGAATTCCACGGATAAAATAAATCACAGGTATTTGTCCACATTAAACATTTTAATAATACTGAATGGCTGCTGTCTACACATTTTCAGGCTTCATTCTTAAAAAAAAAAAAATTTCAATTGTGGGCTGTAGAAGAAAACATTTACTGTACAAAACTGCTAGATTTAACTGTTAGTGTGCTTTTCATTGCTACTTTACTGTACATTGGAGTAGTTTCCATAAACAGTACTCCACTGTAAAATATGACTGCATGCCCTCGTTCTACCACAGTTCATAAACTGTACAATAAATTCTCCATTTTCAATCCACAACCCTTTGAATTACACAATTAACATTTTAGCAGCCAGCCTGATTATGAATGCCAGGGAATCCAATTAATTACAACAGAAATCTAGGGTTGAGCACAAAATGTTCACTACTTACACTAAAAAAAAATTCAGACCGTTTCACTTTAATTACAATACAATTTTCCATCCACTCTGATTTACTGCTCTCTCTTTCTTTTTTTCACAAAAGACAGTAATAAAAATGATCTGATGTCCATTTGTCAGTTAAACATAGTTTAAATGTATGAAAATATTTGTCAACAATGATGAAATCTCTAAGGCAATTCAATTTCATAGTAACAGGTTCGTGTATTTGTTATAAATCAGTCTAATTTGTTTCAAATTACATTTTAAATCTGACTTATTTCATGTCATATCACATTCAAATTTGTTCCATAAATTGTGACTCTTAAATCTAGTTATTTTGTTAATAAATACAATTATTCTAATTCTAAATGATCTGACTCAATAAAATTAAATTGATGCAAATATGTGTATGACACAAGTCATTTTCTGAATGTATTTATGATGAGAGAGACTGTGAGATTGTGGCATTGCTGTCAGACAACTACTGGTTGGACAAGTTTTTGTAATTTTTCAGGTCTTTTATTTATGAATTTGTGAGATTAATCTTGAACAAGAAGAAGGGGGTCAGAGCCGATGCCTGATGTAACCCCACCCCCATCTTGAATCCATCTGTCACTCTTACAGCACACCTCACCATAGTCTCACTGTCCTCACACATGTCCTGCACCACCCTCACATACTTCCCTGCCACTAATGACTTCCTCACACAGTAAAACACTTCCTCTCTTGGCACCCTATCATATGCTTCCTCTAGAGCCACAAAGACACAGTGAAACTCCTTCTGACCTTCTCTATACTTCTCCATCAGCACTCTTAGAGCAAACATTGCTAACATTCTGTTGTGACACTGAGTGTACTGTATAGATTATTTCTCACTCTAGAAATTCTAGAGTTCAAAATTTAGTGAGTCATCCCCACAGGTCACCAGTCCAAAGGAAGTACGTGGGACCTCTTGCATTACTAAAATGTCAATCCCAAGACTGCTAGTCATCTTCACAATAGCTGAAACTTTCATATTGTCCTGTGGGGTTCAAACATTTATGGTTGCAATTCTAATGTTGTTACAGTTATGAGCTCTTGTACGTGATGTTATGGAGGACAGTGATGAACTGTCACAGCCAGTAAGAAACTTGTCGACCTCAGCCTGGCTAGTCACTGAGGGACAAGTCCCTTGTTTACTGGAGCAACATGTGGTGTGGACTACTATAAGAGGACTTCTTCATTGTGCCAACTAGTTACAAACAGCATTTCAGGGCATGCTCCTCTAGATCCACTATGTTCTGCGATATGCAAAGGGGAACCTGGGGGAGGACGTGGATATAGCCCATGACACGGATGGTCTTTTTCAGGGACATTCTGGTGGCTGCTTGGGGTTGGCCATAATTGCGCAGATACATAAGATGAGAGCTGGTGTTCACTTCACTGGAAGCTGGATTTAGGGACCAGTCTAGGATACCTCCAAGACCACTAGGAAGGGTCCTGCTACTCTAGAGACCCTTGTCCTTAATGTTATTGTAATTCTGATCATTTCCAAATCTTTTTATACCCCGTGTACTATATTCTGCAAGCTTAATATAATTATTAATTATGCCCTTTTGCTCATCTCTAATATGCTGACATTTTCTTTCATTTCAAAATAAACACTCTGCCTTTTCCATCTCTGCTTTTGAACGGCATACAGTGTCAAGTTCCCCTTGAAAGGCCCTCAGCCTTCAAGGGAAATTGATGTCTCCATTAGCACTGCGTCATCCAGTCGTCAAAGGGCCGAAGATTAATTGAGAAAAAAAGGAAACGCAACATGTGCCATAAGGGTAACAACAGGCGGGAAATGAATTGGAGCTAATATCTGGAAGCAATCACTGGAGTGTTGGAAGTGACAGAAACATTGGCCACATGGGCCACATGGGCCACTGATGAAAATGAATGGACTGGACAGAAACTTTTAAAAAAAGACCTCTGTGCTGTGGTCCGTAACCCCTGTGCTCCGGTCAACACTGGAGTGTTAGAATCAAAAACTGCAGGAGTTGCTCTCAACTTTTATACTTTTTGATGCTTTTTCAGAAACAATTTGATCAGAGAGGCTTGGATAAATGTTCACATCAACTACTTAACAGTCTGCAAATTCTTCAGGGAAATCTGTCTGAATCAGTGGACAGAAAGCAATACTCTGCCTTCAGGAGGTTCCCTCACTTTTCATTTGCAGATATTAAAGTCAGCACCAGCAGTGAGTCAAAAGGACGGGGACTGGAGTTGACTCAGAGCAGCCTGAGGAGAATCAGGAAAGACAGAGAATTTCCTAAAGCCACTGAGAAAGTTATCAATAGCCAATTACTGTTAGTATGATTAATCAAGGTTAAATTATTCCCATTAACCCAAGTACTGGAGCAGCCTGAGGGTCGTTGCACTCATTATGGGGATTCAGTGGATCTATACACCCTTCTTCCTGTAATTCATTATCGTTACTCAAGAACAATGGACAAAAGAGGAGACAAAAGGCAATAAAGATGACAAAAAGCAGCCAGGAAGACAGAATAACGGCTCAAAATCTAGAGGAAACAGCAGACAAAAATTAGAGTTTTCAGCAGAGTAAAGAATTCAATTGTAGCTCGATCTAAATGTGAAGCCACAGTTAAAAACACAGTTTAATTAAACCCAGAGCGTAGAAGGAGCATAAAGAAAAGTCTGGGACTGATGATATATTTACTTTCTCATCTAAAAACGGTCAAAATAGTTTTCAACCAGAACAAAATCTAATTAACGCTCAATCCAACCCCAGAGCAAAATATGCTGCTGGCTCACATAACAGAATAGGCATTGAGGACCAGCTTATGAGAGAAAAGTTTCAACCGAGGAAACCTTTAAAGACGTCATGGTGGAGATGACAAGCAGGGTTTCTTTTCATATGTAACATCTTATACCCCCTTTACACAGAGGTGGAGATCATTGAGAGACCATTGAGAGAGCTGGACAATTTTTAATCTATCAATAATCTTCAATGATCTCCATAGTTGCTACGGTCACAGTTTTGACTCAGTCCAAAACACACAAGGATCTTCAAAATGATCCCAAAGATCAAAAATTGGCCCAGTCTCTCAAAGATCTCCATGCTGTGTAAAGGGTCCCTTACGGCTTTATATAGTAAAGGCACTACAGCATTAAAGAAACCCCCAAACATAAGTATGGATGCAGAGGAAAACTAACAAGCACCCAATGATTGCCCTAAAAATGAATTGATACCCCCTTTACACAGGGGTGGAGATCTTTGAGAGATGAAAAAAATGGCCAGATCTCTCAAGGATCTTCCAGTGCTCCTTGAGTGCTCAACAGTCTCACTGATCTCCAGATGATCTCTCAGCAATCTTTCAATGATCTCTCAGTGATCCATCAGTGAATGTCAACCCCCCCCCCCCCCGGGAAGGTAGGAGATGACTGAGAGGTCAGTGAGAGATTGCTGAGCATTCGATGAAAGACCAATAGAGTTAATCGAAAGACCGCAGCAGAAACAGCTGAGAGACCACTGAGAGATCAATGAGATTCTTGAGCACTCAGTGACCGTGTTTACATGGTCATGAGTAAACTGATTACTGGAGTAAACCGATAAAGGTAATAAACAGCTTATGGTGTTTACATGCACTGAGTAAACGGTTTACTGGGCAAATGACTAGGTGTGTTAATCTGTTTTCTCATAAACCGATAATGGCCTTTTGACCCTGTTTACATGGTCACAAGTAAACCGATTACTGGAGTAAACCGATAATCGGATTACTCTGTTTACATGACAGTTTGAATAATCAGGTAACTCCAGAAAGCTGATTGTAATTGGTTTATTCGTAACCATGTAAACAGGGTCCTTGAGTGATTGCCTCCATTTGGTGATCACTGAGAGATTGCTTTGGACTGAGTTAAAACTTTGAGGAGACCATGGCAACTGTGGAAATCACTGGAATATCATTAAGAGACCTTGGCAATTGCTGGGTGCTCCCTGAAAGATCATTGAAAGATGTGGTCATTTTTCATCTCTCAATGATCTCTCAATAATCCCCAAAACCTGTGTACAGGGGGTAGAAGAGCACTAGAAACTTCATACAGTCATGTGAAAAAATTAGGACATCCCATTAAATATTCAGTTCTTTATTAAGAAATGTTCACATATCTATGTCTAACCTTGTTTTTGTTTTTATTTGCATTTTTAACATTTGTTTTAACCATTTTAAGTGGGAATGAATGTGGGGGTGTCCTAAAAAAGATGGGGGGCATCCTAATTTATTCCTCACTATTTGTTTAGAATTACATTTTAGAAAATTTGAAAAAAAAACTTTAATTCATTTTCAGTTGTTTAGTTGTATTACATGAATCTCCCAGTATTTTTAACATTGATATTAAATATCCATATGTCCAAATATGTTAAAAAACACACACACAGGCTTATACAAGGTGTCATAATTTTTTCATGACTGTATATACTCAGAAGCTCCCTATCACTCAAGAAATGCTGAATGATCCCTCAATGATCTCTCCTGGTCTTTTAATGATCTCTCAAGGAGCTTTCAAAGATCTTTATAGATTGCCATGAAAGTGGCCCAAAACCGAAATTTTCAGGGCTTTAGGAGATTGTTGAGACATTGGGCCAATTTTTGATCTCTCAATGGTCACCCAATGATCTCTGTGGAGTGTAAAGGGGCCCTAATCAAGAATTGTTACATGCCAAGGTCTCCTCCAGCACTGGCAAGTACCTTTGGGGAACGGGTGTAAGACTGTAAGTGCCATTACTGCTACAACAGTTAACCAGCACAACCTCACAGGCTCAAAACTCCAGCTTCTATTACCCATAATGGGGATCCCAGTGTACTCAATAATGTACTTAATACACTTCCCGAAGACCTCAGCAAGATCCTGCAAAGACCATCCACACTCTGGATGAGTACTAAGGTGGTAATGTGGTGTGAAAGGGCTTTTAAGAACAGAACAAAGCAATCACAACATTCCTCACTCTCCATTTTCACCACCTTCAGCTGTGATTTGAGTCTCCGAAGTCTGGAAGGCAAAGGTTTTTCATGCCGAACCAGAAGAAGAACAATAAAAAAGGTCCTCTATCTTTTTTTGACACACAATTTTCTCCTTTCATCTGAACGGGGGCTCTATGCTGTGATCACTCAGTAGATAAAAATGAAGACGGTTCCCCTCTAAGAAATGTAGCCTGTCAGTACGATGCAGCCGGAGGTATTTATTTTGATTGGCAGATGCATAATTTAAATCCTCATTCACACTCAGTAACATAAACGCCCTTCCAGCTTCTGTGCATGTAACTTTGTATGCATTTTAAGTTGACTGTGCAGAAAATGCAGCGATGCATTGCTTTTTAAAGCTGCTGTCTGGGTGAGAAAAGCCACGATGAAGTGAATCTCCGAGGCAATCCAAGCTGACTCACGTAATTAAAACTACATGAAACACAAGAAAAGGGTGCAAAAATGTTATAGTGTATGCAAAAAAATAGCTCTCCCTATGCAGCCAGGCTCTATATGGTAGACAGAAGAGGGAGGAGCAGAAAGAAATCAAAGAGAGTTGAAGCCGTCACTTCACTGGAGGCCTGAGGACGCAGAGAAGAAGCAGAACTTCAAACGGCATGGTCCATGTTTCCTCGGCACCAAGAGAAGAAGAGTTATCAGCCTGACTCCACGCACAAAACTGACTGGTACAGTAACGTCTGACAGCACAGTGCCATCACCGCTGCTTTTAAACTTTAAACTTTATTTATTTATATCCACCTTATTCCTAGGCCCCATGGTGCCTTGCATGAATTATGGTAGCAACTTCCGGTACTAGTTTAGAACGTATTGTTGTCACTGAAACGGGACACTTTTCCTTGTTAAAAAACAATGACTTTGGCATCAAAAATGCAGGAACACAGCCTTTTGCACCTCAAAACAGTAACATAATCATATCACATCCCACGATTATGGAGGGATGAGAAGATGACCTTAAAAAGTGGCCAGTAGCTCCGTGGACAGTAGCTCTGTTAGTTAGCTCCGCTGCTAACATGCGAACGCTGTAAACAAATAAAAGCTCTGAGATATATCAATGTCTCCACCGAAATAAAGTCGGCTGCATTTTGTTAAAATATGTTGGACATAATCAAATTTAGCTCAGAGCAGACGTAGAGTCCAGTCAGAGCTATAAGGAACCACAACACGGTGCTTGGGCGTTTTAAATTAGGCATAAAACGTCAGATCTGTGACATTCATACAAGTGAAAACATACCTGGTGCTGCTGAGTCTGTACCACCGATCACACCAACAACTCTTTAGTTTTCGGTGCATGATCTACTCATTGCTGTTGAAGCCACAGATTTAGCTGGGCTTATCTGTGAGGAGCCTCACACCACCAACAGCAGCGAGTACCAGAACTATGCAAAAACATTCAAAAATACAAAAACTGCAAGTGCTGAAATTTGCTGCCACTTGAGTGCAAAACACGTATGTGGACTATACATTAAAATGAATTTGAAAAACTTTTAAAAACACTATTTCAAATGCCCCTGCTACTCCAGTCTTGCTGACTGATTTAACACTAGGTCAGCCGAAACCGGAAGCTCCGCCCATAATCGTTCCTACAGTGGCACCCCCAGGAATAAGGTGGATAGCAGCCTTCATACAACAAAGTGCGGCTCAAAGTCCTTTACAGTTAAAAACAATTCCAGATTTAAAAAAAAAAAACAATAAAAAGAGTAAGGCTACTTTCACACTGCAGGTCTTAAAGCTCAATTCTGATTTTTTTTTTCACACGTGACCCATATCTGATCTTTTAATGACAGTCTGAACAGCACAGATCTGATTTTTTCGCACCAGACCCAGGCCACTTTCATATGTGGTTCTAATTCAAATATGTATCTATTTTCCAAAGCGATCTCAGTCTGAAGGTCATGTTGCATGTCATCTGACTTTTTCCTCATTGAAGTGAGACAGACGCTACAATTCTGCAGTGGAGAATGTAGCAAGCATGGCAGACACAACTGATTTGTGCTCTCTTTTGAATCAGTCTTCTTCCCTTTATCACTGGATCATAATTTTGTCGGCTCCGACTGCACAACAACTTCAAAATGTGTGTGTGTGTGGGGGGGGGGGGGGGGGGCTCGGGGCTGAAACCATCAGACAAACAGGCGTACAGTAACGGAACATTTTTTTTTAAAAAAAGTAACGGCACATTTACTGGATGCTGCAAATTCCTTTTCCCACGTAAACAGCACAGTCCTGGCCGTAATAATATCTATAATGTAAAGTTAATACCGACATGACTGGGGAGCAGAATGGCCAGATACGGGGATATGAAAACACACAGTCCAGGAGGGGGGAGACTGTGGCGGCTTCTCCTTCCTGTGCAGGACTGGTGTTACGCTGCTGGTACTAGCCGCGCTGCTTATTACAGCCCTATTTTAATCACAAGGATTATTTATTATTAACCTTATTTATACAGGTAATCCCACTGAGACACTGAGTTTCATTTTCAAGATAGCTGTTCAATCGATCAGTTCTGTTAAAGCAGAGCTGATCACAGCGGTCATCTGGCGTGTAGAGGAATGGTCTCATATTTATTTCACGCATAATCATTTCTGAATGATTTTAACATTTTAGTTTGCTGTGCTGCATCAAGGTGAAGAAGTTCTATCCCCCTCAATCATCCGGGGCTCATATTTACTTCCATAAACAACGCTGTGTCTGACGTTACGCTTCCTTCTGCACATGCGGGTCACTTCATAGCTGCAGACCGTTCACACTGGAGTCTGATGGGGGTCGCATTTAAATTACAACGTGAACACCCACACAAAAAAATCAGATCTCGACAAAAAATCGGAATTGAGCATTAAGACCTGCAGTGTGAACGTAGCCAAAGAGAGCCCTCCCCAAGTCCTCCCCCCCGTCCCCACTCTCGTCCAAGACATCCATCCACCTGACCCCCAGCCCACCCTGTTCAACCCCCCCTTTTCCCTACACACACACAAGTAATAACAAGCATAGTTAAAACATGGCTGAGGACTGAGGACCAGAGAGAGGAAACGCTATCATAGGAGGACCGTCAGCACCAGGAGCCGGTCTCAGCCCACAGCTGCAGAGACGCCGCCACAGAGGCCACTCCGGCGCAGGCAGACAGACGAGTCAACACCACATCCACCAGGCTGTGACTGAACTCCGCCACTCCACCAGGCCAGGGCCACCACCACAGCAGCATCCCCACCACCAGAGCCAATTACAGCTCCCAGTGCTGAGAGCCTCCCAATGAGGAAACACTAGAGCTAAAAATAACATAAGATAAAATACAATAAAATACAATAAGAAGCAGAGTACAATCATGAAAAAAATAAAAATAAAAAGAGAATAAAATGGTTAAAGGAATAATATATATATATTGTATTGCAAAACTGAATTGAAATAATCTAAAAATATAAAGATATATAAATAAATAAATTAGCCAAATAAGTATATAAACAGGAATGATAAAATTAGTTAAAAGCTAAACTAAAAAGATGGGTCTTGAGCCTCCTTTTAAAAATATCAATGCTTTCTGCAGCCCTGAGATCCTCTGGCAGGCCGTTCCACAGACGTGGGCCGAAAAACTCGAACGATGCCTCACCGTGGGTTTTTGTCCTAACTTTAGGTATCATTAAAAGGCCAGTACCAGAGGACCTCAGAGTCCGCGAGGGTTGATGTGGTAAAAGCAGATCAAATAAATAAGAAGGACCAAGACCATTAAGAATTTTATAAACTGATAAAAGAACTTTAAAATAGATTCTATAACTCACAGGGAGCCAATACAGCGATTCTAAAACTGGCCTAATATTGTATGCTCTCTCTTTCCGGTCTTCATCAGCACACGGGCTGCTTTACTACGTCTGCTGAACATACTACTCCTTATTTCAACTCCTACAGTAATTTGTCCTTTTCTAAATAATGGCAGCCTGACAAGAAACAGCATCTGTGTGTCCACAGGATGGCTGCTTTCATCTGTACGTGTGGAGGTGTGTTATACCGTGGATATAAAAAGTGTGCACACCCCTGTTAAAATGCCTGTTTTTTATGGTGTAAAAATATACAATAAGCCGGTTGCACAAGTTTATACAATCTTAAACTAACATTTTCTTGAAGCACATTTCGCTTTAATTACAGCATTCAGTCTTTTTGGGTAGGAGTCTATTCTCATGCTACATCTTAACTTGGCAGTATTTGCCGATTCATCCATGCCAGAGTGCTTTAAATCTGTCAGAAAGTGAGGGCATCGCTTGTTGACGGCAACCGTCAGGTCACCCCACAGAGTAGCAAATGGATTTAACTCGGGGGTCTGGTTAGGTCATTCCAGAGCTGTAATCATCTCCCGGTGAAGACATTCTTTTGTTGATTTGGAGAGATGCTTGGGGTTATTTTCATGCTGGGAGGTGAAACTCATTTTAATTTTCAGTGTTCTACTATATACTTGAAGGTTTCAGGCTAAGATCGACTCATATTTCCCTCCATCTTGAGTACAGTCCCAGTTCCAGCTAAGGAAAACCAAACTCACAGTATGATGCTGCCACCACCATGCTTCACCATGGGTATGGTGTTCTTGTGATGATGCACAATGATGTGTTAAAATGTTTGTTAAAAAAGGATCAAAGACATCCAGATAAGGTGGGAGATTGATGTCACATGTAGTACATAACCAGTACTTCCTAGAATTCTCCACAACTCATTTAGTGTTACTGTAGGCCTCCTGGTCTTCACAGCCTCTCTGACCAGTCTTCTTCTGGTCTTTTAATTGTTGCTTTAATTTTTCATCAGTTTTTGAGGGACATCCAGTGTTTGGTAACATCTCTGTTGTCTCACAGTGTCTCTACTTCTCAGTGAAAATTAATGAAAACCCAAGACATTCAACACAAAACTAAAAACAGGAGTAGAAGCGGTGAGGCATCACACTGAAATACAGGGGCGCCGATATTTCTGATATGACTGTATAGGGTTAAAAACCTGGGGGAGCACCGTGTCATGTAGGCATGGTGATCAGTCCAACCACACTTCTGTCACAATTAGCAATTAAGCCCACACAACAGCTAAAGAGATGTGAACCGCCACTGTAAAGCCAGCAGGAGTTGCAGAGGGGCCAGACATCATCGTAAATGTGCCATGGAATAAACAGAATGATAACATTTAGAAGAG
The DNA here is from genome assembly GCA_020510985.1 of Pholidichthys leucotaenia. NCBI lineage: Eukaryota > Metazoa > Chordata > Actinopteri > Cichliformes > Pholidichthyidae > Pholidichthys > Pholidichthys leucotaenia. Next base: position 283,908,138 of record CM035847.1, on the reverse strand, counting down.
CTGTATTTTCACATCTGCCTGCATTCTTCTGCCAAACTCTACATTGTCAAATTGGTCATCATCCCATTGCTGCTGTTAAGCAGTCATTTATGCAGCCAGCTGTTAGTAGATGGAGAGGCTCCAGGTGGTGGTGAAAGTCTTGACTTCAAGGGCCCAGTGCCGTGTGTGTGTGTGTGTGTGTGTGTGTGTGTGTGTGTGTGTGTGTGTGTGTGTGTGTGTGTGTGTTTATTACACTGTTTCATGGGTGTAATTACCAGCTGCAACTTTTGTTCATCACCTCCCTTTTCTTTCATACAAGGCCATGTAAAACTGTTAAAAGCTGTGTATGTATGTCCCAATCTAGACAAAAGTTAGCAGTGAAACCTCATCTGGTGGTCATGATGAAAGTTCAGTCACGTCTCCCAGACAGAGTAAAGGCCTCGGAGGAGAAGACTCTGGCCACAGATCAAAAGTGATGCCTTTATCTGGTTTGATAGTGGAGCGACAGAGACAAATGGAGTCATTTTCACTTTGATAATCCTCAATAATTCACCTCACAACCTCTGTGCTGGAATCGGAGGAGGAGCACATTAGAGGGACGACACTCTTTGAAGGCAGGCGATTAGGTGTGTGGAAGGAAGAGCAGGACGTGTGTGTGTGTGTGTGTGTGTGTTGATTAGCTGTCTGTAATCTTTGTGTCGCCTTCAATGCTATTCAGTGCCGTGTCTAGCAATGGTTTATGATTTTTCTTCCCTTTTTAATTTTTTCTATGCTGGGTCTTGAATCAATCAACCAACCAGCAGCTGCTTGTTAGAGAAGCCCTGACTGATCTCACAGCACCTGCTCGGAGCAGGACTTCTGACAGTCAGCACTTCTTCAGGGGACATCTTCAACTGAATTTCAGCAAATTAGCATGGCAGCTGGGCAAACTTAGAAAGTCTAAATTGCTGTGCTGCCAGTGAGGGGTGAAGAAGAAAACGATTGCAGATATAAATCAGAAGTTTAATTAGATATTCAACAAAGTTTTGCACATATTTGAAGTGAGGGACTTGAGTCAGATGATGAGTTAAATTTGAGGACTTGAGAATTGCTTGGTCAGCATTAGTAAAACACCTGAATAATCTTGGTTTGATTGTAGAGTTAAATTAGACCTCAGACAGGGGGGTGTATCCCTCTGTTATGCACTTTTCCCACATGTTGACTGGGGGTGGGACAAAAAAATCGATTCAGTGATGGATCGCGATACTTGACACTACTGATGATGCACCGATCCCTCAACTCATCGATCAATCTTTTATTAACTATATATACTGTATATATATATACTCACGCACACACACACACACACACACACACACACACACACACACACACACACACACACACACACACAGAGTGTTGTGAAAAGGTGTTTGCCCCCTTCCTGATTTCTCATTTTTTTTGTATGTTTGTCACACTTAAATGTTTCAGACCGTCAAACAAATTTAAATATTAGACAAAGATAACACAAGTAAACACAAAATGCAGTTTTTAAATGAAGGTGTTTATTATTAAGGGGGAAAAAATCCAAACCTACATGGCTCTGTGTGAAAAAGTGAACATAAATTAACTGTGGTTTATCACATCTTTGAAAAGCTGAGTTCAATTTCTCTAGCTGCACCCAGGCCTGACTACTGCCATGCCTGTTCTCAATCAAGAAATCACCTAAATAGGACCTGCCTGACAAAGTGAAGTCGACCAAAAGATCCTCAAAAGCTAGACACCATGCTGCCATCCAAAGAAATTCAGGAACAAATGAGAAACAAAGCAACTGAGATCTATCAGTCTGGAAAAGGTTATAAAGCCATTTCTAAAGCTTTGGGACTCCAGTGAACCACAGTGAGAGCCATTATCCACAAATGGCAAAAACATGGAACAGTGGTGAACCTTCCCTAGAGTGGCTGGCTGACCAAAATGACTCTTTTTGGTCGGCCGGCATGGTGTTTTGATAAAACACAGTGGACAAAAACCAGCAGATGACCTCTGTTCAGATAAAAGTAAATTTTGCATTTCATTTGGAAATCAAAGTCCCAGAGTCTGGAAAAAGAGTGGAGAGGCACAGAATCTAAGTTGCTTGAGGTTTAGTGTGAAGTTTCCACAGTCAGTGATGATTTGAGGAGCCATGCCATCTGCTGGTATTGGTCCACTGTGTTTTATCAAGACCAAAGTCAGTGCAGTCGTCTACCAGGAAATTTTAGAGCACTTCATGCTTCCCTCTGCTGACAAGCTTTATGGAGAAGCTGATTTCATTTTCCAGCAGGACTTGGCACCTCCCCCCCCCCCACACACACACACTGCCAAAAGTATCAAAACCTGGTTTATTGACCATGGCATCACTGTGTTTGATTGGCCAGCAAACTCTCCTGACCTAAACCCCATAGAGAATCTATGGAGGATTGTCAAGTGGAAGATGAGAGACACCAGACCCAACAATGCAGATGAGCTGAAGGTCACTATCAAAGCAGCCTGGACCTTCATAACACCTCAGCAGTGCCACAGGCTGATCACCTCCATGCTACGCCACATTGATACAGTAATTAATCCAAAAGGAGCCCCGACCAAGTATTGAGTGTGTACATGGACATACTTTTCAGTCAGCCAATATTTCTATTAAAAAAACTATTTTTTTAAAATTAATTTTATGCAATATTCTAATTTTTTGAGAAACTGAATTTGGGGTTTCATGGGCTGTAAGCCATAATCATCAAACTTAAAATAAATAAACACTTGAAATATATCACTCTCTGTGTAATGACTCCATATAATATAGAAGTTTATTTTTTTTAATTGAATTACCTAAATAAATCAACTTTTTGTTGACATTCTAATTTAATGGCATGCACCTGTATGTCGTTGTCTCACCCACACTTCCGTTAGTCTGTAATTCTGTGCTAAAGCCAGCTGTGTGCTTTGCCTTCCATTTAGCCCTCGAGCTGAATTGTTTTCTGTTCTGTTCTGTATTAAATTAGGGTTTATCAAATCTGCCTCGCATGTGGGTCCCTGTCCTCTCCTTTGCCCCGGAGGGGCAATCCTGACAATCTCAGCGTATTTACACCTGTTCTGATAGAGTCAACACCACTAATACAGCCTTTACACAGGGAACGAGATTGTTGAGAGATCATTGAGTAATGACAAAATGGCCAGAGCTCCAAACGATCTTTCAATGATCTCTCAGCAATCGCCAAGATCTCTCAATGATCTTCAGTGATCGACATGGTCCTCAAAGCTTTTGACTCATTCCAAAATAATCTCTCAACGATCTCCACCCTTGTGTAAAGGGGGTATTAAACACAGCACAAGTAACTAGTCCAGCATTCAGTAACTGGCCTATAGCTTGTATAAAGCCAGTTTTCCATAGTGCATAATGGTAAAATCAGCATTCAGATTGGATAAAATCCACCTTTTACGTTCTCTGACACTGGTCTGATTATTTGTGGCAAAACATGTCATAGCCTGAAATAAATATATATATACAGTATATATATATATATATATATTTATTTATTTATTTATTTATTTTATTTTTTTAATGAAAAGAGTAAGTATTCGAGATTTATTGTACAGTGACAAAACAGGAAGAAGGTGACTGTTGTGAGCCGACCACACCTTGTTCTGCTGAAATGAAGGAAACTGGAGCCCCTTTATCAGAGGAGTCTAAGAAGAAAATAAAATTTGATTCATACCTCCCGTACAAAACTACAGTTCGTGGGTTAGGCGACACAGAAAAGGAAAATGGATGTGGTGAGCTACCACTTAAAGAGAAAGGGTGGTGAACCGGGAAATGTAATCTGTGCTGCCTTTAAAAAAGGTCGCAGTACTCTTCAGAGTTATAAAAGCAGTGTGGTTCAGTGCTGAACTTTTAAAGCTTGCTTTTATCCTTTGTCAGTCTTTCACATGACTAACACTGTCTGCTGTTCTTTTTATCAGCATGCCTTCATATCTTTGGGGCACAATAACGTCAGAGTTATTCATCACTCAAATATAAAACATTATTGTCCATAACATCTACCACAGAAGACACAGAATTCAAAAGATAGCTTTATAGTCATATTTCACATTACATCATATGGTCTTTAGGTATTTTTTTCTGTCAGCGATACAAGTTTCATCTTGACTCAGATCCATTAATCTTTCTCTTGTCTGTCCTTTGCACCAGGGCACAGTTTGGCTTCTTAATGACTTTGGCACAACTCCTCTATGATGAATAATACAGACGCCTGAATGATTTTTCTAGAGCAGGGGTGTCCAACCATGTGCCATGGAGAGCCAAGACCCTGCAGGTTTTACCTCCAACCAGTGTCTTCAACAGCAGATTTCTGTGAACTTCTTCCCACTGATTGCTGATAAGTGAAAACACCTGCTGAAGAGACTGGGTAGAAGAGAAAACCTGCAGGGTCTTGGCTCTCCATGGCACATGGTTGGACACCCCTGTTCTAGAGGCTAGTGAAAACAGGTTAATATTTATATTGGCCCCTTCACAGTTATCGTTAACGTGTGAGAAACGAGTTATTCACATACTTTGGAATTGTTTCACAGCATATTATAACATAGTGATGATATCCAGTTATCACCATTCAGTAACCTTATTCTTGGAAATAAATTAGATCTAGAAAAAGCCAACTAATTTATGCAACTGAACTGACAAAAAACAGGGAGAAAAAAAATTATCAGGACATGAAATATTCAAGTTCAGAATAGCCAGAGCTCTTAATGTGATTTTCGGGGGTTTCCCATTTATTTTTAGTGCAGTTTGTAACATATGGATTACAAAGCCTGTTTGCCCAACGCCTTCCTGCACAGGAGTTCTCCTGTCTTACAGAAGCTAGGACTGCAGCCCTGCCTGAAAAGCCTTGCTGGCACACACGTATCCTCGGAGAAGAGCAGGTTTCCCACTGGACCTCAGAACTCACGTGCTGTCGTTACAGTACAGGTAGCTCAGCTCACGAGCTAGTTAGCAGCCCAACCTTGATTTTCAGAGCTCTTCTCTCTAAACTCTCATCACCTGTGGTCTCAATTCATTAAGGAATCCACAGTCAATAAAACATTCACATCTATCTGGCCAATTTTTGTTATTTTTCTCCAGGACTGGGACCATTAGTATGTCAAACCTAGCAATGTAAATCAGCGCAACCAGGGATTTTCTGTGATTATTACGCCATCAGGGACTGGTCATATACAATCAATAAGCCAATCCATCCAAATAATGCTTTATTTGGATTTTTTAACATTCAGCCAGTATTAGTTACTTAGTCTGACAACCAAAAATAAAAAGCTGCTGTTAGTCTTGAACAAGGCATCACCCTCAACACAGAGAACTCAGAGAAATTTTGACCTGGAGCTCATTAGCATCAGTGTTGCCGGATGGGAAATGTTGAAGTATTGTACCAGTGGCTTAAAATTATCATATTTTGAGGAAAATTATCGCACACACCCGGCTTTCATTCTGACATGGACTCGGGACCATCTGTTTCAGTAACACATTAACACAGATTGTGCATATTGCAGCCTATAACACAATTTTACCTTTAAATAATCTAACAGATCGGTTGGAAAAAAGCGCCTCTACCTGTGTGGAGTACAGGATGAGCCTGTACTGAATGGCCCAAAATATCAGTCGTACTTACCTATCATCTGGTCAGTCACTGCAACAGATACTGGAGTCAGTTTGTCTTGGCCTGTCCTTGCCACTGACAATACCTCTATCTGCCAAGAATGTGCCGCTAGTCCAACAAAAGCTAGCGGTACTCAAATACTTTGCAAGCAGTTTCATGAAATGGTCAGTAAGAAAGCAACTCATACCAGCTTGCATGTCGCCCAGGCTAACAAGGCCAGGAGTTCCTGGCAGCGGAGGGCCAAGGACAGAGCTGCGTGGAGGAATCTGATCAGACCTAAATGAAACAGTCATTGTTGCCCCCGACAGACTGCTATGATGATGATGAGGACTTAACTACAGTATCTTCTATATGCCTTCTGTTGAATCATCATATATCAAGGTCTTGCCTCATTAATATTTTGAGAAGTACTCTGTTTATACATTAGGAATAAACAATCAATCCACCTAAACTACTGCTAAAATGCCTCTGAAAATTGAAGCAGAAACCTGTTTCACAGTTTTATTGAGAACCACAATCCAGCGACATTTTTGCAGACATTTGCATGTTGCAGCAGCGACAGAAAGATTTAGTACTAATGCCAACAACAGGTTTGAAGCACCCAATAAAACTGGGGTCTGCCCCCCCCCTTTGTTTCTCAACCTGCTCGTGATGTTGCTCACTTTTTGAGTTTGCCATGCCTGCATTAGTGCTGTAACGTACACAGACGATTCAATCGACTGTACTAGTTTTTATGGGTGAACATACTGTACTGAATCACTCACCGGAGCTGTAGTGGAAGCTGGGATCAGCAGCTGAATCCCCCACCTGAGCAGCAAATGAGCCCCACCCGCTCGGTTCAGCCGACTCTCAGTTCAGTGAGTGGTAGGCAGTTAGAGCTCCAGTACAGCACTGAGTGTCAGGAACCGAGTCGGCTTGGCTTCTCCCGGCTGGGCCCTGGCCGCTCTATGGGTACGTGCCACATTGTATGTATGTTAGTATGTATTTCTGTGTGCTTTACCATGCCCATAGCCACTGCCTTCTAGCCGGCAGCGGGGAGGCAGCCTCTTGCGCTCACGCTGGAGTGAGCACTGTCTAGCTGTCTGCCAGTCGGACCACGCCCCCTCTCTATTGCTACCAGCTGTTCCCACTCCCATATGCCATCTTCCCGCTCCTCGCCCAGGTGTAACTAATTTGGGAAACCAGCAATCCATGTTTTTAAGGAGCCTGTCTCCAGTCATGCATTGCTGGGTCACTGTACTCCGTCGACGGTTTTTGTATCAACTAAGGACTGTGTTTCACCGTTTGGTTTCGGACTTACTCGGACAGCTCCAGTCTTGTGAGTATTATCTGTGTGGTCTTTCCCCGGTCTTCTCACCCAGACTGTTGAGCGTCCTGGAGGACTCCATAGCCAGTGTGACTTGTAGAAACTGTGACTGTTTGCCTGCTCGCCATTTTAATAAATGTGTGTGGTGTTAACCTGCGCTTAAATCCTCGTCCTTTCTCCCCTCGCCGTGCGCATTGGTTCATGACACAGTGATTCAGTGTAACACAAACAGATTTTTTTAGCTTGACTCGGCACGTTTCATTGAACTGTGGACCCCATCACTAACCTCCATCCAAGGCTGCCTCTCTCCTATTGCAACACGAGTCTTCCGTCTTCTTTTCCACACAGCCCACACATGTGAGATGATGCATAAAAACAAACGAAGTATGTGAATGCAGGATCTGTATTCTGATTGTGTTTGCTGATGTATTAACGCAGCCATGTAATGAAGGGGTCAAATTATTGTACATTAGGGGAATTTTGAAATTACTGATCATACATCGTACAGAGGGCAAAATTATGGTACAAATACGATAATTATCATACAAATACAACAATTATCTTACGTCTGGCAACACTGATTAGCATTTAAAGCTACAGTGGTGTGAAAAAGTGTTTGCCCCCTTCCTGATTTCTCATTTTTTTGTATGTTTGTCACTTAAATGTTTCAGATCATCAAACAAATTTAAATATCAGACAAAGATAGCACAAGTAAACACAAAATGCAGTTTTTAAATGAAGGTGTTTATTATTAAGGGGAAAAAAAATCCAAACCTACATGGCCCTGTGTGAAAAAGTGATTGCCCCCTAAACCTAATAACTGGCTGGGCCACCCTTTGCAGCAACAACTGCAATCAAGTATTTGCAATAACTGGCAATGAGTCTTTCACAGCGATGTGGAGGAATTTTGGCCCACACATCTTTGCAGAATTGTTGTAATTCAGCCACAATGGAAGATTTTTGAGCATGAACCGCCTTTTTAAGGTCATGCCACAACATCTCAATCGGATTCAGGTCAAAACTTTGACTAGGCCACTCCAAAGTCTCCATTTTGTTTTTCTTAAGGCATTCAGAGGTGGATTTGCTGGTGTGTTTTGGATCATTGTCCTGCTGCAGAACCCAAGTGTGCTTCAGCTTGAGGTCACAAACAGATGACCGGACATTCTCCTTCAGGATTTTTTGGTAGACAGCAGAATTTATGGTTCCATTTACCACAGCAAATCTTCCAGGTCCTGAAGCAGCAAAACAGACCCAGACCATCACACTACCACCACCATATTTTACTGTTGGTATGATGTTCCTTTTCCGAAATGCTGTGTTACTTTTCCGCTGAACATAATGGGACACACACCTTCCACAAAATTCAACTTTTGTCTCATCAGTCCACAGAGTATTTTCCCAAAAGTCTTGGGGATCATCAAGATGTTTTCTGGCAAAATTGAGACGAGCCTTTATGTTCTTTTTGCTCAGCGGTGATTTTCGTCTTGAACTGTGCCATGCCGGCCATTTTTGCCCAGTCTGTTTCTTATGGTGGAGTCATAAACACTGAACTTAATTGAGGCAAACGAGGCCTGCAGTTCTTTGGAAGTTGTTGTGGAGTCTTTGTGATCTCTTGGATGAGTTGTCACTGTGCTCTTGGGGTAATTTTGGTTGGCTGGCCACTCTAGGGAAGGTTCACCACTGTTCCATGTTTTCACCATTTGTGGATAATGACACTCACTGTGGTTCGCTGGAGTCCAAAAGCTTTAGAAATGGCTTTATAACCTTTTCCAGAATGATAGATCTCTATTACTTTGTTTCTCATTTGTTCCTGAATTTCTTTGGATTGCAGCATGATGTCTAGATTTTGAGGATCCTTTGGTCTACTTCACTTTATCAGGCAGGTCCTATTTAAGCCACTTCTTGATTGAGAACAGATGTGGTAATAATCAGGCCTGAAAATCGAAAATCGAACTCAGCTTTCCAAAGATGTGATAAACCACAGTTAATTTAAGTTCACTTTTTCACACAGGGCCATGTAGGTTTGGATTTTTTCCCCCCTTAATAATAAACAACTTCATTTAAAAACTGCATTTTGTGTTTATTTGTGTTATCTTTGTCTAATACTTAAATTTGTTTGATGATCTGAAACATTTAAGTGTGACAAACATACAAAAAAAATTGAGAAATCAGGAAACACTTTTTCACACCACTGTATCTATCTATTTATTTATCTATGTATCTGTCTAATGCTCAGGTAAGTATAAAGAGGTTTCAGATTACAGCGGTGGCTAACCCTGACATCTGATGGAAATGCTGAGTGTGCACACTACACTGGATTCATAGTTGCATCTTTTTGCATATGTGAATTTTTATTTCTGTTAAAGACCAATCACTGTGCATTTATTAAACTTTGTTATATTTTTGTGAATTCAAAAAAGCACACATTCATAATGTTCATTCTGTTTGCATTGTTTTTATACATAACTAGCTATCCAGAGCATGTGTATTTATATTATAACGTGATTTGAAATAAGAACATACCTGAGTGAAAATGTAGAGAGCACACTCTTATTGACTCTGAGATGTTGTCAAGATGATCTTTTTGCATCTTACTGCTCACACCCAGGCCATCCTGCGTCTCCCTGTTATCTCGCTCATCTGCTCTCCCTCTCTTTGCTTCCAAGTACAGAATCAGTAGATTCTGATGGTTAATTTTTTTTTTTTTTTTTTTTTTGTGCGCTGGTCATAGGAGCTGCAACACAACAATACTGAATCCTTTCTGATTTTAGGAAGAACACAACCGCTGACAAAAAAAGAAAAACAAACCCACTTCAATAGCGACTCCTCCATCTGTTCTGCTACATGCTGCAGGTGCTGCACCTACACTCCCAACATGGAGGATCTATCCCCCAATTCATTGCGGCGGTGACATCAGTCCCCATTCTCTATAGGCTACCTTTAGCACGCCTTCCATCTACATGACAGACAGCTAGGTGGCCCAATAATAGAGCAGTGAACGGTTCTCAAGGAAGGTGGTGGGTTGGCTCAAAAAAAGGCTCTGTTTTTTTGTTTTTTTTAAGAGAACTGATTTTTGCAAATTTTGGGCTAATTAGGTGGCCAGTAAACTAATTTCAGAAAGTTAAAACCTACAAAGATACCATTTCTCAGTCAATGACCCCTTTAAATTCCAGGTTGTAAGGCAGCAAAATAGAGAGTATGCCAAGATAGGGAATCCAGGTGCTTCTCAATTAATTACAATATAATCAAAAAGTTAATTTATTTAAGAAATTCAATTCAAAAAGTGAAACTCATAGTTTCATTACACATATATTTCAAGTGTTTATGTCTTAATTTATATAATATTCTAATTTCTGAGAAACTGAATTTTGGCTTTTCATTAGCTGGGAGCCATAAGTCATTAAGATTAAAAGAAATAAATGCTTGAAATATATCACAGTGTGTGCAATAAATCTGTATATTAGTGTCACTTTTTGAATTGAATTACTGAAATAAATTATCTTTTTGATCATATTCTAATTCATTGAGAAGCACCTGTACGTCACTGTAAGTAGAAAAAAAAAAAGCATTTCAGTGAATATCAGAAAAGATACAGAAAAACCCCAAGTGCTAATTAATTTATCCAAATAACAACAATACCAAGGAAATCATGGGATAAGAACACATACATTAAATATTGTGTTTATCACAAGTTCTGACCAAGTTTGGAGAAGTTCTGAATTATATGATTTGCATTTCTGCTATTCTTGTTATGAGGCACTCCAAGTCCACTGTACTTGGGTCACTTTGCATAAATTAGCATCTCAACGATGAGTCACAATGCTGCTCGGGGATTAATTAGTACAATGCAAAGGTACACTGACCTGTAATTAAAAGCACACAGAAGGGCTTTGATCCTCTAAAGTAAGTATTTCATACTTCTTCAGTAGTTATTATTCACAAGAATTAAGTTCTTGTGACAAATGGGAACACCACAAAATGTCAGTCAAACCTTGGAAAACATCATCACTATATAAAACTGGAGGAAAAAGTCTAATTTATATCATAAATGTAGATATAGTAACTTGTTTATCATTTCTTCTTTTGGTTTCATCTGCCTGCTAATTATCAGGCAGAAGAAAATAAAATGTTTGCAGTTGTTCAACTGCACAGTCATAATTACCCAATGGGATAATTAGATACATTAACAAACTGTTCAAAGCAGATACGAGTGAGTAGGACAGCAAGTGTGTGACAGCAAGTGAATCATTATCCCGTCACCCCAGCTGGTGAGGATGTGACACTTCGCCTGATATTGCTGGAATGAGAAAACCTCTCAGCCCAGACAGGAGCCGAGCTACTCACAGGGCTCCAGAAGACATAATCGGAGGTACAGACCTGTTCGGGCTCCGCCTGTGCCACAACTCCCACTGAGCGAATCCCGCTCTGCTCCAACGGAGACGGCTGCCCAAAACAAATGCTGTCAGAAGGAGGAAAATGGAATCCGTGAACCCCCTTCAAAAGCTTTGATAATGTGGATTTTTAAAAGGGTTACACAAAACCCTCCAGCTGAGTCACAATTGTGCTTTTGTCCCACCCTTGTCATGACTTAGGTTTTATTGAAAATCTTGTGGAGTAATACAGATCTGGAATTTGCAGTAAAGGCAGTTGATCAGTCACAAACTCATGGAGCTTCTCTGTCTCCGATGACACTACAGCAGTGCTGAAATTTTCATTATGGTGTTTTGCAATGCACTGTGGTCATTGTTATCATTCCTTATATTCAGATCATAAAATTAATATGCTGTAGAAAGATGGCAAAAAACTAATGAACTTTGTCAACTATGTTAATGTTGTTGCAGAGTTCTTGGGGGAAAAGATTATCAAAGTAATGTTAGCTTACATAGGTCCCATTCTCTGAAAAACTTCTGATGTGATTATCAAAAAAACATCAAAACGCTCACTTCTCTTAAAAAAATATACACAGCCTTTATATTGCTTCTATGCCCGATTAGCCATTTTAACTCTTCTGGGTTTGTTCCTCTACGGCAGTGGTTCTCAGTTGTTTTCTGTTGAGCCTCCCTAGGAAGCAGTAAAAATTTCATGCCCCTCCTCTTCCTACTACTATAAATCGTATTGTGTTTGTCTATAAAATTGTTACAAGTACACTTCTGCATAACATTGTTTGCTTAAAGATGAATATGATTGCAATCAGTCTCCAGGAAATACAAACTTACAACTTAGTGTTTTTTGGTTTATTGAAGCAGCATTCGCCACAGCATGGGGCGGCTGTGGCACAGGTGTAGTGTGGCCGACTGCTGATCGGAGGGTCAGGGGTTCGATTCCCACTCTGTCTGCAGTCTGCATGTCAAAGTGTCCTTGAGCAAGACACTGAACCCCTAGTTGCTCCTGGTGGTCAGGCTAGCGCCTCTGTGTGTATGGCAGTCCTGCCGCCAACAGTGTGTGAATGGGTGGATAGCAGGATCTCTAAAGCGTTTTGGTCTTCCAGAGATGAGAACAAGCACTATATAAGTGAACGCCATTTACCATTCACGAAGCAGGATGCTTGTTGGCGATATTCAGCCAATTTTCATTGAAAAAACTGAAGCAGCTTATCAGCGTGATTATGATGTAACATTTGTAAGTGCCACCTTAATTTATTTGGCTTCATACTGGCCGTGGCCAAAACTTTTAAACACAACACACACTGATCTTTCTTCCTCTCCCACCGTGGTAACCGTGAAGCCAAGTGCTTCATATGCGTCATCATACTTCCTTGTTTTAGCTTTCAGAAGACTTCTGTTTTTCTCATTACCTTTATCTTTTCTTTTCATTCCCGTCAGTAACTTCTCCATGGTTTCTTCTCTCTGTTGATTCACCATGTATCTCTTCCTCTGTGCAGTTATTAGAGTTTAATGGCACACCACATGTAGGCATGAAAATAGGCATGTAGGCACATGTAGGTATGAAACTTTCTACTGCAGCGGGTGTGCAATTACGCTTTGTTTTGGGACGGCAATGAACGTGCATGTTCTCCAGGGTCTGAAGAAAGAAACTGAGGGTAAAGGTGATGGACTGGCCAAGCATGCCTCCAGACCTAAACCCTATTGAGCATCTGTAGGGCATCCTCAAACGGAAGGTGGAGGAGCGCAAGGTCTCTAACATCCACCAGCTCTATGATGTCATCATGGAGTAGTGGAAGAGGATTCTAGTGGCAACCTGTGAAGCTCTAGTGAACTCCATGCCCAAGAGAGTTAAGGCAGTACTGGAAAATAATGGTGGTCACACAAAATATTGACACTTTGGGCACAATTTGGACATTTTCACTTAGGGGTGTACTCACTTTTGTTGCCAGCAGTCCAGACATTAATGGCTGTGTGTTGAGTTATTTTGAGGGGACAGAAAATTTACACTGTTATTCAAGCTATACACTGACTACTTTACATTGTATCAAAGTGTCATATCTTCCGTGTTGTCCCATGGAAAGATATAATAAAATATTTACAAAAATGTGAGGGGTGTACTCACTTTTGTGAGATACTGTATATGATGTGCTGCCTTCTTTTAATTCTTGAAGACCATGGTATATTTTAGAAATGTATCTGACCCCTGGGATTGCTTTATATAAGCTAAGTGAAGATAAGATAAGCCTTCATTAGTCTCACAATGGGGAAATTCCAGGATTACAGCAGCAAAGGGATAGCAGCACTCAGAGCAATAGTAAATAATTACTGCTTTGGCTAACCAGCCAAAGCAGTAAATGAATATACATATGTACACAGTTATATACACAGTTCAGGAGCATTGCAGCTAGATGTATAAACAGCATTACAGTTCGTTAAATTACCCTGCAGAATATGAATATGCACCCAGACAGTATATTTTGCATTTTGATCAACAGTGTTGTTGCCACCCTCAATAATGATTGTTATTGTTCTAGTTGTGTGCTGGAGGGGACGATCTCTATTGTGCAAAGTTGTTATATTTAATACATTTAATGCAACCTCTATGAGAAGCCCTGGTTAGGTTATAAAGTCTGACAGCCGTGGGTAGGAAGGACCTGTGGAACCTCTCTGTCATGCACCTAGGATGGCACAGCCTACTGCTAAATGAGCTCCTCGGTGCGTTCAGCGTGTCCCACATGGGGTGGGACTTGGACTCCAGCAGAGATGACAGCTTAGCCACCATCCTCCTCTCTCCTGTCTCCTCCACTGGGTCAAGGCATCACCCCAGAACAGAGCTAGCTTTTTTGATCAGCCTGTTCAGTCTCTTCCTGTTGGTTGCCATGATGCCACTGCCCCAGCAGACCACTCCAAATGTGATGGCTGATGCCACCACCAAATTGTAGAAGGTCTCCAGGAGTGCCCCTTGCACTCCCAAAGACCTGAGTCTCCTCAGAAGGAACAGCCTGCACTGCCCCGTCTTGTAGAGCACGGTGGTGTTGTGTGTCCAGTCCAGTTTATTATTCAGGTGAACACCCAGGTACTTGTAAGATGTCACCATTTCAACGTCGGTTCTCTGGATGTTTACCGGTGCTGTGGGGGGTTGTCCTCACCTGCGGCAGTCCACCACCAGTTTCTTGGTTTTCCTCACTTTGATCTGGAGACAGTTCCGCAGGCACCAGTCCACAAAGTCCTGGATAAGTTCTCTGTACTCCGCATCATCCCCATTAGAGATGAGGCTGACGATCGCAGAGTCGTCAGAGAACTTCTGTAGATGGAAGTGTGGAGTGCTGTGTGAAAAGTCAGCAGTGTAGAGGGTGAACAGGAAGAGAGTTAGAACTGTTCCCTGGGGGGGGCCTCTACTGTAGATGATGGTATCAGACACACAGTCCTGGGTTCTCACAAACTGGTTGGTTTGTGAGATAGTCCAAGATCCACGATGACAGGTGCTGGTCCACCCCTGCACACAGCAGCTTGTCCCTCAGGATCACTGGTTGGATGGTGTTGAAAGCACTGGAGAAATCAAAGAACATGATCCTCACAGTGCTCCCAGGCTTCTCCAGGTGGGACAGGGAACAATGTAGGAGGAAGATCACTGCATCCTCCACCCTGATGCAATGCTGGTAGGCAAACTGAAGTGGATCCATCGCTGGTCCCACCAGGGGGCAGAGGTTGGCGAGGAGTAGCCTCTCCAGGATTTTCATTAGGTGTGGTGTGAGGGCCACTGGTCTGTAGCTGTTCAGGTCCTTCGGGTGCGGGGTCTTCGGTACGGGTACGACACAGGATGTTTTCCAGAGCTGTGGTACCCTCCCCAGCTTCAAGCTCAGACTGAAGATGTGCTCCATGATCCCACACAGCTGGTCTGCACAGGACTTGAGGAGCCTTGAGCTGATGCCATGCAGACCTGCAGCCTTTCTCACCTTGATCTTCTTCAGCGCAGCTCTCACTTGGGTCTTAGTGAGGGTCAGATTGGGGCAGGGGGGCTGTGTGCTGGGAAGGGGGAATGTTGGGTCTGTGGGGGGAAAACAGCGGGGGATGTATGGGAGGTGGGGGGAATTCCAGAAACCCCAGTACCATCAGCCAAAAACAAAAAGAACACACAAGGGAACCCCTCCCCCCCAGCAACAAACAATTACCCAGGGTGGGAGGTGGGGGAAAACCGGCTAGGATGGAAGCAACCAGTGACAAATACAACACATGATAAGCAAGTCAAGAACAGTGACCCTCCTAACAGCCCCCACCTAGGACACTAACCCCCCTCCCCAGAAGTCCAAAGTTCAGGGGGTCGACCAGAGTCCCAGGCCCCCAGCATGGGGAGGGGTGACTGATCGGGTGGCCTGCCCAAGTCCCATGTCCAGCAGGCGGCCCGCAGAATAGCGTTCGGTGGCCTGCCCAGGCCGATGGGCCACCCGACCCAAAAGCCAAGTCTTTCAGGTGGCCGACCAGTGTGTTGGAGCCACCAGAACCAGAGGGGAAGGCGAAGAGGCAGCCTACCCACCCGGGAATGTCGGTGACCAAACCAAGGGACAGGGGCCCCCCTGCCCTCCGAAGCTTGGAGCGGGGGTACCGTAGCACCTGTGATGGTCCCAGTCTGGGATGTGGCTGCACCCGCGATGGTCCCGGTCTGGGACATGGCTGCACCCGCGATGGTCCCAGTCTGGGACGTGGCTGCACCCGCGGTGGACCCCGGCTGGAGCTCTGCTGTACTGGCGGTGGACCCCGGCCGAAGCTCTGCTGCACCGGCGGTGGACTCCGGCTGGAGCTCTGCTGCACCGGTGGTGGATTCCGGCTGGAGCTCTGCTGCACCAGCGGTGGACTCCAGCTGGAGCACTGTTGTATCTGCGGTGGTCCCCATCAGGGGCCTCATTGCTCCCGCGGGGGCCTCCCCAGCGAGGGAGGTAATGCTCCTCACAACCCCTGGCACTGGGCCCCCATCCTTGGCGGCTTCTGGTGAGATCAGCTGCTCTCTGGTGACTCTGGCAGGGGGCTCCGAACCCGGAGGGAGAGAAACAGAGACCAGGTCAGGGTCGCCGGCATCGGCAGAGCCCAGTGAGGCAGCCCCGAGGGCTACTACGAGCTGCCCCGGGCCCTCCTTGCCATGAGTCGGGCAGTGTGACATCGACATTGACATTACTGACATAATGGAGAGCACTTGCCTAAACTCGGGCTCCACCGCCATCCAGGACTCCGGCAACTTGGGGTACGTGGATTCTGTCGGTTTGCCCAGTGCTGTACCCTGGTCATCTTCCTCTGGGACCGCTAGTCCCGCGTCGTCGTCCGTAGGCAACCCCGGTAGTGGCAGCTCCTCTCCAAGCTGGGCAGCGGATCACCCATGCAAAGAAGCTCCGTGTCCTCTGGGGAAGCAAGCGGAGTGGCCGCGAGGAGCTCGAGCGAGATCCTCATCCGATTCCTCACATGGCATGGTGAAGATGTCCCGGAGGATCTCCATTGCCTCGGGTTGGTCCCAGAGGCTGTCTTGCTCCATTACCCTCGTGCTGTGTCCTGAGCCTGCCAAACAATATGAGAGGAACAGGGCTTCTGCGTCCATGAGTAAACCTCCTCCTGGAAGCACAGTGAGTGCAGCTCCCTCTCCACCTCCCACTCCAGCTCCCTCTCCATCAGAACCACCATGTTGACACTCGGGGAGGAAAGAAAAGAGGGTGGAAAGAAGGAAAAAAGGAAAAAAACACACATTTACTCTGCTGGGTTTTTTTCTGTATGTTTGGGCATTCTGTCATAATTCCCCGTGCGCCATTATGTGGCGCACGGAAGAAGTGAAAAACCCAAATGCGAGAGTAGAACATGCCATTTATTAACATAAACTGCCACCAAATAACAAGTCAGTTGACCACAAAAATACAGAGAATAGCAAATGATGAAATTGAGGCCACCAGACATACAGTATGAGCTGTGCCTGGTTTCCTCCAAACATGACACCTGGCATTCACGCAAAAGAGTGAATGCCAGGTATTCAGGCGGCATTCACTGAATACCAGGCGGGCTGCCATGTGCCTTTTACTAAGGAGTGGCTTCCGTCTGGTCACTCTACCAAACAGGCCTGATTGGTGGATTGCTGCAGAGATGGTTGTCCTTCTGGAAGGTTCTCCTCTCTTCACAGAGGAATGCTGGCGTTCTGACAGAGTGACCATCAGGTTCTTGGTCACCTCCCTGACTAAGTCCCTTCTCCCCTGATCGCTCAGTTTAGATGGCCGGCCAGCTCTAAAAAGAGTCCTGGTGGTTCTGAACTTCTTCCATTTACGGATGATGGAGGCCACTGTGCTCATTGGGACCTTCAAAGCAGCAGAAATTTTTCTGTACCCTTCCCCAGATTTGTGCCTTGAGATTCTGTCTCAGAGGTCTACAGACAATTCCTTTGACTTCATGCTTGGTTTGTGCTCTGACATACACTGTCAACTGTGGGACCTTATATAGACGGGTTTGTGCCTTTCCAAACCATGTCCAATCAACTGAATTTACCAGAGGTGGACTCCAATTAAGCTGTAGAAACATCTCAAGGATGATCAGTGGAAACAGGATGCACCTGAGCTCAATTTTGAGCTTCACGGCAAAGGCTGTGAATACTTATGTACATGTGATTTCTTAGTTTTTTATTTTTAATAAATTTGCAAAAATCTCAAAAAAATTTTCACATTGTCATTATGGGGTATTGTGTGTCGAATTTTGGAGGAAAAAATCAATTTAATCCCTTTTAGAATAAGGCTGTAACATAACAAAATGTGGAAAAAGTGAAGCACTGTGAATACTTTCTTGATGCACTATACTGTATATACTGTATATACTGATTTGGGTTATAGTTGAATGCTAAAATTTGGGTTTTATGCATGTTCAATTTGTATATTAGAATATCATCTGCAAAAAGTGCTACTTTCTGTTCCTTCTGACCAAGTGTAATACCCTAAATTTTTTGATTCTGTCTTATCCATTGGCTCAAAGGTTCTATGACGATCACAAAAAGCAGTGGAGACAAGGGGCAGCCCTGACGACATCCTCTTTCCACTTCAAAAGATGATGATAATTTACCATTTATCCTTATCTTAGCTGTTGTTTTTTTGTATAGTGCCTGGATAGTTCTAATGACGTTGTTATGAAAACTGAAACTGGTCAAGATTCTATATAGGAAGGACCAGTCAACCGAATCAAATGCTTTTTCAGCATCTAGTCCCAATATGACTGTATTTAAATTATATTTTTTATGTATTGAATTACATGTAAAGTGTGTCTAATATTATCTTGCATCTGTCTTTGTCTTATAAAACCTGTTTGGTCACAATAAATTATGTCAGTATACAGTATCTTCTAACCTTCTGGCAAGGATTGCGGTAAAAAATTTATAGTCCTGATTCAACACACCGATTGATCTGTAGTTGGAGCATTCTAACTTATCCTTTCCAGGTTTAGGTATGACTGCAATAACCCCTTCTCTTCAGGAGGGGGGGATTTCCCCAGTCTGGAGGACATGATTAAATGTTTTCAGGAGGAGAGGAGATAGTCGCTGTTAAAAGGTTTTGTACCATTCTGCTGTATAGCCATCTGCTCCTGGGGATTTGTTAGCTTTACATTTCATAATTGCTTTTTCTAATTCTTTAAGTTGTATTTCTGCCAGTAGTTTTTTATTTTGTGATTCAGAAAGTTGGGGAAGATTTCATGTACCTAAGAAAGCATCAGATGTGTCTCTTTAATATTTTTTGGGGAGTACAAGTTCTTGTAGTAATTCTCAAAGCTTGTATGAATTTCCTGAATTCTAATTTTTATTTCCTTTGATATTGGGTCTCTAATTTTGTATATTATTCTCTCTGTTTGCCGGTTCCTCAATTTATAGGCCAGTCGTTTTGTTTATTTGCTACCTGTTTCAAAATATTGTTATTTCTTAAATGTAAGTTTCTTCTGAATGTCTGTAGAGTATACCTCATTTATTTGGTTTTTATTTCCTTAATTTTGAGGGAGTCATTAGCTTGAGTGTTGCCTTTATGCTCTCTTTCCAGTTTCTTTAGTTCTGATTCTAGTGTGTTTAATTTTTCTTGTCTCAATTTCTTTTGAAGTGCCATTTTTGCAATAATCTTTGCCCTTATTACAGCCTTGCATGCGTCCCACAATATTAGAGGGGACATTTCCCCATTATCATTTTCTTCCAAATATCTGAGAATATCTGACTCCAATTCATTTTGCAATGGTCCTTTCAATACATTTGAATTTAACCTCCAAGAAAATGTTCTATTTTTGTTCTTTTGAATATTTAAGTCCATATACTGTAGATTGGACTGTAATAAAAATAGTCAATTCTGGAATATGATTAGTGGGGTGCTGAGTAAAATGAATAGTCTTTTACACTGGGGTTGAATTCCCTCCACACATTGCAGATTCCCATTTCATTTAGGAACGTCATAATTTTTCTACTTAGAGTGCTATTCTGATGTGGAGAATTACCTGATACATCCCAGTACGGATTCAGTCTTAGATTGAAGTCTCCACCACATATCACTAAACCTTGGGCTTTGGTTATCATTAGGTCAAATATGTTTTTATAAAATTTCCAGTTGGGTCCTGGAAGTGCATATACATTCAGCAGAGTGATATCTTCTCCCTCTAATCGACCAAGCACCATGCTTGTCATGAATTGCCCCTCAGGGCAGAGAGGTGAGACCCACGCGCAGGACTGCAGTTTGTGAAATTTATTAAACAAAACACAAAGCCCAAAACAGTGCTCAAATCGAAATACAAAATAAACTTACAGATACCCCAACAGAACAAGAGTTGGGTTCTGGTGGAGACAGGAGAAGGAAACTTAAGACTCTGGCAAAAGAAAATGAAAATAACAGCCCTTAAATAGGATCACAACCATTAACACAAAGAATAACCAGTGTGAATCACATGAGCGGGCTGGGGAGAAAATGACAATCAGATGTGAGTCATGAGGAGAGGAAGTGGGGCTGACAGTTTGACAGGAGCACCACCCACTACCTGGCAGTGCCTCTGACAACAGCCACCCCTGAGAGAGAAAGAAAAAAGAAGACACTGGCAAAAAATAAATAAAGTGGAGACAAGTAAACCCAAAAATATAAATAACAAAACTACACTGAACGAAAAACAGGAAAATAAATCATACAAAGAAACAATACTGAATATGTGAAAGCAAACTAGAAAATATCATCACAGGCAAAGAACTCCAGAATACATTATACAACTAAGGAAAAACAAAAAGCAAAGAAACAGAGCACGGTGAAATCCCCCCATGCACAGATCGTGACAGAGCCCCCTCCCCCCTCAAGGGGTGGAACCCAGACACCCCGGGCAACATCAACAGAAAAACAAGGGCCCACCCACACTAAGAACCCACCCCACCAAAAGAAAAGAAAACAACCCCACCCTGGGCGGGAGGAAGGGGACCCAGGCATGGAGGGACTGAAACAAACCAGAGAAAATAATAAGAACTCCAATGGCTCACACCCCAGCAAAACCCAAGCTAAGAGAAAACAAAAAACCCCCACTTAGGATCCACACCAGGCAAAATCAGGCACCTAAGCCCCCTGGACCAAGGAGTTAGACTGTTCCGGTGGCCGGCTGAAGTCCCAGACCTGACAGACAGCGAGGTGGTAAGAGTCGTGTGGCCTGCCGGAAAATATGGGCCACCCAACCCAACGGCACAGTCCGTCAGGCGGTCGACCAGAGTTTTTTAAACACCTAAACAGAAGGGGTGGCCGAGGAGGTGGTTCCCCCACGGGGAGGCCCAATGAAGAAAAGGACAACGGAGTAGGGGGAACCATGACAATGTCAGGCGGAGGAGGGGGAACCATGACGATGTCGGGCGGAGGGGGGGGGGGACCGCAACGATGTCTGAGAGAGGAGGGGGAACCACAACGATGTCTGGTAGAGGAGGGGGAACCACGACAGCTTCGAGCAGAGGAGAGGGAACCACAACGGCTTGGGGCAGAGGAGGGGGGACCACGACGGCCTGGGGAAGAGGAGGGGGAACCACAACCGCATCAGGCAGAGGAGAGGGGACCATGATGGCGTCAGGCAGAGGTGAGGGGACCACGATGCTTTCAGACCACTCTGCAGTACCCACGGTGGTCCCGGACTGGGACAGAGCTGCACCCTCGGTGATCCCGGACTGGGACATCACAGCACCCGCGTTGGCTCTGGGCTGGAGCAAGCTGCACCTGCAGTGGCTCTGGGTTGGAGCAAAGCTGCACACATGGAGGACCTGGACTGGGCCAAAACTGCACCCCTGGAGGCCCCGGACTGGAGTGGAGCACCCGCAAAGGACCTGGACTTGGCCAAAACTGCACCCCTGGAGGCCCCGGACTGGAGCAGAGCACCCACAAAGACCAGAGGGGAAGCAGCACCCACGGAGGTCCCGGGCTGGGACAGAACACCTGCAAAAACCTCAGCCGGACGGGAGGTAGCACCCACGGAGGTCCCTGGCAGGGATGAAGCACCCACGAAGACCTCAGCCGAAGGGGGAGCAGCACCCACGGAGGTCCCGAGCTCGGATGGAGCACCCGCAATAACCTTGGCAGGAGGAGTTGGACCCACGGTGATCTTGGGAGGTGAGGCTAGACCCACGGAGACTTTTGGAAAAGCTGGATGATCCTCAGTGACCCTGGGGAAAAGCTCAGACAGGAGATGCAGAGAAACAGGGTCAGGGTCACCAGCGGCAGTGGAGCCCGGCAAGGTGAGCTCAGGTGCAGTTGACGACTGCACCTGGCTCTCCCCACCAAGAGCCAGACAAGTTCTCTCTGATATAGAAACAACAGAAACAGAGGAGAGCACTTGCCTGATCTCAGGCTCCACCACCATCCAGGACTCCGTCGATCCGGATGATGACTCCCCGGGCCTGGCCCTCTGGAGGTCCAGCTCAAACTCTGCTGTGGCGGACCCAGCAGCAGGCATGGTGGTCAATGCAGTCCCAGGACTCCCCATGATGTGGCCCAAACAGGTGGCTCGCCCAACATGGACACATGAGGACGGATTCTTGCTGGTGCTGGACCCTGTTCTGCCGAGGCTCGGGGACGCTCCATCATCAGCACAGGCTTCGGCTCAATTGCCACAGTCCCTCCGTCCAAACCGTGGCTGCAGGGCTGGAACTAGGTCTTCCAGGACCGCAGGCTCCTCCATAGTCCGGCGGCTCAGTCCTTAAGCCGGCGGACACTTAAGGAGGAAGGAGACACGGAGAGAGCAGGTGAACAGTCTAAAGCTGCAGCAGGCAGTGAGGACTCAGAGGACTCCCTAATCAGAGCCTCACCACTGGGAACACAGCAAGATAATTCATGTGTAGGTAAATGAGAGTGAAAAAACACTTGCCTGGGTTCCCGAGATGCAATGTCATCTGCTGCAGCTGGTTGGAAATTAGCCCTCTCCGTGACTTCAATGGTTGTAGTCCCCTCAGAGGAACATGGAGGAGCCGCCCCTGCAGACACGGTGATGGGCGGAGCCGGGGAGAAAACAGCCGGACTCTCAGCAGTGGGAGGAGACGTCGAGGAGACGGGAGTTGCAGCAGCAAAGGAAGATGAGTGGGCTGACAGGACAGCCGGCGAGGAGAAACACGAGGAGGAAACTGCTGCAGGAGTTGCCTGACTTGGCGTGGGAGAGACTGCTGACTGAGAGGTGGAAGCGTTCCTTCTGTGGGATTTGAGTGACGGCGGGAGACGGGGGGCAGAGACGTTTGCCCCTGAAGAGGTGGAAGAGGTTCCAGTGGACCCTCCTTCAGCTGTTGGGCGATATCCGGGAGAAGCCATGGCTTATATTCTAGGAGGAGCTCTGTCTCTGCTAATATGGTCCACCTGCACTCTTCCAACTCCTCGGCCAATGGTGTGGGCCAGTGCTCGGGAGGAGGAGGCGAAGCGGCCGCCAGAGAGTGGAGAGAGGCTGGAGGTTTCCGTGAAAAAAAAAAAAAAAAATAAATAAAGTAGAGACAAGTAAACCCAAAAATTTAAATAACAAAACTACACTGAACGAAAAACAGGAAAATAAATCATACAAAGAAACAATACTGAATATGTGAATGCAAACTAGAAAATATCATCACAGACAAAGAACACCAGAATACATTATACAACTAAGGAAAAACAAAAAGCAAAGAAACAGAGCGTGGTGAAATCCCCCCGTGCGCAGATCGTGACAATGCTAAACCTCCCTTCCTTATCTTTATGTTCTGAGTTTTTTCAAATATAATTTTGGTTGAGATCAAAGTCGTTACCCCCTCCTCCTTCCTGACTTA
Source organism: Pholidichthys leucotaenia (assembly GCA_020510985.1). Classification (NCBI taxonomy): domain Eukaryota; kingdom Metazoa; phylum Chordata; class Actinopteri; order Cichliformes; family Pholidichthyidae; genus Pholidichthys; species Pholidichthys leucotaenia. The sequence continues at coordinate 283,884,543 of CM035847.1, read as the reverse complement.
TATGAGGATGAACAAATCAGTTTAAACACTTGTCTATTAAGTTTTGTGTGTTCCAAGTCTGTTAAGTGAGTCTCTTGTAAAAATATTTTTCTTGCTTCGTCTTTTTTCAGTTTACCTAGAATCTTGGATCTTTTTACTGGGTTCAGGATCCCCTTTACATTATATGAGATTAGTTTGGTTGAACTCTGTTTCTCCATTATATTATCTTAATTAGTATGATACAGTGGTGTGAAAAAGTGTTTGCCCCCTTGCTGATTTCTCTTTTTTTTTTTTTGCTGCAGAACCCAAGTGTGCTTCAGCTTGAGGTCACAAACAGATGGCCGGACATTCACCTTCAGGATTTTTTGGAAGACAACAGAATTCATGGTTCCATTTACCACAGCAAGTCTTCCAGGTCCTGAAGCAGCAAAACAGCCCCAGACCATCACACTACCACCACCATATTTTACTGTTGGTATGATGTTCCTTTTCTGAAATGCTGTGTTACTTTTATGCCAGATGATGACTCGGGCTCCACCGCCATCCAGGACTCCGGCAACTTGGGGTACGTGGATTCTGTCGGTTTGCCCAGTGCTGTACCCTGGTCATCTTCCTCTGGGACCGCTAGTCCCGCGTCGTCGTCCGTAGGCAACCCCGGTAGTGGCAGCTCCTCTCCAAGCTGGGCAGCGGATCACCCATGCAAAGAAGCTCCGTGTCCTCTGGGGAAGCAAGCGGAGTGGCCGCGAGGAGCTCGAGCGAGATCCTCATCCGATTCCTCACATGGCATGGTGAAGATGTCCCGGAGGATCTCCATTGCCTCGGGTTGGTCCCAGAGGCTGTCTTGCTCCATTACCCTCGTGCTGTGTCCTGAGCCTGCCAAACAATATGAGAGGAACAGGGCTTCTGCGTCCATGAGTAAACCTCCTCCTGGAAGCACAGTGAGTGCAGCTCCCTCTCCACCTCCCACTCCAGCTCCCTCTCCATCAGAACCACCATGTTGACACTCGGGGAGGAAAGAAAAGAGGGTGGAAAGAAGGAAAAAAGGAAAAAAACACACATTTACTCTGCTGGGTTTTTTTCTGTATGTTTGGGCATTCTGTCATAATTCCCCGTGCGCCATTATGTGGCGCACGGAAGAAGTGAAAAACCCAAATGCGAGAGTAGAACATGCCATTTATTAACATAAACTGCCACCAAATAACAAGTCAGTTGACCACAAAAATACAGAGAATAGCAAATGATGAAATTGAGGCCACCAGACATACAGTATGAGCTGTGCCTGGTTTCCTCCAAACATGACACCTGGCATTCACGCAAAAGAGTGAATGCCAGGTATTCAGGCGGCATTCACTGAATACCAGGCGGGCTGCCATGTGCCTTTTACTAAGGAGTGGCTTCCGTCTGGTCACTCTACCAAACAGGCCTGATTGGTGGATTGCTGCAGAGATGGTTGTCCTTCTGGAAGGTTCTCCTCTCTTCACAGAGGAATGCTGGCGTTCTGACAGAGTGACCATCAGGTTCTTGGTCACCTCCCTGACTAAGTCCCTTCTCCCCTGATCGCTCAGTTTAGATGGCCGGCCAGCTCTAAAAAGAGTCCTGGTGGTTCTGAACTTCTTCCATTTACGGATGATGGAGGCCACTGTGCTCATTGGGACCTTCAAAGCAGCAGAAATTTTTCTGTACCCTTCCCCAGATTTGTGCCTTGAGATTCTGTCTCAGAGGTCTACAGACAATTCCTTTGACTTCATGCTTGGTTTGTGCTCTGACATACACTGTCAACTGTGGGACCTTATATAGACGGGTTTGTGCCTTTCCAAACCATGTCCAATCAACTGAATTTACCAGAGGTGGACTCCAATTAAGCTGTAGAAACATCTCAAGGATGATCAGTGGAAACAGGATGCACCTGAGCTCAATTTTGAGCTTCACGGCAAAGGCTGTGAATACTTATGTACATGTGATTTCTTAGTTTTTTATTTTTAATAAATTTGCAAAAATCTCAAAAAAATTTTCACATTGTCATTATGGGGTATTGTGTGTCGAATTTTGGAGGAAAAAATCAATTTAATCCCTTTTAGAATAAGGCTGTAACATAACAAAATGTGGAAAAAGTGAAGCACTGTGAATACTTTCTTGATGCACTATACTGTATATACTGTATATACTGATTTGGGTTATAGTTGAATGCTAAAATTTGGGTTTTATGCATGTTCAATTTGTATATTAGAATATCATCTGCAAAAAGTGCTACTTTCTGTTCCTTCTGACCAAGTGTAATACCCTAAATTTTTTGATTCTGTCTTATCCATTGGCTCAAAGGTTCTATGACGATCACAAAAAGCAGTGGAGACAAGGGGCAGCCCTGACGACATCCTCTTTCCACTTCAAAAGATGATGATAATTTACCATTTATCCTTATCTTAGCTGTTGTTTTTTTGTATAGTGCCTGGATAGTTCTAATGACGTTGTTATGAAAACTGAAACTGGTCAAGATTCTATATAGGAAGGACCAGTCAACCGAATCAAATGCTTTTTCAGCATCTAGTCCCAATATGACTGTATTTAAATTATATTTTTTATGTATTGAATTACATGTAAAGTGTGTCTAATATTATCTTGCATCTGTCTTTGTCTTATAAAACCTGTTTGGTCACAATAAATTATGTCAGTATACAGTATCTTCTAACCTTCTGGCAAGGATTGCGGTAAAAAATTTATAGTCCTGATTCAACACACCGATTGATCTGTAGTTGGAGCATTCTAACTTATCCTTTCCAGGTTTAGGTATGACTGCAATAACCCCTTCTCTTCAGGAGGGGGGGATTTCCCCAGTCTGGAGGACATGATTAAATGTTTTCAGGAGGAGAGGAGATAGTCGCTGTTAAAAGGTTTTGTACCATTCTGCTGTATAGCCATCTGCTCCTGGGGATTTGTTAGCTTTACATTTCATAATTGCTTTTTCTAATTCTTTAAGTTGTATTTCTGCCAGTAGTTTTTTATTTTGTGATTCAGAAAGTTGGGGAAGATTTCATGTACCTAAGAAAGCATCAGATGTGTCTCTTTAATATTTTTTGGGGAGTACAAGTTCTTGTAGTAATTCTCAAAGCTTTTATGAATTTCCTGAATTCTAATTTTTATTTCCTTTGATATTGGGTCTCTAATTTTGTATATTATTCTCTCTGTTTGCCGGTTCCTCAATTTATAGGCCAGTCGTTTTGTTTATTTGCTACCTGTTTCAAAATATTGTTATTTCTTAAATGTAAGTTTCTTCTGAATGTCTGTAGAGTATACCTCATTTATTTGGTTTTTATTTCCTTAATTTTGAGGGAGTCATTAGCTTGAGTGTTGCCTTTATGCTCTCTTTCCAGTTTCTTTAGTTCTGATTCTAGTGTGTTTAATTTTTCTTGTCTCAATTTCTTTTGAAGTGCCATTTTTGCAATAATCTTTGCCCTTATTACAGCCTTGCATGCGTCCCACAATATTAGAGGGGACATTTCCCCATTATCATTTTCTTCCAAATATCTGAGAATATCTGACTCCAATTCATTTTGCAATGGTCCTTTCAATACATTTGAATTTAACCTCCAAGAAAATGTTCTATTTTTGTTCTTTTGAATATTTAAGTCCATATACTGTAGATTGGACTGTAATAAAAATAGTCAATTCTGGAATATGATTAGTGGGGTGCTGAGTAAAATGAATAGTCTTTTACACTGGGGTTGAATTCCCTCCACACATTGCAGATTCCCATTTCATTTAGGAACGTCATAATTTTTCTACTTAGAGTGCTATTCTGATGTGGAGAATTACCTGATACATCCCAGTACGGATTCAGTCTTAGATTGAAGTCTCCACCACATATCACTAAACCTTGGGCTTTGGTTATCATTAGGTCAAATATGTTTTTATAAAATTTCCAGTTGGGTCCTGGAAGTGCATATACATTCAGCAGAGTGATATCTTCTCCCTCTAATCGACCAAGCACCATGCTTGTCATGAATTGCCCCTCAGGGCAGAGAGGTGAGACCCACGCGCAGGACTGCAGTTTGTGAAATTTATTAAACAAAACACAAAGCCCAAAACAGTGCTCAAATCGAAATACAAAATAAACTTACAGATACCCCAACAGAACAAGAGTTGGGTTCTGGTGGAGACAGGAGAAGGAAACTTAAGACTCTGGCAAAAGAAAATGAAAATAACAGCCCTTAAATAGGATCACAACCATTAACACAAAGAATAACCAGTGTGAATCACATGAGCGGGCTGGGGAGAAAATGACAATCAGATGTGAGTCATGAGGAGAGGAAGTGGGGCTGACAGTTTGACAGGAGCACCACCCACTACCTGGCAGTGCCTCTGACAACAGCCACCCCTGAGAGAGAAAGAAAAAAGAAGACACTGGCAAAAAATAAATAAAGTGGAGACAAGTAAACCCAAAAATATAAATAACAAAACTACACTGAACGAAAAACAGGAAAATAAATCATACAAAGAAACAATACTGAATATGTGAAAGCAAACTAGAAAATATCATCACAGGCAAAGAACTCCAGAATACATTATACAACTAAGGAAAAACAAAAAGCAAAGAAACAGAGCACGGTGAAATCCCCCCATGCACAGATCGTGACAGAGCCCCCTCCCCCCTCAAGGGGTGGAACCCAGACACCCCGGGCAACATCAACAGAAAAACAAGGGCCCACCCACACTAAGAACCCACCCCACCAAAAGAAAAGAAAACAACCCCACCCTGGGCGGGAGGAAGGGGACCCAGGCATGGAGGGACTGAAACAAACCAGAGAAAATAATAAGAACTCCAATGGCTCACACCCCAGCAAAACCCAAGCTAAGAGAAAACAAAAAACCCCCACTTAGGATCCACACCAGGCAAAATCAGGCACCTAAGCCCCCTGGACCAAGGAGTTAGACTGTTCCGGTGGCCGGCTGAAGTCCCAGACCTGACAGACAGCGAGGTGGTAAGAGTCGTGTGGCCTGCCGGAAAATATGGGCCACCCAACCCAACGGCACAGTCCGTCAGGCGGTCGACCAGAGTTTTTTAAACACCTAAACAGAAGGGGTGGCCGAGGAGGTGGTTCCCCCACGGGGAGGCCCAATGAAGAAAAGGACAACGGAGTAGGGGGAACCATGACAATGTCAGGCGGAGGAGGGGGAACCATGACGATGTCGGGCGGAGGGGGGGGGGGACCGCAACGATGTCTGAGAGAGGAGGGGGAACCACAACGATGTCTGGTAGAGGAGGGGGAACCACGACAGCTTCGAGCAGAGGAGAGGGAACCACAACGGCTTGGGGCAGAGGAGGGGGGACCACGACGGCCTGGGGAAGAGGAGGGGGAACCACAACCGCATCAGGCAGAGGAGAGGGGACCATGATGGCGTCAGGCAGAGGTGAGGGGACCACGATGCTTTCAGACCACTCTGCAGTACCCACGGTGGTCCCGGACTGGGACAGAGCTGCACCCTCGGTGATCCCGGACTGGGACATCACAGCACCCGCGTTGGCTCTGGGCTGGAGCAAGCTGCACCTGCAGTGGCTCTGGGTTGGAGCAAAGCTGCACACATGGAGGACCTGGACTGGGCCAAAACTGCACCCCTGGAGGCCCCGGACTGGAGTGGAGCACCCGCAAAGGACCTGGACTTGGCCAAAACTGCACCCCTGGAGGCCCCGGACTGGAGCAGAGCACCCACAAAGACCAGAGGGGAAGCAGCACCCACGGAGGTCCCGGGCTGGGACAGAACACCTGCAAAAACCTCAGCCGGACGGGAGGTAGCACCCACGGAGGTCCCTGGCAGGGATGAAGCACCCACGAAGACCTCAGCCGAAGGGGGAGCAGCACCCACGGAGGTCCCGAGCTCGGATGGAGCACCCGCAATAACCTTGGCAGGAGGAGTTGGACCCACGGTGATCTTGGGAGGTGAGGCTAGACCCACGGAGACTTTTGGAAAAGCTGGATGATCCTCAGTGACCCTGGGGAAAAGCTCAGACAGGAGATGCAGAGAAACAGGGTCAGGGTCACCAGCGGCAGTGGAGCCCGGCAAGGTGAGCTCAGGTGCAGTTGACGACTGCACCTGGCTCTCCCCACCAAGAGCCAGACAAGTTCTCTCTGATATAGAAACAACAGAAACAGAGGAGAGCACTTGCCTGATCTCAGGCTCCACCACCATCCAGGACTCCGTCGATCCGGATGATGACTCCCCGGGCCTGGCCCTCTGGAGGTCCAGCTCAAACTCTGCTGTGGCGGACCCAGCAGCAGGCATGGTGGTCAATGCAGTCCCAGGACTCCCCATGATGTGGCCCAAACAGGTGGCTCGCCCAACATGGACACATGAGGACGGATTCTTGCTGGTGCTGGACCCTGTTCTGCCGAGGCTCGGGGACGCTCCATCATCAGCACAGGCTTCGGCTCAATTGCCACAGTCCCTCCGTCCAAACCGTGGCTGCAGGGCTGGAACTAGGTCTTCCAGGACCGCAGGCTCCTCCATAGTCCGGCGGCTCAGTCCTTAAGCCGGCGGACACTTAAGGAGGAAGGAGACACGGAGAGAGCAGGTGAACAGTCTAAAGCTGCAGCAGGCAGTGAGGACTCAGAGGACTCCCTAATCAGAGCCTCACCACTGGGAACACAGCAAGATAATTCATGTGTAGGTAAATGAGAGTGAAAAAACACTTGCCTGGGTTCCCGAGATGCAATGTCATCTGCTGCAGCTGGTTGGAAATTAGCCCTCTCCGTGACTTCAATGGTTGTAGTCCCCTCAGAGGAACATGGAGGAGCCGCCCCTGCAGACACGGTGATGGGCGGAGCCGGGGAGAAAACAGCCGGACTCTCAGCAGTGGGAGGAGACGTCGAGGAGACGGGAGTTGCAGCAGCAAAGGAAGATGAGTGGGCTGACAGGACAGCCGGCGAGGAGAAACACGAGGAGGAAACTGCTGCAGGAGTTGCCTGACTTGGCGTGGGAGAGACTGCTGACTGAGAGGTGGAAGCGTTCCTTCTGTGGGATTTGAGTGACGGCGGGAGACGGGGGGCAGAGACGTTTGCCCCTGAAGAGGTGGAAGAGGTTCCAGTGGACCCTCCTTCAGCTGTTGGGCGATATCCGGGAGAAGCCATGGCTTATATTCTAGGAGGAGCTCTGTCTCTGCTAATATGGTCCACCTGCACTCTTCCAACTCCTCGGCCAATGGTGTGGGCCAGTGCTCGGGAGGAGGAGGCGAAGCGGCCGCCAGAGAGTGGAGAGAGGCTGGAGGTTTCCGTGAAAAAAAAATAAATAAATAAATAAAGTAGAGACAAGTAAACCCAAAAATTTAAATAACAAAACTACACTGAACGAAAAACAGGAAAATAAATCATACAAAGAAACAATACTGAATATGTGAATGCAAACTAGAAAATATCATCACAGACAAAGAACACCAGAATACATTATACAACTAAGGAAAAACAAAAAGCAAAGAAACAGAGCGTGGTGAAATCCCCCCGTGCGCAGATCGTGACAATGCTAAACCTCCCTTCCTTATCTTTATGTTCTGAGTTTTTTCAAATATAATTTTGGTTGAGATCAAAGTCGTTACCCCCTCCTCCTTCCTGACTTATATGAGGATGAACAAATCAGTTTAAACACTTGTCTATTAAGTTTTGTGTGTTCCAAGTCTGTTAAGTGAGTCTCTTGTAAAAATATTTTTCTTGCTTCGTCTTTTTTCAGTTTACCTAGAATCTTGGATCTTTTTACTGGGTTCAGGATCCCCTTTACATTATATGAGATTAGTTTGGTTGAACTCTGTTTCTCCATTATATTATCTTAATTAGTATGATACAGTGGTGTGAAAAAGTGTTTGCCCCCTTGCTGATTTCTCTTTTTTTTTTTTTGCTGCAGAACCCAAGTGTGCTTCAGCTTGAGGTCACAAACAGATGGCCGGACATTCACCTTCAGGATTTTTTGGAAGACAACAGAATTCATGGTTCCATTTACCACAGCAAGTCTTCCAGGTCCTGAAGCAGCAAAACAGCCCCAGACCATCACACTACCACCACCATATTTTACTGTTGGTATGATGTTCCTTTTCTGAAATGCTGTGTTACTTTTATGCCAGATGTAATGGGACACACCCCTTCCAAAAAGTTCAACTTTTGTCTCATCAGTCCACAGAGTATTTTCCTTAAAGTCTTGGGGATCATCAAGATGTTTTCTGGCAAAACTGAGATGAGCCTTTATGTTCTTTTTGCTCAGTAGTGGTTTTCGTCTTGGAACTCTGCCATGCAAAGCCATTTTTTGTCTCTTTCTGATGGTGGAGTCATGAAAACTGACCTTAACTGAGGCAAGTGAGGCCTGCAGTTCTTTGGATGTTGTTGTGGGGTCTTTTGTGACCTCTTGGATGAGTCGTTGCTGCGCTCTTGGGGTAATTTTGGTTGTCCACTCCTGGGAGGGTTCACCACTGTTCCATGTTTTTGCCATTTGTGGATAATGGCTCTCACTGTGGTTCGCTGGAGTCTCAAAGCTTAAGAAACGGCTTTATAACTTTTTCCAGACTGATAGATCTCAATTACTTTGTTTCTCATTTGTTCCTGAATTTCTTTGGATTGCAGCATGATCGCAGCTTTTGAGGATCTTTTGGTCTACTCCACTTTGTCAGGTAGGTCCTATATAAATTATTTCTTGATTGAGAACAGGTGTGGCAGTAATCAGGCCTGGGTGTGGCTAGAGAAATTGAACTCAACTTTCCAAAGACGTGATAAACCACAGTTAATTTATGTTTTAACAGGAAGGGGGGGGATCACTTTTTCACACAGGGCCATGTAGGTTTGGATTTTTTTTACTCTTAATAATAAACATCTAAATTTAAAAACTGCATTTTGTGTTTACTTGTGTTATCTTTGTCTAATATTTAAATTTGTTTGATGATTTGAAACATGTAAGTGTGACAAACATACAAAAGAATGAGAAATCAGGAAGGGGGCAAACACTTTCACACCACTGTAGTATAGTGTCCCTCTCCTATGCTACTCAAATACTGAAAGAACATCAAGAACATAGTATAAAGAACTTTAGAAGATAAAACTGTCAAAGGATCTTCCAGAATTGAGGGCTCTTTAGTGACCTTAGAGAAGCCTTGATGGTGTCTTGGCTCTGAGGGAAATTCTTCAAACTTTGTTGCACGTTGAGGGCCCTCTCTTACCCCTGTAAGTTGTCCCATGTTTTTAACATGTATTTCAGATCCCAATCCAAACATGTATAAAATAATTTTTTATGCCTATACCCTATAAAATTGTGTGCTCCCACCCACCACCATCACACCACCAATCACAGTAATACAATATTTGTTGTGTGGTGAAGTCGCAAGGTTCATTGTCACATTTCTATTTTAGCAAGTCTTTGACATATCTGTTTCCAATATTATGACTGTCCCATAAATTGTTTTTCCCTCTTCTATTTGCAGATTCTGCATATCTTTTCATGTTTATTTGTTATCTTGTAGGAGGAAGGTTGGATGTGCATATTAACTAAAAATATCGTCATTGCCTCCTGAAAGGATTCAGTTTTTCCTTGTAGCCCTGGCGCTGGGTTTCCACCTGTTGGCCCATGGATTTTGAAACTCTGTGTGCGCCACATTTGAGTCTTGATTCTCTTGATCGGGTCTGCTGCGGGTTAGTACACCGATACCGGGAGCCCTCTTCCCACCATGTCCCTGGTTGCTTCCTCCGCTAAGTTGTAGAGACATGTCTCTCCCTAATAGAAAACCCTCAGCTTCGCTGGGAAAGGGGTTTGAAAGCGCAGTTTCTTCTCTCTTAATACCTTTTAAGCTTCACTGTATTCCTGATGTTTTTAAGGACCTCCGGGGCATAGTTGTGCTCCATAAAAACCTTTGTTTCTTAGCGCATAAACCCTTTTTTTCTGCCAGGCCAGCCTCAAAACGTCTTTTGTTCTGAAGCTGGACAGCTTCACTACCACTGATCGTGGGGGGCTTCTGCTGACGTCTTTGGGGCTAACGATGTGCCCTTTCTATTTTTCAAGACGATGGTTTGGGGAATTTCCAACTTTTCCCTCAATATGGTTTCCACGTATGCAGCCATTGCAGGGAACGTGTCTTTGACCCCCCTCTTGTAGACCATGAATTCTTATGTTGTCCCTTCTTAGTCTTCTTCCTGATCAGTTAAACTTCGCCTCCAGTCCTGTATGTAGTTTAAGTAACTCCAGCGCAGTTTCTTCCAGCCCTCTTAATCTTTCCTCTGCTTCCAAGATTTGGTCTTCAGCCTGGTCCACTCTGCTATTTGTCTTTTTTTATTTTGGCTTTAATTTCACAAAGTTCGGCCCCACTTTCTTGGCAAAAGTCTCTTAACTCTTGGAGTATCGTTTGTAAGCTAACCGTGTTGTTAGCCTCACATTGCTCCTCCATTTCCAAGTGGCTATGGTCTTCGAGGTCGGATTCTCCGGCTGATGTGTGCCTTGCTCTGGTATATGTCGATCTCTTCTGTTTTCCTTTAGACATAATAACTCTCTCTTTTGATTTTCACTCTTCTATGAGGCTGTTAAATCTAAATTTTATGGCATTTTCACAGATGGGATCTGGGAGCTTCAGCATTAAGTGGTTACTGCCATGGCGTCCAACAATGTGTTTATTTTTTAGGGGAATAAATGAATGAACAAGGCACCAGATCGCCTCCTTTCTCCTCCTACCCAGGACAGATATGTATGCTTAAAAAATAGAATTATGGACAATATTTTAGTTAATGCAACTCTGGTTTATATACAGGGCATGTTCATGTGTTCTGAAGGAGTGGCTTGGAAAAGATTTCAGGAGGTAGGGGAGGGAGCTCTGAGGGCTGCGAGATTTGAAAACAAAGCCACTTCTCCTCTCTGCAAAAAATTAGGAACATTGCCTTTTCTGTACAATCATGTAACATTTTCAACAATTTTAAATCTTACTCTGTTGTTCTTGTAGTAGCACCTTTGTTGCACCACTAGATTGTGTCCATTGCATCTATTTACTTTGATCTTTTCATCCTAAAAGCAGTACTTTATCACAATATACGATGCATATTGCAATATGTATTCTGTGTACTGTGTTCTTTAAAATTTGGCTTTACTTACATTTTTACTATATATATGTATACTGTGTATGTATTTACGCATATGTATTTCACTTATGAAAAAGCTGAATAAAATAAAATGAAAACTTATATCAGAGAAAATTATTCACAACAACATGCAACTGAGCAGTCTTTTTTTCTTTTGTTTACCAGAACTCACATTATCAAGTCATCAAGATTATCCACATGGGTAGAAATGTTTCAGTTTACCACACAATACTTGGCGGTCTAATAAGTGACAGAAGTATAATTTGTCACTTATTTTTGTTTTTTTATGTACACTACCATTCAAAAGTTTGGGGTCACCCAGACAATTATTTTGTGTTTTCCATGAAAAGTCACACTTTTTTACCACCATGAGTTGTAAAATGAATAGAAAATATAGTCAAGACATTGACAAGGTTAGAAATAATGATTTGTATTTTTTTTTCCACAATATCTTTATTGAACCTTTTTTTTTTTTTAACAAACATGATACAAACAATCAAACACTAACACTAAAGTACTACAAAAAAAAAAAAAATGCACTAAAAACACCAACAACCACCAACAAAATCAAGTCTTCAACAATGCTCCTCTGTTTAGTCTAGACAATCCAATACATTAGTATACATATTATGTTCACCAGTTTGGAATTTACAAGGTCCACACACATCATTCACCTTCTTCTTCAAGAGTTATGTTTAAATTTTTTACATAATCAATAAAAGGTCTCCATATATTCTCAAACACAATTTCCTTTGATTTCAGTATATATGTTATTCTTTCTAATGGAAGGTTTGTTAACATCTGTCTTAACCACTGAGTCACATCTGGTCTATGAGTCTTTTTCCATAATAGTGCAATACATTTTTTGGCATTAAGCAAACTGAGGTCTATGAATGTTCTTTCACTTTTATTAAAATTATGCTTTTCTGGGTACAGACCCAACAAAAACAGTTTAGGATTCAATATGATTTGTTTTGAGATTATTTTTTCAATTGTTACCCTCACCTCTTCCCAAAACATTCTTATTAATCTACATTCCCATAAACAATGAAATAGGGTTCCTTTACTTTCCATGCATTTTGTGCATGTATCTGGTATATTTTTGTTATATCTATTTAACTCCTCCAGTGTAACATACATCCGCATTAACCATTTGAAATGTATCAATTTAAGGCGTGCATTTATTGATTTGGTTTGAGCTTCTGTACAAGCCAATTCCCATTGTTCCTCTGAAATTTCAGTTTGCAGATCTTCTTTCCAGTAGTTTAATCTTTTCAGTGAATTTTCACTTGAAGATAGTGTCAATGAGTTATAAAACTCTGAAATAATACCCTTTCTTTTACTATCTTTCATCATCATTTTTTCCAAGGATGAATAAATAGGTCGAGTGAGAGCTTTATTTTGATTTGATCGAATAAAGTTTCTAAGTTGAAGATATTTAAAAAAATGTGTTCTATTGAGATTAAATTTGATCCTCAGCTCTTCAAAAGACATTATGTTATCTGCACATGGCAAATATAAATCCTGAATCTTTTGTATCCCTTTTAAATTCCATACTTTAAATACAGCGTCCGCTCTCCCTGGTTTAAAATATTGATTACCCCATATTGGACTAAATTGTGACAATAACTGTGGTTCTTTTAAATAGTTTTTAGCTTCACACCATATTTTGATCATATGCTTTACAAATGGATTTTTAACTTGTTTTTGTAATTTTTTTGCCGAATCTGAGTATATGAATATGGGAAGAGGTAAAGGTAAATTGTATGATTCCATTTCAGTCCAGTGAGGGAGATCATTTGATGAAAAATAATATGTCATAGACCTCAGTTGTGCCGACCAATAATACAACATAAAATTTGGACATTTCAGACCTCCACGATCAAATGGTAAATATAATAAAGACAAACGTAATCTAGCCCTCCTGTTGTTCCATATAAATTCCACTAACTTTTTTTTTATTCTTGAGAATAGATCTAAAGGTGGTGATAAGGGAATGTATTGAAATAAATAAAGTATTTTAGGTAAAATATTACTTTTAAGTATATTGATTCTCCCGATCATCGACATTGGTAGTGACATCCATCTCTGATTTAACTCATTGATATCTGACATTAAGGCTTCATAGTTGACACTGGCGACTGATTCTAGCTTAGGCACAATTTGGATTCCTAAATATTTAAACTGATTTACAACATTGAATTGATTTACCTCAGGGGCTGGGTAATTTCTCTGGGTCTCATTTAGCATTAATATTGAAGATTTAGTTTTATTTATTTTATATCCTGATATTTCCCCAAAATTCTTTATTAAATTCAACAAGGTTGGAATTGATTTTTTTAGATTCGACATAAACAAAATTATGTCATCGGCGTACAGGGAGATTTTATGTTCTGTTGGTCCAACTTTAATTCCATATATTTGTGAATGTAAACGTATCGCTATCGCTAAAGGTTCAATTGCCATAGTAAACAGTAAAGGTGAAAGTGGACAGCCTTGTCGACATCCTCTATTGATTTTTATTGGTTTTGAAATATTGTTATTTGTTAGGATTTCTGCTGTAGCATTATTGTATATTATTTGAACCCATTTTATGAAATTATTTCCAAGTCCAAACCTTTGTAGGACTTCAAAAAGAAAGGGCCATTCAACTCTATCAAAGGCCTTTTCGGCGTCCAGTGATAGGAGAGCTGTATCCGGTGCTTCTTTATTAAAATAAATAATATTAAATAGTCTTCTTACATTATGGAAGCCTTGTCTACCCTTTATAAAGCCATTCTGATCTCGATTAATAATATTTGGTAAAATTTCTTGTATTCGTCTTGCTAAAATTTTACAGATTATCTTAAGGTCGGCGTTTAATAGGCTTATTGGTCTCATATTTTCACATTTATTAGAGGGCTTACCTGGTTTTGGCAGCAGTATAATTAAGGCATTATTTATGTATGATGGTAAATTATTATTTTGAAATGCTTCTAAAACCATTTCCAAAAAAGGTTTTATTAATTTATTCTTAAATTTTTTATAAAGGTCAACTGGAAGACCATCTGGTCCTGCACTTTTTCCTGATTTCATATTATCAATGGCTAGCCCAACTTCTTCTTGACTAATTTTAGACTCCAATATCTCCCTGTTTTCATTTGGAATACACGGTATAGATAGTTCGTTCAAAAACCCATTTAGTTTTGTTAAATCAGGTTCATTTTTGGTATCATATAATTTTTCATAGTAATCTCTAAAGGCTCTATTAATTTCTAAAGGATCTATAACTACCTGTCCGTTACTTATAATACTGGTAATTGGTGTTTTAATTTCTAATTGTTTAATCTGCCATGCTAATAATTTTCCTGATTTTTCACCTTGTTCATAAAAAGATTGTTTCAATCTTAGAAGACTCGAGGCAGCTCTATTCGCTGATTTTTTGTCGTATTCAGCTCTCAAAATCAGTAATTCATTCTCCAACCTTGGGTCACTTCCTGCATACACTTTTTCCTGAAGACTTTTTATTTCTATGTTCCAATTTGGCTCTCTCCTCTCGAGTCTTCTTAGATTTTGATCCTGTATAACTAATAATATGTCCCCTAATAAAAGCTTTGAAAGCCTCCCACTTTACACATGCTGATGTTTGTGTAGTATTGATGTCAAAGAACTCGTCTATCTGTTTTTCTATATACTTGACAAATTCCTCATCCTGAAGCCATTTATGCTGAAATTGCCATCTACCTGATTCCTTTGTCAATTTTTTTATCTACATATATTAGACAACAGGGTGCATGATCAGAGATCACGATGTTATCATAAAAGCAGTTTTGAATCTTGGACCTTAATTCTGTGGAAATCAAAAAATAATCAATACGTGAGAATGTCTTGTAGGTACTGGAATAACAAGAATAGGCTTTAACTTGTGGTTTCATTTCTCTCCATATATCTAACAATCTCAATTCTTTCATAAAATGATTAATAGTCATCCTACATCCAATGTGCGTACAATCCAGTCCTGTTGATCTATCTATACCTGGATTCAATGTACAATTAAAATCCCCTGCTATTATATGTTGCCCTGTAAGTGATGATAAGATAAGAAATAAATTAGCAAAGAACTTCTGATCATCTATATTGGGACCATATAAGTTCACAAGATTTATATTTTCTAATAGCAAAGAACCTTGAATGATTACATATCTTCCAAATTTGTCTCCAATTACATTTTTCACTTGAAAAGGAACTGATTTATGTATGAGAGTCATAACTCCCCTGGCTCGGGATGAAAATGAAGAGGTGAATACACTTCCTTGCCATCTACTCCTAATTCTTTTAACATCCTCCTCTATTAGATGAGTTTCTTGTAAAAACACAATTTTTGAACCCATGTCTTTTATTTTATTCATAACTTGTTTAAGTTTTTTTAAATTTTGTAGACCTCTGCAATTCCATGAAGTTAAATTAAGATTAACACTTTGGTTTATGATCAATAGAGAGTTTGGGATTACCTTGCAGTGTAAACATGCTCATACAGAGAAGCAAAAACATGAGTGGTTGAACATTCATCCTACAAACTACACACAAACAAATTTCCCCTTCCCACACTTGTGGCAAACCCCCCAAAATCAAAAGAAAAATTCTGTCTCCCGATATAGCCATCGACCGTTCCACACCCACGGGGAACAGCCTAAGCCACTCCTTCTTCATCCTCCCAATCACCCTAACTCTACTGCTTTTAATGACGTAACATTAACTCTCCTCTGTAGTTTTCCAACTTAACTCCAAAATTTTTAACAACTTTGTACATCATAGTTTTTTTTGTTTGTTTTGTTTTTGTTTTGTTTTTTTAATATATAATACAATCTATATTTTGTAAACTTACTATTTACTTCAAGTCAGTCAGATGCCTGTGCAAATGCTTAATTATTCTACCTTATATTTTGTTCATGCTTAGCTCCCACCAGTCTCTTCTTCTTCTTTGATCTTCTTGATGAACTCCTGCGCCTCCTCTGGGGTCTTGACGATGTGGGTTCTGCCCTCATACGTGGTCAGCAGTCTCGCAGGATAGATTACACCATGACGAATCCCAAGGTTGCGCAGCTCCTTACGTATGGGATCAAACTGCTTCCTCAATTGCTGGATTCCTGTGGCCAAATCTGGGTAGAACCGCACCTGCTGGTCCTGGTGTTTAATCTCTCCTTTAGCTCGTGCAGCGTTGAAGATCTTCATCCTGTCTCTGTTGCTAAGAAACTTCATAATTAAGGTCCTCGGCGGTCCCTTATCTCTCCGTGGGCCAATACGATGTGCATTTTCCAGAACCACTGCTGATTGCAACTCCTCGCTGCCCAGCACCTCCGGAATCCACTTTTCCAGAAAGGAACATACGTCCCGACCTTCTGATTCCTCTGGAAGACCCACCAGCCTCAAGTTATTCTGTCTCGACCGAGATTCCAAATCCAAAATATTATTTTCCAGAGATTTATTTTTTTTTTCCAAAGTGCGCACCTTTAATTGAAGACGGGTGACGTCATCTTCAGCACTAGCGAGACGGAGCTCCATCTGCGCCGTTCGTTCTACACAGTCACCCAATTCCTTTCTTATTCCTTCCAACGCTGTCATAATCCCATCAAATCTAGAGGAAAAGTCCGCTCTCATTGAACTCATGGCAGCCATCAGCGCATCTGCGCCTCCCCCCGCAGACATCGCACCGTTGCCAGCCTCCTCCGCCATATATGGAGTTTTATTTGCTGCATCACAGACCTGAAAGTCCGTTAATTTGGACTGTTTCGGCGGCTCGCTTTTTCCTTTACCTGGTTTTCCAGCCTTAGGCTTCGCCGACATATCCTCGCCCAAACGCTGGGATACGTTCTGTCCCAAATGAGAGAGTTATTTGCCGATTTTTTTTCTCCAGGAGCAGAGCAGAGTGAGACACGTCCGTCTTACGTGGCAGCCATAACCGGAAGTCAATGATTTGTATTTGAAATAATAATTTTTTCCTTCAAACTTTGCTTTCGTCAAAGAATCCTCCATTTGCAGCAATTACAGCATTGCAGACCTAACATGATTGCACAAGGGTTTTTTAATCATCCATTAGCCTTCTGACACAATGAGCAAACACATTGTACCATTAGAACACTGGAGTGATAGTTGCTGGAAATGGGCCTCTATACACCTATGTAGATATTGCACCAAAAACCAGACATTTGCAGCTAGAATAGTCATTTACCACATTAGCAATGCATAGAATGTATTTCTGATTAGTTTAAAGTTATCTTCATTGAAAAAAAGTGCTTTTCTTTCCAAAACAAGGAAATTTTTAAGTGACCCCAAACTTTTGAACGGTAGTGTATCTACATTCCATCAGTTCTTTACTTGCAGGCCATTCGCTCTTATTTTGAAAGGTTGCAAGACCAGCTAGGAGCTCTTATTTTGAAAGTCCATTCACCAAGTGAGCTTGATTTTACACCTGCAAAGTTCAGACTGGGGATGTTTATCCCCCCACCCCCTTCCTGTGCTTAAGGTGGACCTACTTGTATTCTGTTATCTTCCTTTATATCGCTGCTTGCTGCAGTGTAGTGCATGTATTGCTCAGCAGTGGCAGCTAGGGAAAGCATGAAGTCACTGCTCATATTAATGTGAAAAATACTCAAATATGTGCGATACAAACATTTTATGTATCACGGGTAGCCAAATGTACCGACACAGTGAATATGTTCTGTATATCACCCAGTCCTAACCTGAATGTTTCTTAAAACTTTTTTCTCTGCAGTGTACTTCCTAAAAAGACTCCTTGAGTTCTTCTTTATCAAACTGTTGCAATCAGTTTCCCTTTCCTTCCTTGAAATTAATTGATTGTTTTGGCTAAAGCAGGCACAACCACAACTGCCAATATGCACTTAGAGCAAACACAAGCCATAGTAAGCATTCATTTAGTTTCTTGCTCAAAATGTTTCGAATCACAATAAGGGATCTGATGTTCAGCTTTGTTTGAGTGCTTACATTGTTTTACCAACTACAGAAAAAGGGACTTTAGGCTCCATCTTCTTTTATTCCCTCACTTCTGAAAAATGTTGTCAGCATTTAAACTACAAAGTTGTAATTATTTCCTCAAAATTGGCAGCAAGAGTTTATAACACTTTGCACTTATTATATTTCCAGTTCAAGTGACCCCTGGATTTCTCCGGGTTTCCTCCCACATGCCAAAATCATGCAAATTAGGTTAATTGGCATCAACTGGGGATTCTAAATTGTTCTTAGGTATGGATGTGAGAGTGAATGATTGTCTGTCTCTCTGTGTTGGCCCTGTGATGGACTGGCGATCTGTCCAGGGTGTAGCCTGCCTCTCACCCAGGAATGCTGGGATAGGCTCCAGCCCCCCGCGACCTGAAAAGGATTAAGCGGAAGAAGATGGATGGGTGGATGGATGGATGGTGACTGTGAGTAATTTCGGCTTAAAGAATGAAAGAAGAAGGTAATTACCAGCGCAAAGGAAACCAAAGATTTACAGATCTGTGTATTTTGATTGGATATATCCTTGTGTAACCTGTTGTTAATTGACGTAAGTGGGGAAAAAAAAATTGTATCTGTTGACTGGAAGTCCCGTGTAGTTTCTGAATTTTGATGAGAGGGACATAATGAGCCAGCAGCATGAGTTGTCAGTTGATGGTTTATTCAGTGTCTGCTGAACTGTCGGGTGGGCTTTCAGGCAGATAGTGTTATTTTTCTCTGTGTGTATTAACACTGCTGGGAAAATTTCCATTTTTCAATTGTCGCACAAAAGTTACAACGCATGTCATTTCCTGCAGAGAAGAAAAAAAAAAAAACACTATCGGGGTGGTTTTAAGGGGAATGTATGTAATACCAGGAAGTAAAGCCCAAAAATCCACTTTTTATTTTGCTACCTTTCAGCTGAGCTTAAAATGATTTGCTTTCCTTCACAGCAGATACTGTATTCAAGCTGGATGACACAATACCAAACAAACACTTCAGAAGAGGCTGAGTCATATACCACAGTCCATTAATAATAACCCAAACTAGGCACAGAAATGCAATAGCTAAAGCAACTAATCATCTGTGAGGCATGTGGAGAAATAATCATGAGAAATCAAGGCTTGTGGTTGGTGGTTTTTTCCCTCTGAATATGTTCCACACATTAGATGAGGTGTTTGCTGCCTACTGGTGCTTCTAGGCATTAATTCATCAGATGTTAAATGTTTGATTCCGAGTGTTCAGGCAACAAACCCTACACTAACACCACCATTAGGCCCCCTTCACACTGGATGGAGACCCCACTGTGCTCTCTACGACCACTGAACTATTGGATTATGAAAATTTGGAAAACCTCCTTCATTGTGAAGGTAATCATCAGAATCAGAATCAGAATCAGAATCAGGTTTATTGCCATTGTTCATGTAGTACACAAACTAGGAATTTGTCTCGGTACAATGCTGCAACATTAAACATGATAAGATAAGAGAAATAAACTATACATGTAATAAAGTGTAGGATAAGATTAAGTGATACTGGTCAACAGTTAAAATATATATTAGCCAGCAGCAGATACTGTGGAGAACTATATAGTGCAGTCGGTAATGCAGGAAGAAAACAGTGATGATTTGACACAATCATGACACTGCTACGCTTTTTATTTGCAATTTACAACTATTTTCCACATCCCCGAGGCACTCTCCACCACGCCATATGTGTCAGCAGCATTCTTTCTCAATGATCCTACCACGTGTGCCCACGATTTCACAACGCTCCGGACACACATTAGCATGATCTGTCTTGGACCATGTCAGGATGCAGCTACGCACTAGAGCAGTCGTCTCCCCAAAAAACAGGAAGTGGCCTGGTACCAGACTGCAGAGAACCCAGAGACAAATGATTTATTCTGTTACTATGTATTGACTAATGGTGCATTCACACCAAATGTGATGCAAATTTTTCACAGGGCAAAACTACTTAATAACTCATTGTAAACAAGCAAATACATGCACATTCATGTTCAAGGGATTTGTTAGCAATAGCTAGTATTCAGCCTTGAGAATCTGCCATCACTGAAGTGAAAATATCAACACTGGAGAATAAACTAGTTTGAAAATGAGACTGACAATCAACTGCAGACAGATAGACCAAAGCTCTGCAGATGAGACAATGTGTTGTGAGTTTATCCACCCACGTGCTTTGGTCAACTGTGCTAACGAGGGCTAGCAAGCTAGCAGTGTAAACAGCAGTGATCCAGGTGCAGTTTCTGGAGGGGGCAGTGACATTTTCCCAGCTATGTGCCCTGCCGGATAACACTGTAAACCCAAACATGAAGGCATTTTGGGGATTTCCACAGCAGGTAGAAAGCAGCTGCAGAAGTTATTAAGGCAACCCGACCCCTCTGCAACTCGCTCAGATGCAAATTCACATCTATTTGCATGCTTACATTGAGTTAACATGTAACTCATTTGCATTTGGTCTAAACACACCTTAAAGGGCCATCCACATCAAGCACGATACAGATAACTGTAAAATTATAGTTTTAAAAATTGTTGTAACTCAAGTGGATGGCAGAGTCCACACTACAGCGATAACCATAACAAAAGTGGCAGACAATATCATTGGGATCACTTTCCAATTTTATGAACGATGAAAACATTTTCAGCCAATCAGAAAATGTCCAACCAACACTGTCACCTGTTTTGACAGCAGCAAAAAAAAAAAAAAAAAAAAAAAAGGGCTGAAATAAATGACAGAGGCTGGGGATGTTTATCTACCTGCTTTCATTATGATCTGAGTGTGCAGCAAGGAGGGAGGAATGATTGGGTGCATAAAGCAGCCCTCTGAGAGAGATCTATGCATCCAAGCTGAAATTATTATTATTATTAGGCTATTATTATTATCCTATTATTAATTATTTGCAAGCACATGTGATTCTCCTTTGCGTTACGCGCTCACTTCATCCTGCCTGTGAAAGTCCGAGGAAGCTCTGGAGTTGAAAGAAAAATCAGATCAATCACATTCCTTTTTGTTTTTATTTTTTTCCCTGCCCAAGGTACACGTCTAGTTTAAAAATAATTAAAAAAAATCCTTTAAAATTATTGATTGCGGACTTCTGGTTTCACTACAGAGCCTGCAAGCTCCCCAATGGTACTGTGAAATAACCCCCTAAAACTCTCTTTTATCAAACCCCGGTGAAAGTTCTGACTAGTGAAGAAGAAGGGGGTTAGCACTAGAAGAAGGACAACTATGAAAGTTGTGGAAAATGAGGACGTGGAAAGTCATAGTAGCCGAGGCAACTCCCCAGAGACATGCACACATAGCAAAGATGCTAGCTTGCAAACTATTCTCAATGAAATCCGCGAGTTCAGAAGAGACAATGGAATACAGTTTTCAGAACTCAAAAAAGAATTAAGAGAAAGTGATAGACTGGATGAAGCAGAGGGAAGAATTGAAGAAACGGAGACTGTGCTTCAAATAGCAACAACGCTAATTAAACAGCTAATGCAAAGACAAGCTATCCTGGAGGCTAAGCTAACTGATCAAGCGGGTTGGGCACGGAGAGATAATCTTAGGGTCTATGGAATACCAGAAGAAAGAGAAAATAACAACATGATCACCTTTTTGAACAGCTTGTTGAAAAATGTGCTTGACTTCCCCCAAGAGAGAACTAGGAATTGAATGAGCACATCAAGCTCTGGCTCCAAAACTGAGTGGTACACAGGCGAAGCCCCGATCCATTGTGGTCAAATTTGGGAGTTATCAGAAGAAGGAGGAGGTGCTCCGGAGAGCATGGCAGAAAAAAGAGATACTCTGTGATAGTGTCCGTTTATTTGTGGATCATGATTACCCCATTGAAGTGCTGAAAAAAAATGCAGTGAATATGATGAAGCACAAAAAGTACTGAGGGAAAAGCGCATCAAATTCCAGACACCATACCCCACGAAGATGAGCGTCTTCTACAGCGAAGGCTCCTGGCTTTACCAGAGCGCCGAAGGGGCAACAAAAGACATGGTGGCTCGAGGGTTTGCAGTCAATGTGGTAAAACCCCCGCCACTCCACTGGCACATGAGGAGATCCGGCAACAATCCACATGGCAGTTGACAGGAAGGTGAACAACAAAAGGAGAGATGAGGGGGCGGAGGTGGAGGATCACACCACACAGCCAAGGAGAAGCCATCACCCATGTTACAAAGAAAAGCTCTAAGAATTCAGAAGGCATTCCCCACAGCAGGAGAATGATGATTAACGGGTGATGTATTAATGCAGATAAGTTTCTGAATGACATAAATAATTTTGGTTTTAAGTTTAGAAATGTCCTGTGGGGGCCCGGTGTTGGACTTCTCCACCCAGGGAACAATGGACCCAAACAGGAGGTATCACCGGGGGGCTCAGATGGGACAGTAAGGACAATGCACCCCCCCGGGGAGAGAAGTAAACTACTGGGCTGCTGGGAGAAGAATGGAGAGTGGCACTGATATTATATCATGTTAATGTGCCACACAGGCTTTGTTCTAAACATAAAGTGTATGGTTGGAAGGTCCGGACCACAATGCAGGGAAACAAAGATATAAAAGAGGGATGCACAGAGGCCCAGGATGCACTTTTGCTATACTGTTCTTGTTAGAGAAAGAATAAAGTCTTGGGTTATTCAGCTCATTTCCTCGCCTGCATCCTTTCTCCACACTGGTGACCCAAGACGTGCCATGGAGGGCGAGATGAGCACAGTCCCGGAGACTTCCTGGAGGGAGAGCAACAATGCCGAGTGCGCTGTTTCAGTCAAGCTCCCGGACTTCTGGCTTCATGACCTGGCAGCATGGTTTTTGCACATAGAAGCCCAGTTCGCACTCCGTGGAATAACAGTAGATGACACAAGGTATTACTACATGGTTGCTGCACTGGACACGCACACCACGCAACAGGTGGCAAGCCTGCTCCAGGAACTGCTGGCCCGGGGGAAATACAAGGCGCTCAAGAGGATGCTTCTCCAGTGCTATACCCTTTTGGACAGTGAAAGGGCGGAGATACTCCTAACACGTTCACAGTTGGGGGACAGATCAGCCGTAGAGCTAATGGAGAGCATGTTGACGCTGATGGGTAGAAACAATGAGTCTTTCCTGTTCGCCCATCTGTTCCTCAGGAACCTACCGGCTGCAGCAAGGGCACTCCTGGCCAACTTGCCGTTGCTGGTAATGAAGGACTACCGTGCACTGGCGCAGGAAGCGGATCGCATCATTTTAGTAACCAGAACTCTCAGCGTGAATGCAGCGACACCGACGTCCAGGAGGGACTTCAGCAAGGTCGAGGAGCCGTGGGTGGTAGCCGGAGCAGACGCCGGGAGACACAGGAATGGGGTGATTTGCTACTATCATCGGCGTTTCGGCTCAGACACCCAGCGATGTATGCTGCCATGCCAATTCAAGAAGTCGGGAAACGGCACGGCCAGCAGTCAGTAGCAGCTGTGACCGCTGGCGACAGAAACAAGCTGCTGTATGTTACAGACACACGTTCGGGGAGCTAGTTTCTGGTGGACTCCAGCTTCCAGAAGAGCTTCATCCTGCCGGTCAACGCAGACAGGGTGGCAGGGGGCAGCTGTCCCGAGTTTATGGCCACCAACGGATACATCATCAGAACATTTGGTGAGCAGACACTGACAATATGTTTACACAGACACAACTTTCAGTGGAACTTTGTGGTGGCTGCATGTTCCACCCCCATTTTAGGCGCGGATTTTTTATGTGCCTATGGGTTATTAGTTGTTGTTGCTAATAGGAGATTAGTCGATGCTGTCTCTTTTGCCTCTCTGCCCTGTACAGCTCAGGGAGCCGGATCAACAACACTGGCTAACGTTATAGCTTCAAGGGGTAAGTACCAACAGTTGCTCGCACAATTCCCAGCACTCACGGTCCCGATGTTTTAGGCTACGATAACAAAACACAGGGTCAAACATTTCATAACTACAAAAGGGCCACTGGTATTCGCGTGACCTTGGCGCCTGGACGCAGCTAAATTGGCCAGCACGCGTGAGGAGTTCACCAACTTGGAACAGTTGGGCATCATCAGGCGCTCCAACAGCCCATGGGCATCCCTGCTACACATGGTACCTAAAGCCGATGGGTCATGGTGACCATGCGGCAATTTCTGGCGCTTGAACAACGCTACGGAACACGATTGCTATCCTGTCCCACACATCCAGGATTTTCTGTACACCTGGCCGGGGCGCGTGTTTCTTCCAAAGTAGATCTGTTCCGCAGTTACCACCAGGTCCCAGTGTGCGAGGAAGACGTTCCAAAAACAGCTGTAAAAATTCCGTTTGGCCTTTTTGAGTTTTTAAGCATGCCATTCGGATTAAAAGACACAGCGCAGACCTTCCAGAGGATGATGGACGCAGTGCTTCGTGACTTGTCTTTCATTTTTTCTACTTAGATGACATTCTGGTAGCTAGTGCGTCTGAGGAAGAGCACATCGCCCATCGCAAGACAGGAGGTTGGAAGCGCATGGGCTGATAGTTAACCCAGCAAAGTGCCAGTTCAGTGTGCCAGTGATTGACTTTTTGGGCCACCGCATTCACCGGAGGGTGCGATCCTGTTACCGAACAAAGTGTGCACTGTGTCGGACTTTCCGCGTCTACAGACAGTGAGGGCACTACAGGGGCTTTTAGGAATGGTTAATTTTTATAACCGTTTCCTGCCCTGGGCAGCCCAGCTGATGCAGCCGTTGTATGCCGTGCTTAAAAAAAAGAAGCCAGTGGAAGCCATCGACTGGACTCCCGAGCGAGTCCAGGCTTTTACCAACGCCAAAACAGTGCTTGTGGACGCTGCGTTGTTAGCCCACCCGGATCCATCTGCACGGATTACGCTCACGACGGATGCGTCTGATGTTGCCATAGGGGCAGTGGTGGAGCAGTGTGTCACAGGTTTGTGGCAGCCGCTTGCATTTTTTAGCCAGACTCTGCGCGACAACGAACGCAAGTACAGCACATTCGACAGAGAATTTCTGGCTCTCCACCTGGCAATGCACCATTTCCAGTTCTGGCTGGAGGGGCGCGAGTTCACCGCGTTGGTGGACCACAAGCCACTGACGCACACAAAGTCCAAGACCTCGGAATCGTGGTCGGCCCAGCAGCAACGGCAATTGGCCGCAATTTCGGAGTTTACTACTGACATTCAACATGTTGCTGGTAAACTCAATGTCGTGGCTAAGTGGCTGTCATGTACATTAATTGCCCCAGTCTACATGGGAATAGATTTCCCTGCCATGGCCACGGAACAGGCCAGGGACGCGGACATTTGCGCGTTCCAGTCTGTGTCAACTGGGTTAAGGCTGGTGAACAAGGTGGTGCAGGAAGGGTGCCCTCCCTTACTCTATGACATCTCCACCGGCTGCCCACTCCCGGTGGTTCCGAGTTCTTGGCATGTCGCGTTTTTGAGTCGGTCCACTCCCTTTCGCATCCAGGAGTGCATGCTTCGGTGAAACTAGTGGGGGTGACATTCGCCTGGCCATGCTTGTGCAAAGACGTGAAAGAGTGGGCTGCAGCTTGTGTCACGTGCCAGCGGGCCAAAGTGCACAAGCACACCAGAGCTCCCCTCTAACATTTCCAAATCACGGCTAGGAGGTTCAACCTCGTCCACGTGGATTTGGTGGGACCCCTCCTGCCGTCACAAGGTTTCACACACCTTTGACAGTCGTGGACCGCACCACATGCTGGCCTGAAGTGGTCCTGCTGGTTTCTACCATGTCCGCGGAAGTGGCGTGCGCTTTTTTGTTGGCTTGGATTGCACATTTCGGATCTCCATCGGACATCACGTCTGACAGAGGTTCACAATTCGTTTCGGAACTCTGGTCCACGATGGCTCAGAGCCTGGGTGTCAAAATTCACTGCAATACCACGTACAACACCCAGGCTAATGGGTTATGCGGGTGTTTTCATAGATTGCTTAAAGAAGTGCTCAGAGCTTCGCTCACGGACACAAATTGGATTGACCACCTGCCTTGGGTTCTTTTAGGGTTGCATTCTGCACCGAAGGAGAACTTGGCAGCCTCTGCGGATCCCCGGGGAATTTTTACCAGAAAGCCCCGTGTCCGGGGCTGATCTGTCCACACAATTTTTACACAGTATGGAGACTGTGAGCATACCGGGCCCGGCCCACCATTGTTTTCCTTGCACATTCTTCCCTAAAAGCTTTCAGAATGCCAGTTTTGCTTTTGTCAGGCTTGATGCACACCAGACCCTGCTGCATCCACCGTACAATGGACCGTTCAGGGTGTTGGAACCTGGGGCAAAGCATTTTGTGTTAGACTTGGGGGGACGTAGGGAGACCGTCTGCATTGACAGGCTGAAGCCCACTTTTGTGTTGGTAGATGAGCAGGTGGTGTTGGCCCAAGCTCCCCGGCGCGGATGGCCACCGTTGGTGGCGCCACAAATTGGTGATCCCTTGGCAGGGACCTGTGCTAGTGAAGCTGATGTGTTTTCTCCCCCTCCCTTTTTCCCTCCACAGACTGACGTGCCCTCCTGTACACCCCTCCAGCAGGGCAGTTCGACTGGATTGGCGACTCCCCGCTACATCCACTATGGATGCCAGCTCAAGCCCAAAGGACGGGAAGGGAGGGGGGGTACGGCCCATTCTGGGTGTTGGGAGGGGGCTGTGTCGGGGCAAGGTGTTGGACTTCTCCACTTAGGGAACAATGGACCCAAACAGGAGGTATCACCGGGGGTTCAGACGGGACAGTAAGGACTATGCAGCCCCCAGGGAGAGGAGTAAAATACCAGGCCACTGGCAGAAGAATGGAGAGCGACACCGGTGTTATATCAATTTTTTTTTTCAAATCAAATCAAATTTATTGTCATATTGCTGTACATACAACTGCAGTGCAGGCAAGATGAAATTGCGTTCCTCTTGGCATCCATATAAATAAAAGAACATGATTTAAGACACACTCACACATATCTTCACCCCCCACCCCACCACATCCATTCACTCATCCCTGAGACATACTTGAAAAACTAACCAGAACTATAATATACAAATAATATACATAATGTCCGTAGGTGCAGTAGTATGTATGAGAGATTCCGGATCAACTGTTCAGCATCCTAATAGCTTGTGGAAGGAAGCTATTAATCAGTCTGGTGGTTCTGCCTCTGATGCTCCGGAATCGTTTGCCAGATGGCAGAAGTTCAAAGTGTTTACGCAGAGGGTGAGAACGGTCCTTGACAATGTTCAGTGCCCTGCTCCTACAACGGTTCTGAAAAAGTTCTTGGACAGAGGGGAGGGAGACTCCAATTACCCTCTCAGCTCCCTTAACTATCCTCTACAGGGCTTTTTTTGTCTAACATACTGTAGCTGGAGTACCATGTAGCAATGCAGTACGTCAGAACACTCTCCACCATGCCTCTGTAGAAGGTCCTGAGGATGCAGATGGGGAGAGAGGCCTGTTTCAGTTTCCTCAAGAAGTGCAGTCTCTGCTGGGCCCACTTCCTGATCCCCAAGGAATTCTTGCTCCAGGTCAGGTCCTGCGAGAGCTGCACTCCAAGGAACTTGATGTTCTCCACTCTCTCCACTAAACGGCCGCTGATGCTGAGGGGGATGTGTTCAGGCTGTGACCGCCGGAAGTCGATAATCATCTCCTTCATTTTGTCCACGTTGAGCACCAGACTGTTCTCCCTGCACCAGCCCTCCAGGTCTCTCACTTCTTCCCTGTACATTGATTCCTCATCCTTCTGAATAAGTCCCACCACCGTGGTGTCGTCTGCAAACTTAATAATCTGGTCCCCCTCGTGTCTGGATACACAGTCATGTGTTAGAAGTGTGAACAACAGTGGACTGAGTACGCAGCCTTGAGGGGATCCGGTGCTCAGCGTGACAGAGTTGGAGAAGTTGTTTCCAACCCGGACAGACTGAGGTCTCTCAGTCAGGAAATCCAGGATCCAGAGACATGTGGCGGTGTTCAGACCAAGAAGGAGTAATTTCTCCATCAGTCTCTGGGGAATAATGGTGTTGAATGCTGAACTGAAATCAATGTACAGGAGTCTGGCGTAGGTGTCTTTCTGATCCAGGTGGGTGATGACAGAGTGCAGGGTGGTGACTATAGCATCCTCCATGGAGCGGTTTGAACAATATGCAAACTGGAGCGGGTCATGTGATGCAGGGAGGCAGGCTGTGATGTGTGGTTTAACAAGCCGTTCAAAACACTTCATCACAATTGGTATCAGTGCAACAGGACGATAGTCATTCAGACAGGACACAACTGGTTTCTTTGCCACTGGTACTATGATAGAGGTCTTGAAGCATCTGGGAACGATGGCCTGACTCAGGGAGATGTTATAAATGTCAGTCAGTACATCCGCCAACTCGCTCGCGCAGTCTCGGAGCACACATCCCGGGATGTTGTCCGGACCTGCAGCTTTACGTGGGTTGACCCTGGTTAGGGTCTTCCGTGTGTCCGCTGTGTTGATGGTAAAAGCTGGTCCGACCGATGGTGGGGATGGGCCAGCCCTCCCTCTGATTGTCGGGTTTGATGCTTGAAAACGTGCAAAGAAGTCATTGAGCCTGTCTGGAAGTGAAGCGTCGTCATCATCGACCCCCTGCCTAAACTTATAGCCCGTCAGTGTCCGAACTCCCTGCCACATCTGCTTGGTGTTCCTAGTGTCACAGAGGTGTCCCTGGATTTTCTCCGCATATGCGCGCTTCGCCATCTTAATTCCCTTTGAGAGCGCAGACCTGGCTGAGTGGAGGGCGATCCTGTCCTTCGCTCTGAAGGCTGCATCTCTGGCTGAGAGCAGCGAGCGCACCTCTGCGGTCATCCAGGGCTTATGGTTTCCCCGCACAGTGATGGACTTCACTGTAGTGACATCCTCTGTGCACTTCGCGATGTAGCTGGTGACCATTTCAGCATACTCCTCCACATCTGTCTTGTCTTCTTGGGAGGCTGCTATTTTGAAGACCTCCCAGTCTGTGCGCAGAAAACAGTCTTTCAGTGCAGAGGCTGCACTCTCTGGCCAAATCCTGATTTGTTTCACTACTGGCCTGCTGCGCTTCAGTAGAGGTTTGTAGGCAGGCACCAGCATCACGGATGTGTGGTCAGAAAGGCCGAGGTGGGGGAGGGATATTGCCTTATATGCATCTGTGTTTGTGTACACTAAGTCCAACATATTCTCACCTCTGGTCTTATAGTCTACACATTGTTTAAACTTGGGGAGCACAGTCTTTAAATTGGTGTGATTAAAATCCCCCGCAACCACCACAAAACTGTCTGGGTGTGAAGTCTGGATTTCGTTAATAGCATCGTGCAGTTCCCCGAGTGCCTTCTTAGCATTAGTGTTAGCATTAGCGCTCGGCGCTATGTAAACAGCAGCTACACACACGTTGCTGAATTCCCTCGGCAGATAATATGGCCGACAATTTACAATAAGGAACTCCGCTAACGGAGAGCAGTGTTTAGATACTAACGTGGCGTTAACGCACCAGTTCTTGTTAACATAGATGCATAGCCCACCCCCACGTCTCTTACCGGAGCTCGCCGTTTCTCTGTCTGCTCGGAACACCAACGTACCTTCCAGTTGAATGGCCTCATCAGGGATGTTGTCGTGGAGCCATGTCTCCATGAACGCAAGCACACAGCAGTCCCTCCACTCTCTCCGGGTTTCTCTCAGCAGACGCAGCTCGTCCAGCTTGTTGTCGAGGGAGTGGACGTTAGAGAGAAGGAGCGACGGTACTGCTGGTCTGGAGGGGTTAGCCTTTAGCCTAGCATGAATCCCGGCCCTTTTTCCACGCTTTTGCTTGTGTTCCCTCTGCTTGCACTTCCTCCTCACCCGGGTAGCCTCCAGCAGGGACTCCGCCAGAATTTCACGCTGGCGTAGAATGTCCAAGTCACAACCGAGCGCCACGATTCTTGCAGCGTGCAGTACCTTGATGTATAATAAGGTCTCACGGTTGTAATTTTTACAGAATGTACGTCTGGGATGATCAAAACTCTCACACTCGCTGATGCCAAGAGGGGCCGCTGCGTCTAGGCGCGCCACCATCATAATTTCCCATAACCCATATCATGTTAATGTGCCACACAGGCTTTGTTCTAAACATAAAGTGTATGGTCGGAAGGTCTGGGCCTCAGTGCAGGGGAATAAAGATGTAAAAGAGAGAGGCCCGGGATGCACTTTTACTATACTGTTCTTGTTGGAGAAAGAATAAAGTCTTGTGTTGTTCAGCTCGTTTCCTCGCCTGCATCCTTTCTCCATTGTCCCATCAATACTCATGTAAATAGTTAAAAATCACACAGCTTTCTAGTTTTAAATCTAATATAAAAAGTCTGGAGTTGCTGACTAAAAAGCTATCCAGCTTTGAATAATTTAAATTTTTTGTTTGTTTGTTTTGTATGGAATTTGACGTAACAGGTGGCCACTCCATAGGGCCCCACCACTGCTTTCACGTGGGACTTTCCCTTATAGGAGCTTTGACTCATCAAAACTCCCCAAGGCTCATTTGAAAGGAGCCTCCACATTAGAAAAAACTTTTTGACACCTTGAGTAATCTCTGTTCAAAGATGTTTTTTTTCCATGTTCCTGTTTTACGTTTGTTTTTCGGGGAGCCTGTTGCAAGGCACACTTTAATTAAGGTAACAGACTTAAAAATCCATGAATAAACAAGTTCTTAAAATTATTTCCTTTAATGTGAAGGGGATTTCAAACTCAGCCAAGAGAGGTTGGATATTATCAAAAATGAAAAGGGAAAATGTACAAGTAGCATTTCTGCAAGAGACACACCTTTCATTGTCAGAGCATGTAAAACTAAAGAGAATGGGGGTTTCAAGGGTATATCATGCATCTTATAAAGGAGGACGTAGGACAGGAATTGCAATTTTAATATCATAAAAATACCATTTGAATATCTTTCAGAGATATCAGATAAAGAAGGAAAATATATAATTGTTACAGGGAAGATAGACAGTGTTGTAATAACATTTTTTTTAATGTTTATGCTCTTCCTGGAAGTGATTTTGCCTTTTATAGAAAGATGATTGATTTAACGATAGCAGCTGCATGTATTGTCATTTGTGGTGGAGACTGGAATGTCCACCTAAACCCAAAATTAGACTCATCAAAGAACTTGACTGGTACATCATTGCATAGGAGGATTAATGTTTTAATGACAGAGTTGGGCATCTTGGATCTCTGGAGAGATTTTTACCCCTCAGGCCATGATTATACTTTTTACTCCTCCCGTCATGATACATATTCAAGAATAGACTCTTTTTTGTTTTAAAGAGAGATCTTTATAGAGTGTCTAGCTGTGATATTGGAACTACTGACTTATCTGATCATGCTCCTCTCTCAAGTACGGTTTATATGGACAATAATTTAAGAAGAACATTATGGAGATTAAATGCAAGCTTTTTAAATAACTTACAGTTTAAAGCTCAAATGGCAAAAGAAATAAAAACATTCTTAGAAGAAAATGAAACTGGGGAAGTAAATTCAGTCATAATATGGCATACCTTAAAAGCAGTGATTGGGGTAAAATTATATCTTATTGTGCCAACAAAAAGAGGAAAAACAGGTAGAATTATTAAACCCGAACAAAGAGTTAAAACTCCTTGAAGCACAACATAAGAAGGGACAAAATCCAAACCTGTTATCAAAAATAAAATTAGGAATTAAATATTAAAATTAGGAATTAAACAAATACGTTATACTTGCAGAAAATTGAAA
Source organism: Pholidichthys leucotaenia (assembly GCA_020510985.1). Taxonomy (NCBI): domain Eukaryota; kingdom Metazoa; phylum Chordata; class Actinopteri; order Cichliformes; family Pholidichthyidae; genus Pholidichthys; species Pholidichthys leucotaenia. The sequence continues at coordinate 283,852,803 of CM035847.1, read as the reverse complement.
AAAGGTATTTACGAAGCAAAATTTTTTATCAAGTTCAAAATTAGTAAAACTTTTAGCAAGAAAACTTCAAAAACAGCAAGCAAGCAGATAATATGATATATAAAATTAAAGACCCAGACTCTCAAACTTTACAGTATAAACATGAAGAAATACAAAAAACATTTAAAAATGAAAGCACCAAGGTGCTGATGCCTCAGTGCCAAAGCCTTGGCGGAGGTACGCATTCTCGGATCATCACCAAAATGTTATGGGTTCCTCTCTAGCCCAAGGGCCACCTCTGGTAAAAATTTCATCCAAATCTATCCAGTAGTTTTGGTGACATACGTTTTAAATGGCGGAAGTGATAGAGATACAAGACCAACAGGAGCTTTTGCCGTTTAGTGGTAGAAGAAGAAAACGGACGGGCAAAAAGGCGGACATCTGTTCACTCAGTATTGGCAGATTGCTGAGTAATTTTCCTCTGGCGGGAGTTTCCGGGTGCATGTGCAGTACCGTTCCATTGACAGTAAAGGTGAGCTATTTTTGTGTTTATTTCAAAAACAAAGCATTATTCTGAAATTCTGGCAAATTAAAAGCCGAGAAAATACGGTGATACAATGATACAAGCCTTTAGTTCTACTTAATTTTGACAGGGCGAGCTGAAACAGAGAGACGGACAGACAGATACACACAGCCACACATAGACGCCACTAACTGACTTCCGTATTGCCTCTCACAGAGGCGTAAATATCATAAATTCTTATACATACAACCACATTTAGAGAGTGAGCAACAAATTGAGGAGTTCCTTAATACCCTGAACCTACCTGCTGTCACAGAAAAACAAAATAAAATACTAACAGCTACAATAACAGAAAAGGAGCTGAATAACGCTCTCACCAAACTCAAAACTAATAAATCACCCAGCCCAGATGGCTTCCCTTCAGACTGGTATGATATGAGGTCTTTTGAGATTAATTAATGCCATGCCTTCTTCGGGCCTGTAATGACGCTCGAAAACTCAAGAATGCCTCCTTCATGGAATGAAGCAGTCATTTTGGTTATTCCCAAAGAAGGAAAGGGCAAAAAAGAATGTGGTTCTTATAGACCCATATCAATACTAAATGTTGACTATCAACTATTTACAACTATTTTGACTGGAAGACTTGGAAAAAATTCTCCCAGAACTCATACATACTGATCAAACAGGGTTTATTTCACAAAGACAAACTCATGACACCATCAGACAATCATTACATATATTAAAACATATCCAACAGAATAATCCAGAAACCTCCTTGGTTAACCTAGATGCTGAAAAAGCATTTGATTCGGTAAGTTGGACCTTTTTATGTAAGACGCTTGGGAAATTTGATGTACATGAACATTTTATTAAAAGTATTCCAAACACTTTTTAATAAACCATCAGCCTGGAAAAAAATAAATGGATATCTTTCAGACAATATCACATTAGGACGAAGAACAAGACGGGGGTGCTCACTCTCCCTATTACTATTCGCAATCTACTGTATATAGAACCTCTTGCACAATGGTTAAGACAGACTGATACCATTAAAGGCATTAGAATAAATGGTGTAGAGCATAAAATAGCACTTTATGCTGATTATGTTTTAATCTATTTAAGCAACCCCGCGAGCTCATTTCCAGATTTGTGGAACCTATTAAAAACATTCAGCAAATACGCAGAATATAAACTAAATGTACACAAAACCTAAATCTTGACTTTCAATCCAAAATACCTTAGGGAGAAATATCACCTTAAATGGGATAAAAACTCAATGAAATACTTAGGAATATATTTACCAAAGGAAATTTCATCATTAGCAGACATAAGTTATGCCCCCCTTCTAGCAAAAACAAAAGACAATATAAAAAGATGGAACTCTAGCTCCTTCCTCAGTCTTACCTAGGGGTGGGAAATATGGCCTTAAAACGATATCATGATATTTTTGTGAATTTTCACAATAACGATATTCTTCACGAAATCGCGGAACACAGTTTTTTCTTTTAAATTTATAAAGGACAGTTTCATAGGCCAGCATTAAGTATGTTCAACATACTCAGTAAAAACAAAAAAATAATTTCTCCAGTTCATAAAGAGCAGTTTAGAATGACTTTCAAACTTTTTCTTATTCTGTATCAAATATTACGAGAAAATATTATAAACCACCACATCTTAAGTGCACTGAGGGGTGAACTGGGACAAAAATTCAGGCCGGGAATTTGACTTCATCCTAGGCCACCTTGTTGTTGGAAACCAGAAGCCACCACAGTTTTAGTAGGTTAACATTTTTAAAAATAACAAGTATCAAACTAGTTATAAAAGTAATTATAACCTTCAACTTGGAGGAAGATTATAAATTTAGATTTTAATACTGATTTATTGGTTATTAAAACAAATGACTGACTAATCTTAATTTAAATCTGGTGCTGCTTCTGATTTCTTCACATTTTCAGAATACACAAGGTAAGAGGCTTTGGGTAAAACGCTACAATTTCGCATGAATCCATCCATCCATCTTCTACCGCTTTTCCGGAGGTCCGGGTCGCGGAAGCAGCAGTTCAAGCAGAGAAGCCCAGACTTCCCTCTCCCCAGCCACCTGCTCCAGCTCTTCAGAGAGGATACCAAGGCGTTTCCAGACCAGCTGGGAGACATAGTCTCTCCACCGAGTCCTGGGTCTGCCCCGGGGTCTCCTCCCAGTGGGACGTGCCTGAAACACCTCAAGTGGGAGGCGTCCAGGAGGCATCCTAATCAGATGTCCATACCACCTCAACTGACTCCTTTCAATGTGGAGGAGCTGCGGTTCTACTCTGAGCCTCTCCTGGATGACTGAGCCCCTCACCCTATCTCTGAGGGTGAGTCCAGCAATCCTACGGAGAAAGCTCATTTCAGCCGCTTGTATCCGCGAACTTGTTCTTTCGGTCATTACCCAAAGCTCGTGACCATAGGTGAGAGTAGGAACGTAGATTGACTTGTAAATCGACAGCTTTGCCTTAGAACTCAGCTCCCTCTTCACCACAACAGACCGGTACAACGTCCGCATCACTGCAGATGCTGCTCCAATCCATCTGTCAATCTCTCGCTCCATTTTCCCCTCACTTGTGAACAAGACCCCAAGATACTTAAACTCCTCCACTTGGGGCAGGAGCCTGTCCCCAACCCGGAGAGGACAATCCACCTTTTTCCGGCTGAGGACCATGGACTCAGACTTGGAGGTGCTGATTCTCATCCCAGCCGCTTCACACTCAGCGGCAAACCGTCGCAGCAAGAGCTGTAGGTCATTGCTGGATGAAGCCAACAGGACTACATCATCTGCAAACAACAGAGATGAGATCCTGTGGTCACCAAGCATGACACCCTCCGTTCCCTGGCTGCGCCTAGAAATCCTGTCCATAAAAATTATGAACAGGATCGGTGACAAAGGGCAGCCCTGGCGGAGTCCAACTCTCACTGGGAATGACTCCGACCGAGTGTTGGCAATACGAACCAAACTCTCACAACGGTCGTACAGAGACCGAATAGCTTGTAACAACAAGCCCGATATCCCATACTCCCGAAGCACCCCCCACAAAAAAACCACAAGGGACGCGGTCAAATGCCTTCTCCAAGTCCACAAAACACATGTAAACTGGTTGGGCAAACTCCCACGAACCCTCAAGAATTCTCGAGAGGGTAAAGAGCTGGTCCAATGTGCCACAGCCAGGACGAAAACCACATTGCTCCTCCTGAATCTGAACCAATTTCTCCTGAATCGAACCAATTTTGCATGAAAAAGGTCATAAATTTGTCACCAAAAAGTTCAAAATTTACATTAAAAAATGTGTACCTTTATGAAAAGATGTTTAAAAAATGAGAAAAGCAAACAAATTTAGGCAAGAATGGTAACAAGCAGATGAGAGTGAAGGTGGTACTGCAGACTACATATAGTCTATAGTTTTGAAAATTAAGCACATTTTTTTAAAAACATCTGAATAGTCCTGAAAACATTTCCTTATGAATGTAGCAATTTAGCTATGGTTAATGCAACCTATTTATTACATTTAAAAATGGAAACCCTAAACTATAAGCAGCTACAGCAGTATAATATAACCATGAATACTCATTCACCACAATACTTCTGTCTTTATCTCATTTCTGTGCTCTGAGACATAAGAGGGTTTTGGTCCTTTTAACATATTAAATTAATTTAGTCTGGTATGTTATTTCACCAGGTCAGGAAGAGTCTAAATAAAACAGGGAGGCAGTGGGCTTTAAAACTATTATTAATTTATCATTTTTATCATATTGAATATATGCTGGCCAACCTGCTTGCTGTTTACCCCAAACTAGACACTTCTGCAGGTAAATGAGTGCTGCATTGGTCCTCTCTCTCCCTCTCTGTTTACCGGCATTAGAAGTTTCCGTTGCACATACAACTTTTTTTCCCCTTTCGGGAGGTTGAATAAATTATGCTGAAGCAGCCACAACAGAGCGAAAATAAACCTCAGGACACTTTGGACATCAACAACATCACTTCATAGCATGGAGCATAGATGTTAAGAAAGGTTACCTCATTATCATCAATTTTTCCTTTAACCAAAACAAATCTGCCATCCCTGTGCTTAATTTCAGATTTCAACACAAAGGGAGTTGAGTTTGAAGTCAGTATTGCCACTCCTCTTTTTGCCCCACCCCCCGAAACATGAGAAGAAAGTGTATTTGAAACCCATTTTTTTTAAGTTTATCATGCTCCATTGCAGAAAGATGTGTTTTTGTTTTGTTTTTTTTTGCCAGAATGTAATATTTATCTTTTCTTTTTATATTTTTGATATTACTTTACTCCTTTTAATTGGATTATTTAGCCCATTTACATACAGAGAGACTATGTTGTAACAAAAACACATGAATGTATATAAGAGTAAGACATTTGTATCATCCCAGACCTCAAACTACTATATGTACAAAGAACAGGAACAGAACTTCCAAAAACAAGGAAAACATATTGTCCTTGGTAGTTAGGGGGTCAACCAGTAAGTGGAGTCCCCTTAAAGAGAGAAAAAAGAAAGAAAATTAAGAAAAAAAGGTTTGGTGGGTGGCAGTTCAGGATGTATCAACTTTTTATGTTATAAAATAACAGAAGAATATGGCTGTTACCGTGAAAAATAGTCGTCTAATATTTACAAAAAATGGGAGAGAAAGGAAGAGAAAAGGGAACAATCTCACTCAGGCCAGGTAAAATTGGAAAAATAAGAGCTCATTCTGTCCCAGGGGTGTCCTCCTGCTCCATCCTGCAATACTCCTTCAGCCTCTCCTTGATCCGGCACTGGAATCCGGTGCCTTCCTCCCCGTCGCGGGTATACTTTTCCCATCTCCTCGCTCAGTGGTGTGTCAAAGACCATATCCTCCTTTCCGAGTTTTTTCCCCCGTCCATTATTGAATATCAAAAAACTGTTTTGAATTAAGAGACAACTCTTTATAACAGGGTAACTTACAGCTGATGTGAGAGCTCAAGTACCATGCTGCCATACTGTGTCTAGCGCCACAGGATGTCCTCCACTTAGAACGATTTTTAAACTATAATTTTATAGTTATCGTGCCTGGTGTGGACGGCCCTTAAGTCAGGTGATTTATTTTTAAAAATTACTGGATACTCTCTCTCTTCCTGCGCCATGTGTCTGTCTGTGCAGTCTTGATGCACAACTATCTCAGTATGGATGATGCTTGAGAACTGAACCTGGCAAGCTAGTTTGGGCCTTCTTTCTACCAGCTGGTACGTGATCAATTATCTTTGCTTTCAAGAGCGTTTGAGTGTTACTTTCCGACCATTGACCCCTGATGAGAGTCAATCCTGCATGCGCTGGAAGGCCTAGGACTGCAAATAATGGCCGACCTGAAGGCATGCCTTGGGCAGCACCCCTGCCATTAATGCCCTGGACCAGAGCTGGGGGGGGGGGCATCCCATGACTGCCACAGAAGCACTGGAGGCCCTGCTCATAGTTCTATCCCACCCGTGTGTGTGTGTGTGTGTGTGTGTGTGTGTGTGTGTGTGTGTGTGTGTGTGTGTGTGTGTGTGTGTGTGTTGGGGGGGGTGGGGGGTCCCCAGCAGCAACGGCACTGAATCCTCGGTGTCAGAGTGGACATGAGGAACCAAAAGTGAGTTTTTTTTCATCACACACTTTGTTTCTGTTCATTTCTGTTCATACTCTCCTGAAGACCTCGCTAAGACCCTGCCAAGAATCCACGTTCTGGCTGATCTCTTAAGTCGTAGTGCTGTCTTTCCCCAGTGTGAAGGGGGATTCAGTCTGGAGGTAGAAAACCATTCTAAGCCAACTGATCTCCTTTACAAGCCAAGGTCACTGCAGCAGTCAAACGTGGTTGGCAGTACATTCGCTTGGCCTGTACATGTACCTCTAAAGACTTTTGTCCTCATGATGTAAACCACGGGCTACTTCCCCCGAGAAAAAAACCCAGGTCAAGCCGATGATTACATCGGGAGGATGGGTTTGCCAAATCTTACTATCAGTGCCAAATGTTCTGCTCTTTCCATTCACGTCTGCTCGATTTGTCAATATGCCCATTCATGCCTTCTCCTCCTCCCATTGTCTGCATATTCACCACTGTTTCTCACTCGTTCAAAGCCAGTCCATTTCTCTGCCACTATGACATTTTATCCTCTTTCCCCTCCAATTCCCAAAGCTCTCTGTGCTGTCCATCGATCATAATATCACTCAAAGGACATTAGAGGATGTATTGTTAGCATTTATCATTTCCCTGCAGAAGAGCACAGAAGCCACATGGCTATGAAAATTGAGTTAAAGAAGGAAGATATTTCATTATCAATTACCAGAGTGCACGCATGACTCTTTAGTATGCCCCATTTTGAATGGTTAAGGCTGAATCCAAAATGCATTATTTTTCTACAGAATAAAATCCTCTTAACTCAGTCACTATGTTTATATGTACATCATATGTAATTTCCCAGTTTGGGATCAATAAAGTACATCTATATTCCCATTATGTCATAAGCCTCCTCGTGCACTTTTACGCAGCGCACGGGGGAGAAGAAGGAAGAATGGATTTACGCGCAGGATTCACCACAGCACATTAATTGAACACAAAGACTGATCCCAAAAGGGGAAGACTTACAAAAATACACAGAAACACAAACAGCAGGCATTTGGGGCCGACATCACCCAGCGAACGTATGGAGAGGAAACGTGTTAACCATGATTGTGCCCCAGAGCCGACATTGCTACAAGGGTGCAACAGAACCATGGCTGTGTGGAGTGGCTAACAAGTTGTGATAGTGTTGACAATATTTCCTGACTGACAACACGGCAGATTATGCAAACATGACAAGAATAGCTCGGGGTTGACTTAGAGTACTCCAGGACGTTCTACTGTAGCTGGAGGAGGAAACTGGGCTACACTAAACAGTTCATACTCACAGCACAGGAGCAGTCCAAAAAGTCCAGGTAACCGACGAACATACAGGTACATCTCAAAAAATTAGAATATCATGAAAAAGTTCAATATTTTTGTCACTCGTTTCAGAAAGTGAAACCCATATATTATATAGATTCATTACACAGAGAGTGAAATATTTCAAGTGTTTATTTTAATTTTGATGATTATGGCTTACAGCCCATGAAAACCCCAAATTCAGTTTCTCAAAAAATTAGAATATTACATAAAATTAATTTTAAAAAATAGTTTTTTTAATAGAAATGTTGGCGGACTGAAAAGTATGTCCATGTACACACTCATACTTGGTCGGGGCTCCTTTTGGATTAATTACTGTAACAATGTGGCGTGGCATAGAGGTGATCAGCGTGTGGCACTGCTGAGGTGTCATGAAGGTCCAGGTTGCTTTGATAGTGAGCTTCAGCTCGTCTGCATTGTTGGGTCTGGTGTCTCTCATCTTCCTCTTGACAATACTCCATAGATTCTCTGTGGGGTTTAGGTCAGGAGAGTTTGCTAGTCTTGATAAAACACAGTGGACCAACACCAGCAGATGACATGGTTCCTCAAATCATCACTGACTGTGGAAACTTCACACTAAACCTCAAGCAACTTAGATTCTGTGCCTCTCCACTCTTTCTTTCCAGACTGTGGGACTTTGATTTATAAATGAAATGCAAAATTTACTTTTATCTGAACAGAGGTCATCTGCTGGTGTTGGTCCACTGTGTTTTATCAAGACCAAAGTCAGCGCAGTCATCTACCAGGAAATTTTAGAGCATTTCATGCTTCCCTCTGTTGACAAGCTTTATGGAGAAGCTGATTTCATTTTCCAGCACGACTTGGCACCCCCCCACACTGCCAAAAGTATCAAAACCTGGTTTAATGACCATGGCATCACTGTGTTTGATTGGCCAGCAAACTCTCCTGACCTAAACCCCATAGAGAATCTATGGAGTATTGTCAAGAGGAAGATGAGAGACACCAGACCCAACAATGCAGACGAGCTGAAGGTCACTATCAAAACAACCTGGACCTTCATAACACCTCAGCAGTTCCACAGGCTGATTACCTCTATGCCACGCCACATTGATACGGTAATTAATCCAAAGCAGCGCGGTGGCGGAGTGGTTAGCACTGCGGCAGCACAGCCACTCACCCTTGGCCGGGGGATCCTGGGTTCGATCCCAGTCCCCGACCAACAGTGATCTGTGTGGTGTTTGCATGTTCTCCCCATGTCTGCATGGGTTTACTCCGGGATTTCTCCGGTTTCCTCCCACATGCCATGTTTTCATGGGCTGTAAGCCATAATCATCGAAATTAAAACAAATAAACACTTGAAATATATGTGTAATGAATCTATATAATATATGGGTTTCACTTTCTGAAATGAGTGACAAAAAATATTGAACTTTTTTATGATATTCTAATTTTTTGAGAAGTACCTGTACACCAACAACAGCTACACTGAGGGGAATGGCGACAGTGAAGCTTTCCCTCAAAAGACAGTACAACCATGCGGCGATTAACATCCGCATGGCAATGCACAATGGTCCAGCAGTGTTTGACTGGCAAGAGCCACCCAAGTACAAACACTGCTGGCATCACAAATTGGACACACCTGGGCGAGGCGCAGGAAAGATAATTACCTGGGCGAATCAGCTGGCAGTCAAAGAGAGACGGGGCGTGGTTGGACTGGCAAATGTTAGACAGCGCCCACCAGAACGTGGGTCAAGGAGGCTGCCTGACAACTGCCAGCCAGAGCAGCGGCTACAGGCATGGAAAAGAAAAAGAACACAAGACATAAAACAACAAGAACTCAAAAGGTAACGATATATAATAACCCCAATGCCTGAGCCACAGAGAACAGTCAGAACCGAGCCTACAGAAAAACACTGATTCAGTTCGTGACAGAGCCCCACCTTCTAGGGGTAGATTTTAGACACCCACGGTAACATCACAAGGAAAGACCCCCCCACACACACCAACTCCAACAGGAACAACAACACAAACCCAGGTGGGAAGAAGGGGGAACAGGAAAGGAGGGAACACAATACCCCGCCCAGGGTCCACAATTACCCCCCTAAGTCCAAAGAAGTGGAGGCTCGGGAGGCCGCCTGGAGACCCAGGCCCAACAGGCAGTCCGATGAACAAAGTCCGGTGGCCTGCCGGAAAACACGGGCCATCTAGCCCAGAGACTCGGTTCCTCCAGCGGTCGGCCAACGCTGTTCAGCCACCAGGGCCGCAGGGATGACGTAGGAGGAGGCCTGCCCACTGGGAGGCTCCCTGGTGGGTGACCGGACTGAATGGAGGGAACCCCCACAGCGTCGGACAGGGAGGAGAAGAAGGCTATGGCATCCTTAGGCTGACCCGCAGTGTCCTCGGTGGTCCCGACTTGGGACACAGCTGCACTTGCGGTGGGCCCCAACCAGGCCAATGCTGCACCCTCGGTGGACCCCGACCGGGCCAACACCGCACCCGCAGTGATTCCCGGCTGGAGCTCTGCAGCACCTGTGGTGTGCTCCAGCTGGAGTTCAGCAGCACCCGTGGTGTGCTCCAACTGGATTTCAGCAGCTCCCGCGGTGGACCCCGACCGGGCCAATGCTGCACCCACGGTGAACGGGCCAACCCGCCGAAGCACCAAGCTGAAGAGACGATCGATGGGGGGAATCCTGATGACCCTAACAGGAGGAGCTGGAATAGTGGCGTCCTCCGCTGGACCTCTGGCGACGGCGCACCCTGTCCGGCAACCCTAGATGAAGGCTCAGAGATAGCAGGAGAGGAAAAGGGATTAGGGTCACCGGCAGTGGCGGAGCCCAGTGAAGTGAGTTCAGATGCAGCCAAGAGCTGCAACTGATTCCCATCACCTAGAGCCCGGCAAGATCTTTCCAATACTGACATGAGGAAAATAAGAGAAAAAACTTGCCTGAACTGGAGCTCTACTGCTGTCCAGGACTCCGTTGAATTTGATGATGACATCCCAGGTCCGGCCTCAAGGAGGTCCATCTCGGGCTCCCACTCCGCTGCAGAAGCCTCCACAGCAGGCAAGATGGTCATAACAGTCCTCATGTCCTCAGGTGAAGTAACCTCCGCTGGAGATGGAGCCGGCGAGGAGACTGAGGGCTGGCTCCATGCAGGTTCTGGAACAGGATCCTCCAGGACCTCAGGCTCCTCCATCGTCCAGTGGCTAAGTTCCAAGGCCAGCGGGCACTCAGGAAAAATTGAAGGAGACATGGAGAGAATAGAAAAAGAGTTACTGATTGCAGCTGGAGGAGAGGACCCAGCAGACTGCAAAGACTGGGCCTCTTCCTCGGGAGACAGGCAAGGTTTATCCCAATTTAATTGATTAGAATGAAAAAACACTTGCCTGTCATCCCGGTGCTTGTTGGTGACAGCTGCAGAAAGCTGACAGTCATCCCTCTCCGTGTCTACTGTTCTCCTGGCCCCTTCAGAGGATGACAGAGGAGTCGGCCCCGATGACGTGGAAGTGGGTGTGGGCGGGATACCCCAGCTGATCTCACGGCAGCTGGTGGGGAAATGGCTGCCGAGGACGAGGGGGGCTTCTCCCGGCATCTGGCCGCAGGATGACGCTGTCTGCCGGGTGCTGGAGCTGGTTTGGCCGGAGCAGGAGTGAGCGCAGTACTCTGATGTGAAGCAGGAATGCTGGGGGCCCGGGAGCGCTTCCCTTTCTGAGCGAGCGCAGTCTTACTCGGGGACTTCCTCTCCCTTCCGCCGTTCTCACACCGTAACGCTGCCAACAGGTTGATTCTCTCAATTCCCTCAGCGTGTTCAGAAAGCTGAGGGCATTGCCGGACCTCTGCCTCCGCCAGACCTACGTACCACAGAATATCCTCCGGGGCAGAGTATTCGCTAGCTGAGGAGATGAGCCCATCAATGTTCATCAGGGCTCGACAGCATACCCACCCCAAACTCAAAGGATAACTTCGGCTCACGGCCTCCATGACCACCCCCAGCACAGACGGGTAGAAAAAAGAAAAAAACAGTTCAAAAAAGAAAAAACAGATGTGAGGGTGAATCCGCTAAATCCCGGCTGGCTGGACCACTCTGTCATAAGCCTCCTCGTGCGCTTTTACGCAGCGCACAGGGGAGGGGAAGGAAGAATGGATTTGCACACAGGATTCACCACAGCACATTTATTGAACATAAAGACTGATCCCAAAAGGGGAAGACTTACAAAAATACACAGAAACACAAACAGCAGGCGTTTGGGGCCGACATCGCCCAGCGAACGTATAGAGAGGAAACGTGTTAACCACGGTTGTGCCCCAGAGCCGACATTGCTACAAGGGCGCAACAGAACCACGGCTGTGTGGAGTGGCTAACACATCGTGATAGTGTTGACAATATTTGCTGACTGACAACACGGCAGATTTTGCAAACATAACATGAATAGCTCGGGGTAGACTTAGAGTACTCCAGGACGCTCTACTGTAGCTGGAGGAGGAAACTGAGCTACACTAAACAGTTCATACTCACAGCACAACAGCAGTCAACTCAAAAGGTAACGATACATAATAACCCCAATGCCTGAGCCACAGAGAACAGTCAGAACCGAGCCTACACAAAAACACCAGTTCGGTTCGTGACAAATTAGGGTTCATATTCTGGTAAATATTCCAAATAAGGTGTTTACATGAGCAGTAGTTACAGGAATCTGTATATTTAAAATAAGCCACTAGTGGCATTGCCAGATTTTCCCCAATAATCAAGCAGCTTAAAAAAAAAAGAAATAATAAAAAAAATTGTGTTGTTGTCAGAGTTTGTCCAAGGAATGAACAGCTTGAATAAAAAAATAAGTAAAATCTGTGCATCTTTGTATTGACAAAAGGTTACAATAAATAAACATGCATATAAGTAAATACTTATCCAAAACATAAGAAAACTACTTTATATTCATATTTCAACCTGGCAGCATAGTCTCTTAGGGTGCGTGTCCCCAGAAAGTCTTTTTTTTTTCTACTGGGAGCATCCATTTTCTGTACACTTTCTATATACAGTAGTCAAGCGTTTAAAGTGCTCAGCCCACTCAATGCAAAAATGCTCTCAGCAGTCAGTGGTTTTTGCGACTGTGGCCACAGCCAATGCCACAGGGCACAACTCTCTAATTTGCCGACCAGAATCAGGCTAAAAGTTTACTATGATAAATATTTAACAACAAAAGCTTGGAGGGATGCATGTTTTCTTATCGGTGTTATGCGGATTAGTGTATTTAGAAGAGCATTTCAGGGCAAAATGTGTGAATCAATGATGGTGAGTTGTGAGTGACAGGTCAAGCGTTTGCCAGGATGCAGGGCTGAGACCTTTTTTTTTAAGTGCCTGTAAAGTGCCCAGAAAAATAGTTCCAGAGCATTTTTACACATTCAGTGGACACGCAGTCTTAAGGAAGACAACAATGAAAATACAGAGACAAAGCATATATTATTAAAGGATTTACCAATAAAATAATCAGACAATTGAATAGTTTCACAGTGAGTTTTCATCCTTTTAAATATATTTTAAATTATAATAAATTTGCAAATTTTTCACATAAATATATCTTTTTTTTTCTTGTAAAGATGCTATTTTTTCTTGTAAATGTGTGACTTATCATAAATGTGTAACTTTTTTCTTGTAAATTTGCAAAATTCATCGAGGCAATGACTCAAGTTTATTTTTAAAATGTTTTTGCTTGTTTAAAATCTTGAACATTACAAAAAAATGGGGACCCTTCCAAACACAGTCTTGCATAGGGCCCTCAAAAAGCTAGAAATGACCGTGTCCACAAGAGCTTTGTTCAAGCTCTGCAGACCAAGGCCAGCATCTCCAAACCATAGCAACAGTCATTTATGAAAACTTTTCAAAATGCCAGGATTTGTTCTGCAGCAGGAACACGTTACAAAGACTCATCTGCTGCATGTGTCCATCATCCCAGACATACACTGATAGTACCTGCTGTATTCATGATTCATCCCCCTGCAGTTTTAACAGGCCCAGCATGTTAAAGAGAATGAAGATTTACCTGCCAGAAGATGGTGTCTATTGTGCTGCCCAGGAAGCCTTCTCTCGTTTCTGATGACAGGAGCTTGGGACCGAGAATCGTCATGAACTCATCAAAATCCACCTGTCCGTCACCTGGTGGGTGAGAAGAGGTGATGATGTAAAACCAGCAGCTAACTGCTGTCAACAAATGGATCCTCAACATTCCCAACTGTGTTTATAAAAGTCATAGATTTAGGAGATAAAAAAGAGGGGAAAAAGTTTCAAATTTAGGAGTAATCAAGTCATAAAATTAAAATAAAACAAGTAACATATCCAGTACAATAGCCAGTAAAATCTACATTAAAATAAATTCTGAATTTATAGTTAAAAGACTGCAACTTTCCATGAGAAAAGTCTGAGATTCATGAGAAAACAAGTCACAAATTAATGAGAGGAGTGTCACAAATTTAAGAAAAACCAAGCTGTTAATACACTACTCACAAAAAGTTAGGGATATTTGGCTTTCGGGTGGTTTTTATGGAAAATGTAAAAGGTTCACACTACAGTGATATAATATCATGAAAGTAGGGCATTTAAGTAGAAGCATGCAATGGTGATTTCCTCATTTCAAACAATTTATTGAAACAAAAGCCAACAACAGTGATGGGTATACCACAACAATGTCAATGTCTCAATAACTTGTCATGTGTCCTTTAGCATCAATTGCAGCTTGACAACGACGTCTCATGCTGTTCGCAAGTCGACTTATTGTCTGCTGAGGCATGGCATTCCACTCTTCTTGAAGGGCAGCCCTCAGGTCGTTGAGGTTGTGGGGTGCAGGGTTATGAGCCTCTACACGCTGACTCAGCTAATCCCATAGGTTTTGTAAGGGATTCAGATGTGGAAAAAGCGCAGGCCACTCCATTTGAGGTACCTCAGCCTCCAGCTGCCGTTCCCTAATGATACGACCTTGATGAGCTGGAGCATTGTCATCCATGAAGATGAAATAAGGCCTGTGTTGCTCATGCACAATGACTTTATTAATGATGTTATTCAGGTAGTATCGGCTTGTCACTGTACCATCCACAAGGTTCTGTATTGACTAGACACACCTGCCTAGACTGTAACACCACCATCAAAGGCTCATCTGGTGACAACAGTGGCTGATGCATAGCACTTTCCTTGACATCTCCAGCATCATTGGGGGGTCATCATTTCTGCTTAACATGAATTGACTTTCATCAGAGAACAGCACTGAGGCCCACTGGTCCCTTGTCCAGCGTAAATGCTCCCTGGCCCATGCAACACAATGACACCTGTGCCTGGTGTGGTCAGGTACCCTTGCAGGTCATCTAGCACACAGACCACATTGACGTAAATGGTTTCAAATGGTCTGATGTGACACTTGGGTGCCTCTGACCTCCCTTAAATGTGCCTGGAGTTGACTGACATTCATGGCCTGGTTCCGCAGGGCACTGTTCACAATGAAGCGGTCATCAGTGTTGGATGTGGCCAAAGGACGTTCACTTCTATGCCTTTCTATGACTCTTCCAGTCTCTCTGTTGCAACCTGCTGATGACACTCTGTGACACTCTAAGCTCAGTGGCCACTTCCCTCTGAGAACATCCTATTTGAAGTCTCGCAATGGCGAGGTACTCGATCAATTGTGAGGTGTCATCTTGGTCTCATGATGTCAAAATGTGAACAGGATGATGAAGAGGATTGTTTAAACAGCAATTTTAATTGAACCAGAAAATTTATTGGTCAATTCATGGATCAAACACCTGTTGGGAATTTTGCCATTAAGCACATTGTTAAAGAACAGCAAGTTATACAAAAAGTAATGAAACACTGAACAGTTGGACATGTGCATTCAAAAGGTTAGAAAAAGTCAAATTAAGTTCACCTGTAAAGGTTATAGTGCATTTTAGGTGCATCCAGAAATTTCCCCCGAAAGATGAATATCCCTAACTTTTTGTAATTAGTGTCTGCATGAAAAAGGCTCAAACATGAAAAAATTACATATCTTCCAAGAAATTACTTGCAAGACTGTAAATTTACTGGAAACTAACTGCAGATTTGTGTGAAAAGACGAAATAAATTTATGAGAATTTTTTTTTAATTTGAGGGGAAAAATTAATTTATGAGCAAACAAGTCACAAATTTGCAAAAAGGATCAAACTAATAAAAAAATAACTAGTTGACATCTCACATATCTCTTGAAGAAAGTTGCCAATTTCCAGGAAACTACAGTGGATATAAAAAGTCTACACACCCCTGTTCAAATGCCAGGTTTTGGTGATGTAAGAATGAGACAAAGATAAATCATTTCAAAACTTTTTCCACCATTAATGTGACCTATAACTTGTGCAACCCAATTGAAAAACAAACAAATCTTTTAAGGGGAAAAATAATAAAAACTTACAATAACCTGGTTGCATAAATATGCACACCCTTAAACTAATACTTTGTTGTGGCACCTTTGGCTTTTATTACAGCAGTCAATCTTTTTGGGTAGGAGTCTATCAGCATGGCACATCTTGATGTGGCAATATTTTCCCACTCTTCTTTGCAAAAACGCTCCAAATCTGTCAGATTGCGAGGGCATCTCCTGTGTACAGCCCTCTTCAGATCACCCCACAGATGTTCGATCGGCTTCAAGTCCTGACTCTGGCTGGGCCATTCCAAAACCTTAATCTTCTTCTGGTGAAGTCATTCTTTTGTTGATTTGGATGTGTGCCTTGGGTCATTGTCGTGCTGAAAGATGAAGTTCTTCTTCAGCTTCAGCTTTCTAGCAGAAGCCTAAAGATTTTGTGCCAACACTGGTATTCGGAACTGTTCATAATTCTCTCCACCTTGACTAAGGCCCCAGTTTCAGCTGAAGAAAAACAGCCCCAAAGCATGATGGTGCCACCACCATGCTTCACTGTAGGTTTGGTGTTCTTTTGGTGATGAGCAGTGCTGTGTTTGTGCCAAATACACCTTTTGGAATTATGGCCAATAATTTCAACCTTGGTTTCATCAGACCATAATACATTTTCCAACATGCATTTAGAAGATTTCAAATGCGTTTTTGTAAAATGTAGCCGGGCTTGGATGTTTTTCTTCATAAGATAAGGCTTCCTTCCTGCCATCCTACCCCATAGCCCAGATATATGAAGAAGATGGGAGATTGTTGTCACATGTATTAAACAGCCAGTATTTTCCAAAAATTCCTGCATCTCCTTCAATGTTGCTGTTGGCCTCTTGGCAGCCTCCCTGACCAGTTTTCTTCTCGGCTTTTCATCAATTTTGGAGGGACGTCCAGTTCTTGGTAATGTCATTGTTGAGCCATATTTTCTCCACTTGATGACTGTCTTCACTGTGTTCCACGGTATATTTAATGCCTTGAAATTTTTTTTGTACCCTTCTCCTAACTGATACCTTTGAACAATGAGATCCCTCTGATGCTTTGGAAGCTCTCTGTGGACCGTGGCTTGTGCTGTAAGATGTGACTACAAAAATGTCAGGAAAAGCCTACTAGAACAGCTGAACTTTATTTGGGGTTAATCAGAGGCACTTTAAATGGTGGCAGGTGTGTGCTGACTCCCATTTAACATGAGTTTGAATGTGACTGGTTAATCCTGAACACAGCCACATCCCCAGTTATAACAGGGTGTGCATATTTATGCAAACAGGTTATTGTGAGCTTTTTATTCTTTATTTTTCTCCTTAAAAGATTTCAGTTTGTTTTTCAATTGGGTTCTACAGGTTATAGGTCACATTAATGGTTGAAAAAAACTTTTGAAATGATTTATCTTGGTCTCATTCTTTAACACCACAAAAACCTGGCATTTGAACAGGGGTGTGTAGACTTTTTAGATCTACTGTATTGGCAGATTTGCATGAAAAGGATGCAAATTTATGATGAAAAAATTTACATTTGCAGAAAAAGAGCCACAGATTATAATGTAAGATCACAAGGTGAGAAAAGAAATCTTGAATTTATTAGAAAATGTCAGAAATTTACAAGAACACAAAAGGAGAAAAAAAAACTTGTACATTAATGTGGAGAACATTAAATTCACAAGAAAAAAATATTTTATACAAACATCATATTTATGAGAAAATGGCCATCGGTTGAGCAAGAAGAAAGTTTCAAATTACAGTGTTACATTTACAAAAAAAAAGAAATTTATGAAAAAACAAATGATAATTTGCAAATTTAAGCGAAAATCTTCATGAATTTATTATTTTAAAAGGAAAATGATAAGGAAAAAAGTCTACACTTTCTGCCTCAGTCTTTGTCTGTGTAATAATGTGATGAATGGTTCTTCTGTGAAATAAAACTTCATTGTCTGGCTTTGCAGTGCTGTTCATGAAGGTTAGTTTCTTTCTGCTGCACTCTGAAAATCGTTCTCCCAGTGATACAGTAAAAATGATTCAGACAGCATGAGCACAGTCTCGCTTCATTGGTTTAGAGCAAGAAGTGAGGTGGAGAGAATGTCAAATGATGCTGCTGCCAACAACTACAGCTGATGTGAACCAGTAGCCAAACCAACGGCCCCGAGCTGAGAGAGGGTAAAGCAGGGAAATCCTAGGAAACAGCTGATAAATGGCACTTCACAGTGATCAGCTGACACTTCTGAGGAAGACCGCAATCTCCAGTCGGAACATGTAAAGGTAAAAAAATCTCCTTTTTGTTCTTGTCTGAAATACAAAAAAAAACCAACCCACTAATAAGGGAAAGTTCTTTCTCTGAGGGTTCAGTTTGCAATTACAACTCCTTGCTTGGCAAGGGCCGTCCTTGCTGAATAGAAATCAACACTGCCAGGTGAGACATACAGTAGCTAGCTTGGGCTACCAATTCTGGAAGCACGGCCTCCACCACAGCCAGATGAGACCAGCCCCCAGGCGCGTCCCTGCCCAGTGGAACACAGCCCACAACCCTCAATCCCAGGATACCAAGCCAAGGCAGACACCACCAACACCAAGGCAGCCCCACAATGCCACAATCAACCTCCCACCAGCAGGCTCGCTCCCAACAGGGAACACCTGAGGAAGAGGAGCCGGAGGAAAGCCTCAAAAGGTGTGAACCCTAACCTCCCCCCAACACACACAGACACAGGAAGTGGAAAGAAGACATGCACCAAAGCACCAGTTCACCACTGTCCCACCATCCGCCACATGAAGCACTGTCACCCCACACTGAAGCACAAACACACCACAGGCAAAGCACAATGTTGGGTGGGCAGGACCAGGATCTGCAAAGACCACAACGGCCCAAGGATCCAAGTGCCGGACCCACCCATCCTCATCCAACCACCCAGCCCCACCCTGGGTTACATATCCTACTTGATCATCATATGATATCTTCCAGGCCACGCCTGCATAGTTGTCTCTTTTTTTAAATTCATATTGGCTATTTAATGATTTGTGTGCTCCTCCGTGGCTCGCCTACTTATTGTGGGGGAGGGGTCTGCATTCCCTCATGAGCCCAGGAGCTATGCTGTCAAGTGGCAAACAGGTCCTGGGTGAAGGGTCAGACCAAAAACGGTCCAGCGGATCCTCGTGAAAAGGTTACAGTAAGGACCCAGTGTACACAACGAGTCACATGGGCTCACCACCTGCAGGAGGGATCATGGTGCTATGTGAACTGGGCTGCAGTCTGTCTTCTCTGCTTGGACTGCTGCCCCCGTGACCTGAACCCCAGATAAGCGGTAAAAGATGGATGATTTGTGTGTCAAACTACATTTAGTGAAGTGCATTAAAAGATGTGGGGAGCATGGACAGCCCACCAGATGCCCCTATCCCAGACAGGCTGTAACCACACTCTCCATCTACCCTACAGTTGTGTGTATAGGTGTCAAAGTCATATCTGCAAACGTACTGTATCAACAAATACTTGTGTAATGTGTGGAAAAACCAACATTACAACACATCTTTAGATGGAATTAGTTTCTCTTTGTTACTTTATTAAAATGTCAGCATTCGTCATGTCCCGTAGTTCAATTCACCACTCACTGCTGAGATATTTAAAAAAAAACAAAAAACATGAAGCTCTGACTGGATCCATAACTCTGGTGATGAAGCAGATCAAAGTCTGCAGCCTCTGTACCACTAACAACGCTGGCTTCCTGCAGCGCAGCATTGATTCCAGCAGCATTGATGTGGGACGCCTGCTGAGAGCCGCTGAGGACCAAACAAAGCATCAACACTCCAGACAGACACACCTGAGACAAAGGGGATTCATGTTGATGTGACTTTTTCTCCTCTTTGGGCGGAACTTTTATTTAAAAATTATGGTGAGATTCTGTCACCACACCAGTGAGATTATCAGTGGTGAGTAGCAATCAGTTACATTTGCTTAAGTAAATACGTATAATCAAGTAACTTTTTCACAAAATTCCACTATACTGATTAGTTCTAATTTCTGTAGTCTGCTGAAAAAAAGACCTCCATATAAGATGCTCCTCCCTAGAGCTGCTTCTGCCTATAAAGCAGAGTACATTAGAGCGATGGGCTCTGCCCCCAGCCACTTGAGAAACCCCAGTCTACAAGTTTATCTTCAGTATTTTGTGGGGGAAGAAGTTAAATTACCTTCAACTTTTTTCCTCATAAATTGTTACTTTTTTCTTGTAAATTTGCAATTTTTTTTCATAAATTTGCAACTTTTACACATAAACTTGCAACTTTTTCATAAATATGTAACTTTTTTCTTGTAAATTTGTGACCTTTTTCCTCGGAAATTTGCAGCTTTTTTCTTTTAATTTTGCAACATTCATTTGGATGCTGGTTAAAGGCCAAATGTCACGTAACAGGGTACTTTAAATATCTTGAAACTAGATATAAAAGGGAACCGATCCGTTCGGGTCTTGGTGCATATGCTTCAGTAACAACGGAATATTCGTTAATTTAAAACTGCCGCGCTTGGCCTGACACGGCCCCTGGAATCGCCTGGGGAAGAAGGCGGAAGTGACGAAATCGATTGTACCCTAGTTTGATGCTTGGGGTATTTCAATTGATTGTTTATATGGAGACTGGAAGGTTGAAGTGAGCAACAAGAAAGAAAAAATTGGATATTTCACCCATACCTTAAAACGGGACTAACAAGGACAGCTGGGTAATAAGGGACACTTCTCTGGGAAATGTTTTCATACCTGTCAAGTGAGACGTTTTCGCTGTACTTCAACACCGTAAAAAGCGGCTATAAGGAACGGCGGAGCAACAAGGCACACCTCTCTGGGATCTCTGTCTGTTCCGCAACCGCTGCACAGCTCAACGTGTTAAACCATTGTCCTAATGACTTCTCATGGTAGTGAGAAGAGCTCCCGCTGAGCGATCAGCCCGCCCCAGCTGTGAGTGATCACACACAGGAGTGCTCCTCAAGACACTCAGTTTTTTTTCCAGTATATTTTTTCTTTTGGGCGTACAGAAATGGCAATACACCCGTTTTTGCTAAAATTGCATTTTCCCCGTATTTTCCTTAAAATATTTGACAATAACAACACGAACTACATTTAAAACATTTCCCAGAAAAGTGTCCCAAACCACTCTGCCGTCTCCCACAGCCGCGCTTGGCACTAAAATACGGCGAAAACGTCTCCCTTGACAGGTATGCGCCTCCATTTTCATATTGATCTGGTCAATTTCTTGACAGCAGCGGCTCTCCTCCACTGTAATAATAATGGCTTCCGAAAAATCAATATTTATGGGGCGCCCTCGACAGACCCCCTCCGGCGTCGCAATTCTGGAGGCGATTAATGTCCAGTTCAATGACATTTTCCACTGGTTCTGCTCTCTGGTCATCGTTGGAACTGTTGTCATCAGACAAAGCATCTGATTCCGTCTCGGACGGCTCGAACCGGTAAGGTTCTATGCCTCTGTCACTGTCTGAACCACTGACAAAAAAAAAGACAAAAAAAAAAAGACAAAACTAAACTAATTTGTTCACAATCGCTGTCACTTTCCGTCATGATTGTCCAATGTTGATAAGTGTGAATGTGGATAGGCAGGGCAGCCAGGGTACAACTGGTGATGTCAAAAACATGGGCGTGGTCTGGACTGGCTGTCACAAGCCAGCAAGCAAGGTGGGGCCTTCACCTGGTGTATTTTGTGCAATTATGTAAATACAGGTGGGTGATATGGTCTCCGGTATGAATATTTGGCTTAAGCTAAGTGTATTTTATCTAAATTCGTTGTCATTTAGAAAAAAAAATTACGTGACATTTGGCCTTTAAATTTTGATTCAATATTTTTTCTGTTTACCTAGACAATGACCCAAGTTTTTTTGTTTTAGTTGGGAAAGGAGTTTCATCACTATAAATTCAAGAAATCTCTGTTTGTGTGTCTGTCTGTCTCTCTGTCTGTCTGTCTGTCTGTCTGTGTGTCACGATCATAGGACATCATAGGACAGAATATGATGTGCCTATGATGTTCCTATGATGTCCCTATGATGTCTGCATCATAGGACGTCAAGCCTGCCTTCATGTTTTTATGATGTCATATACAGTGAACATCAGGACTCGCGATGCCGTCATATAGACAAAAGGACCATGCCGTCATATACACAATAGGACACAGCACTTTAAACCACACCCATTCGAAGCAGTAAATCTGGAAATCTTAAAAAACGTCACTCGATAAATTCAAGAAATCTCTGTCAGTTTGTGTGTAAATCTGGAAATCTTACACCCATTCGAAGCAGTACATCATCACTATGCCATCATCAAAGATCATAGGACATAGGACACCTTCAAAGATCAAACGCAAGCATGACTCACAATCATAGCACTCACTATAACATCATCAAAGATCATAGGACTCACTAAGACATCATCAAAGATCTAAGGCAGGCATCACTGAATGAGTGCTGACGTGCTTGCTTACACCTGCTTTCTACGGGCATGCAGAAATACTTGCTTATACTTGGTTTCTATGACCATGCATGGGTATGTACTAGTTTTTTAAATTTCAAAAGATTTGAACTCATCCGTTATAAAAATAGCCCCCCCCCCCCAAAAAAAAGAAAAAAAAAGTCGTGCATGAGGGCCCCAAAAAGCCAGAAACAGATCTGTTTCTCTGACATAACCATCTTGGTGCTCCATCCAGTCCTGAGTGGAAATGAAAGCACCAAGGTGCAGCTGCCTCGGTGCGACCTCTACTGGCCCGGTCTAGTAAAATGCACATTAAATGTGTGTTTATTTTGAAAACAAAGGCTTATCTCGAAATTCTGGCAAATTAAAAGTCGAGAAAATATGGCGTTATGATACAAGCCTTTAGTTGCACTTGATTTGGACCAGTCATGCTGAAAAGCTGGCAAGAGAAAGATACACACACACAACCAGCCAACCAACCACATACACACCCACACACAGACACACTGAGTGATTGCCAATATGCCTCCGTTGCACCGAGGCATACTAAAATGGGTGGAAAGAATCTCTGAATGGATCAATAAGTAAAATGACCCTTTGAACACATTTTCTGGCCTAGATGATATGAAAAGGACCCTCACATGACAGGAATGCATTAAGAGAACTACTTTAGAATCAAAGCATGAAAATATTAATGACTCAACTAACACTCCACTCAAACAGCTCTCGTGGGTTTAACTGCTTCCTTCTGTAGCATCTTTTTAACTGACCTAATGACCTCATGCACTTTTTTGGGGTTTAAATGCAAAGAATTCCATAGAGACAGAAAGACAAAATATGGGGAAAGCAAAAAGGGTGAAATGTATGCTGCAAACAGCAAAGTAAGTCAGGTGTTTGCAACTAAGAGTATGAGTTTATTTTAGTTGTGTGCATCATATGGAATGATTATCATCTGCATTATACAGGCTCCAAGAAGCAAATTTGAAAAGGAAAAAATAATCTTGCATTCTGAGCAAAAACTCAATTGGATTTTTATGTGGTAGTTTGTCTGGGCTGCAGAAGCTCGACATTTTATGGCTTCGTATTTGGTGAACCACAAAATCAGATATTATTTTTAAAGAACAATCTGGTGATGTACCTTTGCTACCATACAGAAATTGAGTTGCTCTGTATTTTATAGTTGTAAAAAAATTAAAACAGACATCAAGTGAATGCTGCCAAATGATGAGCCAGTGGTTATCTTTTTGACTTAGTCTGCATCTTAATGAAACGCACCATTATGAGTTCAGTGGAATTACCAGAAAACGGGGCATATGATGAAAGTTTCACTTTTCAGTGATTTTGTGTAAATATCTGGAGTGGCTACCAATGAGAAAACTCTGAAAAACAACTCTGCAACTTTGTTAGGGTCAGCCTTTGTCTCAGTACCTCTCTAAACGATCGTTTTTTATTTTGCTCTTGCTGCGACATAAGAAGCGAAGCTCACTGGAATGATATCAGCTTCATAGAGTTAGTTTGGTAACTGCAGTTTGTAATGCTGTTTTCTTTAAATACTAGTAGTCACCCAAAGAGACTTCACTGTTTCCACCTGGTTCACTAGACGATAAAATATCTCACATCATTCTGACCTATCACCTCCACCAAGGGAGGACGGAGGTAATGTTTTTAGTGGCGTTGGTTTGTCTGTTAGCAATATAACTCCAAAAGTTATGAATAGATTTTGATGAAATTTTCAGGAAAGGTGTGTAATGGCACGGGGAACAGATGATTAGATTTTGGTGATGATTCGGATCATGATGTGGATGTAGGAATTTTTTGAATTTTTTAAAATATATTAATATGGCGCTTTTCAAGTACTGCCCCTTTCAGATGTGTTCACTAAGTTATGTGCGGGGCCATGCGCCTCGGCAACCTGGAACCCAAACACTGCAGAAAAAGTATTAGGGAGCGTGTCCACCAAACTCGTTTTTTCTGCTGTGGGCGACTATTTTCTATTCATTCTCTATGTAGTCCAGCATTTACAGCACTGAAACGCTTTGAGCGGAGGCCGCTTTTTATCGCGGTGCTCAGGGATGAAAAAAGTTCAGCTTGACAGAGTACACAATAATAATAATAATAATGTATTGCATTTATATAGCGCCTTTCATTCAAATTTTCAGGAAAGGTGTGTAATGGTACATTGTACATGATTAGATTTTGGTGATGATCTCAAAATGCATACCTCCACCAAGGCTCTTATATTCTCAGAGTGTTAGCAGCAATACTCCAAAACTACTGGATGGATTTGGATGAAATTTTCACCAGAGGCGGCCCTTGGCCCAAAGACGAACTCATTAAATGTTGGAGGTGATCCGTGAGTGCATACCTCCGCCAAGGCCCTATCTCGCACTGTACAAATGGATGGCAATATGGATGACCAAAGGGACGGAGGCGAGGACAAAGGGAGGGAGGGAGCCTTGGCGGAGGTATGCGCTCTGAGTGTCCTGTAATTAAACACTACAATACTTGAGTTTTAAATGAGGGAGAAGTCAGAGATCTGTATTTGTGTAATAATTCTGATTTTGTTAGCCTAGCTAAAGTTTTATTTTCTAAAATCGGGATCCAAGGTTGCTAGCTGAAGCTAGCATTTTAGTCACTCATTCATGAATGTTTCTGTCCTTATTGTACTCCAGAGACCGGTCCTATCCTATCGACCACTAAAACCGCACACGATCATTTACCATTTATGCTTTACTTCATTCATTCCTTAAGACAAATTTACGTTAGTTGGCTCAGGCTCAATGGAAGCTAGCAGCTTAGACTAGCAATTTGTGATCTTAGAGATTTAAAGAGACATGCATTGAAACCAGCTGTTCTCAGAAAGGCTGCGAAGAAGGCATCAGAGAAGGCAAGAACAGCTTCAGGAAGAAGATGCAGGACAAGCTGCAACACAGCGACATCGGTGGGGTCTGGAGAAACCTTAAAACCATCTCTGGGCTCCAGAATACCTCCCCCCAGGCCACGGGGGGCAGGGAGTGGAACAGTCTGGGGAACAATCTGAACCTGTTTTTTAATAGGTTTGACCAACCGCCCTCCCCCCCGACTGCACAACAACCACTGCTGCCTCTAAAGACATCGAGTCCTGCTGCCCACACCCCACTCCACCAACACCCCCCCCCCCCACTCCCAACACACAGCCCCACAACATAACCCTCACTAAGACCCAGGTGAGGACGGAGCTGAGGAAGATCAAGGTGAGGAAGGCGTAGGGACCGGACGGCATCAGCGCAAAGCTCCTCAAGTCCTGTGCAGACCAGCTGTGTGGGATTGTGGAGCTCATCTTCAACCTGAGTCTGAAGCTGGGGAGGGTACCACAGTTGTGGAAAACATCTTGTGTGGTACCTGTACCAAAGACTTCTCACCCCAAAGACCTGAACAGCTACAGACCAGTGGCCCTGACGTCCCACATGATGAAGACCCTGGAGAGACTGCTCCTTGCTCACCTCCGCCCCCTGGTGGAACCAGCGATGGATCCACTCCAGTTCGCCTACCAGCATGGCATTGGGGTGGAGGATGCAGTGATCTTCCTCCTTCACCGTTCTCTGTCCCACCTGGAGAAGCCCGGGAATGTGGTGAGGATCATGTTCTTTGACTTCTCCAATGCTTTCAACACCATCCAACCGATGATCCTGAAGGACAAGCTGCTGTGCGCAGGGGTGGACCAGCACCTGTCATCACGGATCCTGGACTACCTCACTAACCGGTCACAGTTTGTGAGAACCCGGGACTGTGTGTCCGACATGATCATTGGTAGCACGGGGGCCCCCCAGGGAATGGTTTTGGTTCCCTTCCTGTTCACCCTTTATACTGCGGACTTCTCACACAACACAACACACTGCCATCTACAGAAGTTCTCTGATGACTCTGCGATCGTCGGCCTCATCTCCAACGGAGATGAAGCTGAGTACAGCGGTCTTATCCAGGACTTCGTGGACTGGTGCCATCTGAACTGCCTCCAGATCAATGCGAGGAAAACTAAGGAGCTGGTGGTGGACTGCCGCAGGCAAGGACAAACCCTCACAGCACCAGTAAACATACAGGGAACAGACATTGAGATGGTGACATCCTACAAGTACCTGGGTGTTCATCTGAACAATAAACTAGACTGGTCACACAATACCGACGCACTCTACAAGAAGGGACAGCGCAGGCAGTTCCTACTGAGGAGACTCAGGTCTTTTGGTGTACAAGGGGCGCTGCTGAAGACATTCTACGACACAGTGGTGGCATCAGCCATCGCTTTTGGAGTGGTCTGCTGGGGCAGTGGCATTAAAGCAGCCGATAGGAAGAGACTGAACAAACTGATCAAGAAAGCTAGCTCTGTCCTGGGGCAGCGCCTTGACCCAGTGGAGGAGATAGGAGAGAGAAGGATGGTGGCTAAACTGTCATCTCTGCTGGAGTCTGAGTCCCACCCTATGCAGGACATACTGAACGCACTGAGGAGCTCATTTAGCAGCAGACTACATCATCCTAGGTGCGCAACTGAGAGGTTTCGCAAGTCCTTCCTACCTATGGCTGTCAGACTGTATAACCTAAGCAGGGCTGCTCGCAGAGATAGCAAAAAAATGTGACAACCTAATAGTATTGAATGCAAAAGACGCAATAGACTTACACAAATGGTCCCCTCCAGTATACAACTAGGACAATATCGGTTGCTACGGAGGGTGACAATATGTATGGGTACATATTCATACTACGCAGGATAACTAAGCAGACGGTTATGCTGTTTATTCCATCTAGCTACAATGCTCCGCACTGTGTGTTTATATATTTATATGTACATATGTATATTTGCTGCTCTTGTTTTTCTTGTCTCCTTGATTGTTGCTCTGAGTGTTGCTATCCCTGTGCTGTTGCAATCCTGGAATTTCCCCATTGTGGGACTAATAAAGGCTTATCTTATCTTAAAATAATTCACAAGGAGGCTGTAATAAAGAAATAAAGAAAATTTGCCCAAAATATGTCACAAGCATTTCATTAAGCTAAATGTGAGCTGTTAAAAAGTGCAGTCAATGACCCCTTTAAGATCTCTGGGAGCCATTTCAACATGTGGAAAAGTGCTTTACATGTCCCCTTTAAAAGTTCTGTTTGGAAAAGGATGTCCCTTGAGTGGGATATTTGCTTCTGTGTTTATGTTTGCATCTAATACATCTGTGCATTAATGTTCCCACGGTGGAGGAAACATCAGTAGATGTATTTGTTTGGTTGTCTGCTTTATTAGCGCTTCAAACTTTTAATTACACTACAGGGGACGAACAAAATTAGCAAAATTACTGAACTGGTGTGCAGCTTTTTTTCCTGATACACACTGTAGTATACTGAATATTAAATGTGAATCATAGTGAAATCATACTGCCAATTTCACAAATTTAACTTTCTTCCATTGTGGTGACACAATAACAGATGGCACTCCACCCATGACTTGAGGTTGGGGGGGAGAAGGAGGTGAGAGATGGTAATGGTGAAGGAATGAGCGGAACCTGCGAAGGGTGCCGTACCACTAGGGGGTATTTAACTAAACAAAGAGGTGCCGCTCCCTCCCGGATGTGACAGGTTCCACACCTGAGGTTGCCGGGGTGCAAAAGTATTGTAATAAGTCATGATCTGTGTAGTGGATGTTGATGTGTGTACATGCTGTGTGTCTCGTATGTTAATGTTTCTCACCCTGGGTCCCAAAGGCAGGAATAAAGTGGATAAAAGAGGGCGCTTCGGTACCCAGGACAGTCTGTTCTTTTCTTGGAAGAGAATAAAGTTCTGTGTCATCAGCTCGCTGTCTCGTCTGATTCCATCCTCCATAGTGGTGACCCTGAGACGTGAAATGGAGAAGGTGCCGAGCACCTCCGCGAAGACACTCCTGCATGCGCCGTTACTGTCAGGCTCCCGGACTTTTGGCTCCACAATCCGGCTGCTTGGTTTGTGCACGTGGAAGCCCAGTTCGCCCTCCTTTCACCCACCTCTTCCTCAGAAACCTACCGGCTTCAGTGCGAGCGATCCTCGCGAACTCACTGCTGCTGGTGGCCAGGGACTACCACGTGCTGGCAGAGGAGACAGACTGCATCATCCTGCCAAACAGAGCTGTCAGCGTTCAGGCAGTGAGACCGGGATCTCTGGTGGAGCCCGGCGAGGTCGAGGAGCTGATGGTGGTGGCCGGGACGGCCGCCAGGAGACACAGGACCGGGACGCTGTGTTTTTATCACCGCCGTTTTGGCAAGGAGGCACAACGTTGTTTGCCGCCTGCCACTTCAAGAAAGCTGGGAAATGGGACAGCCAGCGGTCAGTAGCAGCTGCGACCGCTGACGACAGGGAGAAGCTGCTTTTCATCACAGACACACATTTTGGGAGACGTTTTTCGTAGACTCTGGCTCCCAGAAGAGCCTCATTTTGCCGGTCAACATGGACAGGCTGGCAGAACATTGCAGCCCATCTTTAACGGCTGTAAACTGATCCCACATCAGGAAGTTTGGAGAAAGGACGGTGACTGTATGTTTATATCAACGCAATTACCAGTGGGACTTTGTAGTAGCTGCATGTTCGGTCCCCATCTTAGGTGCTGATTTTCTGTGTGCTTATGGACTACTTGTTGATTTTGCCAACAGGTGTTTAGTGGACGCTGTATCTTTTTCCTCCTTGCCTTGCATAGCTCGGAGAGTTGGGCCACCAACACACGCTAATGTTCTAGCTCCAGGGGGTAAGTACCAGCGTTTGCTTTCTGAGTTCCCAGCACTCACGATTCCCACCTTTTCCACAACGGTAACCAAGCACGGGGTCGAGCATTTTATCACAACAAAAGGTCCGCCTGTGTTTGCGCACCCTCGCCGCCTGGACGCAGCTAAACTAGCTAGCGCATGTGAGGAGTTTGCTAGCTTAGAGCGATTAGGAACCTAATCGCTCCAACAGTCCTTGGGCATCTCCTCTGCACATAGTGGCCAAGGCTGATGGGTTATGGCGGCCGTGCGTCGATTTCCGACGCTTGGACAACACCACGGAACACGACCGGTATCCCATCCTGCACATCCAGGATTTTTCCGTGCACTTGGCCGGGATGCGTATTTTTTCAAAAGTGGATCTGGTCCACGGTTACTACCAAGTCCAGGTTTGCACAGAGGACGCTCCCAAAATGGCGGTAATAACTCCTTTTGGCCTTTTCAAGTTTTTACGCGTGTTCACCACAGACGCATCTGACTTCGTGATAGGGGCCATGGTGGAGCAGTATGTCTCCAGTTCGTGGCAGCCCCTCGCCTTTTTCAGCCATACTTTGCGCAATAACAAGCATAAATACAGCACTTTTGACTGGGAGTTGTTGGCTCTCCACCTGGCTACGCATCATTTCCAGTTTTGGCTCGAGGGCCGCGAGTTCGCTACGTTTGTTGATCACAAACCACTAACGTAGGCAATGTCCAAATTTTTGGAATCATGGTTAGCTCGGCAGCAACGGCACTTGGCCACAATCTCGGAGCTCACTACCGACATTCAACATGTAGCCAGTAAGCTTAATGTCGTGGCTGACTGCCTGTCGTGCGCATTAGTCTTCCCAGTCTATATAGGGATCAATTTTTCCGCCATGGCTGCCGACCAAACCGGGGACACAGACATTTGCGTGCTCCAGTCCGTAGTTACCGGATTAAAACTGGAGAGCAGTGTGGTGCAAGAAGGGTGCCCCCCCCACTTGCTCTGCAACGTCTCCACTGGCCGCACCCACCCAATGGTTCCGAGCTCTTGGCACCGCTGCATTTTTGAGTCCGTCCACTCCCTTTCACATCCTGGCATGCGAGCTTCAGTTAAACTGGTGGGGGCCAAATTTATCTGGCCTCGCCTACGCAGGAATGCGAAAGAATGGGCTGCAGCATGTGTTGGGTGCCAGCGGGCTAAAGTGCACAAGCACTCCAAAGTCCCCTCGAGCCCTTTCAAATTCCAGCCAGGAGGTTCAACCACGTACACGTGGATTTAGTGGGCCCCCTTCCACCGTCGCAGGGTTTCACACACATTTTAACAATCGTGGACTGCGCTACGCGTTGGCCTGAAGTGGTCGCCGCTGAATTCTACCACGTCTGCGGAGGTAGCTCACATGTTTTTTCAGCTTGGGTCGCACAGTTCGGATCCCCGTCGGAGATCACTTCCGACAGGGGTCTGCAATTTGTTTCGGAACTCTGGTCCGTGATGGCCAGTAGCCTGGGGGTCAAAATTCACCGCACCACCAGGTACAACCCCAAGGCTAATGGGTTGTGCGAACGTTTTCACAGGTCGCTTAAAGCAGCGCTCAGAGTCCCGCTAATGGATGCAAATTGGGTCGACCGCCTGCCTTGGGTCCTGTTGGGGTTGTACTCCACGCCTAAGGAAGATTCGGCAGCTTCCCCGGCAGAACTCGTTTTTTTCCCAGCCGTTGCAGATCCCCGGGGAATTTTTGCCAGAGAGCTCCGCACCCATGACCGATCCGCCTGCGCATTATTTTTCCGGTACTGGGGCTGCCAGCGTGTCGGGCCAGGTGCACCATTGTTTTCCCCGCACCTTTGTTCCAAAGTGCTTGGAAAATGCCAAATTTGTTTCCGTCAGGCACGAAGCCCACAGAACCTTGCTGCTTCCGCCATATGATGGCCCGTTCAGAGTGCTGGAAACAGGGGCAAAACACTTCGTGTTAGACTTGAGTGGGCATAAGGAAACCATCTGCATTGAAAGGCTTAAGCCCGCTTACATGTTGGCAGACGAGCAGGTGGTGTTGGCTCAGGCTCCCCGGCGCGGACACCCACCTACGGTGGGTCCGCATGTTTGTGTTCCCCCTGCAGAGAACTGTGCTCACGAAACTAACTCTGTCCCCTCCCACCCTCTCCCCCTCCAGAGACCAGCTTTTCCTCCTGTCCACCTTGGCAGGAAGGTGCTTCGGCCTGCCCTGCAGCTCCCCACTACAACCGCTACGGGTGCTTGCTCAGGCACAAAGGACCAGAGGGTTAGGGCCCTTTCTGGGTGTTCGTGGGGGGTGGGGATGCTGTGTGGTGACACAATAACAGATGGCACTCCACTCACGACTTGAGGTTGGGGGGGAGAAGGAGGTGAGACATGGTAATGGTGAAGGAGTGAGCGAAACCAGCGAAGGGCGCCGTAGCGCAAGGGGGTATTAACTAAACAAAGAGGTGCTTTTGCCCCCGCTGTGACAGGTTCCACACCTGAGAATGCCAGGACACGAAAATATCGTAATAAGTCATGCTCTGTGTAGTGTATGTTGATGTGTGTACATGCTGTGTGTCTTGTATGTTAATGTTTCGCACCCTGGGTCCCAAAGGCAGGAATAAAGTGGATAAAGGAGGGCGCTTCGGTACCCAGGGCAGTCTGTTCTATTTGTTGGAGGAGAATAATGTTCTGTGTCGTCAGCTCACTGTCTCGTCTGATTCCATCCTCCACACCATACTCATTTTGCAGCCAAAAACAGAGCTCAGTATAACATGATCACACTCATCATAAAAACAAAATTCACTATTTCCTAACATCATTGTTGCATCCCAGCTCTCACTGATGCATTCACAGTTTGTGACAGCTGAACATTATGCACAAATTCACTGAGTCACTTTCCGTGTCTGTCAGAGCCTGAGCCACCTGCTTTTGACCAGCTTCGTCCACAGTTATGTCACATGCAGCCATTTCAGCTGGAAACAGAACAATGAATTATTAAAGCAATATACAAAACACTGCTCTCTTTAAAGACGAATCACTTCAAAGACGACAGCAGAGAATTTAGGAAGTTAGAAATGGATGTTAAGAACAGAGAGACGTGAGGTCATTAGAACTGGAGAGACCTGGGCTGAAAAACAAAGACTGGTACAGAGCTGTGATTACAACAAAGAGGAGCATTCCCACTTTTCCATGAAGGGCACACAGAACAACCAAGACTGCTGATTGGACCGGCAGCAGAGACTAACAGAAGCGATAACCTATCAGTATCTTGAAGAGATCTTCCGGACTTGGCAGCTGGGCTGAGAATCAATGACTCTGATCATGGACCAGCCAAACTCGCCAAGATACAATCAGTATCATCCATCTGCTGTCAGTGCTTCTCTCCTCCATGCAGTGTCTCTTTGATCACCTCCTCTGAATCATCATACAAAATCATTTCTTTCATATGACACTGGAACTGGTTGATACCAAATAGAGGAATTGAAGAAAACAGCTGAACTTGGAATAGTTTGATTTTTTTTCTACTTGCATGTTTTTGGCATGTGGGAGGAAACCAGAGAAATTCAGGAGTAAACCCACACAGACACGGGGAGAACATGCAAACTCCACACAGATCACTGTTGGTCGGGGGCTGGGATTGAACCCGGGATCCTCCGGCCAAGGGTGAGTTGCTGTGCTGCCGCAGTGCTAACCACTCCGCCACCGCACTGCCCGCGAACTAAAACCTTTGATTGCAAAACCAGTAATAATGAAAAAAATTAGTATACTTTATTAATCCCAGAGGGAAATTACATGGCATCCACCTGGATGGATGAGGCAGCCACGGAACAGTGCCAATCCCTTCATCATTCACACCTAAGGCCACTTTAGAATTTCCAGTTAACCTAACTTGCATGATTTTGGCCTGTGGGGGGAAACCAGAGTACCTGAGGTAAACCCAGTCAGACACAGGAAGGACATGCAAACTCCACACAGAAGGGTCACTGATGGTCAGGGGGTGGGATCAAACCCACAACTGTCAGGGGTGGAATCGATCCCGTGACCTTCTTGCTAGGCTGCCACAGTGCTAACCACTGCTCCACCAAGGTCTTCTCAAAGTTTTGACTCAGTCCAAAAAGGTAGTATCTCACTTGGCTTTGACAGCTGGTGACTAGTTGGAGACAAAAAAAAAAAAAACGGACAAAAACTTTTCACTTGGAATCACACTGAACTGGCACATTTGTGAATTGTGATTTATTTATGTTTAAAAATTGGACAATGCATACTGATGAACATTTTCACAATATCCAAGATTATGGCCATCATCATCATCATCATCATCATAGCAGTCTGTCGTGGGCGACAATGACTGTTTCATTTAGGTCTGATCAGATTCCTCCACACAGCTCTGTCCTTAGCCTTCCGCTGCCAGGAACTCCTATCTATATCCAACTTCTTCAAGTTTCTTTTTACAGTGTCTTTAAATCTGAGCCTTGGTCTACTCTGATTGCGTTTGCCCTCGCATAACCGTGAGTAGAGTAACTGCCAAGGGAGACGCTGGTGGTCCATCCTCTTAACATGTCCGAGACATCTCAGGTTCATCTGTATTAGCATGTCCTCCACTGATGGTAGACCAGCTCGTTTCAACACTTCTATGTTGGTTAACTTGTCTTTCCATGAGATGTTCATTATGGCTCGAAGGTGTCTCATCGTGTACGTGTGGAGTTTCTTAACCTGCAGTCTGTAGACAGTCCAAGTTTCAGCACCGTACAATAGAGTAGCCGTACTGTCGCTCTGTACACTTTGCATTTCACACGGACAGACATGTGTCGATTGTTCCACAGTCTCTCCCTCAAGTTTCCAAACACAGCGTTCACTCTTGCCATTCTGAGGGATAGTTCATCCTCCAGCCTAGCATTCTCTGAAACAGTGCTCCCTAGATACTTGAAAGTCTTGCACTTGACTAATGGCTCTGTACCAATGCTAATTTCTTCTGGTAGTGATGTTGATAACTGGAACTTTGGTGGTTGATAAAGGCACTCTGGCTTCTTGATGTTGATTTGGAGGCTGAATTGGCTAGCTGCTCTTGCAAATTTCTCCACTAAAGATTGCATATCTTCCACACTGTGTGCAACTAGAGCACTGCCGTCGGCAAAGAGCATTTCTCTTACTACCTTTATCGATGTCTTACTCTTGGCTTTAAACTGTGCCACATTGAACAAGGCTGCTTCTTTTCTTGTTTGAATGTATACTCCTTCTGAAGTGTCTTTGAAGGCCACCGCAAGCATGGCTGCCAGATATAGCGAGAAGAGTGTAGGTGCCAGCACACACCCTTGTTTCACCCCGTTGCTTACTGAAAAGTCTTTAGATACTGAACCACTCATTGCCACGTTTGCTTGCATACCTGTATGGAGTGCCTCGATCAGGCTGACAAACTTCTCTGTACAACCATATTTCTTGAGTACCTGCCAAAGTCCTTGTCGCGAAACAGTATCGAAGGCTTTACTGAAGTCAATGAACACATGCGGCATGTTCTGCGGCATGTTCTGTTCGATATACTTTTCTTGAACCCGTTTCAAGCAGAAAATCATGTCCAATGTGCTTCTTCCACTTCTAAAGCCGCACTGGGTTTCTGGTAGTACATTCTGTGAGATGTGTTCACTGAGTCTGTTCAGTAGTACACATGAGATAATCTTACCAACAGTGGCTAGCAGTGATATATGGCCAAGTGGCTAATTTCCATCTTCAGTCCCACAGGCAGGTTGATGTTGATCAATAAAACAAAGCTAAAACCAATAAAAACAAACAAATACAGAAGATAAACAACAATATATAATAGGTTGAAAGTTGGGGGACTCAAAAATTATTTGCACAGAATTATAAAGTGTTAAATAATGTTGCACAACACCCATAGCACATCATTGCGCCTGATTGTATTCCCCAATGCCCAAGGCTCATATTTACATATATATTATATTGCACAATGCACATAGTACATGTTTGCACATGCAGATGTGTGTATAGATATTATTGCACTGAATTAGATTATCATGCATAAGTGCAATATGTACACACTACTATACTGTTAGCAGACACAAATGTACTTACAATGGTGTGAAAAAGTGTTTACCCCCTTCCTGATTTCTCATTTTTTTGTATGTCTGTCACTCTTAAATGTTTCAGATCATCACACAAATTTAAATATTAGACAAAGATAACACAAGTAAATACAAAATGCAGTTTTTAAATGAAGGTGTTTATTTTTAAGGGTAAAAAAATCCAAACCTACATGGCCCTTTGTGAAAAAGTGATACCCCCCCCCCCCCCACACACACACCCGTTAAAACATAAATTAACTGTGGTTTATCACATCTTTGGAAAGCTTAGTTCAATTTCTCTAGCCACACCCAGGCCTCATCCAAGAGGTCAAAAAAGACCCCACAACAACATATAAAGAACTGCAGGCCTCACTTGCCTCAGTTAAGGTCAGTGTTCGTGACTCCACCATAAGAAAGAGACTGGGCAAAAATGGCCTGCATGGCAGAGTTCCAAGACGAAAACCACTGCTGAGCAAAAAGAGCATAAAGGCTCATCTCAGTTTTGCCAGAAATCATCTTGATGATCCCCAAGATGTTTGGGAAAATACTTTGTGGGACTGATGAGACAAAAGTTGAACTTTTTGGAAGATGTGTGTCCCTTTACATTCGGTGTAAAAGTAACACAGCATTCCAGAAAAGGAACATCATACCAACAGTAAAATATAGTGGTGGTAATGTGATGGTCTGGGGCTGTTTTGCTGCTTCAGGACCTGGAAGACTTGCTGTGGGAAAAGGAACCATGAATTCTGCTGTCTACTAAAAAATCCTGAAGGAGAATGTTCGGCCAGCTGCTTGTGACCTCAAGCTGAAGCACACTTGGGTTCTGCAACAGGACAATGATCCAAAACACACCAGCAAGTCCACCTCTGAATGGTTTAAGAAAAACAAAATGAAGACTTTGGAGTGGCCTAGTCAAAGTCCTGACCTGAATCTGTCTGAAATGCTGTGGCATGAACTTAAAAAGGTGGTTCATGCTTAAAAACCCTCCAATGTGGCTGAATTACAACAATTCTCCAAAGATAAGTGGGCCAGAATTCCTTCACAGCGCTGTAAAAGACTCACGGCCAGTTACCGCAAACGCTTGATTGTAGTTGCTGCTGCTAAGGGTGGCCCAACCAGATTTTAGGTTTAGGGGGCAATCACTTTTTCACACAGGGCCATGTAGGTTTGGAT
This sequence comes from Pholidichthys leucotaenia, assembly GCA_020510985.1. Taxonomy (NCBI): domain Eukaryota; kingdom Metazoa; phylum Chordata; class Actinopteri; order Cichliformes; family Pholidichthyidae; genus Pholidichthys; species Pholidichthys leucotaenia. The sequence goes on along the minus strand of CM035847.1, from coordinate 283,816,576 downwards.
TTTTTTTCCCTTAATAATAAACACCTTCATTTAAAAAACTTCATTTTGTGCTTACTTGTGTTATCTTTAATATTTAAATTTGTTTGATGATCTGAAACATTTAAGTGTGACAAACATACAAAAAAATAAGAAATCAGGAAGGGGGCAAACACTTTTTCACACCACTGTATGTCACACGAGTACTGCACAAATGTCACACAAACTCCTTGCAAATTTTGCCCAAAAATCACCAGGAGTTCAAATACATATCATGTACGTGCTACACGGCATTAACAAAACATGCCATGACAAAATTGTCCATTTTTTGCTCTTACAAATGTCCTGCGATGGCCGTTGGAATCCCGTTAGATACTCACACGACAGTTATCTGCGACAAATGCAAAATCGGGACCATATCTTCCCATTCCAGAAGTCAATTTATTGTTAGACATCAAGCGAGGTTGACCACAGTGAAGACGTGCAAGACTGCTCGATAAGAAGGCTGTCTCAAAGTCCTCAGCATCAGACACAGCAGGCCCCCATCCATAGCCTTGCCTTTTTTGCTCTTGGGAGGCAGCACTCCCAGGCCACATTTGTAAGTAAGAATGTGTTCTTAATCTAAAGGTTAAATAAAAATAAATAAAAAATAAAAAAGGTGACACTGTTGGTCAAAGGTGTGTCAGTGTGTGCTAGGAAACAACCAGGCCATTCACGCCTGTCTCACGCACAGAATGTCTTGTCATTTTTGTCTCCAATCAGTCACAATTTAGTTTCATAGGTCCCCAACCCCTCGCAAAGTTGCATAACTTTTCTTGTATTTTCTGACTCATGGAAATTAAACTGAAAATGGCTCTAGAAGGGTTTGATAAAAATGGAATAAATGGGAAATGGATAAAATGGGGAAAAAGTCTCCCCTCCCTATAAAAAAATTACACAGAATAAAAAGTTAACTGTCACGGCTGCTGCATAATCATGCAGCAGACCGAAGAAATTACACAAGCCTACGTGCGAGTGTAGCGTGAGGTTTATTAAACAGTGTATGAGATACACATGTCCATGAAAAACATTCAGGCAGAGGATTAGTTAACCAGTGTCCATGAAAACAGTCTGAGCAGGTAAACAACAGATACACAGGGGAATTAACTCCACAGGTAGTGAAGGGGTTACGTCACGCCTCAGGGTGAAATCCGTCACTGAGGGAAAAGACAACGTAACCCAAAAATAAGGACAACTTACTACCAAGTGCCGGAGCGCAGCTGGGCTCTGGACAACACCTAAAGCAGTCCACGGAACACCCCGATGGGAGAAAGCGCCTGAGCATCAAATGTTGCACGTCACCAATATGGACTGGAGAAAACTCTTGGACCCAGTAGACTGATGCCGCCGCGCTGAGCCATCACACTGCCACACATTAAATACCCTCATAGACTACTGAGTGGCAAGTGGAAGCGGGTGCGGCGGCAATTGATGAATAATGAGTGAGTGCACATGTGAGTAAGAATGGCAGTGTGTGTGCGTGCATGAGTGAGAGGGAATGAATGTGTGTGAATGTGTGTGTGCATGAGTGAACCCTAAGGGATGATGGCAGACAGCTGGTGAGTGTCTAGCAGAGAGAGAGAGAGAAAGGGGTGTGGCTGTAGGCTGGCCAGGGGCCCCAGCCCGGGGCTCTAACGACCTGCCAGCTGAACACAATAAACAACACTTCAGGAAACCACAGCCACGAGTCATGGGCGGGGCCAAACATAGCCCCGCTCATGACAGAGCCCCTTCCTCTAGGGGTGGATTCCAGACACCCACCATGCCATCAAAACCCAAAAAGAAAACCTGCCCCCCCCCCTTCAGAACCTTACGCGACAACCCAGGGCGGGAGGTGGGGGGAAACAAGTCAGGATGGAACAACCCAACACAAACACACCATACAACCCCAAGAGTCCCTCAGTTCTGGTAGCCGACCAAAGTCCAAGACCCAGCAGGCGGCCCATAGAATGGCGTCCGGCGGCCTGCCAGGGCAAGCAGACCACCTGGCTAGAAACCCCAGTTCTTCGGGCAGCCGGCCAGCATTGTTTAGCAGCCAGGATCGGAGGGGAGAGCGAGTAGGTGGCCTACCCTCCGGAAGGCTGACTGGTGGGTAATCGGACCGGGGAGAGGGATCCTCAGGGTGGTCCGCAACGGCACCCGCGGTGGCCCCTGGCCGGGCCAGCTCCGCTGCACCCACGATGGACTCTAGCTGAAGCCATGCTGCACCCGCGGTGACCTCCAGCCGAGGCTCTGCTGCACCCGCGGTGACCTCCGGCCGAGGCTCTGCTGCATTTGCGATGGGACCCAGCTGGGTCACTGTTGAGCCCAATGCAGCCTTCACTACAGGCCAGCCGACCCCTATAAGAGTCCGTGCTAGGAGGCGATCTACCACGGGCGCCCCAGAGTAGGGTAGAGTACCCACGACGACACCCTCCGAGTAGATGGTGGCAGCACCGGTGACCTCCACGAGCGAGCCTGAATCCTTGGACTCGTCCGGTAATGGATCCAGACTCCCGGCCACCCTGAAAGAGGACTCATACACAGAAGAGGAGGGGTCAGGGTTGCCGGCAGCGGCAGCGGCGGAGCCCAGCGGGGAGAGCTCAGGTGCAGCGTGTGGCTGCACCTGGCGCTCCTCACCTAGAGTTAGGCAAAAATGCTCTAAAGTAGATAGAAGAAAGACAAAAGAGAGCACTAGCCTTAGCTCAGGCTCCACCGCTGTCCAGGACTCCGGCGATCCGGGCGATGTTACGGGCTCATCCTTCTGGAGGTTCTGTTCAGGTGCTGGCTCTGCTGTGGTAGCCTCCCCAGCAGGCATGATGGTCCATACAGTCTTCGACATCCCAGCCGTCATTACCCATGCTGGCGATTCCTCCTGGTCCAGACAGTTCAGCTCTGAAGCCGGTATACCCTCAGGAGAGGCAGGAGAGAGCATAGAGAGGGCTGGTGAGCAGTACACAGCTGCAGCAGGTGGTGAGATCTCTGGGGAATGCTCCCCCTGAGACTCTACTCCAGGAATCAGGCAAGAATTTTTATCAGTGTTAAGCGAAAAAAGGAGGTTTACTTGCCTGTCTTCCTGGTTTAGAAGGTCCTCGGCTGCAGCTGCCGCGGCGATGCCCCTCTCAACTGAAGTGTCGGTCCAGGGCTCCTCCTCAGGCTGCTGAGAAGCCTCAAACGCCGGCTCCGGAGGGAATGGGTCAGAAGAGGATTCTGTCCTCTCCACCTTAGCGGAGGTAAAAATAGGTGGAGAGGCGACTGCAGATCTCTTTTGTTCCATCAGGTGATACATCTTCGCCAACAACGCCAGTCCAAACTCCCTCCAAGTCTCCGACATCCTCTCTGCGGCCAATAAGCTCCCATGAACAGGAGGGGGAGACAAGGAGAGAGCAGAAGAACATTTACATTCTGCAACGGGTGAAAAGAACTCAGGGGACTGCACACCCTGAGCCTCTCTACCAGGATTCAAGCAAGGCATAGTATGACTAGTCTGAATAGCGATAGATTGCACTTGCCTTTCATCCTGGTAGGCGATGTTGTCCGCAGCAGGAGTAGTTTTCTCGTCCCCCTTTGTGTCCCGGATCAATCCGTCTCTCTCTGAGGGCCGTGGGAGAGCTGCCCCTAGAGCCACAGATACGGAAGTTGCCGGTGAGGAAAACGAGCGTCCCTTAGCAGTGGGACGAGGCACCGTGGGAGGCTCCGCTGCGGGATTAGCCGAAGTCGGTGCTGAGGAAATGGCTGCCAGGGTAGCCGAATGATCCGTTTGGGGACCCCGGGCAGGATGATGCTGTTGCCGCCGTTGAATCACCGGCGGTCATGCTGCGGCTGAACCCAGCGGGATAGAAGCGGGTACGGGCGTGAGGCTCGGGTGGACCACCGGGACAGCTGAGCCTCGAGTGCATCGCTCTCTTGGCACGAGTGCGGCCGTCTTCGGGGACCTCCTTCCTTCTCCACTGTACTCCCGCCGTAGGGCCGCTAACTGGGCTATCCTTTCAGCTCCCTCGGGGCAGTCTGAGAGCCGAGGACACTGCCGAACCTCCCTCTCAGCCAGTGCCACATACTAAAGGACATCTTCGGGTGTGGAATAAACATTAGCCAAGGAGATTAGCCCGTCGATGTTCATAAGGGCCCAACAGCGTTCCCAACCCAGGCTCAGAGGATAGCCGCGGCCCGTCGCCATCTCAAGCAGGTAAGGGTAAAACACACAAAAATGAGGGTGAAAATGCACACACACGCTACACCGCTAGGTTCTGACTGGTGGCGGCATACTGCCACAGCTGCTGCATAATCATGCAGCAGACTGAAGAAATTACACAAGCCTACGTGTGAGTGTAGCGTGAGGTTTATTAAACAGAGTATGAGATACACATGTCCATGAAAAACATTCAGCAGAGGATTAGTTAACCAGTGTCCATGAAAACAGTCCGAGCAGGTAAACAACAGATACACAGGGAAATTAACTCCACAGGTAGTGAAGGGGTTACGTCACACCTCAGGGTGAAATCCGTCACTGAGGGAAAAGACAACGTAACCCAAAAATAAGGACAACTTACTATCAAGTGCCGGAGCGCAGCTGGGCTCTGGACAACACCAAAAGCAGTCCACGGAACACCCCGATGGGAGAAACAGCCTGAGCATCAAATGTTGCACATCACCAATATGGACCGGAGAAAATTCTTGGACCCATGGACTGATGCCGCCACGCTGAGCCATCACACTGCCACACATTAAATACCCTCATAGACTACTGAGTGGCAAGTGGAAGCAGGTGCGGCGGCAATTGATGAATAATGAGTGAGTGCACATGTGAGTAAGAATGGCAGTGTGTGTGCATGCATGAGTGAGAGGGAATGAATGTGTGTGAATGTGTGTGTGCATGTGTGCATGTGTGAACCCTAAGGGATGATGGCAGACAGCTGGTGAGTGTCTAGCAGAGAGAGAGAGAGAGAAAGGGGTGCGGCTGTAGGCTGGCCAGGGGCCCCAGCCCAGGGCTCTAACCACTTGACAGCTGAACACAATAAACAACACTTCAGGAAACCACAGCCACGAGTCATGGGCGGGGCCGAACACAGCCCCGCTCATGACACTTAACCAGCATCTATGAAAAATTATGTGGAAAAAGTTGAAAATTTACAAGAGAAAATATGCAAATTTACAACAAAAAAGGTAGCAAATTTGTGAGAATTTGCTAAATTACTAGAAAGAAATTTATGAGGAGAAAAAGTCACATTTATGTGAAAAAAAAATTGTAATTTACAAGAAAAAAGCAGCAAGTTTCTGAGAAAAAAAGGTGAAAATTTATGAGAAAAAAATAGTTAAAGCTAAGTTTAAAAAATGTTGTTAGGACTTAAAGCTTGTGGTCCCCCGAGAGCAGACATGTCAAACTCGAGGCCCGCGGGCCAGAAGCAGCCCACAGGACAATGGCATCCAGCCCGCAAGGTAATATCTTGTGTCTATTACATCTGGCCCGCAGATATATTGTACAGACATCACTAATGCTACAAGTCAGAGTACCAGTTTACTGATATAAAAGGGAAACCTGTTTGCCTCGTGTACGGGACTGATGTTGCTGTAATTAAAGAACACGAAACGAAGCATCACGATAAGTTCAAAGATACAGATATGCAGCAGAAACTCCAATAGGCAGCAGAGTTTAAAAAAGGACTGGTGTCACTGCAGACAATGTTCAGAAAAGCAAAATCTCAAAGTAAGGCTGCTTTTGAAGCTGGTTTTATTGTGGCAGAAGAAATAGCTAAAGCAGCCCGGTCGTTTACAGAGGGTTTGTGAAACAGTGCACGATTTTAAGTGTGCCACGTGTGTACGGACAACAAACAGGTATCTTTAAATATGAGCCTGACCAGAAATATCATTGCTGATCACTGCATGTGAGCTTGCCACCAACCTACAAAATCAGCTGGTGGAAAAGGGAAAAAAACCATTGTTGCCTATTCCGTTGCCACAGATGAGAGCAGCGACACAACTGGACTCCAGTTTTTGTGTTACGGAGAAACTTTTGAGAATTAAATCTCTCCATGGCACAACCACGGGAAAAGAGATATTTGAAGAAGTATCTAAATGTGCCAGAGAAATGAAGTTGCCTAGGGACAAACTGGGTGGACTAACAAAAGTTGGAGCACCTGCGATGTGCAGTGAAAAGAGTGGATTAGTGGGCAGGATGCGGGAGGAGATGCGGGAGGAGCTCTGCACAGGTGGGTTGGCTGTTTGTCACTGCATAATACACCAGGAATCACTGTGTGGTAAAGCCTTGAAAATGCAACATGTAACCAACGCAGCAACACATGTAGTCAACTTCATAAAGGCCAAAGGTTTAAATCACTGCCAATTTAAGGCAAACGTGCATAAGAGCAGTGTGTGCTTAAATGTATTTCTTTCTGTGGAATTAAGACTGGGCGCGTGACGTCACCCAATGGAAAAACCGCAAGGAATTGTGGGAAAAGTGTTCTGCCTGTCGGTGCTGAGCAGTGAGCAACGAATGTGGTTTTTGAGAGGGTTGCTTCAGTCTGTTATTTATTATTTATTTATTTGGATTAAAAAAATGACATTGAATATGGAATTCAAACATAGGAAATGTAAATATACATATAAAACGTCATACAAAATCCAGGGTGACACATGAAAGTGAAAACACTTATTTCCAGTCTGGTCCTTTCAATCACATTATTATTCATCCAAATATGCAACGTTAGAATGGGGAAGTTCTGCTGCCTTATCAAATGCAATATGGCATGAAAAAGATAACGGCATACACTTTTTTTAACTTCACAACTTGGAAGAAAAGTGGAGAGAATGGGATCTCAGAGCTAAAAAAAGAGGCATGGGATGGAATGGATTGCAGCGGTCAGAAGGAAAGACATCAGCTTCAACAATATTCTTGGACACATGGTGGCGTGTTCACGGCATTTTCACAGAGGTAAGTAGTGATTTAAAAATATTTAGAAGTGCAGAAAGATGTCCCCTCTCCAGAGCAGCCGTCTTGTACGGCGTGCACTTTGGCTGCACCTCAGCCATGGCTTTCTGTCATCTCTCAATAACGTGTAAAAGCGCACAGGGCAAAATCAAATAATTTCCCCACATCATCTCTGCTATTCCCAAGTTCTCTTGCTAATCTGGAGCAGTTTTTTTTTAATGAGAGCTTTTCAGTGTTGCTGATTTTCTTTGACTTTTCTAGAAGTTGTGATTACTTGTTGCCTTCATTATACATGGATTTAATATCAGCTGTTGACTGAAATCCATAGAACTAGTGCATGCCCGTAGAAAGCAAGTATTCCTGTCTGAAACAGGTAGGCCAATCACGCTTTACAGGCCCAAATGTAAACTGTGTTTGAAAGTGGAATACAGAGGTGTAGCCTATATGTCGGCAATCACATGTTAAACTTTGACAGATATGAAAGGGACTGAACTGAGATTTATCTGATTGTGTGATTTGGGCATTTTTGCATCTTATTGTCATTTAGTCAAAGCATACACAGTCATCGCTATAAATTCAAGAAATGATGTTCTTATGATATCTACATGATGTCCTATGATGTTCCTATGATGTCGACGATCATAGGACTGCCTATGATGTTCCTATGATATCTACATGATGTCCTATGATGTTCCTATGATGTCGACGATCATAGGACTGCCTATGATGTTCCTATGATGTCTACATGATGTCTATATGATGTCATATAAACCATAGGACTGATGTTCCTATGATCTCTACATGACGTCTATATGCCGTCATACAGACCATAGGACTGCTAAAAGATCATAGGACCCCTCATTATGCCCCTATGATGTCTTTATGACGTCATAAAAACCATAGGACTGATGATCCTATGATCTCGACATGACATCATCCGAGACCATAGGACTCGCTATGACACAAGCAAAGACCAACGAGTGCTGACGTGCTTGCTTACACCCTTGCTTACATCTGCTTTCTACGGGCATGCAGAAATACTTGCTTATACTTGGTTTCTATGGGCATGCACGGGTATGCACTAGTGTGAAAAAATTAGGACACCCTGTATAAGCCTGTTTTTTTTAAAAACATATTTGGACATATGGCTATTTAATATCCATGTTAAAAAAAACTGGAAGATTCATGTAAAACAAATGAACAATTAAAAATGTATTAAAAACTTTTTCAAATTTTCTGCAAAATATAATTCTCAACAAATAGTGAGGAATAAATTAAGACACCCTCCCATCTTTTTAAGGACACCCCCACATTCACTCCCACTTAAAATGACTAAAATAAATGTTAAAAATGCAAGTAAAAACAAAAACGAGATTAGACATGGATATGTGAATATTTAGTAATTAAGAACTGAACATTTAATGGGGTGTCCTAATTTTTTCATATGACTATGTGTTCGTGTATGATATGCAGTTGATCTGGCCATTCCGCTCCACAATGAAGCAGCAGTCTGGACCGCCGTCTACCACTGACTGGGCAGGCTAAGCGTGCCTCTCCGCAAACGATTGTGGAGCTCTCTGGAGGACAATAGGACTGCAACAACCATCACGCCTGCTGCGGAGGCCACCACAGCAGAGTCAGCACCCAAACCATCACCCTCAGCAGGATCGACGGAGTCCTGGACTGCGGTGGAGCTCAAGTTCAGGCGAGTGATTTCTTTCATTTTTCTTTACTGTGCTTAAGAGAAATCATGCCTGACTCTTGGTGAGGAGAGTCGGGTGCAGCCATCAGCTGCACCTGAACTCACCTCGCTGGGCTCCACCACTGCCAGCAACCCTGACCTCCCTTCTTTGTGCTCTCTGTCCAAGCGTTCTTTCAGGGTCGCCGAAGATGGTCAAACTGCCGGAGAGCTCCCCTTTTTGTGATGTAAAAGGGGAAAAATAACTAATAAACACTTACAACAACCTGGTTGCATAAAGATGCACACTTATAACTGGGGATGTGGCTGTGTTCAGAATTAACCAATCACATTCAAATTCATGTTAAATGGGAGTCAGCAGACACCTGCCACCATTTAAAGTGCCTCTGATTAACCCCAAATAATGTTCAGCTTTTCTAGTAGGCTTTTAAGATAAGATAAGATAAGATAGGCCTTTATTAGTCCCACAACGGGGAAATTCCAGGATTGCAACAGCACAGTGATAGCAACACTCAGAGCAACAATCAGAAGGCAAGAAAAAAAGCAAGCAAGCAAGAGCAGCTAATATACATATGTACATATTACTATAAAATATATGTATACACACACACAGACACACAGTGCAGAGCATTGTAGCTGGATGGAATAAATATATGAATATATAAACACACAGTGCGGAGCATTGTAGCTAGATGGAATAAATATGTAGATATATAAACACCCACAGTACGGAGCATTGCAGCTAGGTGGAATAAATATGTAAATATATAAACCCACACAGTGCGGAGCAATGTAGCTAGATGGAATAATATGTAGATATATAAACACACAGTGCGGAGCATTGTAGCTAGATGGAATAAATATATAGATATATAAATATAAACACACCCAGTGCAGAGCATTGTAGCTAGATGGAATAAATATATAAATATATAAACACACACAGTGCAGAGCATTGTTGCTAGATGGGATGAAACAGCATAACCGTCTACTTAGTTATCCTACATGGTATGATTATGTGCCCATACATATTCTCACCCTCCATAGCGACCGGTATTTTCCTAGTTGTATGCCGGAGGGGACCATTGTGTAAGTCTATTGCATCTTTTGCATTCAAAAAACTATTAGTTTGTTACGTCTTTTTGCTATCTCTGCGAGCAGCCCTGCTTAGGTTGTACAGTCTGACAGCCGTTGGTAGGAAGGACCTGCGAAACCTCTCGGTTGTGCACCTAGGATGATGTAGTCTGTTGCTAAATGAGCTCCTCAGTGCATTCAGTATGTCCTGCATAGGGTGGAACTCGGACTCCAGCAGAGATGACAGTTTAGCCACCGTCCTTCTCTCTCCTATCTCCTCCACCGGATCAAGGTGCTGCCCCAGGACAGAGCTAGCTTTCTTGATCAGTTTGTTCAGTCTCTTCCTATCGGCTGCAGTAATGCCACTGCCCCAGCAGACCACTCCAAAAGTGATGGCTGATGCCACCACCGTGTCATAGAATGTCTTCAGCAGCGCCCCTTGTACACCAAAAGATCTGAGTCTCCTCAACAGGAACATCCTGCGCTGTCCCTTCTTGTAGAGTGCATCAGTATTGTGTGACCAGTCTAGTTTATTGTTCAGATGAACACCCAGGTACTTATAGGATGTCACCATCTCGATGTCTGTTCCCTGACATCGAGATGGTTTTCTTGACATTTTTGTAGTCACATTTTACAGCACAAGCCATAGGCCGCAGAGAGCTTCTAAAGCATCAGAGGGATCTCATTGTTCAAAAGTATCAGTCAGGAGAAGGGGACAAAAGAATTTCCAAGGCATTAAATATACCATGGAACACAGTGAAGACAGTCATCATCAAGTGGAGAAAATATGGCACAACAGTGACATTACCAAGAACTGGACATACCTCCTAAATTGATGAAAAGACGAGAAAAAAAACTGGTCAGGGAGGCTGCCAAGAGGCCGACAGCAACATTGAAGGAGCTGCAGGAATTTCTGGCAAGTACTGGCTGTTTAGTACATGCCGCAACAATCTCCCACCTTAGAGTGGCAAGACGGAAGCCTTATCTTATAAAAAAAAACATCCAAGCCCGGTTACATTTTGCAAAAATACATTTGAAATCTCCCAAATGCATGTGGGAAAACGTATTATGGTCCGATGAAACCAAGGTAGAACTTTTTGGCACAAACACAGCACTGCTCAACACCAAAAGAACACCATACCTACAGTGAAGCATGGTGGTGGCATCATGCTTTGGAGCTGTTTGTCTTCAGCTGGAACTGGGGCCTTAGTCAGGGTGAAGGGAATTATGAACAGTTCCAAATACCAGTTAGTGTTGGCACAAAACCTTCAAGCTTCTGCTAGAAAGCTAAAATGTTTTTCTTCTTCTTGCCTTGAGAGAGAGCAGTCGCATTTTTCTTCCCTCCTCTCGTCTGCCTTCCTGACCTATTCCCAGCTTTGCAATGTTGCGTTTTTGTCTGTGTTTAGTCGCTCTTCTTCTGCTGAATCTTAATCTAAACTGAAATTATGGATTTGGAAGCGGCTTAAATGTGCTATTGTCACTTTTTTCAACAAGAATCGGGCCAAGGGGGAGCCCAAGAATTGGAACCTGCGAGGAGACTCATGGACACTGGAATTCATGTGTCTGTGGAAACATTATTGGTTGTGGAAACATTATTGGTTATGATCTCAGGACTTCTATTTTTGGCTGAAGTTCCCTGATGCATCAGAAATTGAAGGAAGGTGAGAGAGCTGATCAAAGCGGACCCAGCAAGCAGCTTCATCAAATTCGACCAGTTGGGGAGGGCACGAGTAGCGGCAAACGGTGAACTGAATGACAGTGATTCAGTGGAGGAATACATCTGGAGCCCTGTGCTCCTGATCTCTCTGTGGGGGTTGGTTCTGTTGTGTATGTGCACTTTGTGTATTTCTGTAACCATAGCCACTGCCTGACTGGCAGCTGTTAGCCAGCATTAGCAATCCGCTTTCTCCCACGCTGCTGACAGTCTGTCGGTCCAACCACGCCCCCTCGCTCTCCCTTGCTTTTCCATCAGCTGTTCCCAGTCCCGGTAATTATCCTCCCTGTGCCTCGCCCAGGTGTTGCCTATTTGGGAGGCCAGCGGTGTTTGTATGAAAGCAGCCCTTTGCTGGACAAACACCACTGGACCATTGTACGAGTCACACCATCGTGCTTCGTCGTGTGACCGTCGTCTTCGAAGGATTATGCTCGCTGTACTACTGGAGGACCTGGATTGCTTAGGCTGTGAGTGCTTTAATGTTTCTCTGTGCGGTTGTGCTGCTAGGCTGGTAGCGTTTCCTTGTGCAGCACAACTGCTTCGCTTTCCCCCTGTGCAGCCTAGCATCCCAAGAGGACTCTTTTGTTAGCCCGAGCTGCTCCGCCATTTTGTATGGCTTCTTCAGTGGATGTTCAGTAAATGTGTGTGTGATAACCCTTGCATTTAAATCCTCATTTTTCCTTCTCTCCTCGGTGCACAATGGTAGAGCGCACGGCAAGGGTTTATGACAGAATGGTCCAGCCGTGCTAAAGGATTTAGTGGGTTATACCCACACACCCTTTTTCATTTTTTGTAAACTGTTTTTTCACCCACCGGTTTTGAGGATTTGTTATGCCTTAGGCTGGTGAAGCAGTATGGAGGAAACAGTGCAGCCGGGAGGACCGCCAAGCCATCGTAGTGATTGAGGGTTTGGCAGCCAGCGCATGCAGCTGTACCTCCCGGAGGGACAAGTTGGACTGCTGGGGCGGAATAACCAACTTGGTGGAGCGGAGACCTTACCTGCGCCTTCATCTCTGGGTAATTGTTCTATCACTCCCTCCGCTGCCGCCTCTGCCTCCACATGTTTCCTCGCCGTGTGTGGCGAGGCCGGCGCCCGCACATAGAATTCTGCGAGAGAGGCCCAGTCTCATCTCCTGCGTGTTGGCTCCTGTCCCACTGGCTTTGTTTCTTCCACGGCACCGTGACCCAGCGTTGGACTGCAGGAGGAACTCCTCCGCTCCTCTGCCTGTCTCCCAGTCTGCGGGGGCGGCCCCCTCTGGATTTCCAAAGGGACCCAGGAGCGCTGCAGATAAGAAGCAGGAGGCTGGGTGTACTGCAGCTAAGACCACTGCTCCCAGGATTAACAGACAAGTGTGTTTTCATTTAAGTAATTCCTTTAAAAAATCATCTTGCCTGATGCCTGGGAGTGAGGCCCAGTTTGTGCAGTCTGCTGGGTCCTCACCTACCACTGCAGCAGAAACTAACCCCCCTACTCTCTCCATATCTCCTTCCATCTCCGTTGAGTGTCCATCGGCCCTGGAGCTTGATCTTCAGAGGAGAGAGGGGGCTGCGGCGCTGAAGAATCCTACTCCAGCCCCGCAGAGCCGCCATGGTCAGAGGAGGAGCGCTGTGACCAACTTGAAGCCTGTGCCGACAGAGGAGCATCCCCTGGTTTCAGCCTCCCATGGTCCAGCACGATGTGGGACTCCACCTCCAGAATCCTCGCCGGAGGAGTCACTGGCGTTGGAGAGCTCTCTGGAGGACAATAGGACTGCAACAACCATCACGCCTGCTGCGGAGGCCGCCACAGCAGAGTCAGCACCCAAACCATCACCCTCAGCAGGATCGACGGAGTCCTGGACTGCGGTGGAGCTCAAGTTCAGGCGAGTGATTTCTTTCATTTTTCTTTACTGTGCTTTAGAGAAATCATGCCTGACTCTTGGTGAGGAGAGTCGGGTGCAGCCATCAGCTGCACCTGAACTCACCTCGCTGGGCTCCACCACTGCCAGCAACCCTGACCTCCCTTCTTTGTGCTCTCTGTCCAAGCGTTCTTTCAGGGTCGCCGAAGATGGTCAAACTGCCGGAGAGCTCCACAACGCCCCTGTCGCCTGTTGTTCCGCTGGTGGGCTGCTTCCTGGGTACGGTGCTCGCCTTGGTTGATCGGCTTCCCGAGGACACAGCATTGGCCCAATTGGGGTCCACCGCGGGTGCTGCAGAGCCTCAGCTGGAGGTCACTGTGGGTGCAGCAGAGCCAGCCCAGTAAGGGGCCACTGTGGGCGCAGCCAGGCTCCTGCTGGAGTCCATCGTGGGTGCAGCGGAACCAGCCCATTCAGGGGCCACCGTGGGTGCAACTAGGCTCCTGCTGGAGTCCATCGTGGGTGCAGCAGAGCCAACCCGGTCAGGGGCCATCGTGAGTGCAGCGGAGCCGGCCTGGTCAGGGGCCACCGCCGGTGCCACTGCGGACCACCCTGGAGACGCCGTGGAGGTTGCCTCTCCCCGGTCCGGTTACCCACCAGTCAGCCTTCCGGTGGGCAGGCCGCCTCCTGCTTCACCCCTTCAGTCCTGGTGGCTGAGTAACATTGGCTGGCCGCCAGAAGAATTGACTCCCCGGGTCATGTGGCCCACGTTTTCCGGCAGGCCACTGGACACCGTCCACCGGACCTTCTGCTGAGCCTGGGACTCTGGGTGGCCTCCTGAGCCCCAACACCCGTGGACTTGGGGGGGTTAATCATGGGCCCTGGGCGGGGCATTGTGTTCCCTCCTTTCCTGTTCCCCCTACCTCCCACCCGAGTTTGTGTTGTTGTTGTTGTTGGTGTTGCTCCTGTTGGGGGGGGGGGGGGGGTTCTCTTGATGTTACCTTGGGTGTCTGGGAATTCACCCCTTATAGGGGGTGCTCTGTCATGGGCCGAGCCGGCTTGGCTTTCCCCGGCTCGGTCCTGATCTCTCTGTGGGGGTTGGTTCTGTTGTGTATGTGCACTTTGTGTATTTCTGTAACCATAGCCACTGCCTGACTGGCAGCTGTTAGCCAGCATTAGCAATCTACTTTCTCCCACGCTGCTGACGCCCCCTCGCTCTCCCTCACTTTTCCATCAGCTGTTCCCAGTCCCGGTAATTATCCTCCCTGTGCCTCGCCCAGGTGTTGCCTATTTGTGAGGCCAGCGGTGTTTGTATAAAAGCAGCCCTTTGCTGGACAAACACCGCTGGACCACTGTACGAGTCACACTGTTGTGCTTCGTCGTGTGACCGTCAGTCTTCGAAGGATTATGCTCGCCGTACTACTCAAGGACCTGGATTGCTTAGGCTGTGAGTACTTTAGCATTTCTCTGTGCGGTTGTGCCGCTATGCTGGTAGTGTTTCCTTGCGTGGCATAACTGCTATGCTTTCCCCCTGTGCAGCCTAGCATCCCAAGAGGACTCTTTTGTTAGCCCGAGCTGCTCTGCCATTTGGTATGGTTTCTTCAATGGATGTTCAATAAATGTGTGTGTGATAACCCTTACATTTAAATCCTCATTTTTCCTTCTCTCCTCCATGCGTATTGGTAGAGCGCACGGTTTATGACAGCTATTTTCATAGCCTGGAATAAATTCATGTGACTACAAGACAAAAAAGAAAAACTGATGAAAGTCAGGAGGACATACAAATAATGCAATTCATAGGTCTTTTATTTTAAACTATTAATCTGCCATCAAAGTTTGGTTTATTCTGGGAAACAGTTTGTTCTGAAAACATGGTCAATTTTAAGTTGTTTTTTTTTCTTTTTTAATGACTATTTACACAGTTTGGCCCTTGGTGTCATGTTCACTGCGTAACTTCGCAGCGAACATAGGGAATAGCAGCGAGCCCAAAACGCAGAGTAAGTAACATATTTATTTACAATGGGTGAGTGTGTAGAAAATCCAAATACAGTCACAGCAAAAGGGGAAGACACCCGGCTACAAGCTTGATTGGTCAAAGGGTATGCCTAACGCGCTCCAATTAAGCAGGAGCGGAGACAAAGGCACAAAAGAAGACTTATGAAGTTGCTGGAGCAGAAAGGCTCTGAGGGAACAACACGATTTTAGTCCAGGGGAAAATCAACCGACGCGAGCCTGGATATCCAAAGTTGACATTGCTAAGCTGCTACACCGGCTGGTTGTACTGCCCTGCTATTTGTACAAAGCCCTAATGACAGCAAGTAGACCAGCCGTGTGGCAACAGGTGCGTGGCTGACAGGACTATGTGTGTGTGCGTGAGTGTGAATGTGTGTGTGTGTG
Organism: Pholidichthys leucotaenia; assembly: GCA_020510985.1. Taxonomy (NCBI): domain Eukaryota; kingdom Metazoa; phylum Chordata; class Actinopteri; order Cichliformes; family Pholidichthyidae; genus Pholidichthys; species Pholidichthys leucotaenia. The sequence continues at coordinate 283,800,938 of CM035847.1, read as the reverse complement.
TGTGTGTGTGTGTGTGTGTGTGTGCACGCGCGCGTGCGTGCATGAGTGTGTATGTGGTGAACCATACAGCTGGTGGATGCCTGGTGAGGAGGAGACGTGGCTGTGGGACTGGCGGAGAGCGAGGCTCAATCCGCCAGCTGAAATTAAAAAGCAATAATTAAACCCAACAGCCATGAGTCATGCTCGGGGTGATGACCCCGAACATGACAGTGCCCCCCGCCTCAAGGGGTGGACACCAGACACCCACCGTACTGTCAGAAAAAAAAAAAAAACTACCCCCCAACTCAAAAAGCCCATACAACAACCCAGGGTGGGAGATGGGGGAAAACAGGTTAGGGGGGACAGATCAGGGAAGGATAATCACCACAATACAGCACAACAACACTCCCCAACCCCAAGACTAAACTAACCCACCCCACCCCCATGAGTCCCACAGTTCAGCGGGCCGGCCGAAGTCCAAGGCCCAGCAGGTGGCCATAAGTTCAGGGGGCCAATCCAAGTCCCAGGGCCAGCAGGCAGCTGGCAGCCTGCCAGAGAAAAAGGGCCACTTGACCCAGGAACCTAATCCTTCGGGCGGCCTGCCCACACGATTAGGCCACCAGGACCAGAGGGGCAGATGAGGCAGTGGCCTACCCACTGAAAGGCTGAAAGGTGGGTGGCCAGACAGGGGAAGGGGAACCCCTGCAGTTGCCGGCAGCGAAAGAAAAAGGACCCTCACGGTGCCCGGCAGAGGGATGAGGAACCCCCACAGGGCCTCCAAAAGGAACAGGAAGGCCCCGGCGTCCCCAAACTTTCCTGTGGCAACCCCCGGTGGTCCCGGCATGGGACTGGAGCTCGGCTGCACCCTCGATGGTCCCGGCATGGGACTGGAGCGCGGCTGCATCTTCGATGGTCCCGGCATGGGACTGGAGCACGGCTGCATCCTTGATGGACCCTGACCGAGCCATAGTTGCACCCACGATGGAATCCAGCTGGACCCCTGCTGCACCCGCGGTGGGGCCACTGCTGACCTCAACATCATCTTGGCCATGGGCCAGTTGACCTGTATAAGCACCCAAGCGAGGAGGCGATCAATCACAGGCACCCTGGACGGGGGGCCTGTGATTGATCGTCATAATGGGGCTGCTATTACTGTGGGAGGACACCCCTCCCGGACCTCTGGCTCCTCCTGATCCCGGCTGCTCAGCTCTGGTTCTGGCAGGCACACAAAGGGGAGAGGAGAGAGGGCTGGTGAACAATTTTTAACAGCAGTAGGCGGGGAGAACTCAGGGGACTGCTTTCCCTGAGCCCCCCTACCGGAAATCAGGAAAGACACTTCATTATTAAAGTGAGTCAAATGAAAAGAAACTGCCTGTTCTCCCGGTTTATGGTGTTAGTTGCTGCCGCTTGGACGTCGTCACCCGTCCGTCCGAGAAAGGCGGTGTTAGGCTCCTCTGTAGGGGATATGGGAGCCGCCCCTCTCGCCACAGGAACGAGAGACCCCTGTAAGAAAAGCAAGCGCCCCACTGCTGCCGGTGAGCAAACCGAGGATGAAGACCTCACAGCGGATGCGGAAGGAAATCCTGCAGACGGGACTGCTCGGGACTGATGATCCACTGCGAAGGTGACTAGGCTCGGTGTCGGAGCTGGGGCAGTTAGCGGGGCTGAATCGTTCTTCCGGGATTCTGGGTGATGCTGATGTCGCTGACCTGGTGGCCGCCATCTTGGAACAGTGGACGGAGGAGAGGAGAAGATGGCCACCGGCGGAGAAGGGCATCCTTGTTTGGCCTTCGTCCGGAAAGCCCTTCTCTCCAGGTCGGGGAAAGCCTGCTCGAGCGCGAAGACTCCAGACAGCAGCACGGAGTACTCGGGGTAATTCCAGAGGCCCCGGTGAACCCTCAGGATCCGGATAACTCCGTCAAGGCAGGCTAAGCAATCTCCGGGTCTGATGGAGTTGTGCGCTTCCTCCAGGAGCTCCCAGATTCGCCAGGTCGCCCGCTGCTCCTCTGTACTGGGCTGTCCTGCTGCCCATCCACTAAACCCAGTGTGGAAATGGCTAGACCAGGACATGACGCTCCGAGCAGGTGGGTGAAAAAAACACAAAAAATGAGTAACACGTTACTTACTGCTTGAGCTCTTTGTGGTGGCAGCTTACTGTCATGTTTACTGCGTAACTTCGCAGCGAACATAGGGAATAGCAGTGAGCCCAAAACGCAGAGTAAGTAACATATTTATTTACAATGGGTGAGTGTGTAGAAAATCCAAATACAGTCACAGCAAAAGGGAAAGACACCCGGCTACAAGCTTGATTGGTCAAAGGGTATGCCTAACGCGCTCCAATTAAGCAGGAGCGGAGACAAAGGCACAAAAGAAGACTTACGAAGGTGTTGGAGCAGAAAGGCTCTGAGGGAACAACATGATTTTAGTCCAGGGGAAAACCAACCAATGCGAGCCTCGATATCCAAAGTTGACATTGCTAAGCTGCCACGCCGGCTGGTCGTACTGCCCTGCTATTTGTACAAAGCCCTAATGACAGCAAGTAGACCAGCCGTGTGGCAACAGGTGCGTGACTGATAGGACTATGTGTGTTTGCGTGAATGTGAATGTGAGTGTGTGTGTGTATGTGTGAATGCGTGCATCAGTGTGTGTGTGTGTGTGTGTGTGTGTGCATGAGTGTGTGAGGTGAGGAGGAGACGTGGCTGTGGGACTGGCGGAGAGTGATGCTCAATCCGCCAGCTGAAATTAATAAGCAATAATTAAACACAACAGCCACGAGCCATGCTTGGGGTGATGACCCCGAACATGACACCTGGCTTGAACTCAGTTTTTAAATTTGGCCCCTGGTGAAATTAAATTTGACACCCCTGCCCTAAGGGCTGACAGGGATCATTTCATTTGTGTACTCTGCTTTATACCAAGAGACGGCCCTGGTACTGTGACATGAATCCTACTCATTTAGTAAGCCTGGTTGCTATAGTGCAATTTTCAAGACCTCATCAAGACCAGAGCCTCCCAAGACCAAGTCAAGACCAGACAAGACCTACATAAACAGTGGTCTTGTTCTCAACTTGGTCTCTGCCTGGCTTGGTCTTGGTCTTGACTTAGTCTCAACCCCTTAAAGCCTTGGTCTTGCTCCATTCTGGTCTCTATCTGGTCTCAACTACAACACTAGTGAGGATCCATCTTTAAAACATCTGAGAAAGTCTGTTTAACAGTGCAATAGCTGTGCAAATTAACAAGCAAGCCAGCCTGTGATGCAGCCCCAAAAAACACAAACCCCATGATTATGACACACACATTAGTCAATGAAAAAAAATTGGCCTACAGTTCCGAATTTTACGGGTTATAAAAGGGTTCAAACAACCCAGCCACAGGGAGTGCACAAGCCAGTGTACTCCTAGTGCTGGTTCCAAGCCTGGGTAAATGGAGTGGGTCGAACTTCTTCCATTTATGGATGATGGAGGCCACTGTGCTCATTGGAACTTTCAAAGCAGCAGAAATTTTTCTGTACCCTTCCCCAGATTTGTGCCTCGAAACAATCCTGTCTCAGAGGTCTACAGACAATTCCTATGACTTCATGCTTGGTTTGTGCTCTGACATGCAGTGTCAACTGTGGGACCTTATATAGACAGGTGTGTGCCTTTCCAAACCATGTCCAATCAACTGAATTTACCACAGGTGGACTCCAATTAAGCTGTAGGAACATCTCAAGGATGATCAGTGGAAACAGGATGCGCCTGAGCTCAATTCTGAGCTTCATGGCAAAGGCTGTGAATGCTTATGTACATGTGAGTTCATAGTTTTTTATTTTTAATAAGTTTGCAAAAATCTCAAAAAAACATTTCATGTTGTCATTATGGGGCACTGTGTGTAGAATTTTGAGGAAAAAAAATATTTTAATTCATTTTGGAATAAGGCTGCATCACAACAAAATGTGGAAAAAGTGAAGCGCTGTGAACACTTTCCAGATGCACCGTATGTGATGACCCAGGGCCGGAGTGGGACCAATTTTTCAGCCCGGCAGTTTCATGCCCATCACCAGCTCACTTTTTTTTTTTTTTTTGGAGGGGGGGGGGGATTGATAAGTAAAAACAAAGTTCAATTTCTCTCCTGTATTTTTTTATTATTATTAATATTAAGACATGTTTAATAGAGAACTTAAATATTTCTCTTCATTAAACCATAACTCAAGACAAATCGGAAGAAAACTGACAACCTGAAAAAACAAAAAACCCCTTCACTCTGCACTGAAAATGGTTAAAGCAACGCTATGTAAGATTTTTACCTTAAAATAATGTTTCCAAAATTATTGTGATGGTACATCAACCTTTGATTGGGTGAATGTCACTTCCCCATAGCCTGAGTGGGCTCTGAATGCTTGTACCAGCTCTGCTCTTCGTAGGAACACTGAAAAGACTGCAACTATGGCAATTATCACTTCAGTCATAACAGCCAATCACAGAGTGCTTTGTTGTTGTTGCACTGCTTAGGTGCTACTTTAAGGCCGACAGCATCAGCAGTCGCCTAAGCAGTGAACTGGTTTCTGCTGCTTTGTTGATCACTGCCTCATTGTCTATAGACATGAGAATTTCTTTCAGTGTTCCTAAGCAAGAAAGCCTCTAAATGCTCCTGAGTCAGTGAGCTTCTCAGCTCGTTCTTCATAAACTTCAGAGTAGAAAAACTTCACTCACATGCAACTTCTTATATATTTACATAGTTTTTTATTTTAAATATGCAACTCTTCCTTGTAAATTTAGTTTTCCATTAATTTTGGTGCATTTCTTGTAAATTTTATGATTTGTTTTCCTCAAATTTGTAATGCCTTTGGTAACTTATCTTTTTTCATACATTGCAAATTTAGTCATGGCAGTTTGTGACCATTTAGATAAAATTTGGATTTTATCATCAAGTTGCAATTTTTTCTCTTGTAGATTTATGAACCTTTTCTCCTAGATTTGTATTTTTCATAAATTTAGTATTAATATCAGAATTTTTTGGGGGGGTGGGGGGGAGTACATACACTACTCCCAAAAAGTTAGGGATATTTGGCTTTTGTGTGAAATTTATGGAAAATGTTAAAAGTTCACACTACAGTGGTATTATATCATGAAAGTAGGGCATTTAAGTAGAAACATGCAATGGTGATTTCCTCATCTCAAACAACTTACTTTATGCGACCTCGATGAGCTGGAGCATTGTCGTCCATAAAGATGAAATTAGGCCTGTGTTGTTCATGCAGGGGCACAATGACTGGATTAATGATGTTATTCAGGTAGTTTTGGTTTGTCACTGTACCATTCACAAGGTGTAGAGCAGTTCTGTATTGACTAGACACACCTGCCCAGACTGTAAAATGACCACCAACACCAAAGGCTCGTCTGGTGACAACAGTGGTTGATGCATAGCGCTCTCCTTGATGTCTCCAACATTGTTGGCGGCCATCATTTCTGCTCAACGGGAATTGACTTTCATCAGAGAATAGCAATGAGGCCAGGCACTGATCAGGTACTAGGACTGCAACCAGTGACTATTTTGGCAGTCGACTAATCTAATGACCATTTCTTTCGATTAGTCAACTAATCGTGATAGTTCTCTCATCTCCGTCATCTCTGCTTCCTGTTGGGGCTCCAGTGCATATTTTACTTCACCCACTGTTTAAGCTTGCACACCTGTGAAAATCACCTTGTTGTCAGTCCCTGCTTTAATATAACAGTTTATAAGCCGTTTCCGAGTTAAATACAAAAAAAACAAGAAAGTTGTATTAATTATTACAAGTTTACGGTTATATATCAGTTTATCACAGACAGCATAATGCCTAATGTCAATTAAACAATTGACTGTTCTTACAACTGAACATCTTACAACTGAATTACTGATCTGCTCCAACCCACAAACTAACATTAGGTGGGTTTTTTGTAAGTGCATTTTTAACAATATAATTCAGAAAGGTAAACCTACATATTCAGTATTCACTGCACTTAAGAGTGATATTCCAACCCGTTTGATTTAATTTTGATAATTATGGTTGGGTGTTTTTATTTATTACATTACAAATTAGGATATTCTAATTAACCCAGATGCACTAATATTCAGAATATTAACGAAGATGAAAAAGAGATAGCGACTCCTGTAATTCAGTCATTTACTGCAATACGTTAGCCATGACACCTCAGCCCTCAGCAACCAGAGAGCTTATTGTCAAACAGGTAAGCTAACCTAAACAACATGTACTAACAGTATTGTCATTTTTCTAAAGCTTGAAACTGTTGGCCATTGAAAATAAGCGGCGCTAACTTTCTTTACTTGCTAAAATTTGCCAAGCAGCCATTAATGTCGTGGCTCCCAGGTGCCGTCGTTTCAGATGCTCATGCATCACTGTAGTGCTGCCATGACAGGAAGGGTCTGCCTTGCAAAGTCTGCATTTTACTTGTTTCATTTTGTTTTGTTTCCTGTGAAATGTTCCCATACTACAGAAAGTTTGAGGCTGCTTTTTTTTTTTTTTTTTTTTAAGCTCCACTCCTCTTCTACGTGTTTATTATCCTTCCACTTTGCCATGCTGTGCTCCTCTTCTTCTTCACTGGAAATTGCTCATGCACGCCAGACCAACTGTTCCATGTTTCAGTACTTTTTGCATAACTTGCTGTTCTCTAACAACGCACTTCACGGCAAAATTCACAGCAGGTGTTTGATCCATGAATCGACCAATAAATTTTCTGGTTCAATTAGAATTGGTATTTAAACAGTCCTCTTCATCATGCTGTTCACATTTTGACATCATGAGACCAAGACAACACCTAACAATTGATCAACAGTACCTCGTCATTGCGAGGCTTTAAACAGGATGTTCTCAGAGGGAAGTGGCCACTGAGCTAGAGTGTCACAGAGTGTCATCAGCAGGTTGCAACAGAGATACAGAGAGACTGGAAGAATCACAGAAAGGCATAGAAGTGGATGTCCTTTAGCCACATCCCACGCTGATGACCGCTTCATTGTGAACAGTGCCCTGCAGAACTGGTTGATGAATGCCACTCAACTCCAAACACATTTAAGGGAGGTGAGAGGCACCCAAGTGTCACGTCAGACCATTCAACCGGAGTGGTGGCCTAGGTGATGGAGCATCTGCCCCACAACCGGGAAGTCGTGGGTTCAAATCCCGGCTGGATCATACCAAAGACCACATAAAAATGGTACTTCCCGCCTTCTAGCTTGGTGCTCAGCGTAATAGAATGGGGGAAGGAGAAGTTGTTTGTGGCGGCGCCTTGCATGGCAGAGACCATTCTGATTCTACATGAAATTAACATTGTAGACAGGAGAAATGTAATTTCGTTCTACCGTACATGATTGGCTGTATGGACTGAATGACAACAGAGATGGCTTCTTCTTCTTCAAAACCACTTACATCAGCATGGTTTGCGCGCTAGATGACCTGCAAGGGTACCTGACCACACCACCAGGCACAGGCGTCATCGTCTTGCATGGGCCAGGGAGCATTTACGCTGGACAAGGGACCAGTGGACTTCAGTGCTGTTCTCTGATGAAAGTCGATTCATGTCGAGCAGAAATGATGGCCGCCAATGATGTTGGAGATGTCAAGGAGAGCCCTATGCATCAGCCACTGTTGTCACCATGTTACAGTCTGGACAGGTGTGTCTAGTCAATATAGAACTGCCCTATACCTTGTGAATGGTTAAGTGACAAACCAGTACTACCTGAATAACATCATTAATCCAGTCATTGTAAGATACTAGTGCATACCTGTGTATGCCCATAGAAAGCAAGTGTAAGCAAGCATTTCTGCATGCCCGTAGAAAGTTACTGTTACCATGGCAACAGTAACCATGGTGAAATGTGTGATGGCTGCCTTTGATCTTTGATGATGTCATCGCAAGTCCTAGGATCATGAGTGATGCCTGCCGTTGATCTTTGACAATGTAATAGCAAGCCCTATGATCTTTTAGTGAGTCCTATGATAGTGAGTGATGCCTGCCTTTGATCTCATAACGAGTCCTATGATCTTTTAGCAAGTTCTATAATCTATATGATGTCATATAGACATCATGTAAGAGATCATAGGAACATCATAGGCAATCCTATGATCTTTTAGCAAGTCCTATGGTCATGACAGACACACAGAGATTTCTTGAATTATATACAGTGAAGATGAGCCTTTATTAGTCCCACAATGAGGAAATTCCAGGATTGCAACAGCACAGGGATAGTAACACTCAGAGCAATAGTTCAAAAGATACGATAATAAGAGCAGTGAATATACACACAGTATGTACACAGAAATATACACAATGCGGAGCATTGTAAGTAGCTGGAATAAACAACATAACAGTCTATTCAGTTACCCTGCATAGTATGAATATGTACCCATACAGTATATTTCGTATTTGAATCAGCCTAGTTGTCACCCTCTGTAGCAATTGGTATTGTCCTAGTTGTATAATGGAGGGGACCATTATTGTGCAAGTTTGTCCCTGCATGAACAACATAGGCCTAATTTCATCTTCATAGCAGACAATGCTCCAGCTCATCGAGGTCACATCATTAGGGAACGGCTGCTGGAGGCTGGGGTACCTCAAACGGAGTGGCCTGCACTTTCTCCAGACCTGAATCCCAAAGAAAACCTATGGGATCAGCTGAGTCACCATGTAGAGGCTCGTAACCCTGCACCCCACAACCTCAATGAAATGAGGGCTGCCCTTCAAGAAAAGTGGAATGCCGTGCCTCAGCAGAAAATAAGTTGACTTGTGAACAGCATGAGACATCGCTGTCAAGCTGTAATTGATGCTCAAGGGCATGACAAGTTACTGAGACATTGACATTTTTTGTTGTGGTATACCCACCTCTGTTGTTGGCTTTTGTTTCAATAAATTGTTTGAGATGAAGAAATCACCACTGCATGCTTCTACTTAAATGTTCTACTTTCAGGATGTACAGTGGGGTAAAAAAGTATTTAGTCAGCCACCAATTGTGCAAGTTCTCCCACTTAAAAGATGAGAGAGGTCTCCAATTTTCATCATAGGTATACCTCAACTATGAGAGACAAAATGAGAAAAAAAAAATCCAGAAAATCACATTGAAGGATTTTTAATGAATTAATTGGTAAATTCCTCGGTAAAATAAGTATTTGGTCAATAACAAAAGTTCATCTCAGTACTTTGTTATATACCCTTTGTTGGCAATGACAGAGGTCAAACGTTTTCTATAAGTTTTCACAAGGTTTTCACACACTATTGCTGGTATTTTGGCCCATTCCTCCATGCAGATCTCCTCTAGAGCAGTGATGTTTTGGGGCCGTCGCTGGGCAACACAGACTTTCAACTCCCTCCAAAGATTTTCTATGGGATTGAGATCTGGAGACTGGCTAGGCCACTCCAGGACCTTGAAATGCTTCTTACGAAGCCACTCCTTTGTTGCCCGGGCGATGTGTTTGGGATCATTTTCATGCTGAAAGACTCAGCCACGTTTCATCTTCAATGCCCTTGCTGGTGGAAGGAGGTTTTCGCTCAAAATCTCACGATACATGGCCCCATTCATTCTTTCCTTTACACGGATCAGTCGTCCTGGTCCCTTTGCAGAAAAACAGCCCCAAAGTATGATGTTTCCACCCCCATGCTTCACAGTAGGTATGGTGTTCTTTCTCCTCCAAACACGACAAGTTGAGTTTTTACCAAAAAGTTCTATTTTGGTTCCATCTGACCATATGACATTCTCCCAATCCTCTTCTGGATCATCCAAATGCTCTCTAGCAAACTTCAGACGGGCCTGGACATGTACTGGCTTAAGCAGGGGAACACGTCTGACACTGGAGGATTTGAGTCCCTGGCGGCGTAGTGTGTTTCTGATGTAGCCTTTGTTACTTTGGTCCCAGCTCTCTGCAGGTCATTCACTAGGTCCCCCCATGTGGTTCTGGGATTTTTGCTCACTGTTCTTGTGATAATTTTGACCCCACGGGGTGAGATCTTGCGTGGAGCCCCAGATCGAGGGAGATTATCAGTGGTCTTGTATGTCTTCCACTTTCTAATAATTGCGCCCACAGTTGATTTCTTCACCCCAAGCTGCTTACCTATTGCAGATTCAGTCTTCCCAGCCTGGTGCAGGTCTACAATTTTGTTTCTGGTGTCCTTTGACAGCTCTTTGGTCTTGGCCATAATGGAGTTTGGAGTCTGACTGTTTGAGGTTGTGGACAGGTGTCTTTTATACTGATAACGAGTTCAAACAGGTGCCATTAATACAGGTAACGAGTGGAGGACAGAGGAGCCTCTTAAAGAAGAAGTTACAGGTCTGTGAAAGCCAGAAATCTTGCTTGTTTGTAGGTGACCAAATACTTATTTTACCGAGGAATTTACCAATTAATTCATTAAAAATCCTTCAATGTGATTTTCTGGATTTTTTTTTCCTCATTTTGTCTCTCATAGTTGAGGTATACCTATGATGAAAATTGGAGACCTCTCTCATCTTTTAAGTGGGAGAACTTGCACAATTGGTGGCGGACTAAATACTTTTTTACCCCACTGTAATATCACTGTAGAGTGAACTTTTTACATTTTCCATAAATTTCACCCCAAAGCCAAATATCCCTAACTTTTTGTGAGTAGTGTAATTTATGCTGTTCTCTACCTGTCCTTTCAATCCAGCTGGTGTCCTGGTTCTGGCTATTTGCTGGCTCTTCATCTGAGTAACGAGCAGGTTGGGGTTTTTTGCTGCCAAGATGCTACAAAAACTTTTAGTAAAGCTGTTATTTTACTGCAAACACAGGCCATAAATTAACATTTTCTTAGTAAAATTCTGTGATATGTTTTACTGGGTCAAATATTTCATTTCACTTTGCATTTTTTTTTGTAATAGCTGGCTACATGATAATTAGGTCTTCAGCTTCATCATCCATCCTCTGTCTTTACCTTTAGTAACCATCTCCGTGCCTTTTGAAAATAAATCTGTTAGTTTAGCACATTTTGCAGTGTCAAAACACTCCTTTTAAAAAAAAAATTCTGGCCTTTTCTGCTCCTCCTGGTCTTTTTTTTCCCTTTCCATGTTTATTAGTTCACACAAGACAGGACTTGCAGCGCTGCTGCTGATCTGTAGGTACTGGTAGGGAGGAAGGAATTCCCACAAGGGGAGGAACATTTATTTCATCCACTTCCATGCATCCAGAGACTGTGGTGCAGTGGCTCTGCTGTAGAATGTGAAATGTCATGTGTACTTTTACTGCACATTATTGGATTAAACTTATAGTCGCTTTTTCCCCCTCACCGCAACACCAGCCCACCAGCAATCCTCCTGACTCTCCCTATGGGCCACTCCAGGCCTGAGATGATCTGTGAGTCTGAGCAGTAAACGTGTGACCAGGAAAACAACACAATATATAGAGTTGTAATGAAGATGCCTATCGAGGCGATGACCACTGTGCATCTCTATATAGAGGTTTTTTACATGATGTAAAACACGACTGAAGGGATGTTTTTCACCCTTGTATGGGACTCACCATCCATGTCGAGTCTCTGCATGATGATGGCCAGCTCCACCTCGCTGGGCATGTACCCCAGAGACCGCATGGCCATGCCCAGCTCCTGTTTGGAGATGAAGCCATTTCCGTCACGATCCAGCACCTTAAATGCCTCCCGGATCTCTGCCAAGAAGAACAGGAAACAGCTTTAGCTTCTAGAAACAATCATTAGCTTCTCATGCCTCTGATTCAGAGAAACAGACTTATGATTAGCAGGGGTGGACTCAGACTGTTTGAAGGGCAGGGACAACGATGTAAAAAGGGCACCCTCATTGTACATATTGTGTATAAAAGTGTATAAAATACATAAGGCATCACGCATGTTAAAATGAAATTGAGATTTACATTCATTAAGAAACATTAGATTTTCTTACTCCAAGTTTCTTACTCTAAATTTATTCTATGAAGCAGGAGTGTCAAATTCAGTCTTACTAGAGAGCCAACAAGAGCATCGTGAATATAACCAGGGGCTGGGCATTTATTTTTATTATCTCTTTTTTTAGTGTTGTAACTTAAAGCTAAAACATTTTTTATCATGTATTTAGAAAAAAGTTGAAAGTTTACGAGAGGTGGGCAAAAGTCACAAATTGGGAGAAAACCCTGGGAGAAAAAAAAAGTCAGTTTTACAAGACTGGTGAATAGTTTCAAATTTATGAAACTGTAAGAGTGAACTTACGAATTTATGAGCGGCTGAAATTAGGGCTGGGTGATACACCAAATATATTCGATGTATTGTTACATCTGGCTACCCTCGATACATAAAATGCCTATACTGTGCATATCAAGTACAGATTGTCACATTAATATGAGCCAGGACTTCACTTCATGCAGCGCCTTTCTCTCATTCCCCAGCTGCTGCTCCTAAGCAGCATCTTAGCACTGCCACCCCACATGCGGCTGCCCAGAGAAATCTGCTGCGAGCAGAGATAAAAAACAGAATAACAAAATAAAGGTTGGTCTGTTTTAAGCATACAAAATGAGCAGAGCCAGATGAAGATAAACATTTCCAGTCTGGACTCTGCAGGTATGAAAATCAAGCTCTCTTCATGAACAACCTTTCAAAATAAGAGCTCCTATCCGGTCTTGCAAACCTTCAAAACAAAAGCGAGCAGCTGGCCAAATAAAGAACTGATGAAATGTAGACATTAAGCAACAAATTATACTTCTGTCACTTATCAGATGACTAGGTATTAACTATGTGTGGTAAATGGAAATATTTCTATCTATGTGGATAAACTTAAAGATGGGTTTGGTAATCATTTGGCTCCCCAAAATGAGGAATAAAAAAAGTTTATGGTATAAATGGTATAAATGAATTTTTTTATAAAAATCAGATTACAACAACCGCAGTCTCTGAACTTTTATTGCTGACATGGGATTGAAAAAGTGTCAGTGCTTCAGTCATGCTCTTTTGAAAGAAACCTCAAAGCTTTGAATCTTTTTCTGAACAATTAGAAGGAAAGCCTCCAAGCTCCAAAAGGCTTCACCTGCCAAAAAAGAATAAATGCTACAGCTCCTCAGCTGTAGCATTTATTCTTGCTTAAAAGCAGTCTACTTTGTACATTTACTGCTGTTTACAGCCTATTAATGTGGTCTTAGCATGCAACGCATACCTTGAAAACACATTTTCTGGTGTCAGTGTTGCCAGATAGGAAATGAAGAAATATTGTAGTTGCTTTAAAATTATTGTATTTTGACCCAAACTATCATATGTACTAAAACAACCTGAAAAATCACAGGACAGTGCATTTAAAAACAAAGCTATTTTATGTGCATGGAACTGCAATAACCTAAGAAATAAACACAGTTGGTGCAAACAGCGGGCAATGGAGGTTAGATATGGAACCAGAGACTATGTTTTGTTTGTGTTCATTTCTGTTGGCATGACTTTTTCAGAATGGCAATGGCACAAACTGAATGCTGCAGCAGTGGCAAAATTCTTTAGCCTTATTCCCAGCAACAGGTTTAAGCCATCCCTGAAATGTACGGTATAACACCATGGCAGGGCAATAAAGCTGCTGTGCCCAGCAGGGTTGGGTTTTTTTCTTACCAGTGTTTGTGCTGCCGGACTCTCTTCTTTTTCCTCTGAGTCCAAACTCATGTTCCCTTTTTACATTTGTTGCGGTGTCAGTACAGTTCTGCAGACAAACATGAGCTGAGCACTGCTGATGTGATTGGCAGTGAGGAGGAGCCAGCCAGGTATGAGCTGATCAGGTATGAGCAGACACCAGTTTCTGGTGATGTGTGGGTGTTCACGTAAATCAAAATGCCATTTTATGGGGGGTGCATAGAAATGCCAAAACTATTGTATATTTGGCCTTTTTAAAAAGTATTGATCATATAGGCCCTAAAACTACACAGCAAATTTGAAGTCGCAGAATTAACACTATCAGAGTTAAAATCAACACTCTTTCGGAGTTTATATGGGAACCACTACTGCAGTGTTAAATTAACACTTGAGAGAGTGAACATTATAACACTATCAAGGGGCAGCTCAGTGGTGCAGTGGTTAGCACTGTGGCAGCACAGTAAGAAGGTTGTGGGTTCGATTCCACCCCCCGACCATCAGTGACCCTTCTGTGTGGAGTTCAGTTTACATAGATGACATTATTGTATGGGGCTCGACTCTCCAAGAGCACAACCAGAGACTTAACAAAGTGATGGAGCGCATTCAGAAGTACGGGCTGAAACTCAATAGAGCCAAGTGTGAGTTTGCAGTACAAGAGATTCTCTTCCTCGGAGACAAACTCACAGCTCAAGGCATACAACCAGATGGCGATAAAGTGAAAGCAATACTGAACATGCCAAGACCAACAGACAAAACGGGCGTGTTACGCATCATGGGAATGGTAAATTTCATAGGCAAATTTATTCCCAACCTCACAGCAAAGACGTCATGCATCCGAGAGCTCTTACACAACGACTGTGACTTTAAATGGGCCGAAAAACATGAGCAAGAGTGGCAAAGACTTAAGCAAACTCTTACCAGAGCACCAGCATTAGCCTACTATGACCACCGGAAAAAGCTCAAAGTGTCAACTGACGCGTCCAAAGATGGCATCGGAGCAGTGCTCCTACAGGCAGAAGGAGAGTACTGGAAACCAGTAGCCTATGCGTCAAGGGCTATGACAAAGTCTGAATGCAAATATGCCCAGATTGAAAAGGAGTGTTTAGGCGTTTCCTACGGGCTGGAGCGGTTTCACAGTTATGTCTATGGACTGCCGTCTTTTACTGTGGAAACTGACCACCGCCCACTCGTCTCCATTATCAAGAAGAATCTTAACGAAATGTCCCCACGGATCCAACGCCTAATGATGAAAATGCAAAGGTACGATTTTGAACTGGTTTATACACCGGGAAAGCACCTGATACTCGCAGATGCCTTGTCCAGAGCACCTGCTGAAAAGTGTCTGAGTTCCACAGATGAGGATATTGAAAATCACATCAACATGGTGTCGTGTGCTCTGCCAGTATCTGACACAAAGTCGAAACAAATAGCTGAGGTGACATCACAGGACACCGAGCTACAGCGTGTCATTCAGAACATGGACGAGGGATGGCCTGCAGGATCTTGCCCTCGCTATTACCATGTCAGAGGAGATCTCAGTTTTGTTGATGGACTATTACTGAAGAAAGGAAGAATAGTCATCCCTGAGGCTCTAAGACCAGATTTGTTAAACAGGATACATGAAGGACACCTTGGGATTGAAAAATGTAAAAGGAGAGCAAGGGAGTCAGTGTACTGGCCTGGACTAAACAAAGACATCGAGACGCTTGTGAGTAGTTGTGAAACGTGCCAGAAACACCGAAGTAAACAAAGCAAAGAGCCAATGGTGATATCTGAAAGTCCTGCATCCCCTTGGCACAAAGTAGGGATAGACCTGTTTCACCTTGAAGGCAAAGACTACTTAGTAGTCATGGACTACTTTTCCAACTTTCCAGAAATGGCACTACTCTCAAGCACTACATCAGCCTGTGTGATCACTCATATCAAATCCACATTTGCTCGGCATGGCATCCCACACCTTGTGGTGACAGATAATGGACCATGTTTCAGTAGCAGGGAATGGCAGCAGTTTGCAGAACAGTATGAATTTCGGCATGTGACGTCAAGCCCACACTATGCACAATCAAATGGACAAGCAGAAAAAGGCGTCCACATTCTGAAGCAACTGCTTAAGAAAGCTGCAGACAGCAACTCGGATCCATACTTGGCTCTACTCAGTTACCGCGCCTCTCCACTTCAGTGCGGACTGTCACCTGCTGAGCTACTAATGAACAGAAAGCTGCGTACAACGCTTCCCAGCTACCCAAATGCTACTTCACAAAGGAAAGATACAAAACTCAGAAACAAGCTTGAGAAGCAGAAACTGAAACAAAAGACATTCTATGACACTTCAGCCAAACCACTCTCTCCACTGGCCAACAACGACCCAGTTAGGATCGAGGATGCATCTGGCTGGAACACTAAAGGAGTTGTATTACAGGAAGTTGCTCCAAGATCATTCACAGTGAGAACCGAGGATGGACAGGTGCTCAGGCGCAATCGCCGCAGTCTCCTCAAGACTCCACAAGCACCTGGTGGGCCCAATAATGCTCACCCAGAATCTCCCACAACCACACCTCTTATGAACTGTGAAGCAAATGTTCCACCTGACAAAGATGAACCGAGAAGATCAAAACGAGAAATAAAGAAACCAGATAGGTTGGACTTATAGGAAAAAAAAAAAAGCAAAAAGCAAAGAATAAGAAAAATGTAACAGATGTTAATTTCTTTGGGCATGTTGATTCAGGGAGAACTGAAATTTGTGTTTTGTATTAGTCCATTCATACTGAATACATATACACTGTTTTGCATCAATGTTTATTAATGTTTATTCACCTCAAAGAAAGGGGGATGTAATGATCAGTGTTTACCACTAGGCGTCGCTGCTACCTTGTTACCGCTTGTTGGAATGATGCACTCAGTAGAACAAGAAACGGCCAACATGGGAGCCGATGTGAAAGTGTCTGTGTGAGCTGCCGCTAAAAAATAAAGTTACGTTGGTTCAACTGCAAGTCTCTTCTCTCCTCAACAAACACGAACACAACATGGTACCAGGAGTGGGGTTCTCTCCTCCAGGAGAGACTCCAGGGAGTTGAAAGTCTGTGTTGCCCAGCGACAGCCCCAAAACATCACTGCTCTAGAGGAGATCTGCATGGAGGAATGGGCCAAAATACCAGCAACAGTGTGTGAAAACCTTGTGAAGACTTACAGAAAACGTTTGACCTCTGTCATTGCCAACAAAGGGTATATAACAAAGTATTGAGATGAACTTTTGTTATTGACCAAATACTTATTTTACCGAGAAATTTATCAATTAATTCATTAAAAATCCTTCAATGTGATTTTCTGGATTTTTTTTTTTCTCATTTTGTCTCTCATAGTTGAGGTATACCTATGATGAAAATTTGAGACCTCTCTCATCTTTTAAGTGGGAGAACTTGCACAATTGGTGGCTGACTAAATACTTTTTTGCCCCACTGTATCTTGGCCGTGGCAACTGCCTCATGCTAATCTCCAATGTGAAACCTTTGTCATTAAAAAATAAACTGTTTAAAAGAAGTTAAGAGTTGTCAGAGTAGTCATTACACCCAGATGGAGAATGGTTGCAGTAACTAATGTATATTTTAATTCAAATTGGGCTCATGAAGGCTATATGGACCGTTTGAAGTTACAGAATTAACACCTTCAGAGTTAAATATTAACACTGTAAGAGTTGGTTAGTTAACATTTTGATTTTTTTTTTGTTAATTTTGTGTGCTTTATTAATCCCAGAGGAAAATTCAGGGCATCCATGTGGATGGATGAGCCAGCCACGGTGCGGCACCAATCCCTTCACCATTCTCACACACACATTCACACCTAGGGCCACTTTAGAGTCTCCAACTAACCTAACCTGCATGTTTTTGGCCTGTTGGAGGAAATTGGAGTACCCGGGGTAAACCCACGCAGACATGGGGAGAACATGCAAACTCCACACATTTTATTTAGCGAATGCAAAGTCCTTAAGCCAAGCAGTTGCCTCCTGGTTTGCTGTATGGAGGGTGTGTAATCCTCCTTCCAGTCTTTGGAGCGGGCAAGCCTCTATGATGTGTTCCATAGTTTGCTCCTCTCCACATGCGCACAGTGGGCTAGGGCTACTGCCCCATCTGTGAAGGCTGGCCAAGCAGGGGCCATGTCCAGTCCTGAAGCGATTGAGTGCTTCTTACGAAGCCACTCCTTCGTTGCCCGGGCGGTGTGTTTGGGATCATTGTCATGCTGAAAGATCCAGCCACGTTTCATCTTCAATGCCCTTGCTGATGGAAGGAGGTTTTCGCTCAAAATCTCACGATACATGGCCCCATTCATTCTTTCCTTTACACGGATCAGTCGTCCTGGTCCCTTTGCAGAAAAACAACCCCAAAGCATGATGTTTCCAACCCCATGCTTCACAGTAGGTATGGTGTTCTTTCTCCTCCAAACACGACAAGTTGAGTTTTTACAATAAAGTTCTATTTTGGTTTCATCTGACCATATGACATTCTCCCAATCCTCTTCTGGATCATCCAAATGCTCTCTAGCAAACATCAGACGGGCCTGGACATGTACTGGCTTAAGCAGGGGGACACGTCTGGCACTGCAGGATTTGAGTCCCTGGCGGCGTAGTGTGTTACTGATGGTAGCCTTTGTTACTTTGGTCCCAGCTCTCTGCAGGTCATTCACTAGGTCCCCCCGTGCGGTTCTGGGATTTTTGCTCACTGTTCTCATGATCATTTTGACCCCATGGGGTGAGCTCTTGCGTGGAGCCCCAGATCGAGGGAGATTATCAGTGGTCTTGTATGTCTTCCATTTTCTAATAATTGCTCCCACAGTTGATTTCTTCACACCAAGCTGCTTACCTATTGCAGATTCAGTCTTCCCAGCCTGGTGCAGGTCCACAATTTTGTTTCTGGTGTCCTTTGACAGCTCTTTGGTCTTGGCCATAGTGGAGTTTGGAGTCTGACTGTTTGAGGTTGTGGACAGGTGTCTTTTATACTGATAACGAGTTCAAACAGGTGCCATTAACACAGGTAACGAGTGGAGGACAGAGGAGCCTCTTAAAGAAGAAGTTACAGGTCTGTGAGAGCCAGAAATCTTGCTTGTTTGTAGGTGACCAAATACTTATTTTACCGAGGAATTTACCAATTAATTCATTAAAAATCCTTCAATGTGATTTTCTGGATTTTTTTTCTCATTTTGTCTCTCATAGTTGAAGTATACCTATGATAAAAATTGGAGACCTCTCTCATCTTTTAAGTGGGAGAACTCGCACAATTGGTGGCTGACTAAATACTTTTTTGCCCCACTGTATGTAGAGTGATGATATAGAGGGAAGTACGTGGCAATAATGCACCTGTAAGCTGGTTGCCAACCGCTAATCAAATTTAAAAGAAGAAGAAATTAGCATGAGCACAGTCTTTTCAATAACCTTGAATCTTGGCCACATTTCCGTTAGTCTGCCCCAGAGCAGCTGTGGCTACAAAAGTAGCTTACCATTATCAATGTCTGTCTAGAGTGAATGAATAATAAGATAAGATAAGATAAGATAAGCCTTTATTAGTCCCACAATGGGGAAATTCCAGGATTGCAACAGCACAGGGATAGCAACACTCAAAGCAACAATCAGAAGGCAAGAAAAAACAAGAGCAGCTAGTATACATATGTACATATTAATATATATATATATATATATATATATATATATATATATATATATATATATATATATATATATATATATACTGTATATGTATAGACACAGTGCGGAGCATTGTGGTTGGTGGATGTGCAGCAGAAAGTCTAAGCTCTCTCTCCGTGGATGCAGCAGGCCAGCTGGATGTCTTTGGGCATGATGGTGACCCTCTTGGCGTGGATGGCGCACAGGTTGGTGTCCTCGAAGAGACCCACCAGGTAGGCCTCGCTGGCCTCCTGCAGAGCCATGACGGCGGAGCTCTGGAAGCGCAGGTCGGTCTTGAAGTCCTGAGCGATCTCCCTCACCAGGCGCTGGAAGGGCAGCTTACAGATGAGCAGCTCCGTGGATTTCTGGTAGCGACGGATCTCTCTCAGAGCCACGGTACTGGGCCTGTAACGGTGAGGCTTCTTCACTCCGCCGGTGGCCGGAGCGCTTTTTCGAGCAGCCTTGGTGGCCAGCTGCTTCCTAGGGGGCTTTTCCTCCAGTAGATTTACGGGCGGTCTGCTTGGTTCTTGCCATCGCTCTTTATTATTCTGTCTTATATTTCTTGCACGCCGCCTAAACTCCAGCCCGGCACCCGCGTCGTTTTCGCTTCAGTTCCCCGGTATGTCGAGTTTCTCCATTAGCACTGGGTGGCGGTTGAGTGCTAGCTAGCTCTTCCCTGCTGTATCGTCTCCTGCTGTAAACAGTGGCTCCGTCCGTCGACTCGGGAGACCTTTGGGGCGATCTGTGTGTCCGTGATATATATAGAGTGAAAGGTGTGCCGGATCAGAAAGTTATCACCGGATCAGAAAGAAGAAGGAAGATAAAAAGACTCAGAATTGAGCCGCTGTTGCAAAAGGCAGCCAACTCGTGTGGCGCCGGAACCGGAAATTGATGAATTTCGGAAATTGATGAAATTAATGAACTCTCTGTAAGCGCTTTGAGATGTCACTTGAAATGTAAAGCACCATATAAATCTAATCCATCATTATTATGATTGAACAGAAACAAGGTCATAAGAACTGTTGTTGCTTGCCCTATAAAATACAGTCATCGAGCACAACATAGAAAAATAAGTCTGATACCCCTGCCTCTTTTGGATGCTGGGCTGTTCATTTTTCTTTCTCTCCTGCTTGTGTTGAATTGCAGGTGCTCAGTGGGTGTGGTTGGCCAATTAAGTATTGGGAACACCTGGGCCCAGTTCCCAGAATAAAACTCTTCCCCTTGCTCTCAATTAGATCCTGAGAGCTAGAGAGCTCCAGAGAAAGAACGGGGTGTAACAGCTGAGCCACGTTCCACAGCCTTGATTAAGTTTCTTTGTCTTCATACACTACACTATCACTCACAACAACATTCCAGACTAGGGATGTAAGATATCGATTAATTTATTAATTGATAATTGATTCACCTTATCGATCGATTAACGATTAATTGATAAGCGGCAATTTTCCTGAGAATCTGAATTTCCCTCGGTACAATACGGTCTATCTGTAACATATAAAAAGTTAATTATTTTTTTTGATAACCCGAATAAAATATGAGCATTGTATTCCTCAAGGATTTATTGTGCCATTTACATTTTTTTTTTACTACAGACAATGGCATTTTTTGTAGTTTAATAAATTTTGTACTGTACAGTGTGTACTACAGAATGAATGAATGAATGAATGAATGAATGAATCTTTATTTAGGATAGATTAAAAGTAAAGATTAAAAGAAAGGAACAGAATAATATAACAAAGGGGGGAAAAAACCATCTTACAAGGTCAAATTAAACAATAACTCCTCTGATCATACAGTTCAACATAAGTTATCCGAAATGGGTGATGGCTGAAGCCGCAACTTATATTGCCCACCCATATTCCATCCAAGAATTCAAAAGAAAAACAAAACAAGAGCAATTACAATTCAGAACAAAGCTAAGACAAAACGTGACAAAAATCTAAGCAACAACACAACACAGACTGGATATGATCATCCTTATGTGATTTTACATGTCATCTTGTATATATGTTTGGGAGTATTTCTTCCTTTAGTTTTTGTTTAAATTGTCCAAGCGTTGTATATGATTTTAATTCAGGTCCAAAAGCATTCCACAATCTAACTCCTTGCACTGAGACACAGTGCTGCTTGGTGGTAGTTCTCACTGAAGGTTTTTGAAATATACATGTTCCTCTGAAATGATATTGTTTCTCCCTTATTTGGAACAACTTTTGGATATGTGTGGGCAGTGATAGATTCTTCACTTTAAACATTATTACTGCAGTTTTAAAGTCAACCAGATCTTTCAGCTTGAGAGCTTTTAATTTAAGAAAACGTGGGTTTATTGGTTCCCTGTAAGCAGCTTTGTTTATTATTCTAATAGCTCTCTTCTGAAGCATAAAGATTGGATATATATTTGTTTTATATGTATTTCCCCATACTTCAGTACAATATGCCATGTAAGGGAGTATTAATGAATGATACAAAGTATATAGTGTGGGTTGATTCAGCAAATATTTCACTCTGTGTAGTACTGCAATTGATTTAGATATTTCACCTTTAATATAATTAATATGCGACTTCCAACACAGTTTATTATCAATTATTACTCCAAGAAATTTAGTTTCGGATACCATTTCAATCTCTACACCATTTACACTGAGTTTAGATACTGAGTTGTTGTGATGGTTGTTAAAAACTATAAATTCTGTCTTACTTGAACTGACCGTTAATTTGTTTGAATCAAACCACAGTTTAAGCTTTCCTAATTCCTTTCCGAGTGTATCCAAAAGTTGTTCCAAATTGCTTCCACTGCATAATAAATTAGTCATCGGCAAACAATATTAAATCCCTTTTTCCCGAAACTTTACATATATCATTTATATACATATTGAATAACAATGGTGCCAAAACTGAACCCTGGGGGACTCCACAAGTAACCTTCAGTAACTGTGAGTTTTTGCTACCAACACATACATACTGATATCTGTTCTTTAAGTAACTACATAACCAGGACAGTGCCACCCCCCTAATACCATAATTTTGTAGTTTCCTTAATAATAAATTATGATCCACTGTATCAAATGCTTTTTAAAGATCCAGGAATACCTCAACTGAATACTTTTATTTTCATTGGCAGTTGATACTTTTCTATAAATTTCATTAGAGCAAATGCAGTTGTCCTTTTGTGTCTGAACTGATATTGCTGCTCACATAATAAATTATTCGTCATTATGAAGTTGGCAATTCTCTCACAGAATATTTTTTCAAGTATCTTGGAAAATTGCGGCAATAGTGAAGTTGGTCTATAGTTTGAAAATTCCCCTCTGTCACCCGTCTTGTATATCGAAATTACTTTAGCTATTTTCATTGCATTGGGAAATATACCTGTTTGGAGAGACAGGTTACAGATATACAGTACGTCAGTGGCTTCATTAAGCATTCAATGATAGTTTTGACTAAAAGCATGTCAGTACCATCACAATCCGTAGATGTTTTACTTTTAAACGATTTAACAATTTCAATGACCTCTATCTCGTCTGTGTTCTTTATGAAAATGGAGTCTTTTATAACAATGTTTTTGCTTATTGTATCACCTGTAGGTGCTGTAATGGGTATTTCTTGAGCCAAATTAGGACCAATGTTAACAAAAAATTTATTAAATTCATCTGCAGGTGAGACTGCATTCACACTCTGAGTCATTTTTTTTTTTTTTTAAAGATTGGTTGGGTAGCTTGTATTTCTGTTTTTATTTCCAAGAATATTGTTAAGTATTGTCCATGTATTTTTAATATTATCTCTGTTTTTCTCCAACTCTTTACTGTAATAGTCTCTTTTACTACATCTCCGGCCACCGGCAGAGTGAAGAGGCCTCGCCGTCACAGGCCCGTGGCTCTGAGAGAGATCCGTCGCTGCCAGAAATCCACGGAGCTGCTCATCCGTAAGCTGCCCGTCCAGCGCCTGGTGAGGGAGATCGCTCAGGACTTCAAGACCGTCCTGCGTTTCCTGAGCTTCGCCGTCATGGCTCTGCAGGAGACCAGCGAGGCCCACCTGGTGGTCTCTTCTTCTCTAAGGGGGTCAACCATCATGCCCAAAGACTTCCAGCTGGCCCGCCGCATCCGCGGAGAGAGAGCTTAGACTTTCTGCTGCACATTCACCAACCAACCATAATGCTCTGCACTGTGTGTCTATATATATATACATTTATAGTAATATGGACATATGTTTACTAGATGTTGTTTTTTCTTGCCTTCTGATTGTTGCTCTGAGTGTTGCTATCCCTGTGCTGTTGCAATCCTGGAATTTCCCCATTGTGGGACTAATAAAGGCTTATCTTATCTTATCTTATCTTATCTTATCTCATTATATATGATAACTTATTTTTGTATGTTTTATACGCTGCTCTGCTTCTTTTGTCCTTTTCTTTAGAAAAGCTTTATATAATGAATTTTTCTTTTCACACTCTTTTTGTAATCCTTTGGTTAACCATGGCTTGTCAACAAATTTCTGTTTAAGCTTTTTCTTTACTAATGGACAATTTTTTTCATAAAGAGTGGTTACAATGTTCATAAATGTGTCATAGGCTTCATTTACATTTGATACATAGAATTTTGTCCAGTCTTGCTTCAGCAGGTCTTCTTTAAAAGAAATGATTGCATTTTGTGATTTGTATCTGAAAGATTTTAAAGTTTTTTCTGTATTGGCCTCCGTGTGGCCATGGATAAGTGCAAAGACTGGCAAATGATCACTTATGTCATTTATCAATAACCCACTTTCTATTTTCTTATCAATAATATTAACAAACAAGTTATCAATAAGTGTAGCAGTGTGAACTGTGATTCTACTGAGATGTGCCATTGTGGGATATAGACTCATACTGTACATAGAATTCATGATCTCTGTAATTACATTTTGTTGAAATGGATTTAGTAAATCGATATTGAAATCTCCACAGATTACAACCATTTACTTACTAGTTATATTATTGTACAGCTTGACTAATTTATAAGATAAGATAAGATAAGATAAGATAAGCCTTTATTAGTCCCACAATGGGGAAATTCCAGGATTGCAACAGCATAGGGATAGCAACACTCAGAGCAACAATCAGAAGGCAAGAAAAAACAACATCTAGTAAACATATGTCCATATTACTATAAATGTATATATATAGACACACAGTGCAGAGCATTATGGCTGGTGAATGTGCAGCAGAAAGTCTAAGCTCTCTCTCCGCGGATGCAGCGGGCCAGCTGGAAGTCTTTGGGCATGATGGTGACCCCCTTAGCGAAGAAGAGACCCACCAGGTGGGCCTCGCTGGTCTCCTGCAGAGCCATGACGGCGAAGCTCAGGAAACGCAGGACGGTCTTGAAGTCCTGAGCGATCTCCCTCACCAGGCGCTGGACGGGCAGCTTACGGATGAGCAGCTCCGTGGATTTCTGGTAGCGACGGATCTCTCTCAGAGCCACGGGCCTGTGACGGCGAGGCCTCTTCACTCTGCCGGTGGCCAGAGCGCCTCTCCGAGCAGCCCTGGTGGCTAGCTGTCTCCTGGGGGGCTTCTTCCTCCAGTAGATTTTACGGGCGGTCTGCTTGGTTCTTGCCATTGCTCTTTATTATTCTGTCTTATATTTCTTTCACGCTGCCTAAACTCCAGCCCGGCACCCGCGTCCTTTTCGCTACAGCTCCCGGTATGTCGAGTTTCCCATTAGCACCGGGCAGCGGCCAAGTGCTAGCTAGCACTAGCTCCTCCCCGCTGTAACGTCTCCCGCTGCAAACCGTGGCTCCCTCCGCCGACCCGGGAGACCCCCGGGGCGATCCGTGCGTCCGTGATATATATACAGAGTGAAAGGTGTAGAAAGAAGAAGGAAGATTTAAAAAAAAGGCTGTTGCAACAGGCAGCCGACTCGTGTGGCGCCGCCAGTCCGGCGGAACCGGAACCGAAAAAAAAAAATCTCTGAATGTCTCAATGCAAGTTCCCGGCATTCTTATATATACAACTTATAATTAGATTTTTTTGTTTTATCTTGGTCAATCTCAACAGTAACACATTCCAGAATCCCTGGTAGTGCAAAGGACATTCCATTTACAAGTTTACACCTATACAGGTCATCAATATACAGTGCAACACCACCACCCTTTTTTTTTTAGATCTATTAATATAAAACATCTGCTATCCCTCTATTGCCATCAGAGAAGCCTGTTCTTCATTAAGCCAAGTTTCAGAGACTGCGACAGCTGTAAATTTTCTATCTTGCTGTTTTAAATAGTCCTGAATCTATGGAAAGTCTTTGTTAAGACTTCTGCTGTTGAAGTGTATTATTGATAGTTTGCCATCTAATTGCACTTGACTTTTAAATTGCTTTTCAGTATAATATTCACAATGATTATGAATATGATTGAAGAATTGGTTATCAGGATCAATATCTTTCTCCATCTCTTGTAGTTTATGTTCAGCATAATGGCATATTTTCAGAATTTGAATTTCCTCACTCTGTTTCAAATGACTTCCTCCAACTGGGGATAATTGATGTCTACTAAAGTCAGTCATAAGTTTTTTGTTTTGTTTTGTTTTTTGTTTTTGTTTTTTTAAAGTACATTAACATGGTATGTCACAAAAGAACTATTCTTGCCATGTGTGTGGATATGGATTATCATAGTCTCTTAATTTTCTTAATCAGTGTTCATCTATATTTATTTAAGTCAGTGGTGTGAAAAAGTGTTTGCCCCTTCCTGATTTCTCATTTTTTTTGTATGTTAAATGTTTCAGATCATCAAACAAATTTAAATATTAGACAAAGAGAACACAAGTAAACACAAAATGCAGTTTTAAAATGAAGGTGTTTATTATTAAGGGTAAAAAAAAAAAATTCCAAGCCTACATGGCCCTGTGTGAAAAAGTAACCCCCCCCCCCCGTTAAAACATAAATTAAGATAGATAGATAGATAGATAGATAGATAGATAGATAGAGCCTTTATTGTCATTGCATAAAAAACACAACAAAACTGCACATGCCCCCTCCCACATAAAAACTACGAACAACACTCAATCCACACACATCAACAACAACCATAGCAAAACACACAGAACATAACATATCAGCATTAAAAAGAGCTTAAAAAAGTGCAGTCATTTTTGTGTCTAGTTAACAGAAGGCATTAGAAAGACACATTTAAGAATAAAGATAAAAATTTCTTTCCCTGTCAGATGTAATGTGCTAGAGACTATGATGTGTATTGGTGATTTAAAAAGTAAATGGTTTTTGGAAAGAAACTGTTAATGAATCTAGTGGAGTGCGATTAAATTGACCTGTATCGCCTCCCTGAGGGCAAAAGAGTAAAAAGGTGATGACCGAGGTGAGAAATGTCTGTACTGATGGTCCTGGCTCTTGTATGATAACGGGTGTTGGCGATATCCTGGAGTGATGAAAGAGGGCAGCCAATGACTTTTTCCGCAGTTCTTACAACTCTCTGTAGTGCTGTTTTGTCCGCAACAGAGCAGCCTGCATACCAAGACGTGATGCAGTATGTTAAGATGCTTTCAACAGCAGAGCGGTAAAAGGTCATCAGCAGCCTCTTACAAAGGTTGTTTCTTATTAAAATCCTGAGGAAGTGGATACGTTGCTGAGCCTTCTTAACGATAGCTGTGGTGTTTGTGGTCCAGGAAAGGGTGTCTGTGATATGTATACCAAGAAATTTATAGCTATGCACTATTTCCACACAGTCACCATTGATAAAAATGGGGGATGGGTCAGCTCTGCATTTCCTGAAGTCCAATATGAGTTCTTTAGTTTTCTTAGTATTTAAAATCAGATTGTTTGCAGAGCACCACAGAGACAGATTTTGGACCTCATCACGGTAGGCGGACTCATCCTCCCCTGAGATGAGTCCCACCACAGTTGTGTCATCTGCAAACTTAATGATGTGGTTGGACGGATGAATAGGTGTGCAATCAGAGGTGTACAGACAATACAAAAGTGGGCTCAGCACACAGCCCTGCGGGGAGCCAGTGCTGAGAATAATGGTAGAGGAAAGATGAGGGCCAAGTCTAACAGTTTGGGGGCGGTTTGAGAGAAAGTCCATAACCCAGGAGCAGAGCTGTGTGTGAAGACCGAGGTGAACCAGTTTCCTAATCAGAATATGTGGTGTAATAGTATTAAATGCAGAGCTATAATCAACAAAGAGCATCCGGACGTATGAGTTCTTGTGTTCTAGATGTTCCAGAGCTGAGTGGAAAGCAATGGTAATGGCATCCTCCGTTGACCTGTTTTCCCTGTAGGCGAACTGAAAGGGGTCAAAGGTCGCGGGTAATCTGGATTTGATGTGCCTCATTACAAGTCTCTCCAAGCATTTTGTGACAATAGAGGTGAGAGCAATGGGTCTGTAATCATTTAAACAGTCCACAGCATGCTTTTTGGGGACAGGGATTACGACAGCTGATTTGAGGCAGGGTGGGACAGTGGCTTGTGACAGAGACAGATTAAAGATTTTTGTGAACACCGGGGCAAGCTCAAAGGCACACGCTTTGAGTACCTTCCCAAGTACGCCATCCGGACCAGCCGCCTTCCTTGGATTCACGGATCTAAACACTTTCCTCACCTCATACTCCTGTACAGACAGCACCTAGATGTCAGTGTCAGGAAGAGATGAGTATGGTAATGATCTGGTCTTTTCTTCAAAGCGTGCAAAAAAGCAGTTTAGCTCCTCTGCCAGCGATGCCCTGGTGTCGGGGATGATGGATGTGCTGCCCTTGAAGTTGGTGATCTGCTGCACTCCCTGCCACATTCTCCTTGTGTTGTTGTTTGTGAGATGCTCCTCCATTCTCCTCTTGTAGGTCTGTTTGGCCTCTTTAATGCCCCTCTTCAGGTCAGCTCTTGCTACTGCATATAAGGCCCTGTCACCTAATTTAAAAGCCATGTCACGAACTCTGAGAAGGTTGCAAATAGGTCAAAGTCTACTTCCGGCGCCACACGAGTCGGCTGCCTTTTTGCAACAGCAGCTCAATTCTGAGTTTTTTCTTCCTCTATCTTCCCAATCCGGTGACAACTTTCTGATCCAGCGACACCTTACACACTTTATACATCACGGACACACAGATCGCCCCAAATGTCTCCCGAGCCGGCGGACGGAGCCACTGTATACAGCAGGAGACGGTACAGCAGGGAACAGCTGCTTGCACTTAATCGCCACTCGGTGCTAACGGAAAAACTCGACATACCGGGAGAAATAAGGCGAAAATGACGTGGTTGTCGGGCTGGTGTTAGACGGCGGACAAGGAGTATAAGGTACAGACCCACCCTCCCATCCGTTGTTATGGGGAATGTATGTTCTATATTGGGAAAGGTAGATGAGCTAGCGGCTATCTCCCGCTATGACAGCGTATACCGGGAATGCTCCCTCCTTTTGTTTACCAAGACGTGGCTAACTGAACTAGTAGCAGATGCTAACATTGAGCTGGAGGGTTTCCACGCGATACGGGTAGACCGAACACCAGACAGTGGCAAAGCAAGGGGCGGTGGAGTGTTGATCTATGTCAATAACAACTGGTGCAGACCGGGACACATCACTGTTAAACAACAGCACTGCAGCAAAGACATCGAGTTGCTAGCTGTTAGCATGCGGCCTACATATCTCCCGAGGGAATACTCACATGTGATCTGCATTGTTATTTATGCAAATCCGACGGCGAACACTGGGACAGCGCGTGACGTCATCCACTCAGTAACTGGCAGGCTGCAGACAGAACACCCAGATGCTCTTCTCCTCATCTCAGGTGATTTCAACCATGTTTCACTGTCTCCCATTCTACCCACGTTCACCCAGTATGTCACATGCCACACTAGAGACAATAAAACACTGGACTTATTCTACGCAAACACTAAGGAGGCGTACACCTCATCACAACTCCCCCCACTCGGGAGATCGGATCACAGCTTGGTTCATCTCCGGCCGGAGTACAAACCCCTAGTGCACAGACAACCTCCGGCCATGCGCACAGTGAAGTTATGGTCTGAGGAGGCAATGGACACTCTAAAGGGCTGTTTTGAAACCACCGCCTGGGAGCAGTTCTGCGATCCACATGGTGAGGACATCGATGGCCTCACTCACACCATCACGGACTACATCAGCTTCTGTGTGGACAACACAGTTCCCACCAAGACCATATGGCGTTGCTCAAACAACAAACCCTGGATCAACCCTGAGATAAAAACACTTCTGAGAGAGAAGAAGAGGATCTTCAGGTCGGGGAACAGGGAGATGCTGAAGTCCGTACAGAGGGAGCTGAGGAGAAAGATCAGAGAAGGCAAGGACAGCTTCAGGAAGAAGATGAGGACAAGCTGCAACAGAGCAACATCAGCGGGGTCTGGAGAAACCTTAAAACCATCTCTGGGCTCCAGAATACCTCCCCCCAGGCCACGGGGGGCAGGGAGTGGGCGAACAATCTGAATCTGTTTTTTAATAGGTTTGACCAACCGCCCTCCCCCCCGACTGCACAACAACCACTGCTGCCACTGAAGATATTAAGTCCTGCTGCCCACTCCCCACTCCTCCATCACCCCCCCACTCCCAACACACAGCCCCCCAACCTGACCCTCACTAAGACCCAGGTGAGGACGGAGCTGAGGAAGATCAAGGCGAGGAAGGCGTTGGGACCAGACGGCATCAGTGCAAAGCTCCTCAAGTCCTGCGCAGACCAGCTGTGTGGGATTGTGGAGTACATCTTCAACCTGAGCCTGAAGCTGGGGAGGGTACCACAGTTGTGGAAAACATCTTGTGTGGTACCTGTACCAAAGACTTCCCACCCCAAAGATCTGAACAGCTACAGACCAGTGGCCCTGACGTACCACATGATGAAGACCCTGGAGAGACTGCTCCTTGCTCACCTCCGCCCCCTGGTGGGACCAGCGATGGAACCACTCCAGTTCGCCTACCAGCATGGTATTGGGGTGGAGGATGCGGTCATCTTCCTCCTTCACCGTTCTCGGTTCCACCTGGAGAAGCCCGGGAATGCAGTGAGGATCATTTTCTTTGACTTCTCCAGTGCTTTCAACACCATCCAACCGATGATCCTGAAGGACAAGCTGCTGTGCGCATGGGTGGACCAGCACCTGTCATCATGGATCCTGGACTACCTCACAAACCGGCCACAGTTTGTGAGAACCCGGGACTGTGTGTCCGACACAATCATCGGTAGCACGGGGGCCCCCCAGGGAACGGTTTTGGCTCCCTTCCTGTTCACCCTTTATACTGCAGACTTCTCACACAACACAACACACTGGCATCTACAGGAGTTCTCTGACGACTCTGCGATCGTCGGCCTCATCTCCAATGGAGATGAAGCTGAGTACAGAGGGCTTATCCAGGACTTCGTGGACTGGTACCATCGGAACTGCCTCCAGATCAACGCGAGGAAAACTAAGGAGCTGGTGGTGGACTGCCGCAGGCAAGGATAACCCCTCACAGCACCAGTAAACATCCAGGGAACAGACATTGAGATGGTGACATCCTACAAGTACCTGGGTGTTCATCTGAACAATAAACTAGACTGGTCACACAATACTGGTGCACTCTACAAGAAGGGACAGCGCAGGCTGTTCCTACTAAGGAGACTCAGGTCTTTTGGTGTACAAGGGGCGCTGCTGAAGACATTCTACGACACGGTGGTGGCATCAGCCATCACTTTTGGAGTGGTCTGCTGGGGCAGTGGCATTACAGCAGCCGATAGGAAGAGACTGAACAAACTGATCAAGAAAGCTAGCTCTGTCCTGGGGCAGCGCCTTGACCCAGTGGAGGAGATGGGAGAGAGAAGGATGGTGGCTAAACTGTCATCTCTGCTGGAGTCCGAGTTCCACCCTATGCAGGACACACTGAATGCACCAAGGAGCTCATTTAGCAGCAGACTACATCATCCTAGGTGCACAACCAAGAGGTTTCGCAGGTCCTTCCTACCAACGGCTGCCAGACTGTATAACCTAAGCAGGGCTGCTTGCAGAGATAGCAAAAAGACGTGACAACCTAATAGTATTGAATGCAAAAGACACAATAGACTTACACAATGGTCCCCTCCGGTATACAACTAGGAAAATACCGGTAGCTACGGAGGGTGACAATATGTATGGGTACATAATCATACCATGTAGGATAACTAAGTAGACGGTTATGCTGTTTCATTCCATCTAGCTACAATGCTACGCACTGTGTGTGTTTATATATTTATATATTTATTCCATCTAGCGACAATGCTCCACACTGTGTGTTTATATATTTACATATTTATTCCATCTAGCTACAATGCTCCGCACTGTGTGTGTTTATATATTTACATATTTATTCCATCTAGCTACAATGCTCCGCACTGTGTGTGTTTATATATTTACATATTTATTCCATCTAGCTACAATGCTCCGCACTGTGTGTGTTTATATATTCATATATTTATTCCATCTAGCTACAACGCTCCACACTATGTGTGTTTATATATTCAATTCAATTCAATTCAATTCAACTTTATTTATATAGCGCCATTTCACAACAACAGTCATCTCATAGCACTATCAACTGTAGGGGGGACCCCCACAGTTGCAGAAAGACCCCAGCAATCAGGCGATCCCCTGTGAGCAAGCACTTGGCGACGGTGGAGAGGAAAAACTCCCTTTTAACAGGAAGAAACCTCCAGCAGAACCAGGCTCAGGGAGGGGCAGTCATCTGCTGCGACTGGCTGGGGGGTGAGGGGATAGAGAAGAAGAAAAGAACAGACATGTAGAGAGCAAACAGCACGATGGGGACTCAATCTATGGGAGAGAACAAACAAATGTTAATGACCAGCAAAAAAAAAAAAAATATTTCATAGAGAGTGAGGAAAGGAGTGAGGCCCAGTGCATTACTGGAGGTCCCCCGGCTGACTAAACCTATTAGCAGCATAACTAAGGGAGGGTTCAGAAAGACATGATCCCTCCCTAATTGTAGGCTATATCAAAAAGGTAGGTTTTAGCCCTATTCTTAAAAACAGAGATCGAGTCTGACTCCCGAATCCAGATTGGCAGCTGATTCCACAGGAGAGGAGCTTGATAACTAAAGGCTCTGCCTCCCATTGTACTTTTGGAGATTCTAGGTATTACAAGTAATCCTGCATTTTGGGAGCATAGTGCTCTGTTAGGATGATACGGTAGTATCAGATCTTTTAAATAAAAAGGAGCCTGATTATTTAGAGCTTTGTAAGTAAGAAGAAGGATTTTAAACTTAATTCTAAACTCTATGGGAAGCCAATGAAGGGAGGCCAGAACCGGAGAGATATGATCTCTCTTTCTAGTACCTGTTAAAACTCTTGCTGCAGCATTTTGGATCAGCTGAAGACTTTTTAAAGATGTTTTAGGACAGCCTGATAATAAAGAATTACAATAATCTAATCTCGAGCTAACAAAAGCGTGGATCAGCTTCTCAGCATCACTCTGAGACAGGATGCTCCTAATCCTGGCAATATTATGCAAATGATAGAAGGCAGTCTTAGAAACAAATTTAATATGTGAATTGAAGGACAAATCCTGATCAAAAATAACTCCAAGGTTCCTCACAGAGCTATTAAGAGAAAGAGTAACTGCATCCAAACTAAAAGTTTGATTTGGAAAGGAATTTCTAAGGTTTTTTGGACCAACAAGAATGACTTCAGTCTTATCTGAATTTAATAGCAGGAAATTACAAGTCGTCCAAGCTTTGATTTCCTTAAGACAGGCTTCTAACTTGGCTAATTGATTAGTATCATCTGGCTTCATTGACAGGTATAATTGTGTGTCATCTGCATAACAAAGAAAATGTATACAGTGCTTTCTAATAATGTTGCCTAACGGAAGCATATATAAACTAAAAAGAGTAGGGCCTAGCACAGATCCCTGTGGAACTCCATGACTAAGCTTTGAGCTGAAAGAAAACTCATCATTTACATGAACAAACTGGAACCTATCAGATAAATAAGATCTAAACCACTGCAACGAAGTTCCATTAAGTCCAACATAGTGTTCTAATCTATCAAGTAGAATATTATGATCAATAGTATCAAAAGCTGCACTAAGATCTAAAAGGACAAGTACAGAAACTAGTCCATTATCAGATGCAATGAGGAGGTCGTTAGTGACCTTCGCTAAGGCTGTTTCAGTACTATGATGGATTCTAAACCCA
Organism: Pholidichthys leucotaenia; assembly: GCA_020510985.1. Taxonomy (NCBI): domain Eukaryota; kingdom Metazoa; phylum Chordata; class Actinopteri; order Cichliformes; family Pholidichthyidae; genus Pholidichthys; species Pholidichthys leucotaenia. The sequence continues at coordinate 283,767,557 of CM035847.1, read as the reverse complement.
GATTGAAACTCTTCAAGTAAACCATTTCCCTGCAGGTGGTCAAATAATTGCGTAGCAACAACTCTTTCTAAGATTTTTGAAATGAAAGGTGTCATATCCGGCTCTAGGGAGCCGGGCAATCAGAGCCAGGGGCAAGCCAGTGAGTCGTGATATTTTATTCAGGGTAAAGGGGAAGGGATGAGGAGAGCACAGATACTCATGCAGACGTACACTCACAGGTTGCACAGCGCAGAGGTAAGCAGCTCGTACCGGACGTGGGGGTAACAAGACGTACATACTCACAGCGGGATACAAACACAGGAATGCTGCAAGAGGAGTATAAGCTGACACCAGACGAAGGGGCTTCAGCTTAGCAATGTGTTTATGTCGCAGCCCCGAGTCATCGAGGCTGCTCCTATTTATCCTCATTGGCAGCGCCCCAGCTGATGAAGACTAATTGGCCCCAGCCGTCCATAATGCTGCCAGCTGGGGGCCAGCTGAGACGCTGCTCAATGGGAAGCAGGGATGAGGGAAAACATGGGCTGAGTGCCGAGACGGCATCTCAACCCATGGTGACAGAGCCCCTCCCTCAAGGTCGGGCTCCTGAACGACCAGGAACATCCCAGCCCCCCCCCCCCCCCCCACCTAGGGTGGGAGGAAGGGAGGCGGACCGGAGGGGAAGAAGCCAAGGGAAGGACAACACCAATGGGGCAATGTAGGGTAGCGGGAAAGAAAAACCCAAATACAATACTGACAAAACAGAATAATTAACCCAGGTACAGATGGGGAGAAGAACTGGGTCAGCACGCCGGTTACATACTACCCAGAGAGTAGCAACCAAGCGTGACCCAGAGCAAGGAAAAAAGAACCACCAAAAAGGTACAGGGCAAAAAATGCTGAGTACGGTTAAATAAAGGGGAACCTATACACAGCGCTAATTTAAGTACATACACACAGTCACCAAGAAAAGTGAGGGTGACTGGAACAAATGACAATTATAGAGCATGGTGTTACGGAAAACAAGGCACATGACTATAATGAACCAACAGGACAAAAAAGAAATACTGAGTGCAGGCAAAGAAAAACCCACACACACGAATATATAAATACCCAGTCACCTAAAGAAATGAAAGTGACTGGAATAAATGGATAACTGCAGAGCATGGTGTTACGGAAAACAAAACATAACTCTACAATACAAAAAACGAGGCTAAAAACATGGCACAAAAAGTAAAATGCTGAGCATGAGTGATGGAAAACACAGCACTATAAAAACGAATCCACCAACAGGACAAAACATTACACCCGAGTGACCTTAATAACAAAAGAAAAAGTGACACCCGAGGTGAATGGCAGGCAGAGTCCAAAAATGGCCGAGATGGCTCCGGAGATCTCCCCGCCCATTGTCCAGCTGGCGAATCAGGGAAAGAGAAGTGTTCGGACGGCGAACTCTGGACCCAGATCCCAGGAATCCAGTCCACCGGCAGCCGAACCAGGCTGCCCAGAGGGAAACAGACCAGTGGGGGGAACCAGATCACCGAACCAAAAGTTCTGTGGGTCGGGTGGTCGACCCGCATCACTCAACCACCAGGACCGTAGAGACGGGCGAAGGATCAGAGCGGATCCCGGTGGAAGAGGCTCAGGGGAGAGCCGATGATGAGGGCGGCGGGCGTCAGGCCGCAGGAAAACGGCCACCTCCTCACCGGACCTGGACAATACTGGGGCAGCACCCACGTCGGACCCCGATCGGGCCTCAGGCGAACCCACGTTGGACCCCGACTGGGTCTCGGGTGAACCCACGTTGAATACTGCACCAGAACCGACCTCCAACGTTGAACCCGGACCCTCCAGCACCACGAGGAACAGCAACTCCTTGCCGGTGACCCTGGAAGAAGGCTCAGAAGAGAAAACAGAACCGGGATCAGGATCACCGGCAGCGCCAGAACCCGGCGAGACGAGTTCAGACGCAGCGGACGGCTGCACCCAGCTCGTCTCCCCTGGAGATAGGCTGAAGTGCTCGGGGATAAAAAGAGAGAAAAGAAAGGAGAGCACTCGCCTGATCTCGGGTTCTGACGCCGTCCAGGACTGCGAAGATCCAGGATCCGTCGTCAGGAGGTCGTTGTCAGGCTCCCATCTAGCCGCGTCGGGCCCCGCAGCCAGCACGATGGTCAGCGCAGCTTGAGATCCCTCCAGCTCAGGTAACCCCGCCGACGATCCACTCGGCGTGAAGCCAGAAGAATCTCGTCCCGCCGGACCGAACCGCTCCTCCGTGGAGACCCGGGGACGCTCAGTCGTCGGCGTAGACTCCACGCAGCAGTCAGTCCCCCTCCTCCGTCCGCAATGTAGCTGCGGAACCACAGGTCCTCTCCATATCCCACCACGTTGACCCGGAGCCGGGGACCGCTCGGCAGAGAGAGACACAGAGGATGCGGGATTAGGCATACAGGTTACAGCAGGTGGGGAGAGTTCGGGGAGCTGCGAACCCTGAACTTCTCCTCCAGGGATGTGACAGAGCAAATCATTAAGCAGGTGTGAAAAAACAATGACTTGCCTGCCCCCTGGAGGTTGAGTATCGCCTGCTGTAGTGGATTCTGCTTCTTCCTCTCCCCGCCCGGCGATAATGGAGGACCCCCCGGGAATTCGTCTGAGGGTCGCTCGCGTTGTCTCCAGCAGAGAGCTCACCAGACCGGAATTCCAGGCACACACAGCGGTCAGGAAGCGCGTCGAGGAGGAGGGGGAAACAGCCGGGGTGAGCCAGCCCGAATGTCCAGGAATGACAGCGGGGGAACGAGGCTCAGGGGACGAGGCTGTAGAATCTCCACACTGACGAGGCGAAGGGATGACAGCTGCGTGGGAGGAACGGTCCTGACGATGACCCAGAACTGGATCCGGACGAGGTTCGTGCAGAGGTGACTCGGCGATGTGATGACGACTACTCCCAGGGGACGAAGCGAGGGGGAAACCCAGGATTCGCCGCTCCAGATCGGAGATCGAGACGAGGAAGGCGTCGAGCACGGGAAAGCTTCGTAGCCCTGAAGTCCTCACCATCAATCTCACTGCCGCCGCCACATGCCTGAAGGTGGTGACAGGAAACACAGTAGAGCTCGCGACAGCCACTCGACCCCGGACATAACTGCTGTCAGCTGCGGCTCCTTGAAGGGAATCCCGAGTGACGTGGCGCAGGTCGGGGGAAGTCCTCTGGTTGGCGCGAACTCCCGGACTGGAATGGCGGCAGGAACGGGACTCCGAAGCGGGGAAAGATGTCGCCCACTTCGACTCCCTGCCGGGATTTCCATCCACCCCGTGGAGCTTCTCTCGCTGTGTACCTGCAGCGTCTATCCTGGCACTGTCCTCCAGATGGTACAGAGAGTGAGGGTGACAGTCCAGGAGTTCCTCAGCACGGCCCGGATGCCAGCGTCTCGCGTTGGAGGCGTCGTGCAGGGTGAAGAACGTCCCGTCGACAGCCTCCGAGATGGACCTCAGCTCGTCGCCCTGGCGCCGGAAGTGACTCCTGGGAAACGGCATGCTAGCAGCGCTGACACCCGGACAGAAAGGTACATTTCCACAGCGACTCACGGCCGCCGGCAACTCTTCTGGCTGCGACATACTGTCATATCCGGCTTTAGGGAGCCGGGCAATCAGAGCCAGGGGCAAGCCAGTGAGTCGTGATATTTTATTCAGGGTAAAGGGGAAGGGATGAGGAGAGCACAGATACTCATGCAGACGTACACTCACAGGTTGCACAGCGCAGAGGTAAGCAGCTCGTACCGGACGTGGGGGTAACAAGACGTACATACTCACAGCGGGATACAAACACAGGAATGCTGCAAGAGGAGTATAAGCTGACACCAGACGAAGGGGCTTCAGCTTAGCAATGTGTTTATGTCGCAGCCCCGAGTCATCGAGGCTGCTCCTATTTATCCTCATTGGCAGCGCCCCAGCTGATGAAGACTAATTGGCCCCAGCCGTCCATAATGCTGCCAGCTGGGGGCCAGCTGAGACGCTGCTCAATGGGAAGCAGGGATGAGGGAAAACATGGGCTGAGTGCCGAGACGGCATCTCAACCCATGGTGACAAAAGGGAGATTAGAGATTGGTCTATAGTTAGCTAAAGCTCCTGGATCTAGCGTTGGCTTTTTGAGTAAGGGTTTAATTACAGCCGTTTTAAAAGCCTGCGGTACATGGCCTAAAGTCAATGAAGAATTGATTATATGAAGAATAAAGCTCCCAATAAGTGGGAAGACTTCTTTAAATAACCTGGTAGGAATAGGGTCTAAAAGACAAGTTGAAGGTTTGGATGAGGAAACTATTTTGTCTAACTCACAAAGGTCGATTGGAGTAAACTCATCAAGACAGACATCAATAGAAGGAGTTGTAGTAGTTACAGTATTTAAGTTAACTGTGGGAAGAATCTGATTGATTTTATCTCTGATGGATGAAATTTTATTATTGAAAAAGTTCATAAAGTCCTGACTAGTAAGCTCTAAGGGGATGCTAGGATTGACAGAGTCCTGACTCTTTGTCAACCTGGCTACAGTACTGAAAAGAAACCTGGGATTATTCTTGTTCTCTTCTATTAATGCAGAGTAATAACTCGTTCTAGCTTTTCTAAGAGATTTTTTATAAATTAAAAGATGATTTCTCCAAGCTAAATAGATTTCATCTAAATTAGTAGAGCACCATTTTCTTTCTAATTGACGAGTCTTCTGTTTTAAGCTACAAGTTTCTGTGTTGAACCAAGGAGTTAAAAATCTCTGATTAGACTTTTTCTTTTTTAAGGGGGCCACCAAGTCTAGAGCCTGATGCAGAGAAGCTGAAACACTATCCACCATGTTATCAATTACAGAAGGAGCAAGCTGTCTATAGCTTATTTCCGTTGTGTTGACACATGGCATAGAGGAAACAATCTGCATAAATTTGGAAACAGCATCATCTGAGAGGCATCTACTGTGATAATATTTTTCTTTAGGAGCCAAATAGTCAGAAATAGTACAATCAAAGGTTAACAGACAATGGTCTGACAGTACAGGGTTATGAGGAGACACTACAAGATTTTCAATTTCTATGCCATATGTCAGAACAAGGTCCAATGTATGGTGGAGGTAATGAGTAGAATTTCCTACTTTCTGAGAAAACCCAATCGAGTCTAATATTGAATTAAAAGTCACATTAAGGCAGTCACTATCTACATCCACATGTATATTAAAGTCCCCTACTATAATTATTCTATCAGATTTCAGCACTAAATCAGCTAAGAAATCAGCAAATTCGGATAAAAATTCTTAATAGGTTGATGGGGGACGATAAACTATGGCAAATAAAATTGGGTTTAACCTGAAATTGCTAAAGTGCCCAACACTGAGGACCAGGCCCTCAAAGGAATTATAACATGTTTTTTGCTTTACATTAACTAGTAATTTGGAATGGTAAATTGTTGCTACTCCTCCTCCACAACCAGAACTTCTGGGATTTTGACAGTTTAAATAACCAGAGGGAGTTGATTCATTTAAACCAACATAATCCTCTTGCCCTAACCAAGTCTCTGTAAGGGAAATTAAATCAATCTGATGATCAATTAACAGATCATGGACTAACAGAGACTTGGGAGTTAGAGACCTAATATTTAATAAACCACATTTAATTTTTAAATTATGAGGAGGTACAGAGGCCAAATCATTCAATTTAGAGGCTTTATGTTTAATTTGAGTTTTACCAATATTTTGCTTTATCACTTTGGGATGCTTATACATTATATTTTTATTTACTTTGGAGGGAGCAGACAACGATTCTCTGATGGGGAAGACAGGGGCTAAGCTGAGGGGTGGCGGATGAAGAGGAGCTGCAGAGAGGCGTGTAAGACTGCGACTCTGCTTCCTGGTCCCAACTCTGAGTAGTCATGGTTTTGGAAATTTGGATAAAAAAGATGCCAGATTGTTAGATAAATGAGAAGCACCATCCAAAGTGGGATGAATGCTGTCTCGTCTCATAAGACCAGGTTTTCCCCAAAAAGAGCTCCAATTGTCAATGTAGCCCACGTCATTTTTAGGACACCACACAGACAGCCAGCGGTTCAAGGATGACAAGCGGCTAAACATGTCATCACTGGTCAGATTGGGGAGGGGCCCAGAGAATACTACAGTGGCAGACATCGTTTTTGCAAAGTCACACACCGATTCTATATTAAGTTTCGTGACTTCCGACTGCCGGAGATGGATGTCATTAATGCCGGCGTGAATAACAATTGTGGAATATTTAGAGTTACTTTTAGCCAGCATTTTCAAATTTGACTCGATGTCGCCTGCTCTGGCCCCAGGAATGCATGTGACTATGGCCGCTGGAGTCTCTAGGTTCACGTTTCTGACTACAGAGTCGCCAATGATCAGAGTTTTTTCCTCAGCGGGTGTGTCGCTGAGCGGGGAAAAACGATTAGAAACGTGAACAGGTTGGTGGTGAACCGGGGCTTTGCGACTAGGCTTCCTTCTCACCGTCACCCACCCAGTCTCCTCGCTGCTGAGGAGAGCCGGGGAAACGCTGACAGTGGGACCTAAGCTAGCTAGCTCCGCTGCAGCTAATGGGCGTCCGTCGAGATTAACTGGCGCAGACGGTGTTTCAATGCAGCGGAGCCGGGATTCCAAATCAGACAACCTCGCCTCGAGCGCCTCAAAAAGACAACATTTATTACATTTACCGTTATCACTAAAAGAGGCAGAGGTGTAGCTAAACATCTGACAGAGAGAGCACACCAGAGGAGGAGAGGAAAGAGAGGTAGTAGCCATAGCTAGTGGCTGGAGAGCAAACCACACAGGCAGACAGCAAAACAGGAAGTGACGATACGTTACCACAAGGAAGTGACGATCAGTGTTTCTACATAACTTCACATATTTATTCCATCTAGCTACAATGCTCCGCACTGTGTGTGTTTATATATTCATATATTTATTCCATCTAGCTACAATGCTCCGCACTGTGTGTTTATATATCTATATATTTATTCCATTTAGCTGCAATGCTCCGCATCGTGTGTCTATATATTTATGTTTATATGTACATATGTATACTCGCTGCTCTTGTTTTTTCTTGCCTTCTGATTGTTGCTCTGAGTGTTGCTATCCCTGTGCTGTTGCAATCCTGGAATTTCCCCATTGTGGGACTAATAAAGGCTTATCTTATCTTATCTTACCTTATCTTATCTTAAATATATCCGGTCATCCAGGGTTTCTGATTAGGATAAACCCGGATGGTTTTCTTAATTGTAACATTTTCTGTACAGCATGAAATGTAGAATAACACCGTCTGTGTCTAATCCTCTAGGTCATGGTGTTCAAATAAGTCCCAATTTGTCTCAGCAAAACAGTTTTGCAATTTAGGGAGAGCATCTGCAGGCCAGATGTTAAAAGGAACTCTGATTATATTGGCATGTTAGCTCTATATGCTTTATTTTGATGTTAGTAACATAACTATAATTTAATTTTTTTTTAAATAATTCCCAGTTTTATATATTTTTAAAAAACTTTATTACGATTTTTGTTTACGTCGCAATGCATTCTGGGTAGTGACGTAGAATGGTTGCAGTCGTTTTTTCTGTCTTATACAAGCCAAGAAGCGAAGCTCCTAACTACTGCCATTTGTCAGTGAAAATGCCACATTGCACGGCTTTTGGATGTAATTTCCAATCAAAGGGAAATAAAGAGAGCGGGGTGAGCCTCCATAGCTTTCCTAAAGAGGGAAAGTTGAGGAAAAAGTGGGGCGGCAGCGGCTCAGCCCAGATATCCTGCTGTTGTGTCCCTGGGCAAGACACTTCACCCACTTTGCCTCCAGTGCCCATAACACTGGGTATGAATGTGTAAAAATGTTTAAATGCTCGGTGGTGGCCGGAGAGGCTGTTGGCGTGGATTGGCAGCCACATTTCCGTCACTCTGTCTGTGATCACGCACTGTAGCACATGCCTGATAAAGCTGACATATGTATTAATCACGCTATGATAAAGCACAATATCGCTCAAAGCGCGCGCATGAGACATGTCTGTGATCGCACGCTTGTGTTGACCGTTCCTGCCTTTCGTCTCCTAACCGTGGTTTTGGGACACAGGGGAGATCTATCTTCCTCCACTATCTTACTCCCGAGTGGTATCTTACTCCCGGTGTCTTGCCCAGGGACACAACGGCAGGATATCTGGGGAGAGCGTGATGCGAACCGCCAACCATCGGGTTATTAGACGACCTGCTCTACCTGCTGAGCCACTGCCGCCCCACTTTTTCCTCAACTTTCCCTCTTTAGGAAAGCTATGGAGGCTTACCCCGCTCTCTTTATTTCCCTTTGATTGGAAATTACATCCAAAAGCCGCGCAATGTGGCATTTTCACTGACAAATGGCAGTAGTTAGGAGCTTCGCTTCTTGGCTTGTATAAGACAGAAAAAACGGCTGCAACCATTCTACGTCACTACCCAGAATGCATTGCGACGTAAACAAAAATGGTGATTTACATCGTAATAAAGTTTTTAAAAAATATATAAAACTGGGAATTATTTTCAAAAAAATTATATTATAGTTATGTTACTAACATAAAAATAAAGCATATAGAGCTAACATGCCAATATAATCAGAGTTCCTTTTAACAATTTTTGTGGTGGGCTTTATTTTCCTCCTAAGAGGGGCATAGGCTGGGACCAAGAGCAGGGATGTATGGTCAGACAGACCAAGATGTGACGGGGTACTGCTCTATAGGCATGCTTGATGCTTGAATACACCCGATCAAGTGTATTCCCTCCTCTGGTGGAACATTTCACATGTTGAGTGAAATTGGGGAGAACAGTCCTTAAACATGCCTGGTTAAAGTTTCCAGCAATAATATGTACTCCCTCGGGGTAAGCCCTCTGACGTTTGTTTATAGTGTCATACAAGTGGCTGAGAGCAGTGCTAACCTTAGCATCAGGTGGGATGCAGACAGCTGTAGTAACCACGTTTGATAGCTCTCTTGGCAGATAGAAGGGTCTGTGTGTAACTGACAAAATCTCTATATCCGGTAAACAGTAACTGTCAATAATCCGGCTCTGTGAGCACCAGTCATTATGGACATAGATACATAGACCTCCACCTCTGCTCTTACCAGAGTCTCCACTGCGGTCCTGCCGGTGTAGCATGCGCCCTGCTAGCTGGACGGCGGCATCGGGGATTGCCGGGTGTAGCCACGTCTCTGTAACTATGAGGACACAACAGTCTCGAACAGAGTGATTTGCAGCAAGCAGCAGCCCCATATCATCCATTTTGTTCACGATGGATCTGGCGTTTGAGAGAAAAATGCTCGGAAGCGGTGGTTTGTGGGGCCATTTTCGCAGCTTGGCTAGCAGGCCCGTCCGGCAGCCCCGCTTTTGCTTCCTCTCTCTACGCCGACGGTGCCGCTTGATACTCCCGATAACAATCCACGAAGAGCCGTGGCGTCTCGTAATGTCCGCGGGAATGTTGTGCGCCCGCTGAAAGTCAGCCGTAATATCCACCCTGGCTTGTAGTCCATAAGTTATCAGCTCCTGTCAACTGTATATAAACTTTGCTTGGCAAGCCTCAAACACACAAACAAGCAAACACACAAACAGCCACCATACTGGGGAGCAAAGAACCGCTGCACTAGTGCGCGCCGCCATCTTGATCTTGATTTACCATCAAGACTGTGGTTTATCACATCTTTGGAAAGCTGAATTCAATTTCTCTAGCCACACCCATGCCTGATTACTGCTACACCTGTTCTCAATCAACAAATCACTTAAATAGGACCTGCCTGACAAAGTGAAGTAGACCAAAATATCCTCAAAAGCTAGACATCATGCTGCAATCCAAAGAAATTCAGGAACAAATGAGAAACAAAGTAATTGAGATCTATCAGTCTGGAAAAGGTTATAAAGCCATTTATAAAGCTTTGGGACTCCAAGCCACAGTGAGAGCCATTATCCACAAATGGCAAAAACATGAAACAGTGGTGAACCTTCCCAGGAGTAGCTGGCTGACCAAAATTACCTCAATAGCGTAGTGACAGCTCATCCAAAAGGTCACAAAAGACCCCACAAACAGCATCCAAAGAATGCAGACCTCACTTGCCTCACTTAAGGTCATTGTTCATGACTCCACCATCAGAAAGTGACTGAGCAAAAATGGCCTGCATGGTGAAAACCACTGCTGAGCAAAAAGAGCATAAAGGCTCATCTCAATTTTGCCAGAAAGCATCTTGATGATCCCCAAGACTTTTGGGAAAATACTCTGGACTGATGAGACAAAAGTTAAAGTTTTTGGAAGGTGTGTGTCCAATTACATTTGGCGTAAAAGTAACACAGCATTTCAGAAAAGGAACATCATACCAACAGTAAAATATGGTGGTGGTAGTGTGATGGTCTGGGGCTGTTTTACTGTTTCAGGACCTGGAAGACTTATTGTGGTAAATGGAACCATGAATTCTGCTGTCTACCAAAAAATCCTGAAGGGAATGTCCGGCCATCTCTTTGTGACCTCAAGCTGAAGCGTACTTGGGTTCTGCAGCAGGACAATGATCCAAAACACACCAGCAAGTACACCTCTGATGGCTTAAGAAAAACAAAATGAAGACTTTGGAGTGGCCTACTTAAAGTCTTGACCTGAATCCGATTGAGATGCTGTGGCATGACCTTAAAAAGGCGGTTCATGCTCAAAAACCCTCCAATGTGGCTGAATTATAACAATTCCGCAAAGATGTGTGGGCCAAAATTCCTCCACAGCGCTGTAAAAGACTCATTGCCAGTTATTGCAAACGTTTGATTGCAGTTGTTGCTGATAAGGGTGGCCCAACCATTTATTAGGTTTAGGGGGCAATCACTTTTTCCACACAGGGCCGTGTAGGTTTGGATTTTTTTCCTCCTTAATAATAAACACCTTCATTTAAAAACTGCATTTTGTGTTTACTTGTGTTCTCTTTGTCTAATATTTAAATTTGTTTGATGATCTGAAACATTTAAGTGTGACAAACATACAAAAATATAAGAAATCAGGAAGGGCGCAAACACTTTTCACACCACTGTATGTGCTGGTACATCTCAGTAAATTACAATTACAAATGTCATGAATTTTAATTTATTTTAAAAACTATTACCAATATCATAAATTTATCTTTTTTTTAGTTACAAAAAAAACTTTCACGTTCTAATTTACTGAGATGCACTGGTAGACTGTTTTAAGAGGAAAATAAACTGTGAGCTGCTTCATCTGTTACATGCTAAACATTATCACAGTACCCTGGTAATCCAGGCAAACCCAGAACGAGATGGGCTGCCTCAGTGGTAACTTGAGTCCAGTCTGCTTTCCCGTCTTACGTCAAGAGGATAGGTTTGTAGGTAGGTATGTAATCTTTTTATTTGCTCCTGTCACTTTCTCCGCTATGTTAATTTGAAGCAGGTGGACCTTCAAACTCGCGTGCTATTAGAACTCATTGTGGCACTCCAACGTAACCCGGAAGGTCAAGTTTTTCAGCGCATGCGCTATGGGGGGGGGGGGGGCTTGGTGTCTTCTTCTGCTTTTTCAATTGAAATGCGTGAGTGGGTTACCACGTGTGCCCCCACCTGGATGACAAAGCCACTACATTTCATAGAATAAGCTCCCATTGAAAAGGACTGCTGAGTGACAACTAATTTAATTTAGTCAACTAAACTCTTATCAACAATTAATCGAAAGTCAATTAATCATTAACATCCCTATTCCAGACATTACTGTTTTACTGATGTCCATTCACATTATTTCTTCACAGGTATTTTAAGTTAATCAACCTAATTGGCACTTCAATTTGATTTATTTGAATAAAGTTATGTTGTGCATTCTAAACCATGGTGTCCTTCCATTAACTGTCATGGTTTTGAGCCAGTCATGACATGATGCATTTGAGCAACATGAAATGCATGAAAATGTTCTACAAATGTACAGTCCATCTCAGATACCAAAAAATAGACTTCATCTTTCAGAAATGCATTAGGCTGTGTGTCCACCAAATGTGTTTGTTGTCACCTGATTGCCCTGAACATCTTTTTTTCAGCATTTGTGCACTACGCTCTGGAAAAAGAAAAAGTCTATGTCCTGTATCCCGGCAACAGCTTGTCACTCACAGCTCAACATTTCCACTTTTCCTATGGTCAGACTTTCTACTTATTTTTTAATAGCAGTCTTTAAATAACAATGGACAGGAAATGAATTCTAGCATTGGTAGCAGCTCTGGATGCAAAGTATGATGACATGGAAAACAGGAGTCTGAGTACAGACTGCACCGGCATCCTATGTCCTGCCCTTCCTTATTCTGATTGGCTGCTAGAAAGATCTGACATTGACGAGCTTAGCTGCAGTCTGAAAAGTTTAAATTTTTCAACCCTCTGAGTCCAATGAGCACTGCGACAAAAAGCGGCCACCGCCGAGAGCGTCAGCGCTGAAGACGCTGGATTACATAGAGAATGAATAGAAAATAGTCACCCACAGCTGAAAAAATGCGTTTGGTGGACACGCAGCCTTAAAAATCTTATTGAAAAACAGCATCTCATAGACAATGTCTGTGCAAACAAGACCAGTGTGAAATTCAATACCATTAGGTTTGACCCAAGTTGTGAAATTTATTTCACGAGACATATCAATTTGACAATGCTTGTCATGTACTGAGTTTGGGTTTTTCCCAAACTCAGCTCCATGACTCCCCTGTTCGTTTATATTTGTCTATCATGTTATTTTGTCTTCCATGCCATGATGTTCATGTGTTCTCCACCTGATAATGATTTATATTTGTTTCCTGTATTTAGGTCCGTTTGCCATTTCTCTATAGTGCATTCTCCAGGTTGTCGTTATGTTTTATTTTCCCCTTTGACAGCGATCGGAGCTGTCAGTTTGTGTGGGCATGCCCGGTCGCTTGTCAAACTGCCAGCTGCCCCTCCCTCACCTGTTTACCAGCAGCCGCTCTTCCTCTTCATTATTAACGGCTGTGTGTCACTGTCTGTCTTCCCTTGCTCAGGTTACCTACATCTGCCCCTCATCACTAATCAGTTGTCCTCCTATATATAGTAGTTTGTTTGCCATATTCTATGTCACCAGCTCATCGTCATTATCCTCTGTATTGCAAAGACTGTATCTTCTTCATTCCGCCAGAGCCTTTCTGCTCTGTTGAGCCTGTTGTAAGTGCTTTATCGTTTTTCATCATTTGTTCACTTTTGCACATGTTGTGTTCTTCAAATAAATTCACAAACTCACAGTTCAGTGATTGGGTTGTTTTTTCCTCTGGGTGCCGTGTAAAGGCGCACGTATATGGCAGTAGCCAGTGACCAGTGTTCAACCCAGCTGCTGTAAGTTTAGTGAAATTTTTCACCTTTGTGTTTTTCCATCCACCTGTCTTTTGAAGCACCATGTCCCACTTGGACGAAGTGGAGCAGCGGGTGGTGTGTTTTCTGGAGTGCATCCTGACGCAGACACGGGCCACCCTTTTCCCCAAGACGGTCCGGGAGGATTGGGATAGCGCGGCACGAGTAATGGAGGCGTTCCCCAGCCTATGGAATAACCAGGAGGCGAAGGACGTGCTCAGCTCCATATATTCTCTGCCATGTGATGAACCGGAGGAAGAAGTCCTGACACCAGAGCCGTCTCTTACGAAGAGGAAGCGCTCACGCCATTCCAAGCCTTCAGCCTCTCCTGCAGCAGCTCCGCCTCCTCCGCCTGTGCTTTGGCCCGCTCCATCAGACGAGGAGCTGGAGGAACGAAAACTGGTGTTGGAAGTCGAAATGGACCCCCTCTTGGAGGTGGAAACATGGCTACTCCCGGACTTAATCCATGAAGTGGAGGAGTGTTTTCCTTGTGAGCTGAAGCTGGAGCTGGTGACCGAGAGCGCCCAGACATCAATGCCTCTTTTCCTAGACGAGCCAACATCTTCCCCCACTTGTTGCTGCCACACCCGGAAATCTCAGCAGAGGGAATCCACCACTCACCCAGTGATCCCTTCCTCTCGGGGGGGAGAAGATTCTGCAGCAGAATCCCTCCTAGCTCCCGGGGAGACGGAGCGCAACCTCGGGACGACAGCTGACGTCATAACCCCCCAGGAATTCAGGTAAGTCCTTATTCACTCACTCGCTCTTTCCTCTGAAATAACTTGCCTGATTCCTGATGTGGAGGCTCAAATTTCACAGTCTGCTGAGTCTCCATCATCGGCTGTCGTTGCCACTTTTCCACCTGTGTCTCCTGTCTCCCCCACATCTCCGCCGGTCCTGGGAGGAAGTTTCAAGACTATGGAGGAGCCAGAGGTCGTTGAGGGATCAACTCCACGAAGATGGCGTCGTCCTGGACGGGTCTGCCGGAGGAGGCTGGTTCCCTCGTCTACAACTGTCCTTCTACTGTGGGAGGAGCCCAGGCCCGCCATGGACACAGAGAAGGCTGTGTGGGCTCCAGATGCAGCAGGCGGCGCCATACACCAGGAGAACAGGCAAGTACAGACTCATTCTATGCTACTTGTTGATGAATTGTCTTGCCTGCCTCCTGGTAAAGAGAATCAGATTATACAGGCCCATGAGTGCTCTTTGCCTGCTGTTGGAAGAATGTAGTATATAAACAAGTGGGACATTTGGAGTGGAACGCAGCCTGCGGCTGACGTCACCGCCAATATATAAAGGGCGGTCCGCCATCTCAATGCAGATAATACTGGGCAGTGCTAAGGCAATATCGGGTAGTGTTAGGCGCACTAAGTGTACATGTGCTTGCTACCATTCTGTAATAAAGTTCAGTTTGACTGCAGCATCCTCATCCTTCTTCATTCCAGGTTTATGGATATAACACAGGGGTCACCAATTAAAACTGCACAAGGTTCGATAAGTCGTTCCTCCTCCCCAGCAGAGGTCCAAACTAAAGGTGGAAATCTTTAGGCACCTCATGATTTGATTATGATTCAGAACTCCGATTTGATTCTAAAACAATTCTCAATGCATCTTGATGACTTTTTTTTCTATTCAGGATTTTTCCTCCCACTGTGTGACAACTTGGTCCTTTTAAAGCAAAGTATTTGCAATGACCATGTATTTACTTCCAACATCTTTTATTAAAACAGTCAGTCAGTTAGAGCATCCTCAGCTGAGCTGCACGCCTAGCAGTCCAGTCTTCAAGGTCTAGCATACAGGTCGCAAGCTCGCCAGTGTTGGCCACCCCAGTATCTCCCTTCAGAGTGTCCACAGATGATGTTAATGGTCGTCCTGGGTGGCGAAAGCCATACGTTGGTTCCCAGAGTAGCAGGTGGCCTGCTGGGAGCTATTGGTAATGGTAACTGTGCCCCGCAAGGCCAAGTCTTCGCTAAGCTACCTTGTCTGATATTCTGGGAAGATGCCCATAGAGATCTTCATTGAAGATGTGGTCTTGCCAGTTTACACTGAGGATGGCCCACAATCCAAAGACATGCATGTTAGGTTAACTGGTTGTTCTAAATTGTCCCTAGATATCTGTCTCCTATAGGCCCTTAGAATAGAGGGTTAGTACTAGTGAAGCGCGTTGAGTGGCCTTTGAGACTAGAAAAAGCGCTATATTAAGTACAGATCCTTATCCCTTATCCCTTATGGTGCGCAGCATCTAGGTGTAGGAGCCATCCAGTGACCTCTGAAAGGAGACGTTTAATGACCAGCACTCGCTTCTGTATAGCAGTATGGATTCCACTGTTGCACAGAAGAATTTAACTTTTAGCTCTTGACATGTTTGAGCGCCATATAGCTCATATGTCATTGAGAGCACCCCACACGAGTGCCTTGCACACCTTCATATCATGACTAATAGATGCTATCCAGGAGCCAAGGTACTTGAAGTTGTTGACTACTTCCAGAGGGTTACTCAACAGTGGAGATATAGAGTTAGAAGCATCCCCGGACATCATCACTTTGGTCTTCTGGTCATTAATGGTGAGACCGATCCAAAAGTCCAACTTCACAAGCGACAACAATCTCTGTGCCTGTCAGGTGTTGTTTGACAGCAAAACAATGTCATCTGCACAATCCAGATCAGCTATTGCTTTCGCCGGTATTCTTCGGGATCTACGAGGTGTTAGCATCGGACCCAGCTCTGCTTCGCTCCCATCAATGGCTTTCCGCAGGGCATAGTCTAGGACAGGGGCCTCCAACCTGGGGCTTCTGGAACGTTCAGGTTTCTGTGGGGAATTTTCTAATTTCACTTCTTAATAGGGCCAAAGATTTGCAAATAATTTGTCACTGTTGTGCATGTGTTCTGTAGGCACCCATGCACAACAACAGCAAATTATTTGCAATTTTTTGGACCAAATAAGAAGTGAAATTAGAGAATTTCTTACAAAAACCTGAATGTTCCAGGAGCCCCAGGTTGCAGACCCCTGATTTAGGACGATAACAAACAGGAATGGGGCCAAAGTATCACCCCGGAGTACTCCTGAAGTGATCTCAAATTTATCCCACTCACCATCTGCGGTGACAACCTTGGAGCATATGCTGGTATACATCGCCCAGATAGCATTACACAGCCTTGATGGAATACTCTAAGCCTTCAGTACCTTGAACACAATTTCACGGTTAATTGAATCAAAGGCTTTCCTAAAGCCTTCAATTAATAATAAAGCTTTCCTTTATTATCCTTTACTTCCTTTATTATCCTTTCCTTTATTATAGCTTTATAATAATAAAGCTTTCCTTTATTAAAACAAATGGAAGAGAAATCTGGCACACAGACAAATTTATCTCAAAATGTGCTTTTAAAAACTGTCATCATTTCTTTGACATTCTTTCAGAAGACCACAGTTGTCTACAGACAGGCCAGTATCATTTAACTTGCTTTCACACATTATTTTATTAAGCTCATGTTTTAGTCGCTTTTAGCTCCAAAATAAATTCTTAGCTCAAAAAAAATTAATTCTTTGTTCAATTTCAAGCAAAATATGTAATTTAAAATTTTATAATACAGGAGCACACTAAATGTATTTGTTGACTTCAAATAAATAGGTCTAAAATTCTAAAATCTACAACTAAAATCCTAAGAATGTTTTACAGGAGAACACAAACTTATTGACAACCTGTTTGTTAATATTATTGATAAGAAAATAGAAAGTGGATTATTGATAAATGATATAAGTGACCATTTGCCAACCTTTGCACTTATCCATGGCTACACGGGGGCCAATACAGAAAAATTTTTAAAATCGTTCAGATACAAATCACAAAATGCAATCAGTTCTTTTAAAGAGGACTTGCTGAAGCAAGACTGGACAAAAGTCTATGTATCAGATGTAAATGAAGCCTATGACACATTTATAAACATTGTAACCACTCTTTATGAAAAAAATTGTCCATTAGTAAAGAAAAAGCCTAAACATAAATTTGCCGATAAGCCATGGTTAACCAAAGGATTACAAAAGGCGTGTAAAAAGAAAAATTTATTATATAAAGCTTTCCTAAAGAAAAGGACAAAAGAAGCAGAGCAGCGGTATAAAACATACAAAAATAAGTTGACATTTATAATAAGATGTAGCAAAAGAGACTATTACAGTAAAGAACTGGAGAAAAACAGAGACAATATTAAAAATGCATGGACAATACTTAACAATATTCTTGGAAATAAAAACAGAAATACAAGCTACCCAACCAATTTTTCAAAAAATAAAACGACTCAGAGTGTGAATGCAGTTTCACCTGCAGATGAATTTAATAACTTTTTTGTTAACATTGGTCCTAATTTGGCTCGAGAAATACCCATTACGGCACCTACAGGCGAAACAATAAGCAAAAACACTGCTATAAAAGATTCCATTTTCATAAAGAACACAGACGAGAGAGAGGTCATTGAAATTGTTAAATCGTTTAAAAGTAAAACATCTACGGACTGTGATGGTATTGACATGCTCTTAGTCAAAGATATTATTGAATGCTTAGTGAAACCACTGACGTATATCTGTAACCTGTCTCTCCAAACAGGTATATTTCCCAATGCAATGAAAATAGCTAAAGTAATTCCGATATACAAGACGGGTGACAGAGGGGAATTCTCAAACTATAGACCAATTTCACTATTGCCGCAATTTTGAGATTGAGATTGAGATTGAGATTCAACTTTATTGTCATTACACATGTATGAATACAAGGTAACGAAACGTGACTTGGCATTTGGGCACGCTCTGCAGAGCGCATCCAAGGCCGGGGCAGCCGCTAGGCGCCAGTCATAAAGAAGAAAAGAAAAAAGAAAAGAAATGATATGACACAATAGGCGAGAGAAAAAAACATGTTTTATCAAATTGACGCTTAATGGGTAAGCGAAATTTTGATTGCAGGCAAAAAAACCCTCAATGCATATTTAGCAGTAGTGGACAATCACACAGCAGAGGGAGGGAGAGCAGTGTGTGTATATTTGCATGTCATTGTGTAGTGTAAATGTAACAGTTGTTAGTGAGCAGCAGAGGGCGCCTCCTGGCAGTGGATAGATGTTATAATCATGTGACTTATAAACAAGTCCAGAGTTCAGAGTCTATCTCTCTTTCTCTCTTGCTTGCAGAAGGCACATGGGCATTGTCCTTGAGAGTCCAATCCGCTGACGATAACAACTGATTGTTGATTGTATGGGTAGACATAAGAGCCGGTTCTTCCGCTAATCTCAGTCAGGAGGAATGTAAACACGGGGCAAACAAGGTCAAATCAAATCAAATCAGCACAGTGCACTCAGAGAGTAGAATTTTGTCCTCACCCGTGTAATTCTGTGCTTCTATTATATATGCAGGCTTAAACTGTTTTTCCATAGAGAGCACAGGGCTTTCAGATGTATTCCTTCACTGAATCACTGTCATTCAGTTCACCGTTTGCCGCTACTCGTGCTCTCCCCAACTGGTCGAATTTGATGAAGGAGCTGGCTGGGTCCGCTTGATCCGCTCTCTCACCTTCCTTCAATTTCTGATGCATCAGGGAACTCCACAGCCAAAAATAGAAGTCCTGAGATCATAGCCAATAATATTGCCATAGACGCATGGATTCCAATGTCCATGAGTCTCTCGTAGGTTCCAATTCTTGGGCTCCCCCTTGGCCCAATTCTTGTTGAAAATAGTGACAATAGCACATTTAAGCCACTTCCAAATCCATAATTTCCGTTTAGATTAAGATTCAGCAGAAGAAGAGCGACTAAACACAGACAAAAACGCAACATTGCAAAAGCTGGGAATAGATCAGGAAGGCAGGGGAGGAGGGAAGAAAAATGCGACTGCTCTCTCTCAAGGCAAGAAGGAAAAGATACTTGAAAAAATATTCTATGAGAGAGTTGACAACTTCATACTGAAGAATAATTTATTGTGTGAGCAGCAATATGGGTTCAGACACAAGAGGACAACTGCATTTGCTCTAATGGAATTTACAGAAAAAGTATCAACTGCCGTTGATACTGCCATTGATGCCGTTGATTCTTCTTCTTCCGGAATTCAGAGAGAGCAGACGCTTTTCTCCCTCCTCTCCCTCCTAATCCTCTCCCTTCTGATCCCAGCTTGCAATGTTGCGTTTTTGTCTGTGTTTAGTCGCTCTTCTTCTGCTGAATCTTAATCTAAACGGAAATTATGGATCTGGAAAGCAGCTTAAATGTGATTGTCACCACTTAAAAGAAGATCGGGTCAGGGGGGACCCAAAGGGAGGACTCATGGACATTGGGAATTCATGCGTCTGTACGATTCGACTGGAGATGCAGAAGACATCTATTGGCTTGATCACAGGACTTCTACTTTGGCTTTTGGAGTTTCCTGATGTTTCAGAAATTGAGGAAGGTGGAGAGCTGTTCAAATGCGGACCCAGGCAAGCTCCTTCACCAAATTCGACCAGTTTTAAATCTGTACATGGAAATTATGAAGCGTAGAATCGCATGAGAGAGGAAAATTCTATTCTCTGAGTGCACTGTGCAGATTTGACCTTGTCTTTTTGGGTGCCCTGTTTACATTCCTCCTTGATGAAGATAAGGTGGAAGGAGCGGCTCTGCTAACCCAAACAATCGACAATCATTTGCTGTTGTTTCAGCGGACTGGACTCTTCAAGGACAGTGTTACCATGTGTCTTATCTGCAAGCACGAGAGACAGAGACTCTGGAGTTGCTTATAGATCACATGATTTTAACATCCATCCACTGCCAGGAGGCGCCCTCTGCTGTTCACTAGCAACTGACACACCCACACTACACACTGCATACAACATCACATGACTGATACATACACTGACACATATTCACATACACTGACTCTCTCAACTTTTGTTTTTGTGTGATCTATTGTCTGCTAATTGTGCATTGGGGAGTTTTTTTCATGTAATCACAATTTTGGTCATAAAATGAGCTTTATTTTGATTAACAATGCTTTTTTCTCTCTGCCTATTGTGTCACTTCCCTTTCCCCACATTCCCTTCTTTACCCTCTACTGCTGACAGGCGCCTCCATGGCTGCCGCGTCATTGAGATGCGCTTATTCAGCGCGCCCAATGTCAAGTCAAATTCCTCGTATGTTTATGTTATTTATGTAAACATGCTTGGCAATAAAGCTTTCTGATTCTGATTCTGATTCTGAAAATAAAGAGTATTCAGTTGGGGTATTCCTGGATCTTAAAAAAGCATTTGATGCAGTGGATCATAATTTATTATTAAAGAAACTACAAAATTGTGGTATTAGGGGGTAGCACTGTCCTGGTTATGTAGTTACTTAAAGAATAGATATCAGTATGTATGTGTTGGTAACAAAAACTCACAGTTACTGAAGGTTACTTGTGGAGTCCCACAGGGTTCAGTTTTGGGGCCATTGTTATTCAACATGTATATAAATGATATATGTAAAGTTTCAAAAAAAAATGGATTTAATATTGTTTGCTGACGACACTAATTTATTATGCAGTGGAAGCAATTTGGAACAACTTTTGGATACACTTGGAAAGGAATTAGGAAAGCTTAAACTGTGGTTTGATTCAAACAAATTAACGGTCAGTTTAAGTAAGACAAAATTTATAGTTTTTAACAGCCATCACAACAACTTAGTATCTAAACTCAGTGTAAATGGTGTAGAGATTGAAATGGTATCCGAAACTAAATTTCTTGGAGTAATAATTGATAATAAACTGTTGGAAGTCACATATTAATTATATTAAAGGTAAAATATCCAAATCAATTGCAATACTACACAGAGTGAAATATTTGCTGAATCAACCCACACTATATACCTTATATCATTCATTAATACTCCCATACATGACATATTGTACTGAAGTATGGGGAAATACATATAAAACAAACATATACCCAGTCTTTATGCTTCAGAAGAGAGCTATTAGAATAATAAACAAAGCTGCTTACAGGGAACCAACAAACCCACTTTTTCTTAAATTAAAAGCTCTCAAGTTGAAAGATCTGGTTGACTTTAAAACTGCAGTAATAATGTTTAAAGTGAAGAATCTATCACTGCCCGCAAATATCCAAAAGTTGTTCCAAATAAGGGAGAAACAATATCATTTCAGAGGAACATGTATATTTCAAAAACCTTCAGTGAGAACTACCACCAAGCAACACTGTGTTTCAGTGCAAGGAGTCAGATTATGGAACGATTTTGGACCTGAATTAAAATCATGTACAACGCTTGGACAATTTAAACAAAAACTAAAGGAAGAAATACTCCAAACATATATACAAGATGACATGTAAAATCACATAAGGATTGTCATATCCAGTCTGCGTTGTGTTGTAGCTTAGGTTTTTTTGTCACATTTTATCTTAGCTATGTTCTGAATTGTAATTGCTCTTGTTTTGTTTTTCTTTTGAATTCTTGGATGGAATATGGGTGGGCAATAGACACTACCGTTCAAAAGTTTGGGGTCACCCAGACAATTATTTTGTGTTTTCCATGAAAAGTCACACTTATTTACCACCATGAGTTGTAAAATAAATAGAAAATATAGTCAAGACATTGACAAGGTTAGAAATAATGATTTGTATTTGAAATAATAATTTTTTCCTTCAAACTTTGCTTTCGTCAAAGAATCCTCCATTTGCAGCAATTACAGCATTGCAGACCTAACATGATTGCACAAGGGTTTTCTAATCATCCATTAGCCTTCTGACGCAATGAGCAAACACATTGTACCATTAGAACACTGGAGTGATAGTTGCTGGAAATGGGCCTCTATACACCTATGTAGATATTGCACCAAAAACCAGACATTTGCAGCTAGAATAGTCATTTACCACATTAGCAATGTATAGAGTGTATTTCTGATTAGTGTAAAGTTATCTTCATTGAAAAAAAGTGCTTTTCTTTCAAAAATAAGGAAATTTCTAAGTGACCCCAAACTTTTGAACGGTAGTGTAAGTTGCGGCTTCAGCCATCACCCATTTCAGATAACTTATGTTGAACTGTATAATCAGAGGAGTTATTGTCTAATTTGACCTTGTTGGATTTTCTTCCCCCTTTGTTATATTATTCTGTTTCTTTTAATCTGTACTTTTATTTATCCGAAATAAAGATTCATTCATTCATTCATTCATTTAAATTGCATTTTTTTTAAAAAGATTAATATCTAAAAAACAACATTTTACAAAAAAGTCCACCTCTATGCAATATTTTCAGTGCAGAAAAACTGTTTCAAACTGTAAGACAAAAAAAAAAAAATGGACATAAAATGCCGTGCTACAGAATTCCTCCAAAAAAAATTTTAAAATCTCAACAGTAAACTCTGTTACAGCCAAGGACACAGTCCAAGGACGGATAATATTTTCACACATAAGGAGTTGTTCATAATTCCTTATACAAAGATATAGAGTGATGATAATCAAGTCAGTGGCGGTAATGCACCTGTAAACTGGTTGCCAACCGCCAATCAAATCTAAAAAAAAAGAGGAAGCATGGATGGAGTTGCAACTCCATGATTACAGGCAAAGGGGAGGTAGAACCTTTCATATTCAGTAACACACAGAAGTTTTACTGAGTTTTCATGTGATATTGGAGGGTACATAAAGGGCCTCTGTAACCAGCGACCTCACCCCTACATCCCAGCATGGACTACTCTGGGCAGAATAAAAGAAGGAGTACCCCGGTAAATGCGTTTAATTTCACAACAGCGCTTCATTGTGTGGGTACAGACCTGAAATGAAGTAGGTTGTCCAGAGTGGATGTCCTGGCAGTCAGCATTTTTTGTGTGTGTGTGTGTGTGTGTGTGTGTGTGTGTGTGTGTGTGTGTGTGTGTGTGTGTGTGTGTGTGTGTGTGTGTGTGTTGCCCGCAGCGAACTGTGATTTTGCGATCTGCTGCATATACTCTGGAGTGGTTGGAGCCGCAGAGTGAGAGTGGCATTCGTGGGACAGTAGAGACGGAAGTCTGCAGCAGGAGAGCGCCCAAAGGCTTGTGCCATAATCTGTCCGAGCGGTCTCCAACACACAGCAGTTCAGTTCTGCTTTTTTCTACTTTTTTCCCCATCAAAACAAAACAGTCTCCCTTTTTCCCCAAATTGTATCAAAAGGCTTTGGGGTCCAGACAGATGACTCTCAGGGTCCGGATCCAAACCAGAGTCCGCCAGTTGGTGACCCCTGCTCTAAAGTAATGGTTCCCAATCTGGGGTCACTGGAACATTCAGGTTTCCATGGGAAATTTTGTAATTTTACTTAATTAGTCAAAAAATGAATTTAAAAAAAAGGCAGCTCAGTGGTGCAATGGTTAGCACCGGTGCAGTATCGGTGACCCTTTTGTGCGGAGTTTGCATGTCTGCGTGGGTTTACTCCAGTTTACTCCCACAGGCCAAAGACATGCAGGTTACGTTAATTGGCATCAACTGGAAATTCTAAATTGTCCTTAGGTATGAAGGTATGAATGTAACCCTGCCTCTCGCCTAAAGACGCTGGGAAGGACTCCAGCACCCCCACAACCCAAAAAGGATTAAGCGGTAGAAGATGGATGGATGGACGGTCAAAAAAAATTGCAAATAATATGCTGCTGTTGCGTATGGGTGCATGGGAGCCTACAGAACATATGCACAACAACAGCAAATAATTTGCAATTTTTTGGACCATTTAAGAAGTGAAATTAGAAAATTTTCCACAGAAACCTGAACATTCAACAGACCCCAGGTTGGGAACCACTGCTCTAGAGGGCACTTTAGTATTTCTCCCTTGCCCACGTCTGTCTCAGCCACTGCTCATTAGTGTTAATTTGCAGAAATCAGTGCCACAGATTTGTAGATGACTTTATTCATATTGTCTTCTCATTCTTCCTTAAATGCTACTGTAGCAGACTCGAGCCAGATTGAACTCTGTAATTCCCCTCTCATGAACTTTGCTTCCTCCATTTATTAACTTTTAAGACTGTTTTAACACTGTACAAGATGCATCATCCCTACAGGATCCAAGCATTGTTAGTGGGTGCCATTATGTGCCCCCATCCTCCCCTCCTTTCTCCTCAGCAACACAGACTTTTCACACCAAAGTGTCAAAGGAACTACCTGCATCCCAGCCCCTGACCAACAGTGATCTGTGTGGAGTTTGCATGTTCTCCCCGTGTCTGCGTGGGCTTACTCCGGGAGTTCTTCGGTTTCCTCCCACAGGCCAAAAACATGCAGGTTGGGTTAATTGGAGACTCTAAAGTGGCCCTAGGTGTGAATGTGTGTGTGAATGGTAAAGGGATAGCACCGTACTGTGGCTGCTTCATCCATCCAGGTGGATACCCTCAATTTCCCCTCTGGGGATCAATAAAGTATATATAAAAAAAAAAAAATCTAGGGGGTTTTGTGACTGCAGCTACTGAAGAGACAAGCTGAGATCCACATTGTTCTGTTTGCATTGCTTGTTTGTCATAAATACCTGTGCATGCTTTTCCTCATTATGAATTCTGATAGAGCAGCCAAAATCATGTAGGAATGTTGTTGTAGACAAACTTGTGCCAGTCATATTTACTCATTCCAGCGTCCCTAGCTCTGTGACAATTAAGCATTTCTGAGAGTTACGGCACGTTCAGACGGCCACTGTTTGGTCTGGACCAAAAGGACGAAACAGTGGATTCCACAGATAGTTCAGTTCGTTTGGTGCAGTCTGAACGCGCATTAGAACTCTGGTGGGCACCAAACAAACGAAGTCTGGATCCCCTGAAAACAGGGGTCTCGGTTCTCTTGCAGACGAAGTCTGGTGCGCTGCAGTGTGAATTCAAACGGACTATCCAGTGGACCAAAGGGCGGAAGTTTTCTTCTTCACTGAGATTTTTTCTTCCTGGTCAGTGGTGGTTTCAGCTACAGCGCCCCAAATGAACAGTTGTTGTAACTGCGTGACGTTGTCCAGGCAATTTGGTCTGCTGCAGTGTGAATGCAATCCAAACCAAACAAAGGTGTGAAAATTCTCGGCATGCCCCACCCAGTTGAACCAGGATCCCAGGACTATCCTGGTCTGAATGCAGCCTAAGTCATGTACTCCCTGATTGGTGCAGTGATGTGCGGTGAGGTTTGTGGGTGGTGAGGCATTGACTCTTTCAAAGTCAGATTTAAATATATACGTAAATATTGTTGAAATGCCTGGAATCATTCAGAAATTGCATTTAGATCTACAACACAAATTAGTGGACAAATAATAATATATTTATAATTCTTTATTTTTTATTTTCTCAAGTTATCCTTCCCTGACCGCACGTCACTGGATTGGTGGGTTCACAGTAAAGCCCACCCCTGCATGTGTTCTGCACCCCTTTATCACACACTGAGAACTGAGCCTCACCCTCTTTACCACCTGGCTCCAGGAGAGAGACCTGGGGCCTCATGTATAAAGGATTGTGCAGCTTTCATACTGAAAGATGGCGTACTCACAAAATTTGAAAAGTACATGTGCACAAAAATTTTCAGATTTATAAAACTGTGCGCACACCCAATTCTCCGCTCCTTTACTTTATACGTACATTCCATCTCACGTGAAAAGTCAGAACGCGTGCACGATCTCTTTACTCCGCCTTGGTTCCTCCCACTATTAACTATGTAAATGAAGAAAAACGCCCCTTCTGTCGCTCTTCTATCAGACAGTGATCTTCAATTCTGCGGGAAAGCACAATATAAAAAAATAATAACTTAATGGAGTGTGACACAACCTAAGTTTACCAAGTGGACCGTGTTGCAATAACAGTTCATTCATTAATTTATTTTTTTTTTTATTTCTGTCAGATCATAGCAAGAGAAAAAAGAAAAGGAAAGAGAAAAAGACAACATATTTCAGACAGAAAGAATGTAAGCTGAAGCAACAACTTGTGCCTACACCTCAGTTAATACAGCTGGCTCAGACTCAAATAAAATAAAATGAAATGGTCTGGCATTAAAGTTAAACTCTATAGACAGCTCACTATATGACACTGTGACGGGGGGGGGGGGGGGCTGACACACAAAAAAAATGCTGTGAAAGAAAGCCCTCGGTAATCCACAGACAGATGTGATGTTACTGGTTCAGTTCATTTTATAGCTAGTCTGGAGAAACAGCGATGAACAGACTGCAGCCGCTCTCAGCGATCAGATCACCGGGAGAACTGCCCCTGATCTCCTGTTATCCCAGTGGTGACAATAACCACAAGTAGAGCTCTGAGGACAGAGCTCCTTTTCTGGAACAGACCACCACAGTGGTCAAATTCTACAGATTCAGCCTGCTACCAAGGTGAGGCGTGACTTTCTTGTTCTGGTTAGTTCTGAGTCCCTTAAGAAGCTAAGTTTCTACAGGAGAGGAACTCCTGTGCAACTTTCTTAGGATTAAGACAGCCCAAGAGTAGCATTTTCAGAGATAAACTTGTGCTTACATTGTCCAGAACCTTTTCTGTGACTGCTATTCCTTTTCAAGCATAATGTAAAGTTAACCTGTTTTTCTTTACCAGAATGTTTTTCCCAAATTCCTTTTTCCATAGCCTTACATTATACTCAGCTTTTCTATGGCTATTTCACTAAATAATCATTATTCCAGTCGTACTTCCCATATGCCAGACCTGTAAATATGTAATTACTGTTTCTTCATATACGTATACAAAATTATCCCTGTATTGTCACCTCTGGTTATCTATTCATTTTACAAGCTCCACAGATGCCTGTCTCACTTTGGTTTCTTCATTAAACTACTAAACTGAATTTAAGGCGTGGCTCTCTTTGTCCAAATTTCAGAATTGTTCAGTGTCAAGAAGTGATGCTCAGATTATGAGACTGATCAAATAATTGTCAGTTAAAGTATTAATTAAACTTTCCTTAGTGACTGCCAAATTCTTAAGCTAAGTACGTACCTATCCATGGAGTCCTCATACCTCCAGATAAACTGCAAGTGGTGTCCCCTAGTGTTAGAATGAAATAACGCAATAATTCTTAATAATTATCACTTCGTTATTAGTTATTAAAATAATCATAATCATATAATTATAGTCATTGAATCTCCATTTATTTAATGGTGTCCCTGTGTGACACTACCCTACATGCCTCATAACTTTAAATGCTCTTTGTATTCTCCGCAGTCATCTGGCATTTCACCCCTCCCCAATCATAATCACACCTTTCTCTACCTTCCTCCCTCCCTCTCTCCCCCGTCTGACCCAGCTTTGTGCTCAGCCTTATTCAATTGGTTGTGCACCACCGCCTCAAGTTAACAAGATCAATTCCAACCATTGATTCATCTCTCCACCTGCTGTCACAGTCACAGTCACCTTTCATTCCTTTACATTCTCTAGTGGAACCACTCACTGTATCGCATCAGTTTCTGTGTTGCCTCTTTCATATTTTAGAGCTTTTTTAAAACAAAACAAAAAAAAAAAACAACTGGCATTTTAAAAGAGATCAGATGAGTCAGACTTGCTTCTGTGGGACATTTTGTCCTTCACAGTGTTAAGGCTGACCTTTGGAGTAGCCTATTGTAGTTTCGCTTTGATCAATAAAGACATTCAACATCCCCACTGATGCTCCTCTGAAAATAGGAAGATAGAAGATTCTTCATAACAACGTGTCATGTTTTCCATCCTTGTAAACTTTTGAAACCCTTTGAGGTTTAATCAATATTGCAGGTCTGTCTTTGGCTGCAGTGTAGATTTCCTCTTCCATGAAAACAGAACTATAATACAGTTGTAAGCAAACTAAATAAGAGAAAAAAAAAGAAAACCCTTACAGCACACCATTTGACAAAGCTCAAACATGTTTCTGTTGGGACTCACACCCATATTGATTTTGTCAAATAAACTGATGGAGGAGGAGGGCAGACAAGCCAGGGCTGCATCCATGAATAGTCAGGGGAGGTGGACGTGTTGGACATGTGTTCAAGGAAGGTCATTGGGGTGGACGGATATGTGGGGCATGGAGGACCAGCGAATAAAGTTCCTCTTATGCGCCACATACGATGTCCTGCCAACACCGGTAAACCTCCACCGTTGGGGGCTGGTTGAGAATCCAGGTAGTATGCTGTGTGGAAAGCCGGCAAGTCTTGAACATGTGTTGTCATCATGCCAAGCTAGTCTGGTGAATGGCAAGTTCAGATGGAGGCATGATCAGTTATTGTCTGAGCTTGCCATAGGTCTGAAGGTGGAGAGGAGGAAGATCCATAATGCCACCAGGATGAGAGGGCCCCGCCTGATTAGGTTTGTTAGGGCAGGGGAAACCTCTAGTGGGACACAAACAAGTGTAGGAATCCTGGCATCTGCTGCTGACTGGGACATGAGAGTCAACCTCAGGAGACAACTTAAGTTTCCAGAGGAGATTACACTATCAACCCTCAGACCAGACATAGTTTTGTGGTCTAGAGCATCAAAACAAGTGGTCCTTCTTGAACTGACTGTGCCATGGGAGGAGAGGATGGAGGAGGCCCATGAGAGGAAACTTGGGAAGTACCAACCCCTCATTTACGAGTGTCAGCAGAGGGGAGGGCGGGCGTGGAACTTGCCAGTGGAAGTGGGCTGCCAAGGATTTCCTGGGCAGTCACTCTGGGGTGGCTTGTCCAGACTCGGAATTAAAGGTTGCAACAGAAGAAGGCTAGTGGCTAATATCACCAAGTCAGCCGAGGCAGCATCAAGATGGCTGTGGCTGAAGCGCTGCGAGCGTTGGAACAACCCATTGGGCACAAAGGAAACATCTTAGAGCAGTGGTGGTGGAACCCACGGGGCCGAGGGGGCTGCCTTAGGATGTTGGGGCCGGCTGTCAAGCCCTCTGGAGGTGTTGTGGGCTAATTGACGAAACACCGATGAAGGAGGGTACCCACCTGATGACCCTAAGAAAGCACCATGGGCCCACGCCACAAGGCTCAGCCATTCTACTTGCAAAGCATAAGTGCTGGCCATCATCCTCAAGAACATGGTTGGGAGGCTACCCAGCCATTGAGGTGAGAGCGATGGATTCATCGTATTATAGACTTTTCCATCTGGCAACACAGTGACTACTAGGAAAGACTAGTTGGCAACCATGGAAGAATGGTGACAGCAAGGACAGACTGCTGGCATTTGGGAAAGACCAGAACCAGGGGTGTTGCGGCTCGGCAGGCCAAAACACATCCTCTGTGAGGAGGAACCCTCAGCATTCGCTATGGACAAGTATGTGATAAGATACCCCCAAGGTTGGGCAAGAGCGGGGGAGAATGATTGACCAACAGGACGGACTATGGCATTGACTTTGGAAAGTGTAAACCCTACATTGGCACAGGCTGACATTACAACTGCAGTTTGCACATGCGGGAAAGTCTGTAAGAATATGAAAGGCCTTCAGATTCATCAGGCAAAGATGGGTTGCCTACACTCTAGTAGTGTGCAACGCGCAGGGCAACCTGGTGAGACAGAGGAGAGGCTGGGACCGGTAGCCAACCACAGTACCCAGAATCTCCAGGCACATAGTAGAGAGTGCATGGGCAACACCACCTCTGATGTATCGGCGGGGGAATTATATGGGCAGAGTGGGAACATCAAGCAGCAACTTCAAGATAGCCACAAGGCAGTGAAGCAGGCAATCAACTGGCCAGCAGCTCAAGCAAAGAAGGAGTGGGAGAGATTTGACTGTGAAGTGGATGAGGTGTTGGAGCATGTTCTGGCAGGGGAGTTGAATTGGAAAATGAAGGCAATGGCGAGGATAATCTGGAGCTTTGGTGCTGAGCGTTTGGGAGTGAAACAAACAAGTCCCTTTCATTTAAGACCTGCACAACAGGGGGAAAACCATAGGATTAAGGAGATTAAACAACTTTGTGGTGATCTCCGGAGGCTCAGGAAAAGATTCATGCAAGCTGAAGAGGAGGAGAAACAAGCTTTGAAGGAGATCTCGGTCACTCTGAGGGAGCGCATTAAAACCTTACATTGAGCAGAGTGCCACAGAAAAGACCAAAGACGCCGGGCTAAGCAAAGGAAGCAGTTTACCAAAAATCCATTTTCCTACTTGTCTAAGCTCCTGGGGGACAAGCGATCTGGCTGACTCCAGGCATCAAGACAACAGGTAGAGGAGTACCTCTCCAGCATGCATAGTGATCCAGAAAGGGGCGCAGAACTGGAGATTAAGGAGGCCTTGATGACCCTTGATGGGCCAACATCCATGTTTGTTGAGCAAGAACCTTCATGGAAGGAGGTCAATGACTTCCTGAAAAGGGCAAAGGCTTGCACAGCACCAGGGCCTAATGGGATCCCATACAAGGTGTACAAACAGTGTGAGAGACTGAGAAGGAGGCTCTGGAAGCTGTTGAAGATGGTGTGGAGGGCAAATCACCTACCGGATGAGTGGCTCATTGCAGAGGGGTGTTTTATCCCCAAACAGGAAAGCTCATCGGATATCAAACAGTTCCGCACCATTTCCCTTCTGAATGTAGAAGGAAAGATATTCTTTGGAATTTTGGCAAGCAGGCTCACCAACTTTTTGGTGAGCAATAAGTATATTGATACTTCCGTTCAGAAGGGGGGAGTCCCAGGAGTTCCAGGGTATGTGGAGCACACAAGTGTCATCTCAAAGATAATTCAGGATGCAAAACACAATTATGGAGATCTTGCAGTTCTGTGGCTTGATACTGTCGTCGTTGGCCTCCGTCGGTCTATGATGACCATGGAAGAGAATCCTAGATGTCTACTTTGCTGGAACAGTACCGCCTGTGGCTGAACAGGCCGATGCATGAATGACAGTCCCTGCCACACAGGTCACACTTGTGGATGGTCTCCGTGCTGCTGGGTCTGTGGCGGTTCTTCCTGTGGGTCCTTTTTTCATCTGCTGCAGCAGTCAGTTTTTCTTCACCCGCCTTGAGCTGTCTGGTCAGGGTGCCTCTCCATTTGGAGCGGTCCGTTGCGAGGTCCTCCCAACGCTCTGTGTTGATCTCCAGGGTCTTCATATCTCTCTTGCAGACGTCTCTGAAGCGCAGCTGTAGGCGGCCAGCGACTCTCCTGCCAGTCGCCAGTTCTCCGTAGAGGACGTCTTTGGGGATTCTGCCATCCCCCATACGGTGAACATGGTCTAGCCAGCGGAGCCTGCACTGCCTGAGCAGAGTGAACATGGAGGGAAGACCGGCGCGGGACAGGACTTCTGTGTTGGGCACTTTGTCCTGCCAGGATATGTCCAGGATGCGGCGAATGCAGCGCAAGTGGAAGGAATTCAGTCTCTTTTCCTGCCAGGTGTATGTTGTCCACGTCTTGCTCCCATAGAGCAGTGTGCTGATGACATAGGCGTTGTAGACTGCCATCTTCGTCTTGACAGAGAGTTTGGGATTCTCCCACATACGTGTGGTGAGGCGAGCGAGAGTGGAGGCTGATTTTCCAATTCTCTTGTCGATCTCTGTATCAAGGGAGAGGTTGCTGCTGATCGTGGACCCCAGATACGTGAACTGATTCATGATCTCCAGCTTGTAGTCGTCGATGGTGATGGTTGGTGGTGCTTCAGTGCCTTGCGCCAAGACGTTAGTCTTCTTCAGGCTGATGGTAAGCCCGAAGTCCATGCATGCCTGGGAGAAGTGGTCCATCAGGGTCTGAAGCTCCTGCTGTGTGTGGGTCGCGACTGCAGCGTCGTCTGCGAACAGCATATCTCTGATTAGAGCCTCACGTACTTTGGTTCTGGCTTTCAGGCGGGTGAGGTTGAAAAGCCTGCCGTCAGAACTTGTATGCAGGTAGATTCCCTCTGTTGCTGTGCTGAAGGCATGCTTCAGGAGCATAGCAAAGAAAATCCCAAAGAGGGTTGGCGCGAGTACACAGCCCTGTTTCACTCCGCTGTGTAAACTGAATGGCTCTGAGACGTTGCCATCATACTGCACCATCCCCTGCATGTTGGTGTGAAATGATTCGATGAGGCTTTGCAACTTTGGTGGGCATCCTATCTTTGGCAGGATTTTGAAAAGGCCCTCTCTGCTGGCCAGATCAAAAAGCTTTGGTGAGGTCGATGAAGGCGACGTACAGGGGCATGTTCTGTTCTCTGCACTCCTCCTGGAGTTGGTGGATGGAGAATATCATGTCCCCCGTCGATCACCCAGCACGGAAGCCACACTGAGGCTCGGGGTAGACACGTTCGGCAAGCTTCTGTAGACGAACGAGGACAACTCGTGCGTAGACTTTGCCAACAATGCTGAGGAGGAAGATGCCCCTGTAGTTGTTGCAGTCGCTTCTCTCCCCTTTATTTTTGTAGAGGGTGATGATCTTGGCGTCCCTCATGTCCTGTGGTACGGCACCTTCCTGCCAGCACTGGCAGAGGACGTCATGCAATGGCAGCAGTAGGGCGGTCTTGCAGTGCTTGATCAGGTCAGGGGGTATGCCGTCGTTGCCAGGTGCCTTGCCAGCAGCCAAGCTATCAATGGCCTTGCTGAGTTTGTCGATGGTTGGTTCGGCGTCAAGTTCATCCATGGATGGCAGGCAATCGATGGCATCAAGGGCTGACGGTGTCACGGTGTTCTGTCTGGAGTAGAGGTCGGAGTAGTGCTCCACCCATCTCTCCATCTGCTTGTTCTTTTCTGTGATCATCTCCCCAGTGGAGGATTTGAGGGGGGCCGTCTTGCTCTGAGCCGAACCAAGTGCTTTCTTGATGCCGTCGTACATACCACGGATGTTCCCTGTTATGGCAGCGGTTTGAATGTCTTGGCTGAACTGAGTCCAGTACTCGTTGGTGCAGCGCCGAACAGTCTGCTGAACTTTGCTTCTCGCAGCCCTGAGGATCTGGAGATTCTTCTCGTTTGGGTACTTCTTGTACTCAGCAAGTGCTGAGCGCTTGGCTTCAATGACGGGGGTCATCACGGTCGACTTGGCATCAAACCAGTCCTGTGACTTCGAGGTCTTCCTCCCAAAGATAGCCAAGGCTGTGCGGTGGATGATGTTTCGCAGCTCTTCCCACTTCTGCTTTACAGACTCTCCTTCTTGTGGTTCACCAAGTTTCTTCACAAAGGTGGAGGCAAACTGCTCGACAAGTTCTGGTTGGGCCATCTTGCTGGTGTCAATCCGTGCCTTTCCAGGCTGTCTGGCGCGGTGGAATTTCTTCAGCTGCAGCTTGACCTTGCAACACACCAATGAATGGTCTGTGTTGCAATCTGCACTCTGGAATGAGCGAGTGATTAGCACGTTCTTCAGCGAGGTGCGCCTGGTCAGGATCAAGTCCAGCTGGTGCCAGTGCTTTGAGCGTGGATGTCGCCAGGAAACCTTGTGTTGGGGCTTGGTCTTGAAGAACAAGTTTGTGATGCACAGATCATGATGTGTGCAGAACTCGAGCAGCCGCTGTCCATTGTCGTTCATTCTACCCACGCCGAATGGTCCAAGACAGGAGGGCCAGGAGTCGTGGTCAGCACCCACTCTGGCATTGAAGTCTCCAAGGAGAATGAGTTGTTCAGAGTTGGGGATGATCCTGACAGTTGTTGTGAGATTCTCGTAGAACTCATCTTTTGCCTCTGGTGTGGCTGTCAGTGTTGGGGCATACACACTGACGAGGGTGACTGGGCCTTGAGTGGTGTTAAGGCGGAAGGTGAGGAGTCATGCAAAACCATTGCTGCCCGGTTCCACCATCTTCAGCAAGGAGTTCTTCACTGCAAAGCCCACTCCGTGTTCCCTGTGTTCGTCGCTTCCCTTTCCCTACCAGTAGAACGTGTAGTCCTTCTCTCTCATTGTGCTTGCATCAGCCAACCGTGTTTCCTGGAGAGTGGCGATATCCACTTCCAGTCTCTTCAGCTCATTATTGATGACAGCAGTCTTCCTGGTGTCGCTGATGTCCTTGAGATTAGCAGCGAGTCCTGTCATCATAGTGCAGACATTCCAAGTTCCCAGTTTTAGAGTTGGTCTCTTTTGTTTTGTTGTCTTGCCTGGTGCGAAGGTTCTCAGCCTGCCGTTCGGACTTCACCTCATCCCCATGCACCCAATAAGGAAGGCAGGCTGTGATGGGACAACACCTTATTGGCTGGGGGCTGCCCAGTTTGAGGCGGGCGGTAGCTGTCCAGTGAGATCAAATGATCCCTCCCACCATCGGGAACAACCCCTGGCGCCACGCTCTACGCCAGTTGAGCGGTAGCTTATAACTGGTAACTGTCATTCCCCGTGTTTTGTCTACGCGGAAGGCAAAGCTGGAGTGTCCTCTCCAGTGATCCAGTGTTCTACCTTCCAGCATTGGGCATTGGTAGGATTCAAGCCTGGGCAGGAAGATATGGAAGACAAGATGTTGCCCATACAGCATGTCCCCCCTCTCCATGTCACTGATGAATCCAAAGGAACAGCAGAGCTGCTACAGTTTGGCACCAGCGCCGTCGCAGGAGCTGCCAGAACAATGTTGAGCACAACAGAGAACTGCCTTAGGGACTCCGACTCTGGATTTTTCCTCAGGGTTGACTCCCAAAGCCTTTCCCGTGATCAAGTATGCCGCAAGGCAGTGGAGGTTTGAAATCAGGGTTTACCTTCCCCTAGATGGGCTACCTTCCCAGGTTAACGGGCCACCATCTACCTGAAGCATCTGGTTTTAAGGCGCCAGAAATCCGCCCTCGCCCCTTCTCCTTTTAGTAAAAGCAGTTCCGCTGGGCTTAGAAACTAAACCACACGGGCAGGCTAGGAGTTGGACTTAGTTGTCAGAGGCTTTTTGAGACGCACGCCATAAGGAACATTTTATAAGCACTGGGAGCTTAACCCCAGTGCCGCTCCTAGCTATGACAACCTTGGAACCTACCAGATGAACAATTGATACTGTATATCCAATGCATATGGAACCATCCCCACAGGCCGGTGGAGCTCACACTACAAGCGTACCATGTCCCAGGCAAAGTTCCGCATCTCTTGCAAGAGTACTTTAACCGCTTTAAGATGCA
Source organism: Pholidichthys leucotaenia (assembly GCA_020510985.1). NCBI lineage: Eukaryota > Metazoa > Chordata > Actinopteri > Cichliformes > Pholidichthyidae > Pholidichthys > Pholidichthys leucotaenia. Next base: position 283,732,374 of record CM035847.1, on the reverse strand, counting down.
GTTCACCTGTGGGGGCTTTACCACCAGCTGGCAGCAGTTGGAGAAAGGCATTGTTACTGGATGCACAATTTCAGTCATTCTGTTTGCAGCTGCAATGAACGTCTTGTCAGTGGAGAAGCCTAGAAGAGGTGCAGTTTTGGCAAGTGGTATTCAGCATTCTCCAGTTAAAGCATTCATGGATGACCTGACAATAACTGCGAGATCATTTCCAGAGGGGCGGTGGATTCTGGAGGATCTTTGCAAGATTATTACAGGCGCTAGGATGGAATTTAAGCCATCAAAGTCACAGAGTCTCGTGCTAAGGAAAGGATGCATCCAGGACCGGTCCCGCTTTAGGACTGGAGAAGAACTTATCCCTACTGTTAGCCAGAGACCCATTTGAGCTTGGGTTAATAGTATAGAGCAGAACTGAATGACAGAGAGTGTGAAGGAGATGCTTGGACAGGCTGAGGCGTGGCTGCGAACCTTGGATAGGAGTGGGCTCCCTGGTAGATTTAAATTTTGGGGCTACCAGCATGGGGTGCTTCCAAGACTCCGTTGGCCACTGCTTATGTATGAGGTGCCATTAACAACAGTCGAAGCCCTGGAAAGGCGGATTAACACCTTTCTTCGAAGATGGCTGTCAGTACCCAAAAACTTCTCTTCAATTGGCCTGTACAGCTCAGAAAGCAAGCTGCAGCTCCCAATTACATCAGTCGTTGAAGAATTTAAGGTGGCCAAAGCCCGGCAGGGGATAATGCTGCGTGACAGCAGTGATCAACTTGTGCGTCAAGCAGATATTACCAACCGCACAGGACAAAAGTGGGTAGTAAGTAAGGCTGCGGCAGATGTAGAAGAAAGGCTACGCCACAAGGACATTGTGGGGACAGTCAATCAAGGTTGGCTGGGTCTAGGAGTCATAACCAGGGCAAGGTGGAGGGAGGCAGATACCAAAGGCCGCCGTAGTCTAGTCCAAGAAGAGCTTCGCATGATGGAGGAGGAAGGCAGACAAGCCAGGGCTGCATCCATGAATAGTCAGGGTTGGTGGACGTGTTGGACAGGTGTTCAAGGAAGGTCATTGGGGTGGACGGATATGTGGGGCATGAAGGACCAGCGAATAAAGTTCCTCTTATGCGCCACATATGATGTCCTGCCAACACTGATAAAACTCCACCGTTGGGGGCTGGTTGAGAATCCAGGTCGTATGCTGTGTGGAAAGCCGGCAAGTCTTGAACATGTGTTGTCATCATGCCAAGCTAGTCTGGTGGACGACAAGTTCAGATGGAGGCATGATCAGATATTGTCTGAGCTTGCCGTAGGTCTGGAGGTGGAGAGGAGGAAGATCCATAATACCACCAAGATGACAGGGCCCCACCTGATTAGGTTTGTTAGGGAGGGGAAACCTCTAGTGGGACACAAACAAGTGTAGGAATCCTGGCATCTGTTGCTGATTGGGACATGAGAGTTGACCTCAAGAGACAACTTAAGTTTCCAGAGGAGATTACACTATCAACCCTCAGACCAGACATAGTTTTGTGGTCTAGAGCATCAAAACAAGTGGTCCTTCTTGAACTGACTGTGCCATGGGAGGAGAGGATGGAGGAGGCCCATGAGAGGAAACTTAGGAAGTACCAACCCCTCATTTACAAGTGTCAGCAGAGGGGATGGCGGGCGTGGAACTTGCCAGTGGAAGTGGGCTGCCGAGGATTTCCTGGCCAGCCACTCTGGAGTGGCTTGTCCAGACTCGGAATTAAAGGTTGCAACAGAAGAAGGCTAGTGGCTAAAATCACCAAGCGAGCCGAGGCAGCATCGAGATGGCTGTGGCTGAAGCGCTGCGAGTGTTGGAACAACCCATTGGGCACAAAGGAAACATCTTAGAGCAGTGGTGGTGGAACCCATGGGGCCGAGGGGGCTTCCTTAGGACGCTGGGGCCAGCTGTCAAGCCCTCTGGAGGTGTTGTGGGCTAATTGACGAAACACCGATGAAGGAGGGTACCCACCTGATGACCCTAAGAAAGCACCATGGGCCCAAGCCACAAGGCTCAGCCATTCTACTTGCAAAGCATAAGTGCTGGCCATCATCCTCAAGAACGTGGTTGGGAGGCTACCCAGCCATTGAGCTGAGAGCGATGGATTCATCGTATTATAGACAAACAAATTTGCATTGCTTTTGTTAGAGCTCAGAATGAATCCATTAAAGGTCCCACTGACTAAAATGTGGTGCATTTATGGGTTTTAAATGTCTAATGCTGTCATGAATGCCCCTTTGGGGCAGAGAGAAACGCATCACACGCTGGCCGTGAGTTTGCAACATTTCATGAAAAAACATAAAGACATACACAACACTTATGAAAAAGAGAATACAGGTCGGCAAAAAATAGTTAAGGCTAAGGTGAGCATGATCGCCGGCTAACCTGGAAACAAACACTAGGAACAGGCAGCAAAAATAGCCTAACTAAGGCGAGTTTGATCGCCAGCCAACTTGCAAATAACCAGTAATACATGAAGCGTGAGACAGAGCACTTACGTACATGTAGGGAAAACGGCTTGAGAGTAGGAGGCTACACCAAACAATGGTGAAACCCCCTTAAAATAGGCAGCAGCACAATTAACGCAATCCATCACGGATGTGGGCACCTGAGCGAGCAGGAGAAGGTGACCTAATTAGACACTCGCCCACAGCTGAGAACTGGGAACAGACTGGGTGAAAGGTGAGTGTGTCTGGGAGAGGAGGCAGGAGGCTTGTGACATAAAACCAAAATAAACTGACAAGAAAATAACAACAGACAGAAAATACACAAAAATACATAGAGAGCCTGAGCTCTGGCTCAGACTCATAACAAATGCTTTCTTGGATCATATGATTAAAGTAAAAATATTAAAATCTTCTCAAAATCTGTCTTCTTGAATCAACATCAAGAAGACAGAGTGCCTTTATCAACCACCAAAGTTCCAATTATCAACATCACTACCAGAAGAGATCAGCATTGGTACAGAGCCACTAGTCAAGTGCAAGACTTCCAAGTACCTAGGGAGTACCGTTTCAGAGAATGCTGGGTTGGAGGATGAACTATCTCTCAGAATGGGAAGAGCGAGCGCTGTGTTTGGAAACTTGAGGGAGAGACTGTGGAACAATCAACATGTGTCTATCCATGTGAAATGCAAAGTGTACAGAGCAACAGTACAGCTACTCTATTGTATGGTGCCGAAACTTGGACTGTCTACAGAGTGCAGGTGAAGAAACTCCGCACGTACATGATGAGACACCTTCGAGCCATAATGAACATCTCATGGAAAGACAAGATAACCAACATAGAAGTGTTGAAACGAGCTGGTCTACCATCAATGGAGGACATGCTAATACAGATGAACCTGAGATGGCTCGGACATGTTGAGAGGATGGACCACCAGCATCTCCCTCGGCAGTTACTCTACTCACAGTTATGCGAAGGCAAGCGCAGTCAGGGTAGACCAAGGCTCAGATTTAAAGACACTGTAAAAAGAAACTTGGAGAAGTTGGACATAGACAGGAGTTCCTGGCAGCAGAAGGCTAAGGACAGAGCTGTGTGGAGGAATCTGATCAGACCTAAATGAAACAGTCATTGTCGCCCACGACAGACTGCTCTGATGATGATGATGATTAAAATCTCTCTTTAAATTTCTGAGCCCAAGGTGTTAGTGTCAGAGCTAACAGTGCCATAATTGAGTTAGCTTACTATGCACAGGTTTTACTGTTATTTTTTTCAATTCCACTCACACACTAGACATTACTGTTCCTACCTGGTTCATTAATTCACAGTCAACAATATATCTTGTATCATTCTGGCTTATTTATTTTTGGCTTATTGTATTTTTGGCATGATGGCAGATCGAACCATTAGCATTAGCTTGGCTTGACAATCAGAGTCGGCCTGTCTAATTGCATTATAGCTCTCCTTGGTGGGCAGAAGCTGACAATCAGGCTGTCTAGCGGTAACTCAAATGTCTGATTGCAACTGGTTTTGATCTTTATTTTATGCAAATTGTATCCACCCTTACTAGAGTCCTTGTTCATCCACCAACAGTTGACCATATATGTCATTCTTAGATGTTATTTTAACTTATTTTACTAAAGTTCACTGTGGCAGGGACCAGAAGCAGCTAGCTGCTGTTAGGCTGTATTTATGCTCCACCTCTGCTCTGCATCTATGATGTGTTTAAACTTTGGACAAGGCCACTGCGCACGTGACTGTATATATGATTCATTTTTGCATCTACTAGGCCAAGGGTTTGTGGCATGCACGTAACCATTTGTAGGTCCACCCCAACCCGAAAGGTAGCCTAAATGGGCTGACATACCAGTTTGTTCACCGGCTAGATAAAAGAAGAAAAACAAGAACCATTTTAGCAACAACATTAGTGACTGCACGAAGGAGAGAAAGGAAACTCATGTGTTGACTGCTTTTACCACTAATCATTCTTTTTTCTATTTTCGTCTTGTCACATTTTTTTCTTTTTAAATTTGTCTTCTTCTTCGTCTCTGTATGCTGTGTCGGTAGCACCACCTGTTGAATGGGAGGTTGGATTTGGCACATGCATAGTCAGTGTGCCCAGACAATGCAGCCAGATGCTCAGCCACAGAGGGGCTCTGCAGACCCCAGAAGAATGGAGACGATGATGAGATTTACATCCCACAAGCTTCATGCTCAAGCAGACATGCAAAGAGGAGGTGGAATATAAACAGGCCATAAGAAGTTTCTCATTCACTCATTCACAAATGTTTCTGTACTTCAGGGACGGGTCATATTCTATCAACCACTGAAACTACACAGTCCTGTGCAAAAGTAATGCTTTATTTCATTCTTTAAGACGATTTGCGTTAGCTGGCTCAGGCTGTATTAGTTAGCCAGGCTAGAGTTAGTCAGCTAAGATTACCAATATCATAAGTGATGAAAGAGGAAGGGTGGGGTGGACTGGGGCTCATCAACATTGAAAGAGATGCACTGAAACAAGCTGTTCTGGGGAAGGCTGCAAAAAATGATTCATGATGATGCTGCATTAATTAATTAATTAATTAAAGGCAATTTGACCAAAGTATGCTGCAGACATTTCATTCAGACCTGTGGGAGCTGTCATCATGTAGAAAAACTGCAGTCAATCGAAATTTTGAGTCAAATATTTGAAGTCTTTTACCACAAAGTGCCATGGGCAACCTCTGACCAGCAGAAGAGACAGACTCTGACGCAGGCAGGACTTCAGTTTAACTGGGTTTATTTTCCCCAAAACAAAAAATAAAAAGCAGCACGGGGGCTGAACATAAAGCGAGCCGTGAAAGGCTGAAAACTCACAGAAACAGGCACAATCACAGGAACGGGAGTCAGAGGGAAATCCATGGAATAACGTCACACCAAATGAACGCAGACAAGGACATATACAGGGAAACAGATGATCAGGGGAAACACGAGACAGCTGGGGATAGTAATCAGGGATTAATCAGCAACACATGAGGAGAAATGGCTATGACTACGGAAGACATTAGGAACTGAGCATGATAGAAAAGAGAGTACACGGAACACACACACACGAGACTTGTACAGACAACCAAGGCGAGACACAGAACCACAACAGTTGGTAATGAGGATCACATGACAGACTGAGGAGCAGGGAAGACAATAAGAATCACAGAGGACCCAGGGGAGACACAGAAGGCAAAACACAGGCAAATAATCATAATAATAACACAAACTGGGTATGATCCTAGGACTCAGCCCAGACCATGACACAAAGTTGCCATTGAAAATAAAAGAAAGGTTACATTTTTCTGGGTTCAGACCAAATAATGGCAGTAAAACGTGTCCTGGCAAATTCTTGGTTCCTTCTTTTGAAGGATACTTAGTAGACAGATGACTTGCACTAAAAAAATGTACTATTGTTGAGTGAAGGGGGAATATCTATTTAAACTCAATATACTGTACATTTAAGACAGTCTTCTTCATTTTAGTTTTGACCAGCTTCTTAAAATATGTTATCAACTAGTACAAGTTTGACATTTAACCATTTATAATGGTGTGAAAAAGTGTTTGCCCCCTTCCTGATTTCTCTTTTTTTTTTGTATGTTTGTCACATTTAAATGTTTTAGATCATCAAACAAATTTAAATATTAGACAAAGATAACACAAGTAAACATAAAATGCAGTTTTTAAATGAAGGTGTTTATTATTAAGGGGAAAAAAATCCAAACCTACATGGCCCTGTATGAAAAAGTGATTGCCCCCTAAACCTAATAACTGGTTGGGCCACCCTTAGCAGCAACAACTGAAATCAAGCATTTGCAATAACTGGCAATGAGTCTTTTACAGCACTGTGGAGGAATTTTGGCCCACTTATCTTTGCAGAATTGGTGCAATTCAGCCACACTGGAGGGTTTTTGAGCCTGAACCGCCTTTTTAAGGTCATGCCACAGCATCTCAATCAGTTTCAGGTCAGGACTTTGACTAGGCCACTCCAAAGTCTTCATTTTGTTTTTCTTAAGCCATTCAGAGGTGGACTTGCTGGTGTGTTTGGATCATTGTCCTGCTGCAGAACCCAAGTGCGCTTCAGCTTGAGGTCACAAACAGATGGCCGGACAGTCTCCTTCAGGGTTTTTTGCTAGTCAGCAGAATTCATGGTTCCATTTACCACAACAAGTCTTCCAGGTCCTGAAGCAGCAAAACAGCCCCAGACCATCACACTACCACCACCACATTTTACTGTTGGTATGATGTTCCTTTTCTGAAATGCTGTGTTACTTTTATGCCAGATGTCATGGGACACACACCTTCCAAAAAATTCAACTTTTGTCTTGTCAGTCCACAAAGTATTTTCCCAAAGTCTTGGGGATCATCAAGATGTTTTCTGGCAAAACTGAGATGAGCCTTTATGTTCTTTTTTGCTCAGCAGTGGTTTTCGTCTTGGAACTCTGCCATGCAGGCCATTTTTGCCCAGTCCCCTTCTTATGGTGGAGTCATGAACACTGACCTTAACTTTTTAAAGTTAATATACATGATCATGACATCAGTTTAGCTACAGAATTCAAATACCTTGGCATTGTACTAGATCCTCAACTCAAATTTAATCTTCATATAAAGAAAATTTCAAAAACAGTAAAAAAAAATCTGAACTGCTTTAAATTAATTAGATATTACATACCTTACGAAGCAGCTGCACTGTATATGCATTCTATGGTTTTTTCTCATATATCATACTGTTTGACAGTCTGGGCTCAAGCAGCCCCTTCCACAATAAGACATATAGGTTCATTATATAATCAAACCCTAAAAATCTTGGACAAAAAGCCCATTAGGTGGCATCACTGTAATGTTTTAAAAAAATACAACCTATTGAGTTTTGAGAGCTTCATTGACCTCTGTCTTCTGAAATTAACGTTCAAATGTTTCCATAAATCAGCACCCGAGCCACTTGCTGGTTTCGTCCAAAGACAGGACAGCAGCAGAGCCACCAGGAGTTCTGTTAACAATAACTGTAAAATATTCCACCGCAGAACCACATTTGGACAAACAGCTTTCTCTATAAAGGGCAGTCACATCTGGAACACAATGCCAAATGAAATTAAAATAATAACGGACTTTAAAACATTCACTAAAAATGTTAAAAACTGGCTGAAAAATAAACAAGAATGTACTCATGTATGAATTATTTGTCTGCAAAGTGAGAGTGAATGAAGGGAAGGAATAAATGTGTTTGTTTATAGTGAGTGACGGAGGGAGGAAGGCCTGAAATAGGCAAATGTGAGTTATGTTATATGTGTTAAATGTGAGTCAGGCTGTTATATTTGTGTATTTATAATATTTATGTTAAAGGTGAGTCAGGCTGTTATATTTGTGTATTTATAATATTTATAATATTTATAATTGTGTATTTATAATTTTTCTGCATTGATGTATGTGGTTATTGTGTATATTTTTATCTTGATTCTTTTTTCTAAAGCCCATCCAGGGACAAGAGTTGCAAATTAGCTAATAGCTATACACTCTATGTGCAACACATCAGATTGATTGTCTTTGATTAATTGTCTATGTTTATTGCACTGTCCCTGTCAAATAAACTAATCTACTACTAACTGAGGCAAGTGAGGCCTGCAGTTCTCTGGATGTTGTTGTGGGGTCTTTTGTGACCTCTTGGATGAGTTGTCACTGCGCTCTTGGGATAATTTTGGTTGGCCGGCCACTCCTGGGAAGGTTCACCACTGTTCCATGTTTTCGCCATTTGTGGATAATCGCTCTCACTGTGGCTTGCTGGATTCCCAAAGCTTTAGAAATGGCTTTATAACCTTTTCCAGACTGATAGATCTCGGTTACTTTTTCTCATTTGTTCCTGAATTTCTTTGGCTCACAGCATGATGTCTAGCTTTTGACAATCTTTTGGTCTACTTCACTTTGTCAGGTAGGTCCTATTTAAGTGATTTCTTGACTGAGAACAGGTGTGGCAGTAATCAGGCCTGGGTGTGGCTAGATAAATTGAACTCAGCTTTCCAAAGATGTGATAAACCATAGTTACCTCCGCCAGGCCGAAAAGGCCAGGAGGAGGTTATGTTTTTGCCAGGGTTTGTCTGTGTGTTTGTTTGTCTGTCTGTCTGTCTGTCTGTCTGTCTGTCTGTCTGTTGGTTAGCAAGATAACTCAAAAAATCTTGGACGGATTTCCATGAAACTTTCAGGCGTTGTTGGAAATGGTACAAGGAAGAACTGATTAAATTTTGGGGGTGATCCGGTTCACCGTCTGGATACAGGAATTTTTTAAAGCATTTTTCATTCAACACTGTGACATACAGCCATTTTCAACATGTGCGCAGGCGCAATGGAGGGTGCTGGTCGTCGTGTCTGCAACACAAACTCTGCGTTCTTCAACGTTTTAGGCACAAAAGGACGCGGAAAACACTGCTGGCCTGGGCCTGCCAGCGTGCCTGTGTTTGCGTGCAACTGCAAAACCTCACACGGGCAGCTGTCCGCCAACGGATTCTTTGGCAGAAATTCCCCGGCCAGCCATAGGAGCTGCGCATTTGGCAGAAATTCACCGGCCAGCCATAGGCGCTGCGCAAAAACGAGCTTTCTGCCGGCGAAGCTTCTAAATTCTCGTTTGCCGCGGAGCGCAACCCCCCAAAAAATAATATTGTAGCGAACTCAATATGAGCACCCTACTTGGCTTGCCAAGTGGGTTGACCCTATTGGCGACACAGGTAGAGTGCGGGACTCCGGAGCGGGAGGCGTGAGTTCGAACCTCCCGGTGGGACGTCGCCATGTCGAGCAGCACGTTACAATATAATATAAAACCCACGGCAACCTGTCTACCCAATTTGCATCCGTCAGTGGAGGAGATGGACACAACAGCAACACTTTAGTTTATTACCTCCGCCAAGGAGGCAATGCTTTTACTACTGAACCACTAATCCTATCACTATCAGATTGATTGTCATTGATTAATTGTGTGTTTATTGCACTGTCCCTGTCAAATAAACAAATAATCATTGTGAATCCAATTGCTAGTCATATGTTTACATGCTCAAGGAATCTGAAAACGTACACACAAACACTGTATGGGGGGAATTGTGGCGCTTGGCGGAGGTCTGCGCTCTCCGAGTGCTTTTCTAGTTAATTTATGTTTTAATGGGGGAGGGGGGCAATCACTTTTTCACACAGGGCCATGTAGGTTTGGATTTTTTTCACCCTTAATAATAAACACCTTCATTTAAAAACTACATTTTGTGTTTACTTGTGTTATCTTGGTATAACCTTTAAACTTGTTTGATGATCTGAAACATTTAAGTGTGACAAACACACAGGGGGCAAACACTTTTTCACACCACTGTATGTTGTAAACATTTAAATTTTACATACTAACCCCACAAATCATTTCTCAGACTGTAAAACTTATATCCCTTGGCTTTCAATTTCAACCACTGGTTCACTGGGTACTATACCACTGTGTTTTGTTAATCCCATGAAGACATTTATACTATATACTGCCATTTCATTGTACAACTGTCCATACAATTGTATTTGCTCTAATCTACACTGATGTCTTTTGTTTTGGGTTTAATCACACATTAAGCCATCAAGGTTGAATTTTACTGAGACGAGCAAGTCTCAGATCAGAAACAAAAAAAGGTCATGGTTGAGTCAGCAGCTGGTTCATGAGCTGCTAAACGTGGGATCCTGTGCTTTAATAAATGCATATTTCATAAGTGTGCCTACAGATCAGAGAGGGCATATGGTTAGAAAAAGGGAAAGAAACCGACAGGCATCTGGTGTTTTTAAATAGAGGAGGAATGTCACTTTTCTGAAGAACACTGTGACTGCATGACATGCATGAGCACATTGTTGAGCACTAAATAATTCCAGGATAGAGAGTGAAAGAGATGGTTTAACTCCATCCTGTCCATGCAGAGAGAGGGTTGTTTAAGCTTTCTACGGAAGACATGCACCATAAGTTTTACATATAACTGCAACCAGTTGACAATTTGAGGGGGGATGTGGGGAGATATTAACCCCATCGTTAGCAAAATAACCCAAAACTCTCCCCTTATTAGTCTGCTATTTCCAAATTACCATTCTTATAAAGAGCGCAAGGATTTATACACCTGAATATGTCAGCGTCTTTATAACTCACTGATCTTTTTGGGGGGCTCCCGAAGAAGCAGACAGAACTTTTAACCCCTCTTTACACCGGGCTGGAAATCATTGAGACGACTGGGGTTTTTTAAAGAATATTTTATTTTCGATTTTCAATTTTACAAAACATTCATGAACATACAAAAACATAACTTCAAACCCCTACCCTTGCCCACTCACTATCAAACTTAAAAAGAGAGTGAGGCAAGACAATATTTATTACTGTGACAAAGGCTAAAACACATAACCTATCCACGACAAAAGTTGGCAGGGTGTCCAAATAGGTCAAATAGGGTTGCCAGAGTTCCACAAAAGAGATATAATCATTCCTGAGCATGTATGTGATCTTTTCAAGTGGAATACAACTGTTAATTTTTGAAACCCACCTTGCTACAGGGAGTTGGGAGTCAGACTTCCACATAGTATGCACTTCCTAGCAATGCACAAGGCTAACGCAATAAACTTCTTTTGGGTTTTTCTTAACTGTGCATCAACCATTGTGAAGTCCCCTCATAAAAAGATACAGTATGAGCATCTGGTGGGAGATACAGTCCTAAGAGTTGTGTCAGGATATCTGAAAAATTGTGCCAGAAAGTACTAAGTTTTGTGCATGACCAGGTGCAGTGCAGGAAGGAGCCTTCTTCTATGCCACATCTTAGGCACAGACTGGATATTTCTGGTTTATATTTATGCAATTTCTGTGGCATAATAAAGGTCTGATGGAGGAAGTTATAATGGGTCGTTGGCCTCCGTCGGTCTATGATGACCATGGAAGAGAATCCTAAATGTCTACTCTGCTGGAACAGCACCGCCTGTGGCTGAACAGGCCGATGCGCACCGGTGTTCTACCTTCCAGCGTTGGGCGTTGGTAGGATTCAAGCCTGGGCAGGAAGATATGGAGGACAAGATGTTACCCATGCAGCATGTCCCCCCTCTCCACATCCCTGATGAATCCAAAGGAACAGCAGGGCTGCTATAGTTTGGCACCAGCGCCGTCACAGGAGCTGCCAGACGATGTTGAGCACAACAGAGAACTGCCTTAGGAGCTCCGACTCCGGATTTTTCCTCAGGGTTGACTCCCGAAGCCTTTCCCGTGACCGGGTGTGCTGCAAGGCAGCAGAGGTTTGAAATCAGGGTTTACCTTCCCCTAGATGGGCTACCTTCCCAGGTTGACGAGCCACCACCTACCCGAAGCATCTGGTTTTAAGGCACCAGAGATCCGCCCTCGCCCCTTCTCCTATTAGTAAGAGCAGTTCCACCGGGCTTAGAGACTAAACCACACGGGCAGGCTAGGAGTTGGACTTAGTTGTCAGAGGCTTTTCGAGACGCACGCCGTAAGGAGCATTTTATGAGCACTGGGAGCTTAACCCCAGTGCCGCTCCTGGATATGACAACCTTGGAACCAACCAACCTTGGAACCCTAATGGGTTGAGTGATGCAAAAATGGCCAGATCTCCAAACAATCTTTTAATGATCTTTCAGTGATCGCCAAGACCTCTATTGGTCTTACATCAAATGCTCCATGATCTCTCACTGATCACTCAGCTATCTCTACCTTTGGGGTGGAAAATTTGGTGATCACTGTAAGATTACTGAGAGATCATTGAAAGACCACTGAGAGATCCTTGGAAATTGATAAGATTGTTGAATGGTCAAGGAGCACTTAATGATCTCATTGATTTTTCAGTGAAAGCCAAATTTTTCCAAATGTTTATGTAAACAAGTATTAAACTGCATCATTCCTAATTTCTCTACAGTAGAGCATGCCCATAGAAAGCAAGTATTTCTGTCTGAAACAGGTAGGTCAATCAGGCTTTACAGGCCCAGATGTAAGCTGTGTTTGAAAGTGGAATACAGAGGTGTAGCCCATATGTAGGCAATCACATGTTAGACTTTGACAAATATAAAAGGGACTGAACACCACTGAGATTTATTTGATTGTGTGAATATTAATTACAGAAAAATTGAAAATGAATGAGACATCCAATATTTGCGACTGTTTAAGAACCCTTGTTTATTTTTTTTGTCAGACTTATTTGTGTGACCTTTTATGACTTATATTCATAAGTGTTGTATCTTGCACTTTGGGGAATGGGAGTTCAGTCATCATTATAAATGTTTTAGTTTATATTAATGGTGTTGGCGTTATCCCGTTGATCGCCCGTTAACACTTCGCCCCCATTAACAGCGACAAATTTTGTGATCGCGGTTAATCGCAGTTAACGGCAGAAAGCACAAACAGTACTTTTTTGGCCTGAACTGCACTCCGTATGGAACTACGGAAGCCACTTTGGGTAGTGACAGACACTGCGCGCGCCATGCAGACATTGTGAAGTCAAACAAACTGGATCACTGCCATAGAAATCCCCAAAAGGCTGTCATATTTAAGTTTACAATGTTATCTGTCGGTGCTCTCACCTGGATAATTGTCACAGCCTCCTCCAAAACTTCGCCTGGATGTCGGTTGTTATTTTTTTGAAGCCGGCTAGCCGGCTAGCAGTAAACCGCCACATGCTACGGATGTACCGGCTGCCAGCAGCTGAGGACAGACACTCAACCTGTTTCATCTGCACAGCTTTGGGTCCAACTGTTGCTAGATGAGTAGCAGTCTAAAATTCTCAAGCTGTGTCCATAATGTCTACTCACTCCCACGCCCTGTTTTTGCTCCGTGGTTGGTGACGTCATGGGCGAGATAGTTGTTTGTTTATGTTTACAATTTTTCTACTAGAAGGGAAATTGTGTCTGTTGTGACACACAAGGTCCATTGATTTGTGTTCAGGTGGTGGATGTTTGCTATGAGAGTGTAGTTGTGTTGCAGTGACGTTACTGAGCCCTGGCATTCTGTTGTTTTTCGCACATGTGGTAGTACTTTTGAGGATTTTCTGGAGAATATTCTGGATAGTTTTATCATTTTGGATATGTTGAGGGCTTTAATAAACCTGCAGGTGAAGAAAGCAAGCATATTTTTCCACTCCCATGTTTACAATTGTATGAGAAACTCGAAAAATTACCAAGGTACACTGTATCTGAATGGAAGAACACGCGATTAACGCACTATTAATCGTGATTAACTCAACGTTCCAAAAGATTAATCGTGATTAGAAATTTTAATCATCTAACACCACTAGTTTGTATGTGTAGGTTATAGTCTATCATCAATAAACTCACGCAGTACTATAACAGGACACATTTACAAATATTTGAGACCCATTGTAGTGCATCCTTTTATATTTTAGCAATATTATAAGTACAAAACACCAAACATTGTACACAGCAGAATGTCCCGTTTGGCTGCAACTGTTGCATCAATGTTGCCTATTTGTCTGTAAATATTTAAATAAAAATGATTTATTTCATTATTTGGACATTTTTGCATCTTGTTGTCGTTTAGACAATGCATGCATATGTGTCCGCATATGATATGCAGTTGATCTGGCTGTTCTGCTCCACAATCATGGTGGTATTATTAAGTTTTTAATTTTTAAATACTCGCGTGGGAGGGGGGACTTGCCACCCTACAAAAGACAGTGGTAGCACACTGGTGAAGCAGCAGTCGGGACTCCCGTCTACCACTGATGGGGCAGGCTGGGTGTGCCTCCCCGTGAAGGATCATGGTTCGCCCGATTGGACACTGGTGTTGGAGAAGCAGCAGCTGAACCGGCGGATTGCAGTCCTTCACAGGGAGCCAAGCCCAGCCTGCCCGGTGAACGGGAGTCTTGGCTGCTGCTTCACCCGTGTGCCATCGCTGTCCTTCGCGGCACCACAAGTCCCTGCCAGCCCCACCACCACCACCACCACCACCACCAGCGTACCCGCACACCTCATTATCCATTAGACCTACGCAATCACGGCAACTTTATGGTATAATCTTTTAAGCATTAAATCTTAAGTATTATCTTTTTCTAGTCAAATTTGTCACTTTTTGTTTCCTTGTTTTGCTCACTGAGCACTGTGGTTACTGATGCCATAATGCCGCATATTATCCAATCAGTACAGAGTCAATCTGAAACCCCGCCCACACTTCTAGAAGCCTGGGCATGAGACGTAGCGGTGGCTAAATTTTTACGGATAAAAATTACATATTTTGACTGAGCAACTCCATACTCGGGGATGCACACCCTTGTAACCTCAGCAGTGCACTTATAAAATCTGAGGTCAGTCTGACAAACAGTTTGACAGATATGTGAGGAACACACAGACAGACACACAGATAGACACACAGACAGAGATTCTTTGCATTTATAGATAAATAATGCAAAAATATATATTTGAAAGCTTCAAGTGCAACCCCACTTCCAAAAATGGCATGGTGTGTAAGATCCAAATAATAATTTACAATAAAAATTATTTAAAATAGGTGTTTTTTAGTGCCACTTACCTTTCCAGTATTTGGTTACCTTGTCCAAACTCTTCTGAGACATGTAGCTGCCATAACATTCTGTAGTGTCTCAGGTTGTGCACTCACTTCCACCTCTGATTGCTCTGACCTGTTTCACCTGTTCTGATTACGCCACCTGTGGCTTGTTGAGGCAGTCTTAAAAACTGACTCCTCTTGTGGACTCCTCCTTTTCACGGGAATGTCAGGCCTCCAAGACAACAGTTCTGCTCGAGCTTGCCACCCGTGTTAGTGATGTTAAAACTGAGGCCTCATGAAACAATGAGCAACTTTGAGACAACTGCTTCATGAGCGACACAGTGTTATGAAACATCTAATAAAGACTGCCGTCTGATGACTGACTGTCAGAACTGCATTTGAGTTGAAAACCTGAAAATGGGCAATGCTCTATATCACAGGTTGCACTACACTTTTTGTTATGTCATTTTCTCAGACAGGCTTGTAAAAATTCTGTCAATCAGTTATCTATCATTTTAATTGACTTTAATTAGATCAGCCTCCATATAATCTGTCAGCTTTCAGAATTTGTAGTCATTGCTGGAAAAATTCTGAGGAAGGACAATTTTCAGTGAATGAAACCTCTGATATACACATATGTATATACACTACCATTCAAAAGTTTGGGGTCACCCAGACAATTTTTGTGTTTTCCATGAAAAGTCACACTTATTTACCACCATGAGTTGTAAAATAAATAGAAAATATAGTCAAGACATTGACAAGGTTAGAAATAATGATTTGTATTTGAAATAATAATTTTTTCCTTCAAACTTTGCTTTCGTCAAAGAATCCTCCATTTGCAGCAATTACAGCATTGCAGACCTAACATGATTGCACAAGGGTTTTCTAACCATCCATTAGCCTTCTGACGCAATGAGCAAACACATTGTACCATTAGAACACTGGAGTGATAGTTGCTGGAAATGGGCCTCTATACACCTATGTAGATATTGCACCAAAAACCAGACATTTGCAGCTAGAATAGTCATTTACCACATTAGCAATGTATAGAGTGTATTTCTGATTAGTTTAAAGTTATCTTCATTGAAAAAAAGTGCTTTTCTTTCAAAACTAAGGACATTTCTAAGTGACCCCAAACTTTTGAACGGTAGTGTGTGTGTGTGTGTGTGTGTGTGTGTGTGTGTGTGTGTGTGTGTGTGTGTGTGTGTGTGTGTGTGTGTGTGTGTGAGATGATCTGTGCACGGGGGGATTTCACCATGCTCTGTTTCTTTGCTTTTTGTTTTTCCCTTATTTGTAAAATGTATTCTGAGCTCTTTGCCTTTTGGTTTTTCCTTATTGGTATAATGTTGCATTTTGGAATTCTATGCCTGTTATGTTTTTTACTTTGTTCTCACATATTCAATATTGTTTCTTTGTATGATTTATCCTCCTGTTTTCATTCAGTGTAGTTTTGTTCTTATTTGTTTCCACTTTATTTTTTCTTTCTCCCTTAAGAGTTGCAGTTGTCAGGAGCACTTCCGGGTTTTTCCCTGGTGGTGGACAGTGCTCCTGTCAAACTGTCAGCTCCAGGACTCACAGCTGATTGTCACTGTCTCCCCTCATGTGATTCGCACCTGTCATCATTTGTTTCATTTGTGTTTAACCGTATTTAAGGGCTGTTATGTTCATTCCTCCTTGCCAGAGTCTTACGTTCTTCTCCCTCATCTCCACCAGTACCAGCCCTTCCTCTGGTGTGGTAATTCGTAAGTTTCCTTTGCTTCTCTTTTGGATTTAGTGTTGAGCATGGTTTTGGATGCTGTGTTTTGTTTTTTCTTAATAAATTCACAAACTGTAGTCCTGCGCGTGGGTCTCTCCTCTCAGCCCCAAGGGGCGATTTATATGATATACTGTATATATATGAGAGAGAGAGAGAGAGAGAGAGAGAGAGAGAGAGATTGGTTTTTAAAAGATCTTTAATAAACACACTTGTCCATCATTCAGTACAATTTCTATGCCATGCTATATTACAAAGAAAATTATTCCCCCAAAAAACGCCCGAACAAAAGCTGCCCATCGCGAACTAAACAGAGGACATCCTCCAGGGACCAGAGGGTCCTAAAACCTTCCACATCCCCATTCCCCATAAAAAACTGAAAGTCCAGCCTGATTCTGGCTTTAAGTAGCCTCACAAATAAAATTTTGACATCAACATCATTCTCAACATTCTCAAGTTTTCTTCTCCAGCTTACATAGATAGCCAACTTTGCCTGCCCTAAAACAAAGTTCAGTAGTTGACACTTCTGCTTAAAACGACGATTGTACATAAAACCACAAATGAAAACCTGCTTAGAGAAAACTTCCTTAAAAATGTGAAAAAGTTCTGTGAGAAGTTCAAAGAGACCACTCAGACGCTGACATTCAGTAAAACAATGAAAAACTGTCTCCCTAGAGGAACAAAAAACACACTGATCACTGACACTGCTGTTAATCACAGAAACAAAAGCATTGACAGCTATAATGCCATGCGGGACCCTCCACTGTAAGTCTCCATGCCTCTTAGGGAGAGGGGCTTTATAAAGAGCCCTCCAGGCAGGCTGATGCCCTTTTTCTAGTCTAAAATAGGCTCTCCATGGAGTGTCCACACAAGTGTTCAATCTGTCCTTGTTGAGTGCCATCACCACCAGTCTGAAGAGTGCCTTACCACTGGCTCCTCCAAAGTCCACACCAGTGGGAGCACAGAATGCCAGTAAGGAGCAAGGAGAGACGTCAAAGTCCATATAAAGCGTGAGAGAGGGAAAAGGGTCCGTGCTTTCTGGCTGCAGCGTGCCATTGCTAAAGTCCATGAGTAGGGAGCGCTCAAGTCCATGAAGCTCCTGTTTCCAGTGTGCAAGACCATCGATGAAACGATTTGATCCAACACCAAGATGAGCTGCTAAGGCTGAGGCGTTGTTGAGGCCAGGACTAGCCAGTTCCACCACTTGCTTCAGAGTGAGAACATTCCTGGAACACAGCCTATCAAGGAAGGTCCTTCCAACTCCCGGCAGGACACCAAGGCGACCACCAAAAACCAGCGGCTCCCTCAACAACCAGTGGAGGGAATCACATGGCCCTCTTTGTTTTTAAAAAAGAGTCCATACTGAAAAAAGACTGCGGTAAAAACTGGGCAAAGACAGTGCACTAGAGTTCTTAAAATTCATTAAAAACACAGGGAGGTCTAGCCCAAGCCCAAGGACTCTCTGTAAAATAACACAGGCCAAAGGCCTCCATACCAGGTCCTGGGGGCCCGTCAGCAGTCTCTGTATGAAAGCCAGTCTAAAGGCAGCACCTCTACTAGCTAAATGAACCACTCCTTGCCCCCCTTCCTCTTTGGGAAGAAATAACAGGACTTGAGGGACCCAGTGGAGTCCACCCCCCCCAAAAAAGTCCACCATAACAGACTGAATTTTTGACAACAAACCAGCAGGGGGGTCCATGCACATGAGGTGGTGCCACAGGGATGAGGAAACAAGATTATTTAAAATGAGCACTCTACCTCTAAAAGATATTCTTGGCATTAGCCACTTCCACTTATTTAGTCTCCCGTTGATTTTCTCTATGACCCCATCCCAATTTTTTTGATCAAACTGTTGATTTCCAATAAAGACACCAAGATACTTAAACCCTCCTTTTTTCCAAATCATCCCACCAGGCAGTGTAAGCTGATTTTCTAGTTTCTCCCCCACCATCAGAGCCTCGCTTTTTCCCCAGTTTATTTTTGCAGAAGAAAGTTGGCCAAAAAGATTAACACTCCTAACCAAAACGTCAATGTCACTCTGCTTGTTTAGCAGAATGACTACATCATCTGCATAGGCCGACAGCTTGAACGTGGTGTCACAGCCAGGAAAAGTGACTCCTGATAGGTTCCTTCTCAAGCAGTGAAGCAAAGGCTCTATGGCGAGGGAGTACAGCATCCCTGTGGGAGAGGGCAGCCCTGCCGAACCCCCCTCTGGACTTTTAAAGGGGCAGACAGGCCCCCATTTATCTCAGCACACTCTCAATGTCACTGTACAAGACCCGTATCCTGGCTATGAAGCCTGGGCTGAACCCAAAAGCTGCTAAAACTGTCCATAAATATTGGTGCTCAACCCGGTCAAACGCCTTTTCCTGGTCAATTGAAATCAAACCAGTTTCCACCACCAATGAACCAGAGACCTGCAAAACATCCCGAATTAAAGTGACGTTGTCACTAATCAGCCTGCCAGGCACACAGTAAGTCTGGTCTACATGAATGAGCTCGCTCATCACCTTTCTCAGTCTTCGGGCCAGAGCTTTTGAAAGAATCTTATAGTCCGTGCAGAGCAGAGAGACTGGCCTCCAGTTCTTTAGGCTCTGTAGGTCCCCTTTTTTCGGCAACAGTGTGATGATGGCCCTCCTGCAGGTCGTGGGTAGGGTCCCCCTTTTCAAGCTATCTTGGAGAACCTCCAGCAGGTCTGGACCAAGCAGGGGCCAGAATTCCTTAAAAAAGTCCACAGAGAGACCATCTATGCCTGGTGATTTTCCATTCTGGAGGCTCATTAGCGCCGTATGCAGCTCAGACAGAGACAGAGGAGCATCCAAGCCGGCAACAAGGTCCTCTGAGAGCACTGGAAGACCATCAAGGAAAACCTGGCCCAGTGACGTGTCCTCCCTCCACTCTGCTCTAAACAATTCACTGTAGAAACTAGCAGCATATTTCCTGATCTCTGCTGCTGTGGAGATTGTTCTCCCGTCATTGTCCAACAAGGAGTGAATGAGTTTTCTCTGTCCATTTTTCCCCTCCAGTCCAAAAAAGTACTGGGAAGGCGAGTCCATCAGAGCTACATCCATGTAGCGCGAGCGGACCAGAGCACCTTGTGCGGTGACCCCTAGCAGGCTAGCCAAGGCTGACCTTTTTGATTTAAGAGCTTCTAAGTGCTCTTGTTTTCCTGTAGAACTGAGTAACTCCTCTAGCTCTACCACCTCAGTCTCCAGAACTTTCAAGGATTGGGTCAAGCTACGAGTGACATTTCGACTGTACTGTTGGCAGAGTTGTTTTATCTGTGCCTTACCAAAATCCCACCACATTTGGAGAGAACTAAAAGAGGGTTTTTGTTCCCTGTGTGACTTCCATGCATCATGAAAAACTCCTTTAAAAAAACACATCATTTAAAAGTGTATTATTAAAATGCCAAAAAGCATTCTTACACTTTACATTTTCAATAAACACAGAACAAAACAGCAGGCAGTGATCAGTGAAACCAACAGGACAGATATAACCATTTTTAAAAACACTCATTTGATGTTTAAAACCATAGAAACGGTCTAACCTAGCCATAGATAAGAGGTTATCTTTAGCATGGCTCCAGGTGTACTGCCTCTGGTCCCCATGATGTGATCTCCACACATCGGCCATTTCATGTGTCTTCACCAGTTCCCTCAGCCTATTGGCAGAAGCAGGGTGAAGCTCCTGATGGTTCCTGTCTAGTCTGTGGTTTAATGTACAGTTAAAATCACTCCCCAGAAATAAAAAACTATTTGGATTACAGGATCTAACCGTATCCGATAGCACATCAAAGACCCCGATCCTCTCTGCTGTCTGTGTTGGCACAGACACGTTTATAAAAACCAAGTTCATGTTTTCAAACTGTACCTTTAATAAGAGTACATGTCCTTTCACCACCTCTTCTACCTCATAAGAGACAGGCACACAACCCCTAGAGAAAAGTACAGCCACCCCCCACTGCCATTGGATTTGTGGCTAAAAAAAATGCAGCCATCCCACTCTTTTGTCCACTGGGTCTCAATGTCTACAGTGCTGTGAGTCTCCTGGACCATCAGCACGTCAAGTTTCTTTAAATTAAAAAGCTTGTATAAAGAGGCCCTTTTTACATCATCCCTGGCCCCATTAATATTGAGAGTGCCAATTCTAAGGTGGGGCATTAAAAAGGATAAAAATAAGGTACAGTAAAAAAACACACACATAGCATAAAAGGGAAGAAACAAACTAAGTCAACATGACTGTTAGTAATTTGTGATTTCAGTTTAAGAACCAGTTTCTTTAAACGATATATTTCCTGATCAGTGAAAGTCTCATTCCCATCATTCAGTTTCATAAACTTGCGAGCTGATGCCACGAATAACTCCAGATCTGGAAAGTAATTTTCCACTTTCACAGTTCTGCTCCCCTTAGTCACCTGAAGAAATTTCCTGATTTTAGTAAAACAATAGGAGCTTTGCTCCTCCTGCGTCTGCATCAGTTCAGACTCAGCTCCACTTTCCTCAGAAGCGCTCTCATCCAGTATTTCCAAATTCCCAACCCTACTAGATTTAGCAGAGCTCTGCAAGTTTTCAGCACTTTTTCTTTTTTGTGCAGCTTTAAAAAGGATCCTCCTCAACAAAACTACATTCCTGCATTTCTTCGTCAACTGCAACGTTTGTCGTGCAGTGTTTACTCTGTCTGTCCGCCACAGCCTCAATCCGCTCCTCCCCCGCCCGCAAAGTCTGTTCATTCACGTTCTTTCGTTTAACTGCACTCATTTCGCCCTCCACCTCTTTACTCCGGGTGACAGGCTCGTCACAATGATCAGAGCTGCTGCCAGACAGAAATTCCCCACCATCACTGTTTGGAGGGGCAACTACTGTGCCCGCCACGGCCGCCCCAGCAGAAGCAGACGCGGCCACGGCCGCAGACACCCCAGCAGAAGCAGAAACAGATGCCGCAGCGGCATCCGCCGCACCACATGTAGCGCTACCCTCCGGACCACCAGAAACAGCGGCGTCACCTTTCTTACTGCCAGTGTTCTTTGTGTTCACCTTTTCAGGACATGATCTAATGAGATGGCCCTCTGCACCACACGCAAAACACTTCATGGTTACAGATGTTGCAAAGACTAAGTAGCTAAAGCCCTCAATCCTGAAGTTAAAAGACACGTTCAGTTCAGCAGAGCTGTCTTTTAACACCATGAAACACTGCCTCCTGTGACACACGACATGCTTCAGCAGGGGTGATTTACTACCCAGAGAGACCATTCTGATGGGGGAAACATCTTGGCCAAAACGGGACAACTCTCTTATCAGCTGATCATTTTTAATGAAAGGAGGAGCGTTAGAGATGGTGATCCTCCTAGAAGGGTTCACCAGCGGTAAAACAGGAGTAAAAGTGTCATTTATGACAACTCCCTGTTCCACCACCTGATCAGCTTTTTCAGTGGAATCCAGAAAGATGACAATTGCACTGTTCATCCTAGATGCTGATTTTATGCTGTCATGCCCAACCACCTGTCCTACAGCGAGGCCGGCCTCCTCCACAGAACAGGAAACTGTCGGGAGGATTCTCACGCCATGCCGCCGGGTCAAGCGCTCAAACTCCACACCACCGTCAAACACCGGCATGATGCCGGCCGGGAAAAACGGGCAGCAGAAGCTACCGTTCCCCGACACACTCACTCCAACACTCACACCCCAGCACACACACACTCAAACCGCTATATAATAAACACACACACCTCAACACACAAGATAAAGTTAAAAAAAACAAAGTTTAGAGTACTCACTCGACACCACTCGACACCCCTGCTCCCACAAACCGCTCACGTATGAGAGAGAGAGAGAGAGAGAGAGAGAGAGAGAGAGAGAGAGAGAGAGAGAGAGAGAACACGCAGGGCTTGACATTAACACCGGCCAATGGCTGGTGAATTTCAGCAGTGGCCAGTAATATAGCTACACTCTACATCCACTTTGGCCATGTGCAGCCATGAAGGGGTGTCCCAATCCGCAGGGGCTGGGGTAGTGATGATACGCTCGACACTGCCCAGTCAACAATGATTCGCGCAATATAAAGTGGAAGTGTCATGAGCAGTTCTTTTTTTTATTTAATAGAACAAAATACAACATACAAACTCTCGATGAGGATAAAGGTTACAAAAGAGTTACAAAATCAGAACTTTCACAAAAAATATACAAACAGTCAACCCTCACATTCCAATTAAGAAAAAATGGGGTATATTAAAAGAGAGAGAAAGAGAGGGTAAAGAGCACAACAATTCTATGATGAAGTCTTTTTTTATCATAGTAATAGGAGCTGTCCAATGTCTCTTGCAATTTTTTTTTGCATCATGAGAAATGCATTGAGCGCTGTTTCAGCACGCCCACAGTCACGTGACCGTAGCAAGCGAGGCCTCGTTGTGTCGGTCACGTCACGTGACGAGGGCTCATGGGAAATTTGAGAGGGTTCTATTGGAATTAGGGTGTTTTTTTTTTTGTTTGCTTTGGATTGTTTGTTCCTGCCATCCAATTTTGAATAGGCCTCGGATGGGCAAATGCTCAAAAAAAAGTATTGAGATTTTTTTCAGGTTTTTTACCCAGATGCAGTTCTGACACTCAGTCAGCAGATGGCAGTTTTTATGAAATGTTTCATAACGGTGTTGATCATGAAGTAACTGTCTCAAAGTTGTTCATTGTTTTATAAGGCCTCAGTTTCACTATCACTAATGTATCTACAGTATGTGTAATATTTAGTAAATGTAATGTGTTGTTTAATGTTACTAAACCTAATTCTTACTTGTGTAATACTGTCCCTGACTTCTACTAAATAGTGAATGCAATGACGACAACAAATCTCCTCCTCTCAAAAAACCCTCAGTTTGAGTGGTGAATCAGACCCCTTTTAAATCCTTCACTATTGACGTATGCAACGCACAGCCTTCTCAAATTTCTCGCCAGGTCTCAAATCACGTGATGTGACAACAAGGCTTCGTTCGCTATGGTCACGTGACTGTGGCCATGTTGAGACAGTGCTCGACACTCTGCTCGCAACACTTCCATGTTATATTGCTCGAATCAGTGTTGAGTGGGCGGTGTCGAGTATAACATCACTAACCCGTGCACACCTGAATGCTCTCATGCACTCCTCCAAGTGGGATTATTGTGAGCCTAAATTCCTCTATAGCCTTCTTCTCTGCCACAACTGTTTTCCAGGACATAACTCCCCTTCTCGGTGGAGTGGACTCTCTCTTTGGTGGAACTGGAATCCCTACCACAATCTGTAAGTACACTTGCAATATCAAAACTATTAACGTCCCTGGTGCCAGGGAACTCATCTCACCACCACTGCACTGGAACACAACCTACCAGAAGACTACTGGCAACCACCACTGTAAATACTCAGGACGTCTTGCCGGTGGCGCACTGGGGACAGGCGTGGATGTATTCCCTGACGTCGTTCTGGAGCGAAGTCCACCAAAACATCCTCTGCAGACGCGCCACCATGCGTGCCATCCCAGGGTGGCACAAGAGCTTAGAGGAGTGGGCCCAATTGATCACCTCGCCCCAAGCACGGTGGTGCAGTGGTTAGCACTGTGGCAGCACAGTTTTACCCTCTGCCAGGGGATCGCGGAGATCGTGGGTTCGATCCCTGCCCCCGACCAACAGTGATCTGTGTGGAGTTTGCATGTTCTCCCCGTGTTTGCGTGGGTTTACTCCGGGATTTCTCCGGTTTCCTCCCACATGCCAAAAACATGCAGGTTAGGGAGTTAAGGGGCTCTTGCGCACGCAGTGACCGGCAGCTGGCGGCTTGTCACCAGACTGCAAGACAAATCTACCTACGGGTACAAAATAAGTAAAAAAAAAAAAAAAACAAAACAAACAAAAAAAAACATCAGATGGAACAAACAGCCTCCCCGCTGGTCCCCCGCCCGGGTCCGCCTTGGTCTCCTGCGCTCCCAGGACCTTCTCTTTGATGCCCCACGAGAGGGCGCCCACGATGCACGATGGGGGGACGATGGGATGCTCTGGTGCATCTGAGGCGAACTGTCTGGACAAGGCGTCAGGCTTGGTATTTTTGAACCCGGGATGGTAGGTAATGGTGAAATCGAAGCGGCCGAAAAACAGGGACCAGCGGGCCTGGCGCGCGTTCAGGCGCTTGGTCGTCCTGAGGTAATCCAGGTTCTTGTGGTCCATCCAGATAACGAACGGCTGGGAGGCCCCCTCCAGCCAATGGCGCCACTCCTCCAGCGCAAGCTTGACCGCCAGGAGCTCCCTGTCACTGATGTCATAATTCCTCTCCGCCGGGCAAAGATGACGGGACAAGAACGCACGGGGCAGATCTTATCAATCGGAGAGTGCTGGGACAGCATGTCTCCAACGCCCGAGTCCGAGGCGTCCACCTCTACCAGGCATTGTAGAGCGGGATCCACCTGTGCCAAGATGGGAGAGGAAGAAAATTGAGATTTCAGGTCAGTAAAGGCCACCTCAGCCTCCTCCATCCACCGAAAGGGCACCTTGGAGGAGGTGAGGTGGGTCAGAGGGAGGGCAATGATACTATAGTTTGATGAAGTGGCGGTAGAAATTGGCAAATCCCAGAAACTGTTGAAGTTGCTTCCTCGAGGAGGGAGTTGGCCACTCTACCACTGCTTTTACCTTATCAGGGTCCACGATGACCTCATTGTGAGAAATGATGAATCGGAGGAATGACGTCTTGGAGGGGTGGAATTCACATTTCTCGGCCTTCGCAAAGAGTTTGTTCTCAAGGAGCCGCTGCAAGACTCACCTCACATGCACCCGATACTCATCCAAGGACTGTGAAAAAAATCAAAATATCATCTAAGTATACAAAGACGAATGAGCCCAAAAAGTCCCTCAGCACATCATTGATGAGGCGCTGGAATACAGCGGGGGAGTTGGTCAGCCCGAATGGCATAACGAGATATTCAAAATGACCGCTAGGGGTCCGGAACCCTGTTTTCCACTCATCGCCCTCCCGGATCCACATCAGATGGTTTGCATTACAGAGGTCAAGTTTGGTGAACCAGGAGGCCCCCCGGAGGGAATTGAACACCGTATTGATCCTTGATAGTGATATTATTAAGCTCCCGGAAATCGATGCAGGGCCTCAGCGAGCCGTCTTTCTTGCCCACGAAGAAGAAGCCCACCCCCACCGCCGAGGACGAAGGCCAGACTATGCCCGAGTTTAATGACTCCTTAATATAAGTCTCCAAAGCCTCTCACTCCGGTTCTGACAGGCTGTAAAGTCGACTTGATGGCAGCGGGGCTCCAGCCCGGAGGTTGAAGGCACAATTGTATGGGCGGTGGGGGGGGAAGAGATAGAGCTTGGGTCTTACTGAAAGCGGCCCCCAGGTTGTGATACTCTGGGGGGACTTTGGACAGATCGGGAGGGGGGTTGACAGGGACACCGAGGGGCACGGATGGTGAGCAAGCAGCAGACTGAAGGCAGGCACTTAGGCAGAATGAGCTCCACGAAACTACGCTGCCCGAGTGCCAGTCGATAGAAGGATTGTGTAATCGGAGCCAGGGGTAGCCGTGGGTAACAGGAGAGGTGGAAACCGGCAGTACAAACAACCTGAGCTCCTCCCGATGATTCCCAGACACAATGACTGACACTGGAGCGGTCTGTTTAGACATTACGGCCAGTGGGGCTTTTGACAGGGCAATAACTCTCAGTGGGGTTTTTAATGGGTGGCAAGGAAGCCCCAGCCAGGTTGCCAGTTCCCCAGAAATGAAGCTCTGCTCAGCCCCTGAATCAACTAGAGTGTGTGTGGCTATCTCAGTCTGGTTATGGATAAAGCGGATGTGTAATAGGAATCTAGTGAGGGGGTTGGATTGAGGTGAGTCTGTGAGTCCCCCTACTGCGACGCATGGACTCCCTCTTTTGGCCGTATGGGACAGGTTGCTACCTCATGCTCCTCGCTGCCACAATAGAGGCATAGCCCAAGCTCGCGGCGGCGCTGTTTCTCTGCTAACGGCAGTTTAGACTGTCCAACTACCATTGGCTCAGGGGCATCTAGAGAATCAGAGGGAGGTAGGGCCAGCAGGGGGGGCTGCAGGGAGCGGCGAAACTGGGCGCCTGAGCGGCCGGAAGCCTTACGCTTGGTGGCCCGCTCCCTTAGCCGATTATCTAGGCTAATGGCTAGAGAAATGAGCTTGGTTAATCTACTGGTTTTTTCTAAGAGGGCTAGTTCATCCCGCAGGCTAGGGCTAAGGCTCCTGACAAATATGCTACAGAGCGAGGCGTCCTCCCACCCCACCTCTGTGGCCACCACTTGGAAATCGACGGTATAGTCGGCTACGGACTTGCTTTCTTGTCTTAAGTTAAGCAGCCGGGATGTAAGCACACTGTCACGGTCAGAGTGGTCGAACACCTCGTTAAACTCGTTGACAAACTGATCGTATGTCATGTTAGCATAATCAGCCCTAGCCATCACTGCATAAGCCCAGGCTAACGCCCGCCCCTCCAGGAAATTAACTACGTAACCTATACGGCTATGATTGGTGGGGAAGTCTCAGGGCACCCGCTGGAAAACTATCCCGCACTGGAGTAGGAACCCCCTAGCCTTCCCTAGCTTGCCGCTAAAGTGAGTGGGCGTGGGAATAGGTGTCAGCCGGGATGATAAAGCCTGAACAGGTTGGGAGCTAGCGGGAGCAGTGGCACTACCTGAAGACGGAGGGAAGGTTTGAGAACCTGACAGGCGATCCAACCAGGCATTAATTTGAACCAGCTGAGTGAGTATAACCTGTTGCTGGTGTGATAACTGATCCACTCGAGCCTCTAAGATGTTTACCTTGCACGCTAGCACGCTGTCTGCTGGGTCATTTTGGCGGAGTCATACTGACATGGTTTTAGGACCCAGTGAGCAGACACAGACTCAAAAGCAGATTCAATTATCTTTATTATGTGCAGAGTGTGTGCGTGCGTGTGTGCGTGCGTGTGTGTGTGTGTGTGTGTGTGTGTGTGTGTGTGTGTGTGTGTGTGTGTGTGTGTGTGTGTGTGTGTGTGTGTGTGTGTGTGTGTAGATGTAGCAGCTGGGGGCGAGCAGAGCACCATGCAGCCTGGCAACCCTATGGATGAGCAGAGACAGGGAGGATTAGTGACTGACCCCAGAGGGAATGTACAGGGATGTCTAGTGCTTACTGTTCGATGAGATGGTGGACCACTTAGGTTCGACCCGAAGGCTCCATCCAGGGAGACAGCACCCACTGTCCCGGTTGCTGCTGGAGAGGATGGAAGTGTTCGTGGAGATGGGGTGTAGCTCGGTCCGCCGCCAGGAGGGAGAGGTCCGCCACCATGGATCTCCGCCTGTGCACAGGGGATGAGCGTAGGAAATGATGAGAGTAGAGATGGCTTACTTGTCATGGAGGTGAGAATCCATCCTGACAACCGATGAAGAGAAGCGAGGTTCTTTGAAGAATGTACAGTAGGCTGCAACAAGGAAGACTACGAGGAAGACAAAGGCGTGCGCTGGTCTCATCAGACCATGGAGAAAGACGACTCCGCGCTGATCTGTAGCTCTGGTGATGAGGGAGAGCAGGTGTGCGCACAGCTGTGGATAATTAAGCAGGCAGAGCGAATCATCACAATAATAGCCCTTTGAGACTAATCACAAGTTGGACAGAACATGTTATATTATAATCTTCGCAATACAACCTTGAAGAACCAAATCAAGTTATTTGCTGGCAGATAAAATGTTTGAATTCAAATTGGGATCTTTAATATATTTTTAGCATATGAAGCATACATTTTATAGGTTCTACTTACAATATATACTGTAATTATAGGAGGTAAATAATGCACAAACACAGGTATTCATGGGAAAGAAAAGCTTTATTGACTTTTACATCATTATACATGGATTTGTTAATTTCAGCACACTTTTATAAGCCAAAACATTAAAAGTTGCTACAGGATAAAATGTCATATCTGATTATTTTAACACAAAACTCATGGGTCCAAAATTATGACTACTCCCTCACATACCTTCGCGAATTGCATGGACAAAAAGTTATGTCTCCTTTGCTCAAAAGCAGCTGTCAGCCTCAGAATCAGAAGAAAAATGACTCGTGCCTCTCGCAAACACCTGCAGCAGTTTTTGGGGTTCGCAAACTTCTAAAGAAGGTTCATTCTTAACTATAGCATGGCTGCTTACCCTCTCACCAGCCTGACTTCCACCAAGACTCCTTTTAAATGGTCTGAGGAAGAAGACAGAACCTTCTCCCTTTTTTTCCAAAGCTCCCATCTTGGCTCAGGTCAATCCCTCCCAGCAGTTCATTATGGAGGTTGATGCCTCTGACATCAGAGTCAGCTCAGTTCTATCACAGTGATTGGTCACTTCCTGCATCAGTGAACCAGACCAAAAGGGGAGGCATCACGGGTTGTCTGTACATTCCATCATCTGTCAGAGGTGAGGTAATCCATTGGTTACAAACTGCCAAATTTTCCAGTGACCCTGGGTTTTTCCGCATCTTCTTGTACCTAGGGCATGTGTTTTGATGGCCATTGGTGAAAACGGATGCGCTAGACTACGTCCGTACATGCCCCCAGTGTTCCATGGGTAAGGCATCATCTTCCCCACCAGCTGGGTTGCTCCAACACCTCCCTACTCCTGGTTGGCCCTGGTCTCATGTTGCCCTGGACTTCATCACTGGCCTACCTCCATCTAACGGATACTCTGTTATACTCACTATTGACAGATTCTCCAAAGCTGCTGATTTTGTCCCATTGAGTAACCCTCTGCTAAGGAGACTACTGAACTTCTCAGCCTGCATGTTGTTCGTTTGCATGGCATGCCTATGGAAGTGGTTTCTGATAGGGGTCCACAGTTTCTCACAGGTTTGGAAAGCCTTCCGCAAAGCCATCAGGTCCAATGTCAGCTTCACCTCAGGTTATCATCTGCAAAGTAACAGCCAGTGTGAGAGGATCAACAAGGAATTGAAAGCAGCTCTTAGGTGTGCCACGATGTTGAATCCCCGTGTGGAGTGACTTCCTACCCTGGGTCAAGTATGCACACAACACCACATTTGGGGTCTCCCCCTTTGAGGCCTTGTTGGGATATAATCCTCCATTGCTTTCCATCTCCAAAGAGGAGGTCTCAGTTCCATCTGTGCACCACCACATTCAACGTTGTTGCCCCATCTGGTGATTCACCCGAACTGCTCTCCTTCACACAGCTGACCAGAACTCAGCAATCACCCCTGCTCCCAGCTGCTATACTACGTCAGCCAAAAGGTATGGCTTTCAACTAAAAATGAAGAGTTCCTTTGCAAAAACAGATGTCCAATTTTTTTAACAATGAGAAAAACAACTTTGTCTGACTCAAAAGCATCTCTGTTTTGCAAAAAAAGTTGTTTTTCTCATTGTTAAAAAAATTGGACTTCTGTTTTTGCAAAGAAACTCTTCAAATATCCCTTTGAAAACTGATTCTAAAAAGTTGTCTCCCCGTTCACTGGGCTATTTCCTATTGCCCAAATCATTAACAAATCTGCTGTTTGTCTCAATTTGCCTGCCTCTCTCAGCATCCATCCCACTTTCCATGTCTCTCAGGTCAAGCACATGTTCTCCAGCCCTCTTTGCTCCCCCCCCCCCCCCCACAAGCCTCCACCTCCTCCCAAAATGGCTGACGGAGGGCTGGTGTATTCCATCAGCCACATACTGGATGTTTGCTGGTGAGACAGCGGGTTCCAGTACCTAGTCCACTGGAAGGGCTACAGTCCCAAGGAGTGCTCCTGGATCCCCACAGCCTTCATTATGGACCCGGGTATGGTGCGTGAGTTCCATTGGGTGCATTCTGACAAGCCAGGTTGGATGCCAGGTGGTGCCCCATTTTTATTTTTTTTTTTTTTTTTGGGGGGGGGTACTGTAGTGTCTCAGGTTGTGCATTCATTTCCACCCATGATTGCTCTGATCTCTTTCACCTGTTGTGATTACTCCACCTGTGGCTTGTTGAGGCAGCCTTTAAAAGATTCTCGTGGAGTCCGCCTTTTCATGGAATGTCACACCTCCAAGACAACAGTTCTCTCGAGCTTTCCACCCGTGCACACCTGAATGCTCTCATGTCCTCCTCCTCTCCCTTCTCGGCGGAGTGGACTCTCTCCCTGGTGGAACTGAAATCCCTACTACAATCTGTAAGTACACTTGCAATATCAAAACTATTAAAGTCCCTGGCACTGGGGAACTCATCTCACCACCTGCAGGAAGATTCACCTCACCTTGTTCACTGCCCTGGAACACTACTTACCAGAAGACTACTGGCAACCACCACTGTAAATACTCATCGTTCCTCACACCATCACCTGTAAGAAAGTCTCAGTCAATTTCGATATTTCTACCCAATTACTGTATGTTTCAAACAAGCTCACTTGTTCTCTCCTCTTCTCTCCACAGGGGTTGCCAGCTCTTCATACACTCACACTCTGTAAATAAACTTCACCGTTTGCACCTTGAACTTGTCTCTTGAGCATCTGCATTTGGGCCAATTTATATCACAACATGTCAAATTCAAGATGAGCTAACATTTTTCATGAACTAGTAAAATGTAATATTTAATGTTTCCTGTGTTCAGTTGTGAATAAAATAGGGGTTTATGAGATTTGTAGATCATTGCATTCTGTTTTTATTTGGGTTTTACACAGCATCCCAACTGTTTTGGAACTGGGGTTGTAATTTGATAAAATATTGTCATAATTATAAATGAAAACAACAAAGCATAAAACAAAACAGTATAATTTCACAGATGGTGAAGCAGAAAAGCACAACTAATCTATCTTCAGTTGGTGCAAATCTTTTGTTTGAGGTTTTTAATGCTAGAAATAAATAGAATAAAAATCATGCATGGATGCCTGAAAATGCTCATGAGAACCAAGAACCCAAAGAGATTAGGATATAAGCCCCATCAATCATCTCCTAATGTTACACCTCTGAACCAGTTTTCTGGAAAATGACTTGGAACAACAGAGGATAAATGGAGCATAAATTATGAATTGTGCCATAAAGTTGGGAAACGTGTTTTGACTGTGTTAAGTGCCTAAGGTGGATGATAAGAGGTCACCAGCTCCATCGGCCTGCATCATAGCTTCGTGTTACGGCTCCCCTGAACAGCTGGTCCCGGGCATATAAAGCACCATCATCATTTGCAGCAACACAAAGTCCAGTTTTAGAAATTACATTTCTTAGGATACAAACCCCCCACTCCCACCAGCCTGCCACATCAAAGGCACGCAGATTATTTCTCCGGCATTACAATGAGGGCCTGGTGCATAAATCTGCCATTGACTCAGGCCTTTGTTGTGGAGTCTGCTGTGTCTGGAGCGTGATCGAACAAAACAACAGCGGAGCTGAATCTGGCTAGTCACATAACTGTCTATTTCATGCACAAATGCTCTTATCCATCAAGAGCTGTGATATAAAAAATATAGCTGCTTTATAGGATAACACCTGGTGTTCAGCTGCGTAATATTTTATCCAAAGGAACAGAGGTTAAAAATGAAAAGGTAATGTTAACGGACTGCAAAATTAAAAGCAGAACTTTTAGTTTGTTATGCAAAATATGAATGAAGTTTAGTGCAAATTTTCCATTTCCATGACAGTGTGTGCTTTAATTACTGATGTTTCATTATGTAATCTACTCACTACGGCATTCTGCCTGACCTTTCAGTTACAACAGCGATGCCTGACATTAGCAGCGACACAGCTGGTGCATGAGCAAGAACTGTCTGCAGAACAGAAGTTAAAACAAACCAGCTGCAAGGAAATGACAAAGGCATGGAATCACTGGACAAAGCATTTTAATTTAAGAAAATTCTGTTTATTTTCATGTTCCTTGTGTCAGTTTAACTCTCCATACTGCTTAGATCGGAATACTTAAGCATCTGCAGGATGCACGGGGCCGAGCCTGAGACACTGAGGTTTTACGCCATGGAGCCCCAGATGGCATTCCATGGACCAAATGCAGCCTGCAAGGCACAAGTGTCTGGTCCACATCAATCCTCTGGCATTTAGAGCACTTGAAGTGCACTAGCTCATCCTGCACACACACCTGACTCAGTGTTTGGTGCTGTTCACTCCAGAGTATGAAAAGAGGGAAAGTTTCTGTCAAAGTGAGCAGAAGAAAACACACACTCCAGCAGACTAGTGCACATCAATCTCCGCTCACTCAAGATAGTTTTATTAACTTTATATGTATCAAACTCACCATTAAACAGAACTAAAAAAAAATGGCAGTTTCGTCAAAAAATTGATTCCTTCTTTATATTAAACTGAAAAGGAATATTACATACTGATATCATAAATTGTAAAATCAACCAATTTAATAAATATTCATGACTACCAAGTAGTTTTATGTAAAGAGCATTTGCTTGACGTTTGTGTAACAGT
Source organism: Pholidichthys leucotaenia (assembly GCA_020510985.1). Classification (NCBI taxonomy): domain Eukaryota; kingdom Metazoa; phylum Chordata; class Actinopteri; order Cichliformes; family Pholidichthyidae; genus Pholidichthys; species Pholidichthys leucotaenia. The sequence goes on along the minus strand of CM035847.1, from coordinate 283,699,260 downwards.
ATTTTAGGGGGTCAGCTTTATTTTCCTATTTATTCAGAGAACTACAGTAGCCTGGAAATGCTCCTGACTTAAGCAGAAAATAAGTAGACATCACAATGCCACAGTGTTTATTTTTCAGTGTTATAAGTGTCTGTAATGGTTAATGTAATGTCTGTAATAAAGCTTGCTCTGGACTCTTTTTGTGACCACAAATAGGCTTCAAAAAAGTACATGAAAAAGTGAGAAAGTACAAGCCACCCCTCCACCAAAATGGACCCCGTCATGAGATGTTTAAGTTTGAAATGAATCCAGTCAGAAATGTGCAAACTATAGTGTGACAGGATACACCTCCATATGGCAAACTAAATGGGAGCCAGAAGGAAAGTGTCGCGATGTCCCAACAATAGGCAACAGAAAGGGACAACTTAAATAGGGAACAAATAATTAACACTAGAAAAGCACTCAGAGAGCACATACCTCTGCCAAGGCTCCTTCCGTCTGTCATGGAGCACCTCCAAAATGTAACTAGTTTGTGTGTTGACCTAGAGCCACTTCTGGTGAAAATTCCATCAAAGTCTGTCCATTAGATTTGGAGTATTGTTGCTAACACACTGTGAGAAGATAAGAACCTTGTCTGAGGTATGCATTCTCAGATCATCACAAAATACAATGAGTTTGTCTGTAGCCCAAGAACCACCTCTGGTGAAAATTTCATCTAAACCCATTCAGTAGTTTTGGAGTATTGTTGCTAACACTGTGTGAGAAGATAAGAGCCTTGGTGGAGGTATGCATTCTTGGATCCTCACCAAAATGTATGTAAATGTACATACATTTTGGTGAGGACATTTTGTACATTTACATACATGTATGTAAATGTATGTAAATGGGTTCCTCTCTAGCCCAAGAAGCACGTCTGGTGAAAATTTCATCCAAATCCATCCAGTAGTTTTTGTGTAATCCTGCTGCACAAATACAAAGCCCTTGGTGGAGGTATGCACTCTCAGATCATCACCAAAATCTAATCATCTGTTCCCGGTGCCATTACACACCTTTCCTGAAAGTTTCATCAAAATCTGTTCATAACTTTTTGAGTTATGTTGGTAACAGACAAACCAACCAACCAACGCTAGCAAAAACATTACCTCCTCTCTTGGCAGAGGTAATGAGACAGCTGGGACTAATTAAGGGCTAAATGATAATGTATGGGGAAGAAAATGGCCAGACAGGAAAAAAACAGAAACCTTTCAAAATAAAAGCCAACCTAGAACTAAGGAGAACAGGGAAATAAATGATAACTGTCACAACTTGCCCTTTCAGGGTCAGAACTGAGGACACCAAACGCGAGCTGTAGGTTTGCACATTTAATGACGAAAAATACAAGTACATACAAAAACACTACACGTTAACACATAGGCAGGAATAACGGGGAAAAGCACAGATGCATGGAAATTCAGTCCAGATACCAAAACAATGAGCAGAATTACTCATGTCTGAAAACAGAGGAGAGGCGCAGAAAGGCATCTGGATAAGAGAACGGTGCTGCAACGAACTGCGTTGCAGCACGGCTTAAACAGGCACAGAACTAATGAACAAATGAATCCAGGTGTCAGTACAAGAGCGAGGAATAATTAGCCTAACCGGAGACAGCTCTCAGAGCCCGCGAACAGGCTTTGACAGGATGAAGTAAACAATGACTGTCAAAGTGAAAGCACCAACCGTGAAGAAAGAAAATCAGGAACAAATACATGAACAATAATACACTAAAAATAATAACTAAATTCCGACCGGACAGAAGTAACAAAAGAGAAAACTGAGGTAAGCTAATAATACAAACTAATAAATACTGAGATTACAAAAGGAGAACTAACACAAGGGCAAATTATAAACACAGGGACATACTGTAAATTGGAAAACAAGTAATACAGAAATACATAACGACCACACTAATACAAAATAAACAGAGAAGCAGAAATACAGAAAATGACTAAACCCAACTAGAGGCTGAGCACGGCTCTTAGCCATGCTCAGAATCATGACAATAACTGAATGCAAACAGCGGCAAACCCAAAAAAATTCAGCAGAAAGCATGAACATAGTCTCAAACCATATCCAGGACATGACAGTGGCGACAACAGAAAAAGACCCCTTGTCATGATTCTGAGCATGGTGTGTGCCGTGCTCAGCCTCCAGTTTAGTTTAAGTCTTTCTGTTTGTTTGCATCTCTGTTTATTGTGTATTTACTGTGGTTATCTTAGTTTGGGGGTTTTCATGCATTTCTGTATTTTGTCTGGGTTGTTTTTTGTCTCTGTTTGAGTTATCTTGCATTCTTAGTTTTGTCATTATAGTCTTGTTTATGTATTTGTGTATCATCTTGTATATATTATGTTATTTGCATCTTGTGGGTTTATGTTCTTATCCATTCTCTGTAGCATTATTTATTCACTCTGGTGCTTTTATTTTGACAGCGCTCCGTGTACGTCCAGCTGTCAAACTCTGTTTCACGGGCTGCACAGCTGTCACTTGTTGTTTTGATTATTTCCTCACTCTTGTGACCCACAACTGTCATTCATGGATCCTTTTCCCATTTACCTATTTAAGGACAACGGCAATGTTTCCCATTGCTGTGTCCTACTGTTTGTTTCCTCAGAGTTACTGGAAGCACTCTGAGTGATTATATTTTCCGCAGAGGTGAACGGATGCACGCCGTGTTGGATTTAATCCTATTTCCTTCTCGTTTTTGCCAGACGTGAGCCCCGGCTCCATTCGGGTGTGACTCCGTCTTATGCTCTTCTTATTTTTCCCCTGGCATGTCCGAGCGCCTCAGCCTGGGTCCGTCCAGGCTGTCCTCCTTTTCCCCCCAGGCATGAGCCCCATTCTCCTCCAGCGCTCCTTTCATCACTCCCTATTTGTAAGTGTTGTGTAGTGTCTGTGTTTAAGTTAATAAATGTTGCACACTCACAGTTGGCATTTGGTGTCTGCTGCCTGCCCTTGAAAAGGACGATATATGACACCCCTCCCCAGAATAAACAGAACCCCTTCTCGGATGTGTCTGAAAATCAAATGTGCCCAAGGTATGGAGGAGATAAAGTTTCTGCATAAATTTGAAGGGAATCTGATCAGAAATGTAGAAGTCATGGTGGAGATAACAGAAAATGTAAAACAAATGAACAGACGGCGTGTCAAAAACATACACACATGGACAAAATTGTTGGTACCCCTCTGTTAATGAAAGAAAAACCCACAATGGTCACAGAAATAACTTGAATCTGACAAAAGTGGTAATAAATAAAAATTCTATGAAAATTAACCAATGAAAATCAGACAATGCTTTTGAATTGTGGTTCAACAGAATTATTTTAAAAAACTCATGAAACAGGCCTGGACAAAAATGATGGTACCCTTAACTTAATATTTTGTTGCACAACCTTTTGAGGCAATCACTGCAATCAAACGATTTCTGTAACTGTCAATGAGACTTCTGCACCTCTCAGCAGGTATTTTGGCCCACTCCTCATGAGCAAACTGCTCCAGTTGTCTCAGGTCTGAAGGGTGCCTTCTCCAGACGGCATGTTTCAGCTCCTTCCACAGATGTTCAATAGGATTTAGATCAGGGCTCATAGAAGGCCACTTTAGAATAGTCCAATGTTTCGCTCTTAGCCATTCTTGGGTGTTTTTAGCTCTGTGTTTTGGGTCATTATCCTGTTGCAAGACCCATGACCTGCGACTGAGACCAAGCTGTCTGACACTGGGCAGCACATTTCTCTCTAGAATACCTTGATGGTCTTGAGATTTCATTGTACCCTGCACAGATTCAAGACACCCTGTGCCAGATGCAGCAAAGCAGCCCCAGAACATAACATAACCTCCTCCATGTTTCACAGTAGGGACAGTGTTCTTTTCTTGGTATGCTTCATTTTTGCATCTGTGAACATAGCGCTGATGTGCCTTGCCAAAAAGTTCCAGTTTTGTCTCGTCTGTCCATAGGACATTCTCCCAGAAGCTTTGTGGCTTGTCAACATGCAGTTTGGCAAATTCCAGTCTGGCTTTTTTAGGATTTGTTTTCAATATTGGTCGTCTCCCATGAAGTCCACTTTGGCTCAAACAACAACAGATGGTGCAATCTGACACTGATGTACCTTGACTTTGGAGTTCACCATGAATGTGTTTAGAGGTTGTTCTGGGCTCTTTTGTTACCATTCGTATTATCCGTCTCTTCCATTTTTCATCAAGTTTCCTCCTGCGGCCACGTCCAGAGAGGTTGGCTACAGTCCCGTGGATCTTAAATTTCTGAATAATATGTGCAACTGTAGTCACAGGAACATCAAACTGCTTGGAGATGGTCTTATAACCTTTAACATGCTTGTCTATAATTTTCTTTTTAATCTCCTGACACAACTCTCTCCTTTGCTTCCTCTGGTCCATGTTTAGTGTGGTACACACCATGTCACAAAAAAGCACAGTGACTACTTGTCACTCTTTAAAATAGCCAGACTGACTGATTACAAGTTTGTAGACACCTGTGATGTTAATTAGAGGACACATCTTGGTTGAACATGTTCCTATGGTCACATTATTTTCAATCTTTTCTAGGGGTACCATCATTTTTGTCCAGGCCTGTTTCATGAGTTTGTTTTTTAAAATAATTCTGTTGAACCACAATTCAAAAGCATTGTCTGATTTTCATTGGTTAATTTTCATAGAATTTTTATTTATTACCACTTGTCAGATTCAAGTTATTTCTGTGACCATTGTGGGTTTTTCTTTCATTAACAGAGGGGTACCAACAATTTTCTCCACGTGTGTATGTGGGGGGTATAATAATCAGAAGAATTCAACATGTACTACTAATGACAGCTTTTATTGGCATAGTGACCATTTGGGCAGGTGGAGATTGTGAGGGGGCCCTCTGCTTGGAATACATGATGTAATCTGTCCTTTGCTGGCAGCTATTTGGGGAACCCTGCTTTACCCCAAAAAACAAACAACGTCAATGCCAACATTCCAATGCCACACACCGCAGGACTCCCACAGAGATCAAAAGGACCCTCACCTAAATTCAGAGCAGTCTTGGGGATAATTCTGTGCAGATTCATGTTTTAATCATCCAGGTTGTAGACTGTTAAAATATTTATTAAACCCACTGGAATTTAAAAAAAGATTTAAAAACAAGACGTTTCAGTGCTCATCCAAACACCATCCTCAGCTGTAACGAGTAACGAACGGGAAGTAACTGGCAAGAAATGCAGAAACAAGGATGGACACTGAAACGTCTTATTTTTAAAGCTTTTAAATCTTTCTTTAATTATTGGGGACAATATTAGCCTGGTGTGCATACAGGTGCATCTCAGTTAGGAATGAAGCATTTCAGCACCCTGGATAGCTACCCAAGCTCATGAAACTTGGCTGGAGTTGAGTGCGCTGCAGGACCACTAGAACTAGTGGTCCCACTAGAACTGGTCCTCCAGTTGGCCACGTCTTTTCACTACTTGCTACACTTAGAAAAGGAGAACCTGTCGAGGCCATAAAGACAGAAAATGCCAAGTGAGAACTGCTGCTGTGTTTTTCCTCTCTGTTCTCAAAGCTCAGCGATGGCGGGCTGCAGACACAAACAGACCCACGGGCTTCCTGCCGTCTGGTCTAGCTCAGCATGCTTTGTGAAAGAAGCGTCTGAGTGCCAGCAAGGAAAGTTTCCTTCCGCTGCCTGTGTGCTAAACCTTTCATAAAATAGCCACTTTTAGATTTTGTTCCAGGACTAAATTGAAAAGTCTAAGTATTCACTCCTGACTAGCAGTGTGGATACAGATTTAGCTCCCTGCGTTCCTGGGAGGCTCAGCTGGGGATTATTATGTTGAGGATTAGACAGAAGGGAACAACAATTTAATATATACCAAATACACAGCATAGCCATAAATCAAGGGGGGATGTGTCCCCGCCAACATTGTCTTGTACCTTTCTATATCATGTTACATCACTGAATAATATGTACCAATGTTTTTTTTGGAAGATTTGTGACATTTTTTTCCACAAATTTGCTACTTTATTCATGTAAATTTGCAACTCTTTCTTGTGAACTGGCAGTTTTTTTTCCTCATATATACAGTCATGTGAAAAATTAGGACACCCTGTATAACCCTGTGTTTTTTTTAACATATTTGGACATATGGATATTTAATAGCAATGTTAAAAAATACTGGGAGATTCATGTAATACAACTAAACAATTAAAAATGGATTAAATACTTTTTCAAATTTTCTGTAAAATGTAATTCTAAACAAATAGTGAGTAATAAATTAGGACACCCCCACATTCATTCCCTCTTAAAATGACTAAAAAAAATGTTAAAAAATGCAAATAAAAACAAAAAAACAAGTTAGACATAGATATGTGAACATTTATTAATAAAGAACTGAATATTTAAAGGGATGTCCAATTTTTTTCACATGACTACATATGCAACTACTTCCTATACTGTAAATGTGCTACTTTTTTCTTATAAATTTACATACAACTTTTTTGTCATGAATCGCCCCTCAGGGCAAAGAGGAACAGACCCATGCGCCAACTGCAGTTTGTGGCATTTAATAACAAAATACAAAGTTCCAACGTGCATTAAAGTAAAAATTCACACACAGAAAATCAGGTAAACTTACACACAGGAGTGAACTGGGAATAAACTCACCAGAGCAAGGAAAGGGCTCTGGTGACGAGGAGAAAGTTAAATTAGACTGCCGCAGTGAACAGAAAAAACAACAGTCTATAAATAGCGAAAACATAATTGATGGCAGGTGCGGATTCACATGAGCGGGCAGGTGAGCTAATTACCAACACAGAACACACAGAGGAGATAATGACAAGGTGGGAGTGTCTGGAACAGGTGTGAAGCTCACACCAGGAGGAAACGAAATATAAACACTGAGAGCCAAAATAAAACAGGAAAAAATACTGACAGAATCATGACATTATAATAAGGGCAAGAAAACAACATCAAACTACTGACAGCCAAGAACACATCTAGAATCACTACACAGAAAAATAACACAATGCTGGAAGAATACAGAAAATACTTAGATATAACTTAAGAGTCTGAGCCCAGCGACGCACCGCGCTCAGCTTTGTGACATTTTTTTCTCAAAAATAATCCTTTTTCTTAAAAATTTGAAAGTTTTTTCTAATAAACTTCTGACTTTATTCTTGCAAATTAACACCTTTTTTCTTCAAAAAATTGGCTACTTTTTTCTTGTAAATTTGCACATATTTTCCTCTTAAATTTGCTTCTTTTTTTCTAGTGAATGTGATTTTTTTCTTTTAACTTTGCAATGTTAATATAAATGCTGGTTATTTTTTTTCTATGTAATGCTTTATTTTTTTTATGTTCAGACAATGATCCAAGTTGGCCCCCATGGCCCCCAATCACAATCTTGCAAAGGGCCCCCAAAACCTAATAATAGTGTCTACCTCAATATTTACTTTGGAGAAAATGTTCTGTTTTCGGTGTGGATTTTAGAGCAGTAAAATGAAACATCCATTCAAAAAATAGATGAGGGAAGTTACTTTTCAATTCTAAAAGCAGCTGAAAAATACATGTCCCTCAGTATCAGCATCAGAATCTATTTAAATTCTGCCTTGGCTGTCTTGAGATCATAAAACTTGCAGTTGTTCCACTCTGCATGAAAATTAAAGTAAGAAGATTCTCTGAAAGTATCCCTCTAGTCACAAAGGTAACCAAATGTCACTAACCTCATGCAGCTTTTGACACAATACACACAAAGAAGAGGATGTCAAAGTCACTCAGTATTCATGACTGGCACATTAGACAAACAACACCAGGGTTGTTTCTAGGTTTTGGGGGCCCTATGCAAGACTGTGTTTGGGGGCCCATGTTTTTAGAATGGAGAAGAGTTTGAACCCATTAAAAATCTCTCCCCTCCTAACAAATGCATTTAAAAATAGACTTTGCAACTGTCTAGATGAACAGAAAAAATGTAACCATTACACAGGATAAAAATATAACCAGCATCAATATAAATGTTGCAGTTACAAGAAAATGTGAAAAATTTACATTAAAAAAATGCCAATTTACAAGAAAAAATTAACAAATTTGCAAGGAAAAATGCAAATTTACAAGAAAAAAGGTATCAAATAATGAGAAAAAAGTTTCAAATTTACAACAGAATGTCACAAATTTATAAGAAAAAATGACAAATTTACAAGAAAAAAGAAATGATTTTATAAAAAAATGTATCTAAAAATTTTGTAAACGTATGAGAAAAAAGTTGCAAGTTTATAAGAAAAAATGTTGCAAACTTACAAGAAAAAAGTCAAAAACATGAGAATAAATCACAATTTTATAAGAACCAGGTTGCAAATTTTAGGAGAAAAAAAATGTTGCAAATGTATATTTAAAAAATGCTGCAAATTTACAATGAGTCACATATTTAACAGAAAAAGTGGCAAATTTACAAAACCCACAAATTTAAGGTAAAAGTTGCAGATTCATGAGGAAAAAGTTGAAGATAATTTTCTCCACCCACAAAATGTTTAGGATGAACTTGTAGCTTGGGGGCCCCCTAGTGGCTGAGGGGGCCTGTAGCATTTGCATACTCTGCTGTATAGCAGAAAGTTCTTGGAACAACATTTTATTGTATTATCAAAAATTTAGGCTTTGATGCAGAGATCGTGGTTAATTTCGTGAACTGTCACAGCCTCCAAACTGCAGCTCACACTGTTCTTTCAAGACTTCAGTCTAACAACTGACCAGAGTAAAAACATCCACAGAGACGATTCCTCAATCTTCTACCATGCAGCTGAGGAGAGGCTTTTTCTGGTAGCATCTTCAATCCCTTCCTGCACCATGAGACAATTTACGTAATAAATAAGACAAAGCTCACTGCCTTAAAGTGAAGGCCAAGAACAGAACAAATTGCTTCCAGACCCATAAAAAAATGCACTCAGGTCACACAGCAAAGTCAGCAGCATCTCCAGACCAAACCAAACACTTAGACATTGTTGTCTTTATAAATCCCAGTGGGCAGCAGTGACGGCTGCCCCCGAGAGATGAGGCATTAGCAAAAACTAACCAGCCAACCGATTCCACGCTATCGGATGTGTGACAGCTCAGCCCCACAGTTCCTATAATTTTAATGGTACTGGACAAATGCAGTAAATTGCCTCTTTAAATATCAGTAAGCAGAAGTGTTGAGTGTGCAGGATGTTGAAGGCTATCAGAGCTGCAGTTGGGATACGAATTGCGGGGCTACAAATGGTGTTTTTTAAATCACAACAACACGGGACATGTCAGGCTACATCAGTCAAAACCAGTTAAAAACCTTCCATTTCCTGCTTCTATTTTCCTCCCTCAGGGTTTATCAAGAAAATGGTTCAGGACTCCCAAAACATGGGGATGCCATAATTGTACATCTCATAACCAGCTTATTTGCTATGTATCAGAGCAGGCATGGAGGAGAGAGAACCCCAAAACACAGGCAATATTCCAGTTTACAGTAGTTTATTCAGAATAGAAAACAAACTACAGCACGGGGGCTGAACATAAACTAATTTAAACGAGGAATAAGTAAGAGAGAAAATAGACAATTAAAGTAACAAGCCTTGGGAAACAATGGAACCAGGAAACACATGAGTAATCCAAAGGACACAAGAAAATAGACACCATAATAAGGTCTAAGACGCTGCAAGCAGGGAAGGGCAACACTAAACTTAAAGACTAGCTAATGATTGGGCATAGGAAACAGCTGGGGAACACAGGAGGGGAGAATCAACTGATGAGATTATATAACTACAACAAGAAGTAAACTGTTAATCATAACCAAGGATAAACAGGGAGACACTACCCCCCCCCCCCCCGAAAAAAAATCATAAACAGAACCAAAATGACAAGTACTTTCAAAATAAACCTGATATCAAAAATGAGGCAAGAGAAACACAAGCATGACACAGGGAATATACAAGAATAGAATATACAAGGGAAAACAAGAAAGATCTGGTAAATTAAAAATAGCTAAGAATTGTAGAACCAAAAACTGAAACAAGAACAACATAAGTTGTATTTACAAAACTAGACCAGGGTGACATAAACAGGACGAAATAAATCAACATAATAATCATAAACCCAGAATAATCAATAACACAAGAGATGCACGACAAAAAACAAAAATGTAGAGGAGGGCTCATAATAAAGTGTGTGTGTGTGTGTGTGTGTGTGTGTGTGTGTGTGTGTGTGTGTGTGTGTGTGTGTGTGTGTGTGTGTGTGTGTGTGTGTTTTCGTGCGTGTGTGTGTGTTTATAACTGTGGTATGAGCTGCTGTCCTCAAACATGTCCTGCACCACTCTCACATACTTCTCTTCTACTCCTTACTTCCTCATACAGTACCACACTTCCTCTCTTGGCACTCTGTCATATGTTTTCTCTAGACCACAAAGACACAGTGCCACTCCTTCTCCTTACGTTGTATACATTTTATAAATCAATAATAACCTGTTGTAACACGTGAGACAAAAAGAGAAATAGTAATCTTGTTCTTGTCAAATACTGAGTATACTTATCTGTTCTCTCAAACCTCCAATATCACTTTATTTAGAATATTCTTGTTTGTTGTCAACTAAATGTTCACCATTGTTGTCAATAACTTAATAGCATTTATGCATTATAAGCATTTATAAGCCAAAAGGTCTCTAGTAAGTGTGCCCCAAAGCACGAAATGTGTCTTATAACTTAATTAATGCTTATTCCTGATGTTGAACATATGTGCCTTAGTGTTGGGTTTTTGCTGTAGCGTTTTGATCTCTCTCATGTCATCGGCCTGTCCCCTGTCTGTGTCTCTCCTTGTTTTGTTGGTGTGTTCTTGCCAATGTGGTCACTTCCTGTACAATTCCAGTAATTACTTTTTCTTGCACACCTTTTGTTTTACTTCTCGCCCATAATCTCCCTCATTGTTCTCACTTCTGCCACATTCCTCTCAGTATGGTGTTAAATCCTGGGAATGCGTGGTAGTCTGTGCCCTTTGTTAGTTTTCAGGAAATCTGTTTGCACATGGTTCTCCTTCTTTTTTTCCTTGTGTCATTTTAGTTGTTGATTATGAACCTTTTATTTTTGCAATATTACTCTGTCAGTTTCCATTCTACATGAGTGTTTTACCTTGGTATGCTACACTGGGTCCACATTTTAAACTGAAAATAATAAGATGACAATTTGACAGTTCCATACAGCAATACGTGATAAATTGGTCAATTTTTATCTTCTAAATTTGTAATTTATTTTTTTGGGGGGGAGTGGGGGGGACTTGCAATGTTCATATGGATACTGGTTAAATTTTTATTCTATGTAATGGTTCAATTCTTTTTCTGCTCATCTAGACAATGACCCAAGTTTATTTTTAAAAAATTTTTGCTGGAAGGGAAGTGATTTTACTTTTTCTGTTTTAAAATTTTTGAACTCTTGCTCATTACAAAAATATGTCCCTCCAAAAACAATCTTGCATAGGGTCCCCAAAAAGCTAGAAATGGCCCTGATCACAACAAACACTGTTTGTTTTGCAATAAAGGCGCCATTACTTTTAGAAAAAAGAGCACTCTGAGACGAGTGCAATAACCCCCAACTCCGTGTTCTTTGAAGATCCCAGTACTTAGTGACAGAGAGCAGTTTTCAACTTTTCAATATAATTACTGTGGCAGAACCAAATTATGATAAGCCCATCATCCACAAATATACAACAAAGGATACAACCCGTAGTTGTAGGGCAGGATCCCAAGGTGAACCTGTGTAGCAAGTTTGGTGACCCTAGAGAGCTCTACACATTCTATAGTAAGAGAGGATAGGGAGTGCCAACCTTGACCTTTGACCTATTGACCCCAAACCAATAGTCAGAGGTCAGGATCCCAAGGTGAACCTATATACTAGATTTAGTGACCCTAGCTTTCTTTGTTGTTAAGATATAGTTTATAAGCCATTTTGATGTTGACCTTTGACCTTGCAATCCCAAAACTATAGTCACACTTCAGGGTCACAGGGTGAACCTGTGTACCAAGTTTGGTGACCCTAGCTTTACTCGTTTTATAGCAATGGTAAATGTAGCATTTACCATTTACCATAGCGCAAAGGCAATGTTAACTTTGAACTTTGACCGTTGACCCCTTGACCCAAAACAACTAGTTAGGTCAGGGTGTAAATCATCCATTCATTCATTCATTCATTCATCTTCTACCGCTTAATCCTTTTCAGGTCGTGGGGGGGCTGGAGCCTATCCCAGCATCTTTGGGCGAGAGGCAGGGTCCACCCTGGACAGATCGCCAGTCCATCGCAGGGCCAACACAGAGAGACAGACAACCATTCACTCTCACAGTCGTACCTAAGGACAATTTAGAATCCCAAGTTTGATGCCAATTAACCTAACTTGCATGTTTTTGGCATGTGGGAGGAAACCGGAGAAATCCCGGAGTAAACCCACGCAGACACGGGGAGAACATGCAAACTCCACACAGATCACTATTGGTCGGGGGCTGGAATCGAACCCAGGATCCCCTGGCCAAGGGTGAGTTGCTGTGCTGCCGCAGTGCTAACCACTCCGCCACCGCGCCGCCCAAGATGTGTATTAGATACGACTACTGTATCGATTTGAAAAGCCTACATCTTTTCTTTCAGTCATTATTGTATTTAGAAGATTTAGGGAAAATCTGACCTCTGACCTTTGACCATAAGGTCATCCAATGAGAGTGAAATTGCAATATGAACATCATCAGAGTATATCAAACCCTGGTACCAAATTTCAAAACAGGGGAAAGAGTTGATTTCACAAGACAGTTGCTGTGTATGAAGTGAGGTGAAACAGGAGGTCATCGGTCAGGGGCTACATCTCCTGCAAAAATCATCCGATCAAAACCAGACTGTAATATGTGCATCAGCAGCATATATCAAACCCTGGTACCAAGTTTCAAAACAATCGGAACAAAACTGTAGGAGGAGTTGATTTCACAAAACTGGGATGGACAGACTGATGGACAGTCGGTTGGATGGACTGACCCACAGCATAACTGCCCTTTGATCTTCGCCCAAAGGACTCTTTGACCCCTTTGGGCTTCGACCGGCGGGGGATAAAACTAACCCAGCTTTATTATTTAACAAGGGAGATGGAATATTCACCAATTCAGCATAAGGTACAAACATACAAATGTAAATTAGGTACAAATTTGCAAGAATAAAGGTGCAAAGACATAATAAAAATATTTTTTTTTTTAAATTTAAATAAAAAAAGTCACAAATTAAAATTTAATTAGACAAAATAAAATTTTAACCAGCACCCAGATGAATTTACTAGAAAAAAAGTTGAAAATTTATGAGACAAAAGTCGCAAATTTTTTATGGAAAAAAATTGCAAATTTATGAGAATTCACAATTTCTTTTAGGAAAAAGTTGCAAATCTATGAGAATTTTTTTTTTGATAATCTATGAGAAAAAAACTTTCAAATTTATGAGGAAAAAAGCTGCAAATCAAGAAAATGTTGAAAGGTGGTTTTTTGTTGTTGCCTTTTTTTTTTTTTTCCGGGCAGCACGGTGGAGCAGTGGTTAGCACTGTGTCAGCACAGCAAGAAGGTCACAGGTTCGATCCCACCCCCTGACCATTGGTGACCCTTCCATGTGGAGTCTGCATGTTCTCCCCGTGTCTGTGTGGGTTTTCTCCGGGTACTCGGGTTTCCTCCCACATGCCAAAGACATGCAGGTGAGCTTAACTGGCATCAACTGGGGATTCTAAATTGTCCTTAGGTATGGATGTGAGAGTGAATGGTTGTCTGTCTCTCTGTGTTCGCCCTGTGATGGACTGGCGATCTGTCCAGGGGGTCCCCTGCCTCTCGCCCAAAGATGCTGGGATAAGCTTGACCCCTCCCGAAATGGATTAAGCGGTCGAAAATGGATGGATGGATGGGGGTTTTTTTTGCATTTCTTCGAATTGGTGGTTCGAAGTCATTTCATTCAGTTATGTAACATGATATAGAAAGGTTTATGATGATATTGGGGGGACAATGCTCTCTTTTTTCCACGTTGGGGGGGGGGGGTCTCTCCCGTCCCTCCACTTGATTTACACCTATGAATGGGGATTGGGTGGAGGTGGGGGTGGCATGCTAACAATGGGGATGCTTTTGGGTCATTTTACTAACAAGGGGGATATCATCCCCCCTCAAATCACCTACTGCTTATACCACATACAGTTACACAATCAGGTCACCTGCCTATTATCAACACATATTCAGACTTGTGCATTTTTGTTTAACTAATTTAATGCATTGAGAAAATTGCAGTGGGATCACTCAGCTGTTGTTTAAGCCATGATTATTTCATTTCCTCCGCTGGCTCAAACTTCCCAAACTACTGACCTTATAGCTACGAGCCCCCAGTGTAACCATCAGTTCAGCCAAGTGCATGGTAAATACCAGCGCAGTAATTACTGAGTTGACAGGCTACAGTTCACAGTGTTTTTAAATGGACCTCATAAAGACCCTCTTACCACAGATCATTTCTCATTCACTAAACAACACGAACCCTTTGCAACCCAAACAAGGAACTCATAGGCTGCAAAAATTCCTTCATGCATATTAAAGTCACGCCTTAGCTGAGTGTTTGGCTATTAACCATGAGCCGTGCTGCCAATTTCCCCGGCAGCAGCCTAATGTTGTATCGCCAGATTAATATTTTGGAGGTCTGAGGAAGTCTGTTTTGCTTGCTACCTGTGAGGCTCCACTGCTGACTGTGGCAGACTGTTATTGATCAGGTTTGTGTTGTACAGGCCTGGATGATTACTCTCAGACAGACTGCAAAACAAAGAGTTCATAAACACAGCCTTGGAGTGAGAGAGAGAGAGAGAGAGAGAGACCAGCAGACCGCAAAAGGTTTCTGGTGAGATAAGCTATGGAGAGAATGATGCATTACTGCACTTTGTTGGCACCAATGAAATGAACAATGCTGGTTTTGTATCACTGTACTGTCTTTATTAAAAAACAACATAGAACTGAGGGAAGCAACTTGGATCAGGTTGTGTTTTAAAGTAAATATGCTGTCCCTTAAGTCTGTCACAAAATTTGCTATATGTAAAACAAACGGTTACACTTCATAATATGGCCCACAAATTATCCAGTAAGTACTGAATAAATACATGGAAAATACAGGAAAAAAATTAATGAAAAAACAGGGTAAAAAAACAGAGTAAGAAATGGCAAGTATGGGTAAGAAACAGGGTAAAAACAAGGTAAGAAAGGACAAAGTACAGAGATAAAAAGGCTAACTAAGGGGAAAGTATGGGGTAAAAAGGGTAAAAACAAGACAACTAAGTAGAAATCATAGGGTAAAAAACAGTTAAACAGGGTGAGTAAGGTTAAAGTAAGGAGAAAAAATAGGAAAAATGGAGCAGGTAAGGGACAAATACAGGTAATAAAACAAGGCAAGTAAGGGGAAAGTACAGGGAAAAACATGCTAAGAGGAAAGTATAAAGTTAAAAACAGAGTTAAAACAGGGTGAGTAAGGTTAAAGTATGGGGAAGAAACAGTAAAAGCAGGGCAAATACAGAGCAAGGAGAAAGTACAAGGAAACACAGTTGGTAAAAACAGGGCAAGTAAGAAGAAAGAACAGAGAAAAACTGGGAAATGGGGAAGGGGAAATGCAGGAAAAACACAAGTTAACTAAGGGGGAAGTAAAGGGAAAAAACAGGGGGAAGGGGGGGCGTGGGTTACTTACTGGGGTATCATGCATCAACTTTCATCCGACATAATTACCATATAGGTACAGGGAAATTACTTTACTCCTCCCATACTTTCCATATACAGTGGTGTGAAAAAGTGTTTCCCCCCTTCCTGATTTCTCATTTGTTTGTATGTTTGTCACACTTAAATGTTTCACATCATCAAACAAATTTAAATATTAGACGAGGATAACACAAGTAAACACAGAATGCAGTTTGTAAATGAAGGTGTTTATTATTAAGGGGGGAAAAAAGCCAAACCTACATGGCCCTGTGTGAAAAAGTGATTGCCCCCTCCCCTGTTAAAACATAAATTAACTGTGGTTTATCACATCTTTGGAAAGCTGAGTTCAATTTCTCTAGCCACACCCAGGCCTGATTACTGCCACACCTGTTTTCAATCAAGAAATCACTTAAATAGGACCTGCCTGACAAAGTGAAGTTGACCAAAAGGTCGAGATAATTGAGATCTATCAGTCTGGAAAAGGTTATAAAGCCATTTCTAAAGCTTTGGGACTCCAGCAAACCACAGTGAGAGCTATTATCCACAAATGGTGAAAACATGGAACGGTGGTGAACCTTCCCTGGAGTGGCCGGCCGACCCAAAGTACCCCAAGAGTACAGCGACGACTCATCCAAGAGGTCACAAAAGATCCCACAACAACATTCAAAGAACTGTAGGCCTCACTTGCCTTAGTTAAGGTTCATGACTCCACCATAAGAAAGAGACCGGGCAACAATGGCCTTCATGGCAGACTTCCAAGATGAAAACCACTGCTGAGCAAAAAGAGCATTAAGGCTCGTCTCAGTTTTGCCAGAAAACATCTTGATGATCCCCAAGACATTTGGGAAAATACTCTGCGGACTGATGAGACAAAATTTGAACTTTTTGGAAGGTGTGTCTCCAATTACATCCGGAGTAAAAGTAACACAGCATTTCAGAAAAGGAACATCATACCAACAATAAAATATGGTGGTGGTAGTGTGATGGTCTGGGGCTGTTTTGCTGCTGCAGGATCTGGAAGACTTGCTGAGGTAAATGGAACCATGAATTCTGCTGTCTGCCAAAAAATCCTGAAGGAGAATGTCCGGCCATCTGTTCGTGACCTCAAGCTGAAGCGCACTTGGGTTCTGCAGCAGGACAATGATCCAAAACACACCAGCAAGTCCACCTCTGAATGGCTTAAGAAAAACAAAATGAAGACTTGGGAGTGGCCTAGTCAAAGTCCTGACCTGAATCCGATTAAGATGCTGTGACATGACCTTAAAAAGTCGGTTCATGCTCAAAAACCCTCCAATGTGGCTGAATTATAACAATTCTGCAAAGATAAGTGGGCCAAAATTCCTCCACAGCGCTGTAAAAGACTCATTGCCAGTTATCGCAAACACTTGATTGTAGTTGTTGCTGCTAAGGGTGGCCCAACCAGTTATTAGGTTTAGGTGGGCAATCACTTGTTTTTTTTACACAGGGCCATGTAGGTTTGGATTTTTTTTTACCCTTAATAATAAACACCTTCATTTAAAAACTGCATTTTGTGTTTACTTGTGTTATCTTTGTCTAATATTTAAATTTGTTTGATGAACTGAAACATTTAAGTGTGACAAACATACAAAAAAATAAGAAATCAGGATGGGAGCAAACACTTTTTGACACCACTGTAGTTACACCGTAATTATGTTATTTGAAAATGGAGGCATAATATAGTCCACATCCCATATATATTCATTATTTAGTCAGTTTCTTCCCTATTTTATGGTGGTTTTTCACTATACTTTCCCCCTATTTCCCCCGTGCTTATGTGTTTGATACCCTTCAGGGTGTTTCCTAAAGTCATTTATATCCAGCAGCTGCAACAGTGCAATGATCTGGCCCACCATTAAAATACGGTTCTCCTTTTCATTTCATTCAGGTCCCTAAATGTAGCCAAATATCTTCAAAGTCCTCAATATGTCTACTCTGTTCAGTTCAAGATAAAGCTGTTCTTTAACTTCTGCTAACTTCTTTTTCTTTAGTTCTGTTTTCACACCCTCAAGCGGGCATGAAGCATAACTAATCATAAAGCTGCAGTGGGTCTATAATAATCATTCCTATGCAGCACCATTTTCCAAGTAAAAATATTTTAGCATGTGCAGTTTTTTTTAAAATGTGAGTGTGCCTCTCACACCTTTGGTAATTTTAATCAAAAAGGAAACTTTTATAGCTGAGTAAAATATTTCACTCCTTTTGTGTTTTATGAATATCAGCTAAAGTTTTTTTTTTATTAAGTTATAAACAATAGCATTCTATTTATTTTTTTTTTGCTGCAACTGCAGTAGTGAAGTAGAGTGAATAAGCAGTTCATGCTTAAACCAAATCCCTCTGAGTGTGAGCTGTAGTACTCATGTATATGGAGTCTTGTTTTGGTGTGGGCTGCTCAGTTTGTGAGACATCTGCTCTAAATATGTCTTCTTTTAGATACATATCTCTTGCCTGATGGTGCTCAAAGATCCAACCAGGTTACAGTTCGTAATTGAACGCCTGAGAAGTGGTTCAAATTATTGATGTGTGAGAAGCTCTAAACCAGGGGTGTTAAATTCAGTCTGACCAAGGGCTAACAAGAGGGTCGTGAATAAAGTCAGGAGTTGGGCATTCAACTGAATCTTCTCTTATTTGGAACAAGTATTGTTATTTCAATTTTTTTTAAAAATCTAGCATTTCAGAAAGAGTTTCAAGTTTTGGGGGGGGGGGGGTTTTGGGGGGGGGATTGCAAACTTCGGAGACTGGGGAAAAAATTGCAAATTTTGGGGAAAAGGTTACAAATTTAAGAGACTGTTGAAAAAAGCTGCAAGTTTATGAGACTGGAAAAAGTCATACATTTTTGAGACTTAGGGCAAAAGTTATGAATTTGGGGACTGGGGGAAAATTCGCAAATTTAATAGAGTGCCAGACCAAAATACACTGCAGGGCCGTACCTGGCTCTGGGTCCTAGGCCAAACATGACCTACAGTCATGTGAAAAAATTTGGACACCCCTTTAAATATTCAGTTCTTTATTAAGAAATGTTCATATATCTATATCTAACCTTGTTTTTGTTTGCATTTTCTAAAATTTATTTTAGCCATTGTAAGTTGGAATGAATGTAGGGGTGTCCTAAAAAAAGATGGGGGGGTGTCCTAATTTATTCCTCACTAATTGTTTAGAATTACATTTTACAGAAAATTTGAAAAAAGTCTTTAATTCATTTTTAATTGTTTAGTTGTATTACGTGAATCTCCCAGTATTTTTAACATTGATATTAAATATCCATATGTCCAAATATGTTTAAAAAAACACACAAGCTTATACAGGGTGTCCTAATTTTTTCACATGACTGTAAATGGCCTCCTGCTCAACTTCATTGAAACACTTGTTGTCTGCTTGTTTTGGTGGCTAAATGTAAGCTCTGTGGATCATTTACCAAGTCTGAGCTTCAGACTGTCACTTGTCGCCATGAGATTAAAAAGCAGAAAGCATAACGGCTGAAATCTCGCCTCTAATGCAATGTAAAATACTGTATATAAACCAATAAAAAATAGAAAATATCTGTGCCATCACTTTAAAATCATGAATAATTTAAAATCATTTGTACAAAGCCCTGTGTCAGCAGCCAAGTTCTCAAGCATAAGTCAGGACAACAGAGAAGTCTTACCGTCGAGCTCCTCAACAGAGATGCTGGCTAACACATCACTGTCACTGTCAGACAGAGAGCGGCTCAGGTAGTTCCCTTTGTAGAGCAGGCCTGCTGTCACATGATGGAACGGCATCTTCTCCCTGAGAGACAAGAGAGGGAATCATTTAGATAGCACAGGGCATGTGCATGTCTGAGGAAGTTACACTTAAAATGGAGATGTGATGCACTTTTTCCACATGCTGAGAGTTCCTAGAGGTCTTAATGAAATGACTGTGACATCCTTTGGTCAAAACACATCAAACTTTAATTATTTCAGCACCACTTTCTATTTGATTTTATCAGCCTTCCTCAGAATGACCTGTTTCTGTGAATGTTTCTTTAAAGGTGTACTAGACAGTATGTTCATGGAACCCAGCCACAGGGGGTGCACAAGCTAGTGTACTCCTAGTGCCGGTCCCAATCCTGGGTAAATGTGGAGGGTTGTGTCAGGAAAGGCAGCCAACATAAAACCTTTGCCAAATCAAACATGCGGATCATGATGAATCAGACTTTCATACCGGATCGGTCGAGGCCTGAGTTAACAACCACCACCACCAGTGCTGTTAACCGACGGGGTGCCGGTGGAAATTGGGCTACTGTTGGTCAAAGATCGAGGAGGAGAAGAGGAGGAAGGCGTTTTAGGAGGGACAGAGAGAAAAGGAAAGGTAGAAGTGTGGAAGTGAGAGTAGGGACTTTAAATGTAGGGACTATGGCTGGTAAAGGCAGAGAGTTAGCAGATATGATGGGGAGAAGAAAGGTAGATATACTGTGTGTTCAAGAAACCTGATGGAAGGGAAGCAAGGCTAGGAGCACTGGAGGTGGATCTAAACTGTTCTACCATGGTGTAGATAGGAAGAGAAAGAGAAATGAAGTAGGAGTAATCTTGAAGGAAGAGTATGTGAAGAGTGTTCAGGAGGTAAAGAGGGAGTCAGACAGAATCATGAGTTTGAAGTTAGAAGCTGAAGGTGTGATGCTGAATGCTGTCAGTGCATATGCCCCACAAGTTGGATGTCAGGTAGAAGAGAAAGAGGAATTCTGGAGTAAGTTGGATGAAGTGATAGAGAGTGCTCCGACGGGGGAGAGAGTGGTGATTGGAACGGACGTTAATGGACATGTAGGTGAAGGGAACAGAGGTGATGAGGTAGCTCTGAGTAGGTATGGTCTTAAGGAGAGAAATGTGGAAAGACAGATGGTTGTGGATTTTACTAAGAGGGTGGAAATGGCTGTGGTGAACACATACTTTAAGAAGAGACAAGAACATCTGGTGACTTACAGGAGTGGAGGAAGGTGCACACAGGTGGACTACATCTTATGCAGAAGGAGAAATGTGAAAGAGATAGCAGACTGCAAGGTTGTGGCATGGGAGAATGTAGCTAGACAGCATTGGATGGTAGTCTGTAGGATGACTTTGGAAAGCAAGAACAGGAAGAGAGTGAAGTCAGAGCCAAACATCAAGTGTGAGAAGTTACAGAAGGAAGAATGCTGCACAGAGTTCAGGAAGGAGTTGATACAGGCTCTGAGTGGTAAAGAAGAATTTCCAGATGATTGGGAAA
Organism: Pholidichthys leucotaenia; assembly: GCA_020510985.1. Classification (NCBI taxonomy): domain Eukaryota; kingdom Metazoa; phylum Chordata; class Actinopteri; order Cichliformes; family Pholidichthyidae; genus Pholidichthys; species Pholidichthys leucotaenia. The sequence goes on along the minus strand of CM035847.1, from coordinate 283,678,300 downwards.
GTACAGCAAAGGTATTGAGGGAAACAAGTAGAAAGGTATGTGGTGTAGCCTCTGGACAAAGGAAGGAAGACAAGGAGACTTGGTGGTGGAATGAGGAGGTACAGGAAAGCATTCAAACGAAGAGGTTGACAAAGAAAAAGTGGGATAGTCAGGGAGATGAAGAAAGTAGACAGGAGCATTTGGAAGCTAGACACATGGCAATGACAGAGGTGGCAAAGGCAAAGGAAAAGCCATATAATCAGTTGTATGAGAGACTGGACACTAAGGAAGGAGAAAAAAAACTTGTATTGATTGGCTAGACAGAGAGATCGAGCTGGAAAGGATGTGTAGCAGGTTAGCTTGATTAAGGAGAGAAATGGGAATGTTACTAACAAATGACGAGAGTGTGTTGAGAAGGTGGAAGGAGTACTTTGAGGAGCTGATGAATGAAGAAAATGAGAGAGAGAGAGGAGGATGGATAAAGGAAAGATGGTGAACAAGGAAGTCCCAAAGATTAGCAAGGTGGAAGTGAGGGAAGCTTTGAAGAGGATGAAGAATGGAAAGGCGGTTGGTCCAGATGATATACCTGTGGGTGTATGGAGATGTTTAGGAGAGATGGCAGTGGACTTTTTGACCAGATTGTTTAACACAGTCTTGGAGATTGAGAGTATGTCTCGGCAGTGGAGAAGTATTTTGGTACCAATTTTCAAGAACAAAGGTGATGCTCAGAGCTGCAGTAACTACAGAGGCATAAAGTTGATCAGTCACACTGTGAAGATATGGGAAAGAGTTGTTGAAGCCAGGTTAAGAGGAGAGGTGACAATCAGTGAGCAGCAGTATGGTTTCATGCCAAAAAAAGAGTACTACAGATACAATGTTTTTTGTTTTTTTTTTTTTTAATTTGTTTATTTGTCAGGGACAGTGCAATAAACATAGACAAAAAAAAATCTGATGTGTTGCACAGAGAGTGTACGTATAGCATTAAGCTAATTTGCAACTCTTGTCCCTGGATGGGCTTTAGAGAAAAGATACAAGTAAAAAGAGAGAAAGATGAGGAAAAAACAAAATGAGAACAGTATAAACAATATCCAAATACATCAATGCAAACAAAATTATAAATACACAATATAAAAACCTGATTCACATTTGCCTGTTACAGCCCTCCCTCAGTCACTCACTATAATCAAACACATTCATTCCTTCCCTTCTTCACTCACACTCTGCAGACAATCATTTCATACATGGGTACATTCTTGTTTATTTTTCAGCCAGTTTTTAACCTTTGTAGTAAATGTTTTAAAATCCGTTATTGTTTTGATTTCATTTGGCATTGTGTTCCAGATATAAGTGCCCTTTATAGAGAAAGCTGTTTGTCCAAATGTGGTTCTGCGGTGGGATATTTTACAGTTGTTGTTAACAGAGCTCCTGGTGGCTCTGCTGCTGTCCTGTCTTTGGATGAATCCAACAAGTGGCTCTGGCGCTGATTTATGGAAACATTTGAAAATTAATTTCAGAAAACAGAGGTCAATGAAACTCTCAAAACTCAATAAATTATATTTTTTTAGAATATAACAGTGATGCCACCTAATGGGCTTTTTATCCAAGATTTTTAGAGTTTGATTATATAAAAAACCTATATGTTTTATTGTAGAAGGAGTTGCTTGAGCCCAGATTGTCAGACAGTATGATATATGAGAAAAAACCATAGAATGCATATACAGTATGGCTGTTTGGTGTGGTATGTAATATCTAATTAATTTAAAGCAGTTCAGATTTTTTTTTTACTGTTTTAGAAATCTTCTTTATGTGAAGATTAAATTTGAATTGAGGATCTAGTACAATGCCAAGGTATTTGGATTCTGTAACTGAACTGATGTCTTGATCATGCATATTAACTTTAAAATGTTGCAGGTTACATTTTTTGATTGAAAAGCACATTGAAACTGTTTTCTGAAGGTTCAGCAGTAGATGGTTCTGGATGAGCCACTCTTGGACATCAACCATGCTTGAAGACAGGACGTCTGCAGCCTGTGCTGGAGTCTTGGCAGCTGTGTAAATAACTGCATCATCTGCATAAAGCTGACATGTTGCAGCTGAGCAGTGTAATGGCAGGTCATTAATAAAAATGCTGAAAAGTAAAGGACCAAGAATGGACCCTTGTGGGATACCCATACGGTTATTTAAAAAGAAGGATTTATCCTGGTGAACTTTTACACACCATTCTCTGTTCTGGAGATAAGATGCAAACCATTCTATTGTATCAGGAGAAAAGTTAAAAGATACCATTTTGGATAAAAGCAAGCTGTGGTTTACAGTGTCAAAAGCCTTTTTGAGGTCCAGAAAAACAGCTCCCACCACATTACCCCTGTCCAAGGAGTGTTTGATATTTTCAATAAGGCAGCAGTTTGCTGTTTCTGTTGAGTATCCTGGTCTAAAACCAAATTGATGTGGATGAAGAAGTTGACTGTCTTGTAGATAGTCTATCAGCTGTGTAGCTACAACTTTTTCAAGAACCTTAGACAGGACTGGTAAAATAGAGATTGGACGGTAATTACATATATCGTCTTTACTACCTGATTTATAAACTGGTATGACGACAGATTTTTTCCAGCCAGATGGAAATGTACAAGACCTAATGGAGAGATTAACGAGATGAGTCAGTGGTTTGATTAATATTTTGCTGTGCGTTTTGAGAAAGGAAGTGCTCATGTTGTAGATATCATTAGTTTAAGAGTTTGACAATGTTTTAACAATGCCAGCAATTAATTCTTCATTTACCTCATTAATGTGAAAAGAAACTGTTGAAAATATTGATTTTGTATTGTTGAGCACATTTGGTAGCACAAAGTTTTTTGTTAATTCTTCCACTGACTCCACAAAATATGAATTAAATTCATTTGCCAATGTAGCATTGTCACTGATGGTCTTGCCATTAATTCTAAGTTCCTTTACCCCCTTCTGATCATTTTTTTTGTTGGTTAAGTTATTTAAATGCCTCCATAGGGAACTGTTGTTACCCTTTGCATGATCTATCAATTTATTGTAATAAGATACTTTTGATTTACGCAGCTCTTGTACCACTTTATTTCTTAAACTTTTGTACACAAGGTGATCATTTTGTAGTTTAGAGGTTAATGATGTTTTCAATGCAGAGTCTCGCCTCTTCATAAGTTTTCTTATTTCATTATTTAACCATGGTAGGTTAATCTTCTGTTGTCTACTTTTAATTTGCTTTGTAAATTTTTCTATAGACTTTGTGATTGTTGCAGTTATAAAATTACAACAATCATCTACTTCATATATTGACATGAGCTGCTCCCAATTTTGATTCTCTAAGTGATGTTCAAACTCCACAGTTTTTGATTTGGGAATAATAAAATTTATTTTGTCAATATCAACTCCCCCAGAATACTGTAGTCACTTTTTAGTAAGTTTTCTGACAGCAAGAACCATGTTATGATCTGAGAGACCAGTTACAAGATTATAAGTTCTAGTTATTTGTTCTGGTTTATTAGCAAATACCATGTCAATAAGTGTTCTAGATTGTTTAGTTATTCTGGTGGGTCCTTTGATCATTTGTTGGTAATTAAATTTAGTCATGAGGCTTTTCAGTTTCTGTTTATTCTTTTTATCAGACCAGTTAATATTAAAGTCACCATAAAATATTGTTTCTCTGCGCCTCTCAAGTTGTTTATCCAGATCACTTAATTCATTATAGAAAGAAGAATTGTATGACAGTGGGTTGTACAATACTGCAATGTTGAAATTCATTACCGGTGAAAGACATACATTAACAGCTAAACATTCAAGTGAAGTATTCGAATCAAACAACTGACATTTAAATTTCTCTTTGATGTAAATTAAGACACCTCCTCCCCTCCCAACCTGCCTGTCTTTTCTAAAACACTGATAACCCACAATATCGATCATATTAGTGTCTATGTTCCTGTGTAGCCAGCTTTCTGAAAGACAGAGATAGTCCAGATTTGAATCCAACAACAACGCCGAAATCTCATCTCTTTTGGGGATTATGCTCCGAATGTTTAAATGTCCACCGAGGATCCCCTTTGGTTTAGCCTTTGTGTCCCAAAGAACTCATGCATGATTAACAGTTTGGAAAAATAAATGTTGTTTTTGCTTTTGTACAGCTCGGTTTTCGGATCTCACCTCATTTCATTTTGTTTGACTGCTCCTGCTTCCAAAAGTTTGGACGTAACACAGCTATTTACAGCAGGATCAGATATGTGGGTCTGTCCAGTGCAATTCGACTCACCCGACTCGCTATGTCCAACTGTACTAGGGCGAAGACCAGCATTATGCTGCTCCACCAGTTCAGGTGTTAGCCGGGCCGTTGACAGCTGCAGCCGATCAGCCGGTTCAGGTGTTAGCCGGGCCGTTGACAGCAGCGGGCGATCAGCCGGTTCAGGTGTTAGCCAGACCGTTGACAGCTGCAGCCGATCAGCCGGTTCAGGTGTTAGCCGGGCCGTTGACAGCAGCGGGCGATCAGCTGGTTCAGATGTTAGCCAGGCCGTTGACAGCAGCAGGCAATCAGCCGGTTCAGATGTTAGCGGGGCCATTGACAGCAGCAACCGATCAGCCGGCTCAGGTGTTAGCGGGGCCATTGACAGCAGCAACCGATCAGCCGGTTCAAATGTTTGTGCTAACCCAGTGGCCTGCTGTTTGATGGTGGCAGGTCCAGGGTTAAGGTGAATGTCCCCTGCCAGAAGTAGCAGTACTAACAGTACTTTAACTGTATAGCCTCTGCCATATTGTGTTACTTTGCTCTAAATATTATATATTAGCTAACACAAACTAACACAATATATTATATTGTGTTAGTTTGCTCTAAGAGTGTTGATGGAGAAGTATTGAGAAGGTCAGAAGGAGTTGCATTGTGTCCCTGTGGATCTCGAGACAGCATATGATAGAGTGCCAAAAGCTGAAGTGGGGTACTGTATAAGAAAGTCAGAAGTGGCAGAGAAGTATGTGAGGGTGGTGCAGGACATGTATGATGACAATGAGATGGTGGTGAAGTGTGCTGTAGGAGTGACAGATGGATTCATGGTGGGGTTGGGGTTACATCAGGGATAGGCTCTGAGCCCCTTCTTGTTTGCCATGGTGATGGACAGGCTGACAGACGAGGTCAGGCAGAAGTCTCTGTGGACCATGATGTTTGCAGACGACATTGTGATGTGTTGTGAGAATAGGGGGTAGGTGGAAGAGAATGCACTGGAGAAAAGAGGAATGAAAGTCAGTAGAAGCAAGACAGAATACATCTATCTAGTATAAATGCAACAAATCTATCTGTGTGTGTGTTTGTGTTCCTCAGATATCTCCCAAACCGCTCATCAGACTGGCCTCAGATTTTATAAGTGCTTTGCTGAGGTTACAAGGGTGTGCATCCCCGAGTATGGAGTTGCTCAATCAAAATATGTGTCATGGTTCGAGCGCCAATCTCGTCCGCGCTCGAGCCATGCATCCCCTTCACCAGGTTTGACAGCAGTGTGTACCTTCCGGCTCCCCGAGCCTTTATTGTGACAGCGCTCGGAGGGGCTTCCTGCTGTCAAGTCTGACAGCTGAGATGCATTTCGGCTCATCAGCAGCTCTCCATTTAAGAGGGCTCTGGGAGCAGAATAATGCGGCAGTCTCGTCAAAGATTTCTCCTTTGCCAGACGTTGAGCGAGCGTTCCTCGGCTCAGACGTCAAAGATTCGTGAACAAGTCCTTCATGGTCAGACGCACTGACCATCCCTGGGTTTTGATCGTAAGTGAGCTTCGTTATTGCCTTATGATCGCCTTCATGTAGTGTGATATGTTTTTGCCCACCGTGGCTCATTGTTTTGTGTTTTCTTTTGTGTAACAATAAACTGTGCAAACTTCACCGGTGTCTTTTGGCATCTTATGGTGACTCGCGAGGGCCACCGCATGACAGTAGACTGCCGCCAAACTGAAATGCCTTTCACCGTGAGTTTGCCGTGGTGTGGAGTTTTTTCCTTCACTCGGGCTTGTGAATAGGATGTCCACCCTCGAGAATGGGTATTGCCCGGAGTGGTTTGAGGAGATCGACGGCTATCTGGCTGAAGCCGCTCGTCTCATGCCCACCGAAACGGCCGATCACTATTTGTTCCTCGCCCAGCGGGCCTTACTATGATACCACCTCACCTCTTTTCCAGAAGGAGGGGAGAGGATATCATGGATTGTGGCTCAGAGCAGGTTAATTACAAAGGCGCTCCAGGAACCTCCTCCCCCTCCCGCGAGTTCGGCGTTCCCGACGAGAGTGGAGATCCATAGGCTGGCGGGAAATCCAGGCAGGAGACCAACGGATCGGAATCCAGCTCCTGTTGCCCGTCCAGTCCCGGTGCCATGTGTTCCTGGGCCCCTCGCCGCACCGTCGGCCAGTAAGCTTCATCACCGTGCCACAGCCAGGTCCCAGCAAGAATCCCATCCGGATCCAGCTCCGGGTCGTCGGAGGAACCCAGACTCCCAGTCAGCTGCATCTCACACGTCACGACAGGAGGGAATCCCCGCAGTCGCCTCCTCCTCAACGTCATCTCCAGCTGCTGTGAGGGCTGTGAGTCGTGCTTCAGAGAGGCCCGTCAGCAGTCCACCACGAGCGGCTCCTCCTCCTCGTCCCGAGGGGCCCGCTGTCACCATCCAGAGGGAAAGAAGGAAGACTCCACCCGCTGCAACAGGCACCATCCATCCTCCAGGAAACAGGCAAGTGCAAGTTCATTCTTCTCATCATAGTTGTGATTTGCCTTGTCTGACTCCTGGGGGCGGAGTTCGGGGTTCGCAGACCCCCAAGCTCCCACCACCTGCTGTAGCTCTTATCACTAAACCTGCTGCCTCTGTGTCTCCCTCCGCTGAGCGGTCCACGACGCCAGGCCTAGGTCGCCGGACGAGGAGGGGGCCTGCGGTTCTGGAGAGCCTGGTTCCAGCCCCGCAGCCACGTTGTGGGCAGTGGAGAAGAGCGGACTGCAGCATGGAGCCTGCACCAACGATGAAGCATCCCCGGGTCTCCACGTTGGAGCAGTTCGAGCCAGCGGGTCGAGGGTCCCCTGCCACCACGCTGTGGGGGTTATCGGTGTGGATGTCAGCGCCAGAGGGTCCTCAGACTGCAGAGACCATCATGGCGGCTGCGGAACCCACTGTAGCCGAGTGGGAGCCTGATGACAAACTTCTCCGTTCTGAGCCTGGATCGACGAAGTCCTGGACGGCGACAGAACCCGAGTGCAGGCAAGTGCTCTACTTTGTTTTTCTCCTTTCTATCTTGGAGCATTTTTGCCTGCCTCTCGGGGAGGCGAGTCAGGGGCAGCCGCCTGCTGCACCCGAGCTCATCTCACTGGGCTCTGTCGCTACCGGTGATTCTGATCCTGGTTCTTTCTTGTCTTCCGAGCCTTCTTCCAGAGTCACCGGTGCGGAGTCAGTCGCAGTCGCTGTGCTGGAGGTTCCAGGTTCGGGGTTGGAGGTCGTCACTGGTGCTGCGCCGACCCAGTTGGGGTCCAACACGGGTGCAGCCGAGACCCAGTCGGGGTCCGATGTGGGTGCAGCCAAGACCCAATTGGGGTCCAATGTGGGTGCAGCCGTGAGTGCAGCATCGGTATGGGTCAAGGTCGGTGGAGGAGCTGCAGACCCTTTGCCACCTGACATTGTGCGGGCTCGTCGTCACCATCATCTCCCTCGTTGTAGTCACCAACCCAGCTCATCACCGCCGGGGGCCGTTGGGGGGCCTCTACGTTCGGCCTGGCTCTCGCACATCTTCCCCCCGCCAGGGAGGCCACCGCCAATTGTCTCCCCATGGTGCTGGTGGCTGAGGGATGCGGGTTGGCCACCAGAGGAACTGTTTAGCCAGTTCGGCGCCCTGGGTCAGCCACCTGACATACTGTGCTTGCAACTGGGCGACCTGGTTCGGCCACCGGAGGTTCTGACTTTCCGGGCCTGGGACTGGGGTAGGCCCCCCGATCATGTCCTTTTTCCCGTAATCAACCGTTGGCCATTGGACGCAGGAAGACCACTGGAACTGTTCCCGCTGTTTTTGGACTCTGCCTGTCGTCATCCTCTTGGGTTGTGTGGTCCCATTGAGGTTGAAGGTTATTCGGTGTGATAGTTCTGCTCAGTGTTCTTGCCTTTGTTAGTATGTTTTGGGGTTTTTTTCCCTTTTCTGTCTGAGGAATGTACTTAACTTGTGGGGGGGTTTTTCTCTTTTTTTTCTTGCCCTGTGTGTTTCTGCGCATTATGGAGTATCGTATTCTCTGTTAACCGTGCTCTGTAATTGCCTCATTTGTGCCCTGTTTAATTATGATTTGTGCATTAGGGAGTATTGTGTTTTTTCTCTGTTGCTGGTTCTCTCCCTCCGTTCCTGTTCCCCCATCCACCCACCCGGGGGGGTGGGGGGTGGAGGGGGGGGCTTGGGTATCATTGGGTGTTCGGAGCTCGCCCTTGGGGGGGAGGCACTGTCATGGTTCGAGCGCCGATCTCGTCCGCGCTCGAGCCATGCATCATCTTCACCAGGTTTGACAGCAGTGTGTACCTTTCAGCTCCCCGAGCCTTTATTGTGACAGCGCTCGGAGGGGCTTCCTGCTGTCAAGTCTGACAGCTGTGCTGCATTTCGGCTCATCAGCAGCTCTCCATTTAAGAGGGCTCTGGGAGCAGAATAATGCGGCAGTCTCGTCAAAGATTTCTCCTTTGCCAGACGTTGAGCGAGCGTTCCTCGGCTCAGACGTCAAAGATTCGTGAACGAGTCCTTCATGGTCAGACACATTGACCATCCCTGGGTTCTGATCATAAGTGAGCTTCGTTATTGCCTTATGATCGCCTTCATGTAGTGTGATATGGTTTTGCCCACCGTGGCTCATTGTTTTGTGTTTTCTTTTGTGTAACAATAAACTGTGCAAACTTCACCGGTGTCTTTTGGCGTCTTATGGTGGCTCACGAGGGCCACCGCATGACAATATGCACTTTTTATCAATTAACCCCTTGCACTCCGGTCAATTTCCCTAAAAACGCCAAAAAATAATGTGCCCAAAGTAAATCAAAAGCTGTTCTTCAACCCTTTGCAGCATCTTCATGGGGTTGGTCTCATTTAAAAGAAAACACTTTGATTTTTTTGGCAAAACAGTCACAATCTCTCTAAGTGCTCCTGCCACTGAGTAACAGTCATCTAAACATACTGAACCTGAAGAAAATAAATTTCGCCTGGGTGTTTTTTTTTTTGGATACAAATGCTTGCAAATAACACACAGCTTCAGATCCGGGCTGGAAAATGCAACAGAAATGTAGAACCAAGTGTTATCCAGCTGAGGTCAAAATTTTGTAACAATACCACAAAAATTGAATATATTACACAGCTTTGTTCTCAGGTAGTTCCCAGGCGTTTTTGAACTGTGCCAAATTGTGCCAAATGGCACAGTTTGGAAAAACGTCTGTAACTTTTGAATGATTCAATACAGAAGCTTCATCTTGGGCTCTAATGAAAGGTGACACTCAGGGCTGTGTGTGTGTGTGGGGGGGGGGCGGGAGTTGTTTATTCATTCATGAATGAATGAATGAACAAACAAGCCCCCACACACAAAGAAGCATGCCACGTAAAAAATGTGTGGCTTTTTTTTACAAGAAAAAATAACCTACAGTGCACTAAAAATTATTCTAAAGTATTTGTAATGTAGAAGATAACAACTCCCACCCCCCCCACCCCCCCGCTACAGAGGACGGACATCGGCCATCGCTACATGACGGAATAGTCATGTGGCGACCGTGGCGCACAGTCACCGCAGTCACCGCGGCCCCCCCCCCCTCGCTACAGAAGAGTAGCGGGGGGGGGGGGGGCGTTCACAGTCAGGACGCGGCGCATGAACCGTGTACCGCGGCGCATGGGCTTCGGACTTCGTGCGCCGCACAGTTGTAATTTACCGATCGGTCAAAAGTCATTTTTGATTACAATTTTCAGGGATAAAGAATAATTTAGCTTATAACATTTACCTGTTCACAGCAGCAGCGTAGCTGGCGAACTTCTCTTCCTCATTGTCAGATGAACGCGATGCTGGTCCGCTTGTTATGGACTCGTGGTTCTGGTCTCGCGACCCGGTCAAAACATAATTCCATTATTGCGGTTTTGCGCTTCCATGAATGCGGTTTTGGCGAACGATTTTTCAAAACAAATAACAGAAGTAATTAAAAAAGAGTGGCGAACGCGTGTGTGTCACCCAGCCTTCGTCGTCGGCCTCCGTCGGTCTATGATGACCATGGAAGAGAATCCTAAACGTCTATTCTGCTGGAATTTTTTAAAAAAAAGCACCGCCTGTGGCTGAACAGGCCGATGCGCGAATGGCAGTCCCTGTCACACAGGTCGCACTTGTGGGTGGTCTCCGTGCTGCTGGGTCTGTGGCGGTTCTTCCTGGGGGTCCTTTTTTCATCTGCTGCAGCAGTCAGTCTCTCCACCCAGCCTTACACAAAACAGCTTTCGAACTTCTGTGCTTCAATTGGCTCGCTGCATTCGCAGCGTTGGTAGGCGGGTCCTTCTTGCTAGGTTTTCAGTCATTGGTTCTTCAAGGTTTCAGAAATCCAATTCAAGGCTCTTATTAGTCGAATGAAAGGTCAATCATATCTAATCTGTTCGCGGCTGTGTCTGTAGTGGAAGAACGGAAATGCAGCTTTTTTTTTTCAGTGCGCTCTTGGACGCAGCACCCTCGTGCGCCCTCGTGCGCTCTAGGACGCAGAGACGTGCCTGTCCGCGGTACACCGGAGTGCAAGAGGTTAAAGTTTAGCCACCGCTGTGTTTCCTCTTGTTCTGGCTTCTGGAAATGTGGGCAGGGTTTCAGATTGACTCTGTACTGACTGGATAATATGTGGAATCACTACCAGTCACCAGAGTGCTCCATAAACAAAACAAGGAAGTGAAAAGCAACAAATTTGACCAGAAAAAGAGAATCCTGAAGATTTAATACTTAAAAAAATTATACTATAATGTTGCTGTGATTGCATAGCTCTAAAGAATAATTCGGCATATATGGAGAACACGAAGTGCACAGGTGCGCTGGGGGGTGGGGTGGGCAGCAGCACCCGGATCAGCTTACCGCAGTCCTTCACAGGGAGCCAAGCCCAGTCTGCACGGTTAACGGGAGTCTTGGCTGCTGCTTCACCCGTGCTTCACCCATGTGCCACCGCTGTCCTTTGCAGCACCGCGGGTTCAACATGGCACTCCTCCCAGTGCCGGTGTGCTCATACAGCTATCTAAAAATTACAAGTTAATACCACCATGATTGTGGAGCGGAATGGGCAGATCAATTGCATGGCATATGCGGACACATATGCCCACTTTGACTAAACAATGACCGTGACCAAACACACAAAAACGCCAAAATTACGAAATCAGTTATTTTTTATTTACTGACAAATGGGCAACACTGATGCAACATTTGCAGCCAAACGGATCATTCTGCTGTGTATAATAATGGTGGGTGTTTTGTACTTATAATATTGCTAAAAATAAAAGGGTGCACTACAATGGGTCTCAAATATTTGTAAATGTGTCCTGTTATAGTACTGCATGAGTTCATTAACGACAGACTATCAACTACGCATATAAACTAAAACAACTATAATGGTGACTGAACAACTCCCATTCCCCAAAGTGCAAGATGCAACACTTATGAATATAAGTCATACAAGATCACACAAATAAGTCTGTCAACCAAATAAACAAGGCTTCTTAAACAGACGCTCATATTGGATGTCCTATTTATTTTCAATAATTCTGGAATTAATATTCACACAATCAAATAAATCTTAGTGTTCAGACCCTTTTATATTTGTCAAAGTCTAACATGTGTGATTGCCTACATATAAGCTACACCTCTTTGTATTCTACGTTCAAACACAGCCCACATTTGGGCCTGTAAAGCCTAATTGGACTACCTGTTTTCAGACAGGAATACTTGCTTACTACGGGCATGCACTAATAATTGTGAATGAGAGGGAGGCAGGTGTAATGGTGAAGATGCAAGGAGTTGTGGTAGAGAAGGCAGATGAGTTAAAATACCTGGGGTCAACCATTCAAAGCAATGGAAAATGCATAATTTCCACAATTTCGTTGTACTGTACAACTGTACTATGACAATAAAGCATATTCTATTAGGGGTGTGCCATATCGTATCATTCACGATAATACCGGTATAAATTCTAATACCAGTGTAAAAATGAATATCACGATATTTGCGTGATGACATCCCACGTTTACGTCGCCAACGCAAGTTACGTAGCTGACGCAAGTACGTCACCGCACAAAATAAAATCATGGCGACCGAAGACAGTGGCCGCCCCCCTTCTCCGGTGGAGATAATACCTAAACGAGGATCCTCTTCAGCTGTGTGGAAATATTTTGGTTTCAAAAGAGAGGATGTGAGTCAAACAACATATGCAAGACTTGCTATCAGCCTGTGACAACCAAAGGTGGGAATACATTAAACTTATTCAGCCATTTGAAGAATAAACACGTCATTCAATACGAAGACAGTCAAAAAACCCAAGAGGAGACATCAGCAAGGGCAACTTCTAACACAAGTAAACCTGTTAAACTGGTTCAGCATGGCATTTCTGAGGCTTTATCCCATTACATGCCTTATGAACAAACAAGCAAACGTTGGAAAGACATTACTGAAGCAGCCAGTTTTTGTCGCTAAAAATATGATGCCGATTCAGACTGTGGAGAGGGAGGGCTTCAGGAACCTAATACATGTGCTGGACCCAAGATACCGCTTGCCTACAAGAAAGTATTTCCCAAGACCTCACTTCCAGACATGCATAAAAAACACCGTGACAAGCTAGCAGTTACACTGTCTTCTGCTGAATACTACTCATCCACCACGGACTTATGGTCAAGTAGAACTACAGAGCCCTATTTAAGTCTGACTGTACACTACATTAACAATGAATGGAAGCTGTGCAAAGCCCATCTTGAAACGAGTTACTTCCCCGAGGACCATACAGGAGAAAATGTAACAAATGGACTCAAAGATTTCCTCCAGTCTTGGCACCTCGATGAAAATAAGCAGGTGTGTGTAACAACTGATAGTGGGGCAAACGTCGTGAAAGCTATAAAAATAAATGAATGGACGAGACTGTCATGTTTTGGCCATCGTCTTCATATTGCCATCGGTAAGTTTACTACTTCTATATAAGGTACCGATATACTGTTAGTGCATCTCAGTGCATTAGAATACATAAGTTTTAATTTAAAAAATAAAAATCAACAAAACTGAATGAAAAAGGCTTGAAATGTTTCACAGTGCATATATTGAATAACAATTAAAGTTTATCTTTTTATATTACAATTTTATTTTATATTTTTTACAATATTTTAATTTACTGAGATGTACTAGAAAATGTTATAAGACTGAGGTAAATTTGAGTTATGATTGCAGGATCCTTTTTTCCATGTTCATGTTATAGAAACATTTGTTTAAATCAGGTGCACTATATCAAGTATTTAAAATGTTTACAATTTTGAAATGAATTTTACTTAGACATGGAAATAAAATCTATGTTATATAGATGCAGTACTAGAATAATGTGAAAGTATTTTTCAACAATTCAATTAAAAATCTTAATCTTTCATCTTTTGGGCTGCACGGTGGCGCAGTGGTTAGCACTGCAGCAGCACAGTTTACCCTTGGCCGGGGGATCGTGGGGATCGTGGGTTCGATCCCAGCCCCCGACCAACAGTGATCTGTGTGGAGTTTGCATGTTCTCCCCGTGTCTGCGTGGGTTTACTCCGGGATTTCTCCGGTTTCCTCCCACAAGCTAAAAACATGCAGGTTAGGTTAATTGGAGACTCTAAAGTGGCCCTAGGTGTGAATGGTTAAGGGATAGCACCGTATCGTGGCTGCTTCATCCATCCAGGTGGTGGATGACCCTCAATTTCCCCTCTGGGGATCAATAAAGTATACTAAATCTAAAATCTAAATATATATATATATATATATATATATATACACACACATACATACATACATATATATAAATATATCAAATAATTTAAATAATAAATAATATCAAATATTCAATATTTGATGCAGAATCTCAAACTGTTTGAACTGTGTAAGCTACAGAAGTAGGAAGGTTCTTTTTTTTAACTGAACATGGTGAAGGTAAACAAATTCAATGCTGAACTGTAAAACTGTTCTTTAAATAAATAATTTTTTTTAAAGGCAAATATGTGATATCATCAATAACATCATTATCGTGAAAATTCTCAGAAATATCATGATATCTATTTTGGGTCATATCGCCCACCTGTCATGAACTTGAGTTTGATGGTTTCAAAGCCAGTTCTATGATGCTGTAGCTATTCTGTCTCTTTGTGTTTTTGCATCCCATTTACCATCAGGCGCTCTCAGGGAGCCTCTGGGGTCCGCTCGGCTCCCTGACAGCTCAGCCATGCCTCCCTCTCCTGCCAATCCTATCACCTGTTTGTCATTATGGTGTTTACCCCTCTGCTTACACACGCACACACACATATACACAATTCTTCTCATTCTCACACTCATGCACTCTCTTGCATGCATACACTCACATACCCATTTATCCTCTCTTCCATGCTTACTGACGACATATACACACTTGTTTCCACTTTGTGCTCATTCCTACTCTCTCTCCCTCATTACCCACACTGGCAATCTCTCCCCTGATTAGGTGTGGCATTATTTAAGCCCTGTGTCTGTGGGAGCAGATTGCTGGATCATTGTCCTACACTGTGTCGGCTCCACTCAGTGTTTGTTATCCGCTACTTATGATTAGATGCCCTGCCTGCTGTTCGTGGTACTGCATCACTCTGGGTGGCATTGATCTTTTCCTACAGTTTGGTTTTTGGATATTGATCAGACTAACTCGGACTGCTCCAGCTGTGTGAGTACAAAATGTTTCAGCCCTGCAGTCCAGTTCCGTCCGGCGGTTCCTTTCCCGGGCACCTTATCTGTTCCTCCCCTGCAGTCCCGCCTGCCATGGAACATTTTCCCTGTGTTCCATAGAGCATCCTGGAGGACTTCCATGTGTATCCCGAACTACTCACCTGTTATATTGTACTGTTGAATCACATCCTGTCATTAAAATATGCACAACTATCTCCTGCATGTGGGTTTTAATTTCTTCCTTCTTGTGCTGCGCAAAAGCGCACAAGGAGATCGCAAAACCACCCCTATATTCTATTCTATTCTATAAGAGAGGTGACGAAGAGTGTGCAGGCAGGGTGGAGTGAGTGGTGACGAGTGTCAGGGGTGATTTGTGACAGAAGGATAGCAGCTAGAGCGAAAAGGAAGATTTACAAGACTGTAGTGAGACCTGCTATGATGTATGGTTTGGAGACAGTGGGGCTGACAAAAAGACAGGAGGCGACGCTGGAGGTGGCAGAGTTGAATATGCTAAGATTCTCATTGGGAGTGACTAGGAGGGACAGGATTAAAAATGAGTATATCAGAGGGACAGCTCAGGTTGAGCGGTTTGGAGACAAAGTAAGAGAGGCAAGGCCGAGATGATTGGGACATGTGCAGAGGAGGGATAGTGGATACTGTATATTGGACAAAGGATGTTGAAGATGGAGCTGCCAGGCAGGAGGAAAAGAGGAAGACCACAGAGAAGATTCATCGATGTAGTGAAGGAGGACATGGAGAGGGTTGGTGCTACAGAGGAAGATACAAAGGATAGGGTGAAATGGAGGCAGATGATCCACTGTGGCAATCCCTAAAGGGAGCAGCTGGAAGAAGATAGTACTTTCATGACATTTTTAAAAAAAATAATACATCAACAAAGTGTTTAGAAAGGTATAGAATTAAAGTCTATATTCTTCAAAAAATAATATATTGATGGACTTCCGGGAAGGAAGCTTGTAAGATGGCCGCTTAAGAGCAGAGCTCCACCACCATCTTTTTTTTTTGTTGTTGTTACTTGTTTTGTACCCGTAGATAGATTTGTTTTGCAGTCTGGTGACAAGCCACCAGCTGCCGGTCGCTGCATGCGCAAGCGCCCCGTATCCCTAACCTGCATGTTTTGGCATGTGGGAGGAAACCGGAGAAATCCCGGAGTAAACCCACGCAACATGGGGAGAACATGCAAACTCCACACAGATCACTGGTGGTCGGGGGCAGGGATCGAACCCACGATCCTCGCGATCCCCCGGCCGAGGGTAAACTGTGCTGCAACAGTGCTAACCACTGCGCCACCGTGCAGCCCGTGCATCGCAGCAATTTCAACTTTTTCTGGTCATTATCCTGTAGTTAATTGATTCCTGAGGGAGTTTTTAATGTCCTGAAACTAAACGTGATGCCAACTTCTAAGAAAAGTACAGCGGAATCAACTCTACAGCAGACACTGCTGAAGACCACTGGGAATGTTACTGCTAGCACCGCTACTAAAGCTGCCCCGTCTCCACAGCAGACGGAAGACCACTCCGGTGACAAAGAAGTGAAGCAGCCTCTTAAACAAATGACCACGGACCAGGTGAAAATTTTGGAGGCTCAAACAAAAAACTTTGTCGAGTTACATAAGGAGTTAGTGTTAGATAGGAATATAGTGTACATAGTTAGGGTGTACTAAGATGGCGGTGCCCTGGGTGTAGTGGGAGGTGACACCCCGCCTTTCCGGTGGTGGCGTCACGGGAGTATAAGAGGGCCCAGTGGAAGGGACTCTGTCACTTCGCTGTGGACTCTCAGGCTAGACGGAGTGACTCCTGTATGTTCCTGTTAGAGTGTTAATAAAACCATAAAATGTCACCTTGACTCCTCATCATTTCCAGACATAATATTTGGCGATGAGGACAAAAGGGTATGGAGCGGGCTGCTACTGCCTTTTGGCCATTTTTGGAGGCTCCGGGAGAGCCGTTTGTTCCCTGGGCCAGGTGGTATGCAGCATCCGAAAACTACCTCATGGCTCTGGACCTCGGTGACCTTGAGAAATTGCGTGCAAGGGCAATTCTGGTCCACAATTTAGGAATGGAGGGCCAGAGGATCCTGAGCACATTGGGAGGAGGTGATACTTTCAACGACGTGGTGAGGCTCATGGTGGGCTATTTTCGCGCCCCTGAAAACACCATTATGAGGTGCATCCAGTTCAGACAGTGACGCCAGTAGCCGGGTGAGTCAATACAACAGTTTGTGACGGACTTGCAGCAGCTGGCGGGAGAGTGCAGATTCGGAGCCTTTGAGGAAGAGGTGATTTGCGACCAACTAGCAGAACATGTGCTGTATTCCTCCATGAAGGTCCGCCTCCTCACTCATGCTGGTGAGCTAACGCTTCTGGCAGCCATGACCCTAGCACAACAACACGAGGCAGCAGAAATGATTACGAAGAATCTCGGTGAGAAAGAAAACCTGCCAGGGAACAGAAAACAGTGGAAGGCACTGGCCACGGATCCTGACAACGAGAGGACGACGAATATGCCTTCATTGTGAAGATTAGGTCCGCCCCAGGGACGCCGAGATGCTACGGCTGTGGATCCACCAGGCACCGCTACAAAGCAAGGGAGTGCCCACCAAAGGGGAAGCGTTGTGGGAAGTGCGGTCTGTTCCACCACTTTACTAGAGCCTGTCGAAATTCTGAGCAGGGACACCGGAGGCCAGCGGGGGATTCTTCGTTGAGGAAGCCCACGGTGGTCCATACGGTCTCACCCAGCAGTGATGGACACATAATATGCAACGTCGAATTGGACGGGGTGGTCGTTCCGCTGATGCTGGACACAGAGTCAGCAACTTCCATCCTTAATTAGGTGACAGTGAAGACCTTTTTCCCACATTACAGCATGAGTAGAACAGACATTGCTTGTTACGGTTATGGTAACAACTCCCTGGACATTGTGGGCTCGTTGTGGTTCTCAGCGAGGTATAAGTCTGCTTTGGTGTGTGCAACTGAGTTCATGGTGTCTCACGAAGGAAATAACCTGATGGGCTGTGACTTGTTCTACGGGCTTGGGTTCTCCATTGCCTGCAGCATCGGAGAGGAAGGTCCGGTGGTGGGCTGTGGGACCGACCCTTCTACGTGGGAAAAGATGGTGAAGTGTGGGACTTGAACATGCCCGGACAGAGTGATGGAGGGCACGGGAGCGCCATCACAGGGTAGTTCCAGTGCCAGTATTCGCAGTACCCCAGACGAGGGACCCAAACAGCACGGTCGGACACCCGTGGGGGCGAATAGAGCCAGCGGGCAGGCACAGCATAGCTCCGGTGGCCGACCGAGTACCACTGTTGAGCCGGGCGCTGCCATGGCTGATTCAACGCACAAAATGAAAGCGGACGGGGTGAGACAGCGTGGCACGAGCCTTAGGTGTGCCCATAGGACGGACAAGAGGCAGAGCTCGGGCCAGATCGATGGGACCCTGCAGCACCGTACAGGAACCAGGTCACAACGCTGCGGACCATGAAAGCCAGTGAGTACTCCCCTGGGTGTGAGTGATGACGTGCGCCCTAGGGTCGAGTCTCGGCTTGGAGGGGTCTGCAAATCAAGAGAACAGCGGGACGACCAGGGTCAACTGCGGGTAATGAGGACTCATGACGACAGTTACCTTGAGCTGACGGATGGATCCAGATGGCACCCGAATGAGCTGTGGCGTTTGGGAGAGAGGAAATGCCAGTGCAGCCCGTCTCCGGTGAGAAGAAAACGGAGACACTCTGGTAGCGGGCTGTGGGACAGACGTTCCAGAGGGGAGCCTCCGGTTCCTTAGGAGGACTTTTGAAAAGGGGCTAGCAGTGTGTTAAGTTGTGGTTATGTTATTCCTATTATTATTGTCATTATTGAATTTTTGGGTCTTGAAAAAAAAAAAAGAAAAGAAAAAAACGCTAATGTTAGGCAAGTTGCCCCATAGGTGCGTGTGTGTGGTGTGATGTCTACTTAGTAGTGTGTGTGGTTAAAGTAGATAATGGTGTGAGTGAAATGCAAATGTACCCCAGTGCTGTGTGTTTGTTATGCCCATGTTGTGGGGTGGGAGTACTGGGGTGGAGGGATTCAGGACCACCATTAGGTTAGTATACATATTGTTTGTAAGTGTTTATAGTTCTGAGTGTCTGCAATGTATATACTGTGTCGGGATGAATTTATTTTGTGTGTGGCCCTTTTATGTTCACTGACTGTTATAATCAAAATGGCGGAGTGGTCCGCCGGGTCGGTGTGGTATGCATGTATACGTAGCTTTGTGTATTTATATTGTTTACAGTGTGTTTAGAGTGTACATCGAGTTACCAAATTGGGGAGGGCCTGATGAGTGCGCTTGCAATTTTCTTCAGGGGAGGGAAAATGTTAGATAGGAATATAGTGTACATAGTTAGGGTGTACTAAGATGGCGGTGCCCTGGGTGTAGTGGGAGGTGACGCCCCGCCTTTCCGGTGGTGGCATCATGGGAGTATAAGAGGGCCTAGCAGAAGGGACTCTGTCTTTTCACTGTGGACTCTCAGGCTAGACGGAGTGACTCCTGTACGTTCCCGTTACAGTGTTTATAAAACCATAAAACGTCACCTCGACTCCTCATCATTTCCAGACGTAACAGTTAGTGGAAACAAGAAAGACAGTTACAGCTTTTGAAGAGAAGCTAGCAGACATGCTAACGTGGGTAAACAGTGCAGAAGCCCGCTTGGACATGCTGGAAGAAGCCGAAAGGCAGTGCTGTGACTCTCCACCGGCCACGGTCACGGATATTGAAACGTTGAATGCAAAACTGGCCGAATTTGAGGACAGAGAAAGGTGCCTGAACCTACGTATTTACAGATTCCCAGAGAAAGTTGAAAACAGGGATGCAATCTCAATCTTAAGGAAAATACTCCCAGAGATTTTGGAGAACGGATTTGAAGATGGGTTGGAGTTGGAACGAGCACACAGAGCATTTGCACCAGTGAAATCAAGAGCCCCCCCCCCCCCCCGAGACCCTCATCATTTTGAAGACCCGAAGAAGGCCTTGGAGTGCATCAAAAACATCTGAAATCTTATCGTGGGGATGTTGCTGCTCATACTTAAGGTGGTAGCTTTGTTTGATTAAGCATGCGGACTGAACAGCTATATCTAAGGACATTATGACACATTATAAAAAATATTGTTGCTCATAATCTTTTACTTGGATAGTTGTTGGATTTTGAAACCAACTGCTTTATTATGGTGGTGGTGTAGTTATGTTGAATGTTCTATTTAGGTTCAGTTTTACCTAATAAGGACCAATGGAGTCGATGGAGAGTACTGCTTACCTCCACTTCACTAAGTTTCGTTATTGTGTTTCTTTTTGCTTTTGGTGGGTTTTGGGGGGGGGGGGTATTTGGGGTTTTTGGGTCTAAAGCCACGGAGAATTTCTAATGCTAACCTTAACATTGGAACATGATGACAGGCCTTAATTTTAATTCTATCGGTGCCAGGGGTCTCAACACTCCATATAAGAGAGCTATAACATTAGATTTTTTTGCAAAAGAGGAAAATAGATTTTGCCATGATTCAAGAATCACATTTATTGTCTGCAGATGTTGATCGTTTTGCAAATAAGTTTTATCACACCATTGCTAGCTCTTCAGCACCAACAAAATCAAAAGGGGTTAATGGTGGTTTGTAAACGGAACCTGAAATTCAATTTAATTGACTCTTGGGTAGAAAAAGAGGGGCGAATTGCTATTGCTAAGATATGCTTAGACAGGCTACATGTTGCTCTGATTTCTGCCTATGCTCCAAATTTATACAATTCAGATTTTTACAATACCCTAACCCAGTCTATACTTGAACTGGTGGATTACCACTTTATTTGGGGAGCTGATTTTAATGCAGTTTGGGATAACAACATGGAGAGATCGGGGGCTCAGAAACTAGGGACCAACATTTAATTTCTAGGGCATTACGGCAGTGGGCTAGTGACACTGGTATGGCTGATATTTGGCGGAATATGCATCCCTCTTTAAAGGTTTATTCATTCTTCTCGGGCAGCCATAAGTCATTTTCAAGAATAGTCTTCCTTTTTGTGTCTAAAAGATTACTTTGCAAAATTCATGATACAGGTTACATGCCGGTTGCTTGGTCAGACCACAAACCTATCTACTGTTCAGCTAACTTGCACCCTGCTGCCACCAAAGCACTTACAGTAGGTGGAGGTTTAACGTATCCCTTCTACAAGATGAGAGTTACAAAAAACAGCTTGAGTTACAATTTAAGGAATTTATGGAATTTAATGAAGGTTCAGTGTCTGACCCTTGAATTATGTGGGAGGCAATGAAGGGCTTTATCAGATCAAACGCTACTCTTTATACATCTTCTAAGAATAAACAGCATGCAGAAAAGCTAACTGCACTGGAGCAGCAATACACCTCTCTTGATACCACACTACATGGGAAATATTGTGATAAAATGCATCTTCAGAAAGAGCTTGTCAAAAAAGAAATTAATAGGATTTTAAGGCATCAGTCAAAATTCATAATGCATAAGACAAGACAAACTTACTATTTTCAATCTGCTAGGCCGAGCCACCTGTTAGCCTTAAGACTGAAGTTCAATGAGCACATTTCAGACATTTTCTGTGTTAGAACAGAAGATGGCATTATTCATTCTGATGCTAAAGCTGTAAATTCTACTTTTGCATCCATTTATCATTCGCTGTATAGTTCGGAAAATACTTCTGCTCAAGCGGACTGTGATAGCTTTTTTGGCTCAATAGAATTGTCCTGCCTGTCTGACAATGAGTCGGCTGAGCTGCAAGACGCTATTACATTGCAGAAGCATTGAAGGAGATGAATGGGGCAAATCTGGGCCTGATGGCATACCACCGGAAGTCTATCGAGCATTTTGGTCTCTTCTAGGACCGTTGTTAAATATGATAAAATTCTCCATTTTGGCAGGTGGTTTTCACCGGAATGTGAACTCCGCACTAATATCATTGCTCCTCAAGAAAGAGAAGGATCCTATGGAATGCTCCAGCTACAGACCTATTTTGCTGCTAAATGCAGACTTAAAAATTTATGCCAAAGTATTAGCTAGACAAATGCAAAGATATATTACAAGACTAGTACACTGTTACCAAACAGGGTTTGTAACTTCAAGGCTGGCGTCAGACAATCTTTTACATGTGATAGATAAAGTTAAAGGAACAAACTTGCCCACTGCCGTGCTGTCCCTGGATGCAATGAAAGCCTTTGACCACTTAAGAGTGGCCCTTCCTCTGGTCTCTACTTAAACATATAGGTTTTGGCTCTTCATTCATCAGCATGATTAAAGTCCTCTATAATAACCCATCTGCTGCTGTACTGACAGATAAAACATGTTCTCCTCCTTTTCCTATTTCGAGAGGATCGAGGCAGGGCTGTTCTTAGAGCCCTTTACTGTTTGCTTTATCACTAGAACCTTTAGCTCAAGCCATTCGATCTTCACCATTGTTCTCCCCCATCTCTATTAATAACGCTCACCATCGTATATCCCTGTATGTGGATGACACTCTTTTATATACTGTATTAACAATTCCAATAGTTGTATGTCCAACGTTTTAGCGATATTTGATGATTATGGTGAAATCTCAGGTTTTAAAATAAATTGGTAAAAATCTGCTCTCCTACGGTTAAATCAGTGCTCAAATTATGCTAGTCTGCCCCCACTGGTCCCTGTGGTTCAGCACTTTATATATTTGGGCATAGAGATCTACCCTTCAATTCCGGATATTATAAAACATAATTCTGACAAAACTCTAAGATAATCTCTGATTTTTAGAGGTGGTCTAAATTGCGAAACTCACTCTGTAGCCATGTATCAGTAATTAAAATGAATATACTGCCTAGGATGAACTTTATTAGTTCATGTTGTGATCCGAGTGCTGAACTCATCCGCGCTCGGGTTACTCAGTATTTTCCCTTTTTCTCCCATATTATTTTGGTTCTGTTATTATTGTTCTCCCAGGGCTTTTATTGTGACAGCGTCACGGCTGAACTTCCGGCTGTCAAAGTAGAGCCGGCGCTGTCACAGCTGATCTTGATTTCGGTAATTATGTTCCCCCTTTCCTGTTTGGTTCTTTCACTTCTGTTACCAGTATTTAAGGAAGCAGCTGAGGCTCACTCCTCGCTGCGACCTACATCTGTGTACCAGGACTGGAGTCCCTAACCCCGGCTCCAGTCTTCCCTCTATGTTCAATCTGTCTTCGCTCCAGCACGTGTAAGTGTGTATTCTGTAGCATCAGGGTCCGTCCTCGCTACACACTTGCATTTGATGTTAGTGTTCATTATTTTGTGTCCTAGTTCAATGCATGTGTTTTGCCCCACGTGGCTTTTTACTTTGTCCTTTCTTTAATAAAACAGGCAAACTCTCTGTTGGCATCTGGCGCCTCATTAATACCCTGAAAGGGGCATACACAACAGTTCAATGATTCCACTTTCTCCACCACAACAATACTGGACAAAGCTGCAATCAGCTGTCACCAAATATGTATGGAATGGTAAACAACCTCGTATTAAACTACATACAATGCAACGTGATAGAAAAGATGGTGGTCTTTCTCTCTCAGACTTTAAACTTTATAACTGGGCATTCACACTCAGACTACTAATTGTTTGGTTTCGTCCCAACTTGCAAGTGTCATGGCGAGAGTTGGAAGAAAGTCTGGTTAGTCTCCATTCTCTTTATCAATTTGTACATCTACATCCAGTTTCATCTTGAGTGGGGACCTACAGTCCCATTATAACACGACTACTTGATATTTGGGGGAAAGCAGGGAAGCTGTGTGGAGGACTCTTTCCATGGGATCCAGGGATCCCACTTTTTGGTAATAAAAGATTTAAAGTGGGTGACCAACCGCTACAATTTGCAGCTTGGGAAGAGAAGGGCATCTCCGTACTTTGGAATATTTTTGGGGATGATAGAATGATGTGCCTTCACAGAGTTACCTACTAAATTTGGTTTACCACATACAACCTTTTACTTTTATTTACAGCTGCGCTCTGTTTTAAAACAACTCGGAGCTCCCTTAAACAGTAAACTGTCTCAACTCCCCGTGAAAAAAAGTGTTATTAACACCATCTAAATTTGGCGGTCATGTTTCAAGGCTCAGTAATCTTTTGCTTAATAGCTCTTATCGACCCCTGGCATTGGATTCTGTATAGAAAGTTGATTTTGATGAACTTGGTCCTGATTTAGACTGGGGCAAGATATGGGACTGTATCAACATGTCATCCAGAAATCCTGATCAACAAATTTACTACAATTTTATACATAGGCTATATCTCACTCCCAAAAAACTGCATGCAAAGAAAATGATTACAGACCCTATTTGCAATTTGTGCTCTAAAGGAAATTGGTATATTTAAACATATGTTTTGGGAATGCCCCCCAGTTGTGGATTTCTGGAGACAGGTTGCAAGTAATCTCTCTTTGTTGCTGGGAGTCACAGTACCTTGCTCACCAGGCACTCTTATTTTAAATGATCTCTCACAAGTCCAACTTAAGGTGGTCAAACGATATGATTCTGCTGGCGGGACTCACTGTAGCCAAGAAACTGGTAGCCACATGTTGGAAGCCACCACACTGTCTTTCTGTTCGCACCTGGACATAAATGTTTTTGGACATTGCCTATTTAGAACTTTCTATATCCAAAGTGCATAGGGCTAAGAGTGATACAATTGAGGCTTGGCAAGCTCTTATATATCGTCTCTGACAACTTTGTGATGGACCAGTGCTTAACTAAGGCTTTAATGTCATTCAAATAAGCTAATATTTTGTAAACCCTTGTAAGTAAGATTTGACTGTACAAGCAATGTTGAACACAGCAAAATGGAAATATCAATAAAAAGTTGATCACAAAAAAAATAATATATTGATGAAAAAATATGTTAAAATGTTTTTATGGGTCAAAAACACTCATAACATTTACATCTGAGCAGTTGGATGACAAGACTGTGGCGGCCGGTAAGGATGTCACAGCCATTCACAGCCAATAGCATAACTAGGTTGTCACGTCGTGTTTCTACCAACCAGCTGGGGCAAGAGTAAAGGCCATTATGTACTCCGCAAGAATAGAGAACTTTGTTCTTTTTCTTGAGGTTGCAAAAACAAGAACAAAGTTCTTTATGGCCAGGACATTTCATACTTCACAAGAAACTCAAGTGCAGAACTCCTGTTAAATTTAAATTTCTGACCAATCACACAACAGTTCTCGAACAACATGCACAAATAAAGTTCTGCCACAATGATGTGTGAAGAACAAGCTACAAAAACTCCCAAACCAGGACTGCAAGAACAAAATGACATCATTTTGTTCTTGCAGCCCTTGGAGAAAGAACAAATTTCTCTGTTCTTGCGGAGTACATAAAATGGTATTCACTTATATAGCGCTTTTATTCTCATCTCTTGATGACCAAACCGCTTTACAGATCCTGCTATCCACCCATTCACACACTGATGGCGGCATGCTGCCTAACATGGCGCTTCCAGACCCACCAGGAGCAACTGGGGTAAAGTGTCTTGACCAGGGACACAACGGCAGGATATCTGGGGAGAGTGGGATTTGAACCGCCAACCATGCAGTTATTGGACAACCTGCTCTACCTCCTGAGCCAATGCCGCCCCTTTAGTGGCCTTTAGTGTGACACCTACTGGCCAGGAGGACAGAATGCTCATTTCACCCATTTTTGTCACCACCATATGTTTGATAGAGGTGGTCAGGCACTATTTTGAGGCTCACATTATGTTCGATGGTTAGCTGTTTGTCATGAATGCCCCTTCGGGGCAGAAAGACAGACCTACGCGCTGAACTGTAGTTGTGACATTTATTAAATGAAAATACAAAACAGTGCAAAGAACAAAAAATGCAAACAAGGTAAACTTACAAACTGTGGCACTCCACAGCAGGAAACGCTCTGGAGGAGATGAGGAGAAAAACTTACAAGCGATGAAGTCCAGTAACTCCAAACAATGCATAACAAAGCAATGCTGCCGCAGTGAGAGGATGAGCTGGTAGTGACTAAATACTGGGCAGACAAATGAACCACAGGTGTGGGCTGAGCAGGCAGGTGAGCTAATTACCTAAGTGTCCACAGCTGAGGTGTGGACAGGAGAGGAGGGCACATGAGAGACAACAAACCAAAATATACACAGACAACTAACAACAAAATAATAACAGACATGCAAAACTCAGAAATAAATTGAGTCTGAGCTCAAAGGGAACAACTGAGCTCAGACTCATGACACTGTTAGCTCCGAATGGCAAAGACACCTGAACTAAATAGCATAACTAACAGCTGAACGTGATTATGTGAAGGCCCCAATGAAACATTGTACGGGACAGGGCTGTGTGCAGTGTGGGTGATTGAAACGATATGACTGGTCCCTGGGTACAATAAGCACAAAAACAACCCTGAGTGACTGAATGGGTAAGACTGCTATCGCTAGGCAGGCCCTCTGTCTGCTGAGGTGATTTCCAGCCCGATGTTGGCTGATTAGCCAAGATGCTAGCTGTCCAATATGCCAGCCTATTATGTCCAAAATATAACAAAATAAGCCAGAATGATGGATTAATGAATAAGGTGGGAACAGGGATGTCTAGTGGGGTGACTAGAATTTAAACAAAATGGAAATATAAACCGTGGTCACCAAGCTAACTCCATGGCAGGATAGCAGCAGGGTTGGACATTCATGGTGATTCTGCCACCATCATTAAAATGGGTGGAGATGAAGCTGGGAGGGTGGTATCAGTGAGCTCCAGTTGTCACTTCACAACCAGAGCCAAATCAAGACTGCTCATTTCGAGGTACTGAGACAAAGCCTGACCCTAACAAAGTGACAGGATTGTTTTTTCCATTGGTAGCCACTCCAATAGTACCCAAATAGATGTGCAAAGCAGTGAAAAAGTGAAATCATATGTGCCCTTTAAAGCCTAAAAAAATGCACAATATTGGGCTTTAGGGACTTTTTAAGGGTCAGTAAACGATGAGCAGCAGCAAATGGAGAGCAGATTTTTTTTTTCTCTCAAGTACAGACACTACAACATGTGCATCAGGGCAGTTATCACGCACCCAAAACAGCAACTTCTCAAGAATGACGTTATGAGAAGAGCTCTGCTAGTACATATACAGATCCCATTTAACCCAAGCTTACAATTAAGTCAAGTAAAAAACAAAATGGAAAATGAACCCATAATCTACAGGTTTGCCCATTTGTGATACTGGCAAAGCTACAACAAATTAACATAGGAGGACACCGAACAAACGAGCTCCAACAAATGAAGCAGAACTCATTCACTAAATGGGAAGTCACACAGCAAGGAGGTTCATATAACTGGAGGTAAATGCAGTGAACGTGTGTGTGTGCATGTAGGTGCATGGGGGCATCTGTGTGTGTAATGTAGGTGCAAATGAGTCCGAGGCAATTAATTATTCAATAAAGTGAAGCCCAAGGGCACAGGAGGAAAATAGAATCATGTGGAGCAGAAAGATCTGAGTGATGCATGCTTCCTTCTTTCTAACAGGATTAGGAATTCTTTAAGGAGCTGTTTCAGAGACAGAATATGGTGCTCAAATATGGCTGAGCTATTTATTGAGGTATGGAGTTCTCATTATTTGGTCAGTTAAACTGGTAGCAGAGCAGAGTCACAAAATCGTTGCACACTTGCAACATTTAATACATACGTAATTAAAGCTGAGTCAGTAACAAATTTTCTGCTCTTTGGATTTTTCAGGAGCATCCACAATACAGTAATGTTATTTATGTTTGATCTTCACCACGACACGTGCAAGGTACAGTTTTTATCTCTTGCCTAAATGATCAAACATGCACCTTAATGAGGTTATTATTCTTCAGCTGTTATTGGTCCAAATGTACATGTATGTAGTGATAGAAAAGTTTCATATCTGTAATTTGCTTTGTCTCAGAGTCTGTGTGAAAGTGCTAAAGATGCTGATGCAGCTGTACTTTGTTATCACTTTGTTTTAGTTTGCATGTACTGTTCTGGTGTGACTGGTGCTGAGAAAGTGTGACGGTTCCTGAGAAAGAGATAATCTGTACACCAAGTTATGACCAGATGTACTGAACCAATCATCATGGACATTTTCTCCTCCACCTCTCGGATAACAGAAAGCTTAAAGGACTGAGCGATGTGTGTTTGAGTCAGAATGATGCGTGAATAGGCTCTGAGACTGTTTTTGTATTGTTCTCCACTGGCCAGGGTAATTAAATTTGTTGAATCTTTGATCCTACCTGATTCCTGACTGAAAGTTAAGAAGATTTTTTTCTAACATGTAGTAACTCCTGGAGGCCTTTTATGATGTATGAAAAACTCTGAAATAAACAAATAAACCACAGACATTCCTCCAACCTCGTCTTGCAGACATGTGAAAATGGAAAATTACGTCTTACACTTAACCATTACACAACAGTGAGATCTACACTATCACAACACACAATGACAAGATATGTGATACTGAAGAACAACTTTTGAGATATTTAGGAGACATTTTTTTTCTTCCCTTGTCCTGTCAAGCAGCTAGGTGAGCAGAACAGAAATCTGCTTCCCTTATTGTGCCAAACAGATTTACTTTGCCAAAAGGAGCTTTATACAGTACATATACAGTATATGTACTGTATATTGTTTATAAATTCCTCTTGTAATAACTTTTAATACTTTATTTAAATTGTTTTACACATGAAGGACCCGACGGGGGGGAATAGGGAAAGGAAGGGTTGGGAGGGAAGGGGGAAAGAAAAGGGAGAGGAACAGACAAAGAAGACAGACAGACTAGCTCAACTGAAACAAACAGAAGACAGACTGTTTCTTCTACTGAAAAGGTCTCAACACGAGTCTGGTATCTGCACCTGTTAAAGGAGAGACATATGTGTGTGTGCATACATGTGCGTGTGTATGAGAGCACGCACAAAATAAGTGTGTGCATGTGAGTGGTTTGCCAGGAAACATACAAAGAGGGTGGCCGCTCACAGCAACCCCCCCTACAGAAACCCCGAGCAAGCAGGACAATGCCACCAACCCCCACAGAGCACAAATGTCCCAAGGCCAACAAGCCCCAGGACAACCAGGCATCCACCCTAGAAGGGAAGGCTGAGGGAGGCCGGGCCACCAAGCGTTCGGCGCGACGAACCCACGCACGCGGACCGGCTAACCTCCGCACCCCCAGCAGGGCCAATGCCAGCCCCCAGGACCCAGGTGCCAGGAGGCCAAACAAATAAACCACAGACATTCCTCCAACCTTGTCTTGCAGACATGTTAAAATGGAAAATTACGTCTTACACTCAACCATTACACAACAGTGAGATCTACACTATCACAAAGCACAATGACAAGATGTGTGATATTGAAGAACAACTTCTGAGATATTTAGGAGACATTTAATGTACTTTTTCTACATGCTGACACATGAATGAAATGTCTATGACATGCTTCGGTCAAAATGTTTTTGGGGTTTATTTTTTGCATCACCATTTTTACCCATCTTTCGTCACCATTCCTCAGAACAGATTGTTTCATCACTGCAGGTCTATATAAATACTCATGAGCCCCAGTTCACCCCACACTCCCTTTTTTGTCACTTATAAGGTCAGATGTTAAAGCCATATTGCTAATGTTAGCTGGCTAGCTTCTAGCTCTGGAAACTAACTACCACCGCCTGAATTAACTAACGTAAAATTGTTTGAAAAACTGAATGAGATAAAGTATGACTGGTGGAGTGGTTTCAGTGCTTGATAGAGATATGACCAATTCTTGGAGTACAATAAGTACAGAAATAACCATGACTGAGTGAATGGTAAAACTGCTAATAGATGCTAGCTCCTTTTGGTCGTGGTCAAACTATAATAAACTATAGTCAAATAAGTTACAAGAGCACTCTGAGGCGAGTGCAATACCCCAGGCCTCTGTTTTCTTTGAAGATCCCAATACTTACTGATGGAGAGCAGTTTTCAACTTTCCAACATAATTATTGTGGCAGAACCAAATTATGATAAGCCCATCATCCACGAATATACAACAAAGTATACAACCCATAGTTGTAGGTCAGGATCCCAAGGTGAGCCTGTGTAGCAAGTATGGTGACCATAGAGAGCTTTACACCTTCTATAGTAAGAGATCACAGGGAGTGCTAACCTTGACCTTTGACCCCAAATCTGTAGTCAGAGGTTATGGCCTCAGAGTGAACCTGTATACCAGGTTGGGTGACCCCAGCTTTCTTTGTTGTTCAGATAAACTTTATAAGGCATTTTGATGTTGACCTTTGACCTTCAGGGTCACAGGGTGAACCTGTGTACCAAGTTTGGTGGCTCTAGCTTTACTCAAACAGTAATAAGGCATAAGGAATGCTAACTTTGACCTTTTGACCCCAAACCCATAGTCAGAGGTCAGGATCCCAAGTTGAACTTGTGTACCAAGTTTGGTGACCCTAACTTTACTTGTTGTGCAGTAATAAGGCATATGGAATGTAATCCTTGAACCTGGACCATCTGACCCCAAACCCATAGTCAGAGGTCAGAATCCCAAGGTGAACCTGTGTAGCAAGTTTGATGACCCTAGCTTTCTTTGTTGTTGAGATATAGTTTATAAGCCATTTTGATGTTGACCTTTGACCTTGCAATCCCAAAACCACAATCACACTTCAGGGTCACAGGGTGAACTTGTGTACCAAGTTTGGTGGCCCTAGCTTTACTTGTACAGTAATAAGGTATAAGGAATGTTAACCTTGACCTTTGTTCTTTTGACCCCAAACCCATAGTCATGGGTAAGGATCCCAAGGTGAACCTGTGTACCAGGTTTGGTGACCCTAGATTTCTTTGGTGTTGAGATATAGTTTATAAGCCATTTTGATGTTGACTTTTGACCTTGTGACCCTAAACCATAGCCACACTTCAGGATCACAAGGTGAACCTGTGTACCAAGTTTGGTGACCCTAACTTTACTTGTTGTACAGTAATAAGGCATAAGGAATGTTAACCTTGACCTTTGGCCTTTTGACCCCAAACCCATAGTCAGAGGTCGGGATCCCAAGGTGAGCCTGTGTACCAGATTTGGTGGCCCAAGCTTTACTCATTTTACAGTAATAAGGCATAGGGAATGTTAGCCTTGACCTTTGACCTTTTGTCTCCAAACCCACAGTCAGAGGTCAGGATCCCAAGGTGAACTTGTGTAACAAGTTTGGTGACCCTAGCTTTCTTTGTTGTTGAGATATAGTTTATAAGCCTTTTTGATGTTGACCTTTGACCTTGTGATCCCAAATCCACAGTCACATTTCAGGGTCACAGGGTGAACCTATAGACCAAGTTTGGTGACCTTAACTTTACTCGTTGTAGAGTAATAAGGCATAGGGAATGTTAACCTTGACCTTTGACATTTTGACCCCAAACCCATAGTCAGAGGCCAGGATTCCAAGGTGAACCTGTCTACCAGATTTGGTGGCCCTAACTTTATGCGTTGGTACAGTAATAAGGCATAAGAAATGTCAACATTGACCTTTGACCTTTTGTCCCCAAACCGATAGTCATAGTTCACAATCCCAAGGTGAACCAATATACCAGGTTTGGTGGACCTAGCTTTATTCGCTTTATAGTAATAGTAGATGTAGCATTTACCATAGTGCAACTGCAATATTAACTTTGAACCTTTGACCTCTTTACCCCAAACCCATAATGATAGATAGATAGATAGATAGATAGATAGATAGATAGATAGATTTTACTGATCCCAAACTGGGAAATTACAGTGTAACAGCAGCATGACAGTAGACAACCAAACGACAGAAACACACAGCATAAGAGACAAAGGGATTACCCATGGAAAGTAAAACTACTAAAAAAAAGCCCATCTACATCATAGATGAATAGATGGTAACCCGTACAGACACATGAATCATACCCGCTGTACAATGCAGGACTATCAGGTGCAGGGTGAGATGTGAGGTACCAATTAGACTGTAAGGTGCAGTATGGCAGCATAGCTATGACCAGAATTCAACATCAGAGTGCGTTACTGTACAGTGAAATGGCATATGGCAGGAAAGATTTCCTGTACCTAACCATTCGACAGCGAAGCTGTAGCAGTCTGCTGGTGAAAGTGCTCCGCTGTCTGTCCAGTGTGTGGTGGAGGGGGTGATCAGGATGATCCATGATGCATCGCAGTTTATTTAGTGTCCTCCTCTCCACCACAGTCTCAAAGGTCTCTGATCTGAGACCAATTACAGAGCCAGCCCTCTTGATAATCTTGTCAAGTCTGTTGGTGTCGCTGGCCCTGATACTGCTATCCCAACAGACAGCAGCAAAGAAGATGGTGCTGGCGACAATGGTCTGGTACAAAAGCTCCACCATCCTGCTGCACATGTTGAAGGATCTCAGCTTCCTCAGGAAGTAGAGTCTCTTCATCCCCTTCTTGTGCGCAGCATCGGTGTTGGATCTCTAGTCCAGCCCGTGTCTGATCCTGACACCCACCCAGGAATTTGTAGTCCTCAACTACCTCCACATCCTCCCCCCTAATCTGCAATGGCTGAGAAGGCGTCCTCTTCTTCCTGAAGTCAATCACCATCTCTCTGGTCTTGCTGACACAGCCTCAGGTGATTCCGATCTATCCACTCCACAAATCTGTCTACCAGTGCAGTGTACTCCCCCTCCTCTCCCCCTCTTATACACCCAACAACAGCTGAGTCGTCAGAGAATTTCTGCAGGTGGCATGACTCAGTGTTGTACTGAAAGTCAGTGGTGTATAAGGTGAAGAGAAAAGGAGACAGCACAGTCCCTTGTGGAGCTCCCGTATCACTAACCGCCACGTCAGACAAGACACTGCCCAGCTGGACAAACTGTGGCCTGCCTGTCAGGTAATCAGTAATCCAGGAGATCACAGAGCTGTTGACCCCCATCACCCGCAGCTTCTCACCCAGCAGCAGTGGCTGGATGGTGTTAAAGGCACTGGAGAAATCAAAGAATGTGATTCTCACAGTGTCTCCTCCCCATCCAGGTTCAGATGGGTTTGTTGCAGCAGGTAGATGACAGCGTCTTCAACTCCTAAATGGAGCTAATATGCAAACTGCAGAGGGTAAAGCCACATCTTCACCTGCGGCCTCAGGTGGGCTAAGACCAGTCTTTCCAGGACCTTCATTACATGAGATGTGATGGCAAGGTGATGGTGATGGCGTAAGTCGTCGATACAACTACTGTATCGATTTGAAAAGCCTACATAATTTCTTTCAGTAGTTACTGTGTTTCGAAGATTTAGGGAAAAATCTGACCTGACCTTTGACATCAAAGTCATCCAATGACAGTGAAATTGCAATACGCGCATCATCAGCGTATATTAAACCATGGTACCAAGTTTCAAAACAATTGGACCAAAACTGTAGGAGGAGTTGATTTCACAAAACAGTTAGGGGCAGATTTACTAACGTACTGCACCATTGCAAAACCCTGTTTTGGTGTTAAAAACTACTGTGGAGATTTACTAAAGGGTGCAGGGCAAAGTTAGTGGTGGAAAGGTGTGGACTATGTTAATTTTGCACGTGGCCTCATTGCATATGTTTTTGTAGGAGTTGTCATGTCAAAGTGCAAATTTGAGAGAGGAGAGTATTTAAATGACTGGCGCAAGGTGATTTACTAAGGTTTGCGGTTGTCAATCAACTGCTAAATGCACCAGGATTTAACGCCCCCAAAAAACCACGTCTTAATTCATCCGAGCCTGACATGACAACGATTGCTGGTGTCAAGACTCCGGCGAGAACTGAAGGCACGTCGCCGAAGAGACAAAAGCTTCTTTCTGCGTGTGACTTCATTTGGCATGACAGAAGAACAGATTATATGAACAGAAACGATCTCACAGAGATCAGTGTTATGCTGAATTGAACATCAGCCGGCAGTTTTTTAATTTTATTTGTTATCCTACTACATGAATTTGTATCCATAAAATAGGATATAGGAGCTCTTCCTACCTGGAGTGGACATACAGATGTCAGCGGACAATGACTTTTTTTCTCTTTTCTGCAGAGGTTTTCCTCTCCTCTCTATCCACCAGTTCCCCCTCGCTCTTGAAGCAAAATCTTCCACATTCTCAGTTTTCTTTTTTTTTCTCTGTCCATATTTCTAAATTTATTTCTTTTTGCTGTGCATAAAACGGTAATTTAGTTCCTTCTTCTCTCTATTACACTCTCCCAGTTCACGATACACAATATAGGGGGAAAACAACAATGAGACTATTAACAAAAAGAGGACAGATCCATAGAAACGTCCCCGGAAATTGCAACACCGTAACTCAATGACAGCAGTCTGTGATCTGAGAAAAAAGTGAACTCGTGTGTGTTTAATTTTATTACGTTCCAGACTTTAGAAAACATAAAACACACATATTTATAAAAAGTTGTGAACTGGAAGACCCCAGAGTCCCCAGAGTCTCCATCAGACCATCTTGATGGTTCTAGTGTTAATAAAATAAACATGTTGGTCAAATAATTAATTTATTCACAAGTAGTCCTTTTTTAAATTAGATACAAATACTTCATTTATATATATTAAACAAAGGACTCTGCTATGGGAAATGAAAATCAAAATTTTGAAATATGACAAACAAAAATAAACTATTTTAGTGAGGTTTGCGCTTAAACAAATGCTCAAAAAAAGCTTCATATATTATGGTCCTCCAAACTGGCTGTGCCTGTATTGATGACCCGCTTCCTCAGGTGTACCACTCTTGTGGATGAGTGGTTGTTACAACCCCAGTGGTGAAGAAAGAGTAACCTGTGCTTCTCCTCAGGTCTTGATTCCCCTGATACCCTCATTGGCTCTTCACAGCCCACACCTGCATCCTGTTGGCCAATCAGTGCTCCTCCCCTGACTCTAAACTAGTGATGGCCAGATGAGGCTTTCTGGAGGACTTGAGGCCTTTCATCAAAATGATTCACATAGACAAGGCCTCATGTGGGACTTCATTTTCTCTACCAGGCCATCTAGTGGACAAAATGTATACAACATGCTGATTTTTACAAGGGTATTGTTGGTTTAATGCAGGGGTGTCCAATCATGTACCATGGAGGGCCCAAACCCTGCAGGCTTTACCTCCAACCAGTGTCTTCAACAGCAGATTCCACTGAATTTCTTCCCACTGATTGCTGATAAGTGAAAACACCTGCTGAAGAGACTAGGTAGAAGAGAAAACCTGCAGGGTCTTGGCCCTCCATGGCACATGATTGGACACCCCTGGTTTAATGTGTATTTTTTTCAAATTCAATAAATGTGCTGTCTTTTAAGAAATATCAGTGATCATAAGGCAGAAAAATAATAAAACTGAGGTGACTACAGTGAATGTGCTTGCGCTACTTATCCATTTTTTTTAAAGAAATAACTTTTCAACAGTTATGCTGTCTTTCTCAGTACATTCATCTCTGTCCTTACTGACATGCAGGGCACAATAGTGCCTCAGCATAATGATGTGTTATTGTTGTACCCAAGCTCTTTGAAACACAACAGACACTTCACTGTGCAAATTACTAGAATGCCCCAGCTGGGACTTGAACCCTAGCTTTCCAACTCTAGGACAGATATTTTACCTCTAAGCTACTACTTAATCATGAGGAATTGAGGCTTTCTTGAACACTTGAGCCTTTCATCAAAATG
This sequence comes from Pholidichthys leucotaenia, assembly GCA_020510985.1. NCBI lineage: Eukaryota > Metazoa > Chordata > Actinopteri > Cichliformes > Pholidichthyidae > Pholidichthys > Pholidichthys leucotaenia. Next base: position 283,642,766 of record CM035847.1, on the reverse strand, counting down.
GTTCACATAGACGAGGCCTCATGTGGAACTTCATTTGCTCTAAAGTGTACAACATGCAGATTTTTACAATGTGTATTTTTCAGTTTAAATAAATGTGCTGTCTTTTAGGAAATATCAATGATCATAAGGGAAAAAAGGAATAACAAAACTGGGGTGACTCCAGTGAATGTGTCTGTGTTACTTCGTGTGCTTTTACTACTAATCCATTTTTATTAAGAAATAATACATTTTCATCAGTGTCATACTGTCTCAGTATATTCAACTCTGACCCCATTCTCATGCAGGGCACAATAGCAATAGCGCCTCAGCATAATGATGCGTAATAATGATCCAAGCTCTTTGAAACACAAGAGACACTTCACCTTGCAAATAAAAATGAAATTAAAAGAACAGCACAGCTGGGATTTGAACCCAGGTCTCCCACTTGCAAAATAGATATACTACCACTAAGCCATGACCTCAGGTGCAACATATAACCACTATTTGTCAAAAATACATCAATGGGAGAAACGAGCTCAAACCATTCCCAAACGGGAGGAATCCGTGTTTTTGGTGCTGGCTCCATTTGAAAATTGGCTGTGACAAATCCCTTACACAGTCAAACATGAGGGACGGGGAATGGCTTCCTGGCCCAGTCACGTGGTCCGACATCAACACATACATCACGAGTCACGCCTCGCCAAATATTTCCTGGATGAGATCGGATTACCGGTGCCTGCCTTCCCATCACTGCGCTAAGAGGCCAGAGAAGCAGAAGATCTTTCTTCCACCTTTGGCTTGGGTTGCCACCACATCACCAGCTCTATAGTCTCTGCTGCCATTACAGACTGTTTTATGTTACTCCCTTTTACCCCTAGACAGCCACTGGGTCAGTGGCCATTATTGAAATGAAGTGTTTGTGTCTGTGTTCATAATTTTGAGAGTTGTTAGTAGATCAGGTCAGGTCAGGCATTGGCTTGCTTGCTACCGGATAACCATGAAAACCAGTACTATCTGTCTCATGGGTCGGGCTGTCGGCGACTCAACCGGCATCCCCGCCCTTCCGAGGGCATGGAGGGTGAAACAGGGCATCCTGGCAGAACTAAAAACAATATCTGCCACAGGTCTGTGGTGGACCACTCCCGGTTACACCAGGTGAGACTGGACATCCTGGCAGATAAACACATCTGTCGCAAGGTCTGTGGTGGACTGTGCCAGTCGGTGCATTGTGACATGCACTACACAAAGAGCAGAGATAAACAAATCTATCATCTGGTCAGTCAGTGCAACAGATAGTGGAGTCAGTTTGTCTTGGCTTGTCCTTGCCACTGATAATACCTTTATCTGCCAAGAATGTGCTGCTAGTTCAGCAAAAGCTAGCAGTACTCAAATACTTTGCTAGCAGTTTCATGAAATGGTCAATCAGAAAGCAACTCATACCGGCTCGGACGTCGCCCGGGCTTACAAGGTCTGCGCTGATCTGTTCACACTCTGACAGGCAGCAAAAAGTAAGCTAGGAGCAGGAAGACAAAAGAAGAGGAAAACAGCAGCCTTGTGTGTAGCAGAATGGAATGTACGCACTCTGTTGGACAGAACAACATCACAGCGCCCAGAAAGACAGACCACGCTTGTGGCCCTGGAAATGAACAGGTACAATGTAGACATAGCTGTACTTAGTGAAACAAGATTGCCTGGACATGATAGCTTGGAAGACCATGGGTACATCTTCTTTTGGAGTGGGAGATCAACTCAAGAAAGGAGAGGAGCAGGAGTGGGCTTTGCAATTAGAAAGGAGATAGCAGCAATGCTTGATGAGGAACAGGTGCCAATCAACAACAGGATAATGACTATGAGACTCCCACTACAGCCGAAGATGTATGCCACACTCATCAGTGTATATGCCCCAACAATGACCAACACAGAGGAGGTGAAGGAAGAGTTCTACAGTGATTTACGTAAGACTATCAGGCGTGTACCGACTGATGACAGGCTGATGCTCGTTGGAGATTTTAATGCCAGAGTTGGTTCGGACACCGAGAAATGGAAAGGAGTGCTAGGCAGTCATGGAATAGGCAAGTGCAATGCTAATGGAGAACTTCTACTTGCACTATGTTCAGAGTACAACCTTGTGATAACCAACACTCTATTTAACCACAAGGACACACACAAGAAGACATGGATGTACCCAAGATCCAAGCACTGGCACTTATTAGACTACATCATAGTCAGGCAGAGAGACATAAGGGATGTATTGGACACCAGAGCAATGAGAGGTGCGGACTGTGGTACTGATCATGTTACGCTGAGATTAAGGATTTGCAGACGAAAATAGCACTGCAGGATGGGTGCAAAGCCACCACGGAAGCTAAACACTAGTGCAAAGGAAGGCCAAAAGAAGCAGGAAGAACTTACACAGGAAATGGATGAAAACTTGAAAGACTGGGACAGCAACAACTCAGAGAATGACATAGAAGAGAAATGGGCAACACTGAAGGTTACAGTGTATCAGACTGCGAGTGATGTATTAGGCTACCCTGAGAGGAAACATCAAGATTGGTTTGATGAGCATGATGAACACCTGAAGAAACTACTAGAAGCAAGGAATACAGCTAGGCAGGAAAACCTACAGTGTAACACAAGGTCAAAGAAGAAGAAATACTCAAAGGTTCAGAGAGAGCTACAGAAGTACACCAGAGAGATGAAGTCCAACTGGTGGGATGAAAAAGCGGAGAAACTTCAAACTGCAGCAGACAGAAAGGACATGAAAACATTCTTCACAGGTTTGAGAGAAATCTATGGCCCTAAACCAAGAGGACTGATCCAACTAAAGGCTATGGATGGTGAAACGGTTTTGCACGAGAAAGACAAGATCCTGGACAGATTTGCAGACCACTTTGACCAACTACTAAACAACCCTGGAGATCTCACTGAAGAGGCTAAAGAAGCTCTAGTGCAGCAACCAGCTGTATCAAGTCTGGATGAACCACCAAATTTTGATAAACTAATGGCAGCTATCAGGACAACACAGGATGGTAAAGCTCCAGGAAGGAATGGAATTCCAGCAGAAGTGTGGAAATTTGGTGGTGTTCAGTTGACCAACTGCCTGCACAAGCTCATCCAAGAGATATGGGATGCCCAGAAAGTACCTCAGGACTGGAAGGATGCAAGTATTGTGCCTTTGTTCAAGAAAGGTGACAGGAAAGATTGTGGAAATTACCAAGATATATCACTGCCAGCCACTGTTGGTAAGATTCTCTCACGTGCACTACTTAACAGACTCAATGAACACATCTCACAGAATGTACCACCGGAAACCCAGTGCGGCTTTAGAAGTGGAAGAAGCACAAAGGACATGATTTTCTGCTTGAAACAGGTTCAAGAAAAGTGTATCGAACAGAACATGCCGCTTTATGTAGTCTTCATAGACTTCAGTAAAGCCTTCGATACTGTTTCGCGACAAGGACTTTGGCAGATACTCAAGAAATATGGCTGTACAGAAAAGTTTGTGAGCCTGATTGAGGCACTCCATACAGGTATGCAAGCAAACGTGGCAATGAGTGGCTCAGTATCTAAAGACTTTTCAGTAAGCAATGGGGTGAAACAAGGGTGTGTGCTGGCACCTACACTCTTCTCGCTATATCTGGCAGCCATGCTTGAGGTGGCCTTAAAAGACACTTCAGAAGGAGTATACATTTAAACAAGAAAAGAAGCAGCCTTGTTCAATGTGGCACAGTTTAAAGCCAAGAGTAAGACATCGATAAAGGTAGTAAGAGAAATGCTCTTTGCCGACAACAGTGCTCTAGTTGCACACAGCGTGGAAGATATGCAATCTTTAGTGGAGAAATTTGCAAGAGCAGCTAGCCAATTCAGCCTCCAAATCAACATCAAGAAGCCAGAGTGCCTTTATCAACCACCAAAGTTCCAGTTATCAACATCTCTATCAGATGAAATCAGCATTGGTACAGAGCCACTAGTCAAGTGCAAGACTTTCAAGTATCTAGAGAGTACTGTTTCAGACAATCCTACGCTGGAGGATGAACTATCTCTCAGAATGGGAAGAGCGAGCGCTGTGTTTGGAAACTTGAGGGAGAGACTGTGGAACAATCGACATGTGTCAATCCCTGTGAAATGCAAAGTGTACAGAGCGACAGTACTGGCTACTCTATTGTACGGTGCAGAAACTTGGACTGTCTACAGAGTGCAGGTGAAGAAACTTCATGCGTACATGATGAGACACCTTCGAGCCATAATGAACACTTCATGGAAAGACAAGTTAACCAACATAGCAGTGTTGAAACGAGCTGGTCTACCATCAATGGAGGACATGCTAATACAGATGAACCTGAGATGGCTCGGACATGTTGAGAGGATGGACCACCAGCGTCTCCCTCGGCAGTTACTCTACTCACAGTTATGCGAAGGCAAACGCAATCAGGGTAGGACAAGGCTCAGATTTAAAGACACTGTAAAATGAAACTTGAAGAAGTTGGACATAGACAGGAGTTCCTGGCAGCAGAAGGCTAAGGACAGAGCTGTGTGGAGCAATCTGATCAGACCTAAATGAAACAGTCATTGTCGCCCACGACAGACTGCTATGATGATGATGATGATGATGATGATATTAGTAGATCACTGGCAATAATTGGCTACTCCCTTAGGCGTTCTGTCTAAAATGCACACTTACTAATTTGCACTGCCTTAGGAAATCTGCCCCTTACAGTCTATGAGGGAAGGTGAAACAGGAGGTCATAGGTCAGGGGCTACAAGTCCCGCAAAAATCATCCGATCAGAACCAAATTGCAATATGGCATACTCAGTGTATGTCTATCCAACTATGGCAACAAGTTTCAAAACAATTGGACCAAAACTGTAGGAGGAGTTGATTTCACAAAAGTGGGACAGACAGACAGACTGACCCATAACATAAAATCCCTCTTCGGTCTTCGTCCAACGGGCTCTTTGACCCTTTGGGCTTCGACCGGCGGGGGATAAAAAAAATGTCTGAGAACGACATGGTCAAGTGTTGATAGATGAACAAGGATGTCTAGGGTACATAGAAAATAACTATAAGATATGAGTGTGGTCCAATAGTTAAGCTAGCACGAGGTGACATGATATGTCAGCCTTTCCCTGCCAGTGAGCTCTAATGTGGTTAAACAGACCAGCTCTGACCAGCTAGTCAAGTTAATGCTAATTGTCTCATCTACCAACTATCACAGCAAAAATATAACAAAATAAGCCAGAACAGAACAGGCTTTCTTGTCATCGTACAGTTGTACAGTACAACAAAATTGTGGGTGCTGCACCAGGCTACTGCGCAATAAAGTAAGAGAGAATATGTTATATTGTTATATTATTCTGTTCCTTTCTTTTAATCTTTTAATCTAATCTATCCAAAATAAAGATTCATTCATTCATTCATTCAGAAGGATTAGATAAAATATGGTTACAGAACACACAAAGACACGACTGAAATAAGAATAGCCCAGGATTATGGAAATATACAGAAGTATGGTAGTGGCATCACGGATGTGAATGACACAAGATATATTATCAACACAAGATATATTATCAACCATGGATTAGTGAAAGGAATATCTAGTGGGGTGTCTGAAATTTAAAGAAAATTTAAAAAAAAAAAAACTTGTGCTTGATAAGCTAACACTGTTAGCTCTGAAGCTAAATTTTTAAAATTGCCAGCTAATCTCATTGCAAAGCCTATCACACAGATTTTCAATCGCAACCTCCAGACTAACTACATTCCTAAAGTTTGGAAGGCAGCTTATGTCCTCCCTCTACTGAAGGGGGGGAACCCTCAGATCTAAATAATTATCATCCCATATCTAAGTTTTGTGTTTTGGCTAAAATATCTGAATTGCTTATCGTGGTGGGGGGGTTTGCGTGCCCCAGTGATCCCAGGAGCTATGTTGTCCGGGGCAATTTGCCTCTGATAGGGTCTCCCAAGACAAACTGGTCCTGGGTGAAGGGCCAGACTAAGAACGATCCAACAGACTCTCATGATAAATTGTATATCAAGGATTCAGTGTACCCCGCCCGGTATGGGGTTACCGGGGCCCCACCCTGGAGCCAGGCCTGGGGGAGGGGCTCGAAGGCTAGCGTCTGGTGGCCAGGTTTCCACCCATGGGACCCGGCCGGGCTCAGCCCGAAGGAGTTACATGGGTCCGCCCTCCAGTAGGTTCACCACCTGCAGGAGGGATCATGGAAGTCCGGTGCTATGTGGATTAGGTAGCAGTCAAAGGCGGAGACCTTGGCGGACTGATCCCAAGCTTTCTAAACTGGCTTTTGGTACGTGGAATGTCACCTCTCTGGTGGGGAAGGAGCCTGAGCTGGTGTACGAGATTGAGCGATACCGGCTAGATATAGTCGGCCTCACCTCAACACACAGCTCCGGTTCCGGAACCAGTCTCCTGGAGAGGGGCTGGAGCTTGGCCTTTTCTGGAGTTGCCCCGGGCGAGAGGCGACGAGCAGGGGTAGGTATTCTTGTATCGCCCCACCTTGCTGCCTCTATATTGGAGTTTTCCCCGGTGGACGAAAGGGTTGCTTCCCTGCGCCTTCGGGTTGGGAAACGGGTCCTGACCATCATTTGTGCCTATGCACCAAATGATGTTTCAGAGTACCCACCCTTTTTGGAGTCTGTGACTGAGGTGCTGGAGGGTGCTCCTCCTGGAGACTCCATTGTCCTACTGGGGGACTTCAATGCGCACGTGGGCAACGACAGTGAAATCTGGAGGGGGGTGATTGGGAGGAACGGCCTGCCCGATCTGAACCCGAGTGGTGTTCAGTTATTGGACTTCTGTGCTAACCACAGTCTGTCCATAACGAACACCATGTTCAAGCATAAGGGTGTCCATATGTGCACCTGGCACCAGGACACCCTAGGCCGCAGGTCGATGATCGATTTTGTTATCGTATCATCAGACCTGCGACCGTATGTCTTGGACACCCGAGTAAAGAGAGGTGCAGAGCTGTCAACTGATCACCACCTGGTGGTGAGTTGGATCCGATGGCAGGGGAGGAAGCCATTCAGACCTGGTAGACCCAAACGTATAGTGAGGGTGTGCTGGGAGCGTCTGGCTGAGGCCCCTGTCCGGGAGGTCTTCAACTCCCACCTCCGGAAGAACTTCAACCACATTCCGAGGGAGTCTGGAGACATGGAGTCTGAATGGGCCATGTTCTCCACCTCTGTTGTTGAAGCGGCGGCCCAGAGCTGCGGCCGCAAGGTGGTCGGTGCATCTCGTGGTGGCAACCCCCGAACCAAGTGGTGGACACCAGTGGTGAGGGGGGCCATTAAGCTGAAGAAGGAGTCCTATCAAGCTTGGTTGGCTTGTGGGACTCCCGAAGCAGCTGAGGTGTACCGGCAGGCCAAGCGGAGTGCAGCTCGGGTGGTTGCTGAAGCAAAAACCCGGGTATGGGAGGAGTTCGGTGAGGCCATGGAACAAGACTTTCGGTCGGCTTCAAAGAGATTCTGGCAAACTGTTCGGCGGCTCAGGAGGGGAAAGCAGCTCCCCGTCCACACTGTGTATGGTGCGGATGGGACACTGTTGACTTCAACTGGGGATATCGTCGGGCGGTGGAAGGAATACTTCGAGGATCTCCTCAATCCCACTGATACGCCTTCCACAGAGGAAGCAGGGTTTGGGGACAAGGGGGATGACTCGCCTATCACAGGGGCTGAGGTCGCCAAGGTGGTTAAAAATCTCCTTGGTGGCCGGGCCCCGGGGGTGGACGAGATTCGCCCCGAGTACCTCAAGGCCCTGGATGTTGTTGGGCTGTCATGGTTGACACGCCTCTGCAACATTGCGTGGAGGTCGGGGGCAGTGCCTTTGGCATGGCAAACCGGGGTGGTGGTTCCTCTCTTCAAAAAAGGGGACCGGAGGGTGTGCTCCAACTTTAGAGGGATCACACTCCTCAGCCTCCCTGGGAAGGTCTATGCCAAGGTACTGGAGAGGAGAGTCCGGCCGTTGGTCGAACCTCGGATTCAGGAGGAGCAATGTGGTTTTCGTCCTGGCCGTGGCACATCGGACCAGCTCTTTACCCTCTCGAGAATTCTTGAGGGTTCGTGGGAGTTTGCCCAACCAGTTTACATGTGTTTTGTGGACTTGGAGAAGGCATTTGACCGCGTCCCTCGTGGATTTTTGTGGGGGGTGCTTCGGGAGTATGGGGTATCGGGCTTGTTGTTACGAGCTATTCGGTCTCTGTACGACCGTTGTGAGAGTTTAGTTCGTATTGCCAACACTCGGTCGGAGTCATTCCCAGTGAGAGTTGGACTCCGCCAGGGCTGCCCTTTGTCACCGGTCCTGTTCATAATTTTTATGGACAGGATTTCTAGGCGCAGCCAGGGAATGGAGGGTGTCATACTTGGTGACCACAGGATCTCATCTCTGTTGTTTGCAGATGATGTTGTCCTGTTGGCTTCATCCAGCAATGACCTACAGCTCTTGCTGGGACGGTTTGCCGCTGAGTGTGAAGCGGCTGGGATGAGAATCAGCACCTCCAAGTCCGAGTCCATGGTCCTCAGCCGGAAAAAGGTGGATTGTCCTCTCCGGGTTGGGGACAGGCTCCTGCCCCAAGTGGAGGAGTTTAAGTATCTTGGGGTCTTGTTCACGAGTGAGGGGAAAATGGAGCGAGAGATCGACAGACGGATTGGAGCAGCATCTGCAGTGATGCGGACGTTGTACCGGTCTGTTGTGGTGAAGAGGGAGCTTAGTTCTAAGGCAAAGCTGTCGATTTACCAGTCAATCTACGTTCCTACTCTCACCTATGGTCACGAGCTTTGGGTAATGACCGAAAGAACGAGATCGCGGATACAAGCGGCTGAAATGAGCTTTCTCCGTAGGATTGCTGGACTCACCCTCAGAGATAGGGTGAGGAGCTCAGTCATCCGGGAGAGGCTCAGAGTAGAACCGCTGCTCCTCCACATTGAAAGGAGTCAGTTGAGGTGGTATGGGCATCTGATTAGGATGCCTCCTGGACGTCTCCCACTTGAGGTGTTTCAGGCACGTCCCACTGGGAGGAGACCCCGGGGCAGACCCAGGACTCGGTGGAGAGACTATGTCTCCCAGCTAGTCTGGGAACGCCTTGGTATCCCCTCTGAAGAGCTGGAGCAGGTGGCTGGGGAGAGGGAAGTCTGGGCTTCTCTGCTTGAACTGCTGCCTCCGCGACCCGGACCTCCGGAAAAGCGGTAGAAGATGGATGGATGGATGGATATCTGAATTGCAAGCAAATTCACAGTTGATACAGTTTTTGGCTGACAACAACATACTATGTGAGAGTCAGTCGGGGTTTAGAGCAGGTCACAGTACCCTGACTGCAACCATAGTAGTATTAAATGATATTACTAATACCTTGCATAAAAACCAACACTGTGCTGCAGTATTTGTGGATTTATCTAAAGCTTTTGATTCTGTTGATCATCAACTATTGATAAAAAGGCATTTAGATATTGGGATAAGTGATAAGGTGGTAAACTGGTTTAGAAACTATTTGATAGACAGAACTCAGTCCTTGTACTGTGATGGCTACAAGTCTAGTTTCAGGGAAATTTCTTCAGGGGTCCCACAAGGCTCAATTTTAGCACCTATGTTGTTTTCTATTTTTACCTCCGCCAGGCCGAAGGCCAGGAGGAGGTTATGTTTTTGCCGGGGTTTGTCTGTCTGTCTGTTTGTTTGTCTGTCTGTCTGTTTGTCTGTCTGTTGGTTAGCAAGATAACTCAAAAAGTTTGGGACGGATTTCGATGAAACTTTCAGGCGTTGTTGGAAATGGTACAAGGAAGAACTGATTAAATTTTGGGGATGATATGGATCACCGTGTTGATACAGGAATTTTTAAAAGGATTCTTTAACATTGTGACATACGACCATTTTCAACATGTGTGCAGGGGCAATAGAGGGCACCGGTCGTCGTGTCTGATGAACACAAACTCCGCCTTCTTCAAAGTTTTAGGCACAAAAGCACGCGGAAAACTGTGGTGGGCAGGGCCCGCCAGCGTGCCTGTGTTTGCGCCACGCTGCAAAAGTTGACACGGGCAGCTGTCCACCGCCGGATTATTTGGCACAAATTCCCCGGCCAGCCATAGGGGCTGCGCAAAAAACAGCTCTCTGCCGGGGAAGCTTCAAATCCTCTTTTTTTCCGCGGAGCACAAACCCAATAAAACCCACGCCAACCTGTCTACCCAATTTGCATCCGTAAAAATAGTGGTGGCCCGGGCCCGTCAGCGTGTCTGTGTTTGCGCTACGCTGCAAAAACTGAGACGGGCAGCTGTCCGCTGCCGGATTATTTGGCACAAATTCCCCGGCCAGCCATAGGGGCTGCGCAAAAACCAGCTCTCTGCCGGGGAAGATTCAAAATCCTCTTTTTTTCCACGGAGCACAAACCCAGTAAAACCCACGGCAACCTGTCTACGCAATTTGCATCCGTCACTGAAGCCCTGAGTGCTGCTTTCAGTGATCTATGAAAACGCTCGCAGCCTGGGACTTTGCACATGAAGGAGATGGACACAACACCAACACTTCAGTTTATTACCTCCGCCAAGGAGGTAATGCTTTTACTACTGAACCACTAATCCTATCATTGTGAATTCAATTGCTAGTCATATGTTTTCATGGTCAAGGAATCTGAAAACGTACACACAAACACTGTACGGGGGGGGACTGTGGCACTTGGTGGAGGTCTGCGCTCTCCGAGTGCTTTTCTAGTTATTAATGATATAGGAAAAGACCAGGTAACAGCTAAGATACACCTGTATGCTGATGATACAGTAATTTAAACAGTTGCACCCTCCTTGCAACAAGCTGCTGAGGAGCTGCAGACAGCCTTTGAACAGATGCAGAATTCTTTAAGTAACTTAAAACTCATTTTTAATGCAAAAAAGACTAAATGTATGCTTTTTTCCAGAGTTTGTTTACAGCACCCTGACATGTCAATCTTCACTGTAGGGAAGAAGTCAATCGAACAGGTATCATCCTACAAGTACCTGGGAACCTGGGTGGATGATAAGTTGTCATTTAAAGTACACATTGAAAAACTGGTGAAAAAAATTTAAGGTGAGGCTAGGTTTTTACTACCGGAATAGGGCATGCTTTAATTTTGATATTAAGAAAATTCTGGTGCAGACTACTTTTTTAAGTGGTTTGGATTATGGGGACATTATATACATGCATGAAGCTGCCTCTATTTTGCGATGCTTGGATTCTGTTTATCACAGTACTTTACAGTTCATAACTAACTCAGTGTCTCGTATACATCACTCTATTCTGTATAATCTAGTCTCCTGGCCTTCTCTCGGCATAAGGAGAAAGCGGCACTGGTTCATTTTTATTTACAAAGCCATATTGGGTACATTGCCATCATGTCTCTGTAATCTTTTATTTCCTATAAACAACTGCTATAACTCTCATTCCTCTAAGTGGCTGCTGTATAACATTCCTCAAGTGTTCAGTGAACTTGGAAAAACAGTGTTTTCTTATTATGCTCCTTGGTCTTAGAATGATCTTCAGAAAACATTACAATTAAAGGAACTGGTTGAACTTAACAAACAAAACCTTGATAAGGAGATACAGTACATTACATAGGATTGTAAATGCTTTTCCTGAGTTGAACTTTATTTTGGTAATGTTTTTACTGGTTTTCACCTAACTTTTATTATTTTGTTAATTTTATTGTTTTGAATTGTTTTATATCACTCTATAAATTCAAGAAATGTCTGTGTGTCTGTCACGATCATAGGACATCATTGCTGAAGACATTCTACGACACGGTGGTGGCATCAGCCATCACTTTTGGAGTGGTCTGCTGGGGCAGTGGCGTTACAGCAGCCGATAGGAAGAGACTGAACAAACTGATCAAGAAAGCTAGCTCTGTCCTGGGGCAGCGCCTTGACCCAGTGGAGGAGATGGGAGAGAGAAGGATGGTGGCTAAACTGTCATCTCTGCTGGAGTCCGAGTTCCACCTTATGCAGGACACACTGAATGCACTAAGGAGCTCATTTAGCAGCAGACTACATCATCCTAGGTGCACAACCGAGAGGTTTCGCAGGTCCTTCCTACCAACGGCTGTCAGACTGTATAACCTAAGCAGGGCTGCTCGCAGATATAGCAAAAAGACGTGACAACCTAATAGTATTGAATGCAAAAGACGCAATAGACTTACACAATGGTCCCCTCCGGTATACAACTAGGAAAATACCGGTAGCTACGGAGGGTGACAATATGTATGGGTACATAATCATACCATGTAGGAGATGGTTATGCTGTTTCATTCCATCTAGCTACAATGCTCCGCACTGTGTGTGTTTATATATTTACATATTTATTCCATCTAGCTACAATGCTCCGCACTGTGTGTGTTTATATATTTACATATTTATTCCATCTAGCTACAATGCTCCGCACTGTGTGTGTTTATATATTTACATATTTATTCCATCTAGCTACAATGCTCCGCACTGTGTGTGTGTTTATACACTACCGTTCAAAAGTTTGGGGTCACCTCAGACAATTTTGTGTTTTCCATGAAAAGTCACACTTTTATTTACCACTATGAATTGTAAAATGAATAGAAAATATAGTCAAGACTTTGACAAGGTTAGAAATAATGATTTGTATTTGAAATAATAATTTTTTCCTTCAAACTTTGCTTTCGTCAAAGAATCCTCCATTTGCAGCAATTACAGCATTGCAGACCTAACATGATTGCACAAGGGTTTTCTAATCATCCATTAGCCTTCTGACGCAATGAGCAAACACATTGTACCATTAGAACACTGGAGTGATAGTTGCTGGAAATGGGCCTCTATACACCTATGTAGATGTTGCACCAAAAACCAGACATTTGCAGCTAGAATAGTCATTTACCACATTAGCAATGTATAGAGTGTATTTCTGATTAGTTTAAAGTTATCTTCATTGAAAAAAAGTGCTTTTCTTTCAAAAATAAGGAAATTTCTAAGTGACCCCAAACTTTTGAACGGTAGTGTATATTTACATATTTATTCCATCTAGCTACAACGCTCCGCACTGTGTGTGTTTATATATTCATATATTTATTCCATCTAGCTACAATGCTCCACACTGTGTGTGTGTTTATATATTCACATATTTATTCCATCTAGCTACAATGTTCTGCACTGTGTGTTTATATATCTATATATTTATTCCATCTAGCTGCAATGCTCTGCATCGTGTGTCTATATATTTATGTTTATATGTACATATGTATACTCACTGCTCTTGTTTTTTCTTGCCTTTTGATTGTTGCTCTGAGTGTTGCTATCCCTGTGCTGTTACAATCCTGGAATTTCCCCATTGTGGGACTAATAAAGGCTTATCTTATCTTATCATAGGACATCATAGGACAGCATGTCTGCAGGATGTCCTATGATGATCCTATGATCTCAGGGTACATAGGACTCGCAATGATGTCATATAGGTGATGCTGTCATATAGGCAATAGGACTGGCTGCCTGTGATGTAGTGTCCTATGATGCTAGCCTGGATGTCTTTATGATGTCATATAGACCATCAGGCTACCTGGGATGTAGTGTCCTATGATGCCAGCCTGGATGTCTTTATGATGTCATATAGACCATCACTCACGATGCCTGCCTACCTGTGACGTAGGGTCCTACGATGCCTGCCACAGGAGGAGACCCTTCACCAGCATAGGGTACAAGAGACAAGGGATGCACAGACATACAGGAAACGTGTGGCAGTGCGCCATGTACACGCTGAGTCACTTGAAGCCCGAAATGCCCTCAAAGTGAGCAACGCTGCACGCCACGCAAGGCACAGACAAGCTGAGACCCAGGAGATGCAGAACAGTCGGCTGGCTGCCAACGCTGCACGCCAGGCAGCTGAGACCAAATACGACACACTACTTTAAACCACATCCATTCGAACCAGGACATCGGGAAATCTTACTCAGTAAGGTAGAAGGCACGCTATAAATTCAAGAAATCTCTGTCAGTGATGCCTGCGGGATGACTGTGAACAACACAGCCGTCCCACACAAGAGGAGCAGAAACACTTGCTTATACTTGGTTTCTACGGGCATGGACGGGTATGCACGGGTATGTACTAGTTGTTTTAGATTTGTTGTCCTATAGTTCTATGTACTGGTGTGCCATCTTGGCCATGTCTCCCTCGAAAAACAGATGGCAATCTCAAGGGACTTCCTGGTTAAATAAAGGTTAACTGAAAAATAAAATAAATAAATAATGCCTTGTGCTCAGAAACTGTGTGTGGGCTGGATCGATATCACAGCAAACAGCATGGTGATGGGTTGTAACTGAAGACCGAATTATATGTTAGTGATGTAGGGAGATGGAACCTGGAAGACTTGGAGCCCTATTTTGAAGGTCATCAGTGGACTTTTGCGCCACACTTCCTGCCGTACACCACTGTTTTTGGTAGTTTCTGTCAGCAGATTGTCTGTTTTTTAAGCTTTGCATCATGCCATCTAATTACCAGTAGACAGTGTTCCCACTTTGCACTGGGAGGAGGAGAGTCATTTCAAAGAGGTGTGGAGGAGCACAACCTCATGTGCATCGGTATTATAGTGCATGCTATGACAATGCACTTTTGATCAGGAAAAGGGAGGTCTGTCGTCAGAAATTGTTCAATGCTATTTCAGTGGCGTGTTTTGAAACCATGGAGCTCGAGAGCTCGGGAGCTCATGAGGAAACAGCATGCACTGGGATTTTCTGTTATTTTAATGGAGAGTTGTAACAGTTATAATCACCCGTCCTTTTATTTATATGATGATACACTGAATAGTTTTTTTTTATTCTGTCCACATTTTCATTTTAATTGCAGATTTACCGTTGGAATCTATAGATTAGGCACTAATGTATTTTTTTTTTTTAGAGGAAAGAATGAATGAACAGGGAGCATGTGTGCATTCCTGTGTGGATGTGGCACATGGGGGGAGGCATGTCAGTCTGAAGATTTGTATTCGATCCACATTTTCATTTTCATCATGGACTTATTAGGCATTAATGGGTTTATTTTTAGGAGAATTAAGCAATGAATGAATAGGGTTTTACTTTTCACTGTACCTCCCCAGAGAGACAGGAGATGCATCCACATCTGCCTGCGGCCACGTGCCCTCAAGTTTCCAGCTGGGTTGAGGCCACCCACACTACGTTCCTACGGTCAAGGTTCTTGAGCTGCGGGCACCCCCATGGCCACCCGTCAGCTCCTGAGAGGGCCCGCTGAGAGTGGGCTTACTTTGTGGCGGGGGTCAGCGGTGGATGGGACAGTATGCTGGATCTGCTCCTTCCGTCCCACCCGGGAAGAACTGAAACAGAGAGCCACAAACCTCAGCAGACCCCCGCACAAGGAGACCCTCGATTGATAAAAGCAACAGGAAAGGGAGCACTCCATCGGGCCGGGACGAGTTCCGTGCCACTGCTAATAATCCTTTTATGAAAGTTTGTGACAGAAAAGTTTCATATTTGTGATTTGCTTTGTCTCAGAGTCTGTGTGAAAGTGCTAAAGATGCTGATGAAGCTGTACTTTGTTATCACTTTGTTTTAGTTCACTTGTACTGTTCCTGTGTGACTAGTGCCGAGTGAGTGTCCTGGTTCCTGAGAAAGAGATAATCTGTACACCAAGTTTTGATGAGATTGTACTGAACCAATCATCATGTACATTCTCCCTTCCACCTCTCGGAAAACAAAGGGCTTAAAGGACTGAGTGATGTGTGTTTGAGTCAGAATGAAGCACGAATAGGTTCTGAGACTGTTTTTGTATTGATCTCCGCTTCCGGCGTTTTGGGACCAACGCAGCTGCGCACGGCTGCAGAGAAAGCCCTCCCCCACTGGCCCCAAAGAGTCGGCTTTGTGGAAGTGAGGCACAGTCTGGAGACGCTGGGAGTGGACTGGAGAGTGATGGAACCAACCCACAGGCGGATTGCAAAATCCCTACTACACAGCAGGCCACAGACCAATATTGTTGCAGTATGTATGACAGACATTTAAGTGGTCCAGACCCAAATTATGAAAAAAACATTCCTTGCAAATCCATCCTCCAGACTGGTCATTAAAAATCTGTATTGGTCACCAAGGGGCTATGTGGGGGCATCTGTTGTGTTGTGTGATGAGGACAACAGACATTTTAACCCTTTGAGTGTGTATGGCGCACTTCTGCGCCTGTCAGCTGATCAGTCTAAACAAAGCCTGTACAACTGAATAGACTGTGAAATGTACAAACCTTTTAACACCACTTGGTGGCCGAGAGGTGTGGCTTTTCATTTGTGAGAAATGGAAATGGTCCAGTGCAATAAGCAGGACAAATCAGCGTTTGAAGCCCGCCCCTTTTCATGCTGCTGTTTGAAAGGAGGAAAGAGGATGGCGAAAAAAATGCTCTCAGCTGTATTAGAACTGGTATTCACCGCTCCTGGGTTAGAGGAAGAACTTAGCCCTAGTTTGTCATCTGAGATAGAGAGCAGCTCTGATTATGTGCCTTTGGACAATGGTGCAAGCAGTTCTTGTGAAAGTGGAGATGGACATCTTGCGCGTGACACTGCAGCTGCGTTTTCTGTGTCCAGCCGTGCCCAAAATGGCACAGGAGCCTCGTCTGCAGATTGTTCTGCTTTGCCAAACCGTGGTCGCGGAGCGAAAAGGTCCAGAGCAGCCCGTGGGCGACGTTTGGCTGGGCAAGAGCGCACTGCCGGTGCACATCGACATGTGCCACATGTGCACAGTGGCAGGACAATCGGTAGTGGCGATGCGGCGGGAGGTTTGGACATTGACGGCTGGGAGCTTCTTAGAGATGAAAAAGTTGATCAGCCGTGGCTGAAAGCATTTGAACAGCCAGTTGGATATCGTGGAGAGAAGGACCTGTCATCTGCACCCGCCACTGATTTTGTGTCGCTTTTTTGGACTCCGGAATTCTGGATGCTTGTGACCAACGAAACAAACAGGTTTTAGCACCTTGGGGGAGCCAGATTATTTAGCATCTCAGACAAGAGACAGTGGATAAACATGGGAGAACAATACTCAGGAGGTTCCTGGTGAGATAGCAGGAAGGAGTCAAGGACGTAGGGGGTTGAATGCAGTGTGATGCAAATGTCATGTTGTATGTGGAGAAATGCCATGAAACTTAAGAGGAGAGTGCCTGCTGAAATAGTCAGTCTGTTCTTTGCTTGTGAGATGTGAGTGTGTAATAAATCGTCTGAAATGAATCTGCCTCTTCATTTACACACTCCACACTGGTGACCCAAGACGTATTATGGAACACGAGGCAAGATCCCCGGAGCCGGTCCGGTCAGGAAGCTACAGCGAGGTGGCAGCCATCCCACAGACAGCCCGGACTGGAACCTCCAGCCACGCGTGTGCGGTTTCAGTCAAGCTACCGGATTTCTGGCAGCACAACCCGCGCTCTTGGTTCCACCTCACCGAGGCCCAGTTCGCCCTCCGGGGAGTAACGGCAGACGACACCAGATTCTACCATGTGGTCGCAGCGCTGGACGCCCGCACAGCTCAGCAGGTAGCGAGCCTGCTCGATCAGCCACCAGCCAGCAGCAAATATGAGGCGCTCAAGGCTGCGCTCATCCAGCGCTACATGCTCTCGGACTGTGAGAGAGCGGAGAGGCTCCTGACGCGGACCGAGTTAGGAGATGGTTCGGCCGTAGACATGATGGAGAAGATGTTGGCATTAATGGGCACGGACGACGGGCACTTTCTGTTTGCCCACCTCTTCCTCCGGAACCTTCCGACAATGGCGAGAGCGGTTCTGGTCAATTCGCCGTTGCTGGCCGCGCGTGACTACCGTGCGCTAGCCCAGGAGGCAAACCGGATCATCCTCACCACCAGGGCGATCACAGTCAACGCGGCAGCGGCGGAGCCCAGCGAGACGGCCAGAGGAGGCGAGGAGCCACCGACGGTAGCAGCAGCGGGGGCCAAGGAGTGCCAGAGAGACATGCTCTGTTTCTACCACCGCCGCTTCGGAGAGAAGGCACGCAGATGTGCACCCCCGTGCCAATTCAAGCACTCGGGAAACGCCAAGGCCGGGGGTCGGTAGCAGCTGCGATCCTCGGTGAAGAGAACAAGCTGCTCTACTTGACGGACGCACGCTCGGGGAGGCGTGTCCTCATGGACACCAGAGCCCAGAAGAGTTTCATCCTGCCGACCTACGCTGACCGGCTGGCAGGACCTAGCGGCCCCGAGATGTTGGCAGCAAACGGCTCGGATATTAAGACCTTTGGTGAGAGGACTCTGCTCTTATCTCTACACGGCCGTACATATGAGTGGACTTTTGTTGTAGCAGCACTGAATTACCATATCCTGGGGGCTGATTTTCTGTGTGCACATGGTTTACTGGTTGATGTTGCTAACAGACGCCTGGTTAATGCACTGTCCTTTGATTCTCTCCCCTGTATAGCTCGAGTGACCCAGCCAACAGCACAAGCCAATGTCACAGCTACAGGTGGTAAGTTCCACACACTGCTCACTCAGTTCCCAGCACTCACGGTCCCGACGTTTTCCGCGGACATTGCTAAACACGGGGTGGAGCACTTTATCACCACCACCGGGCCGCCCGTTTTTGCAAGACCTTGGCGCTTGGACGCAGCTAAACTGGCCATAGCGCGCGAGGAGTTCGCCAACCTGGAAAGGTTGGGCATCATCAGGCGCTCGAACAGCCCATGGGCATCCCCGCTACACATGGTCCCTAAGGCTGAGGGATCATGGCCATCGTGCGGGGATTTCCGCAGGTTGAACAACGCCACAGCGCACGACCGCTACCCAATTCCCCACATACAGGATTTTTCCGTTCACCTTGCCGGAGCACGCATTTTTTCCAAAATAGACCTGGTCCGCGGTTACCACCAAGTCCCAGTGCGCGCTGAGGACATACCCAAAACAGCGGTAATAACTCCGTTCGGTCTATTCGAGTTCCTGCGCATGCCATTCGGGTTAAAAGGAGCGGCACAGACGTTCCAGCGCATGATGAATGCAGTGCTGCGCGATCTCCCGTTCATGTTCGTCTACCTGGACAATATCCTGGTAGCCAGTGCGTCCGAAGACGAACACGAAACCCACCTCATGATGGTTTTCCGGAGGTTGGAGGAGCACAGGTTAATAATCAACCCGGTGAAATGCCAGTTCGGCGTGACGGAGATTGATTTTTTGGGGCACCGCGTCTCTCCGGAAGGAGCGATCCCACTGCCCGACAAGGTGCGCACCGTGGCGGATTTTTCCCGGCCTCAGACAGTCAGGGCGCTGCAGGAATTTTTGGGGATGGTGAACTTTTATAACCGTTTCCTTCCCCGCGCAGCGCAGCTCATGCAACCATTGTATGCCGCGCTCAAGAAACAGAAACCCACGGATAGGGTCGAGATGGACCCCGGAGCGAGAGCGGGCATTCTCGGAAGTTAAAGCAGCCCTGGCAAACGCTGCACGGCTGGCACATCCGGACCTGGCGGCCCGCATAGCGCTCACCACCGACGCTTCAGACGTGGCCATAGGGGCTGTCATGGAGCAGCGCGTCGCCGGGGCTTGGCAGCCGCTCGCCTTTTTCAGCAGAACTTTGCGCGACAGCGAACGCAAATACAGCACGTTCGACAGAGAATTGCTGGCTCTCCACCTGGCCATACGCCACTTGCAGTTCTGGCTGGAAGGGCGCTGTTTCATCGCGCTCATGGACCACAAGCCGCTAACATTCGCGATGGCCAAGGTTTCAGAACCTTGGTCGGGCCGGCAGCAGAGACAGCTGGCCGCGATCTCAGAGTTTACTACCGATATTCAACATGTGTCGGGTAAACTGAATGTGGTGGCGGACTGCCTCTCGCGCGCCGTGGTGGCCCCGGTCTGCGTGGGGATAGATTACGCAGCCATGGCCGCGGAGCAGATTAGCGATGCAGATGTGCGCGCGCTCCAGTCTGGACCAACAGGGTTAAGGCTGGAGAGCAGAGTGCTGCAAGATGGCGCCCCCCCCCCCCAATCTGCGATGTCTCCACGGGTCGCCCGCGTCCGGTGGTCCCGGCCGCGTGGCGCCGCCGCGTGTTTGAGTCGGTTTACACTCTGGCGCACCCAGGAGTGTGCGCGTCGGTCAAAATGGTGGGAGAGAAATTTGTGTGGCCGAGCCTACGCAAACAAGTGAAAGAGTGGGCTGCAGCCTGCGTGGCGTGCCAACGAGCCAAGGTACACAGACACACGAAGGCTCCCTTGGAGCCGTTTCGTATTCCGGCTAAGAGGTTCGACCATGTTCACGTGGACTTCGTGGGCCCCCTCCCGCCATCACAGGGGTGCACGCACCTCCTGACAGTGGTGGACCGCACCACGCGCTGGCCAGAAGCGGTCCCGCTGGCGGCAACCACGTCCGCAGACGTAGCACGCGCTTTTTTAAAAGCATGGGTGGCGCGTTTTGGAGTCCCGTGGGACATTACGTCCGACAGGGGCCCTCAATTTGTTTCCGAACTCTGGTCCGCGATGGCCCGCAGCCTGGGTGTTACAATTCACCACACAACCGCGTACAACCCACAGGCCAATGGGTTACGCAAGCGTTTTCATAGATCACTGAAAGCAGCACTCAGGGCTTCATTGACAGATGCAAATTGGGTAGACAGGCTGCCGTGGGTTTTATTGGGGTTGCGCTCCGCGCCGAAAGAGGATCTGGAAGCTTTCCCGGCAGAGCTCATTTTTGCGCAGCCACTACGGCTGCCCGGGGAATTTCTGCCAGATAATCCCGTGCCGGGCAGCTGCCCGTCTCAGCTTTTGCAGCGTAGCGCGAACACAGGCACGCTGCCGGGCCCTGCCCACCACAGTTTTCCGCGTGTTTTCGTGCCTAAAACTTTGAAGAGCGCGGAGTTCGTGTTTGTCAGACACGACGCCCACCCCCCTCCATTGCGCCCACCCTATGATGGACCGTTCAGAGTGTTGAAAACAGGGGATAAGCATTTTTTGCTAGACTTGGGGGGGTAGGAGGGAAAACATTGGCATAGACAGACTCAAACCCGCTTTCGTTGTGGCGGACGAGCAAGTGCTGTTGGCTAGGCCTCCTCGGCGTGGAAGACCCCCACGGAGAGCTCCCCAGGGAAACGATTCACCAGAGCAGCCACACGGACAGACTGAAGTGCCCCCCCCCCAGTCACAGCCCACCCGCAGTCAGACACACTCCCAGCAGCCCCCACTGGCACAGCAGCACCACGGAGGCGGTAAACCCCAGTTACAGCAGATACGGGAGGAGACGGAAGCCCAAGCAGCATGTGGACTGATATTCTATTGTTCTATCACAGCATGTGGACTGTTATTCTATTGTTCTATCTAAGATGCTGGGGGGGGGAGTTTAGCACCTTGGGGGAGCCAGATTATTTAGCATCTCAGACAAGAGACAGTGGATAAACATGGGAGAACAATACTCAGGAGGTTCCTGGAGAGATAGCAGGAAGGAGTCAAGGACGTAGGGGGTTGAATGCAGTGTGATGCAAATGTCATGTTGTGTGTGGAGAAATGCCATGAAACTTAAGAGGAGAGTGCCTGCTGAAATAATCAGTCTGTTCTTTGCTTGTGAGATGTGAGTGTGTAATAAATCGTCTGAAATGAATCTGCCTCTTCATTTACACACTCCACAAGGTACATATTTGTTGCATAAACTGTGTTTCATTTGCTTCATTTTAGTTTAGTGTGAAACAAATGTGCCATGAGATTTGTGTTTTTTTAATGATTTTTAGTAATTTTGTCAATGATGGGACAAAAGGCCATGTGGTGAGTGTGTGAAACAAAAATTGTCCATCCATCCATCTTCTACCGCTTTTCCGGAGCGGTAGAAGATGAAGGAACAAATGAAGGGACAAAAGTGCCATGGGCTGACAAAGTGTGAAACAAAAATTGTCCATCCATCCATCTTCTACCGCTTTTCCGGAGCGGTAGAAGATGAAGCGGCAAATGAAGGGACAAAAGGCCATGTGGTGACAGTGTGACACCAAAATTGTTTTTGTTTTGAATGATTTTTAGTAATTTTGTCAATGATGGGACAAAAGGACCATGTGGTGACAGTGTGTGAAACAAAAATTGTCCATCCATCCATCTTCTACCGCTTTTCCGGACCAGTAATTAGGTTCAATTATGCACAATGCATGGATGCAAGTTCACCTGGCAGACACTTGGGTACCTCTGCAACACTTTTATAATTGGGACTTTGCATCTAACTGTAATTCTGAAGCTATAGTGTTATAATAAAATTTGGATTGTTGAAATATGCAAATTAGGTCCAATTATGCACAATGCATGGATGCAAGTTCACTTGGCAGACAATTGGGTTCCTCTGCAACATTTTTGTAATTGGGACTTTGCATCTAACTATTACCTTTCTGGAGCTGCAGTGTTGTAAAATTTGGATTGTCGCAATATGCAAATTAGGTCCAATTATGCACAATGCATGGATGCAAGTTCACCTGGCAGACACTTGGGTTCCTCTGCAACATTTTTGTAATTGGGACTTTGCCTCTAACTATTACCGTTCTGAAGCTATAGTGTTATAATAAAATTTTGATTGTTGCAATATGCAAATTAGGTCCAATTATGCACTATGCATGGATGCAAGTTCACTTGGCAGACACTTGGGTTTATGTGCAACATTTTTGAAACTGGGACTTTGCCTCTAACTATTACCGTTCTGAAGCTATTGTCATTTGAAAATTTGAGGTCCAACTCTGCGTTTTCCTGACAAAAATTCTACACGCTCAAAGGGTTAAATACTGGTCAAACCCAAACACATGCACTGGAAGAATGTAGGTTGGTTTGTAATGACAGCAGAGGAATGTGGTCAATCCTGGAAACAAACTCCTGATCTAAGGGTTCAATATTCCTCAAAATTTGATACCTACGCACTGCCTTTGAACTGGATGACCACAGTGCAGAAAGAAGTCCACACTGACGTTACCAACTCACCCATGTGATCACTTTTTACATTAACACAAGGCGAGGAACATGCACTCTCACAAATCCCAAATTTGCTGTGGCCAACAGGAAAGGCAGATGGAGGGTTAATAAAAAATGCAGAGTTGGTTAAAAAATATGCTAAATCACATTATAGACCATACCAAAGAGTATCCTCTACGTCCTGAAGCCCAAGAAGGCATTAAACCGGTCATAGAGCGTCTGAAAACAGCAGGTGTCATTATACCATACCCAAATTCTCCATGTAACACACCTTTGTTTCTTGTAAAGAAGGCTGGACCATCTTCCGGATGGAGAATGGTCCAAGACCTTCAGTCGGTAAACAAAGCGGTCATCCCGAGAGCTGTTTCAGTCCCAGACCCACACACTTTGTTAAATGGCCTACAACCACACATGCAATATTTCACAGTGATATACATCAGCAATGCTTTTTTCAGCATCCCAATACACCCAGATCATCAACTTTGGTTTGCATTCACATTTGAAAACAAAAGATACACATTCACCAGATTACCACAAGGTTACTGTGAATCACCAACGATTTTTTTAGAGGTAATGTCAGCAAATTTGGCACAATTTATTCCTCCTAACGGGAGCCAGTTGCTCCTTTATGTTGACAACATTTTGTTGGCATCACCTGATGAAGAAACATGCAGACAAGACACCATTGCCTTACTGCAATTTTTAGCAGAACAAGGCCACAAAGTCAACAAGGAAAAATTACAGCTGTGGAAAAAAGAAGTCAAATATTTAGGACACCTTGCATGCATGACAATATTATTATCACAGCCTCATCTAACCATTGAACATTGCACGGTAACAAATCCAGCAAGCTTTTTGCCAATCTCAGCAGAAGGTGAACCTCATGACTGTTTGGCAGAAACTGAGAGTGAAACATTACCATGCCCTGATTTGCAGGACACACCTTTGGAGAACTGTGATCTCACATTGTTGATGGCTCCTCCAAACGAAGACTCCAGCTCTTCGATTCGCAAGCTGGAATGTACGCACAATGTGCCCTGGACTCTCTGATGATCTCCAACGAATGGACGACTCACGTAAGACAGCCATCATCAACAAGGAACTTGCACGACTCAACATCGACGTCACACGTCACTTGTCTCCAAGAAACTTGCCTAGCCAACAGTGGTTCACTTAAGGGCCTTTTCCACTAGCACGCTTTAGCGCGACACGGGACGGCTCAGCACGCTTTGTACGCTTTTCCACAAGCCCCAACACGGTTTAACAGCCGCAATTCTCAGCCCCGCTGAAGGGCAGGGTACAGCAGTGCTGAGCTGTGCCGTGTTGTGACGTTAACAGAATGGTCGCCGCTGATTGGTCAGGTCGTAACCGGCGCTGATTGGTCAGGTTGTAACCGCCCCTCTCCTCCTCCTCATCTACCAAATCTTCACGACCTTCTCAATAAAGTTTTTGAAAAAAAAGAAAAAAAAGAATCTTCACAACTGCCTTTACTCAGCACGCAACCACTGTTGGCGGTTCCTTTCAGTGTATTGCTGTGCTATTTTCATTTATTCTCTATCAAAAATGGCTTCGCGTAATAAGGGTGTTCCATGGAGCAGTAAGGAGCTGCAGTGTCTGCTCACTGCATTGTCAGACGAACGTATGCAGCGCGAGTTAGACGGAGCTGCCCGGAATGAAAAAATATACCGGGAGGTCTCGACATCGGAGTCCTTTAACGGTGAGTTTTAATTTTTTTTTATTGTGCGTTTTTTCGCAAATATATTCGGTAAGACGCTCAGTTTATTTATGCAATAAAAAAGCTGTTCATTTGTGGATGATGATCGTTGCTTAATTGCAGCACACTGCGGACTCAAGCTTTTATTTTAATTATTCATGTGAACAATACGCTGAAATAAGCTTATGTATTCTTGTTAAAAACTATTGTGCTGTATTTTATTGTGTGCATTTTCCTTGTAGAATCATCCCACGCGTCCGCCGCGACAGCCCGTCCGGATTATTCAACCGAGCCTTCCTGACCCACAGCTGGCAGAGACGCTTCATTCAGCCGAGTCGTGACCCAGTTTGGGAAGCTGGTGTAAACACTCAGTGGTCGGCGTGTATAAAATGTCGATTAACCTTCATGTTGTGTTGCAAAGTTTTTTTTTCTTTTAATATTTTGTATATAATAAAATGGAATTGTTTTGGAAAGTGTGGTTTGTCTGTTATAACACTGAATTATAAAACAGTATAATTTCATAGAAATTCCATTGCCTAGTCTGATCAAAATGATACTGATCTTCCTGTCAGGGTCAACCATTGTAAAGGTAATGTAATTTTTAACTAGACCAAAAAACAAATGTTTTTGTAAGCTTTCTGTTCTTTTTATTGAAATATCATAAAAAATTAGCCCCACATGATCCAGTTCTAAACTTTGGGTACATTTTTTATGTTAACTTATAAGAAGTTGCACAGTTGGACTTTAAAATGCAGCAGGAGAGACTGATCAAGCTTACAAGTCAATGTAAAAAAGTAAGTATATGTAAATTGAATGTTCTATCGGCATTCCAAATTCAGAGAATTACAATACTTTAGAAGGAGTGTAGCATCATCTAAACGGAAAATAATAATACTGTTGTTCCAAACGTTGACCTGAAGGTGAAAAACATGAATTTTTTAATTCAGTACATCCAAAATGCCCTAGGATGTAAAAAATAATAATTTGGTGTAGGCCAGTGTGCCACGTCTCATTATTTAATACGAATAAAAACAAGTTTCAGCTCTTTATTTCTAGGTCATTTGGCAGTTAATTCAAAACAAAAGTGACTTGTGTTGTTGCAGCTTAATTATGAGATAAAATTAATTGTGAGATAAATCCACAGAGCGAGCAAGGCAATAATCCTTGAATCCTTTTTTGTCTAAATAAGGACTTAGTCGGGTGCGTAACGTCACGGGAGTGTGGCCCCGCCTCGCTCAGAATCTGCTGCTGCCCCGCTTCTAAAACCTCCTAACAAACCATCACAGCACAAGCACAACACCAATGGAGACAGAAGCATTCCGAGCTGTACTGAAGTGAACCGAGCCGTACCGAGGTGTGCTGGGCTAGTGGAAAACAGGCTTTAGAGAAACAGACTACACCTTCTATTGGCAGGGCCCGTCTCAGGACGAGCACAGGCAGCACGGTGTAGGATTTACCATGAGGAACTCGCTGATTGCTTCCACAGAAACTCCCATGGGTGGTTCTGAGAGGATACTCGCTCTCCGCATGAAGACAGTATCCATCCATCTTCTACCGCTTTTCCGGAGGTCCGGGTCGCGGAGGCAGCAGTTCAAGCAGAGAAGCCCAGACTTCCCTCTCCCCAGCCACCTGCTCCAGCTCTTCAGAGGGGATACCAAGGCGTTCCCAGACTAGCTGGGAGACATAGTCTCTCCAACTGTATGTTCAGTTGTGTGTCTGCACTCTGCACTGTTATGTACATAGTTCCACCCACATAGCCACTACCATACCTGTGTATATTTCCATAATCCTGGGCTATTTTTATTTTTATTTTCATTTATTTTTATTTCAGTCGTGTTTAATCGTGTGCTCTGCAACCGTGTTTTATCTAATCCTTCTCCCTTACTTTATTGTGCAGTGGCCTTATGGAGCACCCACAATTTTGTTGTACTGTATTACTGTACAATGACAATGAAGCCTATTCTATTCTTGTTAGACCAGGAGAGGTCCTCGGAGATGTGCACCCCCAGGAACTTGGCGCTGCACACCCTCTCCACAGCTGCTCCATCGATGATCAGAGGGGGATGCTGTGTGTGTCCTCTCCTGAAGTCAACCACAATCTCCTTGGTTTTTTCCACCTTCAGGAAGAGACTATTGTCTTTACACCACTGGACCAGTTGGCTCACCTCATTTCTGTAGGTGGCCTCTTCATTGTTGGTGATGAGGCCCACCACTGCCGTGTCGTCCACAGACTTCATGATGTGGTTGGTGCTGTGGGCTGGTACACAGTCATGGGTCAGCAGGGTGAAGAGTAGTGGGCTGAGCAGGCATCCTTGTGGGGCCCCTGTATTCAGTGTGATGGTCTTGGAGGTGTTGCTGCCGGCCTGCACCCTCTGTGGCCTTCCTGTGAGAAAGTACATCACCCAGTTACAGAGAAAGGTTTTGAGTCCCAAGTGTCTGAGTTTTTGTATTAGGGGCTGGGGGATGATTGTGTTGAATGCTGAGCTGAAGTCCAAGAACAGCATTTGTACATAGGAGTTCTTTGAGTCCAGGTGCATGAGGGCTAGGTGGAGAGCAACAGAGATGGCGTCTTCTGTGGATCTGTTTGTCCTGTATGTAAACTGAGATGGGTCGTGGGAGGGAGGGAGCATGGACTTGATGTTCTGCATGACCTAGCCACTCGAAGCACTTCGTTATGATGGAGGTCAGTGCTACTGGCCAGTAATCATCGTAGCTAAATGGAACGGGCTTCTTTGGGACTGGTATTATGGTAGCAGTTTTGAAACACATGGGGACAACACCTTGACTCAGGAAGACGCTGAAGATGTCGGCCAGCACATTCTTGAGCTTCTTTGCACAATCCTTCAGAGTGCGACCTGGTATGTTGTCTGGTCCAGATGCCTTACGTGGGTTGATTCTGGAGAGGGTCCTCTTCATGCTACCCACATCCAGACTTATAGCCTGCTCGTCTGGAGGAGGAGTGGTCTTCTGTGTTGATGTACTGTTTTGTGCTTCAAAGCAGCCCGATGAAGGCATTTAGGTTGTTAAGCAGTGTGATGTCACAGGTCTGAGGTGGAGGTTTGTAGTTGGTGAGGGTCTGTATGCCACATCAGAGAGAACGTGCATCTCTGGTGTTTGTCATATCCGGCTCTAGGGAGCCGGGCAATCAGAGCCAGGGACAAGCCAGTGAGTCGAGATGTTTTATTCTGGGTAAGGGATAAGGGATGAGGAGAGCACAGATACTCATGCAGAGGTACACTCACAGGTTGCACAGCGCAGAGGTAAGCAGCTCGTACCGGACGTGGGGGTAGCAAGACGTACATCCTCACAGCGGGATACAAACACAGGAATGCTGCAAGGGGAGTTGAGGCTGACACCAGACGAAGGGGCTTCAGCCTAGCAGTGCTTATGTCGCAGCCCCGAGTCATCGAGGCTGCTCCTATTTATCCTCATTGGCAGCGCCCCAGCTGATGAAGACTAATTGGCCCCAGCCGTCCATAATGCTGCCAGCTGGGGGCCAGCTGAGACGCTGCTCAATGGGAGGCAGGGATGAGGGAAAACATGGGCTCAGTGCCGAGACGGCATCTCAACCCATGGTGACAGAGCCCCTCCCTCAAGGTCGGGCTCCTGAACGACCAGGAACATCCCAGCCCCCCCCCCCCCACCTAGGGTGGGAGGAAGGGAGGCGGACCGGAGGGGAAGAAGCCAAGGGAAGGACAACACCAATGGGGCAATGTAGGGTAGCGGGAAAGAAAAACCCAAATACAATACTGACAACAGAACAATTAACCCAGGTACAGATGGGGAGAAGAACTGGGTCAGCACGCCGGTTACATACTACCCAGAGAGTACCAACCATGCGTGACCCAGAGCAAGAAAAAAAAAAAAAGAACCACCAAAAAGGTACAGGGCAAAAAATGCTGAGTATGGTCAAATAAAGGGAAAACACAATACACAGCACCAATATAAGTACATACACACAGTCACCAAGAAAAGTGAGGGTGACTGGAACAAATGGACAATTACAGAGCATGGTGTTACGGAAAACAAGGCACATGACTCTATAATGAACCAACAGGGCATAAAAAAGAAATACTGAGTGCAGGCAAAGAAAAACCCACACACATGAATATATAAATACCCACAGTCACCTAAAGAAATGAAAGTGACTGGAATGAATGGGCAACTGCAGAGTATGGTCTGAAAGGGAACAAAACATAACTCTACAATGCAAAAACGAGACTAAAAACATGGTACAAAAAATAAAATGCTGGGTACGAGGGAAGGAAAACGCACAGCACTATAAATACACATCCACCAACAGGACAGACATTACACCCAAGTGACCTTAATAACGATAAAAGAAAAAGTGACACCCGAGGTGTATGGCAGGCAGAGTCCAAAAATAGCCGAGATGGCTCCGGAGATCTCCCCGCCCATTGTCCAGCTGGCGAATCAGGGGAAGAGAAATGTTCGGACGGCGAACTCTGGACCCAGATCCCAGGAATCCAGTCCAACGGCTGCCGAACCAGGCCGCCCAAAGGCAAACACAGACCAGTGGGGGGAAACCAGATCGCCGAACCGAAAGTTTTGCGGGTCGGGTCGTCGACCCGCATCACTCAACCACCAGGACCGTTGAGACGGACGAAGGGTCAGAGGGGATCCCGGTGGAAGAGGCTCAGGGGAGAGCCGATGACGAGGGCGGCGGGCCTCAGGGAAACGGCCACCTCCCCACCGGACCTGGACAACACTGGGGCAGCACCCACGTCGGACCCCGATCGGGCCTCAGGCGAACCCACGTTGGACCCCGATTGGGTCTCGGGCGAACCCACGTTGGACACTGCACCAGAACCGACCTCCAACGTTGAACCCGGACCCTCCAGCACCACGAGGAACAGCAACTCCTCGCCGGTGACCCTGGAAGAAGGCTCAGAAGAGAAAACAGAACCGGGATCAGGATCACCGGCAGCGCCAGAACCCGGCGAGACGAGCTCAGACGCAGCGGGCGGCTGCACCCGGCTCGTCTCCCCTGGAGATAGGCTGAAGTGCTCAAAGATAAAAAGAGAGAAAAGAAAGGAGAGCACTCGCCTGATCTCGGGTTCTGACGCCGTCCAGGACTGCGAAGATCCAGGATCCGTCGTCAGGAGGTCGTTGTCAGGCTCCCATCTAGCCGCGTCGGGCCCCGCAGCCAGCACGATGGTCAGCGCAGCTTGAGATCCCTCCAGCTCAGGTAACCCCGCCGACGACCCACTCGGCGTGAAGCCAGAAGAATCTCGTCCCGCTGGACCGAACCGCTCCTCCGTGGAGACCCAGGGACGCTCAGTCGTCAGCGTAGACTCCACGCAGCAGTCAGTCCCCCTCCTCCGTCCGCAATGTAGCTGCGGAACCACAGGCCCTCTCCATATCCCACCACGTTGACCCGGAGCCGGGGACCGCTCGGCGGAGAGAGACACAGAGGATGCGGGATTAGGAATACAGGTTACAGCAGGTGGGGAGAGTTCAGGGAGCTGCGAACCCTGAACTTCTCCTCCAGGGATGTGACAGAGCAAATCATTAAGCAGGTGTGAAAAAACAATGACTTGCCTGCCCCCTGGAGGTTGAGTATCGCCTGCTGTAGTGGAATCTGCTTCTTCCTCTCCCCGCCCGGCGATAACGGAGGACCCCCCGGGAATTCGTCTGAGGATCGCTCGCGTTGTCTCCAGCAGAGAGCTCACCAGGCCGGGATTCCAGGCACACACAGCGGTCAGGAAGCGCGTCGAGGAGGAGGGGGAAACAGCCGGGGTGAGCCAGCCCGAATGTCCAGGAATGACAGCGGGGGAACGAGGCTCAGGGGACGAGGCTGTAGAATCTCCACACTGATGAGGCGAAGGGATGACAGCTGCGTGGGAGGAACGGTCCTGACGATGACCCAGAACTGGATCCGGACGAGGTTCGTGCAGAGGTGACTCGGCGATGTGATGACGACTACTCCCAGGGAACGAAGCGAGGGGGAGACCCAGGATTCGCCGCTCCAGATCGGAGATCGAGACGAGGGAGGCGTCGAGCACGGGAAAGCTTCGTAGCCCTGAAGTCCTCACCATCAATCTCACTGCCGCCGCCACATGCCTGAAGGTGGTGACAGGAAACACAGTAGAGCTCGCGACAGCCACTCGACCCCGGACATAACTGCTGTCAGCTGCGGCTCCTTGAAGGGAATCCCGAGTGACGTGACGCAGGTCGGGGGAAGTCCTCTGGTTGGCGCGAACTCCCGGACTGGAATAGCGGCAGGAACGGGACTCCGAAGCGGGGAAAGACGTCGCCCACTTCGACTCCCTGCCGGGATTTCCATCCACCCCGTGGAGCTTCTCTTGCTGTGTACCTGCAGCGTCTATCCTGGCACTGTCCTCCAGATGGTACAGAGAGTGAGGGTGACAGTCCAGGAGTTCCTCAGCACGGCCCGGATGCCAGCGTCTCGCGTTGGAGGCGTCGTGCAGGGTGAAGAACGTCCCGTCGACAGCCTCCGAGATGGACCTCAGCTCGTCGCCCTGGCGCCGGAAGTGACTCCTGGGAAACGGCATGCTAGCAGCGCTGACACCCGGACAGAAAGGTACATTTCCACAGCGACTCACGGCCGCCGGCAACTCTTCTGGCTGCGACATACTGTCATATCCGGCTCTAGGGAGCCGGGCAATCAGAGCCAGGGACAAGCCAGTGAGTCGAGATGTTTTATTCTGGGTAAGGGATAAGGGATGAGGAGAGCACAGATACTCATGCAGAGGTACACTCACAGGTTGCACAGCGCAGAGGTAAGCAGCTCGTACCGGACGTGGGGGTAGCAAGACGTACATCCTCACAGCGGGATACAAACACAGGAATGCTGCAAGGGGAGTTGAGGCTGACACCAGACGAAGGGGCTTCAGCCTAGCAGTGCTTATGTCGCAGCCCCGAGTCATCGAGGCTGCTCCTATTTATCCTCATTGGCAGCGCCCCAGCTGATGAAGACTAATTGGCCCCAGCCGTCCATAATGCTGCCAGCTGGGGGCCAGCTGAGACGCTGCTCAATGGGAGGCAGGGATGAGGGAAAACATGGGCTCAGTGCCGAGACGGCATCTCAACCCATGGTGACAGTGTTGCTGAAGTGGCCGGATATTTTCTTGCTGTACTATCATTTCGCTTCCTTGATGACTTGGGACAGGTTGGCCCTAGCTGTTATTAGTCCTGCAGTGTCACTGGCCTTGAAGGCTACATCCCAAGCCCTCAGGAGTTTGTGAACCTCTGCTGTCATCCATGGCTTCTGGTTAACACGAACAGTGATGGTTTTGCAGTGAGTGACATCAACATCTTGTTTCAGAGTGATGCTGAGAAATGAATCCACGCTTTTGTTAGCTCTAGACCAGATTATTGTAATTCTGACATGTTTGGTAAACCCAGAAGCAGACTCAGACTCAGAATAAACACAATTATCCTTTATTAAAGAGTGTGTGCGTGCATGTGAGTGTAGAAGTGAGCAGCGGGGCGAGCAGAGCACAGATGAACTGGCAACCAGGATGAGCAAAGGGCTGAGGCGTTGAAGAGCTCCCAGAGGTACCGTACCCACTGCAGTCCGTTCCGTGTCCGAGCCGTTGCCAAAGAGTGAGGTGAAGTTGTGCAGGTAGGTATTCCGTGCACATGCAGAGTAAGGGTAGGAGTCCCAGTCCGCTGCCAGGAGAAGGAGGCCGCCTGGAGGTTTCCACCTGTGCACAGGGGAGAAGAGGTGAAGTGGAGAAAGGGATGGAATCCCGGTAGCTTACTTGAGGTTGGGGAGAGCTGGCTCCCAGAAGACCTGACGTTGCAGGATGAGGTGAAGGAGACAAAACTCCAAAGTCGCAGGAAGAAGAGATAGGACGAGGAGGTCTTTCCAGTCCAAAGGAGCGTTGACGTCTCCGTGCAGACCAAAGGGCAGCACGGCTTAAGAAGACTGTCTGATGAGTGGGCCAGGTGTGCGTGCAGCTGTGGAGGCAATTAGGACAGCAGGCACGCAGAGCAGATCACCACAAATTCTTCATTATCAGACTGTCGTAAAGGTCTCTAAAAAGTCTTCACTTGAGCCAAAATGCTGCAGCTTGAGTTTTAACAGGTACTAGAAAGAGAGATCATATCTCTCCGGGTCTGGCCTGCCTTCATTGGTTTCCCATAGAATTTAGAATTAAGTTTAAAATCCTCCTCCTCACTTACAAAGATGTAATCAGGCCCCTTACTATTTAAAAGATCTGATACTACCTTATCATCCTAAGACAGCACTTTGCTCCAAAAATGAAGGATTACTTGTAATTCCTAGAATTATTAATAGTGCAATGGGATGCAGAGCTTTCAATTATCAGGCTCCTCTCCTTTGGAACCAGCTGCCAATCTGGATTCAGGAGACAGACTCAATCTTTGTTTTCAAGAACAGAGTTAAAACTTTCTTTTTTGACAAAGCATATTGTTAGGGTGGGATCAGGTGACCTTGAACCATCCCTTAGTTATGCTGCTACTGGTTTAGACAGCCGGGGGACCTCCCATGATGCATGGGCTTCACTTCTTTCTTCAGTCAATGTAATATTTTTGCTGGTCATTAATATCTGTCTGCTCTCTCCCATAGACTGAGTCCCATCGTGCTGTTTGCTCTCTACATGTCTGTTCTTTTCTTCTTTTCTATCCCCTCATCCCCCAGCCAGTCCCAGCTGATGACTGCCCCTCCCTGTGCCTGGTTCTGCTGGAGGTTTCTTCCTGCTAAAAAGAAGTTTTTCCTCTCCTTCCAAGTGCTTGCTCACAGGGAATTGCCTGATTGTTGAGGTCTTTCTTTTTTTGTATTTTGTATACATTATTAATCCCAAAAGAAAATTCAGGGTATCCACCTGGATGAGGCAGTCATGGTGCGGCGCCAATACCTTCACCATTCACACACACATTCACACCTAGGGCCACTTTAGAGTCTACAATTAACCTAACTTGCATGTTTTTGGCCTGTGGGAGGAAACCGGAGTACCCAGGGTAAATCCACGCAGACACAGGGAGAACATGTAAACTCCATATAGAAGGGTCACTGATGGTCAGGGGGTGGGATCGGGGGGGGGGGGGGTTGATTCCAGGGGGTTGATTCCAGGGGGTGGAATCAATCCCATGACCTTCTTACTGTGTTGCCACAGTGCTAACCACTGCACCACCAAGCTGCCCTTGTGGGGTATTCTATTACAGTTTGAAAGTGCTATGAGATGACCGTTGTCGTGAAATGGTGCTATATAAATAAAGTTGAACTGAATTGTAAAATTGAATTTAATTATTGCAAACCATGCTGGACATGAAAGAATGCATATTCTTTTTAAACTGAGCCAACTGTGGAAAAGGTAGGAATTTCATCTCAGGTATAATATTCTCTGAAAGAAATAATGCTGTAATGAAAATGGTAAATTATTCATTTAATGTTCTTTTTTCTTCTTTCTTGGAATCCTTTATTCCCTATATCCAGCAACAACAGCCAGCCATCTGTCACCTCACAATTCAGAAGTGCTCTCCACATCTTTCTTGTTTGTCAGTTTAATAATCATGCATAATCAGGGAGTCTGTAACAACACCTATCAGGAACAGGGCTTTCTCACACATAATGTCAGGATTTTTCATCTTTTAATTCATCAATAATTCAGCCATGCCTCAACTGTCATTCTGAATATTATAATCATCCCTCCTTCCCAGTCATTCTGCTTTTATGATTAGATGCCAACCCATACAATGTAAACTGTTTGACAAAGGGGCAGACTAATCTGAATCTGTGTTGCCTGAAGACAGAGTGATCAGAATGATTTACCCCATAGAGACTGAATTTCGATTTATTTCACCACAGACATTTGTTGATTAGAGGACTGTGGGTTAATTACTTGTTTAGAGGGTGGGATTCTTGACATGAAACCTATGACTTGCATTTTAAGTTTTCCAGCATTTTAAAATTTTTGTTTCCAAAACAGTCTCTTTATCTGACAATAAATATTTAGTAATACTAATATATAATTGGGGAAATAAAGTGTACTCCTCACAAAATATCTGACCAGGGAGTCAGAAGGATTGTCAGAAGAGTAAAGGCAAGGCAAGTTTATTTGTATAGCACATTTTACGTACAAGACAATTCAAAGTGCTTTACATAAAAACATTAAAACAGGGGTGTCCAATCATGTGCCATGGAGGGCGAAGACCCTGAAGACAGGGCCTGTGACAGTACATTGTAGGAGATTAACAATCGTTTTACTGAAAGGCCGTGGCAAATAGGAACGTTTTTAACCTGGATTTAAAGCAGCTGAGTTTCAGCAGCCTTGATGCTTTCTAGGAGTTTGTTCCTGGCAGGGCGTGGGTTGAGTCTCATGTCTTCATTTTCATTCACTGTTTGTATTTCTCTTAAGCATAGATTCAGTCCACGTCCTCACCTTGCGTTTTGCATTTTCTGTATTTATCATGGTTTGTTGGATTCATGATTCTGTTTTCAGTTCTGTTTGGTATTATTATAATCCTTTGTGATCTGAGTTTGGTTCTGTCTTTGTTTCTTGTAGTCATGTCTCCCCTGATTCCCTGCCTGTGTCTGTTCTCCCTGCGTGTGTGTGTACATGGCTCCGCCCTTCTGTCATTGTCAGCTGCCTCATGTGTCAGCTGTCAGTGATTAGTCTCTCCACCTGTCTCGTGTTGTCCTGATTGTGTTCAATGTATTTAAGGTCTGGGTTCACTTCTGTTTGGTTTGGGTTCTTTTGGTCATTTGGCGTGATTACACGCTTCAAGTCTTGTATCTTGTCATGTCTAGTCGAGTCCTGTATCCTGACTTGTTCAAGCCTGTTTTTGCCCTTTGTTGTGCTTCCGAGCAGACCCCAGTTATTTTCTGTTAAGTCCTCGAGTTGTGCCAGTGTGACTAGCTCTCAGTAAAATCATTTTTTGAATTTACGTCCAGCAATTGGGTCCAGTCCTTCCCTGTCTCTGATAGTTCCACATGTGAGGAGCATAAAAACTGAACGCTGCCTCACCATGTTTGGTTCTAACTCTGGGCACAGATAGTAGGCCTAACCCTGATGACCTGAGGGCTCTGGGTGGTTCGTAATGGACCAGCAGATCTGAGATGTATTTTGGCCATGATCAAGTAAACCATGAGCCAAGGAAACACTGGAAAGAGATCAACTTGGAGACAGCAAGAACAAGACAAAGAAAACAATAGGCAATCAAAGAAAGGCATGTTGAGGCTGGTTTAAAGTTTGCTAAGCAGCATTTAGAAAAGTCTATAAAATACTAGGAAAATGCAGTGTCGTCAGATGAGATGAAAATAGAACTTTTGGGCTGTCATACTACAGACCATGTTTGGAGGAGAAATGGCATTGCACATCACCCAAAAAACACGACTGCAACAGTCAAATTTGGAAGTGAAAATATAATTTTGAATGGCTTCTCATCTCATGGATAGTGTTGTAGTTAAGACCACACTAACTGAGACCAAGACATGATTGAGACCAGAGTGTACCTAGACCAAAACAAGACAAAGATTTTAAGGATTTGAGACCGAGTCAAGACCAAGACCATATATGCCATGTATTATACTGTATATTTTAGTTCCTTCTCTGAGTAAATACAACAGCTCTGAAATCAAAATAACCATCTTAAGTTGACTCAGACATCCTCAACCATCTCTAATTAACACAAACATGAATTGCCCACATCTTCTCAAAAGTTCCATCGACAGAAAAATCTTTAAACAAGAGTTTTGTCATGAACTGGGGTTGATGGTTTCAAACCCAATACCATGACGCTGTGGCTACTTGGTCTTTTGTGTATTTTTGCTTCCTATTTTCCATCAGGCTCTCTCAGGGAGCCTCTGGGGTTCACTTGGCTCCCTGACAGCTCAGCCACACCTCCCTCTCCTGTCAATTCATCAGCTGTGTGTCATTATTGGTGTTCACTTTTCTGTTCACTTACGCACACACACATATACATGCTTCTTCTCATTCTTACACTCATGCACTCTCTTGCACGCATACACACACACGCCCACTCATCCTCATTCACACACCTGTTTCCACTTAGTCCTACACTCTCACTCACACTACACACACACCGGCAATATCGCTCCTCATTAGGTTTGGCATTATTTAAGCCCTGTGTCTGCTGGAGAGTATTGCCAGATTATTGTCCTTACTACATTTGTACGATTGTGTTTTTCCCGCATCATGCATGACTAGATGCCCTGCCTGCTTTCCTGCACTGCATCACTCTGTATGACGTTAGTTGTTTTCTGCTGCTTGATTTGTTTCACCGGGATCTTTGCTTGGACTTACTTGGACTGCTCCAGCCTCGTGAGTACAATCTCCTTTGCTCCTGCTATCCAGTCCCATCTGGAGGTTCTTTCCTGGGCTCTATCGTCCATTCCCCCACTGCAGTTCCGCCTGCCTGTGCTTAGGAACATTTTCTCCCGGTTAGTACTCACCAGTGTTCTGTAGAGCGTCCTGGAAGTATTCCTTGTATGTCCTGAGCTACTCATCTGTTGTTTTGAAGTGTTTAATCACACCCTGTCAATAAATACGCATAACTATCTCCTGCACGTGGGTTTTTATTCCCTATCCTCCATGAACTGCGTAAAAGCGCATGGGGATTCATAAGTTTGGTTGCAACTCTTTTCTTCTGTTTGTTTTCTCTCATCTCACACTTCTGTAAATGGTGCGGGGTTGTGACCATTAGCAATGACATAAAGTTAAACCTGCAAATGACTTTATTGTTACATTTAAGTGGAATGACTTAAATGTGGAATGACATAATTAGTATGACTTTGCAGTCATACTAATTTGTGGACAAATAAACAAGTCCTGGTCTTCAGTGGTCTTGATTTAAAATCCAACGTTCATTTTGTCTGAAACTGAGTCAAGAATGAGTAAAAATGACTGATTCTGAGACCTTGAAAATTTTGTCTCAAGACCAAGACTGATCTTGAGTTCTACAACACTACTCATGGCACTGGTAGACTTCTTGATAACTGAAGGAACAATGAATGGAGTTACTGTGGTGTGAAAAAGTGTTTACCCCCTTCCTGATTTCTCATTTTTTGGTATGTTTGTCACACTTAAATGTTTCAGATCTTCAAACAAATTTAAATATTAGACAAAGACAAGTAAAAACAAAATGCAGTTTTTAAATGAAGGTGTTTATTATTAAGGGGGAAAAAAAATCCAAACCTACATGGCCCTGTGTGAAAAAGTGATTGCCCCCTAAATCTAATAGCTGGTTGGGCCACCCTCAGCTGTAACAACTGCAATCAAGCATTTGCGATAACTGGCAATGAGTCTTTTACAGAGCTGTGAAGGAATTTTGGCTCGCTCATCTTTGCAGAATTGTAATTCAGCCACATTGGAGGGTTTTCGAGCAGGAACTGCCTTTTAAAGGTCATGCCACAGCATGTCAATCCTGAGTCAGGTCAGGACTTTTTGACTAGGTCACTCCAAAGTCTTCATTTTGTTTTTCTTAAGCCATTCATTGGTGGACTTGCTAGTGTGTTTTGGATCAAAGTCCTGCTGCAGAACCCAAGCACGCTTCAGCTTGAGGTCACGAACAAATGGCCAGACATTCTCCTTCAGGATTTTTTGGTAGACAGCAGAATTCATGGTTCCATTTACCACAGCAAGTCTTCCAGGTTCTGAAGCAGCAAAACAGCCCCAGTCCATCACACTACCACCACCATATTTTACTGTTGGCATGATGTTCCTTTTCTGAAATGCTGTTACCTTTATGCCAGATGCAATGGGACACACACACCTTCCAAAAAGTTCAACTTTTGTCTTGTCACTCCACAAAGTATTTTCCCAAAGGTCTCGGGGATCATCAAGATGTCTTCTGGCAAAACTGAGATGAGCCTTTATGTTCTTTTTGCTCAGCAGTGGTTTTCGTCTTGGAACTCTGTCATACAGGCCATTTTTGACCAGCCTCTTTCTTATGGTGGAGTCATGAACATTGACCTTAACAGAGGCAAGTGAGGCCTGGAGTTCTTTGGATGTTGTTACTTTTATGCCAGATGTAATGGGACACACGCCTTCCAAAAAGTTCAACTTTTGTCTCGTCAGTCCACAGAGTATTTTCACAAAAGTCTTGGGGATCATCAGGATGTTTTCTGGCAAAACTGAGATGAGCCTTTATATTCTTTTTGCTCAGCAGTGATTTTCATCTTGGAACACTGCTATGCAGGCCATTTTTGCCCAGTCTCATTCTTATGGTGGAGTCATGAACACTGACCTTAAGTGAAGCAAGTGAGGCCTGCAGTTCTTTGGATGTTGTTGTGGGGTCTTCTGTGACCTCTTGGATGAGTCGTCGCTGTGCTCTTGGGGTAATTTTGGTTGGTCAGCCATTCCTGGGAAGGTTCACAACTGTTCCATGTTTTCGCCATTTGTGGATAATGGCTCTCACTGTGGTTCGCTGGAGTCCCAAAGCTTTAGAAATGGCCTTGTAACCTTTTCTAGACTGATAGATCTCAATTGTTTCTCATTTGTTCCTGAATTTCTTTGGATCACAGCATGATGTCTAGCTTTTGAGGATCTATTGGTCTACTTCACTTTGTCAGGCAGGTCCTATTTAAGTGATTTCTTGATTGAGAGAACAGGTGTGGCAGTAATCAGGCCTAGGTGTGGCTAGAGAAATTGAACTCAGCTTTCCAAAGATGTGATAAACTACAGTTAATTTATGTTTTGGGGGGGGCAGTTTTTTACACATGGCCAAGTAGGTTTGGATTTTTATTTTTTTTTTTACCCTTAACAATAAGCATGTTCGTTTAAAAACTGCATTTTGTGTTTACTTGTGTTATCTTTGTCTAATCTTTAAATTTGTTTGATGATCTGAAACATTTAAGTGTGACAAACATACAAAAAAAAAAGAGAGAGAGAAATCAGGAAGGGGCACTTTTTCACACCACTGTATGTGCTGGAGTATTCTTAAAAAAAATCTGTTTCCATCCACCAGGATGATGAGAATGAAATGGGGGTGGACCTTCTAGCAGGACAATGACCCCAAACACAAAGACAAGGAAACTCAATTAATTTGCAACAAAGGAAATTAAGTTGTTACAATTGTTCAGTCAATTACCTAACTTAACAGGAGGGCCAAAATAATCTTCATGATTTAAAGTTAGTCTGTTTAAAAGAATGGGCCAAACTCCCACCTGAGCACTGCAAGAGATTAGTTTTTCATACAAGAAGAAGCTGTCTGTCATGATCTGAGCACGGGGGATTCCTCTGTGCTCAGTCTCATGGTCTTTTTCCATATTTGTATATTTGTTGCATTTTGAGTTCTTAGGTTCCTGTCATTTTATCCTTGGTTGGTTTTCATATATCTTGTATTGTTTCTTAATTCTACTCATTCTCCTGTTTATGTTCATCGTAGTCTTGCTACTTATTTATTTGGTATTTGCTTGTATTTATCCCACAGTCTTTATTTGTTGTCATTTTAGTTCTCGCTTTATATTTGTACTTTTGTGTTCTCTCTTTCTCTCTCTCCAGGGCTGAATGATACTTCTGGGTTTTGCTCTGTAGTGGGCGGTGCTCCTGTCAAGCTGTCAGTCCTGTCTCCTCCCCTCTCATTACTTACAGATGATCTCAGTTTGTAATCACTGTCACCTCCTGCCTGCTCATGTGATTCACACCTCGTATCATTTATGATTGATTTCCTGCCTTATTTAAGAGGGGCCTTTTCATTCAGCCCTTGTCAGAGTCTCATCATCATTACTTCCTTCTCCGTTAGAACCCGTTCCCTGATCTAACGCCATCCTATTCTCTACCTGTTTTCGTCTCTTCGTAAGTTTATGTTGGTGCACTGTTTGAATTTGTGTTTCCTTAATAAATACCACAAACTGCAGTCCAGTGCTTGGGGCTACCTCTCTCCCCCGCAGGGGTGATTCATGACACTGTCATTACAAAGACCTCTGTATTACATATTAAAGTGACACACCGGTGAAAATGTTTAGTTTCTGTAGCATGTTTTTATGACTTACAAGACATATCAAGAGTGAAATCACTCTTATGTGCCATGTCTGTGTTTTTCTGCTGTGAAAGTTCAGTTAAGCTCCTCCCCCTCAAAAAAGGCAAATTTAGACAGAGCATTACACTATAACAGGTGAACCAATCAGGACTAAGCACTGGCTGTGGCCTTGGAGGAAAAGGGTGGAGCTAAAGAGTCAACTCAGCCTCCAGCACCAGTTAGCATTTTTGTGAAAGTTCAGTTAAGCTCCTTCCCCTAGAAAAAGGCAAGTTTATATGGAGCGTTTCGGAGATGTCACTGGCTGTTCAAATTTGCCAGCTTGCAGACTTCTGTGTGCTGTGGTCTTTGAGGATAGGCTGTGCGTCAGCATCTTCATGGGTAGGCCTAATTAGATCCTGGCATTTGAAAAAGAAAGAAAATGGCAAACATTTTTACAAGCAACTGTAAAACAAAGTTTTTTGTAGAAAAAAGGGCAAAAAATATAACTTTAAACAATGTAAACATGTTTTAAAGGGGATTTATATCCACTGCAGTACATCTTTAAATGTTTTGATTTTTTATATGTGTGGATTTCTTGAGTTAAAGATGCACTCCTGCAGCTCTAAAATCACCTCAGAAGCAAATGTGTATTACTCAAAATAGTATATTGTGGCTTTTTATCCACAAAAAAAACTTTCATTGCCTTGCAATTGCTTGGAAAGAGCTTTTACATCTTCTACCTGCTTAAGTATGTGCGGATCTATGAATATTCTAATTACCTCCACCCATACTCCCACCCAGCAGTAGTAGATGCTGCAAGGCCAGCCCTTCACTGTCCTCTGACCTGAGAACACCAAAGACTGCCTCGCATGGCTAGTCAAAACATCAGAGTGATTCAGCGGTATATGATTGAACAAAAGAGTGCGCTACGGGGGTTCCGGAATACGGTAGCCCCAGCGGTGGAAAACTACGGGTGGCCACAGTCAGTTTCACACCGTCCCCAGGAAGGGATG
Organism: Pholidichthys leucotaenia; assembly: GCA_020510985.1. Taxonomy (NCBI): domain Eukaryota; kingdom Metazoa; phylum Chordata; class Actinopteri; order Cichliformes; family Pholidichthyidae; genus Pholidichthys; species Pholidichthys leucotaenia. The sequence goes on along the minus strand of CM035847.1, from coordinate 283,601,230 downwards.
CTGACTTCAGACGGTGAGCCTCCATCCACGGAGCCATGTCGGCTCCTCCCTCATCCCCTGGGAAAGTGAACTCAGGTGTTTAGCCATGCCCAGTGCTTAGCCTGATTGGTTAATGTTACAATTAATCAGGCTAAGCACGAATGTTTATGTAGCTAAAAATGTTCTGTCCAAAGTCGCCCTCCGGGTGGGGGGGGGGGGGGCTTAACTGGACATTCACAGCAGAAAACACAGACTTGGGACTGCTTTTGCTCTTGATATGTCTTGTAAGTCACAAAAAAACATGTTACAGACATGTTAACAATAGAAAAATGTGATTTTTGGCAATGTCAGTTTAATACCAACATCTGGTCATTGTTGGTGAGCCTCATTGGAAATATATAGCGTATACTGAATAAATGCTGAATAATTATGCTATTGTAACTGTTAAAATGTGGAAATCTAGCTAAAAATCTAGCTAAAAACCTGAGTGGTAGCTCAGTTGGTTGGATGGGCGCCAGGGGTGGCGGTCTGCTTCTGTGGCCTGCGCCGGTGGTCTCCCTGGTCACTGCCGGGCACTGGTGCACGTTCAGGCTCGCTGCATCTGCTTCGCAGCCGCCTTATGAAACAAAGGTGAAGGAGGGGTGAGTTTGAATGGGTACAGGAGTGAGAGAAAATGGGTCGGTCTGGGTGAGTGAGAGGGGTGTGCATAGGAGCATGTGGGTGTGAAGGTGTGGGGAGGGGTGTGTCTGTGAGTCGGGAGGTGCTGGATTAAGGGGGGTAGTGCCTCTCGGCAATGTGGGCTCCCCTGGGCGGGGGGACTTCTTTGGACGTGGGGGTCCCTGGGGTGTGCGACAGAGGTGCTGGGGCGGGCCCGCTGTGGGGGTGTCTGGGGGGGCTCGCGCCGGGGGGGCGCGGGCCGGTCTCTGCCCCGGGTGGGGTCGCTGGCCTCTTGGTGCCTGGGGCTGAGCAGCCTGGCCTCCCTTGATCATCCCTCCGGGGGCGGATGCCTGGCTTTCCTGGAGCTTGCTGACCTCGGGGCTGAGGGTTGGTGGCGCTGCCTTGCCTGCTCGGGGTTCCCGGGGGGACAGGTGCTGCGACCGTCCCTCCGCTCATATGTTTCCTGACAAACCACTCACATGCACACACTTATTTTGCGCGCGTTCTCATATATATGCACACAGACATACACGCACAAGTGTCTCTCCTGTAACAGGTGCGGAAACCAGACTCATGTTGAGACATCTTCGGTGGAAGAAGCAGTTTGTCTTTTGTTTGTTTTAGTTTTTTTGTTTTGTTTTGGGGTTTTTTGTCTGTTCCCCTCCCTTTTCTTTCCCCCTTCACACACTTCCTTTCCCTCTTCCCCATCCTTTTGGGTCTTCCATGGGTAAAACAATTAAAATAAAGTATTAAAAGTTATTACAGGAGGAGTTTACAACAATATACAATACACAGTTAGGTACTGTATAAGCTCCTCTTGGCAAAGTAAATCTGTTTTGGCACAATAAGGGTGACAGATCCCTGTTCTGTTTGCCTAGCTGCCTGACAGGACAGGCGGGGGGGATCTAGCTAAAAATCTAGCTAAAAACCGGAGTGGTAGCTCAGTTGGTAAAGCATCCACCCCACACCCAGGAGGCCTGGGTTCAAATCCTGGCCAGGTCATGCTGAAGACCATTTCCTGCCATCCAGCTTGGTGCTCAGCAATAATGGAATGGAGGAGGGAAATTTGTGGCGGCGCCTTGCATGGCAGTGACCCCTCTGACTCTAGATATGATTAACATTGCAGATAAGAGAAACATAATTTAGTTCTACTGTATATGATGTACTGAATGACAATAAAGTTGGCTTTACCTTTAAATGCTGATTACAAATGCATATTATGTATACATTTTAACTGAAGGAATTTGTTCTCCCAACCATATTATTATGACACAGAAGATCCTAAATAAGCACAACATCTTTATATATTCTCCAAATGTAGTCATATTTGCCGCTTTGAGTAATTGCCAAAATGAACTGATTTTACCATATCAGCTTTGTTAGCAGGTGTTAACGTCAAATTAGAAATGACCAACTATTACATCACTGAAAAAAATACCTTTGGTTTGTCTAATAGAGGATGTGGCACATTAACAGGGATAAGCTTTAACAGCCACTTTATACGGTAAGTCATGAAGTTCATTAATGCACTCGATGTAATATGAGACAGTCTGCTGCAGCATAAACCACCTGACCTTCAACCCTGTAGGAAAACAATGTATACAAGAGCAGGTCACAGCATTCTGTGTAGCTACATTTAATTATATCGATCAAGGTCTCAGCTGAAGATGCTAATTTGTCCTTCAGCAACACGGCAGCATACAACAGTCCCTTATATAAGATGTCAATAGACCTGAAGGAAAACCACATCCATTCCACCTCTCTGCTAATTTCTATTCCCTGCTTCTTTGATCTATCAGCTTGATAGAAAAAAGAGGGCAAGGACTGAATTTAATACCCAGATTGACTCCTCGATAAAAATGAGACAAAGAAATGACGAAGTGATAAAATCACTGGGACAGTACATTAGGATTTTACAGAGGAGGTTGCATCGCTGAAGACAAATCCCTCCAGAAAGAACTGAGGCCAAAAACTGGTTTATCTTGTATAACCTAAAAGGATCCCATCAGAATTTAAACTTCTTGATTTTTGTGATCAAAGTTCGAAAAGTCCTTTCAAATAGTTCAAGCTTTTCAGAAAACAATGTCTCAATCACCTCATTCTAACTGACCAAATGTTAAAGGACTCTCAGCAGCTTAGGCAAAGGAACAATTCAGTTGATCAGCATATTTTCTTTAGAGAACACATTAGATAAACGAGTCAGGAATCTATAAATTCATAAATGAACATGACACTAAAAGCAGAGGAGACCTGCCCCAGTTTTATAGGACAGTAACTCACATTTTACATTCAGCCGAGACCATCAGCTGATGCGGCTATGCAAAGTGACTTTGAGCGAGCTGGGAGTCAAGGTCAGTGTCTGAATTGACTGAACACTGCTGCTGATGGCTGTGCTCACTGTGATTAGACTCGGGGCATTTAATCACAGGAGCAAACTGCCACTCAGCCACTTCTTCTGCTCCAAACTGAAGAACAAACTGTTTCTGCACTATGACCCACATTTAGCTTTCCATTGATTTTTTTAGGGGTGTACTTTTGGAAGTGACAGTTAATTCTGACAACTGAGAACAGGTGGCCACAGAAAAAAGTCTGAAGTTGGTTATAGCTGGCAGACGACAGAAAATAAAACTTTACAACCGCTACTTTAGTTTTAACAGTAAATATACAAATTTCCAACCACAAATAAAGATAATCTCTGTGTTTATGAATTACACAGTGGCATAAAGTTGATCAGCCACATCATGAAGATAAGGGAAAGAGTTATTGTTGGCCCGTTAAGAAGAGAGGTATGAGCAGCAGTACAGTTTCATGCCAAAGAGGAGTTCCATAGAGTGGTGCAGGACAGTGAGACGATGGTGAGGTGTGCTGTAGGAGTGACAGATGGATTCATGGTGGGATTACATCAGGGATCGGCTCTGGGCTGTTTCTTGTTTGCCATGGTGATGACAGATGAGGTCAGGCAGGAGTCTCTGTGGACCATGATGTTTCGAGATGACACTGTGATCTGTACAAAGTAGGGAGCAGGTGGAAGAGACCTTTGAGAGGTGGAGGTATGTGCTGGAGGGAAGAGGACTTAAAGTCAATGGAAGCAAGACAGAATACATGTTTGTGAATGAGAGGAAGGCAGGTATAATGGTGAAGATGCAAGGAGTAGAGAGAGTGAAGGTAGATGAGTTTAAATACCTGGGGTCAACCATCCAAAGAAATGGACAGTAGGGGTAGGGGGAAATAATAATTTTTCGATGCATCATGATGCAGATGTGGATGATTCTGAATTGATGCACAAATGTCAAGAATTCAATTACTAAATATTAGTTAAAAACAAAATAAATTTTGACAGAACAAAAAAAAAATGAACTGTTAGCGTACAGTTTACAGCGTGACACAAAACAGAGATGCAAGACGGCCCTCGAAGAAACCGCAGTCCGACGCAGAGGTGCCGTGTTTCAGCAACAAGCCCAATAATGAGGCTTCCGCACCCGCAGGATGGTCTACTGTACGTCCAACCAGTGGACCCCCAACTGGACGATGAAGCAACGGAAGTGCTCCTCAACTTCCATTCCACAGATGGTGAGCGTAGACCGAGCGCATGCAGTGCAAAATTTGTGACAGCGCACACAGTACGAATTGGTCTGCACTGAGCTTCCATGTTTATACTGAAATGAGCCCCTTTTTGTTCAGTCATCATTTTATTTACTTCTGACTGGTCGGTCGGTTTGCCGGAGCTTCTCTGTCATCTATGTAGACATACGGACCACGTGCATGAAATGCAGCTGTGTGGCAGTCAGCTTCAGTGCCTGAAAACTACTTTGAACAGCACTGTATATGACAGCCGTCCACGGCCTGCATCCGCTTTGTTGTGCAGCACCATGAATCCAGCTGAGTGACAAATATTTTTTAATAAAAGCTGTTTTTCATGTGTTAAAGAGCAAAGTAATGCTTGCGGATTTTATGCTCAGGACTTTGAAATGATAAATCTATTTCAAATACATGCAGCTGTTTGTTAGGTGTTAAGAATATGCTGAAGTCCACAAGCAATAGTTTTGTTTTAGAGTTACAGAATTCTGAATCTTTAATTTATGTGTTTGTCTGAGGGATTCTATGCTCAGGATTTAGCTTAAAGTGAGAAGCTGTCTCTGTGATTCATGAATAAGGGCAGTTCTTACATGTTATCCAGAATATGCTGAAGTTGACGCGCATTAGTTTCGTATTAAAGGTGCTGCTACAGAATTCTATATTTTTGTATCAAAGCTAAATGTGATTTTGATACAGCAAAATGTTTTGGGACTTTTGACTGAAGGACTCAGTTATTTGCACATAGCAGGAGAATTTTCATCAGAAGTGCAGACAACGTAAGACAGGCAAGGCTGAGATGGTTTGGACGTGTGCAGAGGAAGGAAAGCGGAGATGATGGACAAACGATGTTGAAGATGGAGCTGTTGGGCAGGAGGAAAAGAGGAAGACGATTCATGGATGTAGTGTAGGAGGACACGGAGAGGGTTCGTGTAAGAGGACGCATTTTAGTAAAACTACCATTTTGTTTAACTGACGTCAGACTTGAAATATTGGATTTATTCCTGTCAGCTGTTTATATGATTTATATTGCATGGTATCCTCACCATCCAAACCGGTGAACATAAAGTCGCAAATCCTTGTGAAAAAAAAAATCACAAATTCAGCAACAAAAACTTGCAAATTAATAAAAAAAATGCTTTACAAATTTACAAAAAAAAAAACTCAAATCAATAAGCAGAGCCTTACAAATTTATGAGAATAATGTCCAAACCATACAAGCAAAAAAAAAAAAAAAATCACAAATCAAAATTAAATTAAATGCAAATTTATGACTGAAGAAGCTGAAAATTCATATTAAAAAGTTTAAAACTGATGCAAAAAAGTATCAAATTTACAAGAAAATAAAGGTCACAAGTTTACAGAAAAAATACACATTTTTTTTCATCAATCGTCCCAAATTGGCAAGAGTAAAGTCATTGTTCACTACTCACATAACTTTTTTAAAAGATGCTTTCTTACTCCTACTCAAGTAACTTTTTATGACTATTTATACTTGAGTGATTAATTTCATAAGGTAACGCTACTTTTTACTTGAGTACAATTTCTGGATACTCTACCCATCTCTGCTTATATTTTCTTATATGTATAGATTCCAGTGACAAAAATTCTCAAAAAAATGACTCATGAAATTTTATTTAATGATAACATCTTCATTTTGATGAGACAAAATTTAAAAAATGAGTTGGAAAATATGGCAACTTAAAAAAAAAAAATCAAAAGAATAGTCTTGCTTTCTTTGTATTTCTCCAGAATCAAACTACAGATTAAGACTTTCCAGTGTTGTTCCGATGGAGCAGCAGCAGAAATGCAACCAATTACAGCCGAGACGAAAATAAAACCCACCCCCGCTAAAGTTGCATGCCTTACGGGGAAATGAGCTTTGCTTGTACTGACACATGAAGAAGACAAAGTTGACGTGACTAAGCGAAACACTCTGACCCTGAAGGAAGCAGCTATTAAAATGCAGCACGTCCTTAAATAACTGCCGGGAAAGTGTGACGATGAACTCATCCCACCTTGGTGCTCGTCGTCCCCAGATATTGTCACAGACGGTGATTACAGCAGGACCCCCCCAGTTTCATCATGAACATTTCTATATCATGTTGCATAACTGAATACGTGCATTTGAAGTGATGTTAAGCATTTTTTTTTTGCAATTGCAATTTTTTGTTGTTAATTTGCTACTTTTTCTATGAAATTTATGATTTTTTCATAAGTATGCATCTTTTTTCATAAATTTGTGACTTTTTTCTCATAATCTAACTTTTTCTTGAAACTTTTTCTCATAAATGAGCAACTTTTTTCACAAAAATTTGTAATTTTTTGTGAATTTTACTTATAAATTTGAAATTTTTTTCACAGAAATTTTCAACTTTTTTCTCATAAATTTGCTATTTTTTTCCACAGAAATCTGTGACTCTTGGTCAGTCTGGTGTGTTCTCTCATAAATTTGGCTTTAACAATTCTCTACTTTCTTCATTGTAAGTTTTAAACTTTATCATGAATTTGTGACTTTACCCTGTAAATCTGCAATGGTCATATGAATGTTGGCTAATTTTTTTATTCTGTGCAATGGTTTGATTTTTTTTTTTTTGTCTAGACGATGACCCAGTTCTGATTTTTAGGGATAGTTTTTTCCCCTCTTTTCTATTTTAAAGGGTTTGAACTCTTCCCTTTTCCAGAAACATGCATGGGCCCCCAAACACAATCTTGCATTGAGCCCCCAAAAAGCTTGACTACAATAATACTTATAATTATGTTCTATCTATTGCCCCCCACCACCACCACCACCCTTCCCCAACAGTGAAGCGTCCTTGTTTTACCCTCATAAAAGCTCATTTACGAAGCTGAGACAACATGTTCACCCTTGCCTGTTAAGTTACTTTCTTCTGTCAAATATATAATTTACCGGAACCTTTCTAAACACAATAAAGTTATCATTGAGGTGCTATTACTGGTGTGCATTACAAAAAAAAAAAAAAAGAAAAGGAATCAAGAATATTGCTTTCAGGAAAACAGAAAGTTCACAAACAGGAATAAAACTAATAAAGGGATTGATTGTCATTATTATTATTAGACAATTCAATAAAAGACCCTTTCAGCAAACTCATTTTCTTTTTAACACAGCCACCATTTTGAATTCCATTTCTATCTCTACTAAAAAAAAAAACTAATCAACTCATGACGACATCAGAATGCAAAACCAGTCAGCTGCTGGCTCAGGGCAGAGGCTTGACTTTTGAAGAGAATGCAACCTGATGAAAAGAGCACAGCGTTACTCACAGTTTTCTGCATGACAAGGAAGCCAGATGGCAATTTCTTACATCAGAACTCGGAGCACAACAGCCAACAGCAATGGGCCGATGCTGAGCGCGGGGATGGGAGCAGAACACTGCATGCCGGCAGCAAGCCCTCATGTCACAGAATCAACTTTGTTATGGACGGGGCATCTTTGGGAACGGGTGTAAACATAGACATCAATGCTGGTTTAAAGATATCATCAGTTGGATGTGATTTCCATTTTAAACGTTGCGAAAAAAGATGCTGACAGTTCCCACAGGTCTTAATGAAATGTATCTGTGACATACTTTAGTCAAAGTGCCTTTAATTATTTAATTATTGCAGCATTGAGAATCATCTTCAGCAGCCTTCATAGGAACAGCTTGTTTCAGTGCATGCCTCTTTAAATGCTCAAAACCCCAGTTAACTCCACCCTCCCTCTTACATCACTTAGAATGTTGGTAATGGGCAGCACGGTGGTGCAGTGGTTAGCACTGTTGCCTTACAGCTAGAAGGTTCCTGGTTCGAATCCCCAGGCTGGCAGGGGTTGGAACCTTTCTGTGTGGAGTTTGCATGTTCTCCCTGTGCTGTGTGGGTTTACTCCGGGGGCTCCGGTTTCCTCCCACAATCCAAAGACATGCATGTTAGGTTAATTGGCTGTTCTAAATTGTCCCTAGATATCTGTTTCCTATAGGCCCTTAGAATAGAGGGTTAGTACTAGTGAAAGCGCTTTGAGTGGTCTTTGTGACTAGAAAAGCGCTATATAAGTGCAGGTTAGTTAGTAGTTAGTTAGTTAGTAATGTCACTGGCTAGTGTTAGCTGGCTAGCTCCTAGCTCGGGTAGCTAACACAGCCTGAGCTAACTGAAGTAAATTTTTCTGAAAGAGTGAATGAAATAAAACATCAGCGGTGGACAGGATTGTGTGGTTTCAGTGGTCGATAGGATATGACCGGTCACTGGAGTATAATAAGCACAAAAACAACCCTGAGTATGCATGTGCAATTCATTTGCAGTCTGGATGCAAGTGGCATGGGTCTCCCCCCTGACTGCAGCACGACGCTACTGTGAGCCTGACCGCCTGTGAGTGCTTTGGGATGAGGAGAGGCTCACGGCAGCACCCGCTGCTTGTTGAGGGGAGTAACTGCAGAGCAATCGTGCTTTCACGTCAGAGTGTCCAAAACACCAGAAAAGTCTCTGATATCACCAGAAAAAGTCCCTAGATTTGTCGCTCGTTGCTTTTGACAAAAAAAAAAGTTGCCAAGAGGACTTGAAAAATCACCAGATTTAGCGAGAAAGTCGCCGAGTTGGCAACACTGCTACCATCAGGGCAAAAATAAAACAAAATAAGCAGAATGACACAAGATATATTATCAGCTGTGAATTAGTGAACCAGGTGGGAACAGGGACGTCAATTAGGGTAAATTGAATTTAAAGAAAATAACAATATGGTTAGCTTCCCCTAACCCTGTTAGCTCTGCAGACAAAACCTTGGGCTGATCTTCTGGGCGGGGACTGAATCATCACAGCCAATAGCACGGTGATGGGTTGTAACTGAACTTTGTCAGTGATGGAGCAATAAAGAACCCAGAAGAGCAAAACCAGCTTCTGACCGTTCTGCCGAAATCTGGAAATATAATTATTTCTAAGTGAAGAGAGATTTTAATATTTTTACTGTAGTCACACGACCTAAGTGAGAATTTTATAAGGTTAAAACCCACAAACACACAATGTTTGAGTGAAGGTGACCTTTAAGTCTAAACAAACTGATTCAGATGGCATTAAACATCTCCTGGATGCTTCTATGTCAGAAGAAAATACTTCCAAGCTTCCATCCAAAATCCAACAGTCTGCAGGTTGTCTGTCTTTTTGACAGATTACACTGAGTGGTCTAATGCAACCTGTAATTCCCGCCTGTCCACTTTCTAGTGCATATTAAATAGTGATTACCTAGCATTGTTTCACCTTTGGTTTTAGTGTATTAAGTCTTTACGACAGTTCACTTTTCCATATCTGTGAGCGTGTACTGCTCTGCTACAGCTGCAAAAATGTAAAGCAGCTGAGCTTGTAAACTTTACATGGCCAAACAGTTGTGATGTTGTTGATTAGAGCGGTGAAAATAGGGACTGACGCAGTGGAGGATGAAGTATAAACATGCACTGATTAAAACCAAATATGTGAACAAAAACAAAAGTTATTTGATGTCTTCATTCATTCATTCATCTTCTTCCGCTTAATCCTGTTCGGGTCGCGGGAGGGCTGGAGCCTTTATTACATGAAAATTTAAATGACAGGTAATAATAGATTAAGACCTTTTACAACCCTGTCTTTCAAAATGACAGACAATGAGAAAGCCTAGCGCACCTCTGAGTCAGTCATAAAAAAAGACTGCTTTGGTGCAATACTGCATAAGTCTTTTATTTACAACCTGTGCACTACAGGTCTCATTCACTACAAAATGGAGTGTTTGTGGGTTTTAATCTAATGAAACAGGCCCATGGCTCACGTGTATCCCATTAAAAGATTAAAGTGTTCACTTCATATAGAAACACACACTGCCTTTAAACTCTTAAAGAAGCAAACAGACTGCACTTCCTCGATCTTGTGATGTCACAAATGAACAAGTCTTGCCTTCAGTTCTCACTTCACAATCCTAAAGGCTGCCAAACTCTGCCTCTGCTGCTTGTGATTGGCTCACTTGAAAAACATTTACCCAATCAGGGTAATTAACATTAGTGGGCAGAATGAAAACTGTTCCAGAGAGATCTTCAGATAGCCTTTTTTGGGGAACTTTAGAACTATACAGAAATGGTTTTTCATCATTAATTAAAGCTTTGGGGGGAAAAAAATAATTGGCCCAAAAGACAACTGAAGAATTATCACTATCTGGTTTTACTATTTTTATGTATGTGTCATAATGGCCTGGCAGGGGTGGACTGAAGACCCAAACGCTGAACTGTGAGTTTGCAAAAAGTTTAATGAAAACACAAAAATACAACAAAAACAAAAACTTAAAGGACTTGAAAAGGCAGGTAGGATACAGGATAAGCCGATAATTGCACGACGGCTAAGGTGAGTGGAATCGCCAGCTAAAATAGGAAGACGAAGCGTGGAACACACCCAGAATACAGACTGGGAAGAGACGTGGAGCCCACATCTGGACATGAGAAGGACGCTGCAACTCTGTCTGTTGCAGCGGTCCTTAAATAACGCTAAGATGAATCATGACAAATGATAACAGGTGTGGATACAAGAGCGAGGATAATCAGACTTAACTAGTGATGGCCCGCGAACACAACTTGAAACAACGGAAGTAAACAAAGACAACTGTCAAAATAAAAGCACAGGGGAAACAAAAACGTAACTGACTATAAATATGAAATGATTCCAAAATGGGAACAGACCAGAATACACATAGAGGGAATAATAACAACTGCCAAGGCGACAAGAAGAAATACAAAACCCAAGAAGTGCTCATAATACAATACTAATGAATACACACGTGGACAAAATTGTTGGTACCCCTCTGTTAATGAAAGAAAAACCCACAATGGTCACAGAAATAACTTGAATCTGACAAAAGTGGTAATAAATAAAAATTCTATGAAAATTAACCAATGAAAATCACACAATGCTTTTGAATTGTGGTTCAACAGAATTATTTTAAAAAACAAACTCATGAAACAGGCCTGGACAAAAATGATGGTACCCCTAGAAAAGATTGAAAATAATGTGACCATAGGGACATATTCAACCAAGATGTGTCCTCTAATTAACATCACAGGTGTCTACAAACTTGTAATCAGTCAGTCGGCCTATTTAAAGGGTGACAAGTAGTCACTGTGCTGTTTGGTGACATGGTGTGTACCACACTAAACGTGGACGAGAAGAAGCAAAGGAGAGAGTTGTCTCAGGAGATTAGAAAGAAAACTATAGACAAGCATGTTAAAGGTAAAGGCTATAAGACCATCTCCAAGCAGCTTGATGTTCCTGTGACTACAGTTGCACATATTATTCAGAAATTTAAGATCCACGGGACTGTAGCCAACCTCCCTGGACGTGGCCGCAGGAGGAGACAGATAATACGAATGGTAACAAAAGAGCACAGAACAACCTCTAAACACATTCATGGTGAACTCCAAGGTCAAGGTACATCAGTGTCAGATCGCACCATCCGTCGTTGTTTGACCCAAAGTGGACTTCATGGGAGACGACCAAGGAGGACACCACTGTTGAAAACAAATCAGAAAAAAGCCAGACTGGGATTTGCCAAACTGCATGTTGACAAGCCACAAAGCTTCTGGGAGAATGTCCTATGGACAGACGAGACAAAACTGCAACTTTTTGGCAAGGCACATCAGCTCTATCTTCACAGACGCAAAAATGAAGCATACCAAGAAAAGAACACTGTCCCTACTGTGAAACATGGAGGAGGTTCTCTTATGTTCTGGGGCTGCTTTGCTGCATCTGGCACAGGGTGTCTTGAATCTGTGCAGGGTACAATGAAATCTCAAGACTATCAAGGTATTCTAGAGAGAAATGTGCTGCCCAGTGTCAGACAGCTTGGTCTCAGTCGCAGGTCATGGGTCTTGCAACAGGATAATGACCCAAAACACACACCTAAAAACACCCAAGAATGGCTAAGAGCGAAACATTTAGACTATTCTAAAGTGGCCTTCTATGAGCCCTGATCTAAATCCTATTGAACATCTGTGGAAGGAGCTGAAACATGCCGTCTGGAGAAGGCACCTTCAAACCTGAGACAACTGGAGCAGTTTGCTCATGAGGAGTGGGCCAAAATACCTGCTGAGAGGTGCAGAAGTCTCATTGACAGTTACAGAAATCGTTTGATTGCAGTGATTGCCTCAAAAGGTTGTGCAACAAAATATTAAGTTAAGGGTACCATCATTTTTGTCCAAGCCTGTTTCATGAGTTTGTTTTTTAAAATAATTCTGTTGAACCACAATTCAAAAGCACTGTCTAATTTTCATTGGTTAATTTTCATAGAATTTTTATTTATTACCACTTTTGTCAGATTCAAGTTATTTCTGTGACCATTGTGGGTTTTTCTTTCATTAACAGAGGGGTACCAACAATTTTGTCCATGGCTGTACCAAGGTTACAAAAGGAGAACTGAAGGCAAGGGTGGAGAAGGCTCAAATAGAAACACAGGAAGATAATATAAACATGATAATAATGACCAAACTAAGATACAACAACTGGACAACTCAAAACAAACAGAAACAAAGAGCAAACTCAGATAACATCCTCCAGACAAAACCGTACGCAAATATAAAATAAGACCAAAATGAAGACGGTACAGGAAATAATCAGAAATTAACTGAAAGCGTGAGCATGGTACTCTTCCCATGCTCAGCATCATGACAGAGCCCCCCCCCCCCGTCCAAGGGGTGGATCCAGACACCTCAAGGAAACGTCAAAAAAGAAAAGAGAGACCCCCCCCCCAGAGATAGAACAACAACCCAACCCGGGAGGGCAGTGGGGGAAACCAGGCTAGGCAGGACCAAACAAAAAACAATCGCTCAAGACCCACAAACAGAACAGATAAGGTGACAACAGAACTCTAGGACCACCGGGTGAAAAAGTAATGCAGTTCCGGTGGCCTACAGAAGTCCCAAACCCACCAGATCACACGGTGAAATAAATTGGGTGGTCCCAGAGTTCCTAAGTCACCTCACCAAAGGGCGTAGTCCGTCGAATGGTCTTCCAGCATCCCTGAGCCAACGGGTCACAGGGCACAACGCATCCCCCCCCCCCCCCCGGAAGCGGTAGCTGGAACCCGTGCCCCCTACGGACCACAGGGATTGCAGCGTGAATCAAATGGAACAGTAGCTGCAGCGAGTTGGCACCCGTCAATGATTGCTGGCCAATGGCGAACCCAGACAGTGATGGCGGATGACCAGCGAGGAAACCAGACGATGAGGATGGCTGATCAGTGGAGAAACCAGATGAAAAGGATGGCTGACCAGCAAGGAAACCAGGCGATGAAGACAGCTGATCAGCGGGGAGACCAGATGAGGAGGACTGATGATCATTAGTGAACTCAGGTGAAGGTTGCTGACCAACAACGACCTCAGGCGACGACTGATGACCGGTGACAACCTCAGGCGAAGACGGATGACCTTTGGTAACCTCAGGCGAAGGCGTAGGACCCTCGTGACCTCAGGCAAAGACTGGCGACCCTTGGTGACCTCAGGCAAAGGCTGATGACCATCGTGACCTCAGGCGAAGGCTGACGACCATCAGTGAAACCAGACTCGGACAGAGGAACAGAGTCAGACACCGGGTCAACATTACTGTCAGCAGTGGAGCCCGGGAAGGAAAGCTCAGGAGCAGATGGCAGCTGTAACTGGCTCTCCCCACCAAAAGCAAAATAAGACCTCTCTAATACCGACATAGTGAAGACAAAAAAGAGGACTTGCCTTAACTCAAGCTCCACCACCGTCCAGGACTCCGGCAACTCAGGCTGGGGCATCTCGAATCCATTTGTCTGGGCATCCATTCCCGACACAGCCAACTCAGACGGGGAGGAAGAGATAGACACCGGAATACTATTACTGACAGCAGTGGAGCCCAGTGAGGAGAACTCAGGAGCAGAGGGCATCTGCAACCGATTCTCCCCACCACGAGCAAGACAAGATCTCTCTAACACTGATAATATAGAACCAGGAAAGAGTACTTGCCTTGACTCGAGCTCCACCGCTGCCCAGGACTCCGGCGACTCTGCTGCGGTGGCCCAAGCAGCAGGCATGATGGCAAGTGAAGCTGGTGGAACCCCAGGCATGGCGGCTAACACTGGTGAAACTCCCGGCATGGTGGCTGACGCTGGCAGAACCCCAGATGAGGGGACTGACGCTGGTGGAACTCCAGAAGTGGTGGCTGACGCTGGTGCACCCCCAGACGTGATGGCTGAAGCAGGTGGAACCCCAGACGGAGCGGCTGAAGCTGGGGATCATCTCACCAATGGTGCCGGGTCCTGCGATGCCGAAACCAGAGGACACTCACTTGTCGGCTCAGGCTTCAGCACATAGGGAGCACTCTTCTCCCATCTAGGATGTGGCTGCAAGGCTGGAACAGGGCCCTCTGAATCTGCAGGCCCCTCCGTCATCCAGCGGCTCCCTCCTAGGACCAGCGGACACCCAGGAAAAGTAGAGGAGAACAAGGAAAGAAGCAGATGAGGATACGGTTTTAGCAGCAGCCGGTGGTGAGGGCTCAGCAGAAGTGGAGAACCGCTGCTGAGCCCCCCCCCACCACCACCACCACCACCCGGGAATAAGACAAGACACTTCATTCTTGGATGGTAAAAAATGAAAAGGTACTTGCCTTAGTTCCCGGGGAATAATGATTGCTGCTGCTGCTCCAGACGAGGCTCCTCCAGGGACTGCGGAGGTCGTCTGACGAGGAGGCGGAGACACGGGCTCACGGCAAGGCTGGCAGGACGCCGGAGTCAGGGGACGCTTATTTGTCGGCTCAGACCTCGACACAGATGGTGTCCCTGACCTCAACCCGTGGGATGACTGTGCAGCTGGCGGAGCGGGGACTAGAGCTGGAGACTGGTGATTAGCTGATGGTACCAAAGCCAGGGGACGCTTCCTCATCGACGCAAACCTCGGCTTGTTGGTGGGACTCCTCACCATCCTGTGGTAGGTCTGCCACCAGGGTAATTCTCTCCACCCCCTCAGCATGCTCCGCAAGCCGAGGATACCAATGAGCAGCCACCTCTGCGAGACCCAGGTACCAAAGAGCGGATTTAGGGGTGGGAGACATGTGAGCTGAAGCAATAAGTCCATCAGTTTCCATTAACGCTTGGCAGAGCTCCCACCCCAGGCTCATTGGGTACCATTTTCCGCCTGCTGAGTTCGTGTTTGCGGACAGCAGAAATGGACTAAAACAAAAAATATACAGGAGGGGATAAGAAAAAAGGCAAACTCCCAGTCCACTGGCGTCAACACTGGCAGCATCCTTCTCTCATAAACGGCCTGGCAGGGGCGGACTGAAGACCCAAACGCTGAACTGCGAGTTTGTAAAAAGTAGTAGTAGTAGTAGATTAGTTTATTTGACAGGGACAGTGCAAGTTTAATGAAAACACAAAAATATAATGAAAACAAAAACTTACAGGACTTGAAAAGGCAGGTAGGATACAGGATGAGTCGATAATTGCACGATGGCTAAGGCAAGTGGAATCGCCGGCTAAAACAGGAAGATGAAGTGTGGAACACACCCAGAATACAGACTGGGAAAAGACGTGGAACTCACGTCTGGACATGAGAAAGATGCTGCAATGCAGTCTGTTGCAGCGGTCCTTAAATAACGCAAAGATGAATCATGACAAATGATAACAGGTGTGGATACAAGAGCGAGGATAATCAGACTTAACTAGTGACAGCCCACGAACACAACTTGAAACAACGGAAGTAAACAAAGACAACTGTCAAAAAAAAAAAAAAAAAGGCACAGGGGAAACAAAAAGGTAACTGACCATAAATATGAAATGATTCCAATACAGGAACAGACCAGAATACACAAAGAGTAAATAATAACAACCGCCAAGGTGAGGACAAGAAGAAATACATAGCCCAAGAAGTGCTCATAATACAATACTAATGAATACCGAGGTTACAAAAGGAGAACTGAAGGCAAGGGTGGAGAAGGCTCAAATAGAAACACAGGAAGATAATATAAAATACAAGAAGATCAAAAAATACATAATAATAATAATAAACACGATAATAATGACCAAACTAAGATACAATAACTGGACAACTCAAAACAAACAGAAACAAAGAATAAACTCAGATAACATCCTCCTGACAAAACCGTACACAAATATAAAATATGAGTAAAATGAAGAAGGTATAGAAAATGATCAGAAATTAATTGAAAGTGTGAGCATGGTGCTATCCCTGTGCTCAGCGTCATGACAGTATGTGTTTGAGTAAAATGAACAATTTGGTTTTATTCTCTGACCTACTGAAAACAACTCACCCAAAGTCCAAGTCAAAATATCGTCTTTTAGAGTACTGATTTACAGAAAATGACAACTGACCAAAACAATAAAAAAAGATGCTGCTTTTAGATGCACTTTTAGATCAAATAATGCAAAGAAAACAAGTTCATGTTCATTCTGAAACACTGCAATACTTGAGTTTTAACTGAGGAAGAACTCCGAGATCTGTATTTGTGTAATAACTCAGATTTTTATTCACTGCTTTCATGTGTCTTACCATGCTTAGATGATCACCTAATCAGTTCCTCCTTAAGTAGACTGAGGTGTCCTTGTGTTGTGAAAGTTTTGAGTGTTTTAATCATCCCAGACGTACATTCTGTAAAACGATCAACCGAGAGACCTTATTAAGCATCAAGGTAACGTACGCTGCAAGAATTGTGGCACTCAGGTGTGATTTGGACATTCTACGCAAGCATGGAATACTATCGGGGATTTCGCTGGCAGCTACCCGAGAGAGGAGGAAGCGTAAGCGGCGTGAACGCAAAAAAAGGAGAGGAAAGAGCCGGAATTCATGCTAGGCTAAAGGCTAACCCCTCCAGACCAGCAGTACCGTCGCTCCTACTTTCCAATGTCCGCTCCCTCGACAATAAGCTGGATGAGCTGCGTCTGCTGAGAGAAATCCGTAGATAGTGGAGGGACTGATGTGTGTTTGCGTTGACGGACACATGGCTCCACGACAACATCCCTGACGCGGCCATTCAGCTGGAAGGGATGACATTGTTCCGGGCAGACAGGGAGGCTGCTAGCTCCGGTAAAAGCCGAGGGGGGGGGGGGGGCTATGTATCTATATTAACAAGAACTGGTGTGTTAACGCCACGTTAGCAATTAAACACTGCTCTCCATTGGCGGAGTTCCTTATCGTGAATTGCCGGCCATTCTATCTGCCAAGGAAATTCACCAATGTGTTTGTAGCTGCTGTTTACATAGCTCCTAGCGTTAATGCTAAAGCTAATGCTAACGAGGCACTCTGAGAGCTGCACGATGCTATCAGTGAATTTCAAACTTCACACCCAGACAGTTTTGTGGTGGTTGCAGGGGATTTTAATTACACCAGTTTAAAGACTGTGCTCCCCAAATTCAAACAATTTGTGGACTTTAAGACCAGAGGAGAGAATATGTTGGACTTGGTGTACACAGACTTCCCAGATGTATATAAGGCAACATCTCGCCCCCACCTCGGCCATTCTGACCACCTATCTGTGATGCTGGTGCCTGCCTACAAACCCTTACTGAAGCGCAGCAGGCCAGTAGAGAAACAAATCAGGACTTGGCCAGAGGGTGCAGCCTCGGCACTTCAGGACTGTTTTCTGCATACAGACTGGGAGGTTTTTAAAATAGCAGCCTCCCAGGGAGACAGGACAGATGTGGAGGAGTATGCTGAAATGGTCACCAGCTACATTGCAAAGTGCACAGAGGATGTCACTATAGTGAAGACCTTCACTGGACGGGGCAACTATAAACCCTGAATGACTGCAGAGGTGCGCTCGCTGCTCACAGCAAGAGATGCAGCCTTCAGAGCGAAGGACAGGATTGCCCTCCGCTAAGCTAGGTCTGCGCTCTCAAAGGGGATTAAGACGGCGAAACGCGCCTATATGGAGAAAATCCAGGGATACCTCCGTGACACAGGGAACACCAAACGGATGTGGCAGGGAGTTTGGGCGCTGATGAATTATAAGTCCAGGCAGGGGATCGATGATGATGACACTTCGCTTCCAGACAGGCTCAACAACTTCTTTGCTCATTTTGAAGCATCAAACCCGACAATCAGAGGGAGAGCTGGCCCATCTCCACCATCTGTTGGGCCAGCTATCACCATCAACGCAGTGGACACACGGAGGACCTTAATCAGGGTCAACCCACGTAAAGCTGCAGGTCCGGACAACATCCCAGGATGTGTGCTCCGAGTCTGTGCGAGTGAGTTGGCAGATGTCCTGACTGACATTTATAACATCTCCCTGAGCCAGGCCATCGTTCCCAGATGCTTTAAGACCTCTACCATAGCACTGGTGGCAAAGAAACCAGTTGTGTCTTGTCTGAATGACTATCGTCCTGTCGCACTGACACCAATTGTGATGAAGTGTTTTGAACGGCTTGTCAAACCACATATCACAGCCTGCCTCCCTGCATCACATGACTTGCTCCAGTTTGCGTATCGTTCAAATCGCTCCACAGAGGATGCCATAGTCGCCACCTTGCACTCTGTCATCACCCACCTGGAGCAGAAAGACACCTCCGCCAGACTCCTGTACATTGATTTCAGTTCAGCATTCAACACCATTATTCCCCAGAGACTGATGGAGAAATTACTCCTTCTTGGTCTGAACACCACCACATGTCTCTGGATCCTGGACTTCCTGACCGAGAGACCTCAGTCTATCCGTGTTGGAAACAACATCTCCAACTCCATCACGCTGAGCACTGGATCTCCTCAAGGCTGTGTACTCACTCCACTGTTGTTTACACTTCCAACACATGACTGTGTGTCCAGACAGAGGGATGAGGAATCAATGTACAGGGAAGAAGTGAGAGACCTGGAGGGCTGGTGCAGGGAGAACAATCTGGTGCTCAATGTGGACAAAACAAAGGAGATGATTATTGACTTCCGGCGGTCACAGCCTGAACACGTCCCTCTCAGCATCAGCGGCTGTTCGGTGGAGAGAGTGGAGAACATCAAGTTCCTCGGAGTGCAGATATCGCAGGACTTGACCTGGAGCGAGAATTCCTCGGGGATCAGGAAGCGGGCCCAGCAGAGACTGCACTTCTTGAGGAAACTCAAACAGGCCTCTCTCCCCATCTGCATCCTCAGGACCTTCTACAGAGGTGTGGTGGAGAGTGTTCTGACGTACTGCATTGCAACATGGTACTCCAGCTGCAGTATGTCAGACAAAAAAGCCCTGCAAAGGACAGTCAAGGGAGCTGAGAGAGTAATTGGAGTTTCCCTCCCCTCTGTCCAAGAACTTTTTCAGAGCCGTTGTAGGAGCAGGGCACTGAACATTGTCAAGGACCACTCTCACCCTTTGCAAAAACACTTTGAACTGCTGCCTTCTGGCAAACGATTCCGGAGCATCAGAGGCAGAACCACCAGACTGATTAACAGCTTCCTTCCACAAGCTGTTAGGATGCTGAACAGTTGATCCGGAATCTTTCATACATGCTACTGCACCATATGGACATTATGTATATTTATGTATATTATAGTTCTAGTTAGTTTCAAGTAGCCACTTTAACTCACTCAGCCACTTTGATATTTTATACATAGGTAGTTATCACTTTAAACTGCAACTGTAATAAGTTAATATTACTGTAATAACTAAATGTGTCTTAGAGATGTGTGAATGGCTGTGTTGGGGTGGGAGGGGTGAGTAAGTGTGTTTTAAATTATGTTCTTTTCACATATATGGATGCCGAGAGAAACGTAATTTCATTTTGCCTGCACTACAGTTGTATGTACAGCAACATGACAATAAAGGTTGATTTGATTTGATTTGATTTGATTTGATTTGAATTGAATTCAACAGACACTCAAATTGAATGGCTGCCATACATGTAGAGATGATAATTTAGGAAAGATTTTGCAGTGGTCTCTTATTTTTTTCGATAGCTGTATATACCCTTGAGGATGTCAAAACGTCAATATCTTGAAATTGCACAACATGGGACCTTCAAACCAGAGGTTTGTGGACTGTGTCTGTGTACTGAGGAATGCTGGTGATATTGGAGCAGTCTTTTCTATCGCAAATACTACTGACTACCTCAACCACTACCCCCACCTCCAAGCAACAAGTTCACCCTCAACATATTTTGTGGGAAGAATTAAAATTACATTCAACTTTTTTCTTGTAAATTTGGAACTTTTCTCATGAATTTGCAACTTTTATTCGAACAATTTTCAAAAAAAAAGTTCCTTTAAATTTGTGACTTTTTCTTTGCGAATTTGCTACTTTTTCAGAATAAATTTGCACTTTTTTTATCATTAATGTTCAACATTTTTCTGATAATTTTTTTTAGATTTTAGATTTAGTATACTTTATTGATCCCCAGAGGGGAAATTGAGGGCATCCACCACCTGGATGGATGAGCAGCCACGATACGGCGCTATCCCTTAACCATTCACACACACACTCACACCTGGGGCCACTTTAGAGTCTCCAGTTAATAAATGTGATTTTTTTTCCCTGTAGCTTTGCAAGCTACATCTACTACCTAATGGTTTAATTTTTTTTTTCTCTGTTCATCTAGACAATGATCCATGTTTATTTTGTTTATGGTTTTGGTTTTACTGGGAGGAGGGAGATTTTTTTTTCCCATTTTAAAGAACTTGAACTTCATTTGTCTAAACTGTGACTAGTTGACTCTTGTGCTGAATGCTGCACATCTAAGTGTTCATTTAAATAGAAAATTCCATCCGTTTTACAACAGAGCAGTTTCACTTCTTCAGTCGCGATATGATGAATGAATTTCCAGATGCTTCCGATTGCTCCCAAGGTGTATAAAATAAAAAGAATAGTGAAATAACAGACATTAGAGCAACTTTGCGTGATATAATCTACCCTTGCAGTGTAACTAAAATAAAGTGCACCTGTGAATCGAAAGCAATTACATGCAAAAGCAATCCCATTGTTATGGAGGTGGCATAGATGCACGAACATTCATCCAGTGTGAAGACAATTCATCAAGCCGTCACTGCACATATGCTCTAAAACTGACAGAAAAGCCTTGAGGGTCCCACAGAGGAGCCACCTCTCTGCACACATCTGTCCCCTGCAGCAGCACACTGCTCCTGTGCCTCTCCCATGCCGATTCTTACCCACAGTGGAGGCTGTGGTTGTACTCTGTAGGATACTGCAGCACAACAGGCTCCCTTGCCGGACTCTCCATCACGTCCACCGTCACCTCCATCGTGTACGGGTTCCCGGGCAGGTCCCCGTTCACCTCCGCGTGCGTCCCCGGCGGTGGCACGCTGGAGGGCTCCAGCGTCTGAGGATCGGGCTCTGTGACCTCCTCCTCCATCAGGCTCTCAGAAGCAGTGGCTGCTCCGGCACGCTGCCTGTCCACACAGCACCGAGCCCAGCTGTCTCCACAGTTTGGGCTTGTCCCAGAGCAGCAGCATCAGTTCCCTGGAATTCAGTTGTTGGATGTTTGAGCAGTGAGAGCAGCAGGTACAGCGGCTCCCCTCACACTCCACTCCCTGGCGCCTTACTCAATCACTCCCTTTCCTCCCTCTCCCCCCCCCCCCTTTTGCTCTCTCACTCACTCTCCAGTCCACACAATCCTCCACAAAGGGGAAATGAGTGGGTGCTTAACAGACTCAGCCCTGCCCACTAAATATACAGAGAAGAGAAAAGAAAGAGTGAGGTAGGGGAGGGATGGAAGACCCCAAGTGGTGCTGGCATGACAGTCTCAGAGAGTGACAGATAAAGTGAAAGTTGTGAGAGTGCATTTACAGCCCCAGTGCTCCTCTGGGTGATGCTTCCAATCAGGCCTGTTTCTGGCTATGCAAGATTGGGTTGGGGGGGGGGGGGGGCTCTACTTTTGGAATGGGGAAGATTTCAAACACTTTGAAATAGGAAAAAAAATCTCTCCTCCCAGCGTGCATTAATAAATAAATAAACAAACAAACTTGGGTCATTGTATAAAGGAAAAAAAAACTATTAATCAAACCAGCATCCATTTGAATATTGCAAAGTTACAAGAAAATGTCACAAATTTATAAGAAAAAAATTGCAAATTTATGAGAAAAAAGTTTGAAATTAATTAGAAAAGTCACAAAGTTAAGATTCGGGTTTTTTTATTTTTATTTATAAGAAAAAAGTTTAATAAAAAGTTTTTTAAGTTTAAAAATTTATAAGAAAAAAGTAGAACATTAATGACAAAAAAGTTGCAAGTTTATGGGGAACAGTTACATATTTATTATGAAAAAAAATCCCAAATTTGCAAAAAAAAAGAAGCAAATTGATGAGAAAAAATGATAATTTACATAAAATAGTCAAAAATTTATGGTGAAAAGTTGAAAATTTACAATAAAAAAGTAGCAAATTTATGAGAAAAAGCAACAATTTTATATTAAAAGGTCAAAAATTTGTGAGAAAAAAAGTTTTATGCAAATTTACAAGAAAAAAAGTATGGCATTTATTTTTGATTTTTTGATTTTGTATACTTTATGTTTTTGGCCTGTGGGAGGAAACCGGAAAAATCCCGGAGTAAACCCACGCAGTTTATGGGACAAAGACTGCAAATGCGTAAGAAAAAAGTTGAAGGTAGTTTTAATTCTCTCCCCCCCTCCCCCCCCCCCCCCCCCAAAAAAAACCGAGGGTGAACTTGTAGCTTGTGAGGCCCTCTAGTGGCTAAAGGGACCGGCTTCATTTGCACACTCTGCTTTGCAGCCAGAAACGGCTCTGCAGAGGCGCTGCCGCTCTCCGTCCCACAGAGGGCCACGCTGGACACAGCAGCGTGCGCCACCATGTGGCTGGAGCCCGGAGGATGAAGACGATGCGGTGGGCGGCATCCTGACAGGGGCTCCTGGGCGACGCCCCCGGCGAGAGCAGCCCGCATCCCGCCTCCGTCTCCGACACACGCACGGCGCATTTCCCGGGAGCAGCGCGTGGATGGTGTGTCAGAAATGACACCCGTGCCTCAGCCTGAATCACCACCAGCAGACTCATAGAGGCTTCTGCTCACATGCTACCATGAAATAAAGTTAGTCTCCGGGGTGTTTTTTTTAATCTAAATATAGCTCCTTCTGTAAAGAAATCATAAAATTTCAAGGCAACTCACCTTAAGCAGGCATTTTTTTTTTTTTAGGCTACTCAACATTATAAAGTAACTATTTTTTGTGAAAATGGTACATTAAAAAAAAACAAAAAACATCTGCCCTCCCAGCAGTCCCATCCCCCCCCCCCCCCCCATCCTGAAACTGCGACAAGAAACGACTGAAGCGGACGCCCGCAACCGCTGCGCCCGACCGAGCCACCAACAACAGGTGCGCGCCTGCCGGGAGCGCCTCATGGGCAACAGGGATCAACAATACCGAGCTCCACGCCACTTATTTCCCCCTGAAGGTTCGTCAGTGCAACTCACCTCTGAGGCTGTTAAATGTCTGGAGGTGATCAGTCAAACCCGCTAATCGATGCTGGCGGTGGGATCCAGTTTAATTGGGGCTCCTCTTCAGGCTCCGCCGACGCTGTTACCAGTAAATTATCCCTTGACTTTCACGGTGCATTGTGGCCACGGTAAAAGACGTGAGACAGGCTGGTATTTGTCTTTTAACAGCTGAGTTAGACTTCCCCCCCCCCTCCCCTCTTTAACCTCTCCTCAGTGTTTGGAACCTTCTTCCACGTCCTGTCCGCTAACGGTCACAGCCTCAGGAGTCCCACTGAAAAAGATGAACATGTATATATGTACAAAAAAAAAAAAAAAAACAAATCCAAGGACTGAAGATTCACACATAGACACAGTCACACAGAAGTGCCGAGCCTCGGTATGATTGATGAGAGCAGCCCGGTGCCCGGCGGAGACGCTCCGGTCCAAACCGACACGCAACCGAGCAGGGGCGCAGCTGATTGGCTGATGGGTTCACTGTGTCATTTTCAACCGGAGAAACTGGATAGATTTCATTAATATGTTTCATTCACCTCTTTAAATATCTTAGGACTAAGGACTAAGTGTTTATTTTAGTAAGGCCGGGACACCGTTACTATTTTTTAATTGTCAAATAAATGCGGTTAATATAGTTTTATTTCACACAAATCTCATCCATATACTTCAGGACACGTCCTCCTTAATATGATTTGATTGCTTTTAATCCTGTATTATAGCTATTACATGTTTGTAGCAGACAAATGGAAAATATTGTGCAACTTTTTACCCCACTGCCATGAAAAGTTATTACACATACCGGGGTAAGTTGTTACAGTGGGCTTCTTTCTACAGGTGCATCTCACTAAATTAGAACATCATCAAAAAGTTGATTTATTTCAGCAATTCAATTCATAAAATGAAACTCATATTTTATATACAGTATCTCACAAAAGTGAGTCCACCCCTCACATTTTTGTAAATACTTTGTTTTATCTTTTCATGGGACAACACTGACGATATGACACTTTGACACAATGTAAAGTAGTCAGTGTACAGCTTGTATAACAGTGTAAATTTGCTGTCCCCTCAAAATAACTCAGCACACAGCCATTAATGTGGGTTTACTCCGGGGGCTCCGGTTTCCTCCCACAATCCAAAGACATGCATGTTAGGTTAATTGGTTGTTCTCAATTGTCCCTAGATATCTGTTTCCTATAGGCCCTTAGAATAGAGGGTTAGTACTAGTAAAAGCGCTTTGAGTGGTCTTTGTGACTAGAAAAGCGCTATATAAGTGCAGGTTAGTTAGTTAGTTAGTAAACCGCTGGCAACAAAAGTGAGTACATCCCTAAGTGAAAATGTCCAAATTGTCCCCAAAGTGTCAATATTTTGTGTGGCCCCATTATTTTCCAGCACTGTCTGTCATGTGGTTGCCTAGTTGCACACACACAAATGCGTTAATGCGAACCCAAAGTGCAAGTGAAGTAAATGTGTTTATTAAACAAAAGGGAAATAGCATACAAAGTGTCCATGGAAATACAGTTCAGGATGAGTAATAATGGTGAGATGATCGGCTACAAACTCTGTCGGTAGGAGGAGAAATGCCCCACGCGCTCCCAGGTGGGACTGGAGTGGAGAGGAAAGGCAGTAATTAACAATGAGGAAGACTTACATGAATGTTGGAGCGGAACAGGCTCTGGAAACAACGACACCATCTCAGTCCAAAGGAAGGGAAACCAACAATAGTGAGCCTGGACATCAAATGTTGACTGATGCAGACACGAAGAGTGTTCCCACTGCTGCACATAAATACCCCCATAGACTAATGAGCGACAAGTGGAAACAGGTGCTCAGTGGGAGTCTGTGCATGGGTGCGTGTCAGCGTATAAGAGTGAGTGTGTGTGTATGTGCATGTATGAGAGAGTGTGCTTGAGTGCGTGCATGTGTGTGTATGTGTAAGTGAGAAACACCCAGGTAATGGCAATCAGCTGGTGAGTGCCTGGCCGAGAGAGAGAGAGGAGGGAGAGGAGGAGGCATGGCCATAGACTGGCAGAGAGCCAGGCTCAGAGGCTCTAATAACCTGCCAGCTGGAAATAATTAACAACAATCAGGACCTACAGCCACAGATCATGGCCGAGGTTGGAGACATCCACCCGCAGCCCATGACACTGCCTTAATTCTCTTGGGCATGGAGTTCACGAGAGCTTCACAGGTTGCCACTGGAATCCTCTTCCATTCCTCCATGACGACATCACGTAGCTGGTGGATGCTGGAGACCTTGCACTCCTCCACCTTCCGTTTGAGGATGTCCCACAGATGCTCAATAGGGTTTAGGTCTGGAGACATGCTTGGCCAGTCCAACATATTTACCCTCAATTTCTTTAGCAAGGAAGTGGTCATCTTGGAGGTGTGTTTGAGGTCGTTATCATGTTGGAATACTGCCCTGTGGCCCAGTTTCCGAAGGGAAGGGATCATGCTCTGCTTCAGTATGTCACAGTATATGTTGACATTCATGGTTCCCTCAATGAACTGTAGCTCCCCAGTGCCGGCAGTGCTCATGCAGCCCCAAACCATGACACTCCCACCACCATGCTTGACTGTAGGCAAGACACACTTGTCTTTGTACACCTCACCTGGTTGCCACCACACACACTTGACACCATCTGGACCAAATAACTTATCAAATCAAATCAAATCAACCTTTATTGTCATATTGCTGTACATACAACAATAGTGCAGGCAAGATGAAATTGTGTTTCTCACGGCATCCATATAAGTAGAAGAACATGATTTAAGACACACTCACACATATCTTCACCCCCCCACCCCACCACATCTATTTACGCATCCCTGAGACATACTTGAAAAACTAATTAACTACAGTATAATATACAAATAATGTACATAATGTCCGTAGGTGCAGTAGTGTATACGAGAGATTCCGGATCAACTGTTCAGCATCCTAACAGCTTGTGGAAGGAAGCTGTTAATCAGTCTGGTGGTTCTGCCTCTGATGCTCCGGAATCGTTTGCCAGATGGCAGAAGTTCAAAGTGTTTATGCAGAGGGTGAGAACAGTCCTTGACAATGTTCAGTGCCCTGCTCCTACAACGGTTCTGAAAAATTCTTGGACAGAGGGGAGGGAGACTCCAATTACCCTCTCAGCTCCCTTGACTATCCTCTGCAGGGCTTTTTTGTCTGACATACTGCAGCTGGAGTACCATGTAGCAATGTAGTACGTCAGAACACTCTCCACCACACCTCTGTAGAAGGTCCTGAGGATGCAGATGGGGAGAGAGGCCTGTTTGAGTTTCCTCAAGAAGTGCAGTCTCTGCTGGGTCCGCTTCCTGATCCCCAAGGAATTTTTGCTCCAGGTCAGGTCCTGCGAGATCTGCACTCCGAGGAACTTGATGTTCTCCACTCTCTCCACTAAACAGCTGCCGGTGCTGAGGGGGACGTGTTCAGGCTGTGACCGCCGGAAGTTGATAATCATCCCCTTCGTTTTGTCCACGTTGAGCACCAGATTGTTCTCCCTGCACCAGCCCTCCAGGTCTCTCACTTCTTCCCTGTACAGTGATTCCTCATCCCTCTGAGTAAGTCCCACCACCGTGGTGTTGTCTGCAAACTTAATAATCTGGTTCCCCTCGTGTCTGGATACACAGTCATGTGTTAGAAGTGTAAACAACAGTGGACTGAGTATGCAGCCTTGAGGGGATCCGGTGCTCAGCGTGACAGAGTTGGAGATGTTGTTTCCAACCAGGACAGACTGAGGTCTCTCAGTCAGGAAATCCAGGATCCAGAGACATGTGGCGGTGTTCAGACCAAGAAGGAGTAATTTCTCCATCAGTCTCTGGGGAATAATGGTGTTGAATGCTGAACTGAAATCAATGTACAGGAGTCTGGCGTAGGTGTCTTTCTGGTCCAGGTGGGTGATGACAGAGGGCAGGGTGGTGACTATAGCATCCTCTGTGGAGCGGTTTGACTGATATGCAAACTGGAGCGGGTCATGTGATGCAGGGAGGCAGGCTGTAATGTGTGGTTTGACAAGCTGTTCAAAACACTTCATCACAATTGGGCTGCACGGTGGCGTGGGCTGCACGGTGGCGCAGTGGTTAGCACTGCGGCAGCACAGTTTACCCTTGGCCGGGGGATTGTGGGGATCGTGGGATCGTGGGTTCGATCCCAGCCCCCGACCAACAGTGATCTGTGTGGAGTTTGCATGTTCTCCCCGTGTTGCGTGGGTTTACTCCGGGATTTCTCCGGTTTCCTCCCACATGCCAAAAACATGCATGTTAGGTTAATTGGCTGTTCTAAATTGTCCCTAGATATCTGTTTCCTATAGGCCCTTAGAATAGAGGGTTAGTATTAAAGAAAGCGCTTTGAGTGGTCTTTGTGACTAGAAAAGCGCTATATAAGTGCAGGTTAGTTAGTTAGTAATTGGTGTCAGTGCAACAGGACGATAGTCATTCAGACAGGACACAACTGGTTTCTTTGCCACCGGTACTATGATAGAGGTCTTGAAGCATCTGGGAACGATGGCCTGACTCAGGGAGATGTTATAGATGTCAGTCAGTACATCCGCCAACTCGCTCGCGCAGTCTCGGAGCATACGTCCCGGGATGTTGTCCGGACCTGCAGCTTTACGTGGGTTGACTCTGGTTAGGGTCCTCCGTGTGTCCGCTGTGTTGATGGTAAAAGCTGGTCCGACCGATGGTGGGGATGGGCCAGCCCTCCCTCTGATTGTTGAGTTTGATGCTTCAAAATGTGCAAAGAAGTCGTTGAGCCTGTCTGGAAGCAAAGCGTCGTCATCATTGACCCCCTGCCTAGACTTATAGCCCGTCAGTGTCCGAACTCCCTGCCACATCTGCTTGGTGTTCCTAGTGTCACAGAGGTGTCCCTGGATTTTCTCCGCATAGGCGTGCTTCGCCATCTTAAATTCCCTTTGAGAGCGCAGACCTGGCTGAGCGGAGGGTGATCCTGTCCTTCGCTCTGAAGGCTGCATCTCTGGCTGTAAGCAGCGAGCGCACCGCTGCGGTCATCCAGGGCTTATGGTTTCCCCGCATGGTGATGGTCTTCACTGTAGTGACATCCTCTGTGCACTTCGTGATGTAGCTGGTGACCGTTTCAGCATACTCCTCCACATCTGTCTTGTCTTCGTGGGAGGCTGCTATTTTGAAGACCTCCCAGTCTGTGTGCAGAAAACAGTCTTTCAGTGCAGAGGTTGCACTCTCTGGCCAAATCCTGATTTGTTTCACTACTGGCCTGCTGCGCTTCAATAAGGGTTTGTAGGCAGGCACCAGCATCACGGATATGTGGTCAGAAAGGCCGAGGTGGGGGCGGGGTATCACCTTATATGCATCTGTGTTTGTGTACACTAAGTCCAACATATTCTCTCCTCTGGTTTTAAAGTCTACACATTGTTTAAACTTGGGGAGCACAGTCTTTAAGCTGGTGTGGTTAAAATCCCCCGCAACCACCACAAAACTGTCCGGATGTAAAGTTTGGATTTCGCTAATAGCATCGTGCAGTTCCCCGAGCGCCTTCTTAGTGTTAGCGTTAGCGCTCGGCGCTAAGTAAACAGCCGCTACAAACACGTTGCTGAATTCCCTCGGCAGATAAAATGGCCGACAATTTACAATAAGGAACTCCGCCAACGGAGAGCAGTGTTTAGATACTAATGTGGCATTAACACACCAGTTCTTGTTAACATAGATGCATAGCCCACCCCCACGGCTCTTACCGAAGCTCGCCGTTTCTCTGTCTGCTTGGAACACCGTCGTACCTTCCAGTTGAATGGCCTCGTCAGGGATGTTGTCATGGAGCCATGTCTCCGTGAATGCAAGCACACAGCAGTCCCTCCACTCTCTCCGGGTTTCTCTCAGCAGACGCAGCTCATCCAGCTTGTTGTCGAGGGAGCGGACGTTAGAGAGAAGAAGCGATGGTACTGCTGGTCTGGAGGGGTTAGCCTTTAGCCTAGCATGGATCCCGGCCCTTTTTCCACGCTTTTGCTTGCGTTCCCTCCGTCTACGCTTCTACCTCTCCCGGGTAGCTTCCAGCGGGGACTCCGCCAGAATTCCATGCTGGTGTAGAATGTCCAAGTCACAACCGAGCGCCGCAATTCTTGCAGCGTGCAGTACCTTGATGTTTAATAAGGTCTCACGGTTGAAAGTTTTACAGAATGTACGTCTGGGATGATCAAAACACTCAAAACTCTCACACTCACTGATGCCAAGAGGGGCCGCTGCGTCCATGCACGCCGCCGCCATAATAACCATTATCTTGGTCTCATCAAACCACAAGACATGGTTCCAGTAATCCATGTCCTTAGTTTGCTTGTCTTCAGCAAACTGTTTGCAGGCTTTCTTGTGCATCATCTTTAAAAGGGGCTTCCTTCTGGGACGACAGCCATGCAGACCAATTTGACGCAGTGCAGCCTATGGTCTGAGCACTGACAGGCTGACCCCCCACCCCTTCAACCTCTGCAGCAAGGCTGGCAGCACTCATATGTCTATTTTCAAAAGACAACCTCTGGATATGACGCTGAGCACATGCACTCAGCTTCTTTGGTTGACCATGGCGAGGCCTGTTCTGAGTGGAACCTGTCCTGTTTAACCACTGTATGGTCTTGGCCACCATGCTGCAGCTCAGTTTCAGGGTGTTGGCAATCTTTTTATAGCCTAGGCCATCTTTATGTAGAGCAACAATTCTATTTTTCAGATCCTCAGAGAGTTCTTTGCCATGAGGTGCCATGCTGAACTTCCAGTGACCAGTATGAGAGAATGTGAGAATGATAACACCAAATTTAACACACCTGCTCCCCATTCACACCTGAGATCTTGTAACACTAACAAGTCACATGACACCGGAGAGGGAAAATGGCTAATTGGGCACAATTTGGACATTTTCACTTAGGGGTGTACTCACTTTTGTTGCCAGTGGTTTAAATATTAATGGTTGTATGTTGAGTTATTTTGAGGGGACAGCAAATTTACACTGTTATACAAGCTGTACACTGACTACTTTACATTGGATCAAAGTGTCATATCTTCAGTGTTGTCCCATGAAAAGATATAATAAAATATTTACTAAAATGTGAGGGGTGTACTCACTTTTGTGAGATACTGTAGATTCAAGACAGACAGAGTGATATATTTCAAGTGTTTATTTCTTTTAATTTTGATGGTTATGGCTTGCAGCTCATGAAAACCTGAAAATCAGTTTCTCAAAAAATTAGAATATTACATAAGATCAATTATTTAAAAAAATGATTTTTTTTTTTTAAATAGAATTGTTGGCCGACTAAAAGTATTTCCATGCACACACTCAATACTTGGTCAAGGCTCTTCACTGCATCACTCTTTACTGCATCACTGTGGTATGGCATGAAAGGTGATCAGCCTGTGTTACTGCTGAGGTGTTATGAAGGCCCAGGTTGCTTTGATAGCAGCCTTCAGCTCATCTGCATTGTTGGGCCTGGTGTCTCTCATCTCCTTGTTGACGATACTTCGTACATTCTGTATGGAGTTTGGGTCAGAGTTTGCTGGCCAGTAAAATATGGTGATACCATGGTCATTAAACCAGGCTTTGATACTTTTGGCAGTAGTGTGGGCAGGTGCCAAGTCCTGCTGGAAAATGAAATCAGCATCTCCATCAACCTTGTCAGCAGAGGGAAGCATGAAGTGCTCTAAAATGTCTTGGTAGACAGCTGCATTGACTTTGGACTTGATAAAACACAGTGGACTAACACCAGCAGATGACATTCTCCCCAAATCAGGTGCCAAGTCCCGTCACTTGGAAATCAAGGTCCCAGAGTCTGGAGGAAGAGGAACAGGCACAGAATCCAAGTTGCTTGAGGTCCAGTGTGAAATTTCCACAGTCAATGATGATATGTGGAGCCATGCCATCGGCTGGTGTTTTTTCACTGTGTTTAATCAAGTCTAATATCAGTGCAGCTATCTAACAGGAAATTTTAGAGCACTTCATGCTTCCCTCTGCTGACAAGCTTTATGGAGATGCTGATTTCATTTTCCAGTAGGACATGACATCTGCCCACACTGCCAAAAGTACAAATACCTGGTTTAATGACCATGGTATCGCTGTGCTTGATTAGTCAGCAAACTCTCTTCACCTAAATCCTATAGAGAATCTATGGTGTATTGTCAAGAGGAAGATGAAATACACCAGATCCAATAATGCAGATGAGCTGAAGGCCGCTATCAAAGCAACTTGGGCTTCCATAACACCTCAGCAGTAACACAGGCTGATCGCCTCCATGCCATGCTGCACTGATGCAATAATTATGCAAAAGGAGCCTTGACCAAGTACTGAGTGTGTACATGGACATACTTTTCAGTCGGCCAACATTTCTATTAAAAATCTTTTTTTTTAATTAATTTTGTGTAATATTCAAATTTTTTGAGAAACTGAATTTGGGGTTTTCATGAGCTATAAGCCATAACCATCAAAATTAAAAGAAATAAACACTTGAAATATTTCACTGTGTGTAACGAATCTATATAATATATGAGTTTCACTTTTTGAATTGAATTACTGAAATAAATCAACTTTTCAATGACATTCTAATTTAATGAGATGTGCAGCGCGGTAGTGGAGTGGTTAGCACTGCGGCAGCACAGCAACTCACCCTTGGCTGGGGGATCCTGGGTTCAGTCCCAGCCCCCGACCAACAGTGATCTGTGTGGAGTTTGCATGTTCTCCCCGTGTCTGCGTGGGTTTACTCCGGGATTTCTCCAGTTTCCTCCCACATGCCAAAAAAAACATGCAAGCTAGGTTAATTGGCATCAAACTGGGGATTCTAAATTGTCCTTAGGTATGACTGTGAGAGTGAATGGTTGTCTGTCTCTCTGTATTGGCCCTGCGATGGACTGGCGATCTGTCCAGGGTGTACCCTGCCTCTCCCCAAAGATGCTGGGATAGGCTCCAGCCCCCCTGCGACCCGGAAAGGATTAAGAGGAAGAAGATGGATGGATGGATGGATGGATGGATGGATGGATGGATGGATGGATGGCACCTGTATTTTTATTACCTCCACCGAGGAAGGAGGTAATGTTTTTGGAAGCGTTAGTTGGTTGGTTGGTTGGTTGGTTTGCCTGTCTTCCTGTTAGCAACATTACTCCAAAAGTTATGAATGGATTTTGATGAAATTTTCAGGAAAGGTGTGTAGTGGCACGTGGACCAGGTGATTAGATTTTAGTGGTGATCCAGATCACGATCTGGATCCAGGAAAACATAACACTTGTACTTTTGCACCATCATTTATATCTGAAATAAAATGTGAATGCTGCTGATTAAATGTGTTCTTGTGTTCAGACACAAGAGGACAACTGCATTTGCTCTAATGGAATTTATAGAAAAAATATCAACTGCTGTCGAAAATAAAGAGTATTCAATTGGGATATTCCTGGATCTTAAAAAAGTATTTGAAACAGTGGATCATACTTTATTATTAAAGAAACTACAAAATTATGGTATTAGGGTGGTAGTGCTGTCCTGGTTATGTAGTTACTTAAAGAACAAATATCAGTGTGTTGGTAGCAAAAACTCACATTTACTGAAGGTTACTTGTGGAGTCCCCCAGGGTTCAGTTTTGGGGCCATTGTTGTTCAATATGTATATAAATGATATATGTAAAGTTTCGGAAAACATGGATTTAATATTGTTTGCCGATGACACTAATTTATTATGCAGTGGAAGCAATTTGGAACAGCTTTTGGATATACTCAGAAAGGAATTAGGAAAGCTTAAACTGTGGTTTGATTCAAACAAATTAACGCTCAATTTAAGTAAGACAAAATTTATAGTTTTTAACAACCATCACAACAACTCAGTATCTAAACTCAGTGTAAATGGTGATTGAAAGGGTATCCGAAACTAAATTTCTTGGAGTAAGGATTGATAATAAACCCACACTATATACTTTGTATCATTCATTAATACTCCCTTACATGACATATTGTACTGAAGTATGGGGAAATACATGTAAAACAAACATATATCCAATCTTTATGCTTCAGGAGAGAGCTATTAGAATAATAAACAAAGCTGCTTACAGGGAACCAACAAACCCACTTTTTATTCAATTAAAAGCTCTCAAGCTGAAAGATCTGGTTGACTTTAAAACTGTAGTAATAATGTTTAAAGTGAAGAGTCTATCACTGCCCACAAATATCCAAAAGTTGTTCCAAATAAGGGAGAAACAATATCATTTTAGAGGAACATGTATATTTCAAAAACCTTCAGTGAGAACTACCACCAAGCAACACTGTGTCTCAGTGCAAGGAGTTAGATTGTGGAATGCTTTTGGACCTGAATTAAAATCATGTACAACGCTTGGACAATTTAAACAAAAACTAAAGGAAGAAATACTCCAAACATATATACAAGATGACATGCAAAATCACATAAGGATTATCATATTCAGTCTGTGTTGTGTTGTTGCTTAGATTTTTGTCACGTTTTGTCTTAGCTTTGTTCTGAATTGTAATCGCTCTCGTTTTGTTTTTCTTTTGAATTCTTGGATGGAATATGGGTGGGCAATATAAGCTGCGGCTTCAGCCATCACCCATTTCGGATAACTTATGTTGAACTGTATAATCAGAGGAGTTATTGTTTAATTTGACCTTGTAAGATGTTTTTTTTCTTTCCTCTTTGTTATATTATTCTGTTCCTTTCTTTTAATCTTTACTTTTAATCTATCCAAAATAAAGATTCATTCATTCATTCAAATATGGCTGAAATCAAAATATTGCTTGAAATAGAGGGAAAGGTGCACAAACTGATAGAAAAATTCCATATTATCCATTTTATTATTATTATTAATATTATACAATTATTATTTTGTATCATGCCTTTTCTATTTCATGTCTGATGTTTATATGTGCATTCCATGTAGAATAAGTTCATATATTCCTTTGTATTATTCTTTCATGTCTGTGAGCAATTATTGTCTAATTGTGGCCTTCAGAGGATGTGTGTGAGACTGAGGGTCAGACGTCTACACTGATAATGTCTTTGGTATGCCCTGCTCTTCTGTGTCCGAGGAATGTGCTGAAACTTCAAGTTCATGTAGATTAGGCTTATAGACAATCTGTCTGTCTCCGAAATGTCCCTGGATGGTTCTGCAGATAGCTCTCCCCCTTCTTTCAGCCTCCTCCTCCTCCTTGTTTACCCATAGTTATAAATACTGAGCTTAGAGAATGTTTGTTCAGAGACTTTGGTGACAGCATGCTGTAGGCCACGCTCTGTAGTCTCTCCCTCAAATGGCCATTGAGGTGAATAAATGTACATAAATCCAACTTTCCGCCTAATTCTTTGACTTTGAATAATTTAAGCTCAAAGATATTCTAACATTTTGGTGCTCTGAACAGCGGATCCACATATCTCCGTCTTTCCAGCACCTCTGCTTGATTTCATCAAGTGCACAGCTGATAAAAGACCTTCCCAGGCTGAGTAAAAAAGGCTCAGTGTTACTGCAGTGAAGGCATTTCAGACCGGGGCGCTGGAACTGACTGGGTGACGGATCTGAGAATCCTACAGGCAGCTTGGATGAAAGTACGTACATTTGTTGTTGTTGTTTATGGATAAAAGATAGTGAGATTGCCCGGACCGATAATACATTGCAGAAACTGAAGGGGTGAAACTGGCGGCCAGATTGCTGGGTTATTTTTACCCACAGTGAGCAATATCGTAATAATCTGTTGGGAGGAACAAGGTTTTTCCTGTGCAAACGGTGACCGTTATCGCAAGATCTGGGGTGATTCTTAGAAATCTGCCGCTCTCTACGCCCTGTTAAGTGCAGTGGAGGTCGCGGAAGTTGCGTGCAAGTAGGAAAGATTCGTGCCCCTAGACACGACTGCTTTATTGCTTAAAAACTAAGCTCTCACCATATCGTTGGGGGGGTTACGTGACCCAAAAAAGTAGATTCTCAGGGACAGATTCATGCCTTTTGGCCACATCTGCTTATTGTCCAGGTGTCTGGGCCTTCAGCATTTGTGGAAAGGTTACGTGACCCTGAAGAAAAAAAAAAAGTTTTTTTTCGTGGAAGATTCGTGCCCTTACCAGATCTGCTTATCGTCCATGGGACTTCCCCCACTACGGTGAGCTATTGCAAGATGCCGGGGAAGGAGGTCTTACTTTGGGCTTTCAGCACACAGCAGAGGGGTTAATGTGACCATTGAAATATTTTATTTTGAGAATTTGTTGAAAGCACTAGATAAAGGTTACTGCAGTCTGGTTTGTTTTGTCTCTGTGTAATCTGCTATGGTGTAAAAAAGTGAGTTCTCCGTGGAGGCGGAAAGAGCAGGTTGTAAAATTGTTGTTTGTGATTTTTTCTGGTATTTATGAATTTTAAGCAAAAGGAGTCAACTAGTGTTGTGTGTGTGTCACAGCAGTGTAGAAAAAATGGAAGGACCTTCACGCTGCAGTAACAGTATATGTGTGTATGTCCGACCTTGTGGAGATAACGGAGTAAGGAGCATTTCTGTGTGGGCCCTGTGTGTGTCTGTCTGTGTGTGTGTGTGTGAGGGGGAAAAAAAGAGAATGAAAAAACACAGGGTGTGTGGGTGCTGACCTGTGTGACAGGGGAGTAAAAGAGAAGTAATCTATATATGGGTATTTTTGCAAAGTTTTGGGGGTTTACTTTTTCAATCTAACTTTGTGGGTTTTTAACTCTAATGTTGCATACATGATGAACTATTTACATATTTTTTAAAGCCAATTTTTTGGCCTATCACTGACTTTTATTGACTCAGTTGCCTTATTTCTCTGACTGAAGCATAACAGTGAACTTTATAGGGAAAAAGGACGCAGGACTAATAATTTCCCCGCTGTGGCCAAAACAACCAGCCTCTGGGACCCGGCCTTGCCACTGTCCATACCTCCCTCGATGTGACCACAGGTGCATAGAACACTAAGTTAAGTACAAATGCTTGCATCTTAATCAATGCTACCAGCATGACAATGATGAAATTAATTGAATATTACAATATCATGCTGTCACTTGATAATGCCTAATCACTGAAGGCTTTGTGTACACATTATATTACATGATTCAAATAGTTGTGTATAGCTTGTGTCAGACTGACCTAGATAAGAACAGACAGAATCAGCCTTCAAAGGGGGGGGGGGGGGGAACATACAGGCCACAGATTGTAGTCCTGTGCCATAAATTCCTGAAAACAGAGATTAGGTCAGCTCTTGCAGTTATTAATTCTAACTGCTGCATTGGTTTAAGGCTTCTAATATATGACATTGTTTTGTTTAAATATAATCCTAAACTAGTGATTACCCATGTCAATTAGTAAAACATTTACTGATTCACAGAATATTTAGCGAATACTTGTTGTGAATAGCCAACTCACATTCAAATTGTGGAAGCTTTAGGTGTGATTTAAAGGTTTTTCTGCTATTCTTCATTTTTCGTTTTTCAACAGGAAAGGGAAAGCATTCACAAAATTTTTTTTTTAGCTTTCACCAGGAATTAGATTTGCCAAATTAACAAGGAATCATAACATCACCATTACCTTTCAATTTAATAAATCCTTGGTGACATATGCAATACGTAATAAAATAATTTTTAAAAAAAACAATAATTCACTTGGGTTTCTTAACATTACAAGTTATAATAAACAACTGGGATAAACATTTAAGGGACACAAAACTAATGATGATCACTGGAACATTAGTATAATCAATTTATGAGGTGATAAAATTTGCACTCCTGTTGATGTAAACACTGATGTGCCGACTGGGAAGCCGTGAGGCTTTCCCCAAATTTTTCTTTGCAGGATGGCACCGAGATTTGATCTTTGTGGGAGATGGAGGGAGGTCAGACAGTGAGTGTGTAGGTGATGGGTTCATTGGCTGGAAGGGGCGACAGTGACCACAGGGGGAAAGGACCTCTCAGTTGACAAGCATTTTTTGAAGCTAAGTAGAACAAATGACATTGCAAATGACATAAAGCATAACAATTTGAATGACTCTGACTTTAAAAATGTAGTGTTCATATGACTTCACACTGCAAGATACATCTGATGCCACTCACCACATAATGGTGTGACAATATCACATTACAGAAATGTGACAGTAATAAGAAATGTGTTTTCCCGGTGCTCAGCCGTGGCCGAGCTGGGCCTCGGGACTATAGTCCACCCCATAATTTACCAAGGAATATATAAAATGAGGCATTCCTTGTACAAAATTAAGCCAAATTCTAGTTAGGCAATATGCCCACCTTTCCATTGACTGAAGGAGTGTGACACAACCTTTCACAAGGATTCACTTACACAAATTCAACCTGTCTGTGTTCAATTGGACAAACCGATCTTCGATATCACTGTTAAATCATATCAAATCTGCACAGCTATATTGCTTTTTCCTGAAATGGAATTTGTAAATTAGTTCAAGAGACAACACAAGAGAAGCCATGATTATTGAAACCTCATTTTGAAGGAGCTATACTACTCACAAATTTTCATCTAAATTAACTGTGTGCAATACATAATAAGTGGTAACACGCTTCCTTCTGGTAAAAAGACACTACCCATCAAGCAAACACCCTGTAACTTTGATGCATGTGCGTCTCCATTCACCAAGGGGGGGGGGGGATTAATTAGAAAAATAATTAGAAAAATCCTCAGAAAAATAGATAATACGTTAAAAAAAATTATCAATAAATGATCAATAATGAAGAGAAAAATATAAATGAAACCATTTGGCAATGAAATCA
This sequence comes from Pholidichthys leucotaenia, assembly GCA_020510985.1. Lineage (NCBI taxonomy): Eukaryota > Metazoa > Chordata > Actinopteri > Cichliformes > Pholidichthyidae > Pholidichthys > Pholidichthys leucotaenia. Next base: position 283,562,896 of record CM035847.1, on the reverse strand, counting down.
CAACATTCAATAGGAGAAGTTAAAAGTTACATCAATAAATTTCCAGATATTTAAGAAAATATCTGCAGGTTGTAAAAACAAAAAAGGAATATCATGTTTATAAGAAACAAGGTAAACTGATAAGGAAGAAGGAAACTATGCAAATTTATGAGACAAGTTCCAAAAGTCTAAAAAAGGTCCAATTTATGCTGAATTTATGTTTACTGTGGGACTTGATTTAGAATCTACTACAAAGACAATACAGATTCTTACTCAATTAAGGGATCAATGCTTTAGGGAGCTCAAAGAAAAATAATTTGATCCTCCCTGCATAAACTTAGTTTTTTCAAAACCCTTGCATGAGTCTCATTGAGCTAAATAAGAGTGGAGGTAAAAATGTTTAGAAACTATTCACACACTTATTGAATATACAAAGACTTTCCCCTACACTAACTTAAATACTGCTATGCTGACACTGAAACCCTTAAGTGGAACAATACCAAGATTTAAAATAGCTGAAATGATTTACTTAAATAATGGAGAACATTTAATGGAATACACTTTGTAAATCAAATCATGTCACATTTAAGTGCAGTTCCTAAATTATTAGTACCAAATATTTACTGAGGAAACCATTTAGCTTACCATGAACAATCTACAGGATCAGTATAATACACAAATAAGGAAAATAGGGAAATTGTGAATGACAAACCCTATTATTAAAGCCATTTAACTTAGGTGATGAGGAACATGCAAAGGATGACAACTGATAGTGATGTTATCCATGGTGCCCTTCCCAGGAGGGACCATGTGACAAAGGAACCGTGGGAGGTGCATCCATCTCTTGGGCAAACCAGGGGATCTGGTCATCAAAGGAAACTGGACCAAAACTCCCTGGCAAGGACAGCACAAAGGTTATCCTGCTGACCTAAACAGCCACGGAAAATGAAGGATGTGGCACTTGGGTGCATCTAACGTCTACTCCACTTGAAATCCTCAGCAAGAGACTGTTTAATTTAAATTGTATGCTTATTTTTTTTTTAAAAAAGACAACAAATGACTGTTTAACTGTTTCTCTATGCAAGTGTCAACTGATGGCATTTGCGTCCAGTAACGACCTCTGCTAATAGAGAAGCAGGCTGTTTCTTTATCATGACAAAGGGAAAAAAACAAGGAAAAGAAAAGTGTGGTTAGTGTTGTTACCTTATCATCCTCATCATCCTCTAGTAATACTTAATATTGGTTATTAAGTTGTCCCATTGCTTCTACACTGTAGAGAATGTTTACTCCTTAATAACATTAATAGTTGGACAAAATATCTTTTATTGCTAAAATAATGCAGCTACTACAGGCTGTTTGTTTTTTTAAGAGAGAGGCCATATACAGAAATAACAGCAAACTTCATTTTGAATCACACCTGACACAACACATCACTCCACTGATTAGAAACATGATGACACTCCTTACTCTGTGAATGCAAGGTTATTTCATCAGGGAACTCCTCTTTTTGAAGTGGTGATGTCCCCTGTCCAACAGCTTAACACTGTCTGAGTATGCAATGGCTTACAGTGCGTCTCTCCCCTGTACTGCTACTCTGCTTGACCAACGAAGCGAGCAAGTGTTATACTAAGGATCTACATTGTCAAAGGTCATTGGGTCACTGGGTATATTCGCATTTGGCCAGGACTCGGCAGATCTGTGCACCCCGTTTTGACAACTGACCGTACTTTCATCATGTCGGCAGGGCAGGTGAGTAGGGTGAAGAGAGATGCTATTCTACCACTTGATGCCATTTATGAAGCATGAATGCAATTTCAGATGGAAAGTACAGGAGTGAGGGTTTTGTTCATTGTTTCTTTGAGTGAGAGTGGAAACAAAATACCTTAGGGATTAAAACACTTAATTGTAGACTAGAATCATTTACAAAATTATAACAGAGGATACACACAGCTTCATTGCTTTGCAGGCAATGATAACCAAACTAATTGAGTTAGTGTTTCTCTTCATGGAGAAGTCTCATCATAAACTTGGTAATGATTTTGTAATGGTAACTTCGGACTTTTCTTGTGTGAGTCCTTAATATGATGATAAGGCTGGTTATTGTAAACTTAGTAATATGTCTTCACACAACTGCTGCAGATGAGGAGGATGGTGAAAGGGATCGTACTAAGGAGCTTGAAGGATGCAATATGGTTTAAGGCTGTTTTCGAGTGCTTTCATATTATTTTCTATGTTCTTATTTGACACTGTCTGAGATTAATTTTGATCACATTGCACATACTCACCCTTAATGATATGTTCTGCATACATTTTTAACTTGTAGACACACAACAGCATGTAAATTCTTACACATATCCTTATATTAATTCATTCACTTTATTTTATTACTAGTTTTATTTTTCTTTTAATCATGATGTTTTATTAAGCATCAGGGGGATATGATAGAAAAATTCCATATTATCCATTTTATTATTATTATTAATATTATATAATTATTATTATTTTGTATCATGCCTTTTCTATTTCATGTCTGATGTTTATACAGTATGTGCATTCCATGTAGAATAAGTTCATATATTCCTTTGTATTATTCTTTCATGCCTGTAAGCAATTATTGGCTAACTGTGGCCTTCAGAGGATGTGTGTGAGACTGAGGGTCAGACGTCTACACTGATAATGTCTTTGGTATGCCCTGCTCTTCTGTGTCCAAGGAATGTGCTGAAACTTCAAGTTCATGTAGATTAGGTTTATAGACACTCTGTCTGTCTCCGAAATGTCCCTGGATGGTTCTGCAGATAGCGCTCCCCCTTATTTCCTCCTCCTCCTCCTTGTTTACCCATAGTTATAAATACTGAGCTTAGAGAATGTTTGTTCAGAGACTTTGGTGACAGTGTGCTGTAGGCCACGCTCTGTAGTCTCTCCCTCAAATGGCCATTGAGGTGAATAAATGTACATAAATCCAACTTTCCACCAAATTCTTTGACTTTGAATAATTTAAGCTCAAAATTATTCTGACACAAACTCATGGTGGAATTTTAACACCATGGGCCGTATTACAACGACAGGGTTGGTTAGTCAGTTGTCAGTGATGCAGAACACACTAATGGTTGTTTCCAAGTTCATTTCCTTTTCACAACGGCATAAAAACAAACTTTCCGCCGGAGCATGAGGCAAAAAGCCGGTCTAATCATTCAGAGATGTGTTTTGGATAATCCAATCCAAAGCGCTCCTTCCCCTCCCTTTAATGCAAAGAGGCACATTATCTTAAGTGAACTGTCATCAAGACGTTTAAGACAGGTTTTGCACTGACCAAAGCTCGTGTGTGTGAGCCAAAATGCATGCAATAGTAATGCCACTTGGTAATAAGGAAGACATCAATCACAGTTGATGCTCAGTTAGTCATCTCAGAAAGAACAAATGGTGAAGAATGGGATGAAAAATCAGCTAAATGGTTTAATGTAGCGCGCACAAATGCACCACACAGACATGAATCGGTTTGGCACTTAACCCTTTGCACTCTGGTCAATTTCCCTAAAAACGCCTAAAAATAACGTACCCAAAGTAAATCAAAAGCTGTTCAACCCTTTGCAGCATCTTCATGGGGTTGGTCTCATTTAAAAGGAAACACTTTGAATTTTTTGGCAAAACAGTCATAATCTCTCTAAGTGCTCCTGCCACTGAGTAACAGTCATCTAAACATACTGAACTTGAAGAAAATAAAGTTTGCCTGGGTGTTTTTTTTAGATACAAAAGCTTGCAAATAACACACAGCTGTCAGATACTGGCTGGAAAATGCAACAGAAATGTAGAACCAAGTGTTATCAAGCTGAGGTCAAACAAGCCCCGCACACACAAAGAAGCATGCCACATAAAAAAATGTGTGGCCTTTTTTTCATCCATCCATCCATCCATCTTCTACCGCTTTTCCGGAGGTCCGGGTCGCGGAGGCAGCAGTTCAAGCAGAGAAGCCCAGACTTCCCTCTCCCCAGCCACCTGCTCCAGCTCTTCAGAGGGGATACCAAGGCGTTCCCAGACTAGCTGGGAGACATAGTCTCTCCACCGAGTCCTGGGTCTGCCCCGGGGTCTCCTCCCAGTGGGACGTGCCTGAAACACCTCAAGTGGGAGACGTCCAGGAGGCATCCTAATCAGATGCCCATACCACCTCAACTGACTCCTTTCAATGTGGAGGAGCAGCGGTTCTACTCTGAGCCTCTCCCGGATGACTGAGCTCCTCACCCTATCTCTGAGGGTGAGTCCAGCAATCCTACGGAGAAAGCTCATTTCAGCCGCTTGTATCCGCGATCTCGTTCTTTCGGTCATTACCCAAAGCTCGTGACCATAGGTGAGAGTAGGAACGTAGATTGACTGGTAAATCGACAGCTTTGCCTTAGAACTAAGCTCCCTCTTCACCACAACAGACCGGTACAACGTCCGCATCACTGCAGAGGCTGCTCCAATCCGTCTGTCGATCTCTCGCTCCATTTTCCCCTCACTCGTGACCAAGACCCCAAGATACTTAAACTCCTCCACTTGGGGCAGGAGCCTGTCCCCAACCCGGAGAGGACAATCCACCTTTTTCCGGCTGAGGACCATGGACTCGGACTTGGAGGTGCTGATTCTCATCCCAGCCGCTTCACACTCAGCGGCAAACCGTCCCAGCAAGAGCTGTAGGTCATTGCTGGATGAAGCCAACAGGACAACATCATCTGCAAACAACAGAGATGAGATCCTGTGGTCACCAAGCATGACACCCTCCATTCCCTGGCTGCGCCTAGAAATCCTGTCCATAAAAATTATGAACAGGACCGGTGACAAAGGGCAGCCCTGGCGGAGTCCAACTCTCACTGGGAATGACTCCGACCGAGTGTTGGCAATACGAACTAAACTCTCACAACGGTCGTACAGAGACCGAATAGCTCGTAACAACAAGCCCGATACCCCATACTCCCGAAGCACCCCCCACAAAAATCCACGAGGGACGCGGTCAAATGCCTTCTCCAAGTCCACAAAACACATGTAAACTGGTTGGGCAAACTCCCACGAACCCTCAAGAATTCTCGAGAGGGTAAAGAGCTGGTCCGATGTGCCACGGCCAGGACGAAAACCACATTGCTCCTCCTGAATCCGAGGTTCGACCAACGGCCGGACTCTCCTCTCCAGTACCTTGGCATAGACCTTCCCAGGGAGGCTGAGGAGTGTGATCCCTCTAAAGTTGGAGCACACCCTCCGGTCCCCTTTTTTGAAGAGAGGAACCACCACCCCGGTTTGCCATGCCAAAGGCACTGCCCCCGACCTCCACGCAATGTTGCAGAGGCGTGTCAACCATGACAACCCAACAACATCCAGGGCCTTGAGGTACTCGGGGCGAATCTCGTCCACCCCCGGGGCCCGGCCACCAAGGAGATTTTTAACCACCTTGGCGACCTCAGCCCCTGTGATAGGCGAGTCATCCCCCTTGTCCCCAAACCCTGCTTCCTCTGTGGAAGGCGTATCAGTGGGATTGAGGAGATCCTCGAAGTATTCCTTCCACCGCCCGACGATATCCCCAGTTGAAGTCAACAGTGTCCCATCCGCACCATACACAGTGTGGACGGGGAGCTGCTTTCCCCTCCTGAGCCGCCGAACAGTTTGCCAGAATCTCTTTGAAGCCGACCGAAAGTCTTGTTCCATGGCCTCACCGAACTCCTCCCATACTCCTCCCTGCCTTTTTTTTACAAGAAAAAATAACCTACAGTGCAATAAAAATTATATTAAAATATCTGCAATGTAGAGGATAACAACTCCCCCCTACCCCCCACCCCCGCTACAAAGGAGCTTGGCGCACAAAAAAACAGTCCGTCAACGGTCCGTCATGTGGCGATGACGCACCGTTGTAATTTACCAATCGGTCAAAAGTCATTTTTATTACTATTTTCAGTGATAAAGAATAATTTAGCTTATAACACTTACCTGTCCACAACAACAGTGTCGTTGGCGAACATCTGTTCCTCATTGTCAGACGAACATGACGCTGGTCCGCTTGTTACGACTCGTGGTTCTAGTCATGCGACCCGGTCAAACAATGATTCCATGATTGCGGTTTTGGCAAACGATTTTTCAAAACAAATAAGAACAGTAGTAATAAAAAAAGACTGGCGAACGCTACCGTTACACACAGCAGCTTACACAAAACAGATTTTACGCACGGGACGCACGCTTTCAATCGTTGAACTTCTCTGCTTCAATTGGCTCGTTGTATTCGCAGTCGTTGGTAGGCGGGTCCTTCTTGCTAGGTTTTCAGTCATTGGTTCTTCAAGGTTTCAGAAACCCAATTCAAGGCTCTTATTAGTCGAATGAGAGGTCAATCAAATCTAAACCAATCAAAACACTCCTTTGGCTTTCTGTTCGCAGTTGTCTGTACTGGAAGAATGGAAATGCAGCTTTTTTTTTCAGTGCGCACTGTGCGTCTCAGTGCGCACTAGGACGCACTAGGACGCAGAGACGTGACCGCCCGCGGTATCCCGGAGTGCAAGAGGTTAAGGAAAAGAGGATAATGTCTGTGCAAACTTTCATTAACAGATGGAGGAAAAGAGATCTGATGTGGCTTCCCATCCGCCGCGACCCCAGCCATGAAGCAAGCCCGCTTTTGGTGGCTTCTGTTGGCCCCTGACAGGTGGCGGTCAGGGGCTTGCTGGTGGAGAACTGCAACCCTTGGCGCACTGCGGTGGCCAGGCAGATGCGTGGATGCATCTCCTGTCCCTGTGGGGAATTACAGTGAAAAGCAAAATGTTGCACTCCTTGTTCATTCATTCATTCTCCTAAAAAAATCCAACATTAATGCATAATCTATAGACTCCAATGGTAAGTCCGCAATTAAAATGAGAGTGCGGATGGAATAAAAAATCTAGTGTGTGATCATCATATAATTAAAATGACGGGCATATAATGACATATGATGACTATTACAACTCTCTCCATTAAAATAGAAAAACCCAGCAGATGCTGTTTCCTCATGAGCTCTGGAGCTACATTTCAAAACATGCCACTGAAGTATCATTAAACAATGTGCATCTGATGATAGTCCTCCTTTTTCCTGATCAAAAGCAGATTCTCATAGAATGCACTATAATAGGCAATGCACATTAGATTGTATACTGCCACACCTCTTTGAAATGAGGCTCCTCCTCCCAGCGCATAGCAAGTGCACTGTCTACTGGTAATCAGGAACAGCTCAGACGTTGTTGGATCGTCACTTCCTTGTGGTAACGTATCGTCACTTCCTGTTTTGCTGTCTCCCTGTGTGGTTTGCCTGTGTGGTTGCTCTCCAGACACTAGCTATGGCTACTAGCTCTCTTTCCTCGTCTCCGCTGGTGTGCTCTCTCTGTCAGATGTTTAGCTACACCTCTGCCTCTTTTAGTGATAACGGTAAATGTAATAAATGTTGTCTTTTTGAGGCGCTCGAGGCGAGGTTGTCTGATTTGGAATCCCGGCTCCGCTGCATTGAAACACCGTCTGCGCCAGTTAATCTTGACGGACGCCCATTAGCTGCAGCGGAGCTAGCTAGCTTAGGCCCCCCTGTCAGCGGTCCCTCGGCTCTCCTCAGCAGCGAGGAGACTGGGTGGGTGACGGTGAGAAGGAAGCCTAGTCGCAAAGCCCCGGTTCACCACCAACCTGTTCACATTTCTAATCGTTTTTCCCCGCTCAGCGACACACCCGCTGAGGAAAAAACTCTGATCATTGGCGACTCTATAGTCAGAAACGTGAACCTAGAGACTCCAGCGGCCATAGTCAAATGCATTCCTGGGGCCAGAGCAGGCGACATCGAGTCAAATTTGAAAATGCTGGCTAAAAGTAACTGTAAATATTCCACAATTGTTATTCACGCCGGCATTAATGACATCCGTCTCCGGCAGTCGGAAGTCACGAAACTTAGATAGATAGATAGATAGTTTATTTCAAACACAAAAATATAACAAATACAAGCAAATGGCAAATGCAATAAAGTAACATTATACACTGTTCGAAAGGGAGAAGGAAGAAGTGAACACTTATTAATTCCATCTCCTCTTTTCCATAGATACACCCATGTGAATTTTATACAAATTACCACCTTTAAGACCCCAAGTAAACAATTTACTGTATTTTTTACAAATCAACATTAACACCCATCCATTCTAACATACAATGATGTCCATACAACAAAACCAGCCTCAAACAACACAGATATACACAGTGCTGTCCCACCCACCATTCCATAGTGTCCCATAATATCCCAGAGTGAACATAATGAATCGTACATATAACTACTACCCTTCTAACATATACCCTTTCAGCAAATGATGCTTATACCTCTTTTTGAATTGATTTCTGTTTGTACATAGTTTCAGTTCCGGCTCTAGACTGTTCCACAAATCCACCCCACAGACAGATATGCACATACTTTTCTTGGTAGTACGTATCTTGGGTTTTGTAAAGTTTAAGTCTCCCCTCAAATTATGATCATTGTCTCTTTTTTTAAATATTTTTTGTATATTAGTTGGTAGTTGATTATTAATTGCCCTGTACATTACTTGTGCTGTCTTAAATTTAACTAAATCGATTAACTTTATGACATGTGACTTTAAGAACAACGAATTGGTATGGTCTCTATATCCTGCGTTGTTTATTATCCTTATAGCTCTTTTTTGTAATGTGCATATTGACTGTAGGTTGGTTTTGTAGGTGTTTCCCCAGACTTCTACACAGTAGTTAAGATAAGGTAAAAACAGTGAATTGTACAATAAGACCAATGATTTATAGTCCAAGAAGTGTCTCGTCTTCCCCAGTATGCCTATACATTTTGCTAATTTGGCCCGGATGTGACTGATGTGAGGTTTCCAGCAGATTTTATTGTCAAGCGTCACCCCCAGGAACTTATTTTCCTGTACCGTTTCTATTCTGGTATCATCTATCGTTACCATTATTTCATGATTTATTTTATAATTTCCAAACAACATAATCTTTGGGTTTTTTTAGATTTAGAGATCATTTATTTTTGTTGAACCACTGCGTTAATTTTTTCATTTCAGTTGTGACCACCTCTAAAACCTGCTTTGTGTCATCCGCAAACAAAATAAATTTCAGAATTTTTGATACTTGGCATATGTCATTTATATATAAAATAAAGAGTTTGGGTCCCAAAACTGACCCCTGGGGCACACCACAAGTGATGTCCATGAAGGGTGATTTGTGCTCTCCAATTTGTACAAATTGTTGTCTGTTACTTAAATAACTTTCCACCCAACTCAGTCCAACCCCTCTTATCCCATACCTTTCCAGTTTCCTTAGTAGTATTCTGTGGTCAATGGTGTCAAAAGCTTTCTTTAAATCTATGAATACTCCTACAGCAACATTTTTTTTTATCTATACAACTAGTAATTTCTTCTATAAGTTCGATCAGTGCCAAAGATGTAGATTTATCTGCTCTAAAACCATACTGGCTATCTGTGTCATATCCGGCTCTAGGGAGCCGGGCAATCAGAGCCAGGGGCAAGCCAGTGAGTCGTGATATTTTATTCAGGGTAAAGGGGAAGGGATGAGGAGAGCACAGATACTCATGCAGAGGTACACTCACAGGTTGCACAGCGCAGAGGTAAGCAGCTCGTACCGGACGTGGGGGTAACAAGACGTACATACTCACAGCGGGATACAAACACAGGAATGCTGCAAGAGGAGTATAAGCTGACACCAGACGAAGGGGCTTCAGCTTAGCAATGTGTTTATGTCGCAGCCCCGAGTCATCGAGGCTGCTCCTATTTATCCTCATTGGCAGCACCCCAGCTGATGAAGACTAATTGGCCCCAGCCGTCCATAATGCTGCCAGCTGGGGGCCAGCTGAGATGCTGCTCAATGGGAAGCAGGGATGAGGGAAAACATGGGCTGAGTGCCGAGATGGCATCTCAACCCATGGTGACAGAGCCCCTCCCTCAAGGTCGGGCTCCTGAACGACCAGGAACATCCCAGCCCCCCCCCCCCCCCCACCTAGGGTGGGAGGAAGGGAGGCGGACCGGAGGGGAAGAAGCCAAGGGAAGGACAACACCAATGGGGCAATGTAGGGTAGCGGGAAAGAAAAACCCAAATACAATACTGACAAAACAGAATTATTAACCCAGGTACAGATGGGGAGAAGAACTGGGTCAGCACGCCGGTTACATACTACCCAGAGAGTACCAACCATGCGTGACCCAGAGCAAGGAAAAAAGAACCACCAAAAAGGTACAGGGCAAAAATGCTGAGTACGGTTAAATAAAAGGGAACCTATACACAGCGCTAATTTAAGTACATACACACAGTCACCAAGAAAAGTGAGGGTGACTGGAACAAATGACAATTATAGAGCATGGTGTTACGGAAAACAAGGCACATGACTAATGAACAAACAGGACATAAGAGAAATACTGAGTGCAGGCAAAGAAAAACCCCCCCACACACGAATATATAAATACCCAGTCACCTAAAGAAATGAAAGTGACTGGAATAAATTGATAACTGCAGAGCATGGTGTTACGGAAAACAAACCATAACTCTACAATGCAAAAACGGGACTAAAAACATAGTACAAAAAGTAAAATGTTGAGCATGAGCGATGGAAAACACAGCACTATAAATACGAATCCACCAACAGGACAAAAATACTACACCCAAGTGACCTTAATAACGATAAAAGAAAGTGACACCCGAGGTGAATGGCAGGCAGAGTCCAAAAATGGCCGAGATGGCTCCGGAGATCTCCCCGCCCATTGTCCAGCTGGCGAATCAGGGAAAGAGAAGTGTTCGGACGGCGAACTCTGGACCCAGATCCCAGGAATCCAGTCCACCGGCAGCCGAACCAGGCTGCCCAGAGGGAAACAGACCAGTGGGGGAACCAGATCACCGAACCGAAAGTTCTGTGGGTCGGGTCGTCGACCCGCATCACTCAACCACCAGGACCGTAGAGACGGGCGAAGGATCAGAGCGGATCCCGGTGGAAGAGGCTCAGGGGAGAGCCGATGACGAGGGCGGCGGGCGTCAGGCCGCAGGAAAACGGCCACCTCCTCACCGGACCTGGACAATACTGGGGCAGCACCCACGTCGGACCCCGATCGGGCCTCAGGCGAACCCACGTTGGACCCCGACTGGGTCTCGGGCGAACCCACGTTGAATACTGCACCAGAACCGACCTCCAACGTTGAACCCGGACCCTCCAGCACCACGAGGAACAGCAACTCCTTGCCGGTGACCCTGGAAGAAGGCTCAGAAGAGAAAACAGAACCGGGATCAGGATCACCGGCAGCGCCAGAACCCGGCGAGACGAGCTCAGACGCAGCGGACGGCTGCACCCGGCTCGTCTCCCCTGGAGATAGGCTGAAGTGCTCGGGGATAAAAAGAGAGAAAAGAAAGGAGAGCACTCGCCTGATCTCGGGTTCTGACGCCGTCCAGGACTGCGAAGATCCAGGACCCGTCGTCAGGAGGTCGTTGTCAGGCTCCCATCTAGCCGCGTCGGGCCCCGCAGCCAGCACGATGGTCAGCGCAGCTTGAGATCCCTCCAGCTCAGGTAACCCCGCCGACGATCCACTCGGCGTGAAGCCAGAAGAATCTCGTCCCGCCGGACCGAACCGCTCCTCCGTGGAGACCCGGGGACGCTCAGTCGTCGGCGTAGACTCCACGCAGCAGTCAGTCCCCCTCCTCCGTCCGCAATGTAGCTGCGGAACCACAGGCCCTCTCCATATCCCACCACGTTGACCCGGAGCCGGGGACCGCTCGGCGGAGAGAGACACAGAGGATGCGGGATTAGGCATACAGGTTACAGCAGGTGGGGAGAGTTCAGGGAGCTGCGAACCCTGAACTTCTCCTCCAGGGATGTGACAGAGCAAATCATTAAGCAGGTGTGAAAAAACAATGACTTGCCTGCCCCCTGGAGGTTGAGTATCGCCTGCTGTAGTGGAATCTGCTTCTTCCTCTCCCCGCCCGGCGATAACGGAGGACCCCCCGGGAATTCGTCTGAGGGTCACTCGCGTTGTCTCCAGCAGAGAGCTCACCAGGCCGGGATTCCAGGCACACACAGCGGTCAGGAAGCGCGTCGAGGAGGAGGGGGAAACAGCCGGGGTGAGCCAGCCCGAATGTCCAGGAATGACAGCGGGGGAACGAGGCTCAGGGGACGAGGCTGTAGAATCTCCACACTGACGAGGCGAAGGGATGACAGCTGCGTGGGAGGAACGGTCCTGACGATGACCCAGAACTGGATCCGGACGAGGTTCGTGCAGAGGTGACTCGGCGATGTGATGACTACTCCCAGGGGACGAAGCGAGGGGGAAACCCAGGATTCGCCGCTCCAGATCGGAGATCGAGACGAGGAAGGCGTCGAGCACGGGAAAGCTTCGTAGCCCTGAAGTCCTCACCATCAATCTCACTGCCGCCGCCACATGCCTGAAGGTGGTGACAGGAAACACAGTAGAGCTCGCGACAGCCACTCGACCCCGGACATAACTGCTGTCAGCTGCGGCTCCTTGAAGGGAATCCCGAGTGACGTGGCGCAGGTCGGGGGAAGTCCTCTGGTTGGCGCGAACTCCCGGACTGGAATAGCGGCAGGAACGGGACTCCGAAGCGGGGAAAGACGTCGCCCACTTCGACTCCCTGCCGGGATTTTCATCCACCCCGTGGAGCTTCTCTCGCTGTGTACCTGCAGCGTCTATCCTGGCATTGTCCTCCAGATGGTACAGAGAGTGAGGGTGACAGTCCAGGAGTTCCTCAGCACGGCCCGGATGCCAGCGTCTCGCGTTGGAGGCGTCGTGCAGGGTGAAGAGCGTCCCGTCGACAGCCTCCGAGATGGACCTCAGCTCGTCGCCCTGGCGCCGGAAGTGACTCCTGGGAAACGGCATGCTAGCAGCGCTGACACCCCGACAGAAAGGTACGTTTCCACAGCGACCCACGGCCGCCGGCAACTCTTCTGGCTGCGACATACTGTCATATCCGGCTCTAGGGAGCCGGGCAATCAGAGCCAGGGGCAAGCCAGTGAGTCGTGATATTTTATTCAGGGTAAAGGGGAAGGAATGAGGAGAGCACAGATACTCATGCAGAGGTACACTCACAGGTTGCACAGCGCAGAGGTAAGCAGCTCGTACCGGACGTGGGGGTAACAAGACGTACATACTCACAGCGGGATACAAACACAGGAATGCTGCAAGAGGAGTATAAGCTGACACCAGACGAAGGGGCTTCAGCTTAGCAATGTGTTTATGTCGCAGCCCCGAGTCATCGAGGCTGCTCCTATTTATCCTCATTGGCAGCACCCCAGCTGATGAAGACTAATTGGCCCCAGCCGTCCATAATGCTGCCAGCTGGGGGCCAGCTGAGACGCTGCTCAATGGGAAGCAGGGATGAGGGAAAACATGGGCTGAGTGCCGAGATGGCATCTCAACCCATGGTGACAATCTGTAAGGAGGTTGTGTTTTTCAGTGAAATCATCCAGTCTCTTAGTGAAGATTTTTTCAAGTATTTTGGAGAATTGTGAGAGTAAAGAGACTGGCCTGTAATTTGTGAAGCAATGCCTGTCTCCTGTTTTGTATAGAGGTATTACTTTTGCTATTTTCATTTTGTCTGGAAATGTACCAGTTTGAAATGACAGGTTACAGATGTGGGTGAGTGGCTTAACAATTCCCTCAATTACTTTTTTCACTATTGTCATGTCAATTTCATTCCAGTCCGTTGATTTTTTGTTCTTAAATTTACTCACAGTCTCGATAATTTCCTTTTCAGTAACTGCACCCAAAAAGATTGTGTTTGGATTTCTATCTTCTATTTCATTCACAGAACCACTGTAGTTTGTTTCTGGTGTCACTATTGATTGTGCTAATTCAGGACCAACGTTTACAAAAAATTTATTGAAACCACTGACCACATCTTCCATATTATTTATCAAATTGCCATTTTCGATAAAATATTCTGGATAATTTGCATTCTTAGGACGATTACTAATAATCCCATTGAGTACTTGCCATATTCCTTTTATGTTATTTTTGTTATCCTCTAGTATTCTGTTGTAATATTCTTTCTTACAGGTCCTCATTATAGTAGTAAGCTTATTTTTGTATCTTTTATATTTGATCTCAGCTTCCACCATTCTGCATTTAATGAATTGTTTATATAATGTATTCTTCTTTTTACATGCATTTATTAACCCCTTGGTGACCCAAGGAATATTTTTTTTGTTGTTGTCTGTCACTGTATTGTTTTATAGGACAGTATTTATTGTACAATGATTGAAATATTTGTAAAAATTTATCATATGCTCTATTTATGTCATTTTCATCATAAACTATCTTCCAATCTTGTATTAATAATTCCTTTGTCAGTAAATGCATTGATTCTTCGGTTCTTATTCTTTTATATTTAATATTTTTGGTATACTTTTTCTTCCTATAATCACATTGATAGACAACAAAAATCGGCAGTAGAATCGGTGTGTGACTTTGCAAAAACGATGTCTGCCACTGTAGTATTCTCTTGGCCCCTCCCCAATCTGACCAGTGATGACATGTTTAGCCGCTCGTCATCCTTTAACCGCTGGCTGTCTGTGTGGTGTCCTAAAAATGACGTGGGCTACATTGACAATTGGAGCTCTTTTTGGGGAAAACCTGGTCTTATGAGACGAGACAGCATTCATCCCACTTTGGATGGTGCTTCTCATTTATCTAACAATCTGGCATCTTTTTTATCCAAATTTCCAAAACCCTGACTACTCAGAGTTGGGACCAGGAAGCAGAGTCGCAGTCTTACACGCCGCTCTGCAGCTCCTCTTCATCCGCCACCCCTCAGCTTAGCCCCTGTCTTCCCCATCAGAGAATCGTTGTCTGCTCCCTCCAAAGTGAATAAAAATATAATGTATAAGCGTCCCAAAGTGATAAAGCAAAATATTGGTAAAACTCAAATTAAACATAAAGCCTCTAAATTGAATGATTTGGCCTCTGTTCCTCCTCATAATTTAAAAAATGTGGTTTATTAAATATTAGGTCTCTAACTCCCAAGTCTCTGTTAGTCCATGATCTGTTAATTGATCATCAGATTGATTTAATTTCCCTTACAGAGACTTGGTTAGGGCAAGAGGATTATGTTGGTTTAAATGAATCAACTCCCTCTGGTTATTTAAACTGTCAAAATCCCAGAAGTTCTGGTCGTGGAGGAGGAGTAGCAACAATTTACCATTCCAAATTACTAGTTAATGTAAAGCAAAAAACATGTTATAATTCCTTTGAGGGCCTGGTCCTCAGTATTGGGCACTTTAGCAATTTTAGGTTAAACCCAATTTTATTTGCCATAGTTTATCGTCCCCCATCAACCTACTCAGAATTTTTATCCGAATTTGCTGATTTCTTAGCTGATTTAGTGCTGAAATCTGATAGAATAATTATAGTAGGGGACTTTAATATACATGTGGATGTAGATAGTGACTGCCTTAATGTGGCTTTTAATTCAATATTAGACTCGATTGGGTTTTCTCAGAAAGTAGGAAATTCTACTCATTACCTCCACCATACATTGGACCTTGTTTTGACATATGGCATAGAAATAGAAAATCTTGTAGTGTCTCCTCATAACCCTGTACTGTCAGACCATTGTCTGTTAACCTTTGATTTTACTATTTCTGACTATTTGGCTCCTAAAGAAAAATATTATTACAGTAGATGCCTCTCAGATGATGCTGTTTCCAAATTTATGCAGATTGTTTCTTCTATGCCATGTGTCAACACAACGGAAATAAGCTATAGACAGCTTGCTCCTTCTGTAATTGATAACATGGTGGATAGTGTTTCAGCTTCTCTGCATCAGGCTCTAGACTTGGTGGCCCCCTTAAAAAAGAAAAGTCTAATCAGAGATTTCTAACTCCTTGGTTCAACACAGAAACTCGTAGCTTAAAACAGAAGACTCGTCAATTAGAAAGAAAATGGCGCTCTACTAATTTAGATGAAATCTATTTAGCTTGGAGAAATCATCTTTTAATTTATAAAAAATCTCTTAGAAAAGCTAGAACACGTTATTACTCTGCATTAATAGAAGAGAACAAGAATAATCCCAGGTTTCTTTTCAGTACTGTAGCCAGGTTGACAAAGAGTCAGGACTCTGTCAATCCTAGCATTCCCTTAGAGCTTACTAGTCAGGACTTTATGAACTTTTTCAATAATAAAATTTCATCCATCAGAGATAAAATCAATCAGATTCTTCCCACAGTTAACTTAAATACTGTAACTACTACAACTCCTTCTTTTGATGTCTGTCTTGATGAGTTTACTCCAATCGACCTTTGTGAGTTAGACAAAACAGTTTCCTCATCCAAACCTTCAACTTGTCTTTTAGACCCTATTCCTACCAGGTTATTTAAAGAAGTCTTCCCACTTATTGGTAGCTTTATTCTTCTCATATAATCAATTCTTCATTAACTTTAGGCCATGTACCGCAGGCTTTTAAAACGGCTGTAATTAAACCCTTACTCAAAAAGCCAACGCTAGATGCAGGAGCTTTAGCTAACTATAGACCAATCTCTAATCTCCCTTTCATTTCAAAAATCTTAGAAAGAGTTGTTGCTACGCAATTATTTGACCACCTGCAGGGAAATGGTTTACTTGAAGAGTTTCAATCCGGGTTTAGAATCCATCATAGTACTGAAACAGCCTTAGCGAAGGTCACTAACGACCTCCTCATTGCATCTGATAATGGACTAGTTTCTGTACTTGTCCTTTTAGACCTTAGTGCAGCTTTTAATACTATCGATCATAATATTCTACTTGATAGATTAGAACACTACGTTGGACTTAATGGAACTTCGTTGCAGTGGTTTAGATCTTATTTATCTGATAGGTTCCAGTTTGTTCATGTAAATAATGAGTTTTCTTTCAACTCAAAGCTTAGTCATGGAGTTCCACAGGGATCTGTGCTAGGCCCTACTCTTTTTAGTTTATATATGCTTCCGTTAGGCAACATTATTAGAAAGCACTGTATACATTTTCATTGTTATGCAGATGACACACAATTATACCTGTCAATGAAGCCAGATGATAGTAATCAATTAGCCAAGTTAGAAGCCTGTCTTAAGGAAATCAAAGCTTGGATGACTTGTAATTTCCTGCTATTAAATTCAGATAAGACTGAAGTCATTCTTGTTGGTCCAAAAAACCTTAGAAATTCCTTTCCAAATCAAACTTTCAGTTTGGATGCAGTTACTCTTTCTCTTAATAGCTCTGTGAGGAACCTTGGAGTTATTTTTGATCAGGATTTGTCCTTCAATTCACATATTAAATTTGTTTCTAAGACTGCCTTCTATCATTTGCGTAATATTGCCAAGATTAGGAGCATCTTGTCTCAGAGTGATGCTGAGAAGCTGATCCACGCTTTTGTTAGCTCGAGATTAGATTATTGTAATTCTTTATTATCAGGCTGTCCTAAAACATCTTTAAAAAGTCTTCAGCTGATCCAAAATGCTGCAGCAAGAGTTTTAACAGGTACTAGAAAGAGAGATCATATCTCTCCGGTTCTGGCCTCCCTTCATTGGCTTCCCATAGAGTTTAGAATTAAGTTTAAAATCCTTCTTCTTACTTACAAAGCTCTAAACAATCAGGCTCCTTTTTATTTAAAAGATCTGATACTACCGTATTATCCTAACAGAGCACTACGCTCCCAAAATGCAGGATTACTTGTAATACCTAGAATCTCCAAAAGTACAATGGGAGGCAGAGCCTTCAGTTATCAAACTCCTCTCCTGTGGAATCAGCTGCCAATCTGGATTCGGGAGTCAGACTCGATCTCTGTTTTTAAGAATAGGGCTAAAACCTACCTTTTTGATATAGCCTACAATTAGGGAGGGATCATGTGTTTCTGAACCCTCCCTTAGTTATGCTGCTAATAGGTTTAGTCAGCCGGGGGACCTCCAGTAATGCACTGGGCCTCACTCCTTTCCTCACTCTCTATGAAATATTTTTTTTTGCTGGTCATTAACATTTGTTTGTTCTCTCCCATAGATTGAGTCCCCATCGTGCTGTTTGCTCTCTACATGTCTGTTCTTTTCTTCTTCTCTATCCCCTCACCCCCCAGCCAGTCGCAGCAGATGACTGCCCCTCCCTGAGCCTGGTTCTGCTGGAGGTTTCTTCCTGTTAAAAGGGAGTTTTTCCTCTCCACCGTCGCCAAGTGCTTGCTCACAGGGGATCGCCTGATTGCTGGGGTCTTTCTGCAACTGTGGGGGTTCCCCCCTACAGTTGATAGTGCTATGAGATGACTGTTGTTGTGAAATGGTGCTATATAAATAAAGTTGAATTGAATTGAATTGAATTGAATTAATTTGATGGCGTGACGCAAGACATAAAAAATTGACAATGCGCTGACAGAAACTAACAAAAACACTAGCATTCGGCAGAAAGTCTGGCGGAAAAGTGTGCATATGATTGTCCTAATAGTACCCTATGTAGAGGAGCTGGAAATGATGAGGCGATTTTGTATTAAAAACAGTGTCTTTAATGAACAGCTCTTCTATCTTGTCTCATCTGGTGCAGAGCTTGGCAGAAGGCAAAGAGGAAGATTTCTGCCCAGCTCGCTGGTTAAATACAGGCACACATCAAAGACATGCATTACACAAGCTGACATCCCCCGCTATCTTAATCCCCCCATTGTTCTGTTATCTCCTCTCTTCGTCTTGGGAGGTGATGGGAATTCCTCTCCTCGCCTTGGGGGGCGAAGGTGTCTAGTCCGTCTCCGCCGCCGCATCCTGGGACGTCTTTGATCTTCACACGGCGGGTGAGATTCCTTTGTCCTTTCCGAGGTGTGAAGTTCCTTACATATGCTGTCACCAAACATTTCCACATGCTCTAACATATGTAGGTATGGAATATATGAGTAATATATACCACACCCTATATCTTATTGAGATAGGATATACAGGTGCATCTCAATAAATTAGAATGTCAAGAAAAAGTTGTTTTATTTAGGTAATTCACTTAAAAAAATAAACTTCTATATTATATAGAGTAATGACACAAAGAGTGATATATTTCAAGTGTTTATTTTAATTTTGATGATTATGGCTTACAGCCAATGAAAACCCCAAATTCAGTTTCTCAGAAAATTAGAATATTACATATAATTAATTAAAAACAAGTTTTTTAATAGAAATGTTGGCCGACTAAAAATTATGTCCATGTACGCACTCAATACTTGGTCGGGACTCCTTTTGGATGAACTACTGTATCAATGGCCATGTTTACATGCATACAAATAAACTGGTTATGGTTGGATTTCTGGAGTTATCTGATCATTCAAGTGACCATGTAAACAGAATAATCTGATAAAGGCTATATAACCGGGGTCATTAACTCAAGTGGTTTACCCTCCAATAATCCATTTATTCAGTGCATGTAAACACAAGAAAACGGATTATTGCCATTATCACTTTATTCACAGTAATCGGTTTATTATGACCATGTAACCGGAGTCATTGTGGCGTGGCATGGAGGTGATCAGCCTGTGGAACTGCTGAGGTGTTATGAAGGTCCAGGTTGTGTCATGATTGCAAGAAGGAAAAGCTCACATGCAGGCTGCTAACACCAGAGAATGCAGATGACACATAAGGGCAACGTTAAACACAACTTTACTGAAAATAACACTCAATTGTAGAGAAAAGCGACACTCGCCAGAGGAGCACACAGCCTGTGAAGAGAGGGAGATGAGAGCAGGTTAGAAATGAGAAGGGAGGCTGGGAGCAATGGATAAACATGCTCATACATGGCGTTCTGCAGAGATATGATCGTCCCACGTAAACGTGTCAAAATATATCCCAACAACAAGCCATGGGTTACAAAATCAGTTAAACCCTGCTTACAGAGGAAAGCACTTGCCTTTAAACAGGGGGTTGTTTCTGAGCTGCAGATTGCCACAAAAGAGCTGAAGGCCGAAATTTTAAGAGCAAAACAGAATTATAAATCAGAGTTGGAAAGCAAGATGGCAACAAGGAAGCTTGGTTCAGCCTGGGCCAGTATGAAAACTATTGCAGGCCTTCAGAGCACAGAGCACAGTAATCATGTGTTTTTAGATGGTTTTAATTCAGACACAGAGCTGGCTAATGCTCTTAATTGTTTTTATGGTCGTTTTGATTCCTTTGATTTTAGCACAGAAACCCAAGATTTGAAACAGAAACTCAAAGACAATCAGCACTTTAATATTGAGGTGCAGGATATTAAAAGGGCGTTCTGTGCTGTAAAAGTGAGCTGTAAAAGTGAGCAAAAGTCAGGGCCCTAATAATATATGTGGGCGATTGGTAAAGTCCTGTGCACATAAATTGAGTCCTGTATTTCACTACATTTTCAATAAGTCCTTACAGACACAACATGTGCCTAAGATCTGGAAAGATGCCATGGTTGTCCCCATTCCAAAATCCAGCTGTCCTAAAACGGTAAACGACTTTAGACCAGTTGCTTTGACTTCAATTTTAATGAAAATTTTTGAAAAACTGGTTAGATTTGAGGTCCTAAAGCAGACTGAGCATGCATTGGATCCTCTGCAGTTTGCCTATAGGCCTCACAGAGGAGTGGAGGATGCCACTGTCACTCTGTTTAACATGCTTTTTAAACATCTGGATTTTAATGGGACACACGCCACATTATTTGTGGACTTTTCTTCCGCCTTTAATACAATCCAACCTCATATTTTAGTTGAAAGGCTCCTGCAACAATTTGATTTGAGTAATAATCTGGTGGGTTGGATTCTGGATTTTTTAACCAACAGGACACAGAGAGTAAGGGTCAATGGTACACTGTCTGACCAAAAGTGCTCTTCTACTGGCTCTTCTCAGGGGTGTGTGTTGTCACCACTACTCTTCATCCTGTACACAAACATGTGTCGGAGCAGACATGACAACAGACACATTATAAAGTATGCTGATGATTCAGTTGTTGTCAGTCTCCTCCAGGATGGTAAGAGTGGCCACGGCCCAGTACTTGATGATTTTGTTCACTGGTGTGAGGATTCCTACCTGCAGCTGAATACGACAAAAACTAAAGATATGATTATTGACTTTAGGAGGAAAATTCCCAGGCACGAAGTCACTGTACTAAAAGGCCAGACCACTGAATGTGTACAATCCTACAAATATCTTGGGACGTTTATTGATAGTAATTTAAACTTTGAAGAGAACTGTGAAAGGGTGTGCAAAAAGGGTCAGCAACATTTGCATTGTTTAAGGAAACTTGCACGCTTCCAAATTGACCGAACCATAATGATAATGTTTTATCGGGCTTTTATTGATAGACATTCAACACCATCGTGCCTAAATGACTATCGCCCTGTGGCACTGACGCCCATAGTCATGAAGTGCTTTGAGCGACTGGTCTTGGCACAGCTCAAAAAAGGCCTGCCCCCTACACTGCACCCTCATCAGTTCGCCTACCGGAGCAACAGGAGTACAGAGGATGCGGTTTCTACAGCGCTGCACTATGTACTCTCACACCTGGATGACAAGAACACCTACACAAGAATGCTGTTTGTTGACTTCAGCTCAGCATTCAACACAGTTATCCCCTCCAAGTTGCTCACTAAACTTGGGGACCTGGGAATCAGTACCTCCACCTGCAACTGGATCATGGATTTTCTGACCAACAGACCCCAGCATGTTAGGTCAGGCCCCAACCGTTCTTCCGTAATCACACTCAACACTGGTGTACCACAGGGCTGTGTGCTCAGCCCATTCCTCTACTCCCTCTACACCCATGACTGCAGGCCTATGTATGGATCCAATTCCATCATAAAGTTCGCAGATGACACCACGGTGATTGGACTCATCAGGGACAACGACGAGTCAGATTACAGGGCAGAGGTTGAGCACTTGGCTACTTGGTGCGCTGACAATAACCTGCTCCTTAACACTAGCAAAACCAAGGAGCTCATAGTGGACTACAGGAAGGAGAGGGAAGAGACACATGACCCCATCCATATCAATGGCATAGCTGTTGAACGTGTCCTCAGCTTCAAATTCCTGGGGTCCCACATCTCGGAGGACCTGTCCTGGTCAGTTAACACCACCAGCCTGATCAAGAAGGCCCATCAGCGCCTCTTCTTCTTGAGGACACTGAAGAAGAACCATCTGTCAACTGACATCCTGGGCAACTTCTACCGCTGCGTGATAGAGAGCACCCTGACCAACTGTATCACAGTCTGGTATGGGAGCTGCTCTGTCGCTGACCGCAAGGCGCTGCAGCGGGTGGTGAAAACCGCCCAACGCATCACAGGGACTCCACTTCCAGTTATAGAGGACGTCTACAGGAAAAGATGTCTGCGCCGGGCATGCAGCATTCTTAGGGACTCCAACCATCCTGCTCATGGACTGTTCCAGCTTCTCCCCTCCAGAAGACGTTTCAGAAGCCTTCGGACTAGAACCAGCAGGTTTAGGAACAGTTTCTTTCCAACAGCTGTCACGTTATTGAACTTAGTTCCCCGCTGACTCTCTTACCATCATCTCTTACCATCCTCACCTGTACATAACTGCATAACTACATAACTACATCTAACTTATTGCACATTATTTGCACATAACAGTACTCTTAACTTTCTGCACTGCTGCATATATTTGCATATATTTGCTTAAATTGCACATACTGTTAATTACCATATATACTGCACTGCTGTCCTTTGCACTTCTGATTGGATGCTATACTGTGTTTCGTTACCTTGTATTCATACATGTGTAATGACAATAAAGTTGAATCTAATCTAATCTAATCTAATCTTATTGAATCTGTTTTATCCTTTTCTTTAGTGTCATGGTTTGGTCAGATAAAACTGAAACAGAGGAAATCCTTGGATCAGGTAGTTAGATGGTCCAGTCGTTTGCTTGGTGAGTCACAGCTGAGCCTGACATCCTTGTACACCAGACAGGTACAGAGGATTGCTACCTCTATTTTAAATGATGACTCCCACCCTTTGCACTGCCACTTTCAGCTTCTTCCCTCCAGTCGGAGGTTTGCTGTCCCAAAAAGTAAAACCCAGCGCTACAAAAACAGCTTTGTTCCTGCTGCTGTTAAAGAGTTGAACGAGATGTAACAATATATTGCACATAATTTAGTTACCTATTTATTAATTTCATTTTATATTTACTTATTTTTGTAGGTTTTTTATTTGGGTTCTAAATCTTTTATTGGGTTTTAGACTTTTGAGTTTTTAACCTCTTTGACTAGTCTAACTTTTTAATATGACCCTTCTCTCTTATCTTTGTTTTTTTTTGTTTTTTTTTCCTCTTATCTCTTTGTCTTATGTCCTGATTGATGGAGCCTTGAGTACTTTTATCATGTTTATAGTCAGCTTCATGTGTGCCTGTGTTTTGTGTTTATGCTGAATGTAATTGTGGTTTGTAAATATGGATGTCACCTGACTGCAAAACAAATCTACCTACGGGTACAAATAAAGTAACCTGAATCTGAACCTAAACAAGGGTAGCTCACAGAGCCCGGCAGAGGAACCCAGCGGAAACAGAGGAACCAACAGGGCACAGCTGGCAGGAACTGGGAGAGGAGTGGAGCTGGGAGGAGAGTCTGACCGGGTGGAGAAGGCAGTCTGGAGCGGAGGTGATGATGGGGAAGGTGAGCGCGCAGCAACCCTGGAGATGCACCACGGAGATGGCAGCAACCTGAGAAGAAAGGAGGAAAAGGAGTGTTAGGCTGAGTTCCCAAAAATGCATTCAATTCTAGTTCTCATTTAAGGCAGCTATACCCAATGAGCCAGCACTGGGGCATTCACAAGCAGGTCCTTTTAAGCGCTGGCAGAGAAGAGGCAGCAGGTGCGTCCACTCACGCAGGTGCGCTGATGACCGGCGGAGCTGGGAGCCTGATGGAGAACCTCCCACAGAAAGGGAGGGGGAGCGCGCTTACCTGATCATAACAGTGCCCCCTCTTAAGGGGCGCCTCCTGGTGACCCACCGGGCTTGTTGGGATGGGCTTAGTGAAAGGCATGGACCATCCCCCTGTCATGGAAATAGGAGCTGGGGATCCATGACCTCTCTTCTGGCCCGTAGCCCTTCCAATGGACCAAGTATTGCAACCCCCGGCCCCGACGGGGAACGTCCAGAATCCTCTGAACAGTGTAGGTGGTATGGCCATCGAGGATCCGAGGAGGAGGAGGCGGCTTCGGGGGAGACAGAGAGGACTGGTGGAGAGGGGCTTGATCTTGGAAACGTGGAACGTAGGGTGGATGCGGAGTGTCGGCAGCAGCTCCAGGCAGACCATCACATCATTAATGATCCTGGAGATGGTAAAAGGACCAAGGAAGCGAGGTGACAGTTTCCTGGATTCCATCTTCAGAGGCACCTGGTCCACCAACAGCCACACGCTCTGATCGACTGCATATTTGGGCGCCAGGACCCACCTGCGGTCCGCATACTGGCAATTTCGCTCTGCTGAATGGAAAAGGGCAGCCCGGGTGGCCTTCCAAAGGCGGCAGCAGTGGCGAGCGTGGGCCCCCACAGACGGCATGGCCACTTCCCTCTCCACCATAGGTAGCGGGGGGGTCTACCCCATGGACGCTTCAAAGGGCGTCAACCCGGTGGATGAGGAGACGGTGGAGTTGTGAGCATACTCCACCCAGGTCAGATGAGTGCTCCAGGTGGATGGGTTGCAGGAAGCCACGCATCTGAGGGCGGCCTCCAGGGATTGGTTCGCCGCTCGGCTTGCCCGTTGCTCTGCAGGTGGTATCTGGAGGTGAGGCTGACCGTGGTGCCCGGGGAGTGGCAGAAGGACTTCCAAACTTGGGAGGTAAATTGTGGACCCCTGTCAGACACGATGTCCATGGGGATGCCATGAAGGCGGATTACATGGGAGGTCTTCCACTCGTGCCCCTCGTGTATGCAGATCAGATGGTACCTGTTGCACAAGTCTAGTTTAGTAAACACCCGCACATGCTGAAGGAGCTCAAATGTGGAATTGATCAGAGGCAGAGGGTATTTATCCTTAACTGTAATAGCGTTTAGCTCGAGGTAATCAATGCACGGGTGCAGAGATCCATCCTTCTTCCCGACAAAAAGAACCCCGCCCCAAGAGGAGCCAATGAGGGCCGAATGAGACCGGTGTTTAGAGAGTCCTTAATGTAGCTTTCCATCGCCTCCCTTTCCGGCCCATAAAGGCTGTAGAGCCAGCTGGAAGGCAGCTCCACACCCGGGAGGAGGTTGATAGCACAGTCATAAGAGCGGTGAGGTGGTAAAGAAAGTGTTCTTGACTTGCTAAAGACCTCCCCAAGGTCATGGTAGACCTCGGTTACAAGGCTGAGATCTGGCAGCTCCACCAGGAGGGAGGAGATGGGAAGGGACGGCGAACACGTGGCCGAACAGAGGCAGGATGCTAAGCAAAATGGGCTCCAGGAAGAGATTGAATTTTGTGCACAACTGATAATAGGGTTGTGCTTCTGGAGCCAAGTGTACCCCAGGACCACCAGGGAGGACGAACTAGGGAGAATAAAGAACGACAAAGTCTCCCGGTGGTTCCCAGAAAGAAGGACGGATATTGGCACCGTGCGTTCAGTGACGGAAGCTAAACTACGGCCAGATAATGTCGCAATGTTTAATGAAGCCGGCAATTTCTTTGTGGGGATGCCTACCTCCCGCATGAGCCATGAGGAAATGAAATTCTGTTCTGCCCCTGAATCAATTAGTGCTGACACCTTCTGCTCAATCCCCGGAAACTGGATGAGAGCCGGAATGGAAAAGTTACTGGGGGGATTAATAGAATTCCCGCCCATCAGACCTCCCATGGCTACTGACGGGCCACGTCTTTTGGCTTAAGATGGCAATTAAACAGTTTATGCTCCAATGAGCCACAATACATACACGAACCGGCTTTCCTCCGTCGCTGATGCTCCTCCGGAGTCAAATGGGTTCAACCAAGCACCATAGCTTGGGAGGAAGAGTTGGGTTCACCTGTGCCAGTAGCCAGGGGG
The DNA here is from genome assembly GCA_020510985.1 of Pholidichthys leucotaenia. NCBI lineage: Eukaryota > Metazoa > Chordata > Actinopteri > Cichliformes > Pholidichthyidae > Pholidichthys > Pholidichthys leucotaenia. The sequence goes on along the minus strand of CM035847.1, from coordinate 283,536,970 downwards.
AGGCGTGCGAAAAGCAGGCGGGCCAGAGGAAGTCTTCCGCACCTTCACGTGATCGCGGTACCGGTTGTCCAAACTGACGTCCTGATTGATAAGCCCATCCAGAGAGGAGGGAATCACATGAACTGCCAGGTCGTCACAGAGGTTGGTGTTCAGACCCTGGAGGAAGGCACTGCATAGGGCAATGTCATTCCACCCAGAGTCCGCCGCGAAGACCCGGAACCCCACAGAGAAGTCGGCAGCAGACCGGCTCCCGTGACCAAGAGAGACATAAGGCGGCTCATAATGTTCCCCTCACTCTCCGAATGGTCAAAAGGCCGGGAAAACTCGCTAACAAAACAGTCAAAGGTGTAATTAGGGCCCTTGGTGCTGTCGAGAATAGACTGAGCTCAACTGAGAGCCTGGTCTCACAGCAGGAGGGTCAAAAAGTGGATTTTAGAAGTGTCGTCCAGGTACTCCCCACCCACTTGCCCCAAATAAAGCCAAACATGGAGCAAAAACCCCTTGCATTTCCCTACCTCCTCCACGTACGGGGCCGGTGAGGGAACGGAAGTGGTATGGTGGATGGTAGCAGCCACTGGGACGGCAGGTGGGGAGGAAGGGCCCGGACGAGACTTGCAACAAAGATGATCAGTGACCGTGGTCAGCTGCTGAGTAATAGTCTGCAGCTGCTCCGTGAGCATGGCCACCTGTTGCTCTGTGACGTCTAAGCGGTAAAGGGCGGAGTGCTCTGCTGATGCAGCGCCTGCTGAGCTTAAATCATGGCTGGCTCGTTCTGTCATGATTGCAAGAAGGAAAAGCTCACGTGCAGGCTGCTAACACCAGAGAATGCAGACGACACAGAAGGGCAACGTTAAACACAACTTTATTGAAAATATACACTCAATTCATTTTGTTTTTCATTGTGTTTATTCAGATCCCCATTAGTTGCTACCATGGTAGAAGCTACTCTTGCTGGGGTCCACACACAAAAATTTAAAAACAATGAAATCACACATACATTAATACATTGATACAATAACGCTGTTTACAATTTACAGCAAAAAAAAAAAAGATTTACAACATTACAGACTAATTAAGTTCTATACCAAACCATAAAATTAACAGTTCCAACAGACATGACCCATAAACAATTAACATCATAATTCTTTCCTTATAAGTAACATTCTTAGTTTCTTTTTGAAACTTTTCCCATTTCTGTTCTGAATTAAAAAGGATGGAAGTTTGTTCCAGTGTGATACAGCCCTATTCATTCATTCATTCATTGGCTCCATCGATCTCGAAAGATCATGGGTGAGTTTTGTGCCTTGGGTCATCATTCAGGGAGCTGCGCCATCGGGCGTGGCTGTAGAGGCCGATATGGGATCTGCAGGTCCTGCTGCAGCCGCTGCAGATAAATTCTTCACAGTGTAGTGGGGGTCTCGACAGTCTCCTCTGTCTGCGGAGTCTCTTCTCCCCCCAGCGAGTGTTTCTTCTCTCCTCTGCTGTTCGGTTGACATCCTGGATGGTGGTCCACCAGTTGGAGCGGACGGAGGCGGCTGACTCCAGGTCGGAGGGGTTGAAGCCTCCAGCCTTGAGGTCGCGCTTGCAAACATCCTTGAATCTGAGAGTTGGGCGTCCCTTTGATCTAGTTCCAGTAGCCAGCTCCCCATACAGTAAGTCTTTGGGGAAGCGGCCATCCTCCATTCGGTTGACGTGGCCAAGCCATCGCAGGCGTCTCTTTGTCAGGATGGCAAACATACTGGGCACATCTGCTCTGGCCAGGATGTCGATGTTGGAGACACGGTCCTGCCAAGTGATGTGCAGTAGTCTGCGAAAGCAGCGTTGGTGGAAGGCGTTCAGCCGGCGTTCCTGGCAGGAGTAGAGGGTCCATGCTTCATTGCCGTATAGGAGAGTACTCAGTACGCAGGCCATGTAGACTCTTATCTTGGTGTTGGTGGTTAGCATAGAGTTGTCCCAGACTCGCTTCGCTAGACAGGCCATCACCGTCGATGCCTTGCCGATACGGGCGTTCAGTTCGGCGTCTAGGGAGAGATTGCTGGAGATGATCGACCCGAGGTAGGTGAACTTGTCCACCACCGCAAGTGTGTGGTCGCCAATGTTGATACTGGGAGCACTGCTGACATCCTGGCCCATGACCTCGGTCTTTTTAAGGCTGATGGTGAGGCCAAACTCAGAGCAGGCACAAGCAAAGCAGTTGATGAGACGCTGGAGCACTTCCACGGTGTGGGCAACAAGGCCAGCATCATCAGCAAAGAGCAGCTCCCTGATTAGAACACTCCGCACCTTGGTCTTTGATCTGAGGTGTGCCATGTTGAAGAGGCCACCGTCGCTCCTGGTGTGGAGGAAGACACCGTCTTCAGAGTCCCGGAAGGCGTAGCACAGGAGCAGGGAGAAAAAGATGCCAAATAGGGTAGGAGCCAGAACACAACCCTGCTTCACACCGTTCTTGATCGGAAAAGGGTCTGAGGATAATCTATCAAACTGGACAATGCCGTACATGTCCTGGTGGAACGACTTGATCATGCTCAAAAGCTTGGAGGGACACCAATTCATTGGAGGAGGGCAAACAGTCTATCCCTGCTGACCAAGTCAAAAGCCTTGGTCAGGTCGATGAAGGCCAAAAAGAGGGGTTGTCTCTGCTCCCGGCACTTTTCTTGCAACTGCTTCATAGAGAAGACCATATCTATGGTTGACCTGGTTGCTCTGAATCCACACTGCGCCTCTGGATACACACGTTCGGCAAGTAGTTGTAGTCTGTTGAGGACGACATGGGCAAAGGCTTTGCCAACTATGCTTAGGAGTGAGATACCACGATAGTTGTTACAATCGCTCCGCTCCCCTTTGTTCTTGTAGAGAGTGATGATTTTGACATCACGCATATCTTGGGGCACAGCCCCTTCCTCCCAGCCCTGCAGCAGGAGCTCATGGAGGTGTTTCAAGAGCGAGCTCTCCTTTGCGATTTTGATGATTTCAGGGGGGATGTTGTCACTGCCTGGAGCCTTGCCGTTTGAGATGGAGTCTATCGCCTTGCTGAGCTCCTTGATGGTGGGTGGAGCATCAAGCTCATCCATGACTGACAATAGAGGGGTGTTCTCAAGGGCCGTGTTTGAGACGGTGGTTACTCTCGAGGAGAGCTCTTGGTAGTGCTCAGCCCATCTCTCCATTTGTTTACCACGATCCTTGATGACATCTCCTGCAGCTGATTTAAGTGGGGCGGTCTTGATGACACTGGGACCGAAAGCCTTCTTCATGCCTTCGTACATTTTGCACACGTTTCCGTGATCTGCAGAAAGCTGTATGTCCTGGCAGAGGTTAAGCCAGTAGTCGTTGGTACATCGCCTTGCAATCTTTTGTGCATTGTTCCTCGCAGCGCGCAGTGTAGCAAGCGTCCGCACAGAGGGCTCCTTCTTGTGGGCAATTAGGGCTGCACGTTTGGCGGCGATTGCAGGTTCCATCTCAGCGGCTCCAGCTTCAAACCAATCCGCACTCTTCCCCTCCTTTTTCCCAAAGGTACCTATGGCGGTCTCAAATACAGCCTCACGGATGTGGTTCCATCTTGCAGAAGCACAGTCGGTGGGACAGTCCACCAGGGCTTCATTTATGACTTTAGCATAGCGTTCCCACAGTTCAGGTACTGTAATCATAGCTGTGTTGATGCGGGGTCGGGGTTTCTGCTTGGAGCGGTTGACACGTCTGAGGCAGAGACGTACCTTGGTGGCGACCAGGGAATGGTTGGTGTCACAGTCAGCGCTGTGGAAACTGCGCGTGACCAGCACTCGGTTCAGCAGGGATCTCCTGGTGATGACGAAGTCCAGCTGATGCCAGTGGCGAGACCTTGGATGTCTCCAGGACACTCGGTGACAGGGCTTGGTGGAGAAGAATGTGTTGGTCAGGCAGAGGTCATGAAAGGAGCAGAGTTCAAGAAGGCGTTGACCATTCTCGTTGAGCTTGCCGATGCTGAAGCAGCCAATGCAGCGGGGCCAGAAGTCATGATCTGCCCCTATCCGTGCATTAAAGTCACCGAGCAGAAACAGGTGCTCCTTGGCAGGGATCTGCTGGATCCTGGTTTCGAGCGCCTCGTAGAATGCATCTTTCACCTCAGTTGAAGAGCAGAGCATTGGAGCATAGGCGCTAAGGATATTAGCTGGTCCAGAGGAGGTTATGAGACGGAGAGAGAGGACTCGTGGAGTGCCTGAAGACGGCGGTTCAATAGAGGACAGAAGGGAGTTTCGAACAGCGAATCCAACACCGTACAGGCGATGCTCGTCAGGCTCCTGTCCCTGCCAGAAAAACGTATAGTTCTTCTCCTTCAAGCTGCCGCTGCCCGGGAGTCGCGTCTCTTGCAGTGCTGCAATATCAATATTGAGCCTCCTCAGCTCGCGGTCGATGATAGCAGTTTTCCTGGCGTCGCTGATTTGCTGGAGGTCGTCAGAGAGGCCAGGACACATTGTTCTGACGTTCCAGGTTGCCAGACTCAGCACTGGCGGCTTTGGTTTCTTGATATTAACTGGTGCAGTGATTACAGTCCGTGATTCAGCTTTTGGCCTACACTTCAAGCACTGTTTGAAGTAAGCGGACCGTGACGGGCCAGCACCTTACTGACTGGGGGCTGCCCAGCTAAAAGCGGGCGGTAGCTGGCCAGTGGGACACGACGATCCCTCCCACCGTCGGGAGATAGCCCTAGGCGCCCGAGCTTACGCCAATTTGCTCTGGACTTTTAACCAGTAACTGCGTCTCCCCATTTTGAGCTGCCGCAGAAGGCGGCACTGGAGTGACCTCTCCAGGGCACAGGCCAGGGCGAAGTTGTGGAGAAACTGAGATGCCCAGTTGACAGATCCTCCTTCTCGGCCTTGCTGGTAGTGTCCAATGGAAGGGACTAGACGATACAGTTGGTACCATCTTGGCTACAGGAGTTGCCGGGAGGTCCCGCTACGCGAAGACCAACTGCCTTCGGGGCTCCACTCCGGATTTTCTGTAGGGGTTGTCTCCCTTAGCCTTTGTCACTCCCGTGACGACCACAAGGCAGTGGTGCTATTTGCCCATAGCTGGGGGTTGTTTTGTGTGGCACCAGGGCGTGTCCACGCACCGGTGGGCCTGCACGCCTCACATTTGGGCCCAGCCCAAGGGGGACACACCTCCTCCCTTAATGCGGCAGGTTGTACTGGGCTACATCCTACCAGTAGAGGAGAGAGAAAACTTCCTCTCCCACCTGACACCAACAGCCCTATACATCATAGTTTTCTTTAAAGCATTTGTTTTTGGTCATTGGCTCCATCGATCTCGAAAGATCATGGGGGGGTTTTGTGCCTTGGGTCATCATTCAGGGAGCTGCACCATCGGGCATGGCTGTAGAGGCCGATATGGGATCTGCAGATCCTGCCGCAGCCGCTGCAGATAAATTCTTCACAGTGTAGTGGGGGTCTCGACAGTCTCCTCTGTCTGCGGAGTCTCTTCTCCCTCCAGCGAGCGTCTCTTCTCTCCTCTGCTGTTCGGATGACATCCTGGGTGGTGGTCCGCCAGTTGGAGCGGACGGAGGCGGCTGACTGCAGGTCGGAGGGGTTGAAGCCTCCAGCCTTGAGGTCGCGCTTGCAAACATCCTTGAATCTGAGAGTTGGGCATCCCTTTGATCTAGTTCCAGTAGCCAGCTCCCCATACAGTAAGTCTTTGGGGATGCGGCCATCCTCCATTCGGCTGACGTGGCCAAGCCATCGCAAGCGTCTCTTTGTCAGGATGGCAAACATACTGAACATACTGAAGTTTGTTCCAGTGTGATACAGCCCTATACATCATGTTTTCTTTAAAACATTTGTTTTTGGTATTAGTAAAGTAAATTGTTGCATTACACATTGTCTGGTATTATAATTATGTCTATCATTTGTATACATCAACTGTAAATACAAATATAAAGGTCTTCTAGAGACAACAATATTTTTTAGGAACTGAACCAAACTATATGTCAACCTTTCATCCACAGTCAGCCATAATAGTCTAGCATGCATTTCCTTAACATTATCTCGTAACGACCATCTGAGTGCTAGGCAAGCAGCTCTGTTTTGAGTGAGCTGGATTTAATTAAGACCAAATAACTGAACAATAGTCCTGATAGGAAAGGACCAAAGACTCTAATACTTGTTTTATTGTTCTTTCTGTAAACCCAGAATCAGAATCAGAATCAGAATGAGATTTATTGCCATTGTTCATGTAGTACACAAACTAGGAATTTGTCTCGGTGCAATGTTGCAACATTAAACATGGAGTAGCACTAAAGATAAAAATAAAAAACTATGCATGCAATAAAATGTAGAATATGAATGAGTAATACTAATCTATGCAATTTTTAAATATATTAACAAGCAGCAGATATTGTGGAGTTCCACATAGTGCAGTCGGTAGTGCAAAAAGAAAACAGTGATAATTATCATGAGTCCGGTTGAGCTGCTGTACGTAGTGCACGAGAGTCTAATAAGTCACTTAGTGTTCAGCAGTCTGATGGCAGAGGGGAAGAAGCTGTTCATGTAGCTGGAGGTTTTAGTCTGAATGGACCGAAGTCTTCTGCCTGAGAGGAGGGGGGCAAACAGTGCGTGTCCAGGGTGTGAAGGGTCGGCTATGATCCGACCTGCACGCCTCCGGGTCCTGGAGATGTACAGGTCCTGGAGGGACGGGAGCTTGCAGCCGATCACCTTCTCAGCAGCGCGCACAACGTGCTGCAGTCTTAGTCTGTCCCTGGCGGTGGCTCCTGCGTACCACACGGTGATGGAGGTGGTGAGGATGGACTCGATGATGGCCGTGTAGAACTGCACCAACATCTTGATGGGTAGCTTGAGCTTCCTCAGCTGCCGCAGAAAGAACATCCTCTGCATGGCCTTTTTGATGAGGGAGCTGATGGTCGGCTCCCACTTGAGGTCCCGGGTGATGGTGGTGCCCAGGAAGCGGAAGGAATCCGCAGTGGTGATGGGAGAGTCTGTGAGGGTAAGGGGGGGCAGAGGGGCTGTGACTTTTCTGAAGTCCACAATCATCTCCGCTGTCTTCAGAGCGTTCAGCTGCAGGTTGTTGTGGCTGCACCAAGATGCCAGCTGGGCCACCTCTCTCCTGTAGACGGACTCGTCGCCGTTGGAGATGAGCCCGATGAGGGTGGTGTCGTCCGCAAACGTGATCAGCTTGACAGACTGGTGGCTGGAGGTGCAGGAGTTGGTGTACAGGGAGAAGAGCAGGGGGGAAAGTACACAGCCCTGGGGTGATCCGGTGCTGATGCTAGCAGAGTCTGAGACGGTCTTTCCCAGCCGTACATGCTGCCTCCGGTCCGTCAGGAAGTCGGTGATCCACCTGCAGAGGGAGTCAGGCACGTTGAGCAGGGACAGCTTGTCCTGGAGCAGAGCGGGGCGGATGGTATTGAATGCAGAGCTGAAGTCCACAAACAGGATCCTGACATAGGTTCCCGGGGAGTCCAGGTGCTGCAGGATGGAGTGGAGGGCCAGGTTGACTGCGTCGTCCACAGACCTGTTGGCTCTGTAGGCAAACTGCAGCGGGTCCAGGAGGGGAGTGGTGATGGTCTTGAGGTGGGGCAGGACCAGGCGCTCAAAGGACTTCATGACTACAGAGGTGAGCGCTACAGGTCTGTAGTCGTTAAGTCCAGTGATCCATGGCTTCTTGGGGACAGGGACGATGGTAGAGGTTTTGAGGCAGGCTGGCACGTGGCATGACTTCAGGGAGGTGTTAAAAATGTCTGTGAAGACAGGAGTCAGCTCCTCCGCACAGTGTCTCAGGGTGAAGGGAGACACGCCGTCCGGACCGGGGGCCTTGCGCGGGTTCAGTCTGGAGAACTGTCTGAGCATGTCCTGCTCACTGATGGCAAGGGCAGGGGGGGAGGAGGGGGGGTGCCTTTGATGAAGTGGGGACCATGGAGGCAGTGGCGCTGGGGGGAGGGGGGAGTTGGACACAGCTGACGAGGTGTCAAAACGGGCATAGTTTTGGGACAGTCTTTGACAAAGGGCTTTGTCATCCTGTCCCTTAGAAGCCTGAGGCCGATAGTTGGTGATTTGCCTCAGTCCTCTCCACATAGAAGCAGAGTCGTTAGCAGTGAACTGTTGCTGGAGTCTCTTAGAATACAGAGATTTAGCTCTCCTCAGCTCTCTGCTAAACCGGTATTTGACCTCCCTGTAGCAGTCCCTGTCTCCACTTTTCAACGCTGCTTCCTTCTCCTTCCTCATCTGTCTGAGCTTAGCTGTGAACCAGGGCTTGTCGTTGGAGTAACTCACCCTGGTGCGTGATGGAAGAATGCTCTCCTCACAAAAGTGGATATATGAGGTCACAGTGTCCGTGTACTCATCCAGATCATGCGTGGCTCCTTTAAACATGCCTCAGTCAGTTATTTCCAAGCACGTGCGCAGCTCGTCCCCAGCTTCACTGGTCCATTTCCTCGTAGTGCTCACAACAGGTTTTGTGAGCTTCAGTCTCTGTCTGTATGTGGGAATCAGGTGGACCATCACGTGATCAGATAGTCCGAGCGCAGCACGGGGAACAGCGCGATATGCGTCCTTAACTGTAGTGTAACAGTGATCCAGCGTGTTCTCTCCTCTGGTGGGGCATTTAATAAACTGTTTGTACCGGGGGAGTTCGTGGCTCAGGTTGCTCTGGTTAAAGTCACCAACCACAATAACCAGAGAATCCGGAAAAGTCAGCTCCGCTTGCTGAATGTGATCCACGAGCGCGCCCTGAGCCTCGCGCACGTCCGCGTCGGGCGAGACGTAAAGAGCGGCCAGGATGAATGAATCAAACTCACGCGGGGAATAAAATGGCTTGCAGTTGATGAATAAATATTCCAGAGCGGGAGAACAGTGTTGGGAGATCACAGTTACATCGGAGCACCAGCTGCTGCTGATGTAGAAGCAGACTCCTCCGCCTGTGGTCTTGCCGGAGAGCCCCGTGTCGCGGTCTGCACGAAACAGCTGAAATCCCTCAAGGAGGAGCGCGCTGTCCGGTGTCTTTTCCTTGAGCCAGGTCTCAGTGAAGCAGAGGGCACACGAAGTGGAGAGGTCCTTAAATCACATCAGCAGTCTTAGTTCATCTACCTTGTTATAAAGAGAGTTGACATTGGACAGAAATATCCCAGGCAAAGCCATGCGCGTGCCTCTCCTGCGAAGCCGCACGAGGGCGCCCGCTCGTCTTCCTCTCTTTCGCCGTCTCACTTTTTGGGCTAAAAAGTGAACCAGATCGGCGGCAGGAGCCAAAAAAACTGGGAGTAGGTCCGTGGGAGTGAAAGTCCTGATATTTAGTAGCTCTTCACGGGTGTAAGAGGTGGCAGACACACAATTGACGAACAAAAACAAACAAAAAAAGGCGCAACGAAGCACCATGGCGACCACTGTGGGCGCCATCTTGGATCAATCAGGTAGCACATCGCCTAATTAAAGAAATCCCTCTACTCATTTTAGTAACAGTGTTATTAATTTGGGTTGACCATGACAATGCTCCATCAACTGTAACTCCTAGCAATTTAATTTATTTAACTTGTTTAATAGGTACACCTTCTAAGGAAATACACAGTTCCTCATCTGCTCTAAGGGCATACCTGGAACCAAGCAAGAAGGTTTTAGTTTTTTCCAAATTCAGTTTTAGTTTGTTCTCAACAACCCAGTGAGAGATCAATATCAGCTCTTCCTGTAGCATTTTTTTTGCATTTCTTCAATATTGCTTGCAGGTATGTAAATAGTATCATCTGCATACATAACAATGGATGAGCTTTTTAACATACATGGTAAATCATTTGTAAATATAGAATATAATAAGGGCCCCAAACAGCTACCCTGTGGTATACCACACTGTAGAGTTTTAATATCTGACAAGGCACCATTAAACAGAACACACTGTTTTCTATTAGTTAAATAACTTCTCATCCATTCAGTGGCTGATGTTTTAAAACCATAAGCAGCTAATTTAATTAACAAATGCTTATGATCTATAAGATCAAAAGCAGCACTAAAGTCAAGCAATATAGTGCCAATAATTATTTTTTTTTATCAATTTGCTTTAACCAGTCATCAGTTAATTGTGCCAAAGTTGTACATGTTGAATGGCCCACTCTAAATGCATGTTGGACTTCAGAGCTGATGTTGTTCTCAGAAAAATAGCACTGAATCTGTTTAAAAACAACACTCTCCATAAGTTTGCTCAGAACAGGCAAAATGCTAATGGGTCGACTATTTGGACCTGTAAATGATGCATTGGTATTTTTTAGTTATGGAGTTACTCTTGCTATTTTCCATATTTGAGGAAAAACACCTTCATTTAAACATAAATTAAAAATATGGCACAGAGGTTTTGCTACAATCTTGGCTGACATCTGTAATAATTTACTATCCATATTATCATAACCACAAGGTTTATCACATTTCAGAGAAAGAAGAAGCTTTTCCATTTCTTGAACATTTATATTATTATATTCAAATTCACACATTTTTCCCTTCATAATATGTTGTTTAATTAATGTATCAGACAGCTTGCCATTCACTGATAACATCTGATTTCTTAATAAATTCACTTTATCCAAAAAATAGTTATTAAAATAATTAGCAATATCTTGAGCTTTAGTAATGAATCCACAATCCGATTCAATAAAGGATGGAGTTTTCCTTATTTTATCTTTACCCATTAACTCATTAATTACTTTCCATAATTTTTTTACTATCACCCATATTTATATTAAACATAGTTTGGTAGTATTGTTTTTTCTTCTGTCTATTCATTTTTGTAACTTTATTTCTCTGTGAACGGTAGGCTTGCCAATCAGCAAAATTTCCAGATGAGATGGCAGCTTTTTTAAGTTGATCTCTCTTCGTCATACTGCTGCGTAACTCCATATCAATCCAAGAAGCTTTTTGTTTACATCTGTTAGCTTTCTAACTGGGGCGTGTTTATCACAAATAAGGAGGAACAATTTCATGAATAATTGTAAAGCATCTTCAGTGTTAGTTAATTTCTCCACATTACCCCATTTCACCTTATTTATGTCTTCCATATCTTTATTGCAAAAGTTTTTTAGAAGTTCTTTTGTATATCACTTTTGGTCCAATTTTACAAACTTTTATTTTCCTCACAAATGCAATGATATTGTGGTCACTAAAGCCAGAATGTACAGAGATACCCCCTTGAACATAAATCCACACAGATGGTAAAAATAAGATCTATACAGGCTGAGGATGATGTTCCTGAGCTACACATATTAATCTTTGTTGGTGCATGCATCATCTGAAATAAATTACATACAACAGCCATATCACTCAACTTTTTCTTCATTACACAAGTATCAGAAAACCAATCGATATTAAAATCGCCAACAAAAAAAAACTTCTCTGTCCATATCGGTCACTGTCTGTAACATTACACATATTGCTTCAAGGTACTCCATTTTAGAATTTGGAGGCTTATAACAACACCCAACTAGCACTGGCTTCAGATGAGGTAAATGGACTTGCAGCCACAGCGTCTCTACACCTGGGACATTTAAATCTTGTCTTATTTTTACTGGTATGTGTTCTTGAATGTAGAATGCCACACCTCCTCCATATTTATTTCTATCCTGTCTACACATGTTATACCCATAAATTGCCACTTCTTCATCTTCTACAATAGTATCTAGATGTGTCTCAGAAATACCCATAATTTGTAACAAATTTTCCATCAACACAGTATTCAATTCATCTACACTACCGTTCAAAAGTTTGGGGTCACTTAGAAATTTCCTTATTTTTGAAAGAAAAGCACTGTTTTTTTCAATGAAGATAACTTTAGACTAATCAGAAATACACTCTAATATCTAATATACATTGCTAATGTGGTAAATGACTATTCTAGCTGCAAATGTCTGGTTTTTGGTGCAATATCTACATAGGTGTATAGAGGCCCATTTCCAGCAACTATCACTCCAGTGTTCTAATGGTACAATGTGTTTGCTCATTGCGTCAGAAGGCTAATGGATGATTAGAAAACCCTTGTGCAATCATGTTAGCACAGCTGAAAGCAGTTTAGCTGGTTAGAGAAGCTATAAAACTGACCTTCCTTTGAGCAGGTTGAGTATCTGGAAAAAAATTATTATTTCAAATACAAATCATTATTTCTAAACTTGTCAATGTCTTGACAATATTTTCTATTCATTTTACAACTCATGGTGGTAAATAAGTGTGACTTTTCATGGAAAACACAAAATAATTGTCTGGGTGACCCCAAACTTTTGAACGGTAGTGTACCTTGTTCCTTAAAACTACAAATATTAAGATGAGCAATTCTAAGTCCTTTCTTTGGTAATTTTAAGGGTATTTAATAATTTATGACATTCAACATTCAATCTAGGAGACCTCATCTAGGTTTCTTCTTGGTTTTATGATGAGTCGGTCATAACTGATTATGGCAAAACTACCCTTTGCTCTGGCTTCCTTCACAGCAGGCAAAAGTTCAGCTCATTTTTCTTCTCAACCGTTCAGAAAAGTCTTCATTTATGTACACAGATGTACTTTTCAAATGTGCCTTTGCCTTTTCTAAGATGAGTTCCTTGTCCTTATATTTCAAGAGTTTCACAACTATGGTTCGGGGTCTTTTTGTATCGCCTCTAAACTTTCCTCTTCTGTGAGCCCGTTCAGTTTGAACACAGTCTCTTTCCATTTTCAGCTTTGTGGTAAACAGTTCACGTACCTTTATCTCAGTCTCAGCCCGTGATTCCTCTGCATAATCCGGTGTAATGCCATCAATTAATAGTTTCTTCTGCTTTGATTCTCCAGATAATCTAATTGCTCCAAGATGGCATTAGATTCACTGGAAGTTGAATGAAGTTGTTTTACTTGATTATTCAGATCTTTCAGCTCATTTTTATTCACAGCCAGTGTAGTTTTGATATCAACTACATCCTGCTGTGAATATTTTAAACTATTACACAAATCTTGAAACTCCTTCATGATCCCATCGATCCTTTTATTGGTTGAGTCCATAATCATTTGTGTGAAACATCTAAATGATGTATCCTGCCTCTTAAAAAGGTCCTCATAGAATGTCTTTTGTTGATCCAACAGCTCCTTAACTATGTCCAATGTTACATACTCTGGTTCTGCCTCAGTTATATTCCTTTGATGTTTACGGGTAGCCATCTTCACTTTGTTGTATTGTCCCTTTAACTTGTAGTAAAAGAATCCGTGGATGGACCAACAATGAACCTCAATTAGCTGAGATGGCGCTTCTTAATTATGGTATCATCAACCAGGAAATGCCCAGGCTATGTGACCTGCTAGCACATTGCTTGATGTTAGTCAACAGTGAAGATGCAGACTGAAGCAGTTGGAATTAGCCAGCAGTTTAGTCCCAGGCTAAAGCAGTTGATGTTAACTAGCAATAGAGGCCAAGGCTGGAGCTGTTTATGTTAACCAATAGTGAAGATCTAGGCTGAGGCAGATGGAGTTAGCCAGCAGTTTAGTCCCAGACTGAAGCTGTTGATGTTAGCCAGCAGTGGAGGCCAAAGCCCCACCAAAGGTTTGGGTCTCCTGCTTCAGTCAAAACTGTTCTCCCTCCTCACTTCTGATTTTATCTTTAAAAAAAAAAAAAAAAAAGCTGCTTTCTCAGAATGAGTCTTCAGCGAGTGTCCTCTCCCCGGTTTGCTGTAGGAAGTCACTCCTGTCTGTCTGCACCTCTGTTATATCAAAGAAGGGGTCCTATGTTAACCTGTGTGCCTGATCGGGCACACAGGTTAACATAGGAATCAATTGCAGAGAAAAACGACACTCGCCAGAGGAGCGCACAGCCTGTGAAGAGAGGGAGACGAGAGCAGATTAGAAATGAGGAGGGAGACTGGGAGCAATGGATAAACAAGGGTAGATCTTACTGTAAGGTGAGCAGAGAGCCCGGCAGAGGAATCCAGTGGAGGCGGAGGAACCAGCAGGGCAGAGCTGGCAGGAACTGGGAGAGGAGTGGAGCTGGGAGGAGAGTCTGACCGGGTGGAGAAGGCAGTTTGGAGCGGAGGTGATGATGGGACAGGTGAGCACACAGCAACCCCAGAGACGCACCGCAGAGATGGCAGCAACCTGAGGAGAGAGGAGGAAAAGGAGTGTTAGGCTGAGTTCCCAAAAATGCATTCTAGTTCTCGTTTAAGGCAGCTATACCCAACGAGCCAGCGCTGGGGCATTCACCAACAGGTCCTTGTAAGCGCTGGCAGAGAAGAGGCAGCAGATGCATCCACTCACGCGGGTGCGCTGATGACCTGCGGAGCTGGGAGCCTGATGGAGAACCTCCCACAGAAAGGGAGGGCGAGCACGCTCACCTGATCTTAACAGGTTGCTTTGATAGTGACTTTCAGCTCATCTGTGTTGTGTGTGTGGGGGGGAAGGGGTGTGCCAAGTCCTGCTGGAAAATGAAATCAGCTTTTCCATAAAGCTTGTCAGCAGAGGGAAGCATGAAGTGCTCTAAAATTTGCTGGTAGACGACTGCACTAACTTTGGTCTTGGTAAAACGCAGTGGACAAACACCAGCAGATGACCTCTGTTCAGATAAAAGCAAATTTTGCATTTCATTTGGAAATCAAAGTCCCAGAGTCTGGAGAAAGAGTGGAGAGGCACCGAATCTAAGTTGCTTGAGGTTTAGTGTGAAGTTTCCACACTCAGTGATGATTTGAGGAACCATGTCATCTGCTGGTGTTGGTCCACTGTGTTTTATCAAGACCAAAGTCAGCACAGTCGTCTAACAGGAAATTTTAGAGCACTTCATGCTTCCCTCTGCTGACAAGTTTTATGGAGAAGCTGATTTCTTTTTCCAGCAGGACTTGCCCCCCCCCCCCCCACACACACACACTGCCAAAAGTATCAAAACCTGATTTAATGACCATGGCATCACTGTATTTGATTGGCCAGCAAACTGTCCTGACCTAAACCCCATAGAGAATCTATGGAGTATTGTCAAGAGGAAGATGAGAGACACCAGACCGAATAATGCAGACGAGCTGAAGGTCACTATCAAAGCAACCTGGACCTTCATAACACCTCAGCAGTGCCACAGGCTGATCACCTCCATGCCACGCCACACTGATACAGTAATTAATCCAAAAGGAGCCCCGACCAAGTATTGAGTGTGTACATGGACATACTTTTCAGTCAGCCAACATTTCTATTAAAAAAGTTTTTTAAATTAATTTTATGTAATATTCTAATTTTTTGAGAAACTGAATTTGGGTTTTTCATGGGCTGTAAGCCATAATCATCAAAATTAAAATAAATTAACACTTGAAATATGTCATTCTCTCTGTAATGACTCCATATATTATAGAAGTTTAATTTTCTTGAATTACCTAAATAAATCAACTTTTTGTTGACATTGTGGTGACCCACCACACTCTACATGGACAATCCTCACACTCAGCAGGTCTGGAGGAAGCAGAGGACTATTCACATACAGACAGAGAGCCCCTGGGGGACAACCAGAACAATGGACTGTTGTTTATACATCCCCGGATTAGGGAGAGGACGTCTGGGCACCAGTTGGTCATGCTAATCATGTGTATTGACTGATATGCTAATGTGCCATGCATTCGCTCTCCCTGTACCACTGTATAAAAGAGCTTGTGTGACATGTCTCAGCAGCACAGTAGCGTACAGACCTACAAAGTGTGTCTCATTATGTTGGAGGAAAATAAAACTTTGCAACCTTCCAGCTCATCGCATCTCGCCTGATCTTATTCCTCCACAACATTCTAATTTATTGAGATGCACCTATATCTACCAAATTCAAATTTTAAACACATATTGTGATGATTTTTTCTGTAAATAAATTGTTCTTAAGTAAGCAGTTACACTGTAAAAATGTGCCCCTGGTCTCTCTGCAACAACTTCCCCATCATGGTGATTTATTTTTGCCAACACCAGGAAGGGACCCTGTACTACTTCTGGTATATTTTTTTTTTTGTACTTATTTTGTACCCGTAGGTAGATTTGTTTTGCAGTCTGGTGACAAGCCACCAGCTGCCGGTCGCTGCGTGCACAAGCGCCCTGTATCCCTAACCTGCATGTTTTTAGCATGTGGGAGGAAACCGGAGAAATCCTGGAGTAAACCTACGAAACACGGGGAGAACATGCAAACTCCACACAGATCACTGTTGGCCGGGGGCAGGGATCGAACCCACAATCTCATGATCCCCGCGATCCCCCGGCCGAGGGTAAAACTGTGCTGCCGCAGTGCTAACCACCGTGCCACCGTGCAGCCCATATGAACATATGCTGCACGCAGTGGTTACTGCGTGCAGCATATGTGCTAACCACTGCACGGTGGCGCAGTGGTTAGCACTGCGGCAGCACAGTTTACCCTTGGCCGGGGGATTGTGGGGATCGTGGGATCGTGGGTTCGATCCCAGCCCCCGACCAACAGTGATCTGTGTGGAGTTTGCATGTTCTCCCCGTGTTGCGTGGGTTTACTCCGGGATTTCTCCGGTTTCCTCCCACATGCCAAAAAAAACATGCATGTTAGGTTAATTGGCTGTTCTAAATTGTCCCTAGATATTTGTTTCCTATAGGCCCTTGAATAGAGTGTTAGTATTAATGAAAGCGCTTTGAGTGGTCTTTGTGACTAGAAAAGCGCTATATAAGTGCAGGTTAGTTAGTTAGTTAGATATGCGTGAACAGTAGGCATATGCACGGCATATGTCCACTGAATCTGTTGTTTCTCCACTCCCTTCTGCATCTGTGTGAAAAGCAACGAAACATGTGGCTCCAGTGCAGTGAGATTCAGGCAGATGCTGGTTGAGTTGCCCATACCCTACATTTGCATAAAGTAGAAAATTTTTAGATTTATGCAGATGAGGTCCGGTACAGCATCCGTCAGCTGCAGTGATATCATCCTGACCATGTAAACCAGTGGTTGATGATGTCAAATAACAATAGATTCACTAACTGCACCTACTATTTCTCACCTCAAATGTTGTTAGAAACACTTTTTGCTGGTTTGTTCTAAAGATATCAAACAAACGTTTACTCACAATCAGCCATGTTGTCCGGAAGCTGAGATCCAAGGAAGTCTGCCCACGCACGGCTGGATGTGCCAACCATAAATAGGCACAGCCTTTGTGTTCTCAGCAGCATGCTGAATGAGAGTCTTTCCTCTGGGACGGAGTTCTTTGACTATCAGTTTTCCACAATGTCAGTCATTTTCTGTCACGCCTCATCCCCACACTCAATGCATCCCCTGATGCAAAAATGTCACCACCTCTCAGAAACTGCATCCCGACATTGGTCACCCCAGTGGTGGATACAACCGTCATGGAGGTCAGAGGTGTTGGGTCAAGAAAAGCACGTCTATTGTGAAAAGAACCCCCATGGTCAGCATGGTCAACTCTGATAAGTGGCTGTCTCCTCTTCAAACTAATTTACTCTCACTGCAACTTCAGGATACCAATGCCAAAAGTATCAAGTGAACTTCTGGCCCAAGTTGAAAAATGTCCAACTCATATGGACGCAAACTCTGGTGCACTTGGTCGTCCAGAGCAAATGTATACAATGGCGTCACGTTTCACACTCAGTATGAACAAATTAAAGAACTAAACTAAATTAAAGAACTATTAGATATGCTGTAACAGGCTACAGTTTCATTTTATAACATCTTAGATTGCTGGGATGCCGCAGAATTTTTTTCAATGTAAAAAGGGTTCTGTGGCTTAAAAAAGGTTGAAAAGCAAAATGAGGACAGGGGAAAAACAGGGGACGAAAAAGCCTTAAAATGATAGCCTGGGGGAAGAAAACTGATTTGGAATAAAAAGCTGCTGCTGTTGTTCATCTCCCCCTCCAACAGTCACTGTGACCTGACTGAGAAGCAGAGCCAAGCCAACAGACATTTCTGCTGCTGTAAGCAAGCATATCAAGCATTTAGATTTTACTGAGTGAATTCTTGGATTTTGTGACACTTCAAAGAAAAAAATGATGTGAGAGTGAGACTTCTTTTGATATTCAATAAAAGGAGACATTTTACTCATGCATCACATTGATGTTTTTGCTGTTACAAAAGCCTAGAATGTATTTGGTGGTATGCAGATTTGTTACATTGTTTTACTTTGCTTTTAAAACAATTTAGTTCAGTAGTGGCAGCTTTTCAGGGGCTGCATTTCAGGAGAGTTTTATCAGTCAGTCAGTAAGATGCTGATAGATGGAGATATGACTGAATCTATACAAATTCAATTTAGTTACCAATTCACAATGGGCAGCCAGCTCAAGATGCTTTATATTATTTGGTAGAAGTCATTCATTATCAGAGAGAACAATGACAGAACAATGATCCAGACAGAAGACCTTGGTGGTGGTGGGAAGGAAAAGCTAACTCTTTATAACAGCATGTGAAGAACTGTGAAATTACTGTGTACTTATGCTGAAAGTATACAACAATGTAAGTTCAGAATAACAACTCATTTTTACCATAAAATGTCCTTGTTGTTACTATTTAAGAGCTATACACTAATCAAATAAATGTAATGGAAGAATACAGGCTGGAACCCTGTCAGTACTGTCATAAAGCACACCCTTTTAAGGGCTGCGGAAGGACACCAAATCCTCACTGTGGTTTCTGCACATTTATTAATATAAAGACGCATGTACAACAACACTAACATACAAATACAAAATGATGAAGCGCTGGAGGAGAGTGGGGCTCAATGTCACAGGGGGAACAAAAGCCTGGGGACACCGGGCAAAGGGCTAAACCAGCCGAAGCACGCCTGAATTACTGCAGGGCTCACGGCTGGAAATAAAAGGGGAAAACCCACCTGGACGGAGCTCTCCTCTCTCCTCAACAGCGAAGCACGAATAACTCTCAGAGCAGAGCAGGGCATCTGAGGATGGCAGTAGTGATAGAAGGACATGACAATAAGAAAAGGTTGTCGTGCCCTTATAGACCATTACTTAACAAGTGACAGATGTGGATACATGAGTGGAGAAAATAATACAATCACTGACAGCTGCGCAGCCCATGGACCAGTTTGACAGCCGGGGGCTGCACAGCGCAGTCAAAATAAAACACAAACCCCAAAATATAAATAATAATACTATGAGTACAAAATGACAATAATTAAACAGGGTAAAATAAGGAAACAAACAGACAGAAAAAGACTAAACTTAAGCTGAGACTGGGTACAGCACCCACACGTGCCCAGGATCATGACAGTGCCCCCCCTCGCAAGGGGTGGAAACCAGACACCCCAGGGCAACACCAAGCAGACCCCCCCAACACAAGGAAGACCCCCCCAAACAAGAAAAACAACCCACCTTGGGGTGGAGGATGGGGAACCCAGGGACAAGGGACCAAGACAAAACAAAACAAAAAACAACAACAAAAAAAAAAAAAACACTCATGACCCACAACCTGCACAATACAATGACCGAGACTCAAGGACCCAGGGGCAGAAACTAAGGAAGTTTGGGCGACCTGCCAGAGTCCCAGGACCACCAGAGCATACAGCAGACTGCATCCGTTGGCCGCCCAAAGTTCCTGGACCACTTGTACAGAAGGTGTACCCTGTCAGGTGGCCTCCCAGAGTACATGAGCCACCGGTCCATTGAGCACAATGCCCCCCCGCCCCCCCCCCCCCCAGCGGCAGCTGGAACCCACGCTCCCATTGGACTGCAAGGTCTCCAGCATGGGGAAGGCGGAATCACCGCTGCAGAAGGTTGACCTCCAATAATGACTGCTGGCCAATGGAGGAGCCCGGCAATGGTGGTGGTTGACCAGCAAGGAGGCCAGACGAGGAGAGAGGTTGCTCTGCGGGAACCTCCGGTGAGGACGGGGATTCCACGATGACCTCAGGCAGAGGAGGCACCAAACCCGCGACAACCCTGGATGGGGGCACAGCACCCACAGAGGCCTTGGGCTGAGGCGCAGCACTCATGGAGTCCTCGGGCTGAGGCACAGCACCCATGGCAGCTCCAGACTGGGACATAGCACCCACGGCAGCCCCAGACTGGGGCATAGTGTCCACGGTGGCCCCCGGACTGGGGCATAGTGTCCACGGTGGCCCCCGGACTGGGGCATAGCATCCACAGTGGCCCCCGGACTGGGGTTTAGCATCCACAGTGGCCCCCAGACTGGAGTGTAGCGCCCACGGCAGCCCCGGACTGCAGCGTAGTGCCCACGGTGGTCCCAGGCTGGGGCGCAGCACCCATGGCGACTCCGGACTGGAGCATAACACCCATGATGGCCCAAACAGCAGAGTAGGACCCTTGGAGATCTCAGATGGAGGAAGAGCACCCACGGAGACCTCAGATAGAAGGGGAGTGCCCAGGGAGGCCTCAAGCGGAGAGGAGGGACCCACGGCGACCTTAGGAGTAGGCTCAGACACACAAGACAGACACCAGGTCAGAGTCCCCAGCAGCAGTGGAGCCCGGCGAGGAGAGCTCAGGTGCAGCTGTCCACTGCACCTGGTCCTCCCTACCAAGAGCCAGGCAAGATCTCTCTAGGACAGATAAAGTGAACACAATAAAGAGAACTCACCTGAGTTCGAGCTCCACTGCCGACCAGGACACCGGCAATCCAGGCTGGGGCATCTCGGCTCTCTCCGTCTGGGCGTCCACACCCGACACCGCCACCTCAGGAGAAGGAAAAAACACCAGAGAAATATCACCAGCAGCAGTGGAGCCTGGTGAGGAAAACTCAGGAGCAGGGTACAACTGCACCTGATTCTCCTCACCCCGAGCCAGATAAGAATTGTCTAGATCTGTAGGTGTCAACACAGAACTGAGTAGTTACCTGGACTTGCGCTCCACCGCCACCCAGGACTCCCAATGACTCCACTGTGACAACCCCTGCAGCGGGCATGGTGGTAGTTGCAGCCCTCAGACTTCCGATCATGGTGACCGATGCCGGTGGACCCCCGGGCGTAGTGGCTCCAGCTGGAGGTAGCCCCATCACAGGCGCCGAGTCCCAGGCAGCTGGAACCAGGGGACACTCCTCAGTCGGCTCAGGCTCCAGGAATCTGGGACAGCCCCTCTCCTGTCCAGTACGCGGCTGCAGGCCTAGCGAAGAGTCCACCAGGACCGCAGGCTCCTCCGTCGTCCGGCAGCTCCATCCTAGGTCCGGCAGACCCTCAAGGGAGACGGGAGAAAACACAGGAGGGACAAGTGAGGGACTGGTGATAGCAGCAGGCAGTGAGGACTCAGCCAAAGGGGGCTGCTGACCACCGGGAATAAGACAAGGAATTTCATTATAATGTGCAAAAGAATGAAAGAACACTTGCCTTATTTTCCGGGGCACGATGGTAACTGCTGCTGCTGTCCTGGGCACGGCGGGGAACATCAGGTGAAGAAGTGGGGACCGATGACGCTCCGGAGTGCAGGAATGCTGACTTGAGGGTGCCGTCCCCACCTTCCCTGATGAATCTCCCTCCTGCTGCAGCATGAACTCCGGATGGAGCCATGGCTTAAATTCCAAGAGGAGCTCCGTCTCCACTGCCAAAACTCACTGGCGCTCCTGCAACTCCTCCACGCTGGGGCCGTCTGTAGTCACGAGGGCTGCATGGACAATCCGGCAGGCAGCAGGACACTGGTCAGTGGGGAGAGGCGGAACTGCAGCTGGATGATGGCTCCAGGCTTGGGGCTTCCGTCCCCGGGAACGCCTCCTCTGCGGCATAGGTTCTGATGGCGAAGGGGCTTCCCCCAGCCCGCGGAGCCGATGTTGAGCGTGGTGAACGGAGGTGAGGAGGTCTGCCAGTTCTGGATAGCTCCACAGGCTGGGGAATACCTCAATTCCCTGTGCCGCGCTATCCCACACCTGCAGCTCCTCCTCGTAGTGTAGGTTAGGAAAACGTCCAACACTATGTCCTCCAAGAATCCAGCCACCCAACGCTGCTCTTCATCCATCCCCTCACTCCCATAGTCCGTGCGGCCAGACATGCCGGAGCCACCAGACTGAAAAAATGGGAGAACAGAAAAACGAGAGGAGGGAGAAAAAAAAAAACAGCAGAAACACACAGTGGCTGGAGTCTACACCCTGGTCATGTCCTGTCATAAAATCCTCACTAACTGTGAGCTTATTTTCCAAAAATTATTACGCTCTGCGGCGAGCCCTCAAATTATCATGGATCCTCCTCTGTGGCGTAGAAGGCCAGAAGAGCTTTGACCTCCTCATTGGTCCATTTGTTGGTGTTTCGTTCATATTGAAACTTCTCTGTCAGTTATTACAGGAAAAAAACACTGCACCAAAGTTTCTTTTTAAACATGGCAGCACCTGTGAGAAGCAGAATTCTGGCAGTGGGCATAGCTTTCAAGTTCTACCAGTCACCAAACACCTACGTCATATGAGTTCCTATGGAACCATCAAAAGACCCTGCCACAGAGTGGGAGCTAAAGTGGTTCTAGGAACTGAGGTCTGTGGTTCCTAGTTCCTATGCTGTTTGAGCACAAAAGAAAAATGGCCTAGGTACTGGATAGGTTATAGGAACTGCAAAAGGTTCCTACAGTGCAAAAGAGCCTCAAGTCATTGTTCCTTCCAAGCTGAGGTCCAAACTAAAGGCAGGAGTCTTTAGGCACTACGATTCAGTTACAAGTCAGGGTCTCTGATTTGATTCCAGAAACACACGGAGCACATTATTGTTTTTGCCAGATATCAGAGGGTCACACAAAGGACCTCCATAACCGGCGTCATGCAGGCCCAACACAGATGTGGTCACAGGGGAAGCAACCTGCTTCCCATCATGGACTACTCTTGGCAGGGTCGTGGAGATGCGGTCAGAGGCGGCGCAGGGACTTTCTATTAACAGGCACCTTGGTGGACAGGGACCATCGGAGACAGCCAGAGCAGCAGTAGATAGTCAATTTCACAAGGGTGCTTCATTCCTTGAGCACACACGGGGAACGAAGCATATCTGTCTGTGGTGGATAACCTGGTTGTCTGCCTCATGTGACGCCTGCAGCGAACAGCGATTTTATGTCCCACTGCATCCCCGCTCTGCAGAGAGCGCCCAAGGTGTCGCTCCATAAACTGTCTGGGTGGCCACTGATTCAGCGTTTCAGTTCCGATTTTTTTTTTTTTCCTCCCCATTCTGCCAGAACAAAGCAGCATCCTTTTTCCCCTCAAACTGTATCAAAAGGCTTCAGGGTGCAGACAAAGGACTCTTAAGGTCTGGATCCAGACCGGAGTCTGTCAGTTAGTGACCCCTGTTCTATGACAACCCCAGCTGGATTAGGGTTAGGTCTAAGAAAGAGGGTGGGGCTGTCTTCTCAACACTTTCAAATTTTTAACATTTGAACAGCTCATTTCACTCCACTATATTTCACAAACTCTAGGAGATGGTTCTACTACTACTCTCTCATTGGCTTTCTGACTGCTGGGAAATCATAAAATTTGTACTACTCTCTGGTGAGACTGAGCTCTCTGGTAAAAACAGGAGCTCTTACCATTCTGTTACCCTGAACTTTACACCAGTACTTACACTGGAAGTAAACAGTAATGCCATGGTAATTCTGGACTGGGTTAGAAGAACTTCAGAAAGAACCCAACAAATGGCGGCCTGTTAATCTGTCAGACTAAGCATAAAAAGAGGTATAACAGGGCCAGTGTGTTATACAAAACGTAACATACTTAAGGAAGAAACAGGTCTTGAAAAAAACCCTGTACTGAAAATAAGAAAAGAGAGAGTTAAGTGATTTAACTTTAAATACATACCTGCTTGGAGCCGTGGAAGGTTTTCACTGAAGGTACAAGGCTAATGGCAGACCTCTTTCTTCACACCCACCCGCCCTCTGTTTTTATTCTTATTCCTGTCACTTTAATCAAATTAACACAGCCATCGTATATGCAGGCTAATGTGCCCAATAGGAATGCCAAAGGATAAAATAGACCCTGCCAAAATTGCTGCCCACATTTTTACTGTCATGGCTACAACAATTATTTTTCACATTCCACAGTGTTCAGAGGGACTCGCCCAGCATGACTTTACAATGTGAGTCAGCCAGCAATCTGATTTCAGACATGAGATTCAACTTTGTCATTGCACAATAAAGTAAATATATAGGAAACAAGAGTTTCCTCCAATAAACAAAGATGTTTTACACAGAAAGTGCACTGCAATATAAATAAATATACACACTATATATTTTATTTTCAAGGAGTCTTGTGGCTACACAGTATGTGAGGCGTTCAAGAAGATGGTGATCAATAAATACACACGTCCACCAAAAGCAGCACAATGCAGTATGTTTATGTTGTGGTCAATGAAGAGTCGTTATTAAAACATTTGATATGTTGTTTTTATGCAGAAATTTGTCATTTAAACTCTGAACATTTTGATGAATAAGAAGTAGACATTGTTTTGTCATTATTTATACTGATAGTGGTTTTACAAAGACATTTTAAAAATGTTAAAATTATGCATCAGTCCTTCATTTAGACATTATAACAGCAGAGTTTGAAAAACACGCATGCCCTTTAAGAAGCCTTACCAGTAACTTCATACTGAGTGGAACTGTGACATATTCCAATTTATTACCATATTTTGTATCAACACCTGGATTACCAGTGGTTTTCTTTTCCCTTTTTTTTTCCCCACTGGGGAACACTTATTGCATAAACACATGGGAAGAGTTATAAACCATAAGATTACCTTTTGATTCCATATGTGTCATGATTGAATACCACACAGGCTCAAATGCAGAGCAAACCACACCGGATTAACACAGAATCAGGTGGAAAATTAAACACAAATTTAATGAAAAAGCAAAGACACAACCACACTAATTCAATAAACATAAAAATATGCACAAGTAAATGATAATACAAAATAGATGCTAACTTAAACACACAAAACCAGGAGCATGCTGGAGTTGCACGCAGCCTGAAATAGAAGAACAAGAGAAATAATTAATAACAGAGATAACCAGGGAGGAGAAAGGTGAAAGCGAAAGAGAAAGGCTTACTGTACAAGCAGAGGGCCTGGCAGGGAACTCCTGCATGGGACACAAAGGGGAGATGATGGGATGAGGAAATGGATCGGTTGACCTGGGTGGATAAAGACGTTGTCTTGAGCAGAATGGTACAGGCGAGCGTGCACAGCCCCGGAGACACACCGCTGAAGTGATAGCAAACCTGAGGAGGAGAGGACACAAGAAGGTGACACAATGAGAACACAGAATTTGCCAAACAACATTAACTGGGGGCTGTTTATAGCGGCAATATCCAACGGTCCAGCAGCAAAGCATTCACACACTGGTTCTTTTATGCGCTGGTAAACCAGGAAGCAGCAGGTGTGTCCAATCACACAGGTGCGTTGATGAGCTCTGGAGCCGGGAACAGACAAACAGGAGCAGAGGGGTGCATGCTCACCTGATCATCACAATATGTCTTTCAAACAAATATTATTTGTTGATGATAAGGTTATTCTTCATTTAATGCACCTAATTACTAAGGGTCCCTTTACACAGAGGGAGATTGTTGGGTGACCACTGAGAGATCAAAAATTGACCTGATCTCACAATGATCTCTTAAAGCATGGGTGTCAAACTCATTCCATGGAGGGCCAAGACCCTGCAGGTTTTACCTCCACCCAGTGTCTTCAACAGGTGATTTCACTCAATTTCTTCCCACTGATTGCTGATCAGTGAAAACACCTGCTGAAGACACTGGGTGGAAGTAAAACACGCAAGGTTTTGGCCCTCCATGGAATGAGTTTGACACCCCTGTCTTAAAGCTTCATAAAACTAATTTCTCTGTAAATGTTTGGAAGATCATTGTAAAATTTTTGTGGTGGTCTATAGAGATCTTTGAAAAATCCTTGAGAGAACATTGAGAGACCAGGAGAGCTCACTGAGAGACCAGTAATGATTGCTGAGAGGCCAGGAAAGATCACTGAGGGATCACTGGACCAAAGAGGTATATACACACGTGGACAAAATTGTTGGTACCCCTCTGTTAATGAAAGAAAAACCCACAATGGTCACAGAAATAACGTGAATCTGACAAAAGTGGTAATAAATAAAAATTCTATGAAAATTAACCAATGAAAAACAGACAATGCTTTTGAATTGTGGTTCAACAGAATTACTTTAAAAAACAAACTCATGAAACAGGCCTGGACAAAAATGATGGTACCCCTAGAAAAGATTGAAAATAATGTGACCATAGAGACATGTTCAACCAAGATGTGTCCTCTAATTAACATCACAGGTGTCTACAAACTTGTAATCAGTCAGTCGGCCTATTTAAAGGGTGACAAGTAGTCACTGTGCTGTTTGGTGACATGGTGTGTACCACACTAAACATGGACCAGAGGAAGCAAAGGAGAGAGTTGTCTCAGGAGATTAGAAAGAAAATTATAGACAAGCATTTTAAAGGTAAAGGCTATAAGACCATCTCCAAGCAGCTTGATGTTCCTGTGACTACAGTTGCACAAATTATTCAGAAATTTAAGATCCACGGGACTGTAGCCAACCTCCCTGGACGTGGTCGCAGGCGGAAACTTGATGAAAAATGGAAGAGACGGATAATACGAATGGTAACAAAAGAGCCCAGAACAACCTCTAAACACATTCATGGTGAACTCCAAGGTCAAGGTACATCAGTGTCAGATCGCACCATCCGTCGTTGTTTGAGCCAAAGTAGACTTCATGGGAGACGACCAAGGAGGACACCACTGTTGAAAACAAATCATCAAAAAGCCAGACTGGAATTTGCCAAACTGCATGTTGACAAGCCACAAAGCTTCTGGGAGAATGTCCTATGGACAGACGAGACAAAACTGGAACTTTTTGGCAAGGCACATCAGCTCTATCTTCACAGACGCAAAAATGAAGCATACCAAGAAAAGAACACTGTCCCTACTGTGAAACATGGAGGAGATTCTCTTATGTTCTGGGGCTGCTTTGCTGTATCTGGCACAGGGTGTCTTATCAAGGTATTCTAGAGAGAAATGTGCTGCCAGTGTCAAGACAGCTTGGTCTCAGTCGCAGGTCATGGGTCTTGCAACAGGATAATGACCCAAAACACACAGCTAAAAACACCCAAGAATGGCTAAGAGTGAAACATTGGACTATTCTAAAGTGGCCTTCTATGAGCCCTGATCTAAATCCTATTGAACATCTGTGGAAGATGCTGAAACATGCCGTCTGGAGAAGGCACCCTTCAAACCTGAGACGACTGGAGCAGTTTGCTCATGAGGAGTGGGCCAAAATACCTGCTGAGAGGTGCAGAAGTCTCATTGACAGTTACAGAAATCGTTTGATTGCAGTGATTGCCTCAAAAGGTTATGCAACAAAATATTAAGTTAAGGGTACCATCATTTTTGTCCAGGCCTGTTTCATGAGTTTGTTTTTTAAAATAATTCTGTTGAACCACAATTCAAAAGCATTGTCTCATTTTCATTGGTTAATTTTCATAGAATTTTTATTTATTACCACTTTTGTCAGATTCAAGTTATATATATTGCTCAAAAAAAATAAAGGGAACACTTTGAAAACACATCAGATTTTAATGGGAAAAAATAAGCTGGATATTGAAATTGTGGCAGGCTAGTCCAGTTTACTCAGATTAAAAAGTGTTCCTTCAATCTGAGTAAGCTGGACTAGCCTGCCACAATTTCGATATCCAGCTTATTTTTTCCCCATTAAAATCTGATGTGTTTTCAAAGTGTTCCCTTTATTTTTTTGAGCAGTATATATATATATATATATATATATATATATATATATATATATATATATATATATATATATATATATATACACATACATACAGTGGGGGAAAAAGTATTTAGTCAGCCACCAATTGTTGAAGTTCTCCCACTTAAAAGATGAGAGGTCTCCAATTTTCATCATAGGTATACCTCAACTATGAGAGACAAAATGAGAAAAAAAATCCAGAAAATCACATTGAAGGATTTTTAATGAATTAATTGGTAAATTCCTCGGTAAAATAAGTATTTGGTCAAAAACAAAAGTTAATCTCAATACTTTGTTATATACCCTTTGTTGGCAATGACAGAGGTCAAACGTTTTCTGTAAGTCTTCACAAGGTTTTCACACACTGTTGCTGGTATTTTGGCCCATTCCTCCATGCAGATCTCTAGAGCAGTGATGTTTTGGGGCTGTCACTGGGCAACACAGACTTTCAACTCCCTCCAAAGATTTTCTATGGGGTTGAGATCTGGAGACTGGCTAGGCCACTCCAGGACCTTGAAATGCTTCTTACGTAGCCACTCCTTCATTGCCCGTGTGGTGTGTTTGGGATCATTGTCATGCTGAAAGACCCAGCCACGTTTCATCTTCAATGCCCTTGCTGATGGAAGGAGGTTTTCACTCAAAATCTCATGATACATGGCCCCATTCATTCTTTCCTTTACACGGATCAGTCGTCCTGGTCCCTTTGCAGAAAAACAGCCCCAAAGTATAATGTTTTCACCCCCATGCTTCACAGTAGGTATGGTGTTCTTTCTCCTCCAAACACGACAAGTTGAGTTTTTACCAAAAAGTTCTATTTTGGTTTCATCTGACCATATGACATTCTCCCAATCCTCTTCTGGATCATCCAAATGCTCTCTAGCAAACTTCAGACGGGCCTGGACATGTACTGGCTTAAGCAGGGGGACACATCTGGCACTGCAGGATTTGAGTCCCTGGCGGCGTAGTGTGTTTCTGATGTAGCCTTTGTCACTTTGGTCCCAGCTCTCTGCAGGTCATTCACTAGGTCCCCCCGTGTGGTTCTGGGACCATTCTCGTGATCATTTTGACCTCACGGGGTGAGATCTTGCGTGGAGCCCCAGATGGAGGGAGATTATCAGTGATCTTGTATGTCTTCCATTTTCTAATAATTGCTCCCACAGTTGATTTCTTCACACCAAGCTGCTTACCTATTGCAGGTTCAGTTTTCCCAGCCTGGTGCAGGTCTACAATTTTGTTTCTGGTGTCCTTTGACAGCTCTTTGGTCTTGGCCATAATGAAGTTTGGAGTCTGACTGTTTGAGGTTGTGGTCAGGTGTCTTTTATACTGATAACAAGTTCAAACAGGTGCCATTAATACAGGTAACGAGTGGAGGACAGAGGAACCTCTTAAAGAAGAAGTTACAGGTCTGTGAGAGCCAGAAATCTTACTTGTTTGTTATTGACCAAATACTTATTTTACCGAGGAATTTACCAATTAATTCATTAACAATCCTTCAATGTGATTTTCTGGATTTTTTTTTCTCATTTTGTCTCTCATAGTTGAGGTATACCTATGATGAAAATTGGAGACCTCTCTCATCTTTTAAGTGGGAGAACTTGCACAATTGGTGGCTGACTAAATACTTTTTTGCCCCACTGTGTGTATATATACAGTGTATATACTGTATATATATATATATATATCATCATCATAGCAGTCTGTCGGGGGCGACAATGACTGTTTCATTTAGGTCTGATTAGATTCCTCCACGCAGCTCTGTCCTTCCACTGCCAGGAACTCCTGACCTTGTATATATTTGAGAGGTTTCTAATGGTCTTCTACTCCCTTTACACAGAGGTGAAGATCACTGAGAAATCATTGAAAGCTTGCTATGAGATTATTGGGAGATTGATGATATTGCTGAGCGCTTGTTGAGAGATCACTTCCCTTTGGAGAGCTCCAGGGGCGATTATAGGATCAGAGCTTTAAGGGTGCTGAGCACCCATTGAGCTCCACCACACACCCACTCTTCTTTCACACAAAAACAACAACAAAAACCGTGTATATTCTACTATTGTTTGGGATAATAATTATTTTCTCACCTGGTTCTTCCTGCACTCTCTCCCTTTCTCCTTCTCCATTGTTCTCTCTTTCCCTTTGCACTGAGAATCACACACATGTATACAGTGGTGTGAAAAAGTGTTTGCCCCCTTCCTGATTTCTCATTTTTTTGTATGTTTGTCACACTTGAATGTTTCAGATCATCCAACACATTTAACATATTTGACATTTCTAGTCAAAGAGAACACAAGTAAACACAAACTGCAGTTTTTAATTGAAGGTGTTTATTATTAAGGGTAAAAAAAAAATATCCAAACCTACATGGCCCTGTGTGGAAAAAGTGATTGCCCCCTGTTAAAACATAAACTAACTGTGGTTTATCACATCTTTGGAAAGCTGAGTTCAATTTTCTAACCATTTCTACAGTTTTGGGACTCCAGCAAACCACAGTGAGAGCCATTATCCACAAATGGCGAAAACATGAAACAGTGGTGAAACTTCCCAGGGGTGGCCGGCCGGCCGGCCGACCAAAGCTACCCCGAGAGCGTAGCGACGACTTATCCAAGCAGTCACAAAAGACCCCACAACAACATCCAAAGAACTGCAGGCCTCACTTGCCTCAGTTAAGGTCAGTGTTTATGACTCCACCATAAGAAAGAGACTGGGCAAAAATGGCCTGCATGGCAGAGTTCTAAGATGAAAACCACTGCTGAGCAAAAAGAACATAAAGGCTCGTCTCAGTTTTGCCAGAAAACATCCTGATGATCCCCAATACTTTTGGGAATATACTCTGTGAACTGACAAGACAAAAGTTGAACTTTCTGGAAGGTGTGTGTCCCATTACATCCGGCTTAAAAGTAGCACAGCATTTCATAAAAGGAACATCATACCAGCAGTAAAATATGGTGGTGGCGGTGTGATGGTCTGAGGCTGTTTTGCGGCTTCAGGACCTGGAAGACTTGCAAGTCCACCTATGAATGGCTTAAGAAAAACAAAATGAAGACTTTGGAGTGGCCCAATCAAAATCCCGACCTGAATCTGATTGAAATGCTGTGACATGACTTTAAAAAGGCGGTTCATGCTCGAAAACCCTCCAATGTGGCTGAATTACAACAATTCTGCAAAGACGAGTGGACCAAAATTCCTCCACAGCGCTGTAAAAGATTCATTGCCAGTTATCACAAACACTTGATTGCAGTTGTTGCTGCTAAGGGTGGCCCAATCAGTTATTAGGTTTAGGGGGCAATCACTTTTTCACACAGGGCCATGTAGGTTTGGATCTTTTCCCTTTAATCATAAACATTTTCATTTAAAAACTGCATTTTGTGTTTACTTGTGTTATCTTTGTCTAATATTTAAATTTGTTTGACGATCTGAAACATTTAAGTGTGACAAATACAAAAAAATGAGAAATCAGGAAGGGAGCAAACACTTTTTCACAGCAATGTATATTGTGATAAACTAGAAAATAAATACAATGAGTGAAATTCAGGGCAGGAGAGTTGAGGTCATTGTGTCCTGTCACAAAAATGTGAATGATTTACATTCAAAACAGACAATGATAATCTTTTCTTCATGTTATGAAGACCATTTACAGATTCCAAGGGTATGACTTGAAGGCACACACAGGCGTGTTGTTTTAAAGACGTTTTCAGCAAAAAGATTGATCACTATATTGCTGGGCTTCTTCTTAACTCACATATTATTTCCACAGGAGAAGCTGTATTCTCCTTTGTGGGTTTAGAATAAAGAAATAAAAACATCACCTACATAAGTTATTTGACACAACATAGAGACAATTCTGCTCATCTGTTACGATAGCTTCAGACTGTGATGATCAGGTGAGCGTGCTCCCCCTCCCGTCCTGTGTGTTTTCCCTCTGTCTGTTTCCCGGCTCTGGAGCTGATCAGTGCACCTGCATGATTGGACACACATGCTGCTTCCTTGTTTGCCAGCGTATAAAAGAGCCAGTCTGTAAATGCCTCTCTGTTGGACCGTTGGGTATTGCTGCCTAAAAACAACTCATGTTAATGTTGTTTGATGTTATTCTTCTCAATTGTCTTATTTTTGTGTGTCTTCTCCTCCTCAGGTTGCTGCCATCTCAGCGGTGTGTCTCCAGGGCTGTGCACGTTCACCTGAACCTTTCATCTCCAAGGACAACGTCAACTCCACCCAGGTCTACCCACTTCTCCTCTCCACTTAGTCATCTTCCTCTAGTTTGTCATCTCTTCTTCTTCTTCTTCTTCTTCTTCTTCTTCTTCTTCTTCTTCTTCTTCTTCTTCTTCTTCTTCTTCTTCTTCTTCTTCTTCTTCTTCTTCTTCTTCTTCTTCTTCTTCTTCTTCTTCTTCTTCTTCTTCTTCTTCTTCTTCTTCTTCTTCTTCTTCTTCTTCTTCTTCTTCTTCTTCTTCTTCTTCTTCTTCTTCTTCTTCTTCTTCTTCTTCTTCTTCTTCTTCTTCTTCTTCTTCTTCTTCTTCTTCTTCTTCTTCTTCTTCTTCTTCTTCTTCTTCTTCTTCTTCTTCTTCTTCTTCTTCTTCTTCTTCTTCTTCTTCTTCTTCTTCTTCTTCTTCTTCTTCTTCTTCTTCTTCTTCTTCTTCTTCTTCTTCTTCTTCTTCTTCTTCTTCTTCTTCTTCTTCTTCTTCTTCTTCTTCTTCTTCTTCTTCTTCTTCTTCTTCTTCTTCTTCTTCTTCTTCTTCTTCTTCTTCTTCTTCTTCTTCTTCTTCTTGATTTGATTGGCAACCAGCTTACAGGTGCATTACCGCCACTGACTTGAATATCATCACTCTATATCTGTGTATAAGGAGTTGTTATAAGGAGTTCTAAACAACTCCTTATGTGTGGAAAAAATTATCCGTCCTTGGACTGTGTCCTACTGTCATCCCACTGGTGTTTTCCCCCACCAGCTCCAACCACTACACACTGGAGTTCACAGCCGGACTCTCTGCTCGGGTTGTAAGTCTCTTCTACTCTCTCTTTCATCTCTTCCTTTATCTATCGAATCCCATCATTAATCATCTCCCCTTTTTCTTCTCTACAGGCTGTGTGCTGCTCCAACGTGCCTCCTCATATTATTTGTGCTTATTAAGTTTGCGTTGTTGTGCATTTTTGTTTACCTGTGTCTTTTTGTGTATCCATTAAGTTTGGATTATTATGCGTTTTTGTGTTTAATAAACTGTGCAAAATGAAACAAAAACATTGTTGTGTCACTCCTCCCCAACAATATGAAAATTAATGTGTGGTTTGGTGCAGCAAAATGAGGACTAGTAATGACAAGTTATAGTTAAGAAGTGTGAGACACATCCTTTGAGCTACTTACTGGATCCACCTCTGCATGTGTGTTAGTGAGCCCCTGGCTGCTGAGGGGGTGAGGATCGTACCATTTGTGGTGTTTTCATTTGTATTCTTAAAAAGTTTAAACCACAAACTACTGACTATGCTATGAAAGTCAGTAGAGGCAAGATAGAATACATGTGTGAATGAGAGAGGGAAGCAGGTGCAATGGTGAAGATGCAAGGAGTAGACATAGTGAAGGTAGATAAGTTTAAATACCTGGGGTCAACCATCCAAAGCAATGGAAAATGCACAAGCAAGGTGAAGAAGAGAGTGCAGGCAGGGTGGAGTGGGTGGAGATGACATGTGTCAGGAGTGATCTGTGACAGAAGGATAGCAGCTAGAGTGAAAGAGAAGATTTACAAGATGGTAGTGAGACCTGTTATGATGTATGGTTTGGAGACAGTGGTGCTGACAAAAAGACAGGAGGTGGACCTGGAGGTGGCAGAGTTGAAGATGCTAAGATTGTCATTGGGAGTGACTAGGATTAGAAATGAGCATATCAGAGAGACAGCTCAGGCTGGGGGACATTATGAGATGGTTTGTACAGTGCAGAGAAGGGATGGGGGAGACACTGGACAAAAGATGTTAAAGTATCACGTTTTCCTTGGCAGCATTTGTGTCCTCAATTGTGTGAATGTTGTTCCATATTATGAGACAATTTTACAGTGTAGCTACTGTACCCTGCAACCACAGTGGAAGGAATAATGACCCACCTGATTGTTGGTTACAGTTGCAGAGCTCTATTACTTACAACAGTCAGTCTGACCCTTACACTATTAAGAATTCATGACAATGCTTTTTTTTCCTGGTCAGAACAATTAACTCCATGTCAGCTGCCATAATGAATGACTTGTACAAGGCTATACAGTGAGCCTGTGCTGCAGAGAAAACCTGCAGTAAGTTAACTTGGTAAGTCATTACCCAAGCAACTTATGAAAAGAACTTTGAAATAAACTGCTGTGTTAGCAGTTTTATCTGGTTTGGGCTTATTATATGCCTCATGCAGGCAGCACTGAAAACTATTCCAATCTGCCCTTTCTACAGACTTGCACACACAGTTGCCATGTATCACAAATCCAGTCTGTGCTCAGTTTCATGCCAATTCAGCCATAGAAAGCTCGTCAGCATCCATGATCCATGTGCCTGTGTTAGTGTGACTGCGAGTCTGAGCATTTGTGTATGTGTGTGTGTGTGGTCTTGATGGGAGTGAGTCACAATGTCTCCGTTCCTGCTGCGGCTTCATCTAACTTTCAAAAAGAGAATGGAATACGTCAATATGTCGACTCTAGGTTTGCTCTAATAAAAATGAAAGTCCTCGGTGAGGCCGCCTGATAGACCGGGCGGCTTCTGGCTGCTGCTTATCTCTCTAGGGGACAGAAAGAAGGGTTGTCTTCATAAAACACTCTGTGGTACTGTGTGAGCACTTAATGACTATTGTCAAAGTAGAGATCCTTTGTGATATTACGCTGAAAGAAAATGGAAAGAAATTCACAGGCCTTGATTTAACATTCATGCTAAATATCCATCAAAAAAGTATAATTTGGGTTCCAAGATTACAGGTAATGGCAGGAAAACTCAGAAGCAGTGCCACAATAATAATGTCACATCATGAAGGTAAAAACCCTTTTCCATCATGCAATGGTAAATGGCAGGGAACACCCAGAACTAGCTGCTGCTCCGTCACACAGACAGACCGACACATTCACACACAAGATTCACACCTATGTGCAGTTTAGAGCCTTTAGTGTCAGTTTCCTCCCACAGTTCATAGATGGAATCTGTTAACTAGCAGCTTTAAAATGCCTGCTTCTCTCATCACTGATGCAATTAAGTAGCTCAGTTCAAAAACTAATCTATACAATGCGGGAAATAAGTGCTGAACATATCAGCATTTTTTTCCAGTACACATATTTGGTTATGGTGAGGTAAAGTGTAATAAAATGGGAAGGAGAAGGGGGTTACTGAAGACAATAGAAAAAAGCAGCGCCCCAAGGAATGATAAGGCAAAGAATCAGCTGAAATACCTGAGTTGTTAGAAAGCTGTCTACCTCCTATCTGTGGAAATTAATATCAGCTGGGTAGGTTCTTCATGAGTGGCTATAAAAAGGTTTTTTGTTACCATGTTGTCATACAAGAAACATCTCATGATGGGTAAAAGCCAAGAAGAGGTCTCCCAAGACCTTCACAACCTAACTGAGGCAAAACACATTGGTTACAGTTAAAACTTCTGACTCTTCCAGTAAGCACCACTGGAGCCATTATCCACAAGTGGAAGGAACATCATTCTACCATCAATTGGTCACACAGAGGAGTTCCTCACAAGATATCTGACCAGGGAGTCAGAAGGATAGTCAGAAGAGTAACC
Organism: Pholidichthys leucotaenia; assembly: GCA_020510985.1. Lineage (NCBI taxonomy): Eukaryota > Metazoa > Chordata > Actinopteri > Cichliformes > Pholidichthyidae > Pholidichthys > Pholidichthys leucotaenia. The sequence continues at coordinate 283,501,591 of CM035847.1, read as the reverse complement.
CAAGAGCCAAGGACAGCTTAGAAAGAGCTCCAGAAAAACTTGGCGGCAGCAGGTACAATTGTGACAATGGGCATCATGGGCTTCATAAACGCTCATACATTATAAAGAGGCGGCACACTGAAGCTTGTTTTAAGTTTGCCAAGCAGCATTTGGGCAAGCCTATGATAATACAGGGAGAATGTAGCGAGATCAGATTAGGCGAAAATAGAACTTTTGGCAGTCATACTATTTTATACAATATTCATGTTGCACAAGAGTCACAATGAATCATGAATGAAACAGAGTAACTTGGTAGTTTTAAAGGGACACACATTAATGTTAGGACATGGACTAGGCCCCATATCCTCAACCTGAGTTATTGCTTTATTTCTTGTTTCCAGGGCAGGGCTCCAGCCCACGTCCTCACCTTAAGTTCGTATTTTGGGTTTTTCTGCATTTATTATTATTCATTATTTGGTCTGCATTTGTGTTCTGTAGTATTTGGTCCCTGCTCGGTTCTCAGTTTGGTCTTTATTATTTATTACTATTATTATCCTTGTTTTCTTGGTCTTGTCTCCCTTGATCCATTGTCATTATGTTTCATGTGTATCCCCTGTCAGTGATTGTCTGTTCATCCCTGCCGTATTCTTAGTTCTTGGTTGCATTATTATTATTATTATTATTCAGGCTGGTTTATTAGTATCATTATCAGTGGCATGGTGTGAGGAAAACTTTTGAGGAAGCTGAGTGAAACGAAATGAGATCACTGCTTGCTACCGGGGTGGGGGTCACAAATATAACATACATCAACTAATTTCACTATCTGGAACGCAATTCTGTTGTATCATACAGATGCAACTTGCATGCTCTCTCGCTTTACTATCGGGTGCATGAGTGTTAAACAGCACATGACTTATAAAGTTTAATTACTATACCAAAAATACTATCTATGCAATTCCACACCTGATGAAGTTACACACAGACACAGCAACACAGTTTTTCTGCATGTCAACAACCACAATAAAATAACCAACACAACTGACTGAGAAACATGCAGCTAAAGCAAAAGCAAAGATAAAAATTCAATAACCATATTAAAATTGCACAGGTAATTATTTAGGCAGTTCATTTAACAGTGAAAGACTATAAAGAGGACTAAATATTGCACTTACCCTATTTGAAGAGGAAGGCCATTCTCCTCTCTTTAATGGTGGCAAAATGTTCAGTCATTATGTCATAGAATTTCCCACTGACCTTTAGCTCCTCCATGACGGCAGAGTCAATGGATATTTTGGCAAGGTTTACAAGTCTTTCTTGTCCACACGTGTTCCTCAGATAAGTTTTTATCCTTTTTAAACAGAAAAAGGAGCCCTCGGCTGATGTGCTGGTCGCTGGTATAGTGAGTATAAGCTGGAGCAGTTTGTGGACCTCGTAAAGGAATTTTTTAATCAAAAACTCTAAATCATGGCCCTCTATAATGGTACTTGCTAATGTTGCTAACAACACCACTGGCCTCCCACCAACACTGACATTAATGACCCCTATGATTTGATTGGTCTGATGTGGGCTCAGCAAACTTATGCTGGCTGGCTTTTGCACAGAACTGACTAATCTCACCCTTGGAGTGGCGTGCCTATGACCTCATTTGATTGGTTAATTCTTGTAGGTTTTTTTTTTTTCACAAAACTAAGCAACTTCGCCCTTGCTGGTATTCAAATCCTCCCCTAGTAGTGCAATACCACATCTCACCATATATTTCCATATGTGTAATGGAGGTGCTGTTTCCCCCATTCTAAGATACTCTGGGAAATGAGAAGGGACCTTTCACTGGCAAGTCAGTGACAATCAAAACCGTTAAATACCATAAATACGCATTTTGATAATTGACTGTTTTTCCATATTATCAGATGCCATTTCTATTAAATATATATTATATATGTAATATACACAATAAAAATGACAGAGGCTGAAAAATAGGGGAAGCATGGCTTCGCTTGTCTTCTAGGAGAAAATGCCACTGATCATTATCTGAGTCATGTTTATGTTTGCTTGTGGTTATTCCTGTCATGAACTCCTGTTTTGGTTTGGCCTTATTTTGACAGCATCTTCAGTTTCCTTTTCTGATCAGTCTGATTTTGCCCTGTTCTGTTCATTGTTCACACCTATTTGTAATTTCTGTTCATCAGTCCCAGTTTACTTAAGGGACACTGCCTCTCATCGGGGCACAGTGTTCTCATCAATACTGACGTGAGTTCACGCTTCTGTCTGTCCTGTCAGTCTGAGTTATTCCTGTCTCATTTGCCTGTTTTTTGTCCGTCTGTTTTGGGGATTTTATTATTTTATTATTTTTATTATTTATAGTTTTATATATTTATAATATACCATATTTATTTATAGTTATTGTGCTGAAGGTGGTGTTCAGCCAATAAATATCACAAACCTGAGTCTGGTGTTTGGGTCCGTTCTCCCCACAACACACCCTTGACAGTCATTGAGGACCGAGCGTACTGTTTTGGTTTGCTCATTATGGCCGGTTGCGTGCTGCTGACTGACAAACAATTTGACTCCATGATCTGCCTGTGGGATCTAGCAGTCGTGGCCCACAGCTCCTCCAACCCAAGTGAGGAGAACCAATTATGAAGAGCAGCAGCACAACAGCTGCAGCGCACTCCGCGTCTGGGAGTGTTTCCATGGGTACAGGACCTGCCCATCTACTGTGCCACGTGGTCCGTCTCTTCATCTGGGACTGCTGTGGATAGGCGGAGAGGGTGTCAGTGCCACTCCTCCCGGCACTCCTGCGCAGCTCCAAGTCCCTGTGGCCGTTGTTCCACCAGGCTCTGTGGTCCAGAGGCCCAAAGACAGTGGTAGACCACCTGAACTATCCTGCTTTTCGGTCTGGTGGGCCATGAACTAGGGAAGACCCCCCCCCCCCCTCGACCCTTTCTGTTCTTGGGTCCAAGGGCCCATGGACTTGGGTAGACCACCCGACCCGAGTTGTTTTGGGTTTTGGGGCCTTGGACTTTGTTTTATCCTTGAACTGTGGTTTGGTTTTGGACTCTGTGGGGAAAGAACGGGAGGGATTTGTTTCGGCACACCTTTTTTTTTTTCCTCTTTTGTTGGTGTTACCCTGAGGGGTCGTCTAGAAGTCACCCCTTAAGAGGGGGGTACTATTAGGACATGGACTGGGGCCCATGTCATTCTGAGTTATTGCTTTATTTCTTGTTTCCAGGACAGGGCTCCAGCCCACGCCGTCATCTTGAGTCTGTATTTTAGGTTTTTCTGTATTTATTATTATTCATTATTCAATCTACATTTGTGTTCCATAGGATTTGTTCCCTGCTCGGTTCTCAGTTTGGTCAGCCTAATTTTGCCCCATTCAAAAATTGCAAATAATTTGTTGCTGGCATGGGTTCTGTAGGCACCCATGCACAACAATGGCAAATTATTTGCAATTTTGTGGACGAATTAAGAAGTGAAATTAGAAAAAAACTTTAACATATCAGGGCACTCTGGTTGAAAAAATACTGCACTGTGCACCACATTTTTATTTATTTATTTATTTATTTTTAATTTTTGTATACTTTATTGATCCCCAGAGGGGAAATTGAGGGCATCCACCTGGATGGATGAAGCAGCCACAGTACGGTGCTATCTCTTTATCATTCACACACACATTCACACCTAGGGCCACTTTAGAGTCTCTCAATTAACCTAACCTGCATGTTTTTGGCCTGTGGGAGGAAACCGGAGAACTCCCGGAGTAAACCCACGCAGACACGGGGAGAACATGCAAACTCCACACAGATCACTGTTGAGTCAGGGGCTGGGATCGAACCAGGGATCCCATGGCCAAGGGTGAGTTGCTGTGCTGCCGCAGTGCTAACCACTGTGCCACCACCGCACCTAGTAGCAAATAAAGAAAGCAGGTTCGCTTGCATACCCACCTTGATTTCAGCATTTAGGCCCTCACCTTTAATTGTGACAAATGGTTACATTTCCTATGACTGATTTGAAAATTAGGTAATTTTCATCAGATCATCATCCAGTTGTGTTTGAAAGTTTATATACCTCCAGCCCACAGTATGTAACCTTATGGGCAAAGTTGTATTTTAACCACTAGCAATCAGTGGTATTCATCGAGTTGTGCATGTAAGTTTACAAACCCTGGAGTAGCTCATTCTGGCCTGATGAAATCATCCAGAAAGTGCTCAGATCTCCTGACCTTTGACCTTCACCTTGAGCACTCCATGGATGCAGACGCACCAGAGGATCATTATGGATGTGTTTGGTGACAATGGACCAATTGCCGAGGAGGAGTATCGATTTTCATAAAATCATGTTATAGCCCAGACCTTCTGAACTTTAACAATGACCTTGACCTCAACCCGGATGCAGACCCACTCGAGGACTATTGTGCCTGAGTTTGTTGAGAATTAGGGCAATTGAATAGGAGGAGTAACAATTTTCATGACATCATATAGATGCTCAGTGTCAGGGTTCTGAGCATGGTCTGGAGGCCATGCTCAGGCTTTCAGTTTATTTTTGCGTTTCTCTGTTTTCCCTGCCTCAGCCCAGTTTGTATTATGGAATTCTGTGTTTATTATTGTTCATTATCTTAGTCGTGTTATTCTTTTTCTGGTCTGGGGATTGAGTTTAGTTTGGTATGATTCTCTGTTGTCATTATCATTTTCCCTGGTCCTGTGTTCATGTTCTGTGTGAATCTCCATCTGTGGTTGTGTTTGTAGCCCCGCCAATCCTGTCACCTCCGTTTTCCTCATGTGCCAGCTGTCAGTCATGATTGCGCTCCCCACCTGTGCTGTGTTGTCTTGACTGTCTATGTACAGTGGTGTGAAAAAATGTTTGCCCCCTTCCTGATTTCTCATTCTTTTGTGTGTTTGTCACACTTAAATGTTTCAGATCATCAAACAAATTTGACAAAGATAACACAAGTAAACACAAAATGCAGTTTTTAAATAAAGGTGTTTATTATTAAGGGGAAAAATCCAAACCTGCATGGCCCTGTGTGAAAAAGTGATTGCCCTCTAAACCTAATAACTGGTTGGGCCACCCTTAGTAGCAACAACTGCAATCAAGCGTTTACGATAACTGGTAATGAGTCTTTTACAGCGCTGTGGAGGAATTTTGGCCCACTCATCTTTGCAAAATTGTTGTAATTCAGCCACATTGGAGGGTTTTCGAGCATGAACAGCCTTTTTAAGGTCATGCCACAGCATCTCAATCGGATTCAGGTCAGGACTTTGACTAGGCCACTCCAAAGTCTTCACTTTGTTTTCTTAAGCCATTGAGAGGTGGATTTGCTGGTGTGTTTTGGATTGTCCTGCTGCAGAACCCAAGTGCATTTCAGCTTGACGTCACGAACAGATAGCCAGACATTCTCCTTCAGAATTTTTTGGTAGACAGCAGAATTCATGGTTCCATTTATCACAGCAAGTCTTCCAGGTCCTGAAGCAGCAAAACAGCCTCAGACCATCACACTACCACCACCATATTTTACTGCTGGTATGATGTTCCTTTTCTGAAATGCTGTGTTACTTTTACATCAGATGTAAAGGGACACACATCTTCCAAAAAGTTCAACTTTTGTCTCGTCAGTCCACAGAGTATTTCCCCAAATGTCTTGGGGATCATCAAGATGCTTCCTGGCAAAACTGAGATGAGCCTTTATGTTCTTTTTGCTCAGCAGTGGTTTTCGTCTTGGAACTCTGCCATGCAGGCCATTTTTGCCTACTCTCTTTCTTATTATTGGAGTCATGAACCCTGACCTTAACTGAGGCAAGCGAGGCCTGCAGTTCTTTGGATGTTGTTGCGGGGTCTTTTGCGGCCTCTTGGATGAGTCGTCGCTGCACTCTTGGGGTAATTTTGGTGTGCCAGCCACTCCTGGGAAGGTTCACAACTGTTCCATGTTTTCACCATTTGTGGCTAATGGATCTCACTGTGGTTTGCTGGAGTCCCAAAGCTTTAGAAATGGCTTTATAACCTTTTCCTGACTGATAGATCTCAATTACTTTGTTTCTCATTTTGTTCCTGAATTTCTTTGTATTGCACCATGATGTCTAGCTTTTGAGGATCTTTTGGTCTACTTCACTTTGTCAGGCAGGTCCTATTTAAGTGATTTCTTGATTGAGAACAGGTGTGGCAGTAAACAGGCCTAGGTGAGCTACAGAAATTGAACGCAGCTTTCCAAAGATGTGATAAACTGCAGTTAATTTAAGTTTCAATGGGGGGCAATCACTTTTTCACACAGGACCATGTAGGTCTGGATTTTTTTCCCCCCTTAATAATAAACACCATTTAAAAACTGCATTTTGTGTTTACTCATGTTATCTTTGTCTAATATTTGTCTTCTTGATTGTTGCTCTGAGTGTTGCTATCCCTGTGCTGTTGCAATCCTGGAATTTCCACATTGTGGGACTAATAAAGGCTTATCTTATCTTATTTAAATTATCTTGATGATCTGAAACATTTAAGTGTGACAAGTCAGGAAGGGGACAGACACTTTTTCACACCACTGTATGTGCATCCCAGTCTGTGTCATGTGTGGCGACCTTGTCAAATCTACATCTACTTACATGTTTTCTGTTCAGCCATGCAAGTGTCTGTTGTTCATTTCCAGTCCTTGAGCTGTGTTTTTGTGAATAATAAATCATGCCGAAGAAACGCCATGGATGTGAGTCCTGTTCTCTGTCCAGCCCAGGCACATACCTTGACAGTAGGTCACCACCAGTAAAGGACTCGGCTGGCAAAATCAGCATAAGGAGGAAGGATGGGAACCAGAAGGAATTACTGGGACTTCTCCACCGGTCTATCTGCCTGTCTAACCAGGTCAGAAGACCAGAAGAATCAGAATCAGCTTTATTGCCAAGTATATTTACAAGTAAACATAAGAGGAATTTGACTTGACATTAGACGCGCACGTTAGGCGCATCCAATGACGCGGCAGCCATGCAAGGCGCCTGTCATACAGTGGGAGTAAAGAGGGGAAGGGAGGGGGAGGAAAACACAATAGGAGAGAGAAAAAACATAGTTAATCAGAATAACACTCGTATAAGCTCATATAAAGCTCAGATGAGCCAAATTTTGACTACACAGAAAAAACCCTCTATGTACAATTAGCAGACAATATAGATCACACAAACAAGAGTTGAGAGGGGTAGTGTATGTATGAGTCAGTATATATGTGTCAGTTCGTGTAATGTTGTATGCATTTGTGTAGTGTAGGTGTGACAGTTGCTAGTGAACAGCAGAGGGCGCTTCCAGGCAGTGGATAGATGTTATAATCATGTGACTTATAAACAAGTCCGGAGTCTGTCCCTGTCAAATAAACTAATCTACTACTACTACTATCTCTTCGCTTGCAGATGAAGGCACATGGACTGTCCTTGAGAAGTTCATCCGCTGAAACAACAGCAGCTGTCTGTCGATTGTTTGGGTTAGCAGCCGCCACTTCTGCTTATCTCATCGAGGAGGAATGTAAACAGGGCATCAAAACAAGGTCAAATCTACACAGCTCAGAGCCCACGGAGAATAGAATTTTCCTCTCTCATGCGCTTGTGCTTCATAATTTTAATATTAATATACAGGCTTAAACAGGCATTCCATTCCATGGAGAGCACAGGGCTCCAGATGTATTCCTCCGCTGAATCACTGTCATTCAGTTCACCGTTTGCCGCTACTCGTGCCCTCACCAACTGGTCGAATTTGATGAAGGAGCTTGCCGGGTCCGCTTTGGTCAGCTCTCTCACCTTTCTTCAATTTCTGATACATCAGGGAACTTCACAGCCAAAAATAGAAGTCCTGAGATCATAACCAATAATGTTTCCTGCCAAATCTCCACAGACGCATGAATTCCAATGTCTATGAGTCTCCTCGTTGGGTTCCTCCTGACCTGATCTTCTTTTGAAGTGGTGACAATCACAGTTAAGCCGCTTTCCAGATCCATAATTTCCATTTAGATTAAGATTCAGCAGAAGAGCGACTAAACACAGACAAAAAACACAACATTGCAAGCTGGGATCAGAAAGGAAAAGAGAGGATTAGAAAAGCGTCTACTCTCTCTCAGAGCCGGAAGTGAGAGAGATCCCTCCCGGATCGTTCCAACCCCTGGGAGGGATTGGGGGACCTCAAGGCTTTGGAGGAGCTGTTTCTCAGCCACCCAGATCTGCTGTGTCTCCCCGAGGTGGTTGCTCTCCGCGCGGGCATAACACAACTTCAGGACATGTTCGAACGAATTGACTGTCCACGTCACCTCTTCCAACCTGGCTTCGGGTCATCATCTCCTTCTCCTGCCTCCCGCCTTTCCCGTCACTCCTATGCTGCCTGCCGTTCCCAGTTCATCAGCCATGGCAGCGGATGCTTTGGAGCAGGAGGAAAGGAGGCAGGTGATTCTCGCGCAGACAGACATTTTGCTGTAGCACAAGCCCTGGCTCGCTCCAGAGGTGGTGTTTCCCGCTCGAGAGGATCAGCCGGTTTCTAAAGGGTCAGTGGGGAAGCGAGTCTCGAGTCACTCCGCTCGCCACCTGGGCCCTTCACTTGAGGTCCCGTCAAGGGATTCGGCTGCCGTGGCCCCACCCTCCTTGAGTGTGTCATCAGCAGAAGCTTCAGCGACTGCAGCACAGGAGGTCAGCATGTTCCAGCCGTCTGTTCCAGGGGCGCACATCCCAGCACCACACCACAGTACACAGGCCCCTCACCAGACGAGTTTGATCTGCCCCTGTGAGGACTCGCCGGACCAATTAATGGAGGTAGGATGGGAACAGAGGCAAGTACCTTTTCACTTATTTACATCATCTAATGAAGGGTCTTGCCCTGTTCCTGGGGAGGGGATTCAGCCACCTGCCATCGCTGAGCTCTTTCTCCTGGTTTCTGCTACCACCTCCAGCTCACCGGCTTCTCTTCTGCTTTTTTCGGAGTGTTTACCAATACTGGGTGAGAACCGACTGATTATGGAAGTGTCTGCTGATCCTGAGGTTCCAATACCAGCTCCACATTGCTCCCCAGCTCCAGTACCGACACCACCGCCAGCTCTGGCTCATCTCCAGACAGCTTCAGCCATAACTGAGGTGCATGCCACAGTTCCAGCTATCCTCCATGTGCACGCTCCAGCAGAGACTGTTTCTCTTCATGTGCATGCTCCTGCAGAGATTGCTTCTCCCCAGGTGCACGTTCCTGTCGTGACTGTGTTGGCTGCAGCTCCTCCTGCTGATCAGCCGTGATCATTGGGTTTCATCGCTGATCAGTCTAGGTCATCTGGGTTCGCCGCTGACCAACCTGGGCAGCCTTGTTTCACTGCTGCTTCATCTGCAGCTCATCTTGAGGTCGTCACTCCGGCAGCAGGTGACCAGGAGCTAAGGCAAGTACTCTTTCTATTACCTTCTACATCTATTTTAGAAAAGACCTGCCTTATTTCTGATGAGGGGACCAAAGTGCAGATTTCACTTGCCTCTGGGCCAACCCCACAAGTCTCTGCTGCTGATGACTATGGTGCCACCTTAGTGACCTCCTATTTTCCCCTCTCATCCGAGGTGGCCATGTTCAGGATGGAGCTGCAGGAGGACCACGCTCCACCTTGGCTACCTGCTGCTCCAGAGGTCAAGGGACCCCACCTGTCATCGTTCCAGAGGTTGAGCAGTCCACTCCACCCATCGTTCCAGAGGTCGTGGACCTCCACCCGTCATTCCAGAGGTCGGTGGACCCTCTACTCATCGTCCAAGAGGTTGAGCAGTCCACTCCATCCGTCGCAGTTCCCGACGGTGAGCATTCTGCTCCACCCATCGGAAGTTCCCGACGGTGAGCAGTCCGCTCCACCCGTCATAGTTCCCGAGGGCGAGCAGTCCGCCCTAACCATCACAGTTCCCAAGGGTGAGAAGTCCGCCCAACCCGTCGCAGTTCCTGAGGTCGAGCAGTCCGCTCCACCTGTCACAGTTCCTGGGAGTGAGCAGTCCACCCTATCCATCACAGTTCCCAAGGGCAAGCAGTCTGCCCAACCCATCACAGTTCCCGAGAGCAAGCAGTCCACTCCACCCACCACAGTTCCCGAGGGCGAGCAGTCTGTCCCACCCCTCGCACTTTTCGAGATCGAGCAGTCCAGTCCACCCGTTGCAGTTCCTGGGAGTGAGCAGTCCACCCCACCCGTCACAGTTCCCAAGGGCGAGCAGTCTGCCCCACCCGTCACAGTTCCCAAGGTCAAGCGGTCTTTTCCACCCGTCGCAGTTCCTGGGAGTGAGCAGTCCGGCCTACCCGTCACAGTTCCCGAGGGCAAGCAGTCCACCCCACCCGTCGCAGTTCCCGACAGCGAGCAGTCCACTCCACCGGTCACAGTTCCCGATGGCGAGCAGTCCGCTCCACTGGTCGCAGGTCCCAATGACAAGCAGTCCGCTCCGCTGGTTGCAGTTCCCAGGGAGGAGCAGTCCACTCCACCTGTCGCAGTTCCCGAGGGCAAGCATTCTGCTCCACCGGTCATAGTTCCCGAGGACGAACAGTCCACTCCACCCATCGCAGTTCCCGAGGTTGAGCAGTCCGCTCCAGCCATCACAGTTCCTGGGAGTGAGCAGTCCACCCTACCCATCACAGTTCCCAAGAGTGAGCAGTCTGCCCCACCCGTCGCAGCAAGCAGTCCGCTCCACTGGTTGCAGTTCCTGATTGCGAGCAGTCCGCTCCACCGGTCGCAGGTCCCAATGACGAGCAGTCCACTCTGCCGGTCGCAGTTCCCGAGGGAGAGCAGTCTGCCCCACCTGTCTCAGTTCCCGAGGGTGAGCAGTCCGCTCCACTTGTCACAGTTCCCGAGGGTGGGCAGTCCGCTCCACCCATCACAGTTCCTGAGGACAAGCAGTCTACTCCACTCATCGCAGTTCCTGAGGACAAGCAGTCTGCTCCACCAGTCCCAGTTCCCAAGGAGGAGCAGTAGGCCCCACCTGTCACAGTTCCTGAGGGCAAGCAGTCCGCCCCACCTGTAGCAGTTCCCGAGGGTGAGCAGTCCACTCCACCCGTTGCAGTTCCCAGGGACGAGCAATCCGCTCCACCTGTCGTAGTCCTAGAGGTCAAGTAGTCCACCCCACCCATCATTCCAGTTTCTGAGCAGTGCACTCTGCCAGCCGTTTAAGAGGCAGAGGGGTTTTTACCCACTGCTTTGGAGGTCAGTGTGTCACTGTTGCTCCCTCCAGAACTGAAAGCTCCCTTGTTGCAGCTCATAGATTTAGGAACTCCTTTGTTGCTGCACCCCAAGCTCAGCGCCCCTCACCCTCCCGGTTTTGTAGTCCGGTGGCCTAGGGACTTTGGTAGGCTGCCAGACCCACCATGTCTGGGGACCCTTGGACTTGGGTAGGCCCCTGGATCCACCTTGTTCTCCGGTCCGGCAGTCTTGGGATAAAGGAAGGCCACCCAACCCTCCATGGTCCTGTTTTTGGGCCTTGGACTGCAGTTGGCCCCATGTGACTATGTGTTGTTTTGGACTTTGTGTGTGTGTGTGTGTGTGTGTGTGTGTGTGTGTGTGTGTGTGTGTGTGTGTGTGTGTGTAGGGAGGGGGATTGTTTCTTAAGTTCTAAATTTACAAACGAGAGTCACAGATTTAATTAAAGAAAAAATGGGAAGAAATTAAACATTTGGGTGAAAAACAGTCACTAGTTTTCAGGGGGGGAGTCACTATTTTAATGGAAATGGATACAAATTAACAGTGAAGAAAATAATGAAAAACATCACAGATTTACTGAAAGAATATCTAAAATCAGGAAGAAATTCTAGAGATTAATTGAAAAAAACACGCAAATTTGAGACAATTTTTTAACATCAATTTACTGTTGAGATCTACGGTGGGAGGTAGCAGATTTATAAAACGGAGGTGCAATTTAATGGTAAGGATTAAACATATTTAATTTGCTATACAATTTACAATTAATATGAAGGTAATGGACGAAATACACCCCAAAATTAAAAATACTAGTGCATACCTGTGCATGCCCATAGAGGGGATGCATTGGAACAGAATTCTTGCCAGTTACAGGACAGTTGGTATAGCAACACAGCACTAAGTGGCAATCACATGTGACGGCTTTTGTATGCAGCAAAACATAAAAGTCACACAAAATATGCCCTGCCATCTGGGGCTGTTTGCCCCTGCTTGTTACTTCTTTTCCTGCCTGTCACTGTTCTGTTATGTTGCTTACCTGTGTCTATATACAGTATATGTCTTGTAGGGAGCCATGTACTCTATGTGGTGTCATGTAGACATCATCTGGTGGGTCTTCTTCTTCGTTCAGACCACTGAAGGGTCTCCTCCTATCTCAGATGGCTGTGTTGTTCACAGTCATGCCTGCAGCGTACTGGTGGAACCAGAGGTGTTTCATGTTCACGACATCTTTTCTGATGTGCGGCAGTTCTCATTCTATTGCTCTCCATCTGGTGGGTCTTCTGCTTTGTGCAGACCACTGGTTGAGGGATAGGTGTGCCGTAATTCCAGTTCATGGGCACGATCCTGAAAAAGTGGCTTTCGACCCTGTTCAGGAAGGCCCGTGCATGCCTGTAGAAACAAAGAAACCACAGCACCCGGAGAAAATCAGCGCTTTGCTTGGCATTTTACACATTTGTAGTGTAGACTGGCATTTTTCAAGGTTACACATTTGCTGTTATGTAGGCATGGCAAGTCGTCCTATGATGTTATACATTTGCCGTCATGTAGGCATGGCGAGTCGTCCTATGACGCCTGAGTTCATAGGATGCGCTATGATGATGAGGCAGAGATCATAGGCCGTCCTATGATATCCTAGAAACATGCTTTAAAGTCTGTCGTACGCTATGCTGGCGAAGGGTGTCCTCCTGTCTCAGACATGTGCGATGTACTGCTGGAACCTCGGGTCTTTCATCTTCATGGCATCTTTTCTAATGTGCAGCAGCTGTCATCATTCTATGGCTCTCCATCTGGTGGGTCTTCCTCTTCTTTGTTGAAACCACTGGTTGAGGGATAGGTGCGTCGTAATTTCAGTTCATGGTTGGCCCTGCGGTGGACTGGTGATCTGTTCAGGGTGTACCCTGCCTCTCGCCCAAAGATGCTGGGATAGGCTCCAGCTCCCCCGCAACCCGAAAAGGATTAAGCGGAAGAAGATGGATGGATGGATGGATGGACAGGCTCATGAAACTCAGACACATGGTATAGGACGTCCTATGATGTTCAAGCAGTGATTATATGGCATCATAAAGACACATTTGTCTATGTGTCCTATGCACATAGACACAGACAAATCTATGTGTGACATCATACTCTGTGTTCCATGTGACATCATAAAGACACATTTGTCGTCCTATGATGCCTGAGTTCATAGGACACCCTATGATGTTCAGGCAGAGATCATAGGCCATCTTATGATGTCCTATGAAGCGTGACACACACATAGACAGACACACAGAGATTTCTTGCTTTTATAGAGTGATGATGATGAAGAGTGATGATGATGATGATGATGATGATGAAGTCAAGTGATGAGTGCTTTATACAGTGATTTGAGTAAAAGAATTAAATACATAAAATTTTCAAGAAAAAGTTCTGAATGTTTTTTTGTTTTTTTTTAGGTAAAAGTTGCTAAATTTATAAGGGAAGAGGAGTTCAGATTTACATGAAAGAAGTTCCTAAATTTAGGAGAAAAGAAAGTAGCAAGATTGCATGGGAATGTTTGTCACAGGATGCTGCAATTTAAAAAAAAAAAAAAAAGAGAGAGAGAGAGAGAAAAAAAATATAGATTTGAAGTCACAAATTTAAGACAAGGGAAAAGAAACTTTATGGGGAAAACTTCTTGAATTTGGTTGCAAATGGTGATTTTGGTGACTACGTTTGTTTTGGAGGAATAGCATGAAAGAAATTTAAAAGAATAATGAAATAATTCTTAATTAACAGTGACCCACCTGGCCTGGTGCTCCCACCACTTACCCAGGGCAGGTGATTTTCTGTTATTGTTTCATTTTTTTACTTTACAAGGTTAAGAGGGGAAAAGAAAAGAGAGATTTTTGGTTGTCTGGTATCCGACCCTTAAGAAGGGGCTACTGTCAGGGTTCTGAGCATGGTCTAGGAACCATGCTCACACTTTGAGCTTATTTTTGCCTTTCTCTGTTTTCCCTGCCTCAGCCCAGTTTGTATTTTGGAATTCTGTGTTTATTATTATTCATTATCTTAGTCGTGTTGTTCTTTTTCGGGTCTGGGGATTGAGTTTAGTTTGATATGATTCTCTGTTGCTATTATCATTTTTCATGGTCATGTATTCCCTGGTCATGCGTTCATGTTCTGTGTGCCCTCCGTCTGTGGTTGTATTTGTAGCCCCGCCAATCCTGCCACCTCCCTTTTCCTCATGAGTCAGCTGTCAGTCATGATTGCTCTCCCAACCTGTACTGTTTTTTCTTGATTACTCCCCTGTCTATATATGTGCATCCCAGTCTGCGTCATACTCACATGTTTTCTGTTTAGCCGTGCCATTGGCTGTTGTTCATTTCCAGCCCTTGAGCTGTGTTTATTTTGTCATTTTGTGGGTAATAAATCATGCCGAAGAAATGCCATGCACGTGCCCAGCCCTGACACACAAAAGGATCACTGTGCAAGAGTTTAGTGACCATATGGGCAACTGCCTTGGAGAAGCAGCAATTCCAGTGAAGTGTGAATGGACAGACAGACGGTGCATCATTACATTAGTTCTTTTTAGCTTTCCCACAATGAGCTAAATATTAAATGCAGGTGAGTATTTTACAGTGTTTAATATGTGATTTGTTTCATTTTTACCAAACACCTACTTTATACTATAACTTACGGTATTATACTTCAGTTGGTAAATGGCATTCACTTATATAGCGCTTTTATTCTCATCTCTTGATGACCAAAGGGCTTTACAGATCCTGCTATCCACCCACTCACACACACATTCACACACTGATGGCGGCATGCTACCTAACATGGCGCATCCAGACCCACCAGGAGCAATTGGGGGTGAAGTGTCTTGCCCAGACACAATGGCAGGATACCCGGGGAGAGCGGGATTCGAACCGCCAACCATGCGGTTATTGGACAACCTGCTCTACCTCCTGACCCATTGCCGCCCTGCTGAGTTGGTCTTGTTATAGCTAAACTGTAAATAAGCAAATTACTGCAGTGTTCACTGTTTACCTTATAAGTTGTACAGACTCCCACACAGCAGGTCTAACACACACAAACACTAACTAAACTACATCTTGTTTTATATCCTTACTGTATTCAGGTATAAGCTAAGAGCAGTGAAGTTATTTTTTCTTCCAGTTTCAATAAAATCCTTAGGGTTTATCTTATCCATACAATATTTTTACACGAGTTCAGGAAAAGGTTAGCAAGAGTCAAAGAGTACTAATTCCCCTGCACCCTGTTCTCTCGTAAGCTTCACATCCATATGGCAGTGGTTCACAAACAAGTATTCTGCAATAACAGAAATATGTTGCATAACATTTGTACTTTTAGTGAGGCTTAGCATAACACATGGCAAAAACACACTGGCAGTACCTTGGTTTCATAGTTTCATCTCTGTGGCATCAGCAGGTCTACAAAAAAAAATCACTAAATTGGGTTTCTTTCTATGCACCCTTAGTGGATACTATAGGTATATTATGATTAAATTAGTTTATCTAATTGATTTCATCATCATGATACAGGTCTTTATTTTACTGTATGAAACTGATTGAGCTCCCTGGCAAACTATCAAAAATCCTGACAGCCTTAATGATGTCGGCTTTGAGCCAAATTGCAAGAACCAGGGAAAAAAAAATCAATAAAATGATAAAGAGAAATAGGTTTCAGCCTAAACATTAATGCAGGGCTGTTTCTAGCTTTTTGGAGGCCCTATGCAAGGTTGTCTTTGAGAATCAAAATTTAAACATCATCAATATGATTGTTGCAAATTTCCAAGAAAAAAGTCACAGCTTCATGAGAGAAAACAATGCTAATTTAATATATTAAAAACAGCAAATCTGTGAGGAAAGAAGCTGAAAGTTTATAAGAAAAAAGTTGCAAGTTCATGTAATGAAGCTTGTTTTAATTATTTTCTTTTTTTAATTATTGTTTATTGCAATCGGATACATTTTTCAGTGGAAACATACTTTTATGAATGTAAAATACATATTTCTTAAATTATTTATTAGAAGTAGATATGTATTACTCCTCTTCAAAGGTGTTCTAGTAACCGTAAAATTACTAAATTCAATTACTCGGCTAGCAAACCAACGCTAGCCAAGCAGTAGCTAGCCGAGCTGGGTTAACAGCAGGCAAGCCAGCTTTTGCAATCTGCTGGACAGACACACACGTTCCCTTCCCGCAGACTGGACCCCATCTGGATTTTAAGTGAAGTGTGTCACGCCGCGCCATTCATCAGCGGCGCCACCTGCTCACACACCTGCTAATCATCAGCGGCGAGGGATAAAAGCCGCCTCGCCCTGAGCTTCGGCCTGAAGCCGTTAGACTTCATCGCCTTCCATGCGAAGCATCAACTCTCTCTTCAGCATCACGCTAAGCGGTAAGAAGATTCCTTACCTTACCTTTCCCAGTCTGCTCCCCTGTGCACAGGTGGATTCCTCGGCGGCGGACAACTCCGTCCCTCGTCCTTCCTCGCTGCTGCACCGAGTCCTGCAGGTGACTGTCTCCCGGGGTTCCGTCCTTGAAGTGCCTGCCATCAGTCAAACACAAGTAAGCTTCTCTCCCTCGCCTATTCTCCTCCTGTATTGGTGTGTGCCCGTCACCCTGTGTCTGTTCTTTCCCATAGGGTTGCCGGCTGAACGGTCTCCTGCCTCTGTGCCCGAAGCAGACGCCACCACCAATACATTTACATTCCGCTGACACACACCCATACATCCCTGTTGTTCATAAACAGTTTGAACTACTCTGAGCCTGTGTGTGTGCGTCTCCTGAGCCGAACGTTATGTCAGTACGGCTTCAGCAGAGCGGCTCGGCAGACGGCGGGCTCGCGCACCGGCTTACCACTCTCGAGGTTCGGGTGGATCAAATTGCTTATCAGCAGCAGGTGATTCTAAATCAACTTATTAACATCACTAACCGATTGGACCGCCTGGACCCCCAACAGCCGTTCCCCCCGGCTCACCAGGGTGGCGCAGCTCCTGCTGTTCCAGCGGCCGTCCAGCCGGCTCCAGTGGCACCGGCTCGGCTCACGCCGATTCCAACTCCCGCCCGCTTTAGCGGAAAGCTCGGCGGAGCGCGGGGGTTCATTATGCAGTGTGAGTCCGTGTTCCACCGTGTGCCCGGAGACTTTCCCTCGGATCACAGCCGAATTGGCTACATAGGGAATCTCCTGGAGGGGCGCGCGTTAACTTGGACCTACGCCATAATGGCGAAGCCCAGTTACACCACCCTCACCTATGACCAGTTCGTGGCACGCTTCCTGGAGGTCTTTGACCATTCCCGAACCGAGACGGTCCAAGTCGATCGGCTTCTCGCTCTCCAGCAGGGAAGCCAGTCGGCAGCGGACTATGCGGTCGACTACCGGGTAGCGGCGGAGGAATTGCGCTGGGACGAATGCTCCCTCTGTGGCCTGTTCCTCCGCAGCCTGAATGATGATCTGAGGGATGAACTGGCTGGTCGGGATATCCCTGGGACGCTAGCAGAGCTAACTTCACTCGCCATCAGCTTGGATAACAGGCTGCGTGACCGCTCCTCTGGACGGAAGTCGTCTACTTCTCGCCCTCGGGGAGCCTCGTTGCACCTGCCCCAAGCTCGCCCCCTGGCGACGCCGCCGCCATCGCGCCCCGAGGAGTCGGAGCCGATGGTGACGGGCTGGACAAAGCTCTCCCCGGCAGAGAGACAACGCTGCCGTGAGTTGAATCTCTGCATGTATTGCGGAGACAATCAACACACGGTGGAGCTTTGTCCACAAAAGCCAAACGGCGGGGTCCGCAAGTCACTGTAGGGGGCCTCGTGGACGTCAATCGGTTAAGTCCCCTTACCCAATTGAAGCTGCCCATCCGTTTCTGCCACAGTCCCACAGGGCATCTCACCCACGCACTGGTGGATTCGGGTGCAGAAGGCAGCTTTATTTCACAAAGCCTGGCAACCCGTTTGGGCATTCGCTGTCAGGCACTGAAGAATCCCATCTCCCTTGTTAACCTCTCCCATGCCTCCCTTGGGAGAGTATCACACCAAACCATCCCCGTTCCAGTCATCATCTCGGGAAATCACCGGGAGGAGATGACCCTCTATGTCCTTCCCAACTCTGTGTCGCCCGTCATCCTGGGGTATCCCTGGCTTCGCCTTCACAACCCGGTCCTGGATTGGAAGTCAGCTGGGGTATCGGCATGGAGTACATTCTGCATGGGCACCTGCCTTCAGTCCGGTGCCTGCTCTCCGTCCGCTCCTCCCCCTGCGACGGACGCTGCACCCCCGGACCTGTCTCTGGTGCCTCCGGAGTTTCACGACCTGGGTATGGTGTTCAGCAAAGTGAAAGCTATGTCTCTCCCCCCTCATCGGCCCTATGACTGTGCCATCAACCTCCGCCAGGGGGCTCCCTTACCTTCTGGTCGCCTTTACAGCCTGTCTGCGCTGGAGAAGGAGACGATGAACGCCTACCTGAAGGAGTCATTAAGTGCTGGGATAATCTGCCCATCATCGTCACCCGTGGGGGCAGGGTTCTTCTTCGTGGGAAAAAAGGATGGGTCCCTCCGCCCTTGCATTGATTACCGGGCCCTCAACGATATCACGGAGAAGGACCGTTACACCCTGCCTCTCATGGACACTGCTTTCCACTCCCTCCAGGGGGCGACCTGGTTCACCAAGCTGGACCTACGCAGCGCTTACCACCTCGTCCGGATCCGGGAGGGAGATGAGTGGAAAACAGCCTTCCGTACCCCGAACGGCCACTTTGAATACCTGGTGATGCCGTTCGGGTTGACCAACGCTCCTGCAGTCTTCCAGCGCCTCATTAATGACGTCCTCCGGGACTTCATCGGCCTTTTCGTGTTCGTCTACCTGGACGATATCCTCATCTTCTCCAAGTCCAGGGACGAGCACCAGGTCCACGTGAGGCGGGTCCTCCAAAGGCTGCTGGAGAATCGTCTGTACGTAAAGGCAGAAAAGTGTGAATTTTACGCCAGGACTACGTCCTTCCTGGGGTTTATCATCGCCCATGATAAGGTGCTCCCTGACCCAGAGAAGGTAAAGGCGGTGGTGGAATGGCCTACACCTGCATCCTGGAAGCAGGTGCAGCAATTTGTTGGCTTCGCCAATTTCTACCGCCGCTTTGTCCCCAACTTCAGTACCATCGTTGGACCACTGACCCACCTCATGTCCCCGAAGGTCCCGTTTCGGTGGACCGAAGAGGTCGCTGCCGCCTTTGAGGCGCTGAAGGCGGAATTCTCCTCCTCCCGGGTCTTTCGCCAGGTCGACCCCGTGCTGCAGTGCATCGTAGAGGTAGACGCTTCGGACACGGGAGTGGGAGCAGTGCTGTCCCAGTGGTCGCCGGACGATGGCGCCAAACGACCCTGCGCCTTCTTCTCCCGGCGCTTGTCCCCGGCGGAGAGAAACTACGATGTGGGGGACAGAGAGCTCCTGGCCATCAAACTCGCCCTGCAGGAATGGCGTCACTGGCTGGAGGGGGCGAACCTGCCGTTTGTGGTCCTTACGGACCACAAGAACTTAGAATATCTACGATCTGCCAAGCGCTTGAACGCCTGCCAGGCGCGTTGGTCTTTGTTCTTTGCCAGGTTCCAATTTTCAATCACCTTCAGGCCTGGCTCTAAGAACGGCCTGCCTGACGCCCTCTCCAGGCAGTTCACTCCCGTGGAGTCGGAAGAGACGCCCCACTCCATCCTGCCCAGGTCGTGCGTCGTGGGAGCCATCTCGTGGGACATCAAGAGCAAGATCCGGAAGGCACAGGAGGTGGAACCTGATCCTGGCGGCAGACCGGAGGGGAGGCTGTTCGTGCCATCCGCGGTCCGAGGAGAGGTCATCCACTGGCTACACACCTCCAAGCTCACCTGTCACCCTGGCACCTCCCGGATGATAGATCTCCTCCAACGGTCCTTTTGGTGGCCAGGCCTGCGGAGGGATGCAGCCCGCTACGCCCGGGCTTGCCCAATCTGTGCCACCTGCAAGTCGGGAAATGCCCCTCCAGCGGGTCTGCTCCAGCCCCTGCCCGTCCCTGGCAGGCCCTGGTCGCACATCGCGTTGGATTTCGTCACCGGACTCCCTGTCTCCAACTCCTATGACACCATCCTGACCATCGTGGACCGCTTCTCCAAGGCCATGCACTTCGTCCCCCTGTGAGGCCTCCCTACTGCCCTGGAGACGGCGGACCTCCTCGTCCAACACGTGGTCAGGCTGCACGGGATCCCGGTGGACGTGGTCTCGGACCGGGGCCCCCAGTTTTCATCTGAGGTTTGGAGGTCTTTCTGCAACGCCATCGGAGCCAAGGTGAGCCTCTCCTCCGGCCATCACCCCCAGTCCAACGGGCAGTGTGAGAGGACCAACCAGGAGCTGGAGGCTGCGCTCCGCTGTGTGTCCAGATCCAAACCCACGTCCTGGAGCAACCATCTTGCCTGGGTTGAATATGCCCACAACACCGCTCGCTCTTCTGCTACAGGGATGTCCCCCTTCAAAGCGTCCCTGGGTTACGACCCCCCGCTGTTTCCGGAGCAGGAGAGTGAGGTAACTGTCCCGTCAGTTAGGGCCCATCTCAGGCAGTTCCGCTCCACCTGGGCTGCCGCGCGCAATGCGCTCTTACGCACAGCGGAGCGCAACAGGACTGTGGCAGACCGGCGTAGAAGACCTGCCCCGGCGTACAGAGTTGGGCAACTTGTTTACGTTTCCACCCAGGACGTCACTTTAAAAGGAGAGAGGAGAAAGCTGGCACAGCGCTTCATGGGTCCCTATCCCATCACCCGGATCATCAACCTGGTGTCTGTGCGCGTGGCTATTCCCCCCTCCCTCCGCATTCATCCCACTTTCCACGTGTCGAAGGTGAAGCTGGCAGTCGCTGACCCCCTTTGCCCTCCTCCTGCAGCGCAACCCGCGCCCCGGATGATTGGTGGCCATCCGGCCTGGTCCGTCTCCTCCATCCTGGACTCCCGGCGCCGGGGTCGTGGGTTGCAATACTTGGTGGACTGGGAGGGCTATGGGCCCGAGCATCGACAGTGGGTGCCCCCGTCGTTTGTGTTGGACCCATCGCTCATCGCGGACTTCCACCGAGCGCACCCAGATAAGCCATCGCCAGGAGGCGCTGCTAGAGGGGGGAGTACTGTCACGCCGCGCCATTCATCAGCGGCGCCACCTGCTCACACACCTGCTAATCATCAGCGGCGAGGGATAAAAGCCGCCTCGCCCTGAGCTTCGGCCTGAAGCCGTTAGACTTCATCGCCTTCCATGCGAAGCATCAACTCTCTCTTCAGCATCACGCTAAGCGGTAAGAAGATTCCTTACCTTACCTTTCCCAGTCTGCTCCCCTGTGCACAGGTGGATTCCTCGGCGGCGGACAACTCCGTCCCTCGTCCTTCCTCGCTGCTGCACCGAGTCCTGCAGGTGACTGTCTCCCGGGGTTCCGTCCTTGAAGTGCCTGCCATCAGTCAAACACAAGTAAGCTTCTCTCCCTCGCCTATTCTCCTCCTGTATTGGTGTGTGCCCGTCACCCTGTGTCTGTTCTTTCCCATAGGGTTGCCGGCTGAACGGTCTCCTGCCTCTGTGCCCGAAGCAGACGCCACCACCAATACATTTACATTCCGCTGACACACACCCATACATCCCTGTTGTTAATAAACAGTTTGAACTACTCTGAGCCTGTGTGTGTGCGTCTCCTGAGCCGAACATTATGTCAAAGTGCTACAAGACCCCCAGACAAGGACAGAAAAGACAGACGGTGGCAGAAAAAGCTCCTGTGACATGCTAACAGCCAGATGAACCGAGTGACTCTCCAGTAATAGCAAACCTCTGCTGAGACAGACGACACAGTGATAGGAGTTGAGCAGAGATGAGGTGGTTAATAACCTCCCGTTACAGAGGAGCCCGAGGTCGTGGCCCCCAAAGCCGAACCAGAGAGCACCCCGAGCAGAGCAACGGCCTCCACGTGGCTGAACCCCAGACAGCAGCCGTAGCCCCTGCACAGGCAGCGGAGTGACCCGCGGTGAGAGAGGAACCGGCAGCTAGGGCTTTGTTCATTCCAGGAAGGACAGATGATGTCTGTGTGTTTCCTGGGAGCACTCAGTGAGGCAGACTGGAAATAATTGGAAATAACCAGGCACCAGCACCAGCTAGCTGGCTACTACCAGGCCCAGGCAAAATGCCACCAAAAAACAAGGAGGAGATAGAGGAGATAAAGAGAGCATTGGACTTCATGTCAGTGGAGATTTCCACTATCTCCAAGCAGCAGAAAATGATAATGGACTTGGTTGAGGAAATCAAAGACTTGAAAATACAAAATGAGGAAAAAGAATAGAAAATTTATAAAAATAACCACAAGTCATCATATAATCCATCGATCATGGGGTTCCCCAGGGTTCCATTTTAGGACCAGTTCTATTCATTCTGTATATAAATGACATTGCTAACTCCTCATCTCTACTACATAAAGTACCGTTTGCTGATGACACTAATTTTTTGCTCACCAGAATCCAATTGAACTTGAACAGATAACACATAGTGAATTTGTGAAAATAGACACCTGGCTTCAGTGTAACAAACTTTCACTTAATATCAGTAAAACTAATTATATTGTATTCCGTTCCAATAAAAAGCCAGATACCAAGGAAATTTGCCCAAAAATTAATGGACAGTATATTACAAGAGTTAGCGCTGTAAAATTCTTGGGGGTCCTCATTGATGAATTTCTCTCAATTTCAAATGTCACATTGACGATCCAACCAAGAAACTGGCTAAATATGCTGCTGGTTTTTTTTTTAAAGTGAGACATTTTCTACCACTTTCAGCACTTCTCACTCTATATAAAACTTTCAGCCTCACTACATTACTGCAATATCATATGGTGTAACACATTTCCAACTCACCTAAAAAGGCTAAAAATTCTCCAAAAGAAAGTCATACGTGCCTTATCATGGTCTGAATATAATTCTCCTACTAGTCATCTTTTCCATCGTTATAATCTTCTAAGACTTGCTGAGCATAATTATTTCCAGAATGCCTGTATAATGTATCAGGTTGTCCATAAACTCAACTATAAATTATGTGAACTCATTCCAACCTTCCTTCCCATGCACACTTATACCTGTAGAAGTAAAAACCAAGTCTGCGTGGGTTTACTCCGGGATTTCTCCAGTTTCCTGCCACATGCCAAAAACATGCAAATTGGATTAACTGGCATCAACTGGGGATTCTAAATTGTCCTTAGGTTTGACTGTGAGAGTGAATGCTTGTCTGTCTCTCTGTGTTGGCCTTGTGATGGACCGGTGATCTGTCCAGGGTGTACCCTGCCTCTCGCCCAAAGATGCTGGGATAGGCTTCAACCCCACCGCGACCCGAAAAGGATTAAGCAGAAGAAGATGGATGGATGGAAAACGAAGACTAAAATCCACCAGGTTTAGTATTGTGTGCAGAAGACCGCAGATTTGGAATGAGCTTGATGAGAATCTAAAAATGTCACCTTTCATCTCAATCTTCCAAGAAAAAACTAAAAATGCAACTCCTATCATTATATAATTAATCTATTTGCTACACAAACTTGCTTACTGATGAGTTGTTACGCCATTGTAATTTTGTTTTATATGTTGTTTCACTCCAGTAGTATTTAATAACTTGACTATATATCTTGAACTCACCTACTATTTCAATGTAAACAAATGCTGGGATTATGTGCTATATGTCTGTCATATGTTTTTTTTGTTCTTTCACACAAAGACATCAGACTGATTTCCGTCATCATTTCATTGTAGAACTGGGCTCCCTACTAAAAGCTTTAAATAGCTTATTTGGGATGACTCATTCACACTCCAAAACAATGTAAAAAAAAAGTCTGTTGTATACTGCTAATCATGCTGCTGATAATTCATATTGTAATTCATTCATGCTGTTGATAATGTGTGATGTGTGTGTGTGAATAAACTGAAACTGAAACTGAAATTGCCAATCTGGAATGTTGTATAGCAGCCCTGGAGCAGTACACCCGTCGAATGACGTTATCATCAGTGGGTTGGAGATCAGACCCAGGTCCTATGCAAGGGCTGTGACAGCAACGGACAGTGAGCAGCTCACTGAACCTGATATGGAGTCCTTGGAGCAATAGGTGACTTTTTTAACAACAAAGGCATCGCCATATCCAACACAGACACTGAGGCATACCATCCATTACCTAGGACAAACAAAAATGTTGAACCTTACTTATGCTAATAGGAAACACAAAAATGTGCTACTTAGACAAGGGAAAAAGCTCCAAGGAACGGAAGTATATGTGAATGAGCATCTAACAAAGAAAAATGCAGATATTGCTAGGTAGGCACACTTCCTAAGGAAACAGAAAAAAAAATTCAGTCAACATGGACAGCCGACTGTAAAGTCTTTGTAAAGCTGAATGGCTCACCAGAAGAAGCCAAGGTGCTAGTGATAAGAAGCATTGCAGAACTACAAAAGTATCAGTGACTTCTGTAACAAGTATGAGAAATTGTGTCTGACCAAGAGGAAAATTATAGTCTGATTCATACAACAAAATCAGCCAACATAATATGAATGTTTTTGAGTATAATATTGACCCTTATAGAGTAATTTTTTTAGGAATGTAATGTGTGATTACTATACTGAGGAGCACTACAAGAGCTTCCAGTCAGATCAAGGATTGTCCATTATTCATTTTAATAGTAGAAGTCTATATGCCAACTTTGACAATATCAGAAATTATTTGAGTTAGCTTAAGAAGCCATATAATATTACAGCTATTTCTGAGACTTTGCTAAACTCTGAGAAGGAGGTGGATGTAGAGTTGCATGGATATGAATTGAAACATAAGGATAGGAAGAAGAGAGGGGGAATGGCCCTATACATTGACAAAAACCTTAGGTGCAAGGTGGTGGAAGACATGATGACTACTATTAACGATAGAATTGAATGCATTCCTATAGAAATATGCAGGGGGAAAAAGAAACATAATTGTTAATTGTAGTTATAGAACTCTTGGGTCCAACATAGAAATATTCAAGGAATGTATGGAGGGAATGTTTACTAAAATAAATCAGAAGGTCCATTTCATCTATGGTGATTATAACAATGACCTTTTAAACCATAACAGCCATAAAAGGATTGAGGAGTTTATTGATACAATGTTTACTGTCAGTCTCTTTCCGACTATTGCGAAGCCAAGCAGAGTAACATCTTACAGTGCCACATTAATTGATAACATTTTCACAAACTGCATGTACAACAATATAGTGAGTGGTTTACTGCTGAACAATATCAATGACCACTTGCCAGTTTTTGTGCTGTATAAGTGTGAACATTGAAAAGTAAAGGAGGATCATAAAATTAAATACAAGACAGTGAAAATGGAGACATCCCTCAGTGCATTCAGAACAGACTTGCTGGTACAGAATTGGGAAGGATTGTACAATGAGTGTGATGCTGACAGACCATATGATACATTTTTAGATAGATTTCAATCACTATATGACAAATTGTCCATGTAATATTAAACAAAAGTACATAGAATCTCTATGGATTACAAAGGGACTACAAAATTCCAGTTAAAAAAAAATAATTTACTATATAGAGAATTTATAAAACATCGAACCAGAGAGGCAGAAATCAAATATAAAAAATAAAGTTCACAAATATCATGAGGAGATGCAAGAAGGAATATTATAATAAATTATTAGAGAAAAACAAAAATAATAGTAAAGGTATATGGGATATATTAAATAACATAATTAGGAAAAGACTGGTAAATAGTAATTGTCAAGCATGAGCACACTTTTTAGAGCTTAATCCATTTTTAAGGCTTCCTTCTGGCCGTCCTGCACTGTTAAATACTGGCCTAGAGGAAATCCGTTGTTCCACAGCCGCGAGCTCCGGGCCTGAACCAGGCTCCACCTCACCAAAGATTTCCTGGCCGAGACCCTGGGGCACAGAACGACAGGGAGAACCATTGCTGCCAAGGCTCATCTCCAGCCCAGGGTGGACCAAAGCTGGGCACTCCTCCCACGTCTGTGACCCCTCCTGGTGCTCGACCATTCTGTCCTGTTCCATGCCTCTTGGGAACCAAGCAATGCCAAGACAGTTAGGCAGTTAACAGCATTAGCTCCAAGGAAAGCCATAACTTTTTTCTGTAACTACCGTCCCTTTTTGAACATAGTCATGTGAAAAAATTAGGACACCCTGTATAAGCCTCTGTGTGTGTGTTTTGTTATAAGATAAGATAAGATAAGATAAGCCTTTATTAGTCCCACAACGGGGAAATTCCAGGATTGCAACAGCACAGGGATAGCAACACTCAGAGCAACAATCAGAAGGCAAGAAAAAACAAGCAAGCAAGAGCAGCTAATATACATATGTACATATTACTATAAAATATATATATACACACACACACACACACAGACACACAGTGCAGAGCATTGTAGCTGGATGGAATAAATATATGAATATATGAACACACAGTGCAGAGCATTGTAGCTAGATGGAATAAATATGTAAATATATAAACACCCACAGTATGGAGCATTGCAGCTAGGTGGAATAAATATGCAAGTATATAAACACACACAGTGCGGAGCAATGTAGCTAGATGGAATAATATGTAGATATATAAAAACACAGTGCGGAGCATTGTAGCTAGATGGAATAAATATATAGATATATAAATATAAACACACCCAGTGCAGAGCATTGTAGCTAGATGGAATAAATATGTAAATATATAAACAATATCAATGTTAAAAATACTGGGAGATTCATGTAATACAACTAAACAATTAAAAATGAATTAAATATTTTTTTCAAATTTTCTGTAAAATGTAATTCTAAACAAATAGTGAGGAATAAATTAGGGACTCCCCCCCCCAAAAAAAAAAAAAAAAATCTTTTTTAGGAAACTCCCACATTCCTTTCCACTTAAAATGGCTAAAATAAATGTTTAAAAAAATGCAAATAAAAACAAAAACAAGGTTAGACATAGTTATGTGAACATTTCTTAATAAAGAACTGAATATTTAATGGGGTGTCCTAATTTTTTCACAAGTGTAAGGTAAAGTTAATCTGTTTTTCTTTTTCATAACATTTTTCCAAATTCCTTTTTCCTTAACTTTGCATTCTATTTAAATTTTGCCACTGTTCTCACTTCACCAATTCCCTATTCAAACACACGATCCCACTTCACCCTTATTCCACATGTGTAAGACCTGTAAATATGTGTATATTGCTGTTTTTTCATATATGCAAAATTACCACTGTTCATGCTATTTTTGGTCATCTTCCCATTTTACAAGCTATACAGATGCCTACTGTCATTTTGGGTTTTCCTGTAATAAATTTACTAACCTCTTCATTGGCGTATTCTGTTCAGATTCTAGAATCACACAGTGTCAAGAACTGATGCCCAGATTATGAGACTGACCTCAGTTGTTTGGAAGATGTGGTCTGGGTGATCTGAATGGTAGGGTAACAATCCAACCATTTTGCTCATCCCTTTGGAACTCCGTTTGCATGATCTCCAGAAATGTCTCATCCTCGAAAGATAAGGCAGGTTTGTTATCATCACCCGTTCTCGCACACACATTCAATCCAAGTTTGTCTTTAGCAGGCATAGTAGCCACAGGGTAGCTGGATGGATGGTGTGGAGGCATAGCGCCTGTGCTCCCCGCCATAGCTTGATTTCTCTTTAACAGAGATGTGATTCTGGCCAGGTGTCAGAAAGATGGACATCCATTCTGCAGGACATTAGTTCTAAAGACAGATATAGAGGGCTTGTGGGCACTGTCAATGCAAACCTCTCCTACTATCACCCACCGTAAATCCATACGTTGGGCAAACGGGGCATTGTGAGGACCATCGATTTGTTCTCTGATCACGTGAGCACGTACGAAGTCTCTCCCCAGTAGGATTAGGATCTGGGCTTCTGGATCAACCTCTGGAATGTATGGTACTATGGTTTTCAAATGAGCATGGGAAGGCACAACTTCTGGTGAAGGAATCTCTGATCTGTCAGATGCAGTCTCATTGCATTCAGTGACTGGAGGTAAGTCCAAACACACTTCACCATTGAATGTTTCGATCTGAAAACCAACTGCCTTCCTTCCAGTCATTACAGTGGTGGCAGCACAAGTTCTCATAAGATAAGGTGAAAGGTTACTGTAGATACCAAAGAGCTGGAAAAACTTGGATCTAGCCAGTGATCGGTTGCTTTGATCATCAAGGATAGCATACATTTTTACTGAGCCTTCCCGCTGTCCACGTGGGAAAACTTTGACTAAGCATATCTTTGCACAGGATCGTGCTGGGAGACCTTCTCCACAGATCTCGTGCACCTTGAAGTTACTTCTGGAGAGGAGTTGCTCTGTTGTTCCATGTCTGGCTCCATCACTGGAGACACAACAGATGAGAAGGTGGCATCTGGGTACATGGCTGTGCAGTGTTGATTGCTCTCGCACTCGTTGCATTTTAGCTCCACAGGGCAACCCCTGGACACATGAGCAGCAGAGCAGCACTTGAAACAACATATATATTCTTTTAGAAATGTCTTGCGTTCTGCTAGTGGCTTTATTTTAAAGGCTCTGCATTTCTCGAGGGGATGAGACTTATTATGGAGTGGACAGTACTTGGCTGGATCTATACTGTTCTTATCTGTCCCCATTCCATGCAATATTCTCGAGTCTGCTGCTGTTAGCAGATCTGTCTTACGGACAGATATAGCAGTTTTTGCACTGTTGTGCCTTGCTGTGGGCCTTTCATTGTGGTGAGGAGCGTGGTTGCTGTTTGTAAGCCTGAAGCTAGGGTCATTTCTAGCTTTTTCCTGACTCCTGACAAAGTCAACAAAGAAGAAGAAAGGGAGGAAGCATACCCTTTATTGTTCTTTGTAATTTGAACTAATTGACAGCCATTTCTCTTGCAAGTTTGGCGGTAACTTTTCAACGATGGGATTAATTCCTTGTGGTGTATCTAAGTAGCTGAGTCCAGGTAGATACCCATACTCTATGGCTGAGAGTTCCTCCATCAGTAGGTCACCAAGTTCTCTTAGTTTAATGTTTTCACTTGAGGTGAGGTGAGAAAAACTGTCCAACCACTTAAATAAAGCACTCTCTATCATTTCAGGGGTGGCATAGCACTTTTGGAGCCTTGCCCAGGACATCTGAAGTGCAACCTCAGGGTTGGTGACATGAATAGTACGCATCCTTTTAGTGTGTTCTGATGACTCCTGTTGGAAAAATCTCTTCAACCAGTAGTCAAAGAATCAGGCAGGATTAACGTTTCAGTAAATGTAATTTGCACTGATCAGTGGAGAACAATAAGTGATACACTTAAGAGTCACCTACGGAAATTGTTCTGAAATCACATACACAACTCTCAGTCTTTAAGCATCCTGTTATCTCAAAACTGTCCATGAGAGAATATGTGGTTCAGTCCGGTTCATCCTAACTGTCTCCCTTCTTAGACATAATCATAACGGCACAAAACGTTCACATGAGAGCAACCAGATAAATGTCCAGCTTGTTGTCCTTGTACACTTTCAACCAGACTCTGAGGTACCAAAGGTAAAGAATACAAAATTATTCGATCACCCCCCCCCCACCCGATGCCATGCAAGGCATCATAAATGAAAAGTGATAACAAGTTATGGCATCTAAAACTCCATCTGGCAGCTATGCTAAGCTCCAGTGCATTGATGTGCAACAGACCCTAACTAGCTAGTGACGGGGAAAGTCTGCCATCGACCATGCTGCCCCAGGCGCCGGCTAACATTTAGTCCTTTAGGAGGAAAAATAGAACAGTAAAACTTATTAATTAATGATAAAAGCAATTAATGTTAAAAATAAATAAATAAACATGATAATAAAGTAAGGATAATAGTGAGGATATAATAAGGATATATGTGTCATTGCTGCATGTGTCATTGCAGCTTGTATAAAAACAAAACATAAAAGATGAAAATAAAACAAATAAAATATAAAAACAGAAATAAAAGTAACAGAATAAAATAAAAAGTAAGAATAATGTTTCAAACTTCATAAATGTATTTAGTACATTTCAACTTCACATCATGATCTTGCAACTTCTTTCAGTTTTTTTCTGCATGTCAGTCATACTTGTACTCTTCACTTGGGTCATGGAGAGACACTTTGAGCTCACACTGTTTGTTCATCATCCCCATCATCTGAGGCTGCTCCATGGTACATCACTAAATTAACAACCACAAGTGTCATCATCATATTACGGATGCAGGGAATGACAAGAAAAGACCAGAAATATTACCACAAAAATCATTAACAAGTTCATGATGAGACCTCTCCATGATGACAATAACCAACTTAACCAGGTATGTTCATCAGTGACATTGTCCTTGGCTATGGCAGCCTGCAAAGCAGTCAAATGCTAAATGGCTGAGGCAATCACGTGACCATCTGCATCATTTTCAGGGATAAAAGTACAACAATAATCCCCCACAATTACACACACTCCCCCTCGGTCGGCAGTTATTTGATCAAGAACCATCCTATTCTGGGCCAACATAAGGCTAAGAGCTGTTAACTCCTCATTTATACCAGAAAAAGCAGACAAAGAAAAATTCACAAATGAGTAGTCTGTAACTAGTTGCTTCAATCCATAAGGTATTCTTAGCTACTCCCACCAACGGGAACAAGGAATTAAGTACCTCCTGCCCCATGGTTTCTAACATGGGCAGGTGTGAGTAGGCACAATGACCAGACAGCCACCAACCCTCTGTCACCATATATTGTGTAATAACTGTTGTCTTTTTGAGGTGTTGGAGGCGAAGTTGTGTGATTTGGATTCCCGGCTCCGCTGCATTGAAACACTGTCAGCACCAGTTAATAATGACGGACTCCCCTTAGCTGCAGCGGAGCACCCTAGCATAGGGCATGCTAGCCGTCCCTCGGCATCCACCTCTCTTGAGCAGCCAGAAGAGAATGGGTGGGTGACAGTGAGAAGGAAGCATAGTCGCAAACCCCTGGTTCACCACCAACCTGTTCATGTTTCTAATTGCTTTTCCCCGCCCAGCGACACACCCGCTGAGGGAAAAAACTCTTATCACTGGTGACTCTATATCAGAAAAGTAAATCTAGAGACTCCAGCAGCCATAGTCAAATGCATTCCTGGGGCCAGAGCAGGCAACACTGAATCAAATTTGAAAATGCTGGCTAAAAGTAACTGTGAATTCTCCACAATTGTTATCCACGCCGGCATTAATGACATCCGACTCTGGCAATCGGAAGTTACAAAACTTAGTGTGGAATCGGTGTGTAACTTTGCCAAAATGATGTCTGCCTCTGTAGTATTCTCTGGGCCCCTCCCCAATCTGACCAGTGATGACATGTTTAGCCACATGTCATCCTTCAACCGCTGGCTGTCTGTGTGGTGTCCTGCAAACAATGTTGGCTACATAGACAATTGGAACTCATTTTGGGGAAAACCTGGTCTTATTCGTCAAGATGGCATACATTCCACTTTGGATGGTGCGTCTCTTTTATCTAACAATCTGGTATCATTTTTATCCAAATTTCCAAAACCTTGACAACTCAAGAGTTGGGACCAGGAAGCAGAGTCGCAGTCTTATATGCCTCTCTGCAGCTCCTCTTCATCCACCACCCCTCAACTTAGTCCGTCTTCCCCATCAGAGAATCATTGTATGCCCCCTCCAAAGTAAATAAAAATATTATGTATAAGCATCCCAAAGTGATTAAACAAAAAGTTGGTAAAACTCTAAAAAATGACTTCCGGTCTGGACACCATGGTGATAGCAGCTTAACACTGAAGCTCCAAGACCCCATCCGTGAAAATACCTTGAAAATCAGATTTAACAGATTTTTGGAAGAGTGAAAATCAAAAGACAAAGTCATTATGCGTAAAGGAAAGCAGAAGAGATAGACATTTGCCAGGCCAAGACACGCATTGGCCGGAGAATCTGACCTGGAGGACATCCACTCGGAAACAGAGGAGCTGAATGAGGCTAGCAACACGGTTAGCTTAAAAACGATAATTCGAGAATTAAGAGAATTTTGCAGAGAGTGTTGGGCCGAATTTCGTGAAATTAAAGATGAAATAAAAAGGACAAACAGCAGAGTGACATAACGTTCGGCTCAGGAGACGCACACACACAGGCTCAGAGTAGTTCAAACTGTTTATTAACAACAGGGATGTTTGGGTGCGTGTCTGCGGAATGTTAATGTGTTGGTGGTGGCGTCTGCTTCGGACCCAGAGGCAGGAGACCGTTCAGCCGGCAACCCTATGGGAGAAATCAGACACAGGGTGATGAGCACACACCAACACGGGAGGAGAATAGGCGAGGGAGAGAAGCTTACTTGTTTGGGCAGATGACTGGCGCTTCAAGGATGGAAGCCCGGGAGACAGCCACCTGCAGGGCTCGGTGCAGCAGCGAGGAGAGACGAGGGACGGGATTGTCCGCCGCCGAGGAATCCACCTGTGCACAGGGGAGCAGACTGGAGAGATGAGGTAAGTGAACTTCTTACTGGAGATGAGGATGCTGAAGAGAATGTGGTAGAAGTCCATACAAAGGAAATGAAGTCTACGGCTTCAGGCCGACGCTCAGGGCGAGGCGGCTTTTATCCTTCGCCGCTGACGAGTAGCAGGTGCGTGAGCAGGTGGCGCCGCTGATGAATGGCGCGGCGTGACAGTACTCCCCCCTCTAGCAGCGCCTCCTGGCGATGGCTTATCCGGGTGCGCTCGGTGGAAGTCCGCGATGAGCGATGGGTCCAACACAAACGACGGGGGCACCCACTGTCGATGCTCGGGCCCATAGCCCTCCCAGTCCACCAAGTATTGCAACCCACGACCCCGGCGCCGGGAGTCCAGGATGGAGGAGGCGGACCAGGCCGGATGGCCACCAATCATCCGGGGCGCGGGTTGCGCTGCAGGAGGAGGGCAAAGGGGGTCAGTAACCGCCAGTTTCACCTTCGACACGTGGAAAGTAGGGTGAATGCGGAGGGAGGGGGGAATAGCCACGCGCACAGCCACCGGGTTGATGATCCGGGTGATGGGGTAGGGACCCATGAAGCGCTGTGCCAGCTTTCTCCTCTCGCCTTTTAGAGTGACGTCCTGGGTGGAAATGTAAACAAGCTGCCCAACTCTGTACGCCGGGGCAGGTCTCCTACGCCGGTCCGCCACAGTCCTGTTGCGCTCCGCTGTGCGCAATAGCGCATGGCGCGCGGCAGCCCAGGTGGAGCGGAACTGCCTGAGATGGGCCCTAACTG
This sequence comes from Pholidichthys leucotaenia, assembly GCA_020510985.1. Classification (NCBI taxonomy): domain Eukaryota; kingdom Metazoa; phylum Chordata; class Actinopteri; order Cichliformes; family Pholidichthyidae; genus Pholidichthys; species Pholidichthys leucotaenia. The sequence continues at coordinate 283,468,228 of CM035847.1, read as the reverse complement.
ACGGGACAGTTACCTCACTCTCCTGCTCCGGAAACAGCGGGGGGTCGTAACCCAGGGACGCTTTGAAGGGGGACATCCCTGTAGCAGAAGAGCGAGCGGTGTTGTGGGCATATTCAACCCAGGCAAGATGGTTGCTCCAGGACGCGGGTTTGGATCTGGACACACAGCGGAGCGCAGCCTCCAGCTCCTGGTTGGTCCTCTCACACTGCCCGTTGGATTGGGGGTGATGGCCAGAGGAGAGGCTCACCTTGGCTCCGATGGCGTTGCAGAAAGACCTCCAAACCTCAGATGAAAACTGGGGGCCCCGGTCCGAGACCACGTCCACCGGAATCCCATGCAGCCTGACCACGTGTTGGACGAGGAGGTCCGCCGTCTCCAGGGCAGTAGGGAGGCCTCGCAGGGTGACGAAGTGCACGGCCTTGGAGAAGCGGTCCACGATGGTCAGGATGGTGTCATAGGAGTTGGAGATGGGGAGTCCGGTGACGAAATCCAGAGCGATGTGCGACCAGGGCCTGCCAGGGACGGGCAGGGGCTGGAGCAGACCCGCTGGAGGGGCATTTCCCGACTTGCAGGTGGCACAGATTGGGCAAGCCCGGGCGTAGCGGGCTGCATCCCTCCGCAGGCCTGGCCACCAAAAGGACCGTTGGAGGAGATCTATCATCCGGGAGGTGCCAGGGTGACAGGTGAGCTTGGAGGTGTGGAGCCAGTGGATGACCTCTCCTCGGACCGCGGATGGCACGAACAGCCTCCCCTCCGGTCCGCCGCCAGGGTCAGGTTCCACCTCCTGTGCCTTCCGGATCTTGCTCTCAATGTCCCACGAGATGGCTCCCACGACGCACGACCTGGGCAGGATGGAGTGGGGCGCCTCCTCCGACTCCACGGGGGCGAACTGCCTGGAGAGGGCGTCAGGCAGGACGTTCTTAGAGCCAGGCCTGAAGGTGATGGAAAATTGGAACCTGGCGAAGAACAGGGACCAGCGCGCCTGGCGGGCGTTCAGGCGCTTGGCAGACCGTAAGTATTCCAGGTTCTTGTGGTCCGTGAGGACCACAAACGGCAGGCTTGCCCCCTCCAACCAGTGGCGCCACTCCTGCAGGGCGAGCTTGATGGCCAAGAGCTCTCTGTCCCCCACATCGTAGTTCCTCTCCGCCGGGGACAAGCGCCGGGAGAAGAAGGCGCACGGTCGCTTGGCGCCATCGTCCGGTGACCGCTGGGACAGCACTGCTCCCACTCCCGTGTCCGAGGCGTCTACCTCTACAATGCACTGCAGCGCGGGGTCGACCTGGCGAAGGACCCGGGAGGAGGAGAATTCCGCCTTCAGCGCCTCAAAGGCGGCAGCGACCTCTTCGGTCCACCGGAACGGGACCTTCGGGGACGTGAGGCGGGTCAGTGGTCCCACGATGGCACTGAAGTTGGGGACAAAGCGGCGGTAGAAATTGGCGAAGCCAACAAATTGCTGCACCTGTTTCCGAGATGCAGGTGTGGGCCATTCCACCACCGCCTTTACCTTCTCTGGGTCGGGGAGCACCTTATCGTGGGCGATGATGAACCCCAGGAAGGATGTACTCCTGGCGTAAAATTCACACTTTTCCGCCTTAACGTACAGACGATTCTCCAGCAGCCTTTGGAGGACCCGCCTCACGTGGACCTGGTGCTCATCCCTGGACTTGGAGAAGATGAGAATATCGTCCAGGTAGACGAACACGAAAAGGCCAATGAAGTCCCGGAGGACGTCATTAATGAGGCGCTGGAAGACTGCAGGAGCGTTGGTCAACCCGAACGGCATCACCAGATATTCAAAGTGGCCGTTCGGGGTACGGAAGGCCGTTTTCCACTCATCTCCCTCCCGGATCCGGACGAGGTGGTAAGCGCTGCGTAGGTCCAGCTTGGTGAACCAGGTCGCCCCCTGGAGGGAGTGGAAAGCAGTGTCCATGAGAGGCAGGGTGTAACGGTCCCTCTCCGTGATATTGTTGAGGGCCCGGTAGTCGATACAAGGGCGGAGGGACCCATCCTTTTTCCCCACGAAGAAGAACCCTGCCCCTACGGGTGACGATGATGGGCGGATAATCCCAGCACTTAATGACTCCTTCAGGTAGGCGTTCATCGTCTCCTTCTCCGGCGCAGACAGGCTGTAAAGGCGACCAGAAGGTAAGGGAGCCCCCTGGCGGAGGTTGATGGCGCAGTCATAGGGCCGATGAGGGGGAAGAGACATAGCTTTCGCTTTGCTGAACACTATACCCAGGTCGTGAAATTCTGGGGGCACCAGAGACAGGTCCGGGGGTGCAGCGTCCGTAGCAGGGGGAGGAGCGGACGGAGAGCAGGCAGCGGACTGAAGGCAGGTGCCCATACAGAACGTACTCCATGCCGAGATCCCAGCTGATCTCCAATCCAGGACCGGATTGTGAAGGCGGAGCCAGGGATACCCCAGGATGACGGGCGACACAGAGTTGGGAAGGACGTAAAAGGTCATTTCCTCCCGGTGGTTTCCCGAGATGATGACCGGTAGGGGAACAGTTTGATGTGTCACTCTCCCGAGGGTGGCACGGGAGAGGTGGATCAGGGAGATGGGAGTGTTGAGTGCCTGGCAGCGGATGCCCAATCGGGTTGCCAGGCTTTGTGAAATGAAGCTGCCTTCTGCGCCCGAATCCACCAGTGCGTGGGTGAGGTGCCCAGTAGAGTTATGGCAGAAACGGATGGGCAGCTTCAATTGAGTAAGTGATCCTAACCGATTGACATCCGCGAGGCTTCCAACAGTGACTCGCGGACCCCACCGACTGGCTTTCCGTGGACAACGCTCCACGGTGTGTTGGTCGCCTCCGCAATACATGCAGAGGCCCAACTCACGGCGGCGTTGTTTCTCCACAGGGGAAAGTTTAGTCCAGCCCGTCACCATCGGCTCCGACTCCTCGGGGCGCGATGCTGGCGGCGCCGCCAGGGGGCGAGCTTGGAACAGGTGCGGCGAGGCTCCACGAGGGCGAGAAGAAGAAGACCTCCGCCCCGAGGAGCACTCGCGCAGCCTGTTATCCAAACTTATCGCTAAGGATGTCAGCTCCGCTAGCGTCCCAGGGATATCCCGACCAGCCAGTTCATCCCTCAGATCACTATTGAGGCTGCGGAGGAACAGGCCACAGAGGGAGCGTTCCTCCCAGCCCAATTCCTCCGCCGCTACCCGGAAGTCGACCGAGTGGTCCGCTGCCGACCGGCTTCCCTGCTGGAGAGCGAGAAGCCGATCGACCTGGACCGTTTCGGTTTGTGAGTGGTCAAAGACCTCCAGAAAGCGCCTCACGAATTGGTCATAGGTGAGGGTGGCATAACTGGGCCTCGCCATTACGGCGTAGGTCCAGGTTAACGCACGCCCCTCCAGAAGATTCCCTATGTAACCAATTCGGCTGTGATCCGAGGGAAAATCTCCGGGCACACGGTGGAACACGGACTCACACTGCATAATAAACCCCCGCCCTCCGCCGAGCTTACCGCTAAAGCGGGCGGGGGTCGGAATCGGCGTGAGCCGAACCGGTGCCACTGGAGCCGGCTGGACGGCCGCTGGAACAGCAGGAGCCGCGCCACCCTGGTGAGTCGGGAGGAACGGCTGTTGGGGGTCCAAGCGGTTCAATCGGTTAGTCAGTTCTAATAATTGATGAAGAACCACCTGTTGCTGATAAACAATCTGATCCACCCGAGCCTCGAGGATGGTAAACCGGTGTGCGAGCCCGCCGTCCGCTGAGCCGCTCTGCTGAAGCCGTACTGACATAACGTTCGGCTCAGGAGACGCACACACACAGGCTCAGAGTAGTTCAAACTGTTTATTAACAACAGGGATGTTTGGGTGCGTGTCTGCGGAATGTTAATGTGTTGGTGGTGGCGTCTGCTTTGGACCCAGAGGCAGGAGACCGTTCAGCCGGCAACCCTATGGGAGAAATCAGACACAGGGTGATGAGCACACACCAACACGGGAGGAGAATAGGCGAGGGAGAGAAGCTTACTTGTTTGGGCAGATGACTGGCGCTTCAAGGATGGAAGCCCGGGAGACAGCCACCTGCAGGGCTCGGTGCAGCAGCGAGGAGAGACGAGGGACGGGATTGTCCGCCGCCGAGGAATCCACCTGTGCACAGGGGAGCAGACTGGAGAGATGAGGTAAGTGAACTTCTTACCGGAGATGAGGATGCTGAAGAGAATGTGGTAGAAGTCCATACAAAGGAAATGAAGTCTACGGCTTCAGGCCGACGCTCAGGGTGAGGCGGCTTTTATCCTTCGCCGCTGACGAGTAGCAGGTGCGTGAGCAGGTGGCGCCGCTGATGAATGGCGCGGCGTGACACAGAGTGGACCAGGCTGAGGACCGAATCATGGAAGCAGAGGAAAGAATAAAAGGGCTGGAAGAAACCGTGCTGGATTTACTTAAACGACAGACAAGACTGGAGGCTAAGCTAACCGACCAAGAAGGAAGACCAAGAAGGGCCAACATAAGAATTCATGGTCTGAAAGAAGGAGTCGAGGACGGTTTCACCACAATGGCTGCATGCGTGGAATCCATACTGAGAGAGAAGTTGGAAATTCCCCAATCCCCCGTCTTGAAGATAGAAAGGGCGCACCGTTCATTAGCCCCAAAGCCGTCGGCGGAAGCGCCACCACGATCGGTGGTGGTAAAGTTTTCCAACTTCAGAACAAAAGAAAAGGTTTTGAGACTGGCTTGGCAGAAAAAAGGATTTATGCACCAAGAAAGAAAAGTTTTTGTGGAGCATGACTACGCCCCGGAGGTCCTTAAAAAGCATCGGGAATACAACAACGCTAAAAAGATACTAAGAGAGAAGAAACTGCGCTTTCAAACGCCATTTCCGGCGAAGCTGCGGGTTTTTTACAGGGATGAGACGTGTCTCTACAACTCGGCGGAAGAAGCGACCACGGATATGGCGAGAAAAGGGCTCCCGGTAACGGTGTATAAACCTGCAGCAGACCCAATTGAAAGAATCAAGGCTCAGACGTGGTCCACACAGAGACCCTCAAAATCCACGGGCCAGCAGCGGGAAACCCAGCGCCAAGGCTATAAGGAAAAACTGAGCGCTTTCAGGAGGGAATAACGATATCCTTAATCAATCTGCGCATCCAAACCTCCTCCTACAAGGTAACAAACATTAAAGGAGATGTGGAACCAGCAAGTGGTAAAACATTTCATGGAACAGTCATAATATTAGAAACAAGTAAGTCTTTAAAAAAAAAAAAACAACAACTTGTTAAAATAGAAATGTGACAATGAACCACATGAACTCTCCACACTAACAAATACTGTATTAACGTGATTGTTTGCTGTGACGGTGGTGGGAGGTTGCGCACAATTTCATAGGGTATAGGCATAAAAAAAAAAAGTCATTACAAGTTCGGATTGGGATCTGAAATTCACGTTAAAAACATGGGACAACTTACAGGGGTAAGAGAGGGCCCTCAACACGTAACAGAGTTTGAGGAATTTCCCTCAGAGCCAACGCACCATCAAGGCTCTTCTAAGGTCGCTAAAAAGACCTCAGCTCAGGAAGATCTTTTGACAGTTTTTTGTTTTAAAGTTTTATATACTATGTTCTTAATATTTTTTATGTTCTTAATGTTCTTTCAGTTTCTGAGTAACATAAAAGAGGGCCACTACACTGTTATACTAAATAAGACAACACAATGGAGAAACAGGGTGTAACCAAAATAATCTCATATAATGTAAAAGGGATCCTGAATCCAGTTAAAAGATCCAAGATTCTTGGCAAAATGAAAAAAGACAAAGCAGGAATAATATTTTTACAGGAAACCCACCTAACAGACTTGGAGCACACCAAACATAATAGACAAGGGTTTAAACTGATCTCTTCATCTTCATATAAGTCAGGGAGGAGGAGGGGGGTAACGACATTGATCTCAACCAAAATTATGTTTGAAAAAAATTCAGAACACAAAGATAAAGAAGGGAGATTTAGCATGGTACTTGGTTTGCTAGAGGGAGAAGATATCACCCTGCTGAATGTACATGCACCTCCAGGGGCTAACTGGAAATTTTATAAAGATGTATTTGACCTAATGATAACTAAAGCCAAAGGTTTAGTGATATGTGGGGGAGACGTCAATCTAAGACTGAATCCATACTGGGATGCATCAGGTAATTCTCCACATCAAAATAACACTCAAAGTAGAAAAACTCGGATGCTACTAAAAGAAATGGAAATCTGTGACATGTGGAGGGAACTCAACCCCAGTGTAAAAGATTATACATTTTACTCAGCACCACATTCATCATACTCAAGGATTGACTATTTTTTTTTTTATGTTTAAAAGAAGACCACAGCCCGGTCACACCACTCTGACCACAGCCCAATCTATATGGACTTAAATATCCAAAAATACACAAATAATACATTTTCTTGGAGGTTAAATTCAAATGTGCTGAAAGGACCACTGAAAGATGAATTGGAATCAGATATTCTCAGATATTTGGAAGAAAATGATAGTGGAGAAGTATCCCCTTTAATACTGTGGGACGCATGCAAAGCTGTAATAAGGGGAAAGATTATCGCAAAACTGGCAACCCAAAAGAAACTGAGACAAGAAAAACTAACCACATTAGAGTCAGAACTTAAGAAACTAGAAAAAGAGCACAAAGACAACACTCATTCTAATGACTCGCTCAAAATTAAGGAAATTAAAAAACAATTAAACGAGACCTACACAATAGAAATCCAGAAGAAACTTACATTTCTGAAACAAAAATACTATGAAACAGGTAGCAAATCAGCAAAATTACTAGCCTACAAATTGAGGAAACAACAAATGGAGAGAGCAATCTACAAAATCAGAGACCCAGTATCAAAGGAAATAAAAATTAGAATTCAGGAAATTCTTAAAAGCTTCGAGAATTATTACAAGAACTTAAACTCCCTCAAAAAACACAAAATCGCATCCGAAGCCTTCCTAAATACATTAAATCTTCCCCCAACTTACTGAATCACAAAATTAAAACACTACTGTCAGAAATACAACCTAAAGAATTAGAAAAAGCAATTATGAAACTTAAAGCTAACAAATCCCCAGGAGCAGATGGCTATACAGCAGAGTGGTACAAAACCTTTAAACAGCAGCTATCTCCTCTCCTCCTGAAAACATTTAACTATGTCCTCCACACAGGGGAAATCCCCCCTCCCTCCTGGAGAGAAGGGGTCATTGCAGTCATACCTAAACCTGAAAAGGATAAACTAGACTGCTCCAACTACAGACCAATCAGTGTGTTAAATCAGGACTATAAACTTTTTACCGCTATCCTTGCCAAAAGGTTAGAAAATATACTGACAGACTTAATTCATTTAGACCAAACAGGTTTTATAAGACAAAGACAGACACAAGATAACATTAGACGCACTTTACACATAATTCATCATATAAAAAAAATATAATTTTAATGCAGCCATATTGGGATTAGATGCTGAAAAAGCATTTGATTCGGTTGACTGGTCTTTCCTATATAGAATCTTATCCAGTTTCAATTTCCATAATAACTTCATTAGAACTATCCAGGCATTATATAAAAAACCAACAGCTAAAATAAGGATTAACGGTAAATTATCATCATCTTTTGAACTGGAAAGAGGATGTCGTAAGGGCTGCCCCTTGTCTCCACTGCTCTTTGTAATCTTCATAGAACCTCTGAGCCAATGGATAAGACAGAATCAAAAAATTCAAGGTATTACATTTGGTCAGAAGGAACATAAAATAGCACTCTTTGCTGATGACATTTTAATATACCTGGGGCAGCCGGACACCTCTTTTCCAGAACTAATCTCAGTTTTTTCAGAGTATGGAGAATTATCAGGGTACGAATTAAACATGCATAAAACCCAAATTTTAACATTCAACTATGACTCAAATCAATATTTACTAAGCAAACTCAAAACCAACTGGGAGATGGAATCTATGAAATATCTGGGGGTCAATATCCCGAAACAACTCAACAAAATTATAACACTAAACTATGATCCACTGATGGCAAAAATAAAATCAGATCTAGCAAGATGGAATATGATACCATTCTTGGGTACTGCACAAAGAATTGAAGCAGTCAAAATGAATATACTTCCACGTCTTCTATACCTTTTAGAAACAATACCGGTAGAACCTCCCAAAAACACATGGCAAGAACTGGACAGAAGGATCTCAAGATTCATATGGCAGGGCAAGAGACCTAGAATCAGATATAGAACCCTACAGCTAAACAAAGGCAAAAGTGGGCTCGCGCTGCCAAATATCAGGGACTATTTTAAAGCCGCACAAATTAAAACTTTAGTAGAGATATGTAACCCAGTCTACACTGCACAATGGAAGGATATGGAATGCCAAATAACAAGTGACATTCCCCTACAGGCGATAATAGGGAACAATGCCTTACCTAAACTTTTGAATAACACTAACCCGTGGATAGAGACCCCGCTAAAAATTTGGTTTAAGATAGTCAGAGAGAATCAAACTAAAGAACCCTATCGATTATTGCAATGGATTTCCTATGATCAGGACTTTACTCCTAATAAAACAGACACTAGATTTAAAAAGTGGAAAGAGAACGGACTGATAAAATATTACGATTTTTTTAAAGGGCAAACTTTAAGAAGTTTTGAAGATTTGAAAAAACAAGGTCTAATAAATCAAGACCTTTACAGGTTCTTTCAGCTTAGACACCACATAAACAAAATACTTAAAAAGGAGGATTTGGAAAGGGCCCAGTCAGGTGTTCTGAAGGTTTTCTTAATGGCATATAAAGGGATCCCAGGGATCAGATACATTTCTAAAATATACCATGGTCTTCAAGACTTAAAAGGAGACAACACATCATATATAAAACAGAGACGGGAAAAGGAGGGGAATTTCACTTTACAACTGGAAATATGGGAAAAGCTAAATAAACAACAATGGAAAAGTACCTCATCCCTGCTGTGGAGAGAATTTGGATGAAAAAATTTGTTAAGATTTTTCAGAACACCTGCACAAAACAAATTTACTCGTAAGGGGTTGAACTGTTGGCGCTTGTGTGGTGAAAAGACTGCAAATCATTTTCATGTGTTTTGGTCATGCCCAGTTATCCACCAATATTGGACCAATGTACAGACAATATTGGGGAAAATATTCAAAGTAACAGTTCCCTTTTCTTTTGTAACTTTGTATTTGGGTTTACTACCGGAATCACTGGAAAGATGAAGAGAAAAATACTTATTCACTGTTTTAATATTGGCAAGTAAAAAAGCTCTAACAAAAAAATGGATGTTGAAAGACTGTCCAACACCTGAAGATTGGATTAACGTGATTCAGGACATTTATTCGATGGAAAAGTTGACATTTGCACTGAGACAGGACATGGATGGGTTCTTGAACTTTTGGCAACCCTGGAATGCATATGTGTCCTCCATCAGATGTAATCTTTGACAAATACCATTTCAATAATGGCACCTCTCTTTGCTCCAACGCTACTCAGATGCTCTTTTTGACATAATGTCCGGCTCAGGAAACACGCACGCAGGCTCAGGGAAGGTTTAATAGCTTTATTCAACAAGCAGGTGTGTATGGATGGATGGATGAGATATGGGTATGTGATGCGGGTGAACGCCGATGCACAGGAAACAGAGCAGTATGCCGTACAGCCAGGCAACCCTATGGAGAGAGCAGAGGACAAGGGTAAAGGGCACCACACCTAGACAGGTATAATGAGCGGAGTGCTGCTTACTTGTAAGTGACGGGTGGCTGGCGTTGGCCAAGGGAAAAGCCCGGGAGACAGCGTCCTGCTGAGCCAGTGACAACGATGAGGGAATGGATGGCGATGACGGGGTTATCCGCCGCCAAGGAATCCACCTGTGCACAGGGGAGAAGACTTGCAAAGAGGTAAGGGAGATGATGCTTACGTGGAAGTGTAGTTCAGCTGACGTGGAGAGACGATCCAGCTGGGAGAGAGTGCCGATGCGAACAGATGGCTCCAGACCGCTGCACAAGGGGTGCGTGGGCTAAATAGCCCGTTGCTGACGAGGCGCAGGTGTGCGCGCAGCTGAGGCGGATGATAAGCAGCGAGTCGTGACAGTACTCCCCCCCCTAGCAGAGCCTCCTGGCGCTGGCTTGTCCGGGTGCGCCCGGTGGAACTCAGTGATGACACTCCTGTCCAACACCAAGGAAGAGCGCACCCAGGACCTCCACTCAGGACCAAATCCCTCCCAGTCCACCAAGTACTGCAGCCCGCGACCTCGGCGCCGGGAGTCCATGATGGAGGCGACTCTCCAGGCCGGATGGCCGTCGATCATCAGAGGCGCGGGCAGCACCTTGGGCGGGGGACAGAGTGGATCGGTGACCACGGGCTTGATCTTCGAGATGTGGAAGGTGGGACATATACGGAGGGAGGGGGGGAGGGCCAGACACACAGCCACCGGGTTGACAATTTTAGAGATGGTGAAAGGGCCAATGAAGCGCGGGGCCAGCTTCCTCTTCTCAGCCTTGAGGTTAATGTCATGTGAGGACAACCAGACTCGTTGGCCCACCTGGTAGGCAGGGGCCGGTCTCCTGTGGCGGTTCGCTGTTGAGCTGTTGTGCGCCGCCGTGCGTAATAGCGCATCGCGCGCTCTGGTCCACAGACTCCGACAGCGTCTTAGGTGCGCCTGGATGGAGGGAACGGCCAGCTCGCCCCCCTGCTCAGGGAACAAAGGTGGGTCGTACCCCAAGGACGCCTTAAAGGGGGACATCCCCGTGGCAGAAGACCGTGCCGTGTTGTGGGCATACTCCACCCAGGCCAGGTGCACGCTCCAGGATGACGGGTTGGAGGAGGTGACGCAGCGTAGGGCAGCTTCCAGTTCCTGGTTGGCACGCTCACACTGCCCGTTGGGACTGCGGGTGGTGGCCGGAGAAGAGGCTTACCGTGGCCCCCAGAGCGTTGCAGAAACACCTCCATACCTCAGAGACAAATTGGGGCCCCCGATCAGAGACGACATCCACCAGTATCCCATGCAGCCTGACTACGTGCTGGACTAGAAGGTCTGCTGTCTCCCGCACCGTAGGGAGACCCCGGAGCGGCACGAAGTGGGCAGCCTTGGAGAACCGATCCACGATGGTCAGCACAGCGTCGTAGGTGTTAGAGACCGGGAGACCAGTGACGAAGTCGAGGGCTATGTGAGACCAGGGCCTGCCCGGGACCGGCAGGGGCTGGAGCAGACCCGCGGGGGAAGAATTAGCAGACTTGCCGGTGGCACACACAGGACACGCCCGGACATAATTGGCGACGTCCTTCTGGAGACCCGGCCACCAAAAGGAACGCTGGAGGAGATCCACTAGCCGGGAGACACCAGGGTGACAGGCGAGTTTGGAGGTGTGAACCCAATGAATGACCTCCCCCCGGACAGTCGATGGAACAAAAAGCTTCCCTTCCGGTCCACCACCAGGATCCGGTTCGGTCTCCTGCGCCCTCCGGATCTTGTCCCTGATGGACCAGGAAATCGCCCCCACAACGCACGAGCTGGGCAGGATGGTATGACCCGGCCACTCCGGGGTCTCAGGGGCAAACTGCCTGGAAAGGGCGTCAGGCAGGCCATTTTTAGAACCAGGGCGGTAGGTGATGGTGAAACGGAACCGGGCGAAGAACAAGGACCAGCGCGCCTGGCGGGCATTCAGTCGTCTGGCAGATCTTAAATATTCCAGGTTCTTATGGTCCGTTAACACCACGAACGGCTGGGCAGCCCCCTCCAACCATTGGCACCACTCCTGCAGTGCAAGCTTGATGGCAAGTAGCTCCCTGTCCCCGACGTCGTAGTTGCGCTCAGCCGGAGACAGGTGCCGTGAGAAGAAGGCGCAGGGTTGCTTGACCCCATCGGTGGGTGATCGCTGGGAAAGCACCGCCCCCACTCCCATATCAGACGCGTCGACTTCGACCAGTCACTGCAGCGCGGGGTCAACCTGGGTCAGGACCCGGGAGGAGGAGAACTCAGTCTTCAATGCCTCGAAAGCCCCTGCAACCTCTTCGGTCCACCGGAAGGGGGTCTTGGGAGAGGTGAGGCGGGTCAAAGGGGCAACAATGGCGCCGAAATTGGAAACAAAGTGGCGATAAAAATTGGCAAACCCAATGAACTGCTGCACCTGCTTTCTGGAGGTCGGCGTGGGCCACTCGACCACCGCCTTAACCTTCGCGGGGTCGGGAAGGACTTGATTGTGCGAGATTACGAACCCTAGGAAGGAAGTGGTCTTGGCGTAAAACTTGCACTTTTCGGCCTTGACATACAGCCTGTTCTCCAGCAGCCGCTGTAGGACCCGCCTCACGTGGACCTGGTGTTCCTCCCGTGACCTGGAGAAGTTGAGAATATCATCCAGGTACACGAACACGAAGAGGCCCAGGAAATCACGTAGGACGTCGTTTATGAGGCGTTGAAATACGGCAGGGGCGTTGGTCAGCCCAAACGGCATTACCAGATACTTGAAGTGACCACTAGGCGTTCGAAAGACCGTCTTCCACTCATCCCCCTCCCGTATCAGGACGAGGTGATAAGCACTGCGGAGATCCAACTTAGTGAGCCAGGTCGCCCCCCTGGAGGGAGTGGAAAGCGGTGTCCATCAATGGCAGGGTGTAGCGGTCCTTCTCCGTGATGTCATTTAGCTCCCGAAAATCAATACAGGGTGGAGGGACCCATCCTTCTTCAAGACGAAGAAAAACCCTGCGCCGAGAGGAGACGAAGAAGGGCGGATGATACCTGCATTGAGAGACTCCTTGATATAACTGTCCATGGCTTCCCGTTCCGGCGCTGACAGGCTGTAGAGGCGTCCGGATGGCAAGGGAGCCCCCGGGCGGATGTTGATGGCACAGTCGTAGGGCCGGTGAGGAGGGAGAGACATCGCCCTGGACTTACTGAACACGAGGCCCAGGTCATGGAACTCCGAGGGCACCAGGGTGAGGTCCGGAGGTGCGGCGTCTGAGGCCGGAGGAGGGGAGGACGGGGCGCAAGCTGCGGACTGGAGGCAGGTGCCCATGCAAAAGGAGCTCCAGGCGGCAATTCTTCCTGTCTGCCAATCCAGCACTGGGTTGTGCAGGCGCAACCAGGGGTAGCCTAAGATGACAGGTGACACAGAAGAGGATAGGACATACAAGGTAAGATCCTCCCGGTGATTACCTGAGATAATTACGGGGATCGGCTGGGTGCGATGAGTCACTTGTCCAAGAGGCGCACGGGAGAGGGTGACCAGACTGAGAGGAGCGGCCAGAGGGTGGCAGGGGATGCCCAATTGGATTGCCAGGCTCTTAGAAATGAAACTCTGCTCTGCTCCTGAGTCCACCAGTGCGTGTGTGAGGTGCCCTGTGGAATTGTGACAGAATCGTATGGGCAGCGACAAACTTGTGAGGGGATTCGACCGGTTAGAGTCCGCGAGGCCCCCTACAGTGACTCGCAGACCCCCCCCGTTTGGCTTCTCCGGACAATGCTCCACGGTATGCTGATCACCTCCGCAATACATGCAGAGGCCCAGCTCCCGACGGCGCTGTTTCTCCACTAGGGGGAGCCTTGACCGACCAACTACCATTGCCTCCGACTCCTCGGAGGTCTCCGGAGCGGGTAACGCCAGGGGCGAGCCTGAGGCGTGCAGACGGAACCTCCACGCGAGCGGCCAACTAACTTCCGCTCGGCGGACTGTTCACACAGCCTGTTGTCCAAGCTAATTGTCAGGGAGATTAACTCCAACAGCCTTCCCGGAAGGTCTCGGCTGGCCAGCTCATCCTGCAGACCAGAGTTGAGGCTGCGGAGGAAGATGCTACAGAGTGACGCCTCACCCCAGCCTACCTCCTCCACTGTGACCCGGAAGTCGATAGCGTAATCCGCCGCTGACCGGCTTCCCTGTTGGAGGCCAAGAAGACGGTCAGCAAGGATGCTATCCCGCCGGGAATGATCGAACACCTCGAGGAAACTCTGCACGAACTGGCCGTAGGAGAGGTTTGCGTAACTGGGCTTCGCCATGACGGCGTAAGCCCAAGTTAGCGCTCGCCCCTCCAGGAGATTAGCTATATAGCCAATTCGGCTGTGGTCCGAGGGAAAATCCCCGGGAACGCACAGAAACACCGACTTGCACTGCATGATGAACCCCCGAGCTCCGCCGAGCTTACCGCTGAAGCGGGCGGGGGTTGGAATTGGCGTGAGTCAGGTTGGCGTTCCTGGGGCAGGCTGGCCAGCCACGGAAGTGGCTGGAGCTGCCCCTCCCTGACGAGCCGGGGGGAACACCTGCTGGGGGTCCACACGGTCTAACCGGTGAGTAATGTTTGTTAATTGATTTAAAGTCACCTGCTGTTGGTGGGCTATTAAATCCACCCGAGCCTCGAGGGTGGAAAGGCGGCGTGCAAGCCCGCTGTCTGCTGAGCCGCTCTGCTGGAGCCGTACTGACATAATGTCCGGCTCAGGAAACATGCACGCAGGCTCAGGGAAGGTTTAATAGCTTTATTCAACAAGCAGGTGTGTATGGATGGATGTATGAGATATGGGTATGTGATGCGGGTGAACGCCGATGCACAGGAAACAGAGCAGTACACCGTACAGCCAGGCAACCCTATGGAGAGAGCAGAGGACAAGGGTAAAGGGCACCACACCTAGACAGGTATAATGAGCGGAGTGCTGCTTACTTGTAGGTGACGGGTGGCTGGCGTTGGCCAAGGGAGAAGCCTGGGAGACAGCGTCCTGCTGAGCCAGTGACGACAATGAGGGAATGGATGGCGATGACGGGGTTATCCGCCGCCAAGGAATCCACCTGTGCACAGGGGAGAAGACTTGCAAGGAGGTAAGGGAGATGATGCTTACGTGGAAGTGTAGTTCAGCTGACGTGGAGAGACGATCCAGCTAGGAGAGAGTGCCGATGCAAACAGACGCCTCCAGACCGCTGCACAAGGCTGCGTGGGCTAAATAGCCCGTGGCTGACGAGGCACAGGTGTGCGTGAAGCTGAGGTGGATGATGAGCGGCGAGTCGTGACACTTTTATTTTTCTGCTCTTTTGTTTTTGTTTTTTGTTTTTGCTTGTTTTGTTTGTTTTGTTTTGTTTTTTGTTCTTCTTTTAATTTCTCTTTTTCTTTCACTTAAAAAAAAGGGTGTTCCATCCATCCATCTTCTACCGCTTTTCCGGAGGTCCGGGTCGTGGAGGCAGCAGTTCAAGCAGAGAAGCCCAGACTTCCCTCTCCCCAGCCACCTGCTCCAGCTCTTCAGAGGGGATACCAAGGCATTCCCAGACCAGCTGGGAGACATAGTCTCTCCACCGAGTCCTGGGTCTGCCCCGGGGTCTCCTCCCAGTGGGACGTGCCTGAAACACCTCAAGTGGGAGGCGTCCAGGAGGCATCCTAATCAGATGCCCATACCACCTCAACTGACTCCTTTCAATGTGGAGGAGCAGCGGTTCTACTCTGAGCCTCTCCCGGATGACTGAGCTCCTCACCCTATCTCTGAGGGTGAGTCCAGCAATCCTACGGAGAAAGCTCATTTCAGCCGCTTGTATCCGCGATCTCGTTCTTTCGGTCATTACCCAAAGCTCGTGACCATAGGTGAGAGTAGGAACGTAGATTGACTGATAAATCGACAGCTTTGCCTTAGAACTAAGCTCCCTCTTCACCACAACAGACCGGTACAACGTCCGCATCACTGCAGATGCTGCTCCAATCCATCTGTCGATCTCTCGCTCCATTCTCCCCTCACTCGTGAATAAGACCCCTAGATACTTAAACTCCTCCACTTGGGGCAGGAGCCTGTCCCCAACCCGGAGAGGACAATCCACCTTTTTCCGGCTGAGGACCATGGACTCGGACTTGGAGGTGCTGATTCTCATCCCAGCTGCTTCACACTCAGCGGCAAACCGTCCCAGCAAGAGCTGTAGGTCATTGCTGGATGAAGCCAACAGGACAACATCATCTGCAAACAACAGAGATGAGATCCTGTGGTCACCAAGCATGACACCCTCCATTCCCTGGCTGCGCCTAGAAATCCTGTCCATAAAAATTATGAACAGGATCAGTGACAAAGGGCAGCCCTGGTGGAGTCCAACTCTCACTGGGAATGACTCCGACCGAGTGTTGGCAATACGAACCAAACTCTCACAACGGTCGTACAGAGACCGAATAGCTCGTAACAACAAGCCCGATACCCCATACTCCCGAAGCACCCCCCACAAAAATCCACAAGGGACGCGGTCAAATGCCTTCTCCAAGTCCACAAAACACATGTAAATTGGTTGGGCAAACTCCCACGAACCCTCGAGAATTCTCGAGAGGGTAAAGAGCTGGTCCGATGTGCCACGGCCAGGACGAAAACCACATTGCTCCTCCTGAATCCAAGGTTCGACCAACGGCCGGACTCTCCTCTCCAGTACCTTGGCATAGACCTTCCCAGGGAGGCTGAGGAGTGTGATCCCTCTAAAGTTGGAGCACACCCTCCGGTCCCCTTTTTTAAAGAGAGGAACCACCACCCCGGTTTGCCATGCCAAAGGCACTGCCCCCGACCTCCGCGCAATGTTGCAGAGGCGTGTCAACCATGACAACCCAACAACATCCAGGGCCTTGAGGTACTCGGGGCGAATCTCGTCCACCCCTGGGGCCCGGCCACCAAGGAGATTTTTAACCACCTTGGCGACCTCAGCCCCTGTGATAGGCGAGTCATCCCTCTCGTCCCCAAACCCTGCTTCCTCTGTGGAAGGCATATCAGTGGGATTGAGGAGATCCTCGAAGTATTCCTTCCACCACCCGACGATGTCCCCAGTCGAAGTCAACAGTGTCCCATCCGCACCATACACAGTGTGGACGGGGAGCTGCTTTCCCCTCCTGAGCCGCCGGACAGTTTGCCAGAATCTCTTTGAGGCCGACCAAAAGTCTTGTTCCATGGCCTCACCGAACTCCTCCCATACCCGGGTTTTTGCTTCAGCAACCACCCGAACTGCACTCCGCTTGGCCTGCCGGTACATCTCAGCTGCTTCGGGAGTCCCACAAGCCAACCAAGCTTGATAGGACTCCTTCTTCAGCTTAATGGCCCCCCTCACCACTGGTGTCCACCACTTGGTTCGGGGGTTGCCACCACGAGATGCACCGACCACCTTGCGGCTGCAGCTCTGGGCCGCCGCTTCAACAACACAGGTGGAGAACATGGCCCATTCAGACTCCATGTCTCCAGACTCCCTTGGAATGTGGCTGAAGTTCTTCCGGAGGTGGGAGTTGAAGACCTCCCGGACAGGGGCCTCAGCCAGACGCTCCCAGCACACCCTCACTATACGTTTGGGTCTACCAGGTCTGAATGGCTTCCTCCCCTGCCATCGGATCCAACTCACCACCAGGTGGTGATCAGTTGACAGCTCTGCACCTCTCTTTACTCGGGTGTCCAAGACATACGGTCGCAGGTCTGATGACACGATAACAAAATCGATCATCGACCTGCGACCTAGGGTGTCCTGGTGCCAGGTGCACATATGGACACCCTTATGCTTGAACACGGTGTTCGTTATGGACAGACTGTGGTTTGCACAGAAGTCCAATAACTGAACACCACTCGGGTTCAGATCGGGCAGGCCGTTCCTCCCAATCACCCCCCTCCAGGTTTCACTGTCGTTGCCCACGTGCGCATTGAAGTCCCCCAGTAGGACAATGGAGTCTCCAAGAGGAGCACCCTCCAGCACCCCAGTCACAGACTCCAAAAAGGGTGGGTACTCTGAAACATCATTTGGTGCATAGGCACAAATGATGGTCAGGACCCGTTTCCCAACCCGAAGGTGCAGGGAAGCAACCCTTTCGTCCACCGGGGAAAACTCCAATATAGAGGCAGCAAGGTGGGGCGATACAAGAATACCCACCCCTGCTCGTCGCCTCTCGCCCAGGGCAACTCCAGAAAAGGCCAAGCTCCAGCCCCTCTCCAGGAGACTGGTTCCGGAACCGGAGCTGTGTGTTGAGGTGAGGCCGACTATATCTAGCCGGTATCTCTCAACCTTGTACACCAGCTCAGGCTCCTTCCCCACCAGAGAGGTGACATTCCATGTACCAAAAGCCAGTTTAGAAAGCTTGGGATCAGTCCGCCAAGGTCTCCACCTTTGACTGCCACCTGATCCACATAGCACCGGACCCCCATGATCCCTCCTGCAGGTGGTGAGCCCACTGGAGGGCGGACCCATGTAACTCCTTCGGGCTGAGCCCGGCCGGGTCCCGTGGGTGGAAACCCGCCCACCAGACGCTAGCCTTCGAGCCCCTCCCCCAGGCCTGGCTCCAGGGTGGGGCCCCAGTAACCCCATACCGGGCGGGGTACACTGAATCCTTGATATACAATTCATGAGAGTCTGTTGGATCGTTCTTAGTCTGGCCCTTCACCCAGGACCAGTTTGTCTTGGGAGACCCTATCAGAGGCAAATTGCCCTGGACAACATAGCTCCTGGGATCACTGGGGCACGCAAACCCCCCCACCACGATAAGGTGACGATCCATGGGGGGGGGGGGGGGGGGGGGGAAAGGGTGTTGTATTATTTTTTTCCCAATGTCAAAAAACAAAAAAAGGGGGAATATGTGATGAAAATGTAAACAATGCAATGCTGTAATGACATGTATACCCTTTACAAAAACTTAAATTAAAAAAAAACTCTAAAAAATGAAGCCTCTAAATTTAATGACTTGGCCTCTGTTCCTCTTCATAATTTAAAAATTAAATGTGGTTTGTTAAATATTAGGTCTCTAACTCCCAAATCTCTGCTAGTCCGTGATCTGTTAATTGATCATCAGATTGATTTTATATCCCTTACAGAGACTTGGTTAGGGCAAGAGGATTATATTGGTTTAAATGAATCAACTCTCTGGTTATGTCAAAATCCCTGGTCGTGGTGGAGGAATAGCAACAATTTACCATTCCAAATTACGAGTTAATGTAAAGCAAAAAACACGTTATCATTCCTTTGAGGGCCTGGTCCTCAGTATTGGGCATTTTAGCAATTTTAGGTTAAACCCAATTTTATTTGCCATAGTTTGTCATCCTCCCTCAGCCTACTCAGTTTTTATCTGAATTTGCTGAATTCTTAGCAGATTTAATGCTGAAATCAGATAAAGTTGGGCATTTTAATATACATGTAGATTTAGATAGTGATTGCCTTTATATGGCATTTAATTCAACATTAGACTCGATGGGGTTTTCTCAGAAAGTAGGAAATTCCACCCATTATCTCCACCACACGTTGGACCTTGTTCTGACATACAGTATGGCATAGAAATAGAAAATCTGGTAGTGTCTCCTCATAACCCTATACTGTCAGACCATTGTCTGTTAACTTTTGATTTTACTATTTCTGACTATTTGGCTCCTAAAGAAAAATATTTCTGCAGTAGATGCCTCTCAGATGACGCCGTTACCAAATTTATGCAGATTGTTTCCTCAATGCCATGTGTCAACACAACAGAAATAAGCTATGGAGAGCTTGCTCCTTCTGTAATTGACAGCAAGGTAGATAGTGTTACAGCTTCTCTATATTAGACTCTAGACATGGTGGCCCCTTTAAAAAAGAAAAAGTCTAATCAGATTTCTAACTCCTTGGTTCAACACAGAAACTTGTAGCTTAAAACAGAAGACTCATCAATTAGAAAGAAAATGGTGCTCCACTGAAATTGGATTAAATCTATTTAGCTTGGAGAAATCATCTAATTTATAAAAAAAATCTCTTAGGAAAGCTAGAACAAGTTATTATTCCGCATTAATAGAAGAGGACAAGAATAATTCCAGGTTTCTTTTCAGCACTGTTGCCAGGCTGACAAAGAGTCAGGACTCTGTCAATCCTAGCATTCCCTTAGCACTTACTAGTCAGGACTTTTATAAACTTTTTCAACTCACTAAAAGATCATAGGATCACCTGTGACGTTTCTATGATCTCTACATGATGTCTATATGGCGTCATATAAGATAAGATAAGATAAGATAAGATAAGCCTTTATTAGTCCCACAACGGGGAAATTCCAGGATTGCAACAGCACAGGGATAGCAACACTCAGAGCAACAATCAGAAGGCAAGAAAAAGAAAAAGCAAGCAAGCAAGAGCAGCTAATATACATATGTACATATTACTATAAATATACAGTATATATACAGTATATACACACAGACACAGTGCAGAGCATTGTAGCTGGATGGAATAAATATATGAGTATATAAACACAGTGTGGAGCATTGTAGCTAGATGGAATAAATATGTAGATATATAAACACCCACAGTACGGAGCATTGCAGCTAGGTGGAATAAATATGTAAATATATAAACACACACAGTGAGGAGCAATGTAGCTAGATGGAATAGATATATAGATATATAAACACACCCAGTGCGGAGCATTGTAGCTAGATGGAATAATATGTAGATATATAAACACACACAGTGCAGAGCATTGTAGCTAGATGGAATAAATATATAGATATATAAATATAAACACACCCAGTGCGGAGCATTGTAGCTAGATGGAATAAATATGTAAATATATAAACACACACGGTGCAGAGCATTGTTGCTAGATGGGATGAAACAGCACAACCGTCTACTTAGTTATCTTACATGGTATGATTATGTACCCATACATATTCTCACCCTCCATAGCGACGGTTGTGCTATGGAGAGTGATATAGATCATAGGACTAGCTAAAAGATCATAGGACTTGCTATGATTTCAAAGATCACAGGCAGTCATCACATGACAACATCAAAGATCAGTCAGGTATCACTCACAAACTCCCTATGACATCAAAGATCAAGGGCAGGCATCACTCATGATCATAGGACTCGCTATGACACAGTCATCATTGAACGAGTGGTGACATCAAAGATCAAAGGCAGGTTTCACCATGGTTACTGTTGCCATGGTAACAGTAACTTTCTACAGGCATGCAGAAATGCTTTCTTACACTTGCTTTCTATGGGCATGCACAGGTATGCACTAGGTATATACGTACAGTATAATTCAAGAATCTCTGTATCTGTCACGACCATAGGACTCGCTAAAAGATCATAGGATCACCTATGATGTTCTTATGATCTCTACATGATGTCTATATGACATCATATAGATCATTGGACTCGCTAAAAGATCATAGGACTTGCTATGACATCATTAAAGATCGCAGGCAGAACTCACTATAACATCTTCAAAGATCAACAGCAGGCATCACTCATGACCATAGGACTCGTTATGACATCAAAGATCAAAGGCAGCCATCACAGATCAAAGGTAATCATCACTGAATGAGTGGTGACATCAAAGATCAAAGGCAGGTTTCACCATGGTTCCTGTTGCCATGGTAACAGTGGTAACAGTAACTTTCTACGGGCATGAGTAGGAAGCTGAGAAGAGCAAGTGTGGAGCTCCGTGGAGTCTAAAAGAAGCAAACGTAGATGTAAAGAAACTCAATTAAGAGCATTATCAAGTGCTGATGAATCAGAAAATGAACAATCCCGGAATAAACAGGAGTGTAAAGTAATCATTAAACTTACTCAGGAAGGAGTGTCATTTCGTGAGTGGAACCCAATTAAGCTCACAGATGCAACTAACAAGTTACTTGGAGAAGTTTTAAATGCAAGAATTCTTCAGAGTGGTTTGTTACTAGTTACATGTAAAGATAGTGTTCAACAAGGAAAAGCAATCAAGAGTCAATAAGATGGAGGGGAAAATGTGCAGTGTTCAGTATTGGAAGGAAATAAGGCAATGAGAAGAGTGCCATTGGGCATTTCAACAGCAGTCTCAACTGATGAAATAATGAAAAATTTAACTGGAGCAAAAGTGACAGGGGTACAAAGATTGAAAACTAATAGAAATGGCGAAAAATGTGATAGTCTGTCGGTAATGTTAAAATATGATGAAACTAGACCACCAAGTAAGGTATAGTGTATATTGGCTACATGAGCTATGAAGTCAGACTTTACATTCCTCCTCCACTCAGATGTTTTAAATGTCAAAAATGTGGTCATGTAGCAGCAATATGCAAAGGTAGACAACGATGTGCCAGGTGCTCCAGTGAACATGAATATGGGAAGTGTGAAAGAGGAGCCAAATTAAAGTGCTGTAACTGCAGTGGTGAACATAGCTCTGCATATCAAGGTTGTGAAGCCAGCAAAAGAGCAGCAGAAATTCAGCAGATAAAAGTCTTCCAGGGATTAAGGTAAGATAAGATAAGATAAGCCTTTATTAGTCCCACAATGGGGAAATTCCAGGATTGCAACAGCATAGGGATAGCAACACTCAGAGCAACAATCAGAAGGCAAGAAAAAACAACATCTAGTAAACATATGTCCATATTACTATAAATGTATATATATAGACACACAGTGCAGAGCATTATGGCTGGTGAATGTGCAGCAGAAAGTCTAAGCTCTCTCTCCGCGGATGCAGCGGGCCAGCTGGAAGTCTTTGGGCATGATGGTGACCCCCTTAGCGAAGAAGAGACCCACCAGGTGGGCCTCGCTGGTCTCCTGCAGAGCCATGACGGCGAAGCTCAGGAAACGCAGGACGGTCTTGAAGTCCTGAGCGATCTCCCTCACCAGGCGCTGGACGTGCAGCTTACGGATGAGCAGCTCCGTGGATTTCTGGTAGCGACGGATCTCTCTCAGAGCCACGGGCCTGTGACGGCGAGGCCTCTTCACTCTGCCGGTGGCCAGAGCGCCTCTCCGAGCAGCCCTGGTGGCTAGCTGTCTCCTGGGGGGCTTCTTCCTCCAGTAGATTTTACGGGCGGTCTGCTTGGTTCTTGCCATCGCTCTTTATTATTCTGTCTTATATTCTTTCACGCCGCCTAAACTCCAGCCCGGCACCCGCGTCCTTTTCGCTACAGCTCCCGGTATGTCAAGTTTCCCATTAGCACCGGGCGGCGGCCAAGTGCTAGCTAGCACTAGCTCCTCCCCGCTGTAACGTCTCCCGCGGCAAACCATGGCTCCGTCCGCCGACCCGGGAGACCCCCGGGGCGATCCGTGCGTCCGTGATATATATACAGAGTGAAAGGTGTAGAAAGAAGAAGGAAGGAAGATTCTGCTTGGCTGACGGTCTGTTGTTTAATTAAAACTTAATTCTTCAGAATATTCCTGGTATAAGTTCTTTAACATATGCAGAAGCTGCGAAAAAGGTGTCAGCTAAAAAAGTGGAGTGGACTCTTACAGGGAAAGTGTGCAGACTTGCAGTGCATGCAGTAGAATTAAGGAAGATACTCTGGTTTTGACTGCAATAGACTAGCGATCTGTCCAGGGTGTACCCTGCCTCTCACCCAAAGATGCTGAGATAGGCTCCAGCCCACCCACAACCCAGAAAGGATTAAGCAGAAGAAGATGGATGGATGGATGGACTCTGGTTTTGAAGGAAAATAATTCTTATTTGTGGTAGATGTGATAAACTGCACTGCGCAGACTTCCAAGAAAACAGAAAAAATCAAAATCATTGTGAAAGCAGCAGAAAAATATCTTGGCATTAAGGGGCTACATTGGGAAGCAGTTGAGGACTTGTTAAGTGGGGGATGTTTAAGTTCACAGATATCATGGGCTGGTGGATCAACTGCCAATCAAGTCTAAAAGAATAATAATAATAATGAGATGAGACACAGATACGGACTACAGCTGATAATCAAGTCAGTGGCAGTAATGCGCCTGTGGGCTGGCTGCCAGCTGCCAATCAAATCTAAAAAAAGAAGAAGAAATGCTTGCCTACACTTGCTTTCTATGGGCATGCACGAGTATGCACAGACATGCACAGGTATGCACTAGTTTTCTTTAAATTATCTTGCAAGAAGATTTTGTTTGATATTTTTTAAGCTTAAACCAACTCATTTAAACCACAAACATTCCTTTTCAGTGCATAAGAGGAGGCCTTGCCCAGCTAGCTGAAGAACAGCCCAATTGTGATCTCAGGAGCATGGCCTTGTGGGAGAATATCAGCCTCTCCATCAACAGAATCCACGGACATCCAGCTGAATCAGGGTTGGCATGTGGGGGCCCTGCTGCCACCAGGAAAGCAATGATTCTGCTTGGCTGACGGTCTGTTGTTTCATTAAAACTTAATTCTTCAGAATATTCCTGGTATAAGTTCTTTAAACTTAATTTCATGCAAACCCCCACCAGAATTTCAAAATGCAAATTTTGTCCTTTCATTAATTTACGTTCTTCTTCCAGAGTAACACTAATTTTCTATTTTTATAAATAGTTTACTCATCATTTTCTTCATAAAACTGCATCCACTTTTCTTAACTAATGCTATTTTATGGTTTTCCAATTTCCAGTATATCGCCAAGTTAAACTATGCTTTATTTGATTCCAAAAATGTTTGATTCACAGGTTACACTCAGTAACTCAATAACAGTCTATGATGTCCACAATACACGTTGAACCCCCTACCCGCTGCCCCAAAGCCACCCATACATGTCAACCCACTCCGACATCCCCCACCAAACCACTGAAAGACACATGGTAGTCACCGCCCGACTCCATGTCCATCCCCCCGACCACCAGCAGACAAGAACTCACAAGGGCTCCCTCCAGACTGATTAACAATTGGCACAAATGAAGAACCACCAACAAAAGTGTCCACCATCTGGATCGGTGCCCCACGAGGACATGCCCATGCAAGGAAAGAAAATTTTCATCCCTGCTCACATTCATATTTACATTAATACTTGTACCAACAATAAAACACCTATAAAACACATAAATCCGCTACAGCCCACTCCCACGATGGGGTGCTTTTCTTCTTCTTCTTCCAGACCCGATTGGCAGCTGGCAACCAGCCCACAGGTGCATTAACGCCACCTACCACATGTGTTCTTGACAAAATTATCATTTCTTAGTTCGTGTCCTACTCTATTCCACGGGGTTGCTTTTGGGGCAGGTGGACGTTTTTCAACACAAACCAAGTGCTTTGTACATGCGGTCAGGATGGAGATGTGGTGAGATGTCCATGGGCAGGCTGGGGGAGACGGAGGAAGGGACGGTGTTGGAAACCTTGCGGGTGAGTGGGGTTTTTTTAAATCTCACACTGTTTGCTGATGTGTTCTGATAATACTCCTGTAAACATGGAAGTGACCGCTATGTGGCGACACATTTCTTCTTCTTCTTCTTCTCTTGGTTACTGGTGGATAGCAAACAACTGAATGGTACATACCGCCACCTACTGTACAAGAGTGTGTAACATTATGTCATGACTTCTTAACACAGAACAGACAGCCACAGGTGGGAAGAGGACAGCTCCTGAAAATCTAGAAGAAGTGGATATAATTCAAATAAAAGAGCACAAAGACGAGTTGGACCACTGGGGCGGTGGATGGACTTCGACAGGTAGAAAGTTGAGATGGCATTTACGTCTGTGTTCGGTTGGCGGTAGGAGTGATTTGTTAGTGGCAGATAGCATAAACTGTACTCTGTAACATTATGGCATCTAGCTCTGATGGGTTCGATAAAAATGAGATGGAGTGGATAACACCCAGGTCTGGGAGGCGGAAAAGAGCAGCTGGGGGGCACCAAGAGTTAGAAGAGGGTCAGATGACAGTGACACGAGAGGAAGTAACAATGCGAAGAAAACACGAACTAGCCAACATGGATGGCAGTTTGATGATGTAGGGAATGAGTGGAAGGTTGTCATTGAGTTCAATCAGGGTGGGGGGCACTATCACCCGGTAAAGCTAACAAAAGCAGTTGAGAAAGAAATTGGGAGAGTTAAGATTGCAGAGTTCTTGAATAATAACCACCTGTTAATTCATGCATCAAGTAAACAACAGCAAGAGAAAATACTGGCCAATGACATGTCTAAATGGAGAACAAATAAAGGCGTGTGTTCCTGGCGCAAGTGCTAACTTGAGGGGAGTTATATCAGGTGTCCCTTTGAGCATGTCTTTGGAAGAAGTGAAAAATGAGATCCAAGGAGGAATGGTGAAAGATATGAAAAGGCTAAAGAGTAGAAGAGAAGGTTCACTGCAGGATACAACACTGTCCATAATGATTCAGTGTGAGGAAACACTCGCTAAATTAGTCCAAATAGGATATCTGTATTACAGTGTCAGAGAATACGTCCCAAAGCCACTCAGGTGCTAGTTAAGATGTGCTAGATGTAGAGGGGAGCACGAATATGGTAAATGTGAAAAGGACGCCAAAGTAAAGTGTTGCAACTGCGGGGGTGAGCACAGTGCTGAATATGGAGGATGCATTGTGCAGAGGGAAGCTAGACAAGCCCAGGAAGTCAGAATAAGTAAGAAAATCTTGTATGCGGAAGCTCTACAGACAGAGAGGTAGGAATGGTTAGAAACACAACAGGCCTTCCACAAAGAAGTTCAGTTCAAAGGGAAGCACAACCATTAACAAATCCCACACAAGCACAAGATCATGCCACTGCAAGGAATTTTTGTGTTCACAAATGCAAAATGGATGATGACACATTGATAGTTAAAGAGGACAAACTTTGTAACTTTTATCTGCCACACCATGAATGTTGCAGCACAGCTAAAGAAGAAAAATGACGCAGCAGGAAGATTCCTAGAGGTGAACGATATCAAAGCCGACCAGGTTCATGGTTTATTGAAAGCTGAATATGGGGAGCCACGTGTTGAAGCTTAATATCTGACTATGGCACTACACAGACTACAGGGGAATGTGAGGAGTCTTATAGCAAATGGACAAGAACTCAAGAAGTATCTTTACGAACTACAAGTTGTTCCACAGGTAGTGTGTGCACAGGAGACATGGCTTCAACCTCACTTAGATTTTGTCATTCCAGGATATAGTTCAATCAGACAGGATAGAATTAACAGTGTAAATGGAGGAGGATGTGCCACTTTCATTAAAGATGACCTGACATATAGGGTGAGTCCCTCCCCTGAGGAAATGGAGTGTAATATTATTGAAATATGTAGGCCAAATGGACAAGGAAATATTAAGCTGATTATTACAACCCATGTAGGAAGTTAACAGCAGATACTTCCAATGTTATGGCAGGGGAAGGGCATGTAAAAGAGGTATGGTGTGGAGACTTTAATGTCCATAATAGCTTGTGGGGAAGCACATATACAGATAACGGAAATGTTGTGGAAGAGATATTAGATGAAAGATCGTTAATTTGTCTCAACAGTGGTGAAGGTTACTTACCTTTTGTTCTTATTAAAGACAAAAATAGAAAGGAGATGTTTGGTAAAAACATCTTTCTATTTTTGTCTTCAATAAAAACAAAAAGTAAATAATTAAAAGAAGACAAAATAAACCTACTTGAGCTAGTGGTGAAGGTACCAGGGTGGATGTGTATAGGGGCACATCGTCATGTATTGACCTGACTCTGGTATCTGATTCTTTAGTGACAGCCTGTGAATGGATGGTTATGAACAGTACAGCTATGGGAAGTGATCACTTCTCTATACTTACAGTCATTAAAACTAAAGTATGTATACAAGAGGGAAGATGTTTTACAAGATGGTGTTTTGACAAGGCAGACTGGGGAAAATTTAGGCAATACTGTGTAGGCTCCAGCCCCCCCCCCCCCCCCCCCCCGTGACCTGAAATGGATTAAGTGGAAGAAGACGAATGGATGTGTACAATCATGTCATTTGGTAACATTAGAATGTGGCATAGAAGAGTGTTCAAGTCAGGTAATCAATCATATTCTGAATGCTGCAATAGCAAGTATACCTAAGAAAACAATGCAGGGTAGGAAGAAGGTTGTACCCTGGTGGAATGAGGAATGTAGTGCAGTAAAAGAGCGAAACAAGGCATTCAGAGAGCTGAGGAGAATAACTCTTATCATCATCATGCTATAAATAAATCATCATCATCACTCTGCACTCTGTTAAAGCAAGAAATCTGTGTCTGTCACGTTTATAGGACATCATAGGATGGCCTATGATGTCTGCTTGATGTCCTATGATGCATCATAGGACGTTTCTATGATCTCAGGCATCATAGGACTCACGATACTGTCATACAGATGTTTGCGATGCTGTCATAAAGATATGATATCTATATGACGGCACATAGACAGATAGGCATCATAGGACTGTCTATATGACGGCACATAGATAGGCATCATAGGGCTCATGATGCCGTCATACAGATATTCGCAGTGCTGTCATAAAGATATGATGTCTATATAGACATCATATAGACAGACACACAGACAGATAGGCATCATTGGACTGTCACATCATAGGACTGTCTATATGACGTCTACAGGTACGTCTCAAAAAATTAGAATATTATGAAAAAGTTCAATATTTTTGGTCACTCATTTCAGAAAGTGAAACCCATATATTATATAGATTCATTACACATAAAGTGATATATTTCTGGCCCTCCATAACACCTCAGCAGTGCCACAGGCTGATCATCTCCATGCCACGCCACATTGATACAGTAATTAATCCAAAAGAAGCCCCGACCAAGTATTGAGTGTGTACATGGACATACTTTTCAGTCGGTCCACATTTGTATTAAAAAACTAATTTTATGTGATATTCTAGTTTTTTGAGAAACTGAATTTGGGGTTTTCATGGGCTGTAAGCCGTAATTATCAAAATTAAAATAACACTTGATATATATCACTCCCTGTGTAATGAATCTATATATGGGTTTCACTTTCTGAAATGAGTGAAAAAAAATATTGAACTTTTTCATGATATTCTAATTTTTTGAGATGTACCTGTATATGTCAGCAGAGCACATCATAGGACAGCCTACTGTCCTATGGCGATCCTATGATCTCAGGTATCATAGGACTCGCGATGCCGTCATAAAGACTCACTATATGACGGCACATAGACAGAGCACATCATAGGACATCACAGATACGCATCATAGGACTGTCTATATGATGGCACATAGACAGATAGGCATCACAGGACTTGCGATGCCGTTATAAAGACATGATGTCTATATGACGGCACACAGACAGATAGGCAACATAGGACCGTCTATATGACGGCAGAGCACATCATAGGACAGCCTTTGTCTATATGACGGCACATAGAAAGGCATCATAGGACTGTCTATATGATGGCACATAAGACAGATAGGCATCATAGGACTCGCGATACTGTCATAAAGATATGATGTCTATATGACGACACATATACAGATAGCCATCATAGGACTGTCACATCATAGGACTGTCTATATGACGTCTATATGATGGCAGAGCACATCATAGGACGGCCTTCTGTCCGATGGTGATCCTATGATCTCAGGTATCATAGGACTCCCGATGCCATCACAAAGACTTGCTATATGACAGCACATAGACAGAGCACATCATAGGACATCATGCAGACATCATAGGCCATCCTATGATGGCACATAGAGAGCACATCATAGGACGGCCTATGAAGGACTGTGTGTCTGTCACATTTATATGACGGCACATACAGATAGGCATCTATCTTCTATCTATAATTCAAGAAATCTCTGCCATGATGTCATGATCATAGGACTCGCTAAAAGATCATAGGACTCGCTATGACATCATCAAAGGTCAAAGGTAGGCATCACTCACAATCATAGGACTCGCTATGACATCAACAAAGATCAAAGGCAGGCATCACTCACAATCATAGGATTCACTATGACATCATCAAAGATCATAGGACTCACTATGACAGCATCAAAGATCAAAGGCAGTCGTCACTCACGATCATAGGACTCGCTATGACATCATCAAAAATCATAGGACTCGCTATGACACCATCAAAGATCAAAGGTAGGCATCACTGAACAAGTGCTGATGTGCTTGCTTACACCCTTGCGTACACCTGCTTTTTATGGGCATGCAGAAATACTGCTTATACTTGGTATCTACGGGCATGTACAGGCATGCACTAGTTCAAGAAATTCAAGAAATCTGTGTGCCTGTCTGTCACGATCATAAGACATCATAGGATGGCCTATGATGTCTGCCTGATGTCCTATGATGTCAGTGTTCATAGGACCATTTAATTGACGTCTACATGACTGTTCCTATGTCTCTATGACGTCGCATATATCAAACTCTATATGACATCAGATAAACCATAAGGCTGCTGTTCCTATGATCTCAGAAGGATGTCTATATGATGTCAAACAGAGCACAGGAATTACTAAAAGACCATAGACAAGAGGGAAGATTTGTTAGTGGCGGTTAGCAAAAACTGTACACAGTCTGTAACATTATGGAATCTAGCTCTGACAGGTACAATAAAGATGAGGTGGGCTGGACACTATCAAGGCCTGGGGGCCGGAAAAGAGCAGCTAGGGGGGCACCAAGACTTAGAAGTGGGTCAGATGAGAGTGATGCGGGAGGTAGTATCAATGAAAAGAAAACACGAACTGGCCAAAATGGATGGCAGTTTGAGGATGTAGGGATTGACTGCAAGGTTGTAACTGAGTTCAATCAGGGTGGGGGGCACTATCACCCGGTTAAGCTAAGAAAAACAATTGAGAAAGAAATTGGGAGAGTTAAGTTTGCAAAGTTCTTGAAGAATAACCAGCTGTTAATTCATGCCACAAGTAAACAACAGCAACAGAAAATACTATTGACATGCCTAAACGGAGAGCAAATGAAGGTGCATGTTCCTGGCGTGACAGCTAACTTGAGGGGAGTTATATCAGGTGTCCCTTTGTGCATGTCTATGGAAGAAGTGAAAAACGAGATCCAAGGAGGAAAGGTGAAGGATGTGAAAAGGCTACAGAGTAAAAAAGAAGGCTTGCTGAAGGACACACAGTCTGTCATGATTCAGTTTGAGGAAACACTCCCTAAATTAGTCCTAATAGGATACATGTATTTCAGTGTCAGAGAATACGCCCCAAAGCCCCTCAGGTGCTACAAATGCCAAAGGATGGGTCACACTGCTCAGCGATGTAGGGGAAAGCTCAGATGTGCTAGATGTGGAGGGGAGCACGAATATGGTAAATGTGAAAAGGATGCCAAAGTAAAGTGTTGCAACTGTGGGGTGAGCACAGTGCTGCATATGGAGGATGTGTTGTGCAGGGGGAAGCTAGACAAGCCCAGGAAATCAGAATAACTAAGAAAATGTTGTATGCCGAAGCTCTAAAGACAGAGAGGCAGGAATAGTCAGAAACACAACAGGCCTTCGTCAAAAAAGTTCAGTTCAAATGGAAGCCCAGCTATCAACGGGTCCCACGCAAGCACAGGATTGTGCAGCTGCAAGGAATGTTTGTGTTCACAAATGCAAAATGGATGATGACACATTGATAGTTAAGAGGACAAACTTTGTAACTTTTATCTGCCACACCATGAATGTTGCTGCACAGCTAAAGAAGAAAAATGACAGAATCAAAATCATTGTGGAAGCAGCAGAAAGCTTCCTAGATGTGAAAGATATCACAGCCGACCAGATTCATGCTTTATTGAAAGCTGAAACTGGGAAGACTGCACATGCTGAAACAAGACTTTAATTATGGTACTACACATACTACAGTGGAATGTGAGGAGTCTTATAGCAAATGGACAAGAACTCAAGAAGTATCTTTACGAACTACAAGTTGTTCCACAGGTAGTGTGTGTACAGGAGACATGGCTTCAGCCTCACTTAGATTTTGTTATTCCAGGACACAGTTCAATCAGACAGGATAGAATTAACACTGTAAATGGAGGAGGGTGTGCTACTTTCATTAAAGATGGCCTGGCGTATAGGGTGATTCCCTCCCCGAGGATATAGAGTGTAATATTATTGAAATATGTAGGCCAAATGGACAAGGAAATATTAAGCTGATTAATTATTACAACCCATGTAGGAAGTTAACAGCAGATATTTTCAGTGTTATGGGAGGGGAAGGGCATATGAAAGAGGTATGGTGTGGAGACTTTAATGCCCACAATAAGCTTGTGGGGAAGCACACATACAAGATAACAATGGAAATGTTGTGGAAGAGATGTTAGATGGAAGGTCGTTAATTTGTCTAAACAGTGGTGAAGGTACCAGGGTGGATGTGCATAGGGGCACATTCTCATGTACTGACCTGACTCTGGTATCTGATTCTTTAGTGAGCACCTGTGAATGGACGGTTATGAACAGGACAACTATGGGAAGTGATCACTTCCCAATACTTACAGTCATTAAAAGTGAAGTATGTATACAAGAGGGAAGATGTTTTATAAGATGGTGTTTTGACAAGGCAGATTGGGAAAAATTTAGGCAATACTGTGTTCGATCGTGTCATTTGGTAACATTAGAAGGTGGCATAGAAGAGTGTTCAAAGTCAGGTGATCAATCATATTCTGAATGCTGCAACAGCAAGTATACCTAAGAAAACAACACGGGGTAGGAAGAAGGTTGTACCCTGGCGGAATGACGAATGTAGTATTGCAATAAAAGAGTGAAACAAGGCATTCAGACAGCTGAGGAAGAATATGAATAGTGAAAACTTAATAAGAGTATAAAAAGAAAAAGGCAGTAGCTCGAAGGATTATTAAAAACAGGAAAAGGTCAACATGGAGAGAATTTTGTTCCACCCTTGGTAGGAAAACAGAATTAGGTGATGTCTGGGGTATGTTTAAAACAATGAGTGGGAAAAGGGTATAAGTAAATTTCCAGCTTTAGTGGATGGAGACAAGATGGCTGTATCAGACAAAGAAAAGGCAGACCATCTTGGTGAGAGTCATAGACAGCAAAGGGAGCATAAACTCAGAGAAAATCATCATCATCATCATAGCAGTCTGTCGCGGGTGACAATGACCGTTTCATTTAGGTCTGATCAGATTCCTCTACGCAGGCTCTGTCTCCCGCTGCCAGGAACTCCTGACCCTGCAAACCCGAGCAACATCTGTGCCCGTATGAGTTGCTTTCTGACTGACCATTTCATGAAACTGCTTGCAAAGTATTTGAGTGCCGCTAGCTTTTGCTGGACTAGCGGCACATTCTTGGCAGACAGATGTATTATCAGTCACAAGGACAGGCCTCGAGCTCACAATGTCAGAGCTTAAGAGAGCTTTGCAAGACAGTGGAGACGCAGCTCCAGGATATGATCAGTTAGGCTATGCTATGTTCCAGCAGTTGCCTATGCAATCAATGCAACTGGTGCTGAAATTGTTTAACAGGATATGGAAGGAGGGGGTTATCCCAAGTGGGTGGAAAAAGGCTGTAATTTTACCATTTAATAAGCCAGGAAAAGATCCAGCTCATCCAGGCAACTACAGGCCAATAGCATTAATGTCACACTTAGGGAAATGGATGGAGAAGGTGTTAGTTTACAGACTCTCATATGTATTAGAGCAAAAACGATTAATAAATGACTATCAGAATGGTTTTAGAAGAGGAAGATCCACAGTGGATGCTCTAGTTAGGGTAAGTAATGATATTGAAAAGATTCAAAATGAAAGAAGTAATGGTTATAGTTTATCTGGATATTGAAAAGGCCTATGACTCACTGTGGAGGGACAGTCTTCTTATCAAATTGAATAAAATGGACATTGGTGGTCCATCCATCCATCCATTCATCTTCTACCGCTTTTCCGGAGGTCCGGGTCGCGGAGGCAGCAGTTCAAGCAGAGAAGCCCAGACTTCCCTCTCCCCAGCCACCTGCTCCAGCAGTGGATCTACTCTGAGCCTCTCCCGGATGACTGAGCTCCTCACCCTATCTCTGAGGGTGAGTCCAGCAATCCTACGGAGAAAGCTCATTTCAGCCGCTTGTATCCACGATCTTGTTCTTTCGGTCATTACCCAAAGCTCGTGACCATAGGTGAGAGTAGGAACGTAGATTGACTGGTAAATTGACAGCTTTGCTTTAGAACTAAGCTCCCTCTTCACCACAACAGACCGGTACAACGTCCGCATCACTGCAGATGCTGCTCCGATCCGTCTGTCAATCTCTCGATTGACCAATGTCAATCGACAGACTGACATTGGTGGTAGGATGTATAATTGGATAATGGATTTTTTAACACACAGGACAATTAGGATTAAAGTAGGATCAGAAGTTTCTCATAACTTTGAAACAGAAAATGGTGTTCCTCAGGGGAGTGTGATAGTTAGTTAGTTAATCCCTTCACACCTGAAGGTGTATATGGGCGGCGCCTATCTCCGTTTCTCTGACCCTAGGCCACACAGCTACTGTAAGTAGTGAAAGCTACAGCGGGGGGTCAGTCGTCTGGTAGCTCTGTGTGTAACTTTACTTTCCCCATTCCATTATGTGGAGCACCACGCTAGAAGGCAGAAAGCACCATTTTTATATGGTCTTTGGTATGACCCGGCCGGGATTTGAACCCCTGCCTCCCGGGTGTGGGGCGGATGCTCTACCAACTGAGCCACCACTCCGGGGAGTGTGATAAGCCCTGTTTTATTCAATATAATGATTAATGACATGTTTGCGGATCAAGAGGGATCCATCAAAACAGCACTATACGCAGATGATGGAGCCATATGGACGAGGGGAAGAAATGAGGAATTTGTGTTCAAAAACATCAGGAAAGCAATGGAGAAAGTGGAAAAGTGGTCATATGACTGGGGATTTAAATTTTCAAACAGTAAAACCTACAATATGACTTTCACAAAAAAACGCAGAACTGATACAGAACCATTAACATTATATAATCAACCAATAGAGAAAGTCAGTGAGTTCAAATCCCTAGGACTGTGGTTTGATAATGCATACACATGGAGAGTTCATGTTGAAAATCTGGAGACAAAATGCAAAAAAGTCATCAATCTCATTAAAGCTGTAGCTGGACATGAATGGGGTGCAGATAAACAGACATTCATTGACATTTACAGAGCACTAATGTGATCGACAATAGACTACGGATGCATGATTTATGGAACAGCGGCAAAGACGACTCTGGAAAAAATAGACAAAATGCAGCATAGAGCGCTTCGCCTGTGCATTGGAGCCATCAAAACAACACCAAACAATGCAGTTTTAATAGAAGCAGGAGAAATGCCACTGGATTTGAAAAGAGATAAACTGGCATTATCATACTGCGTCAAGCTGAAAGGAAGTGACGAAGCAAATATTTCAGAAACAACACTGCAAGACTGCTGGGAATACTCTTAATTTCCAGGGACATGGGTTTGGGTGGACAATTGAAAGAAGGACCAGAATATATGGGCTGCACACTATTGATAAAGCTAACACCAGCCCAGTGAGTAATGTTCCCCCTTGGCTGTTTCCGGGAATAGAAGTAGACGCTAGTCTGCTAATGAGGAAAAAGGACTGGCATATGAGGGAAGTTGGTGTTAAAACAAGCATTTTACCTCAGGAACAACTACTATATCTTCTTACAGCTCTATACCAATGGTTCAAAGAATAAAGAGGGCTCTGTTGGAGTTGGGAGTATACATCCCAGAATTTAAAGTGACCATTGCAAAAACACTCTCCAACAATACATCCTTGTTTACAGCAGAGATGGTGGCAATAATTATTGCTTTGTAGTGGGTGGAGGAGGTCAGACTGGACCGGGTGGTGGTGTGCACAGACTCACTTGCAGTGCTAAAAACCATACAGACACTAAAATCTACAAGGGAAGACCTGGTCAATGCGCTATATCACAGTTTATTTAGGGTACACAGGGCAGGTGGAGAAGTTCACTTTTGTTGGGTTCCTGCACATGAAGGGTTGAAAGGGAATGACAGTGCAGACAAATTAGCAAAAAATGCTCTTGGAAAAGAAATAACTATACCATTGTCTCTTTGAAAAGGCGAAGGGAAAGCAATAATCAAGACGAAAGGAACTGAGCTATGGCAAAAAAAGATGGGATGAAGATCACAAAGGTGGATCGTATTGCAAAATATTAAAGTCTATTGCAATAAAGAATTTCATAACAACCAAAAGGAGGGAAGACATCATTATGGCAAGACTCAGACTGGATCACACACGTTTAAATGTCACTTTATTCACCAAGGGGAAAAGCGAAAGTGACAAATGTAGAGAATGTGGAGTAAAAGAAGATGTCAAGCACATCTTATTACACTGTCACAAATACGGAAACGAAAGACAAATAATGGAAAATGAAGTTCAAGAAGCCAGTAGGAAATGGGATTTAACTGGGATTCTGGGAACAGATGGAAATGGAGAGGTAATAAGAATCACGAGGAGGGCTCTTTTCTCTTTTTTAAATAACACAGGATTAAGTCATAGAATTTAGGGGTCGGGCTCAGATGACATAATGTTACACACTCTTGTACAGTAGGTGGCGGTATGCATCTTTCAGTTGTTTGCTATCCCCCAGTAACCGAGAGATGAAGAAGAATGGGAGTTGCCAGAAACAGGAAAGAAGAGATACTCATCACCTGATTAAGAACAGAACACACTAATTTAAACCAGATGCTACATAAATGGAGAGGAATAGAGTGAGGAGAACTGTTGCACGTCAGGAAAGATGCCATGAAGATGACACAGCTGAGGTTTGAGCAGTACCTCCCAGGCATGACTGTGTTGCACGTCAGAAAAGATGTTGTGAAGATGAAACACCTGAGGTTCAAGCATGTCAGGAAAGATCCCATGAAGATGACACAGCTGAGGTTCGAGCAATACTTCCCAGGCATGACTGTGTTGCACATCAGAAAAGATGCCGTGAAGATGAAACACCTGAGGGAACAACACATCCGTCTGAGACAGGAGGAGACCCTTCACCAGCATAGGGTACGACATACAAGGGATGCACAGACAGACAGGAAACGTGTGGCAGTGTGCCATGCACGTGTTGTTGCTTGAAGCCCGAAATGCCCACAAAGCGAGCAACGCTGCACACCAGGCAAGGCACAGACAAGCTGAGACCGAGAAGATGTGGAATAGTCAGCTGACTGCCAACACTGCAAGCCAGGCAAGGCACAGAGAAGCTGAGACCGAAAAGGACACACTACTTTAAACCACACCCATTCGAAGCAGTAAGTCTGGAAATCTCATTCAGTAAGGCAGAAGGCCATCCATCTTCTTCCACTTAATCCTTTTCAGGTCGCGGGGGTCTGGAGCCTATCCCAGCATCTTTGGGCAAGAGGCAGGGTACACCCTGGACAGATCGCCAGTCCACCGCAGGGTTAACACAGAGACAGACAACCATTCACTCTCACAGTCATACCGAAGGACAATTTAGAATCCCCAGTTTGATGCCAATTAACCAAACGTGCATGCTTTTGGCATGTGGGAGGAAACCGGAGAAATCCCAGTGTAAACCGACACAGACACGCGGAGAACATGCAAACTCCACACAGATCACTGTTGTTCGGGGGCTGGGATCGAACCCAGGATCCCCCACTCTATAAATTCAAGAAATCTCTGTCAGTTTGTCAGTCTGTCGCCCGATTAAGAATAGGACACACTACTTTAAACCACAGCCATTCGAAGCAGTACCCATGAAGAATGGCAGTCTACACTACAAATGTGTAAAATGCCAAGCAAAGCGCTGATTTTCTCCAGGTGCTCCAGTTTCTGGGCTTCGACGGGCATGCACGGGTCTTCCTGAACAGGATCAAAAGCCACTTTTTGCTCAGCTCTATTTTCCTGATCCTGTCCATGAACTGGAATAACAACGCATCTATCTCTCAACCAGTGGTCTGAACAAAGAAGAAGAAGAAGACCCACCAGATGGACAGCAATACAGTGAGGAGAACTGCTGCATGTCAGAAATGATGTCATGAAGATGAAACACCTCAAGTTCCACCAGTACGCCGCAGGCATGACTGTGAACAACACAGCCGTCTGAGACAGGAGACCTTCAGCAACAGGCATGCAGAAATACTTGCTTATACTTGGTTTCTACGGGCACGGACGGGTACGCACGGGTATGTACTAGTTTGTGCAAAAAAACTGCAATTGGGCAAAACCTGCAGTGTGACCGTAGCCATATAGACATCGTATCTTTATGATGGCATCACGACTCCTATGATGCCTGAGATCATAAGAATGACATCATAGGCCTTTCTTTGATGTGCTCTATGTGCCGTCATATACCGGTAGCAAGCTATGATGCCTGAGATCATAGGATCATCATAGGACATCAGGCAGACATCATAGGCCGTCCTGTGATGTCCTATAAATGTGACAGAGATTTCTTGAATTTATAGAGTGATGAGTGGCAAAAGGGTATCAGTTAAAGTCCCAGCTCTAGCGCATGGGGACAAGATGCCTGTATCAGACAAAGATTACATTACATATAGACAATAGGACTGCCTACCTATGATGTAGTGTCCTATGATGCCTGCCTTGATGTCTTTATGATGTCATTTCATCTGTAACAAGCAGGGACAAACAGCCCCAGATGGCAGGGCATGGTTACAGAAAACGCGATGGGCGGGGCTGCACAGATAATCACACACAGGGGATAGGCCATCATAGGACAGCCTGTGATGGCTGCCTGATGTCCTATGATCCTATGATCTCAGGCATCATAGGACTCACGATGCTGTCATAAAGACATGCAATGCCCTCATAAGCAGCTAGCCACCAGGGCTGCTCGGAGAGGCGCTCTGGCCACCGGCAGAGTGAAGAGGCCTCGCCGTCACAGGCCCGTGGCTCTGAGAGAGATCCGTCGCTACCAGAAATCCACGGAGCTGCTCATCCGTAAGCTGCCCGTCCAGCGCCTGGCGAGGGAGATCGCTGGACTTCAAGACCGTCCTGCGTTTCCTGAGCTTCGCCGTCATGGCTCTGCAGGAGACCAGCGAGGCCCACCTGGTGGGTCTCTTCTTCGCTAAGGGGGTCACCATCATGCCCAAAGACTTCCAGCTGGCTCGCTGCATCCGCGGAGAGAGAGCTTAGACTTTCTGCTGCACATTCACCAACCAACCATAATGTTCTGCACTGTGTGTCTATATATATACATTTATAGTAATATGGACATATGTTTACTAGATGTTGTTTTTTCTTGCCTTCTGATTGTTGCTCTGAGTGTTGCTATCCCTATGCTGTTGCAATCCTGGAATTTCCCCATTGTGGGACTAATAAAGGCTTATCTTATCTTATAAAGATACAACGTCTATATGACGGCACATAGACAGAGCACATGACTCCCTACCGGCCTATGACATCTGCCTGATGTCCTATGCTGATCCTATGATCTCAGGCATCATAGGGCTCGTGATGCCATCATAAAGATATGCAATGCCATCATAAAGATATGATGTCTATATGACGGCACATAGACAAGAGCACATGACTCCCTGCAAGACATATAGACACAGGTAAGCAACAGAAGCATAGAACAGTGTGGTTACATTATCTGTTACATTATCTGTTAGCTTCTGTGTGGAGAGGACTGAGGCAAATCACCAACTATCGGCCTCAGGCTTCTAAAGGTCAGGATGACAAAGCCCTTTGTCAAAAACTGTCCCAACATTACGCCCGTTTTGACACCTCGTCAGCTGTGTCCAACTCCCCCACTCCACCCAGCACCACTGCCTCCTCGGCCCTTAATTCATCAAAAGCGGTCCCCCCCTCCTCCTCCCCCCCGCCCTTGTCATCAGTGAGCAGGACGTGCACAGACAATTCTCCAGACTGAACCCACGCAAGGCCCCCGGGCCGGACGGTGTGTCGCCCTCCACCCTGAGACACTGTGCGAAAGAGCTGGCTCCTGTCTTCACAGACATTTTTAACACCTCTCTTAAGCAATGCCACGTGCCGTCCTGCCTCAAATCCTCCACCATCATCCCTGTCCCCAAGATGCCACGGATTACTGGACTTAACGACTACAGACCTGTAGCGCTCACCTCTGTAGTCATGAAGTCCTTTGAGCGCCTGGTCCTGTCTCACCTCAAGTCCATCACCACTCCCCTCCTGGACCCGCTGCAGTTTGCCTACCGTGCCAACAGGTCTGTGGACGACACAATCAACCTGGCCCTCCACTCCATCCTGCAGCACCTGGACTCCCCAGGAACCTATGCCAGGATCCTGTTTGTGGACTTCAGCTCTGCATTCAACACCATCCGCCCCGCTCTGCTCCAGGACAAGCTGTCCCTGCTCGGCGTGCCTGACTCCATCTGCAGGTGGATCACCGACTTCCTGACGGACCGGAGGCAGCATGTGCGGCTGGGGAAGTCTGTCTCGGACTCTGTTAGCATCAGCATCGGATCACCCCAGGGCTGTGTACTTTCCCCCCTACTCTTCTCCCTTTATACCAACTCCTGCACCTCCTCCCACCAGTCTGTTAAGCTGATCAAGTTTGCGGATGACACCACCCTCATCGGGCTCATCTCCAACGGTGACGAGTCCGTCTACAGGAAAGAGGTGGCCGAGCTGGTGTCCTGGTGCAGCCACAA
This sequence comes from Pholidichthys leucotaenia, assembly GCA_020510985.1. NCBI lineage: Eukaryota > Metazoa > Chordata > Actinopteri > Cichliformes > Pholidichthyidae > Pholidichthys > Pholidichthys leucotaenia. The sequence continues at coordinate 283,428,056 of CM035847.1, read as the reverse complement.
CAACCTGCAGCTGAACGCTCTGAAGACAGCGGAGATGATTGTGGACTTCAGGAAAGTCACAACCCCCCTGCCCCCCCTCACCATCACAGGCTCTCCCATCACCATTGCAGATTCCTTCCGCTTCTTGGGCACCACCATCACCCGGGACCTCAAATGGGAGCCAACCATCAGCTCCCTCATCAAAAAGGCCCAGCAGAGGATGTTCTTTGTGCGACAGCTGAGGAAGCTCAAGCTACCCACCAAGATGTTAGTGCAGTTCTACACGGCCATCATCGAGTCCATCTTCACCTCCTCCATAACCGTGTGGTACGGCGTCGTGCGCACTGCTGAGAAGGTGATCGGCTGCAAGCTCCCATCTCTCCAGGACCTGTACATCTCCAGGACCCGGAGACGTGCAGGCCGGATCATAGCCGATCCTTCACACCCTGGTCACATACTGTTTGCCCCCCTCCCCTCAGGTAGAAGACTTCGGTCCATTCAGACTAAAACCTCCCGGCACATGAACAGCTTTTTCCCCTCTGCCATCAGACTGCTGAACATTAAGTGACTTATTGACTCTCGTGCACTATATACAGCTGCTCAAACAGACTCATGTCATTCATCACTGTTTTTCTGTTGCATTATTGACTGCACTGTGGTACCCCATATTATCTGCTACTTGCTAATTTATTTAAAACTGCCTTGAATAGTATTACCCATTATTATTATTATTATTATTATTATTACTTATTATTCTACACTTATTGCATGTTTTTAGTCTTTCAGTTTTTTAGTTTATCTCTTTATCTCATCATGTTTTTAATGTTGCAGCATGGCACCGAGACAAATTCCTAGTTTGTGTACTACATGAACAATGGCAATAAATCTGATTCTGATTCTGATTCTGAACAGTGACAGGCAGGAGAAGAAGTAACAAGCAGGGCCAAACAGCCCCAGATGGCCAGGCATATTTTGTATGATTTTTATGTTTTGCTGCATACAAAAGCCGTCACATGTGATTGCCACTCAGTGCTGTGTTGCTATAGCAACTGTCCTGTAACTGGCAAGAATTCTGTTCCAATGCATCCCCTCTACGGTCATGCACGGGTATGCGCTATACATACGGTGGGGCAAAAAAGTATTTAGTCAGCCACCAATTGTGCAAACTCTCCCACTTAAAAGATGAGAGAGGTCTCCAATTTTCATCATAGGTATACCTCAACTATGAGAGACAAAATGAGAAAAAAAATCCAGAAAATCACACTGTCTGATTTTTAAAGAATTTATTTGCAAATTATGGTGGAAAATAAGTATTTGGTCACCTACAAACAAGCAAGATTTCTGGCTCTCACAGACCTGTAACTTCTTCTTTAAGAGGCTCCTCTGTCCTCCACTCGTTGCCTGTATTAATGGCACCTGTTTGAACTCATTATCAGTATAAAAGACACCTGTCCACAACCTCAAACAGTCAGACTCCAAACTCCACTATGGCCAAGACCAAAGAGTTGTCAAAGGACACCAGAAACAAAATTGTAGACCTGCACCAGGCTGGGAAGACTGAATCGGCAATAGGTAAGCAGCTTGGTGTGAAAAAATCAACTGTGGAAGCAATTATTACAAAATGGAAGACATACAAGACCACTGATAATCTCCCTCGATATGGGGCTCCATGCAAGATCTCACCCCGTGGGGTCAAAATGATCACGAGAACGGTGAGCAAAAATCCCAGAACCACACGGGGAACCTAGTGAATGACCTGCAGAGAGCTGGGACCAAAGTAACAAAGGCTACCATCAGTAACACACTACGCCGCCAGGGACTCAAATCCTGCAGTGCCAGACGTGTCCCCCTGCTTAAGCCAGTACATGTCCAGGCCCGTCTGAAGTTTGCTAGAGAGCATTTGGATGATCCAGAAGAGGATTGGGAGAATGTCATATGGTCAGATGAAACCAAAATAGAACTTTTTGGTAAAAACTCAACTTGTCGTGTTTGGAGGAGAAAGAACACCATACCTACTGTGAAGCATGGGGGTGGAAACATCATGCTTTGGGGCTGTTTTTCTGCAAAGGGACCAGGACGACTGATCCGTGTAAAGGAAAGAATGAATGGGGCCATGTATTGTGAGATTTTGAGTGAAAACCTCCTTCCATCAGCAAGGGCATTGAAGATGAAACGTGGCTGGGTCTTTCAGCATGACAATGATCCCAAACATACCGCCCGGGCAATGAAGGAGTGGCTTCGTAAGAAGCATTTCAAGGTCCTGGAGTGGCCTAGCTAGTCTCCAGATCTCAACCCCATAGAAAATCTTTGGAGGGAGTTGAAAGTCCGTGTTGCCCAGCGACAGCCCCAAAACATCACTGCTGTAGAGGAGAGCTGCATGGAGGAATGGGCCAAAATACCAGCAACAGTGTGTGAAAACCTTGTGAAGACTTACAGAAAACGTTTGACCTCTGTCATTGCCAACAAAGGGTATATAACAAAGTATTGAGATGAACTTTTGTTATTGACCAAATACTTATTTTTCACCATAATTTGCAAATAAATTCTTTAAAAATCAGACAATGTGATTTTCTGGATTTTTTTTTCTCATTTTGTCTCTCATAGTTGAGGTATACCTGTGATGGAAATTGGAGACCTCTCTCATCTTTTAAGTGGGAGAACTTGCACAATTGGTGGCTGACTAACAACTTTTTAGTCACTTAAGCCTGTTTTCCACTAGCCCAGCACACCTCGGTACGGCTCGATTCACTTCAGTACGGCTCGGAATGCTTCTGTCTCCATTAGCACGGTGTTGTGCTTGTGCTGTGATGGTTTGTGTTAGGAGGTTTTAGAAGTGGGGCAGCGGCAGATTCTCAGCGAGGCGGGGCCACACTCCCATGACGTTACGCACCCTGAGTCCTTATTTACACGAGACAAAAAAGGATCCAAGGATTATTGCCTTGCTCGCTCTGTGGTTTTATCTCACAATTAAGCTGCAACAACACAAGTCACTTCACTTTTGTTTTGAATTAACTGCCAAATGACCTAGAAATAATGAGCTGAAACTTGTTTTTATTCGTATTAAATAATGAGACGGTGGCACACTGGCCAACACCAAATTGTATTATTTTTTACATCCTAGGGCATTTTGGATGTACTGAATTAAAAAAATTCATGTTTTTCACCTTCAGGTCAACGTTTGGAACAACAGTATTATTATTTTCCGTTTAGATGATGCTACACTCCTTATAAAGTATTGTAAATCTCTGAATTTGGAATGCCGATAGAACATTCAATTTACATATACTTGTACCTACTTTGACTTGGTGCTAATTTTTTATGATATTTCAAAAGAACAGAAAGCTTACAAAAAGATTTCTTTTTTGGTCTAGTTAAAAATTACATTACCTTTACAATGGTTGACCCTTGACAGGAAGATCAACATCATTTTGATCAGACTAGGCAATGGAATTTCTATGTAATTATACTGTTTTATAATTCAGTGTTATAACAGACAAACCACACTTTCCAAAACAATTCCATTTTATTATATACAAAATATTAAAAGAAAAAAAAAACTTTGCAACACAACATGAAGGTTAATCGCCAACCACTGAGTGCCTCTACACCAGCTTTCCAAACTGGGTCACGAAGACTCGGATGAATGAAGCCGTCTCTGACAGCTGTGGGTCTTAGCAAGGCTCGGTTGAATAATCCGTGCGAGCTGTCGCGGTGGACGCGTGGGATGATTCTACAAGGAAAATGCACACAATAAAATACAGCACGAAAGTGCAATATATACAGAAAAGACAATAGTTTTTATAACAAGAATACATAAGCTTATTTCAGCGTATTGTTCACATGAATAATTAAAATAAAAGCTTTAGTCCGCAGTGTGCTGCAATAAAGCAGCGATCCATCCACAAATGAACAGCTTTTTTATTGCATAAATAAACTGAGCGTCTTACCAAATATATTTGCGAAAAAACGCACAATAAAAAAAAATTAAAACTCACCGTTAAAGGACTCCGATGTCGAGACCTCCCGGTATATTTTTTCATTCCGGGCGGCTCAGTCTAACTCGCACTGGATACGTTCGTCTGACAATGCAGTGAGCAGACACTGCAGCTCCTTATTGGTCCATGGAACACCCTTATTACGCGAAGCCATTTTTGATAGAGAATAAATGAAAATAGCACAGCAATACACTGAAAAGAAACCGCCAACAGTGGTTGCGTGCTGAGTAAAGGCGGTCGTGAAGATTCTTTTTTTTTTTTTTTCAAAAACTTTATTGAGAAGGTTGTGAAGATTTGGTAGATGAGGAGGAGGAGAGAGGCGGTTACAACCTGACCAATCAGCGCCGGTTATGACCTGACCAATCAGCGGCGACCAGTCTGTTAACATCACAACACGGCACAGCTCAGCACTGCTGTACCCTGCCCTGGAGCGAGGCTGAGAATCGCGGCTGTTAAACCGTGTTGGGGCTTGTGGAAAAGCGTACAAAGCGTGCTGAGCCGTCCCGTGTCACGCTAAAGCGTGCTAGTGGAAAAGGCCCTTTAGAAATTTCCTTATTTTTGAAAGAAAAGCATTGTTTTTTCCAATGAAGATTACTTTAAACTAATCAGAAATACACTCTAATATCTAATATACATTGCTAATGTGGTAAATGACTATTCTAGCTGCAAATGTCTGGTTTTTGGTGCAATATCTACATAGGTGTATAGAGACCCTTTTCCAGCAACTATCACTCCAGTGTTCTAATGGTACAATGTGTTTGCTCATTGCGTCAGAAGGCTAATGGATGATTAGAAAACCCTTGTGCAATCATGTTAGCACAGCTGAAAACAGTTTAGCTGGTTAGAGAAGCTATAAAACTGACCTTCCTTTGAGCAGGTTGAGTATCTGGAAAAAATTATTATTTCAAATACAAATCATTATTTCTAACCTTGTCAATGTCTTGACTATATTTTCTACTCATTTTACAACTCATGGTGGTAAATAAGTGTGACTTTTCATGGAAAACACAAAATAATTGTCTGGGTGACCCCAAACTTTTGAACGGTAGTGTATATGATGTAAATTCAAGAAATCTGTCCGTGTCTCACGATCATAGGACATTAAAGGACGGTCTATGATGTGCCTACAATGTCCCTATGATGTCTGCATCATAGGAGAGCCGATGATATCCCTATGATGTCTACATCATCGCCTATGATGTTCCTGCCTTCATGTCTTTATGATGTCATATACATCAAGCCTGCCTTCCTGCCTGCCTGACAGCGTATGATATGATGCTGTTGTCGCGTGAATTACCTATAAAAATATTTGTCATAAGGTACAGGAATTATTTATTTTATTTAATAGTGGGTGTGAAAGGGGGCGGAGTTAAACCATCACTTCTACACCCGCTAAATTAAATAAAAGCACTCGTAAAAGGGGCACCAGTCCTAACGGACAATAATATTAACTTTAATTTTATTTAATTTTGTACCTTCAATTACTTAATGAATCAGTCTCAAAGTTTCAGTGAGTTATTGTCCTGCCGTGATTAGGAAACATGTATATGCAAAAGAAAAACGCTTCACCTTCTCTCATTCACCCTTTTATTAAACTCATTCAGGTTACATGGCATGGCGTTCAAATGATGAATAAACAGATTTAAATGATAACAGCGTAATATATCACATTAACTGATATTGGATTCCTGAACATAACATCCAGCGTTACACCTCTGTAGAACCAAGGAGGAACCACTTATGTTTCAACGGTAAATGAGGCTGAAATGTTTTAACAAAACAACGCAATTTTATGGGGAAAATTCATAAGCTAATTGTCTAAAAATGACTTCTGAATTAATCTACAAAAATTTAAGGGCAGTTACTTAAAAATGACGAAGAGTTTTCCTTCAGTTTATAGTTTTATCCTGTGGCTGAGAGACTAATTGAGCCCTGAAATACGGGCCATATGCAATTGTAATTTAATTGTTAGGACATCACGTTTTAACCCAGCAGATAAGAAAAGTAGGAGCTTCACTCACACAACAGCTGTAGGTCCACGTTTCCGCGGGTCGGTACCGCTGGGTTTTGAAGTTAGGACGTCGGAGGAAGCGGCTGCTGTCCTCACAGCCGTGGAGGTGATAACTCAGCTGGGGGCCCTTCAAGGAGACAATGGCAGCCGTGGATGGTTTGTCTCAGGGCGGCGTGAAAAGTCCTTGGAAAAGAATCCAAATGTGAGGTCTCTTGTAGCGGGATAGACCAAAAAAACTGAAGGAAAATCTTCTCAGTCTCTGTTCACTTAACTTAGGCAAATTAAAGGTCCATTTTAACGGCGTGAAAAGTCATTAAAAAATGAGAAAAACATTTACTAGGCTAAGAATGGCTTCTGAGGTGAAGGAAAAAAAGTTTGAGAATTTGATTCTCTGAAAAAGCGAGCTCTAAAGAAAAATGATTTCTCCTCAGTAACCAGAAAGACTTGACAAACTTCACAAAGAACAGAATAAAACTTTACAGGGCCTTGAAACGGTGGAATGAAATCTTCTTCTGAGATCTAGATTACTATTCTGCTTCTCTAATCTTAATTTAGTTCCTAATCTTTCTCAAAATCTCTTTCTTCTTTCTGTGTTTCTAATTCTTAATTCTATCACCGTTCTCTATCTTGCTGTTCTTGTTACTAATATTTACTTCTTGCTAATCTTCCTGCCTGTTCTGATCTTACTCTGCTAAACTCAAATCTAACTTCTCTCTTTTAAAGCTACCTCGCCGGGTCGTAAAACTGATGATGTCGATCGCAAGACTGACCAATCGACTTTTTCAGAAGCAGTTTGAAATGGCTGCTATCCAATGTGAGAACATTTCTTTGTTTGAGAGCCGCCAATCAAACGAAGACACCATCCCATGAAATTGCAGAGGAAAAATCAACACTCAGTCAGTTCTTATGAAATTAGGTGCTCAATACAAAATCTAACTAAATTAAATGACTTGGCTAATATTTGGTGATCGTGCATTTATACCATTACTCCAATATTACATTTGTTTGAATAACACTCATGAATATAACATTTCTTATACATAATTATAATACATGCATTCACATTTAGATCAAAATGCAGCAAACCATGCAGCAAACCATGGTCGGTGATAAAAGAGGGATGATTTTTAGTGTCCTTAGGATCCAGAGGATAAGCTGAAAGAAACTTAATATTTAGAACAAATTAAAAGTCATCTTACATACTGAAAACACATTTCGTAGGTATCCACTAGGAGGTACTGTTGAGCTGTAGATGATTTCCTTTAGGTCCATGGTATCTGGGCGAAAACCTGGATAGTATCGTGGGCTATAAACCCGTCAGATTAAGTGGTTTATGATCCTTTTTTTGAAAAGCATTGTTTCCTGTAAGGGTACGTTATCCAAATGCAGTGTTCATGTTGAGAGATCTGGTCTCCTGAGTTTTATGTTCCTTTGAGCCTTTAAAAGCAAATTCTGATCCTTACAATCTCTGCAAGAGGCAACTGTTTACATTGGGGTCCTGGGAAAGCAAGCATCTTTGGTCAGGCCTGGAAGAGGCCTGCATGAGTCGACATAAAAGCCAGTGATATTCCTGAAAAGGCAGAAAAGTGGTATTCCTGTGTAATGAATAAAGTGAAATTCCTATAAAATGAAGAGAAGTGATCTTCTGTCTTGGTTTGAGGAGACGGTGATGCTACATTGTCCTTAATGTCTTTATGATGTCATATACAGTGAACATCAGGACTCGCAATGCCATCATATAGACAAAAGGACCATGCCGCCATATACACAATAGGACACAGCACTTTAAACCACACCCATTCGAAGCAGTAAATCTGGAAATCTTCAAAAATATCACTCGACAAAATTCAAGAAATCTCTGTCAGTTTCTGTGTAAACCTGGAAATGTTACACCCATTCGAAGCAATAGATCATCACTATGCTATCATCACAGACCATAGGACATCGGACATCTTCAAAGATCACAGGCATGACTCACGATCATAGCAATCGCTATGACATCAGAGATCATAGGACTCACTAACACACCATCACAGATCAAAGGCAGGCATCACTGAATGAGTGCTGACGTGTTTGCTTACACCCTTGCTTACTCTTCCTTTCTACGGGCACGCAGAAATACTTGCTTACACTTGGTTTCTATAGGCATGCATGGGTATGCAAGGGCATGTACTAGTTTGGACTGATTTAGGGAGTGTTTCCTCAAACTCAATCATTACAGACAGTGCATCCTTCTTCTTCTTCTCTCAGTTACTGGCAGATAGCAAATAACTGAAAGGTGCATACTGCCACCCACTGTACAAGAGTATGTAACATTATGTCATATGAGCCTGACCCCTATATTCTATGACTTATTCCTGTATTATTTAAAAAAAAGCCCTTCTCGTGATTCTCATTGCCTCTCCATCTCCATCTGTTCCCAGAATCTCAGTTAAATCCCATTCCTTACCACTCTCGAACTTCATTTTTCATAATCTGCCTTTCATTTCCATACTTGTGACAGTGTAATAAGATATGCTTGACATTTTCTTTTACTCCACATTCTCTAATCCAGTCTGAGTCTTGCCATAATGATGTCATCCCTCCTTTTGGTTGGTTTGTAATTCTTTATTGCAATAGATTTTTGTATTTTGTAATACGATCTACCTTTATGATCCTCATCCCATCTTTTTTGCCATAGCTCAGTTCCTTTTTTCTTGATTACTGCTTTCCCTTCACCTTTTCCAAGAGACAATGGTATAATTGTTTTTCCCAAGAGTGCTTTTTGCTAATTTGTCCGCACAGTCATTCCCTTTCAACCATTTGTGTGCAGGAACCCAACAAAACTGAACTTCTCCACCACCCCTGTATACCCTTAATAAACTGTGATAGCTCAATCACCAAGTCTCCCCTTGTAGATTTTAGTGTCTGTATGGTTTTTAAAGCTGCAAGTGAATCCATGCACACCACCACCCGATCCGGTCTGACCTCCTCCACCCACTGCAAAGCAATAATTACTGCCACCATCTCTGCTGTAAACACAGATGTATTGTTGGGAGTCGTTTTGCGATGGTCACTTTAAACTCATGTATACTCCAACTCCAACAGAGCCCTCTTTGTTCTCTGAACCATCAGTATAAAGCTGTAAGAAGTTATAGTAATTGTTCCCGAGGTAAATGCTTGTTTTAACATCAATGCCAATCCTTTTCCCTCACTAGCAAGACTAGCATCTACTTCTATTCCCGGAAATAGCCAAGGGAGAACATTACTTACTGTACTGGTGTTTGCTAGATCAATAGTGTGTAGCCCATGTATTCTGGCTTTTCTTTCAATTGTCCACCCAAACCCGTGTCCCTTGAAGTTAGAATATTCCTAGCACTCTTGCAGTGTTGTTTTTGAAATATTCGCTTCCTCACTACCTTTCAACTTGACTCAGTATAATAATGCGAGTTTATCTCTTCTCAAATCCATTGGCATTTCTCCTGTTTCTATTAAAACTGCATTGTTTGGTGTTGTTTTGACGGCTCCAATGCACAGGCGAAGCGCTCTGTGCTGCATTCTGTATTTTTTCCAGAGTCGTTTTTGCCACTGCTCCATAAATCATGCATCCATAGGCTATTGTCAATCACATTAGTGCTCTGTAAATGTCAATTAGTGCCAGTTTATCTGCACCCCATTCGTGTCCGGCTACAGCTTTTATGAGATTAATGACTTTGCACTTTGTCTCCAGATTTTCAACATGAACTCTCCATGTGTATGCACTATGAAACCACATTCCTAGATATATGAACTCACTCACTTTCTCTATTGGTTGATTATATAATGTTAATGGTTCTGTATCAGTTCTGCGTCTTTTTGTGAAAGTCATATAACAGGTTTTACTGTCTGAAAATTTAAATCCCCAGTTATATGACCACTTTTCCACTTTCTCCATTGCTTTCCTGATGTTTTTGAACACAAATTTCTCATTTCTTCCTCTCATCCGTATGGCTCCATCATCTGCATATAGTGCTGTTTTGATGGGATCTCTTGATCCTCAAACATGTCATTAATCATTATATTGAATAAAACTGGGCTTATCACACTACCGAGGAACATCATTTTCTATTTCAAAGTTATTATAACTTCTGATCCTACTTTAATCCTAATTGTCCTGTGTGTTAAAAAATCCATTATCCAATTATACATCCTGCCACCAATGCCCATTTTATTCAATTTGATAAGAAGTCCATCCCTCCACACTGAGTTATAAGCCTTTTCAATATCCAGATAAACTATAACCATTACTTCTTTCATTTTGAGTCTTTTCAATATCATTACTTACCCTAACTAGAGCATCCACTGTGGATCTTGACCTCTTCTAAAACCATTCTGATAGTCATTTATTTATCATTTTTGCTCTAGTACATATGAGATTCCTCAAACTGAGTCATTACCGACAGTGTGTCCTTCTGTGAACCTTCTCTTTGACTCTTCAGCCTTTTCACATCCTTCACCTTTCCTCCTTGGATCTCGTTTTTCACTTCTTCCAAAGACTTGTTCAAAGGGACACCTGATATACTGTAACTCCCCTCAAGTTAGCTGTTGCACCAGGAACATGCGCCTTCATTTGTTCTGTTTATAGACATGCCATTGTCAGTATTATCGCTTGCCGTTGTTTACTTCTTGCATGAATTAACAGCCGGTTATTCTTCAAGAACTTTGCAAACTTAACTCTCCCAACTTCTCAGTTGCTTTTCTTAGCATAACTGGGTGATAGTGCCCCCCCCCCACCCTGATTGAACACAATGACAACCTTCCACTCATTCCCTACATTGGCTAGTTCGTGTTTTCTTCACATTGTTACTTCCTCCCGCATTACTCTCATCTGACCCACTTCTAGGTCTTGTTGCCCCCCCTAGCTGCTCTTTTCCGCCCCCCAGACCTGGATAGTGTCCAGGCCACCTCATCTTTATCGTACTCGTCAGAGCTAGATGTCATTATGCTACAGTCAGCGTACAATTTTTGCCATCCACCACAAACAAATCACTCCGACCACCAGCCGAACACAGACACAAATGCGGTCCCAACCTCCTTTTTCTTCTTCAAACAGTCCAACTGGTCTTCTGAAAAGTGCCAAGAGTCGTAAAATTCCAGGAGCTTCCTCTGCAGGAATCCAACCTTTTTCAGACTCTGTCAAAAGTGTCACTCTTCTTTGTCTCCTGTTCCATATGTCTCTCTCAACAAGCTTCTTCTTCTGTTACATTTGATTGGCGGCTAGCAACTAGCTCAAAAGTGTATTACTGCTAAGGAGTGTTCAGACCTCTTCTTCCGATAGTGTATGCGAAAAGGCTCAAGAATAAAAAAGAAGGTTCACTGACAAGTGTATCCTTCAGTGTACCTTCTCTTTCACCCTTTAGCCTTTTCACATCTTTCACCTTCCCTCCTTGGATCTTGTTTTTCACTTCTTCCATAGACATGTTCAAAGGGACACTTGATACTGTATAACTCCCCTCAAGTTTGCTGTTGTGCCAGGAACATGCACCTTCATTTGTGCTCTGTTTTATGTCATTGCCAGTATTTTCGCTTGCTGTTGTTTACTTGATGCATGAATTAACAGCTGGTTATTATTCAAGAACTTGGCAAACTTCTTCTCTTAGATTTGATTGGCGGCTGGCAACCAGCTCAAAGGTGCACTACTGCCACTGACTTGATTATGTTTTCGTCATAGCTTTGTGACGTTTTCCTCTTATTGCTTTGTGACATTGTCCTCATTGCTTTGTGACGATTACCTCATAGCTTTGTAATGTTTTCCTCCTATCATTGTGACGTTAAACTCGTCGCTTTGTGACATTTATGACATTTTTCTCATAGCTTTGTGACGTTTTGACTTCACAGTTCACGTCATTACAGTCAACAGCATTCCAGGTTTTGTTGTCATCACCCACACCACTGTTTATATCTCTTCTTCTTCTAGATCTGATTGCCGGCTGGCAACCAGCCCACAGGTGCACTATCGCCACCCACTGGGTTGGACTGTGGACAAGAGAATGGCAGGAAATAAAAAAAATTAAATTCTTTTAATTAATCCAGTTGCACTTAAATACAGTATCTAAATAGAGCTACATATATTTCTTTGACTGAGGTTCCTAGCCCTTTCCATTACTGCAATCGAATGTTTCCTTTGTTTCTGGTATCCCTGACATTCCAACAAAGCATGCTGAACTGTTTCCGGAGAACCACAATGTGCACAGCTGCCACTTGGGTGTGTACCTATTTTATGTAGCATCTGGCTCTTCTTCTTCTTCTTCTCTCGGTTACTGGCGGATAGCAAACAACTAAAAGGTGCATACCGCCACCTACTGTACAAGAGTGTGTAACATTATGTCATCTGAGCCCGACTCCTAAAATCTATGACTTAATCCTGTGTTATTTAAAAAAAAGAAAAGAGCCCTCCTTGTGGTTCTTATTGCCTCTCCATTTCCATCAGTTCCCAGAATCCCAGTTAAATCCCATTCCCTACTGACTTCTCAAACTTCATTTTCCATTATCTGTCTTTTCTTTTACTCCACATTCTCTACATATGTCACTTTCGCTTTTCCCCATGGTGAATAAAGTGCCATTTAAACGTGTGTGATCCAGTCTGAGTCTTGCCATAATGATGTCTTCCCTCCTATTGGTTGCTATGAAATTTTTTAGTGGAATAGATTTTTGTATTTTGTAATACGATCTACCTTTATGATCTTCATCCCATCTTTTTTGCCATAGCTCAGTTCCTTTTTTCATGATTACTGCTTTCCCGTCACCTTTTCCAAGAGACAATGGTATAGTTATTTCTTTTCCAAGAGCACTTTTTGCTAATTTGTCTGCACAGTCATTCCCTTTCAACCCTTCATGTGCAGGAACCCAACAAAACTGAACTTCACCACCACCCCTGTGTACCCTAAATAAACTGTGATATAGCTCAATGACCAGGTCTTCCCTTGTAGATTTTAGCATCTGTATGATTTTTAGCGCTGCGAGTCCATGCACACCACCACCCAGTCCAGTCTGACCTCCTCCACCCACTGCAAAGCAATAATTATTGCCACCATCTCTGCTGTAAACACGGATGTATTGTTGGAGAGTCTTTGTCTGGTTCAAAGTAGTATGTCTTTTTCTTAATTGGTTTCTGCCAACTCCCATTCCAGAGTCCGCCCACTTTTGAATGTCATAAACATATCTTCCTGTATCTATTGAGTCCCAATATTCTTGCCACTTTTCCACTATATACTATTTAATTATTGATTTGCCTTCTGCCTTACTGAGTGAGATCTGCAGATCCACTGCCTCGAATTTCAATGATTGTTTGCTAATAAGTCCACATACTCCATTACCCTCTCTTCCAACGCTGGAACCCAAAGAAAGTTTACTGACTGACCTTTACTGTAGAGGTTGTAAATTAAGGAGTGGATTCTGGGGAGCGTGAAATGAAGAAGCTGAATGGTTTTGTAATTCAGATTTAATGTCGGCTTCACATCCCCATCAGGTCTCACCAAAAGCAGAAAGAGGCTGATCGCAGTCAGACCCCATATTTATACCTCACACAACAAAAGCCAACATCACACATCCTTGTCATATCCTTCTAATCATCCAATGTCTCCTTCCAATGTCCTCCCGTTCCTTCGCCTGACCCTGGGGGGTCAGGAAGTCTTTTCAGGTCTTCACCGCCGCGCCTCCATCTCCTCGTTGTTCTCCGCAGGCGGTCCAGATCTATTGTCCTCTTCTGAGACGTGAGGTCATTCCACACATGCAATCACAAAACATCCCCCTGTGTCTATACATATGCAGATATCGATATATGAACTACAGCCCCCCCCCCAAACGTCTAAGAAAAGGACAATATTTTTAGGTTCACAGAATATGGTGACATGACTGGCATAACTATACAAGTTGATCACATTAAAAGCACAGTGATAACAGTAACAGTATAGTCTATGCCCCATGTCCGCCTTAAAACTGCCATGATAACCCCGACAGCATATCTTAAAACACATTATCACATTCACATTAGTCTATGTGTCGTCTGGGTTTCAACCGTCTTCCAAATCTGCTGTACGCCTGCCTCGGCATCCCAGCCATCTGCAGCTTGAGGAAAAGAGTGGTTATTTGATCCCTGCGAGGGGGGTGGGACGTGTCCCTTGGGGGGTCTACCACGTCGAAGTGCTCTTGCCACCCGTACAGGCTCGTCACTCAACATGAAGGCAGGCTTGAGTCTGTCAATGCTGACTGTCTCTTTTCTATCCCCCAAATCCAGCACAAAATGCTTATCTCCAGGTTCCAGCACTCTATAAGGACCATCATATGGTGGGCGAAGTGTTGGCTTTAAAGCCTCGTGCCTAACAAAAACAAACTCGGCATTTTTTAAAGCTTGGGGAACAAAAACCCGCTGAAAAGTGTGATGAACCGGGCCCGGGAGCATGTCCGCTCCTGTGCTGCTAAGTGGCCTCAGAGCTGGGAGGCGCCCCGGCTCTGGATGTTCTGGTAAGAATTCACCGGGGAGCCTGAGAGGTTGTGCACAAACTAATTCTGCTGGGGAGGCGTCTAGATCCTCCTTGGGCGCAGAGCGCAACCCCAATAAAACCCACGGTAGTTTGTTAACCCAATCTGCATCCATTAGTGACGCTCTGAGGGCAGCCTTCAAAGACCTATGAAAACGCTCGCATAAACCATTAGCCTGGGGGTGATACGCGGTAGTGCGATGGATTGTCACCCCTAAGCTGCTGGCCATCGCAGACCAGAGCTCTGAGACAAACTGAGGCCCCCTATCGGACGTGATGTCCGACGGGACTCCGAAACGCGCTACCCAGGTCGTTAAAAAAACACGAGCCACCTCTGCGGCCGTAGTTGACGTCAGCGGGACCGCTTCTGGCCAACGTGTGGTTCGGTCCACCATTGTTAAAAGATGTGTGAACCCCTGCGACGATGGTAGGGGGCCCACGAGGTCGACATGCACATGGTCAAACCTCCTGGCCGGGATTCGGAACGGTTCTAAAGGAGCTTTTGTGTGCTTGTGAATTTTGGCACGTTGGCAAGACATGCATGTTCTTGCCCACTGCTTTACGTGCTTGCGCAGGCCCGGCCAAACAAACTTCTCCGCCACCATTTTCACCGAAGCGCGCACTCCCGGGTGCGCCAGGGAGTGAACCGAGTCAAAAACGCGGCGGCGCCATGCGGCCGGGACTACCGGGCGAGGTCGCCCGGTTGACACGTCGCAGATTAAGGGGGGCACACCGTCACGCAAACTCCTGCTCTCCAGCCTTAACCCTGTTGGTCCAGACTGGAGTGCGCGCACGTCCGCGTCACTACTCTGTTCTGCTGCCATTGCTGCGTAATCTATCCCTACGTGAACTGGGGCTGCGTACGCTTCCGCGTTGGTCTTGTGCCCTGCGGCTGCGGTAGTATAATCTGCCTCCGCGTGCCCTGACGATGTCACGGCGCGGGAGAGGCAGTCTGCCACCACGTTGAGTTTGCCCGCTATGTGCCGAATGTCCGTGGTAAATTCTGAAATTGCGGCCAGCTGCCTTTGTTGCCGGGCCGACCAAGGTTCTGAGATTTTAGACATCGCAAAAGTGAGCGGTTTATGGTCGACAAAAGCCGTGAAATGCCGACCTTCCAGCCAGAACTGGAAATGGCGAATGGCCAAATGAAGCGCTAACAGCTCCCTGTCAAACGCGCTGTATTTGCACTCGGTTTCGTTTAAGGATTTGCTAAAAAATGCTAGCGGTTGCCAAACCCCGTCCACGTGCTTCTCCACGACTGCCCCTATGGCCAAATTTGATGCGTCTGTGGTAAGTGCTATGTGGGCCGAGGGGTCGGGGTGGGCCAAAAGTGCGGCGTCAGCCAGGGCTCTTTTTACTTCCGCGAACGCGCGTTCCCGCTCCGGGGACCACACGACCACGTTGGAGGGCTTTTGCTTTCTAAGCGCGGCGTATAATGGCTGCATGAGCTGAGCTGCGTGGGGGAGGAAACGGTTGTAAAAATTTACCATTCCCAAGAACTCTTGCAGTGATCTGACCGTTTGTGGTCGGGGAAAATTTGCCACCGCGCACACCTTATCAGGCAATGGGACTGCCCCTTCTGGGGAAACGCGGTGTCCCAAAAAATCAATCTGCGCCACGCCGAATCGGCACTTGGCTGGATTAATTATTAACCCATGTTCTTCCAACCTCTGAAAAACTGTAGTGAGGTGATTTTCGTGTTCCTCCTCAGACGTGCTGGCGACTAAAATATCGTTGAGATAGATAAACACGAAAGGAAGATCGTGTAACACAGCGTCCAACATACGCTGAAACGTTCGTGCCGCGCCTTTAAGGCCAAACGGCATGCTCAGAAACTCAAAAAGACCAAAAGGGGTTATTACGGCCGTTTTAGGGACGTCCTCAGGTCGGACTGGGACTTGGTGGTAGCCGCGGACCAGGTCTATTTTAGAAAAAATACGCGCACCCGCCAGATGTAGTGAAAAATCCTGGATGTGAGGGATTGGATAGCGGTCATGCGCTGTAGCATTGTTTAATCTGCGATAATCGCCGCACGGTCTCAAGGAGCCGTCAGCTTTCGGGACCATATGCAGTGGCAAAGCCCATGGGCTTTTCGAGCGCCGAATAATGCCCAGTTTTTCCAGGCTGGCGAACTCGTCGCGTGCTATGGCGAGCTTGGTCGCGTCTAAGCGCCGAGCTTTAGCGAAAACAGGGGGGCCCGTTGTGGGGATGAAGTGCTCCACCCCATGTCTCGCTACTGTTGCCGAAAATTTGGGAACTGTGAGTGCTGGAAATTGGGTGAGGAGTTTGTCAAACTTACCTCCTGCTGTGGCGACATTGGCCTGCACGGGTGGTGGGGACGCTCGAGCTGCACAGGGGATAAAAGAGAATGACAGTGCATTGATTAAGCGTCTGTTTGCGAGATCAACTAACAACCCATGTGAACATAAGAAATCAGCACCTAACATGTTGAAACTCACCGCCGCTATGATAAAAGTCCACTCATAAGTGCGGCCGTGTAAGGACAGAGACAAGGTCCTTTCACCATAAGTGCTGATGTTCGAGCCGTTCGCCGCCGTTGCCCCGTTGCCGCGGGGTCCAGCCACTCGGTCAGCATAGGTCGGGGTGATGAAGCTCACCTGAGCTCCGGTGTCTATGAGGAAGTGCTGCCCGGAGCCTCCATCAGTGATGTAGAGCAGCTTGTTGGCCTCGCCGAGAGCCGTAGCTGCTAACGGTTCCCGGCTTTGGAGTTTCCCGAGCTCTTGAAACTGCACGGTGGCACACACTTGTATGCCCTCTCAGCGAATCGACGGTGGTAGTAACAGAGGTTGTCTCGTCTGTTGCGTCGCGGCCGCATTGCTGCCATGGTGGGTGGGATTTGCTCCGCTGTCTCCGGCTCCCCGATGCCCTGGGCTTCCGCACCGAGGTCCGCCGCTGCTGCTGTGGCCATCTGCTCGCCGCAGGAGTTGAGGAGCCGCTGTGCCTCCCGGGCCAGCGCGCGGAAATCGTGCTGGGTCTTACAACGTATTTTGGACAGAGTCCCTCTCATGTGCGTCGGGAGACTGCTGAGGAAGATGTGCTGAAAGAGGAAGCTGTCGTTGTCTGCCTCCCTCAGCTGAAGCATGTCTTCTATCAGGGCCATCGGTCTGCGCCCTCCTTGGCCATACATCGCCAGTAGTCTCTTGGCCCTTTCCTCGGCCGAGGGCACGAAGCTCTCGATGAGAGTAGCCTTCAGCTCCTCGTATTTGTCGCTGGCGGGCGGCTGCTGTATCACGCTCCGCACGCATTGCACTGTGCCGGCGTCGAGCCTAGCGATGACGTGGTAGAACTTGGTTTAGTCTGCCATCACCCCTGCGAGCGCGAACTGTGCCTCAGCCTGCTTGAACCACGAGTTCGGGTCGTTCTGCCAGAATTCTGGGAGCTTGATGGCGATGGCGCTCGCTCGGGCCGCCTCCGACGAGTCTGCAATGGGGGAACGCCTTTCATCCATTCTCACGTCTGGTCACCAATGTGGGGAGCGTGAAATGAAGAAGCTGAATGGTTTTGTAATTCAGATTTAATGTCGGCTTCACATCCCCATCAGGTCTCACCAAAAGCAGAAAGAGGCTGATCGCAGTCAGACCCCATATTTATACCTCACACAACAAAAGCCAACATCACACATCCTTGTCATATCCTTCTAATCATCCAATGTCTCCTTCCAATGTCCTCCCGTTCCTTCGCCTGACCCTGGGGGGTCAGGAAGTCTTTTCAGGTCTTCACCGCCGCGCCTCCATCTCCTCGTTGTTCTCCGCAGGCGGTCCAGACCTATTGTCCTCTTCTGAGACTTGAGGTCATTCCACACATGCAATCACAAAACATCCCCCTGTGTCTATACATATGCAGATATGGATATATGAACTACATGGATTTCTACAATTAGGTCCTGCCTACACGACTGCAGTGACTGAACACTCTTAACAGCTGCCCAACTATCTGAAAGCAATGACTGCATTATTCCTATAATTTATCTCCAACCACTGTAGAGCTAATATAATGGCAACTAGCTCAACTGTGTATACTGATAAGTGATTACTGGTTCTTTTATTGATAGATATTTTAATACTGAGAAATGTATACCGCAGCTCCACTACAACAGCATGTTTCTGAAGTTCTGTTCAATATACAGTGGGGTAAAAAAGTATTTAGTCAGCCACCAATTGTGCAAGTTCTCCCACTTAAAAGATGAGAGAGGTCTCCAATTTTCATCATAGGTATACCTCAACTATGAGAGACAAAATGAGAAAAAAAAAATCCAGAAAATCACATTGTCTGATTTATAAAGAATTTATTTGCAAATTATGGTGAAAAATAAGTATTTGGCCAATAACAAAAGTTCATCTCAATACTTTGTTATATACCCTTTGTTGGCAATGACAGAGGTCAAACATTTTCTGAGAGTCTTCACAAGGTTTTCACACACTGTTGCTGGTATTTTGGCCCATTCCTCCATGCAGATCTCCTCTAGAGCAGTGATGTTTTGGGGGTGTCGCTGGGCAACACAGACTTTCAACTCCCTCCAAAGATTTTCTATGGGGTTGAGATCTGGAGACTGGCTAGGCTTCTCCAGGACCTTGAAATGCTTCTTACGAAGCCACCCCTTCGTTGCCCGGGCGGTGTGTTTGGGATCATTGTCATGCTGAAAGACCCAGCCACGTTTCATCTTCAATGCCCTTGCTGATGGAAGGAGGTTTTCACTCAAAATCTCACGATACATAGCCCCATTCATTCTTTCCTTTACACGGATCAGTCGTCCTGGTCCCTTTGCAGAAAAACAGCCCCAAAGCACGATGTTTCCACCCCCATGCTTCACAGTAGGTATGGTGTTCTTTCTCCTCCAAACACGACAAGTTGAGTTTTTACCAAAAAGTTCTATTTTGGTTTCATCTGACCATATGACATTCTCCCAATCCTCTTCTGGATCATCCAAATGCTCTCTAGCAAACTTCAGATGGGCCTGGACATGTACTGGCTTAAGCAGGGGGACACGCCTGGCACTGCAGGATTTGAGTCCCTGGCGGCGTAGTGTGTTACTGATGGTAGCCTTTGTTACTTTGGTCCCAGCTCTCTGCAGGTCATTCACTAGGTCCCCTGTGTGGTTCTGGGATTTTTGCTCACCGTTCTCATGATCATTTTGACCCCTCGGGGTGAGATCTTGCATGGAGCCCCAGATCGAGGGAGATTATCAGTGGTCTTGTATGTCTTCCATTTTCTAATAATTGCTCCCACAGTTGATTTCTTCACACCAAGCTGCTTACCTATTGCAGATTCAGTCTTCCCAGCCTGGTGCAGGTCTACAATTTTGTTTCTGGTGTCCTTTGACAGCTCTTTGGTCTTGGCCATAGTGGAGTTTAGAGTCTGACTGTTTGAGGTTATGGACAGGTGTCTTTTATACTGATAACGAGTTCAAACAGGTGCCATTAATACAGGTAATGAGTGGAGGACAGAGGAGCCTCTTAAAGAAGAAGTTACAGGTCTGTGAGAGCCAGAAATCTTGCTTGTTTGTAGGTGACCAAATACTTATTTTTCACCATAATTTGTAAATAAATTCTTTAAAAATCCTTCAATGTGATTTTCTGGATTTTTTTTTCTCATTTTGTCTCTCATAGTTGAAGTATACCTATGATGAAAACTGGAAACCTCTCTCATCTTTTAAGTGGGAGAACTTGCAAAATTGGTGGCTGACTAAATACTTTTTTGCCCCACTGTATTTATGCACTATATAATCTGTTGCTGATTGCTTATGTTGCCTCCTCAGTTGCTGTATTTCAAAATCTGCTAGTGGCATTTTAAACAGCCATGCAGGAATAACAGACCACAGGACCACTGGACTAAAATCTGTGTTTTAATCCTGCCTGCTCAGCAATGGCATCACTTATACTTCCAAAGCTACTAATGTTGGACTCATTGTGTTCCCAGCAATCATTAGGAAGAGCTTTTGCAGGATGTGACCTCTTATGCCCATTCAAGTTGATCTAGTATGCCAGCATTAATTTGTTTTTTCTTAATCTTAAGGGCATTTCACCCATCTCTACTTAAATCGCTGATACTAGGGAAGTTTTAAATGCACCACAACATATCCTAAGAGCCTTTGTCTGCTCTTTGTCCAGTTGGTTCAGGTGACAATCAGAAGCTGACATGAATGCAACACATCCATAGTCTAGTGTCGCTCTCATTCGTCCTCGATACACCCTCAACAGAGAGGCCCTAGAGGCCCCCGAGTCCCGTCCTGCCAGACATTTCAAAACATTATTTATTTGCTTACATGTTCCTTTAGTTTCTTCAATACGCTGCTTCCAGGTTAGTTTTTCATCAAATAGCACACCTAAATACCGAACTACCTGCACTTGCTCTAACTTTCGGCAATAAAGTCTTAAAAAAATTTCTTCATCTTCTCTCGGTTACTGGCGGATAGCAAATAACTGAAAAGTGCATACCGCCACCCACTGTACAAGAGTGTGTAACATTATGTCATTTGAGCCTGACCCCTAAATTCTATGACTTAATCCTGTGGTATTTAAAAAAGAGAAAAGAGCCCTTCGCGTGATTCTTATTGCCTCTCCAGCTCCATCTGTTCCCAGAATCTCAGTTAAATCCCATTCCTTACCGGCCTCTCATACTTCATTTTTCATTATCTGTCTTTCATTTCCATACTTGTGACAGTGTAATATGATGTGCTCGACATTTTCTTTTACTCCACATTCTCTACATTTGTCACTTTCGTTTTTCCTCATGGTGAATAAAGTGCTGTTTAAACCTGTATGATCCCGTCTGAGTCTTGCCATAATGATGTCTTCCCTCCTTTTGGTTGTTATGTAATTCTTTATTGCAATAGATTTTTGTATTTTGTAATACGATCTACCTTTACGATCTTCATCCCATCTTTTTTGCCATAGCTCAGTTCCTTTTTTCTTGATTACTGCTTTCCCTTCACCTTTTCCAAGAGACAATGGTACCAAGAGCGCTTTTTGCTAATTTGTCTGCACAGTCATTCCCTTTCAACCCGTCGTGTGCAGGAACCCAACAAAACTGAACTTCTCCACCACCCCTGTATACCCTAAATAAACTGTGATATCGCTCAATTACCAAGTCTTCCCTTGTAGATTTTAGTGTCTGTATGGTTTTTAAAGCTGCAAGTGAGTCTGTGCACACCACCACCCTGTCCGGTCTGATCTCCCCCACCCACTGCAAACCAATAGTTATTGCTGCCATCTCTGCTGTAAACACGGATGCATTGTTGGAGAGTCTTTTTGCGATGGTCACTTTTAACTCAGGAATATATACTCCCGACTCCAACAGAGCCCTCTTTGTTCTTTGAACCGTCAGTATAGAGCTGTAAGAAGTTATAGTAATTGTTCCTGAGGTAAATGTTTGTTTTAACACCAACTTCACTCAAATGCCAATCCTTTTTCCTCATTAGCAGACTAGCGTCTGCATCTATTCCCATACCTGCCAACTTTTCAAACCTGAAAAGCCTAGTAGCTAGCCGGGGTCCAGGGGCCGATGCTAATGCTAATAATGCTAATGCTAATAATAATAATGCTAATATTTGCCAAACAAATATTAGCATTAAATCTAGTTAAATGTAGCTAACAACCTCATATTTCTTCAACTTTCAAACCTGAAAAGCCTAGTAGCTAGCTGGGGTCCAGGGGCCGCAGGCCCCAGGAGGTCCAGGACAAAGTTCTGGTGGGGGGTTCAGGGGGGCGAAGCCCCCCGACGCCAAACAAATATTAGCATTAATTCAAGTTAGAATGTAGCTAACAACCTCATATTTCTTCATCTTTCAAACCTGAAAAGCCTAGTAGCTAGCCGGGGTCCAGGGGCCGCAGTGTCAAACAAATATTAGCATTTGACATAGAAGTCACATATTAATTATATTAAAGGTAAAATATCAAAATCAACTGCAATACTACACAGAGCGAAATATTTGCTGAATCAACCCACATTATATACTTTGTATCATTCATTAATACTCCCATACATGACATATTGTACTGAAGTATGGGGAAATACATATAAAACAAACATATATCCAGTCTTTATGCTTCAGAAGAGAGCTATTAGAATAATAAACAAAGCTGCTTACAGGGAACCAACAAATCCCACTTTTTCTTAAATTAAAAGCTCTCAAGTTGAAAGATCTGGTTGACTTTAAAACTGCAGTAATAATGTTTAAAGTGAAGAATCTATCACTGCCCGCAAATATCCAAAAGTTGTTCCAAATAAGGGAGAAACAATATCATTTCAGTGGAACATGTATATTTCAAAAACCTTCAGTGAGAACTACCACCAAGCAACACTGTGTTTCAGTGCAAGGAGTCAGATTATGGAACGATTTTGGACCTGAATTAAAATCATGTACAACGCTTGGACAATTTAAACAAAAACTAAAGGAAGAAATACTCCAAACATACACTACCGTTCAAAAGTTTGGGGTCACTTAGAAATTTCCTTATTTTTGAAAGAAAAGCACTTTTTTTCAATGAAGATAACTTTAAACTAATCAGAAATACACTCTATACATTGCTAATGTGGTAAATGACTATTATAGCTGCAAATGTCTGGTTTTTGGTGCAATATCTACATAGGTGTATAGAGGCCCATTTCCAGCAACTATCACTCCGGTGTTCTAATGGTACAATGTGTTTGCTCATTGCGTCAGAAGGCTAATGGATGATTAGAAAACCCTTGTGCAATCATGTTAGGTCTGCAATGCTGTAATTGCTGCAAATGGAGGATTCTTTGACGAAAGCAAAGTTTGAAGGAAAAAATTATTATTTCAAATACAAATCATTATTTCTAACATTGTCAATGTCTTGACTATATTTTCTATTCATTTTACAACTCATGGTGGTAAATAAGTGTGACTTTTCATGGAAAACACAAAATAATTGTCTGGGTGACCCCAAACTTTTGAACGGTAGTGTATATACAAGATGACATGTAAAATCACATAAGGACTGTCATATCCAGTCTGTGTTGTGTTGTTACTTAGGTTTTTTTTTTGTCACATTTTGTCTTAGTTTTGTTCCGAATTGTAATCGCTCTTGTTTTGTTTTTCTTTTGAATTCTTGGATGGAATATAGGTGGGCAATATAAGCTGCGGCTTCAGCCATCACCCATTTCAGATAACTTACAGTATGTTGAACTGTATAATCAGAGGAGTTCTTGTTTAATTTGACCTTGTTGGATTTTTTCGCCTTTGTTATATTATTCTGTTTCTTTTTAATCTTTACTTTTAATCTATCCGAAATAAAGATTCATTCATTCATTAAATTTGCATTCAAAAGACTATCTTAACACTGCATAGAAGTTCGAATAGGCCAGATGTGATGTATTATGAATACTAGAAAAGCACTTGGAGAGCGCAGACCTCCGCCAAGCACCACAGTTCCCCCATACAGTGTTTAACATCATAAATAAAATATTGAAAATGGCCCTATCTCGCAATGTTAAATAAAAAAAAAAAAAAGAATCCTTTAAAAAATTCCTGGATCCAGACGGTGATCTGGATCACCACCAAAATCTAATCATCTGTAGGATACCCCATTTCTGACAATCTGTGAAAATTTCAGGAAAATCCGTCTATAACTTTTTGAGTTATCTTGCTAACAAAGAAACAGACAAACAGACAAACCAACGCTGACGATCACATAACCTCCTTGGCGGAGGTAACTAGAAGACTAGAAATATCAGCAGGGTATACTAGCACTGTTTAACAGACACGTGCGTAAAAGACGGCAAAATCACTCTGATATTTTATGTGTTTACATGATACAACAAGCATGACAAGGCTTGCAATTACACAGCACATGTTCTTCAGAATCTTAGGCATTATATAAAATGTATTCTCCCTTTAGATGTCGAATCCATGGTCCATTTGCCAGGGTTGAAGTGCAGTCGTGCGAACGTCTGCAGCAGTTTACATCGTGTTTACATCTCGTGTTTAAATCTCGCCTCTCCGGGATTTCGCGCGAGAATAGAAACCTCAATACCCTCAATAGCGATAGCGTTAGCTGAGCAAACGCTTCAGGTAAAGCGTAGCAGCGGACCACGAAAAGAAACGCTACTCAGTTTACTCACAGAGTCCGGTGAAAGGCGAATAAAGGGGTATTTCTACTTCAAAAGCTGGTTCAACCAAGGTGGAAATTCAGCCTGTGCGTGTGCATCACAAATGTTGATCCGATATTCGCTGTTGGGTTATTTTAGTGGCAAAATCAGCAACTTTGTCTCAGCACTGAAAAAGTGTGACTATCCCGGCCGCCATCACGTGTTGCTCTGTTCTAAATTTAGATACGATTCCTAATGATCTTGTGTTTGGAATTGCTTTCGTGTTTTTTTTACGATTTAAAATTTTTGACTGAATTTTTAGTGAAAAACCGTAATTTTGATTAATAAAACCGTAACCCGGAATGGGATCTTGAAAACCGGAACCATTACAGCAAAACCGGAGTAGTTGGCAGGTATGTATTCCCAGAAACAGCCTAGGGAGAACATTACTCACTGGACTGGTGTTAGCTAGATCAATAGTGTGTAGCCCATATATTCTGGCTTTTCTTTCAATTGTCCACTCAAACCCGTGTCCCTGAAAGTTTGAATATTCCCAGCAGTCTTGCAGTGTTATATTTGAAATATTCAATTCCACACTTCCTTTCAGCTTGACCCAGTATGATAATGCAAGTTTATCTCTTCTCAGATCCATTGGCATTTCTCCTGCTTCTATTAAAACTGCATTGTTTGGTGTTGTTTTGACGGCTCCAATGCACAGGCGAAGCACTCTATACTGCATTGTATTTTTTCCAGAGTCGTCTTTGCCGCTGCTCCATAAATCATGCATCCATAGTCTATTGTTGATCACATTAGTGCTCTGTAAATGTCAATTAATGCCCGTTTATCTGCACCCCATTCGTGTCCAGCTACAGCTTTTGAGACTGACTTTTTTGCACTTTGTCTCCAGATGTTCCACATAAACTCTCCATGTGTATGCATTATCAAACCACAATCCTAGATATTTGAACTCACTTACGTTCTCTGTTGGTTGATTATATAATGTTAATAGTTCTGTATCAGTTCTGCGTTTTTTTGTGAAAGTCATATAGCAGGTTTTACTGTCTGAAAATTTAAATTCTCAGTCATATGACCACTTTTCCACTTTCTCCATTGCTTTCCTGATGTTTCTGAACACAAATTTCTCATTTCTTCCCCTCGTCCATATGGCTCCATCATCTGCATATAGTGCTGTTTTGATGGATCCCTCTTGATCCTCAGACATGTCATTAATCATTATATTGAATAAAACTGGTCTTGTCACACTACCAAGGACCACCATTTTCTATTTCCAAGTCATTAGATACTTCTGATCCTACTTTAACCCTAACTGTCCTGTGTGTTAAAAAATCCATTATCCAATTACACATCCTACCACCAATGCCCATTTTATTCAATTTGATAAGAAGTCCATCCCTCCACCCTGAGTCATAAGCCTTTTCAATATCCAGATAAACTATAACCATTACTTCTTTCATTTTGAGTTTTTTCAATATCATTACTTACCCTAACTAGAGCAGCCACTGTGGATCTTCCTCTTCTAAAACCATTCTGATAGTCATTTATTTATCGTTTTTGCTCTAGTACATATGAGAGTCTGTAAACTAGCACATTCTCCATCCATTTCCCAAAGTGTGACGTTGATGCTATTGGCCTGTAGTTGCCTGGCTGAGCTGGATCTTTCCCTGGCTTATTAAATGGTAAAATTACAGCCTTTTACCACCCACTTGGGATAACGCCCTCCTTCCATATTCTGTTAAAACAATTTCAGCACCAGTTGCATTGATTGCATAGACAACTGCCGGAACATAGCATAGCTTAACTGATCAAATCCTGGAGCTGTGTATCCACTATCTTGCAAAGCTCTCTTAAGCTCTGACACTGTGAGCTCGAGGTCTAACACGGTCATATCTTCTTCTTCTTCTTTTAAACTTGATTGTCTTGATTGATTTCTACTCAGTAAGACTGATGAGCTAGCGGCTATCTCCCGCTATGAGAGTGTCTTCAGGGAGAGTAGTTTGATGCTATATACTGAGACGTGGCTAACAGAACTAGCAACAGATGCTAACATCGAACTGGAGGGTTTCCATGCAATACGGGCAGACCGAACACCAGACAGTGGGAAGACAAGGGGCGGAGGAGTGATAATGTATGTCAATAACAACTGGTGCAGACCGGGACATATCACGGTTAAGGAACAGCACTGTTGCAAAGACATTGAGTTGCTAGCTGTTAGCATGCGGCCTACATATCTCCCAAGGGAATACTCACACGTGATCTGCATTGTTATTTATGCAAATCCGACGGCGAACGCTGGGACAGCGCGTGACGTCATCCACTCAGTAACTGGCAGGCTGGAGACAGAACACCCAGATGCTCTTCTCCTCATCTCAGGTGATTTCAACCATATTTCACTGTCCCATTCTACCCACGTTCACCCAGTATGTCACATGCCACACTAGAGACAATAAAACACTGGACTTATTCTATGCAAATACAAGGAGGCGTACACCTCATCACCACTCCCCCCACTCGGGAGATTGGATCACAACTTGGTTCATCTTCTGCCGGTGTACAAACCCTTAGTATACAGACAACCTCTGGTCATGCGCACGGTGAAGTTATGGTCTGAGGAGGCAATGGACGCGCTAAAGGACTGTTTTGAAACCACTGCCTGGGAACAGCTCTGCGATCCACATGGTGAGGACATCGATGGCCTCACTCACACCATCATGGACTACATCGGCTTCTATGTGGACAACACCGTACCCACCAAGACCATACGGTGTTGCTCGAACAACAAACCCTGGATCAACCCTGAGATAAAAACACTTCTGAGAGAGAAGAAGAGGATCTTCAGGTCGGGGAACAGGGAGATGCTGAAGTCCGTTCAGAGGAAGCTGAGGAGGAAGATCAGAGAAGGCAAGGACAGCTTCAGGAAGAAGATGGAGGACAAGCTGCAACGGAGCGACATTGGCGGGGTCTGGAGAAACCTTAAAACCATCTCTGGGCTCCAAAATACCTCAACCTACAATCTGAACCTGTTTTTTAATAGGTTTGACCAGTCGTCCTCCCCCCCCCCCCCCGACTGCACAACAACCACTGCTGCCTCTAAAGTCATCGAGACCTGCTGTCCACACCCCACTCCACCAGCCCCCCCCCTCCCAGCACACAGCCCCCCAACCTGACTCTCACTAAGACCCAGGTGAGGACGGAGCTGAGGAAGATCAAGGCGAGGAAGGCCGCAGGACCGGACGGCATCAGCGCAAAGCTCCTCAAGTCCTGTGCAGACCAGCTGTGTGGGATTGTGGAGAATATCTTCAACCTGAGCATGAAGCTAGGGAGGGTACCACAGTTGTGGAAAACATCTTGTGTGGTACCTGTACCAAAGACTTCCCACCCCAAAGATCTGAACAGCTATAGACCAGTGGCCCTGATGCCTCACATGATGAAGACCCTGGAGAGACTGCTCCTTGCTCACCTCCGCCCCCGGTGGGACCAGCAATGGATCCACTCCAGTTCACCTACCAGTATGGCATTGGGGTGGAGGATGCAGTGATCTTCCTCCTTCACCGTTCTCTGTCTCACCTGGAGAAGCCCGGGAATGCGGTGAGGATCATGTTCTTTGACTTCTCCAGTGCTTTCAACACCATTCAACCAATGATCCTGAAGGACAAGCTGCTGTGCGCAGGGGTGGACCAGCACCTGTCATCATGGATCCTGGACTACCTCACTAACGGGCCACAGTTTGTGAGAACCTGAGATTGTGTGTCTGACACAATCATCGGTAGTACGGGGGCCCCCCAGGGAACGGTTTTGGCTCCTTTCCTGTTCACCCTTTATACTGCAGACTTCTCACACAACACAACACACTGCCATCTACAGAAGTTCTCTGACGACTCTGCGATCGTCGGCCTCATCTCCAACGGAGATGAAGCTGAGAACAGAGGACTTATCCAGGACGTTGTGGACTGGTGCCATCGGAACTGCCTCCAGATCAACGCAAGGAAAACTAAGGAGCTGGTGGTGGACTGCCGCAGGCAAGGACAACCCCTCAAAGCACCAGTAAACATCCAGGGAACAGACATTGAGATGGTGACATCCTACAAGTACCTTGGTGTTCATCTGAACAATAAACTAGACTGGTCACACAATACCGACGCACTCTACAATAAGGGACAGCGCAGGCTGTTCCTACTGAGGAGGCTCAGGTCTTTTGGTGTACAAGGGGCGCTGCTGAAGACATTCCACGATACAGTGGTGGCATCAGCCATCACTTTTGGAGTGGTCTGCTGGGGCAACGGCATTACAGCAGCTGATAGGAAGAGACTAAACAAACTGATTAAGAAAGCTAGCTCTGTCCTGGGGCAACGCCTTGACCCAGTGGAGGAGATAGGAGAGAGAAGGATGGTGGCTAAACTGTCATTTCTGCTGGAGTCTGAGTCCCACCCTATGCAGGACATATTGAACGCACTGAGGAGCTCATTTAGCAGTAGACTACATCATCCTAGGTGTGCAACCGAGAGGTTTCGCAGGTCCTTCCTACCTACGGCTGTCAGACTGTATAACCTAAGCAGGGCTGCTCGCAGAGATAGCAAAAAAACTTGACGACCTAGTAGTATTGAATGCAAAACACGCAACAGACTTACACAAATGGTCCCCTACAGTATACAACTAGGACAATATCAGTCACTACGGAGGGTGACAATATGTATGGGTACATATTCATACTATGTAGGATAACTAAGTAGACGGTTATGCTGTTTATTCCATCTTGCTACAATGCTCCGCACTTTGTATATATATTTATATATTTATGTGTACATATGTATATCCACTGCTCGTATTTATATTTTTCGTATCTTCTTAATTATTGCTCTGAGTGTCACTATCCCTGTGCTGTTGCAATCCTGGAATTTCCCCATTGTGGGACTAATAAAGGCTTATCTTATCTTGATTGGTGGTCGGCAGCAAGCTTACAGGTGCATTACCGCCTCGTACTTCACTCTATATCATCACTGTATATCTTCTTCTTCTATATTTGATTGGTGGTTGGCAACACTGTGTATCTATCTTCTTTCACTTCATTTTTTAAGTTTGCATTTTCTCTGAGTATATGCTCCCTTTGCTGTCTATGACTCTCACCAAAATGGTCTCCTCTATGCACTGCTGCAAATGCACTACCTAGGACTTCTGCCTGTTCTTTGTCTGATACAGCCATCTTGTCCCCATCCACTAGAGCTGGGACTTTAACTGATACCCTTTTCCCACTCATTTTTTTAAACATACCCCAGACATCACCTAGCTCTGTTTTCTTACCAAGGGTGGAACAAAATTCTCTCCATGTTGACCTTTTTCCTGTTTTTAATAATCCTTTGAGCTACTGCCCTTTTCTTTTTATACTCTATTAAGTTTTCACTATTCATATTCTTCCTCAACTCTCTGAATGCCTTGATCTTCTTCTCTCAGTTACTGGTGGATGGCAAACAACTTAAAGGTGCATACCGCCACCTACTATACGAGAGTGTGTAACATTATGTCATCTGAGCCCGACCCCTAAATTCTATGACTTAATCCTGTGTTATTTTAAAAAAGAGCAAAGAGCCCTCCTCGTGATTCTTATTGCCTCTCCATCTCCATCTGTTCCCAGAATCCCAGTTAAAATCCCATTCCCTACCGGCCTATCGAACTTCATTTTCCATTATCTGTCTTTCATTTCCGTATTTGTGGCAGTGTAATAAGATGTGCTCGACATTTTCTTTTACTCCACATTCTCTACATTTGTCACTTTTGCTTTTCCCCATGGTGAATTATTTGCCATTTAAACATGTGTGATCCAGTCTGAATCTTGCCATAATGATGTCTTCCCTCCTTTTGGTTGTTATGAAATTCTTTATTGCAATAGATTTTTGTATTTTGTAATACGATCTACCTTTATGATCTTCATCCCATCTTTTTTGCCATAGCTCAGTTCCTTTTTTTTTGATTACTGCTTTCCCTTCACCTTTTCCAAGAGACAATGGTATAGTTATGTCTTTTCCAAGAGCACTTTTTGCTAATTTGTCTGCACAGTAATTCCCTTTGAACCCTTAATGTGCAGGAACCCAACAAAACTGAACTTCTTTACCACCCTTGTGTTCCCTAAATAAACTGTGATATAGCTCAATCACCATAGTCTTCCCTTGCAGATTTTAGTGTCTGTATGGTTTTTAGCACTGCAAGTGAGTCCGTGCACACCACCACCCGGTCCGGCCTGACCTCCTCCACCCACTGCAAAACAATAATTATTGTCACCATCTCTGCTGTAAACACGGATGTATTGTTTGAAAGTCTTGTTTTGCTCTTTTACTGCAATACTACATTCCTCATTCCACCAGGGTACAACCTTCTTCCTACCCTGTGTTGTTTTCTTAGGTATACTTGCTATTGCAGCATTCAGAATATGATTGGTTACTTGACTTGAACACTTCTATACCACCTTCTAATCTTACCAAATGACACGACTGAACACAGTATTGCCTAAATTTTCCCCAATCTGCCTTGTTAAAACACCATCTTGTAAAAAATCTTCCATCTTGTATACATACTTCAGTTTTTATGACTAAGTATTGGGAAGTGATCACTTCCCATAGTTGTGCAGTTCATAACCGTCCATTCACAGGTGCTCACTAAAGAATCAGATACCAGAGTCAGGTCAATACATGACAATGTTCCCCTACGCACATCCACCCTGGCACCTTCACCACTGTTTAGACAAATTCATGGTTTTTCATCTAACATCTCTTCCACAACATTTCCATTGTTATCTGTATCTATGTTTCCCCACAAGCTATTATGGGCATTAAAGTCTCCACACCATACAGTGGGGTAAAAAAGTATTTAGTCAGCCACCAATTGTGCAAGTTCTCCCACTTAAAAGATGAGAGAGATCTCCAATTTTCATCATAGGTATACCTCAACGATGAGAGACAAAATAAGAAAAAAAAAATCCAGAAAATCACATTGAAGGATTTTTAAGGAATTAATTGGTAAATTCCTCGGTAAAATAAGTATTTGGTCAATAACAAAAGTTCATCTCAATACTTTGTTATATACCCTTTGTTGGCAATGACAGAGGTCAAGCGTTTTCTGTAAGTTTTCACAAGGTTTTCACACACTGTTGCTGGTATTTTGGCCCTTTCCTCTATGCAGATCTCCTCTACATCAGTGATGTTTTGGGGCTGTCGCTGGGCAACGCAGACTTTCAACTCCCTCCAAAGATTTTCTATGGGGTTGAGATCTGGAGACTGGCTAGGCCACTCCAGGACCTTGAAATGCTTCTTATGAAGCCACTCCTTCGTTGCCCGGGTGGTGTGTTTGGGATCATTGTCATGCTGAAAGACCCAGCCACGTTTCATCTTCAATGCCCTTGCTGGCGGGAGGAGGTTTTCACTCAAAATCTCACGATACATGGCCCCATTCATTCTTTCCTTTACACGGATCAGTCGTCCTGGTCCCTTTGCAGAAAAACAGCCCCAAGTATGATGTTTAAACCCCCATGCTTCACAGTAGGTATGGTGTTCTTTCTCCTCCAAACACGACAAGTTGAGTTTTTACCAAAAAGTTCTATTTTGGTTTCATCTGACCATATGACATTCTCCCAATCCTCTTCTGGATCATCCAAATGCTCTCTAGCAAACTTCAGATGGGCCTGAACATGTACTGGCTTAAGCAGGGGGACACGTCTGGCACTGCAGGATTTGAGTCCCTGGCGGCGTAGCGTGTTACTGATGGTAGCCTTTGTTACTTTGGTCCCAGCTCTCTGCAGGTCATTCACCAGGTCCCCCCGTGTGGTTCTGGGATTTTTGCTCACCGTTCTCGTGATCATTTTTATCCCATGGGGTGAGATCTTGCGTGGAGCCTCAGATCGAGGGAGATTATCAGTGGTCTTGTATGTCTTCCATTTTCTAATAATTGCTCCCACAGTTGATTTCTTCACACCAAGCTGCTTACCTATTGCAGATTCAGTCTTCCCAGCCTGGAGCAGGTCTACAATTTTGTTTCTGGTGTCATTTGACAGCTCTTTGGTCTTGGCCATAGTGGAGTCTGACTGTTTGAGGTTGTGGACAGGTGTCTTTTATACTGATAACGAGTTCAAACAGGTGCCATTAATACAGGTAACGAATGGAGGACAGAGGAGCCTCTTAAAGAAGAAGTTACATGTAACCCAGCTGAGAAAATGACCCTTTTTTTCTCAGATGTCAATTGTATTAATACAATTGTGTGATTTCATTTTGAAAACCGATTATTTTGGGGAAGAGGAAGTGTGATCCTCGTTATCCAACTTTTAAATTCCCGTTTAATGGTCACGTTGGGTGATCTGGGTCTTCCCATTCGTTAAGAGCGATATTAGCCCCACCTTCCGAGTAGAGGCAGCAAGCGCGCACTCGGGTTTCGGTCTTTCACGATATGAGAGCGGACGAGAGAGGTTGTGGGTGGCCTGGTTCACACTGATACCTCTTCTTGGTGAGTTTCATTCAGAAAAATGCTATAAATGGATCTAAACACTCTCCAAATTCTAATTTGCAACCTTTATTATCCTAAGTTGACGGAAGCACGAGCGTGAGGGGCATTGTGGCTGTGTCCTTTGCTGTGTTCACACTGAGACCTCATCTTGGTGAGTGAGATACATGCTAATATTAGCGTTATGCTAATGCTAATCACGAGTGGATTTTTTCTTGTTTAAAAGCAATGGAAAAGGCTGTCTTTGTGTCTGTATGGTTTTCCTAAATGTGATTTCAGTTCCCAACAGTATGCTGAAGTACTTTTAGTTCTTATGCACTATTTCTGTCAAATGTAATGTGTAGTTTGATGCTAAAAGCACATGGTGTTGGTCCCCTATGTAAAAGCATAGGTTATGCTAAACCCAGTAGCTCAGACCGGGTTTTACTGATTTTAAATGGGAATATTGGAAGGGATGGGACAGTATATTCCCTGCTTATGTGATAAATTAATTGTATTTCATTTCATGAATTACAAAGACAAGGTTAGAAAGGATTAATCATAATTTCATGGTTAAATGATGCAGAGATAAAAAGAGGAATTCATTTAATTGGTTACATGAAAAAAAGGGTATTTCATGTGCTACCAGAGGGATTGTGAGAAAAAGAACACATGCATGTAAGATGTGAAATGTAAGATATTACTATATTGCTGGATTGTAATAATAGTAATATGTGAGAAGAATTTAAACACTAAGCTATGGTGTTATATAAGAAGGGGTTGGAAGACGAATTACTCTAGCTGCAAACAATAATACCATTATTGTTGTGCAGGCTAGGGTTTTTTTGGTTGCCGACCAAAAACCTTCTGGATCCTGGATTTTCTCCGAATGGAGATAGAAAGCCTGACCCGAGATTGAACCAAGATTGAACAGAGGTCTGACCAAGGTCTCGATTGAAGAGCATCCTTCCTCTCTCCAGTGCCCAAGATTCAAAGTGGTAACAACCCTAGTCGCCGCTTTAAAAGAGGAAAAGAAACCTGAGCCTGGAGATACAAGATATCTTGACTGGTCAAACGACTAAACCAAACGGACAAACAAACACTGAGCTCAGTAGGACATCTTTGGGGTTTTATTTCATACCGGCCGTTGTATATTTGTATAGTGGTAAATTGTCTGTATATATTGCTCACTTTTTCCCTATAAATAACAACTGTTATTGCTCATTTCTTGCCTCCAGCTATTTCATTCCACACTCATTTTAATTCCCTATTGTAACCCTTACGAACCTAGCAGCTGGTCTACACTTGATAATTTCCCTTACCTAATTAACATAAGGCAAGGGTTACATACAGGTCTGTGAGAGCCAGAAATCTTGCTTGTTTGTAGGTGACCAAATACTATTTTACTGAGGAATTTACCAATTAATTCATTAAAAATCCTTCAATGTGATTTTCTGGATTTTTTTTCTCATTTTGTCTCTCATAGTAGAGGTATACCTATGATGAAAATTGTGAGACCTCTCTCATCTTTTAAGTGGGAGAACTTGCACAATTGGTGGCTGACTAAATACTTTTTTGCCCCACTGTACCTCTTTCATATGCCCTTCCCCTGCCATAACACTGAAAATGTCTGCTGTTAACTTCCTACATGGGTTGTAATAATTAATCAGCTTAATATTTCCTTGTCCATTTGGCTTACATATTTCAATAATATTACACTCTATATCCTCAGGGGAGGGAATCACCCTATATGCCAGGCTATCTTAAATGAAAGTGGCACATCCTCCTCCATTTACAGTGTTAATTCTATCCTGTCTGATTGAACTGTACCCTGGAATAACAAAATCTAAGTGAGGTTGAAGCCATGTCTCCTGTACACACAATATCTGTGGAACAACTTCTAGTTCATAAAGATACTTCTTGAGTTCTTGTCCGTTTGCTATAAGACTCCTCCCATTCCACTGTAGTGTGTGTAGTACCATAATTAAGGTCTTGTTTCAGCATGTGCAGTCTCCCCAGTTTCAGCTTTCAATAAAGCATGAATCTGGTCAGCTGTGATATCTTTCACATCTAGGAAGTAGTGATGGGTCCATGAGGCGTCATGATGCATTTCAACACATTGCAAAACTGTATTGATACTGTGTTGAAACTGTGTTGCTGAATACTGACACCTGCTGGACCTTAAAAATCCCTACAGTCAACCTAGTTGACAGACTCAACTGACACTGATTTGATGACCTAGTATATACAATAATATACTGCTAAAAAAAAAAAAAACTGTCCACTTAGGAAGCAACACTGACAATCAATTTCACCTGCTGTTGTGTGATTTTGTTGTCAGCACATTCAACTATGTAAAGAACAAAGTATTTAATAAGAATATTTCATTCAAATCTAGGATGTTTAGTCCATCCATCCAGCTTCTACCACTTTTCCGGAGGTCTGGGTCGCGGAGGCAGCAGTTCAAGCAGAGAAGCCCAGACTTCCCTCTCCCCAGCTACCAGCTCCAGCTCTTCAGAGGGGATACCAAGGCGTTCCCAGACCAGATGGGAGAAAAACTTGACCCCGGGGCAGACCCAGGATGTTTAGTGTTTCCTTTATTTTTTTTTTGAGCAGTATATAATTTAAGTCATTGTATTTTATATTGTATTATTTCATATCTTCATTTTAATTTCAACTATCATTGATATTTTTAGATACAGTCAATAAATAATGTGAACATGTATCATAACGTGAAAATCTATGTGAACATGTTGTGAATGAGGATGCTTGTGGACTGGGATTTTTTTTTTTTTTACAAATTTTTATTAAAAACAAAAAAGCTTTTCCAACGTTTTGAAATTGAGTCTGTTATGCTTTTTTGATACAACTTCTCCAGCTGTAGAAAACACCCGCTCACACGACACAGATGAGGCTGGAGTGCAGAGAAATTGTAAGGCAAGCTGAAAGAGGTTTGGATAGATGGTCTTTTGGTTGTCCCAGTATCTCAGAGGATCCTGGGACCTGGCAATATTGCCCTCTGCCAGGTATCTCTGCACCTCCTGGATGGCATCAGCTGTGGCACTTTTGGTCTGCCTGCCCACTTCGATGTTGAGATGTTGCCAAAGGTTAACTAAAAAACAACAAACTGGCATTTTAGTACATGATTTCCAAACAACAACAAACAAATAATGCTGAATAACATGCCTGAAGTGGGTGCAGACAGCTGTTGTGAAGATGGTCCCGTCTAAATTGAGACTATGTGCAATGCAAATTGAGTGCCGAATTTGGAGCTGTCTAGTGGATGCAATCATGTTTGGTGCTGCGTCGGTCATAAAACACTTGACTTTATTGGTTATGGCCCAGTCCTCCATCATGCCCCTTTTGACTTGGGCCAAATTGTCAGCAGTGTGACTTTGTGGAAAGTATTGCACTCCCAACACAGACGTACACAACTGCAAATTCTCATTAATGTAGTGACAGGTAAGAGCCAAGTAAGCCTCCATGTTCACAGATGTCCACATGTCAGCTGTTATACTCACTGCCATAGCTTGCTGTACTTCCTTTTTCACTCGTTCCTGTTCCTCCTCGTACTTTTTGGCCACCATTTGTTTGATGGTCGGAAAATTACACCAAGTCAAACCAAAAGCAAATCCATATATTTAAATTAAAGATTAAATAAATTAAATATATCAACTACTACTTTAGATAATTTCCACAAACTTTTCTGGTTGGCAAAACATGAGGGCTGAAGGGCCTGAATCAGTTCCCTGAACCCTTCACTCTCCACAATGCTGAGGGGCTGGCAGTCCTTCAGGATGAAATTCGGCAGATCCTCATCCAGCATCTGCTTCCTGGAAGCTTGATGGTTAAAAATAAAGTAAAGAATAAATTAATAGGAATTAATTATCAATAAAGAAACTGAGCAAGTTATAGAATGGCTGTATACCTGAGTCTATCCTGGGTGTATCTGGGACTTCATTTTCATGCCTGGCCCTATAATGCCTCAGCATTGAGGAGGTGCTTTTGTTTCAATACGACAGCTCTTTTGAACAAATGTGACATTTAGCCTGCAGAAAATATGAAGAGTAAACTAAGAGTCACTTTCAAATGAATTTGAATTCAGATAAATCAAGTGGAAACTCTGAGAGGAACAGAATGAAACAACAAGGAAATTTAAAACAAAGAAAATAGTATTTTAAAAATACTATTTTTAAATACCTTATTTTCCGATATCAGATCAAAATGGTCCCACACGGCGGAAACCTTTCTTTTTCCTTGAGGCTGCTCGTGCTCCATAATTTGTGATAAATTTGCACAAGGACCGTCCACAACACATACGAGTGTCTTTGGGCAAATGCATCCCGTTGACAGATGCGCTTCCTTATAAACGCTGGCCCGTCAGTGTTTCGACGCGCTAGCGTCACGTATCGGTCACGTGACTTTCTTAATGCGAGACACACCGACACGCACCGAAACTGGGTTTCGCTCTATGAGCCTGACGCATGCGCCGACGCATCGGTGTTGCCGGACCCATCACTACTAGGAAGCTTCCTGCTGCTGCCACAATGGTTTTGATTCCGTCACTTTTCTTCTTTAGCTGTGCAGCAATATTCATGGTGTGGCAGATAAAAGCTATAAAGTTTGTCCTCTTAACTATCAATGTGTCATCATCCATTTTGCATTTGTGAACACAAACATTCCTTGCAGCTGTACGATCCTGTGCTTGCATGGGACCTGTTGATTGCTCGGCTTCCATTTGAACTGAACTTCTTTGAGGAAGGCCTGCTGTGTTTCTGACTATTTCTGCCTCTCTTAACGGTCTTTAGAGCTTCCGCATACAAGATTTTCTGAGTTATTCTGATTTCTTGGCCTTGTCTAGCTCCCCTCTGCAAAACACATCCTCCATATGCAACACTGTGCTCACACCCGCAGCTGCAACACTTTACTTTGGCGTCCTTGTCACATTTACCATGTTCATGCTCCCCTCCACATCTAGCACATCTCAGCTTTCCGTAGCACCTGAGTGGCTTTGGAACGTATTCTGACACTGAAATACATGTATCCTATTAGGATTGATTTAGGGAGTGTTTCCTCAAACTGAATCATGACAGTGTGTCCTTCAGCGAACCTTCTTTTTTACTCTTTAGCCTTTTCACATCCTTCACCTTTCCTCCTTGGATCTCGTTTTTCACTTCTTCCATAGACATGCACAAAGGGACACCTGATATAACTCCCCTCAAGTTACCTGTCGCGCCAGGAATATGCGCCTTCATTTGTTCTCCATTTAGACATGTCATTGTCAGTATTTTCTGTTGCTGTTGTTTACTTGTGGCATGAATTGACAGCCGGTTATTCTTCAAGAGCTTTGCAAACTTAACTCTCCCAATTTCTTTCTCAATTTCTTTTCTTAGCTTAACCGGGTGATAGTGCCCCCCACCCTGATTGAACTCAAAGACAACCTTCCACTCATTCCCTACATCCTGAAACTGCCATCCATTTTGGCCAGTTCATGTTTTCTTCGCATTGTTACTTCCTCCCGCATCACTCTCATCTGACCCGCTTCTAGGTTTTGTTGGCCCCCTAGCTGCTCTTTTCCGGCCCCCAGGCCTGGATAGTGTCTAGCCCATCTCATCTTTATCATACCTGTCAGAGCTAAATGCCATAATGTTAGAGACAGCGTACAGTTTTTGCTATCCGCCACAAACAAATCAATCCTACCGCCAGCCGAACACAGACGTAAATGCGGTCCCAATCTTCTTCTCTTCGATGCCTTCCAGTCCTCCAAGGCTCTCCAGCAGTTGCACTCTCACACCCACTTGTTCAGTAATGCCTGCCTTAAACCGCCAGTTTACTGAACCACCTTTAGCGAGTCCTGCGGTCTGTATCATCTTCATCTTCTCTCAGTTACTGGCGCTCGTGACTCTACCACTTTCTTCTGCTTCTTCTTCTCTCAGTTACTGGCAGATAGCAAACAACTGAAAGGTGCATACCGCCACCTACTGTACAAGAGTGTGTAACATTATGTCACCTGAGCCCGACCCCTAAATTCTATGACTTAATCCTGTGGTATTTAAAAAACAGAAAAGAGCCCTCCTCGTGATTCTTATTGCCTTTTCATCTCCATCTGTTACCAGAATCCCAGTTAAATCCCATTCCCTACCGGCTTCTCGAGCTTCATTTTCCATTATCTGTCTTTCATTTCCGTATTTGTGACAGTGTAATAAGATGTGCTCGACATTTTCTTTTATTCCACAATCTCTACATTTGTCACTTTTGCTTTTCCCCATGGTGAATAAAGTGCCATTGAAACATGTGTGATCCAGTGTGAGTCTTGCCATAATGATGTCTTCCCTCCTTTTGGTTGTTATGAAATTCTTGATTGCAATAGATTTTTAAATTCTGTAATACGATCTACCTTTATGATCTTCATCCCATCTTTTTTGCCATAGCTCAGTTTTTTTTCTTGATTACTGCTTTCCCTTCACCTTTTCCAAGAGACAATGGTATAGTTATTTCTTTTCCAAGAGCACTTTTTGCTAATTTGTCTGCACAGTCATACCCTTTCAACCCTTCATGTGTAGGAACCCAACAAAACTGGAGTGCACCATCAACACCCACTGGACCAGAGCACGGACAAAACAATGGCAGGGAAAAAATAAATAGATAAATAAATTCTTTTGATACACATACATTTCTTTGACTGAGGCTCCCAACATGCTTTCCAAACCAAAACCCAAACTAGCCCTTTCCATTACTGCAACCAGATGCCTCCCCTGCTCCCGGGACATCCCCAGCATTCCAACAAAATGTGCTGAACTGCCTCCTGGCAACCAGCTTACAGGTGCTTGTTTAACAAAGTTGTGATGCATCATTGAGCCTGTGGTGTACCTGTGATGTCTATATGACATCATATAGACACCATAGTCATAGACACTGTGACACACACACACAGATTTTCTTGAATCACTCTATACTACGGTGAGTGTATGACGTCGTATAGACATCATGTAGACATCATAGGCGACTTTATACTATGGTGTCTATATGACATCATATAGACATCATATAAATATAGGAACATCATAGGCGATCCTATGATCTTTTAGCGAGTCCTATGGTCGTGGCAGTGTCTATATGATGTCATATAGACATTTCTACATGATGTCTCTAACCAACTAAAATTAACCACATGCTAACTACTTGAAACCCGCCGAGGGAGTTGTTCAGAACTCCTTAAAAGAACTCCTGATACAAAGACAACCAGTACAAGGGAAGCCAGTAACCGAGAGAAGAAGAAGAAGAAGACATCATTATGGCAAGACTCAGACTGGATCACACACGTTTAAACGGCACATTATTCACCATGAGGAAAAGCGAAAGTGACAAATGTAGAGAATGTAGAGTAAAAGAAAATGTCAATCACAACTTATTACACTGTCACAAATACAGACATGAAAGACAGATAATGGAAAATGAAGTTCGAGTGGCTGGTAGGGAATGGGATTTAACTGGGATTCTGGGAACAGATGGAGATGGAGAGGCAATAAGAATCACGCAAAGGGCTCTTTTCTCTTTTTTAAATAACACAGGATTAAGTAATAGAATTTAGGGGTCTGGCTTGGATGACATAATGTTACACACTCTTGTACAGTAGGTGGCGGTATGCACCTTTCAGTTGTTTGCTATCCACCAGTAACCGAGAGAAGAAGAACCGAGTGAAGAAGAAGAAGAAGACATAATATTACACACTCTTGTACAGTAGGTGGCGGTATGCACCTTTCAGTTGTTTGCTATCCACCAGTAACAGAGAGAAGAAGAAGGAGAAGATACACAGTGATGATATCGAGTGAAGTACGTGGCAGTAATGCACCTGTAAGCCGGTTGCCAACTGCCAATCAAATCTAAAGAAGAAGAAGAAATGAAATGATTGAGCTATGTCACAGTTTATTTAGGGTACACAGGAGTGGTGGAGAAGTTCAGTAAGTCATAGAATTTAGGGGTCGGGCTCAGATGACATAATGTTACACACTCTTGTACAGTAGGTGGCGGTATGCACCTTTCAGTTGTTTACTATCCGCCAGTAACTGAGAGAAGAAGAAGAAGATATACGGTGATGATATAGAGTGAAGTACGTGGCCGTAATACACCTGTAAGCTGGTTGCCAACCGCCAATCAAATCTAAAAGAAGAAGAAGAAGAAATGAAGTGATTGAGCTATATCACAGTTTATTTAGGGTACACAGGGGTGGTGGAGAAGTTCAGTAAGTCATAGAATTTAGGGGTTGGGCTCAGATGACATAATGTTACACACTCTTGTACAGTAGGTGGTGGTATGCACCTTTCAGTTTGCTATCCGCCAGTAACCAAGAGAAGAAGAAGAAGAAGAAGAAGAAGAAGTGGCCAACATTCGGGAGGCCGGTGGGGAGTGGGATTTGACTGGGATTCTGGGAACAGATGGAGATGGAGAGGCGATGGGAATCACGAGAAGGGCTCTTTTCTCTTTTTTTGAATTGTACAGGATTGGGTCGTGGAATTTGGAGGTCGGGCTCAGATGACATAATGTTACACACTCTTGTGCAGTGGGTGGCGGTATGCACCTTTCACTTGTTTGCTATCCGCCAGTAACCAGAAGAAGAAGAAGAACACAAAACCTGGATGAATCCCAAACCCAGACAAGAAGAAAAATCTTGGTCAAAATGTCACAAAGCTATGAGGAAGAAGCTACAAAGCTATGAGGATTACATCAGAAAGCTACGAGGCAGACGTCAGAAAGCTATGAGGAAAACGTCGCAAAGCTAGGAGGAAAACATCACAGAGCGACAAAGCTATGAGTAAGAAGTCACAAAGCTATGAGGAAGATGTCACAAAGCAATGAGGAAAACATCACAAAGCTATGAGGAAAACAATCAAGTCAGTGGCGGTAATGCACCTTTGAACTGGTTGCCAACCGCCAAGCAAATCTTAGCAAGAAGAAGAAGAACCGCTCCTTTCAGTTGCTTGCTATCCACCAGTAACCGAGAGAAGAAGAACCGCCAACCAAATCCAAAAGAAGAAAAAGAAATTGTCCACCATTAGTGAGACTGACAGTGTGTTCCCTCCTGCTTCCCTCCAACATTTTCCTGGTATCACTTCTCGGCCTTTTGGCCAAGACCGAGTGTAGTATCTGTTCCAATCAGTTACTGTGAGCCTTCTGTTGCTGTTTTTTTCCACTAGTTGTCATCTTCCACATTGATAGGATCAGGTTTCGCTCAGATACAATGGGGATAGAGGAAGAAGCTGACCGGACTGTCTTCGTAAGGAATTTAGATTCAAAAGTGACGGAGGAGCTTTTGTTTGAGTTGTTTTTACAGGCAGGACCTCTCGTCAAAACAAAAATCCCAAAGGACGCGGATGGAAGACAGAAGACATTTGGCTTTGCTGTGTACAAACATGAAGTGTCCGTGCCTTATGCCCTGCAACTGCTCAACGGGATGTCCCTGTACGGGAGAAATATCCAAGTGCAGTTAAGATCGGGTAGCAGTCATACCAGCAGTCCTGCGAACTCACAAAACTTGAGTCCTGCAAGTACCCCAAATCCTCATGGCCAGAGGAACCCAGTCATGTTCGGCCAGAGGAACCCAGTCATGTTCAGTTCTCCACCGTACACTCCTCATATTCCGAGGTCGCTTTCTTCTCCTGATAGTCTACAGAAGCATGTCATGATGAACATGTGGCACCAGCACATGCAGCAGATGGAGGAGCTGAACAGCATGTTTTCCACACCTCTGCAGAGGCAGCCGCCTGCAGGTGAAAGTTCAGGGGGCAGTGACAAGTGGCAACACGACAGTACCCTCTATGGCCATCCTCAGTCCCACAATAACGCCGGTGGAAGAAGCCATCGGCGATACAGCCACCACACTCCCCAACGCCATCACGGTGAACGAAGCAGCAACCGTCACCATGATGGCAGGAGTGGCAACAGGCACTATGAGGGTAGGGGTAACAACCGCAGCTACCATGAAAACAGATGGCGACGATACTGAGATGTGTAAATATTTCTGTCAAGTTTTCAGTTCAATAGAGATTTGTAAACACTTTTGAAAGAAGCTAATCAATTGTGTTGTAAAAAATGATTGTGTATACTCGGGTTGTCTGTATATGACCTTACCATTATTGACATTTAATATCTCATGCCTTTGAGCCATTTTTTTGTTTAGTTTTAAGACATTTTTAAATTTGTACACTTGTTTCATGTGAGCTTCTCCTCACAGATATTTTCAGGGGTGGTGGGGTATGTTGTCTTAAGAGCAAGAACAAAAATTGAACAGTGGGGGGGTAATTTATGGAAGACAAACTGCTATGTTATGCAATAATATTAAAATGGTGCTCCAGGGATTTGTATAATTTTCCAGGTACTTGTCAAAAAAGAACAACAGTTTTCAGCTGAAGATAACGCCAGCAACACTTTGTGAAACTGCACCATACTTTCTTATTGTTTGATCTGTTGACCTTGCTCTTGTTTAAAAAAGTTTTTTTTAAAAATCTGATTAGTTCATCTGATTGTTTTACGCAGCACACAGCTCTGTCCTTCCCCTTCCACTGCCAGGAACTCCTGAGACCTTGTTAACCCTTTAACTGTCCACATTTCAAGGACGGGTTGCGCGCCCCCAGTGGCACAGCACAGCAACTGCACCTGTCAACTTATTGACGTCCCCCGGCTATCCTGAGAATTTGTACTAATCTGTATTGATCTGACAGTTTAGAAGGTGGCAGACACGCGCCGAAGGAATCATGGTTGACATGGGATATAGCAAAGAAGAAGAAATCCTCATTATTATTATTCTTTTTTCCACTTTGAGCTCACACACACCAGTGTGGATGCCGCTGTGATCGGTCATAGCGGCAGCGATGATGACTGAAACTGCATGAAATGGGGAAAATAGCCGTGTAATACAAACGAAATTCACGTGGGATAATCAAAAGAGTTTGTAGATGTGGTACACGGTGTAAATGGCTGAGCAAATGCAATACATCGATCACGATGGATGAAAAACTGAGCTCCCATTACCAAGAGCGCGGCGCCCACAAGTGGCATGGATTCCCACAGGAATAATGCACCAAATAGAAAAAATAGCCACGTAATACAAACAAAATTCAAAATTAGGTCATTGCTTTCCTACACTCAGTTAGAAATCATTATTCATGCCTTTGTTTCTTCATGTTTGGACTACTGTAATGCTCTTTCTACATGTCTTAGCAAATCCTCTTTACACCGCCTACAGTTAGTCTAGAACGCTGCTGCAAGATTACTAACTAGGTCCAGTAGATTCTGTCATATCACTCCTGTTTTGGCCTCCTTGCATTGGCTTCCTGTAAATTATAGAATTGATTCTAAAGTTCTTGTTCTGACTTACAAAGCCATTCATGAAGAAGCACCTTTTAATATTAGTGACCTGCTCTCTCTATACCAGCCTTGCAGGTCTCTCAGGTCTGCTCATAAGAATTTATTGGTAGTCCCTAGTACTAGGCTCAGAACCAAAGGCGATAGAGCCTTTGCTGCTGTTG
The DNA here is from genome assembly GCA_020510985.1 of Pholidichthys leucotaenia. Taxonomy (NCBI): domain Eukaryota; kingdom Metazoa; phylum Chordata; class Actinopteri; order Cichliformes; family Pholidichthyidae; genus Pholidichthys; species Pholidichthys leucotaenia. The sequence goes on along the minus strand of CM035847.1, from coordinate 283,383,499 downwards.
CTCCCAGACTGTGGAACTCCTTGCCTTTTGAACTTAGATCTGCACCTTCCATTGGCGTATTTAAGAAGCAACTAAAGACCCACCTTTTTAGCCTGGCTTTTTAACTATGTGCCGATTGTATTTTTATGTGCTTTTACTGTCTACTTTGTTTGTTTGGTTTTTTTACTGTTTTATGTGCCTGTGTTTTTATTTTGTTTTGTACCATGTTAAAGCACTTTGTGACTCTGTCTGTGAAAGGTGCTCTATAAATAAAATTATTATTATTATTAAAATTCACGTGGGGTAATCATAAGAGTTTGTAGATGTGGTACACGGTGAAAATGGCTGAGCAAACGCAGTATATTGATCACAATGGACAAAAACGGACCGGTCACATGGACAGGCAAATCCCCCCTCCCGGCAGCAGGTAAGATATGGTTGTTTTTTTTGGCATTTTATTGATTTTCTGGTTCATATATTTTGAAGATTAGACAAAAACATACCCCTGTAGACAAATCGGCGTAAAAAAAACAAAAAACGGATCATTCTTTGTGTAAATGTGTCCAAAGTCCACTTTTGACTGAGTTATGTCATTTATATAACTGCCGTGACATTATGCAAATTAGATGCGTAAATTTATTCCTTTCTGAAACTTGGGATCATATTCTACATCTTTCTTATTGACAGTAAGCCATTTTCTCTCGTAACTTTCAAGTTATAGCCTTGGAAATCTGAACTATTTTATTGACAAAAATTTTTTTACCACTCTTGACCATTAGGAGCCTTGCGTTGCCCCAAGGTGCTACACAGCGCCTAGGCCAATTAGAGGGTTAACCCGGGCGATGTCCGAGCCGGTATGAGTTGCTTTCTGACCGACCATTTCATGAAACTGCTTGCAAAGTATTTGAGTACTGCTAGCCTTATCTGCACCTATAAAACAATACAACAATGCATTAGCAATGGCAAGTATCTGTCACGACGGCCCTCACGGACCGTCACAAGACGCCTCAGTCACCAGAGAGTTTGCAGTGGTAATTTATTGTAGAGTAAGGATGAACACACACAGAACACATACAGTGGCTGGGTGAAGTCTGAGCCGGGGAACACCCGATGCGCCAGACGAGATAATCACAAAGATACAGTCACACAGAGCGTACCTTACAACGGGACCGTTAACAGACGGGTAACGGGGGATTCCCAAGTCCATTAACCACGATGAGCAAGGAGAATAACAGGAGCACGACGGAACGTGGCTGAACATACAGGTGAACATAACAGGATATAACAGAGACTGCCGTGTTGGAGGACATTTAGCACCCGCTTATATCTCTGGTGGCTAATGACCCCAACGCGGCACAGCTGCTGCTAATGACAGCAGAGCAGCAGCTGATTTTGACAGCAGGGAGCTCCCCCGGGCGCCTTCACAATAAGAGCCCGAGGAGCTGGAAGGAATCCTCAGCTGCCAAATCCAGAGAACAAAAAGATATGAGACCCGAGTGTGGCCAGAACCGACACTCGGGTTATGACAGTATCTCCCCCTCAAGGCCGAGCTCTGAGCGGCCTGAGTAACACCCAAGCCCCCCCCCACCCCCCTAGGGTGGGTGGATGGGGCGCTGGCAGGAGGGAAAGAGAGACAAACAACCAACAAGGCTACAAAGGTAGGGAGAAAAAAAAACCCACAATAAGTACAAAATAGGCAACACACCCTTGGGCAAACAGAGTGACACAAAAACACAAAATAATCCCCCCCCCCACACACACACACACCCCAACAGTCCCACAGACGAGATCAGGAACCCGGAAAGGGCGCAGTCCAGGCCCGGAGGGATGGGGGCAAAAGGTTCGGGGGGGGGGGGTCGTCCGGCAACAAGAGGCCACAGAACAGCGAGGGGAAAAGAGGACAGTTCGGGTGGCCTACCCCAGTCCCATGCTCGGGGGAAGAGAGTTTCAGGCGGCCGGAGCAGGTCACCGCACAGGAAGATAAACAGGTCGGGGGGCCGACCCAGAGAACCAAACCAACGAGACAGCCCTTCAGGCGGCCGCCCCGCAACACCAGCCCACCAGAACCGTTGGGAAGAAGCAGCCGGTGGTCCCGCAGAAAAGGGGGGAGATGAGGGGAAACCGGGCGGAGCGTTCGGGACCCCAACGGCCCCAGGTGGAGATGGGTAGTGCTCCTCAGAGAGACGAGGAGGATGACAATGGAGATGAGAGTGAAGAAGAAAACGAGCCTGTCCAGCATCCGGTGGCTGGGGATCTGCAGCTCCCTCACCGAACCTAGGACCTGCTGGTGCAGCACCCATGGTGGACCCCGATTGGGCCTCCGGAACCAAACCCACGGTGGACCCCGATTGGGCCTCCGGAACAGCACTCCCGGTGGACCCCAACTGGACCGGAACCGAACTCCCGGTGGACCCCAACTGGACCGGAACAGCACTCCCGGTGGACCCCAACTGGACCGGAACAGCACTCCCGGTGGACCCGGTCGGCGTGGCACCAGACTCGACCTCCAACCCCAAAACCGGAACCTCTGGCGCAGCAGGCGAGAGCAGCCCCTCGCCGGCGACCCTGGGAGAAGACTCACACAAGAGAGAAAACCCGGGATCAGGATCACCGGCAGCGCCAGAACCCGGCGAGATAAGCTCGGACGCAGCGGGTGGCTGCACCCGGCTCATCTCCCCTTGAGACAGGCAAAAGTGCTCTAAAAGGTGAAGAAGAAAGATAAAACAGAGCACTTGCCTGAGCTCGGGTTCTGACGCCATCCAGGACTGCGATGATCCGGGCTCAGAAGTCAGGAGGTCGTCCTCAGGCTCCCACTCAGCTGCGTCGGGCTCCGCAGCTGGCATGATGGTGCATGCAGCCAGAGAGTCCTCCGGCACCGATGTCCACGCCGGTGGCCCGCACGGCATGGTGGCAGGAGAATCTCGCCCTGCTGGACCGGACCGCTCCTCCGTGGAACCCTGGGGACGCTTCTTCATCGGCGATGGCTCCACGCTGCAGTCCGCTCTCCTCCTCCGCCCATGGCGTGGCTGCGGAACCGGAACCAGGCTCTCCAGAACCGCAGGCCCCCTCCTCATCCAGCGACGTTGGCCTGACGTCGAGGACCGCTCAGCGGAGGGAGACACAGAGGAAGCAGGGTTAATATTTTCATCCACAGCGGGTGGAGGGAGCTCAGGGGGCTGCATACCCTGAACTCCACCCCTAGGAGTCAGACAAGGCACAACAATGTCAAAAGAAGAGAAATTATCATGCACTTGCCTTTCCCCTAAGGGTAAGATGGTCTCCGCTGTGGGGGACGTCATTCCTTCCTTTCCCCGCTGGATGGCGACAGAGGGCCCTCTGGGAAGACGAGATGAGGCCACTCGAGGTGGATCCGGGATGAAGCTCGCCGAAACGGAGCTCTCGTGACACACAGCAGCCAGGATAGGCGACGAGGAGGAGGGGGCAACAGCCGGGGTCAGTCGGGCATGGAGCGCTGACGGGACAGCAGGCGAGGGCCCGGGAGAAGACGAGGCTGCGGGAATTCCCCTCTGACGAGGCGCAGGAGTGACAGCTGTGTGGGGGGTTGAGCCCTTGCGGCGACCCGGAACAGCATCCAGACGGGGCTCTAGCCGAGGTTGGAAGCCGGAGTGACGACGGTTCCTTGTAGGGGGAGAGGCGAAGGTGAGGTCCGAAAATCGCCGTTCCTGAGCAGAAACGGCGGCAAGCAAGTCAGCAAACTCAGGAAACTCACGCAGCGCTGGATTCCTCTCCACGAGTCTAACCGCCGCCACCACATGCTTCATACACGCTGGAGGATTCTTAGCGGAGCAAGCAGCAGCCACCCGGTCCCAGATCTTATCTGCTGTCATCTGCAGCTTCTCTGGGGGAATCCCGAGTGATGACATGCCCGATGGGAAAAGACCTCCGGATGGTGCGAATTCCCGGGCCGGAACGGAGGCAGGAGCAGGATCCCGAAGCGAGGGGCGACGTCTCCTCCGCTTCGGCTCCCTGCCAGGATTTCCCTCCAGCCCTCGGAGTATCTCACGCTGGGCGGCGATGTCATCTCTCCTCACGCTTACCTCTGGATGATTAGTGAAGCGGGGAAGAGAATCCAGAATTTCCTCGGCTAGGTCCAGGTACCAGGGCACTTCGCTGTTGTATTCGAGGAGGGAGGCGGCGACAAGGACTCTGTCCACGCGCTCGAGGGTGTCAGCGAGAACAGCGTCCTGCCTCCGAGCATGAGACCTCCACGATGGCATGCTTCAACACGGCACCCAGACAGGTAGGAACAAACAGTCCACTACTGCAAACTGCACGGTGAATGGCGTCTCGAAACAACGCCTCCTCTCCGGGCGTTAGGCGACAGTCTACTGTCACGACGGCCCTCACGGACCGTCACAAGACGCCTCAGTCACCAGAGAGTTTGCAGTGGTAATTTATTGTAGACTAAGGATGAACACACACAGAACACATACAGTGGCTGGGTGAAGTCTGAGCCGGGGAACACCCGATGCGCCAGACAAGATAATCACAAAGATACAGTCACACAGAGCGTACCTTACAACGGGACCGTTAACAGACGGGTAACGGGGGATTCCCAAGTCCATTAACCACGATGAGCAAGGAGAATAACAGGAGCACGACGGAACGTGGCTGAACATACAGGTGAACATAACAGGATATAACAGAGACTGCCGCGTTGGAGGACATTTAGCACCCGCTTATATCTCTGGTGGCTAATGACCCCAACGCGGCACAGCTGCTGCTAATGACAGCAGAGCAGCAGCTGATTTTGACAGCAGGGAGCTCCCCCGGGCGCCTTCACAATAAGAGCCCGAGGAGCTGGAAGGAATCCTCAGCTGCCAAAGCCAGAGAACAAAAAGATATGAGACCCGAGTGTGGCCAGAACCGACACTCGGGTTATGACAGTATCCACCTTATTCTTAGGCCCCATGATGCCCTGCGTGAATTGTGGTCGCAGCTTCCGGTACTAGTTTAGAACATACGGTTGTCACTGAAACGGGACACTTTTCCTTGTTAAAAAACAATGACTTCGGCATCAGAAATGCGGGAACACGGCCTGTTGCACCTCAAAACAGTAACAACACAGGGTTACAAAAATAATTATTTTGTAAGTTGTCTGTGTTTTTTTTCAACTGATTTAAGACAATTTTGCACCGCTGAATCCGAAAATGACATCTGTTTCTCTTGATCAGGTGCTAAGTAAAAACTTGTACTTACTTAGTACTGCGCATGTACTTGCCTTTATATAAGGTAAGTGTCATGAACCAAGCCCGTGTTTCCTGTGGGCTCAGTTCTGATCGATCCTGGTGGCTCAGGCAGTGGGCTTATTATGTGGAGTTGTGTTCTGATTTCTTGTTGTTTTCTTGTCCATGCACCGTTTCTGTTCCTACCTGTAACTGCCACTCTGGCCTGTCCGGCCACGCCCCCCTCTTTCTGACAGTCACCTGTTCGCCCCGGTAATCATCTTTCCCGTGCTCCCCCAGGTGTGCCCAATTTGCCACGCCAGCAGTGTTTGTACAAAGGCAGCTCTTTGCTAGACAAATGCCACTGGATTATTGTACGAGTTGGATGGTCGTCTTCCCTGTCTTAACTGTCACGTCACTAAGGACTGTTCTGTGTGCTCATCGAGAATCGCTGACTACTTGCATTGCACTGTGGGTTCAGCCTGTGTTCTGTTCACCGCTGTCATCCTCCCGCGTGAGTATTGGGCGTCCTTAAGGACTCAAGTGTATCCGAGCTGTGTTCATGTTTGTATGTTTAGTTTGGTGTTAATAAATGTGTGTGTGGTGTAACCCAGCGTTTAAATCCATTTGTCCTTTTTTTCTCCTCCAGGTAAGTACATGCACATGTAAATTGAATGCTACGTCATCATTGTTCAAAATTCAGAGAATTTCAAGACATAAAGAATTTTGCGTCATATAAAGCAAAAATACCCGTACATGTAAACAAAAACGTATAAAACAACATGTGGCCATAATTCAAAAAGTTGACCTGATTGAGCAAAACCAATGCGATTTTTGGATTCAGCACATCAAAACTGTCCTAAATCAGCTAAAAAAAACCTGAGACAATAAATTTGGTGTTGACCATTGTAATCATACCACGTCCTACGACTATCGAGGAATGGAAAGATGATTTTAAAAAGTGGCCTCGTACACCGGAGCTCCGTTTTTTAGCGCTGCTGCTAAGATGCTAACGATGTAAACAATATTTTAACTATGTTGAAAACCCCCGTTCGATCGGTTGGGAGTTATGTCTTCCACAAAAAACATGGGCATTTTTAGAAAGTACAATTTCTAAGCTTTAAAATGATACTAGATACTCTGGGGTTTCCTGGGACTTTGCTGCTAGCAAAGAAAGAAAGTCATGATTAATGACTCCTCGTTGCCTGCAGTTTGTAATGGCACGGCGGCACATTCAACACCGTGCTTGGGTGTTTTAAATTCGGGGTAAAACGTCAGATCTGCGACAGTCATACAAGTGAAAACATACCTGGCTATTGTCTTGGTGTCTGTCCTGTGTCTGTCCCACCGATCTCCTTTAGTTTTCAGTGCATGATTGCTGTTGAAGCCACAGATTCAGCTGTGCTTATCTCTGAGGAGCGTCACACAACTAAACATTCAAAAATACAAAAACTACAAGTGCTGAAATTAGCTGTCACTTGAGTGGAAAACATGTATGTAGACTATACATGAAAATGAATTTGAAAAACTTTTATAAATGCTATTTTAAATGCCCCTGCTATGCCACTGAATCTGACTGATTTCACAGTGAGTCAATCGCTCCTCCAGCGGCACCCCCAAGAATAAGGTGGATTGGCATTAAGGGTATTACGGAACGAGTGCTTGCACCTGCTTTCAACAGTCCAAGGACGGATAATTTTTTCACACATAAGTTGTTCAGAACTTCTTATAAGAACTCCTTATACAAAGATATAGAATGATAATAATCAAGTCAGTGGCGATAATGCACCTGTGGGCTGGTTGCCAACTGCCAAACAAATCTGAAAGAAGAAGAGATCCCTATGCCTGGCTTCAACCCAGGCATATGTATACAAGGTAAAGTTTTTCATTACATGGATGCTTCTCTTCCTGAACAGGGTCGAAAGCCACTCTTTGCTCAGATCTACTTTCATGATCCTGCCCATGAACTAGAACAGGGGTGTCCAACCATGTGCCATGGAGAGCCAAGACCCTGCAGGTTTTACCTCCAACCAGTGTCTTCAACAGCAGATTTCAGTGAACTTCTTCCCACTGATTGCTGATAAGTGAAAACACCTGCTGAAGAGACTGGGTAGAAGAGAAAACCTGCAGGGTCTTGGCTCTCCATGGCACATGGTTGGACACCCCTGAACTAGAATTACGACACACCCATCCCTCAACCAGTGGTCTGTACAAAGACTTTCTGCTGAAGGAACAAGACCCACGAGATGGAAAGGAATAGAGTGGACTTGCTATGGCATCTCCAGAGATCAAAGGCGGGCATCACTCATGATCATAGGATTCAATATGACATCATCAAAGATCATAGGACTCACTATGCCATAGTGAGTCCTACTCAAACTCATTCCATGGAGGGCCAAGACCCTGCAGGTTTTACCTCCACCCACTGTCTTCAGCAGGTGTTTTCACTGATCAGCAATCAGTGGGAAGAAATTCAGTGAAATCACCTGTTGAAGACACTGGGTGGAGGTAAAACCTGCAGGGTCTTGGCCCTCCATGGAATGAGTTTGACACCTGTGCACTATGGCATCATCAAAGATCAAAGGCAGGCATCACTGAACAAGTGGTGACGTGCTTGCTTACACCTGCTTTCACTGGATCTCCACGGGCATGCACAGGTATGCACTAGTAGTTAAACCGCCAACCAAATCTAAAAGAAGAAGAAGAAGAAGAAGTCATAATGATGACTTCAGAACTCCTTATAAAAACTCCTTATACTGAGCTGGTTGCCAAGACAAAGTATGTGGCGATAATGCCCTGTAAGCTGGTTGCCAACCGCCAATCAAATCTAAAAGAAGAAGAAGAAGCTGGTTGCCAACGGCCAATCAAATCTAAAAGAAGAAGAAGACTTCTAATCTTTGAGCCTGTCAGCAATACTTTATTTTAGATTTTTGGTTGCAGTGTCTTAAAAATTAAAGATCCTAGGCTGTTAAATCTAATTGAGTTTATTCATGTAGATGGAATCAAGTAACCTTCACAAAACTGCACTTTTATAAGTAGTTTTATTGCAGGGCATTTATAAAAACGAGTGCATACCTGTGCTTGCCCGTAGAAACCAAGAAGAAGAAGAAGACGATTGTTCAGAACTCCTTATACAAAGATATAGAGTGAAGAAGACGAAGAAAAAGTTGCCAACCGAGAAGAATTCTGACTTTTGATACAAAGAGTGATGTTTACTGAGTGAAGTACGTGTCGGTAAGGACTACAGCTCCTGACCAGATAGAGTGATAATATAGAGTGAAGTACGTGGCGGCAATGCACCTGTAAGCTGGTTGCCAACCACCAATCAAATCTAAAAGAAGAAGAAGAAGAAGATTTGAATTATATACATGTGGTGTAAGCACCGGATTGCTGCAACTCAGACACAGTCCAAGGACGGATAATTTTTTCACACATAAGGAGTTGTTCAAAATTTAAGGAAATCAAAGATTGGATGACTTTTTATTTCCTGCTGTTAAACTCAGATAAGACTGAAGTCATTCTAGTTGGTCCAAAAAAACCTTAGCAATACCTTTCTAAATCAAACTCTTAGTTTGGATGCAGTTACTCGTTCTCTTAATAGTTCTGTGAGGAACCTTGGAGTTATTTTTGATCAAGATCTGTTTTTAATTCACATATTAAACTTGTTTCTAAGACTGCCTTCTGTCATTTGCGTAATATTGCCAAGATTAGGAGTACCTTGTCTCAGAGTGATGCTGAGAAACTAATCCATGCTTTTGTTAGCTCTAGATTAGATTATTGTAACTCTTTATTATCAGGTTGTCCTAAAACATCTTTAAAAAGTCTTCAGCTGATCCAAAATGCTGCAGCAAGAGTTTTAACAGGTACTAAAAAGAGAGATCATATCTTTCCGGTTCTGGCCTCCCTTCATTGGCTTCCCATAGAGTTTAGAATTAAGTTTAAAATCCTTCTTCTCACAAAGCTCTAAATAATCAGGCCCCTTTTTATTTAAAAGATCTGATACTACCCTATTATCCTAACAGAGCACTATGCTCCCAAAATGCAGGATTGCTTGTAATACCGAGAATCTCCAGAAGTACAATGGAAGGCAGAGCCTTCAGTTATCAAGCTCCTCTCCTGTGGAACCAGCTGCCAATTTGGATTCGGGAGTCAGACTCGATCTCTGTTTTTAAGAATAGGGTTAAAACCTTCCTTTTTGATACAGCCTATAATTAGGGTGGGATCATGTGCCCCTGAACCCTCCCTTAGTTATGCTGCCAATAGGTTTAGACAGCTGGGGACCTCCAACAATGCACTGGGCTTCACTCCTTTCTTCACTCTCAATGAAACATTTTTGCTGGTTATTAACATCTGTTTGTTCTCTCCCATAGATTGAGTCCCGGTCATGCTGTTTGCTCTCTACATGTCTGTTCTTTTCTTCTTCTTCTCTATCCCCTTACCCCCCAGCCAGTCGCAGCAGATGACTGCCCCTCCCTAAGCCTGGTTCTGCTGGAGGTTTCTTCCTGCTAAAAGGGAGTTTTTCCTCTGCACCGTCACCAAGTGCTTGCTCACAGGGGATTGCCTGATTGCTGGGGTCTTTCTGCAATTGTGAGGGTTTCCCCTACAGTTGGAAGTACTATGAGATGACTTGCTGTGAAATGGCGCTATATAAATAAAGTTGAATTGAATTGAATATACGTGCTGTACTTGTGAGAATCCCAAATTGTGGCGCTGCAGAGCTCCTGCAGGGTGACATCACCTTCCAGACTGACAATAAGGATCTTCAGGACAGCTTTTGCCCACTACGCTGGTCCGGCAGGTAGCAGTGCAGGGGCGAGATGTACTATGTACTGTTGCACACCTGGAAAATGATTAATTGCCCAAAGAGATGTTTCTACACCCTTTTAGACAAAATGAAAAATTCCCCGGCGAGGTTAATCTTGCCTTCACCGAGTAAGGGGTGTCATCGTGTCTCCAGTCAGTGGAGTCATAGACAATGTGGCAGGTGTTGTTCAAGTTGATGCTTGCTGTACTGTTTCCATACATAGCCTCGTGTAAGAAACAAACAGCTTCTGACAGTTCCATTGGTTTAGCAGTAGCAGATGTTTGACCAGCTGAGAGTGGGAGCAGAGAAGACACAAAACAATTTGAACGATTAGCTGTTTTGGCTGTGTAGTTAGCATACTTCCACCACACATTACCAGCATAAACATAGTCATCGTACAGTGGGGCAAAAAAGTATTTAGTCAGCCACCAATTGTGCAAGTTCTCCCACTTAAAAGATGAGAGAGGTTTCCAATTTTCATCATAGGTATACCTCAACTATGAGAGACAAAATGAGAAAAAAAAATCCAGAATATCACATTGAAGGATTTTAATGAATTAATTGGTAAATTCCTCGGTAAAATAAGTATTTGGTCACCTACAAACAAGCAAGATTTCTGGCTCTCACAGACCTGTAACTTCTTCTTTAAGAGGCTCCTCTGTCCTCCACTCGTTACCTGTATTAATGGCACCTGTTTGAACTCGTTATCAGTATAAAAGACACCTGTCCACAACCTCAAACAGTCAGACTCCAAACTCCACTATGGCCAAGACCAAAGAGCTGTCAGCAATAGGTAAGCAGCTTGGTGTGAAGAAATCAACTGTGGGAGCAATTATTAGAAAATGGAAGACATACAAGACCACTGATAATCTCCCTCCATCTGGGGCTCCACGCAAGATCTCACCCCGTGGGGTCAAAATGATCACAAGAACGGTGAGCAAAAATCCCAGGACCACTAGGGGGACCTAGTGAATGACCTGCAGAGAGCTGGGACCAAAGTAACAAAGGCTACATCAGTAACACACTACGCCACCAGGGACTCAAATCCTGCAGTGCCAGACGTGTCCCCCTGCTTAAGCCAGTACATGTCCAGGCCCGTCTGAAGTTTGCTAGAGAGCATTTGGATGATCCAGAAGAGGATTGGGAGAATGTCATATGGTCAGATGAAACCAAAATAGAACTTTTTGGTAAAAACTCAACTTGTCATGTTTGGAGGAGAAAGAACACCATACCTACTGTGAAGCATGGGGGTGGAAACATCATGCTTTGGGGCTGTTTTTCTGCAAAGGGACCAGGACGACTGATCTGTGTAAAGGAAAGAATGAATGGGGCCATGTATCGTGAGATTTTGAGTGAAAACCTCCTTCCATCAGCAAGGGCATTGAAGATGAAACGTGGCTGGATCTTTCAGCATGACAATGATCCCAAACACACCACCCGGGCAATGAAGGAGTGGCTTCGTAAGAAGCATTTCAAGGTCCTGTAGTGGCCTAGCCAGTCTCCAGATCTCAATCCCATAGAAAATCTTTGGAGGGAGTTGAAAGTCCGTGTTGCCCAGTGACAGCCCCAAAACATCACTGCTTTAGAGGAGATCTGTATGGAGGAATGGGCCAAAATATCAGCAACAGTGTGTAAAAACCTTGTGAAGACTTACAGAAAATGTTTGACCTCTGTCATTGCCAATGAAGGGTACATAACAAAGTAGTGAGATGAACTTTTGTTATTGACCAAATACTTATTTTACCGAGGAATTTACCAATTAATTCATTAAAAATCATTCAATGTGATTTTCTGGATTTTTTTTTTTCTCATTTTGTCTCTCATAGTTGAGGTATACCTATGATGAAAATTGGACACCTATCTCATCTTTTAAGTGGGAGAACTTGCACAATTGGTGGCTGACTAAATACATTTTTGCCCCACTGTAGCCTGGTCCTTCTAGCCAGTCATGATGCGTATGAGTAACATACCTAGCCCTGCGATAAATAGGTAATGATGCTCTTAGAGTAACCAAATCAAAAGTGCTACCACAAAGATGAGGAAAAAACTGCCACCAACCTTCTCTCTCTTGCATTTTGTCTCTCCATGATAAACGATGGTTGATGGTTGTTTCGCTATACAAGCCGTTACTGGGTGTACCATCAGCCAAACACTTGTATAGAAACTTCTTTTTGATTTGATTGGCGGTTGGCAGCCAGTTTACAGGTGCATTACCATCACGTACTTGGTGTTGTTCACAACATTATAAGTTCTTCTTTTAGACTTGATTGGCGGCTGGCAACCAGCCCACAGGTGCATCACCACCACATACTCTACACATGTCTGTCTGTAACAGTTAAACAGTTAAATAGTTGGGCTGTTAAACGGTATCTTGCTGAGGGTTCTGAATGGGGTAAGGTTTGCAATGTCTCAGATGCACCCAAGAATTGCATCCTTCGACTTTCACAGCTGTTGGTGTTGCCAGGATGACCTTGTGTGGTCCTTGCCAGGGAGTGTTAGCCCAGTTTTTCTTTTTGATGGCTTTGATAAGGACAAGATCTCCTGGTTTGGCTATGATGGGCACACTCCCGTGTTCCTTCCTGGGAAGAGCAGCATGTACAACATCTCTGTCAGTCAACATTCTTCGCATGTAATCAGTTAAACACACTTTATCATCACCTGAATTAAATGGCCTTAATGGTGGAAGTAGGTAAGGCTTGCCATACATTATTTCAAATGGAGACAGCCCCCCTTGTGAGGGCGTTACCCTCATGCAAAAAAAGGGACTAGGGGTAGGCAATATATCCAATGTTGTCCTGTTTCTGCCATTGTTTTCCTAAGCTTTTCTTTAAAGGGTCTATTTGTGCATTCCACCAATCCTGCAGATTGTGGATGGCAAGCTGAGTGGTTTTTCAAGTTAATGATGAGTGCTGTGCCTAAGTGTGATATAACCTGATTTACAAAATGTGTTCCATTATCTGAGTAAATCTTTCCAGGTATTCCAAATCTTGGTACTACTTCAGCTAAGCGTTTACAGCATTTGGATGAGTGCAAGGGAAGGCTTCTGTCCATTTAGTAAATGTATCAGTAATCACCAAGCAATATTTCTTCCCTTCACATTTATTTAGTTCAATGAAATCCATGCAAATGTTTTGAAATAGATAAGTTGATGCAGGGAAAGTACCCTTCTTTTTTTTTTTTCTTTACCCTTTTTTTTTTTTACCCTTTACCCTTTTTTGTACCCTTCTGAGGTCTTAAGTGTCCCTGAGCATTATTTTTTGCACAGATTAGGTATTTTTTTTACAAAATTGAGTAGCAAATTGACTACACCCATAAGTGGTAAAAGATTTGTGTAACCTAGTAATCATACTGCTTGCTGCGCCCATGTAGCAGAACAGCAGTCTGATGGAATAATTTGCGTGGCAAAATGAGCTTGTTATTGCAGCATTTGTAGAGTTTTGAAATGTTGTCAAATGTTGTCCCCCTTTTTTATCCACCGGTAAATTTCAGCTTGTAGTGATGTTTCCTGGGTGTTAGTGAGCATGTCATGTGATAGCTGTTCTGTCAGTGTTGAAAGAAGAGATGCTGTGATGTGATTTCCTATATGACCTTGTGCAGCTGCTTTTGCGGTGTTGTCTGCAAGTGGTTGCCCTTAGAGATTGGATCTGCGCCATTAATGTGTGCAGCACATTTGCATATGGTCAATTTGGAGGGAACTTTTACACTGTCTAATAGTTTTAAGATGAGCTCATTGTGTTAGTTTGGGTTTCCTGTTAATGTAATCATGCAAAATGTGTATACTGTGAGTGCTTTCCCTGGCCTAATTTACAAGCCTCAGTTAGAGCAACTAATTCAGCTGCTTGTGCAGAATAATGTGATGGGATTTTTTGTGCCTGTAAAACAGTGTCATGGGTGATCACTGTGAAGTGGGACAAGTTTGAGCCAGTACAGTCACGTTTGGAGGAGCCATCAACAAACAATGTGAGATCAGAGTCCTCCAAAGGTGTGTCCTGCAAACCAGGGCGAGGCAATGTTTCACTCTCGATTTCTGCCAAACAGTCATGAGGTTCGCCTTGTGTTGAAATTGCCAAAAAAGCTTGCTGGATTTGTTACCGTGCGTGCAAGGTGTCTGGATGCTTTTTGACAAGATAAATAAAGGTGTGTTACATACAGAATTTGGACATGGTACAATGACACCTGCTGTTTCAGTTCCTCTATCCCTGGTTCAGTGCCCTCTTGGGCCTCAGGATGTAGAGGATACTGTCTTTTGTATGGTCTATAGTGTAATTTCGCATTTATTTTGACCAACTCTGCATTTTTTTTTATTAATCCTACATCTGCCTGTCCTGTTGACAACAGAGAATTTGGAATTTGTGTGAGTATATGTTCCTTTTCTTAATGTTAATGTAAAAGTGATCAAATGGGTGAGCTGGGAACATTAGTGTGGACCTCTTTTTGCACCGTGGTCACTCAGTTCAAGGACAGTGAGTAGGTATCAAGTTTTGAGAAATCTTAACCTTTGGGTTGGAAGTTTGCTTCCAAGACTGACCACATTCCTCTGCTGTGGTCACAAACCGACCTACATCTTTCCTGTCCATGTGTTTGGGTTTGACCAATGAGATGTGGGGAGCCTCCCAGTGTTAAAAATGCCTGCTATCCTCATCAGACAACACGACAAATGCCCCCAGACATCCCTCTGATGACCAATACAGATTTTTAATGACCAGTCTGGAGGATGGATTTGCAAGGAATGTTTGGACTCAAAATTTTGCATAGCTTTTGTGTGCAGGTCTGATGTCACAGAGTGTGGTCCAGCCAAAACCAAATGTAGTGAGTAGCAGTACTTGGGCACATTGAAATCCTGCAATATGTTTATTCCTTCCACATGTGGAAAATGTGATGCTCTCATACCATTATCCATTGGGATTATGGCAGTATTGAGAGCTGTGAGGAGAGCAGCCAGAAGCATGCCCTTTCAACCAGAAGGTTGAAAGGGCATGCTTCAGACAATATGAAACAACCTTCTGCCATGTCACCGGTGACAGGGTCTTTTACTTGGACATTTTTTTTGGAAAGGTGCTCTGTTTTTAACTTACCATTTGCAGCTTTAACAGTTATTTTTTCATCTGAATTTTGTAAAATTGTGAATATCTGCGCCTGTTATTACCGTTCTGCATGCTCCTGTGTCACAAAGAAACTTTATTGGAATGTCCTGAACCGACAACATCACTTCAGGTAAACACTGCTTGTCA
Source organism: Pholidichthys leucotaenia (assembly GCA_020510985.1). Lineage (NCBI taxonomy): Eukaryota > Metazoa > Chordata > Actinopteri > Cichliformes > Pholidichthyidae > Pholidichthys > Pholidichthys leucotaenia. The sequence goes on along the minus strand of CM035847.1, from coordinate 283,368,299 downwards.
ACATCAGATCAAAGTCAGGTAAATGGAAAATGTCTGTTATGTCAGTGTTAGCATCAATAGTTGCACTTATCTTTGGTGTGGTCCATCAGGCAGTCGGCCCATGAGGTCCTCCATCCCCTCCCCGCTGCGGCTGGCATTCAGGACATTGCCTCCACCAAAGGCCCCTTTGTCCACATTGATGACAAACGTCACGTTTCCCTTGCCATGGCCAGCCTGCCCCATACCTCCTTCCGTCTCCCCTCCACCGCTGAGGTCTAGTTCCAGTGCCACCCTGAAAAATAGAATCGGGAAGTTCTTGCCCCCCCACCCCCGTGTCAGTAATCACATAAAGAGGAGTTGGTTTTTCTTTCAGTTTTTTTTCCTTTTTCTTTCATTTTGTCCTCTTATTATCTTTGCATGTTTTGCATAGGTTAACACATCACCAAATGCACAGATGCAGTATGTGACCAAATGTTTGCGGACGTAATCAGCCAGGTGTGGGTGCATGTTTTGCAAAGAGACACTTTTCAAATGCTGCCAATAAAGTTCTACACCTGAATCATTATCAACCTTAGTTAAACCAGAATGGCTATCAAAACCCCTTGTAACCTGGTTCTATTAAGCTTCCACACCTTCATCTTTACCATGTTTTGTGGTTTGGATCATCCTGTGTAAGTAAGTAAGTAAGTAAGTAAGTAAGTTTAATCATAGGATATTGTTCACTGACAATGTTTCATAATCTTCAGATTTATTGACTGTACTGATGGTGAGTGTGGAGTGGATATGTGTGCATATCTACTTAACTTCCTTGGCGCCCCAGGGTGGCTGCTCCTGGGTACCCCACTCCTTCACTTTGGGTTTGGCATCAGTGGGTAGAGGGGTGGAGACGAGCGGAGGCGGGGTGACGTCAGCCGCAGCTCCTCAGCCTGGAGGTGTTCTGTGGTGTCAGGATATATGGGCTGAATGGCGGGGGGACATGGAGGAGGAGCAGAAACACGGCCCCCTGCCTTCACATCAGACTCGTCATGCACCATAAAAGAGACAGAACACAAATTAGTCAAATCCTTTTTTTTTTTTACCATGGTCAATTTTTCAGATTTATCATTAGATTTAGATTTTACTATCACAAGGTCCAAGTCAGCCTGTTGCTCTTTTTTTTCCCCATCTGAAGCCATAATGCAACTGTGAGCTAGAGAATACAATTACAATGCAAAAAGTCAAATATAAGTCAAAAGAAATAAACTAATGCTACCTTCAGGCATCCCCCCCCCCAAAAAAAAATAAAATTTTCTTGCTCTGCTGGCAGATAATTTTACTTAAAATAAGCAAAAAATTCTGGCAATAGATATTAGTTAAAAAAAATCTGCCAATAAAGTAAGATTAAATTGCTTAACACAGTAAACTATCAAAGCAAGCAAAAATCCCATAGAAAACTGCCCAACAAAGAAATTACTGACAAAACTATCTTTGAGATAAAATAAGCATCTAATACATTTCATCTTACCAAAATCCCCAGTTCAGTGTGACCTTATTACTACCTTCAGCACAAACACAAGTTAGTCCTCTCACACACACATACACACACATTAGTAAACAATCCCAAAGCCACTTATAATAAACAGATCTGGCAACCAAAGGTTTTCACCGTCATTCATTTTCCGCCGCCTTGAAAACATTCATTTTTGCCATCTTTCCCACTTACCGAGCACCATCTTCACCTTTCCCATGCATATTTTTGACGTCTTCTTTTAAAACAAAAATCTCATTCTCATCCTTTCGAGTTTCACAACAGCCCGACACGCATTGTCTATTCCTCCCTCGTCGCAAGATCTCGCTCTCTTCCTGCCTCTCGTGATCTCTGCCTCTGCTATAGCAGTTACCCATTTTCATCAAAAAAAAATGTAAAGATGTTATTTATTAAAAACACACACACATGGGACTTCCGGGAAGATGGCGGAGAGACATAACACTTAAACAAAGAGCTCTCCCTAGCCGGATTAAAAATCATCGGTAAATGGCCAACTCGACATAAACGAATCAATAAACTAAGGGATGAAAACACGAAGGAACCGGGCACAAGGACAAAAACAGGGTAAAATTGAAGAATTCCTCTCCAACAACGCAGGAAAAACCGCTGTACGCAAAGCCCAAAAAAACGAGATGTCCACAGCAGTGAAAATGGAGGACGCCAGACTCGACAACATGAACGCTGGCATCGCCAGTTTGGGTGAAGAGTTGAGAGAATTCAAGCGACAGCTACAACAGGATTTAGCGGCTCTTAAGGAGGAACTGAAAAAAGAAATTAAGGAGGAAATCATGGACCTCCGAAGAGAAATGGAGCGTAAATTAACGGAAAACATGGAGGAGCTGCGCTCCCAGCGGGCGTGTATGACAGAAGCGCAGACCCGAATTTCGGAACTAGAAGATTGGAAAAGCGAGGCAAACGAACAACTACAGACCCTGACGACGCAAACGCAGAGGATGCAGGAGAAAATAAACGACTTGGAGAGCAGATCCCGACGAAGCAATATGCGCATCTTTGGAATTCCGGAGGGCATTGAAGGCAACTCGATGACAAAATTCATGGATCAGTTCTTAAAAAAAGAACTGGAAATACCCGGAGAAACGGATCTGCAGATTCAACGGGCGCACAGAACACCGGCACAGAACCCGAAAACAAACTCTCCACCCAGGTCAGTTGTGGTAAACTTTGTGAAATATGACATAAAGGAAAGAATCCTGACGCAAGCATGGAAAAAAAAGATACGAATCGGCGACAAACAGGTATTTTTTGACCATGACTACCCGACAGAAATCGTGCAGCAGCGGAAGAAATATGCCAATATTAAAAAAAAACGCTGAAAGAGAAAAAAATTAGATTCCAAACGCCGCTAACGAAAATGAGGATTCATTGGGAGGAAGGCACAAGAACCTACAACACGGCCGAAGAGGCAGCGCGGGATATGATGGAGCGGGGCCTTGAGGTGAGCGTGCCGAAGGAGACGGCTGGAGCAGCGGCGGCCCTGAACGCACCACGACAGACGGAGTGGAGACGAGTGAACGGCGGAAGAAGGGGGAGAGACGTAGAGCAGCGGGCCCAGGACAAGCTACAAGGCTTTCAACTGAAAGCCTAGATCATAACAAAGATTAAGAAAGGCACAGAAGAAATGAAGGCCAAGAAGACAAGGTAAAAGAGAAACAGACGGCTAGGAGAGGTTTAAGTGATATTTGTTGGACATTTCTAGACTTATGACTATTACTTTGATAGTAATTAGAAGTCTAGGGAGGGCCCTTCACTCTGTGAAGACAAACCCCCCACCCACCAACAGGGACCAGTGGGCAGAAGAAAGGCCCAAAGTACGGAGGTCGAGTTTTTTTAATGTGTTTTTATATAAATATGTGTTATTTTTGTTGTTAAAGGGGCTAGGAGCACAAGTTAAAAAAATGGAAAAACATGAATATGGGTAAAAATCTTAAGATAATGACACTAAACGTGAATGGTCTGAACTCACCTGTTAAAAGGGAAAGAATAATAAGAAAATTCAAGAAGGAAAAAGCTGAAATTATATTTATGCAAGAGACACATTTGAGCAAGGCAGAACATGTGAAACTAAAGAGATTTGGCTATAAGAACTCCTACTACAGTTCATTTAAGGGAGGAGCAAAAAGGGGGGTTATGATACTAATCTCAAACAAAATACAATTTGAAAGTGAACAGGAAATCCAGGATAAAGAAGGCAGGTATGTAATAATAAAGGGAAGAATAGATGGTATGCAGATTACATTAGTGAACATCTATGCCCCACCAGAAAGTGACAAGGGTTTTTTTCAACATCTGTTTGATCTCATAGCAACACACAGTGAAGGAGTCCTAATTTGTGGAGGAGACTTAAATGCTGTCATGGATCATGAAGTTGACACAACAAGTGTTAAGAAGACAAAAAAACATGTAACAAAGTTCATAAGAACCTCACTGGCAGAAATGGGTATGGTAGACATATGGAGGGACCTACACCCACTCGAAAAAGACTATACACATTATTCAGCAGCCCATAAAGTACACTCTAGAATAGATTACTTCCTTATGAATGAAGGTGACAGACACAGGGTGAGAAATTGTTGGATTGGAGGGGCAGAAATATCAGATCATAATCCTATATACATGGAAATATATTTAAACAATAGAAAACGACAAACAACATGGAAACTTAACATAGGACTGTTAAATGATGAGAAAATGAAAGAAAGAATAAAAATAAACATAAACGAATATATCCAAGAGAATGACAATGAAGAAGTGGACCCAACAATACTATGGGACGCACTAAAAGCCGTGTTAAGGGGTAAATTAATTGTTGAAACAGGAAAAGCAAATAAGACTAAGCTGGAAGCGTATGAACAAAGATGTGAGAGACTAAGGGAATTAGAACGTAAACATCAAAGCACAAATGATCCAAAAATATATCAAGAAATTAAAGAAGAAAAAACAAAGATAAAAGAAACACAAATGGATGAAATTGAAAGGAAAAATAGATATCTAAAGCAAAAATATTATGAAACGGGGCCAAAAGCCACAAAACTGCTGGCAAAACGGTTAAGAAAACAACAAACAATGAATAATGTATACAAGATTAAAGACCCCACCACAAATAAAACCACAGTTAACCCAGAAAACATCGAAGAAATTTTCCATAATTTCTACCAAGAACTATACTCGCAACCTGAAGAAACAAATACTAAAGATATCAAAAAATTTCTAGACACATTGGACTTGCCATCAATAGGAAATCAACAAAATGAAAAACTAACAGCAGAAATAACAACACAAGAGATCAGAGATGTGATTAAGTCACTTAAAAACGGTAAATCACCAGGTAGTGATGGATACCCATCTGAGTTTTATAAACTGTTTATAGAAGAACTCATGCCACAACTCCTAAAGTCATTTAATTGGACGCTGAACAACAACAAAATACCTCCAACATGGAACGAAGCAATCATTTCAGTTATTTTAAAACCAGGGAAAGATAAAGAACAATGCGGAAACTATAGACCAATCTCTTTATTAAATGTAGATTATAAAATATACACAACAATTATATGTAAACGAATAAAGACATTCTTGACGGAATTGATAGAAGATGATCAAACTGGATTCATAGAGGGACGCCAAACACATGACAATATCAGGAGAACAATACATATAATTAACCAAATACATAAAGAAAAGAAAAGCGCAGTAATAATGAGTTTAGACGCAGAAAAAGCATTTGACAGGGTTAACTGGAAATTCCTATATAGTGTACTGGAGCGCTTTGGATTTAACGAAAAATCAGTACAATGCATAAGGACGCTATATCAAGAACCTGTGGCAAGAATCAAGATAAACGGTAGCTTAACAGACAAAGTAAATATACAAAGATCAACTAGGCAGGGATGCTGCTTATCGCCCACCTTGTTTGCTCTGTTCATAGAGCCACTGGCTCAAGCGATAGGACAAAATAAGAAATTAAAAGGTGTAACAATAAAGGGGGCGGAACACAAGATTGGGCTATTTGCAGACGATATTATAGTTTACCTTGAACAACCAGATAAATCAATAATGGAAATGATGAACTTGATAGAAAATTTTGGAAAATTATCAGGATACAAGATAAACATAACAAAAACACAAGTACTGACATTCCACTATAACCCTCTAAACCAGATAACTGATAAGATCAAACTAAACTGGAAGCAAAAAGAAATAAAATACCTTGGAGTGAACATACCTAAAGACCTAAGCAAAATATATAAAGCAAACTATGATAGGTTGGAACAAGAAATAAAAAAAGATATTGATAGATGGTCAATCTTAAATATGGATCTGAATTCAAAAATTGAGACAGTCAAAATCAGCATACAACCTAGATTACTTTACCTCTTCCAGGCTATACCAACAGAGATTCCAGATGCCCAATTCTCAAAGTGGGACAGGATGATATCGAGATTTGTTTGGGGAGGTAAAAAACCAAGAGTGAAATATAAAACCCTCCAATTACCAAAAGAGAAAGGAGGCATGGGCCTACCGAGTCTAAAGGAATATTACTACTCAGCACAAATAAGATATATCATATGTTGGTGCGACGAGGGATATGAGGCAAAATGGAAAGAAATGGAAAAGGAAATTGAGGGACTCCCAGTACAAAGCATAATAGGGGATAAAGATGCATATAAGCAAATCAAACAAATAGACCCAATCACTAAATTTACTTTAGAACTGTGGTATAAAATAGTACAAAAATATAATATAAGGGAAGACATAAAACTATTGAAATGGGTAGCATTTGACAGTCAGTTTGAACCGGCAAAACAAGATAGGGGATACAAAAATCTGGTGAACAAGGGAATCACAGCATGGGGCAATATCGGAAAAAAAGATCTCGGGAGCTTTGTAAATATCAGGAGAAAATTTAAATTAGAAAGATCGGAATTTTTCAGATATCTGCAGATGAGAGATTACTATATGAAGAAGATTAGGCATAACCTCCAAACAGATGTGAACGAGATTATACAACTTATTTTAAGCTCATATGCAGGAAATAAAATAAGAATTATTTCAAAACTATATCAGAAACTTATGACAAACAATCATACAAGTAACTATATAAAGGAGAAATGGGAGAAAGAGCTCAATTTAAACATAACAGAAGAAAGCTGGCAGGAAATATGGAAAACACAACACACATCAACAAATTCAAGGGCATGGAGGGAATTTGGATGGAAAAACCTGATTCGCTTTTTCATTACACCACAGATTCAAGGAAAATATACAAATACCCAATCTTTATGCTGGAGGGGATGTGGGGCTCAAAATGCAGACCACTCACATATGTTTTGGAAATGCTACAAAATATCATCATTTTGGAAATCTATGCATGTGACAATACAGAGGATATTAGGATATAATATACCAATGAACTGTAACCTGATGTACTTATGTGATCTTAAAAAAGACAGTGTTATACAGGCTGAGGACAGATATCTAGTTAAAATCTTGTTGATTGCATGTAAAAAAACTATCACAAAAAAATGGCTATCAGAAGTTCTTCCTGACCAAGAACAATGGACTGACATTGTTGAGGACATACGTATGATGGAAAAACTAACATATCGACGAAGAATGCAAGAAGGAATATGGGAGAAAAAATGGCGGAAATGGACACACTACAAAGTGCAACAACGAGGCAGAAATTGAAAGAATAACCAAAGACACTGAAAAAAACAGAAGAATTAAGAGATGGAAACTAAAAACTTGATGCTCCAACATTTGTCCCCCCCCCCCTTTTATTTTTTATTTTTTTTTTATTTTTTATTTTTATTTTGTTTATTTTTTTTTATTTTTCCCTACCCTAACCCCTTTGTTTTTTAAATGTAGAATGTGATCTGAATGCATTATATATGATGAAAAATGAATAAAAATCTAAGTTACAAAAAAAAAACACACACACATGAACACGCAAACGACCAGACAAACTGCAGTTATTTATTTTAATTTATTATTTTATCTTAGTCTAAAGGTTATTTCATTCTATTTTTAGCTTATTTTGAGTTAGCTGTTATGGTATTTTTGTTACTGTTAAAGTTATTCCTTATTATTTTAAGGCTATTTCTTAATATAACTATTTTTTTGTATTTTTTTCTGTATATATATTTTTTCTAGTTTATTTCAGCCGTTAATATCACTTCGCAGTGCTGTAACTTTCCGCGCTGATATCGCTCTACGGTGTGCACTCCACCCTGATATCACTGTGCGGGTACTGTACCTTCCACCGCTGATACCACTCCGCGGTCTGCACTCCACACCGATATCACTCTGCGGTACTGTGTATCCTCTCCGTACATCTATTTCCCGATTTTGGACTCAAACTAAAATCCAGTAAAAATGCATTTATTACTGAGCGGTTCCGTTTAACTGCGGTACTTTTCCTGACCGGGCTCGAACTGACGGTACCAAAATCTATGCATAATCCCACGACCGGACTGGAACTGACCGCGCCAGACGTCTAAACCATTAATAAATATTATTTAATATTATATTAATATTAATAAATAATTAAATGTACTCACTTCAATCCGCCTCAGTTCTGCTCAGTCACCCTCTCTGCCCCGGCGCTCCAGACTGCCTCTACTGTCGCCTCACTTCAGACAAACTGCTCCAATTGGGATGCGGGCGGGAGGTCTTATCAGCTGTCAGTATACTAACTGTGAGACCGGTCCAAAGCGCCGCAGGTGTGGAGAAAGATTTCTGGAGTCCCTGTTCGGTGCGTCAAATATGTTGGATAAATCTCTTCGACCAGTAGCCAAAGAATCAGGCAGGATTAAAGTTTCAGTAAATCTAATTTGCACTGATCAGTGGAGAACAATAAGTGATAGAATTGCCAATGGAAATTGTTCTGAAATCACATCCACAACTTTCAGTCTTTAAGCATCCTGTTATCTCAAAACTGTCCATGAGAGAATATCTGGTTCAGTATGGTTCTTTCAAACTGTCTCCCTTCTTAAACATAATCATAACAGCACAAAACATTTGCATGAGAACAACTAGATAAATGCCCAGCTGGTTGTCCTTGTACATTGTGACTCAGACTCTGAGGTACCAAAGATAAAGAATACAAAATTATTCTATCAACCCCTTCCTAGCCACTTTACAAGTAAATACAACTCTTCACTGGCTGCTAGCTCTAAGCCCTCAGTGACAACAAAGGAGGAGGATTGCCATGTTCTAAAGCACTCAGCCTGGTCATCAAATTTGTGAGCCCAGTGGTTACCGGCTCTCTGCGAGTGAGATACTTTGCAAAGTCTATCATGTTAGCAGCTGGAGTAATCGGAGAATCCTATGTGCTTTTTCTTGGAGAATCATCTGGATAGTTTGCACGCTTGAATGAAGGGTAGCCCTGCTTTATTAACGATGGAGTCTCTTTGATGAGGAGAGGAGGAGGCATTTTGGGGTGTGTGTGGCTGGTTTGATGTTGACCTGAGTCTGCTGTTCCAGGCATGCCTCTGTTCGCTGTCTCACCGACTGTGGTGAGATTCCACTCCTCGTACTGCACAAATCCGCATTCTGACCCTGCAGTAGTTTCTAAAATGTCAGCCTCTGCGATGGTGGCAGAAGCTGCTTTTTCCAGTTCCAGTGCTTCTAGGTCTGCCTCTGATGTAGCTTTTTCCAAATCTAATTTGGCTTTCTGTTTTTTCAGTTCCAACTCCCTTTGAGCAAATGTGACCCTGGCAAGGGCAGTGTCAGCTTTAGCTCTTGCTTTAGCAGCGGCACTGGCCAGTGACTGCTTAGAAGAGGAGGTATGCTTGGAGCTGGATACCGTTCACACCTTGTCATCCGTGTCTGCTTTTTCAGCATCCATAACCGTGCTGATGAATCCCTCTTACAATATGGCTTTTCACTGTACTGTTCTCTTCATGTGTTATACTCCCGGAGTGTTACCATAAATAAACAACCAGCCAAACTCTTTTTCCAAGAGCCAGGAAGCGAGCATACTTGCTCTTTTAATGACTTCTTTACAATCAAGTAAGTCGAGATGATAACATGGAATCAGAGTGAAGCTGTAACAGAAATACAAAAAAGTGTGCTTAGTTAACCACCGTGAAACAGGTAAGTGTATAGCATTAGCTTCTACTGTGCAAACGTCAAGCTACACATTGTCCACAAAGAATCATTTACAGTGGGGCAAAAAAGTATTTAGTCAGCCACCAATTGTGCAAGTTCTCCCACTTAAAAGATGAGAGAGGTCTCCAATTTTCATCATAGGTAAACCTCAACTATGAGAGACAAAATGAGAAAAAAAAAATCCACAAAATCACATTGAAGGATTTTTAATGAATTAATTGGTAAATTCCTCAGTAAAATAAGTATTTGGTCACCTACAAACAAGCAAGATTTCTGGCTCTAACAGACCTGTAACTTCTTCTTTAAGAGGCTCCTCTGTCCTCCACTCGCTACCTGTATTAATGGCACCTGTTTGAACTCGTTATCAGTATAAAAGACACCTGTCCACAACCTCAAACAGTCAGACTCCAAACTCCACTATGGCCAAGACCAAAGAGCTGTCAAAGGACACCAGAAACAAAATTGGTGACCTGCACCAGGCTGGGAAGACTGAATCTGCAATAGGTAAGCAGCTTGGTGTGAAGAAATCAACTGTGGGAGCAATTATTAGAAAATGGAAGACATACAAGACCACTGATAATCTCCCTCGATCTGGGGCTCCACGCAAGATCTCACCCGGTGGGGTCAAAATTATCACGAGAACAGTGAGCAAAAATCCCAGAACCACATGGGGGTACCTAGTGAATGACCTGCAGAGAGCTGGGACCAAAGTAACAAAGGCTAAATCAGAAACACACTACACCGCCAGGGACTCAAATCTTGCAGTGCCAGACGTGTCCCCCTGCTTAAGCCAGTACATGTCCAGGCCCGTCTGAAGTTTGCTAGAGAGCATTTGGATGATCCAGAAGAGGATTGGGAGAATGTCATATGGTCAGATGAAACCAAAATAGAACTTTTTGGTAAAAACTCAACTTGTCGTGTTTGGAGGAGAAAGAACACCATACCTACTGTGAAGCATGGGGGTGGAAACATCATACTTTGGGGCTGTTTTTCTGCAAAGGGACCAGGACGACTGATCCGTGTAAAGGAAAGAATGAATGGGGCCATGTATCGTGAGATTTTGAGTGAAAATCTCCTTCCATCAGCAAGGGCGTTGAAGATGAAACGTGGCTGGGTCTTTCAGCATAACAATGATCCCAAACACACCGCCCGGGCAACGAAGGAGTGGCTTTGTAAGGAGCCTTTCAAGGTCCTGGAGTGGCCTAGCCAGTCTCCAGATCTCAATCCCATAGAAAATCTTTGGAGGGAGTTGAAAGTCTGTGTTGCCCAGCGACAGCCCCAAAACATCACTGCTCTAGAGGAGATCTGCACGGAGGAATGGGCCAAAATACCAGCAACAGTGTGTGAAAACCTTGTGAAGACTTACAGAAAACGTTTGATCTCTGTCATTGCCAACAAAGGGTATATAACAAAGTATTGAGATGAACTTTTGTTATTAACCAAATACTTATTTTACCGAGGAATTTACCAATTAATTCATTAAAAATCCTTCAATGTGATTTTCTGGATTTTTTTTTCTTATTTTGTCTCCCATAGTTGAGGTATACCTATGATGAAAATTGGAGACCTCTCTCATCTTTTAAGTGGGAGAACTTGCACAATTGGTGGCTGACTAAATACTTTTTTACCCCACTGTACATAATCTCCAGAATGTATTAAGAACATAAACAACTTACAGCCATTGTTTTCTGTGGGACTCAAACCAAGGATGAAAGTGGCTTCATAACAAAAATCATCAGATGTGGCCATGCCGTTTGCAACACATGTCTACCTACTTCCCGTTTCCTGCTTCCTGTTCTCCAGGACTTATAAAACAGTGGCTCAAAATGACGACAATTTAACAACCTTTGTCAATCCACCTTAATTCAGGGGGTGCCGCTGTCGGAACGATTATGGGCGGAGCTTCCGGTTTTGGCTGACGTAGTGTTAAATCAGTAAGAGTGGAGTAGCAGGGACATTTAAAATAGTGTTTTTAAAAGTTTTTCAAATTCATTTTAATGTATAGTCCACATACATGTTTTGCACTCAAGTGGCAGTTAATTTCAGCTCTTCTAGTTTTTTTTTTTTTTTTTTAATGTTTTGGCATAGTTCTGGTACTTGCTGGTGTTCATGGTTGTGCCATAGACTGGATAAATGGAGGCTTCTCACCACACGGTGACAGATGACATTCAAGCACGATGTTGTGGCGTACATCTGCTCTAAGGTAAATTTGATTATGTCCAACATATCTTAACAAAATGCAGCCGACTTTATTGCGGTGGAGACGTGCTGGTCGGAATGCCCAACACGTCATTATGAGTACAGGCAATGAGAAATTATAAATCATGACTCTTTGTTTCATAGTGCAAGTCCCGGGAAAACTCCATGAGTGCCTGATATCATTGGAAAGCTTCGAAATCGTACTTTCTAAAAATACTTATGTTTTTGCGGAAGACGTAACTCCCGACCAATCAAACACGAGTTTTCAACCTAGCTAAAATATATACAAATTGTAGCGCCCATAATGGTAACATTATGTAGCTCACATATTTCACTGCACAGACCCAAGCATAGAAGGACTTTAAGCTTGCGGTGTGTATTGACATCACGCCTCAGATGGACAATGAGTCTGGACCACCTGCGGACTTGGGAGGAAGTCAGAAGATCTGGAGCGAGAGCCTGAAGGGACTGTCTGACCTCCTGGGGTCAGACAGAAGAGCCAAGAAGACTTTGAAGTGATTAAGTGTAAATAGAAGGATTTGACTTGATTGTGTGATTCTGTGTTTGACGTGTGGGTATAAATGTATGTGGGTTTACCGCAGCTCTTCCTCTTTTTTCCTGACTGAGAGAGAGAGAGCTGGGGACTTGAGATGAATAAACCATACTGAGAAATTATCCAGTCTCATCATTTCATGATCCCCACATTGGTGACCAAGACGTACGATGCCGGGAGAATGTTACCCTGACCCGGATTCACCGGAGACCGACCGCACGAGCACAGGCTCGATTAAGCTCCCCGAGTTCTGGCAAGACGACCCGCACTCATGGTTCCAACACGCGGAATCGCAGTTCGTGCTTGGGGGAATATCAGCAGATGACACCAAGTTTCATAATGTCATCGCAAGACTCAACAGCCGCACAGCTAGATGTGTGTGGAGCCTGGTGCAGCAGCCGCCCGCTGCTGGCAAGTACAACACACTAAAAGCCGCCCTCATCGAGAGTTTTGTGCCATCAGCCGAGGTGAGGGCCAGGCAGCTTCTGGACCTGTGCGACAGAGGAGGACGCAGAGCGACCGACCTCATGGAGGACATGCTGCAGCTGATCGGGACAGACAACGATGCGTTTCTGTTCAAACACATCTTCTTGAGGACCCTCCCAGCACACATGAGAGGTACCCTGTCTGGCATGAGGTGTGTGAGCCAGCAAGACTTCCACGCGCTGGCCAGAGAAGCGCAGCGGCTCCTCAACGCCTGCGACGAGCAGGAGGCTTCCGTGGCAGCAGCAGACCTCGGTTCGGTGGCCGGAGGCAGTGAGGAGCCGGAGGCAGCAGGAGCAACCCCAGCGACGACGGCAGCAGCACGGTCCCGAGGCAGAGGAGGGGACGGCCTCTGTTTTTACCATCGACGCTTCGCTGAGAAGGCGCACAGATGCATCCCGCCGTGCAGTTTCAAGAAACAGGGAAACGCCCGGGCCGGGGGTCATTAGCAGCTTCGACTCTCGGTGAACAGAACAAGCTGCTTCATCTAACAGACGCGGGCTCCGGGCGGCAATTCCTCGTGGACACCGGAGCCCAGAGGAGTTTCATCACCGCGACCTATGCGGATCATGTGGTGGGGCCCCACGGAGACGGAGCAACGGCGGCGAACGGCTCGTCGATCAAAACGTTCGGGGAAAGGACTCTACGCCTGTCCTTGCACGACCGCACCTATGAATGGACCTTCGTAGTAGCGGCGGTGAGTTTCAACATGTTAGGCGCTGACTTTTTGTGCTCACATGGCTTGTTAGTGGATCTGGTTAACAGACGCCTAGTAAATGCACTCTCCTTTTGTTCTATCCCTTGTGCAGCTCGAGTGTCCCCGCCGCCAGTACAGACCAACGTCGCCACAGCAGGCGGTAAGTTTCACACTCTTCTAACCCAGTTCCCAGCACTCACAGTTCTCACGTTTTCAGCTAAGGTTGCGAAGCACGGGGTGGAACACTTTATCACCACAAGTGGCCCACCAGTTTTTGCGAAAGCTCGGCGCTTGGATGCAGCTAAGCTCTCCATTGCGCGCGAGGAGTTCGCCAACCTGGAAAGGTTGGGCATAATTCGCCGCTCGAAGAACGCCTGGGCCTCCCCGCTGCATATGGTGCCTAAGGCTGACGGCTCGTGGAGACCTTGTGGTGATTACCGCAGGTTAAACAATGCCACAGCGCAGGACCGCTACCCAATTCCGCATATCCAGGATTTTTCAGTGCACTTAGCGAAGGCGCGCATTTTTTCTAAAATAGACCTGGTCCGCGGTTATCATCAGGTCCCGGTTCGACCAGAGGACATTCCCAAAACAGCGGTAATAACCCCGTTCGGACTTTTTGAATTTTTACGCATGCCTTTTGGCCTTAAAGGCGCCGCGCAAACTTTCCAACGAATGATGGATGCCGTGTTGCGCGACCTCCCTTTCGTTTTTGTCTACTTGGACGATATTTTAGTCGCCAGTGCTTCCGAGGAGGAATACGAAAAACACCTCACCACGGTTTTTCAGAGGTTGGGAACACACGGGTTGATAATCAACCCAGCCAAGTGCCATTTTGGTGTAGCGCAAATCGATTTTTTAGGACACCGCGTCTCCCCAGAGGGAGCAATCCCTCTGCCGGCCAAAGTACGTGCAGTGGCGGAGTTTCCCCAGCCACAAACGGTCAAAGCGTTGCAAGAGTTTTTAGGAATGGTAAATTTTTATAACTGTTTCATACCCCACGCAGCACAGCTTATGCAACTGTTATACGCCGCGCTTAAAAAGCAGAAGCCCTCCAATGCGATCGAGTGGTCCCCGGAGCGGGAGCGCGTATTCACAGAGGTTAAAAAAGCACTGGCAGACGCAGCGTTGCTGGCTCACCCAGACCCATCAGCCCGCATAGCGCTAACCACCGACGCGTCAGATGTGGCCATAGGGGCCGTTGTAGAGCAGCAAGTCGCCAGGGTTTGGCAACCGCTCACTTTTTTCAGCAGGTCCTTGTGCGATGCGGAGCGGAAATACAGCGCGTTTGACAGGGAGCTGCTAGCGCTCCACCTGGCCATTTGCCATTTCCAGTTCTGGCTGGAGGGGCGATGTTTCACCGCGTTTGTCGACCACAAACCGCTCACTTTTGTAATGTCCAAAATTTCAGAACCGTGGTCAGGACGGCAGCAGAGACAGCTGGCCGCAATTTCGGAATTTACCACCGATATTCAGCACGTAGCCGGTAAACTCAACGTAGTAGCGGACTGTCTCTCATGCGCGGTAACAGCGCCTGTCCGCGTGGAAGCGGGTTGTACTACCGCAGACGCGGGGCGGGGTAACAGCGCGGATGCGCACGCGGCCCCTGTTCACGTGGGGATAGATTATGCAGCCATGGCAGCGGAGCAGAGCGGAGACGCAGACGTGCGCGCGCTCCTGTCTGGACCAACAGGGTTAAGGCTGGAGAGCAAAAGTTTACAAACCGGTTCACCCCCTCTAATCTGCAACGTATCCACCGGGCAACCGCACCCGGTGGTACCGGCCGTGTGGCGCCGTCGCGTTTTTGACGCGGTGCACTCCCTGGCGCACCCGGGAGTACGCGCTTCGGTGAAAATGGTAGCGGAGAAGTTTGTTTGGCCGAGCCTGCGCAAGCACGTGAAAGAGTGGGCGAAAGCCTGCATGGCTTGCCAGCGGGCCAAAGTCCACAGGCACACGAGGGCCCCTTTAGAACCATTCCACATTCCGGCTAAGAGATTCGATCATGTGCACGTAGACCTAGTGGGCCCCCTGCCGCCGTCACAAGGGTTCACACATCTCTTGACAATGGTGGACCGAACCACACGTTGGCCGGAAGTGGTCCCGTTATCGTCGACCACAGCGGCAGAGGTGGCTCACGCATTTTTAACAGCCTGGGTAGCACGGTTCGGGGTTCCGTCGGATATTACGTCCGATAGGGGACCTCAATTTGTGTCGGAGCTGTGGTCAGCAATGGCCAGCAGCTTAGGAGCGGCAGTCCACCGCACTACCGCTTATCACCCCCAGGCCAACGGTTTATGCGAGCGTTTTCACAGGTCTTTGAAGGCAGCCCTCAGAGCGTCGCTCACGGATGCAGATTGGGTAAACAAACTACCATGGGTTTTATTGGGGTTGCGTTCGGCACCCAAAGAGGACTTAGATGCCTCACCCGCAGAATTGGTTTTTGCGCAACCTCTCAGGCTGCCCGGCGAGTTCCTACCAGCCCATGCGGCACCAGGGCGCCCCCCCGGTGCGGGGACCTCTGATTGGCACGGGAGCAGAAATGCTCCCGGGCCCCGCTCATCACACTTTTCCGCGTGTTTTTGTTCCCAAGGCTTTACAAAACGCTGAATTTGTTTTTGTCAGGCACGACGCTCAGTGACACAGTCTCCGCCCACCATATGACGGTCCATTTCGAGTGCTGGAAACCGGGGAGAAATATTTTGTGCTAGATTTGGGGGGCAGGAAAGAAAAAAATCAGTATTGATAGATTAAAGCCTGCCTTTGTGTTGCACGACGAGTCTGTACGACCGGCGAGGGCGCCTCGACGCGGCAGACCACCCAGGGAACGGCCCCTGGAGCCCCTGCAGGGGACAAATAACCTTTCTCCCCCTCATTCCACAGATTCGCAGCAGGACGGCACAACACAGGCTGTGAAACCTGCGTACAGCAAGTTTGGGAGGAGGTTGAAGCCCAGACTACGGGCAGAGTGATGTGTGTTTCGATCAAACTGTGTAGGCCGTGCTGTAAATTCCGCAGGTGGGGGGTGACATATGCTGTATTGCCATTAGGATACGGTTATCGGGTGTGTCCATTCTTTGGTGTTTGGGGGGGAGTGATGTAGCGCCCATAATGGTAACATTATGTAGCTCACATATTTCACTGCAGAGACCCAAGCATAGAAGGACTTTAAGCTTGCGGTGTGTATTGACATCACGCCTTAGATGGACAATGAGTCTGGACCACCTGCAGACTTGGGAGGAAGTCAGAAGATCTGGAGCGAGAGCCTGAAGGGACTGACTGACCTCCTGGGGTCAGACAGAAGAGTAAAGAGGACTGTGAAGTGATTAAGTGTAAATAGAAGGATTTGACTTGATTGTGTGATTCTGTGTTTGATGTGTGGGTATAAATGTATGTGGGTTTACCGCAGCTCTTCCTCTTTTTTCCTGACTGAGAGAGAGAGAGAGCTGGGGACTTGAGATGAATAAACCATACTGAGAAATTATCCAGTCTCATCATTTCATGATCCCCACAAAATCGTCTTTTTCTGGGTCAGTTTTTGCGCACTTCCGACAAATATCATTTTGAAGGTCTTTCAATACAGAATATGGAAATAACATTACATCAGTTTTGAAAATGTCCTCAAAGTGACTCATTTTGCCAGCATGGGTCATTTGTTTACACCGTTAGAATTTTAGCAGCGACACTAACGGAGCTACTGTTTACAAGGCCACTTTTTAAGGTCATCTTCCCACCCCTCAACAGTCCTGGGAAGTGGTATGATTATATTACTGTTCTGAGGTGCAAGAGGCCGTGTTCCCACATTTCTGGTGCCGAAGTCATTGTTTTTTAACAAGGAAAAGTGTCCTGTTTCAGCGACAATCATATGCTCTAAACTAGTACCAGAAGTTGCTACCATAATTCACGCAAGGCATCATGGGGCCTAGGAATAAGGTGGATTGAACACACATAAACATAATTCAGGGCAGAACAATGACCATCGGGTTCTTGGTCACCTCCCTGACTAAGACCCTTCTCCCCTAATCGCTCAGTTTAGATGGCCAGCCAGCTCTAGGAAGAGTCCTAGTGGTTCCAAACCTCTTCCATTTACGGATGATGGAGGCCATTGTGCTCACTGGGACCTTCAAAACAGCAGAAATTTTTCTGTTCCCTTTCCCAGATTTGTGCCTTGAGACAATCCTATCTCGGAGGTCTACAGACAATTCTTTTGACTTCATGCTTGGTTTGTGCTCTGACATGCACTGTCAGCTGTGGCACCTTATATAGACAGGTGTGTGTGGGGAGACTTGAATAACGAAACCGAATTGCCTTTAATTCCAGTTTATTTCAAGTAACCATTCCACTGTCTGCTCTCATTCCTGAGCAGCGAACAAAGAGGGTAAACACACCAAAGTTCTCCCTTTTAAACATTCTCACATCAAACCATTTCCCTCGCAGGGGAAATCACACATCTATATCAAAATCTCTTTATTCACATTCATTAACCTTTTATTTACATAACTCCCCCTTCTCTCCTCTCGAGCCTCAGCGGTCAGGAAGTCTTCTGTCCCCTGTCCTCCGCAGGGGGTCCAGGCTCTGTGGCTCCGCACCGTAGGGGGCTGGCTCTCCTTCATCGTGAGGTTAAATCACATATGCAGTGTCCAACATATACATGTCTCACAACACAGCCATAGTGTGTGCCTTTCCAAATCATGTCCAATCAACTGAATTTACCACAGGTGGACTCCAATTAAGCTGTAGAAATATCTCAAGGATGATCAGTGGAAACAGGATGCACCTGAGCTCAATTATGAGCTTCATGGCAAAGGTTGTGAATACTTATGTACATGTAAGTTCTTAGTTTTTTAGTTTTAATAAATTTGCAAAAATCTCAAAAAAAAAAAACTTTTTTCACATTGCCATTATGGGGTATCATGTGTAGAATTTTGAGGGAAAAAAATGAATTTAATCCATTTTGGAATATGGCTGTAACATAACAAAATGTGGAAAAAGTGAGCACTGTGAATGTTTTCAGGATGCACTGTAGGAGATGGATTATATTTTTCAGATTTAAACAATTTATGAATGTGCTGATAATTAAAAAAAACTACACAAAAATGGTCAGTTATTCAGAAATTTATTTTTTTAGCACAAAACAATTTGTAATATATCTCTAATACTTTTATTTCACAAGTGAAGCTATATATAAAGCTTGACAGTTTTTTTTCCACTGTTGTAGTATGAATTCATTAATGCCACATAATAGCCAGAGCTATGTATATATATACGTATATATATATATATATATATATATATATATATATATGGTTCCAAGGTTGTCATAGCCAGGAGCGGCACTGGGGTTAAGCTCCCAGTGCTCATAAAATGCTCCTTATGGCGTGCGTCTCGAAAAGCCTCTGACAACTAAGTCCAACTCCTAGCCTGCCCGTGTGGTTTAGTCTCTAAGCCCGGCGGAACTGCTTTTACTAATAGGAGAAGGGGCGAGGGCGGATCTCTGGCGCCTTAAAACCAGATGCTTCGGGTAGATGGTGGCTCGTCAACCTGGGAAGGTAGCCCATCTAGGGGAAGGTAAACCCTGATTTCAAACCTCCGCTGCCTTGCGGCATACCCGGTCATGGGAAAGGCTTCGGGAGTCAACCCTGAGGAAAAATCCGGAGTCGGAGCCCCTAAGGCAGTTCTATGTTGTGCTCAACATCGTTCTGGCAGCTCCTGCAACGGCGCTGGTGCCAAACTGTAGCAGCCCTGCTGTTCCTTTGGCCCCCAGCCAATAAGGTGATGTCCCGCCACAGCTTGCTTTCCTCATTGGGTGCATGGGGATGAGGAGAAATCCGAACAGCAGGCTGAGAACTTTCGCACCAGGCAAGACAATAAAACAAAAGAGACCAACTCTAAAACTGGGAACTTGGAACGTCCACACTATGATGACAGGACTCGCTACTAACCTCAAGGACATCAACGACACCAGGAAGACTGCCATCATCAATAATGAGCTGAAGAGACTGGGAGTGGATATCGCCACTCTCCAGGAAACACGGTTGGCTGATGCAGGCACACAGAGAGAAGGACTACACGTTCTACTGGCAGGGAAAGGGCAGTGACGAACACAGGGAACACGGAGTGGGCTTTGCAGTGAAGAACACCTTGCTGAAGATGGTGGAACCGAGCAGCACTGGCTCTGCTCGACTCCTCACCCTCCGCCTGAACACCACTCAAGGCCCAGTCACCCTTGTCAGTGTGTATGCCCCAACACTGACAGCCACACCAGAGGCAAAAGACGAGTTCTACGAGAATCTCACAACAACTGTCAGGATCGTCCCCAACTCTGAACAACTCATTCTCCTTGGAGACTTCAATGCCAGAGTGGGTGCTGACCACGACTCCTGGCCCTCCTGTCTTGGACCTTTTGGCGTGGGCAGAATGAATGACAACGGACAGCGGCTGCTCGAGTTCTGCACATATCACGATCTGTGCATCACAAACTCGTTCTTCAAGACCAAGCCCCAACACAAGGTTTCCTGGCAACATCCACGCTCAAAGCACTGGCACCAGCTGGACTTGATCCTGACCAGGCGTACCTCACTGAAGAACGTGCTAAGAACGTGCTAATCACCCGTTCGTTCCAGAGTGCAGATTGCGACACAGACCATTCATTGGTGTGTTGCAAGGTCAAGCTGCAGCTGAAGAAATTCCATCGTGCTAGACAACCTGGAAAGGCACGGATTGACACCAGCAAGATAGCTCAACCAGAACTTGTTGAGCAGTTTTCCTCCACCTTTGAGAAGGAACTTGGTGTACCACAAGAAGGAGAATCTGCAAAGCAGAAGTGGGAAGAGCTACGAAACACCATCCACCGCACAGCCTTGGCTACCTTTGGGAGGAAGACCTCGAAGTCACAGGACTGGTTTGATGCCAAGTTGACCGAGATGACCCCCGTCATTGAAGCCAAGCGCTCAGCACTTGCTGAGTACAAGAAGTACCCAAACGAGAAGAATCTCCAGATTCTCAGGGCTGCGAGAAGCAAAGTTCAGCAGACTGCTCGGCGCTGTGCCAACGAGTACTGGACTCAGCTCAGCCAAGACATTCAAACCGCTGCCATAACAGGGAACATCCGTGGTATGTACGATGGCATCAAGAAAGCACTTGGTCCGGCTCAGAGCAAGACCCCCTCAAATCCTCCACTGGGGAGATGATCACAGAAAAGAACAAGCAGATGGAGAGATGGGTGGAACACTACTCCGACCTCTACTCCAGACAGAACACCGTGACACCGTCAGCCCTTGATGCCATCGACTGCCTGCCATCCATGGACGAACTTGACGCCGAGCCAACCATCGACGAACTCAGCAAGGCCATTGATAGCTTGGCCGCTGGCAAGGCACCCGGCAACGACGGCATACTCCCCGACCTGATCAAGCACTGCAAGACCGCCCTACTGCTGCCATTGCATGACGTCCTCTGCCAGTGTTGGAAGGAAGGTGCCGTACCACAGGACATGAGGGACGCCAAGATCATCACCCTCTACAAAAACAAAGGGGAGAGAAGCGACTGCAACAACTACAGGGGCATCTCCCTCCTCAGCGTTGTTGGCAAAGTCTACGCACGAGTTGTTCTCGTTTGTCTACAGAAGCTTGCCGAACGCGTCTACCCCAAGTCTCAGTGTGGCTTCCGCGCTGAGCGATCGGCGGTAGACATGATATTCTCCATCCGCCAACTCCAGGAGAAATGCAGAGAACAGAACATGTCCCTGTACTTCGCCTTCATCGACCTCACCAAAGCGTTCGATCTGGTCAGCAGAGAGGGCCTTTTCAAGATCCTGCCAAAGATAGGATGCCCACCAAAGTTGCAAAGCCTCATTGAATCGTTTCACACCAACATGCAGGGGATAGTGCAGCACGATGGCAACGTCTCAGAGCCTTTCAACATATGCAGCGGAGTGAAACAGGGCTGTGTACTTGCACCAACCCTCTTTGGGATTTTCTTTGCTATGCTCCTGAGGCATGCCTTCAGTACAGCAACAGAGGGAATCTACCTGCACACAAGATCTGACGGCAGGCTTTTCAACCTCGCCCGCCTGAAAGCCAGAACCAAAGTACGCGAGGCTCTAATCAGAGACATGCTGTTCGCAGACGACGCTGCAGTCGCAACCCACACACAGCAGGAGCTTCAGACCCTGATGGACCGCTTCTCCCAGGCATGCAAGGACTTCGGGCTTACCATCAGCCTGAAGAAGACTAACGTCTTGGCGCAAGGCACAGAAGCACCACCAACCATCACCATCGACGACTACGAGCTGGAGGTCGTGAATCAGTTCACGTACCTGGGGTCCACGATCAGCAACAACCTCTCCCTTGATACAGAGATCAACAAGAGGATTGGAAAATCAGCCTTCACACTCGCTCGCCTCACCACACGAGTGTGGGAGAATCTCAAACTCTCTGTCAAGACGAAGATGGCAGTGTACAACGCCTGCGTCATCAGCACACTGCTCTATGGGAGTGAGACGTGGACAACATACGCCCGGCAGGAAAAGAGACTGAACTCCTTCCACTTGCGCTGCATTCGCCACATCCTGGACATATCCTGGCAGGACAAAGTGCCCAACACAGAAGTTCTGTCCCACGCCGGCCTTCCCTCCATGTTCACTCTACTCAGACAGCGCAGGCTCCGCTGGCTAGGCCACGTTCACCGTATGGAGGATGGCAGAATCCCCAAAGACGTCCTCTATGGAGAACTGGCAACTGGCAAGAGGGACGTTGGCCGCCCACAGCTGCGTTTTAGAGACGTCTGCAAGAGAGACATGAAGGCCCTGGAGATCAACACAGAGCGCTGGGAGGACCTTGCAACGGACCGCTCCAAGTGGAGAGGCACCCTGACCAGACAGCTCAAGGCGGGTGAAGAGAGACTGACTGCTGCTGCAGATGAAAAAAGGACCCGCAGGAAGAACTGCCACAGACCCAGCAGCACGGAGACCACCCACAAGTGCGACCTGTGTGACAGGGACTGCCATTCGCGCATCGGCCTGTTCAGCCACAGGCGGTGCTGTTCCAGCAGAGTAGACATTTAGGATTCTCTTCCATGGTCATCATAGACCGACGGAGGCCGACGACTATATATATATATATATATATATATATATATATATAAGCAGCATAATCTTTATTTCAAAGGTCAACTTGCTGTTGCAGCTCTCAGCCACTTCTATTTTAGTCGGAGATGGGCAAAATGGCTCTTTGGTTGGCAATGGCTGCAGACGCCTGATTTAGTGTGTATGCGGCCACTATAATCACTTTTGCAGCTTTAGTAATATTTTTTCAGACAAAATTAAGAAACTCAGCAATAATTTAAACCAAAGTAATGATGGTCTGATACACTATGTTACCTATTAGCAACAAGTTAGCATCGTCATTTAGCATTTGCCGTTTTATAACTAGAGAGAGATGGTGCTAACGTTACTTACCTCCAATTAAAACGAGGTTAGGGAACTAACCTCTCTGACACAGCCAGTGGAAAAAAGTGCCACATCCCTGGCAAACAGAAGTGTCACGAACGGCAACAGGACTCCAAGCGCAGACTGTGAGTTGGTAAATTTATTAACTAAAAGAGACATAACATACTAACACACGACAACGAAAAACACAGCTCAGGGGCTGGAGTGATAAATGCAAATAAACAAGAATGTGGGAAAGACAGAATAAACAATAACTTGACTTGACAAGCTGTCAAGGAGATTGCTGACGTGAGTCGTTGAAGATGCTGCTGCACCAGGGAAATGGTGCCCACGGCTTAAATAGGCCACCCCTGATTGCAAACACCTGCGGGGTCCTGAGTGGCTATAACTGCCAGCAGCCATGACAGCCCGTGAACAGAATTTGACAGTTGGAAGTGACGCGCGAGCTGTCACAGCGCCAGCAATGATCAAAACAAAAAACCAAAGAAGGAAATACAGACTCTAATAATGAATTAACCAAAAACAGAAACCAAATACAGACAACAAGGAGAACAGAATAATAAACAAACAGAAAAACACAATATAAACCTAATAACTAAGCACGGCCCCCACCTGTGCATCGGATTATGACAGAGCCCCCGCCCCTCAAGGGTTGGCGCCCAGACACCCCAGGGTACATCACAAAAAACAACCCCCCCTCCACAGAAGACCCCCCAATACAAAACGAAACCCAACATGACCCTATGACCAAAACAAGGGAAAATTGTGCATACCAGAGGAGGGTGGAGCTCACGACCAGGGGGAAACAGAACAGCCCGGAACACTGCGGCTGAGGCACACCCATATGCCAGAAAACCTGAGACAATTTCAGCCGGAGCACAGCGGGGTTTGACAGCTGAGGGCAAAGGACAAAACCTGGTCGGAGCTCAACGCACTCTCAACGGTAGACCAACTGAGGACGTGTACAAACCCAGATACAAAAATAAATCAAACCAAACCATACCTATGACATTAAAATAAATACTAATAAATAAGACAATAAAGAATTAAGCTAAGACCGAGACATAATGAAACTGAGGGTGTATATTCCAAAATGTGACAAAGAGAAAATAAAGCCAGACTAAAATGAAAATAACCATATTTTGAGATAATAACTCATAACAAATTAGCAAATAAATTACCTGAAATAATTACAGAAAGGAAAGAAACAAAAGAACAGAAAAACAATAAATAGCAAATCCCAATAAAGAAAAACTAACCGTTTGTAACTTAGTTAGAACACATTTCAAAAGCAAGGAGAGAAAAGAACTAAGCATAAACAAAAAAAGGACCCAGAAAAAAACATTGCATATAAAGGAAAACATACATAGCATGAAATGACCCCCCAAAAAAACAACTCACCCCGGGGGAAGGAGGGGGAATCCAGGCACGGAGGAACTGACAACAAAAGCACACAACCCATAAACTTCTTTTGGATTCTTTTGGTTTTCCATAAAGGAAAACCAAAAGAATCCACTCAAGACCCCCAACCCAGAACAATAGATGGCAAACGTTCAAGGGCCTCAGGGGAGAAGCCGAGGCAGCTCAGGCAGCCTACCAAAGTCCCAGAATCGCTGGCATCTATGCTGGAACACGTCAGGTGGTCTCCCCGTGACCCAGAACCACCCGAGCAGGAGGGGCAGACCATTGGGTGGCCTCCTGGCATCCCTAAGCCGGCGAGCCGCAACACACAACATGCAGCCCCGCCATCCCAGGGGGCAGCAGCCGAGCAAAATAGCACCCCCGGAGCACAGGAGCTGAGAGGTGGTGTTTACCTAAGATGAGTGGCCAACCAGCAGGAACCTCTCATGATGCACCTGCGGTGGCCCCGGGCCAGGGCATAGCTGCATCCACAGCGGCCCTGGGCTAGGTCATAGCTGCACCCACAGGGACCATAGACGGTGGGTCAGCAGCACCCTCAGGGACCACAGACAGTGGGAAGGCAGCATCCGTGGCAGCCTCGGTCCGAGGCGTCGCACCCATGGTGGCCTCGGGCTGAGGTGTCACACCCACGGTGGCCTCAGACTGAGGCGTCACATCCACTGAGACCTTGGATGGAGGGGGAGCAGCACCCATAGAGATCTCAGACGGAGGGGGAGCAGCACCCACGGAGATCTCGGACGGAGGGGAAGCAGCACCCACGGAGACCTCGGACAGAGGGGGAGCAGCACCCACGGAGACCTCAGACAGAGGGGGAGCAGCACCCATGGAAACCTCGACCGGAGGGGAAGCAGCACCCATGGATACTTCGTCCGGAGGGGAAGCAGCACCCACGGATACTTCGACTGGAGGGGGAGCAGCACCCACAGAGACCTCAACCGGAGGGGGAGCAGCACCCATGGAGACCTCGGTGATCCTAGATGATGGCTCAGACAAGGGAACACAGACAGAGACACACACCAGATCAGGGTCACTGGCAGCAGTGGAGCCCGGCGGGTGAAACTCAAGTGCGGCTGAAGGCAGCACCTGGTTCTCCCCACCAAGAGCCAGGCAAGATTCTTCGGGGCTACAAGAGGAAACTTGCCTGTGCTCGAGCTCCACCGCCATCCAGGACTCCGACGACTCCACCGTGGTGGTCCAGACCTCCAGCTGGACAGTTGGCGCTGATAGGACCCTGGGTGAGGCGATGGGCACTGGTGGACCTCCAGGCGTGGTGGCTAGTGCTGGTGGACCCTCCGACATGATGGCTGGAGCAGGAGGAACTCCAGCGCGGCGGGACGGAGCCAGGAAATGCCTCACCAATGGTATCGGGTCCAGCGATACTGAAACCAGGGGACTCACAGTCGGCTCAGGTTTCAGGCCACGGGGGGCACTCCTCTCCCGTCCGGGGTGCGGCTGCAAGGCTGACACTGGATCCTCTGGAACTACTGGCTTCCTCTTTGTCCAGCGGCTCCCTCCCAGGACTGGCGGACAAACAGGGAAAACAGGGGAGGACACAGGAGAGGCAGGTGAACATGAAGAAATGACTGCAGCAGCAGGCAAGGAAGGCTCAGCCAACATGGGTGATTGCTGCTGAGCCTTCCCGCCGCGAACAAGGCAAGACAGTTCATCTTCAGAGGTTATTAAATGAAAAGTTACTTGCCTGTGCTCCCTAGGTGTAGTGGTGGTTGCTGCAGATGGACTGAAAGACTCCTTCCTGCTGGCTGCGGGGGCCAAGGACACCAGCACAGATCCCAGCTGATCCGGCCCTGCAGGCATGACGACGGATGGGACAGGACATCCTCCCTCAACCTGGGCCTCAAGTTCAGGAAGAAGCCATGGCTTGTAATCCAGGAGCAGTTCCGCCTCTGCCGCTAAAACCCACTGCTGTTCCTCCTGCTCCCCCGTTGATGATACGGGCCACAATTCAGGAGGGGAATGCGGGACTGCTGCTGCTGGCAAGTGGTGAGAGGCTCGGGACTTCTGTGCCCGGGGCTGCTTCCTCGTTGGCGCCATTGTGGGTATGGAGGAGTTTTCCCCCAGCCCGTGGAGCATGGCCAATGAGTTGGCTATGAAGAGGAGAAGGTCAGAGAGTTCTGGATGGCTCCACAGGCTGGGGCATGCTTCTAGCACTTGTGCAGTTTCCACCAGATACTCCCGAAGCATCTTGGGAGTGTGGGAAGCACAAGCCTCAGACAAGAAGCGATGTAGAACATTGACCGTAATAACTTAATTTGACTTGACAAGCTGTCCAGGAGATTGCTGACGTGAGTCATTGAAGACGCTGTTGCACCAGCGAAATGGTGCCCACGGCTTAAATAGGCCACCCCTGATTGCAAACACCTGCGGGGTCCTGAGTGGCAATAATTGCTGGCAGCTATGACAGCCCGCAAACAGAATTTGACAGCCGAAAGTGATGCGTGAGCAGTCACAGCGCCAGCAACGATCAACACAAAACCAAAGAAGGAAATGCAGACTAATAATGAATTAACCAAAAACAGAAACCAAATACAGACAACAAGGAGAACAGAATATTAAACAAATAGAAAAAGATAAAATAAATCTAATAACTAAGCACGCCCCCTGCCCATGCATTGGATCATGCAAGAAGTAGATGCTATATTGTGGAGGAACAAAATAAGTTCAGGCGAGACACGGCGAGCTGAAGGTTTAAGAGTTTTATTCCTCCATCATCATTGAGATACACAGCAGCACTGTGTGCTGTGTGTGCACTGTTGTGAGTGAGCTCCTGAGGCATGTAAAGTCAGCTCTTTCATACAGTGATACAGACAGAGAATGCATGGCACATTAGCATATCAACTGTCATCTAATACACATTGGTCAGTACACATGATTAGCATGACATTGACTGGCTCGAGGACGCTTGCATACAGTCCCGTCTGACTGCTTCCTGTGGTTCCCTGTCCGCATATAAATTGTCCTCTGCTTCTTCCAGCCCTGCTGCTGGGTGTGAAGAAAGCTCCAGAACAATGTCCCAGAGGAATGTCTCCCTGCTGTGTTTAGTGTCACCACACCAGCGCCCCCCCCCCCCCATAGTTTGGCTTCAGCTCCGGTAGAACTCTCGGAGGGCATGTCAGTCCGTGGGGGGATGGGGGAGGGGTAGAAAGGGCAGTGTTCTCCGCTCAGAGTTCCAGCACGTTGAACGGCCGTGGATCATGGGCGCACGGGCCGGTGTGTTTCGTGCATAATGGAACCAGACTGCAATCGGTCGGCTTAGGGAGTGAGGTGCGGGAAAAGCTCTGTGCAGGAGGAGGTTGAGGGGGTGGGAATAAGCGAGTGCCGGCCCGGGACATGGTGTCTGGGCCACGCAAAAATTGCGTGTGGATCCGCGATGGTGAGGAACTTTTCCCGTTAAACGTGGCGGAGATCCACAGCGGCTGTGAAAAAAATTATATCTCTGACTTCTCTCATGTTTTGGTCCAGCGAGGATATGGGGAAGGTGAGCGGCCAAATTCCCCGAGGATGCGTAGTGGCTGTGATAAACTGAAGCTGTGTCAGGGACTCGGCAGTTTGGCTTTAGGTGCGGGAAACAGTCCTAAAGTCATCGGGGAAAGCAATCGGCTAAATTCCCGTTGTGCGCCGCGGCTGAGAAACCCATACAAAGTCCTGTGTGCAGGCTGCATGTCTGCTTCAGGCGCGTGAGCAGCCCTAAAGGTTCCAAGGGTGCCGATCGGCTGTTTTTCTCAGGCGTGTGCAGCGGCAGAGGACGATGTATCAGTCTGTGGAGCCGGTTTTGTCCCGTGCGTGGCTTCTGTGCGCGGAAGGTCCGTTGTCAAGAGGTGAGTCACGGTCAGGGAAATTGATGGAAATCAATGCAGTTGGCGCCGATGGTCTTCCCTGTTCAGGCTGTTTCTGTGCGTTCGCTCGTGTTGATCATGGTGCTGGAAAAAGATCAGGCGAGGGTCGCACCATGACGCATGCTGAGGCTTCCCGTCCGGGTCATCTCCGGGGTGTTCGCCTGGTGTTTCATTCTTCATCAAGGGTCACCAGTGTGGAGGAACAAAAGTTCAGGCGAGACACGGCGAGCTGAAGGTTTAAGAGTTTTATTCCTCCATCATCATTGAGATACACAGCAGCACTGTGTGCTGTGTGTGCACCGTTGTGAGTGAGCTCCTGAGGCATGTAAAGTCAACTCTTTTATACAGTGATACAGACAGAGAATGCATGGCACATTAGCATATCAATTGTCATCTAATACACATCGGTCAATACACATGATTAGCATGACATTGGTTGGCTCGAGGACGCATGCATACAGTCCCGTCTGACTGCTTCCTGTGGTTCCCTGTCCACATGTAAATTGTCCTCTGCTTCTTCCAGCCCTGCTGCTGGGCGTGAAGAAAGCTCCAGAACAATGTCCCAGAGGAATGTCTCCCTGCTGTGTTTAGTGTCACCACAATATGACCAAAACATTAGTTTGCAGCTAGCTGCTGTGCTGCCATTTTACCATACTTTCTCAGAATTCCATATCCGTATGGCAAACTGATAGGTACAGCTATTGGTTTAACATACTTTGTCAGAATCAGTTGCACTGCAACTATGGCACTAACATTATGTAATTGCTCACTTTTTGTCAGCTGGGCTACAGTATGCTATTGGCTATCTTCCGTGAGCTGTATCGAGTATTTTTTAACAGCAGGAAATACATATTATATACAGTATATAAATAGACACACACCGAAATCACACCACATTTCTGGATCAGCCAATCACACCCCACTCCTTTCCTGTTATACGCATGCGTCTTGCTTACTTTCTGTCACCTGTTTCCATCAGCTGTGTCATATGATGAAATTATGAACGGAAGCGTACTTCCTGTTACTACGCGTGCGTGCTCATGTGTAGTAACTCAGGGTATGGCCATTCTGATAAGTATGGTAAAATGTCAGAACAACTGCTCTGCATCAGTCCGTCTTTACTAAGGTGTTTTTATTTCCTTCTTAAGCTTGGCTGCAGCACTATGCAGAACACACACAGTGGATGTGAGTGAAGTGCACATGCATACAAAATCTGTGACCCTGTGTGATATTTGCTCTTTAAATGACAGGTCAGAGCACAAAAACATAACACAGATTTATAACAGTCGATGAACGTCTATCATTTTAACAGTTAGTGAGAAAATGTCTCCCTGAAAGCAATTGAAGTGTCACAGGTCTCTATTTCAGTGGGTCTGTGTGAATAAGCTCACACTGTGACCTGCTGCCTTCTCGCCCGCTCACCTGCCTGTGGCTCATTCATCAATCAAACTGTGTGTGCTCAATGGCACAAAGCAGACCACGGGACCCAAAGGTTACAGGAAAATATGCTCAGCCTGATGCCCACCAGTGGGACACACACACACACACGCACACACACACACACACAGTGAGAGTATTATCCACTGATTTAAGAAGTGAGAAGGCATTATGATTGTTATTTTTGTTTTTTTTAACATCAGTTTTTGTTTGAACACATAACAGTAAAATCACTTTCTCCCTTAACATGATTGACAAAATAAAGTGTCTATTGCTAAAACTTTTTTTTTCAAAATGTGTCATATTGCATAACATAAGCAGAACGTCTGCATCTGCGTCCAGCAGTAGTAGTAACAATCACTGTGTTTGTGTAGGTCATCGTTGGGTGATCAGAATGTTTGCAGAAATTTTTTACAAGGAGAAACTTTAGCTTTACACAGAGGAGTTCTGAGTTTCAGCTGATTTCAGTCACTCCTGCTTACTTCCAGCTTTTTTCTTCATTTTAAATTATTTATTTTAACGTTATCTAAAATGTGCAAATCAAGGAAAAAAATGGGACATTATAGAGACCAAAACAATGATGTATGCCGAACAAAAAAAGGAGAGATTAGTGGAGAACTGGGAGTGCAGTGTGTTATGTCCAACAAATCTGGCAATGACGACCAACGAGGATGTTTTACTGAACTTTATTACAGGAAAGTATAAGGATACAGGCACGTGTGTAATGGGGCCGGATGCCAACCACCTCTCATACCATCACTGTGTCTATCATACAACTGCCTTGAGATGGCGGGCCACCCGGTATATATACTATGTGGTGATGTCACCTGCAGGATGCCGCACCACTCCCAAAATACCCAGTATTCATGCACTACACCCCACCCCCCTTGCAAAAATTGAAAAATCTATTATTATCGTTAGCAGATAGTCCTCCCTCAATTTAATAGCCAAATTCCCACTATTCAAGAACTTCATATTAGCTCAACACACATATTATTTAAACACTTGTGTATATGATAAATAAATTAAACAGTTCTATTCAGAATTAGCAAATCACACAATTAGATTTACTGTTCATGCATTATGTGATTACTTACTACTATATTTCAACAAACTTATTTATATGTATATTAAATGTAAAGAACACTCTTGGTTATTATTATTCAAAGAACACTCTTTTGTTTTTATTAAGAACACTTGTTAGGTTTTTTTTTTGTTTTTTTTTTTTAAGAACTGGTTTGCACAACCAGTTTACATGTGTTTTGTGGACTTGGAGAAGGCATTTGACCGCGTCCCTCGTGGATTTTTGTGGGGGGTGCTTCGGGAGTATGGGGTATCGGGCTTGTTGTTACGAGCTATTCGGTCTCTGTACGACCGTTGTGAGAGTTTAGTTCGCATTGCCAACACTCGGTCGGAGTCATTCCCAGTGAGAGTTGGACTCCGCCAGGGCTGCCCTTTGTCACCGGTCCTGTTCATAATTTTTATGGACAGGATTTCTAGGCGCAGCCAGGGAATGGAGGGTGTCATGCTTGGTGACCACAGGATCTCATCTCTGTTGTTTGCAGATGATGTTGTCCTGTTGGCTTCATCCAGCAATGACCTACAGCTCTTGCTGGGACGGTTTGCCGCTGAGTGTGAAGCGGCTGGGATGAGAATCAGCACCTCCAAGTCCGAGTCCATGGTCCTCAGCCGGAAAAAGGTGGATTGTCCTCTCCGGGTTGGGGACAGGCTCCTGCCCCAAGTGGAGGAGTTTAAGTATCTTGGGGTCTTGTTCACGAGTGAGGGGAAAATGGAGCGAGAGATCGACAGACGGATTGGAGCAGCATCTGCAGTGATGCGGACGTTGTACCGGTCTGTTGTGGTGAAGAGGGAGCTTAGTTCTAAGGCAAAGCTGTCGATTTACCAGTCAATCTACGTTCCTACTCTCACCTATGGTCACGAGCTTTGGGTAATGACCGAAAGAACGAGATCGCGGATACAAGCGGCTGAAATGAGCTTTCTCCGTAGGATTGCTGGACTCACCCTCAGAGATAGGGTGAGGAGCTCAGTCATCCGGGAGAGGCTCAGAGTAGAACCGCTGCTCCTCCACATTGAAAGGAGTCAGTTGAGGTGGTATGGGCATCTGATTAGGATGCCTCCTGGACGCCTCCCACTTGAGGTGTTTCAGGCACGTCCCACTGGGAGGAGACCCCGGGGCAGACCCAGGACTCGGTGGAGAGACTATGTCTCCCAGCTAGTCTGGGAACGCCTTGGTATCCCCTCTGAAGAGCTGGAGCAGGTGGCTGGGGAGAGGGAAGTCTGGGCTTCTCTGCTTGAACTGCTGCCTCCGCGACCCGGACCTCCGGAAAAGCGGTAGAAGATGGATGGATGGATGGATGGAGAACACAACCAAGACCTAACGGCTAGGATCCGCAGGTAGACCACCATGGGACCCAACACAGCTGGATGGGTTATTCTGCCACCATGTCAGCCACGCTCCTACCTGAACAGTCCTTTTTTTTTTTTTTCTGATAGTCTTCCACGGGGAGAACAGTTCTGCCTGAGGAGCTTTAAAGCAGGCCTGTAGCGGACGCATCCCTGGGGCTGTCGGACCCTCGAGACCAGGCCAATCTTAATGACACTGGGGACTGGGTCCCACACTGCGGCAGCTGACTCCTGTGAAGCCTCGCCGTCTGGAGCAGCCACCTGGACACGCTGTAGTTGGTTTGCATGCCAAACCGAACCGTCTGTCAGCTGAAAGCACGCTGTTCCCAGCTTCGCTACAATCCTCAGCGGTGCCCATTGTTTCGCTGGCTGTGGCCCAGTCTCTCGGTCTCTTGCTGGCACAAACCTGAAGTCCATGACTTGGAGCGGTGCCTTACTTGGTTTTATGCATTGTTGTGCTCCCGGTGGCTCTGTGTGCTCATTCGGCTTGGAACCTCCGTCGTGCTGCAGTAGTTCCGTAGTCACCATGTTCGTTGCGGACCCTTCACCCATTGTTTCCGTCATCGGTTGAGGCTCATTGTGAGTACAGAAGGTGTCCAGTGCCTCTCCGGGGTTGCTCATTAAGGCAGACTCAGCTTGGTCGCAACCTCTGTAGCTTGTTGAGAGAGGGTATGGAAGCAGTCCGGTTTCTCCCCTCTTCCATCTGAAGAGCTCTGCTGTGCCTCGTTGTGTTGGTGCCCAGTTGCTGTTGCTGCGCTTCAGGGTTCTCTGTATGCTTGGGCTCCCTTACCTCCGGCTCCGGTTCTGGCTGAGCGAGGAACGTAAGCAAGTCCAGCTGCCCCCCTCCCAGGCGACTCTCCTCCTGAGAGTGCGGGGTGGACACTTCAGTGCCGGTGCTGTTCTTAATTACCTCGTCCCACACCACATCATCATCGTCGAGGTCCACTGTGCTCCAGCTGCCGCACCCGGGCCATTCAAACCTAGCACTGTCTCTGATAGTGAAGACCAGTCTGTAGAAAAGGTCACATCCCATAATGTTGTCATCATGTGCTGCCACTTGGAACGTGAAGTCATACACTATTTTGGACTTGTAGTAAACCCTCAGTTCCACTGTTCCGACATTGCACAGTCTGTGGCCACTGAATCCGTACAGCGGCATTGGGTTCTTGTTGATTTTGTGGTTGGGGAAAAACTTCTTCACCGTGGCCCAGTTTAACATCGACCGCACCACCACTGTGTTGAGCAACACGGTGTTGTTAGCATAGCATAGCATTAGCTTTCTCGGACCTTGCTGTGTTCCTAGGCGCTTCTGAAGATTGCAGTCGGTCTGAACCACACTTTAGCTTGCAACGCACCAATATGCTTTGTCCTTAACCGTGACAAAAGAAAAATAATCTATTTCCACAAAAACAAAGTAGCTTCATCTTTTCCTCCACTCAGTAGTGAAGAGGCTCTCTGCAACAGGTCACGTTGACCGGCAGCTGCGTCAGCTACATCGGGTCAGTTTGTATTTATTTGCGCTAAATATATCTAGCCATATTAATAAAACAAGTAATGCGAGTAACGCATCTGATCAAATTTCAGTAACTGTAACGCATTACTGAATTTTTAAACAGTAATTTCATTACACAGCATGTTACCACAAGAGTAGAGGCATTACAATAATGCGTTACTCCCAACACTGCTAACAATAAACAGATGGTTTCACCCATGGGCATTAAGAGTAAAGCAGGGATTGTGTTTTAGGAGGACAGATGCATGGAAATGTGTACATGTTATCAGGAATAAACAACTCATCATAATAGCTGTGTGATTCTCCACTGGTTTCTCTCCCACCACAGATTAATTTCTGGCAGGTGGCTATTATTTCTCCTAACTCTCATCTGTTCCTGGTCTCTATGGTGTCTAACAGGTTCATAGTTATAAGGCTCTGGTCTCTAATATGAATACAGATGTCAGGAACACCTCCGGCAGGCAGGTAAAAAGGACTCCCATAGCAGGCAGAACTCCAGCGTAACATGATTTCTTAATGAGCACAAATGAACAAACAAAATACAGCACGTGGGCTGGAAAACAACTCAAGACATGATTGGTAAACAAACTTACTGGGACAGGGGATACTGGGGAACCAGTAGGGAATATAGATGACGCCACACCAGACAGACACTGAAAACTGACATATACGATAACAAATGATCACAAAACAAGAGACAGCTGGGGAACAATCAAGGGTAGCAGGGAAGTGGCTGCAGGTGAGGAGCACAAGATGGGCGGAGCTGCACAGACAATCATAAACAGGGGATGCACATGAAAAATAACACTGAACATACAGGACAACAATACAGGAGTAATACAGAGAGGGCAGTGGCTAGGGGTACGGAAAACATGAGCAACTGGAACAACAGGTAAAGAGATATACACAACGTCTCAGGACCAGACAGGGGATGACACAGAAGACAATGACAGAGGACCCAGGAAAGGTTCAGGTTCCTTTATTTGTACCCGTAGGTAGATTTGTTTTGCAGTTGGTGACATCCATATTTACAAGCCACTAATTACATTCAACATAGACACAAACACAGGCACACATCTTACAAAATAGGTAAATATAGAATATGTACAATATAATTTTATAGCTTGTTCAACTCTTTGACAGCAGCAGGGACAAAGCTGTTTTTGTAGCGCTGGGTTTTACTTTTTGGGACAGCAAACCTCCGTCTGGAGGGAAGAAGCTGAAAGTTGCAGTGCAAAGGGTGGGAGTCATCATTTAAAATCGAGTCGACCATCCTCTGTACTTGTCTGGTGTACAGGGATGCCAGGCTCAGCTGTGACTCACCAAGCAAACGACTGGACCATCTGACTACCTGATCCAAGGATTTCCTCTGTTTCAGTTTTATCTGACCAAACCATGACATTAAAGAAAAGGAAAGACACAGAAGATAAATAATGCAAATAACCATAAGGAATTTCAGAAAAAAACAATAACAAAACATAAAGACTATAATACTACAGATTATAATGACAACTCAGGAGCTTTAACCTCAGGAGATAATGACAACATAGGAGTTTTAAACTCAGGAGAAAACAACATAGGAACTTCTTGCTCTGGAGAAAATAATGTAAGAGGTCTTTGCTCTGGGGAAAACAAATGTAGAAGCCATTTGCTTTCGGGAAAACAATGTAGAAGCTCTTTGCTCTGGAGAAAACAATGTAGGAGCTCTTTGCTCTGGGGAAAACAATGTAGAGGTTTTTGCTCAGAAGAAAACAACAAAGGTTTTAAACCCAGGAGATAACATCGGAACCTCTTGCTCAAAAGAAAACAAAATGGGGGTTTTAAACTCAGGAGATGACATTGGGGCTTTTTGCTCTGGAGATCTCAAAGGACCTTTTGGCTCTGGAGACAACAACATAGGAGTTTGTAGCTCTGGAGATATCAATACAGGAACTCTTAGCTCCAGAGACAACAATATAGGAGCTTTCTACTCAAGGGACAATAACTAAGAGGTTTCTAGTTCAGGAGAAAACAGCATGGGGGTTCCAAACTCAGAAGATAATATTAGAGTCTCTTGCTCAGGAGCTAATAACACAGGAGTTTGTAGCTCTGAAGGTACCAACATACAGTAGGAGTTTGTCGCTCTGAAGGTACCAACATAGGAGTTTGTTGCTCTGGAGATACCAACATAGGAGTTTGTCGCTCTGGAGGTACCAACATAGGAGTTTGTCGCTCTAGAGGTACCAACATAGGAGTTTGTCGCTCTGGAGGTACCAACATAGGAGTTTGTCACTCTGAGGTACCAACATAGGAGTTTGTAACTCTGGAGGCAATGACATAAGACTCTCTAGCTCTGGAGATATCAGTGTAAGAGCTTTTTGTTCTGGGGACAGTACCTGAGGGCCCCGTGGCACAGGGGCTAGCAGCAGCTGAGTAGCGGCGACCCTAGGCAGCGAAGGTGGAGCAGACTGCTACGACGGCCACAATGGAGCGGACTGCTCGGACAGCCCAGGTGGAGCAGACTGCTTGACCTTTGGAACAATGAAGGGTGGAGGTCCCCTGACCTCTGGAACGACAGGTGGAGGCCCCCTGACCTCTAAAACGACGGGTGGCAGTCCCATGACCTCTGGAACAGCAGATAGCATGGTGCCATGTACCTCAGAGAGAGATAGAGCTGTGGCATGCACCTCAAAGGCAGCTGGAGCTGTGGCATGCACCTCCATCCCTGGTACAGGCACTTCAAACTTGGAGGGAGAGATAAAGGACTGATCAGTACAGGAAGTAACAGTGGAGCCCATCAGAGGGAGGCCAAAAGCAGATGGAGACTGCAACTGGGTCCCTACGTCAAGAGTAAGGCAAGACCTTTTAAGTACAGATGTTAATGATTCTAAATGAGGTACCTGCCTTAACTCCTCCTACACTGGTGGTGAGGTCTCTGGTGACTCCGCTGCTGAAGAGGCGACTTCCACCTCTGGGGATGCTGGATGGGCAGCAGATGCAGTGACCTGGCATGCAGGGGTGGGCGAGGGCACCAGGGCAGATGATGTGGGAACTGGCACTGCAGGTGTGGTAATAGGTGATACAGATGCCGTGGAAATCAATATGGGAGAGCCCTCTGGGGCTGTGACACTCCGTGGGGCTGGAGCGGAGGCAGAAGAATGGCGAGGAGGAATAGTGAGTATTAAGGAACCCAGGGGACGTTTCACCGTCAGCTCAAGCTTCAGTGATGCCTGGGCTGATAAGTGGTTGGTAGCTGGGGCTGGGGTTGGAGTGGAGCAAGGAGACATGCATAACGGAGCCAGGTAAACATCTCACAGACGGCACTGGGTCCCGCAATGCCAAAACCAGGGGACGCTCTGTCATCAGCACAGGTTTCGGTGTACAGGGAACACTCTCCTCCCGCCCAGGATGTGGCTGAGGAGCTGGAGAGTGGTGGGCTGTAGCTGGTGACACTGAGAGACGGCAAAATGTGGATGACTGAGCCAGGGGATGTTTTACCATTGGCACAGGCTCTGGATCTTTCACCAGTCCACAGAGCGAGTCTTGCAAATTAGGCACAGAAATCAGCGGTCCGATCAGACCGGGATATTGCCGTAGGCTGGGGTTATCCTCGATCACCTCATCCGCTGCATCCAGGAGCCCCATTGCTCTCTCCGGTGTGTGGCTAGTCTGGGCATCAGAAATAAGTCCCTCAATAAGCTGAGCTACCCAGCACTCCTCCTCATCCAAACCAAACACACTGTAGTCCATGCCCGCTGAGTCCTCGTCTGGTGGCGTCACGTAACATGATGATCTATTAATGAACACAAATGAAGAAATAAAATACAGCACGTGGGCTGGAAAACAACTCAAGCCCCGAATGGTAAACAAACTTACTGGGACACAATATACTAGGGAACTGGCAGGGAATATAGATGACGCCACACCAGACAGACACTGAAAACTGACATATATATGATAAGATAAGATAAGATAAGCCTTTATTAGTCCCACAACGGGGAAATTCCAGGATTGCAACAGCACAGGGATAGCAACACTCAGAGCAACAATCAGAAGGCAAGAAAAAAAACAAGCAAGCAAGAGCAGCTAATATACATATGTACATATTACTATAAAATATATATATACACACACACACACACAGACACAGAGTGCAGAGCATTGTAGCTGGATGGAATAAATATATGAATATATGAACACACAGTGCAGAGCATTGTAGCTAGATGGAATAAATATGTAAATATATAAACACCCACAGTACGGAGCATTGCAGCTAGGTGGAATAAATATGCAAGTATATAAACACACACAGTGCGGAGCAATGTAGCTAGATGGAATAATATGTAGATATATAAAAACACAGTGCGGAGCATTGTAGCTAGATGGAATAAATATATAGATATATAAATATAAACACACCCAGTGCTGAGCATTGTAGCTAGATGGAATAAATATGTAAATATATAAACACACACAGTACAGAGCATTGTTGCTAGGTGGGATGAAACAGCATAACCGTCTATTTAGTTATCCTACATGGTATGATTATGTGCCCATACATATTCTCACCCTCCATAGCGACCGGTATGTTCCTAGTTGTATGCCGGAGAGGACCATTGTGTAAGTCTATTGCATCTTTTGCATTCAAAAAAAACTATTAGTTTGTTACGTCTTTTTGCTATCTCTGCGAGCAGCCCTGCTTAGGTTGTACAGTCTGACAGCCGTTGGTAGGAAGGACCTACGAAACCTCTCGGTTGTGCACCTGGGATGATGTAGTCTGCTGCTAAATGAGCTCCTCAGTGCATTCAGTATGTCCTGCATAGGGTGGAACTCGGACTCCAGCAGAGATGACAGTTTAGCCACCATCCTTCTCTCTCCTATCTCCTCCATCGGATCAAGGCGCTGCCCCAGGACAGAGCTAGCTTTCTTAATCAGTTTGTTCAGTCTCTTCCTATCGGCTGCAGTAATGCCACTGCCCCAGCAGACCACTCCAAAAGTGATGGCTGATGCCACCACCGTGTCATAGAATGACTTCAGCAGCGCCCCTTGTACACCAAAAGACCTGAGTCTCCTCAGCAGGAACAGCCTGCGCTGTCCCTTCTTGTAGAGTGCGTCAGTATTGTGTGACCAGTCTAGTTTATTGTTCAGATGAATACCCAGGTACTTATAGGATGTCATCATCTCGATGTCTGTTCCCTGTATATTTACTGGTGCTGTGAGGGGCTGCCCATGCCTGCGGCAGTCCACCACCAGCTCCTTAGTTTTCCTCGCGTTGATCTGGAGGCAGTTCCGATGGCACCAGTCCACAAAGTCCTGGATAAGCCCTCTGTACTCAGCTTCATCTCCGTTGGAGATGAGACCAACGATCGCCGAGTCATCAGAGAACTTCTGTAGATGGCAATGTGTTGTGTTGTGTGATCATAACAAATGATCATAAACAAGAGACAGCTGGGGAACAATTAATGGTAGCAGGGAAGTGGCTGCAGGTGAGGAGCACAAGATGGGCGGGGCTGCACAGACAATCAAACAGGGGATGGACATGAAACATAACAATGAACATATAGGACAACAATACAGGAGTTATACAGAGAGGGCAGTGGCTAGGGGTACGGAAAACATGAGGAGCTGGAACAACAGGTAAACAGGTACAAACAACACCTCCAGACCAGACAGGGGATGACACAGAAGACAATGACAGAGGACTCAGAAGACACAGAAGGCAAATAATGCAAATAACCATAAGGAATTACAGAAAACAATAACAAAAAGTGTGGGCTTGATCCTATGATCAGGCCCAGATTATGACAACAGACTTACTGTATATGTTCCTCCTCTTCAGAGGCTAAACTATTGCAGATTTTAATTACTGACAGTGATTGAGCTGCTGTTTTTGAGAAGGGGCTGACACACAGAAAATGATTTTAAATATGGTTTGAAATCATATTTTTTGTAATATTTAATATTATATTCTAATAATAATATAATATTCTACCGCTTAGTTCCAACACGCATTAGCTAGTACTGTCTTCAATACAAAGTCTTCCAGGTACCTGGGCCTCTGACGAACTCTAGCCGGGCGTCCCCTAGGCGAGGACTCTACATCAGGCACCGTCGGCCGCACCTGTGAGTTCTCTCCACCCCAGTCCAACAAGTCCCACCTCACATCGGGTTGTCCCGCCATAGCTCTAGTCCTCTGTTCTGGTGGCAACTTTCTGAGTCTACTGGAGTGCCACCGCGACCCATCCACAAGCTCCAATGTGTCCTGACCCCGTCGCCTCATGATCTGCAGGGGCCCCATCCAGAACGACTGCAGCTTATGCATGCAGTTAGGGTGTTTGAGCCAAACTTGATCCAACACCTTCAGTCCGTAGGCTCTCACTCTGTGCTTCCTGTCAAATCGTTGCTTCATCTAACGCTGTTGCAGAGCAACCCGGTCCCGTGGAGAGTCCATATTTCTTGGAGGAAGAGTTGTGGGCGGTCTCAGTCGATCCAAAGGCAGAAGTAATTCGCGTTGCCCTGTAGTGGAGGAGTGTGCTCTGAAGGGTGTCCGGAAATATGAAGCCGTCTGCCAAGTGGGCTCTCAGTCCATTTTTCAGGGTCTTGTTAAAATGTTCAACGCCCCCATTGGCCTGGGGATGGTAGAACACAATTTTAATGTGTTCCACGCCCCTAGCGCTCAAGAACTCTTCAAACACCCCAAAGGTGAACTGCGGGCCATTGTCAGTTGTGATTACATTCGGGACCCCCCACCTGGCGAACAGAGACGAGAGGAAACCCGTAACCACATCCATCATGACTGAATTAGCGAGTAACACCTCTGGCCACTTTGAGAACAGGTCGTAGACCACAAGCAGGAACCGGCTGCTCGGGGGTGCTGTATGTAGTTCGCCGCAGATGTCCAACTGTATGTGTTTCCAAGGGCCCTTCGGGTACGACAGCGGCCACAGGGGTGGAGGGGGTGGTCCGCCGGTCTTCCCGTTCTCCAAGCACTGAACACAGTTTTTCATTATAGCTTCAATGTCCTTATCAATACTCGGCCACCAAACTGAATCCCTGCAGCACTGTGTTACCCTGACCACGCCCAGGTGGCCCTCGTGGAGCATCGCAAGGACACATGATCTCAGAGACACTGTGATTAGCGTGCAGTGTCCCCTCGCTACACACACCTCATTCCAACAGCTCAGTTCGTCTTTAAACCGGTGGAAGGGTGTCGGCCCGCCCTGCACCTTTGCGGGCCAACCCTCCCTAATCACTGAGCACAG
Organism: Pholidichthys leucotaenia; assembly: GCA_020510985.1. Taxonomy (NCBI): domain Eukaryota; kingdom Metazoa; phylum Chordata; class Actinopteri; order Cichliformes; family Pholidichthyidae; genus Pholidichthys; species Pholidichthys leucotaenia. The sequence continues at coordinate 283,327,391 of CM035847.1, read as the reverse complement.
TTGTGACAGCACAGGGTCTCGTTTCGACTCCGCCCAAAGTTCTTGGAGGGATACTATATCCAGGAGGGCCTTGTGCAGTGCACTGATCAAATCCGCCTCCGTGGGATCGTCATCATCATCCGATTGTACGGTGTTGGCCGTGGCACGGGACAGGAGATCCGCCACTACGTTATCCTTACCAAGAGTGAATTGTGTGGTAAAATTGTAGGCCCTCAGCTGCTCTGTCCACCTGTGGATACACAAAGGTCTGTGTCCTGAATCCGATGTCTCCAGTAATGTCAGAGTTGGGTGGTCCGTCCGCAGAGAGAAATGGTACCCATAGAGGTAGATATGCCACAGTTCACATGCCCAAATGCAGGCAAGAGCCTCCCTCTCACCCACAGCGTACTTTTGTTCAGCTGCTGAGAGAGACCTCGATGCGAACGCCACCGGGCGCTCCATACCATCTTGTACCTGGGACATAACCACCCCCACCATCGAGCCAGACGCGTCACAGGTCACAATGGTTGGCTGCTTTGGATCAAAATGGGCCAACACTGGACGGGAAGTGAGTTGAAACTTCAGCTTAGCAAGCGCCGCTGAACAGGCTGGGGTCCATTGCCACAGCGCATCCTGTTTCAACAGGGCCCGGAGGGGTCCAATCTGTAGCATCATCTCACTTTGGCTCAGCAATAATTATTCTTCTGCTTAAAGACATTTTGTTTCACCCAGGAGTAAGACAGTCAAGAACTAATTTTCTCCCCCAGGCCACAGCTGAAATCCCATTCCTTTGCTAAAACCAGTCTAAAAGAATTCAACCTATTTCCTCCTGCGTCCCTTTATTGCCCCCATAAACATGGAACAGACCTGGAGCCCTCATGGCCTACACAGATCCACAACTCAGTTAATTTCCTTAAACTCTGGGACATGCTGGATTTAACCAGTGAACTTTAAAGTACATTATTACAAACTCAATTCTAAATCTTCCCTTCTTTTCAGGACCATGAAAAGCAAATGGACTCTGATGTTTTTAATGTGAAAAATCAATAATATGTGTGAAATGCATTAATCTGTGATTTTATATATATGCATGTTAAAAATGTTTAAATGGGGGACTTCCGGGAAGATGGCGGAGAGACATAACGCTTAAACAGAGAGCTCTCCCTAGTCGGATTTAAAATCTTCGATAAATGGCCAACTCGACATAAATGGAACAATAAACCAAGGGATGAAAACACGAAGAAGCCGGGCACATGGACAAAAGCAGGGTAAAACTAAAGAATCCCTCTTCAACAACGCAGGAGAAATCGCTGAACACGAGGCCCAAAAAAACGAGGTGACTACAGCAGAGAAAATGGAGGACGCCAAACTCGATATTATGAACACTGGCATCTCCAATATAAGTAAAGACATAAAAGACTTCAAGCGACAACTCCAACAGGATTTAACGGCTCTTAAGGAAGAACTGAAAAAAGAGATGAAGGACGAAATTATGGGCCTCCGAAAAGAAATGGAACGCAAGCTAGCTGAAAACATGGAGGAACTGCGCACTCAACGGACGTGTTTGACAGAAGCACAGGCTCCAATATCAGAGTTGGAAGACTGGAGGACTGAGGCAAGCGAGCGGCTGCAGACCCTGACGGCACAAACACAGAGGATGCAGGAAAAAATAACCGACCTGGAGAGCAGGTCCAGACGGAGCAATATACGCATCTTCGGGATTCCAGAGGGCATTGAAGGCAACTCGATGACGAAATTCATGGATCAATTCTTAAAAAAAGAGCTTGAGCTGCCCGATGAAACGGACCTGCAGATCCAATGAGCGCACAGAGCCTTGGCACAGAACCCGAATCCAAACTCTACACCCAGGTCAGTTGTGGTAAACTTTCTAAAATACAACGTAAAGGAAAGAATCCTGACACAAGCGTGGAAAAAAAAGACACGAGTCGGTGACAAACAGATATTCTTTGACCATGACTACCCGACAGAAATTGTGCAGCAGCGAAAGAAATATGCCAACATTAAAAAAATGCTGAAAGAGAAAAAAATTAGATTCCAAATGCCGCTAACGAAGATGAGAATTCATTGGGAGGATGGCGTGAAAACCTACAGCATGGCCAGAGAGGCAGCGCGGGACATGTCGGAGCGAGGCTTTGTGGTGAGCATACCGGAGGAAGAGGCTGGAGCAGCAGCGGCACGGAACACATCGCGACAGCCGGAGTGGAGGCAAGTGAGCGGCAGAAGGCGGGAGACGGACGTGGCGCACCGGGCCCAAGAAAAACTGCAAGGCTTTCAACGGAAAGCCGAGATTATAACAAAGATTAAGAAGGACACAGAAGAAATGAAGGCCAAGAAGACAAGGTAAAAGAGAAACAAACGGCTAGGAGAGGTTTAAGTGATTTTTGTTGGACATTTCTAGACTAATGACTATTACTTGGATAGTAAATACAGGTCTAGGGAGGGCCCCTCACTCGGTGAGGACAATCCCCCCACCCACCAACAGGGACCAGTGGGCAGAAGAAAGGCCCAAAGTACGGAGGTCGAGATTCGTTAATGTGTTTTTGTACAAATATGTGTTAGTTTTGTTGTTAAAGGGGTTAGGAGCACAAGTTAAAAAAATGGAAAAACATGAATATGGTTAAAAACCTTAAGATAATGACATTAAACGTGAATGGTCTGAACTCACCTGTTAAAAGGGAAAGAATAATAAGAAAATTCAAGAAGGAAAAAGCCGAAATTATATTTATGCAAGAGACACATTTGAACAAGACAGAACATGAGAAACTAAAGAGATTTGGCTATAAGAACTCCTACTACAGTTCATTTAAGGAAGGAACTAAAAGGGGGGTTATGATACTAATTTCAAATAAAATACAATTTGAATGTGAACAAGAAATCCAGGATAAAGAAGACAGATATGTAATAATAAAGGGAAGAATAGATGGTATGCAGATCACATTAGTGAACATCTATGCCCCACCAGAAAGTGACAAGGGTTTTTTTCAACAACTGTTTGATCTCATAGCAACACACAGTGAAGGAGTCCTAATTTGTGGAGGAGACTTAAATGCCATCATGGATCATGAAGTTGACACAACAAGTGTTAAGAAGACAAAAAAACATGTAACAAAATTCATAAGAACCTCACTGGCAGAAATGGGTATGGTAGACATATGGAGGGACCTGCACCCACTCGAAAAAGACTATACACATTATTCAGCAGTCCATAAAGTACACTCTAGAATAGATTACTTCCTTATGAATGAAGGCGACAGACACAGGGTGAGAAATTGTTGGATTGGAGGGGCAGAAATATCAGATCATAATCCTATATACATGGAAATATATTTAAACAATAGAAAACAACAAACAACATGGAAACTTAATGTAGGACTATTAAATGATGAGAAAATGAAAGAAATAATAAAGATAAACATAAATGAGTATATCGAGGAGAATGATAATGGAGAAGTGGACCCAACAATACTATGGGATGCACTAAAAGCCGTGTTAAGAGGTAAATTAATTGTTGAATCAGGAAAAGCAAAAAAGTCTAAACTGGAATCATATGAACAAAGATGTGAGAGACTGAGGGAATTAGAACGTAAACATCAAAGCACAAATGACCCAAAAATATATCAAGAAATTAAGGAAGAAAAAATAAAGATAAAAGAAATACAAATAGATGAAATCGAAAGGAAAAATAGATTTTTAAAACAAAAATATTATGAAACGGGGCCAAAGGCCACAAAACTGCTGGCAAAATGGTTAAGAAAACAACAAACAGTGAATAATGTATATAAGATTAAGGACCCCATCACAAATAAAACCACAGTTACCCCAGAAAACATCGAAGAAATATTCCATAAATTCTATCAAGAACTATACTCGCAACCTGAAGAGACAAATGTTAAGGATATTAAAAAATTTCTATGCACATTGGACTTGCCATCAATAGGAAACCAACAAAATGAAAAGCTAACAGCAGAAATAACAACACAAGAGATTAAAGATGTGATTAAGTCACTTAAAAACGGTAAATCACCAGGTAGTGATGGATACCCGTCTGAATTTTATAAACTATTTATAGAAGAACTCACGCCACAGCTCCTAAAGTCATTTAATTGGACATTAAACAACAACAAAATACCTCCATCATGGAACGAAGCCATTATTTCAGTTATTTTAAAGCCAGGGAAAGATAGGGAACAATGCAGAAACTATAGGCCAATCTCTTTATTAAATGTGGATTATAAAATATATACAACAATTATCTGTAAACGAATAAAGACATTCTTGACGGAATTGATAGAGGATGATCAAACTGGTTTCATAGAGGGATGCCAAACACATGACAATATCAGGAGAACATTACACATAATTAATCAAATACATAAAGAAAAGAAAAGCACAGTAATAATGAGTTTAGACGCAGAAAAAGCATTTGATAGGGTTAATTGGATGTTCCTATATAATGTGCTGGAACGCTTTGGATTTAACGAAAAATCAGTGCAATGCATAAAGACACTATCAAAAACCTGTGGCAAGAATCAAGATAAACGGTAGCTTAACAGACAAAGTAAATATACAAAGATCAACTAGGCAGGGATGCTGCCTATCGCCCACCTTGTTTGCTCTGTTCATAGAGCCACTGGCTCAAGCGATGCGACAAAATAAGAAATTAAAAGGTGTAACAATAAAGGGAGTGGAACACAAGATTGGGCTATTTGCAGACGATATTATAGTTTACCTTGAACAACCAGATGAATCAATAATGGAAATGATGGACTTGATAGAAAATTTTGGAAAATTATCAGGACACAAGATAAACATAACAAAAACACAAATACTGACATTCCACTATAACCCTTTAAACCAGATAACTGATAAGATCAAACTAAACTGGAAACAAAAAGAAATAAAATACCTCGGAGTGAACATACCTAAAGATTTAAGCAAAATCTATAAAGCAAACTATGATAGGTTAGAACAAGAAATAAAAAAAGATATTGATAGATGGTCAATCTTAAATATGGATCTGAATTCAAAAATTAAGACAGTCAAAATCAGCATACAACCTAGACTGCTTTACCTCTTCCAGGCTCTACCAACAGAGATTCCTGGTGCCCAGTTCTCAAAGTGGGACAGGATGATATCGAGATTTGTTTGGGGAGGTAAAAAGCCAAGAGTGAAATATAAAACTCTCCAATTACCAAAAGAGAAAGGAGGCATGGGTCTACCGAGTCTAAAGGAATATTACTACTCAGCACAAATAAGATATATCATATGTTGGTGCGACGGAGGATATGAGGCAAAATGGAAAGAAATGGAAAAGGAAATTGAGGGACTCCCAGTACAAAGCATAATAGGAGATAAGGATGCATATAAGCAAATCAAACAAATAGACCCAATCACTAAATTTACTTTGGAACTGTGGTATAAAATAGTACAAAAGTATAATATAAAGGAGGACATAAAACTATTGAAATGGGTAGCATTTGACAGTCAGTTTGAACCGGCAAAACAAGCTAGGGGATACAAAAATCTGGTGAACAAGGGAATCACAGCATGAGGCAATATCGGAAAAAAAGATTTCGGGAGTTTTGTAAACATGAGAAGAAAATTTAAACTAGAAAAATCTGAATTCTTTAGATATCTGCAGATGAGAGATTATTATATGAGGAAGATTAGGCATAACTTCCACACAGATGTGAGCGAGATTATACAATTCATTTTAAGCTCGTATGCAGGAAATAAAATAAGAATTATTTCAAAGCTATATCAGAAACTTATGGCAAACAAACATTCAAGTAACTATATAAAGGAGAAATGGGAGAAAGAGCTAAATTTAAACATAACAGAAGAAAACTGGCAAGAAATATGGAAAACACAACACACATCAACAAGTTCAAGGACATGGAGGGAATTTGGATGGAAAAACCTGATTCGCTATTTCATTACACCACAGATTCAAAGAAAATATACAAATACCCAATCTATATGCTGGAGGGGCTGTGGGGCTCAAAATGCAGACCACTCGCATATGTTTTGGAAATGCTGCAAAATCTCATCATTCTGGAAATCTATACATGTGACAATACAGAGGATATTAGGATATAATGTATCACTGAACTGTAACTTGATGTACTTATGTGATCTTAAAAGAGACAATGTAATACAGGCTGAGGACAGATATCTAGTTAAAATATTGCTGATTGCATGTAAAAAAACAATCACAAGAAAATGGCGATCAGAAGTTCTTCCTGACCAAGAGCAATGGACTGATATTGTTGAGGATATACGTTTAATGGAAAAACTAACATATCGACAAAGAATGCAAGAAGGACAATATGAAAAAAAATGGTGGAAATGGACACACTACAAAGTGCAACAACGAGACAGAAATTGAAAGAATAACCAAAGACACTGAAAAACCAGAAGAATTAAGAGATGGAAACTAAAAACTTGATGCTCCAACATTTGCCCCCCCCCCTTTTTTCTTCCTCTAGCTCCTTTTTTTTAAATATAGAGACTGTGATCTGAATGTAATATTGTAACGTCGGGGCCATGTTAAGGGGGGCAGGGATTTCCCAGCATGCTTTGCCAGTTGAAAACGTTACTGTGTGTGTGTATTAAATGTGTTATTTCTGAGTTATACTGCTGTGTCATTATAACTGCGTTATAATGACCCAGCAGTGTTTAGCAAGATTAGGGCAAGATGTATCATGTGTGTGTAACCATGATTCAAACAGGGGTCTGGGAGAATGACCTCCCCTCCTGTCTGTGCTCAGAAGCAGTTGGGGTTGGTGGTGTGTAAATAAAGCCTGTTCATCACAACCATCTTGCTCCTCTTTCTTTGTGTGAACCTCGCAAACGTCACAATATGTATGATGAAAAATGAATAAAAATCAAAGTTACAAAAATGTTTAAATGAATGTTTATTCCTGCATGTTGATTTAGAAGCACTGCTTATAAGTTACATTAATCAATAAGGTTAGCTTAGTTATACATAAGTGTGTAAAAGCATATTCCAGTGTATTAAAATTGTGTGTATTCATGGAGACCGGTGTCAAATGTCACCCAACGTTCACTGGGCTCCAGCTTCTCCATCCCATTGGTCCCTCGCAGACAAAGCCTGTCATTGGACTAAAGTTCGTCAAGCCCGCCCACGAAGGACACTCATTGGCTGAGATTCCGGTCAACCCAGAAGCCCGCGAAAGCTCAACAGAACTTATAAAAAGAGGAAGACCTCCTGCTACTTCCTCTTTTCGCCTCTGTTCACCTCTCTTTTGGACTCGCTCTTTTGACACGCTCTTTCGACTGCTCTTTCGTCTCTTTTAATGTCGCTCTTGGGACGCTCTTTCGCCTCCGTTCTTTTGTCCATTGTCTACACACAGCAAGAAAGAACTTTGGGAAGAACAAAGGACTGCCTGAACAAAGACTTCTCCCACGTGTTGCTTTTCCGAGCACAGAGCAGATAACTTTGTTTTGTTTAAATTTGTTTATGTAACTTTGTATTTTAATGCTTTTTCTTTTTCTCTTAAATGCCTAGGAATTCTCATTTCTTTGAGCTCAATTCTTAATCGGAGTTAAACTCCAATTTTTATTTATCTCTTTTTCTTTGTTAAACTTTCTGTAAAACCACCGTTTGTTTTAATTTTAATGTAAGTTTTAATCTTGACTTTATTCTTAGAATATTTTTCTTAACCAATCACACGCCAGAAGCTATTATTTTTATCTAAAGTCCAAAACTCTTTAATTTGAGATCGGATTAGATATCTTTAATTAATTATTACCAAAGGCCTCTGAGAAGACGCAGCTCCCCACATCACACGCAGCTGAGGAATCAGCGCGCTTCTGCAGGATTTCAACCACTGAGATCAAACCTACGATCTCATACATCTCATCCATCGTCGAGAATATTTGCGGGACAAATATTCTGGGTTTTGCCCCTGAACAGCACATCAAAACTTCATGAGGACGACGAAAGAACGTTGACCAGATCAACGGGGAATCATCACCAAGAAGAATCACGTGAGCTGCAAACTTTAATTCATCTGCTGAATTAAACGCCTTAGGTTCGGTAATAATTTGTATATCTAATCAGATGCAAATTAAGAAGCCATTAACATAACTCTTCTTTTCATTAAAATTCTGTTTTTATTTTCTTAAGATTAATCCAGGACATTTCATATAATTAGTAAACTTTCTCCATAAATTTGCGTTGTTTCCATAATCTGTTAACTCAAACTGATAGAAATTCATTTCTCAGTTTAACCCTGGTTCCAAAAATATTGACATTGTTAATCTGTCATTTACAAGATTGATTTTATGATTAATGAAATTACTGCAATGTCTGTTAATCATTTCGTTTAATAAATATGTGAAAATGAGAGAAGTTGTTGAGAATTTATTTCACTCTGAGTCTGTTTCAAGCCCAGGTATCGAATTCACGGAAAATTTTTGAGACTGATTATTAATTAATTTATTGAGTGATTAAACAGGTATAAAGTGAAATTAAAGTAGAACTGAACTGAACGGCATTGAACGGCACTGGGTGATAGTACATACAATTATAAAGATAATTCATCATTGGCACCCCCTCCACAAATCCCGGAATCTTGGAGAAAATCGTGATTTTGAATTTCCCGCCCTAAAAAATCAGACAAATCCGCCGATTAACCGGAAGTGCAGCCGGAGTTTCGCGTGACGTCACGAGTGTGACACAGTCCTCCATGTTTACCATTGCGAGCATGTCGACACTGGTTGTTTTTGGTGCATTTTGTCGTGATAGTCGACTACAAAACACTTCCAACACCTGGGAAGATCTGTTCAGTGGCCAAGGAAAGCTGTCATGGCGACGAAAGAAAAGAAAGGGGGAGGAAAAGCGACCGGGAAGCGTTGTTTTTCTAGATATAGATATTACAGTGATCCCTCACTTATCGCGTTTAATGGGGACCAGAACCGACCACGAAAAGTGAAAAACCGCGAAGTAGCGTCACCCCCCCCGCCCCAAGGGCACTATTTTGCACAAAAAGGCACAAGAGAACAGCGAAAAGTGCCACTAAGCAACACAAGCGCCCATACCCAGCGAAGGAAGACCGCATTCATTGTTCTTTATCGCTCGTGTTGCTTAGTGGCACTTTTCGCTGTTCTCTTGTGCCTTTTTGTGCAAAATAGTGCTTGTGACGCCCTTGGGGGGGGGGGTGACGCTACTTCGCGGTTTTTCACTTTTCGCGGTCGGTTCTGGTCCCCATTAAACGCGATAAGTAAGGGATCACTGTATTCCCCGGCGGCGGACCTCGCCTCTGCATCGCCGTCTGCCAGCTGCTGTCACAGGTGCATCAGGTCACTGTCTCACGGGCTCGCCCTTGTGCACGCCTGCCACCTGCCACACTCCTGCATCCTCTTCTGTCTCGTCACCGATCCTGAATGCCTCTTCACTCTGAAAACTCTGGTTTTCTTGACTGCTGGAACTGCTGGAACGGCTATCATCTGCCATTGTTGTTTTGTTTAGGGATCACACTCGTGACGTCACGCAGCATCGTCTGCACTACTTCCGGTTTGTTTGGCACTGCCAGCCAGAGGCAAAAGTTTATCGGCTTATAGCTTGGCCATCGCACGGCCTAAAAATTTCTTTTATGTGTTGAAAAATACAATAGGTAATAAGGAATTAATCTGCTATTCTACTTTTTGCGCCAAAAGGTGGGTTCAGTTCTACTTTAAAATTAAATTGCTTCTTAAAGATAGAAGCTGGTGCCCTATGAGTGTTATTAACTTTTCTGGTGTATATGAAACAAGATTCGATCTCAGATTCCAATACATCAATATAAATTAAATAATTTTATATCTGATCATATTTATTAATTTCATATTTTTCTATAAATCGTTTCCGAGTAGCAGGGAATAAAACGCCCATAAAAGTTCACCATACCCAGAAACGAGGAAATCTGTGCAGGGGTTGAAGGGTCTGGGAGGCGCAGGACCGCCTCCACGTTCAAATGCAGGGGCCTAAGCGCCCCCCCCCCCCATCAACTGGAACCCCACAAACTTGATGGAGTCCGCTGTAAAGATGCACTTTTCCCCATTTAGTGTGACTCCGTGTTCCTGTAGTACCGTCAGCACCCATCCCAACCGATCATCGTATTCCTCCCGTGATGTGCCATGTACCACAATGTCATCCTGGTATTCTACCACACCCTTGAGGCTGGCCAGAATCGTGGACATTATTTTCTATTTTCTGAAAACAGCTGGTTGCTGAGCTCAGACCAAAAGGCATGTGGGTGTACCTGAACACACCCATGTGTGTCACGAACGCTGTCAGGTTCCTGCTGGCTGGGTGGAGGGGCACCTGCAGGTAACCCTGGCGAAGATCCAGCTTTGAACCGCTGAATGTTGCGGTGAGTTCCTCCTTCGTGGGGAGCGGGTACTTGTCCGGGACGATCGCTTTATTCACCATCCTAAGAGCGATACATGGTCGGATGCCACCCGATTTTTTTCTTGGCCACCACGATATTTGATATCCAGGGTGAAGCATCCACTCTCTCGATGATGCCTGCTTCCAGCAGTTTGTTCAACTCCACCGTGACATCGTCCCATAGGGCGAGGGGAAGCCGCTGTAGTGGTTGAATTTTCGGCGTCACATTTGGATCTATGAGTGGGCAGTGGTGGAACACGCTGACACATCCCAGGCCTCTGAACAGCGCCGGCCAGTGGACATGCCATTCGGGGTACACTGTCAGTACCGTCAAGCCCTCTGGGTCCTTGATGGAGAATCCCAATTCAGCCAGTAGATCTATCCCTAGCAAGTCCGCCCCGGCGCGAAATTTGGAAAGTGAATGCGGGAGCCGTCTTCAACCCACATTTCACTGAAAAGTCAACCATGCCCCCCATTTCAATTTCAATGTGGCCGTATCCAAACATTTTTGCTGCTCCAGCATTGATGGTTTTATTTGGGAAAGTAGCCATACTCAGTATGGACCTACTGGCCCCTTGGTCCACCATAAGCAGCATGTCGACTCCGTCGAGTTTTAGGCTGTACCATTTCAACGGTCCCTTCTTTGCGCGTGCCACACACACCTGTGCCGTGTCTTTGGACTTCGCCGCCAATGACTTAGCAGTGATAGTGTAGACCCTGTCCCGCGCCACAGTCCACCGCCTCCTGGGAATCCGCCCTGGAGAATTAGCTACCTTGCTAACGGCTGCGCTTGGTGGGATAGCTTGGGTGGCTAAACTCCCTTTAGCCAACACCAGCAGACTCAGCTGAACTGTGGACTCAATCTGTCTGACCAGTACGAACAACGAGAGAGTATCTTTAGCTAACTTTAGCATGCTCTTCAGCCACACGTTGTTGGTACCGTGGGCTAGCTTATCCCAGGCCAGCTCCTCCTTGATTGGCCCGAAGGGGCATTCTCTTGCTAGGCTACGGAGCTCCGTAATAAAGGACTGAGTGGACTCACCAGCTCGCTGTTGGCGTTCAAAAAACTCATATCTCCACGCCGTGAGAGAAAACACAGTCCATTAATTCCATTAACCGAAAACACAGTCCATTAATTCCAAAGCGTCTTTCAGTGAACCGTTGCCACACAGCCCAAAAAATATCCTCTGGCTTTCCTCACGAGGTAGTGGACCATTAGGCTCCTCCGTCTCTCTTCATCGATGCCTCTCAGGCCGGCCGCAGCCACACGCACGTCGAACGTCTCCCTCCAGTGGACCCATGGTATAGCTGGTGTGCCCGGAGATTGTAAAAATGGAGGTGGTTGTCTGATATATGCTCCCATGGTTTATCCTCATCGCCAAATGTTATGTCCGAATAACGAGATTGGAGCCACTCTCAACTGAACACTGAACTGACTTTATTATCGAGGACAACACAATATACACTCCAGCCGTAGCCCGCCTGACATCATTACCCCAACCCCCTCAGCCAGGCTACAGCAAGCCCCGAGAGTCAAATCTCACACATAACAGGGTCCATGACATGTATTTATTTAGTAGAAACAGCTCATAATGAGGATTGGGAATTTCTCTGTGAGCTAATGAGGTGGGAACAGTAGTCAGAGATTCTACTCAAGTAAAATCAGAATGACCTTAAGATATTAATTACTCAAGTACAAGGAAGTGTAGTCACTAAACTAGTAAGAGCAAGAAAGTATCTACTACAGACATGGGCAGATATTTCACTGTTGGGGGGGGCAATAAATATAAAATTTTTCTCTAGCGTAAATATTGAGTTTGACATGATAAGTATTATTGTAGTAGGGCCATTTCTAGCTTTTTTGGGTCCCCTACGTGTCATGTTGCTGGGGCACGGGTTTGTGCTGTCCCCAGTCCTTTCTGCCCAGTGAGCTATTTCGCTGTTTATTTTCTGTTCTCTTAGTGTTTTGAGTTTTGTTGTTTCTGTATCTTATGTTTCCGGTTTGTTTATTTTGATAGCGCTGTGCAGCTTCCGGCTGTCAATTCCTCCAGGGCTGCGCAGCTGCTGCCCTTTGACTACTCATGAGCTACACCTGTCTGTAATTATGTGTGAGTATTTAAGGAACACGACAACATCAGCTGTTGCCGTGTCCTACTTCTTCCTTCCTCTGGTTTCCTGCCTGCAGCCTGCTTCTGTGGGGGTTAGGTCCTGCTGTCGAGGTAAGTTGTGTGCTCCGTCATGGTGCCTTCTTCTCTCTCTGCTTTTCTCTGCCATCGAGCCCCATTTTTCTCGAGGTCTTCCGGCTCAGATGTTCCCTGTTTTGGTACCACTGACGTTGAACCCAACTTGCCTCTAGCATTTGTCATTCCATTGCAATTGTTTATTATCCTTGTTGTTCACCAGATTAGTTTGAATGAATGAATGAATGAATGAATTTGAATGAATGAATGAATGAATGAATTTTATTTATTTCGGATAGTACATTACAGGTTAAAAGAAACTGTATAATATAACAACAAGGTCAAATTAGACAAAGACTCCTTCTACTATACAATTCCACGTGAGTTATCCGAAATGGGTGATGGCTGAAGCCGCAGCTTATATTGTCCACCCATATTCCATCCAAGAATTCAAAGGAGAAAAAAGAGAAAACAAGACAAGAGCGATTACAATTTAAAACAAGGCTAAGACAAAATGTGACTGAGGGAAAAAGAAAAACTGAGCTAGTCTAAGTTAAGCGGTTACTATTCAAAAACAAATCTAAGACAGTGTCACAAAGAAAAAAAGAAAAAACTAAGCTACAACACAACACAGGCTGGAAATGTCAATCCTTATGTGAGTTTACATGTCGTCTTGTAAATATGTTTGGAGTATTTCTTCCTTTAGTTTTTGTTTAAATTGTCCAAGCTTTGTACATGATTTTAATTCAGGTCCAAAATCGTTCCATAATCTGACTCCTTGCACTGAAATACAGTGTTGCTTGGTGGTTGTTCTCACTGTAGGCTTTTGAAATATACATGTTCCTCTGAAGTGATATCGTTTCTCCCTTGTTTGGAACAACTTTTGGATATTTGCGGGCAGTGATAGATTCTTCACTTTGAACATTATTATTGCGGTTTTAAAGTCAATCAGATCTTTCAACTTGAGAGTTTTTTGTTTAAGAAAAAGTGGGTTTGTTGGTTCCCTGTAAGCTGCTTTGTTGATTATTCTAATAGCTCTCTTTTGAAGCATAAAGAGTGGATATATGTTTGTTTTATATGTATTTCCCCATACTTCATTACAATATATCATGTATGGGAGTATTAATGAATGATACAAGGTGTATAGTGTGGGTTGATTCAGCAAATTTTTCACTCTGTGTAATATTGCAATTGATTTGGATACTTTGCCTTTTATATAATTAATATGTGGCTTCCAACACAGTTTGTTATCAATTATTACTCCAAGGAATTTAGTTTCGGATACCCTTTCAATCTCTACACCATTTACACTGAGTTTGGGTACTGGGTAGTTGTGATGGTTGTTAAAGACTATAAATTTTGTCTTGCTTAAATTGAGCGTTAATTTGTTTGAATCAAACCACAGTTTCAGCTTTCCTAATTCCTTTCCGAGTGTATCCAGAAGTTGTTCCAAATTGTTTCCACTGCATAGCAGATTAGTGTCATCAGCAAACAATATTAAGTCCATTTTTTCTGAAACTTTACATATATCATTTATATACATATTGAATAATAATGGTCCCAAAACTGAACCCTGTGGGACTCCACAGGTGACCTTCAGTAACTCTGAGTTTTTGCTGTTAACACATGCAAACTGATATCTATTCTTTAAGTAACTACTTAACCAGGACAGTGCTACCCCTCTAATACCACAATTTTGTAGTTTCTTTAATAATAGATTGTGATCTACTGTATCAAATGCTTTTTTAAGATCCAGGAATACTCCAACTGAATACTCTTTATTTTCAATGGCTGTTGATATTTTTTCTGTAAATTCCATTAAGGCATATGCTGTTGTCCTTTTGTGTCTGAACCCATATTGCTGCTCACACAATAAATCATTCTTCAGTATGAAGTTGTCAATTCTCTCATAGAATATTTTTTCAAGTATCTTGGAAAATTGCGGTAATAGTGAAATTGGTCTGTAGTTGGAGAGTTCCCCTCTGTCGCCTGTCTTGTAAATCGGAATTACTTTAGCTATTTTCATTGCATTGGGAAATATACCTGATTGGAGAGACAGGTTACAGATATACATCAGTGGTTTCACTATGCATTCGATAACAGTTTTGACTAGTAGCATGTCAATACCATCGCAGTCAGTAGATGTTTTACTTTTGAACGATTTAACAATTTCAATGACCTCTCTTTCGTCTGTGTTCTTTATGAAGATGGTGTCTTTTACAGCAGTGTTATTGCATATTGTATCACCTGTAGGCGCCGTAGTGGGTATTTCTCGGGCCAGTTTAGGTCCAATGTTAACAAAAAAATTATTAAATTCATCTGCAGGTGAAGCTATATTCACATTCGGAGTCGATTTATTATTTTTTGGAATATTAGTTGGGTAGCTAGTATTTCTGCTTTTATTTCCAAGGATACTGTTGATTATTGTCCATGTATTTTTAATATTGTCTTTGTTTTTTTCCAGTTCTTTACTGTAATAGTCTCTTTTACTGCATCTTATTATATATGTTAACTTATTTTTGTATGTTTTATACCGTTGCTCTGCTTCTTTTGTCCTTTTCTTTATGAAAGCTTTATATAATAAATTTTTCTTTTTACACGCCTTTTGTAGTCCTTTGGTTAACCATGGTTTGTCAGCAAATTTGTGTTTAAGCTTTTTTTTAACTAATGGGCAGTTTTTTTCATAAAGAGTGGTTACAATGTTTATAAATGTGTCATAGGCTTCATTTACATCTGTTACATAGACTTCTGTCCAGTCTTGCTTCAGCAAGTCCTCTTTAAAAGAACTGATTGCATTTGGTGATTTGTGTCTGAACGATTTTGAGATTTTTTTCTGGGTTGGGCCCCGTGTGGCCATGGATAAGTGCAAAGATTGGCAAGTGGTCGCTTATATCATTTATCAATAATCCACTTTCTATTTTCTTATCGAGAACATTGACAAACAGGTTGTCAATAAGTGTAGCAGAGTGAACTGTGATTCTACTGGGATGTGTTATTGTGGGATATAGACTCATGCTGTACATAGAGTTCATGAACTCTGTAACTACATTTTGTTGATGTGGATTAAGTAGGTCAATATTGAAATCTCCACAAATTGCTACCATTTTCTTACTAGTAATATTATTGTACAGCTCGACTAATTTATCTCTGAATGTCTCAATGCAAGTTCCCGGCGTTCTGTATATGCAGCTTATGATTAGATTTTTTGTTTTGTCTAGGTCAATCTCAACAGTAACACATTCCAAAATCCCTGGTAGTGCTGAGGACATTTCATTTACAAGCTTACATCTATATAGGTCATCAATATACAGTGCAACACCACCACCCTTTTTTTGAGATCTGTTAATGTTAAACATCTGATATCCCTCTATTGCCATCAGGGGAGCCTGGTCTTCATTAAGCCAGGTTTCCGAGACTGCAATGGCTGTGAATTTTCTGTTTAGCTGTTTTAAATAGTCCTGAATCTGTGAGAAGTTTTTGTTAAGACTTCTGCTATTGAAGTGTATTATTGACAGTTTACCATCTAATTGCACTTGACTTTTGAATTGCTTTTCAGTGTAATATTCACAGTGGTTATGAATATTATTGAAAAAGTGGTTATCAGGATCAATATCATTCTCCATCTCTTGTGGTTTATGTTCAGCATAGTGGCATATTTTTAGAGTTTGAGTTTCCTCACTCTGTGTTTCATAGTCATTGTTCATTTGTATTTATCTAAGTCAGTAGCATCTCTGATCATTATACTTTTTGCTTGCTCAGGTGTTCCATTTAGTTTAATCCAAATTCTACCATTTCTTGTCCAGGTTGACTGTATCCTATTTTGTTTTTTTAGCATCCGTGCCTGCCGTGCTAATTCAGCGTTTTTTTTTTGTCAGGTGTTCATTTAGGTAAACTTGAGTTTCCTTTAGTTTTTGGGCCTGCCTCAGTATGTCATTTTTCACCCTCCTGTTCACAAAGCGCATCACAATTGATTTCTTTGTTTTGTTATCTTTCTTCGGTAAAGCATAACAGGCTGAGATTGCATTGGCTTCTACCTTAATGTCTTTATCATTAAGGAACTGAAGCACTTGGTTTTCTAGGGACATTGATTCACTTATGGAAGCATGTTCACCACTCAGTCCTGTTGCGGCATGGGCGTAGGACTGATATCTGATGTCTAGTCCACTTATAACTAGGTCATCAATGCGAAAACCTTGTTCAAGATCCTCGACGCGTTGCTCCAAAAGACGCCCGTGTTGCTCCAGGTCCATAATTTTTTTGTCTTTTTCTTTTATTATTGAATGTAGGGCTTGTACCTCTTGTATTAGGTTTATTATTTTGGCCTGTTGGTTAGTCATTTTGGCCAATTCTTCTAACACAAAGTTCAGAGATTTTTTAATTTCTTCCAATTCCTCTTTTTTGGGTGGCATTTTACTGACCTGTGGATAGAAATAAACAGAGAATCCGGCTAGGCTATCGCCGGCGCCTGCCTCCGTCTACCTGGCCAGTTATGTTGCACACCGCCGGCGCAGCCGGAATCCACCGATCACAGCCACTCGTCGCCGTCTGGCTGGGTGGCTCCTCCGCTGGGCCCCGTCACCGCCAGATATGTCGCACTCCGCCGGCGTAGCTCTAATCCACCGATCACCTCCGCTGATCGGTGGCCGATCACCGTCGCTCGCTGTCGTCTGGCTGGGTGGCTCTTCCGCTAGGCCCCGTCACCGACCGCCGTCAGTCTGGTAGTTCCTCGGCTGGGCCTCGCAAATTGGGCTCCGATTCAGGCCACTGTCCTGCTGAATCCAGGTGGCCCCCGTCTCTCACCAACGCCGCGCCCGAGCTCCCAATCGCCGCCTCGGTTGGTTCGTCCGGTAAGCCCTCACCGGGGACTGAGCCGCTTCGTGTCTTCGTGTTTGTTGGGGCACTTCATTATTATTCTTTATTTTTCTACTTGCTCGCCAGTTAGCTTGTTGGTGCACTTGTATTCATTCCATATTTTCCTTACGTGCTTGCCAGTTTTGTATGTTGGAGCACTTTATAGCTATTCTTTATTTTCCCACATGCTCACCAGTTTGCTTGGGAGCGTTTTTGTGTTTATTTTCTCGTTTTGCTCACCAGGTCTGTTTGGGAGCGTTTATGTGTTGTCTTTAAGTTAATAAATGTGCAAAACCTACAGTGTGTGTTTGGTGTCCTATTTCTTGCCCGTTTAACGGGCAATTCATGATATTATGCAATTCATGATATTATGCATGATATTATACTTTCTCCTCTCGGCGCCACACCAGTAGGCTGCCTTTTGCAACAGCGGCTCGATTCCGAGTTTTTTTCCCCTTCCTCTCTCTTTTGATCACTTTTTTTTTCACCCCACTTATATCACGGACACACAGATCGTCCCAAATGTCTCCTGAGCCGGTGGACGGAGCCACTGTTTATAGCGGGATACGATACAACAGGGAAGAGCTGCTAGCATTTAACCGCCACCCGGTCCCACTGGAAAAACTCGACATACCGAGAGAATTGAGGCGAAAGCGTCGCGGCTGCCGGGCTGGAGTAAGGCGGAGGACAAAAAATATAAGGTACAGACCCTCCCTTCCATCTGTTGTCATGGAAAATGTACGGTCGATACTGGGAAAGTTAGATGAGCTAGCGGCTATCTCCCGTTACGATAGCACTTACCGGGAGTGCTCTCTCCTTTTGTTTACTGAGACGTGGCTAACTGAACTAGCAGCAGATGCTAACATTGAGCTGGAGGGTTTTCACATGATACGAGCTGACCGAACACCAGAGAGTGGCAAAACTAGGGGCGGTGGAGTGATAATGTATGTTAACAACAACTGGTGCAGACCGGGACATATCACTGTTAAACAACGACACTGCAGCAAAGACATTGAGTTGCTAGCTGTTAGCATGAGGCCTACATATCTCCTGAGAGAACACTCACACGTGATCTGCATTGTTGTTTATGCAAATCCGACGGCGAACGCTGGGACAGCGCGTGACGTCATCCATTCAGTAACCAGCAGGCTGCAGACAGAACACCCAGATGCTCTTCTCCTCATCTCAGGCGATTTCAACCACGTTTCACTGTCTCCCATTCTGCCCACTTTCACCCAGTATGTCACATGCCACACTAGAGACAATAAAACACTGGATTTGTTCTACGCAAACACTAAGGAGGCGTACACCTCATCACAACTCCCCCCACTTGGGAGATCGGATCACAACTTGGTTCATCTCCGACCGGTGTACAAACCCCTAGTGCACAGACAACCTCCGGCCATGCACACTGTGGAGTTATGGTCTGAGGAGACAATGGACACTCTAAAGGACTGTTTTGAAGCCACTGCCTGGAAGCAGCTCTGCGATCCACATGGTGAGGACATCGATGGCCTCATTCACACCTTCACGGGCTACCTCAGCTTCTGTGTGGACAAATCCGTTCCCACCAAGACCATACGGCGTCACTCAAACAACAAACCCTGGATCAACCCTGAGATAAAAACACTTCTGAGAGAGAAGAAGAGGATCTTCAGGTCGGGGAACAGGGAGATGCTGAAGTCCGTACAGAGGGAGCTGAGGAGAAAGATCAGAGAAGGCAAGGACAGCTTCAGGAAGAAGATGGAGGACAAGCTGCAACAGAGCGACATCAGCGGGGTCTGGAGAAACCTCAAAACCATCTCAGGGCTCCAGAATACCTCCCCCCAGGCCACGGGGGGCAGGGAGTGGGCGAACAACCTGAATCTGTTTTTCAATAGATTTGACCAACCGCCCTCCCCCCTGTCTGCACAACAACCACTGCTGCCTCTAAGAAATCAAGTCCTGCTGCCCACTCCCCACTCCACCGACACCCCCCCCACTCCCAACACACAGCCCCCCATCCTGACCCTGACCAAGACCCAGGTGAGGACGGAGCTGAGGAAGATCAAGGCGAGGAAGGCGTCGGGACCGGACGGCATCAGCGCAAAGCTCCTCAAGTCCTGTGCAGACCAGCTGTGTGGGATTGTGACGTATATCTTCAACATGAGCCTGAAACTGGGGAGGGTACCACAGCTGTGGAAAACATCTTGTGTGGTACCTGTACCAAAAACTTCCCACCCCAAAGACCTGAACAGCTACAGACCGGTGGCCTTGACGTCCCACTTGATGAAGACCCTGGAGAGACTGCTCCTTGCTCATCTCCGCCCCCTGGTGGAACCAGCGATGGATCCACTCCAGTTCGCCTACCAGCATGGCATTGGGGTGGAGGATGCGGTGATCTTCCTCCTTCACTGTTCTCTGTCCCACCTGGAGAAGCCCGGGAATATGGTGAGGATCATGTTCTTTGACTTCTCCAGTGCTTTCAACACCATCCAACCGATGATCCTGAAGGACAAGCTGCTGCGCGCAGGGGTGGACCAGCACCTGTCATCATGGATCCTGGACTACCTCACGAACCGGCCTCAGTTTGTGAGAACCCGGGACTGTGTTTCCGACACGATCATCAGTAGCACGGGGGCCCCCCAGGGAACGGTGCTGGCTCCCTTCCTGTTCACTCTTTATACTGCGGACTTCTCACACAACACAACACACTGCCATCTACAGAAGTTCTCTGATGACTCTGCGATCGTTGGTCTCATCTCCAACGGAGATGAAGCTGAGTACAGAGGGCTTATCCAGGACTTTGTGGACTGGTGCCATCGGAACTGCCTCCAGATCAACGCGAGGAAAACTAAGGAGCTGGTGGTGGACTGCCGCAGGCATGGGCAGCCCCTCACAGCACCAGTAAATATACAGGGAACAGACATCGAGATGGTGACATCCTATAAGTACCTGGGTGTTCATCTGAACAATAAACTAGACTGGTCACACAATACTGACGCACTCTACAAGAAGGGACAGCGCAGGCTGTTCCTGCTGAGGAGACTCAGGTCTTTTGGTGTACAAGGGGCGCTGCTGAAGTCATTCTATGACACGGTGGTGGCATCAGCCATCACTTTTGGAGTGGTCTGCTGGGGCAGTGGCATTACTGCAGCCGATAGGAAGAGACTGAACAAACTGATTAAGAAAGCTAGCTCTGTCCTGGGGCAGCGCCTTGATCCGATGGAGGAGATAGGAGAGAGAAGGACGGTGGCTAAACTGTCATCTCTGCTGGAGTCCGAGTTCCACCCTATGCAGGACATACTGGATGCACTGAGGAGCTCATTTAGCAGCAGACTACATCATCCCAGGTGCACAACCGAGAGGTTTCGTAGGTCCTTCCTACCAACGGCTGTCAGACTGTACAACCTAAGCAGGGCTGCTCGCAGAGATAGCAAAAAGACGTAACAAACTAATAGTTTTTTTTGAATGCAAAAGATGCAATAGACTTACACAATGGTCCCCTCCGGCATACAACTAGGAAAATACCGGTCACTGTGGAGGGTGAGAATATGTATGGGCACATAATCATACCATGTAGGATAACTAAGTAGACGGTTATACTGTTTCATCCCACCTAGCAACAATGCTCTGCACTGTGTGTGTTTATACACTCACCGGCCACTTTATTAGGTACACCTGTCCAACTGCTCGTTAACACTTAATTTCTAATCAGCCAATCACATGGCGGCAACTCAGTGCATTTAGGCATGTAGACATGGTCAAGACAATCTCCTGCAGTTCAAACCGAGCATCAGTATGGGGAAGAAAGGTGATTTGAGTGACTTTGAACGTGGCATGGTTGTTGGTGCCAGAAGGGCTGGTCTGAGTATTTCAGAAACTGCTGATGCTGCACGGTGGCGCAGTGGTTAGCACTGCGGCAGCACAGTTTACCCAGCACAGTTTACCCTTAGTCTGTCACCCGAGCAACACAACCAGACCCCCACACACCCCTCCCCACCCACTCTTCTGTGCAGAACCTCTCTCCATCTCCCCCCATCTCCTCCTCAGGGGGCACCTGGACCCTCCCTCACTTCACAGTGACTAAAGATCAAGTGGATAAACAGCTGGAGAGACTCCGTCAGCGGAAGGCTCCGGGCCCTGGTGGCATCTCCGCAAGGACCCTGAGGACCTGTGCCAACCAACTAGCTCTGGTACTGAAACACCTGTACAACCTGAGCCTGAGTCTGGAGAGAGTACCGATGCTGTGGAAGACATCCTGCCTGGTTCCTGTCCCCAAGAAGTCATCTCCATCGGATCTGAATGACTACCGACCAGTTGCCCTCACATCTCATGTGATGAAGGTCCTGGAGAGACTGGTCTTAGCCCACCTGAGGCCGCAGGTGAAGACGTGGCTGGATCCTCTGCAGTTTGCATATCAGCCCCATTTAGGAGTTGAAGATGCTGTCATCTACCTGCTGCAATGAGCCCATCTGCACCTGAATGGTGGAGGAGATACTGTGAGAATCACTTTTTTTGATTTCTCCAGTGCCTTTAACACCATCCAGCCACTGCTGCTGCGTAAGAAGCTGCGGGGGGTGGGGGTTGACAGCTCTGTGATCTCCTGGATTACTGACTACCTGACAGGCAGGCCACAGTTTGTCCGGCTGGGCAGTGTCTTGTCTGGAGTGGTGGCTAGTGATACGGGAGCTCCACAGGGGACTGTGCTCTCTCCTTTTCTTTTTACCTTATACACCACTGACTTTCAGTACAACACTGAGTCATGCCACCTGCAAAAATTCTCTGATGACTCAGCTGTTGTGGGATGTATAAGACGAGGAGAGGAGGGGGAGTACAGGGCACTGGTAGACAGATTTGTGGAGTGGACGGAGCAGAATCACCTGAGGTTGAATGTCAGCAAAACCAGAGAGATGGTAATTGACTTCAGGAAGAGGAAGGCTCCTTCTCAGCCACTGCAGATTAGGGGGGAGGATGTGGGAGTGGTTGAGGACTACAAATATCTGGGTGTCAGGATCAGCAGTGGGTTGGACTGGAGATCCAACACCGATGCTGCGCACAAGAAGGGGATGAGCAGACTCTGCTTCCTGAGAAAGCTGAGATCCTTCAACGTGTGCAGCAGGATGCTGGAGCTTTTCTACCAGACTGTTGTCGCCAGCGCCATCTTCTTTGCTGCTGTCTGTTGGGGTAGCAGTATCAGGGCCAGAGATACCAACAGACTTGACAAGATTATCAAGAGGGCTGGCTCTGTAATTGGTCTCAGACCAGAGACCTTTGAGACAGTGATGGAGAGGAGAACACTAAATAAACTGCAATCCATCATGGACAATCCTGATCACCCCCTCCACCACACACTAGATAGACAGCGAAGCACTTTCTCCAGTAGACTACTACAGCTTCGCTGTCGAATGGCCAGGTACAGGAAATCTTTCCTGCCACATGCAATTTCACTGTACAATAACTCACTATGATGTTGTATTCTGGCATAGCTATGCTACCACACTGCACCTTACAGACTAACTGGTACATCACTTTTTCACTCTGCTCCTGATAGTCCTTCTTTGTGCAATGGGATGATTCATGTGTTTATACGGGCCATCATATATTAAGCTATGATGTATATAGGTTTTATAGTCGTGTTAGTTTTTACTTTCCATGGGTAATCCTGTCATGTCTGTCATGTGTGTGTTTCTGTTGTTTGGTTGTCAACTGTCATGCTGCTGTTACACTGTAATTTCCCAGTTTGGGATCAATAAAGTACATCTATTTATCTATCAAATCTGTTTTGAATTTTCCCTAGCTTTCTTGAGGTGCTTCGATTTAAAGCCTATCACTTTAACATCCTTCACCTATTCAACTCTGTCCTCCCTCTTATGTTAGTTAACCATTAGGTGACCAGCTTTTAGCTTCCTTCTAGCTCGGATGAGTGGTGCTGGTTCACTGATCCACAGTTGATGGTGTATCTGGCATCACTCTGGCCCATCTTCCAATAATTTTGCCATGATTCCATAACAAATCGCTAGCACCACACGCTGGGCGGCCCCACGATCACTGCAACCAACCTGGCCCAGGACCCGAGACTGCTGGCCGAAGCTTAGCTTGTTGAGCCGAGCTGCTGAGCCACAGGATCTCAAAGGGCAGTGTCCCTCTCTGTGGGATTCCGCTGTACTCCTGCGGCCAGCTGGGGGATGCCCTGTCACGAGGCAGCTCCCCTACGCTGATAAACATAAATGCAAAATATATACATATTTTCTCATTTACAAAATTTCTCTTAAAATTGCAACTTTTTTCTTGTTAGTTTGCAACTTTTCTTGTGAATGTGCAACTTTCATAAATTTACTTCTTTTTCATGTAAATGTAATTTTTTTTCCTCATAAATTTGCTGCATTTTTAAATGGCAAATTTACAACATTTTACACGTAAATTTGTGAATTTTTTGTAAATTCGTACTTTTCGGTAAATTTGCACCTTTTCCCCTCATAAATTCACTACTTTTTTCATCGCAAATTTTCACCTTTTTTTCAAGCAAATTCATGAAATATTCTTATAAATCTGCAAGTTTTTAAAATTCTTTTTGTAGGAAAAAGTCCATTTTGGACAACCTCTAGTAAACCCCCAGAAAACAGTGTTGATTAGATGCTAATGGCTAATATAAATATTCCTAATAAATGTACCTAATAGACTGTGATTTAATGATTAATGGTAAATAGGAGCATTTATGGGGAATGTTATTGAAGGAATGAATATGAACTGTTAGATGTAAACTGTCAGTGAAAGCAGTAGCGTTTCTACGCCAGAGGTGGCGCTCAGTAGTGATAAGACGCTGTACAGTATTAGAGAACAATAGAAGGAGAGTAGCGAATGTTCCAGAGGAAAGAGTGTAAAGAAAATGGTGTTAAGCGATGTGCTGTGTAAGTGTGTGCCGTGCCGTGTGTGCTGGTAAAGTCAATAAAAAGCCGCTGCAAAGTCTGACAGCTTGGCTTCCTCATCCTTCCTCCCCCCTTTGCCCTCCTGGGTGTAACAAAACTTGGTAGCAGAGGATGGTTCAGTCGTGTCTGAGACGGTGAGTGTGCAAATAAAAAAAAAAAAGAAAGGCCGTAACGATGGAACTGGAGCAGCTACAAGATAAGCTAAGTGAGGCCTTGGTGCCGTTACGGGCCGAACAGCGAGGTCTGTTTATTTGCAAAGACAAGCCCAGCCGAGCTGTCTAAGAAGTACACGCTGATATGACTGTTAATCGAGGAGGTGGAGAAAACCATTGAACGCGAAGAGGAGGATGTAGCCCGCGAGTTTGTGCTAAAGCTAATAGCATGTGCTACCGAAGCTAAGCTAAGCGAACCGTTGACGCAGGCAGCGACAGCGGCCGGCACGAGCCGGGAGACAGAGGCACTAGCCAGTTTACAGAGCCAGTATGCCGCTCTGCATGAAAGTATCCTTGATTCAGCTAAAACGGTTGAAGAGGAAATAATAAGGCTGAATGATGATGAGGCTGCGCAGCCACCGGGCCGCCATTTTGTGACACAGCCTGGGGCCGCGCCGCCACAGAGCCGCCATTTTGTGATACAGCCCGCGGTCTCCGCAGCGCCCCTACTGCCAGAAGTGATCATTAAACGGGAGTTTAAAATAAATGGGCAGATAGGGGAGAGGGGCCAAAAAGACAAGTTGTCTTATTCCAATCTCACTCACCAGATCGATATGGGCTTAAAGAAAAAAGCACAGTGAGGCTGAGATAATTGAGGCTCTTGTCAGAGCAGTGAGTCCTGGATTGAGTTTGCGCGCTATGCTGGAGATTAAGTCAGATCTCACCCTGCCACAGCTGCGCATAATCCTGCGAGGACATTATAAAGAGGATAGTTCCACTGACCTGTATCATCGTCTGATAAACCTCACACAAGACAGTAATGAGTCACCTCAGAACTTCCTGTTTCGTGCCATTGAGCTAAAGGAAAGACTTTTAGCAGCATCCAGAGAGCCTGGCACGGAAGAGCAGTTTAGTTCTGATCTTATTCAGAGGAAGTTTCTGAGGGCGGTGGAAACAGGACTGATCAGTGTTGATGTGAAATATCAACTGAAGTGTTATTTGGAGGATCCTGCCATCACCGACGAGCTTCTGATTTCAAAGACGAATGCAGCAGCCAGTCTTGAATGGGAACGGCACCAAAAATTCAAAAGGCACATTAAAGAACCAAAAGTTTGAGAATGCCGAGTGGAAAACCAAATGGGTCAGTATGCAACGGAGGAAGGAGTGGATGGACAAGGGCACCCTCCACCATCGACAAAAGGTAAAATCCTTAAATCCCAAAGCACAGTGACCCGTACAGAATCTGAGCTCCTGGACATAGTCACGCAGCTGAAGAGTGACATGGAGGAGATCAAAAAGGCCATACGTGAGTCTCCCAGAGCACCTCATGCTCAAAGAGCCAGGAGGACATGTGGCTGCAAGAGATGTCAGTCCACCAGCAATGGCGACCAATGCGACCACTGCTTCAGATGTGGAATCAGCGGCCACATGTCAAAGGAATGTCGGATAGGGAGGAGACTTGGAAGGAGAACAGGGCAAGTAGACACGGCGGCCAATACTGTCGCAACCACAGCAGAACAAGCTAACATACAAGAACTGTATGAGCTAGTTACTGACAGTATTCGGAGGTTGGAAGCAAGGCTGGTAGCTAAGGCCGAGGCACCTCCTGAAGAAACGGTCCGTGTAATCTACTGTCCCCTAATCGCCAATTACAGTTGCTCAATTTGGTTGGAAAAAGATATGTCATCACCTGCTTCCTCGATGACAAGGAGACACAAGCATTGTGGGACACAGGGTCACAGGTCTGTTTAATGAATGACACCTGGAGACAGGAGCACCTGCCACACACCACCGTCAGAGACTTAGCCGAGTTGGTGGGTCCAAGTATCCTAAATGGGAGGGCAGTGAACCAGACACCAATTCCATTCTCAGGGTGGGTTGAAGTCACATTTAAGCTGCCGACAGTTAGTCGCCCACCGGTGGAACTCTTAGTTCCTGTGCTAGTGGTGGAGGAGGATGGAGTGGCAGAGCCGCCTATCATTGGGTTCAACGTGATTGACCATGTCTTGAAGATGGGCATTAAACCGCCTTGTGCCATCAGTGAAGCTGTTAGTGCAGCCTTCTCATTTGACTGTAAGAAAACAGAAGTGTTTTTGAAAGTGATGCAAAGTGAGGAGGATAGGCTAGGAGAAGGAATGGTAAAAGTTGGCAGTGAGTTGGTTACCATCCCTGCTGGCCAAACCAAAGCAGTCAAAGGTTGTGTCAGGGCAGGCTCATTTCCAGACACACAAGACGTCTTATTTGAGCCGAGTCAGTACACCCAGTTACCAGAGGGTTTGCAGATGCAAAGCGGGTTGGTGCAGTTATGGAAAGGGAGGCGATCGATGTTCAAAATCCCTATAACGAACAGTACATCCCGTGATATCCAGCTGCCCGCTAAGACCATTTTGGGGGAAACACAGAGAGTTAAAACTGCTTACCCGGCAGATATTAGACCCCCTGCTGTAAACCCCAGCGACAGTCAACCCGACGGCAAGTGAAACAGGAAGAAACAAAGAGACCGAGATGAGCTGTGCTGTCAAAGAGACTATGGACATGTGGGACCCTCCAGTTCCCCTTGATCATCTCTCACCCATACAGCAAGAGCAAGTAAAACAGCTCTTACGGGAGGAACGGCAAGCGTTTTCCCGTGATGAGTATGATGTAGGGACAATTCCCTCTTTACAGTTGAAGATCCGACTCAAAGATCACGATCCTGTCAAAAGAACTTATGTTTCTGTTCCCAAACCACTTCATAAAGAAGTAAAGGAGTATTTAGAAGACCTGCTTAACAGGGGCTGGATCACCAAATCCAAGTCATCGTATTCCAGTCCAGTCGTCTGTGTGCGAAAGAAAGAGGGAGGTCTGCGTTTGTGTTGTGACTTTAGAGAATTGAACAAGAAGTCCATCCCCGACAGACACCCGATTCCCCGCATACAAGATATGCTAAACAGTCTAAGTGGGAATGTGTGGTTTTCAGTCCTCGACCAAGGGAAGGAGTATCACCAGGGTTTCCTGGAAGAGTCGAGTAGGCCCCTCACTGCATTTATCACTCCCTGGGGTTTGTTCGAGTGGGTAAGAATTCCATTTGGTTTGTCCTCAGCACCAGCAGCATTCCAAAGATCTATGGAGGAGTGCTTGTGGGGGTTGAGAGATGATATTTGTCTGCCTTACCTCGATGATAACCTTGTTCATTCACAGACTTTTGAAGACCACTTGCGAGACCTGAGAAGCGTCCTGCACCGCTATCAAAGCCATGGGGTGAAGCTGACTCCCCGGAAATGTGAGTTATTCAAGCAGCAGGTACGTTTCCTTGGTAAAATGGTAACAGGACAGGGTTACACCATGGACCCTGCGGACATTGCCCCAGTGCAGACACTCAAACAGCAGCAACCTTCCACTGTTGGAGAGCTAAGGAAATTGCTAGGTTTTATTTCATATTACCGCAGCTATATTCCAAACTTCTCTCGTATAACAAAGCCTCTTTACGACCTTCTTGCTAACGACCACACAGAAAAACGCAAGAAAACATGTCAAAAAGAACGATGGTGGCCACTTACCCTCATCCCATGTGATCAGGTGGCGCCCAGAGCATCAAGCAATAGTTTGTCAGCTTGTTGACTTTCTCACCCAACCCCCAGTGTTAGGTTACCCGAACTTTGAGGAACCCTTCATTTTCCACTGTGACGCTTCACAGGAGGGGCTTGGAGCAGTGTTATACCAGCGACAACAAGACAAACTGGTGGTGATAGCGTATGGCTCCAGGACACTGTCAAATCCAGAGAAGAACTACCACCTTCATTCAGGGAAGCTGGAGTTTCTTGCCATGAAGTGGGCCATCTGTGAGAGGTTTCGGGATTATCTGTACTATTCTCCACCATTCACTGTCTATACGGACAATAATCCCCTAACGTATGTGCTCACCACCGCAAAGTTAAATGCAACCACACAGAGGTGGGTAGCAGAACTAGCTGATTTCCAGTTTGTGATTAAGTATCGCCCTGGAAAAGCAAACAGAGATGCAGACGGACTTTCACGTATGCCCCTAGATATGGAGCAGTACATGAACAAATGCACACAAAATGTTGATCCTGATGTAATGAATTGTGTGGCGCAGGCAGTCAAGGTAAAGTCACAAGAAAATGAACCATGGCTCTGCCCAGTCACCATTTCTACTCTCATTGGTGAAGCAGATCAAGAAGCCAGCTCTGTAGCTGAAATATCAAAGACTGCTCTAAAAAGAGCTCAAGAAGAAGACTCCGTGATTGGAGAGGTGTTGCGCTATGTATTGTCAAAACAGTGGCCAAGAAGTGGAAAGCAGCAGAACAGTAAAATTGCAGCTTTAGTCAGGCAAAAACACAAGCTGTACTTGGAAGATGATGGACTGCTTTACAGGAGAACGGCAACACATGACCAGCTACTCCTACCCCAGAAGTTTCACAAACTCATGTTCAAAGAGCTCCACGAAAACATGGGCCATTTAGGGGTAGAGAGAGTGATGAACTTGATAAGAGAGCGTTTTTATTGGGCTCATATGCAAAGAGATGTGGAGCACTACATCACTAAAGTTTGCAGTTGTTTGAAGAACAAACGTCCCAATAAGACAACAAAGGCACCACTGACTAACATTGTCACCACGTACCCATTTGAATTAGTGTCAGTGGATTTTCTGCATTTGGAGAAGTGCAAAGGAGGATATGAGTATATCCTGGTTCTAATGGACCACTTCACTCGTTTTGCCCAGGCTTACCCATGTCGTAACAAAGCTGCCCACACCGCTGCTGAGAAGATCTTTGGAGATTTTGCCCTCAAGTTTGGCTTCCCCACACGACTCCATCATGATCAGGGTAGAGAGTTCCAAAATAAGCTTTTTGCAAAACTCCAAGAGTACAGTGGTGTGCAGGGGTCCCGAACAACGCCCTACCATCCCCAAGGGAATGGGCAGGTAGAACGATTTGATCGTACACTGTTGGCAATGCTCAGAAATTTGCCCGAAGCAGCCAAGGAAGACTGGAAGTCCTCTCTGGCAAAAGTGGTTCATGCTTATAATTGTACGCGTAGTGAGGCTACGGAGTACGCACCATACTTTTTGTTGTTTGGCTGTAGTCCAAAGTTGCCTATTGATCTAATGTTTGACCTCACAACAAGAGAGCAGAGTGTTTCTCAGCAGGACTATGCTGAAAAGTGGAGAGCTACAATGACTGAAGCTTACAAACTCGCTTCTAAAACAGCAAACAAAGAAGGGATGAGAAGTACAGCCCGTTATGATAAAAAGGTTCACGGTGCTGAGTTGTCCCCTAGATCCAGAGTATTGGTTCGAAACTTGACCGAAAAAGGTGGGCCAGGAAAATTAAGATCATACTGGGAAGACCAGGTGTATGTCGTGACCCAAAAGAAGTACCCAGACAGTCCAGTATATGAAATCAGACCTGAAAATGGCAAGGGACGCACTCGGGTCATGCACAGAAACCTTTTGCTACCCTGTGACTTTCTGTCCATGGAAACAGTGGAGCATGCCTCAAACAAGAGAAAGAGACTCTAAAAGACAAAGGCATGTGGACAGACAAAACAACACGGATGATGAAGATGACGAGAGTTGGAGTGCCATAATCGGATTAAGAGCTGGGAAGGATCAAAATCACCGTCCACTGAGAGCCGATGCACCGGAGTTCTACCCGCACAGTGACACTACTCCGGAGGATGAGGACCAGGACCCAGATGACGTCACGCAGGTGCAGCTGGCACCAGAGGTCAACAATCCGGTGGTCCCAGATCCAGCTGAGGCAGACCAGGACCAGGATGATGAGGTGTCGGAGTCCAGTTCCAGTGACCAGGAGGGACCTGACGAGTTTCCTGCTAAAATGTATCCTTCAAGAATAAGAAAACAGACATTGAGATTTACTTATCAAAAGTTAGGCCAACCTTGCACTTCATCTGTCTAGAACAAATGTGTAGAAGCTAAAGATAACCATTGTTCAGACATGAATGTTTTGAAAAGTAACTTGGTAGTTACTGTGATGGCTGATAAAAAAGAAAAAAAAGGAAAAAAAATTAAAAAAGGAAAAAAAAGATTTTCAGTGTGTTACTAAGGCACAAGCATTACACAAAGGTTTATTTGGTAGGCTATGACTAGATTGAGTACCCTTACTCTCAGGAAAGATGCAGATACTCACCATGATGGATGGAGCGGTTGATGGTTATCGTGCACAAAGACCTCTTCTGCAAATGTATTGCATGGAACGGGAGATACATGCTGTACTATGGACAATTACCAGTTTGCATCTTTATGGACTTTAATGAACTCTGACTCCTGTTTAGTAATACCCTACTTACATGAGATACATGGTTACCAAATGTGGACTGAAAGAGGAAAAACAGTAGTTTTGAGAAAGGTGTAATGTCGGGACGACATTAAATTTTTGAGGGGCGAGTGTAGGAAAAAGTCAATTTTGGACAACCTCTAGTAAACCCCCAGAAAACAGTGTTGATTAGATGCTAATGGCTAATATAAATATTCCTAATAAATGTACCTAATAGACTGTGATTTAATGATTAATGGTAAATAGGAGCATTTATGGGGAATGTTATTGAAGGAATGAATATGAACTGTTAGATGTAAACTGTCAGTGAAAGCAGTAGCGTTTCTACGCCAGAGGTGGCGCTCAGTAGTGATAAGACGCTGTACAGTATTAGAGAACAATAGAAGGAGAGTAGCGAATGTTCCAGAGGAAAGAGTGTAAAGAAAATGGTGTTAAGCGATGTGCCGTGCCGTGTGTGCTGGTAAAGTCAATAAAAAGCCGCTGCAAAGTCTGACAGCTTGGGCTTCCTCATCCTTCCTCCCCCCTTCGCCCTCCTGGGTGTAACATTTTTAATGGTTTTATGTTTTTGTGTTCATCTAAACAATGACAAGCCTTTCCTTTCCCCATTCCATTATGCTGAGCACCAAGCTAGAAGGTGGAAAGTACCATTTTTATATGGCCTTTGCTCTGACCCGGCTGGGCCGTGAACCCACAAACTGGGACAGAAGCTCTACCACAAGCCCACCGCTCCAGTTTTTGTAAATAACTTGTTGTTTTTACTTCAGTCTGAAGTCATCTGGATAAGTACCGACCCCGTTGAACTGCAGCATGTAAACATCAATAGTGTCTTTAACCCACTTGTGGAAAAATAACAGTTTGAATAAAGCTGTTAATTAACCTGGTTTAACCTTCAGTGTGATCCTTTAATTGCTTTTGATGGTGTCAAGCTTCTGCATGGCTGGTTTCCCTTTATTGAAGGAGTTGTGAAACGGACCATATGACAGCTGAGCCCGAGGAAAGAAACAACGATCCAGGACACGCAGCAGGCAATTAGCACCTATCGCTTCTAATCGCGCTGCGCCCTGCACGCATTTCAGCACTCATCATTGAGACAGAGTTTCTATGATTCATCACATTGCCGTGTCAGTTACCACCACTCAGTAGTGAGGCGAGAATTCATTACGCCATTAGAATGCAAATCCTCCTTGGAAATGAAGCATCAATATGCAGGGCGATGTTTTCATTAGATGGCCATTTGGTTAATTGAGTCACTTTAAGAAGAGATTAGCATATGAGCTAATCAAGGTCATTCCCCACGGCCTTCGGCGATGTAGAGGAGAGGGAAAATGCTGCACCTTTCTGGAGGCAATGTCAGTTCGGAGCCCTTTGCATCACTGAGTACAACAGCACCGGGTGATGAGTGACAAAAGCCGCAAATTAATTTGGTGACCTAACAGGAGGTCAGACGTGTGATGCATTAGAACACGGAGAGTTTGAGGAAAATTCAGAACAGGACCCTTTTTTTCACAGGTGGTGCAGTGGAGTAGCACAGGTTTATGTTTCATTACATTTACTGACCCCAAAACTAGCTGGACATTTGTTTGTTGGTCAGGTTTCATTTTTATCTGATTCCACTTTGTGTTTATTTTAGTGGTGCTGGACGATTAAAATTTTTAATCGTGATTAATCTTTTGGAATGTTGAGTTAATTGTGATTAATAACGTATTAATCACTTTTTTCCCCCATACAGATACAGTGTACCTTAAGTCGGTAATTTTTCAAGTTTGTCATACTGTTATGAACATGGGAGTGGACAAATATGCTTGCTGTCTTCACCT
The DNA here is from genome assembly GCA_020510985.1 of Pholidichthys leucotaenia. Lineage (NCBI taxonomy): Eukaryota > Metazoa > Chordata > Actinopteri > Cichliformes > Pholidichthyidae > Pholidichthys > Pholidichthys leucotaenia. The sequence goes on along the minus strand of CM035847.1, from coordinate 283,294,788 downwards.
GCAGGTTTATTAAAGCTCTCAGCATATCCAAAATGACAAAAACTATTCAGAATATTCTCCAGAAAATTCTCAAAAGTAGAATGCATGTGCAAACAATGGAATGCAAGGGCTCATTAACGTCACTGAACACAACTCAGCATCCAACCAGCCAGCAGCCACAAATGGAGCTTGCTCTTTCTCCCATAGCAATCATCCACAACTTTTAAGGAGATCAACACAAAACCATGGACCTCGTGTGTCGCAACGGACACAATTTCCCATTTAGCAGAAAAATTGCAAACATAAACAACTATCTCGCCTGTGATGACACCCCACTGTGCAGCAAAAACAGTGGGGGAGTGAATGGACATTACAAACACAGCTTGGGAATTTTTTTTAGACTGGTACTCACGAACAGTTGGACCCAAAGCTATGAGGAGGAAAACAGGTGAATTTCTGTCCATGTCAACTGCTGGAGGTCAGCTACAACCTAGCATGTAGCTACTAGCCAGCTAACCAGCTTCCACAGAAGAAAAACAACCCAACATCCAGGCGAAGTTTTGGAGGAGGCTGTAACAACTGTCCAGGTGAGAGCTCCAACAGATAATGTTGTAAACTTAAACATGACAGCACTTTGGGGATTTCCATGGCTGTAATCCAGCTTGTTTGACTTCGCAATGTCTGCACGGCGTGCACAGTGTCTGTGGCCAGTACGGCTTTGGTACGGAGATCCGCAAGGCCAAAAAGTACTGTTTGTGCTTTCTGCCATCAACTGCCATTAACCACAATCACAAAATTTGTCACCATTAATGGTAGCAAAGCATTAATGGGTGATTAACACGATAACACCAACACCACTAGTTTAATTATGTGAAAATGATAAATGCTGTCATTTTCAGTGCACAGACGTAAATCAAGGTGGGGACGGGGGGCGGGTGACAGGCCCCCGTCTGGAATCAGCTATATTTTCCTTCTAATGTGTCCAGTGCATCATCAAAGAAATTCACCGTTCTGAAAAACACAAGTGGTGATCTAGCATGCTATAAGTGAATCAAGAGAGGCACAGCATTAGGAAAAAAACCCAGAAGGAAATCTGAGAAATTGGATATTTTCAGTTTATTTTACACCTCTGAACTGACAATAACCAAATGCATTTAACATAAATCCAACAGTACTGTCAAACGGACCTGATACTCCAGATATAGCAAGGAACTTTTACAATAGTTACTATCAGCTTTATCAAATTTTAGCTTACACTTTTGCAAAAACTGTCAATATAAGTATTCCTGAAAAGTATTGGGCCACTATAGATCTTGGCCCTTCCTTGTCCCCCTTTGAACACTTGTGGATCACCTTGGCGGAGTGTTTCAGCCAGAGTACTGGTGCCGCAGAACAGACAAGAACTGGTTGTGGCTAAATATCCCCCAGGACAACCTTAGAGGGGTTCTGAGGTCCATGAGGAGGCATATTACTGCCTGCATTAACGCAAATGGAGAATATATTCCACATTGAACTTCGTTTTTAAGACAGACATTTCGTTGCGATTCCAGAAAGTCAGGGTGCTTCTGTTTTGTTCAATTTTGAAAATCGTTGGCACAGATTTTCACTTGTCGATCTATGATATTGTTTTGAAGATGTCTAAAAATAATTTGCATCCTTTAATTGACCATTTCCATAAAAATTAGGAAAAATATCAAACTTTTCTAGAGATTTCCTGGACATCTGCTCCAAACAAGACACACACAGTTCTGAATCCAACATTATAAATGTCTACAAGCATATAAGCAGAGGAGAGGGGCTGATGGTTTGAGATGGTGGCATGTACAGGCATTTTTTTTTTTTCCTGATAAACATGAAATCACACAGATGACACCCTCCAACACATTTACCAGCCATCTGTAAGAACCGTTATCACAACCACATACCCCTGGGTTTAGGGACGCATTACTACCAAACCTATTTCAAATGCTTTAGAACACCACCTGGATAAACATACAGATTATATCCCAGAGTTAGAGTTTTCTAGATGGTGAATGACACATGGACATCATGTTCCAGACAGTTCATGAGTTTAAAATTACAGGCTGCTGCTGCCAGCTAGAAATAGCTGGACCTTGAGGTAAAAAAGCAAACCAAAAACAAAAAACCCAAAACATTGCATCAAGTTTATAACCCTGTTAGTGGAGGCTTCAAAGAATAATTATTGACAAATGAGTAGACTTGTTATTGCTCATCGATGACACTGTGATTTATGTTCAAACTTATTTGGAAAATGTGTTACTGTCAGTAGGCGATTCATTTTTAACAAGGAGGATGGTAGTGGTAGGGTTTTTATACTTTTAGCATGAGGTATGAACACTCAGAGAGTGCATACCTCTGCCAATGTTCTATCTAACAATGTTAAAGAAAGTGAGAAAATGGACCAGAATCCACATCCTGACCCGGATCACCTCCAAAATCTGATGGGTTCATCTGTAGCCCCAGGGCCACTTCTGGGGAAAATTTCATCAGAATCCATGTATATTACCAGTTTGGGAGGTTTTTCTTGTAAACATGTAACATTTTCTTCCTCATAAATTTGCAGTGTTTTCCTGGCAAATTTGTGACTTTTGTAATAAATTTAGGAAATTTTCCCACATAAATTCAAGACTACATGGAATTTGCAACTTTTTCCCTCATAAATTTTCAACATTGTTTTTTGTACATGTGGTACTCTACTTACCAACTTGTGAGTAAAATTTTCCTAGTTACTATGTTATTCTTGCACTCTTTATGGGGGGATGGCAGCTTAACAAGGTGGATATTTTGGGGTCATTTTGCTAAAAAGGGGGTTGGCACCCCCACTCACATCGCCTACTGGTTACTGTGAAGGAAGCCCCCCCCGTAATGAAAATAATCTTCCCTGAATCATTTAGGGTCTTGTTTTCAAATGGACATTAATCCAGAACTAGACCACAGCATTTTTGGATAAGTTTTCCATCTGTCACTGTGTCTGCACAGCCAAGGACCGACAGTATGTGTTTTAAGCTTTGCACGTGTTTAGCTAAATGTTTACTGAGTCTGGGGATTTGTATTGATTTCCTTGGCCCCGTGCTTTTGAGTATGGGGTAGCCCTCAAACACTTGCGTGAGATTAGCTAAAGATTATAATTTCATTTCACAATTATTCTAGCCAAAAACATTTGTGATTAATTATATTGTCACTGCATTTATAAGATGTAAAAACATCACTGTCAGCCATGGCAGTGATTGATTGATGGGTTAAGAACTTCGGAAGGACTGACTGCAGAAGTACTGGCGACTGCCAGTACTTTTTCAGTTTCTATTTGTTGTTGAGATATAGTGTATTTGGTAGTGTAACCTTGCAATCCCAAAACCAGAGGCAGAGGTCAGGGTGAACCTGTGTACAAAGTTTGGCGACCCTAGCTTTACTCGTTCTATTGAAGCATATACAGTATATAGGGCATAGGGAAAGCTAAGTGTGACCTTTCACCTTTTGACCCCAACCCCACAGTTGTGGGTCAGGGTCCAAAGGTGTACCTTTGTGCCAACTTTGGTGACCCTAGCAGTCTTTGTTGTTGACATATAGTTTAAATAGCAATTTGGCCTTGTAATCCCAAAACCATAGTCAGAGGTCAGGGTCTCAGGGTGAACATGTGTTCCAAGTTTGGTGACCCTAGCTTTTCTCATTCTATAGTAATAGTGCAAAGGGAATGTGAAAGGGAACAGAGTGGTGGCCTAGTTGATAGAGCATCCGCCCCACAACCGGGTGGTTGGGAGTTCAAGTCTCAGCCGGGTCATACCAAAGACCATATAAAAATGGTACTTCCCACCTTCTAGCTTGGCGCTCAGCGTAATAGAATGGGGGAAGGAGAAGTTGTTTGTGGTAGTACCTTGCATGGCGGCGAGCTGATTCTACATGTGATTAACATTGTAGATAGGAGAAACATAATTTCATCCTGCTGTACATGATTGGCTGTATGGATTGAATAATAATAGAGCTGGCTTCTTCACTTAACACTGACCTTTGACCCCAAACCCATAGTCAAAGGGCGGGGTCTAATCCATCCAAGAAACCTTAGACATAATACCGATGTGAAAAAAACTACATCATTCCTTTGTGTAGTTACGGTGTTACAAGATTTAGGGAAAACTGAAAATTGAGGTCACCCAAATTTGAACTAGTCCAAGATTTTTCATAGATGTCCCCATGGTATCAATTTGAAAAGGCCGTGTCATTTCTTTCTGTAGTTATTGTGTTCACAAGATTTGGGGAAACTTGGCCTCTGACCTTGACCTAAAGGTCAGAGGTCACTCAAATTTAAACTCCAAGATTTTTCATTGATACACCCATGGTATCAGTTTGAAAAGGCCAAGTCATTTTTTTTTTCTGTAGTCATCACGTTCACAAGGTAGGTGTTGATGCTGCTGCCCATCTGCCCAGTGGGATGACGACAATATGACCATAGCCTTTAGAGGCTGAGGGGTAAAAAGTCTCAACCTGGTGGTGGCAGTTCAGAATACATGCGGAAACTGGGATTGTACTTCAGTAGGCCAGGGGAACAACTTTCCTGAACTTACTCTTGAGGCAGTTCTCACCATAAATTATTGTCATGATAATAGAAATTCATTGTGAAAAATAATTGTTTTTAATCACGATAAATGATATATATACTCCACCCCATAGAAAATGTAAGTACACACAAAAAGCTTTAGGAAAAAAGCCTTCTTTTCCTGTTCAAGTTCTTATACAGCATTTAAAATAAACGTGATTGCTTTACTTGGTTTCAGTGGTTTCATTGTCTCCAGTTTTAAGATTGTTAGAGGACAGTGTCACAGGTCCCATTTAGTCTGCTTTGTAGCGCTATGAGATGACTTCTGTTGTGGCGCTATACAAATAAAGCTGAATTGAATTGATGTATAAAAGTATTGATTATTAATGAACATGGAAAAGTGGAAAATAACTGGATTATTACTGGTTTAACATTAAATATTTATGTGGGGTGGGGGAAGCAGCAAATTTAATAGAAAAATGCTTCAAAGTTATGAGTATATCATAAATTTGCATGGAAAAAATGTAAAAAAATATATCAAAAGTGGAAAAATTAGAGGAAAAAAGTACAAAGATTTCCCATGAAAAAGTAGCACATTTTAAGAATTTTTTTTTTGTAAATGTACACAAACTTCACAAGAAAAACCCTCACAAATTTGCAAGATAATGGGCAGTTTATAAGGAAAAAAGGTAAAAATGTGTACAACAAATTTATGAAAAAAAACCCACCCCAAATTGTGGTAATGTCATCTCTGTTTGACATTAAAATGTCAGAGGCAGTAAAAGCATCACATAATTAGCCAGCATTAACAAGTGAGTTTTTCTTTCTTAAATTGGAATCTTTTGGCAAATGTGCAGTTTTTTTCTTCTAATTTTTGCAGAATTTTGTGTAAATTTGTAGCTTTAATCTTGGACGTTATTTTTTTACTTGACTGAAAACCTCAGTGTATCGTGTAGAAAAATATAAAGATGACCTGACGGCAGAGGACGCACATCCACCTGAAACCTCTCACCTCGGACTCCCTTGGGTGCTACAGCCATTAACCATCACACCTTCTCCAGGCAGGTTTTTCTCTCCCGACATGTGAGCGGTTCCCACCATTTATCCAACTACACAGACTGGGGTGTCTGCAGTAAAACTCAGGCTGCTACTCTTGTGTATACAAACCAACTTTTATTGAAGAGGATTTGGATTTTTTTCCCCCCTTATTTACACAACAATACTCTGATGGCTCATTTTTAAGTACTTCATTTGCATTCTTACACATTTCGATTTCCATCTCTCAGGCATCACAGCGCCTTTCAGGGAACACGTAGCTTGTTGTGAAACAAAGCTAAATGTTTCCCAATAATTGTGTGTTTAGAGTCTTAAACTGTTACAGTACATTACTGTAGAATATTTCACTACAGTTCAGTACAACTGAGTGATAGTGAAATAATATTTTACATCTAAAATTGGACTCACAGGACGACTTGCACTCAAAAACCACTGGTAAAATTTCTGTTGCCTTTTTTCCTCCCTGTGGAGCCCATAGTTATAACCTATGTGACTCACATGTGGCTGGCTGAATTCAGCCAAGAGAGACTTTGAGCTAGCCATGTGTATTGACTTCACACCTCAAGAGGAAGACGTGTCTGCACCCCCTGGGGACTCAGGAGAGAGGAGAAGATTACCCGGCCTGACCTTTGGGGGTCAGAGAGGAGAACAGAAGGACTCTGGGTGTTCTATTACAGATGAAAGGATGTAGCTGAGTAGAGACTTTTGTGTGATGTATTGTTAGAGATGAGTGTATAAATGTATGTGTGTGACTGCGTCCGGTCTCTTTTCACTCCGATCGAGAGAGGACGTAGGATGAATGAGAATTAAAGCAGATACTGGAAAAATCATCCAGTCTCCTCAATTCTTGACTCCTACACTCCCCATGTTTAATTAGCACTCTTGTGTTGGCCTTTAAGTGCAGCCCTAGAATGTTTCTTTTTCTACCAATCACTGCAGTGGTAAAATGTCAGCCTCCCACTCTGGTGCAATTAAATAGATAAAACAAAACACAAACATAACAAAACTGAGTACCTCTTTGAATGTTACCACTGTAATAAAGCCACAAAGAGAGAGCAAAATATCCCAAACATATTACAATGATATACCCGCATACAGCAGTATTTAAAAAAATCAAAACGAACTTAACATTTACATTTATGAAGCAAATAATGAACATCAAAATGTTCTCATAATGGACCTGAGAATCTCTAGATTAATTGAACTAATACGTAATGGGGAAATTTAAAAAAAAAAAAAAAGATGCATTTAAGATAAGATAAGATAAGCCTTTATTAGTCCCACAATGGGGAAATTCCAGGATTGCAACAGCACAGGGACAGCAACACTCAGAGCAACAATCAGAAGGCAAGAAAAAAAAAAAACAAAAAAAAACATCTAGCAAACATATGTAGTACAGACATTTCAAATAAGGCGACTCATATAGAATTTTCACCAGACATTGGCAATAACTCAACTCCAAACATAAAAAAAATCAAGACATTTACATTCATGAGTAAAGTTATTTGTAGTAAAGTAGACTACTACAGGAAAAACAAGTCTCAAACACATTAGAAAAAGTACACAAAGACATGGTGAGGCATGGGATCGGATGAAATCCATAAGCTGGAACAAAGTAATTCTACCTTTTATCTGTGGAAATTAATATCAGCAGGTAGGTGCTTCATGAGTGAGTACAAAAAGCTTTTTTTCTTACCAAGGTTTCAAAGAAACATCTCACAGTGGGTAAAAGCCAAGAGCTCTCCCAAGTTCTTCACAACCTGACTATTGTAAAACACACTGATGGATTTGGTTACAGACAATGTACATCAAAACTTCTGAAACTTCCAGCAAGCACCACTGGGGTTATTATCCACAAGTGGAAGGACCATCACTCTATCATCAACTGGCCACACACAGGAGCTCCTCATGAATACCTTGCAAGACTCCATTATTAAAGAAAAGGCATGTTGAAGCCTGTTTGAAGTCTGCCATGCAGTGTTTCAACAAGTCTATGAAATACTGGGGAATGTAGCATGGTTAGATGAGATGAAAATACAACTTTTGGTTGTCATACTACACACCATGTTCGGAAGAGAAATGGCACTGCACCCCCCCCCCCCCCACACACACACACACACACAAAAAAAAACAACTCACTACTTACAGGGATGTTCAGAGGTGGAAGTATCATGATGTGGTGCTTTTTATCATTTCATGGCACTGGAAGACTTCATGTAATTAAAAGGAACAAAGAATTGAGCCATGTACTGGTGTACTCTAGAAAATAATCTGTTGTCATTCATCAGGATGATGACGATGAGGCAGGAGTGGACCTCCCAGCAGAAAAATTATTTCAAAACAAACTGAAAAAACTCCTTATTGCTTTGCAGCAAAGAACATCAAGTTGTTAAAATATCCCAGTCACCTGACCAAATACAACTGAGATCAGGATTCACAAGATTTCTTTCTTTGTGTCAATTTCTTGAGTTAATACCAATGAGTGGTGAAAACTTCACATGAAAAGCTGAACTGGAAATAAAGGCACTGAAAAACATGTTGCAGTACTCAATACTTATCCCCCCCACATTGTTAATAAAACAAAACCCTTAAATCTAGACGTGTACCACTTCCCGTAGTTCAGGTGACATGCATCTCATTGTTGGAAGGGTATTTTAAAAGCATTGTACAGTTTCATTAAAAAAGTGAACATTTACCCATTACTTAATTTCCTTTGGGACAGTGTCACCAATCCATAATTCAAATAACTATACCAAGCATGGTAACCCCATTTATGTCACATAAGCAATGTTTTTGTTGAAAAGAAATATACAGACAAATCCAACCAGGACGGCAGAGCAGCAGGTTGAAGCACTGAAAACAAATAATGCTGGCTACGCTGGGTAACACAAACTATGCAACCTTTGGACTGAAAATGTAAGAGAACATTAAGAGCCTACGCAGCAAAGAGACATTCCCACAGAGGCGTAGTCCCAATGCTCTGCTCTTGCTGCTTGGTTCTCTCACAGTAACTATTGTCCTAATGAGTAGGGTGAGCAAAGGGCCCTGGGAAAGGTGGGCAGTTCCCCAGGAATACACAGGGAGACTGGAAGGTGAGCTTCTTTACATACTGTAAAGAAGCATTATTTGATACTGGGAAAAACACTAATAAAAAAAATGAGGCAGATGTTGGAGCAGCTGCCAGGCTCAATTTAAACAATTTATTTATTTTTTTTTTAAATAAAGAAGCACTTAAACTAATGCCAGGGGTGATATTTAAAACACAGGTGTCAAAATCGGATGTGGCCCTCCATTATAACTTGTCCAGCTTACTAATAAATTTGATAACCCCCTCCATCAAGTGTGAGCCTTTTTTCCCCAACTCCCATAATTTTGCAACTTGTCTCCCCATCCTTATAAAATGTATAACTATTCCCCCATAGTCTTGCAAATTTGTGAATTCCCCCCACCACTTCTCCCAGTTTCGAAACCTTCACCCAAAAAATGTGCTACTTTTTCTGGTCTTTGAAATTTGCAAGTTTTTCCCTCCAGTTCTGTAAATTTGCAATTCCCCATTCCGTATACATTTTGCAGCCCCCCCCCCCCCCCCAGTCTTTTAAAATTTCAGACCTTTTTCCCCTGGTCTTGTAAATTTGAAAGATTTCCACCACTTTTGTAAATTTGCAACGTAATGCACCTGCAAGCTGGTTGCCAACTGCCAATCAAATCTAAAAGAAGAAGAAGAATTTGTAACCCCCCAATTGTGAATTTGCAAGTGTTCTATCCAGTTTTGTAAATTTCCAATTCCCTTTCCCTTATAACTGTTGTGACAGATCGTCACTTCCTTGTGGTAACGTATCGTCACTTCCTGTTTTGCTGTCTGCCTGTGTGGTTTGCTCTCCAGCTCTCGAGCCACTAGCTATGGCTACTAGCTCTCTTTCCTCTCCTCCTCTGGTGTGCTCTCTCTGTCAGATGTTTAGCTACACCTCTGCCTCTTTTAGTGATAACGGTAAATGTAATAAATGTTGTCTTTTTGAGGCGCTCGAGGCGAGGTTGTCTGATTTGGAATCCCGGCTCCGCTGCATTGAAACACCGTCTGCGCCAGTTAATCTCGACGGACGCCCATTAGCTGCAGCGGAGCTAGCTAGCTTAGGTCCCACTGTCAGCGGTTCCCCGGCTCTCCTCAGCAGCGAGGAGACTGGGTGGGTGACGGTGAGAAGGAAGCCTAGTCGCAAAGCCCCGGTTCACCACCAACCTGTTCACGTTTCTAATCGTTTTTCCCCGCTCAGCGACACACCCGCTGAGGAAAAAACTCTGATCATTGGCGACTCTGTAGTCAGAAACGTGAACCTAGAGACTCCAGCGGCCATAGTCACATGTATTCCTGGGGCCAGAGCAGGCGACATCGAGTCAAATTTGAAAATGCTGGCTAAAAGTAACTGTAAATATTCCACAATTGTTATTCACGCCGGCATTAATGACATCCGTCTCCGGCAGTCGGAAGTCACGAAACTTAATGTAGAATCGGTGTGTGAGTTTGCAAAAACGATGTCTGCCACTGTAGTATTCTCTGGGCCCCTCCCCAATCTGACCAGTGATGACACGTTTAGTCGCTCGTCATCCTTGAACCGCTGGCTGTCTGTGTGGTGTCCTAAAAATGACGTGGGCTACATTGACAATTGGAGCTCTTTTTGGGGAAAACCTGGTCTTATGAGACGAGACAGCATTCATCCCACTTTGGATGGTGCTTCTCATTTATCTAACAATCTGGCATCTTTTTTATCCAAATTTCCAAAACCATGACTACTCAGAGTTGGGACCAGGAAGCAGAGTCTCAGTCTTACACGCCTCTCTGCAGCTCCTCTTCATCCGCCACCCCTCAACTTAGCCCCTGACTTCCCCATCAGAGAATCGTTGTCTGCTCCCTCCAAAGTAAATAAAAATATAATGTATAAGCATCCCAAAGTGATAAAGCAAAATATTGGTAAAACTCAAATTAAACATAAAGCCTCTAAATTGAATGATTTGGCCTCTGTTCCTCCTCATAATTTAAAAATTAAATGTGGTTTATTAAATATTAGGTCTCTAACTCCCAAGTCTCTGTTAGTCCATGATCTGTTAATTGATCATCAGATTGATTTAATTTCCCTTACAGAGACTTGGTTAGGACAAGAGGATTATGTTGGTTTAAATGAATCAACTCCCTCTGGTTATTTAAACTGTCAAAATCCCAGAAGTTCTGGTCGTGGAGGAGGAGTAGCATCAATTTACCATTCCAAATTACTAGTTAATGTAAAGCAAAAAACATGTTATAATTCCTTTGAGGGCCTGGTCCTCAGTATTGGGCACTTTAGCAATTCCAGGTTAAACCCAATTTTATTTGCCATAGTTTATCGTCCCCCATCAACCTATTCAGAATTTTTATCCGAATTTCCTGATTTCTTAGCTGATTTAGTGCTGAAATCTGATAGAATAATTATAGTAGGGGACTTTAATATACATGTGGATGTAGATAGTGACTGCCTTAATGTGGCTTTTAATTCAATATTAGACTCGATTGGGTTTTCTCAGAAAGTAGGAAATTCTACTCATTACCTCCACCATACATTGGACCTTGTTCTGACATATGGCATAGAAATAGAAAATCTTGTAGTGTCTCCTCATAACCCTGTACTGTCAGACCATTGTCTGTTAACCTTTGATTTTACTATTTCTGACTATTTGGCTCCTAAAGAAAAATATTATCACAGTAGATGCCTCTCAGATGATGCTGTTTCCAAATTTATGCAGATTGTTTCCTCTATGCCATGTGTCAACACAACGGAAATAAGCTATAGACAGCTTGCTCCTTCTGTAATTGATAACATGGTGGATAGTGTTTCAGCTTCTCTGCATCAGGCTCTAGACTTGGTGGCCCCCTTAAAAAAGAAAAAGTCTAATCAGAGATTTTTAACTCCTTGGTTCAACACAGAAACTCGTAGCTTAAAACAGAAGACTCGTCAATTAGAAAGAAAATGGCGCTCTACTAATTTAGATGAAATCTATTTAGCTTGGAGAAATCATCTTTTAATTTATAAAAAATCTCTTAGAAAAGCTAGAACGAGTTATTACTCTGCATTAATAGAAGAGAACAAGAATAATCCCAGGTTTCTTTTCAGTACTGTAGCCAGGTTGACAAAGAGTCAGGACTCTGTCAATCCTAGCATCCCCTTAGAGCTTACTAGTCAGGACTTTATGAACTTTTTCAATAATAAAATTTCATCCATCAGAGATAAAATCAATCAGATTCTTCCCACAGTTAACTTAAATACTGTAACTACTACAACTCCTTCTATTGATGTCTGTCTTGATGAGTTTACTCCAATCGACCTTTGTGAGTTAGACAAAATAGTTTCCTCATCCAAACCTTCAACTTGTCTTTTAGACCCTATTCCTACCAGGTTATTTAAAGAAGTCTTCCCACTTATTGGTAGCTTTATTCTTCATATAATCAATTCTTCATTAACTTTAGGCCATGTACCGCAGGCTTCTAAAACGGCTGTAATTAAACCCTTACTCAAAAAGCCAACGCTAGATCCAGGAGCTTTAGCTAACTATAGACCAATCTCTAATCTCCCTTTCATTTCAAAAATCTTAGAAAGAGTTGTTGCTATGCAATTATTTGACCACCTGCAGGGAAATGGTTTATTTGAGGAGTTTCAATCTGGGTTTAGAATCCATCATAGCACTGAAACAGCCTTAGCGAAGGTCACTAACGACCTCCTCATTGCATCTGATAATGGACTAGTTTCTGTACTTGTCCTTTTAGATCTTAGTGCAGCTTTTGATACTATTGATCATAATATTCTACTTGATAGATTAGAACACTATGTTGGACTTAATGGAACTTCGTTGCAGTGGTTTAGATCTTATTTATCTGATAGGTTCCAGTTTGTTCATGTAAATGATGAGTTTTCTCTCAGCTCAAAGCTTAGTCATGGAGTTCCACAGGGATCTGTGCTTGGCCCTACTCTTTTTAGTTTATATATGCTTCCGTTAGGCAACATTATTAGAAAGCACTGTATACATTTTCACTGTTATGCAGATGACACACAATTATACCTGTCAATGAAGCCAGATGATACTAATCAATTAGCCAAGTTAGAAGCCTGTCTTAAGGAAATCAAAGTTTGGATGACTTGTAATTTCCTGCTATTAAATTCAGATAAGACTGAAGTCATTCTTGTTGGTCCAAAAAACCTTAGAAATTCCTTTCCAAATCAAACTTTCAGTTTGGATGCAGTTACTCTTTCTCTTAATAGCTCTGTGAGGAACCTTGGAGTTATTTTTGATCAGGATTTGTCCTTCAATTCACATATTAAATTTGTTTCTAAGACTGCCTTCTATCATTTGCGTAATATTGCCAAGATTAGGAGCATCTTGTCTCAGAGTGATGCTGAGAAGCTGATCCACGCTTTTGTTAGCTCGAGATTAGATTATTGTAATTCTTTATTATCAGGTTGTCCTAAAACATCTTTAAAAAGTCTTCAGCTGATCCAAAATGCTGCAGCAAGAGTTTTAACAGGTACTAGAAAGAGAGATCATATCTCTCCGGTTCTGGCCTCCCTTCATTGGCTTCCCATAGAGTTTAGAATTAAGTTTAAAATCCTTCTTCTTACTTACAAAGCTCTAAACAATCAGGCTCCTTTTTATTTAAAAGATCTGATACTACCGTATCATCCTAACAGAGCACTACGCTCCCAAAATGTAGGTTTACTTGTAATACCTAGAATCTCCAAAAGTACAATGGGAGGCAGAGCCTTCAGTTATCAAGCTCCTCTCCTGTGGAATCAGCTGCCAATCTGGATTCGGGAGTCAGACTCGATCTCTGTTTTTAAGAATAGGGCTAAAACCTACCTTTTTGATATAGCCTACAATTAGGGAGGGATCATGTGTTTTCTGAACCCTCCCTTAGTTATGCTGCTAATAGGTTTAGTCAGCCGGGGGACCTCCAGTAATGCACTGGGCCTCACTCCTTTCCTCACTCTCTATGAAATATTTTTTTTTTGCTGGTCATTAACATTTGTTTGTTCTCTCCCATAGATTGAGTCCCCATCGTGCTGTTTGCTCTCTACATGTCTGTTCTTTTCTTCTTCTCTATCCCCTCACCCCCCAGCCAGTCGCAGCAGATGACTGCCCCTCCCTGAGCCTGGTTCTGCTGGAGGTTTCTTCCTGTTAAAAGGGAGTTTTTCCTCTCCACCGTCGCCAAGTGCTTGCTCACAGGGGATCGCCTGATTGCTGGGGTCTTTCTGCAACTGTGGGGGTCCTCCCTACAGTTGATAGTGCTATGAGATGACTGTTGTTGTGAAATGGCGCTATATAAATAAAGTTGAATTGAATTGAATTGAATTGAATTATAAGATTGCAACTTTTTTCCTCCCAGCTTTGTAAGTTTGTGACTTTTTCACCTAGTTTCTTTAATTTGTGCCTTTTTTTTTTCAAATTTGGGAGTTTTTCGCCCCGCCTTTTAAATTTGCAACTTTTCACCATTATAAATTTGTGACTTTGTTGCAGTCCTAAATTAGACTTTTTAGTGCATTATCATAAATTTATAATGCCACTCCTCTTCATATCCTTGTAATTTGCTATTTTTCCCTCCTCTACTTTTTTCTGGGGCACGCTACATTATTTTTCAAGTTACTTTTTTCCAATTACAAAAAAAAAAAAAAAAAAATATAATGGAAAATAAGGCTGAGCGATATGACCAAAATTTCATGTCACAATATAAGTAATCTTATTTGACGATAACGTTACTTACCTCAAATTAAAACGAGGTTACAGAACTACCCTCTCTGACGCAGCACAGTGGGAAAAAGTCCCACATCCCTGGCAAACCACCGGAACCCACTAGTGCACACACTTGGCACACTGCAGGGGAGAGGCGGGGCGGTGACAAGTAGAAACAGGGTATGCGTCATTTAAATCCCAATATAAATGATACAGTTTTATATGAAACTGTAAACGTTTATCGCATCACCGATATATATCGTCATATCGCACAGCCTTAATGGAAAATGAAGGCTCAGGCCCTGGCTTATTCATTACTCTCTACTGGCCCTCAGTAAAGACTAAATTTGACACCTCCAGACTAGAAGATGGAAATTTGTTGGCCCTGTATTGTGAGATATCCACTACATATGACATGGCCAAGGCATTATTCATCATTTCTCCTATGTCAGCATCCTGTGATGTCTTTGGTCTTGTTGCGTCGCTGAAATCTCGTGTCAGCAGGGTCAAAGCCTTGTTCCTGGGCTCCAAACAGAGCCCAACTGGGAGTCTTGGCTATGTAGTCCAAGGCTGAGAAGCCCTGCTGTCCTCCGCTTTCATTATAAGCCTGGACCAGTTCGTGAAAACGCTCGTAGTTGATCCATGTCCACCACTCCCCATCCACCTTGAACTGAAACAGCAGAAAGAAACGTTATTGAAATAAGTTGGCAGATGAACGAACAGCAGAAATGCCGGCCTGGGGGAGGGGCTTGATGGCATTAATGGTGCAAAACTTATTTAAACTGATTTAACACAATCAGTGGCTGAATGTGGTATGCATAACCCCCGCCCCCCCCCCCCCCCCCCCAAAAAAAAGGTATTATTTTGGACAGGGGTGTGTGGTGTGAGTGGTTGAAAGGATATGACCAGTCCCTGGCAATAAGCTGAGAAACAACCCTGAATAAATCAATGTCTAACTCCGCTAACATGACACAAGTACTAGCAGGCTTATGTGCTGGCCTATTACAATTAAAATAAAACAAAATAATCCAGAATGGAGTAAGATTTATTATCAATTATGGATTCGTGAACCAGATGGGAACAGGGATATCTCTGGATCGTTGCTAGAATATATAGTAAAGAACTTCAAGACACGACCATGATCTGACCGCTAACCTAACACTAGGTGATCCTACAGGTAACCTAGCACTAGGCTAGCTGTTGGATTGGATTGAAAGTAAAACTAAATATGCCAGAATCATGCAGGATATGTTTTCAGCTGTGGTTTAGTGAAGCAGCTGGCAACAGGAATGTCTATTGTGGTGACTGGAATGTAAAGGAAATAGCAATATAAACCACAGTTGTCAAGGTAGCTCCATAGTAACACTGACAGTGTGGGTTTGGATATTCACAAGGATCCTTCCACTGTTGCTAAAACGGGTGGAGATGAAGGTGGGAGGGTGGTATCATTCCAGTGAGCTCTGGTCCTAATGTCATAACTGGCAAAAAAAAAATATAAAAAAATCAAAACTGCTCTTTTAGAGAGAGGCACTGAGACAAAGGCTGACCCTAACAAAGACACAGGGTGGTGTTTTGCCATTTGTAGCCACTCCAGACCTAAACAGATGTGTGACAGCATTGGAAAAAAGAGAAATTTTCATATATCCCCTTTAAAAGATCTCACACACATTTAAATTATGAAACACATTTCAGATATAGACAGCAACAAACTAATGTTGAGAATTAAACCACTTTAGAGTTTTAATAGTTAATGGCATTCACTTATATAGCACTTTTTCTTATCTCTAGATGACCAAAGCACTTTACAGATCCTGCTATCCACCCATTCACACACTGATGGCGGCGGAGCTGCCACGCACAGTCACTGGCCTGACCCACCAGGAGTAACTGGGGGTTCAGTGTCTTGCTCAAGGACATTTCGACATGCAGACAGACCGGGAAGCAAACCCGACCCTCCGATCAGTAGTCGGCCACACTACACCTGCGCAACAGCCGCCCCCTACACCATCAGCAATTAAAGGCTTTACCCTCGCCTTTCATTCTGCCTTTTTCTTCAATGGTCTCGTTTCTCATCCCATCGATTCTTTAATCTAACGCCGTGTCGTAGTTCTTCACCTGACCCATCATCCATCTTTTTTTTCCACAATATCTTTATTGAACCTTTTTTTAACCACTTGCGCTCCGTTGTTCCGCGGGTGGGCAAGTCTCTGCGTCCTATGACGCACGAGGGCGCACGAGAGCGCGCTCGTGCGCATGACGCATGATAAGGATATTGATGGTGATGGTGTAGGTGGTGTGCCCTCCAAGCGCCACTGAAAAAAAAAATCTGCAAACACAGCCGCGAACAGATTAGTTCATCTGATTGACCGCTCATTCGACTAATAAGAGCCTTGAATTGGGTTTCTGAAACCTTGAGGAGCCAATGAATGAAAATCTAGGAAGGAGGACCCGCCTACTGTGAACGCAGGAGCCAATTGAAGCACAGAAATTCAGGCTGGGTGAAGCGATATTTACTGCTGCAGCAGATGAAAACAAAGGACTCTGGACGAATCTACTACAGACCCAGGCTCACCCAGCAGCATGGAGAACACCCACAAGTGGGACCTGCACTCATTCCAGCAGAATAGACGGAGGCCGAAGACAAAAGTCGTAAATCATTCGCCAAAACGGCAATAATGGAATTATGTTGATCGGGATCCACGAGCGGAGCAGCGTCGCGTTGGGGGAAGAGATGTTCGCCACGACTCTGCTGCTTTGAAGAGGTAAGGTGTTATAAGCTAAATTATTCTCTATCCCTGAAAATTGTAATCCAAAATGACTTTTGACCGATCAGTAAATTACAGCTGTGCGGTTCACGAAGTCTGAAGTTCGTGCGCCGCGGTACAAGGGGTTGCTTGCAGTGTACAGGCTGTGAACGCCCCCCCACCCCCGCTATTCTTCTGCAGCGGGGGGGGGGGGAGCCGCGGTGACTGCACTGCTGTCCTACATCACCACATAAGGCTAATCCGTTGTGTAGCGATGGCTAAAGTCTATCCTCTGTAGCGAGCGGGGGGGGGGGACAACCCCCCCACACACACACAGTAGCGGGGGGGGGGGGGGGAGCCGCTGTGACAGCGTTGCTGTAGAAACATGCAACGAGTGTAATCTCATGTAGCGAGGGCCGAACTCTGTCCTTGGTAGCGGGGGGGGGGGATGACCCCCCCCACACACACACACACACAGACACAGCCCTGAGTGTAACCTTTCCTTTGAGCCTAAAATGAAGATTCTACATTGAATTATTCAAAAGTTACAGACGTTTTTCCAAACTGTGCCATTTGGCACAGTTCCAAAACGCCTGGGAACAGCCTGAGAACAAAGCTGTGTAAAATATTCATTTTTTGTGGTATTGTTACCAAATTTGGATCTCAGCTGGATAACACTTGGTTCTACATTTCAGTTGCATTTTCCAGCCGGATCGGACAGCTGTGTGTTATTTACAAGCATTTGTATCCAAAAAAACACTGTGTCCAATTTTTTTTTCTTCAAGTTCAGTATGTTTAGATGACTGTAACTCAGTGGCCGGAGCACGTAGAGAGATTATGTTTTTTTTGCCAAAAAATTCAAAGTGTTTTCTTTTAAATGAGACCAACCCCATGAAGATGCTGCAAAGGGTTGAATAACAGCTTTCGATTTACTTTGGGCACGTTATTTTTTGGCATTTTTAGGAAAATTGCCCGGAGTGCAAGTGGTTAACAAACATGACACAAACAATCAAACACTAACACTAAAGTACTACAAAAAAAATGCACTAAAAACACCAACAACCACCAACAAAAGCAAGTCATCAACAATGCTCCTCTGTTTAGTCTAGTTACTCCATTACATAAGTATACATATTATACATTCACCAGTTTGGAATTTACAAGGTCCACACACATCATTCACCTTCTTCTTCAAAAGTTATGTTTAAATTCTTTACATAATCAATGAAAGGTCTCCATATATTCTCAAACACAATTTCCTTTGATTTCAATATGTATGTTATTCTTTCTAGTGGAAGGTTTGTTAACATCTGTCTTAACCACTGAGTCACATCTGGTCTATGAGTCTTTTTCCACAGTAGTGCAATACATTTTTTGGCATTAAGCAAACTGAGGTCTATGAATGTTCTTTCACTTTTATTAAAGTTATGCTTTTCTGGGTACAGACCCAATAAAAACAATTTAGGATTCAATATGATTTGTTTTCAAATTATTTTTTCAATTGTTACCCTCACCTCTTCCCAAAACATTCTAATTTTTCTACATTCCCATACACAATGAAATAGGGTTCCTTTACTTTCCATGCATTTTGTGCACGTACCTGGTATGTTTTTGTTATATCTATTTAACTCCACCGGTGTAACATACATCCGCATTAACCATTTAAAATGTATCAATTTAAGACGTACATTTATTGATTTGGTTTGAGCTTCTGTACAAGCCAATTCCCATTGTTCCTCTGAAATTTCAGTTTACAGGTCTTCTTTCCAATAGTTCAATCTTTTCTGTGAGTTTTCACTTGAGGATAATGTCAATGAGTTATAAAACTCTGAAATAATACCCTTTCTCTTACTATCTTTCGTCAAAATTTTTTCCAAGGATGAATAAATAGGTCGAGTGAGAGCATTATTTTGATTTGATCGAATAAAATTCCTAAGCTGAAGATATTTAAAAAAATGTGTTCTATTAAGATTAAATTTGATCCTCAGCTCTTCAAAAGACATTATGTTATCTGAACATGACAGATATAAATCTTGAATCTTTTGAATCCCTTTTAAATTCCATACTTTAAATACAGCATCCGCTCTCCCTGGTTTAAAATATTGATTACCCCATATTGGGCAAAATTGTGACAATAAGTGTGGTTCTTTTAAATAGTTTTTAGTTTCACACCATATTTTGATCGTATGCTTTACAAATGGATTTTTAACTTGTTTCTGTAATTTTTTTGCCGAATCTGAGTATATGAATATGGGAAGAGGTAAAGGTAAATTGTATGATTCCATTTCAGTCCAGTGAGGGAGATCATTTGATGAAAAATAATATGTCATAGACCTCAGTTGTGCCGACCAATAATACAACATAAAGTTTGGACATTTCAGACCTCCACGATCAAATGGTAAATATAGTAAGGACAGACGTAATCTAGCCCTCCTGTTGTTCCATATAAATTCCACTAACTTTTTTTGAATTCTTGAGAATAGATCTGAAGGTGGTGGTAAAGGAATGTATTGAAATAAATAAAAGTATTTTAGGTAAGATATTACTTTTAAGTATATTGATTCTCCCTATCATTGACATTGGTAGTGACATCCATCTCTGAATTAACTCATTAATGTCTGTCATTAAGGCTTCATCCCATCATCCATCTTATTAAAGAAAGGTATATGGGAGGGGATAAATGGACAGGGCGGCAGGGAGCTAAAAATGATGTGTGTTTGGGAGCGTTTATTGACAGAGACACACTATCAGAAAATTGGGCAATGGCTTATTCTTTTTACACCGAGGACAAAGCCTCCACTCCGGCTTTGTAATTCTGTGTTTTCCCAGACCAGCAGAGTGAGTGAAGAGCATGACTTCTTCTTTCCCAGCATGCAACAGTGCTCCCCAGTTGATACAGTGCCATGCTTCCTTGTTATCAGCAAAGGTGAGGGGGAACAGAGACCAGCTAAAGCAGCAGGAATGTGTTATAAAGTTCTTATCGTGGATTTTGGCAAAGTACACATTTAAGTTTTATACAAAAAAAATGATTTTTTAACTTAAACTCAGTCAAAGGCATTGTTTGAAATTCTTGATAAGTTTTAACTGATGCAAAATGTTGCTTTGGTGTCACTGGGGATGAAATGTTGTGCTTTTAGCTCAGCGTTAAGCATTTACAAGCTCTTTCCAGTTCATTGCTGCTTTGGCCCCAGTGAGTGCACTCTGGGGTTGCTTTTAAAATTACTGTTTCTGCCACTGTATTTACCACGGCAGGAGGGAAAAGAAGCTAGTATGTCTTAGCAAAAATGCAGCTGCTCAATATTATGTAAAAAAATGTGCTCATAAAATAAGTATTTGCTCAGTTTAGACTTGACTGTGGGAGGCAGGTAGTGCTCAAGTGTTGGTCTGTAGATACCTTAGACCTTCATCATCTTAATCCCATCTGCTTCATTGCAAATGAGGCCTGATAATGAAGGAAAAATAATCAAAGCATTGCCTATTGGGAGTTGATGCTTCTAGTAGGGAGAATTGATATTTGATTAGCCAGCATTTAACAGTTTTAGTCTCAGAGTAAACAAAAAAAAAAGCATTTCTCTTTGGGGAAAAAAGAAGTGGTCTGTTGTTTTAACCAACATCATCTTTACTTAGATGAGGGAAATTACTTAGGAAGGTGTGTTCTCTTTAAAAAAAAAAAAAGTCTACACAACCCTTTAATTTCAAATAATAATAAGCTGTGCTGTTAACACTGAACCAGTGACGGCACAGAATGGCAGAAGGCTGATGAATGAAAATGATAAGGAGGGCTTGATGCCGTGTACTTTATACCAGTGGTTCCCACGCTGGGATCCCTGGAATGTTCAGGTTTCTATGGGAAATTTTCTAATTTCACTTTTTAATTGTTCCAAAAAAGTGCAAATAATTTGCTGCTGTTTTGCACGTGTTTTATAGGTCCCCATGCACAACAACAGTCAATTATTTGTAATTTTTTGGACAAATTAAGAAGTGAAATTACAAAATTTCCCATGGAGACGTGAATGTTCCAGGGACCCCAGGTTGGGAACCACTGCTGTACATCTACACTAGACTAGAACACGCTTTTCAGAGACATATTCATGTGTCAAGACAGTAATCAGAAATGTTGAAAACTCCGCAGTTGTGTGCAAAATTCTGGTTCTGTGTACCATAGAGACTTTTTTGTTGCATATGTCCTTGAGGTATATGACTGATAACTCCAAAGAAGATGTAATGTGCTCTTCTGAAAATATGAAAATTAAATTAAAAAAAAAATCTAATTCCACTTTAACTTTTTTTTTTAACTTGAGCATCTTATAACTACTTGTAATGCCATTTGGTATTTTAGCAATATACAGTCAGGGAAATAAGTATAAAACATGTCAACATTTTTAATACACATCTATCTATAAATGCATGAAATCTCTGCCTGTTCCACGTACGTATATCTCTTGAACCGTTTGTCAGACTGGCCTCAGATTTTATAAGTGCTTTGCTGAGGTTACGAGGGTGTGCATCCCCGAGTATGGAGTCACTCAGTCAAAATATGCAATTATCAATAAAAGTTTAGCCACCGCTCTGTCACCGTTCTGTCTCTTCATGCCCTTCCATGTGTGCGGGGTTTTGGATTGACTCCATGCTGACTGGATAACACGCGGCATCATGACCAGTCAGTCACCACAGCGCTTCGCAAACAAAAAAAGTGAAAAGCGACAAATTTGACAAGAAAGAGAGTAGTGAAAATGTAATGCTTAAAAATTATGCTATAATGTTGCCATGATTGCGTACGTCTAAAGGATAATTCGGGGAATGCCAGTGGGATCTGCCTAAAGAACACCGGTGTTGGAGAAGCAGTGGGTGGAACGCAGTCCTTCGCAGGGAAGCAAGCCAAGCCCGCCCGGTCAGCGGTAGACGGAAGTCCCTTTGCAGGACCACTACTCGCTGTCGTTCCTCTCGGTGTGCTCACACGGCTCTCTAAAAATTAAAAGTTAATAATACCACCATGACTGGAGCAGAATGCCCAAATCAGTTGCATATCACATGCGACCACATGCACGGTTTGACTAAACGACAACAGTCACCGAACTGGACACAAAAACGCTCAAATAATGAAGTAAATAATTTTTATTTAAATATTTACTAACAAATGGGCAACACTGATGCAACAGTTGCAGCCAAACTGGCCATTCTGTTGTGTATAATATCGGTGTTTTGTACTAATGTTCCTAAAATATAAAAGGATCACTAGAATGGGTCTTAAATATTTGTCAATGTGTCCTGTTATAGTACTGCATGAGTTTATTGACGATAGACTATAAACTACACATATAAACTAAACAATTATAAAGATGATTACATTGGCATTAACTCAGGAAATCCACATATAGAAAGCAATCAAGATATTTAAGCTCAAAAATAAAGTTACGTGCAATAAAGTGGAATGAAACAAGATAAAAGTTTTAGACATAAGAAAGAGCAGCACACCAAGGAATAGTAATGTAAGGAATCAGCAGAAATCCAATCGTTAGAAAGGGGTTCTATTTCTAATCTGTGGAAATTATATCAGCTGGGTAGGCACTTTTTGAGTGGCTATAACAGGAAACATCTCATGAGGGGTAAAAGCCAAGAGCACTCCTAAGACTTTCACAACCTGACTGTGGCAAAACACATTGATGGATTTTTGCATATGCAACATCAAGACTTCTGAATCTTCCATTAAGCACCATAGGGGCCACAGTGGAAGGAAAATCACTCTATACAACTGGCCAAGCACAGGAGCACCTCACAAGATATCTGACCAGGGAGTCAGTACGACAGAAGAGTAACCAAGAGCTAACAGCAAAGGACAACTTGGAAGACTGCCAGAAAGACTTGGAGGCAGCATGTACAGTATGTGTCTGTTTAGAAGAATGAGCCAAACTCCAACCTGAGCATTGCTGGAGATTAGTTTTTTGATACAGGAAAAGGCTTCTCCACTACGT
Organism: Pholidichthys leucotaenia; assembly: GCA_020510985.1. NCBI lineage: Eukaryota > Metazoa > Chordata > Actinopteri > Cichliformes > Pholidichthyidae > Pholidichthys > Pholidichthys leucotaenia. The sequence goes on along the minus strand of CM035847.1, from coordinate 283,271,740 downwards.
ATTAAACAAGTTTCGATTAATGTATTCAATACTTTTTCCTATTTCATTCCATTTTATTACAAATACTTTATTTTTTTTTATTTAAATGTTTTGATTTCTTTATAATATGTATGGATGCCTTGAGTAAATAATTCAATTCAACTTTATTTATATAGCGCCATTTCACAACAACAGTCATCTCATAGCACTTTCAAATGTAGGGGAAACCCCCACAATTGCAGAAAGACCCCAGCAATCAGGCGATCCCCTGTGAGCAAGCACTTGGCGATGGTGGAGAGGAAAAACTCCCTTTTAACAGGAAGAAACCTCCAGCAGAACCAGATTCAGGGAGGGGCAGTCATCTGCTGTGACTGGCTGGGGGGTGAGGGGATTGAGAAGAAGAAGAAAAGAACAGACATGTAGAGAGCAAACAGCACGACGGGGACTCAATCTATGGGAGAGAAGAAACAGATGTTAATGACCAGCAAACATATTTCATTGAGGGTGTAGAAAGGAGTGAAGCCCAGTGCATTGTTGGAGGTCCCCCAGCTGTCTAAACCTATTAGCAGCATAACTAAGGGAGGGTTCAGAGGCACATGATCCCTCTCTAAGTATAGGCTATATCAAAAAGGAAGGTTTTAACCCTATTCTTAAAATCAGCGATAGAGTCTGACTCCCGAATCCAGATTGGCAGCTGGTTCCATAGGACAGGAGCTTGATAACTGATGGCTCTGCCTCCCATTGTACTTTTGGAGATTCTAGGTATTACAAGTAATCCTGCATTTTGGGAGCGTAGTGCTGTTAGGATAATAGGGTAGTATCAGATCTTTAAAATAAAAAGGGGCCTGATTATTTAGAGCTTTGTAAGTGAGAAGAAGGATTTTAAACTTAATTCTAAACTCTATGGGGAAGCCAATGAAGGGAGGCCAAAACAGAAGAGATATGATCTCTCTTTCTAGTACCTGTTAAAACTCTTGCTGCAGCATTTTAGATCAACTGAAGACTTGTTAAAGATGTTTTAGGACAACCTGATAATAAAGAGTTACAATAATCTAATCTAGAGCTAACAAAAGCGTGGATTAGTTTCTCAGCATCACTCTGAGACAAGATGCTCCTAATCTTGGCAAGATTACGCAAATGATAGAAGGCAGTCTTAGAAACAAGTTTAATATATGAATTAAAAAACAGATCTTGATCAAAAATAACTCCAAGGTTCCTCACAGAACTATTAAGAGAAAGAGTAACTGCATCCAAAATAAGAGTTTGATTTAGAAAGGTATTTCTAGGGTTTTTTGGACCAACTAGAATGGCTTCAGTCTTATCTGAATTTAATAGCAGGAAATTATAAGTCATCCAAGCTTTGATTTCCTTAAGACAGGCCTCTAACTTGGCTAACTGATTACTATCATCTGGCTTCATTTACAGGTATAATTGTGTGTCATCTGCATAACAATGAAAATGTATACAGTGCTTTCTAATAATGTTGCCTAGCGGAAGCATACATAAACTAAAAAGAATAGGGCCTAACACAGATCCCTGTGGAACTCCGTGACTGAGCTTTGAGTTGGAAGAAAACTCATTATTGACATGCGCAAACTGGAACCGATCAGATAAGATCGAAACCACTGCAAAAAAGTTCCATTAAGTCCAACATGGTGTTCTAATCTATCAAGTAGAATATTATGATCAACAGTATCAAAAGCTGCACTAAGGTCTAAAAGGACAAGTGCAGAAACAACTCCATTATCAGATGTGATAAGGAGGTCATTAGTGACCTTCACTAAGGGTGTTTCAGTACTATGATGGATTCTAAACCCAGATTGAAACTCTTCAAATAAACCATTTCCCTGCAAGTGGTCAAATAACTGCATAGCAACAACTCTAAGATAAAACTTTTTCTAAGATAAATATACAATAAATACCAAAGTCTGGTGGAAATTTCATGTGAGTAGCCTCACTGGAAATACAGTGCATCCAAAAAGTATTCACAGTGCTTCACTTTTCCCATAGTTTGTTACAGCCTTATTCTAAAATGGAGTAAATTCATTTCTTTCCTCAAAATTCTACACACAATACCCCATAATGACAATGTGAAAAATGTTTTTTTTGTTTTAGATTTTTTGCAAATTTCTTAAAAATAAAAAACTAAGAAATCACATGTACATAAGTATTCACAGCCTTTGTCATGAAACTCAAAGTTGAGCTCTGGTGCATCTCGTTTCCACTGATCATCCTTGAGCTGTTTCTACAGCTTAACTGGAGTCCACCTGTGACCACCTGAGTCCTCCATTCTGTTCATTTGATATGATTTGGAAAGGCACACACCTGTCTATATAAGGTCCCACAGCTGACAGTGCATGTCAGAGCACAAACCAAGCATGAAGTCAAAGGAACTGTCTGTAGACCTCTGAAACAAGATTGTCTTGAGGCACAAATCTGGGGAAAGGCACAGAAAAATTTCTGCTTTGAAGGTCCCAATGAGAACAGTGGCCTCCATCATCGGTAAATGGAAGAAGTTCAGAACCACCAGGACTCTTTCTAGAGCTGGCCGGCCATTTAAACTGAGCAACTGGGGAGAAGGACCTTAGTCAGGGAGGTGACCAAGAACCCGATGGCCACTCTGTCAGAGCTCCAGCATTCCTCTGTGGAGAGAGGAGAACCTTTCAGAAGGACAACCATCTCTGCAGAAATCCACCAATCAGGCCTGTATGGTAGAGTGGCCAGACAGAAGCCACTCCTTAGTAAAAGGCACAAGGCAGCCCACCTGGAGTTTGCCAAAAGGCACCTGAAGGACTCTCAACCATGAGAAACAAAATTTTCTGGTCTATTGAGACAAAGATTGAAATCTTTGGTGTGAATGCCAGGCATCATGTTTGGAGGAAAACAGGCAGAGCTCATAACCAGTGTTTGGCAAGTTACTAAAAAATAGTAACTAGTTACAGTTACTAGTTACTTTGTTTCAAAAGTAACTGAGTTACTTTTGAGTTACTGCATGACTAAAGTAAGTAGTTTTTTTAACCAACATTTTTATTGTGTTTTTTCCCCCCCAAAAAAACAAAACACAATTACATGCACTGAACAAATGTGTCTTCAACTAAATTTCCCCCACCCTCTCCACCACAATTCCATTTTTTTTTGTTTTTTTTTTTGGGGGGGGTGGTTAGATAAATAAGTTAAACTCATAAAATAAAGTCTACACACATTTCTGTTGTACTGGTCACTTCAGAGTGCTACTATTTATGTCTCCTCGGCCACTTCCATTACATGTATCAGGTCTGTTCCTGTTATGTAGTAAATAAAGGGATCCCAGATCAGATGGAAATTATGTTGTTGATGTTTTATTGTGTAGGTAGTTTTCTCTAAAGGGAGAGTTGTAGATAATTCAGACAACCACCTACTTACCCTTGGTCTTTTGGTATGTTACCGTTTTTGCCAATAATATACTTTAGTCTACAAATATTTGTTGGTTTTTTTAATCTTCAAATTGTCAGGGTATAAACCTAATATAAACAACTGTTTGACTAAGGGCACTTGAATCTGTAAAATGCTTTTGTATTTCAGTGCACTGCCAAATACAATGGAAAAATGTACCGTTTTGGGACCTTGGGGAAGTCAGGTTATTTAGCACCTCAGACAGACAGGGAATAAGCATGGGAGAACAATGCCCAGGAACGACAGAGGGGGTTGAATGCAGTGTAGTGTAAATATCATGCTGTGTGAGGTGAAGTGCCATGAAACTTGTGAAGTGTGACTTGGGATATAGAGAGGAGAGCTTGCTGTAACCATTCAGTCCATTCTGTGCTTGTGAGAGGTGAGTGTGAAATAAATCGTCTGTCATGAATCTGCCTCTTCATTTACACACTCCACACTGGTGACTCAAGACGTATTATGGAACACGAGGCAAGAACCCCGGAGCCGGCCTGGTCGGGAAGCCCCAGCGACGCAGCAGCCATTCCACAGACAGCCCGGACTGGAACCCCCAGCAACGCGTGTGCGGTTTCAGTCAAGCTACCGGATTTCTGGCAGCACAACCCGCGCTCTTGGTTCCACCACACCGAGGCCCAGTTCGCCCTCCGGGGAGTAACAGCAGACGACACCAAGTTCTACCATGTGGTAGCAGCGATGGACTCCCGCACAGCCCAGCAGGTAGCGAGCCTGCTTGATCAGCCACCAGCCCGCAACAAATATGAGGCGCTCAAGGCTGCGCTCACCCGGTGTTACACGCTCTCGGAATGTGAGAGAGCGGAGAGGCTCCTGGTGTGGACCGAGTTAAGAGATGGGTCGGCCGTCGACCTGATGGAGAAGATGCTGGTGTTAATGGGCACGGACGATGGGCACTTTCTGTTTGCCCACCTTTTCCTCCGGAACCTTCCAACAGAGGCGAGAGCGGTTCTGGCCAATTCGCCGTTGCTGGCCGCGCGTGACTACCGTGCGCTAGCCCAGGAGGCAGACAGGATCATCCTCACCACCAGGGCGATCACTGTCAACGCGGCGGCGGCGGAGCCCAGCGAGACGACCAGAGGAGGCGAGGAGCTACTGACGGTAGCAGCAGTGGGGGCCAAGGAGCGCCAGAGAGACACGCTCTGTTTCTACCACCGACGCTTCAGAGAGAACGCACGCAGATGTGCGCCACCGTGCCAATTCAAGCGCTCGGGAAAACGCCAAGGCCGGCAGTCAGCAGCAGCTGCGACCCTCGGTGAAGAGAACAAGCTGCTCTACATGACGGACGCGCACTCGGGGAGGCGTTTCCTCGTGGACACCGGAGCCCAGAGGAGCATCATCCTGCCGACCTACGCCGACCGGCTGGCAGGACCTAGCGGCCCCGGGATGTTGGCAGCAAACAGCTCGGAAATTAAGACCTTTGGTGAGAGGACACTGATCTTATCTCTACACGGCTGTACATACGAGTGGACTTTTGTCGTAGCAACACTGAATTACCCTATCCTGGGGGCTGATTTTCTGTGTGCACATGGTTTACTGGTTGATGTTGCTAACAGGCGCCTGGTTAATGCACTGTCCTTTGACTCTCTCCCCTGTATAGCTCGAGCGATCCAGCCAGCAGCACAAGCCAACGTCACAGCTCCAGGCGGTAAGTTCCACGCACTGCTCACTCAGTTCCCAGCACTCATGGTCCTGACGTTTCCGGCGGCCATCGCTAAACACGGGGTGGAGCACTTTATCACCACCACCGGGCCGCCCGTTTTCGCAAGACCTCGGCGCTTGGACGCAGCTAAACTGGCCATAGCGTGCGAGGAGTTCGCCAACCTGGAAAGGTTGGGCATCATCAGGCATTCGAACAGCCCATGGGCATCCCCGCTACACATGGTCCCTAAGGCTGAGGGATCGTGGCGACTGTGCGGTGATTTCCGCAGATTGAACAACGCCACAGCGCACGACCGCTACCCGAATCCCCACATACAAAATTTTTCCGTTCACCTTGCCGGAGCACGCATTTTTTCCAAAATAGACCTGGTCCGCGGTTACCACCAAGTCCCAGTGCGCGCGGAGGACGTACCCAAAACAGCGGTAACAACTCCGTTTGGTTTATTCGAGTTCCTGCGCATGCCATTTGGGTTAAAAGGCGCAGCACAGACGTTCCAGCGCATGATGGATGCAGTGCTGCATGATCTCCCGTTCGTGTTCGTCTACCCGGACGATATCCTGGTAGCCAGTACGTCCGAAGACGAACACGAAACCCACCTCAGGACAGTTTTCCAGAGGTTGGAGGAGCACGGGTTGATAATCAACCCGGCGAAATGCCAGTTCGGCGTGACGGAGATTGATTTTTTGGGGCACCGCATCGCTCCGGAAGGAGCGATCCCGTTGCCCGACAAAGTGCGCGCCGTGGCAGATTTTCCCCGGCCTCAGACGGTCAGGGCACTGCAGGAATTTTTGGGGATGGTGAACTTTTATAACCGTTTCCTTCCCCGTGCGGCGCGGCTCATGCAACCATTGTACGCCGCGCTCAAGAGACAGAAACCCGCGGATGGAGTGGAATGGACCCCGGAGCGAGAGCGGGTGTTCTCGGAGGTTAAAGCAGCACTGGCAAACGCCGCACTGCTGGCGCATCCGGACTCGACGGCCCGGATAGCGCTCACCACCGACGCTTCAGACGTGGCCATAGGGGCTGTCGTGGAGCAGCACGTCGCCGGGGCTTGGCAGCCGCTCGCCTTTTTCAGCAGAACTTTGCGCGACAGCGAACGTAAATACAGCGCGTTCGACAGAGAGTTGCTGGCTCTCCACCTGGCCATATGCCACTTCCAGTTCTGGCTGGAAGAGCGCAGCTTCACAGCGTTCATAGACCACAAGCCACTAACGTTCGCGATCGCCAAGGTTTCAGAACCGTGGTCGGGCCGGCAGCAGAGACAGCTGGCCGCGATCTCAGAGTTTACTACCGATATTCAGCATGTGTCGGGTAAACTGAATGTGGTGGCGGACTGCCTCTCCCGCGCCGTGGTGGCCCCGGTCTACGTGGGGATAGATTACGCAGCCATGGCCGCGGAGCAGATTAGCAATGCAGATGTGTGCATGCTCCAGTCTGGACCAACAGGGTTAAGGCTGGAGAGCAGGGTGCTGCAAGATGGCGCCCCCCCCCCCCAATCTGCGATGTCTCCACGGGACGCCCGCGTCCGGTGGTCCCGGTTGCGTGGTGCCGCCGCGTGTTTGAGTCGGTTCACACTCTGGCGCACCCAGGAGTGCGCGCGTCAGTCAAAATGGTGGGAGAGAAGTTTGTGTGGCCGAGCCTACGCAAACAAGTAAAAGAGTGGGCTGCAGCCTGCGTGGCGTGCCAACGAGCCAAGGTACACAGGCACACGAAGGCTCCTTTGGAGCCGTTTCTGGTACCGGCTAAAAGGTTCGACCATGTGCAAGTGGACCTTGTGGGCCCCCTCCCGCCATCACAGGGGTGCACGCACCTCCTGACAGTGGTGGACCGCACCACGCGCTGGCCAGAAGCAGTCCCGCTGGCGGCACCCACGTCCGCGGACGTAGCACGCGCTTTTTTTAACAGCATGGGTGGCACGTTTTGGGAGTCCCGTCGGACATTACACCCGACAGGGGCCCTCAATTTGTTTCCAAACTCTGGTCCGCGATGGCCCGCAGCCTGGGTGTTACAATTCATCGCACAACCGCGTACAACCCACAGGCCAATGGGTTATGCAAGCGTTTTCATAGATCACTGAAAGCAGCACTCAGGGCTTCACTGACGGATACAAATTGGGTAGACAGGTTGCCGTGGGTCTTATTGGGGTTGTGCTCCGCGCCAAAAGAGGATTTGGAAGCTTCCCCGGCAGAGCTCGTTTTTGCGTAGCCCCTATGGCTGCCCGGGAAATTTCTACCAGATAATCCCGCGCCGGGCAGCTGCCCGTCTCAGCTTTTGCAGCATAGCGCAAACACAGGCACGCTGCGGGGCCCTGCCCACCACAGTTTTCCGCGTGCCTTCGTGCCTAAAACTTTGAAGAGCGCGGAGTTCGTGTTCGTCAGACACAACGCCCACCGCCCCCCATTGCGCCCACCCTATGATGGACCGTTCAGAGTGTTGGAAACAGGGGATAAGCATTTTGTGCTAGACTTGGGGGGTAGACGGGAGAAAATTGGCATAGACAGATTCAAACCCGCCTTTGTAGTGGTGGATGAGCAAGTGCTGTTGGCTGGGGCCGCTCGGCGTGGAAGACCCCCACGGAGAACTCCCCAGGGAAACGATTCACCAGAGCAGCCACACGGGCAGAACGAAGTCCCCCCCCCCAGCTCAACCGCAGTCAGACACGCTCCCAGCAGCCCCCCACCGGCACAGCAGCGCCACGGAGGCGGTAAACCCCAGTTACAGCAGATATGGGAGGAGACTGAAGCCAAAAGCGAGTGTGGACTAATGTCTGTCTTAGATGCTTGGGGGGGGGGGGGTTAGGACCTTGGGGAAGTCAGGTTATTTAGCACCTCAGACAGAGACAGGGAATAAGCATGGGGGAACAATGCCCAGGAACGACTGAGGGGGTTGAATGCAGTGTAGTGTAAATATCATGCTTTGTGAGGTGAAGTGCCATGAAACTTGTGAAGTGTGACTTGGGATATAGAGAGGAGAGCTTGCTGTAACCATTCAGTCCATTCTATGGTTGTGAGATGTGAGTGTGTAATAAATCGTCTGCCATGAATCTGCCTCTTCATTTACACACTCCACACCCTTTTCTTTCTCACATTTGATGTAGATATCAGGTATGGCTCCATTATATCTGTTGAGTTTTTCTGGGGTTATACATGTTTGCATCAACCAATTATACTGTTGTATTTTCAGGCGAGTATTGGTGGTTCTTGATTGTGCTTTAGCACATGCCTCCATCCACTTTTCCATTGATATGTTTTCATTTAGGTCCTCTCTCCATCCCTCCAACCTCTTCACAGAAGTTTCTGTACATCCTTCTGTCAGGCACTTATATATTTTGGAAATTAAACCCTTCCCTAAAAAATTCATGATCATCCGTTTTCTATAGTAGACACTGAGGGGATGCACAATGTTTTATTTTGTTGTGCTCTAATGAAGTTTCTCAGCTGCAGATATTTAAAGAAGTGATTACTGGGTATTTTAAATTTATCGACTATTTTTTCAAATGTCATCAGCACCTGTTGTGGGTTGTAAAGATCTACTTTTCCCAGTCCCTTTGTAGCCCAAAATTTAAATCCTCCATCTGCTTTTCCTGGAGTCATTTCTCCATACTGGACTAAAGACTTATGGAGTGGACGTTTCTCTCAGATATTTGATGCCACACTACAATCATATTTTTCACTACAGGGTTTTTTGCATTCTTTTTGAGGGTTTTGGTATTTGCTGAATACAGGTATGTAGGAAGGGGCAGACTTAGCTGTAGTTCCAGAGAGGAGTATCTCTTTCTGTGAAGTAAAAAAAAAAAAATCAATGTTCTCTGAACTGAGCTGCCCAATAGTACCAAAGTGGATTGGGACATTTAAGCCCGCCTCTATCATAAGGCAAGTATAACAATAATGACAGTCGTGTCCGGGGACGTCTATTATTCCACAAAAAATCTAAGTTTTTTTTAGCTGAGTGAACAGGTTACTTGGAGGAGGAAGCGGAAGATTTTGAATACAATAATTTAGGCAGTATGTTCATCTTAAGGATGATTATTTTCCCTATTAATGACATTGGTATGGGTGTCCACCTATCCAGTGATTTTGAGATTTCTTGCATTAATGGTTTGTAATTGCTGGCTGCAATACATATGTGGACAAAATTGTTGGTACCCTTCTGTTAATGAAAGAAAAACCCACAATGGTCACAGAAATAACTTTAATCTGACAAAAGTGGTAATAAATAAAAATTCTATGAAAATTAACCAATGAAAATCAGACAATGCTTTTGAATTGTGGTTCAACAGAATTATTTTAAAAATCAAACTCATGAAACAGGCCTGGACAAAAATCATGGTACCCTTAACTAAATATTTTGTTGCACAACTTTTTGAGGCAATCACTGCAATCAAACGATTTCTGTAACTGTCAATGAGACTTCTGCACCTCTCAGCAGGTATTTCGGCCCACTCCTCATGAGCAAACTGCTACAGTTGTCTCAGGTTTGAAGGGTGCCTTCTCCACACGGCATGTTTCAGCTCCTTCCACAGATCTTCAATAGGATTTAGATCAGGGCTCATAGAAGGCCACTTTAGAATAGTCCAATGTTTCGCTCTTAGCCCTTCTTGGGTGTTTTTAGCTGTGTGTTTTGGGTCATTATCCTGTTGCAAGACCCATGACCTGCAACTGAGATCAAGCTGTCTGACACTGGGCAGCACATTTCTCTCTAGAATACCTTGATAGTCTTGAGATTTCATTGTACCCTGCACAGATTCAAAACACCCTGTGCCACGTGCAGCAAAGCAGCCCCAGAAACATAACAGAACCTCCTCCATGTTTCACAGTAGGGACAGTGTTCTTTTCTTGGTATGCTTCGTTTTTGTGTCTGAACATAGAGCTGATGTGCCTTGCCAAAAAGTTCCAGTTTTGTCTCGTCTGTCCATAGGACATTCTACCAGAAGCTTTGTGGCTGGTCAACATGCAGTTTGGCAAATTCCAGTCTGGCTTTTTTATGATTTGTTTTCAACAGTGGTGCCCTCCTTGGTCGTCTCCCATGAAGTCCACTTTGGCTCAAATGACGACGGATGGTGCGATCTGACACTGATGTACCTTGACCTTGGAGTGTGTTTAGAGGTTGTTCTGGGCTCTTTTGTTACCATTCGTATTATCCGTCTCTTCCATTTTTAATCAAGTTTCCTCCTGCAGCCACGTCCAGGGAGGTTGGCTACAGTCCCGTGGATCTTAAATTTCTGAATATGTGCAACTGTAGTCACAGGAACATCAAGCTGCTTGGAGATGGTCTTATAGCCTTTACCTTTAACATGCTTGTCTCTAATTTTCTTTCTAATCTCCTGAGACAGCTCTCTCCTTTGTGTCCTCTGGTCCATGTTTAGTGTGGTACACACCATGTCAACAAACAGCACAGTGACTACTTGTCACCCTTTAAATAGGCCGACTGACTGATTACAAGTTTATAGACACCTGTGATGTTAATTAGAGGACATCTTGGTTGAACATGTCCCTATGGTCACATTATTTTCAATCTTTTCTAGGGGTACCATCATTTTTGTCCAGGCCTTGTTTTTTAAAGTAATTCTGTTGAACCACAATTCAACAGCATTCTCTGATTTTCATTGGTTAATTTTCATAGAATTTTTATTTATTACCACTTTTGTCAGATTCAAGTTATTTCTGTGACCACTGTGGGTTTTTCTTTCATTAACAGAGGGGTACCAACAATTTTGTCCACGTGTGGTATGCCCAGATATGTGAAACAGTCTACAATTTTAAACTGAGTGGCTATTTCAGGAGGACATTTGTTTTCAAGTTGGTTTAGGAACATTGATTTGTATTTGTTTAATTTATAGCCTGAAATTTTTCCAAATACATTGAGTTCTAATAATTCAGGAATAGACTTTTTCATATTTTTCAGAAGTATTATTACATCATCCGCAAATAAAGCCAGATGGTGTTCTTGTTGCCCAATTGATATACCCGTTATGCTTTAATGTGTTCTTACAGCTATTGCCAGTGGTTCTATAGCCATAATAAACAGCAGAGGAGATAAAGGATCTCCTTGTCTACATCCTCTTTGTATCTTAATGGTTTTACAGGTATTACGGTCAGTCATAATTTCAGCATATGGTTCTGTATAAAGTAATTTTATCCATTTCTTAAAATTTTCTCCCAAACCAAAATGTGTAAGGATCTCAAATAAATAGGGCCATTCCACTCTGTCAAAGGCTTTTTCAGCATCTAATGACAGTAATGCTGTATCTGCTGTTCCTTTTTGCTCATAGTATATTCAGGAGTCTCCTAACATTATGGAAGCCTTGCCTACCTTGTACATTCTGATCTTTGTCAATAATATTTGGAATTATTTTCTCAAGCCTTCTGGCTAGTATTTTACTCAGGATTTTTAAGTCTACATTTAAAAGACTAATTGGTCTAAGGTTTTCACATTTATTATTTGGTTTGCCTGGTTTTGGTAGCAATGTAATTAGTGCTCTTCTTAAGGATGTTGGGAGGATTCCATTCTGGAAAGATTCTTTAATTCCAATAATGGTAGTATCAGTCTGTGCTTGAACATTTTGTAAACCTTGATGGGTATCCCATCAGGACCAGGAGTTTTCTCTCCTTTAATACTGTCGATGGCTATACACAATTCTACTAAAGTTATGCCTTTCTCTAATTCCCCTTTGATCGATTCTGGTATCCTAGGAATATAAATGTTGTCCAAAAAATGATTCAATTTAGATGGATTTGGATCCATTTCTGAGCTATAAAGTTTTCCATAAAAGTCCTTAAAGGCTTCATTTATTTCAGTTGGATCCACAATGTTCTCATTATGATCATTTTGCAGTGACGTGATAAGTCTTTCATTCTGTAGTTTTATGCACCATACCAGCACTTTTCCAGGTTTTTCACCTTGATAATAGAAGGTCTGTTTAAGTTGTAATAAACTTGTACTGTGTTCTTAACAGGAACAATGCTTGGTGAGTATCTTGAGAACCCAACTGGTAGCATTCTTCTTCTAATTTCTTTATTTTTGTTTCTAATGATTTTACTTTCTTATGAGTTTCTTTGACTTTAGAGCTAGTAATGTTAATTATTTGTCCCCTAATAAAGACTTTAAATGCCTCCCAACTGATACTCAAGATAAGATAAGATAAGATAAGCCTTTATTAGTCCCACAATGGGGAAATTCCAGGATTGCAACAGCATAGGGACAGCAACACTCAGAGCAACAATCAGAAGGCAAGAGAAAAAACAAGAGCAGCTAGTATACATATGTACATATTACTATAAATATATATATATATATATATATATATATATATATATATATATATATATATATACATACAGTGGGGCAAAAAAGTATTTAGTCAGCCACCAATTGTGCAAGTTCTCCCATTTAAAAGATGAGAGAGGTCTCCAATTTTCATCATAGGTATACCTCAACTACGAGAGACAAAATGAGAAAAAAAATCCAGAAAATCACATTGAAGGATTTTTAATGAATTAATTGGTAAATTCCTCAGTAAAATAAGTATTTGGTCACCTACAAACAAGCAAGATTTCTGGCTCTAACAGACCTGTAACTTCTTCTTTAAGAGGCTCCTCTGTCCTCCACTCATTACCTGTATTAATGGCACCTGTTTGAACTCGTTATCAGTATAAAAGACACCTGTCCACAACCTCAGTCAGACTCCAAACTCCACTATGGCCAAGACCAAAGAGCTGTCAAAGGACACCAGAAACAAAATTGTAGACCTGCACCAGGCTGGGAAGACTGAATCTGCAATAGGTAAGCAGCTTGGTGTGAAGAAATCAACTGTGGGAGCAATTATTAGAAAATGGAAGACATACAAGACCACTGATAATCTCCCTCGATCTGGGGCTCCACGCAAGATCTCACCCCGTGGGGTCAAAATTATCACGAGAACGGTGAGCAAAAATCCCAGAACCACATGGGGGGACCTAGTGAATGACCTGCAGACAGCTGGGACCAAAGTAACAAAGGCTACATCAGAAACACACTACGCCGCCAGGGACTCAAATCCTGCAGTGCCTGACGTGTCCCCCTTGCTTAAGCCAGTACATGTCCAGGCCTGTCCGAAGTTTGCTAGAGAGCATTTGGATGATCCAGAAGAGGATTGGGAGAATGTCATATGGTCAGATGAAACCAAAATAGAACTTTATTGTAAAAACTCAACTTGTCGTGTTTGGAGGAGAAAGAACACCATACCTACTGTGAAGCATGGGGGTGGAAACATCATACTTTGGGGCTGTTTTTCTGCAAAGGGACCAGGACGACTGATCCGTGTAAAGGAAAGAATGAATGGGGCCATGAATCGTGAGATTTTGAGTGAAAACCTCCTTCCACCAGCAAGGGCATTGAAGATGAAACGTGGCTGGGCCTTTCAGCATGACAATGATCCCAAACACACCGCCCGGGCAACGAAGGAGTGGCTTCGTAAGAAGCATTTCAAGGTCCTGGAGTGGCCTAGCCAGTCTCCAGATCTCAACCCCATAGAAAATCTTTGGAGGGAGCTGAAAGTCCTTGTTGCCCAGCGACAGCCCCAAAACATCATTGCTCTAGAGGAGATATGCATGGAGGAATGGGCCAAAATACCAGCAACAGTGTGTGAAAACCTTGTGAAAACTTACAGAAAACGTTTGACCTCTGTCATTGCCAACAAAGGGTATGTAACAAAGTATTGAGATGAACTTTTGTTATTGACCAAATACTTATTTTACCAAGGAATTTACCAATTAATTCATTAAAAATCCTTCAATGGGATTTTCTGGAATTTTTTGTTCTTATTTTGTCTCTCATAGTTGAGGTATACCTATGATGAAAATTGGAGACCTCTCTCATCTTTTAAGTGGGAGAATTTGCACAATTGGTGGCTGACTAAATACTTTTTTACCCCACTGTGCATATATATATATATATATATATATATATATATATATATATATATATACCTATATATATATAGACACACAGTGCGGAGCATTGTGGTTGGTGGATGTGCAGCAGAAAGTCTAAGCTCTCTCTCCGCGGATGCGGCGGGCCAGCTCGATGTCTTTGGGCATGATGGTGACCCTCTTGGCGTGGATGGTGCACAGGTTGGTGTCCTCGAAGAGACCCACCAGGTAGGCCTCGCTGGCCTCCTGCAGAGCCATGACGGCGGAGCTCTGGAAGCGCAGGTCGGTCTTGAAGTCCTGAGCGATCTCCCTCACCAGGCGCTGGAAGGGCAGCTTACGGATGAGCAGCTCCGTGGATTTCTGGTAGTGACGGATCTCTCTCAGAGCCACGGTACCGGACCTGTAACGGTGAGGCTTCTTCACTCCGCCGGTGGCCGGAGCGCTTTTCCGAGCAGCCTTGGTGGCTAGCTGCTTCCTGGGGGGCTTTTCCTCCAGTAGATTTACGGGCGGTCTGCTTGGTTCTTGCCATCGCTCTTTATTATTCTGTCTTATATTTCTTGCACGTCGCCTAAACTCCAGCCCGGCACCTGCGTCGTTTTCGCTTCAGTTCCCCGGTATGTCGAGTTTCTCCGTTAGCACCGGGTGGCGGTTGAGTACTAGCTAGCTCTTCCCTGCTGTGTCGTCTCCTGCTGTAAACAGAGGCTCCGTCCGCCGACTCGGGAGACCTTTGGGGCGATCTGTGTGTCCGTGATATATATAGATATATATAGAGTGAAAGGTGTAGAAAGAAGAAGGAAGATTAAAAAAACAAACAAAAAAAAAACAAACCAGCCAACTCGTGTGGCGCCGGAACCCTCTAAGCAGTTGCTGAGGTTTACTTGCTGAGGTTTCTATTGTGTTTGTTTCAAAATAATATTTGATTTGTTCTCCTAGAAAGGTAACAAAGCCAGTATCAGCCATCCATTTTGTTTTGAATCTCCATTTGGGAATATCACTCATCAACTTGGAATCATGATGGATAAAAGAATTTGGAGCATGATCTGACAGGAATATGGAATCATAAAAGACCCTTTTTATTTTAGATTTTAGTAGTGCTGAAATCAAAAAGAAATCTGTACATGAATATGACTGGTGTGTACTGGAGTAACAAGAATATTTTTATCATTGGGATTACCTTCCCTCCAAACATCAATTAGTTTCATTTCTTTCATGAAATAGTGGATTACATCCCAACTTCTTGGGTGTGATTGGTCCACTCCTGAGCTTTTGTCCTTCTGTGGGTCTAAAGTGCAATTAAAATCACCTGCCATAATGCAAGCACCAGACAAAGAAGCAATAGTAAGGAATAGGTTTTGAAAAAATGTAGGTTCATCTGTATTTGGTGCATGCATGTTTATGAGAATTAACTGTTCCCTGAGAATACTTCCTTGAATAATTAGGTAACGTCCTGCCTTGTCTTTAATAACTGTTAATTTGCAGTGGAATGGAATAATGAACCAAAATCATGACACCCCTTCCCTGAGAGGTGAAGGGAGCTGAAAAAATTTTGCCCTTCCACCTCCTCCTCACTTTTAGCTCATCTTCATGCGTTAGGTGGGTTTCTTGAAGGAATACTATATTAGACTGTAATACTTTAATCCTGTTCATAACTTGTTTGACCTTTTTTGTTTTCTGTAGCCCTCTGCAGTTCCAGGATGTAATTTTAACCTTTAGCTCAACAGACATACGTATGTATGAATAAGTAATTTTGAATTTCCCCAACACTTGAGTAATTTTCAACCAGACAGAAAGAAAATAGAACAAAAACCAAACAAGAACAAAAACAAAACTATTCCCTTCAACCATTATCAATACAACTGAGTATTCTTCTATCAGGTGTTCCCCACCCTCAAATACTGGACCTCCAGAAAGTGATGAGCTGCTCCACACAACGTGAGGATCAGTACAACTATGCTGATGTGGAAAATAAAATTAAAAACAAAATAAAGCTGACTGCTCTGCTACTATAATTCAGACAATTCTTTCAAATAAAACAATTAAAAAAGGATACCTATAATTACTTAATTAGAAATTATGCTTATTAAATCAATGAACCGTTCATTATCTATAGAAAGAGGAGAGAGAGAGAGAGAGAAGTGAGAACAATTTAAACTAAGTAAACAACTAACTTTGTACTCCACTGACTCGTTTCCCTAAGTCTCAAGATATCAGTAATGTTTCAAAGTTTTTTTTGTTATTTTTTTTTCAATAAAGATTATATTTCCTACGGTGACTTCTGCTTATGAATACCTCAGTCCGGTTGTTTATCCAATTGGATCTTCTTGATGAAGTGTTTGGCTTCGTCTGCGTTGATGAAGATGTGCGCGCCCCTGGTAGGTCACTATGAGCCGGGCAGAAGGGATCATGCTGTAACGGAGCCCCAGTGATCGTAGTTGACGTTGTGCCTCCTCAAATTCTTTCAGCTTCTTGTGCATCTCCGCCGTCATCCATCCATCCATCCATCCATCCATCTTCTTCCGCTTATCTTGGAAAGATCTCACCAGCTGGTTCTTGTAAAGGATCTGCTGTTTTGCTCTGGCTGCTCTCATCACCGCTTCTTTGTCTTTGTAATTCAGGAACTTCATTATAAGAGCTCTAGGTGCAGGGTTATTTTTATGTTCTCTTCTTGGTCCCAGCCTATGTGCTCTTTCCACTGTAAGTTTCCCCCAGAAGAACGCCAGCTCCAGCACCTCTGATATCCAGCTCTCCCGCAAGCCACAGGTGTCTTCACCCTCCGGTAAATTAACAAATCTTATATTAGAGCGATGTGACCGAGTCCCCAGATCCAGTATTTTCTCTTCCAGGCCATTATTTTTCCCCTCTCATTTTTTCACCTTCTCTTGTAGCGCAGTTACATTGTCCTCTATTGTCGCGATTCTCATCTCTGTCTGTGCGACTCTTTCTGAGCAATCTGATTTCTTTCTTTACATCTTCAATCGCAGTTAGAATGCCGTTAAACCTGGATGAGAACTCAGACTTCATGTTGTTAATAGCTTCCAGTATTACCATTAAAGTAACAACAGACTCTCCAGTTGCTGTAGTGTTGTCCCCCTCCGACCGTTTCTCGGCATTAGCATTAGCCTCGGCCCCACCAGTGCCGAGGCTAATGCTCGCTCACTGCAAGCTCACTGCTTGTCGTTAGCAGTGAGCTTAGATTTAGCACCTGGTGTTGTGAAATTATTTAAATTAGACTGGTGTGTCCAGCCAGGGCTTGTCTTCTTTTGTGACACTGGTATTTTCCTCAACCCTAATGTTGTAGCTGGGTTGAACATCACATTCAAAATAAGTTTTTTGGAAAGGTTTCTGTAGTTTGAGTAGCAGAGCAGACCTACACATGTCACTTCGGCAAGCCGCCATCTTACGAGCCCTTAAAGTAACTAGTTACTTGGAAAAGTAACTTTCATGTCACTTTTAAATGCACACTTAGCAAGATAATTTAATTAATGGATTACATTACAGGCTTATTAATGTCAGACAGAGCTTTTAGAATATGTTCAGTCTGCTTTAACCTGCCTTGAGAGTTCTTAATATGGGAAAAATCTGAAGAAAATCAACAGAAAATTGCCAGTAATTTCCTCATTTTGGAGTGAGAAATAGGATTTGTGGAGTGAGAAAGAGGGGGAAAGAGTGAGTTGGCAACACTGCATAAAGCTGTCAGTTTCTTACCTTTATATTTTGGACTTAATCCGATGTGCAGCGATCCAAAGAAAATGTCCATTATCCACAGTCCAAATGTCTGCTGTGACAGAGACATGATCCAGTCCTTTTGGAGATCAAATTCATTTTTGAGTAATTTTTATGCTGGTAGCAAGTAAATGCGTTTTAACTTCAGTGGTTAACAGCTGTCTGATGGAAAATGACTTATCAGATCTTTATCCTGTAACGACGTATCTGGCAATCAGTCGGTTTAATTCTTGCTGGGTCACCAGCAGTCCAGATCCATACCTGTACTCAAAATCCAGCAGCTGTTCAGATAGAGTAAATCCACTAACATGGTGTTAGCTTAGCATAGCACTAGCTTTGCAGGGCCTTGTTGCTGTTCTTAGGGGCTTCTGGAGATTGCAGTCGGTCTCAAACGCATTTAACTTGCAACCCAAAAATATGCTTTTATCTTCAACCGCAACAACAAAAAAATAATCTGTCCATTTCCACAAAAACAAAATAACTTCATCTTTTCCCAGCAGATGCAAGCTCCGTTTGTGGCTGCAGCAGTGAGAAGAGGCTCTTTGACTGACAGCACTCCTTAGCTAGGTAGGGTCAGTTTGTATTTATTTGTGCTAAAATATCTATCCATATTAAAAAAAACGAGTAACGTGAGTAACACATCTGATCAAATTTCAGTAACTGTAATGCATTACTGCTTTACGGAGCATTAATGTAATACATTAATGCTCCGTACTGTGTGTTTATATATCTACATATTATTCCATCTAGCTACATTGCTCCGCACTGTGTTTATATATTTACATATTTATTCCATCTAGCTGCAATGCTCCGTACTGTGTGTTTATATACTCATATATTTATCCCATCCAGCTACAATGCTCTACACTGTGTGTCTGTGTGTATATATATATATTTATAGTAATACGTACATATGTATATTAGCTGCTCTTGCTTGCTTGCTTTTTTTTTCTTGCCTTCTGATTGTTGCTCTGAGTGTTGCTATCCCTGTGCTGTTGCAATCCTGGAATTTCCCCGTTGTGGGACTAATAAAGGCTTATCTTATCTTTTTTCCACAATATCTTTATTGAACCTTTTTTTTTTTTTAACAAACATGATACAAACAATCAAACACTAACACTAAAGTACTACAAAAAAAAAAAAAAGATGCACTAAAAACACCAACAACCACCAGCAAAATCAAATCTTCAACAATGCTCCTCTGTTTAGTCTAGACAATCCAATACATAAGTATACAGTACATATTATGTTCACCAGTTTGGAATTTACAAGGTCCACACACATCATTCACCTTCTTCTTCAAGAGTTATGTTTAAATTTTTTACATAATCAATAAAAGGTCTCCATATATTCTCAAACACAATTTCCTTTGATTTCAATATGTATGTTATTCTTTCTAATGGAAGGTTTGTTAACATCTGTCTTAACCACTGAGTCACATCTGGTCTATGAGTCTTTTTCCATAATAGTGCAATACATTTTTTGGCATTAAGCAAACTGAGGTCTATGAATGTTCTTTCACTTTTATTAAAATTATGCTTTTCTGGGTACAGACCCAACAAAAACAATTGAGGATTCAATATGATTTGTTTTGAGATTATTTTTTCAATTGTTACCCTCACCTCTTCCCAAAACATTCTTAATAATCTACATTCCCATACACAATGAAATAGGGTTCCTTTACTTTCCATGCATTTTGTGCATGTATCTGGTATATTTTTGTTATATTTATTTAACTCCTCCGGTGTAACATACATCCGCATTAACCATTTGAAATGTATCAATTTAAGGCGTACATTTATTGATTTGGTTTGAGCTTCTGTACAAGCCAATTCCCATTGTTCCTCTGAAATTTCAGTTTGCAGATCTTCTTTCCAGTAGTTTAATCTTTTCAGTGAATTTTCACTTGAAGATAGTGTCAATGAGTTATAAAACTCTGAAATAATACCCTTTCTTTTACTATCTTTCATCATCATTTTTTCCAAGGATGAATAAATAGGTCGAGTGAGAGCATTATTTTGATTTGATCGAATAAAGTTTCTAAGTTGAAGATATTTAAAAAAATGTGTTCTATTGAGATTAAATTTGATCCTCAGCTCTTCAAAAGACATTATGTTATCTGCACATGGCAAATATAAATCCTGAATCTTTTGTACCCCTTTTAAATTCCATACTTTAAATACAGCGTCCGCTCTCCCTGGTTTAAAATATTGATTACCCCATATTGGACTAAATTGTGACAATAACTGTGGTTCTTTTAAATAGTTTTTAGCTTCACACCATATTTTGATCATATGCTTTACAAATGGATTTTTAACTTGTTTTTGTAATTTTTTTGCCGAATCTGAGTATATGAATATGGGAAGAGGTAAAGGTAAATTGTATGATTCCATTTCAGTCCAGTGAGGGAGATCATTTGATGAAAAATAATATGTCATAGACCTCAGTTGTGCCGACCAATAATACAACATAAAATTTGGACATTTCAGACCTCCACGATCAAATGGTAAATATAATAAAGACAGACGTAATCTAGCCCTCCTGTTGTTCCATATAAATTCCACTAACTTTTTTTTTATTCTTGAGAATAAATCTAAAGGTGGTGATAAGGGAATGTATTGAAATAAATAAAGTATTTTAGGTAAAATATTACTTTTAAGTATATTGATTCTCCCGATCATCGACATTGGTAATGACATCCATCTCTGAAGTAACTCATTAATATCTGTCATTAAGGCTTCATAGTTGACACTGGCGACTGATTCTAGCTTAGGCACAATTTGGATTCCTAAATATTTAAACTGATTTACAACACTGAATTGATTTACCTCAGAGGCTGGGTAATTTCTCTGGGTCTCATTTAGCATTAATATTGAAGATTTAGTTTTATTTATTTTATATCCTGATATTTCCCCAAAATTCTTTATTAAATTCAACAAGGTTGGAATTGATTTTTTTAGATTCGACATAAACAAAATTATGTCATCGGTGTACAGGGAGATTTTATGTTCTGTTGGTCCAACTTTAATTCCATATATTTGTGAATGTAAACGTATCGCTATCGCTAAAGGTTCAATTGCCATAGTAAACAGTAAAGGTGAAAGTGGACAGCCTTGTCGACATCCTCTATTGATTTTTATTGGTTTTGAAATATTGTTATTTGTTAGGATTTCTGCTGTAGCATTATTGTATATTATTTGAACCCATTTTATGAAATTATTTCCAAGTCCAAACCTTTGTAGGACTTCAAAAAGAAAGGGCCATTCAACTCTATCAAAGGCCTTTTCGGCGTCAAGTGATAGGAGAGCTGTATCCGGTGCTTCTTTATTAAAATAAATAATATTAAATAGTCTTCTTACATTATGGAAGCCTTGTCTTCCCTTTATAAAGCCATTCTGATCTCGATTAATGGCTTATCTTATCTTACTGAATTTTTAAACAGTAATTTCATTACATAGCACGTTACTGCAAAAATAGTGGCGTTACAGTAATGCGTTACTCCCAACACTGCTCATAACCATGCCAATGGTAGTAGCACCATTATGCTGTGGGGATGTTTTTCAGCAGCAGGAACTGGGAGACTAGTCAGGATAGAGGGAAAGATGAATGCAGCAATGTACAGAGACAGCCTGGATGAAAACCTGCTCCAGAGTGCTCTTGACCTCAGACTGGGGTGACGGTTCATCTTTCAGCAGGACAACGACCCGAAGCACACAGCCAAGATATCAAAGGAGTGGCTTCAGGGCAACTCTGTGAATGTCCTTGAGTGGCTCAGCCAGAGCCCAGACTTGAATCCAATTGAACATCTCTGGAGAGATCTGAAAATGGCTGTGCACCGACGCTTCCCATCCAACCTGATGGAGGCTGAGAGGTGCTGCAAAGAGGAATGGGTGAAACTGCCCAAAGATAGGTGTGCCAAGCTTGTGGCATCATATTCAAAAAGACTTGAGGCTGTAATTGCTGCCAAAGGTGCATCAACAAAGTACTGAGCAAAGACTGTGAATACTTATGTACATGTGATTTCTTAGTTTTTTTTATTTTTAATAAATTTGCAAAAATCTCAAACAAAACTTTTCATGTTGTCATTATGGGGTATTGTGTGTAGAATTTTGAGGAAAAAAAATAATTTCATCCCTTTTGGAATAAGGCTGTAGCACAACAAAATGTGGAAAAGTTAAGTGCTGTGAATACTTTCCGTATGCACTGTATGTGTACTGAAAAAACTGTGCTGACATGTTTAGTAAGTTATTTACCCCACTGTATACTCAAAAAGTCCAGGTTGTTCTGAAAAATCTGATATCAGTTAGATGACTGTATCTTAGCACAATCAATTTAAACATGATCTTTATAAAACAAGAGGTTTAATGCACCAGTAACCTGAAAAAGGGTGACAGAAACAGAGAATCAAATGCTAAATTGCATAAATGCTAACTACTTACCCATTCAAGACTGAACAACATTAGGTCTTTGGAGGCAAAGCTGTGCAGGTAAACATGGACATCTACAAGGGAGGGCCTCAAAGGGCAAATATCTTTTGAGATATTTTGATCTTTTAAGTGATTAAAAAATGTCCCTAAATTTGACATGTTTGCGATAGGTTGTCTCTTAAAAAGATTGGTTTAGCTTATGCTTTTTCCTTGCAGCATCCTCTTAAAGAAATTAAATAAAGACTGATTACAAAAAGAAGGAAAATGACAAAGAAATGGTCAGGGCAAGGGAAACAAAAATGTTCGAGGGTTGGTTGTGAAAGTGTAATCAAGAATTTTCAAAGAAAAAGGAAATGCAGAGCAGTGGGAGGATCTCAGCAGTTACAAAGCACCTATTGATGATGAGGTGTCGGTGAAAAGAGGATCAATTGCTTCCTACTATAGAAAGGCAGACAGCCGTGCACCCACACCCATAAAATGAGACTGATGTGCTTTCCTGTGACGCACATTAAACTCTGCTGTTATGTAAGTTAACATCAGCCCTGAAGGGATTCATATTGTGGATCTTCTTCCTGCTGGATGAAGATATTTAGGACCCCGAAGACGAGCAGCAGAACAACAGTAATGGCTCCCAGTTCACAGGAGGAACCTAAAAATCCCTGCAGCTCCCCAAGTCTGCTGTATTATTGATGCCTGCCCAAAGACAGCAGTGTTCCAGCACGCACACGAGTAAATATTTAGATAGAAAGAACTGGGAGGCATTCATGCTGAAGGTTCTGCTTTTTGATTAAACTTTCATTTCCATTTTATTTCATTCATTATTACATTTCCTCTCTGTACTTAAGGCCTCTGTGCTCTAGTTACACCTTGGTGCTGGTGGATAAATCACCAATTTCTCCCCTACTTTCAAAGATTTTCTGTGAATATTTTAATTAAAAAGCTTTATTTCATTTTATTTCTAGCAGTTTTATCCTCTGAATTACAAGTTTTTTTTTGAGAATTTGGTTCAATTGTTTTTCCTTTTACTGCACTCCCATTTTACCACAGTTTAACTACAAAATATTCCTAAATTATGTAACTTCAACTTCAGTTTCATGTTAACATCCCGACCATCACAAATGCAGTATCTCACTGACAATATTCCTGAGACCAATACAAGAAAATACATAGTTACAAATTTACAATTAAATGGCTGACAGTATAGATGAAAGAAGTTGCAAAATTATGACAAAAAAAGGCTAATTTACATGAAAAAATGCAAATTTGTGTGAACAAATCCAAGTTTATGACAAAAACCTGCAAATGTATTTGCTTTTAAGATTTTTTTTATTTTTAATTTTGTATACTTTATTAATGCCAGAGGGAAATTCAGGGCATCCACCTGGATGGATGAGGCAGCCACGGTGCGGCACCAATCCCTTCACCATTCACACACAGGGCCACTTTAAGAGTCTCCAGTTAACCTAACCTGCATGTTTTTGGCCTATGGGAGGAAACCAAAGTACCTGGGGTAAACACACAGACACGGGGAGAACATGCAAACTCCACACAGAAGGGTCACTGATGGTCACATGTCTGTTCTTTTCTTCTTCTCTATCCCCTCACCCCCCAGCCAATCGCAGCAGATGACTGCTCCTCCTTGAGCCTGGTTCTGCTGGAGGTTTCTTCCTGCTCAAAGGGAGTTTTTCCTCTCCACCATCCCGTCCTTGGTATGACGTTAAACTGCATCCAGGCGAGGGGGTCTGTTGGACTAGGAGGATGATGGAGTGCCTCTTAACCTTTGCTGATACTCCCAGGTGTCCCTTAGGCTAGGACTAGTACCTGTTAGCCTCCCTTGCCAGGGTTACAGTGAAACTCTCTAACAACTTTGTGTGTTATATTCCCCTAAGGGGACCCAGGGTTAAAGTGGTTCCTAGCACCCCTTTGCTGATCATATGAGGTGACAAATGGGGCAACTTGCTTGCCGTGAGTTGCGACCCGTGTCAGTGGAGGAAGAGATCCTGATTCTTGAGGAATGTGTCTTGCTGCGGCTCTCACAAGTCCAACATAGTGCTTTGGCTCCTACTCCACTTAGATGGGAGGTTGGAAGGGCCCGGTCCAATCAATCGGCTTGTCAAGGTCTACTCTGGGATGTCTTGTCAGTGTAACATCTCTTAATTCCAGAAGCCTATGGCGGAGGGTCAATCGAGTAATTTGCACTTTTATGTTTTATAGCTCGAGTATACCATCCCTGTATCCCTGGTGCATAACCTGCAGGAAGTAAGCGGCTCTGTGCATCCCCTTGTAGGGCTCTGAGGAGGGTGGGGAGCAGGGATGATTAATCACATGCTATAAAATATGGCTACTAAACCCCTAAAAAATGAATGTTGGAAGATGACGTGGATGACCCAGGAATTAGCAAGATGACGCTTTCAAACGGTGATAATTGGCCGAGGCTTACTGTTTTAGAGTCGCTCTCATCAGACATGCCTCTTTCTCAGCTGTCCCCTTTCACTATACAGAAAGGAATTTCAGGTATTGCAGGCTCAGTTAGGGATGTTAAAAAACTGAGGTCTGGCCAGATTTTAGTGGAATGCTTAAAGAAATCCCATTCTGAAAATTTGTTACGGTGTGATGTGCTGGCTGGTGTTCCAATGAGGGATTTTCCTCACTCTAAACAGCTGTAAAGGAGTAATTCATACTAGAGAACTCCACAATATGGAAGAGGATGAAATAGCCTCAGAACTACAACAACAAGGAGTAACACATGTGAAGAGGATAACCATTAAAAAAAGATGACCAAACAGTAAAAACTGGCACTTACATTCTGACATTCAATTGGCATCAACTCCCAGAAAGAATCCAAATAGGATATCTGAGTGTAACTGTTGATACCTTTATTCCAAACCCGTTGAGATGTTTTAACTGTCAAAGGTTTGGCCATGGCTCCGCAGGATGTAAAAATAAACCAGTCTGCTGCAAATGTGGAAAAGAAAGGCACGAGTTGGCCTGCACAACATCTCCCTAATGTAGTAACTGTTTAGGCAATCATGCAGCATCATCGAAGGAATGTCCTTGTTGGATCAAGGAAAAATAAATTCAAACTGTCAAATGTACTAAGAACATTAGCTACCCTGAGGCACGTAAACTGGTAGCAGATTCCCCAAAGTACAAATTCCAGCAGACTTTCTCCTCTGCCGTGAAGCCTAAGATGCAGCTTGCTGAGTGCCAGACAGATCTGACCTGGTTAACTAAAGATAAGCCCTCATCATGAAGTAATATTCAACATTCTGGAGTCCCAGTTAAAAATAAAACGAGTACTCAAAGCCTAACTACAATAAGGTAACCCTTAAGTCAAAGCCTAAGGAAGCCTGCAGAACAAAACCAATCATCAAAAGAAAAGAAAAAACATCCAGCTCCTCTACTCAGTAAAATCAAGCCAAGAAAATAAACTGCAAAAGAATGGGAATCAAGTAGATGCAGAAATGTCTGAAGTCATGACTTGCCGTAGTCGCAGCCCCTCCCCAAAAGCAAGCATAAAGGGGTGTACTTTTGTTTTACCTACCTGATAGTGGGTAGCCACATTATCCAGTAGAACTGTTGTGGCTTTAAGGCCAATTTCTCTGAAGTGCAGTGTTTAGCTGCTAGTTTTAATCCTTTTGCTTTTTGCCTTCAAGAAACTCTTCTGCTATCAACCAACCCCATGTCTCTGACACATTATACAATGTAGATTACATATGGTCCAAATGTGCATTGTCCATCTGGTGGTTCAGCAATTTTAGTAAGGAATGACCTACAGTAATTCACAGCCACTTGGCATTAGTCTCCAACTTACAAGCAGTGGCAGTTCGTCTAACTTTGCATAAAGCAATAACCTTATGCTCTGTCTATATACCACGAAGACATGACTGACACTGGAAAATCTTGATGACTTTTACAATCAGTTGCCATCCCCATACAGCCTTATGGGTGATTTTAATGGTCATAATCTTCTGTGTGGAGGAATTTGCTCATATGCAAAAGGCAAGATACTGGGGGATTTTATTGCTAAAAATTATTTGTGTCTTTGGAATGATGGGTCTCACACATACCTCCACCCAGGACATGGAACCTATACTGCAATTGACCCATCTACATGTGATCCTGAGCTAGTGCTGGAATTCTCGTGGCGGATCTTGGATGACCTTTGTGGAAGTGACCACTTTCCACTTATATTGACATCTACAGAAGTGGATGTGCAATCAAGAACTCCGTGATGGCAACTCAAAAAAAGCAAACTGGTCCTCCTTTGTTTCTCTGTGCAAAGAGAAATTCAGCCAAAAACCTCAACCACACTGTCACTCTACTCAGAGCTTCACTCAAACCTTAGCTGCAATTGCAGATAAGACTGTCCCAAAAACATCAGCAAAGCCATACCGTAGGTCCAACCCATGGTTCAATGATGACTGCAAAAAGGCCATTGAGGCAAGGAAAAAAGCAGAGAGGGTGTTCAATAAACATCCAACAACAGAAAACTTGACCAGATTTAAAATCTGTCAAGCTAAAGCATGCAGGATCATCAATGAAGGCAAAGAGAGCTGGAGGGAATTTGTATCAAGCCTCACATCCAACACATCTACCAAAAAGATCTGGGATTTAATCAGAAAGAAGAAGGGTAAGGAGAATGGACTTCAACTACAGCATAGCAATCATCAGGGTAATCTGCTGATGACAAAATATGAACTAGCTAATCAACTAGCAAAATCGTTTGAGAAGAATTTGTCTATTGGAAACTATCGTCCTGAGTTCCAAATCATACAAGCACAAGAAGAACAAAAAGAAATAATTTTTTCTTCAGATAACTCAGAACCATACAACCAAGATTTCACTATAGAAGAACTTTTGCTGTCAATAAGGAACTCTCATGACACTGCTATAGGGCCAGATAAAATTCATTATCAGTTTTTAAAACACTTACCCCCCAGTGCACTATCCATTCTCTTGATCGTTTTTAACAACATCTGGAAATCAGGAAGTAAGCTGGAAAGAAGCAGTAATTATACCTGTTCCAAAACCTGGGAACGATCATACGGATACCAACTATCATCCAGTAGCTCTGACAAGTTGCCTCTGTAAAACCATGGAAAGAATGGTAAACAACCGCCTTGTGTGGGTGCTTGAATCTGAGGGCCTTCTAACTGACTACCAGTGTGGCTTCAGACGTGGTAAAAGCACTTTAGACCACCTTATCAGATTAGAGGCCTATATACGCGATGGTTTTATTAGAAAAGAACATGTAGTTGCTGTATTTTTTGATTTAGAAACAGCATATCAAAGTCAAAGTGCCTTTATTGTCATTCCATTGCTAAAAAACAATACAACGAAATTGAGATACTGCTTCCTAAAACAAACTATCACACTCACAGTTCACTCATGCATTTAACATTCTCATAATTACAACAATAAATAATGCTTAAAAGAATAATACCTAAAAAGTTAAATACAATATGTACATAGCAATAATAAAAACATACTGAGCGATGAAAAAATAAGACCAGCTTATACACAAGGTTATTGCCACAAAATAACCTAAAATAACATCAGCAGTCTGTACGTGTTACATAAATCCGTTCAAAATACGTACTGCTGTTGGGAAAAAAACTATAATTAAACCTGGTAGTCCGGGTTTTATGGGATCTGCACCGCTTTCCTGAGGGGAGCAAATGAAAGAAATCATGACCTGGATGAGTGCAGTCCTTAATAATGGCAGTAGCTCTGTTGAGGTACCGAGACCTGGAAATTTCTTCCAGAGAAGGGAGAGAACAGCCAATGATTTTTTGCGCAGTCTCGATCACTCTCTGCAAGGCTTTGCGGTCTGTGGCTGAACAGCCCCCATACCAAACCGTGATGCCATATGACAAAATGCTCTCAATAGCAGAGCGATAAAATAAAACCAGCAACTGTGCATTCAGGCCATTCCTGAATGCACAGTTGCTGGTTTATTATTTGATAAACCAAATATTTGATTATTATTTGATTATGATTATTATTTGAGCACCATCTCACCTGGTGAGATGGTGCTCAAATAATAATCTCACTATTTTTTCCTGATTTTATTTTTTTCAAGATGGCGGAACCCACGCATCATGGTTGGAATGGCTCTGTGTTGGCTCCTGAGTTAAAGCGGTCTCGATTAAAACCTGAAGTTTATAAGACTAAGGGGAAAATAATTGTTGAGGATGAGCTGTTAAATTTCCTTGCAGTGAAAATTAAGACTCAGTCAGGATGAGATCATCTTATTGGCTTCTAATACTTTTGACTCTGAGTGGATTGAGTCCTCAAAGAAAGTTCTGTTTGAGCTCTGCCCCACTACACAAAGGTGTGTTGCACACAAGGGGCCCCAAAAAGATGTTAATAATTTAAAGAGCTGCCTTAAGGTAATGAACGAGTGCGGTGAAAATCTACTTAGATTCGTCTCTCATTACCTGGATGATTTACTGCTGGTTACATTTTCCAGCTTGGACTGTTCAAGTCTCCTGAGGAGAATGGAGCACTTATGTGTAGAGGTTTGTGCAATGAAACAAACCATGCTGTTACAGACTAACTCCAGTGAGGATCTACGTACTATTACTTTGGATATTGCCCGATGTGTAAGTGGCCTGGAGCAATCTGCTTTACGGGCCGTGGATAATGAGGCACCTGCTCTGGGAGGGCCTGTCGGTCCCGCAGATGTCGGAGCGGAGGATGGGTCTGCCCGATGTTTGATACAATGTCTGGAGATGCACGGGAATCTTATTTGACAGCTGGCGAGAAGGCTTTGGCTGTGAATTTGAACCCGGTGGGTCAGCCCATAACCGGTAAAATTCCAGAACAGTAGCGTCTTCACCAGGCTCTCCAAAATGGAGTCAAGTGGTGAAAAATGGATGACGAATTGAGCATGCTGCGGCTAAATCCAAGCCATCCTCTGCTTCAATCAGCCGTAGGAATAAAGCCAGCAACGTGGCTACTGTTGTTGGTACGGGCTCTGGTAACATTAAAACTGTACGGACTAAGATGGTGAGTGTGTTTGCTACCTGGTTTCATTCTGATTTGGAAGCTGATGCTTTATCTGCATATCTTAAAGACAAGCTTGGACGAGAAGTTATCCGTCAGAAAATCCTCACTGGGAACGGCAGGGTTAAGATAAGATAAGATAAGATAAGCCTTTATTAATCCGACAATGGGGAAATTCCAGGATTGCAACAGCACAGGGACAGCAACACTCAGAGCAACAATCAGAAGGCAAGAAAAAAACAAGAGCAGCGAGTATACATATGTACATATAAACAAATATATAGACACACAGTGTGGAGCATTGTAGCTAGATGGAATAAATATATAAACACACAGTGCGGAACATTGTAGCTAGATGGAATAAATATGTAAATATATAAACACACACAGTGCGGAGCATTGTAGCTAGATGGAATAAATATGTAAATATATAAACACACAGTGCGGAGCATTGTAGCTAGATGGAATAAATATGTAAATATATAAACACACAGTGCGGAGCATTGTAGCTAGATGGAATAAATATGTAAATATATAAACACACAGTGTGGAGCATTGTAGCTAGATGGAATAAATATGTAAATATATAAACACACAGTGCGGAGCATTGTAGCTAGATGGAATAAATATGTAAATATATAAACACACAGAGTGCGGAGCATTGTAGCTAGATGGAATAAATATGTAAATATATAAACACACATAGTGCGGAGCATTGCAGCTAGATGGAATGTTGGTTCATTTAAAGTAACAGCGGAATGCTCTGAGGTCAGGGACATGCTCTGGCCAGAGGGCGCATTGGTGCGGCGATATTCTGAGCCCCGGGGGGCTGGGAGGGCTGGAGCTAGTGAAGCGGTTGCTGTGGAGAATATGCAGGCACCCACGGATGATGGTGATCTTCCTTAACTTTTTTTTTTTTTTATTGATGGGTATTCAGGTCATGTCTTACAACTGCTGTGGCCTTAATTTGGGGCAAAGTGCTGGAGAGAAAGCTCGCCGGATAGTTATCGACAATTTATTGAACCCTTGTGATATTTTGTGCCTTCAGGAGACGTTTCTTTCTGAACAAGACTTGTAACGTTTGAACTGTCTAAACCCTGATTTCCATGGTGCTGGGGAGTCTACAACTGACCTCAGCAAGGGGATTATCAGGGGTAGGATACCTGGAGGTGTGGCTATCCTCTGGAGAAAGAAGCTGGACTCCTTGATAAAAGTAGTCTGACTTGGTGTGTATTGGTGTGCAGTTTAATTGTAATGATAAGGAATTTCTCATTATTAATGTATATACGCCCTTTGAATGTGAACAGAATGAGGATGAATATTTAAATAAGCTTGCTTTTATTAATTCTTCAAATCAACCTTTATTGTCATATTGCTGTACATACAACTGTAGTGCAGGCAAGATGAAATTGCGTTTCTCTCGGCATCCATATAAGTAAATCTTATATGCAAGATTATAATAATAGTTGTATTTTTATTATAGGGGACTTGAATGCGGACATATCTGACACTGACTCCTTATTTGCAAAACATATGTATCACTTTTGTTACGAAAACAACTTAATTTTGTCAAGTTAAGGTGTTAATGCCTCCTGATAGTTATACCTATATAAGTGAGGCTTGGCACACTACGTCCTGGCTGGACCACTGTATCGGCACTGGTGATGCACATGCCTCTTTGGGTGGCATGAGTATTTATTATGGGTTAACAATGTCTGATCATATACTGTTTGAGACGATAATTAATGTTGACTGTCTACCTGCACTTTGTCAGAATGCCAGTCAGGATGAGGTGGAAAAATTAGACTGGGACACTCTAAGGAAGAAATTGTTAAATACTGTGTCCGTACAGATAAATCCTTGAGTAAAGTATGTCTTCCTAGAGATGCTGTGTTGTGCAACGATGTGAACTGTAGCACTGTTGAGCATAAGAAAGACCTTTGTAGTATGTACAATGCTATAGTTAACTCCCTGTATAAGGACAGTAAGCCTTATTATAGGAAGATAAGTAAAACACATAATGTAAGACCTGGCTGGACTGAGGCCGTAGCTGTGCCTTATTCTGAAGCTCGGGAAGCATATAAAGCATGGGTGGTGGCTGGGAGACCCAGACAAGGGCCAGAATTTGAGATGAAGAAATGTACGAATGCAAAGTTTAAGTATGCTATTCGTTATATTTCTAAAAATGAGCAGCTAATGAGAAGTAATTCCTTGGCCAAGAAATTGTTAGATAAGAATGTCACAGATTTTTGGAAGGAGCTTAGATGGATTAGTAACAGTAAAACATCTTTACCCTGTACTCTGGAAGGCATTTCAGGTATAGAAAATATTGTGGATTTATGGCGGCAGCATTTTTATTCATTGTTTAATTCAACTAAGGATGAAACTTATAAAGTAGGGAAAGTAGAGAGGGACGATTTGTTCCTGATTAACACTTATGCAGTGACCAAAGCCATTAGAGAGTTATCAGATAACAAAGCGAGTGGTTTAAACTGTATTTCTGCTGAGCATCTTAAATATGCTAGCTCAAGAATTGCTCCTCTTCTTGCCATCTGTTTCACCAGCTTCATGATTCATGGGATGTTACCAGAATCATTATTGTCTGTTGTGTTGGTACCAGTCATTAAAGATAAAGCTGGCAAGCTGTGTAGCCTTGACAATTACAGGCCCATAGCTATAGCCAATATAAAGTCTGAAGTACTGGAAAGAATCATGTTTGAAAAATTAAATGTATTCATCAAATCTACTGATCATCAATTTGGATTTAAACCCCATCATGGAACAGATCTGTGCATATATGCTTTAAAAGAAATTATAAGTATAGAAATCAAAATTCATCAGTTTTTTTGTGTTTTATTGACGCCTCTAAGGCGTTTGATCATGTTAATTACAGAAAATTGTTTAGTAAAATGATTGATGGGGGGTTCCCCAAGTACTTAGTACGTATCCTGATTTACTGGTACGCACATCAGAAGATGCTGGTGAAATGGGGGAAGAGTCATTCATCCCCATTTGGTGTGAGCAGTGGTGTTAGACAGGGCAGTATATTGTCCCCTATTCTATTTAATCTTTATATGGATGAGTTGTCAAAGAAACTGAATGCCTGTAAAATTGGGTGTTTAATAGGGAATAAGTTAGTGAATCATTTTATGTATGCTGATGATCTAGTTATTCTCAGTCCAAGTAGTGCTGGTCTTCAAGAGTCATTAAGAGTGTGTACTGCTTATGGAGATGAAAATGACATAAAATATAATACAAATA
Source organism: Pholidichthys leucotaenia (assembly GCA_020510985.1). NCBI lineage: Eukaryota > Metazoa > Chordata > Actinopteri > Cichliformes > Pholidichthyidae > Pholidichthys > Pholidichthys leucotaenia. The sequence continues at coordinate 283,239,326 of CM035847.1, read as the reverse complement.
AGAGTTGTGTGCTGATTTGCCGCACTAGAGAAGATTTGTTAATGAAATTCCCTGTCTTCGATTTGGCAGGCAGGGAATTAATTGTCAGGGATAAAGTTAAATATCTGGGACATTTTATTAATGATAGAATGACTGATGATGATATTTTCAGACAGCGCTGCAAAGTCTACATGCAAGCAAATATTCTTACATAGTTTTGGCTTTTGTTCAGATGAGGTGAAGCTGGTTCTTTTTAAAACCTATTGTACACCTTTATACACTGCTCATTTATGGATAAATTATAGGAAACAAAGCATGCAGAGATTACAGTTTGATTACAATGATACTTTAAGAATTTTACTTAAAAAGCCTCGATGATGCAGTGCTTCTGAGTTATTTGTATTATCACGTGTAAATACACTGCATGCAGTAATAAGGAATCTTATGTATAAATTCATCTGTCGGCTTGATGTATCTGGAAATGAAATCATTCAGGTTACAGTATGTCTAGCGTTAAGCTTAGTTCTATTCATTGTCAGTCACAGTTTAGAAGGCATTGGTACAGTTGTCTTTTTAAGTCTTTTTAAAGTCTGAACTGTTTTTGTACTTCTTTTATTAGTTGTTTCTTATTGTTTTTTAACTTTTGTAATTGTCTTGTTTTTATTAACTGTTTTAATTGTCTTGTTTTATTTATTTTTATTTTGATGGACCATGAGTCTGGAATAAAGTTTGATTGGTTGCTTGATTGACTGATTGATTGATCACCAGTTTCTGGACCTCATCTGACATGTGTCTAATGACCTCATCTGACATGTTGTGTCATATGACAACATGGAGATATGGTATGTTAAGAGCCCTACATGACATGGGTTTTACAGGGCATTTGCCCTTTTTCATTTCAAACTTTTTGTCCAATAGATGCTTCAAAGTCCAAGTAGGAGATACCCTTTCAGAGCCCCATGTGCAAGAACAAGGAGTCCCCCGGGGAAGCATTCTCTCGGTTACCCTTTTTAGCATTAAGATTAATAGTGTAGTTGGTGCTCTTAGACCAAATGCCTTCTGTAGTCTTTATGTAGATGACCTCTGTATTTGCTACAGGGGGAAAGGCATGAGCACAATCAAAAAGCAATTACAGCTGTGCATAAACAAGATTAATATGTGGTCAATCAATAATGGTTTTAAATTTTCAAAAACAAAAACTGTCTGCATGCACTTCTGCCTGTTGCGGTCTCTTCACCTCGACCCTGAGCTTTTCATTGATGGAGAAGCTACCAAGGTGGTAAAAGAAACCAAATTCCTTGGACTTACTTTTGATAATAAGTTGTCTTTTATTCCACATATAAAATTTCTACGAATCAGATGTTTTAAAGCCCTCGATATTAAAGTTTTGGCAAAAACTTAAATGGGGTGTGGACTCCACTGTGCTGCTGCGTCTCTACAGAGCACTTACTGTATAAGATCTCGGTTAGAGTACGGGAGCATAGTTTATAGATCAGCAAGGAAATCATACATCAGGATGCTGGAAACTGTCCATCACCAAGGTCTAAGGCTTGCTTTGGGGGCTTTCAGAACCTCTCCTGTTAAACGTTTGTATGTTGAAGGAAATGAGCCTTCACTTAACAACAGGTGCCTGAAATTGGCTCTCCAGTATATGGTTAAACTTAAAGCAGACCACAGAAATCCAGCCTACTCTGCAGTTTTTCACCCTCGATTTTTGTAGATGTATAAGGTCAACCTAAAAGCATCACTCCTTTTGGACTCTGTATAGAACCTCACCTGGTAAAATTAAACCCTGACATGAGCAACATAACACAGACACAGTTTTGTCCCATTCCTCTATGGAGTTTGAGGAAACCCAATACCATTCTGGATCTGAGGCAAAACAAAAAGAAAGACACTCACCCAAATGTGTACCAGCAGCAGATCTTGGGACATAAAATGCCGTTTTCCTCACCATATTTCCATATACTCTGATGGATCTAAAGTAGATGGCTCAGTCTCTGCTGCAATCGTCACTGGGCACAATCAGCATGGTTTGCGGATTCCCAAACAATGTTCAATTTTTACAGCAGAGGCTCATGCTTTGCTTCTAGCATTGGAACACACTGAAAGAGCCAAACAACAGAGCTCCTTAATTTTTACTGACTCCAGATCCTGTCTTCAGGCACTAGGGTTTTTAAACACTGATCACCCCATTATTATTCGAAGTTTAGAGAAATTAGGTTTTTTACAGAAACACAATTTTAACATCATCTTCTGTTGGATCCCCAGCCATGTTGGCCTGCCAGGTAACGAGCAGGCAGACAATGCTGCCAAGAGAGCCCTTACCCAAGAAGTCACTCAATGCCAGATCCCAGCCTCAGACCTCTAATAACCTCTTATATTTTAAAGAAGTGGCAAGCTGAATGGGACACATGCACTGCAAATAAACTGCATGATATTAAACCTGCCATAAGTCATAGACACTTGCATCACTTTCAAATCCGACATGATGAGGTAGTGTATACTAGATGCCGTATTCGCCACTCAAGGCTCACGCACAGCTTTTTATTAAAATGTGAAGCCCCACCATCTTGTCAGTTCTGCAGAGGTTTTTTATCAATAAAGCACATTTTACTTGACTGTCCTCCTCTCATGACAACAAGACAACGTTTTTATTCTTAAAAGTCACTGAAGGATATTTTTAATAAGGCATCACCAAAGAAAGTTTTAGGGTTTTTAGCACAGGTGCATCTGAACCATCTTAATTTTTTTTATTTTATTGTATCTACATATCTATCTGTCCATCTATTAATTTATTTATTCTTACACTTATCATCCTATCTCTATATAATTTTTAACTTGATCTTCTTTGCCATGAAATAGCCATAGATGCTTACATGGCAATAAACAAGAACACTCACTCACTCCTCTCCACCGTCGCCAAGTGTTTGGTCACAGAGGATCGCCTGATTGCTGGGGTCTTTCTGCAATTGTGGGGGTTTCCCCTACAGTTGAAAGTGCTATGAGATGACTGTTGTTGTGAAATGGTGCTATATAAATAAAGTTGAATTGAATTGGTCAGGGGGTGGGATCGAACCCACAACCTTCTTGCTGTGCTGCCACAATGCCAACCACTGTGCTGCCCATTTTCACTGACTCTGACAATGATGGTTGCGTGTGAAATGGAAAACCAGATGTTTTGACATGTGATAAAATAAGATAAGATAAGCCTTTTATTAGTCCCACAATGGGGAAATTCCAGGATTGCAGCAGCAAAGGGATAGCAGCACTCAGCGCAATAGTAAATAAGATAATAAGATAAGAGGTGGTTAACCAAAGCAGTAAATAAACATATAGAGTTACTGTATATACACAGTGCAGGAGTATTGCAGCTACAGTAGACGGTATAAACAGCATTACAGTTTGTAAAGTTACCCACCAGAATGTAAATATGTACCCAGACAGTATATTTCACATTTGAATGAACAGTGTTGTTGCCACCCTCAATAATAACTGTAATTGTCTTAGTAATGTATTGAGGGGACAATCTCTATTGTGCAAAGTTGTGACATTTAGTACATTTAATATGACCTCTACGAGCAGCACTGGTTAGAAGTCTGACAGCCGCAGATAAGAAGGACCTGCGGAACCTCTCCCTCGAGCATAGCCTACCGCTAAATGAGCTCTTCAATGCGTTCAGCATGTCCTACATGGGGTGGGACTCGGACTCCAGCAGAGATAACAGCTTAGCCACCATCCTCCTCTCTCCTATCTCATCTACTGGGTCGAGGTGGTGCCCCAGAACAGAGCTAGCTTTTTTGATCAGCCTGTTCAGTCTCTTCCTGTTGGTTGCCATGATGCTGCTGCCCCAGCAGACCACTCCAAATGTGATGGCTGATGCCACCACGGAATCGCAGAAGGTCTTCAGGAGTGCTCCTTGCACTCCAAAAGACCTGAGTCTCCTCAGGAGGTACAGCCTGCACTGACCCTTCTTGTAGAGCGCATTGGTGTTGTGCGACCAGTTCAGTTTATTGTTCAGGTGAACACTCAGGTACTTGTAAGATGTCACCATCTCAATGTCTGTTCCCTGGATGTTTACTGGTGCTGTTGGGGGTCGTCCTCGCCTGTGGCAGTCCACCACCAGCTCCTTGGTTTTCCTCACTGCGTGTCCACCCAACGTGTTTTTTCCAGCTCTGGGCAACTAATTTCCATTCATTCTCTATGTAGTCCAGCATTTACAGTGCTGAGCACCCTCGGCGCAGAAACACTCTCGGCGGTGGCCGTTTTTTGTCGTGGCACTCAGGGTGCTCAGAGTTGAAAAAAGTTCAACTTTTCAGAGACTGCAGCTGAGCTCTTCATTGTCGGACCTTAAGCAGCCAATCAGAACTTCTGCGTGGGCGGGACATAGGACGCCAGTACTAGTCTGTACTCTTGCTTCCAGTGTCATCATATTTTACATCCAGAGCTGCTAGAAAATGTTTCCTGTCCATTGTTATTGAGAGACTGCTATTAAAAAAAATCAGTAGAAAGTCTGACAATGGGAAAAGCGGAAGTGCTGAGCTAAGAGTGACAAGCTGTTGCTGGGATACAGGGCACAGACTTATTTTTCCCCCATAGCGCTGTGAACAAATGCTGAAAAAAAAAAAAAAAAAAAAAAAGCTCAGGGCAGTCGGGCAACAAAAAACGCGTTTGGTGGACACACAGCCTTAGTCCTCTGTACTCCGCATCATCCCCATCAGAGATGAGGCAGACGGTCGCAGTCATCATAGAACTTCTGTAGATGGCAGTGTGGTGTGTTGTGCCAGACTGTCAGAATGTGTGCGGCCATCACTCTTACTTGACTTCACAATTATGCAACATATTCTCCTTTGTTTCCATGGCAACAGACAATGTAGCCAAGAGTATGCTGCAGCTAACTTTGTTCGTCTTTTTTAAATGTTTGAACATACACTGGAATGAAAAGTGTTTGCCCCATTCCTGATTTCTTATTTTTTTGTATGTTTGTCACACTTAAATGTTTCAGATCATCAAACAAATATAACCTCTCGGCGCCACACCAGTAGGCTGCCTTTTGCAACAGCTGTTCCTGCTGAGGAGACTCAGGTCTTTTGGTGTACAAGGGGCGCTGCTGAAGTCATTCTATGACACGGTGGTGGCATCAGCCATCACTTTTGGAGTGGTCTGCTGGGGCAGTGGCATTACTGCAGCCGATAGGAAGAGACTGAACAAACTGATTAAGAAAGCTAGCTCTGTCCTGGGGCAGCGCCTTGATCCGATGGAGGAGATAGGAGAGAGAAGGACGGTGGCTAAACTGTCATCTCTGCTGGAGTCCGAGTTCCACCCTATGCAGGACATACTGGATGCACTGAGGAGCTCATTTAGCAGCAGACTACATCATCCCAGGTGCACAACCGAGAGGTTTCGTAGGTCCTTCCTACCAACGGCTGTCAGACTGTACAACCTAAGCAGGGCTGCTCGCAGAGATAGCAAAAAGACGTAACAAACTAATAGTTTTGTTTTTTTTTGAATGCAAAAGATGCAATAGACTTACACAATGGTCCTCTCCGGCATACAACTAGGAACATACCGGTCGCTATGGAGGGTGAGAATATGTATGGGCACATAATCATACCATGTAGGATAACTAAGTAGACGGTTATGCTGTTTCATCCCACCTAGCAACAATGCTCTGCACTGTGTGTGTTTATATATTTACATATTTATTCCATCTAGCTACAATGCTCAGCACTGGGTGTGTTTATATTTATATATCTATATATTTATTCCATCTAGCTACAATGCTCCGCACTGTGTTTTTATATATCTACATATTATTCCATCTAGCTACATTGCTCCGCACTGTGTGTGTTTATATACTTGCATATTTATTCCACCTAGCTGCAATGCTCCGTACTGTGGGTGTTTATATATTTACATATTTATTCCATCTAGCTACAATGCTCTGCACTGTGTGTTCATATATTCATATATTTATTCCATCCAGCTACAATGCTCTGCACTGTGTGTCTGTGTGTGTGTGTGTGTGTATATATATATTTTATAGTAATACGTACATATGTATATTAGCTGCTCTTGCTTGCTTGTTTTTTTTTTCTTGCCTTCTGATTGTTGCTCTGAGTGTTGCTATCCCTGTGCTGTTGCAATCCTGGAATTTCCCCGTTGTGGGACTAATAAAGGCTTATCTTATCTTATCTTAAATATTAATTTTAGACAAAGATAACACAAATAAAAACAAAATGCAGTTTTTAAATGAAGGTATTTATTATTAAGGGGGAAAAAAATCCAAACCTACATGGCCCTGTGTGGAAAAAGTGATTGCCCCCTAAACCTAATAACTGGTTGGGCCACCCTTAGCAGCAACAACTGCAATCAAGCATTTGCGATAATTGGCAATGAGTCTTTTACAGCGCTGTGGAGGAATTTTGGCCCACTCATCTTTACAGTATTGTTGTAATTCAGCCACATCGGAAAGTTTTCGAGCATGAGCCGCCTTTTTAAGGTCATGCCACAGCATCGTAATCGGATTCAGGCCGGGACTTTGACTAGGCCACTCCAAAGTCTTCATTTTGTTTTTCTTAACTATTCAGAGGTGGACTTGCTGGTGTGCTTTAGATCACTGTCCTGCTGCAGAACCCAAGTGTGCTTCAGCTTGAGGTCACGAACAGATGGCCCAACATTCTCCTTCAGGACTTTTTGGTAGACAGCAGAATTCATGGTTTCATTTACCACAGCAAGTCTTCCAGGTCCTGAAGCAGCAAAACAGCCCCAGACCATCACACTACCTCCACCATAATTTACTGTTGGTATGATGTTCCTTTTCTGAAATGCTGTTACTTTTATGCCGGATGTAATAGGACACACACCTTCCAAAAAGTTCAACTTTTGTCTCGTCAGCCCACAGAGTATTTTCCCAAAAGTCTTGGAGATCATCAAGATGTTTTCTGGCAAAACTGAAACAAACCTTTATGTTCTTTTTGCTCAGCAGCGGTTTTTGTCTTGGAACTGTGCCATGCAGGCCATTTTTGCCCAGTGTCTTTCTTATGGTGGAGTCATGAACACTGACCTTAACTGAGGCAAGTGAGGCCTGCAGTTTTTTGGATGTTGTTGTGGGGTCTTTTGTGACCTCTTGGATGAGTCGCTGTTGCGCTCTTGGGGTAATTTTTGTCGGCCGGCCACTCCTCTGAAGGTTCACCAACTGCTCCATGTTTTCGGCATTTGTGGATAATGGCTCTCACTGTGGTTTGCTGGAGTCCCAAAGCTTTATAAATGGCCTTATAACCTTTTCCAGACTGACAGATCTCAATTACTTCATTTCTAACTAACTAACTAACTAACTAACCTGCACTTATATAGCGCTTTTCTAGTCACAAAGACCACTCAAAGCGCTTTCACTAGTACTAACCCTCTATTCTAAGGGCCTGTAGGAAACAGATATCTAGGGACAATTTAAAACATTTCTCATTTGTTCCTCAATTTCTTTGCATTGCAGCATGATGTTTATCTTTTGACGATCTTTTGGTCTCCTTCACTTTGTCAAGCAGGTCCTATTTAAGTGATTTGTTGATTGAGAACAGGTGTGGCAGTAATCAGGCCTGGGTGCGTCTAGAGAAACTGAACTCAGCTTTCCAAAGATGTGCTAAACACAGTTAATTTATGGTTTAACGGGGGGGGGGTGTCACTTTTTCAACACAGGGCCATATAGGTTTGAATTTTCTTACCTTTAATAATAAACACCATTTAAAAACTGCATTTTGTGTTTACTTGTGTTATCTTTGCCTAATATTTAAATTTGCTTGATGATCTGAAACATTTAAGTGTGAAACAAAAAAATGAGAACTTAGGAAGGGGGCAAACATTTTTTCACACCATTGTACTAGTGAATCGGGCTGATTAACCTCTTGCACTCCGGTGTACCGCGGGCGGTCACGTCTCTGCGTCCTAGGGCGCACGAGGGTGCCCTAGCCTAGTGTGCACTGAGAAAAAAAAAAGCTGCATTTCCGTTCTTCCACTACAGACACAGCCGCGAACAGAAAGCCAAAGGAGTGCTTTGATTGGTTTAGATGTGATTGACCTCTCATTCGACTAGTAAGAGCCTTGAATTGGGTTTCTGAAACCTTGAAGAACCACTGACTGAAAACCTAGCAAGAAGGACCCGTCTACCAACGGCTGCGAATACAGCGAGCCAACTGAAGCACAGAAGTTCGAAAGCGTGCATCCCTTGCCTAAAATTTGTTTCATGTAAGCCGCTAGGTGACACACATGCGTTCGCCAGTCTTTTTTTCTTACTACTGTTCTTATTTGTTTTGAAAAATCGTTCGCCAAAACCGCAATCTTGGAAGCGCAAAACCGTAATAATGGAATTATGGTTTGACCAGGTCGCGTGACCAGAACCACGAGTCCATAACAAGCGGACCAGCGTCATGTTCGTCTGACAGTGAGGAAGGGAAGTTCGCCAGCGATACTGCTGTTGTGGACAGGTAAGTGTTATAAGCTAAAAATTGTAATCAAAATGACTTTTGACTGATCGGTAAATTACAACTGTGCGTCATCGCAACATGACGGACCCGGACCACTCCGGTCCAGTCCGGACGGCGCACGGACCGTGTCCAGTCCGTGCGCCGCGTCCGGACCGTGAACGCCCCCTCCCCCCGCTACTCTTCTGTTGCTGATTGCAGATATTATTGCAGATATTTTAGTACAACTGTGCGTATTAGACCGTGGCGCGTGGTCGCGGTCCGTCATGTGTCGATGGACGATGTCCGTCCTCTGTAGCGGGGTGGGGGTGGGGGGGGAGTTGTTATCTTCTACATTACAGATATTTTAGTATAATTTTTATTGCACTGTAGGTTATTTTTTCTTGTAAAAAAAAAAGCCACACATTTTTTACGTGGCATGCTTCTTTGTGTGTGGGGGCTTGTTTGTTCATTCATTCATTCATGAATGAATAAACAACCCCCCCCCACACACACACACAGCCCTTCACCTTTCATTAGAGCCCAAGATGAAGCTTCTATATTGAATCATTCAAAAGTTACAGACGTTTTTCCAAACTGTGCCATCTGGCACAATTTGGCACAGTTCAAAAACACCTGGGAACAACCTAAGAAAAAAGCTGTGTAATATATTCATTTTTTGTGGTATTGTTACAAAATTTTGACCTCAGCTGGATAACACTTGGTTCTACATTTCTGTTGCATTTTCCAGCTCGGATCTGACAGCTGTGTGTTATTTGCAAGCATTTGTATCCAAAAAAACACCCAGGCGAAATTTATTTTCTTCAAGTTCAGTATGTTTAGATGACTGTTACTCAGTGGCCGGAGCACTTAGAGAGATTATGACTGTTTTGCCAAAAAATTCAAAGTGTTTTCTTTTAAATGAGACCAACCCCATGAAGATGCTGCAAAGGGTTGAAGAACAGCTTTTGATTTACTTTGGGTACGTTATTTTTTGGCATTTTTAGGGAAACTGACCAGAGTGCAAGGGGTTAAACAAAATAAAACTGAAACAAAGGTTGCGACATAAAACAGATGGAATCTTGCTCATTTTTTTCAGTTCTTCCCTTCTTCCTGTAATGTGCATGCGCATATGAGAGCTTTCATGCACTGCCCCTTTAGTCTTCTGTGGGTGTGGGCGTGTAACTCTGCAACTTGGAAGCAGGGCAGTCAGTGTTGTTTGGAAGCAGCAGAACACAGCAGAAAAATTAAAAACTGCTTATACTGAAAAGAAATGGGGTGTCCGTCCACATAGCACAAGATGATTGATTCTTTGTTTCAATTGGGAATCCTGGAAGGGGGTGAGCAGGGTGTGCGGAGTGCACTAAGGCTGGGTCGCTGTTGGTGTCTCTGACTGCTGTCTACATCATTGACTGTTTTGCAGTGGAGGTGGACAACATGATGGACAAGCTAAGGTAGGGAGGGTTGTGCGATATGACGATATACATCGGATGATGATATAAAAACATCTATCATTTCATAGAATATTCTATCATTTATATCAGGCATCTCCAACACGTCGCTCGCGAGCTACTGGTAGCTCTTGAGGTCTTTTCCAGTAGCTCACCAAGGGGTTAGTAATATAACAAAACAAACTGATTCTTCACTTGGTAAATCAGGTCTAAATTACCATCCAATCAAAATTACAAGTGCCCCCCCCCCCTTCCCTCCCGAGATCAAACGGTTATTTGTCAACTAGCTGTCAAAGATTTGCGCTGGTTTGCTGTCTGTGATTGGAGCAGGGTGGGGGGAGCAGGCTGACCAGCCAGGTGCCACAGGCAGGTAGCGGGTTAGCCCAGCAATAATGTCAGCAGGAGAGCTCAGTCATGTCAGTGAGAGGCCCAAAACTTATTATTTTCACCAAGAGTGGGAAACAGACTTCTGTTTCACAAATGTGAAAGACAAGTGTGAGTGTGCGTGTGTGATCTTTAGTGCGGGCCTGGCAGTCGGTAAAAGATGCAACGTGGAGTGGCATTTCACCAAAGTTCACAGCAACTTCTGAGACTTTCTGGTGGGAAGTAGACTCCGTAATGAGAAGGTATTCAGTAAAGCTCCTCACCACTACTTGTCAGCACCCCGTCTCTCCTCTGCAGTGTGCACAGCGGAACAGGTATGTCGTGGTGGCTAAGCTTCAGTCCGGTAGATGCTAACGCTAACTCCAAACTACCGGTTTAGATAGCTGCTACTCCTGTTTGCCAGGAATGTTGGACTGTTTTCCATTGTGCTGTGTCAGAGAGGATAGTTCACTAACTTCGTTTTAATAGAAGTTAAGTAACATTAACACCATGTCTAACTATAAAATGCTAAATAACGATGCTAAGTTGTGCTAACTGGAAATGGAATGTAGCAGACCATCATTTCTTTGGCTTAAATTACTGCTGAGTTTCTTAGTTTTGTCTGAAATTTTTTTTTTATTAAAGCTGCAAAAGTGCATGAAGTGGCACATACACGCAAAATAAATACATACATTAAAACGGGTCGGAGGAGCAAGTTGGCTCTAACCATTTTAATTAGTCAAGTATTGATAACATAAAAATAATTTTTTTGTAAGTTGTCTGTGTTTTTTTTCAACTGATTTAAGACAATTTTGCACCGCTGAATCCGAAAATGACATCTGTTTCTCTCAATCAGGTCAGGTTTTTATGCTAAGTTGTAAGCAGTTGTACAGCAGTTGTACAGTTGTACTGTAACTTGAATAGTAGACACTGATAAAGATAAATACATGTAAATTGACTGTTACATCATCATTGTTCAAAATTCAGAGAATTTCAAGAAATAAAGAGTTTTGCATCATATAAAGCGAAAATACCCGTACATGTAAACAAAAACGTAAAAAACGTGGCCATAGGTCAAAAAGTTGACCTGATTGAGCAAAGCCAATGTGATTTTTGGATTCAGCACATCAAAATTGTCCTAAATCAGCTAAAAAAAACTTAGACAATAAATTTGGTGTTGACCAGTGATAATGAATAAAGTTCAAGTCATCACATGTATTTTATTACATTATCTTTTGTGTCTTTGATTTTCAGATCATGACCAATCTGAAATATTTTTACTAAGAAGCAAATAGGTGACTTCCGGTTATGGCTGCCACGTAAGACGGACGTGTCTCGCTCTGCTCTGCTCCTGGAGAAAAAAAATCGGCAAATAACTCTCTCATTTGGGACAGAACGTATCCCAGCGTTTGGGCGAGGATATGTCGGCGAAGCCTAAGGCTGGAAAACCAGGTAAAGGAAAAAGCGAGCCGCCGAAACAGTCCAAATTAACGGACTTTCAGGTCTGTGACGCAGCAAATAAAACTCCATATATGGCGGAGGAGGCTGGCAACGGTGCGATGTCTGCGGGGGGAGGCGCAGATGCGCTGATGGCTGCCATGAGTTCAATGAGAGCGGACTTTTCCTCTAGATTTGATGGGATTATGACAGCGTTGGAAGGAATAAGAAAGGAATTGGGTGACTGTGTAGAACGAACGGCGCAGATGGAGCTCTGTCTCGCTAGTGCTGAAGATGACGTCACCCGTCTTCAATTAAAGGTGCGCACTTTGGAAAAAAAAAATAAATCTCTGGAAAATAATATTTTGGATTTGGAATCTCGGTCGAGACAGAATAACTTGAGGCTGGTGGGTCTTCCAGAGGAATCAGAAGGTCGGGACGTATGTTCCTTTCTGGAAAAGTGGATTCCGGAGGTGCTGGGCAGCGAGGAGTTGCAATCAGCAGTGGTTCTGGAAAATGCACATCGTATTGGCCCACGGAGAGATAAGGGACCGCCGAGGACCTTAATTATGAAGTTTCTTAGCAACAGAGACTGGATGAAGATCTTCAACGCTGCACGAGATAAAGGAGAGATTAAACACCAGGACCAGCAGGTGCGGTTCTACCCAGATTTGGCCACAGGAATCCAGCAATTGAGGAAGCAGTTTGATCCCATACGTAAGGAGTTGCGCAACCTTGGGATTCGTCATGGTGTAATCTATCCTGCGAGACTGCTGACCACGTATGAGGGCAGAACCCACATCTTCAAGACCCCAGAGGAGGCGCAGGAGTTCATCAAGAAGATCAAAGAAGAAGAGACTGGTGGGAGCTAAGCATGAACAAAATATAAGGTAGAATAATTAAGCATTTGCACAGGCATCTGACTGACTTGAAGTAAATAGTAAGTTTACAAAATATAGATTGTATTATATATTAAAAAAACAAAACAAAAACAAAACAAACAAAAAAAACTATGATGTACAAAGTTGTTAAAAATTTTGGAGTTAAGTTGGAAAACTACAGAGGAGAGTTAATGTTACGTCATTAAAAGCAGTTGAGTAAGGGTGATTGGGAGGATGAAGAAGGAGTGGCTTAGGCTGTTCCCCGTGGGTGTGGAACGGTCGATGGCTATATCGGGAGACAGAATTTTTTTTTTGATTTTGGGGGGTTTGCCACAAGTGTGGGAAGGGGAAATTTGTTTGTGTGTAGTTTGTAGGATGAATGTTCAACCACTCATGTTTTTGCTTCTCTGTATGAGCATGTTTACACTGCAAGGTAATCCCAAACTCTCTATTGATCATAAACCAAAGTGTTAATCTTAATTTAACTTCATGGAATTGCAGAGGTCTACAAAATTTAAAAAAAACTTAAACAAGTTATGAATAAAATAAAAGACATGGGTTCAAAAATTGTGTTTTGACAAGAAACTCATCTAATAGAGGAGGATATAAAAAGAATTAGGAGTAGATGGCAAGGAAATGTCTTCACCTCATCATTTTCATCCCGGGCCAGGGGAGTTATGACTCTCATACATAAATCAGTTCCTTTTCAAGTGAAAAATGTAATTGGAGACAAATTTGGAAGATATGTAATCATTCAAGGTTCTTTGCTATTAGAAAATATAAATCTTGTGAACTTATATGGTCCCAATATAGATGATCAGAAGTTCTTTGCTAATTTATTTCTTATCTTATCATCACTTACAGGGCAACATATAATAGCAGGGGATTTTAATTGTACATTGAATCCAGGTATAGATAGATCAACAGGACTGGATTGTACGCACATTGGATGTAGGATGACTATTAATCATTTTATGAAAGAATTGAGATTGTTAGATATATGGAGAGAAATGAAACCACAAGTTAAAGCCTATTCTTGTTATTCCAGTACCTACAAGACATTCTCACGTATTGATTATTTTTTGATTTCCACAGAATTAAGGTCCAAGATTCAAAACTGCTTTTATGATAACATCGTGATCTCTGATCATGCACCCTGTTGTCTAATATATGTAGATAAAAAATTGACAAAGGAATCAGGTAGATGGCAATTTCAGCATAAATGGCTTCAGGATGAGGAATTTGTCAAGTATATAGAAAAACAGATAGACGAGTTCTTTGACATCAATACTACACAAACATCAGCATGTGTAAAGTGGGAGGCTTTCAAAGCTTTTATTAGGGGACATATTATTAGTTATACAGGATCAAAATCTAAGAAGACTCGAGAGGAGAGAGCTAAATTGGAACATAAAATAAAAAGTCTTCAGGAAAAAGTGTATGCAGGAAGTGACCCAAGGTTGGAGAATGAATTACTGATTTTGAGAGCTGAATACGACAAAAAATCAGCGAATAGAGCTGCCTCGAGTCTTCTAAGATTGAAACAATCTTTTTATGAACAAGGTGAAAAATCAGGAAAATTATTAGCATGGCAGATTAAACAATTAGAAATTAAAACACCAATTACCAGTATTATAAGTAAAGGACAGGTAGTTATAGATCCTTTAGAAATTAATAGAGCCTTTAGAGATTACTATGAAAAATTATATGATACCAAAAATGAACCTGATTTAACAAAACTAAATGGGTTTTTGAACGAACTATCTATACCGTGTATTCCAAATGAAAACAGGGAGATATTGGAGTCTAAAATTAGTCAAGAAGAAGTTGGGCTAGCCATTGATAATATGAAATCAGGAAAAAGTGCAGGACCAGATGGTCTTCCAGTTGACCTTTATAAAAAATTTAAGAATAAATTAATAAAACCTTTTTTGGAAATGGTTTTAGAAGCATTTCAAAATAATAATTTACCATCATACATAAATAATGCCTTAATTATACTGCTGCCAAAACCAGGTAAGCCCTCTAATAAATGTGAAAATATGAGACCAATAAGCCTATTAAACGCCGACCTTAAGATAATCTGTAAAATTTTAGCAAGACGAATACAAGAAATTTTACCAAATATTATTAATCGAGATCAGAATGGCTTTATAAAGGGTAGACAAGGCTTCCATAATGTAAGAAGACTATTTAATATTATTTATTTTAATAAAGAAGCACCGGATACAGCTCTCCTATCACTGGACGCCGAAAAGGCCTTTGATAGAGTTGAATGGCCCTTTCTTTTTGAAGTCCTACAAAGGTTTGGACTTGGAAATAATTTCATAAAATGGGTTCAAATAATATACAATAATGCTATAGCAGAAATCCTAACAAATAACAATATTTCAAAACCAATAAAAATCAATAGAGGATGTCGACAAGGCTGTCCACTTTCACCTTTACTGTTTACTATGGCAATTGAACCTTTAGCGATAGCGATACGTTTACATTCACAAATATATGGAATTAAAGTTGGACCAACAGAACATAAAATCTCCCTGTACGCCGATGACATAATTTTGTTTATGTCGAATCTAAAAAAATCAATTCCAACCTTGTTGAATTTAATAAAGAATTTTGGGGAAATATCAGGATATAAAATAAATAAAACTAAATCTTCAATATTAATGCTAAATGAGACCCAGAGAAATTACCCAGCCCCTGAGGTAAATCAATTCAATGTTGTAAATCAGTTTAAATATTTAGGAATCCAAATTGTGCCTAAGCTAGAATCAGTCGCCAGTGTCAACTATGAAGCCTTAATGTCAGATATCAATGAGTTAACTCAGAGATGGATGTCACTACCAATGTCGATGATCGGGAGAATCAATATACTTAAAAGTAATATTTTACCTAAAATACTTTATTTATTTCAATACATTCCCTTATCACCACCTTTAGATCTATTCTCAAGAATAAAAAAAAAGTTAGTGGAATTTATATGGAACAACAGGAGGGCTAGATTACGTTTGTCTTTATTATATTTACCATTTGATCGTGGAGGTCTGAAATGTCCAAATTTTATGTTGTATTATTGGTCGGCACAACTGAGGTCTATGACATATTATTTTTCATCAAATGATCTCCCTCACTGGACTGAAATGGAATCATACAATTTACCTTTACCTCTTCCCATATTCATATACTCAGATTCGGCAAAAAAATTACAAAAACAAGTTAAAAATCCATTTGTAAAGCATATGATCAAAATATGGTGTGAAGCTAAAAACTATTTAAAAGAACCACAGTTATTGTCACAATTTAGTCCAATATGGGGTAATCAATATTTTAAACCAGGGAGAGCGGACGCTGTATTTAAAGTATGGAATTTAAAAGGGATACAAAAGATTCAGGATTTATATTTGCCATGTGCAGATAACATAATGTCTTTTGAAGAGCTGAGGATCAAATTTAATCTCAATAGAACACATTTTTTTTAAATATCTTCAACTTAGAAACTTTATTCGATCAAATCAAAATAAAGCTCTCACTCGACCTATTTATTCATCCTTGGAAAAAATGATGATGAAAGATAGTAAAAGAAAGGGTATTATTTCAGAGTTTTATAACTCATTGACACTATCTGCAAGTGAAAATTCACTGAAAAGATTAAACTACTGGAAAGAAGATCTGCAAACTGAAATTTCAGAGGAACAATGGGAATTGGCTTGTACAGAAGCTCAAACCAAATCAATAAATGCACGCCTTAAATTGATACATTTCAAATGGTTAATGCGGATGTATGTTACACCGGAGGAGTTAAATAGATATAACAAAAATATACCAGATACATGCACAAAATGCATGGAAAGTAAAGGAACCCTATTTCATTGTTTATGGGAATGTAGATTAATAAGAATGTTTTGGGAAGAGGTAAGGGTAACAATTGAAAAAATAATCTCAAAACAAATCATATTGAATCCTAAACTGTTTTTGTTGGGTCTGTACCCAGAAAAGCATAATTTTAATAAAAGTGAAAGAACATTCATAGACCTCAGTTTGCTTAATGCCAAAAAATGTATTGCACTATTATGGAAAAAGACTCATAGACCAGATGTGACTCAGTGGTTAAGACAGATGTTAACAAACCTTCCATTAGAAAGAATAACATATATACTGAAATCAAAGGAAATTGTGTTTGAGAATATATGGAGACCTTTTATTGATTATGTAAAAAATTTAAACATAACTCTTGAAGAAGAAGGTGAATGATGTGTGTGGACCTTGTAAATTCCAAACTGGTTAACATAATATGTATACTTATGTATTGGATTGTCTAGACTAAACAGAGGAGCATTGTTGAAGACTTGATTTTGTTGGTGGTTGTTGGTGTTTTTAGTGCATTTTTTTTTTTTGTAGTACTTTAGTGTTAGTGTTTGATTGTTTGTATCATGTTTGTTTAAAAAAAAAAAAAAAGGTTCAATAAAGATATTGTGGAAAAAAAAAAAGAAGCAAATAGGTTAAATCAGGCCAGAATGGCAGGCTGCAGGTCTACACTTAAATTTTCACTGATTTAAACTAACAGCTAATTTATATCTGTAGGTGACAGCCATGGCTAATTTTCTCATTTTCAGACATTTTTTTTATGTTATGTTTTTTTTTGCTATTCTCCTCTGGCTCTGGAAATATTTAACTTACTCATGTTTACTTTTTCTTCACATGATTTACAAGAAAAACCTGAAATTTATGAGAATCAAGTCTCAAATGCACATTACAAAACTATTTTAGAACACTGCAAAATTATGAGGGAAAACGGTACATGTTAAAAAAGTTTTAAAAAGCAATGGCCCTTTTTATGTGATTATCTAAACTGTAGAATTTACATGAAATGTATATTGTGATATAAATCGTTATCGTGGTATAAGGTGACATATCGTGATATGAATTTTTTGTCAACTCGCACAGCCCTAAGCTAAGGCTGTATTTAAGAATCCGATCAGGGATTCCTGGTCCTGTGTGGTGATGACATGGTCATGGCTGCATGAAGGGCTCCCTCAGAGCAGCTGGCTGGCTGCTCATGCGAGTTGTATGGCCCATGGGCTGTCAAGAGGTAGTATGTGTAGACACCGACTTCTGCACTGGACAGTGTTTAGCTTTGTTGCTTGTGTGTGGGGCGACAATGTTTCTGTTCATTATCCATCCATCCATCTTCTTCTGCTTAATCCTTTTCGGGTCGCGGGGGGCTGGAGCCTATCCCAGCATCTTTGGGCGAGAGGCAGGGTACACCCTGGACAGATCGCCAGTCCATTGCAGGGCAAACACAGACAGACAGACAACCATTCACTCTCACAGCCATACCTAAGGACAATTTAGAATCCCCAGTTTGATGCCAATTAACCTAATGTGCATGTTTTTGGCATGTGGGAGGAAACCGGAGAAATCCTGGAGTAAACCCACACAGACACGGGGAGAACATGCAAACTCCACACAGATCACTGTTGGTCGGGGGCTGGGATCGAACCCAGGATCCCCTCGGCCAAGGGTGAGTTGCTGTGCTGCCGCAGTGCTAACCACTCCGCCACCGCGCTGCCTTGTTCTTTATTATATTATGCTCATTTAAGGCCAAAATCGCCATGTGATATATTCATTGAAGCCACACTCTCATGGCTTAATTGTGAGTCTTGTCAGTAACTATAAGGGAGAAGAAAGGAGGGAGAAAAAAAACCCAAAAATTGAAACCAAACTTGAAAACTTCTAATAACCGTGATGCTGATTTAAGCTCAAACTGCCCAGCTCTATTCGTCAATCTCTAAGTTTGAATAAATATAGTGAAAAAGTTATATTTTTTTGCAACATAATTCAAAAAGAACAACTTTCATGTATTCAGTATTGATCACACACAGAAATAAGCCTTTTTATTTTGTTTTGATTGTAGTTATGGTTTCAGAAATTGAACAACAAATAATGACACTGAACATCTACCGAGTTGCACTAGTAGGAAAGGAGGCTTCAGAATGGCTTTTGTATATTTCTATGTGGGCAGGAATTTCTCTTTTACACAGTGCTGTGTGGACGTGATTGTTTTTACTTAAAAAAAGGAGGAAAAACCATTTTCAAAAATATCTGTGGTCACGTGAACAAGGTCTTTGCTCTTTAAATTACTCAATCACGACATTCTAATATTTTGAGATGCATTAGTTGTGTTTCCACTAGTGTGTGTGGGACAGGCAGGTGTGGGTGACTTCACAGGTCGTGTTGCGTGTGTACTGTCAGAAAGAGCCAAGACTGCAATTAATCATCATTAATTAATGATTCACGGACAGCTGCATCGGCCAACAATGACTTTCTTGGGTGGTGTGTCTCTGCCAGAGTAAAACCGCTGTGATTACTTGGTATTTTGAAATGAGGCCAAAGAGGAGAGTAAATCATATCAATGATCAATCAAGATAAAATGAAAAAAATATCACTTTAAAGAAAGATAAAAACCTGGTGTGGGCAGTGGCTAGACCTGCTTGGAACCAGTCTAGAATGGAGAAGTAAGGCGCCTCCTTCCCTTCACTAGGCTGGGTGTACACCTTGGGCAAGTGTTAGCAGACCCTTGGCCTCCCTTGGCTGGGGATACGGCCTAGGTCACTACACTCAGTGGTTCTGTGTGCCAACTCGGCATCAGTCCTGGCAATCCTTTTTTGTTAGCATGCCACCTCTGGGCTTGCCTAGCCTGTATGTGAAGTCAGCCTTCAGCGGAAAGCTTCGAACCATCAGATGCTTCAGTAAGCTGGATGGCGATCGCTGCAGCGTGTTGTAGAACGCGAAGAGTGCGATTAAGCACAAGAAGTCATGGTCATCCACAGCATCTGTCTCTTCCTCCAGCTGTCTTGACGATGTCTTGCTGCTGGATGCAAGTGGAGTTTGGACGAGAGAGTGAGGTCGACGTGTTGCGCAAACTCCTCCTCACTTTAAACAATTTTTTCACGCCAGTCACCTTTCACTGTTATACCTTGTTTAAAGTCCCGTGGCGATGGGCAAGTAGCAAAGCGACAGACGTGGGTCTTGCTGGAAGTCGTAGCTGCGAACCTGCACACAGGCGGCTCAGGCTATAGGGTCATTCTTCACTGATGGAACAGCAGAGAAGTCTGGCAGTCACCTGAGCAGCCCTATTTAGGAATAAACTGCTCACCTCCTGGCATGAGGAAGGGGCTAGAAAAGGTGCCCTAAACGTTGCCTGTTCCATCCTACCCCTGGCCAGCATACCACAGTTGGCAGGGAGCCCACTTTGGTACGGTCAAAAAGTAGGAGAAATTGAGAAATGTTCCTCTCACACTTGGTGCGTGGAATGTGCGCACTCTACTGGACAACAACTTGGAAAGACCTCATAGGACGACAGCTTTGGTTGCTAGCGAGCTTGCTTGATATAATATCGATATTGCAGCTTTAAGTGAAACCTGCTTTGCTGGAGAAGGAGGCCTTTGCGAAGGAGGTTCGGGCTACACCTTTTATTGGAGTGGGCGTGAAAACCAGGAACGTTGCGAGGCCGGCGGTGGCTTTGCCATAAAAACAGCCCTGGTTACCAAACTAGTTGGCTCCCCCAAAGGCCTGAGAGACAGATTAATCACTCTCAAACTTCCTCTTGCTTCCGGTCGCAAACACCTGACCATCAGTGCCTATGCCCCTACCATGACCAACCCTGATGAAGAGAAGATGAAATTCTACGAAGACCTTCACTCTCTTACCGCTACTGTCCCGAAAACTGACAAGTCAGTCATACCCAGTGACTTTAATGCCAGAGTTGGATCAGACAGTACTGCTTGGGAAGGAATAATACTGAAACAAGGAGCCGGAAAATGCAACAGCACTGGGCTTCGGGCTTCTCTTCCTTCAGACCTGAGCAGAACACAATCTCATCGCTAATAGTCTTTCATCTCCCAGTTCGCAATAGGACTTGGATGCATCCTCGCTCCCGCCACTGGCATCTCATTGACTATGCAATCATAAGACAGAAAGACAGGCAGGATGTGCGTGTAACAAAGTCACTGGGCGGTGCTGACTGCTGGACAGATCATCGGCTCATAATAACGAAACTTAACTTTTGCATTAAACCAAAAAGGCACCCCCAAAGTATGAAGATCTCCAAAAAACTCAATGTCTCTAGGCTGAAGGATACTATCATTAAGGAAAAACTTGCTGCAAAGATTGATGAGCAACTGAATTCTCCCATCCTTGAAGATCTTAGCATAGAATCTGCTTGGGAGACCCTGAAAAACCGTGTCTTCGATGTGGCCGTTGCAGCTGTAGGCCCTTTAACCCGGAAACATAAGGATTGGTTCGATGAAAACTGAGGAGATCCAGCATTTACTATCTGAGAAGAGACACCACTACCTGGCCTATCTCAGTAACCCTTTGTCTGCATCTCACAAAGCAGAATATACCAGCATCAAGAGTACTATTCAACAGAAGCTTTGACAGATGGAGGACACTTGGCTCAACGAGAAAGAAGATGAGATCCAGGGCTTTGCAGACAGGCATGACTTGAAGAATTTTTACAGAGCCTTAAAAGATGTTTACGGTCCTACGTCATCTGGACTGTCTCCTTTGCTCAGTTATGACGGAAAAACCTTACTCACTGAAAAAGCTGAAATCATCAACCGCTGGGCAGAACACTTCAGTAGCATCCTTAAGCGTCTTTCACACATCAACGATGATACTATTGAATGCCTCCTGTAAGTTCCCACAAATGTAACCTTGGATCATCTACCGGCTTTCGAAGAGACTGTAAAGGCCATCTCTCAGCTCTCCAGTGGCAAGGCAGCCAGTTCCGACGCTATTCCGGCCAAAATCTTTACGGAAGGTGGTACAACCCTTGTGAGAAAGCTGTTCCTGCTTATATGGGAATGGGAGCGGGTTCCACAGGATTTCAAGGATGCCGCCATTATCCACCTATACAAAAAGAAGGGAAACCGTCAGATTTGCAATAACCACCATGGCATCTCTTTGCTTGTCATTGTCGGCAAGATTCTTGCAAGAATAATGATTCATCTCCTCACATGTCACCTTGAGCAGGAAGAACTTTTGTCTGAGAGCCAGTGCGGCTTCCGAAAAGGATGTGGCACCATTGACATGGTATTTGCAGCAAGACAGCTGCAGGAGAAATGCCAGGAGCAAAACCGTGCCCTGTACTCGACGTACATCGACCTAGCAAAGGCTTTCGACTCTGAACAGGGAAGGTCTTTGGAAAATCATGGCCAAATTTGGCTGCCCTCCTAAGTTCATTTTCCCAGTTCATCAATTCCATGATGGAATGCAGGCATGTGTTCAGGACAGGCGACACCTCAATGCCCTTCTCTGTCTCAAACGGGGTCAAACAGGGATGTGTCTTGGCACCAACACTGTTCAGTATGGTGTTTTCTGCGATGTTGTATGACGCATATCGTGATGGTAACGTTGGTACTGATTTCAACTTTCGCTTCAATGGAGGGCTGTTTAACCTGATCAGGGTCCAAGCAAAAGACCAAAATGTCATTGGATACTATTCAAGAGATCCTCTTTGCCAATGACTGTGCACTGAACGCGAGTACTGCCGCAGACATGCAACAAAGCGTTGACAAGTTTTCAACCACCTGTACCAACTTTGGCCTGACCATCAAGGCACAGAAGACCGAAGTACTAAACCAGGCTGCCCCAAATGAGCCCTACATCAAGCCAACTATTACAATCAAAGATGAGAGGCTCAAAGTGGTAGATAGATTTACCTACCTTGGAAGTGCACTGTTCCGCAACGTAAATATTGACATCAAAGTGAACACTAGGTTAGCAAAAGCAAACGCAGCCTTTGGCAGACTGCATACCAATGTATGGGATAAAAGGGGAATCACCTTACCTACTAAGCTTAAAGTATACAATGCTATCGTTCTGCCTACACTATTGTATGTGTGTGAAACATGGACTGTGTACCGATGCCATGCAAGGAAGCTTAACCATTTTCACACGACGTGTTTAAGGAAAGTGCTCAAGATCAAGTGGCAGGACAAGATCCCAGACACAGAGGTTCTAGCACAAGCTGGTCTTCCTTGTATATACACCATCCTGATGCAGTCCCAGCTGTGTTGGGCTGTCCATCTTGTTTGCATGCAGGACCACTGACTTCCGAAGAGGCTTTTTTATGATAAGCTGCAGGCAGGAAAGCAGTTCCAAGGAGGTCAAAAGAAACGCTTCAAAGACACCTTGAAAGTTTCCCTCAAATCTTTTGGCATAAATCCTGACTCATGGGAGCAGCTTGCCACAGAGCGCTCATCATGGCATCTTGCAGTATCCAATGGTGCAAAAACCTCTGATGTCAACAGAACAGCTGCAGCCGTTCAAAAGAGGGTGGCAAGAAAGGCTTGCAAGAGCACTCCCCACGATGGCTCCTCTGGCATCTTCTGCCCAGTTTGTAAGAGGTCCTTCCGCATCCACATTGGCTTAATAAGCCATATGTGGACTCACAAGTGACGGTGAAAGTGGTCTTCGTCGATCATGACGGACGACGACGTACTTAGAGAAAATGAAAGAAACTGGTGAATATAGATGATTAACAACAGCACTCTGAGGCGAGCGCAATACCCCCCACCTCTGTTTTCTTTGAAGACTCATGTGTCACTGAAGGAAGGCAGTTTTCAACTTTTCCCTATACAGCCATGTGGAAAAAAATTAGGACACCCTGTATAAGCCTGTATGTTTAACATATTTGGACAGATGGATATTGAATATCAATGTTAAAAATACTGGGAGATTCATGTAATACAACCAAACAATTAAAATGAAATAAAGACTTTTTTTTCAGATTTTCTGTAAAATGTAATTCTAAACAAATAGTGAGAAATAAATTAGGACACCCCCACATTCATTCCCACTTAAAACAGCTAAAACAAATGTTAAAAAATGTAAATAAGCTGCTCTTGTTTTTTGCTTGCCTTCTGATTGTTGCTCTGAGTGTTGCTATCCCTTTTCTGTTGCAATCCTGGAATTTCCCCATTGTGGGACTAATAAAGGCTTATCTTATCTTATAAAAACGTTAGACATGTATATGTGAACATTTCTTAATAAAGATGTTGTGGTCTGGGCTGGGTCTGACCAGGCCACACTTTGTTGTCTTCTTGGTCTCATTATTATTATTATTATTAGTATTATTATTATTATTATTATTATCCATCATAGCTACATTTGTATGTTTGGTTTTTCCTGTTCATCATTTGTTTCTGATTGGGCTTTTATTTTGACAGTGTTTGTTTACTTCCTTTTGAGCACAGCTTATCCTTATGTCAGTCATTATTGGTCAGGGCTGTTGCTCATTAGTCTCATTGTGTTAATTCCCATTTATTGGGTTTCACTCCCTCATTCCGGCGTAGGGTCCTCGTCATTACCTTCCCGTCATTACCTTCCGTTGTGAGTATCATCGTTTGTATGTCTCACTATTATTTTCTGTCGTATGGCTGTTCGGGTCCCGTCCCCCAGCATACCAGTTCCAGCTGTAGTTTGTTACTTTATGTTCGACTTCCATGCTGCAGTTTTCTTTCATTAAAATGTGCTTCAACTTCACCCCGCGAGTCAGTCTGTTCATCTGCCCCATGAGGGGCGACCATGACAAAAGAACTGAATATTTAAAGGTGTGTCCGAATTTTTTCACGACTAATTACTTGCAAAGAACCAAATTATGATAAGCCTATCACCCATAAATATACAACAAAATTAGCTGTATACAACCCATAGTTGTACATCAGAATACCTAGGTGAACCTGTGTAGCAAGTTTGGTGACCCTAAAGAGCGCATAGGGAATGCCAACCTTGACCTTTGACCCCAAACCCATAGTCACAAGTTTGGTGACTCTAGCTTTACTTGTTTTATAGTAATATTGCAAATGGAATGTTAACTCTGACCTTTCGACCCCAAACCCATAGTCAGGTCAGGTTGTAAGCCGTCCAAGATTTGTCTAAGGGCACAATCACACGGCCAACGTTTGGTTTGGACCAAAGTAACTCTGGTCTGCTTCCACGGGTAGTTCAGTTCATTTGGTACACTCTGAAAGCGCATTCGAACTCTGGTGTGCATCAAACAAGCGAACTCTGGTCTGCCTGAAAACGGGGGGGGGGGGGGGGGGCTTCGCTCACTTCCAAGTGAACACTGGTGTGCTTCGTTTGCAGTGTGAATGCAAACGGACTACCCAGGGGACCAAAGGGCGGAAGTGCCCCTCAGTGTTTGTGTAACCATAATAACACGTAGTCTCAGAAGAGGATGTGGCATTTACTGTAGTGCATTTCGAATAGAAAATAACAACAAAGAGAATCACGCAAATCCAAGAAATCCTTTTACCAGAGAAAGCTGAAGAGAAAAGTTAAAAAATGTCTCGTTTGTGGCAGACAAACAACCTGGATGAAGGGAAAGGATATCTGTTTTCGGCCCTGGCCAATTGATGAGCCTGATTTTTCTTCTTTGCAGAGATTTTTTCTTACCTTGAGTAGGTTCATTTTGTCTTCTTTTAATTATTTACCTTTTGTTCTTATTAAAGACAAAAATAGAAAGGAGATGTTTTTACCTTCTTTACATGTTTCGATTGTTCACTGCAGCCTTCATCAGAAGACTGCAGACTTCTGACGAAGGCTGCAGTGAACAGCCAAAACATGTAAAGAAGGCAAAAACATCTTTATATTTTTGTCTTTAATAAGAACAAAAGGTAAATTAAAAAAGAAGATTTTTTCTTCCTGATCAGTGGTGGTTTCGGCTACAGCGCCCCAAACAAGCAGTTGTTGTAACTGTGTGACGTTGTCCAGGCAGTTTGGTCCGTTGCAGTGTGAATGCAAACCAAACCAAACAAAGGTGTGAAAATTGTCGGCATTCCCCACCCGGATTATCCTGGGCTGAATGCAGCCTTACAGACAACTATGGTATCAGTTTGAAAAGCCAACATAATTTCTTTCAGTAGTTAGGATAGATGTACTTTATTGATCCCAAACTGGGAAATTACAGAAATTACAGTGGTTATGTTTACAAGATTTAGGGAAAACTGACCTCTTCCCTTGACCTCAAGGTCTATAATTCCAGCAAAAATCAGAGTCAAATTGCAATACACATCATCGGTGTATATCAATATTCTGGTACCACATTTCAAAACCTTTGGAACAAAACTGGAAGAAGTTGATTTCACAAGACAGTTACTGTCTATTAACTGAGGTGAAATAGGAGATCATAAGTCAGGGGCTATAACTTCTGCAAAAAGCATCCACTTGGAGCCAAATTGCAATATTCTTATCATGAGTGAAAACCAAACCCTGGTACCAAGTTTCAAAACAATCAGACCACAACTGTAGGAGGAGTTCATTTCACAAAAGTGGGACAGACAGACGGACGGACCCATAACATAATCCTCTTTTGGTCTTCAATCCGGGGGGGGGGGGGGGGGGACCTTTTCCATCATTTAAAAATATGCCCATGGATTATGTCCACTCTCTAGTGCCTTTAATAAAGCTTACAAAGCAATAGGGCTGAAACGATTAGTTGACGCTGTTGATAACGTCGACAATAAACATTTGTCAACAAATATTTTTATTGTCGACAAATCGTTTAATTATAAAGTTTATATGCATGCCGTGGTAATGTTCAGCTGTAAATGCAACGCACAACCGGAACTGCAATGCATGACCGGAACTGCTGAGGGCAGTAGCACCTCTGTTGTCCGGCATGCGTGAAAATTTTCTAGCGAAGAAGAAGAGGAGCACATTATACAGCTCTAAATATGGTGAATGTCAAAGTGTATAAAAAAATAAGGCAGACCCAAACTTTCTGTTGTTTGGGAACATTTTACAGAAGACAAAAAAACAAAACAAGTAAAATGCAGACTTTACAAGGAAGACCTCTCTTACCATGGCAGCACTACAGTGATGCATGAGCATCTAAAACAACGGCACCCAGGAGCCATGACATTAACGTCTGCTGGGTAAGTTTTAATGAGTAAAGAAAGTTATAGCCACTTATTTTCAATGGCCAACTGTTTCAAGCTTTAGAAAAATGACAATACTGTTAGTATGTGCTGTTAATGTTAGCTTACCTGTTTGACAATAAGCTCTCTGGTTCCTGAGGGCTGAGCTGTCATAGCTAATGTGTTGAATGCAGTAAATGACTGAATTACAGGAGCCGCCATCTCTTTTTCATCTTTGTTAATATTAGCCCTCATTCTGAATATTTGTTACACTGTGTTCAGGGATGAGAATGGGGTTTGGGAAAAAAAGAGGAAGCCAAGCCGGGGGTCTTGGGGGACGCAAGCTAACAAAATCTGGTGTTTTAGAATGCTCAAATGTGGTCTTATATTTAAAGTTATAAGTAAGTACAAATGCATTTATAGTTTACCTTTTTAATCTGCTGCTGCATCACATGTGTAAATTTATGATATCTGAATGGTATGTTGATGTAATAATACTAAATTATATTTTACTACTATTTAATATGTTTAGAACTGACACAGAATTACATTTACATAGTTCTAGAACAGACAAAATAATTTAACCAAGTAAAATAAATTATATTAATAAAATTCCATCACCAAGTCCATCACCCATTTATTAAAATATACTGACATTCTGCAAACATTTTGATTTATTAATGTGTGCATTTGTTAGTGTTACTAGGAATATAAAAAAAGTTGCATATTAGTATATTTTAACATTTGAAAGATAATCTAAGAAAGTAAGTAAAACCTAAAAGATGTTTAATATTTTTATGCAATGACCATGAAGAAATTATGTTTACTAATAAAAGCAAAGATATCTTAGGAAAGGCAACCCATCACCACCCATGACAAAAAAAACTTACACATGCATTATGTAACTCCTCCTAGTGAAACAAAAAATGATAAATTATATTCAAAATTCTTAGATTGCATTTCAAATTGTGAGAAAATATGTAACTAGAAAAGCACTTGGAGAGCGCAGACCTCCGCCAAGCGCCACAGTTCCCCCCATACAGTGTTTGTGTGTATGTTTTCAGATTCCTTGACCATGAAAACATATGACTAGCAATTGGATTCACAATGATAGGATTAGTGGTTCAGTAGTTATTCACGAAAATCGCATTTTGCGTAATGGCGGTTTTCTTGTGGACGGTGATCCGGATCACCACCAAAATCTAATCATCTGTAGGATACCCCATTTCTGACAATCTCTGAAAATTTCATGAAAATCCGTCCATAACTTTTTGAGTTATCTTGCTAACAAACAAACAAACAAACAGACAGACAGACCAACGTCGATGAAAACATAACCTCCTTGGCGGAGGTAATAATAACATTTATCTATTAACAATCGATAATCAGCATTCAAATGCAATTAGTGTTTCAAAACAGGCATGACGTCACAACTTACACATGCTATTTCATAACAAATTCATTACGCGAAAATTCTCAAGTACATTACTTATAACAAGAAAAAAAATCTTACCTCGGAATGTGTCTTCCGATCACTAATTGCTGTAATCGGGGCCGATTGTGATGAACTTTGATTGACTGGCATCTGAATTTGACCATGTCCATCGATCGTTTTGAATGCAGCACGAGCGAGTAGTTGGATCTCTGTTTTGAACAGTGTTCAACTAAGGCAACACAACCACGAGATCCATAACTCAAGAAATCGTTACAATAAACACACTGGGCTTTCCCTGGTACTTCGCATTTCGCTATGAAGTCGGCCATTTTTTCAACCACAACTTCGGTATTTTTACCGATCTTTACAGTCATTGACACAGTTTTTTCGAGCCATTCCCAACGAAACTTGTTCCTTATCCCTTTGTCGATTTCTAAAATTCTTGCTTTGTTGTCTTTCCTGAGTTTTAGGTTCACCATTTTCACGAAATCGGGAAAACTCAGTTGATTGAACTGTCCGCCATTTGCATTTCACTCCGCCTGTTGGATATGACAAAGGAATAACAAAATCGCCGATTGGTTGCTTCAATAAGTATCAGCCAATCAGTGGCCTTGTTACATTACATTACTGATCTCGCTGGGTAGCACGTTCTGCGCGGTGGATTTTAGCAGCCGATCGAAAATATGACTCGCCGCTCATAACATACCTCCAACCCCCCCTCCCCCCCTAAAATTTTCTCCTCGAATTTAGATGATTCACGAGAATGACCCTAGACATGATCAATCCGAGGAATTCCGCGGATCCGCGGAGGATTCTCATCCCTGTGTGTTCAGCTGAGACAAAATAGCATTTAAATGCATCCCGCCCACAGGAGACGGAACGTTAAGAGGGATTAAACAGTGGCTGAGGTAAAATATGCACTAGAGCCCCAACAAGAAGCAGAGATGGTGGACATGAGAAAAATAAATGCAATTAGTCGACTAGATCAAAAAAATAGTCGTTAGATTAGTAGACTATTAAAATAATCTTTAGTTGCAGCCCTACAAAGCACCCTAATTCAGTGAATGATATCCTTCTAGTGAGCGAATGATCAGGTTGCAAAATGTTTGTCAGTTTAGCTGCCATAAATTTATCTTCCGATGGCTACAAATCAATTTTTTACAAATATTTTACATTTAAAAGACTACCATCAATGAAATGAGCATGCTTATTCTGCTAGTGCCTCCCAAAAGTGTTTTGTTCATGCAAGTTTGTGGGGTTTTTTTCTTGTAAATTTGGAGTATTTTCTCACAAGTTTCGACCCCCCCTCCCCCCATGCACTCCAGCAGTAGGGCTCACAAAAAGCTAGAAACAGCCCTCATCATGAGGGGCTTCCTGACACTGAGATCTTACCTTGGTGTGTGCGATGAGCAGACAGTTTGAGTGCTCATGCTCGCACGCGATCTCATACTGAGGCAACAGGTCAGCCAGCTGCTGGACGAAAGCGACCACTTCTTGATGCCAGGGAACATTCGCCATGGTCAGGCTGCTGGCAGAGCTTTCTCCGCAGTACGTCACACCCTGCAGACATGTGAGCACATTATTGGAAACAAAGCAGAGGCAAGACAAAGATTTTCATCTTATTGACCTTTAAAGGGAAAAGCAGACATGCAGGTAAAGCATCAGGTAGACACCAACAAAACAGACCTTTGTCTTTACTCAGATGGCTGAGCAAGCTACATGCTGATGAAAGATATTTTACAAACAAGTTTGTCCATTGCGTAGCTTTCGTCAGCATAATCTCAAAATGCTTATCTCCTGGTTAAATAAATATTTAAAAAACTTAGCTTTGAAATGCTGATATGAGGGCTGCTTATTAAAGATTTCCCCTGACTCATTTCTCATGGACAGAGGAATGAATCTTGGCACAGTTAGTCTTTCTCTACAAGGGTGCCACCAAGGGTCACAGACTTCCAGTAGAAGTCTGCAGGTTGCATCAGAAGCCATGACCTGACCTCGGAAAACAGCGTTTCATTGTCTTGGAAGTGTTTTCCCTTCAAAAATGACTCCATGGTTGGAAAGAGGTGAAAGTCAGTTGGTGAGAGGTCGGAGGGTAAGGGGGGTGAGGAAGGATTTCACAGGTGCACGATGGTTCTTCTGTTTGGACAACATGCAAGTTGTGAAGTGGGGTGTTGTCTTGCTGGAGGTGGACACCTTTGCTCAGTATGCCACACCACTCACTTATGATGGCCTTCCACAATTTCTGCAGTAGTGAAGCATAGTAAATTTTGGTAACTGTGGTACCCTTTGTCAGGAAAGCCATCACTACTCTATGCTGGTCCCAAAAAACTGAAAATGACCATTCTCACCGAAGGTTTAACATGTGCCTTCTTTGGAAGTGGTGAGTCATACGGTACTGCGTCCATTGCTTCGACTGGACTTTAGTCTCTGCATCATAAGGATGGGCCCATGTTTTGTCCTATGTGATTAGTCTGTTAAAGAAATCCTCCCGGTTTTCTTGGCACATGACCAAAACTGCCTGGGAGAACGTGACTCATTCCTGCTTCTGGAAAGATGTGAGCAACCGAGGAATCCATCACACAACTTACGCATGTGCATATAGTCATGGATGATTTTTTTCCACAGACCCCACACTGATCTTGACATCTTGGGCTTGTTGGTGAATGGTTATGCTGCAATCCTCCAAAATGGTGGCCTCAACTTGATGGATGGTGTCTTGATCAATGGCACACTGATGTGCCCAGGAATGGGTGCTGTTTCTACCGCTGTCTGACCACACTGGCCATCGCATTCAGATGGCCAACTGTTTGGTCCGGACCAAAGGACCAAACAGTGGCTTCTGCGGATAGTTCGATTCATTTGGTGCCGTCTGAACGTGTGTTGGAACTCCGATGCGCAGCAAACAAGCGAACTCTGGTCCCCCTGAAAACGGGATCTCTGTTCACTTGCAAGTGAAGTCTGGTGCGCTCCACTTGCAGTGTGAATCCAAATGGACTATCCAGCAGACCAAAGGGTGGAAATGCCCCTCGGCGTTTGTGTAACCATAGCAACACGTAGTCTGAGAAGAGGAAGAGGCATTAACCATAATACATTTTAGGTAGGAAATAAAGACAACAGCGAAATCCGAGAAATCCTTTTGCCAGAGAAAGCCGAGGAGAAAAGTTAAAAAATGTCTCATTTGTGGCAGACAAACAACCCGACTGAAGGGAACGGATTTCTATTTTCTGTCCTGGCCAATTGATGAGCCTGATTTTTCTTCTTCACCGAGATTTTTTTCCTCCTGGTCAGTGGTTTCGGCTACAGTGCCCCAAACGAGCAGTTGTTGTAACTGCATGACATTGTCCAGACAGTTTGGTCCGCTGCAGTGTGAATGCAAACCAAACCAAACAAAGGTGTGAAAATTCTCGGCATTCCCCACCCAGTCGATCCGAGACCCCTGAACTATCCTGGTCTGAATGCAGCCTTAAACTGTCTGTGCTGGTTCTTGACTACGTCATATGATGGGGCATCCTCCTCAAGTATCTATCAGCTCATCGAATGTCTCCTGAGTGTGTGGGCTCTCAAGTACAGGAACTTGATGACCGTGCTGCATTCAGCTGGCTCCATTATCACACCTTACTCCACCCTAAGGTCAGGGAAAATGTTCAGTGAGCAGCCTTATAAGATCAGGAGCTGAGATTTATGGATGAGCAGAATTTCATTTACAAAAAAGAAGTTTCCCTTTCTGTCTGTAATGCAAGTACAGAATGTTCTGAACAAGACATAAATAGATCCTGTTCAGGAAAAATAATGTGACCAGGAGATTTACTTGGAGATAAAAAAAAAAAAAAACACCTAGTAAGCCTCACAAACAAAAAATACTGATTCACAAAAAACTGCATAAATAAATAAATAAATAAATAGCCTAGAGTAAAATGATACAGGCGATGACTAAAAGTGGATGAACAAATCATCCATTCAAGCACCATATTTTTGTTATGACTAGCACATCACTGACAAATTCATTTTTTGGATTTATTGCATGATAAATGCAAAGACAGTTGAGTGTGTCAAAACACAGAACAACCCTTTATGATTAATGAGCCAAAGAAACAAAAATATTTCTGAGAGGAAATTAACGAGTTTGTAAATTAATGTGGTTGCATCAATTATCATAACTTAATCTGACCAGCTTTTACATCTTTCTTCCAGTTGCCTGATAATGATCTATAATGGGTGAATGATATACTGATCAGTCAGCTTCATGGCATGTGTCGCCCATCCAGGATTTTCAGTTGGACTAATAAGTATATTCCAAGAAAGTAAAATTCGGGAAAAAGGCTTGTTACACAGAAATAACTTCAGGTTATTACTAGTAAACACTGATAGACATACATTTACCATTCTGCTCTTAAGAGAATTCAATGTGAAAACACATCTAGCCTTCAACTAGCAGGATGAATATTGAATGTTCTCTGAGCAATAGTGGAAAACCTGTCTGTAGTTACATGCAGCCAAAAAGGAAAAGTACCAACGACAATAGCATCTTATGAGAGAAATAACTACTGATGGGTTCAGCTTACAGCTATGAAGATAATTATTTTTGATGCCCTTTTAAAAGATCTGGAAGAAGCTGCCTTTGGACACAAAAACAGCCTCAGATTTAAGAATACTTTTACTTTATAAGGTCCAGTTCATAAACAGCCCTATGAGTACTGTGCTATTTTGTATGTTACAGTTGACACTTTGTGCACCAAGGCAGTTCAACTCAGGACAGGAGAGGTCAAAGATGACAGATTTTGAAAATGAAGACATTATTTAATTTATATGCATTATTGTGGGGAAAAAAAAAAAAACCATTGAGCCAGCCTGTCAGTCTCCTCCACCTGGTATAGTAGTGCAGAGGTGGTGAGTGATTAAATAAAGTTTATAGAAAGTTCACCAATTAGTCATGCATTAACTTTAAACACATCTAAACCAAGAAAATGAAAACATCCTCTTTGCCTGTTCATTCTTGTATAGTATTGCTAACTTTGTGTAGCATGCATTTTTGCACTGCATAAAATACCAGACACAAGGCAGTCCTATATGATTGTACTACAGTGGTGTGAAAAAGTGTTTGCCCCCTTCCTAATTTCTCATTTTTTTGTATATGTCACACTTAAATGTTTCAGATCAAACAAATCTAAATATTAGACAAAGATAACACAAGTAAACAAAAAATGTAGTTTTTTAAATGACGGTGTTTATTATTAAGGGTGAAAAAAATCCAAACCTACTTGGCTGTGTGAAAAAGTGATTGCCCCCCCGTTAAACAAATTAATTGTGGTTTAACACATCTTTGGAAAGCTGACTTCAATTTCTCCAGCCACACCCAGGCCTGATTACTGCCACACCTGTTCTCAATTAAGAAATCATTTAAATAGGACCTTCCTGACAAAGTGAAGTAGACCAAAAGATCCTCAAAAGCTAGACATCATGCTGTGATCCAAAGAACTTCAGGAACAAATGAGAAAACGTAATTGAGATCTATCAATCTGGAAAACGTTACAAAGCCATTTCTAAAGCTTTGGGACTCCAGCGAAGCACAGTGAGAACAATTATCCACAAATGGCAAAAACATGGAACGGGGTGAACCTTCCCAAGAGTGGCCGGCCGACCAAAATTACCCCAAGAGCGCAACGACGACTCATCCAAGAGGTCACAAAAGACCCCACAACAACATCCAAAGAACTGCAGGCCTCACTCTAGACTCCACCATAAGAAAAACTGGGTAAAAATGGCCTGCATGGCAGAGTTCCAAGACGGAAACTACTGCTGAGCAAAAAGAACATAAAGGCTCATCTCAGTTTTGCCAGAAAACATCCTGATGATCCCCAAGACTTTTGGGAAAATACTCTGCGGACCTCATCATTGTCTTCCTCGTCTACTTTGTCTTTGTATGCTGCTGTGTTGGTAGCGCCATCTTGAAATGGGATGTTCAGTCTTGCGCACGCTCTGTCAACATGTTCAGATCGTGGGCAGGCTGCGCAGTCACAAAAAAACCCCACTAGTGGAGTGGCGACGATGACGTAAATTTCATCACACAAGGTTTCCGGTTGCATGTACGCGGACAGCGGAGGTGCAGCATGAATCCAGCTTAAGAGCTGTGATTGGTCCACTATTGGCCCTTTTCCTCTAACACTAACTCAGCCCGACTCGCCTCGACTCTACTCGGTTTGTAGGATTTTCCATTAGTACCTAGTGCCAGGTACTTTTTTCATACCTACTCAGCTGGTGTTCCAAGCAAACTGAGTCACGCTGAAAATGTGACGTCAACAGACTGCAGGGCACTGACTGGCCAGGGCATAATGTCACTGGATAAGTCATGAGAGCGATGTCTTCGCAAGAATCAAACCCACAATTTGTAAATTCGGCAACAGCGACTGAGTTTTTATTATTCTTGTGTGTGACAAAGTGGCTGAGAACTGTTTTCTACTCACCACTTGTCCCATTATCGTATGCGCTAGATGAGGTGTTTCTTTTGTGCTCGTTTACTTTAATTTGCCAGTGCTTATGTCACATTCTATCACTTACTATCCGGGGTTTGTTTGTGTTAGTCTTATGTTATAATTTACATCAAAGTATTGGAATAAGTTAAAGCAAACACAGCCTTAAGTTACTTTAAATCACTTTATTAAGTTGTAGATTGAAAATGTTTTTTCTTGAAACTCACCTTTGCCTTTATTTTCATCCATCACGCAGGAATTGTTTGGGGAGGGGCCCGCCATGAATTTCCTGGTTTAAATAGGTTTGAGTGAGGTCACATGATATTATTGGTTCAAACCATGAGGTGGTTTGTTTTTTCTTCATGGGAATTTTTCTTAAGCTTACGTTTTGGAATTTATTATATTTTGTTAGCATTATACACTTCTGATAACTTCATTTAGTTATGTAAATGAGTTTGTTACTAAATTATTTAGATTATAGTTTTGATCCTAATGCAGTATGAGGTCCACTTGTAATCAGTGGTGTAATTGGGTCCAATTGGTGTCAGTTGGAGAGTCTATATATCCATTTGGATTGTCCCTCTGGAGAGAGAGCTGAGGTTATGCTGCCATTAATATATTTAGTTTGATTTAGTTTTTTTGAGTCACATTTTTCCTTATTTAAGGATTTTTTTTTTGAGTTTTTAATGGAGAGCACTGTAAATAAAACTGCATCTCTTGAACTTGGAAAAATGCTGTCTGTGTCTGCTTGACTACTACCTTCCTTGATCCTTGTGCCCGACTACTTTAGACTGTGATAATAAACGAGATAAATGACTACACACAAATCAACATCATGGTCCAATGACGAGGTGCGGACTGTTCTGTGCTTGGTGGCTGACAAGAGAATCCAGAGGGAGCTAGACGGAGCAACCCGATATGAAAAAGTATACCAAAAGGTCTCCGAGCTGACGGCCGCTCATGGGTACCACTGGACATTAAACGCTTATTACCAGACTATCAAGGACCACAATCGCCAAAGTGGGTCTAACAGAAAAGGCTGGAAGTGGTTCAACCATTACAGGCACTGACTGGGGAACAATGGGAGGGAGAGTGGCCTCGAGTCGGCCATGGCATTGTTGGAAACTGTGATAGAGGATGGTGAATGTTTTGTGATTTTAAGCATCTTTCACGTTATTTATCCCAATTGGTGGCAAGCTCACTTTGAACAAACAAGGATATCTCCGTCGTCTCCTGTATGCAGAAAGTGAGCTAGCTAGTTAGCTACCTAGCTAGCCATCAATGCTAACGTCCATGCTTTGCTTGTATTTTGTGCTTGCTGTCTCTTAAGTATTTGCTTCTGACAGCAAAACGTCAGTATGTCAACAACATAACTGGTTGCCTTGCTATAATGAGCCCACCCACTTTGAGGCGGTACTCAGTTGCAATGGAAAACGACCAAAACCATGTCGGGGTGAGTAGTCGCGTAGTAGGTGCTAGTGGTAAAGGGCCATTTGTCTCCTCCTTCACGTTTCCTGGTTCTCGTTGCTGCTCTGCTCTGCCTGTTCACAGCGGCACAACTTCCAAGGCGAGTCAGTTAAATGGTCCAAATTTAAAAGAATATTGCGGGACTTCCGGTCTGGATGCCATGGTGATAGCAACCTAACGGTGAAACTCCCAGACTCAATCCAAGGAAAACCTCCTCAGAATCAGACCTAACGGATTTTTGGAAGATTAAAATTCAAAAGACAATAACACCATGCCTAACCAAAAGCAGAGGAAACTGACATTCCCCAGATCAGGACGCACAGCAGCTGCGGAATCGGAACCAGAAGACCTCCGTTCAGAAGACGAGTGCCTGGGCCTAGCTAACAAAAGGATTAGCTTGAAATCGCTATTTGACGAATTACGACGATTTCGGGCCGAATTTCTTGAATTCAGAGAGGATCTAAAAAAGGCGAACAGCAGAATGGACCAGGCCGAAAACCGAATCTTGGAAGCTGAAGACAGAATAAAAGTGCTTGAAGATTCTGTACTGGATTTACACAGAAAACAGTCAAGGCTGGAGGCTAAGCTAGCCGACCAAGAAGGAAGACAGAGACGGGACAACATCAGAATTCACGGTCTGAAAGAAGGAGCTGAAGATGGTTTCAACACAGTGGCAGAATGCGTGGAATCCTTATTGAGAGAGAAGTTGGATATTCCACAATCCACCGATTTGAAGATAGAAAAGGCACATCGCACATTAGCCGCAAAGCCAGCCCCGGAAGCGCCCCCACGTTCAGTGTTGGTAAGATTCTCCGACTTCAAAATAAAACAAGAAGTTGTAAGACGGGCTTGGCAGAAGAAAGGATTTATGCATCAAGAAAGAAAAGTCTTCGTGGAACACGATTACGCCCCTGAAGTTCTTAAAAAGCGACGGGAATATAACGACGCCAAAAAGGTTTTACGGGAAAAGAATCAACGCTTTCAGACGCCATTTCCGGCAAAGCTAAGGGTCTTTTACGGGGAAGAGTCATGTCTCTACAATTCAGCGGAAGAAGCAACAACTGACATGGCAAGAAGAGGACTCCCGGTAACGGTGTTTAAACCCACAGCGGATCTGAACGAGAAAATCAGAGCTCAAACGTGGTCCACTCAGAGACCTTCAAAATCCACGGGCCAGCAGCGGGAACACCCAGCCCCAGAGCTACAAAGATAAGCTTTCCAGTTCCAGAAAGGAATAGCAACCTTTTTTTTTTTTTTTTTTTTTTTTCTCTTTCTCTCTACAGTCACTCTGCACTTCCATCCCCCCTCCTACAAGGTAACAAACATTAAAGGAGATGCAGAATCAGCATGTGGTAAAACCTTTCATGGAGCAGTTTTAGCATTAGAAACAAATGTCTTCTTAATTTAAAGGGGAAAAAAAAAAATCATGTTAAAATAGAAATGTAACAATGACCCACATGTTCTCCCCACACTAACAAATACTGTATTAGAGTGAATGTTTGCTGTGATGGGGATGGGAGGGTGCACACAAGCTCATAGAGTATAGGCACAAAAAAAAAAAAAAATCATTACAAATTCGGATTGGGATCTGAAATTCACGTTAAAAACATGGGACAACCTACAGGGGTAAGAGAAGGCCCTCAGCACGTAACAGAGTTTGAGGAATTTCCCTCAGAGCCCATACTCCATCAGGGCTCTTACAGGGTCTTTAAAGAGACCCCAGCTCAGGAAGTTTTTTTGACAGTTTTTTGTTTTAAAGTTTCGTTCATTGGACTTCCGGGAAGATGGCGGAGAGACATAACGCTTAAACAGAGAGCTCTCCCTAGCCGGATTAAAAATCATCGGTAAATGGCCAACTCGACATAAGCGGATCAATAAACTAAGGGATGAAAACACGAAGGAGCCGGGCACAAGGACAAAAGCAGAGTAAAATTAAAGAATTCCTCTTCAACAACGCAGGAGAAACTGCTGAACACAGGGCCCAAAAAAACGAGGTGACCGCAGCAGAGAAAATGGAAGACACAAAACTCGATACCATGAACGCTGGCATCGCCAGTTTGGGTAAAGAGTTGAGAGACTTCAAACGGCAGCTACAACAGGATTTAGCGGCTCTTAAGGAGGAGCTGAAAAAAGAGATTAAGGAAGAAATTATGGGCCTCCGAAGAGAAATGGAGCGCAAGCTAGCAGAAAACATGGAGGAGCTGCGCTCCCAGCGGGCGTGTATGACAGAAGCGCAGGCCCGAATATCAGAGCTGGAAGATTGGAATAGCGAGGCAAGCGAACAGCTGCAGACCCTGACGGCACAAATGCAGAGGATGCAGGAGAAAGTAACCGACTTGGAGAGCAGGTCCAGACGGGGCAATATACGCATCTTCGGGATCCCGGAGGGCATTGAAGGCAACTCGATGACGAAATTCATGGATCAGTTCTTAAAAAAAGAGCTGGAACTGCCCAGCGAAGCGGATCTGCAGATTCAACGAGCGCACAGAGCCTCGGCACAGAACCCGAACCCACGCTCTACACCCAGGTCAGTTGTGGTAAACTTTCTGAAATATGATGTAAAGGAAAGAATCCTGACACGAGCGTGGAAAAAAAAGATACGAATCGGCGACAAGCAGATATTCTTTGATCATGACTACCCGGCGGAAATTGTGCAGCAGCGGAAGAAATATGCCAACATTAAAAAAACGCTGAAAGAAAAAAAAATTAGATTCCAAACGCCGCTAACGAAGATGAGGATTCATTGGGAGAACGGCGTAAGAACCTACAACACAGCCAGAGAGGCAGCGCAGGACATGATGGAGCGGGGCCTTGAGGTGAGCGTGCCGGAGGAAACGGTAGGAGCAGCGGAGGCCCTGAACGCATCACGACAGACGGAGTGGAGGCGAGTGAATGGCAAAAGACGGGGGGAGACGTGGCGCAGCGGACCCAGGAAAGACTACAAGGCTTTCAACTGAAAGCCTAGATTATAACAAAGATTAAGAAAGACACAGAAGAAATGAAGGCCAAGAAGACAAGGTAAAAGAGAAACAGACGGCTAGGAGAGGTTTAAGTGATATTTGTTGGACATTTCTAGACTAATGACTATTTCTTGGATAGTAAATACAGGTCTAGGGAGGGCCCTACACTCGGTGAGGACAATCCCTCCACCCACCAACAGGGACCAGTGGGCAGAAGAAAGGCCCAAAGTACGGAGGTCGAGATTTTTTAATGTGTTTTTATATAAATATGTGTTATTTTTGTTGTTAAAGGGGCTAGGAGCACAAGTTAAAAAAATGGAAAAACATGATTATGGGTAAAAATCTTAAGATAATAACACTAAACGTGAATGGTCTGAACTCACCTGTTAAAAGGGAAAGAATAATAAGAAAATTCAAGAAAGAAAAAGCCGAAATTATATTTATGCAAGAGACACATTTGAGCAA
Organism: Pholidichthys leucotaenia; assembly: GCA_020510985.1. Taxonomy (NCBI): domain Eukaryota; kingdom Metazoa; phylum Chordata; class Actinopteri; order Cichliformes; family Pholidichthyidae; genus Pholidichthys; species Pholidichthys leucotaenia. The sequence continues at coordinate 283,200,034 of CM035847.1, read as the reverse complement.
GACAGAACATGTGAAACTAAAGAGATTTGGCTATAAGAACTCCTACTACAGTTCATTTAAGGGAGGAACTAAAAGGGGGGTTATGATACTAATCTCAAATAAAATACAATTTGAATGTGAACAGGAAATCCAGGATAAAGAAGGCAGGTATGTAATAATAAAGGGAAGAATAGATGGTATGCAGATTACATTAGTGAACATCTATGCCCCACCAGAAAGTGACAAGGGTTTTTTTCAACATCTGTTTGATCTCATAGCAACACACAGTGAAGGAGTCCTAATTTGTGGAGGAGACTTAAATGCTGTCATGGATCATGAAATTGATACAACAAGTGTTAAGAAGACAAAAAAATATGTAACAAAATTCATAAGAACCTCACTGGCAGAAATGGGTATGGTAGACATTTGGAGGGACCTGCACCCACTCGAAAAAGACTATACACATTATTCAGCAGTCCATAAAGTACACTCTAGAATAGATTACTTCCTTATGAATGAAGATGACAGACACAGGGTGAGAAATTGTTGGATTGGAGGGGCAGAAATGTCAGATCATAATCCTATATACATGGAAATAAATTTAAACAATAGAAAACGACAAACAACATGGAAACTTAATGTAGGACTGTTAAATGATGATAAAATGAAAGAAAGAATAAAAGTAAACATAAATGAATATATCCAAGAGAATGACAATGAAGAAGTGGACCCAACAATACTATGGGATGCACTAAAAGCCGTGTTAAGAGGTAAATTAATTGTTGAAACAGGAAAAGCAAATAAGACTAAACTGGAAGCATATGAACAAAGATGTGAGAGACTGAGGGAATTAGAACATAAACATCAAAGCACAAATGACCCAAAAATATATCAAGAAATTAAAGAAGAAAAAATAAAGATAAAAGAAACACAAATGGATGAAATTGAAAGGAAAAATAGATATCTAAAGCAAAAATATTATGAAACGGGACCAAAAGCCACAAAACTGCTGGCAAAACGGTTAAGAAAACAACAAACAATGAATAATGTATATAAGATTAAAGACCCCACCACAAATAAAACCACAGTTAACCCAGAAAACATAAAAGAAATATTCCATAATTTCTACCAAGAACTATACTCGCAACCTGAAGAAACAAATGCTAAAGATATTAAAAAATTTCTATGCACATTGGACTTGCCATCAATAGGAAATCAACAAAATGAAAAGCTAACAGCAGAAATAACAACACAAGAGATTAGAGATGTGATTAAGTCACTTAAAAATGGTAAATCACCAGGTAGTGATGGATACCCATCTGAGTTTTATAAACTGTTTATAGAAGAACTCACGCCACAGCTTCTAAAGTCATTTAATTGGACGTTGAACAACAACAAAATACCTCCATCATGGAACGAAGCCATTATTTCAGTCATTTTAAAGCCAGGGAAAGATAGAGAACAATGCGGAAACTATAGGCCAATCTCTTTATTAAATGTGGATTATAAAATATATACAACAATTATATGTAAACGAATAAAGACATTCTTGACGGAATTGATAGAAGATGATCAAACTGGTTTCATAGAGGGACGCCAAACACATGACAATATCAGGAGAACAATACATATAATTAATCAAATACATAAAGAAAAGAAAAGCGCAGTAATAATGAGTTTAGACGCAGAAAAAGCATTTGACAGGGTTAACTGGAAATTCCTATATAGTGTGCTGGAACGCTTTGGATTTAACGAAAAATCAGTACAATGCATAAGGACGCTGTATCAAGAACCTGTGGCAAGAATCAAGATAAACGGTAGCTTAACAGACAAAGTAAATATACAAAGATCAACTAGGCAGGGATGCTGCTTATCGCCCACCTTGTTTGCTCTGTTCATAGAGCCACTGGCTCAAGCGATACGACAAAATAAGAAATTAAAAGGTGTAACAATAAAGGGGGCGGAACACAAGATTGGGCTATTTGCAGACGATATTATAGTTTACCTTGAACAACCAGATGAATCAATAATGGAAATGATGAACTTGATAGAAAATTTTGGAAAATTATCAGGATACAAGATAAACATAACAAAAACACAAATACTGACATTCCACTATAACCCTCTAAACCAGATAACTGATAAGATCAAACTAAACTGGAAACAAAAAGAAATAAAATACCTTGGAGTGAACATACCTAAAGATCTAAGCAAAATCTATAAAGCAAACTATGATAGGTTGGAACAAGAAATAAAAAAAGATATTGATAGATGGTCAATCTTAAATATGGATCTGAATTCAAAAATTGAGACAGTCAAAATCAGCATACAACCTAGATTACTTTACCTCTTCCAGGCTATACCAACAGAGATTCCAGATGCCCAATTCTCAAAGTGGGACAGGATGATATCGAGATTTGTTTGGGGAGGTAAAAAACCAAGAGTGAAATATAAAACTCTCCAGTTACCAAAAGAGAAAGGAGGCATGGGCCTACCGAGTCTAAAGGAATATTACTACTCAGCACAAATAAGATATATCATATGTTGGTGCGACGAGGGATATGAGGCAAAATGGAAAGAAATGGAAAAGGAAATTGAGGGACTCCCAGTACAAAGCATAATAGGAGATAAAGATGCATATAAGCAAATCAAACAAATAGACCCAATCACTAAATTTACTTTAGAACTGTGGTATAAAATAGTACAAAAGTATAATATAAAGGAAGACATAAAACTATTGAAATGGGTAGCATTTGACAGTCAGTTTGAACCGGCAAAACAAGATAGGGGATACAAAAATCTGGTGAACAAGGGAATCACAGCATGGGGCAATATCAGAAAAAAAGATCTCGGGAGCTTTGTAAACATCAGGAGAAAATTTAAACTAGAAAGATCGGAATTCTTCAGATATCTGCAGATGAGAGACTATTATATGAAGAAGATTAGGCATAACCTCCAAACAGATGTGAGCGAGATTATACAATTCATTTTAAGCTCATATACAGGAAATAAAATAAGAATTATTTCAAAGCTATATCAGAAACTTATGGCAAACAATCATTCAAGTAACTATATAAAGGAGAAATGGGAGAAAGAGCTCAATTTAAACATAACAGAAGAAAGCTGGCAGGAAATATGGAAAACACAACACACGTCAACAAATTCAAGAACATGGAGGGAATTTGGATGGAAAAACCTGATTCGCTTTTTCATTACACCACAGATTCAAGGAAAGTATACAAATACCCAATCTATATGCTGGAGGGGATGTGGGGCTCAAAATGCAGACCACTCGCATATGTTTTGGAAATGCTGCAAAATCTCATCATTCTGGAAATCTATACATGTGACAATACAGAGGATATTAGGATATAATATACCAATGAACTGTAACTTGATGTACCTATGTGATCTTAAAAGAGACAATGTTATACAGGCTGAGGACAGATATCTAGTTAAAATCTTGTTGATTGCATGTAAAAAAACAATCACAAAAAAATGGCGATCAGAAGTTCTTCCTGACCAAGAGCAATGGACTGACATTATTGAGGACATACGTATGATGGAAAAACTAACATATCGACAAAGAATGCAAGAAGGACTATGGGAAAAAAAATGGCGGAAATGGACACACTACAAAGTGCAACAACGAGACAGATATTGAAAGAATAACCAAAGACGCTGGAAAAACCAGAAGAATTAAGAGATGGAAACTAAAAACTTGATGCTCCAACATTTGTCCCCCCCCCCTTTTTTTTTTTTCTCCTTTTTCTTTTTTACTCTAGCCCCTTTGTTTTTTTTAAATGTAGACTGTGATCTGAATGCAATATATATAATGAAAAATGAATAAAAATCTTAAGTTACAAAAAAAGTTTCGTTCATTATGTACTTAATGTTTTTTATGTTCTTAATGATCTTTCAGTTTCTGAGTAGCAAAAAAGAGGGCCACCACACTGTTATACTAAATAAGAAAATACAATGGAGAAACAGGGTGTAACCAAAATAGCCTCATATAATGTAAAAGGGATCCTGAATCCAGTTAAAAGATCCAAGATTCTATGCAAAATGAAAAAAGACAAAGCAGAAATAGTATTTTTACAAGAAACCCACCTAACAGACGTGGAACACACTAAACTCAGTAGACAAGGGTTTAAAATGATCTCTTCATCTTCATATAAATCAGGGAGGAGGAGGGGAGTAGCGACATTGATATCAACCAAAATTACATTTGAAAAAAAATCAGAACACAAAGATAAAGAAGGGAGGTACAGTTTGGTAACTGGGCGGCTAGAGGGAGAAGATATTACCCTGCTGAATGTATATGCACCACCAGGGGCTAAATGGAAATTTTATAAAAATGTATTCGACCTAATGATAACTAAAGCCCAAGGTTTAGTGATATGTGGTGGAGACTTCAATCTAAGACTGAATCCATACTGGGATGCAACAGGTAATTCTTCACATCAAAATAACACCCAAAATAGGAATACTCGGATGCTACTAAAAGAAATGGGAATCTGTGACGTATGGAGGGAATTCAACCCCAATGTAAAAGATTATACTTTTTATTCAACGCCACATTCATCTTACTCAAGGATTGATTACTTTTTTATGTTTAATAGAGACATTGGAAGAGTAAAAACATGTAAAATAGGACTGATGGATCTCTCCGACCACAGTCCGATCTATATGGATTTAAACATCCAAAAATACACAAATAATACATTTTCCTGGAGGTTGAATTCAAGTGTCCTCAAAGGGCCACTGAAAGATGAATTGGAATCAGATATTCTCAGATATTTGGAAGAAAACGATAATGGAGAAGTATCCCCTTTAATACTGTGGGATGCGTGCAAAGCTGTAATAAGGGGAAAAATTATTGCAAAACTGGCAACCCAAAAGAAACTGAGACAAGAAAAACTAATCACACTAGAGTCAGAGCTCAAGAACCTAGAAAAAGAACACAAAGATAACACTCATTCTAATGGCTCGCTCAAGATCAAAGAAATTAAAAATCAAATAAATGAGATCTACACAATAGAAATCCAGAAGAAACTTACATTTCTGAAACAAAAACACTATGAAGCAGGCAGTAAATCGGCAAAATTACAAGCCTATAAATTGAGGAAACAACAAACGGAAAGAGCAATCTACAAAATCAGAGACCCAGTGTGAAAGGAAATAAAATTCAGAATTCAGGATATTCTTAAAAGCTTCGAGAATTACTACAAGAACTTATATTCCCACAAAAAACATAAAAACGCATCCGAGACATTCCTAAACACATTAAACCTTCCCCAACTTACGGAATCACAAAATAAAACCCTACTGTCAGAAATACAACCTAAAGAATTGGAAAAAGCAATTATGAAACTTAAAGCTAACAAATCCCCAGGAGCAGATGGCTATACAGCAGAATGGTACAAAACCTTTAAACAGCAACTATCTCCTCTCCTCCTGAAAACATTTAACTACGTCCTCCACACAGGGGAAATCCCCCCCTCCTGGAGAGAAGGGGTCATTGCAGTCATACCTAAACCTGAAAAGGATAAACTAGAATGCTCCAACTACAGACCAATCAGTGTATTAAATCAGGACTATAAGCTTTTTACCACTATCCTTGCCAAAAGGTTAGAAAACATACTGACAGACTTAATTCACTTAGACCAAACAGGTTTTATAAGACAAAGACAGACACAAGACAACATTCGACGCACTTTACACATAATTCATCATATAAAAAAATATAACTTAAATGCAGTCATATTGGGATTAGATGCTGAAAAAGCATTCGATTCGGTTGACTGGTCTTTCCTCTATAAAATCTTATCCAGTTTCAATTTTCATAACAACTTCATTAGAACTATACAGGCATTATATAAAAAACCAACAGCTAAAATAAGGATTAACGGTAATTTATCATCATCTTTTGAGCTGGAAAGAGGATGTCGTCAAGGCTGCCCCCTGTCTCCACTGCTCTTTGCAATCTTCATAGAACCTCTGAGCCAATGGATAAGACAAAATCAAGAAATTCAAGGTATTACACTTGGTCAGAAAGAACATAAAATAGCACTCTTTGCTGATGACATTTTAATATACCTAGGGCAGCCAGACATTTCTCTACCAGAACTAATCTCAGTTTTTTCAGACTATGGAGATTTATCAGGGTACAAATTAAACATGCATAAAACCCAAGTTTTAACATTCAACTATGACCCAAATCATTTTTCACTAAATGAACTCAAAACTAACTGGGAGTTGGAATCTATGAAATATCTGGGGGTCAATATCCCGAAACAACTCGACAAAATTATAACACTAAACTATGATCCACTGGTAACAAAAATAAAATCTGACCTAGCAAGATGGAATATGATACCATTCTTAGGTACCGCACAAAGAATTGAAGCAGTCAAAATGAATATACTTCCACGTCTTCTATACCTTTTCCAAACAATACCGGTAGAACCTCCCAAAAAAACATGGCAGGAACTGGACAGAAGGATCTCAAGATTCATATGGCAGGGTAAGAGACCTAGAATCAGATATAGAACCCTACAGCTAAACAAAGACAAAGGTGGGCTTGCACTGCCAAATATCAGGGACTATTTTATAGCTGCACAAATTAAAACTTTAGTAGAGATAAGTAACCCAGTCTACACTGCACAATGGAAGGAGATGGAATGCCAAATAACAAGTGACATCCCCCTACAGGCGATAATAGGGAACAATGCCTTAACTAAACTCCTGAATAACACTAACCCGTGGATAGAGACCCCGCTAAAAATTTGGTTTAAGATAGTCAGACAGAATCAAGCTAAAGAGCCCTATCGACTTCTGCAATGGATTGCCTATGATCAAGACTTTACCCCCAATAAAACAGACACTAGATTTAAAGAGTGGAAAGAGAAAGGGCTGATAAAATATTACGATTTTTTTAAGGGGCAAACTTTAAGAAGTTTTGAAGATTTGAAAAAACAAGGTCTAATAAATCAAGATCTTTACAGGTTCTTTCAGCTTAGACACCACATAAACAATATACTTAAAAAGGAGGATTTGGAAAGGGCCCAGTCAGGTGTTCTGAAGGTCTTCTTAATGGCATATAAAGGGATCCCAGGGATCAGATACATTTCTAAAATATACCAAGGTCTTCAAGACTTAAAAGGAGACAACACATCGTATATAAAAGAGAGATGGGAAAAAGAGGGGAATTTCACTTTACAATTGGAAATATGGGAAAAGCTAAATAAACAGCAATGGAAAAATACCTCATCCCTGCAGTGGAGAGAATTTGGATGAAAAAACTTGGTAAGATTTTTCAGAACACCTGCACAAAACAAATTTACCCATAAGGGGTTGAACTGTTGGCGCTTGTGTGGTGAAAAGACTGCAAATCATTTTCATGTGTTTTGGTCATGCCCAGTTATCCACCAATATTGGTCCAACGTACAGACAATATTGGGGAAAATATTCAAAATAACAGTTCCCTTTTCTTTTGTAACTTTGTATTTGGGTTTATTACCGGACTCACTGGAAAGACGAGGAGATAAATACTTATTCAATGTTTTAATATTGGCAAGTAAAAAAGCCCTAACTAAAAAATGGATGCTGAAGGACTGTCCTACACCTGAAGATTGGATTAACGTGATTCAAAACATTTACTCGATGGAAAAGTTGACATTCGCACTGAGACAGGACATGGATGGGTTCATAATCTTTTGGCAACCCTGGATCGCATATGTGTCTTCCATTAGAACTAATCTTTGACAAATACCATTTCAATAATGGTCCCGCTCTTTGTTCCAAGGCTACTCAGTTGCTCTTTTACTTTTAATTACTTAATTTTCTGTTTGTTTGTTTTCTGCTGTTCTGTTTGTTTGTTTATTCGTTTGTTTGTTTGTTTTTTATTTAATTCTCCTTAACTTCACTTTTTCTTTCACTTTAAAAAAAAGGGGGGGTTGTTGTAATAACTATCTTACCAATGTTGTCAAATAGCAAAAAATAAGGGAACATGTGATGAAAATGTAAACAATGCAATGCTGTAATGACCTGTATACCCTTTACAAAAACTTAAATAAAAAAAAAAAAAAAAAAAAAAAAAAAAAAAAAAGAATATTGCGGAAGTAAGCACATACAGTAATGCACAGAGCTACCGGAGGACTGGACCCCCCCCCCCCCCACTGTAACTTTCACTATTTACAGTAGTTGTGTGGCCTAGGGTCAGTGAAACAAAGATAGGTGCCGCCCCATACACCACACGGGGTCCCATATGCTGTGAAAGGGATTAACTTAATTTAAGCACATACAGGACATTTTGTGGCTCGTCATAACCCCAGTAACTACCCAGATTGTCAAATAACGGCTGCGATGGTGGTCACATACACCGTTTTCGCCGACTTCTTCTCTTTTTCTCTGTGCAAAGATCCTATGAAAAGGTGCTTTTTCTGAACATTTATTCGCTCCAACTCGATCACAATCTGCTCGTCTGTTGCCATTTCATAAACAAAAAAAAAAATGGCGAATACAAATCACTACACATTGGCTGAAAACCGTTTTGACAACGAAACAACAAATTTCACCCAACACACAAGAAAAAACTGCCAATCACTACGTCAGTGACGGACGCCGGTAATGGCATCAACATGATGTGTGTGCATAAATCCCACTTTACTCGGACATAGTGAGCTGTCTGCAGCATCTGAAACAAACCGCATAGCTGTCATACACAGGAAGAAACACTAAACAAAAAAACAAAAACAAAACAAAAAAAACACACTTATTCCCCAAACTATCTGGTCCTCAAAAAACTCGAGCACATGTACACACAAAACTCTGCATTGGTGTGCTGTAATGGATCTAAGGCAGCAGCTGTGCTTCTGTAATTCTCTAATGTGTTGGCAAGGAACACGGTGGCTGTGCTCAGAATGTTCACTCACTCCCTCCCTACTCGCTATATAGTGAATTTAGATGTAGTAGTGGACTATACAGTAAACTCAATATAACAAAATTAGTAGCTTTCGGACACTACTGGGCTTGTTTTTGTGTCATGGTTAATGATGTCATCACATGAGATAGTAAAACGTAATGGACTAACAGTGGTAAAAAAAAAATCGATACCTGCATGTAATTTGTAGTAAATATGTATTAAATCAAATCATTCTTGCGGAATTAATAAATATAAATACCTTAAGGTAGTTTATTTTGTGATGTGAAGCTCTCCTCTTACTGTTCCGTTGGCTGCACATAGCATTATGGGATATATTGGCTAATGTAGTGACCATCTGTTGTACACTACTTTTCAAAATGCACTGTGGGATTTTGAGTGTACTATATAGTGAATGAAATTTTCAGTTAAGATTTCGAACAGCACTACAAAATGGCTGATTCACTATATAGCACACTACATGGGGAAGGAGTGAGCATTTCAAACACAGCATGTCTGTGATTCTTACCCAGGTGTCTCAGAGGCAAAAACAAGAGTTAACTGCCTGTTTAAATATTTATGGAGCTGTCTGCATGTTTAGGGGAAAAAAAGATTGCAAGAAAAATACAAATTACATGCTTATTTCTCTTTTGCCTTTCTAGTAATCAAATACTGTAGTCTCAGAAAATAGCAACTATCACAAAACTCGACGCTACACACAAAAACACCAGACTAAGCTCAACAACTCAGTAAATCATTCCTGACAACTTCAGCATCACACTTCAGATGCTAAAGTGCTATCCTGATAAGACTGGTTAAATTCATATTATATATACATATAAAAACAGTGCATCTGGAGTAGTATTCACAGCACTTTCCTTTTTCCATATTTTGTTATGTTACAGCCTTATTCCAAAATGGATTAAAGTCATTTTTTTCCTCAAAACTCTACACACAACATCCCATAATGACAAATGTGATAAGTCTGAGATTTTTACAGATTTATTAAAAATAAAAAACTAAGAAATCACATGTACATAAGTATTCACAACCTTTGCCATGAAGCTCAAAATTGAGCTCTGGTGCATCCAGTTTCCACTGATCATCCTTGAGATGTTTCTACAGCTTAATTGGAGTCCAACTGTGGTAAATTCAGTTAATTGGACATGGTTTGGAAAGGCACACACCTGTCTATATAAGGTCCCACAGTTGACAGTGCATGTCAGAGCACAAACCAAGCATGAAGTCAAAGGAATTGTCTATAGACCTCCAAGACAGGACTGTCTCGAGGCACAAATCTGGAGAAGGGTACAGAAAAATTTCTGCTGCTTTGAAGGTCTCAATGAACACAGTGGCCTCAATCCTGTACAATGTACAGAGACATCCTGGATGAAAACCTTGGGCTGCATGGTGGCGCAGTGGTTTAGCACTGCGGCAGCACAGTTTACTCTCGGCCGGGGGATCGCGGGGATCATGAGATCGTGGGTTCGATCCCAGCCCCCGACCAACAGTGAGCTGTGTGGAGTTTGCATGTTCTCCCCGTGTTGCGTGGGTTTACTCCGGGATTTCTCCGGTTTCCTCCCGCATACCAAAAACATGTAGGTTTAGGGCGCTCGCGCACGCAGCAACCGGCAACCGGTGGCTTGTCACCAGACTGCAAACCAAATCTACCTACGGGTACAAATAAGTAACAAAAAAAAAAAAAAACCTGCTCCACAGCACTCTTGACCTCATACTGGGGTGACGATTCATCTTTCAGCAGGACAACAATCTGAAACATGCAGCCAAGATATCAAAGGAGTGGCTTCAGGACAACTCTGAATGTCCTTGAGTGGCCCAGCCAGAGCCCAGACTTGAACCCAACTGAACATCTCTGGAGAGATCTGAAAATGAAAATGGCTGTGCACCGTCGCTTCCCATCCAACCTGATGGAGCTTGAGAGGTGCTGCAAAGAGGAATGGGTGAAAATGCCCAAAGATAGGTGTACCAAGCTTGTGGCATCATATTCAGAAAGACTTGAGGCTGTAATTGCTGCTAAAGATGCATCAACAAAGTATTGAGTAAAGGCTGTGAATACTTACTGTATGTACATGTGATTTCTTAGTTTTTTATTTTTAATAAATTTGAAAAAAATCTAAAAAAAAACATTTTTCACATTGTCATTATGGGGTATTTTGTATAGAATTTTGAGGAAAAAATGAATATAATCCATTTTGGAATAAAGTTGTAACATAAAATGTGGAAAAAGTCAAGCGCTGTGAATACTTTCTGGATGCACTCTGTCTGTGTGTGTGTCTGTGTGTGCGCGCATGTATGTATGTGTATATACTGTATATACTGTATATATATATATATATATATATATATATATATATATATATATATACAGTATATATACTGTATATATATATATTAGTGGGCAGCACGGTGGCGCAGTGGTTAGCACTATATCAGCACAGCAAGAAGGTCACGGGATTGATTCCATCCCTTACCATCATGAGTTCGATCCCACCCCCAGACCATCGATGACCCTTTTGTGTGGAGTTTGCATGTTCTCCCTGCATCTGCGTGGGCTTACTCCGGTTTACTCCCACAGGCCAAAGACATGCAGCTTAGGTTAATTGGCATCAACTGGGGATTCTAAATTGTCCTTAGGTATGAAAGTGAGAGTCAATGGTTGTCTGTCTCTGTGTTGGCCCTTCGATGGACTGGCGATCTGTCCAGGGTGTACCCTGCCTCTCGCCCAAAGATGCTGGGAGTCATGAAAATAACCCAAGAAACATTGTGGCATTTTCGAGCAAATGACCAACTTTGGACTAAACTAATTACTGAATTACTAAATTTCCCCCAATGTTTCACCATTTCATAGGGGCCAAAGCATTTTGTTAAATCTAATAAGGGAAATTCTGAACCATAAAAGGTTTGCCAAATGAAAAATGACAGTTGACTCTCCGTTTGGGGAATTTACTGTCTATCTTTAGTGGCATACAACAAAAAAGGCAGTTTTACAACTGGTTTGGTTTGGTCTATTTCTAGAGTGCCACTAATGTATTTTATAGCTTCCTGTAGGGGAAATACAGTCGTGAACTACCAATCCTTCAGTAGTTTAACCACAGATGTCTTGTGAATTCACCACGCAAAAAGTAACACAAACAGAGAGGGGGGATAGTTTTAGGGGTTAAGTTTGTAGAGACAGAAATTGGGTGGTTGGGGGCACGGCTGGGCAGAAGTGGTGGTCAGAATTGATGCGAGACCTTGGAGTTATCAGCCTTGCTTGGAGGCCCGTTGAATAAAGATCAACTATCTGGGATGTGGTATAAATCACCAGAAAGGAAACGGTCATGAGTGGGGAGCAATAGGAAAAGATGGGAAAAGGTATTTGAGCTACATGGAGGAAATGCACATAGTGTATCACAGAGGATGTTACAAGTGTGTGGGTTAGATCGGGTAAAGAATGAGTGCTCTTCAACTGCTGACATAATCTATGTGTTTCACCTTTAATGGAAATCATAACTATTGATTGCTGAGGCCACACTCGCTCAGCATAACATACACCAGTGTATGTTCTACGCAATTTATCTCTGTACATTTACAGCAATGCACAGCCTCTCCGTTTATGTGTCTGCAATCAACTTCCTCCCTAGGCAACTGAGAGAGAGCAGTGGCAGATAAGTGGTATCGATGTAGCACTGAGATGATAAATCACACACCAGAAAATTGGACAGCGGATAGTAAACTGGACAGATGATGAACCATTAATTAATGAGTCAAAAGCAGAGGTCTTATTGGTAGTGATTTTGGATACACACTGTCGTTGCAATTCATCATTTTCACAGATCCACACAAATTTATCTTAATTACATGGATATAAAACCTAATAAATCTACAGTATGTATAAGAACAGTGGCAATTTGAAAAGCAAATATGAAAAATGAGGGCCCCCATTTAGATGTGATGCATTTCTATTGAATGATATCGGGAAAAGAAGTCACAACTTCACAAGGTGGAGGAAAAAAAAAGTCTCAAATATACGAGCGTGTGGAAGTCACAAATTTGAAGTAGTTTTACACCAAACCTGTTTGGTCTCGACTTTTGACTTTGATTTGGACCAAAATTTTAGGTGTGAAACCTCCCTGAACCACGGTCCGGACCAAAGGGGTGAAATTTGGTGTGGTCTCGGTCTGGATCAAACTGAACCTTGGCCCTGGTTTGTTTAGAGCAGGGGTGCTCATTACGTCGATCGCGGTCTACTGGTCGATCGCGGAGGTAGTACTGGTCGATCGCAGTTTGTACGACTGTTGACTGATTTCTGTACCTTTATCTTGTTCTCAATAAAGTTTGGAAAAAAAAACAAAACAAAAACTGGTCGATCGCAGCGTGACATTAAAAAAATATTTGTCAGCCTATCAAACATCCCGTCACTTGATTGACATACAGGGCAACCATTCAGATGACAACTGAATTTTGACCTTTAGGTCACCGCTCATGCGTAAACAACGGCGCTAAGCGCAGCAAAACTTACAAGCTAGTCAGCGAATTACCTCAGATTTTAAGCCCTTGCTAAAACATATGGTGATCAAAATGAGTGAGAAAGCTGGACCAAGTAAGAAGGCAAAAACATATCACTTTCATACAGAATGGGAGGTGGACTTTTTTTTTCACGATGTCATTTTCGAAGTCGTTTCAAATGTGGAGCGGCATTTTCGGACTGTTCATGGAAAATACGACATCGACTTTCCGCCGAAAAGCCAGCTGAGAAAGAGAAAGGTGGAGGAACTAAAATCCCAGTTGTCCGGACAGCAGTCATTTTTCACTCAACAAACTTCAAAAGCGAAAGCCGCCACCGAAGCATCGTTCCGGGTGAGTCACGCCATCGTTAAAAACAATAAGTCCTTCCAAGACGGAGAGATGGTAAAAGAAGCATTCGTTGAAGCAGCTGACTCATTTTAATTTTAAATTAATTAAAATTAAAATGATTAATTAATTTAATTTAACTAAAATTTAAAAAAATTAATTTAATTTTAATTTTAATTATATGTTTTGCATTTTTGTAGTGGGTAGATCATTTTGACTTGGTTGTTTTATAAGTAGCTCGCATGCTGAAAAAGTGTGAGCACCCCTGGTTTAGAGTCTGTAGTTAAGGGAGATATGAGGGAAAATGAGCTGTGGTAGCAATTAGAGAGGAAATATTGCTGTTAGCAGCATAAATGGTCACTTGAAAAAAAAAATTAATGTAGAAACTTACCAGATATTTTTGGAGAGGATGTAACAGAATTTTTGAACAACACAAATGTCATCCTGACAACAAGACGTTAGCTGCAGGGGTTTAAGAAAAAAAATCCTGAGCCTAAACTTTTTTCTGGGGGCAGGGTCACGGGGTGTACGCGTGCACAGATATATACATATACAGTATATACATGCATACATATACATACATACAGTGGTGTGAAAAAGTGTTTGCCCCCTTCCTGATTCCTCATTTTTTGTATGTTTGCCACACTTAAATGTTTCAGATCATCAAACAAATTTAAATATTAGACAAAGATAACACAAGTAAACACAAAATGCAGTTTTTAAATGAAGGTGTTTATTATTAAGGACAAAAAAATCCAAACAACATGGCCCAGTGTGAAAAAGTGATTGCCCCCTTGTTAAAACATTAACTGTGGTTTATCACTCTCACTATCTGATCAGGAGAGCGCCACTGATCTCTAGAAAAACTGAATGGATCGTTGGCCGCCAGAAGTGAAGCCACTTGGCCACCATATTAGTACTGAGTGTTTTGGGACCAACTAAGCTGGTAGAGCATCCGCCCCACAACCGGGAGGTCATGCGTTCAAGTCGCAGCCGGGTCATACCAAAGACCATTTATAAAAAAACAAAAAACAAAAACAAAAAAAAAAGGTACTTCCCACCTTCTAGTTTGGTGCTCAGCATAATAGAATGAGAGAAGGAAAAGTTGTTTGTGGCGGCGCCTTGCATGGCAGCGAGCCCTCTGATTCTAGATGTGATTAACATTGTAGATAGGAGAAATGTAATTTTGTTCTACTGTACATGATTGGCTGTGTGAATTGAATGACAAAGTTGGATTCTTCTTCTTGACCTGTACCTTTGACCTTGTAATCCTAAAGCCATAGTCAAAAGTCAGGGTCAGAGGGTGAAGATGTGCAGAAAGTCTGGTGACTGCAGCTTTATTCATTCTGTAGTAATAGGGCATAGGGAATGCTAACCATGACCTTTGACCTTTTGACCCCAAACCCATAGTAAGACGGCAGGATCTCCGGGTGAACCTTTGTACCCAGTTTGTTGACTCTAGCTTTACTCTTATAGTTATGGCATAGGGAAAGCTAACCGTGACCTTTGACCTTTTGACCCCAAACCCATAGTTGTGGGTCAAGGTCCCAAGGTGAACGTGTGCACCAAGTTTGGTGACCCTAGCTTTACTCGCTCTATAGTAATGGGGCATAGGGGATGTCCTTGCAAAGGAAGGCTGTAACATAAAATGTGGAAAAAGTGAAGCGCTATCAATACTTTCCAGATGCACTGTGGGCTACACTTCTGTATTCCACTTTCAAACACAGCCTACATTTGGGCTTGTAAAGCTTGATTGGGCTACCTGTTTCAGACAGGAATACTTGCTTTCTACAGGCAAGCACTAGTTTACAAGGAGCAGAAGTTGAAAATTTATGAGACTTGTGGGGGTAAAAGGCTGGAAATAAGTCAAAAATTAGATGGGAAAAAGTTGCAAATTTATAAGTGTGGGGGAGGCGATCATGTTCCAAATTTACAAGAGCCATAAATAAACTTATGAAATGGGAGATAATATTGGAGATTTAGGTTGTATTCACACCAGGATAGTCCAGGGGTGTCGGTTCGACTCGGCGGGGGATGGCGAGAATTTTCACACCTTCGATTGGTTCGGTTTGCATTCACACAGCACTTCACTCAAGTGGGCCAAACTGCTTGGACAACGTCACGCAGTTACAACAGCTGCTCGTTTGTGGCGCTGTAGTCAAAGTCACCACTGACCAGGAAGAAAAAAAATCTTGGCTTAGAATAGACATCCGGCTCATCGATTGCCCAGGACTGGTGTTATGCCGAGAATTGCTCGCTTGCTAAGAATTGGCACCAAAACTATAAAACTATAAAAATATAACACTACAGCCAGGCTTGTAACCATTTGTGCATTTTTAGAAGTACCCATTATACATTTTTAGAGGTAAAAATTGTTATTACCTCTAGTAAATTATCTTTAAATTATGTTTATTCCACCATGGGATGCAATTCTCAGCATAGCACTGTTCCCTTCAGCTGAAGTGTTTATGTGCCACAAACTAATAAAAATGAAAAGCTCTGCTGTCTGTAAAAACCTCCGTGCCGCCATCATGTCACTAAATATTTTAAAAACATCGGTATTCTTGTGTGTAGCCACAAGCAGCTGAGAAATCTGGTCCTCAGACCAAATGTCTGTCAGAGCCTGCATCTCCTCCTCACTCCTCCAAGTCCAAGAGACATTATTTTTAAACTTTTCTCCTCGGTTTTCTCCGGTAAAAGTATTTCTTGGATCCGTGCAGCTGTCTGTTATTTTCTACCCAAAAGGGAGGCTGAAGAACCAGGAGCTCTTCAGCTGAATCGGGATGTTGGATTTATTTTACCCACCGATTCCTGCCACGGAAACGCACATGGAGTTTTCAAGAGGGAGAACTTTTTCAGGTGAGTGCCAGCTTCGTCTGTCTGCCTCTCACCCAGACGGTGAATTCATGTCTTTTCATGCATTTACATTGAGTTATAATGTAATCGTGCTGCGCGAAAAATTCACCCGTTCACATTTGATGTGAAGGCACCTTTACAGTAAATGCCACTTTCTCTTCTCACTGTGTGTTGCCATGGTTACACAAACGCAGAGGAGCATGTCCGCCCTTTGGTCCGCTGGATACTCCGTTTGCATTCACACAGCAAGCAAAGCGCACCAGACTGCGTTTGCAAGCGAACCAAGACCCCCCCCTTTCAGAGGTACACATAACTGAAGCCTAACTACAACCTGAGATAAGTAGGCTACCTTTTAATCTGATTTCTATATCTGTGGGTTGTGTGTTGCTTTCAGAAATGGATTTGCTAAAAATAATATACAAACTGCTGTTTGGATCATAATTCTTAAAATTTTGCTTGATAATGTGTTTATCATCAAAACAACCAATTCAGTTCCAGTTTGAAAACATGCTTCATTAGAACATGATTATAAACAAAAAGCATCCTCTCATACATGCCAACATGATGTTTCTCCAGAAAACTCCCATAATTCAAAGTTGTCATATTGCTGATTACATGCAACCTACATACACAACCAACAGACCACAGATAATATTCACCCATCTGACCTGGCAACCCATAAACTGAGGAGCTCAATTGCTGTCTGTGGTGGCCACTTAGCTGTAGTGAAAATGTCAGGACAGGACGGACACACACACTTACGTAAATTATACAGTCACACTTAGGTAGACAAGTCAGAATTTGTAGCTAAGTAAAAGTAGTGTTACCTTATTAATTAGCTTAATCAGTAACAGGCAGTATTAATAGGCAATAGGTAGTGGCAACCTTGACCTTTGACCCCAAACCTGTAGTCAGAGGTCATGTAGTCCATGGGCCGAGTCAGATATTGGTACCACTAAAAGGGACAAAACCTCTATGGTGCCATTTTGTTTGTAGGACCTATATATGTGTATTAAGGCATGATAGCATTTCCAAATGAGTAGCTTAGTCATGATACACGGCACCTCCTTTTTTTAAGTAAAATTATCATGACGCCTAATATCACATGCTGGTATTTCTGAATTATTCTCCCTTTTACTGTACAAAATGCTAATAGAAATTGACCTTGGATAGTTTCCAATATTAATTTTTATTCAGTTTCTACTTTTCAGGTTTTTTTTTGAGAGAGAAGGTACGATTTATTTTTGATTTCAGCACATTTTCGCATTCCAGTGGAGCGCCGCGAGGCAAATCAATATAAATGTTTATTTAAGACTTATTTTGGTTATCACTTAGTTAAGAAAATTAATTAAATGTTATCTTTTATAGTGTGCCAAAAGAAACTGGAGTTCTGGAGGATCGCACCATTTTATTAAAAACGAAACCAGAATAATAGTGTACAACTTTATAGACAAGAATGAGTAATTTCAATGCCAATTTCAATTGATGCAATTAATTACATGAGATAATTTACCAATACCTGGTGTCATTGCAGGTCTGGATGAATGTACCTAACTGAAAATGGATTCCACCCAAGAAGCAGGGAGTGGCACGGCACCCAAGCGCGCACGCCTTGATTGCATAATCCATTGCTCATCTTCAGATGAAGAACTAGTATCTCCAAAGGACATCAACTCCTGGAAAACCCTGCTGAGAGCCGCTGAAATAAGACAGCATGCTTCGATCCTGGACCTAGCAAAAGGATTGCCAGATGATGCCATACCAGCTGTGGCCTACCACCGGAAATGCCAAAGCATTTTCACCATGAAAAGGGACCTCGATGCTATAATTTCCAAGCAGAGGCGCACAGAAGAAAACAAAAGCTCAACAGAAAGAAAAAAGTCACAGAGGCCAGCACTATCTCAATCAAGGGTTTATGAGGCAGAGTGCATCTTCTGTGAGAAGACCAGCAAGCACTTGAAAGGAGATAGGACTAGAGATCCTCTGGTCCAGTGCACTGAACTGCGTGCCGATGAGAAAGTCCGAAAGGCTGCTGTCAGTAAACTGGACACCAGAATGCTTACCATCGTCAGCAGAGACCTCGTGGCAGAGGAAGGTCATTACCACCGGACTTGCTACCGTGAGTACACACGGGATTCAAGCACCACCACACAGGACAGTGGAAAAGGTGCCAGTGCTGCTCCAACTGATACTGATGCTGAGTATGAAGCTGCAGAGCAACAGTCATACAATGACCTTTTCTCTTACGTAAGAGAAGAACTGTTTGTCAACCCTGATGTGGTGCCAATGACCAACCTCACAGCCAGATTGGTCGAGGGCATGGTAACTCTTGGAGTGGAAACAGTGAAAGCCTTGACCAAGAAATACATCCGACGCAAACTGGTAGCTGAGTTTGGAGAAGCCCTGCAAATCGCTCAAGATGACAATGGGAAACTACTTGTGTATCCCAACAGCCTTTCTATGCCAGAGCTTGTTAAGGCATACCAAATACTCCAGAGAAAGGTGCAACTCATGGAATCAGACAGGAGTGAGGACATCATCGACAAGGCAGCACTGCAGATGAGAGGTGACATCAAGAAGCAAGACTACAGACAGTCATGGCCACCTCAGATGTCGGAGGATGCGGTCATTCCTTCTTCAGTGACCAGGTTCCTGAACACACTGCTGACAGGCTCAACAGACCGCTCAAACCCATCTGACAGAATCCAGCGTCTCTGCAGCTCATTTGGCCAGGACTTGGTATATGCCATTACCAATGGTAAGGTGAAGCCAATGAAGCATGTATGAATCTTCCTCCACCATACGCAATGTCAATGATCTCCGCTACCACCTCTTCTATGCAAAACGGGGAGATGTGGAGTCCAGCCAGCTGCCACCATGCAAGGACTGTTTGCACATGCATGTGCTTCGGGCCAACTACCAGGCTGCAATATGGCGGTGCTGTCTTGAGAGGGAACCTGTTGTCCCAGACCCAAAGAGCTGTGGGTGGACAACAGATGAGAAAGGCAACCTGACCACTGAGTGGATGCGTGGATCACCCGCGCCAGAGGCCGTGTTGCAGTTGCTGTCATGCAAATGTGTCCGCGTCTGTAAACTTCTAGACTGTGTGTGCCTGGTGAACCAGCTGAAATGCACATACATGTGCAAACTGCAGACCTGCAGCAACCAGAGGGAAGAAGATGAAGATGGCGAAGCTTATGAAGTAGCAGATGATTCGGACACAGACAAATAGATCTACTAGTTACCTGTTACAGTACTGTAATGGAATGCTACTCTTTTGCTAGGAGACTACTTTGTAATCCTACAATAATTATGCATTAATCTACTGTTAAAACTGTTTACTGTGCTTCATTTGTATCTCAGATATCCTCTAATAACATTCACTTCTGCAATTATGAAGAAGCAGCAGTTGATGATTCGGACACAGACTAATACTAGCCGCTATAGTACTCGATTGAAAGTGCTTTGCAATGCCACAGTATTACAATACCAACTGTCAAAATTGTTTTTTGTGCTTTATTTGTATCTCAGATATGCTGTAATAACAAGTAACTGCTCATTAATAGGGTAAATATGTGTTGGTATTATCATTCCAAAAATTCGCAGCCTCAGATTTTGTGATTTATGGGGCATCATATTCAATGCCTGATAGCTATTTCTAAGCTACTACTTTGGAATTGCTATCATGGCAAAATATCATCCACAGATATAGGCCATTCCAAAATGCATCACTAGAATTTGTCCCTTTGAGTGGTACCAATAACCCAAAAATCTGGTCTGGGCCCATAGACTAATGGTCTAAAGGTGCATTCACACCAAACACGAACAGGCGAATTTTTCGCGCGGCATGATTACATTATAAATCAATGTAAACATGCCAACAGACATGAATAGTGAGATGCAGACAGGTGACGTTGTCTTTAAAACTTCTGCAGCTGTGTTCAACCTGCTGTGGAAATTCCCAAAATATTGTCATGCTTAGGTTTACATTATCCGACCGGGGGCTCACCTGAAAATGCTGTTTCCAGCCTCCAAAACTTCACAGATGATGGGTGTTTACGTTGCTAACTTGCTAGGACATCTGTGGCTGGAAACCGTGGGTAAATAACTCCAAAATCCCGATTTAGCTGAAGAGTTCCTGGTCCTCCTGTCTCCCGGTGAATGAGTTTCATTTTCAAACTAGTTTACTCTGCAGTGGTGAGATTTTTACTCCGTGACAGCAGAATCTCAAAGCTAGCAGCAAGCTAGCAGACGCGAACGTGCAACTACGCAAATTTGCGTGTACTCGCGTCTTCCCATTCACTTTGTATGGATTTGTGCCACCCATTCGTGTTTGGTGTGAACACACCTTAAAAGTGAACCTGTGTACCAGGTTTGGTGACCTCTAGCTTTCTTTATTGTTGAGATATAGTTTATAAGCCATTTTGATGTTGACCTTTGACCTTGCAATCCCAAAGCCATAGTCACACTTCAGGGTTATGAAATGAACCCTTTTACCAAGTTTGGCAACCCTAACTTTACTTGTTTTACAGTAATAAGGTACAGGGAATGTAAACCTTGATCTTTTGACCCCAAACCCATAGTCAGAGATCAGGATCCAAAGGTGAACCTGTGTACCAAGTTCGGTGTCCCTAGCTTTACTGCTTTTATAGTAATAGTAAATTTAGCATTTAGCATTTCCCATAGTGCAAATGGAATGTTAACTTTGGCCTTTGACCCGAAACCCATAGTTAGGTCAGGGTGCAAGTCATCCAAGATGCGTCTTAGATAGAACTACTGTATCAATTTGAAAAGCCTACATCATTTCTTTCAGTAGTTATTACATTTAGAAGACTCAGGAAAAATCTGACCTCAAGGTTATCTGATGAGAGTGAAATTGCAATATGCACATCAAAGTATATCAAACCATGGTAACAAGTTTTAAAACAATCAGAACAAAACTGTAGGAGGAGTTGATTTCATAAGACAGTTACTGTCTATGAAGTGAGATGAAAGAGAAGGTCATAAATCAGGGTCTACAACTCCTGCAAAAATCATCCGATCAGAACCAAATTATGATATGTGCATTATCAGTGTATATGAAACCCTGGTACCAAGTTTCAAAACAATCGAAACAAAACTGTAGAACAGAATAGAATAGGCTTTGTTGTCATTGTACAGTTGTACAGCACAACAAAATTGTGGGTGCTCCACCAGGCTACTGCACAATAAAGTGAGAAGAATTTGAAATAAAACAGTTACAGAACACACGATTAACCATATGACTGAAGTAACGGTAAAAGTAAAAACAATAAATAGCTCACTGGTATATACAGATACGGTAGTGGCTTCATGGGTAGAACTACAGTGGTGTGAAAAGTGTTTGCCCCCTTCTTGATTTCTCATTTTTTGTATGTTTATCATACTTAAATGTCTAATATTTAAATTTGTTTGATCTGAAACAACGATAACACAAGTAAACACAAAATGCTGTTTTTAAATGAAGGTGTTTATTATTAAGGGTAAAAAAAATTCAAACCTACATGGCCCTGTGTGGAAAAAGTGATTGACCCCTAAACCTAATAACTGGTTGGGCCACCCTTAGCAGCAACAACTGCAATCAAGTGTTTACGATAACTGGCAATGAGTCTTCTACAGTGCTGTGGAGGAATTTTGGCCCACTCATCTTTGCAGAATTGTTGTAATTCAGCCACATTGGAGAATTTTTGAGCATAAACTGCCTTTTTAAGGTCATACCACAGCATCTTAATCGAATTCAGGCCGGGACTTTGACTAAGCCACTCCAAAGTCTTCATTTTGTTCTTCTTAAGCCATTCAGAGGAGGACTTGCTGGTGTGTTTTGGATCATTGTCCTGCTGCAGAACTCAAGTGCACTTCAGCTTGAGGTCACGAACAGATGGTCGGACATTCTCCTTCAGGATCTTTTGGTAGACATCAGAATCCATGGTTCCATTTACCACAGCAAGTCTTCCAGGTCCTAAAGCAGCAAAACAGCCCCAGACCATCACACTACCACCACCATATTTTACTGTTGGTATGATGTTCCTTTTCTGGAATGCAGTGTTACCTTTACGCCAGATGTAATGGGACACACACCTTCCAAAAAGGTCAACTTTTGTCTCATCAGCCCACAGAGTATTTTCCAAAAAGTCTTGGGAATCATCAAGATATTTTCTGGCAAAACTGAGACAAGCCTTTATGCTCTTTTTGCTCAGCAGTAGTTTCCGTCGTGGAACTCTGCCATGCAGGCCATTTTTACCCAATCTCTTTCTTATGGTCGAGTCTAGAGTGAGGCCTGCAGTTCTTTGGATGTTGTTGTGGGGTCTTTTGTGACCTCTTGGATGAGTGGTTGCTGCGCTCTTGGGGTAATTTTGGTCGTCCGGCCACTCCTGGGAAGTTTCACCACTGTTCCATGTTTTCGCCATTTGTGGATAATGGCTCTCACTGTGGTTCACTGAAGCCCCAAAGCTTTAGAAATGGCTTTATAACCTTTTCCAGACTGATAGATCTCAATTACTTTGTTTCTCATTTGTTCCTGAATTTCTTTGGATTGCAGCATGATGTCAAGCTTTTGAGGATCTTTTGGTCTACTTCACTTTGTCAGGCAGGTCCTATTTAAGTGATTTCTTGATTGAGAACAGGTGTAGCAGTATTCAGGCCTGGGTGTGGCTGGAGAAATTGAACTCAGCTTTCCAAAGATGTGATAAACCACGGTTAATTTATGTTTTAACATGGCGGGGGGGGGGGGGGATCACTTCTTCACACAGGGTCATGTAGGTTTGGATTTTTTTTTACCCTTAATAATAAACACCTTCATTTAAAAACTGAATTTTGTGTTTAATCATGTTATCTTTGTCTAATATTTAAATTTGTTTGATGATCTGAAACAAAGTGTGATAAACATACAAAAAAAATGAGAAATCAAGGAAGGGGGCAAACACTTTTTCACACCACTGTATGTACATAAGAGTGTAGAACACCTGAGTAAAATGGCCGAAGGATTATGGAAAAAAAAATGAGTAGGCTACCTTTTAATCTGGAGGAGGAGTTAATTTCACAAAAGTAGGATGGACTGACAGACGGACTGATCCATAATATAAATCCCCTTTGGCCTTCACCCAGTGGGGACAAAACGAAGAAAAAGTTGCAAATTAATGAGAAGGGGGAAAAGCTCAAACTTATGAGACTTGGTAAAAAAAAATGTGTAAACCTTTGGGGGAGGGTCACAAATTTTGGGGGGCCAGACAAAAGATACGGGGGGCCAATAAAAAAAAAAAATTGAATTTATCCTTCTAAGAAATCGGAATTTTACGAAACACTGGATCTTGTTCTTGATGTTCCTTAGTCTGGCTGTTTAACAAATATAAAGTTAACATTATCATTATAAAATCATCCTGAGGGAACTCTGATGCTAATGAATGCTCCTCCACACATCAGTCAGCAGTGACAGTTAATTTTAGAGTTGGTGATGTGATAAAGCAGCTGTCACCAATCCATCCTGGGATACACTAATTACTGGGTTCAGGATGCTGGAGTCTGCTTCCCTAAAGCTCAGCAGTCAGAGGGAGATTTATACTGTTCTGAGATGGGGGAGGAGGAACAGACAAAAGCCAAAAAATGACAAAATGAGGTAGCGTTCACCCTGAGATTTGTGCTAAAGATACTATTTTAATTATTAATTGACCAGCAATCTTACTTGTGAAGGTCAGACTTTGAAAGAATAAAACACTTGATGATTCATAATAATCAAATTAAATATAAAAGAAACAAAGATGCAATTAAAAGTGGAAACCTAGATTATGGAAATGTGAATTTTAACAAAACTACAGAGTGTTAAAACTGTACAACTAATAAGCATAAATCAATGTAATTTAAAGTTTTATAATTAGTGCTGGGGCGATAATGAGTTAATGCTACCTCATTTGATGCTACTATTTGAACATGCACGTGGATGCATGTTTTTGACTCTGATTGCTATCCATACTTAAATCCCCCCCACCCAAGCCACAGTTCAGGAAATTGGGAAGCAATACAGCATGTGAGGGGAAAAAAGCCTCCATGAGCCAAAATGGACAAAGAAAAGGTTATTTTGAATAGCAAGTTCAGCTTTATATTTACATTATAACAGATAGAAAATGTGCCATTAAAGTGTGAATGATCAAGAGTTAATTACGGATATCATGTAATTAATCATGATTAAAACTTTTAATTACCTGACAGCACTAATTATAATGAAAGAACCTTAGTCAACAAGCTCCCATATCTCACGCAACCCTCATATCAGGGGCCCCTAATGAGAACTGTGATCAATATAAAATGGACTGGAAAAAAGTCCACCTCCCCAAAAACTGAAACCCTCATTTGAATCAAAGCTTCTGTATGAATAGGAAGTCAATCTGATCAGAAATGCAGAAGTTACACTGACAACATAAAATGGAGTGAAAAAGCACAAGCCTCCCTCCTCAAAAGATGGACCCCCTCATTAGATTTATCTCAAAATCAAACTCATCCAAGGTATTGAGTTAAAGAATCTGTATAAATTTAAAGTCAATCTGATTTGAATGTAGAAACTATAGTGGCAACAACATAAAATGCAGTACAAGTCTCCCTCCCCCAAAAGTGAGACTCCTCATCAGATACAATATACCTCAAAATTGAACTTGTTCAAGGTATTGAGTTAAAGCTTCTGTATAAATTTAAGGTTAATTTGATCAGAAATGTAGAAGCTAGAGTGGCGACAACATAAAATGTCAAACAGGCAGATGAATGAATGGGTGTGTCAAAACATTTTAGCCTCTGCAACTTCATTGTGTGGGGTATAAATAACTACTAAAATTACTGAAACAATGAAAGCGGGACTGTCACAATATCAGGGGTGGTAATGGCTACATATTGATACATATTATGATACTTGGATCACAAGGCAATACTATCACAATACTATGATTCCTTAAGTATCGCCATACCATATATTATAATAATTAATAAAAGATGGGTACATGTGTTTTGGGATCGGCGCATCATCACGAGTGTCAAGCATTGCGATGCTACACTGAATCAATCTTTGGCCACATCCCTAACATTATTTAATGGACTGAAAAGTCAAATGTTTCTTTTATTACTCTGGTACCTAAATACTGTAGGTAAATATGCACAGAGCAAAATACCAAGAAGATGCTGGCAGAAGCAACAATGGCTGAGCAAAAAGGCCACAGGGATAGCCAAACAAAGAAGACTGGCAAAGAGTAAACATGATGATGTTGAATGGAGAAGGCTTAAAGAATTCTCAAGTATAGAAGACAAGAACAAGCATCTTGAGTCCAATATCTAGAGCTTGAACAGAATGGCAACAACTCAAAGAAAGTCTACTATCTTGTGAAAGAAATCACAGGAAAATGGACTGCATAGACCAGGGGTGTCCAATCATGTGCCATGGAGGGCCAAGACCCTGCAGGTTTTCTCTTCTACCCAGTCTCTTCAGCAGGTGCTTTCACTTATCAGCAATCAGTGGGGAGAAATTCAATGAATCTGCTGTTGAAGACACTGGTTGGAGGTAAAACCTGCAGTGTCTTGGCCCTCCATGGCACATGATTGGACACCCCTGGCATAGACAGATGTTATCAATAACAAGGATGGGAATGCTCTCACGCAGGATGATATAAAAAGAAGATGGACAGAATACTGTGAAGGTCTATACAAGAAACTTGACTGCAATGAAGAAGTATTTCATAGCGCATTGAATGAAAAAGAACCACTGCTGCTCAAAGAAGTGATGAAAGTCCTAAACCAGTTGTCAAATGGAAAATCACCTGGGGCCTCATGTACAAAGACTTGTGTGGATTTCCTACTGAAAGATGACGTACGTTTAAATCAAGAAAATGCTGTAAGCAAAAAATTTTTAAAAAAAAATCCAGATGTATGAAACCGTCCGTATGCAGAAATCCAAGCATACTTCCTTTGTACATCCCAATCTACTTGAAAATGAACGCACGTGAGGAAATACCGAACTCCTCCCTTGGCACGCCTCCATTTGAATATGCAGTTAGATCCAAAATAGATATATACAAGCGCTGCACATTTGATTCTCCTGTATCCATGACCAAAAATAATGGATTTAATGAAATTTCACCGACTGAGCTGGAGGAGCTCCTGAATGAGGTAGAGGCACATAAAAACATTTTGTTTGGCACGCTGTCCTCTAGCATTAGCACCGGATACAGGGAATTCAATAGCCTGCTCACAGCCGTTTAAGATTAGTTTATAGTTTCCTTTATTCAGACAGGGATGAGGAGATGTTTATTTAACCTTGACATGCCTCCACTGACGCCTGCAGTCATCCTCAGAAGCGTCAGCTGATTGCTATGATTTGTGACCAGGCGGGTGGATCAGCTGGTTGAATTAAAGGAAAACAGTCACGAAAAAGAAGACAATATGAACCTATTTAGTGGGTAGCCATGGTCACCTCTCAGTTGAAAGCAGATCCTATTAGACTCGACAAGTACATATTTTATGTCCAAAATGCAAATCTCATCCTTTATAGTTATATACAACTTACATGGATTACACTATTGTAAATGAATGAAGTGCGCTGGAGAAAGGGTGAGACTGTTGCATTTCAAACTTTACGCATGTGTTTATTGACATACTAACTATTGTACACAAAGAGGCAGTTGGGGGCTTGGTAGAATGCTGTGAAACTGTAGTTTAATCAGCAAAAAAAAAAAAAAAAAGAAAGTCACTTACTCGACCGACGTTCCATAATATTTGGGAGCGCACAGGCGCGTTGCACATGAGGTGGGTTATTTAGGACAATTACATGACCCCAACAATGCTGTTGTTATCAGCACCTGCACTGGGACGGGAAACGCATGGCTTCTCACCGTGTCGTGCTCCAAGAACCGCTGTAGTTCTGAGCACAGTTCCACAAGGACTGCCCGTGGAAAACTAAACTGGCTGACAAGCCAGTCATCATTCTGAACCAGAAGATCTTCTCTCTAAATACCCTTTCTCTTCTCACTGCGCAATTTGCAATATCCTCTATAATGCTAATGCCATTGTTGTGAGAGGCATTTTCTGCACTTCTTTGCGCTTGCTTTTATATCCACTCGTCTAATTGCACACACTTGGATGTTTGTTCATCATGTGTCTAGTGTAGAATAATTTTCACACCATTATTAGTCTCCCAACTTCACCTCTAAGTGTTGCCAACGGACTAATAAGAATAGAAACGTATGTACGCCAGCCATGAAGTTGGCGTGGGGCTGCACATATTTCCACGGTCATTTCATTCTTGATACATCTGAAATTTTCAGGAGAAAAGGACGTACGCCATGTTTTTGTGCCCAAGTACCCTTTGTACGCGAGGCCCCAGGAGTAGATGAACTTCCAACAGGACTATGGGAGGCATGTGGCAAAGAAATCAATTTACTGTGGAGACTGTGCAAGATGATATGGGAAGCACAAAACTGGCCTACAGACTGGTGCCACGTTGTATTTGTACCTATATACAAGAAGGGTAATATGAAGGAATGCAGCAACCACAGAACTATCAGTCTCCCAGTACATGCTAGCAAGATCCTCCTTAAGATAATGATCAACAGGATCAAGAATCAGTACTTTGGTGACAGATTGTTGCAGAACAAGCCACTTTTGTCACAGGTAGGGGAACCAGAGAACACATTGTGAATATGAGACAGATCACACATTGTGAATATGAGACAGATCACAGAGTAATGTAAAGGACACAACACACCACTATGTACAGCCGTGGACAAAATTGTTGGTACCCCTCTGTTAATGAAAGAAAAACCCACAATGGTCACAGAAATAACTTGAATCTGACAAAAGTGGTAATAAATAAAAATTCTATGAAAATTAACCAATGAAAATCAGACAATGCTTTTGAATTGTGGCTCAACAGAATTATTAAAAAAAAAAAAACTCATGGAGTGACCTTAGATATGCAGATGATGTAACCTTAATGACATCAAGCAAAGAAGAACTGCTACAGATGATATCAACTGTGGAGATGGCAAGCAAACCTGGGGGACTCCTTGTGAATGTAAAGAAGACCAAGGTCATGGTGGTTGATAGAACAGATTATTCAGACTTCATGCTGGATGGTGA
Organism: Pholidichthys leucotaenia; assembly: GCA_020510985.1. Taxonomy (NCBI): domain Eukaryota; kingdom Metazoa; phylum Chordata; class Actinopteri; order Cichliformes; family Pholidichthyidae; genus Pholidichthys; species Pholidichthys leucotaenia. The sequence continues at coordinate 283,171,296 of CM035847.1, read as the reverse complement.
GAAGATAAAGGAAGTTGAAGAATTCATCTACCTACACTCTCTCATCACAAATCAAGGTGGCTGCAGACCAGAAATCAGAAAATGTCTAGCTATTGCCTGTACAGCAACAATGACTATGTCACCCAAATGGAAAAGCACAAGAGTCAGCATCAAGCTTAAGATACACTTGCTATGAGCAACTGTATTTTCCATTGCCTCATATGGATGCAAGTCCTGGAGAACTACAGCTCCTGACCAGATAGAGTAAATGGCGTTCACTTATATAGTGCTTTTCTTCTCATCTAAGATGACCAAAGCACTTTACAGATCCTGCTATCCACCCATTCACACACACATTCACACATTGGTGGCGGCAGAGCTGCCATACACACAGGCGCTAACCTGGCCACCAGGAGCAACTGGGGGTTCAGTGTCTTGCTCAAGGACACTTCGACATGCGGACTGCAGACAGAGCAGGGATCGAACCCATGACCCTCCAATCAGCAGCCGGCCACACAACACCTCCGCCACAGCCACCCCAGAGTGATGATATAGAGTGAAGTACGTGGCGGTCATGCACCTGTGGGCTGGTCGCCAATCGCCAATCAAATCTAAAAGAAAGAGAAGTATGTCTAAGGTAGACCAAGAAAGAGTAGATGTTTTTGGGATGTGGGCTTGTTGAATAGTGTTGAAAGTGCCATGGACTGCTAAGAAAACAAACAAGTGGGTCCTGGAAAAGACTGGTGAAAAGCTGATGCTGAGAAAGCGAATAGTGATCAGGAAAATGACATACTTTGGTCATGTAGTACATCATGTAGGGTTTGATAGACATTATACAGGGTTCTGTAGAAGGAAGAAGAAAACGAGGGAGACTAGCAACATCATAGGCAGATGACATCAAGATATGGACCAATCTAGATTTAGCAGCTGTCAACTCTGCTGCAAGGACAGAATGTGATGGCAAGAAATCGTGAAGGCCAACGCAGTTCTCATCGAACCATCGAACTGGGACAGACAGACCTCAATAGGTAAGTTTGTTCTTCTTTAAGATTTGATTGGCGGTTGGCAACCAGCTTACAGGTGCATTACCGCCACATACTTCACATCATCACTTTATATATAATTCAAGAAATCTCTATCTGTGTGTCTGTCATGATCAAAGGACTTGCTAAAAGATCATAGGATCACCTATGATGTTACTATGATCTCTACATGATGTCATATAGACACCATAGTATAGAGTGATTCAGGAAAAAAAAATGTGTGTGTGTGTCTGTGTGTGATCAAAGGCAGGCGTCACTCACGATCATAGGACATCAAAGATCAAAGGCAGGCATCACTCACGATCATAGGACTCGCTATAACATCAAAGATCAAACGCAGGCATCTCTCACGATCATAGGACATCAAAGATCAAAGGCAGGCATCACTCACGATCATAGGACTCGCTATGACATGATCAAAGATCAAATGCAGCCATCATAAGACTCGTTATGCCATCATAGGACTTGCTATGACACCATTAAAAATCAAAGGCAGGCATTACTGAACGAGTGCTGACGTGCTTGCTTACACTCTCGTTTCCACCTGCTTTCTACGGGCATACAGAAATACTTGCTTATACTTGGTTTCTATGGGCATGCACAGGTATGCACTAGTTACCTTAATATCAATTATCATACAATTGTCTTCATGGCATCAAATGTAATGCAGTTTATTGTAATAATTTTCTGGGACAATTTATAATTATATTTGTTATTGTTACAGGCCTATCAGATATAAAACATTGATGGGCTTGATCTTTTACATTGGAAGAGAACAGATTAGGACACCTCATTCAATAATCTACATAAATGTTGATGTGCCAAGCCTTGATATTTACCCACTTCAGGACTAGAATATTGACAAAATCTGACATGCTCCATTTTCAACAACTGTCCCTTTGTCAGTGACATATGTTAAAGAGTAATGCTTTGATGCGAGCTTAGATTTGTCATTTTAACATCTCACTGTTCTGTAGTACAGTGACATTTGTCAAATAACCAATTTTCTGTCAACTCCAGGGCTCCCCATAGTCTTGTTAGTGTTCTGCTCTCTTTCACATAATGAAATATAGTGTTAGATCAATAAATACATAACTTCAAGAAATTTCAAATAAAAAACAGACTGTGGACACTTTAATAAAAATCATTTCTCACCCACTAATACATCATGAACCTCAATAAAGTCTGTCTTGCTTGGACCAGTTTATTAAGTACTTAAGCAAAAAAACATCCTGCAGTTCAAACTTACCTCAAGTAGTGCCAAAGGATAGAGACAGAATGGTGTCTATAATTGCCACAGTGCTGAGTTTTTTACACAGGTGGAAAAAATTGCTTTGACATTTACAGCACAACAATCCTCAATGCAACAAGCAAATATAAGAACTGAAAACGGTGTACAGACAGAATAGAAAGAAATTAGAGGATAATATTAGGAGAATGTCTGCTGAAGGGACCTAAGAGCTAAAATTTATGAAAATTAGTGATTCTGACCCATATACTCTCACCTGTACATAACTGCTCACCTAACTTATTGTACATTATTTGCACATAACAGTACTCTTAACTTTCTGCACTGCTGCATATATTTGCTTAAATTGCACATACTGTCAATTACTGTATATACTGCACTGCTGTCCTTTGCACTTCTGATTGGATGCTAAACTGTGTTTCGTTACCTTGCATTCATACATGTGTAATGACAATAAAGTTGAATCTAATCTAATCTAATCTATAGATGATTATTTGTGCTTTATATGCTTGCATAGACTCCTAACTCAAAAATAAACTAGAAAAGCACTCACAGAGTGCATACCTCCACCAAGGCTCTATCATTCCCTCCCTTTGTCCCTCTTTCTGTACCTCCCTGCCTCTATCCCACCATACATTGCACGATATGGCCTCGGTAGAGGTATGTGCTCATAGATCAGCTCCAAAATCTAATGGGTTTGTGTGTAGCCCAAGAGCCACTTCTGGTGAAAATTTCATCAAAATCCATCCATTAGTTTTTGAGTAATCTTGCCAAATGACTGCTAGAAGATTGAGCCTTGGTGAAGGTATGCACTCTCAGATCATCACCAAAATCTAATGGGTTTATCCTTAGGCCAAGGCCACCTTTAGTGAAAATTTCCTCCAGATTTGTCCAGTAGTTTTTATGTAATTCTGCTAACAGCCAAACAAACACGGGTGAAAAAATTAAATCCTTGGTGGAGCTAATAAATACTGTAAAACCAAAAACACAGCTGTATCCTGTTGGTCCCCAACAGCACTGTATAACAGTTTGACTCATGCAGAGGTTTGTTCAGACTGGATGCCTTTTTATGACCCCAAAGTTTAAACTATTTGGGAAATGAATAAAGAAAATCTCTCTACAATCCTTCCCAGCTGGTTGCTAAGGCCACCTTCACACTGGATAAAGGCCCTGCTACGCTTTCCATGACTTTATAGATATGGCTGGATTGTGGGGAAAAATGGGAAAGCTCCTTCATTGTGAAGGCAATCACAATGCTGCTACACTTTTTACATGCCATTTTCCACATCCAAAAGATGCTCTCCTGTACCCCACCATGCTTTATGGATCAGCAACACATTTCCTGGATGATCTTATGTATCTTAGAGATGGGTAACATGCGGCCCGCCCCCTCATCCACTGCAGTCCGCCAGTCCATATCCAAAAATCAACTAGAAAAGCACTCAGAGAGCGCATACCTCTGCCAAGGCTCCTTCCGTCCCTCATGGATCACCTCCAAAATATAATGGGTTTGTTTTAGAGTATTCTTGCTAACACAGTGTGAGAAGATAAGAGCCTTGGTGGAGGTATGCATTCTCAGATCACCACCAAAATGTTGTGGGTTCCTCTTTAGCCCAAAAACCACCTCTGGTGAAAATTTCATCCAAATCCATCCAGTAGTTTTGGAGTATTCTTGCTAACACACTGTGAGAAGATAAGAGCCTTGGTGGAGGAATGCGTTTTGGGATCGTCACCAAAATGTTATGAATTCGCCTCTAGCCCAAGGTCCACCTCTGGCGAAAATTCCATCCAAATCTGTCCACTACTTTTTGCGTAATCCCAGGGTTTCCTCTGGTAATCTTTCTGGGTGGCGGCCTGCCACCCTTGAAATTATCCCACCACTCTGAGGAAATAGAAATTTAAGAAAAAATATGAAGGAATGACGGTCTGCAAGCACGTACACGAAGAATGCACGTGACCATCATCCATGCGGAGTTCAGAAGCGCTCTGCCCGCATGACTGCTCCAGTCGGTAAGCAGAGTGTCTTGCTACTAGGGTCACTGTCCGAGAGAAGCATGAGCTTATTAAAGTACTTTAAACGTGGAAAAAAAGCAGAAGACGTATGTAAGCAGTGAATGTATTTATCATGGTCTTAACCCGCTGGTAGTGGAAACAATAATGGAAGAGTCGCTTAGCTAACAGCTATGGTTAAGAGCTTGAATTGGTTCATTTTGTCTTCCTTTTAATTATAAGTTTTTTGTTTTTCTTATTTCAGACAAGAATGAAAATGAGCCATTTTTACCTTTACCTTAGTTAATATTAATTAACTAATTTATGTTCATTATTAAGTACCTGGCAAATTAAGACGACCGAAATTCACAAAGTCAATGACTTTAATCCGCCAGCAGCCTCCAGACAAACGTGCCAACATTTGGATTTCAAAATAAGGGAGGTTTTTCTTGCTGGGTGGTGGGGAGATTTCTAAAAACTATAAATCTATAAATATTATAACAGAAATAACTGCATCTTTGGTCATTTAAGTTACTTTATTCCACTGAATACAATTTTATTAATTTTTTTTTCTTTGAAATTAGAGTTAAATTATTGTTCCATTCTGATCAGCAAAATTATGGCCAAAAATGTAAATTATTATAAGGAAAAAGTAAAAAAAAATACCACAGTGTTTCAAATTTATTAAAAAAAAGTAATTTTACTTTAAAAAATAGACAAAAATTAGCCATAAAATAATCCAGAAATTTATAACAAAGTCTCAAATGTACAAGAAAAGTCAATTTTACAAGCGGAAATTACAAATTTGAGGAAAATGGTTTCAAATTTAGATTTAGAAAAGTAGAAAACTATATAAAAAAAATAATTATAAATTTTGGAGAAAACCTTCAAGACTGAAGTCATTACTCAAGTTTTTAAGTGGGTGCTCTTTGTACCCTTAACTCAACTAGAAATTTTTGGTTTTCTACTTTTAATTATTAATTTCAAGGCACTGCTTTTACATGAGTAGAATTTCTGGTTACTATACCCACCTCTGATCATATAATTTAAGTATGCATGAGTAAATTACTATTATGAATGTTTTTTTTTTCCCCTTCCCTACTCTCTCAGTGGAAAACCCCCCAAAAAACACTAGAATAAAAATACAAAAAAAAGGGCAAGATGAGACAGAAGAGAGGAGCCAAGGAGAGGAAAGTGTTCAGGCAGAGGGTCCAGGAGAGGTGAGAGCAGAGGAAGGAGAGAAGGATGACACCAGTAAAAAGTCCAAACACAGGACATCTGGGTGGGACCCCAGCTGGCCCAATATTCCAACATTCAAGCCTCGGTTGTACAATATTTCAAATGGTAAGTTCCATAAGTAAAGTTACTGTGCAAAATAAAAAAAAAACAAAAAACAATAGTATAAAATTAACATATTCCGGTTACAATAGTGTCATGTGTTTCCTGCCCCCCCCCCCGGAAAAATATGTTGCCTCCGTGCCAAGGTCTTTAAGCCAGAGGAAAACACTGAATCCTGCTAACAGAGAGACAGACAGACAAACCACCCCGATTACATAACCTCCTTGACGGAAGTAATTATTTATATCACGTCCATATTTGGAACCGCATCTTTAAATGAAGTTATAGAGTCCGCCAGCAGAGAGAGCCCTAATTAAAACCTAGGTGTCGCTCTGTGTGCAAGTGGTCAAGCGAGAGAGAGGGAGCCATAGAGGGAACAGTGCACCGGCGGAGAACGTGTTTTTAAGGTATGTTGCCTGCTAAGACCACATTAATAGGCTGTAAACAACAGTAAATGTACAAAGTAGGCTGCTTTTAAACAAGAATAAATACTACCGTACCGCAGGCTTTTAAAACGGCTGTAATTAAACCCTTACTCAAAAAGCCAACGCTAGATCCAGGAGCTTTAGCTAACTATAGACCAATCTCTAATCTCCCTTTCATTTCAAAAATCTTAGAAAGAGTTGTTGCTACGCAATTATTTGACCACCTGCAGGGAAATGGTTTATTTGAGGAGTTTCAATCTGGGTTTAGAATCCATCATAGCACTGAAACAGCCTTAGCGAAGGTCACTAACGCCCTCCTCATTGCATCTGATAATGGACTAGTTTCTGTACTTGTCCTTTTAGATCTTAGTGCAGCTTTTGATACTATTGATCATAATATTCTACTTGATAGATTAGAACACTATGTTGGACTTAATGGAACTTCGTTGCAGTGGTTTAGATCTTATTTATCTGATAGGTTCCAGTTTGTTCATGTAAATGATGAGTTTTCTCTCAGCTCAAAGCTTAGTCATGGAGTTCCACAGGGATCTGTGCTTGGCCCTACTCTTTTTAGTTTATATATGCTTCCGTTAGGCAACATTATTAGAAAGCACTGTATACATTTTCACTGTTATGCAGATGACACACAATTATACCTGTCAATGAAGCCAGATGATACTAATCAATTAGCCAAGTTAGAAGCCTGTCTTAAGGAAATCAAAGTTTGGATGACTTGTAATTTCCTGCTATTAAATTCAGATAAGACTGAAGTCATTCTTGTTGGTCCAAAAAACCTTAGAAATTCCTTTCCAAATCAAACTTTCAGTTTGGATGCAGTTACTCTTTCTCTTAATAGCTCTGTGAGGAACCTTGGAGTTATTTTTGATCAGGATTTGTCCTTCAATTCACATATTAAATTTGTTTCTAAGACTGCCTTCTATCATTTGCGTAATATTGCCAAGATTAGGAGCATCTTGTCTCAGAGTGATGCTGAGAAGCTGATCCACGCTTTTGTTAGCTCGAGATTAGATTATTGTAATTCTTTATTATCAGGCTGTCCTAAAACATCTTTAAAAAGTCTTCAGCTGATCCAAAATGCTGCAGCAAGAGTTTTAACAGGTACTAGAAAGAGAGATCATATCTCTCCGGTTCTGGCCTCCCTTCATTGGCTTCCCATAGAGTTTAGAATTAAGTTTAAAATCCTTCTTCTTACTTACAAAGCTCTAAACAATCAGGCTCCTTTTTATTTAAAAGATCTGATACTACCGTATCATCCTAACAGAGCACTACGCTCCCAAAATGCAGGTTTACTTGTAATACCTAGAATCTCCAAAAGTACAATGGGAGGCAGAGCCTTCAGTTATCAAGCTCCTCTCCTGTGGAATCAGCTGCCAATCTGGATTCGGGAGTCAGACTCGATCTCTGTTTTTAAGAATAGGGCTAAAACCTACCTTTTTGATATAGCCTACAATTAGGGAGGGATCATGTGTTTCTGAACCCTCCCTTAGTTATGCTGCTAATAGGTTTAGTCAGCCGGGGGACCTCCAGTAATGCACTGGGCCTCACTCCTTTCCTCACTCTCTATGAAATATTTTTTTTTTGCTGGTCATTAACATTTGTTTGTTCTCTCCCATAGATTGAGTCCCCATCGTGCTGTTTGCTCTCTACATGTCTGTTCTTTTCTTCTTCTCTGTCCCCTCACCCCCCAGCCAGTCGCAGCAGATGACTGCCCCTCCCTGAGCCTGGTTCTGCTGGAGGTTTCTTCCTGTTAAAAGGGAGTTTTTCCTCTCCACCGTCGCCAAGTGCTTGCTCACAGGGGATCGCCTGATTGCTGGGGTCTTTCTGCAACTGTGGGGGTCCTCCCTACAGTTGATAGTGCTATGAGATGACTGTTGTTGTGAAATGGCGCTATATAAATAAAGTTGAATTGAATTGAATTGAATTGAACTACTGAGGAGCTGTAACATTTATTCTTGTTTGACAGGTGAAGCCTCATGGAGCTCAGAGGCTTTTCTTTTAATTGTGCAGAAAAATATTCAAAGCTTTGAGGTTTCTTTCTAAAGAGCGTGACTGAAGTGCTGACAGTTTCAATCCCATGTCAGCAGTAAAAGTTCAGAGACTGTGGTCGTTGCAATCTGCTGATTGTTTTTATTTATACCAGTGGCTCAAACTTTTTTATTTCCCATTTTGGGGAGCCAGATGATAAACAAGCCCACCTACCCACAGCTATTTCTCTGCCCCTCCACACCCACAATGAATCCAAGAGCAAGCTAAGCCTCATCATATTTCCTTTTCTTCTTGGCCTTTTTGTTAATTGTTGTCCAGAATTTCTCTTTGGTCATCATGTTGATGGACAGAATTTAAAAAATTAGGTTATGATATAATTTTATCCATCCATCCATCCTCTACTGCTTAATCCTTTTTGGACTCGGGGGTGGGGGGTGGAATGGAACCTATCCCAGCATCTTTGGCCAGGGTACATTGCAGGGCAGATGTAATTTTTTTTTTCCACAATATTTTTTATTGAACCTTTTTTAACAAACATGACACAAACAATCAAACACTAACACTAAAGTAAATTAAAAATAAATGTTCTAAAAACACCAACAACCACTAACAAAAGCAAGTCAAACAATGCTCCTCTGTTTAGCCTAGGTAATCCATTACATAAGTATACATATACATTCACCAATTTGGAATTTACAAGGTCTACACACATCATTCACCTTCTTCTTCAGAAGTTATGTTTAGTTTCTTTACATAATCAATGAAAGGTCTCCATATATTCTCAAACACATTTTCCTTTGATTTCAATATGTATGTTATTCTTTCTAGTGGAAGGTTTGTTAACATCTGTCTTAACCACTGAGTCACATCTGGTCTATGAGTCTTTTTCCACAGTAGTGCAATACATTTTTTGGCATTAAGCAAACTGAGGTCTATGAATGTTCTTTCATTCTTATTAAAATTATGCTTTTCTGGATACAGACCCAACAAAAACAGTTTGGAGTTCAATATGAATTGTTTTGAAATTATTTTTTCAATTATAACCCTCACCTCTTCCCAAAACATTCTAATTTTTCTACATTCCCATAAACAATGAAATAGGGTTCCTTTACTTTCCATACATTTTGTGCACGTATCTGGGTATGTTTTTGTTATATCTATTTAACTCCACCGGTGTAACATACATCCACATTAACCATTTAAAATGTATCAATTTAAGACGTACATTTATTGATTTGGTTTGAGCTTCTGTGCAAGCCAATTCCCATTGTTCCTCTGAAATTTCAATTTGCAGGTCTTCTTTCCAATAATTCATTCTTTTCTGTGAGTTTTCACTTGAGGATAGTGTCAGTGAGTTATAAAACTCTGAAATAATACCCTTTCTCTTACTATTTTTCGTCAAAATTTTTTCCAAGGATGAATAAGTAGGTCGGGTGAGAACATTATTTTGATTTGATCGAATAAAATTCCTACACTGAAGATATTTTAAAAAAATGTGTTCTATTAAGATTAAATTTGACCCTCAGTTCTTCAAAAGACATTATGTTATCTGAACGTGACAAATATAAGTCTTGAATCTTTTGAATCCCTTTTAAATTCCATAATTTAAATACAGCATCCGCTCTCCCTGGTGTAAAATATTGATTACCCCATATTGGGCTAAATTGTGACAATAAGTGTGGTTCTTTTAAATATTTTTTGATTTCACACCATATTTTGATCATATGCTTTACAATAGGATTTTTAACTTGTTTCTGTAATTTTTTAGCTGAGTCTGAGTATATGAATAAGGGAAGAGGTAAAGGTAAATTGTATGATTCCATTTCAGTCCAGTGAGGGAGATCATTTGATGAAAAATAATATGTCATAGACCTCAGTTGTGCTGACCAGTAATACAACATAAAGTTTGGACATTTCAGACCTACACGATCAAATGGTAAATATAGTAAGGACAGACGTAATCTAGCCTTCCTATTGTTCCATATAAATTCCACTAACTTTTGTTTAATTCTTGAGAATAGATCTGAAGGTGGTGGTAAAGGAATGTATTGAAATAAATATAGTATTTTGGGTAAAATATTACTTTTAAGTACCGTATTTTTGGGACTATAAGGCGCACCGGATTATAAAGCGCACTATCAATGAACGGTCTATTTGATGGTCTAATTTCATACATAAGGCGCACCGGATTATAAGGCGCATTAAAGCGAGGTAGTCGGAGCTGGGAAAAAAAAAAAATTTTGCGTGCATGGAAAGAAAATCCTCTCTATAGTCATTATAGACACATATAGCGCGATTGTCTGCGAGTGTTGAATGACCTGCTCCATGAGCAGGCGGAACGTTTTTAGTTCAGTGGCTGTTTACATCGCCATATTGGCCAGAATATCGCTTGGTACTCGATACGGATGGCTCTCCGGCAGAGAGCGACCTGTATTTACAGCCGTAAATACGTATTTACAGCTGTATTTACTGCTCCCGTTTCGATGCCGAAATTTCACATACAAATCCTAAAATACGTGTTCTATACACCATCGGCTTTTGGGTATCAACTACCTCGCAAGGTAATATCGACTACCTTGCGAGGTAGTCGCATCTGGGATTTTTTAATTTTTTTTTGGCGTGCATGGAAAGAAAATCCTATCTATAGTCATTATAGACACATATAGCGCGATTGTCTGCGAGTATGAATGACCTGCTCCATGAACAGGCGGAACGTTTTAGTCCGTGGCTGTTTACATCGCCATATTGGCCAGAATATCGCTCAGTACTCGATACCGAGTACGATACCGATACGGCTCGCGAGCCGTATTTACAGCCGGAAATATGTATTTACAGCCGTGTTTACTGCTCCCGTTTACAGCTAAACGGGACCATGAGCAGGCGGAACGTTTTTAGTCCGTGGCTATTTACATCGCCATATTGGCCAGAATATCGCTCGGTACTCGATACCGAGTATGATACCGATACGGCTCGCTCTCTGCCGGAGAGCGAGCCGTATTTACAGCCGTAAATACGTATTTATAGCCGTATTCACTGCTCCCGTAAATTTTCACATACAAATCCTAATATACGTGTTGTATACACCATCGGCTTTTGGGTATCGACTACCTCGCGAGGTAGTCGGATCTGGGAATTTTATTATTTTTTTTTGCGTGCATGGAAAGAAAATCCTATCTATAGTCATTATAGACACATATAGCGCGATTGTCTGCCAGTGTGAATGACCTGCTCCATGAGCAAATGTACGTTTTTGGTCCGTGGCTGTTTACATCGCCAGGATACTCGCTCAGTAATCGATACGGCTCGCTTTCCGGCGGCAGCCCCGAGAAGTAAACAATGCAAACAAATGCCGGGACGCTTGAATTCTTTCGTCCCGAAAATATCATTTTTGAATATTAATTACAGCTAAACAGGAGCAGTTTTGATCCACGACCCATTGGCAGATAGTGGCGTAACTCGCTAGCAATTTAACTTTGAACAACCTGTTGACACCAATATAGCGGTTGGAGTTCTTTGGTTAATCCACCCGGAATGATGGCAAGCTCTGAATTAGTTTGCTTCACTTGGGCTTTGACAGTATCGGTGAGATGGGCGCGCATGGAGTGGCAGATCAATAGGGATGGAGATTTGTGGAAAAAGCCATCCAGCCATTATGTTGAAGCACATATTACTCCGCGAGGCTCCTGACTACCGTAATGCTCCGAAAATCCCTCAAGCGGTTCGGCTTCGTAACTTACCAAAGTCGTACTAAAACATTTTTGACAGATTTTTGAGCGCCGTGTACCACATAAAATCGGTTTGAGGTCAGTAAGCACAACCAGAATTAATACATAAGGCGCACCGGATTATAAAGCGCACTGTCGATTTTTGAGAAAATTAAAGGATTTTAAGTGCGCCTTATAGTCCAAAAAATACGGTATATTAATTCTCCCGATCATCGACATTGGAAGTGACATCCATCTCTGAAGCAACTCATTAATATCTGTCATTAAGGCTTCATAGTTGGCACTGGCGACTGATTCTAACTTAGGCTCAATTTGAATTCCTAAGTATTTAAACTGATTTACAACACTGAATTGATTTACCTCAGGAGTTGGGTGATTTCTCTGGGTCTCATTTAGCATTAATATTGAAGATTTAGTTTTATTTATTTTATATCCTGATATTTCCCCAAAGTTCTTTATTAAATTTAACAAGGTCGGAATTGATTTTTTAAGATTCGACAAAATTATGTCATCAGCATACAGGGAGATTTTATGTTCTGTTGGTCCTACTTTAATTCCATATATTTGTGGATGTAAACGTACTGCCATCGCTAAAGGTTCAATTGCCATAGTAAACAGTAAAGGTGAAAGTGGACAACCTTGTCGACATCCTCTATTAATTTTTATTGATTTTGAGATATTGCTATTTGTTAGGATTTCTGCTGTAGCATTATTGTATATTATCTGAACCCATTTTATGAAATTATTTCCAAGTCCAAACCTTTGTAGAACTTCAAAAAGAAAGGGCCATTCGACCCTATCAAAGGCCTTTTCAGCGTCCAATGATAGGAGAGCTGTATTCGGTGCTTCTTTATTAGAATAAATAATATTAAATAGTCTTCTTACATTATGGAAGCCTTGTCTTCCCATTATAAAGCCATTCTGATCTCGGTTAATAATATTTGGTAATATTTCTTGTAGTCGTCTTGCTAAAATTTTACAGATTATCTTAAGGTCTGCATTTAATAGGCTTATTGGTCTCATGTTTTCACATTTATTAGAGGGTTTACCTGGTTTTGGCAACAGTATAATTAAGGCATTATTCATGTATGGTGGTAAATTACTATTTTGAAATGCTTCTAAAACCATTTCCAAAAATGGTTTTATTAATTTATTCTTAAATTTTTTATAGAGGTCAACTGGAAGACCATCAGGTCCTGCACTTTTTCCTGATTTCATATTATCAATGGCTAGTCCAACTTCTTCTTGACTAATTTTTGACTCCAGTATCTCCCCATTTTCACTTGGAATACACGGTATAGAGAAGCCGTCCAAAAACCCATTTAGTTTTGTTAAGTCAGTTTCATTTTTTGTATCATATAATTTTTCATAATAATAAAGGCACTATTAATTTCTAAAGGATCTACAACTGCCTGTCCATTACTTATAATACTGGTAATTGGTGTTTTAAATTCTAATTGTTTAATCTGCCATGCCAATAATTTTCCTGATTTTTCACCTTGTTCATAAAAGGTTTGCTTCAATCTTAGAAGACTCGAGGCAGCTCTATTCGCTGATTTTTTTGTCATATTCAGCTCTCAGAATCAGTAATTCGTTCTCTAATTTTGGATTACTTCCTGCATACACTTTTTCTTGAAGAATTTTTATTTTACGTTCCAATTGGACTCTCTCCTCTCGAGTCTTCCTAGATTTTGAACCTGTATAACTAATAATATGCCCCCTAATAAAAGCTTTGAAAGCTTCCCACTTTATACATGCTGATGTTTGTGTAGTATTGATATCAAAGAACTCATCTGTTTTTCTATGTACTTAACAAATTCCTCATCCTGAAGCCATTTATGCTGAAATTGCCACCTACCTGGAACCTTTGTCAATTTCTTATCTAAATATATTAGACAGCAGGGTGTGTGATCAGATATCATGATGTTATCATAGAAACAATTATGAATCTTGGACCTTAATTCTGTGGAGATCAAAAAACAGTCAATACGTGAAAATGTCTTGTAGGTATTAGAATAGCAAGAATAGGCTTTGACTTGTGGTTTCATTTCTCTCCATATATCTAGCAATCTCAATTTTTTCATAAAATGATTAATGGTCATCCTACATCCATTGTGCGTACAGTCCTGTCCTGTTGATCTATCTATACTGGGATTCAATGTACAATTAAAATCCCCTGCTATTTTATGTTGCCCTGTGAGTGATGCTAAAGTAAGAAATAAATTAACGAAGAAGTTTTGATCATCTATATTGGGACCATATAAGTTCACCAGATTTATATTTTCTAATAACAAAGATCCTTGGATGATTAGATATCTTCCCAATTTATCTCCAATTACATTTTTCACTTGAAATGGAACTGTTTTATGTATGAGAGTCATAACTCCCCTGGCTCGGGATGAAAATGATGAGGTGAACACACTTCCCTGCCATCTCCTCCTTATTCTTTTTACATCCTCCTCTATTAGATGAGTTTCTTGTAAAAACACAATTTTTGAACCTATGTCTTTTATTTTATTCAAAACTTGTTTAAGTTTTTTTAGATTTTGTAGACCTCTGCAATTCCATGATGTTAAATTAAGATTAACGCTTTGGTCTATGATCGATAAAGAGTTTGAGATTACCTTGCAAAATAAGCATGCTCATACAGAGAAGCAAAAACATGGATGGTTGAACATTCATCCCACAAACTTCACAAAAACAAATTCCCCCTCCCCACATTCATGGTAATCCCCCCAAAATCAAAAAAAAAATTCCGTCTCCCGTTATAGCCAGTGTCTGCTCCTCACCCGCGAGGTTCAGTCAAACCACTCACTCTTTCTCCTCTCAATCACCCTGACTCTGCTACTTTTAATGACATGACAATAACTCTCTTCTGTAGTTTTTCCAACTTAACTCCAAAATTTTATAGCAACTTTGTACATCATAGCTTTTTTTTATTTATTTTTTTTATATAATACAATCTATATTTTGTAGACATGCTATATGTTTCAAATCAGTCAGATACTTGTACACATGCTTAAATATTCTACTTTTATATCTTGTTCTTGCTTCATGCTTAGCTCCCGCCAGTCTCTCCTTGGATCTGCTTAATGAGTTCCTGCGCCTCCTGAGGGGTCTTGAAGACATGGGTTCTCCCTTTATATGTGACCAGCAGTTTTGCCGGATGAATCACTCCGTGACGAATCCCGAGGCTGCGCAACTCTTTACGGGCGGGGTCAAACTGTTTCCTTAATTGTTGGATTCCTGTGGCCAAATCTGAGTAGAACCGCACCTGTTGATCATGGTATTTGATTTCTCCTTTAGTACACGCTGCGTTGGAGACCGTCATCTTGTCTCTGTAGTTGAGGAACTTCATAATCAGCGTCCTCGGTGGTGTCTTATTATCTCTCGGTGGGCCGATTCGGTGTGCGCTCTCCAAGACGACCGATGACTGTAGATCTGCGTTGTTCAGCGCTTCTGGAATCCACTTTTCCAAAAAGGAACATGTATCCTGTCCCTCTGAACCCTCTGGGAGGCCCACCAGCCTTAAATTATTCCGTCTCGACTGGGATTCTAAGTCCAGGACGTTATCTTCCAGACGTTTATTTTTTAATTCCAATGTCTGGACGTTTAATTGTAGGCTGGGGACATCATCTTCAGCGTTGGAGATTCGGAGCTCTGCCTGCGATATTTGTTCCATACAGTCGCTTATTTCTTTTCTCATGCCTTCTATCGCTGCTATAATCCCATCAAACTTAGACGAAAAGTCTGCTCTCATAGCGCTGATAGCAGCAAGGACCGCATTCGTTCCCTCGGCAGTCACCGCTCCGCCGGTAGCTCCCTCCTCAGTCATGGTCTCTGGAGATTTATCTGCTTCGCCACGAGCGTGGAAGTCTGTTAATTTGGATTGTCTCGACGAATCAGTTTTTCCTCCGCCTGATTTCACAGCCTTGGTTTTTACCATATCCGCGCCTAAACGCTAGGATAGGTTTTTGTTCCAATTGGGAGAGTTTTAGCCTACCTTTTTATTATTAGGAGCAGAGCAGAGTGAAACACGTCTTCCTACGTGGCCGCCATAACGGGAAGTCCGGGCAGATGTAATTTTATCAATAATTTTAATTCTAATATGATAAAGCACTAGGTAGCTTTTATTTTCAATTGCATTTTCAGTTTTAATTGTGAAACTTTTGACTTTCCAGGAAATAATCTCCCCCCCACGGAAGGTTTACGTGTAAATCTGGCCCTTGGGAAGTGAGGAAAAAATTTTGTGCCCTTCACTACCACCAAAGTTGCCCATCCCTGAAGTATCCCAATGATGGCATTATGCTCCGGACATGCCTTGGCTCATCACCTCCAGACCCTGCACCCCTGCCCCCTGGACTGCTTCAGGATGCAGCTATGAACTAAAGGGTCATGTCACACCAAAGCCTGCACTAGAATTTAATATTGCCCATCATCTTGATGGACAAGGTTGTAAAAATCCGGTCATGACCCATTATAATCCATCAAATCACAATTAATTTTTAGGGCCCCGTGATTCTGTAATTTAGATGTTCAGTTTGTGAGACAAAAAATTGTGAGACACTCGCTGCAGCGCCGCTCTGTGTGTGTAACAGGAGTGTGGAGCACAGGATTCCTCACAGTGATGGCAAAGTGAGCCGTTTCTCTAAAAAGAAAAAAAAAAAAAAGCCCTGATAATTTATATTGATCATATTGAGGTTTATTTTGGCATGGTACAGTTTGAAGTGATAACCCCTGATCAGTTTATGAACCCTGATGACAACGAGGCTTCAAGCCAGGTGCAGATGGGCTGTTCCATTAAAAAAATGTGCAGTGACCAGAACCAGAATCTCCCCACTATCAGCTCTGTGTCAGGCCAAAAAGAAGGCTGCCGAGGCTGTTAGGGAAAGCTGCCATGTTGATATAATCCAGAAATGGTCTGTGCACTTGCAAAAGCAGTCTACCAACTTATTTTTAGGTGATAATTCATGTAATAATACAGGTAGATAAATATAAAACAAGAAGGTGAAAAAATAAAACGTGAACATCGCAGTGATAATATAATTTTCTTATACATTACGCACACTACCAAGAGAGAAACTGCATTTCAATTTTCTTGTATGTGCTGTACATATAGAGGTATTGACAAATAAAAATCTTGGAATCTTTTGAATAATAATATCTTATAAACTGATTTATTTTATTACATTTTATTCTAATGAAAACAAAAACTGTTCATAAGGTACAGGACTCACCAAGAGATCATCATGCAGAGATTCCATTCCCAGAGAAGAGAAGAACTCGGCTAGTTTAGGATAAAAGTTATATTTGTTATAGATCTGGCACTAACCAGATTCATCCTGGTGGGTGCTGCTGAGCAGCAAGGTGGAGCTGGCAGCAGTGGCTGCAGTATCCAGCGCTTCGCCTGCAGTGGACAGGGGCGTGAGGAGTTGGGTCTTCGGATCACAGTTGAAGGCAGCCAGGAGTCAGCAGGGGTGAGCACCACAAAGCACAGAGGAGAGGAAACCGATCCATGTTGGACCAGAAGGGCCAAAGAGGCTGGAGCTGGGTAGAGGTAAGGGGGTATTTTTCCCTTTTGTGGTCAAAATGCATGAGCAAGTTGACAGACAGATTAAATGCCAAATTACAATCTATCAAAATGATAGACAGCCTTGAAAAGTTTGTCACTACTTTAAAAAAAAAAAATCAGTCTATGATGGAGAATTCTCGGTTAACACGACCTCTTTTCTATTCTTGAAAACTTTGACACAATGCCACTGCTGGCACTATGCTCCACCCAGGACCCTGATATGATGCCACCATGATCATTAACCACTATGACCTCGCTACAGAAGTTTTGTGCATGCTCAAAACTCTCCATATTCTATCACAAGTGATGGAGATCCCACTATGTTCTCAATATGCTCCCGAAGTCCTCTCCAAGACCCTGCAAAGACCATACATGTCCTGGCTGATTTCTGTAAAGTGGCAGCCATGAAGATTTTCAGATTTTTACTAGATGGGTAATGGCTAGAAAATGACAACACAGTGTTTTACATTTATATTAAAAAATAAACAACAGTGAAAAGAGGATAGGATAATTGGAACCTGGTAGCATAAACAAACAAGGGGAATACTTATCTGCCTGTTTGGGTGATCTGTACAAAGGATATGTGTGTACTGAGAGTTCAAGTGGTTGCTGCTGCACTAAGGCGAGCGTTTCACCTTCATTGGTCTTACTTTTTCTTATTTATAGCTGGAATGTTGTCAGTAACAGTGACTGGTGTACAGGGTGTCTCTGTAAAGTTATCATTAACTCTGCATTAGGAAAACCTTCACATTTACCAGATCTGACACCAAATCAAAATTAATGGCATTAAAAAGTCATCTTCAGCAGTTATTAATAAAAACCAAAAGATGAATATATTGTGTTCCATGTCCATGCTGGTTTAATTTATTCTTTTTAATTTGCAAATCATCTGTATCTAACAGCCTGGGAACTGAAGCTAATGCTGGCTGATGATATTAGCCACAGCACTGCTTTACCGACTGCCTTCCCTTACATTCTGCTATGATGTCCTTAAAGAAGGCACCTGGCCCCCAAATGTGCTAGTCTTCTTTTGTCTAAAAGATAAGACTGTGCTTATACTGGGCAGCTCCCATGTGTGATTCAGTGTAATTGTGAGCAGACCGACGTTAAAAAAAAAAGCCCATTCAGTTCAGCAAACCTGGATAGTCTGGATAGTGAAAGTTAAGTAAAGTAATATCTGGAACAGCTGGGAGCAGGAGGATCCCAGTGGAGAAAGCCCACGGGTGGTGCTGTGTTGCTCTGAAGTGCAAAAAATGAAATGTGCTCCGGATTATAAAAGAGAGGAAGCGGTGAAATATCCTCAGAAGGCTTTTCATGGAAAGAGGTACTTTGTGAATACTTTTTCCATAACATCAACTTTTTCTTTTGGCTTTATATCAGAACATTTATGGGGAGGGTTGTGCACACAAAAGGGACATCTCAAACTTGTCTTGAGGAATGTACTTCTGTGTAAAATGAACAGATCATCTTTACCAACCAATTAGTTGACAACCTTGTAGTGAAGTTAAATTAGAAAACTGAATTTCTACTTGACTGAGTTGAAAGACATGTATGCTTTAAATACATGTGTATGGCAAACTCATCAAAAGTAGCAACATTGTGTGTATTTTTCTCAAACAGGAATACTATTTTAGCTATGGATTTCACACAATACATTACTTCAAGACAATTCTAGCCAATTCTTCTGTATTGGAAAGTATTTTTTACTAAACACAATCATATTGACAAGTCAGTAAAAATATTCACAATCAGCATTTACTACAGCACGAAGAATTGCAAAAATTCAATTAGCAAGTTGCCTACAGCCCATTTTGAGTCCTTATTTCATCATTTATTACTCCATAGGAACTCCAGTTGAGATGTTCAAATTCAACTTGGTTACAGAGTTATGGCTATTTAAGCAAAAAAGGAAAAGAACCTTTCTTTTAATACCAAACGTGTTAGTCAAAGTTAAAGAACACTAAGACAAAAATCACATAATATTTAGGTATAGCGCAAACATGTATTCCATTATACACTCAATTGTTTTTCAGAAAGGAGCTGGTAACAAAATGTACAACCCTAATCCGTAAGTCCTGAATTTTCTGGAAATATGTAATACAGAAAAAAAAAATGACTGTCACAGACTAATTTCTTATTCAGTTAAAGGCAGTCACCAAATGTGCTATGCAATATCATTCTGGATCACTGTTAATCACAAAATAAATGACAGAGTGGAACTTTAAAAAAAAGTCCTTTAGGTTAATTTGATTAGATCAGTGTTACCCAGCCTTGTCCTGCTCAGGAACCATATTAACAAAAATAGTTCTGCAGCAAGTAGGACTTCAAAGAGCCACAGGTTGAATACCACTGAATTAGATGCTCTGCAGTTCTACAAAAGCATGAACTGACAGAAAAACATCCACTGTTAGAATTTTTTTTTTTCCCGTTTCTGCCACTGATCTTAATTTGGTTGACGTGATGTACTGAATAACGAAAACAGGCTCATCGGCATTGTCACTATGACAACAGCTCACAGTCCTAGCAGGTGCCCCCTCCCACACCATTAATCTTAGGGATGAGGTTAGTGTAGTTCACAGTCCATCACTACAGCAAATAATGCTACTTACAGCACATGGTGTGCAAAAGTTTTAGGCATCCTAACTAACTAACTAACTAACCTGCACTTATATAGCGCTTTTCTAGTCACAAAGACCACTCAAAGCGCTTTCACTAGTACTAACCCTCTATTCTAAGGGCCTATAGGAAACAGATATCTAGGGACAATTTAGAACAGCCAATTAACCTAACATGCATGTCTTTGGATTGTGGGAGGAAACCGGAGCCCCCGGAGTAAACCCACGCAGCACAGGGAGAACATGCAAACTCCACACAGAAAGGTTCCAACCCCTGCCACCCTGGGGATTTGAACCAGGAACCTTCTAGCTGTAAGGCAACAGTGCTAACCACTGCACCACTGTGCTGCCCAATGTGTATAGTTAAAACAAATCACGGGATAAGCAGACCCTGAATCCTCAGAGTCTTAATGTTGACATCTTCATTCCAATCAAAAAGTAGAGCAAATATACTTAGATGTGTTTGGTGCCAATATTATAGTAGGCACAGTTTGCCTCATTTCATTGAATTAAAGTTGTTAAATGTGGACAAGACTGAAAAACTAACACTACAGGCAAACGTCACTGCTTAATAAAGGCAGTTTATGGAAAAAGCAAGAGGAGCTGACACCGACTAAGAAAAAAGAAGAGCTCAAACAAAATAAAACCACACAAATGTTGTTAATCCTACCTTAACCTCAATGAAGTCTGGCTGGCCCAAAGCAATGAGTTCTGCGTAGGCCTGCATCTCCTCCACGTTCCAGGCCTTCACCAGAGTCAGTCTGTACACAGTCCTCTGTCTCTGCATTGACAAATAATGGATTGGGATTGATGGACGGAGTCAAGAGTGACAGTAAGCACGACACACTTTAGTAGTGTTTTGTTTATTGTACACAGCAGCTAACAGATATAATGTAGTTGTCTGACAGGATAACTGTAAAATAAGTTTTCAATGGAAAATTGGCTATTTATATTCTGCTTAGTGATAGAGCTACAAAACTGAAGTTGTCACTAATTTGATAACCCCCCCCACCCACCCAAATCCATCTGACAACTATAGCACACCTAACTCTATGTCACTGTCATCATACACGTCCTGCACCATCCTCACATGCTTCTCTGCACTCCCAACTTCCTCACACAGTACCACAGTTCCTCTCTCAGTGCCCTATCATGACTTCTCTACAGCCAAAAAGACACATTGCAGCTCCTTTTGACCTTCTCTATACTTCTCCATCGACATTCAGTTTACTATTGTTAATCCGGGCTATACTTCCTGCATAGTAAGATAAAGCAAATTACTGACAATAAGAAATATAAAGTCAAGGGGAATGAAGGAAAGACCAACAGGGGAGATGAAGAAAAATGAAGGGTAAGAAAAAATAACATGACAAACGACAAATACAATGGGACAACTGAATAACACAGGACAGCGTGGACCACTTCCCTCATTGCCATCTCATATCCCTTATCCACAGGAAGGTCATCTGTAACATGAGGCCCTTTCAGCCCAGTTGGGAAAGGAATAATTGGTCAGTGGAAGCAGGAGGGGAGGTATTTCAAGCTGCCTCTTCTAAATCTGACACTGAGGCACAACTCTATCAATCCCAGGTGCACTGGCAGGGAGGCCAAGTGGATGGGAGGAGGAGAGCTGTCAAACGGAGAGGATAAGCGCTCAGGAGGGATAAGAGAGATGAGTCCACCGTGAAATGAAGACTTAGGTCTTTGGAGCTGAGTGGGGAGGGTGATGGCAAAACCTTCAAATAGCACTATTTTTGGATGCTGTGCATAGACAGACCACATTATCATACTGCAGGCCAGCCTTTATATTAACTGTAACATTGCTATGCAATTTCAAAGCAGAGTACTTGTAATGACCCAATACAAATTCACTTCCAATAAGTTTTAATAATAATAAAAACACACGGAAGAAAGATGTGAGGAGTCAACTGGAGCATTACATTTAATAAGCATATACCCCACTACTACTGGGTTACTTCCTCTTCACAATCCCTCCAAGATTTTGTGATGCTGTGATCACACCAATTCATGCGAAATCAGTGATTTGCCGCATCTTTTGTGTGACCTTGTAATTGTGTCCAATCACTGTAATTTTGGCCAATCCTGGTCAACCTCTGCCAATTTCGACAATCACATTTGTCAAAGTATTCACAGCGTTTCACTTTTTCCACATTTTATGTTACAGCCTTATTCCAAAATGGATTTTTTCCTCAAAATTCTACACACAAAACCCCATAATGACAATGTGAAAAAAAGTCTGTGATTTTTTTTTGATGTAAACGCATTGTACTGCCATTATGCCGCATGGGCCCAGTACAGCCATCTTAAAGCATGGAATAAGGCTGTAACATAAAATGTGGAAAAAGTGAAGTGCTGTGAATACTTTCTGGATGCACTGTATAAAACCACATAGCCAGTGTTTGAACATTTTATATATCTTTAGAGGTAAAATCATTACTACATCTTGTCAATGAGCTTTAAAGCTGTGAACCTCCGGTCTGGACACAGACCAACATGCACCCCCAGCAAACTCCCAAGGACAGCCCCTCCTCCTGGTAAGACTCCCAGTGTGTGTCAAGATGGGCAGCAGATAGGTTGGAGTCAGGCACGGAAACACAGAGAATATTCAGTATTTTTTTTTTTTTTTTCAGAAAAACAGACTTTGATAGACAATACCAGGATAACAGGATAAAAAATTATTATTTTTTCTCTGCGCTCGGTACTGAGTGGTTGGGGATCGCTGCGGTTAGGGAGTTTTCAAATGAAGGTGTTGTCACAATCTCCAAAGCTATACACTTTAACGTGCATTCAATGCAATTTCGCTGTTGTAATGCAATTAAACTGTTGTAATGGAGTGGTGGCCTAGAGGTAGAGCATCCGCCTCACAACCGCGGGCTTAAGTCCCAGTTGGGTCATGCCAAAGACCATATAAAAAATGGAACTTCCTGCCGTCCAGCTTGGTGCTCAGCAAAAATGGAATGGAGGAGGGAAATGTGGGTGGCAGTGACTCAGGAGATAAAGTGGGCTGTCTAACAACTGAAGGGTTGGTGGTTCGAATCCCGCTCTCCCCAGTCTTCCTGCCATCGTGTTCCTGGGCAAGACCCTTTACTCACCTTGCCTCCAGTATCCATGATACTTGATATGAATGTGTATAAATGTTCGGTAGTGGTCAGAGAGGCTGTTGGCGCAGATTGGCAGCCACGTTTCTGTGGCTACAGTAGAAGCTTACCACTACCATTGTCTGTGGAGTGAATAAATAATCTATCCATTGTAAAGCATCTTTGAGTGTCTATGAAAAAGCACTACATAAATCTGATGCATTATTATTATATTTGCTGTTGCACAAATGAGTTTTTTCTGTATAGCATAAGTTTCTGCTTAATTTACAAATCACGGTTTAATATGAAATTTTTGACAATCCTGTGCTTTTCTTGTGGTGTTATATAGAATATCATTGCAGTGGCTCCTGCATTATATCCTTGCAGTGTATCATTGCAGAATATCATTGCAGTCATTCATATAATATCATTCATCAGTACATATGCCCCCACCATGACAAACCCAGATGAGATCAAAGACAAGCTTTACGAGGACTTAAAGACTCTCATTGAAGGCATACTGAAGGAGGACAAACGTTGTTCTTGGAGACTTTAACACCAGAGTTGGTACAGACTACCAGACATTGGAGGGAGTCCTTGGGAGAAATGGAGGTAGAAAGTGCAACAGCAACGGTCTTCTCCTGTTGAAGATGTGCGCCTCTCATGACCTTCTGATCACTAATACCATCTACCGCTTGCCTAATCACAACAAGACCTCCTGGATGTATCCACACAACAAGCATTGGCATCTGATCGATTACATCATTGTGAGAAGGAGAGACAGGCAGGATGTTAGAGTGACAAAGGCGATGTGTGGCACATACTGCTGGACGGATCACAGAACTCATTCTCTCAAAGCTCAACATGCACATCCTGCCCAAATGGCGTCCACAGGGGAAAAAGGTAAACAAGTGACTCAATGTCAGCAAGCTGGAACAGCACTCTGTTGCGACAGAACCTCAGTGAGGACCTGGACAGCAAGCTTAGTCAGCTCAACCTTGGGGTGTACGGAACTTCAAAGCTGTTGAACTGCTTGCAACAACTTTGGGCTCACAATCAGTACGAAGAAAACCGAGGTCCTGCACCAACCCGCACCGCAGAAGACTTACGCGGAACCAGCCATCACTGTCAACGGGGAGACCCTGAAGGCTGTCGACAAGTTCACATACCTCGGCAGCACACTCTCCAGGTCTGTCAACATTGACGACGAGGTCGATTTGCACATTGCCAAGGCAAGCTCAGCATTCGGATGACGATGTGCAACAGTGTGGGAAAGAAGAGGCATCAGGCTGACCACAAAACTGAAGGTGTACAAGGCAGTTGTCCTGCCTTCCCTACTGTACGCCTGCGAGACCTGGACAGTCTACGTACACCATGCCAGAAAGCTAAACCGCTTCCACCTGAACTGCCTCAGAAAGCTCCTGAAGATCACCTGGCAGGACAAAATCCCTGACACAGAGGTCCTCTCCCGAGCTGAGCTGCCTAGCATCCACACCCTGCTCAGAGTCCAGATTAGGTGGGCTGGCCAACTTGTTCATATGCCTGACTCACGTCTACCAAAGAGAGTGTTCTACGGTGAATTAGCAGAGTGCAAGTGCTCACAGGGTGGTCAGAAGAAGTGCTACAAAGACACTCTTAAGGCCTCCCTGAAGAGCTTTGACTTCAGTCCTGACACCTGCGAGACCCTAGCGCTAGGCCGACCAGACTGGCATAGCCGTACCAGCAAAGGTGCTGCCTCCTTTGAGCTGAACAGGATTGCCAAGGCCCAGAGAAAGCGTGAGCTTCGCAAGTCCAGAGCCACCCTTGTATCTTCTGCCTGCACAGACCACCTGTGCCAGACCTGTGGCAGAGCCTTCCATGCTCGCATCGGACTGATCAGCCACAGCCAGAGACATCACACCCAGTCCTCTTCCCTGTGATGTCATTGGTCATTGTCGAGAGCGAGGGATGAACAACAACATCATTGCAGTAAACCCTGGAAAAAAAAGCATCTGCTTTAAAATTTGTAACTCTTTCCACAACTTTTAGTGCAAAAAAAAAAAAAAAACCTCTCAAAACATCGCAACTTTTTAAAAAAGCTCCCACAAATTCAGGCTTTTTGGGCCGCAACAATCCTAAAAACATCCCACAAAATTCTGGAAAGACAGACTTTAGCTCTGGCATAAGAAGACACGGGGTGCGGTGGGAGTCTGGACAATTAAAAATTGCTTCTATAATATTTGTGTATTGATTCAGACCCTACCACATATGCAATGCATCTTAAAAAACAAAAACAACAAAAAAACAATAAGCTAGAGTGCAGTCCGCAGCAGAAACAGGCCATTTGGCCCATGCTATCAATGTGGAAATGTGAAAATACTTCTACCACAGAGGCACCAATGGACAGGCATGCTGCTACCAATGTCAACACTCCAATGCTAGGTGCTGTATGTGTCAGCCTAACCTGACAAGGGTGTGACTGTTCCAGCCATGATTGGTTCGGTGTCACACAATTCACCTCATCAGTGCCCATTCATGCCATCTGTCTAAAACTGGATGTAATTAATTCTATTGAAGTTTTACCAGCCTTGCATTTTTTTCTGTCAAAGAAATTTTTTAGTTACATTCTTGTATTGTTTTATCAGAG
The DNA here is from genome assembly GCA_020510985.1 of Pholidichthys leucotaenia. NCBI lineage: Eukaryota > Metazoa > Chordata > Actinopteri > Cichliformes > Pholidichthyidae > Pholidichthys > Pholidichthys leucotaenia. The sequence continues at coordinate 283,145,630 of CM035847.1, read as the reverse complement.
ATGTTTCTGGCTATAAAGCAGACTACGCAAATGCAACAGGCTCCCTCAGCCACTAAACATTCTTTTGGTGGTGGTGGTGGTGGTGGGGGGGTGATAAAATGACCAATGTTTTTTTTCCCCTCATGAATTTGCTATTTTTTTCTTAAACTTGCAACTTTGTTCTGATATTTCTAACTTTTTTTCTTGTAAATGTGCTACTTTTCCTCATAAATTTGAAACTTTTTTTTTTTTAAACTTGCAACCATTTTCTCAAATTTGCAACTTTTTTTCTTGTACATATGCTACTTTTCCTCATAAATGTGCATCTTTTTTTTTGAAATTTGCAGTTTTTTGTTGAGAATTTCTCATTTTTTCTTTTAAAACTTCAATTTTCTTCAAAATTTTTCTTGTAAACTTGCTACTACTGAAATCATATTTGCTGCTTTTCTTGTAAGTTTACAACTAATCATAAAATTGTGACTTAATGTAAATCTGCTACTTTTTACTTGTAAATTTTCAACTTTTTTTCTAGAAAATTTGTGACCTTTTCCTTGTAAATTTGCAACTTTTTTCTTTTAGATTAACTTTTTATCATAAATGTGACTCATATTTACGCCTTTTTTCATGTAAACTTGCTACTTTTTTCATTGTAAATTTTCAACTTTTCTTCTGTAAATTTGCAACATTCATATGGATGCTGGTTAAATTTTTTCGGTTCATCAAAACAATTTTGAGTTCAAAGTTTGATCTTTTCCCCATACAAAAAAAATGAGGCCCCAAAACAATCTCTCATAGGGTCCTGCGTTTTATTGCCCATCCCTATGCAGTATAACACTGACCATCTTATATACATAACCACAACTTTTGCAATCATGTTGCAATGAAAAACATCTTTAAAAAATTCATGTAAATAATGTTACCAGAAAAACTGGCTCCAGACTAAAAAAAAAAAAAAGAAGAAAAAAATCAAAGGCAACCTCAGTATTTCTTTCATGGTGTGTATATACGTATAAGAATGCTGCAAAGAGGACTGAGGGAAAACTACATTTTGTGCAGAAAAACTGCTATGGGGTGCTCCAGACCTGATACTGAGCAGCAAGTTCACCTTCAGGCGGGACAAGCACCCAATCACTGAAGAGGCTTAGTGCCAGCGGCTCATGATTGCCCTTGAACTGAAACCTGAAAATGGCTTTCCATTGAACCTGAGAAGCCTCAGGAGGATCTGCAACAAAGTTTGCCAAAAATCACCCAAATCAATGGGCCCTATTAGGACGATCAACCGCGGACTTTTCCGCCAGACTTTCTGCTGTATGCCAGTGTTTTTGTTAATTTCTGTCAGCACATTGTCTGTTTTGTACGCTTTGCGTCATGCCATCAAATTATCAGTAGACAGTGCGCTCGCTATGTGCTGGGAGGTGGAGGCTCATTTCAAAGAGGTGTGGTGGCACGCAATCTAATGCACATTACTATTATAGTGCATTCCATGAGAATCTGCTTTTGATCAGGAAAAAAAGAGGTCTATCGTCAGAAGCACATTGTTTAATGATATTTCAGTGGCGTGTTTTGAAATCGCGCTCTGGAGCTCATGAGGAAATCGCATGTGTTGGATTTTTCTGTTATTTTAATGGTGTAACAGTCATAATATAATCGCCCATCATTTTAATTACATTATGATCACATTAGTTTATTCCATCCACATTTTCATTTTAATTGCGGACTTACTGTTGGAGTCTATAGATTAGGCATTAATGCAGTTTTTTTTTTTTTTTTTTTCCGGGGACTGAGTGAACAGGGAGCATGTGTGTGCACGAGGGAGGGTGTGTCAGTCTGAAGATTTTTATTCCATCTACAATTTTGTTTTCATCATGGACTAATTAGGCATTAATGTGTTTATTTTTAGGGGAATAAATGAATGAACAAGGAGTGTGCAGTGTTTTATTTATCACTGGAACTCCCCACAGAGACAGGAAATGCGTCCACACATCTGCCTTAGCCACGCGCCCTGGCAGCTGGGCTGAGGCTGCCCGCACCGTGCCTAGGGTTGCGGTTCTCCACCACCAAGCTTCCCGACTGCCACCTGTCAGGGGCCAGCAGAAGTCACTGAAAGCAGGCTCACTTTGTGGCCGGGGTCACTGTGGACAGGAAGTCGCGCCAGATCTCGTTCTTTCCTCCCGCCCAGGAGGGACTGGCATAGAGAGCTGCAGACCCACGCATGAGATGGGGAGACCCTTGGTCACCGAAAGCAACAGGAGAAGGAGCACGGGCCGGGAGCGACTTCCACGCCATTGTCAATTAAAGTTTATCAAAGTTTGCAGAGGCATCATCCTCTTTTCCTGAAGTTTCAAAGCAATTCATATCTGTGTGTTGCATCCGTGCCCACTACATTAAACCATTCAGCTAATTTTTCAGCCAAGCATTCTTACCTGTTTGTTCTTTCTAAAATAACTAACTGGGCATCAACTGTGATTGATGTCTTCCTTATTACCAAACAGCACTACTAGCATGCATTTTGGCTCACACACAGAGGCTTTGGTCAGTGCAAAACACGTCTTAAATCATCATGATCACAGTTCACGTTAAATAATATGCCTCTCTGCATTAAAGGGATGGGCATAAGTGTTTTGGATTGGATTATCCAAAACACACCTCTGAATAATTAGACTGGCCTCGCTGCGTCATGCGCTGGAGGAAAGTTAATTTTCATGCCGTTGTGATAACGAAATGAACTTGGAAATGTCCATAAATGCATTCTGCATCATTGACAACTGACTAAATGAACAAGTCATTGTAATACGGCACAAAGTGTACAAAACTCCATGTGTTTTATCCAAAAAAGAATCAAGGCTTTAATCATGGACATACTGTACATCAAGGTCTAAACAAATATGCAATTTTGAAAGACAAGCTTTAGCAAACTTTTCTGAAACTTTTTACTTTGCCGTTATGAAAACCTTTGTAGGTTTTTTTGTTTTCATGGCAGGAACACTTGCCTTGTCATAGTACTGAACCGTTAAGAATCAATGCAATTCACCCCTGTGCCTCTGTATTCAAAGCTTGAGCTGCCGTGTTTTTGGCAACTTGCTCTTAGTACACTGAAATAAAAATCTCAGTCTCAGAGTTCTGACTTAATCAAAGCTACACTTTTAATAAGTTGTTGTGACAAGCCCATCAGTCTGAGCTTGAGTTAGAGATTTATAAAGTAACAAAACTTCTCACATTGCAGGGAGATGTAAAACAAAAACCCTTAACTCAGGCCAATACTATAAAAAGCCTTACAATCTGAGGATGAAGGGAAGACAAAAGCAATGCTAATATTAAGTGCCTCAACTTCAGATCCTGGAATCATATATTCTTTGGTTTGTTTTAATTTGAAGTTACTTCATACAATCTCTTCAAAAAGTTGAGCAGCATCCACTGTCATCAGCAACCACAGACAGCCAAATCCCTCATACAAAGCCAGTGTTTTGCATAAGCCTGAGCATTGCACTGCAAGCCAACAGAACAAGAATCCCTCAGAATAACAGCATTTGAGAGAATAATGCTTTGTAGCTGGGCCTGAAAAGAGAAACTTATTAAAAAAAAAAAAATTGTTGATACGTACATGTCAGGTCCTCCACCACCATCTGTTGAAAAATGTTAAAAATGTCCATTTGACCCCTAGTTTTTTACCGCAGTAAATGCAAATTTGACTGAATGTTTGTATACTTTTACTGATGCTTAACATACAAGAGCTTTTAAAGTGAATATGAAGTCATGTACGCAAATTCTACCACCCCCCTCAGCTACTAGGGGGCTCCCCAAGCTACAAGTTCACCCTCAACATTTTTTTTTGCAAGAGCATTGAAATATACAGTCATGTGAAAAAATTAGGATACCCCATTAAATATTCAGTTCTTTATTAAGAAATGTTCACATATCTATGTCTAACATTGTTTTTGTTTTTATTTGCATTTTTTAACATTTATTTTAACCATTTTAAGTGGGAATGAATGTGGGGGTGTCCAAAAAAGATGGGGGGTGTCCTAATTTATTCCTCACTATTTGTATAGAATTATATTTTACAGAAAATGTGAAAAAGTCTTTAATTCAATTTTAATTGTTTAGTTTTATTCCAGCAATCTCCCAGTATTTTAAACATTGATAGTAAATATCCATATGTCCAAATGTTAAAAAAAAAAACCCACAGGTTTATACAGGATATCCTAATTTTTTCACATGACTGTATTCAACCTTTTTTCATAAACTTGCAATATCTGTCTCATAAAATTGCTACTTCCTTGTTGTAAATAATTTTTTTCATTTGCACTTTTCTTGAAAAATCTGCTACTTTTTCTTACAAATTTGTGACATCTTTCTCAAAAACTTGCACATTTTCTTATTAATTTGGATCTCTTTTCAGATAAATTTACAATTTTTTCCTCAAAAATATGCAAATTTTTTCCTCATAAATTTGCTGCTTTTTCTTCTAAATTTTACACTTTCTTCTCATAAATTTGTCTTTTTCCCCACATAGGTTTGCAACTTTTTCCTTGCAAATTTGTTTTCATAAATTTGTCACTTTTTTTACTTGTAATTTTGCTATTTTTTTCTTGTAATATTTTTCAAATTTCTAACTTTTCTTATAAATTTGCATCTCTTGTAAACTTGCAATTTTTCGACCTAAATTTGTGACTTATTGCAATTTTGCAACTTTTCTCAAAAATTTGCAACTTTCTTCTTATCAATTACCCACCCTTTTTAACATAAATTTGCAACTTTTTTCTTGTAATTTTTTTAAAAAAACATTTTTCTTACAAATTTTTAATGTCCATATGGATGCTGGTTAAATTTCTACTGTATGTAATTTTTTTTTTTTTCCCCCATCTCATCTACACAAAGACCCAAGTTTATTTGTTAATGGTTTTGTTGGGAAGAGAGTTTTTGGAACTCTTCCTCTTTCCAAAAATAGGGGCCCCCAAAGACAATCATGCCTGAGAAAAAAACTTTCCATGAATAACATTTTCTTCGCAAGTATATGTCAGTTCTTTAGATAATGGTAAACAGTAAAAGTAAAAAACTATTTCCAAGGAAGAAATAGTTCTTAATTACAATCTCAAAAGGGGCTGTGTCATGGAATATTATCTCATCATTTTAGCACTTAGGCTAAATTATCACAGGCTGGTGTGATAAATTCTATCCTTGGAGAATGCTCGGCAAGTGCTTTATATGCACTAACTGCAAAGCATTACACTGAGAAAGTTCTATAAAATTTGTTTAGGGTACAAACTTGGCTTCAAAACTCAAGGAAGCACTTAAATACAGTTGCACACTTATTTACACGTATGGCTAAAGCCATCACCTGTGTGACCTTCTTCTGGGTGGAAATCAAATCAGCTCACAGGGTAGCTTACCTTTTCTCCCAGGGCCTTAAGGCTATCCAGGAAACGTGGCCAGAAGTCCTTGAAAAGTGGCCGATCGATCTTCTTCAGACTGTCTTTGGTGCTGGCATCCACACTGACATACAACTGAGTAACAGGCACCAGGCTCCTGGAAATCAGAAAAACATACATATGAAACAGAAAAGAAGATTAAAACATAGTACAAAAAAAATATATATATATAATATCTGAATCTAATTTGGCTTATATATTTTCTCAAAGAAAACAGTGTTTTTTTCAGCTCTGTGAACCAAGCAGTTGCACTTTACACTGAGAAAAGATGGATGGAATTTATCTCTGTTACTGACTTCAATTTGTCTGGGAAACTACCAAACAGTCTGATGCCCCTGGGGTCAAGAGTTAATTATTTAATGCCTCCAGTGAAGCCTGAATACAGCTAGGGGGTACTTTCCTTTCAGACATGCTAGGCCTGTCACTGTTTACAAATGCAGAAGAAAATAAATTCTGATGAACTCAGAAAACCCAGAACTGCATACACCCAATTCCTACATTATTGCTCAGTTTTACTTGTACTAGGTTTACTGTACTGGTCCGGCAAACAGAGGCAGTCTCAGTCTGGATCAAACTGAACCTCATTTAGGGTGTGAAAGCAATTTTCAGAAACATTTGGACTTTCGGACCAAAAACAAAAATAAAGGCAGCTGGTAAGAGGGAAAATGCAAATCGATAGCATTTGGGGGAAAAGACCCAGCTTTTAATTGAAATATGGCCATTAGCAACATTGAAAAAAGTCAGAAAAATGTAGAAAATTATCAGATATTTTCAGAGAAGGTGCAAGAGAGTTTATGAAAAAAATGAATGAGCAATGTCAAACAAAATATTTAATGAAGACATGGATAATATTCTAGCCTCATTAAACTAGTTAATTGACTAATACAATGGAGAATAAACCAGTTTTAACTTAAAGTGTGGTTACCAACCTTGGAGGGTGAGCAGCATGTTTGCTAAGGGCTCCTTTAGTTAGTAGTAGATAGTTAGATAGTAGAAGATAGTAGATAGTAGTAGTAGTAGTAGATAGTTCAGTTCTTTGTCAACATTTAAAATTTCATCATGGTTTATATCCAGCCTGAAACCTGCGTTTGAAATGTGGAGAGCAAGGATGTCCTTCATCTTTTTGTAGTTGCAGTGGCTTTAGAAAGCACCTCAACACAGTACATAGGCAGTGCCATGATGAACAGACTGATACCACCAGAGAAGTGGCTACACAAAGAGATTTGGAGGTAGAATTTTCAAGTGATCAGCCAACAACTTGTGCATCAGTGTTGCATGTTCCTCCTGCCATTGCACAGAAGTCCAGGGTTTCCTCTGGTAACATTTTTAACATTTTCTTCACTTCCGCCCTCCCAAGAGAGCAGACGCTTTTTTCTTCTCTCCTGCTGACTTTTTCCTCCCCTCCTACTACTGGATCCCAGCTTGCTGTTGTCTGTCTGCGTCTAACTGCGACCGCCGAAAAGAAATTATGGAGTTAATAAGCTGGGCTTTGAACACAATTGACACTATTTTTTCAACAAGGAAAAGTGCTCCGGGGGAAGCTGTCTGCCCCGCTGGAACGGCTCCAGTGGACTATCTATGTGACACAGGTAATTGGAAAATGCTGTGTCTCTCTAATCTCTCTATCGAAGATATTGAAGATTTGTTTATCTTCGTAATCTTGGTGATTGGGATAATTCTGATTGGGACGGGAATTGTCTTGGTTTACCGCAAATTGCTGAAGATGGATTCAACCTATCAAAATGCTGGCCAGGCGAGGTGCATCCAACAAATTGAGAAACTGGAGAAGACCCTGATAGCGACTACTGGAGAACTGTCTCGTAAGGTGGATTACATCATGGGTTCGCTCAGGTCTTTCCACGACGAATTCAAAGCTGCGCAATGAAGGATTAATGTACTGAATCTACAGAAGAAATACAAGTCTTCTCTGTGATCAGTCCTATTTGGCATTATTATTCCCCATGAAAATTCCTCCTGGCTGTCTGCAGACTGTGTTTTTTCAAAATCATGAGCACAAGGCCTTGGACAGCCAGCTGCAGCGCCAGATAAGACTGGGCGCCAGACAGACAAAACATCTTCTGCCAAGGGTCCTTGGGTCTCTCTTATTATCATCAACACTGCTCAACACCGCACACACATTGATTCATGAACTGATTAAAGATATACTGTACACTGCTCTCTTGTGTCTTGTGAAATTCTGAGTTGTTGCTCTGTGCTATTGAGAGATTTTTTTTCATTGTAATCATAATCTGCTTAAAAAATAAGCTGTATTCTGATAACGAAGTTTTTTTTCTCCTCCCCCCTTGTGTCGTTCCCTCCCTTCCCCTCCCTTTCTTATCTATCTCTGTTTGATGAGGCGCCTATTATGGCTGCCGTGTCGTTGTGTCGCGCGCATGCGCACCAATGTCAAGTCAAGTTCCTCGTGTGTTTTTTACATGCTTGGCAATAAAGTTTATTCTGATTCTGATTCTGATTCTGATTCTTTACACAGCATGGAGATTGTTAAGAGACTGGGCCAATTTTTGATCTTTGGGATTGTTTGGGAGATCCTTGTGTGTTTTGGGCCGAGTCAAAACTTTGAGGAGACCATGTCGACTGTGGGGATCACTATAGATTATTGAGAGATCAAAAATCGTCCAGATCTCTCAATGATCTCCACCATTGTGTAAAGGGGGTACAACTACTGGTCTGTGCTAACACAAACATAGTCATGGCAACAAGGCATCTTCATGAAAACATGATGTAGGTACCTTCACAAAGCTGTTTATACAACAGTTAGTTCCAGCTAAGCAATTTGATTGGACAACAGGGATTCCAGGAGTTACTATAATCCGTGATAATTGCACTCCAATTTCACTGGATATGCATTACTCCGCTTCAAAGGTGTTCTAGTAACCGTTAATTACTAACAGCAATTTATTATAACTCTCCGACAATTGCAGTACTGTTTTGGATACGTCAAATTTCCACAGTGAAGCACTGTTTGATCAGAATTTATACATCCATGACCCAGAAGTCCCACCCTTTTGCAAAGGTCTACCTCCATCTACCCTAGTCATTTTAAGCTCATTAAGTGATTTCACGTCTGTTTTTATAAAAAAAAACTTACTGTCTTGATTAACAAACCACAATACCTTTGTGGTGATGGACTCTTTGTCTCATCTGAAAATGCGAAGAAAAGTGAGCAAAATGTGCTAAATCGCTAGCATGCTAACTACCGGCTATTTACTGGTGGTTCTGGCGAACGGTATTGGATATGTTTTGATCTGGGATTTTCTGAAGTACTGACTTAACAGGTATGTTTTATAAACACATTACTTTGGCACTTGACAATATTTAATTTATTTACATGTGTGTGAAATGACAATACACCACATTCCAAATTATTATGCAAATGACATTTGTCTAATTTTCCTAAAAAGTCAATGCAAATGGCAGTCAGTATAATTTTCAAGTCATCAATAGTTAAAGCATAATTCAAATTTTAATGAACAAACCTCCCAATGATAGCTATTTTTTTGCAAAAACTCAAAATGCACTTTTCCAAATTATTATGCATAACAGAGTTTCAAAACATTTTATTGGTTGTAAAAAACTAAAAATGGTCATTTGTTAATTTGCAGCATTAGGTCATATTTACTGAAATCAAAAGCCATTTCAATCAAAAACATATTAACATAGGACCCCTTCTTTGATATAATCTTCACAATTCTTGCATCCATTGATTTTTTTTTTTTTTTAATTTTGTGTACTTTATTGATCCCCAGAGGGGAAATTTAGGGCATCCACCTGGATGGATTAAGCAGCCACGGCATAGTGTTATCCCTTTACCATTCACACACACATTCACACCTAGGGCCACTTTAGAGTCTCCAATTAACCTAACCTGCATGTTTTTGGCCTGTGGGAGGAAACCGGAGAAATCCCAGAATAAACCCATGCAGACACGGGGAAAACATGTAAACTCCACACAGATCACTGTTGGTCAGGGGCTGGGATTGAACCCGGGATCCCATGGCCAAGGGTGAGTTGCTGTGCTGCCACAGTGCTAACCACTGTTCCACTGCACCGCCCACTTGAACTTGTGAGTTTTGGGAGAGTTTCTTTGCAAGATGTCAGAATAGCCTCCCACAGCTGCTGTTTTGATGTGAACTACCACCCACCCTCATAGAGCTTTTGCTTGAGAATCCTCCAAAGGTTCCCAATAGGGTTGAGGTCAGGGGAGAATGGGACCACACCATGAGTTTCTCTCCTTTTATGCCCACAGCAGTCAATGACACAGAGGTATCCTTTGCAACATGAGATGATGCACTGTCATGCATGAAGATAATTTTGCTACGGAAGGCACAGTTCTTTTTGTACCATGGAAGAAAGTGGTCAGTCAGAAACTCTATATATTTTGCTGAGGTCATTTTCACACACCTTCAGGGACCCTAAAGAGGTCTACTAGCTGTCTCCCCATGACTCCGATACCTTGCTGACATCGCATCCTTGTTGGGACATGATGGCCATCCACCAGCCATCCACTACTCCATCCATCTGGACCATCCAGGGTTGCACGGCACTCATCAGTAAACAAGATTGTTTGAAAATTAGTCTTCATGCATTTCTGGGCCCACTGCAACCATTTCTGCTTGTGAGCATTGGTTAGGGGTGCCCAAATAGTAGGTTTATGCACAACTGCAAGCCTCTGGAGGATCCTACACTTTGAGGTTTGTGGGATTCCAGAGGTACCAGCAGCTTCAAATACATGTTTGCTGCTTTGTATGGGCATTTTAGCAGCTGCTCTCTTAATTCAATGTCTGGCAGAAACCTTTCACATTATGCCTTTATCTGGACAAACCCATCTGTGCTCTGAATCAGCCACAAATTTCTTCACAGGTTTTTGTGAAATATGTAATGTTTTCATACTTTGTCCAAGGCATTGCACCATTTGACGCTTTTCAGCAGCAGAGATCTTTTTTCTTTCCACTATTGCTTGAAACCTGTGGCATGCTTAATAATGTGGAACATCCTTCTTAAGTAGTTTTCCTTTAATTGGGCTCACCTGGCAAACTAATTATGACAGGTGTCTGAGATTGATATCAGTGATCCAAAGGGCCCTGAGACACAATACCATCCATGAGTTTAATTGAAAAATAAAAAATTGAATGTTTGACACTAAAATCCTATTTGCATAATAATCTGGAATGCGGTGTAGATGTCTTCATACTGATTGAGATATTTAGCAGCAGTTACTGGACATTCAGAAGGGACAATTTTTTTTTTCTCAGCTGCACAAAATAGCTGGTTAAACAAACAAATCATAATATTTTGTCCAGTACTGCTGTCATTTAATAAATTGTGCTTGCCGGAACTGTTGTATAAAAGCAATATTACATTTGCTGCCATTACGTGGAGGGCACAAGCTGCATCACACCCGGGGTTAGTATATTCATGATACTGTAACTCACTCTTGTGTAATATTGCTTAATTGACTCGCTTGGATAATGAGCCGTCTGAAACCAAACCTAGACAATGGCGCAAAAACATGAACCTTGGTGCAGACTTTCAGGTGTGAAAATACCCAAAGTCAGTGAAAGGGAGCTTCTCTCCTTTACAGAAAGCACAGAAATACAATATTGGCTACTATGGTGACTAAACCAATCCAAGTAACAGACAGTTTTCCAGGGCCTTCTACAAAGACAGCAGATGATATTTTAGTTCCTGACTGCTGGTAGCCATTTATTGCTTATAAAAACTTTCATGTTTGTCTTACTGACTCCAACGATTTTTTTTCCAACATTTTGCTATACAACAAAAAACATCTAGGACCTAAAATGGTGTACTTTGTCTGCATACACATAGTAGAAGAGTCTCTTTTTGAAATAAATCTGAAACCCCCCCACAAAGGATGGCTCTACAGAGTTAGAGCGACAGTGCTGGGAACAATGACATCACGAGGTCACCCCAGAGTGCAAAAACAAAAGTTTTCACAACAATGCTTAAAAACCCTCCTGGATCTAAAGTACAAAGCTTTATTACAAAGGCACTTGCTAAAGTGTTATTTTTGAATGAATATTTCATACAGCTACTATAAGGGCTGCCTGAGGACTGTGTGAATCCTTAGACAAAAAAAGATGAAGAGCTTGACTTTTGAAGCTTAACTTGGATCAGCCAAACCAAACCCAGAGGTAAAAAGAATGTGGAAACGGGCGTAGAATATGCAGCATCCTCTACAGATTCATCGCCATAAATTCCTTCAATGAACGTGTAGAATCGGTACCGGGTTCTGCTAATTGATCCATGGCTGCTGACTCATCACATGTGAGCAGGCTTTGGGTTAAGTGGGGACCACAAAAGGAACCGTGTGCTTGTCAAATTCTGACCTACCTGATTTCTTGGGGAAACTGTGCATTCGTAACCAGGAAACTGGAGATGTGGTGGCGGTGGAGGAGGCGAACAAAGGTGTTTATTTCAGGGTACATGATTGGTTCACCCACCAAGGAGAGGGCACAGTGTTTGACTATCAAGCCTTCTTCGTACCGCTCAGACTTCACTCCAGGGACACCTAGAGAGAGAAATCAGCAAATAAATATGCTTTTTTTTTTGGCAATTTTTATTAACAATTACAATTAATGAGAAAGGAAGAGAGGAGATTTAGCAAGAGAATTAAGTCAGGCCCAGATCTTTGTTCCCTCCCTGCCCTGATGAAAAATCCTCACTACAGCACCCTCTAGAATGGTTAAAACAAAAGGAAGTTCCTGATTGGCTGGGCTGCTCTCCACATTGGGAAAATGACTATGGGCCCTTTGAAAAATGAATGAGGATTACATTTTACCTTTTACATGATAAAATGTGATCTGACTTACTTCATGGGTGTGCTATATATGAGAATCTTAAAAATATTTTTGTTGTATACGTACTTGCAGTTCTATTGCTGTTTTTTCTTCTTATTGTACATTTGCAAATTTTTTGTAGTAAATTTGTAACTGTCTCATAAATTAGCTTGTAAATTAACTTCTCAAATATGTGACATTTTTCTAATAATTGGCAACTGTTTTCTTCTCATAAAAAACATTTTCTTCCATTTTTGCAACTTGTTCATGTAAATTTGCAACTTTGTAAATTAGACACTTTTCTTATGAATTTGCAACTTTTCTCAAATTCAACTTTTTTTCATGCAAAATTGTGACTCTTCATTAGCATTTTTACCTCCGCCAAGGGAGGATGGAGGTAATGTTTTTAGTGGCGTTGGTTGATTTGTTGGACTAATGTTAGCAACATAACTCAAAAAGTTATGAACTGATTTTGATAAAATTTTCTGGAAAGGTGTGCAATGACACAGGGAACAGATGCTGAGATTCTGGTGGTGATTTGGATCACAATGTGGATGCAGGAGTTTTTTGAATATTACTTTATGTATTAACCTGGCACTTTTCATGTACTGCCCCCTTAAGACGTGTCCATTGAGTTATGTGCTTCGGCAACCCGGAAGCCAAACACTGCAGGAAAAGTATTAGGGGGTGTGTCCACCAAACTCGTTTTTTCTGCTGTGGGCAACTATTTTCTATTCGTTCTCTATGTAGTCCAGCATTTACAGCGCTGAGCGCCCTTGGTGCTGAAATGCTTTGAGCGGTGACTGCTTTTTGTCGCAGTGCTCAGGGTTGAAAAAAATTCAAGTTGTCAGACTACTGTACAGTTGCGCTCATCAATGTCAGACCTTTCTAAGCAGCCAATCAGAATTATGGAAGGGTGGGACATAGGACACCGGAACAGGAAGACGAGAACGGTAGGTGACGGTGGAGAGGCTGAACTTTGCTGCATCAAACAACCTGGCACTCTTTGATCTGACACTAAAAGGATATCATGATCAAAATGTGAAAGCAAATGCTGGGGAGGAACATGTCCACATCTGTCGGGTGTGCCAGGTGGGCGCTTGTGCCTTTGTCAAGGTCATATTTCTTACAAGTGCGTTGCAGTAGATACTATGGATACTATGAATTTGTAGTTGATAACTGCAAAAACATGGTATGACACCACACTGTTGTGTAATATTGCTTAATAATTATGAACCTTGTCAGTAAATTGTAATGGAGTAGAGGGGAGGAAAAAAAAAACGAAAACTGACCTAAAAGATTCAAAAAACCATGATGTTGATTTAAGGTGGAATTGCCCAGTCTCAATGTATGGTCAATACAATTATGACAGTCTTATTATTATAATGTAGTCATATTGTTTTTGGTGTCATTTCTGTCTGTTAATAATAATAATAATAATGGATTGCATTTATATAGCGGCTTCCGTTCAAATTTTCAGGAAAGGTGTGTAATGGCACACTGAACACATGATTAGATTTTGGTGACGATCTCAAAATGCATACCTCCGCCATGGCTCTTATCTTCTCAGAGTGTTGGCAACAATACTCCAGAACTACTGGATGGATTTGGATGAAGTTTTCACCAGAGGTGGCCCTTGGCTCAAAGATGAACTCATTTGATGTTGGCGGTGATCCGTGAATGCATACCTCCGCCAAGGCCCTATCTCGCAATGTACAAATGGATGGTGATATGGACAGACAAAGGGACGGAGGGGAAGACAAAGGGTGGGAGGGATGAAGCCTTGGTGGAGGTATGTGCTCTCTAAGTGCCCTCTAGTTTCCACATAAATTTGCAACTCTTCCTCATAAATTAGCATTTTTATTCTTTGTGAATAGGCAACTCTCAAATTTGCATTTTTCCACTCAGTTTGTAAATGTAAATTTGTAACTTTTTCATTAATTTGCATCCCCCCATACATTCGCAACTTTTATTTTCCCAGGTGTTGTATGTTGTATAAAATACTAAACTTGTGACATTTACAGTATTAAGCATGATGCATCATTACCTCCGCCAAGGAGGTTATGTGATCATCAGCGTTGGTTTGTCTGTTTGTTTGTTTGTCTGTTTGTTAGCAAGATAACTCAAGGACTTCCGGTCTGGACGCCATGGCGACTGCAGCTTAACACTGAAGCTCTCAGACCCAATCCAGGATAACACCTTGAAAATCAAACTTAACGGATTTTTGGAGGAGTGAAAATCAAAAGACAAAATCATCATGTCTAAAGGAAAACAGAAGAAACTGAAATTCTCCAGGCCAGGACACGTATCGGCCGGAGAATCTGAACTGGAAGATCTCCGTTCAGAAGACGAGGAACTGGTGATAGCTAACAAAAAGGTTAGCCTGAAATCACTATTTGAGGAACTACGACGATTTCGCCGAGAAGTTACGGCCGAATTTCGGGAATTCAGAGAAGAATTGAAAAGGACAAACAGCAGAGTGGACCAGGCCGAGAACCGAATCTTGGAAACAGAGGATCGAATAAAAGTGCTCGAAGATTCTGTGCTGGACCTACGCAAAAGACAAGCATCTATAGAGGCTAAGCTAACCGACCAAGAAGGAAGATAAAGAAGAGACAACATAAGAATTCATGGTCTGATAGAAGGAGCCGAAAACGGTTTTAACTCAATGGCAGAATGCGTGGAATCCTTACTAAGAGAGAAATTGGATATTCCACAAACCACCGACTTGAAGATAGAAAAGGCACATCGTTCATTAGCCGCTAGGCCGGCGGCGGAAGCGCCCCCACGTTCGGTGTTGGTAAGATTTTCCAATTTCAAAATAAAACAAGAGGTTGTAAGACTGGCCTGGCAGAAAAAAGGATTTATGCACCAGGAGAGAAAAGTCTACGTGGAACACGATTACGCCCCGGAGGTCCTTAAAAAGCGCAGGGAATACAATGACGCGAAAAAGGTGTTAAGAGAGAAGAAATTGCGCTTTCAGACTCCATTTCCTGCGAAGTTAAGGGTCTTCTACGGCGATGAAACGTGTCTCTATAATTCGGCGGAAGAAGCAACAGCTGACATGGCGAAAAGAGGGCTCCCGGTAACGGTATTTAAACCCGCAGCAGACCCGAGTGAGAAGATCAAAGCGCAAACATGGACAACACAAAGACCTTCAAAATCCACAGACCAGCAGCGGGAAACCCAGCGCCAGAGCGTCGCGGATAAACTATCCGTTTTCAGGTTGGAATAGCGACCTTTTTTTTTTTTTCTTGAATCAATCCGCACATCCAACCCCCCTCATACAAGGTAACAAACATTAAAGGAGATGCGTATTCAGCATGTGGTAAAACATTTCATGGAACAGTCATAATATTTGAAACAAATAAGTCTTTGTAATAAAAAAAAAAAAAAAAAAAACTTGTTAAAATAGAAATGTGACAATAATCCACATGTTCTCCTCATACTAACAAATACTGTTTTTGCGTGAATGTTTGATGTGATGGGGGTGGGAGGGTGCACACAATTTCACAGGGTTTAGGCATAAAAGGAAAAAAAAAAAAATCATTACAAGTTTGGATTGGGTTCTGAAACTCACGTTAAAAGCATGGGGCAGCTTACAGGTGTAAGAGAGGGCCCTCAACACGTAACAGAGTTTGAGGAATTTCCCTCAGGGCCTTCACTCCATCAAGGCTCTCCCAGGGTCTTTAAAAAGACCTCAGCTCAGGAAGTTCTTCTGACAGCTTTTTGTTTTAAAGTTTTATACACTATGTTCTTAATGTTTTTCTTGTTTTTAATGTTCTTTCAGTTTCTGAGTAGCACAAATGAGGGCCACCACACAGTTATACTAAACAAAACAACACAATGGAGAAACAGGGTGTAACCAAAATAATTTCATATAATGTAAAAGGGATCCTGAATCCAGTTAAAAGATCCAAGATTCTAGGCAAAATGAAAAAAGACAAAGCAGGAATAATATTTTTACAAGAAACCCACCTAACAGACGTGGAACACAATAAACTCAGTAGACAAGGGTTTAAAATGATCTCTTCATCTTCATATAAGTCAGGGAGGAGGAGGGGAGTAGCGACATTGATATCTACCAAAATTACATTTGAAAAAAAATCAGAACACAAAGATAAAGAAGGGAGATACAGTTTGGTAACTGGGCGGCTAGAGGGAGAAGATATCACCCTGCTGAATGTGTATGCTCCCCCAGGGGCTAACTGGAAATTTTATAAAAATGTATTCGACCTAATGATAACTAAAGCTCCAGGTTTAGTGATATGTGGTGGGGACTTCAATCTTAGACTGAATCCATACTGGGATGCTTCTGGTAATTCTCCACATCAAAATAACACCCAAAACAGGAAGACTCGGATGCTACTAAAAGAAATGGGAATCTGTGACGTGTGGAGGGAACTCAACCCCAGTGTAAAAGACTATACATTTTACTCAACTCCACATTCATCTTACTCAAGGATTGACTATTTTTTTTATGTTTAATAGAGACATTGGAAGAGTAAAAACATGTAAAATAGGACTGATGGATCTCTCTGACCACAGTCCGATCTACATGGACTTAAATATCCAAAAATACACAAATAATACATTTTCTTGGAGGTTAAATTCAAATGTCCTGAAAGGACCATTGAAAGATGAACTGGAATCAGATATTCTCAGATATTTGGAAGATAACGATAATGGAGAAGTATCCCCTTTAATACTGTGGGATGCATGCAAAGCTGTAATAAGAGGAAAGATTATTGCAAAACTGGCAACCCAAAAGAAACTAAGACAAGAAAAACTATCCACATTAGAGTCAGAACTTAGGAACCTAGAAAAAGAACACAAAGGCAACACTCATTCTACTGACTCGCTCAAGATTAAGGAAATTAAAAACCAAATAAATAAGATCTACACAATAGAAATCCAGAAGAAACTTACATTTTTGAAACAAAAATACTATGAAGCAGGCAGTAAATCGGCAAAATTGCTAGCCTATAAATTGAGGAAACATCAAACAGAAAGAGCAATCTACAAAATCAGAGACCCAGTATCAAAGGAAATAAAATTCAGAATTCAGGATATTCTTAAAAGCTTCGAGAATTACTATAAGAACTTATACTCCCACAAAAAACATAAAAACGCATCCGAGGCATTCCTAAACACATTAAACCTTCCCCAACTTACGGAGTCACAAAATAAAACACTACTGTCAGAAATACATCCTAAAGAATTGGAAAAAGCAATTATGAAACTTAAAGCTAACAAATCCCCAGGAGCTGATGGCTATACAGCAGAGTGGCACAAAACCTTTAAACAGCAACTATCTCCTCTCCTCCTGAAAACATTTAATTATGTCCTCCACACAGGGGAAATCCCCCCCTCCTGGAGAGAAGGGGTCATTGCAGTTATACCTAAACCTGAAAAGGATAAACTAGAGTGCTCCAACTACAGACCAATCAGTGTATTAAATCAGGACTATAAGCTTTTTACCATTATCCTTGCCAAAAGGTTAGAAAATATACTGACAGACCTAATTCATTTAGACCAAACAGGTTTTATAAGACAAAGACAGACACAAGACAACATTCGACGCACTTTACACATAATTCATCATATAAAAAAATATAACTTAAATGCAGTCATATTGGGATTAGATGCTGAAAAAGCATTCGATTCGGTTGACTGGTCTTTTCTATATAGAATCTTATCCAGTTTCAATTTTCATAACAACTTCATTAGAACTATACAGGCATTATATAAAAAACCAACAGCTAAAATAAGGATTAACGGTAATTTATCATCATCTTTTGAACTGGAAAGAGGATGTCGTCAGGGCTGCCCCCTGTCTCCACTGCTCTTTGCAATCTTCATAGAACCTCTGAGCCAATGGATAAGACAAAACCAAAAAATTCAAGGTATTACACTTGGTCAGAAGGAACATAAAATAGCACTCTTTGCTGATGACATTTTAATATACCTAGGGCAGCCGGACACTTCTTTACCAGAACTAACCTCAGTTTTTTCAGAGTATGGAGATTTATCGGGGTACAAATTAAACATGCATAAAACCCAAGTTTTAACATTCAACTATGACCCAAATCATTATTCACTAAGCAAACTCAAAACTAACTGGGAGTCGGAATCTATGAAATATCTGGGGGTCAATATCCCGAAACAACTCAACAAAATTATATCACTAAACTATGATCCACTGGTGACAAAAATAAA
This sequence comes from Pholidichthys leucotaenia, assembly GCA_020510985.1. Lineage (NCBI taxonomy): Eukaryota > Metazoa > Chordata > Actinopteri > Cichliformes > Pholidichthyidae > Pholidichthys > Pholidichthys leucotaenia. Next base: position 283,127,185 of record CM035847.1, on the reverse strand, counting down.
ATCTGACCTAGCAAGATGGAATATGATACCATTCTTGGGTACTGCACAAAGAATTGAAGCAGTCAAAATGAATATACTTCCACGTCTTCTATACCTTTTCCAAACAATACCGGTAGAACCTCCCAAAAAAACATGGCAGGAGCTGGACAGAAGGATCTCAAGATTCATATGGCAGGGCAAGAGACCTAGAATCAGATATAGAACCCTACAGCTAAACAAAGACAAAGGTGGGCTCGCGCTGCCAAATATCAGGGACTACTTTAAAGCCGCACAAATTAAAACTTTAGTAGAGATATGTAACCCAGTCTACACTGCACAATGGAAGGAGATCGAATGCCAAATAACAAGTGACATCCCCCTACAGGCGATAATAGGGAACAATACCTTACCTAAGCTTTTGAATAACACTAACCCGTGGATAGAGACCCCGCTAAAAATTTGGTTTAAGATAGTCAGAGAGAATCAAACTAAAGAGCCCTATCGACTTCTGCAATGGATTGCCTATGATCAGGACTTTACTCCTAATAAAACAGACACCAGATTTAAAAAGTGGAAGGAGAAAGGGCTGATAAAATATTACGATTTTTTTAAAGGGCAAATCTTAAGAAGTTTTGAAGATTTGAAAAAACAAGGCCTAATAAATCAAGACCTTTACAGGTTCTTCCAGCTTAGACACCACATAAACAATATACTTAAAAAGGAGGTTTTGGAAAGGGCCCAGTCAGGTGTTCTGAAGGTCTTCTTAATGGCATATAAAGGGATCCCAGGGATCAGATACATTTCTAAAATATACCAAGGTCTTCAAGACTTAAAAGGAGACAACACATCTTATATAAAAGAGAGATGGGAAAAAGAGGGGAATTTCACTTTACAACTGGAAATATGGGAAAAGCTAAATAAACAGCAATGGAAAAGTACCTCATCCCTGCAGTGGAGAGAATTTGGATGGAAAAACTTGGTAAGATTTTTCAGAACACCTGCACAAAACAAATTTACCCATAAGGGATTGAACTGTTGGCGCTTGTGTGGTGAAAAGACTGCAAATCATTTTCATGTGTTTTGGTCATGCCCAGTTATCCACCAATATTGGACCAATGTACAGACAATATTGGGGAAAATATTCAAAATAACAGTTCCCTTTTCTTTTGTAACTTTGTATTTGGGTTTACTACCGGACTCACTGGAAAGACGAGGAGAAAAATACTTATTCAATGTTTTAATATTGGCAAGCAAAAAAGCTCTAACTAAAAAATGGATGTTGAAGGACTGTCCTACACCTGAAGATTGGACTAACGTGATCCAAGACATTTACTCGATGGAAAAGTTGACATTCGCACTGAGACAGGACATGGATGGGTTCATGAACTTTTGGCAACCTTGGATCGCATATGTGTCTTCCATTAGATCTAATCTTTGACAAATACCATTTCAATAATGGTTCCGCTCTTTGTTCCAATGCTACTCAGATGCTCTTTTGTCTTTATTTACTTACTTTTTCTTTTTGTTTGTTTTTTGCTGGTTTGTTTGTTTTTTTTGTTTTTTGTTTTTTTCTCTTTAATTTCACTTTTTCTTTCTCTTTAAAAAAAAAAAGGGGGTGTTGTAAGAATTAATCTTCCAATGTTGTCAGATATCAGAAAATAAGGGAACATGTGATGAAAATGTAAACAATGCATTGCTGTAACGACCTGTATACCCTTTACAAAAACTTAAATAAAAAAAAAAAAAAAAAAAGATAACTCAAAAAGTTATGGACGGATTTTTCATGAAATTTTCACAGATTGTCAGAAATGGGGTATCCTACAGATGATTACATTTTGGTGGTGATCCGGATCACCGTCCAGAAGAAAACCGCCATTACGGAAAATGCCATTTTCGTGAATAACTACTGACCCACTAATCCTATCATTGTGAATCCAATTGCTAGTCATATGTTTTCATGGTCAAGGAATCTGAAAACGTACACACAAACACTGTATGGGGGGAACTGTGGCGCTTGGCGGAGGTCTGCGCTCTCCGAGTGCTTTTCTAGTTACTAATGCTGTAAATAATTTTTTTCATAACTATTTTACTATTAACTTTTTTAACTGCTTGCACGGTGTATATACTGTTTTTGCCCTATTTTATCATGTATTACTGCTCTGAGTGCCATTATCCCTTTTCTGCTGCAATATTGTAAATTCAGCCATTGTGGGACTAATAAACGCTTGTCTTACCTTAACCTTAGCATAGATTTCTACATGCCAGTGAGGGCCAGCATTGTGCACTGGGTGGGTACCCCCTTTGATTTCTTTGTCCCTGCCCTTCTAACAGTCTCAGTCTGCCCCTGGGATTATATGTAAGAAATCACAATAAAAAGAATAAGCAAACATGGCAAAGTCTGACTGGAATGGTGGCATAATGGTACAGCATCCGCCCCACAGCTGGGAGGTTGTGGGTTCAAGCACCGGCCGGATCATAATAAAGACCATATAACCAGACTGCCAATAACAGAATAGCTCATTCTGAAATCATTGGCGAAATCACCTGGGGTCTTCAGATCTGACCATTGACCTTAAGCACAGCCTAGATACAGACCCATCTATGCATCTATCTTCTGACCCATCATCAAAGGTCAGAAGATCTGGGCATTTATGATTACCCAAAAAATGTTCCTCCTCTTAGACCACTGACCTTGACCTTAAGCACAGCCTAGATACAGACCCATCTAGGATGTGCTTCAACTCAAGATCAGTGGTCTAGAAGGAGGAACGTTTTTTGGGTAATCATAAATGTCCAGATCTTCTGACCTTTGACAATGACCTTGAACTCAACTGCAAACCTGAGAGTCACTTAGTGAGCTTCATGAGAATCGAGGTAATTGCCTAAGGGAAGTAGTGATTTTGTGAAATCACATTAGTGCCCAGATCTCCTGGCCTTTGACCCTCAGCACAATTTGGATGCAGACCAACCTGCTGATTATTGTGAGTGAGTTTGGTGATCACTGAGGCAATTTCCTAGGAGGAGTAGTGATTTTTCTGAAATGACATAAGTGCCCAGATCTCCTGACTTTTAACCTTGACCACAAGCACAATTTGGATGCAGGCTCACCTGAGGATCACTGTGAGAGTTTGGTGAGCAACGGGGCATTTTAAATGCCTTGGAGGAACAGTGATTCCTGTGAAATGTGGATGGACGGACAGACTGACTGATGCCACGTCATCACATTAGCTCATTTTGGCTTCTCCAGAATGAAGTAAAAATGGTACTTCCTGCCTTCTAGCTTGGTGCTCAGTGTAAAAATTGGGGATGGAAAGTTGGTTATGGTCAATAAAAAAGGTACAGTGCATCCTGAAAGTATTCACAGCACTTTACTTTTTCCACATTTTGTTATGTTACAGGCTTATTCCAAAATGCATTAAATTCATTTTTTCCTCAAAATTCTACACACAATACCCCATAATGACGACGTGAAAAAAAGTTGAGATTTTTGCAAATTTCTTAAAAATAAAAAACTAAGAAATCACATGTACATAAGTATTCACAGCCTTTGCCATGAAGCTCAAAATTAGGTGCATCTTATTTCCACTGATCCTCCTTGAGATGTTTCTACAGCTAATTGGAGTCCACCTGTGGTAAATTCAGTTGACTGGACATGATCTGGAAAGGCACACACCTGTCTATATAAGGTCCCACAGTTGACCGTGCATGTCAGAGCACAAACCAAGCATGAAGTCAAAGAATTGTCTAGACCTCTGAGACAGGATTATCTTGGGGCACAAATCTGGGGAAGGGTACAGAAAAATTTCTGCTGCTTTGAAGGTGCCGATGAGCACAGTGGCCTCCATCATCCATAAATGGAAGAAGTCCGGAACCACCAGGACTCTTCCTAGAGCTGACTGGCCATCTAAACTGAGCAATTAGGGAGAAGGGCCTTAGTCAGGGAGGTGACCAAGAACCTGATGGTCACTCTGTCAGAGCTCAAGCGTGGAGAGAGGAGAACAATCCAGAAGGACAACCATCTCTGCAGCAATCCACCAATCAGGCTTGTACGGTAGAGTGGACAGACGGATGTCACTCCTTAGTAAAAGTCACATGGCAGCCCACCTGCAGTTTGCCAAAAGGCACATGAAGGACTCTCAGACCATGGAAAACAAAATTCTCCGGTCTTATGAGAGAAAGATTGAACTACTGTATCTGGCGTGAACGCCAGGTATCATGTTTGAAGGAAACCAGGCACTGCTCATCACCAGGTCAATACCATCCCTACAGTGAAGCATGGTGGTGGCAGCATCATGCTGTGGGGATGTTTTTCAGCAGCAGGAACTGGGAGACTAGACAGGATAGAGGGAAAGATGAATACAGCAATGTACAGAGACATCCTGGATGAAAACCTGATCCAGAGCACTCTTGACCTCAGACTGGGGTGACGGTTCATCTTTCAGCAGGACAATGACCCTAAGCACACAGCCAAGATATCAAAGGAGTGGCTTCAGGACAACTCTGTGAATGTCCTTGAGTGGCCCAGCCAGAGCCCAGATTTGAATCCAACTGACCATCTCTGGAGAGAACTGAAAATGACTGTGCACCGACGCTTCCCATCCAACCTGATGGAGCTTGAGAGGTGCTGCAGAGGAATGGGTGAAACTGCCCAAAGATAGGTGTGCCAAGCTTGTGGCATCATATTCAAAAAGACTTGAGGCTGTAATTGCTGCCAAAGGTGCATCAACAAAGTATTGAGCAAAGGCTGTGAATACTTATGTACATGTGATTTTAGTTTTTTTTTTTTTAATTTTTAATAAATTTGAAAAAATCTCAAAAAAAAAAAACTTTTTTCACGTTGTCATTATGGGGTATTGTGTGTAGAATTTTGAAGAAAAAATGAATTTAAGCCATTTTGGAAAAAGGCTGTAACATAAAATGTGGAAAAAAGTGAAATGCTGTGAATATTTTCTGGCTGCACTGTAATTTCATTCTACTGTACATGCATTGCTGTATTAACTGATTGACAATAAAAGTTAGCTTTCTTAATGAGATGCTGGTGTAGTTTCAGCAGACGGCATTCCATTTTAGAATAAATGCAGTGAATCTTAAACAAGATTTTGGACAGTTGTCAATGTGTGCTATGTGCAGCAAATCTCTATAAATTATAGCTTAGTTTGCATTTTCTATAGAGGAACCACATAGCTGCTGAAGCACCTTTGAAGGACAGATTATGCCTCACAGCAGCTGAAAATACATCAAAGCCAACAGTCCCGCCGGAGTAATCCCACTTATCTCGGCCCATAAAAAACAGCCGAGCAGGATGGTGCAGGTCAGAAAGCTTTTGAAACATACACTGTTCTACTCTTTAAGGCAGAATAAATAAACATTGGATGGTGCTATTCATTACCATTAACTGATCCACTGATTATCTTTTTTATAATAGGAGTGCAGAAAACAAACAACTGAAATCTATGTTTACGCTTCTGTTTTTGCATTCATCCCAACAGGTAAACAGTTTATCAAGACACTTGTGCGCCATCCCAATATCCTGATGAGTTGGCCTCTCTGTCACTTCTGTTTCATCATATCACCCCAGGCTGACTACACGATGCTGGCATCAGGACTCTGTGGGGCCTGGACCTCATCTCTTTGTGGATCTGACAAGCCTGGTTTTGGGGCTGCTGTCATCGCACTGTGCAGCATCTTCTGACTTTATTAATGTTGAACTTCAGTACATTTCTAGACAATTTCCTGCCTTTACGTTGGTCAGGAAGTCCCCAATTCTGACAGGCATAGGACAGATTAAAGTAAACTTCCCCACTAGACAATGGCATGCTATAACACATTATACAACAGTTAGTTCCGACCAAGCAATTTGACTGGACAATAGGGGTTTTAGGAGTTACGATAATCCATGATAATTGCACTCCAATTTCACCGGATGTGCATCACCCTGCTGCAAAGGTGCTCATGTAACCATTAATAGTAACAGAAATTTACTATCAACACTCTGACAATTGTAGTATTGTTTTGGATACCTTAATTTCCACAGTGAGGCACTGTTTGACAAGAAATTATACATCCTCGACCCGAAAGTCCCACCCTTTTGAAAAAAAGAAAAAAAAAAGTTTCTTTCTGCCCGTCATTAAACCATTTCACATCTATTTTAAAAAATAGGCAGTGCTAGAGTTTGATTTATTGTCTGGGTTAACAAACCACCTTTGTGGTGATGGACTCTTTGTTTCATCTGAAAATGTGAAGAAAAGCGAGCCAATTGTGCTAATCGATAGCATGCTAACTACTAGCTACGGTGTTCTGACAACAGGTGTCATGCACAGAAAAGCATGTCTGCAGCAGAATCATGGCTCTGGGGTCTTCTGCAGTACCAACTCAACAGGTATAAGTTTTATAAACACTTATTACTTTTGCACTTGCCAGCATTTAATTTGTTTACATGTGTGTGAAATGACAATAGACGTCTTCATGCTGACTGAGATGTTTAGCAACAGTTATTGGCTACATTTAGAAGGGACTAATTTTTCTCAGCTGTGCAAAATTCCTGGTTAAACAAATAAATCATTATATTTTGTCCAGTATTGCTGTCATTTAATAAATAGTGCTTGCAGAACTGTTGTATAAAAGCAATATTACACTCAAATTCGTTATGTATCATCATTATACTAACGCCACGGTGTGGTAATATTGTGCCCTCCGCGTAGGGCACAATATTATATAGATATTTTCCCAATATTCAGTATATTCATGATACTGAACTCACTCTCGGGTAATATTGCTTAATTAAAACAAGGAGTAGAAAATTTAATTAGAAGCTAAAGACCAAATTTAAACATGGAAAACCATTTAAAAATATCCATAATGTCCTGTAACCTGCATTATTCAGTAACACTGAAACTGTCAAACACTGTCAAAAATACAACTACTTAACTGGACAAGTTAAGGTTCTTAATATATTTTTCTTTGCAGACTTATTTTATAGTACCTAACTCAAATGATATGACTGGTTGTGCTGCTTTGTGCTGGTGTAAACATTGGGATAAGATAAGATAAGATAAGCCTTTATTAGTCCCACAAGGGGAAATTCCAGGATTGCAACAGCACAGGGATAGCAACACTCAGAGCAACAATCAGAAGGCAAGAAAAACAAAACAAAACAAAAAAAAAAACAAGCAAGCAAGAGCAGCTAATATACATATGTACATATTACTATAAAATATATATATACACACACACACACACACACAGACACACAGTGCAGAGCATTGTAGCTGGATGGAATAAATATATGAATATATGAACACACAGTGCAGAGCATTGTAGCTAGATGGAATAAATATGTAAATATATAAACACCCACAGTACGGAGCATTGCAGCTAGGTGGAATAAATATGCAAGTATATAAACACACACAGTGCGGAGCAATGTAGCTAGATGGAATAATATGTAGATATATAAAAACACAGTGCGGAGCATTGTAGCTAGATGGAATAAATATATAGATATATAAATATAAACACACCCAGTGCTGAGCATTGTAGCTAGATGGAATAAATATATAGATATATAAATATAAACACACCCAGTGCAGAGCATTGTAGCTAGATGGAATAAATATGTAAATATATAAACACACACAGTGCAGAGCATTGTTGCTAGGTGGGATGAAACAGCATAACCGTCTATTTAGTTATCCTACATGGTATGATTATGTGCCCATACATATTCTCACCCTCCATAGCGACCGGTATGTTCCTAGTTGTATGCCGGAGAGGACCATTGTGTAAGTCTATTGCATCTTTTGCATTCAAAAAAAACTATTAGTTTGTTACGTCTTTTTGCTATCTCTGCGAGCAGCCCTGCTTAGGTTGTACAGTCTGACAGCCGTTGGTAGGAAGGACCTACGAAACCTCTCGGTTGTGCACCTGGGATGATGTAGTCTGCTGCTAAATGAGCTCCTCAGTGCATCCAGTATGTCCTGCATAGGGTGGAACTCGGAGTCAAGCAGAGATGACAGTTTAGCCACCGTCCATCTCTCTCCTATCTCCTCCATCGGATCAAGGCGTTGCCCCAGGACAGAGCTAGCTTTCTTAATCAGTTTGTTCAGTCTCTTCCTATCGGCTGCAGTAATGCCACTGCCCCAGCAGACCACTCCAAAAGTGATGGCTGATGCCACCACCGTGTCATAGAATGACTTCAGCAGCGCCCCTTGTACACCAAAAGACCTGAGTCTCCTCAGCAGGAACAGCCTGCGCTGTCCCTTCTTGTAGAGTGCGTCAGTATTGTGTGACCAGTCTAGTTTATTGTTCAGATGAATACCCAGGTACTTGTAGGATGTCACCATCTCGATGTCTGTTCCCTGTATATTTACTGGTGCTGTGAGGGGCTGCCCATGCCTGCGGCAGTCCACCACCAGCTCCTTAGTTTTCCTCGCGTTGATCTGGAGGCAGTTCCGATGGCACCAGTCCACAAAGTCCTGGATAAGCCCTCTGTACTCAGCTTCATCTCCGCTGGAGATGAGACCAACGATCGCAGAGTCATCAGAGAACTTCTGTAGATGGCAATGTGTTGTGTTGTGTGAGAAGTCCGCAGTATAAAGAGTGAACAGGAAGGGAGCCAGCACCGTTCCCTGGGGGGCCCCCGTGCCACTGATGATCGTGTCGGAAACACAGTCCCGGGTTCTCACAAACTGAGGCCGGTTCGTGAGGTAGTCCAGGATCCATGATGACAGGTGCTGGTCCACCCCTGCGCGCAGCAGCTTGTCCTTCAGGATCATCGGTTGGATGGTGTTGAAAGCACTGGAGAAGTCAAAGAACATGATCCTCACCATATTCCCGGGCTTCTCCAGGTGGGACAGAGAACGGTGAAGGAGGAAGATCACCGCATCCTCCACCCCAATGCCATGCTGGTAGGCGAACTGGAGTGGATCCATCGCTGGTTCCACCAGGGGGCGGAGATGAGCAAGGAGCAGTCTCTCCAGGGTCTTCATCAAGTGGGACGTCAAGGCCACCGGTCTGAAGCTGTTCAGGTCTTTGGGGTGGGAAGTTTTTGGTACAGGTACCACACAAGATGTTTTCCACAGCTGTGGTACCCTCCCCAGTTTCAGGCTCATGTTGAAGATATACGTCACAATCCCACACAGCTGGTCTGCACAGGACTTGAGGAGCTTTGCGCTGATGCCGTCCGGTCCCGACGCCTTCCTCGCCTTGATCTTCCTCAGCTCCGTCCTCACCTGGGTCTTGGTCAGGGTCAGGATGGGGGGCTGTGTGTTGGGAGTGGGGGGGGTGTCGGTGGAGTGGGGAGTGGGTAGCAGGACTTGATTTCTTAGAGGCAGCAGTGGTTGTTGTGCAGACAGGGGGGAGGGCGGTTGGTCAAATCTATTGAAAAACAGATTCAGGTTGTTCGCCCACTCCCTGCCCCCCGTGGCCTGGGGGGAGGTATTCTGGAGCCCCGAGATGATTTTGAGGTTTCTCCAGACCCCGCTGATGTCGCTCTGTTGCAGCTTGTCCTCCATCTTCTTCCTGAAGCTGTCCTTGCCTTCTCTGATCTTTCTCCTCAGCTCCCTCTGTACGGACTTCAGCATCTCCCTGTTCCCCGACCTGAAGATCCTCTTCTTCTCTCTCAGAAGTGTTTTTATCTCAGGGTTGATCCAGGGTTTGTTGTTTGAGTGACGCCGTATGGTCTTGGTGGGAACGGATTTGTCCACACAGAAGCTGAGGTAGCCCGTGAAGGTGTGAATGAGGCCATCGATGTCCTCACCATGTGGATCGCAGAGCTGCTTCCAGGCAGTGGCTTCAAAACAGTCCGATCCAATTCAGGATCAGCCTGAATAAAAGAATTTTATGTAGGGGACCAGTTTGCATTAAAGATGGTGTTGTTGTAGCAGAAAATGGCACTATAAAATATTTAATGCATGTGTTGACTGAGCTGCCAAAGCGAGAGCGACAGCATTTCTGACACACAAACACACAGTGGAATAAAAAAAGAATGCCCTACAGTCGAGAGCACAAACACGTGGCAGGGAAAGAGAATAAACTATCCACAGAGATAGAATAGGCTAGAGTGCTCATCGCTAGCCATCAGGCTAGTTTTGGGTGGCCAAGTGCGGACACCATATTGGTGCTGATAAGAAACAAACATGCCATAGAGCCTCAAAGGCATGTACTGCATTTTCTAAATTTTGGTTGAAGAAGTTTAATATTATATGAAATAAACACCACTCTTCAGGTACAATGCCTAATTATGGTCGAAAATTAAGGAAAATGAAAGACATTCGGTTTTAACATTATTTGATTTAAACACTGATGTGACTGTTTTCAGCATCCAATTATCTGACATTTCAAGATTGTCTCCTGTGTATGCAAGTGTATGCAAGATTTTTAAAATGTTTTTCTTTCTTCTTATATTCATATGCTTTTTATAGTGATGCTCATTCACAGAACTGTAATTGTGAGGACGCCAAGTACAAACAGGCACATGGACAAATTTATCACAAAATGTGCTTTTAAGAATTGCCATCATTTCGTTGACATTCTTTCAGAAGACCACAAGTGTCTACAGAAAGGGCAGTATCATTTAACTTGCTTTCACACATTTTATTAAGCTCATGTTTTAGCTGCTTTTAGCACTATATTAATTTTTACACAAAATAAAAATTCTTTGCTCAATTTCAACCAAGCATGTAATGTAACATTTTATAATACAAGAGAACAAAAAATGTTAGTTGACGTCAAATAAATAGGTCTAAAATTCTAAAATCTACAACTAAAATCCTAAAAATGTTTTAAATGAGAACACAAATGAAATTATATTGCATTAAAAAGAATATTTAAAAAAACAAAACTGCACAAACACTCCACCTTTATACAATATTTTCAGTGCAGAAAAAGTATTTCAAACTGTAAGACAAAAAAAAATGGCCAAAATATAATTCCGTACTACAGAATTCCTCCGACATTTTTTTTTTTTAAATCTCAACAGTAAACTCAGTTACAGCATGGATGGAGCTGTAACTCCATGATTACAGGCAAAGGGGAGGTGGAACTTTTCATGTTCAAGTAACACACAGAGCTTTTACACAGTTTTTACGAGATATCAGAGGCTACGAAAAGGGCCTCTATAACCAGCGACCTCACCCCTGCATCCCAGCATGGACTACTCTCGGCAGAACAGACGAAGAAGTGCCCCGGTAAATATACTCAATTTCACAACAGCACTTCATTTTGTGGATACAAATGAAGCGTGTCTGTCCCGGGTGGATGTCCTGGCTGTCGTCCTTTTGTGTGTGTGTGTGTGTGTGTGTGTGTGTGTGTGTGTGTGTGTGTGTGTGTGTGTGGTGCCCGCAGCGAACCATGATTTTACAACCCGCTGTATAGTCTCTGGAGTGGTTGGAGCCACAGCGTCTCTGCAGAAAGTGGCGTTCGTGGGAAAGCTAAGGGAGGAGTCTGCAGCAGGAGAGCACCCAAGGGCTTGTGCCATAATCTGTCCGGAAGGTCACCGATGTAGCAGTTCAGTTCCACTTTTTCCCGCCCAAAACAAAATAGTCTCCCTTTTTCCTAAATTGTATCAAAAGGCTTTGGGGTCTGAATGGAAGATTCTTGGGGTCCAGATCCAAACTGGAGTCAGCCAGTTGGTGACCCCTGGGTTAGAGCAACAGCCCCTCAGAATGTCTGTGCAAAGTACTGATGAATGCAAAATAGCAGCTGTAAAAGCTCATCAAACCACCACAGAAATGTTAAGGAGAGTTGAGTTTCAATATGTATGCTCTACAGGACTCAAAGAAACAGAAGAACAAATGTCAAAAGGTTATTAACAATTATGATTAACTTTTCTAGTCTGCAAACATGAGTGCCACCGAGCACGGCTTCTTAAACTGTTTTAAGAAATTCATATATTTGTTCAGGACTCAGTGAGAAACAGTCTGACAAACCTATCTCAGCTGATGATATACAGTGCATCCGAAAAGTATTCACAGCACTTCCCTTTTTTCCATATTTTGTTATGTTACAGTCTTATTCCAAAATGGATTAAATTCTTTTTTTTTTTCAACAAAATTCTACACACAACATCCCATAATGAAAACATGATAAAACTGAGCTCAGGTGCAACCAGTTTCCACTGATCATCCTTGAGATGTTTCTACAGCTTAATTGGAGTCCACCTGTTGTAACTTCAGTTGATTGGACATGATTTGGAAAGGCACACACCTGTCTATATAAGGTCCCACAGTTGGCAGTGCATGTCAGAGCACAAACCAAGCATGAAGTCAAAGGAATTGTCTGTAGACCTCCTAGACAGGATTGTCTCAAGGCACATATATGGGGAAGGGTACAGAAAAATTTCTGCTGCTTTGATGGTCCCAATGAGCACAGTGGCCTCCGTCGCCTGTAAATGGAAGAAGTTTGGAACTACCAGGACTCTTCCTAGAGCTGGTCAGCCGTCTAAACTGAGCGGTCGGGGGAGAACGACCTTAGTCAGGGAGGTGACTAAGAACCTGATGGTCACTCTGTAAGAGCTCCAGCTTTCCTCTGTGGGGAGAGGAGAACCTTCCAGAAGGACAACCATCTCTGCAGCAATCCACCAATCAAGCCTGTATGGTAGAGTGGACAGACGGAAGCCACTCCTTAGTAAAAGGTACATGGCAGCCCACCTGGAGTCTGCCAAAAGGCACCTGAAGGACTCTCAGACCATGACAAACAAAATTCTCTGTTCTGATGGGTTAAAGACTGAACTCTCCGGCATGAATGCCAAGTGTCATATTTGGAGGAAACCAGGCACCGTTCATCACCAGGCCAATACCATCCCTACAGTGAAGCATGGTGGTGGCAGCATCATGCCGTGGGGATTTTGTTCAGCGGCAGGAACTGGGAGACTAGTCAGGATAGAGGGAAAGTTGAATGCAGCAATGTACAGAGACATCCTGGATGAAACCTGATCCAGAGCACTCTTGACCTCAGACTGGGGCAACGCTTCATCTTTCAGCGGGACAATGACCCTAAGCACGCAGCTAAGCTATCAAAGGAGTGGCTTCAGGACAACTCTGAATGTCTGTGAGTGGCCCAGCCAGAGCCCAGATTTGAATCCAATTGACCATCTCTAGAGAGATCTGAAAATGGCTGTGCACCGACGCTTCCCATCCAACCTGATGGAGCTTGAGAGGTGATGCAAAGAGGAACAGGCGAGACTGCCCAAAAGATAGGTGTGCCAAGCGTGTGGCATCATATTCAAAAAGACTTGAGGCTGTAATTGCTGCCAAAGGTGCATCAACAAAGTACTGAGCAAAGGCTGTGAATACTTATGTACATGTGATTTCTTAGTTTTATATTTTTAATAAATTTGCAAAAATCTCAAAAAACAAAAAAAACAAAAAAACATTTCACATTGTCATTATGGGGTATTGTGGATAGAATTTTGAGGAAAAAAATGAATTTAATCCATTTTGGAATAAGGCTGTAACATAAAATGTGGAAAAGTTAAGTGCTGTGAATACTTTCTGGATGCACTGTAAAACACTGTCAAATAACTTGGATTCTGAACTATAAGACAGCGCTATTTGGGGACACCTTTTTATGCAGCAGACCACCATGTAGTCAGAGTAGACGCTAAACTGTTTAATCAGCACAGAAGGATTTGAGAGGCATTGTCTGGATAGTCCATTGTATCACAGAGAGAAAAATGTATCACTGTTACTTGTAAATGTAGCTGAAGGCTGTATAATGAGATTTCATAGCACAACTGGAAAGAAGATTAAGGATGATGATGACATAAGCTTCTGCCTTGCTTCGGTGTTGTTCTAATTAGAATCACCAAATTTTCCTTAACAGAAACAGTTGAAAAGGTCATTTTTCCAGCATAATGAATATGATTGGAATTCCATCTGTGACAAATACAATTCAATTTCTGCTAAGTAAACTATGATAGCTCATTGTAAACAGCAGCGTATGTACATTCACTTTTCTTTTGGCTTCAGGAAATCCCATTTTCTATAATGATGTACAGTACATTACACATATTCCCAGTGACTGCTCTGAGAATGATACTGGCTATAAGAAGCTCTTTGAAGTAGACATTTCTCCTAAGCTTTTAGCATTTGGTACTTAAATCATTTCCTGACTACAATAGCCTCACTGTTTTATGGTGGGCTGAGCAGCAGGTTTGTGGTTAAGGAGAGTTTTCTGATCATTAGATCACAGCCAGGCCTCAAGAATACTACAGTGTAGAACTGCTGTATACGATATATCTGCTAAGCCAGTGTTTTTCAACTAGGGTTCCCTGTAACATTCAGGTTTCTGTGGGAATTTTTTTAATTTCACTTCTGAATTGTCCAGAAATTGAAAATAACTTGCTGTTGTTGTGCATGGGTGCCTACAGAACCCATGCACAACAATGACAAATTATTTGCAATTTTTTTGACCAATCCTATGAGTGTGTATGTTGCCAAACTGCGACATAACCCCTAGTGGTCAAGAGTGATAAATATTTTTTTTGTCAATAAAATAGTTCAGATTTCCAAGGCTATAACTTGAAAGTGGTAAGAGATAATGGCTTACTGTCAATTAGAAAGATGTAAAATATGATCCAAAGTTTCAGATAGGAATAAATTTATGCATCTAATTTGCATAATGTCACGGCACCTCTTTAAATTCCATAACTCAGTCAAAACTGGACTTTGGACATATTTACACAAAAAATGGATCAGTCTTTTGACACCGTTTTTTGTACAGAGGTACCTCATCATCTTATCTTCAAAGTACATGAACAAGAAATCAGTACATTTAAAACCCCCCAGAAATTTCTCACTTACATCTGACAAAGTCAGAGTGAGAAGGCAGGCGCAGTGCTGCTCTCTGCCACTAGAGGCAAGCAAATTCTCACACTCAAAGGGTTAAGTAGTAAATTAAACAGTCGATAATGTCCACATTTCATTTTAAATTAAAAAGCTGACAACTTTTTCAAAAGATTATTGATTCAGTATGGATGGAATAGTTCTTTTCATATTTAATATCACTGTGTGACATTAAAAGATGTTGGTAGCACACTCATTTGTGGGTTTTAAGTCAATTAAATGCAACTTCTGTGATATTAAAAGTGATTTAAGTAACATGAAACAGTTTACAGTAATGCAGTAATGTAAATAAATAGTTAAGTACACTTCAACAACTAACGTCATCAATCCAACCCATCCTCTTGTCAGAAAGCAGCAGGAAACTCTAATCACCTGACACCGGTCACCGCAGGATTGCACGAAACACAAATAGGTCATTGGATTTGTCTAGAGCAGTTCTAACCGAGTAGCAGTTCTTGCATAGAATCTTTAAATCTCGTAATCAGGTATGCTCCAATTTAGGGCTGCAGCTATAGATTAATTGGATAAGCTTTTTATGTCTTTTTCTTTTAAGACCGTTCGACCAAAATCTTGCTTTTAATGTATTAAGCAAACTTGCACTGACCAATCTGTGCTGAACCTTCTTCCCTAAAGAGTGGTAACAGGTCCTTCCCTCCTGGTGGGATCAGACTTGTCAGTGTAAGTTTGCTTAATACCAGTGGTGTTGGTGTTATTGTGTTAGTCGGCTGTTAATGCTTTGCTCCCGTTAATGGCAACAAATTTTGTGATCGCAGTTAATGGCAGTTAACAGCAGAAAGTGCAAACAGTACTTTTTGGCCTAGCAGCTCTCTGTACCAAAGCTGCTCTGGCCACAAACACTGTGCGCACCATGCAGACATTGCAAAGTCAAACAAGCTGGATTCTGTCGTCGGCCTCCGTCGGTCTATGATGACCATGGAAGAGAATCCTAAACGTCTACTCTGCTGGAACAGCACCGCCTGTGGCTGAACAGGCCGATGCGCGAATGGCAGTCCCTGTCACACAGGTCGCACTTGTGGGTGGTCTCCGTGCTGCTGGAGCTGTGGCGGTTCTTCCTGCGGGTCCTTTTTTCATCTGCTGCAGCAGTCAGTCTCTCTTCACCCGCCTTGAGCTGTCTGGTCAGGGTGCCTCTCCATTTGGAGCGGTCCGTTGCAAGGTCCTCCCAGCGCTCTGTGTTGATCTCCAGGGCCTTCATGTCTCTCTTGCAGACGTCTCTAAAGCGCAGCTGTGGGCGGCCAACGTCTCTCCTGCCAGTTGCCAGTTCTCCGTAGAGGACGTCTTTGGGGATTCTGCCATCCTCCATACGGTGAACGTGGCCTAGCCAGCGGAGCCTGCGCTGCCTGAGTAGAGTGAACATGGAGGGAAGGCCGGCGCGGGACAGAACTTCTGTGTTGGGCACTTTGTCCTGCCAGGATATGTCCAAGATGTGGCGAATGCAGCACAAGTGGAAGGAGTTCAGTCTCTTTTCCTGCCGGGCGTATGTTGACCACGTCTCACTCCCATAGAGCAGTGTGCTGATGACGCAGGCGTTGTACACTGCCATCTTCGTCTTGACAGAGAGTTTGGGATTCTCCCACACTCGTGTGGTGAGGCGAGCGAGTGTGGAGGCTGATTTTCCAATCCTCTTGTTGATCTCTGTATCAAGGGAGAGGTTGTTGCTGATCATGGACCCCAGGTACGTGAACTGATTCACGACCTCCAGCTCGTAGTCATCGATGGTGTTGGTTGGTGGTGCTTCCGTGCCTTGCGTCAAGACGTTAATCTTCTTCAGGCTGATGGTAAGCCCAAAGTCCTTACATGCCTGGGAGAAGCGGTCCATCAGGGTCTGAAGCTCCTGCTGTGTGTGGGTTGCGACTGCAGCGTCGTCTGCGAACAGCATGTCTCTGATTAGAGCCTCGCGTACTTTGGTTCTGGCTTTCAGGCGGGCGAGGTTGAAAAGCCTGCCGTCAGATCTTGTGTGCAGGTAGATTCCCTCTGTTGCTGTGCTGAAGGCATGCCTCAGGAGCATAGCAAAGAAAATCCCAAAGAGGGTTGGTGCAAGTACACAGCCCTGTTTCACTCCGCTGCGTATGTTGAATGGCTCTGAGACGTTGCCATCGTGCTGCACTATCCCCTGCATGTTGGTGTGAAACTATTCAATGAGGCTTTGCAACTTTGGTGGGCATCCTATCTTTGGCAGGATCTTGAAAAGGCCCTCTCTGCTGACCAGATCGAATGCTTTGGTGAGGTCGATGAAGGCGACGTACAGGGGCATGTTCTGTTCTCTGTATTTCTCCTGGAGTTGGCGGATGGAGAATATCAAGCAAGCTGGATTACAGCCATGGAAATCCCCAAAGTGCTGTCATGTTTAAGTTTACAATGTTATCTGTTGGAGCTCTAACCTGGACAGTTGTTACAGCCTCCTCCAAAACTTCGCCTGGATGTTGGGTTGTTTTTCTTCTGTGGAAGCTGGCTAGTAGCTACATGCTAAGTTGTAGCTGACCTCCAGCAGCTGACATGGACAGAAATTCGCCTGTTTTCATCCTCACAGTTTTGGGTCCAACTGTTGGTGAGTACCAGTCTAAAAAAATTCTCAAGCTGTGTTTGTAGTGTCCATTCAGTCCCCCGTCATTTTTGCAGCACTGTGGGCTATCATCATGGGCGAGATAGTTGGTTGTTTGCAATTTTTCTGCTAAAAGGGAAATTGTTTCTGTTGTGACACACGAGATCCATTGTTTTGTGTTGATCTGCTTAGAAGTTGTGGATGTCTGCTATGAGAGAAAGAGCAAGCTCCATTTGTGGCTGCTGGTTGGATGCTGATTTGTGTTGCAGTGATGTTAATGCGCTCTGGCATTCCGTTGTTTGCACATGCAGTCTACTTTTGAGAATTTTCTGAAGAATATTCTGGATAGTTTTTGTCATTTTGGATATATTGAGAGCTTTAATAAACCTGCAGGTGAAGACAGGAAGCATATTTGTCCACTCCCATGTTCATAACAGTATGACAAACTTGAAAAATTACCGACTTAAGGCACGCTGTATCTGTATGGAAAAACATGTGATTAACATGTTATTAATCACAATTAACTCAACATTCCAAAAGGTTAATTGCAATTAAAAATTTTAATTGTCCAACACCACTACTTAATACAAAAACAGCAAGATTTTTGTCAAAAGGTCTTTAATCACAAGAAAAAGAGACAAAAAGCATATCCAATTAATTGCTTAATCGATAGCTGCAGCCCTACTACAATTAGAACTTTTTTGCATTGCTAATTGTCTCAGAAATGTGTTATTATGTTTTGACAACAGTTCCAAAAACCTCTCAAAGAAAGTCTGCTTAGGGTAAACAGTTCACTTAATTCTGTTTTGACTATGCATTGGCCGGAAAACCAGCTGCACTCAGCCAACGCAGGCAGCTGCCAGAGAAACAGTCCCCACTGCCAGCATTAATAGTAAAAGTGGTTTAAATTGAGTCCAACAAACTTGGGCACAGAGTGGTCTGATCCTTCCTCTTCCAGTCATTATATAATTCAATAACTCTGATTCAGCGAGTGCTCTGTAGAACCTTGAGTAATTTTAAAACCTGAGTAAATTTTAGGACAACCAAAAAGAGCCAAGTGTGACAACTGAGAAACATTTTTAAAAAATGTCTGTGTGCCATATGAGGAAACATCTGTGGAACTAAACAGCAAAATGATAATCAGCTTTTAGAAGGATTACATGTACCCACAAATGGCTCTCAGAAGATAAAGCAATGTGTGCATGATATCAAACTTTATTTGTATAGCACTTTTTAAACATTAGATGCTGCACAAAGTGCCTTATATAGATAAAAACAGTAGACATTTAGTTACATATTTTACACGATGCGTCCCCACCCCTTCCAACCCTCCCAAAAACATACCCACAAACACACACAGGCACATACATCACCCCCTACTTTTCTTGCACACATATAAAATAAAAGACATTGCTTGGCACTGAGGCACCATGTGAAGGAGCAACCATCCTGTGGAGCCCCCAGTGCCAGGAGACCACACAGCCCGTAACCACAGAAGGTGCCACAAAGGCTGCCCCAACCAGGACAGGCCGGGGCCCATTCCACAGCTGTAGGCAGTGGTATAAAGCCCCCACCCACCCAAGCTAGTGCGACCCACGAGACCAGCACCCCTGCAGATGGGCCAGGCAGCATTCGGCATGAGGGGCCCCACTGAGGAAACACTGGAGCCAAAAATAGATAGATCAATAAAGTACATCTATCTATCTAAAACACATAAAATACAAGATAAAACTAAGAACACACAGAACAAAGGGAACTAAAGACCCATACTTAGAAACTGAGCTAAGAACACATCGAAATAAGAAAATCTAAAAGCAAATGGAGCTAAGAAGAATGTAAAACAATGAAACACAAATGACTACTTCAATAATAAACGGTTTGTTAAAAGCCAAAATGTAAAAAGGTACAAAAAGAAACTAAGAACACAAAAACAGGAACTAAAAACCCATACTTAAAAACTGAACTAAACACATCAATAAGACGATGAAAAAATCTAAGAACAAGTGGCGCCATGAAGAACATAAAACAATGGAACATAAATGACTACTTCAGTAATAGTTAAACAGGTTTATTAAAAGCCAAATTAAAAAGGTGGGTCTTGAGCCCGTTCTTAAAAACATCTATTGATTCTGCGGCCCTGAGGCTCTCTGGCAGGCTGTTCCACAGACGAGGACCATAATAGTGAAAGGAAGCTTCACCAAAGGTCTTGGTTTTGACTTTGGGAACCATTAAAAGGCCAGAACCAGAGGACCTCAGGGTCCGCGAGGGCTCATAAGATAAAAGCAGCTCACATAGATAAGAAGGCCCAAGACCACTGAGGCATTTAATGATGGTAAAATGTTATGACTCGCTTGCCTTTCTCAGAATGTCAGTTATTGTGCAACGTTGGCCATGGTTACATGGGCAAAATTTCTTCAAACTGATTAAAATTCAGATCAGAATTTTACTGTTTACATGGATCCTGAAAAAGCTGATCTGATTAGGACGTGCGTTTCCATATGTCACACGATTGAATGGAATAAATCATTTTGACATGCGCACGTCGACATTTCGACATTCCAAAAATAGTAGAAGAAGAAGCAACTTCCGGTGTTAGCAAGCCCCGCTTCGTGTCGAAATTGACCTATATTGTGTTATTCAGACTGTACTTTTGCTTCTGCTGGTCTCCATAATGAAGCTACAAGTACATACTTCTGCATATGACGAACAGAGGGAGATAGCAGGACGATACAAACCAGTTTTGTTTTACTCCCGCTATGTTTTCCGCTAGCTGCTGCTAAGGCGGAAATATGTCACGTCGATGTGCGGCTGGTGTACAGACATGCGCAGTAAATATATTTTCTGCCCTACGTTCGGAATAAGTGTTTTCATGCGCACCATTCGGATTAACAATCGGCATAACCCACCACTCTCAGTCGGAATGAAATTTTGATCTGAATGAGTGTGATCGGGTTAGAATATTCAGATTGCCATGTTTACATGAAGTATTTTTATTCCGATCAGGCTTTTGATCTGGTTACTTGTGTCCATGTAAACATAGCCAATGTTCTCACACTTCTTTATCTGCTTGCTTCACATGCTACACTGCGGTATTTAGGCTACACCCTATGATCCATTTGCTGAAGCCAGTTAGAATCGGTTCTGCTCTCTGCTGAACCGAGACAAAGTGGTAAAGTACTGATACACTGACGAAAACCCTCCCTCTTGCATGAGGGAGTGGTGAAGCTTTATAAAAACTATAGGGCCCACTTTTCTAGCAGCACTCTCTTGGGGTTTTGCCTAAAGAGCTGCGTTCCAGCGCTGCTTGTATCCACATCTCAGTTTCAGTAAATAAGTGAAACTATATTCCTTCTCTCAGTCTGGTTATTTGGCCTTCGTCTAAAAGAACTGGAGGTTACGGTAGTTTTAGCGCAACAAAGAGAACCTTAAAATCAATCCTAAAATGCATGCCAATGCAGCGATTCTAAAACTGGTGTAATATGCACCCGCCCCCTGGTCCTCATCAACACTCGTGCTGCTGAATTTTGGAGCAGTTGGAGATGTGATATTCTTTTTTTGAGGAAGACCAGAGAGCAGGGCATTACAATAGTCTATACAACCAGTAATAAAAGCATCCATCAAGACCTCCGTGCTGGCAAGAGAGAGAAAAGGGCGGACTCTGGCTGTATTCCTAAGATGGTAAAATTCGATTTTTGTTACATTTTTAATGTGTGAAATAAAATTAAAATTAGAGTCTAAAAGAACGCCCTGGTTCTTGACACAATGTGTAGATTTTAGACCTAGCAATTTTGGTAGAAGTTTCTTTCTCTTGTCTTCAGGACCAATGACTAAAACTTCTGTTTTGTGTATGGCAATTTCAACAAGAATACAAAAGCCATACAGATGAAACAGGAGGATTCACATTTCCAAGTGTGACCACCCACCTCTGAACTGTCGAATCATGTTCTGGTGCTTTTCCACAGCATCCTGGAGAATCTTCTCAGCGGGGTCCATTTTCCAGCGCCACTCCGTGCCCACAGGATTAGTATGATGCCTGTTAATGGGGCGTATAAATGAAACACCATAACTTAAAAGTCCAAGCACTCAGGAAGAAATTCTACTGTGCACAATCAACATTCCCAGATGGATGCTTCTAACTACAGATCGAAAAATAAAGATCGGTCTCTTGCAATCATATGCCACAAAGTGCAAATCAGCTCCTTGTTTGCAACAGTATAAAAGTCTCCCTGACAGTTTGCAAAGCAAGGCTGACAAACAAGTAGCACTTTGGGATGTCAAGTTGAAATGGAACCCATTTTTCCTACTCCACTTTTAACAGTATTCTTGGGCTGCAATAGTTCAGGTAGTTCACAGTTTGGTCCATAATGTAGTTTTTTCAGTCACAGTTTTAAGTTCTTTATTTTTGGAGAATTCTGTGGTGTTTTAGGTCAATTTTACACAAAAGTAAGGGTTGAGGAGAAAAGAACGCCTTGTGGAGGAATTAATTCAGGCGAGGTACGACGAGCTGGAAGGTTGCAGAGTTTTATTTCCTCCATCAAAATGAGATGCACTTGTAGCGCTGTGTGCTACAGTGGTCTACTGTGCTGTGTCCTGCTGTGCTGTGCTGCGTGTCTTATATGTTATACAAACAGAGAGAATGCATGGCACACTAGCATATTGATATACATATCAGTCAATACATATGATTAGCATGACCACTGGCGCCTGGACGTCTTCTCCTTAATCGGGGGATGTACTGTATAAACAATAGTCCATTGTTCTGGTTGTCCCCCCAGGGGTTCTCTGTTCGTATGCAATCCCTGCTGAGCATGAATAGTATCAGTCTGCATTGTGCTGGGTGACCACAGTCTTGTATTTTGGCTCATTCCAGCAAAGCCATCCGCATTTCACAAGAATCACTCCTCTTCCTCAGCAATTGCCCCGATGGCCATGAAACTCATATACAATGATTCTCAGGGCGGTCTGAATCCAGGTGGTGCTCAAGGTCAACAGTCAGGACGTCTGGTATCTTATGTGATTTCAGAAAAATCGATACTCCTTCGAGGTAATTATCCAGAGTAAATCAAACTCGCACACAAAGATTCTCAGGTTGGTGTGCATCCTGGTTGTGCTCAAGATCAACTTCAGGTCAAAGGTCAGGATGGTGTCATCAGGCCATAATGAGCTGTTCCATCATTGACAGTCTGGTTAAAATTCAAAACTCTGTTTATTGTACTTATAAGCAAAAATAAATAAATAAAATCTACACACACATTCCTAGTGTATTTTGCAATATAAAATAACGAGTGGTATATATGATAGAAGGCATGCCTATTGCTTTTTGGGTGGCATTTGTTACCTGCTCCTCTGTCCTGTTGTCGGACACTGACACACCTGAGTGATGACAGTGCAGATGCACGGTCATGTTGGAAGTATTTTCTTTTGAGTAGGTGACACACGTGAGATGGCAGTTGCAGACAGCTACACTTTTAACAGTTCTGTCTCAGCTGCCATTAGCCAATACTGAAGCCAAAATGTCCAGGCCCCACAGAGTTAAACAGTCCTTTCATGCACAACTGCTGCCTTTCTTCCTGTTGCCAACTTGAAACAAAACCTTTAACTGTAGGGAGAATGTTGAGAGCGTCCTGAGGTCAGCACATAGCAATTCCCTATTTCGCAGAAAGGCATTTCCTCTCAGTGTGCCTGTGTGTGGCTGAGTGCCGCTAACTACAGACCCAGGGACACATAAAGCAATTTGGAGAGAACTATAACACATGAAAACTACTAGTTATGACAAAATCAAAATGCTGCAGTTTACAAGTGCGTATTGAACCAGTGGTTCTGTCCCAAACTGTGGCACCCCTACCGTGATCAAACTCAAACATGAATGCATTAACAAGGAAAAGTTGTGCATTTTCATCCTCTGCAAAACTTTAGAAACTAGAGAATGTGATCTAGTAGCAGGACAGATACTGTATGTGGAATCAGTAACATCTAAAATATGAAGTCAAAATGTATTCATGGTAAATGTCCCAAATGGGATAGCTAGCTCTCTGCATGAGCTGCAAATAAGAATGTGAAAGCACTTCAGATAATAAATAAATTAATGAATAACAAAAACAATGGGAGATGTCACACACCACTAATTTCATCTTCAGAAGTCTATGATGTAAAATGTCATATTGCTTCAAGGCATTACTTTATAGAGAGAATAGACCATTAGAATGGGCTCATTTAACTAGCACAAGTTAAACAGAGACTTAAACATATTTTATTCAATAAGAGGAGCATTCTTCTGAGGAGGTGACAAATATTAAGAGTGGAGCTTTTTATTCACAAACACACTGCATTACTATGCGGGTGTGTGTATTCTCACTGTATAACACAAAAAAGCATCCTACTGTAAAACGTGGTTTTCCTCTGGGTGCTAATAACACCTTCAAAGTGTTTGCATGTAACGCCTATGTGTACTAACAAATCCTCAGGCATGGTGGACATCAGGCACTCTGTCACACGAATATGCTCACACTAACATGACATATACTGGTGCTGTCCATAAAATCATTTTCCACCTGTTGCCACGGACAGGCAGAGAGCAAGGGTAGCAGGAAGAAAGCATCTGTGTCCCAACTGTGCTTATTTCCCGTCATTCCACATAGCCGCCTGAAGGGAGAGCGGCATATCTGCGGTGACAGGAAAACAGTTCACCGAAGCACGCTCTGACAGTGACCTTTCAGTGCTCCACAGTTGCCTCTGCAGATGGAACTCAAGGGGGGTAAAAGGCCCAATCTCTCACCTGTGTCAGGATGAATCAGCTTCCATATTTAGGCTTCACCATTTGTAGCTCATTTGTTTGTATGGTTAGTTTGTAGGCCAAAGACAGCTCACCCATTTTGGCACTTCATATTTAAAGAAAAAAAATTAAAAATGTTAACTGGAACTGCTGATTTTTACAGACGACTTTCTGAAATATTTAAAAAAAAAAAATACAGAATAACAACTGGAAATGGAAACTGTAGTCTGGGAAATATCATATAATACCTTGTGGTCAAATGTGACTAAAGTTAATAAAGCATGACAGGAAAGCTTCCGCCTTCCCCACGCCCACTTTATGATTCATCATCATCTGGTACACGTGACAACGTGCATGCTTGTCTTTAATCAAGGATCCTCAAGACAACAGAATATCAGCTCATAAATATTGAACATGTTGGATATTTAAAGGTTAAGATAGGAGTGGCCACAAAGTTCTTCCGAGTAGACTGCATCACTTATAACACTTCTCACACTATGAGAACATTCAACAAAATAATCGGTAGGATCACCAAGATGACTGTGACTTTCACTATGATTGTTGTAAGGAGATAATCAGCTGAATTATCTTAAGTGTGGAGCTGGCTCTAAGAGCATTCTACTGTATAGAAAATGATGGACCTAGCCACTGTGATGTCACTTATTGGGTTTCAACTATGGTATTAAAACTGGGCATACAGGGGGGAAAACGTCTGTGAGCAAAGTGGCTGACTTCTATAAACAAACTAAAAAAAAAACCCTAAGTCAATCTTTTACAAACAGTTTTTGACAAAGAAACAGGGCCTTTAAACATTTAAGCATATGCCACAGTATCTCTGGTAAATCCTGGTATAATGAAGTTTACGTCATCATATAGTATGTCTGTATTCTTAACATTCAGTTTCATTAAACTGACGGGGAACTTGGAAGGACCGAAAACAGTCAGCTAACTAACTGTGGCTCTTTGGGCTACATACCTCCAGCAGAAGACACACTTGTTGGCACATGCGAGGCTGGGAGTGGTCTCCATGCAGCGGTGGGACTCGATGCCATAGAAAGTGTGCTTGTAACAACCGCCTCTTCCACGCAGCATAGACTGAACAACAGAAACAAGACCTTTAATGTAATTCATGTGAAATACAGTCTTTCTCAAATAATCGCACTATACTGTATATCTAAGAAATACCAAAAGGAGACTTAAAGCCATGAGATGTGTGAAGAGTTTTACCTTCGTCCATCGACAAAGCTTCACCCCTGAGTGACTTCCAATTAGTTTATATCCTACAAAAAAAAAAAAGACATAAGATGTGTTAGGATTACCCGATTATCAGGAAGACAGATGAGGCAAATTTGGAGGATTAAAAAAGTGGACAACACATTTTCTGCAGTGTGACATTAATAAAGTGTTAAAAACTTCCACAGTTATAATTATTCACAGTACTATGCAGACGGGTTTTGAACTTCTTCAACAAAGTGGCTGCTCAAGGGCATGTTACAGACACAAAGGAAAGAAGAGCCTTTCTTACTCATTTTATTTTTTTTACACAACTGGAGGACAAAGCATTTCAAAATGTACTTTCCTCAAGTATGCCTCTCTATCGTCCCATTACCACAGTCTGAAACCTCAGGCTATGAACTGCCACATTTGGGGGAAAAAAAATTGGTGCAGCTTTCTCTCTCTCAACGGATGTGTGCATCAAGGTGTTTTTGAGCTCTACCCGCTCCCACTAATATCAGGTTTGATGCTAGATTAATCATTTTTTTCCTGCCTTTGTAGACAGGTGTGTGGAGGGAATGCTCATCATCTGATTTTACATTTCAGTGAAGGAATTTGCATTTGATCGAGGATGACCAAAAGAATGAAAAAGTTGGAAAAAAAAAATACTATAAATGCACAAACATAAAACTGCAAACACAGGGAAATCAATGTTTGTTCTTCGACACCTTATGTCAGCACTGCCCATTTCTCTTTCAGACAAAGGCATGGCTACCAGCATTAAATTGTTATTTGACCTGAAATAGCAGCTTGAGCACATATTAGCCCATCTAATGTATTACCCCCTCTTGTGGATCCTGGACTACCTCCCAGACGGATTAGTTTGTGAGAACCCAGGGCTGTGTGTCTGACACCATCATCTGCAGTACGGGACTCCCCTAGGGAACAGTTCTGGGCCCCTTCCTGTTTACCCTTTACACTGCTGACTTTTCACACAATACACCACACTGCCATCTACAGTGTGGATGGCAGTGATAATGTGGAGTACAGAGGACTTATCCAGGACTTCGTGGACTGGTGCCTGTGAAACTGCCTCCAGATCAATGCGAGGAAAACGAAGGAACTGGTGGTGGACTGCCACAGGTGTGGACAACCCCCCACAGCACCGGTAAACATCCAGGGAACAGACATTGAGATGGTGACATCTTACAAGTACGTACCTGGGTGTTCACCTGAACAATAAACTGGACTGGTCACACCAACACACTCTACAAGAAGGGACAGCGCAAGCTGTTTATCCTGAGGAGACTCGGGTCTTTTGGAGTGTGAGAGGCACTTCTGAAGACCTTCTACAACCCTGTGGTGGCATCAGCCATCACATTTTGGAGTGGTCTGCTGGGGCAGCGGTATCATGGCAGCTGACAAGAAGAGACTGAACAGGCAGATTAAAAAAGCTAGCTTTGTTCTGGGGTGACGCCTCAACCCAGTAGACGAGAGGAGGATGGTGGCTAAGCTGTCATCTCTGCTGAAGTCCGAGTCCCACCCAAAGCGGGACACGCTGAACGCACTGAGGAGCTCATTTAACGGTAGGATGTGCCATCCTAAGTGCTTGAGGGAGAGGTTCCACAGGTCCTTCCTACCTACGGCTGTCAGACTTTATAATCTAACCGGTGCTGCTCAGAGGCCGCATTAAACATCACAACTTTGCACAATAGAAATCGTCCCCTCCAATAAACAACTTATACAATTACAATTATCATCAAGGGTGGCAACAACACTGTTCATTCAAATGTGAACTACACTGCCTGTGTCTATATTTATATTTTGCGGGGTAATTTAACGAACTGTAATGCTGCTGATACCATCTAGCTGCAATGCTCCTGCACTGTGCATATAACTGTATGTATATTTATTTACTGCTTTGGCTAACCAATTATTTTCTTATCTTATTTACTATTGCTCTGAGTGCTGCAATCCCTGTGCTGCTGCAATCCTGGAATTTCCTCATTGTAGGACTAATAAAGGCGTATCTTATCTGTGATCTGAACACATCCAAAAGTATAAACTATCTCTACACACCTTTACTTGTTTTATTTATTGTACGGTGTGCTTGTGTGTTTTCAAAGGCGCTTATAAATAAAATGCATCATTATTACTACCTATGAAAATTACAGCCCATCGTGCTAACCATTTTAGGGCTGCAATGATTAGTGAAGCAAGTGAGCCCTGAAGCAAGTGAGGCCTGCAGTTCTTTACCTGAGGCAAGTGAGGCCTGCAGTTCTTTACATGTTGTTGTGGGGTCTTTGAGCTTTCCAAAGATGTGATAAACCACAGTTAATTTATGTTTTAACGGGGGGGGGGGGTGTCACTTTTTCACACAGGGCCATGTAGGTTCAGATTGTTTTTTTACCCTTAATAAACACCTTCATTTAAAAACTGCATTTTGTGTTTAACTTGTGCTATCTTTGTCTAATATTTAAATTTGTTTGATGATCTGAAACATTTAAGTGTGACAAACGTACAAAAAAATTGAGAAATCAGGAAGGGGGCAAACACTTTTTTCACACCACTGGAAATATTTGATCCCTGAGCAAAATGGGACTTAGTACTTGGTGGAGAAACCCTGTTGGCAAACAGAGGTCAAACATTTCTTGTAGTTGGTCACCAGGTTTGCACACATCTCAGGAGGGATTTTGGTCCACTCCTCTTTACAGATACTCTCCAAATCCTGAAGGTTTTGAGGCTGTCACTTGACAACTCCAATTTTCAACTCCCTCCACAGATTTTCTATGCGATTAAGGTCCACAGACTGGCTAGGCTACTCCACGACCTTAATGTGCTTCTTCTTGAGCCACTCTTTTGTTGCCTTGGCCGTATGTTTTGGATCAGTGTCATACTGGAAGACCCATCCACGACCCATAATCAGTGTTCTGGCTGAGGCCAGGAGGTTCTCATCCAAGATTCTATGGTACACGGCCCGGTTCAACAGCCCCTCAATGTGGTGAAGTCTTCCTGTACTCTTAGCAGAGAAACAGCCCCAAAGCAGAATGTTTTCACCTCCATGTTTGACAGTGGGGATGGTGTTCTTAGGGTCATATTCAGCATTTCTCTGCCTCCAAACACGGCCAGTCGAGGTGATGCCTAAGAGCTCAATTTTGGTTTCATCTGACCACACCACATTCTCCCAAGCCTTCTCTGAATCATTTGGGTGTTGACTGACAAACTTCAGAGAAAATCGTACATGTGACTTCTTGAGCAGGGGGACCTTGTGAGCACTGCAGGATCTCAATCCATTGTGGCAAGGTGTGTTACCAATGGTTTTCTTGGTGATTGTGGTCCCAACCCCCTTAAGATCATCAACAAGCTCCTCCCATCTAATTCTGGGCTGATCCCTCACCTTTCTCAGAATCGTCCTCACCTCATGAGGTGCGATCTTGCATAGAGCTCCAGAGCGAAGGCAACTGACTTATCTCAAAAAGACATATGAGCTAGCTGCTATGGCTCGTTACCAGAGCGTCTTCAGAGAGATTAGCATGATGTTGTTTACTGAGACGTGGCTAACAGAACTAGCAACAGATGCTAACATCGAACTGGAGGGTTTCCACGCAATACAGGCAGACCGGACACCAGACAGTGGGAAGGCAAGGGGCGGAGGAGTGATAATGTATGTCAATAACAGCTGGTGCAGACCGGGACATATCACGGTTAAACAACAACACTGCAGCAAAGACATCAAGTTGCTAGCTGTTAGCATGCGGCCTACCTATCTCCCAAGGGAATACCCACACGTGATCTGCATTGTTATTTATGCAAATCCGACGGTGAACACGGGGACAGCGCGTGACGCCTTTCACTCAGTAACTGGCAGGCTTCTGACAGAACACCCAGATGCTCTTCTCCTCATCTCAGGTGATTTCAACCATATTTTCACTGTCCCCCATTCTGCCCACGTTCACCCAGTATGTTACATGCCACACTAGAGACATAAAACACTGGACTTATTCTATGTGTAACCCAGTGTTAAAAACGCGAATAAAAATATGAATATTGATACCGCTTTTAAAAAGAAAAACACCCATTTCACAATAGGAGTAAATACTTTAAAGATGAATATTTAAATAAATATATATTCATAAAACAGTAGGGAACATTTTCTGGGGAGTTTTGATAAAGTTCCAAATGTTTTTATTTGGCATTTTGAGCAAACAATGGCTGTGCCGTTGTTTGGCAGCGCCAGCCAATGGGTTAAGCGCTCTCTCTCCGGGTCTGGGTAGGACTTGCATTTTTTGGCTCAGTCACGCCAGACGCCGAAAGACTCCGACCAAGAGAGAGAGACGGTCCTTGATGATATGGCAATGCTAACGTGCTAATAGCAGTCTTTGTCTCAGATAAAACTTGAGATTGATTTGGATCCAAAGGCTGTAAACGCATGTTGAGCGCGGGAACCCCATGATGCACGTGTCACTTAGCTTGCTAAGTGCCATTTAGTGTGTATGGGAAATGCTAATCGCTAGCTTGAAATGCTAATCACCAGTGCTAATTTCGGCTAGGTTTTTCATCAGAAAAAGCTATTTTCCAAAGCTGTAACGGTTAGCAAAGGTCCCAATTCCCTTGCCATTGATTGCTATTTAATGGTGAATGTTGAACCTGTGGGTTGTATGTGTTTAATGTGTCAAATTTGTGATAAATTGCTGTGCTAGCTTAACATGCTAACCCTCCGATGCTAATTCTGGCTAGGTTTTGCACAGGAGGAGGTTGTTTTTTCAGAGCTGTAGTGATTAGAAAAAGGTTCATTTCACTACTACTGACTGTTATTTAAGAGTGAATGTTACATCTGTGGTTTGAAGGTGTTTGAAAAGGGAAATTGTTGTTGTGCAACTTAGAATATTTACAGTGGGGCAAAAAAGGATTTAGTCAGCCACCAATTGTGCAAGTTCTCCCACTTAAAAAGATGAGAGAGGTCTCCAATTTCCATCATAGGTATACCTCAACTATGAGAGACAAAATGAGAAAAAAAAATCCAGAAAATCACATTGAAGGATTTTTAAAGAATTTATTTGCAAATTATGGTGGAAAATAAGTATTTGGTCACCTACAAGCAAGCAAGATTTTTGGCTCGCACAGACCTCTAACTTCTTCTTTAAGAGGCTCCTCTG
Organism: Pholidichthys leucotaenia; assembly: GCA_020510985.1. NCBI lineage: Eukaryota > Metazoa > Chordata > Actinopteri > Cichliformes > Pholidichthyidae > Pholidichthys > Pholidichthys leucotaenia. Next base: position 283,096,660 of record CM035847.1, on the reverse strand, counting down.
TCCTCCACTTGTTACCTGTATTAATGGCACCTGTTTGAACTCGTTATCAGTATAAAAGACACCTGTCCACAACCTCAAACAGTCAGACTCCAAACTCCACTATGGCCAAGACCAAAGAGCTGTCAAAGGACACCAGAAACAAAATTGTAGACTTTCACCAGGCTGGGAAGACTGAATCTGCAATAGGTAAGCAGCTTGGTGTGAAGAAATCAACTGTGGGAGCAATTATTACAAAATGGAAGACATACAAGACCACTGATAATCTCCCTCGATCTGGGGCTCCACGCAAGCTCTCACCCCGTGGGGTCAAAATGATCACGAGAACGGTGAGCAAAAATCCCAGAACCACACCGGGGGACCTAGTGAATGACCTGCAGAAACCTGGGACCAAAGTAACAAAGGCTACCATCAGTAACACACTACGCCGCCAGGGACTCAAATCCTACAGTGCCAGACGTGCCCCCCTGCTTAAGCCAGTACATGTCCAGGCCCGTCTGAAGTTTGCTAGAGAGCATTTGGATGATCCAGAAGAGGACTGGGAGAATGTCATTTGGTCAGATGAAACCAAAATAGAACTTTTTGGTAAAAACTCAACTTGTCGTGTTTGGAGGAGAAAGAATGCCGAGTTGCATCCAAAGAACACCATACCTACTGTGAAGCATGGAGGTGGAAACATCATGCTTTGGGGCTGTTTTTCTGCAAAGGGACCAGGACAACTGATCCGTGTAAAGGAAAGAATGAATGGGGCCATGTATCGTGATATTTTGAGTGAAAACCTCTTTCCATCAGCAAGGGCATTGAAGATGAAACGTGGCTGGGTCTTTCAGTATGACAATGATCCCAAACACACCGCCCGGGCAACGAAGGAGTGGCTTCGTAAGAAGCATTTCAAGGTCCTGGAGTGGCCTAGCCAGTCTCCAGATCTCAACCCCATATTTTGGAGGGAGTTGAAAGTCCGTGTTGCCCAGCGACAGCCCCAAAACATCACTGCTCTAGAGGAGATCTGCATGGAGGAATGGGCCAAAATACCAGCAACAGTGTGTGAAAACCTTGTGAAGACTTACAGAAAACGTTTGACCTCTGTCATTGCCAACAAAGGGTATATAACAAAGTATTGAGATGAACTTTTGTTATTGACCAAATACTTATTTTCCACCATAATTTGCAAATAAATTCTTTAAAAATCAGACAATGTGATTTTCTGGATTTTTTTTCTCATTTTGTCTCTCATAGTTGAGGTATACCTATGATGAAAATTGGAGACCTCTCTCAACTTTTAAGTGGGAGAACTTGCACAATTGGTGGCTGATTAAATACTTTTTTGCCCCACTGTATGTTTGAAACCCATGTTATAAGCTTAGACCATAGCTTATTTGTTGTGTCTGGCCTATTCTGTAGGTCAGGTTTTTTCTTTGGACTGGTTTGACCAGCACGTGGATTCTCCAGATCTGGATGGCGAGCCGAAGCCCAAACCCGATTGACTGGTAAAAGTGACCCAACTGGTCACCTGGACTGATACCAAGAACTGTACATATTGTAACTATATTTTGGAGTACTTTATTGTTATTTTTTTATTATTATTGTTGTTGTAAGTGCCATGGTTTTATTTATGTGTACATATCTGTAAAAATATATATAGTTGCAAGTTCCATACACCGTGTGTGTGAGTCATCTGTTGTTGCACCTCCCAGGCTCCTACGAACCCAGAGTCTATCTGACCTGGCCCAATTGTCCCTTCTGTCCAGGTAGTAGGTTAAAGGTAACTACACTGCCATACCCAGTACTACCAAAAGGGTACAAGACTGCACCTAAAGTAATATTACACACAAGTGGGTGTTACATATGCAAACACTAAGGAGGCGTACACCTCATCACCACTCCCCCCACTCGGGAGATCGGATCACAACTTGGTTCATCTCCTGCCGGTGTACAAACCCCTAGTACACAGACAACCTCCGGTCATGCGCACGGTGAAGTTATGGTCTGAGGAGGCTATGGACGCTCTAAAGGACTGTTTTGAAACCACTGCCTGGGAGCAGCTCTGTGATCCACATGGTGAGGACATCGATGGCCTCACTCACACCATCATGGATTACAGTACATCAACTTCTGTGTGGACAACACCGTACCCACCAAGACCATACGGTGTTGCTCGAACAACAAACCCTGGATCAACCCTGAGATTAAAACACTTCTGAGAGAGAAGAAGAGGATCTTCAGGTTGGGGAACAGGGAGATGCTGAAGTCCGTACAGAGGGAGCTGAGGAGGAAGATCAGAGAAGGCAAGGACAGCTTCAGGAAGAAGATGGAGGACAAGCTGCAACAGAGCGACATCGGCGGGGTCTGGAGAAACCTTAAACCATCTCTGGGCTCCAGAATACCTCCTCCCAGGCCACGGGGGACAGGGAGTGGGCAAACAATCTGAACCTGTTTTTTAATAGGTTTGAACAACTGCCCCCCACCCCGACTGCACACCAACCACTGCTGCCTCTAAAGTCATCGAGACCTGCTGTCCACACCCCACTCCACCAACACCCCCACTCCCCACTCCCAGCACACAGCCCCCCAACCTGACCCTCACTAAGACCCAGGTGAGGACGGAGCTGAGGAAGATCAAGGCGAGGAAGGCCTCGGGACCGGACGGCATCAGCACGAAGCTCCTCAAGTCCTGCGCAGACCAGCTGTGTGGGATTGTGGAGCACATCTTCAACCTGAGCCTGAAGCTGGGGAGGGTACCACAGTTGTGGAAAACATCTTGTGTGGTACCTGTACCAAAGACTTCCCACCCCAAAGACCTGAACAGCTACAGACCAGTGGCCCTGACGTCTCATATGATGAAGACCCTGGAGAGACTGCTCCTTGCTCACCTCCGCCCCCTGGTGGGACCAGCGATGTTATCCACTCCAGTTCGCCTACCAGCATGGCATTGGGGTGGAGGATGCAGTGATCTTCCTCCTTCACCGTTCCCTGTCCTACCTGGAGAAGCCCGGGAACGCGGTGAGGATCATGTTCTTTGACTTCTCCAGTGCTTTCAACACCATCCAACTGATGATCCTGAAGGACAAGCTGCTGTGCGCAGGGGTGGACCAGCACCTGTCATCATGGATCCTGGACTACCTCACTAACCGGCCACAGTTTGTGAGAACCCGGGATTGTATGTCCGACACGATTATCAGTAGCACAGGGGCCCCCAGGGAACGGTTTTGGCTCCCTTCCTATTCATCCTTTATACTGCGGACTTCTCACACAACACACTGCCATCTACAGAAGTTCTCTGACGACTCTGCGATCATTGGCCTCATCTCCAACGGAGATGAAGCTGAGTACAGAGGGCTTATCCAGGACTTCGTGGACTGGTGCCATTGGAACTGCCTCCAGATCAACGCGAGGAAAACTAAGGAGCTGGTGGTGGTGGACTGCCGCAGGCAAGGACAACCCCTCACAGCACCAGTAAACATACAGGGAACAGACATTGAGGTGGTGACATCCTACAAGTACCTGGGTGTTCATCAATACCGATGCACTCTACAAGAAGGGACAGTGCAGGCTGTTCCTTCTGAGGAGGCTCAGGTCTTTTGGTGTACAAGGGGTGCTCTTGAAGACATTCTACAACACGGTGGTGGCATCAGCCATCACTTTTGGAGTGGTCTGCTGGGGCAACGGCATTACAACAGCTGATAGGAAGAGACTGAACAAACTAATCAAGAAAGCTAGCTCTGTCTTGGGGCAACACCTTGACCCAGTGGAGGAGATAGGAGAGAGAAGGATGGTGGCTAAACTGTCATCTCTACTGGAGTCCGAGTCCCACCCCATGCAGGACATACTGAACGCGCTGAGGAGCTCATTTAGCAGTAGACTACATCATCCTAGTTGCGCGACCAAGAGGTTTCGCAGGTCCTTCCTACCTACGGCTGTCACACTGTATAACCTAAGCAGGGTTGCTCGCAGAGATAGCAAAAAAACATGACGACCTAATAGTATTGAATGCAAAAGATGCAACAGACTTACAGAAATGGTCCCCTCTAGTATACAACTAGGACAGTGTCAGTCGCTATGGAGGGTGACAATATGTATGGGTACATATTCATACTATGTAGGGTAACTAAATAGACGGTTATGCTGTTTATTGCATCTAGCTACAATGCTCCGCACTGTGTAGTATATATATTTATGTGTACATATGTATATTCACTGCTCTCATTTTCTTATCTTCTAAATTATTGCTCTGAGTGTTGCTATCCCTGTGCTGTTGCAATCCTGGAATTTCCCCATTGTGGGACTAATAAAGGCTCATCTTATCTTATATTTCTTCCATTTTTGAATTATCGCACCAACAGTGGTCTCTTCCTCACCAAGCTTCTTGCTGATGGTCTTGTAGCTCAATACAGCCTTATGCTGGTCTACAGTCTTGTCTCTGATGTCCTTTGACAGCTCTTTGGCCTTGCCCATGTTGGTGGAGAAGTTTGAATTTAAGGGATTGATTCTGTGACAGGAGTCTTTTATACACATGAGTTGAGATCAGGAGTACTTTCCTAAAGAGACAGGACTAATTTATGTGCCTTATGGATACAGAACCGGTCTGTGTGAGTCAGAATTCTTTATGGTTGGTAGGGGATCAAATACTTATTTCACTCGATCAAATGCAAATTAATTTATAATCCTTACTTAATGGATTTTTTTTCTGGATTTTTTTTTTGTTGATCGTCCATCACCATCCATCCATCCATCCATCTTCTACCGCTTTTCCGGAGGTCCGGGTCGCGGAGGCAGCAGTTCAAGCAGAGAAGCCCAGACTTCCCTCTCCCCCGCCACCTGCTCCAGCTCTTCAGAGAGGATACCAAGGCGTTCCCAGACCAGCTGGGAGACATAGTCTCTCCACCGTGTCCTGGGTCTGCCCCGGGGTCTCCTCCTGGTGGGACATGCCTGAAACACCTCAAGTGGGAGGCGTCCAGGAGGCATCCTAATCAGATGCCCATACCACCTCAACTGACTCCTTTCAATGTGGAGGAGCAGCGGTTCTACTCTGAGCCTCTCCCGGATGACTGAGCTCCTCACCCTATCTCTGAGGGTGAGTCTAGCAATCCTACGGAGAAAGCTCATTTCAGCCGCTTGTATCCGCGATCTCGTTCTTTCGGTCATTACCCAAAGCTCGTGACCATAGGTGAGAGTAGGAACATAGATTGACTGGTAAATCGACAGCTTTGCCTTAGAACTCAGCTCCCTCTTCACCACAACAGACCGGTACAACGTCTGCATCACTGCAGATGCTGCTCCAATCCGTCTGTCAATCTCTCGCTCCATTTTCCCCTCATTCGTGAACAAGACCCCAAGATACTTAAACTCCTCCACTTGGGGCAGAAGCCTGTCCCCAACCCAGAGAGGACAATCCACCTTTTTCCGGCTGAGGACCATGGACTCGGACTTGGAGGTGCTGATTCTCATCCCAGCCGCTTCACACTCAGCGGCAAACCGTCCCAGCAAGAGCTGTAGGTCATTGCTGGATGAAGCCAACAGGACAACATCATCTGCAAACAACAGAGATGAGATCCTGTGGTTACCAAGCATGACACCCTCCATTCCCTGGCTGCGCCTAGAAATCCTGTCCATAAAAATTATGAACAGGATCGGTGACAAAAGGCAGCCCTGGCGGAGTCCAACTCTCACTGGGAATGACTCCGACCGAGTGTTGGCAATACGAACCAAACTCTCGCAACGGTCGTACAGAGACCGAATAGCTCGTAACAACAAGCCCGATACCCCATACTCCCGAAGCACCCCCCACAAAAATCCACGAGGGACGCGGTCAAACGCCTTCTCCAAGTCCACAAAACACATGTAAACTGGTTGGGCAAACTCCCACGAACCCTCAAGAATTCTCGAGAGGGTAAAGAGCTGGTCCGATGTGCCACGGCCAGGATGAAAACCACATTGCTCCTCCTGAATCCGAGGTTCGACCAACGGCCGGACTCTCCTCTCCAGTACCTTGGCATAGACCTTCCCAGGGAGGCTGATGAGTGTGATCCCTCTAAAGTTGGAGCACACCCTCCGGTCCCCTTTTTTGAAGAGAGGAACCACCACCCCGGTTTGCCATGCCAAAGGCACTGCCCCTGACCTCCACGCAATATTGCAGAGGCGTGTCAACCATGACAGCCCAACAACATCCAGGGCCTTGAGGTACTCAGGGCGAATCTCGTCCACCCCCGGGGCCCGGCCACCAAGGAGATTTTTAACCACCTTGGCGACCTCAGCCCCTGTGATAGGCGAGTTATCCCCCTCGTCCCCAAACCCTGCTTCCTCTGTGGAAGGCGTATCAGTGGGATTGAGGAGATCCTCGAAGTATTCCTTCCACCGCCCGACGATATCCCCAGTTGAAGTCAACAGTGTCCCATCTGCACCATACACAGTGTGGACAGGGAGCTGCTTTCCCCTCCTGAGCCGCCGGGCAGTTTGCCAGAATCTCTTTGAGGCCGACCGAAAGTCTTGTTTCGTCCATCTTCTTCGTCTTCTCATCCATCTCTCTCTGTTAAAATAAACCTACTGTAAAAATTATGGACTGTTCATTTCTTTGTAAGGGAGTAAACTTACAAATTCAGCAGGGGATCAAATAACTATTTCCCCCGCTGTACACAGTATGTGATGATTGACTTTCATCTGAAAATGTCAAGAAAATGTAAGTGAAGTGTGTGGATGTTAACACTAAAAGGAGAAGATTCAAGATTCAAAGATTTTATTGTCAATACTACTATACGCACATTACATACAGGAGAATTGAAAGGGTGTTTCTTTCTCTCTCCCTCTCTCTCTCTTCATTGGTGTACATAAAATAAAAGGAAAAGAAATAAGGCTGGAAAAAAAGAAAACAACAACAACAGCAGTCAATGTACACTAATGCAACCCGTAGTGCAAATGGCGACAAGAAAGACCCAGACCTCCCATAGTGCAAATAGAGATAAACGATTAACGATGATAAAACCCAGCAATCCTATATACAGACAACTAGAAATGAATACCCATAGCTGCAGTTCAATGTGGTAGTGTAGGTGCAGATAGTAACAGATAAGACTGCACTTGATCAGTATTGCAGTGACAGACAGACAGCAGCAGATATGGCATTTGTGCAAATGGTTGCGGTTAATGTGCGGAGGCATACAGCAGCAAAAGTACTACTGTTGGTGTGCCAGTCTTTCTGTGCCAACAGCTGAGGTGGTTATTGTGCAGGTGATTGTGTTACCGTCCGGGGGAGAGGAAGTGCATAGAGATCAGGGTCCTGATGGCCTGATGAATGAAGCTGTTAAGCAGTCTTGTGGAGCAGGCCCGGAGGCTTCGGTACCTTTTCCCCGAGGGCAGGGGGCTGAAGAGAGAGTGTGAGGGGTTGGAGGTGTCGCCTGTGATGCTGATGGCTCTGCGTGTGAGATAAATGTCTGAGAGCGGGGCAGAGGGGCACCAATGATCTTGCTGGCTGCTTTCACTGTGCGTTGTCGTGTCTTCCAGCAGACGGCGGTGTAGATTCTGTACCACACCGTGATGCAGCTGGTGAGGATGCTCTCAATGGTGCCCCAGTAGAAAGAACAGATGATGGGGGGGTGGGACTTGTGCTCTCCTCAGGTTGCGGAGGAAATGGAGGCGAGTTTGGGCCTTCTTGGACAGTGGTGTTGTTGGACCAGGAGAGGTCCTCAGAGATGCGCACCCCCAGGAAGTTGGTGCTGCTCACCCTCTCCACAGCTGCACCATTGATGATCGGGGATGGGGGGCTATGTGTGTGACCCCTCCTGAAGTCAACCACAATCTTCTTGAGTTTTCCCCACGTTCAGGAAGAGGTTATCATCTTTGCACCACTAGACCAGTTGGCTCACTTCGTTTCTGTAGTTGGCCTCCTCGTTGTTGGTGATAAGGCCCACCACCGTTGGGTCGTCTGCAAACTTGATAATGTGGTTGGTGTTGTAGGCTGGTACACAGTCATGGGCCAGCAGAGTGAAGAGCAGCGGGCTGAGCACGCACCCTTGTGGGGCCCCTGTGCTCAGTGTGATGTCTGGGAGGTGTTGCTGCCAACCCGTACATTCTGTGGCCTCCCTGTGAGAAAGTCCAGCACACAGTTACAGAGAGGTTTTGAGTCCCAAGTGTCTGAGTTTTTGTATCAGGTGCTGGGGGATGACTGTGTTGAACGCTGAAATGAAGTCCAAGAACAGCATCCGCACGTAGGAGTTTTTTGAGTCCAGGTGGGTGAGGGCTGGATGGAGAGCAGCAGTGTTCGCATCTTCTATGGATCTATTTGACCTGTATGCAAACTAGGATGGGTCGTGGGAGGGACACAGGAGGGACTGATGTTCTGCATGACTAGCTGCTTGAAGCACTTCATTATAATGGGGGTCAGTGCTACGGGCCGGCAATCATTGTAGCTGCATGGGACGGGCTTCTTTGGGACTGGCAAGGTTTCCTCTGGTAACAATTCCCGGTGGCGGCCCGCCACGCCAGAAAAATTTTCCACCACTCTATCAGGACATATAAATTTAAGAAAGAATGATGATCCGCAAGCGTGCACACAAAATGTGTGTGACCGTCATCCGCGCGGAGAGAAGCACCCCGCCCGTGTGTTCTAGTCACCAGCCACACAGAGTGTCTCGCTACTAGCGTGACTGTCCGAGAGAAACATGAACTTATTAAAGTACTTCAAACGTGGAAAAAAAAAAAAAATCAGAAGAGGTATGTAAGTACTGGAGGCATTTAACGGTAACAGGAGCAATAATGGAACAGTCACTTAGTTAACAAGTGTGGTTAGGAGCTCAAGTTGGTTGATTTTGTTTAACGTGTTGAACTCAGGAGATTCCGCGGGCGGTCACATCTCTGCGTTTTAGTGCGTCTCAGTGCGCACTGAAAAAAAAAAAAGCTGCATTTCCGTTCTTCCAGTACAGACACAGATGTAAACAGAAAGCCAAAGGAGTGTTTGATTGGTTTATATTTGATTGACCTCTCATTCGACTAATAAGACCCTTGAATTGGGTTTCTGAAATCTTGAAGAACCAATGACTGAAAACCTAGCAAGAAGGACCTGCCTACCAACGACCCCAAATACAATGAGTCAATTGAAGCAGAGAAGTTTGACGATTGACGTGTCGTTTAGCCAATGAAATTCTGAATTCAACAATACCTGACATGCCTTTGTTATGTGTTCATATTGCCATTAAAACACGTGCATCCCCCTGCGTAAAATCTTTTTTGCCTAAGTCGCTGGGTGACTCACATTGAGACCTGTGCGCATCGGTAGCGTTAGCCACTCTTGGTCATTAGCCAGTCTTTTTTTTATTACTACTGTTCTTATTTGTTTTGAAAAATGGGTCGCAAAAACCACAAGCATGGAAGTGGAGATGGTTTGACCGGGTCGGGTGACCAGAACCATGAGTCAGTAACAACCGGACCAGCTTCATGTTCGTCTGACAATGAGGAACTTCGACAACAGATGTTCGCCAACGACACTGCTGTTGTGGACAGGTAAGTGTTATAAGCTAAATTATTCTTTATCGATAAAAATAGTAAAATTAACTTTTGACCGATCGGTAATTACAACGGTCCCTTATGGCCACAAGTTTTTTTTGTGTGCCGAGTTCCTCTGTAGTGGGGGAGGGAGGAGTTGTTATCCTCTACATTGCAGATATTTTAGTATAATTTTTATTGCACTGTAGGCTATTTTTTTCTTGTAAAAAAGGCCACACATTTTTTACGTGGCATGTTTCTTTGTGTGTGTGTGTGTGGGGTTGTGTGTGTGTGTGGGGGGGGGGGTTGTTTGTTACCCTCTAGAAATGTAATAATACTTTAGTATAATTTTTATTGCACTGTAGGCTATTTTTTATTGTAAAAAAGACCACACATTTTTTACGTGGCATGTTTCTTTGTGTGTGGGGGGCTTGTTTGTTCATTCATTCATGAATGAACAAACAACCCCCCCCACACACAAAAGAATATGCCACCTAAAAATGTGTTTGTTACCCTCTAGAAATGTGATAATATTTTAGTATAATTTTTATTGCACTTTAGGCTATTTTTTCTTGTAAAAAAGGCCACACATTTTTTACGTGGCATGTTCTCTTTTCCTCCAGTGGCAAGACACAAGGGATGTGTTCATGTGTTCCACAGTGCACACTGCCCACTCAGGAAAGACTGTGTCCCGGAGGGTGAAAGATGCACAGGGGCAGTGGTCAAGAAAGGACATCTCCATGCCGCCTTGTGTAAAGGACTACAGCAGGTATGTAATGATTTGAAAATGTAACAATTGGCTTGAGTAATACAGTATATTGAAGTGTTTTTTTCCTTTTACTCTAAAAATTATGTTTTTTTTGTCCATTCAAGTACATGGGTGGAGTGGACCTATCAGATGCCCTGATAGGCTACTACAGTGTTCTCCACAAGACAATGAAGTAGTATAAGAGCTTTTTTTTACCACTTCATAGACATTGCCATCGTCAATGCCAACATCCTCCACAAGGCACTCGCCTCTGGAAGAGGAGAGAAGCCACTGAGACAGAAGGCATTTCGGGAGACCCTTGCTAAGCAGCTGGCACAGGTGCGCTCTCGATCAGCCACACTCACACCACCTCATCCTACACCCACTGCACATCACAGGATTGTCTTTATCTCAGGGCACCACACAAATGGACGGGCACTATGCAAGCAGTGCCGTAAAAAGACACCACTCAAGTGGTCCACCTGTGATGTGCCTCTCTGTTTGATCCCAAACCGGGACTGTACTGGCATACTGCCAATAACATATAAAGGACTTCATATTCACATTTGTTGTTTGTAAATAATATGTTTTGTATATTGACTTTTTTGTTCAGTAAAGCGTGTTTATATTTTAAACTTCATTTGCTCTGCATCATTACTACTGACAGTGTTTCTGGATATATAACAAGATAGCCCTGAGTGTCACCTTTCATTAGAGCCCAAGATGAAGCTTCTATGTTGAAGCATTCAAAAGTTATCAACGTGTTTCCAAACTGTGCCAAACTGTGCGGCACAGTTCAAAAACACCTGGGAACAACCTGAGAAAAAAGCTGTGTAATATATTCATTTTTTGTGGTATTGTTACAAAATTTTGACCTCAGCTTGATAACACTTGGTTCTACATTTCTGTTGCATTTCCCAGCCAGTATCTGACAGCTGTGTGTTATTTGCAAGCATTTGTATCTAAAAAAACACCCAGGCAAACTTTATTTTCTTCAAATTCAGTATGTTTAGATGACTGTTACTCAGTGGTAGGAGCACTTAGAGAGATTATGACTGTTTTGCCAAAAAATTCAGAGTGTTTTCTTTAAATGAGACCAACCCCAAGAAGATGCTGCAAAGGGTTGAAGAACAGCTTTTGATTTACTTTGGGTATGTTATTTTTAGGCGTTTTTAGGGAAATTGAACAGAGTTCAACAGGTTAATTATTGGTTTTTTGCTTATTTCAGTCAAGAATAAAAAGGAGCTGTTTTTAACCTTTACCTTAGTTAATATTAACTAATTTATGTTCATTAGGTACCTGGCAAATTAAGATGACTGAAATTCACAAAGTCAATGACTTTAATCTGTCAGCAGCCTTCAGACAAACTAAATGTGCCAACATTTGGATTTCAAAATAAGGGAGGTTTTTTCTGCTGTCTGGGTGGTGAGGAGATTTCTAAAAAAAACAAACAAACCTGTAAATATATAGTAATATTATAACAGAAATAACGGCCTCTTTGGTCATTTATTTCATACAATTTTATTTATATTTTTTCTTTGAAATCAGAGTTAAATTATTGTTATGTTCTGGCTCTGCAAAATTATGGTTAAAAATTTAAATTGTTATAAAGAAAAAGTAAAAAAAATTACCAGTCTGTTTCAAATGTATTTTAAAAAGTAACTTTATTTTTTATTTTTTTTTTAAAAAAAGACAAAAATTAGCCATAAAATAATCCAAATTTATAATAAAGTCTCAAATGTACAAGAAAAGTCAATTTTACGAGAGGAAATTACAAATTTGAATAAAATGTTTCAAATTTAGATAACTGACAAAGAAAACCGTTATAAATTTTGGAGCGAAACCTCAAACAGCCCCCGACCAACAGTGAGCTGTGTGGAGTTTGCATGTTCTCCCCGTGTTGCGTGGGTTTACTCCGGGATTTCTCCGGTTTCCTCCTGCATACCAAAAACATGTAGGGTTAGGGCGCTCGCGCACGCAGCGACCAGCAGCCGGTGGCTTGTCACCAGACTGCAAACCAAATCTACCTACGGGTACAAATAAGTAACAAAAAAAAAAAAAAAAAAACCTTCAAGACTTTAGTCATTACTCAAGTTTTTAAGTGGGTGCTCTTTGTACCCTTAACTCAACTAGAAATTTTTGGTTGTCTACTTTTAATTATTAATTTCAAAGCACTGCTTTTACATGAGTACAATTTCTGGTTACTACACCCACCTGATCCTATAATTTAAGTATGCATGAGTAAATTACTACTATGAATGTTTTTTTCCCTTCCCTACTCTCAATGGAAAAAAAAGAAACACTAGAATAAAAAATACACATATTTTTGTCATTTATGTAAACCATGACAAAAAATCCTGCAGGACAAAACAAGACACTTGATTTTTTTTAACCTGTTTGTATACCACCATAGACAGAGAGAGAACTTGAATTAGAGAGGACTCAGAGAGGGCAAGATGAGACAGAAGAGAGGAGCCAAGGAGAGGAAAGTGTTCAGGCAGAGGGTCCAGGAGAGGAGAGCAGAGGAAGGACAGAAGGATAACACCATGAAAAAGTCTAAACACAGGACGTCTGGGTGGGACCCCAACTGGCCCAATATTCCAATATTCAAGCCTCGGTTGTACAATACTTCATATGGTAAGTTCCATATGCAAAATTACTGTGCAAAATTAAAAAAAAAGAAATAAATAGTATAAAATTAACATATTCCAGTAACAATAGTGTCATGTGTTTACTGCCCCCCCCCCACAAAAATATGTTGCCACAGCGCCAAAGTCTTTAAGCCAGTGGAAGCAGTGGACTGGTATTATGGTGGCAGTTTTTAAACATATGGGGACAAGAGATTGAGACAGGGAGATGTTGAAGATGTCGGCCAAGACATTCTTAAATTCCTCTGCGCAGTCCTTCGGGACGCGACCTGGTATGTTGTCTGGGCCAGCTGCCTTGCATGGGTTGATCCTGCAGAGGGTCCTCTTCATGCTAGCCGGATCCAGACTCATGGCCTGCTCGTCCAGAAGAGGAGTGGTCTTTTGTGCTGATGTGCTGTTTTGTTCTTCAAATTGGCCAAAGAAGTCGTTTAGGTTGTTGAGCAGTGTGATGTCATTCACACAGGTCTGAGGTGGAGGTTTGTAGTTGGTGAGGGTCTGTATGCCATGCCAGAGAGAACGTACATCTCTGGTGCTGCTGAAGTGTCTGGATATTTTTTGCTGTACTGTCGTTTTGCCTCCTTGACACCATGGGACAGATTGGCCCTAGCTGTTGTGAGTCCTGCAGTGTCGCCGGCCCTGAAGGCTGCGTCCCGAGCCCACAGGAGTCTGTGGACCTCTGCTGTCATCCATGGCTTCTGGTTTTCACAAACAGTGATGGTCTTGCAGTGAGTTGACATCATCAATGCATTTAGATTGATGTCATTGCGTCAGTGCATTGATGATGTCACTCACTGCAAGACCATCACTGTTTGTGAAAACCAGAAGCCATGGATGACAGCAGAGGTCCACAGACTCCTGAGGGCTTGGGAAGCAGCCTTCAGGGCCGGCGACACTGTAGGACTAACAGCTAGGGCCAGCCTGTCCCATGGTATCAAGGAGGCAAAACGACAGTACAGCAAGAAAATATCCGGACACTTCAGCGGCACCAGAGATGCACGTTCTCTATGCCACAACAACCTCAGTGTACTCCTCTATGTTTGTGTGTCCATTGTGAGTGGCTGCATGCTTGAAAATGTCCCAGTCTGTAGTGCTAAAGCAGTCTTTCAGAGCATCAGAGGCCCCCTCTGGCCACACACGTACCTGCTTTTTTGTTCATCTGATGGCTTTCACTCTGGGTTTGTATGCCGGCCTTAACAGGATGGTGATGTGATCAGAGAGACCCAGTGGGGGAAGGAAGGCTCTGTATGCATCCTTATGAGTTGTGTACACCAGATCCAGCAGATTGTCTTCTCTTGTTGTAAAGTTTACATGTTGATTAGGTTTGGTAGGAGGGTCTTTAAATCTGCATGGTTGAAGTCTCCTGCTGTGCTGAGGAATCCATCTGGATGCACTGTGTCTCACTGATGGCCTGATAGAGTTCTTTCAGTGCTTTACCCCTCTCGCTGGTGCCGATGGGCGGGGCATACACGGCGGCAAGTAGGACAAATGAAAATTCTCTTGGCATGTAAAAGGGTCGGCCCTTGAGGATCATAAACTCCACCAACGGAGAACAGTGCTTGTGTACGACAGTTGTATCTCTGCACCAAGCATCACTGATGTAAACACATATGCCTCCACTCCGGGTTTCCCCTCCTTCCGTGAGCATTCTGTCGCTATGATAGCATGTTGGCCCAGCTAACTAAATGGCAGAGTCCGGTACAGTATATTGTCATTTAACCACATTTCTGTAAAGATAAAAACACAGCAGTTCCGCGCATCACGTTGTGTAGATCTCAGGAGCTGTATGTGGTCTATTTTGTTGTCTAGGGAGCGTACGTTGGCCAGAATGAGTGAAGGGATCGGGAGTCTGTGTGGGCTAGTGGTTAGCTTTGTTTGGATACCTCCACGTTTACCTCTTTTGTCTCTGCTGACACCATCTACGGCATCTCCATTTGGGATGAGACACGGCAGTCAAGTCTGAAGGTGTGGAGTAATGATGGAGAATACCCAGGCCACGGATATCTGTAACGCTGTGGTCCAAGACGTAACGTTCGGTCATATTCCTTATCTCCAGAAGGCTGTGGTGACTGAAGCTTGTGTGCAGCATCATATATGTACATTAAACAATGTAAACAACACTAAGTGGCACAAAACACGGAGAGAAGAGAGGCTGCTGCGTGTTCATGCGCCACCTAGAGGGAGAAGAAGCTAAGCTGGCATTAGCCTCTGTTGGCTATCCATGTCATCTCAACTGTTTTACAGGGGGAATGGACAAGCTAAGGCTGTATTTAAGAACCCAATGAGAGACTCAATCACTATGTGGTGTAACACAATTATGGGTGCATAAAGGACTCCCCCAACGTAGCTAACAAGCTAATTCGCTGCCACACACGTGATGTGACCCATAAACCCAAGAGGTATGTGTTGTAAACACCGGACAATGTTTATTCTGTGAGACCTGTTCATTACTATATTATGCGCATTTACTATAACACCACAGTGATATGATTCCACACTCTTGTGTAATATTGCTTAATCACAAGTCTTGTCAGTAAGAAGGGAGTAAAAAATAGCTGGGAAAAAAAAAAGCGACATGAAAAGATCAATTAATCGTGATGCTGATTTAAGGTCAAATTACCCAGTCCTAATGAGTTTTTGTTCTTTGATTATAATGCTGAAACCTGTTTCTTAACATAGTCTTTATATTTTAAAATGAAGCCAGAAGTTTAAATTTGTCATCACTGATTATATAAAAAAAAAAAAAAAAATAAATCTAAAAACTCTGAAAACATTTTACATTTACAACTGCGATAGCCTGTCTTCCAGTCTCAGCTGGCTGAGGGAAATGAAACGAGCCCAGAGAGGATGCGTTTCATCAGCTCCATAAAAATCTGCCTCATTTGTTTAAATTGTTTACAAGATCTGTTTAAAATTCTGTTTTAATGCCCAACTGCATTTTTATGATGTTAGCATGGCAACTCAAGTGCAAAACATTTCAGTTTAAAGCCACATTTTCTCACATTTTATGTCAAACTATTCTTATTTTTTCCAGCATCACTCGTAATATCAAATAGAAAGAAGCCACCACTTATCTTACACATAAACCAGATTTCTAAAAATCTAAAGGCTGTCTATAATGAGCTGCTAACAAAACTGATATTCCATTGAATGCCACACAGGCAAATTTGAAAAAAAAAAAATGATCTCCTGAGCTTTGTGCATGCAAACTATTTCCTACAATGTTCAGAAGTGTGTTCAAACTTTATTGGACACAGTGCAAGAGTAGTGTGTGACTTCTGTATCCAAGTCATGCCAGGAAAAGGCCATACAGGAAAAAGGCCTTCCAAGAGTGAACGCCACTTAAACAGCGCCAAAACTTTCATCATTCCTTCTTCTTTTCAAATAAAAGGAAGTGCCCACCGGGACTGATTTCTGTTGCCAACATAAACACCATGAAATAGGTCAACATTTGGTCAAATGAAGTGAAGCCTTGCTTAGACAGTCCTATTTATAGTGTGTTGTGTAACCCAACAGCATGGGGTGTTGGCGGAAACTACCTGCTCTGTGTTATAATTGTAGAAGAGCGGGATCCAGGTTTATAACAAAACAACAGAGTGTGAGCTGTTATGAAAGACAGAGATTTTAACAAAGCACAGGTTGCATATGAACACTGACATTGCATTTAATGTGGGCAAGAACATAATTGTAATATTTCTCCTAGATGATTATATCTTTGTAAAGGTGGAGTTGGCAGAATAATTTTATTTCAATCAGAAAACAAATCAGTTATCATCTGATAACAATGGGTTATGTGCACAAGAGTGACAAATTTCTGGATGGCAAACCTGTTTCCTGTTTTTGTCCCATCTCCATCAAAGAAAAAAATTTTTTTTTTAAATCTGCAAACTGAGAAAAATCAACGCAAATGATGTCTGTTGCATCATTAACACCAGTCCCCTGTTCCCAGAAGAAAACCGGAAAAGGGATTCCAGTGCTATATTTACAGTAGTTATTTGCATAACTAGGAGGGTAACAGTTAGCTAGTCATCACTGGCAACATGCTAACTATAGCGTCGCATTTATTTACAATATTATCTTTTTTATCTTAAAGTGGCATATTATGCACATTTCCCACATGTTGGCACAATTCCCAGAGGACATGCTTTGGTCAAAATATATCAGGCTTTAATTATTTCAGCTCCATATTGAGAATGTAAGAGCTCAAACAAAACATTATTGGGGATAAGGGGGTGTGCAATGCAAGTAGTTGAAAGGATATGACTGGCCCCCAGCATACAAAAATCACTGGAACAATCCTGAATGAGTGAATCGCCAACTCTGCTAATGCAAGACAGGATAATCTCACCACTGAGGTGAATTCCAAGGCAGTAGACAGAACTAACATGGTCACTTAGTCAAGGTGCTGGTTGGCTGATGTGCCAGCCTATTAGGTCCAAAATTTGTCAAAATAAGCAAGAATGGGGACTTCCGGTTATGGCTGCCACGTAAGACGGACGTGTCTCACTCTGCTCTGCTCCTGGAGAAAAAAAAAATCGGCAAATAACTCTCTCATTTGGGACAGAACGTATCCCAGCGTTTGGGCAAGGATATGTCGGCGAAGCCTAAGGCTGGAAAACCAGGTAGAGGAAAAAGCGAGCCGCCGAAACAGTCCAAATTAACGGACTTTCAGGTCTGTGACGCAGCAAATAAAACTGCATATATGGCGGAGGAGGCTGGCAACGGTGCGATGTCTGCGGGGAACGGCGCAGATGCGCTGATGGCTGCCATGAGTTCAATGAGAGCGGACTTTTCCTCTAGATTTGATGGGATTATGGCAGCGTTGGAAGGAATGAGAAAGGAACTGGGTGACTGTGTAGAACGAATGGCGCAGATGGAGCTCCGTCTCTCTAGTGCTGAAGATGACGTCACCCGTCTTCAATTAAAGGTGCACACTTTGGAAAAAAAAAATAAATGTCTGGAAGATAATATTTTGGATTTGGAATCTCGGTCGAGACGGAACAACTTGAGGCTGGTGGGTCTTCCAGAGGAATCAGAAGGTCGGGACGCATGTTCCTTTCTGGAAAAGTGGATTCCGGAGGTGCTGGGCAGCGCGGAGTTGCAATCAGCAGTGGTTCTGGAAAATGCACACCGTATTGGCCCACGGAGAGATAAGGGACCGCCGAGGACCTTAATTATGAAGTTTCTCAGCAATAGAGACAGGATGAAGATCTTCAACGCTGCACGAGCTAAAGGAGAGATTAAACACCAGGACCAGCAGGTGCGGTTCTACCCAGATTTGGCCACAGGAATCCAACAATTGAGGAAGCAGTTTGATCCCATACGTAAGGAGCTGTACAACCTTGGGATTCGTCATGGTGTAATCTATCCTGCGAGACTGCTGATCACGTATGAGGGCAGAACCCACATCTTCAAGACCCCAGAGGAAGCGCAGGAGTTCATCAAGAAGATCAAAGAAAAAGAAGAGACTGGTGGGAGCTAAGCATGAACAAAATATAAGGTAGAATAATTAAGCACTTGCACAGGCATCTGACTGACTTGAAGTAAATAGCAAGTTTACAAAATATAGATTGTATTATATATTAAAAAACCCCCAAAACAAACAAAAAAAAAACTATGATGTACAAAGTTTCTAAAAATTTTGGAGTTAAGTTGGAAAACTACAGAGGAGAGTTAATGTTACGTCATTAAAAGCAGTTGAGTAAGGGTGATTGGGAGGATGAAGAAGGAGTGGCTTAGGCTGTTCCCCGTGGATGTGGAACGGTCGATGGCTATATCGGGAGACGGAATTTTTCTTTTGATTTTGGGGGGTTTGCCACAAGTGTGGGAAGGGGGAATTTGTTTGTGTGTAGTTTGTAGGATGAATGTTCAACCACTCATGTTTTTGCTTCTCTGTATGAGCATGTTTACACTACAAGGTAATCCCAAACTCTCTATTGATCATAAACCAAAGCGTTAATCTTAATTTAACTTCATGGAATTGCAGAGGTCTACAAAATTTAAAAAAAACTTAAACAAGTTATGAATAAAATAAAAGACATGGGTTCAAAAATTGTGTTTTGACAAGAAACTCATCTAATAGAGGAGGATATAAAAAGAATTAGGAGTAGATGGCAAGGAAATGTCTTCACCTCATCATTTTCATCCCGGGCCAGGGGAGTTATGACTCTCACACATAAATCAGTCCCTTTTCAAGTGAAAAATGTAATTGGAGACAAATTTAGAAGATATGTAATCATTCAAGGTTCTTTGCTATTAGAAAATATAAATCTTGTGAACTTATATGGTCCCAATATAGATGATCAAAAGTTCTTTGCTAATTTATTTCTTATCTTATCATCACTTACAGGGCAACATATAATAGCAGGGGATTTTAATTGTACATTGAATCCAGGTATAGATAGATCAACAGGACTGGATTGTACGCACAATGGATGTAGGATGACTATTAATCATTTTATGAAAGAATTGAGATTGTTAGATATATGAAGAGAAATGAAACCACAAGTTAAAGCCTATTGTTGTTATTCCAGTACCTACAAGACATTCTCACGTATTGATTATTTTTTGATTTCCACAGAATTAAGGTCCAAGATTCAAAACTGCTTTTATGATAACATCGTGATCTCTGATCATGCACCCTACTGTCTAATATATGTAGATAAAAAATTGACAAAGGAAGCAGGTAGATGGCAATTTCAGCATAAATGGCTTCAGGATGAGGAATTTGTCAAGTATATAGAAAAACAGATAGATGAGTTCTTTGACATCAATACTACACAAACATCAGCATGTGTAAAGTGGGAGGCTTTCAAAGCTTTTATTAGGGGACATATTATTAGTTATACAGGATCAAAATCTAAGAAGACTCGAGAGGAGAGAGCCAAATTGGAACATAAAATAAAAAGTCTTCAGGAAAAAGTGTATGCAGGAAGTGATCCAAGGTTGGAGAATGAATTACTGATTTTGAGAGCTGAATACGACAAAAAATCAGCGAATAAAGCTGCCTTGAGTCTTCTAAGATTGAAACAATCTTTTTATGAACAAGGTGAAAAATCAGGAAAATTATTGGCATGGCAGATTAAACAATTAGAAATTAAAACACCAATTACCAGTATTATAAGTAATGGACAGGTAGTTATAGATCCTTTAGAAATTAACAGAGCCTTTAGAGATTACTATGAAAAATTATATGATACCAAAAATGAATCTGATTTAACAAAACTAAATGGGTTCTTGAACGAACTATCTATACCGTGTATTCCAAATGAAAACAGGGAGATATTGGAGTCTAAAATTAGTCAAGAAGAAGTTGGGCTAGCCATTGATAATATGAAATCAGGAAAAAGTGCAGGACCAGATGGTCTTCCAGTTGACCTTTATAAAAAATTTAAGAATAAATTAATAAAACCTTTTTTGGAAATGGTTTTAGAAGCATTTCAAAATAATAATTTACTATCATACATGAACAATGCCTTAATTATACTGCTGCCAAAACCAGGTAAGCCCTCTAAATAAATGTGAAAATATGAGACCAATAAGCCTATTAAATGCCGACCTTAAGATAATCTGTAAAATTTTAGCAAGACGAATACAAGAAATTTTACCAAATATTATTAATTGAGATCAGAATGGCTTTATAAAGGGAAGACAAGGCTTCCATAATGTAAGAAGACTATTTAATATTATTTATTTTAATAAAGAAGCACCGGATACAGCTCTCCTATCACTGGACGCCGAGAAGGCCTTTGATAGAGTTGAATGGCCCTTTCTTTTTGAAGTCTTACAAAGGTTTGGACTTGGAAATAATTTCATAAAATGGGTTCAGATAATATACAATAATGCTACAGCAGAAATCCTAACAAATAACAATATTTCAAAATCAATAAAAATCAATAGAGGATGTCGACAAGGCTGTCCACTTTCACCCTTACTGTTTACTATGACAATTGAACCTTTAGCGATAGCGATACGTTTACATTCACAAATATATGGAATTAAAGTTGGACCAACAGAACATAAAATCTCCCTGTACGCCGATGACATAATTTTGTTTATGTCGAATCTAAAAAAATCAATTCCAACCTTGTTTTGTTTTTTTTTCCACAATATCTTTATTGAACCTTTTTTTTTTTTTTTTAACAAACATGATACAAACAATCAAACACTAACGCTAAAGTACTACAAAAAAAAAAAAATGCACTAAAAACACCAACAACCACCAACAAAATCAAGTCTTCAACAATGCTCCTCTGTTTAGTCTAGACAATCCAATACATAAGTACACATATTATGTTCACCAGTTTGGAATTTACAAGGTCCACACACATCATTCACCTTCTTCTTCAAGAGTTATGTTTAAATTTTTTACATAATCAATAAAAGGTCTCCATATATTCTCAAACACAATTTCCTTTGATTTCAGTATATATGTTATTCTTTCTAATGGAAGGTTTGTTAACATCTGTCTTAACCACTGAGTCACATCTGGTCTATGAGTCTTTTTCCATAATAGTGCAATACATTTTTTGGCATTAAGCAAACTGAGGTCTATGAATGTTCTTTCACTTTTATTAAAATTATGCTTTTCTGGGTACAGACCCAACAAAAACAGTTTAGGATTCAGTATGATTTGTTTTGAGATTATTTTTTCAATTGTTACCCTCACCTCTTCCCAAAACATTCTTATTAATCTACATTCCCATAAACAATGAAATAGGGTTCCTTTACTTTCCATGCATTTTGTGCATGTATCTGGTATATTTTTGTTATATCTATTTAACTCCTCCGGTGTAACATACATCCGCATTAACCATTTGAAATGTATCAATTTAAGGCGTGCATTTATTGATTTGGTTTGAGCTTCTGTACAAGCCAATTCCCATTGTTCCTCCGAAATTTCAATTTGCAGATCTTCTTTCCAGTAGTTTAATCTTTTCAGTGAATTTTCACTTGAAGATAGTGTCAATGAGTTATAAAACTCTGAAATAATACCCTTTCTTTTACTATCTTTCATCAACATTTTTTCCAAGGATGAATAAATAGGTCGAGTGAGAGCTTTATTTTGATTTGATCGAATAAAGTTTCTAAGTTGAAGATATTTAAAAAAATGTGTTCTATTGAGATTAAATTTGATCCTCAGCTCTTCAAAAGACATTATGTTGTCTGCACATGGCAAATATAAATCCTGAATCTTTTGTATCCCTTTTAAATTCCATACTTTAAATACAGCGTCCGCTCTCCCTGGTTTAAAATATTGATTACCCCATATTGGACTAAATTGTGACAATAACTGTGGTTCTTTTAAATAGTTTTTAGCTTCACACCATATTTTGATCATATGCTTTACAAATGGATTTTTAACTTGTTTTTGTAATTTTTTTGCCGAATCTGAGTATATGAATATGGGAAGAGGTAAAGGTAAATTGTATGATTCCATTTCAGTCCAGTGAGGGAGATCATTTGATGAAAAATAATATGTCATAGACCTCAGTTGTGCCGACCAATAATACAACATAAAATTTGGACATTTCAGACCTCCACGATCAAATGGTAAATATAATAAAGACAGACGTAATCTAGCCCTCCTGTTGTTCCATATAAATTCCACTAACATTTTTTTTATTCTTGAGAATAGATCTAAAGGTGGTGATAAGGGAATGTATTGAAATAAATAAAGTATTTTAGGTAAAATATTACTTTTAAGTATATTGATTCTCCCGATCATCGACATTGGTAGTGACATCCATCTCTGAGTTAACTCATTGATATCTGACATTAAGGCTTCATAGTTGACGCTGGCGACTGATTCTAGCTTAGGCATAATTTGGATTCCTAAATATTTAAACTGATTTACAACATTGAATTGATTTGCCTCAGGGGCTGGGTAATTTCTCTGGGTCTCATTTAGCATTAATATTGAAGATTTAGTTTTATTTATTTTATATCCTGATATTTCCCCAAAATTCTTTATTAAATTCAACAAGGTTGGAATTGATTTTTTTAGATTCGACATAAACAAAATTATATCATCGGCGTACAGGGAGATTTTATGTTCTGTTGGTCCAACTTTAATTCCATATATTTGTGAATGTAAACGTATCGCTATCGCTAAAGGTTCAATTGCCATAGTAAACAGTAAAGGTGAAAGTGGACAGCCTTGTCGACATCCTCTATTGATTTTTATTGGTTTTGAAATATTGTTATTTGTTAGGATTTCTGCTGTAGCATTATTGTATATTATTTGAACCCATTTTATGAAATTATTTCCAAGTCCAAACCTTTGTAGGACTTCAAAAAGAAAGGGCCATTCAACTCTATCAAAGGCCTTCTCGGCGTCCAGTGATAGGAGAGCTGTATCCGGTGCTTCTTTATTAAAATAAATAATATTAAATAGTCTTCTTACATTATGGAAGCCTTGTCTTCCCTTTATAAAGCCATTCTGATCTCAATTAATAATATTTGGTAAAATTTCTTGTATTCGTCTTGCTAAAATTTTACAGATTATCTTAAGGTCGGCGTTTAATAGGCTTATTGGTCTCATATTTTCACATTTATTAGAGGGCTTACCTGGTTTTGGCAGCAGTATAATTAAGGCATTATTTATGTATGATGGTAAATTATTATTTTGAAATGCTTCTAAAACCATTTCCAAAAAAGGTTTTATTAATTTATTCTTAAATTTTTTATAAAGGTCAACTGGAAGACCATCTGGTCCTGCACTTTTTCCTGATTTCATATTATCAATGGCTAGCCCAACTTCTTCTTGACTAATTTTAGACTCCAATATCTCCCTGTTTTCATTTGGTATACACGGTATAGATAGTTCGTTCAAAAACCCATTTAGTTTTGTTAAATCAGGTTCATTTTTGGTATCATATAATTTTTCATAGTAATCTCTAAAGGCTCTATTAATTTCTAAAGGATCTATAACTACCTGTCCCTTACTTATAATACTGGTAATTGGTGTTTTAATTTCCAATTGTTTAATCTGCCATGCTAATAATTTTCCTGATTTTTCACCTTGTTCATAAAAAGATTGTTTCAATCTTAGAAGACTCGAGGCAGCTCTATTCGCTGATTTTTTGTCGTATTCAGCTCTCAAAATCAGTAATTCATTCTCCAACCTTGGGTCACTTCCCGCATACACTTTTTCCTGAAGACTTTTTATTTTATGTTCCAATTTAGCTCTCTCCTCTCGAGTCTTCTTAGATTTTGATCCTGTATAACTAATAATATGTCCCCTAATAAAAGCTTTGAAAGCCTCCCACTTTACACATGCTGATGTTTGTGTAGTATTGATGTCAAAGAACTCGTCTATCTGTTTTTCTATATACTTGACAAATTCCTCATCCTGAAGCCATTTATGCTGAAATTGCCATCTACCTGATTCCTTTGTCAATTTTTTATCTACATATATTAGACAACAGGGTGCATGATCAGAGATCACAATGTTATCATAAAAGCAGTTTTGAATCTTGGACCTTAATTCTGTGGAAATCAAAAAATAATCAATACGTGAGAATGTCTTGTAGGTACTGGAATAACAAGAATAGGCTTTAACTTGTGGTTTCATTTCTCTCCATATATCTAACAATCTCAATTCTTTCATAAAATGATTAATAGTCATCCTACATCCAATGTGCGTACAATCCAGTCCTGTTGATCTATCCACACCTGGATTCAATGTACAATTAAAATCCCCTGCTATTATATGTTGCCCTGTAAGTGATGATAAGATGAGAAATAAATTAGCAAAGAACTTCTGATCATCTATATTGGGACCATATAAGTTCACAAGATTTATATTTTCTAATAGCAAAGAACCTTGAATGATTACATATCTTCCAAATTTGTCTCCAATTACATTTTTCACTTGAAAAGGAACTGATTTATGTATGAGAGTCATAACTCCCCTGGCTCGGGATGAAAATGAAGAGGTGAATACACTTCCCTGCCATCTACTCCTAATTCTTTTAACATCCTCCTCTATCAGATGAGTTTCTTGTAAAAACACAATTCTTGAACCCATGTCCTTTATTTTATTCATAACTTGTTTAAGTTTTTTTAAATTTTGTAGACCTCTGCAATTCCATGAAGTTAAATTAAGATTAACACTTTGGTCCATGATCAATAGAGAGTTTGGGATTACCTTGCAGTGTAAACATGCTCATACAGAGAAGCAAAAACATGAGTGGTTGAACATTCATCCTACAAACTACACACAAACAAATTTCCCCTTCCCACACTTGTGGCAAACCCCCCAAAATCAAGAGAAAAATTCTGTCTCCCGATATAGCCATCGACCGTTCCACACCCACGGGGAACAGCCTAAGCCACTCCTTCTTCATCCTCCCAATCACCCTAACTCTACTGCTTTTAATGACGTAACATTAACTCTCCTCTGTAGTTTTCCAACTTAACTCCAAAATTTTTAACAACTTTGTACATCATAGTTTTTTGTTTTTTTTTTGTGTTTGTTTTGTTTTTGTTTTGTTTTTTTTAATATATAATACAATCTATATTTTGTAAACTTACTATTTACTTCAAGTCAGTCAGATGCCTGTGCAAATGCTTAATTATTCTACCTTATATTTTGTTCATGCTTAGCTCCCACCAGTCTCTTCTTCTTCTTTGATCTTCTTGATGAACTCCTGCGCCTCCTCTGGGGTCTTGAAGATGTGGGTTCTGCCCTCATACGTGGTCAGCAGTCTCGCAGGATAGATTACACCATGACGAATCCCAAGGTTGCGCAGCTCCTTACGTACGGGATCAAACTGCTTCCTCAATTGCTGGATTCCTGTGGCCAAATCTGGGTAGAACCGCACCTGCTGGTCCTGGTGTTTAATCTCTCCTTTTTTAGCTCGTGCAGCGTTGAAGATCTTCATCCTGTCTCTGTTGCTAAGAAACTTCATAATTAAGGTCCTCGGCGGTCCCTTATCTCTCCGTGGGCCAATACGATGTGCTTTTTCCAGAACCACTGCTGATTGCAACTCCTCGCTGCCCAGCACCTCCGGAATCCACTTTTCCAGAAAGGAACATACGTCCCGACCTTCTGATTCCTCTGGAAGACCCACCAGCCTCAAATTATTCTGTCTCGACCGAGATTCCAAATCCAAAATATTATCTTCCAGAGATTTATTTTTTTTTTTCCAAAGTGCGCACCTTTAATTGAAGACGGGTGACGTCATCTTCAGCACTAGCGAGACGGAGCTCCATCTGCGCCGTTCGTTCTACACAGTCACCCAATTCCTTTCTTATTCCTTCCAACGCTGTCATAATCCCATCAAATCTAGAGGAAAAGTCCGCTCTCATTGAACTCATGGCAGCCATCAGCGCATCTGCGCCATTCCCCGCAGATATCGCAGCGTTGCCAGCCTCCTCCGCCATATATGGAGTTTTGTTTACTGCGTCACAGACCTGAAAGTCCGTTAATTTGGACTGTTTCGGCGGCTCGCTTTTTCCTTTTCCTGGTTTTCCAGCCTTAGGCTTCGCCGACATATCTTCGCCCAAATGCTGGGATACGTTCTGTCCCAAATGAGAGTTATTTGCCGATTTTTTTTTTTTCCAGGAGCAGAGCAGAGCGAGACACGTCCGTCCTACGTGGCAGCCATAACCGGAAGTAATTCCAACCTTGTTGAATTTAATAAAGAATTTTGGGGAAATATCAGGATATAAAATAAATAAAACTAAATCTTCAGTATTAATGCTAAATGAGACCCAGAGAAATTACCCAGACCCTGAGGTAAATCAATTCAATGTTGTAAATCAGTTTAAATATTTAGGAATCCAAATTGTGCCTAAGCTAGAATCAGTCGCCAGTGTCAACTATGAAGCCTTAATGTCAGATATCAATGAGTTAACTCAGAGATGGATGTCACTACCAATGTTGATGATCGGGAGAATCAATATACTTAAAAGTAATATTTTACCTAAAATACTTTATTTATTTCAATACATTCCCTTACCACCACCTTTAGATTTATTCTCAAGAATTAAAAAAAAGTTAGTGGAATTTATATGGAACAACAGGAGGGCTAGATTACGTCTGTCTTTATTATATTTACCATTTGATCGTGGAGGTCTGAAATGTCCAAATTTTATGTTGTATTATTGGTCGGCACAACTGAGGTCTATGACATATTATTTTTCATCAAATGATCTCCCTCACTGGACTGAAATGGAATCATACAATTTACCTTTACCTCTTCCCATATTCATATACTCAGATTCGGCAAAAAAATTACAAAAACAAGTTAAAAATCCATTTGTAAAGCATATGATCAAAATATGGTGTGAAGCTAAAAACTATTTAAAAGAACCACAGTTATTGTCACAATTTAGTCCAATTTGGGGTAATCAATATTTTAAACCAGGGAGAGCGGACGCTGTATTTAAAGTATGGAATTTAAAAGGGATACAAAAGATTCAGGATTTATATTTGCCATGTGCAGATAACATAATGTCTTTTGAAGAGCTGAGGATCAAATTTAATCTCAATAGAACACATTTTTTTAAATATCTTCAACTTAGAAACTTTATTCGATCAAATCAAAATAAAGCTCTCACTCGACCTATTTATTCATCCTTGGAAAAAATGTTGATGAAAGATAGTAAAAGAAAGGGTATTATTTCAGAGTTTTATAACTCATTGACACTATCTTCAAGTGAAAATTCACTGAAAAGATTAAACTACTGGAAAGAAGATCTGCAAACTGAAATTTCAGAGGAACAGTGGGAATTGGCTTGTACAGAAGCTCAAACCAAATCAATAAATGTACGTCTTAAATTGATACATTTCAAATGGTTAATGCGGATGTATGTTACACCGGAGGAGTTAAATAGATATAACAAAAATATACCAGATACGTGCACAAAATGCATGGAAAGTAAAGGAACCCTATTTCATTGTGTATGGGAATGTAGATTAATAAGAATGTTTTGGGAAGAGGTGAGGGTAACAATTGACAAAATAATATCAAAACAAATCATATTGAATCCTAAACTGTTTTTGTTGGGTCTGTACCCAGAAAAGCATAATTTTAATAAAAGTGAAATAACATTCATAGACCTCAGTTTGCTTAATGCCAAAAAATGTATTGCACTATTATGGAAAAAGACTCATAGACCAGATGTGACTCAGTGGTTAAGACAGATGTTAACAAACCTTCCATTAGAAAGAATAACATATATACTGAAATCAAAGGAAATTGTGTTTGAGAATATATGGAGACCTTTTATTGATTATGTAAAAAATTTAAACATAACTCTTGAAGAAGAAGGTGAATGATGTGTGTGGACCTTGTAAATTCCAAACTGGTGAACATAATATGTATACTTATGTATTGGATTGTCTAGACTAAACAGAGGAGCATTGTTGAAGATTTGATTTTGGTGGTGGTTGTTGGTGTTTTTAGTGTATTTTTTTTTGTAGTACTTTAGTGTTAGTGTTTGAGTGTTTGTATCATGTTTGTTAAAAAAAAAAAAGGTTCAATAAAGATATTGTGGAAAAAAAAATAAGCAAGAATGGCACAAGATATAATATCAAGTATGGATTACTGAACCAGGTGGGAACAGAGATGTTTAATTAGATGATCAGAATTTAAAGAAAATAGCTATATAAACTATGGTCTCCAAGTTAGGTCAGTAGCTTGCTAGCAGCCATAGTAGCACTGTCAATGTGGGTTTGATCACAGGGATCCTCCCACCATCGTTAAAATGGGTGGAGATGAAGCTGTGAATGTGGCATCATTCCAGTGAGCGCCTGTCACAGGCAGAGCAACTCAAAACTGCTGCATTACAGACAGGTACTGAGACAAGGGGTGACCCTAGCAAAGTGATGCAGTTGTGTTTTTTCAGAGTTTTTCCACTGGCAGCCACTCCAGATACTCAAAGAGATGTTTTGCTGTATTAACTGAACTTGTTTCCCCTCACAGTTTCAGTTAAAATCCACAGGTACATCAAAAACAGAATTAATAAAGGAACAAGCATATCAATCCTAGCTTCATTATACACTCAAACAATGAGTTTCTCAGTCTTCCTTATAGACCTACAACACAATCCAAATAAACGCAAGGCTGTAGAAGTAACGCTGCCAACTATCACCACCTAACTGTTATTTACTCTCATGGTTATAAGAGTAATAACTTATGTTGAGCTTAAATCCCTTTTCCTATTTATTTCTGTGAGAAGGGAAGAGACATTGACAATGCAATGGATATCATTTACATTTATTTTTTGCAGATTTTGTAGATACTTAAAAAAAGTTGACATTTCTTGGATGGAGACAGGACATAAACAGGAAATAGGTTCGCTGACTTCTGGCACAAGACTTTCAGCTTGCAGAAAGCTTCCCACCTGTGACAGTTTTTTTTGCCCAATCACAGCTCTTGTCAGCCACAGGATTTGTTTTTGGTTGCTCTGCCAAACCTGACACACCTCATAAACTTTTCCCCTTGTATGGGGAGTGCCTTAGGTCAGGAGAGGGAAGGAAGGTTGCAGAAGACAGGCAGTTTTTGTGCAGTTATAACAGTCCAATTGGTTTGTGCATCACCTTTGAGTAAAAATAAAAAGTCTTCCCTTAAAACAGAGGTTCTTATTCCTACAATGAGACATTTCCTTTCCAGCAAAGAACTGGATTAAAAAAAAAACATCATTAAGCACAGACAAGTGACAACACATTTTCTATCTTACACTGCTTGCACTCATATTGCATCTTGACATCCCCGCTCATTGTCTGGAGAAAGTTTGGAGGAAAACGCATTTGCAACATCTGATTAACTGCAACATACTCCAAGGGTTTTAATTAATTAATTTTTTCAGTTGGGCAAGCCAGAGTAATGAGCCTTTAAAGCCACTGAAGACTTAATGAATTACAAAAAAAAAATGGGAGTACTTGAGTAAAGCAGCTTTGAGAACCAGTGATTTGTTTCAGAAAATAGATAAAATTTTGTGTTGCTGACAACTTATGTATGTTAATATGATTTACTGCAGAAATCTAATTCTTAATTTAAAGTGAAGTTGCTGTCCTAGTGGAAAGAACAAGGTTAGACATATGCTGACAAACAGCTGGTGTACTGGGTCTGAAATGTTGATTCCTTTTTTCATGCAAAGCAATCTCATTAGATAATGTGAGTACCCAAAGCCACCAGGGACACCCACCAGATGCAGTTTTAGACAAGGCTGCATTGTGTTTCACATACTGTACAAGTCAAAGACTCGTAAAATCCTAGCACTGACTGAAGCAGTGTCAGCTGATTTGTCAGGTACTGTACTGTTCTGGTGTCCACTTCATCTTTGTTTTCATTTTTTTAAGACTCTTGTATCCAAACATTTTTTTTTGCTCCCAGAGTCAAATCCCCTCTTGTCTCACCTTGTTTTGTTAGTGCTTCTCTTAGGGCAGGTGTGATCATTTCTCTTCTTTCACCTTCATCTTCGACTGTCTTCACCCCGTTTAGCTTAGATAGCTTTACCATCTGGCTGGCCTGACCCTTCTCTTTGCTCTAAGACAGAAGACAAACTTTCAGTTAGTTTGCAGCCATATGGGCAGAGAGAGAGAGAAAAAAAAAAACACTAATTGCAAATGCCACCTGCCAACTATAAATTCAACAAAGTAACAAGTCACAAATTCAAATACATTTCACAGGGTTTTAAATTTTGTGCTGACAGAGCACCCACTGCAGAAATGATGACACTTTGGGACACTCCTTTAAGGAACATTCTTCTCACACATTAAATAAAATGGAACAATTAGATCAAGTGAAGCCTGCAGAACTGAAGTGTCATCAAAGGCAGCTGAGCGATTATACCAGTTCAGTTAATTATCAGACATCCTCTTTCATCTGCAGAAATTATAATAGGTTTGTTTTGGAGTTAACCATGCAGTTGCAGACACCACCGCCAATTTTATGAATTCATAGTCCACTCTACTCTTTAGCCCCATTTTACACCTGGTATTACAATTTGATTTTTGTGATCAGATAGCAGTCGGATAGAGCTTAACCACATAAAGTACCACCTGGTATTAACACTGGCTTCCAGAGAACGGACTGCTCCAATCACGCTCCTTCCAGCGATCAATTGAGTAAAGGAAAAAAAGTGTGTGGAGAGCAATGTATTAAATAGAAAAATGAGGAAGTTTAATAAAATCATTGACTGTAAGTGGGAACTTTTTTTTTTAATGGATGAAAAGAAGTTTTATATTTTTTGTAAGAGAATCGGCACAAATACACTACTCACAAAAAGTTAGGGATGTTTGGCTTTCAGGTGAAATTTATGGAAAATGTAAAAAGTTCACGCTACAGTCATGTTATATCATGAAAGTAGGGCATTTAAGTAGAAGCATGCAATGGTGATTTCTTCATCTCAAACAATTTATTGAAACAAAAGCCAACAACAGTGGTGGGTATACCACAACAAAAAATGTCATTGTCTCAATAACTTGTCATGTGCCCTTGAGCATCAATTACAGCTTAACAACAATTTGTCTCATGCTGTTTACAAGTTGACTTATTGTCTGCTGAAGCATGGCATTCCACTCTTCTTGAAGGGCAGCCCTCTGTTCATTGAGGCTGTGGGGTGCAAGGCTACGAGCCTCTGCACGGCGACTCAGCTGATCCCATAGGTTTTCTATGGGATTCAGGTTTGGAGAAAGTGCAGGCCACTCCATTTGAGGTACCCCAACCTCCAGCAGCCGTTCCCTAACGATGCGACCTTGAAGAGCTGGAGTATTGTTGTCCATGAAGATGAAATTAGGCCTGTGTTGTTCATGCAAGGGCACAATGACTGAATTAATGATGTTATTCAGGTAGTATTGTCTTGTCACTGTACCATTTACAAGGTGTAGGGCAGTTCTCTATTCACTAGACACACCTGCTCAGACTGTAACACCACCAACAAAGGCTCATTTGTTGAAAACAGTGGCTGATGCATAGCGCTCTCCTTGAAATCTCGTTGGTGGCCATCATTTCTGGGTAACGTAAATTGACTTTCATCAGAGAACAGCACTGAGGCCCACTGGTCCCTTGTCCAGCATAAATGCTCCCTGACCCATGCAAGACGATGACGCCTGTGCTTGGTGGTGTGGCCAGGTACCCTTGCAGGTCGACTAGCGTGCAGACCACGCTGATGTAAACGGTTTTGAATGGTCTGACGTGACACTTAGGTGTCTCTCACCTCCCTTAAATGTGCCTGGCGTTGAGTGCTATTCATCATCTGGTTCTGCAGGGCATTGTTCACAATGAAGCGGTCATCAGTGTGGGATGTGGCCAAAGGACGTCCACGTTTATGCCTTTCTGTGACACTTCCAGCCTCTCTGTATCGCTGTTGCAACCTGCTGATGACAATCTGTGACACTAAGCTCAGTGGCCTCTTCCCTCTGAAAACATCCTGTTTGAAGTCTCACAACGGTGAGGTACTGTTGACCAATTGTTAGGTGTGATCTTGGTCTCATGATGTCAAAATGTGAACAGCATGAGGACTGTTTAAATACCAATTCTAACTGAACCAGAAAATTTATTGGTTGAGTCATGGATCAAACACCTGTTGGGAATTTTGTCGTTAAGCGCCTTGTTAGAGAACAGAAAGTTATGCAAAAAGTACTGAAACACTGAACAGTTGGACATGTGCATTCAAAAGGTTAGACAAGGTCAAAT
Source organism: Pholidichthys leucotaenia (assembly GCA_020510985.1). Taxonomy (NCBI): domain Eukaryota; kingdom Metazoa; phylum Chordata; class Actinopteri; order Cichliformes; family Pholidichthyidae; genus Pholidichthys; species Pholidichthys leucotaenia. Next base: position 283,064,147 of record CM035847.1, on the reverse strand, counting down.
TAAGTTCACCTGTAAATGTTATACTGCAGTTTAGGTGCATCCTGAAATTTCACCCGAAAGCTGAATATCCCTAACTTTTTGTGAGTAGTGTATGATTCCTTGTGTTGTTAATTAAAATGTCCTCTCTGCTTAGTGGACTTTCTGACAGTATTAATCATTCCTTATGGTTTTTTGCTAAATATAGTATTTCTCCTTAAGTAAGTGAAAAACATCTATACAAGTGGGTGGACAGTATATGAACTGATTAATGGTGTAAAAAAACATCTGAAATCTCTGACAGAAAAGGACCAAATAATAGGGATGTCCTGATAAAGATTTTTTGTCCCAGATTCGATCAGAATCATTTAAGATTGAAGATTAGCCAATACTGAACCACAATCCCATACTGACATTTACAACCCATTCTTGCAAACTACACACCATAAAGCACACTGGAGTTTTTTAATAATCAATCCAATGTGTTTGCTTGACACCTCAATAGAGTATTCCACACAGCAGACAGGCTGACAACACCCTCACTGCTGCAACTCTCTACAGCTGCAGAGTTATGGCGAGGCTGATATAAAACAACTACGACCGATGGAAAACAACAGAGACTTGAATGGTGATGAACCCAGTGACCACAATACCAATCGAGTAACAAAAGCCTTGATCGGGCTCCTGATAAGATACTGGATCGGGACATCCATACCATCCATCCATCTTCTTCCGCTTAATCCTTTTCGGGTCGTGGGGGAGCTGGAGCCTATCCCAACATCTTTGGGTGAGAGGCAGGGTACACCCTGGACAGATCACCAGTCCATCACAGGGCCAACACAGAGAGACAGACAACCATTCACTCTCACAGTCATACCTAAGGACAATTTAGAATCCCCAGTTTGATGCCAATTAACCTAACTTGCATGTTTTTGGCATGTGGGAGGAAACCGGAGAAATCTCGGAGTAAACCCACGCAGACACGGGGAGAACATGCAAACTCCACACAGATCACTGTTGGTCGGGGGCTGGGATTGAACCCAGGATCCCCCGGCCAAGGGTGAGTTATTGTGCTGCGCAGTGCTAACCACTCCGCCACCGCGCTGCTGACATCCATACCAATTAATCATAATCTTTATCATAAGGTTATTGTCCTGGGAGTTATTTTTTTATACATTTGATGGCTATTTTTTATCTTAAGACCAGACTGTCGGTGACAGAGTAGCTCATTCTGGCCCGACAAAATCACCCTGGGAGTGCTCAGACCTCCTGACCGTTGACCTTGACCTTAAGCACAGTCTAGACACAGATCCATATAGGATGTGCTTTAAGTCAAGGTCAATGGCATAGGAGGAGTAACATTTTTCAGGAACTCATAAATGCCCAGATCTTCTGATCTTTGAACTTGACATTGACTTTGAGTTCAACCTGGATGCAGATCTTTCTGAGGATCCTTGAGAGTGAGCTTGGTGACCACTGGGGCAGTTACCTAGAAGGAGTCGCAATTTTCATAAAATCACCCAAGTACTCAGGTTTCCTGGGCACTTGGGCCTCCTGTACAACTTGGATGCAAACTCACCTGAGGATTACTGTGAGTGAGTTTAACAAATAACACCCATCTCTGAAAGAGTTAAAAGCTTTAGCAGCTGAGATATGAGTGAGAAAGAGAAACTGTGGGGTGAGCGAGTGTCGGTGCTGGAAAATACTCTTTTCTACAAAAGGCAACCCCTGTAGAAAAGTCGTGAAAAAATTAGGACACCCCATTAAATTAAATATTCAGTTCTTTATTAAGAAATGTTCACATATCTATGTCTAACCTTGTTTTTGTTTTTATTTGCATTTTTTAAACATTTATTTTTGCCATTTTAAGTTGGAATGAATGTGGGGGTGTCCTAAAAAAAAGATAAGGGGTGTCCTAATTTATTCCTCACTATTTGCTTAGAATTACATTTTACAGAAAATTTGAAAAACGTCTTTAATTTCTTTTTAATTGTTTAGTTGTATTGCATGAATCTCCCAGTATTTAACATTGATATTAAATATCCATATGTCCAAATATGTTAAAAAACAAAACAAAACAAAAAAAACCACACAGGCTTATACAGGGTGTCCTAATTTTCTCACATGACTATGTGGGAACCTTTGGATTTACGGATACTGTGATGAAAGTCAGTCATCAATCCGTGAGCACGGAAATACAAACATGCACAGAATAAATCAGGAATAGTTTCAGACACCCTACAGTGTAATCAATGATAGGATGTGGATAAAGAAGCTGTTAGGAGTTCAAGAGAACTGTGAAAATTGTGGCTTGTACCTTAAGGCTAAAAACAGAGTCAAACAGGTTTACTACACTTAACCAGTACAAATGTCAACCTTCTCTTAATACACCTATGACATGCAGCACTTTTGACTGCATAAGCAACATGTAGCCAACAGTGAAACAATCTGTCCCTGTGGTGTTTGCATGCAGCCCGGAAAATTTATCTGGCCCCAGTCTCTGGTTCCCACTGCTAGGCTTTAAGTCTTGCTTGAGAGCTCACAGACATCCAGTCATTTGTTTGCCTGTCTGGACAAACAAAATTGGGACATCTCACAGCACTCTGTCGTGTTCTGGATGCACAGCACAGCATGAGAGCTGATGAAGATCAGACAAGAATGCAAAATACATAATAAAGGAAAAAACAAAGGTACAGTACATGAGACAGTAAAAAGAGGGATTCAGTGACGGCAAGATGGGATAAAAAAGACGCATATAATAATAATGACAGAGCAGGGTTTAACATGAAACTCTGCATTGGTTTCATCCATCCATCCATCCATCTTCTACCGCTTTTCCGGAGGTCCAGGTCGCGGAGGCAGCAGTTCAAACAGAGAAGCCCAGACTTCCCTCTCCCCAGCCACCTGCTCCAGCTCTTCAGAGAGGATACCAAGGCGTTCCCAGACCAGCTGGGAGACATAGTCTCTCCACCGAGTCCTGGGTCTGCCCCGGGGTCTCCTCCCAGTGGGACGTGCCTGAAACACCTCAAGTGGGAGGCGTCCAGGAGGCATCCTAATCAGATGCCCATACCACCTCAACTGAATCCTTTCAATGTGGAGGAGCTGCCATTCTACTCTAGAGCCTCTCCCGGATGACTGAGCTCCTCACCCCATCTCTGAGGGTGAGTCCAGCAATCCTACGGAGAAAGCTCATTTCAGCCGCTTGTATTCGCGATCTTGTTCTTTTGGTCATCACCCAAAGCTCGTGACCATAGGTGAGAGTAGGAACGTAGATTGACTGGTAAATCGACAGCTTTGCCTTAGAACTAAGCTCCCTCTTCACCACAACAGACCGGTACAACGTCCGCATCACTGCAGATGCTGCTCCAATCCGTCTGTCAATCTCTCGCTCCATTTTCCCCTCACTCGTGAACAAGACCCCAAGATACTTAAACTCCTCCACTTGGGGCAGAAGCCTGCCCCCAACCCAGAGAGAACAATCCACCTTTTTCCGGCTGAGGACCATGGACTCAGATTTGGAGGTGCTGATTCTCATCCCAGCCGCTTCACACTCAGCGGCAAACCGTCCCAGCAAGAGCTGTAGGTCATTGCTGGATGAAGCCAACAGGACAACATCATCTGAAAACAACAGAGATGAGATCCTGTGGTCACCAAGCATGACACCCTCCGTTCCCTGGCTGCACCTAGAAATCCTGTCCATAGAAATTATGAACAGGATCGGTGACAAAGGGCAGCCCTGGCGGAATCCAACTCTCACTGGGAATGACTCCGACCGAGTGTTGGCAATACGAACCAAACTCTCACAACAGTCGTACAGAGACTGAATAGCTCGTAACAACAAGCCCGATACCCCATACTCCCGAAGCACCCCCCACAAAAAACCACAAGGGACGCGGTCAAATGCCTTCTCCAAGTCCACAAAACACATGTAAACTGGTTGGGCAAACTCCCACGAACCCTCGAGAATTCTCGAGAGGGTAAAGAGCTAGTCCGATGTGCCACGGCCAGGACGAAAACCACATTGCTCCTCCTGAATCCGAGGTTCGACCAACGGCTGGACTCTCCTCTCCAGTACCTTGGCATAGACCTTCTCAGGGAGGCTGAGGAGTGTGATCCGTCTAAAGTTGGAGCACACCCTCCGGTCCCCTTTTTTGAAGAGAGGAACCACCACCCCGGTTTGCCATGCCAAAGGCACTGCCCCTGACCTCCACGCAATGTTGCAGAGGCATGTCAACCATGACAGCCCAACAACATCCAGGGCCTTGAGGTACTCAGGGCGAATCTCGTCCACCCCCGGGGCCCGGCCACCAAGGAGATTAAGGGCCTTTTCCACTAGCACGCTTTAGCGCGACACGGGACGGCTCAGCACGCTTTGTACGCTTTTCCACAAGCCCCAACACGGTTTAACAGCCGAGATTCTCAGCCCCGCTCAAGGGCAGGGTACAGCAGTGCTGAGCTGGGCCGTGTTGTGACGTTAACAGACTGGTCGCCGCTGATTGGTCAGGTCGTAACCGGCGCTGATTGGTCAGGTTGTAACCGCCCCTCTCCTCCTCCTCTTCTACCGAATCTTCACGACCTTCTCAATAAAGTTTTTGAAAAAAAAAAAAAAGAATCTTCACGACCGCCATTACTCAGCGCGCAGCCACTGTTGGCGGTTTATTTTCAGTGTATTGCTGTGCTATTTTCATTTATTCTCTATCAAAAATGGCTTCGCGTAATAAGGGTGTTCCATGGACCAATAAGGAGCTGCAGTGTCTGCTCACTGCATTGTCAGACGAACGTATCCAGCACGAGTTAGACGGAGCCACCCGGAATGAAAAAATATACCGGGAGGTCTCGACATCGGAGTCCTTTAACGGTGAGTTTTAATTTTTTTTTTATTGTGCGTTTTTTCGCAAATATATTCGGTAAGACGCTCAGTTTATTTATGCAATAAAAAAGCTGTTCATTTGTGGATGATGATCGCTGCTTTATCGCAGCACACTGCAGACTCGCTTTTCTTTTAATTATTCATGTGAACAATACGCTGAAATTATGTAATCTTGTTAAAAACTATTGTCTTTTCTGTATATCTTGCACTTTCGTGCTGTATTTTATTGTGTGCATTTTCCTTGTAGAATCCACGCGTCCGCCGTGCCAGCCCGCCCGGATTCTCCAATGTGAATCTGTCCCGCCACCAGGAGCAAAATGTATTCAATGATAAATATTTGCAACATTTAAATGAGGTTGCAGAAAACGTGAGGGTATCCCACAAGCTGGCAGAGACAGCTTCATTCAACCGAGCCTTCCTGACCCAGTTTGGGAAGCTGGTGTAGAGGCACTCAGTGGTCGGCGTGTATAAAATGTCGATTAACCTTCATGTTGTGTTGCAAAGTTGTTGTTTTTTTTATTTTAATATTTTGTATATAATAAAATGGAATTGTTTTGGAAAGTGAGGTTTGTCTGTTATAACACTGAATTATAAAACAGTATAATTACATAGAAATTCCATTGCCTAGTCTGATGAAAATGATGCTGATCACCCTGTCAGGGGTCAACCATTGTAAAGGTAATGTAATTTTTAACTAGACCAAAAAACAAATGTTTTTGTAAGCTTTCTGTTCTTTTTATTGAAATATAAAAAATTAGCACCACATGATACATTTCTAAACTTTGGGTAAATTTTTTATGTTAACTTATAAGAAGTTGCACAGTTGGACTTTAAAATGCAGCAGGAGAGACTGATCAAGCTTACAAGTCAAAGTAGGTAAAAAAAGTAAGTATATGTAAATTGAATGTTCTATCGGCATTCCAAATTCAGAGAATTACAATACTTTAGAAGGAGTGTAGCATCATCTAAACGGAAAATAATAATACTGTTGTTCCAAACGTTGACCTGAAGGTGAAAAACATGAATTTTTTTTATTCAGTACATCCAAAATGCCCTAGGATGTACAAAAATAATACAAATTGGTGTTGGCCAGTGTGCCACTGTCTCATTATTTAATACGAATAAAAACAAGTTTCAGCTCATTTCTAGGTCATTTGGCAGTTAATTCAAAACAAAAGTGACTTGTGTTGTTGCAACTTTTTTATCAGAGAGTTTCTCCAGTTTTGGAGCATATAATCATCCGTCCCTTAACTGTTAAACATTAAATAACAGCAGAAAGATTGGCAAAGGATACACAATTGTGTTGCTGTTGCCCAAAACCGCTGTGACCCACTGCTTGTGGTGCTACCTTTCATGTGTGTGCTTTTTATGAATATTCACACGTTTTTGTAAGTACAAGTGGGATAGTATTAAATTGAAATACTCATTCATATTTCATCTCGCTGCCTGTACCCTTGTCTGGCGGTCCTTTTTGGCGTTTACGGTGAAAAAAGCCACAGACCGAGGAGTGGCCTTGTACAGCTATGTGTTATGTTTTGCTTGGGTCTTCTCAATAAAGTTTAGGAAAAAAAAATGTTTTGCTTGGGTCGCGTGCGTTACGTCACGGGAGTGTGGCACCGCCTCGCTGTTATAAACCCACCCACCCCAGCACAACACCCATGCCAAACACCGTGCTAATGGAGACAGAAGCATTCCGAGCCGTACTGAAGTGAATCGAGTTGTACCGAGGTGTGCTGGGCTAGTGGAAAAGGGTGACCTCAGCCCCTGTGATAGGCGAGTTATCCCCCTCGTCCCCAAACCCTGCTTCCTCTGTGGAAGGCGTATCAGTGGGATTGAGGAGATCCTCGAAGTATTCCTTCCACTGCCCGACGATATCCCCAGTCGAAGTCAACAGTGCCCCATCCGCACCATACACAGTGTGGACAGGGAGCTGCTTTCCCCTCCTGAGCCGCCGGACAGTTTGCCAGAATCTCTTCGAGGCCGACCGAAAGTCTTGTTCCATGGCCTCACCAAACTCCTCCCATACCCGGGTTTTTGCTTCAGCAACCACCCGAGCTGCACTCCGCTTGGCCTGCTGGTACACCTCAGCTGCTTCGGGAGTCCCACAAGCCAACCAAGCCTGATAGGACTCCTTCTTCAGCTTAATGGCCCCCCTCACCACTGGTGTCCACCACTTGGTTCGGGGGTTGCCACCACGAGATGCACCGACCACCTTGCGGCCGCAGCTCTGGGCCACCGCTTCAACAACAGAGGTGGAGAACATGGCCCATTCAGACTACATGTCTCCAGACTCCCTCAGAATGTGGTTGAAGTTCTTCCGGAAGTGGGAGTTAAAGACCTCCCAGACAGGGACCTCAGCCAGACGTTCCCAGCACACCCTCACTATACGTTTGGGTCTACCAGGTCTGAATGGCTTCCTCCCCTGCCATCGGATCCAACTCACCACCAGGTGGTCATCAGTTGACAGCTCTGCACCTCTCTTTACTCGGGTGTCCAAGACATACGGTCGCAGGTCTGATGACACGATAACAAAATTGATCATTGACCTGCGACCTAGGGTGTCCTGGTGCCAGGTGCACATATGGACACCCTTATGCTTGAACATGGTGTTTGTTATGGAGAAACTGTGGTTAGCACAGAAGTCCAATAACTGAGTACCACTCGGGTTCAGATCGGGCAGGCCGTTCCTCCCAATCACCCCCCTCCAGGTTTCACTGTCGTTGCCCACGTGCGCATTGAAGTCCCCCAGTAGGACAATGGAGTCTCCAAGAGGAGCACCCTCCAGCACCCCAGTCACAGACTCCAAAAAGGGTGGGTACTCTGAAACATCATTTGGTGCATAGGCACAAATGATGGTCAGGACCCGTTTCCCAACCCGAAGGCGCAGGGAAGCAACCCTTTCGTCCACCGGGGAAAACTGCAATATAGAGGCAGCAAGGTGGGGGGGGTACAAGAATACCCACCCCTGCTCGTTGCCTCTCACCCGGGGCAACTCCAGAAAAGGCCAAGCTCCAGCCCCTCTCCAGGAGACTGGTTCCGGAACCGGAGCTGTGTGTAGAGATGAGGCCGACTATATCTAGCCGGTATCTCTCAACCTCGTACACCAGCTCAGGCTCCTTCCCCACCAGAGAGGTGACATTCCACGTACCAAAAGCCAGTTTAGAAAGCTTGGGATCAGTCCGCCAAGGTCTCCGCGTTTGACCGCCACCTAATCCACATAGCACCGGACCCCCATGACCCCTCCTGCAGGTGGTGAGCCCACTAGAGGGCAAACCCATGTAACTCCTTCGGGCTGAGCCTGGCCGGGTCCCATGGGTGGAAACCCGGCCACCAGACGTTAGCCTTTGAGCCCCTCCCCCAGGCCTGGCTCCAGGGTGGGGCCCCGGTAACCCCATACTGGGCGGGGTACACTGAATCCTTGATATAGAATTTATCACGAGAGTCTGTTGGATCGTTCTTAGTCTGGCCCTTCACCCAGGACCAGTTTGTCTTGGGTGACCCTATCAGAGGCAAATTGCCCCGGACAACATAGCTCCTGGGATCACTGGGGCACGCAAACCCCCCCCCACCACGATAAGGTCCATGAGGGGGGTTTATAAATTTAAAAAGAACATCCACATATTTAGCAGCATTATCCTTGCCTCAATTCTGCCTAGATAAATGCAGATTTAGGTTTTACAAGACCAGACTGTCAACAACAGAGTAGCCAATTTTTTTATTTATTTATTTTTTTTTACTTCCGTCACCACACGAGTTGGCTGCCTTTCGCAACAGCGGCTCAATTCTGAGTCTTTTTATCTTCCTTCTTCTTTCTGATCCGGTGATAACTTTCTGATCCGGCACACCTTTCACTCTCTCTCTCTCTCTCTCTCTATATATATATATATATATATATATATATATATATATATATAACGGACACACAGATCGCCCCAAAGGTCTCCCGAGTCGGCGGACGGAGCCTCTGTTTACAGCAGGAGATGATACAGCAGGGAAGAGCTAGCTAGCACTCAACCGCCACCCGGTGCTAACGAAGAAACTCGACCGGGAGAACTGAAGCGAAAACGACGCGGGTGCCGGGCTGGAGTTTAGGCGGCGTGCAAGAAATATAAGACAGAATAATAAAGAGCGATGGCAAGAACCAAGCAGACCGCCCGTAAATCTACTGGAGGAAAAAGCCCCCAGGAAGCAGCTGGCCACCAAGGCTGCTCGGAAAAGCGCTCCGGCCACCGGTGGAGCGAAGAAGCCTCACCGTTACAGGCCCGGTACCTGGGCTCTGAGAGAGATCCGTCGCTACCAGAAATCCACGGAGCTGCTCATCCGTAAGCTGCCCTTCCAGCGCCTGGTGAGGGAGATTGCTCAGGACTTCAAGACCGACCTGCGCTTCCAGAGCTCCGCCGTCATGGCTCTGCAGGAGGCCAGCGAGGCCTACCTGGTGGGTCTCCTCGAGGACACCAACCTGTGCGCCATCCACGCCAAGAGGGTCACCATCATGCCCAAAGACATCCAGCTGGCCCGCCTCATCAGTGGAGAGAGAGCTTAGACTTTCTGCTGCACATCCACCAACCACAATGCTCCGCACTGTGTCTATATACGGTATATATATATATATATATATATATATATATATATATTAATATGTACATATGTATACTAGCTGCTCTTGTTTTTTCTTGCCTTCTGATTGTTGCTGTGAGTGTTGCTATCCCTGTGCTGTTGGAATCCTAGAATTTCCCCATTATGGGACTAATAAAGGCTTATCTTATCTTATCTTAATTCTCGTCTGATGAAACCACCCGGATCGGAGCTCAACTACAGCGGCGGCAAGCGGCGGAGCTAACAGCGGAGGAGCTAACCGAGGCCGTGGCCGGATCAGAGCTCAACTACAGCGGCGGCAAGTGGCGGAGCTAATAGCAGAGGAGCTAACCGAGGCCCCGGCCGGATCGCAGTTCAACTACAGCAGCGGTAAGCGGCAGAACTAACAGTGGAGGAGCTAACTGAGGGCCCAGCCAGATCGGAGCTCAACTACAGCGGTGGTAAGTGGCGGAGCTAACAGCGGAGGAGCTAACCGAGCTTTACCCCTTTGTTATATTATTCAGTTTCTTTTAACCTGTACTATCCGAAATAAAGATTCATTCATTCATTCATTCATTCAGCAACAGTGGCGGAGCCCAGCGGAGGAGCTAACTGAGGGCCCAGCCGGATCCGAGGTCAGCTGGACCAGATACCGGCAGCGCCAGCAGAAATTATCTTGCCATCAACAGGTCAGTAAAAAAAAAAATGCCACCAAAGAAAGAAGAAAAGGAAGAGATTAAAAAATCTCTGAACTTCATGTCAGAAGAACTTACCAAAGGGGCCAATCAACAGTCCAAATTATTAGGGCTAATGGAGGACGTCTGGGAGCTGAAATTAACAATCAAGGAAAGAGACAAAAAATTGCAGACTTGGAGCGACGCATCGAGGATCTTGAACAATATACTCGTATGGATGATTTAATCATTAGTGGACTAGACATTAAATATCAATCATATGCTCATGCTGTGGTGATCTGAGCACGGAGATCCGCGCTCCAGTCACTCAGTATTTTCCCCTTTTCTTTGTATTTCTAGTTCTGTTATTATTTGTATCTCTGGTGCTTTTACTGTGACAGCGCTGCGGCCGGACTTCCGGCTGTCAAGTCGGCCCATGCCCTGTCACAGCTGACTGATTAAGTGATTACGTTTTCTCCTCCCCTGTTTGGTCCTTAGCCCTGAGTGTTATTATTTAAGGTGGCAGTTGAGGCTCACTCCTCGCTGTGACCTCGCCTTTTCTGACTGGAATCCCTACGCCCGGTTCCAGTCTTTCGTACAGTGTTAGGTTTCGCCCTCGCTCTTTGAATGTAAGTGTTTATTGTGACTTTTTATTTCTCTCATTATTTCACCCCTCTGGGTCGCATGTATAGTTTGTGTTCTGCCCCTCGTGGCTTGTTATTTTGTTACTTTTCCTTAATAAATATACAACCTCACTGTTGGCATTTGGTGCCTCATTCATGCCCTGAAAAGGGCATTTATGACAGTAGGTCGCAGCCCAGCAAGGTGCCAGCCTCAGTAAGCTTGTTTTTTTTTTTTGGCTTAGTTTTTCCTTTTTCTGGGCGCCAACTTTTGTTTGGGACGTACGGCATCTTATACCAGGTGGTATCTCATGAGCCTGGGGATTGAGCTCTGCCAGGCTCTAATGGAAATAGATGACCTCCTGGCCAATGCTCATCTGTACACCACTCCCAAAAATGCACGTTGGTACCTGGACCTCGCAGAGGTGGCTGTGAAGCGTCATGTTCACCTTGCCGAGCATACTGAGGGCAGGGAGAGGATTTCGGCGTTAACGTCGTTGCAGCAGAAGAGCTGGAAGCTGGCAAAGAAGCCTGCCAGGAGGCCTAAATTGGAGCTGATGGCGAAGAATTCCCATTCCTCGGCCATCATCAGGCTCCTGTTAAGGCTCCAGCTCCGGTGTCTCCGTCACCAGAAAGCTGTCTCCCTGAGCGCCGTAGGAGGAGGGCAGCCGGGTCGCCCAGTACCATGGAACAGCAAGCCACTGAACTCATTTGGGGCCATCTGGCTGAAGCCTGTTCCTCCTACTACCCGGGCCAGGTTATTAAGAGTATGGTGGCAGCAGTGAGGATCGTGGAGGCACATCCCAGTTTGAGCAACTTCCCCGAGTTCGCCAAGCTGTTGTCTGCCGTCTCCGCCCAGCAGCAACGTTTTCCCCCAATTGGACGTAAGTTCCTCTACAGCTCAAAGACGATGACGCCCGGCACCGAACCTTTCTCCTCCCAGTGACTCGTCTGCTCCTAAGCTGAAGGAGGAGAATTACCAGGTCAACACGCCGTGACGCTCCCGTCCAGATCCAGCTACGGGCCCTCAGAAAGAATCTTCCGCCTCCCAGCCAGCTGTTCTTTCACCGCATGAGCGAAGAGGTTTGTCAGCAGCTCCAGCCTCCGGGTTCTCGTCTTGAGCTGTTTCGCCAGCTCCCCTATCCCGGACTACCTCAGCTGTTCCCCCCTCCTCTGCGTTGCCGCCTCCAGCTGCTGCAAGCTTTGTGATTTCTTCTCCAGCCCCGCCCGTCACAGATCCTGAAGGAGTGGCTCCTCCTTGTCTCCTTGAGGAGTCCGCCATCACCACTTCCATGGGAGAGGGTAAAACTGAGCCTGCTGCAGCAGTTACCACCATTCCCCCGGAAAGCAGGCAAGTGTTTTTTTCATTCTAAATCTCATTTTGGTGAATTACCTTGTCTGATTCTTGGGGGTGAAGCTCAGGGTTTACAGTCCACTGAGCTTTCACCACCTGCTGCAGCCATTAAAATTGATCCTGCTACCTCTGTGTTTCCTCCTATACCCCCGAGCATCCTCCGGTGCCAGGATTAGACCGCCGGATGGAGGAGGAACCTGTGGCCATGGAGAACCTGGTTCCAGCCCAACAGCCACGCCATGGGCAGAGGAGGCGGGCTGACTGTCATTTGGAGCCTGCGTCGACGATGAAGCATCCCCGGGTCTCCGTGGAGCAGCATTCAGCCCCAGCAGGCAACGGATCTCCTGCCACCACGCCGAGTGAACCATCAGCATGGGTTTCAGCACCAGGGGGTGCCTTGGACTGTCGAGACCATCATGCTGGCTGCAGAGGCCACTGCAGCCAAGTGGGAACCTGAGATCAACCTTCTGATCACCGAGCCTGGATCGTCTGAGTCCTGGACGGCGGTGGAGCTTGAGATCAGGCAAGTGCTCTGTTTTGTCTTCCTATTTTCTGTGTTAGAGCAATCTTGCCTGTCTCTTGGGGAGGAGAGCCAGGTGCAGCTGGCTGCTGCATCCGAGCTCGCCTTGCCAGGCTCCGCCGCTGCCAGTGACCCTGACTCCTGTTTTCCCTCCATTTCTGAGCCTTCTTTCAGGGTCACTGGAGATGAGTCAGCTCCACCCAATGTTTTCAAGGTTCCGGGTTTGCTTCTGGAGGTCATCTCAGGTGCAACGCTGGCCCGCTCGGGGTCCAACGTGGGTGTGGCGCTGGCCTGGTCTGGGTTCACCGAGGGTGCTGCGCTGTCCCAGCTGGGGTCCACTGTGGAGACTTCGGAGCCCCGGTCTGAGGTCGGTGAGGGAGCTGCAGATCCCCCACTGCTAGACACTGTGCTGGTTCCCCTTTCTCCCTTCTTTCCCCCCTATTCTCCACCACCGGACGCCGCTGTGGTCTCTCTCATCCGGTCCGGCTTCCTCCTCTTGAGCCTCCCGGTGGGGAGGCTGCCTCCGAGCTCACCCCTCCGGTCCTGGTGGTCTAAGGATGCTGGCTGACCGCCTGAAAGACTGTTTTGCCGGTTCTGGGACTTTGGTCAGCCACCTGAACCTTTTTCCTTAATTTGGAGTATGGATGCCGGTAGGCCACCAGAACTGCTTTTTGCCTTACCTGCCAATATGGTATTCCCCGTATGAGTTCATTCGTTGGTTTTTTGTTTTTTTTTTTGTATATTGATAAAAAAAAAAAAAAATTCTTGCATTGATGTCTCTGAGTTATAAGTATGTATATTTTTAAAATTTTGCCTTGTAGCAGTGTACCTGTGGGTTTTTTTTTTTTGAATCCTCAGACTGTGATTTAATTTGTACTTTGACATTTCTGTTAAAAAAAAAAAGTCTCACTTTGTATTTGTAGTTTGGTATTTCACCATTCTTCATTTGAACTTGTAATGTTATGTAGCATCATCTTGCTTTGGCTCATCAATAAAATAGACTTTGCATCTCAAAGACATTGTTTCACCCAGAAAAAGGCCAGTCAAGAATTGCTTCTTCATCCCAGGACCACAGCTGAACCAACATTCCTTTGTTAAGCAACCGTAAGGAATGCTTTCAATGGATTAACTCACATCATAAATAAAACGTGGACAAAGAACAGGCATCCCATAAACTTTAAAGGCATTTCCTAAGGCCTACGATTGGCCACAGCTCGACACTACCCCTGGTGGACGTCTCTGGAGTAGATGTTCACTTTTGACTTACACTGATTAACTGAAAGTAACTCTTTCTTCAAGTTTCATTTCTCAGGACAATTCTAAGGACACCATTTGTTGAAGATCACTGCCTCAGTGAGACTTTGAATCAGAATCAGAATCAGAATAAGTTTATTGCCAAGCACATTTACAAGTAAATAACAGGTAAATATACGAGGAATTTGACTTGACACTGAAAACGTCATAAATGACATTCTCAATGACGCGGCGAGCCATGGAGGCGCCTGTCAGCAGGAGGGGAACAGAAGGCAGTGGGGGGAAGAGGAGGGTGAACACAGTAGGAGAGAGAAAAAAGCATTGTTTATCAGAATAAAGTTCATATATGACCGATATTATGATTACAAGAAAAAAACTCTCAATGCACAATTAGCAGACAATAGAATCCACACAATGACACAAAGAGAGCAGTGAGTGTATATCTTCATCAGTCAGTATGGTGGATCAGTAAGTGTGAGTTGGATGCAATCAGTGGCAAATCAGTTAGGAGGACAACAAAAGTCTCTTCCCCAGCAGATGTTATGTCTACAGTCTGAAGCAAAGGCACGTGTCCTTGAGCACGGCAGATGGAATGGTTGAGCCAGACAGCTGTCCCTGAGAGTCAAATGCTGCCCGCCAATGTTATGAAAACAAATATACTGTTGATTATCTGGAGGACTGAGTGCTGAGGGTGCCGAAAAAAACAGGTCGAATAGCACTGACTTCAGAGAAAAAACTTTCTATTCTCTTACGGATTCAGTGCTCCAATTCCATCATTTTGGCCAGGCATTGAAATCGATTCATGAACAGCTCTCAGCGTGATCGTGATGTAATCCATTTTCCTGTACAGTTCACCATTGGCCGCTGTTAGAGTACTGCCCAGTTGGTCAATTTGATGAGTGAGCTTCGCCGGGTCCGCTTTTTGATAAGCTCTATCCATCTTCTTCAATTTGCGGTACACCAGAACAATCCCAGATCCAATCAGTAGAATTCCGATGACCATTGCTCCGAAAAGATAAAAATCTTCAATATCTTCAATAGAAAGATCACACAGGCACAAGAGTTTCCAATTGCTTGTGTCCTTTAAATAACCGGCAGCAGCAGTTCCTGCGGGACAGATCGGCTCCCCCGGGCCAGATTTTCTCGTTGAAAAAACAGTGTCAATTGCGTTCAAAGCCCAGCTTATTAAATCCATAATTTCGTTAGATAAATCAGCAGTAAAGACACGCAGACAGACAATAGCAAGCTGGGATCCAGTCAGTTAGGGAGGGAGAGAGAGATAGAGCCGGAGCTGGGAAGAAAAGCGTCTGCTCTCTTTGGAGGGCGGAAGTGAGAGTGGCCAATCATTGTGATATTCTGTGGCCAATCAATGGGTTTGAAAGAATATATTAATCCTTGATTTTAAATGTGTGCATGTTAAAATATTTAAATGAATGTTTAAATTTAAACATCTAGTTATAAAGTTGCATGAATCACTGAAGTAGGTTAGATTTTACACATAAGTATATTGATGAATCTTCAGTATTAAAATATGTCATTCTGTGAGGACCGGTATCAGCCAATCATCACTCAGCATATGCTGGGTTCCAGCTCTTTCATTCCATTGGTTCCTTACAGACAAAAGATGGTTTGTTCATTGGACTAAAGTTCATAAAGCCCGCCCACTAAGGAAGACTATTGGCTTGGGCTTATGTCAATCAACCTAACGGCACAAAACTCGTCTGCAGTTATAAAGAGGGAGACACCCTCTTGCAAAAAAAGTTTCAGAAGACTGCGGACCAGAGAACTTCAGAGCAGAGAACATGGAATATTGTGTTGGTGTAAACTTCTGTGTATTTTAATGTTTTTCTTTAAACGTCTGGGAATTAACTCTTTCTTTCTTGAGCTCAAATCTTGATCTGGAGTGAAACTCCATGCTTCACAGACGTTTCTGTTTTTCTAACTTTTTATATTGTTAAACTTTCTTTAAATCCACCATGTGTTTTTAAAGGACTGACTGACCATCTCCATACTGGAAGCTATTTTCTACCCCACGAAGTCAGGAAAAATTGTCTTTTAATTTTGCTATTGGGATCAGATTTTGTAATTATTCTCAAATTCCCTTGGGAGAAGCTGCTGATCCATGAAAGCCTCGACGCAGCTTGCCATTATGCGCCACTGAAGAAACCAACATCGCCATTACGCTTGACCTAAGCTCCAACTACTATTGCAGTCAAAATTTCATCTTGTGACTGTGGACTTTGGAAGCTGCCACACCTTGTCCAAATATCTGCTATATATTCTGGTTTTGGGTGTCATCTACAACTAAAGCTTCAGGAGAAGTCGCCGAAAGAACCACCACTCAAGGATTCACATGAGCTGTATTCTGTTCCATCTGCTGAAAGTGAATAAAAACGTCTGAGATTTGAGAATAATTCAGCATCTGATCAGATAACAAATTAAAAGAAAAATAATATGATTTTTCTTATTAAAATTCCGTTTTCATTTTCTTAAGAGTAATCCAGAATTTTCCATATAATTTGTTTAATTTTCCCCATAAATTTGTGTTCAGTTTTTCATAATCCATCAACTTCAAACTGATCTAAATTCAGCTTACATCCTTTAATCATCATTTCATTTAATAAATATGTGAAAATGAGAGAAGCTGTTGGGAATTTATTCCATTCTGAGTCTGGTTTTGAAGCCCCAGTATCAAATTCACTAATATTTTGAGACTGATTTTTAATTAATTTACTGAGTGATTAAACAGGTATAAAGTGAAATTAATGACTAAAGTGTTCACCAAAGAGGTGAGCTGGTGCCCTGAGTGTTTAATATAAACTTTTTCTGTGTGTGGACCTGGAGTAAATCTCAGGTCCCGATACATTAATACAAATTAAATAATCTTTATACCTGATCATAATTATAAATTACATATCGCTACAGTTAGTATGGGCCGTGCGATTTTTGTGTCAGAACCTTTGATGTTTTTCATTTGATCTTTGGGAGTTTTTCTATTTTCTAGTATCTTGCTGTTAGGCATTTTTGTGTATATTTTCATTCTAGTTTTTCTCCCTCCTAGCCTGGATTCCCCCTCCACCCACCCGAGGTTGGTTTTGATAGTTTTTCTGGTGGGGGGGGGGGGGGGTCCCGTTTCTTTCCTGGATGTCACAGTGGGATGCCTGGAATGCGTCCCTTAAATGGGGAGCACTGTGGTGATCTGAGCGCGGGGCAGATTCGGGCTCGAGTCACTCAGTATTTTCTCTTTTTCTTTGTATTTCTAGTTCTGTTATTATTTGTATCTCTGTTGCTTTTACTGTGACAGCGCTGTGGCCAGACTTCCGACTGTCAAGTCAGCCTGCGCCCTGTCACAGCTGATTATGATTAAGTGATTACGTTTTCTCCTCCCCTGTTTGGTCCTTAGCCCTGAGTGTTATTATTTAAGGTGGCAGTTGAGGCTCACTCCTCGCTGTGACCTCGCCTTTCCTGACTGGAATCTCTACGCCCGGATCCAGTCTTTTGTACAGCGTTAGGTTTCGCCCTCGCTCTTTGAATGTAAGTGTTTATTGTGACTTTTTATTTCTCTCATTATTTCACCCCTCTGGGTCGCAAGTATAGTTTGTGTTCTGCCCCTCGTGGCTTGTTATTTTGTTACTTCTCCTTAATAAATAAATATACAGACTCACTGTTGGCATTTGGTGCCTCATTCATGCCCTGAAAATGGCATTTATGACACATGCTACAGCAGGAATGAGAGGTGATGAGGCTCCCACAAGTGAATCAGTCTCCTTGGAAAACCAGGTGCTTCGGTTCCTTGAAAGCAGAAACATAAAGGTTGATGTAAATGCAATTTCACCCTGCCATACACTACCCAGAAAGGATAATAAAACAAAGATATCAATTGTGATGCGCTTTGTGAACAGAAAAGTAAAAAATGACATACTGAGACAGGCCAGAAAGCTACAGGGAACAGAAGTTTACTTAAATGAACATTTAACAAAGTCTAATGCTGAAATAGCACGGCAAGCACGGATGCTGAAAAGACAAAATAAGATACAGGCAACATGGACAAGAAACTGTAGGGTCTGGATTAAACTAAATGCAACACCTTAAGAAGCAAAGGCCATAATGATAAGAGATCTCACTGACTTAAATAAATATAGATGAACACTGATCAAGAAAATTAAGAGACTACAGTAATCCATATCCATACAAATTGCAAGAACAGTCCTTTTGTGACATAACATGATAATGTACTTAAAAAAACAAAATCAAAAAAACAACAACTCATGACTGACTTTAGTAGATGTCAATTATCCCCAACTGGAGGAAGACATTTGACTCAGAGAAAGGAAATTCAAGTCACTGAAAATATCTCATTATGCTGAACATAAACTACAAGAGATGGAGAATGATATTGATCCTGATAACCACTTCTTCAATAATATTCATAATCACTGTGAATATTATACTGAAAAGCAATTCAAAAGTCAAGTGCAAGTAGATGGTAAACTATCAATAATACACTTTAACAGCAGAAGTCTTAAAAACCATCCATAGATTCAGGACTATTAAAAACAGCTGGGTAGAAAATGTACAACTATAGCAGTCTCTGAAACTTGGCTCAATGAAGAGCAGGCTTCTTTGATGGCAATACAGGGATATCAGATGTTTCATATTAACAGATCTCAAAAAAAGGGTGGTGGTGTTGCACTGTATATTGATGAACTGTATAGGTGCAAACTTGTAAATGGAATGTCCTTTGCACTACCATGGATTCTAGAATGTGTTACTGTTGAGATTGACCAAGATAAAATAAAAAATCTAATTACAAGTTGTATATACAGAATGCCAAGAACTTGCGTCGAGACATCCAGAGATAAGTTAGTCGAGCTGTACAATAATATAACTAATAAGAAAATGGTATCTGTGGAGACTTCAGTATTGATTTACTAAATTCATTTCAACAAAATATAACTACTGAGTTCATGAATTCTATGTACAGTATGAGTCTATATCCCACAATAACACATCCCAGTAGACTCACAGTCCACACTGCTACACTTACAGACAATCTGTTAACATCATTGATAAGAAAATAGAAAGTGGATTATTGATAAATGACATAAGTGACCGTCTGCCAGTCTTTGCACTTATCCATGGCCACACGGGGGCCAATACAGAAAAAAACTTTAAAATCTTTCAGATATAAATCACAAAATGCAAGCAGTTCTTTTAAAGAAGACCTGCTGAAGCAAGACTGGACAAAAGTTTATGTATCAGATGTAAATGAAGCCAATGACACATTCATGAGCATTGTAACCGCTCTTTATGAAAAAAATATCCATGAGTAAAGAGAAAGCTTAAACAGAAATTTGTCGACAAGCCATGGTTAACCAAAGGATTACAAAAAGCGTGTAAAAAGAAAAATTTATTATATAAAGCTTTTCTAAAGAAAAGGACAAAAGAAGCAGAGCAGTGGTATAAAACATACAAAAATAAGTTAATATATATAATGAGATGTAGTAAAAGAGACTATTACAGTAATGAATTGGAGAAAAACAGAGATAACACCAAAAACACATGGACAATACTTAACAATATTCTTGGAAATAAAAACAGAAATACAAGCTACCCAACCAATCTTTCAAAAAAAACCCAAACAAAATGGTACTACTACTGTGTTAATCACACACACCCCAAGTGTAGAATCAGAGGGCCGCTGCCATGCAAGGTGCCGCCACAAATTTCCCTCCTCCATTCCTTTATTGCTGAGCACCAAGCTGAACGGCAGGAAGTTCCACTTTTATATGGTCTTCGGCATGACCCGGCCGGGATTTGAACTCCTGCCTCCCGGGTGTGGGACGGATGCTCTACCAACTGAGCCACCACTCCAGTAAAAGCTCTCAAGTTGAAAGATCTGGTTGATTTTAAAACTGCAGTCATAATGTTAAAGGGAAGAATCTATCACTGCCTGCAAATATCCAAAAGTTGTTCCGAATAAGGGAGAAACAATATCATTTCAGAGGACATGTATATTTCAAAAACCTTCAGTGAGAACAACTACCAAGCAACACTGTGTCTCAGTGCAGGGAGTCAGACTGTGAAACGCTTTTAAAGCTGAATTAAAATCATGTACAACGCTTGGTCAATTTAAACAAAAACTAAAGGAAGAAATACTCCAAACATATATACAAAATGACGTAAAAATCACATAAGGATTATCATATCCAGTCTGTGCTGTGTTGTTGCTTAGTTTTGTTTTGTCATGTTTTGTTTTAGCTTTGTTTTGTTTTGCAATTACTTTTATTCATTTTTTTTTTTTTTTTGCCTTCTTAGATGGAACATGGGTGGGCAAAATAAGCTGCGGCTTCAGCCATCAATCACCCTTTTCGGATTATTTATGTTGAACTGTATAATCCGAGGAGTTATTGTTCAATTCAACCTTGCTGGATTTTTGCCCCTGGTATATTGTTCTGTTCCTTTCTTTTTTAATCTAATCTATCCGAAATAAAGATTCATTCATTCATGAGGTCTTTAAGAGCCTTCATCATTACATACACATTCATCCAACAGTTAGCTCTGACTGAGCAATATGACTAGGCAAAGATTCCAGGAGTGACTATACTACCAGATAACTGATATGTATCAAGCAGATTCAGCAGCATTCAAATATCTTTAAATTACAGTAACTGTCGTTGGCTTCTCATAATGTGTGAGAATTGTAATCTGTGTTGTATACTACGGCTGGACAAATAATCAAAATAAAACTTGGGGTGCAAAACCGATATAATCTTGCTCTAAGCCACCTTGCTCTAAGGTAGAGCATCTGCCCCACAACCAGGAGGTCGGAGTTCAAGTCTCGGCCGGGTCATACCAAAGACCATATAAAAATGGAACTTACTGCCATCCAGCTTGGTGCTCAGCAAAAATGGAACAGAGGAGAGAAATGTGAGCGGCAGTGGCTCAGGAGGTAGGGCGGGACATCCAATAACCAGAGGGTTGGCGGCTCGAATGCCACTCTCCCCAGTCATTGTGTCGTTGTGTTCCTGGGCAAGACACTTTACCCACCTTGCCTCCAGTGTCCATGACACTGGGTATGCATGGGTATAAATGTTTGGTTGTGGTCGGAGAGGTCGTTGGCGCAGATTGGCAGCCATGTTTCCGTCAGTCTGCCCCAGAGCAGATGTGGCTACAGTAGTAGCTTACTATTATCAATGTCTGTCTGGAGTGAGTGAATAATGGACTCACTGTAAGCGCTTTGAGATGTCACTTGACATGTAAAGTGCCATATACACTTAGGCCCAGAAATATTTGGACAGTGACACAAGTTTTGTTATTTTAGCTGTTTACAAAAACATATTCAGGATACAATTATATAATCAATATGGGCTTAAAGTGCAAACTGTCAGCTGTAATTTGAGAGCATTCACATCCAAATTGGAGCAAGGGTTTAGGAATTACAGCTCTTTAATACGTAGCCGCCTCTTTTTCAAGGGACCAAAAGTAATTGGACAATTGACTCAGAAGGCTGCAAAAAAATAACAAGGCTGCATGGGCTCTTCCCTCGTTAACCTGTCATCAATTAAGCAGTTAAAAGGTCTGGAGTTGATTCCAGACATTCCGTGGCATTTGCATTTGGAAGCTGTTGCTGTGAACACACAACATGCGGTCAAAGGAGCTCTTAATGGAGGTCAAACAGACCATCCTGGGGCTGAAAAAAAAGAAGAAATCCATCAGAGAGATAGCAGAAATGTTAGGAGTGGCCAAATCGACAGTTTGGTACATTCTGAGAAAAAAAGAGTGCACTGGTGAGCTTGGGAACTCAAAAAGGCCTGGACGTCCACGGAAGACAACAGTGGTGGATGATGGCAGAATCCTTTCCATGGTGAAGAACAAACAACATCCACTCAAGTGAAGAACACTCTCCAGGAAGTAGGTGTATCAGTATCTAAGTCTACCATAAAGAGAAGACTTCATGAGAGTAAATACAAAGGATTCACCACAAGGTGCAAACCATTAATCAGCCTCAAAAACAGAAAGGCCAGAATTGACTTTGCCAAAAAACACCTGAAGAAGCCAGCCCAGTTGAGGCACCTTGCATGGCTGCCGTGTCATTAGGAAGCACTTATCGAGCGCACCTAATGTCAAGTCAAATTCCTCGTGTGTTTTTAACATGCTTGGCAATAAAGCTCATTCTGATTCTGATTCTGATTCTGGAACAGCATTCTTTGGACAAATGAGACTAAGATCAACCTGTACCAGAATGATGGGAAGAAAAAAGTTTGGAGAAGAATTGGAACAGCTCATGATCCAAAGCACACCACATCTTCTGTAAAACATGGTGGAGGCAGTGTGATGGCATGGGCATGTGTGGCTTCCAATGGCACTGGGTCACTTGTGTTTATTGATGATGTGACAAAAGACAGAAGCAGCCGGATGAATTCTGAAGTGTATAGGGATATACTTTCTGCTCAGATTCAGCAAAATGCAGCAAAGTTGATTGGACGGCGCTTCACAGTACAGATGGACAATGATCCAAAACATACTGCAAAAGCAACCCAGGAGTTTTTTAAAGCAAAGAAGTGGAATATTCTGCAATGGCCGAGTCAGTCACCAGATCTCAACCCAATCGAGCATGCATTTCACTTGCTCAAGACAAAACTTAAGGCAGAAAGACCCACAAACAAGCAACAACTGAAGACAGCTGCAGTAAAGGCCTGGCAAAGCATCACAAAGGAGGAAACCCAGCGTTTGGTGATGTCCATGGGTTCCAGACTTCAGGCAGTCATTGCCTGCAAAGGATTCTCAACAAAATATTGAAAAGTAACATTTTACTTAGGGTTATGTTTATTTGTCCAATTATTTTTGAGCCCCTGAAATGAGGAGCGTTTGTATAAAAATAGCTACAATTCCTACATGTTTAATCATATATTTTTGTTCAACCCCTTGAATTAAACCTTAAAGTCTGCACTTCAATTCTGTTGTAGTTGTTTCATTTCAAATCCAATGTGGTGGCATGCAGAGCCCAAATCATGAAGATTGTGTCACTGTCCAAATATTTCTGGGCCTAACTGTAAATCTAATCCATTATCATCATCATCATCATCATCATCATATCGGTTTTTCGGGCCCCACAAGGGTGCACGCTCAACCCGCTGCTCTTCACCCTGCTGACCCATGACTGTGTACCAGTCTATAGCACAAACCACATCATCAAGTTTGCAGACGACACGACAGTGGTGGACCTCATCACAAATAATGAAGAGGCCAACTACAGAAATGAGATAAGCTAGCTGGTCCAGTGGTGTTAAGACAATAATCTCTTCCTGAATGTGGGAAAAACCAAGGAGGTTGTGGTCAACTTTGGGAGAGAAAACACACAGCATCTCCCTCTGATCATTGATGGAGCAGCTGTGGAGAGGGTGAGCAGCACCAAGTTCTTGGGGGTGCACATCTCTGAGGACCTCTCCTGGTCCAACAACACCACATCACTGGCCAAGAAGGCTCAAACTCTCCTCTATTTCCTCCGCAAAGTGCGGAGAGCAAATGAGTCCCTCTCCCCATCATGTGCTCATTCTACCAGGGCACCACTGAGAGCATTTTCTCAAACTGCATCATGGTGTGGTACAGAAGCTGCACCACCTTCTGCCAGAAGACGCTACAATGCACAGTGAAAGCAGCCAGCAAGATCATCGGTGCCCCTCTGCCCCCCCCCCCAACATCTACTACACCCGCCTCACCTGCAGAGCCATCAAAATTACAGGTGACACCTCCCACCCTTCACACTCCCTCTTCAGCCCTCTGCCCTTGGGGAAAAGGCACCGGAGCCTCTGGTCCCGCTCCACAAGACTGCTAAACAGCTTTGTTCACCAGGCCATCAGGACCCTGAACGCTGCCCCTCTCCCAGACCATAACACAGTCGCCCACACAATAACTACCTCAGCTGTTTGCACAGAAAGACTGGCAAACCAACAGTAATACATCTGCTGCTGTATGTCTCAACACCTTACTGCAACCATTTGCACAAATGCCATACCTGCTGCTGTCCGTCATTGAAAATTTGATCATGTGCAGTTCAATCTGTCACTGTCTGCACCTCCAGTACTGCATTGAACTTGCAATTACGGGTATTACGGCTCCACTTCTTCTGTATATAGGATTGTTGGGTTTTATTGTTTATCTTTATTTGCACTACAGGATTGCTGGGTTTTATCTTTTACAGTGGGGCAAAAAAGTATTTAGTCACCCACCAATTGCGCAAGTTCTCCCACTTAAAAGATGAGAGAGGTCTCCAATTTTCATCATAGGTATACCTCAACTATGAGAGACAAAATGAGAAAAAAAAAAATCCAGAAAATCACATTGAAGGATTTTTAATGAATTAATTGGTAAATTCCTTGGTAAAATAAGTATTTGGTCACCTACAAACAAGCAAGATTTCTGGCTCTCACAGACCTGTAACAACTTCTTTAAAAGAGGCTCCTCTGTCCTCCACTCATTACCTGTATTAATGGCACCTGTTTGAACTCATTATCAGTATAAAGGACACCTGTCCACAACTTCAAACAGTCAGACTCCAAACTCCACTATGGCCAAGACCAAAGAGCTGTCAAAGGACACCAGGAACAAAATTGTAGACCTGCACCAGGCTGGGAAGACTGAATCTGCAATAGGTAAGCAGCTTGGTGTGAAGAAATCAACTGTGGGAGCAATTATTAGAAAATGGAAGACATGCAAGACCACTGATAATCTCCCTCAATCTGGGGCTCCATGCAAGATCTCACCCCGTGGGGTCAAAATTATAACGAGAACGGTGAGCAAAAATCCCAGAACCACATGGGGGGCCCTAGTGAATGACCTGCAGAGAGCTGGGACCAAAGTAACAAAGGCTACCATCAGTAACACACTACGCCACCAGGGACTCAAATCCTGCAGAGCCAGACGTGTCCCCCTGCTTAAGCCAGTACATGTCCAGGCCCGTCTGAAGTTTGCTAGAGAGCATTTGGATGATCCAGAAGAGGACTGGCAGAATGTCATATGGTCAGATGAAACCAAAATAGAACTTTTTGGTAAAAACTCAACTTGTCGTGTTTGGAGGAGAAAGAACACCATACCTACTGTGAAGCATGGGGGTGAAAACATTATACTTTGGGGCTGTTTTTCTGCCAAGGGACCAGGACGACTGATCCGTGTAAAGGAAAGAATGAATGGGGACATGTATCGTGAGATTTTGAGTGAAAATCTCCTTCCATCAGCAAGGGCATAGAAGATGAAACGTGGCTGGGTCTTTCAGCATGACAATGATCCCAAACACACCGCCCAGGAAATGAAGGAGTGGCTTCGTAAGAAGCATTTCAAGGTCCTGGAGTGGCCTACCCAGTCTCCAGATCTCATCCCCATAGAAAATCTTTGGAGGGAGTTGAAAGTCCGTGTTGCCCAGCGACAGCCCCAAAACATCACTGCTCTAGAGGAGATCTACATGGAGGAATGGGCCAAAATACCAGCAACAGTGTGTGAAAACCTTGTGAAGACTTACAGAAAACGTTTGACCTCTGTCATTGCCAACAAAGGGTATATAACAAAGTATTGAGATGAACTTTTGTTATTGACCAAATACTTATTTTACCGAGGAATTTACCAATTCATTAAAAATCCTTCAATGTGATTTTCTGGATTTTTTTTTTTTCTCATTTTGTCTCTCATAGTTGAGGTATACCGATGATAAAAATTGGAGACCTCTCTCATCTTTTAAGTGGGAGAACTTGAACAATTGGTGGCTGACTAAATGCTTTTTTTCCCCACTGTATCTTCATTTGCACTACAGGTAGCATTACTGTACAGAGACTGTGCGCACATCACTAAGAGAGAGAAACAGCATTTCAATGCGCCCTAAACATGTACGTTTAGGGCGCTCGCGCACGCAGCGACCGGCAGCCGGTGGCTTGTCACCAGACTGCAAACCAAATCTACCTACGGGTACAAATAAATAACAAAAAAAAAAAAAAAAATTCTCCTGTATGTCCTGTATGTAAAGAAGTATTGACAAATATTTTTATTTGTCAATACTTTGAATCTTTTCCCCTCTCCCTGTTATGTTTGTGTTTATAGAGCTTTTCTTGCACCACCCCTTTTAGACATGCCCGTAGAGTTACGTGTGTGGGCCCTTAACACCGCACCCCGGAAGCAGCACAGTTAGCACTGTTCAGAACAGCAGAAAAAAGTAATATGGCTTGTAACGAAAACAAATGTGGTTTGCATCCACATAGTATGTGATGATTGACTCTTTATTTCATCTAAAGTTGCTAAGAAAAAGTGAGCCAAGTGTGCGAAAACCAACACATAGACGCCTGAAGCCAAGTTGCTGTTAGCCTCTGATGGCTATCCATGTCATCTCAACTGTTTTTCTGCCGGAATGGATTACAAAAAGGACAAGCCAGCATTGCGAGTCACCTGACCCACAAACGAAATGTACACACACACTGACTTCTGCACTGGACAATGTTTAATTTGTGTGTGAAATGACAATACGCCTATTCTTTATTATATTATGCCTATTTACTACCACACTGTAGTGATATGATACCATACTCTTGTGTAATATTGCTTATTTACAAGCCTTGTCAGTGTAAGGGAGAAGAAAAGAGGAAAAAATGACATGAAAGGGTCAATTAACCATGATGCTGATTTAAGGTCAAATTGCCCAGCCCTATTGTATACCTTAATTTCTATAACGAGATGCTGTTTCACAAGAGACAGTGCTCAAAGTCCAGACCTCCACAACCTGGATGTGCTGCCTGGTGCCTTATAAATATTCAAGTCACATCTATTCCCAACAAAATAAATGTGCTGAAGTTGGATTTATCATCTTGATTACCCATCCGTAACATCTACATATGTGGTGATAGACTCTTCATTTAATATTAATATGCCAAGAAGAAACTGGTGAAGTGTGTGACAACTAATGTAGAAATGGCCAAAAGCCAAACTGTGGTTAGCCATTAACTGCTAATCGCCTCATCTCATCCACAAAAATACAAGAGCGAAGGCTGAATTTACCTTCTAGATCAGCTACTCATAATACCGATTTGGTGACAACATAATCTTGGCTTAGTCCAGGACTCCCTCAGTGGAGCTATCACAGAAACTAGCAGCTGGTTACTGGAAACAGGCAGCAAACCTCAATCCAAATCAGCTAAAATGTTAAAATGCAAAAGTAAAATCCAGTTTAATAACAAGCTCAGTCCATACTAGCAATTTTCCCTTCACAATAACCATGCAGATACTGTATAACAGGCTTTGTTAAGGATTTCATCATAAGCTTTTCAGCCAGTCGACAAGTAGATGCTAATACGTGGAGCTGTAATAGAATACTATCTAGTTTGCTGGTAACCTAAAGCGAATGATTCTGTAGGTTACCAGGATGTGATCTGAGTAATTGATAGTTTACTCTGACATATATTTAGTATTCAAAGGACAGGCAAAACCAATCCAGTCTTTAGCAAAATTCTGTGTAACACAATACTGTACTGTATGTTTGTGAGGCTATACAATAGCTCTTAGTAGCATTTCCTGTTTGCTTTCTTCTCTGGACCCTGAGTTCAATACATCACAACAGTACCAAATATGCCGAGTACCAGCTCAGGTTAATGATCCTTTCTATAAAAACTCCTGTCAGGCAGCAAACCCAAAACATGAACAGACCACACTGGCCTTTCATGAAAAAAAGCAGAGGCCAGTGCCATGAATGCTTTCACCAAAATCAAATTATTCTTTCTGGCATTTAACAGATTACGTATGGAAACAGAGCCAAAGACTATTAAAGATTAGACCTAGGCAATATGAGCTCTGAATACTTGCAGCCAACCAGGCTGCATAAAGCAGCTATGCATTTCAAGCCATAAAAAAAAAAAATCATTCAACTTTAAATTATCTTAATAAAGTTCAAGAAAAATACTGCATGGAACTCTACAATCTGTTCGACATTATTTAATAGAAGATCAACCAATGCATTATGACTTGATTCATAACTCTGGATCAAAGTGTGGACAACTTAAAGGTCCCATTCACTACAAAATGGTGTGTTAATGGGTTTTAATCTTCTGAAATGCATCCAAGGGTCACATGGCTATCATAAAAATATTAAAACCTCCCTTCAACTATAAATATCTACCTACTCTGGCAGGAGCTGGTACAGCTCTTCCAGGTTATTTTTCAGTATGTCACTAAAACAAAACCCTGCTTTCTGGTACCCCATTACAGTGCTGCTGACTGTGATACTGATCCAGCTCACACAGACAGTTTCTCTGAGCCTGCAGCCTGTTAGCATCAGAGCTAACAATAACAACACCAATTAGACCAAAACCAGACCTTAAAGCTCTCGTTCCACAGCCACATCAAGACAGAGAACTTCCACTCACAGCCAGAAATCCAAGCAGCACATTAGCATTGGAGCTAAGGTTATCTTTGACTAAAACAAAGTTTTCAGTTCACTGGAAAACTGCTTATTATGGATGCTGCTACCAGTACACTTTTAAGCCTTGCTTTAAATTCCCACCAGTAACTTACTTAAATATTTTTAGGCAGAGGTTGCAGTTAAAGGTTGTGGTTGCTGAAGCATGGATGGCTTGTTGCTGAAATAAGGGAAGACGTGCCTGCTTTACTATCTACAATTATTTGTGGTGGTGCCATTTTTCACTGAACTGCTGCTCTGCATTTTGTACCAACACCAGCTGTGGTGAAATAGGCCATTTAAGTATAACTTAGCAATTATGATTTTTGCTCTTTAAAACTACATAATGTGTTTCTTTGATGTCAAAACATATAAAAATAATCACTGGAAGTGACAAAAAAATGGAACGTTTAAAGAATCCATAGCCGTCTTGTAAACCACACAGTGTTTCCCAAAGTACAAATCCATCAGAAGGGGCTTACCTCTTGCTGTGTGTGACATATGAGAAATGGCATCTGCCAGTTTATGTGATTTGCCTACACCACTAACTCCTGCCATCAAACAGTCTCTAAGTGAGCTTACGAATGCATTTATAAAAAAGGATCAGGCCAGTTTACTCACTGGCCTGATCTCCTGCTCCATTTTAATACAGCAAAACAAGAGTACATTTTAACAAACCCCTTTAACCCAACAAAAAAGCTTTTCATAATTTGTTTTTAAATATGCATTCCACAATATTCACGAGTATAAGCATATTAACTAGCTGCTATAAAAACGTGCTCCTGGGACTCAGCTGGCTCTGCACTGTAAATTTACGGCTAACACACTATTCACACCATATGCAACTTGGCTAAATACCTGTTGTCTCCAGGCAATATTAATGTTCAGTCTAATTACTTCTTGCACTGGTTGCTCTGTGTGATCAAATTATGCAAAAGAAACACTAATTTGTTGCCACAGACACGGAGCGATAGTCATTCCTGGTATCAAAGTGTGATGACACAAGTCATCACAACACAGTTTAATTAAATGTTACAAGACAAGCAGAGTAAAGATAATAGCCCTGTAGCCACTGCCAATGTAAAATATATGGGAGTTCCTTCAAGAACAGAATGACCCATGGCTCCCTCATAAACACTATGTGAACTGATTTAAATGAAACTTTTATAAACAAGGCTCTTGCTGCTGTGCATATATGGCCAATATTGAATATTTCAAATCAGACGCCAAGTCCTGTCACGTGGAAATCACAGTCCCAGAGTCTGGAAGAAGAGTGGAAAGACACAGAATGCAACTTGCTTGAGGTCCAGAGTGAAGTTTCTACAGTCAGTGATGGTTTGGGGAGCCATGTCATCTGCTGGTGTTGGTCCACTGAGTTTTATCAAGTTCAAAGTTAGCACAGCCGTCTACCAGGAAATTTTAGAACACTTCATGCTTCCCTCTGCTGACAAGCTTTATGGAGATAATGGGTTTCATTTTCCAGCAGGACTTGACACCTGCCCACATTGCCAAAAGTACCAAAACCTGGTATACTGACCATGGTATAACTCTTGAGCGGCAAGCAAAATCTTCTGACCTAAATCCCATAGAGAATCTATGGGGTATTGCCAAGAGGAAGATGAGAGACACCAGACCCAACAACGCAGACGAGCTGAAGGCCGCTATCAACGCAACCTTGGCCTCCATAACACCTGAGCAGTACCACAGGCAAATTACCCTCATGCCACGCTACAATGATGTAGTAATTCATACTTTTCAGTAGACCAAAATTTCTATTAAAAATCCACACTTTTTCTTACTGGACTTTTGTAACATTCTAATTTTCTGAAATACTGAATTTTGGGTTTTCATTAGCTGTAAGCCATAATCATCAAAATTAAAAGAAACAAACACTTGAAATATATCACTGTGTGTAATGAATCTATATAATATAGGAGTTTCACTTTTTGAACTGAATTACTGAAATAAATTAGCTTCACTTTTTGAATTGAATTACTGAAATAAATTAACTTTTCAATGATTTTCAAATTTTTTGAGATGCACCTGTACTTTCACATGAGGGTTTCTTTAAGAGAATTAAGGTGCGTTCAGACCAAATGCAAATGGGTGGATTTTTTGCGCGGTGCGATTATATTATAACTCAATGTAAACATGCAAATAGACATGAATTCACTGTCTGAGTGAAATGCAGACAGGCGAAGTTGCCTTTATAACTTCTGCAGCAGTGTCCAACCTACTGTAGAAATCCCCAAAATAACGTCATGCTTAGGTTTACATTATCTGACAGGGAGCTCACCTGAAAAAGTTATCCCTGCCTCCAAAACTTTACAAGATGATGAGTGTTTCTGTTGCTAGCATGCTAGCCTTGTTAGCACGTCCGTGGCAGGAATCTGTGGGTAAATAACTCCGACATCCCAATTCAGACAATGGGCAGTGCGGTGGTGGAGTGGTTAGCACTGCGGCAGCACAGCAAGTCACCCTTGGCCGGGGGATCCTGGGTTCGATCCCAGCCCCCGACCAACAGTGATCTGTGTGGAGTCTGCATGTGCTCCCCGTGGCTGTGTGGGTTTACTCCGGGATTTCTCCGGTTTCCTCCCACATCCCAAAAACATGCAAGTTAGGTTAATTGGTATCAAACTGGGGATTCTAAATTGTCCTTAGGTATGACTGTGAGAGTGAATGGTTGTCTGTCTCTCTGTGTTGGCCCTGCGATGGACTGGCGATCTGTCTAGGGTGTACTCTGCCTCTCGCCCAAAGATGCTGGGATAGGCTCCAGCCCCCCCGCGACCCGACAAGGATTAAGTGGAAGAAGATGGATGGATGGATGGATCCCAATTCAGCTGAAGAACTCCGGTCCTCCTGTTTCCAGGTGAGTGGCGAGTCTCATTTTCAAACTAGTTTACTCTCCAATGGTGATACTTTTAGTCCGGTGACGGCAGAATCTCAAAGCTAGCATACTCCCTTGGACGTGAACGCGCAAATGCGCAATTTCGCATGTACTCGCCTCTTTCCCCTGACTTTGTATGGATTCGAGCCACCTGTTCCCATTTGATCTGAACGTACCTTAACAGTGCTATAGTGCTTGGAACATGTTAGTGGTAGAAAGCCCAATATTATCATGATACTTGGGCCGCCATACGATACAATCCTGATGTTGTGATATGCAGAGTACTGCAATATCATCTTTGTCTTGTCCAACTCCCGGCTAGATCTCAGGAGTAACCCCCTTACTGCATTGACTTAGCCAGACAGTGAGTGTTTAGCACCATCTAGTGAAATGGTAAATGGCATTCACTTATATAGCGCTTTTATTCTCATCTCTTGATAACCAAAGCGCTTTACAGATCCTGCTATCCACCCATTCACACACACATTCACACACTGAAAAGACAGAAATGAAATGAAAAGACAATTAGTTTTTATTACTCTGGTAATTGTATAGGGTAAGTTTGTATTTGCTACATTTATTGATCATTTTTAATAAAATGTCAGGATACTGGTGCCTCTGAATTGATACAGTGTCATCACCACAGATTATCACAATATTATGCTGTGTCCTTTATTTTTCCCCCCCACCAGTGTAAAGTGTCTGCTCTAGGTCACATAAACTGCATCTTATTTATGTGTCTGTGTACTGTATCTTGCCAAGAAAGTGTCCTTGAAAGACTGTACACCCCCCAACACAAGAAGTGAGGCTTCCAGTTGTCTAAAAAACACATGCTGATGAGCTGAGTCGGGAGGTTGGCTTCAAGTCAAATGTTAAAAAAAATTAAAGTCATGCGATGATTATTTTATCTGTGTTGAAGATACTGTAGTTATGAATCACAGTCACAACATCTAGGGATGAAAACAGTAAAACATCAATTGTAAAATCTGCATATCAACATCTGAAAATAATTTAGCTTATGGGTTGATTTGTTTTATGCTACAAGTTATATTTCTTGTAGCAGACAATTGTAACAAGAGCACTCTGAGGCGAGTTCAATATCCCCTGCCTCCATTTCCTTTGAAGATCCCAATACGTCACTGAAGGAGAGCAGTGTTGAACTTTTTCATATAATTGTTGAGGCAGAACCAAATTATAAGCCTACCATCCATGAATATACAACAAAAATTGCTGTATACAACCCATAGTCAGAGGTCATGGTCTCAGGGTGAACCTGTGTACCAAGTCTGATGATCCTACCATTCTTTGCTACTTCAAATCATTACTCAAAACTCACTTGTTCAGACATGCTTTTAATTTTTAATTTTAACGTTGTTTTTTTAATGTAAAGCATCTGAGAGTCTTGGAAAGTGCTATACAAATAAAATATATTATTATTATTTGTTGCTGAGATATAGTTTACATGCCATTTTGACCTTGACCTCTGACCTTGCGAGAAAAAAAAAAGCACAGTCACACTTCAGGGTCACAGGATAAATCTGTGTACAAAGTTTGGTGATCCTAGCATTACTCATTGTATAGTAATAGGGCATAGGAAATACCAACCTTGACCTTTGACCTTTTAACTAGGGATGTTAATGACTAATTGACTTTCGATTAATTGTTGATATGAATTTAGTGGACTAAATTAAATTGGTCTTCAATTAATTGATAACTCAGCAGTCCTTTTCAATGGAATCTTATTCTATGAAATATAGTGGCGTCGAGGTTCAGGCGGGGCTGCATGCGGTCACCCACTGCCACATTTCAACCAAAAAAGCAAAAGACACCAAGCCCCCAGAGCGCATGCACTGTACAGAGCGAAAAAACTCGCCCTTCCGGGTGACGTCGGAGCACCTCAGTGCCACACCAAGTTCTAATAGTACGCAGACTTGAAGGTCCACCT
Source organism: Pholidichthys leucotaenia (assembly GCA_020510985.1). Taxonomy (NCBI): domain Eukaryota; kingdom Metazoa; phylum Chordata; class Actinopteri; order Cichliformes; family Pholidichthyidae; genus Pholidichthys; species Pholidichthys leucotaenia. The sequence continues at coordinate 283,031,041 of CM035847.1, read as the reverse complement.
GCTTCAAATTAACATCGTGGAGAAACTGACTGGCGCAAAGAAAAAGAAAACACGAGCGCAAAAACCCATCCCCGCTGCCTTCAACCCACTGCTAGGCGGGAAAGCAGACTGGACTCAAGTTACCACTGAGGTAACATACAACAGAGGAGCCCAGATCGTTTGGGTTTGCCTGGATTACCAGGGTACTGTGATAATGTTTAACATGCAACAGATGAAGAAGCTCACAATTTATTTTCCTGTTAAAACAGTCTACTAGTGCTCAGTAAATGAGAATGTGAAAGTTATTTTTTGTAATATAACTAAAAAAAGATAAATTTGTGATATTGGTAATAGTTTTTTAAAATAAAGTAAAAATCATGACATCTATAATTTACTGAGATGTACCAACACATAGTACACACTATCATCATCATCATCCGTATTTATTTTTGACAGGACACAATTAATCTCTTAGTTGGGATGGGTCCTGCTTGACTGCACTTCTCAGAGTCCCACTGCAGTGGTTCCTGTCCACTGGTTCAACCTGGACCAGTTGTAGCTTGACCCGGTCCATACGGATACTCTCTAGCCATGTCTTCTTCGGTCTTCCTCTTCCTTAACCTCTGCTGCAACCAGGATCGACCACCATGACCTTCTTAATCCAGCCAACACTCCTCTCCACATGGCCGAACCAATGCAAACAGTGCATGCGGAGCACATCCTCGAGGTCGTCCAGCTGCAGCCTAATCAGGAGTGCCTGCAAGCTGACCTCATCCTCAGTGGAGACGCCACACATCCAGCGGACCATGGCCCTGTCACTCCGCTGCAGACAGTTAAGACAGGTAGCAGTCATGGTCCATGTCTCGCTGGCGTGCAGCAACACGCTCCTCATGCAGGAGTTGTAGATAAGGCTTTTAGAGGTTGGTGGGAGCCAGCAGGTCTTGAGAATTGGGAGCACTTGCCTGAATTTGTTCCGGGCAGCCTGGCATCTTGTGATGGTGTTAAGCTCAGATCCACCACCAGCAAAGAGCATGTCACCCAGGTAGCAGAAAGATGCCACCACTTCCAGCTTGTTGTCCCCAACAACCGTGTCATAGGTCGACCATCGATTGGCCTGGCCTCCCCACGACAGCGCTTGCATCGAAAATCTTGGTCACATGGCCGGCCACCAGAGAGTCCACTGCACCTCTTGTGCACCCATCTTGAGCAAGCACTGCAAAAGACAGAGCCATGCCCAGTGCCGGTGAGACACACAGCACATGGATACTTGCCGGACTTCTGGAGAACATCCAGGCTTGGGCCAGAGATCATGATCTTAGTCTTTCCCATGTTTACATAGAGTCCTTTGGCCTCCATGCCATTCCTACAACGGACTAGCTTCACAAGCATCTCCTCCAGTGTCTCTGCGATGATGACCATGTACAGCACAAAATTTATTAAACTACAAAAAATGTCATTATTTGTAGTAAAAACATGCAAATGGTACAATAAATCATTAAGGAATATGATGTTCATGTTTTATTCAGTATACCAAAAACAGTAATTTACTTTTTGTATGATAAGATAGAAAAATCATATTATACCGAGGGAAATTCAGATTTTCAGGAAAATTGCCGCTTATCAGTTAATTGTTAATCAATCAATAAGGTGAATCAATTGCCAATTAATGAATTAATTGATAACTTGCATCCCTACTTTTAACCCCAAACCTATAGTCACAGTTCAGGGTCACAGGGTGAACCTGTGTACCAGGTTTGGTGGCCCTAGCTGTACTCATTCTATAGTAATAGTGCAAATGGAATGTTAACCGGAGTGGTGGCCTACAGGTAGAGCATCTGTCCCATAACCGGGAGGTCGGGGTTCAAGTCCTGGCTGGGTCATACCAAAGACCATACAAAAGTGGAACTTACTGCTGTCCAGCTTGGTACTCAACAAAAATGGAACAGAGGAGGGAAAATTCGGGTAGCAGTGGCTCAGGAGGTAGAGTGGGTCATCCAATAACCAGAGGGTTGGTGGTTTGAATCCTGCTCCCCCAAGCCAACCTGCCATTGTGTCCCTTGGCAAGACACTTTACCCACCTTGCCTCCAGTGTCCATGACACTGGATTAGGGCTGTGCGAGATGACTATATAAAAACGTTGTTTCACAGAATACTCTATCGTTTATACTGTGATTTAAAATGCACATACTCCCGCTTATGAAGTAAAGCTCCTCACCACTACTTGTCAGTGCCCCGTCTCTCCCCCGCAGTGCACGACTGCACACAGTGGAACAGGTGTGTTACAGGTGGCTAGGCTTCAGTCTGGTGGTTGCTAATGCTAACCCCAAACTACCGGTTCAGATAGCTGCTACTCCTGTTTGCCAGGGATGTGGGCGTTTTCCATCGTGCTGTGTCAGAGAGGATAGTTCACTAACCTCGTTTTAATAGGAGGTAACATTAACGCCATCTCTAATTATAAAATACTAAATAATGATGCTAATTTGCGCTAACTGGAACCTGTAGCAGACCATCGTTTCTTTGGTTTAAATTACTGCTGAGTTTCTTAGTTTTGTCTGAAAAAAATGTATTAAAGCTGCACAAGTGCATGATGGTGGCACATACATGCAAAATAAATAATAAATTAAAATGGGTCAGAGGAGCAAGTTGGCTCTTAATGTAATTTATTTGATTTCTAATAATTAATTAGTCAAGTAGTGATAATGAATTAAGTTAGTCATCACATGTATTTTATTACATTACCTTTTGTGTCTTTGATTTTCAGATCATGACCAATCTGAAATATTTTTACCAAGAAGCAAACAGGTTAAAATCAGACCAGAATGGCAGGTTGCAGGGTGTAGCTCTACACTTAAAATTTTCAATGATTTAAATTAACAGCTAATTTATATCTGTAGATGTTTACTTTTTATTCATATATAATTTAGAAGAAAAACCTAAAATTTATGAGAATCAAGTTTCAAATGGACATTAAAAATCTATTTTATAACACTGCAAAATTATGAGGGGAAAAAGGTGCATGTAAAAAAAGTAAAAAAAAAAAGAAAGAGATGGTCCTTTTTATGTGACTATCTAAACTGTAGAATTTACAGAAAATGTAAATTGTGATATATGTCGTTATCGTAATATAAGATGACTTATATTGTGATATGAAATTTTTGCCATATTGCACAGCCCTACACTGGGTATGAATGTGTATAAATGTTTGGTAATGGCTGGAGAGGCCGTTGGCGTGGACTGGCAGCCACGTTTCCGTCAGTCTGCCTCAGGGCAGCTATGGCTACAACAGTAGCTTACCACTACCATTGTCTGTCTGTGGAGTGAATGAATAATGGACTCACTGTAAAGCGCTTTGGGAATCTTGAAAGGCACAATATAAATGAAACCTTGACCTATGACCCCAAACCCAAAGCCATGTCAGGGTGTAAGCCTTCCAAGATTTGTCTATGGTATCAATTTGAAGAGCCTACATCTTTCTTTCAGTAGTTACTGTGTTTACAAGATTTAGGAAAAAACTGACCTCTGACCTTGACCTCAAGGTAATCTGGCCAGAATCAAATTGCAATATGCGTATCATCAGTGTATAGCAAACCCTGAAACCAAGACTCAAAACAATCGGAACAAAACTGCAGGAGAAGTTGATTTCACAAAAGTGGGACAGACGTACAGACAGACCGGCCCATAACACAACCCCCTTTCAGTTTTCAACCCCTTTGGTCTTCGACCGGCGGGGGATAAAAAAAAACCCTAAATAAACCGTTTTAGTCCTATTTTTTATGTCATCATAGCATCATCAAAAATTTAGTCAGGACTTGATATGATGATAAAAGAACACTGGCACCTCTTGATTCTAAATTACATGTGCAAGTTTCACCACAAAAAGCAGACCGACAAAGATTTTCGACAGAGACAAGTACTTAAAATGCATTTCCTTTCCTCAATAAGTGCAGCTATTTCACTGTTCCTTATAAATTCCAATTGTGGTCATTGTTGTTGTTTAGAGGCTATAAAAAAAAAAAATAAAAAAAAAATCACAAAAGCTTTTTTAACCTCACTGTAAAAAAAACTCTCCAAAATACAAGAACAAATTACCCAAGTACAACCGGGCATATGTGGAAGACCTTTAGGTGAGGACAGAGAAATTTAAGGTAAAAATATGGCTGATGTTTAACCAACACTAATATCAACAGTTTTCCCCAATGAGCTGACACTCACAAGATGTAGGCTCACATATTTATTGTTCAGTTTTTGCCCAGAACCTTACAGAATATGATGGAGTATATCAGCAGACTGAAAATGTCTCTTTATATATATATATATATATATATATATATATATATATATATATATATATATATATTTTTTTTTTTTTTTTTTTTTTTTTTTACTTCTCTTGAGTCACTCACTCCTCACAAATCTGTGAAGTGGGCGTCCTAGCTATTACGCAAGCCTCCACTTCTCGTCTGTCGGGGTCTGGTGTCTATCAAACCATCTGCCATTTTTCCTTTAATGACACCACTTTTATCTCCATGTTGCAACACGCTCTATGCTGGACGAGAAGTGTTGTCGAGGCTTAATGCCACAACCGTGCCTCCTTTCAGACCTTAACATGGAAGTGCTGAAAATAAACCTGATAGAAGATGACATCGGCTTAAAAATAATTCAACAACAGCTTGACTGTGGTACTGGGAGCCAAACAGTGAAATACTTTATATACAGCCCATATCCATAAGTGGTACTGTACATATCTGGCAGTTGTACGAGGTTTCCTGCGACTATCCCAAGTGATAGTGGATTTTTGAAATCAAGACTGTACGTTCATATGGAAAAAAAAAAGGGGGGAAAAGTAATAACACCATTAAAAAAGATAGGGCCTGACCTTTGCTTTTTTGGCACCATTCATGATGTTTCCCAGATCCTCCACGTCAAGGACCAAACCAGCCTTTTTCTCGTCTGGCAGAGCGGACTCGCCTTCGTCACTGCTGGACTCTATCAGATCACCCTGAATCAACATAAAAGAAGACAAACGGTTTAAAGGAGACATATTATGCAATTTTTCTACATGTTGACACAGTTTCCAGGGGTCTTAATGAAACGTCTTGTGACATGTTTTGGACAAAATACCACAGAGTTTAAATACTGCAGCACCATTTTACACCCAGATTAAACACCTGTCTTCAAAATGATCCATTTCGGCATGATTCTTTCAATGACAATGAGCTCCAGTTCCCTCCACCCTCCCTCTTTCATCATTGCTGACATCCATTTTTGATGCCATGCTAATGCTAGCTAGTTAGCTCAGGCTAGGTGCAACAGCTGAAGCTAACTATCATACAGCTGGTTGAATGTAGGAACGGAAAAACCCAAATAAAACATCATTGTGGGGGGTGGGATGCCAGGGACATCTAATAAGCACAAAAGCAATCCTAAAGGACTGAATGAATAACTCTGCTAGCTCAAGGGAAGCCAGAAGCATTAACTAAACTAGAGTATCTATAAGTGAGATTATACTGTATAGTCATCATGGCCAAAATATTTTTTTTAAAAAATGACGAGGTATCAACTGTGGATTAATGAACCAGCTGAAAACATAGATGTTGACTGGGGTGACTAGAATATGCATAAAGACAAAAGCCATGAAAACTACAGCCACCACACTGGGATAACTCCATTAACAGTCTGATCTACTAGGCTGTAATGGCCAAAAAAATAACATAATGGGTCAGAAGGACATGAGATATAGTATCAACTGTGGATTAATGAGTCAGTTGGGAATACAGGTGTCTAGCTGGGTGAACAGAATACATGAACTAGCCATAAAACCATGATTGCACTGCAGCATGGTGGTACAGTGGTTAGCACTGTTGCCTAACAGCTAGAAGGTTCCAGGTTTGAATCTCCAAGCTGGCAGGGGTAAGAACCTTTCTGTGTGGAGTTTGCATGTTCTCCCTGTGATGCGTGGGTTTACTCCGGGAGCTCAAGTTTGCTCCCACAATCCAAAGACATGCATGTTAGGTTAATTGGTCATTCTATATTGTCTCTAGGTATCGGTCTCCTATAGACCCTTAGAATAGAGGGTTAGTACTAGTGAAGTGCTTTGGGTGGTCTTTGATCATAGGAAAAGTGCTATATAAGTACCGGTCCTTATCCCCTAGGCTAACTTGCTAGTGGCAGTATAGGTCTGCAGATTCTGATGCTCAGTCAGAAATACTATTAACATAGGTGGAGATAAAGATGGAGTATCAGCATCATTAATATAGAATTAATATCACCAACTACAGGAGACCATCCCCCCACCCTGTGAAAAACCTCCAGCTGGCTAACGACCTAAACAGCTTTTACTGCAGGTTTGAAAAGAATCTACAGTTCTCACCTCCCACCCACACAAAAGGATTATCTGCAGCCCCAGGAACTCCATCCCTCCTCCACTCTGACCTCCCACCAGCACTAACATCTGTGAAGAGGAGGTGCGCCGGGTCTTTCAGAGACAAAAGATCAAGAAGGCTGCAGGACCTGATGGTGTGTCTCCGTCCTGCCTGAGAGTCTGCTCCAACGAGTTGGCCCCCCATCTTCACCCGGATCTTTAACAGATCACTGGAGCTGCGTGAAGTGCCTTCCTGCTTCAAACGCTCCATCATCATTCCAGTTCCCAAGAAACCCTCTGTTACAGGATTAAACAACTACAGACCTGTTGCCCTGACCTCTGTGGTCATGAAATCCTTGGAGAGATTGGTGCTGAACCACCTGAAGGTCATCACAGGCTCCCTGATGGACCCACTGCAGTTTGCCTACCGGTCAAACAGGTCAGTGGATGATGCAGTGAATATGGGACTACACTACATCCTGCAACACCTTGACTCCCCAGGGACGTACGCCAGGATCCTGTTTGTCGACTTCAGCTCAGCGTTCAACACCATCATCCCAGGCATTCTTCATCAGAAACTCCTCCAGCTCAAGGTGCCCCCCTCCACCTGCCAGTGGATCTCCAGCTTTCTGACTGACAGGTGGCAACAGGTGAAGCTAGGGAGATTTACATCCAGCTCCCGAAAAATTAGTACTGGCGCCCCCCAAGGATGTGTCCTTTCCCCACTGCTCTTCTCCCTCTACTCCAACGACTGCACCTCAGAGGACCCTTCGGTGAAGCTCCTGAAGTTTGCGGACGACACCACAGTCATCGGTTTGATCCGGGATGATGACGAGTCTGCATACATGCGGGAGGTGGAGCAGCTGATCCTCTGGTACAGCCAGAACCATCTTGAACTTAACCCAGCCAAAACGGTGGAGATGACTGTGGATTTCAGGCGACACCCCCCTTCATTCCCCCCACTCACCATCCTCAACAGCACAGTGTCCACTGTGGACTCCTTCAAGTTTCTGGGTACCACAATCTCCCGGAACCTGAAGTGGTCCTCCCATATAGACACTGTCCGGAAAAAGGCCCAGCAGAGGTTGTTTTTTCTGCGTCAGCTCAAGAAGTTTGATTTGCCTCAGGAGCTGCTGGTTGTCTTCTACACCGCCATCATCCAATCTGTCCTCTGCTTTTCCATCACTGTCTGGTTTGGATCTGCCACTAAACAGGACAAGACAAGACTGCAGCGGATCATTAAGTCTGCGGAGAGGATCATTGGTACCGACCTACCCTCCATTGAGAACTTATATCGGTCCATAACCAGGAAACGGGCGGGAAACATCTGTGCTGACCCATCACACTCCGGCCACAAACTGTTTGAACTTCTATCTTCTGGTCGTCGTTACAGATCACTGAAGGTCAAAACCACCCGTCACAGGAACAGTTTCTTTCCTCAAGCCATCACTCTGATGAACTCCTAACATTCACCTAGTCCTACCTGTTGCTGTACTCATGACTTTTCATCCATTATTACATTGCACATAACTCTCACACTGCTTTTTACTTCATTCACATTATATCACTGAATCTGAGTTCATATTGAAATACTGTGTGACTGTATATTTTTTCATATATTTCTGCAAAGTGTGGTTAGTCTGAGTAAATAACTGCATATATTCCTGTATATATTTGCATCCTTTTATAGAAACGTGGACAGACTGTAATTTACTGTACATACTCTGTTGTCATTGAATCCTTATTTAAATCCTCCACCTGAACAACGAGAGCAAGTTTTTTAGCCAAAGTCAAATTCCTTGTATGTGTTGTGCATACTTGGCCAATAAAGCTGATTCTGATTCTGATTCTGATCATTGAGGGCAGCAGTGACTCAAGAGGTAGAGTGGGTCATCTAATAACTGAAGGGTTGGGGGTGCAAATCTCGCTCCCCCCAGACATTGTGCCGTTGTGTCCCTGGGCAAGACACTTTACCCACCTTGCTTCCACTGTCCATAACACTGGGTATGAATGTGTATAAGTGTTCGGTAGTAGTCGGAGAGGCCACTGGCATGGATTGGCAGCCACGTTTCCATCAGTCTGCCGCAGGGCAGCTGTGGCTACAGTAGTAACTTGCCACTACCATTGTCTGTGGAGTGAATGAATAATGTATCCATTGTAAAGCATCTTTGAGTGTCCATGAAAAGCACTATATAAATCTGTTGCATTATTATTATTATTATCATACCACTCTGTGACGATGGAGTGTCGCCACTGTATGGTCTGGTAATTGAATGTTATATGTGTAAAAGGATTTATATTTTCAAAAGTTAACATGTATTGGATTGTAAAAATGCACATATAATTGTAGAATGTGTTTTGACTGAATTGAATCCTTTTGTGAGATAATTGTTAATATTAATTATGTTAATTAGGTGAGGCAACTGATTAATCTTGAAACCACGTACCTTTGCCAGCATGCTTCCTGGTGGTATCCAGGCAAAAGACTCTTCAGGGGTTTGAGGGCCTTTAAAGGATACCAGCAGGAGGTAGTATAGGATGGTGGAGTAAAGAGGGAGTTTAATATGTAAATAGGGGTTTGAATTATTTATGGTGTATTTATGGTGTCATTTATTTTGTAAAAATTGTGGGGAAATTATTTATATATTTATGTCCTTTTTAGATATTATTGGGTATATGTGGGAAGATGAAATGTTCATTGTCTTACCTGGGATTATGGCATGTGCCAGTTAGGTTAATTATCTCACTGAGTATATTAACAGGTGTTTTCATTTGGTTTGTGTGGGGTATCGGATGTGCGCTGGACTTATTGCCTGTGAAGATTGTTGGAATAAACAGAAATTGCTGGTTGCAAATTTTTGGAAGCCTCCCCTTTTTTCTCTGGTGCCTTGACCACTCGGCTATTGCTCGTGACATTTGGTGTCAGAAGTGGTCCATTTCTTGACACTTGGCGTCAGGAGTGGTTCATTCCTACTAATTGGTGACAGAAGTGGTCCGATTTCACGGCTGTGGTGAAGAGGAAAGTGCAGCCAGACGAGTGGGGTCAGAAATTTTCCACTCCCACCGTGGCTACAAAGAAAGACAGCGGAACGTATGACAATGATGTCAAATTAAGCGGACTGGGTGACGTTTGGTCAAAAAAAAAAAAAAAAAAGTGTTGTCAAAACTAAGGAGTGATAACACAGGACAAGAGGAGCGATGGCCAAAAGGAACATGAAGAAACAACAGGAGCAATTAGACAACTTGGAAGCTAGCATGGCAATTGAGGAGTAGGGGACCAGTGGACGAGACAAGCTGGGAGAATTGACGAGCTTGGTGAAGTCCCTGGTGTGTTCACTGACAGCCAGAGACCGTCAGATGGAGGAAGACGCCTCTCTGCAAGAACAAAGGTGGCAGACTGTGCAGCATCAATTTCGCCAGATGCAGTCACAAGTGTCGGGGCTGAGAGAGGAGTATGGGAGCCGGGCTGAACGCAGCAGTGACAACGGCGCTTCGGGGGAAGACCCCAGGGTGACGGCCAGTTGGGTAGGCCCGCAGGAGGAGGAGCTACCGCTGCAGATGCAGTCGAAGACAACGCAGATGCACCGCAAGCCCAGGCTGAATCCGCTCTCCCGATGACGACATTGAGCATTATCTGGCGACATTCGAGAGGATTGCTACGGTCTGCCGCTGGCGTAAGGAGGAGTGGGCTATTCAGTTGGTTCCTCTGCTCACGGGTAAAGCACGTAGTGCGTATGTGCTCATGGACATCGCTGACACAGAGAACTATGATAAAGTGAAGGAAGCAATTTTAGCTAAGTATGAAATAACACCCAACACCTATAGAAGAAGGTTTCACGCCCTGGACATTCATCAGGACGAAACCCCCCTTGAACTGTATGTACGTTTGAAAGACCTGTTTAACAAATGGATTAAACCGGAGATCTCAACAGTGAAAGACATCGCGGAACTGTTGATCTTGGAGCAGTTTCTGCAGATGGTGGACCCGGAACTGGGGGTCTGGATACGAGAGTGGGACCCGAAGACTGCGGAGGACGCGGCTCGTCTGGCGTAAATCTTCCTGTCAGGCAGGTCTGCGAGCAGGAGACCTACTCTCAGCTGTGATGGCTCTTTCACCACACAGAGTAAGTTTGATGGGAGTGAAAGGGGTGGTCAAGCTCAAAACAGACTGTATTCCAGCTCTAGTCATGTCACTATTAGCAAACATAATGGTAGTAGAAAGTCATGTTTTGTTTCGAGTCAAGATATACGCTGCTACCAGTGTAATAAAATTGGCCACACACAGTATTCATGTCCTGCTACAAGAAACAGTAAACCGTCATTATTATGCTCAGTTCCTAGACCCACTCTTTCAGCCCCAGTGCACAGTGAAATGTATAAAATGACGGTGTTGCTTAATGGTCAGTGTGAAGAGGCCCTTTTAGACTCAGGTTGTTTTCAAACTGTTGTACTGCCCAGTTTGGCCCCTAGGGATTTGTGGAGTGAGTCTGAAATAAATATCAGTTGTGTCCATGGGGATAAAAAGCTGTACCCAACCGCTGAGGTCTATTTAACAGTGGGGGGTCAGACTTATCTCCTTTCTGTAGCTCTTGTGCCTGATTTGCCATACTCAGTAATTCTTGGCAATGATGTTCCAACTTTGTTGGACATCATACAACAGGTTAGGGACAAACACCAAACTGAGGAGAGACAGGCAGGTGGTGCTGTTGGGCAGAGAGTAAAGACACCTGTGGTGAAAAATTGGAATATGGTTACAACTAGAGCTCAGAGGGCTGCCAATGTTCTTCAGGAGCTGCCTTTTTATGATTCTGGGATAGAGGCAGGCCCAATTAAGCAACCAAAATCCAAGGCTCAGAGGAGAAGAGACAAGGTTTTAGCTACAGCCAAGAACTTGGGGGAGGAAACATCACAGCTAAGCCAGTCAGTAGATTTTAACATTCCTTCTGACATAGCTGTGCTGCAGAAAGCTGACCCATTACTAAAACATTGGTTTGAAAAGGTCTCTGAGATTGACGGTGTGAAACAGGGCAGAGTGGACTGTTTGGCTGAGGCCGAGTATGTCATTAGAGATGGCATTCTGTACCAACAGCAAGGTGAAGTTAGGGCCATAGCTTTGCCACAAGGCCTCACACAAAAAGTGATGGAACTGGGACATGTTATCCCTTGGGCAGGTCATCTAGCGTTCCAGAAAACGTTACAGAGAATTGCTAGAAGGTTTGTGTGGCCAGGAATGTATACCCAAGTTAAGGAGTTTTGTGCAACATGTGAGATATGTCAAATTACATCATCTAGGGGAGTAGCCCGGGCCCATCTTCATCTATTACCAATCATTGGAACACCGTTTGATAGGATAGGGATGGATATAGTTGGCCCCCTAGAAAGAAGCTCCTCGGGTAACAAATACATTCTTGTAATATGTGACTATGTTACTCGGTACCCAGAAGCCTTCCCACTGAAATCTATTAAAGCTAGGCAGGTTGCTAACTGCCTTATTCAGTTATTTTCAAGGGTAGGCGTACCCAAAGAGGTCCTGACAGACTGTGGGACAAATTTTCTGTCAGAACTTTTGCAGCAGGTTTATAAACTGTTGGGTATCAAGGGAATTAGAACCACTCCATATCACCCTCAGACTGATGGACTGGTAGAACGGTTTAACCAGACTTTAAAGAACAAGCTGCGGAAATTTGTTTCTAGTATGGGCTCGGATTGGGACCAATGGGTACCGTATCTGCTGTTTGCTTATCGGGAGGTTCCCCAGGCTTCAACAGGGTTCTCACCTTTTGAACTACTTTATGGTCGTCAGGTGAGGGGCCCATTGGATTTATTAAAGGAGCACTGGGAGAGGCCTCCGAGTGATCAGAACAATGTGGTCTCATACGTCATTAAAATGAGACAAAAACTGGATCAGATGACTGCTTTGGCTCAGGAGCACATGAGGATGGCGCAGACTAAACAAAAGACATGGTATGACAAGAAGGTCAGGAAGAGGGTTTTTCACTCAGGTCAGCAGGTGTTGTTACTGCTGCCCTCTTGTGATAGTAAGCTGTTGGCTCGATGGCAGGGGCCTTATGAAATTTCTAGGAAGTTGAGCTCAGTGACATATGAACTGTATATACCTGATAGAAAGACCAAACACCAGTGCTTTCATATCAACTTGTTGAAGGAGTTTCAGCAGCCTGTGCAGCAGCAGCAGCAGCCTGGTCATCAGCAGATGTGTCAGCAGCTGCTGATTTGTGCAACGGAAGTGGATGAGGAGAGAGAACAATCCTTTCCCACAGACGTGACAGAGTTTTGTTCTTTTCATGTGTCTCATTTGCAGGATGATCAGCAGAGACAATTAGAGGCACTAATAGATCCAGATTTGTTTCAGGAGAGACCTGGTTTCACCACTTTAGTACACCATAGAGTGCATTTAAAGAAAGAGGTGGTTCCCCGTGGGAAGCCCTATAGGATTCCTGAACGGTTGGTCCCAAAACTGAGGCAGGAGATTGATTTGATGTTGCAGTTGGGAGTGATCGAGAGGAGTCGGTTAGCAAATGGTGCAGTCCGATTGTGTTGGTCCCCAAAAAGGATGGCTCTTTGAGGTTCTGCATTGACTTTAGGTATTTGAATGCAGTCTCTAAGTTCGAGTTGTACCCCATGCCCCGAATTGATGAGTTGTTAGAGAAAGTGGGCAGGGCTAGGTTAATCTCTACATTAGACCTAAGCAAGGGGTATTGGCAGGTGGCCTTGGCACCTGAGAAGAAGGAATTGACAGCCTTTAAAACACCTTATGACACTTTCCAGTTCAAGGTCATGCCACTTGGCCTCCAGGGAGCACCTGCAACTTTCCAGCGGCTCATGGACCAGGTATTAGGAGGAGTGTCAGACTTTGCAGCTGCCTATCTCGATGATGTAGTCATCTATAGTCAGACCTGGAAGGATCACGTGTTACATCTTCGGCAGGTCCTGCATTTAATTAAGGAGGCAAGTCTGACTATTAATCCACGCAAGTGCGCATTTGGACGGCAGCAGGTGGAGTACCTGGGACATGTGGTTGGTCGGGGGGGTCATTAGACCACGAGTGGGGAAAGTAGACGCTATTCAGGCCTATCCTGTCCCTATCACCAAAAAGAAGGTACGGCCATTTTGGGGTCTGGTAGGGTGGTACAGTAAATTCATCCCCCATTTTGCTGAAAGAGCAGCAATCCTGACTGACCTCACGAAGGCTTCAGCACCAAATAGGGTGAAATGGACAGAGGAGTGTGGGAGAGCCTTTGAGGATTTGAAGGGTGCGATTTCTGGGGAGAAAGTTCTCTACAGTCTGGATTCCGCCCGTCCATTTATTCTGCAAACAGATGCTTCAGGAGTTGGCATCGGAGCAGTACTTCTCCAGGAGGTGAGGGGAGAGAGACACCCAGTACTGTTTTTGAGCCGTAACTTGTTGGACCGAGAGATGAGATACTCTACGGTGGAAAAAGAATGTCTGGCCATGAAATGGGCAATAGGGTCTCTTAGGTGTCATTTACTCGGACGTCATTTCACATTAGAGACAGATCATCGGACCTTACAATGGCTAAATAGAATGAAGGACACTAACAATCGTCTTACAGGGTGGTATCTGTCCCTACAGCCCTATAACTTCATGATTCAGTATATGGCAGGGAAGACCAACCTTGTGGCAGACAGCCTCTCCAGAGTACATGACTCAGAGTACTGCACTCTTGGGAGGGGGGGGGGGGGGATGTGACGAGGGAGTGTCACCACTGTATGGTCTGGTAATTGAATATTATATTATATGTGTAAAAGGATTTATATTTGCAAATGTTAACATGTATTGGATTGTAAAAATGCACATATAATTGTAGAATATGTTTTGTCTGAATTGAATCCTTTTGTGAGATAATTGTTAATATTAACTACGTTAATTAGGTGAGGCAATTGATTAATCTTGAAACCACGTACCTTTGCCAGCATGCTTCCTGGTGGTATCCGGGCAAAAGACTCTTCAGGGGTTTGAGGGCCTCTAAAGGATACCAGCAGGAGGTAGTATAGGATGGCGGAGTAAAGGGGGAGTTTAATATGTAAATAGGGGTTTGAATTATTTATTGTATTATTAATGATGTCATTTATTTTGTAAATATTGTGGGGAAATTATTTATATATTTATGTCCTTTTTAGATATTATTGGGTATATGTGGGAAGATGAAATGTTCATTGTCTTACCTGGGATTATGGTATGTGCCAATTAGGTTAATTATCTCACTGAGTATATTAACAGGTGTTTTCATTTGGTTTGTGTGGGGTGTTGGATGTGCGTTGGAGTTATTGCCTGTGAAGATTGTTGGAATAAACAGAAATTGCTGGTTGCAAATTTTTGGAAGCCTCCGCTTTTTTCTCTCTGGTGCCTTGACCGCTCAGCTATCGCTCATGACACACTCAAACCAATGAAAAACAAACAAAATGACAGCATTTCTTCTGATTTTTTATATTGCCAACCACTTGATTCCCAAACTGGTTTGCAAAAACATTGAAAAAGTGAAATTTTCATTATATGTCCTTGTTTAAAAAAAAAAAAAGGTCAAGAATATAGTGAAAACAATGACTGGATGAAAACCATAAAGTGTAAAGTGATGACTCTCTCTGATGTGAGCACAGGTGTAACCTGCAAGGCATTTCTGCCTGCCACACCTCCGCTAGTGCCGGTGGGCCAGCCACAGGATCATCAGGTGGGAGCTACCCTTCCTTGATGTTTCACCCCTTTAATCCCAGGACATCTCTGGGTGGTGGAGCAGCGATAAGGACGTCTCCCTACTGTCCCCTGCGGCCAGCCCGAAGATCCTTGATTACCTCACTTGGGATCTTTCCTTGTGAGCCACAGCCAGAAGCTCCCTTTCTCTGCCTCTTCACCAGTTCCCTGAGTGCTTTTTTCTGCTTGAACCCAGTAACTCCAAGGACTTTCAACAGAAGCTGGGTGGATTTTCCAATGAAGCCCCAGCATCTGACTTCCACAGGGTAGATGTATGCCTTCCACCCTGCTTCGGTACATACTGCAGCAAGCTCTGTGTACTTCTCCTTTTTATGCCCAAAGGCTCACATATGTTCCAGCACATCACCAATTAAAAACTGTTCCATGATTGAGCAAGAGTGTCAACGTGAAACTCAATTAATGTATGTCGTTATGTCCTCCTGGGCCACCTGATTAAATAAGAAAACAGTGTGCAAGTTTATGGCTTTTCAGCAGATTTATCACAGCACATGGCAGTGTTAAAGCCCCTGCCAGCATGTGCGGCACTGAAATAAAATGCATGAGCAGTATGGTGGGAGCATAAATCACCATGATGTTCCCATCACTACAGTTCTCGGTTTCTCCTGGTTCTGGCTGAATGTCACCTCTGCTGTGTGCACCGAGTGTTGCAGACAGAGGGGAGAAAGTCTGAGCTAGAGTTGGCTCTGAGGTCCCAGCTACCATGACAACTGATCATCTGTGTGAGGCGTGATGCATATGAAAACTGCATGCATGTGTGCCTGCCTGAATATCGTTGAGAATTTTCATATTTTGAGATGACTGACAGTGATTTTTGGAGAACATGATCCAATAAATCACTGCTGTTACATAACGACCATGTAAACTAAAGTGGTTGTCAATTCCGTTGATGTGCATAATGTATATTCTGAACTCAGGAGATTAAAATTATACAGAAGTGGTAGATTCAGTAGAATATAGACGTGTGTTTTCATGTTTAAAATGCCCTACAGCTGTTAATGAGTTTCTGTTTTATCTCTATCCTCTCATTGACAGACTTTTGTTTTTTTTCTCTTTTCTTCATTCACTAGCTGCGCAAGGACAACAGATGCAAATTAGCAGCATAGCCACCTCCAGTGCAATTATTTTAAATTGTACACTATCCGTGAGAAAATAAAGAAAAAAAAAACATTCAGTTGAGCATTGTGTTGTTTGTTTGAACTTTACTGCTGTAGAATCAACTCACAGTTGGTGATGGAAATCTGCTAAAAGCAGAAGTTTCAACATAAACCGGTTCCGCCGGACCGGTGGCGCCACACGAGTTGGCTGCCCGTTGCAACAGCCTTTTTTTTTTTTTTATCTTCCTTCTTCTTTCTACACCTTTCACTCTATATATATATCACGGACACACAGATCGCCCCAAAGGTCTCCCGAGTCGGCGGACAAAGCCTCTGTTTACAGCAGGAGACGTTACAGCAGGAAGTGCTAGTGCTAGCTAGCACTCGGCCGCCACCCGATGCTAGCGGAGAGACTTGATATACCGGGAACTGTAGCGAAAACGACGCGGGTGCCGGGCTGGAGTTTGGGCGACGTGCGGGAAATATAAGACGGAATGATGAAGAGCGATGGCAAGAACCAGGCAGACCGCCCGTAAAAATCTGCTGGAGGAGGGGGCCCCCCGGGAGGCAGCTGGCCACCAAGGCTGCTCGGAGAAGCGCTCTGGCCACCGGCGGAGTGAAGAAGCCTCACCGTTACAGGCCCGTGGCTCCGAGAGAGATCCGTCGCTACCAGAAATCCACGGAGCTGCTCATCCGTAAGCTGCCCATCCAGCGCCTGGTGAGGGAGATCGCTCAGGACTTCAAGACCGACCTGCGCTTCCTGAGCTTCGCCGTCGTGGCTCTGCAGCAGGCCGGCGAGGCCTACCTGGTGGGTCTGTTCTTCGCTAAGGGGGTTGCCATCATGCCCAAAGACTTCCAGCTGGCCCGCCGCATCCGCGGAGAGAGAGCTTTGACTTTCTGCTGCACATTCACCAACCATAATGCTCCGCACTGTGTGTCTATATATATATACAGTATATATATATACAGTATATATATATACACATACATATATATATATATATATATATATATATATATATATATATATATATATATATATATATATATATATATACGTATATATATATATATATATATATACTGTATATACTGTATATATACATTTATAGTAATATGTACATATGTTTACTAGCTGTTCTTGTTTTTTTCTTGCCTTCTGATTGTTGCTCTGAGTGTTGCTATCCCTGTGCTGTTGCAATCCTGGAATTTCCCCATTGTGGGACTAATAAAGGCTTATCTTATCTTATCTTATAAACTTTTAACCATTAAAGAAGCAGGGATTATAAAATCATATGCTGGTGTTTAAATAAAATGGGAAACAGACAGGAACACCTTTGTGGGTCAGAAGCTGCTGTCCAGGTAAGGTCTGTTTTTCTGTTCTACCCGTTTTTCAGCACACAAAATGCTGTTTTTAATAATCATTTATTCATTTTCACATTCAAATTTATTGCATATATTTACTGTAAATATTTTACAGTAAATATATGCTACAGCTCTTTGTGGACTACAGCTCAGCTTTCAACACCATCATCCCGGACATCCTGATCAATAAACTGCACCTCCTTCAGACTCCCCACCACCACCGCCTGCTCCTGGATAAAAAAAACTTTCTCACCCACTGCCCACAAACAGTCAGACTCGGCCCCCGCCACTCCTCCACACCGTCTCTCAGCACCGGCTCCACCCAAGGCTGCGTGCTGAGCCCTCTACTGTACTCCCTGTATACCTCTGACTGTATTCCAACCCACCCAACCAGTCATCGTGAAGTATGCGGACAACACCACCTTGGTCGGGCTCATCACTGACGACGATGAGAAGGCATACAGGGCAGAGGTAGAGAATCTGCTGCTGTGGTGCCAAGCAAACAACCTGAAACTCAATGTCCAAAAAACCAAAGAACTCATACTGGACTTCATGAAGAACAACAGGACCACCCCCTCCTCCTCATAAATGGCAACCGCATGGAAACTGTCCCCACTTTCAGATTCCTGGGCACCCACATCTCCTTTAACCACTCCTGGTCTGTCAACACAAAGGCCCTGGTGAAGAAAGCCCAGCAGCGGCTGCACTTCCTTCATATCCTGAGGAAGCACAGCCTGGACCAGAAGCTGCTGCTGGCCTTCTACTGCTGCTCAGTGGAGAGTGTGCTTAACTACTGTCTGGGTGTGTGGTACACTTGTTCCACGGCTGAGAACAGGAAGGCTGTGCATTGGCAGCCCTCTGCCCTCCCTGGAGGACATCTCCAGATCCTCCTGTCTCAGAAAGATCAAGGCCATCACAGGAGACCCCTCACATCCGCCCACCACCTGTTTGACCTACTTCCCTCTCAATTCAAATCGATCAGGTCCCACACCTCCAGACTGACAAACGGTGTCTTCCCCTGGGCCATCCGAACTGCAAACAGTCAGAGGCCCCACCCCCTCCCTCCAAACACTCAGAAGCACAGAACTGAGGACCTTTTTAATTATCACAATAACACACCTGCCTTTCACTCCGTACTTTCATGTATACTGACCCATCCGTGAAACCACTACCATACCTGTGTATATATTCGATAATCCTTGGGCCATTTTATTCAATCATGTGTTCAATAGTGTGTTCTGCACTCCGCACTTTTATGTTCCATCCGCAAAGCCACTACCATACCTGTGTATATTTCCATAATCCTGGGCTATTTTATTTTTATTTCAGTTGTGTGTTTAATTGTGTTCTGTAACCGTGTTTTTATCTGCACAGTAGCCTGGTGGAGCACCCACAATTTTGTTGTACTGTACAACTGTACAATGACAGTAAAGCCTATTCTACTCTATTCTTAAGTTAATTATGATCACCCTCATCTGGATTGCTCAAGAATATTCTGAGCCCCAAGACTAATATTCAGGAAGTGCCTGGTGGACTAGCAGTTAAGCACATGCATGCTGCTCATCTGCAGTGGTCCCTGGCTCAAATCCTACCCAGAAAGCCCTTTCTTGTGTTCTTCTTGTCCTGCTCTTCACCCCATTTCCTGTTGCTCATCACTGCTCCGTCTACATAAAGAGTAAAAGGCCAAAAACAAATCCTAAAGAAAAGATGTTTGGGGACGTACCTATATGCAACATGAGCTGAAGATAATCTTATTCTTCAAGTTCATACACACAATGCTGAAAATGTGGCTCCTCCTAACCCAACATGACGCATGTGGGTGTCCACAGCGGTCTCTCTACTGCCCCATTTCCACTCCAGTAAGTAGGAACTAATTTGAGGGAATACGAACTTTGGTAAGGGCCTTTCCCTGTTGTGTGCTGAGTGACAAAGTAAAATATGTTTAAATTATGCTGAAATAAAACAAATGATTATGCAGAAAATTAATCTACAGTGGATAGCATGGGACCAACTTACTGCAGTTGCTGCTTAATAATTCTGGGGTGGAACGAATCGATTATAAGGCATAGCTGCATGAGCGGCACCAGCGTGGATTCTGTCCCCCGCTGACTAGCTGCGTAGATCCACATCCCTGCTACAGAGACGAGCTGTGCTGTGCCATGCCCCTCCACTTTAACGCCTGTGCCCTCTCGATACTGCTGCTGTGTGGCAACACAGTTTGAATATGGTATCATCGATCTCACTGTTCCTCATCTTCTCTCTGCTTTTTTCTGTTGACTATCTTGCACTTTGTGTTGGTTTCATGTTGTGTTACATCCAATCAACACAAGAGTGAATCCCAACCCCCACCCAGCACCTTTATGGAGTCACTTTAAAGTTTCTACCGCAGACCAGGAACTTACTTGGCCCTTACAGGTTCCTGAAAACTTCCCCTTATCAAGGAGGTCCTTGCGGTGGTGATACACCATGGGTGGAGTTCCTGTAAAATTCCTAGCTCCTTAGCTCAAAAAGACAGCTTATCTTTGCTCTGAAAATGCTGAAAATATTATGCATACTCCCTTATCCATCCATCCATCTCCTTCTGCTTAATCCTTTTCAGGTCCCTTGTATTCTTCTGAAATCCTAGTAGTTGACAGCCCATTGGAAGCTATTGAGGTATACTTTACAGCCCAAACTTCTGCTCAAGGACACGCTTGCTTGATCAAGTTATTTAACGTGACAAAGTCTTTAAGGTCAACCCACTTCCATAAAGGGTATTTACCACCACAATAAAACTAGAGCACTGATATCCAAGCACAGTTTTTTCATCGTTACCTCAGAGCTGTCATTCTGTGTTTTGCTCCTCTTCTCCTCCTCAGCTTGTCTCTCCCTCCTCTTGTTCTTACAGGAGCCCTCTGTCTTACACTTCCCACTGCAGCGCTTCTCTCCTTTGGCCAGTGCCTGCAGCCGCTTCAGGAACTTGGCCTTCCACGCCCAGAAGTCTGCCTGGATGCTGCCGTTGCGACTCTTTACCACATTACAGTCGCCCTCCCCCCTGGTCATGATCCGTCTTCCGCTCAGCATCCACAGCCACTTGTCCACGTTTTTGCCCACCTGGGGAACAGAGAAGAGAGGCGGGTCAAACAACTTACCCTAATATAAGTGTGTTGTGTATTCTGGTCTACTATGAGATCCGTAGCAGAAGTAACCCAGTGCACGATGGGTGATCTTTAGCCAGGGAATTTGTGTGTGTGTTAGTCAAGAGCTGGAAGCCATGTTACGGTTATACTAATAAAATGACAACATTACGTCGGAGTCCGAGGTATTATTATCATTGTTATATTTAGTAACGTGAAGAGTGAAGATATAACAAAACTGGCGACAAGGACGTTCGGACTGATGCTACAGTTTGTGACGGAGAAGAGTTTTGTCCTGTATTTTTATTGCCGATGCTCCATGCTGACCAGGAAATAGATGGAGCCGGTGAACGTGTGCGCCGCCCTGTGTGCTGTGGTGAATGCTGAGATAAGATAAGATAAGCCTTTATTAGTCCCACAATGGGGAAATTCCAGGATTGCAACAGCACAGGGATAGCAACACTCAGAGCAACAATCAGAAGGCAAGAAAAAACAAGAGCAGCTAGTATACATATGTACATAATATATATATATATATATATATATATATATATATATATATATATATATATATATATATATATATATATATATATAGAGAGAGAGAGAGAGAGAGAGAGAGAGAGAGAGAGAGAGAGAGAGAGAGAGAGAGAGAGAGAGAGAGAGAGAGAGAGAGAGACACACACACAGTGCGGAGCATTGTGGTTGGTGGATGTGCAGCAGAAAGTCTAAGCTCTCTCTCCACGGATGCGGCGGGCCAGCTGGATGTCTTTGGGCATGATGGTGACCCTCTTGGCGTGGATGGCGCACAGGTTGGTGTCCACGAAGAGACCCACCAGGTAGGCCTCGCTGGCCTCCTGCAGAGCCATGACGGCGGAGCTCTGGAAGCGCAGGTCGGTCTTGAAGTCCTGAGAGATCTCCCTCACCAGGCGCTGGAAGGGCAGCTTACGGATGAGCAGCTCCGTGGATTTCTGGTAGTGACGGATCTCTCTCAGAGCCACGGTACCGGGCCTGTAACGGTGAGGCTTCTTCACTCCGCCGGTGGCCGGAGCGCTTTTTCTGAGCAGCCTTGGTGGCTAGCTGCTTCCTGGGGGGCTTTTTCCTCCAGTAGATTTACGGGCAGTCTGCTTGGTTCTTGCCATCGCTCTTTATTATTCTGTCTTATATTTCTTGCACGCCGCCTAAACTCCAGCCCGGCACCCGCGTCGTTTTCGCTACAGTTCCTCGGTATTCGCCCTTTTCACATTCCCCACAATGCAATGCGCAGCCGGCAACATCCGGTAGTTTGTTTACACTGGCTGACATGCATACACAGAGACAGAGTTCAAGATACGTCAAAATAAAGCCACAAATCAGGGTTCCAGATGCGTAGTACCTTTCTGTAGTAATCGCCAGATTTTGCTCTCCCAAATTCGCCGAAGATCTGCATTTTTTTCACCGCTGGGAAACCTATAGTATGATCTTCTTATGCCCTGTTCCTTGTCTGTACCCTGGCGATTACTACAGAAAGGTACTACGCATCTGGAACCCTGATTTGTGGCTTTATTTCGACGTGTATGCATGTGAGCCAGTGTAAACAAACTACCGGATGTTGCCGGCTGCGCATTGCATTGTGGGGAATGTGAAAAGGGCGAATGTCGAGTTTCTCCGTTAGCACCGGGTGGCGGTTGAGTGCTAGCTAGCTCTTCCCTGCTGTATCGTCTCCTGCTGTAAACAGTGGCTCCGTCCGCCGACTAAGGAGACCTTTGGGGCGATCTGTGTGTCCGTGATATATATATAGAGTGAAAGGTGTAGAAAGAAGAAGGAAGATAAAAAAAAAAGGCAGTTGCAAAAGGCAGCCAACTCGTGTGGCGCCGCCAGTCAGGTGGAACCAGAACCGGAAAAAGGTTAACAGGTTGCCAGCTTAACAGGGAGGAGTGGAGCAGAGGAAATCGGCAAGAAAAAAACCCTCAAGTTTTGCCAGAAGGGAAGGACAGCATTACTGTAAGGAACAGTTTTGAGGGAAAGAGCGCCATTTAACCGGGAGCCCTAAATGGCTGGAGTTATTGGCTCAATCGGTTCCTTTCATGAGAGCGAGGAGCAGTGGAGCTCCTACAGAGAGCACTTTGATTATTTTGTTGCAGTTAATGAAATAACTGAAGATAAGTTGGTGCCTACTTTTTTAAGTGTGAGGATCCAAAGACTTTCAACCTGCTATGCAGCCTTCTGCAGCCAGTAAAACAAGGCACTAAAACTGACAAAGAAATTGTGGACACAATGGCCAACCATTTTTCACCCAAACGGCTGGCGATCACAGAGAGATTTAGGTTTCACAGAAGAAACCAAGAAGGGGGTGAGTCTGTCATCATGTTTGTTGCAGCACTATGGAAATTAGCTGAACACTGTGAATTTAAAGATGCCTTAAGTGACACATTAAGGGATAGGCTTGTGTGTGAATTAAGAAATGAAGCTGCACAGAACACGGGGATTTCTTGAATTATATGTATATAGAGTGACTTTGGTATCTCGGCCGCACCTCAGACGCAGTCCTGGGACAGATGTTTTTTTTTTTGTTTTTTTGTTGTTTTTTTTTTTACACATGGGGAGTTGTTCAGAACTCCTTATACAAAGATATAAAGTGATGATAATCAAGTCAGTGGCAGTAATGCACCTGTAAGCTGGTTGTCAACCGCCAATCAAATCTAAAAGAAGAAGAAGAAGAAGCCACACAGAAGAAATTACTCACAGAAAGTGACTTAACACTTGAAAAAGCCATCAACATCAGTGCGACAATGGAGATGGCTTCAAAAGAAGCTCACCAGCTACATGCTACAGGCAGAGTACACAAACTTGACAGTGGTAAAACAAAAGCATAAGGGCCATGTTTCCGCTGTGGAAAGTTAGGACACCTCACTAATGATTGTTGGTGCAAAGAAATAGACTGTAATAACTGTGGAAAAAAAGGCCATATAGAGTGGGCATACAGAAACAACAAGAACAAAGACTTTAAGACTGGAAATAAAAATGACTGCAAAATATAAAAAGAAAAGACATGTTCCTACAGTTAAGCATACTGAGGACAGAGTGAATGATTCCTCAGAGGAAGAAGTGTCAGCTGCAGTAAATACTGTGTGGATAATGAATGTGAATTAAAGCTCAGACGGGTTTGGGGCCAGACCCACACTGGAATGGCATTCTGTAAAAATGCAGATAGACACTGGTTCAAGAGCATCACTAGAGTTGTATAATATTTACACGAAGTTTCTGAAATACCTTCCACTCCAACCCTAAGACACTGTTTTCAGAGGCTACACTGGACACAGTGTGCCCATGAAACGGATGACAGACTTGAGGGTCCAGTGCAATGGGCAAACTGCTAAGCTTCCAGTCTATGTCACCAAGAAAAACTATCCTGCTATAATGGGGCGTGTGTGGTTGAATAAAATCCGTCTTGACTGGCAGGAAATAAAGAAACTATCACACAGTTCCACTCAGCTGCAGGCCATACTGGAAAAGCAGCAGAGGTTTTTCGTGAAGAGCCAGGCAGCATGAGAAAAATTACAGTGAAGCTGCATGTCAAAGCTGATAGTAAACCAGTCTTGAAGGCAAGACCAGTGCCATATGCCATTCAACCCAAGGTGGAGGCTGACCTGGATGCCCTAGTCAAGAATGGTGTTCTGGAGCCTGCCACAACCAGCGAGAAGGCACCCCCATTGTCCAAGTGCCAAAAAAGGATGGTAGAATCCAGATCTGTGGGGACTTCAAGGTAAGATTAAACCCTGTACTAACAGCAGAGCAGTATCCTCTTCCCCGATTGACGATTTATTTGCTGGGTTAAGTGGAGGACAAAAGTTCAGTAAAATAAACCTCAACCAGGCTTACCTACAAATGGATGCAGAAGAGCAGTCACATGAAATGCTGACTATCATCACTCATAAAGGATTTTTTAGATACTGTAGATTGCCTTTTGGCATCACTTCAGCTCCAGCACTGTTTCAGCAAGCTATGGCTCAAATCCTGAGTGGATTACCAGGAGTACAGTGTTATTTGGACGACATCTCGTGTACAGGAGCAGCTGATGAGGAGCACCTGCACAACCTGGATGCAATTCTTCAGAGACTGAAGGAATATGGGTTGAGGATCCGCAAAGAGAAATGTGAGTTTTTCAGTTGTCTGTGGAATACTTGGGTCATGTGATTGACATCAAAGGACTACACACTGTGCTGTCAAAAATCACAGCTATTGCAGATGCCCCTCCACCCAAAAACGTCAGTCAGTTAAAGGCTTTCTTAGGACTGCTGAACTATTATGGACATTTCATACCCAACTTGGCACCACTACTAAAGCCACTACATAACCTACTATGCAAGGAAGAAACATGGGAGTGGACAGTGAGCTGCCAGGAGGCCTTTCATAAGGCGAAGGATGCGCTGACTGCATCAGAGGTTCTAACCCATTTTAACCCATCACTTCCAATCCAACTTGCATGTGACGAGTGGGGTAGGTGCAGTAATCTCCCACGTATTGCCAGATGGGAAGGAGAAACCGATTGCTTTCACATCAAGGACATTAAATAAGGCAGAGACTCATTATGCTCAACTAGAACGAGAGGCTCTGACCATTGTATTCGGTGTCAGGAAATTCCACCAGTACTTGTACGGAAGAAAATTCACACTCCTAACTGACCACAGACCCCTTATGACCATCCTTGAACCTTACACAGGAATACCATCTCTTGCTGCATTGTGACTACAGAGGTGGGCGTTGCTGTTAACAGGACATTCATATGATATCAAGTATCACAAAGCAGATTCTCATTGCAACACAGATGGTTTATCCAGATTACCACTTCTTGTTACAAAGCCAGACTCGAACACTGTTGACATTTTCTACTTCAGAGAGGTACAAGAAGCACTGATTTCAGCTGTGCAAGTAAAAAAAAAAGGAACCAGAAATGATCCTGTGCTGTTTACGGTCATGGACTTTATCATTTAAGGTCTGATGACACGATTTTGACATTTTTTAGTATGTTGTGCAAACCCAAAAGACATTGTCGATGATCAATATAATATTTACAACCGTACCTGCATAAACTAGTCAAAAAAACGCAGCCGCTGACTGGACTGTGGTGCCGCCCACCGAATGAAGGGCGGCACCACCATGACGTAACCGACAGAACGGATGCCGGTGTTGTTGACTGGAATGACAGCAGCTTTGTAGCTCACAGTTTCTCTGGTTTCTTGTTTTAATTTTACGGCTATGCCTTCGCGTTGTGTCGCAGGCTTAGATAAACAGCAGGCCGTGAAAGACCACATCACACGCTTCAGCTCCAGCTGTCATAAGCCTCCTCGTGCGCTTTTACGTAGGAGGAGCGCACGAGGAGGGGAAGGATTAATAGATTTACGCGCAGCTTTGACCTACTTTCTGTGATCACATGCTGGCGCTCGCCAGTCCGGCCACGTCCCCTCTATCATTATCACCAGCTGATTCAAACTCCCGCTGATCATCTTTCCCGGTGTTCTGCCATTTTACCATAGGTCATCAGAATACCATAGCCTGGGTTACTAACAGGAAATACACTTCCGCTCATCATTTCAGCATAGATAAAGCTGATGTATCTAATTTTGTTGTTGCAGTGCATCTGTTATATAGTTAGGCTGCAGTTAACTTAAAAAAATGCCATTGTACTGGCAAAAATGGCAGACAGTCCATGCCTGTGTACTGAACTAAATTTGCTATGTTTTATTAAATGTTATGTTGTCCCTTTGTCTTAATCCATTGCAGTTGTACTGTATCAAAGTCTAGTTATTTTGTAGTTTTCTGTACCCATCAGAACATCATAGCACTGTATAAACTATAGATATGCTCTTCTGACAAAGTATGGTAAACTGATAGCTATCAGTTTACCATAAGGTTATGGTATTCTGATGACCTACGGTAAAATGGCAGAACACCGGTCCTCGCCCAGGTGCTTCTCATCACACCATCACCAGCAGTGCGTGTGTACTTAGTGGCCGTTTGCCAGTCACGCACAGCTGGTCCATAGTATTGTCATCTGTGCTGTTAGTCTGCCAGTATTTTCAGCACTCTCACAACGTGTTAGTCACTCCATGTTCGCCATGGTTCTCGTGCGTCCTTGAAGCGATGTTGGCTCTGGGGCGCACCTGTGGCTAACACGTCTCCTCTCATTCGTTCTCTGGGTGATGCCGGCCCCCAAACTCCATCAGTAAGTGTGTTTGTGTTTTTTGTACGTCTTCACCTTTTTGGGAATTGCCTGTCTTTCTGTATTAAATGTGCTGTGGTGAACCCTGCACGTAAATCCTCGTTATTTCATCCTCCCTCTCCGTGCCCTGCGTAAGAGTGCATGGAGGGTCATGATGAATTGATCTACGTGCAGGATTCACCAGATAATACATAATACATAAATACATAAAGATAGTACATAATAAACCTGATGCCTGAGCCACAGAGAATACACTGCTATGATTTTATTGAAAAATCGGGTTTAAATAAATTATATTTATGAACAAATAATTTGTTGCAATATCTGCAACAAAAGCATAACACTCGGTGTTCCCCTGCCGTGTGTTTGTTGCTGCTGCTGCACCGGCCATGTGTGCTTCTCCACTGTCACTCTCTGAGTCTGACTCGCTAGGCATGATGCCCTCTTGGCACGGCTCAAACCTATACGGTCTGATGCCCCCAGATTCTTCATTGTCATCTCATTCTTCGGAACTATAATTGTCTGAAGATTGGACAACACAAGCCAATTCCAGACTACATGTGCTGCAACCATTGTCAATGTTTTCTACTGCTTCCATCCTGTGTGTACAATGGGCAGCCAAGCACTGTGTTCTGTCAATGACGTTACAACATGGCCGGAGGGTTTTCCAGCTACTGACGCAATTGGTGACGTGACGCTCATGAAAACGTCAGATATTCGCATGAAAAAAAATCCTGTTTGACTTAGAACTGCACAGACCAACCTATTTCGTCACATTGTAATATGTGTTGAAAAATTTGATGAAGTCAAAAACGTGTCATCAGACCTTTAAGGGTCACCCAGCAGGTGATGACGCAAACCTCAAGCCCTTCCTGGATAGGCGGGCAGAGCTGTCTGTCCAGTCAGGATGTTTGCTGTGGGGAAGAAGAGTGATTACTCCCCTGTCACTCCAAACAAAAGTGTTACAACAACTTCTTGCAGGACACAGTGGAATAGTGAGAATGAAGGAAATAGCAAGAAGCATTTTTTTGGTGGCCAAACATGGACAGAGAGATCAAAGAGATAGCTAAAAGCTGTTCATCTTGTCACAAGGTCCGAAACAACCCACCGCTAGCTCCTCTCCATCCTTGGGAGTTTGTTTCCGCAGGAGCCATGGCATCGTGTGCATATTGATTTTGTAGGTCCACTGGAGGACAGAATGTTTTTTGTCGCTGTTGATGCACACAGTAAATGGCCTGACGTGACCATCATGAGGTCAACCACCACAAAGAAGACCATAGAAGCACTTGGAAAAAATGTTTAGTCATTTTGGATCCCCTACACAGCTGGTCTCTGACAATGGACCTCAGCTGATTTCACAGGAAATAAGATAAGATAAGCCTTTATTAGTCCCACAACGGGGAAATTCCAGGATTGCAACAGCACAGGGATAGCAACACTCAGAGCAACAATCAGAAGGCAAGAAAAAAAAACAAGCAAGCAAGAGCAGCTAATATACATATGTACATATTACTATAAAATATATATATATACACACACACACACAGACACACAGTGCAGAGCATTGTAGCTGGATGGAATAAATATATGAATATATGAACACACAGTGCAGAGCATTGTAGCTAGATGGAATAAATATGTAAATATATAAACACCCACAGTACGGAGCATTGCAGCTAGGTGGAATAAATATGCAAGTATATAAACACACACAGTGCGGAGCAATGTAGCTAGATGGAATAATATGTAGATATATAAAAACACAGTGCGGAGCATTGTAGCTAGATGGAATAAATATACAGATATATAAATATAAACACACCCAGTGCTGAGCATTGTAGCTAGATGGAATAAATATGTAAATATATAAACACACACAGTGCAGAGCATTGTTGCTAGGTGGGATGAAACAGCATAACCGTCTATTTAGTTATCCTACATGGTATGATTATGTGCCCATACATATTCTCACCCTCCATAGCGACCGGTATGGAGGTAAATGGAGGCCTTTCTCCAGGCTAATGGAGTGCAACACATTAAGTCAGCACCATACCATCCTGCAACGAACGGCCTTGCAGAAAGATTTGCCCAAACAATGAAACAGGCGCTGAAAACATCACAAGGACAAGGAACATTGCACCAGAGATTGTACAGATTCCTACTAAATTATCGTAACAGTCCACACGCGACCACAAAGACATCCCCTGCCAACCTGATGCTTAACAGATCTACACACCACCTTTGATCTATAGAAACCTGCAGTATTAAAGTACACTGGGCAAAAACAACAAGAAAAACAAACCATGTACAGAAAACATCAGGCCAAGAACACAGTTTTCACCCCAGGAGAAGCGGTGCTTGCCAGGAGCTACAGAGGCGAACCCAAGTGGATCCCTGCAACTGTTATCGCACAGACTGGACCAGTCTCATATACAGTTCAAACTGCTGATAATGTGTGGAGAAGGCACGTGGAGCAACTCCTACAGACTGCACCACTGTCTACAGAACTGTCTCTTGGAGATCCGAAGGAAACATCTACCAACTCATCAGTTTATCCACCAACATCAGTTCAGAGCTCAACCACATTAGAGACAAATGTTCCAGCTGTGGATGTGACTGAAAAAGAGACAAAGACAACTTGTTCTGCTTCAGCTGCTGAAGCAAACTCTCCATCAGAGAACACAGACACTGATGTTCTTGCAGGCCACCAAAACCCCACCACAGAGTGCCAGCCCCCTGATCGTTTGAGTTATTAGGTTAGATTTAGGACTAACTAATCCAAGTCAACAGGCCAGAATAATCCCCCATGGGTCAGAAGGGATATGAGGTAGTCTACCCTCAATCCCAAGGTAGCATGAAAATATTAATAAAAGAATAAACAGCAAGTGTAATTGAACACAGTTTGTTGGGCAAATGAAGAGAACGGGAAATGTTTTTGATAATGTCATCAGGGTTTCCTCTGGTAACATTTCTGAGTGTCAGCCCACCTCACCAGAAAATTTACCACCACGCCAATAAGGAGATATGAATTTAAGAAAAATATATGAAGCAATGACTTTCCGCAAGCGCGCACACGAACAATGCATGTGGCCGTCATCCGTGCAGAGTTTAAAAGCGCCCCGCCCATGCGAGCTTTCCAGTCAGTCAGCAGGCAGTGTCTTGCGGCAGCAGCATCTTCAGGGAAAAGGAGTAAAAACCGGGAAGTCACACAGCAGAAACGGACTCTATTTGAAGAGAAACTTTGTGAAGAAGTCCGTTGTTTCTTTGTTGGTGAAAATCCGGGCACGTCAGCGCCTTGGCGCTACCTATTGGGCAGGAGTAAAACTACAAATGATGGTTGTGTGCATGCGTCAACCGCTTGGCCTGGGTAGATGAAAAAAGTGAGCATGTACAGCAGCGCGTGTGTGTCAGGCTTGTCCAAAGCGTACGCGGACCAAGGCGGACTAGAGGGGAAATGCAGCATGAATAAGGTTTGACTGTCCAACAGAAACATGAGTTTATTAAAGTACTTCAAATGCGAAAAAAAAAATTAGAAGAGGTATGTAAGCACTGGAGGCATTTATTATGGTTTCAACCCGCTGGAAACGGGAGCAATAACGGAAGAGTCGCTTAGCTAAGAGATGTGGTTAGAATTCAAATGCAGCCGGCTTCATATGAAGGGAAAGGCAAGGAGAACTACTGAATTGCTGAGGATATATTTCACCAGCCACTACAATATTAAGTTATGCTCCCAATTATGTACCTGGCAAGTTAAGATGACCGAAATTCACGAAGTCAATGACTTTAATCCGTCAGCAGCCTTCAGACAAACTAAATGTGCCAGCATTTGGATTTCAAAATAAGGGTTGGCGGTGAGGAGATTTCTAAAAAAAACAAAAAAAACAAACTACAAATATATAGAAATATTATAACAGAAATAACGGCATCCTTGGTCATTTAAGTTAATTTAAATCATTAAATACAATTTTATTATTTTTTTTTCTCGCCCAAAGATGCTGGGATAGGCTCCAGCCCCCCTGCGACCCGAAAGGATTAAGCGGTAGAAGATGGATGGATGGATGGATGGATGAAATGAGAGTTAAATTATTGTTCTGTTCTGACTGCCAAGTTATGGTCAAAAATATAAACTGTTATAAGGAAAAAGTAAAAAAAAAATACCAGTCTGTTTCAAATGTATTTAAAAAACAGTAATTTTATTTTAAAAAACAGACAAAAATAAGCCATAAAATAATCCACAAATTTATAATAAAGTTTCAAATGTACAAGAAAAGTCAATTTTACAAGAGGAAATTACAAATTTGAGAAAAATGGTTTCAAATTTAGATAAATTTACAGAGAAAAGTAGAAAACTATAAGAAAATTGTTGTAACTTTTGGAGAAAAACCTCAGACCTTCAAGACTGAAGTCATTACTCAAATTTTAAGTGGGTGCCCTTTGTACCCTTAACTAGAAATTTTTGGTTGTCTCCTTTAATTTACATGGCACTTGATATTTTCTAACCTGTTTGTATACCACCGTAGACAGAGAGAGAACCTGAATTAGACAGAGCTCAGAGAGGGCAAGATGAGACAGAAGAGAGGAGCCAAGGAGAGGGAAGTGTTCAGGCAGAGGGTCCAGGAGAGGTGAGAGCAGAGGAAGGAGAGAAGGATGACACCAGTAAAAAGTCCAAACACAGGACATCTGGGTGGGACCCCAAATGGCCCAACATTCAAGCCTTGGTTGTACAATACTTCAAAATATAAGTTCAGGCAGAGGCTCAGGAGGTAGAGTGGGTCATCCAATAACCGGATGGTTGGCGGTTTGAATCCCGCTCTCCTCTCCCCAGATATCCTGCTGTTGTGTCCCTGGGCAAGACACTTTACCCACCTTGCCTCCAGTGTCCATAACACTGGGTATGAATGTGTATAAATGTTCGGTGGTGGCCGGAGAGGCCGTTGGCCTGGATTGGCAGCCACGTTTCCATCAGCCTTCCCCAGGCCAGCTGTGGCTACAGTAGTAGCTTGCCACTACCATTGTCTGCCTGGAGTGACTTAATAATGTATCTGCAAAAAGCGTCTTTGAGTGTCTATGATAAAGCGCTATATAAATCTGATGCATTATTATTATTACTGTACATGCAAAGTTACTGTGCAAAATTTAAAAAAAGAAATAGTATAAAACTAACATTCATGCATATGTGTTTTCTGCCCCCCCCCCCCCGGAAAAATATGTTGCCACTGCGCCAAGGTCTTTAAGCCAGAGGAAACACTGAATGTTATGTTATAGTGAAGCTCAAATCATTTGAGGTGACAATCCCTGGTTTTCTGTTGGACATTCATTGTAAGAGTGGAGGAAATGTGTATTTTGGTCTACTATGAGATCTGTAGTGGGAGTAACCCAGTGCATGATGGGTGATCTTTAGTCGGGGAATTTGTGTGTGTGTTAGCCAAGAGCTGGAAGCCATGTTACAGCTATACCAATAAAAAGATAACGTCACGTCGGAATCCGAGATATTATTATCATTGTTATATTCAGTAACGCGAAGAGTGAAAGATATAACAAAGTGGTAACTGAATGAGAACGTGTAATGCTAGTATACAGATCATGCTCTCTTTCAACATTCATTTTGGTATCTCACTATGGGACATGCTCCCCCGCGGTGTCCCCAGAAGCCCTATAACACTATGCCAGTCTTGACTGGCAAGAAGCGTGATGTCTGCTCTTCGGAGGAGGAGCCACCTCCTCCTATAAGAGCCTGACCATGACACACGCTCTCCAGTCCAGTCTTTTCACTCTTCTCACTCCCAGAAGCTCCTCTCAGACGGTAGGACCAGCTAACGGGCTAGCTTAACTCTCCGTAAGAACAAGATAACCACTCAGTCACCGGGCGCTACCTACTGCTGTGCCTTTTTGTCTGAGCCATAGCTTGACTGTCTCCAAACAGTAGCTTTATGCAACTAGGTACAACCAGTGTGTGCTTCATTTAGCGAGCATTCTCTGTACCGGAGCATAGCCTTCTTCGCCATGGAATGAGCTAAGCTTGTTGGAGCAATTGGAGCAATAGAAATAGTTCCGCCAGAGCAGACTCAGAGCAGTTTCTATTCAAAATATTTTCTGGTTCCCAAGGAGGGAGGAGGTTTGCAACCGATATTAGACCTGTGAGTTCTGAACAGACACTTAAGACAGTTCAGACTCAGGATGCTCACACACTCGGTGCTAATACACTTCGTGTGTTACTGGGATTGGATGGTCTGCATAGATTTAAAAAATGCATATCTCTACATCCCCATTTACCCCCCTCACAGAAAATATCTCAGATTTGCCTTTCAAGGAAAGCTGTGGAGGTATCAATATGCGGTGCTCCCGTTCGATCTCTCTCAGACCCCACGAGTGTTTATAAAATGCACCGAGGCTGTGATTGCACCTCTGAGAGAAAGAGGATTGCGCTTAGCAACCTACATAGACAACTGGCTCCTGGCAGCACAGTCGCTGGAGCAGACTTGGCTGCATACTGAGCTACTTATCACACACTTGACAGGACTGGGTTTCACTATAAACCAAGAAAAGAGTGTTTTGACTCCAACGCAAAACATTACGTTTATAGGCCTATCCCTAGACTCAGTTGCCCTGAGGGCACGTCTAACAACGGAAAGGGTGGAAGCCTTTTGGGTTTGTCTGGTGCCTTTTCGCAGAGGAACTCTGTTAAAATTCAAATTATGTCTCCGGTTGCTGGGCCTCATGGCATCAGCACTGGTAGTGTTAAGATTGGGCCATCTTCACACGAGGCCTTGTCAGAGATGGATGCGTCGCTCAGGGTGGACCCGATGCGTCACGTTCACCGCAGGGTTCTAGTCACCTCAGCCTGCACCAGTGCACTGATCTCATGGAGGTGCCCGGTTTTCTTGCTAACCAGTATCACCATGGGTACGGTGTCGGTGAGAAAGGTGATTACGACAGATGCCTCTCCTCCGGGCTGGGGAGCCACACACGAAGGCAGAACAGTGAACGGCACATGGAGCCCACAAATGCAGTCAGTTCACATAAACTGTCTGGAACGCATGGTCGTTTTTCTGGCTTTAAAACAATTCCTGCCCCACCTAAAGGGTCACCATGTTTTAGTCAAAACAGAAAATACAACTGTGGTGTCATAGATCAACAGGCAGGGAGGGCTATGCTCTCCTCATCTGTACATGTTGGCACACAGACTGATTATGTGGAGCAGCATTCGGTTGGTATCCCTGAGAGCTACCCACATACCGGGTATTTTGAATCGGGGAGCCAATCTCTGATCAAGGGGCAACCCCCACTACAAGGATTGGAAACTCCACAGCGAGGTAGTAGCCCAAATATGGGAGAGATATGGCCAAGCCGTGGTCGATCTCTTTGCAGCGGCAGAGAATGCTCAGTGCCCGGTTTTATTCCCTGACAGATCAACAGGCTCCGCTGGGGTTGGACGCATTGGCGTACGAGTGGCCACGCGTTCCCCTGCACGCCTTTCCCCCATTACAGCTGAGCACTCCTACGCTCGACAGAGTGCGGGAGAGGAACTTAACTCTGATCCTGATCCTAATAGCCCCCCCGCTGGCCATGGAAAACCTGGCTAGCGAAGGTATTCCAGATGCTGTACGATCAGCCATGGGTCCTGCCTCTGCGGGGGGGATCTCCTGTCACAAGCACAGAGCGAGATTTTTCATCCTTACCCAGAGCAAATGGCCCTATGGGCCTGGCCGGTGAGAGGAGGAACCTGGCCACTAGCGGACTTTCTCCTAATGTCATCGCCACTATTCAGAATGCCAGGGCGTCCTCTACGCCTTTTGCGTATGACTGTAAATGGCGTGCATTTGAAAATTGGTGTGTAAAGGCAGAAGCGGTGGCCCTTCAGAGCCCCTTCCTGTTATTCTGACATTCCTGCAGAGGCTGTTGGATAAAAGTCTTGTCTTCTCCACAGTCAAAAGTGTATCTGGCTACCATTTCAGCATGCCACATTGGCTTTGGAAACAAAACCGCAGGACGCCACCCACTTGTTTGCCAGTTTATGAGAGGAGCACGGCGTTTACGGCCGGTCACGAGGAGTCTAACAACCCCATGGGACCTCACTATCGTGCTGGACAGTTTATCACGCCCACCTTTTGAGCCCCTCCATTAGGTGGATCTCAAGACACTCTCCTTGAAAACTGTGCTACTGTTAGCGCTAGCATCTGCCAAGCGCGTGAGTGACATCCATGCATTGTCAGTGAACCCGTCATGTATGCAGTTTTTGGCAGGGGATTCTAAGGCTGTACTCAAACCTAACCCCGCCTTTGTGCCAAAGATTTTCAGTCCCACAGTTTCCTACCACCCGATTGAATTGTCAGCCTTCTGTCATCCTCCCTTTCTGGTGAGGAGCAGGAGAGGCTAAATGCACTCTGCCCTGCCCGTGTACTACATGCATATGTGGCCAGGACAGCAGGGTTTAAGAAATCTGATCAGCTGTTTGTGTCATAGGCCACATCCAGTTTGGGAAAACCCATCACAAAGCAGCGTCTAGCGTACTGGATCGTGGAGGCGATCATCAAAGCATATGAGTGCAGAGGCCTTCAGCCCCCGCCAGGTTTGTGTGCTCATTCCATACGTGTCATGACCACTTTGTGGGCACTCTTTTGTGGCGTCTCCGTGGAAGAGGTTTGTGCAGGTGCCAGCTGGGTGTCTCCGCACACCTTCACAAAATTTTACAGGTTGGATGTTACCACACTGTCACTGTCTAGCAGTATTTTGAGTGTAGGCTCAACATCTAACATGTTGTAATATTAACGTGGTCTGAGAGTAAGCTGGTCTGGCAAGGCGGGAGCTACGACATCCCATATATACAGTTAGGCTCAAAATATTTGGACAGTGACACAAGTTTTGTTATTTTAGCTGTTTACGAAAACATATTCAGGATACAATTATATAATCAATATGGGCTTAAAGTGCAGACTCTCAGCTGTAATTTGAGAGCATTCACATCCAAATTGGAGCAAGGGTTTAGGAATTACAGCTCTTTAATATGTAGTCGCCTCTTTTTCAAGGGACCAAAAGTAGTTGGACAATTGACTCAGAAGGCTGCAAAAAAAATAACAAGGCTGCATGGGCTCTTTCCTCGTTAACCTGTCATCAATTAAGCAGTTAAAAGGTTTGGAGTTGATTCCAGGTGTGGCGTTTGCATTTGGAAGCTGTTGCTGTGAACACACAACATGCGGTCAAAGGGGCTCTCAATGGAGGAGAAACAGACCATCCTGAGGCTGAAAAAAAAAAAAGAAGAAATCCATCAGAGAGATAGCAGAAATGTTAGGAGTGGCCAAATCAACAGTTTGGTACATTCTGAGAAAAAAAAGAGTGCACTGGTGAGCTTGGGAACTCAAAAAGGCCTGGATGTCCACGGAAGACAACAGTGGTGGATGATCGCAGAATCCTTTCCATGGTGAAGAACAACCCCTTCACAACATCCACTCAAGTGAAGAACACTCTCCAGAAGTCTACCATAAAGAGAAGACTTCAAGAGAGTAAATACAAAGGATTCACCACAAGGTGCAAACCATTAATCAGCCTCAAAAATAGAAAGGCCAGAATTGACTTTGCCAAAAAAACACCTGAGGAAGCCAGCCCAGTTCTGGAACAGCATTCTTTGGACAGATGAGACTAAGATCAACCTGTACCAGAATGATGGGAAGAAGAAAGTTTGGAGAAGAATTGGAACAGCTCATGATCCAAAGCACACCACATCTTCTGTAAAACATGGTGGAGGCAGTGTGATGGCATGGGCATGCATGGCTTCCAGTGGCACTGGGTCACTTGTGTTGATTGATGATGTGACAAAAGACAGAAGCAGCCGGATGAATTCTGAAGTGTATAGGGATATACTTTCTGCTCAGATTCAGCCAAATGCAGCAAAGTTGATTGGACGGCGCTTCACAGTACAGATGGACAATGATCCAAAACATACTGCAAAAGCAACCCAGTAGTTTTTTAAAGCAAAGAAGTGGAATATTCTGCAACGGCCGAGTCAATCACCAGATCTCAACCCAATCGAGCATGCATTTCACTTGCTCAAGACAAAACTTAAGGCAGAAAGACCCACAAACAAGCAACAACTGAAGACAGCTGCAGTAAAGGCCTGGCAAAGCATCACAGAGGAAACCCAGCGTTTGGTGATGTCCATGGGTTCCAGACTTCAGGCAGTCATTGCCCGCAAAGGATTCTCAACAAAATATTGAAAAGTAACATTTTACTTAGGGTTATGTTTATTTGTCCAATTACTTTTGAGCCCCTGAAACGAGGAGCGTTTGTATAAAAATAGCTACAATTCCTACATGTTTAATCATATATTTTTGTTCAACGCCTTGAATTAAACCTTAAAGTCTGCACTTCAATTCTGTTGTAGTTGTTTCATTTCAAATCCAATGTGGTGGCATGCAGAGCCCAAATCATGAAGATTGTGTCACTGTCCAAATATTTCTGGGCCTAACTGTAGATACCGAAATGAATGTTGAAAGAAAATGACAGGTTAAGGGAGTAACCAGGTTCTCTGAAACAAGATTGAGGTATCTCACCAGACCCCCCTCCTTGCCAGGAGCGAGGGAGAAGTGAGCTTACAAAGACTGGGGAGTGTGCATCACGGTCAGGCTCTTATAGGAGGAGGTGGCTCCTCCTCCGAAGAGTACATGTCATGCTTCTTGCCAGTCAAGACTGGCGTAGTGTCATAGAGCTTCTGGGGACACCACCGGGGAGCGTGTCGCATAATGAGTTACCCCACTCATGTTTCAGAGAACCTGGTTAATCCTTTAACCTGTCATTTCATGCTGCTGAATTTTTGAGTTTGGCATCCTAACATGGAGACAGTTTCTTACCGTGTTGTAGTGGCCGACATAGACAGAGTTTCCCAGGCCGAACACTGCATAGTGGAGGTCCTTCAGGTATGTTTTGCCATATCTGAAGTCGGTGGACGCCTCTTCCAGCCACTTGCAGAACCACTTGGCATTCTCTGTGGGCTGTCCGTCGGTGTAGGTGGCCACGAGAAACACGCACACAGATTTACTAACACACTGAAAGAAAAACAAAAAACAAAGGATCATAAAAACAACAAGAGAACAACATTGCTGAGTAATTTTCATAGAAATGTTGATCACTGGTTATTAAATACAATCAAGAAAAAAGTAAAATGTAGCATCTATATGAATGGTGCATATTTACAAGAAAAAAGTCGCAAATTTGCAAACAGAAAAAGTCACAAATTTATAAAAGTTGAAAATTTACAATGAAAAAAGCAGAACATTTCAGGAGAATTTTTTTTGCAAATTTACAAGAAAAAGCTGGAAATTTACAAGAAAAAAGTTGCAAGTTTACAAGAAAGTTGCAAATTTACAAGAAAAAATGTTGACAATTTAAGAGGAAAACTAACAAAGTTGCTAGCTCAAGTAGGTTCATTTTGTCTTCCTTTAATTATTTACCTTTTGTTCTTATTAAAGACAAAAATAGAAAGGAGATGTTTTTACCTTCTTTACATGTTTCGACTGTTCACTGCAGCCTTTGTCAGAAGTGTCTGCTGATTGCTGCGAGGTGTCATTTTATCAGCTGAAGAATGACGGATACACCGATATCCATGCTAAACCCCGCTGACAGCATCTCAGTACGTGTGGGCGCCATCTTTGTGAAAGTCAGCTGATAAAATGACACCTCGCAGCAATCAGCTGACACTTCTGACGAAGGCTGCAGTGAACAGTCGAAACATGTAAAGAAGGTAAAAACATCTTTCTATTTTTATCTTTAATAAGAACAAAAGGTAACTAACAAAGTTGCTATTTTACAAGAAAAAAGTTGCAAATTTATGAGAAAACCAGACCCTCAATGATGGAGTAGCTCATTCCGATCTGACAAAATTACCCAGAGTACTCAGATCTCCTGACTATTGACCTTGACCTTAAGCACAGCCTAGACACAGATCCATCTAGGATATGTTTGAAGTCAATGGCAATGACCTAGGGAAATCAGCATTTTTGTGAAATCATAAAGGCCCAGATCTTCTGACCTTTGACCCTGAGCACAACTTGGATGCAGACCCACCTGAGGATAATTGTGACTGTTTGGTGAGCCCTGGGGCAAAAGCCTCGGAGGACTGGGGACCCCGTGAAATGTGGACGGACAGACAGACAGATGATGAATGCTATGTTATTGCATAAGCTCCTTTCAGCTTCGCCGGAATGAGCCAAGAGGAAAAAGGAAAAAAAATAAATAAATCACAAATTTATGAGAAAAAAGTTGCAAATTTAAATGATAAATAAGAGAAAAAATTACCACCTTGCAAGCAAACGTTATCAATTTACTAGGAAAAAAAACCCAGAAGTGCATGAGAAAAAAAGTCAAATTGTGATGAAAAAGTTAAAAAAAATTATTAGAGCAGAAGAAGAAGCATGTTTACCCTAAGATGGCATTGGATTCTGCATCTGCAAAGACTCAAAATTTCTTGAAGCAAATGTCCACAGAAACATTTTCTTTAAACTCTTTGTATATAATGAAACAAAGCCAGGTACCATGTGCAATTTAACAGGAGACAGCAGGAAGTTGCAGAAGGGGAGCAGCGTCCTTCTAGCTGCTCATCCATTAAGGATCTGATGCTGAGAAATTAACCCTCGAGGACACGTTAGATGCCAGACTGGGAAAATGTGCAAACAGTGCTGGTGAAAACTACTAAGAGGGAGTGATGTTTTCTGTTGCCTACTGTTTCATCCAGCAGCCAGTTCACTTAAAGTCTGCACTGTTTGGACTGGAGTTCATGTGTGATCAGCTGCAGACCATCAGGGCAACCTGTCCTCAAGTTACATTGAATCTTTAGATAACAGGGATTGGGAGAAACTCAGCAATCAGTCCATTTTCTCATGTTCAAATAGTTAAACAACAGCATTCTGAGGCGAGTGCAATATCCTCCGCCTCCTTTTTCTTTGAAGATCCCAATACTCGCTGACAGAGAGCAGCTTTCAGGGTGAACCTGTGTACCAAGTTTGGTGACCCTAACTTTACTTGTTGTACAGTAATAAGGCATAGAGAAAGTTAACCTTGACCTTTTGACCCCAAACCCATAGTCAGAGGTCTGGATCCCAAGGTGAACCTGTGCACCAGGTTTGGTGGCCCTAGCTTTACTAGTTTTATAGTAATAGTAAATTTAGCATTTACCATTGTGCAAATGGAATGTTAACTATGACCTCTGGACCCCAAACTAGGGCTGTGCGATAGAACAGCATCTATCAGTGTTGATCAGTGTTGTTCTACTTGTCACCGCTCCGCCTCTCCCCCGCAGTGCGCCAGGTGTGTGCAGTAGTCGGTTCCAGTGGTTAGCACAGCAGCTAACTACAAGCTAAAGTTTTGGACATACAGCCGCTACTTCTGTTTGCCAGGGATGTGGGACTTTTTCCCACCGTGCTGCGTCAGAGAGGATAGTCCTCTAGCCTCGTTATAATAAGAGGTAAGTAACGTTAACACCATGTCTAACTATAAAACGGCAAATGCTATATGATGCTAAGTTGTGCTAACTGGAAATGTTATAGTGTATCAGACCATTGTTTCTTTGGTTTAAATTACTGCCAAATTTCTTAATTTTTGTCTGAAAAAATATTACTAAAGCTGCAAAAGTGCGTGACAGTGACCACATACACACTAAATGAATAATAAGGAGGAACAAACTGGCTCTTCCTGTAACTTGATTTCCAATAATTTTTAATTAGTCAAGTAGCGATAATGAATAAAGTTGAAGTCGTCTCAAATTTCACATTAAAAAAAGAATTTTATAGCAAGACTGCAAAATTAAGAGGGAAAAAAAAGGTGCATAAAATTAATGACAGATGCATTTGTATAA
Organism: Pholidichthys leucotaenia; assembly: GCA_020510985.1. Taxonomy (NCBI): domain Eukaryota; kingdom Metazoa; phylum Chordata; class Actinopteri; order Cichliformes; family Pholidichthyidae; genus Pholidichthys; species Pholidichthys leucotaenia. Next base: position 282,990,332 of record CM035847.1, on the reverse strand, counting down.
TTGATTTTTTTCACTGTTATTTAAAATGTAGAAGAGATGGTCCTTTCTATTGGTTATTATATACATATAAACTGTAGAATTTACAGGAAATGTATATCCTGATATATATCGTTATCGTCAAACAAGACGGCTACGGTCACACTGCAGGTTTTAATGCTCAATTCCGATTTTTTTGCACAAATGTGACCCATATCTGATTTTTTTAATGACAGTCTGAACAGCACAGATCTGATTTTTTTCACACCAGACCCAGGCCACTTCTATATGTGGTCCTAATTCAGATACGTATCTGATATTTTCCAAAGCAACCTCAGTCTGAATGGTCATGTCACATTTCATCCGACTTTTTCCTCACTGAAGTGAGACAGACGCTACAATTCTGCAGTGGAGGATGCAGCCAGCATGGCAGACACAACTGATTTGTGCTCTCTTTTGAATCAATCTTCTTCCCTTTATCACTGGATCGTAATTTTGTCGGCTCCGGCTGCACAACAACTTAATTTTTTTATTTTTTTTTTTGGGGGGGGGGGGGGTGGCTGAAACTGTCAGACAAGCAGGCGCACAGTAATGGCACATTAAAAAAAAAAGTAACAGCACATTTACTGGATGCTGCAAATTCCTTTTTTTCCTGTAAACAGCACACCACGAGTCCCGGCCACTGTAATATCTAAAATATAAAGTTAATACCAACATGACTGTGGAGCGGAATGGCCAGATAGGGGGATACGAAAACACAGTCCAGGAGGGGGGAGTCTGTGGTGGCTTCTCCTTCCTGTGCAGGACCGGTGTTACGCCACTGGTACTAGCTGTGCTGTTTATTAGGGCGCGAGCCCTATTGTAACCACTAGGATTATTTATTATTAACCTTATTTATACAGGTAATCCCATTGAGACACGGGGTCTCATATTAAAGAGAGCTGTTTAATCAATCAGTTCTGTTAAAGCAGAGCTGATCACAGCGGTCATCTGGCCTGTAGCGGAATGAAGCTGCTCTCATTTATTTTGTGCATAATCCTTTCTGAATGATTTTAATATTTTGTTCTGCTGCGCTGCATCAAGGTGAAGAAGTTCTGCCCCCCTCAATTGTTCAGGGCTTATATTTACTTCCGTAAACAACACTGTGTCTGACGTTACGTTTCCTTCTGCACATGTGAGTCACTTCATAGCTGTAGACTGTTCACACTGGAGTCTGATGGGGGTCGCATTTAAATTATAATGTGAAAGCCCACACAAAAAAATCAGATCTCGGCAAAAAATCGGAATTGAGCATTAAGACCTGCAGTGTGAACGCAGCCGATTACTTATATCGTGGTATGAAATTTTGGTCATATTGCACAGCCCTACCCGAAACCGGAGGTCAGGATCCCAAGGTGAACCTGTGTACCAGGTTTGGTGGCCCTAGCTTTACTTGTTTTATAGTAATAATAAATTTAGCATTTACCATTTACCATAGTGCAAATGGAAGGTTAACTTTGACCTTTGGGCCCCAAACCCAGTCAGGTCAGGGTGTATGCCATCCAAGATGCATCTTAGATACAACCACTGTAATGATTTGAAAAGCCTACATCATTTCTTTCAGTAGCCATTGCATTTGGAAGATTTAGGGAAAACCTGACTACTGACCTTTGACCTCAAGCTCATCTGATCAGAGTCAGATTGCAATATGCGCATCATCAGTGTATGTCAAACCATGGTACCACGTTGCAAAACAACTGGGACAAAACTGTAGGAGTTGATTTCACAAAAGTGGGACAGACTGACCCATAACATAATCCCCCCCGTCGGTCTTCGCCCAAAGGGCTCTTCCCCCCCTTTGGGCTTCGACCAGCAGGGAATAATAAAAAATGACTTCTTCCTCCCTGGCGGTGGGCCGCTATGTCAGTACTGAGAGAATGAGCTGCATTGAGGGAGTGATGGGGATTTTCTCCAACTGAGAACTGCTGCTGCCCTGTTGAATAAAAGTGATCTCCTGTTCACTGCCATGTAGCAGGCAACCGATGTCCTGTTCATGGGTAAATGCAGCACAAAGGCTGTTAATCAAAAGAAAACAGTGATGAAAACGATCCATCCTGCTGCAGCTCAGCAGGATTAAAGCTGGAGCACATCCGTCGTCTGAAGAACCAAATCGGAGAAAAGCCGAGTTGGCGATGACAGAATGTGAGGCTTACTGTGCTGTTTGCTGTCAACCTTCTGGAATAAAACAATTCTGATTTATTTTACTTTGATGGTTTCCGCTCTCACTAAGCTGTGCCTGTAAAAACCCACACAGGCAGGCCTAATGAGCTCACACTTTAATTAACGCTGCAGAGCAGCTTCTTAACATTTAGTAAACAGCATCCTTTATCATCTTTTCTGATTCTGTGATTAGTGATTTAAATGTCCCCCAAAAAATCACCGAAGCTTCACAGTTCTTTATACATATTCCCTGATCCTTAAAAAAGAAAGAAAAAAATCATCTTCTCATTGGCCGTACCTCATCAGCGAGCTGGTCCTCGGGGTCATACTCCTTCATGTCGATGATGTCAGCTGGGACACCCAAAGACTTCACCGCCTCTGACAGCTCGTTAGCAAAGCCCTGCACAAACATTTTACAGAAATATTAATACTGGAAATGTGTCAAAAACAGGATGAGCTGACTTGAATTTCACATAGAGCTTTACATCCTACTGACCACTGAAAACACTGTTTAACAATCGGACGGATAGCAACTTTATTCTATGCAGCGCAGCTGTTTTTTTGTTTAAGAAAACGACACCTGCAGCCAGTGTAGACCAGCTCATTATGCCACTAACGCTGTGACGGGACTGTGGGAGGAAACCCACTTAGATAGAAGGAGGACATGCAAACGCCACACAGAGACGACCATGACGAGATTCAAACTAGGGTCGCACAGTTGGAAAAAAAAAAAAATGTGCAGCTGCGATAATGACCCAGATATTGCGATGTGCGATGCACTGTCGTCTTCTTCTTCCTCTTTTGGCTGCTCCCTTTAGGAGTCGTCATCATTTGCCTCCATCTCACCCCAACCCTTGCATCACACCACAACCAGCTCCTGTCCACGTCCTCCTCCACTACACTCAAACGTTAAGTTGCATTTAAAAAAAACACACAACAAAATGTAAGTTTGTACAACACTGTTTGCCAAACCACATTTATAATATTTAAACTGAAATTGCAGCATCTTGTGTGATTATATACTTGCAGAGATTGACAATCTGATTACAGCTACAGTCTGAGTAATTGTGCAGCCCTAATTCAGATTAAATCTCCAACTATTTAGAGATGCGAGTCCTGCCCCTAACTTCAGAAAAAGTACGCTGTGTGAGAGTCACTGGCAAGAGGGAAATTATTTTTGATTCCAATCAAATTTTGCCATGAATTACACATATGATGCTTGTCAATTCTGAGATTACGTCTCCCATCTGGTCTGGGAACGCCTTGGTGTCCTCTCTGAAGAGCTGGAGCAGGGGGCTGGGGAGAGGCAGGTCTGGGCTTCTCTGCTTGGAAAAGCGGTAGAAGATGGATGGATGGATGTTTGTCAATTCTACAGACAATTTTCCAAGTAAATAAAGCTGTAGATATTGCTTGAATCCACCCAGCCTCTTACACCTCTTTGGACAGCAAGATCACTTTTCCAACCATCGTTATCAGGATTTATTTGTGCAGGAAGAATTATTTTAAAATGTGGCAACATGTGATGAACTCTGAACATGCAGAATCCACCCCCCACTTCCTGGCAATAAAATAAATAAATAAATAAAATCTACAGTAGATATTTTCTTGTCTTGTTTTTGTTAAAATATTGATTTATGTAAGAAAAAAATCAAAATTAAGAATCAGATTTATATTGGATAGACTGTATATTCACTCTGTGGCTCGCCACCTGATCATGGTGGGGGGGTCTGAGTGCCCAAATGATCCCAGGAGCTATGTTGTGGGGGGCAACTTACCCCTGGCAGGGTCTCTCAAGGCAAACTGGTCCTGGGTGAAGGGTCAGAAAGCCCCTTTTCCACTCGTACCTACTCAGCCCGACTCGCCTCGACTCTACTCGGTTTGTAGGGTTTTGGGACCTACTTCAGTGTGGTTCCAACCGTGCTGAGTCGAGCTGATCATGTGACATCAACAGATTGCAGGCCACTGATTGGCCAGGCCATAACACCACTGGAGGAGAGCAACGTCTTCACAAGAGTCATAACCGCCATTTGTAAATTCGTCCGTGAGCTTTTATTGTTTCTGTGATAATCAACGAAATAAATGGCTACACACAAATCAACACCGCCACAAAACACTCACCATCTTCCCCGTGAGCAGCCATCAGCTCAGAAACCACCTGGTATTTCATTTCGGGTCGCTCCGCTGTCGACAGGGCTGAAAAGTGCATATAGTGGTCAAATATAACCAAATGTGGTTATTTTTCAACAGTCTCCCCGTCGGTGCGCACAGTTCTTCCATCGGTGTTGCAGCACTTGGATCCCATCCATCTTCTTCCACTTAATCCTTTTCGGGTCGCGGGGGGCTGGAGCCTATCCCAGCATCTCTGGGCGAGAGGCAGGTCCACCCTGGACAGATCGCCAGTCCATCGCAGGGCCAACACAGAGAGACAGACAACCATTCACTCTCACAGTCATATCTAAGGACAATTTAGAATGCGATTGAAAAATAAACTACATTTGGTCAAATTTGACCACTATGAACTTTTCAGCCCAGTCGATGGCGGAGCGAGCCGAAAAGAAGTTCCAGGAGGTCTCCAAGCTGATGGCTGCTCACAGGGCAGATGGCGAGCATTTTGTCATTTTAAAGGCCAAATGTCACGTAACAGGGTACTTTAAATATCTTGAAACTAGATATAAAAGGGAACCGATCCGTTCGGGTCTTGGTGCAGATGCTTCAGTAACAACGGCATATTCGTTAATTTAAAACTGCCGCGCTTGGCCTGACACGGCCCCTGGAATCGCCTGGGGAAGAAGGCGGAAGTGACGAAATCGATTGCACCCTAGTTTGATGCTTGGGGTATTTCAATTGATTGTTTATATGGAGACTGGAAGGTTGAAGTGAGCAACAAGAAAGAAAAAATTGGATATTTCACCCATACCTTAAAACGGGACTATCAGGGACAGCTGGGTAATAAGGGACACTTCTCTGGGAAATGTTTTCTTACCTGTCAAGTGAGACGTTTTCGCCGTACTTCAACACCGTAAAAAGCGGCTATAAGCAACGGCGGAGCAACAAGGCACACCTCTCTGGGATCTGTCTGTTCCGCAACCACTGCACAGCTCAATGTGTTAAACCATTGTCCTAATGACTTCTCATGGTAGTGAGAATAGCTCCCGCTGAGCGATCAGCCCGCCCCAGCTGTGAGTGATCACACACAGCTCCTCAAGACACTCAGTTTTTTTTCCAGTATATTTTTTCTTTTGGGCGTACAGAAATGGCAATACGCCCGTTTTTGCTAAAATTGCATTTTCCCCGTATTTTCCTTAAAATATTTGACAATAACAACACGAACTACATTTAAAACATTTCCCAGAAAAGTGTCCCAAACCACTCTGCCGTCCCCCACAGCCGCGCTTGGCACCAAAATACGGCGAAAACGTCTCCCTTGACAGGTATGCGCCTCCATTTTCATATTGATCTGGTCAATTTCTTGACAGCAGCGGCTCTCCTCCACTGTAATAATAATGGCTTCCGAAAAATCAATATTTATGGGGCGCCCTCGACAGACCCCCTCCGGCTTCGCAATTCTGGAGGCGATTAATGTCCAGTTCAATGACATTTTCCACTGGTTCTGCTCTCTGGTCATCGTTGGAACTGTTGTCATCAGACAAAGCATCTGATTCCGTCTCGGACGGCTCGAACCGGTAAGGTTCTATGCCTCTGTCACTGTCTGAACCACTGACAAAAAAAAAAAAAGACAAAACTAAACTAATTTGTTCACAATCGCTGTCACTTTCCGTCATGATTGTCCAATGTTGATAAGTGTGAATGTGGATAGGCAGGGCAGCCAGGGTACAACTGGTGATGTCAAAAACATGGGCGTGGTCTGGACTGGCTGTCACAAGCCAGCAAGCAAGGTGGGGCCTTCACCTGGTGTATTTTGTGCAATTATGTAAATACAGGTGGGTGATATGGTCTCCGGTATGAATATTTGGTTTAAGCTATGTGTATTTTATCTAAATTCGTTGTCATTTAGAAAAAAAAATTACGTGACATTTGGCCTTTAAGCATCTTTTACGTTATTTATCCTATTGATGGCCAGCTCGCTTGAACAAACAAGGATATCACCATCGTCTCCTCTATGCAGACAACAAGCTAGCTAGTTAGCTACCTAGCTAGCCATCAACGCCAACTCTGTACTTTGCTTGTATTTTGCGCTTGCTGTAATAATTAGTATAATAAATTAGCATTAGTAATAAGTATTTGCTTCTGACAGCAAAACGTGAGCATGTCAACAACATAACGGGCCGCCTGCCTGTAATGAACCCGCCCACCTCGAGGTGGTACTCAGGTGTAATGGAAAATGACCTGAACGGTGTCGGGCCGAGTAGAGTTGAGACGAGTCAGGCTGAGTAGGTGCTCGTGGAAAAGGGCCATAAGAAAGGGCCAGCGGATCTCCATGAAAAACATCACATCAAGGACCCAGCGTACCCAAAGGAGCCACCACCTGTGAGAGGGATCATGGGGATCCTGGTGCCAGACTGGCGCCCCTGCGACCTGGATCCCCAGATAAGCGGTGAAAGATGGATGGATGGATGGAATGGCCATTAGATCATTTATTTTTCTTAACTTCTTTGCTGTGAAGCGACTGTGTACCGTTTTCTTGAGTTACACAGATGGATGGAAATGTGTTTTCTTTAAAAGAAAAAACTAATCAAAACTTAAGTTTAAAAAAAACAAACAATTTTACCTTTGCTGTTCCAGTTTGTGATCCGTAGAAAATGTTCACTCTGGACACATGAACCTCAGTGTTTTTGTCTCTGGGCTCTTTGCTCTTTGCAGATTTGTGGACCAACAATCCAGCAGCTCTAGGTTGACTCTTCTAAAAGCACATTTAACAAAAATGAAACACGTTTGGACTTGCAGGTGAAAGTTCCTTTAAAGACATGCACGAAAGCCTTTAAAAAGCTCACCCTCTTCACTAAGAACCAGACTCCAAAGATGAGAGCAGCAGCTGAATACAGACAGAGGCGATGGTGCCAAATCCACAGGAAGTAGTTCTCAGTGGGGCTGGAGCCATTCTCTGACACTGCAGATAACAACACAAATACGTCAGCTTTCTCTAGAGAGCAGGGACTATATCAACAGAAGCGGATATTTTTCCGAAATCGGACCCACGCAATGAGGCGATTAAAAGCTAACTAAAGTTACTTGAAAATGTGGTTGCTAGGCTAGCTTGTGATGCTACAAACTTTAGCTACAAAACGTAAAATAAAGAACTCTTTCAGCCCCTCAAATACAATAAAAAAGCACACCTCTAGTATCCGATGAAGACATGCAACTTGTGAAAAGCAAAATAATTACAACGAACCGAAACATCGCTGCCAATAAGTTTTTTTTAGCATTTGCATGAAACTACACAGTTCAGAACCCGATGCGCCACCATGTTTGGCCGAAAAGGATGCTGGGAAGTGGTGTTCTTTACATGAACGTTGGCATTAGCTGTTTGACTTTTCAATTTAAATATTGGTACGGTGGGGGGGGGGGGGGTGAACGATTTCTTCTTCGATCTATAAGCTACAATGCTCACAAAGTGAACGTATGTTCAGTAGATCTAATTTTGAGTTTTAATTTAAAAATCTAAATCGGAAGTGTTGTGTGTTACGTTTGTCTTGATATCAGTAGCGGTTACCTGCTACGATAATTTGGCTTGTTTCTAACAAATCAGACTAAAACACAGCATTTCTAATAATTAGTAGACATTACGTTATACATTACTGCATACTCTTAGCCTTGACAATGTAGTTTTTTGTATTTTATTTTATTTATTTTTGAAGCACAGACGCCACAGTATGTTTATTCACTGCCCTCTTGTGGTCATGATAGAAACTACAAAATTGATTTGTAAACTGCCGTTTGGTGATTGCCGACTTCGCGTAGCCCTAGTCTGTAACTGCAACCCAAAAAGTAACAAAAAAGGTTAAAATTGGCCTTTAATGGCTAATAATAATAATAATAATAATAATAATAATAATTCTTTTAGATTTGACTGGCAGATGGCAACCAGCTTACAGGTGCATTACCACCACGTCCTTCACTCCATATCATCACTTCTTCTTCTTTCAGATTTGATTGGTGGTTGGCAACCAGCTTACAGGTGCATTACTGCCACTGACTTGATCATCATCACTCTATATCTTTGTATAAGGAATTCAGAACAACTCCACATGCACAAAATAATGTGACGTTTGCAGGGTTCACACAAAGACAATGGAGCAGATGGCTGTGATCAACCTGATTTATTTTTCACACACACACTCTGGGCACAGGCAGGAGGGGAGGTCATTCTCCCAGACCTCTGTTTACATCACGGTTACACACACATAACGTTTTCATCTGGCAAAGCATGCTGGGAAATTCACTTAACATGGCCCCAACGTTACAATAATAATCCGTCCTTGGACTGTGTCTGAGGTGCAGCCATCCGGTAGGATCGCCTACTCCGTCCTGCTTAAGTATAATCCCTCTATATATAATTCAAGAAATCTCTGTGACAATGTCATGATGTCAAGATGTCTCGCTCATATTGGGTTACACTAGGGGCGCCACACGAGTCGGCTGCCTTTTGCAACAGCGGCTCGATTCCGAGTCTTTTTCCCTTCCTCTCTCTTTTGATCCGTCTTTTTTTTTCACCCCACTTATATCACGGACACACAGATCGTCCTAAATGTCTCCTGAGCCGGTGGACGGAGCCACTGTCTATAGCAGGATACGATACAGCAGAGAACAGCTGCTAGCATTCAACCGCCACCCGGTCCCATTGGAAAAACTCGACATACCGAGAGAACTGAGGCGAAAACGCCGCGGCTGCCGGGCTGGAGTAAGGCGGAGGACAAAAAATATAAGGTACAGACCCTCCCTTCCATCTGTTGTCATGGGAAATGTACGGTCGATACTGGGAAAGTTAGATGAGCTAGCGGCTATCTCCCGTTATGATAGCACATACCGGGAGTGCTCTCTCCTTTTGTTTACTGAGACGTGGCTAACTGAACTAGCAGCAGATGCTAACATTGAGCTGGAGGGTTTTCACATGATACGAGCTGACCGAACACCAGACAGTGGCAAGGCTAGGGGCGGTGGAGTGATCATGTATGTTAACAACAACTGGTGCAGACCGGGACATATCACTGTTAAACAACGACACTGCAGCAAAGACATTGAGTTGCTAGCTGTTAGCATGAGGCCTACATATCTCCCGAGAGAACACTCACACGTGATCTGCATTGTTGTTTATGCAAATCCGACGGCGAACGCTGGGACAGCACGTGACGTCATCCATTCAGTAACCAGCAGGCTGCAGACAGAACACCCAGATGCTCTTCTCCTCATCTCAGGCGATTTCAACCATGTTTCACTGTCTCCCATTCTACCCACGTTCACCCAGTATGTCACATGCCACACTAGAGACAATAAAACACTGGATTTATTCTACGCAAACACTAAGGAGGCGTACACCTCATCACAACTACCCCCACTCGGGAGATCGGATCACAACTTGGTTCATCTCCGGCCGGTGTACAAACCCCTAGTGCACAGACAACCTCCGGCCATGCACACTGTGGAGTTATGGTCTGAGGAGACAATGGACACCCTAAAGGGCTGTTTTGAAGCCACCGCCTGGAAGCAGCTCTGCGATCCACATGGTGAGGACATCGATGGCCTCATTCACACCTTCACGGGCTACCTCAGCTTCTGTGTGGACAAATCCGTTCCCACCAAGACCATACGGCGTCACTCAAACAACAAACCCTGGATCAACCCTGAGATTAAAACACTTCTGAGAGAGAAGAAGAGGATCTTCAGGTCAGGGAACAGGGAGATGCTGAAGTCCGTACAGAGGGAGCTGAGGAGAAAGATCAGAGAAGGCAAGGACAGCTTCAGGAAGAAGATGGAGGACAAGCTGCAACAGAGCGACATCAGCGGGGTCTGGAGAAACCTCAAAACCATCTCGGGGCTCCAGAATACCTCCCCCCAGGCCACAGGGGGCAGGGAGTGGGCGAACAACCTGAATCTGTTTTTCAATAGATTTGACCAACCGCCCTCCCCCCTGACTGCACAACAACCACTGCTGCCTCTAAAGAAATCAAGTCCTGCTGCCCACTCCCCACTCTACCAACACCCCCCCACTCCCAACACACAGCCCCCCATCCTGACCCTGACCAGGACCCAGGTGAGGACGGAGCTGAGGAAGATCAAGGCGAGGAAGGCGCCGGGACCGGACGGCATCAGCGCAAAGCTCCTCAAGTCCTGTGCAGACCAGCTGTGTGGGATTGTGACGTATATCTTCAACATGAGCCTGAAACTGGGGAGGGTACCACAGCTGTGGAAAACATCTTGTGTGGTACCTGTACCAAAAACTTCCCACCCCAAAGACCTGAACAGCTACAGACCGGTGGCCTTGACGTCCCACTTGATGAAGACCCTGGAGAGACTGCTCCTTGCTCACCTCCGCCCCCTGGTGGAACCAGCGATGGATCCACTCCAGTTCGCCTACCAGCATGGCATTGGGGTGGAGGATGCGGTGATCTTCCTCCTTCACCGTTCTCTGTCCCACCTGGAGAAGCCCGGGAATATGGTGAGGATCATGTTCTTTGACTTCTCCAGTGCTTTCAACACCATCCAACCGATGATCCTGAAGGACAAGCTGCTGCGCGCAGGGGTGGACCAGCACCTGTCATCATGGATCCTGGACTACCTCACGAACCGGCCTCAGTTTGTGAGAACCCGGGACTGTGTGTCCGACACGATCATCAGTAGCACGGGGGCCCCCCAGGGAACGGTGCTGGCTCCCTTCCTGTTCACTCTTTATACTGCGGACTTCTCACACAACACAACACACTGCCATCTACAGAAGTTCTCTGATGACTCTGCGATCGTTGGCCTCATCTCCAATGGAGATGAAGCTGAGTACAGAGGGCTTATCCAGGACTTCGTGGACTGGTGCCATCGGAACTGCCTCCAGATCAACGCGAGGAAAACTAAGGAGCTGGTGGTGGACTGCCGCAGGCATGGGCAGCCCCTCACAGTACCAGTAAATATACAGGGAACAGACATCGAGATGGTGACATCCTATAAGTACCTGGGTATTCATCTGAACAATAAACTAGACTGGTCACACAATACTGATGCACTCTACAAGAAGGGACAGCGCAGGCTGTTCCTGCTGAGGAGACTCAGGTCTTTTGGTGTACAAGGGGCGCTGCTGAAGTCATTCTATGACACGGTGGTGGCATCAGCCATCACTTTTGGAGTGGTCTGCTGGGGCAGTGGCATTACTGCAGCCGATAGGAAGAGACTGAACAAACTGATTAAGAAAGCTAGCTCTGTCCTGGGGCAGCGCCTTGATCCGATGGAGGAGATAGGAGAGAGAAGGACGGTGGCTAAACTGTCATCTCTGCTGGAGTCCGAGTTCCACCCTATGCAGGACATACTGAATGCACTGAGGAGCTCATTTAGCAGCAGACTACATCATCCCAGGTGCACAACCGAGAGGTTTCGTAGGTCCTTCCTACCAACGGCTGTCAGACTGTACAACCTAAGCAGGGCTGCTCGCAGAGATAGCAAAAAAGACGTAACAAACTAATAGTTTTTTGAATGCAGAAGATGCAATAGACTTACACAGTGGTCCTCTCCGGCATACAACTAGGAGCATGCCGGTCGCTATGGAGGGTGAGAGTGTGTATGGGCACATAATCATACCATGCAGGATAGCTGGGTAGACGGTTATGCTGTTTCATTCCATCTAGCGGCAATGCTCTGCACTGTGTGTGTTTATATATTTGCATATTTGTTCCGTCTAGCTGCAATGCTCCGTACTGTGGGTGTTTATATATTTATATATCTACATGTTATTCCATCTAGCTACATTGCTCCGCACTGTGTGTGTTTATATACTTGCATATTTATTCCACCTAGCTGCAATGCTCCGTACTGTGGGTGTTTATATATTTACATATTTATTCCATCTAGCTACAATGCTCTGCACTGTGTGTTCATATATTCATATATTTATTCCATCCAGCTACAATGCTCTGCACTGTGTGTCTGTGTGTGTGTGTATATATATATATTTTATAGTAATACGTACATATGTTTATTAGCTGCTCTTGCTTGCTTGTTTTTTTTTCTTGCCTTCTGATTGTTGCTCTGAGTGTTGCTATCCCTGTGCTGTTGCAATCCTGGAATTTCCCCGTTGTGGGACTAATAAAGGCTTATCTTATCTTATCTTATCTTATATAGCAATATAATTTAATTAATGGATTGCTTTATGGGCTTATTAATTTCAGGCTGAAAACAGGCTGTTTCAGACAGAGCTTTTAGAACATGTTCAGTCTGCTTAATCCTGCCTTGAGAGCTCTTATTGTGGGAAAAATCTGAAGAAAATCAACTTGATATTGCCAGTAATTTCCTCATTTTGGAGTGAGAGTTGGAAACACTGCATAAAGCTGCCCATGTTTCTCTTACCTTTACGACATGGATTTAATCCAATGTGCAGTGATCCAAAGAAAATGTCCATTATCCACAGTCCAGATGTCTGCTGTGACAGAGACATGATCCAGTCCCTCAAAGTCCTTTTGGAGATCAAATCCATTTTTGAATATTTTTTATCCAGAGAGCAAGTAAATGTGTTTTAACTTCACTGTATCACAGGCTCAGCTGTCTGATGGAAAGTCACTGTTTATATCACATCTTCAGTCTGTAATGACGTATCTGGCAGTCAGTCTGTTTAATTCTTGCTGGGTCACAAACTGTCCAGATGCATACCTGTGTTGAAATCCAGCCGTGGCTGCTGAGACAAGAGTATTTCCACTTTTCATCCAGCCATGGCTGTTCAGATAGCATAGATCCACTTACACGGTGTTGTTAGCATAACTAGCCATTACTTAGCACTAACTTTGTTGGAGCTTTGTTGGTGTTTTCAGGAGCTTCTGAAGATTGCAGTAAGTCTCAACTGGCACTTAGTTTCTAACCCACCAATATGCTTTTGTCCTTAACTGCAACAAAGGAAAAATAATCTGTCTATTTTCAGAAAAACAAAGTAGCTTCATCTTTTCCTCTGTTCAGTAGTGAAGACTCGGCTCTCTGCAACAGGTCTGGTCGACTGACGGCGATGTCTCAGCTATGGTAGGGTCAGTTTGTATAATCATTTATTTGCGCTAAAAATATCTATCCATATTAATAAAATTAGTAATGCATCTGAACAAATTTTAGTAACTGTAACGCATTACTGAATTTTTAAACAGTAATTTCGTTACACAACACGTTACTGCAAAAGTGGTGTAACTCACAACACTGATACTGAGTAATAGAGCGCTAAACTTTTAAGATTAGAAAAGCACTCAGAGAGCATATCCCTCCGCCAAGGCTCCTTCTGTCCCTCATGGATCACCTCCAAAATGTAATGGGTTTGTGTCTGGTGAAAATTGCATCAAAGTCTGTCCATTAGTGTTGGAGTATTGTTGCCAACACACTGTGAAAGATGACAGCCTTGGCTGAGGTATGCATTCTCAGGTCATCACCAAAATGTAATGAGTTTGTCTGTAGGCCAAGAACCACTTCTGGTGAAATTTTCATCCAAATCCATCCAGTAGTTTTGGAGTATTGTTGCTAACACTCTGTGAGAAGATAAGAGCCTTGGCGGAGGTATGCATTCTCAGATCATCACCAAATTGTAATGGATTCATCACTAGATCATCTCTAGATGACCAAAGCGCTACACAGATCCTGCCAACCACCCATTCACACACATTCACAAACTGATGGCAGTGGATAATAATAATAATAGTAATATAATAATAATTGAAATTCATTAAGCAAACACACATTTGTTGTTTACAGGCTAGAACAGCACTCTTTTGTATGGACAAGGAAATATGATAACAGTAGATAAATAATTCAAAGAATAAATGCAGAAATGAATGTATACTGTAAATGCATAAATAATCAAAGGAATGAATAAAAATATTTTGCATGGACAAAGCATAGATAAATATATCTTTGCTTCTATATTTTCATACATCAACTGTTAATTTATTTTATTTATTTATTTAGCAAGCAGTAAATAAATGGTGTGTTTGTTGCCCTCGTGTGGCCACAATGAGAAACTACAACTTAAAAAGTTAGCATAAATGAATATATCACACCTCCGGTTTAGACTTTCAAAATAAAGGTGATCAACCTGAAAAGGTCAGAAATTTAACACGTTAATGGAATTTGGATTGTACGTTCCCTTTTGCTACTTGTACGTCTACTACTACTATTACCACCAATAACGTAAATGTTTATTTCTTGTAAATGATAGCATCTATTAGTTTATTTATTGTTTTAGTTTCACTGGAACTCTTGTTTACCGTCCGTGTTGCAGAACCGGATAGTAATTGCTGACACCCTAGGTTGTGTTACTTGCCTGCTTCATACTGCATTTCTCTCTAGTCCGCCTTGGTCCGCGTACGTTTTATGCGAACCCGGCACGCACGCGGCGCTGTTTATGTTCACTTTTTTCATCTACCCAGGCCAAGCGGTTGATGCATGCGCACAACCATCATCTGTAGTTTCACTCCCGCTCGATAGGTAGCGCCAAGACGCTGACGCGCCAGGATTTTCACCAACGAAGAAACGGCGGACTTCACAGTTTCTTTTCAAATATAAAACACCATTTCTGCAGTTTGACCTCCAGGTTTTCACTTCTTTTCCACGTAGATGCTGCTGCCGCTGTGAAAGAAAGTATGGATCTATGATTCATGTATATTTTTATTCTCGTTTTCCGCCTCCTCGTTGTCTTCTTCGTCTACTGATGTATGCTGTGTCGATATCGCCACCTCGTGAATGGGATGTTCATCTTCTTTTAATTTGATTGGCGGTTGGCAACCAGCTTACAGGTGCATTACCGCCACTGACTTGCTTATCATCACTCTATATCTTTGTATAAGGAGTTACAACTCCTTATGTGTGAAAAAATTATCCATCTTGGCCGTGGCCAGACAGCTGGTTGTTCAGTCTTGCGCATGCGCTTTTCAGCGCGTTCAGGTCGTGGGCAGGCGGCGCGCGGTCGTCCGCGGTCGAGCTCTGCGGACACTAGAGGAGCGGGGACGATGACGTAAATTTCGTCACATAAGGTTTCCGGTTACACGTACGCGGACAGCAGTACAGTAGGTGGCGGTATGCACCTTTCAGTTGTTTGCTATCCACCAGTAACTGAGAGAAGAAGAAGAACAAGAGGAGGCGCAGCATGAAGCTGTAGCGGCTGTTTTATTTACAACTTTCTGTCCTATTAATCGCTAAAATGTCGATATTTACGCCGACGAATCAGATCCGGCTGACCAATGTGGCGGTGGTGAGGATGAAGAAGGGAGGGAAGCGCTTTGAAATCGCCTGTTACAAGAACAAAGTGATGAGCTGGAGATCAGGAGCGTGAGTTCGATTATTTATCTTCATATGAGCTGATTGTTTTTACAGCTGTGCTAAGTCCACCAACACCCAGAGGTGACTAACGATCAGGGGGAATGAAGACGACTTCTTTGGTTCCCGAGAAGGACCACTATAAAGCTATCTGTGGTTATGAGGGATTTATTTATAATTTTTTTTACAGGGTGTCCACGAATCCTTGTTCCCAAATTTAAGACCTTAAATTAGCCTTTAAAATGTCACAGTTATGACTATAATCCCCATAGTTATTCCATTGAGGGGTGAAATCTTGACATTTAATTTTGGGAATTATAGTGTCTGTCTCTCTGTGTTGGCCCTGCGATGGACTGGCGAGCTGGCCAGGGTGGCCCCTGCCTCTCCCCCTAAGATGCTGGGATAGGATCCAGCCCCCCCAAGAAGATGGGAGATGGATGAATAGTTTCTGTTGTCATTTTTAACCAAGCGGAATTTTTCATAAATTTGCCTTTTTTTCCCCTAAGAAATTTGTGATCCTTTTCTTGGGAAGTTTTATCTACTTTTTCATAATTTTTTTTAAACTTTTTTCTTGTGTCATAAATTTGCAACATTATACAGAATTGTGTGAATTTTTTTTAATGTCTCCATAACTACTCTGCATTGTAGTAACAAAAACAGAGAAAATACCTAAAAGAAGAGGAGGGGAACAAGGCTGTAGAGGGTTCGGTTCAGGTTCAGGTTACTTTATTTGTACCCGTAGGTAGATTCGTTTTGCAGTCAGGTGACATCCATATTTACAAACCACAATTACATTCAACACAAACACAGGCACACATGAAGCTGACTATAAACATGATAAAAGTACTCAAGGCTCCATCAATCAGGACATAGGACAAAGAGATAAGAGAAAAAAAACAAGGCGATAAGAGAGAAGGGTCATATTAACAAGTTAAAGACTAGTCAAAGAGGTTAAAAACTCAAAAGGCTAAAACCCAATAAAAGATTTAGAACCCAAATAAAAAACCTACAAAAATAAATAAATATAAAATAAAATTAATAAATAGGTAACTAAATTATGTGCAATATATTGTTACATCTTGTTCAACTCTTTAACAGCAGCAGGAACAAAGCTGTTTTTGTAGCGCTGGGTTTTACTTTTTGGGACAGCAAACCTCCATCTGGAGAGAAGAAGCTGAAAGTTGCAGTGCAAAGGGTGGGAGTCATCATTTAAAATGGAGGCAGCCATCCTCTGTACCTGTCTGGTGTACAGGGATGTCAGGCTCAGCTGTGACTCAGCAAGCAAACGACTGGACCATCTAACTACCTGATCCAAGGATTTCCTCTGTTTCAGTTTTATCTGACCAAACCATGACACTAAAGAAAAGGATAAAACAGATCCAATAAAAGCCCGATAAAACATTGTTATTATGGTTCGGTCAATTTGGAAGCGTGCAAGTTTCCTTAAACAATGCAAATGTTGCTGACCCTTTTTGCACACCCTTTCACAGTTCTCTTCAAAGTTTAAATTACTATCAGTAATCGTCCCAAGATATTTGTAGGATTGTACACATTCAGTGGTCTGGCCTTTTAGTACAGTGACTTCTTGCCTGGGAGTTTTCCTCCTAAAGTCAATAATCATATCTTTAGTTTTTGTCATATTCAGCTGCAGGTAGGAATCCTCACACCAGTGAACAAAATTATCAACTACTGGGCCGTGGCCACTCTCACCATCCTGGAGGAGACTAACAACAGCTGAATCATCAGCATACTTTATAATGTGTCTGTTGTCATGTCTGCTCCGACACATGTTTGTGTACAGGATGAAGAGTAGTGGTGACAACACACACCCCTGAGGAGAGCCAGTAGAAGAGCACTTTTGGTCAGACAATGCACCATTGACCCTTACTCTATGTGTCCTGTTGGTTAAAAAATCCAGGATCCAACCCACCAGATTATTATTCATTCATTCATTCATTCATTCGTCTTCTTCCGCTTAATCCTTTTCGGGTTGCGAGGGGGCTGGAGCTTATCCCAGCATCTTTGGGCGAGAGGCAGGGTACACCCTGGACATATCGCCAGTCCATTGCAGGGCCAACACAGAGAGACAGACAGCCATTCACTCTCACAGTTATACCTAAGGACAATTTAGAATCCCCAGTTTTGATGCCAATTAACCTAACTTGCATGTTTTTGGCATGTGGGAGGAAACCGGAGAAATCCCGGAGTAAACCCACGCAGACACGGGGAGAACATGCCAACTCCACACAGATCACTGTTGGTCGGGGGCTGGGATCGAACCCAGGATTCCCAGGCCAAGGGTGAGTTGCTGTGCTGCCGCAGTGATAACCACTCGGCCACCGCGCCGCCCACCAGATTATTGCTCAAATCAAATTGTTGCAGGAGTCTTTCAACTAAAATATGAGGTTGGATTGTATTAAAGGCGGAAGAAAAGTCCACAAATAAAAGCCTGGCGTGTGTCCCATTAAAATCCAGATGTTTAAAAGGCATGTTAAACAGAGTGACAGTGGCATCCTTCACTCCTCTGTGAGGCCTATAGGCAAACTGCAAAGGATCCAATGCATGCTCAGTCTGCTTTAGGACCTCAAATCTGACCAGTTTTTCAAAAATTTTCATTAAAATTGAAGTCAAAGCAACTGGTCTAAAATCATTTACCGTTTTAGGACAGCTGGATTTTGGAACGGGGACAACCACAGCATCTTTCCAGATCTTAGGCACATGTTGTGTCTGTAAGGACTTATTGAAAATGTAGTGAAATACAGGACTCAGTTCATGTGCACAGGACTTTACCAAGTGCCCACATACACTACCGTTCAAAAGTTTGGGGTCGCTTAGAAATTTCCTTATTTTTGAAAGAAAAGCACTGTTTTTTTCAATGGGTTAGTTAGTTAATTCCCTTCACACCATGTTGGTGTATGGGGCGGCGCCTCTCTCCTTTTCTCTGACCCTAGGTCACACAGCTACTGTAAGTAGTGAAAGCTACAGCGGGGGGTCAGTCCTCTGGTAGCTCTGTGCGTAACTTTACTTTCCCCGTTCCATTATGCGGAGCACCACGCTAGAAGGCAGAGAGTACCATTTTTATATGGTCTTTGGTATGACCCGGCCGGGATTTGAACCCCTGCCTCCCGGGTGTGGGGCAGATGCTCTACCAACTGAGCCACCACTCCGGTATATTTCATTTGTATACATTTTTTCAATGAAGATAACTTTAAACTAATCAGAAATACACTCTAATATCTAATATACATTGCTAATGTGGTAAATGACTATTCTAGCTGCAAATGTCTGGTTTTTGGTGCAATATCTACATAGGTGTATAGAGGCCCATTTCCAGCAACTATCACTCCAGTGTTCTAATGGTACAATGCGTTTGCTCATTGCGTCAGAAGGCTAATGGATGATTAGAAAACCCTTGTGCAATCATGTTAGCACAGCTGAAAACAGTTTAGCTGGTTAGAGAAGCTATAAAACTGACCTTCCTTTGAGCAGGTTGAGTATCTGGAAAAAATTTATTATTTCAAGTACAAATCATTATTTCTAACCTTGTCAATGTCTTGACTATATTTTCTATTCATTTTACAACTCATGGTGGTAAATAAGTGTGACTTTTCATGGAAAACACAAAATAATTGTCTGGGTGACCCCAAACTTTTGAACGGTAGTGTAGATTATTAGGGCCCTGACTTTTGTTCACTTTTACAGCACAGAACGCCCTTTTAACATCCTGCACCTCAATATTAAAGTGCTGATTGTCTTTGAGTTTCTGTTTCAAATCTTGGGTTTCTGTGCTAAAATCAAAGGAGTCAAAACGACCATAAAAACAATTAAGAGCATTAGCCAGCTCTGTGTCTGAATTAAAACCATCTAAAAACACACGATTACTGCGCTCTGTGCTCTGAAGGCCTGCAATAGTTCTCATACTGGCCCAGGCTGAACCAAGTCTCTTTGTTGCCATCTTGCTTTCCAACTCTGATTTATAATTCTGTTTTGCTCTTAAAATTTCGGCCTTCAGCTCTTTTGTGGCAACCTGCAGCTCAGAAACGACCCCCTGTTTAAAGGCAAGTGCTTTCCTCTGTAAGCAGGATTTAACTGATTTTTGTAACCCATAGCTTGTTGTTGGGATATATTTTGACACGTTTACGTGGAACGATCATCTCTGCAGAAAGCCATGTATGAGCATGTGACGTCCACTAAAGAGTCCAAATCATCTCCGCAGGACAGTGTGAACACCTCCCAGTCCGTACAGTTAAAGCATTCCTGGAGGCAGTGCCCTGAATCCTCTGTCCACACGTTTATGTCTCTGGTCTTCGCCTTGTCTGTGATTACTTCTGCCCCCGGCCCCAGAATGACTTAATCCGCCCCTGCCAAAGCCACCGTTAGACGTGTTCCATGATACACAGCCAGATTAGTTCAACTGCAGTGTGTGTGTGAGTGTGAACTTTGTGGGTTTTTTCTCACGCAGAGAAAAAGACCTGGATGAAGTGCTGCAGACACACTCCGTCTTCGTCAACGTGTCTAAAGGTCAGATGGCCAAAAAGGACGACTTGACCAAAGCATTCGGGACAGATGATCAAACAGAAATCTGCAAACAGGTGAGACGCTCACACAGACTGGATTTACATCACACTCTACCACATGTGCTGTGGATGGGACAGTAGTGTTATCATTACTATATGGGCGTTGATCAACAGTCCTCTTTGACCTCCACTAGACTCGTTTAACTCCCTGTTTAAAAACAGTCACACGTCTTTAAAATTTTCATAAATATAACTGGATAAAAACATAGTAACAATTTTTTTCTGCTTTTTTTGGTTTGATCTTTATTTTTTCCCTCTCAAAGATCTTGTCCAAAGGAGAGCTGCAGGTGTCGGACAAGGAGAGGCAGACCCAGCTGGAGACGATGTTCCGGGACATCGCGACCATCGTAGCGGAGAAATGCGTCAACCCCGACACGAAGAGACCATACACGGTCAGCCTTATCGAGCGGGCCATGAAGGACATCCACTACTCTGTCAAGACCAACAAGAGCACCAAGCAGCAGGTGGGGACAGGGTCGTTTCTAGCGGGGGGGACTTGTGTAGTGGGAAAGAGTTTGACTGCTTTAAAATGGGGAAAAAAAAATCTCTCCCCTCCTAACAAAAACATTAAGAAAATAAATCTGGGCCATTGTCTAGATCAGGGGTGGGCAAACTTTTTGGCTCGGAGGCCCCATTGACTTTTAAAATTTGACAGACGCGCCTGGCCAGCACCAGAGGCATATCAAAGCATTTCATATCATATCATATCAGCATATCAAAGATAAACATAAAAATGGCATTACAGTGTTAATACTTACATTCACTTTTTTTTCCCCACAATATTTTTATTGAACCTTTTTACAAACATAACACAAACAATCAAACACTAACACTGAAATAATTTTTTAAAAAAAGTACTAAAAACACCAACAACCACTAACAAAGACAGGTCTTCAACAATGCTCCTCTGTTTAGTCTAGGCAATCCATTACATAAGTATACATACTCTACATTCACCAATTTGGAATTTACAAGGTCCACACACATCATTCACCTTCTTCTTCAAAAGTTATATTTAAATTCTTTACATAATCAATGAAAGGTCTCCATATATTCTCAAACACAATTTCTTTTGATTTCAGTATGTATATTATTCTTTCTAGTGGAAGGTTTGTTAACATCTGTCTTAACCACTGAGTCACATCTGGTCTATGAGTCTTTTTCCACAATAGTTCAATACATTTTTTGGCGTTAAGCAAACTGAGGTCTATGAATGCTGTCTCACTCTTGTTAAAGTTATGCTTTTCTGGATAAAGACCCAACAAAAACAGTTTAGGATTCAGTATGATTTGTTCTGAAATTATTTTTTCAATTGTTACCCTCACCTCTTCCCAAAACATTCTAATTTTTCTACATTCCCATAAACAATGAAATAGGGTTCCTTTACTTTCCATACATTTTGTGCACGTATCTGGTATGTTTTTGTTATATCTATTTAACTCCACCGGTGTAACATACATCTGCATTAACCATTTAAAATGTATCAATTTAAGACGTACATTTATTGATTTGGTTTGAGCTTCTGCACAAGCCAATTCCCATTGTTCCTCTGAAATTTCAGTTTGCAGGTCTTCTTTCCAATAATTCAATCTTTTCTGTGAGTTTTCGTTTGAGGATAATGTCAATGAGTTATAAAACTCTGAAATAATACCCTTTCTCTTACTATCTTTCGTCAAGATTTTTTCCAAGGATGAATAAGTAGGTCGGATGAGAGCATTATTTTGATTTGATCGAATAAAGTTCCTAAGCTGAAGATATTTTA
Organism: Pholidichthys leucotaenia; assembly: GCA_020510985.1. Lineage (NCBI taxonomy): Eukaryota > Metazoa > Chordata > Actinopteri > Cichliformes > Pholidichthyidae > Pholidichthys > Pholidichthys leucotaenia. The sequence goes on along the minus strand of CM035847.1, from coordinate 282,968,381 downwards.
AAAAATGTGTTCTATTAAGATTAAATTTGATCCTCAGTTCTTCAAAAGGACAGATATAAGTCTTGAATCTTTTGAATCCCTTTTAAATTCCATACTTTAAATACAGCATCCGCTCTCCCTGGTTTAAAATATTGATTACCCCATATTGGGCTAAATTGTGACAATAAGTGTGGTTCTTGTAGATATTTTTTGGTTTCACACCATATTTTGATCATATGCTTTACAAATGGATTTTTAACTTGTTTCTGTAATTTTTTTGCCGAGTCTGAGTATATAAATATGGGAAGAGGTAAAGGTAAATTGTATGATTCCATTTCAGTCCAGTGAGGGAGATCATTTGATGAAAAATAATACGTCATAGACCTCAGTTGTGCTGACCAGTAATACAACATAAAGTTTGGACATTTCAGACCTCCACGATCAAATGGTAAATATAGTGAGGACAGACGTAATCTAGCCTTCCTATTGTTCCATATAAATTCCACTAACTTTTTTTTAATTCTTAAGAATAGATCTGAAGGTGGTGGTAAAGGAATGTATTGAAATAAATAAAGCATTTTGGGTAAGATATTACTTTTAAGTATAATAATTCTCCCAATCACCGACATTGGTAGTGACATCCATCTCTGAAGTAACTCATTAATGTCTGTCATTAAGGCTTCATAGTTGGCACTGGCGACTGATTCTAGCTTAGGCAAAATTTGAATTCCTAAATATTTAAACTGATTTACAACTTTGAATTGATTTACCTCAGGAGCTGGATGATTTCTCTGGGTCTCATTTAGCATTAATACTGAAGATTTAGTTTTATTTATTTTATATCCTGATATTTCCCCAAAATTCTTTATTAAATTCAACAAAGTCAGAATTGATTTTTTAAGATTCGACATGAACAAAATTATGTCATCAGCATACAGGGAGATTTTATGTTCTGTTGGTCCTATTTTAATTCCATATATTTGTGGATGTAAACGTACTGCCATCGCTAAAGGTTCAATTGCCATAGTAAACAGTAAAGGTGAAAGTGGACAGCCTTGTGGACATCCTCTATTGATATTTATTGATTTTGAGATATTGCTGTTTGTTAGGATTTCTGCTGTAGCATTATTGTATATTATCTGAACCCATTTTATGAAATTATTTCCAAATCCAAACCTTTGTAGGACTTCAAAAAGAAAGGGCCATTCAACCCTATCAAAGGCCTTTTCGGCGTCCAATGATAGGAGAGCTGTATCCGGTGCTTCTTTATTGGAATAAATAATATTAAATAGTCTTCTTACATTATGGAAGCCTTGTCTTCCCTTTATAAAGCCATTCTGATCTCGGTTAATAATATTTGGTAATATTTCTTGTAGTCGTCTTGCTAAAATTTTACAGATTATCTTAAGGTCAGCATTTAATAGGCTTATTGGTCTCATATTTTCACATTTATTAGAGGGTTTACCTGGTTTTGGCAACAGTATAATTAAGGTATTATTCATGTATTGTGGTAAATTACTATTTTGAAATGCTTCTAAAACCATTTCCAAAAATGGTTTTATTAATTTATTCTTAAATTTTTTATAGAGGTCAACTGGAAGACCATCGGGTCCTGCACTTTTTCCTGATTTCATATCATCAATGGCTAGCCCAACTTCTTCTTGACTAATTTTAGACTCCAGTATCTCCCTATTTTCATTTGGAATACAAGGTATAGATAATCCGTCCAAAAACCCATTTAGTTTTGTTAAGTCAGTTTCATTTTTTGTATCATATAGTTTTTCATAATAATCTCTAAAGGCTCTGTTAATTTCTAAAGGATCTACAACTGGCTGTCCGTTACTTATAATACTGGTAATTGGTGTTTTAAATTCTAATTGTTTAATCTGCCATGCCAATAATTTCCCTGATTTTTCACCTTGTTCATAAAAAGATTGCTTCAATCTTAGAAGACTCGAGGCAGCTCTATTCGCTGATTTTTTGTCATATTCAGCTCTCAGAATCAGTAATTTGTTCTCTAACTTTGGGTTACTTCCTGCATACACCTTTTCTTGAAGAATTTTTATTTTATGTTCCAATTGGACTCTCTCCTCTTGAGTCTTCTTAGATTTTGAACCTGTATAACTAATAATATGCCCCCTAATAAAAGCTTTGAAACCCTCCCACTTTATACATGCTGATGTTTGTGTAGTATTGATGTCAAAGAACTCATCTATCTGTTTTTCTATGTACTTAACAAATTCCTCATCCTGAAGCCATTTATGCTGAAATTGCCACCTACCTGGTTCCTTTGTCAATTTCTTATCTACATATATTAGACAGCAGGGTGCGTGATCAGAGATCATAATGTTATCATAGAAACAGTTTTGAATCTTGGACCTTAATTCTGTGGAGATCAAAAAATAGTCAGTACGTGAGAATGTCTTATAGGTATTACAATAACAAGAGTAGGCTTTAACTTGTGGTTTCATTTCTCTCCATATATCTAGCAATCTCAATTCTTTCATAAAATGATTAATGATCATCCTGCATCCATTGTGCGTACAGTCCAGTCCTGTTGATCTATCTATACTGGGATTCAATGTACAATTAAAATCCCCTGCTATTATATGTTGCCCTGTAAGTGATGATAAAGTAAGAAATAAATTAGCAAAGAAGTTTTGATCATCTATATTGGGACCGTATAAGTTCACCAGATTTATATTTTCTAATAACAAAGATCCTTGAATGATTAGGTATCTTCCTAATTTGTCTCCAATTACATTTTTCACTTGAAATGGGACTGATTTATGTATGAGAGTCATAACTCCCCTGGCTCGGGATGAAAATGATGAGGTGAATACACTTCCCTGCCATCTTTTTTTTTTTTTTTTTAAGTTTTTGTAAAGGGTATACAGGTCGTTACAGCAATGCATTGTTTACATTTTCATCACATGTTCCCTTATTTTCTGATATCTGACAACATTGGAAGATTAATTCTTACAACACCCCTTTTTTTTTTTTTTTTTTAAAGTGAAAGAAAAAGTGAAATTAAAGAGAAAAAAAACAAAAAACAAATAAAAAAAATAAACAAACCAGTAAAAAACAAACAAAAAGAAAAAGTAAGTAAATAAAGATAAAAGAGCATCTGAGTAGCATTGGAACAAAGAGCGGAACCATTATTGAAATGGTATTTGTCAAAGATTAGATCTAATGGAAGACACATATGTGGTCCAGGGTTGCCAAAAGTTCATGAACCCATCCATGTCCTGTCTCAGTGCGAATGTCAACTTTTCCATCGAGTAAATGTCTTGGATCACGTTAGTCCAATCTTCAGGTGTAGGACAGTCCTTCAACATCCATTTTTTAGTTAGAGCTTTTTTGCTTGCCAATATTAAAACATTGAATAAGTATTTTTCTCCTCGTCTTTCCAGTGAGTCCGGTAGTAAACCCAAATACAAAGTTACAAAAGAAAAGGGAACTGTAATTTTGAATATTTTCCCCAATATTGTCTGTACCTTGGTCCAATATTGGTGGATAACTGGGCATGACCAAAACACATGAAAATGATTTGCAGTCTTTTCACCACACAAGCGCCAACAGTTCAATCCCTTATGGGTAAATTTGTTTTGTGCAGGTGTTCTGAAAAATCTTGCCAAGTTTTTCCATCCAAATTCTCTCCACTGCAGGGATGAGGTACTTTTCCATTGCTGTCTATTTAGCTTTTCCCATATTTCCAGTTGTAAAGTGAAATTCCCCTCTTTTTCCCATCTCTCTTTTATATAAGATGTGTTGTCTCCTTTTAAGTCTTGAAGACCTTGGTATATTTTAGAAATGTATCTGATTCCTGGGATCCCTTTATATGCCATTAAGAAGACCTTCAGAACACCTGACTGGGCCCTTTCCAAAACCTCCTTTTTAAGTATATTGTTTATGTGGTGTCTAAGCTGGAAGAACCTGTAAAGGTCTTGATTTATTAGGCCTTGTTTTTTCAAATCTTCAAAACTTCTTAAGATTTGCCCTTTAAAAAAATCGTAATATTTTATCAGCCCTTTCTCCTTCCACTTTTTAAATCTGGTGTCTGTTTTATTAGGAGTAAAGTCCTGATCATAGGCAATCCATTGCAGAAGTCGATAGGGCTCTTTAGTTTGATTCTCTCTGACTATCTTAAACCAAATTTTTAGCGGGGTCTCTATCCACGGGTTAGTGTTATTCAAAAGCTTAGGTAAGGCATTGTTCCCTATTATCGCCTGTAGGGGGATGTCACTTGTTATTTGGCATTCGATCTCCTTCCATTGTGCAGTGTAGACTGGGTTACATATCTCTACTAAAGTTTTAATTTGTGCGGCTTTAAAGTAGTCCCTGATATTTGGCAGCACGAGCCCACCTTTGTCTTTGTTTAGCTGTAGGGTTCTATATCTGATTCTAGGTCTCTTGCCCTGCCATATGAATCTTGAGATCCTTCTGTCCAGCTCCTGCCATGTTTTTTTGGGAGGTTCTACCGGTATTGTTTGGAAAAGGTATAGAAGTCGTGGAAGTATATTTATTTTGACTGCTTCAATTCTTTGTGCAGTACCCAAGAATGGTATCATATTCCATCTTGCTAGGTCAGATTTTATTTTTGTCACCAGTGGATCATAGTTTAGTGATATAATTTTGTTGAGTTGTTTCGGGATATTGACCCCCAGATATTTCATAGATTCCGACTCCCAGTTAGTTTTGAGTTTGCTTAGTGAATAATGATTTGGGTCATAGTTGAATGTTAAAACTTGGGTTTTATGCATGTTTAATTCGTACCCCGATAAATCTCCATACTCTGAAAAAACTGAGGTTAGTTCTGGTAAAGAAGTGTTCGGCTGCCCTAGGTATATTAAAATGTCATCAGCAAAGAGTGCTATTTTATGTTCCTTCTGACCAAGTGTAATACCTTGAATTTTTTGGTTTTGTCTTATCCATTGGCTCAGAGGTTCTATGAAGATTGCAAAGAGCAGTGGAGACAGGGGGCAGCCCTGACGACATCCTCTTTCCAGTTCAAAAGATGATGATAAATTACCGTTAATCCTTATTTTAGCTGTTGGTTTTTTATATAATGCCTGTATAGTTCTAATGAAGTTGTTATGAAAATTGAAACTGGATAAGATTCTATATAGAAAAGACCAGTCAACCGAATCGAATGCTTTTTCAGCATCTAATCCCAATATGACTGCATTTAAGTTATATTTTTTTATATGATGAATTATGTGTAAAGTGCGTCGAATGTTGTCTTGTGTCTGTCTTTGTCTTATAAAACCTGTTTGGTCTAAATGAATTAGGTCTGTCAGTATATTTTCTAACCTTTTGGCAAGGATAATGGTAAAAAGCTTATAGTCCTGATTTAGTACACTGATTGGTCTGTAGTTGGAGCACTCTAGTTTATCCTTTTCAGGTTTAGGTATAACTGCAATGACCCCTTCTCTCCAGGAGGGGGGGATTTCCCCTGTGTGGAGGACATAATTAAATGTTTTCAGGAGGAGAGGAGATAGTTGCTGTTTAAAGGTTTTGTACCACTCTGCTGTATAGCCATCAGCTCCTGGGGATTTGTTAGCTTTAAGTTTCATAATTGCTTTTTCCAATTCTTTAGGATGTATTTCTGACAGTAGTGTTTTATTTTGTGACTCCGTAAGTTGGGGAAGGTTTAATGTGTTTAGGAATGCCTCGGATGCGTTTTTATGTTTTTTGTGGGAGTATAAGTTCTTATAGTAATTCTCGAAGTTTTTAAGAATATCCTGAATTCTGAATTTTATTTCCTTTGATACTGGGTCTCTGATTTTGTAGATTGCTCTTTCTGTTTGATGTTTCCTCAATTTATAGGCTAGCAATTTTGCCGATTTACTGCCTGCTTCATAGTATTTTTGTTTCAGAAATGTAAGTTTCTTCTGGATTTCTATTGTGTAGATCTCATTTATTTGGTTTTTAATTTCCTTAATCTTGAGCGAGTCAGTAGAATGAGTGTTGCCTTTGTGTTCTTTTTCTAGGTTCCTAAGTTCTGACTCTAATGTGGATAGTTTTTCTTGTCTTAGTTTCTTTTGGGTTGCCAGTTTTGCAATAATCTTTCCTCTTATTACAGCTTTGCATGCATCCCACAGTATTAAAGGGGATACTTCTCCATTATCGTTATCTTCCAAATATCTGAGAATATCTGATTCCAATTCATCTTTCAATGGTCCTTTCAGGACATTTGAATTTAACCTCCAAGAAAATGTATTATTTGTGTATTTTGGGATATTTAAGTCCATGTAGATCGGACTGTGGTCGGAGAGATCCATCAGTCCTATTTTACATGTTTTTACTCTTCCAATGTCTCTATTAAACATAAAAAAATAGTCAATCCTTGAGTAAGATGAATGTGGAGTTGAGTAAAATGTATAGTCTTTTACACTGGGGTTGAGTTCCCTCCACACGTCACAGATTCCCATTTCTTTTAGTAGCATCCGAGTCTTCCTGTTTTGGGTGTTATTTTGATGTGGGGAATTACCAGAAGCATCCCAGTATGGATTCAGTCTAAGATTGAAGTCCCCACCATATATCACTAAACCTTGAGCTTTAGTTATCATTAGGTCGAATACATTTTTATAAAATTTCCAGTTAGCCCCTGGGGGAGCATACACATTCAGCAGGGTGATATCTTCTCCCTCTAGCCGCCCAGTTACCAAACTGTATCTCCCTTCTTTATCTTTGTGTTCTGATTTTTTTTCAAATGTAATTTTGGTTGATATCAATGTCGCTACTCCCCTCCTCCTCCCTGATTTATATGAAGATGAAGAGATCATTTTAAACCCTTGTCTACTGAGTTTATTGTGTTCCACGTATGTTAGGTGGGTTTCTTGTAAAAATATTATTCCTGCTTTGTCTTTTTTCATTTTGCCTAGAATCTTGGATCTTTTAACTGGATTCAGGATTCCTTTTACATTATATGAAATTATTTTGGTTACACCCTGTTTCTCCATTGTGTTGTTTTGTTTAGTATAACTGTGTGGTGGCCCTCATTTGTGCTACTCAGAAACTGAAAGAACATTAAAAACAAGAAAAACATTAAGAACATAGTGTAAAAAACTTTAAAACAAAAAGCTGTCATAAGAACTTCCTGAGCTGAGGTCTTTTTAAAGACCCTGGAAGAGCCTTGATGGAGTGAAGGCCCTGAGGGAAATTCCTCAAACTCTGTTACGTGTTGAGGGCCCTCTCTTACCACTGAAAGTAGTCCCATGCTTTTAACGTGAGTTTCAGAACCCAATCCAAACTTGTAATGATTTTTTTTTTCCTTCTATGCCTAAACCCTGTGAAATTGTGTGCACCCTCCCACCCCCATCACGTCAAACATTCACGCAAAAACAGTATTTGTTAGTATGAGGAGAACATGTGGATTATTGTCACATTTCTATTTTAACAAGTTTTTTTTTTTTTTTTTTTTTTTTTTATTGCAAAGACTTATTTGTTTCAAATAATATGATTGTTCCATGAAATGTTTTACCACATGCTGAATATGCATCTCCTTTAATGTTTGTTACCTTGTATGAGGGGGGTTGGATGTGCGGATTGATTCAAGAGAAAAGGAAAAAAAAAAAAAAAAAAAGGTCGCTATTCCAACCTGAAAACGGATAGTTTATCCGCGACGCTCTGGCGCTGGGTTTCCCGCTGCTGGTCCGTGGATTTTGAGGGTCTTTGTGTTGTCCATGTTTGCGCTTTGATCTTCTCACTCGGGTCTGCTGCGGGTTTAAATACCGTTACCGGGAGCCCTCTTTTCGCCATGTCAGCTGTTGCTTCTTCCGCCGAATTATAGAGACACGTTTCATCGCCGTAGAAGACCCTTAACTTCGCAGGAAATGGAGTCTGAAAGCGCAATTTCTTCTCTCTTAACACCTTTTTCGCGTCATTGTATTCCCTGCGCTTTTTAAGGACCTCCGGGGCGTAATCGTGTTCCACGTAGACTTTTCTCTCCTGGTGCATAAATCCTTTTTTCTGCCAGGCCAGTCTTACAACCTCTTGTTTTATTTTGAAATTGGAAAATCTTACCAACACCGAACGTGGGGGCGCTTCCGCCGCCGGCCTAGCGGCTAATGAACGATGTGCCTTTTCTATCTTCAAGTCGGTGGTTTGTGGAATATCCAATTTCTCTCTTAGTAAGGATTCCACGCATTCTGCCATTGAGTTAAAACCATTTTCGGTTCCTTCTATCAGACCATGAATTCTTATGTTGTCTCTTCTTTGTTTTCCTTCTTGGTCGGTTAGCTTAGCCTCTATAGCTGCTTGTCTTTTGCGTAGGTCTAGCACAGAATCTTCAAGCACTTTTATTCGATCCTCTGTTTCCAAGATTCGGTTCTCGGCCTGGTCCACTCTGCTGTTTGTCCTTTTCAATTCTTCTCTGAATTCCCGAAATTCGGCCGTAACTTCTCGGCGAAATCGTCGTAGCTCCTCAAATAGTGATTTCAGGCTAACCCTTTTGTTAGCTATCACCAGTTCCTCGTCTTCTGAACGGAGATCTTCCAGTTCAGATTCTCCGGCCGATACGTGTCCTGGCCTGGAGAATTTCAGTTTCTTCTGTTTTCCTTTAGACATGATGATTTTGTCTTTTGATTTTCACTCCTCCAAAAATCCGTTAAGTTTGATTTTCAAGGTGTTATCCTGGATTGGGTCTGAGAGCTTCAGTGTTAAGCTGCAGTCGCCATGGCGTCCAGACCGGAAGTCCCTGCCATCTTTTTTTTAATTCTTTTTACATCCTCCTCTATTAGATGAGTTTCTTGTAAAAACACAATTTTTGAACCTATGTCTTTTATTTTATTCATAACTTGTTTAAGTTTTTTTTAAATTTTGTAGACCTCTGCAATTCCATGAAGTTAAATTAAGATTAACGCTTTGGTCTATGATCAATAAGGAGTTTGAGATTACCTCGCAATATAAACATGCTCATACAGAGAAGCAAAAACATGAGTGGTTGAACATTCATCCTACAAACTACACACAAACAAATCCCCCCCCCCCACATTCGTGGTAATCCCCCGCAAAATCAAAAAAAAATTCTGTCTCCCGCTATAGCCATTGACTGCTCCTCACTCACAAGGATCAGACAAAACCACTCTTTCTTTCTCCTCTCAATCACCCTGACTCTACTGCTTTTAATGACATAACATTAACTCTCTTCTGTAGTTTTCCAACTTAACTCCAAAATTTTATAGCAACTTTGTACATCATAGTTTTTTTTGTTTTTGTTTTTTTTATACAATACAATCTGTATTTTGTGAACTTGCTATTTGCTTCAGATCAGTCAGATGCCTGTGCAAATGCTTAAATATTCTACCTTAAATCTTATTCATGCTTCATGCTTAGCTCCCACCAGTCTCTTCTTGGATCTTCTTGATGAGCTCCTGCGCCTCCTCTGGGGTCTTGAAGATGTGGGTTCTGCCCTTATACGTGACCAGCAGTCTTGCAGGATAAATCACTCCATGACGAATCCCAAGGTTGCGCAGCTCTTTACAGGCGGGGTCAAACTGTTTCCTTAATTGTTGGATTCCTGTGGCCAAATCTGGGTAGAACCGCACCTGCTGAGCCTGGTATTTAATTTCTCCTTTAGCTCGCGCCGCGTTGGAGATCTTCATCTTGTCTCTGTAGCTGAGGAACTTCATAATCAGCGTCCTCGGTAATGCCTTATTATCTCTCAGTGGGCCGATTTGGTGGGCGCTTTCCAGAACAGTCGATGACTGCTGCTCCGCGTTGTTCAGCGCTTCTGGAATCCACTTTTCCAAAAAGGAACATGAGTCCCGCTCCTCCGTACCCTCCAGGAGACCCACCAGCCTCAGATTGTTCCGTCTCGACCGGGATTCTAAATCCAGGACATTATCTTCCAGACGTTTATTGTTTAATTCCAATGTGCGCACCTTTAATTGTAGGCTGGTGACGTCATCCTCAGCGCTGGAAATTCGGAGCTCCACCTGCGATACTCGTTCCATACAGTCGTTTAATTCCTTTCTCAATCCCTCTATCGCTGCTATAATCCCATCAAACTTAGTAGAGAAGTCTGCTCTCATTGAGCTAATGGCAGCGAGCACCGCACCTGTGCCGTCGCCAGCAGTAACCGCTCCTCCACTAGCTTGCTCTGCCATATCTGGGGATTTTTCTGCTTCGTCACGGACGTGAAAGTCCGTTAACTTGGACTGTTTCGGCGGTTCAGTTTTTCCTCCACCTGATTTCCCAGCCTTAGGCTTTACCGGCATGTCCTCGCCCAAACGCTGGGATAGGTTTTGTTCCAATTGAGAGGGTTATTTGCCGATTTATTTATTTTTAAGAGCAGAGTAGAGTGAAGCACGTCCTCCTACGTGGCGGCCATAACCGGAAGTCACTTACATTCACTTTTAGTGGAAACAGTGTTGTTGATCACCCTTTTTTGCCAGTGCGTCGAAGTCTGTTGTTAGTTTTGTTGTGGCGATTCTCAAAACCGATCTGAGGTGTTCATCACTCAGCTGGGATCTGTGGGGTGCTTTGTTGGTGTTCATCACACTAAAAGTCTGTTCACAGACATACGTAGATCCAAACAACACTAGCATCCTCTGTGCCGTCTTCTGGATGTTTGGAAATTTTGCTGGGCTTAATGAAGCATAAAACTCCTCCAGTTTAAGAGAGTGGAACTTCTCCTTCAAGATGGAATCACATTGGAGATCAATCAGTTCCAACTGCAACTCCTGTGGCACCATTTCAGGATTTTGTGTGAAGGGACATGACACCAGCTGAAGTGACTTGTCAATTTTTCCAAAATCAGCGAACCAACGGCAGAATTCTCCATGCAGGTCATCCAGTGATTTCCTGTATTTTTTCACACGTCGAGGGGCCTCTTTCAGTGTAGCCAGCGTGGGGAAATGAGTGAATGACTTGTTTGACATTTGCTTTGAGAATAAAGCTAGCTTGGTTTTGAAGGCTCTGACGTTTGTGTACATTTCATTCACAAACTGGTCTTTCCCTTGTAGCTTCACGTTCAGCTCATTCCATGTGTGTCAGTATGTCCACAGCAAAAGCTAAGTCGCAAAGCCAATCGGTATCACTCAGCTCAGGAAAATCATACGCTTTCTCAAGTTGCTCCAAAAATGAGATAATCTCCTGTTTCAGCTCCCACACTCGTTGACATACTTTCCCCAAACTTAACCAAAGGACACTGGAATGAAAAAACAAGTCGTGGTGATCAGCGTCAGTCTCTTCAAGAAACTTAATAAACTGACGCTGCTGAAATCCCCTCGCTTGAATAAAGTTAACGAGCTTTACAACTGGCTTCACTACGTGGTCAAGCTGCAATACGGATTTGCACAGTGCTTCCTGGGGGATTATGTAGTGTAAGAAAATTACTTCCTGTTCAGGGTTGTCCTCTTTCACCCTCTCCTGGATTCTTTTGAGCAACCCGACGTTTTTTCCTGTCAGATTTGGCGATCCATCTGTGGTAACGTTGGCGAGCTTACTCCAGGGTAGCTTGTGCCTCATGATGACCCCCGACACGCTGTTATGCAAGTCCTCTCCCCACATTTTCCCTTTTAGGGATTCCATGGCCAAAAACTCCTCCGTTATTTTAAAATTGTCATTAATCCCTCTGATGAAAAAAGTATTTAGTTGTCCATTCCTTATTAAACACTTGGCACTCACTGTCAACTTTTCTTTTCTTTGGCCCACTCATTGTTGCAAATGGGTTCTGCTGTCAGAGCAGTAGCAGAATAATAACAAAGAGTAGCCCTGACTCTGCAAAATCAAGTGTTTTGCTGCGCCTAATACGCCACCTGGTGGAATTACCAGGCATTACAGGACAAGGTCAAATGAATGCAGTCATAATTATTATGATATGATATGATTTGGGCAATTATGTACCAATCTTTGGCAGGCCGGATTAAAAAGACCAATGGGCCGGATGTGGCCCGTGGGCCGTAGTTTGCCCACCCCTGGTCTAGATGAACAGAAAAAAATGAAACCATTACATAGAATAAAAAAAATAACCAGCATTCATATGAACATTGCAAACTTACGAGAAAAAAAATCATAATTTTTTGAGAAAAAAGTTACAAGTTTAAAGGAAAAAGTTGCAAATCTGTGAGGGGAAAAAAGTTGAAAGTAATTGAAATTCTCCCCCCCCCCCCCCCCCCCCCAAATGCTGAGGGTTAACTTGCAGCTTGGGCGCCCCCTAGTGGATTTGATTCGTGTACTCCGCTTTGTAGTCAGAAATGGCTTTGGTGGCATGTACCTGGGTTGAATGATTTTAATTGTCCATAACCGGTTGAACGAAGGCAGGAAATGCACAAATTTACGAGAGGTGAAAAAAATCACAAATTTTAAAAGATTCAGTGAAAAAGCTGCAAACTTAGGAGACGGGGAAAACAATTCCAAATTTGCGAGGGGAAAAAAGTAACTGACTTATAATATCCACCCATTAATGAAGAAGAAACTAAGCTGGAGTCTGAACCCCTGTCCCCTCCAGCCTTCAGCAGCACACTCTAAATATGTTGTGAGCTGTTGACAGGCGGACTTGTAATCTCGTTGCAGGCTCTAGAAGTGATCCGGCAGCTGAAGGAAACCATGGAGATCCAGAGGGCCCACATGAGGCTGCGCCTGGTTCTGCCCGCTAAAGAGGCCAAGAGGCTGAAGGAGAAGCTGAAACCACTGCTGCAGGTGGTGGAGAGTGAGGAGTTTGACGAGGAGCTCGAAATGGTGAGGAACTAAATTCTTCTGCAGTTCATTTTATACAGTCATATTAAAAAGCCCCATGATGCTTTCTGGGCTTTACCTTTATTTTGGTGGGTTATGTAGGATTTTTGTAACATCAGATGTGCTGCAAAGTCACACAGTCCTGCTGCACAGCAGTCCTCCTCTCTCACAGAATCTAGGACTACAACTCTGTCTGAAATACCTTGTTTGGATTGGCTCTTCTCCTCTGTGAGGTTATGACATTGTTAGTTATCAGACCTGATACAGACCTGCCCCCTGGATACTCTGGTACACCCTCTTGTCTGACAAGAAGAACAAGTTTCCCACTGAGCCCCAAGAGCAGATGGCTACAGTGCAGCTAGCTTAGCTAGCAAGTTAGTCCAGTTCTTCTCTGTAAATTCTAGCCACCCCACTACACATCCCTGGTCCCAGCTTGTTCATTAATCCACAGACGATAATATATCTCGTGTCATTCTGGCTTTTTTTTTTTTATTGACATGACATAGGTACTGTTATCGTTGCTGGCTTTGTGGCACAAATCAGTTCAATCAGTCAATGCAACTATCTGGTTTAGTTTGTTACATTTTGGCTGTGATAGCCTGGTGTATTGGCTGCTAATGTTAGCTGGTCTCAGCAGCCACAGATGGAATTACTGACCGACTCCACGGTTGACCTGCTGGGTACAAACTGAGAGAGGGGTCCGCTAGCCTAGCTGCTAGATGTCTACAGACGTGGACAAAATTGTTGGTACCCCTCTGTTAATGAAAGAAAAACCCACAATGGTCACAGAAATAACTTGAATCTGACAAAAGTGGTAATAAATAAAAATTCTATGAAAATTAACCAATGAAAATCAGACAATGCTTTTGAATTGTGGTTCAGCAGAATTATTTTAAGAAACAAACTCATGAAACAGGCCTGGACAAAAATGACGATACCCCTAGAAAAGACTGAAAATAATGTGACCATAGGGACATGTTCAACCAAGATGTGTCCTCTAATTAACATCACAGGTGTCTACAAACTTGTAATCAGTCAGTTGGCCTATTTAAAGGGTGACAAGTAGTTACTGTGCTGTTTGGTGTCATGGTGTGTACTACACTAAACATGGACCAGAGGAAGCAAAGGAGAGAGTTGTCTCAGGAGATTAGAAAGAAAATTATAGACAAGCATGTTAAAGGTAAAGGCTATAAGACCATCTCCAAGCAACTTGATGTTCCTGTGACTACAGTTGCACATATTATTCAGAAATTTAAGATCCACGGGACTGTAGCCAACCTCCCTGGATGTAGCCACAGGAGGAAACTTGATGAAGAATGGTAACAAAAGAGCCCAGAACAACCTCTAAACACATTCATGGTGAACTCCAAGGTCAAGGTACATCAGTGTCAGATCGCACCATCCGTCGTTGTTTAAGCCAAAGTGGACTTCATGGGAGACGACCAAGGAGGACACCACTGTTGAAAACAAATGATAAAAAAGCCAGACTGGAATTTGCCAAACTGCATGTTAACAAGCCACAAAGCTTCTGGGAGAATGTCCTATGGACAGACGAGACAAAACTGGAACTTTTCGGCAAGGCACATCAGCTCTATGTTCACAGACGCAAAAATGAAGCATACCAAGAAAAGAACACTCCCTACTGTGAAACATGGCGGAGGTTCTGTTATGTTCTGGGGCTGCTTTGCTGCATCTGGCACAGGGTGTCTTGAATCTGTGCAGGGTACAATGAAGTCTCAACATTATCAAGGTATTGTAGAGAGAAATGTGCTGCCCAGTGTCAGACAGCTTGGTCTCAGTCGCAGGTCATGGGTCTTGCAACAGGATAATGACCCAAAACATACAGCTAAAAACACCCAAGAATGGCTAAGAGCGAAACATTGGACTATTCTAAAGTGGCCTTCTATGAGCCCTGATCTAAATCCTATTGAAGATCTGTGGAAGGGGCTGAAACATGCCGTCTGGAGAAGGCACCCTTCAAACCTGAGACAACTGGAGCAGTTTGCTCGTGAGGAGTGGACCAAAATACCTGCTGAGAGGTGCAGAAGTCTCACTGACAGTTACAGAAATCGTTTGATTGCAGTGATTGCCTCAAAAGGTTATGCAACAAAATATTAAGTTAAGGGTACCATCATTTTTGTCCAGGCCTGTTTCATGAGTTTGTTTCTTAAAATATTTCTGTTGAACCACAATTCAAAAGCATTGTCTGATTTTCATAGAATTTTTATTTATTACCACATTTGTCAGATTCAAGTTATTTCTGTGACCATTGTGGGTTTTTCTTTCATTAACAGAGGGGTACCAACAATTTTGTCCACAGCTGTATTTCTTACATATTCTATTCATTCCCACTAGACACTCGTTTTCCCAGCTGAATCGTCTGCCAACATGTGACCATAAATTAAATTAATTAAAAACCCCTTTATTGTCATTCAACCAATCATGTACAGTAGAATGAAATTGTGCTTTTCCTATCTACAGTGTTAATCACACACACCCCATATGTAGAATCAGAGGGCCGCTGCCATGCAAGGCGCCACCACAGATTTCCCTCCTCCATTCCATTATTGCTGAGCACCAAGCTGGACGGCAGGAAGTTCCGCTTTTATATGGTCTTCGGCATGACCCGGCCGGGATTTGAACCCCTGCCTCCCGGGTGTGGGGCGAATGCTCTACCAACTGAGCCACCACTTCGGTATATTTCATTTATATACATATGTTATTTTAGCTTATTTCATTATCATCTATTATACGCTGGACAGACTCCTCAATTGGCGGTAATTAGCTGCCATTAGCAGTTAGCCATTCACTCACTTTTTTTTTTTTTTTTTGCTTCTTACTGACCTGCTTACTGGAGTGGTGGTCTAGTTGGTAGAGCATCGTTCAAATCACGGTCGGGTCATACCAAAGACCATATAAAACTGGTACTTTCCACCTTCTAGCTTGGTGCTCAGCATAATAGAATGGGGAAAGGAAAGTTAACGCACAGAGCTACCAGAGGACTGCCCCCCCCCCCCACTGTAACTTTCACTACTTACTAGCTGTGTGGCCGAGGGTCAGTGAAACAGAGATAGGCACCGCCCCCATACACCACATGGTGTCCCACACGCTGTGGAAGCGATTAACTTAATTACTGACCTGCGTATATGCTCTCGACCAATCAAACCACACACCCATGACTGTCTCTGGGATTTTAAACTTTTAACATTCAGTCAGTGTTTGTTAGTGTGCAACTTACTCTGACAACCGATGCTAAAAGGTAACATTAGCCTCAAACATGGCGTCACCATCAAAGTGGAGATCTCATGTCATGTTATCACTTAATCTTATCCTACACTTTATTACATGTATAGTTTATTTCTCTTATCTTATCATGTTTAATGTTGCAGCATTGTACCGAGACAAATTCCTAGTTTGTGTACTACATGAACAATGGCAATAAACCTGATTCTGATTCTGATTCTGATTCTGATGTTGTGTTTGAAATGTCCACTCGTTAACTACACGGTGCAGTACATTTGAATGGGAGGGATTTCAAATGTGTTCACTTTGTACTGAACAAGTGGACATTTCGAACGCAGCATCAAAGAAATGATGAAAGAGTAAGGGCGGGGTGAGCTGCGGCTCATTAGCATTTAAAGCAGTATGCTATAAAATAGCCCAGTTTGAGCAGAGCTCCTTTCCCATGTGTAAAGTCAGACTCCCATAATTAAACCCTGAGGTGTTTTGACCAAATCACGTCCCAGACATTTCATTAACACCTCTGGGTGCTGTGTCAACATGTGGTAGAAACATAATTGAGGCCTTTTAATATTTAGTCTTCCCCCCTCAGGTTTGTCTGGTGGATCCTGGCTGTTTCAGGGAGATCGATGAGCTGATCCGCTGTGAGACTAAAGGCCGAGGCTCTCTGGAGGTCCTCAGTCTGAAGGATGTGGAGGAAGGAGACGAGAAGCTATAGTCACCCTGCCTGTTAGGACTTGATCAACACTGAGGCACAGACTGCAAAACTGCACTGAAATCTGTCCACAGCCTGATTTCTGTTGACTTCAGCCATCCCTGCTGTCTGCGTTTAAACAACTAATTCTATGGAGAAGAAAGTCAGATTATATTTTCAAAGAAAGTTTGAACATTTATCTCTAAACCTATTGAAACTCAGTAAATATTCCTGAAATATTTCTCTTTTATTTGTTCATTTTCGTCTTTAATTTAGGACAGTTAACAGAGTGTCGAGCCTTCCATCCAGATCATTCAAGCTAATCATTTTATTTTTATTATAATTATTGGGTTTCCTCTGAATTAAGTTACTATTAAGCAAATTTATTCTTTTTGTGGATTTTACTTCACAGATTTTCAAATTATCAAAGTAGAATAACATGACTTTAGTTTCCAAACCCAGCTGTACTTTAACAATAAAAAGTTCTGTTTAGATTTAGTTAGAAATTTTACGCAACTAAAAGTGCTTTTGCCAGTGTGGGAGTTTTTTCCTGGTAAATTTACTGTTTTTTTCTTATATATTTGGGACTTTTTTTGTAATTTGTGAATATTTTATATATTTACAATCCTTTTCCTTAAAATCATAAATTCAGTTATCTTTTTTTTAAATTAATTTACAATTTATTCTTATAATGTATCAAAACTTTTACAATAAGTTTGACTTTTTCAATTAAATTTGCAGGGTTTTTTTTATTGTAAATTTGTAGTGTTCCTTTCACCAGGTTTTTTTTTCTTGTAAAAATTATTTTAATACATGAAATAAAATTACAAGCCAGATAGTTTGGCTTGGTGCATAAAAACTGAAAGCAAAAATGTGTGGTGGAGTTAAATTATAAACTATACATTCTGGAAATGAGAAAAATGCAACTTACATCATCTAACATTAAAAGCTGTTGTTGAAGAAAACTAGAAAAACAATTATCAATACATTTTCTTTTTTGAACTTCATATTTATTCTTTTATTTTACCCTAATAAAACATAAAGAAGGAATAATAAAAAATGTTTGACTCTCACATTTAAAACTTTCAGATGTTTTTTTTTTTTCTGACATTTACAGCTAATAAAAATAAAAACTGACAAACCAGCTCCAAATCAGAAAAAAAGGACATTTGTAATTTTTCCTCTCGTAAAAACTTGGAAAGCAAAACTGTCAGAAGCACAAGATAAAACTGTTGTTGCTTAGTTAAGAACAGCCAGAGAAGTGCACGTCTGTGTGCCGCACTATTGTCTTATGTATGTTAATCCGTTACAATTTCTGCTAAACAAATATAGTTCTGCAGATAGAAGCCCAGTTTCACATATGATCATTTATAGGCGTCTATAAATTAGTACCATAACACACCCCAAAAAATAATGCTAAGCTAGTGCAACTCAGTAAATTAGAATATTTTGAAAAAACATCCATCCCTGGATGTTACAAACCAAAACTGTAGCTCCTAACTCTGACCATCACCACCTCCTCTTCCACCTTCCATGGGCTCTCCTAGGGCGCTAGAGTTAGATCCTCCATGCTAATGGCTAACCACAGCTCTGTAGACAGTGAACCTACTCTCCATGCTTCTGTTGCATTTCTCGATTGAGGGTCTCCCGTCCCAGCCAGCGAGTCTCTGTGGTTCCATTGCAGCCTCCAAAGACTGGAGTGGAACATTCACCCATCAGAAGAGCCTCCAGGAATGTGCTCGCTGTGGCACAGAAGACTGCTCCCACCTTTTGACCAGCTCCAGCTCTTAGGTGCCCGGGTGCAGAATGGGCCAGGCCTGGCCTTGCTGTTGCACAGAGACCGGCTCTCACCCCCAGGGGCCCGTGTGCAACAGATGACAGAAAAGGGACCTCGAGAGACCCGCAGGCTAAAAATGGGAGATGGCAGAGGCCCAAAAAGAGCAAGCCAGCTGACTACTGAAGGAACCTCCCAAGGCATTGACAAGTGACTGTTAAGCTGGATTCATGCTCCACCTCTGCTGTCTGCGTACGTGTAACCGGAAACCTCGTGTGACGAAATTTGTGTCATCATCTCCACTCCGCTAGGGTCCACAGTGCTCGACCGCAGACGACTGCGTGCAGCCCAAATTCTGTGACCACGCTGCCTGCCCATGACCTGAATGCACTTTAAAGTGCATGCGCAAGATTGACCGTCCCATTCACAAGGTGGCAATATCGACACAGCATACCAAGACTGAAAGAAGATGAAGAAGACAACAAGGAAGTGGAAGACGAGAATAAACATACATGAGTCATACATACATACTTCAGAAGCAGCAGCATCTTCATGGAAAAGGAATGAAAACCAGGAAGTCAAGCAGCAGAAAGCAAGCAGCATTTCTTTGTTGGTGAAAATCCTGGCACATTGGCGCTACCTGTAGGGCAGGAGTGAAGCTACAAATGACGGTTGTGCACATGTGTCAACTGCTTGGCCTGGGTAGATAAAAAAAAAAGTAAGCATGTACAGTGCCGCGTGCGTGCTGGGCTTGTCCAAAGCGCACGTGGACCAAAGCGGACTAGAGGGAAAATGCAGCATGAATAAGGCTTAAAAGGAAGGAAATCCAACAGTAATGCTAACTGCAATAACCAATGGATGTGCACATAAGTTATTAAAAGAAGCCACATAACCACTGTGAGAAAAATATGATTTGTTTCCCAGGGTCATTAGAGCCCGTACCATTGTTATTTGGAATAGGTAAATGACAGCAACACCGTGGATTTTAGGCTAGGCATGCTAGCTAATGGTACATTAGTTAATAATAAAATAAACCAGATCACAGCTGGAAGTATAATAGGTTTCTGTGTAATTCACTGGTTCATTAGAGCCCATTCATTTTTATTCACTGTTAACTATGCTACACGATGCTACCTGAGCTAACAGACAACAGCCACGGGACACTGCGCTCGTAAATTAATAATAAAATGAGCTACATAACAACTGGGAGTAAGATGTGTTGCAGTGTGATTTGTAAGTCATTAGAGACCATGCAGTGGTGTTTGGAATAGTAAGTAAATATTTAATAATTTGAGTAAATAACACTAGCTGTGTGGCATGGCAATTCACTCCCATGAGCCTTAACAGCATGATGGCGTTTGATGTCCTATTGCAAAGTAACCAAGGTGGGAAAGACATTTCAAGGGGTGGGTCTAGAAAAGTGGGCCACCAGGTCAGCAGTGTAAACAAAGAGTCTGAGAATCTACAGAAAGACAGCCAGAGGGAGTCAGTTCAGTGCAGAGGCTGACAGCACTCAGCCACTGCTGAAGATTTGCAGTCAGTTATTTAAAACCTGCCTGTGATGCTTCTTTCCACAGTGCTTTCCTGGGCAGAATGATTAATTCACTCTAAAAGCATTGTGTTTGTGCAAAACAGATGCAACATTTATTTAAAGAATCATTATTAAGTCATTCACATTTAAGGCAATATCTAATCGGTACCACAGGGTTATAAGGTCAGTAACGGTATTACCAGAGTCAGGTCAGTAACATGTAACTAAATAGACATTCATTATTATTATAATAATTATTGTCCAGTCATGGTGAACAGTAGAAATGAGTATTGAATGTAAAACAATGCTACACATGTTCAGTTTATTAGGTTCTGTGGAACTGAAATGAAATGCTGCAAAATAAGATGTAAAGGTTTAACCCTCATTCCGATTAAACCAAACCACACAACACACAGCTGCATTATTTCTAATCGTAAATTGATTAATCTAGTGCATCACTACTCAACACACAGCCCCGAATTATTCACCAAGGATTTCCCACATTCAGCCAGTCACGTTCAGTTAAATATCCCTCCACAGTGGTGTCAGAGAGGATCTGATCTGCGTTGGTACTGACTGTTTGTGAACGTAATCCTGTTGATCCTGCTCAGTGGGTGATTCGCCCCCTCTTCTGGACTTGCAGGCTGAGCCCCCTGCCTGTCAGCACCAGCGGTGGGGCACCTGGTGGTGAGGAACACCCCGCCAACCAGCATCAAGCCAAAGGAGATCCATCCAAGGTACAGGGCCGGTCCCCAGTCTCTCCTCAGTGGCACTATGCCCTCCAGTGGCTGACCGGTGTGATGGCACGTCCAGGCTGTGGGAACCAGCATCAGGATTGCAGACAACACAAACAGACCACCAGAGGCCACTTTGATCTGGTTTCTCTTGGGAAACTGAGCAAGCCCCAGCCCGCCGATCCCCGAGGCACAAAACCCAACTACAATGGCCGCCATGATGAGGGACTTCCACGTCCGAAAACTTCCAGAGAGAGACATGAGGGAGCGGTAGAAGGAGCAGTGCAGACTGCCATCGTGAGCCAGGTCCCAGTGATCCCATTCCAGCCACACCCCGTCCCAGTAGGCAGGCAGAGTAGCTGTGGTGTTGCCCACAGTCCCACTCACCGTCCACAGGGCCACGAACCGTGTCACCAGGGCGCACAGCCAGCCTGTGGCAGCCACGATGAAGCCGGCAAGCTCCAGCCTCCAATCCATGTCTCTGGCCTGCCGGTCTTTTGTCTTCCCTTCCTAAACAGAAACAGCTGGCGGGGGAGCACTGCGGGGCGGGGCGTTGTTTTAATAACAAGTGTGAGCATGTGTGAGGCCGAGATGATTTGTGTCTGTTTTGCATGCCATGTTCAGACGGAGGAAACCGGTTCTTTGGTATTCCTGAAAGTCAGTTGTGGCGTGGCTGCAGCTGGGTGGAGGGAAGGAAATCCCTGTGTGCTCTGCCATGGTTTCAAAACAATCACTTTCTCATAGTTTCTACACCGAGGGGGAAAACAAAGGTTCAACTGTGCTCTGATGTTTCAGTCACCAGGCTGCATTTCTAGGACGCAACTTGATTTAAAGAGCCACAAAGACTCACTGATACGCAGACTTCTATTTCTAACATGTAGTTCAAGAATCTGGGTTAAGCACAATCAACACAGTATAATGACTTAAGTGGGACGCAGTCACTCTAGTCTTTATTTTCAAAGTTTCAAAACAAGAATCCAACAAATAATGTACTTTCATACAGGATGGAAACGTACACTTTAGACTACTAGGTTAGCATACTTTACATTCTTCATAGCTGGGGTTATAAAGAGATTCATAGCTGGTTCTGCCTATAAAGCAGAGTATGCAAATGCATGGCCTCCCTCAGCCACTAGGGGGTCCCAAGCTACAAGTTCACCCTCAACATTTTCAGGTGGGACAATTAAAATGGCATAACATTTTTTTTTGTCTTAAATTTGAAACATCATAAACTCATAAATGTGCATTTTTTTCTTCTAGATTTGTGATTTTTTTTCTAAATTTGCAGTTTTTTTAACTGTACATTTACAGCATTTTTTCCCAAAAATTTTTCACTATAGTCTTAAAAACTTGCCACTTTTTTGTAGTAAATTTGCCATACATTTGTGACTTTTTTTCTCATAAAATTGCAAGTTTTTCCTCAAACTTTTTTTCTTGTAAATTTACTATCTTTTTTCCTCAAATTTATGACTCGTGTTCTTGTAAATTTGCAACATTTATATGGATTCTGTGTAAATTTTCATTCTATGCCATAGTTTAATTTCTTATCAACAATAACCCAAGTTTATTACCTTCACCAAGAAGGTCATGTTTTCATGTTAATTTGTCTGTCAGGTTGTTAGCATGATTTTGCAAATATAAAAAACCCTACTGGATGTAGTTTGATGAAATTTTCACCAGAGGTGACCCTTGGGCAACAGATGAATGGTACCCATTAGATTTTGGAGGTGATCAGGGTCAGGATCCACATTCTGGATCCTTTTTTCTCTTCTCTTTAAAATTTCGAGCCAAGGCCTTGGTGGTGGTATGTACTCTCTGAGTGCCCTCTAGGTTTTAAATGTTTTTGTTGAAAGGGGAGATTTTTTTTTTCATTTTGAAAGGTTTGAACTCTTCCCCATTACTAAAATAGGGGCCCTCCAAACACAATCTTGTATAAGACCCCCAAAATCCTAGAAACCCTGAATACCCCCTAAATACTCCTTTAGGTGTCTGTTGACAGGTAACCATTTTGTCTTTTATATTATCTCAGTTTGCTTCTGCATCAGAATTCTCACAAATGTGGAATGAGTATACATGTGCATTGCAAGTACGGTACATAATTAGTGACGTCAATTGATTGATAGGCCAATTGACCAATTGCTCAGAACAGTCTGTCTCAGGCTACTGGTGGACCATTTATCAAAATCCTACCCTCCCAAGACCATTAATTTTACCGGGGGGGCTGAAAAGTTCAAATGTGGTTTATTTTTCAACCACAAGGATCCAAGCACTCCAACACCAATGGAAGAAGTGTGTGGAAAGAAGGGGAGACTATGTTGAAAAATAAACCACATTGGTCAGATTCGACCACTATGAACTTTTCAGCACCCCCCTCATAGTAGGACCTTTTTTTTTGTCATTCTAGTGTTTGAAAAGAGATCTACAGGACTATCAAGACACTATCTATTTTATATTTAAGTGGTTTGCTCTCTGAAACGTAACCCCTGATGTGTTTAACAGTAACTTCACACATAGTTCTTGATGGCGTAGCTGCTGCGTGTGGGTGTCTTGGCCAGTCTGTACCCACTAGAGTGAAACCGGCCCCCCTGTGGTGGGCAGCTCATGCACAGAATGGCCCCCCCACAGAAGAGCAGTCCAGATGTCACAAACCCTACATATATGGCTGCTCCGAGCTCTTTCTTTAGCACCTCAGGGACACGGGGGTTGTGGAAATCCCTGATGATAGAGTTGGCCGTCCAAGCCACGGCGACTATGGTAGTGAAGGCCGCCAGGCAGAAAATTGCTCCCGAGCTCACCACTACTCTCGCCTTGATGTGTGGGTGACTCAGGCAGTTGGTGCAGCGAGCTCCCAGGAGGAAGATGAGGAATCCCAGACATCCCAGCACCATACTGATGCAGATGAGGCCACGGGCTGCCTGGAGGTCTGGAGACAGGTCCAGCAGGGCATCATAGAGCTTGCACTGCATCTGGCCCGTGTACTCGCTCACGCAGGTCATCCACAGACCCTCCCAGAATACCTGCATGACTACCAGGTGAGTGCCGATGAATGCTGTGACCTTCCACATGGGCAGACCACAGATGAGGAAGGTCCCAGCAACACCGGTCATGGACAGGCTGATGCCCAGCTCTTGCAGACCCATGAGGAACAGCCCAGATTCTGAGAAAACACAAGAACAAAAAGTAAAATCTTTATTCAGAATTTACTCAAAAGCAACATTTACTGCACTTTTTATCCCCCACCGGTCTTCCCAAAGGGCTCTTCGACTCCTTTAGGAAGACCGGCGGGAATTATGGGTCTGTCCACTTTTGTGAAATCAACTCCTACGGTTTTGGTCTGATTGTTCTGAAACTAGGTGCCATAGTTTGATACACTCTGATGATGCGCATATTGCAGTTTCACTCTCATCAGATGACCTTGAGATCAAAGGTCAGATTTTTCCCTAAATCTTCTAAACACAATAACTACTGAAAGAAATGATGTAGGCTTTTCAAAGCGATACAGTAGTTGTAACTAATACACATCTTGGACAATTTACACCCTCACCTAACTATGGGTTTGGGCTCAAGGGGTCAGTGGTCAAAGTTAACATTGCAGTGGCGCTGTGGTAAATAATAAATGCTACATTTACTATTTCTATAAAACAAAGCTAGGGCCACCAAATCTGGTATACAGGTTCACCTTGGGATCCTGATCTCTGACAATGGATTTGGTGTCCAAAGGTCAAGGTTAACATTCTTTATGCTTTATTACTGTATAACGCATGAAGCTAGGGCCACCAAACCTGAGGCCTCATGTACAAAGAGTACTTATGCACAAAAACATGACATACGTCCTTTTCCACAGAAAATTTCAGATGTATCAACAATGAAATGACCGTGGAACTAGGCGCAGCCCCACGCCAAATTGATGGCTGGCGTACATACTTTTCTACTGTTTTTGGTCCATTGGCGACACTTAGAGGTGACGTTGGGAGACTGATAATGACGTGATTATGATTGTACACACCAGAGACACATGATGACCAAACATCCAAGTGTGTGCAATTAGATGAGTGGATATAAAAGCAAGTGCAAAGAAATGCAGAAAATGGCTCTAACAGCAATGGCGTTAGCATTATTGAAGATATTGCAAATTGCGCAGTGAGAAAAGAAAGGGTATTTAGAGACAGAAGATTTTCTGGTTCAGGATGATGACTGGATTGTCAAGTGGTTTAGGTTTCCACGGGCAGTCCTTGTGGAACTGTGCTCAGAGGTACGGCTGCTCTTGGAGCGCGACACGGCAAGAAGCCGTGCGCTGCCTGTCCCAGTGCAGGTGCTGATAACTCTGGGGTTCCTGGAAACGGGCATGCCAGAGGGAGCTGGCAGACCAATCGGGAATTTCCCAGTCAACCCTGAGCCAAACTATGCCAGCTGTGTGGGATGGCATTATTCGGCTGTCACCCAGGCACATCATATTCCCATACAATGTACAGTGGGGTAAAAAAGTATTTAGTCAGCCACCAATTGTGCAAGTTCTCCCACTTAAAAGATGAGAGAGGTTTCCAATTTTCATCATAAGTATACCTCAACTATGAGAGACAAAATAAGAAAAAAAAAATCCAGAAAATCACATTGAAGGATTTTTAATGAATTAATTGGTAAATTCCTCGGTAAAATAAGTGTTTGGTCAATAACAAAAGTTCATCTCAATACTTTATTATATACCCTTTGTTGGCAATGACAGAGGTCAAATGTTTTCTGTAAGTTTTCACAAGGTTTTCACACACTGTTGCTGGTATTTTGGCCCATTCCTCCATGCAGATCTCCTCTAGAGCAGTGATGTTTTGGGGCTATCGCTGGGCAACACAGACCTTCAACTCCTTCCAAAGATTTTCTATGGGGTTGAGATCTGGAGACTGGCTAGGCCACTCCAGGACCTTGAAATGCTTCTTACGGAGCCACTCCTTCGTTGCCCGGGTGGTGTGTTTGGGATCATTGTCATGCTGAAAGACCCAGCCACGTTTCATCTTCAATTCCCTTGCTGGTGGAAAGAGGTTTTCACTCAAAATTTCACGATACATGGCCCCATTCATTCTTTCCTTTACACGGATCAGTCGTCCTGGTCCCTTTGCAGAAAAACAGCCCCAAAGCATGATGTTTCCACCCCCATGCTTCACAGTAGGTATGGTGTTCTTTCTCCTCCAAACACGACAAGTTGAGTTTTTACCAAAAAGTTCTATTTTGGTTTCATCTGACCATATGACATTCTCCCAATCCTCTTCTGGATCATCCCAATGCTCTCTAGCAAACTTCAGACGGGCCTGGACATGTACTGGCTTAAGCAGGGGGACACGTCTGGCACTGCAGGATTTGAGTCCCTGGCAGCGTAGTGTGTTTCTGATGTAGCCTTTGTTACTTTGGTCCCAGCTCTCTGCAGGTCATTCACTAGGTCCCCCCATGTGGTTCTGGGATTTTTGCTCACCGCTCTCGTGATAATTTTGACCCCACGGGGTGAGATCTTGTGTGGAGCCCCAGATCGAGGGAGATTATCAGTGGTCTTGTATGTCTTCCATTTTCTAATAATTGCTCCCACAGTTGATTTCTTCACACCAAGCTGCTTACCTATTGCAGATTCAGTCTTCCCAGCCTGGTGCAGGTCTACAATTTTGTTTCTGGTGTCCTTTGACAGCTCTTTGGTGTTGGCCATAGTGGAGTTTGGAGTCTGACTGTTTGAGGTTGTGGACAGGTGTCTTTTATACTGATAAAGAGTTCAAACAGGTGCCATTGATACAGGTAACGAGTGGAGGACAGAGGAGCCTCTTAAAGAAGAAGTTACAGGTCTGTGAGAGCCAGAAATCTTGCTTGTTTGTAGGTGACCAAATACTTATTTTACCAAGGAATTTACCAATTAATTCATTAAAAATCCTTCAATGTGATTTTCTGGATTTTTTTTTTCTCATTTTGTCTCTCATAGTTGAGGTATACCTATGATGAAAATTGGAGACCTCTCTCATCTTTTAAGTGGGAGAACTTGCACAGTTGGTGGCTGACTAAATACTTTTTTGCCCCACTGTAATTGAACAGGCCAGCATCAAAGCGCAATTTACAGTGAGAGCCAGTTTTCCTAATGATTCTAATGAACAGCATTGTTGGGAACAAACTACAAGCTGGCACTGTGCGGATGGGTGGCTTCTTGGTGAGTAAATTCATGTAATTGTCTTCATAATGACCAATCTCATGCGCAATGCACCTGTGTGCCCCCAAATATCACCCTGTCTTCGAGGCTTCATTACAAGTCACTGGTTGGAGTAACTGACTTTCTTTTGTTGCTGATTAAACTACAGTTTCATAGCATTCTACCAAGCCCCCAATTGCCTCTGTGTGTATAGTAGTTATGTTGTGGAGTGTGTGAAATCAGAGGCAGAATCATTTCAGACGATTTATTACACACTCACATCTCTCAAGCACAGAACAGTCTGAACATTTAAGCAGAAACTCTCCTGTTAAGTTTTATGGCATTTACATCACACACAACATGACATTTGCATCACACTGCATTCAACATCCTTCATCCCTGACTCCTTCCTGCTATCTCACCAGGAACCTCCTGCTCTTTGTTGTCCCAAGCTTATCACTGTCTCCTGTCTGAGATGCTAGATAATCTGGCTCCCCCAAGGTGCTACACCCCCCCCCCCCCAGCATGTTAGATAGGACAATAGAATAACAGTCCACATGCTGTGATAGAACAATTGAACATCAGTCCACATGCTGCTTGGGCTTCCGTCTCCTCCCATATCTGCTGTAACTGGGGTTTACCGCCTCCGCGGCGCTGCTGTGCTGGTGGGGGGCTGCTGGGAGTGTGTCTGACTGCGGGTGGGCTGTTGCTAGGGGGGGGGGGGGGCACTTCGGTCTGTTCTTGTGGCTGCTCTGGTGAATCGTTTCCCTGGGGAGCTTTCCGTGGGGGTCTTCCACGCTGAGGGGCCTTAGCCAACAGCACTTGCTCGTCCGCCACAACGAAAGCGGGTTTGAGTCTGTCTATACCAAATTTTTCCCTCCTACCCCCCAAGTCTAGCAAAAAATGCTTATCCCCTGTTTCCAGCACTCTGAACGGTCCATCATAGGGTGGGCGCAATGGAGGGCAGTGGGCGTCATGTCTGACGAACACGAACTCCGCGCTCTTCAAAGTTTTAGGCACGAAAACACGCAGAAAACTGTGGTGGGCAGGGCCCGGCAGCGTGCCTGTGTTTGCGCTACGCTGCAAAAGCTGAGACAGGGAGCTGCCCGGCGTGGGATTATAAGATAAGATAAGATAAGATAAGCCTTTATTAGTCCCACAATGGGGAAATTCCAGGATTGCAACAGCACAGGGATAGCAACACTCAGAGCAACAATCAGAAGGCAAGAAAAAAACAACATCTAGTAAACATATGTCCATATTACTATAAATGTATATATATAGACACACAGTGCAGAGCATTATGGCTGGTGAATGTGCAGCAGAAAGTCTAAGCTCTCTCTCCGCGGATGCAGCGGGCCAGCTGGAAGTCTTTGGGCATGATGGTGACCCCCTTAGCGAAGAAGAGACCCACCAGGTTGGCCTCGCAGGTCTCCTGCAGAGCCATGACGGCGAAGCTCAGGAAACGCAGGACGGTCTTGAAGTCCTGAGCGATCTCCCTCACCAGGCGCTGGACGGGCAGCTTACGGATGAGCAGCTCCGTGGATTTCTGGTAGCGACGGATCTCTCTCAGAGCACGGGCCTGTGACGGCGAGGCCTCTTCACTCTGCCGGTGGCCAGAGCGCCTCTCCGAGCAGCCCTGGTGGCTAGCTGTCTCCTGGGGGGGGGGGGGGGGGGGGGGCTTCTTCCTCCAGTAGATTTTACGGGCAGTCTGCTTGGTTCTTGCCATCGCTCTTTATTATTCTGTCTTATATTTCTTTCACGCCGCCTAAACTCCAGCCCGGCACCCGCATCGTTTTCGCTACAGCTCCCGGTATGTCGAGTTTCCCATTAGCACCGGGCGGCGGCCAAGTGCTAGCTAGCACTAGCTCCTCCCCGCTGTAACGTCTCCCGCTGCAAACCGTGGCTCCGTCCGCCGACCCGGGAGACCCCCGGGGCGATCCGTGCGTCCGTGATATATATACAGAGTGAAAGGTGTAGAAAGAAGAAGGAAGATAAAAAAAAGGCTGTTGCAACAGGCAGCCGACTCGTGTGGCGCCGCCGGTCCGGCGGAACCGGAACCGGAAAAAAAGGCAGAAACTCTTATCTGGCAGAAACTCCCCGGGCAGCCGTAGTGGCTGCGCAAAAATGAGCTCTGCCGGGAAAGCTTCCAGATCTTCTTTCGGCGCGGAGCGCAACCCCAATAAAACCCATGGCAGCCTGTCTATCCAATTTGCATCCGTCAATGAAGCCCTGAGTGCCGCTTTCAGTGATCTATGAAAACGCTCGCATAAACCATTGGCCTGTGGGTTGTACGCAGTTGTGCGGTGAATTGTAACACCCAGGCTGCGGGCCATCGCGGACCAGAGTTCGGAAACAAATTGCGGGCCCCTGTCGGACGTAATATCCGACGGGACTCCAAAACGCGCCACCCATGCTGTTAAAAAAGCGTGTGCTACGTCCGCGGATGTGGTTGCCGCCAGCGGGACCGCTTCTGGCCAGCGCGTGGTGCGGTCCACCATTGTCAGGAGGTGCGTGCACCCCTGTGATGGCGGGAGGGGGCCCATGAGGTCCACGTGAACATGGTCGAACCTCTTAGCCGGAATACGAAACAGCTCCAAGGGACCCTTCGTGTGTCTGTGTACTTTGGCTCGTTGGCACACCACGCAGGCTGCAGCCCACTCTTTCACTTGTTTGCGTAGGCTCGGCCACACAAACTTCTCTCCCACTATTTTGACCGACGCGCGCACTCCTGGGTGCGCCAGAGTGTGAACCGACTCAAACACGCGGCGGCGCCACGCGGCCAGGACCACCGGATGCGGGCGACCCGTGAAGACATCGCAGATTGGGGGGGCCGCCATCCTGCAGCACCCTGCTGTCCAGCCTTAACCCTGTTGGTCCAGACTGGAGTGGGCGCACGTCTGCATCGCTAATCTGCTCCGCGGCCATGGCTGCGTAATCTATCCCCACGCAGACTGGGGCCACCACGGCGCACGAGAGGCAGTCCGCCACTACATTCAGTTTACCAGACACATGCTGAATATCGGTAGTAAAGTCTGAGATCGCGGCCAGCTGTCTCTGCTGCCGGCCCGACCACGGTTCTGAAACCTTGGCCATCGCGAATGTTAGCGGCTTGTGGTCCACGAACGCGGTGAAGCTGCGCCCTTCCAGCCAAAACTGGAAGTGGTGTATGGCCAGGTGGAGAGCCAGCAACTCTCTGTCGAACGCGCTGTATTTGCGTTCGCTGTCGCGCAAAGTTCTGCTGAAAAAGGCAAGCGGCTGCCAAGCCCCGGCGACGCGCTGCTCCACGACAGCCCCTATGGCCACGTCTGAAGCGTCGGTGGTGAGTGCTATGCGGGCCGTCGGGTCTGGATGCGCCAGCAGTGCGGCGTTTGCCAGGGCTGCTTTAACTTCCGAGAACGCCCGCTCTCGCTCCGGGGTCCATTCAACCCTATCCGCGGGTTTCTGTTTCTTGAGCGCAGCGTACAATGGTTGCATGAGCTGCGCCGCGTGGGGAAGGAAACGGTTATAAAAGTTCACCATCCCCAAAAATTCCTGCAGCGCCCTGACCGTCTGAGGCCGGGGAAAATCCGCCACGGCGCGCACTTTGTCGGGCAGCGGGATCGCTCCTTCCGGAGAGACGCGGTGCCCCAAAAAATCAATCTCCGTCACGCCGAACTGGCATTTCGCCGGGTTGATTATTAACCCGTGCTCCTCCAACCTCCGGAAAACCGTCGTGAGGTGGGTTTCGTGTTTGTCTTCGGACGCACTGGCTACCAGGATATCGTCCAGGTAGACGAACACAAACGGGAGATCGCGCAGCACTGCATCCATCATGCGCTGGAACGTCTGTGCCACTCCTTTTAACCTGAATGGCATGCGCAGGAACTCGAATAGACCGAACGGAGTTATTACCGCTGTTTTGGGTATGTCCTCAGCGCGCACTGGGACTTGGTGGTAACCGCGGATCAGGTCTATTTTGGAAAAAATGCGCGTTACGGCGAGGTGAACGGAAAAATTCTGTATGTGGGGAATTGAGTAGCGGTCGTGCGCTGTGGCGTTGTTCAACCTGCGGAAATCCCCGCACGGTCGCCACGATCCCTCAGCCTTAGGGACCATGTGTAGCGGGGACGCCCTTGGGCTGTTCGAGCGCCTGATGATGCCCAACCTTTCCAGGTTGGCGAACTCCTCGCGCGCTATGGCCAGTTTAGCTGCGTCCAAGCGCCGAGGTCTTGCAAAAACCGGCGGCCCGGTGGTGGGGATAAAGTGCTCCACCCCGTGTTTAGCGATGGCCGTGGAAAACGTCGGGACCGTGAGTGCTGGGAACTGAGTGAGCAGTGTGTGGAACTTACCGCCTGTAGCTGTGACGTTGGCTTGTGCTGTTGGCTGGGTCACTCGAACTATACAGGGGAGAGAGTCAAAGGACAGTGCATTAACCAGGCGCCTGTTAGCAACATCAACCAGTAAACCATGTGCACACAGAAAATCAGCCCCCAGGATATGGTAATTCAGTGCTGCTACGACAAAAGTCCACTCATATGTACGGCCGTGTAGAGATAAGAGCAGAATCCTCTCACCAAAGGTCTTAATATCCGAGCTGTTTGCTGCCAACATCCCGGGGCCGCTAGATCCTGCCAGCCGGTCAGCATAGGTCGGCCGGATGAAGCTCTTCCGGGCTCCGGTGTCCACGAGGAAACGCCTCCCAGAGCGTGCATCCGTTAAGTAGAGCAGCTTGTTCTCTTCACCGAGGGTCGCAGCTGCTACCGATCCCCGGCCTTGGCGTTTTCCCGAGCGCTTGAATTGGCACGGTGGCGCACATCTGCGTGCGTTCTCTCCGAAACGGCGGTGGTAGAAACTAGGGATGGGCATAA
This sequence comes from Pholidichthys leucotaenia, assembly GCA_020510985.1. NCBI lineage: Eukaryota > Metazoa > Chordata > Actinopteri > Cichliformes > Pholidichthyidae > Pholidichthys > Pholidichthys leucotaenia. The sequence goes on along the minus strand of CM035847.1, from coordinate 282,936,741 downwards.
TTTACCGATTAACCGATAATTGATCATTAAGAATTTCACCGAGGAAGTTCATTTTCGTCGACAAACCGTTTTTTTTTTTTTTAAACAATCCGAGGCCTAGTGTACGGCCGTCCTCAAACAATGCAATGGCAAAATTTGGGCACCAGGGGGCAACATTACACCATCGCCGTACCCTGGCGTGCCTCAGTTGATACACGCGGGCTTCCGTAGGGCAATCGCCAAATCATTAAGCGGTTACGGCGAAGTGTTGCGTGGGACCATTTCAATTTAAAAAATGACCAGGTGTACTGCAATCACTGCAATGCAGCATACAAATATACCTCATCGACAGGGTCCATGGAACACCCTTATTACGCAAAGAAACCGCCAACAGTGGTTGCGCGCTGAGTAATGGCGGTCGTGAAGATTCTTTTTTTTTTTCAGAAACTTTATTGAGAAGGTCATGAAGATTCGGTGTACACACGTCGAGGGAAGCTGCAGGAGGCGGCGTAGTAGCTCGACGGGAAGACTATTTCGCACAAAATGGCACAAGAGAACAGCAAAAAGTTCTGCGCGGCTAGACTAAGTAACACGAGCGATAGAGCAATGAATGCGGTCTTCGTTTGTTGGGTGGCCGCTCGGCAGGGAGACAAGGTGGGTAAAACGTCTCAGCCAATCAGCTTGCGGGGTGAAACGTCTCGGCCAATCAGCTTGCGAGATTCCCGAGCCGAGCCAACACGAGAACAGAGAGAGGGCTCTCCGTGCACCTGATGTTATAATGTAGTCTACCTGCCTTGTTACGTACCTAAAAATGTTAATGATTAACCGATTATTAATCATTAATTCTCCCGACGATCGGTGAAGAAAATTTCACCGAATGCCCATCCCTAGTAGAAACAGAGCGTGTCTCTCTGGCGCTCCTTGGCCCCCACTGCTGCTACCGTCGGTGGCTCCTCGCCTCCTCTGGTCGTCTCGCTGGGCTCCGCCGCTGCCGCGTTGACTGTGATCGCCCTGGTGGTGATGATGATCCGGTCTGCCTCCTGGGCGAGTGCACGGTAGTCGCGCGTGGCCAGACACGGCGAACTGGCCAGAACCGCTCTCGCTACTGTCGGAAGGTTCCGGAGGAAGAGGTGGGCAAACAGAAAGTGCCCGTCGTCCGTGCCCATTAACGCCAGCATCTTCTCCATCAGGTCTACGGCCGAACCATCTCCCAACTTGGTCCGCATCAGGAGCCTCTCTGCTCTCTCACAGTCCGAGAGTGTGTAGCGCTGGATGAGCGCAGCCTTGAGCGCCTCATATTTGCTGCTGGCTGGTGGTTGATCGAGCAGGCTCGCTACCTGCTGAGCTGTGCGGGCATCAAGTGCTGCGACCACATGGTAGAATCTGGTATCATCTGCCGTTACTCCCCGGAGGGCGAACTGGGCCTCAGTGAGGTGGAACCAAGAGCACGGGTTGTGCTGCCAGAAATCCGGTAGCTTGACTGAAACCACACACGTGTTGCTGGGGGTTCCAGTCCGGGCTGTCTGTGGGATGGCTGCTGCCTCGCTGTAGCTTCCTAACCGGGCCGGCTCCGGGGATCTTGCCTCGTGTTCCATAATACGTCTTGGGTCACCAGTGTGGAGTGTGTGAAATCAGAGGCAGAATCATTTCAGACGATTTATTACACACTCACATCTCTCAAGCACAGAACGGACTGAACATTTAAGCAGAAACTCTCCTGTTATGTTTCATGGCATTTACATCACACACATGACATTTGCATCACACTGCATTCAACATCCTTCATCCCTGACTCCTTCCTGCTATCTCACCAGGAACCTTCTGCTCTTTGTTGTCCTAAGCTTATCACTGTCTCCTGTCTGAGATGCTAGATAATCTGGCTCCCCCGAGGTGCTACAATGTCAATAAACTCATATGTAAAGTTTGAACTGCAACACCCTCACCCTTTCCCCGGTGCACTTCATTCATTTACAATAGTAGTGTGTGTAATCCATCTAAGTTGTATATAACTATAAAGGATAAGATTTGCATTTTGGACATAAAATATGTACTTGCTGAGTCTAATATGATTTGCTTTCATCTGACAGGTGACCGTGGCTACTCACTAAATAGGTCCATATTGTCTTCTTTTTTGTAACTGTTTTCCTTAAATTCAACCAGCTGATCCACCTGGCTGGTCACAAATCACAGTGATCAGCTGATGCTTCTGAGGACAACTGCAGACGTCAGTCAAACATGTCAAGGCTAAATAAACATCTCCTTCTTATCCCTGTCTGAATAAAGGAAAACAATAAACTAATCTTATTGGGCTGTGAGCAGGCTATTGAATTACCTGTATCTGGCGCTAATGCCGGAGGACAGCATGCCAAACAAAACGTTTTTACGTGCCTCTACCTCATTCAGGGGTGCCTCCAACTCACAGTCTATGAAATTCCATTAAATCCATTATTTTTGATTGTGGATACAGGAGAATCAAATGTGCAGCACTTGTATATATCTATTTTCGTGTAATTGCATATTCAAATGGGGGTGTGTCAAGGGAAGAGTGTCATGATCCTGAGCACAGGTGGGTGCCATGCTCAGCCTCGAGTTCAGCTTTAGTCCTTTTCTGTTTGCTTCTCTGTTTATGTTGTATTTAGCATGGTCTGATGTATTTGGTTATCTGAGGTGTCCTGTTTATTTATGAGTTCTGTATTCTTAGTTTTGTCATAAAAGTCTTGTCTATTTACTGTGAATCATCTTGTATTATGATATTATTTGCATCTCTTGGGGTTGTGTTAGTTTATCCTCACCTTGGTGGGTTTTTTCCCTTTCTGTATCCTCCAGTTTGCTGCTCGTTTTATAGTTATTTCATTATTAGTTGTTCTTATACATTCTTTATTCATTCCTAGTATCATTATTTAGTCATTCCGGTCTGTGCTTTTATTTTGACAGCACCTGTGCAGCTTCTGGCTGTCAAACCCCGTTTCGCAGGCTGCACAGCTGTCACTAATTATGTTTATTTCCCCACTCATGTACCCACACCTGTGATTCATTGATCATTTGCCATTTACCTATTTTAGGGCAACACTTCCCATTGCCTTGTTCTACTGTTTGTCTCCTCAGAGTGACCTGCCGTTACTCTGAGCGATTGCATTTTTCCGCAGAGGTGAATGGGTGTGCTCCATTTGAGATTAATCCTTTTTCCCCTCTGTTTGCCAGACATGAGCTGCAGCTTCTTTCAGGTGTGACTCCATCTTGTGCGCATCTTATTTTTTCCTGGCGTGTCCGAGCGCCTCAGCCTGAGTCTGTCCAAACTGTTCTCCCTTTTCTTCCAGATGTGAGCCCCGTTCTCCTGTGCTCCACTCATCATTTTCTTATGTGTAAGTGTAGTGTTTCTGTGCAGAACTTGTGTTTATGTTAATAAATGTTGCAAACTCACAGTTGGCGTATGGTATCTTCTGCCTGCCCTTAAAAACAGCGATTTATGACAAGGAGTCCTGTATTTCCTCACATGCGTTCAATTTCAAGTAGATTGGGATGTACAAAGGAAATGTGCTTGGATCCCTGGGTACACACTGTTTCATACATCTAGATTTTTTGTTTTTTTTTTTTGCTTACGGCGTTTTCTTAATTTAAATGTACGTCATCTTTCAGTAGGAAATCCACGCAAGTCTTTGTACGTGAGACCCCTGGTTCACAGGTTCACCCTGGGATCCCGACCTCTGACTATGGATTTGGGGTCAAAAGGTCAGAGGGGGTGGCTGTGGCGCAGGTGTAGGGTGGCCGACATGCTGTCTGCATGTTGCTCCTGGTAGGTCAGGCCAGTGCCTGTCCATGGCTGCTCCGCTGCCATCAGTGTGTGAATGTGTGTGTGAATGGGTGGACAGCAGGATCTGTAAAGCCCTTTGGTCATCTAGAGATGAGAAAAAGCACTATATAGAGTGATTCTGACCTCAGACTATGGGTTTGGGGTCAAAAGATCAAAGATCAAGGTGAACATTCTCTATGCCTTATTACTGCACAACGAGTAAAGTTGGGGTCTCCAAACATGGTACACAAGTTCACCCTGTGACCCTGAAGTGTGACTGTGATTTTGGGATCGCAAGGTCAAAGGTCAACATCAAAATGTCTTATAAACTATATCTCAACAACAAAGAAAGTTAGGGTCACCAAACTGGGTACAAAGGTTCACCTTAGGATCCTGACCTCTGACTATGGGTTTGGGGTCAAAAGGTCAAAGGTCAATGTTAACATTCCTTATTCTTTATTACTGTACAACAAGTAAAGTTAAGGCCACCAAACCTGGTACATAGGTTCACCCTGTGACCCTGAAGTGTGACTATGGTTTTGGGATCACAAAGTCAAAGGTCAACATCAAAATGCCTTATAAACTCTATCTCAACAACAAAGAAAGCTAGGGTCACCAAACCTGGTACACAGGTTCAGTCTGACTACAGACTACCCTGACTACAAGTTTGGAATCAAAAGGTTAAAGGTCAAGGTTGGCACTCCCTATCATCTCTTACTAAAGTATGTGTAAAGCTCTCTAGGGTCTCCATACTTACTACACAGGTTCACCTTGGGATCCTGTCCTACAGCTATGGGTTGTACACTTTGTTGTATATTCATGGATGATGGACTTGTCATAATTTGGTTCTGCCACAGTAATTATATTGAAAAGTTGAAAACTGCTCTCTGTCAGTAAGTATTGGGATCGTCAAAGAAAAAGGAGGTGGGGGATATTGCACTCGCCTCAGACTGCTCTTGTTCCCATTGTTGCCAACTCTCACTTTTTTTGGAGTGAGTCTCACTCTTTTTCCCTCTCTCTCAGTCCACAAACCCTATTTCTCACTCAAAAATGAGGAAATTACTGGGAATATTGTGTTGATTTTCTTCATATTTTTTCTACAATAAAAACTCTCAAGGCAGGATAAAGCAAACTGAACATGTTCTAAAACTTATTCTGAGGTAAACAAGTGTATGCCTTACTTTGGATGGGGTTACTCTTTCTCTTAATAGCTCTGTGAGGAACGCTGGAGTTATTTTTGATCAAGATCTGTTATTTAATTCACACATTAAACTTGTTTCTGAGAGTGCCTTCTATCATTTGCGCAATATTGCCAAGATTAGGAACATCTTGTCTCAGAGTGATGCTGAGAAACTAATCCACGCTTTTGTTAGCTGTAGATTAGATCATTGTAACTTTTTATTATCAGGCTGTCCTAAAACATCTCTAAAAAGTCTTCAGTTGATCCAAAATGGTGCCGCTAGAGTTTCAACAGGTTCTAGAAAGAGAGATCATATTTCACCTGTTCTGGCCTCCCTTCATTTGTTTTCCATAGAATTTAGAATTAAGTTTAAAATCCTCCTCACTTCCAAAGCTCTAAATAATCAGGGTTTTTGTTATTTAAAAGATCTGATAGTACCTTATCACCCTAACAGAGCACTACGCTTCCAGAATGCAGCGTTACTTTTAATACCTAATTAGAGATTCTACAGAATCTCTAAAAGTACAATGGGAAGCAGAGCTTTCAGTTATCAGGCTCCTCTCCTTAGGAATCAGCTGCCAATCTGGATTCGGGAGTCAGACTCAAATCTCTGTTTTCAAGAATAGGATTAAAACTTTTTGACATAACCTATAGCAGTGGTCAACAACCCGCAGCCCCCAGGCTGCATGCGGCCCTTCAGCCCCCATGCTGCGGCTCCCTGCAGTTATATCTCAAAACACCTCGAAATTAATGAAGTTCATTTAAATTATTATTTCTTTAATTATTGTTTATTGCAGTAAGATACATTTCTCAACAGAAACGTATACATTTATGAACATAATATATATACTGTATATATTTTTTAAATTATTAATTATGTTGTCAACCATGCTTGACTGGTCACATCTGATGGTGGCTGCACAGACACCCGCTCAGCCTTTCTGTAGTGTTGTTCTTGGGACTCATTATGGTGTAACATTAGTGGTGACATCACCCAGAGTATAAGAGGGCTGTGCAGTAGAGGGGCGGTCTTTTTGACCACCTCTCAGCCTAGTGGGAGCATCTCTGTAACGATCGTGAGTCTGTAATAAAGTCCTGTGTAGTTCACCACTCGCCTCATCATTGCTCCACGTTTTATAGACATAACATTTGGTGACGAGGATGAAGTTATGGATGCTGGTGTGTCTTCAATTTGGCCATTTTTGCAGTCTCCGGGAGAGCCTCCGGTGCCTTGGGTGAGATGGTTTGCCACATTTCAAAATTATTTGGTGGCATGAAATCTTGGTGAACTGAAGAAGGTATGGGCTCGGGTAATTCTGGTCCATAATTTAGATATGGAAGGACAGCATATCCTTGCTACCTTGGGTGTTAGCGATAGCTTCAACGACATGGTTGAGCTAATGGCATGACATTTTTGCGCGTCTCCAAACATCATTGTCCGGAGGATCCAGTTTTGGCAATGCTACCAGCGGATCGGCGAGTCAGTACAATATTATGTTGTGGACCTGCGGCAGCTGGCTGGAGACTGCCAGTTTGGTGAATTAGAGGAAGAGATGGTCCGCGACCAGTTGGTGGAGCACATGCTTTGCTCATCAGCACGGTCGAGACTTCTCACGTACTCCAGCAAACTGACATTAGCCATGGCTGTAGAGACAACTCAACAATGTGAAGCAGCGGACAAATTATCACGCGACCCTGACGAGAGAGTTGTGCTACACCGCTCTGACTCACAATCAGCGACGCAGGCAGTGGACCCGGATGGCGAAGATAGCGAACAAGAGGATGTTTGGGTTGTGGGCCCGCCAAGTACCGTTATAAGGCTAGAGAGTGTTCGGCAAGAGGGAAATGGTGCGGCACGTGCGGATTCTTGCATCATTTCACCAGGCCATGTTACAAGTTCGAGCGAGGGGATCCGAGGCACATATAGGATCCTCCCATTTCGTCTCCCATGGTTGTTTGCAATGTATTCCCAAGTGACAATGTTTTTTCTGTACGGTGAACCTGGATGGAGTGACGGTGCCATTGCTGGTTGCTATGGGAGTGATGAGATCGGTGTTGCATTGGGAAACCGTGTGGAGTTCCTTCTCACAGTCTCCGGTTGGAGAAGAGCGGTTGGGCTGTAGTCTGTGGGACTGGCTGGCTCAGCGAATGATGGACACAGCTGTGTGGGATGAACTTTTGCCTAGTAATCTGGACAATGAGCAGGACCAATTCCATTCAGGGCCATCGCAGGAGGGTTCCGGTGTCAGCGCCCAAGTAACCCTAGTTGAGGGAACTGGACGACGCAGTGGGACACCCTTGATGGTGGGTGGCGCCTAGTGGAGGGCCCATTCTGCTTCTGGAGTTCAGCTGGGAGGTACCAAAAAGCAAGGGGTCACAATGGCTTTGCCGGTGGCAAAAATGAAAGCGAGTGGGGCAGGACCGGCTGGCAAGGTAAAACGACGTGCCACACAGGGACACTGGAAGCCGAGTCAGACTTCGCAGGGGGTTGCTGATGTGGTCCGACACAAGGAGGAGGCCCGGTCGAGAGGGGTTCATAGAAGGCGTAAACGACAGGAGGACCAGTGGCGGCTGCAGGTGGTGGCCGTTTGGGAGGATGGTTATCTTCAGCTGTCTGATGACTCATGGAGACATCCCAATGAGCTGTGGTGCGCCAATGACGAGAAGGAGGTGTCTGGGCTTCGGCATGGGTCATCTCCAGGCGTGAAGAGAAAAATATGCTCTGGACGGGACCCGCCTGAAGGGTCTCCGGGGGGGTGGTCGCTCCATAGGGTCTGACTGGTAATTTGGGGGGCAATGCATTCAGTACATATTGTGGATATGTAAATTGAATGAGTTATGATATGTTTATTGCATGGTGTTGATATGGGTAATGATTGGTTATTGGGGTTCAGTGTTTTAAAGGAAAATAACCTGTTTGCATACAGTATATGTTCTGTGAAAGGGATTGTTTTGGATTATTTATTTCAGGAGCACGGCTATTTTATGTTTAATGGACTAAGTTTAAACAGAGAAGGCAGAATAATCCGTCTGGCCGTGTGGGGGTGGAACAGTAGTCCACCTGTTTCCCCCTAGCCTTAATTGTTTTGTGCGAATGTTATAGGCCCTGATATAGTTCTGCTTACTGTTAGTGCATGATTCGGGTTCTAAATTGGAGAGGGGTCTTGATTGTATGTGTGTTTTGGACCTTTTTAAAGGGGGGGGGGGATTTCTGTTGTTCTGGGGACTCATTATGGTGTAATGTGGGTGGTGACGTCACCCGGAGTATAAGAGGGCTGTGCGGTAGAGGGGCAGTTGCTTTGACCACCTCTCAGCCTAGTGGGAGCAGCTCTGTAATGACAGTGAGTCTGTAATAAAGTCCTGTGTAGTTCACCACTTGCCTCATCATTGTTCCACGTTTTATAGACATAACACTTTCCTCAGTGCATGTGGGGTGCAACGGACAGCAGCATCTTCCTGCCACTCTCGGTAAGACATGAACAAATCCAGAAAAAGTAAAATCACAGTAGAAAGTAGAGAGTCTAATTCTGTGTGGACAGATAAATTTGTGTTCATGTATGGTTGTTGTGGAGAGAATTTCTCCTCGAGAACACAAACAACGAAAAACAGCCACCTCATTAGTCCATAAAAATTCTTAAGATAGATAGATAGATAGATAGTTGTACTTTATTCATCCCAAACTGGGAAATTACAGACTATGCAGACTATAATTAGATAATTACATCATCTAAAATCAACACCTTAATTATCCTTTAAAATGAGAAACAATCCTTGAATTCCTGCTCAATCGCCTGCTATAAATTCAGACATGACTAAAGTCTGAATTAGTGTGAATTTATTTTCACCATCACAAATGTGCACCGTCACAACAAAGCAATACAGCCTGTTATGTAAAAATAAAAGCCCTCTACAGCAATTCGGTTTTCAGAATGGTTGTTTTTGTTATGTGTTTTTATTATGAAATGCCACCAACCGGATATACTTGTCTGAAATCAGCAACTTACAGTCAACAGTTTTTCCTCACAATCTGTAAATAAAAAAAGAAAAACAGTAAAAGGAGTTCAGTTGAGTGAAAAGAGAGAAGAGAAGATTCTTTGACGGTAATGTAGAAGTGAGCCTTTTATTTTAAGGATGTGTTCAGCTTTTTGTCTGCAGGATAACTGCTAGTTTGTTACCTGATGTTTTTAATGGGGTTTCGGACAGTGAAGTGCAGACTGTATATCAATGCCATGCATTAAAAAAAAAAAAAAAAATTATAACCAACATTTAGCTCAGTGTAAGGAGGTATTTTTTTTAAACATTTTTTCCCACTCTGCTGTAATTATTTCTAATTGCCTTTATTTGTACCAAATGACTTTAAAAGTTATATTACTTAGAAAGTTGTTTAGAATTCTTTTTGTTTTATTCCAAAATAAATAAAGAGAATATCAGACAACCAGTCCACTAGTTGTCAAATTGAGAGTCTGGAGAACAGGCGACGGATACAGATTTATATTATATTAATACATTTGAATAAGGAGCATTACAAGGAAACATAAAAAGGATGAAAGGTAGTTTCTTCTAAATAAAACTTTTGTCTCTAATTTATTAAAATATCAGGAACTAAAGCTGTGTGGTCACTTTGAAAGTAGGCGATAGATGATATTTTTCAGATTTAAACAATTTATGAATGTGTTGATAATTTAAAAAAAACTATACAAAAATTATGATCAGATATTCAGAAATTTATTTTTCAGCACAAAACAATTTGTAGTACTTTTATTTCATGAATGAAGCTATATATATACAGTGGTGTGAAAAAGTGTTTGCCCCATTCCTGATTTCTCATTTTTTTGTATGTTTGCCACACTTAAATGTTTCAGATCATCAAACAAATTTAAACATTAGACAAAGGTAACACAAGTAATCACAAAATACAGTTTTTAAATGAAGGTGTTTATTATTAAGAGGGAAAAAAAATCCAAACCTACATGGCCCTGTGTGAAAAAGTGCTTGCCCCTAAATCTAATAACTGGTTGGGCCACCCAACTGCAATCAAGCATTTGTGATGACTGGCAGTGAGTCTTTTACAGTGCTGTGGAGGAACTTTGGCCCACTCATCTTTGCAGAATTGTTGTAATTCAGCCGCATTGGAGGGTTTTCGAGCATGAACCGCCTTTTTAAAGTCATGCCACAGCATCTCAATGGGATTCAGGTCAGGACTTTGACTAGGCCACTCCAAAGTCTTCATTTTGTTTTCCTTAAGCCATTCAAAGGTGGACTTGCTGGTGTGTTTTGGACCATTGTCCTGCTCCAGAACCCAAGTGCACATCAGCTTGAGGTCACAAACAGATGACCGGACATTCTCCATCAGGATTTTTTTGTAGACAGAAGAATTCATAGTTCCATTTCCCACAGCAAGTCTTCCAGGTCCTGAATCAGCAAAACAGCCCCAGACCATCACACTACCACCACCATATTTTAGTGTTGGTATGACGTTCTTTTTCTGAAATGCTGTGTTACTTTTATGCCGGATGTAATGGGACACACACCTTCCAAAAAGTTCAACTTTTGTCTCATCAGTCCACAGAGTATTTTCCAAAAAGTCTTGGGAATCATCAAGATATTTTCTGGCAAAACTGAGACAAACCTTTATGTTCTTTTTGCTCAGCTGTGGGCTATATTAATCATAGATTCAATAACCTACATATGTTTAAGCATGTGAGAGTGTTTAGTGATTACATATGTAAAGCGACTTCACACCTCAGAACAGGACAAAGGGTCTCAACCGCCAGTGAAGATCAAAGAGCATCCCAGGCGCTGCGGTGGAGACCGGATGGGTTGCCCTGACCCCCCAGGGCCAGGTGGAGGAGTACCAAGACAAAAGAGGGGATTAAGATAGTGAGGGATGTCAGCTTTTGATATGCATGTCTTTTGTTATGTGCGAGTATAAGTTCGTAGAGCCGAAGGTGTTCGCTCTCTTACTTCTTCTGCTGCTGCACCTAGATGAGACTTGTTAGAGGAGCTGATAATAAACTTTGGTTTATGAATCACATCGCCTCGTTATTTCAAGCTCCTCTACACTGGTGACCCTGACGCGAGAATGGACCAGAGGCGTTCCCCCGCGATCGACTCATCTGTGGCGACCCAGGCAGACGCCGGCGCCCATGCAGACAGGGGAACAGATGGACGACGTTCCCCCACAGCAGAAGTGATAGAGAGGGCTCAACCGAGCACCAGCGCCGCGGAGAGAGCTGAAGCAAGGCACTCTCACCCTGCGGACACATCAGTGACGGTCCACACAAACGCCGTCACTGTCAACCTGCCGGACTTCTGGCAGGAAGACCCCGCCTCGTGGTTTCAGCAAGCTGAAGCCCAGTTTGCACTTGCGGGCATCACGGCTGACGATACAAAGTTCTATCACATCGTCGCCAAACTCGACGCCGCCACTTCGAGATGTGCGCGGAGCATAATCCAGCGGCCGCCGGCCCAGGACAAATATAAAGAACTGAAAGCGACCATCGTGGCAAATTACGTCCCCTCAGCCGAGGAGAGAGCCGAGAGGATCCTGGCGGTCTACGGCCACAGAGGAGGCAGACCCAAGGCCCACACGGAGGACTTGCTGCAACTTAAAGAAGAGGACAATGACAACTTCCTCTTCCATTTCATATTCCTCAGTACGCTGCCGCCACACATGTGAGGGACGCTGGCCAACATGCGATGCAGCACCCAGCAAGACTTCCGCACGCTGGCTCACGAAGCTCAACGGCTCGTCAACGCCTGCAAGGAGCAGACACCCACAGCAGCATCCGCAGACCTCAATGCTGATGTCCGGAGCCACGAGGAGCCACAAATCACTGAGCAGAATCAGCCCGCGGTGACAGCGACACGGCCAGGACGCAACAGACGGAGCGACGTTTGTTATTACCACCACCGCTTTGCCGAGAAGGCTTACAAATGCGTTCCCCCCTGCAAATTCACGATTTCGGGAAAACGCCGAAGCCGAGAGCCGTTAACAGCGGCGGTTCTCGGCGAAAAAAGCAAGCTTTTATATGTGACGGACAGACACACCGGCAAGCGGTTCCTTATCGACACGGGAGCTCAACTAAGTTTTGTTATGCCCTCCCAAGCAGACCGGGCCATGGGCCCCTGGGGCAATGGAGCGGTGGCAGCCAACGGCTCCATCATCGACACTTTTGGCGAAAAGAGCCTGCCCCTTTGCATCCACGGCTGCAACTACAGATGGACATTTGTTGTAGCGGCGGTGAGTTTTAACTTGTTGGGCGCAGATTTTTTGTGTGCACATGGGTTATTAGTTGATCTAGCGACCAGGCGCTTGGTTAATGCACTGTCCTTTGCTTCTATTCCCTGCTCAGCTCGACTTTCTCCACCACCCGTGCAGGCTAGCGTCACCACAGCAGGAGGTAAGTTTGATCAACTCCTCACCCAATTTCCAGCACTCACAATTCCCAAATTCTCAGCCACAGTGGCTAGACACGGGGTCGAACACTTTATTCCCACAACGGGCCCACCCGTATTCGCCAAAGCTCGGCGCTTAGACGCGACCAAGCTCGCCATAGCTCGGGACAAGTTTACCACCCTTGAAAAATTAGGCATTATCAGACGCTCGAAAAGCCCCTGGGCGTCACCACTTCACATGGTCCCGAAATCCGACGGTTCTTGGAGGCAGTGCGGCGATTACCGCAGATTAAACAATGCGACAGCGCATGACCGCTACCCAATTCCTCACATTCAAGACTTTTCACTACATCTGGCGGGTGTGCGCATTTTTTCAAAAATAGACCTGGTCCGCGGTTATCATCAAATCCCAGTTCGAGCAGAGGACATTCCTAAAACAGCTGTAATAACCCCCTTCGGTCTTGATGAATTTTTGCGGATGCCTTTCGGCCTCAAAGGCGCCGCTCAAACCTTTCAGCGGATGATGGACGCAGTATTACGCGACCTCCCTTTCGTGTTCGTCTACCTCGACGATATGCTGGTAGCCAGCTCGTCTGAGGAAGAACACGAGCGGCATCTCACTATGGTTTTCCAGAGACTAGAAGAGCACGGGTTAATAATCAATCCAGCCAAATGCAAATTCGGCGTGTCACAAATTGATTTTTTAGGACACAGAGTTTCTCCGAAGGGGGCAGTCCCACTTCCAGACAAAGTTCACGCAGTAAAAAGTTTCCCACGGCCACAAACGGTCAAATCGCTGCAGGAATTTTTGGGCATGGTTAATTTTTACAACCGCTTCCTCCCCCACGCAGCTCAGCTCATGCAGCCCCTATATGACGCGCTCAGAAAACAAAAACCTTCCAACGCGGTCGAATGGACCCCGGAGCGCGAACGCGCCTTCGCGGAAGTAAAAAGCACCCTAGCTAATGCCACATTGTTGGTTCACCCCGATCCCTCGGCCCGCATTGCGCTAACCACAGACACTTCAGACCTGGCCATAGGGGCAGTTGTAGAACAACACGTCGGCGGAATCTGGCAACCTTTGGCATTCTTCAGCAAATCGCTAAACCAAACCGAGCGTAAATACAGCACTTTTGACAGAGAGCTACTAGCGCTCCATTTATCCATCCGCCACTTCCAGTTCTGGTTAGAGGGGCGGCGTTTTACGGCTTTTGTAGACCACAAACCGCTCACCTTTGCAATGGCTAAAATTTCCGAACCGTGGTCAGGCAGGCAACAAAGACAGCTAGCTGCGATTTCAGAGTTCACCACAGACATTCGACATGTGGCAGGCAAACTTAATGTGGTAGCAGACTGCCTCTCTCGCGCTGTGACATCGCCAGAGCGCGAGGAGACAGATTATACTACCTCAGCCGCGGAACTCTTTGCCAACGCAGACACATACGCAGCACCAATCCACGCAGGGATAGATTATGCAGCCTTGGCAGAGGAACAAAGTAGTGACGCGGACGTGCACGCACTCCTGTCTGGACCAACAGGGTTAAGGCTGGAGAAAAGGGGTCTACGCGACGGTGTGCCCCCCCTAATATGCGACATCTCAACCGGCCGACCTCGCCCGTTAGTTCCAGCTGCATGGCGCCGCCGTATTTTTGACTTGATTCACTCCCTCGCGCACCCAGGTGTGCGCGCTTCAGTTAAAATGGTCGCCGAAAAGTTTGTGTGGCCTGGCCTGCGCAAAAACATAAAAGAATGGGCAAAGACTTGCATTTCTTGTCAGCGCGCCAAAGTACACAGACACACAAAAGCCCCTCTGGAGCCTTTTCGAATCCCTGCTAGAAGATTCGACCACGTTCATATCGACCTCGTGGGGCCGCTACCTTCCTCCCAAGGTTTCACACATCTGTTAACAATGATAGACCGCACCACGCGCTGGCCAGAGGCAGTCCCTCTGGCGTCAACCACAGCGGAGGAAGTCGCTCGCGTTTTTTTGACAAACTGGGTGGCACGTTTTGGCGTCCCATCGGACATCATGTCCGATAGGGGGCCTCAATTTGTCTCGGAGCTTTGGTCAGCCATGTCCAGCAGCTTAGGGGCAACAATTCACCGCACCACTGCTTATCACCCTCAGGCTAATGGGTTATGCGAGCGTTTTCACAGATCTTTAACACTAGAAGACCCAGAGAGGGGCCATTTGGCCTTTTTGGCTAGAAAACCCATAGGGGGACCATCAAGTGGCCACAAGAGGGCTAATGTCTGGGTCTTCTAGTGTTAAAGGCCGCCCTCAGAGCCTCACTAACGGATACAAATTGGGTAAATAAACTTCCCTGGGTTTTATTGGGGTTGCGTGCTGCACCCAAAGAGGATCTAGACGCCTCCCCAGCAGAATTAGTTTTTGCACAACCTCTCAGGCTCCCAGGTGAATTTTTACCAGAGAACCCAGAGCCAGGGCATTTTCCAGCCCCGAGGTTTGTAGGCAGCAACGGACCGGACTCTCTCCCCGGGCCGGCACATCACTCTTTTCCACGGGTTTTTGTCCCCCAAGCTTTAAAAAACGCTGAATTCGTTTTTGTTAGGCATGAAGCTTTAAAACCAACCTTCCGCCCACCATACGATGGGCCATTCAGAGTGCTGGAACCTGGTGATAAACATTTTGTGCTTGATTTTGGGGATAGAAAAGAAACAGTCAGCACTGACAGACTTAAACCTGCCTTCTTGTTGAGAGACGAGCCTGCACAGTTGGCGAGAGCACCTCGGCGGGGTAGACCCCCCAAGAGAAAAGACTCAGCCCCCCCTGCAGGGAACAAATAATCACTCTCCTTCCCAAGCTGCAGATTCCTTACAGGAAGGTCCCACCAGGACGCCCAAGCGGACCCACAGCAGATTCGGGAGAAGATTAAAACCCAGACGGCACAGAGACTGATGCAAACTACTCAACAGTTGTTCACTAATTGTGCTGTAACAGTTTAGGACTGACTTGTGATATTACTATGCTGTTATGATTACCACTGAACTCTCTTAGGAGCATGGCTGCTGGAAAGTTTCTTCTGTGTCAAGAGGTGTAGCAGTTAGTATGTCATAATAATTATCTTAAACTGTGAATTTTTCTATTGTCCTTTTCTTAGTCATTTGGGGGGGGGCTGTGGGCTATATTAATCATAGATCCCATAACCTACATATGTTTAAGCATGTGAGAGTGTTTAGTGATTACATATGTAAAGCGACTTCACACCTCAGAACAGGACAAAGGGTCTCAACCGCCAGTGAAGATCAAAGAGCATCCCAGGCGCTGCGGTGGAGACCGGATGGGTTGCCCTGACCCCCCAGGGCCAGGTGGAGGAGTACCAAGACAAAAGAGGGGATTAAGATAGTGAGGGATGTCAGCTTTTGATATGCATGTCTTTTGTTATGTGCGAGTATAAGTTCGTAGAGCCGAAGGTGTTCGCTCTCTTACTTCTTCTGCTGCTGCACCTAGATGAGACTTGTTAGAGGAGCTGATAATAAACTTTGGTTTATGAATCACATCGCCTCGTTATTTCAAACTCCTCTACATCAGCAGTGGTTTCCGTCTAGGAACTCTGCCATGCAGGCCATTTTTACCCAATCTCTTTCTTATGGTGGAGTCTAGAGTGAGGCCTGCTGTTCTTTGGATGCTGTTGTGGGGTTTTTTGTGACCTCTTGGATGAGTCATCACTGCGCTCTTGGGGTAATTTTGGTCAGCCATCCACTCCTGGGAAGTTTCACCACTGTTCCATGTTTTCTCCATTTGTGGGTAATGGCTCTCACTGTGGTTCGCTGGAGTCCCAATGCTTTAGAAATGGCTTTATAACCTTTTCTAGACTGATAGATCTCAATTATTTTGTTTCTCATTTGTTCTTGAATTTCTTTGGATCACCACATGATGTTTCACTTTTGAGGATCTTTTGATCTCCTTCACTTTGTCAGGCAGGTCCTATTTAAGTGATTTCTTGATTGAAAACAGGTGTGGCAGTAATCAGGCCTAGGTGTGGCTAGAGAAATTGAACTCAGCTTTCCAAAGATGTGACAAACCACAGTTAATTTATGTTTTAATGGAAGGGGGGGCAATCACTTTTTCACACGGGGCCATGTAGGTTTGGATTTTTCCCCCCTTAATACTAAACACCTTCATTTAAAAACTGCATTTTATGTTTACTTGTGTTATCTTTGTCTAATATTTAAATTTGTTTGATGATCTGAAACATTTAAGTGTGACAAACATACAAAAAAATGAGAAAACAGGAAGGGGGCAAACACTTTTTCACACCACTGTAAAGCTTGACAGCTTTTTCCACTGTTGTAGTGTAAATTCATTAATGCCACATAATATTAAGAGCTATGTATATAAAACACTTTAAAGATTATACTGCTTATAAAGGTCAAATTGCCGTTGCGGCTCTCAGATACTTCTATTTTAGTTGGAGATGGGCAAAATGGTTCTTTGGTTGGCAAAGGTTGCAGACCCCTGGCCTATAGTTAGGGTGGGACCAGGTAACCCTGAACCCTCCCTTATTTATGCTGCTAATAGGTTTAGACAGCCAGGGGACCTCCAACGATACACTGGGCTCCACTCCTTTCTTTACTCTCATTGTAATATTTTTACTGGTCATTAACATCTCTTTGTTCTCTCTCATAGATTGAGTCCCCGTTGTTGTACTGTTTGCTCTCTAGATGTCTGTTCTTTTCTTTTCTTCTTCTTCTTCTTCTCTCTCCCCTCACTCCCCCAGTCAGTCACAGCAGATGACTGCCCCTCCCTGAGCCTGGTTCTGCTAGAGGTTTCTTTCTGCAAAAAGGAGTTTTTCCTCTCCATTGTCACCAAGTACTGCTCACAGGGGATTGCCTGATTGGTGGGGTCTTTTTGCAATTGTGGGGCTTTCCCCTACAGTTTGGCAGTGCTATGAGATGACTGTTGTTGTGAAATGGCACTATATAAATAAAGTTGAATTGAATTGAAAAAAAAAATAACTGTATATTGTTTACCTTCACACACTCCACCCCTACGCCTCAGTCTCCCCTGTGCACAATTGCCTCTAAATCTCACAACCAAGCTTTTCTGAAAAGATGGCAACTGTTTTTCCACAAGTTAACACAGGTCCCAGAGGGCTTAATGAAATGTCTGTGATATGCTTTGGCCAAAATGCCCCAAGGTTTGCAGCACTATTTGCCCCATCTTGCTGAAAACAACAACAGTGCATGTTTCTTTATATGCTGATGAGCCCCAGTTCACCCCACCCTTATTTTATCTTCATTCATGAGGTCAGTTGTTGATGCCAGGGCCTAGAAATCCCTGGAGTACAATAAACACAGGAACAACCATGCATGAGTTAATGGGAAACTGCTAAAGGCTGCTAGCTGCTTTTGGTCCTGGTCAGGGTATAACAAACTATAGTAAAATAAGCTAAAATAACTTCTAAGAATGGCACGGTAACTGGAGTGGTGGCCTAGAGTTAGAGCATCCACCTTATAACTAGGAGGTTGTGGGTTCAAGACCCGGCCGGGTCATACCAATGATTGTATAAAAATGGTACTTCCTGCCTTCTAGCTTGGTGTCCAGCAAAAACGGAATGGAGGAAGGAAAGTTGGTCACCCAGCCACAGGGGGTGCACAAGCCAGTAGACTCCCTGTGCCGGTCCCAAGCCCGGATACATGGACAGGGTTGTGTCAGGAGGGGCATCCATTATAAAAATCCTTGCCAACTCAACAAGAGGATCATCGCGATATAGGGTGATGATATGCTGTGGTGACCCCGAGAGGGAGCAGCCCAAAAAAAAATTAAAAAAAAAAAAATCTAAGAATGGCATGGTCAAGTGTTGTTACGATGAACTAGGGTGTCTAGTTAAGCTATTTAGTTACGCTAACGCTAGGCAGCCTGAACTTTCTGCCTCTTCTCACCAAGGTAAGCTCTAATATGGTAAGACAGACTGATGACTTGATGACTCAAGATGGCGACCGGGATGGTCACACTTTTTCAGTGCTGAGACAAAGTCACTGATTTTGCCATTAAAAGTGGCTGGCCTGCAGCGATCGGCGCTCGTGGCGAACACGCACGGGCTGAATTGCCACCTCCGTTGGATTGCCCTTTAATCGCCTTTCTCCAGCGACCAGCGTTTCTTTGTGGTTCACTGACGCGCCTTCCTGAAGCGATTGCTAAGCTAACACTAGTTAGCTTAATGCTACCTGAAGCGATTGCTAAGCTAACACTAGTTAGCTTAATGCTGGCGCCAGTCTCTAAATAACTAACCTACAGCGATCGGATATACCTCCGGTGGATTACCCCTTTGATCGCTTTTATCCGGCCACTGTGAGTAAACTGACCAGCGATTCCAGCGCTTCCTTGTGATTCACTGATGTGCCCTACCTGAAGCGATTGCCAAGCTAACGCTAGTTAGCTTAATGCTGGCGCCAGCCATTCCACCTAACACCAGCCTGAATCAAAGCCCAGCTGCGAGGCCCAGCGGAGATACTACCAGGCAGGCGGCTATTTGTTGACGGGGCTCAGCAGAGATTTCACCCAGGCAGACGGCGGTAGGCGGCGGTGCCTAGCGGAGGACTTACCGTGACTGCAGCGGCGGTGTGCGACGAGACTACCCGAAGCGATTGCTAAGCTAACGCTAGTTAGCTTAATGCTGGCGCCAGTCATTCCACCTTACACCAGCCTGAATCGAAGCCCAGCTGCGAGGCCCAGCGGAGATACTACCAGGCAAGCGGCTATTTGTTGACGGGGCTCAGCAGAGATTTCACCCAGGCAGACGACGGTAGGTGGCGGTGCCTAGCGGAGGACTTACCGTGACCTCAGCGGAGCTCGGTGGCAGCGGCGGTGTGCGACGAGACTCGGTTGGAGGAGCGGGACGGGAGACCAGTTACGGCGGCTATGAGCAACGAGACCAGCAACGGAAGGGGCTAGTTGGCTAGCTGAGGCCCAGCTGGATTCGAGGACGATCAGATCAGATTCTGGCGATATAAGCAGAATTTATTTTACTATCCACAGATTTTCTTTTTCCTTCTTTCCAAGAAAGACTGAAGATGGCTGCCACCGGATTAAAAAGTGGGCTGATGGGCACCACTAATAAGCCTTCTCTACTTATCTACTTCCTCTTCGTTTTGTCTTTGTGTGTCTGGACCTGCAACAAGAAGGATTTTCCGACAAACTCAACCAAAGGTGAAGTTAAAAAGTTTTATCTGTATGGATTTGGGCTTGGACATCTCACCCTACACTCTATGTGGTCTTTAAAAGCCCTGAGCAAAAACTTCCAAATTAAGGCAAACATGGCTGTTAAGCAAAAATCACAATATGGCAGAGGATATACAATTAAAGTTCTGTTAGTTCTGCTACTTCTGGCAGGAGATATTCACCTTAACCCTGGACCTGCCACTATTAAACAGCAGACCACTGGGTTAGCACAAAACCAAGCTGTACAAAAGCAAAAACAACATTTATTTTTCCAAACTGTTAATCATGCACAAGTTCTTTGGGACACCAAGGCTAAACCAAAGGGGATCCTCGGCGGTCATTTAAACATACGGAGCATAATCCCCAAAAGAGATGAGATTTCGGTGTTGCTGTTGGACTCAAATCTGGACTATCTTTGTCTCTCAGAAAGCTGGCTACACAGGAACATAAACACTAATATGATCGATATTGCGGGCTACCAGTGTTTTAGAAAAGACAGGCAGGTAGGGAGGGGAGGAGGTGTTTTAATTTACATCAAAGAGAAATATAAATGTCAACTGGTTGATTTGAATACTTCACTTGAATGTTTAGCTGTTAATGTATGTCTCTCTCCGGTAATGAATTTCAACATTGCAGTAGTGTACAACCCACCGTCACACAACTCTTCCTTTTATAATGAATTAAGTGATCTGGTTAAACAACTTGAGAAGAACAGAGAAACAATAATTCATGGTGACTTTAATATCAACTGGTCTGATAAAAAAGACAAACAAAAACTGAAAAGCCTCATGACTAAATTTAATTACCAGCAAATCATCAAAGGACCCACCAGGATAACCAAACAATCCAGAACACTTATTGACATGGTATTTACTAATAAACCAGAACGAATAACCAGAACCTATAATCTTGTAACTGGTCTCTCAGATCATAACATGGTTCTTGCTGTCAGGAAACTTACTAAAAAGCGACTACAGTATTTTGGGGGAGTCGATATTGACAAATCAAATTTTATTATCCCCAAATCAAAAAATGAGGAGTTTGAACATTACTTAGAGAATCAAAATTGGGAGCAGCTCATGTCAACATGTGAAGTAGATGATTGTTGTAATTTTATAACTGCAACAATCACAAAGTCTATAGAAAAATTTTCAAAGCAAATTAAAAGTAGACAACAGAAGATTAGCCTACCATGGTTAAATAATGAAATAAGAAAACTTATGAAGAGGCGAGACTATGCACTGAAAACATCACTAACCTCCAAACTACAAAATGATCACCTTGTGTACAAAAGTTTAAGAAATAAAGTGGTACATGAGCTGCGAAAATCAAAAATATCTTATTACAATAAACTGATAGATCATGCAAAGGGTAACAACAGTTCCCTATGGAGGCATTTAAATAACTTAACTAATAAAAAAAACGATCAGAAGGGGGTAAAGGAACTTAGAATCAATGGCAAGACCGTCAGTGACAAGGCTACTTTGGCAAATGAATTTAATTCACACTTTGTGGGCTCTGTGGAAGACTTAACAAAAATTTTTGTGCTGCCAAATGTGCTCAACAACACAAATTCCATACTTCCAACAGATACTTTTCACATCGATGAGGTAAATGAGAAGTTAATTGCTGGTATTGTTAAAACACTGTCAAACTCAAAAACTAATGATATCTACAATATGAGCACCTCCTTTCTCAAAATGCACAGCAAAATATTAATCAAACCACTGACCCATCTCATTAATCTCTCCATTAGGCCTAGTACATTTCCATCTGGCTGGAAAAAAGCTGTCGTCATACCAGTTCATAAATCAGGCAGTAAAGACGATATATGCAATTACCGCCCAATCTCTATCTTACCAGTCCTATCTAAGGTTCTTGAAAAAGTTGTAGCTACACAGCTGATAGACTACTTACAAGACAGTCAACTTCTTCATCCACATCAATTTGGTTTTAGACCAGGATACTCAACAGAAACAGCAAATTGTTGCCTTATTGAAAACGTCAAACAGTCCTTGGACAGGGGTAATGTGGTAGGAGCTGTTTTTCTAGATCTCAAAAAGGCTTTCGATACTGTAAACCACAGTTTGCTTTTATCCAAAATGGTATCTTTTAACTTCTCCCCAAATACATTAGAATGGTTTGCATCTTATCTCCAGAATAGAGAACAGTGTGTAAAAGTTCACCAGGATAAATCCTCATTTTTAAACAACCGCATGGGTATCCCACAAGGGTCCATTCTTGGTCCTTTACTTTTCAGCATTTTTATTAATGACTTGCCGTTACACTGCTCAGCTGCAACATGCCAACTTTATGCAGATGATGCAGTTATTTACACAGCTGCCAAGACTCCAGCACAGGCTGCAGATGTACTGTCTACAAGTATGATTGATGTCCAAGAGTGGCTCCTCAAGAACCATTTATTGCTGAACCTTCAGAAAACAGTCTCAATGTGCTTTTCAATCAAAAAATGTAACCTGCAACATTTTAAAGTTAATATACATGATCATGACATCAGTTTAGCTACAGAATTCAAATACCTTGGCATTGTACTAGATCCTCAACTCAAATTTAATCTTCATATAAAGAAAATTTCAAAAACAGTAAAAAAAAATCTGGACTGCTTTAAATTAATTAGATATTACATACCTTACGAAGCAGCTGCACTGTATATGCATTCTATGGTTTTTTCTCATATATCATACTGTTTGACAGTCTGGGCTCAAGCAGCCCCTTCCACAATAAGACATATAGGTTCATTATATAATCAAACCCTAAAAATCTTGGACAAAAAGCCCATTAGGTGGCATCACTGTAATGTTTTAAAAAAATACAACCTATTGAGTTTTGAGAGCTTCATTGACCTCTGTCTTCTGAAATTAACGTTCAAATGTTTCCATAAATCAGCACCCGAGCCACTTGCTGGTTTCGTCCAAAGACAGGACAGCAGCAGAGCCACCAGGAGTTCTGTTAACAATAACTGTAAAATATTCCACCGCAGAACCACATTTGGACAAACAGCTTTCTCTATAAAGGGCAGTCACATCTGGAACACAATGCCAAATGAAATTAAAATAATAACGGACTTTAAAACATTCACTAAAAATGTTAAAAACTGGCTGAAAAATAAACAAGAATGTACTCATGTATGAATTAATTGTCTGCAAAGTGAGAGTGAATGAAGGGAAGGAATAAATGTGTTTGTTTATAGTGAGTGACGGAGGGAGGAAGGCCTGAAATAGGCAAATGTGAGTTATATTATATGTGTTAAATGTGAGTCAGGCTGTTATATTTGTGTATTTATAATATTTATAATATTTATGTTAAATGTGAGTCAGGCTGTTATATTTGTGTATTTATAATATTTATAATATTTATAATTGTGTATTTATAATTTTTCTGCATTGATGTATGTGGTTATTGTGTATATTTTTTATTTTTTTTTCCCATCTTTACTTGATTCTTTTTTCTAAAGCCCATCCAGGGACAAGAGTTGCAAATTAGCTTATAGCTATACACTCTATGTGCAACACATCAGATTGATTGTCTTTGATTAATTGTCTATGTTTATTGCACTGTCCCTGTCAAATAAACTAATCTACTACTATCTACTACATGCCGACTGCCTAGCCAAGCTAATGCTAACGGTTAATGTAGCATCATGGCAAAAATACGTATAACATATCAACTGTGGATTAGTGAATGAGGCCGGAACAAAGCTGTTTGATGACTGGAATTACAGAAATCACAATTTGGGACTTTTCCCCTGCTAACTATTTTTTACAAGTTACAATACCTTTTCAATTAAAAAAAGAGATTCAAAATGAATGCGGAGCCCCTGACTTTATACCCTCTTGCTGGCCCTCAGGAAGATTGAATTTGACACCCCTGGTATAAACAAACACGATGGTGTAACTATCAAAGTGTTTTTAGAGAAGCTGAGACAGTTTTCTATCACTCTCAATCAGCGCCGCCACAAATTTTGCAGTAACGTGCTATGTAACAAAATTACTGTTTAAAAATTCAGTAATGTGTTACAGTTACTGAAATTTGATCAGACGCGTTGCTCGTTTTATTAATATGGATAAATATTTTTAGCGCAAATAGACGAGTATACAACTTGCAGTTACTAGACACCCTCCTCATCAGCTGCCAACTGGGGATCAATATACAGTTTCGGTGGCTATTGGTGGGACTGCCATCCCCAGCGCCACCACCGGCCTCAAGCCACTGGAGGTTGTCATGCCAAAGGCAAAGGCAAGCAAATAAATATAAACTGACCCTACTGTAACTAACACAGCTATCACACAGTCTCCTCCGCGGGTCTGTTTCTTGTCCTGCCCAGTTCACATCACAACCCGGTGAAGAAATGCCGTGGAGGTGGCAACTTCTCATATCGAGCCCTGATCACCTGTCGTCCGAGCGGTGAGTAGCACCTACAAGCTCGTACCACTGTGGTTAAACATGAGTATTTTTTTGAGCAAGAAGCGCGCATTTAAAGGCCAAATGTCACGTAACAGGGTACTTTAAATATCTTGAAACTAGATATAAAAGGGAACCGATCCGTTCGGGTCTTGGTGCATATGCTTCAGTAACAACGGAATATTTGTTAATTTAAAACTGCCGCGCTTGGCCTGACACGGCCCCTGGAATCGCCTGGGGAAGAAGGCGGAAGTGACGAAATCGATTGTACCCTAGTTTGATGCTTGGGGTATTTCAATTGATTGTTTATATGGAGACTGGAAGGTTGAAGTGAGCAACAAGAAAGAAAAAATTGGATATTTCACCCATACCTTAAAACGGGACTATCAGGGACAGCTGGGTAATAAGGGACACTTCTCTGGGAAATGTTTTCTTACCTGTCAAGTGAGACGTTTTCGCCATACTTCAACACCGTAAAAAGCGGCTATAAGGAACGGCGGAGCAACAAGGCACACCTCTCTGGGATCTCTGTCTGTTCCGCAACCGCTGCACAGCTCAACGTGTTAAACCATTGTCCTAATGACTTCTCATGGTAGTGAGAATAGCTCACGCTGAGCGATCAGCCCGCCCAGACAATTAAACTAATGAGTGACTCCACACTTCGAACAGTAGTGAGAATAGCTGACGCTGAGCGATCAGCCCGCCCCGACAATTAAACTAATGAGTGACTCCACACTTCGAACAGTAGTGAGAATAGCTCCCGCTGAGCGATCAGCCCGCCCAGACAATTAAACTAATGAGTGACTCCACACTTCGAAGAGTAGTGAGAATAGCTCCCGCTGAGCGATCAGCCCGCCCCGACAATTAAACTAATGAGTGACTCCACACTTCGAACAGTAGTGAGAATAGCTCCCGCTGAGCGATCAGCCCGCCCCAGCTGTGAGTGATCACACACAGGAGTGCTCCTCAAGACACTCAGTTTTTTTTCCAGTATATTTTTTCTTTTGGGCGTACAGAAATGGCAATATGGCCGTTTTTGCTAAAATTGCATTTTCCCCGTATTTTCCTTAAAATATTTGACAATAACAACACGAACTACATTTAAAACATTTCCCAGAAAAGTGTCCCAAACCATTCTGCCGTCTCCCACAGCCGCGCTTGGCACCAAAATACGGCGAAAACGTCTCCCTTGACAGGTATGCGCCTCCATTTTCATATTGATCTGGTCAATTTCTTGACAGCAGCGGCTCTCCTCCACTGTAATAATAATGGCTTCCGAAAAATCAATATTTATGGGGCGCCCTCGACAGACCCCCTCCGGCTTCGCAATTCTGGAGGCGATTAATGTCCAGTTCAATGACATTTTCCACTGGTTCTGCTCTCTGGTCATCGTTGGAACTGTTGTCATCAGACAAAGCATCTGATTCCGTCTCGGACGACTCGAACCTGTAAGGTTCTATGCCTCTGTCACTGTCTGAACCACTGACAAAAAAAAAAAAGACAAAACTAAACTAATTTGTTCACAATCGCTGTCACTTTCCGTCATGATTGTCCAATGTTGATAAGTGTGAATGTGGATAGGCAGGGCAGCCAGGGTACAACTGGTGATGTCAAAAACATGGGCGTGGTCTGGACTGGCTGTCACAAGCCAGCAAGCAAGGTGGGGCCTTCACCTGGTGTATTTTGTGCAATTATGTAAATACAGGTGGGTGATATGGTCTCCGGTATGAATATTTGGTTTAAGCTATGTGTATTTTATCTAAATTCGTTGTCATTTAGAAAAAAAAATTACGTGACATTTGGCCTTTAATGTCTGCATTAAATGCATTTAAAATTTTCTTACAGACAGAGAAAAAGTGACTGTGATTTGTTTCTCTTCCTGGTGAACTTGCTGTGGTAACGTATCGTCACTTCCTGTGTTGCTGGCTGTCAGTGTGATTTGTGGTTAGCTCTCCTCACTGTCCTGAGGATTATTGCCTTTAATTGTATTTTAATCGCTTTTTTTCCCCATCTACTGTCACCTCTCACTTCTGTTTAACGAGCCTCTTGCACCTGTGTGAGCACTCAGTGTCACTTAATCACCCTCTTTAGCCTTCTGTTCACCTTTCATTGGTTTTTGTGTTAGCTTCAGGTTAGCCACTAACTATCGCTACTAGTTTTCCTTCCCCTTCTCCTCTGGTGCGCTCTCTGTGTCACATGTTTAGCTACACCTCTATCTCTTTTAGTGATAATGGTAAATGTAATAAATGTCTTTTTGAGGCGCTTGAGGCGAGGTTGTGTGATTTGGAATCCTGGCTCCGCTGCATTGAAACACCATCAGTGCCAGTTAATAATGATGGACTCCCCTTAGCTGCAGCGGAGCACCCTAGCTTAGCCTGTTAGCTGTCCTCCAGCTTCTACCTCTCTTGAGCAGCCAGGAGAGAATGGGTGGATGACGGTGAGAAGGAAGCATAGTCACAAGCCCCTGGTTCACTACCAACCTGTTCATGTTTTGAATCGTTTTTCCCCGCTCAGTGACACACCCGCTGAGGAAAAAACTCCGATCATTGGTGACTCTAGTCAGAAACATGAACCTAGAAACTCCAGCGGCCATAGTCAAATGCATTCCCTGGGCCAGAGCAGGTGACATTGAGTCAAATTTGAAAATGCTGGCTAAAAGTAACTGTAAATACTCCACAATTGTTATCCACACTGGCATGAATGACATCCAACTCCGGCAGTCGGAAGTTACAAAACTTTGTGTGGAATCAGTGTGTAACTTTGCCAAAACGATGTCTGCCTCTGTAGTATTCTCTGGGCCCCTCCCCAGTCTGACCAGTGATGACATGTTTAGCCACTTGTCATCCTTCAACCGTGGGCTGTCTGTGTGGTGTCCTGCAAACAATGTGGGCTACGTAGGCAATTAGAACTCATTTTGGGGAAAACCTGGTCTTATTAGACGAGATGGCGTACATCCCACTTTGGATAGTGTGACTCTTTTATCTAACAATCTGGCTTAATTTTTATCCAAATTTCCAAAACCTTGACAACTCAGAGTTGGGACCAGGAAGCAGAGTCGCAGTCTTATATGCCTCTCTGCAGCTCCTCTTCATCCACCACCCCTCAACTTAGCGCCTGTCTTCCCCATCAGAGATACATTGTCTGCTCCCTCCAAAGTAAATAAAAATATTATGTATAAGCATTCCAAAGTGATTAAACAAAAAGTTGGTAAAACTCAAATTAAACATGAAGCCTGTAAATTTAATGACCTGGCCTCTGTTCCTCCTAATAATTTAAAAATTAAATGCGGTTTGTTAAATATTACGTCTCTAACTCCCAAGTCTCTGCTTGTCCATGATCTGTTAACTGATCAACAGATTGGTATAATATCCTTTACAGAGACTTGGTTAGGGCAAGAGGATTATGTTGGTTTAAATAATCAACTCCCTCTGGTTATTTAAACTGTCAAAATCCCAGAAGTTCTGGTCATGGAGGAGGAGTAGCAACAATTTATCATTTCAAATTACTAGTTAATGTAAAAGAAAAAACATGTTATAATTCATTTGAGGGCCTGGTCCTCAGTATTGGGCATGTTAGCAATTTTAGGTTAAACCCAATTTTATTTGCCATAGTTTTTCATCCTCCCTCAGCCTACTGCACAGTTTTTATCCAAATTTGCTGAATTCTTAACAGATTTAGTGCTGAAATCAGACGGAATAATTCTAGTAGGGGACTTCAATATACATGTAGCTGTAGACAGTGATTGCCTTATTATGGCATTTAATTCAATATTGGACTCGATGGGGTTTTCTCAGAAAGTAGGAAGTTCTACCCATTATCTCCACCACACGTTGGACCTTGTTCTGACATATGGCATAGAAATAGAAAATCTGGTAGTGTCTCCTCATAAGCCTGTTCTGTCAGACCATTATCTGTTAACTTTTGATTTTACTATTTCTGACTATTTGGCTCCCAAAGAAAAATATTACTACAGTAGATGTCTCTCAGCTGATGCTGTTACCAAATTTATGCAGATTGTTTCCTCTATGCCATGTGTCAACACAACGGAGATAAGCTATGG
Organism: Pholidichthys leucotaenia; assembly: GCA_020510985.1. Lineage (NCBI taxonomy): Eukaryota > Metazoa > Chordata > Actinopteri > Cichliformes > Pholidichthyidae > Pholidichthys > Pholidichthys leucotaenia. Next base: position 282,908,726 of record CM035847.1, on the reverse strand, counting down.
AGAGCTTGCTCCTTCTGGAATTGATAGCATGGTAGATAGTGTTACAGCTTCTCTGCATCAGACTCTAGACATGGTGGCCCCTTTAAAAAAGAAAAAAGTCTTATCAGAGATGTCTAACTCCTTGGTTCAACACAGAAACTCGTAGCTTAAAACAGAAGACTTGTCAATTAGAAAGAAAATGGTGCTCCACTAAATTAAATGAAATCTATTTAGCTTGGAAAAATCATCTTCTAATTTATAAAAAATCTCTTAGGAAAGCAAAAACAAGTTATTATTCCGCATTAATAGAAGAGAACAAGAATAATCCCAAGTTTCTTTTCAGCACTGTAGCCAGGCTGACAAAGAGTCAGGACTCTGGCAATCCTAGCATTCCCTTAGAGCTTACTAGTCAGGACTTTATGAACTTTTTCAATAATAAAATTTCATTTATCAGAGATAAAATCAGTCAGATTCTTCCCACCGTTAACTTAAATACAGTAACTACTACAACTCCTTCAAATGATATCTGTTTGGATGAGTTTACTCCAATTGACCTTTTAGAGTTAGATAAAATAATTTCCTCATCCAAGCCTTCAACCTGTCTTTTAGACCCTATTCCTACCAGGTTATTTAAAGAAGTCTTCCCATTTATTGGTATCTCTATTCTTCAAATAATTAATTCTTCATTAACATTAGGCCATGTACCGCAGGCTTTTAAAACAGCTGTAATTAAACTATTACTTTAAAAGCCAACGCTGGTTAAAAAATGACGACTTTGACTTCCGGTCGGGACACCATGGTGGTAGCAGCTTAACGCTGAAGCTCCCAGATCCCATCCGTGAAAATACCATGAAAATCAGATTTAACGGATTTATGGAAGAGTGGAAATCAAAAGACAAAGTCATTATGCCTAAAGGAAAACAGAAGAGATCGACATTTACCAGGTCAAGACACCCATCGGCCGGAGAAACTGACCTCGAAGACAATAACCACTCAGAAATGAAGGAGCAAAATGAGGCTAGCAACATGGCTAGCTTAAAAACGATACTTCAAGAATTAAGAGAATTTTGCAGAGTGTTGGGCCAAATTTCGTGAACTTAAAGATGAAATAAAAAGGACAAACAACAGAGTGGACCAGGCTGAGGACCGAATCGTGGAAGCAGAGGAAAGAATAAAAGGGCTGGAAGAAACCACGCTGGAATTACTTAAACGACAGACAAGACTGGAGGCTAAGCTAACCGATCTGGAAGGAAGACTAAGAAGGGACAACATAAGAATTCATAGTCTGAAAGAAGGAGTCGAGGAGGGTTTCACCACAATGGCTGCATGCGTGGAAACCATACTGAGAGAAAAGTTGGAAATTCCCCAATCCACCGACTTGAAGATAGAAAGGGCGCACCGTTCATTAGTCCCAAGGCCGTCGGCGGAAGCTCCCCCGCGATTGGTTAGTTAGTTAATTCCCTTCACACCATGTTGGTGTATGGGGCGGCACCTATCTCCGTTTCTCTGACCCTAGGCCACACAGCTACTGTAAGTAGTGAAAGCTACAGCGGGGGGTCAGTCCTGTGTGTAACTTTGCTTTCCCCGTTCCATTATGCGGAGCACCACGCTAGAAGGCAGAAAGTACCATTTTTATATGGTCTTTGGTATGACCCGGCCGGGATTTGAACCCCTGCCTCCCGGGTGTGGGGCGGATGGTCTACCAACTGAGCCACCACTCCGGTATCCCGCGATTGGTGGTGGTGAAGTTTTCCAACTTCAGAACAAAGGAAGAGGTTTTTAGACTGGCTTGGCAGAAAAAAGGATTTATGCACCAAGAAAGAAAAGTTTTTGTGGAGCATGACTACATCCTGGAGGTCCTTAAAAAAAAAAAACGTTGGGAATACAATGACGCTAAAAAGGTACTAAGAGAGAAGAAACTGTGCTTTCAAACTCCATTTCCGGCGAAGCTGAGGGTTTTTTATGGGGAAGAGACGTGTCTCTACAACTCGGCGGAAGAAGCAACCAGGGATATGGCGAGAAGAGGGCTCCCGGTAACGGTGTATAAACCCGCAGCAGACCAGATCGAAAGAATCAAGGCTCAAGCGTGGTGCACACAGAGACCCTCAAAATCCACGGGCCAGCAGCGGGAAACCCAGCACCAGGGCTATAAGGAAAAACTGGACGCTTTCAGGAGGGAATAACGATATTTTTAATCAATCTGCGCATCCAACCCTCCTCCTACAAGGTAACAAACATTGAAGGAGATGCAGAATCAGTAAATATGAAGTGGTAAAATATTTCATGGAACAGTCATAATATTAGAAACAAATAAGTCTTACAAAAAAAAAACTTGTTAAAATAGAAATGTGACAATGGACCACATGAACTATCCACACTAACAAATACTGTATTACTGTGATTGTTTGCTGTGATGGTTGGTGGTGGGAGGTTGCGCATAATTTCATAGGGTATAGGCATAAAAAAAAAAATCTATACAAGTTCGGATTGGGATCTGAAAATCACGTTAGAAACATGGGACAACTTACAGGGGTAAGACAGGGCCCTCAACACATAACAAAGTTTGAGGAATTTCCCTCAGAGCCAACACACCATCAAGGCTCCTCTAAGGTCGCTAAAAAGACCTCAGTTCAGGAAAATCTTTTGACAGTTTTTTGTTTTAAAGTTTTATATATTATGTTCTTAATGTTTTTTATGTTCTTAATGTTCTTTCAGTTTTTGAGTAGCATAAAAGAGGGCCCCTATACTATTATACTAAATAAGACAATACAATGGAGAAATGTGGTTCAACCAAAATAATCTCATATAATGTCAAAGGGATCCTGAATCCAGTTAAAAGATCCAAGATTCTAGGCAAAATGAAAAAAGACAAAGCAGGAATAATATTTTTACAGGAGACCCACCTAACAGACTTGGAACACACTAAACTTAATAGACAAGGGTTTAAACTGATCTCTTCATCTTCATATAAGTCAGGGAGGAGGAGGGGGGTAGCGACATTGATCTCAACCAAAATTATATTTGAAAAAAAATCAGAACACAAAGATAAAGAAGGGAGATTTAGCATGGTACTTGGCTGGCTAGAGGGAGAAGATATCACCCTGCTGAATGTATATGCACCTCCAGGGGCTAACTGGAAATTTTATGAAAATGTATTTGACCTAATGATAACTAAAGCCCAAGGTTTAGTGATATGTGGTGGAGACTTCAATCTAAGACTGAATCCGTACTGGGATGCATCAGGTAATTCTCCACATCAAAATAACTCTCAAAGTAGAAAAACTAGGATGCTACTAAATGAAATGGGAATCTGTGACGTGAGGAGGGAATTCAACCCCAGTGTAAAAGATTATACATTTTACTCAGCACCACATTCATCATATTCAAGGATTGACTATTTTTTATGTTTAATAGAGACAATGGAAGAGTAAAAACATGTAAAATAGGACTGATGGATCTCTCTGACCACAGTCCGATCTACATGGACTTAAATATCCAAAAATACACAAATAATACATTTTCTTGGAGGTTAAATTCAAATGTGCTGAAAGGACCACTGAAAGATGAATTGGAGTCAGATATCTTCAGATATTTGGAAGAAAATGATAATGGAGAAGTATCTCCTTTATTGCAAAACTGGCACTCCAAAAGAAATTGAGACAAGAAAAACTAAACACATTAGAGTCAGAACTTAAGAAACTAGAAAAAGAGCACAAAGACAACACTCATTCTAATGACTCGCTCAAAATTAAGGAAATAAAAAAAACAAATAAACGAGATCTACACAACAGAAATCCAGAAGAAACTTACATTTCTGAAACAACAATATTATGAAACAGGTAGCAAATCGGCAAAGTTACTAGCCTATAAATTGAGGAAACAACAAATGGAGAGAGCAATCTACAAAATCAAAGACCCAGTATCAAAGGAAATAAAAATTAGAATTCAGGAAATTCATAAAAGCTTCGAGAATTACTACAAGAATTTGTACTCCCTCAAAAAACACAAAGACACATCCAAAGCCTTCCTAAATACATTAAATCTTCCCCAACTTACTGAGTCACAAAATAAAAAAACTATTGGCAGAAATACAACCTAAAGAATTAGAAAAAACAATTATAAAACTTAAAGCTAACAAATCCCCAGGAGCAGATGGTTATACAGCAGAGTGGTACAAAACTTTTAAACAGCAACTATCTCCTCTCCTCTTGAAAACATTTAACTATGTCCTCCACACAGGGGAAATCCCCCCTCCTGGAGAGAAGGGGTCATTGCAGTCATACCTAAACCTGAAAAGGATAAACTAGACTGCTCCAACTACAGACCAATCAGTGTGTTAAATCAGGACTATAAACTTTTTACCGCTATCCTTGCCAAAAGGTTAGAAAATATACTGACAGACTTAATTCATTTAGACCAAACAGGTTTTATAAGACAAAGACAGACACAAGATAACATTAGCTGCACATTACACATAATTCATCATATAAAAAAATATAATTTAAATGCAGCCATACTGGGATTAGACGCTGAAAAAGCATTTGATTCAGTTGACTGGTCTTTCCTGTATAGAATCTTGTCCAGTTTCAATTTTCATAACAACTTCATCAGAACTGTCCAGGCATTATATAAAAAAACCAACAGCTAAAATAAGGATTAACGGTAAATTATCATCATCTTTTGAACTGGAGAGAGGATGTCGTCAGGGCTGCCCCTTGTCTTCACTGCTCTTTGCAATCTTCATAGAACCTCTGAGCCAATGGATAAGACAGAATAAAAAAATTCAAGGTATTACACTTGGTCAGAAGGAACATAAAATAGCACTCTTTGCTGATGACATTTTAGTATACCTGGGGCAGCCGGACACCTCTTTTCCAGAACTAATCTCAGTTTTTTCAGAGTATGGAGAGTTATCGGGGTACGAATTGAACATGCATAAAACCCAAATTTTAACATTCAACTATAACCCAAATCAATATTTACTAAGCAAATTCAAAACTAACTGGGAGATGGAATCTATGAAATATCTGGGGATCAATATCCCGAAACAACTCAACAAAATTATAACACTAAACTATGATCCACTGATGGCAAAAATAAAATCTGATCTAGCAAGATGGAATATGATACCATTCTTGGGTACTGTACAAAGAATTGAAGCAGTCAAAATGAATATACTTCCACGTTTTCTATACCTTTTCCAAACAATACCGGTAGAACCTCCCAAAAAAACATGGCAAGAACTGGATAGATGGATCTCAAGATTCATATGGCAGGGCAAGAGACCAAGAATCAGGTATAGAACCCTACAGCTAAACAAAGACAAAGGTGGGCTCACGCTGCCAAATATCAGGGACTATTTTAAAGCCGCGCAAATTAAAACTTTAGTAGAGATATGTAACCCATTCTACACTGCACAATGGAAGGAGATAGAATGCCAAATAAGAAGTGACATTCCCCTACAGGCGATAATAGGGAACAATGCCTTACCTAAACATTTAAACAACACTAACCCGTGGATAGAGACCCCACTAAAAATTTGGTTTAAGATAGTCAGAGAGAATCAAACTAAAGAACCCTATCGATTATTGCAATGGACTTCCTATGATCAGGATTTTACTCCTAATAAAACAGACACTAGATTTAAAAAGTGGAAAGAGAATGGACTGATAAAATTTACGATTTTTTTTAACCTCTTGCGCTCCGTTGTACCGCGGACAGGCAAGTCTCTGCATCCTAGAGTGCACGAGGGCGCTCTCGTGCGCTCTAGGACGCATGATGGAGATTGTGATGTAGGTGGTGTATGGCGTCCAAGTGCGCACTGAAAATAAAAGCTGCAGACACAGCCGCGAACAGATTAGTTCATCTGATTGACCTTTCATTCGACTAATAAGAGCCTTGAATTGGGTTTCTGAAACCTTGAAGAACCAATGACTGAAAACTTGGCAAGAAGGACCCGCCTACCAACGCAGCGAACCAATTGAAGCACAGAAGTTCGCTGAGCTGTTTTGTCTACAAAGGCTGGGTGAAGAGAGACTGCTTCAGCAGCCACAGGCAGTGTTTTATTTTTTTTTTTTTTAAATTCCAGCAGAGTGTTTAGGATTCTCTTATATGGTCATCATAGACCGACGGAGGCCGACGACAAAGGTCGTAAATCATTCGCCAAAACCGCAATCATGGAATTATGTTTTGACCGGGTCGCGAGACCAGAACCACGAGCGGACCAGCGTCGCGTTCGTCTGACAATGAGGAAGAGAAGTTGGCCAGGACAATGTGGCTGTGAAGAGGTAAGGTGTTATAAGCCAAATTATTTTTTATCCCTGAAAATTGTAATCAAAAATGACTTTTGACCGATCAGTAAATTACAACTGTGTGGCACACGATGTCCAAAGTGCGTGCGCCGCGTTACACGGTTCGTTCGTCGCCTCCGGACCGTGAACGCCCCCCCCGCCGCTACAATTCTGTAGCGGGGGGGGGGGGGAAGCCGCGGTGACAGCGCTGCTGTGGCCACATCACCACATCCGAGTGTAATCCGTCATGTAGCGATGGCCGATCTCCGTCCTCTGTAGCGAGGGGGGGGGGGACAACCCCCCCACACACACACACACACACAGCCCTGAGTGTCACCTTTCATTAGAGCCCAAAATGAAGCTTCTACATTGAATCATTCAAAAGTTACAGACGTTTTTCCAAACTGTGCCATTTGGCACAATTTGGCACAGTTCCAAAACGCCTGGGAACAGCCTGAGAACAAAGCTGTGTAATATATTCATTTTTTGTGGCATTGTTACAAAATTTGGACCTCAGCTGGATAACACTTGGTTCTACATTACTGTTGCAATTTCCAGCCCGGATCTGAAGCTGTGTGTTATTTGCAAGCATTTGTATCCAAAAAAACACCCAGGCCAAATTTATTTTCTTCAAGTTCACTATGTTTAGATGCCTGTAACTCAGTGGCCGGAGCACTTAGAGAGATCATGTTTTTTTTGCCAAAAAATTCAAAGTGTTTTCTTTTAAATGAGACCAAGCCCATGAAGATGCTGCAAAGGGTTGAAGAACAGCTTTCGATTTACTTTGGGCACATTATTTTTTGGCGTTTTTAGGAAAATTGACCAGAGTGCAAGGGGTTAAAGGGCAAACTTTAAAAAGTTTTGAAGATTTGAAAAAACAAGGTCTAATAAATCAAGACCTTTACAGGTTCTTTCAGCTTAGACACCACATAAACAAAATACTTAAAAAGGAGGATTTGGAAAGGGCCCAGTCAGGTGTTCTGAAGGTTTTCTTAATGGCATATAAAGGGATCCCAGAGATCAGATACATCTCTAAAATATACCATGGTCTTCAAGATTTAAAAGGAGACAACACATCATATATAAAAGAGAAATGGGAAAAAGAGGGGAATTTCACTTTACAACTGGAATTATGGGAAAAACTAAATAAACAACAGTGGAAAAGTGCCTCATCCCTGCTGTGGAGAGAATTTGGATGGAAAAATTTGGTAAGATTTTTCAGAACACCTGCACAAAACAAATTTACTCGTAAAGGGTTGAATTGCTGGCGCTTGTGTGGTGAAAAGACTGCAAATCATTTTCATGAGTTTTGGAACCCTGGAACGCATATGTGTCTTCCATCAGATCTAGTCTTTGATAAACACCATTTCAATAATGGCTCCTCTCTTTGTTCCAATGCTACTCAGATGTTCCTTTATTTTTCTTCTCTCTTTTTTTTAAATTTTTCTTTTCTTTCACTTAAAAAAGGGTGTTGTAATAATTTTTTTTCAATCTTGTCAAAAAAACAACAAAAAAAGGGAATATGTGATGAAAATGTAAACAATGCAATGCTGTAATGACACATATACCCTTTACAAAAACTTAAATTAAAAAAAAATCAATGATACAAAAAAAAAAAAAAAAAGACTTTGGCTTCAAAAATGCAGGAACACTGCCTTTTGCACCTCAAAATGAGTAATATTATCATACCACTTCCTACGACTACTGAGGGTTGAGAAGATGACCTTAAAAAGTGGCCTGGCAGACAGTAGCTCCGTTAGTTAGCTCCGCTGCTAAAATGCTAATGCTGTAAACAAATAAAAGCTCTGAGATAATATCAATGTCTCCACCGCAGTAAAGTCAGCTGCATTTTGTTAAAAGATGTTGGACATAATCAAATTTACCTCAGAGCACATGTATAATCTACTCAGCCACAAAGAACCACAACACTGTGCTTGGGTGTTTTAATGTTGGGGTAAAACAGACAGCTGCAGCTGTTTGTTTTACTCCGACAATAAAATGCTCATGCTGCTCAGTGTTTCCTCTGGCTTAAAGACCTTGGCGTGGTGGGAACATATTTTTCCGGTGGGGGGTAGCAGAAAACACATGGCACTATTGTAACCGGAATATGTTAATTTTATGCTATTTCTTTCCTTTTTTTTTTTTTAAATTTTGCACAGCAACTTTGTATGTACAACTTACATTTTGAAGTATTGTACAACCGAGGCTTGAACGTTGGAATACTGGGCCAGTTGGGGTCCCACCCAGACGTCCTGTGTTTGGACTTTTTACTGGTGTCATCCTTCTCTCTTTCCTCTGCTCCCACTTCTCCTACAGCCTCTGCCTGAGCACTTTCCTCTCCTTGGCTCCTCTCTTCTGTCTCATCTTTCCCTCTCTGACCCCTGTCTAATTCAGGTTCTCTCTCTGTCTATAGTGGTATACAAACATGTTAGAAAATATCAAGTGTCACGTAAATTAAAAGTAGGCAATCAAAAATTTCTTAAGGGTACAAAGAGCACCCATTTAAAAACTTGAGTAATGACTTCATTCTTGAAGGTTTGAGGTTTTTCTCCAAAATTTATAACAGTTTTTTAGCTTTCTACTTTTCTCTGTAAATTTATCTAAATTTGAAACCATTTTCCTCAAATTTGTAAATTCCTCTTGTCAAATTGACTTTTCTCGTACATTTGAGACTTTATTATAAATTTGTGGATTACTTTATGGCTAATTTTTGTCTATTTCTTTTAAAATAAAATTAGTTTTTTGGGTTTTTTTTTAATAAATTTGAAACCGACAAAAAAAAAAAAAAAGCCAACGCTGGATCCAGGAGTTTTAGCTAGCTATAGACCAATCTCTAATCTGCCTTTCATTTCAAAAATCTTAGAAAGAGTTGTTGCTACGCAATTATTTGACCACTTGCATGGAAATGGTTTATTTGAAGAGTTTTAATCAGGGTTTAGAATTCATCATAGTACTGAAACAGCTTTAGTGAAGGTCACTAATGACCTCCTTATCGCATCTGATAATGGACTTGTTTCTGTACTTGTCCCTTTAGACCTTAGTGCAGCTTTTGATACTATCGATTATAATATTTTACTTGATAGATTAGAACATGGTGTTGGACTTAATGGAACTTTGTTGCAGTGGTTTAGATCTTATTTATCTGATAGGTTCCAGTTTGTTCATGTCAATAATGAGTTTTCTTCCAACTGAAAGCTCAGTCACGGAGTTCCACAGGGATCTGTGCTAGGCCCTGTTCTTTTTAGTTTATATATGCATACCTGTCAAGTGATACGGTTTCGCCGTATTTTAATACGGGGAAAATGCAATTTTAGCAAATACGGGCGTATTGCCATTTCTGTACGCCAAAAAGAAAAATATACAGCGAAAAAAAAAAATTATTGAGAGAACCTAAAATCAACTGAACAGTAATTCGATGCTTGGCCACATTGAGCGCACCTAAGCAGTCTTTTTGTGATTTTCAAAATGGCTTCACGCAGCGCGCCGCCGGCGAAGAAAACAAAGCTTGAAGAAAAGGGAAGTCGAGGGACTGGACGTCACCGAAAAGAATGGGAGAGTCCGAGCTTCGAGAAATTGGCATAGACAGACTCAAACCCGCCTTTGTAGCGGCGGACGAGCATACGCATACGCTCATCTGCATCAGATCGTACCTGACAGCCAGACTCACACTGCAGGTCGGCGCCTTTTTAGTCCTTCATGCTTCCTAGACACACTGGATATAAAGTATCAAACTTCAGCTTTCAGTAGATCAAACCCAATGAAGGTGATGATTTACAGTAGGTGAGAATAGGGAAACACCATCTTTGACTGACAGCGCTGTTCAGATTCAGCAGGACATATGCTGCTCCATGATAGCTATGGCACTAAAAAAAACAGGCTTTTCAATTTTATATAATTTAGCTAAAATATAGAAATGTTACACATTTATGAGGGCTGTTCATAAGAGATTTCCCCTGAGTCATCTTCTATGGACAGAGAAGACTCAACCTTGGCACATTTATTAGTCTTTCTCTGCATAGTTACCACCAAGGGTTACACATTTCTCCTATCGCTTTATGCAGCTGCGGAGACCTCACCTGTAGAAGTCTGCAGGCTGTGCCAGAAGCCACAACTTGACCATGGAAATCAGTATTTTATTGTCTTGGAAGGGCTTGCCCTTCAAAAATGACTTCATTGTTGAAAAAAGGTGGAAGTCAATGGTGTAAGGTAGGGAGGGGAAGTGGGGTGAGGAAGGATTAAATAGCCGCAGGACTGTGCTTCCCTCTGGGCAACATGTAAGTTGTGAACCCGGCATTATCTTGCAGGAAGCGGACACCTTTGGTCAGCATGATGATTGCTTTTGATGACCTTCTGCAATTTCTGCAGCAGTGAAGTGTAGTACGTCCCGGTAATTGTGGCCCCGCTTCCCCCAGCTCCTCAAAGTGTACTCAGCACTGCTTTGCCTTCCTCACAGCAATGCTGACAGTGAGAGGGCTTTCAGCATGGTCAGGAAAATTCACACCGACTTCAGAAAAAGTATGCTCCCAGAAACTGTGACTTCTTTCATGCAAGTGAAAATGAATTGTGACACTCCATGCTTCAAGGTCAAGCCTTCAAAAGAAATGCTAGAGTCAGCAAAGGCTGCTACTTGGAACTATAACAAGCAGCATCAGTGAACATTTTCTTGTTTCAAGTGCATTAGTGTAACAAAGCTGACAATTAAAAACTCTTTAATTCCAAGTGTATATATCTAACTGACAATTAAGAACTATATTCAGAACTATTCTTATTGTGTACTTTCAAATTAAGCAATCTACCTTGTGCTAATGTAAATTTGAAAAATATTGGGTTTTTTTAACTTATTTTTATTTATTTATTATTAATATTATCATTTATTTTTTAAAATTTATTTATTTTTTATTTTTTAATTTATTTCTTTTTTGTGCTACTTGGCTTATTATTTTCACATTACCAAAAAGTTATGGCTCAAGAGTGTGTCCATATAAGTGTACATTTGAATAAATATGTTTGAAATAGTTCATGTTGCAATTGTTGTTGTTTGTTTGTTTTTTGTTTGGGTTTTTTTGCTTCAATTTTTTTTCATCTGCCAACAAATACAGTTTTTAAGTACTCAGTACAGGTGTGAAAGTCCCCCCAATAAGGGAGGCATGAGGTATGCCTTGACAGGTATGTATATGCTTCCGCTAGGCAACATTATTAGAAAGCACTGTATACATGTTCATTGTTATGCAGATGACACACAATTATAACTGTCAATGAAGTCAGATGATAGTAATCAATTAGCTAACTAACTAACTAACTAACCTGCACTTATATAGCGCTTTTCTAGTCACAAAGACCACTCAAAGCGCTTTCATTAATACTAACCCTCTATTCTAAGGGCCTATAGGAAACAGATATCTAGGGACAATTTAGAACAGCCAATTAACCTAACATGCATGTTTTTGGCATGTGGGAGGAAACCGGAGAAATCCCGGAGTAAACCCACGCAACACGGGGAGAACATGCAAACTCCACACAGATCACTGTTGGTCGGGGGCTGGGATCGAACCCACGATCCCACGATCCCCACAATCCCCCGGCCAAGGGTAAACTGTGCTGCCGCAGTGCTAACCACTGCGCCACCGTGCAGCCCAAATTAGAGGCCTGTCTTAAGGAAATCAAAGCTTGGATGACTTGTAATTTCCTGCTATTAAATTCAGATAAGACTGAAGTCATTCTAGTTGGTCCAAAAAAACCTTAGAAATACCTTTCTAAGTCAAACTCTTAGTTTGGATGCAGTTACTCTTTCTCTTAATAGTTCTGTGAGGAACCTTGGAGTTATTTTTGATCAAGATCTGTTTTTTAATTCACACATTAAACTTGTTTCTAAGACTGCCGTCTATCATTTGCATAATATTGCCAAGATTAGGAGCACCTTGTCTCAGAGTGATGCTGAGAAACTGATTCACGCTTTTGTTAGCTCTAGATTAGATTATTGTAACTCTTTATTATCAGGTTGTCCTAAAACACCTTTAAAAAGTCTTCAGCTGATCCAAAATGCTGCAGCAAGAGTTTTAACAGGTTCTAGAAAGAGAGATCATATCTCTCCGGTTCTGGCCTCCCTTCAGTGGCTTCCCATAGAGTATAGAATTAAGTTTAAAATCCTTCTCCTTACTTATAAAGCTCTAAATAATCAGGCCCCTTTTCATTTAAAAGATCTGATACAACCCTATTATCCTAACAGAGCACTACACTCCCAAAATGCAGGATTACTTGTAATACCTAGAATCTCCAAAAGTACAATGGGAGGCAGAGCCTTCAGTTATCAATCTCCTCTTCTGTGGAACCAGCTGCCAATCTGGATTTGGGAGTCAGACTCAATCTATGTTTTTAAGAGTAGGGTTTAGACCTTCATTTTTGATATAGCCTATACTTAGGGAGGGATCATGTGCCCCTGAACCCTCTCTGCAAGGATGGCTGCAAGCTCCCATCTCTCCAGGACCTGTACATCTCCAGGACCCGGAGGCGTGCTGGCCGGATCATAGCCGATCCTTCACATCCTGGTCACGTGCTGTTTGCCCCCCTCCCCTCAGGTAGAAGGCTTCGGTCCATTCGGACTAAAACCTCCCGGCACATGAACAGCTTTTTCCCCTCTGCCATCAGACTGCTGAACACTAAGTGACTTTTGACTCTCGTGCACTATGTACAGCAGCTCAACCAGACTCATGTCATTCATCACTGTTTTTCTGTTGCATTATTGACTGCACTATGTGGTACTTCACATTATCTGCTACATGCTAATTTTTTAAAACTGCCTTGACTAGTACTACTCATTATTACTAGTATTATTATTATTATTACTTATTATTACTTATTTTTCTACACTTATTGCACGTTTCTAGTCCTTTAGTTTTTTAGTTTATCCCTTTTTCTCATTATGTTTTTAATGTTGCAGCATGGCACCGAGACAAATTCCTAGTTTGTGTATCACATGAACAATGGCAATAAACCTGATTCTGATTCTGATTCTGATTCTCTTAGTTATGCTGTTAATAGGTTTAGACAGCCGGGGGACCTCCATCTATGCACTGGGCTTCACTCCTTTCTTCACTCTCAATGAAATATTTTTGCTGGTCATTAACATCTGTTTGTTCTCTCCCATAGACTGAGTCCCCGTCGTGCTGTTTGCTCTCTACATGTCTGTGCTTTTCTTCTTCTTCTCTATCTCCTCACCCCCCAGCCAGTCGCAGCAGATGACTGCCCCTCCCTGATCCTGGTTCTGCTGGAGGTTTTTTCCTGTTAAAAGGGAGTTTTTCCTCTCCACCATCGCCAAGTGCTTGCTCACACGGGATCGCCTGATTGCTGGGATCTTTCTGAAATGGTGGGGGTTTTCCCTACAGTTGAAAGTGCTCTATGAGATGACTGTTGTTGTGAAACCGTACTATATAAATAAAGTTGAATTGAATTGAATTAAAGATCATCTTCTTCTCAGCGGTGAACTTTCATTTATCTGTGCTTTCTATTTTATTTTATCTCATTCATTTACATGCTGTTGTGATACGCAACTATTTCATGGAAATAAATCCTCTAAATATGCATTTTTAATGGCCTGGTGGGCCAAAAACAGCCCACTAGGGGGTCCATAATTTTCTCTGTGACGTCACAGCTTTATTTCTAGTAAATTTTTGACTTTCTACTGATTACAATAGTTTGTGTAAATCTGAGACATTCTTTCCTCTGTAAGATAAGACTTTTTTCTTATCAGTTTTCTTTTTCTTCTTTTTTCTGATGAGAACAAGGGGCCCTTGATCTTGCTGTGTGTGCAAGATGATTTAAGTATGCATTTAAAAGTAACGTGAAAGTTACTTTTCCAAGTGACGAGTTACTTTAATCATGCAGTAACTCAAAAGTAACTCAGTTACTTTTGAAAGGAAGTAACTAGTAACTGTAACTAGTTACTATTTTTTCGTAACTTGCCCAACACTGCTCTCAACATCAAACAAACATTCAGAAAATTCAAACACTTAACAAACAGATCACCACAAGGCTGCAGCATTTCACAACAAATAAACACACTGTTAGGCTATTCTGGCTCATGAAGTTAGGAAACATTCAGAACAAAATCTGGTAGGGTAGGAAAATGACTAGCAGTAACTTATTAATAGAAATGTTATCAACCGTTTTTATTAGAGTGTTTTGCTCTTTGAAATAAATTTCATTGTAAATGGTGTTGAACACAATGGTTATCTTAGTGTAAAAATGCCTTACTGCTAGTTTTTACATTGTTTCATGATAGCTGATTCAAAGATGAATGATGAAGAGTAAACCATATATGTTTCATCTTTTGTCCATTATCTTAACCTGACTTGAACAATTTAGAATTTAATTTCTTCCATACTGGAGACCCATAATGGGACAAAACTCCATCTACGGGGGTGGGGGGCTGAAAAGTTTAGAGTGATCAAATCTGACCAAATGTGGTTTATTTTTCAACGTAGTCTCCCCTTCTGTCCACACACTTCTTCAGTGTTGCAGCGCTTGGATCCCTGCAATTGAAAAATAAACCACATTTGGTCAAATTTGACCACTATGAACTTTTAAGCATCCCCCCCCCCCCCATATGTCTTGAAGGTTTCTATCCTAATTTTCCCTAAAGAGGGGACTAAATCAAATGGAAAGAACATTTAGTTGTTTTTATTTCATTTTTAAATGAGTTTTGGGTTAAAGGGGTCATTGACTGCACTTTTTTCACATTTTAACAGCTCATACATGTCTCAGTGAATGTTTGTGACATATTTTGTTCTCATTTTCTTTAATTTTTTTTAATTATTGAAGCAACTTTGTATTTTTCTTGGCTTTCTTGAAACACTCTGATTTAAAGCCTGTCACTTTAAGAAACTATTCAACTCCGCCCTCCCTCTTATGTCAGTTAGCCATTAGCTGACTAAATTCTGGCCTCCTAGCTTGGATGAGCAGTGCAGGTTCACTGATCCACAGTCGACTGTGTATCTTGTGTCACTCCGACCCACCTCCCAGCAACCTCACCGGGATGCTACAACAAATCGCCAGCACCTTGTGCTGGGCGACCCACCGATTGCCACAACCCGAACTGAGCTGCTGAACCACAGAATCTCAAAGGGCAATGTCTCGCTTCGCAAAACTCCACTCCTCTCCCACAACCAGCTAAAAGAGGCCTCATCATAAAGTGGCTTCCCTACTTTGCCTGCGAGAGTAGAGCGGAGTCACATGGATCCCCCGAGGATGGTGGGGGAGCTGGCCGTGAGAGCCAGCAGCATCCAGCCAGCAGCCTCGGGTTTCGGCATAGGCGGTTGCTGCGACTGGCACTCCAGCACCGGCAACTTGCTGTGGAATTATGGCAAAACCACTAGGAGATGGGCTGGAGCGACGCGAAGTATATTGTGGACTATGGACTGGTGAACCAGGTGGTAACAGGGATGGTTATTAAGGCTGCTTCATGCTACATTTCCCTCTAGTCCGCTGTGGTCTGCATACGCTTTGGACGAGCCCAGCATGCACGTGGTGCTGCTCATGCTCACTTTTTTCATCTACCCAGGCCAAGCGGTTGACGCATGCGCACAACCATCATTTGTAGTTTCACTTCTGCCCAATAGGTAGTGCCAAGGTGCTGACAGGCCATGATTTTCACCTACGAAGAAATGGCGGACTTCTTCACAAAGTTTCTCTTCAAATATAGAGTACATTTCTGCTGTTTGACTTCCCGGTATTCATTCCTTTTCCACGAAGATGCTGCTGCCTCTGCGAAAGAAAGTATGTATGTATGATTCATGTATGTTTTTATTCTCGTTTTCTGCCTCCTCATTGTCTTCTTAGTCTGCTGATGTATTCTGTGTCAATATCGCCACCTCGTGGATGGGATTTTCAGTCTTGCACATGCGCTTTTCAATCCATTCAGGTTGTGGGCAGGCGGCACGGTCACAAAATTTGGGCTGCATGCGGTCCTCCCCAGTCGAGCACTGTGGACACTAGCGGAGTGGAGACGTTGATGTAAATTTCGTCACACGAGGTTTCCGGGCACGCGTTCGCAGACAGCAGAGGTGTAGCATGAAGCAGGCTTTAGGGTGACGAAGATCTGAAGAAAGTAACAATATAAGCAACACTTGATTTGAGCTTCGTGGTACCAGTGTTAGCTTGGGGGCTAATAGGCTACCTTTAGCACTCCTTCCATCTACATGACAGACAGCTAGGTGGGCCAATAATAGATCAGTGGGTGGGTCTCAAGGACAGCAGTGGGTTGGCTTTTTCTAATCGTGATGTATACGATTTAGACAGAAGAGTCAAAAGTGTTTCTGGGAGAGAAAAACAAGATAAAGGCTGTGTGTGTGTGTTTTTTAAGAGAATTGACTGTTTTGAATTTTTTTTGATAATTAGGTGACTAGTAGACTCATTTCAGACAGTTAAAACCTACAAACACACCATTTTTCCAGTCAATGACCCCTTTAACATTTCTTGAACAGCCTTTCCAGCTTCAGCAACTCTGGCTTTTAATAATGCCCAGTTTTTTATTTTGGAGACCTAAAAATGCAAATTTTGCTGTTTGCTGGTAAGTCCATCAAAGACTTTTCACCCTGGGCTAAGGTTACAAACATTTATGCCTAAACACGCCTCTATTTATAGAGCTCAAGTATGAATGTACAGTTGATTTTTTTAATAGAGGTGGAAATATGCTACAGTAACCATAAGTTTTTTCATTACATTTCACCTTAAGCAGTTTTCTTTCTATTAGTTAACAGATTTTAGAATATAAGATGCAGTCAGGAGGGGTAAATCTGTTTGGAGGACATTTAAAAAAGAAAATGTTAATATTAATATCTGTCTTCCCCCTATGCTGTGATCATAACATACGAATACATTACTGGGGAAACTGAAGTTATGCCCACCTCTGTGGAGGGGTTTGTGTGCCCCAATGATCCCAGGAGCTATGTTGTTGGGGGAATTTCGCCCCTGGTAGAGTCCTCCAAGGCAAACAGGTCCTGGGTGAAAGGACCCAGTGTATACAATGAACCACATGGGTCCGCCCTGCAGTGCGCTCACCACCTGCAAGAGGGATCGTGGTACTAACTGGGCGACAGTCTGTTTTCTTTGTTTGGACTGCTGCCCCCGTGACCCAGACCCCCAGATAAGTGGTAGAAGATGAATAGATAAAAGAAGGGAAAATGAGCAGGAACATTAGTGAAGGGTTATTTTATTCAAATAGAGACTCCTCAGACACTTTCTGACATCTGAGTAGTGAGACCCATCTCTGTCTCTGATGAACCTGATAACAGGAGAAACCACAACATTCCTGTCAGGCAGGTGTGGTGGTGAGGTGTGACCAAACAGCATGTAAAATTAAAAGTCAAAACATGTCAGACAGTTTTTAAATTCTTATTCATTTAACCTTCATTTTACCAGGCAAGATGTTAAGAACAGCTTCCTTTTTACAATGGCAGCCTGGAAAGTGAAATGTAATATTAAACATTAAAAAATGCAACACATTTAGGCTATTTTACATTCAGATTCTTATATCAGAGTATCCATGTAACAAACTCACAGTAGAGAACAGCTTCATTAAACACTTAAGCTGACAGGATTGTTTGTCCTTGAGTCAGCATTTTGGTTCCCTGAATAGGTGTAATAACCTGACGAACCGGTTCTCTCAGTGTTTGATTAAATCAGGATGCTCACTGTGGGAAGAATAAAAAACACACTTTCAAAGAAAAAGCAAATAGTTACAATATAAAATGAGGTTTGAATTTAAGCCAGCTACACCCCCACTCATGAAACACAATCCATATATATGTTTATTTAACCGTATAACGTAACCTCCAATAGGGTGCTTCTTCATTCAAATGTTTTAAGAAACAAAGTATAGATTTCCTTCATTGTATTCCTTCATTACATGTTACTTGAGCTTCATCTTTTCATGTTGACAAAAGTTCACAGTCATCCAGTTTTCTGTTTGTCCCCAAACTTAAATATATGTCTTAACTGGTGAAGAAGATCGGAATGATTCCTCCTTGTTGTTTCCATATTTGTTCAGAAGGTAGTTTTCAGGAGGGGCATAGTCTTCCTCCTTGCGGGGGCAATTGGTGCAGAGGAGTGCCCCTCCCAAGATCAGTAGCACTGCGGCCCCCCAGCCAATGTAAAGAGAGCTCCCGAGCTCTCGTTTCTGTGCATCTACCAACACAGGGTTGTAGAAATCCCTTATGATGATGCTGGCGGTCCAGGAGACAGGAATCAGGCAGAGTAGTCCGCTGATGATGAGCAGCACACCTGCTGCCACCGAGGCCTTCGCCTTGGCCCTCTGCTCAGGGATAAAGTTAGTGCACTTCCCTCCAGCAAAAGCTGCGAGGATCCCTGCAATACCGATAATGATGGAAACAACCACCAGGGCACGGGCCGCCTGGAGGTCTGTGCTCAAAGCAAGCATGGAGTCATACACCTTACATTGCATCTGACCTGTACTCTGTACCATGCAGCTCATCCAAATGCCCTCCCACATGGTCTGTGAAGTCACTATGTTGTTGCCGATGAAGGCTGTGACTCTCCACATGGGGTTGCCGCAGATGACGAGCACCCCGATCCAACCAAAAATAGCCAAAGCACAGCCGGCCATCTGCATTCCCATAGAACCCATTGTCTTCTCTCTCTGAGTGTCTCTGAGAGAATACTGAGGGTTGATCAGGTGAGTAAATGCATCTGAAGCAGCAATAGAATGGGAGGTGTGCAAGCTAAGCGACAGAGAGGACTTTAAAAGCTCTGGCAGAGAATACCTGCCATGCAGGATTCTTTGTGTGTGGGACAATAAAGACTAGAGTTTCAGTTGTTACTCTGGGCTAAACTGAGAGGCCTGCCACATGAGATTTTCTTAGAATCAGGAAATATGATGAAGAAAAAATATCTGAAAACTAAAACTATAAATGTAGGGTAATGAGAATGCTATTTAAAAGAGCACAGCCAGTATTTAAAAAAAAAAAAAGTCTTTAATGGTACAATAAAACTCAGGCCATCTAATTGCTGGTCATTGTTTTGGCAATCCTGATGATCTTTTAAGCAGATAAACATGAACTACTTGGTTGCAGAACTTAAAATACAGTATATATACGATGGGGCAAAAAAGTATTTAGTCAGCCACCAATTGTGCAAGTTCTCCCACTTAAAAGATGAGAGAGGTCTCCAATTTTCATCATAGGTATACCTCAACTATGAAAGACAAAATGAGAAAAAAAAAATCCAGAAAATCACATTGAAGGATTTTTAATGAATTAATTGGTAAATTCCTCGGTAAAATAAGTATTTGGTCACCTACAAACAAGCAAGAATTCTGGCTCTCACAGACCTGTAACTTCTTCAGGCTCCTCTGTCCTCCACTCGTTACCTGTATTAATGGCACCTGTTTGAACTTGTTATCAGTATAAAAGACACCTGTCCACAACCTCAAACAGTCAGACTCCAAACTCTGCTATGGCCAAGACCAAAGAGCTGTCAAAGGACACCAGAAACAAAATTGTAGACCTGCACCAGGATGGGAAGACTGAATCTGCAATAGGTAAGCAGCTTGGTGTGAAGAAATCAACTGTGGGAGCAATTATTAGAAAATGGAAGACATACAAGACCACTGATAATCTCCCTCGATCTGGGGCTCCACGCAAGAGCTCACCCTGTGGGGTCAAAATGATCACAAGAACGGTGAGCAAAAATCCCAGAACCACACGAGGGGACCTAATGAATGACCTGCAGAGAGCTGGGACCAAAGTAACAAAGGCTACCATCAGTAATACACTACGCCGCCAGGGACTCAAATCCTGCAGTGCCAGACGTGTCCCCCTGCTTAAGCCAGTACATGTCCAGGCCCGTCTGAAGTTTGCTAGAGAGCATTTGGATGATCCAGAAGAGGATTGGGAGAATGTCATATGGTCAGATGAAACCAAAATAGAACTTTATTGTAAAAACTCAACTTGTCGTGTTTGGAGGAGAAAGAACACCATACCTACTGTGAAGCATGGGGATGGAAACATCATGCTTTGGGGCTGTTTTTCTGCAAAGGGACCAGGACGACTGATCCGTGTAAAGGAAAGAATGAATGGGGCCATGTATCGTGAGATTTTGAGTGAAAACCTCCTTCCATCAGCAAGGGCATTGAAGATGAAACGTGGCTGGGTCTTTCAGCATGACAATGATCCCAAACACACCACCCGGGCAACGAAGGAGTGGCTTTGTAAGAAGCATTTCAAGGTCCTGGAGTGGCCTAGCCAGTCTCCAGATCTCAACCCCATAGAAAATCTTTGGAGGGAGTTGAAAGTCCATGTTGCCCATCGACAGCCCCAAAACATCACTGCTCTAGAGGAGATCTGCATGGAGGAATGGGCCAAAATACCAGCAACAGTGTGTGAAAACCTTGTGAAGACTTACAGAAAACGTTTGACCTCTGTCATTGCCAACAAAGGGTATATAACAAAGTATTGAGATGAACTTTTGTTATTGACCAAATACTTATTTTACCGAGGAATTTACCAATTAATTCATTAAAAATTCTTCAATGTGATTTTCTGGATTTTTTTTTTCTCATTTTGTCTCTCATAGTTGAGGTATACCTATGATGAAAATTGGAGACCTCTCTCATCTTTTAAGTGGGAGAACTTGCACATTTGGTGGCTGACTACACATTTTTTTGCCCCACTGTAGATTGTATTAAAAAGAGTTCAGTTCTCCAAACCAGACCATTAATTATGGAGAATCTCATTCTAGGCTGATGAAATCACCCCAAGAGTGTTCAGGTCTCCTGATCTTTGACAGTGACCTTTACCTTGAGCACAACTCGGATGCAGACAAATGTGAAGATTGTTGTACACAGGTTTGGTGAGCATTGAAGCAATTACCTAGGAGGAGCAACAATTTCTGTGAAATGTGGTGAATGGACAAACAGACAGATGATGGATGCCATGCCATCTCATTACCTCCTTTTGGCTTTGTTGGAATGAGTCAACAATGAGAATTGATGAATTCAGTTACCGCAAAGCGAGATTACATTTGCTATAACAAAGCTTAACCCCTTTAGCATTCCAGCTAATTTCCCGAAAAATGCCTAAAAATAGCATATGCAAAGTAAATCAGTTCTTTCTTCACAGAGTGGCAGCTGAAACCACTGAGCCACATTTTTACCCTAGCAAAGACCACTCTCTTTGACAACTACCTCTCAGCTTTTTTATTTTTCAGTTGTTCTGGTTTCTGCATGTTTGCTGTATGAAACTGTCACCGGATTGTCGTAAATTCCCAATATTAACAACAAGCAGCACAGACGTGATGGTGCAGGCACAGATGACGTCATCACGCCTTGCCTATAATAGGGGACTGTTGGCGGCAGCCTAGGCTCTTTGGCACTCCACCTCTAGTACAAAACCAGCCTGTACTCTTGTATAGCTAGCATACTAGCCGTTCTGTATGTTCCACGTGCTACCAGCTTCTGTGAATAAAAGGTAACGTTCAGCACAGCCAGCACCTCTGCTGTCCCTCTATTTTTCAGATATAACAATGTCGACAAGGAGAAAAATTGGTCTTCTGGAGGAAAATTCAATGTTTTTCCTGAGGATGGAAGCGTGTCTGATACCCCAGCTGGAGAGTGAGGCGGCTAGATGAATCAAGCTCCACCAACGCCGGCAGGGAGTGGGAGAGATGACCCAGCAGTACGTTGCAGACCTCCACTGTCTGGCGAGCATGTGCAGGTTTGGTCAACTAGAGGACGAAATGGTGCGGGACCAGCTAGCGGAGACCAGCTAGCGGAGCACAACCTGTGGCTGCAGGCGAAGCTGTTGATGGCGCCGGACGACCTGCCGCTGGTGAAGGCGGTGGAGTTAGCGTTTCAGCTGGAGGCTGCTGACAAGCTAACATCGCAGCTAGGTGGCCCACAGCAATGGATCCCGCTAGCACAAGCACTTACCCCAGCAGAAGAACCCAGTTACTCCACAACCTTCTCGGAGGATGCTGAGGTGAACACTGTGGGACAATGGAACATCATGAGACACCAAACGTGCAGTAACTGTGGTCCCCAAATGCACCAAGCATGAGCATGCTCCTGCCCAGCGATGCCAACGATGCGCCAAACAGTTACTTCACCAAAATGTGTTGTTCAACATCAAGCTCACCACCTACTTCAGCTGAACCATCACTAACAACCACCATCCACACAATGGACTCCAGCGGAGCAGCGTACAATTGATGCACGGTGAGGCTTGACGACGTCAGCCTGCTGCTACTATTGGACATCGCCGCTATGAGATCGATGATGAACTGGGTCACAGGTAAGAGATTCTTTCCCTGTCATCCAATCAGGAAGAATGCAGTGGAGCTTCATGGGTATGGGCACACTTGTATCAGCTTAGTAGGAACCGTAACAGGGATGGTTTGCAACGGGTCAAGAGTCCTCCCGGCGTTCACCTTCCAGGTAGGCACACAGGTTCAGGTTCAGGTTCAGGTTACTTTATTTGTACCCGTAGGTAGATTTGTTTTGCAGTCTGGTGACATCCATATTTACAAGCCACAAATTACATTCAACATAGACACAAACACAGGCACACATGAAGCTGACTATAAACATGATAAGAATACTCAAGGCTCCATCAATCAGGGTATAAAAAGACAAAGAGATGGGAGAAAAACCAGAGGTAAGAGAGAAGGGTCATATTAAAAGTTAAAAACTAGTCAGAGAGGATAAAAACTCAAAGGTCTAAAACCCAATAAAATATTTAGAACCCAAGTGACATCCTACAAAAATAAGTAAATATAAAATGAAGTTAATAAATAGGTACCTAAATTATGTACAATATATTTTTACAGCTTGTTCAACTCTTCGACAGCAGCAGGGACAAAGCTGTTTTTGTAGCGCTGGGTTCTACTTTTTGGGACAGCAAACCTCCATCTTGAGGGAAGAAGCTGAAAGAGGCAGTGCAAAGGGTGGGAGTCATCATTTAAAATGGAGGTAGCCATCCTCTGTACTTGTCTGGTGTACAGGGATGTCAGGCTCAGCTGTGACTCACCAAGCAAACGACTGGTCCATCTAGCTACCTGATCCAAGGATTTCCTCTGTTTCAGTTTTATCTGACCAAACCATGACACTAAAGAAAAGGATAAAACAGATTCAATAAAAGCCCGATAAAACATTGTCATTATGGTTCGGTCAACTTGGAAGCGTGCAAGTTTTCTCAAGCAATGCAAATGTTGCTGACCCTTTTTGCACACTCTTTCACAGTTCACTTCAAAGTTTAAATTACTATCAATAATCGTCCCAAGATATTTGTACGATTGTACACATTCGGTGGTCTGACCTTTAAGTATGGTGACTTTGTGCCTGGGATTTTTCCTCCTAAAGTCAATAATCATATCTTTAGTTTTTGTTGTATTCAGCTGCAGGTAGGAATCCTCACACCAGTGAACAAAATCATCAACTACTGGGCCGTGGCCACCCTCACCATCCTGGAGGAGACTGACAATAACTGAGTCATCAGCATACTTTATAATGTGTCTGTTGTCATGTCTGCTCTGACACATGTTTGTGTACAGGATGAAGAGTAGTGGTGACAACACACACCCCTGAGGAGAGCCAGTAGAAGAGCACTTTAGGTCAGACAATGTACCATTGACCCTTACTCTCTGCGTCCTGTTGGTTAAGAAATCCAGAATCCAACCCACCAGATTATTGCTCAAGTCAAATTGTTGCAGGAGCCTTTCAACTAAGATATGAGGTTGGATTGTATTAAAGGTGGAAGAAAAGTCCACAAATAAAAGCCTGGCATGTGTCCCATTAAAATCCAGATGTTTAAAAAGCATGTTAAACAGAGTGACAGTGGCATCCTCCACTCCTCTGTGAGGCCTATAGGCAAACTGCAGAGGATCCAATGCCTGCTCAGTCTGCCTTAGGACCTCACATCTGACCAGTTTTTCAAAAATTTTCATTAAAATTGAAGTCAAAGCAACTGGTCTAAAGTCGTTTACTGTTTTAGGACAGCTGGATTTTGGAACGGGAACAACCACGGCTTCTTTCCAGATCTTAGGCACATGTTGTGTCTGTAAGGACTTATTGAAAATGGAGACAACACATGGAGACAACATCCTGGGGTGCAACCTGTTTTATGAGTTAGGCTTTACCATTCACGATAACCAAGGATTCTGTTTGACCACTGATCACCGGAGTGCATCATACC
This sequence comes from Pholidichthys leucotaenia, assembly GCA_020510985.1. Lineage (NCBI taxonomy): Eukaryota > Metazoa > Chordata > Actinopteri > Cichliformes > Pholidichthyidae > Pholidichthys > Pholidichthys leucotaenia. The sequence continues at coordinate 282,884,257 of CM035847.1, read as the reverse complement.
CAGACAAGGGTACAGCCGCTCCAAGCTTGACACCGCAGAAAGAAAAACCGAACATGAAGAGAGGACACAAACCAGACTCGCCTCTGATCCTCGCCCTGCATAAGCCTCAGGGAGCTGCCACAGAACTGCAGGAGAGGGAGTTCATGGCCGAGGGATACCCCGGTGGACGATGACAACCCGATGCATGTCCTGTTGCTAGCGAGAGCAACACACTGCCACAACCACAACCAGCACTAGGAGAGAGCATCTGTGGCCGAGCAGGACCCAGCAGAACAATGCCAATCCAGAGCGCGTCCTACCACCGGCGTGAACGGCACGCTGCCACATCAGCAACCAACATCAGGCACAAGAGAGCAGCAGTGCCGAGTTCAGCCGAACAGATTGCCACTTGCAGTATTCAATTGGGTTCAGGTACGCCGATCCGAAGGTCTGGACCTGCAGTTGCTCCAGTCACCACCTATAATGATCACTGCGCAGTTGGGGCCTGCCAGCTTTCAGATGGCCGATGGTTCAAGATGGCACTCCAGTCATCTGTGAAAGGTAAGAGCAGCTGCTCCAGACCAAGCCGTGACACTGGAACCAATCCAGCCTGTGTGGGACCCGGACTTGGACTTTAGAACAGGGCACCCAGATCTGCTGTGCCCGGCGCCTCCAGGGCCACAGCCACTACAGGCTCGTCGGAGGCCCGTGAGGTTGAACTTTTAATGACTCTGTTTTAAAATGTTTAGGCAGAGCACGGCTGACTACAGTGGCAGAATAACCCACTCGGCCATGCAGGGTTTACCAGTGGTCCACCAAGATGACCAGGTTTAGGTTTCTCTGATACTATGTGTATCTGCCATAATGTTCATGATAGTTTTGGGTTTTCCCAGGGGGGAGGTGAATGTTGTGTATTGTGGTGACACAATAACAGATGGCACTCCACCAAGGACTTGAGGTTGGGGGGGAGAAGGAGGTGAGAGATGGTAATGGTGAAGGAGTGAGCGGAACCAGCGAAGGGCACCGTAGCGCTAGGGGGTATTCAACGAAACAAAGAGGTGCCTTCGCCCCCGCTGTGACAGGTTTCACACCTGAGAATGCCAGGGCTCGAAAGTATTGTAATAAGCCATGCCCTGTGTAATGTATGTTGATGTGTGTACATGCTGTGTCTCTTGTATGTTAATGTTTCTCACCCTGGATCCCAAAGGCGGGAATAAAGTAGATAAAAGAGGGCGCTTCGGTACCCAGGGCAGTCTGTTCTATTTGTTGGAGGAGAATAAAGTTCTGTGTCATCAGCTCGCTGTCTCATCTGATTCCATCCTCCACAGTGGTGACCCTGAGACATGAAATGGAGAACGAGCCGAGCTCCTCCGTGGGGATTCTCCTGCTGGGGTCTCCCACTGCTGCATGCGCTATTGCAGTCAGACTCCCGGATTTTTGGCTTCACAACCCGGCCGCTTGGTTTATACATGCGGAAGCCCAGTTTGCCTCAAAACTGGTCTCAAAAGATGACACGAAGTACCATCGAAGTACCATCATTTGGTAACTGCGCTGGATGCACGCGCCACACAGCGTGCCATGAGCCTACTCCGAGCCCCACCAGCCCAAGGAAAATACGACACTCTCAAGCAGCTGCTGCTGCGCTGCTATACCCTTTCAGATGCAGAGAGGGTGGAAAAGCTCCTCACCTGCTTGGAGCTGGGAGACAGATTGGCTGTGGACATGGTGGAGAGCATGCTTGTGTTGATTGGCACGGACGACAGAGCTTTCCTTTTTGCCCACCTCTTCCTCAGAAACCTACCAGCTTCAGCACGAGCGATCCTCACTTAACTCGCCGCTGCTGGCGGCCAGGGACTGCCGCGGGCTGGCAGAGGAGGCAGACCGCATCATCCTGGCAAACAGGGTTCTCAGCTTTCAGGTAGTGAGACCAGGATCTCCGGTGGAGCCCAGCGAGGTCGCGGAGCTGATGGTAGTGGCCAGGACAGCTGCCAGAAGACACAGGACCGGGACGCTGTGTTTTTATCACCGCTGTTTTGGCAAGGAAGCGCAATGTTGCCTGCTGCCGTGCCACTTCAAGAAAGCCGGGGAATGAGACAGCCAGCGGTCAGTAGCAGCTGTGACCGCTGGTGACAGGGAGAAGCTGCTTTTCATCATGGACACACGTTCTGGGAGATGTTTTATTGGTAGACTCTGGCTCCCAGAAGAGCCTCATTTTGCCGGTCAGCGTGGACAGGCTGGCAGAAGGTTGCGGCCCGTCTTTAATGGCCGCAAATGGATCCTACATCAGGATGTTTGGAGAAAGGACGGTGACTGTACATGGACGCAATTACCAGTGAGACTTTGTGGTAGCTGCATGTTCGGTCCCCATCTTAGGTGCTGATTTTCTGTGTGCTTAAGGACTACTTGTTGATGTTGCCAACAGGCGTTTAGTGGATGCTGTATCTTTTTCCTTCTTGCCCTGCATAGCTCGGGAAGTTGGACCACCAACACACGCTAATGTTCTAGCTCCAGGGGGTAAGTACCAGCGTTTGCTTTCCGAGTTCCCAGCACTCACGGTTCCCACCTTTTCCGCTACAGTAACCAAGCACGGGGTCGAGCATTTTATCACAACGAAAGGCCCGCCTGTGTTCGCGTGCCCTCGCCTCCTGGACACAGCTACACTTGCCAGCAAGTTTGCTAACTTAGAACGATTAGGTATCGTTAGACACTACAACAGTCCTTGGGCATCCCCACTGCACATGGTGCCCAAGGCCGATGGGTCGTGGCGGCCGTGTGGCGACTTTCGACGCATGAACAACGCCATGGAACATGACCGACATCCCATCCCGCACAGCCAGAATTTTTCTGTGCACCTGGCCGGGATGCGCATTTTTTCAGAAGTGGATCTGGTCCGCGGTTACCTCCAGGTCCCGGTTCATGCAGAGAACGTTCCCAAAACAGTAGTAGTAACTCCTTTTGGTCTTTTTGAGTTTTAACGCATGCTGTTCGGGTTGAAGGGCACAGCGCAAACTTTCCAACGTGTGATGGACGCGGTGCTCCGTGACTTGCTGTTCGTTTTTGTCTATTGACATTTTGGTTGATACAGTAGCTCATCAGAGGAGGAGCACCTCACCCATCTCAAACAAGTTTTCCAACAGTTGGAAGTTCACGAGCTTATTGTTAATCTGGCATAGTGTCAGTTTGGGCTGCCAGTGATTGATTTTTTTGGGCCATTGCATCTCGCCAGAGGGCATGATCCCGCTGCTGGATAAGGTGCGCACGGTGTCATGTTTTTCATATCCACAGACCGTGAGGACGCAACAGGAATTTTTGGGGATGGTAAATTTTTACAACTGTTTCCACCCCCTGGCAGCCCAGCTGCTGCAACCACTGTACGGTGAGCTAAAAAAAAGAAGCCCGCAGAAAGCATTGACTGGACCCCCGAGCAGATCCAGCTTTCACAAACGCCAAAACAGCACTTGCTAACGTGGCTTTGCTGGCCCACCCAACCCCATCAGCGTGGATAGTACTCACCACAGATGTGTCTGACGTCGCGATAGGGGCCATGGCAGAGCAGTACCTCTCCGGTTTGTGGCAGCCGCTCACCTCTTTCAGCCGTACTTTGTGCGACAACAAGTGTAAATACAACACTTTTGACCGGGAGTTGTTGGCTCTCCACCTGGGTATGCGTCATTTCCAGTTTTCGCTTGAGGGACGCGAGCTCACCGCATTTGTTGATCACAAACCACTAACGTATGCAATGTCCAAAGTTTCGGAACTGTGGTCAGCTTGGCAGCAACGGCACTTGGCCACAATCTCGGAGTTCACTACCGACATTCAACACGTAGTCGGTAAGCTTAATGTTGTGGCTGACTGCCTGTCGCGCACGTTATTCTCACCGGTCTACATGGGGATCAATTTTTCTGCTAAGGCCGCCGACCAAACACGGGATGCAGACATTTGTGCACTCCAGTCTGCAGCTACTGGATTAAAACTGGAGAGCAGGGTTGTGCAAGAAGGGTGCCCCCCCCTTGCTCTGCGACGTCTCCACCGGCTGTACCTGCCCAGTGGTTCTGAGCTCTTGGCGCCGCCGCGTTTTTGAGTCCGTCCATTCCCTTTCACATCCCGGTGTGCGAGTTTTAGTTAAACTAATGGGGGCCAAATTTGTCTGGCCTCACCTACGCAGGGATGTGAAAGACTGGGCTGCAGCGTGCGTCATGTGCCAGCGGGCTAAAGTGCACAAGCACACCAAAGCCCCCCTCGAGCCGTTTCAAAATCCAGCCAGGAGGTTTGACCATATACACATGGATTTAGTGGGCCCCCTTCCGCTGTCACAGTGTTTCACACACCTTTTAACAATCGTGAACAGCACTGCGTGTTGGCCAGAAGCAGTCCCGCTGAATTCCACCACATCTGCTGAGGTAGCTTGCGTGCTTTTGTCGGCTTGGGTTGCATGGTTCGGATCCCCTTCGGACATCACTTCCGACAGGGGTCCGCAATTTGTTTCGGAACTCTGGTCTGCAATGGCTGATAGCCTGGGGGTCAAAATTTACTGCACCACCGCGTACAACCCCCAAGCTAATGGGTTGTGCAAACATTTTCACACGTCGCTTAAAGCAGCGCTCAGAACCTTGCTAACGAATGCAAATTGGGTCGACCGCCTGCCTTGGTTCCTATTGGGGTTGCCCTCCTTGCCTAAGGAAGATTTGGCAGCTTCCCCGGCAGAACAGTTTTTTTCTCAGCCATTGTGGATCCCCATGGAATTTTTGCCAGAGACCCCTGCGCCCGGGACTGATCTGCCCGTGCATTTTTTTTCCTGTGCTGGGGCTGCCAGTGTACCTTGCCCGGCACACCATTGTTTTCCTCACACCTTGGTTCCAAAGCGCTTGGAGAACACCAAATTCATTTTTGTCAGGCACGACGCCCACAGAACCCTGCTGCCTCTGCAGTACAATGGCCCGTTCAGGGTGCTGGAAACAGGGGCAAAACATGTTGTGTTAGACTTGGGGGGGTGTAAGGAAACCATCTGCATTGACAGGCTTAATCCCACTTACAGTGGGGTAAAAAAGTAATTAGTCAGCCACCAATTGTGCAAGTTCTCCCACTTAAAAGATGAGCGAGGTCTCCAATTTTCATCATAGGTATACCTCAACTATGAGAGACAAAATGAGAGAAAAAAAATCCAGAAAATCACATTGAATGATTTTTAAAGAATTTATTTATAAATTATGGTGGAAAATAAGTATTTGGTCAATAACAAAAGTTCATCTCAATACTTTGTTATATACCCTTTGTTGGCAATGACAGAGGTCAAACGTTTTCTGTAAGTCTTCACAAGGTTTTCACACACTGTTGCTGGTATTTTGGCCCATTCCTCCATGCAGATCTCCTCTAGAGCAGTGATGTTTTGGGGCTGTCGCTGGGCAACACGGACTTTCAACTCCCTCCAAAGATTTTCTATGGGGTTGAGATCTGGAGACTGGCTAGGCCACTCCAGGACCTTGAAATGCTTCTTACAAAGCCACTCCTTCATTGCCCGGGTGGTGTGTTTGGGATCATTGTCATGCTGAAAGACCCAGCCACGTTTCATCTTCAATGCCCTTGCTGATGGAAGGAGGTTTTCACTCAAAATCTCACGATACATGGCCCCATTCATTCTTTCCTTTACACGGATCAGTCGTCCTGGTCCCTTTGCAGAAAAACAGCCCCAAAGCATGATGTTTCCACCCCCATCCTTCACAGTAGGTATGGTGTTCTTTCTCCTCCAAACATGACAAGTTGAGTTTTTACCAAAAAGTTCTATTTTGGTTTCATCTGACCATATGACATTCTCCCAATCCTCTTCTGGATCATCCAAATACTCTCTAGCAAACTTCAGACGGGCCTGGACATGTACTGGCTTAAGCAGGGGGACACATCTGGTACTGCGGGATTTGAGTCCCTGGCGGCGTAGTGTATTACTGATGTAGCCTTTGTTACTTTGGTCCCAGCTCTCTGCAGGTCATTCACTAGGTCCCCCCGTGTGGTTCTGGGATTTTTGCTCACTGTTCTTGTGATCATTTTGACCCCACGGGGTGAGATCTTGCGTGGAGCCCCAGATCGAGGGAGATTATCAGTGGTCTTGTATGTCTTCCATTTTCTAATAATTGCTCCCACAGTTGATTTCTTCACACCAAGCTGCTTACCTATTGCAGATTCAGTCTTCCCAGCCTGGTGCAGGTCTACAATTTTGTTTCTGGTGTCCTTTGACAGCTCTTTGGTGTTGGCCATAGTGGAGTTTGGAGTCTGACTGTTTGAGGTTGTGGACAGGTGTCTTTTATACTGATAACGAGTTCAAACAGGTGCCATTAATACAGGTAATGAGTGGAGGACAGAGGAGCCTCTTAAAGAAGAAGTTACAGGTCTGTGAGAGCCAGAAATCTTGCTTGTTTGTAGGTGACCAAATACTTATTTTCCACCATAATTTGCAACTAAATTCTTTAAAAATCCTTCAATGTGATTTTCTGGATTTTTTTTTTCTCATTTTGTCTCTCATAGTTGAGGTATACCTGTGATGAAAATTGGAGACCTCTCTCATCTTTTAAGTGGTAGAACTTGCACAATTGGTGGCTGACTAAATACTTTTTTGCCCCACTGTATGTGTTGGCAGATGGGTAGGTGGTGTTGGCTCAGGCTCCCTGGTGCAGATACCCACCTACGGTGGGTCTGCAGGTTTGTCTTCCCCCAACAGAGAACTTTGCTCATAAAACTAACTCTGTCCCCTCCCCGCTCTTTCTTCCTCCAGAGGCCAGCTTTTCCTCCTGCCCACCTTGGCAGGAAGGCGCTTCGACCGGACCAGCAGCTCCCCACTACAGCCGCTTGCTCAGGCCCAGAGGACCAGAGGGTTAGGGCCCTTTCTGGGTGTTCGGGGGTAGGGCTGTGTGGTGACACAATAACAGATGGCACTCCACCCAGGACTTGAGGCTGGGGGGGAGAAGGAGGTGAGAGATGGTAATGGTGAAGGAGTGAGTGAAACCAATGAAGGGCGCCGTAGCGCAAGGAGGTATTTAACTAAACAAAGAGGTGCCTTCGGCCCCGTTGCGACAGGTTTCACACCTGAGAACGCTGGGGCACGAAAGTATTGTAATAAGCCATGCTCTGTGTAGTGTATGTTGATGTGTGTACATACTGTGTGTCTCATATGTTAATGTTTCTCACCCTGTGTCCCAAAGGTGGGAATAAAGTGGACAAAAGAGGGCACTTCGGTACCCAGGGCAGTCTGTTCTATTTGTTGGAGGAGAATAAAGCTCTGTGTCGTCAGCTTGCTGTCTCGTCTGATTCCATCCTCCACAATATTCCCAATATTAACAAGCAGCACAGATGTGATGGCACAGGCACATTTGATGTCATCACGCCGTGCCTGTAATAGGGGACTGTTGGTGGCAGCCTAGGCTCTTTGGCGCTCTGCCTTTAGTACAACACCAGCCTGTAACCCTGTATGGCTAGCATACTTGCTGTTCTGTATGTTCCACGTGCTACTAGCTTCTGTCAATAAAAGCTAACGTTCAGCACAGCCACCGCCTCCACTGTCCCTCTATTTTCCAGATATAACATGGATGTGGAACAAAAATATCATGGGTTTGCAAATAACACCATGGTTGTCTGTCTGTCTGTGTTGGCCCTGCGATGGACTGGCGATCTGTCCAGGGTGTACCCTGCCTCTCGCCCAAAGATGCTAGGATAGGCTTCAGCCCCCCCGCGACCTGAAAAGGATTAAGCGGAAGAAGATGGATGGATGGACTTTTTGAATTGACTTACTGAAATAAATTAACGTTTTAATGATATTGTGGAGAAAGAAGGCAGGCAAGGCAACAAGCTAGATGACACAGAACTTTATTCTTCCTCCAACATAACTTACAGCAAAAGAGAATCCCGAGTCTCTGTGCATTCCTCTTTTATATCTTGATTTCCATGCATTGAGACCTGGAACTTCCGACCATAATATGTTATTGTTTGAACAAAGGATTGCGTGGCACGTTAACATGACATTACGCCTGGGCCACTCTTACACCCTTTATCACTCAGCGGCTCCTGGCAGCTCTCACTCTCCCCAGGGGGCGCATAGACCCAACAGTCACGTCTGATACCCCCCGGTGACACCTCCTTCTTCAGTCCATTGTTCCCCTTTCCCCCTGCCCTCTCTGGGTGGAGAAACCCCCACCATGCCCCCACACAATTCTAATTTATTGAGATGCACATAGATTAAGTATTTTGTTTTGAGTAAATTTAAATGTCATTATGGCTGTGTTGTTAGACATGTATATGTTGGACACTGCATATGTGATTTAACCTCACGATGAAGGAGAGCTACAGAGCTGCAGTCCCCTGCGGTGCGGAGCCGCAGAGCCTGGACCCCCTGCGGAGGACAGGGGACAGAAGACTTCCTGACCGCTGAGGCTCGAGAGGAGAGAAGGGGGAGTTATGTAAATAAAAAGTTAATGAATGTGAATAAAGGGATTTTGGTAGAGATGTGTGATTTCCCCTGCGAGGGAAATGGTTTGATGTGAGAATGTTTAAAAAGGAGAACTTTGGTGTGTTCACCCTCTTTGTTCGCTGCTCAGGAATGAGAGCAGACAGTGGGATGATTACTTGAAATAAACTGGAATTAAATGCAATTCGGTTTCGTTATTCAAGTCTCCCCACATTGGTGACTGACGACGTTGAGAATGAACGAAGAAGGTCTCAGGGTCCCGGACTCACAGCGCTCAGAGCTGGCGAGCGCAGTGGCCGTTAAGCTGCCTGATTTCTGGCAGGATAACCCACGGTCGTGGTTTCTTCAAGCAGAGTCACAGTTCGCGCTCGCAGGAGTAACGGTGGATGACACTAAGTTCCACCATGTCATCGCTAAACTGGACAACAGCACAGCTCGGTGCGTGCAGAGCTTGGTGGAGCAGCCACCCGCGACCGACAGGTACGGCAAGCTGAAATCCACCCTCATCAAGTTTTTCACCCCCTCGGCCGAAGTGAGGGCGAGGAGGATCCTGTCTTTGCTAGACCAAGGAGGACACAGGCCGAGCGCCCTGATGGAGGAGATGATACAGCTGAGAGGGTTGGACAACGATGATTTCATTTTTCAGTTCATCTTCCTCTCCAACCTCCCGACGCATGCGAGAAGCACGCTGGCCGGCAAAAAGTGTCACACCCTGGAGGAGTTCCGGGAGCTGGCCCAGGAAGCAGATGGGATCCTGGACGCCTGCGGCGGGCAAGCAACCACAGCGGCGACCCGAGACAGCGGGGAGCCAGAGGCGGCAGACCCACACTGGCCGACGACGGCGGCAGCACGGCCGCGACGAGGTGGAGCCAATGGTCCGGCGGCAGAGGCGTGGACACGACACAGTGGAGGAGAAGATCTCTGCTTTTACCATCGGAGGTTCGCAGAGAAGGCACGCAGGTGTGTGCCGCCCTGCAACTTCAGGAGTTCGGGAAACGGCAAGACCGGGGGTCGCTAGCAGCTTCGACCCTCGGAGAACGCAGCAAGCTGCTCTACATCACGGATGCGCGCTCCGGACGAGAGTTCCTCATCGACACCGGAGCACAAGTGAGCTTCATCACCCCAACATACGCGGACCGGGTGGCTGGACCCCACGGTAGCGGAGCTACGGCGGCAAATGGCTCGAACATCAACACCTACGGGAGAAGGACCTTGCCTTTGTGCTTGCATGGCCGCACATATGAATGGACTTTTGTAATAGCGGCGGTGAGTTTCAACATGTTGGGCGCGGATTTTTTGTGTTCACACAATCTGTTAGTTGATCTTGCTAATAGACGGCTGGTAAATGCACTCTCTTTTTACTCTCTCCCCTGTTCAGCTCGAGTGTCCCCGCCACCAGTACAGACCCACGTCGCTACAGCAGGTGGTAAGTTTCACACACTCCTCACCCAATTTCCGCGCTCACTGTGCCCACTTTTTAAGCGACGGTCGCGAAGCACGGGGTGAAACACTTTATCCCCACATCTGGTCCTCCCGTGTTTGCAAAAGCTCGGCGCTTGGATGCAGTTAAGCTCGCCATTGTGCGCGAGGAGTTCGCCAGCCTGGAGAGGCTAGGCATCGTTCGTAGGTCGAAGAGCCCGTGGGCTTCGCCGCTGCACATGGTACCGAAAGCCGATGGCTCCTGGAGACCATGCGGGGATTACCACAGGCTAAACAACGCTACGGCACACGATCGTTATCCCATCCCGCACATTCAGGATTTTTCGGTGCACCTGGCGGGGGCGCGCATTTTTTCAAAGATTGATCTGGTTCGCGGCTATCACCAAGTCCCAGTCCAACCGGAGGACATTCCTAAAACAGCGGTAATAAACCCGTTCGGACTTTTCGAATTTTTACGCATGCCGTTTGGTCTCAAAGGGGCGGGGCAAACATTTCAGCGGATGATGGATGCCGTGTTACCCGATCTCCCTTTCGTGTTTGTGTACCTCGACGACATTTTGGTCGCGAGTACTTCAGAGGACGAACACAAAATGCACCTCACAGCAGTTTTTAGGAGGCTGGGAGAGCACGGCTTAATAGTTAACCCAGCCAAGTGCCAGTTCGGCGTCGAGCGGATCGATTTTTTGGGTCACCGCGTCTCCCCGGAGGGAGCGGTTCCGTTACCAGATAAAGTACGCGCGGTAGCGGATTTTCCCCGTCCACAAACGGTCAAATCACTACAGGAATTCTTGGGGATGGTGAATTTTTATAACCGATTCCTGCCCCACGCAGCTCAAATCATGCAACCGTTATATGCCGCGCTCAAAAAACAAAAACCGACCCAGGCGGTCGAATGGTCCCCGGAGCGGGAGCGCGCGTTCACAGAGGTTAAAAAAGCCTTGGCTGACGCTGCGCTCCTGGCCCACCCAGACCCTGCAGCACGTATCGCGCTGACGACAGACGCTTCAGATTTAGCCATAGGGGCCGTTATTGAGCAACAGGTAGCCGGAGTTTGGCAGCCTTTGGCTTTCTTTAGCAAATCTTTAAGCGCGGCTGAACGAAAATACAGCGCGTTCGACAGAGAACTGTTGGCGCTGCATTTGGCTATTCGTCATTTCCAGTTCTGGCTGGAAGGACGGTGCTTCACCGCTTATGTGGACCACAAGCCGCTCACATACGCCATGGCCAAAATTTCAGACCCGTGGTCCGGCAGGCAGCAGAGGCAGCTGGCCGCAATCTCGGAATTTACCACTGACATTAGGCACGTTGCGGGCAAATTCAATGTAGTAGCAGATTGTCTCTCGCGCGCGTTCACGACTCCAACACGCGCAGAGGCAGAACGGGCCACCGTGACCGCGCCGCAGGAGAGCGGCACGGTGGCGCGCGCAGCCCCGGTGCACGTGGGTATAGATTACGCAGCCATGGCAGCGGACCAGGGGGCAGACGCAGACGTGCGCGCGCTCCAGTCTGGACCAACAGGGTTAAGGCTGAAGAGCAAGTGTTTACAAACCGGTATGCCCCCCCTGATCTGCGACATGTCGACGGGGCGCCCGCGTCCGGTGGTTCCGGCCACGTGGCGCCGCCATGTTTTTGACTCGGTCCACTCACTGGCGCACCCAGGGGTGCGCGTGTCGGTGAAACTAGTGGTGGAAAAGTTTGTTTGGCCGTGCCTGCGCAAGCACGTGAACGAATGGGCAAAAACCTGCATTTCCTGTCAACGGGCCAAAATTCACAAGCACACAAGAGCCCCGTTAGAACCGTTCCGCATTCTGGCCAGAAGGTTCGACCATGTGCACGTCGACCTTGTGGGCCCCCTACCGGCATCGCAGGGGTTCACGCATCTTTTGACAATGGTGGACCGCACCACACGTTGGCCGGAAGTGGTCCCACTTGCGACGACCACAGCCGCGGAGGTGGCTCGCGTTTTTTTAACGGCTTGGGTGGCGCGCTTCGGGGTTCCGTCGGACATTACGTCCGATAGAGGACTGCAATTCATCTCTGAGCTGTGGTCAGCGATGGCCAACGGCTTAGGAGCCAAAATTCACCGCACTACGGCTTACCACCCTCAGGCTAATGGTTTATGCGAGCGTTTTCATAGGTCTTTGAAGGCAGCACTCAGAGCGTCGCTCACGGATGCAGATTGGGTAAATAAACTGCCATGGGTTTTATTAGGGTTGCGTTCTGCGCCTAAAGAGGACTTAGACGCCTCCCCAGCGGAGCTGGTATTCGCACAAACTCTGAGGCTGCCAGGCGAGTTTTTACCAGAGCACCCAGAGCCCCCACCTCTCTCTGCTCTGGGACTGTTAGTTAGCACGGGAGCAGACACGCTCCCGGGTCCGGTTCATCACGCTTTTCCACGAGTTTTCGTCCCCAAGGCTTTGAAAAATGCCGACTTCGTTTTTGTCAGGCGCGAAGCCCTAAAAGCAACGCTCAAACCACCTTACGAAGGGCCATTTCGAGTGCTGGAGGCAGGTGATAAGTAATTTGTGCTAGATTTTGGAGACAGAAAAGAGACAGTCAGTATTGACAGACTAAAACCTGCTTTTGTCATGAAGGACGTGTCTGTACCGGTCGCAGTGGCGCCTCGACGAGGCAGGCCCCCGCAAAGGGCAAATAATCACTCTCTTCCTCAGTCAACAGAGCCGAAGCAGAAAGGCGCCACAGGCAAGGCGGGGCCAACTCACAGCAGATTCGGCAAACGGCTGAAGCCCAAGTGGCGCACAGACTGAATGTTGGTGTTGATTATTCAGTAGTGAGTAAGGTGCTATTAAATTTTAGGAAATAGTCTGTTCTTCATCGTTTGGGGGGGGTTATATGGCTGTGTTGTTAGACATGTATATGTTGGACACTGCATATGTGATTTAACCTCATGATGAAGGAGAGCCACAGAGCTGCAGTCCCCTGCGGTGTGGAGCCGCAGAGCCTGGACCCCCTGCGGAGGACAGGGGACAGAAGACTTCCTGACCGCTGAGGCTCGAGAGGAGGGAAGGGGGAGTTATGTAAATAAAAAGTTAATGAATGTGAATAAAGGGATTTTGGTAGAGATGTGTGATTTCCCCTGCGAGGGAAATGGTTTGATGTGAGAATGTTTAAAAAGGAGAACTTTGGTGTGTTCACCCTCTTTGTTCGCTGCTCAGGAATGAGAGCAGACAGTGGGATGATTACTTGAAATAAACTGGAATTAAATGCAATTTGGTTTCGTTATTCAAGTCTCCCCACAGTCATCACAATTTGCTGAGATGATTTTTTGCCTTAATGTCTTATGGTGTTTTTACACTTTAAAGTCTGCACCAAGGTTTCACACTTCTCCTTTTTATGGGATCTAAACAACTTTACTTGACCCAACTGTATGGAATGCCAAACTACCTAAAGCTCACCCCTAGTCTTCATGAGGCATGGTGGTGGGTTCTGATGCACCAAATATCGCTGGCCAGGTGCTCTGCCATTTTACCATACTTATCAGAACAGCCATACCCTGGGTTACTACGCATGCGTGTGCATGTCGTACATGTGTAGTAACAGGAAATTCGCTTCCACCCATACTTTCAGCATATGATACAGCTGACAGAAACAGCTGACAGAAATAGCTGATGGAAGGTAAGCGATGGCCATGCATATAACAGGAAAGGGGTGGGGCGCTGTACCTTGACTGGCTGGTCCAAAAATGTGGCACGATTTCGCAGTGTCATCAATATTGTCTATTTCTGACAGAAGGTAAGCTGTTAGTGCCATATTTGCAGTGCAACTTTTATATAACAATATGGAGTTGCATATTAATTCTGTTGTTGCAGTGTATCTTAAAAAAAAAAAAAGCACCGTTGTACTGGAGAAAATGGCGGACAGTCCATACCTGAGCTAAATTGACCACGTTTTATTAAATGCTATGTTGTTCCTTCGTCTTAATCCATCGCAGTTGTACTGTATGAAAGTCTAGTCATTTTGTAGTTTTCTGTAGTTATTTCTCAGAAGTGCAGTAAGGTCCTGAGAGCTTATGGGGGTGGGGGGGGCTGAAAAGTTCATAAGATGAAAAGTTCATAGTGGTCAAATTTGACCAAATATGCTTTATTTTTCAACATAGTCTCCCCTTCAGTCCACACACTTCTTCCATCGGTGTTGCAGCATTTGGATCCCTGCGGTTGAAAAATAAACCACATTTGGTCAAATTTGACCACTATGAACTTTTCAGCCCCGCCCTTCCCCATAAAATGCAAACTGTTAGGTATTCCCCATACTAACAAATAGGCAACACGGACGTGACGTGGAATGCACGGATGACATCAGAACGCCGTGCCTATTTAAGGGGACTGTTGCTGGGAGTTGTTCTCTTTGGCGTTCTGCCTCCGTACAACCACAGCCTGTAGCAGCTCGGTGTTAGCTTGCATATTAGCTCCTGCAGCACGTGTGCCATTCTTGCATCTGTAATAAAGTTTGGGTTCAGTACAACTCCTGCCTCCGCAGTCCTGCTTTCCAGACATAACATTAGGCAACGAGGAGTAAACCTAGTCTTCTGGAGGAAAATCTGATGTTTTTCCTAAAGATGGAAGCGCGTAGAGAAGCACATCTGGAAGTGTGTCTGGCACTCTGGCCGGAGAGCGGGGTGACTAGACGACTCAAGTTTCACCTGCGCCAACAGCAAGCAGGTGAGCCGGTCCATCAGTTTGTCGCCAACCTCCGCTGATTGGCCAGTGCATGTGGGTATGGAGACTTGGAAGAGGGGGTGGTATGGGACAGGTTGGCGGAGCACACTACAAATATGACGCTGCAGGAGAAGTTGATGACGGCGCCGAACAGCCTGATGCCGGCTGAAGCACTGGAGATAGCGTCCCAGCTAGAGCTGGTGGCTCCACCTTTCCGGTTCCGCCGCCACCCGGGGTATAAAGGGCCAATACGGAAGAGGCACATTCGACCACCTCTGTGCCTAGTGGAAGCGTCTGGTTGTACACAGTGAGTTAAGTAATAAAGTCCTGTTCAGTTCACCACTCGCCTCATTATTGTGCCACGTTTTACAGACATAACAACCTCTTCCTCCAGTTTGCCTTATTCTGTAAACAGCTTGTGTTTGTAGTCAGTTACCTTTTGGTGCTTCTGCCATTGGTTAGTTCGCGGGACTTTATGTTTTTTCATTAAATCTCACAAACTCACAGTTCAGTGCCTGGGTCTTCCTTCCTGCCCTGAGGGGCAATTCATGACAGTAGACTCCAGCCAGTGTGTGACCCAACTGCTGTGGGTTTGTGTTTTTTCTTTTTTCCTCTTTCCACTCACCTGTTTTTCACCGGAGTACCTGACTCAGCATGTTCCCAGCATGCAGGCCCTCAGCCAGTAAAGGAGGACCAGTAGCCAGGATCCCGAGCCTGGAAGAGGAATGGGCGGTCCACTTTATCCAGGATTTCGTGGATGAAGCTCTTGCCTCCCGCAGTCCTAAGAAGGTCTGGGAGAATGTAGAGGGAGCAGTCGGGATTGTGGAGGCACATCCTGAATTATGGAAGTATTCCCAGTTTGCGGAACTGTTGTCTACCATCTCCACTCTACAGCGGTCTTTTCCAGGGCTGACGATGCGTTTGTTCCCAGTGGGACTGAAGCAGTCGAGGAAGCGCTCCCTGCAACAGATGTCTTCCTCCTCCCTCTGTTCACCAGCTTCTGCTCCCACTCCACCTGCTCCAAGATGCCGCCCTCCTGGGACTGCTTCCGCTTGTCCTCAAGCCGCGGCAGTACTGGACTCCCCGGAAGAGAGTCTCTTGGGTCAGTCGCCCCCCACTTCCCGCCGCTGCCCAGTGACATCCTGCCGGAGGAAATCCTCCACCTCTCAGCCAGCAGTTTCCTCGTTGCCAAGCCAGAAAATTCCTGCAGCAGTCCCCTCTTCAAGTTCTTCTTTGCCGGCTGTCCTGTCAGCTTCCTCCTCCTCTGTTGCTGCTGCAACCGTTGTCTCCTCGGCGTCTCCTCCCGCTGCTGAGAGTCAGGCCGTCTCTTCCCCGGCTCCGCCCGTCTTTGTGTCTGCAGGGGTGGCTCCTCCATGTTCTTTAGAGGGGCCCACAACCACCACAGCCACAGATAGGGATGACTCACTGCATCAGATTCCATCATGCCCCGGGAATAAAGGCAAGTGTCTTTTCATTCTTTTTTACATAAAAACAAATCATCTTGCCTGATTCCCGGTGGAGGGGCCCAGTTATCGCAGTCCACTGAGTCCTTGCCACTTGCTGCAGATAATATTTCTTCACCTGCTACCTCTGTGTCTCCTCCTTTCTCCCCTGAGTGTCCGCCGGTCCCTGGATTGAGCCGCTGGATGATGGAGGAGCCTGCGGCCTTGGGGGACCTGGTCCTAGCCCTGCAGCCACAGTTGGGATGGAGGGAGAGCGTTTCCTGTGACCCAAAGCCTGTGCTGACGACAGAGCAACCCCTGGCTTTGGCTACGCGGGATCCAGCACCAGCGGTCAGCCAACTTCCAGTTGCCACGCCGGCTGAGCCACCTGCGTGGGTCACTTTGCTTGGGGGTCCCGAGACTGCATCATCCACCATGCCTGCTCTAGGGGCTGCTGCAGCAGAGCCAAGGCTGGACCTCCAGACGAAAGGGCAAGAGACGTCCCTGCCTGGATTGACGGAGTCCTGGATGGCAGTGGAGCTTGAACTCAGGCAAGGGCTCTTCTTTGTTTTCACTGTCTCTGTTTTGGAGAGATCTTGCCTGGCTCTTGCTGAGGAGGGCCAAGTGCAGACATCCACTGTACCTGAGCTCACCTTGCTGGGCTCCACTGCCGCCAAAGACCCTGACCCTTTGTCTTTGTCCCTCCTGTCAGAGCCTTTTCCCAGGGTCACCGAGGATTATCCAACTTCGCCAGAGGTCTCCGTGGGTCCAGCCTCGCCGCCGGAGGTCTTCGTGGATCCAACCCTTCTGGTTGAGATCTCTGTGGGTGCTGCTCCCTCTCCAGCTGAGGTCTTCGAGGGTGCTTCATCCCAGCCAGGACCTCCATGGGTGCTGCTCCCCCTCCAGCTGAGGTCTTCGCGGGTGCTTTGTCCCAGCCCGAGACCTCCGTGGGTGCTGCTTCCCCTTCGTGTGAGGTCTCTGTGGGTGCTGCACCCCAGCCTGGGGCCACCATGGGCTCTGCTTCCCCTTCGTCCGAGGTCTTCGTGGGCGCTTCGTCCCAGCCTGGGACCTCCGTGGGTGCTGCTCCCCCTTCGTCTGAGGTCTCCGTGGGTGCTGTGCCCCAGCCTGGGGCCTCCGTGGGTGCTGCTTCCCCTCTGCCCGGGCCTTCGTGGGTGTTGTTCCCCAGTCGGGGGCTGTTGTGGGTGCTGGGCTCCAGCCTGAGACCATCATGGGTGCTGTGTCCTAGCTTGGGTTCACCGTGGGAGCTATGCCCTGGCTCAGGGGCCACTGTGGGTGCAGCTACGCCCCAGTCTGGGGCCACCATGGGTGCAGCCACGCCCCGGTCCGGGGCCATTGTGGGTGTAGCTACGCCCCAGTCCGGGGCCACCACGGGTGCTGCCATGCCCCAGTCCGGGGCCTCTGGGGGTGCTACGCTCTTGTCCAAAGTCACTGTGGTCTCTCGATCCCCATCCATTCCTGCCGTGGGCTCCTCTCCTCCGCCCGATGCTGTCGTGGGTTCCTCTCCTCCACCCGAGGACGTTGTGGGTTCTGCTCCTCCATCTGATACCGTTGTGGGTTCCTCTCCTCTGCTCGAGGCCGTAGTGGGTTTCCCTTCTTTGCCCAAAGCCGTTGTGGGTTTCCCTTCTTCGCCCAGGGCCGTCATGGGTTTCCCTTCTCCACCCGAGGCCGTCGCGGGTGCCCTGCTGCCTGAAGTCACTGAGGATCACCTATCATCACCTGTGTTCTCCGCCAGTTGGCCAACCTCACCACCGGGTTTCACCGCTGGGCAGCCACCTCATGGACTACTCCATCTCTTCGGGTGGCTAAAGGACTCTGGCAGACTGCTCGATGGACTGTGCCGCTGGGCTGGGTGGCCCACGTTTTCCGGGATGCCACCTGACTCATTCCACGGCACCATCAGCCAGGTCTGAGAGTTTAGCCGACCGCCCGAACTGCCCTACTTGCCTGTCCAGTGGGCTTAGGTTCTTGGATTTTGCTCTGGCATGGGTCCTGAGTGGGTATCTTGTTTTTGCTCTCCCCTAGCCTGGTTTCCCCCACTGCTCTCCTGGGTTGGTTTATTGTTCTACTCCTATTTGGGGGGGGGGGCTGTGTTTTTCTTTCTTTTTTTTTTGTGTTACCCTGGGGTGTCTGGATCCAACCCTTAAGGTGGGGGGGGGGGCTCTGTCATGATGCTGAGTGCGGTGTTCCGCCGTGCTCATGCTCTCAGTATACTTCTGATTATTTCCTGTATTTTTTCAGTTTTGTGTCATTATTTTACTGTGTGTCGATTCTGGATTTATGATGTGTTTTTAGTTTGCCAGTTGTTTCTGTTTCTGTAATTCTTGTTGTTATTATTCTGTCAGTTTCTTTAGATGTCTTTGATCATTAAGTTCTTAGCTTTAATATTATGTTTCTGTTTGAAATGAGCCCCTCACCTCTTCCTCCAGTTTGCCTTATTTTGTAAACAGTCTGTGTTTGTAGTCAGTTACCTTTTGGTGCTTCTGCCATTGGTTAGTTCGCAGACCGTCACAGCTGATGGCCATCTAATAATTAGACCAACTTCCCCGCTCATGTGAGCCACACCCGCAATCATTTGTTATCATTGAGTTCATGCCCTATTTAAGACTGCTGTTTCTTTCACTCATTGCTGGAGTCTAATTACCATTTCCCATTAGAACCCATTCCTATTCTGACGAGTATTCCCACATTCCTCCTGCCTACTCCTATAAATCAGGTAAGCTGTGCTGGATACATGTTGTAATGTTTATGAGAAGTCTGTTTGTGGCATCTGGACTTTATGCAGAATGTAACTATAATGTGCTTATTTTTGCAAGAGATTAACAGATTAAGATTAACAGCAAACTCTGCAAACTGCTGTCCATTGAGAGAAGTGTAACTGCTGCCTACCACCCATAAACGGTCTTGATGAGAAGACCAACGACAACATCAAACGGAAAGAAGGAGATGGTATTTTTTGTGTTCTGAAGGAATGAAAAACTACTTGTAGTATGGTTGTTTTTTTAAGCCTTTAGCTCTCACAGTGAACATAATATACAGCCTCAACATTTCTGTTTGTGATAATTGTGTAACATCAGATTATGTTAAATTTGGGTAGTTTTTGTCTTGAAATGCACTCATCTCTATTAAAAGTAGAACTTTGTATGTTCATACATTATGAGAATTAATGTATTTTTAATAGTTGCTCCAATTTCTCATATTATTAATGTAAAGCCATTTAAAATTATTCTTCCTAGAGCACTTCAAAAGCTGGTGAATAGGCAGCAGGATGATTGGGACATATAGTACCTTGATGCAACACTTTTTTCACTCTGCCCAAAAGTTCACACCGCCACAAAATTCTCTCAATTTTTCTTGGTGTATGGAAGAGAGGCAAAGTTCCCCTCAGAAGTGCCTGTTGAAATGCCGGTGAGTGTACCACTCTCTGGCTGTTTGTCTCTCTTAAAATAAAGGGAGAAAAAAATCAAATTTTGACTGAGCGACATACTAGTGTATGATTTATATATTGGTGTTCAGCCTAAAAAGTAATTTAGTTTTTCTCATATCACCCAGCCCTATTTAAAGTGTAAAGTTAACTGGGTATTGTACTTTCACAGGTATGTTTCTGTATGTAATGTTATATAATGGTGCATGCAGCATATTGCAAAAATCTATCTATTTTTACAACATAGCTGTCTACAATAATACTCCCCGAAGACTGCAATCCATTCGTTAAGGGAAAACAGGAAGCTCAAGATGGCGCAAGAGAAAAGGTTGAAGAAAATATACTGTCACAACAGAAAATGACAAAAGTGTTTGAAAAAAGAGTTCAGAAAAAGTACAGAAATGTAGAGTATAAAGAGGGAGATGAAATGCTGTTGCTGAATATGTGAAAGAGAGGTAGGAAAGGAGGAAGAATAGAGGCAGCTAACACTGGACCCTACATCATTCAGGCACTTTCAGGGAAGACTGCATGTTGAAGTCATTGCAAGTTGACTACTTAAAAACAAAATATAATATCAGTCACCTCAAACCATATAAAAGAAGTAGTGGAGAAAGCAGTGAAGTTGACCCTGCTTTGGAACACGCAGATGAGAGGTCAGCGCATAGTAGTGCCTTCAGCACAACTGCACAGGCCATTAAGAGAAGGCCAGTTCTCACTTAGGTTGGAAAACCTAAACAAATTAAGTTGACTAAGACTGAAGACCAAGAGGCAAGAACAAGGCTGCAGTCAACTCCAAAGATTCATCTTCAGTCACCTCCAGAGATCTCTCCTCAATCCCCTCCAAAGGCTCCATCATCATGGAATAGTGTTCAGGAGCAAGGTTCCATAGTAACCAAAATATAAATGTTCTGGTTCCGACCTGTTGGTCAATTTGATTGCACGTTCGTGTCATGACTCAACCTGCAGGCTGCACGTTCGGACCGGTTGATCATTTCATTAAATGTTTATGCCATGACCCTACATGTAAACCTAAATATTCACAATGTGGGCACATATGTGGGTTACATATTCCCCACAAATATATTGCTGTGTGTTTATTGTGTGCTGCACATCTCATGGAACAAAAGGACTGAGCCTCTGAGAGACAATGGAAGAGTGTGAGAATTGGCCTTTGTTTCAGGGAGACGACCTGGAGAGATTTCCGGACCACCGGAGACTAAAGGACAATGGTGTGAAGATCAAAGGGGTTACATTGTGACTGGGATTAGGTACCATGTGATTGTATGTTTGATTAAACACCATGTGACTGCTGTTTCGAGGTCCAGGGTATAAAAGTCAGATGTAAGATTATACTTTCTCTTTTCTTGCTTTGAGATTGTTGGAGTATGTGATCTGTTAATAAAGCTGAACCTGAGGAATCACTCAGTCTCATCATTGTGCACATTCTCCACACTGGTGACCTTACGACGAAGAAGGAGCAGAGATAATTCTCCCGAGCGGGGCTCGGCAGAAGCCAGTCTGATGGCTGCCGCCACACTCCGGCTGCCCGACTTCTGGCAGCATAGCCCGCGCTCCTGGTTAAGCGCGATCGAGGCGCAGTTCAACCTCTGGAGAATCTCGAAGGACGACACAAAATTCTACCATGTGGTGGCGAAGCTGGACAGCCACACAGTCCAGATGGTGGAAGATCTGGTCAATCACCCACCGGACAGCGACAAATACGGCGCATTGAAGGCTGCGCTTATAAGCCACTTCACCCCCTCGGTGCAACAGCAAGCAGAGGGGCTCCTAACGTTGACGGAGTTGGAGAACGACAGACCAGTAGACCTGATGGTGAAAATGCTGAGGCTGAAAGACTCTGAGGATTGCGAATTTATCTTCGCCCACCTGTTCCTCTGGACCCTGCCACCAGCGGTGAGAGTTATCCTGGCAGACTCATCTCGGTTCGCCCGGTGAGACTACCATGGGCTGAGCAAGGAGGCGCAGCGACTTGTCAACGCCCACAAACGGAGCGCGGTTTCGGCTGCAGCAGCGGAGCTAGGAGCAACGTCCGGAGACGGCATGGAGCCAGTGGTTACAGTACCAGACGCACCGACGACCGCAGCAGCGAGGACCAGGCGACACGGAGCAGACGACGTCCTGTGCTTCTACCATCACCACTTTGCGGAGAGGGCACACAAGTGCCTCCCACCGTGCCACTTCAAGCGTTCGGGAAACGCCAAGACCGAGGGTCGGTAGCGGCTGCGGCCCTCGGGGAGGAGAACAAGCTGCTCTACCTGACGGATGCACGCTCGAGGAGGCATTTCCTCGTGGACACAGGCTCTCAGCTGAGCTTCATCATGCCTTCCTACGCGGACCGGCTGACACCGTCTACCAAGGGCCCCCAGGTGTCAGCAGCGAACAGCTCAGTGATTAGGACCTTCGGCGAGAAGACTCTGTTTCTGTCTTTGCAGGGCCATGCATTTGAGTGGACTTTTGTTGTAGCTGCAGTTAATTTCAACATGTTAGGGGCTGATTTTTTGTGCTCACATGGTTTATTGGTTGATCTTGCTAATAGACGTCTGGTTAATGCACTGTCTTTTCACTTTATTCCCTGCACAGCTCGAGTGGCGCTGCCAACTGCACAAGCCAACGTCACAGCTGCGGGTGGTAAGTTCCACGCACTCCTCAATCAGTTCCCAGCACTCACAGTCCCAACGTTATCGGCGACAGTGGCTAAACATGGGGTGGAACATTATATCACTACCACCTGCCCGCCTGTTTTTGCAAAAGCTCGGCGCCTGGACTCAGCTAAACTGACCATAGCGCGCGAGGAGTTTGCCAACCTGGAAAAACTGGGCATCATCAGGCGTTTGAAAAGCCCCTGGGCTTCACCATTGCACATGGTCCCAAAGGCTGATGGCTCGTGGCGACCTTGCGGTGATTTCCGCAGGTTAAATAACGCCACTGCACATGACCGCTACCCGATCCCGCACATCCAAGATTTTTCGGTTCATTTGGGGCGCGCATTTTTTCTAAAATAGATTTGGTACGCGGTTACCATCAGGTTCCAGTGCGCGCTCAGGACATACCCAAAACAGCGGTAATAACTCCTTTTGGGCTTTTTGAGTTTTTGCGCATGCCTTTTGGTCTCAAGGGTGCGGCGCAGACGTTCCAGCTCATGATGGATGCGGTCCTACGCGACCTCCCTTTCGTGTTCGTCTATTTGGACGACATTTTGGTAGCCAGCACGTCCGAAGACGAACACGAAAGCCACCTCACAGCAGTTTTTCGGAGGTTGGCAGAGCATGGGTTAATAATTAACCCAGCGAAGTGTCAGTTTGGGGCGGCGCAGATTGATTTTGCCTAGAGGGGGCCTAGAGGAGAAGCCACCCAGCCGGACGACAGCGAGCGACGGTGATCGGCCACCGATCGGCGGAGGTGATCGGTGGATTAGAGCTGCGCCGGCGGAGTGCGACATAACTGACGGGGACGGGGCCCAGCGGAGGAGCCGCCTAGCCAGACGGCGACGAGTGGCTGTGATCGGTGGATTCCGGCTGCGCCGGCGGTGCACGACATAACTGGCCAGGTAGACGGAGGCAGGCGCCGGCGATAGACGGCGGTGATCTGCGGAGCTGAGCAGCGTCACTCGGCGGAGAAGCTGCGCAGGAGCGGCGGGTCCAGTAGCGACCGAGCTAGTTGAGGCCTAGCCGGATTCTCTGCTTATTTCTATCCACAGGTCAGTAAAATGCCACCCAAAAAAGAGGAAATGGAAGAAATTTAAAAAACTCTGAACTTTGTGTTAGAAGAACTGGCCAAAGTGACTAGCCAGCAGGACAAAATATTAGACCTAATACAGGAGGTACAAGCCCTACATTCAATAATAAAAGAAAAAGACAAAAAAATTATGGACCTGGAGCAACACGGGCGTCTTTTGGAGCAACGCGTCGAGGATCTTGAACAAGGTTCTCGCATTGATGACATAGTTATAAGTGGACTAGACATCAGATATCAGTCGTACGCCCATGCCGCTACAGGACTGAGTGGTGAACATGCTTCCATAAGTGAATCAATGTCCTTAGAAAACCAAGTGCTTCAGTTCCTTAATGATAAAGACATTAAGGTAGAAGCCAATGCGATCTCAGCCTGTTATGCTTTACCGAAGAAAGATAACAAAACAAAGAAATCAATTGTGATGCGCTTTGTGAACAGGAGGGTGAAAAATGACATACTGAGGCAGGCCAAAAAACTAAAGGAAACTCAAGTTTACCTAAATGAACACCTGACAAAAAAAACCCGCTGAATTAGCACGGCAGGCACGGATGCTAAAGAAACATAATAAGATACAGACAACCTGGACAAGAAATTGTAGAATTTGGATTAAACTAAATGGAACACCTGAACAAGCAAAAAGTATAATGATCAGAGATGCTACTGACTTAGATAAATACAGATGAACACTGACTATGAAACATAGAGTGAGGAAACTCAAACTCTAAAAATATGCCACTATGCTGAACATAAACCACAAGAGATGGAGAATGATATTGATCCTGATAACCACTTTTTCAATAATATTCATAACCACTGTGAATATTACACTGAAAAGCAATTCAAAAGTCAAGTGCAATTAGATGGTAAACTGTCAATAATACACTTCAATAGCAGAAGTCTTAACAAAAACTTCTCACAGATTCAGGACTATTTAAAACAGCTAAACAGAAAATTCACAGCTATAGCAGTCTCTGAAACCTGGCTTAATGAAGACCAGGCTCCCCTGATGGCAATAGAGGGATATCAGATGTTTAACATTAACAGATCTCAAAAAAAGGGTGGTGGTGTTGCACTGTATATTGATGACCTATATAGATGTAAGCTTGTAAATGAAATGTCCTCAGCACTACCAGGGATTCTGGAATGTGTTACTGTTGAGATTGACCTAGACAAAACAAAAAATCTAATCATAAGCTGCATATACAGAACGCCGGGAACTTGCATTGAGACATTCAGAGATAAATTAGTCGAGCTGTACAATAATATTACTAGTAAGAAAATGGTAGCAATTTGTGGAGATTTCAATATTGATCTACTTAATCCACATCAACAAAATGTAGTTACAGAGTTCATGAACTCTATGTACAGCATGAGTCTATATCCCACAATAACACATCCCAGTAGAATCACAGTTCACTCTGCTACACTTATTGACAACCTGTTTGTCAATGTTCTCGATAAGAAAATAGAAAGTGGATTATTGATAAATGATATAAGCGACCACTTGCCAATCTTTGCACTTATCCATGGCCACACGGGGCCCAACCCAGAAAAAAATCTCAAAATCGTTCAGACACAAATCACCAAATGCAATCAGTTCTTTTAAAGAGGACTTGCTGAAGCAAGACTGGACAGAAGTCTATGTAACAGATGTAAATGAAGCCTATGACACATTTATAAACATTGTAACCACTCTTTATGAAAAAAACTGCCCATTAGTTAAAAAAAAGCTTAAACACAAATTTGCTGACAAACCATGGTTAACCAAAGGACTACAAAAGGCGTGTAAAAAGAAAAATTTATTATATAAAGCTTTCATAAAGAAAAGGACAAAAGAAGCAGAGCAACGGTATAAAACATACAAAAATAAGTTAACATATATAATAAGATGCAGTAAAAGAGACTATTACAGTAAAGAACTGGAAAAAAACAAAGACAATATTAAAAATACATGGACAATAATCAACAGTATCCTTGGAAATAAAAGCAGAAATACTAGCTACCCAACTAATATTCCAAAAAATAATAAATCGACTCCGAATGTGAATATAGCTTCACCTGCAGATGAATTTAATAATTTTTTTGTTAACATTGGACCTAAACTGGCCCGAGAAATACCCACTACGGCGCCTACAGGTGATACAATATGCAATAACACTGCTGTAAAAGACACCATCTTCATAAAGAACACAGACGAAAGAGAGGTCATTGAAATTGTTAAATCGTTCAAAAGTAAAACATCTACTGACTGCGATGGTATTGACATGCTACTAGTCAAAACTGTTATCGAATGCATAGTGAAACCACTGACGTATATCTGTAACCTGTCTCTCCAATCAGGTATATTTCCCAATGCAATGAAAATAGCTAAAGTAATTCCGATTTACAAGACAGGCGACAGAGGGGAACTCTCCAACTACAGACCAATTTCACTATTACCGCAATTTTCCAAGATACTTGAAAAAATATTCTATGAGAGAATTGACAACT
Source organism: Pholidichthys leucotaenia (assembly GCA_020510985.1). Lineage (NCBI taxonomy): Eukaryota > Metazoa > Chordata > Actinopteri > Cichliformes > Pholidichthyidae > Pholidichthys > Pholidichthys leucotaenia. The sequence goes on along the minus strand of CM035847.1, from coordinate 282,858,586 downwards.
TCATACTGAAGAATGATTTATTGTGTGAGCAGCAATATGGGTTCAGACACAAAAGGACAACAGCATATGCCTTAATGGAATTTACAGAAAAAATATCAACAGCCATTGAAAATAAAGAGTATTCAGTTGGAGTATTCCTGGATCTTAAAAAAGCATTTGATACAGTAGATCACAATCTATTATTAAAGAAACTACAAAATTGTGGTATTAGAGGGGTAGCACTGTCCTGGTTAAGAAGTTACTTAAAGAATAGATATCAGTTTGTATGTGTTAACAACAAAAACTCAGAGCTACTGAAGGTCACCTGTGGAGTCCCACAGGGTTCAGTTTTGGGACCATTATTATTCAATATGTATATAAATGATATATGTAAAGTTTCAGAAAAAATGGACTTAATATTGTTTGCTGATGACACTAACCTGCTATGCAGTGGAAACAATTTGGAACAACTTCTGGATACACTCGGAAAGGAATTAGGAAAGCTGAAACTGTGGTTTGATTCAAACAAATTAACGCTCAATTTAAGCAAGACAAAATTTATAGTCTTTAACAACCATAACAACTACCCAGTACCCAAACTCAGTGTAAATGGTGTAGAGATTGAAAGGGTATCCGAAACTAAATTCCTTGGAGTAATAATTGATAACAAACTGTGTTGGAAGCCACATATTAATTATATAAAAGGTAAAGTATCCAAATCAATTGCAATATTACACAGAGTGAAAAATTTGCTGAATCAACCCACACTATACACCTTGTATCATTCATTAATACTCCCATACATGACATATTGTAATGAAGTATGGGGAAATACATATAAAACAAACATATATCCACTCTTTATGCTTCAAAAGAGAGCTATTAGAATAATCAACAAAGCAGCTTACAGGGAACCAACAAACCCACTTTTTCTTAAACAAAAAACTCTCAAGTTGAAAGATCTGATTGACTTTAAAACCGCAATAATAATGTTCAAAGTGAAGAATCTATCACTGCCCGCAAATATCCAAAAGTTGTTCCAAACAAGGGAGAAACGATATCACTTCAGAGGAACATGTATATTTCAAAAGCCTACAGTGAGAACAACTACCAAGTAACACTGTATTTCAGTGCAAGGTGTCAGATTATGGAACGATTTTGGACCTGAATTAAAATCATGTACAAAGCTTGGACAATTTAAACAAAAACTAAAGGAAGAAATACTCCAAACATATTTACAAGACGACATGTAAACTCACATAAGGATTGACATTTCCAGCCTGTGTTGTGTTATAGCTTAGTTTTTCTTTTTTCTCTGTGACACTATGTCTTAGATTTGTTTTTGAATAGTAACCGCTTAACTTAGACTAGCTCAGTTTTCTTTTTCTCTCAGTCATATTTTGTCTTAGCCTTGTTTTAAATTGTAATCGCTCTTGTCTTGTTTTCTCTTTTTTCTCCTTTGAATTCTTGGATGGAATATGGGTGGGCAATATAAGCTGCGGCTTCAGCCATCACCCATTTCGGATAACTCACGTGGAATTGTATAGTAGAAGGAGTCTTTGTCTAATTTGACCTTGTTGTTATATTATACAGTTTCTTTTAACCTGTAATGTACTATCCGAAATAAATAAATTCATTCATTCATTCATTCATTCATTCATTCATTCATTCATTTTTTGGGGCATCGCGTTTCACCAGAAGGAGCGGTCCCTCTGCCCGATAAAGTGCGCGCAATAACAAATTTTCCCCACCCTCAAACGGTTAAAGCATTACAGGAGTTTTTGGGAATGGTTAATTTTTATAACCGTTTCCTTCCCAGTGCAGCACAGCTCATGCAACCATTGTATGCTGCACTAAAAAACCAAAAACCCACGAATAAAATCGAATGGTCTCCTGAGCGGGAGCGCACATTCTCTCAAGTCAAATCAGCTTTGGCAAACGCTACCTTGTTAGCACACCCAGTTCCAACGGCACGCATGGCGCTCACCACTGACGCGTCCAATTTAGCAGTAGGGGCGGTCGTTGAACAGTATGTAGCTGGGACCTGGCAACCGCTTGCGTTTTTCAGCAAAACCTTGCGCGATAGCGAGCGAAAGTACAGCGCGTTTGACAGGGAGTTGTTGGCACTACACTTGGCCATCCGCCATTTCCAGTTCTGGCTGGAAGGGCGCCGTTTCACCGCGTTCGTGGACCACAAGCCGCTGACTTTTGCGATGGCCAAGATTTCGGAACCTTGGTCGGGCCAGCAGCAGAGACAGCTGGCCGCGATATCGGAGTTTACCACCAATATCCAGCATGTCGCAGGTAAACAGAATGTAGTGGCAGACTGCCTCTCACGTGCTGTGACAGCTCCAGACCCCGTGGGGGCAGACTCTGCAGCCATGGCCGCGGGCCAGGGTAGCAACGCAGAAGCGCGCGCAGCCCCGGTCCGCGTAGGGTTAGATTATGCAGCCATGGCCGCGGAGCAGGTTAACGACGCGGACGTGCGTGCGCTCCAGTCTGGACCAACAGGGTTAAGGCTGGAGGACAGGGTGCTGCAAAATGGTATGCCCCCGCTAATCTGCGATATCTCCACTGGGCGGCCATGTCCGGTGGTACCAGCCGCGTGGCGTCGCCATGTTTTTGACTCGATCCATTCTCTGGCGCACCCGGGGGTGAGCGCATCGGTCAAAATTGTAGGAGAGAAATTTGTATGGCCGGGGTTGCGCAAACAGGTCAAAGAATGGGCGACAGCCTGCGTAGCGTGTCAGCGAGCCAAAATACACAGACACACTAGAGCTCCTTTGGAGCCTTTTCACATCCCGGCTAAGCGCTTTGATCATGTGCATGTCGACTTGGTAGGCCCCCTTCCGTCGTCACAGGGGTACACATATCTTTTGACTATGGTGGACCGCATCACGCGTTGGCCGGAAGTGGTCCCACTGGCATCAACCACAGCCGAGGAGGTGGCGCGCGCATTTTTAACAGCTTGGGTAGCGCGTTTTGGAGTTCCGTCGGACATAACGTCCGACAGAGGCCCTCAATTTGTTTCCGAGCTCTGGTCATCGATGGCTCGCAGCCTAGGGGTAGCGATCCACCGCACTACCGCGTACAACCCTCAGGCTAACGGTTTATGCGAACGTTTCCATAGGTCATTGAAAGCAGCCCTCAGAGCGTCGCTTACGGACACAAATTGGGTAGACAAACTTCCTTGGGTTTTATTGGGGTTGCGTTCTGCACCTAAGGAGGATTTGCAAGCCTCCCTGGCTGAGTTAGTGTTTGCACAGCCTCTCCGTCTGCCCGGGGAATTTCTCCCCGATAATCCTGCGTCAAATTGCACCCCCGCTCAGCGGTTGCAGAGCGACACAGGATCAAACATGCTTCCTGGCCCGGTTCATCACAGTTTCCCACGTGTTTTTGTGCTGAAGGCTTTAAAAAATGCGGAGTTTGTTTTTGTTAGACATGATGCCCATCGCCCAAACTTGCGGCCGCCTTACGATGGACTGTTCAGGGTGCTGGAAACAGGAGAGAAGCATTTTTTGCTAGATTTGGGAGACAGAAAGGAGTTGATTTGTATAAACAGACTCAAACCCGCTTTTGTTTTGGCGGATGAAGCAGTGCAGTTGGCGAGAGCCCCCCGTCGCGGCAGACCCCCTAGAGGGCATTCTCCAGAACACCCACAGAGATTGACTAACAGTTCTAATCCACAGGAGCAGGAGGACACTGCAGAAGCAGCAAAGCCGGCTTACAGCAGATACGGCAGGAGACTTAGAGCTAGGCAACTGGTGGATTGATATGTAGTAATGTTATTATGTCATGTATCTCTGGTTATGTTTGTCCCATCTTAGACGTTTGGGGGGGGGGGGTCATGTGGGCACATATGTGGGTTACATATTCCCCACAAATATATTGCTTTGTTTTTATTGTGTGCTGCATGTCTCATGGAACAAAAGGACTGAGCCTCTGAGAGACAACGGAAGGGTGTGAGATTTGGCCTTTGTTTCAGGGAGACGACCTGGAGAGATTTCTGGACCACCGGAGACTAAAGGACAATGGTGTGAAGATCAAAGGGGTTACATTGTGACTGGGATTAGGTACCATGTGATTGTATGTTTGATTAAACACCATGTGACTGCTGTTTCGAGGTCCGGGGTATAAAAGTCAGATGTGAGATTATACTTTCTCTTTTCCTGCTTTGAGATTGTTGGAGTATGTGATCTGTTAATAAAGCTGAACCTGAGGAATAACTCAGTCTCATCATTGTGCACATTCTCCACAACAAGACTAATTTTATGTTCTGTGTCGCTGTCATGAACTGAATTTGGATTTTTCCCCAAACTCAGTTCCATGACTTTCCTGTGTATTCATATTTATCTAATGTATTATTTCTTGTGAGTTCCATACCGCCTTCCGTCTTCTTTGTATTGATCATTATCTGTCGCCTGGATTTAGGTTTTGTTTGCCATCTTCCTGTTGTGTCTTATTTCTGCAGTTTTTGATATGTATTATTTAGGATGTCATTTTATTTTGTTTTTCCTGTGTTCCCTTTTCATTGTTGACAGCGATCAGGATTGTGCAGCCTCGCGTGGGCGTGCCCTGCCGCCTGTCAAACTGCCAGCTGCCCCTCCCTCACCTGTCATTACTGTCAGCTGCTCTCCCTCATTATTATGATCAGCTGTTTCCAATTATTAGTTGTTGTTTTCTTCTCCTGTTCAGGCCAGCCCACACCTGTCTCTTCCTTTGTATTCAGTTTGATCTCTATTTAAGGGAGATTGTTTCTCATGTTCTTTGCCGCTGCCTCGCCTTTAGAAGGAATGTTCTTCCTTGTCTCTGCCAGAGCCCAATCTCACTCTGGTGTGCCTCATTAGTAAGTTGTTTCCTCCTTGTTATTTCATCGTTTGTTCACCTTTGCACTTATGTTTGCTATTTTTGTTAGTAAACTTCACAAACTCGCAGTCCAGCGCCTGGGTTATTTTTCTCCGTGCGCCGCGTAGAGGCACACGTGATAGTTGTAGTCTACAAACTGTGGTCCTCAAAAGATTCAGGCAAAGTTGAAGTAATTATTGGACCATGCAAACTGTATGACACATCACTTCGAACACTTTCTGGGAATGGCTGGCTGTCAGATGAAGGAAGATTACATTTTTGTTGCATGTGTCATGGGGTGGAAGTATTTTATTGTGTTTTGGGGGCTTTACATAGTTTTAGGTTTATGTTGCATGCCCATAAGTTTGCATGTTTTGCAATTTTGGTGTTTTAACTGTGTTTTTAAATTGGAAATGTTTGTCTACTTCCACTCTGTGCTTCCCCTAATGACTAATCAGCAGAACCTGTGCTGATTGGTGCAGCACCTGTGGCTACACAGGATATGAGGTGCACTGGCAATCCAGAGGAGAGAGCTTTACCAAGAGGAAGGAGCTCTGTCTGGGGAGGACAGCCCTGTCTGAGGGAAGGCCCGGCAGGACGAGGGCCTGCTTGGAGGAGAGCCCTGCCTGAGGAAAGGCCCTGGCCGGAGGAGAACCCTGCCAGGACAGGAGGAGGCTGCTGGTCCCAGGAAAGTGGCTGAGGAGAGCATGACTGAGGAGGAGGAGCAGTAATGTCCAGGACCACCATGATGCCGGACTTTGGGAGAGGACACTTCTGTGTGGAACAGTTGGGTGCTGCACGTGAAGGACAGCAAGAGGCAGAGTGAGGAGCTCTGCCTGAGCTGTATCTGGTCCCCAGATAGCAGCACCCCATGATGATGATGATGATGATGATGATGATGTTGATGACGATGGAAATCTGGATATACTGCTGGCAAGTGTCTTCCCCTGTACAGGTTTCCTGAGGGCGTCGGTGCCGTGGTGGCAAATGGAGCCTGGCCCGGAAGAGTGGACCCTCCTCCTCAGCTTTTAGGACTTTTATCATTTCTTTTAGCCCACTTTTAATTTTTTTTAGCTTAAGTCTTTATTTAGTATTTTGTTCTATTTTAGCTTAATTTAACCTAATTTTAATTCTTAGGTTTTAGGTTAGGCTTTTTATTTAAGTGGGCATTTGTTGTACATATTTTATTGTAAATAAATCCTTTAAACATCCTCATTTTAAAGTTTCTCCTTTGATTGCTACCTGTGACTCTTCACCTGTTTTTAAAGAACCTAAAGTTATGTTTTTAATTAACTACCCTTGGCCTATACATTACACATGCAATAAAATTAGTGTTACATTCCTGTTTCAATGATCCATTTACTAACAACTACTCTTCATTTAAACAGATCATTGATGCATACCTTCATTGTATGGTGAAACAAGGGGTAAGGGGCAAACATGTCAACAGTTCCTTAGTAAAGCAAGTCTTTTGTCTTTATAATTTGTAATTGTGTTAGAAATTTTTAATAATGGCATACTGTCACAGACACCTGTGCATAAGTTGGATGCAGTAATTGGATCATCTGTCTTTTATTGTGGCCACTTCAGAGTCATTCAAAGGGTAGTTAAAATTACTCACTAATTTATTGCAATACTCACTCATTTTATGTTTGAGTTGTAAATGAAGTGCTCTCTGCTTTTTTAAAAGATAAAGTTACCCGATTCTACAGCTTGGATTTGCCCTGTAAATGTCGGAGGTCACTGGATTTTAGTGGCACTTCTCGTCTTCATTGTGGTTTCACTAAACAAAATATTTTCCACAGAAAGTTTCTATGTATATACCACAAGTGAAATATAGAAATACTTTTAAGACTTAAAATCAACTCATGCTGTAAAATTTTGACAGGTTGTCAGGATGGATGAAAGGTCAGTCATTGTGATAGACCCCCTCAGCAATTAAAAGCTTTATGAAGGGAAAATGCTCTGTAATTGGAGGTAATGTGGCATAAATCTTTATACCAATTCACTTTATTATACTTTATCATTTGCATAACTAAAATGTTACGCAAACCTTAATTTGGGCAATTGCACAGAAATTTTTGGAGGACAAGAAGTCCTGGTGAAGAGCAGTGGAATAATGACCGCACCACACAAACAGCAGCAGGACATGTCAAGTTGTGGAGTCTTAATTTTGAGGGTATCAACAATACTTATTTATGCAGTTGAGGGGAATGTGTATCTGTGAATGTTTAATGTATATCTTAACACTTGCAGTGACCTTACATTTGCAGAACAGTATCTGAAAGGCAGAGACCTCAACCTTGTTGCAACCAACAAAGAGATCTCTCCTGCAAGACTTGAAATTGCAACCACTCTTCTGAATTGCCGAGGTAACTATTATAAAGTATATCTACAACTACTTTAGTCAGAATAGTGTGTAGTGGGAGTATGAACAAGTAAAAGTGAAACAAAGTCTTGAATCATATCTCTAATTTTAAAGACTCGCTGCAGTGGATATAAACCCTCTTAAAACATCTAAATTGTCTAAGATTGTATCTTATGCCCATTTTTCCACAAAATAAACCTTTCCTTTGCTTGTAAAAATCTTTTCTCTTTTCTTCCCCCTTCAGACACCAGGATCTAATTAGGCCCACTCACATCCCACCCACCAGGACAGTGATGCACTGCCTCTCCTCCAGGACCACAGCACACAGAAGTCTGCAAGCTGTCAAATTTTAACAGTCAGTGCTTCGTCCTGATTGGTTCACCTGTCATAATGACATTGTGGAAGATGAAAGCAGACGAGGCAGCGAGCTAGACGACACACAAACTTTATTCACCTTCCAACATCACGTACAGAAAATACTCTGCCGGGGTCTCTGGGCACCTCCTTTTTATACCCTTTATTTCTGCCCCATGAGACCCAGGGAGCCAAAGACAAGACAATGAGTGCACAAAGAATGCCTGGCACATTAACATCATAGACACAAGCCCTGCTTCTCACACTCTCTCTTTCTCTAGCAAACTCCGGTGTCTCCTGAACTCCCTGGGGGGCGGATAGCCTTTCTGTTACATCTGAGACCCCCCGATGCCACTTCCTCCGTCAGTCCTCTGTTCCATCTCTTCCCCACCCCCCCGGCTTCCGACTCTGGGTGGAGACCCCCCCACACACAGTGCCACCACACAGTCCCCCCCCCGAACACCCAGAAATAACCCCCCAGTCCTTTGGGCTTGAGCCGGCGTCCATAGCGGCTGTAGCGTGGGGTCGCTGGTCTGGTCGAAGCACCCTGCTGGCAAGATGTGCGGGAGGGTACATTAGTCTGTGGAGGGAAAGAGGGCGGGGTGGGGAACAGGTTAGCTTCGCGAGCGCAGAGCTCTGCCAAGGGAACACCAACTTGCGGAACCACCTACAGTGGACATCCACGCCAGGGAGCTTGGGCCAACACCACATGTTCGTCTGCCAACACAAAAGCGTGTTTCAGCCTGTCGATACAGACAGTCTGTCTACGCTCCCCCAAGTCTAACACAAAATGCTTTGCCCCAGTTTCCGTCACCCTGAATGGTCTGTCATATGGTGGGTGCAGCGGGGTCCTGTGTGCATCGTGCCTGACAAAAACAAGTCTGGAGCTCTGTAAACTCTTTGGGACAAAAGCGTGGGGAAATCAATGGTGGGCTGGGCCCGGCATGTTAACAGCCTCCATAGTGTACAAAAATTGCACGGGCGGGGTGGTCCCGGGCGTGGGGTTTTCTGGTAAAAATTCCCTGGATATCTTGCAGCGGCTGAGAATAAACAAGTTCTGCCAGGGAGGCTGCCAGATCCTCCGTCGGCACAGGACGCAACCCTAAAAGAACCCAGGGCAGGCGGTCGACCCAATTTGCATCCGTGAGTGAAGCTCTGAGCGCTACTTTAAGCGACCTATGAAAATGTTTGCATAACCCATTAGCCTGGGGGCTGTACACGGTAGTGTGTTGAATTTTGACCCCCAGGCTCTGGGTCATCACGGACCAGAGTTCCGAAATGAACTGCAGACCCCTATCAGAAGTGATGTCCGATGGAGATCCGAACCGTGCAACCCAAGCTGACAAAAAAACGCAAGCTGCTTCTGTGGACGTGGTAAAAACCAGTGGGACTACTTCAGGCCAACCCGTGGTGTGGTCCATGATTGTCAAAAGGTGCATGAAACCTTGCGATGGTGGGAGGGGTCCCACCAAATCCACATGGATGTGGTCGAACCTCATGGCCGGGATTTGGAACGGCTCGAGGGGTGCTTTGGTGTGCTTGTGCACTTTGGCCCACTGGCACGTGAGGCACGCTGCAGCCCACTCTTTCATGTCCCTGCACAAGTGAGGCCAGACAAATTTGGCCCCCACCAGTTTAACTGAGGTGTGCATGCGGGGATGCAAAAGGGAGTGGACCAACTCAAAAATGCGGCGGCACAAGAGCTTGGAACCACCAGGCGTGGGCGACCGGTGGAGACATCACAGATCAAGGGGGGGCACCCTTCTTGCACCACCCTGCTCTCCAGTTTTAACCCAGTAGGCATGGACTGGAGCACGCAAATGTCCGTGTCCCCGGTTTGCGCCGCGGTCATGGCAAGGAAATCTATTCCCATGTAGACCGAGGAGACTAACGTGTGCGACAGGCAGTTGGCCACAATGTTAAGCTTACCGGCTGTTTGTTGAATATCGGTCGTGAACTCCGAGATTGTGGCCAAATGTCATTGCTGCAGGGCCAACCACTGTTCCGAGAATTTGGACATGGCATACGTTAGTGGTTTATGATCAACAAACGCGGTGAACTTGCGCCCTTCTAGCCAAAACTGGAAGTAGCGCGTTGCCAGGTGGAGGGCCAACAATTCTCTGTCAAACGTACTGTATTTGCACTCGTTGTCATGCAAAGTACGACTGAAAAATGTGAGCGGCCGCCACAAACTGGAGACCCTTTATTTCTGCCCCATGAGACCCAGGGAGCCAAAGACAATATAATGAGTGCAAAAAGAATGCCTGGCACATTAACATCATAGACACAAGCCCTGCTTCTCACACCCTCATTTCCTCTAGCGAACTCCGGTGTCTCCTGAACTCCCGGGGGGGCGGATAGCCTTTCTGTTACATCTGAGACCCCCCCGGTGCCACTTCCTCCTTCAGTCCTCTGTTCCACCCCCCCACCCCCCCCCCCAGGCTTCCGACTCTGGGTGGAAAAACCCCACACACAGTGCCATCACAACATCACCAAAATGCTGAATCTAATCTTGCCTTTCTCCAAGGACAGAAGCTTAACTGAATTTTCACAGGAGAAAAGCACAGACATGACACACAATTGATTTTGCTCTTGTTATATGTTGTAAGTCATAAACATGTCAGACATGTTAACAGTGGGAAAAAAATTAATTTTAACCGCTCTCACTTTAAAAATCTGTTGTATAGCACTCTGTATACTGACACATTGAAAGTGTTACTGTTGGATACACTATAGTTTATAAATTCGTAGGTTATCTACCTTCTTTACAAGTTTGCTTGGCTAAATTGCTTTACAATTTAGACAGACAAAAGCTCGATCTCTATGTTCTATGCATAATGTATAATTAGGATGTTTTGTATTGGCAGTTCCAAAGGGTTTCTGTGTTGTCTCTACTGTGTGGCATTGTGGGATAATTTGCATATTCATCTCAGTATACTATGACTAAGTTAACCTTTGTGTTAAATATTCCTAAATTTTGCATACTATTTATTAATCATTCAAGAAACTGCAAGCTGTAAAACCTCTCAGTCCATAAGCAGGTTAAACGGTATGTAGATCTTTTTTTTGTGAAACTATGATTTATCTAGTACAAACATGATTGCCTTGATTATTTCTACAGTATTAGTGTTGTATATGTATCACAATAAAAACTTCTGCGTGAAAATAACCTATTTTTTTCTCATGAATGTGCAACCCCTTTTTCTTAAAAATTAATTACATCTTTTCTTTGAATTTTTTTTTTTTTTTTTTTAGTCAAGGCCTGGAGGAACCACTGGCTATGGGCAAAAGAGCCATATGTTGCAGACCCCTGGTATAAACTACAGTGCATCCGGAAACTATTCACAGCACTTCACTTTTTCCACATTTTTGTTATGTTACAGCCTTATTCCAAAATGGATTAAATTCATTTTTTTCCTCAAAATTCTACACACAATACCCAATAATGACGTGAATTTTTTTTTTTTTTAGATTTTTGCAAATTTATTAAAAATAAAAAACTAAGAAATCACATGGACATAAGTATTCACAGCCTTTGCCATGAAGCTCAAAATTGAGCTCAGGTGCATCCTGTTTCCACTGATCATCCTTGAGATGTTTCTACAGCTTAATTGGAGTCCACCTGTGGTAAATTCAGTGGATTGGACATGATTTGGAAAGGCACACATCTGTCTATATAAGGTTCCACAGTTGACAGTGCATGTCGGAGCACAAACCAAGCATGAAGTCAAAGGAATTGTCTGTAGACTTCCGAGACAGGATTGTTTCGAGGCACAAATCTGGGGAAGGGTACAAAAAAATTTCTGCTGCTTTGAAGGTCCCAGTGAGCACAGTGGCCTCCATCATCCATAAATGGAAGAAGTTTGGAACCACCAGGACTCTTCCTAGAGCTGGCCGGCCGTCTAAACTGAGCGATCGGGAGAGAAGGGCCTTATAGGGGGTTTTCACGTGACGTCACAGGTCTGAGTCACGGCCGGCCGCCACCACATTGGCGGTCAAGCGCTGGAGGTCTCTGTGCATGTGCCTATGTAAACAAACCAGTTCTACACGTGTTTTGGTGCCTGTCATCGCTGTTTTCTCGCCGTTATCATGCCGGACACGTGTTGTGCAGTTCACTGCTACAACAGGCGTGGACAAAAGGATCATGTGCACTTCTACAGGATCCCAAGCCAACCAGAAAGGAGAAACTTGTGGCTGGCTGCAATCGGCAGGAAAGACTGGGGGCCAACTGAATACACTCGCTTGTGCAGTGAACACTTCATATCAGGTAGGTGCCTAAAATGTTTACTTGTGCACAATATCATTCAGATCTTCATGACCATTCTAAGTTATATGGAAAGCTGAATATAGACCAATATTGTGACTGTCATGTCACATTGTGACTGTCAACATGACAACAAACGTTCAATAGCTGACAGCTGTAGATGTGCAGTGTACTAACTGAAATGCAACTTTTTGGCCATTCAATGCAAACTTAGTATGCAAACTTATTATGCAGTGTAGGGATCACAACCCCCTAGAATGGCCAATTTCTCCTTGTACCTCTTCAACTCGACTCCAGAGAGATGCCTCGTCTGCTCACTGAGACCATTGTCAGGCTCTGCCATCGTAGTTTATCACCTAACTTATCACACACTTCAGAAAACCTCGCAGGACTCAGCTCTTTGTCATGTAAACAAGCCTGGCGGGCGATACGCTTGACCGCCAATATGGCGCACAGTCGGCGTCGCTAGGCGCGCGGGTCACGTGACTGAAACCCCTCTATTCAGGGAGGTGACCAAGAATCCGATGGTCACTCTGTCAGAGCTCCAGTGTTCCTCTGTGGAGAGAGGAGAACCTTCCAGAAGGACAACCATCTCCGCAGTAATTCACCAATCAGTGGCCGGATGGAAGCCACTCCTTAGTGAAAGGCACATGGCAGCCCGCCTGGAGTTTGCCAAAAGGCACCTGAAGGACTCTCAGACCATGAGAAACAAATTCTCTGGTCTGATGAGAGAAAGATTGAATTCTTTGTCATGAATGCCAGGCGTCATGTTTGGAGGAAACCAGGCACTACTCTTAACCATGCCAATGTAGGTAGCAGCATCATGTTGTGGGGATGTTTTTTCAGTGGCAGGAACTGGGAGACTAGTCAGGATAGAGGGAAAGATGAATGGAGCAATGTACAGAGACATCCTCAATGAAAACCTGCTCTTCAGACTGGGGCGACGGTTCATCTTTCAGCAGGACAATGACCCTAAGCACACAGCCAAGATATCAAAGGAGTGCCTTCAGGACAACTCTGTGAATGTCTTTGAGTGGCCCAGCCAGAGCCCAGACTTGAATCCAATTGAACATCTCTGGGGAGATTTGAAAATGGCCGTGCACCGACACTTCCCATCCAGCCTGATGGAGTTTGAGAGGTGCTGCAAAGAGGATTGGGCGAAACTGCCCTAAGATAGGTGTGTCAAGCTTGTGGCATCATATTCAAAAAGACTTGAGGCTGTAATTGCTGCATCAACAAAGATTGATCAAGTGAGCCAACAAAGAAGACCCAGCCGGGATTTGAACCTACAACTAGGAGGTTGTGGGGCAGATGCTCTACCAACTAGACCACCACTCCAGTATTATGTCTGACAGGGGAACTTCACAATTAATGAGTGCATAAGTGAACACTTGCCCTTTGTGCATCCGCGCACAGTGAACAGCAGGAAAAAAAAAGGAGTCTAGATATGGAAAAGCTAAAAGAAAGAAGAAAAAACTCTCCAGCTGCAACACCGGACAAAAACATTTTGAACAAAATTACACTTACACGCATCCAGCAAACCTTAATTAAGGTGAAACAAGCCTCTGAACAAACGAGGGGAATCCCCAGATCGGTGATACCAACTACGCACTGGTAATCAGGAACCCACAAAGTGCACTTAATAATTACCAAAGAAAAAACAAAAACAATGCAGAATCAAACAAATACAGCGGCCAGAATTACCAGAGTTTTAACCCCTTGACGCCTGTTGTCGCGAATTCGCATCAAACCGCTTCCGCTCCAAATGCAACCAAAATACCGTCTGTATTCCTCCACTTCCAGTTGGAGCACTTCCAACACATACCTAGCAACCTTTTGCAAGCATTAGTTTCTCGTAGGAACGGTCAGAGACGGAGCACCATCCATTTCCTGATTGCTAGGGTTAGGGTTAGGGTTAGGGTTATAGTTTGGCAGTCATGAGAGTTGAAAATACTGAAAATAACTTTGTTGCATAAATAAAAGACTGTTCATACTTGAGATGGGAACAGGTGCTTTTCTACCATTTTTTTTTACCATAGATGCCTGTTGTCGCTAATTTGCATCATACCTAAAATTATTTCTATTTTATGTGCTATAGTCAATTTAACTTTCTCAACTTAATTTAGCATCTACTTGAAAGCAAAAACACAAGTGAAATTTTTTTTTTCATAATTGGAAATAAATTCAGGCGTTAAGGGGTTAAGCTTTGATCCCAAAACTCACAATTTACACACAACCCCCCCCCCCCCCCCCCAAGCAACTTAAGCAAAAACATTTGCACCAAACATTGCAAAATAAATTAATTGAAACAATTAACTAATTACACAACACAAAACTAACAGCAAAGAGCAGAGGAAGAAAAAAACAAACAGGTGTGTAATTTATTTGGACGAGCCCCCAATTTGTTATGACCTGGCTCTAGGCTATAACAAATAAAGAGGATGCACGAGAGTCAACTTAAAAGTGAAAAATGTTTATTTACAAAAAGTGCAAAAAACGTGCAATAAACTAAAACAACAAGAGTCCAAAGGGGTCCGGTGTGTCCAGGAGAGGAGAGCAGCTGTAACGTGTGGAGTCGGCTGGCTCGGATAGCTGAAGAAAGACCATCAGACACAAATGGCTTTGGGTTCCCAGAAGTGCCAGTTTAATTAAATGAACACGAGGAGTCACAGTCTCCATGCACACCTTCTTCTAATACACTGCTCAAAAAAATAAAGGGAACACTTTGAAAACACATCAGATTTTAATGGGAAAAAATAAGCTGGATATCGAAATTGTGGCAGGCTAGAGTAAGCTGGACTAGCCTGCCACAATTTCGATATCCAGCTTATTTTTTCCCATTAAAATCTGATGTGTTTTCAAAGTGTTCCCTTTATTTTTTCAGCAGTATACATTAGAATTATCATCCATGAGGGTGAGTCCTCCGTGTCTGTCCGACTCGCACGGTCACCAGAAAGGAAGGGTGAGAGAAGAAGGATGCTTGAGCTGACATACCTGTCCGCACACAGTGCGCCTCTAGCGCTGAGATGTGGCACTACATACATGTATATACACTGCAACAGTGCTGAATGTTACAGATTCCCCCTGGTAAATAAAGGCTGCCCTCAGCCGTACACAGCTGGGTAGGCATTGTGTTATACCTAGCCACTTATCAATATCATAGATGTCATGGCAGGAGCAATACACGTTGCATGAGAAAAAGAAAATGCAAAAACCCCCAAAGTTAGAGGCACATGACTAGACCCTTTTATTTTCTTTTTTCGACTTTAGTTCTTTTCTTTGGGAGAAGACAAAACGTTAACTGTGCAATTCAACTTGAAAATATAAAGATAACAAAATAAACATTCTGGAAAACATTTATATCAGTACATTTTTTCTGAATATAGGTGAAACATCTCTGTCAAATCAAAGCAGTCCTTGTTCTGGAGCCTTGAATGATGTGTGTGCGTGGCCGCTTGATTGAAGTAGGACTGTGAAGGTCTTGTCCCTCCATAGAGAAGAACCACTGCTGACTGCGAAAAGCATCTTTTCTGACTGAAAACTTCTCGGGGGGCGGGGGGGGGGGAGCAAGGCGAGGAGCTCGGTGAAGGCACAAAGCTCCTTCCGGTGTCGGGTGGTCTACTGGTCTGCGGCGTCTTGAAGATGACGCAAAGTCATGTAGTCACAGCATCAGTCAGTCAGCGGCGGGCCTGGTGGAGTCACAACGCCACAGTTTCCACGGCTGTACCAGGAGCTGGCTCGGTTTCACATGTGCACAATCCTCAGCTATCACTGTCTCTTGTAGTAAAGGCAAATAATCATTCCCTGCTTCTAAACAGTCTGCTGCAGTAGTTTCACGCTCAGTTTGTTAACCAGGCCAAAGCCTGCACGTCGAGCTGTTAGTGTTAGCTGGATGTAGCACTTGTGGCTAACGGCACTAATACTTCAGTTCGAATGGGAGAATGGTTTTCTCATTTTCAGCAAAATATAAAAATCAGCATGTATTTATTGTGCTGAGAGTCCGGAGGACATTCGTTTCGGCGCCGCTTGTTATGCGTGCTGCAGGAGGTCCAAGGAAAAGGATGTTCGGGCGCCTGTTGTAACGCATGGAGTCGGCTGGCTCAGATAGCTGAAGAAAGACCATCAGACACAAATGGTTTTGGGTTCCCAGTAGTGCCAGTTTAATTAAATGAACACGAGGAGTGACAATCTCCATGCACAACTTTTTCTAATTCATTAGAATTATCGTCCATGAGGGAGAGTCCTCTGTGTGTGTCTGACTCACATGGTCACCAGAAATGAAGGGGGAGAGAAGAAGGAGGGTTGGGCTGACACACCTGTCAGCACACCGTGCACCTCTAGCGCTTAGATGCGGTACTACATACATGTACTGCATATACACTGCAACAGTGCTGAAGGTTACATAGCCCCAATCGCCCGCAGGTGACAGCCCTGCCAGCTGGCTGACAGCTCCTCTTTTATGGAGCCGCAGCCGCTCATCAACGCCTGCTGCCAATCAGCCACTTCACCAATGAAGTGGAAATGTACTGATATTATTGTTGATGTGATATTTTATTCTGTTTCTATGCCAGAAATTCTGATATGATATGTCACCAAATGAGGTTTTGTCAGCAATTTTAAGAAGCTGAACTACTGTCTTCCCATTTATGTGTAGTACAAAGACTGGTTGCATGATAAGGTTATGCACTGTTTGATATGTTATCACATAAGGCAATGATGTGAGAACCTCGCAGAACTGTATAAAGGAGTCTGTTTGTGACCTTGGGGGAGAGTGAGAGAAATGCTCTGCTGTGAGACACACATATCAGCCTTCCCTCTTCCCTGCTGGCAGGAAAATAAAGGCTCTCCAAATCTGCAGATCTTTGATGTAATTTTTTCAGGACCCAGGGAGAAAGGGCAAATAATTTTTTTCTACGACACCAATCAGCTGATAACATGAAAGAATAATGAGATACAGGTGCACATCCCAACACTCGGTCGGACTCATTCCCAGTGAGAGCTGGACTGCGCCAGGGCTGCCCTTTGTCACCGAACCTGTTCATAATTTTTATGGACAGGATTTCTAGGCGCAGCCAGGGAATGGAGGGTGTCATGCTTGGTGACCACAGGATCTCACCTCTGTTGTTTGCAGATGATGTTGTCCTGTTGGCTTCATCCAGCAATGACCTACAGCTCTTGCTGGGACGGTTTGCCGCTGAGTGTGACGTGGCTGGGATGAGAATCAGCACCTCCAAGTCTGAGTCCATGGTCCTCCGCTGGAAAAAAGGTAGATTGTCCTCTCTGGGTTGGGGACAGGCTCCTGCCCCAAGTGGAGGAGTTTAAGTATCTTGGGGTCTTATTCACGAGTGAGGGGAAAATGGAGCGAGAGATTGACAGACGGATTGGAGCAGCATCTGCAGTGATGCGGACGTTGTACCGGTCTGTTGTGGTGAAGAGGGAGCTGAATTCTAAGGCAAAGCTGTCGATTTACCAGTCAATCTACGTTCCTACTCTCACCTATGGTCACGAGCTTTGGGTAATGACCGAAAGAACAAGATCGCGGATACAAGCGGCTGAAATGAGCTTTCTCCGTAGGATTGCTGGACTCACCCTCAGAGATAGGGTGAGGAGCTCAGTCATCTGGGAGAGGCTCAGAGTAGAACCGCTGCTCCTCCACATTGAAAGGAGTCAGTTGAGGTGGTATGGGCATCTGATTAGGATGCTTCCTGGACGCCTCCCACTTGAGGTGTTTCGGGCATGTCCCACTGGGAGGAGACCCCGGGGCAGACCCAGGACTCGGTGGAGAGACTATGTCTCCCAGCTGGTCTGGGAACGCCTTAGTATCCTCTTTGAAGAGCTGGAGCAGGTGGCTGGGGAGAGGGAAGTCTGGGCTTCTCTGCTTGAACTTCTGCCTCTGCGACCCGGACCTCCGGAAAAGTGGTAGAAGATGGATGGATGGATGGAAGGTGCACATCCCAACCCCAAAGGGGAGGTGGCAACCGTCAGACTCCAGACCCTAATATTAAATATATTATTATTATTAATTCAATTCAATTCAAGTTTATTTATGTAGCGCCATTTCACAACAGTCATCTCATAGCACTTTCAACTGTAGGGGAAACCCCCACAACTGCAGAAAGACTCCACCAATCAGGTGATCCCCTGTGAGCAAGCGCTTGGTGACAGTGGAGAGGAAAAACTCCCTTTTAACAGGAAGAAACCTCCAGCAGAACCAGGCTCAGGGAGGGGCAGTCATCTGCTGCAACTGGTTGGGGGGTGAGGGGGTAGAGAAGATGAAAAGAACAGACATGTGATGAAAAGAACAGACATGATGTTCTTTTATTATTATTCTATTAGTTCTATTATTATTATTATTATTATTATTATTATTATTATTATTATTATTAGTCTTCTGATCGGTCTTGTAGTTCTAAATGTAATTTCTGAATGATTCTACTCATTTCATTAATATTTATATTTAAAATAGCTGAATCTGTGTATTTCCTGTTCAAATTCAAGGGATAGGCATAGACATTATCACAGTGAACAAACAGATCCGTATCTTCCCTAACCAGAAGCCCTGGATGAACCGGGAGGTCCAGCAACTGCTGAGGGAAAGAAACATCGCCTTCAGGTCTGGTAACAGCGAACTTTACAGCACATCTCGGGCCAACCTGAAGAGGGGCATCAGAGAGGCTAAGGCAGACTATAGGAGGAGGATTGAGGACCATCTGGATAGCAATAATAGCCGGCAGGTGTGGCAGGGCATCCAGCACCTGGCCAACTATCGAACTAATCCGGGAACCGCGGTAGGTGACCTCACGCTGGCGGAGGAGCTGAATATCTTCTTTGCCCGCTTTGAGGTCGCTGCACCTGTCTCGGCCAACCTACACCAGGCCCACAGCAGTACGTTCCTCACTTTGGAGGAACATGAGGTGAGGCGCACCCTGCGGTCCATCGACCCAAGAAAAGCAGCGGGTCCAGACGGTGTCCCGGGATGTGTGCTGAGGGACTGTGCAGATCAGCTGGCTGGAGTCTTTACTAAGATTTTCAACCAATTCCTGGCACAGTCCACTGTCCCATCCTGCCTGAAGTCCTCCACCATAGTCCCCTTACCCAAGAAACCCCACATCTCCAGCCTCAACGACTACAGACCAGTCACACTCACCCCGGTGGTGATGAAGTGCTTTGAAAGGCTGGTCCGTAGTCATATCATAGCAGCCCTGCCCCACAGTCTTGACCCCCACCAGTTTGCCTACAGAGCGAATCGATCCACAGAAGATGCGGTGGCCACAGCACTCCATGCCACTCTAGCCCACCTGGAGCGGCAGGGGAGCTATGTGCGGCTGCTCTTCGTGGATTACAGCTCTACATTTAACGCCATTCTTCCACACAAACTGGTGGCCAAGATGGGGGACCTGGGGCTTCCTCAGGCCATATGTATGTGGATCAGCAGCTTCCTCCCTGGTCGCAGACAGAGAGTCAGGGTGGGCCATCATACATCTACTGCCCTAAGCCTCAGTACCGGATCCCCCCAGGGCTGTGTGCTGAGTCCCCTGCTCTACTGTCTGTATACACACGACTGCACCCCCGCCCATCACAATAACACCATCGTGAAGTTTGCAGACGACACTACAGTGGTGGGTCTTATTTGGGGGTGGGGGTGGGGGGTCTGCCTACAGAGATAAGGTGGTGCGGCTGTCGTCATGGTGTAAAGATAATAACCTTCTCCTGAACACCTCTAAAACCAAAGAATTGATAATAGACTACAGGAGGAAGAAGACAGAGATTCCCCCTCTCATCATCAGCGGGGACTGTGTAGAGAGGGTAGCTGACTTCCGTTTCCTGGGAGTTCACATAGAGGAGAACCTGTCCTGGAGTGTGAACACCTCTGAGCTGGTGAAAAAGGCCGAGCAGAGACTGTACTTCCTGAGGATTCTCAGGAAGGAGAACATCACACAGAGACTGCTGGTGTCCTTTTATCGAGCTTCCATTGAGAACATATTAATATACCATATATGCATCATACAGTAGTTGTACAGTAGCTCAGAGGAAAGCACTCCAGAGGGTCATTGACATCGCCCAGAAGATTATTGGCTGCCCTCTCCTCACGCTGGAAGACCTACACCGCTCCCGTTGCCAGAAGAAAGCCCAAAATATTTTAAAGGATACTTCACATCCTGGACACTCACTGTTTGAACTACTGCCATCTGGGAAATGATATAGACAAATGAACACAAGGACAAACAGACTCAAACACAGCTTCTATCCAACAGCAATAACCATTCTGAATAAAATGAGGAAGTAATGTGCTAAGTGGACATGCTTGTATGTTCTTGAATGCTCTTTGCAATGACTGTGTGTGCATGATGTCCTTTGATGATGTCTGTGTGAATGTGGCTAGTTATCTATTCTTTTTAATTATTATTTTTAACTGATTTTCAGTAATTTTAGGTCTATGTTTTTTATATTGGGGCAATGCTTTTATAAATGGGGCACTGACTGGAGAGCACTTTGAATTTCATTGTACCTGTGACAATGACAATTAAAGATCTATTCTATCTATTCTATTCTATTCATGTGTGTTTATAACATAATAGACTTCCTAATCTGACATAAAACTGCAGCTAAAAATTACCATATGAGGTTGCCCCAAGAATGGGAGGGGGGGGGGGGCTCTGCTTGAGCACCATGATAAGCACAGGATTTTTCAAAGGTGGACGATGTAGAAATTGCAGGTGATTACTGGCAACACCAGATGGCAGTAAAGAACAACACCTGATCCCCCTTCATCCAGGCCGAAGCGAATTTGATAGTTTTTTGTTTCGTTTTTACTGATGAGTTCTTCAAGTTTGTCTACTCTTTAGTGAACCAGTAATTAACTGGTTGCATTACATGTTCTGCCCTACTTCAGAAATTAACGTAATTAAGTTGCAACACAGGCTTTTTGACTCTGAGCTGAAAACTTGCTTATACTCACTGTGCTGGTGTAAAGTGGTATTTATCACTTTATCAGCTTGGCAAACATTAATTCACAGTGCTGCAATATCAAAAATGATCATATTTTGCATCAAAGCAAAGGAGATGTTTCTTTACCCTCTAATTATATATTTTTAGGTATTTCTGGAATATTTGAAAGTAGAAAATACTGCATATTTTACCTTTTAAACTAAAAGAAGATGAGGACTTTTTTTTTAGCAAAGTCACAGCAATTTTTGTCTCGAAGGATAGGCAAATTTACTTCATTACAAGTCAAGGTAAGACCCTGCATGCATAATTTTGTAAATACTGGAACAGGTAATAAATGAGTGTAAATTGTAGAGTTGCAACACACAGTGAGATGCAGCTCTCTGAGCCACTATAATTTATGCTCTTCCTTGGCCATTTTGTGGCCAAAAAAACTCGTTTGTAAAATGACTTAATTAATGACTTAACTTAATACATTATACTTGTGTAAGCAAGGGTCTTTCAATTTTGTCTATACTCAAGGAGAGTTAAAAAATCAAAACATGGACTTTTATTACTACCTTTTCTGTGTATTCCATGAAGAGCTAATGTGGTGTATATGAAACGGTGCAACGCACTATGCTGTGGTGGCACGCACGCTCATGTGACATCAGGGTGTCTCAGGGTATATTAGGTGACTGCAAAGGACCAGTCACCCTCTTCCCTCTCTTCCTGCTTCTAGACACATCCTGCACTGTGTACTGTTTTTGCTGTTACGTTCAATAAAGCTTACCTCAACGCGAGGTTGTGTCCGCCCATATTTGCAGATATAACATTGGCGATGAGGATAATGGAGACTTTGCTGACACCACCACCACTGTTCCTTGTTCTCCCCGGTGAGCAACCTATTCCTTGGTCCCTCTGGTATGAGCTGTCTGAAATGTTCGTGTCCGCCATTGACCTTGCTAAAGCTACCAAAGCTAGGCTACGAGCTATGCTAATTCATAGCCACGGCAGCAAGGGACAACGTGTTTTTTGGATGCCTGGACCTGTGGACACCTATGATGAGTGCGTTGCTTTATTGACTGGACATTTTGCCGCCCCAGAGAGCGTTTTGGTCTGAAGAATTAAATTTCGCCAGCACCGACAGCATATGGGTGAGTCAGTTCAATAGTACGTCACCGACCTCCGCTGTTTGGCTAGTACATACAGGTTTGGACACCTGGAAGATGAGATGGTGCAGGACCAGTTAGCGGAGCACATAACAAATCTGAAGCTGCTAATGGTGCCAGACAACTTACCATTGGCCAGGGCACTGGAAATGGCATCCCAGCTAAGGCAGCGGCACAGTTAGCAACACAGCTAGTGGCTTCCAGCCCGCACCCCCCACATTCAACTCCGGTAGCACAGGCTATTACCCCAGCTGCTCAGCTTGGCAACCCCACGTCTCCTCACGAAGACCCCGAGGTGAACATTACGGGACGACAAAGTACTACAGCATGCCGACCATGTGGCAACTGTGACTTGTCCTCGCACCGTACACGTGTGCCTGCCTTCCCAGCCACAGGTCAGAGGTGCAAACGCTGCGGTAAGCAAAACCACTTCGCCAGAGTGTGTCGCTTGGTTCCTGCAAGCCCACAGTCTTGCTTGCCCATTCGGCCCAGTCCGATCATCATTCATTCTGTGGACTCCAGTAACATGCCATATACAGTAAGTGGTGCACAGTAGAATTGGATGGTGTCACTCTACTGCTGCTGCTGGACACTGCCGCTACGAGGTCACTGATGAATGAAGCCACGGTTAGGAGGCTTTTTCCCCTGCAACCAACTGAGGCAGACTCGGTGGAGCTATTTGGCTATGGACACACAAAGATTGGCATGGTAGGAACCATTACCTTTTTGGTTCACTATGGGTCAAGAATCCTCCCGAAGTTCACATTTCAAGTGTCGCACCACAGTGACAACATCCTGGGGTGTGATTTGTTCCATGAACTGGGTTTTACCATCACAGATGGGAAATGGGAAATGGCATTCACTTATATAGCACTTTTATTCTCATCCCTTGATGACCAAAGCGCTTTACAGATCCTGCTATCCACCCATTCACACACACGTTCACACACTGATGGTGTGAATGGGATCACATGGGATTCTGTTTGACCAACGACACTCCAAGTTCATTACATTCAGATGTGGACGCAGCCACTCCCTGCTTCACACTGCACAACAAACAGGACACTGGAGAACTGGAGCTGATCCTCACGTGGCATGAGCCTCCCCGAGCCGCCGCCGCCGCCTCACTGCAGGAGCTCTGGTCGACTTTCATGCAGGACCCGGAAGAAGATAAGGCCTACTCCACCAGCGACAAGACCGGTCTGCCTCTACATTCTTCCCGGACCACTCATGTCCTCCGTCAGATGACACCCCAGC
This sequence comes from Pholidichthys leucotaenia, assembly GCA_020510985.1. Lineage (NCBI taxonomy): Eukaryota > Metazoa > Chordata > Actinopteri > Cichliformes > Pholidichthyidae > Pholidichthys > Pholidichthys leucotaenia. Next base: position 282,835,422 of record CM035847.1, on the reverse strand, counting down.
AATGGTGCCCTTCTAAGGCAGCAGGACAAAGGAACAGCAGCAGACCGTGAAGCGGAAGCAACCCTTGCTTATGGTGCTCGACTGGGTCTAGATCCGGTGACCCAGCTGCTCGCACAAGCTGCAGTTGTTCCAGTTGATCCTGATGCAAATCACCGCTCAGCTTGGGCCAGCCACCTTCATCCTGACCGATGGGTCATGATGGCATGCTAGCCATCTCAAAAGGAGAACACCACCTCCCACTCTGGATCAAGAGACCACAACCAAACCAACCCAGCCAGTGTGGGATCCAGACTGGAACTTTGCCCATGAGCAGACTGCAACTCCAGCAGGGTGCCCTCCAGAGTCGCCCAAGCTGGCGCATTCAGGGCAGTGCCCAGCACGGGCTCGACAGAGGCCTTGCTGAGCTCAAGAAGAACTGTGTAATGGCTTGGAGTTCATAAATAGCTAGTGTGTGGTCTGTTCAAGTGGCAGGATAACCCACATGACCATGCAGGCACACCGGCAGTCAACCTGGTTGTCCAGTTAGGAATGTTATGGTTGAAATGTGCTTTAAGTGGTTCTCTATACTGGCCTGTTCGGCCCAATCAGGCATATGCGCAATTTTACATTAGCCGATACGCTAACAAGTCTGTTTTGATGCCAGCGTGTTTCTGCTCACTAGCAAAGCGGGTTATTGTTCTGAGCTTCTTAGGTGAGGAGTAAATGTGGTGTATGTGAAACGGCGCGACGCACTCCGCTGCAGTAGCACGTACACACGTGTGGCCTCAGGGTATATTAGGCGTTGCCTTCTTCCCTGGTCTTTCTGCTTTCAGACACATCCTGCACTGTGTACTGTTATGGCTGTTACGTTCAATATCGCTAACCTCAACATGGGGTTGTGTCCGCCCATATTTCCAGACATAACAGGTAATTCAATAAAATACCTTGCACTTGTTTTGATAAAATTATTTAAAAAAACAGATTTTAAAAATGTAAGATTAGCAGATTATAAAACCGTGCACACTTTCAACTGCATGTTCAATTTAAGCTTACTCTAGTGGGGTCATATATTTGTAAATCTGCTCTGAAAGCATGAGTGTCTCTGCCTCACCAGCTATGACCTCACCGCACACATCACTGCTTAAAGCCACGATCACCGGACAGTAGTGGCACACTCAGAATTCCCATGGGAATTTTTAGGTTTTATTGTGCCCCACCAGACTTTCTATGCCAGAGACGCAACTGCATCTAGCAATATTTTATTGATTACTAAAGTAAAAAGAAATTGACTAGTAAACTATGTATGTTTTCCTTTGTCATCTCTCTGACAATATGGACTCATGACTCACAATCATTAGTCTATAACTTCACATACAAATTCCCTCTCCACTGACAGGCAACAGCTTAGGAATGTGATTCTGAGATGAACAAGACAACAGATTATGGTTACACAGGTGTGGTCACACTGTGAAACACTCAACAGTGTTGACATCATGTTTGTAATGGTTATGAAACAAAGAACAACAAAAAAGAAATGTGCAGTTGAATGTGTAGTGTCAACAAGTCTACCCAATTTATTTGACAGCATAACTTCTCATTTAAACAATGTAATAGAATATTTTAGTTAGATAAGAATGTTTTAGTTAAGAATGTGTTAATTAGATAAAAGGGATCACACAAAGTGCTTATTGCTGTATGAAGTCTTTGCACTGCACTGTCCCTCTGGGGCAGAAAGACAGGTCCACGCATCGGACTGTAGTGTGACATTTATTCAACAAAAAGACAAACAAGAATCCAAACAGTGCATGACGAACAAAAATACAAATGAGGAAAACTTATAGGCAAAAACACTCTGGAACCGACATCGCCCTGCGAGTGTTGGTAAGAGGAACAGGGTAGATAATCCAGTTTACATCCATATATGGCCGCAAATACAGAGTGGACAGGCAGTGTTTAACCCCTTGCACTCTGGTCAAGTTCCCTAAAGACGCCAAAAAATAACGTACCCAAAGTAAATCAAAAGCTGTTCTTCAACCCTTTGCAGCATCTTCATGGGGTTGGTCTCATTTAAAAGAAAACACTTTTTTTGGCAAAACAGTCATAATCTCTCTAAGTGCTCCTGCCACTGAGTAACAGTCATCTAAACATACTGAACTTGAAGAAAATTAATTTCACCTGGGTGTTTTTTTGGATACAAATGCTTGCAAATAACACACAGCTTCAGATCCGGGCTGGAAAATGCAACCGAAATGTAGAACCAAGTGTTATCCAGCTGAGGTCAAAATTTTGTAACAATACCACAAAAAATGAATATATTACACAGCTTTGTTCTCAGGTTGTTCCCAGGCGTTTTTGAACTGTGCCAAATTGTGCCAAATGGCACAGTTTGGAAAAACGTCTGTAACTTTTGAGTGATTCAATATAGAAGCTTCATCTTGGGCTCTAATGAAAGGTGACACTCAGGGCTGTGTGTGTGTGTGGGGGGGGGTTGTTTATTCATTCATTCATGAATGAATGAACAAACAAGCCCCCACACGAACCATGTACTGCAGCACAGAGTCCCTGCGGGGACCTCGGGGACCGTAGCGGGCGGGGGGGGGGGAGCGTTCACAGTACGGACGCGGCGCACGAACCGTGTACTGCGGCGCACGAAGTCCGAAGTCCGTGCGCCGCGGTCTACTAAGCACAGTTGTAATTTACCGATCGGTCAAAAGTCATTTTTGTTTACAATTTTCAGGGATAAAGAATAATTTAGCTTATAACACTTACCTGTTCACAACAGCATGTGGATGGTCTATGATGACCATGGAAGAGAATCCTAAACGTCTATTCTGCTGGGACAGCACCGCCTGTGGCTGAACAGGCCGATACGCGAATGACAGTCCCTGTCACACAGGTCGCACTTGTGGGTGGTCTCCGTGCTGCTGGGTCTGTGGCGGTTCTTCCTGCGGGTCCTTTTTTCATCTGCTGCAGCAGTCAGTCTCTCTTCACCCAGCCTTACACAAAACAGCTTTCGAACTTCTGTGCTTCAATTGGCTGGCTGTATTCACAGCTGTTGGTAGGCGGGTCCTTCTTGCTAGGTTTTCAGTCATTGGTTCTTCAAGGTTTCAGAAACCCAATTCAAGGCTCTTATTAGTCGAATGAGAGGTCAATCACATCTAAACCAATCAAAGCACTCCTTTGGCTTTCTGTTCGCGGCTGTGTCTGTAGTGGAAGAACAGAAATGCAGCTTTTTTTTTCAGTGCGCTCTAGGACGCAGCGCCCTCGTGCGCTCTAGGATGCAGAGACGTGCCGGCCTGCGGTACACCAGAGTGCAACAGGTTAAATACATGGAACATAATGAACAGCAAAATCAAAATCAACAAAATCAAACAACTCATTGTTACTTTTTGGCAATTTATTAGTATATTTTTTGCAACAGCAGATAAGTCCACAAGCCTTTTTTTTTTTCAAAAAACAGATAAGTCCCGAAAGCCACGTTATTTTGTCTGGAACATACTTGAATATCTATAAGCCTCAATGTAGTATGATTGACACACTGATTTAGGCATATCCACTCAGTAAAATGGTATAATATAGCTATAATAAAGCTATAATTCAAGATTCAAAGATTTTATTGTCAATACTACTATATGTACAGGACATACAGGAGAATTGAAATTGCATTTCTCTCTCTCTTCATTGGTGTGTACAGTTTAAAAAGAAAAAAAAAATCCAGAAAATCACATTGTCTGATTTTTAAAGAATTTATTTGCAAATTATGGTGGAAAATAAGTATTTGGTCAGTATTTTCCTCCTTCCCCTGCACAGCTCGGGGAGTTGGGCCAACAACACATGTTGACGTTATATCTCCAGGGGGTAAGTAACAGCATTTTCTTTCACAGTTCCCAACACTGAAGGTTCCGACTTTTTCTGCTACGGTAATTAAACACGGGGTCGAGCATTTTCATAACAACAAAAGGTCTGCTGGTGTTTGTGCGCCCTTGGCGCCTGGACGCAGTTAAGCTGGCCAGCACGCGTGAGAAGTTTACTAACTTAGAGCAACTAGGCATCATTAGGCACTCCAACAGTCAGTGGGCATCCCCGTTACACGTGGTGATCAAAGGCAATGGGTCGTGGGGGCCGTGTGGTGATTTCGGAACAACACCACAGAACACAATCGGTACCCCATCTCGCACATCCAGGATATTTCCATGCATCTGGCCGGGACGCATGTTTTTTTGAAAGTGGATCTGGTCTGCGGTTACCACCAGGCCCCGGTGCACACGGAGGACGTGCCCAAAACAGCAGTTATAACTCCTTTTGGCCTTTTTGAGTTTTTACGCATGCCGTTCGAATGATGGACACGGTGGTCTGTGACCTGCCTTTCGTTTTTGTCTACTTTGATGACATTTTGGTGGCTAGCACGTCCGAGGAGGAGCACCTCGCCCATCTCAAACTAGTTTGCCAGAGGTTGGAAGTACACAGTCTTATCGTTAACCCAGTGAAGTGCCAGTTCAGTGTGCCAGTGATTGATTTTTTGGGTCACTGCATTTCGCTGGAGTGCGCGATTCAGCTACCTGATAAGATGCACGCCGTGGTGGATTTTCCACATCTGCAGACCGTGAGGGCCCTACAGGAATTTTTCAGCATGGCCAACTTTTACAACTGTTTCCTACCCCGAGCAGCCCAGCTGCTGCAACTGTTGTACACTGCGCTCAAAAAAAAAAAAGAAGCCCACGGAAAACATCGACTGGACCCCCAAGCGAGTCCAGGCTTTCGCAAATGCCACAACAGTGCTCGCTAACACCGCTTTGTTGGCCCACCCAGCCCCATCAGCATGGATAGCACTCACCACCGATGTGCCTGACGTTGCCATAGGGGCAGTGGTGGAGCAGTACATCTCCGGTTCGTGGCAGCCGTTCGCCTTTTTCAGCCGTACTTTGCACGATAGCGAACGCAAATGCAGTATGTTTGACAGAGAGCTGTTGGCCCTCCTCCACCTGGCAATGCACCACTTCCAGTTTTGCCTGGAAGGGTGCGAGTTCACCATGTTCATTGATCATAAACTGCTAACGTATGCAATGTCCAAAGTCTTGGAACAGTCGTTGGTTGGCTGAACTGTTGGGGGCGAAATTTGTCTGGCCTCGCTTACACAGGGATATGAAAGAGTAGGCTGTAGCGTGCAGCGTGTGCCAGCGGGCCAAAGTGCACAAGCACACCCCCTAGAGCTGTTCCAAATTCTGACCAGGAGGTTCGACCACATCCACGTGGATTTGGTGGGCCCCTCCCACTGTTGCAAGGTTACATGCACCTTTTGACAATCATGGACCGCACCACGCGTTGACCTGAAGTGGTCCCGCTGGCTTCAACCACGTCCGCGGAAGTGGCTCACGCTTTTTTGTTGGCTTGGTTTGGATCCCCATCAGACATCACTTCTGACAGGGGTCCGCAATTGGTTTCGGAACTCTGGTCAGCGATTGCCCAGAGCCTGGAGGTCAAAATCCACCACACCACCGCGTACAACCCCCAGGTTAACAGGTTATGTGAACATTTTCATAGGTCGCTTAAAGCAGCACTCAGAGCTTCACTCACGGATGCAAATTGGGTCGACTACCTGCCCTGGGTCCTGTTAGGGTTGCGCTCCACGCCTAAGGAGGTTCTAGCAGCCTCCCCGGCAGAACTCGTTTTTTCTCAGCCGCTGTGGATCTCACGCAATTTTTTTACAGTACAGAGGCTGCTAATGTGCTGGGCCTGGCCCACCACTGATTTCCCCACACCTTCCTCCCAAAGAGCTTACAGAGCGCCAAGTTCATTTTTGTCAGGTACAATGCACACAGAACCCCGCTGCGCCCACCGTACGACAGACAGTTCAGAGTGCTGGAAACTGGGGCAAAGAATTTTGTGTTAGTCTTGGGGGGGTGTAAGGAGACCATCTGCATAGACAGGCTGAAGCCCGCTTATGTGTTGGCAGACGAACAGGTGGTGTTGGCCCAAACTCCCCAACGCGGACGCCCACCTACGGTGGTTCTGCAAGTTGGTGTTCCCCCAGTAGTGAACTGCGCTAGTGAAGCTAACCTGTCCCCCCTCCCCTTCCCCTCCACAGACCAGCGTGCCCCCCCGCACACCTCGCCGGGAGGGCGCTTCGACCGGACCGGCGACTCCCTGCTACAGCTGCTATGGGCGCCAGCTCAAGCCCAAGGGACCGGGGGGTTAGTCCTCTTTCTGGGTGTTCAGGTGGTGGGGGTGGGGTGGCACTGAGTGGGGGGTTCACCACCCACAGTCGGAAGTCGGGGGGGTGGGGGGTGGAATAGAGGACTGAAGAAGGAAGGGGCACCAGGAGGTCTCAGATGCAACAGAAAGGACTGGCCGCACCCCGGGGAGTCAGGAGACACCGGAGTTTGCTAGAGTGGGAGAGGGAGTGAAAAGCAGGGTTTTGTGTCCTGTAATGTTAATATGCCAGACAGGCTTTGTGCACTGTGTATATTGTCTTTGGCTCTCTGGGTCTCATTGGGAAAGAATAAAGTGGTATAAAAGGAGGCACCCAGAGAACCCAGGAGAAGTTTTTTGTGTTTTATATTGGGAGATGAATAAAGTTTGCATGTCGTTCAGCTCGTTGTCTCATCTGCTTTCATCTTCCACAACACATTAAATTATTTCTTTACAGGATTACCGGTACATAAAATTGTTCTCATCAACAGTTAAATACAATTTCTCAGTCTCTTATCATGCGCATATGCCCACTTCAAACATGAAAAAAAAAAAAAAAACAGATGGTCCATAGCAATGTCCCCACAACTCTTCACCGGAAAAAAAATTTAACATGAGTCCAGATGTTCCACCAAAAATAACTGGAAGTTAAAGTCTTTAAAATAATGCAAAAGGACTCTGAGCTCAGGAAAAATTGCAGTTTGCAGAGGAAAAGAAAAAAGGCTCAATCTCACCAGCATGCAGCCCAGTCACCCCTGGGTTGTTTTGACAGCTCAGCTCAACATAAATAAATGCAGCAATACTGTGAAACTTTGACAGCTATAGTGCCACAAACAACAAATGAAGTTTTCTAGATTATGTAGCAGAGTCAATAAAAGCATTCCTACTTGGCTTGGCACGTGGCTCGACTCTCTTGGTGACACAGGTAGAGTGTTGGATGCCGGAGGTTGTGGGTTTGAATCCCTGGTTAGATGTCACCACTTGGGCTTAACCACCTATCCCTTTGGCTACAATCATACTTTATTATTTATGAAAATTAGGCCTATTTTTTATGTATTTATAATTTTATTCCTGTTTCACTGACCCCAGGCCACACAGCTACTGTGAGTAGTGAAAGCTACAGTGTGTGTGTGTGTGTGTGTGGGGGGGGGGGGGTCAGTCCTCCTCTGGTAGCTCTGTGTGTTAACTTTCTTTTCTCTGTTCTATTTTGCTGAGCACCAAGCTGGAAGGTGGAAAGTACCATTTTTATATGGTCTTTGGTATGACCCAGCTGGAATCTGAACGATGCTCTACCAACTAGGCCACCACTCCGGTGTACACTAACTGTGACTAAAATAGTCAGAAAAACATGATGGAAATTGTTTATCATAATTCTGGTTTTACTTGCCCTATCAATACAACTTAAAAACTGTGAAAGAGTTTCGAATCTGTATTAGGCCAAGGACCACCTCTGGTAAAAATTTCATCCAAATCCATCTAGTAGTTTTGGAGGATTCTTGCTAACACACTGTGAGAGGATAAGAGCCTTGGCGAAGGTATGCGTTCTCGGATCATCACCAAAACATTATGGGTTCCTCTCTAGGCCAAGGACCACTAGAGGTGGTCCTTGGCCACCAAAATTTAACGGGTTCATCCTTGGCCCAAGGGCTACCTCTGGAGAAATTTTCACCAAAATCCATCCAGTAGGTTTTGCGTAATCCTGGGGGGTATAAGATGGCCTGGGGGGAATGAATTGGCCTCGGCCAATTCATACCCCAGAGTATGAATTAGCCTAGGCCATAATATACCCGGGGTATAATCTAGCCTAGGTTGCTTTAATCCCGGGTATAGTCTGGACTGAGGTATACTGTCCCTGGGGATATGCCTGTTGCACCGTCTCCATAAACACATGAACCAGTCTTCTCTGCAGAGGTTTGCCAGAAGTTATACTGTGTAAAAGTAGTGCTACCTTATGATATTAGTTATTCAATTATAAATTAGAGTAGCCCCCACCCCACCCCCCAAGAAGTGTATATAATGTTTTCTTCATGGATTTTAGATATATTTTACAACAAAAAAGTTGGAAATTTACAACAAAAAACACCTCACAAATTTACGTGAAAAGTTACAAATTTACAGGAAGTAAGATGCAAATTTACAAGAAAAAAAAGCTGAAATTTCTTTTAGAAAAAGCTGCAAATTTGTGAGAAAATGTTTCAAATTTATAAGAAAAAAGTTGCAAATCTACAACAAAAAATTTGGCCATTTGCACATTTTTTGGGGCCCATGTTTTTTTTTTTTTTATAATTTCTTTTAAAATGCTGGCCCCCTTCTCCTACAAAAGAATAAAACTGCATCCTTGTCAACATGAACAGGAAAAGAAAACAAGTGGGGAAAAAAAAGTTGCAAATGTACAAAAAAAAAATCACAAATTTATAAAAAATTTGCAAATTTATGAGAAAAAAAGTTGCAAATTTTTAACAAAAAAACATAAATTTACAACAAAAAATTGCAAATTTACAACAAAATACTCACAAATTTAAGAGTAAAAAAAAGTTGTAAATTTACAGGAAACATTTGCACATTTACAAGAAAAATTCGCAAATTTATGACAAAAAGGTTGTAAACTTACAAGAAAAAAGTTGCAAATTTCTGAAAAAATTCAGTAAATTTATAAGGAAAATACTGCAAGTTTATGAGAAAAAAGTAGAAATGCTTAGAGAAAAACATTTATTTATATAACAATGGTGCTTCAGATACATTTTATTAATTTCTCTAACATGATATAAAAGGTTTATGATGATACTGAGGAAATAATTCTTTCTTATTTCCAGGGTGGGGGGGGGGGGCACATGTCCTCCCATTCCCCCTTGATTTACACCTGTGTGCACAGACCCAGCCCTCAGACCCAGCCCTCTGTGCCCAAAACAGCCCGAAAGCTGAAAATGTCAACATTTCATACCAAACATCCTCTAAAACCAGAAACAATTCAGTTGTTGGAATCCTGTGTGTAACTTCATGACTGGGCTTGTGCGTACTTTTGGTTTACAATAAAATAATGAGTGTGTTGTCATTATAGGTATTTAGATCTAAAGACTATTTGTCTCATGGTTGTAGGGATGCTATTACAGTTGGTGTTAAAAATCCTCCTCATCCTTGTTCAGTATGACTGGCTCTTGGTGTTCCTTTTAGGGCTTATCACTGCGGCTCGTGTGTCTCCATCTCAGCCTATCCCTTGCATCCGTTTCTCTCACACCAACCCTCTCCATGTCGTCCCTCACTGTAATAATAGTTGTTCAGATTTGAAGGTGGTGTTTCTCTTAATAAATTCTCTATGACAACATAAATGAAGATATACAGGCCACATGATTACAGCATTAATTCTTTATTGTGACTGCCACTTGAATTACTTAAGGAAAAAGCATGTTTATTTTTTCCTGTTAAGACAACTTTCTTGTGCTGAAACCAAAACACACTTCCAGTTACTAAAAATGTCTGGAGTAGCTGTCAGGGCTGTAAAGCTGGCTGAGCAGGTTCAGTTGGTTAAACAACATCCTAGATGTGTTTGAATGCTGATTGTTAGTAACTGTGTTGTGATCAATCACCGTTAGTGACCTTTTTAAACAATGATAGCACTCATTCTGTATGAACACTGCTTCCTTAATCCTTGTCACTGTTTTGTGGCATTCATTTCAAGTTGCTGTCATTGAAAATGTGGCAATAAAATAAACGACTATTTAGAAAAAACAGTCTCAAAAAAGAAAATTGTTTAGGTAAATATTTCATTACAAATCACTGAGTTCAATAAACAAGAGCTGTCTACTTGTATGCATTCAAACCAAGTACAACTGTAGAATAGTTTCTACAGTAAATTCACAATATGCCAGCAGTGTTGCTCACATTTCCTCAATGGTCATTTACATCAAATTAACACAGCTCAGATTCGCCACCAGACATTCAGAGAATAATTTGGTTGATACAAGCCTAACATAAATTTCCATCAGTCCATGATTACTCCTGTGGAGACAGTGTTGTAATTCTGAAGACATCTTTGGACTGCCACCTAGTTCTGAATAATTCAGAATATCGGTTCTCAGTGTCACTTTAAATAAACCAAAGTGAGATACAGCTTGAAGTGTTACCAGCTACTTTCAGTGAAGTAGGGTTACTTAAGAAAATCATAAATGATGTACAGTCTTCCTCAGAAGATTGACGCTCTCAGACATAGGCTTTGCTGGTGGCTGTGGACCTGGCACGGGCGTAATTGACTGGATATTCTGGACCATCTTTGGGTGGACAGCTGCTGCAAAGGAGGGCACCACCCAGGAGGAGAAGCGCAGCTGTGCCCCAACCGATGTAGAGCGCAGCCCCCAGCTCTCTCCTCTGAGCATTGACAATGACTGGGTTGAAGAAATCTCTGATGATGGTGTTGGCAGACCAGGAAACAGGGATGAGGACAAGAACTCCTGCGCAGATGAACATCACTCCAGCAGCAATGGCCACTCTGGACTTGGTACGCGCACGACTTACGAAGTTGGTGCAGTTTCCCCCAGCGATGCCCAAGATGAGTCCCAAAACGCCGATGATGATGGCAATGACCACAAGAGCTCTGGCAGCCTGAAGGTCCTGAGGTAGAATAAGCAGGGAATCGTAGATCTTGCACTGCATCTGGCCTGTGCTCTGCACCACACAGTTCATCCATAAGCCTTCCCAGATGATCTGTGCCGTCACAATATTGGCTCCAATAAATGCAGTGACCTTCCACTGAGGCATTGCACATACAATTATAGCCCCGGCAAATCCAATCCCAGCCAGGACTAAACCCAGCATCTGCCGTCCCGTCGACACCATGATGAGTTTTCGCTGTAGCTGAATGAAGCAGAGGAGGTTGTAGTTCTAACCGGCAGGTCAGCTTTGGGAGTAATGCTGAATGAAGTCTATGACACGTTATAAGGACGCTTCTCTTTAAGGAGGGGCCGGAACATCCTTCCTTCTCTGACCTGAAACCAGTGAGTACCGGCCTGATCAGATTTTTCACATTGTCTCTAGGATCAGTTTTGACATCTTAAAAAAACAAAACAAAAACTTTATGTAAATGAGGCCCCATATTCATCATTCAATGTGCCACTTATTGCCAGCTGTTAACTGGTCGGGTGACTAACCCGTCCGGTTCTTATCGCTAGTTTCAGGGATAACAACAGTAATGTGAGTGGAAGTTTCAGTGTGTGTCATAGCAGTCCAATCAGTAACTTCCTCTTAAATATTTGTTCCTTGTGGTAATTGACTCAAAAGTCCCAAATTTTCCACTGGTTGAGGATGATTCAATGTTGTACAACATTTTCCTTTGATTGTCTTTGGGCTTTAAGGATTGCTTTCACTAGTTTGATGAAATGAGTATTTGAATAAATAATGGCAAAAAGGCAATGCTTTTAAAACTCTGGTTTTATATTAGGGATAAACTCTGCCCTCAGCCAAAGACTTGCAGTTGTTTAATAAAAGACTTTCTATGGTTTAAACTAATAAAACTGATCGCTCCAATTCCTTCTACAATCATAGCACTGAAAAAATAATTTTGGATATTTCTTTTTCTCTCCTAAACTATTCTAGGGATCTGCAAATGCTCAGAGTGCTTTATGGTGAAATATAAAGTATATTTTAAGAGCTGTGCATAAACTTGAAATTATTAAAGATTTATAAAATGTGATTTTAAATTTACAGAACCATACAAAGCTGTCAGTTAATTCATTTTTGCTCATTTTTTATAATAATAATAATTCAACAAACAAATGAGTGAAGAACATGCTTTTTATTGAAAGTAGTTCAAAAAATCTCAAGAAAACAAACACAAGATAGTCTTTCACTGTTTACAAGATCTGCTCTGTATGATATGGTAATAAATATATTGACAGCAACTTCCCCAGGAAAATCATTGCAGCTTTCAGTGCACACATCTTTGACTGAACATTACTTGCATTTTAACAAATTGACAAAGATTTCCATTTCAGGGCTCAAAATTTTTCACAAATCAGGAAGTTAAAATACAGATTCGCAATGATCAAATGCCACATTGATTGAGGGAAATAATTTTACATCACAGCAATGTAAAATCAAACACACCATTCTTTAAAAAAACATTTCTGTTTTGGTTTGATTCCAAAAGTCCTGAAGTCATCATGACTGAGTTTTTAATCTCGCTGTTTCATCCCTCCCCTCAGTTTTAAATGTAGTTTCTAGCGGGGTATGAGGCTGGTCTGGCTGGTGTATATGTCCCTGAGGGTGTGTACGGTCGTGATGGAGGTGCATATGTGGCCGGTCCGTATGTGTACGGTGCATACACTGCTGGTTGGTAACCCCGGTATCCGTACAGTTGTTTCTGAGGAGGACATGAAGTCATGAGGATAATCCCGCCAATCAGAAGAATTACAGTAGAGCCCCATCCAATGTAGATCGCGGCTCCAAGCTCCCTCCTCTGTGTCTCCACTGTCGTGGGGTTCTGAAAGTCTGAGATGGTGAATACTGCAGACCAGGTGACGGGAATCACGACCAGAATGGCACAAACAATGACGAGACAGCCGGCTGTGATCACCACCTTGGCCATGGAAGCGTCGCTGTTGAGGCAGCTGGTGCACTTTGCTCCAATAAATGAGATAATGAAGCCGATGAAGCCAAAGACGAGAGAGATGATGACCAGCGCTCTGGCGGCCTGCAAGTCTGGGGAGAGACTCAAGACGGAGTCATTGAGTGTACACTGCATCTGCCCCGTACTCTGCATCACACATCGCATCCACAGGCCATCCCAGACTATCTGGCCTGTTACGATGTTGGCTCCAATGAAAGAAGTCACTCTCCACATAGGAATCCCACAGGTCACTGCCACCCCAATGAAGCCAATGAAGCTTATGACCTGACCGGCCGTTTCTTTGCCGATCCTCCCCATGGCGAAGAGGCTTTGGCTGGCTCAAGAGAGAGAGTTTTTTTCTCCTTGTAGGATTGGTTCCCTTTCAGAGTGACACAGCTGTCTTCCCCGCTGCTTGTCAGATAATGTGAAGGAGGAGCACAGTTTTGTTGTCTGGTGAGTTCCTCTGGCCGAGCAGGATTCCTCTTAGAGCAGCAGGAGTGGCACTGTTTTTTAAAAGAGCAGCCTGCTATTGTTCTGAAAAGTATGGTTTCATATGCAGTTTTTATGTGCAATAACTACTGAGTGAAAAAAAATACTGATTTGTCATGAAATCAGTTAAGACAGGAAAAGGAATTATATTGTGCTCAACCTTCTTGAACCTAGACCATCGATAAACAAGCTCATTGTAATAATTGTGTTTGTTGGTGTTTCGGTAATCAAATTGCTGTTTGCCAGGCTGTCATTGTGAATAAGAAGTTGTTCTTAATGACTTGCCTTTGTAAATAAGGGTGAGCATAAATTAAAAAATAAATGCCAAAGTGGCCCGGTGTTTGGATGTGTGTGTGAAAGGTGAATGGACTGGCACTGTGCTGACGCCCTTGAATTTCCTTCTGGGATTAAAAACACACCAAAAACTAAAACCAAAGTAGGGCTGGGTGATATACCAAATATACTCCATGTACCAATACATCTGGCTGCAAGAGATACATAAAATGCCTATATTGCACATATTGCACATATTATTATTATTTTTAGGGACTCCAGGAAGAGTAGCCAATGTTTTTCATCAGCTAATGAGGATCCCATTAATAAACCAAATCAAATCAAGTATATTTTGTCACGTTAATGCCAGCCAGGACTTCACTCCATACAGCATCTCTCTCCTGCCAACTGGTGCTGAGGCGTCGTCTCCTCAGCAGCAGCTCAGTGCCGCTGCCCCACATGCAGCTGCCCACAGAGAATGTCTGCTGTGAGCAGAGACAAAAAGCAGAATAACAGAATAAAAGTAGGTCAGTCTTAAGCAAATGTAGTGGGGGGAGCCAGATAAGACAAACATTTCCAGTCTTAACTCTGCAGGTATTAAAATTAAACTCTTTTCGCAAGCAAATGTTCAAAATAAGAGTGAGTGGCTGGCCATATGAAGAATTGAAACATAGACACATAAAAAACAAAAATAAGCAACAAATTTTACTTCTGTAATTGTAAGTAATTGTGGTATTCTTTGCCAGGAAATCCATCATGAATACTCTATGCTTGTCCCAAAAGACCGCGAGCATGATCTTGCCCACCAAGGGTTGGACATGCGTTTTCTTTGGAGGTGGTGAGCCATGATGCTTCCACTGCTTCAACTGGGCTTTAGTCTCTGGATCATAGTGATGGACCCATGTGTCATCCTGCATGATCAATCTGTTAAAGAAGTCCTCCTGGTTTTCTTGGTACATGGCCAAAAGGCCCTGGGAGCATGTGACTTAATCCTGCTTCTGTAAAGATGTGAGCAACCAAGGAATTCTTCATGCAGACAGTTTCCACATGTGCAAATAGGGCTGTGCGATATGAACAAAATTTCATATCACGATCTAAGTAATCTCCTTCTTATTATTATTATTAGCGCTGACAAAAAGACAGGAGGTGGAACTGGAGGTGGCAGAGTTGAAGATGCCAAGATTTTCACTGGGAGTGACTAGGAGGGACAAGATTAGAAATGAGTATATCAGAGGGACAGCTCAGGTTGAGCAGTTTGGAGACAAAGTAAGAGAGGCAAGGCTGAGATGCTTTGGACATGTGCAGAGGAGGGATAGTGGATATATTGGACAAAGGATGTTGAAGATGGACCTGCCAGGCAGGAGGAAAAGAGAAAGACCACAGAGAAGATTCATGGATGTAGTGAAGGAAGACATGGAGAGGGTTGGTGCTACAGAGGAAGATGCAAGGGATAGGGTGAGATGGAGGCAGATGATCCACTGTGGTGACCCCTAAAGAGAGCAGCCGAAAGAAGAAGAAGAAGAAGAAGAAGAAGATATAAGTAATCTTATTTGACATATATATATATATTATATATATATATATATATATATATATGTGTGTGTGTGTGTGTGTGTGTATATGTGTGTGTGTGTGTGTGTGTGTGTGTGCGTGTGTGTGTGTGTATATTAGGGGTGTAACGGTTTTTATATTTGAATTCAAATATTTTGGTACGGAACCTTCGTTTCGGTGCAGAGGCATACCGAGTTTCCATACGGACCATGTTGAGTGATGGACATGAAGTGTAAACTGCCTCACGCTGGGCTTTTAAACAAGCAGTGAAGACGGGCCAAGGTAAGTGAATAAGACGAAAACAGCACTGGCTATGCTTTTGGCAGTATGTTTACCTTGTTAACTCATTTGAATTGGCACGGAAACAGGTAAGAGGTGCTGCGGCAGCTGCCTATGCCACAAATGGAGCTTCTCCAGGGCTTTTCAGATCGAGCCAAAGCAACAACAAATGCCATTGGTGTTTTTATAGCAGCAAATCTAAGGCCATATTCAGTTGTTAAGAACACCTGGTTTAAACACATGCTGAAGGTAAGGTGACCAGGTCCCAATCAGTCAAATGTGGGACAAAAATCGTGTTTGAGTGGGACAATGTGGGACACGTTAGCAGCCCTCAAGGTGGTATCAAATTTTGATTTACCTGGATTTTTTTTAAAAAATGCATAGGTTATGCAAATGTTATCTTTATTAACTCCCATCAATAGAGTAAATGCACTCATGGATTAATTTTTTTTCATTCAAGGATGTTCCAAGTAAGTATCTCTTCTATTTAACAGTAAATGACTGAACTGTGAACAAGATTCCCTTTCTACTACAACTCTGCATAAAGTTTCATTCAAAACAAGACAGGGTTATGCAGTCCAAACTAATTAGTGTTTCTGCACAAACAAAGAACATCAATAAAACAGGCTAAAAGCTCAAAATGAGTCTGGTTTTAAAGGAATGCTATACAGTGTGGTAAATGCAGGTTAGCTCAGCAGCTGCTACCTTATCTGCCCGGGAATCATCTTTAGGTTTCAGCAGGAACGTATCCATAGACTGGCATGCCTCCCTCTGTGCAGCTCTTTTTCTGTGAGCATCACATGTCCTGTGTCGCTTCACTACTCGCCACCATGAGTGACTGAAAAATTAGTCTGGCCCTCCACTGGCTTCACCCAGCTGTAGATAGTTTCCCATTCCTGGTTGGAGCTGCACTTTCTCTTTTTGATGTTGTTTCCATATTAGAGCGACATTAGCATAGCTGGGCAGCGCGGTGGCGGAGTGATTAGCACTGTGGCAGCACAGCAACTCACCCTTAGCTGGGGGATCCTGGGTTCGATCCCAGCCCCCGACCAACAGTGATCTGTGTGGAGTTTGCATGTTCTTCCCATGTCTGCGTGGGTTTACTCTGGGATTTCTCCGGTTTCCTCCCACATGCCAAAAACATGCAAGTTAGGTTAATTGGCATCAAAATGGGGATTCTAAATTGTCCTTAGGTTTGACTGTGAGAGTGAATGGTTGTCTGTGTTGGCCCTGTGATGGACTGGCGATCTGTCCAGGGTGTACCCTGCCTCTCGCCCAAAGATGCTGGGATAGGCTCCAGCACCCCCGCGACCCGAAAAGGATTAAGCGGAAGAAGATGGATGGATTAGCGTAGCTCCAGTTATTGCACTCCCTCCAAACTTTCGTTGTGGGGGGCAGATTGATACGGAGTGAGGTGCGGCACAATTTGACTGACATCAGTCACAGTCCCTGAAATGACAGCCTGCCCTACTTTCCTCATAGCTACTGTATTTACATCTTGTATGTAAAATGTCCACACAGCCTTTGAAAATTTGAGGCTGCGGGACAATGTCTCAATTTGTGGGACGACTGAAAACAGGTCAAAATGCTGTGCAGTCCCGTGCAAAGAGGGACACCTGGTAACCCTAGCTGAAGGTAACTGAGCCCCGGTATGAAGGTCCTTGTTGTGCCCACTTCAGCCAGAAAATAATACCATCCTTTTAAGAAAAAGCTAAATCTGTTAATGCTGCCCTCGAGGCCAGTGTTTTTCAGGGGTGCCCTGGTATGTTCAGATTTTTGTGGAACATGATTTATTAATTTAACTTCTTAACTGTCCAAAAAAATTGCAAATAATGTGCTGTTGTTGTGCATAGCTGCCTTCAGAACCTATACACAGCAATGACAAATTATTGACCAGTTAACAAGTGAAATTAGATAATTAATTTCCCACAGAAATTTGAACATACCAGATCACCCTGGTAAAAAAAACACTGCTTCAGGCAATAAGAAACTTTAATTTCCTAAAAACAAAAGAATAATTCTGACAATTCAAACTTCTATTGTTGCACTTGTCTGATCATTTGCTAAAAAGAGAATTTTATTTGTTTTATTGTATACATTTTATTTATTGGAGAATTTACTGCTGGCAGTTTGCAGGGTTTTTTCTTTTTGTCAAAGCTGTTCCCTCTTATACAAAAGATAAGCAGTTTTATGTTTTGCATTTTGTTTCCTTACTGTACAGAAAATGAACCGAACTGTGACCTTAAAATCAAGGTATGTACCAAACCATGATTTTAGCGTACCGTTACACTCCTTATATATATATATATATATATATATATATATATATATATATATATATATATATATATATATATATACACTACCGTTCAAAAGTTTGGGGTTACTTAGAAATTTCTGTGTTTTTGAAAGAAAAACACTGTTTTTTTCAAAGAAGATAACTTTAAACTAATCAGAAATACACTCTATACATTGCTAATGTGGTAAATGACTATTCTAGCTACAAATGTCTGGTTTTTGGTGCAATATCTACATAGGTATATAGAGGCCCATTTCCAGCAACTATCACTCCAGTGTTCTAATGGTACAATGTGTTTGCTCATTGCGTCAAAAGGCTAATCGATGATTAGAAAACCCTTGTGCAATCATGTTAGCACAGCTGAAAACAGTTTAGCTGGTTAGAGAAGCTATAAAACTGACCTTCCTTTGAGCAGGTTGAGTATCTGGAGCATCACATTTGTGGGGTCGATTAAACTCTCAAAATGGCCAGAAAAAGAGAACTTTCATGTGAAACTCGACAGTCTATTCTTGTTTTTAGAAATGAAAGCTATTCCATGCGAGAAATTGCCAAGAAACTGAAGATTTCCTACAACGGTGTGTACTACTCCCTTCAGAGAACAGCACAAACAGTCTCTAACCAGAGTAGAAAGAGAAGTGGGAGGCCCCGCTGCACAACTGAGCAAGAAGATAAGTACATTAGCGTCTCTAGTTTGAGAAATAGACGCCTCACAGGTCCTCAACTGGCAGCTTCATTAAATAGTACCCGCAAAATGCCAGTGTCAACATCTACAGTGAAGAGGCGACTCCAGGATGCTGGCCTTCAGGGCAGAGTGGCAAAGAAAAAGCCATATCTGAGACTGGCCAATAAAAGAAAAAGATTAATATGGGCAAAAGAACACAGACATTGGACAGAGGAAGATTGGAAAAAAGTGTTATGGACAGACGAATCGAAGTTTGAGGTGTTCGGATCACACAGAAGAACATTTGTGAAACGCAGAACAACTGAAAAGATGCTGGAAGAGTGCCTGACGCCATCTGTCAAGCAAGGTGGGGGTAACGTGATGGTCTGGGGTTGCTTTGGTGCTGGTAAGGTGGGAGATTTGTTCAGGGTAAAAGGGATTTTGAATAAGGAAGGCTATCACTCCATTTTGCAACGCCATGCCATACCCTGTGGACAGTGCTTGATTGGAGCCAATTTCATCCTGCAGCAGGACAATGACCCAAAGCACACCTCCAAATTGTGCAAGAACTATTTAGAGAAGAAGCAGGCAGCTGGTATTCTATCTGTAATGGAGTGGCCAGCGCAGTCACCAGATCTAAACCCCATTGAGCTGTTGTGGGAGCAGCTTGACTGTATGGTACGCAAGAAGTGCCCATCCAGCCAATCCAACTTGTGGGAGGGGCTTCTAGAAGCGTGGGGTGAAATTTTTCCAGATTACAGTACCTCAACAAATTAACAGCTAGAATGCCAAAGGTCTGCATTGCTGTAATTGCTGCAAATGGAGGATTCTTTGACGAAAGCAAAGTTTGAAGGAAAAAATTATTATTTCAAATACAAATCATTATTTCTAACCTTGTCAATATCTTGACTATATTTTCTATTCATTTTACAACTCATGGTGGTAAATAAAAGTGTGACTTTTCATGGAAAACACAAAATTGTCTGGGTGACCCCAAACTTTTGAACGGTAGTGTATGTATATATATATATATATATATACTGTATATATATATATATACACTACCGTTCAAAAGTTTGGGGTCACTTAGAAATTTCCTTATTTTTGAAAGAAAAGCACTGTTTTTTTCAATGAAGCAAACTTTAAACTAATCAGAAATACACTCTAATATCTAATATACATTGCTAATGTGGTAAATGACTATTCTAGCTGCAAATGTCTGGTTTTTGGTGCAATATCTACATAGGTATATAGAGGCCCATTTCCAGCAACTATCACTCCAGTGTTCTAATGGTACAATGCGTTTGCTCATTGCGTCAGAAGGCTAATGGATGATTAGAAAACCCTTGTGCAATCATGTTAGCACAGCTGAAAACAGTTTAGCTGGTTAGAGAAGCTATAAAACTGACCTTCCTTTGAGCAGGTTGAGTATCTGGAAAAAATTATTATTTCAAATACAAATCATTATTTCTAACCTTGTCAATGTCTTGACTATATTTTCTATTCATTTTACAACTCATGGTGGTAAATAAGTGTGACTTTTCATGGAAAACACAAAATAATTGTCTGGGTGACCCCAAACTTTTGAACGGTAGTGTATATATATATATAGTGGTGTGAAAAAGTGTTTCCCCCTTCTTGATTTCTCATTTTTTTGGACATTTGTCACACTTAAATGTTGCAGATCATCAAACAAATTTAAATATTAGACAAAGATAACACAAGTAAACATAAATTGCAGTTTTTAAATGAATGTGTTTATTATGAAGGGTAAAAAAAAAATCCAAACCTACATGGCCCTGTGCGAAAAAGTGATCCGCCCCCCCCCCCAAAAAAAACATAAATTAACTGTGGTTTATCACATCTTTGGGAAGCTGAGTTCAATCTCTCTAGCCACACCCAGGCCTGATTGCTGCCACACCTGTTCTCAATCAAGAAATCACTTAAATAGGACCTGCCTGACAAAGTGAAGTAGACCAAAAGATCCTCAAATGCTAGACATCATGCTGCAATCCAAAGAAATTTAGGAACAAATGAGAAAAAGTAATGGCGATCTATCAGTCTGGAAAAGGTTATAAAACCATTTCTAAAGCTTTGGGACTTCAGCAAACCACAGTGAGAGCCATTATCCACAAATGGGGAAAACATGGAACAGTGGTGAACCTTCCCAGGAGTGGCTGGCTGACCAAAATTAATTAATTAATTAAATCACCCTTTATTGTCATTCAACCATACAACCAATCATGTACAGTAGAACGAGATTGTGTTTTTCCTATCTACAGTGATAATCACACACACCCCATATGTAGAATCAGAGGGCCGCTGCCATGCAAGGCGCCGCCACAGATTTCCCTCCTCCATTCCATTATTGCTGAGCACCAAGCTGGACGGCAGGAGGTTCCGCTTTTATATGGTCTTTGGCATGACCCGGCCAGGATTTGAACCCCTGCCTCCCGTATGTGGGGCGGATGCTCTACCGACTGAGCCACCACTCCGGTGGCTTACCCCAAGAGCGCAGTGACAACTCATCCAAGAGGTCACAAAAGACCCTACAACAACATCCAAAGAACTGCAGGCCTCACTTGCCTCAGTTAAGGTCAGTGTTCATGACTCCACCATAAGAAAGAGACTGGGCAAAAATGGCCTGCATGGAAGAGTTCCAAGATTAAAGCCAATGCTGAGCAAAAAGAACATAAAGGCTTGTCTCAAGTTTTGCCAGAAAACATCTTGATGATCCCCAAGACTTTTAGTAGTTTTACTCTGTGGACTGACGAGACAAAAGTTGAACTTTTTTGAAGGTGTGTCCCATTACATCTGGCGTAAAAGTAGCACATGCAGCATTTCAGAAAAGGAACATCATATCAACAGCAAAATATGGTGGTGGCAGTGTGATGGTCTAGGGTTGTTTTGCTGCTTCAGGACCTGGAAGACTTTCTGTGGAAAATGGAACCATGAATTCTGCTATCTACCAAAAAATCCTGAAGGACAATGTCCGACCAGCTGTTTGTGACATCAAGCTGAAACGCACTTGGGTTCTGCAGCAGGACAATGATCCAAAACACACCAGCAAAGCCACCTCTGAATGGCTTAAGAAAAACAAAATGAAGACTTTGGAGTGGCCGAGTCAAAGTCCTGACCTGAATCCGATTGAGATGCTACAGCATATGACCTTAAAAAGGCTGTTCATGCTCTAAAACCCTCCAATGTGGCTGAATTACAACAATTCTGCAAAGATGAACAGCAGTAGATGTACAGTAGTGATTTCATGGAAGGGTTAATATACATGAAAGTGAGGAGTGCAGACAGGTGAGCTACAGTGACAATCAAAAGGTCCTTAGTTCTGTGCATGTGAGTGTTCAGGGGTGGGGTGGGGGGCTCTGACTGTTTGCAGTTCAGCTGACTCAGGGGAAGAAACTGTTTGTCAGTCTGGAGGTGTGGGACCTGATCGATCTGAACCGTCGTCCAGAGGGAAGCAGGTCAAACAGGTGGTGGGTGGAATGTAAGAGGCCCCCTGTGATAGCTTTGATTCTTCTGAGACAGGAGGCTCTGGAGATGTCTTCCAGGGAGGGCAGAGGGCTGCCGATAATTTTTTGGGCGGTGTTGATGACCCTCTGCACAGCCTTCCTGTTCTCGGCCGTGGAGCTGGCGTACCACACATCCAGACAGTAGGTGAGCACACTCTCCACTGAGCAGCGATAGAAGGCCAGCAGCAGCTTATAGTCAAGGTTGTGCTTCCTCAGGACACAGAGGAAGTGCAACCACTGCTGGGCTTTCTTCACCAGGGCCTTGGTGTTGACAGTCCAGGAGAGGTCAGAGGAGATGTAGGTGCCCAGGAATCTGAAGGCGGGGACATTTTCCACGTGGTTGCCATTTATGGGGGTGGGGTGGGGGGGTCCTGTTTGTTCTTCCTGAAGTCCAGAATGAGTTCTTTGTTTTATTGGACATTCAATTTCAAGTTGTTTGCTTGGCACCACAGGAACAGGTTCTCTACCTCCGCCCTGTATGCCTTCTCATCATCATTGGTGATGAGCCCAACCAAGGTGGTGTCGTCCACGTATTTCACGATGACGGTGATTAGGTGGGTTGGAATACAGTCAAAGGTATACAGGGAGTACAGTAGAGGGCTTAGCACGCAGCCCTGGGTGGAGCTGGTGCTGAGAGACAGGGTGGAGGAGTGGTGGGGGCCAAGTCTGACTGTTTGTGGGCAGTTGGTGAGAAAGTTCTTGATCCAGGAGTAGGTGGGGGGAAGGGGATCTGGAGGAAGTGCAGTTTGTTGATCAGGATGTCTGGGATGATTGTGTTATAAGCTGAGCTGTAGTCCACAAAGAGCATCCTCACGTAGCTCCTTGGGTTCTCCAGGTGGCTCAGTACTCTGTAGAGAGTGGTGGCAATGGTGACTTCCGTAGACCGGTTCTCCCTGTAGGTGAACTGATGGGGTTGAAGGAGGGGGGAAGACAGTCCCTGATGTGCTGGGACACCAGTCGTTCAAAACATTTCATGACTACAGACATGAGTGGTATGGGTCTGTAGTCACTCAGGCTGTCAATTGCAGCCTTTTTGGGAATAGAGATGATGGTGGAGCCCTTGAGGCAGGAGGGGACGGTGGCGTGCGTCAGGGAGAGGTTGAACAACTTGGTGAGGATCCCTGCCAGCTGGTCTGCACATGCTTTGATCACTGCTCCTGGGATGCCGTCTGGACCAGCAGCTCTGCGGGGATTCACTTCCCCTCAGTTGCCTCTTAACCTTGTGCACCTATAGAGAGAGGGGGTAGGGGAGGGGGAGACGAGTTTGTGGGGGAGGTGTGCTCAAACTGGGCAAAGAAGCTGTTAAGCTCCTCTGCCAGAGTGAGGTTGCTGTCTGATGTTGGGGGGCCCTGGCCCCTGTAGTTAGTGAGGGCCTGGATGCCTCTCCACATCTGTTGGGGGTTGTTGTCTGTGAGGAAGGCCTCCACCTTCCTCCTATAGGCCTTTTTAGCAAGTTTTATGCCTCTCCTCAGGTTAGCTCTTGCAGTGCTCTACAGAGAGCTGTCTCTCTGTCTGAAGGCTGAGTTGCAGGCTCTGATCAGAGCCTGGACTTCACTGGTCATCCAGGGTTTGCGGTTTGGAAATCGTTACATGTCGGATTTGAATCTTGGGGCTTGCCATAGCCTAGCCAAGGGGGTTGGGCTGGTGACGTCAGGCGGGCTATGGCTAGAGAATATATTCTGTTGTTCACTATAATAAAGTGTGTTCAGTACTCAGTTAATGGAGGCTCCCGTCTCATGTTATTCGGGCATAACATTTGGCGATGAGGACTAAAATGGACTCATGTATCAAACAGCCACCTCCGTTTTTGCAGTCTCCGGGCACACCAGCTATACCGTGGACCCGCTGGAGGGAAATGTTCGGCGTGTATGTGGCTGCGGCCGGCCTGAGTGACGCCGATGAAGAGAGACAGAGGAGCCAACTGGTCCACTACCTTGGTGTGGAGGGCCAGCGGATATATTTTGGGCTGTGTGGCAACGGCTTGCAGAAGGACGGCTTAGAACTGATGGACTGTGTTTTCAGAGACCATTCCACCATTGTGGAGCGGCGGTACGAGTTTTTTGACTTCCAACAGAGAACGGGTGAGTACACTCAGTCTTTTATTATAGAGCTACGTAGTCTAGCAAGAGAATGCGCCTTTGGGCTTATCGAGGAAGAGCTGGTCCGGGATAAGCTAGCCCATGGCACTAACGACGTGTGGCTGAAGAGCAAGCTACTGTAAAGCTAGCTAAAGATACTCTGTCGTTGGAAAACGTGTTTGACCTGGTTAGGCAGAGTGAGTCCACAGTTTGGCGGAGTTTATCAGCATGGGCTAAAGGGAGAGTAGCCACTCAAGCTTCCCCGCCAAGCACAGCCATTAGCAAGGTGGCTAATCCTCCAGGGCGGACCCCCAGGAGGCAACGGACTGGGCCGCGGGACAGGGCCTGCCCTATCATTGCTAAATCATCGGCGGCGGAGCCCAGAAACACAACACAGGTGTGTGTGGCACACGCCAAAAAGGGACCACTGAAATGGTATGTGCTAAAACTCGACGGAGTTGACATGCCGCTCATGGTGGACTCTGGTCTCAAGATGGACCCAGCAGGTCCATTATAAGCATGGCTACTCTGAAGAGACTTTTCCTGAATAAAACCATCAATGTGGGAACAGTGAGAATGCTTGGATACGGCCACGCCGAGATCGAAATGGCGGGCACGGTCAACTTTTCAGTGAAATGTGGGTTGAAGACGGTCCCTGTGTTCACCTTCCAAATCTCACGCCAGGGGGCGGACTTGCTAGGGATAGACCTGCTGGGTGAGTTGGGATTTTCCATCTAGGACCCAGAAGGCTCTACAGTACTGACGGTATACCCCAAATGGCATGGCCGCTGGCCAGCGCTGTTCAGAGGCCTGGGATGCATCAGTGTATTCCACCACCGCACGCTCATTGATCCAAGTGTGACGCTGAAGATTCAACGACTACGGCAGCTTCCTCTCGCCCTACGGGATGATGTTATGGCGGAGTTGACCAAATTGTTGGAAGCGGGCATCATTGAGAGAGTGGATGCGTCACCCTGGGTGTCAAATACCTCGGTGGCCAAGAAAAAATTGGGTAGCATCCGTCCATGTATCGATCTCAGGATGGTAGATAGGGTGATCATCCCGGACAAATTCCCGCTCCCAACGATGGAGGAGCTCACTGCAACATTCAGCGGTTCACAGGTGTTCATGAAGCTGGACCTTCTCCAGGGTTACCTGCAGGTGCCCCTCCACTCAGCCAGCAGGAACCTGACTGTGTTCGTGACCCACATGGGTATGATCAGGTACACCGGCATGCCGTTTGGTCTGAGTTCTGCACCCAGCTGTTTCCAGAAAATAATGTCCACGATCCTGGCCGGCCTCCAGGGTGTGGTGGCATACCTTGATGACATCATGGCTCATTGCACGTCACGTGAGGACCACGATGATCAGTTGGAACAGGTGCTGATGGTGCTGCAGGAACATGGAGTCACCTTGAACGGATAAAAGGGTATTTTTGCGGCGGACTCTATCGAGTTTGTGGGGTTCCGGTTGACCGGGGGGGGGGCGGAGGCTGTGGCCCCTGCATTTGAACATGGAGGCGGTTCTATGCCTCCCACAACCATCGACATCTGCACAGATTTCCTCGTTTCTTGGTATGGTGAACTTTTATGGCCGGTTTATTCCCCACTACTCGGAAACAATTGGACCCCTCCGGGCACTGCTGAAACAAGATGCGCAGTGGCAATGGACCCCAGCTTGTTCAGCGGCAGTTACAAAGCTGAAATGTCAACTCACTTCCCCTCCGGTGTTGGCCCATTTTGATCCAAAATGGCCTACCATCGTGACCTGTGACGCATCTGGCTTGGCGGTGGGGCGGTTATGTCCCAGGTGCAGGATGGCATGGAATGGAACGCCTGGTGGCATTTGCATCGAGGTCTCTCTCAGCAGTTGAACAAAAGTACACTGTGGGTGAGAGAGAAGCGCTCTCCTGCATCTGGGTGTGTGAATGGTTGCATATTTACCTCTATGGGCGCCATTTCACTCTACGGACAGACCACTGAGCACTGACGACATTGCTGGAGACACAGACCATTGTGGTTTCACAGGTGGATGGAGCAGCTGAGGGCCTACAACTTCACCACTGAGTTCACTTCTGTACCGCGCAACGACCAACTCCGTACGATCGAACGACAATGATGATGACGACCCAACAGAGACGGATCTGGTTAATACGCTGCACAGGGCCCTTCGGGATATAGTATCCCCCCAAGAACTTCGGGCAGAGTTGGAGCGAGACGCCGTGCTGTCACAACTGTGCTCGGTGATTAGAGGGGGTTGGCCCTCAAAAGTGCAGGACGGGCTGGCACCCTTTCTCCGGTATAAAGAGGAACTGGGCTGTTGGGATGACGTGTGTGGGGCGAGGGGGCACTGCACGCTAATCCCAGTGTCTCTGAGATTGTGTGTCCTAGCGATGCTCCACGAGGGCCATTTGGGAGTGGTCAGACTAAAACAGTGCGGCAGGGACTCTGTTTGGTGACCGAGTATTGATTAGGACATTGAAGTTATGGTAAAAAACTGTATTCTGTGTTTGGAGAGCGGGAAGACTGGCGGATCACCCCCACCCCTGCGGCCGCTGTCATACCCGGAAGGCCCTTGGACACATACAGCTGGACATTTGTGGCGAACTGCAGGCAGCACTCCTGAACAGTCGGTTCTTGTTCGTGGCCTACGACTTGTTCTCAAAGTGGCCGGAGGTGTCGCCCACTAACTCAGTCACATGGTCATGTGGTTACAGGTTTCCTCTCATCAATGTTCGCCAGGTAGGGGGATACCTAATGCAGTCATGACTGACAATGGCCTGCAATTCACCTCTGGGGCGTTTGAAGAGTTCTTGAGCAGTAAGGGTGTGGAACACACTAAAACTGCGTTCTACCATCCCCAGGCCAAAGGGGGTGTTGAACGTTTTAATAAAACCCGAAAAAAATGGACTGAGAGCCCATTTGGTGGACGGCTTCGCATTTCCGAACGCCCTCCAGAGCACACTACTTCACTACAGGGCAACGGCCCATGCTACAACAGGATGTCCCCTGGTGGCTCGCAAGCTGGGATGTGAACTGCTTCTACCTTTGGATCGACTGAGGCCGTCCACGACTCACTTTCCAGGAAATATGGATTCTACATGGGACCGGATCACTGCACAACAGCGTAAAATGAAGCGTCGATTTGACAGGAAATACAGAGCGAGAGCCCATGGACTGAAGGTGTTGGACCGAGTCTGGATTAGACACCCTAACCGCACACATAAGCTGCAGCCACTCTGGACGGGTCCCCTGCGGATCAAGAGACAACGAAGCCAGGACATGTTCGAGCTCACGGACAGGTCGCGGTGGCACTCCAGCAGACTCAGGAAGTCACCACCAGAACAGAGGACTAGAACCACGACGAGACAGCCTGACGTGAGGTGTGACTGGTTGGACTGGGGGGGGGGGGGGTGAGAACGCACAGGCGTGGCCAACAGTGCCCGGTACAGAGTCCCCGCCCAGGGGACGCCCGGTTAGAGTTCATCAGAGGCCCACCTATCTGGAGGACTATGTATTGAGGACAACAATAATTGATGCCTGTTGGGACTAAGCAGCAGAATAATCCAC
Organism: Pholidichthys leucotaenia; assembly: GCA_020510985.1. Taxonomy (NCBI): domain Eukaryota; kingdom Metazoa; phylum Chordata; class Actinopteri; order Cichliformes; family Pholidichthyidae; genus Pholidichthys; species Pholidichthys leucotaenia. Next base: position 282,807,933 of record CM035847.1, on the reverse strand, counting down.
TCCAACACAATGGGGCATTCTGGTAGTCTACCCAGACGCCCGTTTGGTTGACTGAGTTTTGCCTAGCTAGCGTTATATATATTAAAAAAATATATAGGATAAACGATACTGTGTGTGTTTCTTCTTTTTTTGTGTGTGTGTGGGGGGGTTCTTTGACTTTGTAAAGGGGGGTGTTATATGTGGGATTTGACTCTCAGGGCTTGCCGTAGCCTAGTCGAGGGGGTTGGGGTGGTGATGTCAGGCGGGCTACGGCTAGAATATATATTCTGTTGTTCACTATAATAAAGCGTGTTCAGTACTCACTTAATGGAGGCTCCCGTCTCATGCTATTCAGACATAACAGAAATACCCAGATGTGTTTGGTGACTGTCACATTTTCTACACAGCATTTGATGTAGAAAAGGACAGATTTGGTGTAGGAGTCCAGGTCTTGCTGTTCAAAGATTCTCCAATCAGTGCAGGCAAAGCAGTCTTGTAGCTGGAGAAGAGCATTTTCAGGCCAAGTTTGAATTGTTTGTTTGTTTGGGCGGGGGACTCTTCCTAAAGGGGGAGTAGGCAGGAATCAGAAACAGAGAGAGATGGTCTGATTGTCCAAGGTGGGGGAAGGGGGTGGCTCTGTAGGCGTGCTTAATGTTGCTGTAAACATGATCCAATGTTCTTTCCCATTTTGTGGGACACAACATGTTGGTAGAATTTGGGGAGTACAGTCTTTAAGCATGCTTTGTTAAAATCCCCTGCAATAATGTGGACTACGTTGGCGTGATCTCTTTGCTACCTGCTGACAATGTGCTGGAGGTGATTGAGTGCTAAGCTAACGTTAGCATCAGGAGGAATGTAAATGGTTGTTAAAATGACTGCTGTTAGCTCCCGGGGGAGATAAAAAGGCCTGCACAGGAAGGACATGGCCTCTAAGCCCAGTGAACAGTGGCTAGGAATTATTCATCTGTTTTCACACCAAGTCTGGAGCACATAAACACAGAGCCCCCCCACCCCCCACCCCCTTCCCTTACCAGAATCAGTGTTGCGGTTGAGATGGTGTGTAATTCGACCAGGTAGTTCCACAGCAGCAGGTGAAATGCATTCGTTCAGCCATGATTCGGTCACAATCAGAATACAACAGTCCCAGACATAGCGATTACAGGCGATCTCTGTGTACAACTCGTCCATTTTGTTGGCAAGGGATCTGGCGTTGGTGAGGAAAATTGAAGGTAACGGTGGTTTGGAGCAAAGTTTGCACAGCTGGGCACCACGGCCAGCTCTGCAGCCTCGTTTCTGCTTCCTCTCCTGTTGTCGTCTGCACCACTTGACGGGCATAACAAACCACGAAGCGCACGGAGGTCTGGCAATCTCGTCAGGAATGTGGTGGTAGTTGCTGGAATGGGCGCTGGAGATGTTGGAGGTGAATTGGCGACCAATGCCTATAAGTTCCTGGCGACTGTAGGTAATTAGTCCATCACAGAAGGAGCACAGAAAAAGGCAGAAAAGACACAAGAAGGAGTGCAGTAGACCGGAGCGTCTAGCCGCTGCGTGTGAACACACCGCCATCTTGACTCGTATACATAAGAGTAATTACCCCAAAATAGTTTAAGAAGCAGTTACTGAGATGTGACTTTAGTGTGGACAGTTTGAGGTTTTTTTCCTAAATTTATGGCAGTTTTATTCTAATTTTACTACTTTTTCCTTGTAAAACTAAATTTGAAAGATTTTTTCCCACTTAAATCAACTTTTTTCTCATAATTTTTGTGCTAATTTAGGTTTTTTTTCTTGTACATTTGGGACTTTACTCCCTTAAACTTGTGAGGTTTTTCCTCATAAATTAAAAATCAAAAATAAAATGAGCAAAGATGCAGTATTTTCTTTTTTTTTTTTTTTTTTTTTTTTATTTAAGTTTTTGTAAAGGGTATACAGGTCGTTACAGCAATGCAGTGTTTACATTTTCATCACATGTTCCCTTATTTTCTGATATCTGACAACATTGGAAGATTAATTCTTACAACACCCCTTTTTTTTTTTTTTTTAAAGTGAAAGAAAAAGTGAAATTAAAGAGAAAAAAAAAACAAAAAACAAATAACAAAAAAACCCCCAAACAAACCAGTAAAAAACAAACAAAAAGAAAAAGTAAGTAAATAAAGATAAAAGAGCATCTGAGTAGCGTTGGAACAAAGAGCGGAACCATTATTGAAATGGTATTTGTCAAAGATTAGATCTAATGGAAGACACATATGCGGTCCAGGGTTGCCAAAAGTTCATGAACCCATCCATGTCCTGTCTCAGTGCGAATGTCAACTTTTCCATCGAGTAAATGTCTTGGATCACGTTAGTCCAATCTTCAGGTGTAGGACAGTCCTTCAACATCCATTTTTTAGTTAGAGCTTTTTTGCTTGCCAATATTAAAACATTGAATAAGTATTTTTCTCCTCGTCTTTCCAGTGAGTCCGGTAGTAAACCCAAATACAAAGTTACAAAAGAAAAGGGAACTGTAATTTTGAATATTTTCCCCAATATTGTCTGTACATTGGTCCAATATTGGTGGATAACTGGGCATGACCAAAACACATGAAAATGATTTGCAGTCTTTTCACCACACAAGCGCCAACAGTTCAATCCCTTATGGGTAAATTTGTTTTGTGCAGGTGTTCTGAAAAATCTTGCCAAGTTTTTCCATCCAAATTCTCTCCACTGCAGGGATGAGGTACTTTTCCATTGCTGTTTATTTAGCTTTTCCCATATTTCCAGTTGTAAAGTGAAATTCCCCTCTTTTTCCCATCTCTCTTTTATATAAGATGTGTTGTCTCCTTTTAAGTCTTGAAGACCTTGGTATATTTTAGAAATGTATCTGATCCCTGGGATCCCTTTATATGCCATTAAGAAGACCTTCAGAACACCTGACTGGGCCCTTTCCAAAACCTCCTTTTTAAGTATATTGTTTATGTGGTGTCTAAGCTGGAAGAACCTGTAAAGGTCTTGATTTATTAGGCCTTGTTTTTTCAAATCTTCAAAACTTCTTAAGATTTGCCCTTTAAAAAAATCGTAATATTTTATCAGCCCTTTCTCCTTCCACTTTTTAAATCTGGTGTCTGTTTTATTAGGAGTAAAGTCCTGATCATAGGCGATCCATTGCAGAAGTCGATAGGGCTCTTTAGTTTGATTCTCTCTGACTATCTTAAACCAAATTTTTAGCGAGGTCTCTATCCACGGGTTAGTGTTATTCAAAAGCTAAGGTAAGACATTGTTCCCTATTATCGCCTGTAGGGGGATGTCACTTGTTATTTGGCATTCGATCTCCTTCCATTGTGCAGTGTAGACTGGGTTACATATCTCTACTAAAGTTTTAATTTGTGCGGCTTTAAAGTAGTCCCTGATATTTGGCAGCGCGAGCCCACCTTTGTCTTTGTTTAGCTGTAGGGTTCTATATCTGATTCTAGGTCTCTTGCCCTGCCATATGAATCTTGAGATCCTTCTGTCCAGCTCCTGCCATGTTTTTTTGGGAGGTTCTACCGGTATTGTTTGGAAAAGGTATAGAAGACGTGGAAGTATATTCATTTTGACTGCTTCAATTCTTTGTGCAGTACCCAAGAATGGTATCATATTCCATCTTGCTAGGTCAGATTTTATTTTTGTCACCAGTGGATCATAGTTTAGTGATATAATTTTGTTGAGTTGTTTCGGGATATTGACCCCCAGATATTTCATAGATTCCGACTCCCAGTTAGTTTTGAGTTTGCTTAGTGAATAATGATTTGGGTCATAGTTGAATGTTAAAACTTGGGTTTTATGCATATTTAATTTGTACCCCGATAAATCTCCATACTCTGAAAAAACTGAGGTTAGTTCTGGTAAAGAAGTGTCCGGCTGCCCTAGGTATATTAAAATGTCATCAGCAAAGAGTGCTATTTTATGTTCCTTCTGACCAAGTGTAATACCTTGAATTTTTTGGTTTTGTCTTATCCATTGGCTCAGAGGTTCTATGAAGATTGCAAAGAGCAGTGGAGACAGGGGGCAGCCCTGACGACATCCTCTTTCCAGTTCAAAAGATGATGATAAATTACCGTTAATCCTTATTTTAGCTGTTGGTTTTTTATATAATGCCTGTATAGTTCTAATGAAGTTGTTATGAAAATTGAAACTGGATAAGATTCTATATAGAAAAGACCAGTCAACCGAATCGAATGCTTTTTCAGCATCTAATCCCAATATGACTGCATTTAAGTTATATTTTTTTATATGATGAATTATGTGTAAAGTGCGTCGAATGTTGTCTTGTGTCTGTCTTTGTCTTATAAAACCTGTTTGGTCTAAATGAATTAGGTCTGTCAGTATATTTTCTAACCTTTTGGCAAGGATAATGGTAAAAAGCTTATAGTCCTGATTTAGTACACTGATTGGTCTGTAGTTGGAGCACTCTAGTTTATCCTTTTCAGGTTTAGGTATAACTGCAATGACGCCTTCTCTCCAGGAGGGGGGATTTCCCCTGTGTGGAGGACATAATTAAATGTTTTCAGGAGGAGAGGAGATAGTTGCTGTTTAAAGGTTTTGTACCACTCTGCTGTATAGCCATCAGCTCCTGGGGATTTGTTAGCTTTAAGTTTCATAATTGCTTTTTCCAATTCTTTAGGATGTATTTCTGACAGTAGTGTTTTATTTTGTGACTCCGTAAGTTGGGGAAGGTTTAATGTGTTTAGGAATGCCTCGGATGCGTTTTTATGTTTTTTGTGGGAGTATAAGTTCTTATAGTAATTCTCGAAGTTTTTAAGAATATCCTGAATTCTGAATTTTATTTCCTTTGATACTGGGTCTCTGATTTTGTAGATTGCTCTTTCTGTTTGATGTTTCCTCAATTTATAGGCTAGCAATTTTGCCGATTTACTGCCTGCTTCATAGTATTTTTGTTTCAGAAATGTAAGTTTCTTTTGGATTTCTATTGTGTAGATCTCGTTTATTTGGTTTTTAATTTCCTTAATCTTGAGCGAGTCAGTAGAATGAGTGTTGCCTTTGTGTTCTTTTTCTAGGTTCCTAAGTTCTGACTCTAATGTGGATAGTTTTTCTTGTCTTAGTTTCTTTTGGGTTGCCAGTTTTGCAATAATCTTTCCTCTTATTACAGCTTTACATGCATCCCACAGTATTAAAGGGGATACTTCTCCATTATCGTTATCTTCCAAATATCTGAGAATATCTGATTCCAATTCATCTTTCAATGGTCCTTTCAGGACATTTGAATTTAACCTCCAAGAAAATGTATTATTTGTGTATTTTTGGATATTTAAGTCCATGTAGATCGGACTGTGGTCGGAGAGATCCATCAGTCCTATTTTACATGTTTTTACTCTTCCAATGTCTCTATTAAACATAAAAAAACAGTCAATCCTTGAGTAAGATGAATGTGGAGTTGAGTAAAATGTATAGTCTTTTACACTGGGGTTGAGTTCCCTCCACACGTCACAGATTCCCAATTCTTTTAGTAGCATCCGAGTCTTCCTGTTTTGGGTGTTATTTTGATGTGGGGAATTACCAGAAGCATCCCAGTATGGATTCAGTCTAAGATTGAAGTCCCCACCACATATCACTAAACCTTGAGCTTTAGTTATCATTAGGTCGAATACATTTTTATAAAATTTCCAGTTAGCCCCTGGGGGAGCATACACATTCAGCAGGGTGATATCTTCTCCCTCTAGCCGCCCAGTTACCAAACTGTATCTCCCTTCTTTATCTTTGTGTTCTGATTTTTTTTCAAATGTAATTTTGGTTGATATCAATGTCGCTACTCCCCTCCTCTGTCACGCCGCGCCGTTCATCAGCGGCGCCACCTGCTCACACACCTGATCCTCATCAGCGGCGAGGGATAAAAGCCGCCTCGCCCGGAGGCTCGGCCTGAAGCCGTCAGACTTCGTTCCCTCACCGCCGTGAGCATACCTTTCTTCAGCATCGCTATTCTGGGTAAGAACCCTTACCTCCTTTTCCAGTCTGCTCCCCTGTGCACAGGTGGATTCCCCGGCGGCGGACATCTCCGTTCCATCGCCCATCCTTCGCTGCTGCACGGAGCTCTCCAGGTGGCTGTCTCCCGGGCTACGTTCCCCTTGCTGTGCCAGCTATCCTGACAACTCAAGTAAGATCTTCTCTTGCCATAATTCATCCTGTGTTGGTGTATGCCCGTCACCCTCTCCCTGTGCTCTCTCCATAGGGTTGCTCGGCCGAACGGTCATCTGCCTCTGTGCCTGAAGCAGACGCCACCACCAACACATCTGCATCCCGCAGACACACACTCATTCACCCCTGCTGTTAATAAACTCTTTGAACTACTCTAAGCCTGTGTGTGCGTGTCTCCTGAGCCGTGCATTATGTCAGTACGGCTTCAGCAGAGCGGCTCGGCGGACGGCGGGCTCGCACACTGGCTTACCACTCTCGAGGCTAGAGTGGATCAAATAGCTTATCAACAGCAGGTGATCCTAAATCAATTGATAACTATCACTGGCCGATTGGACCGCCTGGACCCCCAGCAGCCGTTCCCCCCGGCTCCTCAGGGTGGCGCAGCTCCTGCTGTTCCGGTGGCCGTCCAGCCAGCTCCAGTGGCACCGGCCCGACTCACACCAATTCCGACCCCCGCCCGCTTTAGCGGAAAGCTCGGCGGAGCGCGGGGGTTTGTGATGCAGTGCGAGTCCGTGTTTGACCGTGTGCCCGGAGACTTTCCCTCAGATCACAGCCGGATCGGCTACATAGGGAACCTCCTGGAGGGGCGTGCTTTAACTTGGGCCTACGCTATTATGGCGAGACCCAGTTATGCCACCCTCACCTATGCCGAGTTCGTGAGGCGCTTCCTGGAGGTGTTTGATCACTCCCGTTCCGAGGCGGTCCAGGTCGATCGGCTTCTCGCTCTCCAGCAGGGAAGCCGGTCGGCCGCGGATTATGCCATCGAATACCGGGTAGCGGCGGAGGAACTGGGCTGGGAGGAGCGCTCCCTCTGCGGCCTGTTTCTCCGCAGCCTCAATAGTGATCTGAGGGATGAACTGGCTGGACGGGATATCCCCGGAACGTTAGCGGAGCTAACCTCATTAGCAATCAGCTTGGACAACAGGCTGCGCGAGCGCTCCTCAGGACGGAAGCCGTCTGCTTCTCGCCCTCGAGGAGTCCCGCTACGCCTGCCCCAAGCTCGCCCCCTGGCGACGCCGCCACCATCGTGCCCCGAGGAGTCGGAGCCGATGGTGACGGGCTGGGCAAAGCTCTCCTTGGCAGAGAGACAGCGCCGCCGTGAGTTGGGTCTCTGCATGTATTGCGGAGACAATCAACACACGGTAGAGCTTTGCCCACAAAAGCCAAACGGTGGGGTCCGCGAGTCACTGTAGGGGGCCTCGCGGACGTCAATCGGCAAAGTCCCCTCACTCAATTAAAGCTGCCCATCCGTTTTTGCCACAATCCCACTGGGCACCTCACCCACGCACTGGTGGATTCGGGCGCAGAGGGCAGCTTCATTTCACAAGGCCTGGCAACCCGATTGGGCATCTGCTGTCAGGCGCTCAAACACCCCATCTCCCTGGTCCATCTCTCCCGTGCCTCCCTTGGGAGAGTTAGCCATCAAACCATTCCTGTCCCAGTCATCATCTCAGGGAACCACCGGGAGGAAATGGTTTTCTACGTCCTGCCCAACTCTGTGTCGCCCGTCATCCTGGGGTATCCCTGGCTACGCCTCCACAATCCTGTCCTGGACTGGAGGTCAGCTGGGGTGTCGGCGTGGAGTACCTTCTGCATGGGCACCTGCCTTCAGTCCGCTGCCTGCTCCCCGTCCGCGGCTCCTCCTGTGGCGGATACAGCACCCCCGGATCTGTCACTGGTGCCCCCAGAATTTCACGACCTGGGTATGGTATTCAGCAAGTCGAAAGCTATGTCTCTTCCCCCGCATCGACCATATGACTGTGCCATCAATCTCCGCCAGGGGGCCCCCCTGCCATCTGGTCGGCTCTACAGCCTGTCGGTGCCGGAGAAGGAGACTATGAATACGTACCTGAAGGAATCACTGAGCGCTGGGATTATCCGCCCATCGTCATCACCCGTGGGGGCGGGGTTTTTCTTTGTAGGGAAGAAGGACGGTTCCCTCCGTCCCTGTATTGACTACCGAGCTCTTAATGACATCACTGAGAGGGACCGTTACACCCTGCCCCTCATGGACACTGCCTTCCACTCCCTCCAGGGGGCGACCTGGTTTACCAAGCTGGATCTCCACAGCGCTTACCACCTCGTCCGGATCCGGGAGGGAGATGAATGGAAAACAGCCTTCCGTACCCCGAACGGCCACTTTGAGTATCTCGTCATGCCGTTCGGGCTGACCAATGCTCCTGCCGTCTTTCAGCGCCTCATCAATGACGTCCTCCGGGATTTCATCGGCCTCTTCGTGTTCGTCTACCTGGACGACATTCTGATCTTCTCTCAGTCCAGAGACGAGCACCGGGTCCATGTGAGGCGGGTCCTTCAAAGACTGCTGGAGAATCGTTTGTACGTGAAGGCTGAGAAGTGCGAGTTTTACGCTAGGACCACATCCTTCCTGGGATTCATCATCGCCCAAGACCAGGTGCTCCCGGACCCAGAGAAGGTGAAGGCGGTGGTGGAGTGGCCTACTCCCGCATCTCGGAAGCAGGTGCAACAGTTTGTTGGCTTCGCCAATTTTTACCGCCGTTTTGTCCCGAATTTCAGCTGGATCGTCGGACCACTGACCCACCTCACGTCCCCGAAGGTCCCGTTCCGGTGGACCGAAGAGGTCGATACTGCCTTTAAGGCGCTGAAGGCGGAGTTCTCCTCCCCCCGGGTCCTTCGCCAGGTCGACCCCGCGCTGCAGTGCATTGTGGAGGTGGACGCATCGGACACAGGAGTGGGAGCAGTGTTATCCCAGCAATCACCGGACGATGGCGCCAAGCGACCGTGCGCCTTCTTCTCCCGGCGCCTGTCCCCGGCGGAGAGGAACTATGATGTGGGGGACAGAGAGCTCCTGGCCATTAAACTCGCCCTACAGGAGTGGTGCCACTGGCTAGAGGGGGCGGACCTGCCGTTTGTGGTCTTGACGGACCATAAGAATCTAGAGTACCTACGATCTGCCAAGCGCCTGAATGCCCGCCAGGCGCGCTGGTCTCTGTTCTTCGCCAGGTTCCGGTTCTCTATCACCTTCAGGCCAGGCTCCAAGAACGGCCTGCCTGACGCCCTCTCTAGACAGTTCACCCCCGTGGGGGCTGAGGAGACGTCCCACACTATCCTGCCCAGGTCGTGCGTCATGGGAGCTATCTCTTGGGACATTGTGGACAAGATCCGGAAGGCACAGGAGGTGGAACCTGATCCTGGCGGCGGACCGGAGGGAAGACTGTTCGTTCCATCTACGGTCCGAGGAGAGGTCATCCACTGGCTCCACACCTCCCGGTTCACCTGTCATCCCGGCACCTCTCGGATGATCAGCCTCCTCCAACGGTCCTTTTGGTGGCCGGGCCTGCGGAGGGATGCAGCCCGCTACGCCCGGGCTTGTCCAATTTGTGCCACCAGCAAGTCGGGAAACGCCCCTCCAGCGGGTCTGCTCCAGCCTCTGCCCGTCCCTGGCAGGCCATGGTCGCACATCGCACTGGATTTCGTCACCGGGCTCCCAGCTTCCAACTCATTCGACACCATCCTGACCGTCGTGGACCGTTTCTCCAAGGCGGCACACTTCATCCCCCTGCGAGGTCTCCCTACCGCCCTGGAGACGGCGGGCTTCCTCGTCCAACACGTGGTCAGGCTGCATGGGATCCCGGTGGACGTGGTCTCGGACCGGGGCCCCCAATTTTCATCCGAGGTTTGGAAATCCTTTTGCAACGCCATCGGAGCCAAGGTGAGCCTCTCCTCCGGCCATCACCCCCAGTCTAACGGGCAGTGTGAGAGGACCAATCAGGAGCTGGAGGCTGCGCTCCGCTGTGTTGCAAGATCCAAGCCGACATCATGGAGCAACCATCTCGCCTGGGTGGAGTACGCCCACAACACCGCCCGCTCTTCTGCAACGGGGATGTCCCCCTTCAAGGCGTCCCTGGGTTACGACCCCCCGCTGCTTCCAGCGCAGGAGAGCGAGGTAACTGTTCCATCAGTTAGGGCGCACGTGAGGCAGTTCCGCTCCTCCTGGGCCGCCGCGCGTCATGCGCTTTTACGCACAGCGGAGCGCAACAAGACCGTGGCGGACCGGCGTAGAAGACCTGCCCCGGCGTACAGAGTTGGGCAACTTGTCTACGTTTCCACCCAGGACGTCACCCTAAAAGGCGAGAGGAGGAAGCTGGCACAGCGCTTCATGGGTCCCTTCCCCATCACCCGGATCATCAACCCGGTGGCTGTGCGCGTGGCTATTCCCCCCTCCCTCCGCATCCATCCCACCTTCCACGTATCAAAGGTGAAGCTGGCAGTCACCGACCCCCTTTGCCCTCCTCCTGCAGCGCAACCCACGCCCCGGATGATTGGTGGCCACCCGGCCTGGTCCGTCTCCTCCATCCTGGACTCCCGGCGCCGGGGTCGTGGGTTGCAATACTTGGTGGACTGGGAGGGCTATGGGCCCGAGCATCGACAATGGGTGCCCCCGTCGTTTGTGTTGGACCCATCGCTCATCGCGGACTTCCACCGAGCGCACCCGGATAAGCCATCGCCAGGAGGCGCTGCTAGAGGGGGGAGTACTGTCACGCCGCGCCGTTCATCAGCGGCGCCACCTGCTCACACACCTGATCCTCATCAGCGGCGAGGGATAAAAGCCGCCTCGCCCGGAGGCTCGGCCTGAAGCCGTCAGACTTCGTTCCCTCACCGCCGTGAGCATACCTTTCTTCAGCATCGCTATTCTGGGTAAGAACCCTTACCTCCTTTTCCAGTCTGCTCCCCTGTGCACAGGTGGATTCCCTGGCGGCGGACATCTCCGTTCCATCGCCCATCCTTCGCTGCTGCACGGAGCTCTCCAGGTGGCTGTCTCCCGGGCTACGTCCCCCTTGCTGTGCCAGCTATCCTGACAACTCAAGTAAGATCTTCTCTTGCCATAATTCATCCTGTGTTGGTGTATGCCCGTCACCCTCTCCCTGTGCTCTCTCCATAGGGTTGCTCGGCCGAACGGTCATCTGCCTCTGTGCCTGAAGCAGACGCCACCACCAACACATCTGCATCCCGCAGACACACACTCATTCACCCCTGCTGTTAATAAACTCTTTGAACTACTCTAAGCCTGTGTGTGCGTGTCTCCTGAGCCGTGCGTTATGTCATCCTCCTCCCTGATTTATATGAAGATGAAGAGATCATTTTAAACCCTTGTCTACTGAGTTTATTGTGTTCCACGTCTGTTAGGTGGGTTTCTTGTAAAAGTATTATTCCTGCTTTGTCTTTTTTCATTTTGCCTAGAATCTTGGATCTTTTAACTGGATTCAGGATTCCTTTTACATTATATGAAATTATTTTGGTTACACCCTGTTTCTCCATTGTGTTGTTTTGTTTAGTATAACTGTGTGGTGGCCCTCTTTTGTGCTACTCAGAAACTGAAAGAACATTAAAAACAAGAAAAACATTAAGAACATAGTGTAAAAAACTTTAAAACAAAAAGCTGTCATAAGAACTTCCTGAGCTGAGGTCTTTTTAAAGACCCTGTAAGAGCCTTGATGGAGTGAAGGCTCTGAGGGAAATTCCTCAAACTCTGTTACGTGTTGAGGGCCCTCTCTTACCACTGAAAGTAGTCCCATGCTTTTAACGTGAGTTTCAGAACCCAATCCAAACTTGTAATGATTTTTTTTTTCCTTTTATGCCTAAACCCTGTGAAATTGTGTGCACCCTCCCACCCCCATCACATCAAACATTCACGCAAAAACAGTATTTGTTAGTATGAGGAGAACATGTGGATTATTGTCACATTTCTATTTTAACAAGTTTTGTTTTTTTTTTTTTTATTACAAAGACTTATTTGTTTCAAATAATATGATTGTTCCATGAAATGTTTTACCACATGCTGAATATGCATCTCCTTTAATGTTTGTTACCTTGTATGAGGGGGGTTGGATGTGCGGATTGATTCAAGAGAAAAGAAAAAAAAAAAAAAAAAAAAAGGTCGCTATTCCAACCTGAAAACGGATAGTTTATCCGCGACGCTCTGGTGCTGGGTTTCCCGCTGCTGGTCCGTGGATTTTGAGGGTCTTTGTGTTGTCCATGTTTGCGCTTTGATCTTCTCACTCGGGTCTGCTGCGGGTTTAAATACCGTTACCGGGAGCCCTCTTTTCGCCATGTCAGCTGTTGCTTCTTCCGCCGAATTATAGAGACACGTTTCATCGCCGTAGAAGACCCTTAACTTCGCAGGAAATGGTGTCTGAAAGCGCAATTTCTTCTCTCTTAACACCTTTTTCGCGTCATTGTATTCCCTGCGCTTTTTAAGGACCTCCGGGGCGTAATCGTGTTCCACGTAGACTTTTCTCTCCTGGTGCATAAATCCTTTTTTCTGCCAGGCCAGTCTTACAACCTCTTGTTTTATTTTGAAATTGGAAAATCTTACCAACACCGAACGTGGGGGCGCTTCCGCCGCCGGCCCAGCGGCTAATGAACGATGTGCCTTTTCTATCTTCAAGTCGGTGGTTTGTGGAATATCCAATTTCTCTCTTAGTAAGGATTCCACGCATTCTGCCATTGAGTTAAAACCATTTTCGGTTCCTTCTATCAGACCATGAATTCTTATGTTGTCTCTTCTTTGTTTTCCTTCTTGGTCGGTTAGCTTAGCCTCTATAGCTGCTTGTCTTTTGCGTAGGTCTAGCACAGAATCTTCGAGCACTTTTATTCGATCCTCTGTTTCCAAGATTCGGTTCTCGGCCTGGTCCACTCTGCTGTTTGTCCTTTTCAATTCTTCTCTGAATTCCCGAAATTCGGCCGTAACATCTCGGCGAAATCGTTGTAGCTCCTCAAATAGTGATTTCAGGCTAACCCTTTTGTTAGCTATCACCAGTTCCTCGTCTTCTGAACGGAGATCTTCCAGTTCAGATTCTCCGGCCGATACGTGTCCTGGCCTGGATAATTTCAGTTTCTTCTGTTTTCCTTTAGACATGATGATTTTGTCTTTTGATTTTCACTCCTCCAAAAATCCGTTAAGTTTGATTTTCAAGGTGTTATCCTGGATTGGGTCTGAGAGCTTCAGTGTTAAGCTGCAGTCGCCATGGCGTCCAGCAAGAAATACCAAGATGCAGTATTTTCTGTTATATGATAGGTTATTTATAGCCTATTAATAGCCTATTTTCTAACCCCCACCCAAAGTGAAAACTTCATGTACTTTAAAACCTAAATGTTTGTAGGTATGCATCCTACTCTCTTACCAAATAAATTCAGACAGACCCAAAAACTATTCATAACTTTGCAGAATATTCAAGCTGAGGCTGGTGTCACACATCATTATGAGATGTTAAGGTGTTACCTGCAGAAGAGCTGCAGTTGCCTCCTGTCCCCTCACTTTTCCTGCTGTTGGGACAGGGAGGGCCCATGGTTGATGTAATCTGATGTTGCATTCAATTACACTCAGAAGTTTGACTTTATATCGGAATTAGTAGGAAAAAGCTACGGTCCAATCCATAGTGTACTTCAACTGTATTCCCTGCTTGCTGCGTCGTTCCCAGGGAATATCAGTTAGGTTAACTGCCCTTCACAAAATTGCTTCATTTCAGACACTCTGTAACTGTCACCCCCCTCCTCCGTGTGATACCCCGGTAACCATGGACAAGTACTGATACTATGGTAGATAATTTATATTTCTTTATATTAATACAAATATAGTTTTAGTACTATCAGTTGATATAAACAATAACCAACATCAGTTTAGGTTGTTAATAGGGTTAGCATACTGCGGACTTCTCACACAACACAACACACTGCCATCTACAGAAGTTCTCTGACGACTCTGCGATCGTCGGCCTCATCTCCAACGGAGATGAAGCTGAGTACAGAGGACTTATCCAGGACTTCGTGGACTGGTGCCATCGGAACTGCCTCCAGATCAATGCGAGGAAAACTAAGGAGCTGGTGGTGGACTGCCGCAGGCAAGGACAACCCCTCACAGCACCAGTAAACATACAGGGAACAGACATTGAGATGGTGACATCCTACAAGTACCTTGGTGTTCATCTGAACAATAAACTAGACTGGTCACACAATACCGACGCACTCTGCAAGAAGGGACAGCGCAGGCTGTTCCTACTGAGGAGGCTCAGGTCTTTTGGTGTACAAGGGGCGCTGCTGAAGACATTCTACTACACAGTGGTGGCATCAGCCATCACTTTTGGAGTGGTCTGCTGGGGCAACGGCATTACAGCAGCCGATAGGAAGAGACTAAACAAACTGATCAAGAAAGCTAGCTCTGTCCTGGGGCAACGCCTTGACCCAGTGGAGGAGATAGGAGAGAGAAGGATGGTGGCTAAACTGTCATCTCTGCTGGAGTCCGAGTCCCACCCTATGCAGGACATATTGAACGCACTGAGGAGCTCATTTAGCAGTAGACTACATCATCCTAGGTGCGCAACCGAGAGGTTTTGCAGGTCCTTCCTACCTACGGCTGTCAGACCGTATAAGCTAAGCAGGGCTGCTCGCTGAGATAGCAAAAAAACGTGACAACCTAGCAGTATTGAATGCAAAAGACGCAACAGACTTACACAAATGGTCCCCTCCAGTATACAACTAGGACAATATCAGTCGCTACGGAGGGTGACAATATGTATGGGTACATATTCATACTATGTAGGATAACTAAGTAGACGGTTATGTTGTTTATTCCATCTTGCTACAATGCTCCGCACTTTGTATATATATTTATATATTTATGTGTACGTATGTATATCCACTGGTCTTATTTATATTTTTCGTATCTTCTTAATTATTGCTCTGAGTGTTGCTATCCCTGTGCTGTTGCAATCCTGGAATTTCCCATTGCGGGACTAATAAAGGCTTATCTTATCTTATCTTATCTTATCTTATCTTATAATTTGTTTTACTCGTATTTGAGGTGCAATGGCTTATGGGTAATCTTCTTGTCAACTTCTGGTGAAGTGATGTACAGTTGTTCACTTCTTCCTGCTCAGTTCTCAGTTCCCTTTGAACTGAAGACCGTTTGCTCCCTTTGGTTTGGAATCTCACTTAATATGGCAGAATACCCTGTACAGCCCACTTTGGATTATACTATTGCACGATCAGAACACACCTTTAAAGTTTGGCACATAAGGCTTTGTCTGGAGCTTTTTTAATTGACTAATATGTCTTTTATTTTAATAAATTTAGTGGCATCTATTTCCATTTTTTATTTTTTCCCCTAACCTTTTCAACTTCACTTTTATGCTTTTATTTGTCCATTTTTATCCATCCCTTCTGCCACCACACAATTTCTTCCATGATCAGTTCTGAAAGGGGCCAGTGCGCACTGGGAAGGAAGGGGTGGGGGTGTTCGAGGAGCATTAAGAGATTTGATTGGCTAGTCCAACGTCAGTAATGAAAATAAACGAATGCTGTCAGCACTTCAAAGGCCGGTGCTCAGCGGTCCTTGAAGCTGTGGTTACATTATTATATTGATGACGACTCACTGGCCCACATGTGGGTCAGCCCACCAGGCAAATGCCTGGTATGCCAGATTGCCATTCCAGCCCTGCTTGCAGATAAAACCTGTTGAATGTAAACAAACCGATGACACATCATCAGCTATACTGCAATACTGCTCTAACAGGTATTTCCACAATGTAACTTTCAAAGAAACACACTCCATTCTCATAGTAATCATTTAACATTCTGTCATTTTAGAAGAACTAAAAATTTTTTTGAATGACAAAAAACACTGAAAATACAAAGAGTGACTTTTTAAATACACTTTTAGAAAGTGAGTTTGTAAACACACCAACATACTGAATGTGTGAAAAATAACTGTTTAAATTTCTGTGTACATGCATCTTGTTTCCAATTGAAACTACAATAACTGATGCATTTATGCTCCTTGTTACTACACCTCAGACACCAGTGCTGCTGCACTCCACTACTCCCTTTCCCACCTGGAAAATGAAAGCACCAAGGTGCAGCTGCCTCGGTGCGACCGCTACTGGCCCGGCCTAGTTATTACAAAAACTTTTTCGCTGTCCCATCGAGGGTATAATAGTGAGTTAAATTTGTGCTTATTTTGAAAACAAAGCCTTATCTCGAAATCCTGTCAAATCAAAAGTAGAGAGAATATGGCAATATAATGATACAAGCTTTTAGTCCCACTTGATTTTGACCAGGCATGCTGAAAAGCTGGTAACACACATGCCCGCATACGCATGCGCGCACACACACACACACACACACACACACACAGAGTGATTACCATATGCCTCCGTTGCACCGAGGCATAACAAAGACTCCTGCATTAAGATACTTTTTGTTGATTACAGCTCTGCTTTCAACATGGTCATCCCACATAAACTCACCCATATACTGTTCACAATTGGCTTGCACCCTACCCTCTGTGACTGGCTTTTAGACTTCCTAACTGGCAGACCCCAGTCTATCTGGATTGGAAACAGAACCTCAGCCAGCATCATTACAAGCACAGGCACCCCACAGGGATGCGTCCTCAGCTCCATCCTTTACACCCTGTTCACTCACGACTGTGTTGCCTCTCACAAGGATAACATCATCCTGAAGTTCGCGGACAACACTACAGTGATAGGAAGAATCACTGGCGGGTACGAAGTGGCCTACAGGAGGGAGGTGGCCATTCTGGTATCATGGTGTGAGGACAACAACCTCACCCTCAACACAGAGAAGACAAAGGAAAGTAGAAAAGCACTCAGAGAGCGCAGACCTCCGCCAAGCGCCACAGTTCCCCAAATACAGTGTTTGTGTGTACGTTTTCAGATTCCTTGACCATGAAAACATATGACTAGCAATTGGATTCACAATGTTAGGATTAGTGGTTCAGTAGTTATTGACGAAAATGGCATTTTCCGTAATGGCGGTTTAGCGCCACAGCTCCCCCCATACAGTGTTTGTGTGTACGTTTTCGGATTCCTTGACCATGAAAACATATGACTAGCAATTGGATTCACAATGATAGGATTAGTGGTTCAGTAGTTATTGACGAAAATGGCATTTTCCGTAATGGCAGTTTAGCACCACAGTTCCCCCCATACAGTGTTTGTGTGTACGTTTTCAGATTCCTTGACCATGAAAACATATGACAAGCAATTGAATTGACAATGATAGGATTAGTGGTTTAGTAGTTATTCACGAAAATGGCATTTTGCGTAATGGCGGTTTTCTTGTGGACAGTGATCCGGATCACCACCAAAATCTAATCATCTGTAGGATACCCCATTTCTGACAATCTGTGAAAATTTCATGAAAATCCGTCCATAACTTTTTGAGTTATCTTGCTAACAAACAGACAGACAGACAGACAGACAAACCAACGGCGATGAAAACATAATCTCCTTGGCGGAGGTAATGATAGTGGTCATGTGGAAGGTCAGGAGACCTCATTGCCCACTGTTCATCAGGGAGATCGGAGTGGAGAGGGTGAGCAGCTTTAAGTACTTGGGTGTCCACATCACTGAGGACCTCACCTGGACAATGAACACCACGCAGCTGATCAAGAAGGCTCAACAGCAGCTGTGCTTTTTGAGGAGGCTGAGGAAGTTTGGGATGTTGCCCAGGATCCTTGGCAATTTCTACAGCTGCATTGTTGAGAGTATCTTGACCAGCTGTTTCACTGTGTGGTACAGCAGCATTACTGTCTTGGACCGCAGACGCCTGCAGAGAGTGGTAAAGATTGCAGAGATGATCATCAGGACTCTACTGTCCTCTCTGCAGAGCATCTGCAACCACAGAGTCCACAGGATAGGACAGGGTCGGAAGGCTGTCTCCATTCTTAAAGACCTTACCCACTCTCAATACAGACCGTTCACACTTCTACCCTCAGGTTGGAGGTACAGAAGTGTGAAATGTAGGACTTCAAAACTCAAGAACTCTTTCTGTCCCACTGCCATCAGACTCCTAAACAGCTGATAGGAGTCTGTAATCATACGACTACTTCATGCAACTGCATCCAACTGTTTACTGTTTACTTTTGCCACTTTGCATATGTGCAACTGCACTCACTGCTGAAATTGTTTACATTCACTGCTCTCAGTGCACATAAGCTGATGTTGCACTAATTTGCACAATGTATATATTTGCAGCTTGATGTATATAGTTTCTATAGTTTTATTGTTTATATTTTACTCCTCCTGGTGTATATTGTATATTTTATCATTTATATTATTATTTATATTATAGTTGACATATTTTATGTTGTGTGGCATTCGCAGTAGAAAGCAAAGGAAGATTTTCATTGTACAAAGAAACGTGTTTCCTTATTGTGCATATGACAATAAACTTGATTTGATTTGATTCTCCTCCCTTCAGATATTCACAGATAAAGAAAGATCACTGAACAATGTTTGAGATTTGCTTGAGTCTATTTAATTTACAGTGATAGAGCATTTAGCAAGCACAAATGAATTTTTAAGATAACTGAAAGGTTTGTGTCTATAAATGTAGGATGTTTGTTTTTTTTACAAATGAAGGGACAACAAGGGAATGTCATCTCAAGCAAAAAAAAGTGTTTTTAAGAGACCATTACACCATATTTCTTTGTTACTTGATTACCAACCAGCGTCAAGATAAAATAAAAGTGAGTGCTGGCAATGATATTATGCCTGTCCTTTCAAGTAGCCTCTTCCATTTAGTGTTTAAATTGAGAATAAACAACATATTAACTATATTTTTCCTACTTTTTAAAACACACACAATGGTCACATTAATAAATGTTATTCCTTTAGGTGTAACAGCAAGTCCTTCTGGATCAGCTAAATTAAATGCAGGTATTTGTTTCACTTGTTTGACACAATGAAATGTCCACTTTGGAAAAAGTCACTTCGACAATACACGGTACACAAACCATGGTTACACCTCATCATTTAGCCTGAAGCAAGTTGTGATTTTAAGGCATTTCTACGTTGCAGCCATTATAACACATGGGAAGTTCACTCCTTAATTCCGCACTGTTTCCATTCTTGCAACTTGGAGAGTCCACCCTACACATATTCTCTTGATGTGGAGACAGACTTCACTGGTGTGAATTTTGATACATAGTGGATCTGTTCATCTTTGGGGGGGCAGTTCCAGCACAGCAGCCCTCCACCCATCAGTAGCATTGCAGAAGCTGCCCAGCCCAGATACAGCGCTGCTCCTAACTCATACCTCTGGGCATTGAGCGCCAATGGGTTGTAGAAGCTGGTAATGATGGTATTGGCAGACCAGGAGACTGGAATGAGGCAGAGAAGCGCCGAGATGATGAACAAGACTCCAGAGACAATGCAGGCCTTTGACTTAGATCGCTCATCTTCAACGCAATTCGTGCATTTTCCACCAACCAATGACAAGACCAGCCCAAAGATTCCAAACAGGATGGAGATGACAATCATGGCGCGAGCTGCCTGCAGGTCTATTGGTAGAGCCAGCATGGAGTCATAAACCTTGCATTGCATCTGGCCTGTACTCTGCACCACACAGTTCATCCACAGACCCTGCCAGAAGGTCTGCGCAGTGATGATATTAGCTCCGATGAAAGCAGAAACCCTCCACATGGGTAGAGCACACACTATGATGACCATCAGCCAGCCAATTACAGACATCAGAATGCCAGTGATCTGAATCCCCTGAGACACCATCTTGTCAGTAATCTCCACACACAAAAATCCACGGTGAAAACAAGTGAAATGATCTGAGCCTGTATTTATAGACTGCTGTGTGGGAAGACATGAGGGTGAGCGATACCATGGCTCTCAGCTTCCATTGGGTAGAAGAAGTTTACACACAAACAGAGACCCAGTGACCTTTATAGTGCTGACCTGCTAAAAACCTAGTCCTCCAAGGTCATACCAACACAAAAAAAAACTGTAAAAGAAGCTTTTCTTCTAAACATTTTAAACTCTTTAATGGACAATGTGTTTATGACAAGCACACAATCATCTAAAACCCATTTGTATTTCATTTATGAGTTCCCAGGCGCTCAATCTAAAAGACTTACAATCAGACACACCTGTAATAGGGGAAATATGTAAAACATATCAGCCGATTATTCAGAAAATATATTTCAAATAAGGCTACTGATGCTTTTACTACTTATTTCCACTACTGTATATACAGTATACTCTGCATGCCCCTTCCACAGCCTGTGGTGTGTAGGGGCGGCACCTATCTCCATTTCAATGACCCTAGGCCACACAGCTACTGTAAGTAGTGAAAGCTACAGTGGGGGGTCAGTCCTCGCGTTTACATTACTTTCCCCATTCTATTATGCTGAGCACCAAACTAGAAGGCAGAAAGTACCATTTTAACATGGTTTTTGGTATGACCCGGCCGGGATTTGAACCCACGACCTCCCGGTTGTGGGGTGGATGCTCTATCAACTAGGCCACCACTCCGGTATACTCTGTATGCAGTAAATGTAAAAGGATTACTTTTATGGATGAAGTTGCTCATTTTCTCTGCAGGAAATTTAATAATAAGTGATTAAGTGTAACAATCTAATTCTTACTGTATTCCACAATGAAACTACAAGGAACATACAATAGCTCATGCATTTTTGGAGTAAAATCATTATAGTATAAACTTTTATAAAGTGAGAATTTCTGCAAATCCCTGGGTTGAAAAATGATAAATTTGTTGATGCAGTCTGTATTGCAATAATGAATGGACTGACATTTGAAAATAGCATTTTTTTAAAAATCACATACTGTATGTAGATTAATTGTTCATTCAGTCTTAAACTTTTTTTTAAAATTATTTTGTTCTATGAAAAATGTTAAACTCACAAATAAATTATGATTGCTATAATTATTATGGGGCAGCATGGTGACACAGTGGTTTGCGCTGTTGTGGGTTCGAACCCACCCCTGACCAGCGGTGACCTTTTTGTGTGGAGTTTGCATGTTCTCCTTGTGTCTGTGTGGGTGTTCATCACATACTCATATGCACACAGTCCCACAGACCAAACATATGCAGGCCAAGTTAATTTGCATCAACTGTGCATAGATTGTCTCTATGGGTATGAATGTGAGAGTGACTGGTATGTCTGCCTCTCTGTGTTCTCCCTGAGATGGACTGGCGATCTGTCCAGGCTGTACCCCGCCCCTTGCCCAAACACGCTGCTGGGCTCCAGCAAGTGGTTAAGAAGACAATCACAACGCAGGCTGTTTTATTATTCTTCATGCCACATGAGAGTGCCAGTGTGCAACCCAGATTAAATCATTCACTTTGTTTGGGTTTGTTTATTTGATTGATTTTATTGTTTTTACTGATTTAACAGATTTTTGCCTGTCTGCTCTGTCTCTAAAGTCTAGGGAGACTATAACAACTCCACTGCCCTTATATGTGTTCATTCAACTTGTGTGAATCTGAATCACAAGATATAATACTATGTCGCAACGAATTTGAATATCGTGGGGAAAGTATTTATTTTAAACAATTCCCATCCACAATGTTAAACTTTCATATTTTCTATGTTCATCACACATTAAGTGAGCTGTTTAAATCCTTCTTTCTGTTAAACTGTGATTATTATGATTTACCTCAATTAATTGAGTTACTGAATCATCGTATTCTATTTGCTGAACGCGCTCGTGAATACTAGAGGGTGTGTTACTTTCTCTACAGCAAGGGGCGATGTAGGACAGGGAAATATTCTGATAGAATTCACCATACTGAGGAGGTGTAAAGCAGAGTTTAAGAAATACAAATTCTGAAACAAATAACATAACTTTTAGTTGTGTACTGTAAATAAGATTGGAGCATATACAACACATAACTGATGAATATTGATAGAAAAATTCTTTTATTTACAGTTTTCACACACACCCACATACACAGCATTGTTCAAACGTTTTTAAATGAAATGACATGAATGAGGATAAAACACAGTATAATATTGATGAAAAACACTAGAAAAAACAGTCAGTAAAGTCATAGGTAAAATGGAATGCTGTAATTTTTGTAACATCAAGATCTTTGTCCAACAGTCCAAATGTTGTTTTTTTTTGTTTGTTTGTTTTTTGGGTGTGGTGCACGTCGTTGCAATGGTGAAACAAAAGTGGTGAAACAAGTGCTGTAACGCATAGTTAAAATGGAACCACAATTAAAAAACAAACAGCAAACTTGTTGTAATAAACATGGCATTGTGAACACATGTAAAAGCATTTGCACTGAGTCCTTTTTCCAGTCCTTTTCCAGTTCATTTGTCTCTTCCCTCCTCAAACGTAGTCCTTGGGTGCAGATGAACGGGGGGCCGAGTACTTGGCGGAGTAGTTATCCTTGGGAGGGCAGTTGGCACAGAGGAGGGCGCCACCCAGGATGAGGAGGGCTGAGGCCCCCCAGCCGATGAAGAGTGCAGCTCCCAGCTCCCTCTTCTGAGAGCCTGCCGTCAATGGATTGTAGAAGTTCTGTATGATGGTGTTTGCCGTCCAGCAGACAGGGATGAGGATCAGAACACCAGCAATGATGAAGATCACACCGGCTGCCAAGCCAATCTTGGCTTTAGTGGACTCGTCCTCCACACAGTTGGTGCATTTACCCCCTGCGATGGCCAGAATGACGGCGAGGATGCAAATCAAGATGGCGATGATGACGAGGGCGCGGGCAGCCTGGAGGTCCTGGCTGAGTGCCAGCATGGAGTCATAAACCTTGCACTGCATCTGGCCTGTGCTCTGGACTACACAGCTCATCCAGATGCCCTCCCAGTTAGTCTGAGCCGTGACAATGCTGGTCCCAACGAACGCTGTCACTTTCCACTGAGGTAATGCACAGGCGATGATGGCCCCAATCCAGCCAATAATGGCCAGGGCAATGCCCAACATCTGTAAGCCAGCTGCCACCATGTCTTTTCTGAAAGATTCTTGCAGTTGTCAGAAATGTCCAAAAGTTTTGTTTCTGGAAGGGTAGCTTGAGAGCGGTCCCAAAGTGTGAATGTTCAGATACGATGGGGAGCTGACTTTTATACACTTCGCTCAGGAGGGGCTACTGTGACGTGGATGATGATCACCCCCACTCCCAGCCCCAGACAGGTGTCAGCATGTCAATTTTGTTCTAGTCAGGTAATGTTTGCAGGTGGAATAAACACGGTGTGACTCACAGGTGTAGCAAGCCACAGTGACAGAAGGAGCCACACCTTTACAATCATGGTATCATGGCACTGTAGCTTTTTTTTAATATATATATTTATATGTATTTGTTGAGCACAGTAGTGACAGTGATCAAAACTACATTACTGATGATAGCAAGAAAAATAAACCTTCAAAAATAGTTAAAAAAGTTATGTTTAAAACAAAGTTACTTCTTAATTTCTTAGAAGGAACAAGCACTTCATAAGAATTTTCTTCTACATTTGTCTCCTAATCTTTGGTCCTGAGAGTAAAAAAACACTACTCATTTTGTCACACAAGGTGATTTTTGGATATACTCCATGTATAGTTTCTGGTGACATTGCCGATTCTTGGTTTAAAATTGAAAGGAAGTGACCAACAAAGAATTCAGTATGACTCTCAGTTTCACAGGCTGAATGAGAGATTACGTGAACTGAAGTTAAGATAAGCCTTTATTTATTAGTCCCACAATGGAGAAAATCCAGAGTTAGCTTTATCTGCTCCTATTTTAATTGGCTTTAAAATATAAATTGCAACTTTGCAACTTTACAAATAAACCAGTTTGATTACCAACAACCCCATACCCTTGTTTTTGTATTCACTAATGTAACAAATTATTCATGAAGTATCTGATTGTGATTGACATACAGTAGTATTTGGTATATTGACTACAGTCACAGGCAAAACACACTCCATAAAATATTTCGATTTTTCATCTTTTTGTAGTCAAAGGTAATTTCTATGAGGGTGCATGAACAGTTCGTTAAAAAAGACAGATCAAAGCTGACCTTGCAGTAACGTTGGTCCTTGAGGGATGAAGGGTTGAAGCCTTGTCCTGCAGGTTGTCTCGGTACAGAATATGAACTTGGCGGATCAGGTCATACTTGAATCATCAATAGTTTTCCACAATATTGAGAAGACATCAGGAAGGAGACGTTGGGTAAATGGCAAACAACACACCAAATGATTTCAGGCCGACACAAAAAGAGGGAATAGAGAGAGGGGGCAAAGGGAGCTAGAGAGAGAATCAGATTGTCTCAGACATGAATAGAGGCAGTGTTTTAGAGCCAGGACTACCCTTAGGACCATAATACCTCTATTTTATCCAAGGTAGGATCATTAAAGGTAGTTGAGCCTGGCTGTGGAGATTGGGTTCCTCACACAAGGAAGCATGAAGGAATTTCCACAATTAAGACTCTGAGGAAAGATGGTTTCAGATCAGATTAGTCCTGTTGTGCAGGTCCCTATATAGGCCTTAGAGGGGGTAAGGTGCCTGTCTTATATTTTGTAAAAATCCCATAGCTTTGCAAAAGTAGTCATAAACATGCAACAACTTTTTTCATTTTTTTCATTTTTTTTTTTTTTTACAGTCATAGAAGGCATTGCATTTCAAAGGGAAGGACATATACAGTAGATTACTCTGTTCTGGATGCTCATGCAACATACTTCCTAGATTTTGCATACAAGCAAATTGACTGTAGGAGCCGTGAGAACATGCCAAAGGCAATTTAAGGCAAGCCCAGACTTCATCGTAACGGCTGACTTTATTTGGCTCACTCTCAGGCGACCAACCCTTCAACAGAACGAGTTCAATCACAATGTCTATCAAGGAACTATTTAAAAAAAAGACCTCTGGTCCATACAAGGGATTAGGTGTCTTTGTTTGCTTATTATTTTTTTTTAAATATGAAGTGAACAGCTTCTAATTTATACTTATAATATATTTATAAGTTTACATTTATAAAAACAAAAAACATGAAATTTATTTCTTATGTTCATCTTTGCAGACAATATAGAACATTGTTTGTTGAATGAATAAACTTTTTTATGCTTTAAAGTGTTTCCACAACAGAAAAAAAGATTTGGGATATGACTGTTTTTTTGACAATGTGCAAATAAAATTGTACTAAAAGACTAAAAGACGCAACAAACTTACACAAAATGGTCCCCTCCAGTATACAACTAGGACAATATCAATCGCTACGGAGGGTGACAATATATATGGGTACATATTCACACTATGTGAGGTAACTAAATAGAATGTTATGCTGTTTATTCCATCTAGCTACAAAAAGCTACACTGTGTACTGTATATATATTTATGTGTACATATGTATATTCACTGCTCTTATTTTTTTATCTTCTAAATTATTGCTCTGAGTGTTGCCGTCCCTGTGCTGTTGCAATCCTGGAATTTCCCCGTTGTGGGACTAATAAAGGCTTATCTTATATGTAAAAATAATTCAAAATTTAGCCAAAACAATAACCCCAAACAGCAAGATGAACAAACCCACCAGACAATCAGTTTCTTATTTACATTTATTTGCTGATCTACAGATTATAGATTGAAGCCATTAAAATATGAATGAATAATGAAATGAATGAAAAATGAACAGATAACAACACGAGAAGCAGTGAGACATGGGATGGAGTGAATCCAGAGATCATAGAAATATGTAGGTGCTGGACTGCACCAAGGAGGTTTAACTTTAAATTAGAAGAAAAAAAAAACAGTTTAAGTCAAAATTCTGTTGCATCAAGCCAGTTTAAAGTTAAGAAAGACGACATTTAAACCACTCTTTAAACTCAGTTTAGTTATCCTGTTAATCCAAGGTGGTAACTCTAAAATAAGGGTGCATTAATAAAAATTAGGTAATGCATTACTAATGAGTTAACTATGCACACACTAAATTCATGTTAACAGCAACGTTGATACATTACATAATAAACATCAAATGACATTAGCTTATAGACACTGGAGTGGTGGCCTAGAGGTAGAGCATCTGCCCCACAGCCAGGAGGTCGTGGGTTCCAGCCAGGTCATACCACAGAACATATAAAAATGGTACTTTCCACTTCATAGCTTGGTGCTCAGCATAATAGAATGGGGAAAGTGCTGATCTGAGCCCAGGTAAATGGAGAGGGTTGCATCAGGAAGGACATCCGGTGTAAAAACCTTGCCAAATCAAATATGCAGACCCACGATCTGGTGTGGAGACCCCGAATAAGGAGCAGCCAAAAGAAGTAGAAGAAGAAAACAATTATAAATGAGTTATAAGTCATTTCTAGGCTCACTGTCATTACTGTAAGTTGTTATCTGAGATTTACCAGGACAGATTTTAAAAAATGTACAAAAATGCCCTCCATCAATGAGTGAAACATGTCTTGTAACTCATTTATAATTGTTTATTTGTCATTTATAAAGTGTTTATAACCTAATTATTAATCTACTTAAAAACTATTTGTAAAGCCTTTATAAAGGGGCCCTTATTATAAATTGCTGATTTAGGGTTAACTTTAAACCACTAGCTGAGGAGGTTTAAAGACTTCTACAAAGGAAAGCCAGAGCTGTGATGAACATCTTCTGGCGTTTGCCCTCATATTTAGTTTTAAGCTATATGTGTCTCTCTTTCCTCTTTAACTCCAGTCAAGTCATCTTTTTGTTTCATTGTCTGTTGTCTTGTTTTAACTTGGCCGGTTTGTTGCACTGATTCAGCCAACAAATGTTTCACAAAGAAAAACAAAGAGCTGTTGTGTTGAGCCATAAGCCATAAGTGCTCCCTTCACTTACACCTGGCAAGCCAAGTTTAATTTGAAATGGTACACTCCAGTTTGGCTTAAACCTGGATTAACTCTTTTTAAACCTACTAAACTGAGTTCAAAGCTAATCAAAGGTTAACTTAAAATTGTTGGGGGCAATCCAGCCATAGTGATGTTTAAAAAATGCCACTATTCATCAGGCTGGACCTAAAAATAGATAACAGTCTCATGTGCGAAAGGGCGGGGGTGTGTGTGTGTGATGTAATCACAGCGAGTCAGAGTTTCAGTGGGTAAATACAGCGCAGGTAAATGTCTCTGCGAGATCATCAGGGAGTCAATCTGGGCAAGGTGTGTTATCACATGACTGCAGCAGACACCTGAAGCTTTCGGAGGTCTGCGGAAGAAAGGGATTCTTCAAACTTGTGAAATGGTTATTTCAGGGCTTTTAAATGGTATTTAGAATGCTATTGTGACACATTTGGTTTCCTTGTATTCCCAGACCACAAATGGCTCATTAGCTGTGCTCTGAAGGATTTTGTTTTTTTTCTGGGTGACTTTGTGCTTACATGCTTGTGTGCATGTTAAATAAAGTACATGTAACTGGGCTACAACACACATACACACGCACGTGCGCACACACACGCACACACACACACACACACACACACACACACACACACGCACACACAAACTACCATATTTGGAGCTTACTGAAAATTAGTTTTTGTCCCACCAGCTGAAGAGAAATAAGAATGGGCTAACTAAAGTTGTTAAACACATAAAAGAGCTTTTCTGTGTACATTTATGTTGCTGTAATCAATCATCACACAGTAGAATAATGATCTCTTCTCTATTCTATCATCTCTATTTTATAAAGTCTCACATTACATTGATAACTATTGCAGAGCCTGTTTGCAGCATGAGAGACAGAATGGAGTAATTGCTTGTGGGAGGAATGGGGTGTGTCAGTAAATGTATGCTATTATAGAGGATGTTCATATTAAACATGGCTTAAAATAATGAGTTGAGCTCTCTGCTGTCTAGGTGAGGAAGAGCTGAAAGGAAGTTGGTCTCAAGGAAGAGGATTTAAATGTCAGGTTCAATAGAAAATTGTCATGGGCTGGGCTGGATTTCCCTGCCCAGTTCCATGGCACGGTGGCTGCTTCTTCTCCATTGTGTTTTGGTTCCCTATTTGCCTCTCCGGGAGCCTCGGAGGTCTGCTCGGCTCCCTGACAGCTCTCAGCCATGACCCCCCTCTCCTGCCAGTACATACCAGCTGTCTGTCATTATCATTTGTGTTCAGTCTCTGTTCATTCACGCACACACCCACACACATACATGCATGCCCTCATTCTTTCACCCATGCACACTCCCGCACACATGCACACACACTTATTCATTCTCACTCACATGCTTATAGGCATTCAGACACACCTGTTTCTGTCTTGTCCAGTCCACATGCTCACTCTCATTACTCACACTGGCAATCACTTCCTTCATTATGTTTGTCATTATTTAAGCCCTGTGTCTGCTTCAGTGTGTTGCCGGGCTCATTGCACTCTGTGTTTGTTGTCTATGCTGCACTTTCGCGCATGCATGACTAGATGCCCTGCTTGTGTTTTTTACGCACTGTGTTGCTCTGCATGTCGCATGTATGTTTCCCTCTTCTGTTTTTTGCAGGTCGGCTCTGGGATTTCATCCACGGACGCCTCTGTTCCCGGCTCCAGTGAGTATTTCGGTACCCACTGCTTCCAGTCTCGCCTAGGAAGCGCTCGGGTGTCCAAGCTGCCTTTCCCCACTGTTCAGCTGTCCTGCAGCGCCTTGGGTCCCCTGGGCTTACTCACTGGTGAGCTGAGGAATGTTTCGTGAGCTTACCAGAGCCTCCTCACCATTTTATGTTTCTCTGTTGGTTTTGCTGGACTGTTTGTCTCCTTTGTTCAATAAATTGCACACAATGTCCTCCTGCATGTGGGTTTCATCTCTCCTGCCTCAAATAGGCAGGAAAAGCATAACAGAAAATGGTGTGCTTGTGGGTTTTAACTTTCTAAAACACTTTTCGGGTCCTATGATGACCGTAAAAATCTTAAAATCAATTTTTACTTAAATAGAGATACAGTATTTATATTATTACACTATGGCAGAATGCTGGAAGAACTCCTCCAGGTTACCTTTTCCTCCATCACAAAAAGGAATCTTGCTTTCAGTTACCCCCCATCACTGTGATATTAGCAGTGATATGAATCCAGTCTACACCTACAGTCCTACACAAGACAAGGATCCTAGCTGTTAGCATCAGAACTATACAATAACAACAACACTGAGTGGACCACTCTGTATCCACCTTTATTGATAAAAAAAGCAGTCCTAGACACATAATTATCAGTGATTACTAGTCAGATTCTTCCCACTGTTAACCTGAATACAGTAACTACTACGACTCCTTCAACTGATATCTATTTGGATGAGTTTACTCCAACTGACCTTTTAGAGCTAGATAAAATAATTTCCTCACCCAAGCCTTTAACTTGTCTATTAGACCCTATTCCGAACAGGTTTTTTTAAAGTCTTCCCATTTAGTGGTAGCTCTATTCTTCAAATAATCAATTCTTCATTAACATTAGGCCATGTACTGCAGGCTTTTAAAACTGCTGTAATTAAACTCTAACTTAAAAAGCCAACGCTGGATCCAGGAGTTTTAGCTAACTATAGACCAATCTCTAATCTGCCTTTCATTTCAAAAATCTTAGAGTTGTTGCTACGCAATTATTTGACCACTTGCAGGGAAATTGTTTATTTGAAGAGTTTCAATCAGGGTTTAGAATCCATCATAGTACTGAATCAGCTTTAGTCAAGGTCACTACCGACCTCCTTATCGCATCTGATAATGGACTCATTTCTGTACTTGTCCATTTAGACCTTAGTGCAGCTTTTGATACCATCGATTATAATATTTTACTTGATAGACTAGAACACCTTGTTGGACTTAATGGAACTTCATCGGAGTGGTTTAAATCGTATTTATCTGATAGGTTCCAGTTTGTTCATAATGAGTTTTCTTCCAACTCAAAGCTTAGTCATGGAGTTCCACAGGGATCTGTGCTAGGCCATTTTCTTTTTAGTTTATATATGCTTCCGTTAGGCAATATTATTAGAAAGCGCTGCATACATTTTCATTGTTATACAGATGACAGACAATTATACTTGTCAATGAAGCCAGATGACAATAATCAGTTAGCCAAATTAGAGGCTTGTCTTAAGGAAATCAAAGCTTGGATGACTTGTAATTTCTTGCAATTAAATTCAGATAAGACTGAAGTCATTCTTGTTGGTCCAAAAAACCTTAGAAGTACCTTTCCAAATCAAACTCTTACTTTGGATGTGGTTACTCTTTCTCTTAATAGTTCTGTAAGGAACCTTGGAATTATTTTTGATCAAGATCTGTTTTTAATTCACATATTAAACTTGTTTCTAAGACTGCCTTCTATCATTTGCGTAATATTGCCAAGATTAGGAGCATCTTGTCTCAGAGTGATGCTGAGAAACTAATCCATGCTTTTGTGAGCTCTAGATTAGATTATTGTAACTCTTTATTATGAGGGTGTCCTAAAACATCTTTAAAAAGTCTTCAGCTGATCCAAAATGCTGCAGCAAGAGTTTTAACAGGTACTAGAAAGAGAGATCACATCTCTCCGGTTCTGGCCTCCCTTCATTGGCTTCCCATAGAGTTTAGAATTAAGTTTAAAATCCTTCTTCTCACTTACAAAGCTCTAATCAGGCCCCTTTTTATTTAAAAGATCTGATACTACCTTATTCTTCTTCTTTTAGATTTGATTGGCAGCTGGCAACCAGCTCACAGGTGCATTACCGCCACGCACTTAACTGATACATATCACTCTGAATTCTGTTGTCCCCACTTCAAACAGAGCAACTACACTCCCAAAATGGAGGATTACTTGTAATACCTAGAATCTCCAAAAGTACAATGGGAGGCAGAGCCTTCAGTTATCAAACTCCTCTCCTTTGGAACCAGCTGCCAACCTGGATTCAGGAGTCAGACTTGATCTCCGTTTTTAAGAATAGGGTTAAAACCTTCCTTTTTGATATAGCCTATAGTTAGGGTGGGATCAGGTGCCCCTGAACCCTCCCTTAGTTATGCTGCTAATAGGTTTAGACAGCTGGGGGGCCTCAAAATGCACTGGGCTAACTCCTTTCTTCACTCTCAATGAAATATTTTTGCTGGTCATTGACATCTATTTGCTCTCTCCCATAAATCTAGTCCCCGTTGTACTGTTTGCTCTCTACATGCCTGTTCTTCTCTTCTTCTTCAATATCCCCTCACCCCCAGCCAGCTGCAGCAGATGACTGCCCCTCCCTGAGCCTGGTTCTGCTGGAAGTTTCTTCCTGGTAAAGGGGAGTTTTTCCTCTCCACTGTCACTAAGTGCTTGCTCACAGATTGCTGGGATCTTTCTGCAATTGTAAGGGTTTCCCCTACCATTGAAAGTGCTATGAAATGACTGTTGTTGTGAAATGGTACAATATAAATAAATAAATAAATAAATAGACAAACGCCAAAGAGGCTTTTGTTCCACCATTATAATCCCCACTTCTGTCCCCATACTATGGACTGATAAAGCTCGAGAGTCTTCTCACACACTCAATATATCTTGGCCACGGCCAAGATATATAGAGTGATGATATAGAATGAAGTACTTGGCGGACAATAACTATGCATCCTGACGGATATAGAGTGATACAGTATGTAGAGTGAAGTACGTGGCGGTAATGCACCTGTAAGCTGGTTGCCAACCGCCAATCAAATCTAAAAGAAGAAGAAGATCCAGAGATTAGGCATGGGCCTATTAACATTACAGTTAACGTCTCAATAACTTTAAAACAAAGTTTGTGCTTTACTGTGAAGCTACTGCTTAGGAACATGACATTCTCCTCTCTGCTGAGCCATGCTTCAGACCTATACCCATAAGTAAATCATTCATATTGCCTTTATTGGTGAGGCTATTGCTAATCTTAGCCTGTCACTGATTTACTGTTAAAATAAGAGAAAAGCACACTCTGAGGTGAGTACAGTATTCCCTGCCTCCATTTTCTTTGCAGATCCCAATACTTACTGATGGAGAGCACTGAACAGTTTTCATCTTTTCAATACTAGTACATATCCGTGTATGCCTGTAGAAAGCAAGTGTA
Source organism: Pholidichthys leucotaenia (assembly GCA_020510985.1). NCBI lineage: Eukaryota > Metazoa > Chordata > Actinopteri > Cichliformes > Pholidichthyidae > Pholidichthys > Pholidichthys leucotaenia. Next base: position 282,776,011 of record CM035847.1, on the reverse strand, counting down.
AGCAAGCATTTCTGCATGCCCGTAGAAAGTTATTGTTACCATGGCAACAGTAACCATGGTGATGCCTGCCTTTGATCTTTGGCATGGTTACCATGGCAACAGTAACCATGGTGAAGCCTGCCTTTGACCTTTGGCATCACTACTCGTTCAGTGATGCCTGCCTTTGAGCTTTGATGTCACCACTCCATCAGTGATGCCTGCCTTTGATCTTTGATGATGTAATAGCAAGTCCTATCTTTGACGATGTCATAGCAAGTCCTATGATCATGACACACACACAGACAGATACACAGACAGATTTCCTTGAATTAATGGATAGATTACTGTGGCAGAACCAAATTATGATAAGTCCATCATCCACAAATAAACAACAAAGTATACAACCTATAGTTGTAGGTCAGGATCCCAAGGTGAACCCGTGTAGCAAGTATGGTGACCCAAGAGTGCTTTACACATTCTATAGTAAGAGATCATAGGGAGTGCTGACACAGTCCAGGGACGGATGTTTTTTTCGCGCATGAGGAGTTGTTCAGAACTCCTTATAAGAACTCCTTATACAAAGATACAGAGTGATGATAAGTCAGTGGCAGTAATGCACCTGTAAGCTGGTTGCCAACCACCAATCAAATCTAAAAGAAGAAGAAGACCTTTGACCTTTTGATCCCAAACCTGCAGTCAGAGGTCATGGTCTCAGAGTGAACCTGCGTAGCAGGTTTGGTGACCCTAGCTTTCTTTGTTGTTGAGATATACACTACCATTCAAAAGTTTGGGGTCACTTAGAAATTCCCTTATTTTTCAAAGAAAAGCACTTTTTTTCAATGAAGATAACTTTAAACTAATCAGAAATACACTCTATACATTGCTAATGTGGTAAATGACTATTATAGCTGTAAATGTCTGTTTTTTGGTGCAATATCTACATAGGTGTATAGAGGCCCATTTCCAGCAACTATCACTTCGGTGTTCTAATGGTACAATGTGTTTGCTCATTGCGTCAGAAGGCTAATGGATGACTAGAAAACCCTTGTGCAATAATGTTAGGTCTGCAATGCTACAGCATTGCTGCAAATGGAGGATTCTTAGACGAAAGCAAAGTTTGAAGGAAAAAATTATTATTTCAAATGGAGGTCTGCGCTCTTCGAGTGCTTTTCTAGTTTCTGCAACTAGAAATCGTAACTACATCATCATAATCGTAACTACATCATCATAGTCATCATATCATCATCACGATGATGATGATACCTATTATTGTAGTTACGATGATGATCATGATACCTATTATTGTTACAATAAAGAATCCTTTAAAAAATTCCTGTATCCAGATGGTGATCCGGATCATCCCCAAAATTTAATCAGTTCTTCCTTGTACCATTTCCAACATCGCCTGAAAGTTTCATCGAAATCCATCCAAAACTTTTTGAGTTATTACCTCCGCCAAAGGGGGAAGTTATGTGATCATCGGCATTGGTTTGTTTGTTTGTCTGTCTGTTTGTCTGTTTGTTAGCAAGATAACTCAAAAAGTTATGGACGAATTTTCATGAAATTTTTACAGATTGTCAGAAATGGGGTATCCTACAGATGATTAGATTTTGGTGGTGATCCGGATCACCGTCCACAAGAAAACTGAGGATTCTTTATTGTAACAATAATAGGTATCATGATCATCATCGTAACTACAATAATAGGTATCATCATCATCATCATGATGATATGATGACTATGATGACTATTATTACTACGATGATGATGATACCTATTATTGTAGTTACGATGATGATCATGATACCTATTATTGTTACAATAAAGAATCCTTTAAAAAATTCCTGTATCCAGACGGTGATCCGGATCATCCCCAAAATTTAATCAGTTCTTCCTTGTACCATTTCCAACAAGGCCTGAAAGTTTCATCGAAATCCGTCCAAAACTTTTGGAGTTATCTTGCTAACCAACAGACAAACAGACAGACAGACAAACAGACAGACAAACCCCGGCAAAACATAACCTCCTGGCAGAGGTAATAATAGTTATCATCATCATCATCATCATCATCATCATCATAGTCATCATAGTCGTCATATCATCATCACGATGATGATGATACCTATTATTGTAGTTACGATGATGATCATGATACCTATTATTGTTACAATAAAGAATCCTCGGTTTTCTTGTGGACGGTGATCCGGATCACCACCAAAATCTAATCATCTGTAGGATACCCCATTTCTGACAATCTGTGAAAATTTCAAGAAAATCTGTCCATAACTTTTTGAGTTATCTTGCTAACAAACAGACAAACAAACAGACAAACTAGAAAAGCACTCGAAGAGCGCAGACCTCCGCTTGAGGTCTGTGCATTATCATCTGAGCATTATCATCATAGTTACAAAAAAAGCACTCGAAGAGTTATCATCTGAGCATTATCATCATAGTTACAATAATAGGTATCATCATCATCATTATCATCATAGTTACAATAATAGGTATCATCATCATCATCATAGTTATTACAACAATAACAGGTATCATCATCATCGTAGTAACAAATAATAGTTATCATCATCATCATCATCATCATCATCATCATAGTCATCATAGTCATCATATCATGATGATGATGATGATGATACCTATTATTGTAGTTACGATGATGATCACGATACCTATTATTGTTACAATAAAGAATCCTCGGTTTTCTTGTGGACGGTGATCCGGATCACCACCAAAATCTAATCATCTGTAGGATACCCCATTTCTGACAATCTGTGAAAATTTCATGAAAATCCGTCCATAACTTTTTGAGTTAGGTTGCTAACAAACAGACAAACAAACAGACAAACAGACAAACAAACAGACAAACCAACGCCGATGATCACATAACCTCCCCCTTTGGCGGAGGTAACCAACGCCGATGATTACATAACCTCCCCCTTTGGCGGAGGTAATAATAGGTATCATCATCATCATCATCATCATAGTTATTACAGCAATAACTACATCATCATTGTCATCATATCATCATCACGATGATGATGATACCTATTATTGTAGTTACGATGATGATCATGATACCTATTATTGTTACCTCTGCCAGGAGGTTATGTTTTCGCCGGGGTTTGTCTGTCTGTTTGTCTGTCTGTCTGTTGGTTAGCAAGATAACTCAAAAAGTTTTGAACGGATTTCGATGAAACTTTCAGGCGTTGTTGGAAATGGTACAAGGAAGAACTGAACTCTCTCCTTTGCTTCCTCTGGTCCATGTTTAGTGTGGTAAACACCATGTCACCAAACAGCACAGTGACTACTTGTCACCCTTTAAATAGGCCGACTGACTGATTACAAGTTTGTAGACATCTGTGATGTTAATTAGAAGACACATCTTGGTTGAACATGTCCCTATGGTCACATTATTTTCAATCTTTTCTAGGGGTACCATCATTTTTGTCCAGGCCTGTTTCATGAGTTTGTTTTTTAAAGTGATTCTGTTGAACCACAATTCAAAAGCATTGTTTGATTTTCATTGGTTAATTTTCATAGAATTTTTATTTATTACCACTTTTGTCAGATTCAAGTTATTTCTGTTCTTTCATTAAGAGAGGGGTACCAACAATTTTGTCCATGACTGTAAGTTTGACTATTAAAAAAACAGAAACGTGCTTTGCTAAGGGAAACAATAAAAAGAACAAACACTGTTCAGACAGTTCCCCAACCCAAACAAGGAACTATAATTTTGCTAAACTGTAGAGTACAGCAACAATAGTTGCTTTTCTTCTGCATGAAGGGAATTATACAAATTTACCTCAACCATATTTCTTTATATTTTTTAAATTATCCAGTGCCATCCTGTGAGTACTGTGCTTGCCTTTAGCCAAAAGCTTTTTTAAAATTACTATTATTACCTCCGCCAGGAGGTTATGTTTTTGCCGGGGTTTGTCTGTCTGTTTGTCTGTCTGTCTGTTTGTCTGTCTGTTGGTTAGCAAGATAACTCAAAAAGTTTTGAACGGATTTCGATGAAACTTTCAGGCGTTGTTGGAAATGGTACAAGGAAGAACTGATTAAATTTTGGGGATGATCCGGATCACCGTCTGGATACAGGAATTTTTTTAAAGGATTCTTTATTGATAATAGGTATCATGATCATCATCATAAATACAATAATAGGTATCATCATCATCGTGATGATATGATGACTATGATGACTATGATGATGATGATGATGATGATGATACCTATTATTGTTACTACGATGATGATGATACCTATTATTGTTGTAACTATGATGATGATGATGATGATGATGATGATACCTATTATTGTAACTATGATGATAATGCTCAGATGATAATGGAGGTCTGCGCTCTCCGAGTGCTTTTCTAGTTACAATAAAGAATCCTTTAAACTAGAAAAGCACTCGGAGAGCGCAGACCTCCATTATCATCTGAGCATTATCATCATAGTTACAATAATAGGTATCATCATCATCATCATCATCATCATCATAGTTATAACAAGTTTCAATGAATTGTACATTTTAACAACTCAGTACAAATAAAATAAATAATAGTAATTTTTCTACCTCGGTCTGCGCTCTCCGAGTGCTTTTCTAGTTTAAAGGATTCTTTATTGTAATTCATTTAATACAATAAATTACTTTATTATTAATATTATTTATTATTACTTTATTATTATTATTACTTTAAATATTTAATACAATAAATTACTACTACTTTATTGTAATTTATTGTGTTCATTTTTGAATTTTTTTCTGCTTTTGTTTTATAGTTTAGTGTGTCAAACAAAGCTACACACGTGAACAAAATTGTTGGTACCCCTCTGTTAATGAAAGAAAAAAAGAAAAAAAGAATCTAGATAGATGGCAGCAGGGCGCACGGACGCAGCGGGCCCTCTTGGCATCAGCGAATGTGAGAGTTTTGAGTGTTTTGATCTTCCCAGACGTACATTCTGTAAAACTTACAACCGTGAGACCTTATTAAACATCAAGGTACTGCACGCTGCAAGAATCGCGGCGATCGGTTGTGATTTGGACATTCTACGCCAGCATGGAATTCTGGCGGAGTCCCCGCTGGAAGCTACCCGAGAGAGGAGGAGGCGTAAGCGGAGCAAACGCAAGCAAAAGCGTGGAAAAAGGGCCGGGATCCATGCTAGGCTAAAGGCTAACCCCTCCAGACCAGCAGTACCGTCACTCATTCTCTCCAACGCCCGCTCCCTCGAAAACAAGCTAGACGAGTTGCGTCTGCTGAGAGAAACCCGGAGAGAGTGGAGAGACTGCTGTGTTTGTTTTCACTGAGACATGGCTCCATGGCAACATTCCTGACGAGGCCATTCAACTGGAAGATATGGCAATGTTCCGTGCCGACAGGGAAACGGCGAGCTCCGGTAAGAGCCGGGGGGGTGAGCTATGCATCTATGTTAACAAGAACTGGCGCGTCAATGCCACGTTAGTGTCTAAACACTGCTCTCCGTTGGCGGAGTTCCTTATTGTAAATTGTCGGCCACATTATTTGCCGAGGGAATTCAGCAACGTGTTTGTAGCTGGTGTTTACATAGCGCCGAGCCCTAATGCTAAAGCTAATGCTAAGAAGGCACTCGGGGTACTGCACAATGCGATTAGTGAAATCCAAACTTCACACCCGGACAGTTTTGTGGTGGTTGCGAGGGATTTTAACTACACCAGCTTAAAGACTGTGCTCCCCAAGTTTAAACAATGTGTAGACTTTAAAACCAGAGGAGAGAATATGTTGGACTTAGTGTACACAAACACAGATGCATATAAGGCAATACCCCACCCCCATCTCGGCCTTTCTTATCACATGTCCGTGATGCTGCTGCCTGCCTACAAACCTTTATTGAAGCGCAGCAGGCCAGCAGTGAAACAAATTAGAATTTGGCCAGAGAGTGCAACCTCTGCACTGAAAGACTGTTTTCTGCACACAGACTGGGAGGTCTTCAAAATAGCAGCCTCCCAGGAAGACAAGACAGATGTGGAGGAGTATGCTGATACAGTCACCAGCTACATCGCGAAGTGCACAGAGGATGTCACTACAGTGAAGACCATCACTATGTGGGGTAACCATAAGCCCTGGATGACTGCAGAGGTGCGCTCGCTGCTTACAGCCAGAGATGCAGCCTTCAGAGCGAAGGACAGGATGGCCCTCCGCTCAGCCAGGTCTGCGCTCTCAAAGCGCGCCTATGCGGAGAAAATCCAGGGACACCTCTGTGACACTAGGAACACCAAGCAGATGTGGCAGGGAGTTCGGACACTGACGGGCTATAAGTCTAGGCAGGGGGTTGATGATGATGACGCTTCGCTTCCAGACAGGCTTAATGACTTCTTTGCACGTTTTGAAGCATCAAACTTGACGATCAGAGGGAGGGCTGGCCCACCCCCACCATCGGTCGGACCAGCTTTTACCATCAACACAGCGGACACACGGAGGACCCTAACCAGAGTCAACCCACGCAAAGCTGCAGGTCCGGACAACATTCCGGGATGTGTGCTCCGAGACTCCGCGAGTGAGTTGGCGGATGTCCTGACTGACATTTATAACATCTCCCTGAGTCAGGCCATCGTTTCCAGATGCTTCAAGACCTCTATCATTGCACTGGTGGAAAAGAAACCAGTTATGTCCTGTTTGAATGACTATCGTCCTGTTGCACTGACACCAATTGTGATGAAGTGTTTTGAACGGCTTGTCAAACCACACATTACAGCCTGCCTCCCTGCATCACACGACCCGCTCCAGTTTGCATATCATTCAAACTGCTCCACGGAGGATGCTATAGTCACCACCCTACACTCTGTCATCACCCACCTGGACCAGAAAGACACCTACGCCAGACTCCTGTACATTGATTTCAGTTCAGCATTCAACACCATTATTCCCCAGAGACTGATGGAGAAATTACTCCTTCTCGGTCTGAACACCGCCACATGTCTCTGGATCCTGGATTTCCTGACTGAGAGACCTCAGTCTGTCCGGGTTGGAAACAACATCTCCAACTCTGTCACGCTGAGCACCGGATCCCCTCAAGGCTGTGTACTCAGTCCACTGTTGTTTACACTTCTAACACATGACTGTGTATCCAGACACGAGGGGAACCAGTATATTAAGTTTGCAGACGACACCACGGTGGTGGGACTTATTCAGAGGGATGAGGAATCAATGTACAGGGAAGAAGTGAGAGACCTGAAAGGCTGGTGCAGGGAGAACAATCTGGTGCTCAACGTGGACAAAACGAAGGAGATGATTATCGACTTCCGGCGGTCACAGCCTGAGCACGTCCCCCTCAGCATCGGCGGCCGTTTAGTGGAGAGAGTGGAGAACATCAAGTTCCTCGGAGTGCAGATCTCGCAGGACCTGACCTGGAGCAAGAATTCCTTGGGGATCAGGAAGCGGGCTGAGCAGAGACTGTACTTCTTGAGGAAACTCAAACAGGCCTCTCTCCCCATCTGCATCCTCAGGACCTTCTACAGAGGTATGGTGGAGAGTGTTCTGACATACTGCATTGCTACATGGTACTCCAGCTGCAGTATGTCAGACAAAAAAGCCCTGCAGAGGATAGTCAAGGGGGCTGAGAGGGTAATTGGAGTCTCCCTCCCCTCTGTCCAAGAACTTTTTCAGCACCGTTGTAGGAGCAGGGCACTGAACATTGTCAAGGACCGTTCTCACCCTCTGCATAAACACTTGGTAATAAATAAAAATTCTATGAAAATTAACCAATGAAAATCACACAATGCTTTTGAATTGTGGTTCAACAGAATTATTTTAAAAAACAAACTCATGAAACAGGCCTGGACAAAAATGATGGTACACTTAACATTTTGTTGCACAACCTTTTGAGGCAATCACTGCAATCAAACGATTTCTGTAACTGTCAATGAGACTTCTGCACCTCTCAGCAGGTATTTTGGCCCACTCCTCATCAGCAAACTGCTCCAGTTGTCTCAGGTTTAAAGGGTGCCTTCTCCAGACGGCATGTTTCAGCTCCTTCCACAGATGTTCAATAGGATTTAGATCTGGGCTCATAGAAGGCCACTTTAGAATAGTCCAATGTTTCACTCTTAGCCATTCTTGGGTGTTTTTAGCTGTGTGTTTTGGGTCATTATCCTGTTGCAAGACCCATGACCTGCGACTGAGACCAAGCTGTCTGACACTGGGCAGCACATTTCTCTCTAGAATACCTTGATAGTCTTGAGATTTCATTGTACCCTGCACAGATTCAAGACACCCTGTGCCAGATGCAGCAAAGCAGCCCCAGAATATAACAGAACCTCCTCCACGTTTCACAGTAGGGACAGTGTTCTTTTCTTGGTATGCTTCATTTTTGCGTCTATCAACATAGAGCTGATGTGCCTTGCCAAAAAGTTCCAGTTTTGTCTCGTCTGTCCATAGGACATTCTCCCAGAAGCTTTGTGGCTTGTCAACATGCAGTTTGGCAAATTCCAGTCTGGCTTTTTTATGATTTGTTTTCAACAGTGGTGTCCTCCTTGGTTGTCTCCCATGAAGTCCACTTTGGCTCAAACAACAACGGATGGTGCGATCTGACACTGATGTACCTTCACCTTGGAATTTACCATGAACGTGTTTAGAGGTTGTTTTGGGCTCTTTTGTTATCATTCGTATTATCCGTCTCCTCCTGCGGCCACGTCCAGGGAGGTTGGCTACAGTCCCGTGGATCTTAAATTTCTGAATAATATGTGCCACTGTAGTCACAGGAACATCAAGCTGCTTGGAGATGGTCTTATAGCCTTTACCTTTAACATGCTTGTCTATAATTTTCTTTCTAATCTCCTGACACAACTCTCTCCTTTGCTTCCTCTGGTCCATGTTTAGTGTGGTAAACACCATGTCACCAAACAGCACAGTGACTACTTGTCACCCTTTAAATAGGCCGACTGACTGATTACAAGTTTGTAGACATCTGTGATGTTAATTAGAAGACACATCTTGGTTGAACATGTCCCTATGGTCACATTATTACCTCCGCCAGGAGGTTATGTTTTTGCCGGGGTTTGTCTGTCTGTTTGTCTGTCTGTCTGTTTGTCTGTCTGTTGGTTAGCAAGATAACTCAAAAAGTTTTGAACGGATTTCGATGAAACTTTCAGGCGTTGTTGGAAATGGTACAAGGAAGAACTGATTAAATTTTGGGGATGATCCGGATCACCGTCTGGATACAGGAATTTTTTAAAGGATTCTTTATTGATAATAGGTATCATGATCATCATCGTAAATACAATAATAGGTATCATCATCATCGTGATGATGATATGATGACTATGATGACTATGATGATGATGATGATGATGATGATGATACCTATTATTGTTACTACGATGATGATGATACCTATTATTGTTGTAACTATGATGATGATGATGATGATGATGATACCTATTATTGTAACTATGATGATAATGCTCAGATGATAATGGAGGTCTGCGCTCTCCGAGTGCTTTTCTAGTTACAATAAAGAATCCTTTAAACTAGAAAAGCACTCGGAGAGCGCAGACCTCCATTATCATCTGAGCATTATCATCATAGTTACAATAATAGGTATCATCATCATCATCATCATCATAGTTATAACAAGTTTCAATGAATTGTACATTTTAACAACTCAGTACAAATAAAATAAATAATAGTAATTTTTCTACCTCGGTCTGCGCTCTCCGAGTGCTTTTCTAGTTTAAAGGATTCTTTATTGTAACTAGAAAAGCACTCGGAGAGCGCAGACCTCCATTATCATCTGAGCATTATCATCATAGTTACAATAATAGGTATCATCATCATCATCATCATCATCATAGTTACAACAATAATAGGTATCATCATCATCGTAGTAACAATAATAGGTATCATCATCATCATCATCATCATCATAGTCATCATAGTCATCATATCATCATCACGATGATGATGATACCTATTATTGTATTTACGATGATGATCATGATACCTATTATCAATAAAGAATCCTTTAAAAAATTCCTGTATCCAGACGGTGATCCAGATCATCCCCAAAATTTAATCAGTTCTTCCTTGTACCATTTCCAACAACGCCTGAAAGTTTCATCGAAATCCGTTCAAAACTTTTTGAGTTATCTTGCTAACCAACAGACAGACAAACAGACAGACAGACAAACAGACAGACAAACCCCGGCAAAAACATTACCTCCGCCAGGAGGTAAATATGGTTGAGGTAAATTTGTATAATTCCCTTCATGCAGAAGAAAAGCAGCTATTGTTGCTGTACTCTACAGTTTAGCAAAATTATAGTTCCTTGTTTGGGTTGGGGAACTGTCTGAACAGTGTTTGTTCTTTTTATTGTTTCCCTTAGCAAAGCACGTTTCTGTTTTTTTAATAGTCAAACTTACAGTCATGGACAAAATTGTTGGTACCCCTCTCTTAATGAAAGAACAGAAATAACTTGAATCTGACAAAAGTGGTAATAAATAAAAATTCTATGAAAATTAACCAATGAAAATCAAACAATGCTTTTGAATTGTGGTTCAACAGAATCACTTTAAAAAACAAACTCATGAAACAGGCCTGGACAAAAATGATGGTACCCCTAGAAAAGATTGAAAATAATGTGACCATAGGGACATGTTCAACCAAGATGTGTCTTCTAATTAACATCACAGATGTCTACAAACTTGTAATCAGTCAGTCGGCCTATTTAAAGGGTGACAAGTAGTCACTGTGCTGTTTGGTGACATGGTGTTTACCACACTAAACATGGACCAGAGGAAGCAAAGGAGAGAGTTCAGTTCTTCCTTGTACCATTTCCAACAACGCCTGAAAGTTTCATCGAAATCCGTTCAAAACTTTTTGAGTTATCTTGCTAACCAACAGACAGACAGACAAACAGACAGACAAACCCCGGCAAAAACATAACCTCCTGGCGGAGGTAATTAATATTTTTAATGAAATCACCAAGATACTGATGCCTCGTGCTAGAGGCTTGGCAGAGGCATGCATTCTTGGATCATCACCAAAATGTTATGGCTTCCTCTCTAGCCCAAGGACCACCTCTGGTAAAAAACGTCATCCAAATCCATCCAATAGTTTTGGAGTACATGCATGTGCAGTGGAAATAATCTGCAGTTCACATGGCCATACTGTCGGCGGCAGCCAAAAGCCACCAAACAGATTTGAACAGCTGCAATCCAAACAAAAGAAGAGCACGTGGCAGATGTTTTAAATGGAGGTACGTGAATACAATGACAATCAAGAGGGACAGGAGCTTTTGCTGTTTAGTGGCAGAGGAAGAAAACAGATGGGCAAAAAGACAGACATTTGTTCACCCAGTATTGACGGATTGCTCAGTACTTCCCTGTGGCAGGAGTTTCCTGGTGCATGCACAGTTCGCTGCGACCATTTGTGGGTGAGGAATGTTGGGACTTGGAGTTTTTAGCGAGTTTTTAACGAGTTTTACCTCGTCCTTCCTCTGCAAACTAAACAGCAAAACCAGTGTGAAAACAATTGATGTGATGAATAAATGGTGTAGTTGGTGAATGCGTGTTTTTTTTTTTTCCAGTAACTACTATTTTATAACAGTTCAGCTCCACGTGCTGTAAAAAAAAAAGCACTGTGTTGTGGTGTAAAAAAGTCACACTGCCGCCTCCAGTGGCCCGGCATAGTTATTACAATACCTTTTTCTCGGGCTTCACTGACGTTAAAGGTGAATTAAATTTGTGTTTATTTCAAAAACAAAGCCTTATCTCAGAATTCTGGCAAATTAAAAGTTGAGAAAATATGGCAATACAATGATACAAGCCTTTAGTTCCGTTTAGTTTTGACGGGGCGAGCTGAAACAGAGAGGCGGACAGACGGACAGATGCACACATCCACATTGACTGATTACCATATGACTCTCCGTTTCACCGAGGCATAGCAATGCTGACAGAATGGTAAAATTACGATATTCTAACAGTAGTAAGGATTCACTGTGTAGAGGAAAAAAGCCTGCTGTATCTAGTACTACCAGTCAGACTGGTTCACACTCCCACAGCAGGTGAATATTGGGTAAGGTTTTCTGCAAGCAACTACATGTACAGTATGCACCTTAGAAGGAATCTCATTATTTTGCTGCACCTGCTGTAATAACAGCCAAGATTTTACTTAGTTAAAGACAAAGCAATGTGGATAAAAGTGTGGGCAAACACATTACTTTTATGACAATCCTGTTCTAAATCTGTTGACAATGTTATGGAGTTGGTTCCCTTTGCAGCTAACAGGATCCTCTCTTCTGGGAAGGTTTTCTACAAGATTGTGAAGTGTATCAGTGGTATTTTTCCCCAGTTTATCCAGAAGTGTACTTATGTGGCCAGACACTATGTTGGAGCAGCACTTACCATTGTAGTTCATCCCAAAGATGTTGGATAAAGTCATGGCCTTTCCAGTATCTTTGGGGTACGTCACAAGATTGTGTTTTGGGGCCCCTTTCAGAATGGAGAAAAGTTAAAACCCGTTTTTTTTTTTTTTTTTAAAGATTTCTATCCTCTCCAAAAAAAAAAAAAAAGTTGGATCATGTCACGCCGCGCCACTCATCAACAGCGCCACCTGCTCACACACCTGTCAGTCATCAGCGGCGAGGGATATAAGCCGCCTCGCCCTGAGCTTCGGTCTGAAGCCGTAGACTTCATTTCCCTTTCATGGGCTTCTACCACATTCTCTTCAGCATCCTCGTTACCGGTAAGAAGATCACTTACCTCATCTTTCCAGTCTGCTCCCCTGTGCACAGGTGGATTCCTCGGCGGCGGACTATCCCGTCCCTTGTCTCTCCTCGCTGCTGCACCGAGCCCTGCAGGTGGCTGTCTCCCGGGCTTCCATCCTTGAAGCGCCAGTCATCTGTCCTAAACAAGTAAGCTTCTCTCCCTCGCCTATTCTCCTCCTGTGTTGGTGTGTGCTCATCACCCTGTGTCTCATTTCTCCCATAGGGTTGCCGGCTGAACGGTCTCCTGCCTCTGGGTCCGAAGCAGACGCCACCACCAACACATTAACATTCCGCAGACACGCACCCAAACATCCCTGTTGTTAATAAACGGTTTGAACTACTCTGAGCCTGTGTGTGTGCATCTCCTGAGCCGAACGTTATGTCAGTACGGCTTCAGCAGAGCGGCTCGGCAGACGGCGGGCTCGCACACCGGTTTACCATCCTCGAGGCTCGGGTAGATCAGATTGTTTATCAGCAACAGGTGGTACTTAATCAATTATTAGAATTAACTAACCGATTGAACCGCTTGGACCCCCAACAGCCGTTCCCCCCAACTCGCCAGGGTGGCGCGGCTCCTGCTGTTCCAGCGGCCGTCCAGCCGGCTCCAGTGGCACCGGTTCGGCTCACACCGATTCCGACCCCCGCCCGCTTTAGCGGTAAGCTCGGCGGAGCGCGGGGGTTCATTATGCAGTGTGAGTCCGTGTTCCACCGTGTGCCCGGAGATTTTCCCTTGGATCACAGCCGAATTGGTTACATAGGGAATCTTCTGGAGGGGCGTGCGTTAACTTGGACCTACGCCGTAATGGCGAGGCCCAGTTATGCCACCCTCACCTATGACCAATTCGTGAGGCGCTTTCTGGAGGTCTTTGACCATTCTCAAACCGAGACGGTCCAGGTCGATCGGCTTCTCGCTCTCCAGCAGGGAAGCCGGTCGGCAGCGGACCACTCGGTCGACTTCCGGGTAGCGGCGGAGGAATTGGGCTGGGAGGAACGCTCCCTCTGTGGCCTGTTCCTCCGCAGCCTCAATAGTGATCTGAGGGATGAACTGGCTGGTCGGGATATCCCTGGGACGCTAGCGGAGCTGACGTCCTTAGCGGTAAGTCTGGATAACAGGCTGCGCGAGCGCTCCTCGGGGCGGAAGTCTTCTTCTTCTCGCCCTCGCGGAGCCTCGCCACACCTGTTCCAAGCTCGCCCCCTGGCGGCACCGCCGGCATCGTGCCCCGAGGAGTCGGAGCCGATGGTGACGGGCTGGACCAAACTTTCCCCTGTGGAGAAACAACGCCGCCGTGAGTTGGGCCTCTGCATGTATTGCGGAGGCGACAAACACACCGTGGAGCGTTGTCCACGGAAAGCCAGTCGGTGGGGTCCGCGAGTCACTGTTGGGGGCCTCGCGGACGTCAATCGGTTAGGATCACTCACCCAATTGAAGCTGCCCATCCGTTTCTGCCATAACCCCACTGGGCACCTCACCCACGCACTGGTGGATTCGGGCGCAGAAGGCAGCTTCATTTCACAAAGCCTGGCAACCCGATTGGGCATCCGCTGCCAGGCACTCAACACTCCCATCTCCCTAGTCCACCTCTCCCGTGCCTCCCTTGGGAGAGTGACACATCAAACTGTCCCCGTACCGGTCATCATCTCGGGAAACCACCGGGAGGAGATGACCTTCTACGTCCTCCCTAACTCTGTGTCGCCCGTCATCCTGGGGTATCCCTGGCTCCGTCTTCACAACCCGGTCCTGGATTGGAGATCAGCTGGGGTATCGGCATGGAGTACATTCTGCCTGGGCACCTGCCTCCAGTCCGCTGCCTGCTCGCCGTCCGCTCCTCCCCCCGCGACGGACGCTGCACCCCCGGACCTGTCCTTGGTGCCTCCGGAGTTTCACGACCTGGGTATGGTGTTCAGTAAAGCGAAAGCTATGTCTCTTCCCCCTCATCGGCCCTACGACTGTGCCATCAACCTCCGCCAGGGGGCCCCGTTACCTTCTGGTCGGCTCTACAGCCTGTCAGCGCCGGAGAAGGAGACGATGAACACATATCTGAAGGAGTCATTAAACGCTGGGATAATCCGCCCATCATTGTCACCCGTGGGGGCAGGGTTCTTCTTCGTGGGAAAAAAGGATGGGTCCCTCCGCCCTTGCATCGACTACCGGGCCCTCAATGATATCACGGAGAAGGACCGTTACACCCTGCCCCTCATGGACACTGCCTTCCACTCCCTCCAGGGGGCGACCTGGTTCACCAAGCTGGATCTACGCAGCGCTTACCACCTCGTCCGGATCCGGGAGGGAGATGAGTGGAAGACAGCCTTCCGTACCCCGAACGGCCACTTTGAGTACCTGATCATGCCGTTCGGGTTGACCAACGCTCCAGCCGTCTTTCAGCGCCTTATAAATGACATCCTCCGGGACTTTATTGGCCTTTTCGTGTTCGTCTACCTGGACGATATTCTCATCTTCTCCAAGTCCAGGGACGAGCACCAGGTCCACGTGAGGCGGGTCCTCCAAAGACTGCTGGAGAATCGTCTGTACGTGAAGGCAGAAAAATGCGAATTTTACGCCAGAACTACGTCCTTCCTGGGGTTTATCATCGCCCACGACAAGGTGCTCCCAGACCCAGAGAAGGTGAAAGCGGTGGTGGAGTGGCCTACACCTGCATCTCGGAAGCAGGTGCAACAGTTCGTTGGCTTCGCCAATTTCTACCGCCGCTTTGTCCCCAACTTCAGCTCCATCATTGGGCCACTGACCCGCCTCACGTCCCCGAAGGTCCCGTTCCGGTGGACCGAAGAGGTCGCTGCCGCCTTTAAGGCGCTGAAGGCGGAGTTCTCCTCCTCCCGGGTCCTTCGCCAGGTCAACCCCGTGCTGCAGTGCATCGTTGAGGTGGACGCCTCGGACACGGGAGTGGGAGCAGTGCTGTCCCAGCGGTCGCCGGACGATGGCGCCAAACGACCGTGCGCCTTCTTCTCCCGGTGCTTGTCCCCGGCGGAGAGGAACTACGATGTGGGGGACAGAGAGCTCTTGGCCATCAAGCTCGCCCTGCAGGAGTGGCGCCACTGGCTAGAGGGGGCGAACCTGCCGTTTGTGGTCCTCATGGACCACAAGAACTTGGAATATTTACGATCTGCCAAGCGCCTGAACGCCCGCCAGGCGCGCTGGTCTCTGTTCTTCGCCAGGTTCCAATTTTCTATCACCTTCAGGCCTGGCTCTAAGAACGGCCTGCCTGACGCCCTCTCTAGGCAGTTCACTCCCGTGGAATCGGAGGAGACGCCCCACTCCATCCTGCCCAGGTCGTGCGTCGTGGGAGCCATCTCGTGGGATATCGAGGCCAAGATCCGGAAGGCACAGGAGGTGGAACCTGATCCTGGCGGCGGACCGGAGGGAAGACTGTTCATCCCATCTGCGGTCCGAGGAGAGGTCATCCACTGGCTCCACACCTCCCGGTTCACCTGTCATCCCGGCACCTCCCGGATGATCAGCCTCCTCCAACGGTCTTTTTGGTGGCCAGGCCTGCGGAGGGATGCAGCCCGCTACGCCCGGGCTTGCCCAGTCTGTGCCACCAGCAAGTCAGGAAATGCCCCTCCAGCGGGTCTGCTCCAGCCTCTGCCCGTCCCCAGCAGGCCCTGGTCGCACATCGCACTGGATTTCGTCACCGGACTCCCCGTTTCCAACTCCTTTAACACCATCCTGACCATCGTGGACCGTTTCTCCAAGGCGGCACACTTCATCCCCCTGCGAGGTCTTCCTACCGCCCTGGAGACGGCGGGCCTCCTCGTCCAACACGTGGTCAGGCTGCACGGGATTCCGGTGGACGTGGTCTCGGACCGGGGTCCCCAATTTTCATCCGAGGTTTGGAGGTCCTTTTGCAACGCCATCGGAGCCAAGGTGAGCCTCTCCTCCGGCCATCACCCCCAGTCTAACGGGCAGTGTGAGAGGACCAATCAGGAGCTGGAGGCTGCGCTCCGCTGTGTTGCAAGATCCAAGCTGACGTCATGGAGCAACCATCTCGCCTGGGTGGAGTATGCCCACAACACCGCCCGCTCTTCTGCAACGGGGATGTCCCCCTTCAAGGCGTCCCTGGGTTACGACCCCCCGCTGCTTCCAGCGCAGGAGAGCGAGGTAACTGTCCCGTCAGTTAGGGCGCACCTGAGGCAGTTCCGCTCCATCTGGGCTGCCGCGCGTCATGCGCTTTTACGCACAGCGGAGCGCAACAGGACCGTGGCGGACCGGCGTAGAAGACCTGCCCCGGCGTACAGAGTTGGGCAACTTGTCTACGTTTCCACCCAGGACATCACCCTAAAAGGCGAGAGGAGAAAGCTGGCACAGCGCTTCATGGGTCCCTTTCCCATCTCCCGGATCATCAACCCGGTGGCTGTGCGCGTGGCTATTCCCCCCTCCCTCCGCATCCATCCCACTTTCCACGTGTCGAAGGTGAAGCTGGCAGTTACCGACCCCCTTTGCCCTCCTCCTGCAGCGCAACCCGCACCCCGGATGGTTGGTGGCCATCCGGCCTGATCCGTCTCCTCCATCCTGGACTCCCGGCGCCGGGGTCGTGGGTTGCAATACTTGGTGGACTGGGAGGGCTATGGGCCCGAGCATCGACAGTGGGTGCCCCCGTCATTTGTGTTGGACCCATCGCTCATCGCGGACTTCCACCGAGCGCACCCGGATAAGCCATCGCCAGGAGGCGCTGCTAGAGGGGGGAGTACTGTCACGCCGCGCCGCTCATCAACGGCGCCACCTGCTCACACACCTGTCAGTCATCAGCGGCGAGGGATATAAGCCGCCTCGCCCTGAGCTTCGGTCTGAAGCCGTAGACTTCATTTCCCTTTCATGGGCTTCTACCACATTCTCTTCAGCATCCTCGTTACCGGTAAGAAGATCACTTACCTCATCTTTCCAGTCTGCTCCCCTGTGCACAGGTGGATTCCTCGGCGGCGGACTATCCCGTCCCTCGTCTCTCCTCGCTGCTGCACCGAGCCCTGCAGGTGGCTGTCTCCCGGGCTTCCATCCTTGAAGCGCCAGTCATCTGTCCTAAACAAGTAAGCTTCTCTCCCTCGCCTATTCTCCTCCTGTGTTGGTGTGTGCTCATCACCCTGTGTCTCATTTCTCCCATAGGGTTGCCGGCTGAACGGTCTCCTGCCTCTGGGTCCGAAGCAGACGCCACCACCAACACATTAACATTCCGCAGACACGCACCCAAACATCCCTGTTGTTAATAAACGGTTTGAACTACTCTGAGCCTGTGTGTGTGCGCGTCTCCTGAGCCGAACGTTATGTCAGATCATTGCGTAGATCAGGGGTGTCCAATCATGTGCCATGGAGGGCCAAGACCCTGCAGGTTTACTCTTCTACCCAGCCTCTTCAACAGGTGTTTTCACTGATTAGCAATCAGTGGGAAGAAGTTCAGTGAAATCTGCTGTTGAAGACACTGGTTGGAGGTAAAGCCTGCAGGGTCTTGGCCCTCCATAGACCTTTTCGCAAATGCATGATGGCGGCTGCTCGTGCCACGTGCCGCAAAGCATTCTGGGATCGTGTGGGGGCAAACAAGGCGGATGTTGGCTTGTCGTTCTTTGTTAGCAACAGCTACAATCATGGATTTTGAGGGGGAAAAAGTGCCAGAGTTAAAGAAATATCTCTTTAGATCGAGATATTCCTTTGTCTAAGACATGGATGAATTGGTCAGGGTGTGTTATGCTGCTGCCACACTTGGGTTGACTCCAAGAGTGACTCCAGCCCAACACAGCAAGATACTGGATGACACCAGAAAGCAAATCATATCAGGTTATACTGAGCAGTGCATCCTTGTATTGAGGTTCTATTGAGCATAATATCCTCAGTGTCACGATCTGAGCATGGGAGATTTCACTGCGCTCTGTCTCTTTGCTTTATGTTTTTCCTTATTTGTATAATGTTGTGTTTTGGAATTCTGTGCCTGTTATGTTACCTCTAGTTTGTTTTCACATATTCTGTATTGTTTCTTTGCATGATTTATCTTCCTTACATTCAGTGTAGTTTTGTTGTTGACATATTTGAGTTTATTTGTCCTTATTTGTTTCCACTTTATTTTTGCCAATGTCTTCTCTTTCTTTCTCGGGAGCTACAGTTGTCAGGGGCACTTCCGGGGTCTTTCCTGGTGGTGGGCGGTGCTCCTGTCAAACTGTCAGCTCTGTCTCCTCTCCTCACAACTCACAGCTGATTGTCATTTTCTCCCCAGCCCGTTCACACTAGTTACTATTTGTGTTTAATTGTTTTTGAACCAATTAAGGGCTGTTATTTTCATTTCTCTTTGCTGGAGTCTTATGTTTTCTTCTCTCGTCTCCACCAGAACCCAGCCCTTGTTCTGATGTGGTACCTGTAAGTTTATTTTGTATATCAGTTTGGTTTTTGGGTTTGAGCACTGTTTTGGACTTTGTGTTTTGTTTTCTTAATAAATTTCACAAACTGCAGTCCTACGTGTGGGTCTCACCTCTCTGCCCCGAGGGGCAATTCATGACACTCAGGTTATATTGAGCAGTGATCAGATTGCCTTAGGTTAGATTTAGATGAGTGTTTTAACGATCTCTAAAGATTAAAGAGGCAGCTTTTAGTAGTTATAAATGTTCCATACACATTTATATCACTGCAGCCAAAACAGCTGATTTAAGCAGAAAATCTAAAATCTAATTGATCAGATGCAGAAACTTGAATTATACTTGTGGCATTTGAAATATTTTTCATACAGTTGTGGTTGGGCTCAGAGCTTTTAAAGAATGTCGTTTTCATCTTCTTTTTTTTCCTTTTCTGTACACCAGAGTGCAGAGAGTCACCATATCCAGTGTCAGTACTGTGGTAAATTAATTCTACAAAGATAAATTGTGGTAAATTTGTCTATTCTAAGAAGATATTTCTTTGACTAAGTCTGGTGTTATTAATTAATAACCGGTATCCTGACATGTTTCGGGACCCAGGAGACAGACACTGACACGGGCAAATTAGTGAACAATAATCTTTATTAGAGTGAAAGGGTGTGTAGTGCAAGTGTGAGAGCGTGGATAGTATCCTGGTCACTGGAGCTGAGCACCCTGGACGGAGACCCGGCAACCCTGGAACAAATAAGCACAGACAATTACTTTTGTCCCACGCTAATGACAAGCTATCAGTAGTGAGGCTTACTTGGGAGAAGCACAGGTTACGTCCTGCTGAGAACCAGCGGCCGTGCAACGTGGAGGTGAAGGCGTCCGTGAACGTGCTGGGGCTTCCACCTGTGATTGAGGCGAGGACAGGTCTTCCAGTGACTCCGGCTGTGACACCACAGACCGGGACGATGACAAACCAGCTGATGACAAGACGAGTGATTCCACAGAACGTGGTGACGATGATAATCCAGATGATGACAAGGCGAGTGATTCCGCAGAGCGTGGTGACCATGACAATCCAAACGATGACGAGGTGAGTGATTCCACAGAGCGTGGTGACGATGACACAACAGATGACGATGACACAAACTCCACCGGTAACGGTGGCCAGTACTCCTGCAACTGATACAGTAATAATTCAGGAATCTGTGGAGCAAGACGTACCGGTAGTCGTGGTGGTAGCGAACCGCTACGTGTGCGTGTTGGCGTTACCCCGTCAGCTGGGGACGCAGATCCGCCGCCAAGGAAGTCCACCTGTGCACAGGGGTAGAGGTTAGGAGTAGAGTAGCAAACAGCTCTCTTACGTGCTTGACTTTGAACAGAAGTCCTTGACGAGGCGAGAGAAGTTCTAGACAAGGCCAGAGAAGATTCTGACGAGGCAGTTCCTGACGAGACAGCTCCTGACGAGACAGCTTCTGACGAGACAGTTTTTGACAAGACAGTTTTTGACGAGACAGTTTCTGACGAGACAAGAGAATACCTTGACGAGGCCAGAGAACGGAGTTCTGGTTCTTTCTCAGACGAGGAGGACAGACAACTCCGTGCCGGGCTGTCAGCAACGCTGACTTTTAACAGCTGCTGATTAACACCTGTGGATCTGTGCGCAGCTGGAGTTAATGATGCCAATGACGGCCCAGAGGCCGCCATGACATATCCATCATGGATTTTCTGGTTAACTTCACTGGTAAACCAACACACCAGGCTCAGCGGCAAAATGCTTACAACACAGCTGCAGTGACTGTATACAGTCACCATATCGGGTTAAATAAATAAATAACTTTACCAGTATGAATGCTGTATGACAGAAGAAGTCATGAAAGTATTTTCAATCCCGCTCTGAATAATATCACACAGGAGAACTGTGCAGAACAGCTGTGGGCACAGCTGAGGGAAGGGGAGGAGGGAGAGCTATTGCTTTATCTCTTCTAAAATACTAGCGCATACCCATGCATGCCCGTAGAAACCAAATATAAGCAAGTATTTCTGCATGCCTGTAGAAAGCAGGTGTAAGCAAGCATTTCTGCTTGGCCATCGGAAGTTACCGTTTACATGGCAACAGTTACCATGGTGATGCCTGCCTTTGATCTTTGACATGGTTAAGCAAGTATTTCTGCATGCCCGTCGAAAGCAAATGTAAGCAAGCAGTTCTGTATGCCCGTAGAAAGTGTTCTGACCTCACAATGTGCCTATGATGTCCATATGACATCATAGGAGGAGTTCTTCTTCTTCTTCTTTTAGATTTGATTGGCGGTTGGCAAGCCGATTACAGGAGCACTACTGCCACGTACTTCACTCTGTATCATCACTCTATCTGGTCAGGAGCTGTAGTCCTTCTATCATCATTGCTGTATCCAATCAAACCTCAACTCTATCTTCAGACATCACTCTTCTTTGTTTCCTCGTACGGTACTTCACTCTATATCATCACTCTATCTGGTCAGGAGCTGTAGTCCTTCTATCATCATTGCTGTGTCCAATCGAACCTCAACTCTATCTTCAGACATCACTCTTTTTCATCTCCTTGTACTTTACGCTAAATCATCACTTCACTCTATATATCATCACTACACTGCCACGGCCAAGATGTTGGCCACCCAGGCCGGTCTATCGTGCTGTGTCCTATTTGTAATTGGGTGATGAGTATCCAGAACTCCTTATATGATCATGTGAAATCATAAGATCACAGTGTGTGCATGTGACACAGACAGACAGAGATTTCTTGAATTTTATATACTAGTGCATACCCGTGCATACCCATCCATGCCCGTAGAAACCAATTATAAGCAAGTATTTCTGCATGCCTGTGGCTGAAGGGTCTCCTCCTGTCTCAGACGGCTGTGTTGTTCACAGTTTGTGGCGTAGTGCTGGAACCTCAGGTGTTTCATGTTCACGGCATCTTTTCTGATGTGCAGCAGTTCTCCTCATTCTGTTGCTCTCCATCTGGTGGGTCTTCTTCTTCAGATAGGTGCATCATAATTCTAGTTCATGGACAGAATCATGAAAACAGATCTGAGCAAAAAGAGGCTTTTGGGCATGGACTCACTGTATATGACATCATAAAGACATGAGAGTCCTATATGACATCATAAAGACACATTTGTCTATGTGCCATCATATAGGCATCGCAAGTCCTATGATATCTGAGTTCATAGGACGTCCTATGATGTTCAGGCAGAGATCATTCGCTGGAACCTCAGGTGTTTCATCTTCATGGCATCTTTTCTGACGTGCAGCAGTTCTCATTCTATTGCTCTCCATCTGGTGGGTCTTCTTCGTTCAGCTAGGTGCATCATAATTCCAGTTCATGGACAGAATCATGAAAATAGATCTGAACAAAAAGAGGCTTTCGGGCATGGACTCACTGTATATGACATCATAAAGACATGAGAGTCCTATATGACATCATAAAGACACATTTGTCTATGTGCCATCATATAGGCATCGCGAGTCCTATGATGCCTGAGTTCATAGGACGTCCTATGATGTTCAGGCAGCGATCATTCGCTGGAACATCAGGTGTTTCATGTTCATGGCATCTTTTCTGACGTGCAGCAGTTCTCATTCTATTGATCTCCATCTGGGGGTCTTCTTCGTTGAGACCATTGGTTGAGGGATTGGTGTGTCGTAATTCCAGTTCATGGACAGGATCATGAAAATATATCTGAGCAAAAAGAGGCTTTCGACCCTATAAAGACACATAGTCTAAGACACATGGTCTATATGCATCAAAGACACATGGTCTATATGACATCATAAAGATGCATCAAAGACACATGGTCTATATGACATCATAAAGACACAGACACATGGTCTATGTGACATCATAAAGACACATCTGTCTGAGTTCAAAGACACATGGTCGGTCTACGGTATATGACATCATAAAGACACAGACACATGGTCTATGTGACATCATAAAGACACATTTGTCTGAGTTCAGACACATGGTCTATGTAACATTATAAAGACATATTTGTCTATGTGTCCTATGATGCCTGAGTGTCCTATGATGCCTGAGTTCATAGGATGTCCTATGATGTTCAGGCAGCGATCATAGGCTGTCCTATGATGTCCTTTGAAGCGTTACACACACACACACACACACACACACACACACACACACACACACACACACACACACACACACACACACACACAGATTTCTTGCTTTTATAGAGCAATGATAATGAAGAGTGATTTCTGACTGGGTGGTGGTGTGCACAGACTCACTTGCAGCTTTAAAAACTATACAGACACTAAAATCTACAAAGGAAGACTTGGTGATTGAGCTATATCAGTTTATTTAGGGTACAAAGGGGTGGTGGAAAAGTTCAGTTTTGTTGGGTTCCTGCACATGAAGGGTTGAAAGGGAATGACTGTGCAGACAAATTAGCAAAAAGTGCTCTTGGAAAAGAGATAACTATACCATCGTCTCTTGGAAAAGGTGAAGGGAAAGCAGTAATCAAGAAAAAAGTAACTGAGCTATGGCAAAAAAGATGGGATGAAGATCATAAAAGTAGATTGTATTACAAAATACAAAAATCTATTGCAATAAAGAATTTCATAACAACCAAAAGGAGGGAAGACATCATTATGGCAAGACTCAGACTGATCACACAGGTTTAGGCACTTTATTCACCATGGGGAAAAGCAAAAGTGACAAATGTAGAGAATGTGGAGTAAAAGAAAATGTCGAGCACATCTTATTACACTGTCACGAATACGGAAATGAAAGCCAGATAATGGAAAACGAAGTTTGAGAGGCAGGTAGGCAATGGGATTTAACTGGGATTCTGGGAGCAGATGGAGATGGAGAGGCAATAAGAATCACGAGAAGGGCTCTTTTGTCTTTTTTAAATAACACAGAATTAAGTCATAGAATTTAGGGGTCGGGCTCAGATGACATAATGTTTACACACTCTTGTACAGTAGGTGGCGGTATGCACCTTTCAGTTGTTTGCTATCTGCCAGTAACCAGAAGAAGAAGAAGAAGAAGAAGAAGAAAGAAGAGTGATTTCTTCATGTTCGTTGCTGAATGGTCTCCTCCTGTCTCAGATGGCCGTGTTGTTCACAGTCATGCCTGCGACGTACTGCTCAAACCTCAGGTGTTTCATCTTCACGGCATCGTTTCTGACGTGCAGCAGTTCTGTAGAAACCAAGTATAAGCAAGTATTTCCGCATGGCTGTTGCTGAAGGGTCTCCTCGTGTCTCAGATGGCTGTGTTGTTCACAGTCATGCCTGCTTCGTACAGCTGGAACCTGAGACCTGAGGCCGGGTCATCATAGGACATCATGCATCATAGGACATCAATCATCATAGGACATCATGCAAGACATCATAGGCCGTCCTATCATGTGCTCTGTCTATGTGCCATCATATAGACATCATATCATTATGACAGCATTGCGAGTCTTATGATGCTTATTTGTCTATGTGCCATCCTGTAGACAGTCCTATGATGCCCATCTGTCTATGTGCCGTCTTATAGACATCATATCTTTATGATGGCATTGTGAATATCTTTATGACAGCATCGAAAATCCTATGATGCCTGAGATCACAGGACGGCCTATGATGCATCATAGGACATCAGGCAGACATCATAGGCCGTCCTATGTTGTCCTTATAGACAACATATCTTTATGACGGCATTGCGAATATCTTTATGACAGCAATATCTTTATAATGGCATCGCGAATATCTTTATGACGGCATCGCGAGTCCTATGATTCCTGAGATCATAGGACGGCCTATAATGCATCATAGGACATCAGGCAGTATCTTTATGACGGCATTGCGAATATCTTTATGACAGCATTGCGAGTCCTATGATGGCTTTGAGATCATAGGATGGCCTATGATGCATCATAGGACATCAGGCAGACATCATAGGCCATCCTATGATAACTTTATGACGGCATCACGAGTCCTATGATGCCTGAGATCATAGGACAGCCTATGATGGATCACAGGACATCAGGCAACATCTTTATGACGGCATTGCGAAAATCTTTATGATGGTATCGCGAGTCTCATAGAATGGCCTATGATGCATCGTAGGACATCAGGCAATATCTTTTTGACGGCATCACAAATATCTTTATGACAGCATTGTCAGTCCTATGATGCCTGAGATCATAGGACATCAGGCAGACATCATAGGCCATCCTGTGACATCTTTATGATGGCATCACGAGTCCTATGATAGGCAATATCTTTATGACGGCATCACAAATATTTTTATGACGGCATCGCGAGTCTCATAAGACTGCCTATGATGCATCATAGGACATCAGGCAATATCTTTATGATGGCATCGCGAATATCTTTTTGATGGCATCACGAGTCCTATGATGCCTGAGATCATAGGACGGCCTGTGATGCATCATAGGACATCAGGCAATAGCTTTATGATGGCATCACAAATATCTTTATGACAGCATTGCGAGTCTCATAGGACAGCCCATGATGCACCATAGGACATAAGGCAATATCTTTATGACGGAATTGCGAATGTCTTTATGACGGCATCGCGAGTCCTATGATGCCTGATATCATAGGATGGCCTATGATACATCATAGGACATCAGGCAGACATCATAGGCCATCCTATGATACCTTTATGACGGCATCATGAGTCCTATGATGCCTGAGATCATAGGACAACCTATGATGGATCATAGGACATCAGGCAATATCTTTATGATGGCATTGAGGATATCTTTATGATGGCGTCGTGAGTCTCATAGGATGGCCTATGATGCATCGTAGGACATCAGGCAATATGTTTATGATGGCATCTCGAGTCCTATGATGCCTGAGATCATAGGACGGCCTATGATGCATCATAGGACATCAGGCAATATCTTTATGACGGCATCGCGAATATCTTTTTGAAGGCATCGCGAGTCCTATGATGCCTGAGATCATAGGACGGCCAATGATACATCGTAGGACATCAGACAATATCTTTATGATGGCATCACGAGTCCTATGATGCCTGAGATCATAGGACGGCCTATGATGCATCATAGGACATCACGCAATATCTTTATGACGGCATCGCAAATATCTTTATGACAGCATTGTGAGTCCTATGATGCCTGAGATCATAGGACATCAGGCAGACATCATAGGCCATCCTGTGACATCTTTATGATGGCATCACGAGTTCTATGATAGGGAATATCTTTATGACGGCATCGCGAGTCTCATAGGATGGCCTATGATGCATCATAGGACATCAGGCAAAATTTTTATGACGGCATCGCGAATATCTTTTTGAAGGCATCGCGAGTCCTATGATGCATCATAGGACATCAGGCAATATCTTTATGACGGAATCGTGAATATCTTTATGACGGCATCGCAAGTCCTATGATGCCTGAGATCATAGGATGGCCTATGATGCATCATAGGACATCAGGCAGACATCATAGGCTGTCCTATGATGTCCTATAAACATGACAGACACACAGATTTCTTGAATTTATAGTGATTTATAGACTGATAGAGTGACATGACGGCATCGCGAGTCCTATGATGCCTATCTATGTGCCATAATAAAGACAGTCCTATGATGCCTATCTGTCTATGTGCCGTCATATAGACATCATATCGTTATGACGGCATCGCGAATATCTGTATGACGGAATCGCGAGTCCTATGATACCTGACATCATAGGACGGCCTATGATGCATCATAGGACACCAGGCAATATCTTTATGACGGCATTGCAAATATCTTTATGACAGCATTGCGAGTCCTATGATGCCTGAGATCAAAGGACGGCCTATGATGCATCATAGGACATCAGGCAGACATCATAGGCCATCCTATGATGTCCTATAAATGTGACAGACATTTCTTGAATTTATAGAATGATTTACAGAGTGATAAGAGTGATATGACGGCATTGTGAGTCTGATGATGCCTATCTGTCTATGTGCCGTCATATAGACATCATATCTTTATGACAACATCGTGAATATCTGTATGCTGGTATCGCGAGTCCTATGATGCCTGATATCATAGGACGGCCTATGATGCATCACAGGACATCAGGTAGACATCATAGGCCATCCTATGATATCCTATAAATGTGACAGACACACAGATTTCGTGAATTTATAGAGTGATTTATAGTGATAGAGTGATATGACGGCATCGCGAGTCCTATGATGCCTATCTGTCTATGTGCCATCATATAGACAGTCCTATGATGCCTATCTGTCTATGTGCGGTCATATAGACATCATATCTTTATGACGGCATCGCAA
This sequence comes from Pholidichthys leucotaenia, assembly GCA_020510985.1. NCBI lineage: Eukaryota > Metazoa > Chordata > Actinopteri > Cichliformes > Pholidichthyidae > Pholidichthys > Pholidichthys leucotaenia. The sequence continues at coordinate 282,748,600 of CM035847.1, read as the reverse complement.
ATATCTGTATGACGGAATCGCGAGTCCTATGATGCCTGACATCATAGGACGGCCTATGATGTCCTATAAATGTGACAGACACGCACACAGGCACACAGACACACAGAGATTTCTTGAATTTATAGAGTGAAGTGATAAGTATCATGGCTGTATAAATTCAAATAACTTCCATCAGCCTGAGCTCACTCCAATGTTGCATATCGTGGATTTCGTTCCTACCGTCTATCTTCTGCCTTTAATAACAGTTTTAATGCCGGCACACACTATTTTATTATTTTGATCAATCCTCAGATGGTGATCAGCTGGTCAAACCAATGGTGTTGTGCAGCACCTGTCTCCTCCAAAACATGGTTCTTTAGAAATAAATGTGACTTTTGAGGCTGCCACCCAACATTATTTTTTTCTTTTCTTATTTCTCTGCAACAATCAAAGTCTTCTCGTCTGCTGGAAATGGCTAAATATTCAGTAATAATATCTAAAAATGAAATATCCACTAATAAACAAGTGTACCCTGCCTCTCGCCCAAAGATGCTGGAATAGGCTCCAGCCCCCCCGCGACCCGAAAAGGATTAAGCAGAAGATGAATGAATGAACAAGCACTAGCCAACTTCTGATGCCCCCAAACAATCCCATACTGCTTTGCGTACGTCAAAGATGGCGGTATTTGCGAAAAGGTCCATGTCACATGATTGCATACCCCTGGCGCAGATGAACAGAAAAAAAATATTTCACACAATAATAATCCAAATGAAAAATGCCAAATTACAAGAAGAAAATTTAATGGGAAAAGTATCAAATTTATCAGAAAAAAAGTTGCAATTTTACCAGAAAAAAGTAGGAAAGTTGCTAGGAAAATAATAAATTTATGGGCGGAAAAAGGTACAAATTCAGAAGAAAAACGTCACAAATTTATGAGAAAAAGATAGATAGATAGATAGATAGATAGATAGATAGACTTTATTGATCCCAAACTGGGAAATTACTGTCTAACAGCAGCATGACAGTAGACAACCAAACAACAGAGACACACACATGACAGACAAAGGGATTACCCATGGAAAGTAAAACTAACACGACTATAAAACCTATATACGTCAGCTTAATATATGATGACCCGTATAAACACATGAATCGTCCCGTTGCACAAAGAAGGACTATCAGGGGCAGAGTGAAAATGTGAGGTAAAAGTTAGTCTGTAAGGTGCAGTGTGGCAGCATAGCTATGACCAAAATACAACATCATAGTGAGTTATTGTATAGTGAAATTGCATGTGGCAGGAAAGATTTCCTGTACCTGGCCGTTCGACAATGACGCTGTAGTAGTCTACTGGAGAAAGTGCTTCGCTGTCTATCTAGTGTGTGGTGGAGGGGGTGATCAGGATTGTCCATGATGGATCGCAGTTTATTTAGTGTTCTCCTCTCCACCACTGTCTCAAAGGTCTCCGGTCTGAGACCAGTTACAGAGCCAGCCCTCGATAATCTTGTCAAGTCTGTTGGTATCTCTGGCCATGATACTGCTACCCCAACAGACAGCAGCAAAGAAGATGGCGCTGGCGACAACGATTTGGTAGAAAAGCTCCAGCATCCTGCTGTACACGTTGAAGGATCTCAGCTTTCTCAGGAAGCAGAGTCTGCTCATCCCTTTCTTGTGCGCAGCATCGGTGTTGGTTCTCCAGTCCAACCCGCTGCTGATCCTGACACCCAGATATTTGTAGTCCTCAACCACTCCCACATCCTCCCCCTATTCTGCAGTGGCTGAGAAGGCGTCTTCCTCTTCCTGAAGTCAATCACCATCTCTCTGGTCTTGCTGACATTCAACCTCAGGTGATTCTGCTCCGTCCACTCCACAAATCTGTCTACCAGTGCCCTGTACTCCCCCTCCTCTCCTCCTCTTATACACCCCACAACAGCTGAGCCATCAGAGAATTTCTGCAGGTGGCATGACTCAGTGTTGTACTGAAAGTCAGTTGTGTATAAGGTAAAAACAAAAAAGGAGAGAGCACAGTCCCCTGTGGAGCTCCCGTGTCACTAGTCACCACTCCAGACAAGACATTGCCCAGCCGGACAAACTGTGGTCTGCCTGTCAGGTAGTCAGTAATCCAGGAGATCAAAGAGCTGTCAACCCCAATCACCCGCAGCTTCTCACCCAGCAGCAGTGGCTGGATGATGGTAAAGGCACTGGAGAAATCAAAAAAAGTGATTCTCACAGTATCTCCTCCACCATCCAGGTGCAGATGGGCTCGTTGCAGCAGGTAGATGACAGCAACTTCAACTCCTAAATGGGGCTGATATGCAAACTGCAGAGGGTCCCGTCACGCTTTCACCTGCAGCCTCAGGTGGGCTAAGACCACTCTCTCCAGGACCTTCATCACATGAGATGTGAGGGCAACTGGTCAGTAGTCATTCAAATCCGATGGAGATGACTTTTTGGGGACAGAAACCAGGCAGGATGTCTTCCACAGCACTGGTACTCTCTCCAGACTCAGGCTCAGGTTTTACAGGTGTTTAAGTACCGGAGCTAGTTGGTTGGCACAGGTCCTCAGGGTCCTTGCGGAGATGTCATCAGGGTCTGTAGCCTTCCGCTGACAGAGTCTCTCCAGCTGTTTCTCCACCTGATCTGTAGTCACCGTGAAGTGAGGGAGGGTCCTGGTGCCCCCTGAGGAGGAGGAGGGGGGAGATGGAGAGAGGTTCTGCACAGAACGTACCACGTACCCCCCACGTGGGGAGGGGTACGTGGGGGTCTGGTTGTGTTGCTGTGGTGACAGACTGTGAGTTGAACCTATTAAAAAACAGATTCAGTTCCTCAGCTCTCTCCTGGCTCCGAGATGGCTGCCTGACTCTCCCCTTGCACCCAATTATTTTCTTCATTCCCTCCCACACATCTTTAGTGTTGTTTTGCCTGAGTTTATCTTCCAACTTCCTCCTGTAATTGTCCTTGCAGCTGCAAATCTAAAGCTGCATTTAAAGCTGCAAATCTACAAGAAAAAAGTCTTTCTTATTTTCCAAAATGGGAGAAAACTAGACTTTTATTGCAGGGCTCTTCAGATAAGGTCATGATGATATGGGGTTCTTTTTCCCATCTTACCAGAAGAAATGTCTTTCCATTTGTATCAGGCTGAAAATATCTTGAATGTTTGGAGGGTTAACCTCCTTTTTTCTGATTGTATTTGTTGTAATGGTAATATTTTTTTCTTGCTATAACATGATCATGATTGAGACATGCATTTTTATACTATGTGTACTGTATTCAATTCAATTCAATTCAATTCAACTTTATTTATATAGCGCCATTTCACAACAACAGTCATCTCATAGCACTATCAACTGTAGGGGGGGAACCCCCACAGTTGCAGAAAGACCCCAGCAATCAGGCGATCCCATGTGAGCAAGCACTTGGCAACGGTGGAGAGGAAAAACTCCCTTTTAACAGGAAGAAACCTCCAGCAGAACCAGGCTCAGGGAGGGGCAGTCATCTGCTGCGACTGGCTGGGGGGTGAGGGGATAGAGAAGAAGAAAAGAACAGACATGTAGAGAGCAAACAGCACGATGGGGACTCAATCTATGGGAGAGAACAAACAAATGTTAATGACCAGCAAAAAAAAATATTTCATAGAGAGTGAGGAAAGGAGTGAGGCCCAGTGCATTACTGGAGGTCCCCCGGCTGACTAAACCTATTAGCAGCATAACTAAGGGAGGGTTCAGAAACACAGGATCCCTCCCTAATTGTAGGCTATATCAAAAAGGTAGGTTTTAGCCCTTTTCTTAAAAACAGAGATCGAGTCTGACTCCCGAATCCAGATTGGCAGCTGATTCCACAGGAGAGGAGCTTGATAACTGAAGGCTCTGCCTCCCATTGTACTTTTGGAGATTCTAGGTATTACAAGTAATCCTGCATTTTGGGAGCGTAGTGCTCTGTTAGGATAATACGGTAGTATCAGATCTTTTAAATAAAAAGGAGCCTGATTGTTTAGAGCTTTGTAAGTAAGAAGAAGGATTTTAAACTTAAATCTAAACTCTATGGGAAGCCAATGAAGGGAGGCCAGAACCGGAGAGATATGATCTCTCTTTCTAGTACCTGTTAAAACTCTTGCTGCAGCATTTTGGATCAGCTGAAGACTTTTTAAAGATGTTTTAGGACAGCCTGATAATAAAGAATTACAATAATCTAATCTCGAGCTAACAAAAGCGTGGATCAGCTTCTCAGCATCACTCTGAGACAAGATGCTCCTAATCTTGGCAATATTACGCAAATGATAGAAGGCAGTCTTAGAAACAAATTTAATATGTGAATTGAAGGACAAATCCTGATCAAAAATAACTCCAAGGTTCCTCACAGAGCTATTAAGAGAAAGAGTAACTGCATCCAAACTGAAAGTTTGATTTGGAAAGGAATTTCTAAGGTTTTTTGGACCAACAAGAATGACTTCAGTCTTATCTGAATTTAATAGCAGGAAATTACAAGTCATCCAAGCTTTGATTTCCTTAAGACAGGCTTCTAACTTGGCTAATTGATTACTATCATCTGGCTTCATTGACAGGTATAATTGTGTGTCATCTGCATAACAATGAAAATGTATACAGTGCTTTCTAATAATGTTGCCTAACGGAAGCATATATAAACTAAAAAGAGTAGGGCCTAGCACAGATCCCTGTGGAACTCCATGACTAAGCTTTGAGTTGAAAGAAAACTCATCATTTACATGAACAAACTGGAACCTATCAGATAAATAAGATCTAAACCATTGCAACGAAGTTCCATTAAGTCCAACATAGTGTTCTAATCTATCAAGTAGAATATTATGATCGATAGTATCAAAAGCTGCACTAAGGTCTAAAAGGACAAGTACAGAAACTAGTCCATTATCAGATGCAATGAGGAGGTCGTTAGTGACCTTCGCTAAGGCTGTTTCAGTACTATGATGGATTCTAAACCCAGATTGAAACTCTTCAAGTAAACCATTTCCCTGCAGGTGGTCAAATAATTGCGTAGCAACAACTCTTTCTAAGATTTTTGAAATGAAAGGGAGATTAGAGATTGGTCTATAGTTAGCTAAAGCTCCTGGATCTAGCATTGGCTTTTTGAGTAAGGGTTTAATTACAGCCGTTTTAAAAGCCTGCGGTACATGGCCTAAAGTTAATGAAGAATTGATTATATGAAGAATAAAGCTACCAATAAGTGGGAAGACTTCTTTAAATAACCTGGTAGGAATAGAGTCTAAAAGACAAGTTGAAGGTTTGGATGAGGAAACTATTTTGTCTAACTCACAAAGGTCGATTGGAGTAAACTCATCAAGACAGACATCAAAAGAAGGAGTTGTAGTAGTTACAGTATTTAAGTTAACTGTGGGAAGAATCTGATTGATTTTATCTCTGATGGATGAAATTTTATTATTGAAAAAGTTCATAAAGTCCTGACTAGTAAGCTCTAAGGGAATGCTAGGATTGACAGAGTCCTGACTCTTTGTCAACCTGGCTACAGTACTGAAAAGAAACCTGGGATTATTCTTGTTCTCTTCTATTAATGCAGAGTAATAACTTGTTCTAGCTTTTCTAAGAGATTTTTTATAAATTAAAAGATGATTTCTCCAAGCTAAATAGATTTCATCTAAATTAGTAGAGTGCCATTTTCTTTCTAACTGACGAGTCTTCTGTTTTAAGCTACGAGTTTCTGTGTTGAACCAAGGAGTTAGAAATCTCTGATTAGACTTTTTCTTTTTTAAGGGGGCCACCAAGTCTAGAGCCCGATGCAGAGAAGCTGAAACACTATCCACCATGTTATCAATTACAGAAGGAGCAAGCTGTCTATAGCTTATTTCCGTTGTGTTGACACATGGCATAGAGGAAACAATCTGCATAAATTTGGAAACAGCATCATCTGAGAGGCATCTACTGTAATAATATTTTTCTTTGGGAGCCAAATAGTCAGAAATAGTAAAATCAAAGGTTAACAGACAATGGTCTGACAGTACAGGGTTATGAGGAGACACTACAAGATTTTCTATTTCTATGCCATATGTCAGAACAAGGTCCAATGTATGGTGGAGGTAATGAGTAGAATTTCCTATTTTCTGAGAAAACCCAATCGAGTCTAATATTGAATTAAAAGCCACATTAAGGCAGTCACTATCTACATCCACATGTATATTAAAGTCCCCTACTATAATTATTCTATCAGATTTCAGCACTAAATCAGCTAAGAAATCAGCAAATTCGGATAAAAATTCTGAGTAGGTTGATGGGGGACGATAAACTATGGCAAATAAAATTGGGTTTAACCTAAAATTGCTAAAGTGCCCAACACTGAGGACCAGGCCCTCAAAGGAATTATAACATGTTTTTTGCTTTACATTAACTAGTAATTTGGAATGGTAAATTGTTGCTACTCCTCCTCCACGACCAGAACTTCTGGGATTTTGACAGTTTAAATAACCAGAGGGAGTTGATTCATTTAAACCAACATAATCCTCTTGCCCTAACCAAGTCTCTGTAAGGGAAATTAAATCAATCTGATGATCAATTAACAGATCATGGACTAACAGAGACTTGGGAGTTAGAGACCTAATATTTAATAAACCACATTTAATTTTTAAATTATGAGGAGGAACAGAGGCCAGATCATTCAATTTAGAGGCTTTATGTTTAATTTGAGTTTTACCAATATTTTGCTTTATCACTTTGGGATGCTTATACATTATATTTTTATTCACTTTGGAGGGAGCAGACAACGATTCTCTGATGGGGAAGGCAGGGGCTAAGCTGAGGGGTGGCGGATGAAGAGGAGCTGCAGAGAGGCGTGTAAGACTGCGACTCTGCTTCCTGGTCCCAACTCTGAGTAGTCAGGGTTTTGGAAATTTGGATAAAAAAGATGCCAGATTGTTAGATAAATGAGAAGCACCATCCAAAGTGGGATGAATGCTGTCTCGTCTCATAAGACCAGGTTTTCCCCAAAAAGAGCTCCAATTGTCAGTGTAGCCCACGTCATTTTTAGGACACCACACAGACAGCCAGCGGTTCAAGGATGACGAGCGACTAAACATGTCATCACTGGTCAGATTGGGGAGGGGCCCAGAGAATACTACAGTGGCAGACATCGTTTTTGCAAACTCACACACCGATTCTACATTAAGTTTCGTGACTTCCGACTGCCGGAGACGGATGTCATTAATGCCGGCGTGAATAACAATTGTGGAATATTTACAGTTACTTTTAGCCAGCATTTTCAAATTTGACTCAATGTCGCCTGCTCTGGCCCCAGGAATGCATGTGACTATGGCCGCTGGAGTCTCTAGGTTCATGTTTCTGACTACAGAGTCGCCAATGATCAGAGTTTTTTCCTCAGCGGGTGTGTCGCTGAGCGGGGAAAAATGATTAGAGACGTGAACAGGTTGGTGGTGAACCGGGGCTTTGCAACTAGGCTTCCTTCTCACCGTCACCCACCCAGTCTCCTCGCTGCTGAGGAGAGCCGAGGGACCGCTGACAGGGGGGCCTAAGCTAGCTAGCTCCGCTGCAGCTAATGGGCATCCGTCAAGATTAACTGGCGCAGACGGTGTTTCAATGCAGCGGAGCCGAGATTCCAAATCAGACAACCTCGCCTCGAGCGCCTCAAAAAGACAGCATTTATTACATTTACCGTTATCACTAAAAGAGGCAGAGGTGTAGCTAAACATCTGACAGAGAGAGCACACCAGAGGAGGAGAGGAAAGAGAGCTAGTAGCCATAGCTAGTAGCTGGAGAGCAACCACACAGGCAGACAGCAAAACAGGAAGTGACGATACGTTACCACAAGGAAGTGACGATCCAACAGGATATATACAGTGTATATACTGTGTGAGTAACAATATATACATACATTGGGGGAAATAATTATTTGATCCCCTGCTGATTATGTAAGTTTACCCCCTTACAAAGAAATGAACAGTCCATATTTTTTATGGTATTTTTATTTTAACAGAGAGAGACAGAATATCAACAAAAAAAATGCAGAAAAAAAACATCAAAATAGTCAGTGTACAGCTTGTATAACTGTGTAAATTTCCTGTCCCCTTAAAATAATTCAACACACAGCCATTAATGTCTAAACTGCTGGCAACAAAAGTGAGTACACCCCTAAGTGAAAATGTCCAAATTGTGCCCAAAGTGTCAATATATTGTGTGACCACCATTATTTTCCAGCACTGCCTTAACTCTCTTGGGCATGGAGTTCACTAAAGCTTCACAGGTTGCCACTGGAATCCTCTTCCACACATCCATGAAAACATCACGGAGTTGGTGGGTGTTCGAGACCTTGCGCTCCTCCACCTTCCATTTGAGAATGCCCCACAGATGCTCAGTGCCATGAACCGAGCTGGCGTTTTCCTGTAGGCTCGGTTCTGACTGTTCTCTGTGGCTCAGGCATCTGGTTTATTATGTATTGTGTTTTCTTTTGAGTTCTTGTTGTTTTTATGGCTGTGTTCTTTTTCTTTTCCACGCCTGTAGCCGCCACTCTGGCCGGCGGTTGTTAGGCAGCCTCTTTGACCCACTTTCATGCGGGCATTGTCTAACATTTGCCAGTCCGACCACGCCTCCTCTCTCTTTGACAGCCAGCTGATTCTCCCTCGGTAATTGTCTTTTCCGCGCCTTGCCCAGGTGTGCCCAATTTGTGGTGCCAGCAGTGTTTGTACTTAGGCAGCCTTTGCCAGTCAAACACTGCTGGACCATTTTGTGCAATCATAGGGTCGTCAATCACCGTATGACAGTCAAAGTCAACAAGGGTTTGTGTGTGCTCGTTGGAGTATTGGACTTCTGGGACTATTCCTGCTTTGTGAGTAACTGTTAGCGTTTCTCTGTGCAGTTGTGCTGCTATGCTTGACTGGTAGCATTTCCCCGTGCGGTACAACTGCTATGCTTAGGCTGTTGCCCAGTTTGTCCTCCTTTGACAGTCGAACCTCCTAGAAGCCTCCCAGTTCTCCCGAGCTTATATGTGTGTTTCTGTTATTTGTTTGTGGCCACGGTGCAGAGTGGTCAGCCCGCTGTACTCTCATCACGTCAGCCATTTTGTGCATACAACTACTTTTTTGTCAGTCTTTATTTTTGAACTGTCTGCCTGTGTGTTTAATAAATGTGTTGTGGTGAATCCTGCACGTAAATCCCATTCTTCCTTCTCCTCCTTCGTGTGTTGCATAAAAGCGCACGAGGAGATTCATAACAGAATGGTCCAGCCAGCCAGGATTTAGTGAGTTCACCCACGCATTACCTTTTTTTTTTCTCTTTTTGAACATTTTTCCTCACCCACCTGTGTTGCCCACGATGCCTTCGACGCGCCGTTCCTGTACCGGCTGAGGCAGAGGATTGGTGGGGAGTCCAACGGTGGAGGAGGAATGGGTAGCGTTCTTCATTCAGGACTTCATGGAGGAGGTCCACAAAGCCCACGGACCGAAGGTCAAGTGGAGCAGTCTGGACGCAGCTGAGGGTATTCTGGAGGTGCATCCGGGGCTCTGGAATTACCCTCAGTATGCAGACTTGATCGCCTTGGTCTACGAGCTCCAGCGGGAGTTCCCTGGAGAAGGGAGAGCGGCGTTCCTTGCAGAGCCTAAGCGAGAATGTGCTCCACAGCCTACAGCCGTTCCCTCTCCCGTTTCGCCAGCGTCGGGCTGTGTCTCTCCAGCATCCCAAAGACGGCGTCATCCTGCTAGGAAACACCGGGAGAGTCCCTCATCATCTCTGGCAGCCCTCTTCCCTCCAGCTGTCATGAAGTCCGCTGAGGTCACTCCAGGAATGCCCACCTACATCGTTGTGGAGACGGCTCCTCCACAAGCCTTCAATGGGGCCCACATCACCACTGACATGGAGAAGGATGAGTGTCTGCCACCTGCAGCTGGGAACATCAAAGACCGGGATGACAGGCAAGTATTTTTTCATTTTATACCTTCTTATGACACTGAATCTTGCCTGTCTCCCGAGGGAGAGGCCCAGTTTCAGCAGTCCACTGGGTCCTCTCCTTCAGCTGCAAATATTAACTCTTTTTTCCCCCTCTCCGTGTCTCTTCCAATCTTCCCTGAGTGTCTGCCAGCTCTGGAACCTGGCCACCGGACGAAGGAGGATCCTGCTCCAGAGCCCGCACAGAGCCAGCCCTCAGTCCCCTTGCCGGATCCATCTCCAGCGGGGGTTACTTCACCTGGGAACATGAAGACTGTTATGACTATCTCACCTGCTGTGGAGGCTTCTGCAGCGGAGTGAGAGTCAGAGATGGACTTCCTTGAGGCCAGACCTGGGATGTCATTGTGAAGTTTGATGGAGTCCTGGACGGTGGCGGAGCTCCAGCTCAGTCAAGTTCTTTTTCTTATATTTCTCATGTCAGTATTGGAGAAATCTTGCCTGGCTCTAGGTGATGGGAATTGGGTGCAGCCCTCGGCTACATCTGAACTCACTTCGCCGGGCTCCGCCGCTGCCGGCGACCCTAACCACCTTTCTTCTCCTGCCGTCTCTGAGCCTTTGTCAAGGGTCACTGGAGAGGGTGCACCATTGCCAGAGGTCATTGTGGGTCTGGTCTGACCAGCGGAGGACGCCGCTGCTCCAGCTCCTCCTGCTCCTCCTGCCAGGGTCGTCAGGGCTCCCCCCATCGATTGCCTCCTCAGCTTGGTGCTCTGGCGGGTTGGCCCGCTCACCGTGGGTGCAGCATTGGCCCAGTTGGGGCACACCCCGGGTGCTGCAGAGCTCCAATCGGGAGCCACCGCGGGCGCTGCAGAGCTCCAGCCGGGAGACACCACGGGTGCATCGTTGGCCCGGTCGGGGTCCACCGTGGGTGCAGCATTGGCCTGGTCAGGGTCCACCGAGAGTGCAGTGTTGGCCCGATCGGGGTCCACCGAGGGTGTAGCTGTGTCCCAAGTCGGGACCATCGAGGACTCTGCGGGTCAGCCTGAGGATGCCATAGCCTTCTTCTCCTCCCTGTCTGACGCTGTGGGTGTTCCCTCCCTTCGGTCCGGTCACCCACCAGGGAGCCTTCTGGTGGGCAGGCTGCCTCCTGCTTCATCCTGCCATCCCTGGTGGCTTAACAGCGCTGGCTGACAGCCGGAGGGACTGAGTGTCTGCGCCAGATGGCCCATGTTTTCCGGCAGGCCACCAGACTCTGTTCATCGGACTGCCTGCTGGGCCTGGGACTCTGGGCAGCCTCCCGAATGCCCACACCTTTGGACTTGGGGGGGGGGGGGGTAATTATGGGCCCTGGGTGGGGTATTGTGTTCCCTCCTTTCCTGTTCCCCCTACCTTCCACCCGGGTTTGGGTTGTTCCTGTTGGGGTTGGTGGGGGGGGGGGCAGGGGTTTCCCTTCCTTGTGATGTTACCGTGGGTGTTTAGAATCCACCCCTAGAAGGGGGGGCTCTGTCACGAACCGAGCCGATGTCTTCCTGTAGGCTCGGTTCTGACCGTTCTCTGTGGCTCAGGCATCGGGTTTATTATGTTTTGTGTTATCTTTTGAGTTCTTGTTGTTTTTATGGCTGTGTTCCTTTCTTTTCCATGCCTGTTGCCGGTGCTCTAGCCAGCGGTTGTTAGGCAGCCTCTTTGACCCACTTTCATGTGGGCGTTGTCTAACATTCGCCGGTCCGAACACGCCTCCTCTCTCTTTGACAGCCAGCTGATTCTCCCTCAGTAATTGTCTTTCCCTGTGCCTTGCCCAGGTGTGCCCAATTTGTTATGCCAGCAGTGTTTGTACTTAGGCAGCCTTTGCCAGTCAAACACTGCTGGACCATTGTGCGCTATCATACAGTTGTCAATCGCTGTATGACAGTTAAAGTCAATGAGGGTTTGTGTATGCTCACTGGAGTATTGGACTTCTGGCACTATTCCTGCTTTGTGAGTAACTGTTACCGTTTCTCTGTGCAGTTGTGCTGCTACGCTTGACTGGTAGCGTTTCCTCATGTGGCACAACTGCTATGCTTAGGCTGTTGCCCAGTTTGTCATCCTTTGACAGTCGAGCCTCCTAGATGCCTCCCAGTTCTCCCGAGCTTATATATATGTTTCTGTTATTTGTTTGTGACCACAGTGCACAGTGGTCGGCCCGCTGTGCGCTCATTGCGTCAGCCATTTTGTGCATACAACTACCTTTTTGTCAGTCTTAATTTTTGAACTGTCTGCCTGTGTGTTTAATAACTGTGTTGTGGTGAATCCTGCACGTAAATCCCATTCTTCCTTCTCCTCCATGCACTGTGTAAAAGTGCACGAGGCGGTTCATGACACTCAGTAGGGTTTAGGTCTGGAGACATGCTTGGCTAGTCCATCACCTTTACCCTCAGTATGTCACAGCTTTACCCTCAGTTTCTTTAGCAAGACAGTGGTCGTCTTGGAGGTGTGTTTGGAGTCGTTATCATGTTGGAATACTGCCCTGCGGCGCAGTTTCCGAAGGGAGGGACGTGGTATAGGGAAACATGGCACTTTATTTGTCATGATCTGAGAAGGGGGGGGGGGGTTCCGCCGTGCTCTGTTCATTGTATTTTTCCATATTTGTATATTTGTTGTATTTTTGAGTTCTTAGTTTTCTGTCATTTTATCCTTGGTTGGTTTGCACATACAGTATCTTGTATTATTTCTTAGTTCTCCTCATTCCCTTGTTTACATTCATTACTGTCTTGCTATTTATGTATTTGATGGTGTCTTTATTTATTCTTCAGTTTATTATTTGCCCTTATTGTGGCTCTTGTTCTATATTGGCATTTTTGCCAGCTCCTTTTGATCCTGTGTTCTCTTTCTCTCTCTCTCTCTTGCTGTCTCCAGGGCTGCAGCTGTCAGTGGCACTTCCAGGTTTTGCTCCTGTATTGGGCGGTGCTCCTGTCAGGCTGTCAGTCCCTTCTCCTCTCCTCTCATGACTCACAGCTGGTTCAAATCGTGTAGTCATTCTCACTGCCTACTTAAGCCTTGTTCCTCCATTTGTTAATCGCTGGGTCATTATTCAACTGTCCTCGTCTGGAGACGGCGTTCCCGTTTCCGTTGTTCTCTACAATCCTAAGTCCAGTCCAGCTGGGAATTCGAAGTTTTCATTTCTCCCTCTTCGTATGTCCAGCCTTGTTGGGAACTCGTAGTTTACTTGTTTGTTCTGTAGTGTGTGTATACTACGTGTATCATTCATTAAATTTTTAAACTCATTGTTCACATTTGGTGTCATCTGTTTGCCCCGTGAATAGGCCAATCATGACATTATTGTGAAGTGCAGTGTGGTGATGTGGACTTCCCATCACATCACCGCACTGCCCTATATAGTGGGCAAGCCACCATATTACGGTCTCTTTGACCGGTGCCCAGGCCAGGTGCCTGTCCTGTAACCACTACTTCCAGTTACATCAATAAAGCTGTGTTCGCCAACTTCATCTTGCCTCATTCATCACCCAGGTATTTCCATACATAACAAGGGGATCATGCTCTGCTTCAGTATGTCACAGTACATGTTGGCATTCATGGTTCCCTCAATGAACTGTAGCTCCCCAGTGCCGGCAACACTCATGCAGCTCCAAACCATGACACTCCCACCACCATGCTTGACTATAGGCAAGACACACTTGTCTTTGTACTCCTCACCTGGTTGCCACCACACACGCTTGACACCATCTGAACCAAATAAGTTTATCTTGGTCTCATCAGACCACAGGACATGGTTCCAGTAATCCATGTCCTTAGTCTGCTTGTCTTCAGCAAACTGTTTGTGGGCTTTCTTGTGCATCATCTTTAAAAGGGGCTTACTTCTAAGACGACAGCCATGTAGACCAATTTGATGCAGTGTGCGGCATATGGTCTGAGCACTGACAGGCTGACCCCCCACCCCTTCAACCTCTGCAGCAATGCTTGCAGCACTCATATGTCTATTTTCAAAAGACAGCCTCTGGATTTGACGCTGAGCACGTGCACTTTGGTCGACCATGACGAGGCCTGTTCTGAGTGAAACCTGTCCTGCTAAACCACTGTATGGTCTTGACCAATGTGCTGCAGCTCAGTTTCAGGGTGTTGGCAATCTTCTTATAGCCTAGGCCATCTTTATGTAGAGCACCAATTCTTGTTTTCAGATCCTCAGAGATTTCTTTTCCATGAGAAGCAATGTTGAACTTCTAGTGACCGGTATGAGAGAGTGTGAGAGTGATAACACCAAATTTAACACACGTGCTCTCCATTCACACTTGAGCCCTTGTAACACTAACGAGTCACATGACACCAGGGAGGGAAAATGGCTCATTGGGCACAATTTGGACATTAGGAGTGTACTCACTTTTGTTGCCAGCAGTTTAGACATTAATGGCTGTGTGTTGAGTTATTTTGAGGGGACAGCAAATTTACACTGTTTTACAAGCTGCACACAGACTACTTAACATTGTATCAAAGAGTCATATCTTCAGTGTTGTCCCATGAAAAGATATAATAAAATATTTACAAAAATGTGAGGGGTGTACTCACTCTTGTGAGATACTCTATCTATCTATCTATCTATCTATCTATCTATCTATCTATCTATCTATCTATCTATCTATCTCTATCTGGCACATAAATTAGTTCCCTCCCTTCAGGAAAGTACTCCTAATCTCAACTCGTTCTGTGTATAAAAGACTCCTGTCACAGAATCAGTCTCTTAAATTCAAACTTCTTCACCACCATAGATAAGACCAAAGAGCTGTCAAAGGACGCCAGAGGCAAGATTGTAGACCAGCATAAGGCTGCATTGAGCTACAAGACCATCAGCAAGAAGTGTGGTGAGGAAGAGACCACTGTTGGTGTGATAATTTAAAAATGGAAGAAATATAAAATAACAGTCAATCGCCCTCGCTCTGGAGCTCCATGGAAGATTGCACCTCGTGGGGTAAGGAGGATTTTGAGAAAGGTGAGGGATCAGCCCATAATTAGATGGGACAAGCTTGTTAATGATCTCAAGGAAGTTGGGACCACAGTCACCAAGAAAATCATTGGTAACACACTTCACCATAATGAAGTGAGATCCTGCAGTGCTTACAAGGTCCCCCTGTTCAAGAAGGCACATGTACAGGTCCATATGAAGTTTGTCAATCAATACCTAAATGATTCAGAGAAGGCTTGGGAGAATGTGGTGTGGTCAGATGAGACCAAAATTGAGTTCTTTGACATCAACTTGATGTGTGGTGTATGGTTAATGTTATAACCAATCAGGCTAAGCAGGAATACTTACGTTGTGGAAGATGGAAACAGACGAAGCAGCGAGCTCGATGACACACGAACTTTATTCCACTTCCAACATAAGCACAGAAACTCCAAAACCTGAGTGCCTGAGCGAACTCCTTTATACACTAATTCCTGCCTCCGGCACTCAGGGTAAACACATTAACATTCAGACTGCAAGACATGCACACACATTAACACAACATTGACCCACACATCACAGAGCAGGCCTTGCTACAATACATTCGTGTCCCTGCATCCTCAGCTGTCAGCCTGGCACAGCAGGGGAAAAAAGGCACATCTTTGTTTGGTTGGCTCCTCTCAGGTTTCCCCATTAGCATCTATAACTATCTTCTCCCCCACCAACCCCCTTGTCCTGGGTGGAGTGCCATGTGAATTGTGTCCACCTCACAGCCACCCTCTCCACCCCTTCCCCTCCACCCAGAAGGGGCTCTAACCCTCTGGTACCTGGGGCTTGAGCCGGCGCCCGTAACGGCTGTAACGTGGACTGGCCGAAGTGTCTTGCTGTTGAGGAGGGCAGGAGACAAACTCGGTCTCCGGTGCACAGTCCTGTGGAGGGGGAAAGGGTGGGGAGGGGAAAGACCTAGTCTGCTGCCAACAGTTCTCTTCAGGGGGAACACCATCTTGCAGAGCCATTGTAGGTGGGCGTCCACGGTGGGGAACTTTAGCCAACACCACCTGTTCGTCTGCCAACAAATAAGTGGGCTTAAGCCTGTCAATGCAGACGGTTTCCTTACGCTACCCCAAGTCTAACAAAAAATGCTTTGCGTTGGTTTCCAGCACTCTGAACGGTCTGTCATACAGTGGGCGTAGCGGGGTTCTGTGTGTGCAGTGCCTAACAAAAACGAACTTGGCACTCTGTAAGCTCTTTGGGACAAAGATGTGGGGAAAACAGTGGTGCTCCCGGCCCGGCACGTTAGCGGCCCCGGTCATCATCTTCATCATCATAGCAGTCTGTTGGAGGCGACAATGACTGTTTCATTTAGGTTTGATCAGATTCCTCCACGCAGTTCTGTCCTTCACCTTCTGCTGCCAGGAACTCCTGACCTTGTTAACCCAGGCAACGTTCGAGATGGTATGAGTTGCTCTCTGACTGACCATTTCATGAAACTGCTTGCAAAGTATTTGAGCACCACTAGCTTTTGCTGGACTAGTGGCACATTATTGGCAGATAGAGGTATTATCAGTGGCAAGAACAGGCCAAGACAAACTGACTCCAGTATCTATTGCAGCGACTGACCAGAGGTTTGTTTATCTCTGCTCTTTATGTTGTGCATGTCACGATGCACCGACTGACAAAAGTCCACCACAGACCTTGCGACAGATGTGCTTATCTGCCAGGATGTCCAGTCTCACCCCGTGTAACTGGAAGTGGTCCACCACAGACCTGTGACAGATATTGTTTTTAGTTCTGCCAGGATGCCCTGTTTCACCCTCCACACCCTCGGAAGGGCGGGGTTGCCGGTTAGTCACTGATGGCCTGGCCCGTGAGACAGGTAGTACCAGTTTTCATGGTTATCCGGTAAAAAGCAAACCAGTGCCTGACCTGACATACAGTGGCCCCTGTACTGTAAAATAATTGCGTGGGTGGGTCGGTCCCAAGTGTGGGGTTTTCAGGTAAAAATTCCCCGGGGATTCGCAGCTGCTGAGAAAAAACGAGTCCTGCCAGGGAGGCTGCCAGATTCTCCTTAGGCACACAGAGCAACCCCAATAGGACCCTGGGCAGGCAGTCAACCTAATTTGCATCCGTGAGTGAGGCTCTGAGCGCTTCTTTAAGCGACCTATGAAAGCGTTCACATAACCCATTAGCCTGGGGGTTGTAACGGTGGTGCAGTGGATTTTGACCTCCAGGCTCTGGGCCAGGCTCTGGGCAAATGAATTGCGGACCCCTGTCAAAAGTGATGTCTGATGGGGATCCAAATCGTGCAACCCAAGCCTACAAAATAGCGCGAGCCACTTCTGCGGACATGGTGGAAGCCAGCGGGACCACTTCAGGCCAACGTGTGGTGTGGTCCACAGTTGTCAACGGTGCGTGAACCTTTTCGAAGGTGGGAGGGGGCCCACCAAATCCACGTGGATGTGGTCAAACATCCTGGCTGGAATTTGAAACAGCTGGAGGGGGGCTTTGGTGTGCTTGTGTAGTTTGGTCTGCTGGCATGCGATGCACGCTGCAGCCCACTCTTTCACGTCCCTGCGTAAGTGAGGCCAGACAAATTTCGCCCCCACCAGTTTAACCGAGGTGCATTCGCCGGGATGTGAAAAGGAGTGGATTGACTCAAAAACACTGGCGCCAAGAACTCAGAACCACCGGGCGTGGGCAACCAGTGGAGATGTCGCAGTGCAAGGGGGGGCACCTTTCTTGCACCACCCAGCTGTCCAGTTTTAATCCAGTAGGCACGGACTAGAGCGAGCAAATATCCGTGTCCCTGGTTTGCTCCACAGCCATAGTGGGAAAATCTATTCCTATGTAGACCGGGGAAGCTAACATGCGTGACAGGCAGTCAGCCATGACATTAAGCTTACCGGCTACGTGATGAATGTTGTTCGTGAACTCCGAGATTGTGGCCAAATGTCATTGCTGTCGGGCTGATCATGGTTCCGAGACTTTGGGCATTGCACATGTTAGCGGCTTATGATCAACGAACACAGTAAACTTGCGCCCTTCCAGCCAAAACCGGAAATGGTGTGTTGCCAGGAGGAGAGCCAACAACTCTCTGTCAAACGTACTGTATTTGCGTTCGTTGTCATGCAAAGTGCGGCTGAAAAATGCAAGCGGCTGCCACGCACTGGAAATGTACTGTCCACCACTGCCCCTATGGCAATGTCAGACGTGTCAGTGGTGAGTGGTATCCGCGCTGATGGGACAGGGTGGGCTAGCAAAATGGCATTATTTTGGCGTTTGCGAAAGCCTGGACTCGCTCCAGGGTCCAGTCAATGTTTTCCGCGGACTCCTTTTTCTTGAGCACGGCATACAACGGCTACAACAGTTGGGCTGCTCGGGGGAGGAAATGGTTGTAAAAGTTGATCACGCCCAAAAATTCCAGCAGGGCCTTCACGGTCTGTGGGCGTGGAAAATCCAACACGGCATGCACCTTAACAGGCAGCGGAATCATGCCCTCCGGCGAAATGCAGTGACCCAAAAATCAATTACTGGCATACTGAACTGGCACTTTGCTAGGTTCACGATAAGCCCGTGTGCTTCCAACTGCTGAAAACTAGTTTGAGATGGGCAAGGTGCTCCTCCTTGGACGCGCTAGCCACCAGAATGTCATCTAAGTACACAAAAATGAAGGACAGGTCACAGAGCACCGTGTCCATCATTCTTTGGAAGGTTTGCGCAGCGCCCTTTAACCTAAACAGCATACGTGGAAACTCAAAAAGGCCAAAAGGAGTTATTACCGCTGTTTTGGGAATGTCCTCCCTGTGCACCGGGACCTGGTGGTAACCGCGGACCAGACCCACTTTCGAAAAAACACGCGTCCTGGCCAGGTGCACTGAAAAATCCTGGATGTGTAGGATGGGATACTGATCGTGTTCCATGGTGTTATTCAAGCGCCAGAAATCGCCACACGGTCGCCACGACCCGTCGACCTTAGGCACCATGTGTATTGGGGATGCCCACAGGCTGCTGGAGCACCTAACGATGCCCAGCTGCTCTAAGTTGGTAAACTCCTCGAGTGTGCTGGCTAGTTTAAGCACGTCCAGGTGCCAAGGTCATGTGAACACCAGCGGGCCTTTTGTGACTATGAAATGTTCGACCCCGTGTTTGGTTACTGTAGCTGAAAACGTCGGAACTGTGGTTGCAGGGAACTGTGAAAGTAAATGCTGGTACTTACCCCTTGGAGCTATAATGCTAGCCTGTGTTGTTGGCCCAACTCCCCGAGCTGCGCAGGGAAGGAGGAAACAGAGACAGCATCCACTAAACGTCTGTTGGCAACATTGACTAACAACCCATAAGCCCATAAAAAATCTGCACCTAAAATAGGGACAGAACATGCCACCACCACAAAATCCCATTGGTAATTGCATCCGTGTAAGCACACTGTCAACGTCTGTTTGCCAAACGTCCTGATGTTTGATCCGTTGGCGGCCGTGAGCTCGGGACCGCTGCCTCCTGCCGATCTGTCTGCGTTGACCAGCAGAATGAGGCTCTTCTGGGAGCCAGAGTCCACTAAGAAACGTCTCCCCGAACATGTGTCTGTGATGAACAGCAGTTTGTTCCTGTCACCAGCAGTTGCAGCTGCTACTGACTGCTGGCTGTGTCGTTTCCCTGGCTTCTTGAATTGGCACTTTGGCAGAAAGCATTGGGCATCCGAGCCAAAGCGGAGGTGATAGACACAAAGTGTCACATTCCTGAGTTTCTTGGCATCTGTTCCAGCCACCACCAACGGCTCCTCTACCTCGCTGGAGTCCTTCTTGGATGCCGGTGTCGTTGCGTGCAAGGTGAGAGTTCTGGTTGCTAGGATGATGCGGTCCACTTCCTGCGCCAGAGCATGGTAGTTCCTGGTTATCAGCAGTGACGAGTTGGTAAGGATCACCCTCATTGTAGCAGGTAGGTTCCTGAGGAAGAGATGGGCGAAAAGGAAGGATTTATCATTCTTCCTTCTTAATGCTAACATGCTCTCCATCAGCACCACAGCTGATCTGTCACCAAACTCTGAGTGCGTTAGGAGTCTTTCTGCTCTCTCATCGTCCGACAGGGTATACCGCTGAATCAGCATCTGCTTGAGCAGGCCATATTTCTCCTGGGCCGGCACATCCGGCGTGCACATCCAGCGCAGTGACCACATGATAGTATTTGGTGTCGTCCGTTGTGATCCCTCGGAGTGCAAATTGGGCTTCAACATGTAGAAACCCAGTGGTCGGATTGTGAAGCCAGAAGTCTGGAAGCTTGACTGTGACAGCGCATGCCGCGCTGGTGTTCTCCCTCTGGGTTGTCTCTGAGGCGGTGCTCGGCTCATTGACCATTGCACGTCTTAGGGTCACCAATGTGGAAGATGGAAACAGATGAAGCAGCAAACTGGATGACACACGAACTTTATTCCAATTCCAACATAAGCACAGAAACTCCCAAACCTGATTGCCTGAGCGAGCTCCTTTAATCACTTTAATTCCCGCTTCCGGCACTCAGGGTAAACACATTAACATTTAGACTGCAAGACATGCACACACATTAACATAACATTGACCTACACATCACAGAGCAGGCCTTGCTACAATACATTCGCACCCCTGCGTCCTCAGCTGTCAGATTGGCACGGCAGGGGGCAAAAGGCACATCTTTGTTTGGTTGGCTCCTCGCAGGTTTCCCCATTAGCATCTGTAACTATCTTCTCCCCAACAACCCCCTTGTCCTGGGTGGAGTGCCATGTGTATTGTGTCCGCCACAACGTAGCTAGAAACGCTCTGTCCAAACTTGCATTTTTTTTTTTTTTGATGTGGCTGTGGATAGGGATGATGTCATGAGCTGAGCGCTGTAGGTTTCCACCACGCTTGGTCTCATGGCTTTTTCTCTACATTTTCTATTTGCTGTATTTTGGGCTTTTTGGGTTCTGTTATTCTCGTAATATTTTCTATTTTCTTGTTTATGTTTTAGTTTTGTTATGCTCATATTTTGTATTAATTTGTAATTATTTATCAGTCTGCATTTGGTGATGTTTTATTCTTTATGTTCTTACTGTGGTGTTCTTTTTCGGGGTTGACAGCTGTCAAGCGGCATTTCCGGTTTTGTGCTCATTGTGGGCGTCACCTTGTCAGCTGTCAAGTCCAGTCACAACTCTCTCATTCCTTCCAGCTGATCCAGATTGTTAATCATTGTTTTCTTCTGCCTGCTCTGATACCCACACCTGTGTTCTATTGTTTGATGTGTGGCGGGTTTGGAATAACCCCCACAACAGACTAAGGACAGTCAGCTCGCTACTTCTGGTTTTTTCCGCTGCACTACTGAGATGTAATGTGCCATTCATGCATTGTGATGTTAATGTGCCATTCATGCATTGTGTTCATGCGTCCTGTCCTTACTGTGACCTAGAAACTGAGATCAATATGTAGATGTGCCTTGTAACCTCTTTGTCCTGCAGCTGGAGCAGAGGCCAGCAATCTACCTATTGTTATGTATGTCTCTCATATGCTAATGCCCATACCAACTGCTGTGAATGCTCTTTCATGTATTGTTGTAACTGGGTATATATGCTGCACGATTCTGTAACTCATCCTCTCACTCTTCAACTGCTGCTGCTGACACGCACACGCTGTGTCTCTTCTCTGAGAGCCTGAGGATCCCGCTCCGGTCTGCTCACACTTGGGCTGGAGCAGGGATCCTGTGACGGCGGTGTGATTTAATAAACTTGCTTAAAACCTTATCGCTGCCTTTATTTTTCATGCCGCCACACCGGTGACCCCGATAGAAAGCACACGTTTTGCGTGACGCAACCTTCTGGTTTGGACAGCTACACTGGTGACCCGTTCTTCATGGTGCGATCTGCGCGTCTGAGATCTGCACATCTACGCTGGGACTGGCCGCTCTCACAGCTTCTGACACACGATTCTGTGTCTCCACACGAGAGCGCATGCACCTCGTCCTCTCTCCATGACGGCGACCTCCATGGCCGACGGAGAATGCAGCGTGTGGACCTGAACGCACCATAGCTGAGCGAGTGACAAAGATCGTCTCCTCCTTCTCACCGCTCCAACGCATCTGCACGAGCCCGAGGGACAAAGATCGTCTATTCCCTCTCACCGCTCCAACACACCATGACCAATCTACAGCCACAGCTCAACATGGATGATTGTCGGCGCCGATTGCGCTGATCTCCACCAAGATTCTGGACCCTGACTCGCCCCTCCAGCGGCCCACCCACGCACGGAACCCCGGCACACGCACCGGGGAGACACGAGGACGGCGCACCGCGCACGGGACAAATTCGGCTCTACAGACCGCCATCGTCCTTCGCTGCTGCACACAGAGCCTTCAGGGCTGCTCGTACACCTGAAGCACGCAAGCAGCTCGCTCACAGGATTTTCTAACGGTCACAGCCACGGCACACAAGGGGATTCAGCCGTCAGCTTTTCCCGAAGGCTTTAGGGCTGCGCCCGCACCTAAAGTCAACACGCCAAGTCCCTCTGCTTTTGTTTCTTTTTTTTCTTACAGCCGCTACGCAGCCTCGCCACTCCTGTTTTTCTTCATGGCCGCAAGAGGAGTCAGAGACTAATTTTTCTTCTTGTGATCTCCGCAAGTTCAACGGGACAGCCCTCGACATCGCGGAGCAACAAGCAATTTTTGCGCGGCCCGCACGATTTCACCGTCCCCGGCCGGCATTTACTACCCCCCACCCCCCCTCCACTTTTGCCTGCACAGAGCTTTTCCTGCTCGCTGCCAAAGCTGCACTATCGAGGTCTCGGCCCCCTGCTGAGCCCTCTGGGGGGGAGCAGTGTGGCGGGTTTGGAATAACCCCCACAACAGACTAAGGACAGTCAGCTCGCTACTTCTGGTTTTTTTCCGCTGCACTACTGAGATGTAATGTGCCATTCATGCATTGTGATGTTAATGTGCCATTCATGCATTGTGTTCATGCGTCCTGTCCTTACTGTGACCTAGAGACTGAGATCAATATGTGGATGTGCCTTGTAACCTCTTTGTCCTGCAGCTGGAGCAGTGGCCAGCAATCTACCTATTGTTATGCATGTCTCTCATATGCTAATGCCCATACCAACTGCTGTGAATGCTCTTTCATGTATTGTTGTAACTGGGTATATATGCTGCACGATTCTGTAACTCATCCTCTCACTCTTCAACTGCTGCTGCTGACACGCACACGCTGTGTCTCTTCTCTGAGAGCCTGAGGATCCCGCTCCAGTCTGCTCACACTTGGGCTGGAGCGGGGATCCTGTGACGGCGGTGTGATTTAATAAACTTGCTTAAAACCTTATCGCTGCCTTTATTTTTCATGCCGTCGCAGATGCCTTATTTAAGACCGCTGCCTTTTGCATTCCTTGCGGCAATCTTGACGGATGTCAGAACTCTCCAAAGTAAGTGTTACGCGCCGCGTTTTCTCCTCGTCATCGGGTTTATCTCTTTCTGGTTTTTGTGTTATGTTATGCACTTTATGTTCGTAATAAATTACCACAAACTCACAGTCCAACGCGTGGGTCTTCCTCTCTGCCCCAAGGGGCAAGTCATGACAGATGAGGTCAAGGCTATTTGTAGGCCTGTCAAGTTCTTCCACGCCAAAATCATACAACTATACCTCTATGGCGGTACATTGATGCTTGAAAAGAAAGGCTCCTTCCTGAACCTGTTCCCACAAAGTTGGACCCATAGAACTGTCCAAAATGTCTTGGTCATCAAGCATTAAGATTTGGAATGTAATGCAGCACCTAAATTCAGTAATCAAGAGGTGTGGCCTAATAATTTTGCACATATAACGTAGCTCTGTAGTCACATGGAATGAAACTGCTTATTATTATCCCCAAACAATCCAAAATTTACTTTAATTATTATCTTATGTGAGGCATGCTTTGTTTTCAAAGTTCAGTTGTATTAAATAAAATCAACAACAAAAATGCCCCAATACAACAAGCTATGTACTGTACATCTTAAGGAATTTTTAAAAAGCATTAAAGAACCTCTTTATGAAGACTAGCTTAAAAATATAAAGGATGTCTGAAATTTCAACTAATCAAATGTAAAAGTGTAAGAGCAATGGAACTTCTTTGTTTTGTATCGCTGTGTTTTTCTGGTTAAAAAAAAACAAGAAAGATTTATCCACAATAAACAGGGAGATAAACAATATACTGTAATCCAAATCCTGCAACAGGGTGTTGTCTCAAAAAACAGTTGCATGTGTTACAAATATGCTGTAATGTAAGAGTGGCTCCACCTGCCTGCAAAGAAATACATTAAAAGTAAGATGCACTGGTTTGCATGCATCTGAAACAAGTGTCAAGTCATCCCATCCCAAATTCCAATCACTGACCTTGCGCTAGAAGGAATATGCCCTGTTATTCATTTTCTAATTTAACACAAACACATTTTGTCAGAAATCTATGCTACCCACCCAATGGCCTGAAAAAACACAATTTTTCAACTTTTGCTTTTAAAACAATTCTAGATGTTGTTTACATGATTTGCTTTAAAATTTCAGACAAAAAGTTGCAAATTTAGCAGAAAAAACTCCCACAAACTTACCAGAAAAAAGCAAAACATTCCTTGAAAAAAAGGCCACACATTTTGAAGGGAAACAATTGCAAATTTACATGAACAGTAACAAAGTTACCAGGAAAACCCCCCACACACATTTCCCAGAAAAAAACTTACACATTTCTGAGAAGAAAAAAAAACCAACCCTCAAACATATTTGAAAAAGTCATAAACTATTGTGAGAAAAAATCTCAGAAAAGTTACACAAATTTTGTAAAAACATCACAAATTTGAGAAGAAAAGTTGCAAGTTTTAGAGAAAAATATAAAACATTAATGTGAAAAATACTCTATGGTGCAAATCACATAGTTTTTTTCAGTGTTCTTATGTTGATCCTTTTTACCTCCGCCAAGGGAGGACGGAGGTAATGTTTTGGGTGGCATTAGTTGGTTTGTCTGTTTGTTGGTTGGTTGGTTGGTTTGTCTGTTACCAACATAACTCAAAAAGTTATGAACAAATTTTGATGAAATATTCAGTAAAGGGCCTGTACTTATATAACGCTTTTCTCGTCTCAAAGACCACTCAGAGCGCTTCAATAGTACTAATCCTCTATTCAAAGGGCCTATAGAAGACAGATATCTAGGGACAATTTAGAACAACCAATTAACCTAACATGCATGACTTTGGATTGTGGGAGGAAACCGGAGCCCCCAAAGTAAACCCACGCAGCACAGGGGGAACATGCAAACTCCACACAGAAAGGTTCCTACCCCTGCCAACCTGGGGATTCAAACCTGGAACCTTCTAGCTGTTAGGCGGTGTGTAATGGCACAGGGAACAGATGATTAGATTTTGGTGGTGATTCGGATCACAACGTGGATGCAGGAATTTTTTGAATATTATTTTATATAGTAATCTTACACTTTTCATGTACTGCCCCTTTAAGATGCGTCCACTCAGTTACGTGAGTGGTCACTGTTATGTCTGGAAAAATGTGGAATGACCAACGGAGAGTGGAGTTTGCTGGGAACAGGAACTTTATTACAAAAGAGCTTACTATGGTGGTACAGAGGTGTTGTTGGTTAGGAGGTCGAGTTCCAGAGAAGAGAAGAGGCTGCAAAATGGCCGTCCCTTACATTTATATGTTCGACGTGATGACGTCACGGAGCGGCCGCGTCATCACTCCGACACTGACCAAACCTGTGGTTTTTATACATCACATTCATCCCCCTCCCCCTTGGAAAAACAGCAAACACACAAGAACGAATTAACTCTCCCCAATTTGGTACACAAAGAACCCCAAACTACAGTAGCTCGAGCCAGTGGGTGGACTTCCGCATGGCCCAGAGCAGCTGTGTGGTTTATTGTATACTTTTATTAATCCCAGAGGGAAATTAAGGGAATTCACATGGATGGATAAGGGAGCCACGGTGCGGCGCCAATTCCTTCACTATTCACACACACATTCACACCTAGGGCCACTTTAGAGTCTCCAATTAACCTAGCTTGCATGTTTTTGGCCTGTGGGAGGAAACCGGAATAAACCCACGCAGACATGGGGAAAACATGCAAAATCCACACAGAAGGGTCACTGATGGTCAGGGGGTGGGATCAAACCCACAACCTTCTTATTGTCCTGCCACAGTGCTAACCACTGTACCACCAAGCTGCCAAATTATTGTGCCACTATTCGGTAGCAGCCGCGCCCCTAGCTAAACAGTCTTTCTTTTTATTGAGTTGGAGGGGCCTTATGGCGAGCCCATGGTGGACGTGCCCCTGGAGGTGCGGAGGCCTGCGGACTGGGATCGTCTTCTTCGAAACCCCGGTCCGGGTCCCACACCAAGCGAGTCAATTCCTGTGCAGACATGTCATCCAGGGCTGCTGCTCAAACTCGGGGAAGACGGTTGGTGTGCCACATCGAACCATTTTCCAGCTGGAAGATCGCTGGCCCCAGCTGCACGGTGATCTTGATGGGTGCCGGTAGTGGTGGAGACAGTGTTGAGGCAGACTGCGGGTCTGGTCGTTCAGTTCTGCGGACCCGGACCCAGTCCATCACTGCGAGTGGTGCTCTGTTCGGTTGCACTCGGCGTCGTGGTTATGATGGTGTGGCTCTCACGTCTGCTGTGGGGCATTCACCAGGTTGTGGTGATTCTGCTGCATCCCGCTGGGTCATGGACTCTTTATCCTGCAGCTCAATGACAGCCCCTGGAGGCTGATGCCGGGTGTGGATTCGGAAGGTGTCCGGTGGTTCTGCTGCATTTGTTAGCAGTGTCTGGCTTGGCTGTTGTTGTTGCTGCTGCACACCTAGCTCTGATGCTAACCTGTTGGCGGCCTCTAGCTGGAATGCTAGCTCATTGGTCCTGGCTAGTGTTACGTCTTCTGGCGCCGTTAGCATCTTCGCCCGCAGCCACAGGTTGCTCATGTGCTCGGCCAACTGGCCCCACACCATTTCATCCTCCAACAAACTGAATTTGCACATTATACACATCACACACTAACGAAGTGGCAAAGGTCTGCAATGAATTGTTGTGTTATCTCTTCTGTCTTCTGTCGACATTGGCGGAACCTGATGCACTGTGCCAACAAGTTGTCAGGTGTGGCGAAGTAGTTACCTAGCAGCTCAACTGACTCAGCAAATGTTTCTGTTGGTCCTAGCATGTAGAAAATATGTTGGCCTTCTATGCCCAGATTGTGAACCAGTAGAGCTCGCTTCCATAACTTGTCTAGCTTGCCCAGGTCCAACGCCAACACGTAGGTGCTGAAAGCATCAAAGCAGCGTGGCTACGGTACGGGCGGCTCACCAGGGGCCTCCAGAAACGGCTATAGTGGCCTCAGACACACTTCCATAGTTTACTCTCTTCGCCAGTTGTTATGTCTGGAAAAATGTGGAATGACCAACAGAGAGTGGAGTTTGCTGGGAACAGGAACTTTATTAGGGGCCACTTTTTGTGGGGCCACTTTATTATTTCCCAAGACAAACTGGTCCTGGGTGAAGGGCCAGACTAAGAACGATCCAACAGACTCTCATGAATTGTATATCAAGGATTCAGTGTACCCCGCCCGGTATGGGGTTACCGGGGCCCCACCCTGGAGCCAGGCCTGGGGGAGGGGCTCGAAGGCTAGCGTCTGGTGGCCGGGTTTCCACCCATGGGACCCGGCCGGGCTCAGCCCGAAGGAGTTACATGGGTCCGCCCTCCAGTAGGTTCACCACCTGCAGGAGGGATCATGGAAGTCCGGTGCTATGTGGATTAGGTGGCAGTCAAAGGCGGAGACCTTGGCGGACTGATCCCAAGCTTTCTAAACTGGCTTTTGGTACGTGGAATGTCACCTCTCTGGTGGGGAAGGAGCCTGAGCTGGTGTACGAGATTGAGCGATACCGGCTAGATATAGTCGGCCTCACCTCAACACACAGCTCCGGTTCCGGAACCAGTCTCCTGGAGAGGGGCTGGAGCTTGGCCTTTTCTGGAGTTGCCCCGGGCGAGAGGCGACGAGCAGGGGTAGGTATTCTTGTATCGCCCCACCTTGCTGCCTCTATATTGGAGTTTTCCCCGGTGGACGAAAGGGTTGCTTCCCTGCGCCTTCGGGTTGGGAAACGGGTCCTGACCATCATTTGTGCCTATGCACCAAATGATGTTTCAGAGTACCCACCCTTTTTGGAGTCTGTGACTGGGGTGCTGGAGGGTGCTCCTCCTGGAGACTCCATTGTCCTACTGGGGGACTTCAATGCGCACGTGGGCAACGACAGTGAAACCTGGAGGGGGGTGATTGGGAGGAACGGCCTGCCCGATCTGAACCCGAGTGGTGTTCAGTTATTGGACTTCTGTGCTAACCACAGTCTGTCCATAACGAACACCATGTTCAAGCATAAGGGTGTCCATATGTGCACCTGGCACCAGGACACCCTAGGCCGCAGGTCGATGATCGATTTTGTTATCGTATCATCAGATCTGCGACCGTATGTCTTGGACACCCGAGTAAAGAGAGGTGCAGAGCTGTCAACTGATCACCACCTGGTGGTGAGTTGGATCCGATGGCAGGGGAGGAAGCCATTCAGACCTGGTAGACCCAAACGTATAGTGAGGGTGTGCTGGGAGCGTCTGGCTGAGGCCCCTGTCCGGGAGGTCTTCAACTCCCACCTCCGGAAGAACTTCAACCACATTCCGAGGGAGTCTGGAGACATGGAGGCTGAATGGGCCATGTTCTCCACCTCTGTTGTTGAAGCGGCGGCCCAGAGCTGCGGCCGCAAGGTGGTCGGTGCATCTCGTGGTGGCAACCCCCGAACCAAGTGGTGGACACCAGTGGTGAGGGGGGCCATTAAGCTGAAGAAGGAGTCCTATCAAGCTTGGTTGGCTTGTGGGACTCCCGAAGCAGCTGAGGTGTACCGGCAGGCCAAGCGGAGTGCAGCTCGGGTGGTTGCTGAAGCAAAAACCCGGGTATGGGAGGAGTTCGGTGAGGCCATGGAACAAGACTTTCGGTCGGCTTCAAAGAGATTCTGGCAAACTGTTCGGCGGCTCAGGAGGGGAAAGCAGCTCCCCGTCCACACTGTGTATGGTGCGGATGGGACACTGTTGACTTCAACTGGGGATATCGTCGGGCGGTGGAAGGAATACTTCGAGGATCTCCTCAATCCCACTGATACGCCTTCCACAGAGGAAGCAGGGTTTGGGGACAAGGGGGATGACTCGCCTATCACAGGGGCTGAGGTCGCCAAGGTGGTTAAAAATCTCCTTGGTGGCCGGGCCCCAGGGGTGGACGAGATTCGCCCCGAGTACCTCAAGGCCCTGGATGTTGTTGGGTTGTCATGGTTGACACGCCTCTGCAACATTGCGTGGAGGTCGGGGGCAGTGCCTTTGGCATGGCAAACCGGGGTGGTGGTTCCTCTCTTCAAAAAAGGGGACCGGAGGGTGTGCTCCAACTTTAGAGGGATCACACTCCTCAGCCTCCCTGGGAAGGTCTATGCCAAGGTACTGGAGAGGAGAGTCCGGCCGTTGGTCGAACCTCGGATTCAGGAGGAGCAATGTGGTTTTCGTCCTGGCCGTGGCACATCGGACCAGCTCTTTACCCTCTCGAGAATTCTTGAGGATTCGTGGGAGTTTGCCCAACCAGTTTACATGTGTTTTGTGGACTTGGAGAAGGCATTTGACCGCGTCCCTCGTGGATTTTTGTGGGGGGTGCTTCGGGAGTATGGGGTATCGGGCTTGTTGTTACGAGCTATTCGGTCTCTGTACGACCGTTGTGAGAGTTTAGTTCGTATTGCCAACACTCGGTCGGAGTCATTCCCAGTGAGAGTTGGACTCCGCCAGGGCTGCCCTTTGTCACCGGTCCTGTTCATAATTTTTATGGACAGGATTTCTAGGCGCAGCCAGGGAATGGAGGGTGTCATGCTTGGTGACCACAGGATCTCATCTCTGTTGTTTGCAGATGATGTTGTCCTGTTGGCTTCATCCAGCAATGACCTACAGCTCTTGCTGGGACGGTTTGCCGCTGAGTGTGAAGCGGCTGGGATGAGAATCAGCACCTCCAAGTCCGAGTCCATGGTCCTCAGCCGGAAAAAGGTGGACTGTCCTCTCCAGGTTGGGGACAGGCTCCTGCCCCAAGTGGAGGAGTTTAAGTATCTTGGGGTCTTGTTCACGAGTGAGGGGAAAATGGAGCGAGAGATCGACAGACGGATTGGAGCAGCATCTGCAGTGATGCGGACGTTGTACCGGTCTGTTGTGGTGAAGAGGGAGCTTAGTTCTAAGGCAAAGCTGTCGATTTACCAGTCAATCTACGTTCCTACTCTCACCTATGGTCACGAGCTTTGGGTAATGACCAAAAGAACGAGATCGCGGATACAAGCGGCTGAAATGAGCTTTCTCCGTAGGATTGCTGGACTCACCCTCAGAGATAGGGTGAGGAGCTCAGTCATCCGGGAGAGGCTCAGAGTAGAACCGCTGCTCCTCCACATTGAAAGGAGTCAGTTGAGGTGGTATGGGCATCTGATTAGGATGCCTCCTGGACGCCTCCCACTTGAGGTGTTTCAGGCACGTCCCACTGGGAGGAGACCCCGGGGCAGACCCAGGACTCGGTGGAGAGACTATGTCTCCCAGCTAGTCTGGGAACGCCTTGGTATCCCCTCTGAAGAGCTGGAGCAGGTGGCTGGGGAGAGGGAAGTCTGGGCTTCTCTGCTTGAACTGCTGCCTCCGCGACCTGGACCTCCGGAAAAGCGGTAGAAGATGGATGGATGGATGGATGGAGGAACTTTATTACAAAAGAGTTTACTATGGTGGTACAGAGGTGTTATCGGTTGGGAGGTTGAGCGCCAAAGACGAGAAGAGGAGAGGCTGCCAAATGGCCGTCCCTTGCATTTATATGTTCAGCATGATGACGTCACCGAGTGGCCATGTCATCACATCGACACTGACCAAACCTGTGGTTTTTATACACCACAGTCACGCCATAGGGTCACGTGCCTTGGCAACCCGGAAGCCAAACACTGCAGAAAAAGTATTAAAGGGTGTGTACACCAAACTCATTTTTTCTGCTTGGGGCAACTATTTTCTATTTATTCTCTATGTAGTCCAGCGTTTACAGAGCTGAGCGCCCTCGGTGCTGAAACGCTTTGAGCGGTGGCCGCGTTGTTGCTTTCCTCAGGGCTGAAAAAAGTTCAACTTGTCAGACTACTGTACAGCTGCACTTGTCAATGTCAGACCTTTCTAAGCAACCAATCAGAATTATGGAAGGGCGGGACATAGGATGCTGGTACAGGAAGACAAGAACGGGAGGTAATGATGGAGGAGGTGGAGGCTGAACTTTGCTGCATCAAACAATGTGAATTTGTAGTTGATAACTGCAAAAAAATGGTATGATACCGCACTATTGTGTAATATTGCTTAATAATTATGAACCTTTCAGTAAACTGTAATGGAGAACAGAGGAGAAAAAAAAAAACGACCTGAAAGATTCAAGAAACCATGATGTTGATTTAAGGTGGAATTGCCACGCTCCAATGTATGGTCAATACTTATTATTTTTATTATCATTATTATTATTATTATTATTACTAGTACATACCTGTGCATACCCATCCATGCCCGTAGAAACCAAGTATAAGCAAGTCTTCCTGCATGCCCGGAGCTGAAAGGTGTCCTCCTGTCTCTGACGGCTGTGTTGTTCACAGTCATGCTGCAGCGTACTGCTCGAACCTGAAGTGTTTCGTCTTCACAACATCTTTTCTGACATGCAGCAGTTCTCCTCACTGTATTGCTCTCTATCTGGTGGGTCTTCTTCTTCTTCTTCTTCTTCTTCTTCTTCTTCTTCTTCTTCTTCTTCTTCGTTCAGACCACTGGTTGAGGGATGGGTGCGTCGTATTTCCAGTTGATGGAGAGGATCATGAAAACTGATCTGAGCAAAAAGTGGCTTTGGAGCGTGTTCTGCCAGACCCGTGCATGACGCAGCACAACAGAGCACATCAGACAGGAGAGAGGAGGAACCGAACTGCTTCTGTACCCACGCTCAACAACAAGCTATGGAGGTTACGACTGAGCTGATGGGTGAAGAGTTCGCTTCAGCGAATGACTCGGGAGAGACACCGGACACCATTCATACCCACTAAAAGCTTCAGCCTACGGAAACAGAGACACCGATGATGGGTGAAGGGTCCGCAACAAACACGGTGACGACGGAACCACCATTGCATGATGGAGATCCCAAACCGAACGAGCATGCAGCGCCACCGGGATCACAACAACACATAAAACCGAGCAAGGCACCACTCCAAGTCATGGACTGGGTTCGGGTTCGCATTGGCGAGAGACTGGGACAGCAACTGATTGGGCCACTGTTGACGAGACAACGGGTGCTACTGAGGATTGTTGCGAAACTGGGATCAGCATGCTTTCGACTGACAGACGGTTTGGTTCGGCACGCAAAGGTGGCTACTCCACCAGGTCCAGGTCCAGGTGGCTGCTCCAGATGGTGAGGCTTCATGGGAGTCAGCTGCCGAAGTGTGGCACCCGGCCCCAGTGTCATGAAGATTGGCCCTGGCCCTGGGGATCCGACAGCTCCAGGGATGCATCCGCCACGGGCCCTCTACAAGGCCCCTCCGGCAGAACTGCTTTCCCCGTGGAAGACTGTAAAAAAAAAAAAAAAAACTGTTCAGGTAGAAGCGCGGCTCAAAAGGTGGCAGAATAACCCACCCAGCCATGTCGGGTCTGGCAGTGGTCTACCCGTGGACCCTAGTTCTAGGTTCTGATCAAAGTAAAAATAAAAAAAAGAGGTTGAAATGTTGAATGTTCTTGAATAAATGATAATGTTGAAGTGTGTGTTTGGATAAGAATGTTGATAATGTGGGTTTATTAATATGCCAAATTGGGGAGGGCTAACTAGCTAACTAAGTAATTAATTGATTAGGATGGATTCTGTATTTTTTGCAAGGGGAGGGGATGAATGTGGTGTATGAACAGTTAGTACATTTGGAGTTGAACGTGGCCTGTGGCTGACATCACCGCTAGTATACTGTATAATAGGTGGTCCGCCATCTCACTGCATGTTGTACTATGTTGTGTTGAGGTAGTTCATGAGACACGGTAAGGGTTACAGCTAGAGTGCGGGTGTGCTGAGTGTACATGTGCTTATGCTATTTCTTGTAATAAAGTTCAGTTTGAGCACAGCATCCTCGTCTGTCTTCATTCCAGGTTTGTGGACATAACAATCTGTTTGTTCCTTGGTGTGTAATGCATTTTTATATAACCTGTCAAATTCCAGTATTGCAATACTCATCTGTTTTCACATGATGCTTCTGTGGGAGGGTGAGACAGAATGTCTGTATGTGGGGGTGAAGTGCAACATATGAGAGATTGCTGACCTGTCCACTGACCCAAAGTGACCTCTCTTGATTAGTGGTTAACCTCTAAAAAGACAAGAGTTTTGTTGTTAGTCAACTTCAGTAGTCCTGCTGCGATCACAGGTTCACGGGCCTCGGATATTTCATTTCACTCAACAGAAAGAAGGGGGAAAAAAAAGAAAATCTCTCTCCTTCCATCAAGATACTTAAAAATAAACTTTGGTCACTGTCTAGATTGGGGGTGTCCAATCATGTGTCATGGAGGGCCACGACCCTGCAGGTTTTCTCTTCTGCCCAGTCTCTTCAGCAGGTGTTTTCACTTATCAACAATCAGTGGGAAGAAATTCAGTGAAATCTGCAAAAAAAAAAATAAAAAAAAAAATACAACATTAAATAGAATAAAACTTTAACCAGGATCCATATGAATGGTGGAAACTTACAAGAAAAAGTCACAGATCTACAAGAAAAAAGTTAATATTTACAAGGGAAAAAAAATCACAAATTTATGGATAAAAAATCGAATATTTAGAAGAAAAAAGTTACAAATTTATGAGGAAAAAAGAGGTAAATTTACTAGAAAACCTTCACAAATTTATGAGAAAATAGCTGAAATTTTACAAAAAGAAGCCACAAATTTATGTGAACAAAGTCATACATTTATGGGAGAAAGGTTTCAAATTTATTGCAAAATGTTTCAGATTTACAAGAAAAAAGTCACAAGTTTATGAGAAAAAAAACTGCAAATTTACAAGAAAAAGTTGAAAATTTACAAGAAAAAAGTCACAAATTTATAAGAAAAGAAACTGCAAATTTACAAGAAAAAGTTGAAAATTTACAAGAAAAAAGTCATGAATTTATGACAAAAAAGTCATAGATTTATGAGAATAAAATCTTGCACATTTACAAGAAAAAAAGTCATGCATTTATTAGAGAAAAGTTGCAAGTTTACAAGAAAAGAAGTCACAAATTTATGTGGAAAAAAAGTCATAAATTTATGAGAGAAAAGCTGCAAATTTACAAGAAAAGAAGTCATAAATTGGGAAAAATCTTGAAAATTTATCAGATAAAAGGTTTAAAATTTACAAGAAAAAATATTCTTGGCAGTTATTCTTAGTATTGGTGTGTCAAATGCATTTTATTCAGTTATGTAACTTAATATAGAAAGGTTTATGATTATACTGTCCAGTACACATTTCCAGTCTACATTGATATGGCCCCCCTGTGCTCCCCTTGATTTACATCTATGAACAGATTTATACTTTAGAAAATAGCTCATATAAAGTTTAGTGGTTATGTAAAGCCTACCTTTAAATTCAATGTATTTATATAAGATTTAGGCTCTAAGTAGAGTCAGATGTTTGATATATTCATCTTATTTTAGTTTATTGAGATAAGATATTTAAGATGGATCAGAATAAACAAGAAAGGGAAAAAAATGTCAAAAACTGTCAGCCACGTTGTGTGTATGTAGGACAAATGCTTACCTCATAATTCCACCCTCACCCCCACCCATAACACACACGGGAGGGGGACTGTGTGGCAGACCACCAGAAAACAAGGCCCCACATTGTTGCTTCTATTTTTTTTTTCCTTTGGAGCTCATTCAAAGTGTGACTCCACATTTTCTTCAAGGTTGTTACACACATATATATATATATATACATATATATATATGCAACGTTAGGAATAATAATTAATATTAACTTGAGTAAAAACAACAGAAAAAATTCTTGTAAGCTTATCATTGGTTGAAATTGGGAGTAAAGAACATCCATAAATGATATTTGCACTTTGTTCTAAGTCTACATATTTAAAAAGAAAATATTTTTAACACGGCTGAGCCAAGTGACGTGAATTCCCTTTAAATATAGTCATATCTACATACTTCATAATGTGCCCCCATATGCAGGTGTAGTTTGTAAGTCAACATGATGCCATCTTAAACTGACTCCACCTTCAATCGTAAGCTCTGTTAAGATGGTAGAGTCTATTTCGCTCTCTCTCTCTCTTTCAGAGCCACAGAGATCCAATATCACCTTGATCTTAGGAGGGTTGAGCCTGCTGAGACAGACGTGCCTTCTGTCCAGCTGAGCAGACTTTTGTTCATCCCTACACTAAAGCTATGTACTCTTCTGGCTTGGAGATCCTTGGGATCATCCTGGCTGTGGCCGGCTGGCTGGGGGTGATGGTAGCCTGCGGTCTGCCTATGTGGAGGGTGGCCGCCTACATCGGTCAGAACATCGTCATCTCCCAGGTGATCTGGGAGGGTTTGTGGATGAACTGCTCAGTGCAGAGCACGGGTCAGATGCACTGCAGGGTCCATGACTCCATGCTGGGACTGCCGGTAGATCTGCAAGCGGCTCGCGCCTTGGTCGTCGTCTCCATGGTGCTGTGTATCGTAGCCATTGGCCTGTCGGTTGCCGGCGCCAAGTGCACCAACTGCAGCCGGGACATAAGAAGCAAACCCCGTCTTATGGTGGCTGCTGGGGTGACTTTTGTGGTTGCTGGACTGCTGATGCTGGTGGCCGTTTCCTGGATAGCCCACATCATTGTTTTGGGCTTCTATGACCCAATGCTGGAGGAGACGGGGAAGAGGGAGTTCGGTAATGCCCTGTACTTTGGCTGGGCTTCCTCCTGCTTGCTCATCCTAGGAGGAGCTTTGCTCTGTTGCTCCTGTCCACCCAGATCAACCAAAACACCAAGTGGTGGTGGTGGGTCTGCTCCTTCCCGGAAAGACTACTCTGCTGTCAAAAGCATGTCAGTGAATGGATATACCAGAAAAGACTATGTATAGACATCTGATATGCAGGCACAAATGAAGATGTGATACCAGCGTTTACTGGCTTGAACATGTTTCATGAATATGTTTCATCTTGTGCTAATTTGGGGAGGCTGGGGATTCTTAAATATGTATCTGATAATTTAAAGTGATAATATGTTTTTGCAAGACTATAACGGAATAAAACCTTTTGTCAGATGACTTTTGAAATTTATTTTTCTTCATGGTGGTTCATATTTTTCTATGCTTGATACTTCTTTGGTATGCACCAATGCCAGCTGTGGAGCTCAGAAGTATCTGACCAGTGAAGGGGACAATGGTGCATGCCAAAACTTAGGTATCTAATTTCAAGGTAAATGGAGTAAGGATACAATGCGTGCCTTGTCTGCACAAAGCACCTTTTTACTCCCACTCTGCTGTGGCCTTTCCAACATTTTCAAAGTGAAACTGAGTCACAGATAAAGTCTTCAGCACAGGACTATGTAACCTGCACTGTAATTCAGCCTAAAGATAGAAACAAAGACTCAGTTGATCAGCCAGTTTGAAACCATTTACCCTCCTCCTTAGGTGGAATTCACTGCTGTGAATGCATGTCTAACCAGAGGTGTTTTTTTTTTTAATTATTATTATAGATCTAGAAAGTTTCAATAAGACTAAAACAGAACAGCAGGTGAACGTAGGGCATATGGCTTTTTTGGTCAACAATTGTGTCAGTTGAAACCAAAATTGTGAAAAATGTTATCACTCTGAGAGGGTGGGCCAAGGCTTTTTCAAATGCTACATATCTGCTTGATAATCTTTTATAAATGTAACTTCGAGAGTACAATGATGAGCATGTCAAACACTAACAAGATGTAGACTAAGAAACAATATACAATGCATTAAAAGAAAAGCCTTTCTGGTGTTTTCACTGTTTCATCATTGTGGTCAATGATCTACAGCCTTATAAATGTGCTGAAAACTCCCTTTCTCCCTGAAAACAGACCAACAGCAGAATGTTTTACCAAGCAGAGCCGAGCAGTCATGTGTTAAATGAAAATAAAGGCCAATCTAGTTTTACACAGCTTCAGTTTCCTTTTCAAAGGAGTTGGGAACCATAAGAAACCATGACACTGCTGATAAAACATTTACATTTACTAGAACAGTGAGTAACTGGAGTGGTGGCTCAGTTGGTAGAGCATCTGCCCCACACCCGGGAGGCAAGGGTTCAAATCCTGGCCGGGTCATGCCGAAGACTGTATAAAAGCAGAACTTCCTGCCGTCCAGCTTGGTGCTCAGCAATAATGGAATGGAGAAGGGAAATCTATGGCAGCGGCCCTCTGATTCTACTATGGGGTGTGGGTGATTAACACTGTAGATAAGATAAAGCACAATTTTGTTCTACTGTACATGATTGGTTGAATAACAATAAAGGGTGATTTAATAACTCCCACTTCCCAGTGAGTGTTACTCAAAAGAGAGTAGGGAACTCAGTCAAAATTTAGCCTACACATTTTTGTCATGCAAATGTTTCTTTGCTGTCTTATCATTATATAAAACAGCATTATGCCTTGTTTCATGTACCCCAAATAAAGAAAAACAAAGATAACGAATAAAGAAAGGAAATAAAACAAAACCTCTGCATTATTCTGTACTCTGAACACTGTAAATAGCAGTTGTGGTTCTTTGCTTTTTGAGTAACTAAAAAGATTTGTGAAAAGGTATGTTTGTTAGATGAATGTTTTGACAATTCTGAGATCCATATTTAGGACAAATTCACTGTAATTTCCCCTTTTTTTTCTTGAATATGAGTTCATCTACAAGGTTGACGTCTGTAAAAATGAGGTGCTTCACATCACAATGGACTAGTCAGATTAATAATGTAAATATCAAACAAAATGTGTGCAGCAGGTTTTGAAATGGTGTGTTTTTAGTGCAGACACAAATGTGTTTTTGAGTAAACTGTGACAAAACTACTTGACTTTTTTCTTCTCGATACCTTTCTTTTTTGAGTTCAGGTTCTGTTAAAGAGACGAAGGATACTGTGGCATATTGGAAATACCACCATGCACGTCACAGACGTGGGGACGCACGCATGTCATGGCGTCATCATACCGTGACTATATTAAGGGACTAATGGCGGGAGACGGTCTCTTTTGGCGCTCCACATCCAAACCAACCAGAGCCTGTACCTTTGTATAGTTTGCTTGCTAACCGATGTACTGTAACACATTGTGTTCACAGTGTGTGTAATAAAGTATCGTTCGGTACAGCTCCTGTCTCATCTGTCCTGTTTCCAGACATAACAATTAACAACGAGGAGAAAACTTAATCTTCTGGAGGAAAACTAATCATTTTCCTGAAGATGGAAGCGTGTCTGACGCCATCACTGCCGTTCCTCGCGATCCCAGGCGAGCCACCCATTCCATGGCCCCGTTGGTTCGAGTTGTTCTGCAGTTACGCTGAGGCTGTGAACCTGGGGAGACACGGAAAGCTGAAGATGCAAGCAATTCTGCTCTACAGCCTGGATGCCAAGGGGCAGCGGATATTTGACAGTTTAGGACAGGAGGACACATATGAAGACTGTGGTGTGAAGAAATCAACTGTGGGAGCAATTATTAGAAAATGGAAGACATACAAGACCACTGATAATCTCCCTCGATCTGGGGCTCCACGCAAGATCTCACCCCGTGAGGTCAAAATGATCACGAGAACGGTGAGCAAAAATCCCAGAACCACACGGGGGGACCTAGTGAATGACCTGCAGAGAGCTGGGACCAAAGTAACAAAGGCTACATCAGTAACACACTACGCCGCCAGGGACTCAAATCCTGCAGTGCCAGACGTGTCCCCCTGCTTAAGCCAGTACATGTCCAGGCCCATCTGAAGTTTGCTAGAGAGCATTTGGATGATCCAGAAGAGGATCGGGAGAATGTCATATGGTCAGATGAAACCAAAATAGAACTTTTTGGTAAAAACTCAACTTGTCGTGTTTGGAGGAGAAAGAACACCATACCTACTGTGAAGCATGGGAGTGAAAACATCATACTTTGGGGCTGTTTTTCTGCAAAGGGACCAGGACGACTGATCCGTGTAAAGGAAAGAATGAATGGGGCCATGTATCGTGAGATTTTGAGTGAAAACCTCCTTCCATCAGCAAGGGCATTGAAGATGAAATGTGGCTGGGTCTTTGAGCATGACAATGATCCCAAACACACTGCCTGGGCAACGAAGGAGTGGCTTCGTAAGAAGCATTTCAAGGTCCTGGAGTGGCCTAGCCAGTCTCCACATCCCAACCCCATAGAAAATCTTTGGAGGGAGTTGAAAGTCTGTGTTGCCCAGCGACAGCCCCAAAACATCACTGCTCTAGAGGAGATCTGCATGGAGGAATGGGCAAAAATACCAGCAATAGTGTGTGAAAACCTTGTGAAGACTTACAGAAAACGTTTGACCTCTGTCATTGCCAACAAAGGGTATATAACAAAGTACTGAGATGAACTTTTGTTATTGACCAAATACTTATTTTACTGAGGAATTTACCAATTAATTCATTAAAAATCCTTCAATGTGATTTTCTGGATTTTTTTTTTCTCATTTTGTCTCTCATAGTTGAGGTATACCTATGATGAAAATTGGAGACCTCTCTCATCTTTTAAGTGGGAGAACTTGCACAATTGGTGGCTGACTAAATACTTTTTTTCCCCACTGTATATACGTATATATATATGTAATATAACATTTCGCTGCTCCACAGAGGTTTGTGCTTTACAAGGGCCGACAATGACTGGACGAGTCGTTCCTACAGTACGTAGATGCCCTTCGTTGTTTGGCTAGCATGTGCGAGTTCAGATACATAGAGGATAGGTTGATACACTCACAGTTGGAGTGGTATGCCCCGGATCCGACAGTGCCTGCTGCAGGAGGAGCCAGACGACCAGACAGTGGCAGACACGGTGAAAAGTCTACAGGAGTCGGTGTTGGGGGTGCTGTACATCCTATTGGAGATGGAGGCGATGGAATTAGCGTCCCAGCTGGAGATAATGGCCCAGGTAGCATCAAGGCTAACAGGCGGGGGCCTGTTAGCCTCCCACAGTCAGCTCCACTGGTACAGATGGTTGCCCCGGTTGCTAAGCCCGCCGTCTCCAGGCCTTCTCGGGAGGGCCCCGAGATGGACACCGTGGGACAGCAGGGCACCACAGCGCAACAACCCAGCGGTAAACTCAGTTTGGACGATGACGGCTTGAGTCCACTACACTCAGACGTGGATGCAGCCACTCCCTGTCTCGCACCGCATGCCGAGCAGAACCCAGCAGAACTAGAGCAGCCACAGGAGCCCCAGTCCGCAGCTACAAGGGACCTGGAGCCGGTCCTCGCACAGCACGAGCGTTCTCAAGCTGCTGCTGCATTGCAGGAGGGAGAGTATTATCTCCTAGACGTGGATACAGCCGAAGAACCCAACACAGAGAGAAGACACAAACTGGACTCGCCTCCGATCCTTGCCCAGTGTAACGGATGCCAACTAGCACTGTTTGGCGTAGAACGTTAGTAAACCTCCCTCCCGAAAAGCCTCATACAGTATCGGTAGCGCTGAGCTATCGGTCGGACCTTTAGCTCAGCGCGATCGTGCTGTGTCTCCCATGCTCGAACTGTGTAGTTGACTGGTAGGTCGCGGGTTCGTGTCCCGAGTGGGCGAACTGCGCAGGATGACCTCAGTTACACTGGTGCCGTGACCCGGATGGGAGTGAGGTTTAAGGGGGAGAGTGTAACGGATGCCAACTAGCACTGTTTGGCGTAGAACGTTAGTAAACCTCCCTCCCGAAAAGCCTCATACAGTATCGGTAGCGCTGAGCTATCGGTCGGACCTTTAGCTCAGCGCGATCGTGCTGTGTCTCCCATGCTCGAACTGTGTAGTTGACTGGTAGGTCGCGGGTTCGTGTCCCGAGTGGGCGAACTGCGCAGGATGACCTCAGTTACACCAGCATGAGCTTCAAGGAGCCGCAGGAGAGGGAGTTCGTGGAGAAAGGGGACCTCGGTGAATGACGACAACTCGGTGCGCATCCAGTCACCGATGACAGCAACATATCATCGCGACCATGACCAGCACCAGGAGAGAGGGGGCAGAAGCCTGACTCATCTTGTATCCTCGCCCAGTATCGGCCTCAGGGAGCCGCCACAGGACAGCAGAATAGAGAGTTCATGGCCCAGCAGGACCCAGCACAACAGCGCCAACCGGGGGCACATCTTGCCTCCAGCGTGAACGTCAAGCTGCCACAGCAGCATCCAGCATCCGGGATGAGAGAGCAGCAGTGCCGAGTGAAGCTGAACAGATCACTGCTTGCACTACTTGATTGAATTCGGGTCCAATGATCCAACCGTCTAGACCCACAGACGGTCCCGTCATCGCAGATGAGAATCACTGCACAATTGAGGCTAGCCGCCGTCCAGATGGCCAATGGTTCGAGACGGCACACCAGCCATCTGCAAAAGGAAAGAGCAGCTGCTTCGGATCAAGATGCAATGCTGGAGTTGACCCAGCTGGTTTGGGACCCAGGCTGGAACTTTGATGACTAGCGAGCCGTGACTCCAGCGAGATGGCACCCAGGTCCGCTGTAGCCGGTACCTTCAGGGGCGCTCTCACCCTGGGCTCAATTGAGGCCCATAAAGGTGAACTGTGAAATGACTCTGTTTTGAAAATGTTTAGGCTAGTGTTGTAGTCAAGACCACACTAACCAAGACCAAGACACTACTGAGACCAGTGTGAGCCGAGATCAAGACAAGACCAAGACTTTAAGGGTTCGAGACCAAGACCATGACAGTTCGAAACCAAGACCAAGACAGTTCGAGACCAAGCCCACATACAGTATCTTATATACAGTCATATGAAAAAATTAGGACACCCTGTATAAGCCTGTGTGTTTTTTAAACATACTAGTATATACCCGTGCATGGCTGTGCATAAGGGATAGGGAATAAGGACCTGTACTTATATAGCGCTTTTTCTAGTCTCAAAGACCACTCAAAGCGCATCACTAGTACTAACCCTCTATTCTAAGGGCCTATAGGAGACAGATATCTAGGGACAATTTAGAACAACTAATTAACCTAAATAACCTTAATAGAATCAGAATCAGAATCAGAATCAGATTTATTGCCATTGTTCATGTAGTACACAAACTAGGAATTTGTCTCGGTGCAATGCTGCAACATTAAAACATGATAAGATAAAGAGATAAACTAAAAAACTTAAAGACTAAAACCATGCAATAAGTGTAGAATAATAAGTAATAATACCGGAGTGGTGGCTCAGTTGGTAGAGCATCCGCCCCACACCCGGGAGGCAGGGGTTCAAATCCCGGCCGGGTCATGCCGAAGACCATATAAAAGTGGAACTTCCTGCCGTCCAGCTTGGTGCTCAGCAATAATGGAATGGAGGAGGGAAATTTGTGGCGGCGCCTTGCATGGCAGCGGCCCTCTGATTCTACACTTGGGGTGTGTGTGATTAACACAGTAGATAGGTAAAGCACAATCTCGTTCTACTGTACATGATTGGTTGTACAGTTGAATGACAATAAAGGGTGATTTAATTTAATAATAATAATAATAATAATAATGAGTAATACTAGTCACAGCAGTTTTAAATAAATTAGCAAGTAGCAGATGATGTGCAGTCGATAATGCAACAGAAAAACAGTGATGAATGACATGAGTCTGGTTGAGCTGCTGTATATAGTGCAACAGAGTCAATAAGTCACTTAATGTTCAGCAGTCTGATGGCAGAGGGGAAAAAGCTGTTCATGTGCCGGGAGGTTTTAGTCTGAATGGACCGAAGTCTTCTACCTGAGGGGAGGGTGGCAAACAGTACGTGACCAGGGTGTGAAGGATCGGCCATGATCCGGCCTGCACGGGCCGGATAATAATAATAATAATAATAGGCTGTCCTATGATGCAGACATCATAAGCACATCGCAGGCCATCCTATGATGTCCTATGATCGTGACACAGACAGACAGACACACACACAAACAGAGATTTCTTGAATTTATAGTGATTTGGACATATGGATATTTAATATCAATGTTAAAAATACTGGGAGATTCATGTAATACAACTAAACAATTAAAAAATGAATTAAAGACTTTTTTCAAATTTTCTGTAAACTGTAACTCTAAAATCATCGTAAAGAATAAATTAG
The DNA here is from genome assembly GCA_020510985.1 of Pholidichthys leucotaenia. NCBI lineage: Eukaryota > Metazoa > Chordata > Actinopteri > Cichliformes > Pholidichthyidae > Pholidichthys > Pholidichthys leucotaenia. Next base: position 282,705,526 of record CM035847.1, on the reverse strand, counting down.
GACACCCCCCATCTTTTTGAGGACACCCCCACATTCATTCCCACTTACAATGGCTAACATAAATGTTAAAAAATGCAAATAAAAAGAAAAACAAGGTTACACATAGATATATGAACATTTCTTGATAAAGAACTGAATATTTAATGGGGCATCCTAGTTTTTTCACGACTGTATACACACCCACACACACACTACTGTATCTCAAAGAACTGGACTATCATGATTCATTAATTATTTCAAAAATAAGTAAGTATGTAAGTCATAATTATTAAAATTAAAGTAAAAATGGGCCTGCAATATTTCACTTCATGTGTGATGGATATAGGATGTATAGACATTTACCTTTTTGAATTAAATTGTGGAAAAATCAAGAACTTTTTCTTGATATTCTAATGTTTTGAGATGCACTAGTACAGTATATATATATATATATATATATATATATATATATATATATATATATATATATATATATTGTGGGTGACCCCCACAGCCTACGGACAAGCAGAGCGCTCAGCTGGAGCAATTAGCATAACAGTGAGATGTATGTACTGATATCAATAGGCAGCCTCTCCTTCCTGCCAGTAATCCTGCTATTGATATGCGTGACTCTCATGTAAATGTCCATGCCTCCCTGCAGTTTACTGTGATGTTAATGTGCCATGCATGCATTGTCTAGCTGGGTATATAAGCCAACCATATCGCTTGCTCTCCCCCTCTCTTTGACCACTCTGACTACACGCATTGCCTGTTTGCTGACTACAGACAGAGAGCTCGCTCCAGCGTGCTCTCACAGCGCTGGGGTGAGCTCTCGTGATGGTGGATGAATAAAACACCCTTTTAAACTTCAGTTCGCCGTGCCTGCACTTATTCTGCACATCCACACTGGGTACACTTATTTGGATCCGCCACAATATATTTATATATATATATATATATATATATATATACTGTATATTGTGGCGGATCAAAATAAGTGTACCCAGTGTGGATGTGCAGAATAAGAATAACACTACCGTTCAAAAGTTTGGGGTCACCCAGACAATTATTTTGTGTTTTCCATGAAAAGTCACACTTATTTACAACCATGAGTTGTAAATTGAATAGAAAATATAGTCAAGACATTGACAAGGTTAGAAATAATGATTTGCATTTGAAATAATAATTTTTTCCTTCAAACTTTGCTTTCGTCAAAGAATCCTCCATTTGCAGCAATTACAGCATTGTAGACCTAACATGATTGCACAAGGGTTTTCTAATCATCCATTAGCCTTCTGACGCAATGAGCAAACACATTGTACCATTAGAACACTGGAGTGATAGTTGCTAGAAATGGGCCTCTATACACCTATGTAGATATTGCACCAAAAACCAGACATTTGCAGCTAGAATAGTCATTTACCACATTAGCAATGTATAGAGTGTATTTCTGATTAGTTTAAAGTTATCTTCATTGAAAAAAAGTGCTTTTCTTTCAAAAATAAGGAAATTTCTAAGTGACCCCAAACTTTTGAACGGTAAGTATATATATATATATATATATATATATACATACATACATATACATATACACACACTTATATACGTTGTATATATATATATATATATATACAACGGTAAGTGTGTGTGTGTGTGTGTGTGTGTATATATATATATATATATATATATATATATATATATATATATATATATAAATGAGTTTGTTTTCTAAATAAATACAAGATTGTTGAAATCAATTTAACCATCTTTAATTGACAGAGATCTTCAACAGTCCCATCAACTTCAAACAGTGTGAAAGATTTTGGTTGCATTCACAGAACATGAGAGAATGTAACAAGCAGTTCCTTTTCTTTCAGCAAACTCAAACACCACAGATGTAGAAATGAATTTAACCATCTGTAATTAACATGAAATGTCCATAGGTCCTCAAAAGTCCCATCAAAAGAAAAATGTTTAACAAAGAATTGCAAGGTTGCATTTAAGGAACATGAGAGACTGCAACATTTGGTGACCTAAACGTGCACGATGGGGTCTCATGAGAATGCCCCCTCTACTGAAAACTCTCTCAACTGGTGCAGAGGAAGCAGGGACAGATAGCACCTTCACTGCCAAGTTATGGAGTTATGGGAATCTGTCACGGTTGTTGGCCCAGAACACAAGTGAACTGTCAGTGTCAGAGTCCTGGATGGCATCAAAATATTTACTTATCTATGTAACAATACTGGATTCCTGGCCTGAGATGTGCTTCTTGTGAGTCTTGTAGCCAGACAAAAGGTGTGGGCATTTGACTGGTGGTGAGTCACTGGGGGATTCTTCATTTGGAGGATCCAAGTCAGGAGCACTTCCTTCACAGTCCACCAAGTTCTCGGCCTCAGAGAGCAAAATGTCTGAAAAACATAAACAAAAAACACAATAACTGAGCTAAGAGTCAAGTAATTTTGTGCCGCTAAGCAGGACATTAAATATTTTCATAATCTCTTATCAATAGCAGTCAAGTTTATAGCTGGTTAAATATAAAGAACACTGTTAAGTTCAGATGGATAGATGGAGGTTCAGTTGATAAAATATGAAAATTCTATGATAGTAACATGAAACATGTATACATGAAATTAAAAACTCAAATTTAATGTCAAGACTTTTTAAGGCTATATAGCACATTTAAAGATTCATAGTGTCAAGTTTGCTGCGTAATTGCACAGCGAACGAATGAATTAGTTCAAGCCCAAAGTGCAGTAATGTACACGTGTTTATTGACAGAAAGGAAAAAACACAAAATGTCCATGTAACAGTCACTGATTGATAATGAGACAACCGGCTACTAGTTTTGTTGGCTAGGATGAAATGACAAGCGTGCTCCAGACATAGCAGGAGCGGAGGAGAAGGCATTAATAAAAGAAGACTTACATATGCATTGGAGCGAGAAGGCTCTGGAGTTACAACACCGTATAGTCCAAAGGAAGAGAGCCAACAATCCGCGAGCCAGGAAGTCCAATGTTGACTAAGCTGCCACAATGACTGATCACACTGCCTCACATAAGTACACAGATCACTAATGAGGGCAAGTGGACACAGCAGTGTGGCAAGCAAGTGCATGACTGAATGTGTATGTGTGTGTGTGTGTGTGTGTGTGTGTGTGTGTGTGTGTGTGTGTGTGTGTGTGTGTGTGTGTGTGTGTGTGTGCTGAATGCGTGCATGCGTGTGAGTAGTGATGGCACACAGCTGGTGAATGTCTGGCACAGAGGAAGAGCAAGAGGAGGAGGCGTGGCTGTAGGACTGGCAGAGAGCAGCACTCAAATATTCTGCCAGCCGGAATTAATAAGCAATAATCAAAGACCTACAGCCACAGATCATGTGCGGGGTTGAGAACAACCCCCCGCGCATAACCCATAGTTGTAATTGAGGAAAAAAATCTTCACTGAATGTATAATTTTTACTAACCTGTCAGTGTCTTCTTTAGTTCATCTCTAAAGTTCTCCACTGATGTTGTATTTTCTCCATTAGTGACATCCAGATCCACCCAGCTTAGTCCAAACTGTGAATCTAGCATTGTAGCCAAAAAGTATGACTGGCGCCTAGTGGCTGCCCCGGCCTTGGATGCGCTCTGCAGAGCGTGCCCAAATGCCAAGTCACGTTTCGTTACGTGTAATGACAATAAAGTTGAATCTCATCTCATCATCTCATCAAAAAGTACACATCATGTTTAAAGGGTTCCTCTCTTTTGCTCTGTTTGACCATGTTTGTTTTTGTAAAGATTCCAGAGAATCTTTTCACCAGGGACAGGTGGAGGGCTTTTATGAATGGCCGGCATTATATTTGGGTGTCCTCCATCTTCAGGAGGTGCGTGTTCAAGTCGAGGACAGTTGGAACCACCATACTAATAGTAACTGACCGCTCTCCTTCTGTCAGGTCAGTTGCCTCAGAAAAAGATGTAAGAACTGTAGTCAGTTCCTTTGGCTGGTTCCACTCATGAACCATAAACACCACTTCCCCATAGTCCTTGCTACACATCTCAGTCAGGGTTTTATGGTCCAGAGCTATGAGGGCCTGTATTTGTTTGAAAGCGCTGTTCCAGCGAGTGTTGTTTGCTGTTGGAATAGTCTTATCCATGTTAAACATAGCCTCAAATGTGTCTTTGAATTTCTGAGCTGTTGTGTAATAGAGTTGTGAATCTCGATGTTTTGGCTATGGTTCTGGAGATGGCCTTAACCTCCTTCAAACCATCATTCAGAAATAACTGTAGGGAGTGAGCAAAACGAGAAAGGCGCTCACCTGATGGCTAAGGTAACGCTGCATCATCCAATGGATTTGTGTCCTCCCACAAGTGTTTATCATCAAGATTTTCCTGTCAGGAGCCGAGCCGGCTTGGTTTCCCCGGCTCGGTCCTGATCTCTCTGTAGGTCTCGGTGCCGTTGTGCATGCATGGTTAGTATGCATTTCCAGTGTGTTACTGTATCCATAGCCATTGCTCTGGGGCCGGCAGCTGTGTGTACTGCTGACAGTCTGCCGGTCCAACCCCGCCCCCTCATTGATTACCATCAGCTGTTCCCAGCCCCGTTGATCATCTTTCCTGGTCCTCGCCCAGGTGCGTCCAATCCACAATCCCCAGCAATGCGTGTACTTAAGGAGCCTTTTTCCAGTCATGCATTACTGGGTCATTGCACTTGACATACGGTCATTAATCGCCGTATGAAAGTCTAAGTCGCTAAAGGATTGTGTTTCCAGTGATGCTTGTTTGGACTAACTCTGACAACTCCAGTTCTGTGAGTATCAGCTGTGTGTGTTTTCCCCGGTCTATCTCATTTGTAGACTGTTGAGCGTCCTTGAGGACTCCTTAAGCTTCTTTGGAAACTATTGTTGAAACTGTGCGTCTGTATAGCTGTGTTTAGTAAATGTGTGTGGTGTAACTCCAGCACGTAAATCCTCATTATTTCACCCCTCACCATGCGCATTGGAAAAGCGCATGGGAGGGTTTATGATAGAATGACCCAGCCCCGAAAGAGGATTTAGCGGGTACACCCACACATCACTCTTTTTCTATTTTTGAACTGTTTTTCACACACGGGTTTGCCCCACTATGCCTTTGGCACGCCACTCCCACACCGGCCAGAGGAAATCAGCGGCGAGGCATCCCACGGTGAGGAAGAATGGGCAGCGACCTTTATCCAGAATTTTATGGATGAGATCCATAAAGCCAATGGACCCAAGGCAAAATGGAGCAGCCTGGATGCAGCGGAGGTAATCCTGGAAGCACATCCTGGTCTCTGGGATTACCCTCAGTACGCAGACCTGATTGCTTCGGTCCATGCGCTCCAACGCATGTTTCCTGGTGTGGGGAGAGTGGCGTTCCTTGCTGAGCTTGAGCGGGAAAGTGCTCTACAGCCTGCAGCCGTTCTTTCACCCGCTTCGTAATCAGCATCGGCCACCCAGACGCACCGTCATCCCGCGAAGGGACACCGGGGGAGGCCCTCCTCATCTTCAGCAGTCATCATCTCTCCAACAGCTGTCGTGAGGCCTGCCTGGGCCGCCTCAGGAACACCCTCCTCTGTAGCCATGGAGACGGCTTCTCCTCCACCCATTGAAGAGGGCCGAACCACCGTAGACACAGAGAGGGATGACAGCCTGGCAGCTGCAGCAGTAAACATCAAAGACCGGGATGACAGGCAAGTGTCTTTTCATTCAACTCATTTTGATAATAATAAACCTTGTCTGTCTCCTGGGGGAGGGCCCCAGTTTCAGCAGTCAACTGGGCTCACTCCAGCAGCTGTAGTTTATAACTCTTTTCCTACCCCCTTTGTGTCTCCTCCATCTTCTTCTGAGCATCTGTTGGTCTGGGATCGGAGCCGTCGGATGGTGGAGGAGCCAGTGGCTTTGGAGGACCCTGCTTCAGAGCCGGCACCAAGGTGTTTCCCTGCGGCCATGCCAGTGGAGTCCCCTGCTTCTTCTCCCGGGCTGACGCCTGCTCAATCCCCGGGCCTGCCAACGGACGAGGAGTAGTCAAACCTGCTCGCCGCACTCAACTGCCGGGTCGAGGAGAAGCATCGTGAGAGGGAGGAGTGCCACAAGAGGGAGGTCCGAGGACGCGCTTCCTCGGCTGTGAAGGTTCCATCCCCCGCGACTGATCAATCCCCGGGCTTGCTGACGGACAAGGAGTGGTCGAACCTGCTCATCGCACTCAACCGCCAGGTCGAGGCGGAGTCAGACGAGGGTCTCCCAGCGCTCGAGCTCCTCATGACCACTCCACTTCCCTCTCCAGAGAAGACGGAGCTTCTCGGCATGACTGAGTTGCTGTCCAGCGTGGCGCTTCGCATCCTGGATTTTCTGGTCCCTGAGCCATCCGGGAGGAAGAGGAGGAGGAACCCCCACAGAAGGAGGCCTCCGGTCTTGCCTGCGCTGCACAAGGAGGAATGCCTAGAGGGGGGAGACGTCTTGTAGGCCATTGAGGACATCTCGTATCAATAGGACAGGCAAGTTATTTCTCATTTAACTCTTATGTCTAAACAATTTTGCCTGCCTCCTGGTGAGGAGACTCGGGGTGAGCAGCCCCCTGAGTGCTCCACCCCAGCGGTATGTAGTACCCCCATACCCGACCTCACCCAACTCTTTCTGTGTACCCCCACGAGCTTGCCGGCGCTGGATCCAGGTCGCTCGAGGGGAGAAGAACCGGAGGCCCGGGTCCAGCTCTTGGGTCAGTGGAGAGGCCGTCTTTGGCTGCTATGCCAGAGGAGCAGGTGGCGTGGAAGACGGCGCATGGGAGCACCAGAACTGCTATCACCATCACGCCTGTGGTGGGGGCTGCCGCAGCAAAGTCATCCCCCGGACCAGACCTCCAGCCGATGGGACCCGGAACGTCATCGTCAGCATCGTCGGAGTCCTGGACGGCGGTAGAGCTTGAGCACAGCCGAGTAACCTCTCCGGTAGTTCATTTGTCAATGATGGAGGGATCTCATCTGGCTCTTGGGGAGGAGAGCCGGGTGTGGCTGCCCTGCCCCGGGTGTGGCCCAGAAGAGCTTCATCCTGCCATTCAACTCAGAGGACAGGGTGGTTGGAAGCAGCGTCCAGAGCTGGCAGCCGCCAGCAGCTCTGGCATTAAGACATTTGGTGAGAGGACATTAACTATATGTTTGCATGGGCGTAACTTCCAGTGGACCTTCATCATAGCGGCATGTAACTCCCCCATTTTGGGTGCAGACTTTCTATGTGCGCACAGTTTATTAGTCATTGTTGCTAATAGACGACTGGTTGATGCTGTGTCTTTTGATTCTCTGCCCTGTACAGCTCGAGGAGCTGGGTCAACAACTCTTGCCAACGTCACAGCTCCAGGGGGTAAGTTCCAACAGTTACTCACCCAGTTCCCAGCACTCATGGTTCTGACGCTTTCAGTGACCGTAACCAAGCATGGGGTTGAGCACTTTATTACCATCAAGGGACCATCCATTTTCACATGACCTCGGCGTCTAGATGCAGCTAAACTGGCCAGTGCGCCTGAGGAGTTCGACAACTTGGACAGATTAGGCATCATCAGGTGCTCAAACAGCTTGTGGGCATCCCCGCTGCACATGGTGCCTAAAGCCGACGGGTCGTGGTGACCATGCGGTGATTTCTGGTGATTAAACAACGCTACTGCATATGATCGCTACCCGATCCCTCATATCCAGGATTTTTCCATCCACCTGGCCAGGGCACGCGTTTTTTCCAAGGTGGACCTGGTCCGCGGTTACCACCAGGTCCCGGTGCGCGCAGAAGACGTACCCAAAACAGTGATGATAACTCCGTTCAGCCTTTTTGAATTTCTGTGCATGCCGTTTGGGTTAAAAGGCACAGCGCAGAACTTTCAACAGATGATGGACACAGTGCTGCACGATTTGCCTTTTGTTTTCATCTACCTGGTGGCCAGCGCATCCGAGGACGAGCACTTCGCCCACCTCAGGACGGTTTTCCAGAGGATGGAAGCGCACGGTTTAATAATCAACCCGGCGAAGTGCCAATTCAGGGCAACAGCAATTGACTTTTGGGCCACCACATCTTGTCGGAGGGCACGATCCTGTTACCGGACAAGGTGTGCGCAGTGGCCAACGAGCGCAAATACAGCACATTCAACAGAGAGTTGCTGGATCTCCACCTGGTGATATGCCATTTCCAGTTCTGGCTGGAAGGACGCAACTTCACCGCGTTTGTGGACCACAAGTGCTAACGTACACCATGGCCAAGGTTTCGGAACCATGGTTGGCCTGGCAGCAACAACAACTGGCTGCAATCTCGGAGTTTACAACCAACATTTAACATGTGGCCAGTAAACTCAACGTGGTGGCAGACTGCCTCTCACGTGCATTGGCGGCCCCGGTCTACGTGGGAATAGATTACACCGCCATGGCTGCGGAGCAAGCCGGGGATGCGTGCTCCAGTCTGGACCAACAGGGTGAAGGCTGAGGAGCAGGGTACTGCAAGAAGGGGGCCCACCTCTACTCTGTGACGTCTCCACAGGCCGCCCGTGCCCAGTGGTCCCACGCACTTGGCGCTGTCGAGTTTTTGAGTTGGTCTACTCCCTTGTGCACCCGGGAGTGCGCGGTTCAGTCAAACTGGTGGGGGCGAAGTTCGTCTGGCCGTGTTTGCGTAAAGAGGTGAAAGAATGGGCAGCAGCTTGCGTCGTGTGCCAACGAGCAAAGGTGCACAGGCACACAAAGGCTCCCCTCGAACTGTTCCACATCCCAGCTAAGAGGTTCAACCACGTCCACGTAGACCTGGTGGGGCCCCTTCTGCCATCGCAGGGGTTTATTCATCTCTTGATAGTCATGGACCACACCACGCGCTGGCCCAAAGCAGTGCCGCTAGCTTTCACCATGTTCGTGGAAGTAGCACGCGCTTTTTTGTCAACTTGGGTGGCACGCTTCAGAGCTCCGTCAGACATCACGTCCAACAGGGGCCCACAGTTCATTTCCGACCTCTGGTCCGTGATGGCCCAGAGCCTGGGGGTCAACATTCACCGCACTACCACGTACAACCCCCAGGCCAACGGGTTATGCGGGCGTTTTCACAGGTCACTTAAGGCAGCGCTCAGGGCTTCACTTACAGACGCAAATTGGGTAGACCATCTGCCGTGGGTTCTTTTAGGGTTGCGTTCTGCACCAAAGGAGGATTTGGCAGCCTCCCCGGCAGAACTCATCTTTTCTCAACCGCTGTGGATCCCCGGAGAATTTTTACCCGACGACCCCGCACCCAAGCCCGAGCTGTCCCCGCATTCTCTACGTGGCGCAGAGGTAGGGAGTGTACCGGGTCCGGCCCACCACTGTTTTCCCCATGCAGTCTTCCCAAAAAGTTTGCGGAATGCATCGTTTGTGTTCGTCAGACATGATGCACACCGGACCCCGTTGTGCCCACCATACGACAGGCCGTTCAGTGTTGGAACCTGGGGCGAAACATTTCATGTTAGACTTGGGGGGACGCAGGGAAACCGTCTGCATTGACAGGCTCAAGCCCGCTTTTGTGTTGGCAGACGAGCAGGGGGTGTTGGCCCGAGCTCCCCAGCATGGACGCCCCCCGTTGGGGGCTCCGCAAGTTAATGACTCATCAGCAGGGACAGGAATTCTTGTTGAGAATATGTTTTCTCCCCTCCCCTTTTCCCCCCACAGATGGACGTGCCTCCTGGGGTAACCCATCAGCAGAGAAGCGCCACAGAGCTGGCGACCCCCCGTTACAGTTGCTATGGACGTCGGCTGAAGCCCAAAGGATGGGGGCTTAAGGCCCATTCTGGGTGTTTGGGGGGGGGGCGCTAGGTGTTAGACTCTCCACCCAGAGAGTAATGTCCAGAAGAAGGGAGGCTGACGGGGTGGGGTGGGGGAGATCCAGACAGAGCAGCAAAGGTGGAATACCCCCGGGGAGAAGTGGAGAAGCTGGCTGCAGGGAGAAGGAAGTAGTGCGGCACCAGCGTACTGTTACGTTAATGCATCATACAGGCTTTGTCTTGTAAGATGTATGATGTATGAGCCCCAAGCCACTATACAAATGATTAAAGGTATAAAAGGGAGATGCAGTGTGGCCTAGGAGCTCTTCTTGTGATTTCAACTTGTTAGAGAGAATAAAGTCTGTGCTGATTCAGCTCATTGCCTCGTCTGGTTCATTCTCTCTACAATGTAAAAATAATGAGACTAACATTAATCATTTCAAAACTTTTTCCACCATTAATGTGACCTATAACCGGTACAACCCAATTGAAAAAGAAACTTAACTCTTTTAAGGGGAAAAATAAAAAATAAAAAACTTACAATAACCTGGTTGCATAAATATACACACCCTTAAACTAATACTTTGTTGCAGCACCTCTGGCTTTTATTACAGCACTCAGTCTTTTTGGGCAGGAGTCTGTCAGCATGGCACATCTTGATGTGGCAATATTTGCCCTCTCTTCTTTACAAAAAACGCTCCAAACCTGTCAGATTGCACGGGCATCTCCTGTGCAAAGACCTCTTCAGATCACACAGATGTTGGAATGAATTCAGATCTGGACTCTGGCTGGGCCATTTCAAAAACTTAATCTTCTTCTTATCTACTTCTTATTTTTTATTTTTCCCCTTAAAAGATTTCAGTTTGTTTTTCAATTGGGTTGTACAGGTTGTAGGTCCCATTAATGGTGGAAAAAGTTTTGAAATGATTTATCTTGGTCTCATTTTTTTACATCACAAAAACCCAGCATTTGAACAGGGGTGTGTAGATTTTTTTATATCCAATGTGTGTGTGTGTGTGTGTGTGTGTGTGTGTGTGTGTGTGTGTTATGGTCCGGTGAAACCAAGGTTGAACTTTTTAGCCATAATTCCAAAAGGTATATTTGGTGCAAACACAGCACTGCTCATCACCAAAAGAACACTACACCTATAGTAAAGCATGGTGGTGGCAGCATCATACTTTGGGGCTGTTTTTCTTCGACCAGAACTGGGGCCTTAGTCAAGGTGGAGGTGATTTATGAACCGTTCCAAATACCAGTCAGTGTTGGCACAAAACATTCAGGCTTCTGCTAGAAAGCTGAAGATGAAGTTCCTCTTCATCTTTCAGCACGACAATGACCCAAAGCACACATCTAAATCAACAAAAGAATGGCTTCACCAGAAGAAGATTAATGTAAGTTAAAGGGGACCTGTGGTGGTCGTGAAAAAAAAGATATTATATTGAGCCCCTGTCTCACGTTCTAGTTCAAGTTTAAGTTCAAGTTCAAGTTCAAAGCAATGCGATATAAATCCATTGCTGATGTGCTGGTTCAGCTATGTCAGCAAAACATGGGCGCAGCCATACTAGCGGCTACATGGCCTGCCAGGACGCTTCCTGTGACGTAGTGTCGTGGATACCGCGATCTGGATCAATATTGGCTGAGCCTGGAGTGCCCGGATGAGCAGTGGCTTTCGAGATATTCAAATTCAAATTCAAACGTTTATTTCAAACTCAGGATTCATATTAAATGCAGAACTAAAACGAGTAGAAAATAAATAAATAAATGCTTAAATTCAGCGGGTCGTCTCATCTGATCTGAGGTCGTAACGGCCGCCAGACGGCAGATGATTCGGCGCTGGGCTCTTCCCTCGCCGCTAAAAGTATATACAGATCAGCAGACACTCGGCGCTCTTGTAACAACAAAAACATACAATGCGATATGGATATCGCAACATGGCGGAATATAAAGCCTTTGGATGTCTCAATAATAAGCGAAAAAACAAAGATAAACACTTCTTTTGTGTACCCAAACCCAGCTCACCTTGTCGGAAGATCGTAGCGGAAAAGTCGTTGTGCAATCTCGGAACAGGGCACAGACGTTTCCTTTCAGACGAAATTGCGTTGTGTGTGAGGACCACTTCGTCACTTTCACCCTCAGAAGACCTTTCTGGCTCAAACCTGTAGCCATGTTGGACGAATTCTTCCTCAGAGTCCGACAATCCAGCCATAATAGAATAAAAACACTCACAAAAGCACCCTAGTCGCTCATACAGGCGGAGTATTGACTTTTCAGTAGCAACGTAGTGACGTCACATCCGCATGTGTCATGGCTGCGCTCATAGTTTTCATTGGCTGGCCATGCCTGCGGTCGTATTTGCATATTTCTCTGGTGGTATATGGCTGGCAATAATTATTTAACCAAATAACGAATACTTTGCCTAATGTTTTCAAGTTGAATGCGTTTAGACGACCACCACAGGTCCCCTTTAATGTTAAAGTTAATTTAATGTTACTGAACCTAAACCTAATTCTAACTTGTGTAATACTCTCTCTGACTTAAGCCCCTTTTCCATTAATACCTATTCAGCCTGACTCGACTTTACTTGACTCTACTCAGCTCAACACAGTGTGATTTGTTTTCCATTTCAACTGAGTACCACCTCAAGTGGGTGGAGTTGGGTTCATTACAGGAAGGCGGCCCGTTATCCCGTTATGTTGTTTACATGCTGATGTTTTCACTGATAAATAATGTAAAAAATGCTTAAAATCAGAAAACATTCACTATCTTCCCCGTGAGCAGCCATCAGCTCAGAGACCTCCTTGGTATACTTTCATTTTGGGTTGCTCTGCTGCAGCAGGGCCGACGGGGCTGAAAAGTTCAGAGGCTGAAAAGTTCATAGTTTTCAAGTTTGACCAAATGTAGTTTATTTTTCAAGTACAGGGATCCAAGCGCTGCAACACTGATGGAAGAACTGCGCACACTGATGGAAAGACTGTTGAAAAATAAACGCATTTCATCAAATTTGACCACTATATGAACTTTTCAGCCGTGGCGCTGGCGGAGCATTCCGAAATGAAATACCAGGAAGTCTCCGAGCTGATGGCTGCTCATGGGGAAGATGGTGAGTGTTTTGTGATGGTTGTTGATTTGTGTGTGGCCATTTATTTCGCTGATTATCACAGAAATAATAAAAACTCAGGGCCAAATTTACAAATGGCCGTTTTAGAATCTTGTGAAGACGTAGCTCTCATCCACTGATGTGACAGCCTGGCCAATCAGTGGCCTGCAATCCGTTAATGTCACATTGTCAGTTTGACTCAGCACGGTTGCAACCTCACTGAAGTAGGTCCCAAAAAAGTACCAGGTACTAATAGAAAACCCTACAAACTGAGTAGAGTCGAGGCGAGTAGGGCTGAGTAGGTACTAGTGGAAAAGGGACTTTATATTCAAATGCCCAACCCTCTCAAGCTTCCTGCCAACCCTCGAGTCATGTGATGTGACTGACATAATGAGGCTTCGCTCACTACGGTCACATGATTGTGGGCGTGCTGAAACACCCTCGAGACACAACTCACGACACTTCCATTTCATATTGCTTGAATCAAGGTCGAGTAGGCGGTGTCGAGCGTAACATCACTAGATCTAACCTATGCTTTGACCCCTGCCTGCCTCTGGATTTTGGGAATAGCCTATTGGATTGGATTTGGATGTTCTTCGACTGTGCACACCCTCACCTCCCCAAGTAAGTCGACTTACCAGCGTTTGTCATCACTGCTCTTTACTCGCACTCCCCAGCACTCAGGCCTGGCCAGCCTGTCTCCTACAACCCCAAGGAAATAAGGCTGGGAACAATCCCTAATTTCCAGAATCGATTCAATTCCAATTCCTGAGATTCTGAATCAATTCAATTCCAATCCGATTCGATCTGGGAGATTACCATTCTAATAGCCATTTTACTTGCCAGGAAAAAAATCTTTGAGATCTAATGCTGCAAACTGTACCAAGAATACTCTAAATTTGTTAATACATAAATTATCACATAAAGAACTGACCCAAAATCAGTTACAATAATATACTTTTTTATTATTTAACTTGTGATTTCACAACGTGCTAACAAGTACTTTCTTTAGTGCAAAGGGTGTGGTGTCAAGTTAGCAATCCAGAGTCAGTAAACAAATTCAATGCATGAAGTATGTATACATAATCTCTGTTATGATCCCTCGTGCACCATTACGTGGCGCACCGAGGGCAGAATGAAAAACCCACGCACAAGAGTAGATTCATGCACTTTATTGACAAAACCCCAAATAATAAATCCAGTAAACAGTCATGATAAACACAGAGGGTTGGAATGATTGGCTTAAGGCCACCAGACATACAGGGACGCCACCTGGATGCTCTACAACGCGGGGAGGGGAATGCCCAGTGCCGCAGAGCTGCTGTCAGCACAGGGTGAAAAGCAAACATGAACTTACGGTGCTGGAGCAATCCAGAGCTGTCCGTGTAGTCTGGTGGATGAGGATGAAGCAGGCAGAAGATAATCAGTAGGGAGTGATACTTGCATACACGGAGGTACACGCTGCCGTGTATGAAGTGCAATGTTCCGGTGATCTCTTCTTACTCTCACAGCATTTAAGTAATAATAATACTAATGAGGGAAGAGACCGCCGGTGTGGAGGAAAGTGATCTGGAAATAATTGACACCATGTGTGCATGAGTGAGTGTCTGAGCATGTGAATGGAAGTGAATGAGGTGTGTGTGTGTATGTGTGTGAGAACCAATAATGAGGATCAGCTGGCGATGCTGACAGGAGGAGGGGGCGTGCCCGAGCTGTCAGGGAGCCGAGGACCCACAGGCCTGATAGAAAATGAATAGAGAAACCGGCCAAAATAGTCCCAATGTCAGAACTGGGTTTGGACCACCAAACCCATGTTCATGACAATCTCACTGGATTTCAGTCCCTCCAGGATGTCACGGCTGTTTTGGGGATTGTTGTGGCTCAAAAAGCCTGAATTTGTGGGAGCTTTTCCCAAAAGTTGTGACAGTTTTAGTGTTTTTTTGCACTGAAAGTTATGTGAGGAAGTATAGATTTTAAAGTAGCTGCTTTTTCCATAGTTTACAGTGATGCTATTCAATGTAACACCACAAGAAAAGCACAGGATTGCAAAAAACATCCTGTTAAACAGTGATTTATGTAGAATTAATTGTTCAGTAAAGTTGTCAAAAAATGACCAACATTGTATTCTTGCCGAGAACTTAAAAAAAGAAATAAAAGAATTAGTCATTACAACTAAATTGCATTGAATGCATGATAGAGTCTAGAGAAAATTATGGCAGCACCTTCTTGAATCTTTAATGTGAAAACTAAGACCCTGAAAATTTTTAAGTCTTCTTCTGTGCTGGAATCCACAACGAAGCAGGGATGGCTCCTTCACTGACAACCTCATCCCTTCAGAAGGTCTCAGTGCAGGATGGACCTTAGAGTGGAAATCCAGTCTTCACAGATCTGAAGGGGAGATAGAGCTTCATCATACTGCTCTTCAGTTATACTTAGCTGCCACTCTGCACTCTCCTTATAGGGTTTCCAGATCCTTGGGTTTATCATTTTTGCACATTATCTTGCACAATTATTGTAATAAGGATCATTGTTTAATTATCGTTTCCTCCTGTGTCTGCTTTTGAGTCATGTGGCACACACCATAACATTAACAAGAAAAAAATAGCAAATTCATGAGGAAAATGTTGCAGATTTATGAGAAAAAAGTTGCAAATTTATGAGGAAAAAAGTTGATTTAAAAGAAAAAAGCTGCAGGTTTAGAAGAAAAACAAGTTGCAATCTTATTAGGACAAAAAGTTGTAGATTTAAAAGAAAAGTTAAAATTTGATTAAACAAGTTGCAAATTTATAACAAAAGTAACAAATTTATGAGAAAAGTTGCAAATTTAAAAGAAAGCTGCAAATTTATGAGAAAACTGTTGCAAATTTATGAGAAAGTGTCAGGACGAGGTTGGTCCCTCGTCCTCACTTTGAGTTAACTTGTATTTTCTGCACTCTGGTTCTCTGTGTCATGATTGTTAGTGTTAGTGTTATCTTTGTTCTGTGTTTCCTTGCCTGTGTTCAGATTTATGTGTTTATTTGTATTTATGGAAGGGCTATGTCACGTGTTGTGCTCTGTATGTTTATTGTCATTGTTGTCTAGGTCTCTGTCATGGTCTGAGTGGTTTTCCCCCGATCCTCTGTCATGTCTTTCTGCCTCTGTGTGTGTGGTGATCTTTACCTCCCCGTCCTGTCATCTGTCTTTCCTCATGTGTCAGCTGTCAGTCATTATTGGCTTTCAGTGTTCCCGATTGTATCCACCTGTCTCGTGTTCCCCTGATTGCGTTCAGTGTACAGTGCATCCGGAAAGTATTCACAGCGCTTCTCTTTTTCCACGTTCTGTTATGTTACAGCCTTATTCCAAAAGGGACTGAATTCATATTTTTTTCCTCAAAATTCTACACACAATACCCTATAATGACAATGTGAAAAAAGTTTTTTTGAGATTTTTGCAAATTTGTTAAAAATAAAAAACTAAGAAATCACATGTACATAAGTATTCACAGCCTTTGCCATGAAGCGCAAAACTGAGCTCAGGTGCATCCTGTTTCTACTGATCATCCTTGAGATGTTTCTGCAGCTTAACTGGAGTCCACCTGTGGTAAATTCAGTTGATTGGACATGATTTGGAAAAGCACACACCTGTCTATATAAGGTCCCACAGTTGACAGTGCATGTCAGAGCACAAACCAAGTATGAAGTCAAAGGAATCGTCTGTAGACCTCTGAGACGGGATTCGAGGCACAAATCTGGAGTAGGGTACAGAAAAATTTCTGCTGCTTTGAAGGTCCCAATGAGCACAGTGGCCTCCATCATCCGTAAATGGAAGAAGTTTGGCGCCACCAAGACTCTTCCTAGAGCTGCGTGACCGTCTAAACTGAGCCATTGGGGGAGAAGGGACTTAGTTTGGGAGGTCACCCAATGGTCACTCTGTCAGAGCTCCAGCATTCCTCTGTGGGGAGAGGAGAATCTTCCAGAAGGACAACCATCTCTGCAGCAATCCACCAATCAGGCCTGTATGGTAGAGTGGCCAGATGGAAACCACTCCTCAGTAAAAGGCACATGGCAGCCCACCTGGAGATTGCCAAAAGGCACCTCAAAGACTCTCAGACCATGAGAAACAAAATTCTCTGGTCTGATGAGACAAAGATTGAACTCTATGGTGTGAATGCCAGGCGTCATGTTTGGAGGAAACCAGGCACCGTTCATAACCATGCCAATAATGGCAGCATCATGCTGTGGGAATGTTTTTCAGCAGCAGGAACTGGGAGACTAGTCAAGGTAGAGGGAAAGATGAATGCAGCAATGTACAGAGACATTTTGGATGTAAACCTGCTCCAGAGAGCTCTTGACCTCAGAATGGGGCAACGGTTCATCTTTCAGCAGGACAACGGCCCTAAGCACACAGCCAAGATATCAAAGGAGTGGCTTCAGGACAAGTCTGTGAATGTCCTTGAGTCCCAGCCAGAGCCCAGACTTGAATCCAACTGAATATCTCTGGAGAGATCTGAAAATGGCTGTGCACCGACGCTTCCCATCCAACCTGATGGAGCTTGAGAGGTGCTGCAAAGAGGAATGGGTGAAACTGCCCCAAAACAGGTGTGCCAAGCTTGTGGCATCATATTCAAAATGACTTTAGGCTGTAATTGCTGCCAAAAGTGCATCAATAAAGTACTGAGCAAAGGCTGTGAATACTTATGTACATGTGATTTCTGTTTATTTTTAATAAATTTACAAAAATCCCCCCCAAACTTTTTTTCACATTGTCAATATGGGGTGTTGTGTGTAGAATTCTGAGGAAAAAAATAATTTAATCCATTTTGAAATAAGGCTGTAACATAACAAAATGTGGAAAAAGTGAAGCGCTGTGAATACTTTCTGGATGCACTGTATTTAAGGTTTGGGTTTGCTTTTGTTCAGTTCGGGTTCTTTTAGTCATGCTGTGTGAACAGCACGCTTCTGCCTGATCTGTCTGTATCCTGCTTTGTCTGGCTTGTTTTTTGCCATGGTTTTTTGTTCCAGCTTCTGAGCTGTACTAATTATTTTCAGTTTAAAGCCCTCTAGGTGCGTTTGGGTGACGAGCTCCAAATAAATCTGTTGAAACTTACGTCCAGCGAGTGGATCCAGTTCCTCCACACTGTGACAGAAAGAAGTTGCAAATTTACAAGAAATGCTTCAAATTTGCAATTTTATTTTTTTTTTAGCATTGGTGCTTCAAAGTGTTATGGTATTAAAGGTTTATGATGATATGGCGGGGACTTTTTCTTCAGGTTGCCCCCCCCACCCCCTTCATTTACACCTATGGTTAGGGGTGGCTTGTCTTGATGGTCAATGGTTAAACAGAAGCTTTAAACCTCGATGACCTGTAGACCTTTAGAAAAAAGACATGATAAGAACACCAAACTGATAACCTGATGCAGGGGCGGCTGGTATCATTGAACTGAGCCCTCCTTGCTTTTGATAAACAATTCCAAACAGAAGAATTTTCTTTATGGCAAACAATAGCACTTAACAATCTTCAACACTGTACCCTTTAAGGTTTCAAAAGGATATGTTTTTATATTTTAAGAACAGTCATCTAGTCTTAATATAAGTCAAATGAGCAATGTCCAACAAAAACAAGGTCAAGCATTTCCCCTGATTACTTGAAATTCAGTTACATTAAGTGGGTGTTTTATCAAACTCTTTGGAATGATGCACAGGTTTACCCTGCCCAGAAAATACACCATTGACATAATCACAGTACTGTCATGAATACCTTTCCTAACTCATTTATCATAAATCCTCCTCTTATCATAGTTCAGCTTCTGTTTCTACAGTAGTGAATAGAAAAAAAATCTCTTCATATTGTTTGTTTGCCTAATTTGGTAACCCTTCATATAGGTCACTCCCAAACCTTGCTGATATAGAACAATGCTGAATTTAAAGTTGTTATGGGGTATTTTACTTTTTGTTGGTGAGTTATTTAATAAAAACAGGATTCTCAAACTCTATCCCTGTAAGACCTGGATGTTGTGTGGGGATTTATTGTGAAGTGCAGTGTGATGACGCTGCCTTCCTATTGCAACATCACACTGCTCTATATTAGGGGACAGCCGCCATGAGGACTTCCTCTTGCCCCAGATGACTCCACCACGTTGTATCCTGTGTTGTGTGTTCCCTTCTTATAATAAAGCAGTGTTCAGTGCTACATTTCTGTCAGCCTCCTTAATCACCAGGTTTGTGGACATCACATTTGGCAACTGAGGATTAACAAATGGAGCCGTGCGTTACACCACTGCGGCCTTTCCTGGAGCTTCCCAGTGAGCTGCCAGTGCCATGGCCCCAGTGGTCGGAGGCCTTCAAAGTCTACGTCACAGCTCTGGACCTGGGGAAGATGGATGGAATGAGGACGCTAGTGCTACTTATCCACAACCTAGGCACGGAAGGTCAGAGACTTTATCAAATGCTTGGTCCAACGGACTGTTATGAGGAGGCTATCAAGATGCTAACTAGCTACTTTGCTAAGCCCAAAAACATGGCGCAGCGTGTGAAAAGTTGCTGCCATCAACGAGAAGCTAAGTTAAATTATCCTACACCCTATGGAGACGGTATAAACATTGTGGGCCCAGAAGGTTGGTCAGGTCTGCAGCGTATGGTGAAGTTAGATGGCGTGAGTGTGCCCATGATGGTGGCCACCGCCGCCACACAGTCCATAGTGAGTGAGGCCATGGTTCAGAGGCTCATCCCCCGGCGCCCTGATGCAATGGAACTACCGGACGACGGGAGCTCCGGTGCCAGCAGGAACGTCACATTTGCAGTGCGGTAGAGCGAAAAAGTGATTCCAGTACTTCTGTTTCGTATGACACGCCAGGGTGGAAATGTTATGGGGTGGGATTTATTCAGTGAGCTGGGCTTTACTCTCACAATTGGTGGGCAAACGGTCAGTGGCCCAAACCCAGTTCATCCAAGCTTCACAGGCGTGAATGCAATCAAAGAGCACTGTGTAGACAGCAAACGCAACGCACAGAGTGGATATGGCACGGACGGTGAAGACGACATGGAGAAAGAACAGAGACCAGACTCGCCTCTGTCACATTCTAAAGGACTGTGCAGAGGAGCTCAAGAATGTCCTGGCCGACATCTTTGACATCTCCCTGACTGAAGCTGTTGTCCCCACATGTTTCAAAACTGCCACCATAATACCAGTCCAAAAGAAGCCCGTCTATCCAGCTACAACGATTACGAGCCCATAGCACTGACCCCCATTATAATGAAGTGCTTTGAGCAGCTAGTCATGCAGAACATCAAGTCCATCCTCCCTCCCTCCACAACCCATCTCAGTTTGCATGCAGGATCAAACAGATCCACAGAGGATGCCATCGCTGCTGCTCTCCATCCAGCCCTCACTCACCTGGACTCAAAGAACTACTACGTGCGAATGCTGTTCTTGGACTTCAATTTAGCATTCAAAACGATCATCCCCCACTACCTAATACAAAAACTCAGACACTTGGGACTCAAAACCTCTCTCTGTAACTGGGTGCTGGACTTTCTCACAGGGAGGCCACAGAATGTGCGGGTGGGCTGCAATACATCCGAGACCATCACACTGAGCACAGAGGCCCCACAAGGGTCATGCTCAGACTCAGACTCAGACTCAGACTCAGAAAGGATTTATTGCCAAGTACATTAACAGATATGAAAACTGATAACATACGAGGGATTTGACTTGACACAGAAAACGACCTGCATTTCCGGTGACACGGCAGCATCTGTGAACGCGCCTGTCATCAGATGGGTACAGGATGCATAGGGAAGAAAAGGATAATACAATAGGAAGGAGCAAAAAACCATTGATTGTCAGAATACTGGTCATATATGATCAATATTATGATTACAAGAAAAAAAGCCCTCAACGCACAGTTAGCAGACAAAAAAGTACACAAGGACACAAAGAGAGCAGTGAGTGAGTGATCTTTTTCATCAGTTTTTTGAGTCAGTGTGGGTGTAGTGTTGAGTGTAGGTGTTTGTATCAGTTAAGAACAACAAGGTCTCTTTGGCAGGAGATGTTTTGTCTAGCTGCTGGCATTGTCCTTGGACCATGCAGCTGGCTGTCCGTGAAGGCTGTGAAGCTCAAATGTTTTGAAAACAAAAAACTGCAGATAATCTGGAGGACTTGTGTGAGGGGAGTCAGATTAGTCGAATAGTACTGATCCCAGAGAAAGAAACTTTATATCCTCTTACAGATTCAGTACTTAATCCTTCATTGCTGGACGTTGAATCCTTCATGGACGGCTCTCAGCGTGATCATGATGTAATCCATTTTCCTAGACAGTTCTCCATTTGCCGCTGTCAGAGTCCTCTCCATTTTTTCAATTTGATGGTTAAACCTCGCTTGGCCAGCATTTTGATAGGTTGTGTCCATCTTCATCAATTTACGGTACACCAGGACAATCCCAGATCCAATCAGAATGATCCCGATTACCAATACTACGAAGACGTACAAATCTTCGACATCTTCGATAGAAAGATCAGACAGGCACAAGAGTTTCCAATTACTTGTGTCCCTCAAATAGCCCACAGCAGCCGTTCCTGCAGGGCAAACAACCTCCCCCGGGGCACTTTTCCTCGTTGAAAAAATAGTGTCAATTGCGTTCAAAGCCCAGCTTATTAATTTCATAATTTCTTTCGATAATCAGCAGTAGAGACACGCAGACAGACGATAGCAAGCTGGGATCCAGTTAGTTAGGGGAGGAAGGACCTAAGTCAGGCAGGAGAGAAGAAAAAGGGGTCTGCTCTCTTTGGAGGGCGGAAGTGAATGCTCAGCCCACTGCTCTTCACCCTGCTGACCCATGACTGTGTACCAGCCTACAACACCAGCCACATCATCAAGTTTGCGGATGAAACGACGGTGGTGGGCCTCATCACCAACAACGAGGAGGCCAACAACAGAAATGAGGTGAGCCAACTGGTCCAGTGGTGTAAAGACAATAACCTCTTCCTGAACTTGGGAAAAACCAAGGAGATCGTGGTTGACTTCAGGAGGGGACATGCAAAGCATCCCCCTCTGATCATTGATGGAGCAGCTAAGGAGAGGGTGAGCAGCATCAAGTTTCTGGGGGTGCACATCTCTGAGAACCTCTCCTGACCCAACAACACCATATCACTGGCAAAGAAGGCTCAAACTCTCCTCCATTTCCTCCGCAAACTGAGGAGAGCATGAGTCCCACCCCCATTATGTGCTCATTCTACCGGGGCACCGCTGATAGCATTCTCACCAGCTGCATCACGGTGTGGTATGGAAGCTGCACCACCTCCTGCTGGAAGACATTACAATGCACAGTGAAAGCAGCCAGCAAGATCATTAGTGCCCCTCTTCCCCCCTTCTCAGACATCTACCTCACCCACAGAGCCATCGACATTGTGGGCAACATCTCCCACCCCTCACATTCCCTCTTCAGCCCCCTGCCCTGGGGGAAAAGGTACTGAAGCCTCCGGGCCCGCTCCACAAGACTGCTAAACAGCTTTGTTCATCAGGCCATCAGGACCCTGAACTCTGTCCACTCCCCCCTCCCCCCAGACCGTAACGCACTCACCCGCACAATAACTACCTCAGCTGTTGGCACAGACAGACTGGCATACCAACAGTAATGTATTTGCTGCTGTATGTCTCTGCACTTTACTGCAACCATTTGGACAAATGCCATATCTGCTGCTGTCTGTCATTGCAATACTGATCATGTGAGGTCCTATCTGTCATTGTCTGCACCGACACTACTGCAATGAACTTGGTACTACGGGTGTATTACTACTCTACTTTTCTGTATATAAGATTGCTGGGTTTCATCGTTTATCAATTATCTTTATTTGCACTATGGGAGGTCTGGGTCTATTTTTTGTTGCCGTTTGCACTACGGATAGCATTACTGTACATAGACTGCTGTTGTTGTTTTTCCAGCCTTTTTTCTTTTTTTATATTGTGCACACCACTGAAGAGAGTGAGGGACAAGCTGCTGTGTGCAGGGGTGGACCAGCACCTGTCGTCGTGGATCCTGAACTACCTCACAGATTGGCCACAGTTTGTGAGAACCCGGGACTGTGTGTCTGACACCGTCATCTGCAGTACGGGAGGCCCCCAGGGAACAGCTCTGGCTCCCTTCCTGTTCACCCGCTACACTGCTGACTTTACCCACAACACAGCACACTGCCATCTACAGAAGTTCTCTGATGACTCTGCAATCGTTGGCTTCATCTCCAAGGAGGATGACACAGAGTACAGAGGACTTATCCAGAACTTTGTGGACTGGTGCCAGCGGAACTGCCTCCAGATCAATGGGAGGAAAACCAAAGAACTGGCGGTGGACTCCTGCAGGCGTGGACAACCCCCCACAGCACCAGTAAACATCCAAGGAGCAGACATTGCGATGGTGACATCTTACAAGTACCTGGATGTTCACCTGAACAATAAACTGGACTGGTCACACAACACCAATGTACTCTACAAGAAGAGGCAGTGCAAGCTGTTCCTCCTGAGGAGACTCAGGTCTTTTGGAGTGCGGGGGGGGGGGGCACTCCTGAAGACTTTCTGTGATTCTGTGGTGGCACTTTATGTATGGAGTGGTCTGCTGGGGCAGTGGCATCACAGCAGCCGACAGGAAGAGACTGAACAGGTTGATAAAAAAAAGCCAGCTCTGCTCTGGGCTGACGCCACGACCCAGTGGTGGAGATAGGAGAGAGGAGGATGGTGGCTAAGCTGTCATTTCTGCTGGAGTCCGAGTCCCACCCAATGTGGGACACACTGAATGCACTCGGGAGCTCATTTAGCGGTAGGCTGTGCCATCCTAAGTGCTCGAGGGTGCTCGGGTTTGACTCCGCTTCTCACTCAGATATTCGAGTCTCGACAGCGTCTCGAGGCATTGGTAAAGGAATCTTCCCCAGCACAACCCCGACTGTCAAAGAAATGATCCCGGAAGCAGACAGCTCGCCATTCTCATCCCAAGCCAGTGCCATCTTCTCCCCGCCAGACAGCCCTTCAAGCTCCCGGGGAGATGGAGGACGACCTCGGAACACCAGCTGATGTCATCACACCCTAGGAATTCAGGTAAGTTCTCATTCATTCCCTTTCTCTCCCACCTGAAACTGCCTGCCTGATTCCTGATGAGGAGACTCAGATTTCACAGCCTACTGGGTCTCCATCGTCAGCTGCTGTTACTGCTTTTTCACCTCTTTCTCCTGTCTCCCCTAAATCTCCGGTGGTCTTGAGAGGGAATCACCGGACGATGGAGGAGCCTGTGGTCCAGAAGGAATCTACACCATGAGTTCCACAGAAATGGCATTATCTTGCATCAAACTGCCGGAGGAAGCCCTCCTCCTCTTCGGCAGCCATTTTCCCAATGTCAAGCCCGACAATTCCCACGGCAGAGCCTCTCTCTCCTCCTTCCTCGCCGGCTGTTCCGCCAGCCCGTACTCTCTCCACTTCTGCTGCAATTCCCGTTGCCTTGACGTTCCTTTCTGCCGTTGAGAGGACCTCAAGGGTTTCCCCAGGCATGCCCACAGAAGCGGCTCCTCTACAATCCATTGAGGGGCCAAGAGTTACCGATGAGATGGAGAGGGATGACTTCACGTCTCCTGCAGCAGACAACACTACAATTCGGGATGGCAGGCAAGTGCCATTTCATTTTATTCCATCTCATAATGATTTGCCTTGTCTGCCTCCCGGGAGAGAGACTCAGGTTAAGCAGTCTCCTGAGCTCTCTCCTCCAGCTGCAATTGAATCGGTGAATTCAAAAAGGGCCCAAGTCCCCTTTGAAAAAGTGTGGACTTGGGCCCTTTTTGAATTCACCGATTCAATTGTTAAACCTTCTCCTATCCTCTCCATGCCTCCCCCATCTATCCCTGAGTGTCCGTAGGTTCCAGAACTGACCCGTCGGATGATGGAGGAGTCGGTGGCTCTGGAGGACCAAACTCCAGAGCCAACTTGGAGCTGATCCCCAGTTGCCGCACCGGATGGGTCACGTCGCCTGGGGAAACAAGGACTGCAATTACCATCATGTCCGCTGCGGAGGCCGCCACAGCAGGGTGGGAACCGGAGCTGGACCTCCTAGAGGCCGGGCCTGAAGCGTCATCATTGCTTGGATCAACGGAGTCCTGGACAGCGGTGGAGCTCAAGCTCAGGCAAGTGATCTCCTTTGTTTTTCTCTTGTCTGTGTTGGAGAGATCTTGCCTGGCTCTTGGTGAGGAGAGCCCAGCTGCACCAGAGCTCACCTCACTGGGCTCCGCTGCTGTCGGTGACCCTAACCATGTTTTTCTCCCTGTCTTTCCTGAGCCTATTCTCAGGGTCACCAGAGAAGATCCACCACTGCCAGATGCCTCCATGGATCCAGGCTTACCACCTGATGACATCATGGGTCCAGCTCCCCCCGCTGAGGTCACCGTGGGTGCTGCAAAGCTCCAGCATGGAGCCACCGTGGGTGCTGCAAAGCTCCAGCCTGGAGCCACCGTGGGTGATACATTGTCTTATTCCAAGTCCACTGAGGGTGCTGCCATGCTCCAGTCCGGAGCCACCGTGGGTGCAACAGTTCCCCAGACCAAGTCCATCAGGGGCATTGTGGTCCCCCTTCCTCCTCAGCCAGACGCCGTCGTGGTCCCCCTTCCTCCTCAGCCAGACGCTGTTGTGGTCCCCATTCCTCCTCAGCCAGATGCCATCGTGGTCCCCCTTCCTCCTCAGCCAGACACCGTCGTGGTCCCCTTTCTTCCTCAGCCAGACACTGACTTGATTCCCCTCCTTTGGGCCTTCACTCCTCCATCATTAGGTCTCCCAGTGGGGGAGCCACCTCCCGGGCCACCTCTCTTATTCAGGTGGCTTAAGAACTCTGGGCAGCCGCCTGACAGACTGAGCCATAGGGTTGGGTGGCCCATGCTGTCCGGCAGACCACCCGATTCGGACCACCTTGCGGTCCTCCAGGCCTGGGATTTTGGTCGCCCCCCTGAACTCTCCAGCTCCTTGGTCCGGGGGGCCTAATTCTTTCTCAGTGACTGTGTGGGTCCTGAACTGGGTTTGTTCTATTCACTCCTGGCCTGTTCCCCCCACCACCCGCCCTGGGTAGATCATTTTGGTTCCCGCTGGGGGGGGGGGGGGTCTTTTCCTTTTGTGGTTATTATGGGCCCACCCCTTGAGAAGGGGCCTACTGTTTATGTTGACTGGTGTGGACGCTGAGCAACATTTTGTTTTTGACGTTCACTGCATTATTCATTTAGGTTGGTTCGGTCCCTTCGTGCCTGAGCCCCCACCCAGGGTGGGGTTCTTTTCTTTGGATGTTACCCCGGGGTGTCTGGTATCCACCCCTTGGGTGGGGGGGGGGGCTCTGTCACATCTGAGCACGGGGGGGGGGGGGAATTCCACTGTGGAATTCCACCCTTTCCTCTCTTTCTTTATTTGTATAATGTTGTACTTTAGAGTTCTATTCTTGTTATTTTATCTATAGTTGGTTTTCACATATTCTGTATCATCTGTTGTTTGGCTTATTTTTCTATTTACACTCACTGTAGTTTTGTTACTCATATGTTTGGGAGTTATTTTTCCTTATTTACCATTGTCATGTATTTGTATCTTGCCGTTTCCCTTTTTTCCTTTCTCTCGGGGTTGACAGCTGTCAATGGCCTCATGAGTTTCACTCTGTGGAGCATGGCCTGTCAGCTGTCAGCTCCCTCATCTCCTCAAGCTGACCTAATTATCTCTTCCCTTTTCTTTTTGCTCACTCAGATTGTCCACACCTGTGAATCATTGTGTAATGGGTTCTGAGCACTATTTAAGGGAGATTATTGTTTATGTTCTTTGCTGCTGCCTCGTCTCCTCATGCTGAATCCCAGCCTCTTTATTCCACGTCAAAGTCCTGTTTTTGCTCTGGCGTCCAACTCGTGCAAGTTTACTCCTTATTGCCACTTTGTTATTTTGAATACTTTGTTTGACTTTATGCTTGTTAATAAACATCACAAGCTCACAGTTCAGTGCCTGGGTTCATTCTCTCTTTTCCGGAGGGGCAAACATGACAAAATTGCATAAATTCTATGATAGCAAGACTTATTGGTTGAAGACCATACCTAGTTGTATGCACTGTGGCCCAGGATAATGACTGAAACTGCATCGGTCCTTAAAAGCAGTTTAATGGTAAAACCCATCTTAATTTGGGTCAAGTTTTCAAAGCAGTGTGTTAAAAATGCTAACTAGCCTGGAGAATTACTTCAGTTAGGCCAGAGAGTCCTGATTGGCTCAACACTACCCATGTGCCAGCTTCGTACATAGGTGCGTCAACAAAAACGCTCCCTCTCAACTCACCTTTTCTCATGAGGCAGGGCTTAAGTGCAACTTTACAGAAAAAAAGAAAAAAGATATGAGACATCTGAGTGATTTCACTCTTGGTATGTTTTGTAAGTCATAAAATCATGTAAGATATGTTAACAAAAAAAAAACAATATTTGGTGGAGTGTCACTTTAAGGGAAAAATGATAAACCTACCTGGCCTTATGTGAAAAGAAAAATTGCTATGTTGATAGATAGATAGATAGATAGATAGATAGATAGATAGATAGATAGATAGATAGATGTACTTTATTGATCCCAAACTGGGAAATTACAGTGTAACAGCAGCATGACAGTTGACAACCAAACAACAGAAACACACACATGACAGACAAAGGGATTACCCATGGAAAGTAAAAACTAACACGACTATAAAACCAATCTATATACATCATAGCTTAATATATGATGACCCGGATAAACACAGGAATCATCCCATTGCACAAAGAAGGACTATCAGGAGCAGAGTGAAAAAGTCACGTACCAGTTAGTAAAATGCAGTGTGGCAGCATAGCTATGCCAGAATACAACATCATAGTGAGTTATCCATCCATCCATCCATCCATCTTCTACCGCTTTTCCGGAGGTCCGGGTCGCAGAGGCAGCAGTTCAAGCAGAGAAGCCCAGACTTCCCTCTCCCCCGCCACCTGCTCCAGCTCTTCAGAGAGGATACCAAGGTGTTCCCAGACCAGCTGGGAGACATAGTCTCTCCACCGTGTCCTGGGTCTGCCCCGGAGTCTCCTCCCAGTGGGACGTGTCTGAAACACCTCAAGTGGGAGGCGTCCAGGAGGCATCCTAATCAGATGCCCATACCACCTCAACTGATTCCTTTCAATGTGGAGGAGCAGCGGTTCTACTCTGAGCCTCTCCCGGATGACTGAGCTCCTCACCCTATCTCTGAGGGTGAGTCCAGCAATCCTACGGAGAAAGCTCATTTCAGCCGCTTGTATCCGCGATCTCGTTCTTTCGGTCATTACCCAAAGCTCGTGACCATAGGTGAGAGTAGGAACGTAGATTGACTGGTAAATCGACAGCTTTGCCTTAGGACTCAGCTCCTTCTTCACCACAACAGACCAGTACAACGTCTGCATCACTGCAGATGCTGCTCCCATCCGTCTGTTGATCTCTCGCTCCATTTAAAAATCTCCTTGGTGGCCGAGCCCCGGGGGTGGACGAGATTCGCCCTGAGTACCTCAAGGCCCTGGATGTTGTTGGGCTGTCATGGTTGACACGCCTCTGCAACATTGCGTGGAGGTCAGGGGCAGTGCCTTTGGCATGGCAAACCGGGGTGGTGGTTCCTCTCTTCAAAAAAGGGGACCGGAGGGTGTGCTCCAACTTTAGAGGGATCACACTCCTCAGCCTCCCTGGGAAGGTCTATGCCAAGGTACTGGAGAGGAGAGTCCGGCCATTGGTCGAACCTCGGATTCAGGAGGAGCAATGTGGTTTTCGTCCTGGCCGTGGCACATCGGTACAGCTCTTTACCCTCTCGAGAATTCTTGAGGGTTCGTGGGAGTTTGCCCAACCAGTTTACATGTGTTTTGTGGACTTGGAGAAGGCATTCGACCGCGTCCCTCGTGGATTTTTGTGGGGGGTGCTTCGGGAGTATGGGGTATCGGGCTTGTTGTTACGAGCTATTCGGTCTCTGTACGACCGTTGTGAGAGTTTGGTTCGTATTGACAACACTCGGTCGGAGTCATTCCCAGTGAGAGTTGGACTCCGCCAGGGCTGCCCTTTGTCACCAATCCTGTTCATAATTTTTATGGACAGGATTTCTAGGTGCAGCCAGGGAATGGAGGGTGTCATGCTTGGTGACCACAGGATCTCATCTCTGTTGCTTGCAGATGATGTTGTCCTGTTGGCTTCATCCAGCAATGACCTACAGCTCTTGCTGGGACGGTTTTCCGCTGAGTGTGAAGCGGCTGGGATGAGAATCAGCCCCTCCAAGTCCGAGTCCATGGTCCTCAGCCGGAAAAAGGTGGATTGTCTTCTCTGGGTTGGGGACAGGCTCCTGCCCCAAGTGGAGGAGTTTAAGTATCTTGGGGTCTTGTTCACGAGTGAGGGGAGAATGGAGCGAGAGATGGACATAGTGAGTTATTGTACAGTGAAATTGCATGTGGCAGGAAAGACTTCCTGTACCTGGCCGTTCGACAATGAAGCTGTAGTAGTCTACTGGAGAAAGTGCTTCGCTGTCTATCTAGTGTGTGGTGGAGGGGGTGATCAGGATCGTCCATGATGGATCGCAGTTTATTTAGTGTTCTCCTCTCCACCACTGTCTCAAAGGTCTCCGGTCTGAGATCAATTACAGAGCCAGCCCTCTTGATAATTTTGTCAAATCTATTGGTATCTCTGGCCCTGATACTGCTACCCCAACAGACAGCAGCAAAGAAGATGGCACTGGCGACAACAGTCTGTTAGAAAAGCTCCAGCATCCTGCTGCACATGTTGAAGGATCTCAGCTTTCTCAGGAAGCAGAGTCTGCTCATCTCCTTCTTGTGCGCAGCATCGGTGTTGGATCTCCAGTCCAACCCGCTGCTGATCCTGACACCCAGATATTTGTAGTCCTCAACCACTCCCACATACTCCCCCCTAATCTGCAGTGGCTGAAAAGGAGTCTTCCTCTTCCTGAAGTCAATCACCATCTCTCTGGTCTTGCTGGCATTCAACCTCAGGTGATTCTGCTCCGTCCACAAACCTGTCTACCAGTGCCCTGTACTCCCCCTCCTCTCCTCCTCTTATACACCCCACAACAGCTGAGTCATCAGAGAATTTTTGCAGGTGGCATGATTCAGTGTTGTACTGAAAGTCAGTGGTGTATAAGGTAAAAAGAAAAAAGGAGAGAGCACAGTCCCCTGTGGAGCTCCCGTATCACTAGCCACCACTCCAGACAAGACACTGCCCAGCCTGACAAACTGTGGTCTGCCTGTCAGGTAGTCAGTAATCCAGGAGATCACCTGGATTACTGGATCACCTGTGCCACCTTTGGCATCCTTACCAACACCACCTCGTAAGCGTAGGTAAAAAGTATGAAAGTAAGATGAAAAAAAATGGAAGCATAGATGTTTATACAAAACTAAACAAAATTCTAGCAGACGTTTTCACCATACAGAAAAAATATTTACAGGTGTATCTCAATAAATTAGAATGTCATTGAAAATTAGATTTTTTTCAGTAATTCAATTAAAAAATGAAACTCCTATATAGATCCATTATACACAGAGTAATATATTTCAAGTGTTTACTTTTTAAAATTTTGATGGCTATGACTTCAAGCTCATGAAAACCCCAAAGTCAGTTTCTCCAAAAATTAGAATATTACATGAATTTTTTTTTCTTTTTTTTTTTTTTTCCAAAAAAAAGGTTTTTAATAGAAATGTTGCCCAACTGAAAAGTATGTCCATGTACTCACTCAGTACTTGGTTGGGGGCTCGTTTTGCATGAATGCATCAATGTGGCGTAGCTCTGTGTGTAATGAATTTATATAATATATGAGTTCCATTTTTTGAACTGAATTACTGAAATAAATCAACTTTTTGATGACATTCTAATTTATTGAGATGCACCTATGTGTAGATTATACAACAGTCAGTTCTGACCAAGCAATTTGATTGGACACTAGGGATTCCAGGAGTTACTATAATACACAAAAACTGCACTCCAACCAGTGGATATGTATCACTCTGCTTCAAAAGTGTTCATGTAACCATTAATTAATTAACCATTGTAATTTACTGTCAACTCTCAGTAAGAATTGCAGTACTGTGTTGGATACCTTAATTTCCATAGGCACTGTTTGAAAAGATTTCTTTCCTGACCTGGAAGCCCCACACTTTTGACAAAAACTTTACTCAGTTTACAAAGTCTGCCCTTGTATAAGCATCATTATGCTATTTCACATCTGTTTAAAAAAATTGGCAGTGCTAGAGTTGGATTTGTTTTCTTGATTAACAAACCACAATACCTTTGTGGTGATGGACTCTATTTTATCTGAAAATGCCAAGAAAAGCGAGCGAAGTGTGCTGAAGCAAACTGCTAGCATGCTTAACTTTCCACCAGCATTGGCAACGTTTTAATCAGCCCTTTACCCAGTGGCAAACTCAGATATGTGCCATGTGGGCAGACGTCCAGGGCGCCATTCTCTTGAGGGCGCCATGAGAATCAAAAGAACCAAAGTAATAATAAAAGATTCATAATTATGTGTGCTGGGTGTGTATTTGCAGCAAATGGATGCCCTCTACAGACGGGATGGCGGCGCCCTCTGGCGGCGGCTGGCAAACTCCAATATGGCCGACATTCAAATCGGAGCAAAGGAGAAAAAAAAAATGTTAAAAGTACATTTTTTTTCTTAAATAAGATAAGATAAGCCTTTATTAGTCCCACAATGGGGAAATTCCAGGATTGCAACAGCACGGGGATAGCAACACTCAGAGCAACAATCAGAAGGCAAGAAAAAAAAAAAGCAAGAGCAGCTAATATACATATGTACATATTACTATAAATATATAAATATACACACAGACACACAGTGCAGAGCATTGTAGCTGGATGGAATAAATATATGAGTATATAAACACACAGTGCGGAGCATTGTGGCTAGATGGAATAAATATGTAGATATATATAAACACCCACAGTACGGAGCATTGCAGCTAGGTGGAATAAATATGAAAATATATAAACACACAGTGCGGAGCATTGTAGCTAGATGGAATAAATATGTAGATATATAAACACACAGTGCGGAGCAATGTAGCTAGATGGAATAATATGTAGATATATAAACACACACAGTGCGGAGCATTGTAGCTAGATGGAATAAATATATAGATATATAAATATAAACACACCCAGTGCGGAGCATTGTAGCTAGATGGAATAAATATGTAAATATATAAACACACACAGTGCAGAGCATTGTTGCTAGATGGGATGAAACAGCACAACCGTCTACTTAGTTATCCTACATGGTATGATTATGTGCCCATACATATTCTCACCCTCCATAGCGACCGGTATTTTCCTAGTTGTATGCCGGAGGGGACCATTGTGTAACTCTATTGCATCTTTTGCATTCAAAAACTATTAGGTTGTTACGTCTTTTTTGCTATCTCTGCGAGCAGCCCTGCTTAGGTTGTACAGTCTGACAGCCGTTGGTAGGAAGGACCTGCGAAACCTCTCGGTTGTGCACCTGGGATGATATAGTCTGCTGCTAAATGAGTTCCTCAGTGCATTCAGTATGTCCTGCATAGGGTGGAACTCGGACTCCAGCAGAGATGACAGTTTAGCCACCGTCCTTATCTCTCCTATCTCCTCCACCGGGTCGAGGCGCTGCCCCAGGACAGAGCTAGCTTTCTTGATCAGTTTGTTCAGTCTCTTCCTATCGGCTGCCGTAATGCCACTGCCCCAGCAGACCACTCCAAAAGTGATGGCTGATGCCACCACCGTGTCATAGAATGTCTTCAGCAGCGCCCCTTGTACACCAAAAGACCTGAGTCTCCTCAGTAGGAACAGCCTGCGCTGTCCCTTCTTGTAGAGTGCGTCAGTATTGTGTGACCAGTCTAGTTTATTGTTCAGATGAACACCCAGGTACTTGTAGGATGTCACCATCTCAATGTCTGTTCCCTGTATATTTACTGGTGCTGTGAGGGGTTGTCCATGCCTGGGGCAGTCCACCACCAGCTCCTTAGTTTTCCTTGCGTTGATCTGGAGGCAGTTCCGATGGCACCAGTCCACGAAGTCCTGGATAAGCCCTCTGTACTCAGCTTCATCTCCATTGGAGATTAGGCCAACGATCGCAGAGTCATCAGAGAACTTCTGTAGATGGCAGTGTGTTGTGTTGTGTGAGAAGTCCGCAGTATAAAGAGTGAACAGGAAGGGAGCCAACACCGTTCCCTGGGGGGCCCCTGTGCTACCGATGATCGTGTCGGACACACAGTCCCGGGTTCTCACAAACTGAGGCCGGTTCGTGAGGTAGTCCAGGATCCATGATGACAGGTGCTGGTCCACCCCTGCGCGCAGCAGCTTGTCCTTCAGGATCATCGGTTGGATGGTGTTGAAAGCACTGGAGAAGTCAAAGAACATGATCCTCACCACATTCCCGGGCTTCTCCAGGTGGGACAGAGAACGGTGAAGGAGGAAGATCACCGCATCCTCCACCCCAATGCCATGCTGGTAGGCGAACTGGAGTGGATCCATCGCTGGTTCCACCAGGGGGCGGAGGTGAGCAAGGAGCAGTCTCTCCAGGGTCTTCATCAAGTGGGACGTCAAGGCCACCGGTCTGTAGCTGTTCAGGTCTTTGGGGTGGGAAGTTTTTGGTACAGGTACCACACAAGATGTTTTCCACAGCTGTAGTACCCTCCCCAGTGTCAGGCTCAGGTTGAAGATGTACGCCACAATCCCACACAGCTGGTCTGCACAGGACTTGAGGAGCTTTGCGCTGATGCCGTCTGGTCCCGTCGCCTTCCTCGCCTTGATCTTCCTCAGCTCCGTCCTCACCTGGGTCTTGGTCAGGGTCAGGATGGGGGGCTGTGTGTTGGGAGTGGAGGGGTGTTGGTGGAGTGGTGGAGTTAACAAATTATGCAGTGGTTTGAATTTTAAAGCAATGAGCCCTAAAACGGTAACATTTGGTTATCACAGCTTATGTTAATAAGTTTATGTTATGTAACATATGTAATTTTTTCTCCAATGTGTTGTAGTCAGCTTCAGTTTACTGTCCACATGATTTAATTTTAGGGCTGTGCAGAGACCATTTGAGAGGAAGGGGCACAGATTATTATTATTTTTTTTTTTTTAAAGGGCCCATGGAATGAGATTTGTTAAAAATACTGTATATGTCAACTTTATACTGTATGTTACTTAGTTGATATCTATTAAACTTTAATAACTATACACTCATGGACATATTTAATACCCCACAGAGTTTTACAAATTATCAACTCCCTCAGACTTCTCACAGTCTTCATCATTAATTATGTAAAGGTCAATGACAAAAAAAATAAAGAATGTGCAGCTTCCATTAAAAATGATTATCTCTTCAAAATAAAACCATCTTTGCAAAAATCTAAAAAAAAAAGCTTTTCTTTCAATAAATAAATAATTAAAACTTCATTCAAATGACTTAATCATTGCAAAAAATTAAAAAGGCCATTTGCCTAGTCAGCAAAATGAACCAAAATCATCCCCTCTGTTAAACTGCCCCCTTCCATCTCCACAAAGACTGCAAGGATAGTTTATACAGAACAACATGGTACATGTGCATCTCAATAAATTAGAATGTCATCAGAAAGTTGATTAATTCAGTAATTCTGTTTAAAAAAGTGAAAGTCATATATTATATAGATTCATTACACACAGAGTGATATATTTCAAGTGTTTATTTATTTTAATGTTGATGGTTATGGCTTGTAGCTCATGAAAACCCCAAATTCAGTTTCTCAAAAAATTACAAGATTACATGTAATTAATTTTAAAAACATAGATTTTTAATAGAAATATTGGCTGACTGAAAAGTATGTCCATGCCCACTCAATACTTTGTCAGGACTCCTGCTGCATGAATTACTGCATCAATGTGGCATGTCATGGAGGTGATCAGCCTGTGACACTGCTAAGGTATTGTGGAGGCCCAGGTTGCTTTGATAGTGGCCTTCAGCTCATCTGCATTGTTGGGTCTGGTGTTTCTCATCTTCCTCTTGACCCCATAGATTCTCTGTGGGGTTTAGGTCAAGCGAGTTTGCTGGCCAATCAAGCACAGTGATACTATGGTCATTAAATCAGGTTTTGGTACTTTTGGCTGTGTGGACAGGTGCCAAGTCCTGCTAGAAAATGAAACCAGCATCTCCATAAAGCTTGTCAGTAGAGGCAAGCATGAAGTGCTCTTAAATTTCACAGTAGACGGCTGTGCTGACATTAAATAAAAAAAAAAAAAAAAAAAAAAATTAAAAAACAATTAACTTTATGTGTAGCTGTGTATTTGTGCATACATATGTTTAGACATAAAAGGGGTGTATTTGTGCATACGTATGTTAAACATAAGAGAGATGCTGACAGCACATATGTGGATTGACCTCACGACGAAGAGGACAGTAAGTCCGGACCACCTGCGGAGGACAACAAGAGAGGACAGGGGTGCGAACGAAGGACTTCCTGACCTCCAGGACGCAGGTAGAAGACGGAAGACTGGAGGGGGGAGAAATGTCAATAAAGGGTTTTGACGGGGATATGTGATCCCCCCGGTGTGTGAGAAGTCTGTATGAGAAAAGGTATAAATGTGAAACTCTGATGTGGCTCAGCCTCTTGTCTTCCTGCTTATTGGAGAGAGCAGGCTGGGGAAATGAATGTTGGAATAAACTGGAATAAAACACAATTCAGTCTCTTTTTTCCACTCTCCCCACATTGGTGACCTATCGACGTAGAGAATGCCTGGAGAAGGTCTCCGCGTTCCAGACTCGCTGGAGTCTGCCCTGGCGAGCGCCATAGCCGTCAAGCTGCCGGAATTCTGGCAGGACAATCCACGGTTGTGGTTCCTACAAGCGGAGTCACAGTTCACGCTCGCAGGAGTAACGGTGGATGACACTAAGTTCCACCATGTCATCGCTAAGCTGGATAACCGCACGGCTCGGTGCGTGCAGAGCTTGGTACAGCAGCCACCCGCCACCGACAGATACGGCAGGTCGAAAGCTACCCTCATCAAGTTTTTCACGCCCTCAGCCGAAGTGAGGGCTAGGAGGCTCCTGGCTTTGCTCGACCAGGGAGGACACAGGCCAAGCGCCCTGATGGAGGATATGCTACAGCTGAGGGGGTCAGACAATGACGACTTCCTTTTCCAGTACATCTTCCTCACCAACCTCCCAGCGCACATGAGAGGGACGCTGGCCGGCGTACGTTGTCAGACCCAGGAAGATTTCCGGGAGCTGGCCCAGGAGGCAGACAGGATTCTGGACGCCTGCGGCGAGCAGACGACCACAGCGGCGACCCAAGGCAGCGGGGAGCCAGAGGCAGCAGACCCAAGCTTACCAACAACGGCAGCAGCGCGGCCTCGACGCGGTGGAGGTGATGGTTCAGTGGCAGAGGCACGGCCCCAACCCAGCGGAGGGGAGGATCTCTGCTTTTATCATCAGAGGTCCGCCGAGAGGGCACGCAGGTGCGTGCCGCCCTGCAGCTTCAGGAGTTCGGGAAACAGCAAGACCGAGGGTTGTTAGCAGCTTCGACTCTCGATGAAAGCAGCAAGCTGCTCTACATCACAGATGCGAGCTCCGGAAGGGATTTCCTTATAGACACCGGAGCCCAAGTGAGTTTCATCACCCCAACATATGCTGACCGGTTGGCTGGACCCCGTGGTAGCAGAGCAACGGCGGCAAACGATCGAGCATCAGCACCTACGGGAAAAAGACTTTGTCTTTATGCTTACATGGCCACACATGAATGGACTTTTGTCATAGCGGCGGTGAGTTTCAACATGTTAGGCACTAATTTTCTGTGCTCACACGGTCTGTTAGTTGATCTTGCCAATAGGCGGCTGGTAAATGGACTCTCTTTTTACTCTCTCCCCTGTTCAGCTCGAGTGGCCCCGCCACCAGTACAGACCAACGTCGCTGCAGCAGGTGGTAAGTTCCACACACTCCTCACCCGGTTTCCAGCACTCACGGTACCCACTTTCTCAGCAACGGTCGCAAAACACGGGGTGGAGCACTTTATAACTACATCTGGCCCCCCCGTCTTTGCGAAGGCTCGGCGCTTAGATGCTGCCAAGCTCTCTATAGCGCGCGAGGAGTTCGCCAGCCTGGAGAGGCTGGGCATCATTCGCCGTTCGAAAAGCCCATGGGCTTCGCCGCTGCATATGGCCCCGAAAGCTGATGGCTCCTGGAGACCGTGCAGCAATTACCGCCGGCTGAACAACGCCACGGCACACGATCGTTATCCCATCCCACACATCCAGGATTTTTCAGTACATCTAGCGGGGGCGCGCATTTTTTCCAAAATAGACCTGGTTCGCGGCTACCATCAAGTTCCGGTCCGGCCGGAGGACATTCCTAAAACAGCGGTAATAACCCCGTTTGGACTTTTTGAATTTCTACGCATGCCGTTTGGTCTTAAAGGGGCGGCGCAAACGTTCCAACGGATGATGGACGCCGTGTTACGCGATCTCCCTTTCGTGTTTGTGTACCTCGATGACATATTGGTCGCCAGTACTTCAGAGGAAGAACACGAAAAGCACCTCACTGTGGTTTTTGGGAGGTTGGGAGAGCACAGCTTAATAATTAATCCAGCCAAGTGCCAGTTCGGCGTCGCGCAGATTGATTTTTTGGGCCACCGCGTCTCCCGAGAGGGGGCGGTCCCGTTACCGGATAAAGTGCGCGCAGTGACAGATTTTCCCCGACCACAAACGGTCAAATCATTGCAGGAATTTTTGGGGATGGTGAATTTTTATAACCGTTTCCTGCCCCACGCAGCACAACTCATGCAGCCGTTATATGCCGCGCTCAGGAAACAAAAACCAACCAATGCTGTGGAATGGTCCCCAGAGCGGGAGCGCGCGTTCACAGAGGTGAAGAAAGCCTTGGCTGAGCTCCTGGCTCACCCTGACCCAGCGGCACGCATCGCGCTAACAGCAGACGCATCAGATGTGGCCATAGGAGCCGTTATAGAGCAGCAGGGTGCCGGAGTTTGGCAGCTGCTGGCTTTTTTCAGCAAATCCTTAAGCGTGGCCGAGCGAAAATACAACGCGTTCGACAGGGAGCTGTTGGCGCTGCATTTGGCTATTCGTCATTTCCAGCTCTGGCTGGAAGGACAGCGTTTCACCGCTTTCGTGGACCACAAGCCGCTCACATACGCCATGTCCAAAATTTCAGATCCGTGGTCAGGCAGGCAGCAGAGGCAGCTGGCTGCAATTTCGGAATTTACCACTGACATTCGG
Source organism: Pholidichthys leucotaenia (assembly GCA_020510985.1). Taxonomy (NCBI): domain Eukaryota; kingdom Metazoa; phylum Chordata; class Actinopteri; order Cichliformes; family Pholidichthyidae; genus Pholidichthys; species Pholidichthys leucotaenia. The sequence goes on along the minus strand of CM035847.1, from coordinate 282,667,481 downwards.
CACGTAGCGGGTAAACTCAATGTGGTGGCAGACTACCTCTCGTGCGCGGTCACGGCACCAGCACGCACAGAGGCGGACCAGCCCGCCGCGACCGCGCCGCAGAGCGGCGGCGCGGGAGCACACACAGCCCCGGTGCACATAGGTATAGATTACGCAGCCATGGCAGCAAAGCAGGGTGCAGATGCAGACGTGCGCGCGCTCCAGTCTGGACCAACAGGGTTAAGGCTGGAGAGCAAGTGTTTACAAACCGGTACGCCCCCCCTAATTTGCGATGTGTCGACTGGGCGCCCACGCCCGGTGGTTCCGGCCGCATGGCGCCGCCGTGTTTTTGACTTGGTTCACTCGCTGGCGCACCCGGGGGTGCGCGCTTCGGTGAAAATGGTAGCGGAAAAGTTTGTTTGACCGAGCCTGCGCAAGCACGTGAAGGAGTGGGCAAAGGCCTGCATGTCCTGTCAACAGGCCAAAATCCACAAACACACAAGAGCCCCGTTAGAACCGTTTCGCATTCCGGCCAGAAGGTTCGACCACGTGCATGTTGACCTCATGGGCCCCCTACCGGCGTCACAGGGGTTCACACATCTTTTGACAATGGTGGACCGAACCACACGTTGGCCGGAAGTGGTCCCGCTGGCGACGACCACGGCCGCGGAGGTGGCTCGTGTTTTTTTAACAGCTTGGGTAGCGCGTTTCGGCGTTCCGTCGGATATTACGTCCGATAGGGGGCCGCAATTCGTCTCTGAGCTTTGGTCAGCGATGGCCAACGGCTTGGGAGCCAAAATTCACCGCACTACGGCTTATCACCCTCAGGCTAATGGTTTATGCGAGCGCTTTCATAGGTCTTTGAAGGCAGCACTCAGAGCGGCACTCATGGATGCAGATTGGGTAAACAAACTACCATGGGTTTTATTAGGGTTGCGTTCTGTGCCCAAGGAGGACTTAGATGCCTCCCCAGCGGAGCTAGTGTTCGCACAACCTCTCAGGCTGCCAGGCGAGTTTTTACCAGAGCACCCGGAGCCGCCCCCCCCCTCCCTGCTCTTGAGCTGCTAGTCGGCACGGGAGCGGACGCGCTCCTGGGCCCTGTGCATCACGCTTTTCTGCGCGTTTTTGTTCCCAAAGCTTTAAAAAATGCTGAGTTCGTTTTTGTCAGGCACGAGGCACTAAGATCAACACTCAAACCGCCATATGACGGGCCATATAGAGTGCTGGAGACAGGGGATAAGCATTTTGTGCTAGATTTGGGAGACAGAAAGGAGACAGTTAGTATTGACAGACTGAAACCTGCTTTTGTCATGAAGGACGAGTCTGTACCGGTCGCGAGGGCGCCTCGACGCGGCAGGCCTCCCAGGGGGAGCGTCTCGGAGCCCCCGCAGAGGTCAAATAACCACTCTCTTCCTCAATCAACAGAGCCTGGGCAGAAGGGCGCCGCAGGCAAGGCGGGGCCAGCTTACAGCAGATTCGGGAGATGGTTGAAGCCCAGACGGCGCACAGACTGAGTGTTTGATGTTGGTTGTACTGTTAAGAGTAACATGTTCGCAGAATTTTTATGTATCGTCCATTCTCCATCGTTTGGGGGGGGGGTTGTAGCTGTGTATTTGTGCATACATATGTTTAGACATAAAAGGGGTGTATTTGTGCATACGTATGTTAAACCTAAGAGAGATGCTGACAGCACATATGTGGATTGACCTCACGACGAAGAGGACAGTAAGTCCGGACCACCTGCGGAGGACAACGAGAGAGGACAGGGGTGCGAACGAAGGACTTCCTGACCTCCAGGATGCAGGTAGAAGACGGAAGACTGGAGGGGGGAGAAATGTCAATAAAGGGTTTTGACGGGGATATGTGATCCCCCCGGTGTGTGAGAAGTCTGTATGAGAAAAGGTATAAATGTGAAACTCTGATGTGGCTCAGCCTCTTGTCTTCCTGCTTATTGGAGAGAGCAGGCTGGGGAAATGAATGTTGGAATAAACTGGAATAAAACACAATTCAGTCTCTTTATTCCACGCTCCCCACATTATGTAATATTCTGTTTTTTGTTTTTTTTTTAGTGATGTTGGCGTTATCTTGTTAATTGCCCATTAATGCTTTACTCCCCTCAACAACGACAAATTTTGTGATCTCAGTTAACAGCCATTAACGGCAGAAAGCATAAACAGTACTTTTTGGCCTAGCGGCTCTCCGTACCAAAGCCCCTCTGGCCACAGACGCTGTGCGTGCCATGCAGACATTGCGAAGTCAAACAAGCTGGATTACAGCCATTAAAATCCCCAAAGTGCTGTCATGTTTAAGTTTACAACATTATCTGTCAGAGCTCTCACCTGGATAATTGTTACAGCCTCCTCCAAAACTTCGCTTGGATATTGGGTTGTTGTTCTTCTGTGGAAGCTGGCTAGTTGGCTAGTAGCTACATGCTAGGTTGTAGCTGACCTCCAGCAGCTGACACGGACAGAAATTTGCCTGTTTTCATCCTCATAGCTTTGGGTCCAACTGTTGATGAGTACCAATCTAAAAAAATTCTCAAGCTGTGTTCGTAATGTCCATTCACTCCCCCGCTGTTTTTGCAGCACGGTGGGGTGTCATCATGGGCGAGATAGCTGTTTGTTTATGTTTGCAATTTTTCTGCTAAAAGGGAAATTGTGTCCATTGTGACACAAGAGGTCCATGGTTTTGTGTTGATCTGCTTAAAAGTTGTGGATGATTGCTATGGGAGAAAGAGCAAGCTCCATTTGTGGCTGCTGGTTGGATACTGAGTTGTGTTGCAGTGAAGCCCTGGCATTCCGTTGTTTACATATGCAGTCTACTTTTAAGAATTTTCAGGAGAATATTCTGGATAGTTTTTGTCATTTTGGATACTAGTGCATACATACCCATGCATGCCTCTGTGTGTGTCTGTCACGATCATAGGACTCGCCAAAAGATCATAGGACTCATCAAATTCATGGTGTCTATGACTATGGTGTCTATATGATGTCAAATAGACATCATAGGCACATCATCGGCTCAGTGATGCCTAATGCGTTCACATAATGCGTACTGATGGGTCCATGAGGCGTCATGATGCATTTCGACACATTGCAAAACTGTATTGATACTGTGTTGATACTGTGTCACTGAATACTGACACCTGCTGGACCTTAAAAATCCCTACAGGCAACCTAGCTGACAGACTCAACTGACACTGATTTGATGACCTAGTATATACAATAATATACTGCTCCAAAAAATAAAGGGAATACTGTCCCTCAAACTGTCCACTTAGGAAGCAACACTGATTGACAATCAATTTCACATGCTGTTGTGTGATTTTGTTGTCAGCACATTCAACTATGTAAAGAACAAAGTATTTAATAAGAATATTTCATTCAAATCTAGGATGTTTAGTGTTCCCTTTATTTTTTGAGCAGTATATAATTTAAGTCATTGCATTTTATATTGTATTATTTTATATCTTCATTTTAATTTCAAATATCGTTGATATTTTTAGATACAGTCAATAAATAATGTGAACATGTATCATAATGTGAAAATCTAAGGTAACGTGTTGTGAATGAAGATGCTTGTGGACTGGGATTTTTTTTTTTTTTTTTTTTACAAATTTTTATTAAAAACAAAAAAGCTTTTCCAACGTTTTGAAATTGAGTCTGTTACGCTTTTTTGATACAACTTCTCCAGCTGTAGAAAACACCTGCTCACACGGCACAGATGAGGCTGGAGTGCAGAGAAATTGTAAGGAAAGCTGAAAGAAGTTTGGATAGATGGTCTTTTGGTTGTCCCAGTATCTCATAGGATCCTGGGACCTGGCAATATTGCCTTCTGCCAGGTATCTCTGCACCTCCTGGATGGCATCAGCTGTGGCACTTTTGGTCTCCCTGCCCACTTCGATGTTGAAATGTTGCCAAAGGTTATCTAAAAAACAACAAATTGGTATTTTAGTACATGATTTCCAAACAACAACAAACAAATAATGCTGAATAACATGGCTGAAGTGGGTGCAGACAGCTGTTGTGAAGATGGTCCCGTCTAAATTGAGACTATGTGCAATGCAAATTGAGAGCCGAATTTGGAGCTGTCTAGTGGATGCAATCATGTTTGGTGCTGCGTCGGTCACAAAACACTTTACTTTATTGGTTATGGCCCAGTCCTCCATCATGCCCCTTTTGACTTGGGCCAAATTGTCAGCAGTGTGACTTTGTGGAAAGTATTGCACTCCCAACACAGACGTACACAACTGCAAATTCTCATTAATGTAGTGACAGGAAGAGCCAAGTAAGCCTCCATGTTCACAGATGTCCACATGTCAGCTGTTATACTCACTGCCACAGCTTGCTGTACTTGCATTTTCACTCGTTCCCATTCCTCCTCGTACTTTTTGGCCACCATTTGTTTGATGGTCTGAAAATTACACCAAGTCAAACCAAAAGCAAATCCATATATTTAAATTAAAGATTAAATAAATTGGATATATCAACTACTACTTTAGATAATTTCCACAAACCTTTCTGGTTGGCAAAACATATGAGGGCTGAAGGGCCTGAATCAGTTCCCTGAACCCTTCACTCTCCACAATGCTGAGGGGCTGGCAGTCCTTCACGATGAAACTGAGCACAGCTTCATCCAGCATCTGCTTCCTGGAAGCTTGATGGTTAAAAATGAAGTAAAGAATAAATTAATAGGAATTAATTATCAATAAAGCAACTGTGAGTAAGTAGTAGAAGGGCTGTATACCTGAGTCTATCCTGGGTGTATCCGGGACTTCATTTTCATGCCTGGCCCTATAATGCCTCAGCATTGAGGAGGCGCTTTTGTTTAAATACGACAGCTCTGTCGAACAAATGCGACATTTAGCCTGCAGAAAATATGAAGAGTAAACTAAGAGTCACTTTCAAATGAATTTGAATTCAGATAGATCAAGTGGAAACTCTGAGAGGAACAGGATGAAACAACAAGGAAATTAAAACAAAAAAAAAATAGTATTTTAAAAATACTATTTTTAAATACCTTATTTTCCGATATCAGATCAAAATGGTCCCACACGGCGGAAACCTTTCTTTTTCCTTGAGGCTGCTCGTGCTCCATAATTTGTTATAAATTTGCACAAGGACCGTCCGCAACACATACAAGAGTCTTTGGGCAAATGCATCCTGTTGACAGATGCACTTCTTTATAAACGCTGGCGCGTCAGTATTTCAACACACTAGCGTCACGTGACCGATATCGGTCATGTGACTTTCTTACAGCAAAATGCACCGACACGCACCGACACAGGGTTTCGCTCTATGAGCTCGACGCATGTGCCGACGCATCGGTGTTGCCGGACCCATCACTAGCGTTCAGGAGCTCAAAATGCAAGAGAGAATGACAAAGTAGCAGCTCAGACTTCTGTATGTAAACTGCAGGAGCTCAAAGGAGTTGTTCCTCTGTCTCTGTGCACAGAGTTGTTCAGGAGCTCAAAATGCAAGAGAGAATGACAAAATGACAGCTCGGACTTCTGTATGTAAACTCAGTCCTATGGCTATGAACGCGCACAGCTCCCCTATGGTTCCCCTATGGGCGTTCATTAAAGATCTCCCCTCCTAAACAGTATAAAAGACACCTGTCCACAACCTCAAACGGTCAGACTCCAAACTCCACTATGACCAAGACCAAAGAGCTGTCAAAGGACACCAGAAACAAAATTGTAGACCTGCACCAGGCTGGGAAGACTGAATCTGCAATAGGTAAGCAGCTTGGTGTGAAGAAATCAACTGTGGGAGCAATTATTAGAAAATGGAAGGCATACAAGACCACTGATAATCTCCCTCAATCTGGGGCTCCACGCAAGATCTCACCCCGTGGGGTCAAAATGATCACGAGAAAGGTGAGCAAAAATTCCAGAACCACACGGGGGACCTAGTGAATGACCTGCAGAAAGCTGGGACCAAAGTAACAAAGGCTACCATTAGTAACACACTATGCCACCAGGGACTCAAATCCTGCAGTGCCAGACGTGTCCCTCTGCTTAAGCCAGTACATGTCCAGGCCCGTCTGAAGTTTGCTAGAGAGCATTTGGATAATCCAGAAGAGGATTGGGAGAATGTCATATGATCAGATGAAACCAAAATAGAACTTTATTGTAAAAACTCAACTTGTCGTGTTTGGAGGAGAAAGAACACCATACCTACTGTGAAGCATGGGGGTGGAAACATCATGCTTTGGGGCTGTTTTTCTGCAAAGGGACCAGGACGACTGATCCATGTAAAAGAAAGAATGAATGGGGCCATGTATCGTGAAATTTTGAGTGAAAACCTCCTTCCATCAGCAAGGGCATTGAAGATGAAATGTGGCTGGGTCTTTCAGCATGACAATGATCCCAAACACACCGCCCGGGAAACAAAGGAGTGGCTTCGTAAGAAGCATTTCAAGGTCCTGGAGTGGCCTAGCCAGTCTCCAGATCTCAACCCCATAGAAAATCTTTGGAGGGAGTTGAAAGTCCCTGTTGCCCAGCGACAGCCCCAAAACATCACTGCACTAGAGGAGATCTGCATGGAGGAATGGGCCAAAATACCAGCAATAGTGTGTGAAAACCTTGTGAAGACTTACAGAAAACGTTTGACCTCTGTCATTGCCAACAAAGGGTATATAACAAAGTATTGAGATGAATTTTTGTTATTGACCAAATACTTATTTTCCACCATAATTTGCAAATAAATTCTTTAAAAATCAGACAATGTGATTTTCTGGATTTTTTTTTCTCATTTTGTCTCTCATAGTTGAGGTATACCTATGATGAAAATTGAAGACCTCTCTCATCTTTTCCAGTGGGAGAACTTGCACAATTGGTGGCTGACTAAATACTTTTTTGCCCCACTGTATAGAGCGATGTTGAGAGCTTTAATAAACCTGCTGGTGAAGACAGCAAGCATATTTGTCCACTCCCATGTTCATAAAAGTATGACAAACTTGAAAAATTACTGTCTTAGGGTACTCTGTATCTGTATGGAAAAACATGTGATTAATGAGTTATTAATCGCGATTAACTCAACATTCCAAAAGATTAATCACGATTAAAACATTTTAATTGTCCAACACCACTAATTTTTTTTTTTTGAGAAATTGAATTTGGGGTTTTCATGAGCTGTAAGCCATAACCATCAAAATTACAAGAAATAAACACATTACTCACTCCATGTGTAATGAAGCTATATAATATAGAATGTTTTATTTTTTTAACTGAACTACTGAAATAAAACAACTTTTTGATGACATTCTAATTTATTGAGATGCACCTGTCAGTGAGAGGATAGGTGCAAATGTACAAGAAAATCATGAGAATATGAGAAAAAAGGTGAAACATCACAAAAGTTTAAAAAAAAAAGTAAACTTGCCAGGAAAAAATTGTGAGATGTTTTAAGCCCCTTCCTTTACTCACTATACACATATGATTGTACACCAACCCATAATACCAATATCATCATTAAATTCACAGATGACACGATAGTGGTTGGTTTAGTCAGCAGAGGAGATGAGAAAGCATATAGGGAGGAAGTGTGGAGGTCATCAGACTGGTATGTCATTAACAACCTGGTTCTAAATACCAAAAAAGAACAAAGAGCTCATCATGGGCTTTCGGAGGAAAAGGGAGGACCACCAACCATCCATCCATCCATCTTCTTCCGCTTAATCCTTTTCGGGTCGCAGGGTGGCTGGAGCCTATCCCAGCATCTGAGGGCAACCACTGGTGATAAATGGATAGTGTGTGGAGTGGATGTCATCTTTCAAGTTTCTGGGCATGCATATCTCAGAGGCCCTCACATGGACAAAATACACAAACTGTCTTGTGAAGGAGGCACAGCAGAGATTATAGTACTTCTTGAGAGTGCTCAGGAAGACAAATCCGTTTCAACAGCACCTTGTGTCTTTCCATCTCTCCGCAATTGAGAGCGTCCTAACCTATGGATTGCTAGTGTGGTACAGCAGCAGCTCAGCAGCTGACATGAAAACTTTGCATGGAGTCATCAAAATGGCACAGAAGATTATTTTCACACAACTACCTGCCCGGGAGGACATCTTCACCGCTCACTGCCTCCAAAAAACAACAAACATCCTAAAAGACCCATCTCACCCTGTCCACCATCTGTTTGACCTCCTCCCCTGAGGCAGACGCTACGGAGCACTGAAAACTCGCACCACCAGACTGTTAGCAGTTTTTATTCAAAAGCCATTTTTACTCTGAATGTTGCCATGAAAACAAACAAAACTTGTCTTTTTTATTCATATACATTTTATTATTTATTACATTTTTATCCTTTTTGTTAACTATAGTAGTGCAATGACTCCAGCATATGCTGGCTTGTGTAGATGCAAAATGGGTGGGTGTATGGAACGTGCGTAGTGGGTTGAGTGAATGCTTCTTTTTTTAGACTATTTATTTATTTAGTACTTTGCCGAGATCATTCTCACTTTGTGCAATATAATCTTGTTGTACTGTTTTTACAATGACAATTAAAGGTATCTATCTATCTATGAATATACTAACTACAGGTGTGATACTGTATTCATTGATACTGTACTCCCTCTCATGTAACATTACTTAAAAAATAATGGTTGACTCAAACAGCAACAGTATGGCTGCTTAATATCATTCACTTAATTAAATGCAGCATCTAAGAGGATGTTTGATCTTCTTCACATCAACAGGTGTACCAAAGAATGATTTCACTCATTCTACAAACTTCCCTCTCTGTCTGACCCCCATTACTCTCTGTCACAGCACCCATTCACCTGACTGTCTCCCACATGTCTGTTGGCTCTATGATAACAGGGACCACTATCTTGTCAGACTCCCTTCTCAAACAATGGGCCCATTTCATTTTATTTGGGGGGTGGGGGTTGAGGGATTAGGGGTTGTTGGCGCTAGGCTACAGAGCGATGGGGGCTAGGGGCATTCTGAGTCAGCCACAGAGAAATCCAAGGACGCTCCTGTTGACGTTCAAAGTCATTAAGATCCATTAAACGTCGCACTGTGGTCAGGTAAAAGCCCCGTAACTCATAAATAGTTATTCAGACTTGAGTTTACAAGCGTTGTTTGAGCTCTTGTTAAATTTAAGAGCAGCCCATCATCATCAAACTCTTTAAAGCATTCTTAAAACCTTTTCAGATGACTTCAAAAGCAGAGCAAGACCTTTTATTTTCTGAAGGTTCAAGCATGGAGTCTGAATGATTAAAAGGTAAGCAGGCTGTTACTGAAAAGTTGAGTTTGCAGTCAAACAACAGAAGTCCAAACTAATTATAAAGAAAACATTTATTAGTACAAGTTGCTTAAGACATCTATCATGTTTTATCAGCACTTTTTTTCTGTTTTTTATCTTGCAATATGATCTTTATAAAATTAACAACAAAGGTTTACAGTAAGCATTTGCCCACCTAAGAATCGGCTCTAAAACACACCATTACCTGCCCTTTCAGCTGTAAAAAGCCCCCTTTGTGGCCTGACCCATTGTGAAGCTGACCATGTAAGCTGATAGCAGAAAGTGTCCAGGTCCTTCCTCCCCCTTTTGGTGATGTCAGCTTTCAAACAGACTCCTCCCCTACACCTGATCAGCCTTATAAGAAGGATACTAGTGGAGTGGAGGAAACACATTGACAGATTTGCAGCCTGGCACACATTAGTTTTGTTGCTGCTTGACTTTTGATTTCCATCCTGTTTTCCCCCGGGATCTTTTGCTCAGTGTGAGATACATTTAAGAGCTGGAGAGGAAGATCTGTCACAATGTCTATTGGACTGGAGTTGATAGGTATCTCCCTGTGCATTTTGGGATGGATTATTGCCATTGTGGCATGTGCCCTCCCCATGTGGAGGGTGACAGCCTTCATTGGCAGCAACATCGTGACAGCTCAGATAATCTGGGAGGGCCTGTGGATGACCTGCGTGGTCCAGAGCACCGGACAGATGCAGTGTAAGGTGTACGACTCCATGCTTGCCCTGTCCCAGGACTTGCAGGCCGCCCGTGCCCTCACCGTCATCTCCATCCTGCTGGCCATTTTGGCTGTGCTCGTTGCCATCGCCGGGGCCAAGTGCACCAACTGCATTGAAGATGAGGCCTCCAAGGCCAAGGTGATGATCATCTCCGGAGTGTTTTTCATCATATCTGGTGTGATGCAGCTCATTCCTGTCTCCTGGTCTGCTAACACCATTATAAGGGATTTCTACAACCCGTTACTGACTGACGCCCAGCGGAGGGAGTTGGGCGCTGCGCTGTACATTGGCTGGGCGGCGGCGGCACTCCTGATCCTTGGCGGTGGACTGCTCTGCTGCTCCTGCCCGCCGAGTGAGAACAGATACAATGCTTCAAGAATAGCTTACTCTGTCCCACGGTCTGCAGGTGGCCCCGCGTTGGAGAGGAAAGACTATGTATGAATGGAGGCCAGTTAAAGAGGAAAAGACATTACTGAATCCCAAATGAAGGAGACGGAGAGCCCCAGGAACAAGAACGGAGGAAACCTGAATAATGCTCTTTGTTTCCACTGATCATGTAAAAGGGGAAATGTCTGTATTTCCAATAGTGCCCTTTCTTTTTAAGGTTATTGAAATGTTATGATTATGCTATTCTAATTTCACTTTGAATTTACATACTTTTTGATACAGTATCTGGCTTCCTGATTGTTTATTATATGTGTATTTTTTTTTTTTTTTTAAATCTTGACCAGTTTGGGGGAATTTGCTGTGCTCACATAAGACAGTGTTAATAAGTTTTGTTTTTTTTTCCTGTAAATACTGTAGAGAAAATATTGGTAAACACCTGTAACAGTTGAGACGTTTTATAACTGTATGCACTGCAGCTTCTGATACCCTGTGGGGGGTTTGGGAATGCAGGGTGGTGGGGGTTGGAGGAAACTTTGAATGCTCCTCATTGTGTACTGGGGCAAAGGTAGAAGCACCTGTGTTAATCAGCAAGCTGTCATCATAGTGTACAACTAAAGCTGATGTTTTACATTCTTTTTTAAAAAAAAAATAAAATAAAACAATTTCTTTTAGATACTTCATGTTTAATCTTGATTTCTTTCAAAAACACCTTCATAATATTATCAGTCTGTATTAATTCTAACATCTGTCCAGCAGTATAACATTTAAAGACAGACTGCTTGATGGTCAGCTGTGTAATAGTAGGTTTGACATTTAATCCTGAGGGCTGCATTACCTCCATCTTAGTGACACACGCTCTAAACAATTAGCTACAGGATCAGTTAACAGGCTGAGGCGAGAAGAAGTGTGAGTGTAAAGGAGTGGAGTCATTCCAGACCTTTTTTTTTTTTTTTTTTTTGGCTCATACTATTTTCAACAAGCTATCATTGGAATTTTGGGAGGATTTCTCTATTCAATTCCAAAATGTTCCACATATTTACACAGGTTAACTGTGTAGGCAGTAGGGCTGGGCGATTTGACCTTAAGTCAGCATCACGGTTAATTGATCCCTTCATGTTAGTTTTCAGGGTTTTTTTCAGTTATTTTTTCCCCCCCTTCCCTCCTTCTTACTGACAAGGCTCATAATTAAGCATTATTATTCAAGAGTGTGGTGTCATATCACCAGGGTCACCTTAACTTGCCGTTAGGCCCTTGGGCTGAGAGGTTTGGTAGCCCCCCCCCCCCCGGCCCCCCCAGAATCTCAGATTAAAAATGTGTAATAGCTATATTTTAATAATGGATTGCATTTATATAGCATTTTTCATGACACCCAAACACACTTTACAATGAATCCATTATTCATTCACTCCACAGACAATGATAGTGGTAAGCTACCTCTGTAGCCACAGCTGCCATGGGGCAGACTGACGGAAACATGGCTGCCGATCCACGCCAACGTGCCAACATGTATTCACATTCATGCATCAGTGTCATGGACCATGAACACACTGGAGGCAAGGTGGGTAAAGTGTCTTACCCAAGGACACAACAGCAAGGTGAGGAGAGCGGGATTTGAACCGCCAACCCTCCAGTTATTGGGTGACCTGCTCTACCTCCTGAGCCACTACGGCCTCATTTTTGTTTCTCTTTGAGAAATAATGCAGCTGTGAGCTAGAAAACACAACTACACTGCAAAAAGTCAAAGTAAAATGAGTATGAAATAAATTAAGGCTGTTTATGCTTGTTTTTTGTCTGACAAGATATTTATTCTTGCTGCGCAGTTTGTGTGTAAGAAAATTTTACATGCTTTCAGATAGTTTTAACTTGTTTAAAGCAATTTAATAAGTCAAATTTTCTTGCTCTGTTGGCAGATAATTTTACTTAAAATAAGCAAAAAAGAAAAAATATCTGCCAACAAAGTAAGGTTAAATTGTTTAAAACAAGTAAAAACTTTTGTAAAGCAAGTAAAATCTTATAGAAAACTGCACAATAAAAATAAATTCTTGTCTTGTCAATATTATCTTGGAGAGAAAAACAAGCATAAAGCCTTGATTTAAGATATTTTATCTTACTGAGATTTCCATTTTTACAGTGTGACAGATACCGCCTTCAGCATAAAATTACATCAGGAATGCGGCTCCTGACCAGATAGAGTGATGTTGATTAAATTGTCCACCAGATATATAGAGTGATATAGACCAAGATATATAGAGTGATGATATAGAGTGTAGTACGTGGCGGTGATGCACCTGTAAGCTGGTTGCCAACCGCCAATCAAATCTAAAAGAAGAAGAAGAAAATTACATCAGTGAAGCATTTCTGTTTCAAACAATGCACAACAGCAGCAATGGAAAAACCTGCACAGGTGGCTGGAAAGCTGAAAATAGCATGTCTTACCTTTTTTTAGAAGCCCTTTCTTCTGGCCTTCTGTCAAGAAAAATCCTTCATTACGTCCTTTAAGTCCAGCTCACAAATATCGTCATACTCTATGGATGCATGCTTAATCCAGTCTACTTTTTAGCAAGTTCGGAGTCCACTGTCCCACGCACAGCTGTCTGATGTAAGCAACCATGGCCTTTCTTCTCCCTTTTCCTCCAGGTGAGTGCTTTAATGGGCCACCTGTCTCCTCCGTGGCTAATTAAAAGCCTCCTCCACTCAATGCTCCAGCTTTGAAAATCCTTTACACTGTGGAAGATGTGTTCAATGACGAGACATGAGTGTATTTCTCAGGTTCGGCTTTATTCCAGAACACATTCATCCAACATTCTCAAAAGCAAGAAGAGGCAGAATAATGTTACAGCTCACTCTTATACCTCCGGGGGATTAAGAACTCATGTCACATGGTGCTTCTGCAAACATTCAATCACAATGCAAGTCTCTGAAGATTCACCATTGTCTCTTATTCTCCGGTGTCCCGGGAAACCCCCCAGGTCCTCTTCTCTGAGACGAGGGCCCGACTTCACACCTCCTCGCCATCTCCTGTCTTGTTCCTCCAGACGTGAAGCCCCAATCCACATAAGCCATACAATCCACATAAGCCATACATTTGTGGGAGATATGAACCAGACATATGTGCCACACTCTTGTGGGGAAATATGAACCAAACATATGTGCCACATGACCCCCCCAAACGTCTCCATGGGACAAACACTCATAAATGCATACATAAAAAAACATTACCACATAACCAACAATCAATCCCCCAATCTCTTAGGTCTGAGCTTCCTGCCGAATCTGCTGTAGGCCGGCTTCACTGCGTCTGCAGCGTCTCCTCGCACCTGGGGATTAGATTTGTTAGCACATCTCTGTGGGAGCTCTGGAGCATGCCTTCTCGGCGGCCTGCCCCGGCGGGGGGCTTTCGCCAACTGCACGCGTTCATCAGCCAGGACAAAAGCAGGCTTGAGTCTGTTTATGCAAATTACCTCCCTTCTGCCCCCCAAATCTAGCAAAAAATGCTTCTCATTTTTTTCCAGCACCCTGAACGGTCCATCATAAGGCGGTCTCAGCCCTGGACGTTGTGCATCATGTCTAACAAAAACAAACTCTGCGTTTTTCAAAGCCTCTGGCACAAAAACGTGTGGAAAACTGTGATGCACTGGGCCAGGCAGCGTGTTTGATCCTGTGCCGCTCTGCAACAGCTGAGCGGGGGGGGGCAATTGGGCGCAGGATTTCCGGGAGAAATTCCCCGGGCAAACGGAGAGGTTGTGCGAACACCAACTCCGCTGGGGAGGCTTGTAAATCCTCCTTCGGTGCAGAACGCAACCCCAATAAAACCCATGGCAGTTTGTCCACCCAATTTGTATCCGTGAGCGATGCTCTGAGGGCTGCTTTCAATGACCTATGAAAACGTCCACATAAACCGTTGGCCTGTGGGTTATACGCGGTAGTGCGGTGTACCTTCACCCCTAAGCTGCGGGCCATAGACGACCACAGTTTGGAAACAAATTGAGGGCCTCTGTCTGACGTTATGTCCGACGGAACTCCAAAACGCGCGACCCAAGCTGTTAAAAACGCGCGCGCAACCTCTTCCGCCGTTGTTGACGCCAGAGGTACGGTACCGCTTCTGGCCAACGTGTGGTGCGGTCCACCATCGTCAAAAGGTGTGTGTGCCCTTGAGACGAGGGAAGCGGGCCCGCCAGATCAACATGCACATGATCAAACCGCTTAGCTGGGATGTGAAAAGGCTCCAAAGGGGCCCTCGTGTGCTTGTGTATCTTAGCCCTCTGGCACGCTACACAAGCCGCTGCCCATTCCTTGACCTGTTTGCGCAACCCCGACCAGACAAATTTCTCCCCCACCATCTTGACCGATGCGCGCACCCCCGGGTGCGCCAGCGAATGGACCGAGTCAAAAACGCGGCAGCGCCACGCGGCTGGCACCACTGGACGAGGCCGACCCGTGGAGACATCGTATATTAAGGGGGGCATACCTATTTGCTGCACCCTGTGCTCCAGCCTTAACCCTGTTGGTCCAGACTGGAGCGCGCGCACATCCGCGTCACCAACCTGCTCCGCAGCCATGTCTGCATAATCCAAACCTACGTGGACCGGGGCTGCGCGCACTCCCGCGTCGCTGCCCTGGCCCACAGCCACCGAGTCTGCCCCCACGTGGCCTGGCGTTGCCACAGCACGTGAGAGACAGTCCGCCACTACATTGTGTTTGCCTGCGACATGCTGGATATCGGTGGTGAACTCCGATATTGCGGCTAGCTGTCTTTGTTGTCGGCCTGACCAAGGTTCTGAGATTTTGGCCATCGCAAAAGTTAACGGTTTGTGGTCTACAAAAGCGGTGAAACAGCGCCCTTCCAGCCAGAACTGGAAATGGTGGATGGCCAAGTGTAGGGCTAAAAGCTCCCTGTCAAACGCGCTGTATTTACGCTCGTTATCGCGCAAGGATTTGATAAAGAAAGCGAGAGGCTGCCAGGTCCCTGCCACACACTGTTCAATGACTGCCCCTACCGCTAGGTCCGAAGCGTCGGTGGTGAGCGCCAAACGGGCTGTTGGAACCGGGTGCGCTAACAAAACGGCGCTTGCAAGGGCTGATTTAACCTGGGAGAAAGCGCGCTCCCGCTCCGGAGACCATTCGACCTTATTCGTGGGTTTTTGTTTTTTCAGTGCCGCGTACAGTGGCTGCATAAGCCGTGCTGCACTCGGAAGAAACCGGTTGTAAAAATTAACCATTCCTAGAAACTCCTGCAGCGCTTTTATCGTTTGAGGTCGGGGGAAATCTGTTATTGCGCGAACTTTCTCAGGAAGGGGAACCGCTCCCTGTGGTGAAACGCGGTGCCCCAAAAAATCGATTTGCGCCACCCCGAACTGGCACTTCGCTGGGTTAATTATCAACCCGTGCTCTGCCAGTCTCCAAAAAACCGCTGTGAGGTGGATTTCATGTTCGTCCTCGGACGTGCTGGCTACCAATATGTCGTCTAAATAGACGAACACGAAAGGCAGGTCGCGTAAAACAGCATCCATCATGCGTTGGAAAGTTTGCGTGGCGCCCTTTAACCCAAACGGCATGCGCAAAAACTTAAAACGCCCAAACGGAGTTATTACCGCGGTTTTGGGAATATCCTGCGCACGCACGGGGACTTGGTGATAGCCGCGCACCAAGTCTATTTTAGAAAAAATGCGCGCCCCCGCCAAATGAACTGAGAAATCCTGGATGTGCGGAATCGGGTAGCGGCCGTGTGCTGAGACGTTGTTCAACCTGCGGAAATCGCCACAAGGTCGCCACGAGCCATCAGCCTTTGGGACCATGTGTAACGGGGAAGCCCAGGGGCTGTTCGAGCGTCTAATTATGCCCAGTTTTTCCAGATTGGCAAATTCCTCGCGCGCTATTGCCAGTTTAGCTGAGTCCAAGCGCCGGGCTTTTGCAAAAACGGGCAGCCCAGTGGTGGTGATAAAATGTTGCACCCTGTGTTTGGCCACTGTCGCCGAAAACTTTGGAACTGTGAGTGCTGGAAAGTGAGTGAGCAAAGCATGAAACTTACCACCTGCAGCTGTGACGTTGGCGTGTGCAGTCGGCGGAGCCACCCGAGCTGTGCAGGGAATAGAATGAAAAGACAGTGCATTAACCAGACGTCTATTAGCAAGGCCAACCAATAAACCATGTGAGCACAAAAAATCAGCCCCTAACATGTTGAAACTGACTGCTGCTACAATAAAGGTCCACTCGAATGAACGGCCCTGTAAGGACAGACGCATGGTCCTCTCACGGAATGTCTTAATCGCTGAGCCATTCGCTGCTGATACTGACACCCAGGGAGCTTTGGACGGCATCAGCCGTTCCGCGTAGGTAGGCGTGACGAAACTCAGCTGGGAGCCCGTGTCCACAAGGAATTGTTTCCCCGAGTGTGCATCTGTCAGGTAAAGCAGCTTATTTTCTTCTCCGAGGGATGCAGCTGCTACCAGCCCCCCAGTCTTGGCGTTTCCCTGACGCTTGAAGCGGCATGGTGGGAGACATCTGTGCGCCCTCTCCGCAAAACGGCAGTGGTAGAAACACAGGCCGACCTCAGCTCCGCGTCGCCTGACGCCTGTCGCCGCCGTCGTTGGTTCGTCTGGCGCCGCCACCTCTGGCTCCAAACCGTCTCCAGGCGTCGTCCTCTGCTCAGCTGCCGCGGCCGAAACCGCGCTCCGCTTGTGGGCGTCGACGAGTCGCTGCGCCTCCTTGCCGAGGCCATGGTAGTCCCGCTTGGCCAAGCGGGGTGAGTCTGCCAGGGTCACTCTCACTGCTGGCGGCAGAGTCCGGAGGAAAAGGTGGGCGAAGATAAATTCGCCATCCTCGGAGTCTTTCAGTCTCAGCATCTTCACCATCAGGTCTGCCGGTCTGTTGTTCTCCGACTCCGTCAACTCTAGGAGCCCCTCTGCTCGCTGTTGCACCAAGGGGGTGAAATGGCTGATCAGCGCCTCCTTCAATGCGCCGTACTTGTCGGTGTCCGGTGGGTGGTTAACCAGATCTTCCACCCTCTGGACCGTGTGACTGTCCAGCTTCGCCACCACATGGTAGAACCTCGTTTCATCCTTTGAGATTCTCTGGAGGTTGAACTGCGCCTCGACCGCGCTAAACCAGGAGCGCGGGCTGTACTGCCAGAAATCGGGCAGCTGGAGCGTGGAGGCAGCCATCAGGCTGGCCTCTGATGAGCTCCGCTCGGGAGAATTCTCCCTGCTCATTCTTTGTCGTGGGTCACCAGTGTGGAAGATGTGTTCAATGACGAGACATGAGTGTATTTCTCAGGTTCGGCTTTATTCCAGAACGCATTCATCCAACATTCTCAAAAGCAAGAAGAGGCAGAATAATGTTACAGCTCACTCTTATACCTCCGGGGGATTAAGAACTCAAGTCACATGGTGCTTCTGCAAACATTCAATCACAATGCAAGTCTCTGAAGATTCACCATTGTCTCTTATTCTCCGGTGTCCCGGGAAACCCCCCAGGTCCTCTTCTCTGAGACGAGGGCCCGACTTCACACCTCCTCGCCATCTCCTGTCTTGTTCCTCCAGACGTGAAGCCCCAATCCACATAAGCCATACAATCCACATAAGCCATACATTTGTGGGAGATATGAACCAAACATATGTGCCACAACACTTCGGATGTTTTCTTTTTTTGAGCAATACGTTTTCCCTAAGCTCTTTTCCTCTCAATAATTTTATGAGCGACACTTTCAAACTTTTTTCCAGACATTTTGACCGAGCTAATTACTTCTTACTCTCACTGGCGCTTGCATAGTCACATGTCAAAACAATTGCTCTGATAGGCTGTTGTTACTGGTACCACGTGAAGCACTTGTAAATGAGACCAATTAGCAGCTACATACGAATATCAAGTGATGGACATAGAATTTGACCAATTAACAACAACGTGATCTTTTTCATTGGCTCATGATAGGCCTCTGATTTTCATAGGCCCCTGGACTTCAGCCCAGCCTAGCCCATTCATTAAGGCAGCCGTGCATATCACCTCATTGTGGTACTAAATGCTACTTCTCCAAATATGAGAAGGACTGCATAGTTTGGCTTTCATTTATTTTAAAAGGCATAAGACATTTTTTTCTTTAGCATCTTTTACCTAACTTCTTGCAACTTTAAGCTATTTCTTTACACAGTGGTGTGAAAAAGTGTTTGCCCCTTCCTGATTTCTCATTTTTTTTGTATGTTTGTCACACTTAAATGTTTCAGATCATCAAACAAATGTAAATATTAGACAAAGATAACATAAGTAAACACAAAATGCAATTTTTAAATGAAGGTGTTTATTATTAAGGGGAAAAAAATTCCAAACCTACATGGCCCTGTGTGAAAAAGTGATTGCCCCCTAAACCAAATAACTGGTTGGGCCACCCTTGTCACGAGCCGAGCCGGCTTGGCTTTCCCCGATTCGGCCTCAATCTCTCTGTGGGTTTTGGTTTCACTGTTTAAGTGCATTTTGTGTAGTTCTGTACTTGTTCCATTACCATAGCCACTGCCTGACAGGCAGCTGTTAGTCAGCCTCAGTGACCTACTTTCTCCCACGCTGCTGACAGTCTGTCGGTCTAGCCACGCCCCCTCACTCTCCCTCTGGTTCTATCAGCTGTTCCCAGCCCTGGTAATTATCTTTCCGCGCCTCGCCCAGGTGTGCCCAATTTGTGTGGCCAGCAGTGTTTGGATTTAAGCGGCTCTTCGCTAGACAAATGCCACTGGACCATTATATGGTCTAGCGGCCATATAATGGCCACTGTGGCCACTGAGCCTAGAGCATCCGCCCCACACCCGGGAGGCAGGGGTTCAAATCCCAGCCGGGTCATGCCAAAGACCATATAAAAGTGGAACTTCCTGCCGTCCAGCTTGGTGCTCAGCAAAAATGGAATGGAGGAGGGAAATTTGTGGCAGTGCCTTGCATGGCAGCGGCCCTCTGATTCTACACTTGGGGTGTGTGTGATTAACACAGTAGATAGGTAAAACACAATCTCGTTCTACTGTACATAATTGGCTGTACAGTTGAATGACAATAAAGGGTGATTTAATTTAATATGGGTTACACGATCATTTGCCGTCATGTGCTCGTCACGTCTCGAAGGATTTATTGTTCGTGCCATGGGAGAAATTGGACTTTTTTGGACTGCTCCTGCCCGTGAGTAATTTGTTGAGTGTTTCTCTGTGCGGTCAGCTGCTACGCTGATAGCGTTTCTCCCTGCAGCTTTACTGCTATGCTCAGGCCTTTGCCTAGTTTGCTTCCCTGTGCCAGTAGAGCATCCTGAAGTCTTCCTCGCTCTCCCAAGCGCATGTGTGTTAGTTGTGTTTTTCTGTGGCCACGGTACACAGTGGTCTGCCTGCTGTTTGCTTCTGCGTCAGCCTTTTTGTGTACATAATTACCCTTCTGTAAGTCTTTATTTTTTGAACCGTGTCACGTCAATAAATGTGTGTTTGGTGAAACCCAGCGCGTAAATCCATCCATCCTTCTCCTCCTCCGTGCGCTGTGGAAAGCGCATGGAGAGTTTATGACAACCCTTAACAGTAACAGCTGCAATCAAGCATTTGCGATAACTAGCAATGAGTCTTTTACAGCGCTGTGGAGGAATTTTGGCCTACGCATCTTTGCAGAATTGCTGTAATTCAGCCACATTGGAGGGTTTTTGAGCATGAATCGCCTTTTTAAGGTCATGCCACAGCATCTCAATCG
Source organism: Pholidichthys leucotaenia (assembly GCA_020510985.1). NCBI lineage: Eukaryota > Metazoa > Chordata > Actinopteri > Cichliformes > Pholidichthyidae > Pholidichthys > Pholidichthys leucotaenia. The sequence continues at coordinate 282,647,443 of CM035847.1, read as the reverse complement.
GATTCAGGTCAGGACTTTGATTAGGCCACTCCAAAGTCTTCATTTTATTTTTCTGAAGCCATTCAGAGGTGGACTTGCTGGTGTGTTTTGGACTGTTGCCCTGCTGCAAAACCCAAGTGGGCTTCAGCTTGATGTCACGAAGAGACGGCCGGACATTCTCCTTTAGGATTTTTTGGTAGACAGCAGAATTCATGATTCCATTTATCACAGCAAGTCTTCCAGGTCCTGAAGCAGCAAAACAGGTCCAGACCATCACACTACCACCACTATATTTTACTGTTGGTATGATGTTCTTTTTCTAAAATGCTGTGTTACTTTTACGCCAGATGGGATACACACCTTCCAAAAAGTTCAACTTTTGCCTCGTCGGTCCACAGATATCATATGCGTCTGTACGAGGCAGGAGAGAGACGAACCCAAATGCTGAATGGTGTTGTGTATTTATTAAACAAAAGAACATAACAGCCCAAAATGTGAAAAAAAAATACAAAAATTCCAAACCAGGAAAACTTACAAAATGTGCTTCAGAGTGGGGAAGCACCCTGGAAGGGAGACCAGCACATCCAGCAGACTCAAACGTAGGACTGAGCAGGGGATAAACAGGAGGAACATACAAACATACAACATAGCGGCGAGGACTAAGTGAACAGACTGAGCTTAAGTAATAGGTGACATGACAACATGAGTGATAACAGGTGTGGGTTAACCTTAGCAGGAGAAGGGGACAATAATTGGAATCAGCTGATGGTAATGAAAGTTGAGGGAGAAGCAGCTGATCTGACAGCTTGACACATGATGGCCACGCTGGCACAAACCCGGAAGTCATCTGACAGCTGTCAGGCCACAGAATAAAAATGAGAAATAAACATGATCCAAAACAACTACAACTCAAACAGGACATGGTCAAAATAATTGAAACAAAACTGAAGAAAAGAAAAGCACAAAAACACAATAAATACATAAATACCCAGAAAAAGCCACGAGACTGGGTCTGGCAAGAAATCCAGCCCCAGTTCATGACAACAGAGTATTTTCCCAAAAGTCTTGGGGATCATCAAGATGTTTTCTGGCAAAACTGAGACGAGCCTTTATGCTCTTTTTGCTCAGCAGTGTTTTTTTGTCATAACCCTAGCGCTATTTTGTCCGCGCTCGGGTCACACACCATTCCTGTCAGGCTTTGACAGCGGCGTTGTCATTCTGGCTCCCCGGGCTCTGATTGGACAAACGCTCGGGGGAGTTTCCTGCTGTCAAGGTCTGAACAGCTGTGCTGCATTTGCGGTCGTTAGCGGCCGGCTTTAAAAGATGGCGCCAGCGGCTGCATCTCGCGGCAGTCTCATCAAGTGCTCGCCTACGACAGTCAACGTTTCCTTCCCATTTGTAAGTGTGTTTATCTCTTGTGATTATCGTCTGTATTGGGTTACCCTTTTCCTTATCTGACACTGAGTGAGCGTTCCCCACCTCAGCTGTCAATTGTCATCCTGTACGTTATTTGGTAGTCTTGCTGTTTAGCCCATGTGGCTGGTTTATTTGTCTTTCCCTTTCCTTAATTATTAATAAACTCCTGTGCACTTCACTGGACTGTGGCGTCTTATGCTGGCTCGTGAGGGCCAGACCTGACAGTAGACTGCCGCCAGAAGGAGACGCCGTTCGCAGTGAAGTTGCATTCAGGGGAACTTTGCTCCTTCCTGTCTGGGTACGGTGTACTGGAAGTATGCTGTCATGGAGGGGCCGCACTCGGAGTCCCAGCCACAAGCTGACCGAGGTGCTGAACGAAGTTGATGAAATCCTCATCGCCTCCTCCCTCCTCAACTTTCATCCCGACGTACGCTGGTACCTAGACTGCGCTGAGGATGTGTTCGACCTACTTCCCCCCCGCTACACCGACCACCCAGAGGTCGACGCGAGGAGGCTTGACATTGCCGCCCAACACGAGATACTCCGGATGTACGAGGAAGAAGACGACCTGAGGCGGAGGAGACGGCATCCCCGCTGCCCGCTTTGGGATCCCGATCCTCTCCTCGATCCAGGCCAGGAGTTTGCACCACCCAAGGCCCGTCGAAGACATCGGCGCCGCGGCCAGAGACAACCTCAGCAAGAATCCCGTCCAGATCTTGCTCCGGGTCGCTGGAATGACCCCATTAACCAGACAGCTGTCTCTTCAGCGTCTCGCCAGGAGGGAATCCCCGCAGCCTCTCTCCCCGGGCCATCTTCCCCCGCTGTGTCGTCAGCGCGCCGTGCCCGGCTCGTCTCGGCTGCCGCCCCCTCCTCCCCGACGCCTTCTCCAGCTGCTGGGTGTATGAGGAGTTCTGCTCCGGCGAGCCCCGTGCCTAGTCCATCACGTGCGGCTTCCCCTCGTCCCCCCAGGGAGCCCTCTGCCACCACCCGGCAGGAAGAAGAAGGAGCAATGTTTTCTACAGCAGGCACCATCCTCCCCCCGGGAGACAGGTGAGTACAAGTTCACTCTTTCTCTCCTAATAGTGATTTGTCTTGTCTGACTCCTGGGGGTGAGGTTCGGGGTTCGCAGCCCCCCAAGCCTCCACCACCTGCTGAGGTAATAACTAAACCCGCTGCCTCTGTGTCTCCCTCCGCGGAGTGTCCCTCGACGTCAGTCAAACGTCGTCGGATGAGGAGGGGGCCTGCGGTCCTGGAGCATGTAATTCCAGTCCTGCAGCCACGCCAAGGACAGAGGAGGAGAGCGGACTGCTGTATGGAGCCTGCGCCGACAACCAAGCGGCCCCGGGTCTCCACAGATGATCAGTCCGATCCTGCGGGCCAGGGGCCCCCTGCCACCACGCCGTACGGGTTGCCAGCATGGACGATGGTGCCGGAGGGTCCTCAGGCTGCAGAAGCCATCTTGCCGGCTGCGGAGTCCGACGCAGCCGAATGGGAACCCGAAGACGATCTCCTCCCATCTTAGCCCGGATCGTCGAAGTCCTGGATGGCGTCCAAACTTGAGATCAGGCAAGTGCTCAGTGTTGTCTTTGTCTTTTCTATAATTGAGCATTTTTGCCTGTCTCTTGGGGGGGGCCAGCCGGGTGCAGCCGTCCACTGCAACAGAGCTTGTCTCGCCGGGTTCTGGCTCTGCCGGTGATCCTGATCCCGGTTTTTTTCTTCTGAGCCTTCCCCCAAGATCGCCGGTGCAGAGTAGACGCCAATCGCTGTGCCGGAGGTTCCGGGTTCGGAGTTGGAGGTCGGTACTGGTGCGGCCCTGACCCAATCGGGGTCCGACGTGGGTGCAGCGTCAGCTCAATCAGAGTTTGTCATCGAAGTGGTTCAGACCCAATCGGGGTCCGACGCGGGTGCAGCGTCGGCTCAGTCAGAGTTCGTCACCGAAGTGGTTCTGACCCAATCGGGGTCCGACGCGGGTGCAGCGTCGGCTCAGTCAGAGTTCGTCACCGAAGTGGTTCTGACCCAATCGGGGTCCGACGCGGGTGCAGCGTCGGCTCAGTCAGAGTTTGTCACCGAAGTGGTTCTGACCCAATCGGGGTCCAACGCGGGTGCAGTGTCGGCTCAATCAAAGTTCGTCACCGAAGTGGTTCTGAACCAACCGGGGTCCGACGCGGGTGCAGCGTTGGCTCAGTCAGAGTTCGTCACCGGAGTGGTTCTGACCCAATCAGGGTCCGACTTGGCGGCAGCCGTGACCCAATCGGGGTCCATCACGGGTGCAGCGTCGGCCCAGCTCGAGCTCATCACTGGAGGGGTTCTGGCCCAATCTGGGTCCACCGTGGGTGCAGCGTCGGCCCAGTCGGAATTCTTCACTGGATTGGTTCCGGCCCAATTAACGTCCGTTTGTGTGGGATCCGGAGATGGAGCTGCAGTCCCGCCGCTGATGAACGCTGGACTGATTCCTTATCCTTGCCCCATTCCTTCTTTCCCCGCACCAGGAACCACGGGGATTAACCATAGTTGGCCCGGTTCTCCCTTGCTTCCCCTCTCCGTTGGGAGACCGCCACTGAGCTCTCTCCAGTGGTCCTGTTGGCAGGCTGATGCGGGTCGACCGCCTGGAAGCTTGTTTCTCCCGTTTGGCGTCCTGGGCCGGCCCCCTGATAAAGAGAACTGTATATTTGGCACCCTGGTCCGGCCGCCGGAGGCATGGTCATCCCCGGGCCGGGATTCAGGCAGGCCGCCAGAACTCGCCCCGCCACCCCTGTTAGCGGCTTGGATGCTGGGTGCTGGGAGGCCCCCGAACTGTATATTATGCCTATCATCCTGGTGTGTTTTTTTTCTCCCCTATTCAGTCTTGTTTATATACCGTGGGTTTTTATTTCTTTTTCTTGACCTTTTGGTTTAGGAAAGGAGAGTTGAGTTGGATCTAATTTTGATTAACACTTTTCCTCAACATTAGGACCTATTATGGTTATTGAACATCATTTATGTTACTCTTATCTTGTGGTTAGTGGAAATTTGGAGCCAGTATGGTAAAGTGTTGTTTGATTACTACATTTCTGATCAAGGAATCCTCAGAGCAGACCACCCTTTCTTTTTCTTCATCAGAAATAATGCTACCATGATTATTCTTCTTGCTGGCCATTTTTCTTGCTCCTGAGCATTCTGTAGGGTTGCAATATTGCTGTGTAAGCTCCTAGGCAACGTGTAACTGCTGATCCATGGAGCAAATTACCATTGCATCCCCGTAGTTGCAAACACGGGCTGAAATATCTAGAGTAGGTCTTTATTCTGCCAAACAGGGTCCAGTCGGTCTAATTCAATTGCCAAGAAAATGAACTCGTTCAGCTTCTGCATTCAGAAGTTTGGCCCTGTGTTTTGTTTTGTTTTTTTCTCTCCTCAGATCAGTCTTAAAATTAAAATTTTAAGTTCAGGCTTTAAAGTTTTCAGCTGCTAAATTTCTTGCAGAACCTTTACCTTTTGATTACTTATAGGTGATTGTCATTTCGGACTACTGCTCGTTGGTATAGTTAAGTACTGATTGGGATCTCTAAACTCTTTTGAACTTTTTTTGTTATTTCTTCCACGTGTGTATGGGTTCCAGGTTGAAATGAATATTTATGGAGTTATTGTGAATTGTTTCTGTTCATTGTTGTTGGCGGGCTTTTGTTTCCCTCGAGCCTGCAAATTTCTTTCCGTGAGTGCCATATTTTTCATTGTTTTTTTTTTCTTTCTTTTCCTTATAACGGTCGATACTTTTGGGTTTTGGTTTAAGACTCTGTTTATGCTTGTTGGAATTAGCATATTTTTTTTCTTTTTCCCCTCTCCTGTTGGAGGGATGAGACTACGTTATCCTGTGGGGTTTTTTTCTCTGTTTTTTTTTGCCCTGTATGTGTTCTTGTGTTGTATAGTTTTTTGTTGTTTTTTTTTCCTGTAAATGTAGTATGTCCTGGTTGTTTTCTGCTTCTGCCCTGTCTTTATTGTTATTTGTGTGGTAGGATTTCGTGCTGATTTCATTTTCTGTGAGATTGATTCTGTTCCCCCTTTGCCTGCTTCTGACATGAGTTCAGACCCTGGGAACACGCACACAGGCTCGAGTCAATTGCAACAAAGGTTTATTAAATAGCGAGTGTGTGTGGATGTGTGAGTGCGGGAGTTGATGTGCTGCTGGAGGACAGGATGCACCGAGGGCAGAGCAGCGCGCCGTACGGCCAGACAACCCTAGGGCAGAGCAGAGGAGAGATTAGTCGCCGAGCCAATCCCGGTGAATTAATACTCGGACTGTGGCTTACTTGCAGATGTTTCCGGTGGTGAGCCGCAGGTCTCCTGCCTGGAGGACAGCGCTCCAATGCGCGCTCGGCGCACCGGGTGAGAGAGAGCGAGACGCTGACGAGGAGAGGTTCCGCCGCCAAGGAATCCACCTGTGCACAGGGGAGAAGGACTGGAGAAAAGGTGAGTGATAGGATGATGGCTTACGTGGGAAGCAATGGTTGAGGGTCTTAGGAGCGTCGAGGAGAAGGCGAGTGTGGGAAGCACAATCCCAGATGAACAGACAACTCCAGGCTGAAGCGCAGGGCAGAGCGGGCTAAATAGCCCGGGCTTGATGAGACGCAGGTGTGTTCACAGCTGGAGCTGGAGATGGGCGAGAGTGAGCTGTGACAGTACTCCCCCCACCGAGAAGCGCCTCCCGGCACTGGCTTACCTGGATGCGCCAGATGGAACTCCGAGATGAGGCGTTTGTCCAGCACAAACGATGGACGCACCCAGGACCTCCATTTGGGGCCATACCCCTCCCAATCCACCAGGTATTGCAGCCCGCGACCTCGGCAGCGGGAGTCCAAGATGGAAGAGACCCTCCACGCCGGGTCGCCGTCGATGATCACAGGAGGGGGAGGAACCCTAGGAGGAGGACAGAGAGGGTGAGACACCACAGGCTTAACACGGGAAACATGGAACGTCAGACAGACGCGGAGGGGGGGGGGGGGGAGAGCCAGACGCACAGCCACCGGGTTGATGATTTTTGTGACTGGGTAGGAGCCAATGAAGCGTCGAGCCAGCTTCTTCTTCTCGGCCTTCAGGTTGATATCCCGCGTAGACAGCCAGACTTGCTGACCCACCTGATAGCACAGAGCGGCCCTCCTGTGGCGATTAGCCACCCTGGTGTTGCGCTCAGCCATGCGTAAAAGCACACGGCGCACCGTTGTCCATATGCGCCGACAACGCCTGAGATGGGCCTGGATGGAAGGCACCGCCACCTCCCCCTCCTCTTCAGGGAACAACGGGGGGTCATACCCAAGTGAAGCTCGGAAGGGGGACATCCCAATCACCGATGACAAAGTGGCGTTGTACGCATATTCAACCCAGGGCAGATGTGCGCTCCAGGAGGAAGGATTGGAGGAGGTGACGCAGCGCAGAGCGGCCTCCAATTCCTGGTTTGTCCGCTCGCACTGCCCGTTGGACTGGGGGTGGTGGCCGGAGGACAAACTCACCGTGGTCCCCAGGGCTTTGCAGAAACACGACCAGACTCTGGACACAAACTGGGGACCCCGGTCAGAGACGATGTCCGCTGGGATCCCATGTGGCCTCACGACGTGTTGGACCAATAGGTCCGCCGTCTCCCGAGCAGTAGGAAGACCATGGAGCGGCACGAAGTGGGCGGTCTTGGAAAATCTGTCCACGATCGTCAGGATGGTGGTGAAGGAGTTGGAAGACGGGAGACCAGTAACGAAGTCCAAGGCCACATGGGACCAGGGTCTGCTGGGGGTCGGCAGAGGGTGGAGAAGACCAGCTGGGGGAGAGGAAGACGTCTTCCCAGTCGCGCACTGGGGGCAAGCGCGGACATAATTGGCGACGTCGCCCCGGAGGCCTGGCCACCAAAAGGACCTCTGAAGGAGCTCAATCAGGCAGGAGATCCCAGGGTGACAGGCGAGCTTGGTGGTGTGAGCCCAGTGGATGACGTCACTCCGAACCGAGGAAGGAACGAACAGCTTACCCGCTGGTCCGCCACCCGGGTCGGGTTCGGTTGCCTGTGCCCTCCGGACCTTGTCCCTGATGGACCAGGAGACGGCGCCCACGACACACGAGGCTGGAAGGATGGTATGATCTCGGTCCTCGGGGGCTTCAGGGGCAAATTGCCTGGACAGAGCGTCCGCCTTATCGTTCTTCGAGCCTGGGCGATAGGTGATAGTGAACCTGAAGCGGCCAAAGAAGAGAGACCAGCGTGCCTGGCGGGCATTCAGACACTTGGCTGCTCTCAGGTACTCCAGGTTCTTGTGATTGGTCCAGACCACGAAGGGCTGAGCCGCCCCCTCGAGCCAGTGACGCCACTCCTGGAGAGCGAGCTTGACCGCCAGGAGCTCTCTGTCGCCCACGTTGTAGTTCCTCTCCGCAGCCGATAGGTGCCGGGAGAAGAAGGCGCAGGGGCGGAACGCCCCGTCCACTGGTGAGCACTGAGATAACACCGCCCCCACCCCCGTATCAGAGGCGTCCACTTCCACAAGGCACTGCAGGGCAGGGTCCACCTGGGCCAGGACCCGGGAGGAGGAGAACTCCGTCTTCAGCGCCGCGAAAGCGGCCTCGGCATCCTCAGTCCAAAGAAAAGGCACCTTGGGGGAGATGAGGCGGGTCAGGGGAGAAGCGATGGCGCCGAAGTTCGGGACGAAGCGCCGGTAAAAATTGGCGAAGCTGAGGAACTGCTGGACCTGCTTCCTGGATGAGTGGATGGGCCACTCGACAACCGCCTTGACCTTAGCAGGGTCGGGGATGATCTGATTATGGGAGATGATAAACCCCAGGAAGGAGGTCTTGTCAGCGTAGAATTCACACTTCTCCGCTTTAACATAAAGTCTGTTCTCCAAAAGGCGCTGGAGGACCTGCCTCACATGAACCTGGTGCTCCTCCCGTGACCGGGAGAAGATCAAGATATCGTCTAGGTAAACAAAGACAAACACCCCCAGGAAATCATGGAGAACATCATTAATTAGGCGCTGGAAGGCGGCTGGCGCGTTCGTGAGCCCAAATGGCATGACAAGATACTCGAAATGTCCACTGGGCGTGCGGAACCCTGTCTTCCATTCGTCGCCCTCCCGGATCCGGACGAGGTGATATGTTCTGCAGAGATCCAGCTTTGTAAACCAGGTGGCCCCCTGCAGAGAATCAAAAGCTGAATCCATCAACGGCAGCGTATACCTGTCCTTAACTGTAATGTCGTTCAGCGCCCAGTAGTCGATGCATGGCCGGAGCGACCCATCCTTCTTGGCCACGAAGAAGAAGCCAGCACCGACAGGAGACGAAGAAGGCCGAATGATGCCGGAGTTCAGCGATTCCTTGATATAGGAGTCCATGGCTTCGCGCTCAGGCGCTGACAGGTTGTACAGGCGACTGGAAGGCAAGGGCGCCCCCGGGCGGAGGTTGATGGCACAGTCGTAGGGGTGGTGGGGGGGAAGAGATAGCGCTTTAGACTTGCTGAAAACTATGCAAAGGTCATGAAACTCCGGAGGGACTAAGGAGAGGTCCAGAGGAGGCACGTTGGAGGAAGGAGGAGGGAGTGACGGGGCACAAGCGGCGGACTGGAGGCAGGCGCCCAGACAGAAGGTGATCCAAGAGAGGACGCTCCTCGACTGCCAATCAAAGGTTGGGCCGTGCAGGCGCAGCCAGGGGTAGCCCAGAATGACAGAGGCGGCAGAGATGGGCAGCACATAGAAGCTGAGGTCCTCTCGATGGTTTCCGGAAATAATGACCGGGACTGGGGCTGTCCGGTGAGTAACCCGCTCCAGGGGGGTGGCAGCAAGAGAGACCAGATTCAAGGGAGCCGGCAGAGGAAGGCAGGGAATGCCCAAACGGGTTGCCAGGCCCTTGGAGATGAAACTCTGCTCTGCCCCCGAGTCCACCAGTGCATGAGTGAGATGTTCAGTGTGGTTGTGACAGAATTGAATTGGCAGTATGCACTTGTATAGGGGGTTAGGCTGGGATGCATACGCGAGGCCCCCTATGGTGACTCGTGGACTCCCCCTTTTGGCCGAACCGGGCAAGATTCCAAGGCGTGCTGGTCATCTCCGCAATACATGCAGAGCCCCAGCTCCCTCCGGCGCTGCTTCTCTGCTTGTGGGAACTTCGCCCGGCCAATCAGCATCGCCTCCGGGTTGTCGGCGGACTCAGGCGCGGGCAACGCCAGGGGGCGAGATTGAGAGGAGCGGGGAGGAGTACCGCTCGAGCGGCTGGAGGACTTCCGCTCGGCGGCCCGTTCTCTCAACCTGTTGTCAAGGCTGATGGTGAGGGAGATCAGCTCGGAGATCCGCTCCGGCAGATCCTTGCAGGCCAATTCGTCCCGAAGGCTGGCATTCAGGCTACGGACGAAAATGCTGCAGAGGGCAGCATTTCCCCATCCAACTTCCGCCGCCACAACCCGGAAGTCGACAGCGTAGTCGGCGGCTGACCGGCTACCCTGGCGAAGATTTAGCAACCGGGTTGTTAGCACGTTATCACGGTCCAAATGGTCAAACAATTCGTTAAAGTCTCGGACGAACTGGGCATAAGTTAGGTTAGCGTAGCTGGGTCGCGCCATGACGGCGTAGGCCCAAGCTGACGCTCGCCCTTCTAGGAGGTTGGTGATGTAACCAATTCGGCTGTGATCCGTCGGGAAGTCCCCGGGGACACGTTGGAACACCGACTCACATTGGAGAATGAACCCACGCGCCTCACCGAGCTTGACGCCGAAGCGTGTGGGCGTGGGGATGGGAGTGAGCTGGGCCGGTGCCCCCAGGTTAGCCTGGTCAGCCGGAGGAGCAGCGGGAGCTAGGCCGCCCTGAGGACCCGGAGGGAATGCATGCGGGGGATCCAGACGATCCATCCGGCGGGTGAGAACGGTGAGCTGATTCAATATCACCTGTTGCTGATGTATTATCTGATCGACTCGAGCCTCTAGGTTGGTTAGCCGGTGTGCGAGCCCGCTGTCCGCTGGGTCATGCTGCTGGAGTCGTACTGACATGAGTTCAGACCCAGGGAACACGCACACAGGCTCGAGTCAATTGCAACAAAGGTTTATTAAATAGTGAGTGTGTGTGGATGTGTGAGTGCGGGAGTTGATGTGCTGCTGGAGAACAGGATGCACCGAGGGCAGAGCAGCGTGCCGTACGGACAGACAACCCTAGGGCAGAGCAGAGGAGAGATTAGTCGCCGAGCCAAGCCCGGTGAATTAATACTCGGACTGTGGCTTACTTGCAGATGTTTCCGGTGGTGAGCCACAGGTCTCCTGCCTGGAGGACAGCGCTCCAATGCGCGCTTGGCGCACCGGGTGAGAGAGAGAGAGACACTGACGAGGAGAGGTTCCGCCGCCAAGGAATCCACCTGTGCACAGGGGAGAAGGACTGGAGAAAAGGTGAGTGATAGGATGATGGCTTACGTGGGAAGCGATGGGCGAGCGTGGGCTTGATGAGACGCAGGTGTGTTCACAGCTGGAGCTGGAGATGGGCGAGAGTGAGCTGTGACAGCTTCCCCATCCGCCCGCCCTGGGGTGGGGTAGGGGGGTGTGGATGTTAATGGGCGTCCGGGAGTCCGCCCTTGAGGGGGAGTTCCTGTCATAACCCGAGCGCTATTTTGTCCGCACTTGGGTCACACACCATTCCTATCAGGCTTTGACAGTGGCGTTGTCATTGTGGCTCCCTGGGCTCTGATTGGACAAACGCTCAGGGGAGTTTCCTGCTGTCAAGGTCTGAACAGCTGTGCTGCATTTGCGGTCGTTAGCGGCTGGCTTCAAAAGCCGGCACCAGCGGCTGCATCTCGTGGCAGTCTCGTCAAGTGCTCGTCTACGACAGTCAACGTTTCCTTCCCATTTGTAAGTGTGTTTATCTCTTGTGATTATCGTCTGTATTGGGTTACCCTTTTCCTTATCTGACGCTGAGTGAGCGTTCCCTGCCTCAGCTGTCAATTGTCGTCCTGTACGTTATTTGGTAGTCTTGCTGTTTAACCCATGTGGCTGGTTATTTTGTCCTTCCCTTTCCTTAATTATTAATAAACTCCTGTGCACTTCACTGGACTGCGGCGTCTTATGCTGGCTCGTGAGGGCCAGACCTGACAGTTTTATCTTAGAACTCTGCCATGCAGGTCATTTTTGCCCAGTCTCTTTCTTATGGTGGACTCATGAAGACTGACCTTAACTGAAGCAAGTGAGGCCTGCAGTTCTTTGGATGTTGTTGTGGGGTTTATTGTGACCTCTTGGATGAGTTGTCGCTGCGCTCTTGAGGTAATTTTGGTTGGCCAGCCACTCCTGGGAAGGTTCACCACTGTTCCATGTTTTCCCCATTTGTGGATAATGGCTCTTACTGTGGTTTGCTGGAGTCCCAAAGCTTTAGAAATGGCTTTATAACCTTTTCCAGACTGATAGATGTCAATTACTTTGTTTCTCATTTGTTCCTGAATTTCTTTTGTTCACAGCGTGATGTCTAGCTTTTGAGGATCTTTTGGTCTACTTCCCTTTGTCAGGCAGATCCTATTTAAGTGATTTCTTGATTGAGAATAGGTGTGGCAGTAATCAGGCCTGGGTGTGGCTAAAGTGATAAACCACAGTTAATTTATGTTTTAATGGTGGTGGTGGTGGGGGGTCACTTTTTCACACAGAGCCATGTAGGTTTGAAATTTTTTTACCCTTAATAATAAACACCTTCATTTAAAAACTGCATTTTGTGTTTACTTGTGTTATCTTTGTCTAATATTTAAATTTGTTTGATGATCTGAAACATTTAAATGTGACAAACATACAAAAAAAATGAGAAATCAGGAATGGGGCAAACACTTTTTCACACCACTGTATTTTTAAAGATTAGACTATTTAGTATATAAGCTAGAATTTTTTTTTCAGTTGTAGGATTATATTTAGCATTTTTAAGCTAACTTGCTGCAACATAAATGAGCATAATATAACAAAGAACAGGATTACTGTCATTTTACAATCACAATAAATATTGTCCAGTGTTTACAACACATACCTCTTAAGGTTTTTTGGGTCACGTCACATGTGCGGTGGCTAATTAGCTCTCGCGGTGGAGCTGGTGCTCGGTTGAGCCCTCTCTGTAGCTTTTGCCGTGGGGGAACGTCGTCCATCTGTTCCCCTGTCTGCATGGGCGCCGGCGTCTGCCTGGGTCGCCTCTGATGAGTCAATAGCGGGAGAACGCCTCTGTTCCATCCTCGCGTCAGGGTCACCAGTGTAGAAGAGCTTGGAATGACGAGGCGATGTGACTTATAAACCAAAGTTTATTATCAGCTTCGCTCCTCTAACAAGTCTCATCTCAGTGCAGAAGCAGAATAAGAGGTCGAACACATTCAGACCTACATACTTATACCTACACATAACAAAAGACATTGCACATCAAAGCTGACATCCCGCATTAGCTTAATCCCCCCTCTTTTGTCTTCCTACTCCTCCACCTGACCCTGGGTGGTCAGGGCGATCGATCTCCTCCATTGTCCTCTGTCTCTTCCACCTGGCCCTGGGAAGTCAGGGCGATCGATCTGGTCTCCACCGCAGCGCCTCGGATGCTCTTTGATCTTCGCTGGCGGTTGAGACCTCTTGTCCTGTTCTGAGGCGTGAGGTCGTTGTACATATGTAATCACCAAACATTCTAACATGCTTATACATATGCAGGTTATGGGATATATGATTAATATAAACCACAGCCCCCCCCCAAACGACTAAGAAAAGGACAATTAAAGAAAGTCCACAGTTTAAGATAATTACTATGACATACTAACTGTTAAACTTCTTGACAAGGAAGAAACTTTCCAGCAGCTATGCTCCTGTAGAGAGTTCAGTGGTAATCATAACAGCGTAGTAATATCACAAGTCAGTCTTAAAACTGTCACAGCACAATCTGATAAAATAGTCAACAACTTTTGGTTAGTTTGCATCAGTCCCTGTGCCGTCTGGGTTTTAATCTTCTCCCGAATCTGCTGTGGGTCCGCCTGGGCGTCCTGGTGGGACCTTCCTGTAAGGAATCTGCAGCTTGGGGAGGAGAGTGGTTATTTGTTCCCTGCAGGGGGGCTGAGTCTTTTTTCTTGGGGGGTCTACCCCGCCGAGGTGCTCTCGCCAACCGTGCAGGTTCGTCTCTCAACAAGAAGGCAGGTTTAAGTCTGTCAATGCTGACTGTTTCTTTTCTGTCCCCTAAATCAAGCACAAAATGCTTATCACCAGGTTCCAGCACTCTGAATGGTCCATCGTATGGTGGACGGAGGGTTGGTTTTAAAGCTTCATGCCTAACAAAAACGAATTCGGCGTTTTTTAAAGCTTGTGGGACAAAAACCCGTGGAAAAGAGTGATGTGCCGGTCCGGGGAGAGTGTCCGGTCCGTTGTTGCCTAAAAACCTCAGGGCTGGAAGATGCCCAGGCTCTGAGTTCTCTGGTAAAAATTCACCTGGGAGTCTGAGAGGTTGTGCAAAAACTAATTCTGCTGGGGAGGCGTCTAGATCCTCTTTCAGCGCGGCACGCAACCCCAATAAAACCCAGGGAAGTTTATTTACCCAATTTGTATCCGTTAGTGAGGCTCTGAGGGCGGCCTTTAAAGATCTGTGAAAGCGCTCGCATTACCCATTAGCCTGAGGGTGATAAGCGGTGGTGCGGTGAATTGTCGCCCCTAAGCTGCTGGCCATGGCTGACCAAAGCTCTGAGACAAATTGAGGCCCCCTATCGGACGTGATGTCCAATGGGACGCCGAAACGTGCCACCCAGTTTGTCAAAAAAAACGCAAGCGACTTCCTCCACTGTGGTTGACGCCAGAGGGACCGCCTCAGGCCAGCGCGTAGTACGGTCTATCATTGTTAACAGATGTGTGAAACCTTGAGAGGAAGGTAGTGGTCCCACGAGGTCAACATGAACGTGGTCAAACCTTCTAGCTGGGATTCGAAAAGGCTCTAGAGGGGCTTTTGTGTGTTTGTGTATTTTGGCGCGCTGACAAGACATGCAAGTTTTTGCCCATTCCCTTACGTTTTTGTGCAGGCCGGGCCACACAAACTTTTCGGCGACCATTTTAACTGAGGCGCGCACACCCAGGTGCGCGAGGGAGTGAACTGAGTCGAAAATACGGCGGCGCCATGCAGCTGGGACTACCGGGCGAGGTCGGCCGGTTGAGATGTCGCATATTAGGGGGGGTACACCGTCGTGTAAACCCCTTTCCTCCAGCCTTAACCCTGTTGGACCAGACAGGAGTGCGCGCACATCTGCGTCACTGCTTTGTTCCTCCGCCATGGCTGCATAATCTATCCCTACGTGAATTGAGGCCGCGTACGCGTCCGCGTTGGCGAAGAGTTCTGCGGCTGAGGTAGTATAATCTGTCTCCTCGTGCTCTGGCGATGTCACAGCACGAGAGAGGCAGTCTGCTACCACGTTAAGTTTGCCTGCCACTTGTCGAATGTCTGTGATGAACTCTGAAATTGCAGCTAGCTGTCTTTGTTGCCTGCCTGACCATGGTTCCGAAATTTTAGCCATCGCAAAGGTGAGCGGTTTGTGGTCTACAAAAGCCGTGAAACGCTGCCCTTCTAACCAGAACTGGAAGTGGCGGATGGATAAATGAAGCGCTAGCAGCTCCCTGTCAAAAGTGCTGTATTTTCGCTCAGTTTGGTTTAACGATTTGCTGAAAAATGCCAAAGGTTGCCAGGTTCCGCCAACGTGTTGTTCCACAACTGCCCCTATGGCCAGGTCTGAAGCATCCGTGGTTAGCGCAATGCGGGCCGAGGGATCAGGGTGAACCAACAATGTGGCGTTAGCTAGAGCACTTTTTACTTCCGCGAAGGCGCGTTCGCACTCCGGGGTCCATTCGACCGCGTTGGAAGGCTTTTGTTTTCTGAGCGCGTCATATAGGGGCTGCATGAGTTGAGCTGCACGGGGGAGGAAACGGTTGTAAAAATTAACCATTCCCAAAAATTCTTGCAGCAATTTGACCGTTTGTGGCCGTGGAAAATTTTTTACTGCGCGAACTTTGTCTGGCAGTGGGACTGCCCCCTTTGGTGAAACTCTGTGTCCCAAAAAATCAATTTGTGACACACCGAATTTGCATTTGGCTGGATAGATTATTAACCCGTGCCCTTCTAGTCTCTGAAAAACCATAGTGAGATGTTGTTCGTGTTCTTCCTCCGACGAGCTGGCTACCAGAATATCGTCGAGGTAGACGAACACGAAAGGGAGATTGCGTAATACTGCGTCCATCATCCGCTGAAAGGTTTGAGCAGCGCGTTTGAGGCCAAAAGGCATCCGCAAAAATTCAAAAAGACCGAAGGGGGTTATTATAGCTGTTTTAGGAATGTCTTCCGCTCGAACAGGGACTTGGTGATAGCCGCGGACCAGGTCTATTTTAGAAAAAATGCACGCATCCGCCAGATGTAGTGAAAAATCTTGGATGTGAGGAATTGGGTAGCGGTCATGCGCTGTCGCATTGTTTAATCTGCGGTAATCGCCGCACGGTCTCCAAGAACCGTCGGTTTTCGGGACCATGTGTAGTGGCGATGCCCAGGGGCTTTTTGAGTGTCTGATAATGCCTAGTTTTTCAAGGGTGGTAAACTCGTCCCGAGCTATGGCGAGCTTGGTCGCGTCTAAACGCCGAGCTTTGGCGAAGACGGGTGGGCCCGTTGTGGGAATAAAGTGTTCAACCCCGTGCTTAGCCACTGTAGCTGAGAATTTGGGAACTGTGAGTGCTGGAAATTGGGTGAGGAGTTGATCAAACTTACCTCCTGCTGTAGTGACGTTGGCCTGCACGGGTGGTGGAGAAACTCGAGCTGAGCAGGGAATAGAAGAAAATGACAGTGCATTAACCAAGCGTCTATTTGCTAGATCGACTAACAGCCCATGTGCACACAAAAAATCAGCACCCAACATGTTAAAACTCACCGCCGCTACAATAAATGTCCATCTGTAGTTGCGGCCATGAATGCAGAGGGGCAGGCTCCTTTCACCTAAGTGTCGATGATGGAGCCGTTGGCTGCCATCGCTCCATTGCCCCGGGGGCCCATGACCCGGTCTGCGTGGGAGGGCATGATAAAACTCAGTTGAGCTCCGGTGTCAATTAGGAACTGTTTGCCGGTGTGTCCGTCAGTTACATAGAGAAGCTTGTTTTTTTCGCCGAGAACCGCAGCCGTTAACGGTTCTCGGCTTTGGCGTTTCCCGAAATCTTGAACTTGCAGGGGGGAACGCATTTGTAAGCCTTCTCGGCGAAACGGTGGTGGTAATAACAGATGTCGCTCTGTCTGTTGCGTCTTGGTCGTGTTGCCGCCATGGTGGGCGGGCTCTGCTCAGTGGTTTGCGGCTCCTCGTTGCTCTGGGCATCAGCGCTGAGATCTGCGGATGCTGCTGTGGCCGTCTGTTCACTGCAGGCGTTGACGAGTCGCTGCACTTTGCGAGCCAGCGCGCAGAAGTCTTGCTGGGTGCTGCACCGCATGTTGACAAGCGTCCCTTTCATGTGTGGCGGCAGAGTACTGAGGAAGATATATTAGAAGAGGAAGTTGTCATTGTCCTCTTCCTTGAGCTGCAGCATGTCCTCCATGAGGGCCTTGGGTCTGCATCCTCTGTGGCCGTAGATCGCCAGGATCCTCTCTGCTCTCTCCTCGGCTGAGGGGACGAAATTCTCCACGATGGTTGCCTTCAGTTCTCTATATTTGTCCTGGGCAGGCGGCCGCTGGATTATGCTCCGTGCACATCTCGAAGTGGCAGCGTCGAGTTTGGCGACGATGTGATAAAATTTTGTGTCGTCAGCCGTTATGCCCGCCAGTGCAAACTGAGCCTCAGCTTGCTGAAACCACGAGCTCGGGTCTTCCTGCCAGAAGTCCGGCAGCTTGACGGTGACGCCGCTTGCGTGGGCCGTCCCTGATGTGTCCGCAGGGTGAGAGCGCCTTCCTTCGGCTCTCGTGGCGGAGCTGATGCTCGGTTGAGCCCTCTCTGTAGCTTCTGCCGTAGGGGAACGTCGTCCATCTGTTCCCCTGTCTGCATGGGTGCCTGCGTCTGCCTGGGTCGCCTCTGATGAGTCAATAGCGGGAGAACGCCTCTGTTCCATCCTCGCGTCAGGGTCACCAGTGTAGAAGAGCTTGGAATGACGAGGCGATGTGACTTATAAACCAAAGTTTATTATCAGCTTCGCTCCTCTAACAAGTCTCATCTCAGTGCAGAAGCAGAATAAGAGGTCGAACACATTCAGACCTACATACTTATACCTACACATAACAAAAGACATTGCACATCAAAGCTGACATCCCGCATTAGCTTAATCCCCCCTCCTTTGTCTTCCTACTCCTCCACCTGACCCTGGGTGGTCAGGGCGATCGATCTCCTCCATTGTCCTCTGTCTCTTCCACCTGGCCCTGGGAAGTCAGGGCGATCGATCTGGTCTCCACCGCAGCGCCTCGGATGCTCTTTGATCTTCGCTGGCGGTTGAGACCTCTTGTCCTGTTCTGAGGCGTGAGGTCGTTGTACATATGTAATCACCAAACATTCTAACATGCTTATACATATGCAGGTTATGGGATATATGATTAATATAAACCACAGAAAATATGTTTATAAAGGCAAATGTAAAAATGCATCTGTTAAAGGTGTAAATTTATGGCAATTGAAGTATTTCTCTAGTTTTTGTTAAACCCTAGAGATTGTTCTGTAGCCATTTAGAATGTGCATTTGTGAGGTATTTGTTTTTGCTTTCAAAACTGTAAGCAATGGAGGAGATAAATACATTCATTCACTCATGTTGAAATAATCATTTGTACAACAGTTTAAAGAAACCTCCATAAAGTTTCCACATAAGTGTGACAAAGCATAATGATGTAAAACATTACCAACGAGCAGCCCCCCCATCCCCCCGTGCTGCTCCACTGACTTGTCTGAAGCCCTCAGGCATGTTTGACTATCGCTGCTTAATCATTAATTTGTAAACTGGGGTACAACACGTCAACCGAAGAGAGTAAATCCAATGAGCACAGCCGTTTCTGACTATAAAGCAGAGTACAGAAATGAAACAGGCCCCCTTAAGTCACCCTTGACATATTAAGTGGAAGAATTCATCTATTCTAAACAATGATCCAAGTTCATATTACACGTTTTAATTGTGATAGGTGTTTTTTCTTACATTTTAAAGTATTTGAACTCTTTCCCACTGTGAAAGTAGGGACCCATCAAACAAAATTACATAGGGCCCCCAAAAAGTTAGAAACAGGTCTGTCAATGACAGCAAAACTAATCAATATCAATGTAAGAGAGTAGGCACCAAAAGCCAATGAGAGTGTTGTGCTTAACAGAAGATAACCTGAGTCCATTTGAAATTAAAATTACATGAAACTGAAAAGCAAACAGTGTCCACATAAACTAAAAAGTCCCTGAGGCTATAATGAAACACATCTCTCCGAATGCCTAAACCTGTAAGACTGCAGGGGGAAAAGAAGAAAGGACATTCTGTGAGTGTTTATGGTCATGCTCTGCTGGCTCAGGCCACATCACATGACCGATACTGGGGAATGTGAAGGCCAGAGAGATTGCTTGGCACCTGAAGTCAGAAAGGAACACCCCCCCCCCCCCTTCCCCACCAAACTGAAAAATAACACAGGCTGGCTGTGTCCACTCAGTGGGAACTGAAACTCAGGATCTCACCTGCAGCAGCAAGAAACCTGAATCCAAATCCAAAGCACAGAAAACCCACAAAGAATTGATTTCATGGGCGCTTCTGCACCAAATTATGTTTTATGGAACTCTATTAGATATACTTCCTCTATCCACCTTTTTCCTAGGCCCCATGATGCTTTGCATGAATTATGGTAGCAACTTCCGGTACTAGTTTAGAACATATTGTTGTCACTGAAACGGGACACTTTTCCTTGTTAAAAAACAATGACTTTGGCATCAAAAATGCAGGAACACAGCCTTTTGCACCTCAAAAACTGTAATATAATCATACCACATCCCACGACTATGGAGGGATGAGAAGATGACCTTAAAAAGTGGCCAGTAGCTCCGTGGACAGTAGCTCCGTTAGTTAGCTCCTCTGCTAATATGCTAACGCTGTAAACAAATAAGAGCTCTGAGATATATCAATGCTTCCACAGCAATAAAGTCGGCTGCATTTTGTTAAAACATGTTGGACATAATCAAATTTACCTCAGAGCAGACGTAGAGTCTAGTCAGAGCCACAAAGAACCACAACACGGTGCTTGGGCGTTTTAAATTAGGGGTAAAACGTCAGATCTGTGACATTCATGCAAGTGAAAACATACCTGGTGCTGCTGAGTCTGTACCACCGATCACACCAACAACCCTTTAGTTTTCAGTGCATGATCTACTCATTGCTGTTGAAGCCACAGATTTAGCTGGGCTTATCTGTGAGGAGCCTCACACCACGAACGCAAAAACATTCAAAAATACAAAAACTACGAGTGCTGAAATTAGCTGCCACTTGAGTGCAAAACACGTACAGTATGTGGATGAATGAATCTGAAAAACTTTTAAAAACTGTATTTTAAATGCTCCTGCTACTCCAGTCTTGCTGACTGATTTAACACTAGGACAGCCAAAACCGGAAGCGCCGCCCATAATCGTTCCTACAGTGGCACCCCCAGGAATAAGGTGGATAAAAAAAAAACAATTTAATTTGAAAATGTTCAATAAACCTCTATAAAATTCCATCTGCAATAAATATTTATATTAATTTTCTTTAAGCTGAAAGAATGAGGGCGTAATAAATAAATAACACACTGAGATGACTTGTGATTAGGAGCTATACAAACAAAGTTGAATTGACTTAAATAAATAACCCATATAATCGCAGGCAATAAAAAAAAAATCTGACTTACCAACAGCTGGTTTGAATATTTGATAAGGAGTCTTCAGTCGGTGGCGGAGTGGTTAGCACTGTGGCAACACAGCAACTCACCCTTGGGGGATCCTGAGTTCGATCCCAGCCCCCAACCAACAGTGATCTGTGTGGAGTTTGCATGTTCTCCCTGTGTCTGTGTGGGTTTACTCCGGGATTTCTCCGGTTTCCTCCCACATGCCAAAAACATGCAGGTTAGGTTAATTGGCATCAACTGGGGATTCTAAATTGTCTTTAAGTATGACTGTGAGAGAGAATGGTTGTCTGTCTCTCTGTGTTGGCCCTGCGATGGACTGGTGATCTGTCCAGGGTGTACCCTGCCTCTCACCCAAAGATGCTGGGATAGGCTTCAGCCCCCCCCACCCCCCACCCCGACGACCCAAAAGAATTAAGAGGAAAAAGATGAATGGATGTCTTCAGTCACAACTTTTACAAAAGCATTACAAGTAAGAAAAAATAGTGATATGATGAGACATCGGGCTGCAACCATATCTCATCATTTGTGCAGCACAAAACTGGATTTGAAACATCGGCAGCTCTGTGGTGATTTGTTCATCATTCAACAAAGGTACACACGTGGACAAAATTGTTGGTACCCCTCTGTTAATGAAAGAAAAACCCACAATGGTCACAGAAATAACTTGAATCTGACAAAAGTGGTAATAAATAAAAAAAATCTATGAAAATTAACCAATGAAAATCAGACAGTGCTTTTGAATTGTGGTTCAACAGAATTATTTTAAAAAACAAACTCATGAAACAAGCCTGGACAAAAATGATGGTACCCTTAACTTAATATTTTCTTGCACAACCTTTTGAGGCAATCACTGCAATCAAATGATTTCTGTAACTGTCAACGAGACTTCTGCACCTCTCAGCAGGTATTTTGGCCCACTCCTCATCAGCAAACTGCTCCAGTTGTCTCAGGTTTGAAGGGTGCCTTCTCCAGACGGCATGTTTCAGCTCCTTCCACAGATGTTCAATAGGATTTAGATCAGGGCTCATAGAAGGCCACTTTAGAATAGTCCAATGTTTTGGTCTTAGCCATTCTTGGGTGTTTTTAGTTGTGTGTTTTGGGTCATTATCCTGTTACAAGACCCATGATCTGCGACTGAGACCAAGCTGTCTGACACTGGGCAGCACATTTCTCTCTAGAATACCTTGATAGTCTTGAGATTTCATTGTATCCTGCACAGATTCAAGACACCTTGTGCCAGATGCAGCAAAGCAGCCCCAGAACATAACAGAACCTCCTCCATGTTTCACAGTAGGGACAGTGTTCTTGTCTTGGTATGCTTCATTTTTGCGTCTGTGAAGATAGGGCTGATGTGCCTTGCCAAAAAGTTCCAGTTTTGTCTTGTCTGTCCATAGGACATTCTCACAGAAACTTTGTGGCTTGTCAACATGCAGTTTGGCAAATTCCAATCTGGCTTTTTTATGATTTGTTTTCAACAGTGGTGTCCTCCTTGGTCGTCTCCATGAAGTCCACTTTGGCTCAAACAACGACGGATGGTGCGATCTGACACTGATGTACCTTAAGATAAGATAAGATAAGATAAGCCTTTATTAGTCCCACAACGGGGAAATTCCAGGATTGCAACAGCACAGGGATAGCAACACTCAGAGCAACAATCAGAAGGCAAGAAAAAAAGCAAGCAAGCAAGAGCAGCTAATATACATATGTACATATTACTATAAAATATATATATACACACACACAGACACACAGTGCAGAGCATTGTAGCTGGATGAAATAAATATATGAATATATAAACACACAGTGTGGAGCATTGTAGCTAGATGGAATAAATATGTAGATATATAAACACCCACAGTACGGAGCATTGCAGCTAGGTGGAATAAATATGTAAATATATAAACCCACACAGTGCGGAGCAATGTAGCTAGATGGAATAATATGTAGATATATAAACACACAGTGCGGAGCATTGTAGCTAGATGGAATAAATATATAGATATATAAATATAAACACACCCAGTGCGGAACACTGTAACTAGATGGAATAAATATGTAAATATATAAACACACACAGTGCAGAGCATTGTTGCTAGATGGGATGAAACAGCATAACCGTCTACTTAGTTATCCTACATGGTATGATTATGTGCCCATACATATTCTCACCCTCCATAGCGACCGGTATTTTCCTAGTTGTATGCCGGAGGGGACCATTGTGTAAGTCTATTGCATCTTTTGCATTCAAAAAACTATTAGTTTGTTACGTCTTTTTGCTATCTCCGCGAGCAGCCCTGCTTAGGTTGTACAGTCTGACAGCCGTTGGTAGGAAGGACCTGCGAAACCTCTCGGTTGTGCACCTGGGATGATGTAGTCTGCTGCTAAATGAGCTCCTCAGTGCATTCAGTATGTCCTGCATAGGGTGGAACTCAGACTCCAGCAGAGATGACAGTTTAGCCACCGTCCTTCTCTCTCCTATCTCCTCCACTGGATCAAGGCGCTGCCCCAGGACAGAGCTAGCTTTCTTGATCAGTTTGTTTAGTCTCTTCCTATCGGCTGCAGTAATGCCACTGCCCCAGCAGACCACTCCAAAAGTGATGGCTGATGCCACCACCGTGTCATAGAATGTCTTCAGCAGCGCCCCTTGTACACCAAAAGACCTGAGTCTCCTCAGTAGGAACAGCCTGCGCTGTCCCTTCTTGTAGAGTGCGTCAGTATTGTGTGACCAGTCTAGTTTATTGTTCAGATGAACACCCAGGTACCTGTAGGATGTCACCATCTCAATGTCTGTTCCCTGTATATTTACTGGTGCTGTGAGGGGTTGTCCATGCCTGCGGCAGTCCACCACCAGCTCCTTAGTTTTCCTTGCGTTGATCTGGAGGCAGTTCCGATGGCACCAGTCCACGAAGTCCTGGATAAGCCAGCACCAGTCCACGAAGTCCTGGATAAGCCAGCACCGTTCCCTGGGGGGCCCCCGTGCTACCGATGATCGTGTCGGACACACAGTCCCGGGTTCTCACAAACTGAGGCCAGTTCGTGAGGTAATCCAGGATCCATGATGACAGGTGCTGGTCCACCCCTGCGCGCAGCAGCTTGTCCTTCAGGATCATCGGTTGGATGGTGTTGAAAGCACTGGAGAAGTCAAAGAACATGATCCTCACCATATTCCCGGGCTTCTCCAGGTGGGACAGACAACGGTGAAGGAGGAAGATCACCACATCCTCCACCCCAATGCCATGCTGGTAGGTGAACTGGAGTGGATCCATCGCTGGTTCCACCAGGGGGCGGAGGTGAGTAAGGAGCAGTCTCTCCAGGGTCTTCATCAAGTGGGACATCAAGGCCACCGGTCTGTAGCTGTTCAGGTCTTTGGGGTGGGAAGTTTTTGGTACAGGTACCACACAAGATGTTTTCCACAGCTGTGGTACCCTCCCCAGCTTCAGGCTCAGGTTGAAGATGTACGTCACAATCCCACACAGCTGGTCTGCACAGGACTTGAGGAGCTTTGCGCTGATGCTGTCCGGTCCCGACGCCTTCCTCGCCTTGATCTTCCTCAGCTCCGTCCTCACCTGGGTCCTGGTCAGGGTCAGGATGGGGGGCTGTGTGTTGGGAGTGGGGGGGTGTTGGTGGAGTGGGGAGTGGGCAGCAGGACTTGATTTCTTTAGAGGCAGCAGTGGTTGTTATGCAGTCAGGGGGGAGGGCGGTTGGTCAAACCTATTGAAAAACAGATTCAGGTTGTTCGCCCACTCCCTGCCCCCCGTGGCCTGGGGGGAGGTATTCTGGAGCCCAGAGATGGTTTTGAGGTTTCTCCAGACCCCGCTGATGTCGCTCTGTTACAGCTTGTCCTCCATCTTCCTGAAGCTGTCCTTGCCTTCTCTGATCTTTCTCCTCAGCTCCCCCTGTACGGAATTCAGCATCTCCCTATTCCCTGACCTGAAGATCCTCTTCTTCTCTCTCAGAAGTGTTTTTATCTCAGGGTTGATCCAGGGTTTGTTGTTTGAGCAACACCGTATGGTCTTGGTGGGAACGGATTTGTCCACACAGAAGCTGAGGTAGTCCGTGAAGGTGTGAGTGAGGCCATCGATGTCCTCACCATGTGGATCACAGAGCTGCTTCCAGGCGGTGGCTTCAAAACAGCCCTTTAGAGTGTCCATTGTCTCCTCAGACCATAACTCCACTGTGCGCATGGCCGGAGGTTGTCTGTGCACTAGGGGTTTGTACACCGGCCGGAGATGAACCAAGTTGTGATCCGATCTCCCGAGTGGGGGGAGTTGTGATGAGGTGTACGCCTCCTTAGTGTTTGCGTAGAATAAGTCCAGTGTTTTATTGTCTCTAGTGTGGCATGTGACATACTGGGTGAACGTGGGTAGAATGGGAGATAGTGAAACATGGTTGAAATCGCCTGAGATGAGGAGAAGAGCATCTGGGTGTGCTGTCTGCAGCCTGCTGGTTACTGAATGGATGACGTCACGCGCTGTCCCAGCGTTCGCCGTCGGATTTGCATAAACAACAATGCAGATCACGTGTGAGTGTTCTCTTGGGAGATATGTAGGCCGCATGCTAACAGCTAGCAACTCAATGTCTTTGCTGCAGTGTCGTTGTTTAACAGTGATATGTCCCGGTCTGCACCAGTTGTTGTTAACATACATTATCACTCCACCGCCCCTTGCTTTGCCACTGTCTGGTGTTCGGTCTGTCCGTATCATGTGGAAACCCTCCAGCTCAATGTTAGCATCTGCTGCTAGTTCAGTTAGCCACGTCTCAGAAAACAAAAGGAGAGAGCACTCCCGATATGTGCTATCGTAACGGCAGATAGCCGGTAGCTCATCTACCTTTCCCAGTAACGACCGTACATTTCCCATGACAATAGATGGAAGGGAGGGTCTGTACCTTATATTTTTTGTCCTCCGCCTTACTCCAGCCCGGCAGCCGCGGCGTTTTCGCCTCAGTTCTCTCGGTATGTCGAGTTTTTCCAATGGGACCGGGTGGCGGTTGAATGCTAGCAGCTCTTCCCTGCTGTATCGTATCCTGCTATAAACAGTGGCTCCGTCCACTGGCTCAGGAGACATTTGGGACGATCTGTGTGTCCGTGATATAAGTGAACTCCTTGACCTTGGAGTTCACCATGAATGTGTTTAGAGGTTGTTCTGGGCTCTTTTGTTACCATTCGCATTATCCGTCTCCTCCTGCGGCCACGTCCAGGAAGGTTGGCTACTGTCCCGTGGATCTTAAATTTCTGAATAATATGTGCAACTGTAGTCACAGGAACATCAAGCTGCTTGGAGATGGTCTTATAGCCTTTACCTTTAACATGCTTGTCTATAATTTTCTTTCTAATCTCCTGAGACAACTCTCTCCTTTGCTTCCTCTGGTCCATGTTTAGCGTGGTACACACCATGTCACCAAACAGCACAGTGACTACTTGTCACCCTTTAAATAGGCCGACTGACTGATTACAAGTTTGTAGACACCTGTGATGTTAATTAGAGGACACATCTTGGTCTCATTATTTTCAGTCTTTTCTAGGGGTACCATCATTTTTGTCCAGGCCTGTTTCATGAGTTTGTTTTTAAAGTAATTCTGCTGAACCACAATTCAAAAGCATTGTCTGATTTTCATTGGTTAATTTTCATAGAATTTTTATTTATTACCACTTTTGCCAGATTCAAGTTATTTCTGTGACCACTGTGGGTTTTTCTTTCATTAACAGAGGGTTACCAACAATTTTGTTCATGGCTGTAGGCATCCTCCTTGGCTGTAATTTTGATGATTATTTTTCTATGTAAGGCTGCATCTATTGCGTAAAAAAGCTGTTTTACAGATACTGTTAAGAGCCCATTTTTAACCTGATCCTAACTGATCCTAACATACATCATGCTTAAAGTTTAATCACAGAGCATGTGTTTCCATAATAATAATAATAATGGATTAGATTTATATGGCGCTTTACATGTCAAGTGACATCTCAAAGCGTTTACAGTGAGTCCATTATTCATTCACTCCAGACAGACATTGACAGTGGTAAGCAGTGTTGGGCAAGCTACTAAAAAATAGTAACTAATTCCAGTTACTCGTTACTTTTTTCAAAAGTAACTGAGTTACTTTTGAGTTACTGCATGATTATAGTAACTAGTTACTTGGAAAAGTAACTTTCACATTACTTTTAAATGCATACTTAAATCATCTTGCACACACAGCAAGATCAAGGGCCCCTTGTTCTCATCAGAAAAAAGAAAAAAAAGAAAACTGATGAGAAAAAAGTCTCATCTTACAGAGAAAAAATGTCTCAGATTTACACAAACTATTGTAATCAGTAGAAAGTCAGAAATTTACTAGAAATAAAGCTGTAAATTCACAGAGAAAATTTTGGACCCCCTGGTGAGCTGTTTTTGGCCCACGAGCCATATGTTTGACACCCCTGAACGAGCCCATTAAAAACGCATATTTAGAGGATTTACTTCCATGAAATAGTTGCATATCGCAACAGCATGTAAATGAATGAGATAAAATAAAACAGAAAGCACAGATAAATGAAAGTTCACCTTAAGCTGTTCTCTGCAACAATTCAAAGTCGCTTTTCTTTGTGCGATAAGAACCTATTTACATAACTGAGGACATTAAATGCAGTTTCTTCCTCTAAACATACTCATGTTTAACCACAGAGGTAGGAGCTCATGTTGAGGCTACTCACCGCTCGGACAACAGGTGATAAGGGCTGAGAAGTCGCCACCGCCATGGCATTTTCCAAACCGGGTTGTGGCATGAGCAGGACAGGAAACCGACCTGCGGAGGAGACTCACGGCTGCGTCAGCTCAGCTATGTAGGATCAGTTCATATTTATTTGCGCTAAAAATATCTATCCATATTAATAAAACGAGTAACGCGAGTAACGCATCTGATCAAATTTCAGTAACTGTAACACATTACTGAATTTTTTAACAGTAATTTAGTTATGCAGCACGTTACCGCAAAAGTAGTGGCGTTATAGTAACGCATTATTTTGTAACACGTTACTCCCAACACTGGAGGTAAGCTACTACTGTAGCCACAGCTGCCCTGGGGCAGACTGATGGAAATGTGGCTGCCAATCCACTCCAACAGCCACTCCGACCACTACTGAACATTTCTACACATTCATGCCCAGTGTCATGGACATTGGAGGCAAGGTGGGTAAAGTGTCCTGCCCAGGGAGACAACGACAGGATGGCTGGGGAGAGCGGGACTTGGACTGTTATTAGATGACTCACTGTACCTCTTGAGCCACTGCTGCCCACATTTTCCTCCTCCGTTCCATTTTTGCTGAGCACCAAGCTGGATGGCAGGAAGTTCCATTTTTATATGGTCTTTGGCATGACCCAGCTGGGACTTGAACCCTAACCTCCCGGTTGTGGGGCGGATGCTCTACCTCTATGTCATGATCTTGAGCACGGTGGGGGCCGGGCTCAGTCTCCAGTTTTGAGTTTAGTCTTTTCCTACTGTATTTGTTTATTTCTCTGTTCATTATTATCTACTGTATTTGGTCTCTGTTTGTTCATAGTCATCTGTATCTTAGTCTCATCCTTATTGTCCTGTCTATTTATTGTGTGTCATTTTGTAGTTATGATATTATTTACAGTTGTTGGGGTTGTGTTATCTTATTCTTGTGTTGTGATTTAATTTCCGGCCTGTGCTGTTATTTGACAGAAGGACACGACCAGGTGTCGAACCAGCCGCTGTGAGTTTTTGCCTTTTTTTTTTCCTCTTTTCTCCCTAAGTATATTTTTCTTTCTCGTGTCTGTTAAAGTCCATTTGGCGGTATTTCTGGTCACACGGACTACAGAACTTTTGGGTTGGATGAGGAGGAGTGTTGGGTGGCTGGACTGGTGGAGGACATTATTTCGGACGTTCACCTAACCCACACTCCCATGGAGGCGCTGCAGGTGTGAAATATTGCAGCACAGGTGATTGAGGCATACCCCAGCCTGTGGAGCTATCCGGAACTGGCAGATCTCCTCACCTCAGTTTCCCATGCTCAACATCGGCTCCACAGGCTGGGGAAGGCCCCTTCACCATCAGAACCTGTACTGTGGAGGAAGCGTTCCGGGGACGGAAGCCTCAAGCCTGGGGCCACCATCCAGCTGCAGTCCCGTCTCCTCCCGCCAAACAGTGTCCTGCAGGCTGCCGCACTGGGCACACAGCCTTCGTGCCCTCAGAAGGGTCCCAGCGCGGAGGAGCTGGAGGAGCACCAGCGGGTATTGGCAGCGGAGACTGAGCTCCTCTTGGAGTATAAACCATGGCTTCACCCGGAGTTCATGCCACAGCTGGAGGGAGGCTCATCTGGGAAGGCAGAGTCGGTGCCATTGTTTTCCTCCTCTCCCTCGTTCGAGGTAGCCTTGGCGGGGTTGGAGCTTCAGATGGAGAGAGCCGAGACGTCCCAGCCTGGATCATCGGAGTCCTGGAGGCGGTGGAGCTTGAGCTCAGGCAAGTTCTCTTTTTTGTTTTCTCTTTGTCTGTCCTAGAGAGATCTTGCCTGGCTCTTGATAGGGGGGACAGGGGGCAACCATCAGTTTCACCTGGGTCCTCCTCACCGGGCGCCACTGCTGCTGGTGATCCAGACTCGGTGACTGTGTTCTCGTTATCTGAGCCTTCTCCTAAGGTCACCGTGGGTCCCCCATCCTCGCTTGAGGTTGCCACGGGTCCTCTACCTTCGCCTGAGGTGGGTCCTTCCTCTCCATCGGTGGTCTCCATGGGTCCTTCTACTCAGTCTTCGTCTGGCTTCCCGTTGATTGACCATCTTCTTTGCCGGATGTTCTCACGAGTCAGTCACTTCATTTCACCTGGGTTCCTCACGGGTCCACCATTGTCGCTGGAGGTCATCGTGGGAGCTACGCCTCAGTCCGAGGCCACGGAGGGTGTTACGCCTCCGTCTGAGGCTGTTGAGGGTTTCCCGCCGTGGTCCGAGGTCATGGAGGATTCTCCATGGTCAGTGGAGGTCATTGTGAATTCCCCGTCCTCACCGGAGGTCTCCGCTGAGCAGCTTCTTCCCTTACCTGGTCTCCTCGCTGGTCAGCTGCCATCATCGTTGGGCTCCACCGTTGGTCAGCAATCATCATTGGGAGTCACCCTTCCGCAGCTCTGGTTTCACCTACTCCATGCTAGGGATTTTGCGGCCCACTGGGGGCATGGGTTCCAGCTGCCGCCTCCTGGGGGGAGGGGCGCATTGTGCCCCGTGATCCGGTGGCTCAGTAACGTTGGGAGACCACCTGATGGACTGCACCATTGGGTCAGGTGGCTCATGAAGTCTGGGAGGCCACCCGACGGGCTACGCCATCTATGCAGGTGGCTCAAGAACTCAGGGAGGCCGCCGGATGTGTTCTACCACGTGTTCTGGTGGTTCTGGTGGTTCTGGAACTCTGGCAGGCCACCTGAACTGCCTTAGCTACTTCCAGGAATCCTTGAGTTCTGTGCTACCGTAGTTGCTTGGGTGGTGGGTCATGAGAGTTTTATGTTTTTTTCTTGTTTTGTTTCGACCCCTCTGTGCCTGGGCTCCCCCTCCTCCTCACCCCCCCACCACCACCCCACCCGGGTGGGTTGTTTTTCTTGTTCGGGGGGTCTTCTTTGTGTGTGTTTGTGTGTGGGGGGGGGGTCTTTTTCTTTTTTGATGTTGCCCTGGGGTGTCTTGGATCCACTCCTTGGGGGGGGGGGGGTACACTGTCATGATTTTGAGCACGGGTGGGGGCCGGGCTCAGTCTCCAGTTTTGAGTTTAGTGTCTTTCTATTTGTTTATTTCTCTGTTCATTATTATCTGCTGCATTTGGTCTCCGTTTGTTCATAGTTGTCTGCATCCTTAGTCTCATCCTTACTGTCCTGTCTATTTATTGTGTGTCATTTTGTAGTTACGATATTATTCACAGTTGTTGGGGTTGTGTTATCTTGTTCCTGTGTTGTGATTTAGTTTCTGGTCTGTGCTGTTATTTTGACAGTGCTGTGCAGCTTCCGGCTGTTAAGTTCTGTTTTGTGGGCTGCACAGCTGTCACTTGTTGTGATTGTTTTCCCACTCATGTACCCGCACCGGTCTTACATCTATGATTGTCTCAGTTCACTATTTAAGGGCACAACTGACATATTTATCGGCCCAGGAGACACGCACACAGGCTCAGGTAAGATTCAATAGCTTTATTCAACAGCAAGGGTGTCTGGGTGCGTGTATGTGATATGTTTATGGTTTGTGGGTGGACAAGGTGAGTCGGGAACAGAGCAGCACGCCGTGCAGCCAGGCAACCTTGCAGGTGGGACGGTGGCTGGCGTTGGCTGAGGATCTTCGGCCTGGAAGACAGCATTCTGCTGCGCACACCACAAGGCGTGGAGAGGAGAGGAAAGGAGATGGCGATGACGGGAGAATCTGCCGCCAGGGAATCCACCTGTACACAGGGGAGAGGCTGGTAGACAGGTAAGTGATTAAACAGCTTACGTGCTGTAGAGAAGGTCGGCAGGACGGGAAGAGACAATCCTGCTGAGGGCTTGAGCGCGTAGAAACACAGACGGTGACATAATGTCTGGCCCAGGAAACACGCATGCAGGCTCAGGATAGATTTAACAGCTTTATTCAACAAGCAGGTGTGTCTGAATGGATGTGTGAGGTATGTGTATGTGATGGGGGTGAACGCCGATGCGCAGGAAGCAGAGCAGTGCGCTGTACAGCTGGACAACCCTATGGAGAGAGCAAAGGACAAGTGTAAAGGGCACCACACCTGGACAGGGATAATGAGTAGTGTGTTGCTTACTTGTGGGTGCAGGTGGCTGGCGTTGGCCAAGGGAGAAGCCCGGAAGACAGCGTCCTGCAGAGCCTGCGACGATGGTGAGGATTGGGTGGCAATGACGGGGGAATCCGCCGCCAGGGAATCCACCTGTGCACAGGGGTGAAGACTTGGAGAAAGGTAAGGTATGCTTACGTAGGATTGAAGTCTCGCTGGTAATCAGGGGTTGATACACGAGCGAAGAAGTGCCGATGCGAACAGATGGCTCCAGACCGCTGCACTGGGCTGAGTGGGCTAAATAGCTCGCTGCTGACGAGGCGCAGGTGTGCGCGCAGCTGAGGCAGCTGATGAGCGGCGAGTCGTGACAGACGGCTCCAGACCGATGCTCTGGGCCGAGTGGGCTAAATAGCCCGTGATTGACGAGGTGCAGGTGTGCGCGCAGCTGAGGTGGATGACAGGGAGCGGCGAGTTGTGACAGTACTCCCCCCCCAGCAGCGCCTCTTGGCGCTGGCTTGTCCGGGAGCACCCGGTGGAACTCCGTGATGAGATCTCTATCCAGCACAAAAGAAGAGCGCACCCAGGACCTCCACTCCGGGCCATATCCTTCCCAGTCCACCAGGTATTGCAGCCCGCGACTTCGACACCGGGAGTCCAGGATGGATGCAACCCCCCAAGCCGGGTGGCCGTCGATCATCATGGGAGCGGGTGGAGCCCTAGGGGGCGGACAGAGTGGGTCGGAGATCACGGGCTTGATCTTGGACACATGAAAAGTGGGACACACACGGAGGGAGGGGGGGAGGGCCAAACGCACAGCCACCGGGTTGACAATTTTGGAGACGGTGAAGGGACCGATGAAGCGTGGAGCCAGCTTCCTCTTCTCGGCCTTAAGATTGATGTCCCGGGATGACAACCAGACCTGTTGGCCCACCTCGTAACTGGGGGCCGGCTTCCTGTGGTGATTATCCGTGGTGCTGTTGCGCGCCGCCGTGCGTAAAAGCGCCTTGCGCGCCCTGTTCCGCAAGCTCCGGCAGCGTCTCAGATGCACCTGGATGGACGGAATGGCCAACTCACTCTCCTGCTCGGGAAACAAGGGGGGGTCGTAGCCCAACGACACCCGGAAGGGGGACATCCCGGTAGCCGAAGACCATGTAGAATTGTGGGCATACTCCACCCAGGCCAGGTAAGAGCTCCAGGCAGATGGATGGGAGGAGGTGACGCAGCGCAGGGCAGTCTCCAGCTCCTGATTGGCGTGCTCACACTGTCCGTTGGATTGAGGGTGGTGACTGGAGGAGAGGCTCACCGTGGCCCCCAGGGCGTTGCAAAAGCACTTCCACACTTGGGACACAAACAGGGGCCCCCGATCGGATACAACGTCAACTGGGATCTCGTGCAGCCTGACCACATGTTGGACCAGGAGATCGGCCGTCTCTCGTGCCGAAGGGAGACCCCGGAGCGGCACAAAGTGGGCGGCCTTGGAGAACCGATCCACAATCGTCAGAACAGTGTTGTAGGTGTTGGAAACAGGGTGACCAGTAACGAAGTCGAGGGCGATGTGTGACCAGGGCCTGCCCGGGACCGGCAGGGGCTGGAGTAGGCCCGCGGGGGGGGGGGGGGAATTCGGGGTTTTGCTAGTAGCACACTGGGGGCAAGCCCGGACGTAATTGGCGACGTCCTTTTGGAGACCGGGCCACCAGAAAGAGCACTGAAGGAGGTCCACCAGTCGGGAGACGCCAGGGTGACAGGCGAGCTTGGACGTGTGGGCCCAGTGAATGACCTCCCCCCGAACTGCTGATGGAACGAAGAGCCTCCCATCCGGGCCGCCGCCAGGGTCCGGTTCAGTCTCCAGCACCCTCCGGATCTTGTCCCTGATGGACCAGGAAACCGCCCCCACAACACACGAACTGGGCAGGATGGTGTGACCCAGCTCCCATTCTTGGAGCCTGGACGGTAGGTGATCGTGAACTGGAACCGAGCAAAGAACAGGGACCAGCGTGCCTGGCGGGCATTCAGACATCTGGCTGACCTCAAATACTCTAGGTTCTTGTGGTCCGTCCAAACCACAAAAGGCTGAGCTGCCCCCTCCAGCCAGTGACACCACTCCTGCAGCGCGAGCTTAACAGCCAGAAGCTCCCTGTCGCCGACGTCATAGTTACACTCAGCTGCTGACAGGCGCTGGGAGAAGAAGGCGCAGGGCCGCTTGACTCCATCCACCGGTGATCGCTGGGAAAGCACCGCCTCCACCCCTGTGTCAGATGCATCCACCTCCACCAGGCACTGCAGCGCGGGGTCAACCTGGGTCAGGACCCGGGAGGAGGAGAACTCCGTCTTCAGGGTACTTGAACGCGGTCGCTGCCTCCTCGGTCCACTGGAAGGGCACCTTGGAAGAGGTGAGGCGGGTCAGGGGAGAAACGGTGGCACCAAAGTTGGGAACAAAGCGACGGTAGAAATTGGCAAAGCCGATAAACTGCTGCACCTGTTTCCTGGAGGTAGGTGTGGGCCACTCGACCACCGCTTTAACCTTGGCGGGGTCGGGGAGGATCTTGTTATGGGAAATAACGAAACCCAGGAAAGAGGTGGTCTTGGCATAAAACTCACATTTCTCCGCCTTGATGTAGAGTCTGTTCTCCATCAGCCGCTGCAAAACCCACCTCACGTGGGCCTGGTGCTCCTCCCAAGACCTGGAGAAGATGAGAATGTCGTCCAAATACACGAAGACGAAGACCCCCAGGAAATCTCGCAGGACATCGTTGATGAGCCGCTGGAAGACGGCGGGAGCGTTGGTGAGCCCAAACGGCATTACTAGGTATTCAAAGTGTCCGCTGGGCGTCCGAAAGGCCGTCTTCCACTCATCGCCCTCCCGGATCCGGACGAGATGGTAGGCGCTGCGGAGGTCTAACTTGGTGAACCAGGTGGCCCCCTGGAGGGAGTGGAAGGCAGTGTCCATGAATGGCAGGGTGTACCTATCCTTCACCGTGATGTTGTTGAGGGCTCTGAAGTCGATGCACGGACGCAGGGACCCATCGTTCTTTGAAACGAAGAAGAAGCTGGCACCGATCAGGGACGAGGAGGGGCGAATGATCCAAGCGCTGAGCGACTCCCTGATGTAAGTGTCCATTGCTTCACGTTCTTGAGCAGAAAGGCTGTAGAGGCGGCCAGATGGTAATGGCGCCCCCAGGCGGAGGTTTATGGCACAGTCATACGGACGGTGAGGAGGAAGAGACATTGCCTTGGACTTGCTGAACACGAGCCCCAAATCATGGAACTCCGGGGGCACCAAGGTGAGGTCCGGAGGAGAGGAGACTGGAGCAGGCGAAGGAGAGGATGGGGCGCAAGCCGCAGACTGGAGACAGGTGCCCATACAGAAGGAACCCCATGAGAGGACGCTTCCGGATTGCCAGTCGAGCACAGGGTTGTGTAGGCGCAGCCACGGGTAACCCAGGATGACGGGGGCCGCAGAGGAAGACAGGACATACAGGCTAAGGTCTTCTCGGTGGTTGCCAGAAACTATAATTGGCACCGGCCTGGTGCGGTGTGTCACTACTCCCAGGGGCGCGCGAGAAAGGGTGACAAGATTGAGGGGCGCTGACAACGGTTGGCATGGAATACCCAAACAGGTTGCCAGGCTCTTGGAAATAAAGCTTTGCTCTGCCCCCGAGTCCACCAGTGTGTGAGTGAGGTGCTCGGTGGAGTTGTGGCAAAATCTGATGGGCAAGGAGCAATTCATGAGGGGATTAGGCCGATTAGTGTCCGCGAGGCCCCCTACAGTGACTCGCGGACCCCCCCCCAGTTTGGCTTGACTGGGCATTGCTCCACGGTATGCTGGTCGCCTCCGCAATACATGCAGAGGCCCAGCTCCCGGCGGCGTTGTCTCTCCGCTAGAGGGAGCCTAGTTCACCCGACCATCATCGCCTCTGGCTCATCGGCGGACTCCAGAGCAGGTAACGCCAGGGGGCGAGACTGAGGGGCGTGGGCGGAGAATCCGCGCGGGTGGCTGACTGACGTCCGTTCGGCAGCCGGCTCCCGCAGCCTGTTGTCCAAACTAATAGTCAGAGAGATTAGCTCGGACAGTCGCCCCGGAAGATCCCGGCTGGCCAACTCATCCCGCAGACCAGAACTGAGGCTGCGGAGGAAGATGCTGCAGAGGGACGCCTCCCCCCAGCCAACCTCCTCCGCTGCCACCCGGAAGTCAACAGCGTAATCCACCGCTGACCGGCTGCCCTGCTGGAGGCTAAGGAGCCGGTCAGCGAGGACGCTGTCATGACGTGAGTGGTCAAACACCTTGAGGAAGTCCCGCACGAACTGGTCATAGGAGAGGTTTGCGTAGCTGGGCTTCGACATGACGGCGTAAGCCCAAGCTAACGCTCGCCCCTCCAAGAGATTAGCCAAGTAACCAATTCGGCTGTGGTCTGAAGGAAAATCCCCGGGAACACGCAGGAACATCGACTCACATTGTAAGATGAACCCCCGTGCTTCACCGAGCTTCCCGTTGAAGCGAGCGGGAGATGGGATCAGAGTGAGCCGGGTTGGCGCTCCCGAGCTAGGCTGGCCAGCCGTAGAGGCAGCCGGAGCTGATCCGCCATGATGAGCCGGGGGGAATGCCTGCTGGGGGTCTAAACGGTCCAACCGGTGAGTTATCATGGTCAACTGATTTAGTATCACCTGCTGTTGATGAGCTATTAAATCCACCCGAGCCTCGAGGGTGGAAAAACGGCGTGTGAGCCCGCTGTCCGCTGGACCGCTCTGCTGGAGCCGTACTGACATATTTATCGGCCCAGGAGACACGCACACAGGCTCAGGTAAGATTCAATAGCTTTATTCAACAGCAAGGGTGTCTGGGTGCGTGTATGTGATATGTTTATGGTTTGTGGGTGGACAAGGTGAGTCGGGAACAGAGCAGCACACCGTGCAGCCAGGCAACCTTGCAGGTGGGACGGTGGCTGGCGTTGGCTGAGGATCTTCGGCCTGGAAGACAGCATTCTGCTGCGCACACCACGAGGCGTGGAGAGGAGAGGAAAAGAGATGGCGATGACGGGAGAATCCGCCTCCAGGGAATCCACCTGTGCACAGGGGAGAAGCTGGTAGACAGGTAAGTGATTAAACAGCTTACGTGCTGTAGAGAAGGTCGGCAGGACGGGAAGAGACAATCCTGCTGAGGGCTTGAGCGCGTAGAAACACAGACGGCTCCTGACCAATGTTCTGGGCCGAGTGGGCTAAATAGCCCGTGATTGACGAGGCGCAGGTGTGTGGGCAGCTGAGGTGGATGACAGGGAGCGGCGAGTTGTGACAACAACAACATTTTCCGTTGTCGTATCCTACTGCTTCATTGCTCAGTAGGTCTATGCTAAACGTTGAGCATTATTGTGGTTACCGTGGAGGGGAACGGGAGCGCTCCAACCAGGTAAATTATTCCTTTCTAAATTTCCTCAGCCGTGAGCCCCAGTTTTCCTTGGGTGTGCTCTGGCTGAAGTTGTCTCTCTTCCTCGGCGTCCCGAGTGCCTCGGTCTGTATTTTTCCCAGGCTGTTCTCCGCCCACCTATCCATGAGCCCCACTCTCCTCCGGCGCCTTTATTTCGTTGTATGTGAGTTTAGTGCTTCATGTAGTGTTTGTCCTTATGTTAATAAATGTGCAAAACCCGCAGCGAGCGTTTGGTGTCCTTCCATAGCCCTTGAAAAGAGCAATTTATGACACTTTAGGCCAGGGGTCTCCAATCATGTGCCATGGAGGGCCAAGACCCTGCAGGTTTTCCCTCCAACCAGTGTCTTCAACTGCAGATTTCACTGAACTTCTTCCCACTGATTGCTGATAAGTGAAAACACCTGCTGAAGAGACTGGGTAGAAGAGAAAACCTGCAGGGTCTTGGCCCTCCATGGCACATGATTGGAGACCCCTGCTCTAGGCCATCACTCCGGTGTTCTGTGAGAAATGCAGAAATACAAGCTCTGTATTTGTATTTCTCTGTGAGAAATACATGCTCCTTGGTGTATGGATTGACTGAAATCTGTTGTAAATCCAGGCTCAGTCGTGCCATAGATTGTAGCGGGTTGAATTCAACCCCCCCACAACACACAGAGACAGTCAGCTTGCACTCCTGGGTTTTTTAAGATAAGATAAGATAAGCCTTTATTAGTCCCACAACGGGGAAATTCCAGGATTGCAACAGCACAGGGATAGCAACACTCAGAGCAACAATCAGAAGGCAAAAAAAGCAAGCAAGAGCAGCTAATATACATATGTACATATTACTATAAAATATATATATACACACACACACACACACAGACACACAGTGCAGAGCATTGTAGCTGGATG
Source organism: Pholidichthys leucotaenia (assembly GCA_020510985.1). Classification (NCBI taxonomy): domain Eukaryota; kingdom Metazoa; phylum Chordata; class Actinopteri; order Cichliformes; family Pholidichthyidae; genus Pholidichthys; species Pholidichthys leucotaenia. The sequence goes on along the minus strand of CM035847.1, from coordinate 282,610,211 downwards.
GAATAAATATATGAATATATGAACACACAGTGCAGAGCATTGTAGCTAGATGGAATAAATATGTAAATATATAAACACCCACAGTATGGAGCATTGCAGCTAGGTGGAATAAATATGCAAGTATATAAACACACACGGTGCGGAGCAATGTAGCTAGATGGAATAATATGTAGATATATAAAAACACAGTGCGGAGCATTGTAGCTAGATGGAATAAAAATATAGATATATAAATATAAACACACCCAGTGCAGAGCATTGTAGCTAGATGGAATAAGTATGTAAATATATAAACACACACAGTGCAGAGCATTGTTGCTAGGTGGGATGAAACAGCATAACCGTCTATTTAGTTATCCTACATGGTATGATTATGTGCCCATACATATTCTCACCCTCCATAGCGACCGGTATGTTCCTAGTTGTATGCCGGAGAGGACCATTGTGTAAGTCTATTGCATCTTTTGCATTCAAAAACTATTAGTTTGTTACGTCTTTTTGCTATCTCTGCGAGCAGCCCTGCTTAGGTTGTACAGTCTGACAGCCGTTGGTAGGAAGGACCTACGAAACCTCTCGGTTGTGCACCTGGGATGATGTAGTCTGCTGCTAAATGAGCTCCTCAGTGCATCCAGTATGTCCTGCATAGGGTGGAACTCGGACTCCAGCAGAGATGACAGTTTAGCCACCGTCCTTCTCTCTCCTATCTCCTCCATCGGATCAAGGCGTTGCCCCAGGACAGAGCTAGCTTTCTTAATCAGTTTGTTCAGTCTCTTCCTATCGGCTGCAGTAATGCCACTGCCCCAGCAGACCACTCCAAAAGTGATGGCTGATGCCACCACCGTGTCATAGAATGACTTCAGCAGCGCCCCTTGTACACCAAAAGACCTGAGTCTCCTCAGCAGGAACAGCCTGCGCTGTCCCTTCTTGTAGAGTGCGTCAGTATTGTGTGACCAGTCTAGTTTATTGTTCAGATGAATACCCAGGTACTTGTAGGATGTCACCATCTCGATGTCTGTTCCCTGTATATTTACTGGTGCTGTGAGGGGCTGCCCATGCCTGCGGCAGTCCACCACCAGCTCCTTAGTTTTCCTCGCGTTGATCTGGAGGCAGTTCCGATGGCACCAGTCCACAAAGTCCTGGATAAGCCCTCTGTACTCAGCTTCATCTCCGCTGGAGATGAGACCAACGATCGCAGAGTCATCAGAGAACTTCTGTAGATGGCAATGTGTTGTGTTGTGTGAGAAGTCCGCAGTATAAAGAGTGAACAAGAAGGGAGCCAGCACCGTTCCCTGGGGGGCCCCCGTGCTACTGATGATCGTGTCGGAAACACAGTCCCGGGTTCTCACAAACTGAGGCCGGTTCGTGAGGTAGTCCAGGATCCATGATGACAGGTGCTGGTCCACCCCTGCGCGCAGCAGCTTGTCCTTCAGGATCATCGGTTGGATGGTGTTGAAAGCACTGGAGAAGTCAAAGAACATGATCCTCACCATATTCCCGGGCTTCTCCAGGTGGGACAGAGAACGATGAAGGAGGAAGATCACCGCATCCTCCACCCCAATGCCATGCTGGTAGGCGAACTGGAGTGGATCCATCGCTGGTTCCACCAGGGGGCGGAGATGAGCAAGGAGCAGTCTCTCCAGGGTCTTCATCAAGTGGGACGTCAAGGCCACCGGTCTGAAGCTGTTCAGGTCTTTGGGGTGGGAAGTTTTTGGTACAGGTACCACACAAGATGTTTTCCACAGCTGTGGTACCCTCCCCAGTTTCAGGCTCATGTTGAAGATATACGTCACAATCCCACACAGCTGGTCTGCACAGGACTTGAGGAGCTTTGCGCTGAGCTTTTCCGCTGCATGCTGCGTTTACAGCTGTGAGGTTAAAGTGTCATCCATGCATTGTGTTCATGCATCCTGTCTGTACCTCTGATATGCAAATGCCCAGACCGACCGCTGTGAATGTCTTTGATGTATTGTCTGAGTTGAGTATATATGCTGCACTGTGCTGTAAATCTGCTCTCTTTCTCACTCCTGCATCTGCTGCGAGACACACATACTGTGTGAGAGCTGGAGGAACAAAGTTGCAGCCTGCTCAAGCCATGGGCTGCAGCCGAGTTCTGATGAAGGCGGATGATAATAAAGCTATTTAAAAATCCAACGCTGCCTTTATTTTATCATCCTCTTCAAGATGTTGTTTTCTGTGCATTCGGATGCGCAAATCAGCACCATGAAAACCTCTCCACTTTGAAGGCTGGTTTCAAATCTCTACACTTTCATACCTCCAAATACCCGGTGTAGTATGCATGGACAGCTAAACTGTAGATGAACTTTCACGGTTTGAGGTAAAAATGTTGTCGTGTGCACAGCCCTAAGAAGAGAAGCCCAAACTGCTTCCTGATTCCCATAGCACTGCTAATCCCATGATCCCTCCTCTTGTCAACCCACTAGCGATAGACACATGTGGCTCGATCAGGCATTTGCCATTGAGTCCCTCTCCCTGGTCTGGCTCCAGGGTGGGCCCTTAACCCCATATGGAGCGGGCTAGACTGTATCCTTGTAACATGGGATCTACTGGACTGCTCTTGGTCTGGTCCTACACCCAGGACCTATTTGCCTTGGGAAGTGAGTTGCCCAACAACAGAGTGGCCTATCTGGGATCTTTGGGGCACATAAACTCCTCCACCATGTTAAGATGGTGATTCATGGAGGAGTTAAACCAGGGGTGTCCAATCATGTGCCATGAACAGCCAAGACCCTACAGGTTTTCTCTTCTACCCAGTCTCTCCAGCAGGTGTTTTCACTTATCAGCAATCAGGGGGAAGAAATTCCATGGAATCTGCTATTGAAGACACTGGTTAGAGGTAAAACCTGGAAGGTCTTGGCCCTCCATGGCACATGATTGGACACCCTTGGGTTAAACCATTACTCAGAGAGTGCATACCTCTACTAAGGTCTGTCTGACTGTGAGCAGGATTACACAAAAAGTACTGGATGAATTTTTATGACATTTTCACCAGAGGTGTGTCTTGGGGTGCAGATGAACCCATTAGATTTTGAAGGTGATCCAGGTCAGGATGTGGATTCTAGATCATTTGTTCACTTTCCTTAACGTTGCGAGATAGGGCCATGGTGGAGGTATGTGCTCTTGGATCACCAACAAGATAAAAGTCACAAATATTTGAGAAAAAAAGTTCCAAATTTACAAGAAAAATGCAGGATATTTATAAGAAAAAAGTTGCAAATTTAATAGAATAAGTCAAAAAATTAACAAGAAAATTTTAGAAATTTACAAGAAAAGAAGTTGCAAATTTATGAGGAAAAAGTTGCTAATTCACAATTCAAATGAACGAGATGGAAGGGATCAGGCATGCAGTGCTTTCTTTCTCCCTTCATTTCTACAGAACCAGTGTTCCATAGAAATGAAGGGAGGAAGATGATCAAAAAAGGTTCAGGTCATAAGGTAAACCACGGCATGTCAGCCTGTTACCTCACTGCTGAAGCAGTAAGGAGCTGCTGATAAAATTCCCATTAAGATGAAAGGAAAGAAAAAGAAAGTCCTCCCTTATGATGTCCATCTGAGCACAGATAAGGACTGTGTACTCTTACCATTAGTTATGCAGTAGAATTAACAGATTAGCTGACTTGGAGCTATGGTAGAACAGTGTTGTTAGTTTACCTCACACCACTAATCTCAGAATATCAGTAAAAGAGAACAAAAGAAACTAACCTGAAACATCAGCAAAATTAAAACATTTTTTTCATGCTGTTGTGTATGGGTGCCTACAGACCCCATGCACAACAATGGCAAATTATTTGCAATTTTTTGGACCAAATGGTAAATAATAGTCCAACAAATATGGTCCAGTTTTATTGCAAAAGGTTCAACAGATCCATTTGAGTAAGATTTATTGTCCATCTAGATGATTACAGGGGACAATGCCCATAAAAATTGCAGCATTGTTTGAAATCCAGCTGGCTAACTTCCTGCCTTTTTTTGTTTACATGCTATAAAACATTTCCCATAGTGATAGTGGCGTAAACAGAAGCCCAAAAGACTCACGTGACAGTCTCAATTTGATTGATACCTCATTTGACCCAATAGGCCCTTCTTTGTGTTTTCACAGCCTTCAACGAGTGCCTACTTAGCATGAAGGACCAGCCCCACAGCTAACATGAACAAAACAAGCCAATTCAAGATTCAAAGATTTTATTTCTCATTACTACTATACGTACAGGACATACAGGAGAATTGAAATGGTGTTTCTCTCTCTTCAGTGGTGTGCACAATATAAAGAAGAAATGGAATAAGGCTGAAAAAAACAACAACAGCAATATATGTACAGTAATGCAACCCGTAGTGCAAATGTAGAGAAAAGACAGACCCAGACCTCCCATAGTGCAAACAGAGATAAACAATTAACAATGATGAAACCCAGCAATCCTATATACAGGAAACTAGAGATGTAATACCCATAATTGCAGTTCAATGCAGTAGTGTAGGTGCAGATAGTAACAGATAGGACTGCACATGATCAGTATTGCAATGGCAGACAGAGAGCAGCAGATATGGCATTTGTGCAAATGGTTGCAGTTAAAGTGCAGAGACATACAGCAACAAATGTATTAACTGTTGGTGTGCCAGTCTTTCTGTACCAACAGCTGAGGTAGTTATTGTGTGGGTGAGTGCATTACAGTCTGGGGGTGTGGGTGGGGGGGTGGACAGAGTTCAGGGTCCTGATTGCCCGATGAACACAGCTGTTTAGCAGTCTTATGGAGCGGGCCCAGAGGTTCCGGTACCTTCAGCCACCAGGGCAGGTGGCTGAAGAGGGAGTGTGAGGAGTGGGAGGTGTCGCCTGCAATGTTGATGGCTCTGCGGGTGAGGTAGATGTCTGAGAGGAGGGGCAGAGGGACACCGATGATGTTGCTGGCTGCTTTCACTGTGCGTTGTAGTGTCTTCCGGCAGGATGCGGTGCAGCTTCTATACTCCACTGTGATGCAGCTGGTGAGGATGCTCTCAATGGTGCCCCGGTAGAAAGAGCACATGATGAGGGGTGGGACTCATGCTCTCCTCAGTTTGCGGAGGAAATGGAGGCGAGTTTGGGCCTTCTTGGCCAGTGATGTGGTGTTGTTGGACCAGGAGAGGTCCTCGGAGATGTGCACCCCCAGGAACTTGGTGCTGCTCACCCTCTCCACAGCTGCACCATTGATGCAATTGCATACTCAATTGCATCTGAGTATGCTAATTATGGATGTGTGGTGTAGCCAGTTAATTTCTGAATGTAACGATACCTGATATGGCTGGGTTCGTCACACACGCCCCCTATAAAGCCTGTGCGTCTCCCTTACGTAATGCTCGGTTGTTTCTACAAATCTGAGTCACTTCTACCAACATTGTTGTAATGTTTATACTTTACTTATCAGAACATCATACCACTGTATTTAACTAGTTTTCTTTTTGGTTAGCTTAAGTGTACCTACTGGAACATCATAATATAGGTATGCTATTCTGACAAAGCAGGCTCAACCGATAGCTATATCGATTTGCCGTACGGGTATGCTATTCTGATAAAGTATGCTGAAATGTCAGAACACCGGAGGAGGTGGACCCAATCAGCTGATAACATCTCTCGAAGCACGGAGCTCAGCTGTTTTCCATCAGCTGGGGAAGATAATAAATTCCAGGTCCTGTGCGGCCACATCATCGCTCTCCCTGGTGGCTGCTCTTTCTTTGGTCCACACCAGCACCTGCACCAGCAGTTTTGGTTCGTTCTTCCCACAACATCACATTTTCACCCATCCACACTGACATTATGGATACCACTGACTGAATCACACTTCTGCATTATTTTTTTTTTCCTGTTTTATTGAAATACACTTTTGTACTGTGATTAGTCCGTGTACCTTTGTCATAACTGTTGAGCCAGGTTGTGACGCACATGTATTTGATTTAGACAGTGGTAATGGCCAATTACACTTCACAACTGTAGCAGGACCTCGAGAGCAATTCTTGCATAGTGTTGCTTCAATAGATACATTAATTAAAGCAACACTATGTAAGATTTTCACCTTAAGATAATGTTTCTAAAATTATTTTGATTGTGCATCAACCTTGGTCTGAGTGAACGTCACTTCCCCCACAGCCTGAGTGAGCCCACATTGCCTGCAACACTGAAAGGACTATGATGACTGTGACCCTTCATCTTCTTTTAGATTTGATTGGCGGTTGGCAACCAGCTTACAGGTGCATTACCGCCACGTACTTGGTGTTGTTCACCAACATTATAAGTTCTATCGAGACTGTGATCCGAGCCAACCACAGGACAGACCTTCAGCCACCAACAACAAAGCACACAGTGATCGATTTTGGACCACCAGAATGTCTTTCCAAGATTTTATGTCAAACTTTATTTATGCAAGTGACTTCTGCAGGTTCTCTTATATGCTTTGAAAGTGGTGACTGAGAAAATATGAACTGGTTGCATTTTGAAATTTGAGGGGCTGATTGCGTTGAATATTCCACACTGCACCTTTAATACAGGAACTAGTTTCTCATATAGTCAGTAATACAACAGTAATACTATAGCCCTTTTGTGGATTGCCACCTTATCATAGTGGAGGGGTTTGTGCACCGTTATGATACCAGGAGCTATGTTGCCCCGATAAGGTCTCCCAAGACAAACCTTTCCTGGGTGAAGAGCCAGATCAAGAATGTTCTAGTAGATCCCTATGAAAACTTACATCACGGACCCATTGTACCCAAAGGAGCAACAGAGGTCCATCCTCCAGTGGGCTCACTACCTGCAGGAGGGATCATGGTACTATGTGAACCAGACAGCAGTCTGGTCTTCTCTGCTTGGACTGCTGCCCCCGTGACCCGGACCCCAAGATAAGCAGAAGAGGCTGGATGGTTAGATGGATGATGGATAATAAATCAGATATCAGATTTTACAGATTTGACTATTTTTTTTTATTTACCAAGACAGCATTTGCATATAAAATTAACAGTATAACTCCAAATATATGGCTTAATAAACATGCCTTAAACATGATTATAGGAAATCAGTGAGTCATTGTATTAGACGAAACTACCAAGAGACATAAATCCTTATTAAAGGCAAAGATCTTTACAAAAAGCATAAACGTAAATATATATTCAAATTAAGAATGAAATACTTATGGATCTAGCAAGTACAAAAAAATCAACAGAAAACATTTTCACAGGAAGTCATTTTTTACAGAAACACATTAATATTGAACAACATATACATAATGATCATCAACGGCACAGCTATCGACACAAAATGAACCAACATTAACTTTAAAGTCGACTTGCTGCATTCTGCTTCAGCTTCCACCGAGATGCTGCAAGACCCAGACAGAAAAACAGGTTTCATTCATCAGAAGCATTGACAAAAATGCATACTGACAGAAAATCAGTGTTCATAAAGACTCACCCAGCAGAGTCTTTCTGCTCTGTTGTGTTTATTGCTTTTCAGAGTCTCGGCAGCAGGTGCAGCTGTAACCTAGGACTGTTCTCCCTGGTGGTTTGAGACTCCGCCAACATCACACATCCATGAGACAAAATGATGAAAACATGTGACTCAGAAATAACTCATATATCATATTAACACAGAAAGAAACTTGTCATTGTTTTTTAACCAATCACTGTAAAACACTTAAAAACCCAGAGCAGTGAAACATTTCCAGAGGTGACCAATAAAACTGAAGAAACTCCTCACAGATGTGTTTCTACAAATGTTACTGTGTTTTCAGACAGCACGGAAATGATACGCGGTAACACCAGGTAGCATCTGCTCTGATGTTTGTTCGCTTTGGAACAAACGTGCCAAAGTGTTGTCATCATCCAGCAACCATTTCACAACCTTTTCCCTACCAAAGGACAAAAGGTGAATATTTCTGTGCGAAAAATCAACAGAAGCACAAAGATTTTTTGATCAAACATCCTCCATCATACTTGAATATGGATCATTAAAGGCCACTTCAACATGTGACTGTTTCCAGTCTAAACGTAAATATATATTTACGTTTGGTTCTTGGTTCTAAACAGAACCAAGTCCTCAGAAGAAAACAGAAACACCTCCATATGTACTACATCTGTATCCACAAACAGTTAAACTGGGGTCTTACAGGACTTGCATGCTTTCAGTTTTTTGTAAACCTGTTTTTTTTTTTTTTTTGACAACCAGTCAGGACAGCTACTGGCCAGGATGTATCTGAGTCAAACTGCCCCATTTTGTTTGACAAGCATCAACAGTCGGCTCGCACAAGAAAGACACCAGCAAACAGATAAAAGTTGGAGCCTATCTGAACACAACTTCACACTGGAAAGGAGGTCACTTCTACTTCCGAGGGTTGATCAAAGACTATTGTAATGCTGTCAGGTTGGTATTAGTCAAATGTGTACAACGTGCCAGAATCAACCGGTCATCACTATGAAATATTTTTGATTTCTTATCTTTCAAGGCTGCTGCTATGTATGTGTTCGATGTTTTGTTCAGATTATTTAATTGGTCATGGAAATATTTCAGAGCCCTGTTCTTAATTACAAAAGTTATTAAAAATATGCTCATACTGTACAAAATACATAAGTATGAAATCAAGGAAAGTACTTAAATGTTAAAGAAAGTATAATGGGAATATTTCAAACACATGTTAAAAAACTTATTACTAAAACAAATCTATATAGAAATGAAACTAAATTCTATTTGATTAAGCAAGTGGATCATTACTAAAAACGTATAAAATAAGCAATTCTTACTGTTATACACTAAATTAAAATACGTAAGCAAATCTGAGTGAATAACTGATATACAAATACATTATCTTTTTGTGTTTTTTTTTTCCTTTTTTTTATTATCATTATACATTCAGATTTATTTCTCCTGAATATTGTCATGGTGCCAAATTGTATACCCATAAAATGAAGGATGAAATCCCTGTCAAGCAAACTATGGCTCATCTTAATTGTAACTTGTTTAACATAACCCTTAGTAATGCTTGTCTTTGTCGAGACAGACGTAAACACTTTCCATTAATTCTTAATACGGTGATATTTCACCCTCAGCTATGTCTGTCAGGCACAGCTCTCCTCTAATGCATTTAAGGGAAAAAAAACTAAAAGTAAAGGAGTTGGTTAAGGAGCTTTCTCATTGACCATGTTTACAATGACACAAGTAACCAGATTAAAAGCCTGATCGAAATAAAAAGGTTTCATGTCAACACGCCAATCTGAATACCAGAGTGGTGGCTCAGTTGGTAGAGCATTTGCCCCACACCCAGGAGGCAGGGGTTCTAAATCCCGGCCAGGTCATGCCGAAAACCATATAAAAGTGGAATTTCCTGCCGTCCAGCTTGCTGCTCAGCAAAAATGGAATGGAGGAGGGAAATCTGTGGTGGCGCCTTGCATGGCAACGGCCTTTCTGATTCTACACATGGTGTGTGTGATTAACACTGTAGATAGGATAAAGCACAATTTCGTTCTACTGTACATGTATGGTTGAATGACAATAAAGGGTGATTTAATTTATTCTGACCCGATCACGCTCATTTGGATCAAAATTTCATTCCGAATGAGACGGGTGGGTTATGCCGATTGTTAATCCGAATGGTGCGCATGAAAACACTTATTCCGAAGGTTGGGCAGAAAATATGTTTACTGCGCACGTCTATACGTCAGCCGCACGTCGACGTGACGTATTTCCTTTACAGCAGCTAGCAGAAGACATAGCGGGAGTAAAACAAAACCGGTCTGTATCGTCCTGCTGTCTCCCTCTGTTCGTCATATGCAGAAGCAGGTACTTGTAGCTTCATTACGGAGACCAGCAGAAGCAAAAGTACAGTCTGAGTAACACAATACAGGTCCATTTCAAAAAGAGAAAGACATGAAGCGGGGCTTGCTAACACCGGAAGTTGCTTCTTCTACTATTTTCGAAATGTCAACGTGCGCATGTCAAAATGATTTATTGCGTTCAAACGTGTGACACATGGAAACACACATCCTAATCAGATCAGCTTTTTCAGGATCCATGTAAACAGTAAAGTTCTGATCTGAAATGTAATCAGAATGAAGAAATTTTACCCATGTAACCGTGGCTACTGACTGCTGTGGAAACATTCTGGCCCTCATTTATCAACTGCACGTGAGACAGAAAACTGGTCATACGATATTTCAACTCAAAGACCAGTATGTAACAATCTGAGCATGATCACTGGATACGCTCAGATCCAGCAACAGGTCTCAGCTTATGTGCACAATGTTTCAAGTCAATGTGGACTTGTGTTGCAGCAGAGAAACCTGGCCATGTGGGAGAAATATTTGATCTTATTTCACACTGAGCCGTGCATGCATCAGGTGATATGTTTGCCTTGTGCTATATTTAGTTAGATGAATGTTTTAATCATTTATTTAAAGATTAAAGAGGCTGCTTTCAGTAATTATAAATATTCCATACACATTTATGTCACTGCAGTAAAACTAAGTAGTTGATGGGATGGAGAAAATTGAATTTGAAACAATTTTTACAGCTGTGATTCAGCTCAAGATTGTCATTTTATTGTTTTACAATACTGTGCATGCACAACTCAGGGAGTCATCTCCTGTGTGAGTACTGTTTTGAATCAATATTCTGTAAAGGTATTTCTTTGAATAACTTTGGGGTTATGTAGCCTACTATTTAGGCTCCACTGGGAAACCTGCAACAGAGCAATTTCAGGGCACAGAAGTCATAGTGGTGCACTGCATCAGGTAAAAAAAAAAAAAGGATCATTCTGCTGTACACATCAGAGAACGAGTCAAAAATTATTTTATTCTGGCCTCTGCAGTTCTACACAATACTATAATCATCGGGTGCCACAGAGCTGCGGATGAGCCAAATGCACAACTGGGTGCTGTGGTGGAGTCAGGACTTCATCCTGTGCTTTTAAAATTTAAGTAATGCATTTTTATGCTTGATAAGCGTGCTGTTAAAATGACAAAGCAGACAACATATAGTCAAATACTTTATTCACTAATGCCCATTTCTGCCTGTAATACAACCAATGAGCCCAGTCACTCACTCCTCTGCCTGGGTCAATGTTCGACTACTTTTTTCACTCAATCTAAAGAATTTTGATTATATCGACAATATAACAGACTACGCAATTTATACTATGGCAGTATAGACTTAAATGATAAAACTCATCTGTTGATGTAGCAATGATCTTTTTTCCAGATATGGTTCTTGTGCCTTTAATGCCCCTTTTGAGGTTGCCAAGAAACTCTATTATATTATTCACTTCTCTTACAATAATGCCTATTTCTCCTTTGGAGAAGTTTCTCATTTTTGCCATCTTGTGATCCATTGTGTCATAAATGCTGGGGGTGAGGCAGCGTAATACAGGGGAGTGGTACTTAAATGACGACCACTGCCAGCTCCCAGATTTATCAACGACTGATCATTTCTATGATGAGATTCACCAGATACACACAATTTCATAAATATCACATGGAACTTGTCCTACGATCATTCCTGTATCCACATGTGTTCCGATTTCTCTGCACTTTTGATATAAGTAGCGGGAAAAGGAGGGGAGGAGGACTGGCACTTTTTGTGAATGAGAGGTGGTGTAATCCTGAACACATTTATGTAAAGGAACATCACTGCAGCCCGGACACTGAGCTGCTTGCTGTGAGTATGCGACCTTACTATATTCCGTGAGAGTTCACGTGTACAATTGTGATTACTGTTTACGTCCCTCCATCAGCTGATGCAGCAGTGGCCTGTGACATCATCAGCTCCACTACTGCCACTTTACTGGAGCAGCACCCTGATGCATCTATGGCCATCATGGTTGATTTTAACCATGTCTCACTGGGCAAAACATAACCAAACTTCCACCAGTTTGGTGACTGTTCCACCTAAGAAAATAAAACACTGGATCTACTATGCCAAGGTCAGAGATGCATACAGTGCCACAGCTCTACCCCCACTTGGTAGATCAGATCACAACATGAGGACCTGTGCCAACCAGCTAGCTCTGGTACTGAAACACCTGTACAACCTGAGCCTGAGTCTGGAGAGAGTACCGGTACTGTGGAAGACGTCCTGCCTGGTTCCTGCCCCCAAGAAGTCATCTTCATCCCACCTGTATGACTGTCGGCCAGTTGCCCTCACACCTCATGTGACAAAGGTCCATCTACCTGCTGCAATGACCCCATCTGCACCTGGATGGCAGAGGAGACACTGTGAGAATCACATTCTTTGATTTCTCCAGTGCCTTCAACACCATCCAGCCACTGCTGCTGGGTGAGAAGCTGCAGGTGATGGGGGTTGACAGCTCTGTGATCTCCTGGATTACTGACTATCAGACAGGCAGGCCAGAGTTTGTCCGGCTGGGCAGTGTCTTGTCTGATGTGGTAGTTAGTGATATGGGAGCTCCACAGGGGACTGTGCGTTCTCCTTTTCTCTTCACTACACCACCGACTTTCAGTACAACTCCAAGTCATGCCACCTGCAGAAATTCTCTGATGACTTGGCTGTTGTTGGGTGTATAAGAGGGGGAGAGGAGGGGGAGTACACGGCACTGGTAGGCAGATTTGTGGAGTGGACCGAGCTGAATCACCTGAGGCTGAACGTCAGCAAGACCCGAGAGACGGTGATTGACTTCAGGAAGAAGAAGATGCCTTCACAGCCACTGCGGATTAGGGGAGAGGATGTGGAGGTAGTGGAGGACTACAAATACCTGGGTGTCGTGCTCAGCAACGCACTGGACAGGAAATCTAACACCGATGCTACGTACAAGAAGGGGATGAGCAGACTCTACTTTCTGAGAAAGCAGAGCTCCTTGAACGTGTGCAACAAGATGCTGGAGCTTTTCTACCAGGCCGTTGTTGCCAGCGCCATCTTCTTTGCTGCTGTCTGTTGGGGTAGCAGTATCAGAGCCAGCGACACCAACAGACTTGACAAGATTATCAAGAAGGTTGGCTCAGTAATTGGTCTCAGGCTACAGACCTTTGAGAATGTGGTGGAGAGGAGGACACAACAAACTGTGATCCATCATGGACAATCCTAATCACCCCCTCCACCATACACTGGACAGACAGTGGAGCACTTTCTCCAGCAGACTGCTACAGCTTCTCTGTCGAATGGTCAGGTACAGGAAATCTTTCCTGCCACATGCCATTTCACTGTACAATAACCCACTCTAATGTTGAATTCTGGTCATAACTATGCTGCCATACTGCACCTTGCAGTCTAACTGATATCTCACATTGCACCCTGCGCCTGATAGTCCTGTATTGTACAGCGAGTACGATGTATCTATCTATATAGTTCATCATCTGTGATGTATATAAAGTTATCTAGGCGGGTTTACTTTCCTGGGTAATCTCTTTGTCTATTATGCTATGTGTTTTTTTGTCGTTTTGGTTGTCTACTGTCATGCTGCTGTTACACTGTAATTTCCCAGCTTGGGATCAATAAAGTACATCTATCTATCTATCTACAGCGGACATAAAAAGTCTACACACCCCTGTTCATATGCCAGGCTTTTGTGATGTTAAAAAAAATGAGACCAAGATAAATCATTTCAAAACTTTTTCCACCATTAATGTGACCTATAACTAGTACAACCCAACTGAAAAACAAACTGAAATGTTTTAAGGGGAAAAATAAAAAATAAAAACTTATAATAACCTGGCTGCATAAATATGCACACCCTTAAGCTAATACAGTGCATCCGGAAAGTATTCACAATGCTTCTGTTGCTCCCCTGGGTAGCGGCCCAGGAGGAGGCAACGTGCATGTGGAAGTTAACTCTCCAACCTGTGATACAGAATAGGCAGAATACGTTTCGTGCCGTTATTTCACACAAGGGAGTTTATTCTTCGTCCTCCGGTGCGTGAGTCTACTGTCTATCACTGTGCGACATGCGCCATCTATTGGTCGGCGTACGGAACTGCACTCAACTCACATGAGTTATAATGGAACCAGGTGGATTACAAATGCATTGTAGAAAAATAAAACAATTAAAGAATAAAATAAAATTGTAGGGGTGCCTGTTTTTTTTTTTATTTTCTTATCCAAATGTCTTTTTAGCACCTCTTACATAACTATTAACTATTTCCAAGCCTCTACACTCTCCCCCACTTCAAATAAATGTCTCCTGACATTTCATGTTCTAGGGTGACTTAATGCATGAGAGTGTACCAATTATAACCATGGGACTGAGGTAGGGTGGGGTATTGGAATGGCATATAGTTTTGAGTTAGCTGCACAGAGGTAGGGAGTAAGACAGGTCTTACGTCTGCAGTCCAAGGCTGGTACGATGGCTGTCCCAGGACGTCGTAGGTCAGTCTCTCTACTGGCCTTGCTCTCCGCTGTGACCTTCTCAGTTCCTCCTGTTCTCCATCCATCACCTCCACTTGTCTTTGATGTTCTTCCTGCAGCAAAGCTGGTCCATCCATTTGCTCCTCAGCATCGCGCTGAATGGGAACCGGTTCCTGCCTTACTGGTGGGCAGAACTCTCTAGCTGTCGCTCGAAGCCTTTGCTGATTTTGAGGATTTTGCTCTGGCATGACAGGTACTGGTTGCTGAGTGTTTTGGTCTGGGAGATTTGAGGCATTTTGCTGAGGATTTACGAGTCTGTAACATGGGATTTGGCTACGGAGGTTGTAGCGGTAAGTATTTTCCTCTTCTTCCTCTGAGCTGTCATTGTCTGTGTTGTCACTGTTAGGATTTGTCTCAGTCCTCTTCTTCCGTTTCTGTTTTGTCTTTTCTTTTGCAGGCAGTTCTTCTTCTAAAGGCAAGTCATTTACAGACAACAGCAGGTTTCTGTGTAACACTCGCATCACTTTGCTGCCTCTCTCTGCTTGTACTTTATAGACTGGTCCATCTCCCACTCTCTCAACTACGCGATGTACTGCTGACTCCCAGTAAGCGCGCAGTTTCCCTGGGCCTCCTCTTTCAGAGAGGTTTCTGACCAACACCCTGTCGCCTGGTTGGAGTGTGACACCTTTTAAGCGTTTGTCGTACTGTTTTTTGCCTTTATCTGAAGACTTTTGACTGTTGTCTGCAGCGATTTTGTAAGCAACACGCATCCTATCAGCCCATTTTTTAGCGTAGGTTTGATGGTTGTGTGTGTCAGTGTCTTTTGTCTAGTTCAATAGTAGATCTACAGGCAACCTTGGGACTCTGCCATATAAAAGGAAAAATGGAGAATAACCCGTTGACTCATGTCTTGTACAATTGTAAGCATGTACAATTTGGGGTAGGTGATCCTTCCATTCACTTTTTTTCTCCTCCTGTAGGGTACGAAGCATTTGGAGTAGTGTACAATTCAGGCGCTCCACGGGGTTGCACTGCGGATGGTATGGAGTGGTTCGTGAGTGAGAAATTCCAGACAGCTGTTGTAATCTGTGGAAGAGACTGTTTTCAAACTCACGTCCCTGATCGTGATGCAACTTCTCAGGGTACCCGAAACGAGGAATAAAATCCTGAAATATCTTTTCTGTGGCTGTTTTGCCTGATTTATTCCTTGTAGGGTATGCCTGTGCGAAACGAGTGAAATGGTCCACTAGTACGAGGATGTACTCATACCCTCCTTTACTTGGCTCAAGGTGTAAGTAGTCGATGGAGATTAACTCAAAGGGCGCACTGGTTGTGATAGATCCCATTGGAGCTCTCTGGGGAACATTTGGGCGTTTTTGTTTGATGCACAGACATTTTTTTGTTACATAATCTTCAACATCTTGTTGCATATATGGCCAATAGAAACGCTCACGGGCCAGATGTATCACCTTATCACACCCTATGTGACCCATGTCATTGTGTAGACTCTTTAACACCATCGGCCTTAGCTGTTCAGGTAGGACAAGTTGTTTGATGTGCCCTGTTTTTCTGTACAATAATCCATTGTCAACTTCCAACTTGTTCCACTCATACAGTAGTCTCCGTGTCCGTTTACTCATTGTCCGTTTATCTTTATCGTTTGGTGTCCATCCTTTGAGTTTGAGTGAGATTACTTCTCTAACTGACTCATCGTCTTGTTGAGCAGCATTGATGTCTTTAGGTGTCATGCTCAAAACACTGTCAGCTGGCACACTGTTGTCATTAGAACTCAGTTGTAACGCAGCTATCCATGGCACATCACTGTTTTGTGCTGCCTTGCTCCCTTGCCACACTGCGGACACTACTTCCGGTAAAACTGTCTCTGTGAACTCATTCATTTGCTCTTGCAGATCTAATGGGTGTCTGGACAACATATCTGCATCTGCATTCCTTTTCCCTGGCCTATACTTGATATCAAAATGGAAGTCAGCCAACTCCCCAACCCACCTATGACCCACTGCATTCAACCTGGCTGAACTGAGGACATAGGTTAAAGGATTGTTATCTGTATAGACAGTAAAAGTCGGTGCATGATACAGATAGTCACGGAATTTGTCCAGATGGCCCACTTGAGAGCTAGAAACTCTAGTTTACCGGAATGTAAGTGATAATTCTTTTCGGCAGGTGTGAGAGTTCTGGATCCATAGCCAATCACCTTAAGTTTGTTTTCTTGTTTTTGATATAAGACGGCTCCCAGGCCTTTGTTTGACGCATCTGTAAGCAATACAAATGGAAGGTCCAAATTGGGATAGGCTAGAATGGGACGATTAGTCAGAATGTCCACAAATCTTGACACAACTTCCTGATGTTCACTGGTCCATATTATTGGTGTGCGAGAAGGAAGCTGGTTTCTGTCTCCTTTCTTTGTTTGTCCTTTACTCCTTTTTGGTGCTGGTTTATTGTCATTGCTTGTTTCATTAGTGCTCTGGAGGAGTTCGAACAAGGGTCTCGCCAGACGTGAAAAATCTTGAATAAATGATCGGTAATAACTGAGAAAACCCAGTAATGTTCTGAGTTCTCCGACTGTGCGAGGTTTCTTGCCTTTCAGAGCGAACACAGCATCCAAGTCTTTTGGGTCAATCTGGACTCCTTCTCCCGACACTAGCCTACCCAGGTAGCGTACTTGGTTTTTGAACAGTTCACATTTGGCTGGCCAAAGTTTTATGCCGTGTTGTCGCATTTTGCACAAAACCTCTATGTGCTCATCAAAGGTTTTGGAGTAACACAGTACATTGTCCAAGTAAGGCACGCAACACTCGTCTCTGATCTCTTCTAACACCCCCTCCATACACCTTTGGAATGCGGCCGGTGCGTTTGACAACCCGAATGGAACCCGCACCCACTCGTATAGTCCCCAGGGTGTGCTAAAAGCAGTTAAATGTCTTGACTCCTCACTTACAAAACCTTGATGGTAGGCACATCCCTGATCCAATATGGAAAACCAGGAGTTACCCCCAAGACTGTCCAGTAGATCTTGTATCCGTGGTAACGGATGCCTGTCAGGTATGGTTTTTTGGTTCAGCTCACGAAAATCAACACACAAGCGCAAAGTATTGTCCTTTTTACGCACACACACTACTGGCGACGAGTTGTTTGACACTGATTTTCTGATCCAGCCCCTGCTTAAAAGGTTTTCAACATACTCCTTCATCTCTTTATACAGTGGTCTTGGAATGGAGTTGTAACTTTTCTGCACGGGTGTGTTGTCAGTGGTGTTGATTTTTAGCTGTAGTCCAGGAATACATCCAATGTCTCCTTCATCATGAGCAAACACATCAGACTGTTCATAGAGCATCTGCTGAACCACCTCCCGATCACCCTCTGAGAGATGATCTAAATTGACATTAGGGTGCCATCTCAGGTGTGAGGGAGCAGTGCTTAATGTTTCTTCACCCTCACCTTGACTGTCACATGTCACTTGAGCAGAGTGACAAAATGGCTTGTCTGTAGTTTTGGTTGCATTTTCAGCACTGGAACAAACATTTACAGGTTTGTATTCCGTGATCTCTGAAATAAGTCCTAAAACAGTCTTTGGATTTAGAAAAATGTTGTGCTTTGTTGAGTTTTGGATTGGGATTTTAACAGTTTTTGAAGCACCAGCGGGTACATCAATAAGAGCTGGGAATAACTCCAACCCATCCGGTAAGTTACATTTCACAGCTGGCTCGAACAACATTTCTCCTCCTCCAGGAAATGCTCTGATGTGACATTTTACCATACAGATTTGGCTACTGTGAAAAGTGAGTCCTTTTTACCCAACTCTCACCACTGGACTTTCTGGTTCATTTTCTGCTGACTTGGTGTGGACAACAGAGATGAGTGACTCAACATTACCTTTCTGAACCTTTAAAGTCTCCGACAGTAAGCCCACTAAGCTAATATCGTCACTTTGTTCACTGTTCGCCATTATTATCTCTTGGATCACGTTAAAGCCCAGCATCGGAGTGCTTAAATGCTGCTGACTGACAAGCATTGGAACATACAAGGATACAGAACCATACTGTGAACTTGTGATCTCGAGCAGGACATCTATCCACCCCTCGAACGGAACATCCGTTCCATTGGCTGCAGTGATTTCGAGTGGATGGCCTGGGAGTAGGCTCTCGAGTGACTGTATTTTCACATTTGGTAAGGCTGCTTGTACCCATGACTTTTCAACAATGCTTACTTGTGCCCCACTGTCCAATAACATCTGTAGGTTTACTCCATTTAACTGGCAACTGATCATACACCTACCGCCAATGAGCTGTGCCACACGCTTTGTGTTGGGTGACTTTTGGGACTTGGCAGTAGTCTGTTCGGAGTTCAGTCTTTTAGTGTTGTGGGACTCTGCTGGTGGTTCAGTCACTGGTGGTCCCTCCCCAGAGACCTCCTCCAGTTTCCCGACACATTGCTTTTCTGAAGGCAACCTATAGCTCTGTGCCCCTCCTTTCCACATTGAAAACAATGTGTGCAGCGCTCAGTCGCTTGGGCGATACACTTTTGGCACTTTCCTTTCACTGCGGGTCTCAGTGCTGACTGTTTAGGGATCGGTGCTGTGGGACTGGTGTTTACTGTATTTACCATTGGGGTTAGGGCCTTTTCTAAACTCTTGGTTAGGGAGGAGACCTGTGCCGTCAGCTCCTGGATAGCAACACGATTAGCTTGGACTTCAGTGTGCATTTTAATAGAGCTTTGATCTGTCTCTATCTGTGCCTGTCACAACACTGGTGACTTTCTGTTTGTGACTTTGTCCCAACCTACTTAATCTCTCTGTCTCTTCACTAACAGAATTTGCTATGAGCTCCAGGATGGAGTCATCTGTGACACTGGTGTTGGAGATGTAAGGTTTAAGGTCTCTCCTGACATAAGAGTATTTTTCATTCAAACCCTGATACAGTGAATGTATAAACACACCTTGTACCAACTTGTTGTCATAATGAAACCCACTACTGTTTTTAGATGCAGTCAACACACGCTGTTTTAGCCCCATTAGTCTATACATAAACTGTTGTGGTGTTTCTTTGTCATTTTGCTTAGCATTACTCAGCTCCTGAAATAATTCAGTGCTGCTTTTCTCGCGTAGATGTGTCCTTAAGAGACGTTTTAACTCAGCTACAGTAAGGCTATCCTTGGTTACAAGCATATCTTTAAAGGTACCAGGCTTAATTATCTTAAACACCGTTCTGATAATCTCAGCCTCTGTGAACCCTTCATTTAGCCCTTCATCAAGCTGTTTGCACAAGTTATTGTAACTCAAATCAAAATCAAAATCAGAGATTTGACCACCATAAATCTTGTACTCTCTGCGTGGCAACAGTGACCTAAGTTCAGTCAGTCTGACTAACCCTGGGTCAGGAACTACAGATGATGATGTCGGATGGTTCTTCCCTGATGGTGCTGCAGCTCCAGTGGTCACAGGAACTACTATGACCGGGTCATCGTTGGGTGACACCTCTGCATCCATTTCTCCAGCTGCTGTGGGCCATTGTAGTTCAATGATGAGGTCACGGAAAGCAAGCAGGCAAGACATCCCCGGGTCCTCAAGGCTCTTCAGTTGTGGACTTCTCAGCGAGTCAACAATGAAGTCGAAGAGTTCCACTTCGGTCGATTCTGCACCTGGCAAATCTTCTCCCACCTCATCCTTGAACGACTCAGCCAGCTTGTAAAGAACGTTTCTGCAGCGGGCAATGGTCAGCTGGCGAAGCTCTTGCTGGATTTCCCATCTCAGGTCATGTAGAGCAGACATGGCTGTGGTCTCCTGTAGTCAGTCGCTTAGGTCAATGGCTCAGGAACAGGTGGTCAGCATCCCTTGGTTCTTCATTGATTAGTGCCAGACCAGTAGGTGGCGCTAATCCCGGACGAGCCCCCAAAATTGTTGCTCCCCTGGGTAGCGGCCCAGGAGGAGGCAACGTGCATGTGGAAGTTAACTCTCCAACCTGTGATAGAGAATAGGCAGAACACGTTTCGTGCCGTTATTTCACACAAGGGAGTTTATTCTTCGTCCTCCGGTGCGTGAGTCTACTCTCTATCACTGTGCGACATGCGCCATCTATTGGTCGGCGTACGGAACTGCACTCAACTCACATGAGTTATAATGGAACCAGGTGGATTACAAATGCATTGTAGAAAAATAAAACAATTAAAGAATAAAATAAAATTGTAGGGGTGCCTGGTTTTTTTTAATTTTCTTATCCAAATGTCTTTTTAGCACCTCTTACATAACTATTAACTATTTCCAAGCCTCTACACTTCACTTTTTCCATGTTTTGTTATGTTACAGCCTTATTCCAAAAGGGATTAAATTAATTTTTCCCTCAAAATTCTACACACAATACCCCATAATAACAATTTGAAAAAAGTTTTTTTCTGAGGTTTTTGCAAATTTATTAAAAACAAAAAACTAAGAAATCACATATCCATAAGTATTCACAGCTTTTGCTCAATACTTTGTTGATGCACACTTTGGCAACAATTACAGCCTCAAGTCTTTCTGAATATGATGCCACAAGCTTGGCAGACCTATCTTTGGGCAGTTTCTATCACGAGCTGAGTTCCGGATGTTCTGCCAGACTCAGTCTTGTGGCTCTTTCTTTGTATTTATATAAATTTATTGTATTTTGTGCCTTTGAGCTTTTGTACTGCCTTCTCTTTTTCTGTTTAGGTTTCAGTTTTTGCTCTGCTCATTCACTTTCTTCTTCCGCTTAATCCTTTTCAGGTCGTGGGGGGGCTGGAGCCTATCCCAGCATCTTTGGGCGAGAGGCAGGGTACACCCTGGACAGATCGCCAGTCCATCGCAGGGCCAACACAGAGAGACAGACAACCATTCACTCTCACAGTCATACCTAAGGACAATTTAGAATCCCCAGTTTGATGCCAATTAACCTAACTTGCATGTTTTTGACATGTGGGAGGAAACCGGAGAAATCCCGGAGTAAACCCACGCAGACACAGAGAGAACATGCAGACTCCACACAGATCACTGTTGGTCGGGGGCTGGGATCGAACCCAGGATCCCCCGGCCAAGGGTGAGTTGCTGTGCTGCCGCAGTGCTAACCACTCCTCCACCGCGCCGCCCTTGCTATGCTCATGTTTCATTTAAATTTGTAATTATTTATTAGTCTGTTTTTGATGTTGTTTATCCCTTATATTTGTCCTTGGTGTTCCTTCTCTGGGTTGACAGCTGTCAGGCGGCATTTCTGCTTTGGTGCTCTGTGCGGGTGTCGCCCTGTCAGCTCTCAAGCCCAGCCGCTCCCCCCTCCTCTCTTCCAGCTGATCCCAATCTTTATTCATTATTACCTCTTTGCCCGCTCAGGTGAACCCACACCTGTCATCACTTATGTATTTGGTTTTGACCCTATTTATGGGGTTATTTTGTTCTCATTTGCCGCTGCCTAGACTACTCAAGTGTCTCTACACGTCTTTCTTCGTCTCCGCCAGAGTCTATTCCTGCTCTGGCGCGCCACCCTTGAAAGTTTTCTCTCTCATTGTTATTTTGTATTTTGAGCCCTTTGTGAACTTTACATTACTGTTTGTTTTATCAATAAATTGCCCAAACTCACAGTTGGCGTGTGGGTCTCAATTCTCTGCCCCGAAGGGCATTTATGACAGTTTCACCCATTCCTCTTTGCAGCACCTCTCAAGCTCCATCAGGTTGGATGGGAAGCATCGGTGCAGAGCCATTTTCAGATCCCCCCAGAGATGTTCAATTGGATTCAAGTCTGGGCTCTGGCTGGGCCACTCAAAGACATTCACAGAGTTGTCCTGAAGCCATTCCTTTGATAACCTGACTGTGTGCTTAGGGTCGTTGTCCTGCTGAAAGGTGAACCGTCGCCCCAGTCTGAGGTCAAGAGCGCTCTGGAGCAGGTTTTCTTTCAGGATGTCTCTGTACATTGCTGCATTCATCTTTCCCTCTATCCTGACTAGTCTCCTAGTTCCTGCCGCTGAAAAACATCTCCACAGCAAGATGCTGCCACACCATTGACGTGGTTATGAGTGAATCATCTCCAAGAAACTGAATTTACCACAGGTGGACTCCAATTAAGCTGTAAAACATCTCAAGGATGATCAGTGGAAACAGGATGCACCTGAGCTCAATTCTGAACTTCATAGCAAAGGCTGTGAATACATGTGATTTCTTCGTGTTTTTTTTTTTTAATAAATTTGCAAAAATCTCAAAAACATTTTTCACATTGTCATTATGGGGTATTGTGTGTAGAATTTTAAGGGAAAAAATGAATGTAATCCATTTTGGAATAAGGCAGTAATATAAAATGTGGAAAAAGTGACGCACTGTGAATACTTTCCGGATGCACTGTACTTTGTTGAAGCACCTTTGGCTGATTACAGTACTCAGTCTTTTTGGGTAGGAGTCTATCAGCGTGGCACATCTTGATGTGGCAATATTTCCCACTCTTCTTTGCACAAATGCTCCAAATCTGTCAGATTGCAAGGGCATCTCCTGTGCACAGCCCTCTTCAGATCACCCCACAGATGTTCAGATTCAGGTCTGGACTCTGGCTGGGCCATTCCAAAACCTTAATCTTCTGCTGGTGAAGCCATTCTTTTGTTGATTTGGATGTCTGCTTTGGGTCATTGTCATGCTGAAAGATGAAGTTCCTCTTCATCTTCATCTTTCTAGCAGAAGCCTCAAGGTTTTTTGTGCCAACACTGACTGGTATTTGGAACTGTTCATAATTTCCTCCACCTTGACTAAGGCCCCAGTTCCAGCTGAAGAAAAGCAACCCCAAAGCATGATGCTGTCACCACCATGCTTCACTGTCAGTATGGTGTTCTTTTGGTGATGAGCAGTGTTGTGTTTGTGTCAAATATACCTTTTGAAATTATGGCCAAAAAGTTCAACCTTGGTTTCATCGGACCATAACACATTTTTCGACATGTGTTTGGGACATTTCAAATTTGTTTTTCAAAATGTAGCTGGGCTTGAATGTTTTTCTTTGTAAGATAAGGCTTCCGTCTTGCCACCCTAGAAAGGAGATTGTTGTCACATGCACTAAACAACCAGTTGTTGCCAGAAATTCCTGCAGCTCCTTCAATGTTGCTGTCAGCCTCTTGCCAGCCTCCCTGATGAGTTTTCTTCTCATCTTTTCATCAATTTTGGAGGGATGTCAGGTTCTTGGTAATGTCACTGTTGCGCCATATTTTCTCCACTTGATGATGGACTATCTTCACTGTGTTCCATTCTATATTTAATGCCTCGGAAATTCTTTTGTACCCTTCTCCTGACTGATACCTTTGACCAATGAGATCCCTCTGATGCTTTGGAAGCTTTCTGCGGACGATGGCTTGTGCTGTAAGATGTGACTACAAAAATGTCAGGAAAAGCCTACTAGAACAGCTGAACTTTATTTGGGGTTAATCAGAGGCACTTTAAATGGTGGCAGGTGTGTGCTGACTCCCATTTAACTTGATCCCCCGACAGATTGCTATGATGATGATGATGATGAAGAATGTGACTGGTTAATTCTGAGCACAGCCATATCCCAGTTATAACAGGGTGTGCATATTTATGCAACCTGATTATTGTCAGTTTTTTTATTTTTTATTTTTCCCCTTAAAAGATTTCAGTTTGTTTTTCAATTGGGTTGTACAGGCTATAGGTCATATTAATGGGGGGAAAAAAAGTTTTTTGGTTTAACTTGGTCTCACTTTTTTACATCACAAAAACCTGGTATTTGAACAGGGGTATGTAGACTTTTTATATCCACTCTGTCTATCTATCTGAAGGTCAATGTGTCTATGAATATGACTTCAATCTGAGGATGACACCAGTGGCAGGGAATTTGGTTGTGAGGATTATGACTGAATCAATGAGGTGTTGGAAAAGCCCTGCAGGTTTAAATCATAAATCTACTACATCTCTCTATATACATAGCAGTCATTTACTGTCACAGATCAACCTTTTAAAATGAGTCACGAGACCTAATAACATTCAGCAAAGGGTCAGGTTAGCGCTCCATCCTGTAGTCTGTGCACCCTTTCTTTAGACTGGCAGAGATGTACACTACTGTACTGTACTTTATGTTGGAAATGGAATAAAGTTCATGTGTCGTTCAGCTCGTTGCCTCGCCTGCTTCCTTTCTCCACATTGGTGACCCTGACAGATAGATAGATAGATAGATAGATAGATAGATAGATAGATAGATAGATAGATAGATAGATAGATAGATAGATAGATAGATAGATAGATGTACTTTATTGATCCCAAACTGGGAAATTACAGTGTAACAGCAGCATGACAGTTGACAACCAAACAACAGAAACACACACATGACAGACAAAGGGATTACCCATGGAAAGTAAAAACTAACACGACTATAAAACCTATATACATCATAGCTTAATATATGATGACCCGTATAAACACATGAATCATCCCATTGCACAAAGAAGGATTATCAGGAGCAGAGTGAAAAGTGATGTACCAGTTAGTTTGTAAGATGCAGTGTGGTAGCATAGCTATGCCAGAATACATCATAGTGAGTTATTGTACAGTGAAATTGCATGTGGCAGGAAAGATTTCCTGTACCTGGCCGTTTGACAGCGAAGCTGTAGTAGTCTACTGGAGAAAGTGCTTCGCTGTCTATCTAGTGTGTGGTGGAGGGGGTGATCAGGATTGTCCATGATGGATTGCAGTTTATTTAGTGTTCTCTTCTCCATCACTGTCTCAAAGGTCTCCAGTCTGAGACCAATTACAGAGCCAGTCCTCTTGATAATCTTGTCAAGTCTGTTGGTATCTCTGGCCCTGATGCTGCTACCCCAACAGACCGCAGCAAAGAAGATGGCACTGGCGACAACAGTCTGATAGAAAAGCTCCAGCATCCTGCTGCACACGTTGAAGGATCTCAGCTTTCTCAGGATGTAGAGTCTGCTCATCCCCTTCTTGTGCGCAGCATCGGTGTTGGATCTCCAGTCCAACCCGCTGCTGATCCTGACACCCAGATATTTGTAGTCCTCAACCACTCCCACATCCTCCCCCCTAATCTGCAGGGGCTGAGAAGGAGCCTTCCTCTTCCTGAAGTCAATCACCATCTCTCTGGTCTTGCTGACATTCAACCTCAGGTGATTTTGCTCCGTCCACTCCACAAATCTGTCTACCAGTGCCTTGTACTCCCCCTCCTCTCCTTCTCTTATACACCCCACAACAGCTGAGTCATCAGAGAATTTTTGCAGGTGGCATGACTCAGTGTTGTACTGAAAGTCAGTGGTGTATAAGGTAAAAAGAAAAGGAGAGAGCACAGTTCCCTGTGGAGCTCCTGTATCACTAGCCACCACTCCAGACAAGACACTGCCCAGCCTGACAAACTGTGGTCTGCCTGTCAGGTAGTCAGTAATCCAGGAGATCACAGAGCTGTCAACCCCCATCACCCGCAGCTTCTCACCCAGCAGCAGTGGCTGGATGGTGTTAAAGGCACTGGAGAAATAAAAAAAAAATGATTCTCACAGTATCTCCTCCACCATCCAGGTGCAGATGGGCTTGTTGCAGCAGGTAGATGACAGCATCTTCAACTCCTAAATGGGGCTGATATGCAAACTGCAGAGGGTCCAGCCATGTCTTCACCTGCGGCCTCAGGTGGGCTAAGATCAGTCTCTCCAGGACCTTCATCACATGAGATGTGAGGGCAACTGGTCGGTAGTCATTCAGATCCGATGGAGATGACTTCTTGGGGACAGGAACCAGGCAGGATGTCTTCCACAGCACCGGTACTCACTCCAGACTCAGGCTCAGGTTGTACAGGTGTTTCAGTACCAGAGCTAGTTGATTGGCACAGGTCCTCAGGGTCCTTGCGGAGATGCCATCAGGGCCCGAAGCCTTCCGCTGATGGAGTCTCTCCAGCTGTTTCTCCACTTGATCTGTGAGTCACCATGAAGTGAGGGAGGGTCCTGGTGCCCCCTGAGGAGGAGAAGGGGGGAGATGGAGAGAGGTTCTGCACGGCCGTGTGGGTGGGGAGGGGTGCGTGGGGGTCTGGTTGCGTTGCCCGGGTGACAGACTGTGAGTTGAACCTATTAAAAAACAGATTCAGTTCCTCAGCTCTCTCCTGGCTCCCAGATGGCTGCCTGACTCTCCCCTTGTACCCAGTGATTTGTTTCATTCCCTCCCACACATCTTTAGTGTTGTTTTGCCTGAGTTTCTCTTCCAACTTCCTCCTATAATTGTCCTTGTACCTCCTCAGCATCTCTCTCAGCTCATGCTGCACTCCCCTCAGTTTCTCCTTGTCTCCAGCCCTAAAAGCTCTCTTCTTTTTGCTCAGAAGTGCTTTCAGGTCACTGGTGACCCATGGTCTGTTGTTGGAGAAGCAGTGTACAGTCTGAGCTGGCATGGTCATGTCTTCACAGAATCTAATGTATTCTGTGATGCAGTTGGTCATATTGTCTATGTCCACCCCATGTGGTTCACAGAGTACGCTCCAGTCTGTCGTCTCGAAGCAGTCCTGCAGTGCATCAGCAGCCTCCTGTGTCCACCTCCTCACAGTCCGTGTATAAGCAGGCTGCCTTTGCACAAGGGGGACATACTTGGGTGTTAACATGACCATGCAGTGATCTGATTTACCAATGGGGGTAGAGCTGTGGCACTATATGCATCCCTGACATTGGCATATAGTAAATCCAGTGTTTTGTTCTCTCTGGTGGGACAGTCAACAAACTGGTGAAAGTTTGGTAGTGTTATTCCCACTGAGACATGGTTGAAATCACCTGTGATGGCCATGAATGCATCTGGGTGCTTCTCCAGTAATGTGGCCGCAGTGGAGCTGATGACGTCACAGGCCACCGCTGCGTCAGCTGACGGAGGGACGTAGACGATAACAATTAAAGCGCACTTCATTTCTCGCAGCATATAATAAGGTCTCATACTGACAGCCAGCAGTTCAATGTCCGGGCTGCAGCACTTTTCCTTCACATAAATGTGCCTGGGATGACACCGTTGTTCATTAACAAAAAGTGCCACTCCTCCTCCTCTCTTTTTCCTGCTGCTTTTCATGTCTCTGTCCCCCCGTATAGTCCTGAAGCCAGGTATCGCTACATTTACATCCGGGATCTGTGAGTGTAACCACGTCTCCGTAAAACACATGAAACTACACTCACAATACTCCTTTTACGTCCTGACCAGCGCTGTAAGCTCGTCTGTTTTATTTCCCAGCAATCGCACATTCCTGGTAATGATCATCAGTACAGCCGGCTTATGTTTCCTCCTCCTCCTCACCTTCGCTCCAGCCCTTCGCCCGCGGTGTGTCCTCTTCAGCTCATCCGGGATGAGGGGCTTTACTGCCGGCCGCAGCGCTCCAGGCTCTGGCCTCCTCAGCGCAATCAGCGCAATCAGCCATGGAAATGCCATGGAAAGCGAGCCAAGCACCGCCCCGGAGACTGCCTGGTGGGAGAACACCAGCACCGCGTGCGCTGTCTCAGTCAAGCTCCCAGACTTCTGGTTTCACAACCCGACCACGTGGTTCTTGTGCATATAAGCCCAGTTTGCACTCTGCGGGATAACAACGGACGATATCAGATATTACTACATGGTTGCTGCGCTGAATGCGCGCGCCACACAACAGGTGATGAGCCTGCTCCAGGAGCCACCGGCCCAAGGAAAATATGAAGCACTCAGAAGGATGCTTCTCCAGCGCTATACCCTTTCTGACAGTGAGAGGGCAGAGAGACTACTAACGTGTTCGGAGTTAGGGGACAACTCAGCAATGGAGCTCATGGAGAGCATGTTGGCGCTGAGGGGGAAGGACAATGAATCTTTCCTGTTCACCCACTTGTTCCTCAGGAACCTACCAGCTACAGCGAGGGCAATCCTGACCAACTTGCCGCGGCTGGTTGCTAAGGACTACCGCGCCCTGGTACAGGAAGCGGACCACATCATTTTGGCTACCAGAACTCTCAGCGTGCAGGCAGTGGCACCGACATCCATGAGTGACTCTAGCGAGATCGAGGAGCCGTTGGTGGTAGCCATGACGGACACCAGGAGATGAAGGAACGGGGCGATCTGTTTTTGTCATCGCCGTTTCGGCTCGAATGTCCAACGCTGCCTGTTGCCATGCCAATTCAAGAAGCCGTGAAGACGGCACGTTTGGAATTCAGTTGCAGCTGCAACCGATGGCGACAGGAATAGACTGCGTTATGTCACGGACACATGTTCGGGGAGACGGTTTTTGGTGGACTCCAGATCCCAGGAGAGCCTCATCCTGCCAGTCAATGCAGACAGGGTGGCAGGAGGCAGCGGTCCCAAGCTCACGGCCGCCAATGGATCCACCATCAGGACATTTGACAAGCAGACACTGACGATATGCTTACACGGACGCAACTTTCAGTGGGATTTTGTGGTAGCTGCATGTTCCCCCATTTTAGGCACAGTTTTTTTATGTGCTTATGGGTTGTTAGTCGATGTTGCTAATAGGAGATTAGTGGATGCTGTCTCTTTTACCTCACTGCCAATGTACAGCTCGGGGAGCTGGGTCGACAACACTGGTTGACGTTATAGCTCCAGGGGGTAAGTACCAGCATTTGCTCACACAGTTCCCAGCACTCACGGTAATGACTTTTTCGGCTACGATAACAAAACACGGGGTTGAACACTTCATAACGACAAAAGGCCCGCCGGTGGTCGTATGATCTCGGCGCTTGGATGCAGCTAAACTGGCCAGCGCACGAAAGGAGTTTGCCAACTTAGAGCAGTTGGGCATCGTCAGGCGCTCCAACAGCCCGAGGGCATCCCTGCTTCATATGGTGCCTAAAGCTGACGGGTTGTGGCAACCGTGTAGCGATTTGCGGCGCTTGAATAACACCACAGAACATGATTATTATCCCATTCCGCACATCCAGGATTTTTCCATGCACCTGGCCGGGGCGCGTGTTTTTTTGAAAGTCGATCTGGTCCACGGATACCATCAGGTCCCAGTGCATGCGGAAGATGTTGTGAAAACAGCAATAATAACTTCTTTCGGCCTTTTCGAGTTTTTACGCATGTCCTTTGTTTTTGTCTACTTAGATGATATTCTGGTAGCTAGCGTGTCCGAAGAGGATCACATTGCCCATCTCAAGATGGTTTTCTAGAGGTTGGAAGTATATGGGCTTATAATGAACCCGGCGAAGTGCCAGTTCGGTGTGCCTGTGATTGATTTTTTTGGGCCACTGCATTTCGCTGGAGGGCACGATTCCGCTACCAGATAAGGTGCGTGCCGTGTCGGACTTTCCGTGTCTGCAGACCGTGAGGTCCCTGCAGGAGTTTTTGGGGATGGTCAATTTTTATAACCGTTTCCTCCCCCCGGGCAGCCCAGCTGATGCAGCTGTTGTATGCCCACTAAAAAAAAAGGAGCCCGCAGAAAACGTCAATTGGACTCCCGAGCAAGTCCAGGCTTTCACGAACACCAAAACAGTGCTTGCGGATGCCGCATTGCTAGCTCATCCGGATCTGTCGACACGGACAGCACTCACTACGTTCACGTCTGATGTTGCCATAGGAGCAGTGGTAAAGTAGTACATCTCCAGTTCGTGGCAGCTGCTCGCATTTTTCAGTTGGGCTTTGTGCGACAGCGAACACAAATACAGCACATTCAAGAGAGAGTTGTTGGCTCTACACCTGGCGACGCACCATTTCCAGTTTTGGCTAGAATGGCGTAAGCTCACCACGTTCGTGGACCATAAGCCGCTGACATATGCGATGTCCAAGGTCTTGGAACTGTGGTCGCCCGACAGCAACAGCATTTGGCCACGATCTCGGAGTTTATGATCGACATTCAACACGTTGCCGGTAAGCTCAATATCGTGGCCAATTGTCGCACACATTAGTCTCCCCGGTCTACATGGGAATAGATTTCCATGCGATGGCCGCAGAGCAAGCCGGGGATGTGGACATTTGCGAGCTCCAGTCTGCACCTACTGGGTTAAAGCTGGAGAGGAGGGTGGTGCAAGAAGGGTGCCCTCCCTTGCTCTGCAACAGCTCCACCGGCTGCCTGCACCCGGTGGTCCCGAGCTCTTGGCACTGTCGCATTTTTGAGTCGGTCCAATCCCTTTCGCATCCAGGAGTGCACGCTTCTGTGAAGCTAGTAGGGGCAAAATTCGTCTGGCCACACTTGCGCAAGGACATGAAAAAGTGGGCTACAGCTAGTGTCGTGTGCCAGTGGGCCAAAGTGCACAAGCACACTAGAGCCCCCCTCGAGCCATTCCAAGTCCCGGCCAGGAGGTTCGACCACATCCACCTGGATTTGGTGGGACCCCTCCCGCAGTCACAAGGTTTCACGCACGTTTTAACAATCGTGGACCGCACCACGCACTGGCCTGAAGTGGTCCCACTGGCCTCTACCATGTCTGCAGAAATGGCTCGTGCTTTTTTGTCAGCTTGGGTTGCACGGTTGGGATCTCTGTCAGACATCACTTCCGACAGGGGTCCACAATTTGTTTCGGAACTCTGGTCCATGATGGCCCAGAGCCTAGGGGTCAAAATTCACCGCACTACTGTGTACAACCCCCAAGCTAACGGATTATGTGAGCATTTTCATAGATCATTTAAAGCAGCGCTCAGAGCTTCGCTCACGGACACAAATTGGGTCTACCGCCTGCCCTGGGTTCTTTTAGGGTTGCGCTCCACACCTAAGGAGGAATTGGCAGCCTCCCCAGCAGAACTTGTCTTTTTTCAGCAGCTGTGGATCTCCAGAGAGTTTGTACCAGAAAACCCCGCGCCCAAGGCTGATCCGCCCATGCAATTTTTGCACAGTATGGACGCTTTTAACGTACCGTACGTAAACTGGCCCACCAGTGTTTTCAACGCACTTTCGTCCCCAAGAGTTTACAGAACTCCAGCTTTTTTTTCATCAGGCACGATGCGCGCTGGACCCCGCTGTGCCCACCGTACGACGGACTGTTCAGGGTGTTGGAACCTAGGGTGAAACATTTTGTGTTACACTTGGAGGGCATAGGGAGACCATCTGCATTGACAGGCTGAAGCCCACTTTTGTGTTGGAAGACGAGCAGGTGGTGTTGTCCCAAGTTCCTCGGCGTGGACGTCCACCGTTGGTGGCTCCGCAAGTTGGTGTTCCCTCGGTAGGGACCTGCACACGTGAATCTGATGTGTTCCCCCCCTCCCTTTTTACCCCCACAGACTGACATGCCCTCCTGTACATCTCGCCAGCAGGGTGCCCCGACTGGATCAGTGACCCCCCATTACAGCCGCTATGGGCGTCGGCTCAAACCCAAAGGGCGGGGGGGTTAGTGCCCTTTCTTGGTGTTTGGGGGGGGGGGGCACGGGTGGGGGATTCTCCAGCCAGAGAAGGCAGCTGGGATAAGGGGGAACAATGGACCGGAGAAGGAAGTGCCACCGGGGGGTCTCAAATGGGACAGTATGGACTATGCACTCCCCGGGGAGAGGAGGAGCAGCTGGAGCCGCTGGAAGAGAGAAGGGTGTGAGCAGCAGCGCCCGTGTTATGTTATGTGCTACACAGGTCTTTGTTCCAAACGGTGTATTACGGTTGAAAGTTCCGGACTTATATGCATGGGATTAAAGGTATAAAACAGGAATGCACAGAGACCCAGGAGCTCTTTTACTGTACTGCATGTTGGAGATGGAATAAAGTTCCTGTGTTGTCTAGCTCGTTGCCTCGCCTGCTTCCTTTCTCCACAACTGAAAATAAATGATCAAAAAATAATGGTAGCCTAATATGTAAATAAATTGTGCTAAAAAAAAAAAACAAGTTTGCACCAGCTTGACACAGTCATAATAAACTGACCCTCAAACCTGAAACATGTGGCTGTACTAAAGAATGCAAGAGTCTCAAAGAATCTGGGGAAAAAAAATCACGATAATCATTTTATTTTGTTATTATGCAGAGTTGGAGTTGGATCACCGTGATTCCTAACCCCCTTTGAAACACTAAAATGTCTGGCGAATAAACATAATTTAAAGCCCATTTACAAGAGGTAATAATTTTTCTTGGTGTTTGGGGGGGGGGGGGGCACGGGTGGGGGATTCTCCAGCCAGAGAAGGCAGCTGGGATAAGGGGGAACAATGGACCAGAGAAGGAAGTGCCACCGGGGGGTCTCAAATGGGACAGTATGGACTATGCACTCCCCGGGGAGAGGAGGAGCAGCTGGAGCCGCTGGAAGAGAGAAGGGTGTGAGCAGCAGCGCCCGTGTTATGTTATGTGCTACACAGGTCTTTGTTCCAAACGGTGTATTACGGTTGAAAGTTCCGGACTTATATGCATGGGATTAAAGGTATAAAACAGGAATGCACAGAGACCCAGGAGCTCTTTTACTGTACTGCATGTTGGAGATGGAATAAAGTTCCTGTGTTGTCTAGCTCGTTGCCTCGCCTGCTTCCTTTCTCCACAACTGAAAATAAATGATCAAAAAATAATGGTAGCCTAATATGTAAATAAATTGTGCTAAAAAAAAAAAAACAAGTTTGCACCAGCTTGACACAGTCATAATAAACTGACCCTCAAACCTGAAACATGTGGCTGTACTAAAGAATGCAAGAGTCTCAAAGAATCTGGGGAAAAAAAAATCACGATAATCATTTTATTTTGTTATTATGCAGAGTTGGAGTTGGATCACCGTGATTCCTAACCCCCTTTGAAACACTAAAATGTCTGGCGAATAAACATAATTTAAAGCCCATTTACAAGAGGTAATAATTTTTACTTCTATAAATGTACAAATGGTTACAAGCTGTAGTGTTATATTTTATAGTTTGTGGTATTACAGCATCTATCCCTAAGATGCCCATTGTCATTGTCGGGTGCTTTTCCAGGTGTTCTCGCACACAGTCCCGCATGTCCACGACGGTGGGATGCAATTCTCAGCAAGCGAGTAGTTGTTGGCATAGCACCTATCCACGGCTTGTATGTGCTGCGCCTGCACGCTCAGGACCAGCCAATCACGACTCTTTCAGGACCAGCCAAATACGTCTCTAGGTGCCAAGACCAGCCAATCAGGTGCAGCAAGGATTAGCCAATCACGTCTCTAGGTGCCAAGACCAGCCAATCAGGTGCAGTACAAGACCAGCCAATCACATCTCTAGGTGCTGCTTCTGCAGAGGGCACACCAACACGGCAGCCAGGTGACCTAACTCGGCTCTGTACTTGCTAATGAGGTGTGAGACATCCAACTTTTCTATAGAGATCAGTGTCCCATTTGCGGAAGTAGAGGGGGCGGGACTAAAGCTGGATTCATGCCGCACCTCCCCTCTCCGAGTATGTGCAACTGGAAACCTCATGTGACAAAATTTACGTCATCGTCTCTACTCCGCTAGGTTCCGCAAGGCTCTACTGTGGACGACCGCATGCAGCCCAAACTTCATGACTGCGTGGCCTGCCAATGATCTGAACACATTGACAGAGCATGCGCAAGACTGAACATCCCATTCACAAGATGGCGCTACCGACACAACATACAAAGACAAAGTAGACGAAAAGACAATGAGGAGGCGAAAGATGAGAATAAATATACATGAATCCTTTTGCAGCAGCAGTAGCAGCTTGAGCAGAGAAGAGCACTGGAAAATGGTAATTCCTCCTTTTGGGAGGAATTATCAAGGGAACTGGGAGAGCTGTCACACACAGAGACAGCAAAGCAAGCTCAAATAAACAACTACACGTTAAAAAACAAGCCCAAAAATCCGCAACCCACGAGTGACAAGATTTGCAAGCAACTTTAGAGAAAAACAAGCACAATGTCGCTTATAATAAGCGGACCTGACAACACTGGAGGAGGCTGCTGTAAACCTCCAGCCTCCCCGTTTTCACTGGTTGCAGAGTGGTTATCACTGCGGCAGCACAGCAACTCACCCTTGGCCGGGGGATCCTGGATTCGACCCCAGCCCCCGACCAACAGTGATCTGTGTGGAGTTTGCATGTTCTCCCCGTGTCTGCGTGGGTTTACTCCGGGATTTCTCCGGTTTCCTCCTGCATGCCAAAAACATGCAAGTTAGGTTATTTGGCATCAAACTGGGGATTCTAAAAGTGTCCTTAGGTACGACTGTGAGAGTGAATGGTTGTCTGTCTCTCTGTGTTGGCCCTGCGATGGACTGGCGATCTGTCCAGGGTGTACCCTGCCTCTCGCCCAAAGATGCTGGGATAGGCTCCAGCCCCACCACGACCCGAAAAGGATTAAGTGGAAGAAGATGAATGAATGAATGAATAAAGATACAGTCCATTGAGTGTCTCTAAAACTCCTCACCATATTTTCAACTTAGTCTGCTTTCAAAATTTAACTCTAAATATTAAAAATAACTCCTGATGGGTTTATCTAACAAACACCATATTGGCGTTATTGTCTGCCACCAATATGGTGATTTTCAACTCTGAAAAAGAACAGAATAGAATAAGATAAGATAAGATCAGCCTTTATTAGTCCCACAATGGGGAAATTCCAGGATTGCAACAGCACAGGGATAGCATAGGCCTTATTGTCATTGTACAGTTGCACAGCACAACGAAATTGTGGGTGCTCCACCAGGCTACTGCGCAATAAAGTAAGTGAGAAGAATTTGAAATAGAACAGTTTGTCACGCCGCGCCGCTCATCAGCGGCGCCACCTGCTCGCACACCTGCTCGTCATCAGCGGCGAGGGATATAAGCCGCCTCGCCCTGAGCTTCGGCCTGAAGCCGTCAGACTTCGCCACTCATCATCGTGAGTCAAACCTTTCCTTCAGCACGACGCTTTTGGTAAGAAGCCCTTACCTCCTTTCTTTCCAGTCTGCTCCCCTGTGCACAGGTGGATTCCTCGGCGGTGGACAACGCCTCTCCCTCGCCATTCCTCGCTGCTGCACCGAGCCCTGCAGGTGGCTGTCTTCCGGGTCCCGTCCTTGTGGTGCCAGTCATCTGTCCCTTGCAAGTAAGCTCCTCTCTCGCTCATTCTCCTCCTGTGTTGGTGTGTGCCCGTCACCCTCTGTCCTTGTGCTCTTTCCCATAGGGTTGCCGGCTGTACGGTCTCCTGCCTCTGTGCCCGAAGCAGACGCCGCCACCAATACATTTACATCCCGCAGACACACATCCATTCACCCCTGTTGCTAATAAACTATTTGAACTTCTCTGAGCCTGTGTGTGTGCGTCTCCTGAGCCGTGCGTTATGTCACAGTTACAGGACACACAGTTAACCATCTGACTAAAATAAAAAAATAAAAGTAAAAATAACAAATAGCCCATTGGTATATACACAGGCACGGTAGTGGCTTCATGGGTAGAACTATGTACATAAGAGTGCAAAGTGCAGAACACACAATTGAGTAAAATGGTCCAAGGATTATGGAAAATATGTACAGTTGTGATTTCACGGATGGGTCAATATACATGAAAGTGTGGAGTGCAAAGACAGGTGAGTTATTGTGATAATTAAAAGGTCCTCAGTTCTGTGCATGTGAGTGTTCGGTGGGGGGGGACTCTGACTGTTTGCAGTTCGGATGGCCCAGGGGAAGAAACTGTTTGTCAGTCTGGAGGTGTGGGACCTGATCGATCTGAACCATTGTCCAGAGGGAAGAATGTCAAACAGGTGGTGGGCGGGATGTGAGAGGTCTCCTGTGATGGCCTTGGTCCTTCTGAGACAGGAGGCTCTGGAGATGTCTTCCAGGGAGGACAGAGGACTCCCGATAATTTTTTGGGTGGTGTTGATGACCCTCTGCACAGCCTTCCTGTTCTCAGCCATGGAGCCGGAGTACCACACACCCAGACAGTAGGTGAGCACGCTCTCCGCTGAGCAGCGATAGAAGGCCAGCAGCAGCTTCTGGTCCAGGTTGTACTTCCTCAGGACACGGAGGAAGTGCAGCGGCTGCTGGGCTTTCTTCACCAGGGCCTTGGTGTTGACAGTCCAAGAGAGGTCAGAGGAGATGTGGGTGCCCAGGAACCTGAAGACGGGGACATTTTCCACGCAGTTGCCATTTATGGGAGGGGTCCTGTCGGGTTGTTTGCTTGGCACCACAGCAGTAGATTCTCTACCTTCGCCCTGTATGCCTTCTCATCATTGTCGGCGATGAGCCCAACCAAGGGGGTGTCATCCGCCTATTTCATGATGACAGTGGTTGGGTGGGTTGGAATACAGTCTAAGGCATACAGAGAGTACAGTAGAGGGCTTAGCACACAGCCTTGGGGGGAGCCAGTGCTGAGGGACAGTGTGGAGTAGTGGTGGGGGCCAAGTCTGACTGTTTGTGGGCAGTTGGTGAGAAAGTTCTTTATCCAGGAGCTGGTGGGGGGGACGGGGGATCTGGAGGAGGTGCAGTTTGTTGATCAGGATGTCCGGGATGATGGTGTTAAAAGCTGAGCTGTAGTCCACAAAGAGCATCCTCACATAGCTCCTTGGGTTTTCCAGGTGGCTCAGCGCTCTGTGGATAGTGGTGACAATGGCATCTTCTGTAGACCGGTTCTCTCTGTAGGTTAACTGATGGGGGTCAGAGGAGGGGGAAGACAGTTCCTGATGTGCTGAGCCACCAATCGCTCAAAACATTTCATGACTACAGACGTGAGTGCTATGGGTCTGTAACCATTCAGGCTGTCAATTACGGCCTTTTTGGGGATGCGGATGATGGTGGAGGCCTTGAGGCAGGAGGGGATGGTGGCGTGCATCAGGGAGAGGTTGAACAACTTGGTGAGGATCCCTGCCAGCTGATCTGCACATGCTTTGACCACCGCTCCTGGGATACCATCTGGGCCAGCAGCTCTGCGAGGGTTCACTGCTCTCAGCTGCCTCCTCACCTCGTGCACATGTAGCGAGAGGGGGGCAAGAGGGGAGGAGGGGGGGACGGGTTTTGGAGGGAGGTGTGCTCAAACTGGTCAAAGAAGCTGTTAAGCTCCTCTGCCAGAGTGAGGTTGCTGTCTGATGTTGGGGGCCCTGGCCCCTGTAGTTGGTGAGGACCTGGATGCCTCTCCACATCTCTTGGGGGTTGTTGTCTGTGAGGAAGCCCTCCGCCTTCCTCCTATAAGCGATTTTAGCAAGTTTTATGCCTCTCCTCAGGTTAGCTCTGGCAGTGCTGTACAGAGAGCTGTCCCTCTGTCTGGAGGCTAAGTTGTGGGCTCTGATCAGAGCCTGGACTTCACTAGTCATCCAGGGTTTGCAGTTTTGAAATACCCGGATATGTTTGGTGAGTGTTACATTTTCTACACAGCATTTGATGTAGAAAAAGACAGATTCGGTGTAGGAGTCCAGGTCCTGCTGTTCAAAGATGCTCCAATCAGTCCAGGCAAAGCAGTCTTGTAGCTGGAGAAGAATGTTTTCAGGCCAGGTTTTAATTGTTTGTTTGGTAGGGGGGGACTCTTCCTCAGGGGGGAGTAGGCAGGATCAGAAACAGGGAGAGATGGTCTGACTGTCCATGGTGGGAGAGAGGGTTGGCACTGTAGGCATGCTTAATGTTGCTATAAACATGATCCAGTGTCCTTTCTGTTATGTCCACAAATCTGGCATAAAAGACATGGATGAGGATGCTGCACTGGAACTGGGCTTTATTAAGGAACTGATAAGCAGCACACTACATGCGGTTACATGCGGAGTTGTCCGGGCAAGAGAGCCTCTAATGGCAGATGCTCCCATATATATACTGTATATATATATATATATATATATATATATATATGAGCACCAGGCTGCTCATCCGTAAGCTGCCCGTCCAGCGCCTGGTGAGGGAGATCGCTCAGGACTTCAAGACCGTCCCGCGTTTCCTGAGCTTCGCCGTCATGGCTCTGCAGGAGACCAGTGAGGCCCACCTGGTGGTCTCTTCTTTGCTAAGGGGGTCATCATCATGCCCAAAGACTTCCAGCTGGCCCGCCGCATCCGCGGAGAGAGAGCTTAGACTTTCTGCTGCACATTCACCAACCAACCATAATGCTCTGCACTGTGTGTCTATATATATATATATATTTATAGTAATATGGACATATGTTTAGTAGATGTTGTTTTTTCTTGCCTTCTGATTGTTGCTCTGAGTGTTGCTATCCCTGTGCTGTTGCAATCCTGGAATTTCCCCATCGTGGGACTAATAAAGGCTTATCTTATCTTATCTTATCTTATATATATATACATCACTGTGATGATGCCACCAGATGGTGACGTCATCACGCCCCATACTACCCTAAAACCCATCACAACACCCTCTTTACAAAACACATCAAATTAAGCCCCTCCCCAATTTGGTAAACCAGAAACCCCAATAAACACACTAAAAAGAAAAACGCACTTCCGGTTATGGCGGCCACGTAGGAAGACGTGTTTCACACTGCTCTGCTCCTAAAAATAAAAAGTTTACTAAAACTCTCTTAATTGGAACAAAAACCCATCCCAGCGTTTGGGCGCGGATATGGTGAAGACCAAAGCTGGGAAATTGGGTGGAGGAAAGGGCGATTGGACAAAACAACCCAAGCTGACAGACTTCCACGCTCGAGGCGAGGCAGAAAAAACTCCAGAGGCGATGGCAGAGGATGTAGCCAGCGGTGGAGCGGGAGCTGCTGAAGACGGGACAAGTGCAGTGCTCACTGCCATCAACTCCATGAGAACAGAGTTTTCGTCTAAGTTTGATGGGATTATAGCAGCGATAGAAGGAATGAGAAAGGAAATAAGTGACTGTATGGAACGGGTATCGCAGGCGGAGCTCCGAATTTCAAGCGCTGAAGATGACGTCACCAGCCTACAATCAAAGTTGCAAACACTGGAATTAAAATGGAAACGTCTGGAAGATAACGTCTTGGACTTGGAATCCCGCTCGCGATGGAATAATTTGAGGCTGGTGGGCCTCCCGGAGGGAGCGGAGGGACGGGACTCATGTTCCTTTTTGGAAAAGTGGATTCCAGAAGCGCTGAACAATGCGGACCTGCAGTCATCGGTCGTCTTGGAGAGTGCCCACCGAATCGGCCCACCGAGAGATAATAAGACACCACCGAGGACGCTGATTATGAAGTTCCTCAACTACAGGGACAAGATGACAGTCACCAACGCGGCGCGAGCTAAAGGGGAAATTAAATACCAGGATCAACAGGTGCGGTTCTACCCAGATTTGGCCACAGGAATTCAACAATTAAGGAGGCAGTTCGACCCCGCCCGCAAAGAGCTGCGCAACCTCAGGATTCGTCACGGAGTGATTCATCCGGCAAGACTGCTGGTCACATATAAGGGGAGAACCCACATCTTCAGGACCCCTCAAGAGGCGCAGGAGCTCATTAAGCAGATACAAAAGGAGACTGGTGGGAGCTAAGCATGAACATGACAAAGGTAGAACATTTATGCATTTGTACAGGCATCTGATTGATCTGAAACATATAACATGTCTACAA
Source organism: Pholidichthys leucotaenia (assembly GCA_020510985.1). Lineage (NCBI taxonomy): Eukaryota > Metazoa > Chordata > Actinopteri > Cichliformes > Pholidichthyidae > Pholidichthys > Pholidichthys leucotaenia. The sequence continues at coordinate 282,570,587 of CM035847.1, read as the reverse complement.
AATACAGACTGTATTAAAAAAAAAAGCTATGATGTACGAAGTTGCTGTAAAACTTTGAAGTTATGTTGAAAAAACTACAGAAGAGAGTTAATGTCATTAAAAATAGTAGTAGAGTCAGGGTGATTGAGAGGAGAAAGAGAGAGTGGTTTGACTGATCCTCACAGGTGTGGAACAGTCACTAGCTATAACAGGAGGCGGAATTTTTTTTTACCACGAATGTGGGGAAAGGGAATTTGTTTTTGTGTAGTTTGTAGGATGAATGTTCAATCATCCATGTTTTTGCTTCTCTGTATGAGCATGTTCATATTGCAAGGTAATCTCAAACTCCTTATTGATCATAGATCAAAGCGTTAATCTTAATTTAACTTCATGGAATGCAGAGGTCTACAAAATCTAAAAAAAACTTAAACAAGTTATGAATAAAATAAAAGACATAGATTCAAAAATTGTATTTTTACAAGAAACTCATCTAATAGAGGAGGATGTAAAAAGAATTAGGAGAAGATGGCAAGGTAATGTGTTCACCTCATCATTTTCATCCCGAGCTAGGGGAGTTATGATTCTCATACATAAAACAGTCCCATTTCAAGTGAAAAATGTAATTGGAGACAAATTTGGAAGATATCTAATCATTCAAGGATCTTTGTTATTAGAAAATATAAATCAGGTGAACTTATACGGCCCCAATATTGATGATCAAAACTTCTTTGTTAATTTATTCCTTACTTTATCATCACTTACAGGGCAACATATAATAGCAGGGGATTTTAATTGTACATTGAATCCCAGTATAGATAGGTCAACAGGACTGGACTGTACGCACAATGGATGCAGGATGACCATTAATCATTTTATGAAAGAATTGAGATTGCTAGATATATGGAGAGAAATGAAACCACAAGTCAAAGCCTATTCTTGTTATTCTAATACCTATAAGACATTCTCACGTGTTGACTACTTTTTGATCTCTACAGAATTAAGGTCCAAGATTCAAAACTGTTTCTATGATAACATTGTGATCAGAGATCACAATGACGGCATGTATAAAGTGTGAGGCTTTCAAAGCTTTATTAGGGGGCATATTATTAGTTATACAGGTTCAAAATCTAAGAAGACTCGAGAGGAGAGTGTCCAGTTGGAACGTAAAATAAAAATTCTTCAAGAAAAGGTGTATGCAGGAAGTAACCCACAGTTAGAGACCGAATTACTGATTCTGAGAGCTGAATATGATAAAAAAAAAATCAGCGAATAGAGCTGCCTCGAGTCTTCTAAGATTGAAGCAAACTTTTTATGAACAAGGTGAAAAATCAGGAAAATTATTGGCATGGCAGATTAAACAATTAGAATTTAAAACACCAATTACCAGTATTATAAGTAACGGACAGGTAGTTATAGATCCTTTAGAAATTAATAGTGCCTTTAGAGATTATTATGAAAAACTATATGATACAAAAAATGAAACTGACTTAACAAAACTAAACGGGTTTTTGGGTGGATTATCTATACCGTGTATTCCAAATGAAAACAGGGAGATACTGGAGTCTAAAATTAGTCAAGAAGAAGTTGGGCAAGCCATTGATAATATGAAATCAGGAAAAAGAGCAGGACCAGATGGTCTTCCAGTTGACCTCTATAAAAAATTTAAGAATAAATTAATAAAACCACTTTTGGAAATGGTTTTAGAAGCATTTCAAAATGGTAATTTACCACCATACATGAATAATGCCTTAATTATACTGTTGCCAAAACCAGGTAAACCCCCTAATAAATGTGAAAACATGAGACCAATAAGCCTATTAAATGCTGATCTTAAGATAATCTGTAAAATTTTAGCAAAACGACTACAAGAAATATTACCAAATATTATTAATCGACATCAGAATGGCTTTATAATGGGAAGACAAGGCTTCCACAATGTAAGAAGACTATTTAACATTATTTATTCCAATAAAGAAGCACCGGATACAGCTCTCCTATCATTGGACGCCGAAAAGGCCTTTGATAGGGTCGAATGGCCCTATCTTTTTGAAGTTCTACAAAGGTTTGGACTTGGAAATAATTTCATAAAATGGGTCCAGATAATATACAATAATGCTACAGCAGAAATCCTAACAAACAGCAATATCTCAAAATCAATAAAAATCAATAGAGGATGTCGACAAGGCTGTCCACTTTCACCCTTATTGTTTACTATTGCAATTGAACCTTTAACGATGGCAGTACGTTTACATCCACAAATATATGGAATTAATGTAGGACCAACAGAACGTAAAATCTCCCTGTATGCAGATGACATAATTTTGTTTATGTCGAATTTTAAAAAATCAATTCCGACCTTGTTAAATTTAATAAAGAACTTTGGGGAAATATCAGGATATAAAATAAACAAAACAAAATCTTCAATATTAATGTTAAATGAGACCCAGAGAAATCACCCAGCTCCTGAGGTAAATCAATTCAATGTTGTAAATCAGTTTAAATATTTAGGAATTCAAATTTTGCCTAAGCTAGAATCAGTCGCCAGTGCCAACTATGAAGCCTTAATGATAGATATTAATGAGTTACTTCAGAGATGGATGTCACTTCCAATGTCGATGATCAGGAGAATTAATATACTTAAAAGTAATATCTTATTTTTATTTATTTTTTTTTTTTGTACTTATTTTGTACCCGTAGGTAGATTTGTTTTGCAATCTGGTGACAAGCCACCAGCTGCCGGTCGCTGCATGCGCAAGCGCCCCGTATCCCTAACCTGCATGTTTTTAGCATGTGGGAGGAAACCGAAGAAATCCCGGAGTAAACCCACACAACACGGGGAGAACATGCAAACTCCACACAGATCACTGTTGGCCGGGGGCAGGGATCAAACCCACGATCTCATGATCCCCGCGATCCCCCGGCCGACGGTAAAACTGTGCTGCCGCAGTGCTAACCACTGCGCCACCGTGCAGCCCGGTGGCGCAGTTTTGCTTACCAAAAATACTTTATTTATTTCAAAACATTCCTTTACCATCACCTTCAGATCTATTCTCAAGAATTAAAAAAAGTTAGTGGAATTTATATGGAACAATAGGAAGGCTAGATTACGTCTGTCCTTACTATATTTACCATTTGATCGTGGAGGTCTGAAATGTCCAAACTTTATGTTGTATTACTGGTTAGCACAACTGAGGTCTATGACATATTATTTTTCATCAAATGATCTTCCTCACTGGACTGAAATGGAATCATACAATTTACCTCTACCTCTTCCCTTATTCGTATACTCAGACTCAGCTAAAAAATTACAGAAACAAGTTAAAAATCCAATTGTAAAGCACATGATCAAAATATAGTGTGAAACCAAAAAATATTTAAAAGAACCACACTTACTGTCACAATTTAGCCCAATATGGGGTAATCAATATTTTACACCAGGGAGAGCGGATACTGTATTTAAAGTATGGAATTTAAAAGGGATTCAAAAGATTCAAGACTTATATTTGTCACGTTCAGATAACATAATGCACGGTACTGCACGGTGGCGCAGTGGTTAGCACTGCAGCAGCACAATTTACCCTCGGTCAGGGGATCGCAGAGATCGTGGGTTCGATCCCTGCCCCCGGCCAACAGATCTGTGTGGAGTTTGCATGTTCTCCCCGTGTTGCGTGGGTTTACTCCGGGATTTCTCCAGTTTCCTCCCGCATGCCAAAAACATGCAGGTTAGGGATAAGGGGCGCTTGCGCACGCAGCGACCAGCAGCTGGTGGCTTGTCACCAGACTGCAAAACAAATCTACCTACGGGTACAAAAAAAAAATAATAATAATAATAATGTCTTTTGAAGAACTGAGGATTAAATTCAATCTTAATAGAACACATTTTTTTAAATATCTTCAGCTTAGAAATTTTATTTGATCAAATCAAAATAATGCTCTCACCCGACCTACTTATTCATCCTTGGAAAAAATTTTGACTTAAGATAGTAAGAGAAAGGGTATTATTTCAGAGTTTTATAACTCATTGACACTATTTTCAAGTGAAAACTCACAGAAAAGACTGAATTATTGGAAAGAAGAGCTGCAAATTGAAATTTCAGAGGAACAATGGGAAATGACTTGTGCAGAAGCTCAAACCAAATCAATAAATGTACGTCTTAAACTGATACATTTTAAATGGTTAATGCAGATGTATGTTACACCAGTGGAGTTAAATAGATATAACAAAAACATACCAGATACATGCACAAAATGTATGGAAAGTAAAGGAACCCTATTTCACTGTTTATGGGAATGTAGAAAAATCAGAATGTTTTGGGAAGAGGTGAGGGTAACAATTGAAATGAAGTGGCATGAAAAAATAAGCAGCAGTGCTGTGGTTTTGAGCAGGTTTTATTAATCATGTCGCCTTCACGGGATCCTCTCTCCGGTGCATAGTGGAGCAGCCCGGAGCGGGATCCCTAGGCTCTCAGAGAAAGAGAGGCGGACACAGTGTATCCACCTGTTGCAGGATCAGAGTGAGAGAGTAAGAGAGAGATTGCGTTACAGAGTTGCACCTTAAATACTTGATCATAACAATACATCAAAAAGACATACCCCACAGTCTAGAATGATCAAAGGGACAACAGAACAGGCAGGAGGTATTTGCATTTGTAAGCCATACATCACAATGGGCAGATTAGCTAGACCTCGCTCTAAGTGCAAGACAAAGAGGCTAACAAGCACATCTACATATTGATCTGAGTCTCTAGGTCACAGTAAGGACAGGACACATGAGTACAAAGGATGAAAGGCATCGATTAACATCACATAGGTGAGACAGAAGAAACTCGTCTACCTGTAGACATTAATACACCAAAGCACATCTAAGATGCTCAGAAAAAGCACAGTAAGGACAAGCCATATGCACTCTATACAGAATGGCGCATTACATCACAACACATGCATGTTTGCATCACAAATACATGAATGGCACATTGCTTCTCAGTAATGCAGCAGAAAAACAGAGAAAAGAGGGCTGAGCGTCCTTAGTCTGTTGTGGGGTTAAAACGAACCGCCACACGCTCCCCCCCAGAGGACGCGGCAGGGGGCCGCGACCTCGATAATCCATCTGTGTGAGCGAGCTGTGGGAGAAGCTCGCTGCAGGCGGAGGGGGAGGGAGGGGAGGGGTGGTAAGTGCCGGCAGGAGCTGTGAAATCGTCCTGAGCCGCGCAAAAATTGCTTGCTGCTCCGTGACGTCGAGGGGTTGTCCCGTTGCACGTGCGGAGATCACATGAAGAAAAACTAGTCTCTGACTCCTCTCGTGGCCATGAAGAAAAGCAGGGGCGGCTGTAAGAAAAAAGTAAACAAAGCATAGGGACTGTTGGCTTTGGGTGCTGAAGCAACTCCAAAGCTCCCGGGAACAGCTGACGGCTGAAATCCCGTTGTGCCGTGGCTAAGACCATTAAAAAATCCAGTGGCGAGCTGCGTGCTTGCTTCAGGTGAACGAGCAGCCCTGAAGGTTCTGTGGGCAGCGGCGGAGGACGATGGCGGTCTGTGGCGTGGCTGAGACTGTTAACAAATCCTTCCAGTATGCTGCATGCGTGCCTCAGGTAAGCGAGCAGCCCTGAAAGGCAGCGGCGAAGGAGGAAGGCAGTCTGTGGAGCCATTACTTGTCCCGTGCGTGATGCGCCGTCCTTGTAACTCCCCGATGCGTGCGCAGGGGTTCAGTGCGTGGGTGGGCCGCTGGAGTGGTGAGTCAGGGTGCAGAAACTTGGTGGAGAACGGCGCAGACGGCGCCGGTAAAATCCAGGTTGAGCTGTGGCTGTAGATTGGCCATGGTGCGTTGGAGCGGTGAGAGGAAATAGACGATCTTTAGTCCCTCAGGCCCGTGCAGAGGCGTTGGAGCGGCGGGAGGGAATAGACGATCTTTTGTTCCTCAGGCTCATGCAGCTGCGTTGGAGCGGTGTGAGGAAGTAGACGATCTCCGTCCCTCGGGCTCGTGGAGGCGCGTTGGAGCGGTGCGAGGCAATAGACGATCTTTGTGCCCCGGGCTCGTGCAGCTGCTTTGGAGCGGTGAGAGGGAGGAGACGATCGTTGTCGCTCGTGCGGCCATGGTGCGTTCAGTTCCACGCGCTGCGCTCCCCGTCGGCCCTGGAGGTTGCCGTCTGGGGAGAGGACGAGGTGCATGCGCTCTCTGTGAGAGCGGCCGGTCCAGCGTGGTTGTGCAGATCTCAGGCGAGGGTCGCGCCATGACGTTTTCTGCAGTTTACCCGGTCGTGGGTGATGTCCGGAGAACGGCTCGCCTGTGTTGGCTCCGCGTCGAAGTCTCCCTGAAGCCGCAGGGAGGGGGAACCAGTAGGCCGCTGCGACGGAGCATTCATGCCCGGGTGTTGCGTTCGCTGGCCGCTCGTTTTCTTCAGCGTCGGTTCGCCAGCGTGGCCATCCAAAACAAGGCTGCGTTGCACAAAGCGTGTGCGTCTTCAAGGGGCCACCAACGCAGCTGTGTGGCTGTCCAGCTCGGAAGGTTGCTTTCGCACAAAACGTGTGCGTGTTCGAGGGGTCACCAGTGAAGTGGCATGAAAAAATAAGCAGCAGTGCTGTGGTTTTGAGCAGGTTTTATTAATCATGTCGCCTTCACGGGATCCTCTCTCCGGTGCATAGTGGAGCAGCCCGGAGCGGGATCCCTAGGCTCTCAGAGAAAGAGAGGCGGACACAGTGTGTCCACCTGTTGCAGGATCAGAGTGAGAGAGTAAGAGAGAGATTGCGTTACAGAGTTGCACCTTAAATACTTGATCATAACAATACATCAAAAAGACATACCCCACAGTCTAGAATGATCAAAGGGACAACAGAACAGGCAGGAGGTATTTGCATTTGTAAGCCATACATCACAATGGGCAGATTAGCTAGACCTCGCTCTAAGTGCAAGACAAAGAGGCTAACAAGCACATCTACATATTGATCTGAGTCTCTAGGTCACAGTAAGGACAGGACACATGAGTACAAAGGATGAAAGGCATCGATTAACATCACATAGGTGAGACAGAAGAAACTCGTCTACCTGTAGACATTAATACACCAAAGCACATCTAAGATGCTCAGAAAAAGCACAGTAAGGACAAGCCATATGCACTCTATACAGAATGGCGCATTACATCACAACACATGCATGTTTGCATCACAAATACATGAATGGCACATTGCTTCTCAGTAATGCAGCAGAAAAACAGAGAAAAGAGGGCTGAGTGTCCTTAGTCTGTTGTGGGGTTAAAACGAACCGCCACAGAAAAAATAATTTCAAAACAATTCACATTGAACCCTAAACTGTTTTTGTTGGGTCTGTATCCAGAAAAACATAACTTTAATAAGAGTGAAAGAGCATTCATAGACCTCGGTTTGCTTAATGCCAAAAAATGTATTGCACTACTGTGGAAAATGACTCATAGACCAGATGTGACTCAGTGGTTAAGACAGATGTTAACAAACCTTCCACTAGAAAGAATAACATATATACTGAAATCAAAGGAAAATGTGTTTGAGAATATATGGAGACCTTTCACTGATTATGTAAAGAAATTAAACATAACTTCTGAAGAAGAAGGTGAATGATATGTGTGGACCTTGCAAATTCCAAACTAGTGAATGTATATTATGTATTCTTATGTAATAGATTACCTAGACTAAACAGAGTGTCATAGCCCGAGTGTCGGTTCTGTCCACACTCGGGTCTTGTATCATATTTCCCTGGCTTTGGCAGCAGAGGATTCCTTCTAGCTCCTCGGGCTCTTATTGTGAAGGCGCCCGGGGGAGCTCCCTGCTGTCAAAGTCAGCTGCTGCGCTGCTGTCATCTTGAGCAGCTGCGCCGCATTGGGGTCATCAGCTGCCAGAGATAAAACCTGGTGCTGAATGTTCTCCAATGCGGCAGTCTCTGTTATGCTCTGTTAATTCCTGTGGTATCCTTGCTGATCTCCGTGATCCACTGTTAGCCGACTCGGGCATCTCCTGTTATCCCATCAGTTAACGGTCCTGTTTGTAAGGTACGTTCTGTAAGACTACACCTTGTCCATTATCTCGTCTGGTGCATCGGGCGCTCCCCGGCTCAGACGTCACCCTGTCCTTGTATGTATCCTGTGCTTGTCCTCACTGTTAATAAAACATCACTGCAAAACTCACTGGTGACTGTGGCGTCTTGTGATGGTCCGTGAGGGCCATCGTGACAGTAGACTGCCACCAAACGCCCGGAGAGGAGGCGTAGTACGAGACGCCATTCACCGTGCAGTTTTGCTGTATTGGACTGTCTGTTCCTACCTGTCTGAGTGTCTGCAGCTGGGAGTATGACGTCATCCAGGAGCCGCGGCCGGCGCCTGGGCAGGCAGCTAGCGGAAGCTCTGGAAAATATTGACAACACCACCTTTTCCGCTACGCTGTGGGACGCTCCCAGCGACATGTTAAGACATTTGGACTACGCTGAGGAATTTCTGCTTAATCTCCCCCTCGAGTTCGACGATCACCCGGAGGTGATAGTGAGGTGGGAGGAACTCGCCGCTCAACGCGAGTCGCTTTGCGGGCTGGAGGAGAGGAGCAGGAAGCAGGGGAGAAAGCATCCTCGCTCCCTGCATCGTTCACAGAGAACCATCTCGAGTGGCCTCACCTCGTCTTCCCAGAGGGCCCTCTGTCGCCATCCAGCGGGGAAAGGGAGGAACGACGTCCCCCACAGCGGGAACCATCTTACCCTCAGGAGAAAGGCAAGTGCATGATAATTTCTCTCATTTCGATATTGTTTTGCCTTGTCTGACTCCTGGGGGTGGAGTTCGGGGTATGCAGCCCCCCGAGCTCCCTCCACCTGCTGTTGATGAAAGAATTAACCCTGCTTCCTCTGTGTCTCCCTCCGCTGAGCGGTCCTCGATGCCAGGCCAATGTCGCTGGATGAGGAGGGGGCCTGTGGTTCTGGAGAGCCTGGTTCCGGTTCCGCAGCCACGCCGTGGGTGGAGGAGGAGAGCGGACTGCAGCGTGGAGCCTTCGCCGATGAGGAAGCGTCCCCGGGGTTCCACGGAGGAGCGGTCCAGTCCAGCGGGTCGAGGTTCTCCTGCCACCACGCCGTGCGAGCCATCGGCGTGGACATCGGTGCCGGAGGACTCTCAAGCTGCGCACACTATCATGCCAGCTGCGGAGCCCGACGCGGCTGAGTGGGAGCCTGAGGACGACCTCCTGACATCTGAGCCCGGATCTTCGCAGTCCTGGACGGCGTCAGAACCCGAGCTCAGGCAAGTGCTCTGTTTTGTCTTTCTTTTTCACCTCTTAGAGCATTTTTGCCTGTCTCAAGGGGAGATGAGCCAGGTGCAGCCGCCCGCTGCGTCCAAGCTTATCTCGCCGGGTTCTGGCACTGCCGGTGATCCTGATCCCAGGTTTTCTCTCTCTCTTGAGCCTTCTCCCAGGGTCGCCGGCGAGGGGCTGCTCTCGCCTGCTGCGCCAGAGGTTCCGGTCTCGGGGTTGGAGGTCAAGTCTGGTGCGACGCCGACCCAGTCGGGGTCCGTCGCGGGTTTGGTTCCGGAGGCCCAATCGGGGTCCACTGTGGGTCCGGTTCCGGAGGCCCAATCGGGGTCCACCGTGGGTCCGGTTCCAGAGGCCCAATCGGGGTCCGACGTGGGTGCAGCACCAGCAGGTCCTGGATTCGGTGAGGGAGCTGCAGATCCCCGGCCACCGGATGCTGGACAGGCTCATTCCCCTCGTCACCCTCATCACCATCGTCATCCTCCTCGTCTCCCTGAGGAGCGCTACCCATCTTCACCTGGGGCCGTTGGGGTTCCAATTGCTTCGCTCGGTTCTCCCTCGTCTCTCCCCTTTTCAGCAGGACCGCCGGCTACTTTGACCCAATGGTTCTGGTGGGCTAGCGATGCGGGTCGGCCGCCCAAAAGACTGTCTCGCCAATTTGGCTCTCTGGGTCGGCCTCCCGACATTTTGGACTCCCTGTGTGGCGACCTGGTCCGGCCGCCTGAAACTCTCTGCTTCCGAGCATGGGACCGGGGTAGGCCGCCCGAACTGTCCTCTTTTCCCCTCCCGGTTCTGTGGCCTCTTGATGCCGGACGACCCCCCGAACTTTTTGCCCCCATCCCTCAGGGTCAGGACTGTACCCTCCCCGGGATTCTGATTATGTCTGTGAGACTGTTGGGGTGTGCGGGGGGGGGGGGGGGGATTGATTTGTGTTTGTGTGGTTCACTTCTTTGTTTCTGTGTTTGGTGGTTCTTTTCCCTCCACCTAATGTCAATTTGTTTTTGCCAATATATGTACTGCCCTTTTGATCCTGTTCTTGTTACCCACGTTCAAGGGAGTATGGTTTTTTTTTTCTGTCTCTACTGCCTTGTTGGTCTTGTTACTTGCTTGTTCTTTTTTTTTTCTCTCTCCCTCCTGCCAGCACCCCATCCACCCACCCTGGGGGGGTGGGGGGGTGGGGGGGCTTGGGTGTTACTCGGGCCGCTCAGAGCTCGGCCTCGAGGGGGAGGTACTGTCATAGCCCGAGTGTCGGTTCTGTCCACACTCGGGTCTTGTATCAAATTTCCCTGGCTTTGGCAGCAGAGGATTCCTTCTAGCTCCTCGGGCTCTTATTGTGAAGGCGCCCGGGGGAACTCCCTGCTGTCAAAGTCAGCTGCTGCGCTGCTGTCATCTTGAGCAGCTGCGCCGCATTGGGGTCATCAGCTGCCAGAGATAAAAGCTGGTGCTGAATGTTCTCCAATGCGGCAGTCTCTGTTATGCTCTGTTAATTCCTGTGGTATCCTTGCTGATCTCCGTGATCCACTGTTAGCCGACTCGGTCATCTCCTGTTATCCCATCGGTTAACGGTCCTGTTTGTAAGGTACGTTCTGTAAGACTACACCTTGTCCATTATCTCGTCTGGCGCATCAGGCGCTCCCCGGCTCAGAAGTCACCCTGTCCTTGTATGTATCCTGTGCTTGTCCTCACTGTTAATAAAACATCACTGCAAAACTCACTGGTGACTGTGGCGTCTTGTGATGGTCCGTGAGGGCCATCGTGACACAGAGGAGCATTGTTGTTGACTTGCTTTTGTTAAAGGTTGTTGTTGTTTTTAGTACATTTTTTTTGTTGTTGTTGTTAGTGGGGTTTTTTTATTTTAAATTACTTTAGTGTTAGTGTTTGACTGTTTGTGCCATGTTTGTAAAAAAAAGGTTCAATAAAAAAAATTGTGGAAAAAAAAAAGAAAAACGATAAATACATTAAACACCAACTAAACTAGGGCCTGTGGGTGGACTACCACTAGACCCTGCACGGCTAAGTGGTGTATTCTGCCACTTTGATGTGTCCAGCTCCTAACTAAACAGTCCTACTTTTCATCTTCATAGTCTCCCATGGTAAGGGGGGGGGCTACCGGGGGGGGGGGGGGGGCCTGCAGCAGCCCCGTGGTAGATGCGCCCCTGGTGGTGCCAGACCCCTGGGACAAGGGCCAACCTTAATAACGCAGGAGCCCGGGTCCCACACTGGGGCAGCTGACTCCTGCAGAGCCCCGCCGCCTTGAGCAGCCACCCGGACCTGTCGTAGTTGGTTTGCGTGCCAAACTGAACTGTCTATCAGCCAAAAGCATGCTGTTCCCAGCTTCGCCACGATTCTTAGTGGCGCCTGTTGTTTCGCTGGCTGCGGTCCAGTCAGTCATCATCCTGGTCTCTCGCCAGCGCGAACCCAAACCCAGTACATGACTTGAAGCAGCGCCTTACTTGTTTTCATGCATTGTTGTGCTCCCTGTGGCTCTGCATGCTCGTTCAGCTTGGGATCTCTGTCATGCTGCGGCGGTTCCATAGTCACCGTGTTCTTTACTGTCTCGGTTGTTGGTTGCGACTTATTGTGGATACAGAAGTTGTCCGGTGCCTCTCCAGTGCCACTCATTGAAGCGGAATCATCACCTGTCAGCTCGGTCGTAACTTCCGTAGCTTGCTGAGCGAGGGTACGGAAACAGTCAGGCTCTTCCTCTCTGCCGTCTGATGTGCTCTGCTGTGCTATATTACGCATTGTGTTTGTGCCCAGTTACCGCTGCTGTGTTTCGGGGCTCTTTGCATGCTCGGGCTCTCCCTCCGAGTGGCTGTCCTCCTGAGAGTGCGGAGTGGACGCTTTGGTGTCGGTGTTGTTCTCGATGGGCACGGGCTCCCTCTCCTCCTGCGTGTATTACCTCATCCCACACCACGACATCATCATCCAGGTCCGCAGCACCCCAACTGCCGCATCCGGACCATTCAAACCCAGCGCTGTCTCTGATAGCAAAACCCAGTCTGTAGAAAAGGTCATACCCCATAATGTTGTCACCGTGCGCCGTCACCTGGAACGTGAAGTCGCACACAATTTTGGGTTTACAGCAAACAGTCATTTCCACTGTTCCGACACTGCACAGTCCGTGACCGCCATATCCATACAGTGGCGTTGGGTTCGTCTTAATTTTGTGGTTGGGGAAATACTTTCTCACTGTTGCCCAGTTTAACATAGACTGCACCGCGGCCGTGTCAAGCAGAAGTGGTACAACTACTCCGTCTAATTCAACCATGCTGTACGAATAACCACTGATGTCGGGGCTTACCAAATGAATGGTCGTTGTTGGCAGACGGGTGGGCTCACTTGGTGGGTCCCATGGTGCTGACGACCGGCATGCTCTGGCGAAATGGTTCAGGCACCCATACTCATTACCCTGTTTTCCTCTTGCTGGGCAAACTCGTGCTCCGTCCTGGTGTGTTGGGGACCCACAACCCCCACAGACAGGGTCTCCCGGAATGGACCTTCAGCTCACTGCATACGCCTCGTACTCTTCTGCCGTGTGCTCTTCGTCCTCCGTGTCCACCGCGTTAGCTAGCGTCAACTGTCCGGATAGCTTCTGTGTTTGGCACCCATTTAGCTCTGTGGCTAACTCCTCTGCTGCTTTCAATTGGAGCATTAGGTCAACCGCTCTAGCTAGCGTCAAGTCATTTGGTGCCGTTAGCAACCTAGCTCATAGCCCAGCGTTACATGTGTGTTCGGCCAATTGGTCCCACACCATTTCATCTTCCAGTGGCCCAAAATGGCACACACTAGCCAACTGTCTCAGGTAAACTTGATCCAAGATGGCGCCTACAGTGGTCGCCATGGTGCTTTGCTGCGCTTTTTTTTGTTTGTTTTTGTTCGTCAATTGTGTGTCTGCCTGCTCTTACACCCGTGAAGAGCTACTAAATATCAGGACTTTCACTCCCACGGACCTACTCCCAGTTTTTTTGGCTCCTGCCGCCGATCTGGTTCACTTTTTAGCCCAAAAAGTGAGACGGCGAAAGAGAGGACGACGAGCGGGCGCCCTCGTGCGGCTTTGCAGGAGAGGCACGCGCATGGCCTTGCCTGGGATCTTTTTGTCCAATGTCAATTCTCTTTATAACAAGGTAGATGAACTGAGACTGCTGATGCGATTTAAGGACCTCTCCACCTCGTATGCCCTCTGCTTCACTGAGACCTGGCTCAAGGAAAAGACACCGGACAGCGCGCTCCTCCTCGAGGGATTTCAGCTGTTTCGTGCAGACCGCGACACGGGGCTCTCCGGCAAGACCACAGGGGGAGGAGTCTGCTTCTACATCAACAGCAGCTGGTGCTCCGATGTAACTGTGATCTCCCAACACTGTTCTCCCGCTCTGGAATATTTATTCATCAACTGCAAGCCATTTTATTCCCCGCGTGAGTTTGCTTCATTCATCCTGGCCGCTGTTTACGTCCCGCCCGACGCGGACGTGCGCGAGGCTCAGTGCGCGCTCGCAGATCACATTCAGCAAGCGGAGCGGACTTTCCCAGACTTTCTGGTTATTGTGGTTGGCGACTTTAACCAGAGCAACCTGAGCCACGAACTCCCCCGGTACAAACAGTTTATTAAATGCCCCACCAGAGGAGAGAACACGCTGAATCACTGTTACACTACAGTTAAGGACGCGTATCGCGCTGTTCCCCGCGCTGCGCTCGGACTATCTGATCAAGTGATGGTCCACCTGATTCCCACATACAGACAGAGACTGAAGCTCACAAAACCTGTTGTGAGTACTACGAGGAAATGGACCAGTGAAGCTGTGGAGGAGCTGAGCACGTGCTTGGAAATAACTGACTGGGACATGTTTAAAGGAGCCACGCATGATCTGGATGAGTACACGGACACTGTGACCTCATATATCCACTTTTGTGAGGAGAGCATTCTTCCATCGCGCACCAGGGTGAGTTACTCCAATGACAAGCCCTGGTTCACAGCTAAGCTCAGACAGATCAGGAAGGAGAAGGAAGCAGCGTTGAAAAGTGGAGACAAGGACTGCTACAGGGAGGTCAAATACCGGTTTAGCAGAGAGCTGAGGAGAGCTAAATCTGTGTATTCTGAGAGACTCCAGCAACAGTTCACTGCTAACGACTCTGCTTCTGTGTGGAGAGGACTGAGGCAAATCACCAACTATCGGCCTCAGGCTTCTAAGGGACAGGATGACAAAGCCCTTTGTCAAAGACTGTCCCAACACTATGCCCGTTTTGACACATCGTCAGCTGTGTCCAATTCCCCCCTCCCCCCAGCGCCACTGCCTCCATGGTCCCCACTTCATCAAAGGCGGCCCCCCCCTCCTCCTCCCCTGCCCTTGCCATCAGTGAGCAGGACATGCACAGACAGTTCTCCAGACTGAACCCGCGCAAGGCCCCCGGTCCGGACGGCATGTCTCCCTCCACCCTGAGACACTGTGCGGAGGAGCTGACTCCTGTCTTCACAGACATTTTTAACACCTCCTTGAAGTCATGCCAAGTGCCGGCCTGCCTCAAAACCTCTACCATCGTCCCTGTCCCCAAGAAGCCACGGATCACTGGACTTAACGATTACAGACCTGTAGCGCTCACCTCTGTAGTCATGAAGTCCTTTGAGTGCCTGGTCCTGCCCCACCTCAAGACCATCACCACTCCCCTCCTGGACCCGCTGCAGTTTGCCTACAGAGCCAACAGGTCTGTGGACGACGCAGTCAACCTGGCCCTCCACTCCATCCTGCAGCACCTGGACTCCCCGGCAACCTATGTCAGGATCCTGTTTGTGGACTTCAGCTCTGCATTCAATACCATCCGCCCCGCTCTGCTCCAGGACAAGCTGTCCCTGCTCAACGTGCCTGACTCCCTCTGCAGGTGGATCACCGACTTCCTGACGGACCGGAGGCAGCATGTGCGGCTGGGAAAGACTGTCTCAGACTCTGTTAGCATCAGCACCGGATCATCCCAGGGCTGTGTACTTTCCCCCCTGCTCTTCTCCCTGTACACCAACTCCTGCACCTCCAGCCACCAGTCTGTCAAACTGATCAAGTTTGCAGACAACACCACCCTCATCGGGCTCATCTCCAACGGCGACGAGTCCGTCTACAGGAGAGAGGTGGGCCAGCTGGTGTCCTGGTGCAGCCACAACAACCTGCAGCTGAACGCTTTGAAGACAGTGGAGATGATCGTGGACTTCAGAAAAGTCACAGCCCCTCTGCCCCCCCTTACCCTCACAGACTCTCCCATCACCACTGCGGATTCCTTCCGCTTCCTGGGCACCACCATCACCCGGGACCTCAAGTGGAAGCCGACCATCAGCTCCCTCATCAAAAAGGCCCAGGAGAGGATGTTCTTCCTGCGGCAGCTGAGGAAGCTCAAGCTACCCACCAAGATGTTGGTGCAGTTCTACACGGCCATCATCGAGTCCATCCTCACCACCTCCATCACCGTGTGGTACGCAGGAGCCACCGCCAGGGACAGACTAAGACTGCAGCGCATTGTGCGCGCTGCTGAGAAGGTGATCGGCTGCAAGCTCCCATCCCTCCAGGACCTGTACATCTCCAGGACCCGGAGGCGTGCAGGTCGGATCATAGCCGACCCTTCACACCCTGGACACGCACTGTTTGCCCCCCTCCCCTCAGGCAGAAAACTTCGGTCCATTCAGACTAAAACCTCCCGCTACATGACCAGCTTCTTCCCCTCTGCCATCAGACTGCTGAACACTAAGTGACTTATTAGACTCTCGTGCACTACGTACAGCAGCTCAACCGGACTCATGACAATTATCACTGTTTTCTTTTTGCACTACCGACTGCACTATGTGGAACTCCACAATATCTGCTGCTTGTTAATATATTTAAAAATTGCATAGATTAGTATTACTTATTCATATTCTACCTTTTATTGCATGCATAGTTTTTTATTTTTATCTTTAGTGCTACTCCATGTTTAATGTTGCAGCATTGCACCGAGACAAATTCCTAGTTTGTGTACTACATGAACAATGGCAATAAATCTCATTCTGATTCTGATTCTGATTCTGAACGATGAACTGCTGTACTGGCTCACTGACTCTCTGTCGTCTCTGGTGAAAGCTAATCCATGGTACAATCACACTTCCCGGCGTAGCAAAAGGGTTACCTATTAGCTCCACAATCTCCTCATACGAGTCCATCGCACCAAGCGTGCAGAGAATCCTTTGGCCTTCTATGCCTAGATTGTGGACAAGTAGTGCTCGTGTCCTCACCTTGTCTAGCTTTTCCAGGTCCAATGCTGCAACATACGTTTCAAATGCTTCCAGCCAACGTGGCCATGGAACTGGTGGTTCTCCCGGGAGCTCAAGGAAAGGCCGCAGCGGTGTTATGCACGCCTCCATGGTTTAATCCTCCGTCACCAAATGTTATGTCCACAAACCTAGCATAAAAGAGATGGACGAGGATGCTGCACTGGAACTGGGCTTTATTAAGGAACTGACCAACAGCACACTACATGCGGTTACATGCAGAGTCGTCCGGGCAAGACAGCCCCTAATGGCGGACGCTTCCATATATATGTCAGCGTGATGACACAGCCGGATGGTGACGTCATCACGCCGCATACTATACTAAAACCCATCACAACACTTTTCCCTCTTGTGGGACACTTAACATGTTGGTAGAATTGGGGGAGTATAGTCTTTAAGCATGCTTTGTTAAAATCCCCTGCAATAATGTGGACTGCATCGGGACTCTCTCTTTGTTGCCTGCTGACAAAGTGCTGGAGGTGATTGAGTGCTAAGCTAACATGAGCATCATGAAAGGGTTATGAAAAGTTAGAGTGTCAAAGTAATAATTCTGTAGGTAATCTCCCATTATGCTCTATACATATTCTATACATACAGTATTCTGTTTGCATTCTTATGGGCACATGCGCACGCAGCGACCGGCAGCTGGTGAAAAAAGTTTGACGTCTGTGTCTTTGTTTTTATGCACTTTAATGTGTTTCAATGTAATTCTCTGTGTCGTTTTTGTCCTTGAATGTTTGTGGACTATATAACGAGGAGCTCCCTGGTTCCATCAGTATGGATTTCCTTCTTGTTTTTGCACTGTGGTTTCTTTCCTACCGGCTCTTTGTCTTGGAGGTAACCGCGATCGCGGTCATGCCGGGAAGAACGCAGTATTCTAGAGAAATGTTACTGCATTTAAACATGGATAGTGCAGCATCTGTGTTTGAGTCCGTGCCACAACTGCTGGACTTTATTTTAAGAGATTTTCATG
Source organism: Pholidichthys leucotaenia (assembly GCA_020510985.1). NCBI lineage: Eukaryota > Metazoa > Chordata > Actinopteri > Cichliformes > Pholidichthyidae > Pholidichthys > Pholidichthys leucotaenia. The sequence continues at coordinate 282,553,104 of CM035847.1, read as the reverse complement.
GAAACAGCGATGAAAAGAGAGACAAGAGGAGGAAACGCGGAAAGCGTGGAGGCATAAGATTAAGGCTGAGGAGGCGTCAGCTTAACCGCATTCCTCTTCCTTCCATTATTATGGGGAACGTACAATCCCTGAGAAATAAAGTGAATGAAATTCAAGGGAATGTACGATATCAGAAGGATTTCAAGAACTGCTGTGTCATGGCTTACACGGAGACGTGGCTTACGGCGCATGACCTGGATGCGGACCTGTGGATTGACGGCTTTGGAGCCCCACTTCACTCGGATCGGCAGGAAGAGGTAATGCGGAAACGTCAGGGGTGCGGCATATGTTTATATATTAACAAACAGTACTGTACATCTATCATGGTCAGAGAGCGCATCTGTACACCAGATGTGGAGCTTCTGTCTGTGTCACTACGCTCCTTTTATCTGCCCCGCGAGTTCCCCCAACTTTTCATAACAACTGTGTACATTCACCCGAAGGCAGATGCTGACTCTGCCTCCAGCACTGTCTTTGATGTGGTACAGCGGTTGCAATCGATTTCCCCAGAGGCTCCAGATTTTATCCTTGGGGATTTTAACCATGTTTCTTTAAAGAAGACACTTATCAGTATGTCTCCTGTTCAACCAGGTAAAACAAACATTGGACCTGTGCTATGGATCCATTGAGAGGGCCTATAAATCTATTTCCCTTCCCCCTTTAGGATCCTCAGATCACAACTGTGTCCATTTGCTGCCCACATATAAAACTGCTCTCAGAAGAGACAAGGCGAAGACCAGAGACATAAACGTGTGGACAGAGGATTTAGTGCACTGCCTCCAGGAATGCTTTAACTGTACGGACTGGGAGGTGTTCATGCTAGACTGCGGAGAAGATTTGGACTCTTTAATGGACGTGACATGCTCATACATGGCTTTCTGTAGAGACATGATCGCTCCACGTAAACGTGTCAAAATATATCCCAACAACAAGCCATGGGTTACAAGATCAGTTAAATCCTGCTTACAGAGGAAAGCACTTGCCTTTAAACAGGGGGTTGTTTCTGAGCTGCAGGTTGCCACAAAAGAGCTGAAGGCCGAAATTTTAAGAGCAAAACAGAATTATAAATCATGTAGCTGTCACAGTGAAAAGGTTTATGTATTTTTGGTTCTTTTTCTGAAATAATGTTCGTTTATGGGTGTGTGCACCAGTGTTGCGGACGTTAGCGGTGTCCTTTTCTCCGCCTTCAATCCCTCCATATCGCGGCGCACATGCGCTCGTGCTGCCGAGCTCGCGGGTGAGTCGGAGAGCTCGTGAAGGGGGCTCGTGCAGGTGTCTCGCCCCGCCTATCAGCGCCATTGTGTGAGCAAGTGTCGGAGAGAGGACGGAGTGTTTTTCCTGCAGGCAGCTGGACTGTTAAATGTTCTCCATGTTTGTGAGGAAACAGTGGCGGACCCGATCCTGATATGGTGCAAAAATGGGTGGTAGGCATGCGCTGTTCACATGCCTGATTAGAAGAGTCACACAGCTGCTGAAGGCTGTCCATAATCAGATGCGGAGAGAGGACTTTGGAGAGAGGACTTTGTTTGGGAAATTTGTGACATGACTAACAACTCCTAAATTCTAGGCAGAAGGCGCACACGGTATGTGATTATTTTTGTTTATGAACATTTGTTAAGTGTTATAATTCATTTGTATTCATGTTTCTTGTGTCTGTATTTTTAGTTTTTCACGGTGTTTAAGGGCGAAGATTTGCTGTGGCAAAATAAACAAAAAACTTGTCAACATCAGTTGGAGCGTGGTTTTCTGACCTAGAAGAAGACTTTGGGAGCGGTTATAGTGAAAAACGTGCCTAATCCAGGAGCAAGCAGCAAGATTCCTGCAGGGCCATGCTTCAAGGACTTTGTTTGCTGCCCAAATAAAAGACGTGCATGCTTCTTCCCACATCCGCTGGACATTCAGCCGGACAGAAGAGGTACCAGAGCGACATTTATGGACAATGCAGTTTGCAAAAGGTCACAACACCTTTAAGGTACCAGGTTAGATGGTATATTTTCAGTTTGGAACTTTTTAATTCCTAAGTTAAATTGAGAAAAGAAACAGAAGTAAAAGCTATTCTTGAAGTGTTGTAAATTACTGAAGAGTGTCACTTGTTTCTTATTGTATGTTCTCCCAGCAGTTTTCTAACTTTCCTTTCACTGTAAAATTCCAAAAGTGTTAGTTCAAATCATTTTTGAAAATGGAGCAGAGCACAAGTGAGTTTCGTACATTAGAGGAAATACTTGCAGCTCTAGAAGATGAGAAAGTAAAGTTGGAAGAGAAATTAAAAACTGAATCTGTCGACTTAAAAAGACGAGAAATTGAGACACAGACAGGAGAAGCAATTGGAGATCTTGAAATACACAAGATAGGGTTACCATCATCATCTCAAGTCGAAACGCAAGTGAGACGATCAGAAAGGGAGAGACGCCCTACAGAAAAAATCGTTGAGTTTAAAAGAAAGGAAATAACAGAGAGAGAAAGAAAGTTTATGTCGACGTATCTTAACTTTAAAGCAGAGATTCAACTAACAAGATCTAAACTTAAGGAAGAGTGCTCTAAGACTGAGTTGGGTGAAAAGATCCATTCAATAGAAAAGTGTGAGTCAGAACTAAAGCAAAGGTATGAGAGTTTACGTGCACTTACTTTACCATCTCAAGATATGAGAAGGAAGCTTGATAGCTGCACTTCAGTTACAACTGAAATAATCCTACTCCTGCAAAGATGGTATGCAGATGTTGATACTAAGGAATTTGATGCAGTAGCTGTGAAGGAATCTCTCTTTCAGTTACTCCAAAGAGAAGATGCAAGGTCAATTTATGGATCAACTGTGTCTAGAACTAGTCAAAGCAGTCAGTCAAGTCATAGTCAGCAGGGAAGTCATGTATCGGCGAAAAAAGCAGATACAGCTGCACGTTTGGCATCAAAACGGGCTGAAATAAACAGGGAGATGGAAATATCTGCCCAGAGAAAGGAGATTTTGGCTCAGCAAGAAAAACTAAAATGGTTGGAAGATCAAAGGGATCTTGAAATCATAGAGGCTGAATACAATGTGTATGCTGAAGAGGAATCAAGGTTTAATGCTGAAATAAGGGATGTTAAAGTAAAAAGTACTTTGCCTCCAAGTCAGCTTCCAATGCAGCATAGTAGCCCTCCATGCACTCAAGTTCCACAAAATGTATCGGCCCCTCCTTACTCTGAGAGTAAACGCATCAATGTTCCCCACAGTGGATCAGTCCCACACAACTCTGGCAGGATATCTGAGCCCAGAGAGAGCGAAGTCTCACTAGTCCAAGCGTTCAAGGAATCCCTTGCTATGACAAGACTTCCGGCACCAGAGCCTTTCGTGTTTACAGGAGACCCACTTAAATTCACAGAGAGGAGCACTTGCTTCAAGGCTTTGATAGAAACAAGTTGTACAGATCCAGCACATAAGCTGTTCTATTTGAAAAAATATATAAGTGGGGAGGCGCTTTCAGTGTTAGAAGGAACCTTTTATTGTAGTGATGAAGAAGCATACACACAGGCTTGGGATGCCTTAAACAAGCGCTATGGCCACCCCTTTGTTGTCCAAAGAGCTTTCAGGGGAAAACTGAGTTCCTGGCCAAAGATTGGACCAAAAGACTCCCTTGAACTAAGAGAGTTCAGTGATTTCCTCATCTCTTGTAAAAAATGCCATGCCCCATGTGCAAGGACTTGGAGTTTTGGATGATTGTGAGGAAAATCAGAAATTACTGCTGAAACTTCCAGACTGGGCAACAACTCGCTGGAACAGACATGTCACTAAAACACTGGATGAAGGGAAGGCATATCCAGGTTTCGAAGAGTTTGCACACTTAGTGGCAGAAGAAGCGCGCATAGCATGCAATCCTATTTCTTCCCTTTATGTGCTAAAGCATACAAGTGAAAAACTAGAGAAGGAACAAAAACGTGTCAAGGCCAGTGTCCTGGTAGCTTCAACAAATGCACCCAATTATCCAAAACAAACCTCAAAGGCCGCATCCCAAAGTGGCAAAGGCTCCAAGCCCAGCTTTTTAGTATCTCAGAATAAGAAGCAGATTAAGTGTATTTGCTGTCAGCAAGATCACTTTATCTATAAGTGCGATAAGTTTGCAGCAATGCCTCTCAAAGACAGGAAAAAATTTGCCATTGATAATAACATGTGTTTTGCTTGCCTTAGAGTTGGTCACATCTCCAAAAACTGTCGAAAGAAGGTCATTTGTAATATTTGCAGGCGAAGCCATCCCTCTCCACTTCACGAGGAACGTCCTCAAGGAGAAAAGCCAGAAATGCCACCACAAGAGGATTGCACTTCCACAGTTGCATGTAATGTAAAGGTGGGCAACAGTGATCGCACTTCAATGATTGTTCCAGTATGGCTCTCTTGTGCAGCAGAAAACAGTCCAGAGACCTTGGTGTATGCACTTCTGGACACTCAAAGCAGCAATACATTCATTGATCAAGACATTTGTGAGAAAATTCATGCAAAAACAGAACCTGTTAAGTTAAAGTTGACAACAATGACTGACCGGGGTTCAACTGTACATTGCCAAAGAGTAGATGGGCTCAAAGTAAGAGGTTACCATTCACAAGAGTATGTTGTCTTGCCACCTACTTATACACTAGAATACATTCCACTTGAGAAAAACAGTATCCCAACTCGTGAGACAGCGAAAGAGTGGACTCACCTTCTAAGCATTGCAGAAGAGATGCCAGATCTGTTAGACTGTCCCGCAGGGCTCCTGATTGGCTATGACTGTGCAAGAGCATTAAAACCAAGGAAGGTCATACCAGGAAATGCTTATGATCCATATGCAGTCAAAACAGACTTAGGCTGGACTATCGTGGGTTCCATCAAACCATGGACTGGTCTAATGGAGGTAATAGGAGTCTGCAATCGTGTCTCTGTAAAGGAGTTTCCATCCATCACACCTTCCTCTGTGATCAAAGTCCTGGAACAGGATTTCTTGGACACAAATCCAAGAGAAGGAAATATATCCCAAGAGGACATTCAGTTTCTCCAGTTCTTGAACGGAAACATTCACCACAACAAGGAAGGACATTTGGAAATGCCCCTACCCTTTAGAGAGTATCCACAACTTCCGAACAACAAGCAGCTTGCTACAGTTCGATTGAGGCATTTAAAGGGGAAAATGGAAAAAAATCCCAAGTACAAAGAGGATTACATCAAGTTCATGAATGGTGTTTTTGAAGATGGTGATGCAGAAGAAGCAGATGCCACACCAAAGGATGGTAGCACCTGGTACATTCCGCATCACGGAATATACCATCCAAGGAAGCCAGAGAAAATCAGGGTTGTCTTTGATTGCTCTGCCAGATTTGAAGGCACTTCTCTGAACGATCACCTACTTACCGGACCAGATTTGACAAATGCTCTGGCTGGGGTTTTGTGCAGATTCCATGAGCACCCAATCGCAATCATGTGCAATGTGGAAAAAATGTTTCATCGCTTTCATGTCAGCCAAGAAGATAGGGATTTCCTTAGATTCCTGTGGTGGGAAAATGGGAACATGAGCACTAAGCCCAAGGAATATCGCATGCGAGTGCATATTTTTGGAGCATCATCATCTCCAGGATGTGCTAACTACGGCATGAAACACCTTGCAAGTGAATATGAAAAGGAATACCCTTTGGCAGCCAGCTTCATTCTCAAAAACTTTTATGTGGATGTTGGTCTTATCAGCGTTGAGTCAGTTGAAAGGGCAAAACAAATTGTCAAGGAAGCACAAGAAGTCTGTTCTAAAGGAAGACTGCGCTTACACAAATTTGTGTGCAATAACAAAGGGGTCCTGGAGGTGATACCAGAAACAGAACATGCAAGTGAGAAGAAAGATGTAAATCTGAATTACACTGAGGTTCCAATGCAGAGTGTACTAGGGATAAAGTGGAATGTGGAAGCTGATGTGTTCTCATTCAGTGTTATCCTCAAAGAAAAACCAGCCGCAAGAAGAGGAATTCTAGCAACAGTTGCGAGTGTGTATGACCCACTAGGATTTCTCTCTCCTTACATCTTGACTGGCAAACAACTGCTGCAAGACATGTGCAGGCGGGGTGTTGGATGGGATGAACCTGTTTCCCCTCAAATCCAGACCAAGTGGGAGATATGGCTCCAGGATTTGGAAAATCTTCAAAATATTAAAATACCAAGATGCCTCATTCCTGAATACCTCGGCACAATCCAAAAAATTGAGTTGCATCACTTTTCAGATGGTAGCAGCAGTGGTTATGGACAGTGTTCCTACATCAGGATTGTTTCTGATGTGCAAGTTCATTGTGCTCTTGTCATGGGTAAGGCCCGAGTAGCACCCACAAGCATAGTCACCATTCCATGTCTTGAGCTGACTGCTGCAGCAGTTTCAGCTGGTGTGAGTAACTTTCTCAGAGCAGAGCTTGAGCTGAAGATCGACGAAGAGTTTTTCTGGACAGACTCTCAAGTGGTGCCTGGGTACATCAAGAATGAAGCCCGGCGCTTCCATGTGTTTGTTGCCAATCGCGTCCAGAAAATAAGAAACACTACAGATCCAAAGCAATGGTTCTACGTTGAAACCAATCAAAATCCAGCAGACCATGCTTCTAGAGGTCTCAAGGTGGCAGAGCTGATTGACTCAAACTGGCTCACTGGGCCTGAGTTTTTATGGGAACGTGAAATTGTCACAGTTCAACATTCACCAGAGCTTCTCATAGGTGACCCTGAAGTAAAGGTTTTGAAGACGGATGCTGTTGAAAGAGACAACTTTCTTGAAAGGTTTTCAAGATTTTCTGACTGGAGTACAGCCATCAATGTTGTAGCAAGGATTAAAAGACTGGCAAAGCAAGACAGGTCAGGTCCAATTAGTGTAGAGGAGAGAAGAGTTGCCTCTCTCACACTCATTCGGGCAGCACAAAAGGAGGCATTTGAAGATGAGCTGAAATGGTTCAGTCAAAAGTCAGCTAGACTACCAAAAACTCACAAAATGCATCAGCTTGATCCTGTCCTTGTAGATAACCTCCTTAGAGTTGGAGGGAGGTTAAGAAAGTCATCTGCATCCTTTGAGCTGAAACATCCAGTAATCCTTCCCAAAGAAGGCATTGTAACACAATTAAGGTCTAGTACGAAAGGTTAAAGTTCAAGTTGGAACAAGAGATCTAGGGAAAAAAGGTGAACGCTTAAAGCAAGTCTCAGTTCTTGAGAGACCTGTTTAGAAACTAATAGTTCTAGTTGAACATGAGTCCTAGACTACAAAGGGAGGACATAATAAAACTAAAGTCAGATGATACAGTAATGGCAAAGAAATGCTTAAGTCTAGAAAGTGAATAATATCAATGCTATTAAAGCAACATGTGATTTGAAGGTTTACATTTATTTCAAGGAAAATTACAAGATTTAATTTTGTTTGTTAAAAGTTGAGTGAATGTAAATCTTTGTAATTTTGGTGGCAGTGTAGCTGTCACAGTGAAAAGGTTTATGTATTTTTGGTTCTTTTTCTGAAATAATGTTTGTTTATGGGTGTGTGCGCCAGTGTTATGGACGTTAGTGGTGTCCTTTTCTCCGCCTTCAATCCCTCCATATCGCGGCGCATATGCGCTCGTGCTGCCGAGCTCGCGGGTGAGTCGGAGAGCTCGTGAAGGGGGCTCGTGTAGGTGTCTCGCCCCGCCTATCAGCGTCATTGTGTGAGCAAGTGTCGGAGAGAGGAAGGAGTGTTTTTCCTGCAGGCAGCCGGACTGTTAAATGTTTTCCATGTTTGTGAGGAAACAGTGGCGGACCCGATCCTGATATGGTGCAAAAATGGGTGGTAGGCATGCGCTGTTCACATGCCTGATTAGAAGAGTCACACGGCTGCTGAAGGCTGTCCATAATCAGATGCGGAGAGAGGACTTTGGAGAGAGGACTTTGTTTGGGAAATTTTTGACATGACTAACAACTCCTAAATTCTAGGCAGAAGGCGCACACGGTATGTGATTATTTTTGTTTATGAACATTTGTTAAGTGTTATAATTTATTTGTATTCATGTTTCTTGTGTCTGTTTTTTTAGTTTTTCACGGTGTTTAAGGGCGAAGATTTGCTGTGGCAAAATAAACAAAAAACTTGTCATCATCAGTTGGAGCGTGGTTTTCTGTCCTAGAAGAAGACTTTGGGAGCGGTTATAAATCAGAGTTGGAAAGTAAGATGGCAGCAAAGAGACTTGGTTCAGCCTGGGCCAGTATGAAAACTATTGCAGGCCTTCAGAGCACAGAGCGCAGTAATCGTGTTTTTAGATGATTTTAATTCAGACATAGAGTTGGCTAATGCTCTTAATTGTTTTAATGGTCGGTTTGACTCCTTTGATTTTAGCACAGAAACCCAAGGTTTGAAACAGAAACTCAAAGACAATCAGCACTTTAATATTGAGGTGCAGGATGTTAAAAGGGCGTTCTGTGCTGTAAAAGTGAAAAAAAGTCAGGGCCCTGATGTGGGCACTTGGTAAAGTCCTGTGCACATGAATTGAGTCCTGTATTTCACTACATTTTCAATAAGTCCTTACGGACACAACATGTGCCTAAGATCTGGAAAGATGCTGTGGTTGTCCCCGTTCCAAAATCCAGCTGTCCTAAAACAGTAAATGATTTTAGACCAGTTGCTTTGACTTCAATTTTAATGAAAATTTTTGAAAAACTGGTCAGATTTGAGGTCCTAAAGCAGACTGAGCATGCATTGGATCCTTTGCAGTTTTCCTATAGGCCTCACAGAGGAGTGGAGGATGCCACTGTCACTCTGCTTAACATGCTTTTTGAACATCTGGATTTTAATGGGACACACGCCAGGCTTTTATTTGTGGACTTTTCTTCCGCCTTTAATACAATCCAACCTCATATTTTAGTTGAAAGGCTCCTGCAACAATTTGATTTGAGTAATAATCTGGTGGGTTGGATTCTGGATTTTTTAACCAACAGGACACAGAGAGTAAGGGTCAATGGTACTTTGTCTGACCAAAAGTGTTCTTCTACTGGCTCTCCGCAGGGGTGTGTGTTGTCACCACTACTCTTCATCCTGTACACAAACATGTGTCAGAGCAGACATGACAACAGACACATTATAAAGTATGCTGATGATTCAGCTGTTGTCAGTCTCCTCCAGGATGGTGAGAGTGGCCACAGCCCAGTAGTTGATGATTTTGTTCACTGGCGTGAGAATTCCTACCTGCAGCTGAATACGACAAAAACTAAAGATATGATTATTGACTTTAGGAGGAAAACTCCCTGGCATGAAGTCACTGTACTAAAAGGCCAGACCACTGAATGTGTACAATCCTACAAATATCTTGGGACGATTATTGATAGTAATTTAAACTTTGAAGAGAACTGTGAAAGGGTGTGCAAAAAGGATCAGCAACATTTGCATTGTTTAAGGAAACTTGCACGCTTCCAAATTGACCGAACCATAATGACAATGTTTTATCGGGCTTTTATTGAATCTGTTTTATCCTTTTCTTTAGTGTCATGGTTTGGTCAGATAAAACTGAAACAGAGGAAATCCTTGGATCAGGTAGTTAGATGGTCCAGTCATTTGCTTGGTGAGTCACAGCTGAGCCTAACATCCCTGTACACCAGACAGGTACAGAGGATTGCTACCTCCATTTTAAATGATGACTCCTGTGGTGGTTTGGGATAACCCCCACAACAGACTGGGACAGGCACGGCAATGTGTGTATTAATGTCTACAGACAGCCCGCTCCTTCTGGCTTTTTCCGGCTCACTACTGTGATGTTAATGTGCCATTCATGCATTGTTTCACTACTGTGATGTTAATGTGCCATTCATGCATTGTGTTCATGCATCCTGTCCTTACTGTGTCTAGACACTGATGACAATATGTAGATGTGCCTTGTAACCTCTTGCAATCTCCTTATTGTTATGTGTGTCTCTCAAATGCAAATGCCCATACCTACTGCTGTGAATGCCTTTCATGTATTGTCTGTAGTTGGGTATATAAGCTGCAACATTCTGTAAATCTCTCTCTCATTCTCTGCTACTGCTCATCTGCACACTTTGCTGGAGATCCTCTCTGGGCTCGCTCATGGAGCGATCCCCGTGACGGCGGTATGATAATAAACCTATTTAAAACCTCACTTCGCTGCATTTATTTTATTTGCCGCCGCACTGGTGACCCCGAGGAAGCACACGTTTTGTGCGACGCAACCTTCTGGTTTGGACAGCCACGCTGGTGTCCTGATGGCAACGAACGCAGCACCCGGCGGTGATTCTCCGACAACAAGCGAAAGCGGCAGCCTGACTGATCTGCCCTCCCTTCTGCTTCAGGGAGACTTCGACGCAGAGTTTCCAGGCGAAACTCTCCGGAGACCACCCACGACCGGGAAAGCTGAGGAACATTTCATGGTGAGATCTGCACGCCTAGATCGGCACATCCACGCTTGGACCGGCCGCTCTCACAGCTTCTGACACACGATTCTGTGTCTCCTTACGAGAGCGCACACACCTCGTCCTTTCTCCACAACGGCGACCTCCACGGTCGACGGAGCACACGTGGACCTGAACGCACCATGACCCATCTACTACAACTTCAACAGGGATGATTAAGCTCCCTGACCCTGGCTCTTCCTCTCCAGCAGGACCACCCACGCACGGAGCCCCGGCACACGCACCGGGGAGTTATGAGGATGGCGCACCACGCACAGGACACATACGGCTCCACTAACCGCCTTCCTTCTTCGCCGCTGCACACTGGCCCTTCAGGCTTGCTCGTACACCTGAGGCACGCACACAGCTTGCTCACTGGATTTTATGGTCTTAGCCATGGCGCACAACGGGAATTCAGCAGTCTGCGGTCCCCGAAGGCTTTAAGGGTGTGCCCGCACCTAAAGTCAACACGCCAAGTCCCCTTGCTCTTGTTTTTTTTTTCTTTCTTACAGCCGCCACGCAGCCTCGTCGCTCCTGTTTTTTCTTCACGGCCGCTATTAATCCTTGCAGGACTTAATCGCGAGAGGAGCCAGTGACTAATTTTTCTTCTTGTGGATTTCCGCACGTTCAACGGGACATCCCCTCGACATCGCGGACCAACAAGCAATTTTTGCGCGGCTCAGACGATTTCACCGTCCAGGGCCGGCACTTACTACCCCCCACCCCCCTCCACCTCCACCTGCACAGAGCTTTCCCAGCTTGCTGCCAAAACCGGACTATCGAGGCCTCGACCGCCTGCCGAGCCCTCTGGGGGGGAGCGTGTGGCGGTTTGGGATAACCCCCACAACAGACTGGGACAGGCACGGCAATGTGTGTATTAATGTCTACAGACAGCCCGCTCCTTCTGGCTTTTTCCGGCTCACTACTGTGATGTTAATGTGCCATTCATGCATTGTTTCACTACTGTGATGTTAATGTGCCATTCATGCATTGTGTTCATGCATCCTGTCCTTACTGTGTCTAGACACTTATGACAATATGTAGATGTGCCTTGTAACCTCTTGCAATCTCCTTATTGTTATGTGTGTCTCTCAAATGCAAATGCCCATACCTACTGCTGTGAATGCCTTTCATGTATTGTCTGTAGTTGGGTATATAAGCTGCAACATTCTGTAAATCTCTCTCTCATTCTCTGCTACTGCTCATCTGCACTCTTTGCTGGAGAGCCTCTCTGGACTCGCTCATGGAGCGAGCCCCGTGACAGCGGTATGATAATAAAACCTATTTAAAACCTCACTTCGCTGCCGTTATTTTATCTGCCGCCGCAACTCCCACCCTTTGCACTGCCACTTTCAGCTTCTTCCCTCCAGATGGAGGTTTGCTGACCCAAAAAGTAAAACCCAGCGCTACAAAAGCAGCTTTGTTCCTGCTGCTGTTAAAGAGTTGAACAAGATGTAACAATATATTGCACATAATTTAGTTACCTATTTATTAATTTTATTTTATATTTACTTATTTTTGTAGGTTTCTTATTTGGGTTCTAAATCTTTTATTGGGTTTTAGACTTTTGAGTTTTTAACCTCTTTGACTAGTCTTTAACTTTTTAATATGACCCTTCTCTCTTATCTCTTTGTTTTTTCTCTTATCTCTTTGTCCTATGTCGTGATTGGTGGAGCCTTTAGTACTTTTATCATGTTTATAGTCAGCTTCATGTGTGCCTGTGTTTGTGTTCATGTTGAATGTAATCGTGGTTTGTAAATATGGATGTCACCTGACTGCAAAACGAACCTACCTACAGGTACAAATAAAGTAACCTGAACCTTATGAACAAATATGTTGTGCTAAACTCTGCTAAACAGGAATTAGGCAGAGTTATAGAGCCCTCTTTCTTCTCTCTCACACTTCTTTTAGTCGGGTCTATTACCTTAGTTACACAACCAACCCAACACTCACACACACACTTTTTATAGTACACATTAGGAGACAGTTTACGTGAATAGCGGATGGCCTGTTCATGTCAGAGTTAAACTGGCCAATCAGACGGTCGCGTACAAGCCCATCCTATTATACGGGGTTGGTCTAACCAACCCAAGAAGATGAATGTAAGTTGCACCCGGAATGGAAAATGAAGTTCGAGAGGCCGGTAGGGAATGGGATTTAACTGGGATTCTGGGAACAGATGGAGATGGAGAGGCAATAAGAATCATGAGAAAGGCTCTTTTCTCTTTTTTAAATAACACAGGATTAAGTCATAGAATTTAGAGGTCGGGCTCAGATGACATAATGTTACACACTCTTGTACAGTAGATGGCGGTATGCACCTTTCAGTTGTTTGTTATCATAGATATAAAAGGCTAGATTGGCAGCGCTGGCCAGTCCGGGCTTGCGGTGGCGTGACGCACGTCCGCCATCTTGGTACAGGATATCTGTAGCACATCCCTGTGGTCCAGTGCAGACAGCTGCTTGGGGTCGTTCTCCTTTGTTAAACGTTTGACAGGCTTCAGTAAACATGTTTACAACACAGTACAACACAGCGCATAGTGGTTTACTTTCAGCATAATCTGCATAAATATTAGGTGTTTAAGAGCTTCATAATTATTAAATTATGGCATTTTGCAGTGTCTCAATCAAGAACTGTCAAATGAGCTGAAAAAGAAGTTACCATACCCCCTGATTAATGATTAAGCCTACCTCTTTCATTGTGGCCATTTATGCATAAATATATGGCAGAAATTGATTAATTCATACTTTGTCCTGGGCTGTATTTGTTATATTTGCCACCCCAGGCAACCAGCTTATTGCCCCCCCCCCCAATTGTCAAAAATGTTTATCAAAGAAATATTTCAGCCTGTGCTATACAAATTGGCCTAGATATGTCAACTTTGAAATAAATAAAGAGAATAAAAAATTACAAATCAATTATTCAAGTTTCTTCATTTAACTAGACAGACATTATACACCCCCCCCCCCCATCTACCTGGATCTGTATAGCAGTTGTTTAAAATCAATTTGAAATTCTTATTGATTTTAGGCCCACATAACAAATTTATACAATACACCAATGTTCATTACAAATTTATTGCATAGAATAATGCACTCAACATGAAAGCAGCAAGCTCATATTAATCAATTGCAAAGTGAGGTGAAGTGTTAATTGAATCAAAACACAGTTTAAAGCAGTAGATGTAGGCTTTATTAATTTAACCCAGAGCCCAGCCCATCGTCATCACCATCACCATCATCTTCATCACACGTAATATCCACCCTGTCCCCTCCTATCCATCATAGCAAATATTTATAGTAATGTCAGGCAAAATGTAATATAAGACAGAAATAGTAATGTCTATGAGATATGACTGCATTAATCATCACCAGATCTTCTTGTACCCCCTCCCTGTAATAGACAAATGTGAAATAGGTAATGTAAAATTCTATCTGTAAAGTTTCAATTTTCAAATAACATATTGTGGAAGTTGTGTTCAATGACGAGACTGAGTTCATTCCTCAGGTTCGGCTTTATTGCAGAACACAATCATCCAACATTCTCAAATAGAAAGAAGAGGCAGAATCATGTCACATCACATTCTTATACCTCCGGGGGATTAAGAACTCAAGTCACATGGTGCTTCTGCAAACATTTAATCACAATGCAAGTCTCTGAAGATTCACCATTGTCTCTTATTCTCCGATGTTCTGGGGATGCCCCCAGGGCCTCCTCTCTGAGACAAGGGTCTGACTTCACACCTCCTCGACATCTCCTGTCGGCCCCCGTCGATCCAGACTCTTTGTTCCTCCAGACGTGAAGCCCTAATCCACATAAGCCATACATTTGTGGGAGATATGAACCAGACATATGTGCCACACTCTTGTGGGAAATATGAACCAAACATATGTGCCACAATATCTGTAAATTACTATCTGCAAACCTTCATGATGTTGGTCTGATACAGGAGGTAGATGTTTGTACACATATATGTGTAATTATTGTGTAAAGACGGTTTGATAAACCTAAATCTTTCATTAGGCCAAGTGTATACAGGAAAAAGAAAAACTATCCTCACGCTATTTGAGTAACTACCAAACTAGTTACAAGAACCCAAAGTTCATTGTTGATAATATTGGCTACCACTACTGACCCATTAACAAAGAACACAATGTAACACTGTATACTAATATCACATGAGAAATATTGCCATAACTATCGATACTGAATTACAATATATATTACATTCATGGCAGTCATGCATGTACAGAAATCAGTGACCTCCCAAATGAAAATCAGAGTTTTTACCTTTATTTTTGACAACACGCCATTAAATTATTTAAAAACAAATACTCGACACTTACCGTAAGGGTTCCAGCATAACAGTGCTTAAGTCGCAGCCCAGAGTGATCGAAGCTGCTCCTTTTATCCTCATTAGCAGCGCCTCAGCTGATGAGGATTAATTGGGCCCCAGCCGTCCTGTAACGCTGACAGCTGGGAGCCCGCAGAGACGCTGCCCAATGAGAGACAGCGATGAGAAGGGACATGGTCTGAGTGCCGGAAAACCCGGCGTCTCAGCCCATGGTGACAGAAATGAAGACTTAATCAGAGTGTTGTGCATTAAGCTGAGCTGTGGATTTGTTGTGATTCCTGTACCAATATGGCGGCCGTAAATCTCGCGCTCCAGTGACCTACTGCCAATCTAGCATTTTATATCTATGTTTGTTATCACCCAGTAACTGAGAGAAGAAGAAGAAGAAGAAGAAGAAGAAGAAGAAGAGGTTGGGGGTCAGTCTGGCAACGCTCCAGAGGGAACTGCATCACGCTGAACCCAGCGCTGCTTGCTTTACATGGGACCTCTAAATAAATGTTGCATTGTGGGACCACATGTGTATCACTTTAAGCTTCACATCTCAGAGAGAACAAAGAACTGGGCCTCCTGTGAGATAACAGGAGGATGTGAAAATTTAGTCTTTGGTATGCAAGAGACGACCTTGGGGGGTTTCCTGGTCTCCCAGAGACTATGAGCAGGATGTTATAGGATTTAAGGAAAGATGTATTGTTGCCTGTGATTAAATGCAATATGACTGTGAGCTTTGAAGGTCCTGAGTATATAAAGGACAAATGTCTGTGTTTACTTTCTCTTTCTGTTTTTGCTGATGTTGGAGAATGTGAATAAACCTGACTCGTGAGATAAACTCTGCCTCGTCATTTGCACATTTCCACAGCATCTTTAATTTGAAGAATTCTCCGGCTTATTCTTGGATCTTTCAATCAAAGAATTGGGATTTTTACAATCAGAAGGAATGTAAAAGACTGTTAAAATTACTGCTGTTAGCTCATGGAGGAGATAAAAAGGCCTGCACAGGATGGACATGGCCTCTAAGTCCGGTGAACAATGGCTATGAATTATTCTGCTGTTTTTACACCAAATCTGAAGCACATAAACACAGAGCCCTCCTCCCCCTTCCCTTACCAGAATCAGCATTGTGGTCAGAATGGTGTGTAGTTTGGCCAGGTAATTCCACAGAGGCAGCAGGGATGCATTTATTCAGCCATGACTCGGTCACAATCAGAAAATAACAGTCCCAGGCGTAGCGATTATGGGCGATCTCCGTGCGCACACAGCTTGTCCATTTTGTTGGTGAGGGATCTGTTGTTGGTAAGAAAAACTGAAGGTAACGGTGTTTTGGAGTGAAGTTTGCGCAGTTGGGCACATAGGCCAGCCCTGCAACCTCGTTTCTGCTTCCTCTCCTGTCGTCTACGTCATTTGTGGGCCATAATGAACCATGGGGCGCCCGAAGGTCTGGCGAGCTCCTCAGGAATGTGGTGGACATTACTGGAATGAGCACTGGAGAGGTCAGAGGTAAGCTGGTGACCGATGCCTATAAGTTCCTGTCGACTGTAGGTAATTAGTCCGTCATAGAAGGAGCATAGAAAAGGGCAGAAAAGATACAAAAATTAATGCAGTAGTCCAGGGCATCTAGCTGCTGTGTTCACACATGCCGCCATGTTGAGTATGATGGTCATTTCAGTTAGATTTTATTCCAATACTGTTACATTTACAGGGTCATACTCATAAAATATTTTAAGATAAGTGTCCATGTTTTGAATTATGATATTTCATTGAGCGTTTCATGTTGTCTTTAAAGCTTATGTTGCATCACATTATTTTTCTCATTGGTAAAAACTACAAGTCCCACATTCCTTGCCTCTAAAACATGGCAGACCACAATGGACAGTTGAGGAAAGCCAAAAGCCCTTTCAAGGTAAGGTTTGTGCTTAAATTATGCAGTGATTTCAATATTAAAAGACTAATAACTCCTACAACTTCAACATTTGATTCTTAAAGCTTATGTTACATCACATAATTTTTCTTCCAATGTCCTATTTTTTTTCTGTACTGGGGGCTGCTCGGTTACATTAATTATGCCTAGGTGCAAGGCAGTGTAGGCATACCATAATCACTACCTGCGTCTCTGTGTGTATCTGTCTATCTGTTTACCAGCTTTTCAGCTCGCCTGGTCAAAATCAAGTGGAACTAAAGTCTTGTATTGTGGTGGACACACATACGGGACCTGTTTTGTGAATCACATTTTAGGTCAGAACAAAGGCAGAGCAGCTTCCTTAGTGATTACAGGAAGCTGCAAGAATCTTAGCTTTGGTATGCAAGGCTTGAGACTGTGGGGAGTTTAATTAAAGGATTAAAGAAGGGATGCATTGTAGACAGTTGAAGTGATATCATGGAGAGAGGATGCATTGTGATGGTGGTCTGTGGTACATGTGACCTGAGTCCTGATATTTAAGGACGAGAGTTTACTGTGTGGATCTCTTTTTCTGCTTTGAAATGATGGTGATGTGAATAAAGCTGACTTGAGAGAGAACTCTGCCTTGTCATTCTCACATCTCCACACTGGTGACCCGAGACGTATCATGCAAGAGGAGAATTCCCCCGGGCCAGCCTCGTCAGGTGCCCCCAGCCAAGCGAATGCCGCCACAGTCCAGCTACCGGACTTCTGGCAGAACAATCCGCGCTCCTGGTTCATCGCGGTTGAGGCGCAGTTCAACCTCCAGGGGATATCGGTAGACGCCACAAAATTCTACCACGTAGTCGCAAAGCTGGACAACAACACGGCCCAGCATGTGGAGAGCCTGATCGACCAGCCGCCGGACAGCGACAAATACAGCACGCTGAAGGCTGCACTCATCCAACAATTCACCCCCTCGGCGGAGGAGCGAGCAGAGAGGCTCCTGACGCTGACGGAGTTGGAAAATGACATGCCCGCGAACCTGATGGAGAAGTTGTTGAGGTTGAAAGACTCTGACAACGATCACTTCATTTTCACCCACCTTTTCCTCAGGACTCTACCGTCAGCAGCGAGAGCGACTCTGGCCAGTTCGCCACTGTTGGTCCAACGGGACTACCGCACGCTGGGCCGAGAGGCGCAGCGGATTGTCAACGCCACCAAGCGGCGTGCAGCCACGGCCGCTGCAGCAGGACTCAGCGCGATGACCGGAGACGACAGGGGGCCAGAGGCAGCGTTGCCAGACTCACGGACGACGGCGGCGGCAGGGGCCAGGGAACGCGGATCGGACGTCCTTTGTTTCTATCATCGCCGTTTCGCAGAGAGGGCACGCAGATGTGTGCCACCGTGCCAGTCCAGGCGTTCGGGAAACGCCAAGACCAGGGGTCGGTAGCAGCCGCGGCCCTCGGGGAGGAGAACAAGCTGCTCTACTTGTCGGACGCACGCTCGGGGAGGCAGTTCCTCGTCGACACAGGCTCCCAGTTGAGTTTCATCACACCTTCCTACGTGGACAGACTGGCTGGTTCCGGAGGTCCCCGGGTGACAGCAGCGAAAGGCTCGGAGATTAAGACCTTTGGTGAGAAGACTCTGCTTCTGTCTCTACACGGCCGTACATTTGAGTGGACTTTTGTTGTAGCAGCAGTAAATTTCAATATGTTGGGGGCTGATTTTTTGTGCTCACATGGTTTGTTGGTTGATCTCGCTAACAGGCGCCTGGTTAATGCACTTTCTTTTGATTCTATCCCCTGTACAGTGCGAGTGGCCCCGCCAACAGCACAAGCCAACGTCACAGCTGCAAGCGGTAAGTTCCACACACTGCTCACTCAGTTCCCAGCACTCACGGTCCCCACATTTTCGGCAACAGTCACTAAACACGGGGTGGAGCATTTTATTACCACTACCGGACCGCCCGTTTTTGCAAAAGCTCGGCGCTTGGACGCAGTTAAGCTGGCCATAGTGCGCGAGGAGTTCGCCAACCTGGAGAGGTTGGGCATCATCAGACGTTCAAAAAGTCCGTGGGCTTCTCCGCTACACATGGTCCCGAAAGCTGACGGATCATGGCGACCTTGCGGGGATTTCCGCAGGTTAAACAACGCTACAGTGCACGACCGCTACCCAATCCCGCATATCCAAGATTTTTCCGTTCATTTGGCAGGGGCGCGCGTTTTTTCTAAAATAGACTTGGTCCGCGGTTACCACCAAGTCCCAGTGCGCGCTGAGGACGTACCCAAAACAGCGGTAATAACTCCATTTGGCCTATTTGAGTTTTTACACATGCCATTCGGACTTAAAGGGGCTGCTCAGATGTTCCAACGCATGATGGACTCGGTGCTTCGCGATCTCCCTTTCGTGTTCATCTACTTGGACGATATTTTAGTAGCCAGCGCGTCCGAAGATGAACACGAAAAACACCTGGCCACAGTTTTCCGAAGGTTGTGAGATCACGGGTTAATAATCAACCCAGCGAAGTGTCAGTTCGGGGTGGCGCAGATTGATTTTTTAGGACACCACGTCTCCCCCGAAGGAGCAGTTGCTCTTCCTGACAAAGTGCGCGCGGTGGCAGATTTCCCCCGGCCGCAGACGGTCAGGGCGTTGCAGGAGTTTTTGGGAATGGTGAATTTTTATAACCGTTTTCTCCCCCGTGCGGCGCAACTCATGCAACCGCTGTATGCCGCGCTCAAAAAAAAGAAACCCGCGGATAAGGTTGAGTGGTCCCCGGAGCGGGACCAAGCGTTCTCGGAGGTGAAAGCAGCCTTGGCAAAGGCTGCGTTGTTGGCACACACAGACCCAACGGCCCGCATAGCGCTCACCACTGACGCATCAGAGGTGGCCATAGGGGCGGTCTTGGAGCAACATGTAGCCGGGGTTTGGCAGCCCCTCGCATTTTTCTGCAGGACCTTGCGCGATAGCGAACGTAAATACAGCGCGTTCGACAGGGAGCTGCTGGCTCTCCATTTGGCCATCCGTCACTTTCAGTTCTGGCTAGAAGGACGCTCTTTCACCGCGTTCGTTGACCACAGGCTGCTAACATTCACGATGGCCAAGGTTTCTGAACTGTGGTCAGGCCGGCAGCAGAGACAGCTGGCCGCGATATCAGAGTTTACCACTGATATTCAGCATGTGGCGAGCAAACTCAATGTAGTGGCAGACTGCCTCTCGCGCGCTGTGGCGGCCCCAGTCAGCATAGGGGTAGATTATGCAGCCATGGCCGCGGAGCAGGTCGGTGACGCGGATGTGCGTGGGCTTCAGTCTGGACCAACAGGGTTAAGGCTGGAGAGCAGGGTGCTGCAAGACGGCATGCCCCCCCTAATCTGCGATGTCTCCACTGGACGGCCGCGTCCAGTAGTACCGGCCGCGTGGCGCCGCCGCGTTTTTGACTCGGTTCATTCCTTGGCACACCCGGGAGTGCGCGCGTCGGTCAAAATGGTAGGAGAGAAATTTGTGTGGCCGAGCCTCCGCAAACAAGTTAAGGAGTGGGCAGCAGCCTGCACGGCGTGTCAACGAGCCAAAGTACACAGGCACACAAAGGCTCCTTTGGAGCCGTTTCACATTCCGGCCAAGAGGTTTGATCACGTTCACGTGGACCTCATGGGCCCCCTCCCGCCGTCACAAGGGTGCACACACCTTCTGACAATGGTGGACCGCACCACGCGCTGGCCTGAAGTGGTCCCGCTGGCATCAACCATGGCTGAGGAGGTGGCGCGCGCGTTTTTAACAGCTTGGGTGGCGCGCTTCGGCGTTCCGTCGGACATTACGTCCGACAGAGGCCCTCAATTTGTGTCCGAGCTTTGGTCGACAATGGCCCGCAGCCTGGGTGTCACAATTCACCGCACAACCGCATACAATCCGCAGGCTAACGGGTTATGCGAACGTTTTCATAGGTCATTGAAAGCGGCTCTCAGAGCGTCACTGACGGATGCAAATTGGGTTGACAAGTTACCGTGGGTGTTATCGGGGTTGCGTTCTGCGCCTGAAGAGGACTTAGAAGCCTCCCCAGCGGAGCTTGTGTTTGCGCAGCCACTCCAGGCTGCCTGGGGAGTTTCTCCCAGATAACCCTGCGCCAGACGCCTCCCCGTCTCAGCTGCTGCGGAGTAACATAGAATCAAGCACGCAGCCCGGCCCCGCGCACCACAGTTTTCCGCGCTGTTTTTGTGCCTAAAACTTTGAAGAACGCAGAGTTTGTTTTTGTTAGACACGATGCACATCGGAACCCCAGCTGCGACCGCCTTATGACGGACCGTTCAGAGTGCTAGAAACAGGGGACAAGCAGTTTTTGCTAGATTTTGGGGGGTAGGAAAGAGAAAGTTGGCATAAACAGACTCAAACCCGCTTTTGTGGTGGCAGATGAGCAAGTGCTGTTGGCGAGGGCCCCGCGGCAAGGTAGACCACCGCGGGGGGCTTCACAGAGTAATGTTTCCCCAGAACACCCACAGGTGCTGACAAAAGGTTTCCACCCCAGATGGCAAACCCCCAGCGTGACAGCGCCGCAGAGACGTTGAATCCCAGCTACAGCAGTTACGGCAGGAGACTGAAGCCTATACAGCATTTGAGATGATGAGATTGACATGAGATTCAACTTTATTGTCATTACACATGTATGAATACAAGGTAACGAAACGTGACTTGGCATTTGGGCACGCTCTGCAGAGCGCATCCAAGGCCGGGGCAGCCGCTAGGCGCCAGTCATAAAGAAGAAAGGAAAAAAAAGAAAAAGAAAATGGATATGACACAGTAGGCGAGAGAAAAAAAACATGTTTTATCAGAATGACGCTCGGCAAGTGAGCGAAATTTTGATTGCAGGCAAAAAAACCCTCAATGCACATTTAGCAGACATGTAGCAGGAGATCACACACAAAAGTTGAGAGGCAGTGTATTGTATGCATGTAATGTTGTGTGCATTGTGTAGTGTAAATGTAACAGTTGTTAGTGAGCAGCAGAGGGCGCCTCCTGGCAGTGGATAGATGTTATAATCATGTGACTTATAAACAAGTCCAGAGTCCAGAGTCCAGAGTCTATCTCTCTTGCTCTCTCTCTTGCTTGCAGAAGGCACATGGGCATTATCCTTGAGGGTCCAATCCGCTGATACGACAACAACTGATTGTCGATTGTTTGGGTAGACATAAGAGCCGGTCCTTCCGCTTATCTCAATCAGGAGGAATGTAAACACGGGGCAAACAAGGTCAAATCAAATCAAATCAGCACAGTGCACTCAGAGAATAGAATTTGTCCTCACCCGTGTAATTCTGTGCTTCCATTATATGTGCAGGCTTAAACTGTTTTTCCATGGAGAGCACAGGGCTCCAGATGTATTCCTCCACTGAATCGTCATTCAGTTCACCGTTTGCCGCTACTCGTGCCGTCCCCAACTGGTCGAATTTGATGAAGGAGCTTGCCAGGTCCGCTTTGATCAGCTCTCTCACCTTCCTTCAATTTCTGATGCATCAGGGAACTCCACAGCCAAAAATAGAAGTCCTGAGATCATAACCAATAATGTTTCCACAGATGCATGAATTCCAATGTCCATGAGTCTCCTCGTAGGTTCCAATTCTTGGGCTCCCCCTTGGCCCAATTCTTGTTGAAAAATAGTGACAATAGCACATTTAAGCCGCTTCCAAATCCATAATTTCCATTTAGATTAAGATTCAGCAGAAGAAGAGCGACTAAACACAGACAAAAACGCAACATTGCAAAAGCTGGGAATAGATCAGGAAGGCAGGAGAGGAGGGAAGAAAAATGCGACTGCTCTCTCTCAAGGCAAGAAGGAAGACTGATGTGTATTGATACTATCACGGCATGCATGTGGTTATTCTCTTGTTTGTTCTGTTTGTACTAAAATGTTAGGGGGGCTTTGTGTGGTGGACACACATACAGGACCTGTTTTGTGAATCACATTTTAGGTCAGAACAAAGGCAGAGCAGCTTCCTTAGTGATTACAGGAAGCTGCAAGAATCTTAGCTTTGGTATGCAAGGCTTGAGACTGTGGGGAGTTTAATTAAAGGATTAAAGAAGGGATGCATTGTAGACAGTTGAAGTGATATGATGGAGAGAGGATGCGTTGTGACTTTCTTTATTATGCAAGGTGGTCTGTGATACATGTGACCTGAGTCCTGATATTTAAGGACGAGAGTTTACTGTGTGGATCTCTTTTTCTGCTTTGAAATGATGGTGATGTGAATAAAGCTGACTTGAGAGAGAACTCTGCCTCGTCATTCTCACATCTCCACAGTATCATTGTATCGCCATACTTACATCAAATTTGTATTTGGCAAAATTTCCACATATGGCTGTGTTTTCAAAATACACAAATTTAACTCCCCTTTACTGTCACTGCAGCTGGGAAAAAAAGGTATTGTAGTAACTATGCCAGGCTAGTACAGATGGCAGTGTGCCTTTTTTACAGGCCCCCCCATGCCTCTCTGCCATAGGAATGAAGGCCAGGTTTTCCTCTGGTAACATTTCTCTGTGGCAGCCCGTGCCAGGATTCGTACCGCCACGCCAAGCTGATATGATTTTATTAATAAAAATATATGAAGCAATGACTTTCTGCATGCGTGCACATGAACAACGTACATGGCCGTCATCCGCCCAGAGTTTAGAAGCGCCCCGCTCACATGAGTTTTCCAGTCTGTCAACAAACAGTGTCTCGCTAAGCGTGACTGTCTGACAGAAACATGAGTTTATTAAAGTACTTTAAACGCGGAAAAAAATCATAAGAGGTATGTAAGCACAGGCGTTTATCATGGTTTTAACCCGCTAGAAACGGGAGCCATAATGGAAGAGTTGCTTAGCTAAGAGATGTGGTTAGAATTCAAATGCAGCCGGCTTCATATGAAGGGAAAGGCAGGGGGACTGATGAATTGCTGAGGATATATTTCACCAGCCACTACAATATTAAGTTATGAGACTGGCAATTTCTCTCTTTTCTCGCACGAGCAGGTATGCCGTTTTTATTCTCCAGCGGCAGTGACAAAGCAACAGCTAAAAACGCTAGCTCTAAACTGAGGTCCTTCAGCGGCTGCCTAGAGAGGTGCCTGATGAGAAAGCCTGAAGGGTAAGGATAAGGACCTGTACTTTTATAGCGCTTTTCTAGTCTCAAAGACCACTCGAAGCACTTCACTAGCACCAACCATCTACTCTAAGGGCCTATAGGAGACAGATATCTAGGGACAATTTAGAACAACCAATTAACCTAACATGCATGTCTTTGGATTGTGGGAGGAAACCGGAGCCCCCGGAGTAAACCCACGCAGCACAGGGAGAACATGCAAACTCCACACAGAAAGGTTCTTATCTCTGCCAGCCTGGGGATTCAAACCTGGAACCTTCTAGCTGTAAGGCAACAGTGCTAACCACTGCACCACCGTGCTGCCCAAAACATGACACTTGATATTTTCTAACCTGTTTGTATACCACCATAGACAGAGAGAGAACCTGAATTAGACAGAGCTCAGAGAGGGCAAGATGAGACAGAAGAGAGGAGCCAAGGAGAGGAAAGTGTTCAGGCAGAGGAAGGAGAGAAGGATAACACCACTAAGAAGTTGAAACACAGGATGTCTGGGTGGGACCCCAGCTGGCCCAATATTCAAGCCTTGGTTGTACAATACTTCAAATGGTAAGTTCCATAGCAAAGTTCCATAGCAAAGTTCCGTTCCGTCTTCAAATGGTAAGCTCCGCAGCAAACTTCATGGTGAGATCTGCACGCCTAGATCGGCACATCCACGCTGGACCAGCCGCGCTCGCAGCTCCTCCACATCGAGAGCGCATGTACCTCGTCCTTTCTCCGCGACGGCGACTCCCATGGACGACGGAGCACATGTGGACCTGAACGCACCATGACCGAGCGAGTGACAAAAGATCGTCTATTTCCTCTCACCGCTCCAACGCACCATGGCCAATCTGCAGCCACAGCTCAACCTGGATTTTATCGGCGCCGTCTGCGCCGATCTCCACCAAGATTCTGCACCCTGACTCGTCACTCCAGCGGCCCACCCAAGCACGGAACCCCCGCGCGCGCACCGGGGAGTTACGAGGACGGCACACCACGCACGGGGCAATAATGGCTTCACTGACCGCCTTCCTTCTGCCGCACACTGGCCCTTCAGGCTTGCTTGTACACCTGAGGCCCGCAGCTTGTTCACTGGATTTTATGGTCTTAGCCACGGCACACAAGGGGAATTCAGCCGTCAGCTGTTCCCGGGGGGCTTTGGGGTTGCTCCTGCACCTAAAGCCAACACGCCAGTCCCTCTGCTTTTGTTTCTTTTTTTCTTACAGCCGCTCCTGCTTTTCTTCATGGCCACGGGAGGAGTCAGAGACAAATTTTTTTCTTCTTCTGATCTCCACATGTTCAGACGGGACATCGCAGAGCAGCAAACACTTTTGGCGCGACTCGAACGATTTTCCCGCGCCCGGTCAGCATGTACTACCCCCCCCTCCCCCTCCTCCTGCACAGAGCTTTTCCCTGCTCGCTGCCTAAACTGCAACATCGAGGTCACGGTCCCCTACCGTGCCCTCTGGGGGGGAACAGTGTAGCGGTTTGATTCAACCCCCCACAACACAGAGACAGAACACAGAGACAGTCAGCTCGCACTTCTTGGTTTTTCCTGCTGCACTACTGAGATGTAATGTGCCATGCATGTATTGTGATGAATGTGCCATGCATGTATCGTGATGCAATGTGCTATTCATGTATTGTGATGTAATGTGCCATTTATTTATAGTGTTCATGCGTCCTGTCCTTACTGTGACCTAGAGGCTGAGATCAATATGTAGATGTGCCTTGTAACCTCTTTGTCCTGCAAGCCGGAGCAGAGGCTGCATCTGCCTATTGTTATGTAGGTCTTACAAATGCAAATGTCTCATGCCTGTTCTGCAGTCCCTTTGATCAGACCAACTGCTGTGAACCTGCTTTGATGTATTGTTTGAGTTTGGTATAAATACTGCACAGGTTCTGTAACACATCCTCTCATTCACTCACACTTCAACTGCTGCTGGACACACAGACTCTTGTGTCCTCCTCTGAGAGCTGTTTGGGCTCGCTCCCGGCGCGCATGCACGGCGCCGGGAGCGGAGCCCATGACGGTGGTATGATAATAAACTCTACTTAAAACCTACAGCATCGCTGCTTATTATATTTTTCCATGCCGCCGCAGTATGATCATTTTTGAAAAAGTGGATTTTAATAGAAATATTGTCATACTGAAAAGTATGTCCATGTACACACTCAATACTTGGTCGGGGCTTCTTTTGCATGAATTACTGCATTAATTCAATTTTTCAATTCAATTCAGCTTTATTTATACTGCGCCACATCACAACAGAGGTCGTCTCATGGCACCAGAGTGCAGAAAAAAAAACCACAGTCTCAGAAAAACCCAGCAATCAGATGATCCCCTATGAGCAAGCACTAAGCAACAGTGGACAGGAAAAACT
Source organism: Pholidichthys leucotaenia (assembly GCA_020510985.1). NCBI lineage: Eukaryota > Metazoa > Chordata > Actinopteri > Cichliformes > Pholidichthyidae > Pholidichthys > Pholidichthys leucotaenia. The sequence continues at coordinate 282,526,973 of CM035847.1, read as the reverse complement.
CCCATTTGGCAGGAAGAAACCTCTAGCAGAACCAGGATCAGAGAGGGGCAGTCATCTGTTGCAACTGGCTGGGGGTGAGGGGATAGGGAGTATGGAGAGAGCAGACATAAAAACATAACAGTATGGTGCCAAGTACATTATTGGAGGTCAACCAGCAGTATGGATCAAATAACAGCAGAACAAAAGTGGGGATAAAAGACACAAAATCCCTCCTTAAACGTAAGCTATATTAAAAAAAGAAGGATTTTACCCTGTCCTTAAAAACAGAGACCGAGTCTGACTCCCAGACCCAGAGTGGTAACTGGTTCCAGAAAGAAGGAGCTTGGTAGCAGAAGGCTTTGCCTCCCACTGTACTTTAGGAGATTCTGGGCACCACAAGTAAGCCAGCATTTTTGGAGAGTAATGCTCTATTAGGATGGTAAGGTAATATCAAATCTTTTATATATTGGGGGGCCTGATTATTAAGAGTTTTGAAAGTAAGAAGAAGGATTTTAAACTTGATTCTAAATTCTATGGGAAGCCAATGAAGGGAGGACAGAACCGGAGAGATATGATCTCTTTTTCTAGAACCAGTTAAAACTCTAGCAGTGTGGTGAATGTGAAAATGACGAGGCAGAGTTTATCTCACGAGTCAGGTTTATTCACATTCTCCAACATCATCAAAAACAGAAAGAGAAAGAAACCCCCAGACATTCGTCCCTTTTATACCCCAGGACATCAAAGCACACAGTCACATTGTATTTAATCCCCAAGTAACAATGCGTCTTCTTCCACGTCTTAACACCTCCACCTCCCGTCTCTGGCCGCCAGGCGAAATCCCCCAAGGCCGTCTCTTTGCCTGCCAAAGACTACATTTCACATCCTCGTGTTATCTCCGGAAGAGGCTCAGTCCTTTGTTCAATCTAAGAAGTGAAGCCTATGGTGGTATACATATGAAGCATAAAGTAATATACATCTGTGCATATGTGTCCCACATGACCCCCCCAAACGTCTAAGATGGAACAACGTAATAACAGTCTGCATGTCATGATGAAGTCACTACACATCAGTCCACATGCTGCTTGGGCCTCAGTCTCCTCCCGTATCTGCTGTAAGCAGACTTAACCACCTCCGCGGAGCCTTCCTGCTGGGGAGCTGCTGTCTAGGGATGAGAACTGTTAGTCAATCCCTGTGGGTGTTCTGGGGAATGCTCCCTAGGGGGTCTGCCGCACCGAGGAGCCCTAGCCAACAGCACAGCCTTGTCGGCCACCACAAAAGCGGGTTTGAGCCTGTTTATGCCAATCTTTTCTTTCCTGCCCCCCAAATCTAGCAAAAAATGCTTATCCCCTGTTTCCAGCACTCTAAATGGTCTATCATAAGGCGGTCGCAACGGTGGGCGATGGTCATCATGTCTGACAAAAACAAACTCCGCATTTTTTAAAGCCTTAGGCACAAAAACGCGCGGAAAACTGTGGTGAACGGGGCCAGGCAGCATGTTCAATTCCGTGCTACTCTGCAACCGCTGAGCCGGAGAGCCTTCTGGGGCAGGATTCTCTGGGAGAAATTCCCTGGGCAGCCGAAGTGGCTGCGCAAAAACTAGCTCAGCCAGGGAGGCTTCTAAATCCTCTTTAGGTGCAGAACGCAACCCCAATAAAACCCATGGTAGCCTGTCTACCCAATTTGTATCTGTAAGCGACGCTCTGAGGGCCGCCTTCAATGACCTATGAAAACTTTTGCATAACCCATTAGCCTGCGGATTGTACGCAGTCGTGCGGTGGATTGTTGCCCCCAAGGCTGCGGGCCATCGCTGACCAAAGTTCGGAAACAAATTGAGGACCTCTGTCGGACGTAATGTCTGACGGGACTCCAAAACGCGCTACCCATGTCGTTAAAAACGCGCGCGCCACCTCCTCGGCTGTGGGTGACGACAGTGGGGCCGCTTCCGGCCAGCGCGTGGTGCGGTCTACCATGGTCAGAAGATGTGTGCACCCCTGCGACGGCGGGAGGGGGCCCACGAGGTCCACGTGAACATGATCGAACCTCTTGGCCGGGATGTGGAACGGCTCCAAGGGAGCTCTTGTGTGTCTGTGTACCTTGGCTCGTTGACAAGCCATGCAGGCTGCCACCCACTCTCTAACTTGTTTGCGCAGGCTTGGCCATACAAATTTCTCTCCCACCATTTTGACCGACGCGCGCACTCCCGGGTGCGCTAGAGAATGAATCGAGTCGAAAACGCGGCGGCGCCACTGGACACGGTCGCCCAGTGGAGACATTGCAGATTAGGGGGGGCATACCTTCTTGCAGCACCCTGTTCTCCAGCCTTAACCCTGTTGGTCCAGACTGGAGCACGCGCACGTCCGCATCGCTACCCTGATCCGCGGCCATGGCTGCATAATCTATCACTACGCGGACTGGAGCCGCCACTGTGCGTGAGAGACAGTCTGCCACTACATTCAGTTTGCCTGCCACATGCTGAATATCGGTAGTAAACTCTGAGATCGCGGCCAGCTGCCTCTGCTGCCGGCCTGACCACGGTTCTGAAACCTTGACCATCGCAAACGTCAGCGGCTTGTGGTCAACGAACGCGGTGAAACTGCGTCCCTCCAGCCAGAACTGGAAGTGGCGAATGGCCAAGTGGAGAGTCAACAACTCCCTGTCGAATGCGCTGTATTTTCGTTCACTATCGCGCAAAGTCCTGCTGAAAAAGGCGAGCGGTTGCCAAGCCCCGGCTACATGCTGCTCCACGACCGCCCCTATGGCCACATCTGATGCGTCAGTAGTGAGCGCTATGCGGGCCGTGGGGTCCGGATGTGCTTACAACGCAGCGTTTGCCAGGGCTGCTTTAACCTCCGAGAATGCTCGCTCTCGCTCCGGGGACCATTCGATCTTATTTGCGGGTTTTTGTTTTTTGAGTGCGGCATACAATGGCTGCATGAGCTGCGCTGCGTGGGGGAGGAAACGGTTATAAAAATTCACCATTCCCAAAAACTCCTGTAACGCCTTGACTGTTTGTGGCTGGGGAAAATTTGTTACCGTGCGCACTTTATCAGGCAGCAGAACCGCTCCTTCTGGGGAGACGCGATGCCCCAAAAAATCAATCTGCGTCACCCCGAACTGACACTTCGCTGGGTTGATTATTAACCCGTGCTCTCCCAACCTCCGGAAAACTGTCGTGAGGTGGTTTTCGTGTTCGTCTTCGGACGCACTGGCCACTAAGATGTCGTCCAGGTAAACGAACACGAAGGGGAGATCGCGCAACACTGCGTCCATCATGCGTTGGAACGTCTGCGCAGCGGCTTTAAGCCCAAACAGCATGCGCAAAAACTCGAATAGGCCAAACGGAGTTATTACCGCTGTTTTGGGTATGTCCTCAGCGCGCACTGGGACTTGGTGGTAACCGCGGACCAAGTCTATCTTAGAAAAAATGCGCGCCCCCGCCAAATGAACGGAAAAATCTTGGATATGCGGGATTGGGTAGCGGTCGTGCGCCGTAGCGTTGTTCAACCTGCGGAAATCTCTGCAAGGTCGCCACGAGCCATCAGCTTTAGGGACTATGTGAAGCGGGGAAGCCCATGGGCTGTTCGAACGCCTGATGATGCCCAACTTTTCCAGGTTGGCAAACTCCTCGTGCGCTATGGTCAGTTTAGCTGAATCCAAGCGTGGAGCTTTTGCAAAAACTGGCGGTCCGGTGGTAGTAATAAAATGTTCCACTCCGTGTTTAGTGACGGCTGCTGAAAATGTGGGAACCGTGAGTGCTGGAAACTGAGTGAACAGTGTGTGGAACTTACCGTATGCCGTTGCGACGTTGGCTTGTGCTGTGGGCGGGGTCACTCGGGCTGCACAGGGAATAGAATAAAAAGAAAGTGCATTAACCAAGCGCCTGTTAGTGAGATCAACCAACAAACCATGTGAACACAAAAAATCAGCCCCCAACATATAGAAATTCACTGCTGCTATGATAAAAGTCCACTCGAATGTACAGCCCTGCAGAGACAGAAGCAGAGTCTTCTCACCAAAGGTCCTAATCTCCGAGCCGTTCGCTGCTACCACCCGGGGACCTTTGGAACCTGCTAGCCTGTCTGCGTAGGAAGATGTGACGAAACTCAGCTGGGAGCCTGTGTCCACGAGGAAATGCCTCCCCGAGCGGGCGTCCAACAAATAAAGCAGCTTGTTCTCCTCTCCGAGGGCCGCAGCTGCTACCGACCCCCGGTCTTGGCGTTTCCTGAACGCCAGAACTGGCACGGTGGTACACATTTGCGTGCCCTCTCTGCGAAGCGGCGATGGTAGAAACAGAGGACGTCGTCTGATCCGTGTTTCTTGGCCCCTGCCGCCGCCGTCGTTGGTGCGTCTGGTACTGCTGTCTCTGGCCCCCTGCCATCTCTGGACGTTGCGCTGAGCTCTGCTGCCGCGGCCGTGGCCGCGTGCCGTTTGGTGGCGTTGACGATTCGTTGCGCCTCCTGGCCCAGCGCGCGGTAGTCTCGATGGGCCAACAGTGGCGAACTGGCCAGGGTCGCTCTCACCGCTGACGGTAGGGTCCTGAGGAAGAGGTGGGTGAAGATGAAGTGATCATCATCGGTGTCTTTCAACCTCAACAGCTTCTCCATCAGGTCCGCAGGCCTGTCGCTTTCAAATTCAGTCAGCGCCAGGAGCCCCTCTGCTCGCTCCTCCGCCGAGGGGGTGAAGTACCGGATGAGTGCAACCTTCAGCGCGCCGTACTTGTCGCCGTCTGGCGGCTGGTCGATCAGGCTCTCCACATGCTGGGCTGTGTGGTTGTCCAGTTTTGCAACCACATGGTAGAACCTTGCGGCGTCTACCAAAATCCCCCAAAGGTTGAACTGCGCCTCAACTGCATTAAACCAGGAGCGCAGATTGTTCTGCCAGAAGCCCGGTAGCTGGACTGTGGCTGCCTCCGCTTGGCTGGCTCCTGACGAGTCTGGCTCGGGGGAATTTCTTTCACTCATGATACGTCTTAGGGTCACCGGTGTGGTGAATGTGAAAATGACGAGGCAGAGTTTATCTCACGAGTCAGGTTTATTCACATTCTCCAACATCATCAAAAACAGAAAGAGAAAGAAACCCCCAGACATTCGTCCCTTTTATACCCCAGGACATCAAAGCACACAGTCACATTGTATTTAAACCCCAAGTAACAATACGTCTTCTTCCAGGTCTTAACACCTCCACCTCCCGTCTCTGGCCGCCAGGCGAAATCCCCCAAGGCCGTCTCTTTGCCTGCCAAAGACTACATTTCACATCCTCGTGTTATCTCCCGAAGAAGCTCAGTCCTTTGTTCAATCTAAGAAGTGAAGCCTATGGTGGTATACATATGAAGCATAAAGTAATATACATCTGTGCATATGTGTCCCACAGCAGCAGCATTTTGAATCAAATGAAGATTTTTTTAAGGATACTTTAGGACAACCAGATAATAACGAATTATAATAATCTAATCGAGAGCTGACAAAGGTGTGAATCAGTTTCTCAGCATCATTTAGAGACAAGATGCTCCTGATCCTGACAATATTGCGCAGATGATAGAAGGCAGTCTTAGAAACAATTTTAATATCAGAATCAGAATCAGCTTTATTGGCCAAGTATGCACAACACATACAAGGAATATGACTTTGGCTAAAAACTTGCTCTCGTTGTTCAGGTGGAGGATTTAAATAAGATTTAAATAAGGATTCAATGACAACAGAGTATGTACAGTAAATTACAGTCTGTCCACGTTTCTATAAAAGGATGCAAATATATACAGGAATATATGCAGCTTATTTACTCAGACTATCCACACTTTGCAGAAATATATTAAAAAATATACAGTCACACAGTATTTCAATGTGAACTCAGATTCAGTGATATAATGTGAATGAAGTAAAAAGCAGTGTGAGAGTTATGTGCAATGTAAGAATGGATGAAAAGTCATGAGTACAGCAACAGGTAGGACTAGGTGAATGTTAGGAGTTCATCAGAGTGATGGCTTGAGGAAAGAAACTGTTCCTGTGACGGGTGGTTTGACCTTCAGTGATCTGTAACGACGACCAGAAGATAGAAGTTCAAACAGTTTGTGGCCGGGGTGTGATGGGTCAGCACAGATGTTTCCTGCCCGTTTCCTGGTTATGGACTGATATAAGTTCTCAATGGAGGGTAGGTCGGTACCAATGATCCTCTCCGCAGACTTAATGATCTGCTGCAGTCTGGTCTTGTCCTGATTAGTGGCAGATCCAAACCAGACAGTGATGGAAAAGCAGAGGACAGATTGGATGATGGCGGTGTAGAAGACAACCAGCAGCTCCTGAGGCAAATCAAACTTCTTGAGCTGATGCAGAAAAAACAACCTCTGCTGGGCCTTTTTCCGGACAGTGTCTATATGGGAGGACCACTTCAGGTTCCGGGAGATTGTGGTACCCAGAAACTTGAAGGAGTCCACAGTGGACACTGTGCTGTTGAGGATGGTGAGTGGGGGGAATGAAGGAGGGTGTCGCCTGAAATCCACAGTCATCTCCATCGTTTTGGCTGGGTTAAGTTCAAGATGGTTCTGGCCGCACCAGAGGATCAGCTGCTCCACCTATGTGGAGCAGCTGATCCTGCTGATCCTTTAATATGTGAATTAAAGGACAAATCTTGATCAAAAATAACTCCAAGATTCCTCACAGAACTATTCAAAGTGAGAGTGGTGGCATCTAAATTAAAGGCATAATTTGAGAAGGAATTTCTAAGATGTTTTGGGCCAACAAGAATGACTTCAGTCTTATCAGAGTTTAATAGTAGAAAATTACAAGTCATCCAAGCTTTGATGTCCTTAAGACAGGCATCTAACTTGGCTAATTGATTACAATCATTGGGCATCATTGACAGGTATAGTTGTGTGTCGTCTGTGTAACAGTGAAAATGTATACAGTGCTTTCTGATGATATTGCCTAACGGGAGCATATATACACTAAAAAGAGTAGAGCCCAACACAGATCCCTGTGGAACTCCGTGACTGAGCCTAGAGTTGGAAGAAACTTCATCGTTAATGTGAACAAACTGAAATCTATCGGACAAATAAGATCTAAACCACTGCAACGGAGTTCCATTTAGTCCAGCAAAGTGTTCTAATCTATCAAGTAGTATGGCGTGATCGATAGTGTCAAAGGCTGCATTGAGATTTAAAAGAACAAGAACAGAGACAAATCCATTATCAGATGCGATCAGGAGGTCATTAGTGACCTTCACTAAAGCAGTTTCAGTGCTGTGATTAGCTCTGAACCCAGATTGAAACACCTCAAACAAACCAACTCCCTGCAAATGGTCAGTTACTTGCACAGCAACAACTCTTTCCAAGATTTTTGAAATGAAAGGCAAATTAGAGATTGGTCGATAATTGGCCAAAACTCCTGGATCGAGAGTTGGTTTTTTGAGTAAGGGTTTAATTACAGCAGTTTTAAAAGCCAGTGGTACATAACCCAGAGTTAAAGAAGAATTAATTAAAAGAAGAATACGGCTACCAATAATTGAGAAGATGATTTTAAATAACCTAGAAGAAATAGGGTCTAAAAGGCAAGAGGAAGACTTAGATGAGGAAATTATTTTATCCAACTCCAAGAGGTCGATTGGAGTAAACTTGTCTGAGCAGATATCAATTGAGGGAGCTGTAGAAGTTAATGTACTTGAGTTTACGGTAGGAAGAATCTGACTGATTTCATCTCTAATAGATAAAATTTTAAGATTGAAAAAGTTCAGAAAGTCCTGACTAGAAAACTCAGGGAGGTGTGGTCTATATTAATCATATATTCCATAACCAACATATGTTTAAGCATGTGAGAATGTTTGGTGATTACATATGTAAGGCGACTTCACACCTCAGAACAGGACAAAGAGTCTCAACCGCCAGTGAAGATCAAAGAGCATCCGAGGCACTGCGGTGGAGACCAGATGGGTTGCCCTGACCCCCCAGGGCCAGGCGGAGGAGTACGAAGACAATGGGGGGATTAAGATAATGAGGGATGTCAGCTTTTGATATGCATGTCTTTTGTTATGTGCGAGTATAAGTTCGTAGAGCCGAAGGTGTTCACTCTCTTTCCTTCTTCTGCTGCTGCACCTAGATGAGACTTGTTAGAGGAGCTGATAATAAACTTTGGTTTATATATCACACCGCCTCGTTCTTTCAAGCTCTTCTACACTGGTGACCCTGATGCGAGAATGGACCAGAGGCGTTCCCCCGCGATCGACTCATCTGTGGCGACCCAGGCAGACGCCGGCGCCCACGCAGACAGGGGAACAGATGGACGACATTCCCCCTCGGCAGAAGTGCTAGAGAGGGCTCAACCGAGCACCAGCGCCGCTGAGAGAGCCGAAGCAAGGCACTCTCACCCTGCGGACACATCAATGACGGTCCACGCAAACGCTGTCACTGTCAAGCTGCCAGACTTCTGGCAGGAAGACCCCGCCTCGTGGTTTCAGCAAGCTGAAGCCCAGTTTACACTGGCGGGCATCACGGCTGATGATACGAAGTTCTATCACATCGTCGCCAAACTCGACGCCGCCACTTTGAGGTGTGTGCGGAGCATTATCCAGCGGCCGCTGGCCCAAGACAAATATAAAGTACTGAAAGCAACCATCGTGGCAAATTACGTCCCCTCAGCCGAAGAGAGAGCCGAGAGGATCCTGGCGGTCTACGGCCACAGAGGATGCAGACCCAAGGCCCTCATGGAGGACTTGCTGCAGCTTAAAGAAGAGGACAATGACAACTTCCTCTTCCAATTCATATTCCTCAGTACGCTGCCGCCACACATGAGAGGGACGCTTGCCAACATGCGATGCAGCACCCAGCAAGATTCCGCGTGCTGGCTCACGAAGCTCAACGGCTCGTCAACGCCTGCAAGGAGCAGACACCCACAGCAGCATCCGCAGACTTCAACGCTGATGCCCGGAGCCACGGGGAGCCACAAACCACCGAGCAGAACCAGCCCGCGGTGACAGCGACACGGCCAAAACGTAACAGACGGAGCAATGTTTGTTATTACCACCACCGCTTCGCCGAGAAGGCTCACAAATGCGTTCCCCCCTGCAAATTCACGATTTCGGGAAACGCCAAAGCCGAGAGCCGTTAACAGCAGCGGTTCTCGGCGAAAAAAGCAAGCTGTTATATGTGACAGACGGAGACACCGGCAAGCAGTTCCTTATTGACACGGGAGCTCAACTAAGTTTTGTCATGCCCTCCCAAGCAGATCGGGCCATGGGCACCCGGGGCAATGGAGCGGTGGCAGCCAACGGCTCCAGCATCGACACTTTTGGCGAAAAGAGCCTGCACCTCCGCATCCACGGCCGCAACTACAGATGGACATTTGTTGTAGCGGCGGTGAGTTTTAACTTGTTGGGCGCAGATTTTTTGTGTGCACCTGGGTTATTAGTTGATCTAGCGAACAGACGCTTGGTTAATGCACTGTCCTTTGCTTCTATTCCCTGCGCAGCTCGAGTTTCTCCACCACCCGTGCAGGCCAGCGTCACCACAGCAGGAGGTAAGTTTGATCAACTCCTCACCCAATTTCCAGCACTCACAATTCCCAAATTCTCAGCCACAGTGGCTAAACACGGGGTCGAACACTTTATTCCCACAACGGGCCCACCCGTATTCGCCAAAGCTAGGCACTTAGACGCGACCAAGCTCGCCATAGCTCGGGAGGAGTTTACTACCCTTGAAAAATTAGTTATTATCAGACGCTCGAAAAGCCCCTGGGCGTCACCACTTCACATGGTCCCGAAATCCGACGGTTCTTGGAGACCGTGCGGCGATTACCGCAGATTAAACAATGCGACAGCGCATGACCGCTACCCAATTCCTCACATTCAAGATTTTTCACTACATCTGGCGGGTGCGCGCATTTTTTCAAAAATAGACCTGGTCCGCGGTTATCATCAAGTCCCAGTTCGAGCAGAGGACATTCCTAAAACAGCTGTAATAACCCCCTTCGGCCTTTTTGAATTTTTGCGGATGCCTTTTGGCCTCAAAGGCGCTGCTCAAACCTTTCAGCGGATGATGGACGCAGTATTACCGACCTCCCTTTTGTTTTCGTCTACCTCGACGATATGCTGGTAGCCAGCCCGTCTGAGGAAGAACACGAGCGGCATCTCACTATGGTTTTTCAGAGGCTAGAAGAGCACGGGTTAATAATCAATCCAGTCAAATGCAAATTCGGCGTGTCACAAATTGATTTTTTAGGACACAGAGTTTCTCCGAAGGGGGCAGTCCCACTGCCAGACAAAGTTCACGCAATAAAAAGTTTCCCACGGCCACAAACGGTCAAATCGCTGCAAGAATTTTTAGGAATGGTTAATTTTTACAACCGTTTCCTCCCCCACGCAGCTCAGCTCATGCAGCCCCTATATGACGCGGTCAGAAAACAAAAACCTTCCAACGCGGTCGAATGGACCCCGGAGCGCGAACGCGCCTTCGCGGAAGTAAAAAGTGCCCTAGCTAACGCCACATTGTTGGTTCACCCCGATCCCGCGGCCCGCATTGCGCTAACCACAGACGCTTCGGACCTGGCCATAAGGGCAGTTGTAGAACAACACGTCAGCGGAATCTGGCAACCTTTGGCATTCTTCAGCAAATCGCTAAACCAAACTGAGCGTAAATACAGCACTTTTGACAGGGAGCTGCTAGCGCTTCATTTATCCATCCGCCACTTCCAGTTCTGGTTAGAAGGGCGGTGTTTCACGGCTTTTGTAGACCACAAACCGCTCACCTTTGCAATGGCTAAAATTTCCGAACCGTGGTCATGCAGGCAACAAAGACAGCTAGCTGCGATTTCAGAGTTCACCACAGACATTCGACATGTGGCAGGCAAACTTAACGTGGTAGCAGACTGCCTGTCTCGCGCTGTGACATCGCCAGAGCACGAGGAGACAGATTATACTACCGCAGCTGCAGAGCTTTTCACCAACACGGACACATGCGCAGCACCAATCCACGCAGGGATAGATTATGCAGCCATGGCAGAGGAGCAAAGTAGTGACGCGGACGTGTGCGCACTCCTGTCTGGACCAACAGGGTTAAGGCTGGAGGAAAGGGGTTTACGAGACGGTGTGCCCCCCCTAATATGCGATATCTCAACCGGCCGACCTCGCCCGTTAGTCCCAGCTGCATGGCACCGCCGTATTTTCGACTCGATTCACTCCCTCACGCACCCAGGTGTGCGCGCTTCGGTTAAAATGGTCGCCGAAAAGTTTGTGTGGCCCGGCCTGCGCAAAAACGTAAAAGAATGGGCAAAAACTTGCATTTCTTGTCAGCGCGCCAAAATACACAAACACACAAAAGCCCCTCTGGAGCCTTTTCCAATCCCTGCTAGAAGGTTCGACCATGTTCATGTCGACCTCGTGGGGCCACTACCTTCCTCCCAAGGTTTCACACATCTGTTAACAATGATAGACTGCACCACACGCTGGCCAGAGGCAGTCCCTCTGGCGTCAACCACAGCGGAGGAAGTCACTCGCCTTTTTTTGACAAACTGGGTGGCACGTTTCGGCGTCCCATCGGACATCACGTCCGATAGGGGGCCTCAATTTGTCTCGGAGCTTTGGTCAGCCATGGCCAGCAGCTTAGGGGCGACAATTCACCGCACCACCGCTTATCACCCTCAGGCTAATGGGTTATGCGAGCGTTTTCACAGATCTTTAAAGGCCGCCCTCAGAGCCTCACTAACGGATACAAATTGGGTAAATAAACTTCCCTGGGTTTTATTGGGGTTGCGTGCTGCGCCCAAAGAGGATCTAGACGCCTCTCCAGCAGAATTAGTTTTTGCACAACCTCTCAGGTTCCCGGGTGATTTTTTACCAGAGAACCCAGAACCAGGGCATCTCCCTGCCCCGAGGTTTTTAGGCAGCAACGGACCGGACTCTCCCCGGACCGACACATCACTCTTTTCCACGGGTTTTTGTCCCACAAGCTTTAAAGAACGCTGAATTCGTTTTTGTTAGGCATGAAGCTTTAAAACCAACTTTCCGCCCACCATACGATGGGCCATTCAGAGTGCTGGAACCTGGTGATAAACACTTTGTGCTTGATTTTGGGGATAGAAAAGAAACAGTCAGCATTGACAGACTTAAACCTGCCTTCTTGTTGAGAGACGAGCCTGCACGGTTGGCGAGAGCACCTCGGCGGGGTAGACCCCCCAAGAGAAAAGACTCAGCCCCCCTGCAGGGAACAAATAATCACTCTCCTTCCCAAGCTGCAAATTCCTTACAGGAAGGTCCCAGCAGGACGCCCAAGCAGACCCACAGCAGATTCGGGAGAAGATTAAAACCCAGACGGCACAGAGACTGATGCAAACTACTCAACAGTCGTTCACTAATTGTGCTGTAACAGTTTAGGACTGACTTGTGATTTTACTATGCTGTTATGATTACCACTGAACTCTCTTAGGAGCATGGCTGCTGGAAAGTTTCTTCTGTGGCAAGAGGTGTAGCAGTTAGTATGTCATAATAATTATCTTAAACTGTGAATTTTTCTGTTGTCCTTTTCTTAGTCATTTGGGGGGGACTGTGGTCTATATTAATCATATATTCCATAACCAACATATGTTTAAGCATGTGAGAATGTTTGGTGATTACATATGTAAGGCGACTTCACACCTCAGAACAGGACAAAGAGTCTCAACCGCCAGTGAAGATCAAAGAGCATCCGAGGCACTGCGGTGGAGACCGGATGGATTGCTCTGACCCCCCAGGGCCAGGCTGAGGAGTACGAAGACAATGGGGGGATTAAGATAATGAGGGATGTCAGCTTTTGATATGCATGTCTTTTGTTATGTGCGAGTATAAGTTCGTAGAGCCGAAGGTGTTCGCTCTCTTTCCTTCTTCTGCTGCTGCACCTAGATGAGACTTGTTAGAGGAGCTGATAATAAACTTTGGTTTATATATCACACCGCCTCGTTCTTTCAAGCTCTTCTACAGGAGGATGTGAGGATTGATCGAGTCCTGGCTCTTTGTAAGCCTGGCTATAGTGTTGAAGAGAAACCTGGGGTTATTCATGTTCACTTCTATTAATGCAGAATAATAGCATGGTCTAGCTTTTCTAAGAGATTTTTTATAGATTAGGAAATGATTTCTCCACACTAAGTAGAATTCATCTGAATTAGTTGAACGCCATTTCCTTTCCAATTGATGAGTTTTCTGTTTTAAGTCACGAGTTTCTGAGTTAAACCAAGGGGTTAGAAATCTCTGGTTAGACTTTTTCTTTTTTAAAGGGGCTACCAAATCTAGAGTCCAATGCAGAGAGGCTGTAACACTATCAACCATGTCATCAATCACGAATGGAGCAGATTCTCCATCTATTATTTCTGTTGTTTCTGTTGTGTTAACCCATGGCATAGAGGAGACAATCTGCAAAAACTTGGCAACAACGTCATCAGAAAGACATCTGCTGTAGTAGTATTTTTCTTTAGGAAACAAATGATCAGAGATAATGAAGTCAAAAACAGACAATGGTCAGACAGTAGAGGATTATGAGGGGACACTACCAGATTTTCGTTATCTATACCATAAGTCAGAACAAGGTCCAATGTATGGTGGAAATGATGGGTAGAATTTTTTACTTTCTGGGAAAACCCCATTGAGTCTAAAATTGAATTGAATGCCTTATTAAGACAATCACTCTCTACATCAACATGTATATTAAAGTCCCCTACAATAATTATTCTATCGGATTTCAGCACTAAATCAGCTAAAAAATTCGGCAAATTCCGATACAAACTCTGAATAGGCCGAGGGAGGACGATAAACTATGGCAAAGAAAATTGGGTTCAAGCCAAGATTGCCAGCAAACCCCACTCTAAGGACCAAACCTTCAAAGGAATTAAAATATAATTGTTGCTTAACATTAAAGTAGAACTGAACCCACCTTTCTGCGCAAAAAGTAGAATAGCGGATTAATTCCTTATTACCTATTGTATTTTTCAACACATAAAAGAAATTTTTAGGCCGTGCGATGGCCAAGCTATAAGCCGATAAACTTTTGCCTCTGGCTGGCAGTGCCAAACAAACTGGAAGTAGTGCAGACGACGCTGTGTGACGTCACTAACGTGACCTTTAGCAAAACAACAATGGCAGATGATAGCAGTTCCAGCAGTCAAGAAAACCAGAGTTTTCAGAGTGAAGAGGCATTCAGGATCGGTGACGAGACAGAGGAGGATGCAGGAGTGTCAAGTGAACAGGAAGAGAGCAAGGGAGGCATCGAACCGTACAGATTCGAGCCAGAATTGTCGGGGGTGTGGTTTATATTAATTATATATCCCATAACCTACATATGTATAAGCATGTTAGAATGTTTAGTGATTACATATGTACAACGACCTCACGCCTCAGAACAGGACAAGAGGTCTCAACCGCCAGCGAAGATCAAAGAGCATCCGAGGCGCAGCGGTGGAGACCAGATCGATCGCCCTGACTTCCCAGGGCCAGGTGGAAGAGACAGAGGACAATGGAGGAGATCGATCGCCCTGACCACCCAGGGTCAGGTGGAGGAGTAGGAAGATAAAGGAGGGGGGATTAAGCTAATGCGGGATGTCAGCTTTGATGTGCAATGTCTTTTGTGATGTGTAGGTATAAGTATGTAGGTCTGAATGTGTTCAACCTCTTATTCTGCTTCTGCACTGAGATGAGACTTGTTAGAGGAGCGAAGCTGATAATAAACTTTGGTTTATAAATCACATCGCCTCGTTATTCCAAGCTCTTCTACACTGGTGACCAGACGTGAGGATGGAACAGAGACGTTCTCCTGCGATTGACTCATCGGAGGCGACCCAGGCAAGCGCCGGCGCCCATGCAGACAGGGGAACGGATGGAAGACGTTCCCCCACGGCAGAAGAGAGGGCTCAACCGAGCACCATCCCCAGCCCCGCCGTGAGAGCAGAAGAAAGGCGCTCTCACCCGGCGGACACATCAAGGACGGCCCACACAAGCGCCGTCACTGTCAAGCTGCCAGAATTCTGGCAAGAAGACCCGAGCTCGTGGTTCCAGCAAGCTGAGGCTCAGTTTGCACTGGCGGGCATAACGGCGGACGAGACGAAATTTTATCACAGCGTCGCCAAACTCGACGCTGCCACGTCAAGATGCGCGCGGAGCATAATCCGACAGCCGCCCGCCCATGACAAATACAGAGAGCTGAAGGCGACCATCGTCGAGAACTTTGTCCCCTCAGCCGAGGAGAGAGCAGAGAGGATCCTGGCGATCTACGGCCACAGAGGATGCAGACCCAAGGCCCTCATGGAGGACATGCTGCAGCTCAAGGAGGAGGACAACGACAACTTCCTCTTCCAACACATCTTCCTCAGCACTCTGCCGCCACACATGAGAGGGACGCTGATCAACATGCGGTGCAGCACCCAGCAGGACTTCCGCGCGCTGGCCCGAGAAGCACAGCGACTCACCAACGCCTGCGGGGAACAGGTGGCCACAGCAGCATCCGCAGATGCCCAGAGCAGCGGAGAACCACAGACAACCGAGCAGAGCCTGCTCACCATGGCGGCAACACAACCAAGACGCAGCAGGCGGAACGACACCTGCTATTACCACCACCGTTTCGCCAAGGGGGCGTACAAATGCGTTCCCCCCTGCAAGTTCAAAAGTTCGGGAAAACGCCAAAACCGAGAACCGTTAACGGCTGCGGTTCTCGGCGAAAAAAATAAACTTCTTTATGTGACTGACGGACACACCGGGAGACATTTCCTGATCGACACCGGAGCTCAACTGAGCTTTATCACCCCTTCCCACGCAGATCGGGCCATGGGTCCCCGGGGAAATGGGGCAATGGCAGCCAACGGCTCCATCATCGACACTTACGGTGAAAGGAGCCTGCCTCTTTGCATTCACGGCCGCAACTATAGATGGACATTTATTGTAGCGGCGGTGAGCTTTAACATGTTGGGCGCTGATTTTTTGTGTGCACATGGGTTGTTAGTAGATCTAGCAAATAGACGCTTGGTCATTTTATTCTATTCCCTGCTCAGCTCGAGTTTCTCCACCACCCGTGCAGGCCAGTGTCACAACAGCAGGAGGTAAGTTTGACCAACTCCTCACCCAATTTCCAGCACTCACAGTTCCAAAATTTTCAGCAACAGTAGCGAAACACGGGGTTGAACACTTCATTCCCACAACAGGCCCACCCGTGTTCGCCAAAGCTCGGCGCTTAGACGCGACCAAGCTCGCCATAGCACGGGACGAGTTTGCCACCCTGGAAAAATTAGGCATTATTAGACGCTCGAAAAGCCCCTGGGCATCGCCACTCCACATGGTCCCGAAAACCGACGGTTCTTGGAGACCGTGCGGCGATTACCGCAGATTAAACAATGCAACAGCGCATGACCGCTACCCAATTCCTCACATCCAAGATTTCTCACTACATCTGGCGGGTGCGCGCATTTTTTCTAAAATAGACCTGGTCCGCGGCTATCACCAAGTCCCCGTTCGAGCGGAAGACATTCCTAAAACGGCTGTAATAACCCCTTTCGGTCTTTTTGAATTTTTGCGGATGCCGTTTGGCCTCAAAGGCGCTGCTCAAACCTTTCAGCGTATGATGGACCCGGTATTACGCGATCTCCCCTTCGTGTTCATCTACCTCGACGATATGCTGGTAGCCAGCCCGTCAGAGGAAGAACACGAACAACACCTCACTACGGTTTTTCAGAGACTAGAAGAGCACGGGTTAATAATCAATCCAGCCAAATGCAAATTCGGCGTGTCACAAATTGATTTTTTGGGACACAGAGTTTCACCGAAAGGGGCAGTCCCATTGCCAGACAAAGTTCGCGCAGTAAAAAATTTTCCACGACCACAAACGGTCAAATTGCTGCAAGAATTTTTGGGAATGGTTAATTTTTACAACCGTTTCCTCCTCCGCGCAGCTCAACTCATGCAGCCCCTGTATACCGCACTCAGAAAACAAAAGCCTTCCAACGCGGTCGAATGGACCCCGGAGCGCGAACGCGCCTTCGTGGAAGTAAAAAGTGCTCTAGCGAACGCCACATTGTTGGTTCATCCCGATCCCTCGGCCCGCATCGCGCTAACCACAGACGCTTCAGACCTGGCCATAGGGGCGGTTGTGGAACAACACGTTGGCGGAACCTGGCAACCTTTAGCATTTTTTAGCAAATCGTTAAACCAAACGGAGCGTAAATACAGCACTTTTGACAGGGAGCTGCTAGCGCTTCATTTATCCATCCGCCACGTCCAGTTCTGGTTAGAAGGGCGGCGTTTCACGGCTTTTGTAGACCACAAACCGCTCACCTTTGCAATGGCTAAAATTTCAGAACCATGGTCAGGCAGGCAACAAAGACAGCTAGCTGCAATTTCAGAGTTCACCACAGACATTCGACATGTGGCAGGCAAACTTAACGTGGTAGCAGACTGCCTCTCTCGCGCTGTGACATCGCCAGAGCGCGAGGAGACAGATTATACTACCTCAGCCGCAGAACTCTTCGCCAAGGCGGACATGTACGCGGCCCCAATTCACGTAGGGATAGATTACGCAGCCATGGCGGAGGAACAAAGCAGTGACGCGGACGTGCGCGCACTCCTGTCTGGACCAACAGGGTTAAGGCTGGAGGAAAGGGGTTTACGCGACGGTGTACCCCCCCTAATCTGCGACGTTTCAACCGGCCGACCTCGCCCAGTAGTCCCAGCTGCATGGCGCCGCCGTATTTTCGACTCAATTCACTCCCTCGCGCACCCAGGTGTGCGCGCCTCGGTTAAAATGGTCGCCGAAAAGTTTGTGTGGCCCGGCCTGCGCAAAAATGTAAAGGAATGGGCAAAAACTTGCATGTCTTGTCAGCACGCCAAAATACACAAACACACAAAAGCCCCTCTAGAGCCTTTTCGAATCCCAGCCAGGAGGTTCGACCACGTTCATGTCGACCTCGTGGGACCACTACCTTTGTCTCAGGGTTTCACACACCTGTTAACAATGATAGACCGTACTACGCGCTGGCCTGAGGCGGTCCCTCTGGCGTCAACCACAGCGGCGGAAGTCGCTCGCGTTTTTTTGACAAACTGGGTGGCAATTTTTGGCGTCCCATCAGACATCACGTCCGATAGGGGGCCTCAATTTGTCTCAGAGCTTTGGTCAGCCATGGCCAGCAGCTTAGGGGCGACAATTCACCGCACCACCGCTTATCACCCTCAGGCTAATGGGTTATGTGAGCGCTTTCACAGATCTTTAAAGGCCGCCCTCAGAGCCTCACTAACGGATACAAATTGGGTAAATAAACTCCCCTGGGTTTTATTGGGGTTGCGTGCTGCGCCTAAAGAGGATCTAGACGCCTCCCCAGCAGAATTAGTTTTTGCACAACCTCTCAGACTCCCAGGTGAATTTTTACCAGAGAACCCAGAGCCTGGGCATCTTCCAGCCATGAGGCTTTCAGGCAGCAGCGGACCGGACACTCTCCCCGGACCGGCACACCACTCTTTTCCA
Organism: Pholidichthys leucotaenia; assembly: GCA_020510985.1. Lineage (NCBI taxonomy): Eukaryota > Metazoa > Chordata > Actinopteri > Cichliformes > Pholidichthyidae > Pholidichthys > Pholidichthys leucotaenia. The sequence continues at coordinate 282,508,546 of CM035847.1, read as the reverse complement.
CGGGTTTTTGTCCCCCAAGCTTTAAAAAACGCCGAATTCGTTTTTGTTAGGCATGAAGCTTTAAAATCTACCCTCCGTCCACCATACGATGGGCCATTCAGAGTGCTGGAACCTGGTGATAAGCATTTTGTGCTTGATTTAGGGGACAGAAAAGAAACAGTCAGCATTGACAGACTTAAACCTGCCTTCTTGTTGAGAGACGAACCTGCACGGTTGGCGAGAGCACCTCGGCGGGGTAGACCCCCCAAGAAAAAAGACTCAGCCCCCCTGCAGGGAACAAATAACCACTCTCCTCCCCAAGCTGCAGATTCCTTACAGGAAGGTCCCGCCGGGACGCCCAAGCGGACCCACAGCAGATTCGGGAGAAGACTAAAACCCAGACGGCACAGGGACTGATACAAATTAACCTAAAGTTGTTAACTATTTTATCAGATTGTGCTGTGACAGTTTTAAGACTGATTTGTGATATTACTACGCTGTTATGATTACCACTGAATTCTCTACAGGAGCATAGCTGCTGGAAAGTTTTTTTTTTTTTTTCCTTGTCAAGAGGTTTAACAGTTGGTATGTCATAGAAATTATCTTAAACTGTGGACTTTCTTTTATTGTCCTTTTCTTAGTCGTTTGGGGGGGCTGTGGTTTATATTAATTATATATCCCATAACCTACATATGTATAAGCATGTTAGAATGTTTAGTGATTACATATGTACAACGACCTCACGCCTCAGAACAGGACAAGAGGTCTCAACCGCCAGCGAAGATCAAAGAGCATCCGAGGCGCAGCGGTGGAGACCAGATCGATCGCCCTGACTTCCCAGGGCCAGGTGGAAGAGACAGAGGACAATGGAGGAGATCGATCGCCCTGACCACCCAGGGTCAGGTGGAGGAGTAGGAAGACAAAGGAGGGGGGATTAAGCTAATGCGGGATGTCAGCTTTGATGTGCAATGTCTTTTGTGATGTGTAGGTATAAGTATGTAGGTCTGAATGTGTTCGACCTCTTATTCTGCTTCTGCACTGAGATGAGACTTGTTAGAGGAGCGAAGCTGATAATAAACTTTGGTTTATAAATCACATCGCCTCGTTATTCCAAGCTCTTCTACAGGGGGATTCCGGCACCGACTCAGAGTCAGACTGCAGCAGTGATAGGCAGGAGAGTCACTTATTGAATACAGAATGGTGAGTCTTTACTTCTCTACTTTGGCATGTTTGGGGTGTCAGGATAAGGAAAATTAAGTCTGGACTGCAGACGATTTTTGTGTTTCAATAACAATAATTCCAGTAGAAAAGGGACAATGCGGTCCGAGGGTGGTGCCAATGGTCTGATGCAATCAGTGCAGTGACCAGCTGGTGACCATGCAATGCATCGCTTCCCGGTCGCTTTTTTTTTTTTTGTTACTTATTTGTACCCGTAGGTAGATTCGGTTTGCAGGCTGGTGACAAGCCACCGGCTGCCGTTCGCTGCGTGCGCGAGCGCCCTAAACCTACATGTTTTTGGTATGCGGGAGGAAACTGGAGAAATCCCGGAGAAAACCCACGCAACACGGGGAGAACATGCAAACTCCACACAGCTCACTGTTGGTCGGGGGCTGGGATCGAACCCACGATCTCATGATCCCCGCGATCCCCCGGCCGAGGGTAAACTGTGCTGCCACAGTGCTAAACCACTGCGCCACCGTGCAGCTTTTCCTCCCCCTTTCTTTTCTTTCATCGCCATGACAGCTTTCCTTGGCCACTGAACAGATCTTCCCAGGTGTTGTGTTTTGTAGTCGACTATCACGACAAAATGCATCAAAAACAACCAGTGTCGACGTGCTTGCAATGGTAAACATGGAGGACTGTGCCCAATTCGTGACGTCACGCAGAACTCCGGCTGCACTTCCCGATAATTGGCGGATTCGTCGGATTTTTCAGGGCGGGAAATTCAAAATCACGATTTTCTCCAAGATTACGGGATTGGTGGAGGGGGTGCCAATGATAAATTATCTTTATAATTATATGTACTATCACCCCGGTTTGCCATGCCAAAAAAGGGGACCGGAGGGTGTGCTCCAACTTTAGAGGGATCACACTCCTCAGCCTCCCTGGGAAGGTCTATGCCAAGGTACTGGAGAGGAGAGTCCGGCCGTTGGTCGAACCTCGGATTCAGAAGGAGCAATGTGGTTTTCGTCCTGGCCGTGGCACATCGGACCAGCTCTTTACCCTCTCGAGAATTCTTGAGGGTTCGTGGGAGTTTGCCCAACCAGTTTACATGTGTTTTGTGGACTTGGAGAAGGCATTTGACTGCGTCCCTCGTGGATTTTTGTGGGGGGTGCTTCGAGAGTATGGGGTATCGGGTTTGTTGTTACGAGCTATTCGGTCTCTGTACAACCGTTGTGAGAGTTTGGTTCGTATTGCCAACACTCGGTCGGAGTCATTCCCAGTGAGAGTTGGACTCCGCCAGGGCTGCCCTTTGTCACCGATCCTGTTCATAATTTTTATGGACAGGATTTCTAGGCGCAGCCAGGGAATGGAGGGTGTCATGCTTGGTGACCACAGGATCTCATCTCTGTTGTTTGCAGATGATGTTGTCTTGTTGGCTTCATCCAGCAATGACCTACAGCTCTTGCTGGGACGGTTTTCCGCTGAGTGTGAAGCGGCTGGGATGAGAATCAGCACCTCCAAGTCCGAGTCCATGGTCCTCAGCCGGAAAAAGGTGGATTGTCCTCTCCGGGTTGGGGACAGGCTCCTGCCCCAAGTGGAGGAGTTTAAGTATCTTGGGGTCTTGTTCACGAGTGAGGGGAAAATGGAGCGAGAGATCGACAGACGGATTGGAGCAGCATCTGCAGTGATGCAGACGTTGTACCGGTCTGTTGTGGTGAAGAGGGAGCTTAGTTCTAAGGCAAAGCTGTCGATTTACCAGTCAATCTACGTTCCTACTCTCACCTATGGTCACGAGCTTTGGGTAATGACCGAAAGAACAAGATCGTGGATACAGGCGGCTGAAATGAGCTTTCTCCGTAGGATTGCTGGACTCACCCTCAGAGATAGGGTGAGGAGCTCAGTCATCCGGGAGAGGCTCAGAGTAGAACCGCTGCTCCTCCACATTGAAAGGAGTCAGTTGAGGTGGTATGGGCATCTGATTAGGATGCCTCCTGGACGCCTCCCACTTGAGGTGTTTCAGGTACGTCCCACTGGGAGGAGACCCCAGGGCAGACCCAGGACTCGGTGGAGAGACTATGTCTCCCAGCTGGTCTGGGAACGCCTTGGTATCCCCTCTGAAGAGCTGGAACAGGTGGCTGGGGAGAGGGAAGTCTGGTCTTCTCTGCTTGAATTGCTGCCTCCACGACCCGGACCTCCGGAAAAGCGGTAGAAGATGGATGGATGGATGGATGTACTATCACCCAGTGCCGTTCAATGCCGTTCACTTCAGTTCTACTTTAACTAGTAATTTAGAATGGAAAATTGGAAAATTAATGAGGCGTGGCATGAAGGCAATCGGCTTGTGGCACTGCTGAGGTGTTGTGGAAGCCCAGATTGCTTTGATAGCGGCCTTCAGCTCATCTGCATTGTTGAGTCTGATGTCTTTGATCTTTAGCTTGACAATGCCCATATATTCTTTGAGGTTTAAGTCAGGCCTGTTTGCTACCAAATCAAGCACAGTGACACCATGGTCATTAAACCAGGTATTGGTACTTTTTGCAGTGTGGACAGGCATGAAGTATGAAGTGCTCTAAAATTTACTGATCGATGGCTGCACTGACTTTGAACTTGATAAAACACAGTGGATAAACTCCAGCAAATCATCAATGATTGTGGAAACTTCACATTGGATCTCAAGCAACTTGGATTTTGTGCTTCTCCACTCTTCCTCCAAACTCTGAGACCTTGATTTTCAAAGACAGGACTTGGCAACTGATTTGGGGAGCCATGTTATCTGCTATGTTTGGTCCACTGTGTTTTAAACAAAAAATGTCAGTGTCTCAATAACTTATCATGTGCCCTTGGGCATCAATTATAGCTTGACAACAACGTCTCATGCTGTTCACAGGTTGACTTATTGTCTGCTGAGGCATGGCATTCCACTCTTCTTGAAGGACGGCCCTCAGGTCATTGAGGTTGTGGGGTGCAGGGTTACAATCCTCTACACGGTGCCTCAGCTGATCCCATAGGTTTTCAATGGGATTCAGGTCTGGAGAAAGTGCAGGCCACTCCATTTGAGGAACCCTGGCCTCCAGCAGCCGTTCACTAATGATGCAACCTCAATGAGCTGGAGCATTGTCGTCGATGAAGATGAAATTAGGCCTGTGTTGTTCATGCAGGGACACAATGACTAGATTAATGATGTTATTCAGGTAGTATTGGCTTGTCACTGTACCATTCACAAAGTGTAGAGTAGTTCTGTATGGACTAGAAACACCTGCCCAGACTGTAACACCACCACCACCACCAAAGGCTCATCTGGTGACAACAGTGACTGATGCATAGTGCTCCCCTTGACGTCTCCAACATCGTTGGCAGCCATCATTTCTGCTCACCATGTTTCAACTTTCTTCAGAGAGCAGCACTGAGGCCCACTGGTCCCTTGTCCAGTGTAAATGCTCCCTGGCCCATGCAAGACAATGATGCCTGTGCCTGGTGGTGTGGTCAAGTAGCCTTGCAGGTCGCCTAGCACACAGACCACACTGATGTAAATGGTTTTGAATGGTCTGACGTGACACTTGGGTGCCTCTCACCTCCCTTAAATGTGCCTGGAGTTGAGTGGCATTCATCATCCGGTTCTGCAGGGCACTGTTCACAATGAAGCGGTTATCAGCGTGGGATGTGGCCAAAGGACATCCACTTCTATGCCTTTCTGTGACTCTTCAGCAACCTGCTGATGACCCTAACATTCTAAGCTCAGTGGCCACTTCCCTCTGAGAACATCCCATTTGAAGCCTCACAATGACGAGGTACTGTTGATCAATTGTTAGGTGTTGCCTTGGTCTCATGATGTCAAAAGGTGAACAGCATGATGAAGAGGACTGTTTAAATACCAGTTCTAATTAAACCAGAAAATTTATTGGTCAATTCATGGATCAAACACCTGTTGTGAATTTTGCCACTAAGCACCTTGTTAGAGAACAGCAAGTTATGCAAAAAGTACTGAAACACTGAACAACTGAACATGTGCATTCAAAAGGTTAGAGAAGGTCAAATTAAGTTCACCTGTAAAGGCTATAGTGCATTTTAGGCGCATCCTGAAATTTCACACGAAAGCCGAATATCCCTAACTTTTGTGAGTAGTGTATGAGTTTCACTTTTTGAATTACTGAAATAAATTAACTTTTCTATGATATTCTAATTTACTGAGATTCACCTGTAGTCAGCTGTACATTTTAATGGGCACTAGACAAGAAATAAAAGAGTCGGAGGCGGCTCCAAGTCTATACCACATAGCCTACAACTACTGCATCTTACAAATACAGAAAACAAAGTGATGCTTGCGTTGATCAGTAACATTTGAAATATTTTACTTGTATTCTGACAGCTCCATGAAACAGTGGTTAGGCTGTTACTTCACAGCGAAAAGGTCCCGGGTTTGAACCCAAATGCTGGCCAGCTGGGGACCTATCTACAGTTAGGCCCAAAAATATTTGGACAGTGACACAAGTTTTGTTATTTTAGCTGTTTACGAAAACATATTCAGGATACAATTATATAATCAATATGGGCTTAAAGTGCAGACTCTCAGCTGTAATTTGAGAGTATTCACATCCAAATTGGAGCAAGGGTTTAGGAATTACAGCTCTTCAATACGTAGCCGCCTCTTTTTCAAGGGACCAAAAGTAATTGGACAATTGACTCAGAAGGCTGCAAAAAAAAAAAAACAAGGCTGCATGGGCTCTTCCCTCGTTAACCTGTCATCAATTAAGCAGTTAAAAGGTCTGGAGTTGATTCCAGGTGTGGCGTTTGCATTTGGAAGCTGTTGCTGTGAACACACAACATGCGGTCAAAGGAGCTCTCAATGGAGGTGAAACAGACCATCCTGAGGCTGAAAAAAAAAGAAGAAATCCATCAGAGAGATAGCAGAAATGTTAGGAGTGGCCAAATCAACAGTTTGGTACATTCTGAGAAAAAAAAAAAAAGACTGCACTGGTGAGCTTGGGAACTCAAAAAGGCCTGGACGTCCATGGAAGACAACAGTGGTGGATGATCACAGAATCCTTTCCATGGTGAAGAACAACCCCTTCACAACATCCACTCAAGTGAAGAACACTCTCCAGGAAGTAGGTGTATCAGTATCTAAGTCTACCATAAAGAGAAGACTTCATGAGAGTAAATACAAAGCATTCACCACAAGGTGCAAACCATTAATCAGCCTCAAAAATAGAAAGGCCAGAATTGACTTTGCCAAAAAACACCTGAAGAAGCCAGCCCAGTTCTGGAACAGCATTCTTTGGACAGATGAGACTAAGATCAACCTGTACCAGAATGATGGGAAGAAGAAAGTTTGGAGAAGAATTGGAACAGCTCATGATCCAAAGCACACCACATCTTCTGTAAAACATGGTGGAGGCAGTGTGATGGCATGGGCATGCATGGCTTCCAGTGGCACTGGGTGACTTGCGTTTATTGCTGATGTGACAAAAGACTGAAGCAGCCGGATGAATTCTGAAGTGTATAGGGATATACTTTCTGCTCAGATTCAGCCAAATGCAGCAAAGTTGATTGAACGGCGCTTCACAGTACAGATGGACAATGATCCAAAACATACTGCAAAAGCATCCCAGGAGTTTTTTAAAGCAAAGAAGTGGAATATCCTGCAATGGCCGAGTCAATCACCAGATCTCAACCCAATCGAGCATGCATTTCACTTGCTCAAGACAAAACTTAAGGCAGAAAGACCCACAAACAAGCAACAACTGAAGACAGCTGCAGTAAAGGCCTGGCAAAGCATCACAAAGGAGGAAACCCAGCTTTTGGTGATGTCCATGGGTTCCAGACTTCAGGCAGTCATTGCCTGCAAAGGATTCTCAACAAAATATTAAAAAGTAACATTTTACCTAGGGTTATGTTTATTTGTCCAATTACTTTTGAGCCCCTGAAATGAGGAGCGTTTGTATAAAAATAGCTACAATTCCTACATGTTTAATCATATATTTTTGTTCAACCCCTTGAATTAAACCTTAAAGTCTGCACTTCAATTCTGTTGTAGTTGTTTCATTTCAAATCCAATGTGGTGGCATGCAGAGCCCAAATCATGAAGATTGTGTCACTGTCCAAATATTTCTGGGCCTAACTTATGTGGCGTTAGCATGTTCTCTTGTGTCTAAGGGTACTATGGTGGCCTAATGGTTTCAGATGTGAACTCTTAACTGGAGGGTCGCTGGTTCAATCCCTGGACCGGCAGGGCTCAGAGCTGAGTTGGACAGATAACAGAAGTGTTTGCCCAACCCAGTTTTAACCCCACTGTGGTGCCCTTAACCACAGCTGCTACAGTTTAGCTGCTCACTGGTCAGTCTGTGGTTGTACTGGGCAGCTTTAAGGTGTGCCCTTGAGAAGGAGAGCTCCCCTGTATAAATAAAGGTTAAAAATCTGCAGGGATTTTTGCCAGGTACTCTAACGTGAGAGTGAATGTTACCTTGCATCTTGCCCAAAAACACTTGGTTAGACTCAAGCCCCACCATGACCCAAACGGATTAACTGGTTAAGAAACCTTATGTTTGTGTTCTACAGCCCTTGTAAGAGACAGTTTGCTTGCTTTAAGTACAGTATATTAATGGATTGCATTTATATAGCGCCTTTCAAGACATCCAAAGCGTTTTACAATGAGTCCATTATTCATTCACTCCACAGACAGAGGTAGTGGTAAGCTACTTCTGTAGCCACAACTGCCCTGGGGCAGACTGACGGAAACATGGCTGCCAATCCACACCAACAGCCTCTCTGACCACTCTCGAACATTTATACACATTCATACCCAGTGTCATGGACACTGGAGGCAAGGTGGGTAAAGTGTCTTGCCCAGGGACACAACGGCAGGATGTCTGGGGAGAGTGGGATTTAAACCGCCAACCCTTCAGTTATTAGATGACCCGCTCTACCTCTTGAGCCACTGTTGCCTACATTGCTGAGCACCAAGCTGGACGGTAGGAAGTTCCATTTTTATATAGTCTTTGGCATGACCCAGCCAGGACTTGAACCCCAACCTCCCAGTTGTGGGGCAGCTGCTCTACCTGTAGGCCACCACCCCGGTTACAATATTACAATATACTCTGTTTTGTGCTGTTTGGATGTAATCTAAATTAAAGGAGCTTTTGCAGCCATCTTAGTATTTTGCTTTTTTTACCTGCATATACACCAGAAATTAATTACAGCAACCAAAGCAATACCAGAATAACACACTGGATGCTTTTCTTCAAGAATGCATGTAGCACTTTATCCTGTGGAAACTGTCCATTTGAGGTCTTGTCTGCTAATGGTTGTTATGTTGACCTAATTAATCAGGGACACAAGCCATTTCTGATCATTTTTTAATGTGTTAGGAATTCTTGTTTTCTTTACCTTAGCTCTAAAAATGTTGACCCTGCATTCTGTTTTTACTCCTTCAGACTTAAAGGTAAGCGCAGTAAAAGTAATAATGTGGCAGAATGATTTTGTATACTTTATTAATCTCAGAGGGAAATTCAGGGCATCCACCTGGATGGATGAGGCAGCCACAGTGTAGCGCCAATCTCTTCACCATTCACACCTAGGGCCACTTTATAGAGTCTCCAATTAACCTAACTTGCATGTTTTTGGCCTGTGGGAGGCAACCCAAAGTACCCGACGTAGACAGGGGCAGAACATGCAAACTCCACACAGAAGGGTCACTGATAGTCAGGGGCTGGGATCGATCCCGTGACCTTTGCGCTGTGCTGCCACAGTGCTAACCACTGCTCCACCCAGCTGCCCAAATGCCAGGTGCTGACTCACTTTAACACAGTGACTCAACAAACAACAACCCTGTTTTTCCAGTGGTGATTAACTGGACTGACGACTGTGACTGAATCAGCTCCTTCCAGTTTTGCAGCACCTTACTCAGCAGTTTGCTAATCTGAGGGTAAACCTCCACGAACCAATGAAGGCCTCACTTTTATAGTCAGCTCTTTTCTTTTGATCCAACCTGCAACTGAGACTGTTGGTGATTATTAAATGCAACTCCATTCATAAGAATAAACATCTCTGGTTGCTGTCCTGTGTAGATTTGTTATAAATTCAGATGAAGCACAAGCTTAAATAAAACTAATTTTAATTCATACATATAGACCCAAAAATAAATCAAAATGGTTAAAGGGAGAGTGGAATAAAGGGCAAAAACAAAAAAAAAAACATTCAACATCGCCCCATATGACTTGTCCAAATTGTGCAAAGCTCACAGCAGATGGTCTCACAGATTTTGCCTTCATCAGACAAAAACGTAAAAAACCAAAAAAAAAAAAAAAAAAAAATCATTAGATTTGTGTTTGACAGCTTCAGTCTGATTGCGTGTTTTTGGCACAGTCAACAGCAGGCGGTTGCCCAGATGGGATGTCTACAGTCTGGTGGGTCTCACGGCTTCATCTCTGCTTCGTTCGGTGGAGTGTAGAAGTATGCAGCGTCATCCTCTTCATAGATGATGGCCACCGTCTCACCAGCATCAGCCACATTGGCCTCTATGTAAGCCTGAGGGAAGGTAACAGAAAAACTATCAGGGGAGAATAAATAGTAACACTATAAAAGATCAAATATATGCTCTTAATCAGAGTAAATACCCTCTCGAGCAGCTGGAGCCGCTCCTCGTTCAGCAGGTTGCTCTGCCTCAGCTGGCTGACCGTGTTCTCCAGTCCTAAAAGTTTCTCCTGGTGTCGGCGGTGTCGTTGCTGCAAAACTTTCACTTTTCTCTGCAGCCCAGCCACGATGGCCTCCAGCTGCTCCTTACTCAGACTGTTCTTGTGGTAGCTGTGTGTACAAAAGAATATGCAAACACTGTAAAAACTGCAAGATCACACAGGAAAGATAAGACTGAACTTTAATAGTTTATTTAATCTTGTGTTGATGTTTGTCTAATTTATGTTTAAATAACATTAAAGATCATATTGTGTATTTTTGAGGTATTTCAGTGTTGTTTTACAATCTGTTTCCAGTCTGCTTAATAAGATAAGATAAGATAAGATAAGATAAGCCTTTATTAGTCCCACAACGGGGAAATTCCAGGATTGCAACAGCACAGGGATAGCAACACTCAGAGCAACAATCAGAAGGCAAGAAAAAAAAAAACAAGCAAGCAAGAGCAGCTAATACTCCTTTTACATCCATAAAATCCACTACCGTGGGTTGGACATTCACATGGCACTGTAGCACTTGACAGCATCCTTCCATTTTGCGTGGTCCTGTGCATCCATCACCTTTAGACCAATCTGCCTCAGATCTTCGGTAAGTGCGTCCTTCCACGTTTCCTTTGGTCTGCCTCTTTGCCCCACTACCTCAAGGCTTAAAATTTTATTTGTCCATGAGGTGCTTCGTTGGACATGTCCAAACCATCGAAGACGCCTACATGTGATGGAAGTTTCAAGATCTGTGCGGCCAAGTCTTGCACAAAGGTCCCAGGTGCCGATGGGATCACCAGGCTTCACATTGCATATCCAACAAAGCATGGCTCTTTCATTACTTTCTAGTCTTGCTATGTCAGACGCCTTTCGAGGCCAGCACTCACTAGCATGTAGCATAGCAGCTGTGATACAACTGTTGTAAATCCTTCCATGGGTGGTGAGAGACAAGGCCCTAGATGACAACAAAGGCAGGAGCTCCCTGAACTTGCCCCATGCAGCCATCACTCTAGTGATCGTAGCGGCTTCACATCCCCCACCAGCACAAGTGGTATCACCTAGGTAGCAGAAGAAGTCAACCCACCTCCACACTTTCCTCGTTCACTGTGACCTGTTCACAAGGTCTGCCAATAATAGAATGGGCTGTACCCTGACATCTACTACATCTATAGGAGAGGTCTGGTCTTAGTCTTCCTTGGAAGTTGCTACATCTTTTATGAATTCAATGCAAGCAACCAGGACAATAGATGGCATTACTACCTACACCTTTTCGGCACACACCACATGGGTATGCACCAGAGTCTCTGAGGGATCCAAGGTTAGGGCCTATGAACATGATCTTAGTTTCACCCATATTAACACAGAGGCCCTTGGCCTCCAGTCCATCCTTCTATGCACTCAGTTTCTCCAGGAGTGAATTTAGTGACTCCAATGTAAGAACACGATCATCAGCATATAGCATCTCCCAGGGACACCCGGTGTGGTACACTTGAGACAAAGCTTCAAGAACAATAACACTGGTCAACACCAAATTAATTAAGTTTTTTTTTTAGCAGATTTAGGACAATTTTGATGTGCTGAATCCAAAAATCACATTTGCTCAATCAGGTCAACGTTTTGAATTATGGCCACATGTTGTTTTATACGTGTTTGTTTACATGTACGGGTATTTTCGCTTTATATTATGCAAAATTCTTTTTTATGTCTTGAAATTCTCTGAATTTTGAACAATGATGACGTAACATTCAAGTTACATGTACTTACCTTTATATAAAGGTAAGTACATGCACAGTACTAAGTAAGTACAGGTTTTTACTTAGCACCTGATCGAGAGAAACAGATGTCATTTTCGGATTCAGCGGTGCAAAATTGTCTTAAATCAGTTGAAAAAACACAGACAACTTACAAAAAAATTATTTTTGTAACCCTCTGTAATGAAAAGTAGAAGGCTCAGTACTGATCTGTGATGGACTCCTACACACACTGAAGCTGTCAATGTAGACTAGCCGCACTCTGCTGGAGGGGCTGGCATACATTGCTTGAATGGTGGAAACTAGCCATTGTGGTACACCCAGCCGCCTCATGGCCAACCACAGAACTTCCCTAGGGACCCGGTCAAAGGCCTTCTCTAGATCATTGTTAAAATTAATGAGTCCCTAATATGGGTGTGCCATATTGCATTGTCCATGATGGTCCCCGTTTCCTGCGGTAAAAGTGAATATGAAAATAGGCTAATTTAGTAACGTAATAACCTCACATCATTACGCTGCCTCCATAACTTGATTGATTGATAGATAGACAGATAGATAGATAGATAGATAGATAGATAGATGATAGATAGATGATAGATAGATGATAGATAGATAGATAGATAGATAGATAGATAGATAGATAGATAGATAGATAGATAGATAGATAGATGTGCAACACAGCAAAACATATGATGACAAAAGATGGCTGCCGCTTGGCCACTTGGAGTTACCTGAAAGAGGATTTACTAGTGTGGAAGGATTTTTCGTTTTAAGGGTTTTTCACACTACTGCAATGCAAAAATGCAACGGTGTGGAAAATTCACCTGTAAATTTTTCCTCATGTCAGTTTCTTACATCGCTCTGGTGCAAAGATGTACAGAGTTCTGAAGAATAAAAACATCATTCAATAGGAGGACAGCCAAAAAATCTGAGTGGAGACCTCCACATTGGTAACTTCTAGCGCAAGTAAACTGGTTCAACATATAAACTACCACATGCAAAGGTGAACTTTTCATGTTGGTGGTTCATTTCGTTTTGTTGCAATACGGTGGTGGTGGGGTAAGGGGGTGCTGAAAAGTTCATAGTGGTCAGATTTGACCAAATGTGGTTTATTTTTCAACAGCAGGGATCCAACTGCTGCAACACCGATGAAAGAAGTGTGTGGACCGAAAAGGAGACTACGTTGAAAAATAAACCACATGTGGTCAAATTTGACCACTATGAACTTTTCAACCCCCTCATATTTGACAAAAATGTGAAACTCAATCAGAGCTACTGGTTATGAACTGGAGAAATAACTGAGGTTTTTGTTTTTAATGGATATGTTGAAGGCAAATAATGACATGCTGGCCTGTGAAACTGTTCTTTAAATAAATTTGAAAACATAATATTCTGTAATACTGTTATAAATATTGCAAAAAATTCAATGAAATATCATGCTATTATTTTTGAGCCATATTGTCCAAAATATTGTGTGTGTGTGGGGGGGGGGGGTCGCCCCGAGAGCACTCAGATCTCCTGACTGTTGACCCTGGCCTTGAGCACAACATTGATGCAGACCCACCTGATGATCATTGTGCATGAATTTGCTGAGAATTATGGCAATTGAAATCCCCAGCGCTCCTGACCTTTGACTTTGATATTGACCTTGACCACTACCTAGAAGCAAAACCACCTGAGGATCCTTGTGAGTGAGTTTGGGGACAACTGGGGAAATTGCCTAGGGGGAGCAGTAATTTTTCTAAAATGACCTAAGTGCCCAGATCTCCTGACCTTTGACCTTGAGCACAACCTGGATGCAGACCCACCTGATGATCACCGAGTTTGGTGATCATCGGGGCAAATGCCTAGGAGGAGTAGCAATTCCTGTGAAATGTGGATGAACAGACGGTCACCACACCATCACATTAGCTTTTTTCTGCTTTGCTAATAATACTGAAGGTGTGTTCACACCAAATGTGAAAGCGCAAATTTTTCAGGTGGGGTGGTTAACTCAATGTAAACATGCCAACAGATAAAAATTCGCACCTGAGTGAGTTGCAGAGGGGCGGGGCTGCCTTCAACTTCTGCAGCTGCTTTTTACATGCTGTGTAAATTCCCAAAACGCCGTCATGTTTGGGTTTACAACGTTATCTGGCAGTTGGGAAAATGTCACTGCCTCCTCCAGAAACTGCACCTGGAAGACTGTTGTTTACACTAGTCTTTGTGAGCATACTGATAGTAGGAATACTACAACAACAACAGCTACTCCATCTCAGCTGCAGAGCTCCCAGTCCATCTGTCTGCAGGTGAGTGGCAGTCTCAATTTCAAACTTCTTTACTCTCGAGTGTTGATACTTTTACTCCAGTGACGACAAAATCTCAAGACTGATTACTAGCTATCACTACCAAATCCCTTGGACATGTAAGCACGAATTCACATGTTCACACTGAGTTAAAATATATTTGAGCCGTATGAAAAATTTGATTCACGTTTGATGTAAATGCACCTTAAAGTGTACCTGTGGTGGTCGTGCAAAAAAAGATATTATATTGAGCCCCTGGCTCACTTTCTAGTTCAATTTCAAGGTAAAATTCAAGTTTAAGGCAATTTGATATAAATCCATTGCTGATGTGCTTGTTCAGGTATGCCAGCAAAACATGTTCGCAGCCATATTTGCCTCTACATGGACTTCCAGGACGCTTCCTGTGACGTAATTTCGTGGCTACCGCGATCTGGATCAGTATTGGCTGAGCCTCGAGTACCCGGATGTGCAACGGCTTTTGGGATATTCTAATTCAAATTCAAACGTTTATTTCAAACTCAGGGTTCATATTAAATGCAGAACTGAAACGAGTAGAAAATAAATAAATAAATGCTTAAATTCGGCGGGTCATTTCGTCTGATCTGAGGTCGTTAACAGCCGCAAAACGGCAGATTATTTCGGCTCTTCCGTCGCCGCTATAAAGAGCGGCAGACAGCGCGTTGCGTTTTATGAGGACCAAAATTCAAACGTTTATTTCAAACTCAGGGTTCATATTAAATGCAGAACTGAAACGAGTAGAAAATAAATAAATAAATGCTTAAATTCGGCGGGTCGTCTCGTCTGATCTGAGGTCGTTAACAGCCGCAAAACGGCAGATTATTTCGGCTCTTCCGTCGCCGCTATAAAGAGCGGCAGACAGCGCGTTGCGTTGTATGAGGACCAAAATTCAAACGTTTATTTCAAACTCAGGGTTCATATTAAATGCTGAACTGAAACGAGTAGAAAATAAATAAATGCTTAAATTCAGCTGCTTGTCTCATTTGATCTCGTAACTGCCGCAACACGGAAGATGATTCTACAACTATATACAGAGCAGCAGTTTGTGTACCCAAACCCAGCTCACCTTGTCAGAAGATCGGAGTGGAAACAGGGCACAGGCGAATAATTTCAGACGAAATTGCGTTGTGTGTGAGGACCACTTCGTCACTTTAACCCTCAGAAGACCTTTCTGGCTCAAACCTGTAGCCATGTTGGACAAATTCTTCCTCAGAGTCCGACAATTCAGCCATAATCGAATAAAAACACTCACAACAGCACCCTAGTCTCTCATACAGGCGGAGCATTGACTGTTGAGTATCAACGAAGTGACGTCACATCCGCATGTGTCATGGCTGCGCCCACAGTTTTCATTGGCTGCCCATGGCCAAGGTCCTATTTGAATATATGTCTGGTGGTATATGGCTGGCAAAAATTATTTACCAAAATAAGAAATACTTTTTCATAATGTTTTCAAGTCAAATGCGTCTTCACGACCACCACAGGTACGCTTTAAGACTGAAGACAGGACTTGTTTGCGACGCCACAAAACACACAACATGCAATCTGCTTCTTTCTTAGAATTAACCTAAATAAAGGCAGTGTGGCTTTCTCAATGAAGTGCAGTGTTTCCCCTACTATTATTGGGGGGCACACCCCCAACGGACCCTCCCGCCCCCCCAGAGTGTCAAGTTAATTTTATTTTTCTACATAGCACCAGATCACAACAGATGTCATTTAAAGATCCATTCACTACAGAACAAGTCTTTACCTTGTCCTTTTGTTGAACTAAATATCCATCCATCTTCTACTGCTTTTCTGGAGGTCCAGGTCACAGAAGCAGCAGCTCAAGCAGAGAAGCCCAGACTTCCCTCTCCCCAGCAACCTGCTTCAGCTCCTCAAGGAGGATACCAAGACGTTCCCAGGACAGCTGGGAGATATAGTCTCTCCAGCGTCTCCTGGGTCTGCCCCAGGGTCTTTCCCAGTGGGATGTGCCTGAAACACCTAAGTGGGAGGCGTCCAGGAGGCATCATGATCAGATGCCCAAATCACCTCAACTGGCTCCTTTCAATGTGGAGGAGCAGCAGTTTTACTCTGAGCCTCTCCCAGGTGACTGAGCTCCTCACCCTATCTCTAAGGGTGAGTCCAGCAATTCTACGGAGAAAGCTCATTTCAGCTGCTTGTATCTGCAATCTCATTCTTTCAGTCACTGCCCAAAGCTCATGACCATAGGTGAGGGTAGGAACGTAGATTGAACGGTAAATCAGCAGCTTTGCCTTAGCGCTTAGCTCCCTCTTCACCACAACAGATCGGCACAACGTCTGCATCACTGCAGATGCTGCTCCAGTCTGTCTGTCAATCTCCTGCTCCATTCTCCCCTAACTCATGAATGAGACCCCACGATACTTAAACTCCTCCACTTGGGGCAGAAGCTTGTCCCCAAAACGGAGAGGACAATCCACTCTTTTCTGGCTGAGGATTATTTACTCTGACTTGGAGGTGCTGCTTCTCATCCCAGCCGCTTCACACTCAGTAACAAACCATCCCAGTAAGACCTGTAGGTCATTGCTCGATGAAGCCAACAGGACAACATCATCGGCAAACAGCAGAGACAAGATCCTGAGTTGCCAAGCATGACAACTTCTGTTCCATGGCTGCGTCTAGAAATTCTGTCCTTAAAAATTATGAACAGGGACTTCCGGTCTGGACGCCATGGCGACTGCAGCTTAACACTGAAGTTCTCAGACCCAATCCAGGATAACACCTTGAAAATCAAACTTAACGGATTTTTGGAGGAGTGAAAATCAAAAGACAAAATCATCATGTCTAAAGGAAAACAGAAGAAACTGAAATTCTCCAGGCCAGGACACGTATCGGCCGGAGAATCCGAACTGGAAGATCTCCTTTCAGAAGACGAGGAACTGGTGATAGCTAACAAAAGGGTTAGCCTGAAATCACTATTTGAGGAGCTACGACGATTTCGCCGAGATGTTACGGCCGAATTTCGGGAATTCAGAGAAGAATTGAAAAGGACAAACAGCAGAGTGGACCAGGCCGAGAACCGAATCTTGGAAACAGAGGATCGAATAAAAGTGCTCGAAGATTCTGTGCTAGACCTACGCAAAAGACAAGCAGCTATAGAGGCTAAGCTAACCGACCAAGAAGGAAAACAAAGAAGAGACAACATAAGAATTCATGGTCTGATAGAAGGAACCGAAAATGGTTTTAACTCAATGGCAGAATGCGTGGAATCCTTACTAAGAGAGAAATTGGATATTCCACAAACCACCGACTTGAAGATAGAAAAGGCACATCGTTCATTAGCCGCTAGGGCCGGCGGCGGAAGCGCCCCCACGTTCGGTGTTGGTAAGATTTTCCAATTTCAAAATAAAACAAGAGGTTGTAAGACTGGCCTGGCAGAAAAAAGGATTTATGCACCAGGAGAGAAAAGTCTACGTGGAACACGATTACGCCCCGGAGGTCCTTAAAAAGCGCAGGGAATACAATGACGCGAAAAAGGCGTTAAGAGAGAAGAAATTGCGCTTTCAGACACCATTTCCTGCGAAGTTAAGGGTCTTCTACGGCGATGAAACGTGTCTCTATAATTCGGCGGAAGAAGCAACAGCTGACATGGCGAAAAGAGGCCTCCCGGTAACGGTATTTAAACCCCCAGCAGACCCGAGTGAGAAGATCAAAGCGCAAACATGGACAACACAAAGACCTTCAAAATCCACGGACCAGCAGCGGGAAACCCAGCACCAGAGCGTCGCGGATAAACTATCCGTTTTCAGGTTGGAATAGCGACCTTTTTTTTTTTTTTTTTCTCTTGAATCAATCCGCACATCCAACCCCCCTCATACAAGGTAACAAACATTAAAGGAGATGCATATTCAGCATGTGGTAAAACATTTCATGGAACAATCATATTATTTGAAACAAATAAGTCTTTGTAATAAAAAAAAAAAAACTTGTTAAAATAGAAATGTGACAATAATCCACATGTTCTCCTCATACTAACAAATACTGTTTTTGCGTGAATGTTTGATGTGATGGGGGTGGGAGGGTGCACACAATTTCACAGGGTTTAGGAATAAAAGGAAAAAAAAAAAAAAATCATTACAAGTTTGGATTGGGTTCTGAAACTCACGTTAAAAGCATGGGACTACTTTCAGTGGTAAGAGAGGGCCCTCAACACGTAACAGAGTTTGAGGAATTTCCCTCAGAGCCTTCACTCCATCAAGGCTCTTACAGGGTCTTTAAAAAGACCTCAGCTCAGGAAGTTCTTATGACAGCTTTTTGTTTTAAAGTTTTTTACACTATGTTCTTAATGTTTTTCTTGTTTTTAATGTTCTTTCAGTTTCTGAGTAGCACAAAAGAGGGCCACCACACAGTTATACTAAACAAAACAACACAATGGAGAAACAGGGTGTAACCAAAATAATTTCATATAATGTAAAAGGAATCCTGAATCCAGTTAAAAGATCCAAGATTCTAGGCAAAATGAAAAAAGACAAAGCAGGAATAATACTTTTACAAGAAACCCACCTAACAGACGTGGAACACAATAAACTCAGTAGACAAGGGTTTAAAATGATCTCTTCATCTTCATATAAATCAGGGAGGAGGAGGGGAGTAGCGACATTGATATCAACCAAAATTACATTTGAAAAAAAATCAGAACACAAAGATAAAGAAGGGAGATACAGTTTGGTAACTGGGCGGCTAGAGGGAGAAGATATCACCCTGCTGAATGTGTATGCTCCCCCAGGGGCTAACTGGAAATTTTATAAAAATGTATTCGACCTAATGATAACTAAAGCTCAAGGTTTAGTGATATGTGGTGGGGACTTCAATCTTAGACTGAATCCATACTGGGATGCTTCTGGTAATTCCCCACATCAAAATAACACCCAAAACAGGAAGACTCGGATGCTACTAAAAGAATTGGGAATCTGTGACGTGTGGAGGGAACTCAACCCCAGTGTAAAAGACTATACATTTTACTCAACTCCACATTCATCTTACTCAAGGATTGACTATTTTTTTATGTTTAATAGAGACATTGGAAGAGTAAAAACATGTAAAATAGGACTGATGGATCTCTCCGACCACAGTCCGATCTACATGGACTTAAATATCCAAAAATACACAAATAATACATTTTCTTGGAGGTTAAATTCAAATGTCCTGAAAGGACCATTGAAAGATGAATTGGAATCAGATATTCTCAGATATTTGGAAGATAACGATAATGGAGAAGTATCCCCTTTAATACTGTGGGATGCATGTAAAGCTGTAATAAGAGGAAAGATTATTGCAAAACTGGCAACCCAAAAGAAACTAAGACAAGAAAAACTATCCACATTAGAGTCAGAACTTAGGAACCTAGAAAAAGAACACAAAGGCAACACTCATTCTACTGACTCGCTCAAGATTAAGGAAATTAAAAACCAAATAAATGAGATCTACACAATAGAAACCCAGAAGAAACTTACATTTCTGAAACAAAAATACTATGAAGCAGGCAGTAAATCGGCAAAATTGCTAGCCTATAAATTGAGGAAACATCAAACAGAAAGAGCAATCTACAAAATCAGAGACCCAGTATCAAAGGAAATAAAATTCAGAATTCAGGATATTCTTAAAAACTTCGAGAATTACTATAAGAACTTATACTCCCACAAAAAACATAAAAATGCATCCGAGGCATTCCTAAACACATTAAACCTTCCCCAACTTACGGAGTCACAAAATAAAACACTACTGTCAGAAATACATCCTAAAGAATTGGAAAAAGCAATTATGAAACTTAAAGCTAACAAATCCCCAGGAGCTGATGGCTATACAGCAGAGTGGTACAAAACCTTTAAACAGCAACTATCTCCTCTCCTCCTGAAAACATTTAATTATGTCCTCCACACAGGGGAAATCCCCCCCTCCTGGAGAGAAGGGGTCATTGCAGTTATACCTAAACCTGAAAAGGATAAACTAGAGTGCTCCAACTACAGACCAATCAGTGTACTAAATCAGGACTATAAGCTTTTTACCATTATCCTTGCCAAAAGGTTAGAAAATATACTGACAGACCTAATTCATTTAGACCAAACAGGTTTTATAAGACAAAGACAGACACAAGACAACATTCAACGCACTTTACACATAATTCATCATATAAAAAAAATATAACTTAAATGCAGTCATATTGGGATTAGATGCTGAAAAAGCATTCGATTCGGTTGACTGGTCTTTTCTATATAGAATCTTATCCAGTTTCAATTTTCATAACAACTTCATTAGAACTATACAGGCATTATATAAAAAACCAACAGCTAAAATAAGGATTAACGGTAATTTATCATCATCTTTTGAACTGGAAAGAGGATGTCGTCAGGGCTGCCCCCTGTCTCCACTGCTCTTTGCAATCTTCATAGAACCTCTGAGCCAATGGATAAGACAAAACCAAAAAATTCAAGGTATTACACTTGGTCAGAAGGAACATAAAATAGCACTCTTTGCTGATGACATTTTAATATACCTAGGGCAGCCGGACACTTCTTTACCAGAACTAACCTCAGTTTTTTCAGAGTATGGAGATTTATCGGGGTACAAATTAAATATGCATAAAACCCAAGTTTTAACATTCAACTATGACCCAAATCATTATTCACTAAGCAAACTCAAAACTAACTGGGAGTCGGAATCTATGAAATATCTGGGGGTCAATATCCCGAAACAACTCAACAAAATTATATCACTAAACTATGATCCACTGGTGACAAAAATAAAATCTGACCTAGCAAGATGGAATATGATACCATTCTTGGGTACTGCACAAAGAATTGAAGCAGTCAAAATGAATATACTTCCACGTCTTCTATACCTTTTCCAAACAATACCGGTAGAACCTCCCAAAAAAACATGGCAGGAGCTGGACAGAAGGATCTCAAGATTCATATGGCAGGGCAAGAGACCTAGAATCAGATATAGAACCCTACAGCTAAACAAAGACAAAGGTGGGCTCGCGCTGCCAAATATCAGGGACTACTTTAAAGCCGCACAAATTAAAACTTTAGTAGAGATATGTAACCCAGTCTACACTGCACAATGGAAGGAAATCGAATGCCAAATAACAAGTGACATCCCCCTACAGGCGATAATAGGGAACAATGTCTTACCTAAGCTTTTGAATAACACTAACCCGTGGATAGAGACCCCGCTAAAAATTTGGTTTAAGATAGTCAGAGAGAATCAAACTAAAGAGCCCTATCGACTTCTGCAATGGATCGCCTATGATCAGGACTTTACTCCTAATAAAACAGACACCAGATTTAAAAAGTGGAAGGAGAAAGGGCTGATAAAATATTACGATTTTTTTAAAGGGCAAATCTTAAGAAGTTTTGAAGATTTGAAAAAACAAGGCCTAATAAATCAAGACCTTTACAGGTTCTTCCAGCTTAGACACCACATAAACAATATACTTAAAAAGGAGGTTTTGGAAAGGGCCCAGTCAGGTGTTCTGAAGGTCTTCTTAATGGCATATAAAGGGATCCCAGGGATCAGATACATTTCTAAAATATACCAAGGTCTTCAAGACTTAAAAGGAGACAACACATCTTATATAAAAGAGAGATGGGAAAAAGAGGGGAATTTCACTTTACAACTGGAAATATGGGAAAAGCTAAATAAACAGCAATGGAAAAGTACCTCATCCCTGCAGTGGAGAGAATTTGGATGGAAAAACTTGGCAAGATTTTTCAGAACACCTGCACAAAACAAATTTACCCATAAGGGATTGAACTGTTGGCGCTTGTGTGGTGAAAAGACTGCAAATCATTTTCATGTGTTTTGGTCATGCCCAGTTATCCACCAATATTGGACCAAGGTACAGACAATATTGGGGAAAATATTCAAAATTACAGTTCCCTTTTCTTTTGTAACTTTGTATTTGGGTTTACTACCGGACTCACTGGAAAGACGAGGAGAAAAATACTTATTCAATGTTTTAATATTGGCAAGCAAAAAAGCTCTAACTAAAAAATGGATGTTGAAGGACTGTCCTACACCTGAAGATTGGACTAACGTGATCCAAGACATTTACTCGATGGAAAAGTTGACATTCGCACTGAGACAGGACATGGATGTGTTCATGAACTTTTGGCAACCCTGGACCGCATATGTGTCTTCCATTAGATCTAATCTTTGACAAATACCATTTCAATAATGGTTCCGCTCTTTGTTCCAACGCTACTCAGATGCTCTTTTATCTTTATTTACTTACTTTTTCTTTTTGTTTGTTTTTTACTGGTTTGTTTGGTTTTTTTTTGTTATTTGTTTCTTGTTTTTTTTTCTCTTTAATTTCACTTTTTCTTTCACTTTAAAAAAAAAAAAAAAAAGGGGTGTTGTAAGAATTAATCTTCCAATGTTGTCAGATATCAGAAAATAAGGGAACATGTGATGAAAATGTAAACACTGCATTGCTGTAACGACCTGTATACCCTTTACAAAAACTTAAAAAAAAAAAAAAAAAATTATGAACAGGATCAGTGACAATGGACAGCCCTGATGGAGTCCAACTCTTACTGGAAAAGAGTCCGACTGAGTGTTGGCAATACAAACCAAACTTTCACAATGGTTGTATAGACTGGGGTGGGGAAAAAGATCGATTCAGTGACGGATCGCGATACTTGGCACTGGCGACAATGCATCGATCCATAAACACACAGATCGATCTTTTAATTTAAAAAAAAATGTGCACACATATACTTTGGGGTTATCAGTTAGTCAATGGCGGTTTCAGTCCACTAGATGGTGCAAAGCAAGCACCCAGTCAAGTAAAGTCAGCTTGCCTCGGCAGCCAGCTTTGAAAGTTAGCAAACAGTTAGCAAAAATGTCTTTTTTGGATTTTATAACAAAGATGGAAGGAAAAACCTTGACATGACACACAACCCAAGAAGCACTGCACGAAAAAAAGCAAAAACACTCAGGGCGGGCTAGACACATCTCAGAGCAGCATTAGCAAAGGCTAAGCTAAAGAGACACCGGCATGGCGCTTTTTCTCTGATCGCCAAGTAAGTAAAGTTTATTTATGAAGCGCTTTTCAGAGACATATAGTCACAAAGCACTGTACAATAAAGTGGAGTAAAAGGAAGTTGATAGATAAAAATAATTTTAAAAATACAAAAATAAGTTAAAATACAAGATTAAAATAATTTTAAAATATCAGACTTACCATTAAAAAGCAGTTGAAACTCAACGGAAATCCTCGTTAAACAAAAACATTTTCAGCTGCTTTTTAAAAGAGTCCACAGTCAACTAAACGTGAATGGAGTGGGAGTCCATTCCAAACACCACCCAACACCCTCCCTGTGTGCAGAAACGTATCTCTGGAAAATGAAGCCCCGAGAATACTTTTGCTATATGAAAGAGACGTCAACAGTTTTACTTTGAGACATGATTTGAGGTTGAATAAGGTGAAAAAATTTTGAAAATATATGGGATTGTGATACTCAATTATCGCAATATCATGAGTATCACTGAATCGTGATAGTGCGACCCAAGTCGCGATCGTGCAACCCAAGTATTGCAATTCGAATCGAATTGCGAGGTCCCTCACGATTCCCACCCCTAATAGAGACCAGATAGCCCGATACCCCATACTCCCAAAGCACCCCCCACAAAAAAAACACGAGGGATGCGGGTGAAAGCTTTCCCCAAGTCCATGAAACACATGTAGACCGGTTGGCAAATTCCTATAAACCCTCGAGGATTCTCAAGAGGATAAACAGTTGGTCTGTCTGATGTGTCACGGCCAGGACGAAAACCACATTGCTCCTCCTGAATCCGAGATTCAACCAACGGCTGGACTCTCCTCTCCAGTACTCTGGCATAGACCTTGCCAGGGAGGCTGAGAAGTGTGATCCCCCTAAATTTTGAACACACCCTCCGGTCCTCCTTCTTGAAAAGAGGAACCACCCTGATCTGCCATGCCAAAGGTACTGTTCCCAACTTCCACGCAGCTTGACGTACTCAGGGCGAATCTTGCCCACCCCTGGGGCCCGGCCACTGAAGTTTTTTTTAACCACTTTGGCGACCTCAGCCCCTGTGATGGGCGAGTCAACCTGCTCATCCTCAAGCTCTGCTTCCTCTGAGAAAGGTGTGTCAGTCTGATAGAGGAGATCCTCAAAGTATTCCTTCCACCGCCCGACGATATCCCCAGTTGAAGTCAGCAGTGCCCCATCCGTACCATACACAGTGTGGACAGGGGGCCGTCTCACCCTCCTGAGTCGCCAGACAGTTTGCCAGAATATCTTTGAGGCTGACTGAAAGTCTTGTTCCATGGCTTCACCGAACTCCTCCCACACCAGTTTTTGCTTCAGCAACCACCCGAGCCACACTCCGCTTGGCCTGCTGGTACACCTCTGCTGCTTCAGGAGTCCCACAAGTCAACCAAGCATGATAAGACTCCTTCTTCAGCTTGATGCCCCCTTCACTACTGGTGTCCACCACTTGGTTTGGGCACTGCCACCATGAGATGCACTGACAACCTTGCAGCCGCAGCTCTGAGCCGCTGCTTCAATGGCCCATTCAGACTCGATGTCTTCAGACTCCCTCGGAATGTGGTCAAAGTTCTTCTGGAAAAGCGAGTTGAAGATTCCCAGCAACAATATTCCCAGCACACCCTAACTATACGTTTGGGTTACTGCGTCTGAATGGCATCCTCCCCTGCCATCAGATCCAACTCACCACCAGGTGGTGATCAGTTGACAGCTCTGCGCCTCTCTTTACAAGCATGTCCAAGACATACAGTCACAGATCTGATGACATGATGACAAATCGATCATCAACCTGCGACCTAGGGTGTCCTGTGCCAGGTGCACATATGGACACCCTTATGTTTGAACATGGTGTTCGTTACGGACAAACTGTGATTGACACAAAAGTCCAATAACTGAACATCACTAAGCTTCAGATCGGGCAGGCCGTCCCTCCCAATCACACTCCTCCAGGTTTCACTGTTGTTGCTCATGTGTGCATTGAAGTCCCCCAGTAGGACAGTGGCGTCTCCAAGAGGAGCACTCTCCAACACCCCAGTCAGAGAATCCAAAAAGGGTGGGTACTCTGAACTATTATTTGGTGCATAGGCACAAACGATGATCAGGACTGGTTTCCCAACCCGAAGGCACAGGGAAACAACCCTTTCATTCACCGGGGGAAAACTCCAATGTAGAGGTAGCAAGGCAGGGGGATACAAGAATACCCACCCCTGCTCACCACCTCTCACCCGAGGCAACTCCTGAGTAGGCCAAGTTCCAGCCCCTCTCCAGGAGACTGGTTCCAGAGCCAGAGCTGTACATTGGGGTGAGCCTGACTATATATAGCCGGTATCTCTCAACCTCATGCACCAGCTCAGGCTTCTTCCCCATCAGAGAGGTGACATTGCACGTCCCAAAAGCCAGTTTAGGAAGCCAGGGATCAGATTGCTAAGGTCTCTGCCTACACCCACCACCTGATCCGCATAGTACTGGACCCCCATGGTCTCTCCTGCAGGTGGTGAACCCACTGGAGGGTGGCCCCATGTAGCTCCTTCAGGCAGAAACCCGGCTACCAGATGCTTGCCATTGCGCCCCCCCCCCCCCGCCTGTAAACCTAGGGGAAACACTGAGGTGGTTGTTTTAATATTTTAATATTAGCCTTGAACATATTTTATAAGGCTGAAACTCACAAAAACACCATTTTACACAGTCTGGGTCCTGTAACAATGCAACGCATCTTCTCTAATTTTTCATCACAAAGTAGAGCTGCCATTCAAATCAAACAGAAATACTCACCAGTGTTCTTCAAGCTGGTAGTCTTGTTCTTCCTTCTCCTCCTCCTCCTCTAACTTTCCCTCCTCCTCGTCTGCATCGAGCTTCTCAGCATTAAGGAGTGGTGAAGGGGACGGTGCTGTGTGTTTGGACGTTATTGGCAGAGTAGACGGGATGGGTTTGGAGCTCAGAGCTGATGACAGAACCGTATCGGGGGAGTAGGTGAACTGGGTGTAGGTCTGTGTCGGCAAAACATTTGGTATCGTCTCAAAGTAGGCGATGACCTTAGTCTGCTGGTCTTGGATAACATCTGAGAACAGCTCTGATGAGCAGGTCGTGTCTTCAGCTTCTCCTATGGTGGTGGTCTCATCTGTGCAGGCGAGTGTGGAGTCAGTGATGACCAGCTGGTGGCCCTGGGCCAGGAGAGCAGTGGTGATCTTTTTCATCAGCTCATCGTGTCCTTCACTGGTGGGATAGTCGGACAGCAGCAATACCTCTTTGTTCTTCTCACCATTACCTAGATCATCCATTGAGTGGAGTAAGGTTAAAGGGAGACTGATCCCTGCTTCGATGCTCTCCACAGATGTCAGCGACTCAGTCTCTCGAGAACTGTCCAATTCTCCACCATCACTCGTCTCCACCAAGCTTGTCTCTGACAGTTCTGAAGGCTCAATGGTGATCTCGTACATGTGGACAGTTTGTGTTGCACTTTGCATGTCTACAGTCTCTAAGGCAATGCTGCCGTCACCCGACTTGCTAATGCTTTGATTAGTGTTAACTCGAAGTCGCTTTGCCTTCATCTCACTCTCAGCTGCAGCCTTCCGTTTCTGTGAAGAAACGAGAGTCCATTTATAGAAAGAAGCATGATAGAATGTGAAATTCAGAGCAAAGAGAAACAACAAATATTTTCAGACTAGTTTTCTTATGTTAAATAACTACGGCAATGTAAGGTTTTGTAAGCAGAAAACATTTTAAATTACCATTTTCTTCATTACACAAAATAAAATCTCTAAATCTAAACATCGTAAAATCACCTTAATCACCAAGACTACCTCATAATGGGTGCTCATCTTTCTTATCCCTGAAATACTCTACAAATAGATTACTTAAAAGAATAGTACAAAATAACAATTAAAGAGCATTTATTATGCTGTCTGAGGCTTCCTCTTTATTCTAGTGGGTTATGTAAGATTTATGACATTATATGGTCTGCAAAGTCAAACTGCCCCAAATCCTCCTGCACAGGAGTTCTCCTCTCCCACAGAATGTAAGGGTGCTTTCACACCTACAGGCTTTAATTCATTTCAGTCAAACTCAAGTTAGTTTTCTCTGTTAGTGCAGTTCGTTTTGTTTGGTGAGAACACGGTAATCACACTCAGGTGCGCACCAAACCAACTGTGCCAAAACCTCCTAAAAGAGGTAGTCTCGATTTGAATCAACTGGTGAACTTTGGTGTGGCCCTGCAGGTGAGAAAGGGACCGCATTAAAACAGGATCAGTGGCAAACGGTAAACCATTTAATGTCATTGTACATACCTGATGGATCTTCGAAAATATCTGAGACTAAGTACAGACGTGGACAAAATTGTTGGTACCCCTCCGGTAATGAAAGAAAAACCCACAATGGTCACAGAAATAACTTGAATCTGACAAAGGTGGTAATAAATAAAAATTCTATGAAAATTAACCAATGAAAATCAGACAATGCTTTTGAATTGTGGTTCAACAGAATTATTTTAAAAAACAAACTCATGAAACAGGCCTGGACAAAAATGATGGAAAGATTGAAAATAATGTGACCATAGGGACATGTTCAACCAAGATGTGTCCTCTAATTAACATCACAGGTGTCTACAAACTTGTAATCAGTCAGTCGGCCTATTTAAAAGGAGACAAGTAGTCACTGTGCTCTTTGGTGACATGGTGTGTACTACGGTAAACATGGACCAGAGGAAGCAAAGGAGAGAGTCGTCTCAGGAGATTAGAAAGAAAATTATAGACAAGCATGTTAAAGGTAAAAGCTATAAGACCATCTCCAAGCAGCTTGATGCTCCTGTGACTACAGTTGCACATATTATTCAGAAATTTAAGATCCACGGGACTGTAGCCAACCTCCCTGGACGTGGCCGCAGGAGGAGACGGATAATACGAATGGTAACGAAAGAGACCAGAACAACCTCTAAACACATTCATGGTGAACTCCAAGGTCAAAGTACATCAGTGTCAGATCGCACCATCTGTCGTTGTTTGAGCCAAAGTGGACTTCATGGGAGACGACCAAGGAGGACACCACTGTTGGAAACAAATCATAAAAAAGCCAGACTGGAATTTGCCAAACTGCATGTTGACAAGCCACAAAGCTTCTGAGAGAATGTCCTATGGACAGACGAGACAAAATTGCAACTTTTCGGCAAGGCACATCAGCTCTATGTTCACAGACACAAAAATGAAGCAAGAAAAGAACACTGTCCCTACTGTGAAACATGGAGGAGGTTCTGTTATGTTCTGGGGCTGCTTTGCTGCATCTGGCACAGGGTGTCTTGAATCTGTGCAGGGTACAATGAAATCTCAAGACTATCAAGGTATTCTAGAGAGGAATGTGTTGCCCAGTGTCAGACAGCTTGGTCTCAGTCGCAGGTCATGGGTCTTGTAACAGGATAATGACACAAAACACACAGCTAAAAACACCCAAGAATGGCTAAGACCAAAACATTGGACTATTCTAAAGTGGCCTTCTATGAGCCCTGATCTAAATCCTATTGAACATCTGTGGAAGGAGCTGAAACATGCCGTCTGGAGAAGGCACCCTTCAAACCTGAGACAACTGGAGCAGTTTGCTCATGAGGAGTGGGCCAAAATACCTGCTGAGAGGTGCAAAAGTCTCATTGACAGTTACAGAAATCGTTTGATTGCAGTGATTGCCTCAAAAGGTTGTGCAACAAAATATTAAGTTAAGGGTACCATCATTTTTGTCCAGGCCTGTTTCATGAGTTTGTTTTTTAAAATAATTCTGTTGAACCACAATTCAAAAGAATTGTCTGATTTTCATTGGCTAAGTTTCATAGAATTTTTATTTATTACCACTTTTGTCAGATTCAAGTTATTTCTGTGACCATTGTGGGTTTTTCTTTCATTAACAGAGGGGTACCAACAATTTTGTCCAAGTGTGTATGCCACGGTTCTGAAGGATTAATGACGTTAACATGTTACTTTCCAGCCATGCTTCATTTTCAAACTGTACGATTTGCCAAAAGTGGTATATGCACATAATGTAATAAACGATAACCAGGGCGATGACCTCCCCCCCTAGCCCCCGTAGATTACTACGATTTGTATTATTTTCTCCCCAGAAATGCATAAATGCACAGTAGCACTGATCTCTATAGAAAAACTGGATGGATCACTGACCGCCAGAAGTGAAGCCACCGGAAACTCTGTGGCCGCCATATTAGTACACCCAAAACACTCAGCGTGTAAATGGAGAATGAATGGGTTTAGTAGTACGCGGTGCCACTTTTACCCCAATAACTTCCCAAAAAATTAACAGATTTTGAACTTCTTGGTATGGAGACACAGCTTATAATTTTGCACAACCGGTGAACTATAGAAATCGAGTTAACATTATGTTAAACAGCCGTGGGAAGGCTGGATAATTGGAAAAGTCAAGCCAAGTCGAGTTGTTCTGTGAGTAATGCACGCAGTGTGTTTAGGGATTTCTTCTTCTTCTTTCGGCTGCTCCCTTTAGGGTTTGCCACAGCGGATCATCTGTGTCCATCTCATCCCATCCCTTGCATCTTCCTCTGTAACACCAACCCTCTCCATGTCCTCCTTCGCTACATCCATGAATCTTCTCCAGGGTTTCCTCTGGTCACATTTCCACGTGGCGAGCCGCCACCCTTGAAGTCATGCTGCCACGCCAAGGAAATATAAATATAAGAAAAAGTATGAAGGAATGACAGTCTGCAAGCACGCGCACACGAACAACACGTGTGACCGTCATCCCCACGGAGTTCAGAAGCGCCCTGCCCACGTGACTGTTCCAGTCGACAGACAGAGTGTCTCTCTAGCGTTGTTGTCCGAGACAAGCATGAGCTTATTAAAGTACTTTAAACGCAGAAAAAAAGCAGAAGAGGTATGTAAGCACTGGAGGAGTTTATCATGGTTTTAACCCGCTGGTAACGGGAGCAATAATGGAAGAGTCGCTTAGCTAACAGATGTGGTTAGAATTCACATGCAGCCGGCTTCATATGAAGGGAAAGGCAGGGGACTGATGAATTGCTGAGGATATATTTCACCAGCCACTACAATATTAACCTCTTGCACTCCGGTGTACCGCGGGCGGTCACGTCTCTGCATCCTAGAGCGCACGAGGGCACCCTAGGACGCACACTGTGCGTCCTAGTGCGCACTGAAAAAAAACCAAACCTGCATTTCCGTTCTTCCACTACAGACACAGCCGCAAACAGAAAGCCAAAGGAGTGCTTTGATTGGTTTAGATGTGATTGACCTCTCATTCAACTAATAAGAGCCTTGAATTGGGTTTCTGAAACCTTGAAGAACCAATGACTGAAAACCTAGCAAGAAGGACCCGCCTACCAACGGCTGCGAATACAGTGAGCCAATTGAAGCACAGAAGTTCGAAAGCGTGCGTCCCTTGCATAAAATCTGTTTTGTGTAATCCGCTGGGTGACACACACGTGTTCGCCAGTCTTTTTTTCTTACTACTGTTCTTATTTGTTTTGAAAAATCGTTCGCCAAAACCGCAATCATGGAAGCGCAAAACCGCAATAATGGAATTATGGTTTGACCGGGTCGCGTGACCAGAACCACGAGTCCGTAACAAGCGGACCAGCGTCATGTTCATCTGACAATGAGGAAGAGAAGTTCGCCAGCAACACTGCTGTTGTGGACAGGTAAGTGTTATAAGCTAAATTATTCTTTATCCCTGAAAATTGTAATCAAAATGACTTTTGACCGATCGGTAAATTACAACTGTGCGTCATCGCAACATGAAGACCGCAGCGCACGGGTCCAGTCCGTGCGCCGCGTCCGGACCGTGAACGCCGCCCCCTCCCCCCCGCTACTCTTCTGTCGCGGATTGCAGATATTATTGCAGATATTTTAGTACAACTGTGCGTAGTAGACTGCGCCATGCGCCGCGGTCCGTCATGGAGCGATGGGCGATGTCCGTCCTCTGTAGCGGGGGGGGGGGGGGGGGGGGCGGGAGTTGTTATCTTCTACATTACAGATATTCTAGTATAATTTTTAGTGCACTGTAGGTTATTTTTTCTTGTAAAAAAAAGGCCACACATTTTTTATGTGGCATGATTCTTTGTGTGTGGGGGCTTGTTTGTTCATTCATTCATTCATGAATGAATAAACAACCCCCCCCCCCCCCCCCCCCCCCCACACACACACAGCCCTTCACCTTTCATTAGAGCCCAAGATGAAGCTTCTATATTGAATCATTCAAAAGTTACAGACGTTTTTCCAAACTGTGCCATTTGGCACAATTTGGCACAGTTCAAAAACGCCTGGGAACAACCTAAGAAAAAAGCTGTGTAATATATTCATTTTTTGTGGTATTGTTACAAAATTTTGACCTCAGCTGGATAACACTTGGTTCTACATTTCTGTTGCATTTTCCAGCCCGGATCTGACAGCTGTGTGTTATTTGCAAGCATTTGTAGCCAAAAAAACACCCAGGCGAAATTTATTTTCTTCAAGTTCAGTATGTTTAGATGACTGTTACTCAGTGGCAGGAGCACTTAGAGAGATTATGACTGTTTTGCCAAAAAATTCAAAGTGTTTTCTTTTTAGTGAGACCAACCCCATGAAGATGCTGCAAAGGGTTGAAGAACAGCTTTTGATTTACTTTAGGCACGTTATTTTTTGGCGTTTTTAGGGAAATTGACCAGAGTGCAAGGGGTTAAGTTATGTTCCCTATTATGTACCTGACAAGTTAAAATGAGCAAAATTGACAAAGTCAATTACTTTAATCAGCCCCGCCCACGCGGGTTTTCGAGTTAGTCAGCAGGCAGTGTCTCGTTAAGCGTGACTGTTGACAAAAACATGAGTTTGTTCAAGTACTTTAAACGTGGAAAAAAATCAGAAGAGTTATGTATGTAAGCACTGGAGGCATTTATTATGGTCTTAACCAGCTGTTAACGGGAGCAATAATGGAAGAGTTGCTTAGCTAAGAGACGTGGTTAGAATTCATATGCAGCCGGCTTCATATGAAGGGAAAGGCAATGGGGACTGATGAATTGCTGAGGATATATTTTACCAGCCACTACAATATTAAGTTATGTTCTGTAGGAATTGCAGAAAAAACAAAAACAAAACCATAATTGCAACAATTTCAGAGGCGGACCTTTAAAACTTATAAATAACATACAGAAATATAATTGCAATATTTTACAACCCTGTTATATTTTTTTTTTATTTATCGGTTGATTTTTACCTCGGCACCTTGGAACAGTGTAGGAATGGCATCCCTCTCGAGGTAACGGATCCCCCATCTCACTCTGAAGCATGATGGTGTAAAATGTTCATGACAGATGTACTGGTGTCGAGACGGGATCCAGTTCTCACGGCCCATGTTCTTCAGCCACTGCTGCAGTCGGAGTGGGTCCTGTAGAGGGAACCTAAAACACAGAGTAGAGGTGTTTCAGGCTGAAAATGGTGAAATGACAGAAGAGAAAACCAAAACTGAAGCAGATGCAGTATTGTGCTGAGTACAGTCAACACCTACAAACCAAAAGCTGAAAGTTGGCTTTTCAAAGGATGGGATCAGGTGTCAGTGATGCTGAGGACTCAGCAGGTTTACTTTTGGGCAGATATTTAGAGCAGAGGCAGTAGTGGTGTTATAGATATACAGACGTGGACAAAATTGTTGGTACCCCTCTGGTAATTAAAGAAAAACCCACAATGGTCACAGAAATAACTTGAATCTGACAAAAGTGGTAATAAATAAAAATTCTATGAAAATTAACCAATGAAAATCAGACAATGCTTTTGAATTGTGGTTCAACAGAATTATTTTAAAAAACAAACTCATGAAACAGGCCTGGACAAAAATGATGGTACCCCTAGAAAAGATTGAAAATAATGTGACCATAGGGACATGTTCAACCAAGATGTGTCCTCTAATTAATATCACAGGTGTCTACAAACTTGTAATCAGTCAGTCAGCCTATTTAAAGGGTGACAAGTAGTCACTGTGCTGTTTGGTGACATGGTGTGTATCACATTAAACATGGACCAGAGGAAGCAAAGGAGAGAGTTGTCTCAGGAGATTAGAAAGAAAATTATAGACAAACATGTTAAAGGTAAAGGCTATAAGACCATCTCCAAGCAGCTTGATGTTCCTGTGACTACAGTTGCACATATTATTCAGAAATTTAAGATCCACAGGACTGTAGCCAACCTCCCTGGACGTGGCCGCAGGAGGAGATGGATAATACGAATGGCAACAAAAGAGCCCAGAACAACCTCTAAACACATTCATGGTGAACTCCAAGGTCAAAGTACATCAGTGTCAGATTGCACCATCCGTCGTTGTTTGAGCCAAAGTGGACTTCATGGGAGACGACCAAGGAGGACACCACTGTTGAAAACAAATCATAAAAAAGCCAGACTGGAATTTGCCAAACTGCATGTTGACAAGCCACAAAGCTTCTGGGAGAATGTCCTATGGACAGACGAGACAAAACTGGAACTTTTCGGCAAGGCACATCAGCTCTATGTTCACAGACACAAAAATGAAGCATACCAAGAAAAGAACACTATCCCTACTGTGAAACATGGAGGAGGTTCTGTTATGTTCTGTGGCTGCTTTGCTGCATCTGGCACAGGGTGTTCTGAATCTGTGCAGGGTACAATGAAATCTCAAGATTATCAAAGTACTCTAGAGAAATGTGCTGCCCAGTGTCAGACAGCTTGGTCTCAGTTGCAGGTCATGGGTCTTGCAACAGGATAATGACACAAAACACACAGCTAAAAACACCCAAGAATGGCTAAGAGCAAAACACTGGACTATTCTAAAGTGGCCTTCTATGAGCCCTGATCTAAATCCTATTGGACATCTGTGGAAGGAGCTCAAACATGCTATCTGGAGAAGGCACCTTTCAAACCTGAGACAACTGGAGCAGTTTGTTCATGAGGAGTGGGCCAAAATACCTGCTGAGAGGTGCAGAAGTCTCATTGACAGTTACAGAAATCGTTTGATTGCAGTGATTGCCTCAAAAGGTTGTGCAACAAAATATTAAGTTAAGGGTACCATCATTTTTGTCCAGGCCTGTTTCATGAGTTTGTTTTTTAAAATAATTCTGTTGAACCACAATTCAAAAGCATTGTCTGATTTTCATTGGTTAATTTTCATAGAATTTTTATTTATTACCACTTTTGTCAGATTCAAGTTATTTCTGTGACCACTGTGGGTTTTTCTTTCATTAACAGAGGGGTACCAACAATTTTGTCCACATCTGTATGTATATATATATATATATATATATATCATATATATTTCTGTAATTTATTAATCTCAGAAGGAAATTCAGGGCATCCACCTGGATGGATGAGGCAGCCACGGTATGGCACTAATCCCTTCATCATTCACATACACATTCACACCTAGGGCCACTTTAGAGTCTCCAATTAACCTAACCTGCATGTTTTTGGCCTGTGGAAGGAACCCGGAGTACCCGGGGTAAACCCAAGCAGAAACAGGGAGAACATGCAAACTCCACACAGAAGGGTCACCGATGGTCAAGGGGTAGAATCAATCTGTGACCTTCTTACTGTGCTGCCACAGTGCCCACCACTGCGCCACAGAGCTGCACGACAGCTCGGTGGCGCAGAATATTGATAAATTCTAGGATTTAGACAGTGGAGCACTTTCTCCAGTAGACTACTACACCTTCGCTGTCAAATGGCCAGGTACAGGAAATCTTTCCTGCCGCATGCCATTTCACTGTACAAAAACTCACTATGATGTTGTATTCTGGCCATAACTATACTGCCATACTGCACCTTACAGTCTAACTGGTACCTCACATTTCATTCTGCTCCTGATAGTCTTGCATTGTGCAGCGGGTATGATTCATGTGTTTACACGGGTCACCATATATTCAGCTATAATGTATATAGGTTCTTATAGTAGTGTTAGTTTTACTTTCCACAGGTAATCCCTTTGTCTGTCATGCATGTGTTTCTGTCGTTTGGTTGTCTACTGCAGGGGTCCCCAACCCCCGGTCCAGTGCTGGTCCGTGGATCATTTGGTACCGGGCCGCAAAGAAAAAAAATTGTGGGTAATATTAAAGCTATTTTTTTCCATTAGTCTTGCTGAGATTTTATTTGGAAAAACAACTGTTTCCTCCCTCGCTTCACAACCGCTCTTGACTCTGGCGCGACATTTCACGCATCAGTGACACAAGCTAACTCTTGAAAAAATGAGCCAAAAACAAAATTCTAGTTGCTGGGAAACAAGCCCAGAGTTCCCACTGATTATGGTGAGTTGATATGATGCTGTAGAATCATTGTAATTGCCTAATATAAAGTGTAATTGTTTCAGATTACATGCTCTGAACTGACAAAGGTTTTTGTTATTGGAACCCCCGCACCTCTACCCGGTCCGCGGAAAATTTTCATGCATGAAACTGGTCCCTAGTACAAAAAAGGTTGGGGACCGCTGGTCTACTGTCATGCTGCTGTTACACTGTAATTTCCTAGTTTGGGACCAATAAAGTACATCTATCTATCTAAATATTCTGATATGTGTGCAATCTGCACTTGAATTCATTTTGACCAGTTCTTTCTATGACTGAACTCTGAGGTTAAGATGTCACTACTGTCTGTCTTCCTGTTGCTCTATGTATTACATAACTGATGTGTAAATTGGGGGGGCGGCATGTCCCTACCAACCTAGAAAAAAAGAGAATTTTCCTCCCCAAAGATGATCACAAACTTGTCTATATCATGTTACATGGAATAAAATGCTTTTGAAGCAACAATGCATTCAAGTCATGAAGCAAAAAGAATTCTTGTAAATGTGTAACTTTTCTTATAAATGTGTGACTTTTAAAATAAGTTTACTACTTTTTTCCTCATAAATTAGTAACTTTTTTCTTGTACTGTTGCAATGTTTTCTGATAAGTTTATAGCTTTTCTTTTTTTGTAAATTTTCAACATTGATGACTTTTTCTCATAACTTCTGCTACTTTTTTGTCAACACATTGCATCTTTTTTCTCATAAATTAGCAACTTTTTTCTTGTACATTTGCAACTTTTTTGATAAATTTGTGGAGTTTTTTCTTGCAAATTTACAACTTTTTCTAGCTACTTTTTCCCATCACAAATTTGCTACTTTTTTCTCATTAACCTGCAACTTTTTTCTTGCAAATTTGCAACTTTTTCTGCATTTTTTTTGATAAATTTATAGTTTTTTACTTTTTTAAATTTTCAACTTTTTTTGCTACTTTCTGTCATAAATTTGCAACTTTTATGTCAAAAATTTGCAGCTTTTTTGTCATAAGCAACTTTTCTTGTACAGGTGCAACTTTATCTGATAAATCTGTGGCTTTTTTTCCAAGTAAATTTGCCATTTTTCTTCATAAATTCCTTATGTGTTCCTTTGTTAATTTTCTGCATTTTTATTGTAATTTTGTGGAATTAGTAATGATCCATCCATCCATCCATCCATCTTCTACCGCTTTTCCGGAGGTCCGGGTCGCGGAGGCAGCAGTTCAAGCAGAGAAGCCCAGACTTCCCTCTCCCCAGCCACCTGCTCCAGCTCTTCAGAGGGGATACCAAGGCGTTCCCAGACCAGCTGGGAGACATAGTCTCTCCACCGAGTCCTGGGTCTGCCCCGGGATCTCCTCCCAGTGGGACGTGCCTGAAACACCTCAAGTGGGAGGCGTCCAGGAGGCATCCTAATCAGATGCCCATACCACCTCAACTGACTCCTTTCAATGTGGAGGAGCAGCGGTTCTACTCTGAGCCTCTCCCGGATGACTGAGCTCCTCACCCTATCTCTGAGGGTGAGTCCAGCAATCCTACGGAGAAAGCTCATTTCAGCCGCTTGTATCCGCGATCTCATTCTTTCGGTCATTACCCAAAGCTCATAACCATAGGTGAGAGTAGGAACATAGATTGACTGGTAAATTGACAGCTTTGCCTTAGAACTAAGCTCCCTCTTCACCACAACAGACTGGTACAACGTCCGCATCACTGCAGATGCTGCTCCAATCCGTCTGTCGATCTCTCGCTCCATTCTCCCCTCACTCATGAACAAGACCCCAAGATACTTAAACTCCTCCACTTGGGGCAGGAGCCTGTCCCCAACCCGGAGAGGACAATCCACCTTTTTCCGGCAGAGGACCATGGACTCGGACTTGGAGGTGCTGATTCTCATCCCAGCCGCTTCACACTCAGCGGCAAACTGTCCCAGCAAGAGCTGTAGGTCATTGCTGGATGAAGCCAACAGGACAACATCATCTGCAAACAACAGAGATGAGATCCTGTGGTCACCAAGCATGACACCCTCCATTCCCTGGCTGCGCCTAGAAATCCTGTCCATAAAAATTATGAACAGGATCGGTGACAAAGGGCAGCCTTGGCGGAGTCCAACTCTCACTGGGAATGACTCCGACCGAGTGTTGGCAATACGAACCAAACTCTCACAACGGTCGTACAGAGACCGAATAGCTCGTAACAACAAGCCCGATATCCCATACTCCCGAAGCACCCCCCACAAAAATCCACGAGGGACGTGGTCAAATGCCTTCTCCAAGTCCACAAAACACATGTAAACTGGTTGGGCAAACTCCCACGAACCCTCGAGAATTCTCGAGAGGGTAAAGAGCTGGTCCGATGTGCCACGGCCAGGACGAAAACCACATTGCTCCTCCTGAATCCGAGGTTCAACCAACGGCCGGACTCTCCTCTCCAGTACCTTGGCATAGACCTTCCCAGGGAGGCTGAGGAGTGTGATCCCTCTAAAGTTGGAGCACACCCTCCGGTCCCCTTTTTTAAAGAGAGGAACCACCACCCCGGTTTGCCATGCCAAAGGCACTGCCCCCGACCTCCAAGCAATGTTGCAGAGGCGTGTCAACCATGACAACCCAACAACATCTAGGGCCTTGAGGTACTCAGGGCGAATCTCGTCCACCCCCGGGGCCCGGCCACCAAGGAGATTTTTAACCACCTTGGCGACCTCAGCCCCTGTGATAGGCGAGTCATCCCCCTCGTCCCCAAACCCTGCTTCCACTGTGGAAGGCGTATCAGTGGGATTGAGGAGATCCTCGAAGTATTCCTTCCACCGCCCGACGATGTCCCCAGTCGAAGTCAACAGTGTCCCATCCGCACCATACACAGTGTGGACAGGGAGCTGCTTTCCCCTCCTGAGCCGCCGGACAGTTTGCCAGAATCTCTTTGAGGCCGACCGAAAGTCTTGTTCCATGGCCTCACCGAACTCCTCACATACCCGGGTTTTTGCTTCAGCAACCACCCGAACTGCACTCCGCTTGGCCTGCCGGTACACCTCAGCTGCTTCGGGAGTCTCACAAGCCAACCAAGCTTGATAGGACTCCTTCTTCAGCTTAATGGCCGCCCTCACCACTGGTGTCCACCACTTGGTTCGGGGGTTGCCACCACGAGATGCACCGACCACCTTGCGGCCGCAGCTCTGGGCCGCCGCTTCAACAACAGAGGTGGAGAACATGGCCCATTCAGACTCCATGTCTCCAGACTCCCTCGGAATGTGGTTGAAGTTCTTCCGGAGGTGGGAGTTGAAGACCTCCCGGACAGGGGCCTCAGCCAGACGCTCCCAGCACACCCTCACTATACGTTTGGGTCTACCAGGTCTGAATGGCTTCCTGCCATCGGATCCAACTCACCACCAGGTGGTGATCAGTTGACAGCTCTGCACCTCTCTTTACTCGGGTGTCCAAGACATACGGTCGCAGGTCTGATGATACAATGTTGGTAAAATGATGTTGGGTAAATTCTAGAAATTGACAGAGATCGCAGCAGCATCTGCAGTGATGCGGACGTTGTACCAGTCTGTCTTGGTGAAGAGGGAGCTAAGCTCTAAGGCAAAGCAAATACAATCCAACCTCATATTTTAGTTGAAAGGCTCCTGCAACAATTTGATTTGAGTAATAATCTGGTGGGTTGGATTCTGGATTTTTTAACCAACAGGACACAGAGAGTAAGGGTCAATGGTACATTGTCTGACCAAAAGTGTTCTTCTACTGGCTCTCCTCAGGGGTGTGTGTTGTCACCACTACTCTTCATCCTGTACACAAACATGTGTCGGAGCAGACATGACAACAGACACATTATAAAGTATGCTGATGATTCAGTTGTTGTCAGTCGCCTCCAGGATGGTGAGAGTGGCCACGGCCCAGTAGATGATGATTTTGTTCACTGGTGTGAGGATTCCTACCTGCAGCTGAACACGACAAAAACTAAAGATATGATTATTGACTTTAGGAGGAAAACTCCCAGGCACGAAGTCACTGTACTACAAGGCCAGACCACTGAATGTGTACAATCCTACATATATCTTGGGACGATTATTGATAGTAATTTAAACTTTGAAGAGAACTGTGAAAGGGTGTGCAAAAAGGGTCAGCAACATTTGCATTGTTTAAGGAAACTTGCACGCTTCCAAATTGACTGAACCATAATGACAATGTTTTATCAGGCTTTTATTGAATCTGTTTTATCCTTTTCTTTAGTGTCATGGTTTGGTCAGATAAAACTGAAACAGAGGAAATCCTTGGATCAGGTAGTTAGATGGTCCAGTCGTTTGCTTGGTGAGTCACAGCTGAGCCTGACATCCCTGTACACCAGACAGGTACAGAGGATTGCTACCTCCATTTTAAATGATGACTCCCACTCTTTGCACTGCAACTTTCAGCTTCTCCTCTCCAGACGGAGGTTTGCTGTCCCAAAAAGTAAAACCCAGCGCTACAAAAACAGCTTTGTTCCTGCTGCTGTTAGAGTTGAACAAGATGTAACAATATATTGCATATAATTTAGTTACCTATTTATTAATTTTATTTTATATTTACTTATTTTTGTAGGTTTTTTATTTGAGTTCTAAATCTTTTATTGGGTTTTAGACTTTTGAGTTTTTATCCTCTTTGACTAGTTTTTAACTTTTTAATATGACCCTTCTCTCTTATCTCTTTGTTTTTTCTCTTATCTCTTTGTCTTATGTCCTGATTGGTGGAGCCTTGAGTATTTTTATCATGTTTATAGTCAGCTACATGTGTGCCTGTGTTTGTGTTCATGTTGAATGTAACTGGTTTGTAAATATGGATGTCACCTGACTGCAAAACAAATCTACCTACGGGTACAAACAAAGTAACCTGAACCTGAAAGCTGTTGATTTACCAGTCAATGTGTGTTCCTACCCTCATGAGCTTTGGGTAATGACCAAAAGAACGAGCTTGCGGATATAAGCGGCTGAAATGAGCTTTCTCCGTAGGATTGCTGGACTCACCCTCAGAGATAGGGTGAGGAGCTCAGTCATCCGGGAGAGGCTCAGAGTAGAACCGCTGCTCCTCCACATTGAAAGCAGCCATTTGAGGTGGTTTGGGCATCTGATTAGGATACCTCCTGGACGCCTCCCACTTGAGGTGTTTCAGGCACATCCCACTGGGAGGAGACCCTGGGGCAGACCCAGGACTCGGTGGAGAGACTATGTCTCCCAGCTGGTCTGGGAATGCCTTGAAGAGCTAGAGCAGGGGGCTGGGGAGAGGGAAGTCTGGGCTTCTCTGCTTGAACTGCTGCCTCCGCAACCCGGACCTCTGGAAAAGCGGTAGAAGATGGATGGTTGGGTAATTATTTTTATAGTATAATGGACTAATTTGTTCCTGTTTATATATATAATGAATCAAGTTTATTCTTTCAGTGTTTAAAGGGTTTGAACTCTTCCACATTCCAAAAACATGCCCCCCAAACATAATCTTGCATAGGGCCCACAGAGCGGTAGAAACGGCCCTGGTTTGGATGACATCATCACTACCGGTGTTTCAGATTAACTAACAACCGATTAACAATTAACACAGACAAAAGCAGGCAAAAGCAGATTAATGTTATGAGCTTCTCCATTGGTGGTATGTGATCTCTGTACATCAAATTATCCCATGACAGCAATACAGCAATATGTAGACCTATTTGTAGTTAATTTAATGATATCGCACATGAATTATAAAATCTAAAATTTATTGAAATCTTAAACGTTTTAAATAATTCTCTCAATCACTTTATGATGAATATACATCTAAGACATTGCCAATAACAAAACTAGTGCCAGCTGCACTCAAACCTACGTTGATTCTGGCCTAATTAACTTGTAAAACGTGTTTTTTGGCATGAGCTCTAGAGCATCCTGAACTACGGGATATGTTTTGTTTTGGCCAGCCATAATTTTACATCGACACATGATATTGTTAAACATTTCTCCCTATAATATTGGAAATAAACCCAACTTTATGACACACTCCTCCCTTTGTTATGTCAAATATTGAAGTCTTGCAGGTGCAGACCATGCAGACCTTATTATAAAATACAATAATGAAAATATAATACGAATGAAGCCAAAGTAAATGAGACAAAGTAAGAGAGGCAAGGCTGAGATGGTTTGGACATGAGCAGAGGAGGGACAGTAGAGATATTGGACAAAGGATGTTGAAGATGGAGCTGCCAGGCAGGAGGAAAAGAGGAAGACCACAGAGAAGATTCATGGATGTAGTGAAGGAGGACATGGAAAGGGTTGGTGTTACAGAGGAAGATGCAAGGGATAGGGTGAGATGGAGACAGATGATCCACTGTGGCGACCCCTAAAGGAAGCAGCTGAAAGAAGAAGATAACATGAATGAAGCCATTTAATCTGGGCAAACCCAGATTAAAATGTAACAGGCTGCTTCATTCTTGCTGCATTTTCACTACAAGGTGTCCATGGTCTGAATTCACACCCAACTACTTGACATAAGCCAGAAAAAGGTGGAGCTAGTCTACTTGTAGAACTGGGTTCATATTTAGGCTGCGTGTCCACCAAACGCATTTTTTTCAGCTGTGGGTGACCAATTTCTATTTATTCTCTATGTAGTCCAGCGTCTAATGCTCTCAGTGGTGGTTGCTTTTTGCACACTCAGGGCGCTCAGAGTTGAAAAAAATTTCAACTTCTCAGACTGCAGCTGAGCTCGTCAATATCACACTTTTCTAAGCAGGCAATCAGAATAAGGAAGGGCAGGACATAAGACGCTGGTACAGTCTGTACTCAGACTCCTGTTTTCCGTGTCATCATATTTTGCATCCAGAGTTGCTACCAATGCCAGAATATGTTTCCTGTCCATTGTTATTTAGGGACTGCTATTAAAAAAATAAGTAGAAAGTCTGACCGTAGGAAAAGCAGAAGTGCTGAGCTGTGAGTGACAAGCTGTTGCTGGGATACAGGGCACAGACTTTTTTCCCCAAAGTGCAGTGCACAAGTGCTGAAAAACAGACGTTCAGGGCGGTTGGGTGACCAAAAACATATTTGGTGGACACGCAGCCTTAAAGCTGTA
The DNA here is from genome assembly GCA_020510985.1 of Pholidichthys leucotaenia. Classification (NCBI taxonomy): domain Eukaryota; kingdom Metazoa; phylum Chordata; class Actinopteri; order Cichliformes; family Pholidichthyidae; genus Pholidichthys; species Pholidichthys leucotaenia. Next base: position 282,466,321 of record CM035847.1, on the reverse strand, counting down.
TGGAAACGATGTACGTTGACGAAAAATGAAAATACTATGCAAAGCATTCTAAAGGTGTGCTGTTATGTTGCAGCTCAGCTTGAAGAGTACATGATTTGTGTGTCATCATCCGCATTTTATGATGGCTCGAATACTGATTTTGACTATCATCCATCAACCCACCCATCTTCTTCCGCTTAATCCTTTTTGGGCTGTGGGGGGGGCGGGGGGGCTGCAGCCTATCACAGCATCTTTGGGCGAGAGGCAGGGTACACCCTGGACAGATCACCAGTCCATCGCAGGGCCAACACAGAGACAGACAACCATTCTCTCTCACAGTCATACCTAAGGACAATTTAGAATCCTCAGTTGATGCCAATTAACCTAACCTGCATGTCTTTGGCCTGTGGGAGGAAACCACAGTGCCTGAAGAAAACTCACACGGACACAGGGAGAACATGGAAACTTCACACAGAAGGGTCACCGATGGTCACAAGGTGGGCTCGATCCCGTGACCTTCTTGCTATGCGGCCAAAGTGCTAACCACCGGCACCACCGAGCTGCCCCAACTAATATCAGTTTAACATACTATTTGTTTAGCTATTATAGATGTGAATTATGAAATGTTACATTTAATAATTACACAACTATTTGCACTGCTTAAATTTTACAAATAGTTTAAATGGTTCAGTCAAGTTATAGCAAAATCCAAGGACTCCACCTTTTTCTCCTGAGAAAAAAGGGTGAGGACTATATTTAGATTTTACTATCCACCTTATTCCTAGGCCCCATGATGCCTTGCATGAATTATGGTAGCAACTTCCGGTACTAGTTTAGAACGTATGGTTGTCACTGAAACGGGACACTTTTCCTTGTTAAAAAAAAAAACAAAAAACAATGACTTCGGTGTGGGGGACACGATACACAGGTCTGGCGTTCTCTCACACCCAGAAGCAGGAGGAAACACGAGGACAATGGACCGCGTAAGGAAGATCACTGGGAGGCTGAGACTGGGCAGAGTTTAGACATCTCCCGGGGGAGGGGAAAATTAACATGGAGTCAACTAAGCATCCTCGCAGGACTGAGCCGCGAGAGGAGTCAGAGACAATTTTTTTTTTTCTTCTCACAGCCACTGTGGATCGCCACCACGTTTAACGGGAAAGCCCCTCAACATCGCGGATCCACATGCAATTTTTGCGCATCCCAGACAACTTCACCGTCCCGGGCCGGCACTTGCTACACCCCCCCCCCCCTCCACCTTCTCCTGCACAGAGCTTTTCCCGCAGCTCATTTCCAAAGCCGGCCGATTGACACCTCGGCCCCCTGCTGAGCCCTCTGGGGGGAGCAGTGTGGTGACCCACCACAACCTATGGGACAGGCAGAGCGCTCAGCTTGAGCAATTAACAGAACAATGAGATGTATGGACTGATATCAATATGTAGATGTGCCTTGCAGCCTCCTTTGTTCTACAGCTCCGGAGCAGAGAGGAATTCCGGCGCCAGTAATCCTGCTATTGATATGTGTGACTCTCATGCAAATGTCCCATGCATTCATGCTGTACTGTGATGCTGATATGCCATGCATGCATTGTCTGTGGCTGAGTATATAAGCTGACTGTATATGCCTCACTAGAGCTCTCTCACTTGCTTGTTGCTGACTTAGAGATGCAGGGCTCACTCCAGCGCGCTGCCACAGTGCTGAGCGAGCCTCGTGATGGAGGATGAATAAAGCACCCTTTTAACCTTCAGTTTGCCGTGTCCGCCTGCACTTATTTGATCCTTGCCTCCACACTGGTAACCCTTATTCGTATCCTCCACACTGGAGGATATCGTATCCTCCACCAGTGTGGAGGATACGAATAAGGGTTACCAGTGTGGAGGCAAGGCTCAAATAAGTGCAGGCGGACACGGCGAACTGAAGTGTGCTTTATTCATCCTCCATCACGAGGCTCACTCAGCGCTGTGGCAGCGCGCTGGAGTGAGCCCTGCATCTCTAAGTCAGCAACCAGCAATGCGAGTGATCAAAAAGAGAGAGAGCAAGAGCTATGCAGTCATCTTATATACCCAGATACAGACAATGCATGCATGGCATATTAGCATCACAGTATACAGCAGGAAAGCATGGACATTTGCATTAGTCACACATATCAGCCGCAGGATTACTGGCGCCAGAATTCCTCTCTGTTCCGGAGCTGCAGGACAAAAGAGGGTGCGAGGCGCATCTGCATAATGATCAGTCCATACCTCTCACTGTTCTGATAATTGCTCACGCTGAGCGCTCTGCCAGCCCCGTAAGTTGTGGGGGTCACCACATTGCCCCCCCAGAGGGCTCAGCAGGGGGCTGAGGCGTCGATCGGCCGGCTTTGGAAGCGAGCTGCGGGAAAAGCTCTGTGCAGGAGGGGGGGGGGGGTAGCAAGTGCCATAAGAAAGACCTTTGTAGTATGTACGATGCTATAGTTAACTCCCTGTATAAGGACAGTAAGCCTTATTATAGGAAGATACGTAAAACACATAATGTTAGACCTGGCTGGACTGAGGCCGTAGCTGTGCCTTATTCTGAAGCTCGGGAAGCATATAAAGCATGGGTGGTGGCTGGGAGACCCAGACAAGGGCCAGAATTTGAGATGAAGAAATGTACAAATGCAAAGTCTAAGTATGCTATTCGTCATATTTCTAAAAATGAGCAGCTAATGAGAAGTAATTCCTTGGCCAAGAAATTGTTAGATAAGAATGTCACAGATTTTTGGAAGGAGCTTGGACGGATTAGTAACAGTAAAACATCTTTGCCCTGTACCTTGGAAGGCATTTCAAGTACAGAAAATATTGTGGATTTATGGCGGCAGCATTTTTATTCATTATTTAATTCAACAAAGGATGAAACTTATAAGGTAGGGAAAGTAGAAAGGGACGATTTGTTCCTGATTGACACTCATGCAGTGACCAAAGCCATTAGAGAGCTATCAGATAACAAAGCGAGTGGTTTAGACTGTATTTCTGCTGAGCATCTTAAATATGCTAGCTCAAGAATTGCTCCTCTTCTTGCCATCTGTTTCACCAGCTTCATGATTCATGGGATGTTACCAGAATCATTATTGTCTGTTGTGTTGGTACCAGTCATTAAAGATAAAGCTGGCAAGCTGTGTAGCCTGGACAATTACAGGCCCATAGCTGTAGCCAATATAATATCTAAAGTACTGGAAAGAATCCTGTTCGAAAAATTAAATGTATTCATCAAATCTACTGATCATCAATTTGGATTTAAACCCCATCATGGAACAGATCTGTGCATATATGCTTTAAAAGAAATTATAAGTAAGTATAGAAATCAAAATTCATCAGTTTGATCGCATTAATCACAGGATATTGTTTAGGAAAACGATTGATAGGGGGTTCCCAAGTACTTAGTACGTATCCTGATTTACTGGTACGCACATCAGAAGATGCTGGTGAAATGGGGGAAGAGTCATTCATCCCCATTTGGTGTGAGCAGTGGTGTTAGACAGGGCAGTATATTGTCCCCTATTCTATTTAATCTTTATATGGATGAGTTGTCAAAGCAACTGAATGCCTGTAAAACTGGGTGTTTAATAGGGAATAAGTTAGTGAATCATTTTATGTATGCTGATGATCTAGTTATTCTCAGTCCAAGTAGTGCTGGTCTTCAGGAGTTATTAAGAGTGTGTAGTGCTTATGGAGAGGAAAATGACATAAAATATAATACAAATAAGAGTTGTGTGCTGATTTGCCGCACTAGAGAAGATTTGTTAATGAAATTCCCTGTCTTTGATTTGGCAGGCAGGGAATTAATTGTCAGGGATAAAATTAAATATCTGGGACATTTTATTAATGATAGAATGACTGATGATGATATTTTCAGACAACGCTGCAAAATCTACATGCAGGCAAATATTCTTGCATGCAGGTTTGGCTTTTGTTCAGATGAGGTGAAGCTGGTTCTTTGTAAAACCTATTGTACACCTTTATACACTGCTCATTTATGGATAAATTATAGGAAACCAAGCATGCAGAGATTACAGGTTGCTTACAATGATGCTTTAAGAATTTTACTTAAAAAGCCTCGATGGTGCAGTGCTTCCAAGTTATTTGTCTCATCACGTGTAAATACACTGCATGCAGTAATAAGGAATCTTATGTATAAATTCATCTGTCGGCTTGATGTATCTGGAAATGAAATCATTCAAGTCATGTCTAGCATTAAGCTCAGTTCTATTCGCTGTCAGTCACAGTTTAGACGGCACTGGTACAGTTGTCTTTTTAAGTCTTTTTAAAGTCTGTACTGTTTTTGTACTTCTTTTAGTAGTTGTTTCTTATTGTTTTGTAACTTTTGATTGTTTTTCTTATTAACTGTTTCAACTGTCTTGTTTATTTTATTTTATTTTTGATGGACCATGAGTCTGGAATAAAGTTTTTGATTGATTGATTGATAAGCAAAGATGCTCCTTTTGCCACCTGCAGCAACAAGCGGGCGTGTGAATACGCAGGTGGCGAATGTATGGTAAATTAGCTAATAAGTGTTATGATAATTGCATCACACAATTCATTTGTACATACACGATACATAATAAAGCGGCACCTGTTTATGTTATGTTAATGATGTGCATTGTCTGCCAATCGGAATGCTAATGTGCCACACATTCTCTTTGTCCATGCAACAGGTATAAAAGAGCTATGTACAGGGACCTTATCAGCGTAATAGCTCAACTGAGCTATGAAGCGTGTTTGCTGTATGTTGGAGAAAAATAAAGCCTTGTGTCATTCCAACACGTTGCCCTTGCCTATTCGTTTTTCGCCACACTGGCATCAAAAATGTGGGAACACGGTCTTTTGCACCTCAAAAACAGTAATATAATCATACCATTTCCCAAGACTATCGAGGGATGGGAAGATCAGGGTTTCCTCTGGTAACATTTCCCGGTGGCGGCCCGCCACACCTGAAAGATTTCCGCCATTCCAACAGGAAATATAAATTTCAGAAAAATTTATGAAAGAATGACGATCTGCAAGCGTGCCCACGAACAATGTGCATGACCGCAATCTGTGTTCAGAAGTGCCCCGCCCACGTGTTCCAGTCGCCAGGCAGTCTCGCTACTAGCATGACTGTCCGAGAGAAACATGAGCTTATCAAAGTACTTTAAACGCGGAAACAAATCTGAAGAGGTATGCAAGTACTGGAGGCATTTATCATGGTTTTAACCCACTAGTAATGGGAGTAATAATGAAAGAGTCGCTTAGCTAACAGGTGTGGTTAAGAGCTTGAGTTGGCTCATTTTGTCTTCTTTTTAATTATTAGTTTTTTGTTTTTCTTATTTCAGACAGGAATGAAAAGGAGCTGGTTTTAACCTTTACCTTAGTTAATATTAACTAATTTATGTTCACTATTAAGTACCTGGAAAGTTAACATGACTGAAATTCATGAAGTCAATGACTTTAATCTGTCAGCAGCCTTCAGACAGACTAAACGTTCCAACATTTGGATTTCAAAATAAGGGAGGTTTTTCCTGCTGTCTGGGTGGTGAGGAGATTTCTTAAAAAAAAAAAAAAAAAAACTATAAATATATAGAAATATTATAACAGAAATAACTGCATCTTTGGTCATTTAAGTTAATTTATTTCATTAAATACAGTTTTATTAATATTTTTTTCTTTGAAATCAGAGTGAAATTATTGTTCTGTTCTGGTTCTGCAAAATTATGGTCAAAAATGTAAATTGTTATAAGGAAAAAGTAAAAAAAAAAAAAAAAATTACCACAGTCTGTTTAAAAAAAACAGTAATTTTATTTAAAAAAATAGACAAAAATTAGCCATATAGTAATCCACAAATTTATAATAAAGTCTCAAATGTCCAAGAAAAGTCAATTTTACAAGAGGAAATTACAAATTTGAGGAAAATGGTTTCAAATTTAGATAAATTTACAGAGAAAAGTTGAAAACTATCAGAAAATTGTTGCAAATTTTGAAGAAAAATCTCAAACCTTCAAGACTGAAGTCATTACTCAAGTTTTTAAATGGGTGCTCTTTGTACCCTTAACTCAACCAGAAATTTTTGGTTGTCTACTTTTAATTATCAATTTCAAAGCACTGCTTTTACATGAGTAGAATTTCTGGCTACTATACCCACATCTGATCATATAATTTAAGTATGCATGAGTAAATTACTATTATGAATGTTTTTTTTTTCTCTTCCCTTCCCTACTCTCTTAATGGAAAAAGAAACACTAGAATAAAAATACAAAAAAATACACATATTTTTCTCATTTATGTAAACCATGACAAAAAAATCCCGCAGGGCAAAATGTGACACTTGATATTTTCTCATCTGTTTGTATACCACCATAGACGGAAAGAGAACCTGAATTAGGCAGAGCTCAGAGAGGGCAAGATGAGACAGAAGAGAGGAGCCAAGGAGAGGAAAGTGTTCAGTCAGAGGAAGGAGAGAAGGATAACGACACTATAAAGTACAAACACAGGATGTCTGGGAGGGGCCCCAACTGGCCCAATATTCCAACATTCAAGCTTTGGTTGTACAATACTTCAGATGGTTTCATGTGTTTTCTACCCCCCCCCCCCCCCCGGAAAAATATGTTGCCACCGCGCCAAGGTCTTTAAGCCAGAGGAAACACTGGTAAACCGTTCTCAGTTCCCGTTGAACTGAAGACCGTTTACTCCATTCGCTTTGGAATCTCAGTTAATATGGCGGAATACCCTGTGCAGTCCACTTCGGAGTACACTACTGGGTGATCAGAACGCACCCAGTGGCTGTGTTTCAATTCAGGTTCTGCATCCTCCAAGTGCGCATTTCTAGGCCAGACACGTCACTGTGCTGCGTCCAAGGCTGTCCCATTCCGTGGGCTTCTTCACATGTGGCCAACAAATGCAGCCTTCAAAACCCCGAAAACAGAGGATACATGAAGAGTATCCTTGTGGCCCTGACATATCCCAGCATTCAGTGCATGGCTCAGCCTGGCTTCTTTTTTTTTCCTCGGCTCAGGCAGAAGCAGAACGAAGTCAGAAACAGTTCAAAGTTTTTTGCTTGAATTATGCAGCAGTTTGAACGTAAAAACAACAATAATCCAGAAAAGAGCAACATCTCATTATTTAAGCTTATGTTGCATGGAGTTCTTTTTTCTGATGTGCTGTATGCTTCACTTAATGAATTAATTAAACATGTTGAACTGTTATTTTTTCTGGTCAAACCTTTTTTTCCCCATTAATGTCAGTTTATTAACTAATTTCAGTAATATAGAAATATGGTATGACGTGGCTGAAATAACTTGCTTTACGATAACTTTTAAAGTCCCGTAGAGACATCTGGAAGTTGATGTTATTTATTTGCTTAAGTGGTGCTGCAAAAAAACAAAACACCTAAGGTTATTTTTAGAGAAAACGGAGCAGTTAGTGAAGCTGAGGAGGAACAGGACATCTGTAATAATTTTATGCTGATCTTAAAAATGTCCATCACATCTGAAGTAATAATCAGGTTTCTGATTTTTTTCTTTTTTCTGGTTTATTTCTGAGGTCCACGGTGGAGAACCTGCGGGAACCGAGGTTCAGCTGTGGAGAGAACGGGCTGGACTCAAGATTTATAAAACTGATATTTGACTGAAATAACCACAACAAAAGAGATTTGATGAATTGTTTTTATAGGGCTTGTGATTTTTTTTTAGCAGTTTACTCTGCAAACTGAAACAAGCTAAATAAAAAATATTGTATGTTTACTGTTAATAGAAAAACTGCATTTCAATGAAATAGTTTTTTGAAAAAGATGATTTTTTTGCAAGCCAATTCTAAAAGAGACTTTCATACACAGTATTTATTACACAGAGTGAAACATTTTAAACCTGATTTAATATTGACGATAATGATTACAGTTTTAAAAATTAAATGACAAATCATGATTTTCTAATTTACTGAGATGCACGAGTGCAACGGAGATGAAAGCTGAAGATATTGAAATCTGTTCTACTGCTACTGAAAATCATTGAGGATCATCATCTTACAGTCCAGGACTGTGGCCTGCTTTAGAATATTAAAAACTAAATGTCAGAGCTGATACAAGGCAGAACATGTAATTATTTACCTATATAATTGTCATAGATAGATAGACACATACTTTATTTCAAACAAAAAACCAAACAAATGACAACTGCAATAAAAGTGACAGTATACAATGCTCAAAAGGGAGAAGGAAGAAGTTAACACTTATTTACTCCAACTCCTCTTTTCCCTAAACACAACCCATGCGAAATAAATACATATTACCTCAATTAAGACCCCAAGTACACACTTAACTATATTTTATACATATCAGCATTGACACCCCTCCATCCCTACATACGGTCCATACATCTATACCCAGCCCCAAACAACACAGATATACACAGATATGCACAGTACTGTCCCACCTACCCTACCAGAGTGAGCATAGTGAATCCTACATATTAATACTACCCCTCTAACATATATCCTTTAAGAAAACAAAGTTTATACCCATTTTTGAATTGATTTCTGTTTGTACATAGTTTCAGTTCCAGCTCCAGACTGTTCCACAAATCCACCCCCCAGACAGATATGCACATACTTTTCTTAGCTGTTCGTACCTTAAGTTTTGTAAAGTTTTAGTCCCCTCTCAAATTATAATCATTGTCTCTTCTTTTGAATATTTTTGTATATTAGTTGGGAGTTGATTATTAATTGCTCTGTACATTATTTGTGCTGTCTTATATTTAACTAAATCCATGAACTTTATGGCATGTGACTTCAAAAACAACGAGTTGGTATGGTCTCTATATCCTACATTATTTATTATCCTTATAGCTTTTTTGTAATGTGCATATTGGCTGTAGGTTGGTCTTGTCGGTGTTTCCCCAGACCTCTATACAGTAGTTAAGATATGGTAAAAACAGTGAATTGTACAGTAAGAATAATTATAACAGTAAACTGTTATATTTTCTACTGGCCATGGAATTAAGAATATATTTTAGAGTTCAATCTAATTGATATACATATTTAAAATAACTTATTTATTTTGTGGTTTTAACCTCTTGCGCTCCGTTGTACCGTGGACAGGCAAGTCTCTGTGTCCTAGAGCGCATGAGAGCACCGAGGGCGCTCTCGTGCGCTCTAGGACGCATGGTGTAGATGGTGATGTAGGTTGTGATGGTGATGTAGTGGCGTCCAAGCGCGCACTGAAAATAAAAGCTGTAGACACAGCAGCGAACAGATTAGTTCATCTGATTGACCTCTCATTCGACTAATAAGAGCCTTGATTTGGGTTTCTGAAACCTTAAAGAATCAATGACTGAAAACCTAGCCAGAAGGACCCGCCTGCTGTGAATGCAGTGAGCCAATTGAAGCAGAGAAGTTCGCGAGCTGTTTTTTTTAAGGCTGGGTGAAGACTGACTGCTGGAGCGGATCAATAAAGGATTAGACGTTATGAGACGTTATGATTTCTTCCATGGTCATAGACCGACGGAGGCTGACGACGAAGGCTGAGTGACACACGCCTTCACCAGTCTTTTTTTAATTACTACTGTTATTTGTTTTGAAAAATCGTTCGCCAAAAACCGCAATCATGGAAGCACAAAACCGCAATAATGGAATTATGTTTTGACCGGGTCGCGAGACCAGAACCATGAGCGGACCAGCGTTGCGTTCGTCTGACAGTGAGGAAGAGAAGTTCGCCAGGACAATGTGGCTGTGAAGAGGTAAGGTGTTATAAGCCAAATTATTTTTTATCCCTGAAAATTGTAATCAAAAATGACTTTTGACCGATCGGTAAATTACAACTGTGCGGCGCACAATGTCCGAAGTGCGTGCGCCGCGTTACATGGTTCTTCGCCGCCTCCAGACCGTAAACGCCCCCCCCCCCCGCCGCGAGGGGTGGGGAGCCGCGGTGACAGCGTTGCTGTGGAAACATCGCCACATCCGAGTGTAATCCGTCATGTAGCGATGGCCGATCTCCGTCCGCTGTAGCGAGGGAAGGGGAGGGGCACCCACACACACACACAGTAGCAAGGTGGGGGGAAGCCGCGGTGACTGCGCTGCTGTGGAAACATGCCACATCCGAGTGTAATCCGTCATGTAGCGAGGACGGATCTCCGTCCTCTGTAGCGGGGGGGGGGGGGGGACAACCCCTCCCCACACACACACACAGACACAGCCCTGAATGTGACCGTTCATTAGAGCCCAAAATGAAGCTTCTACATTGAATCATTCAAAAGTTACAGATGTTTTTCCAAACTGTGCCATTTGGCACAATTTGGCACAGTTCCAAAACGCCTGGGAACAGCCTGAGAACAAAGCTGTGTAATATATTCATTTTTTGCGGTATTGTTACAAAATTTGGACCTCAGCTGGATAACACTTGGTTCTACATTTCTGTTGCATTTTCCAGCCGGATCTGAAGCTGTGTGTTATTTGCAAGCATTTGTATCCAAAAAAACACCCAGGCCAAATTTATTTTCTTCAAGTTCACTATGTTTAGATGACTGTAACTCAGTGGCCGGAGCACTTAGAGAGATCATGTTTTTTTTTGCCAAAAAATTCAAAGTGTTTTCTTTTAAATGAGACCAACCCCATGAAGATGCTGCAAAGGGATGAGGAACAGCTTTCAATTTACTTTGGGCACATTATTTTTTGGCGTTTTTAGGAAAATTGACCGGAGTGCAAGGGGTTAATTTACCTTGTGGCAACCTGGGGAGTGCATAATGGTTTACCACCTTAGACAGGAACAAAGGACGTGAAGTTAACCTTTTGTGTGTGAGAAGTTTCTAGATGCCCTAGTAAGATAACGGGGAGGTGTCAAGGATGAATGGACTGACTGCAGTCGGGGGAGATTATCTTTTGTGTGTGAAAAGAGTCTAGAAGGATGTCATGTTATTTAAGGGAAGAGTTCCTACTTGTATGCCATTCTGTCTATGCTCCTTGTGTGAGTCGTGTAATAAACCGCCTGAACCAAATCAGCCTCATTATTTACACGCTCCACAACCTTAATTTTTCCTGCTGACTTTAATATGAGTTAAAAGTCTTATTTTATCTGTCATGGCCCTCTTTCTGTCTGGTGAAGATTCTCAAGTAAAAGAAAATTCAATAATTAAAAAAAGATTAAAAAAAAAATAATAAAGTTCTATCCTGTCAAAAGTGTCAGCCAAAAAAAAAAAAAAAAAATCAACTGACGCTGTCATGGTTGCTAGGCAATAGGGTAGTGCATGGTCACGCAAACATACGTCCTCCAAAGACTAGACCGTCTCATTGAACAGTTATAAATCAGCCTTTAGATGCAGTCTACTGACCTTTGAGTGCTCTGACTTCCAGGGCCGTGGTCTATGAGGCTGTGTTCGAAATGGGTGCGGAAGTGAACATAACTCCATTGAAACGTCTTAAAGGGAAAGCCAATAAGTCCTGCGTTTCCTGAGTTTCGCCGTCATGGCTCTGCAGGAGACCAGCGAGACCCACCTGGTGGTCTCTTCTTCGCTAAGGGGGTCACCATCATGCCCAAAGACTTCCAGCTGGCCCGCTGCATCCGCGGAGAGAGAGCTTAGACTTTCTTCTGCACATCCACCAGCCATAATGCTCTGCACTGTGTGTCTATATATATACATTTATAGTAATATGGACATATGTTTGCTAGATGTTGTTTTTTCTTGCCTTCTGAGTGTTGCTGTCCCTGTGCTGTTGCAATCCTGGAATTTCCCCATTGTGGGACTAATAAAGGCTTATCTTATCTTAATATTGTGGAGAGTGCAAATAAAGGAACCAGACTTGCACGACAGACCCCCCCCACGCTCTGCCGGCAGAGGGAATATTCCCCTCCCCTCTGCTTCCAGTCTGAGATGAATATCACAGCGTGGGCTCCCTACACCGCACCCCCAGAGTCTCAGACTGAGTTTCAACCCTCACGTCCTTTTGGCTTCAGTCTCCTCCCATATCTGCTGTAACGAGGGTCCTTCGACTCCGCGGCGCTGCTGTGCCAGTGGGGGGCTCCAGGGGGTGTGTCTGTCTGCGGGTGGGCAATGGCGAGGGGGGGGGACATTCTACTTGCCCGTGTGGCTGCTCTGATGAATCTTCTACCTGGGGAGTTCTCAGTGGGGGTCTTCCACGCCAAGGGGCCCGAGCCAACATCACTTGCTCGTCCGCCACCAGAAAGGTGGGCTTAAATCTGTCTATACATATTTTCTCCCGACGACCTCCCAAGTCTAACAAAAAATGTTTGTCCCCTAGTTCCAGCACTCTGAACGGGCCATCGTAGGGTGGGCGCAATGGGGGGCGATGGGCATCGTGCCTGACAAACACGAACACTGCGTTCTTCAAAGTTTTTGGCACAAAAGCGCATGGAAAACAGTGGTGGGCCGGGCACGGTAGCGTGTCTCTATCTGCGCTATGCTGCGAACCCTGAGACAGACAATTGTCCGGCGCAGGATTATCTGGTAAAAATTCCCCGGGGAGCCGCAGTGGCTGAGAAAAAACAAGCTCCGCCGGGGAAGCCTCCAAATCCTCTTTTGGTGCGGAACGCAACCCTAACAGAACCCACGGCAACCAGTCTACCCAATTTGCATCAGTAAGCGAAGCCTTGAGCGCTGCTTTCAGCAACCTATGGAAACGCTCGCATAACCCATTGGCCTGTGGGTTGTACGCGGTTGTGCGATGAATTGCGACACCCAGGCTCTGGGCCATCGCGGACCAGAGGTCGGAAACAAACTGAGGGCCCCTATCGGACGTGATGTCTGACGGGATGCCAAACTGCACCACCCATGTTGTCAAAAAGGTGTGCGCCACATCTGCGGACGTGGTTGCTGCTAGCGGGACTACTGGCCAGCGTGTGGTGCGGTCCACCACTGTCAGAAGGTGCGTGAACACCTGTGATGGCAGGAGGGGGCCCACGTGAACATGGTCGAACCTCTTAGCCGGTATACTAAACGGCTCCAAAGGAGCCTTCGTGTGTCTGTGTACTTTGGCTCGTTGGCACGCTACACAGGCTGCAGCCCACTCTTTCACTTGTTTGCGCAGGCCTGGCCATACGAACTTCGCTCCCACCATTTTGACTGACGCGCGCACTCCTGGGTGTGCCAGAGCGTGAATTGACTCAAACACTCAGCGGTGCCAAGCAACTGGAACCACTGGGCGCGGGTGTCCCGTGGAGACGTCACAGATTGGGGGGGGCTGCCGTCTTGCAGTACCCTGCTCTCCAGCCTTAACCCTGTTGGTCCAGACTAGAGTGCGCACACGTCCGCATCGCCAATCTGCTCTGCGACCATGGCTGTATAATCTATCCCTACGCAGACTGGGGCCACTACTGCGCGCGAGAGGCAGTCCGCCACCACATTCAGTTTACTGGCCACATGCTGAATATCGGTCATAAACTCCGAGATCGCGGCCAGCTGTCTCTGCTGCCAGCCCGACCATGGTTCCGAAACCTTGGCCATCGCGTACGTTAGCAGCTTGTGGTCCACGAATGCAGTGAAGCTGCGCCCTTCCAGCCAGAACTGGAAGTGACGTATGGTCAGGTGGAGAGCCAGTAACTCTCTGTCGAACGCGCTGTATTTACGCTCACTGTCGCGCAAAGCTCTGCTGAAAAAAGTGAGCGGCTGGCAAGAATCGGCGACACATTGCTCCACGACGGCCCCTATGGCCACATCCGAGGCATCGGTAGTGAGCGCTATCCGGGCCACCGGGTCCGGGTGCGCCAACAGTGCGGCGTTTGCCAGGGCTGTTTTAACCTCAGAGAACGTCTGCTCCCGCTACGGAGTCCATTTGACTCTGTCCGCCGGTTTCCGTTTCTTGAGCGCGGCGTACAATGACTGCATGAGCTGAGCTGTGCGGGGGAGGAACCAGTTATAAAAGTTAACCATCCCCCAAAACTCTTGCAGCGCACTGACCGTCTGAGGCCGGGGAAAATTTGCCACGGCGCGCACCTTGTCGGGCAAGGGTATCGCTCCCTCCGGTGAGATGCAGTGCCCCAAAAAGTCAATCCCCATCACGCCGAACTGGCATTTTGCCAGGTTGATCATTAACCCGTGCTCTTCCAACCTCCGGAAAACCGTCCTGAGGCGGGTTACGTGTTCGTCCTCGGACGTGCTGGCCACCAGGGTATCATCCAGGTAGATGAACACAAACGGCAGATCGCCCAACACCGCATCCATCATGCGTTGGAATGTCTGTGCCGCGCCTTTTAATCCGAAGGGCATGCGTAAAAACTCAAACAAGCCAAACAGAGTTATTACCGCCGTTTTGGGTATGTCCTCCATGCGCACCGGGACCTGGTGGTAACCGCAGACCAGGTCTATTTTAGAAAAAATGCGTGCCTCGGTGAGGTGAACGGAAAAATCCTGAATATGGGGAATCGGGTAGCGGTCATGCGCTGTGGCGTTACTCAATCCGCGGAAATCTTCGCACGGTCGCCACGATCCCTCGGCCTTAGGGACCATGTGTAGTGGGTATGCCCATGGGCTGTTTGAGCACCTGATGATGCCCAACCTTTCCAAGTTGGCAAACTCCTCGCGCGCTATGGCCAGTTTAGCTGCGTCCAGGCGCCGATGTCGTGCGAAAATGGGCGGCCCAGTGGTGGTGATAAAGTGTTCCACCCCGTGTTTAGTGATGGCTGCCGAAAACGTCGGGACCGTGAGTGCTAGGAACTGAGTGAGCAGTATGTGGAGCTTACCGCCTGGAGTTGTGACGTTGGCTAGTGTTGTTGGCCCGGCCCCTCGAGCTGTACAGGGGAGAGAATCAAAAGACATTGCATTAACCAGGTGTCTGTTAGCAACATCGACTAGCAACCCATGTGCACACAGAAAATCAGCTCCCAAGTTTGGGAAACTGCATGCCGCTATGACGAAAGTCCACTCGTACATATGGCCGTGTAGGGATACAGTCAGTGTCCTCTCACCAAAAGTCCTAATGTCCGAGCCATTTGTGGCTATCAGCTCGGGGCCGCTAGCTTCTGTTAGCCGGTCAGCGTAGGACGGCAGGATGAGGCTGTTTTGAGAGCCAGTGTCTATGAGGAACCGTCTCCCTGAGCGCGAGTCCGTCACGTAGAGCAGCTTGTTTTCTTCACCGGCAGTTGCAGCTGCTACTGACTGCCGGCCTTGGCGTTTCCCGAACGCTTGAATTGACATGGTGGCACACATCTGCGTGTGTTCTCTCCAAAACGGCGGTGGTAGGAGCAGAGCGTGTCTCTCTGGCGCCTTCTGGCCCCCGCTTCCGCTACCATCGCCAGCTCCTCACTTCGTCTCGCTGGGTTCCGATGCCGCCGCATTCACTGTGAGGGCTCTGGTGGTGAGGATGATCCGATCTGCCTCCTGGGCTAGCGCACGGTAGTCGCATGCGGCCAGCAATGGTGAGATGGCCAGGACCGCTCTTGCCTCTGTTGGGAGGTTCTGGAGGAAAAGGTGGGCAAACAGAAAATGCCCGTCGTCCGTGCCCATCAACGCCAACATCTTCTCCATCAGTTCGACTGCCAACCCATCTCCTAACTCGGAGCGCCTCAGGAGCCTCTCCGCTCTCTCACAGTCCGAGAGTGTGTAGTGCCGGGTCAGCGCAGCCTTGAGAGTCCCGTATATATCGTGGGCTGGAGGCTGTTAGAGCAGGCTCGCTACTTGCTGAGTCGTGCGAGCGTCCAGCGCCGTGACCACATAGTAATATCTGGTGTCATCTGCCGTTATTCCCCAGAGGGCAAACTGAGCCTCGGTGTGGAGGAACCAAGACCATGGGTCGTGCAGCCAAAAGTCCGGTAGTTTGACTGAAACAGCGCATGCGTTGCTGGGGCTTTCTGTCCGGGCCGTCTCTGGGATGCTTGCCACGTTGCTGGGGCTTCCCGTCCGGGCCGACTCCCGGGTTCTTGTCTCGTGTTCCATAATTCGTCAAGGGTCACCAGTGTGGAGAGTGTGGAAATGATGAGGAACCAGACTTGCATGACAGACAAACTTTATTTCTCACTCTCACTTCATTCATACACAGAAAGACTTTTCTTTCAATACACCAGGGTCTCTCCTTTTATACCACTCCATTCCTTCCCCCACTGCCTGAAATCTTGCATTACAATACGTTCACACATCCACCCCTTACTGTCCCCGCAGCTACTCCTTCCTGCTGCATTACCATAATTTCTCCCATTACAATACGTACTGTCCTTCTCCGTTAAATCCCCCACGCTCTGCTGGCAGAGGGAATATTCCCCTCCCCACTGCTTCCAGTTTGAGATGAATATCCCAGCGTGGGTTCCCTACAATATCATTATTACAACCCCCCCCCGCCAAAAAAAAAAAAAAAAATTCCTAAATGCACATCCTGATCTGCATCACCACGAGAATCGAATCATCTGTCCCCCGTGCCATTACACACCTTCCCTGAAAATTTCATCAAAATCCGTTCAGAACTTTTTCAGTAATGTTGCTAACAGGCAGGCAGACCGACCAACCAACGCTTCCAAAAACATCGCCTCCTCCCCTTGGCGGAGGTAAGCAGAACACCGGTGATCACTTAAGCCACATTTCCACTATATAGTTCTGCGCTACTCTTTTCTTTTCTTTTTTACTTGTTTCTCCCGCGGCTGCGCCTCCATCACAACCGCGGAAAGCCGAGAATTGCTGGGGTGGGCGGGATCGAGGTGGCGCTACACTGCTGACGTATAAAGGACGAGACTGACTCCTCAACAACACAGAAAAAAATAGCGGATTACGAGCGGAGGATTTCCACGGTTTTTAACACAATGAATGTCTTTAACGAGACAAGAGAATTTTACAGGAGAAGACGACGTGGATTGGGACAACACACGTTGGAGCAGGAGAGGAGAATAGCGGTTGCCCAGGAGGAATCTGAAGCAGCTGCATATGAAGCAGAGATCATTCAGAGATCATTTCATTTGTTCAGTGTTCATGTGCATACATATGTCAAACGTCTTTTTTTAAATAAAATGTTGTGCACTTTTAAACTACGTCGCCTCTGTTGTTCAAAACGGTTAAATGTTAACAGACGGTTAATTAAATGCTGAAACACCGGGGTAATTTAAAATTATGCAGAAGCTTAATCCTAAACCCCTTTAACTTACCAAATAATTTATAATATTATAAAAAAAGCCAATCCAAATCTAGACCCATTTTGTATATTGTGTAATAATGATACACTGATGATAAACTGACTTCCCAAAAAAAGCGGCAGCTATACAACGCACTTTTGGTTTGATGGAATTGCCAATTGACCTTGGAATTATATGTGGAAACTTGTTATACTTCCAGTTAACTTTAACTTACAAAATAATTAAAAATATTATAAAAAAGCCAATCCAAATCTAGGCCCATTTTTTGTATTGTGTATCATTTGAGTATCATTGTACAATCTATTGTTATTTATAAGGGTTATCTGTTCAGTGGTGGCTAATTACACACTAAAACAACGTAGAAAATGCTGCAGCTAGACAAGTCACTTTTGATTTGATGGAATTGCCAATTGACCTTGGAATTATATGTGGAAACTTGTTATACTTCCAGTTAACTTTAACTTACCAAATAATTGATATTATAAAAAAAGCCAATCCAAATCTAGGCCCATTGTGTATCATTTTTCCCATCTATTGTTATTTATAAGGGTTATCTGTTCAGTGGTGGCTAATTACACACTAAAACAACGTAGAAATGACTCAAAAAAAAAAAATATGCTGCAGCTAGACAACTCACTTTTGGTTTGATGGAATTGCCAATGAACCTAGAAATTTTATGATGAAACTTTTTTTAATCCTACTAAATACACTGACATTGTCACACTGCCAACACCAAATTATAATTTTCTTTTTCAAACCAAAGATCACTATGGATCTATTGAATCATAATTGCATAGGTTTATCATATACATGTCAACGTTTACAACATCGAAAATGTTATATTTGGGTTTACATGTATGGGTATTTTTGCTTTATATTATACTAGACTGCTTATAATTTATTGGAATTCTCAGAATTTGGAATGCCGATATAACATTCAATTCACATGTACTTACCTTTTACCCAATTCGACTTTCACCTTTATCAGTGTCTACTGCTGAATGTAAATTACACCTGTGCAACTGCTTACAATTTTACTTAAAAACTGTACCCAATGTAGAGCAATGGATACAGTAGTGGTAATATTTATTAAATTTAACAATAACAATTACATTACCATTAAAAATCTTGACACCTTTATGGCTGAACAGCAGGATTAGGGTCATATGAGGCAATGGAATGTGTATGTAATTATTCGCCTTTATCATCCAGTGTTATAATATACAAACCACACTTTTATCCAAAAGACTAACATTTTATTACATTACAAATATTCCCAAAACATGTTAACAAATGGGGAGCTTTCAGTACTTCGACCAGACTGCCAAAATGGTTTCGGAAGGCTCCGTGGAAGGAAGCCGTCTCTGTCAGCTCATCCCTTCTTAATGCGGCTAACTGCAGGTGTCTTTCGCGCTGTTCGAGCATCCTTTCATGGATCCGCATCTCCTCAGCATGACTCTGGGCCATCAGTGATGCAAGGTCTGCAATGTTGATGGACCTCTTCAGCTTGCCTATACGAAAGACAGAAGTCATTGTATTTAGATAACACCGGATCAAAACATGTCAGAAAAAATATTATGGAATTAAACTGTTGAAAGCCTGTGGTGGGATGCTTCGTTGCTGTATTTAAGCTCAACTGTCATGTCGTTGCCCCTCAGTAGAGTGGACTATAAGAAACTTCTGTGGTGATGTGGTTAGGCCCCCCTTCATTTCAAAAAGGATTAATTGTAAAAAGTATTTTGATTTAATGGGTTATTTTTAAAAGAATTTCTTTGTACTGTGGCCTCATAAATCAGAATGGGTTAATAGTGTTAGCTGACTTGAAGAATTTCAGTCAAGCATTTTGATTTGAAGTCTGTACATGTGCTCCTTTTTTTTTTGTGAAAATACAACAGTATTTCCACCACCAACACACCTATAACACTGGGCCACTGTGGCTATGAACACCCCTGAATCTAGTATTTTTATAAACGTAGAAAGACATTTTAAATTCCTTGTTATGCGTCTATAGAAAACAATCACATATAAAAACAACCGGGTGGTAATTTTCAGTTTGTTGTGCCTTACCAGCACTTGACTGGGAGATGCCGGGGCAGTCCAGTGAGGCGGACCCAAGGGATTTGAAAACTGTGTATAGAAGGAAAAAAACACACAATAACGCTCACAAACAAAGTGCAACATGTACCGCAAACACAAAACTTTTTAACCAGAATACAATAAGCTTACATCAGCATTTTGTTCACGTGAATACTGAAATAAAAGCGCGATTCTGCAGCTTGATGCCAGGTAGCAGCAAGGTACAGAGGTAGCTAGCTATTAGCGGGCTAGCCATCACCACAATTGCCCACAATCAAACAACTTTCTTTATTGCTAAAATAAAGTGCGCTTTTGACCGAAAGGCAAGAAGACGGACAATAACAAAACAACACTCACCGTCACCGTTTTCCAATTCTGTCGCCGTGTCGAGTCCAAAATTCTCTGCCAATAATAGCAGGCCGGACACTTCCTGGTATATTTTTTCATTGCAAGTTGCCCCACCAACTCGCTCTGGATGTAGTCATCGGCTACGAGGGACAGAAAAGTCCGCACCTCCTCGTTTGTTCATGGAATAAACTTGCGCGTGAACATCGTTATATGAGAACACAATTTTGAATCCAGTCACCGCGGTTACTCGCTGAAATTACAAATGGCGGACGTGTAGCTTCAACAGAAAACAAACGGACGCGTTTGGTGACGTTACGCCCTGACCAATCAGCGTTTAGCAGTCGATTGACGTCACTTCACACCTCGCTTTTCGCTCGCCTGTACCCTGCCTCTGAACAGGCACGAAAATCGTAACGGTTAAACCGTGAGGACTTGGGTGGAAATGGCGAAAAACCGAAACAAGTAAAAAAAAGTAAAGCCCAGGCGATACTGGTGGAAATGGGGCTTTATTAGCATGACACCGGCTGTCTTCCTATTGTTCCACGTATTACGTAACACGTGTCACTAAAACCAAAGGAAGCAATAAAAAGAAAAGCCCATTTTGTTATAAACAACAATGTAAACAATTTAAAGCTGATTTTCTTCGCCCCTGGAGCCATGTCACAAAGATCGTAAACAAATCCTGATTAAAGTCTCAAAGGTCATAAAAAAAAGACAAACTGAGAAGTCACCACACGTCTCATCGCTGCAATAACTCAAATCAGTTTTAATATTTTCATTATTAAAAAATCGGTCCTTCTGAAGGACCGACTAGTCAATAAGGAACAAGTTGGGTTTTTTTGTTTTTTTCCAGCTAAAGAGCCGCCGATAACAGGATCTGAACTCTGGGCTGTTTTTAATCATCCGACTCACGTGTAGAAGCTCTTTCTGTCCTTCCCGCTGCCGGAGTCGTTCTTACAGTTCGGGACGGAACAATATTTCGGCATCTCGGCCCGGTTCTGCTGCTGCTGTCCAGTCTCCGGGACCACGTAGGTTCACAACAAGGTGAAAGTGGCGTGGCGGCTGGTGCGAGCTCGTGTTGTTGTGAAGTCGTGGCGCGCGTGGCTGACGACCGAGGATCAGCTGTTCGGACCAGTGACGTTGTAGGCATGCGACCATAGTGACGTTGTAGGCATGCGACCTTGCTCGAAACGAGATAAGTGTTGCCGAGTCTGTGTTCGGAATGTTCACTCCCTCCCTCCCTACTCTCTATACAGTGAATTTAGATATAGTGGACTATATAGTAAACTCAATATAGCAATAAAATTAACAGCTTTCGGACACTACTGGCTTGTTTTCGCGGCACCGTTAATGACGTCATCACGTGAGAGTAAAACCTAAACGGTGGTAAAAAAAAAAAATGAATATCTGCATGTAATTTGTAGTAAATATGAATTAAATCAAATCGTTTTTGCTGAACTAATAAATATAAATACCTTAAGGTTGTTTATGTTGTGATGTGAAGCTCTCCTCTCACTGCACTGTACTGTACTATATAGTGAATGAAATTTTCCAACAGTACTACAAGATGGCTGATTCAAGATCCACCTTATTCCTGAGGGTGCTGCTGAAGAAACGATTATGGGCGCAACTTCCGGTTTCGGCCAAAGTAGTCTTAAATCAGTAAGCTGTAGAAGATGTGCTCGAATGATGAGGCTGAGTTTAGTTCTCAGGTTCAGCTTTATTGACAGAACACATCGTCTAGCATTCTCAAAGCAGGAAGAAGAGAAAGAATCATCTCACATCACCCTTTTATATGTTTCCAGCATCAGAACTCAAGTCACATGGTGTTTTCAGTAAACATACAGTCACAAAGCATCCCTTTGAACCTTCACCATTGTCTCTCATTCATTGATGAACCGGAAATCCCTCCGGGGCATCTTCTGTGGGACAAAAAGGCAAATCTCACACCTCCTCGTTATCTTCTGCAGATTCGAGTCCTTTGTCCTTCCAGAAGTGAAACCCCCAATACGCATGCAGTCATATCTCTGTGGAAATGTGAGCCCAACATGTGTGTCACCCACAAAGCAAGAGTGGAGTAGTGCTGCATTTAAAATAGCGTTTTTAAAAGTGTTTGAAGAACGCGGAGTTTGTGTTCGTCAGACACGACGCCCACCGCCCTCCATTGCGCCCACCCTATGATGGACCGTTCAGAGTGTTGGAAACAGGGGATAAGCATTTTTTGCTAGACTTGGGGAGTAGGCGGGAAAAAATTGGCATAGACAGACTCAAACCCGCTTTCGTTGTGGCGGACGAGCAAGTGCTGTTGGCTAGGGCCCCTCGGCGTGGAAGACCCCCACAGAGAGCTCCCCAGGGAAACGATTCACCAGAGCAGCCACACGGACAGACCGAAGTGCCCCCCCCCCCCCTCGTCACAGCTCACCCGCAGTCAGACACACTCCCAGCAGCCCCCCACCGGCGCAGTAGCGCCACGGAGGCAGTAAACTCCAGTTTTTACAGCAAATATGGGAGGAGACGGAAGCCCAAACGGCATGTGGACTGATGTTCTATTGTTCTATCTAAGATACTGGGGGAGGGAAGTGTAGCACCTTGGGGGAGTCAGATTATTTAGCATCTCAGACAAGAGACAGTGGATAAGCATGGGAGAACAATGCTCAGGAGTTTCCTGGCGAGATAGCAGGAAGGAGTCAAGGACTTAGGGGGTTGAATGCAGTGTAATGCAAATGTCGTGTGTGTGGGAAAATACCATGAAACTTGTGAGGAGAGTTTTGGGTAAAAAGCGAGTGCCTGCTGAAATGAGTCAGTCTGTTGTGTGCTTGAAAGATGTGAAGTGTGTAATAAACCGTCTGCCATGAGTCAGCCTCTTATTTCACACACTCCACACTGGAGTGCATGTGGACTGATGTTCTATTGTTCTATCTAAGATGCTGGGGGGGGGGGGGAAAGTGTAGCACCTTGGGGGAGTCAGATTATTTAGCATCTCAGACAAGAGACAGTGGATAAACATGGGAGAACAATG
Source organism: Pholidichthys leucotaenia (assembly GCA_020510985.1). Classification (NCBI taxonomy): domain Eukaryota; kingdom Metazoa; phylum Chordata; class Actinopteri; order Cichliformes; family Pholidichthyidae; genus Pholidichthys; species Pholidichthys leucotaenia. Next base: position 282,443,850 of record CM035847.1, on the reverse strand, counting down.
CTCATTAGGTTCCTGGCGAGATAGCAAGAAGGAGTCAAGGACTTAGGGGGTTGAATGCAGTGTAATGCAAATGTCATGTGTGTGGGAAAATGCCATGAAACTTGTGAGGAGAGTTTTCATGTCTAATCAACATACCTGTTTTGCAGTTAAGTGGTAGATAATTTCAACACTTGTAGTTTTTGTATTTTTGAATGTTTTTGCATAACTCGTGCACTGAAAACTAAAAAGGACTGTTGGTGTGATCGGTGACACAGACACAGGACAGACACAACAGCACCAGGTATGTTTTCAATTGTATGAATGTCACAGATCTGATGTTTATATATGTCACTAGATGCAAGGCTGCATGAAGTAAAATAACACATTTAAAAATAGTAACTGTTTGCTTTCTAAGGCTTAGTGGTTTAAGAAAGATATCAAATAGATGGGGTTGTTTTTTTGTTGTTTTTTTTGCATTTGTTGCACTGCATTGGAATGATATGGACTTAATATTAGCAACTTCAGCATGCACTAATTTTTAAATTATCACAAAATACATTTCAATAAAATTTTGAACAATTGTCAGAAAAGATCTGTTGTGGCCACACGTGTATTACTTTATGCCTCACATCTTAGAATAGAACAAAGAACTGAGTCTCCTTGGAGATAACAGGAGGGTGTGAAAGTGTAGTCCTTGTTATGCAAGAGACAGCCTTGGGAGGATCCTTTGTGTGTCTAGAGACTGTGTAGGGGACCCTTTGTTGGCCAAGGACGGAGAGGGGGAGGCTGAAGGATTAAAGAGGAAATGCACTGTGATTTGTGATGTTAATGCATGTGAACTGTGAGCTGTGAAAGCCTGGGTTTATAAGGAACGAATTTGTCTGAGAGTTCCTCTTTTTTTCAACTTGATCGATGATGGCGAATGTGTAATAAAACATGCCTTGAGACAAAACCTTGCCTCATCATTTCCACATTTCCACACTGTATGTGTTAAGTTAAATAACAAGCATTCATGGCATGACAGCAGCATGAGCATTTTAATTTCGGGGTAAAACAAACAGCTGCATCTGTCTGTTTTACTAACTAACCTGCACTTATATAGCGCTTTTCTAGTCACAAAGACCACTCAAAGCGCTTTCACTAATACTCTTTTCTAAGGGCCTATAGGAAACAGATATCTAGGGACAATTTAGAACAGCCAATTAACCTAACATGTATGTCTTTGGATTGTGGGAGGAAACCGGAGCCCCCGGAGTAAACCCACGCAGCACAGGGAGAACATGCAAACTCCACACAGAAAGGTTCCAACCCCTGCCAACCTGGCGATTTGAACCAGGAACCTTCTAGCTGTAAGGCAACAGTGCTAACCACTGCACCACCATGCTGCCTTTACCCCTGTAGGAGTCAAGAATTGACGAGACTGGGTGTCTTTCCAGTATCTGCTTTAATTCTCTCACATCCTACGTTCTCTCTCTCGATCGGAGTAATAAGAGAGAGAACGAAGTCACTCTCATACATTTATACTCACACCCCCAATAATACATCACATATCAAGTCACACAATCAAGTCACACAATTCAGTTACATCCTTCCATTTGCATCATAAAACTCCAGAGTCCTTCTGTTCTCCTGTCTGACCCCAGATGGTCAGACGCGGGCCATCCTCTCCTTTCTTCCGAGCCATAGGTGGTCCAGACGTATTGTCCTCTTGAGGTGTGATGTCAATCCACATTGCCAGCTTAAAGTCTCCCTAGGCTGAATTCAAGCATGCATCTATGTGAGTCACATAAAGTTACAATTATGGACGCCACATCACTCCCCCTCCCACGCGAAAGACTGGACATACACCTACAGTATCGTAATGGTCATACAGCATACGTTCCCCCCCCCCCCAGCAGAATCTTACAGCACAATCTAACAGTCTGATCAAAAACCACATCACTCTGCCTGTAGTCTAGGCTTCAATCTTCTCCCGAATCTGCTGTACACAGGTCTCACAGCCTGTGCCGGGCCGTCCTGCTGTGAATCTGTGGAATGAGGGGGAGAAGGGTTATTTGCCCCCTGTGGGGGGGTCCGGGGACCGTCCCCTGGGAGGTCTGCCACGTCGAGATGTGCCCGCTGGCCGTACAGACTCGTTATGCAACACAAAAGCAGGTTTTAATCTATCGATACTGATCGTCTCCCTCCTGCCCCCCAAATCTAGCACAAAATATTTCTCCCCGGTCTCCAGCACTCGAAATGGACCGTTGTAAGGTGGGCGGAGGCTGTGACGCTGAGCGTCGTGCCTGACAAAAACGAACTCTGCGTTTTGTAAAGCTTTGGCCACGAACACACGCGGAAAAGTGTGATGAGCGGGGCCCGGGAGCATTTCTGCTCCCGTGTTACTCAGAGGTCCCCAGACCGGGGGGGGGGGGGGCCTGGTGCCGTATGGTCTGGCAAGAACTCGCCGGGCAGCCTGAGAGGTTGTGCCAAAACCAATTCTGCTGGTGAGGCATCTAGGTCCTCTTTGGGTGCCGAACGCAACCCCAATAAAACCCATGGTAGTTTGTTTACCCAATCTGTGTCCGTTAGCGACGCTCTGAGGGCTGCCTTCAAAGACCTGTGAAAACGCTCGCATAAACCGTTGGCCTGGGGATGATAAGCGGTAGTGCGGTGTACTGCCGCTCCTAAGCCGCTGGCCACTGCTGACCACAGTTCCGACGGAGCCGCGTGCGCGTCCGCACTGTTACCGCGCTCTGGGTATGCGGCCGCGCACTCCTGCTGCGCGCAGACGGGTGCTGTTACCGCGCGTGACAGACAGTCTGCCACCACATTGAGTTTACCAGTCACGTGCTGAATATCGGTGGTAAATTCCGAAATTGCAGCCAGCTGTCTCTGCTGCCGCCCTGACCACAGTTCTGAAGTTTTGAACATTGCAAAAGTGAGCGGTTTGTGGTCGACAAACGCGGTGAAACGCCACCCTTCCAGCCAGAACTGGAAATGGCGAATGGCCAAGTGGAGCGCCAGGAGTTCCCTGTCAAATGCGTTGTATTTCCGCTCGGCCTCGTGCAAGGACCTGCTGAAAAAGGCGAGAGGTTGCCAAACTCCGGCGACCTGCTGCTCTACCACGGCCCCTATTGCTACCTCTGACGCATCTGTGGTTAGCGCTATGCGAGCTGCCGGGTCTGGGTGCGCCAGCAGTGCTGCGTCAGCGAGTGCTTTTTTTACCTCTGTGAACGCGCGCTCCCGCTCCGGGGACCATTCGATCACATTGGCGGGCTTCTGTTTTTTAAGCGCGATGTATAACGGCTGCATGAGTTGCGCTGCGCGGGGTATGAAATGGTTATAAAAATTCACCATCCCCCAAAATTCCTGCAATGCTTTCACCGTCCGTGGCTGGGAAAACTCAGCCACTGCGCGCACTTTAGCTGGCAGAGGGACTGCTCCCTCTGGTGAGACACGGTGCCCCAGAAAATCAATTTGTGCTGCGCCAAACTGGCACTTGGCCGGGTTGATTATCAACCCGTGTGCTTCCAACTTTTGAAAAACTGTAGTGAGGTGTTTTTCGTGTTCCTCCTCGGAGGCGCTGGCTACTAAAATATCGTCCAAGTAGACAAACACAAACGGAAGGTCGCGCAGCACTGCGTCCATCATCCGTTGAAAGGTTTGCGCGGCGCCTTTAAGGCCAAAAGGCATGCGTAAAAACTCAAAAAGTCCAAACGGGGTTATTACCGCTGTTTTGGGAATGTCCTCTGGTCGGACCGGTACCTGATGATAACCGCGGACTAGGTCTATTTTAGAAAAAATGCGCACTTTTGACAGGTGCACTGAAAAATCCTGGATATGCGGAATTGGGTAGCGGTCCTGTGCTGTGGCATTGTTCAACCTGCGGTAATCACCACAAGGTCTCCACGAGCCGTCAGCTTTAGGTACCATGTGCAGGGGGGAAGCCCAGGCGCTCTTCGAGCGGCGGACTATGCCCAACCTTTCCAGGTTGGCGAACTCCTCCTGAGCTTAGCTGCATCCAGCCACCGAGCTTTAGCAAAAACTGGTGGGCTACTCGTGGTTATGAAGTGCTCCACCCCGTGTTTCGCCACCTTAGCTGAAAAAGTGAGAACTGTGAGTGCTGGAAACTGGTGTAGGAGAGTGTGGAGCTTACCACCTGCTGCGGCGACGTTGGTCTGTACTGGCGGCGGGCACACCCGAGCTGCACAAGGGATAGAACAGAAAGAGAGTGCATTTACTAGGCGTCTGTTGGCCAGATCAACTAACAAACCATGTGAACACAGAAAATCAGCACCTAACATATTGAAGCTCACTGCCGCTACGATGAAGTTCCACTCATAAGCGCGGCCGTGGAAGGACAGAGACAAGGTTCTCTCTCCGTATGTCTTGATGCTGGAGCCGTTGGCCGCTGTTGCTCCGTCTCCGCGGGGTCCAGCCACACGATCTGCATAAGTCGCAGTGATGAAGCTCTTCTGGGCTCCGGTGTCCACGAGGAAATGCCGCCCGGAGCTCTCGTCAGTGATGTAGAGCAGCTTATTGGTCTCGCCGAGAGCCGAAGCTGCTAACGGATCCCGGCTTTGGAGTTTCCCGAGCTCTTGTAACTGCACGGTGGCACACACCTGCGTGCCTTCTCTGCGAAACGCTGGTGATAATAACAGAGGCCATCTCCTCCGCTGCGTCGTGGCCGCGCCGCTGCCATGGTGGGTGGGTTCGGCTCCGCTGCCTCCGGCTCTTCGTTGCCCTGGGCCGCCGCACCGAGGTCTGCCACTGCTGCTGTGGCCGTCTGCTCGCCGCAGGAGTTGAGGAGCTGCTGCGCTTCCCGGGCCAGCGCACGGAAATCCCGCTGGGTCTCACAACGCATGCTGGATAGGGTGCCTCTCGTGTGCGTCGGGAGGTTGCTGAGGAAGATGTGCTTGAAGAGGAAGCTGTCGTTGTCTGATTCCCTCAACTGAAGCATGTCTTCCATCAGGGTGATCGGTCTGCGCCCTCCTTGGCCGTACATAGCCAGTAGCCTCTTAGCTCTCTCTTTGGCTGAGGGCGCGAAACACTCGATGAGGGTAGCCTTTAACTCACCGTATTTGTCGTCGGCGGGTGGCTGCTGTACCACGCTCCGCACGCATCGCGCTGTGCGGGCGTCGAGCTTGGCGATGACGTGGTAGAACTTAGTGTCATCTGCCGTTATTCCTGCGAGCGCGAACTGCGCCTCGGCCTGGAGGAACCACGAGTCCGGGTCGTTCTGCCAGAATTCTGGTAGTTTGAGGGCGACGGCGCTCGCTTGGGCTGCCTCCGACGAGTTTGCATCGGGGGACCTCCTTTCATCCATTTTCACATAACTGGTCACCAATGTGGGGAGCGCAAAATGAAGAAGCTGAATTGTTTCATAATTCAGATTTTAAAGTGTACCTGTGGTGGTCGTGAAAAAAAAGATATTATATTGAGCCCCTGTCTCACGTTCTAGTTCAAGTTTAAGTTGAAATTCACGTTCAAAGCAATTTGATGTAAATCCATTGCTGATCTGCTGGTTCAGCTATGTCAGCAAAACATGGGTACAGCCATACTAGCGGCTACAGGGACTTCCAGGACGCTTCCTGTGATGTAATTTCGTTGACACCACGATCTGGATCAGTATTGGCTGAGCCTCGAGTACCCGGATGTGGAGCGGCTTCGGGGATCTTCAAATTCAAACGTTTATTTCAAACTCAGGGTTCATATTAAATGCAGAACTAAAATGAGTAGAAAATAAATAAATAAATGTTTAAATTCAGCGAGCCGTCTTTTCTGATCTCAGCTCGTACAAGGACGATGATTATAAAACTGCGATCTGAGTACCCGGATGTGCAGCGGCTTCCAGGATATTCAAATTCAAACGTTTATTTCAAACTCAGGGTTCATATTAAATGCAGAACTAAAACGAGTAGAAAATAAATAAATAAATGTTTAAATTCAGCGAGCCGTCTTTTCTGATCTCAGCTCGTACAAGGACGATGATTATAAAACTGCGATCTGAGTACCCGGATGTGCAGCGGCTTCGGGGATATTATACAGACCAGCAGACACTGGGTGCTCTTGTAAAAACAAAAACATACAATGCCATATGGATATCACAACATGGCGGAATGTAAAGCCTTTGGATGTCTGAATAATAAGCGAAAAAAACAAAGAAAAACTTTTTTGTGTACCCAAACCCAGCTCACCTTGTCAGAAGATCGGAGCGGAAACAGGGCACAGACGAATAATTTCAGACGAAATTGCGTTGTGTGTGAGGACCACTTCGTCACTTTAACCCTCAGAAGACCTTTCTGGCTCAAACCTGTAGCCATGTTGGACAAATTCTTCCTCAGAGTCCGACAATTCAGCCATAATAGAATAAAAACACTCACAACAGCACCCTAGTCTCTCATACAGGCGGAGCATTGACTGTTGAGTATCAACGAAGTAACGTCACATCCGCATGTGTCATGGCTGTGCCCACAGTTTTCATTGGCTGCCCATGGCCAAGGTCCTATTTGAATATATGTCTGGTGGTATATGGCTGGCAAAAATTATTTACCAAAATAAGAAATACTTTTTCATAATGTTTTCAAGTCAAATGCGTCTTCACGACCACCACAGGTACGCTTTAATGTTGTAGTCACATCCCCAACATATCTCTCAGAAACAGAAGAGGCTGAACTCAGTCAGGACCCCCTTATTTATACATACAACATCAAAAGCCAAATCACACATCCTTGTCGAATCCCCTTATTGATCATAACTCCCCCTCAATGTCCTTCAGTCCTCCACCTGGCCCCGGGGGGTCAGGAAGTCCTTTCAGGTCCTTACCGCCGTGTCTCCGTCTCCCTGCTGTTCTCCACAGGCGGTCCAGACCTATTGTCCTCCTCTAAGACGTGAGGTCAGTCCACATATGCAATCTTAAACATCCCCTTGTGCTTATACATATGTAGGCATGAATACATGAGCCACAACCATGGCATCACTGTGTTTGATTGGCCAGCAAACTCTCCTGACCTAAACCCCATAGAGAATCTATGGAGTATTGTCAAGAGGAAGATGAGAGACACCAGACCCAACAATGCAGACAAGCTGAAGGTCACTATCAAAGCAACCTGGACCTTCATAACACCTCAGCAGTGCCACAGGCTGATCACCTCCATGCCACGTCACATTGGCTATGTTTACATGGACACAAGTAACCGGATTAAAAGCCTGATCAGAATAAAAATGCTTCATGTAAACACACCAATCTGAATATTCTAACCCAATCACACTCATTTGGATCAAAATTTCATTCCGATTGAGTGGGGTGGGTTATGCCAATTGTTAATCGGAATGGTGCCCATGAAAACACTTATTCCGAACGTAGGGCAGAAAATATGTTTACTGTGCATGTCTGTACACCAGCCACACGTTGACGTGACGTATTTCCGCCTTAGCAGCAGCTAGCGGAAAACATAGCGGGAGTAAAACAAAACTGGTCTGTATCGTCCTGCTGTCTCCCTCTGTTTGTCATATGCAGAGGTATGTACTTGTAGCTTCATTACGGAGATCAGCAGAAGCAAAAGTACAGTCTGAATAACACAATACAGGTCAATTTCGACACGAAGCGGGGCTTGCTAACACCGGAAGTTGCTTCTTCTTCTACTATTTTAGGAATGTCGAAATGTCGACGTGCGCATGTCAAAATGATTTATTCCGTTCAAACGTGTGACACATGGAAACACACGTCCTAATCAGATCAGCTTTTTCAGGATCCATGTAAACAGTAAAATTCTGATCTGAATTGTAATCAGATTGATGAAATTTTGCCCATGTAACTGTGGCCGTTGATACAGTCAGTAATTAATCCAAAAGGAGCCCCTGTGGCGATGCATATTGGTGATATAGCAATGTATATTGTGGTTGTGTCAGCAGACAGCGTCTCAGTCAGGAGGCAGTGGTTAGACACAAGAGAACAATAGGCAGGGACCTCATGGGGAGTTGGCAGGAAGAGAGAGCTGGGGGTTTAAGGAAAATGTATAGTGGAGGTGAAATGTCAGGCAGATGTGAGATGATCTGTGGAGTTTTAAGGGATGAAACCTGGTTTGGCTATTCAGTGCTTTCTGTGTATGATGATGTGAGAGTGTGAATAAACTTCATTTGATCGTAACTTGGCCTCATCATTTCCACACTCTCCACACCCCGACCAAGTACTGAGTGTGTACATGGACATACTTTCCAGTCGGCCAACATTTGTATTAAAAAACTATTTTTTAAAATGAATTTTATGTAAGTTCCAATTTTTTGAGAAACTGAATGGGCTGTAAGCCATAATCATCAAAATTAAAATAAATAAACACTTGAAATATATCACTCTCTGTGAAATGACTCGATATAATATATGGGTTTCACTTTCTGAAACGAGTGACAAAAATATTTAACTTTTTCATGATATTCTTAGTCTTTGAGATGTACCTGTACATGCACTGTATAAGTTTTTTCACGTGCAGCTTTATGAACAGCAACACTTGTAGTGAACGACACAGGGAAAACACTAGAGGGCAGTATTGGACCATTTCAACAGTCATTGTGAAATTACTACACTGTATTACAACACTCCCACTTAATTTTACAATGACATTAAGGTACTTAAATCAAGTATACCACTTGGAGGACTATTCACCTTCACAATAATGTCAAAAATAAATTCCTTTTAACTAAAAAAAAAAAAAACTTGCAAGATCTCCTATATTTTACTTCAAGTTTTCTTAACTGTTTTTCCACTGTGAACAGCCCCTTTTCTTATTTTAACCATTTACAACAATCTGCAATTCATTGTTCCTATTCAGCAGATTCTATACAGGACAAAGTCCAATCTCTCCTCTAAGATGCTCAAACCTTTGTTTTGTCAGCGGTTTGGTTAGGATGTCAGCTTTCATATCACTTGGACAATACTGCAGTTGTATTTGTCCATTTTGCACACATTCACGAATGTAGTGGTAGCAAATGTCTACGTGCTTTGTTCTTGCATGATCAGCTGGATTCTTTGCAATTGCTCCTTGGTTGTCCTCCAGGATCACAGTTGGCTTTACATCCATATCAAGATCACTTAGTAATCGCTTTAGCCAGATTGCTTCTTGAGCTGCTTGACTAAGAGCGACATACTCCGCTTCTGCTGTTGAAAGTGTAACTGTTGACTGTTTCTTGCCGAGCCAGCTCACTGCTCCTCCACCCAAGAAAAATATATTTTCTGTTGTTGAGCGACAATCATCCTGATCTCCAGCCCAGTCGGCATTTGAATCCCACTAAAGCTCCAGACTCTGATCGCTCATACTTGACGATAAGGTTTAATGTACCCTTCAAGTATCGAAGAATCCTTTTCACAGCTGTGAGATGTGCAACATTAGGATTTGCATTAAACTTTGGCACAACACTCGTTGCTTGTGCTATGTCTGGTCGTGTTGCCATTGCTGCATACAGCAAACTGCCTGCCATGGACTGCTAGGTGACTGGATTCACAGGCTTACTGACACTGTAGAATGTGTAAATGATGAGGCAAGTTGGTCTCAAGCAGTTTATTACACATTCTCTCTCATGAGCATAGTAGAAAAGAGGACATCTCAGAAAAAACTCGTCCCTTATATACCCAGGTCTTCCCACAGCTCACAAGTCACATTGCATTCACATCAAAGGTAACATTGCATTTCCTCTTTAATCCCTTAGCATCCCCCTCACAGTCTTTGGCCCACAAAGGATCCTCCAAGCAGTCTCTTGGCACACAAAGGATCCTCCAAGCAGTCTCTCACATACAAAAGATTACACTTTCACAGCTTCCTGTTATCTCCAAGGAAACTCTGCACTTTGTTCTTATCTAAGATGTGAGGCATTATGTAAGGCATTAAGTAAGTCACATGTGTGGCTACACCCCCCCCCCCCCGAGCATTTTAGATCAAACAAAAGAATAACAGTCTGCATGCTGTGATAGAATCATTACACATCAACATGCTGCTAGGGCTTCAGTCTTCTCCCGTATCTGCTGTAACCAGGATTCACCACCTCCGCGGCGCTGTCATGCTGGGGAGCTGCTGTCTGGGGGTGAAAACCTTTTGTCTGTCCCTGTGGGTGTTCTGGGAAAATTCTACTCTGGGAAGCTCCCCGTGGGGGTCTTCCGCGCCGAGGGGCCCTTGCCAACAGCACTTGCTCGTCCGCCACCACAAAAGCGGGTTTGAGGCTGTTTATGCCAACCTTTTCCCTCCTACCCCCCAAATCTAGCAAAAAAATGCTTGTCCCCTGTTTCCAACACACTGAACGGTCCATCATAAGGTGGTCGCAGTGGGGGGCGATGCGAGTCATGTCTGACAAAAAACAAACTCCGTGTTTTTCAAAGTTTTAGGCACAAAAACGCGCGGAAAACTGTGATGAACGGGGCCCGGCAGCATGCCTGTGTCAATGCTACGCTGCAACAGCTGAGACGGGGAGCTGCCTGGCGCAGGATTATCCGGGAGAAACTCCCCGGGCAGCCGAAGTGGCTGCGCAAAAACAAGTTCAGCTGGGGAAGCTTCTAAGTCTTCTTTAGGCACAGAACGCAACCCTAATAAAACCCACGGTAGCTTGTCTACCCAATTTGCATCCGTCAATGATGCCCTGAGAGCCGCTTTCAATGACCTATGAAAACGTTCGCATAACCCATTAGCCTGAGGATTGTACGCAGTTGTGCGGTGAATTGTGACACCCAGGCTGCGGGCCATTGCTGACCAAAGTTCGGAAACAAATTGAGGGCCTCTGTCGGACGTAATGTCCGACGGGACTCCAAAACACGCCACCCATGCTGTTAAAAACGCGCGCCTCCTCGGCTGTGGTTGACGCCAGTGGAACCACCTCTGGCCATCGCGTGGTGCGGTCCACCATTGTCAGAAGGTGCGTGCACCCCTGTGATGGCGGGAGGGGGCCCACGAGGTCCACGTGAACATGGTCGAACCTCTTAGCCAGGATGTGAAACGGCTCCAAGGGAGCCCTCGTGTGTCTGTGTACTTTGGCTCGTTGGCACACCATGCAGGCTGCTGCCCACTCTTTCACCTGTTTGCGAAGACTCGGCCACACAAATTTCTCTCCTACCATCTTGATTGACGCGCGCACTCCCGGGTGCGCTAAAGAATGAACCGAGTCAAAAACGCGGCGGCGCCACGCGGCCGGTACCACGGGACGCGGTCGCCCGGTGGAGACCTCGCAGATTAGGGGGGGCATACCGTCTTGCAGCACCCCGCTCTCCAGCCTTAACCCTGTTGGTCCAGACTGGAGCGCGCGCACATCCGCGTCACTAACCTGCTCTGCGGCCATGGCTGCGTAATCTATCCCCATGCGGACCAGGGCCGCCAGGCGCGTGAGAGGCAGTCTGCCACTACATTCAGTTTACCCGAGACATGCTGAATATCGGTAGTAAACTCTGAGATCGCGGCCAGCTGTCTCTGCTGCCGGCCCGACCAAGGTTCTGAAACCTTGGCCATCGCGAATGTTAGTGGCTTGTGGTCAATGAACGCGGTGAAACAGCGCCCTTCCAGCCAGAACTGGAAGTGGCGAATAGCCAAGTGGGGAGCCAGCAACTCCCTGTCAAACGCGCTGTATTTACATTCACTATCGCGCAAAGTCCTGCTGAAAAAGGCGAGCGGTTGCCAAGCGCCGGCTACAAGCTGCTCCACGACCGCCCCTATGGCCACATCTGATGCGTCAGTAGTGAGCGCTATGCGGGCCGTTGGGTCGGGATGTGCCAGCAACACAGCGTTTGCCAGGGCTGCCTTGACTTCCGAGAATGCCCGATCTCGCTCCGGGGACCATTCGATCTTATTCGCGGGTTTCTGCTTTTTGAGTGCGGCGTACAGTGGTTGCATGAGCTGTGCTGCGCGGGGGAGGAAACGGTTATAAAAATTCACCATTCCCAAAAACTCCTGTAACGCCCTGACCGTTTGTGGTCGGGGAAAATCTGCTACCGCCCGCACTTTGTCAGGCAGCGGAACCGCTCCTTCGGGAGAGACGTGGTGCCCCAAAAAATCAATCTGCATCACCCCGAACTGACACTTCGCTGGATTGATTATTAAACCGTGCTCTCCCAACCTACGGAAAACCGCCGTGAGGTGGGTTTCGTGTTCGTCTTCGGACGTGCTGGCTACCAAAATATTGTCCAGGTAGACGAATACGAAAGGGAGATCGCACAGCACCGCATCCATCATGCGTTGGAACGTCTGTGCAGCCCCTTTAAGCCCGAATGGCATGCGCAAAAACTCGAATAGGCCAAACGGAGTTATCACCGCTGTTTTGGGTATGTCCTCAGCGCGCACTGGGACTTGGTGGTAACCGCGGACCAAGTCTATTTTAGAAAAAACGCGCGCTCCTGCCAAATGAACGGAAAAATCTTGGATGTGAGGGATTGGGTAGCGGTCGTGCGCTGTGGCGTTGTTCAACCTGCGGAAATCCCCGCAAGGTCGCCACGAACCGTCAGCTTTAGGGACCATGTGCAGCGGGGAAGCCCATGGGCTGTTTGAACGCCTGATGATGCCCAACCTCTCCAGGTTGGCGAACTCCTCGCGCGCTATGGCCAGTTTAGCTGCGTCCAAGCGCCAAGGTTTTGCAAAAACGGGCAGCCCGGTGGTGGTAATAAAATGTTCCACCCCGTGTTTAGCGACGGCTGCCAAAAATGTCGGGACCGTGAGTGCTGGGAACTGAGTGAGCAGTGTGTGGAACTTACCGCTTGCAGCTGTGACGTTGGCTTGCGCTGTTGGCCGGGACGCTCGAGCTGTACAGGGAATAGAATCAAAAGGCAGTGCATTAACCAGGCGCCTGTTAGCGACATCAACCAACAACCCATGTGAGCACAAAAAATCAGCCCCTAATATATTGAAATTCAATGCTGCTATGACAAAAGTCCACTCAAATGCACGACCGTGTAGAGACAGAAGCAGAGTCCTCTCACCAAAGGTCTTAATCTCCGAGCCGTTTGCTGCTGCCATCTCGGGGCCGCTGGATCCTGCCAGCCGGTCGGCGTAGGACGGCATGATGAAACTCAACTGGGCGCCGGTGTCCACAAGGAAATGCCTCCCCAAGTGTGCGTCCATCAAGTAGAGCAGCTTGTTCTCCTCCCCGAGGGCCGCAGCTGCTACTGACCCCCGGTCTTGGCGTTTTCCCGAGCGCTTGAACTGGCACGGTGGTATACATTTGCGTGCCCTCTCTGCAAAGCGGCGGTGGTAGAAACAAAGGGTGTCTCCTCCGCGTTCCTTGGCCCCCGCAGCCGCTGTTGTCGGTGGTTCCGCTACCGCCGTCGATGGCTCCTCGCCTCCTCCGGTCGTCGCGCCGAGCTCAGTCGCCGCCGCCGTGGTCACGAGCTCTCTGCTGGCCATGATGATCCAGTGTGCCTCCCGGGCCAGTGCACAGTAGTCCCGCTTGGCCAACAACGGCGAACTGGCCAGGGTCGCTCTCGTCGCTGACGGAAGGTTCCTGAGGAAGAGGTGGGTAAAGATGAAGTGGTCGTCGTCCGAGCCTTTCAACCTCAGCATCCTCTCTATCAGGTCAATGGGCATGCAATCTCCCAACCCGGTCCGTACCAGGAGTCTCTCTGCCCTCTCCTCAACCGAGAGTGTGTAGTACTGGATGAGTGCGGCCTTCAACGCGCCGTATTTGTCGCTGGCTGGTGGCTGCTCCAGAAGGCTCTCCACATGCTGAGCTGTGTGGTTGTCGAGCTTTGCGATCACATGGTAGAATTTCGTGTCATCTACCGATATCCCCCGGAGGGCGAACTGCGCCTCAACCAGGTGGAACCAGGAGCGCGGGTTGTGCTGTCAAAAGTCCGGTAGCTGGACTGTAACGGCATACGCTTGGCTGGGGGCTCCCAACGAGGCTGGCTCCGGGGAATTCTCTTCGTGTTGCATGCTTCATCTTGGGTCACCAGTGTAGAATGTGTAAATGATAAGGTAAGTTGGTCTCAAGCAGTTTATTACATATTCTCTCTCATGAGCATAGTAGAAAAGAGGACATCTCAGAAAAAACTCGTCCCTTATATACCCAGGTCTCCCCACAGCTCACAAGTCACATTGCATTCACATCAAAGGTAACATTGCATTTCCTCTTTAATCCCTTAGCATCCCCCTCACAGTCTTTGGCACACAAAGGATCCTCCAAGCAGTCTCTCGCATACAAAAGATTACACTTTCACAGCTTCCTGTTATCTCCAAGGAAACTCTGCACTTTGTTCTTATCTAAGATGTGAGGCATTATGTAAGGTATTAAGTAAGTCACATGTGTGGCTACATCACCATCATTTGTTCTCAACTTTACATTTGCATCAGCTGGAGTTGTGACTGGAATTGCATTGTCCATTCCATACTTCAAAAGAATGGACTCAGTCTAATACTTTTGACTGAGCAAGGTAAAACTCTTTTCTTTGTCTTGAGTAACAGAAATGCCCAGGATATAGGACAGCTCACCCACGTCTTTCATCTTGTAGTGCCTCTTGAGAGCCAATTTTAATTTGTGCATGCTTTCTGTGGACTCACTGATCAAAATTAGATCACCAACATAAACAGCTATGATCTCTAACTCTTGTTGAGAGCGGACAAACACACACAGATCTGATGTACTCTGTGTAAAACAAATGTCTTTCATGAATTCTGTGAATGCTTTGCTTCAGTAATGAGGAGACTTCTTCAGCTTGCACACAAGATGTTCCTGTCCAGGTTTGATGTAACCCTCTGGTTGCTTCATGTACTGTAGATTTCCACCTCCAGGTGTCCATTTAGAAATGCAGTTATGTAAAAATTAATTTTGGACAGTGAGAATCTTTTCAGTTAACCAACCAATAATTACAGAACAAATATTATTTCTCAGCTTATCTTTTATTGAATCACACAGGTAGTCAAACATGGCCGTGGGTCTCAGCAGCTCAACCTGGTTAAGACCCAGAACAAAGAAATCCCCCTTTACGTATAGCTTCTGAGTTGGTGAGCTTTCCCAGCAACTCTCCAACAATACGTGTCCATTGTCCAAACTGGTTCAAACCGGTCTTCTCAGCATCCAAATAGCTCCCACATCCTTCCTCTCAGTGTGCCAAATGGCTCCAGATGTCTCCTTGCTTTTATGGCTTTTATAGCTCCCCTCAGCAGATGTCTCCTGTCTTTTATGGTTTTATGACCTTCACATACGAACCCATGCCCTATATGGAAGCAGGAAACAGAGAATAGAGCGTGTGTGCAGCTTGTGTGTGTGTGCATGTGTATGTGTGCAGCTTGTGTGTATGTATGCATGTGTGTGTGCAGCTTGTATGTATGTGTGCATGTGTGTGTGAGAGCACTGTGTGTAATATCTAACTAACTAATCTTCACTATTTATTTGTTATAACAATTACAACATCCATTTGGTGCACATGCAAGTTATTCTGGACAGCGAAGGACAGCAGTGTACAAAATGAGCTGAACTGTACCATGGGTGAAAAAGGTTCATCATAGTCAGCACCATATTTTTGTAAGTAGCGTTTAGCAACAGGCTTGCATTTGTATCTCTCCACTTGTCCATCACTGTGATGCTTGACTTTGAACACCCACTTTGATCCTATAACTTTCCTACCCTTTGGTAAATCCACTAAGTCCCATGTGTCATTTTCCAGTAGTGACTCGTATTCCAAGTCAGCAGCTTCCTGCCACTCTTTGCATTGGGACTCATCATTGCTTCTTCCAGGGTATTTGGTTCAGCTACACGACACACACTGGCAAAGTGATCCACAGTTGCAGTTTCAGCAAACTTTTCATATCCATATCTCTTTGGAGGCTTTCTGGTTCTGCTACTTTTTCTCACAGCTTCTTTTCTGGTTGTCTCATCTGTTGGCTTTCATTTTCATCTGTTTTTATGGTTACTTCCTTCTCTGCACAGGATACTTTCACTTCATCTTTCCAACCAAAGTCTGACTCATTGAAGATGACATCCTGACGAATGAGAATTTAGCCTTTGGAATTGTCTGCATGTCCCAAGAAATGAAGTTTCTCAGACTTTTTGGCTAGTTTTCTTCTCACTGTATCTGGGACGTATGCATAAGCAACACAGCCAAATACTCTCATGTGACTCGAGTCAGGTTTTTTGCCTTGCCATCTTTGATAGGGTGTCCCCTTTTTCAGAATAGATGTGGGTAGCCTGTTCTGTATGTAAGCTGCGGTTCCTATAGCCTGTGCCCAGTACTTGTTTGGCAGCTTAGCATAAGACAACATACTTCTTGCAGCTTCAACTAGTGTTCTATTTTTTCTTTGTGCAACACCATTTTGCTGAGGTGAGTGAGGTACAGTCATCTCATGGTGGATACCTTGAGCCTTCAGGTATTCTTGAAATTCTTTGGATGTATATTCTCCACCATTATCTATTCTTAGCCTTGTGATTCTTTGCCCATACTCATTTGAGAATATCTTCTCAAATTCTTAAAATCTACTTAGAACCTCACTTTTCTGTTTGATGAAATATATTTTACAGCATCTGGAGTAGTTATTAATGAAAGTCACAAAATACTTTGTTCCACCTATGAATTCAGTCTGCATGGGACCACACACATCACTATGAACAAACTGCAACTTGTGTTTGGAGTGAATTTCTCCCACTGGTTTGTATGGCTTTCGAGACAGCTTGCCCTCCACACATGCTTCACAGAAGTGATCTTCATTTTCTGCAGTAACACTGACTCCATTCACCAAACTTTTGAGTTTCTTCAGCTTAATGGTGTGGCCTAGACGGTGATTCCACAAATTGGCTGCAACTGACGCACTTGATGCTCTGTGACTTACAGGTAGACTTCCTTCAATGTCCAGCTGATATACCCTGTCAGATCTTTGTGTTCCTATTCCTTGTAAAGCTCCATTTCTTTCACGGATACAGCAGTGAGCCTTTTTGAACTGCACTGTATTTCCTCTTCTAGCAGCAGCTCCCACTGAGAAGAGGTTCAAGGATAACTTGGGAACATAGAGCACGTCATACATTGTAATATTTGTTACATCACTGACTTAGAATGTCATTCTCAGTTTGATGTTTCCACATCCTAGAGCTTCAACCACTCTTCCATCACCAAGTTTCACAGTCTGTGGCTCTGCAAAATGCTGATAATTTTGCAGACTTTCCTTTTGCCATGTCATGTGTTTTGATGCTCCAGAATCAATTAACCACTCTTTCTGTTGATGCAGCTCACTATGGCTTGAGCCTTCAACAACAAAGGCACCCTCATATGAGTCCTCAACATTCTCATGCATCATGCTTTTGGCCTTATGAGTTTTCTTCTTCTTTTTTTCTACTTGGACAGTCACGCTTTATATGTCCTTCTTTTTCACATTTGTAGCATCTCCGTGTGCTGTATTTATCATCTCCCACTGCTTTAGGATTCCCTGCATATTGCCACAAACTTGTGTTGACATGGCTGATGCATCTCTGCATACAGCACCACCACTTCCATTATCATCAGCATGCACTCTTTTTTGCTCTTCATTTATTAATGCTTGCTGAGCAAACTGCAGTGTTAAACTGTCCCTTTTTGTTTCTAGTGCAGAGACAACTGTAGCATAGCTTGGTGGCAAACTACCCAGGAGTGTTACAATCTGGTCCTCTTCTTCAATCACAGAACCTATTGCTCCTAGCTGATCAGTTAGCTCCTTCATTTGTTTCAAATGTTCAGTTAGCTTTTCTCTTTCCTTCATGTCACATCTGAAGTATTTTTTTTCTTTAGAAACAGTTTATTTGCAATAGTGTCTCTCTCAAACTGTCCTTTCAGAGTATCCCATGCCTGCTTTGCGGTCTGACAGCTGGTTATCAAGTACAGCTGGGATGTACTCACATTTAGCACCAGCACAGAAAATACTTTCTCTCTCCGTCTTTCAAACTCGGCTAGTTTGTTAGCATTAGCATCCGCTGCTAGGTTTTCCATCTCTGTTACCAAGCCCCCATAGTCCTTTTGCTTTTAGCAAGTGCTCCATTTGAAACTTCCATGTTGCCCAGTTCTCTGGTCCGCTCAGCTTGTCCATAAACAGTTTATCTTCCATTGTGAGTCCCACAACACTGTTTATGTCACACAAAAATCCATGTAAACAGCTTCTTGAGCGACGCTCTGGGCCCATAACCTGTTGAAGTTTTTTCACATGCGACGTTTTAACAGCAACACTTGCAGTGAACAACACAGAAAACACTAGAGGGCAGTATTGGACCATTTCAACAGTCACTGTGAAATTATTACACTGTATTACAACATGCACAGCACAAAAGTGCAACATGTACAAAACTACTTTTTAACCAAGATTAACACTAGCTTATTTCATCAGATGTTGTCAACACAAGCACAATATACAAGCAGAGCACGGAGTTTGCATTGATGGCTAACTAGCTAGCTCACTTTCTGCATACTCAGGAGACAATGGTGTTGTTTGTTCAAAGTGAGCTTTCCACCACTGGAATAAATAACAGCAAAGATGCATAATATCACATCACTCACCATCCTCCATCACTGTTTCAACAATGATGATGCTGTGGTTGGGTCGACGCCACTCTGCCTCCCGTCTGCCTTCGCCGTGAACGTGAATTCTTTTCAGGTCGCTCCGTCCAGCTCCCTCTGGATTTCTTTAATCAGGTACCAAGCACAGAAAGGTCAGTTCCTCGTCAGTGGACCACGGTGTTGATTTGTGTGTAGCCATTTATCTCATTGATTACACTCACTCACGCTTGCTGTTGGTGATTTGACTGTTCGTTGCCGTCCAAAATGGCGCAGTAAACAAAAGACACGTGACCCGTGTGACATCAGTGCAACCCCTCCATAGAAGGCTACCAGACAGATGCAACTCTGCTGTATGGGACCTTAAAGGGATCACTGACTGAAAAATGATGTGTTTGCAGGTTTTGTCTGAAATGAGTCACCTAATTATCCCAAAATTTTCCAAACAGTCAGTTCTCTTAAAAACACACACACACACACACACATAACCTTTATCTTGTTTTTCTCCCCCAGAAACATTTTTGACGTTTTTGTGGAAATCGTATCCACCTTATTCCTAGCCCCCATGATGCCTTGCATGAATTATGGGCGCAACTTCTGGTACTGTCACAGGCAGTGAGAGCGCGCCCCTCCCCTCCTGCTGCACGTTCACAACCTCATCACTGCACCTGAGGCAGAGGACGCACCTGCGCCCGCTCATCAGCCAGCGTACTTAAGGAGGCCTCCTCCACGCAGTCAACGCTGGCTCGTTTGGGTATACTGCCCTAATTCAGGCAAGCAGGTCGTTTGTACTAAGCTTAGACACGTCTTCTAAACTGTACTCTTTTCTCTCCTTACAGGTTGCTGCCATCGTGCGGGTGTGTCTCGGCACTGCGTGCGCTCTCCTGCCACCTCACCACTACCACAGCAACAAATCTTCACCCGGTCAGGCACTACTAGCTCATTTCCCCTACCCTACTGGTTTGTCTATTCCCCGCTGGAGTCCTGCTGGTCCATCCTCGGAGTCCCGAGTAAGTGGCAATTTGCCTCGGCCATATTCCCTACTCTGTTCCTCCACTGACAGCTCTCGCTTTCTCGCCACAGGTGGATTGATTCTTCTGGCGAGTGGCTGTTTAATTAACTGTGCGCTGTTTTCTCACATTTAATAAACTGTTGAACGTTCCCCCCTTGTGTGGTTCCGTCCTGTGCTAGCATCGTGCACGTGAGCTGTCAGCTTAACCATGACGGGTACTAGTTTAGAAAGTGGGGTTGTCACAGAGACGGGACCCTTTTCCTTGTAAAAAAACCCAAACAATGACTTTGGCATCAAAAATGTGGGAACACGCCTTTTGCACCTCAAAGAGTAATATAATCATACCACTTCCCACAACTATTGAAGGATGAGAAGATGACCTTAAAAAGTGGCCTGGCAGGCAGTCGCTCCGTTAGTTAGCTCCACTGCTAAAATGATAACACTGTAAACAAATAAAAGCTCTGAGATATTTCAATGTTTCCACCGCAATAAAGTCGGTTGCATTTTGTTAAAAGATGTTGGACATAATAAAATTTACCTTAGAGCAGACGTAGCCATGGACGTAGCCAGAGCCACAAAGAACCACAACACCGTGCTGGGTGTTTTAATGTTGGGGTAAGTACAGACAGCTGCAGCTGTTTGTTTTACCCTGAAATTAAAATGCTCATGCTGCTGTCATGCTCAGAATGCTTGTTATTTAACTTAACACGCACAGACATTTTCTGACAATTGTTCAAAATTTTATTTATCTATATTTTGTGATAATTTAAAAATTAATGCACACTGAAGCTGCTAAAATCAAGTCCATATCGTTCCAATGCAGTGCAACGAATGCAAAAAAAACCAAACAAACAAAAAAACACCTATTTGATATCTTTCTTAAATTGTTAAGCCTTAGGAAGCAAACTGTTGTGGAGTGTGTAAATAACGAGGCAGATTTGACTCAGACAGTTTATTACACATCTCACACAGAAGCATAGTCAGATAGAGAACATCTCAGACAAGACTCTTCTCACATTCCCTCAGAAGCTTCTACACACAAAAGGTCACATTGCATTCACTTCCTTAATCCTTTACCATCCTCCTAGAAGTCTCTGATACACAAAAGATCACACTGCATTCATCCTTCACACCTCCCTGCTATCTCCAAGGGAAACTCTGCTCTTTGCTCTAGTCTAAGATGCTATACCATTATGCACTCCCCATGTGTCACCAAACTGTCACTATTTTTTATTTATTATTTTACTTCATGCAGCCTTGCGTCTGGTGACATATATAAACATCAGATCTGTGACATTCATACAAGTGAAAACATACCTGGCGCTGTTGTGTCTGTCCTGTGTCTGTACCACCATTCACACAAACAGTCTTTCTGAGTTTTCAGTGCATGATCTATGCATTGCTGTTGAAGCCAGCACAGATTTAGCTGAGGTTTAGGAGCCTCATACCACAAACAGCAGCAAGTACCAGAACTACGCAAAAACATTCAAAAATACAAAAACTACAAGTGCTGAAATTATCTGCCACTTGACTGCAAAACAGGTATGTGGACTATACATTAAAACAAACTAGAAACACTTAAAAACGCAATTTTAAAGGGCCCACTACTCCACTCTTGCTGATTTAACACTACTTCAGCTGAAACCAGAAGTTGCGCCCATAATCGTTTCTGCAGAAGCACCGTCAGGAATAAGGTGGATACCTCATGTTTCGAAAAAGCCAACCCACCACCGTCCTTGAGATCAGCCCACTGTCTACTATTGGCCCGCCTAGCTGTCTGTCATGTAGATTGAAGGGGGGCTAAAAGTAGCCTATTAGCCCCCAAGCTAACACTGGTAACAGGAAGCTTGAACCAAGCACAGCTTATATTGTTACTTTCTTCAGATTTTAGTCACCCTAATAACCATCCCTGTTACCACATGGTTCACCAGTCCACAATGTGCCTCGCGTCACTCCGGCCCATCTCCCGGTAGTTTCACGGCAGGTCGCCAGCATGCTAGTCACAAGGAGCTAGGAGCTAGCAGCTAGTAGCCCCAGGCAACATCCCCGGGTCGCAGCAACTGCCTCACCTGGCACCCGGGGCACAGCGGAGGCAGTTGCCGCAATCCGGGGATGTTGCCTGAGCATCTTCACTATCTTCCAGGCCTACTCTCACGGGTAGCGTGAGGGAGCCGCTTCATGACAGGGTAGATCCCCCCGGCTGGCCGTGGGAGAGGAGCAGAGAGTATTGTGGAGCAAGACATTGCACTATGAGATCCTGTGGCTCAGCCAGCGCCCTCGGATTGCAGCAATCGGTGGAATGGCTGGTGCTGGCGATCTGTTGTGGCGTCTCGGCGGGGTTGTTGGATTGGCTAGGATGACGAGAGATGTACAGACGACTGCAGATCAGTGAACCCACGCTGCTCATCCAAGCTAGAAGAATGATAGAAGCTACTCAGCTAATGGCTAACTGAGTAAGAGGGAGGGTGGAGTTGAACAGCTAAAGGATGTTTCTTAAAGTGATAGGCTTTATATCACCAGAGTGGTGGATTAGAGGTAGAGCATCCGCCCCACAACCAGGAGGTCGGGGTTCAAGTCCCAGCTGGGTCATGCCAAAGACCATATAAAAATGGAACTTCCTGCCATCCAGCTTGGTGCTTGGCAAAAATGGAACAGAGGAGGAAAATGTGGGTGGCAGTGGCTCAGGAGGTAGAGCAGGTTGTCTAATAACCGGAGGGTTGGCAGTTCAAATCCCGCTCTCCCTAGCCATTCTGCCATTGTGTTCCTGGGCAAGACACTTTACCCACCTTTCCTCCAGGGTCCATGGCGCTGGGCATGAATGTGTATAAATGTTTGGTAGTGGTTGGAGAAGCCGTTGGCGCGGATTGGCAACCACATTTCCATCAGTCTGCCCCAGAGCAGCTGTGGCTATAGTAGTAGCTTACCAATACCATTGTCTGTGGAGTGAATGAATAATGTATCCATTGTTGAGTGTCTATGAAAAGCATGATATAAGTCTGATGCATTATTATTAGAGCATTTCAAGAAAGCCAAGAAAAATAAAAAACAAATTTACTTGTGTAATTAAAAAATTAAAGAAAATGTGAACAAAATATGTCACAAACACTTTATTAAGACATGAATGAGCAGTTAAAATGTGGAAAAAGTGCAGTCAGTGACCCCTTTAATTTGAAAAAAAATTTCCATTGAAATAAATGGCAAGAGCAAAATTATCAGTGATCAAATTTTGCCATGAGTTACACATATGATATTTGTCAATTTAAAAGAAAATTTTCCACGCAATTGAAGTTGTCAGCTGTTGTATCGTCATTGGCCTCCGTTGGTCTATGATGACCATGGAAGAGAATCCTAAACGTCTACTCTGCTGGAACAGCACCGCCTGTGGCTGAACAGGCCGATGTGCGAATGGCAGTCCCTGTCACACAGGTGGCACTTGTAGATGGTCTCCGTGCTGCTGGGTCTGTGGTGGTTCTTCCTGCGGGTCCTTTTTTCATCTGCTGCAGCAGTCAGTTTCTCTTCACCCGCCTTGAGCTGTCTGGTCAGGGTGCCTCTCCATTTGGAGCGGTCCGTTGCGAGGTCCACCCAGCGCTCTGTGTTGATCTCCAGGGCCTTCATATCTCTCTTGCAGACGTCTCTGAAGCGCAGCTGTGGACGGCCAGCGTCTCTCCTGCCAGTCGCCAGTTCTCTGTAGAGGACGTCTTTGGGGATTCTGCCATCTTCCATACGGTGAACATGGCCTAGCCAGCGGAGCCTGCGCTGCCTGAGTAGAGTGAACATGGAGGGAAGGCCGGCGTGGGACAGGACTTCTGTGTTGGACACTTTGTCCTGCCAGGATATGTCCAGGATGCGGCGAATGCAGTGCAAGTGGAAGGAATTCAGTCTCTTTTCCTGCCGGGCGTATGTTGTCCACGTCTCACTCCCATAGAGCAGTGTGCTGATGACGCAGGCATTGTACACTGCCATCTTCGTCTTGACAGAGAGTTTGGGATTCTCCCACACTCGTGTGGTGA
Organism: Pholidichthys leucotaenia; assembly: GCA_020510985.1. Classification (NCBI taxonomy): domain Eukaryota; kingdom Metazoa; phylum Chordata; class Actinopteri; order Cichliformes; family Pholidichthyidae; genus Pholidichthys; species Pholidichthys leucotaenia. The sequence continues at coordinate 282,420,398 of CM035847.1, read as the reverse complement.
GGCGAGCGAGTGTGGAGGTTGATTTTCCAATCCTCTTGTCGATTTCTGTATCAAGGGAGAGGTTGCTGCTGATCGTGGACCCCAGGTATGTGAACTGATTCACAACCTCCAGCTCGTAGTCGTCGATAGTGATGGTTGGTGGTGCTTCCGTGCCTTTCGCCAAGACGTTAGTCTTCTTCAGGTTGATGGTAAGCCCGAAGTCCATGCACGCCTGGGAGAAGCGGTCCATCAGGGTCTGAAGCTCCTGCTGTGTGTGGGTCGCGACTGCAGCGTCGTCTGCGACCAGCATATCTGTGATTAGAGCCTCACGTACTTTGGTTCTGGCTTTCAGGTGGGTGAGGTTGAAAAGCCTGCCGTCAGATCTTGTATGCAGATAGATTCCCTCTGTTGCTGTGCTGAAGGCATGCCTCAGGAGCATAGCAAAGAAAATCCCAAAGAGGGTTGGCGCAAGTACACAGCCCTGTTTCACTCCACTGTGTATACTGAATGGCTCTGAGACGTTGCCGTCGTACTGCACCATCCCCTGCATGTTGGTGTGAAACGATTCGATGAGGCTTTGCAACTTTGGTGGGCATCCTATCTTTGGCAGGATCTTGAAAAGGCCCTCTCTGCTGACCAGATCAAACGCTTTGGTGAGGTCGATGAAGGCGAAGTACAGGGGCATGTTCTGTTCTCTGCACTTCTCCTGGAGTTGGCGGATGGAGAATATCATGTCCACCGTCGATCGCCCAGCGCGGAAGCCACACTGAGAATCGGGGTAGACACGTTCGGCAAGCTTCTGTAGACGAACGAGGACAACTCGTGCATAGACTTTGCCAACAATGCTGAGGAGGAAGATGCCCCTGTAGTTGTTGCAGTCGCTTCTCTCCCCTTTGTTTTTGTAGAGGGTGATGATCTTGGCGTCCCTCATGTCCTGTGGTACGGCACCTTCCTTCCAGCACTGGCAGAGGATGTCATGCAATGGCAGCAGTAGGGCGGTCTTGCAGTGCTTGATCAGGTCGGGGGGTATGCCGTGGTTGCTGGGTGCCTTGCCAGCGGCCAAGCTATCAATGGCCTTGCTGACTTCATCGATGGTTGGCTCGGCGTCAAGTTCATCCATGTATGGCAGGCAATCGATGGCATCAAGGGCTGACGGTGTCATGGTGATCTGTCTGGAGTAGAGGTCGGAGTAGTGCTCCACCCATCTCTCCATCTGCTTGTTCTTTTCTGTGATCATCTCCCAAGTGGAAGATTTGAGGGGGGCCGTCTTGCTCTGAGTCGGACCAAATGCTTTCTTGATGCCGTCGTACATACCACGGATGTTCCCTGTTATGGCAGCGGTTTGAATGTCTTGGCTGAGCTGAGTCCAGTACTCGTTGGCGCAGCGCCGAGCAGTCTGCTGAACTTTGCTTCTCGCAGCCCTGAGAATCTGGAGATTCTTCTCGTTTGGGTACTTCTTGTACTCAGCAAGTGCTGAGCGCTTGGCTTCAATGACGGGGGTCATCACGGTCGACTTGGCATCAAACCAGTCCTGTGACTTCGAGGTCTTCCTCCCAAAGGTAGCCAAGGCTGTGCGGTGGATGGTGTTTCACAGCTCTTCCCACTTCTGCTTTGCAGACTCTCCTTCTTGTGGTTCACCAAGTTCCTTCACAAAGGTGGAGGCAAACTGCTCTGGTTCTGGTTGGGTTCTGGTTGGGCCATCTTGCTGGTGTCAATCCGTGCCTTTCCAGGCTGTCTGGCACGGTAGAATTTCTTCAGCTGCAGCTTGACCTTGCAACACACCAATGAATGGTCTGTGTCGCAATCTGCACTCTGGAACGAGCGGGTGATTAGCACGTTCTTCAGTGAGGTGCGCCTGGTCAGGATCAAGTCCAGCTGGTGCCAGTGCTTTGAGCGCGGATGTCACCAGGAAACCTTGTGTTGGGGCTTGGTCTTGAAGAATGAGTTTGTGATGCACAGATCATGATGTGTGCAGAACTCGAGCAGCCGCTGTCCGTTGTCGTTCATTCTGCCCACGCCAAATGGTCCACGACAGGAGGGCCAGGAGTTGTGGTCAGCACCCACTCTGGCATTGAAGTCTCCAAGGAGAATGAGTTGTTCAAAGTTGGGGATGATCCTGACAGTTGTTGCGAGATTCTCGTAGAACTCGTCTTTTGCCTCTGGTGTGGCTGTCAATGTTGGAGCATACACACTGACGAGGGTGACTGGGCCTTGAGTGGTGTTAAGGCGGAGGGTGAGGAGTCGTGCAGAGCCATTGCTGCCCAGTTCCACCATCTTCAGCAAGGTGTTCTTCACTGTGAAGCCCACTCCGTGTTCCCTGTGTTCGTCACTGCCCTTTCCCTGCCAGTAGAACGTGTAGTCTTTCTCTCTCAGTGTGCCTGTGTCAGCCAACCGTGTTTCCTGGAGAGTGGCGATATCCACTTCCAGTCTCTTCAGCTCATTATTGATGACGGCAGTCTTCCTGATGTCGCTGATGTCCTTGAGGTTAGCAGCGAGTCCTGTCATCATAGTGCGGACGTTCCAAGTTCCCAGTTTTAGAGTTGGTTTCTTTTGTTTTGTTGTCTTGCCTGGTGCGAAGGTTCTCAGCCTGCCGTTCGGACTTCACCTCATCCCCATGCACCCAATGAGGAAAGCAGGCTGTGGCGGGACAACACCTTATTGGCTGGGGGCTGCCCAGCTTGAGGCGGGCGGTAGCTGTCCAGTGAGATCAGATGATCCCTCCCACCGTCGGGAACAACCCCTGGCGCCACACTCTACGCCAATTGAGCGGTGGCTTATAACCGGTAACTGTCATTCCCCGTGTTTTGTCTACGCCGAAGGCGAAGCTGGAGTGTCCTCTCCAGTGACGGTGTTCTACCTTCCAGCGTTGGGCGTTGGTAGGATTCAAGCCTGGGCAGGAAGATATGGAAGACAAGATGTTGCCCATACAGCATGTCCCCCCTCTCCACATCACTGATGAATCCAAAGGAACAGCAGGGCTGCTACAGTTTGGCACCAGCACCGTCGCAGGTGTTGCCAGAACGATGTTGAGCACAACAGAGAACTGCCTTAGGGACTCCGACTCTGGATTTTTCCTCAGGGTTGACTCCCGAAGCCTTTCCTGTGACCGGGTGTGCCGCAAGGCAGCAGAGGTTTGAAATAAGGGTTTACCTTCCCCTAGATGGGCTACCTTCCCAGGTTAACGGGCCACCATCTACCCGAAGCATCTGGTTTTAAGGCGCCAGAAATCCGCCCTCACCCCTTCTCCTATTAGTAAAAGCAGTTCCGCTGGGCTTAGAAACTAAACCACACGGGCAGGCTAGGAGTTGGACTTAGTTGTCAGAGGCTTTTTGAGACGCACGCCATAAGGAGCATTTTATAAGCACTGGGAGCTTAACCCCAGTGCCGCTCCTGGCTATGACAACCTTGGAACTCGGCTGTTGTATAATAACAGAGTAATATTTAGTTTTAGTTTCAATGATTTGCGGACAACTCCCATCATTCCACATCACTGAACACGAGCATGGCGGAGAGATTACTAAAACTTCACCTTGTGGAGGAACGAAAAAAGTTCAGGCGAGGGACGAGCTGGAAGGGTTTCAGAATTTTATTCCTCCATCATCATGAGACACACTGTAGCGCTGTGCTGTGTGTGTGTGCGTGTCAGTGCTGCTGTGAGTGCGCTGTACTGTGTGAGGCATGTAAAGTCATCTTTTTTATACAGACAAGAGAGAATGCATGGCACATTTGCATATTGATATACATATCAGTCAATACATATCAATCGCGTGATTAACTGGCGCTGGACTTCCTGTCCTTACTCCGGGGATGTATAACAATAGTCATTGTTCTGGTTGTCCCCCAAGGGGCTCTCTGTCCGTATGCAAATTGTTCTGCTTCTTGCCCTAGCTGAGTGCGATGGCTGAATGTCCATGTAGATTGTGGTGGGTCGCCACAGGGCTCGCCCCCAGAGCACTCAGCAGGGGTTGTGACCCCCCTCCCTCACCCCCCCCCCCCGGTCGTTTGGGCTCCTGCTCCGGTAGAACTGTCGGAGGGCATGTCAGTCCGTGGGGGGGACGGGGGAGGCATGGAAAGGGCAGTGTGCTCCGCTCCGAGTTCCAGCACGTTGAACATCCGTGGATCGTGGGCGCATGGGCCGGTGTGTTTCGTGTGTAATGGAACAAGACGACGATCGGCCGGCTTAGGGAGTGAGGTGCGGGAAAAGCTCTGTGCAGGAGGAGGGGGAGGGGGTGGGAGTAAGCGAGTGCTGGCCCAGGACGTCAAAGATGTCTGGGCCGCGCAAAAATTGCATGTGGATCCGTGATGGTGAGGGACTTTCTCGTTAAGCCTGGCGGAGATCCACAGCGGCTGTGAAAAAAAACAAACAAACATTTTGTCTGACTCCTCCCGCGGCTTGATCCAATGAGGATGTGGGGAAAGCGAGCGGCCAAATTCCCCCAGGATGCGTAGTGGCTGTGATAAACTGAAGCTATGTCAGGGACTCGGCAGTTTGGCTTTAGGTGCAGGAAGCAGCCCTAAGCGCCGTGGCTGAGAAACCCATACAAAGTCCTGTGTGCGGGCTGCACGTCTGCTCCAGGTGCACGAGCAGCCCTGAAGGTTCCGAGAGTGGCGATCGGCCATTTTTCTTGGGCATGTGCAGCGGCGGAGGCTGATGTATCAGTCTGTGGAGCTGGTTTGTCCCTGGTGCGTGGCGTGCGCCTGGCGCAGCGACCACATAGCTGGCAGTTGAGTTGTCCTCGTAATCCTGCGGAGTGCGTGCAGGGCTTCTGTGCGCAGGAGGTCCGCTGTCTGGAGTTTAGTCAGAGTCGGGGAGCTCGGTGGAAATCAGCGCAGTCGGTGTCGATGATTGTCCCCGTTCAGGCTGCTTCCTTCGTTTGTTCGTGTTGATCATGGTGTGTTTTTGGTCCCAGCGCTGCACTCCGGTGAGAATGAAGAGGTTGCAGGCGTTCTCTGGTCCTCTGTGTCCACAGAGCGGTGAGAGGGAGCAGACGGTCATTCTCCCTCGTCAGGACACCAGTGTGGAGGGAAGAGATTAGGCGAGGGTCGCACCATGACGCGTGCTGGGGCTTCCCGTCCGGGTCGTCTCCAGGGTGTTCACCTCGTGTTCCATTCTTCGTCAAGGGTCACCAGTGTGGAGGAACGAAATAACTTCAGGCGAGGGACGAGCTGGAAGGGTTTCAGAATTTTATTCCTCCATCATCATGAGACACACTGTAGTGCTGTGCTGTGTGTGTGTGCGTGTCAGTGCTGCTGTGAGTGCGCTGTGCTGTGTGAGGCATGTAAAGTCAGCTCTTTTATACAGACAAGAGAGAATGCATGGCACATTTGCATATTGATATACACTGTAGAGGAGCTTGGAAATGAAGAGGCGATTTGGTTTATAAGCAAAGTTTTAATATTCAGCTCTTCTAACAAGTCTCATCTGGTGCAGGGAGTGGCAGAAGGGAAAAGAGACAGAAAGTCTCCAGCTCACTGACTTTGTACTGGCACACAACAAAAGACATGCATAACAAAGGCTGACATCCCTCATTATCTTAATCCCCCCATTGTCTTGGTATTTCCTCTCCTCGCCTTAGGGGGTGAGGGTGGCTCCTCCGGTCTCCTCCGGTCTCCTCCGCCGCATCCGGGAACGTCTTTGTTCTTCACTCGGCGGGTGAGAGCCCTTTGTCCTTTCAGAGGTGTGAAGCCCTTTACATATGTAATCACCAAACATTTCCACATGCTTCAACATATGTAGGTTATGGAATATATGGTTAATATAGACCACAGGCCCCCCAAACAACTAAGAAAGGACAACAGGAAGGTTCACAGTCTAAGATAGTTATTATGACATACTAAGTGTTACATCTGTTGCCACGGAAGAAACTTTCTAGCAGCCATGCTCCTAAGAGAGTTCAGTGGTAATTATAACAGCATAGTAAAATCATAAGTCAGTCCTAAACTGTTGCAGCACAATTAGTGAAAAATTGTGGAGTGGTTTGTATCAGTCCCTGTGCTGTCTGGGTTTTAATCTTCTCCCAAAACTGCTGTAGGTTGGTTTAGGCGCCCTGCTGGGACCTTCTTGAGAGGGCTCTGCAGTGTGGGAAGGAGAGAGGTTAACCGTTCCCTGCTGGGGGGCTGAGTCTTTTCTCTTGGGGGGTCTACCCCGCCGAGGTGCTCTCGCCAACTGTGCAGGCTCGTCTTTCAACAAGAAGGCAGGTTTAAGTCTGTCAATGCTGACTGTTTCTTTTCTGTCCCCAAAATCAAGCACAAAGTGTTTATCACCATGTTCCAGCACTCTGTATGGCCCATCGTATGCTGGGCGAAAGGTAGGTTTTAAAGCTTCATGCTTAACAAAAACAAACTCAGCGTTTTTTAAAGCCTGAGGGACAAAAACCCGTGGGAAGGAGTGATGAGCTGGACCAGGGAGAGAGTTCGGTCCGTTGTTGCCTAAAAACCTTGGGACTGGAAGGTGCCCTGGCTCTGGGTTCTCTGGTAAAAATTCACCTGGGAGCCTGAGAGGTTGTGCAAAGACTAATTCTACGGGGGAGGCGTCTAGATCCTCTTTAGGTGCAGCACGCAACCCCAATAAAACCCAGGGAAGTTTATTTACCCAATTTGTGTCCGTTAGTGAGGCTCTGAGGGCAGCCTTTAAAGACCTGTGAAAACGCTCGCATAACCCATTAGCCTGAGGGTGATAAGCGGTGGTGCGGTGAATTGTTGCCCCTAAGCTGTTGGACATGGCTGACCAGAGCTCTGAGACAAATTGAGGCCCCCTATCGGACGTGATGTCCGATGGGACGCCGAAACGTGCCACCCAGTTTGTCAAAAAAACGCGAGCGACTTCCTCCACTGTGGTTGCCGCTAGAGGGACTGCCTCTGGCCAGCGTGTGGTGCGGTCTATCATTGTTAACAGGTGTGTGAAACCCTGGGAGGAAAGTAGTGGCCCCACGAGGTCGACATGAACGTGGTTGAACCTTCTAGCAAGGATTGGAAAAGGCTCCAGAGGGGCTTTTGTGTGCCTGTGTATTTTGGCGCGTTGACAAGAAATGCAAGTTTTTGCCCATTGTTTTACGTTTTTGCGCAGGCCTGGCCACACAAACTTTTCGGCGACCATTTTAACCGAGGCGCGCATACCTGGGTGAGCGAGGGAGTGAATTGCGTCGAAAATGCGGCGGCGCCATGTAGCTGGTACTAACGGGCGAGGTCGGCCGGTTGAAACATCGCATATTAGGGGGGGCACGCCGTGGCGTAAACCCTTTTTCTCCAGCCTTAACCCTGTTGGTCCAGACAGGAGCGCGCGCATGTCCGCGTCACTGCTCTGTTCCTCTGCCATGGCTGCATAATCTATCCCTGCATGGATAGGGGCTGCGTATGTGTCTGCGTTAGTGAAAAGTTCTGCTGCTGAGGCAGTATAATCTGTCTCCCTGCGCTCTGGTGGTGTCACAGCGCGAGAGAGACAGTCCGCTACTACGTTAAGTTTGCCTGCCACGTGTCGAATGTCTGTGGTGAACTCTGAAATCGCAGCTAGCTGTCTTTGTTGCCTGCCTGACCATGGTTCTGAAATTTTAGCCATAGCAAATGTGAGCGGTTTATGGTCTACAAAAGCCGTGAAACTCCGCCCTTCTAACCAGAACTGGAAGTGGCGGATGGATAAATGAAGCGCCAGCAGCTCTCTGTCAAAAGTGCTGTATTTACGTTCAGTTTGGTTTAGCGATTTGCTAAAGAATGCTAAAGGTTGCCAGACCCCGCTGACAAGTTGTTCTACAACTGCCCCTATAGCTAGGTCTGAAGCATCTGTGGTTAGTGCGATGTGGGCCGAGGGATCTGGGTGAACTAACAATGTGGCGTTAGCTAGGGCGCTTTTTACTTCCGCGAAAGCGCGTTCGCGCTCCGGGGTCCATTCGACCGCGTTGGAAGCTTTCTTTTTTTGTGAGCGCGTCATATAGCAAAATTTTTTTATTTTTTTAATTTTTTTTTCCCTTCTTGCCTTGAGAGAGAGCAGTCGCATTTTTCTTCCCTCCTCCCCTGCCTTCCTGATCTATTCCCAGCTTTTGCAATGTTGCGTTTTTGTCTGTGTTTAGTCGCTCTTCTTCTGCTGAATCTTAATCTAAACGGAAATTATGGATTTGGAAGCGGCTTAAATGTGCTATTGTCACTATTTTCAACAAGAATTGGGCCAAGGGGAGCCCAAGAACTGGAACCTACGAGATACTCATGGACATTGGAATCCATGCGTCTATGGCAATATTATTGGCTATGATCTCAGGACTTCTATTTTTGGCTGTGGAGTTCCCTGATGCATCAGAAATTGAAGGAAGGTGAGAGAGCTGATCAAAGCGGACCCGGCAAGCTCCTTCATCAAATTCGACCAGTTGGGGACGGCACGAGTAGCGGCAAACGGTGAACTGAATGACGATTCAGTGGAGGAATACATCTGGAGCCCTGTGCTCTCCAAGGAAAAACAGTTTAAGCCTGCACATATAATGGAAGCACAGAATTACACGGGTGAGGACAAATTCTATTCTCTGAGTGCACTGTGCTGATTTGATTTGATTTGACCTTGTTTGCCCTGTGTTTACATTCCTCCTGATTGAGATAAGCGGAAGGACCGGCTCTTATGTCTACCCAAACAATCGACAATCAGTTGTTGTCGTATCAGCGGATTGGACCCTCAAGGACAATGCCCATGTGCCTTCTGCAAGCAAGAGAGAGAGCAAGAGAGATAGACTCTGGACTCTGGACTCTGGACTTGTTTATAAGTCACATGATTATAACATCTATCCACTGCCAGGAGGCGCCCTCTGCTGCTCACTAACAACTGTTACATTTACACTACACAATGACATGCAAATATACACACACTGCTCTCCCTCCCTCTGCTGTGTGATTGTCCACTACTGCTAAATATGCATTGAGGTTTTTTTTGCCTGCAATCAAAATTTCGCTTACCCATTAAGCGTCAATTTGATAAAACATGTTTTTTTCTCTTGCCTATTGTGTCATATCATTTCTTTTCTTTTTTCTTTTCTTCTTTATGACTGGCGCCTAGCGGCTGCCCCGGCCTTGGATGCGCTCTGCAGAGCGTGCCCAAATGCCAAGTCACGTTTCGTTACCTTGTATTCATACATGTGTAATGACAATAAAGTTGAATCTCATCTCATCTCATAGGGGCTGCATGAGCTGAGCTGCGTGGGGGAGGAAGCAGTTGTAAAAATTAACCATCCCTAAAAATTCCTGTAGCGATTTGACCGTTTGTGGCCGTGGGAAATTTTCTATCACGTGAACTTTGTCTGGAAGTGGAACTGCCCCCTTCGGAGAGACTTTGTGTCCTAAAAAATCAATTTGTGATACACCGAATTTGCATTTGGCTGGATTGATTATTAGCCCGTGCTCTTCCAGCCCCTGAAAAACTGTAGTGAGGTGCTGCTCGTGTTCTTCCTCAGACGAGCTGGCTACCAGCATGTCGTCGAGGTAGACGAAAACAAAAGGAAGGTCGCGTAGGACCGCGTCCATCATTCGTTGAAAAGTTTGAGCAGCGCCTTTGAGGCCGAAAGGCATTCGCAGGAATTCAAAAAGGCCGAAAGGGGTTATTACCGCTGTTTTAGGAACGTCTTCTGCTCGGACTGGGACTTGGTGATAACCGCGGACTAAGTCTATTTTTGAAAAAATGCGCGCACCCGCTAGATGTAGTGAAAAATCTTGAATGTGAGGGATTGGGTAACGGTCATGCACTGTAGCGTTGTTTAATCTGCGGTAATCTCCGCACGGTCTCCAAGAACCGTCGGATTTCGGAACCATGTGAAGTGGTGAGGCCCAGGGGCTCTTCGAGCGTCTAACAATGCCCAATTTTTCAAGAGTTGTAAATTCGTCCCGTGCTGTGTTGAGCTTGGCCGCATCTAAGCGGCGAGCTTTGGCAAAAACGGGAGGTCCCGTTGTGGGAATGAAGTGTTCAACCCCGTGTTTAGCCACAGTGGCTGAGAATTTGGGAATTGTGAGTGCTGGAAATTGGGTGAGTAGTTGCTCAAACTTACCTCCTGCCGTGGTGACGTTGGCCTGCACAGGTCATGGAGAAACTCGGGCCGAGCATGGAATAGAAGCAAAAGACAGTGCATTAACCAGGCGCCTATTTGCTAGATCCACTAATAACCCATGTGCACACAAAAAATCTGCGCCTAATAAGTTAAAACTCACCGCCGCTACAACAAATGTCCATCTGTAGCTGCGGCTGTGGATGAGGAGGTGCAGGCTCTTTTCGCCGAACGTGTCGATGCTAGAGCCGTTGGCTGCCACGGCTCCGTTGCCCCGGGTGCCCGTGGCTCGATCTGCGTGGGAGGGCATGACGAAACTCAGCTGGGCTCCCGTGTCGATGAGGAACTGCTTGCCTGTGTGTCCATCCGTCACGTACAACAGCTTGTTTTTCTCGCCGAGAACCGCTGCTGTTAACGGCTCTCGGCTTTGGTGTTTTCCCGAAATCGCAAATTTGCAGGGGGGAACGCATTTGCGGGCCTTCTCAGCGAAGCGGTGGTGATAATAACAGACGTCGCTCTGACTGTTACGTCTTGGCCGTGTCGCTGTCACCGTGGGCTGGTTCTGCTCCGTGGGTTGCGGTTCCTCGTGGCTCGGGGCGTCAGCTTTGAGGTCTGCGGATGCTGCTGTGGGTGTCAGCTCCTTGCAGGCATTGACGAGCCGATGAGCTTCATTGGCCAGCGCGCGGAAGTCTTGGTGGTTGTTGCACTTCATGCTGGCGAGTGTCCCTCTCATGTGTGGCGGCAGCGTGCTGAGGAAAATAAACTGGAAGAGGAAGTTGTCATTGTCCTCTTCTTTGAGCTGTAGCAAATCCTCCATGAGGGCTTTAGGTTTGCACCCTCTGTGGCCATAGACCGCCAGGATCTTCTCGGCTCTCTCTTCCGCTGATGGGACGTAGTTCGCCACGATGGTTGCTTTGAGCGTCTCGTATTTGTCCCGGGCCGGTGGTCGCCGGATCATGCTCCGCACACACTTCGAAGTGGCGGCGTCGAGTTTGGAGACGATATGATAAAATTTGGTATCATCAGCCGTGATGCCCGCCAGTGTGAACTGGGCTTCAGCCTGCTGAAACCAAGAGGCGGGGTCTTCTTGCCAGAAGTCTGGCAGCTTGACAGCGACGGCATTCATGCACACCATCACTGCTGTGCCCGCCGGGTGAGAGTGCCCTGCCTCGGCTCTCACGGTGGTGCTGGTGCTCGGTTGAGCCCTCTCAATCTCTTCTGCTGGGGGGAACAGTTGTCCATCTGTTCCCTCGTCTGCGTGGCCGCTGGCGTCTGCCTGGGTCGCCACGGATGAGTCGCTTGCGGGGGAACGCCTCCGGTCCATACTCGCGTCAAGGTCACCAGTGTAGAGGAGCTTGGAAATGAAGAGGTGATTTGGTTTATAAGCAAAGTTTTAATATTCAGCTCTTCTAACAAGTCTCATCTGGTGCAGGGAGTGGCAGAAGGGAAAAGAGACAGAAAGTCTCCAGCTCACTGACTTTGTACTGGCACACAACAAAAGACATGCATAACAAAAGCTGACATCCCTCATTATCTTAATCCCCCCATTGTCTTGGTATTTCCTCTCCTCGCCTTAGGGGGTGAGGGTGGCTCCTCCGGTCTCCTCCGGTCTCCTCCGCCGCGTCCGGGAACGTCTTTGTTCTTCACTCGGCGGGTGAGAGCCCTTTGTCCTTTCAGAGGTGTGAAGCCCTTTACATATGTAATCACCAAACATTTCCACATGCTTCAACATATGTAGGTTATGGAGTATATGGTTAATATAGACCACATACACTACCTTTCAAAAGTTTGGGATCACTTAGAAATTTCCTTATTTTTGAAAGAAAAGCACTTTTTTTCAATGAAGATAACTTTAAACTAATCAGAAATACACTCTATACATTGCTAATGTGGTAAATGACTATTATAGCTGCAAATGTCTGGTTTTTGGTGCAATATCTACATAGGTGTATAGAGGCCCATTTCCAGCAACTACCACTCCAGTGTTCTAATGGTACAATGTGTTTGCTCATTGTGTCAGAAGGCTAATGGATGATTAGAAAACACTTGTGCAATCATGTTAGGTCTGCAATGCTGTAATTGCTGCAAATGGAGGATTCTTTGACGAAAGCAAAGTTTGAAGGAAAAAATTATTATTTCAAATACAAATCATTATTTCTAACCTTGTCAATGTCTTGACTATATTTTCTATTCATTTTACAACTCATGGTGGTAAATAAGTGTGACTTTTCATGGAAAACACAAAATAATTGTCTGGGTGACCCCAAACTTTTGAACGGTAGTGTACATATCAGTCAATACATATCAATCGCGTGATTAACTGGCGCCGGGCTTCCTCTCCTTACTCCGGGAATGTACGTATAACAATAGTCATTGTTCTGGTTGTCCCCCAAGGGGCTCTCTGTCTGTATGCAAATTGTTCTGCTTCTTGCCCTAGCTGAGTGCGATGGCTGAATGTCCATGTAGATTGTAGTGGGTTGCCACAACCTCCCGTTTCCTGACCGAGTAAAAAAGGATCCAAAGAGGAGAAAAACAACACAAAGGTATTGTTTTGAATTGTGAGAGCTGCAGCTGATCCAGAGGACATGGAAATTTATCTTTTAAAATGACAAACATCATATGTGTAACTCCTGGCAAAATTGGATCGGGATCAATTTCCCGCTTGCCATTCATTTCAATGGAGAATTTTTCTGATTTAATGTCACATATGCGGAAGTAGAGGGGGCGTGACTGAGGCTCTCAATTCCCTGTAAATCTCACTCCAAGTTTTTCAGAAAAGTTGGCAACTCTGCAATAATAATAATGGGAATAAAGTCACTAATTTACAAAAAGAAAAAATTCTTCTTTACATGAAAAGTTGTAAAATTGAGAAAAGATCAACTTTGAAGAAAACTCCATCCATCCATCTTCTACCACTTTTCCAGGGTTCCGGGTCACAGAGGCAGCAGATCAAGCAAAGAAGCCCAGACTTCCCCCTCCCTGGCCACCTGCTCCAGCTCTTCAAAGAGGAAACCAAGATGTTCCCAGGACAGCTGGGAGACATAGTCTCTCCAGCATGTCCTGTGTCTGCCCCGGGGTCTCCTCCCAGTGGGATGTGCCCGGAACACCTCAAGTGGGAGGCATCCAGGTGGTATCCTGATCAGATGCCCAAACCACCTCAAATGGCTCCTTTCGATGTGGAGGAGCAGGGGTTCTAATCTGAGTCTCTCCTGGACGACTGACCTTCTCACGCTATCTCAAAGGGTGAGTCCAGCAATAATACGGAGAAGGCTCATTTCAGCTGCTTGTATCCACAATGTCATTCTTTTGGTCATCACTCAAAGTTCATGACCATAGGTGATGGTAGAAATGTAGATTGAACGGTAAATCGACAGCTTTGCATTGGAGCTCAGCTCCCTCTTCACCACGACAGACCGGTACAACATCCGCATCACTGCAGATGCTGTCCCGATCTGTCTGTCAATCTCCTGCTCCATTCTCCCCTCACTCGTGAATAAGACCCCAAGATACTTAAACTCCTCCACTTGGAGCAGGAGCTTGTCCCCAACCTGGAGAGGACAATCCACCCTTTTCTGGCTGAGGACCATGGACTCGGACTTGGAGGTGCTGATTCTCATCCCAGCCGCTTCACACTCAATAGCAAACCATCCCAGCAAGACCTGTAGGTCATTGCTCGATGAAGCCAACAGGACAACATCATCTGCAAACAGCAGAGATGAGATCCTGTGGTCACCAAATATGACACCCTCCATTCCTTGGCTGTGCCGAGAAATCCTGTCCATACAAATAATGAACAGTATCGGTGACAAAGGGCAGGCCCTGACAGAGTCCAACTCTTACTGGAAATGAGTCCAACTGAGTGCTGGCAATACGAACCAAACTCTCACAACGGTCGTATAGAGACCAGATGGCTTGTAGCAACAAGCCCGATACCCCATACTTCCCCACAAAAAAACATGAGGGATGCAGTCGAATGCCTTTTCCAAGTCCACAAAACACATGTAGACTCGCTGGGCAAACTCCCATGAACCCTCGAGGATTCTCGAGAGGGTTAAGAATTAGTCCAATGTGCTACAGCCAGGACGAAAATGACATTGCTCCTCCTGAATCCGCGGTTTGACCAACGGCTGGACTTTCCTCTCCAGTAGTCTGTCATGAACCTTCCCAGGGAGGCTGAGAAATGTGATTCCCCTACAGCTGGAACACACCCTCTGGTCCCCCTTCTTAAAAGAGGAACCACCACCCCGGTTTGCCATGTTAAAGGTACTGTCTCCGACTTCCATGCAATGTTACAGAGGCGTGTCAGCCATGACAGCCCTACAACATCCAGAGCCTTGAGGTACTCAGGGCGAATCTCGTCCACCCCGGGGCTCAGCCACCAAAGAGTTTTTTTAACCACTTTAGTGACCTCAGCCCCTGTGATGGGCAAATCAGCCCACCTGCTCTCAAGCTCTGCTTCCTCTGCAGAAGGTGTGTCAGTGGGATTGAGGAGATCCTCAAAGTATTCCTTCTACTGCCTGACGATATCCCCAGTCGAAGTCAGCAGCACCCCATCCGCACCATACACAGTGTGGAGAGGGAGCAATTTCCCCCTCCTGAGTTGCCAGAGAGTTTGCCAGAATATCTTTGAGGCAGACCAAAAGTCTTGTTCCATGGCCTCACCAAACTCTTCCCACACCTGAGTTTTTGCTTCAGCAACCACCCGAGTTGCCCTCTGCTTGACCTGCCGGTACACCTCAGCTGCTTTGGGAGTCCCACAAGCTAACCAAGCACGATAAAATTCCTTCAGCTTGATGGCCCCCTCACCACTGGTGTCCACCACTTGATTTGGGGGTTGCCACCACAAGATGCACTGACAACCTTGCGGCCACAGCTCTGGGCAGCCGCTTCGACAACAGTGGTGGAGAACATGGTCCATTCAGACTCAATGTATCCAGACTCTCTCGGAATGTGGTTGAAATTCTTCTGGAGGTGGGAATTGAAGACCTCCTGGACAGGGGCCTCAGCCAGACGTTCCCAGCACACCCTCACTATACGTTTGAGTCTACCAGGTCTGAATGGCATCCTTCTCTGCCATTGGATCCAACCCACCACCTGGTGGTGATCAGTTGACAGCCCTGCACCTCTCTTTACCCGAGTGTCCAAGACATATGGTCGCAGATCTGATGACACGGTAACAAAATCGATCATTGATCTGTGACCTAGGGTATTCTGGTGCCAGGTGCACATACGGACACCCTTATACTTGAACATGGTGTTTGTCATGGACAAACTGCGATTGGCACAGAAGTCCAATAACTGAAACCACTCGGGTTCAGATTGTGTAGGCTGTTCCTCCCAATCACACCCCTCCAGGTTTCACTGACATTGCCCACATGCGCACTGAAGTCCCCCAGTAGGACAATGGAGTCTCCAAGAGGAGCACCCTCCAGCACCCCAGTCAGAGACTCCAAAAAGGGTGGGTACTCTGAACCAACATTTGGTGCATAGGCACAAATGATGGTCAGGAGCCATTTCCTAACCCGGAGGTGCAGGGAAACACCCCTTTCGTCCACCGGGGAAAACCCCAATGTAGAGGTAGCAAGGCAGGGGGATACAAGAATACCCACCCCTGCTCACTGCCTCTCTCTCGGGGCAACTCCAGAGTAGGCCAAGCTCCAGCCCTTCTCCAGGAGACTGGTTCCAGAACCAGAGTGGTGCATTGAGGTGAGCATCACAATATCTAGCCAGTATCTCTCAACCTTATGCACCAGCTCAGGCTCCTACCCCACTACAGCAGCAACATTCCACATCCCAAAAGCCAGTTTTGGAAGCCGGGGCATCAGATTGCCAAGGTCTCTGCCTTCGCCTGCCACCTGATCCACATAGTATTGGACCCCCATGGTCCCTCCCGCAGGTGGTGAGCTCACTGGAGGGTGGATCATTGTAGCTTCTTCAGGCTGAGCCCAGCCGGGTCCCATGGGCAAAAACCCGGCCACCAGACACTTGCCATGAAGCCCCTCCCCCAGGTCTGGCTCCGGGGCAGGGTCCCGGTAACCCCATACTGGGCAGGTTACACTTAATCCCTGTTGTAGCATTCATCATGAGTCTTTTGGATCATTCTTAGTCTGGCCCTTCACCCAGGACCAGTTTATTACAGTGGTGTGAAAAAATGTTTGCCCCCTTCCCGATTTCTCATTTTTTTGTATGTTTGTCACACTTAAATGTTTCAGATCATCAAACAAATTTAAATATTAGACAAAGATAACACAAGTCAACACAAAATGCAGTTTTTAAATGAAGGTGTTTATTATTAAGGGTAAAAAATTATTCCAAACCTACATGGCCCTGTGTGAAAAAGTGATTGCCCCCCTGTTAAAACATAAATTAACTGTGGTTTTGTAGGGAACCCACGCTGGGATAATCATCTCAGACTGGAAGCAGAGGGGAGGGGAATATTCCCTCTGCCGGCAGAGCGTGTGGGATTTAATGGAAGACAGTATGTATTGTAATGTGTGAATGTATTGTGATGCAAGATTTCAGGCAACAGGGGGAAGGAATGGAGTGATATAAAAGGAGAGACCCTGCTGTATTGAGAAAAGTCTTTTTCTGTGTATGAATGAAGTGAGAGAGAGAAAATAAAGTTCGTCTGTCGTGCAGGTCTGGTTCCTTTATTTGCACTCTCCACACTGGTGACCCTTGACGAATTATGGAACATGAGGCAAGAACCCCAGAGTCGGCCTGGACGGGAAACCCCAGCAACGCGGCAAGCATCCCAGAGACGGCCCGGACGGGAAGCCCCAGCAACGCGTGCGCTGTTTCGGTCAAACTACCGGACTTTTGGCTGCACGACCTGCGGTCTTGGTTCCACCACACCGAGGCTCAGTTCGCCGTCCGGGGAATAACGGCAGATGACACCAGATATTACTATGTGGTCGCAGCGCTGGACGCTCGCACGACTCAGTAGCGAGCCTGCTCCAACAGCCTCCAGCCCACGATAAATACGGGGCTCTCAAGGCCGTGCTGACCCGGCGCTACACACTCTTGGACTGTGAGAGAGCGGAGAGGCTCCTGAGGCGCTCCGAGTTAAGAGATGGGTCGGCGGTCGAACTGAAGGAGAAGATGTTGGCGTTGATGGGCACGGACGACAGGCATTTTCTGTTTGCCCACCTTTTCCTCCGGAACCTCCCAACAGAGGCAAGAGCGGTCCTGGCCAACTCACCGTTGCTGGCGCACGCGACTACCGTGCGCTAACCCAGGAGGCAGATCGGATCATCCTCACCACCAGAGCCCTCACAGTGAACGCGGCGGCGTCCGAACCCAGCGAGACGACCAGCGGAGGCGAGGAGCCGGCGACGGTAGCTGCAGCAGGGGCCAGAAGGCGCCAGAGAGACACGCTCTGCTCCTACCACCGCCGCTTTGGGAGAGAACGCACACAGATGTGTGCAACCGTGCCAATTCAAGCGTTTGGGAAACACCAAGCCCGACAGTCAGTAGTAGCTGCGACCGCCGGTGAAGAAAACAAGATGCTCTACGTGCCGGACTCGCAGTCGGGGAGACAGTTCCTTGTAGACACCGGCTCCCAAAAGAGCCTCATCCTGCCATCCTACGCCGACCAGCTAGCGGGAGCTAGCGGCCCCGAGCTGATAGCCGCAAACGACTCGGACATTAGGACTTTTGGTGAGAGGACACTGACTGTATCCCTACACGGCCGTATGTACGAGTGGACATTCGTCATAGTGGCATGCAGTTTCCCGATCTTGGGAGCTGATTTTCTGTGTGCACATGGGTTGCTAGTCGATGTTGCTAACAGACGCCTGATTAATGCAATGTCTTTTGATTCTCTCCCCTGTAAAGCTCGAGGGGCCGGGCCAACAACACTAGCCAACGTCACAGCTCCAGGCGGTAAGTTCCACACACTGCTCACTCAGTTCCCAGCACTCACAGTCCCGACGTTTTCGGCGGCCATCACTGAACACGGGGTGGAACACTTTATCACCACCAATGGGCCGCCCGTTTTCGCACGACCTTGGCGCCTGGACGCAGCTAAACTAGCCATAGTGCGCGAGGAGTGTGCCAACTTGGAAAGGTTGGGCATCATCAGGCGCTCAAACAGCCCATGGGCATCCCCACTACACATGGTCCCTAAGGCCAAGGGATCGTGGCGACCGTGCGGAGATTTCCGCAGATTGAATAACGCCACAGCGCATGACCACTACCCGATTCCCCATATTCAGGATTTTTCCATTCACCTCGCCAGGGCACGCATTTTTTCTAAAATAGATCTGGTCCGTGGTTACCACCAGGTCCCGGTGCGCGCGGAGGACATACTCAAAACAGCGGTAATAACTCTGTTTGGCTTGTTTGAGTTTTTACGTATGCCCTTCGGATTAAAAGGCGCGGCACAGACATTCCAACGCATGATGGATGCGGTGTTGCGCGATCTGCCGTTTGTGTTCATCTATCTGGATGACATCCTGGTGGCCAGCGCGTCCGAGGACGAACACGTAACCCACCTCAGGATGGTTTTCCGGAGGTTAGAAGAGCACGGGTTAATAATCAACCTGGCGAAATGCCAGTTCGGCGTGACGGGGATTGACTTTTTGGGGCACCGCATGTCACCGGAGGGAGCGATACCCTTGCCGGACAAGGTGCGCGCCGTGGTGAATTTTCCCCGGCCTCAGACGGTCAGGGTGCTGCAAGAGTTTTTGGGGATGGTTAACTTTTATAACCGGTTCCTCCCCAGTGCAGCTCAGCTCATGCAGTCATTGTACGCCACGCTCAAGAAATGGAAGCTGGCGGACAGAGTCGAATGGACTCCGGAGCGGGAGCAGGCATTCTCTGAGGTTACAACAGCCCTGGCAAATGGCGCACTGTTGGCGCACCTGGACCCGGCAGCCCGGATAGTGCTCACTACCGACGCCTCGGACGTGGCCATAGGGGCCATCGTGTAGCAACGCGTCACCAGTTCTTGGCAGCCGCTTGCTTTTTTCAGCAGGGCTTTGTGCGACAGTGAGCGTAAAGACAGTGCATTCAACAGAGAGTTGCTGGCTCTTCACCTGGCCATATGCCACTTCCAGTTCTGGCTGGAAGGGCGCAGCTTCACTGCGTTTGTGGACTACAAGCCGCTAACGTACGCGATGGCCAAGTTTCGGAACCACGGTCAGGCCGGCAGCAGAGACAGCTGGCCGCGATCTCGGAGTTTACAACCGATATTCAACATGTGGCCGGTAAACTGAATGTGGTGGCGGACTGCCTCTCGCGCGCAGTAGTGGCCCCAGTCTGCGTAGGGATAGATTATACAGCCATGGCCGCAGAGCAGATTGGTGATGTGGATGTGTGCGCGGTCCAGTCTGGACCAACAGGGTTAAAGTTGGAGAGCAGAGTACTGCAAGACAGCAGCCCCCCCCCCCCCCCGCTAATCTGTGACATCTCCACGGGATGCCCGCGCCCTGTGGTCCCAGTTGCTTGGCACCGCCGAGTGTTTGAGTCAGTTCACGCTCTGGCGCACCCAGGAGTGCGCACGTCAGTCAAAATGGTGGGAGCGAAGTTCGTATGGCCAGGCCTGCAAGTGAAAGAGTGGGCTGCAGCCTGCGTAGCGTGCCAACGAGCCAAAGTACACAGACATACGAAGGCCCCTTTGGAGCCGTTTCGTATACCGGCGAAGAGGTTTGATCATGTTCACGTGGACCTCGTGGGCCCCTTCCCGCCATCGCAGGGGTTCACGCACCTTCTGACAGTGGTGGACCGCACCACACGCTGGCCAGAAGCAGTCCCGCTAGCGGCAACCACATCCGCGGACGTGGCGTGCGCCTTTTTGACAACATGGGTGGCACGTTTTGGCATCCTGTCGGACATCACGTCCGATAGGGGCCCTCAGTTTGTTTCCGACCTCTGGTCTGCGATGGCCTGTAGCCTGGGTGTAGCAATTCATCGCACAACCACGTACAACCCACAGGCCAATGGGTTATGCGAGCGTTTCCATAGGTCACTGAAAGCAGCGCTCAGGGCTTCACTTACGGATGCAAATTGGGTAGACCGGTTGCCATGGGTTCTGTTAGGGTTCCGTTCCACACCACAAGAGGATTTGGACGCTTCCCAACCGGAGCTTGTTTTTTCTCAGCCACTGCGGCTCCCCGGGGAATTTTTACCAGATAATCCAGCACCGGATAACTATCCGTCTCAGCATTCGCAGCATAGCGCAGATACAGGCACGCTACTGGGCCCAGCCCACCACTGTTTTCCACGCGCTTTTGTGCCAAAAACTTTTAAGAATGCGGCGTTCGTGTTTGTCAGGCACGATGCCCACCACCCCCATTGCGCCCACCCTACGATGGCCCGTTCAGAGTGCTGAAACCAGGGGACAAACATTTTTTGTTAGATTTGGGAGGTCATCGGGAGAAAATATGTATAGACAGATTTCAGGCGACACCCCCCTTCATTCCCCCCACTCACCATCCTCAACAGCACAGTGTCCACTGTGGACTCCTTCAAGTTTCTGGGTACCACAATCTCCCGGAACCTGAAATGGTCCTCCCATATTGACACTGTCCGGAAAAAGGCCCAGCAGAGGTTGTTTTTTCTGCGTCAGCTCAAGAAGTTTGATTTGCCTCAGGAGCTGCTGGTTGTCTTCTACACCGCCATCATCCAATCTGTCCTCTGCTTTTCCATCACTGTCTGGTTTGGATCTGCCACTAAACAGGACAAGACCAGACTGCAGCGGATCATTAAGTCTGCGGAGAGGATCATTGGTACCGACCTACCCTCCATTGAGAACTTATATCGGTCCATAACCAGGAAACGGGCGGGAAACATCTGTGCTGACCCATCACACCCCGGCCACAAACTGTTTGAACTTCTATCTTCTGGTCGTCGTTACAGATCACTGAAGGTCAAAACCACCCGTCACAGGAACAGTTTCTTTCCTCAAGCCATCACTCTGATGAACTCCTAACATTCACCTAGTCCTACCTGTTGCTGTACTCATGACTTTTCATCCATTATTACATTGCACATAACTCTCACACTGCTTTTTACTTCATTCACATTATATCACTGAATCTGAGTCCACATTGAAATACTGTGTGATTGTATATTTTTTCATATATTTCTGCAAAGTGTGGTTAGTCCGAGTAAATAACTGCATATATTCCTGTATATATTTGCATTCTTTTATAGAAACGTGGACAGACTGTAATTTACTGTACATACTCTGGTTGTCATTGAATCCTTATTTAAATCCTTCACCTGAACAACGAGAGCAAGTTTTTAGCCAAAGTCAAATTCCTTGTATGTGTTGTGCATACTTGGCCAATAAAGCTGATTCTGATTCTGATTAAGCCCGCCTTTGTGGTGGCGGAGGAGCAAGTGATGTTGGCTCTGGCTCCTCGGCGTGGAAGACCCCCTCTGAGAACTCCCCAGGTAGAAGATTCATTAGAGCAGCCACACGGACAATTAGAATGTCCCCCCCCTTGCCATTGCCCACCCGCAGAGAGACACACCCCCAAGAGCCCCCAACCAGCACAGCAGCGCCGCGGAGTCGAAGGACCCTCGTTACAGCAGATATGGGAGGAGACTGAAGCCAAAAGGACGTGAGGGTTGAAACTCAGTCTGAGACTCTGGGTGGGGGGGGGGGGCAGTGTAGGGAACCCACGCTGGGATAATCATCTCAGACTGGAAGCAGAGGGGAGGGAAATATTCCCTCTGCCAGCAGAGCGTGGGGGATTTAATGGAGGACAGTACGTATTGTAATGTGTGAATACTATATTGTGATGCAAGATTTCAGGCAACAGGGGGAAGGAATGGAGTGATATAAAAGGAGAGACCCTGCTGTATTGAGAAAAGTCTTTTTCTGTGTATGAATGAAGTGAGAGAGAGAAAATAAAGTTCGTCTGTCGTGCAGGTCTGGTTCCTTTATTTGCACTCTCCACAGTTAATCACATTTTTGGATGGGACAAACCTGTTCTCAATCAAGAAATCGCTTAAATAGGACCTGCCTGACAAAGTGAAGTAGACCAACAGATCCTCAAAAGCTAGACATCGTGCTGCAATCCAAAAAAATTCAGGAACAAATGAGAAACAAAGTAATTGAGATCTATCAGTCTGGAAAAAGTTAAAAAGCAATTTCTTAAGCTTTGGGACTCCAGCTAACCACAGTGAGCGCCATTATCCACAAATGGCAAAAACACGAAACAGTGGTGGACCTTCCTAGTAGTGGCCGTCCGACCAAAATTACCGGAATAGCACAGTGACAACTCATCCAAGAGGTCACAAAAGACCCCACAACATCCAAAAGAACTGCAGGCCTCACTTGCCTCAGTTAAGGTCAGTGTTCACAACACCACTATAAGAAAGAGACTGGGCAAAAATCGCCTGCATGGCAGGAGTTCCAAGATGAAAACCACTGCTGAGCAAAAAGAACATAAAGGCTCATCTCAGTTTTGCCAGAAAGCATCTTGATGGTCCCCAAGACTTTTGGGAAAATACTCTTGTGGACTGACGAGACAAAAGTTGAACTTTTTGGAAGGTGTGTGTCCAATTACATTTGGCATAAAAGTAACAGCATTTCAGAAAAGGAACATCATACCAACAGTAAAATATGGTGGTGGTAGTGTGATGGTCTGGGGCTGTTTTGCTGCTTCAGGACTTGGAAGACTTGCAGTGGTAAATGAAACCGTGAATTCTGCTGTCTACCAAAAAATCCCGAAGGAGAATGTCCGGCCATCTGTTCGTGACCTCAAGCTGAAGCGCACTTGGGTTCTGTAGCAGGACAATGATCCAAAACACACCAGCAAGTCCACCTCTGAATGGCTTAAGAAAAACAAAATGAAGACTTTGGAGTGGCCTAGCCAAAGTCCTGACCTGAATCCGATTGAGAAGCTGTGGCATGACCTTACAAAAATTGGTTCATGCTCAAAAACCCTCCAATGTGGCTGAATTACAACAATTCTGCAAAGATGAGTGGGCCAAAATTCCTCCACAGCGCTGTAAAAGACTCATTGCTAGTTATCACAAATGCTTGATTGCAGTTGTTGCTGCTAAGGGTGGCCCAACCAGTTATTTTTAGGGGCAATCACTTTTTCCACACAGGGCCATGTAGGTTTGGATTTTTTTTACCCTTAATAATTCAATTCAATTTCAATTCAATTCAACTTTATTTATATAGCGCCATTTCACAACAACAGTCATCTCATAGCACTATCAACTGAAGGGGGGACCCCCACAGTTGCAGAAAGACCCCAGCAATCAGGCGATCCCCTGTGAGCAAGCACTTGGCGACGGTGGAGAGGAAAAACTCCCTTTTAACAGGAAGAAACCTCCAGCAGAACCAGGCTCAGGGAGGGACAGTCATCTGCTGCGACTGGCTGGGGGGTGAGGGGATAGAGAAGAAGAAAAGAACAGACATGTAGAGAGCAAACAGCACGATGGGGACTCAATCTATGGGAGAGAACAAACAAATGTTAATGACCAGCAAAAAAAAAAAAAATTTCATAGAGAGTGAGGAAAGGAGTGAGGCCCAGTGCATTACTGGAGGTCCCCCGGCTGACTAAACCTATTAGCAGCATAACTAAGGGAGGGTTCAGAAACACATGATCCCTCCCTAATTGTAGGCTATATCAAAAAGGTAGGTTTTAGCCCTATTCTTAAAAACAGAGATCGAGTCTGACTCCCGAATCCAGATTGGCAGCTGATTCCACAGGAGAGGAGCTTGATAACTGAAGGCTCTGCCTCCCATTGTACTTTTGGAGATTCTAGGTATTACAAGTAATCCTGCATTTTGGGAGCGTAGTGCTCTGTTAGGATGATACGGTAGTATCAGATCTTTTAAATAAAAAGGAGCCTGATTGTTTAAAGCTTTGTAAGTAAGAAGAAGGATTTTAAACTTAATTCTAAACTCTATGGGAAGCCAATGAAGGGAGGCCAGAACCGGAGAGATATGATCTCTCTTTCTAGTACCTGTTAAAACTCTTGCTGCAGCATTTTGGATCAGCTGAAGACTTTTTAAAGATGTTTTAGGACAGCCTGATAATAAAGAATTACAATAATCTAATCTCAAGCTAACAAAAGCGTGGATCAGCTTCTCAGCATCACTCTGAGACAAGATGCTCCTAATCTTGGCAATATTACGCAAATGATAGAAGGCAGTCTTAGAAACAAATTTAATATGTGAATTGAAGGACAAATCCTGATCAAAAATAACTCCAAGGTTCCTCACAGAGCTATTAAGAGAAAGGGTAACTGCATCCAAACTGAAAGTTTGATTTGGAAAGGAATTTCTAAGGTTTTTTGGACCAACAAGAATGACTTCAGTCTTATCTGAATTTAATAGCAGGAAATTACAAGTCATCCAAGCTTTGATTTCCTTAAGACAGGCTTCTAACTTGGCTAATTGATTAGTATCATCTGGCTTCATTGACAGGTATAATTGTGTGTCATCTGCATAACAATGAAAATGTATACAGTGCTTTCTAATAAAGTTGCCTAACGGAAGCATATATAAACTAAAAACAGTAGGGCCTAGCACAGATCCCTGTGGAACTCCATGACTAAGCTTTGAGCTGAAAGAAAACTCATCATTTACATGAACAAACTGGAACCTATCAGATAAATAAGATCTAAACCACTGCAACGAAGTTCCATTAAGTCCAACATAGTGTTCTAATCTATCAAGTAGAATATTATGATCAATAGTATCAAAAGCTGCACTAAGATCTAAAAGGACAAGTACAGAAACTAGTCCATTATCAGATGCAATGAGGAGGTCGTTAGTGACCTTCGCTAAGGCTGTTTCAGTACTATGATGGATTCTAAACCCAGATTGAAACTCTTCAAGTAAACCATTTCCCTGCAGGTGGTCAAATAATTGCGTAGCAACAACTCTTTCTAAGATTTTTGAAATGAAAGGGAGATTAGAGATTGGTCTATAGTTAGCTAAAGCTCCTGGATCTAGCGTTGGCTTTTTGAGTAAGGGTTTAATTACAGCTGTTTTAAAAGCCTGCGGTACATGGCCTAAAGTTAATGAAGAATTGATTATATGAAGAATAAAGCTACCAGTAAGTGGGAAGACTTCTTTAAATAACCTGGTAGGAATAGGGTCTAAAAGACAAGTTGAAGGTTTGGATGAGGAAACTATTTTGTCTAACTCACAAAGGTCGATTGGAGTAAACTCATCAAGACAGACATCAATAGAAGGAGTTGTAATAGTTACAGTATTTAAGTTAACTGTGGGAAGAATCTGATTGATTTTATCTCTGATGGATGAAATTTTATTATTGAAAAAGTTCATAAAGTCCTGACTAGTAAGCTCTAAGGGGATGCTAGGATTGTCAGAGTCCTGACTCTTTGTCAACCTGGCTACAGTACTGAAAAGAAACCTGGGATTATTCTTGTTCTCTTCTATTAATGCAGAGTAATAACTCGTTCTAGCTTTTCTAAGAGATTTTTTATAAATTAAAAGATGATTTCTCCAAGCTAAATAGATTTCATCTAAATTAGTAGAGCGCCATTTTCTTTCTAATTGACAAGTCTTCTGTTTTAAGCTACGGGTTTCTGTGTTGAACCAAGGAGTTAAAAATCTCTGATTAGACTTTTTCTTTTTTAAGGGGGCCACCAAGTCTAGAGCCTGATGCAGAGAAGCTGAAACACTATCCACCATGTTATCAATTACAGAAGGAGAAAGCTGTCTATAGCTTATTTCTGTTGTGTTGACACATGGCATAGAGGAAACAATCTGCATAAATTTGGAAACAGCATCATCTGAGAGGCATCTACTGTGATAATATTTTTCTTTAGGAGCCAAATAGTCAGAAATAGTAAAATCAAAGGTTAACAGACAATGGTCTGACAGTACAGGGTTATGAGGAGACACTACAAGATTTTCTATTTCTATGCCATATGTCAGAACAAGGTCCAATGTATGGTGGAGGTAATGAGTAGAATTTCCTACTTTCTGAGAAAACCCAATCGAGTCTAATATTGAATTAAAATCCACATTAAGGCAGTCACTATCTACATCCACATGTATATTAAAGTCCCCTACTATAATTATTCTATCAGATTTCAGCACTAAATCAGCTAAGAAATCAGCAAATTCGGATAAAAATTCTGAATAGGTTGATGGGGGACGATAAACTATGGCAAATAAAATTGGGTTTAACCTGAAATTGCTAAAGTGCCCAACACTGAGGACCAGGCCCTCAAAGGAATTATAACATGTTTTTTGCTTTACATTAACTAGTAATTTGGAATGGTAAATTGTTGCTACTCCTCCTCCACGACCAGAACTTCTGGGATTTTGACAGTTTAAATAACCAGAGGGAGTTGATTCATTTAAACCAACATAATCCTCTTGCCCTAACCAAGTCTCTGTAAGGGAAATTAAATCAATCTGATGATCAATTAACAGATCATGGACTAACAGAGACTTGGGAGTTAGAGACCTAATATTTAATAAACCACATTTAATTTTTAAATTATGAGGAGGAACAGAGGCCAAATCATTCAATTTAGAGGCTTTATGTTTAATTTGAGTTTTACCAATATTTTGCTTTATCACTTTGGGATGCTTATACATTATATTTTTATTCACTTTGGAGGGAGCAGACAACGATTCTCTGATGGGGAAGACAGGGGCTAAGCTGAGGGGTGGCGGATGAAGAGGAGCTGCAGAGAGGCGTGTAAGACTGCGACTCTGCTTCCCGGTCCCAACTCTGAGTAGTCACGGTTTTGGAAATTTGGATAAAAAAGATGCCAGATTGTTAGATAAATGAGAAGCACCATCCAAAGTGGGATGAATGCTGTCTCGTCTCATAAGACCAGGTTTTCCCCAAAAAGAGCTCCAATTGTCAATGTAGCCCACGTCATTTTTAGGACACCACACAGACAGCCAGCGGTTCAAGGATGACGAGTGGCTAAACATGTCATCACTGGTCAGATTGGGGAGGGGCCCAGAGAATACTACAGTGGCAGACATCGTTTTTGCCAAGTCACACACCGATTCTATATTAAGTTTCGTGACTTCCGACTGCCGGAGACGGATGTCATTAATGCCGGCGTGAATAACAATTGTGGAGTATTTACAGTTACTTTTAGCCAGCATTTTCAAATTTGACTCGATGTCGCCTGCTCTGGCCCCAGGAATACATTGGACTATGACCGCTGGAGTCTCTAGGTTCACGTTTCTGACTACAGAGTAGCCAATGATCAGAGTTTTTTCCTCAGCGGGTGTGTCACTGAGCGGGGAAAAACGATTAGAAACGTGAACAGGTTGGTGGTGAACCGGGGCTTTGCGACTAGGCTTCCTTCTCACCGTCACCCACCCAGTCTCCTCGCTGCTGAGGAGAGCCGGGGAACCGCTGACAGTGGGACCCAAGCTAGCTAGCTCCGCTGCAGCTAATGGGTGTCCGTCGAGATTAACTGGCGCAGACGGTGTTTCAATGCAGCGGAGCCGGGATT
Source organism: Pholidichthys leucotaenia (assembly GCA_020510985.1). Classification (NCBI taxonomy): domain Eukaryota; kingdom Metazoa; phylum Chordata; class Actinopteri; order Cichliformes; family Pholidichthyidae; genus Pholidichthys; species Pholidichthys leucotaenia. Next base: position 282,392,976 of record CM035847.1, on the reverse strand, counting down.
CCAAATCAGACAACCTCGCCTCGAGCGCCTCAAAAAGACAACATTTATTACATTTACCGTTATCACTAAAAGAGGCAGAGGTGTAGCTAAACATCTGACAGAGAGAGCACACCAGAGGAGGAGAGGAAAGAGAGGTAGTAGCCATAGCTAGTGGCTAGAGAGCAAACCACACAGGCAGACAATTAATAATAAACACCTTCATTTAAAAACTGCATTTTGTGTTTACTTGTGTTATCTTTGTCTAATATTTAAATTTGTTTGATGATCTGAAACATTTAAGTGTGACAAACATACAAAAAAATGAGAAATCAGGAAGGGGGCAAACACTTTTTCACACCACTGTATCTTGGGTGACCCTACCAAACGTAAATTGCCCCGGACAACACAATAAGTTGACAATCCTTTGACAAAAAGATGACTAATTTATATGACAAGTGCCAAAATTGAGAACAGCTGCAAATTTGAGAAAATGCGACTATGAAAAAAAGCACTACGTGAAAAAGGCCCAAATTTGAGGGAAAAGTCAAATTTATGTGAAAACTTGCACATTCACAAGAAAAAAACTTGCAAATTTGAAAAAAGTTGAAAGTTTATGTCACTAATTTACAGAAACAGATGCAAATTTACATGACAAAACAGTAATAGAAATTTACATATGATAAAATTCTTTAAGACTTAAGTACTGCACTCATTTAGACATATCAGCTTTTATTACCATTACGGGCCTGTCATCATTTATTGCGCAACGGGTCACCATTAAGGGCCCACAGTCATTTTTCTTCCCCATGTGGAGGGCAGTCAATAGAGTTTTTGCGTAGGCTCGTAAAATTCACGTGACTCGCGGGGGTAAACATAAACACGCCGTAGGTGCCGCCATCTTGGATGGCAAGAGCAGCAGTTGCACTGTGATAACCCAGGCGTAACTTGTACTGTTTAGCGATCAGAATGAGTGAGGAGAACACACAGTCACAGTCTGACATAATAACATCCTATCATCCTCTTCAACAACTGACACTGTGGCCTCTGACACTGTGTCTGCGATGTCTGTGTCACATTCAGTGGAGTCATTGTCAGCAGTCATAACAGCAGACAAGTGTTTTTAATCTTGCTCCCGTGCGCTCCTCTGGTGTGCCGAAATGCCTCAGTTGAACAGAGGTGGCAGGTGTGGGGTAACAGCTGGAGCAATTAGCAGAACAATGACTGCCAGTAATCTGCTCAGCGGGGATGATTTTGGGGCAAACGATGAGATGATATCTTTCAAAGACGAAGGGGAGCAGGAGGAAAAGATATCGGAAAACGTGTCAGCGGAAAGGGATGTGGATGATGTGAAGTCTTTGCTGGTGAACGAGTCGGAAAACAACAGCAGCTCGTCGGACTCGAGGTGAGTGAAGCGCGCTGCGTGTTTTTTTTTTTTTTTTTTTTTTAAAAGGCTCTCCACGGCGCGCCGCGTTAAAACGTACCTGATTTTATGCACATTTACAATAGTTTTCTCCCCTTTCATGTGTGCATTGTCCTTTGTAGCAAGCAGAGAGGCGCCCCCAAACCAGACCCGACTCACAAAGTTTTTTTTTTTTTTTTTTTACTTATTTGTACCTGTAGGTAGATTTGGTTTGCAGTCTGGTGACAAGCCACCGGCCGCTGCGTGCGCGAGCGCCCTAAACCTACATGTTTTTGGTATGCGGGAGGAAACCCCGGAGTAAACCCACGCAACACGGGGAGAACATGCAAACTCCACACAGCTCACTGTTGGTCGGGGGCTGGGATCGAGCCCACGGTCTCATGATCCCCGCGATCCCCCGGCCGAGGGTAAACTGTGCTGCCACAGTGCTAAACCACTGCTCCACCGTGCAGCCCGTTATGAGAAAGCGAGAGATTACGTCAGTGAAGGTAATTATTCAAAAATCCAACTTTTTTTTTTTTTTTTTGCATTTCACACCGGCCATTTAATTCCCCGCTTATCCCCTTATCAGGGGGAACAACAGGAGTACACCATTTTGCCGAGTTTGTAGGTACACGTGAGCTATGTGGTTTGTTTCACCCTGCTGCTGCTGTTTCTTGCCATCCAATATGGCGGCACACTCTAACGGGCCAGTGCGGCACGCCCCCTGACGTCATATGCAAAAACTCAATAGGGAACTCCCAAAAGACAAAAATTAAATAGATAGCAGTTTATTTTAAAAGTCACCGGACTGGCTTTTTTATTCAATATTTTTCTCCAAACATTACACAGAATCTTTAAATGTTACAGTATATATACATACACATCAGTGTATATTTCTTTATCTAAAAAGTTGAGGGCCATTAAACAATGCAGCTGTGCGTTTCAAGACAGGATTGCATTTTGGACGTTTTTGTGTACTTAACAGATTCACATACGGGTTTAGTCACCAGAAGTCCAACATTTAAGAGTGCTGTCAGTGTCTGCTTTATGTCGGAGCTGGTTTTGAACAGTGGGCTGTGCGGGAGCCGCGGGGACACTGGCACAATGACGACTGAGGATGAAAACGTGGAGAGCAGCAGTTTCTTCCACATCAGGAAGCAGTGCAAAATAAATGCCACCAGCTACATGATTGAACCAGCTAAATATACACCACGAATAATGGTCAACAGCACCTTTCAAAGTGTACCCAGAGAGAATCCATCTCTTTTTTCTTAGACTGGAATCACACATGTATGATCACACTGAGATTTGTGTAAAATTAAAAAAAAACAACTACTATACTGTAGAGTGGTTTGAGAAACACTTGGAGATATGCTGCTTTTAACCAGTTTACAGAGCGCTAAACTGTGTGTACAGGCCAACTTTTTACAATGCTAGGTTTCAGAGTCACAAGATGCTTCCTGCAAAAACTGAACAATCATTTTATTACAGATCTTTGGTAAACACCAGATAGTTGATGCCATCATATATTTAAAAAAAACAAAACACAAAAAAAAAGCAGCTGGAAGAAGACTTGTCTGAAATTCTCAAGGTTGGGTTCTGATGAAACACATGAGCAGGCAAATGGACAACAAAAATGTTTTTTGTTTCTTTTTTCCCCCTCTGTTTTAATCGGTAATATGAAGTAATACATCCAGATGTGGACTGAGCTGGTCTAAGTGATCCCTTCCCATCTTAACTCAATTTCATAACACCTGCCTACAGGTAGCTCAAGTTTGTTGGGGAGTAGGATCCCTTATCCTCAGTGTGACCGGGAGCATGTCTGAGCAATGGAAGGAACAAGGTGGCAAGGATGGTTCGGATCCTATGGGAGGTCATCGGTGTCACAGAGCGACCACAGCAGTCTCTACATCATCCCCAACTGCAGTAGTGTGTTGGCGTACGCCATGGGCTTGACATTCGGATGAGGCTGTAACAGAATGAAAGAGATGAGTGTTACATTTAGCATCAACTTTTCAAAAAAATGTTTCATGAGAAGAGTTTTTTGATTGACCCGACTGTTATTTTTGAAAGCTTCTGCCACTGCAGTAAGCTCAGCAGAGCACCACTGGTTTCATTTTTAAGCTGCACATTCAGTTCATGATTTTTTTTTTTTTTTACAGATGTGGACAAAATTGTTGGTACCCCTCTGTTAATGAAAGAAAAACCCACAATGGTCACAGAAATAACTTGAATCTGACAAAAGTGGTAATAAATAAAAATTCTATGAAAATTAACCAATGAAAATTAGACAATGCTTTTGAATTGTGGTTCAACAGAATTATTTTAAAAAACAAACTCATGAAACAGGCCTGGACAAAAATGATGGTACCCTTAACTTAATATTTTGTTGCACAGCCTTTTGAGGCAATCACTGCAATCAAACGATTTCTGTAACTGTCAATGAGACTTCTGCACCTCTCAGCAGGTATTTTGGCCCACTCCTCATGAGCAAACTGCTCCAGTTGTCTCAGGTTTGAAGGGTGCCTTCTCCAGACAGCATGTTTCAGCTCCTTCCACAGATGTTCAATAGGATTTGGATCAGGGCTCATAGAAGGCCACCTTAGAATAGTCCAATGTTTCCCTCTTAGCCATTCTTGGGTGTTTTAGCTGTGTGTTTTGGGTCATTATCCTGTTGCAAGACCCATGACCTGCAACTGAGACCAAGCTGTCTGACACTGGGCAGCACATTTCTCTCTAGAATACTTTGATAGTCTTGAGATTTCATTGTACCCTGCACAGATTAAAGACACCCTGTGCCAGATGCAGCAAAGCAGCCCCAGAACATAACAGAACCTCCTCCATGTTTCACAGTAGGGACAGTGTTCTTTTCTTGGTATGCTTCATTTTTGTGTCTGTGAACATAGAGCTGATGTGCCTTGCCGAAAAGTTCCAGTTTTGTCTCGTCTGTCCATAGGACATTCTCCCAGAAGCTTTGTGGCTTGTCAGCACGCAGTTTGGCAAATTCCAGTCTGGCTTTTTTATGATTTGTTTTCAACAGTGGTGTCCTCCTTGGTCAACTCCCATGAAGTCCACTTTGGCTCAAACAACGACGGATGGTGCGATCTGACACTGATGTACCTTGACCTTGGAGTTCACCATGAATGTGTTTAGAGGTTGATCAGGGCTCTTTTGTTACCATTCTTCATCAAGTTTCCTCCTGCGGCCACGTCCAGGGAGGTTGGCTACAGTCCCATGGATCTTAAATTTCTGAATAATATGTGCAACTGTAGTCACAGGAACATCAAGCTGCTTGTAGATGGTCTTATAGCCTTTACCTTTAACATGCTTGTCTATAATTTTCTTTCTAATCTCCTGAGACAACTCTCTCCTTTGCTTCCTCTGGTCCATGTTTAGTGTGGTACACACCATGTCACCAAACAGCACAGTGACTACTTTTCACCCTTTAAACAGGCCGACTGACTGATTACAAGTTTGTAGACACCTGTGATGTTAATTAGAGGACACATCTTGGTTGAACATGTCCCTATGGTGACATTATTTTCAATCTTTTCTAGGGGTACCATCATTTTTGTCCAGGCCTGTTTCATGAGTTTGTTTTTTAAAATAATTCTGTTGAACCACAATTCAAAAGCATTGTCTGATTTTCATTGGTTAATTTTTATAGAATTTTTATTTATTACCACTTTTGTCAGATTCAAGTTATTTCTGTGACCATTGTGGGTTTTTCTTTCATTAACAGAGGGGTACCAACAATTTTGTCCACTTGTGTATATTTCATTATGAGAAGCTTAAGCAACTGTCCCTGTAACGCTACATCACTTCAACTGATTTTCTTCAAGTAAGCATTTGTCATTCGTTTTGCACAGAGAAACTTATAAAACACATTAGATATCAGCGTGTATCAGGTTATTCACTGTCACAAAGCACTATTATTCCACACCGAATTTAATAAAACATTTAAGTCCACATATAGTGCATAAAAAAACAAAAATAATCAACATGGGCAAAATTATGAGTGTGCTCATTAAAGAGTTCCCCTGACCCACTTCTGGTTATTGTAGGAGGATGAAACTACACATGTAGGTTGCTTTGTTATTTTCAGCTCAGAACTCCCCAGAGTTTCTCTTCACAGGTGCTAAGTTGGAGTAAGGTGTGATAATGGAGCCAGCTGAATGCAGAATGATCATTGGGTTCCTGTACTTGAGAGGCTGCACATCAGATGATGTCTGATGAAATGAAACTTAAGCCACTTTTCCACGAGCACCTACTCAGCTCGACTTGCTGTGACTCACTCGTCCCGACACGGTTTTAGTCATTTTCCATTACAACTGAGTTCCACCTCAAAGTGGGTGGGTTCATTATAGCAAGGCAGCCCCTATGTTGTTGTTAACATGCTGACGTTTTGCTATGAGAAGCGAATACTTAAGAGACAGCAAGCACAAAATACAAGCAAAGCACAGAGTTAGCGTTGATGGCTAGATAGCTAGCTAAATCACTGTCTGCATACAGGAGACAACAGTGATATTCTTGTTATGTCTAGGTGAAAACGAAGGCATACAGTAATCACTGAGTGCATCTGTTTATGGCTGTGTGTGTGTGCGTGCATGTCTGCCTCTCTGTTTCAGCTCACTCGGTCAAAATTAAGTGGAACTAAAGGCTTGTATCATTGTATCACTATATTTTCTTGACTTTTAATTTGCCAGAATGTGAAAATAATGCTTTGGTTTTGAAATAAACACAAAAATAGCTCACCGTTCCCATCAATGGAACAGTACTGCACATGCGCCCAGAAACTCCCGCCAGAAGAAAGTACTGAGCAATCCGCTAAAACTGGTTGAACAACTGTCCGTCTTTTTACTTCCACTGCCACTAAACAGCAAAAGCTCCTGTTTGCCTTGATTGTCATTGTGTTCACGTACCTCCATTGCTTTCACCATTTAAACCATCCGTTACTGTGCTCTCCTTTGTGTTTGGATTGCAGCTTTTCAAATCAGTTTGGTGGCTCTTGGCTGCCGCTAACAGTACGGGCATGTGAACTGCAGATTATTTTCACTGCGCATGCGTGTACTCCAAAACTACTGGATGGATTTGGATGAAATTTTTACAAGAGGTGGTCCTTGGGCTAGAGAGGAACCCATAATATTTTGGTAATGATCCCAGTAAGCATACCTCCACCAAGGCTCCTATCTTCTCACAGTGTGTTAGTAAGAATATTCCAAAACTACTGGATGGATCTAGATGAAATTTTTTTTTTTTTTTTTTAACCAGAGGTGGTTCTTGGGCTAAAGAGGAACCCAAAACATTTTGGTGATGATCCAAGAACGCATACCTCCGCCAAGGCTCTGGCACCAAGGCATCAGCACCTTGATGCTTTCATTTGTTCAACGTGAGCTTGCCACCAATAGGATAAATAACATAAAAGATGCTTAAAATCATAAAACACTCACCATCTCCCATCACTGTTTCCAGCAATGCCATGGCCAAGTCGAGGCCACTCTCCCTCCCATTGCTCGCTGTTCGGTGCCTGTAATGGTTGAACCACTTCCACCCTTTTCTGTTAGACCCACTAACTATGATAAAACCCGGACTACCAGGTTTAATCATAGCTTTTTCCCAGCAGCAGTATGTATTTTGAACGGATTTATGTAACACGTACAGACTGCTGATATTATTTTATGTTATTTTAGGTTATTTTGTGGCAATAACCCTGTGTGTATAAGCTGGTCTTATATATTTATCACTCAGTATGTTTTCATTATTGCTATGTACATATTGTATTCAACTTTTAGGTAATATTGTTTCAAGCATTATTTATTGTTGTAATTATAAGAATGTTAAATGCATGAGTGAACTGTGAGTGTGATAGTTTGTTTGACTTTTTTGACTTTGACAATTGACTTTGACTTTGATCCTTGATGGTCTGATAATAAGCTTTTAATGTCCGGTGGCACCCGTAAGCAGCCATCAGCTCGGAGACCTCCTGGTATACTTTTTACATTTGGGGTCACTCAGTCTCTCATCAGCCACCAAGCACAGAAGAGTCCGCACATCGTCATTGGACCACGGTGTTGATTTGTGTAGCCATTTATCTCGTTGATTATCACAGGAATAATAAAAACTCATGTCCAGCTGTTGCCGAATTTACAAATGGTGGGTTTGATTCTTGTGAAGACGTCACTCTCATGACTCATCCATTGATGTTACGCCATGGCCAATCAGTGGCCTGCTGTCTGTTGATGTCACATTTTCAGCTTGATTCAGCTCGTTTGGAACCTCGGCTGAGTAGGTACTAAAAAGTACTTAGTACCAGTACTAGGTACTAATGGAAAACCCTACAAACTGAGTAGAGTCGAGACGAGTCGGGCTGAGTAGGTGCTAGTGGGAAAGGGCCATTATGGGGAGGATGCCCCATCCTAGCATTGGCATCGACAGTTTCAGTGTGGTCAGACATTGGTGGAAACAGTACACCACTGATGAAGACACCATCCAGCAACTGGAGGCCACCATATTGGAGAATCACCTCAGAACCATTCACCAGCTAGCCCAAGATGTCAAAATCAGTGTGTGGTCTGTGAAAGAAAAATCCTAACTATTTGCAAATGCAGAAGTTGGCTGCATTTCCACGGTTTGTCAGTTGTCAGATTCCACGGTTGCTCCTACCTTTCCAAAAGCAAGAGTGAGTCACGTGCTCCCTGGCTGTTTTGGCCATGTGCCAAGAAAACCAGGAGGACTTCTTTGAGTGACTAATCATGCAAGATGAAACGTGGGTCCATCACTATGATCCAGACACTGAAGCCCAGTAGAAGCAATGGAAGCACCATGACTCTTGACCTCCTAAGAAGGCACGTCACCAACTTTTGGTTGGCAAGGCCATGCTCATGGCATTTTGGGACCAGCATGGAATATTTTATTTTATTTATTTATTTTTTTGAATGACACCAGAGGCAGGGCGGCCGTACCAGCAGCAACTCTCTTGTGTCTTTGTGCTTCTATTCTGTAATTTCCCAGTTTGGGATCAATAAAGTACATCTATCTATTAATAATGGAATTCCTGGCAAAGGGTACCACAATCATCGGGACTTACTACGCTTCACTGCTGCAGAAATTGCAGGAGGCCATTAAAACTGAGAGGTGTGGCATGCTGACCAAAGGTGTCCGCCTCCTCCAAGACAACACCCCGGTTCATAACTCGCATGACGCCCAGACAGAAGCACAGTCCTGCAGCCATGAAATCCTTCCTGACCCCCCCTTACTCTTCTGATCTTGCACCATTTGACTTCCACGTCTTTCCAACCATGAAGTCATTTTTGAAGGGCAAGCACTTCCAAGATGATGAAATGCTCATTTCTGAGGTCAAGTCATGGATTCCGACATAACCTGCAGACTTATACAGGTGAGGTCTCCACAGCTGCATAAAGCGATGGGAGACGTGTGTGACTCTTGGTGGTACCTGTGTAGAGAAAGACTAATAACTGTGCCAAGTTTGGGTTCTCTCAGTCCATGGGAAATGAAGCTGGGGAAATCTTTAATGAATGGCCCTCATACGTCAGTTCTAGGGTCTGAATGTGGTTTAGGAATCACTTTTAACTGCTTTCCTTTCAACACACAGACAAAGTTAGCAATTTTGGAGGAGATTACTAACCACAGCTGTGAACTGGTGAAATTCTGGCTTCAAATCAGATCCCCTGAGGTGGATATAAGCTCCTTTGTTTCCCATCTGATCACTGCAGGGGAGAGGAATACAACACAGAGTTAAAACTTACTTCCTCAGTAAGAACTAATCCAATGCTCAAGTATGAATATGACTGCCTACCAGTAGTTGGGTGCCGAGAACACGGTGATGCATTTCCCTGAGTGAGTGACCTCGTAGCCTTCAGCTTTGACCTCGTGACTACGTATAATGAAGTCCAGCTTGTTCTGTTCCAGGAAACGCTCCGTCACGTCTGGCCCAAACTGACAACTCACTCCTCGCTTACTGATTGACCGACCGTTCTGCAAGAAAGAGAGAGAGATGCAAGAAAGAGGACAAAAAAACAAAACAAAAAAAAACACACCACAATCCAAAAAAAGGGGTTAACTGACTTATTCTACATCATTAACCAAGCAGGTATGAACCAACCTGAGGCTGTGGATCTGACCAGAGAAGGTCACACATGGGACCTGTGGAAGAACAGTGGAAAGTTTTGAAATATAAAGGTTCAGTTCTGTAGAAAGGGAATATTGAAAATGAGTTTAGACAGACACTGAAAGTGGAATGTGTGATACCCGAGTCTGGAGGCTGTCTGTTCCTGTCGATCTTCCTGAGGTTGTCCAATGTGACGCCGTCTTCACTGAACAGTCCCCCATGCATCACCTGAAATGGAAATTATTACCAAGACTGAGAATGCAACAAGCGGTGACCTCCTCTTCTTCTTTAGGTGGCTCCCTTTAGGGGTCGCCACAGTGGATCACCTGCCTCCATCTCACCCGATCCCTTGCATTTTCCTCTGAAACACCAACCCTCTCCATATCCTCCTTCACTACATCCATGAATCTTCTCTGTGGTCTTCCTCCTGCCTCGCAGCTCCATCTTCAACATCCTTTGTCCAGTATATCCACTACCCCTCCTCTGCACATGTCCAAACCATCTCAGCCTTGCCTCTCTTAGGCTACTTTCACACTGCAGGTCTGAATGCTCAATTCCAATTTTTTTTTTCACATATGTGACCCATATCTAATTTTATAATGACAGTCTGAACAGCACACATCCAATTTTTTCACACCAGACCCAGGCTACTTTCATATGTGGTCCTAATTCAGATACGTATCTGATGTTTTTCAAAGTGACCTCTGTCTGAACGGTTATGCCACATTTCATCCAACTTTTTCCTCACTGAGGTGTGACAGATGCGACAATTCTGCGGTGGAGGATACAAAACCGTCAGACAAGCATTACAGCTGGCTTTTGGTACGTGGAATGTCACCTCTCTGATGGGGAAGGAGCCTGAGCTGGTGCATGAAGCTGAGAGATGCCGGCTAGATATAGTCGGCCTCACCTCAACACACAGCTCCGGTTCCGGAACCAGTCTCCTGGAGAGGGGCTGGAGCTTGGCCTACTCTGGAGTTTCCCCAGGCGAGAGGCGACAAGGAGGGGTGGGTATTCTTGTATCCCCCCACCTTGCTGACTCTATATTGGAGTTTTCCTCGGTGGACAAAAGGGTTGTTTCCCTGCGCCTTTGGGTTGGGAACTTTCCTCCACTCTTGTAAGTCACTCTATGTTCCTCTGTCTTCTTGAGTATGTGTTCACCACAGCCATTTCCATCCTTTTAGCAAAATCCACAACCATTTGTCCTTCCACATTTCTCTCCTTAAAACCATACCTAACCAGAACCTCCTCATCACCCCTGTTTCCTTCACCTACATGTCCATTAAAGTCCGCTTCAATCACCACTCTCTTTCCCTTCATCCAGCTTACTCCAGAATTCCTCTTTCTCTACTACCCGACATCCAACTTGTGGGGTATATGCACTGACAACATTCAACATCACACTTCTGACTTCTAGCTTCAAACTCATAATTCTGTCTGATTCCCTCTTTACCTCCTGAACACTCTTCACATACTCTTCCTTCAAGATTACTCCTACTCCATGTCTCTTCCTATCTACACCATGGTAGAACAGTTTAAATCCACCGCCAATGCTCCTAGCCTTGCTTCCCTTCCATCTGGTTTCTTGAACACACAGTATATCTACCTTTCTTCTCCCCATCATATCAGCCAACTCTCTGCCTTTAGCAGTCATAGTCCCTACATTTAACATCCCTAATCTCACCTCCACACTTCTACCCTTCCTTCTCTCTCTCCCCCTCCTAACACACCTTCCCCCTCTCCTCCTCCTCCATCTTCGACCAACAGTAGCCCAATGCAACAAGCGGTGACCAATCACTCTAAAAACTCACATCCTAATTAGAGCTGTGAAATATACAGTGGTGTGAAAAAGTGTTTGCCCTCTTCCTGATTTCTCATTTTTTGTATATTTGTCACACTTAAATGTTTCAATCATCAAACAAATTTAAATATTGGACAAAGATAACACAAGTCAACACAAAATGCAGTTTTTAAATGAAGGTGTTTATTATTAAGGGTAAAAAAAAAAAAAAATCCAAACCTACATGGCCCTGTGTGAAAAAGTGATTCTCCCCCTGTTAAAACATAAATTAACTGTGGTTTATCACATCTTTGGAAAGCTGAATTCCATTTCTCTAGCCACACCCAGGCCTGATTACTGCCACACCTGTTCTCAAACAAGAAATCACTTAAATAGGACCTGCCTGACAAAGTGAAGTAGACCAAAAGATCCTCAAAAGCTAGACGTCATGCTACAATCCAAAGAAACTAAGGAACAAATGAGAAACAAAGTAATTCAGCTCTATCAGTCTGGAAAAGGTTATAAAGCAATTTCTTAAGCTTTGGGACTCCAGCGAACCCCAGTGAGAGCCATTATCCACAAATGGTGAAAACATGGAACAGTGGTGAACCTTCCCAGGAGTGGCTGGCCAACCAAAATTACTCCAAGAGTGCAGCGAAGACTCATCCAAGAGGTCACAAAAGACCCCTCAACAACATCCAAAGAACTGCAGGCCTCACTTGCCTCAGTTAAGGTCAGTGTTCATGACTCCACCATAAGAAAGAGACCGGACAAAAATGGCCTACATGGCAGAGTTCCAAGACGAAAACCACTGCTGAGCAAAAAGAACATAAAGGCTTGTCTCAGTTTTGCCAGAAAACATCTTGATGATCCCCAAGACTTTTGGGAAAATACTCTGGATTGACGAGACAGAAGTTGAACTTTTTGGAAGGTGTGTGTTCCATTACATCCGGCATAAAAGTAACACAGCATTTCAGAAAAGGAAGATCATACCAACAGTAAAATATGGTGGTGGTAGTGTGATGGTCTGGAGCTGTTTTGCTGCTTCAGGACCTGGAAGACTTGCTGTAGTAAATGGAACCATGAATTCTGCTGTCTACCAAAAAACCCTGAAGGAGAATGTCCGGCCATCTGTTTGTGACCTCAAGCTGAAGCGCACTTGGGTTCTGCAGCAGGACAATGATCCAAAACACACTAGCAAGTCCACCTCTGAATGGCTTAAGAAAAACAAAATGAAGACTTTGGAGTGGCCTAGTCAAAATCCTGACCTGAATCCAATTGAGATGCTGTGGAATGACCTTAAAAAGGCGCTTCATGCTCAAAAACCCTCCAATGTGGCTGAATTACAACAATTCTGCAAAGATGAGAGGGCCAAAATTCCTCCACAGCACTGTAGAAAACTCACTGCCAGTTATTGCAAATGCTTGACTGCAGTTGTTGCTGCTAAGGGTGGCCCAACCAGTTATTAGGTTTAGGGGGCAATCACTTTTTCACACAGGGCCATGTAGGTTTGGATTTTTTTCCCTTAATAATAAACACCTTCATTTAAAAACTGCATTTTGTTTTTACTTGTATTATCTTATGTCTAATATTTAAATTTGTTTGATGATCTGAAACATGTAAGTGTGACAAACATACAAAAAAATGAGAAATCAGAAGGGGGCAAACACTTTTTCACACCACTGCATCGAAATGTTAATGTTAATATAATTTGCATGTCGAAAAAAGGCGGCTTGAATAGTAATAACAGCTTATATTTCATGTATTTATGTGTTCACGTTACACCATCTTGGAGTGGCACTTAAGATGGCCTCTGTATTATTACACTCCAACAAAGTAGAAGAAAAACTCATGAACAAATACTAATTTAACAGAAAAAAAATAGCAAATTGTATATGAAAAAAGCTCCACATTTATGTGGAAAAGTCATCAATTGATGAGGGGAAAAACAGTAAATTTTATGTGAAAAAGTTGCATATTTATGTGGAAAAGAATAATTTATTTACTACAAAACAGTTGCAAAACTTAAATGAAAAACACGCAAATTTATTTCAAAAATTGTCACAATTTTATGAGGAAAAAAGTAGTAAATTTAACATGGGAAAAAGTCACAAATTTATTAAAAAGCAGCAAAGACCATTAAAAAAGGTTGCACATTTATGTGGAAAAGTCAACTTTATGAGGAAAGAAAACAGCAAATTTTATGTGAAAAGGTTGTGTATTCACAAGGGAAACAAAGGTCTCAAATTTCTGAAAAAAAATTAGAAAATTTACATGAAAAAGTCACAAATCTATATAAAAAAGAAATTTAGAAGGAAAAAGTTGACAATTTTATGTGGAATGTCAAATTTATGGGACAAAATTACAAAATGCAAAAGAAAAAACCTTGCAAAATTTACATGAAAAAGTCTTTTTTTTGGGGGGGGGGGTGCATATTTAAGACAAAAAAAATTGCTAAATTTACATTAAAAGATCAGTTTAACATGAAAAAGCCAGATTTTTTTATAATTACAAAAAAGGTCTTTCATTTATGAGGAAAAGCACCAAATTACATGTGATTAAAGCTGCACATTTACAGACGTGGACAAAATTGTTGGTACCCCTCTGTTAATGAAAGAAAAACCCACAGTGGTCACAGAAATAACTTGAATCTGACAAAAGTGGTAATAAATAAAAATTCTATGAAAATTAACCAATGAAAATCAGACAATGCTTTTGAATTGTGGTTCAACAGAATTATTTTAAAAAAACAAACTCATGAAACAGGCCTGGACAAAAATCATGGTACCCTTAACTTAATATTTTCTTGCACAACCTTTTGAGGCAATCGCTGCAATCAAACGATTTCTGTAACTGTCAGTGAGACTTCTGCACCTCTCAGCAGGTATTTTGGTCCACTCCTCATGAGCAAACTGCTCCAGTTGTCTCAGGTTTGAAGGTGCCTTCTCCAGACGGCATGTTTCAGCTCCTTCCACAGATGTTCAATAGGATTTAGATCAGTGCTCATAGAAGGCCACTTTAGAATAGTCCAATGTTTTGCTCTTAGCCATTCTTGGGTGTTTTTAGCTGTGTGTTTTGGGTCATTATCCTGTTGCAAGACCCATGACCTGCGACTGAGACCAAGCTGTCTGACACTGGGCAGCACATTTCTCTCTAGAATACCTTGATAGTCTTGAGATTTCATTGTACCCTGCACAGATTCAAGACACCCTGTGCCAGATGCAGCAAAGCAGCCCCAGAACATAACAGAACCTCCTCCATGTTTCACAGTAGGGACAGTGTTCTTTTCTTGGTACGCTTCATTTTTGCATCTGTGAACATAGAGCTGATGTACCTTGCCGAAAAGTTCCAGTTTTGTCTCGTCTGTCCATAGGACATTCTCCCAGAAGCTTTGTGGCTTGTCAACATGCAGTTTGGCAAATTCCAGTTTGGCTTTTTTATGATTTGTTTTCAACAGTGGTGTCCTCCTTGGTCGTCTCCCATGAAGTCCACTTTGGCTCAAACAACGACGGATGGTGCGATCTGACAATGATGTACCTTCACCTTGGAGTTCACCATGAATGTGTTTAGAGGTTGTTCTGGGCTCTTTTGTTACCATTCGTATTATCCGTCTCCTCCTGTGGCCACATCCAGGGAGGTTGGCTACAGTCCTGTGGATCTTAAATTTCTGAATAATATGTGCAACTGTAGTCACAGGAACATCAAGCTGCTTGGAGATGGTCTTATAGCCTTCACCTTTAACATGCTTGTCTATAATTTTCTTTCTAATCTCCTGAGACAACTCTCTCCTTTGCTTCCTCTGGTCCATGTTTAGTGTGATACACACCATGACACCAAACAGCACAGTGACTACTTGTCTCCCTTTAAATAGGCCGACTGACTGGTTACAAGTTTGTAGACACCTGTGATGTTAATTAGAGGACACATCTTGGTTGAACATGTCCCTATGGTCACATTATTTTCAATCTTTTCTAGGGGTACCATCATTTTTGTCCAGGCCTGTTTCATGAGTTTGTTTTTTAAAATAATTCTGTTGAACCACAATTCAAAAGCATTGTCTGATTATCATTGGTTAATTTTCATAGAATTTTTATTTATTACCACTTTTGTCAGATTCAAGTTATTTCTGTGACTATTGTGGGTTTTTCTTTCATTAACAGAGGGGTACCAACAATTTTGTCCACGTCTGTATATGGACAAAAATCACAAATTAGCTCCTCCCACAGAGAACACCAGAATATAGGTACACAGACCTTTTCACCGTGACGGTAAAGAAATGTTAGAAATTATTAACATTCTTCACTGCTGCAGTCCTCTCAGCTTCTCAAACTGTATGTGCTTTATTTGGTTTGTTTTTAGGGGCTTCCTTCAGTTAGGGAAGTGGGTTTCTATTTTCTCATCACTGCTCATTGTTGATATTGCCTATGTAGAGTCTCACCTCGCCAGATAACAGCCAAGTAGTTTATGGAGGACTCCACATTTCTACTTCTGTAAGGGTTCTACATAAATATGACTTGAAGATAAACAAGCAAGTGACAAAGGGGATCTAAACTTTTCCTTCTCATTAAAACAGTGTACAGAAAAATGATTTGGTCATTTTTAATGTCTCAGGTTAATTGCTTCACATATTTGATATTTTGGTGAGCTTTATCTCAGCCTTATTACCTCTTTTAGATAAATTTACATTAGCCCAGTACTGTATATGGACCAAGCAGTTCATTTAAAAAAAAAACAAAAACAAGAACCATTTGACACATTTTTAATTTGATGACTTGAAACAGACACATTCTACCTTTACTTCTCAGAGCTCACCAGTATTTTATTGTTGATACACTGGGCCAGAGGGAGCCACTGAAAGACCTCGCTGAACAGCTGAAACATCTGGGCTGTGTACTTGGCCTTGACCTCCCCTTCGAATCCGTACATCTGATTCATGTTGTCTGTCTCGTGGTTACCTGCAGGTTTTAACATGGTTACCATCTACTAAACAATAATGTTTAAAGACTGAATTAGTACTAAGGGACAGATTTACTAAGGCAGTGCAAATTAGCGAGTGCGCAATTTAGACAGAGCACCTAAGGGAGTGTCCAATTTTTGCCAGTGATCTACTCACAACACACAAAATTATGAACACAGACACAGTCACTTCATTTCAATAATGACCACCCATCCACCAAGAGTAGTGCAAAATTGCGCACAGGCACAGCTGATGAGGAACCGGGTCATCAACACACGCACAGCCAGTTCAGAGGAGCATAATATGTAAAACCTTTTTTAAAGCTTTTAAGTGCAAAACCCAGTAAATGGTTTATTTTTGTTTGTCATATTTCAAAGTTTTGATTTTCATTTCACATGGCAGACTCCTTTGTTTAATATGTATAAATGAAGTATTTGTATATAATTTAAAAAAGGACTACTCATGAGTAAATTGATTATTTTACCAATGTGTTTATTTTATTAACACAAGAACTGTCAAGATGATCTGATGGAGACTCTGGGGATTTATTATGTGAATAACTTTGTTTTAAAGACGCACTCCGGCGGCTCTAAAACCACCCCAAAAACAAATATGTACGTATTGCCCAAAACAGTATATTGTGGCTTTTTACCAGCAAAAAAACTTCCACTGCCTTAGAATTGCTTGGAAAGAGCTTTTAAATCTTTCACCTACTTAAGTATGCACGGCTCTATGAATATTCTAATTAGTGGCCTGCAGGGCTTGCACGTGACTGGTCGCCGCAATTCCTGGCTGCTATTCTGTTCACAACGCTTCTGGACATTCAAGTTTTGCCTGTATCTTCAAAAGTAAAAAGCCAAATATTTTTCTGAAAACGGTCGAGGCGAAAGATAAATGTGTAGTTGCCAAATACGCCCCCCTGAAACCTGTTTCAGGGGAGCGTTACCAACCTGGAAGTTCACAGCAGAAAAACACAGACTTCAGACTGTGGTCAGAGTTTGCACTTGATATGTCTTGTAAGTCACAAAAAACATGTTATAGACATGTTAACAACAGAAAAAAAAATTGATTTTTGCCGGAGTGTCACTTTAAGAAAATCTACAGATCTCCCACTTCCCATCTCATTATAAATATGTGCGTTTTATGTTTCTCAAGTCTGGAATGTAATAAAATTAAACACATGATTTCACTTATTCCTCAGACAGCCACAGCAGAGACTGCTGTCACTGAGTTACCATGATGTTGCAATTTCATGGGATGCTTCCATGGATCTGTGCTCTTTTTTTAAATAATCTCATTGTTGTTTTTCTCCTACTGTGTATCCTGAACTGGAAGAGAAAAGAGGGAACTGAGTTACTGTTTTATGCACAGCAAAAAGAAACGAATATAGAAATATGGATAGAGAAAAAAACAAAGAAAACTGACAATGTGGAAGAGCTTTGGTTTCAAGAGCGAAGGGGAGTCTGATAGATGGAGAGGAGAGGAAACTCCGGACTGAGTGTGAACCTCCACTGAAAAAAACTCACTGTCCGCTGACACATCTGTATGTCCACTCCAGGTAGGAAGGGCTATCCTGTATCCTAGTTTATGGCCACAAATTAATTTAGTAGGCTATATATAAACAAATTAAATTAAAAAAATCCTCTGCCGGCTTATGTCCAGTTCAGTACACTTGTTGTATCTTTGTGGTTAATAATATAGTAATTCATTTCATTAACTTAGTTTAAAAATTGAGAAAAAAAACAGTTCATAATATTGTTGTTGTGTTTCAGATAAAACATGCTGAATTTATTCATGCATGTTTTCTCTAATTACCTTGACCACACGGTGGCAGTAGTGTTCAAGCTAAGGTTAAGTTGAGCCTGAAGAGACCGGAAAAGAGAGGCAAAAAATGGTGGCTAGTAGCTCACAGCTCACTGCTAGTTAAAATGATGATGACAGACAGTTTATGTCATGCAGTTATCCTGTAAGAATGTACAGACCGTTATTAAACGGTTAAAGCAAGAAGAAGGTTGTTCAGTCATTTGATAGCGGCTTAAGCTAAGCTCCCACAACATTTTGGTGCCGAAACCTGGGAGACGTGGAAAAAGGATTCTGCCGACAGATAGCTTTAGCCAACTAGCTAGCAAGAGAACAACTGAACAAGATAACGGAGCATCTACAGAGACTGAAACAAAAACGGGGAGTTGTACGAGCATCTGCAACAAAGCTGCTGCGGACTATTGAGGAGGAGTCATGCAAAGATAATGTGAGTTGTGACCATCTCCGAGAACTGCTTTCCATGTTGTCGGTTAAAGAAAAGAATCTCCTAGAATTGGAAAGAGAGATTGAAAAGGAGATACCGATGGATGACCTGGAGGCAGATATAATTAAAACTATGGCGTACCAGGATAACCTTAATCTATGGAGGTCCCGAGCAACAAGAATTATAGAACGAGATGACCACCCAGCAGCTGAATGAAGCTCCTCACGGCTGAGTGATGTGAGTACGCATTCCAGCGGAGTAACTGATAGGCCATCAGTGAAGTTGCCAAAGCTGTACATAAACAAATATGATGGCGACATATCAAAATGGCAAGAATTCTGGGATCAGTTTGAGACTGCTATCCATGAAAATAGTGAGCTGAGCAAAACTGAAAGGTTTACTTATCTGAAGTCCTATCTTGTGGGTCCTGCAACAAGAGCCATTGCGGGCCTAAAAATGACTGACTCTAACTATGATGCTGCCATAGACCTGCTCAAAGAGAGATTTGGAAGGAAGGACTTAATAGTGAGTGCACACATGACTAACCTGCTAAACTTAACTCCAGTCAAGAGATCCTCAGATATCGTCGCCTTGAGACAACTTTATGACGAAAGTGAGGTCCAGATCAGAGGGTTGGAGTCACTTGGAGTTGTCTCAGATTCATATGGTGGCTTGCTGTGTCCCATATTACTCCAGATGATCCCAGATGACCTCACTCTTGCTTACACACGTAAAACAAGTTCAGAGCATGAGTTTAAAGTTCCCGAGCTCATTGCCTTTTTACAGCAAGAAGTTGAAAGCAGAGAGCGTGCCATCCACCTTACTAAAGTGAGCAGCGTTATTAAGGACCCTCAGTCTACCTTCCAGCGCCACTGCAAGCCAGATGCAGAAAGTAGAAAATTTCAGAAACCAAACTTGCCATCTGCTGCAGCACTCCACACCAGCAGCTCAAATGCTCCTCAAAGCTGCAGATTCTGTGACAACTCAAGTCATAAGTCTGAACAATGTACAGAAAATACACTCAGCCTGCGGAAGGACAAGTTGAGGAAGATGGGGAGATGTTTTGTATGCCTTGGGCAGCGGCATGTGGCAAAATTCTGCCGGGCTAAGGGCATCACATGTAACTTGTGTGGACGAAGTCACCATCCAACAATGTGTGATAAGGGTGAACACACTGAACCCCTTAATGATAGCCCAGAACCAACTGATGCTGTTATCTCTTCCGTGGCCCCACACACACTAAAGACAAGTGTAGGAAGAAAGAACACAGTCCTCCTGCAAACAATCACAGCATGGGCCAGTGGAATAAAGGGAAAGGGAGAGGTACGCTACCTGATGGATGGGGGAAGTCAGCGAAGTTTTGTGCTGGAGAAGCAGGTAAAGGCGTTAGGACTGCCAGTTGTGAAAAGGGAGACTTTAAAGCTCCATACCTTTGGCAGTGATACACCAGTAAAAATAGAGCGAAATGTCGTGAAGCTAATCCTGCAGAATGTTGCTGGCAAGGGAAAAACCCTCGAAATTGAAGCCATTGAAACCCCACAAGTAAGCTCTGCTGTTATGCATATACCTGGAGAGCAAATTAGGCTGCAGCTGGAAAATAAAAGGCCTGCAACTAGCTGATGCTTCAGGCAGCAGTGATGAAGAGCTGGAGCTGTCTGTTCTAATAGGTGCTGACTACTACTGGGAGGTGGTATCAGTGCAGGGATCTGTTCCTATGTCAAGTATGAGTGAGGCTTCATGCATGAAAATAGGCATTGAGGAAACGACAAGTTTCGGATCAGCTACGAGCATTTTGGGAAATAGAATCGCTGGGCATCACCAGTAAACCAGAGCAGCAGGTTGATGACATTGAGGCTCAGCAATGCTTTGACAAGTCGCTGAACTACAGAGAAGGTCGCTATGAGGTGAGATTGCCATGGCAACAGGATGCACCCAATCTCCCAAACAACATGAGGGTTGCCCAAAAAAGATTTGAGAGTTTGAAAAAGAAACAGAGCAGATGTGACATTGTTTGAAAGATACAATGAAGTAATAAAGGACTACTTCCAACAAGGAATATGTGAAAGGGCGCCTGAGCTCAAACAGTCAGATAGAGTGTGTGACAGCAGTGTTAGGTACTATTTGCCTCACCATGCTGTAATCAGAGATGACAAGGCGACAACCAAATTAACAGTTGTTTTCAATGCTTCTTCACATGAAGATGGCTGCCCTTCCCTCAGCGACTGTCTTTTCACTGGGCCAAATCTAAACCCAGACCTCCTAACTGTCCTGATAAAATTTAGGTTGCATCCAATTGCATTCATGGCTGACAGAGATGTTCTAAGATTTTTTTGGCTCACAGGACCTCCTGATGCTGAGGGCACAAAACAATACGCACTCAGAATGACCCGTGTAGCATTTGGTGTGTCATCAAGCCCATTTCTGCTAGCAGCTACAATCAGAAACCATCTGGAGAAATACCAATCGACTCATCCACACGCTGTTAACATTCTGAAGGACACTCTATACGTGGATGACTTCATCGCCAGCACCAGAGATGTTGAAGGTGCTTATGCAATCACCACAGCTGCAAGAATGATATTAGCTGCTGCCGGTATGAACCTATGTAAGTGGACCACTAATTCTTCCACACTAAAGGAAAGGTGGATGCAAGGAGAATATGGCTTTGCTCCCGAGTCTGAACCACACGGCTGTGTGTTAAAGGTGCTTGGTCTTGTGTGGAGGCCAGAGACTGACGATTTCGTCTTTGACTTCGAGCATCTGATGGACATTTTCAGAGACAAAGAAAACACAAAAAGAAGTGTCCTGCGGTCATCAGCTAGAATATTTGATCCCATGGGATTTCTAACCCCATTCACAATAAGAGTGAAATGTCTCTTTCAGGACATGTGGCAAAAGGGCATCAGCTGGGACGAGGCACTGCCAGATGATCTCACTAAAGTGGCAACAGTGGTGCACAGAGCTGCTTCAACTCCATCAGATAGTCATTCCCAGGTGTTATGGTACAGACATGCTGCAAGGGGGACAAGATCACATCCTCCATGTTTTCAGTGACGCCAGTGAGAAAGCCTATGGTGCAGTAGCATATCTTCAAGGACAAACAGCTGATGGGCAAACTATCACCAGACTGGTCATGTCCAAGTCGAGAGTAACCCCCATCAAGAAACTCACCTTGCCCCGTTTGGAGTTAATGGGAGCTCTAGTTGCTGCACGGATGGGAAACAACCTGATAAAGGCAATGAACATACAGCCAACGCAAATCCGGATGTGGTCAGATTCCATGATAGTCATTCAGTGGATTCATAGTTCATCATATAAATGGAAGCAGTTTGTGGCTAACAGAGTAGTTGAAATACAGTCACTAACTCCACCTGAAGTTTGGTCACATTGCAGTGGGAAGCTAAATCCTGCAGACCTTATCACAAGAGGACAAACAGCACAAAAACTTAAAGATTATGAGCTCTGGTGGTCTGGGCCCCCATCCCTCAATACA
Organism: Pholidichthys leucotaenia; assembly: GCA_020510985.1. Lineage (NCBI taxonomy): Eukaryota > Metazoa > Chordata > Actinopteri > Cichliformes > Pholidichthyidae > Pholidichthys > Pholidichthys leucotaenia. The sequence goes on along the minus strand of CM035847.1, from coordinate 282,370,992 downwards.
GCAATGCAGTCAGTGTTATTTTCTGGGGAGCCTTGTGAAGAGGGGCTAAAGGCTGAGCTTAAAGTACCCAATGTCATAGTCCAGCTGAATAATACTGAAACTGTACAGCCAGATTCACTGCTGTGGCTAGAGGACTACAGCAAGCTGAGAACTGTGCCCTTCAGAGGTAAAGTGGGCTATCCCACAAAACCATTATTTTGAGAAAATGAGCTCTAAAGTTGAAATATTCTCAAAAAATCAGTGTGCCTATATCATTAAAAAGTTACCCAGGGGGTAACTTTTTAATGATATAGGCACACTGATTTTTTACTGTCTAAACCTATTAGCAGCATAACTAAGGGAGGGTTCAGAGAGACATGATCCCTCCCTAATTGTAGGCTATATCAAAAAGGAAGGTTTTAACCCTACTCTTAAAAACAAGAGATCGAGTCTGACTCCCGAATCCAGATTGGCAGTTGGTTCCACAGGAGAGGAGCTTGATAACTGAAGGCTCTGTCTCCCATTGTACTTTTGGAGATTCTAGGTATTACAAGTAATCCTGCATTTTGGGAGCGTAGTGCTCTGTTAGGATAATATGGTAGGATCAGATCTTTTAAATAAAAAGGGGCCTGACTGTTTAGAGCTTTGTAAGAAGAAGAATTTTAAACTTAATTCTAAACTCTATGGGAAGCCAATGAAGGGAGGCCAGAACCGGAGAGATATGATCTCTCTTTTTAGTACCTGTTAAAACTCTTGCTGCAGCATTTTGGATCAGCTTAAGACTTTTTAAAGACTAAAGAATTACACTGTAATTTCCCAGTTTGGGATCAATAAAGCACAGCTATCCATCTATGATGTTCTAATTTACCAAGATGCACTAATATTCAGAATGAAGGCTGATAATACGGTGGCAATAATAGAGAAAACGAAAATGACTAAGTTGCTCCTGTAATTCACTCCTTTAATGCAGTTAACATATTAGCCAGCATAACGGAAGCAGCTCAGCTGTCAACAACCATCATAAGAGAGATTACTGTCCATCAGCAGATAAACTATTTAAACGGCAAATACTGCGGTCAGTTTTCTAAAGCTAAGAGTCGCTCACTGAAAATAAGAAGCACTAACGTTACTTGCTAACCTTACCGGTGCAGTCCGCTGACAGGTAGCCGAAGACGGAGGAACGGAGAGGAGGGACTGGATGCATTGCTGTAGTGCAACTGTGATATGACAAACTGCTTTACAGTCTACATTTAACTTGTTTCATTTATTAATTTTCAGTAAAATCCTCCCATACTTCTGAAACATTTGGCCTTCTCTGTGATTTTATCTCTGTGTTGCCATGATGCGGTCCTTTTCTTCTTCACTGGAACAGTTAAACTGAACATTCCCGCAGCTTGCATATAATCTTTAAAAATTAAACGATTTGTCAACAATAAAAATCTACATAGACACATTTTTATGATCGACGTTATCAACAACGTCAACTAATCGTTTCACCCCTATTGCTCAAGGACACCACAGTGGCGTTAAGGAGGGTGGGGCAAACACTGCTATGTTATCTGTCCCACCCAGATCTAATCCTGCCGGTCCAGGGATCGAACCTGCAATCCTCCGCTCATCAGTCCACATCCCTAACAATTAGGCCACCACTGCCCTTGGTGGTGTCTCCTCCTGGCACCAACGATTGCTGTCATGTCAGGCGCAGATGAATTAAGACATGCTTTTTGGGGGTGTTAAATCCTGGTGCAATTAGCAGGACATCGGCAACCGCAAACCTTAGTAAATCACCTTGCATCAGTCATTTAAATACTCTCCTCCCCCAAATTTGCACTCTAACATGACAACTCCCACAAATACATATGCAATGAGGCAAGATGCAAAATTAACATAGTCCACTCCCTTCCACCACTAACTTTGCCCTGTGCCCTTTAGTCAATCTCGACAGTACTTTACTGCCAGAACAGGGTTTTGTGATGGCGCAGCACGTTAGTAAATCTGCCCAAAGTGTCTAATTTAACAGCAGAATCAATGTTACATCTGGATGCAAAAACAACTATAAATAATAATAATATTGCCTGTAAGTGAGTTTTCTGCTTTATGTTAGCTACAAAACAGTACTCTAGAGGCAAACTTTGAACACTCTCACCTCTTAACAAGTGGAAGTTTGTGGGATAGAGCAGCTTGAAGCCAAAAAGGGTGAGAATGACTTCGACAGAGAAAGAGCCACGGTCCACAAAGTCACCATTGAACAGCTAAATGTTGTGGTTAAGCAATGTGATGCACAAGTTCTGGTTTTAAGGCATTTGTCCAAGATGATAGTAAAAGGCAAAATCTAAAAATGTAAAACCCAAAGTGCAGCTGCCCACTGAAAGAAAGGATACATAAGGGTTGGTATCTGACGGTAAGCCATTCAACTTGAAGATATTGAGGAGGTCGTAGTATTGGCCATGGGTGTCACCACAAATAGTTATTTTATCTGTCTGTAGGAAGAAATTGAACAGTTTATAGAGAGTTTAAAAACAGTTAAGTTTACAAGACACAAAAGTCTAATCCCGACAGTTTCATTATGAGATACCACAGGTAAAAGGTATAAAAGTACATCAGCATTTCCCACAGAATGAGCAGAACATGTGAATGAATGCACCTCCAGCAAGTCTCTCACTGGGCAGAACAGCTTCATTCCCAACAAGACTCCATCTGTTCTGTAGCCTCATTTACCTTGGCATAATGACACAAACTTGTTCCCAACCTGCTGCAGGTTTTGAAGAGACTGACAATCCAGCTTGTATTGGAAATAAGTACTGAGTGAAACAAGGACTGATGTTTGCAGCTGCATAACAAGTTTGTAAAATCTGAGTTGGTGCAAACATGGGACAGAAGGAGCAGCTGAATGAATGACTTTAGGACAGCAGCCTGTGGCATATACTATGAAACAAGTTCAACATAACCAGGATCTATTTTCTTAATCTGGATTTACTCAGCTCATCATTGACATTCAAGATCTTACCTCTTTTAATGTGATTTCAATCAGACTTGGTAGTTTTGATAGAACATCTTTAACTTGCACCAAAATCTGAAAAGAAAAACAGATTTGTACACGTTACTTTGCTTTAGTGTATTTTTTTATATTCAAAGTTCTTAAAGGCTTGTGATGAACATTTTTTATTTCAATAATTTCTATTATGCTTGAATAAATGAAACAATTGGGGTTAAAGAGTGCTCTTTGGCTATGTCAAAAGTGTCTTTCCATGGAAAAAACTATTATTTAAGTATTTACCTGATAAGCACACTTTCTGTGCAGTTTCTTCTGGTCTTTGAACCAGTCCATCAATTCTTTCATGAACTTCAATGTGACCTTCCCATCTTCAAGTTTAGGGCCCACATAGTCATCCTCAATCGCTGTAAAACAAGATTATCTTAATTTGCGCCTTACCGTATTCCACAATGCAGTAATTTTACCAAGCAGTAGAGCGTATTCAGTTGTTACACAGGAACTCAATAAATATTTGTGCAATGACAGAGGCAACTTACTCATGTTTTCAATATCCAGGGAGTCGACAACAGATCTTTTTGTCTCATCACTGGCAATGGCTCTCTCAAAAGCCTTTTGTTTCACAATCTTGTTACATTCCTGATACTTCATCCTTGCATCCTTGTCATTTGGTCGCACCTTCACTACCTATCATTTAAACAAAAAATAAAGACGCATTTCTTCAGGGTGGAGTGCGTTATATTCAGCGCAATCTAGCAGTCACACATCAAAATGCATCCAGTCAACATTTTGTAAGTTATCACGCTCTTCCAAAGCATATAGGAGAACCTGTAGAAGCTATTTTTGTAGTTAAAGTTTGACATAAAACTCAGGAAAACGCTATGGTGGTCCAAGATGGCCGCCTACACGGAGAAGAACCCTCTTCCTGTGTATAAAACTTCTCTTAAGGTGCAGAAAATGCAGTGACTTACTTAAGAGATTGAAGCGGGGAAAATAAGTATTGAACACGTCAACATTTTCCTCATTAAACATATTTCTGATGGAGCCACTGACCTGAGATTTTCACCAGATATCAGTAACAATCCAAGTAATCCATACATTCAAAGAAATCAAGGCAACGGTTTTCACAAAACAAGTTATATTTAATAAAGTGTAATGACACAGTATTGAACACGCATGGTGAAATTTATTTAATATTTAGTAAAAAAAAAAGCCTTTGTTGGTAATAACAGCTTCCAGACGCCTCCTGTATGGAGAAACTAGGTGCAGGCATTATTTTATTTTTTATTTATTTTGTGTACTTTATTGATCCCCAGAGGGGAAATTCAGGGCATCCACCTGGATGGATGAAGCAGCCACGGTACGGCGTCATCCCTTAAAGCGTACCTGTGGTGGTCGTGAAAAAAAAGATATTATATTGAGCCCCTGTCTCACGTTCTAGTTCAAGTTTAAGTTCAAGATAAAGTTCAAAGCAATGTGATATAAATCCATTGCTGATGTGCTGGTTCAGCTATGTCAGCAAAACATGTGAGCAGCCATACTGGCAGCTACATGGCCTGCCAGGACGCTTCCTGTGATGTAGTGTCGTGGATACTGTCTGGATCAGTATTGGCTGAGCCTGGAGTGCCCGGATGAGCAGTGGCTTTCAGGATATTCAAATTCAAATTCAAATTCAAACGTTTATTTCAAACTCAGGGTTCATATTAAATGCAGAACTAAAACGAGTAGAAAATAAATAAATAAATGCTTAAATTCAGCAGGTCGTCTCGTCTGATCTGAGGTCGTAACGGCCGCCAGACGGCTGATTCGGCGCTGGGCTCTCCCCTCGCCGCTAAAACTATATACAGAGCAGCAGACACTTGGCGCTCTTGTAACAACAAAAACATACAATGCGATATGGATATCGCAACATGGCGGAATGTAAAGCCTTTGGATGTCTCAATAATAAGCGAAAAAAAGATAAACACTTCTTTTGTGTACCCAAACCCAGCTCACCTTGTCAGAAGATCGTAGCGGAAAAGTGACTGCGCAATCTCGGAACAGGAGAGACGTTTCCTTTCAGACGAAATTGCGTTGTGTGTGAGGACCACTTTGTCACTTTCACCCTCAGAAGACCTTTCTGGCTCAAACCTGTAGCCATGTTGGACGAATTCTTCCTCAGAGTCCGACAATTCAGCCATAATAGAATAAAAACACTCACAAAAGCACCCTAGTCGCTCATACAGGCAGAGCATTGACTTTTCAGTCCCATCGACGTGACGTCACATCCGCATGTGTCATGGCTGCGCACAGAGTTTTCATTGGCTGGCCATGCCTGCGGTCGTATTTGCATATTTCTCTGGTGGTATATGGCTGGCAATAATTATTTAACCAAATAACGAATACTTTGCCTAATGTTTTCAAGTTGAATGCGTTTAGACGACCACCACAGGTACCCTTTAACCATTCACACACACATTCACACCTAGGGCCACTTTAGAGTCTCCAATTAACCTAACCTGCATGTTTTTGGCATGTGGGAGGAACACGAAAAAATGCCCGAGTAAACCCACGCAGACACAGGGAGAACATGCAAACTCCACACAGATCACCGTTGGTCAGGGGGTGGGATCGAACCCGGAATCCCATGGCCAAGGGTGAGTTGCTGTGCTGCCACTGTGCTAACCACTGCGCCACCGCACCACCCATACCATCTCATCCATCCAATCCACCATCCATACTCCAGAGTGATCCAAAAAGTTCAATTTTGGTATCATCTGACCAGACTATATTCTCCCAGTATTTTACTGGCTTGCCCAAATGTTGTGCAGCAAACTTTAAATGAGCTTCAACATGCTTTTTCTTCAGCAATGGAATCTTGCGAGGTGAGCGGGCATACAGCCCATGTCGGTTGAGTGCATTATTTATTGTTTTCTTTGAAACGGCAGTACCTGCTCACTCCAGGTCTTTCTGGAGCTCTCCACCAGTGGTCTTTGGCTCTTGGATAACTATTCTGATAATTCTTTTGACTCCTCTGTCAGAAATCTTGTGAGGTGCTCCTGGTTGTGGCGGTTTATGGTAAAATGATGTTCTTTCCACTTCCAAATGATGGCGCCAACAGTGCTCACTGGAACATTCAGCAGTTTAGAAATGTGCCTCTGACCAATGCCATCACCGTGTTTTGCAACAATAAGGCTGTGAAGGTCTAGAGCAGCGGTCTCCAACCTGGGGCTCCTGGAACGCTCAGGTTTCTGTGGGAAATTCTCTAATTTCACTTCTTATTTGGTCCAAAAAAATGCAAATAATCTGCTGTTGTTGTGCATGGGTGCAAGGGTGCCTACACAACACATGAACAACAACGACAAATTATATGCAAATCTTTGGACCACTTAAGAAGTGAAGTTAGAAAATTTCCCACAGAAACCTGAATGTTCCAGGAGCCCCAGGTTGGAGACCTCTGGTCTAGAGAAACCTCTTTGCTTCTACCTATCACGAGTTCTCTGTGGTGTGACAATCTGATATTCACAGACCGTTTTAAAGGCTATCAGTCAGGACTTAACCGGCTGAAAATAATTTGCACTGATGGGGGATGGGATGGCTTCCTAAATTCTGGTGGAGTTCAGCTGGTTTCTGACTTTCTATGCCTTTTTGCACCTCCTTTTTCATGTGTTCAATACTTATTCCCTGTGTCATTCCACTTTATTAAATATAACTTGTTTTGTGAACACAGTTGCCTTGATTTCTTTGTATGTATGTATGTACTTGGGCTGTCACTGATATCTGGTGAAAATCTCAGGTCAGTGGCTCCATCAGAAATACGTTTAATGAGGAAAAATGTTGATGTATTCAATGATTTTACCCACTGTATATAACAATGAGAACAAAGTAAATACTTTCTGCTGCATTAAATTTGAGAATTCCTACTGATCAGGACTGAGTTTTACTCTTATACCAATTATTACAAGACAACAAAAGCAACATACACCAAATCAGCTGTGGTATGAGTGTCTTCCCACTAGCCCTCATTGGCATCATGATGAGATTAGAGGATAATCCCCATTTCAAGCTGTTAAGGTAACATAAAGAGCCTATCTCATGGTGACAGTTCAACAAATGGAACTGAGGATTTCTTTCTTTTAAGACAAAAATAGGTTCTGTTCTACACTCAGGCTACATTTAAGGTGAAACATTGCAACTAATAATCTACGATGCCATATTTCTTACCGTCTCATAGTCCTTTAGTGCAGCCTTGAACTTGCCCAGTGCCATGTTGGAGGTGGCACGCCGATAATATCCCTTAATGTAGTTTTTGTCTATCGCCAGGGCCTTCGTTGCATCTGCCAGGGCGTAACCGTAGCACTCTGTGCGTAGGTATGCCAGACTTCGGTTGCTGTAATAGATGGCATTGGCGGGATTGAGCTCCAACGCCTCTGTGTAGTACTTGATAGCATTTTCATAGTCTTTCTCTGGAAAAAAAAAAGTCACATTTACTTGATGAATAAAATAATAAGTTTGTGATTTTATACTGCAGCTGAAGAGAAAGTTTAAAAGTTGCTTCAACAGATGACTGAATTGGATGACAGCTTAATGTGCACAATAAGAAATAAAGACAAAGTGAATTACATCTTATATGTTGTCTCTAGATTTGCTGATTAATTTAATTCTGCTTCTTTTAATTGAGGAATGATTAAACACCCTATTTATGAAATGGAAGCTCAAGTTTGCAAGTAATAAAATAATATCTGTATCTGATTTGGCATCTGCCTGTAAAAATTTCCAAAGTTTACAAGATAGTGTCTCACACGAGGAAGAAGAAGAAGTTTTATATTAGAGCAGCAGAGGTCAAGCAACTGCTCACTACTGCGACTAATCCATCGACAGAAAATTGCCAACTTACTTGATAACCAACTAATCATCTATACACTCTTTTCCAGTAAAAATTCTAAAAATGATTGTTTCAAGTTCTCAAACATGAAAATTTGCCACTTTTGTTGTTTCTGCACTATAAATTGAATATTTTTGGGTTATTACTATTGGTTTGACAAATCAAGACACATCTGATGAAGTCACCTTCAGCTCTGGGATATTGTGATGGACATTTGATTGTTTCTTTAAAAATATTTTATAGACCAAATGATTAGGTGACCAATCAAAAAACTAAACGGCAGACTAAGCAGTAAAACGATAATAGTTACAGCCCAAAAGCTCTCCATAAACCTTAATTTAGTAAACTTTAAAAAAAAACAAACAATTCTGTCAATCTTGTATCACTCCACCTGCTCCAACTCATCAGTGTCCTCCCCAGTGATGCTGTTGTCTAATGAATGATGATGATTTTATGATGTGTGAGACAGATACGTGTATCACCAATAGGGGTGGGGCAAAAAAAAAGAAGTTGATACAGTGATAGCCTACTTTGCATCCACAATACTGTATTGAGTCAGAGAAACCAGTATCACAATACTTAAGTGTTAATAAATGTTGCAAATACAAATTCAGTTTTCTGGGTACCAGAGTAATAAACTAGAAAAGCACTCATAGAGCGCATACCTCCGCCAAGGCTCCTTCCGTTTCTCATAGATCACCTCCAAAATGTAATGGGTTTGTGTGTAGGCCTATAGCCAGTTGTGGTGAAAATTGCATCAAAGTCTGTCCATCAGTTTTGGAGTATTGTTGCTAACACACTGTGAGAAGATAAGAGCCTTGGCTGAGGTATGCATTCTCAGATCATCACCAAAATACAATGGGTTCCTCTCATAGCCCAAGGAACCACCTCTGGTGAAAATTTCATCCAAATCCATCCAGTAGTTTTTGTGTAATTCTGCTGCACAAATAAAAACAAAGCCCTTGGTGGAGGTATGCACTCTCAGATCATCACCAAAATCTAATCATCTGTTCCCCATGCCATTACACACCTTTCCTGAAAATTTGGTCAAAATCCGTTGATAACTTTTTGAGTTATGTTGGTAACAGACAGACAAACAGACAGACAAACCCCGGTAAAAACATTACCTCCTTGGCGGAGGTAAAAAGACCTTTCAGTCTGTTAGATGGTGCTAAATGATCACTGTCTGGTTAGGTCAGCACAGAAAAGGTATGACTCGTGAGATTTAGCCAGGAGTTGAACAAGACAGTGATCAGGATAGTATCGCAATGCAGAGGTGTGAAAAAGTGTTTGCCCCCTTCTCCCCCTTCTTGATTTCTCATTTTTTTGTAGGTTTGTCACACTTACAGTGGGGCAAAAAAGTATTTAGTCAGCCACCAATTGTGCAAGTTCTCCCACTTAACCACTTGCGCTCCGTTGTTCCGCGGGCGGGCAAGTCTCTGCGTCCTATGACGCACGAGGGCGCGCTCGTGCGCCCTCGTGCGCATGACGCATGATGGTGGTGATGGTGATGTAGTAGCGTCCAAGCGCCACTCAAAAAAAAAACTGCAGAGACAGCCGCGAACAGATTAGTTCATCTGATTGACCTCTCATTCGACTAATAAGAGCCTTGAATTGGGTTTCTGAAACCTTGAAGAACCAATGAATGAAAATCTAGGAAGGAGGACCCGCCTACTGTGAACGCAGGAGCCAACTGAAGCACAGAAATTCTGGCTGGGTAAAGCGATATTTACTGCTGCAGAAGGACTCTGTACGAATCTACTACAGACCCAGGATCACCCAGCAGCATGGAGAACACCCACAAGTGGGACCTGCACTCCATTCCAGCAGAACTAGACGATGGCCGACGACAAAAAGTCGTAAATCTTGCCACAAACGGCAATAATGGAATTATGTTGCTCGGGATTCACGAGCGGAGCAGCGTCGCGTTCGTCTGACGCGTGGGACAGAGCTGTTCGCACGACTCTTGCTGCTCTTGAAGAGGTAAGGTGTTATAAGCTAAATTATTATTTATCCCTGACAAAACTGTAATCCAAAAATGACTTTTGACCGATCTCGTGTAAATTACAACTGTACTGCGCACGAAATACGAAGTGCGTGCGCCGCGATAAACGGTTCATTTGCCGTGTTCCAGACCGTGAACGCCCCCCGCTGCAGAAGAGGAGCGGGGGGGGGGGGGGTGCACCGGTCCGAAACGCTCCCCGGTCCGCGGGGGGGAAGCATATCAGTCTATTCATCATGTAGTGATGGCCCTCTTCTGTAGCAAGGGGGGGGGGGGGCGTTCACGGTCCGTTCACGGTCCCCCCCCCCCCCCCACACACACACAGTAGCGAGGGGGGGGGGGCCGCGGTGAAAACATACAAGGAAAAAAAAAAAAAAAAAAGAGTGTATTCCGTCATGTAGCGAGGGCCAAATTTGGTCCATGGTAGCGGGGGGGGGGGGGGGCAACGACCCCCCGCCCACACACACACACAGAGCCTTGAGTGTGACCTTTCATTAGAGGCTAAAATGAAGATTCTACATTGAATTATTCAAAAGTTACAGACGTTTTTCCAAACTGTGCCATTTGGCACAATTTGGCACAGTTCCATAACGCCTGGGAACAGCCAGAGAACAAAGCTGTGTAAAATATTCATTTTTGGTGGTATTGTTACCAAAATTTGGATCTCAGCTGGATAACACTTGGTTCTACATTTCTGTTGCATTTTCCAGCCGGATCGGACAGCTGTGTGTTATTTACAAGCATTTGTATCCAAAAAAACAGTGTCCCAATTTTTTTTTCTTCAAGTTCAGTATGTTTAGATGACTGTAACTCAGTGGCCGGAGCACGTAGAGAAATTATGTTTTTTTTTGCCAAAAAATTCAAAGTGTTTTTCTTTTAAATGAGACCAACCCCATGAAGATGCTGCAAAGGGTTGAATAACAGCTTTCGATTTACTTTGGGCACGTTATTTTTGGGCATTTTTAGGAAAAATGCTGGAGTGCAAGTGGTTAAAAGATGAGAGAGGTCTCCAATTTTCATCATAGGTATACCTCAACTATGAGAGACAAAATGAGAAAAAAAAAATCCAGAAAATCACATTGAAGGATTTTTAAAGAATTTATTTGCAAATTATGGTGGAAAATAAGTATTGGTCACCTACAGACAAGCAAGATTTCTGGCTCTCACAGACCTGTAACTTCTTCTTAAGGGGCTCCTCTGTCCTCCACTCGTTACCTGTATTAATGGCACCTGTTTGAAACTCGTTATCAGTATAAAAGACACCTGTCCACAACCTCAAACAGTCAGGACTCCAAACTCCACTATGGCCGAGACCAAAGAGCTGTCAAAGGACACGCAAAACAAATTGTAGACCTGCACCAAGCTGAGAAGAGGGGCTGAATCTGCAATAGGTAAGCAGCTTGGTGTGAAGAAATCAACTGTGGGAGCAATTATTAGAAAATGGAAGATATACAAGACCACTGATAATCTCCCTCGATCTGGGGCTCCATGCCAGATCTCACCCCGTGGGGTCAAATAGATCACAAGAACGTGAGCAAAAATCCCAGAACCACACGGGGGGGACCTAGTGAATGACCCGCAGAGAGCTGGGACCAAAGTAACAAAGGCTACCGTCAGTAACACACTACGCCACTAGGGACTCAAATCCTGCAGTGCCAGACGTGTCCCCCTGCTTAAACCAGTACATGTCCAGGCCCGTCTGAAGTTTGCTAGAGAGCTTTGGATGAACCAGAAGAGGACTGGGAGAATGTCATATGGTCAGATGAACCAAAATAGGAACTTTTTGGTAAAACTCAACTTGTCGTGTTTGGAGGAGAAAGAACACATACCTACTGTGAAGCATAGGGGGTGGAAACATTCATGCTTTTGGGCTGTTTTTCTGCAAAGGGACCAGGACGACTGATCCATGTAAAAGGAAAGAATGAATGGGGCCATGTATCGTGAGATTTTGAGTGAAAACCTCCTTCCATCAGCAAGGGCACTGAAGATGAACGTGGCTGGGCCTTTCAGCAGGACAATGATCCCAAACACACTGCCGCGGCAACCGAAGGAGTGGTTTCATAAGAAGCATTTCAAGGTCTGGAGTGGCCTAGAGCCAGTCTCCCATGATCTCTCAAAACCTCATAGAAAATCTTTGGAGGGAAGGTGCAAGTCCTGTGTTGCCCAGCGACAGCCCCCAAAACATCACAGCTCTAGAGGAGATCTGCAATGGAGAATGCCAAAATACCAGCAACCGTTGTGTGAAAAACTTGTTGAAGACTTACAAGAAAACGTTTGAGACCTCTGTCATTGCCACAAAGGGTATATAACAAAGTACTGAGATGAACTTTTGTAATTGACAAAATACTTATTTTCCACCATAAATTTGCAAATAAAATTCTTTAAAAATCAGTACAGTGCGATTTTCTGGATTTTTTTTTCCCCTCATTTTGTCTCTCATAGTTGAGGTATACCGTATGATGAAAATTGGAGACCTCTCTCATCTTTTAAGTGGGGAGAAACTTACACAATTGGTGGCTGACTAAATACTTTTTTACCCCACTGTATATGATTCAGATCATCAAACAAATTTAAATATTAGATAAAAATAATACAAGTAAATGCAAAATGCAGTTTTTAAATGAAGGTGTTTATTACTAAGGGGGGAAAAAAAATCCAAACCTACATGGCCCTGTGTTTTAAAGGGGGAAGGGGGGGCTCACTTTTTCCCACACAGGGCCATGTAGGTTTGGATTTTTTTTACCCTTAATAATAAACACCTTTATTTAAAAACTGCATTTTGTGTTTACTTGTGTTATCTTTGTCTAACATTTAAATTTGTTTGATAATCTGAAACATTTAAGTGTGACAAGCATACAAAAAAAAAAGAGAAATCAGGAAGGGGGCAAACACTTTTTCACACCACTGTATATAATATTGCAATACTCAGTGTATCACAAGATCGTGATAATATCGTATCGTGACCCAAGTACCGTGATAATATTGTATCATGGGGCCTCTGGTGATTCCCACCACTAATCACCCCAGTTATCAAATCTTTATTTATATAGCACTTTTCATACAGAAGGTTGTAGCACAAAGTGCTTCACAAATTTACAATTACAACCCCCCACAGACAGACAGATACACGCATGCACGCACGCACACATACATTCATCTATGTTATATATACATGTTATATCCATCCATCCGTCTTCTACTGCTTTTCCGGAGGTCCGGGTTGCGGAGGCAGCAGTTCAAGCAGAGAAGCCCAGACTTCCCTCTCCCCAGCCACCTGCTCCAGCTCTTCAGAAAGGATACCAAGGCATTCCCAGAGATCTCTCCAGAGAGTCCTGGGTCTGCCCCGGGGTCTCATCCCAGTGGGACGTGCCCAAAACACCTCAAGTGGGAGGCGTCCAGGAGGCATCCTGATCAGATGCCCAAACCACCTCAACTGGCTCCTTTTGATGTGGAGAAGCAGCAGTTCTACTCTGAGCCTCTCCCGGATGACTGAGCTCCTCAACCTATCTCTAAGGGTGAGTCCAGCAATCCTATGATGAAAGCTCATTTCAGCCACTTGTATCTGCGATCTCATTGTTACGGTCATTACCCAAAGCTCATGACCATAGGTGAGGGTAGGAACGTAGATTGACCAGTAAATCGACAGCTTTGCCTGCTTAGCTCCCTCTTCACCACAACGGACCGGTGCAACGTCCACATCACTGCAGATGCTGCTCTAATCCGTCTGTCAATCTCTCGCTCCATTCTCCCCTCACTCGTGAATAAGACCCCAAGATACTTAAACTCCTCCATTTGGGGCAGGAGCTTGTCCCCAGCCCGGAGAGAACAATCCAACTTTTTCCGGCTGAGGACCATGGACTCAGACTTGGAGGTGCTGATTCTCATCCCAGCCGCTTCACACTCAGTGGCAAACCATCCTAGTAAGACCTGAAGGTCATTGCTGGATAAAGCCAACAGGACAACATCATCTGCAAACAACAGATGAGATCCTGTGGTCGCCAAGCATGACACCGTCCATTCCCTGGCTGTGCCTAGAAATCCTGTCCATACAGGATTTCAAGCAAAACAGAACCGGAGTCCTATTCCATTATTCCTAGCTGCGGTATTCGGGTGACCGGGCCTGCTTTGAACACTAATTTTTTCAAAGTAAACGCTTCGGGCTGATCCCAGCCGGGTCCCACGGGCAGAAACCCAGCCACCAGACGCTAGCCATTGAGCCCCTCCCTTAGGCCTGGCTCTAGGGTGGGGGCCCCAGTAACCCCATACTGGGCGGGGTACACTGAATCCTTGCTCTAACACTCATCTTGAGAGTCTGTTGGATCGTTCTTAAGGTGTGTTCAGGCAAACGCAAACGGGTGGCACAAATCCATACAAAGTGAATGGAAAGAGGTGAGTACATGCAAATTTGCACATTCACGTCCGAGGTAATATGCTAGCTTTGAGATTCTGCCGTCACCGGAGTAAAAGTATCACCATTGCAGAGTAAACTAGTTTGAAAATGAGACTGCCACTCACCTGGAAAAAGGACGACCAGGAGATTTTCAGCTAAATCGGGATGTCGAAGTTATTTACCCACGGATTCCTGCCACGGACGTGCTAACAAGGCTAGCAAGCTAGCAACGGAAACACTCATCATCTTGTAAAGTTTTGGAGACAGGGGCAACTTTTTCAGGTGAGCCCTCCGTCCGATAATGTAAACCTAAAGCATGATGTTATTCTGGGGATTTCCACAGTAGGCTGAACACTGCTGCAGAGGTTATAAAGGCAACTTCGCCTGTCTGCATCTCACTCAGATGCTGAATTCATGTTTATTCACGCATTTACATTGATTTATAACATAATCGCACCGCCCGAAAAATTTGCCCGTTCGCGTTTGATGTGAACGCACCTTTAGTTTGGCCCTTTACCCAGGACCATTTTATCTTGGGTGACCCTACCAAACACAAATTGCCCTGGACAACATAGCTCCTGGGATCACTAGGGCATGCAAACCCCCCACTATGATAAGGTGACTATCCATGATAAGGTGACAATTACATGTTATATGTTCATTTATAAATAAATGAACACATAACATCACAACATTTAGGCAACAATGCAACTTTAAATGTGATCTGACAATAATAAGCGTTAGAAAATCAGCATATTAAACTGTCAATATTAAGTAGCTTAAAAGTAAAATAATTATAACAACTGGTATAAGAATAACCTAATAAAAGTGCCTATTAACGAACTGAAATATATTTATTTTCCATGCCTAAAATGATGGTGGAGGTGACAGGCATCCACTTGTTGCCCAGAAGGTAAACTGATGGCCTGTCCTTCATTCTGGAAACCTACCTAAAGTCTTGAGTTTGTTGTCCGGGACTATATACCTTGGTCAAGGGCAATTACCTGCAGATGAGAGTCTCTCTTTCTTTCTTTCGTTATGACCTATATTATACACAGTACAGGGCTGTCTACACATCCGGGTACTTCACACGTACGCGCACATGGCACCCGAGGTTAAAAAACCTGGCAGTTTACTATTGAAACAATATGGCATATCACTATTATGATGAGCTTTCACCACAAGATTGGTCCAGGTTGTTATGTCTGTATGTGGAGCCAAGGACGAGGCTAGATGTCGAACCAAACATACATTTATTAAAGGGGCACAGGTGCAACACACAGCCACCAGGCAGAGGACGGCAAAGAGGCTGCTCCTTCTTCTTCTTTTAGATTTAATTGGCGGTTAGCAACCAGCTTACAGGTGCATTACTGCCACGTACTTCACTCTATATCATCACTCCATCTGGTCAGGAGCTGTGGTTCTTTTATCATCATAGAACCAAGCATGAAGTCAAAGATGGCCGCGCCGCCTGTGTTTCTGGCTGCTGGTCGTCTCCGCTTGTTTGTCCTGTTTTTGATTGTGTTATTGTGTCTGGATTATGTGCAATTAGCCATTGTTTATGATCGCCAAGTGCTGCTGGATATTCAATCTTCCATGGTGGATTTTGGCTGTCATAATCAGGAGGGAAGATTCTTCCATCGGTCTCTGTGTTTGCAACTTCCCGTTGGTATCTGGGACCCCCGCTGTGGTTATACTGGCAGAAAGCGATCCAAACCTAGGGGAAGACGTGCAGGTGCTGCGGTGAAATCTAGAAGGCTTGCTCGGCTTCGCCGTCTCACTCGCTCCGCCTCATCTTCTCCTAATTCTGCAGCTGGCCTCTTTCCTGGATCCTGGCCCTTGGGTGTGCCTGGAGTGAGGCCATCATTCCTCCGGCCTGTTTTCTCTGTTCTACCATGCCAACCGGCCTTCTCCCTGCTCCGAGCCAGGAAATCCCCTGCAGGTAGCGGGTGCCTACGTCAACTTTCACCGGCCCCCATTCCTGGCAAGACTGCTGCTGTGACAGAGCCCATCCAGCTGGCGTTGCTTAACGCACGTTCCATTGCAAATAAATCATTCTTTTTGAACGATTTATTCATTACTGCAGGGCTGGACTTTTTATTTCTTGTTGAGACTTGGCAGAAAAGTGAGGAATTTACCTCCTTAATTGAACTTTGTCCACCGGATTGTACCTTCTCCTGTGCTCTGAGATTGACAGGCCGCGGTGGCGGTCTGGCCATCGTGAACCGGCACCGCTTCGTTACACGGACGGTGAGCCATGGAACTTTTTCATCATTTGAACTGATGATTTTAAAAATTGGATCCTCAAACCCATTTTATTGTGTTTTAATTTACCGCCCTCCAGGAGTTTATGCCTCATTTTTATCTGAGTTTAGCAATTTTTTTTAACTTCTATTATTAAATTTGAGCGGATTTTATTACTTGGAGATTTTAATTTGCATATTAATGATCCCAATGACAGTTTTGCAGTGAATTTCTTGGGTATTACTGAATCATTTAATTTTGTTTTGCATCTATCTGGCCCTATGCTTATAAAAGGAAATACACTTGATCTTGTTTTTACACTTGGTCTTAATGTGAATAATGTTCAGACTAAGGAGCTTCTTGTGTCAGACCATTTTTGTGTTTTTTTTTTAATTTATCAGTTAAATCAGTCCGTTACACTGGCAAGCGGGTAAAATGCTCTCGTGTCATTGACCAGTTTTCAGCTGTGAAATTTTTTGCTGCCTTTGACAGCAATGTGGTTTTATCCTCTGATGACGACACAGAGCTTGGTCTGCTCTTTTAACTCACACTGTTCAAGCATCTTAGATGTAGTTGCTCCCTTTAAAACCAGGACTGTCCATGCTGTTAATTCATCCCCCTGGTTAAATGATAATCTCTGTTGTTTTAGACGTAAATGTCGGAGGGTGGAAAGACTGTGGAAGTCCACTAAACTTGAGGTGCATCGATTGTACCTTAAGGAACTGTTAATTGAATTTAACAATATGACTAAAATGGCAAGAACTTCTTATTTTTCCAACATTATCTCCTCCAATAGTAACAATCCAAAGATCTTCTTCAGCACAATAGACAGTATAGTTAATCCTGTCAGTTCTGCTCCCCCTGTTTATTCAATTAATGACTGTAACAAGTTTCTTTCCTTTTTTGTTGACAAGGTCACTGCTGTTAGGGCTGGTTTTACTCATTCCTTTCCCCTAATCCTTGATTGTCCTAACAGACGGGCCTTTTTAACTAACTAACTAACCTGCACTTATATAGCGCTTTTCTAGTCACAAAGACCACTCAAAGCGCTTTCACTAATACTAACCCTCTATTCTAAGGGCCTATAGGAAACAGATATCTAGGGACAATTTAGAACAGCCAATTAACCTAACATGCATGTCTTTGGATTGTGGGAGGAAACCGGAGCCCCCGGAGTAAACCCACGCAGCACAGGGAGAACATGCAAACTCCACACAGAAAGGTCCCAACCCCTGCCAACCTGGGGAATCGAACCAGGAACCTTCTAGCTGTAAGGCAACAGTGCTAACCACTGCACCACCGTTACCCCAATTTCTTTTGAGGATTTGTTAGTGTTGGTGAGTTCCATGAAATCCTCCTCCTGCGTTTTAGATATTTTGCCTTCCTCAATGTTAAAAGAGGTAATTGGCTCAGTGGGTACATCTCTGGTTAATATCATTAATAGTTCACATGAATCTGGTTGTGTACCCTCGTATTTTAAACATGCAGCTGTGCAGCCACTTTTAAAAAAAAACCTAACCTTGATCCATCTGTTTTTAAAAACTTAAGGCCAATTTCTAAGCTTCCTTTTATTTTATATTGCTGTTGCAATCCTGGAATTTCCCCATTGTGGGACTAATAAAGGCTTATCTTATCTTATTTCTAAGCTTCTAGAAAAAGTTGTTGCCAAGCAGCTCACTGACTTTCTGACTGAACACAATATTTTCGACAAATTTCAGTCAGGTTTTCGTCAGAAACACTCGACAGAGACCACTCTTCTCAGGGTGTCAAATGATATTTTAATGTCATCAGACTCTAGCAAATGCTCTGTTTTAGTGTTATTAGATCTTACTGCAGCATTTGATACTATTGATCATTGTATTTTGTTACAAAGGCTTAGAGATTGGGTAGGTATTTCTGGAAAAGCTCTGGATTGGTTTTTCTCCTACCTTTCTGGTAGGAGTTTTTCCGTGGCTGTTGGCTCTTATTCATCTGACTCTGCTTCTTTAACCTGTGGGGTGCCTCAGGGTTCTATTCTGGGTCCACTTTTATTTGCCCTATATATGCTGCCACTTGGTTCTATCATCAGCAAATTTAAAGGTGTGTCTTATCACTGCTACGCTGACGATTTACAGCTACTTTTCTCTTTTAAGCCTGACCATGTTGACAATTTAAAAATTATTCATGACTTGTCTGTCTGCAATTAAGGACAGGATGTCTAGTAACTTTTTGCAACTTAATGGTGATAAAACTGAAGTCCTTATTGTAGCACCTGATAATCTAATTCCTAAGTTGGTTAATAGCATTGGTTCATTAAGCTCTAACGTACGGTCTAATCTAAAAAAATCTTGGTGTCATTTTCGATCAATCGGTGGGTTTTGATCAGCATGTCAAATCTCTGACCCGGAGTTGTTTCTTCCACCTTAGGAATATATCCAAAATTAGGCCATTGGTTTCCTACAGTCAGTTAGAAATCATTATTCATGCCTTTGTTTCTTCACGTTTGGACTACTGTAATGCTCTTTTCACATGTCTTAGCAAATCCTCTTTACACCGCCTACAGTTAGTTCAGAACGCTGCTGCAAGATTACTAACTAGGTCCAGTAGATTCTGTCATATCACTCCTGTTTTGGCCTCCTTGCATTGGCTTCCTGTAAATTATAGAATTGATTTTAAAGTTCTTGTTCTTACTTACAAAGCCATTCATGAAGAGGCGCCTTTTTATATTAGTGACCTGCTCTTTCTACACCAGCCCAGCAGGTCTCTCAGGTCTTCTCATCAGATCAGAATCTATTGGCAGTCCCTGGCACTAGGCTCAGAACCAAAGGCGATAGAGCCTTTGCTGCTGTTGCTCCCAGACTGTGGAACTCCTTATCTTTTGAACTTAGATCTGCACCTTCCATTGGTGTTTTTAAGAAGCAACTAAAGACCCACCTTTTTAGCCTGGCTTTTTAATTAACTATGTGTTGATTGTATTTTTATGTGCTTTTACTGTCTACTTTGTTTTTTTTTTTACTGTTTTATGTGCCTGTTTTTTTGTTTTTACCATATTAAGCACTTTGTGACTCTGTCTGTGAAAAGTGCCCTATAAATAAACTTATTATTATTATTATTATCATTGTTGTGACCAATCGAACCTCACCTTTATCTTCAGACATCACTCTTCTTCGTCTTCTTCTTCTTTAGATTTGATTGGCGGTTGGCAACCAGCTTCTTCTTCTTTTACATTTGATTGGCAGTTGGCAACCAGCTTACAGGTGCATTACAGCCACATACTTCACTCTGTATCATCACTATCAGGTTAGGAGCTGTGGTCCTTCTATCATCATTGCTGGTTCCAATCGAACCTCAACTTTATCTTCAGACATTACTCTTCTTCGTCTCCTTGTACTTCACTCTATATCATCACTCTATCTGGACAGGTGCTGTAGTCCTTCTATCATCATTGCTGTGTCCAATCGAACCTCAATTTGTCTCCTCGTACTTTACTCTATATCAGGGGTGTCAAACTCATTCCATGAAGGGCCAAGACCCCTGCAGGTTTTACTTCCACCCAGTCTCTTCAGCAGGTGTTTTCACTGATCAGCAATCAGTAGGAAGAAATTCAGAGAAATCACCTGTTGAAGACACTGGGTGGAGGTAAAACCTGCAGGGTCTTGGCCCTCCATGGAATGAGTTTGACACCTGTGCTCTATATCATCAATTCACTCTGTATCGTCACTCTACACATCTTTTTGTGTCTGTTTTTCCTCTTGTGATGTTCTCCTCATAACTCCGTGACGCCCTCTCCATAGCTCCACGACATTCCTCCTCTTCCCTAATCTCGTATCTGCATCCCATCCCATCACTCTTCTTCCAGCCACAGTCTGCGTCCACGTCTTCTTCTTTTAGATTTGATTGGCGGTTGGCAACCAGCTTACAGGTGCATTACCACCACGTACTTCACTCTATCTGGTCAGGAGCTGTAGTCCTATCATCATTGCTGTGTCCAATCGAACTTCAACTCTATCTTCAGACATCACTCTTCTTTGTCTCCTCGTACTTCACTCTATATCATCACTTCACTCTTTATCATCACTCTACACATCTTGGCCGTCATCTCATTATTCTTCATCCTTTAGACTTGATTGGCGGTCGATCCGCCAGCCCACGATGTCCCCAAACCCAAAGGTCCCCCACCCAACAAGTCCCCAACTGCCCCCCAATACCAAGACATTAGGGGTGGGTTCAAAAGATCAATATATCGATATGGATCGATCCACGTTTGACTGAGCCGATATCGATCCACAAAATCCGCGGATCGATCTTTTAATATAATATTAATATATTTCAATATAATCATTTTTACGTTTGTGAACGTCTGCTGAGTATAATCGGGTCAAAACCGGGTCAGTGAGCCAGGAACAATGGCCGAGAACCATAAACAACCAACGCGCTAACGGAGCTAGCAAGCTAACAGATATGCTAGTTCTTCTTCTGTGGTGTTAAAACGGTTCTCATCTGGCAAGAGTTCCCTGCTGCGCATGCACATGTCTTTACTTTCGTGTTTACATGAGCGGAGTTATTAACGTGCGTGTCTCTTAATTTAGCAACAAAAGTCACCGTAAAGACTGTCTTCAACAGCTTCTGAATATTTTTCATAAATAAAACTTCTGTGTTCCCTGCGGCGCGTGCACACGTCTTTCGTGTTTACATGAGCGGAGTTATTAACGTGCATGTCTCTTAATTTAGCAGCAAAAGTCACTGTAAAGACTGTCCTCAACAGCTTCTTAATATTTTTCATAAAGCGGGGATAAACGGACTTTTACTACGTGCAGCGCTGTGTTGGAACATAAAGTTGATGACTGATAAACAGAAAATGCACGGAGACAAACCCGTGAAGCAGAGGGAGACTTGGAGCTGCTGAGATTGTAAGTATAATATCATTTGTTTGTTTTAACATTTGTGTCGTCAATTAATAATTTATCCGGCATGATGGTGGTTTCTTTTACAAACTATGGACACAGAGAGAACTGTTGGTTAAGCGCTGTGAATAAATGCAGAATTAAGGTATATTTTATGAGATTATGGACTTGTGATGTGAAGAGAATAAATCACAATAAAATTAATAAAGGCTGCAGTACAACAAGCTATTTTTATTCAGAAGAAATAAATTGAAATGAACAAACCTTCTCAGGAAATAAATTGAAACCCTTTTCAAACATTGAAAGTTAATTTGTAGTTAAAATATAAACAACAAAAAATTAAGAAAAAAAACTAAATTATTAAACCCTACTGTGGTGTGGCGATCTAAAAATATGAATGTTAATTTTACTGTGAAATCTATTCTTTTTATCTGCCTTCAGATGTGTGAAGACTGGAAGCTTCATTCTCACTGAGACCTTCTGAAGGTCAGAGGTCGTCAGTGGAGGAGCATCCCTGCTTCATGTGGATTTCAGCACAGAAGAAGACCTTCAAATTCAAGATTCATGGAGGTGCTGCCATCATTTTCTCCAGACTAACATGCACTCAATGCAATTTAGTTGTTGTAATGACAAATTCTTTTATTTCTTTTTTTTAAGTTCTCAGCAAGAACACAATGTTGGTCTTTTTTTTTTTTTTTTTTTTACAATTTTACTGAGCATTTAATTCTAAATAAATCACTGTGTAACAGGAAATTTTTGGCAATCCTGTGCTTTTCTTGTGGTGTTACATAGAATAGCATCACTGTAAGCTATGGAAAAAGCAGCTGCTTTAAAATTTGTACTTCCTCACACAACTTTGAGTGCAAAAAAAGTCTAAACGTGCCATAACTTTTTGGAAAAGCTCCCACAAATTCAGGCTTTTTGGGCCACAACAATCACAAAAACAGCTGACAAAATCCTGGAGGGACTGAAGTACAGTGAGATTTTGTATGCATGGTTCATGCATTGAATTTGTTTACTTACTCTGGGTGGTGAACTTGACACGACACACCCTTTGCACTAAAGAAAGCACCTGTGAGCACTTTATGAAATGATAAGTTAAATAATAAAAAGTGCATTATTGTAACTGATTTTGGGTCAGTTCTATATGTGATAATTTATGTATTAACAAAGTTAGAAGATTCTTGGTACAATTTGCAGCATTAGGTCTCGAAGATTTTTGTTTCATGGGAAGTAAAGTGGCTATTAAAATGGCAATTCCCCAGATCGAATCGAATCGGATCGATTCAGAATCTCAAGAATCGGAATCAAATCGATTCTGGAAATTAGGGATCGTTCCCAGCCCTACAAGACATCCCTCCGCCGCCCCCACAATGATCCCGACCCTCTCCGCCCTCCTGGAAGTCCGCGCAGTGCCATTCACCACATCCACCACAAACAAGACAAAACTATTCTTCAAAACCAGAGTATCTTCCTTAATTCTATTGCATGCACTGCAAGTCTGCACACTTTCCCTGTTCGAGTCCACTCCCACTGTTTTAGCTGGCACCTTTTTCGCAGCTTCTGCATATGTTAGTCCCTGGGAGACTATCTGCTGAATTTCTGCTGCTCTTTTGCTGGTTTGGCGCAGTGGTTAGCACTGCGGCAGCACAGTTTACCCTTGGCCGGGGGATTGTGGGGATTGTGGGATCGTGGGTTCGATCCCAGCCCCCGACCAACAGTGATCTGTGTGGAGTTTGCATGTTCTCCCCGTGTTGCGTGGGTTTACTCCGGGATTTCTCCGGTTTCCTCCCACATGCCAAAAACATGCATGTTAGGTTAATTGGCTGTTCTAAATTGTCCCTAGATATTTGTTTCCTATAGGCCCTTAGAATAGAGGGTTAGTATTAATGAAAGCGCTTTGAGTGGTCTTTGTGACTAGAAAAGCGCTATATAAGTGCAGGTTAGTTAGTTAGTTAGTTAGTTTCACAACCTCGATACGCAGAGCTATGTTCACCACTGCAGTTACAGCAGTTTAATTTGGCTCCTCTTTCACACTTTCCATATTCATGTTCACCGGAGCATCTGGCAGATCGTTGTCTACCTTTGCATATCGCTGCTACATGACCAAACTTTTGACATTTGAAACATCTGCGTGGAGGAGGAACATAAAGTCAAATGATTTCATAGCTCATGTAGCCAGTAACATTTTTCGCCATTTCTATTAGCTTTCAATCTCCGTACCTCTGTCACTTTTGCTCCAGTTAAGTTCCTCATTATTTCATCAGTTGAGACAGCCGTTGAAATGCCCGATATCACTCCTCTCATTGCTTTACTTCCTTCCAATACTGAACACTGCACATTTTTCCTCTCCATTTTTTTGACTCTGATTGCATTTCCTTGTTGAACACTAACTTCACATGTAACCAGCAATGAACCACTACGAAGAACCCTTGCATTGAAAACTTATCCAAGTAACCCATTAATTGCATTTGTGAGCTTAATAGGGGTTCCACTCACGAAATGATGCCCCTTCCTCAGTAAGTTTAATGATTACTTTCCACTCCTTCTGTTCATTCCGGAATTATTCATCCTGATTCCTCAGCACTTGATAACGGTCTTGATAGAGTAAATGCTTGTTTTAACACCAACTTCACTGATGCATCACTGAGCCTATGGTGTCTATATGGTCTATATGACGTCATACAGACAAATCTGTAGACATCATAGGAACATCATAGTCGATCCTATGATCTTTTATAAAGTCCTATAGTCTATATGAAGTCATATAAACATCATGTAGACATCATAGTAACATCATAGGTGGTCCTATGATCTTGACATCATAGGAACATCAAAGGCAGTCCTATGGTCTTTTAGCGAGTCCTATGATGGTGACACACACACACACACAGACAGCGATTTCTTGAATTTATAGAGTGATTTAGATACTCTGGTTTTGAAGGAAAACAACCTTGTCCCACCTGTGGCAGATGCGACAAACTGCACTGCGCAGACCTCCAAGAAAACAAAAAAATCAAAATCACTGTGAAAGCAGCAGAAAAACATCCCGGCATCAAGGGGCCACAGCGGGAAACAGCCGAGGACCTGCCGAGCGGGGGACCCCCGAGCCCAAAGACATCATGGGCTGGTGGACCAACCGCCAACCAAGTCCAAATGAAGAATAATAATGAGATGAAACGCAGATACAAACTACAGCTAGAAGAATAATGAGATGAGACGCAGACAAGACCAAAAAAGAAGAATGCCACAAAGCCACGAGGAAAATGCCACAAAGCCATGAGGAAAACGTCACAAAGCCATTGTCATGGTCCGTGTGCTGACTTTGTCGGCATTCGGATTATCCGGTTGTTCTCTGTTTTCTCCTCAGGCGCACCACTAAGCCTCCGGGCTTTTATTCTGACAGCATCTTGGCGGGACTTCTGGCTGTCAGAGCAGAGCTCCGCTGAACGGCGAGATTCCAATCAGCTGATTAATCTGTCAAAGCCCTATTTAAGGGAGCAGCTCTGTTTGCTCGGGGCTGCGACCTCGCTTATGGATAACGCTGGTCTCCCCAACATTAGACTGGAGTCCCTACGTTCCGGCTCCAGTCATCCTCTATTCCTCGCAACACTCTGTAAGTTTATTCCTTTATCCGTGTGAATCGTCAGTGTATCCTTGCCTTAGTCCTTATTTGTGTTTAGCCCCTCATGGCTCATTATTTTGTACCTTTTGTCCTGTGTTAATAAATACGCAAACTCACTGGTCACCTATAGCGTCTCATTAGCGGTCCGTGAGGGCCGCACCATAACAGTAGGTTGCAGCCAAGAGAGACGCCGGTGACTGTGACTTTGCTTTTGGACTTGAGTTTTTTCCCTTCTCCGGGGAGCTCGTATCGCTCGGCATTGTCCGCCCTCGAGCGTGGGTATTGTCCCGAGTGGCTTCAGGAGGTAGACGGCCACCTGGCAGAAGCCCGTCTCCTCATGCCCACCTACGCAGCATACGAACCCCTGGGTCTCGCTCAGAGAGCTGTATTAGAATATCATCTCACCTCCTTTCCGGGGTGAAAGGAGCGAGTAGCGTGGATAGTGTCATAACGTGGACGGATACAGAGAGCGCTTGAGAGGGCAGCCAAGGAACCCTCACCTCCTTCCCCGAGAACGGCGTCCCCGACGAGGAGGGAGATCCGTGGACTGGAGGGAAATCCCGGCAGGAGGCCGATGGTGGGGCATCTCCATTCCTCGCCTCCGGAGTCAGCTCCTGTCGCCCATCCAGCCCAGGTGCAGCGTTTCCCTGGCTTCTCCTCGCCCTCTGACGGTAAACGTCATCACACAGCCACTGGTAAGCCTCTGTGAGAACCCCGTCCGGATCCAGTTCCGGGTCGTCGGAGGAACTCTGCCTCCCAGTCAGCTGCTTCTTCTGTGTCACGTCAGGAGGGAATTCCCGCAGCCTCTCCCTACGGGTCATCTGTCCCTGCTGTCCCGTCAGCTCCTCATGCCCGGATCGCCTCGGCTGTCACCCCCTCCTCCTCGACGTCTTCCCCGGCTGCTGTGAGTGCCACGAGTCCTGCTTCGGCGAGGCCCGTCATCGATCCATCGCGAGCGGCTCCTCCTTGTCTTCCCGGGGGGCCCTCCGTCACCATCCAGCAGGGGAAGGGAGGAACCAAGTCCACTGCAGCGGGCTTTTATTGGGCCTCAGCGGATCAGTCAAGTGTCTCTTCATTCTTTTCCTTCATTGGGTGAATTGCCTTGCTTGATTCCTGGGGGTGGAGTTCGGGGTTCACGGTCCCCTGAGCTTTCTCCACCTGCTGCAGAAACTAATTATGAACCTGCTACCTTTGTGTCTCCTTTCCCTGAGCGTTCCGCGGCGCCAGGCCTACGCCGCCGGACGAGGAGGGAGCCTGCGGACCTGGAGAGCCTGGTTCCAGCCCCGCAGCCACAACATGGGCAGAGGAGGAGGGCGGACTGCAAGTTGGAGTCTGCGCCGACGAAGAAGCGTCCCCGGGTATCCATGGAGGAGTGGCTCGACCCAGCAGGTCGAGGATCTCCTGCCACCACGCCGTGCAGGTTGTCGGCGTGGTCGTCAGCGTTGGAGGGTCCTCAGACTGTGATGACCATCATGCTGGCTGCGGAGCCCGCTGTAGCCGAGTGGAAGCCGGAGGAGGTCCTTCTTCGTCCTGAGCCCGGATCGCCGAAGTCCTGGACGGCGATAGAACTCGAGATCAGGCAAGTGCCCTACTTTGTCTTCCTTCTTTCTACTCTGGAGCATTTTTGCCCGTCTCTCGGGGAGATGAGCCGGGTGCAGCCGTCCGCCGCATCTGAGCTTGTCTCGCCGGGTTCTGTCGCTACCGATGATCCTGATTCCGGTTCTGTTCCCTCTCCTGAGCCTTCTCCCAGGGTTGCCGGTGATGAGTCGGTCCTGGTCTCTGCTCTGGAGGTTCCGGGTTCGGGGTTGGAGGTTGTCCTTGGTGCTGTTCCCACCAAGTCGGGGTCCATCATGGGTGCAGCTCGGGCTCACCTGGGGTCCGACAGGAGGACAGTGCCCGTTCTGGTGAAGTTCGGAGGTGGAGCTGCAGGTCCTCCGCTGATCTTAGCTGGACTGGCCCCTCATTCTGTTCCCGCTTCCTCTTTCCCTCCATCGGGTGCCGCAGCGCTTTCCCCTGATCGGCTTGGCTCTCCCTCACCATAAGGAAGCCGTCTCCGAATCTCCCCCTGTGGTCCTGCTGGCCTGATGATGCGGGTCGGACGCCTGGGAAACTTTTTCGCTAGTTTGGCGTTCTGGGTCGGCCACCCGACGAATTGTACTTTCTACTGGGCAACCTGGTTTGGCCGCTGGAGGTTCTATCTCTCTGGGCCTGGGACTGGGGTAGGCCGGCCAAACTTTTCCTTTTCCCCTCA
This sequence comes from Pholidichthys leucotaenia, assembly GCA_020510985.1. Classification (NCBI taxonomy): domain Eukaryota; kingdom Metazoa; phylum Chordata; class Actinopteri; order Cichliformes; family Pholidichthyidae; genus Pholidichthys; species Pholidichthys leucotaenia. The sequence goes on along the minus strand of CM035847.1, from coordinate 282,343,762 downwards.
TTCCACCTGAACTTGTTTTTTTTTTTTTTTTTTGTTTTTCTTTCTTTCTCTATTGCACTCTGCCTGCCGTCATTCCTGTCCCCCCCCCCCCCCCATCCCCTCCTCTGAGTGAGTAGGGATGTTTTTGTATGAAGTCTTGGACTGTATTGACCTGTTTATCGCCGCTCTTTTGCGTGTGTTTTTTTTTTTTTCCTTCCTAGATAGTCTGAGATGTGCTCTGGTGTTGTCTCTGCCAGTTCTTGTTTCTCATTGTACTGTATGTATTCGCCGCTAGTTAGTGTGTTTTTCTTCTCTCTCCTTTTCCTTCCTCTGTTTGAAGGATGATTATGTTGCCGTTTATTTCTTCTGCGCCTGTATATTTTGGGTTTTTCACCTGGTATTTCTGTTTGTGACCTGTAGGCTTAATATTCTGTTATTTGTATTTATTGTCCTGACTGGCTGCCATCTGTGCATTATGGAGTGTTTTGTATTTTCTATGCTCTCTAATTGCTCCATGGTTTATTTTCTGTGTTTGCCTTTGTCTCCTGGTTCTGACCCTCCTCGGCCTTTTTCCCCCTCCTCCCTCCCTGGGGCGGTCATGTTGACTTTCCAGTTGGGGGGGAGGGGGGGCTCGATGTTACACCGCGTCTGGAATCCGCTTCGTGAACGGGGGCAACTGTCATGGTCCGTGTGCTGACTTTGTCAGCACTCGGATTGTCCGGTTGTTCTCTGTTCTCTCCTCAGGCGCATCACTAAGCCTCCAGGCTTTTATTCTGACAGCATCTCGGCGGGGCTTCCAGCTGTCAGAGCGGAGCTCCGCTGAACAGCGAGATTCCAGCTGATTAATCTGTCAAAGCCCTATTTAAGGGAGCAGCTCTGTTTGCTCGGGGCTGCAACCTCACTTATGGATAACGCTGGTCTCCCCAACGTTAGACTGGAGTCCCTACGTTCCGGCTCCAGTCATCCTCTATTCCTCGCAACACTAAGTTTATTTCTTTATCCGTGTGAATCGTCAGTGCATCCTTGCCTTAGTCCTTATTTGTGTTTAGCCCCTCGTGGCTCATTATTTTGTACCTTTTGTTCTGTGTTAATAAATATGCAAACTCACTGGTCACCTATAGCGTCTCATTAGCGGTCCGTGAGGGCCGCACCATAACAGCCATGGGGAAAACGTCACAAAGCTCTGAGGAAAATGTCACAAAGCTATGTGGAAAACGTCATAGCTTATAGGTGCTTGTATTTTATGTCTGTCTTTCTGTGTGTCTGTTTTTCCTCATAGCTTTGTGACATTTCCTCATAGCTTTGTGATGTTTTCCTCATAGCGTTGTGACCTTCTTCTTCTTCTTCTTTACCCTCGTATGTGGGTCTCTGTAGTCCGTATCGGCGGCTCATCTCATTCTTCTTCTTCCTTTACACTTGATTGGCAGTTGATCCACCAGCCCATGATGTCTGTGAACTTAAAGATCCCCCACTTAACAAGTCCTGAACTGCTTCCCAATGTAGCCCCTTAATGCCAAGATATTTTTCTGCTGCTTTCACAATGATTTTGATTTTTTCTGTTTTCTTGGAAGTCTACACAGTGCAGTTTATCACAGCTACCACAAATAAGACAAAATTATTTTCCTTCAAAACCAAAGTATCTTCCTTAATTCTACTGCATGCACTGCAAGTCTGCACACTTTCCCTGTTCGAGTCAACTCCCACTTTTTTAGCTGGCACCTTTTTCGCAGCTTCTGCATACGTTAATCCCTGGAAGACTTATCTGCTGAATTTCTGCTGCTCTTTTGCTGGCTTCACAGCCTTGATATGCAGAGCTATGTTCACCACTGCAGTTACAGCCTTCTTCTTCTTCTAGATTTGACTGGCGGTTGGCAACCAGCTTACAGGTGCATTACCGCTACACACTTCACTCTATATCATCACTATCTGGTCAGGAGCTGTAGTCCTATCATCATTGCTGTGTCCAATCGAACCTCAACTCTAGCTTCAGACATTACTCTTCTTTGTCTCCTCGTACTTTACGCTATATCATCACTCTACACATCTTGGCCGTGGCAACTGCTGCAGCCCTTTTATAGTCATGGGTGGTGGCGTCACCAGAAGGCGGAGCCACCACCCCACACCACACAAATAAAAGTATAGCGCATATGTAACGGTATACTTAGTATGCTCCCTAAAATGGTATACCAGCCTCTTAGACTCTCTTGACAGGTGTCACAGCGTAACTGGAAGTTAGATCGACTGGGGAAGTAGAGTAGCCTATCAGGCAACAGAAGGAGTGAATAGGGTGAGAGAAGGCTGAGCTGATGGGGAGGCTGGGGCAGATCGAGGAGGAGATGCAGGGAGCCCACAAAGAGCTGGAGGAGTTAACTTGCGGAGGCTGCTAGACAGAACAAGTGACAGGGCAGCCGAAAGTGTATAAAAGTGTCACCAGGCTTGCGCACAGGACTCGTGGGTTTTGAGTCAGAACGTTGGTGCTACTCGCTTGGAGAAAACGGTACGTCCCGTAGTCGGAGTGTTTTTTTTTTGTTTTTTTTGTTTTATACAGCTTCAAGTTGTATGTGGGTTTTGCTCGACTAGTTATTGTGTTAGCCCCGTCATAGCTTCGCCACCCCGCTGTTGCCCAGGACAAGAAGAGACTGACAGCTTAAGTGGCTCGCTGGTGAAGTGGATATTGACTCAGTGAGCAGGACTGTTGTTTCAAGTTTGTTTACATAAATCCAGTCACCTTCGGTCCTATAAATTACCCAGAGAGAGGCATATGGGTCAACCGCGTGTTTCTGCTAGTGAAAGTTTGGCTGTTCTGCAAAGATACCGCACGGAGCGCGTGCACTCGCTGCCAGGTGGATTCCAGAAGACGTTAAGTGGTTGCCACCGCCAGCCAGGTCCCGGATTATAGTGGAAGCTGGTGGGAGTTTTGCCCCTGCCATCCAGACGTCATTTCACCGATGCATCTCCTCTTCACCCTGTTACGTGTGGATGTGCCAGCTGCTATATTCTCCCGGCTATAACTGTTCTAAATTTGTTACTGCACCACACGGGAGACCGAGGTAAAGTTTTGATTTTTTTTTTTTTTTATTTGAACTGTGTGCCATGTTACGGTCGGTGTGCCTCGTTAAAGACAGGACTGTGGAGAAGCCATTTTGGGACATTGAGCATTTAACCACACTAGGGACTGATAACTGGTGGTGGGGGTGAGCAGAGTGAATCAAGTGAATTTTTTGGAATTGCCTCTTAAGGACTCGAGTGACATCCTTTAGTTTTATTTGTGATTTTTTTTTTTTTTGTGAATTTTCTTCTTTCTACAGTTCTGTTAATCTGAAAAGGAAGACTTCTGTTCCTGTTCATTTTTGTGGCCTTCAACATTATTAATTTTTTTTTGTTGTTGTTGTTGTTTTACTTGGGACGATTTTTCTTGCTTCATTCCAGTTTTTAGGTGACAGAGTATATCTTATTTCCTTTTAGAGAGGGGGAAATTCTGACTGTGTGTTTTGGGCTAAGGTGTCAGGAGTCTACTACTGATGCTGTGACTAAGGGTGACACCTGAGTTAAAATATTGGGAATTCCGATTATATTAATACAGCATGTTGTGGGGTCTGTCACTGTTGTGTTTATGCCATTAAGGACAAGGGTTCTCCTTAATATACAACCATCTTTTGTGGAAGGAAGAGTTGCCCTGGGGTAGGGGTGCTCCACCTGTTTGCTAGAACTACAGGGACAGAGCCACCATCGGTTAGCTCTGTTGTTGCCAAGTAGCGCACTTTGGCAAGAAACTTCTGGCTATTAATGAGAGTTTGGGCCCTTGTACCCCACATTCACTCCACCCTCCTCAAGCCAGAGAGTCCAGTCAAACAGGTCACAACTCACCCACTGACGTGGGTACAGGGGCTACTGACAGTGGGGGTCTTAGACCTAGATCTGACATCCCGGTAGTCACCCAGGGCAGGTGTTTACGACTTTCCCCCTACAAAGTGGGGTTGTTCCCTGTTACACATATCACCATATAAATGACTATATAACACAGATATGATCAAAAAACTACAAATGTGTGATCTCAAGAAGTGTCCCTACCATCTACCAGCCAGTATGTGGAAGAATGATTCAACAGTGTCCAGAAACAATATTGATAATTGTAACGATGAATAAATGCGCCAGTTTGGCTGTACATTGGCGGAACACTGGGAGAAAATAAATTGCATCTGCTGTGGAAATCCCCAAAAAGCCGTCATGTTTAGGTTTGCAAAATTTAGCCACCAGAGCTCACAGGAAAAACAACCTCTCGTACGGGAGACACACACACACACACACACACACAGAGTTATGCCGAGAATTGCATCCCATCCACCAAAACTATGAAATATAACACTACAGCCAGGCTTGAAACCCTTTGTGCATTTTTAGAAGTACTCATGAAATATTTTTAGAAGTAAAAATTATTACCTCTTGTAAATTATCTTTAAATTATGGCTATTCGCCAGATGTTTTCCTGTTTCAATGAGGGTTAGAAATCAGAATGATCCAGCTCCATGTTTTACAGTCTTCAGAGTTGAGATTTTGCATTGATGCATTGTCGGTAAAAAAGGTAATCACTTTTTCAAAGTATATAGTTGTATTGACTTTGACTGAACACCTGCTTAAGACGATGGGATGCAATTCTCGGCATAACAACACTCGTTTGCCCCGTTAATCCCGACACGTCGTTTCAGTTCTACAGAGCTTCGGCCCATTTGTCAGCAGGTGAGTGTCAGTCTTATTTTTAAACGAGTTTAACTGCAGTGTTAATATGTTTACTCTGAGGCTGATAAACAGTTCAAATTGAAATTTATATTCTTACCGAGCTGACGCATTTCTATGCTAATGCTATTTTAATTTTAACTCCCTCTGATGCAAATTCGCGTGTTTTTTTGCATGTCTGCATTAACTTTAAGTGTAGGCAAGTTACTTCTAATGATAAATAAGAGTCACAGCTTGGTAAACAGACATGTCTGCAGCCGGAACAAGCTCCACACGTGGCCAGACCCTCAACCAACTCGTATGAAAATGCAGCCCACAAAATCCTCCTTTGGTAATCTCTGCTGGCCGATATGAATCTAAAAAAACTTGTATTCTGATTGCGATCATCATCTTTCATAAGATGGTGATGACTACATGAGCCAACTGCGCACAATTTTGGCATTTCCCTGGTTGAAATTTAGCTAATATTGCCATAGACATGTATTGAAATCGCAAGTTGTATCCTCGGCGCTTCGTAGTGCGCATGCATGAGATCTGTGACGTAAGCGTAGACGGCCCTATACAGCAACAAGGCGTCCTTGTCATATAACATTGGCAAACAATTACAAGAATCACTTTCGTTTTAACCCACAGTAATAATTTTAAATTTGATACTGTGTTTTTCGTTTGAATTAAAATGTCTTCGGATTCTAAAAAACAAGCGATATAACACTGGTTACATAATGCAGACTTTAGTTTCATTATGCGCGTTTTGTTCTGTTGAACAGAAGAATTTTAAACGAAGGTATAAACTGACTATTTCCGAACATATTCTCTTGTCTAATCATTAGGTACGACTACCGATAGCTATCATTTAAAAGCCACTCAACATTTACAGTTAAATAAAGGCAGCCTTAAGTTATAGAGGCTACTCCATGCTGTTACCCAAACTCACATGCTCATCTGACGGCTAATAGAAAATTCTAGGAGTTTTAAATGAAGAGCAAATAAAACTACAAGGCACAAAATCTCTTCTGGTTGCTACTAAATAAAAACAAACGCATTAAACAGGCAACGTGATCAACCTGAGAAAGCCATATGTGTGGTAAACACTGACACAAGTGACAGCCGCTAACAGCGTCGGCTGCTAACTAGTAGCAACCAAGCGCCGTTTCAATGAATGGGATTTGCAGCTAGCACAGCCTTAGCTTAGCTATTATTTCCCACCGGCTTCGCTTGAGGTGAAGAGCAGCACAGTAATGCCGCTATTGTAATTAACGGCCACGTTGTTATCTGTTACACGCAACTGAAAACAGGCACAGACTTGACAAGTAGTGTGATTTACCTTTAAAGTACTTATTTGCCTTCTCCTTGAGCAGCTCCGCATCGTTGCCTCCTTCCGCCATCTTTTCTTCTCACTGCCGTATTCTGATACGTACGCCATTGACAGGAAAGTCGTAAAGGTTTAGCTTGAGATTTGACATTTTTTGAAAGACATTTTAGTCATACTTTAGTTAAACCTCTTCATCTTGTATTATCCATATAAACAAACGGCAAACTCATGCTATAATTGGACTGGTAAGTATCGCTTTAACTGTGCTATTTATTTAAAGGAAACAAAGTTGCAAACTTCAAAAAATCTTGGAGTGAGATTTGGGGGGGATTGCATGACGAAGACTGGTAGTGGTGGAGTGTGCAGGTGCACAGTCAGCATAAACAGTTGGGTATTTTTTTCAACACGTCTTTACGTCAGAATAGTCTTAGAAAATGTTCAGTCTGCTTCATGCGGCCTTAGACAGCTCTTACTGGAGGAAAAAAGCAACTGTTTACAACAACTCTTCTTTCTCAAGAAGAGTTGTTGTAAACAGTCCAACTAATATCGTACATTTTAGAGAACTGAGAATTTAAAATCATGCAAAGTATGCATAAAAATGTTTTTGTGCATCCAGACTTAATAATAAGGTGTAGGGACAGGCAATACCAGTATTTTTCCTTTCGATGTAGTGGTGTGAAAAAGTGTTTACCCCCTTCCTGATTTCTCTTTTTTTTTGTATGTTTGTCACACTTGATTGTTTCAGATCATCAAACAAATTTAAATATTAGACAAAGACAACACAAGTAAACACAAAACGCAGTTTTTAAATGAAGGTGTTTATTATTAATGGGGAAAAAAATACAAACCTACGTGGCCCTGTGTGAAAAAGTGATTGCCCCCTCCTGTTAAAACATAAATTAACTGTGGTTTATCACATCTTTGGAAAGCTGAGTTCAATTTCTCGAGCCACATCCAGGCCTGATTACTGCCACACTGGTTGTCAATCAAGAAGTCACTTAAATAGGACCTGCCTGACAAAGTGAAGTAGACCAAAAGATCCTCAAAAGCTAGACATCATGCGACAATCCAAAGAAATTCAGGAACAAATGAGAAACAAAGTAATTAAGATCTATCAGTCTGGAAAGGGTTATAAAGCCATTTCTAAAGCTTTGGGACTCCAGCTAACCACAATGAGAGCCATTATCCACAAATGGCAAAACAGAACAGTGGTGAACCTTTCCAGGAGTGGCTGGCTGACCAAAATTACCCCAAGACCGCAGTGATGACTCATCCAAGAGGTCACAAAGGACCCCACAACAACATCCAGAGAACTGCAGGCCTCACTTGCCTCAGTTAAGGTCAGTGTTCATGACTCCACCATAGGAAAGAGACTGGGCAAAAATGGCCTGCATGGCAGAGTTCCAAGATGAAAACCACTGCTGGGCAAAAACAACATAAAGCCTTGTCTCAGTTTTGCCAGAAAACATCTTGATGACCCTCACGACTTTTGAGAAAATACTCTATGGACTGACAAGACAAAAGTTGAACTTTTTGGAAGGTGTGTGTCCCATTACATCCGGCATAAAAGTAACACAGCATTTCAGAAAAGGAACATCATACCAACAGTAAAATGTGGTGATGGTAGTGTGATGATCTGGGGCTGTTTTGCTGCTTCAGGACCTGGAAGACTTTATGTAGTAAATGGAATAATGAATTCGGCTGTCTACCAAAAAAATCCCGAAGGAGAATGTCCAGCCATCTGTTTGTCACCTCAAGCTGAAGCGTACTTGGGTTCTGCAGCAGGACAATGATCCAAAACACATCAGCAAGTCCACCTCTGAATGGCTTAAGAAAAACAAAATGAAGACTTTGGAGTGGCCTAGTCAAAAGTCCTGACCTGAATCCAATTGAGATGCTGTGCCATCACCTTAAGTTCATGCCCAAAAACCCTCCAATGTGGCTGAATTAGAACAATTCTGCAAAGATGAGGGGGCCAAAATTCCTCCACAGCGCTGTAAAAGACTCATTGTCAGTGATCGCAAATGCTTAATTGCAGTTGCTGCTGCTAAGGGTGGTCCAACAAGTTATTAGGTTTAGGGGACAATCACTTTTTCACACAGGATCATGTAGGTTTGGATTTTTTTCCCCCTTAATAAGATAAGATAAGATAAGATAAGATAAGCCTTTATTAGTCCCACAATGGGGAAATTCCAGGATTGCAACAGCACAGGGATAGCAACACTCAGAGCAACAATCAGAAGGCAAGAAAAAAACAACATCTAGTAAACATATGTCCATATTACTATAAATGTATATATATAGACACACAGTGCAGAGCATTATGGCTGGTGAATGTGCAGCAGAAAGTCTAAGTTCTCTCTCCGCGGATGCAGCGGGCCAGCTGGAAGTCTTTGGGCATGATGGTGACCCCCTTAGCGAAGAAGAGACCCACCAGGTGGGCCTCGCTGGTCTCCTGCAGAGCCATGACGACGAAGCTCAGGAAACGCAGGTCGGTCTTGAAGTCCTGAGCGATCTCCCTCACCAGGCGCTGGGCGGGCAGCTTACGGATGGGCAGCTCCGTGGATTTCTGGTAGCGACGGATCTCTCTCAGAGCTCTCTCTATTTTCTCTCTCTCTTTCTCTTTCTCTTTCTCTCTCTCTATTTTTAATAATAAAAACCTTCATTTAGAAACTGCATTTTGCGTTTACTTGTGTTATCTTTGTTAAATATTTAAATTTGTTTGATGATCTGAAACATTTAAGTGTGACAAACATACAAAAAAATGAGAAATCAAGAAGGGGGCAAACACTTTTCGTACCACTGTATCTGTTACAGTATCTCACAAAAGTGAGTATGCCCCTCAAAGTTTTATAAATATTTTATTATATCTTTTCATGGGACAACACTGAAGATGTGACACTTTGATACAATGTAAAGTAGTCAGTGTACAGCTTGTATAACAGTGTAAATTTGCTGTCCATTCAAAATAACTCAAAACACAGCCATTAATGTCTAAACCGCTGGCAGCAAAAGTGAGTACACCCCTAGTGAAAATGCCCAAATTGTGCCCAATTAGCCATTTTCCCTCCCTGGTGTCATGTGACTTGTTAGTGTTACAAGGTGTCAGGTATGAATGGGGAGCAGGTGTGTTAAATTTGGTGTTATTGCTCTCACACTCTCTCATACTGGTCAATGAAAGTTCAACATGGCACCTCATGGCAAAGAACTTTGAATGAATGAATGAATGAATGAATGAATCTTTATTTCGGATAGATTAAAAGTAAAGATTAAAAAAGAAACAGAATAATATAACAAAGGGGAAAAAAATCCAACAAGGTCAATTTAACAATAACTCCTCTGATTATACAGTTCAACATAAGTTATCCGAAATGGGTGATGGCTGAAGCCGCAGCTTATATTGCCCACCCATATTCCATCCAAGAATTCAGAAGAAAAACAAAACAAGAGCGATTACAATTCGGAACAAAGCTAAGACAAAATGTGACAAAAAAAACTAAGCAACAACGCAACACAGACTGGATATGACAATCCTTATGTGATTTTACGTGTCATCTTGTATATATGTTTGGAGTATTTCTTCCTTTAGTTTTTGTTTAAATTGTCCAAGCGTTGTACATGATTTTAATTCAGGTCCAAAATCGTTCCATAATCTTACTCCTTGCACTGAAACACAGTGTTGCTTGGTGGTAGTTCTCACTGAAGGTTTTTAAAATATACATGTTCCTCTGAAATGATATTGTTTCTCCCTTATTTGGAACAACTTTTGGATATTTGCGGGCAGTGATAGATTCTTCACTTTAAACATTATTACTGCAGTTTTAAAGTCAACCAGATCTTTCAACTTGAGAGCTTTTAATTTAAGAAAAAGTGGGTTTGTTGGTTCCCTGTAAGCGGCTTTGTTTATTATTCTAATAGCTCTCCTGAAGCACAAAGACTGGATATATGTTTGTTTTATATGTATTTCCCCATACTTCAGTACAATATGTCATGTATGGGTGTATTAATGAATGATACAAAGTATATAATGTGGGTTGATTCAGCAAATATTTTGCTCTGTGTAGTATTGTGATTGATTTAGATATTTTATCTTTAATGTAATTATTATGTGACTTCCAACACAGTTTATTATCAATTATTACTCCAAGAAATTTAGTTTCAGATACCCTTTCAATCTCTACACCATTTACACTGAGTTTAGATACTAAGTTGTTGTGATGGCTGTTAAAAACTATAAATTTTGTCTTACTTAAATTGAGCGTTAATTTGTTTGAATTAAACCACAGTTTAAGCTTTCCTAATTCCTTTCCGAGTGTATCCAAAAGTTGTTCCAAATTGCTTCCACTGCATAATAGATTAGTGTCATTGGCAAACAATATTAAATCCATTTTTTCTGAGACTTTACATATATCATTTATATACATATTGAATAACAATGGCCCCAAAACTGAACCCTGTGGGACTCCACAAGTAACCTTCAGTAACTGTGAGTTTTTGTTACCAACACATACATACTGATATCTGTTCTTTAAGTAACTACTTAACCAGGACAGTGCTACCCCCCTAATACCACAATTTTGTAGTTTCTTTAATAATAAATTATGATCCACTGTATCAAATACTTTTTTAAGATCCAGGAATACCCCAACTGAATACTCTTTATTTTCAATGGCAGTTGATATTTTTTCTATAAATTCCATTAGAGCAAATGCAGTTGTCCTCTTGTGTCTGAACCCATATTGCTGCTCACACAATAAATTATTCTTCATTATGAAGTTGTCAGTTCTCTCACAGAATATTTTCTCAAGTATCTTGGAAAAATGCGGCAATAGTGAAATTGGTCTATAGTTTGAAAGTTCCCCTCTGTCATCCATCTTGTATATTGGAATTACTTTAGTTATTTTCATTGCATTGGGAAATATACCTGTTTGGAGAGACAGGTTACAAATATACGTCAGTGGTTTCACTAAGCATTCAATAATAGTTTTGACTAAGAGCATGTCAATACCATCACAACTCTCTGAGGATCTGAAAAAAGGAATTGTTGCTCTCCGTAAAGATGGCCTAGGCTATAAGAAGATTGTCAACACCCTGAAACTGAGCTGCAGCACGGTGGCCAAGACCAGACAGTGGTTTAACAGGACAGGTTCCACTCAGAACAGGCCTCGCCGTGGTCAACCAAGGAAGTTGAGTGCACATGCTTTGTTTCATATCCAGAGGTTGTCTTTTGAAAATAGACGTATGAGTGCTGCCAGCATTGCTGCAGAAGTTGAAGGGGTGGGGGGTCAGCCTGTCAGTGCTCAGACCATACGCCGCACACTGCATCAAATTGATCTGCATGGCTGTCGTTCCAGAAGGAAGCCCCTTTTAAAGATAATGCACAAGAAAGCCCGCAAACAGTTTTCTGAAGACAAGTAGACTAAGGACATGGATTACTGGAACCATGTCCTGTGGTCTGATTAGACCAAGATAAACTTATTTGATTCAGATGGTGTCAAGCGTGTGTAGTGGCGACCAAGTGAGGAGTACAAAGACAAGTGTGTCTTGCCTGCAGTCAAGCATGGTGGTGGGAGTGTCATGGTTTGGGGCTGCATGAGTGCTGCTGGCACTGGGGAGCTACAGTTCATTGAGGGAACCATGAATGCCAACATGTACGGTGACATACTGAAGCAGCGCATGATCCCCTCCCTTTGGAAACTGGGCCGCAGGGCAGTATTCCAACATGATAGCGACCCCAAACACACCTCCAAGATGACCACTGCCTTGCTAAAGAAACTGAGGGTAAAGGTGATGGACTAGCCAAGCATGTCTCCAGACCTAAACCCTATTGAGCATCTGTGGGACATTGTCAAACAGAAGGTAGGGGAACGCAAGGTCTCTAACACCATGATGTTGTCATGGAGGAGTGGAAGAGGATTACAGTGGCAACCTGTGAAGCTCTAGTGAACTCCATGCCCAAGAGAGTTAAGGTAGTGCTGGAAAATAATGGTGGCCACACAAAATATTGACACTTTTTTTTTTTATTTAAGTTTTTGTAAAGGGTATACATGTCATTACAGCATTGCATTGTTTACATTTTCATCACATATTCCCCTTTTTTTTGACAACATTGGGAAAAAAAATATTACAACACCCTTTTTTTAAGTGAAAGAAAAGAAAAATTAAAAAAAAACAAAAAAAAAAACAAAAGAGCAGAAATATAAAAGAGAATTTGAGTAGCGTTGGAACAAAGAGAGGTGCCATTGTTGAAATGGTGTTTGTGCAAGATTAGATCTGATGGAAGACACATATGCGTTCCAGGGTTGCCAAAAGTTCAAGAACCCATCCATGTCCTGTCTCAGTGCAAATGTCAACTTTTCCATCAAATAAATGTCCTGAATCACGTTAATCCAATCTTCAGGTGCAGGACAGTCTTTCGACATTCATTTTTTTGTTAGAGCTTTTTTACTTGCCAATATTAAAACAGTGAATAAGTATTTTTCTCCTCGTCTTTCCAGTGATTCCGGTAGTAAACCCAAATACAAAGTTACAAACGAAAAGGGAACTGTTACTTTGAATATTTTCCCCAATATTGTCTGTACATTGGTCCAATATTGGTGGATAACTGGGCATGACCAAAACACATGAAAATGATTTGCAGTCTTCACCACACAAGCGGCAACAATTCAACCCTTTACGAGTAAATTTGTTTTGTGCAGGTGTTCTGAAAAATCTTACCAAATTTTTCCATCCAAATTCTCTCCACAGCAGGGATGAAGTACTTTTCCATTGCTGTTTATTTAGCTTTTCCCATATTTCCAGTTGTAAAGTGAAATTCCCCTCTTTTTCCCATCTGCCTTTTATATATGATGTGTTGTCTCCTTTTAAATCTTGAAGACCATGGTATATTTTAGAAATGTATCTGATCCCTGGGATCCCTTTATATGCCATTAAGAAAACCTTCAGAACACCTGACTGGGCCCTTTCCAAATCCTCCTTTTTAAGTATTTTGTTTATGTGGTGTCTAAGCTGAAAGAACTTGTAAAGGTCTTGATTTATTAGACCTTGTTTTTTCAAATCTTCAAAACTTTTTAAAGTTTGCCCTTTAAAAAAATCGTAATATTTTATCAGTCCGTTCTCTTTCCACTTTTTAAATCTAGTGTCTGTTTTATTAGGAGTAAAATCCTGATCGTAGGAAATCCATTGCAATAATCGATAGGGTTCTTTAGTTTGATTCTCTCTGACTATCTTAAACCAAATTTTTAGCGGGGTCTCTATCCATGGGTTAGTGTTATTCAGAAGTTTAGGTAAGGTATTATTCCCTATTATCGCCTGTAGGGGAATGTCACTTGTTATTTGACATTCTATCTCCTTCCATTGTGCAGTGTAGACTGGGTTACATATCTCTACTAAAGTTTTAATTTGCACGGCTTTAAAATAGTCCCTGATATTTGGCAGCGCGAGCCCACCTTTGTCTTTGTTTAGCTGTAGGGTTCTATATCTGATTCTTGGTCTCTTGCCCTGCCATATGAATCTTGAGATCCTTCTGTCCAGTTCTTGCCATGTTTTTTTGGGAGGTTCTACCGGTATTGTTTGGAAAAGGTATAGAAGACGTGGAAGTATATGAAATCCATTGCAATAATCGATAGGGTTCTTTAGTTTGATTCTCTCTGACTATCTTAAACCAAATTTTTAGCGGGGTCTCTATCCATGGGTTAGTGTTATTCAGAAGTTTAGGTACGGCATTATTCCCTATTATCGCCTGTAGGGGAATGTCACTTGTTATTTGACATTCTATCTCCTTCCATTGTGCAGTGTAGACTGGGTTACATATCTCTACTAAAGTTTTAATTTGCACGGCTTTAAAATAGTCCCTGATATTTGGCAGCGCGAGCCCACCTTTGTCTTTGTTTAGCTGTAGGGTTTTATATCTGATTCTTGGTCTCTTGCCCTGCCATATGAATCTTGAGATCCTTCTGTCCAGTTCTTGCCATGTTTTTTTGGGAGGTTCTACCGGTATTGTTTGGAAAAGGTATAGAAGACGTGGAAGTATATTCATTTTGACTGCTTCAATTCTTTGTGCAGTACCCAAGAATGGTATCATATTCCATCTTGCTAGATCAGATTTTATTTTTGTCATCAATGGATCATAGTTTAGTGTTATAATTTTGTTGAGTTGTTTCAGGATATTGACCCCCAGATATTTCATAGATTCCATCTCCCAGTTAGTTTTGAATTTGCTTAGTAAATATTGATTTGGGTTATAGTTGAATGTTAAAATTTGGGTTTTATGCATGTTTAATTCGTACCCTGATAACTCTCCATACTCTGAAAAAACTGAGATTAGTTCTGGAAAAGAGGTGTCCGGCTGCCCCAGGTATATTAAAATGTCATCAGCAAAGAGTGCTATTTTATGTTCCTTCTGACCAAGTGTAATACCTTGAATTTTTTGATTCTGTCTTATCAATTGGCTCAGAGGTTCTATGAAGATTGCAAAGAGCAGTGGAGACAAGGGGCGACATCCTCTTTCCAGTTCAAAAGATGATTATAATTTACAGTTAATCCTTATTTTAGCTGTTGGTTTTTTATATAATGCCTGGATAGTTCTAATGAAGTTGTTATGAAAATTGAAACTGGATAAGATTCTATATAGGAAAGACCAGTCAACCGAATCAAATGCTTTTTCAGCATCTAATCCCAGTATGACTGCATTTAAATTATATTTTTTTATATGATGAATTATGTGTAAAGTGCGTCTAATGTTATCTTGTGTCTGTCTTTGTCTTATAAAACCTGTTTGGTCTAAATGAATTAAGTCTGTCAGTATATTTTCTAACCCTTTGGCAAGGATAGTGGTAAACAGTTTATAGTCCTGATTTAACACACTGATTGGTCTGTAGTTGGAGCAGTCTAGTTTATCCTTTTCAGGTTTAGGTATGACTGCAATGACCCCTTCTCTCCAGGAGGGGGGATTTCCCATGTGTGGAGGACATAGTTCAATGTTTTCAGGAGGAGAGGAGATAGTTGCTGTTTAAAGGTTTTGTACCACTCTGCTGTATAACTATCTGCTCCTGGGGATTTGTTAGCTTTAAGTTTCATAATTGCTTTTTCTAATTCTTTAGGTTGTATTTCTGCCAGTAGTTTTTTATTTTGTGACTCAGTAATTTGGGGAAGATTTAATGTATTTAGGAAGGCTTTGGATGTGTCTTTGTGTTTTTTGAGGGAGTACAAGTTCTTGTTGTAATTCTCGAAACTTTTAAGAATTTCCTGAATTCTAAATTTTATTTCCTTTGATACTGGGTCTCTGATTTTGTAGATTGCTCTCTCCGTTTGTTGTTTCCTCAATTTATAGGCTAGTAATTTTGCTGATTTGCTACCTGTTTCATAATATTTTTGTTTCAGAAATGTAAGTTTCTTCTGGATTTCTATTGTGTAGATCTCGTTTATTTGTTTTTTATTTCCTTAATTCTGAACGAGTCATTAGAATGAGTGTTGTCTTTGTGCTCTTCTTCTAGTTTCTTAAGTTCTGACTCTAATGTGATTAGCTTTTCTTGTCTCAATTTCTTTTGTAGTGTCAATTTTGCAATAATCTTTCCCCTTATTACAGCTTTGCATGCGTCCCACAGTATTAAAGGGGATACTTCTCCATTATCATTTTCTTCCAAATATCTGAGAATATCTGATTCCAATTCATCTTTCAGTGGTCCTTTCAGCACATTTGAATTTAACCTCCAAGAAAATGTATTATTTGTGTATTTTTGGATGTTTAAGTCCATATAGATCGGACTGTGGTCAGAGAGATCCATCAGTCCTATTTTACATATTTTTACTCTTCTAATGTCTCTATTAAACATAAAAAAAATAGTCAATCCTTGAGAATGTGGTGCTGCGTAAAAAGTATAATCTTTTACACTGGGGTTGAATTCCCTCCACACGTCACAGATTCCCAATTCATTTAGTAGCATCCTAGTTTTTCTACTTTGAGTGTTATTTTGATGTGGAGAATTACCTGATGCATCCCAGTATGGATTCAGTCTTAGATTGAAGTCTCCACCACATATCACTAAACCTTGGGCTTTAGTTATCATTAGGTCAGATACATTTTTATAAAATTTCCAGTTAGCCCTTGGAGGTGCATATACATTCAGCAGGGTGATATCTTCTCCCTCTAGCCGACCAAGTACCATGCTAAATCTCCCTTCTTTATCTTTGTGTTCTGAATTTTTTTCAAATATAATTTTGGTTGAGATCAATGTCGCTACCCCCCTCCTCCTCCCCGACTTATATGAAGATGAAGAGATCAGTTTAAACCCTTGTCTATTAAGTTTAGTGTGCTCCAAGTCTGTTAGGTGGGTCTCCTGTAAAAATATTATTCCTGCTTTGTCTTTTTTCATTTTGCCCAGAATCTTGGATCTTTTAACTGGATTCAGGATCCCTTTTACATTATATGAGATTATTTTGGTTGCACCCTGTTTCTTCATTGTATTGTCTTATTTAGTATAACAGTATAGTGGCCCTCTTTATGCTACTCAAAAACTGAAAGAACATTAAGAACATTAAAAACATTAAGAACATAGTATAAAAAACTTTAAAACAAAAAACTGTCAAAAAATCTTCCTGAATTGAGGTCTTTTTAGTGACCTTAGGGGAGCCTTGATGGTGTGTTGGCTCTGAGGGAAATTCCTCAAATTTTGTTACGTGTTGAGGACCCTCTCTTACCCCTGTAAGTTGTCCTATGTTTTTAACGTGATTTTCAGATCCCAATCCGAACTTGTAATGATTTTTTTTTTTATATACCTATACCCTATGAAATTGTGCACAACCTCCCACCACCATCACAGCAAACAATCACGTTAATACAGTATTTGTTAGTGTGGAGAGTTCATGTGGTTCATTGTCACATTTCTGTTTTAACAAGTTTTTTTTTTTTAAAGACTTATTTGTTTCTAATATTATGACTGTTCCATGAAATGTTTTACCACTTCATATTTGCTGATTCTGCATCTCCTTTAAAGTCTGTTACCTTGTAGGAGGAGGGTTGGATGCGCAGATTGACTAAAAATATCGTTTTTCCCTCCTGAAAGCGTCCAGTTTTTCCTTATAGCCCTGGCGCTGGGTTTCCCGCTGCTGGCCCGTGGATTTTGAGGGTCTCTGTGTGCACCACATTTGAGCCTTGACTCTTTCAATCGGGTCTGCTGCGGGTTTATACACCGTTACCGGGAGCCCTCTTCTCGTCATATCCCTGGTTGCTTCTTCCGCCGAGTTGTAGAGACACGTCTCTTCCCCATAAAAAACCCTCAGCTTCGTCGGAAATGGAGTTTGAAAGCGCAGTTTCTTCTCTCTTAGTACCTTTTTAGCATCATTGTATTCCCGACGCTTTTTAAGGACCTCCGGGGCGTAGTCATGCTCCACAAAAACTTTTCTTTCTTGGTGCATAAATCCTTTTTTCTGCCAAGCCAGTCTCAAAACCTCTTCTTTTGTTCTGAAGTTGGAAAACTTCACCACCACCGATCACGGGGGAGCTTCCGCCAACGGCCTTGGGGCTAATGAACGGTGCGCCCTTTCTATTTTCAAATCGGTGGATTGGGGAATTTCCAACTTTTCTCTCAGTATGGTTTCCACGCATGCAACCATTGTGGTGAAACCATCCTCGACTCCTTCTTTCAGACCATGAATTCTTATGTTGTCCCTTCTTAGTCTTCCTTCCAGGTCGGTTAGCTTAGCCTCCAGTCTTGTCTGTCGTTTGAGTAATTCCAGCACGGTTTCTTCCAGCCCTTTCATTTTTTCCTCTGCTTCCATGATTCGGGCCTCAGCCTGGTCCACTCTGTTGTTTGTCCTTTTTATTTCGTCTTTAAGTTCACGAAATTTGGCCCAACACTCGGCGAAATTCTCTTAATTCTTGAAGTATCGTTTTTAAGCTAGCCGTGTTTCTAGCCTCATTTTGCTCCTCTATTTCCGAGTGGTTGTTGTCTTCGAGGTCAGATTCTCCAGCCGATGCGTGTCTTGGCCTGGTAAATGTCGATCTCTTCTGTTTTCCTTTAGGCATAATGACTTTGTCTTTTGATTTTCACTCTTCCATAAGTCTGTTAAATCTGATTTTCATGGTATTTTCACGGATGGGATCTGGGAGCTTCAGCGTTAAGCTGCTACCACCATGGTGTCCAGACCGGAAGTCCAATATTGACACTTTTGGCTCAATTTGGACATTTTCACTAGGGGTGTACTCACTTTTGTTGCCAGCGGTTTAGACATTAATGGCTGTGTGTTGAGTTATTTTGAGGGGACAGCAAATTTACACTGTTAGAAAAGCTGTACACTGACTGCTTTACATTCTGTCATGAAAAGATATGATAAAATATTTACAAAAATGTGAGGGGTGTACTCACTTTTGTGACATACTGTATGTATGAAATTATCTTTTGACGGATGAGGCCAGGTGCATAGTAGAACTCAGCTTTATTACAGGGTTCCCACTGAAAATTGAAAACTAAATTCCAGGACTTTTCCAGGATATTCCAGGATAAAAAATCATCCAATTTCCAGGACTTTGAACAGTATTTCTGAAACAATTTTCTAGTACAAACTGATCTTTCTGGCCTCCTCCACCCCTTACAGCCAGCCGATTCCACCCACTTTATTACACTATACAGTCTACCTGTGTTAGATTATAATATCAAAGTGTCAGGTATAATACCAACTACAAAAATTCAGCAAAATTATTGTGCACACTACTAGGCTATAGGTGCTATTTCAGCAGAACAGAAAGCAGACCACCACCTGAAGGGAACATTTCTCTAACTCAGGGTTCCCACTGAAAATTGAAAACTAAATTCCAGGACTTTTTCAGGATATTCCAGGATAAAAATCATCCAATTTCCAGGACTTTGAACAGTATTTCTGAAACAATTTTCTAGTACAAACTGATCTTTCTGGCCTCCTCCACCCCTTACAGCCAGCCGATTCCACCCACTTTATTACACTATACAGTCTACCTGTGTTAGATTACAATATCAAAGTGTCAGGTATAATACCAACTACAAAAATTCAGCAAAATTATTGTGCACGCTACTAGGCTATAGGCGCTATTTCTGCAGAACAGAAAGCAGATCACCACCTGAAGGGAACGTTTCTCTAACTCAGGGTTCCCACTGAAAATTGAAAACTAAATTCCAGGACTTTTCCAGGATATTCCAGGATAAAAATCATCCAATTTCCAGGACTTTGAACAGTATTTCTGAAACAATTTTCTAGTACAAACTGATCTTTCTGGCCTCCTCCACCCCTTACAGCCAGCCGATTCCACCCACTTTATTACACTATACAGTCTACCTGTGTTAGATTACAATATCAAAGTGTCAGGTATAATACCAACTACAAAAATTCAGCAAAATTATTGTGCACACTACTAGGCTATAGGCGCTATTTCAGCAGAACAGAAAGCAGACCACCACCTGAAGGGAACGTTTCTCTAACTACAATGCAACAAATCTTTCTAGAGTCATGGCCACATAAAATTGTACATGCTACTATATATAATACAAAGTGAAGAACGGGACATTCATAATCAGTAACTGCACATAGAATTCACCTTTTGCTCTTTCTTGAAAATAGTCAGCAAAATTATTGTGCACACTACTAGGCTATAGGCGCTATTTCAGCAGAACAGAAAGCAGACCACCAAGTGAAGGGAACGTTTCTCTAACTACAATGCAACAAATCTTTCTAGAGTCATGGCCACATAAAATTGTACATGCTACTATATATAATACAAAGTGAAGAACGGGACATTCATAATCAGTAACTGCACATAGAATTCACCTTTTGCTCTTTCTTGAAAATAGTCAGCAAAATTATTGTGCACACTACTAGGCTATAGGCGCTATTTCAGCAGAACAGAAAGCAGACCACCAAGTGAAGGGAACGTTTCTCTAACTACAATGCAACAAATCTTTATAGAGTCATGGCCACATAAAATTGTACATGCTACTATATATAATACAAAGTGAAGAACGGGACATTCATAATCAGTAACTGCACATAGAATTCACCTTTTGCTCTTGAAAATAGTCACTCTAGTGATTTCAGTTTCTGCTTGAGGTCTTCTAGTTTCTTTTCCAGTTTCAGATTTTCATCTGCCTTCTCAGACACTTTCTGCCTGAAAGCATTGGACTTAGCCAGCAAAGTGAAGTCGTGCTTTGTTTCCGCTTTCTTTGCCAGCTGGTCTGCTTCCTTGGTCATTGACTCGATGCTATCTTTCAAGAGCTTCCTCTTCTTCTCTGCTGACTGGATATCATCGTGTAGTGCCTTTCTCTTTGTGGATTTCTGATCATCTGTCTGTGACTTTTTCTGATCCTCGAGATACTGATGGTATCTCATCCTTGATGCCCTGACATGCCGTTTCAGTCTAGGAGTGAAGGGTAAGTCAGTGAAGTGCTGGCCTGTAGCTAGGATACTGTCATAAACTGTACGCAGAGCTACAACGGTCTTCTCCTGCATGTTCTCAACTAAGAGGTCTTTGTTCACAGAGTAGCCCCTTTCAACTGATGCCTGACCATGGGAGATTGTGAGAAGCATCTTGAAAACAGACCAGAGCTTGCTGTACTTTTGGTCTTTGAAGTACTGGCCCAGAAATATGTCCAATCTCTCACTGTCTGGGGTGAAGTTCTTGAAGTCGGCTGCATGTTCCTGTCTCATTTCAGTGCCAAACGCCTTGTACTGAGCAAGGACCTCATCACACTCTTCCCCAGACAGCCTGTTGGCATTTAGAAACACCTGAAGGATTTTCTGGAACGTTGCCGCTGCATCTGTAGAGGGAGCAACTAGTTTCTCAGGAGCCAGTGCAGAGAGATATCGTACCAGGGACAGCTTCAAGGGGCTCTTCTCCAACATCTTGAAAGTAAGCTCTGATAGTAGTGTCACACATTCATTCTTGAATGCGAGGATCTTCAAATCACTGACAGCTTTCTTGTCAGCAGCTTTCTTGACAGACTCTCGGGAAGCAAACCCCAGATCGACAAGTTTTGGCAGCATTTGGTTCTTCTTGTCCTTGGGGTCCAAGTCGGCCAGCTTCTGCATCGTGTCCGCTTTGTCCAGGACTTCCTTTTTGATGAAACGTCCCATAAGCCCCACGACTACTTCCTTCAGCTTCTGGCCCAAGAAAGGTGCCATGGGGGCATCTGTTTGAAACTTCTGAAGGAATGGCTGGAGTTGCTTAGCTACGGAAATGAAGAATTGTAGCTTTGCAATGGTAAGCGGGTCCTCACAGGCAGCTTTCACTGTTGCAAATGAGGCAGTGCTTGGGGCCTTCTTGGGGTCTTTGAAGGACGCCACAAATTTCTCTACATTAGGCCACATCTGCACAGCATGCTCTGCAACCTTTGCATCCTCAACCCATCTGTGCTGGCAAAACTGCAATGGGTACAGCTTGCTCCCTGTCGTAGTGGTGAAGTCCTCTCTTCTTGCAGGGGTATCATGAAAGATCTGCCATAGGGACCTCAGCAAGTTTCCTATCTTCCATCCAGACTCTTTGGCTCCTTTCTGCAAGCTTCCATGGACAGTATGGAGTCCACAGCTTCCGATGTTCAGAAGTTCTGGCAGATCCTGTGTTTTGCGCTCCTGTTGCAGATCATTGAAAAATTTCTAATTGACATTTGGTCCATCCATTGACACCTGCAACAGACACTTGGGATCCAGTTGTTGTGTCCCTTCCTTGAAGTTTTTGAGAAGGTCGTTTGCTCGAGCATGCCCTATTAGAACTGTGACCCAAAGTACCTTACAGTGACTTGACCAGGTTCATCGTCCCAGTAAAGGACAATGAGGTCCATCTGTTCATTTTGTGAAACTGGATTCATGCACTCATCAAAGGATATGGTATAGCACTCAGCACTTCTCACTTTTTCCACCAGCAGATCTTGGAAATATGGAGACAAGCCAAAACAAACTAGATAAGCACACTTTGTAGCACCACATGAGAAAGTTTTTGCAATTTGGTTGTCTGGAAACATTCTTGGGAACAACATGCCCACATCAGATGATGAATTGAATGAATAGTGGCTCATAACCAGCTTCAGAGCCCAGAGAACCTCTGCGTGGAGTGCAACATCTGACACAACAACTGCAACCTCTGATCTTTGTGGAGCTGTACTTGTACTAGCAACTGGTGCATTGGAGGTGATATTGGCTGCAGCATCATCTGCCTTTTCGTCTTGTTTCTTTCCAAAGAAGTTGGTGATTGCTGATGGGTTTTGCCTTGACTGGCTCCTGTTATGCAGGTTGCTTTTCATGTGACTTCTCAGAGCGGAAACTCCCATGTTTGCTATGTCAAAACGCTTCTTGCAAAGTTTGCAGTATGCTTTGGTGTCATCCTTGGGGTCTTCCTCGACCCATGCTGAAAACAGTGGATCCTCCACCCAGAGTGAATTGAAGTGACATTTCTTGGATGCCATACTACTGCAAAGGAAATTCATGTTAAAACCCAGACATGCATCTACAACGCTATAAGGCGAGACATGATTGCTTTTCAACTTCATAGATCTGGCGCCTATAAGTACAAATAAGGCCACGTTTTTTTGATTCCTTGTTGCACAGAACTCTCTCAGAGCCTTCTGAAGCAGTCGGTCGGTTGGCAATTAAAATAAAAAATCATTTCATTTGCGCATTGGTAAAAAAAATAGTGATCAGGCTAGTTTCTGCCCCTGCCACTAGGAGCGCCACAGGAAAAAAGACACGTAGCCCCCTAGCGGCGGTCGGAAAAAATAAAAAATAAAACTGAATGGCAAATTTATTTCTTGAGCGGCAGTTGCAACCTGGAGCGGCGGTTCTGTGCAACAAGGAATCAAGAAACTGTGGCCTAACTTGTAATAAAACAATGACATTGCAGTTTGCTTCACACAAGAAGGCTTATAGCAATTTTAGTTTAACATACATATTTCTAATTCTAACTTCAGGATGAAAACTTTGCCAATCATTTGCTTGTTTTCTTTTTTGTTTAAATCACTCATCTCAGAAAAAGCCTGGGAAGTTCAGGCAAGCTAAAAATCAATCATGTCTCGCCTGATATATGTACCACCACCACCACCACCACAGACAGTACAGTGGGGTGACAAGCAGCCACTGTATTGCCTATAGATGTGTGACAAATAGCTCTGGAGGCAAGGGATGCCAAACCCTTTCAGCATTCCAGCTTTTCTAAACCTACATACTACACTAAACCAAAGACCCAAACAAGGTTACATAAGATAAGATAAGATAAGATAAGCCTTTATTAGTCCCACAACGGGGAAATTCCAGGATTGCAACAGCACAGGGATAGCAACACTCAGAGCAACAATCAGAAGGCAAGAAAAAAAAAAAAAAAACAAGCAAGCAAGAGCAGCTAATAAACATATGTACGTATTACTATAAAATATATATATATACACACACACACAGACACACAGTGCAGAGCATTGTAGCTGGATGGAATAAATATATGAATATATGAACACACAGTGCAGAGCATTGTAGCTAGATGGAATAAATATGTAAATATATAAACACCCACAGTACGGAGCATTGCAGCTAGGTGGAATAAATATGCAAGTATATAAACACACACAGTGCGGAGCAATGTAGCTAGATGGAATAACATGTAGATATATAAATATATAAACACCCACAGTACGGAGCATTGCAGCTAGACGGAACAAATATGCAAATATATAAACACACACAGTGCAGAGCATTGCCGCTAGATGGAATGAAACAGCATAACCGTCTACCCAGCTATCCTGCATGGTATCCTAATTCTTCCACCTGTAAAATAAAGTCCATTAATAACTTAAAACATTGCCGTGTTCCTAAACTATAAATACACCCAGAACAATAACATTTTAGTTTTTTTTCTTTAACACACACAAACATATGGACATTAGAACGTGTTATATTATTTTTTTCAAAACTACACCACTGTCCTTCTGGCAGAAAGGGGTAGAACTGGCTTGTGGGGGGCCCAGGGCAGCCCCTCAGTTGACCCGCCCCTGGAAGTGGCATGCCACCAGGATTGCAGTTGACCTCATAGACGAGAGCGTCTCTTCTCTTCGCCATCGACCACCTCTCTCGTTCAGAGCCGCCATCTGAAGCCTCCTCCCGGGCACGCCACAGCTCATTGGCGTCCCTCCACGAGCCGTCCAACAGCTGAAAGTAGACTGCACCCCGCTCAGCCACAATGTGCAGCCACTCTTGGTGTTCCTCTGGCTGTCGTTTGTTGGCCCACATCCGCTGTGGACGTTCCTCCCCTCGAGCCCGGACCAGGTCCGCAACCCTCAGAGGAGCTCTGCTCAGCCTGCAGTGTTACTGATTGGCACGTGGTCCCTCCGTGCCTGTCGGTCTGGCCCTGACTCCTTGTAAAGCTGCTGCAGCAGTCGCCATTGTAGCTCCAGATCCTCCAGCCCACTGTGGCCGAGCTCTGGAATAAACTGAGGCTAGCACATCGCCGTCACCCACCGACGCAGGCGCCTCGCCGCCATGCTCGGTACCCTCTTCCACAGTACCCCGAGCGCCGGCACTGAGACCCTCCTGCGTCAAACCTGAGTGAGGCTGGTCCTGCTTGACCAGCGTGGTGCCCGGTAAATCTTTGTCCCACACAGTGTCATCCTCCACCACTGGAACCAGATGGTTCCGCTGGCCACAACCAGTCCACGCTTCCCCAGCATCGTCTTTAATAGTGAACCCCGGTCCATAAAACAGGTCACAGCCTGTTGGAAAAATTCCTTATCAAAAATCAGGCAGGATCAAAGTTTCAGCAAATTTGATATGCACTGATCAGCGGAAGACAGTACAGAGTACAGCTCTCACAGACTGCTGCAATGCATTGGCTTAACTAACAGAGTGATTCTGGCAAAAAAAACAACAACATGTTTTTAACAATTCTTTGTCCCACTGCTTCAATCACCTCGCCAGGTGACCAGCAAAAGAGTTCACAAGTGGTTAGTGGGCACTGTTGATGAATCCTGGATTCGGGACCTTTTTGCAATGGTTGATTCCCCGCTGTGGATCTTTCTGCAACCTTGACAGCTGTGAAGGCCATCGACAGGACCTTTGTAGCGTGGTTTCAAGCAGATGATCCTCTTTCCGTTGTATAGTCACACGCAAATTATTGCTCGTTGAAATGAAGCCGTCAGCATCTTCACAATGTCCCCACGATGGCAATCTGGGCCCTCCTTATCTGCCTCAGTCTCCTTCCACACTCCACCTGAGAGGAAGGAAAAAAGAATATGTCTCGCTTGCAAAATCCAATGGTGTTTTGTTTTTATTTTTCTTACAATCATAATATTTCAAATTGATTAAAGCAGTAGCAGACAGGACTGCTTTTATTCTCTTAGTTTTAAATAAATTGTGCATCAGTGCTATATATAACAAATTAGTCTGCACATTGATTAGTCATTCAGTTTCCTCAATGAGTCTCCTGGTCCTTCAAACAGTGGTGTGTGCTAGGGTCACTCCTCTTGACACACACACTCATTCAGCCGATAATCAGGCTTTACTCCAAACTTGACCAGATTTGCAAATGTATTTATCAGATCATACGTATCTGTTAATCAGTCAATCAAAGCTATATTTTTATAGCTCTTTTCCAGACAAAAACTCAGAGTGCATAACACTGGTCAACACCAAATTTATTGTCTAAGTTTTTTTTTTTTAGCTGATTTAGGACCATTTTGATGTGCTGAATCCAAAAATCACTGGTTTTGCTCAATCAGTTCAACTTTTTGAATTATGGCCACATGTTTTTTACGTTTTTGTTTACATGTACGGGTATTTTCGCTTTATATGATGCAAAATTCTTTTTTATGTCTTGAAATTCTCTGAATTTTTAAAAAAAATACTTTTATTTATTATTTTATAGTAATATACCGAACAAACAAAAATATGAACATTAACAAAGAAAACCCACTCACATCCCACCCCCTCTCTCCACAAAATAAATACATAAATAAAAGTAAAAAGCAAAGTTAAAGGCCTCGGACGGTGACATTTTTTTATTGAACCAATAAACTGATTGTATGAAAATATTCCATTCTGGCCATTCCCGTGATTTAAAATGTGTCACCAGCCTCCATAAATGACTTTATTTGTTAATAGCCCATATTTCACTTAGTGATGCTGCAGTACCGCCATCTCTCGATAGGGGCGGTAAGCAGTGACGTCAGGTCAGGGAGAAACAGGAAATGGCTGAACGACAGCAGAGTGATTCAGACAGCGATTATTTTATCGAGTATGACGACCGCAATATAAGTGATGATATTGACACTGAAGAATCTGATGATGAAGTAGTTTTGGGTGGTGCTGATGGGGTTATTCAGCCGTATTTGTTCGAGCCCGAGGGTGCGGCGGAAGACGCGGACGAAACAGCGACCGGAGCAGACCACGTTGAGAACGAGAGGCTCGCCGATTTATATTGGTAAAATATGCTTTGAAATTTTTTTTTTAGGCGATATGCATGGTCACACACTTAATTATCAAAATAAAACTGCCAATTGTTCCCTCGCTGCCTTACTTGGCGACTTATAAACATTAGAAACATTTAGAAACATTATCATTGGAAATAAAAGGATAATGTATGTGAGGGATAATATGTGTACTTTACGAGTTTGTTAGGAGATGTTGTTAATCATCATCATGTTAATCCTAGTCTCAAAAGCTACATAATTCTCTTAAGAGATGGATGGATCAACATGATCCATCATGGATCATGATGGATCATGATTATTGTGATTCATTATTGTTTTCCTATAACTTCTCTTTCTGCTCAAAACGTTTACATGTTTTTAATATTTTCTAATCAAACTTCATAGACCAATTTATATAGCACTCCCACGAGCCATTAGTTTATTATAAGCATCTGATTATACCATTTTTTTTAACAGGTGCACTTGTGAGAAATGCAACATTATGCCAACATCAACTGAATCTCGGTGCTGCCAGGAGGTATTGAAGGTGAAGGAGAAACTAGAAGAACTGAAGGGCTGTGGATACACCTACCAAGGTGTATCACTGATCACCCCGGTTTCCGTTCTGTCTGTCTTGACATCTGGGTTTTACAGACAGCTTATCTGGCCTACAGACAGCAATATGGTGATCATGACGCAAGTCAGCACGAGTGAGTTTTTAAACAATATTTATTCATGTGTTTTAATTTTCCAGATCAATTATGAAGAAATCATTCAATACATTCAATAATCAATGCAAACGGAATAATCAATGCCAACCCCATATTTTTCAGGCGATACAGATTCATAGCCTACAGGCACCTGGTCCTGTGGTGTTGGGGATATCTTGGGAAAGAAGTGAGGGTGATATTGCCTGCCTGTGCTGTGAGCCTCATCAGAGAAACATTCCCATCTGATCACTACAAGGGATTTTGCCTACCAAGATTAGATTTGTGATCAATGTTATTTAAATAAAGTTTTTTAAAATCATATATTGAGTTTATTAATGTGCATGTCAATTTTATAATTCTAATATTTCAGCATTCATCAAAGTCGGATCTCATATACATTAGAGTAATTTTTCTACCATTTTATGGTGTAAAATTCGTGTTCAATTTTTAAAAGCACATTTCTCTAAAAATCTTAGGCTTATATTTGTTTGTCTTAGCAAAATATGTTGCTTCCCTAACAATTGAAAGCTGAACTTTCATTGCTAATTGGAAATTTATTCTACTTTTACATGTTTGATTTTGAAAATCTAGATACATGTTGCTCAACAGCATCAGCTTTGATGGGACGCTGAAATTTGGCACTCAATGTTGCGGGAACTCTGGCTTGTACAGAGTGCCACTGCTCCAATAAGTGGGTTGGATCAACCAAGGTTTTGTCGAAAAGAGTATTCATCAGATCATCCACATATTCTGAAATAAAATTAATTTAATAAAAATTAGAAATCGAAAGCTCCTTGTAAGTGGTCGTGGAAATTCCAACGATACCGGCTGCATTTAGAACTCTGAATCAGAATCAGAATCAGAATAAACTTTGACATATGACGCCCCAGTGAAGAGAATGGCGGATGAAAGCTGTATGTTACCAGCTGACATGTCCCTGATCATCGGCTGGCTGTGCCAGGATCGATCCTCAACACAATGTGGACAATGTTGTTTGATCACCAACAGAGAGCCTTTAGTGTGACTTGTTACCTCACATGGATGACTGCAATGAGGACAATTGCTGAATAATCAAATTCAAAAAAAAAATCCACAGTATTTGAAGGTTGAGTGACAGTGGATAACATCTGCAAAAACAGTAGATCAACATAATTTCATTCCAGAGGTGTCAAATTGGATTACATATATAGAAATATAACTTGAGCAAACAGCCACAACCACCTCCCTATACAGCACTGAATATTTCATATTTGATTAGTATGAATACCCTAAAATTCTAATATTTGATAAGTTGTTAAGGCAATGAAATTCATTGCTTGTAAATAATTTTAGTAAATATTGGCAGTGAATATTAAAAAAAGAAAACTTACCCTGTTTACTTCTCTTTCTGACAGCAGATCGCATCGGTAGATCACCCTTGCTTTTCACGCCACTGTCACTGACACTTGTCTGAGAGTGGGACTTTGAAATGAACGGATATATATTTGGAACAGCCGATTTTTTTTATCAGCAATCTTTTTGCTAATTTCATTTCAAATTGCATCTTATTATCAAAATCGCTGTCAACGAAATGTCTAATGCACATGTTGGGTGATTTTGCGACATAATTCCAATTTTTTCGCGTTTTCTGAACGAAATTCACCCATGCGGTTCTGATTTTCCCAGGCAGGGGAAATTCATAAACACTCACCGCGTGCTCCTCCGGTATACCGTCGCACCCGTAGACAACACAACGCCAAACCATAATTAATTTGATCACTGAAATCCTAATCGTAATAAATACTCTATTTGTAATCCACAAGTACTCCTAGAAATATCCGTTATCGCCGAACGTAAACAACACGCAATGTCCATCGAGTGTTTGCTGGTCGCTCCCTGACCTGACGTCACACAGTCAGTGGCCATTTTAGCCGCTGATCGCTTGGCAGACAGACAGCTCTCAAGGAAATCATACTTCAATAGCGCATTGTCACCTTATGCGACATTTGTTGACACCAAAACATGTGCGGTTCAAATTAGCTCGTCTCACACAAAAATTTAAGATATGATTTAGCGATATTGAAATTTCGTCCGGCCGACGCCTTTAAACAACAAAAGATATGAAATAAACATAAGTAAATCTTAGTCCAGGTTGAAGTCCAGTCGAGCCAAAACGTTCAAAAATGGTGTCCAGGTCCATTCAAAGTCATCTTGTCTACCTCTGACTGCATGGTGTATTTTTTTAGGACTACAGTATGACAATAGTTCGTTGTTCCAGAGTTTTTGGTTGGGGGTCCATATTCTTCCAGTTCAAGAGAATGCGTCTTCCGCTAGAGGTCAGCTTCAGTGCGGAAACATCTCCCAACAACCAAATCCTGGGATCTGCTCCCACAGTCAATCCACACACCTGAGAGGTTACTGCCATAACATGAGTCCAGTATGGTTTCAAACGAACACAACTCCACCGCATATGCACAAGGTCTCCATCAGACACACGACATCTTTGACATTGATCCGAAACACCATTTCCCAGTTTGCTTAACCTATATGGAGTAAAGTATGTTCTATGGAAAATATTGAATTGAATTTGTCTGTGTTTAGTAGACACCAACTCCGTCTGTGCAGATTTCAGCAACTGGTTCCAATCCTCCTCTGTGTATGCACACCCAAGATCAGACTCCCATTTTGTTTTGTTTAAATATTTGCTATATGCTGGTAAATTGCCACTTATAGTTTTATACACTATAGATATTAAACCCTTTGAATTTTTACGTCTGGAGTCAAAAAGGCATTTTTCCAAGCAAAGATTCATTAGGTTTATGGGGAAAAATTTCCTTGGTTTGAGCTTTAATCCAACTTCTGATTTGCAAATATTTAAAAAAGTTGTGTTTGTCTGTGTCATAAATTTCTGACAATTGACAAAGCTTGAAAAGTCATTATTAGTGTAAAGGTTACTGACAGTTTTTATGCCTTTTCTCGCCAGGTTTGCAAGAAGCCGTCTGCTATAGCTGCTGGAATATTAGGATTGTTATCAATTGGTGTATTAACCAAAAACTTTATGTTTTGGCCTAATAATGCTTGTAACAGTTGCCAAGCATTGTAAGTAGTAGTAATTATTGGATTTTTTTGTGATTGTTGTAAGGTTCTTCATGGATCCAAGAAATGGTATCACTGTTAATGGTTTATCCTGTAATTCATGCTGTTCTATTGAGACCCATCTTGCTTCTTCTGCTTTTGAGTAATACCACATCCATAGAGCATGAAATTGGGCAGCCAAGTAGTACAGCCTGAAATTTGGAAGATATAAGCCACCTTTTGAGTGAGGTGCCTGCAGTGTAACGAGTTTGACTCTAGGAGTTTTTTATGCCATAGGAAGGAAGTTAGTGATTTATCTAGTTCCTTAAAGAAGTATGCAGGAACTTTCAATGGGATACACCGAAATAAATAGATAAATTTAGGTAGTAAATTCATTTTTATTGTATTAATCCTACCAGTTAATGATAGAGGGAGGTCCGTCCATCGCTGCAATTCCTTCTTGGACTTGGTGAGCAATGAGATATAATTTTCTTCATATACCTTGTCATGTAAGCCATGAATATTAATCCCAAGGTATTTGAAGCCCTCCACACACCATTTAAATGGTACCGGGAATGTGTTTATATATTGATTTGTCATATTGATTGGGAATGCCTCACTCTTAGAGTAATTAATTTTATAGCCTGATACTGCACTATATTTTCGTAGACACGTAAGTAATGATGGGAATGATACAGTGGGTTGGGATATAAATACTAATAAGTCATCTGCATAAAGTGCGAGCTTGTGCTCTTCCGTGCCAATTTTTATGCCAATAATAGATGTGTCTGAACGTATGGCGATAGCCAGTGGTTCTACTGCTATTGACATGAGTTCTGGCCCAGGGAACACGCACACAGGCTTGAGTCAATTGCAACAATGATTTATTGAATAATAAGCGTGTATGGATGCGTGAGTGTGAGAGTGGATGTGTTGCTGGAAGACAGGATGTGCCGAGGGCGGAGCAGCGCGCCATGCAGCCAGGCAACCCTAGGGCAGAGCAAAGGAGAGGTTAGTTGCTGAGTCTGACCCAGTGGATTAATATTTGGACTGTGGCTTACTTGCAGATGTTCTTGGTGGCTGACGTCGGCAAGCCGCAGGTCTCCTGCCTGGAAGACAGAGCTCCAATGTGCGCTCAGCGCTGCGGGTAAGAGTTGGATAACGACGGAGGGAGAATCCGCCGTCAGGGAATCCACCTGTGCACAGGGGAGAAAGACTGGAGAAAAGGTGAGGTGAAGGGTGATTGCTTACGTGGGAAGGGATGGTTGGAAGTCTTTAGAGGCATCGAAGAGAAGGCGAGTGCGGGTAGCACGGTCGTTGGTGAGCAGACGGCTCCAAACCGAAGCTCGAGGCAGAGCGGGCTAAATAGCCCGGGCTTGATGAGGCGCAGGTGTGCTCACAGCTGGAGCGGGAGACAGGCGAGAGCGGGCTGTGACAGCTATTGCAAAGAGGGTGGGTCAGCTTGGGCAGCCTTGACGACAGCCACATGATAGGGGGAAAGCATCCGACAGGATACCATTTGTCAAAATCTGTGACCTGGGGGCTTTAAATAGGGTCTTAATATATCTGAGAAAATTATCGCCAAAGTTCATGGCCTTCATTGTCTCAAGGAGAAAACTTGGTTCAATTCTGTCGAACGCCTTCTCTGCATCCATCGATACAACCACAGCAGGATAACCTTGAGTTTGTGCGAACTCTATAATGTGAAACAGTCGCCGGACATTATCTGCACCTTGTCTGTTCTTAATAAAACCCGTTTGGTCTGCGTTAATAATTTTTGAAATGACTTTCTCTAATTGTGTTGCAATAATTTTGGATAATATTTTATAATCTGAATTAAGGAGGCTGAGGGGTCTATAGTTGCTACATTTTAGTGGGTCTTCCCCAGGTTTTGGGAGTAGAGTTATGGTTGCAAGCTCCAATGTTTTTGGAAGGGTTTCTCTCTGAAATGCTTCTCTGATCATGTTAGTTAACGGTGTTAATAATTTTTTTGAGAAAGTTTGAAAATATTCAATCGAATATCCATCAGGCCCTGGGGCCTTTTTGTTCTTTAAGGATTTAAGTGCTCGGAGAACTTCTTCTTCTGATATCCCCTTTTCCAACATCTCTCTGTCTGCAATTGTAAGTTTAGGCAATAGTAAATTGTGAATGAATTCTTTAATTCCAGTCTCAGTTATATGCTCAGTGGTATACAATGTTTCATAGTATTTTTTAAATTCTAGGTTAATATCTTTTGAATTATCTAAACTTCGGTAATCATCATCAGTTTTGATGCATTGTATGAATTTTGCAGCATCTTGTTGCTTTAGCTGCCAGACAAGTAATTTACTAGTTTTGTTGCCAAACTCATAATAATGGTAGTTAGTTCTTGCCATCGCTGCCTCAGCTTTACTGGTGCAAAGACCCCTTGGGTCACCAAGGGGTTAATAAATGCATGTAAAAAGAAGAATACATTATATAAACAATTCATTAAGTGCAGAACAGTGGAAGCTGAGATCAAATATAAAAGATATAAAAATAAGCTTACTAATATAATGAGGACCTGTAAGAAAGAATATTACAACAGAATATTAGAGGATTGTGGAGTGTGTAATTGACGAGGCATGTTTGTCTCAAGGCAGTTTATTACACGTCTCCAACATGAGCATTGTAGAAAGAGAACATCTCAGAAAAAACTCGTCCCTTATATACCCAGGTCTCCCCACAGCTCACGAGTCACATTGCATTCATATCAAAGGTAACTTTGCATTTCCTCTTAAATCCCTTAGCATCCCCCTCACAGTCTTTGGCCCACAAAGGATCCTCCAAGCAGTCTCTTGCATATAAAAGATTACACTTTCACAGCTTCCTGTTATCTCCAAGGAAACTCTGCACTTTGTTCTTATCTAAGATGTGAGGCATTATGCAAGGCATTAAGTAAGTCACATGTGTGGCTACAGGATAATAAAAATAACTTAAGAGGAATATGGCAAGTACTCAATGGGATTATTAGTAATCGACCTAAGAATGCTAATTATCCAGAATATTTTATTGAAAATGGCAATTTGATAAATAATATGGAGGATGTGGTCAGTGGTTTCAATAAATTTTTTGTAAACGTTGGTCCTGAATTAGCAAAATCAATAGTGACAGCAGAAACAAACAACAGTGGTTCTGTAAATGAAAGAGAAGATAGAAATCCAAACACAATCTTTTTGGGTGCAGTTACTGAAAAGGAAATTATCGAGACTGTGAGTAAATTTAAGAACAAAAAATCAACGGACTGGAATGAAATTGACATGACAATAGTGAAAAAAGTAATTGAAGGAATTGTTAAGCCACTCACTCACATCTGTAACCTGTCATTTCAAACTGGTAAATTTCCAAACAAAATGAAAATAGCAAAAGTAATACCTCTATACAAAACAGGAGACAATCATTGTTTCACAAATTGCAGCCCAGTCTCTTTACTCTCACAATTCTCCAAAATACTTGAAAAAATCTTCACTAAGAGACTGGATGATTTCATTGAAAAACACAACCTCCTTACAGATAGCCAGTATGGTTTTAGAGCAGATAAATCTACATCTTTGGCACTGATCGAACTTATAGAAGAAATTACTAGTTGTATAGATAAAAAAAAAAAGGTTGCTGTAGGAGTATTTATAGATTTAAAGAAAGCTTTTGACACCATTGACCACAGAATACTACTAAGGAAACTGGAAAGGTATGGGATAAGAGGGGTAGGACTGAGTTGGGTGGAAAGTTATTTAAGTAATAGACAACAATTTGTACAAATTGGTGAGCACAAATCACCCTTCATGGACATTACTTGTGGTGTTCCCCAGGGGTCAGTTTTGGGACCCAAACTCTTTATTTTGTATATAAATGACATATGCCAAGTATCAAAAATTCTGAAATTTATTTTGTTTACGGATGACACAAATATCCTTTGCACTGGTGAGAATTTGCAGCAGGTTTTAGAGGTGGTCACAACTGAAATGAAAAAGTTAACGCAGTGGTTCAACAAAAATAAATTATCTCTAAATCTAAAAAAAACAAAGATTATGTTGTTTGGAAATTATAAAATAAATCATGAAATAATAGTAACGATAGATGATACCAGAATAGAAACAGTACAGGAAAATAAGTTTCTGGGGGTGACGCTAGACAATAAAATCTGCTGGAAACCTCACATTAGTCACATCCGGGCCAAGTTAGCAAAATGTATAGGCATACTGGGGAAGACAAGACACATCTTGGACTATAAATCATTGGTCTTACTGTACAATTCACTGTTTCTACCTTATCTTAACTACTGTGTAGAAGTCTGGGGAAACACCTACAAGACCAACCTACAGTCAATATGCACATTACAAAAAAGAGCTGTAAGGATAATAAATAATGTAGGCTATAGAGATCATACCAATTCGTTGTTTTTAAAGTCACATGTCATAAAGTCCATGGATTTAGTTAAATTTAAGACAGCACAAGTAATGTACAGGGCAATTAATAATCAACTCCCAACTAATATACAAAAAATATTTAAAAAAAGAGACAATGATCATAATTTGAGAGGAGACTTAAACTTTACAAAACCCAAGATACGAACAACCAAGAAAAGTATGTGCATATCTGTCTGTGGGGTGGATTTGTGGAACAGTCTGGAGCTGGAACTGAAACTATGTACAAACAGAATTCAATTCATAAAGAGGTATAAACATTATTTGCTGAAAGGATATATGTTAGAAGGGTAGTATTTATATGTACGATTCACTATGCTCACTCTGGGACACTATGGGACACTATGGAATGGTGGGTGGGACAGCACTGTGTATATCTGTGTTGTTTGAGGCTGGTTTTGATGTATGGACATCAATGTATGTTAGGATGGATGGGTGTTAATGCTGATATGTACAAAATACAGTAAATTGTTTACTTGGGGTCTTAAATGTGGTAATTTGTATAAAATTCACATGGGTGTATTTATGGAAAAGAGGAGATGGAATTAATAAGTGTTCACTTCTTCCTTCTCCCTTTCGAACACTGTATACTGTTACTTTATTGCATTTGCCATTTGTTTTGTTTTTGTTATACTTTTTTGTTCAAAATAAATATCTATCTAATCTAATCTAATCTAAAAGATTGTCATACAAAGTCCGTTTTTGTTTTAAAGTACTGAGAGTTTCAGTTTGTTTAGTTTGATCATGCTGGATTTCTAGTGCCCTTATTTCATTTTCTAATTGTAATAATTGTTCTCTCTTTTGTTTATTTTTATATGAAACATATGAAATGGTGTGTCCTCTCATATTTGCCTTAAGGGCTTCCCATACAATTGAGTGAGAAGAGGTATTTAAATTTGTTCCCAAATATATATCCAACTTGGTATTCATAAAATTTATAAAATAGGGATCTTTGAGCAGGAGTGTTTTAAACCTCCACCTGTAGGGGACAGACTCAGTTTGCAGTAAATCTACTTCCATTTGAAGGGCATTATGATCAGACAAGGTAGCAGCTAAATAAGAACAATGCTTAATTTGAGGTACGAATGACTGTGAAACCAGAAACATATCAATTCTTGCGTATGCATTATGGACATAAGAATTAAAAGAGAAGTCTATTTTATGAGGGTTTTGAAATCTCCATAGTATGTCTTTCAAACCAAGTTCATTCGTACCTTGACACAGTACCATTGCAAATTTTGACATTGTGGTGTTTCTGGGAGTGGAGCAATCCAACGATGGGTTTAAAACAAGGCTGAAATCACCTCCCAATATACACTGCCCCTCTGCTGTTGCCAGCTTCATAGTTAAGTTATTAAAGAAGTTAGGGTCGTCTATATTAGGACCGTATAATGACACGTGTCATTCTGTTCGCATTGATTATGCAATCAATTAGTATGAATCTTCCGGATTTATCCTTGTCTGCAGAATTTAATTGAAATCTGAGATTTTTATTTATTAATAAAGCTACTCCCCTAGCACTAGACGTAAATGAAGAATAGAAAACATGGCTTACCCAATCTCTCTAACTTGAGGTGCTCTATGTCAGTGAGGTGGGTTTCCTGAATAAATGCAGCATCAGCACCTTGTTTCTTTCGGTATGTTAACACCTTTCTTCTCTTAACGGGGTTATTTATCCCCCTGACATTCAACGAAATACAGTTAAGTTGTTCTCTTTTGTCCATCATTCCCTGTATTCAGAATTACTTGTCAAATGAAAACAGACATAAATAAATAAATAACCTGAATGTAACATCTTAATCAACACTGTGATAATCCAAGCATGGAGAGAGAGATCAGCTGAGACCCCCAAAAAACCCGAAAGAAAAACCAAACAAAACAAAAGACCAAAACAAAGAAAAAAGAAAAAAAGACAGGCTAACACATATCTTCCCCCCATCACCCCTGGTGCTGTCCCCAAATGACAAACACAAAATCCCTGAAGCTTCTCTACTTCCTCTGAGAGATCCATTCACCTTAGAGTTACGAAAGCCCCACAACTAGAAAAAATGATAATAATTTGCACATCTAGCCTTAAAAACAAAAACAAAACAAACAAAAGAGGAAAAAAAATATCTGTTCTGTTTTATATAAACTCGCATCCAAATAATAATTATTCTGTAGGTTTGGCCTGATAAATAGAAGTGATTAGATTATGCTCTACATTTTTATGACACACTTATATTTGCCTTCTACATAAAAAGAGGCTGTGTTCAGACTCTCCTTGGGTGCCCAGGAGATAAAAACTAACGCATCTTCCCTGATGACAATTTGTTATGGCAGGAAGTAGCCCAAAAAACACTTTTTAACTGGATTCAAACATACAAGTGTGGCGGTTTGGTGTAACCCCCACAACAGACTGGACAGACACAGCGCTCGGCTAGAGCAATTAACAGAACAGTGAAATGTGTATTAATGTCTACGGGCAGCCCCGCTTCTTTTGGCTCACTTCTGTGATGTTAATGTTGCCTTTCATGCATTGTGTTCATGCATCCTGTCCTTACTGTGACCTAGAGACCGAGATCAATATGTCTCTCAAATGCAAATGTCTCATGCCTGTTCTGTTATCTCTTTGATCATACCAACTGCTGGGGGAATGCTCTTTTATGTATTGTTGTAGTTGGGTATATATACTGCACTGTAACCCATGCTCATCCTCTCATTCATCTCATTCTCTGCTACTGCTCATCTGCACACTTTGCTGGAGAGCCCGAGGGCTCGCTCATGGAGCGAGCCCCATGACGGCGGTATGATAATAAACCTGATTAAAACCTTCACCAACGCCGCCTTATTTCATGCCGCTTCACTGGTGACCCCAAGAAAGCACACGCTTTGTGCAACGCAACCTTCTGGTCTGGACGGCCACGCTGGCGACCCGTTGCTGAAAAAAACACGCTGCCAGCGAACACAGCAGCCTGACGCAAACGAGCTGCCCTCCCTTCTGCTTCAGGGAGACCTCGACGCGGAGCCAACACAGGCGAGCTAATCTCCGGACATCACCCACGACCGGGAAAACTGCAGAAAACGTCATGGCGCGACCCTCGCCTGAGATCGGGACGTCCACGCTGGACCGGCCGAGGGACACAGAACGTTTTCTCCCTCTCACCGCTACTCCTCCCTCTCAGCGATCCTACTCATCTACCCGAGCCTGAGGAACAAAGATCGTCTATCTTCCCTCAACGCTCCAACGCACCATGACTAATCTGCAGCCACAGCTCATCATAGATGATTTATCGGCACCGACTGCGCCGATCTCCACCAAGTTTCCTGACCCTGGTTCTCCTCTCCAGCTGGCCCACCCATCACGGAACCCCGGCGCACGCACCGGGGAGTTACGAGGATGGCGCACCACGCACGGGACACATACGGCTACACTGACCGCCTTCCTTCTGCTGCACACTGGCCCTTCAGGCTTGCTCGTACACCTGAGGCCCACAGCTTGCTCACTGGATTTTATGGTCTTAGCCACGGCACACAAGGGGAATTCAGCTGTCTGCGGTTCCCGAGGCTTTAGGGTTACGCCTGAACCTAAAGTCAACACGCCAGTCCCTCTGCTTTTGTCTTTTTTTTTTTTCTTACAGCCGCTCCTGCTTTTCTTCATGGCCACAAGAGGAGTCAGAGACTAATTTTTCTTCTTGCGGACCTCCGCACGTTCAACGGGACAGCCCCTCGACGTCGCGGACCAGCAAGCAATTTTTGCGCGGCTCGGACGATTTCACCGTCCCCGTCTGGCACGTACTACCCCCCTCCTCCCTCCCCCTCCTCCTGCAGAGAGCTTCTCCTGCTCGCTGCCCAAGCTGAATGATCGAGACCTCGGCTTCCTGCCGAGCCCTCTGGGAGGGAGCGTGTGGCGGTTTGGTGTAACCCCCACAACAGACTGGACAGACACAGCGCTCGGCTAGAGCAATTAACAGAACAGTGAAATGTGTATTAATGTCTACAGGCAGCCCCGCTTCTTTTGGCTCACTTCTGTGATGTTAATGTTGCCTTTCATGCATTGTGTTCATGCGTCCTGTCCTTACTGTGACCTAGAGACCGAGATCAATATGTCTCTCAAATGCAAATGTCTCATGCCTGTTCTGTTATCTCTTTGATCATACCAACTGCTGGGGGAATGCTCTTTTATGTATTGTTGTAGTTGGGTATATATACTGCACTGTAACCCATGCTTATCCTCTCATTCACTCACTCTGCAACTGCTGCTGCAGACACACACTGTGTCTCCTCTCTGAGAGCACTCTGGGCTCGCTCCCGGCGCGCATGCACGGCGCCGGGAGCGGAGCTCGTGATGGCGGTATGATTCAATAAAACTCTACTTAAAACCTTCAACAACGCCGCCTTATTTCATGCCGCTTCACAATAATATTATTTATCCTAACAGTCTGTAGTGAACATTAACAAATATATATAGGAACGTAATAGAGATATATTACTAGTGCAAAATATTACCGGAGCCTATCAAATAAAATGTATTCCTTTCACATGGCTGTCTGGTGTAAACAAGCAGGCTCACATATCTGGCACTTAGGTGATCATTCATCACATTTCCCAAATCTGGAGACAGTGAAACCTTTTGCACTTTTAGGAGAGTCAAATATCTTTGTTTCTCCATTGAAGGAAAGCTGACAACGGGCTGGGTAAAGGAGCCGGTAACTGACTCCCTTTTCCCAGAGTATCTCGTTGAAGGCTGCACGACGTCTGTTCAAATCAGTGGTAAAGTCCGGGAAGATAAAAATCTGCTTTCCCCGGAACTCCAAACGACCCTTCTGTCTGGCGAGGTGTTGTATTTGCTCCTTCTCCTGGTGGTAGTAGACTCGTACGATGAATGGCTGTGGTCGTCCTCCCTCCCTGGGTGTCGGAGCTGCCGCCCGATGAGCTCTGTCCAGGACCGGGGGTTTCGCCAGACCATGTGGACCACCAAGTACTTCATGTAACAATCCAGCAATGAATCTGGTCGGGTTTCCTTGTTCTAATCCCTCAGGTACTCCCAGTAGCCAGAGGTTGCATCATCTTCCTCTGTTCTCCAATTTGTCCACTTTCAGCTGTAGTTTATCGTACTCATTGCTCAACTCTGTGTATCTAGTCTCCATGGATGCCACGCAAGCATCCTGGCTGTTTAGCACGTCCTCGTGTTCACATATTTTCTCCTTACATTCTTCAAGGCCCGTTATAATTGAATCAATAGATCGATCGCTTGATTTCTTCTCGCAGACTGTCAGCCTCTTCTTTAATAACCTCTTTAACAGTGTCGCGAAAGGCTTGCAATGTGCTTCTATCGATAGCAACCTTGCTAACAGCAGCTGTAGTTCTGTTAGCCTCCAATTCTGGGATGGTGGGTTGCCCTGCTTTTGTGGCTGATTTTGAAGGCATTTTGACCAAAAGTGTTGTCTCTTATCCCGTGGTCGTCAAATACGGCTTCTTTTAACCTGTTGTACTCCGGGATACCGC
Source organism: Pholidichthys leucotaenia (assembly GCA_020510985.1). Taxonomy (NCBI): domain Eukaryota; kingdom Metazoa; phylum Chordata; class Actinopteri; order Cichliformes; family Pholidichthyidae; genus Pholidichthys; species Pholidichthys leucotaenia. Next base: position 282,303,636 of record CM035847.1, on the reverse strand, counting down.
GGGCGGTCACGTCTCTGCGTCCTAGTGCATCTTAGTGCGCACTGTGCGTCTCAGTGTGCACTGAAAAAAAAAAAGCTGCATTTCCGTTCTTCCAGTACAGACACAGCCACGAACAGAAAGCCAAAGGAGTGTTTTGATTGGTTTAGATTTGATTGACCTCTCATTCGACTAATAAGAGCCTTGAATTGGGTTTCTGAAACCTTGAAGAACCAATGACTGAAAACCTAGCAAGAAGGACCTGCCTACCAACGACCGCGAATACAACGAGCCAATTGAAGCAGAGAAGTTCGACGATTGAAATGCGTGCGTCCCGTGCGTAAAATATGTTTTGTCTAAGCCGCTGGGTGACACACATTGAGACCTGTGTGTAACGGTAGCGTTAGCCAGTCTTTTTTTATTACTACTGTTCTTATTTGTTTTGAAAAATCGTTCGCCAAAACTGCAATCATGGAAGCGGAGATGGTTTGACCAGGTCGCATGACCAGAACCACGAGTCCGTAACAAGCGAACCAGCTTCATGTTCGTCTGACAATGAGGAACAGATGTTCGCCAACGACGCTGCTGTTGTGGACAGGTAAGTGTTATAAGCTAAATTATTCTTTATCAATGAAAATAGTAATAAAAATGACTTTTGACCGATCGGTAATTAAAACGGTGCGTCATGGCCACATGACGGACCGTTTTTTGTGCGTCGAGCTCCTCTGTAGCGGGGGGGGGGAGTTGTTATCCTCTACATTGCAGATATTTTAGTATAATTTTTATTGCACTGTAGGTTATTTTTTCTTGTAAAAAAAGGCCATGCATTTTTTTACGTGACATGCTTCTTTGTGTGTGTGGGGCTTGTTTGTTCATTCATTCATTCATGAATGAATAAACAACCCCCCCCACACACACACACAGCCCTGAGTGTCACCTTTCATTAGAGCCCAAGATGAAGCTTCTATGTTGAAGCATTCAAAAGTTATAGATGTTTTTCCAAACTGTGCCATTTGGCACAATTTGGCACAGTTCAAAAACGTCTGGGAACAACCTGACAAAAAAGCTGTGTAATATATTCATTTTTTGTGGTATTGTTACAAAATTTTGACCTCAGCTTGATAACACTTGGTTCTACATTTCTGTTGCATTTTCCAGCCAGTATCTGACAGCTGTGTGTTATTTGCAAGCATTTGTATCTAAAAAAAACACCCAGGCGAACTTTATTTTCTTCAGATTCAGTATGTTTAGATGACTGTTACTCAGTGGCAGGAGCACTTAGAGAGATTATGACTGTTTTGCCAAAAAATTCAAAGTGTTTTCTTTTAAATGAGACCAACCCCATGAAGATGCTGCAAAGGGTTGAAGAACAGCTTTTGATTTACTTTGGGTATGTTATTTTTAGGCGTTTTTAGGGAAATTGACCAGAGTGCAAGGGGTTAATCACTTTGTGCAAATTATTTAGTATTTCTGAGTGAAAATGTTGGGATCTCGTGACTCACACGTCTACTCCATAACGCGCACCTAGTGGCTCCGAAATTCTCTTAATTTTGAACAATGATGATGTAACGTTCAATTTACATGTACTTACCTTTATATATCTTTGTCAGGTCAGGCATTGGCTTGCTTGCTACCGGATAACTATAAAAACCGGTACTACCTGTCTCGTGGGTTGGGCCGTCGGCGACTCAACCGGCATCCCCACCCTTCTGAGGGCATGGAGGGTGAAACAGGGCATCCTGGCAGAACTAAAAACAATATCTGCCACAGGTCTGTGGTGGACCACTCCCAGTTACACAGGGTGAGACTGGACATCCTGGCAGATAAACATATCTGTCGCAAGGTCTGTGGTGGACTGTGCCAGTCGGTGCATTGTGACATGCACTACACAAAGAGCAGAGATAAACAAACCTATCATCTGATCAGTCACTGCAACAGATACTGGAGTCAGTTTATCTTGGCTTGTCCTTGCCACTGATAATACCTTTACCTGCCAATAATGTGCTGCTAGTCCAGCAAAAGCTAGTGGTACTCAAATACTTTGCAAGCAGTTTCATGAAATGGTCAATCAGAAAGCAACTCATACCAGCTCGGACATCGCCCAGGCTTACAAGGTCCGCGCTGATCTGTTCACACTCCGACAGGCAGAGAAAAGTAAGCTAGGAGCAGGAAGACAAAAAAAAGAGGAAAACAGCAGCCTTGTGTGTAGCAGAATGGAATGTACGCACTCTGTTGGACAGAACAACATCACAGCGCCCAGAAAGACAGACTGTGCTTGTGGCCCTGGAAATGAACAGGTACAATGTAGACATAGCTGCACTTAGTGAAACAAGATTGCCTGGATATGACAGCTTGGAAGACCATGGGTACATCTTCTTTTGGAGTGGGAGATCAACTCAAGAAAGGAGAGAAGCAGGAGTGGGCTTTGCAGTTAGAAAGGAGATAGCAGCAATGCTTGATGAAGAACCGGTGCCAATCAACGACAGAATAATGACTGAGACTCCCACTACAGCGGAAGATGTATGCCACACTCATCAGTGTATATGCCCCAACAATGACCAACACAGAGGAGGTGAAGGAAGAGTTCTACAGTGATTTACGTGAGACTATCAGTCGTGCACCGACTGATGACAGGCTGATACTCATTGGAGATTTTAATGCCAGAGTTGGTTCGGACACTGAGAAATGGAAAGGAGTGCTAGGCAGTCATGGAGTAGGCAAGTGCAATGCTAATGGAGAACTTCTACTTGCACTATGTTCAGAGTACAACCTTGTGATAAACAACACTCTATTTAAGCACAAGGACACACACAAGAAGACGTGGATGCACCCAAGATCCAAGCACTGGCTCTTATTAGACTACATCATAGTCAGGCAGAGAGACATAAGGGATGTATTGGACACCAGAGCAATGAGAGGTGCGGACTGTGGTACTGATCATGTTACGCTGAGATCTAGATTAAGGATTTGGAGATGAAAACAGCACTGCAGGACGGGTGCGAAGCCACCACGGAAGCTAAACACTAGTGCACTGAAAGGCCAAAAGAAGCAGGAAGAACTTACACAGGAAATGGATGAAAACTTGAAAGACTGGGACAGCAACAACTCAGAGAATGACATAGAAAAGAAATTGGCAACACTGAGGGATACGGTGTATCAGACGGCGAGTGATGTATTAGGCCACCCTGAGAGGAAACATCAAGATTGGTTTGATGAGCATGATGAACACCTGAAGAAACTACTAGCAGCGAGGAATACAGCTAGGCAGGAAAACCTACAGTGTTACACAAGGTCGAAGAAGAAGAAATACTCAAAGGCTCAGAGTGAGCTACAGAAGTACAGCAGAGAGATGAAGTCCAACTGGTGGGATGAAAAAGCGGAGGAACTTCAAACTGCAACAGACAGGAAGGACATGAAAACATTCTTCACAGGTTTGAGAGAAATCTACGGCCCTAAACCAAGAAGATTGATCCAACTAAAGGGTATGGATGGTGAAACGGTTTTGCAGGAGAAAGACAAAATCCTGGACAGATTTGCAGACCACTTTGACCAACTACTAAACAATCCTGGAGATCTCACTGAAGAGGCTAAAGAAGCTCTAGTGCAGTGACCAGCTGTATCAAGTCTGGATGAACCACCAAATTTTGATGAACTAATGGCAGCTATCAGGACAACACAGGATGGTAAAGCTCCAGGAAGGGATGGAATTCCAGCAGAAGTGTGGAAATTTGGTGGTGTTAAGCTGACCAACTGCCTGCACAAGCTCATCCAAGAGATATGGGATGCCCAGAAAGTACCTCAAGACTGGAAGGATGCAAGTATTGTGCCTTTGTTCAAGAAAGGTGACAGGAAAGATTGTGGAAACTACCGAGGTCTATCACTGCTAGCCACTGTTGGTAAGATTCTTTCACGTGTACTACTTAACAGACTCAATGAACACATCTCGCAGAATGTACTACCGGAAAACCAGTGCAGCTTTAGAAGTGGAAGAAGTGGAAGAAACACAATGGACATGATTTTCTGCTTGAAACAGGTTCAAGAAAAGTGTATCCAACAGAACATGCCGCTTTATGTAGTCTTCATAGACTTCAGTAAAGCCTTCAATACTGTTTCGCGACAAGGACTTTGGAAGGTACTCAAGAAATATGGCTGTACAGAGAAGTTTGTCAGCCTGATCGAGGCACTCCATACAGGTATGCAAGCAAACATGGCAATGAGTGGTTCAGTATCTAAAGACTTTTCAGTAAGCAACGGGGTGAAACAAGGGTGTGTGCTGGCGCCTACACTCTTCTCACTGTATCTGGCAGCCATGCTTGAGGTGGCCTTCAAAGACACTTCGGAAGGGGTATACATTCAAACAAGGAAAGAAGCAGACTTGTTCAATGTGGCACAGTTTAAAGCCAAGAGTAAGACATCGATAAAGGTAATAAGAGAAATGCTCTTTGCCAACAACAGTGCTCTAGTTGCACACAGTGTGGAAGATATGCAATCTTTAGTGGAGAAATTAGCCAATTCAGCCTCCAAATCAACATCAAGAAAACAGAGTGCCTTTATCAACCACCAAAGTTCCAATTATCAACATCACTACCAGAAGAGATCAGCATTGGCACAGAGCCACTAGTCAAGTGCAAGACTTTCAAGTATCTAGGGAGTACTGTTTCAGAGAATGCTAAGCTGGAGGATGAACTATCTCTCAGAATGGGAAGAGCGAGTGCTGTGTTTGGAAACTTGAGGGAGAGACTGCGGAACAATTGACAGGTGTCTATCCGTGTGAAATGCAAAGTGTACAGAGCGACAGTACTGGCTAATCTATTGTACGGTGCTGAAACTTGGACTGTCTACAGAGTGCAGGTGAAGAAACTCCACGCATACATGATGAGACACCTTCGAGCAATAAAGAACATCTCATGGAAAGACAAGATAACCAACATAAAAGTGTTGAAACAAGCTGGTCTACCATCAATGGAGGACACGCAAATTCAGATGAACCTGAGATGGCTCGGACATGTTGAGAGGATGGACCATCAGCGTCTCCCTCGGCAGTTACTCTGCTCACAGTTATGCGAGGGCAAATGCAATCAGGGTAGACCAAGGCTTAGATTTAAAGACACTGTTAAAAGAAACTTGAAGAAGTTGGATATAGACAGGAGTTCCTGGCAGTGGAAGGCTAAGGACAGAGCTGTGTGGAGGAATCTGATCAGACCTAAATGAAACAGTCATTGTCTTCCACAACAGACTGCTATGATGACGACCTTTATATAAAGGTAAGTACATGCACAGTACTAAGTAAGTACTAAGTAAGTGCAGGTTTTTACTTAGCACCTGATCGAGAGAAATGGATATCATTTTCGGGTTCAGCAGTGCAAAATTGTCTTAAATCAGTTGAAAAAACAGACAATTTACAAAAAATATATTTTTGTAACCCTGTGTAATAGATAACAGATCATTAGGGTTAAGATAACAGCATTTAACTTTTGTTAAATCATCTTTCTTTCATTTTCTGTCTGCTCTCACTTTAATCTTGTAGAAATTAAAATTTAACTCACCAGTAGAAGAAGCACCTTCTTAGTTTTATTTTGTTTACTGCTTTTACCTATGGAGAAAGAAAAACAAAAACAACCATATCTCCAAATACCATTTACCTGTATACAATCTAAACCCAATTCATGTGAAATATGTTATTGTGCAAGCAATGTTATGTTTCGACGGTAGACATGACAAGGCAAGCTTATAGGTTAGTCATATTAGTTGGGTCTATGACGGGATGGATTAAAGATGGCAGATTAAGCTCAGAATTTCAGTCAGTGTTCATGCAGCCAGTAAGAGTTTACCTCAAAGAAAAATAGACAATTACCTGCTTGATGAACCCTTGGTCTGCATTTTCCTCAGACATGAATGTTTAAACCAGCAATTTCCTAGATTTCATTTACCCATAATATACTCACCTTTTATGTCAGTATTTAACTTTCTTCAGCTTTGTTTTTTCCTGTGTTTACCAATCTGTTAAAAGGTCATTAAATTCATCAACTTTGGTTTAAATTCAACAAAGTACCTCATTCATCCTACCAAGTTAACAATGGATTCCGTAAAATACCCTTTTAATTTACTAATGTATTAATTTAGAAATTCCTATTCTTATCAGGCATACAAAAAATATTTTCAAAGATGGGTTTTCATAGCAGAGTCAGCTCCTCTCCTGCTGGACATCAGTCCCCCTCATCTCAGACCAATTTGTCGAGGTAGAGAGGCAGGAATCTTCCTGGAGGGCGTCCCCCCACCAATGTCCAGGGCAGGAAACGGACCCACAAATGATCCCACAACACACATTCTGCCTGTAGTGTGTGTGTGTGTGTGTGTGTGTCCAAGTTAAATTAGCTATAATTTAATCTGTTTACTTGCCAAATAATTTAACCTATAGCAATAATTGTTAATCTCCAATAACTTTTATTCTTCAAACATTGTCTTCTTTTATAACAGTGTATTTTAAACCAACCAAAATTTAATCAGTTTTGTCTCTAAATTAATAAGATTTGCCAAACTTACATTGTCTCAAAGTGAATATATAGGGAAAAATAAAAAAAAATTGCCAACAAATAAGGAAACTGTTCACAAAGTACAGTGGTACCTCTACTTACGAATTTAATTCGTTCCGGAAGAATTCTCGTAACGTGAAAAATTTGTAAGTAGAGGCGCGTTTTACATGTAAATGCCGTAATCCGTTCCAAGCCCCCAAAATTCGGGCATAAATTTTTTATAAATCGTAAAAACACATCAAAACATGTAACAAATACATGTTACAATTAGATTACTGCACAATAAACATAAAATGAGAGTTTAAAATGAGAGAAAGAATAATAAAAGAGAATAATAAAAGAGAAAGAATAATAAAAATTATGTTCATTTACCCTTTAACTGCTATCGTCGTCGACGTCGTCACCGTTTGCCTTTTTTGGTTCATGTTCTGATCCAAGGACGTTTGCTTTTGTCGGCTTGTAAGTGCTTCGTTTTGTTTTAATACCGTGCTGATCGTTGATGTATTACGGCCATATTCTTTGGCGAGATCAACCAAACGCATAAAGTTTTGGAAAAAAAAACAAACTTCGTGGCCAATGGGATACCAGGAAGATTCTAGGCGATAGCCAATGGCAGAGCAGCTACAGGTATGTTTACGTTCGGTAAACTACGGAAGCTGCGAGGAGCGCGTACTTTTTTGCCTTTCGTATCCTGAAATTTCGTTTGTAACTAGAGGCAATATTTTCCCGTTGAGGCGTCTCGTAACCTGAAAATTCCGTATGTAGAGACGTTCGTAAGTAGAGGTACCACTGTATATTCCAGATATTGTTCCCCCCCTTTTTCCTTTCTTTTTACATCACCCCAAGGGCAGGTAGACAAACATAGACTAAATAAATAATTCAGGACAAAACAAACAGGCATCAAACAAAAGAAGAAAGAAGAACAGAAAAGGTAGAAGAAGGTAGATTGTCAGTGTCATCTGAAGTCATTCTAAATGTAATAATCAGGTCATCTAAGTCCAGTCTCTAAATGTCAAGCTTCAAAATGTCAATAGTCAGTTTACTTTAGAATCAAACTATATTTCAGTCAGGTCTTGAGGCCTTCTCCCTCTGACAGTGTGTCATCAGGGGTACCTGCATTTTGATTAAGCATGCTGATAGAAAGGATCCTTAGTCAATATTATATTTACTTAACCATGGTGTCAAAACATCTTGTGAAACACTGAATATCACTGTCACCTAGGACATGAATTCTAATAAAGCTAAGGTCTCAGTGTCTCAAAAACAAAAAAAGGAGAGAAAAAAAACATTATTATTGTATTCAAGTGTCATACTTGTTGTTATTGTGACATAAATTTATCTGTCTTAAAGATTTGCAAAACAGTCATTTAATAATCATTTTCTTTTAAATTTTGTATGTGATCACATAGTTCATATTAGTCTTTGCTTTACAAACCAAATTATAATTTACTTATTTCAATTTATGGCCATGTAGTCAAAATACTCTAATTACTTGTTAGACTTTCTATTTTCTATTTTGTTGATCAACATTTTATGAAATTAGTTACTTATACAGTTCACAGGACTGCCTCCTCTGGATGCCAGTTTTTCAAGATTTTCTCCATAATCCATACTGAAGTTATTGTAATGAGAAAAACCGTCATTTTTCTAAATTTAATTCGTAGTCACCCTTGAAGGCAGAAATCTGAGAAGGATATGAGTAAGATTTTTAGTTTTCAGGCAATGGAAGAGCTCTTTAGTTTCTATTTTTGTCATTTTGATTTCAAAATATATTTATATTTGTGATTACTTAAGAAATACTTATTACCATGTGCTAGTGCATTTGTGTACTCATAACTGTAAACTATACCTCAAATGTGTATGTACTTTGACTATTGTCGTATGTATAAAAATATCATGTTGACAGGAAAAACAAACAACAAAACAAAGAAAACGAAAAAAATTGTTGGTGTCGGTGCGTTTTAGCACAGTTTTTTTTATCCTATCTGTTGGGCTAGTAAACCATGGCAAACAGTGTCCATTCGTCCCTGTCTTTGGCACCCACAGAATGTCCATCTTATCGTTGTCTTTGTCCATTCTTCGGTTCTCAGCTGTTATCATATCTCTGGCACACACACATAGAGCAGAGAATGTTCATGGCCCACTTACAGAGGTGGGGTTATGTTACTCAGCAGTTCTTGGAGACAATTGCCAACAAATGAAGTACACAGAGGTGGAGTCATGTTTGTCACTCAGCAGTTCTTGGTTACAGGCAATTGCCACAAGCAAAGCAATACTGGCCTGTTGTTGTCTTCAGCCACCCGACGGTGACTAGCAAGAGACTTCTTAGTCCATTGTGCCAGAGAGCTGCTCATTCAGGAAGTGTGCATGCTGGAGGTGTGCATGCTGTAGTGCTGGTTGTTGGATGGATTTGGTGATGACGGTGTTGACACTGGGTGCTGATGCTGGGGTGAAGGAGGCAATGAGACAATAAAGATAGCACTGGTCTGCCATGGTTCAGTTCGCCCCTAAAAAAAAATACAATGGAGAAAAAGATTCCTGAGACGTATATTCTCTTCATATATCATTCACATGGAAATTAAAACTAGGACTTTAATAAAATGTCACTCTTTCTGTGTTTTGGGTGTTAGTCTGTGGGGTTACTGTCTTGATACAATTAAAATATGTGATTCCTTGAAAAAAATGTGTAGAATTATAAAATTAAGTACAATGAAAAGGGTAAATTAGGTTGTAATATATACCTTGATAAATGATATTATTATGTTTGCTTTATGAATCACAATGAACTAAACTGAACCTAAAATAAACAAAAATAAATCAAAATAAAATAAAACATGTTTTCTGCTTAGATATATAGGGCCATATGAATTTCTGCATCTTTGGACTTTAAATAAAGTCACAAGTTCAACAAAAAGTGGAAATAAAATGTAAAATGTGAGCCACAGAGTTCCATCCATCCATCCATCCATCTTCTTCCACTTAATCCTTTTCGGGTCGCAGGGGGCTGGAGCCTATCCCAGCATCTTTGGGCAAGAGGCAGGGTACACCCTGGACAAATCGCCAGTCCATCGCAGGGCCAACACAGAGAGACAGACAACCATTCACTCTCACATTCATACCTAAGGACAATTTGGAATCCCCAGTTTTGATGCCAATTAACCTAACTGAGACAACCAAGATTCAACATAGCCAAGCTCCAGACTGAGACTCAACAGAGAGAGTTATCCATTTCTCTCAAGAACAGATTTCAGGCTGTAGCAGATTTGGAAGATGGCTCCATAGAAAAGAAGTGGGAACAAATTAAATGTGCCTTTTCTGAAATCTCAGAGAAAAAATCCTGGGCTTTAGGAAGCCACAGACTTATTACTAAAAATTCAAAACCAGAAAAAAGGTATGTCGAGGATAGAAAAATAAAAAATCAAAAGAAGAAAACACATTCATTTAAAGAAAAATACATCCATAGGGCCTTAGTTTCAGTTTTGTTTTTGTTTTTTTAAATTTCAAATCTTTCTGACTTTACTCTAATGCTTGGGGTCATAAGAGCATTTAATAGCCCACACCTGTAATTGATTCAAACCAGATACTGTTGGTAAAATAAATTTCAACTATATAGTTAGCAAATAGGCTTTTGTTTTCACTTTTATAACTTATTGTGTACACGTCGTCACACATTTTCATACAAACACGTTCTCACACGATGTCCTATAAAACTAATTTACTTTTCATGTACATGATGTCATAATTTATTTAGATGGAAGGAGCTCTCTTTTATTTATAATACATTCTTATTTTCTGCTTTTTCTCATCTAACTTTTCTTTCAAATCATGTAATTGATGGAGACTAAATGATCCTCCATCTGGACAACCCATTTCAGACCAGATAGGCACCAGCAAGACACTTTCATCACCATATTTTTGCCTTATATTTTTACATATGGAAACTGCTGTAAGGGCTCACACTCTTACTTTGAGATTTTCCCATATTCCATCAAAGTAAAACCCTAGAGACATTATTTATTTAAACACACACACACACATGAACGACCAGACAAACAAACTGCAGTTATTTATTTAATGTATATGTTATTTTATTATAGTTAGAGGTTATTTTATTTTATTTTAAACTTATTTTGAGTTATACCTTAAGGTATTTTGGTTGTTATCATGTTAAGGTTAATCCTTATAGAAGCGGAGTGGGTGGGTCCGATGATGGCTTGTGTAGCTGATGTGTCATCACCGAGGCAGAGAGCCTTCCAGGCCACAGCTGAAAGCAAGGGTGAGGAGAAATTGCACCAGACCACAGCTCCGCAGCCGGTGAGGGTACGACGACGGCGGCACAAGGAGGGATGCTTCCGCTGTGGGGAACCAGGGCACATCACATGTTACTGCCCTGCACCCACCCCGCGACAACCAGCCTCCTCACCGGCTTTAATCCTAGAGTGAGGTGGCACAGGCAGGGACCTGTCGCCTCCCACAGACATTTTCCCATCATCCCGATGGAAGGCTGGGCTGACTTGGACAATCACCAGGGCTGTACCTGCAGTGCAGCCTGGACAGCACACCAATCCGGGCCCTGATTGATACCAGTTCCACCATCTCCCTGGTCCGACCCAGGGCGCTGCCTGGTAAAGATGAACTTGCAACGCAAGGGTGGGAACCTACCCAGCACTGCGTCCTCACAGCCACCGGTGAGCATGCCAGGCTGGGGGGTCAATGGGTCTTTGGGGTGGGAGTGGCCAGTAAGAACACAAACCTCCCGTTCTGGCTGGCTGATATCCAGGACCCGTGCATCATTGAACTAGACCTGTTCACAGAATGGGGCGCGAAGATCGACACCGCCAGCTCTTCTCTCCTTCTGGGGGCTCAGACCATCATGCTCTGTGGCAACAGCCAGATGAGGAACCAGGGGGTCCGCGTGATCGAAGGGCCGGTGCCATCAGTGCAGGCCGAGGATCGTGACCCAGCAGTCTTACGGGCTCTCCAGACCGCTACGGCCTGGGATAGCGCAGCAGTTCACAGCGCTTCTTCAGCTCATCGGGCAGCTGTCCCCAGCGATGATGTCACAGAGGCCCTTGGCATGCAGCAGCTTTGGTGCGAGCATGATGGAGATCCTGTCATCTCCCAGATCCAGCAGTGGCTGGACATGGACCAACGGGCAACATCTTCAGGCCCAGTTTTACTGGCCTGGGTGTTGTCAGGACTTGAAGCCCCATGTCCACCGCTGTGCCACCTGCATGGCTCAGAACGGACCGACTCAGCAATCCCACGCCCCCCTGCAGCAGTATGAGATGGATGGCAAACCGGAGTTAGATTATTTGTTTCGCTTGAGAGAACATCTGCACACGGTACACGAACTGACTCGGGAGATCCTGGTAGTGGCGGGGAGTCAACAGAAGCCAGCGTATGACTCCCGCTGCCAGGGGAGGGACTTTGCTGGACTTTTTCTGCCTGGAGCGGAAAGAGGGACTGTCACCAAAGCTGGCGAGCCACTGGTCAGGAGTGTGGATGCTGGTCACCAACAACGGTGGCTGCACCAACACCTGGATGGATTCGTATTGGACTTTTGAGTTGGACTTAATATTCTTGGGACAGAAACCAGTCCAGAGGACAACAGTGTAACGTTGGGGCTGTGATCAGGGGCGGGGATTCTCCCGGCATGCTTTGCCCTGCGGAGGATTCAAAGACTATTATTATCCGTGTGTTCTGTGTTATTGCTGTACCGTTATAACTATGTTATAAGACCAATTGTGATAGCATTGTTTTTCCTGTTGTGAGAGTATATGGGTCTGTGTCACCCTGAGTGAGATGAGGGTCTGTGTGAATGACCCCCCCCCCCCCTCGTTCTGTGTAATGAGTCAGTGAGAAATACAGAGACGTGGACAAAATTGTTGGTACCCCTCTGTTAATGAAAGAAAAACCCACAATGGTCACAGAAATAACTTCTGAATCTGACAAAAGTGGTAATAAATAAAAATTCTATGAAAATTAACCACTGAAAATCAGACAATGCTTTTGAATTGTGGTTCAACAGAATTATTTTAAAAAACAAACTCATGGAACAGGACTGGACAAAAATCATGGTACCCTTAACTTAATATTTTGTTGCACAACCTTTTGAGGCAATCACTGCAATCAAACAATTTCTGTAACTGTCAAAGAGACTTCTGCACTTCTCAGCAGGTATTTTGGCCCACTCCTCATGAGCAAACTGCTCCATTTGTCCCAGGTTTGAAGGGTGCCTTCTCCAGACAGCATGTTTCCGCTCCTTCCACAGATGTTCAATAGGATTTAGATCAGGGCTCATAGAAGGCCACTTTAGAATAGTCCAATGTTTCACTCTTAGCCATTCTTGGGTGCTTTTAGCTGTGTGTTTTGGGTCATTATGCTGTTGCAAGATCCATGACCTGCGACTGAGACCAAGCTGTCTGACACTGGGCAGCACACTTCTCTCTAGAATACTTTGATAGTCTTGAGATTTCATTGTATCCTGCACAGATTCATGACACCCTGTACCAGATGCAGCAAAGCAGCCCCAGAACATAACAGAGCCTCCTCCATGTTTCACAGTAGGGACAGTGTTCTTTTCTTGGAATGCTTCATTTTTGCGTCTGTGAACATAGAGCTGATGTGCCTTGCCAAAAAGTTCCAGTTTTGTCTTGTCTGTCCATAGAACATTCTCCCAGAAGCTTTGTGGCTTGTCAACATGCAGTTTGACAAATTCCAGTCTGGCTTTTTTATGATTTGTTTTCAACAGTGGTGTCCTCCTTGGTCATCTCCCATGAAGTCCACTTTGGCTCAAACAATGACGGATGGTGTGATCTGACACTGATGTACCTTGACCTTGGAGTTCACTATGAATGTGTTTAGAGGTTGTTCTGGGCTCTTTTGTTACCATTTGTATTATCCGTCTCCTCCTGCGGCCATGTCCAGGGAGGTTGGCTACAGTCCCGTGGATCTTAAATTTCTGAATAATATGTGCAACTGTAGTCACAGGAACATCAAGCTGCTTGGAGATGGTCTTATAGCCTTTACCTTTAACATGCTTGTCTGTAATTTTCTTTCTAATCTCCTGAGACAACTCTCTCCTTTGCTTCCTCTGGTCCATGTTTAGTGTGGTACACACCATGTCACCAAACAGCACAGTGACTACTTGTCACCCATTAAATAGGCCGACTGACTGATTACAAGTTTATAGACACCTGTGATGTTAATTAGAGGACACATCTTGGTTGAACATGTCCCTATGGTGACATTATTTTCAATCTTTTCTAGGGGTACCATCATTTTTGTCCAGGCCTGTTTCATGAGTTTGTTTTTTAAAATAATTCTGTTGAACCACAATTCAAAAGCATTATCTGATTTTCAATGGTTAATTTTCAGAGAATTTATATTTATTACCACTTTTGTCAGATTCAAGTTATTTCTGTGACCATTGTGGGTTTTTCTTTCATTCTGTCATGGCCGCCAATTAGGCACACCTGCGCACACATCTGTCTGCCATTTGGCTCTGCCTATATATTCTGTGAGACCCAGGGATCAGCGCGGAGTCGTCTGCTTCCTTCCTGAGGAACCTGAACTTGCCAAGCTCCACACTGAGCTTCCAGCCGCATCATCCTCCAGCGCTTCCACTCGCCAAGGGTCTCCTAACCATTCGGCAGTCAAGTAAGCCTGAACCTTCCCTCTCACCTAACCTTTACCCCTGTGCACAGGTGGTGTCCTCCCGGCGCTGGACTCCCCTCCCTCTTTCACCTGCCTGCTACATCTCCAACGGGCGACTGGCATTGTCCTCCTGGCCTGGGCCGTTGTGCCAACCTATGTACTTCTCCAGCTCAGCAGAAAGTAAGGACAGTTCTATCGGGCACTTCCCCTGTCAAGATAACCCCTAACTATCTCTCTGCTCTGTTCCTAGGGTTGCCAGGTTGCACGGTGCTCTGCTCACCCCAAGCTGATTCTACGACGCACTACACTCACTACATTCACACATGCATCCACACAATCACACTATTATTAATAAAAGGTTAACTGTGCTTCCTGAGTTGTGTCTGCTTTCTGGGTCTGTACCATGTCAGTACGACTCCGCCAGAGTGACCCAGCAGACAGCGCGCTTGCATGCAAGGTAAACAACTTAGAAGCTCGGGTGGACCAGTTAGCCTGCCAGCAGCAAACTATTCTTACACAACTAGCTCGAGTTACTGATCGGTTGGACCGCCTAGCTAACCCACAGGCCTTCCCTCCAGCTCCCGCTAGCTCCCCTGCACCTGTTAGCCCTGTCAGTAGCCAGGTTACATCAGGCTCCCCGTTCCGCCTTACTCCCATACCTACTCCCACCCGTTTCGGTGGTAAATTAGGAGAAGCTCGGGGTTTTTTGCTGCAGTGCAACATTGTGTTTCAACGGGTGCCGGGGGATTTTCCTTCTGACCATAGTCGTATAGACTTTGTGGTGAATTTGTTGGAGGGGTGAGCTTTGGCTTGGGCCTACACCGTTATGGCTAGGGCTGACTACGCTTCTCTCTCTTACACACAGTTTGTTAGGGAGTTTAAGGAGGTGTTTGACCACTCCGACCATGATAGTGTGCTTACCTCCCGGCTGTTGAATTTAAAACAGGAGGCGAGGGCTGTTGCCGATTACTCTGTAGACTTCCAGGTTGTAGCCACAGAGGCGGGGTGGGAGGATGCCTCATTGTGTAGTATCTTCATTAGAAGCCTCTGTCCTAGCCTGCGGGACAAGTTAGCTCCTTTAGAAAAACCCTCCAACTTGACCAAGCTAATTTCGCTTGCTATCAGCCTTGACAACAGACTGAGGCAGCGGGCAGCTGAGCGTTGGACTTCCGGTTGCTCGGGTAGTCAGTCTCGCCGTTCCCTACAGCCCCCCCATTTGCGTTACCTGCAGTAGATTCCCCGGATGAGCCAGAGCCTATGGTGACAGGTCGAACTAAGCTGTCTGCTGCTGAAAGACAGCGACGGCAGGAATTAGGCTTATGTGTTCACTGTGGGAGCGAGGAGCACGAGCTTGAGGTATGTCCCGTACGGCCAAAAGGGGAAGTCTGTGGGTCGCAGTAGGGGGACTCACAGACGTGCCTCAGTTAAAACCCCTCTCTAGCTTTCTGATTCCTATTCGTTTCTGTATCAAACACAAGGAATTCACTACACAGGCACTCATTGACTCCGGGGCCCAGCAGAGCTTCATCTCTGGGGAACTGGCAACCTGGTTGGGGCTTCCAGTTCAGTTATTGGAGACCCCCTTGAGACTGATAACCCTCTCTAAAGCCCCTTTTGCTACAGTTTCCCACCGGACCGCTCCAGTGTCTATTATTACATCGGGCAATCATCGGGAGGAGCTGAGGTTATATGTTCTGCCGACCTCTTCATCCCCAGTTATCCTCGGCTATCCCTGGGTTCGCCTGCACAACCCCTCCATAGACTGGCAGTCCGGGAGTGTCCTTGCCTGGAGTTCATTTTGTTTGAGTGCCTGCCTTCAGTCCGCTGCATGCTCGCCTTCCGTGCCGCTGAGTGCCCCGATCCCTGCCCCTCCTGATTTGGATAAGGTCCCTCCCGAGTACCACGACTTGGGGGCCACCTTCAGCAAGACGCAAGCCCTTTCCCTTCCCCCCCACCGCCCTTATGATTGTGCCATCAATCTCCGCGCTGGAGCTCCTTTACCATCCAGTAGGCTTTACAACCTGTCTGCCCCAGAGCGGGAAGCAATGGAGACATACATCAAGGAGTTGTTGAGCTCAGGCATAATCCGGCCATCGTCGTCAGTGGTGGGGATGGGCTTTTTCTTTGTCGGCAAGAAGGATGGCTCACTGAGACCTTGTATAGACTTCAGGGAGTTAAACAACATAACTGTCAAAGATAAGTACACTCTACCTCTCATTAATTCAGCCTTTGATTCCCTCCAAGGCACCTCCTGGTTTTCCAAATTGGACCTGCGCAGTGCTTATCATCTGGTGCGGATCCGGGAGGGCGATGAATGGAAGACGGTGTTCCGGACTCCGAGTGGACACTTTGAGTATCTCGTGATGCCATTCGGGCTCACCAATGCCCCTGCCGTCTTCCAGAGGCTGATTAATGATGTATTGAGGGACTTCTTGGGCATGTTCGTGTTTGTTTATCTGGACGACATCCTGATCTTTTTGCAGTCCCTGGAGGAGCATCGTGTGCACGTGAGGCAGGTACTTCAGCGGTTATTGGAGAACAAACTCTTTGTGAAGGCAGAGAAGTGTGAGTTTCATGTCAACCGGACTTCATTCCTGGGCTTCATTATCTCCCATAATGAGCTCCTCCCCGACCTGGGTAAGATCAAAGTGGTGGTTGAGTGGCCTACCCCATCATCCAGAAAGCAGCTCCAACAGTTTCTTGGTTTTGCCAACTTTTACTGCCGCTTCATCCAGAATTACAGCCGGATCGCTCTCCCCCTAACCAATCTGACCTCTCCTAAGGTTCCTTTCCGGTGGACCGAGGAGGCGGCGGCGGCCTTTGCTGAACTGAAGTCCAGGTTTTCTTCTTCTCCCACCCTGACGCAGGTAGACCACTCTCTCCAGTGCTTGATGGAAGTGGATGCTTTGGACTCGGGGGTGGGAGCAGTCCTGTCCCAGAGGTCTCCGGCGGATGGCAAAATCCGACCTTGTGCGTTCTTCTCCCGGCGCCTATCTCCAGCTGAACGCAATTATGACATCGGTGACAGGGAACTGTTGGCCGTCAAACTCGCCTTGGAGGAGTGGCGTCATTGGTTGGAGGGGGCCTCCCAACCGTTCATCGTATGGACGGACCACAAGAACTTGGAGTACCTTCGGACGGCCAAGCGTCTGAACTCCCGCCAGGCCCGCTGGTCCTTGTTTTTTGGGAGGTTTGACTTCACCATCATCTATCGTCCCAGGTCAAAGAACACGAAGCCGGATGCCTTGTCCCGCCAGTTTACCTCGGAGACGACGGAGAAGCCCGAACACCCTATTCTACCTCCTTCGTGTGTCGTGGGTGCCATCTCCTGGGGTATCAAGGACAAGGTGTTGAAGGCTCTGAAGGACGAGCCCGACCCGGGTGAGAGGCCAGCGGGTAGACTGTTTGTCCCATCAGCCGTCCGGGGGGAGGTTATTCATTGGGGTCATTCATCCAAGTTCTCATGTCACCCAGGGCAGGGACGCACGGTGGAGCTGATCCAGAGGACATTTTGGTGGCTGTCGCTGCAGAGGGACATAAGGGAGTACATCCGGGCCTGTCCTCAGTGTGCCACCGGGAAGACGTCTTCTGCCCCTCCAGCTGGATTATTCCGTCCCCTCCCCATCCCCGGCAGGCCATGGTCCCACGTGGCTCTGGATTTCATCACCGGTCTCCCATCTTCCAACCACAACACGGTAATTCTAACTCTGGTCGACAGATTCTCCAAGGCTGCTCATTTTGTCCCTCTGCAGGGGCTGCCCACAGCCAAGGAGACGTCGGACCTCCTAGTCCAGCATGTGGTTCGTCTTCATGGCATCCCCTTGGACATCGTCTTGGACCGGGGTCCCCAGTTGGTTTCCCAAGTCTAGAGGGCGTTTTGCACTGCCTTGGGGGCCACGGCGAGCCTATCTTCGGGCTGTCATCCTCAGACCAACGGGCAGTGTGAATGAGCAAACCGAGAATTGGAGGCCGCGCTGCGGTGCGTCGCCACCAAGAACCCCTCGTCTTGGAGTTCCCACCTTCCCTGGATTGAGTATGCACACAACACCACCATCTTGTCAGCCATAGGCATGTCTCCTTTCTAGGCCTCGTTGGGATACAATCCCCCGCTGTTCCCGGAGGAGGAGGAGGGGGACATCGCAGTTCCTTCAGTTCGTGCCCACCTGCAGCGGTGTTGTCGGATCTGGAAGGCTACCCAGGAGGCTCTGCAACACACAGCCGAGCGCAACACGACAGTGGCCAACCGTCACAGGGCTCCAGCTCCCGCCTACCAGGTGGGCCAACAGGTATGGCTGTCTACAAGACACATTGACTTAAAGGGTGAGAGGAGGAAGTTGTCTCAAAGGTTCATCGGACCCTTTCCCATCACACAAATAATTAACCCAGTGTGTGTGCGGCTAGCTCTCCCCCCTCCCTCCGCATCTGTCCTTCTTTTCACGTCTCCCAGGTCAAACCTGTCTGCTCCAGCCCCTTGTGTCCTCCAACCAGGGACCCACCACCACCGATGATGATTGACAGCGACCCGGCTTGGAAGGTCAATGGCATTCTGGACGTCCGACGCTGGGGTCGCGGTCTACAGTACCTGGTGGATTGGGAGGGCTATGGGCCGGAGTGGAGATCCTGGGTGCGCCCCTCCTTCATGCTGGACAAGCAACTCATCAGGGACTTCCACCGTGTGCACCCAGGTAGGATGGCTCTACCGCCGAGAGGTGTGTCGTTGGGGGGGGGAGTACTGTCATGGCCGCCAATAAGGCGCACCTGCACACACACCTGTCTGCCATTTGGCTCTGCCTATATATTCTGTGAGACCCAGGGATCAGCGCGGAGTCGTCTGCTTCCTTCCTGAGGAACCTGAACTCTCCAAACTCCACGCTGAGCTTCCAGCCTCATCATCCTCCAGCGCTTCCACTCGCCAAGGGTCTCCTAACCATTTGGCAGTCAAGTAAGCCTGAACTTTCACTCTCACCTAACTTTTACCCCTGTGCACAGGCGGTGTCCTCCCGGCGAAGGACTCCCCTGCCTCGTTCACCTGCCTGCTACATCTCCAACGGGCGACTGGCATTGTCCTCCTGGCCTGGACCATTGTGCCAACCTATGTACTTCTCCAACTCAGCAGAAAGTAAGGACAGTTCTATCTGGCACTTGCCCTGTCAAGATAACCCCTAACTATCTCTCTGCTCTGTTCCTAGGGTTGCCAGGTTGCACGGTGCTCTGCTTGCCCCAAGCTGATTCTACAACACACTACACTCACTACAGACATTCACACATGCATCGACACATTCACACTATTATTAATAAAAGGTTAACTGTGCTTCCTGAGTTGTGTCTCCTTTCTGGGTCTGTAAAATGTCACATTAACAGAGGGTACCAACAATTTTGTCCACGTCTGTAAATGCCTGTTGCATCACAATCCTCTCATTATTTGCATGAACCCATGAAACGTCACAATATATTGATATATAGATTTATTTTTGTTTGCAGTGAATTGACTGTAAACACAGTCAGCATTGAATAACATAATTTTATAAACTCTAATTAAAGGAAAATACATATGCATTCTGCATAAGCAACAGCAAATTTAAAGTAAACACAGTCAACATAAAAACTTTGAATAAATTAAAATTTTAAATTCTGACCAAAAGAAAAGACGTGCATCCTGTATTAGTAACAGCACTAAACACGATTATAATTTAGTGATGTGGGATGATGGGAATTGTTCAGGTTCAGGTTACTTTATTTGTACCCATAGGTAGATTTGTTTTGCAGTCAGGTGACATCCTTTTAGACACATTTTTACAAACCACAATTACATTCAACATGAACACAAACACAAGCACACATGAAGCTGACTATAAACACGATGAAAGTACTCAAGGCTCCACCAATCAGGACATAAGACAAAGTGATAAGAGAAAAAACTAAGAGAGAAGGGTCATATTAAAAAAGTTAAAAACTAAGTCAGAGAGATTAAAAACTCAATAAAAGTCTAAAACCTAATAAAAGATTTAAAACCCAAATAAAAAACCTACAAAAATAAATAAATCTAAAATAAAAATTAATAAATCGATAACTAAATTATGTGCAATATATTGCTACATCTTGTTCAACTCTTTGACAGCAGCAGGAACAAAGCTGTTTTTGTAGCGCTCAGTTTTACGTTTTGGGACAACAAACCTCAGTCTGGAGGGAAGAAGCTGAAAGTGGCAGTGCAAAGGGTGGGAGTCATCATTTAAAAAGGAGGTAGCAATCTTCTGTACCTGTCTGGTGTACAGGGATGTCAGGCTCAGCTGTGACTCACCAAGCAAACGACTGGACCATCTAACTACCTGGTCTAAGGATTTCCTCTGTTTCAGTTTTGTCTGACCAAACCATGACACTAAAGAAAAGGATAAAACAGATTCAATGAAAGCCCAATAAAACATTGTCATTATGGTTCGGTCAATTTGGAAGTGTGCAAATTTCCTTAAACAATGCAAATGTTGCTGACCCTTTTTGCACACCCTTTCACAGTTCTCTTCAAAGTTTAAATTACTGTCAATAATCGTCCCAAGATATTTGGAGGATTGCACACATTCAGTGGTCTGGCCTTTTAGTACAGTGACTTTGTGCCTGGGAGTTTTAATTAAATTAATTAAATCACCCTTATTGTCATTCATCCGTACAACCAATCATGTACAGTAGAACGAGATTGTGCTTTACTTATCTACAGTGTCAATCACCCCCGCCCCCCCAGTGCAGAATCAGAGGGCCGCTGCCATGCAAGGCGCCGCCACAGATTTCCCTCCTCCATTCCATTATTGCTGAGCACCAAGCTGGACGGCAGAAAGTTCCACTTTTATATGGTCTTCGGCATGACCCGGCCGGGATTTGAACCCCTGCCTCCCGGGTGTGGGGCGGATGCTCTACCAACTGAGTCACCACTCCTAAAGTCCTCCTAAAGTCAATAATCATATCTTTAGTTTTTGTCGTATTCAGCTGCAGGTAGGAATCCTCACACCAGTGAACAAAATCTTCAACTACTGTGCCGTGGCCACTCTCACCATCCTGAAGGAGACTGACAATAACTGAATCATCAGCATACTTTATAATGTGTCTGTTGTCATGTCTGCTCCGACACATGTTTGTGTACAGGATGAAGAGTAGTGGTGACAACACACACCCCTGAGGAGATCCAGTAGAAGAACACTTTTGGTCAGACAATGTACGATTGACCCTTACTCTCTGTGTCCTGTTGGTTAAAAAATCCAGAATCCAACCCACCAGATTATTACTCAAATCAAATTGTTGCAGGAGCCTTTCAACTAAAATATGAGGTTGGATTGTATTAAAAGCAGAAGAAAAGTCTACAAATGAAAGCCTGGCGTGTGTCCCATTAAAATCCAGATGTTTAAAAAGCATGTTAAGCAGAGTGACAGTGGCATCCTCCACTCCTCTGTGAGGCCTATAGGCAAATTGCAAAGGATCCAATGCATGCTCAGTCTGCTTTAGGACCTCAAATCTGACCAGTTTTTCAAAAATTTTCATTAAAATTGAAGTCAAGGCAACTGGTCTAAAATCATTTACCGTTTTAGGACAGCTGGATTTTGGAACAGGGACAACCACAGCATCTTCCCAGACCTTGGGCACATGTTGTAGCTGTAAGGACTTATTAAAAATGTAGTGAAACACAAGACTCAATTCTTGTGCACCGGACTTTACCAAGTGTCCACATATATTATCAGGGCCCTGACTTTTGTTCACTTTTACAGCACGGAACGCCCTTTTAACATTTTGCACCTCAATATTGATGTGCTGATTGTCTTTGAGTTACTGCTTCAAATCTTGGGTTTCTGTGCTAAAATCAAAAGAATCAAAATGACCATAAAAACAGTTAAGAGCATTAGCCAGCTCTATGTCTGAATTAAAACCATCTAAAAACACACAATTACTGCGCTCTGTGCTCTGAAGGCCTGCAATAGCTTTCATACTAGCCCAGGCTGAACCAAGCTTCTTTGCTGCCATCTTGCTTTCCAATTCTGCTTTATAATTCTGTTTTGCTCTTAAAATTTTGGACTTCAGCTCTTTAGTGGCAACCTGCAGCTCAGAAACAACCCCCTGTTTAAAGGCAAGTTGTTTCCTCTGTAAGCAGGATTTAACTGATTTAGTAACCCATGGCTTATTGTTGGGATATATTTTGACACGTTTATGTGGAATGATCATATCCCTGCAAAAAGCCATGTAAGAGCATGTGATGTCCACCAAAGAGTCCAAATCATCCCCGCAGGACAGTGTGAACACCTCCCAGTACAGTTAAAACATTCCTGGAGGCAGAGCACTGAATCATCTGTCCAGACCTTCATGTCCCTGGTCTTTGTCTTTTCTCTTCTGAGAGCAGTTTTATATGTGGGCAGCAAATATACACAGTTGTGATCTGAGGATCCTAAAGGAGGAAGGGGAAGAGATTTAAAGGCTCCCTTGACAGATCCATAGCACAGGTCCAATGACTTTTCTCGCCTGGTTAGGCAGGAGACGTACTGATAAAAGTTTTTAAGTGTCTTCTTTAAAGACACATGGTTAAAGTCCCCAAGGATAAAATTTGGAGCCTCTGGGGAAATCGACTGCAACCGCTGTACCATATCAAAGACGGTGCTGGAGGCGCAGGCAGCATACGCCCTCAGGTGAATGTACACAGTCGTTATGAAAAGTTGGGGGAACTCGCAGGGCAGATAAAAGGGGCATAGCGATACGGACAGAAGTTCCACATCTGGTGTACAAATGCGCTCTCTGACCGTGACAGATGTACAGTACTGTTTATTAATATACAAACATACGCCGCCTCCCTGATGTTTCCCCATTACCTCTTCTTGCTAATCGAAGCAAAGTGGGGCTCCAAAACCGTCAGTACACAGGTCCGGGTCCTGGTCATGCTCCGTAAGCTACGTCTCCGTGTAAGCCATGGCACAGCAGTTCTTGAAATCCTTCTGATATCGGACATTTCCTTGAATTTCATCTACTTTATTTCTCAGGGATTGTACGTCCCCCATAATAATGGAAGGAAGAGGAATGCGGTTAAGCTGACGGCTCCTCAGGTTTAATCTTACGCCTCCACGCTTTCCGCGTTTCCTTTTCTTGTTCCTCTTTTCATTGCTGTGTCCATGAAAGTCTCTTAAAATGAAGTCCGGCAGTTGTGGCACAAACTCAAACACAGACGCTGGATTATCCATGTTTAGCTGCAGTAACATGTCTCTGGAATACTGCATTCTTACCAGCGTGACTGCGCTGACGTCCCAGACAAAGAGCCGGTAAGAAAGAAGCCACAGTGCAAAAACAAGAAGAAAATCCATACTGATGGAACCAAAGAGCTCTTCGTTATATAGTCCACAAGCATTCAAGGACAAAAATGGCACAGAGAATTACGTTAAAACACATTAAAGTGCATAAAAACAGAGACTAAGGCGCCAAACTTTTTCACCCACTGCCGGTCGCAGCGTGTGCATGCGCCTACCAATACTATATACTATCGATACGCTCATCCCTAATAAGGTACAGGACATGTATGAGGACAGTGAGATGGTGGTAAAGTGTGCTGCAGGAATGGGATTGATTGATTCAAGGTGGGCGGGGGGGGGGGCGGTGATGGGTACTGTGTACCTAGGGCCCACTGCAGGGAGTGGGGCCTCAAAAAGCCTGGAATTAAAAGGGTTTTTTGTTTTGCATTTTTAAATTTCTAATTAATAATGTTATAATGAAAGTCACCCTGACTGAATGAAGTGGTTGAGAGACTGAATTTTGCATTAACGATAATTATGGATATTCTCTGAGGCCCCATCACCCCTTTAAAAAAGGTGCAAAATGGTTTTGTCCACTCCTGCACAGCTGCACCGGCTGGTTCAATTTAGTTACTTTAGACTGGTCCCGGTCAGCCAACAGAGCCGGAGGAGAAAAAACAGTCATGTCTTTCCTCAAGAAATTTAAATCAGGATATCAAAAAGAAAAGAAAAGTGAAGGAGAGAAAATTAAGGGCAGTCAGCTTCTCACCAGTTTCTTTGAGAAGAGCGGTGAGCAGCACAACTGAATTAACACACGGTTCAAGCTAATACCAGCAGCAGTTGTCTCAGAGTGAAGCAGCATGTTTGCGCAAAAAGTTGGTGCTTTATTTTGACAACAGAGATTAATAATTACTATCAGAAATTCATAAGCATCAAAGTTACAACCACTAAACATCATTTGACACTGAGATGTGTCAGACCTAGCGGTAAAAACGGGTTCAACTTTGTATTGATATTTTATCGTTTCCTCTGTGATTGATCCTGACAGATTTAGAATCAGTCTGAATTGGTCAAATGTAACAGAGGAGGCAAATAGTCCAACTTTAAGGCCATAATGAATGACGAATAAGGTAGAGTGTAATTATTATATGACCTACTATTGGTGCATTTGAGTCAGATTTAATGCTTTATTAATAATATTTGATCTTGAAAAAGGGCTGTCTTTTAATTATTACTTAATTACTTAATTCGATGTATTAACGAGAAAAAAAAAATTCTCAGGGAGTGCCATGCATCAGAAGGTACTCGGCCCACATGGGATTATAAAATACAAAGAAGAATTCGTTCACAGTACAAAACATGACTTGTATGCCTTTGAAGGTGTAAGGGGTCAATATATACAGTAGTACAAAGTGTCTATTTGGATATAAGGAGGTGGGTGCGTGCGTGTGCGTGACATGTTTTTTTAATTGGCTTTCTCATTTGTTTCAGGGATATTTACACATTTTATTAGTTTTGAGTTGTTTCTGTATTTGTTTACCTGTTTGTTTCCTCCAGGTGATGGGTGTGATCTAGTGATTCAGGGTTCCGTTGTGAGAGAATTAAGCAGGGGATTATGAAACGTGATTTTCATTACAGTGTTGTTATTTTCTACCACTAGGCTGTGCTGTTGCACAGGAAAAAAAAGAAGAAAAAACATGCTGTTTGTCAGCATAGAATAAGATTGGTTTCTATGGAAACAGAAACCTGGAGATGCTGATTTTTTTGCTGTCTTGTGAAAATTTATCTTGGTCTGTGGAATAGAGGGTATGCACATGATGTCACAAAACAGAACTCATGGCAGTTACAAAACACTGAGTGGCAAAAATGAGTGGCAGCATTATGCATTAAAACAAAAAATACACAGTGTTCAATCACAGCAGTACACGGAGTACCTGCTTGCACTGTGGAGAACTAATCTTATCATTCTATCTTACATTAATTGGCAAAAAATAAAATAAATAATTAAAGGCTCTGAATCAGTTCTTGACTTATGTGTGCTCTTACCCACATGTCACTACAGTCAAATAGTGATGTGACTAAATATTTTGTTTTTTTTTTTATGTTTTGATGCATACAAACTAAAGCTGCCACATGTGTGCCACTTAGTGCTGGGTATGGTAATTGCCCTGTAACTGCCAAGAATTATACTCCAATAGATCCCCTCTATAAAGTTGTTTTTTGTGGAATTTTCAGTCAGTCTACTCTCTCAAATAATAATAAAAATGAATGAAGTCTGACTGTTTGATTTTTATTATACTGGCAATTCAGCATTTTCTCAATATAGAGGTTGAACTAAGATCGTATTTATAATCTTTGCCTTATGTTGTTTTATACCGTGGGGAAAAATATACATGAGAGGTATTGCTCAAGTGAGCATGGGGGCCCACCAAGATGGTTTGTACATAGGGCCCAGAATTTCGTGCTGCAGTCCTGAAGGTAGGGGTGGGATTACATCAGGGACTGGCTCTGCACCCCTTCTTGTTTGCCGTGGATGGATAGGCTGACACACTAGGTCAGGCAGGAGTCTCCATGTACGATCATGTTTGCAGATGACATTGTGAGCTATAGTGAAAGTAGGGAGCAGGTGGAAGAGAACCTGGAGAGGTGGGGGTGTGTGCTGGAGAAATGAATGACAGTCAGTAGAAGCAACACAGAATACATGTGTGTGAATGAGAGGGAGGCAGGTGCAACGGTGAAGGTGTGAGGAGTAGAGTACAGGCAGGGTGGAGATGCATGTTGGGGTGATTTGTGACAGGGCTGCAACTAGAGTGAAAGGGAAGATTTTAGGGCTTCAGTTATCGATTATTTTACTAATCAAGTAATTTGTCACTCTAATTGATTGATTAATTGAGTAACTGGATGTTTTATTTTGGGTTTTTGCATTGAAAGAACTTGCATTGACCATCATGTGCAGAACTTTTTTTCCCCTAAAGAGCAGTAGTAATTGTGCCAAACACTCAATAACACAGGTACACATTTATTGCAATGCTTATTTCAATGTTTATTGCATAGAACCCCATTTGCAGTTGCTGCATTATATTTTGCCTTGAAACTGTGACAATAAAATTGTTGATGTACACCATTAGGTGCCTAGTATTAATGAAGTATTACCAGATAAAATAAAACAAACTTGTAAAGTTTTTACAAAATTTTTATAATTGCTTAAGTAAAATAAATAAAATGAGCAAAATAAATAAATAAAATTAAAAATAAATAAAATAAAAATTCAATTTTAAAATGTTTTCTGATACAAAGCATCAACTGTTTTGGAAAAAAAAATATATATACCAATCAACATAAACAAAGCTGTTATACTAAATTACAGCTGATTTGACAATGCCCCACTTTTATAGTAACGTGTAGATCTGTGTTACAAAGCTATTAACCTGATCACACTTGAACCGTCTTTATCCATACAGACCAAAACCAGAGTTTCTTTATGTCGACTTGTGTTTGCTAGCTTTCTATGAGAAAATCCTTTAAAAGTAGCATGTGGTGGTTTCCCTGAGAAAAAGTGAGCATATCAACATGTTCAGAACTGAAGCTCGCCCTGCGCTTTAAAGTGACGTTACCTGGTGCAAAAAACAGATGCTCTGATGGTGTAGCTGTTGCTGGAATACACGGCAGTGACTTTGCCAGTTTTGACAGTGTAGGATATGGTGCTGCATCTCTTTCCCACCATGACAGTGGAGTCTTCTCCTTGGACAGTGGATGTTCTCCAAAATACATAAAGACCTCACTCTGCAGAGCTTGATTTAGCTGCTGCTCTTCATCCTGCTCATCATCACTGAAAGACAGATAAAACATGGTAAGCAAGGACACAACAAAGAACACAGATTATGCAAATATACAAACACACAAATTCTTAAATCTCAAGTTGGAAGATACCTGGCACTGGAGTCCGACGAGCCCAGAAAGTTCTGGAGGAATGATGTTGCACCCCTGGTGCCTGCATACATTACTGGGTCTTCTGCTTTGCTGGAGTTACTGTCAGCAAAGCTGGATTGTATGACATAAAAATAAAAAATGTATAGAGAGACCACTAAGTTCACTAGAAAGTCTTGTTTTTGTCTTTCATGTATGCATAATATTCAAATAGATAATGCTTTTTTAAAAAAAATGCTCTTTAAAGGAAGCCTCCAGCTCCCATCGTTAACTTAAAATAGTTGTGTGCCAAAAAGATCTGAATTCATTACCAGATGACTGGGAAAGTACAGCAAAAGTACTGAGGGGAACAGGTAGAAAGGTATGTGGTGTATCCAGTGGACAGAGGATGGAAGACAAGGAGACTTGGTGGTGGAGTGAGGAGGTCCAGGAAAGTATTCAAAGGAAGAGGTTACCAAAGAAAAAGTGGGATAGTCAGGGAAATGAACAAAGTAGACAGGAGTATTTGGAATCTAGATGCATGGCAAAGAGAGAGGTGTCAAAGGCAAAGAAAAAGGCACATAGTGAGCTGTATGAGAGGCTGGACACTAAGGAAGGAGAAAAGCAGTTGTATCAACTGGCTAGACAGAGAGATCAAGCTGGGAAGGATGTGCAGCAAGTTAGGTTTATTAAGGACAGAAATGGTAATATACTAACAAGTATGGATGGGAATCATCACTAATTTCCAGAATCAATTCGATTCAGATCCTTGAGGTTCGGAATTAATTCAATCCGATTCCATTTGATCCGCTCCGATCCCGATTCAATCAAGGAAATTACCATGTTAATAGTTATTTTATTTGCCAGGAAAAAAAAATCTTAGAGACCTAATGCTGCAAAATGTACCAGGAGGACCCAAAATCAGTTACAATAATGCACTTTTTATTATCTAACTTAGGATTTCACAAAGTGCTAACAAGTGCTTCCTTTAGTGCAAAGGGTGTGTAGTGTCAAATTAACAACCCAGAGTCAGTAAACAAATTCAGTGCATGAAGTATGTAGACATAATCTCACTGTATTTCAGACCCTCCAGGGTTTCACTAGCTGTTTGTGATTGCTGTGGCCCAAAAAGCCTGGATTTGTGGAAGCTTTTCTAAAAAGTTGTGATAAAAGTTACAAAATTTTTTAGAGGTTTTTTGCACTGAGAGTTGTGTGAGGGAGTACAGATTTTAAAGTAGCTGCTTTTTCCATAGTTTACAGAGATGCTATACTGTGTAACACCACAAGAAAAGCACAGGATTGCCAAAAAATTTCCTGTTAAATAATGATTTATTTAGAATTAAATGCTCAATAAAATTGTCAAAAAATGACCAACATTGTATTCTTGCTGAGAACTTAAATAAAAAAGATAAATAAAATAATTAGCCATTACAGCCATTATAAATGACATTGAATGCATGTTAGAGTATGGAGAAAATTATGGCAGCACCTTCTTGAATCTTGAATTTGAAAATTAAGACCCCTGAAAATTTTGAGGTTTTCTTCTGTGCTGAAATCCACTATGAAGCAGGAATGGCTCTTCCACTGACAACCTCATCCCTTCAGAACGTCTCGGTGCAGGATGGATCATGGAGTGGGAACTCAGTCTTCACAGATCTGAAGGGGAGATGAAAAGGAGAATAGATTTCAGTCAAATTAATCATATTTTTAAATCCCCACACCACAGTAGGGTTTAATAATTTTGTTTCTTTTATTTTTTGTTGTTTATATTTTAACTACAAATTAACTTTCAGTTTTTGAAAAGGGTTCCAGTTCATTTTCTGGGAAGATTTGTTCATTTCAATTTAGTTCTATTAAGTAAAAATGGCTCGTTGTACTGCAGCCTTTGTTAATTCTGCCATTTTCATTTTATTGTGATTTTTATTATTATCTTCAAATCTCTCACTTAAGTGCTAGAAGTCCAAAATTAAATGTGTCATTAAATACAAACGTTACTTGAAGGCAGCTGCCTCCGTCATGAAGCCCTGAAGTCCTGACAAAAAAACACATCTAACATTTTCATTATATTTTGATCTCATAAAATATACCTTTATTCTGCAGTTATTTACAGCTGTTAACCAACAGTTAACTACTGTATCCATAGTTTGTAAAAGAAAACACCATCATGCTGGATGAATTATTAATTTACGACACAACAATCTTTTACTTACCCCAGCAGCTGCAACAATCTCCCTCTCTGTCTGGTCAGTTGTCCATTTTCTGTGTGTGTTTTACATTTGAAAAGTGTTTATCAATCATCGACTTTTGTTTATGTTCCAACACAGTGCTGCATGTAGTACAAAACCGTTTATTCCCACTTTATGAAAAATATTCGGAAACAGTTGAGCACAGTCTTTAATGGTGACTTTTGTTTATAAATTAAGATGCGTCACACAGTTTGGCAACTCAACTCATGTAAACACGGAAGTAATGTGAGCGTGTGACGCTCAGGGAACTCTCGCACGATTGTTCAGTCACATAAGACTTCAGCCGACCGCTTGCGTTTTGTTCCAGAGCATTATATTAAAAGATTGATCCACAGATTTTGTGGCTTGATATAAGCTCAGTCAAACATGTATTGATTTGAATGAGAGAATCAATCTTTTGAACCCACCCCTAGTAACAAGTGACAAGTGTGTTGAGAATGTGGAAGGAGTACTTTGAGGAACTGATGAATGAAGAAAATGAGAGAGCGAGAGAGAGAGAGAAGAGGATGGATGAAGGAAAGATAGTAAATCAGGAAGTTCCAAGGATTAGCAAGGCAGAAGTGAGGGCAGGTATGAAGAGGATGAAGAACGGAAAGGCAGTTGGTCCAGATGACATACCTGTGGAGGTATGGAGATGTTTAGGAGAGATGGCAGCTGACTTTTTAACCAGATTATTTAACACAATTTTGGAGAGTGAGAGGATGCCTGAGGAGTGGAGAAGTTTTTCGTTACAGATTTTTAAGAACAAGGGTGATATTCAGAGCTGTTGTAACTACAGATACATCAAGTTGATCAGCCACACTATGAAGATATGGGAAATAATTGTTGAAGCCAGGTTAAGAGGAGAGGAGACAATCAGTGAGCAGCAGTATGGTTTCATGCCAAGAAAGAGTACTGCAGATGCAATGTTTGCTTTAAGAGTGTGATGGAGAAGTACAAAGAAGGTCAGAAGGAGTTGTACTGTGTCTTTTTGGGTCTAAATAAAAGCATATGCTCGAGTGCCAAGAGAGGAAGTGTAGTACTGTATGAGAAAGCCAGGAGTGGCAGAGAAGTATGAGGGTGGTGCAGGACATGTACTGTATGAGGACAGTGAAAAAGTTGTGAGGTGTGCTGGAGTGATAGATGGATTCAAGGTGGGAGTGGGGTTCCATCAGCGATCTGCTCTGAGCCCCTTCTTGTTTGCCATGGTGATGGACAGGCTGACAGATGAGGTCAGGCAGGAGTCTCCGTGGACCATGATGTTTAGAGATGACATTGTGATCTGTAGTGAGAATAGGGAGCACATGGAAGAGAACCTGGAGAGGTGGAAGTATGCTCTGGAGAGAAGAGGAATGAACGTCAGTAGAAGCAAGACAGAATACATGAGTGTGAATGAGAAGGAGGCAGGTGTAACGGTGAAGATGGAAGGAGTAGGGGTAGTGAAAGTAAATGAGTTTAAATACCTGGGATCAACCATCCAAAGCAATGGAAAATGCACAAGAGAGGTGAAGAAGAGAGTGCAGGCAGGGTGGAGTGGGTGGAGACGAGTGTCGGGTGATTTGTGACAGAAGGATAGTAGCTAGAGTAGAAGGGAAGATTTATAAGATGGTAGTGAGACCTGCTATGATGCATGGTTTGAAGACGGCGGCACTGACAGAAAGACAGGAGGCAGAGCTGGGGGTGGCAGAGATGAAGATGGTAAGATTCTGTTTTATGAAAATATTTAGACAGGTTCGTGAGAAGTCGGCACATAGAAAAGAATGTACACTGAGACAAAGTATTCACACTGAGACACGGCTGCTAGAATAAAACTGTATCTCTTTATTCCCCACAGACCATATCTCCATACACAAAAGAGAAATCATTGCATGTCACACATTTCCTTCACACACAAGGATCAATGCATTTCATGTCATTTCACAAGCTCTTACCGTTTGATACAGGTGACCGGGAGCCCACGGCCAGGAAGAGCGTGATTTCTCAGCCGGACGTTTTTGCGCAAGAAAACTCACGGCAGACTCAACGTATTGAGGGAAAACCCCTGTTTTTAAAGGAAGGCTAGGTACAGAACAGAGTGGCCATCTCTGCTCCGAGCAAGCCCCCCCCCCCCCCCATCATAGAATTGCGTGGGGAACAGGAAGGGCCAATTTCTGTTCCCAGGCAATTCAACTCTGCCTGGTTCCCAAAACATACAGGAACACCTGCTACATTTCTCCCAATACACATATAAGGAATAAAGGTCACGCCTTCGTTTCATAAGCATGCAACAGTGATTTAAGGAGTGAATAAAACTTGCTGTGCTAAGGAAAACAGTTTCTAGAAACAGGTCATATTGTCCAGGTCATGGTGTGCCTTAAGATAAAGAGAACTGGATTCATGGGAAGAGAACTGGATTGTTAAAACATATTAAAAACAACTGAGAAACAAATCAGGGCACACATTAAAAACACATTTATATTACATTCCACCCTTTGACCTTATTTGTGATCAGTTGTTAAGTTGGTGAAGATAATTGCTTTCTTCCCCAACTAAGTGCCTTCTTCCCCAACTGAAAAAACAAATCAGGGCACACATTAAAAATATTTATATCACATTTTCCACCCTTTGACCTTATTTGTTCTATCAGTTGGTGAAGAACATTGGGTAATTACTTTCTTCTTGGGGAATACTTTCATCCTCGTAAGGTATTCCAATATCATTGTGGTGATTTAATTCCACCCAATTAATGTCCCAAATGCATGTTACAACATGCCATAATAACTCATTTCTTGTGGTAAAATGTCTGGTGTACCAATTCCATTCATTACTCGAACCTACAGCATAACTATAACATATCCAGTGACCAGGGGGTTCAGCACTCACCTCTACTTTGCAAGATGTGGTACCATATCCTCCATCTCGAAAGATAACTTTTATTTTCATTTTGCCAGAGAATTATATATTCTTCTACTTAAAACCTGTTTTACTCTTCTAATATAGCAGAAAGCACTGAAATTGCATAGTGTTAAGACACATAGAACAGCAACTAATATAGCTAGGGGAGGCACCAGTGTTGTGCGAGCAGTGACTGACATGCCTGAGAATATATCCCACCAGTGATGAGCAGAAGCTTGCTCTATCTGATGAGCTGCATGCAATACCTTTCCTTGGGCCACCACAGTGGATATCACTGCAGCACGCACATTAGACATATGATCACCAATGAGCTGTTGTATCTCCGTGGATCCATTCAGTGCGCCTCTGAATCGATCCAGGGACACCTGCCATGGAACTTCCAGCACCCGCCATTGCAGGGCGGTCAGGTGGGCCTCACTAGAGAAGTTGGTAAGACGATATGTCCGATTATGCCATTGCCACATGTGAACACCATGCAGACACCCAGTGAAAGGTACCCTAGGCAACATTGGATGGGAGTTTAAAGTGGCTACACATAGAGTATGGGGCCCTATTTGCCACATCATGTCACAAGGTTTTTCTATTCTCCATTCACATAGTGCCTCTGTCATGGTTAAGCATGGTTCAGTATATATTGCTCGACTTAGACATGCATATCCTTGGTCAGTCAAATCACATTCTGATAAATCATAGGTGTTATTCTGCCCTGGAGCAAACCATTTCCCCTTTAATTGAATAAACCAAAATGCTGTAGCGGTAATTACTGGTAACACATGATATTTGCACACATCAACAGCTTCTGTAACATTTAATTGAGTCCATTGCCCGCTACACATCGTGCTATTGCAGATGGTTTTTTCAGGATGCGGAATTAACCACCATTCTTCAGTGATGTTCCACACGTCTCGCCATTGTCGAGCGTGATTGGTAGTGACAATGCGAGTAAAACGTTCCAACTGCATGCGGATATCCAAAACTTGAATGTTGCACACAGTCCAATTGAAAGCGCGAGTGATGTTTGTCATCAATTCACTCGTAGCATTCCACATGGTCAAATCCCAAGTCAAACGTTTTTGAAACAGATTGGCGGCCTCCATTTGAGGCCCCACCACTGTAGGCATCCAAAATCCAACTTGTTGAATGCCTAAAGACGTTTGATGTCCAGTATCTGCCAACATTGATCTGGTTACCTCATTGTTAATGGTGTTGGAGATTCCCAAAACTGTGCCAAATCCTCCCAGCAACGTGTCATACCATGCTCTCTTCTTTCTTTTTGAACATTTGGGAATGGGTGGTATCTTTACCATCCAATTGACGGTGATATGGCTGGTTTGTGTGGCTACTGTTGTACATGTCGACAGTATGGGTGCCAGATTCGTCGGGGATATATGCTTTGGGTTTTTGTCGACCACCAGAATAAGGTACACAAAGGGGATGCGTCGACCCTTTATGACTGTTCCATTCATCAAATACACTTCCTTATCTCCTGTTATGTTGATGGATAGCTTTGTACCATTTAAGGTAGTGTCACATTTCAGTAAGTCATTAACCACTTTGGCCACACATATGGTTACATTGGCAGTCAAGTTAACTATACACCCCTTCTCCACCGCAGACACATTATATTGGTATTTGACACATTTGGGGCATATGTAAATAGGACAGTGACTGGTTAAGTTCAGTATCTTACACTTTTGGTTTGATAAGCAATAAAAACCGTCTTGACTCCGATTGGCACCGGTTCGACTTTCCCTCCATCCCAACGAGACAGGTTGGTCCACGTCAAACATGTCTTGGCCTGGTGTGGCGTGGACCTGGATCCAGCAACCGGCGATACTCATCCACAGGATCACAACGAGGGCAGGGCGGCATATGTCCCAGCAGACGACATAGCCATGTCCTCGGTGCTTGTGGGGGTGTTGAAGAAGACCCATGACGCTGCGGGTGCCCAATCACCAGTCTCCCCCCGAACATTCCTGCAAAGCAAGCACATACTTAGGAGAAGAGAAAACACACAATTAGTTCTCCCTTAGATAACATTTTGATATTGGTACATTTATCCAGGTTTGCTCTCCTGGATACAAAATGGTCACCACCTGATCCGTCCCTTGAGCTATGATCTCAGCCGGGCGGGGAGGGCCATTTTCTTGCCTCACCCATACTTTGGCCCCAGATTTATCTGTGGAACCAAAGCCTTTTTCGCCCCTCTGCGTCATCACAGCCGGCTTAGCAATCTCTTCATGGTCAGTCATTAGGCATGGTATAATGACCAGTTGGGCCACCTTATCCCCCTTATTCAGGGTTATGGGCTCTGATCCCAGTACCAAGCACACCACTCCCAGTTCTCCTTGATAATCACTGTCAATCACACCGGCCAGAGTCGTTAAACCTTTCAGGGATAATCCAGACTTTGGCAATATGTGACCATACATTCCATTCGGACATTTCAACCCTAGTCCGGTTTTTACCACAGTGGGTGTTCCTGGTACTAAGGTGAGAGTTTCCATAGCTCTTAAATCTAATCCAGCCGAGCCTTTCGTCGCTCGCGCTGGCAGTGTTGCCTCTGGGTTAATTTTCCACATCTCAATAATTTGTCCTTCAAATTGTTCAAGATTGACAGTGATCATTCGATTCAGTGGTGTTGTACCAGGTGCAATGGGTCTATCGTTTAGCTGTTTCAGCGCTTGTGGTAAGCGTTTTTTCCACCCTTCCAAACTATTGTTTGTCCCTCCTTTTCTCAAGGTGGCTTTCAACAACCCATT
Source organism: Pholidichthys leucotaenia (assembly GCA_020510985.1). Taxonomy (NCBI): domain Eukaryota; kingdom Metazoa; phylum Chordata; class Actinopteri; order Cichliformes; family Pholidichthyidae; genus Pholidichthys; species Pholidichthys leucotaenia. The sequence goes on along the minus strand of CM035847.1, from coordinate 282,268,432 downwards.
CATTCTCTCAATTAAACCCACAGCTTGGGGATGATATGGAACGTGATAAATCCATTCCACATGATTGTGTTTGGCCCAATCTTTCACCAGGTTTCCGGTGAAATGGGTCCCGTTGTCAGTTTGAATCTGTACAGGTAGCCCATAGAACTTTTCAATTAGTTCCACACAGGCCAGCGTGGCCTTCTGATTAGCCACTTTGGCTGGGTGTGCCACTACCACACCCGAAAATGTATCCACAACCGTGCATACATATTTACACCGTTGTGACTCTGGAAGAGGACCAATAAAATCCATTTGCCAGATTTGTCCTGGGCTCTTTCCCCTTTGTATATGTCCAGTGAGATGTTGTGGGACACCTCTTCTGTGATGCTGACAGGCCTCACACTGTTCAATGGCTGTCTTTACATCATCAGTTTTTAAATCAATGCCTCTATCCCTGGCCCATTGGGTGGTAGCTTGAATTCCCCAATGTCCACTCTTTTCATGGGCCCACCGGGCCAAATCCGCAGTGGATTGCCTCTCCACTGACATTGCTCTAACCACCCCATCAATATAGCTATTGTGGAGGGCTTCTGAGTCCATATTTTGGGTATGGGCATCGACATGGGTGACATGGATAGTGACCCCTTGGACCTTTTGCCAGATTTCCTCCCACAACCCTTTACCCCACACCTCTTTCTTTTGAATCCGCCACTGATTGGACTGCCATGTAGGCATCCATGTGGTTAACCCATTAACCACTGACCAGGAGTCAGAGTAAATATATGCTCCTGACACACCCACATGTTGTATCACCATGTGCACAGCCTTCAACTCGGCCCATTGGCTGCTTTTTCCCTCACCCATTTCTTCCAAAATTTGCCCCAGGTGAGGGTTGAAAGCCCCAGCTTTCCACCTTCGTTTTCCCGCTACCCACTGAGAAGAGCCATCCACAAACCACGCCCTGCTCTTTTGCTCGTCTGTGAGTTCATCATAGCGGGGCCCTGTTAACACAGGAGATTCTTGCAGCTGTTCAACTTCAAAACAAGACTCATCTGCCTCTGGGACATCAGCAACTTGTTCATGCAAGACCGAAACTCCTTTTTGTCCAGATTTCACTCTTTCAGACACGTACCATTTCCACTTAATGATACTACTCTCCTGGGCGGTACCTATCCGATGTGTGGTGGGGTTACTCATTACCCACGTCAGAATAGGTATCAATGGCCTCATGATCACCTCATGCCCTGCAGTTAATGCCTCTGTCTCCACCAAACTCCAATAACACGCCAATAGTTGTTTTTCAAAAGGCGTGTAACAAATTCCTGCACTCGGCAGCTTCCTTGACCAGAAACCCAAAGGTTTCCGTTGTTTGCCTTGTTTTTGCCATAAGCTCCAATTTGCATAATTATTCCGAGCTGACACCTGCAACTCAACTGGACCAGATTGCAGTTTTCCTAATGATAGAGCTTGCTGTATGGCCTCTTTGGCCATGTCAAAAGCCACTTGCTGTTTTTCTGTCCACTCAAACTGCTCTTTTTTCCTTGTCACTTAATATAAAGGCTGCAAAATTTGCCCCAAATGAGGAATGTGACTCCTCCAATATCCAAACAGCCCAACAAACCGCTGCACATCCTTTTTGGTGTGCGGAGTGGCAAAAGTCATTATCTTTTCTCGGGCTTTATCTGTGATTTCCCTTTCTCCCTTATTCCAGCAGATTCCCAGAAATTTCACCCTCTGGGAGAGCTTCTGCTTTGTTCCAAATCCATTAAAAACTGGATCAAACTGTCCTCTTTGTTCACTGTTGATTCCTATTGTTTTTATATTTCCTTTATGCAACTCAGCATCTCCCAAGTCTTGTGAAGCAGGCAGCCCCGCCTCTTGCATTCTTCACTTGCCAGCAAAGAAAATTCACCTTCTGTTTTTTTCTAAAGGCCAAACTTTGCCTCTCCCCCGCCCCTCAGGCAAAAGGAGAGAGGGAGGGAGAGAGAACTTCCCGCGCCCGCCCCCTTTGGGAGAGCGAGGAACAGAGAGAGAGAGAGAGAGAGAGAGAGAGAGAGAGAGAGAGAGAGAATTATCCCTCACCCGCCCCCTTTGGGAGAGCGAGGAACACAGAGAGAGAGAGAGAGAGAGAGAGAGAGAGAAAGGAAAAGGAGGTTTATTTTTTTACATGTAGCGCTGCTCGCCTCTCCCCTTGCCGATGGGAGAGAAAGAACGGCTACTCACACAACACCGCACCTGCTGCTGAATTCCGCTCAGCGGAGCTTTTGGAGCAACTTCAATACCCCGTAGACACGCAGACATCACCGAAGGGGACCTGTCCCCTACCAAATCTGCCCATGGCGCTAATATGCCACCTCCATCAGCTAAACACACACCAACCTGCTTCCATAAGCCATCCCAACCTGGAACCACACAATCGCCGGAAGAGCCCCCGGCTACACTTTGTTTCTGTCTGTTCTTAAACATGACTTTTTCTATGCACAGCTCCTCTTTGACCTCTATTAATTTTCCTCGAATCCTGTTCGTGACGCCAAAATGTTTTATGAAAATATTTAGACAGGTTCGTGAGAAGTCGGCACATAGAAAAGAATGTACACTGAGACAAAGTATTCACACTGAGACACGGCTGCTAGAATAAAACTGTATCTCTTTATTCCCCACAGACCATATCTCCATACACAAAAGAGAAATCATTGCATGTCACACATTTCCTTCACACACAAGGATCAATGCATTTCATGTCATTTCACAAGCTCTTACCGTTTGATACAGGTGACCGGGAGCCCACGGCCAGGAAGAGCGTGATTTCTCAGCCGGACGTTTTTGCGCAAGAAAACTCACGGCAGACTCAACGTATTGAGGGAAAACCCCTGTTTTTAAAGGAAGGCTAGGTACAGAACAGAGTGGCCATCTCTGCTCCGAGCAAGCGCCCCCCCCCCCATCATAGAATTGCGTGGGGAACAGGAAGGGCCAATTTCTGTTCCCAGGCAATTCAACTCTGCCTGGTTCCCAAAACATACAGGAACACCTGCTACATTTCTCCCAATACACATATAAGGAATAAAGGTCACGCCTTCGTTTCATAAGCATGCAACAGTGATTTAAGGAGTGAATAAAACTTGCTGTGCTAAGGAAAACAGTTTCTAGAAACAGGTCATATTGTCCAGGTCATGGTGTGCCTTAAGATAAAGAGAACTGGATTCATGGGAAGAGAACTGGATTGTTAAAACATATTAAAAACAACTGAGAAACAAATCAGGGCACACATTAAAAACACATTTATATTACAGATTCTCTTTGGGAGTGACTAGGAGGGACAAGATTAGAAATGAGTATATCAGAGGGACATCTCAGGTTGAACAGTTTGGAAACAAAGTAAGAGAGGCAAGGCTGAGATGGTTTGGACATGTGCAGAGGCGAGATAGTGGAGCTATTGGACAAAGGATGCTGAAGATGGAACTGCCAGGCAGGAGGTGAAGGGGAAGACCACAGAGAAGATTCATGGATGTAGTGAAGGAGGACATGGAGAGGGTTGGTGTTACAGAGGAAGATGTACAGTGGGGAAAAAAAGTATTTAGTCAGCCACCAATTGTGCAAGTTCTCCCACTTAAAAGATGAGAGAGGTCTCCAATTTTCATCATAGGTATACCTCAACTATGAGAGACAAAATGAGAAAAAAAAATCCAGAAAATCACATTGAAGGATTTTTAATGAATTAATTGGTAAATTCCTCGGTAAAATAAGTATTTGGTCAATTACAAAAGTTCATCTCAATACTTTGTTATATACCCTTTGTTGGCAATGACAGAGGTCAAATGTTTTCTGTAAGTCTTCTCAAGGTTTTCACACACTGTTGCTGGTATTTTGGCCCATTCCTCCATGCAGATCTCCTCTAGAGCAGTGATGTTTTGGGGCTGTCACTGGGCAACACGGACTTTCAACTCCCTCCAAAGATTTTCTATGGGGTTGAGATCTGGAGACTGGCTAGGCCACTCCAGGACCTTGAAATGCTTCTTACGAAGCCACTCCTTCGTTGCCCGGGCAGTGTGTTTGGGATCATTGTCATGCTGAAAGACCCAGCCACGTTTCATCTTCAATGCCCTTGCTGATGGAAGGAGGTTTTCACTCAAAATCTCACAATACATGGCCCCATTCATTCTTTCCTTTACACGGATCAGTCATCCTGGTCCCTTTGCAGAAAAACAGCCCCAAAGTATAATGTTTTCACCCCCATGCTTCACAGTAGGTATGGTGTTCTTTCTCCTCCAAGCACACCAAGTTAAGTTTTTACCAAAAAGTTCTATTTTGGTTTCACCTGACTATATGACATTCTCCCAATCCTCTTCTGGATCATCCAAATGCTCTCTAGCAAACTTCAGACAGGCCTGGACATGTACTGGCTTAAGCAGGGGGACACGTCTGGCACTGCAGGATTTGAGTCCCTGGCGGCGTAGTGTGTTACTGATGTAGCCTTTGTTACTTTGGTCCCAGCTCTCTGCAGGTCATTCACTAGGTCCCCCCATGTGGTTCTGGGATTTTTGCTCACCGTTCTCATGATCATTTTGACCTCACGGGGTGAGATCTTGCGTGGAGCCCCAGATCAAGGGAGATTTTCAGTGGTCTTGTATGTCTTCCATTTTGTAATAATTGCTCCCACAGTTGATTTCTTCACACCAAGCTGCTTACCTGTTGCAGATTCAGTCTTCCCAGCCTGGTGCAGGTCTACAATTTTGTTTCTGGTGTCCTTTGACAGCTCTTTGGTCTTGGCCATAGGGGAGTTTGGAGTCTGACTGTTTGAGGTTGTGGACAGGTGTCTTTTATACTGATAATGAGTTCAAACAGGTGCCATTAATACAAGTAATGAGTGGAGGACAGAGGAGCCTCTTAAAGAAGAAGTTACAGGTCTGTGAGAGCCAGAAATCTTGCTTGTTTGTAGGTGACCAAATACTTATTTTACCGAGGAATTTACCAATTAATTCATTAAAAATCCTTCAATGTGATTTTCTTGATTTTTTTTCCTTTTGTCTCTCATATTTGAGGTATACCTATGATGAAAATTGGAGACCTCTCTCATCTTTTAAGTGGGAGAACTTGCACAATTGGTGGCTGACTAAATACTTTTTTGCCCCACTGTAAAAGATGAGAGAGGTCTCCAATTTCCATCGTAGGTATACCTCAACTATGAGAGACAAAATGAGAAAAAAAAAAATCCAGAAAATCACATTGAAGGATTTTTAATGAATTAATTGGTAAATTCCTCGGTAAAATAAGTATTTGGTCACCTACAAACAAGCAAGGTTTTTGGCTCTCACAGACATGTAACTTCTTCTTTAAGAGGCTCCTCTATCCTCCACTTGTTACCTGTATTAATGGCACCTGTTTGAACTCGTTATCAGTATAAAAGACACCTGTCCACAACCTCAAACAGTCAGACTCCAAACTCCACTATGGCCAAGACCAAAGAGCTGTCAAAGGACACCAGAAACAAAACTGTAGACCTGCACCAGGCTGGGAAGACTGAATCTGCAATAGGTAAGCAGCTTGGTGTGAAGAAATCAACTGTGGGAGCAATTATTAGAAAATGGAAGGCATACAAGACCACTGATAATCTCCCTCGATCTGGGACTCCACGCAAGATCTCACCCTGTAGGGTCAAAATGATCACAAGAACGGTGAGCAAAAATCCCAGAACCACACAGGGGACCTAGTGAATGACCTGCAGAGAGCTGGGACCAAAGTAACAAAGGCTACCATCAGTAACACACTATGCCGACAGGGACTCAAATCCTGCAGTGCCACACTTGTCCCCCTGCTTAAGCCAGTACACGTCCAGGCCGGTCTGAAGTTTGCTAGAGAGCATTTGGATGATCCAGAAGAGGATTGGGAGAATGTCATATGGTCAGATGAAACCAAAATAGAACTTTTTGGTAAAAACTCAACTTGTCGTGTTTGGAGGAGAAAGAATACCATACCTACTGTGAAGCATGGGGGTGGAAACATCATGCTTTGGGGCTGTTTTTCTGCAAAGGGACCAGGACAACTGATCTGTGTAAAGGAAAGAATGAATGGGGCCATGTATTGTGAGATTTTGAGTGAAAACCTCTTTCCATCAGCAAGGGCATTGAAGATGAAACGTAGCTGGGTCTTTCAGCATGACAATGATCCCAAATACACCGCCCGGGCAATGAAGGAGTGGCTTCGTAAGAAGCATTTCAAGGTCCTGGAGTGGCCTAGCCAGTCTCAAGATCTTAACCCCATAGAAAATCTTTGGAGGGAGTTGAAAGTCCGTGTTGCCCAGCGACAGCCCCAAAACATCACTGCTCTAGAGGAGTTCTGCATGGAGGAATGGGCCAAAATACCAGCAACAGTGTGAGAAAACCTTGTGAAGACTTACAGAAAACATTTGACCTCTGTCATTGCCAACAAAGGGTATATAACAAAGTATTGAGATGAACTTTTGTTTTTGACCAAATACTTATTTTACTGGGGAATTTACCAATTAATTCATTAAAAATCCTTCAATGTGATTTTCTGGATTTTTTTTTTCTCATTTTGTCTCTCATAGTTGAGGTATACCTATGATGAAAATTGGAGACCTCTCTCATCTTTTAAGTGGGAGAATTTGCACAATTGGGGGCTGACTAAATACTTTTTTGCCCCACTGTAAGGGATAGGGTGAGATGGAGGTAGATGATCTGCTGTTGTGCAAGAAGAAGAAGAAGAAGTCCGCTGTCTGCTGTCATTATCAAGAGTTTCATAATAAATTTCGGACGTTTTCACATTTTTTAGCTCCATTTTACTCCGTGATTATTCCTCGAACATGGCTGCTGACCTTATTTGACCCCACCAGAAGTCACATGATTGAAAACTATGAATTTGAGCTTGAAATGATCCCAGACTTCAGTTACTTTTTGTCATTTTCTCTGACTTTCTGCCTTTTTTCTGTCGCTCTGTCACTTTTCTTCCTGCTCCGCTGAATCCATGATATCATGCCATTACCCAAGCCCATGTCTTGTTTTTGTAGCATCACCGGAAGTGCTGCATTAAATGAAACCTCGAATCATAGATTATGAATTGAGAATTTTTTGTAATCAAGTTACTCAAAATATTCAAGTAATTGTTTCAACCCTAGAAAATTTACAAGATGGTAGTGAGACCTGTTATGATGTATGGTTTGGAGATGGTGGCACTAACAAAAAGACAGGAGGCGGAGCTGGAAGTGGCAGAGTTGAAGATAGTAAGATTCTCACTGGGAGTGACTAGGATTTATAGGATTAGAAATGAGTACATCAGAGAGACAGCTCAGGTTGAACGGTTTGGAGACAAAGTAAGAGAGGCAAGGCTGAGATGGTTTGGACATGTGCAGAGGAGCAATAGTGGATATACTGGACCAAGGATGTTGAAGATGGAGCTGCCAAACAGGAAGAAAAGAGGAAGACCACAGAGAACAGTGTTTCGCCATAGGTTTACAGCCTGGGGGTGGGGGTGAGGGGAATTGGGGATTGAGGGCAGTGTGAAGGTCGACGATGACAAACTCTTAAAGGAATCATGGTATTCATATGTTCCTTTCATGAACAACTGCTTCTTTTAATAACAGCAGTCAGTATAAATAAAAAAACTGTAAAAACAATTACTGAACAAAGCATCTGAATATTTGAACAACATTGAACGAAATATCTGAGCATTTGTTTATACTAGTGAATGCCCATAGAAAGCAAGTATTCCTGTCTGTAGGCTGTGTTTGAAAGTGGAATACAAAGAGATGTAGCTTATACTGTATGTAGGCAATCACACATGTATCACTTTACACTCATGTTAGTTCATTACAGTCCTGTACCAATTATCAACCGTGTGGTACGCAGGAGCCACTGCCAGGGACAGACTAAGGCTGCAGCGCGTCGTGCGCACTGCTGAGAAGGTGATCGGCTGCAAGCTCCCATCTCTCCAGGATCTGTACATCTCCAGGACCCGGAGGCGTGCTGGCCGGATCATAGCCGATCCCTCACACCCTGGTCACGTACTGTTTGCCCCCCTCCCCTCTGGTAGAAGACTTCGGTCCATCCAGACTAAAACCTCCCGTCACATGAACAGCTTCTTCCCCTCTGCCATTAGACTGCTGAACACTAAGTGACTTATTGACTCTCGTGCACTATGTACAGCAGCTCAACCAGACTCATGTCAATCATCACTGTTTTCTTCCTGCATTACCGACTGCACTATATAGTTCTCCACAGTATCTGCTGCTGGCTAATATATATTTTAACTGTTGACCAGTATCACTTAATCTTATCCTACACTTTATTACATGTATAGTTTATTTCTCTTATCTTATCATGTTTAATGTTGCAGCATTGTACCGAGACAAATTCCTAGTTTGTGTACTACATGAACAATGGCAATAAACCTGATTCTGATTCTGATTCTGATTCTGATCATTCATGCTGACTGCCACCAAACAGTCCTGTAACAAAAGTGTCTGTCTCACGGCCCCTTAGTTTAAATAATTTAAATACACTACAAAAAATAAAATTCATGTCACCAAAAGATTGAAGCAAAATCTTTTGATTTGTTTGATTTGATACTATTTATTTCAAACAAGACAAAAATAGAAACAAGAATAAAAATAAAAAAAAAATTCAAATGCAGTCCAAAAAGAAACAGGATTGAAGCCAAAAGATTATCTTGTCCTGTCCCATCATTAAGTAATTAATATACGTACATACATACATACATACATTGCCATAACAGCAAACAGAAACTTAATGAGCAAGGATGTGAATGAACAAATCTCAACATGCATTTCAAAATCTTACTACTTATTAATAATAATAGAAATTAAAAAAAATGAAGACAATGAGTAAATAACTTCCCACTGATCATACAATACCATGAGTGACTCTCATAGACTTTCACCCAACCAGCCATAGTGATTAACAGAACCATCTTCCTGTCATGAGAAGAGCTGGTGGTTCCCAAGCTCAGGCTTCATGATGGTTTCCTGTTCCATATTATCTGTTTTATGCTACCTTTGGCTTTCCATAAAGTTTTCTGTGCCTTTTGCCTCTGGTAGCCACTCCCCCCTCTCCTGTCAGTTTCTGACAGGTGATTCTAATCTGTCATCGTCTGTTCCTCTCCCTGCTCAGATTCACACGCACTCATTCATACACCTCGCGCCCATACACACACACTATCATTCACACCTGCTCCCCATCAACTGTTCAATCACTGATTCGCACCGGCAATCATGGCGATCATCAGGGCTGGAGTTACTTAAGTCCTGTCCACCCTCCTGTGCATTGTCGGTGCATTGTATTGTCTTCGCCCTGTACACAGTAAGTTATTCTGTTCAGTCTGCTTCTCGTGTCTGGACTTTTTTCCCTTGGACTACGGTTGTTGTTGTTTCCCAGAGCCCAGCTGCGCTCCGACACTCCTATGTAAGTCCTGCTTCCCGGTTTACATTTCTGGTTTCCCCCAGCAGCCAGTTTTACCCTGGGTCTTATGTAAATGGCTTTCCTCTAAGTCCAAAACCTGACTCCGCTGAACTGTATTCACCTGTTGTGCAGCTAACCTTCATGAAATCCTATGTTGGACATTTGTTGTATGTTTGACTCCATATTTATTAAAACACTCTCTTCACCTGCAAGTGGGCTTGTCGTTTCCATTTATGCGTGCGTAAAGCGCACGCTCATGACACTTCCTCCCTGTATTTATCTAATTTCTCATTTTTGTACTTCTTTTTAAAACTCAGAATGTTTGAAAATTGTTTTAACTCCATATTTAATTCATTCCATAATTTAAACCCACAGATCGAAACACAAAAGTTTCTCCTAGTTGTTCGTGCACCCAGTGTCTTTCAAAGTAACTCCCCCCTTAAATGATAACCCTTTTGTCTTTCAATGAACATGTTTTGGATGTTAACTGGCTGTAAATTGTTCCTTACTTTGTACATTATTATCGCAGTTTTATATTCCATCAGAACAAATGATTTCAAACTTTTAGACTGTAAAAATAAACAATTTACAGCATGTGATCACGGAAACCAGCACCATGGATGATTCGTATTGCTCTTTTTTGCAAAATAATGAGTGGCTGTAATGAACTTTTGTATGTATTTCCCCAAACTTCTGAACAATAATTTAAATATGGTAAAACCAGTGAACAATACAAAGTATGGAGTGATTTCTGATTCAGTATGTGTTTTGTTCTGCTCATGACTGAAATACTTCTAAAAGTTTAGCTTGTACGTATTTCATGTGAGGTTTCCAGCAAATTTTTTTCATCTATAATCACACCTAGAAATGCATTGTCTTGAACTCTTTCAATAGTGATGTTATCTATCTGTATCTTTGCTTGAATATTTGCCTTACCATTTCCATATAACATGAACTTTGTTTCGTTCAAATTTAATCATTTATTTTTATTAAACCATTCTTTTACTTTACTGAGTTCAGTAGTGATTATATTCAAAAGCTGCTGTAGATCCTCACCAGTACCCAGAACAGTTGTGTCAAACATCACAATCTTCAACAGTTCAGAAACATTACAAATATCATTGATGTATAAAATGAAAAGTTTGGGTCCCAATAGTGACCCCTGGGGGACACCACAAACAATGTCCAAACTCTCAGATTTATATTGTCCTATCATCACAAATTGTTGCCTGTTTTTTAAATAGTTTCTGACCCAATTCGATATGACTCCCCTGAGTTCATATTGTTCCAATTCATTAAGTAATATTTTATGATTTAATGTATCAAATGCTTTTTTTTAATCAATAAATACTCCCACTGCAAATTTCTTTCTGTCCATACAAGTAGTAACTTCTTCTTTAACATCCATTAAAGTCGATGATGTAGTGTGGTTGGTTCTATATCCATACTGGCTGTCTGTGAGTAATTTGTATTTAGCTATGAACTTGTCTAATCTGTCATTAAAGAGTTTTTCCAGTATTTTTGAGAATTTACCACACAGTCCTCTGTGGTAAATTATCTCCAAATGTGTTGATCAAATTATCCATGAGAGAAAAGAAAAAACAAACTGAAAAAGTAAGTGAACTATCATCATAAACAAACACAATAAATTAGTTGACACATGCCATGTTAGTCATTACAAAATAAGAAAAGCAGTAGCTAATCATAGCCCTTTACATAGTAAGTCATTTGTATTTATCCAATTCTTTTGTGTTTCTTATTTGTATAGCGTTTGACCCTTCTTTTAATTTTACCCAAATTTTGCAGTTCCATACCCATGTAGCAAAAAAATTTTAGACTTCCTTAATTGTCTCAATTGCCCAGCAATATTGCCATTTTTTTGTTAAATGATCATTTAGGTAGACATTTATTCCTTTCAGTTGTTTTGCTTTTCTTAACAACTCTTTTTTGTTGTTGTTTTTGACTGAATAATCTCAGTATGATCAGAGGTTTGGCCTTCCTATTCTTCTGTGTGATGGTGTGACGAGCAGAAATGGAGTTATTATGTATACTGATACCTTTGCTTTGTAAAAAGACAGTACTTGTTCTTCAAGCGACTAGAGTTCCTCAGAAGGGGCATCCTCTCCAGAATTGTCACTAGTTGCAGAGACAACTCAAGCATAGGAGCAGTGTTTTATGTCCAAGCCTGAAATTATATCGTCTTTCCTAAAATATTGCTGTAGTTCATCCACTCTCTGCCAGTCAGGGAGAGGAACATGGCTGTGAACATAGACATAAATAATAAAAATAAACACAAAATTATACTTCTGCCACTTGTTATCACATCACCAAGTTTAAAAATAACTTGAAATTAAAAAATACCACAATCACCTCTCAGAACTTAACAATCAAATGTGGTTTGTTAAACATTAGATCCCTTGCCTCTAAATCTTTAGTAGTACATGACTTAATGATATACAACCAAATTGATTTATTTGCACTTACTGAAACATGGTTGCATGAGGAGGACTCTGTGCCGCTGAATGAGTCTACTCCCCAAATTACTGTAACTTTCAAAAAAACAGAGCAACAGGACGAGGAGGTGGAACCGCAGCAATTGCTCACTCCAAAATACTAACTAATATTAAAAGTAATTTATCCTATAAATCATTTGAAACCTTAGTATTACAAATCACACACCATAGTAAAATGAAACGAATGCCAAAGCCAATCCTGTTAGCTGTAGTGTATCGCCTGCCATCCCCATATTCTGAATTCCTTATTAAATTCTCACAATTTTTATCTGACCTTCTTGTAATCTCAGACAAATTACTCATAGTAGGTGATTTCAATATTCACATCGATATGGAAGACAATAGTCTTAATAAATCATTCAGTTTGATTCTACAGTCATTTGGCATTTTACAACATGTCCAAAACTCCACCTATTATCTAGGCCACTTCCTTGACCTTGTGCTATCACATGGCATAAATATTGATAGTTTAACTATATTACCTCATAACCCTGTTCTGTCACATCACTTTCTGCTAATGTTTGAATTCACCATTGTTCATTATTTGATGCTCATAGATAAGTACTATTGTAGTACAGTAGGTGTCTCTCTGATGGTGATGTAGCTAAATTTATAGAAATAATTTCCTCACACTCACTTATGCCATGCAGCACTAAAACAGAGTCCGATCAAAACTTTAATTCACCTATACTAGATCTTATCGTTGATCATGTCACAGATGCGCTACAGTCAGCACTGGACTCAGCTGCCCCTCTAAAAAGGAAAAAAATCCAATCATAGATCATTAACCCCGTGGGACATTGCAACAACCTGCAGTTTAAAACAGGAAACACAGAAATTAGAAAGAAAATGGCACTCCTCCAAATCAGACGAATTTTACTTAGCATGGAAAAATAAATCAATCTACAAAAAATCTTTAAAGAATGCTAGAACATCTTACTACTCATCATTAATTAAAGATAACATAAATAATCCCAAATTTCTTTTTAATACAGTGGCCAGATTCAGTCAAACCTAGAATCCTCCCTGAGTTTAATAGTGATGACTTTATGGACTTCTTTACCAATAAAATTTCAGCTATTGAAATTATTATTATTTGACCAAATTCATAGTAAAATTCCTACAGACATTGCGTACTACAAACCCAATACAACTGCTTTAAATGACTTTAGTTTAGACAGTTTTACACCAATTGATCTATCAACTGATAAAATTAATCTCGTCCAAACCATCAACGTGTTTATTAGATTCTATTCCCACTAAACTGCTCAAACAAATCTTACCATTCATTATAAATTCACTTCTTCAGATTATTAACTTATCTCTAACCACAAGCTATGTGCCCCAAGCCTTCAAGATCACTGTAATTAAGCCTATACTTAAAAAAAACAACAGCAGATCCTCTTGTTTTAGCTAACTATAGGCCAATCTCTCATCTCCCTTTTTTCTCAGAAATCCTGGAAAGAGTTGTTGCTAATCAGCTGTGTGATTATTTACGAAGTAATGGTAAATGGCATTCACTTATATAGCACTTTTTCTCATCTCTAGATGACCAAAGCGCTTTACAGATCCTGCTATCCACCCATTCACACACATGTTCACACACTGATGATGGCGGAGCTGCCATGCACAGGCGCTGGCCTGACCCACCAAGAGCAACTACAGGTTCAGTGTCTTGCTCTTGGACACTTCAACATACAGACTGCAGACAGAGTTGGAATCGACCCTCCGATCAGTAGTCGGCTACACTACACCTGTGCCACAGCTACAAATAAATAATAATTTATTTGAAGAGTTCAATCCACCTCAGCTGCTGAGGTGAACTGGAAGCTGAAACAGCTGAAGTGTACCAACAGGCCAAACGGAGTGCAGCTTGGGTGGTTGCTGAAGCAAAAACTCGGGTGTGGGAGGAGTTTGGTGAGGCCATGGAACAAGACTTTTGGTCGACCTTGAAGAAATTCTGGCAAACTGTTCAGTGGCTCAGGAAGAGGGAGCAGCTCCCTGTCCACACTGTGTATGGTGCAGATGGGGCACTGCTGACTTCAGTTTAACAGTTTATTCACACACATCACACATTATCAACAACATGAATGAATTACAGTATGAGTTATCCACAGCATGAATTGCAGTATATAATAAGCTTTTTTTCCACATTGATTTGGAGTGTGAAAGTCACCCCAAGTAAGCTATTTAAAGCTTTTAGTAGGGGGCCCATTTCTACAATAAAATGATAATGGATATTGGTCGGATGTCTTTGTGTACAAGAACATACAAACATATCACAAACATATAACACATAATCCCAGCATGTGTTTACATTGACTTAGTAGGTAAGGTCAAGATACATTGGTAAGTTGTTAAATACTAGTGGAGTGACAGCAATATATAAAACAAAAATAACAATGGGGTGACAACTCATCAGTAAGCAAGTTTGTGTAACAAATGGTGGATTAATTATATAATGATAGGAGTTGCATTTTTAGTTTTTTCTTGAAGATGGAGATGGAAGGTGACATTTTTAGATTCTCATCAAGCTCATTCCAAATCTGCGGTCCTCTGTACACAATACCAAAGCTGGTAGATTTTAGTCTTCGCTTTTTCCCAGTAATTTGGTTTTTATTTCTGGTGGTATAGGTGTGCGTGGGAAGGAAGATTGGAATGAGTTCACAAAATTTATAGTTGAATTTGTGAACAACCCGATGCATTATGCAGGCATTCTGGAAGTAATTATGCTCAGCAAGTCTTTGGAGATTGTAACGATGGAAAAGCTGACAAGTACGAGAAATATATTCAGACCATAATAAAGGATGTGTAACTTTCTTTTGGAGAATTTCTAGGTTTTTTTTAGGTGAGTTGGAAATGTGTTACACCATATGATATTGCAATAATGTATATGAGGCTGAAATAAAGTTTTATATTGTCATGAATCTGGGTTTGGCTGTTCCAAACCCAGTTCTGACTTATTGTTATGTTTTGCCCTATTTTCCACCTGGCGCTTCAGGGAGCTATTGAGTCTCCGCTCCCTGACAGCTTGGGCACACCCCCTCCTCCTGTCAAGTGCCATCAGCTGTACTGTCACGGGTGTTCACACACATGCACACGCTACATTCATTCCCATTCACACGCTCATACATGCTCTCTCACACACCAAGTCCAATCACGTTCAGCCCACGCTTTCTCACACCGGCAATCTCTATCCTCGTTAGCATCAGGAGTATTTCTTCGCTGAATTTGTGGAAAGAGATTGTCGGAGCATTCACCTCCATACGTGACAGCTAGCTCTCTACGTGTGAGTTTTCATCACCTGCTATTTTTCAGCCAAGCACTTGAAGTTCGGTTAATCCCTTGGTGTAATCGGCAGACCCTGCTCACCCTCTTCATCCTCCAGACTACACGGATCGCCCCGGAGTCCACCGCCGGTGCAGCAGAGCATCAGCCGGAGTCCACCGCCAGTGCAGCAGAGCATCAGCCGGAGTCCACCGCCAGTGCAGCAGAGCATCAGCCGGAGTCCACCGCCGGTGCAGCAGAGCTCCAGCCAGAGTCCACCGCCGGTGATGCCATGTCCCAGACTGGGACCACCGCAGGTGCTACGGTTCCCCTGCCCCAAGCCTCGAACGGCAGGGGGGCTCCTGTTCCTTAGTTTGGCCGCCAATGGTCCCGAGTATGCAGGCTGCCGCTCCGCCTTCCCCTCTGGTTCTGGTGGCTCCACCACGCTGGTCAGCCACCCGAAGGACTTGGCTTATGGGTTGGGTGGTTCATTGGCCCGGGCAGGCCACCGGACACTATCCTGCAGGCTGCCTGCTGGACTTAGGACTTGGGCAGGCCACCTGATCTTTCACTCCTCGCCATGCTGGGGGCCTGGGATTCTGGTCGACCCCCTAAACTTTGGACTTCTGAGGAGGGGGGTAAATGTTCCAGGTAGGGGGTCGTTAGGAGAGTTTTGCTCATTATTTTGTTTTTTACTGGTTGTGTTTACACCGGTTGCTTCCCTCCTAACCGGTTTTCCCCCACCTCCCACCCTGGGTGAGTGTTTGTTGCGGGGGGGGGGGGGCCTTGAGGGGTGTTGTTTCTTTTCTTTTTGGCTGATGGTACTGTGGTGTCTGGTAATCCACCCCTGGGGAGGGGGGGGCTGTCATGAATCTGGGTTTGGCTGTTCCAAACCCATTTCTGACTTATTGTTGTGTTTTGCCCTATTTTCCACCTGGCGCTTCAGGGAGCTATTGGGGCTCCGCTTCCTGACAGCTTGGGCACGCCCCTCCTTCTGTCAAGTGCCATCAGCAGTACTGTCACGAGTGTTCACACACATACACACACATGTCCACGCTCCATTCATTCCCATTCACACGCTCATACACGCTCTCTCACACACCAGGTCCAATCACGTTCAACCCACGCTTTCTTGCACCGGCAATCTCTTTCCTCGTTCGCATCAGGAGTATTTCTTCACTGTGTTTGTGGAAAGAGATTGTCTCCACGTATGAGTTTTCATCACCTGCTATTATTCAGCCAAGCACTTAAAATTCGGTTAATCCCTTGGTGTAATCGACTGACCCTGCTCACCCTCTTCATCCTCCAGATGACATGGATGGCCCCGGGATCGCTCCAGCCCCGTAAGTGTCACGTTCGCCTTTCTCTTTGTGCTGACAGCAGTACTGCAGCACTAGGCTTCCCCTTGACCGGGCTGTAGAGCATCCGGCAAACGCCCTGGTGGCCTTAATGTCATCATTTGCATTTCTCTGTATTTTTGTGGACAACTGGACATGTTATTTTGTGGCTAAGTTTAATAAAATGGCACTTTCTACTCACGCAATTGGGTTTTCCATTCTCTCTCTCATGCGTCATATAATGGCGCACGGGGAATTGTGACATACAGTATATAGAGTGAGAAGTACTGAAAGTGGTAGAAAATGTCTCACTTTAAAAAACAAAGCAGCATATTTAGCCAGTTTTTTGGTCAGATTGTCAATGTGACATTTGAAATTGAAAAATTAATCGATGAGGACCCCCAAGACTTTTGTAGAGCTAACTCTTGTAATATTCTGTCCATTAATTTTGGGGCAAAATTAATGGACTTCGACTGGGGATATCATTGGGTGGTAGAAGGAATACTTTGAGGACCTCCTCAATCCCACTGACATGCCTTCCACAGAGGAAGCAGGGCTTGAGGATGAGGGAGACAATTCTCCCACCACAGGGGCTGAGGTCGCTGAAGTGGTTAAAAAACTATTTGGTTACTAGGCATCGGGGTGAACGAGATTTGCCTTGAGTACCTCAAGGCCCTGGATGTTCTAGGGCTGTCATAGTTGACACGCCTCTGCAACATTGCGTGAAGGTCAAGGACAGTGCTTTTGGCATGGCAAACCGGGGTGGTGGTTCCTCTTTTTAAGAAGGGGGGCTGGAGGGTGTGTTCCAACTTCAGGAGGATCACACTTCTCAGCCTCCCTGGGAAGGTCTATGCAAGGGTACTGGAGAGGAGCATCCGACCGTTGGTTGAACCTCGAATTCAGAAGGAGCAATGTGGTTTTCATCTTTGCTGTAGCACATCGGACCAACTCTTTACCCTCTCGAGAATCCTCTAGGGTTTGTAGGAATTTGCCAAACCAGTCCACATGTGTTTTTTTTTTTTTTTTTTTTTAATTTAAGTTTTTGTAAAGGGTATACAGGTCATTACAGCATTGCATTGTTAACATTTTCATCGTACGTTCCCTTATATTTTGCTATTTGACAACATTGGTAGAATAGTTATTACAACACCCCCTTTTTTTTTAAAGTGAAAGAGAAATTAAAGAGAATTAAATTAAAAAACAAACAAACAAACAAAAAAACCCCGAATAAACAAACAGAACAGTAAAAAACAAACAAACAGAAAATTAAGTAATTAAAAGTAAAAGAGCATCTGAGTAGGGTTGGAACAAAGAGTGGGACCATCATTGAAATGGTATTTGTCAAAGATTAGATCTAATGGAAGACACATATGCGATCCAGGGTTGCCAAAAGTTCATGAACCCATCCATGTCCTGTCTCAGTGCGAATGTCAACTTTTCCATCGAGTAAATGTCTTGAATCACATTAATCCAATCTTCAGGTGTAGGACAGTCCTTCAGCATCCATTTTTTAGTTAGGGCTTTTTTACTTGCCAGTATTAAAACATTGAATAAGTATTTATCTCCTCGTCTTTCCAGTGAGTCCGGTAGTAAACCCAAATACAAAGTTATAAAAGAAAAGGGAACTGTTATTTTGAATATTTTCCCCAATATTGTCTGTACATTGGTCCAATATTGGTGGATAACTGGGCATGACCAAAACACATGAAAATGATTTGCAGTCTTTTCACCACACAAGCGCCAACAGTTCAACCCCTTATGGGTAAATTTGTTTTGTGCAGGTGTTCTGAAAAATCTTACCAAATTTTTCCATCCAAATTCTGTCCACTGCAGGGATGAGGTACTTTTCCATTGCTGTCTATTTAGCTTTTCCCATATTTCCAATTGTAAAGTGAAATTCCCCTCTTTTTCCCATCTCTCTTTTATATATGATGTGTTGTCTCCTTTTAAGTCTTGAAGACCTTGGTATATTTTAGAAATGTATCTGATCCCTGGGATCCCTTTATATGCCATTAAGAAGACCTTCAGAACACCTGACTGGGCCCTTTCCAAATCCTCCTTTTTAAGTATATTGTTTATGTGGTGTCTAAGCTGAAAGAACCTGTAAAGGTCTTGATTTATTAGACCTTGTTTTTTCAAATCTTCAAAACTTCTTAAAGTTTGCCCCTTAAAGAAATCGTAATATTTTATCAGCCCTTTCTCTTTCCACTCTTTAAATCTAGTGTCTGTTTTATTGGGGGTAAAGTCTTGATCATAGGCAATCCATTGCAGAAGTCGATAGGGCTCTTTAGCTTGATTCTCTCTGACTATCTTAAACCAAATTTTTAGCGGGGTCTCTATCCACGGGTTAGTGTTATTCAAGAGTTTAGGTAAGGCATTGTTTCCTATTATCGCCTGTAGGGGGATGTCACTTGTTATTTGGCATTCCATCTCCTTCCATTGTGCAGTGTAGACTGGGTTACATATCTCTACTAAAGTTTTAATTTGTGCAGCTATAAAATAGTCCCTGATATTTGGCAGCGCGAGCCCACTTTTGTCTTTGTTTAGCTGTAGGGTTCTATATCTGATTCTAGGTCTCTTGCCCTGCCATATGAATCTTGAGATCCTTCTGTCTAGCTCCTGCCATGTTTTTTTGGGGGGTTCTACCGGTATTGTTTGGAAAAGGTATAGAAGACGTGGGAGTATATTCATTTTGACTGCTTCAATTCTTTGTGCAGTACCCAAGAATGGTATCATATTCCATCTTGCTAGGTCAGATTTTATTTTTGTCACCAGTGGATCATAGTTTAGTGTTATAATTTTGTTGAGTTGTTTCGGGATATTGATCCCCAGATATTTCATAGATTCCAGCTCCCAGTTAGTTTTGAGTTCACTGAGTGAATAATGATTTGGGTCATAGTTGAATGTTAAAACTTGGGTTTTATGCATGTTTAATTTGTACCCCGATAAATCTCCATAGTCTGAAAAAACTGAGATTAGTTCTGGTAAATAAGTGTCTGGTTGCCCTAGGTATATTAAAATGTCATCAGCAAAGAGTGCTATTTTATGTTCTTTCTGACCAAGTGTAATACCTTGAATTTTTTGATTTTGTCTTATCCATTGGCTTAGAGGTTCTATGAAGATTGCAAAGAGCAGTGGAGACAGGGGGCAGCCTTGACGACATCCTCTTTCCAGCTCAAAAGATGATGATAATGATGATGTGTTCCGGATCCGCCGGACCGGTCGGCTGCCTGTTGCAACAGCCTTTTTTTTATCTTTCTTCTTCTTTCTACACCTTTCACTCTGTATATATATCACGGACGCATGGATCGCCCCGGGAGTCTCCCGGGTCGGCGGACGGAGCCACGGTTTGCAGCGGGAGACGTTACAGCGGGGAGGAGCTAGTGCTAGCTAGCACTTGGCCGCCGCCCGGTGCTAATGGGAAACTCGACATACCGGGAGCTGTAGCGAAAAGGACGCGGGTGCCGGGCTGGAGTTTAGGCGGCGTGAAAGAAATATAAGACAGAATAATAAAGAGCGATGGCAAGAACCAAGCAGACCGCCCGTAAAATCTACTGGAGGAAGAAGCCCCCCAGGAGACAGCTAGCCACCAGGGCTGCTCGGAGAGGCGCTCTGGCCACCGGCAGAGTGAAGAGGCCTCGCCGTCACAGGCCCGTGGCTCTGAGAGAGATCCGTCGCTACCAGAAATCCACGGAGCTGCTCATCCGTAAGCTGCCCGTCCATCGCCTGGTGAGGGAGATCGCTCAGGACTTCAAGACCGTCCTGCGTTTCCTGAGCTTCACCGTCATAGCTCTGCAGGAGACCAGCGAGGCCCACCTGGTGGGTCTCTTCTTCGCTAAGGGGGTCACCATCATGCCCAAAGACTTCCAGCTGGCCCGCTGCATCCGCGGAGAGAGAGCTTAGACTTTCTGCTGCACATTCACCAGCCATAATGCTCTGCACTGTGTGTCTATATATATACATTTATAGTAATATGGACATATGTTTACTAGATGTTGTTTTTTCTTGCCTTCTGATTGTTGCTCTGAGTGTTGCTATCCCTATGCTGTTGCAATCCTGGAATTTCCCCATTGTGGGACTAATAAATAAAGGCTTATCTTATAAATTACCGTTAATCCTTATTTTAGCTGTTGGTTTTTTATATAATGCCTGTATAGTTCTAATGAAGTTGTTATGAAAATTGAAACTGGATAAGATTCTATATAGGAAAGACCAGTCAACCGAATCAAATGCTTTTTCAGCATCTAATCCCAATATGGCTGCATTTAAGTTATATTTTTTTACATGATGAATTATGTGTAAAGTGCGTCGAATGTTGTCTTTTGTCTGTCTTTGTCTTATAAAACCTGTTTGGTCTAAGTGAATTAAGTCTGTCAGTATGTTTTCTAACCTTTTGGCAAAGATAATGGTAAAAAGCTTATAGTCCTGATTTAATACACTGATTGGTCTGTAGTTGGAGCATTCTAGTTTATCCTTTTCAGGTTTAGGTATAACTGCAATGACCCCTTCTCTCCAGGAGGGGGGGATTTCCCCTGTGTGGAGGACATAGTTAAATGTTTTCAAGAGGAGAGGAGATAGTTGCTGTTTAAAGGTTTTGTACCACTCTGCTGTATAGCCATCTGCTCCTGGGGATTTGTTAGCTTTAAGTTTCATAATTGCTTTTTCCAATTCTTTAGGTTGTATTGTTTTATTTTGTGATTCCGTAAGTTGGGGAAGGTGTAATGTGTTTAGGAATGTCTCGGATGCGTTTTTATGTTTTTTGTGGGAGTATAAGTTCTTGTAGTAATTCTCGAAGCTTTTAAGAATATCCTGAATTCTGAATTTTATTTCCTTTGATATTGGGTCTCTGATTTTGTAGATTGCTCTTTCTGTTTGTTGTTTCCTCAATTTATAGGCTAGTAATTTTGCCGATTTACTGCCTGCTTCATAGTGTTTTTGTTTCAGAAATGTAAGTTTCTTCTGGATTTCTATTGTGTAGATCTCATTTATTTGATTTTTAATTTCTTTAATCTTGACCGAGCCATTAGAATGAGTGTTGTCTTTGTGTTCTTTTTCTAGGTTCTTGAGTTCTGACTCTAGTGTGATTAGTTTTTCTTGTCTCAGTTTCTTTTGGGTTGCCAGTTTTGCAATAATTTTTCCCCTTATTACAGCTTTGCACGCATCCCACAGTATTAAAGGGGATACTTCTCCATTATCGTTTTCTTCCAAATATTTGAAAATATCTGATTCCAATTCATCTTTCAGTGGTCCTTTCAGGACATTTGAATTCAACCTCCAGGAAAATGTATTATTTGTGTATTTTTGGATGTTTAAGTCCATATAGATCGGACTGTGGTCAGAGAGATCCATCAGTCCTATTTTACATGTTTTTACTCTTCCAATGTCTCTATTAAACATAAAGTAATCAATCCTTGAGTAAGATGAATGTGGCGTTGAATAAAAAGTATAATCTTTTACACTGGGGTTGAATTCCCTCCATACGTCACAGATTCCCATTTCTTTTAGTAGCATCCGAGTTTTCCTATTTTGAGTGTTATTTTGATGTGAAGAATTACCTGTTGCATCCCAGTATGGATTCAGTCTTACATTGAAGTCTCCACCACATATCACTAAACCTTGGGCTTTAGTTATCATTAGGTCGAATACATTTTTATAAAATTTCCATTTAGCCCCTGGTGGTGCATATACATTCAGCAGGGTGATACCTTCTCCCTCTAGCCGCCCAATTACCAAACTGTACCTCCCTTCTTTATCTTTGTGTTCTGATTTTTTTTCAAATGTAATTTTGGTTGATATCAATGTCGCTACTCCCCTCCTCCTCCCTGACTTATATGAAGATGAAGAGATCATTTTAAACCCTTGTCTATTGAGTTTAGTGTGTTCCACGTCTGTTAGGTGGGTTTCTTGTAACAATATTATTTCTGCTTTGTCTTTTTTCATTTTGCGTAGAATCTTGGATCTTTTAACTGGATTCAGGATCCCTTTTACATTATATGAGGCTATTTTGGTTACACCCTGTTTCTCCATTGTATTTTCTTATTTAGTGTAACAGTGTGGTGGACCTCTTTTTTGCTACTCAGAAACTGAAAGAACATTAAGAACATAAAAAAACATTAAGAACATAGTGTATGAGACTTTAAAACAAAAAACTGTCAAAAAAACTTCCTGAGCTGGGGTCTCTTTAAAGACCCTGTAAGAGCCTTGATGGAGTGTAGGCTCTGAGGAAAATTCCTCAAACTCTGTTACGTGTTGAGGGCCCTCACTTACCCCTGTAAGTTGTCCCATGTTTTTAACGTGAATTTCAGATCCCAATCCGAATTTGTAATGATTTTTTTTTTTTTTTTTTTTATGCCTATACCCTATGAGATTGTGTGCACCCTCCCACCCCCATCACAGCAAACCTTCACTCTAATACAGTATTTGTTAGTGTGGGGAGAACATGTGGGTCATTGTTACATTTCTATTTTAATATGATTTTTTTTTTCCTTTAAATTAAGAAGACATTTGTTTCTAATGCTATAACTGCTCCATGAAAGGTTTTACCACATGCTGATTCTGCATCTCCTTTAATGTTTGTTACCTTGTAGGAGGGGGGATGGAAGTGCAGAATGACTGAAAAGAGAAAAAAACCCAAAAAGGTCGCTATTCCTTCCTGGAACTGGAAAGCTTATCTTTGTAGCTCTGGGGCGGGTTTCCCGCTGCTGGCCCGTGGATTTAGAAGGTCTTTGAGTGGACCACGTTTGAGCTCTGATTTTCTCGCTCAGATTCGCTGCGGGTTTAAACACCGTTACCGGGAGTCCTCTTCTCGCCATGTCAGTTGTTGCTTCTTCCGCTGAATTGTAGAGACATGACTCTTCACCGTAAAAGACCCTTAACTTCGCCGGAAATGGCGTCTGAAAGCGTAGATTCTTTTCCCGTAGAACCTTTTTGGCGTCGTTATATTCCCGTCGCTTTTTAAGAACCTCAGGGGCGTAATCGTGCTCCACGAAGACTTTTCTTTCTTGATGCATAAATCCTTTTTTCTGCCAAGCCCGTCTTACAACCTCTTGTTTTATTTTGAAATCGGAGAATCTTACCAACACTGAACGCGGGTGTGCTTCTGCCGCTGGCTTTGCGGCTAATGTACGATGGGCCTTTTCTATTTTCAAATCGGTGGTTTGTGGAATATCCAACTTCTCTCTCAATAAGGATTCCACGCATTCCGCCACTGTGTTGAAACCATCTTCAGCTCCTTCTTTCAGACCATGAATTCTGATGTTATCTCGTCTCTGTCTTCCTTCTTGGTCGGCTAGCTTAGCCTCCAGCCTTGACTGTTTTCTGTGTAAATCCAGCATAGAATCTTCAAGCACTTTTATTCTTTCTTCAGCTTCCAAGATTCGGTTTTCGGCCTGGTCCATTCTGCTGTTCGTCCTTATTAGTTCCTCTCTGAATTCGTGAAATTCGGCCCGAAATCGGCGTAATTCATCATATAGCGATTTCAGGCTAACCTTTTTGTTAGCTAGGCCCAGCTCTTCGTCTCCTGAATGGAGGTCCTCGGGATCAGATTCTGCGGCCGCCGCGCGTCCTGACCTGGGGAATGCCAGTTTCTTCTGTTTGTGGTTAGGCATGGTGTTTTTGTCTTTTGATTTTTATTCTTCCAAAAATCCGTTAAGTCTGATTTTGACGATGTTTTCCTTGGATTGGATCTGGGAGGTTCAGCGTTAAGTTGCTATCACCATGGCGTCCAGACCGGAAGTCCCCCACATGTGTTTTGTGGACTTGGAGAAAGCATTCTACCATGTCCCTCGTGGTCTCTTGTGGTGGTGGTGGTGGTGGTGGTGGGGTGCTGCGGGAGTATGGCGTATAGGGCTTGCTACTACGAGCTATCTGGTCCCTATGCGACCATTGCAAGAGTTTGGTTTGTGTTAGAATAATTCTGAGCTTAAATTATTCAAAGTCAAAGATCAGGCGGAAAATTGGATTTAGGTACATTTATTAAAAAATAAAGTAAAAGATTCACCCCATGGCCATTTGGGGGAGAGATTACAAAGCATGGCCTTCAGCACACACCTAGAATCTCTGGAGGTACATTCTTTAGGTTCGATATATATATATATAGGCAACAGAAAGGAGGGGGAGGAGAGGGGTGAGAGGAGGAAGGGAGAGAGACAGAGAGAGAGAGAGAGTCCTGATAAGCAGAGCTTATCCGGGGTGATGAGCAAATGAAGAAACATCACAGATATTCCAGAGACAGTGTCCATAAAACTAATCTACACAAGCTAGCAGTGCCTGTGCATTCCTGTGACCCAAAAGAAAACAGGGCATGCCAAAGTGATTATCAATGTAGCTAAGATCATCCTTTACGCAGGTACTGGTCCTCAGTCTGAATTCTCTGAAGGCCAATAATTGCTCACAGAAGCATGTCGAGAATATATGAACTTATCCTACATGGAAAGCACATATAAACATTAAACATGGCATATGAAAGGCATGATACTTCTCAAGAATAATAATACATTATTAACTAGAAAAGCACTCGGAGAGCGCAGACCTCCGCCAATCGCCACAGTTCCCCCCATACAGTGTTTGTGTGTACGTTTTCAGATTCCTTGACCACAAAAACATATGACTAGCAATTTGATTGACAATGATATGATTAGTGGTTCAGTAGTTATTCACGAAAATGACATTTTCCGTAATGGCAGCCACAGTTCCCCCCCATACAGTGTTTGTGTGTACATTTTCAGATTCCTTGACCACGAAAACATATGACTAGCAATTGGATTGACAATGATAGGATTAGTGTTTCAGCAGTTATTCAGGAAAATGGCATTTTCCGTAATGGCGGCCACAGTTCCCCCCCATACAGTGTTTGTGTGTACGTTTTCAGATTCCTTGACCATAAGAACATATGACTAGCAATTGGATTGACAATGATAGGATTAGTGGTTCAGTAGTTATTCAGGAAAATGGCATTTTCCGTAATGGCGGCCACAGTTCCCCCCATACAGTGTTTGTGTGTACGTTTTCAGATTCCTTGACCATGAAAACATATGACTAGCAATTGGATTGACAATGATAGGATTAGTGGTTCAGTAGTTATTCATGAAAATGGCATTTTCCGTAATGGCAGCCACAGTTCCCCCCCATACAGTGTTTGTGTGTACGTTTTCAGATTCCTTGACCATAAGAACACATGACTAGCAATTGGATTGACAATGATAGGATTAGTGGTTCAGTAGTTATTCAGGAAAATGGCATTTTCCGTAATGGCGGCCACAGTTCCCCCTATACAGTGTTTGTGTGTACGTTTTCAGATTCCTTGACCATGAAAACATATGACTAGCAATTGGATTGACAATGATAGGATTAGTGGTTGAGTAGTTATTCACGAAAATGGCATTTTCCGTAATGGCGTTTTTCTTCTGGACGGTGATCCGGATCACCACCAAAATTTAATCAGTTCTTCCTTGTACCATTTCCAACAACACCTGAAAGTTTCATCGAAATCCGTCCAAAACTTTTTGAGTTATCTTGCTAACCAACAGACAGACAGACAAACAGACAAACCCCGGCAAAAACATTACCTCCTTGGCGGAGGTAATAACAATAATAATGTGGATAATATGGAATTTTTCTATCAGTTTGTATTGCCAACACCCAGTCAAACTCGTTTCCAGTGAGAGTTGGACTCCACCAGGGCTGCCCTTTGTTACTGATCCTGTTCATAATTTTTATGGACAGGATTTCTAGGTGCAGCCAATGAATGGAGGGTGTCATGCTCGGTGACCGCAGGATCTCATCTCTGCTGTTTGCCGAGGATGTTGTCCTGTTGGCTTCATTGAGCAATGACCTACAGGTCTTACTGGGACAGTTTGCTACTGAGTGTGAAGTGGCTGGGATGAGTATTGGCACCTCCAAGTCCGAGTCCATGGTCCTCAGCCAGAAAAGGGTGGATTGTCCTCTCTGGGTTGGCGACAAACTCCTGCCCCAAGTGGAGGAGTTTAAGTATCTTGGGGTCTCATTCATGAGTGAGATGAGAATGAAGCGAGAGATTGACAGATGGATTGGAGCAGCATCTGCAGTGATGCGGACATTGTATCGGTCTGTTGTGGTGAAGAGGGAGCTGAGCTCTAAAGCAAAGTTGTCGATTTACCGGTCAATCTACGTTCCTACCCTCACCTATGGTCACGAGCTTTGGGTAATTACCGAAAGAATGAGATCGTGGATACAAGTGGCTGAAATGAGCTTTTTCTGTAAGATTGCTGGACTCACCCTTAGAGATAAGGTGAGGACTCAGTCATCCAGGAAAGGCTCAGAGTAGAACCGCTGCTCCTCCACATCAAAAGGAGCCAGTTGAAGTGGTTTGGGCATCTGATCAGGATGCCTCCTGGACGCCTCCCACTTGAGGTGTTTTGGGCACATCCCACTGGGCAGAGAACCCAGGGCAGACCCAGGACACACTGGAGAGACTATGTTTCCCAGCTGTCCTGGGAACGTCTCTCTGAAGAGCTGGAGCAGGTGGCCGGGATCTGGACTTCTCTGCTTGAGCTGCTGCCTCCGCAACCCAGACCCCCGGAAAAGTGGTACAAAATAGATAGATGGAGTTCCAATCCAGTTTTAGAGCTCATCATAGTACTGAAACTGCTCTAATGAAAGTCAGTAAAGATTTGCTGATAGCATCTGATAATGGACTTGTTTCCATACTTGTGCTCTTAGATCTCACTGCAGCTTTTGACACTATTAGGGTTCCGGTTCCGCCGGACCGGTGGCGCCACACGAGTAGGCTGCCCGTTGCAACAGCCTTTTTTTTTATCTTCCTTCTTCTTTCTACACCTTTCACTCTGTATATATATCACGGACGCACGGATCGCCCCGGGGGTCTCCCGGGTCGGCGGACGGAGCCACGGTTTGCAGCGGGAGACATTACAGCGGGGAGGAGCTAGTGCTAGCTAGCACTTGGCCGCCGCCCGGTGCTAATGGGAAACTCGACATACCGGGAGCTGTAGCGAAAACAATGCGGGTGCCGGGCTGGAGTTTAGGCGGCGTGCAAGAAATATAAGACAGAATAATAAAGAGCGATGGCAAGAACCAAGCAGACCGCCCGTAAAATCTACTGGAGGAAGAAGCCCCCCAGGAGCCAGCTAGCCACCAGGGCTGCTCAGAGAGGCGCTCCGGCCACCGGCAGAGTGAAGAGGCCTTGCCGTCACAGGCCCGTGGCTCTGAGAGAGATCCGTCGCTGCCAGAAATCCACGGAGCTGCTCATCCGTAAGCTGTCCGTCCAGCGCCTGGTGAGGGAGATCGCTCAGGACTTCAAGACCGTCCTGCGTTTCCTGTGCTTCGCCGTCATGGCTCTGCAGGAGACCAGCGAGGCCCACCTGGTGGTCTCTTCTTCGTTAAGGGGGTCACCATCATGCCCAAAGACTTCCAGCTGGCCCGCTGCATCCGCGGAGAGAGAGCTTAGACTTTCTGCTGCACATTCACCAACCAACCATAATGCTCTGCACTGTGTGTCTATATATATATACATTTATAGTAATATGGACATATGTTTACTAGATGTTGTTTTTTCTTGCCTTCTGATCGTTGCTCTGAGTGTTGCTATCCCTGTGCTGTTGCAATCCTGGAATTTCCCCATTGTGGGACTAATAAAGGCTTATCTTATCTTATTGACCATAACATTCTATTTCACAGACTGGAGCATTCTGTAGGGCTTAAAGGATCACCTTTGCAGTGGTTTAAATCATATTTGTCAGATAGATTTCAGTTTGTTCATGTTCATGATGAATCATCTCTACTCACAGAACTCAGTCAAGGAGTCCCTCAGGGCTCTGTGTTAGGACCAATACTCTTCAATATATACAGTATATGCTCCCCTCAGGTGATACCAGAAAACACGCTATAAATTTCCACTGTTATGCAGATGACACACAGTTCAGTATTTCCTCTGGCTTAAAGACTTTGGCATGGTGGCAAAATATTTTTCCCAGGGGGCAGAAAACACATGACATGATTGTAACCGGAATATGTTAATTTTACACTATTTCTTTTTTAAAGAATTTTGCACAGTAATATTGCATAATGGAACTTACCATTTGAAGTATTGTACAACCAAGGCTTGAATGTTGCCATATTGGGCCAGTTGGGGTCCCACCCAGATGTCCTGTGTTTGGACTTTTTACTGGTGTCTTCCTTCTCTCCTCCCTCTGCTCTCACCTCTCCTGGATCCTCTGCCTGAACACTTTCTTCTCCTTGGCTCCTCTCTTCTGTCTCATCTTTCCCTCTCCGAGCCCTGTCTAATTCAGGTTCTCTCTTTGTCTATGGTGGTATACAAACAGGTTAGAAAATACCAAGTGTCATGTTTTGTCCTACAGGAATTTTTTTTCATGGTTTACATAAATAGCAAAAATGTGTATTTTTTGTATTTTTATTCGAGTGTTTCTTTTTTTCCATTGACAAAGAGTAGGAAAGGGGAAGGGGAAAAAAAAAACATTCATAATAGTAATTTACTCATACATAGTTAAATTATATGACCAGAGATGGGTATAGTAGCCAGAAATTCTACTCATGTAAAAGCAGTGCTATGAAATTAATAATTAAAAGTAGACAACCAAAAATTTCTAATTGCGTTAAGGGTACAAAGAGCAACCACTTAAAGACTTGAGTAATGACTTCAGTCTTGAAGGTTTGAGGTTTTTCTCCAAAATTTATAACAATTTTTTAGAGTTTTCTACTTTTCTCTGTAAATTTATTTAAATTTGCAACCATGTTCCTCAAATTTGTAATTTTCTCTTGTAAAATTATGACTTTTCTTGTACATTTGAGACTATTATAAATTTGTGGATTATTTTATGGCTATTTTTTTATCTTTTTTAATCAAATCCAACTTTATTTATAAAGCTCTTTAAAAACAATGACAGTTGACACAAAGTGCTGTATGTCAACGATAAATAAAATATAAAAACAATAAAATACAGCTAAAGTACAAAACAGCACAAACAAAACAATAGTCATACAATAGAGACAATGAGAGCAAATAAAATCAATGTCTCAAAATAGGTCAAAAGCCAGAGAATAAAGATGGGTTTTAAGAGGAGTTTTAAAACTGGACAGTGAAGAGGCTTGTCTTGATGGACAAAAACAGATTATTATAAAGTTATTGGGTTTTTTTTTTAAATAAATTTGAAACGGAATGTGGTAAAATTTTTACTTTTTTCCTCATACAACTTAAACTTTTGACCATAATTTTGTAGAGCCAGAACAGAACAATAATTTTAACTCTGAATTCAAAGAAATATAATTATTAAAATTATATTTAAAGAAATAAGTTAAATGATCAAAGATGCAGTTATTTCTGTTATAATATTTCTATATGTTTATAGATTTTTTTTTTTTTTAGAAATCTTCTCACCAACCAGACAGCAGGAAAAACCTCCCTTATTTTGAAATCCAAATGTTGGCACATTTAGTTTCTCTTTAGGCTGCTGACGGATTAAAGTCATTGACTTCGTGAATTTCAGTCATCTTAACTTGCCAGTTAGATAATATTGTAGTAGCTGGTGAAGTAAATCCCCAGTGACTCATCAGTCACTCTTGCCTTTCCCTGCAATGAAGCCTAACCAGACCTGTTAGCTAAGAGACTCCTCATTGTTGTTCCAGTTACCAGTGGGTTAAAACCACCATAAATGCCTCCACTGCTTATATACCTCCTGTACTTTTTTCTGCATTTAAAGTACTTTAATAAGCTCATGCTTCTCTCAGACAGTAACGCTAGAGAGACACTCTGCCTGCAGACTAAAATGGTCACGTGGGCGCTGGGCAGGTGGGGCGCTTCCGTGCGGATGACAGTCACGCATGTTGTTTGTGTGTGCGCTTGTGGAGCGTTTCTTTCATTTTTTTTTCTTAAATTAATATATCATAGGCGTGGCGGCATACTTCCAAGGGCGGCGGGCCTCCACATGGAAGTGGTACCAGAGGAAACCCTGCAGTTATTTATACCTGTCAATGAATCCAAAAGACAGACGCCAATTGCCAAGGTTACATGCATGTCTTAATGACATTAGAACCTGGATGAACCACAACTTTTTACTGCTTAATTCATACAAAACTGAAGTTATTGTAATTGGCCCGAAAAACATCAGAGACTCTGTCTCTGATCAGATACTGTATGTGTCTTAGATGGTTTTACCCTAGCCCCTAGCACCACTGTCAGGAATCTTGGAATCATTTTTGATCAGGATTTGTCCTTTAATTCACACATCAAACAAATCTCTAAAACTGCTGACCTCCACTGACGGAATATTGCTAAAATCAGGAACATCCTGTCCCAAACTGATGCAGAGAAACTAGTCCATGCCTTTGTCACTTCTAGATTATTGTAATTCACTATTGGAAGGTTGTCCTAAAAACTCTAAAAAAAAATCTCCAGTTAATTCAAAATGCTGCAGCTAGGGTATTAACGAGCACTAAAAAAAGGGATCATATTTCTCCCATGTTAACCTTCTTTCACTGGCTCCCTGTTGAATCCAGAATCAAATTTAAAGTTCTTCTCTCGGTATATAAAACCATACATAATCTACCTCCCAGTTATTTTAAAGAACTGATTGTACCCTATTATCCTAACAGATTATTATGCTCTCAGAATGCAGGCTTCCTAGTAATCCCTAAGGTCTCCAAAAGTACCATGGAGGGTAGGGCTTTCAGTTATCAGGCCCCTCTTCTATGGAACCAATTAGCAGCCTGGGTCTGGGAGACTGACACCATCTCTGGCTTTAAGACAAAACTGAAAACTTTCCTATTTGTGACCCGTGCTGGCAAAATGAGTCGGAATGCGCACCGCATTATTACGAGCTACAGGGACGAGAAGTCATAAATCATGACTCTTTCTTTGTTTGCTAGCGGCAAGTCCCTGGAAACCCCCCGTGAGTGCCTGATATCATTGTAAAGCTTAGAAATCGTACTTTCGAAAAATGTGTATGTTTTGGCGGAAGACATAACTCTTGACTGATCGAACGCGAGTTTTAAACCTAGCCAAAATATAAACAAATCGGCTTTTTCCGGGTCCGTTTTTAAGATAAGATAAGCCTTTATTAGTCCCACAATTGGGAAATTCCAGGATTGCAACAGCACAGGGATAGCAACACTCAGAGCAATAATTTTGAAGATAAGAAAATAAGAGCAGTGAATATACATATATACACATAAATATATACAGTGGAGAAAAAAAGTATTTAGTCAGAATCAGAATCAGCTTTATTGCCAAGTATATTTACAAGTAAACATACGAGGAATTTGACTTGACATTGGGCGCGCACGTTAGGCGCATCCAATGACGTGGCAGCCATGAAGGCGCCTGTCATGCAGTGAGGGTACAGAGGGGAATGGGGGGGAGGAAAACACAATAGGCAGAGAGGAAAAACATAGTTATCAGAATAACGCTCGAATAAGCTCATATAAAGCTCAATGAGCCAAATTTTGATTACACAGAAAAAAACCCTCTATGCACAATTAGCAGACAATAGATCACACATTAACAAAACAGGAGGGTTGAGAGAGTCAGTGTATGTATATTTGTGTCAGTTTACATGTATCAGTCATGTAATGTTGTATGCAAAGTGTAGTGTAGGTGTGTCATTGCTGGTGAACAGCAGAGGGCACCCTCTGGCAACGGATAGATGTTATTCAGTCATGTGTTCTTTAGTCCAGACACATGGTAACGCTGTCCGGGAGCTCGGTCTGCTGAAACAACAACAATTGTCGAATGTTTGGGTTAACTCCCTTCAGCCTTATCTTTCCAGGAGGAATGAGTGAAGTCTTCAAGGGCGCCGAATCAAGGTCGAAAGGCACAGTTCACTTAGAGTAAAAAAATTCCATCTCTCAGCGATTGTGCATCACAATTTACAGGCTTTGAGTCATTCTCTGGAAAGCACTCAGCGACTCCAGATGTTATCCACCTACCGAAACATAGGTAACATGTCCAAGAGAGTCCATTCTCTCTTCAATGCATGCCAGATGGTAAATTCCATGTTAATCCCATTTGCCGCTATCCATGCTCCCCCCAGCTGGAAATTGTTGTTGGGGGAGCTACGCCGGGGTCCGCATTGATTAGCTCTCCCAAATAATTTTGATACACCAGGAACTCCAAGGCCAAACAGAAAATCCTGTGCTCATGCCAATCCACAGTCGAATCACGCAAGTTCCAATTCTTGGGCTCCCCCCTGGCCCGGTTCTTGTTGAGAAGTGGTGACAATAGCATTAAGCCACAATCCAATTTCCATAGTTTCCATTCGGGTCAATTCAGCAGAAGTAGAGCGGGAGCGACGCAGACACAGACAATAGCAAGCTGGGATTCAGTCAGTTGGGGAGGAAGGAGGAGGGAGCAGGAGAGAAAAGAGAAGCGACTGCTCTCTCTGAAGGGCAGGAAGAGAACCGACACCAATTGTGCAAGTTCTCCCACTTAAAAGATGAGAGAGGTCTCCAATTTTCATCATAGGTATGCCTCAACTATGAGAGACAAAATGAGAAAACAAAAATCCAGAAAGTCACATTGTCTGATTTTTAAAGAATTTATTTGCAAATTACGGTGTAAAATAAGCATTTGGTCAATAACAAAAGTTCATCTCAATACTTTGTTATATACCCTTTGTTGGCAATGACAGAGGTCAAACGTTTTCTGTAAGTCTTCACAAGGTTTTCACACACTGTTGCTGGTATTTTGGCCCATTCTTCCATGCAGATCTCTTCTAGAGCAGTGATGTTTTGGGGCTGTCACTGGGCAACACAGACTTTCAACTCATTCCAAAGATTTTCTATGGGGTTGAGATCTGGAGACTGGATAGGCCACTCCAGGACCTTGAAATGCTTCTTACGAAGCCACTCCTTCGTTGCCCAGGTGGTGTGTTTGGGATCATTGTCATGCTGAAAGACCCAGCCATGTTTCATCTTCAATGCCTTTGCTGGTGGAAGGAGGTTTTCACTCAAAATCTCACGATACATGGCCCCATTCATTCTTTCCTTTACACGGATCGGTCGTCCTGGTCCCTTTGCAGAAAAACAGCCCCAAAGTATGATGTTTCCAGCCCCATGCTTCACAGTAAGTATGGTGTTCTTTGGATGCAACTCAGCATTCTTTGTCCTTCAAACATGACAAGTTGAGTTTTTACCAAAAAGTTCTATTTTGGTTTCATCTGACCATATGACATTCTCCCAATCCTCTTCTGGATCATCCAACTGCTCTCCAGCAAACTTCAGACGGGCCTGGACATGTACTGGCTTAAGCAGGGGGACACGTCTGGCACTGCAGGATTTGAGTCCCTGGCGGCATAGTGTGTTACTGATGGTAGCCTTTGTTACTTTGGTCCCAGCTCTCTGCAGGTCATTCACTAGGTCCCCCTGTGTGGTTCTGGGATTTTTGCTCACCGTTCTCATGATCATTTTGACCCCATGGGGTGAGATCTTGCGTGGAGCCCCAGATCAAGGGAGATTATCAGTGGTCTTGTATGTCTTCCATTTTATAATTGCTCCCACAGTTGATTTCTTCACACCAAGCTGCTTACCTATTGTAGATTCAGTCTTCCCAGCCTGGTGCAGGTCTACAATTTTGTTTCTGGTGTCCTTTGACAGCTCTTTGGTCTCGGCCATAGTGGAGTTTGGAGTCTGACTGTTTGAGGTTGTGGACAGGTGTCTTTTATACTGATAAGGAGTTCAAACAGGTGCCATTAATACAGGTAATGAGTGGAGGACAGAGGAGCCTCTTGAAGAAGTTACAGGTCTGTGAGAGCCAGAAATCGTGCTTGTTTGTAGGTGACAAATATTTATTTTTCACCATAATTTGCAAATAAATTCTTTAAAAATCAGACACTGTGATTTTCTGGATTTTTTTTTTCCTCATTTTGTCTCTCATAGTGGAGGTATATCTATGATGAAAATTGGAGACCTCTCTCATCTTTTAAGTGGGAGAACTTGCACAATTGGTGGCTGACTAAATACTTTTTTGCTCCACTGTAAGTATATATACACAGTGCGGAGCATTGTAGCTTGATGGAACAAACAGCATAAGTCTATTTAGTTACCCCACATAGTATGAATATGTACCCATACATATTGTCATCCTCTGTAGCGATTGATATTGTCTGTCCTAGTTGTATACTGGAGGGGACCATTTTGTGTAAGTCTGTTGCGTCTTTTGCATTCAGTACTATTAGGTCGTAACGTTTTTTTTTGCTATCTCTGCGAGCAGCCCTGCTGCTTATAAAGTCTGACAGCCGTAGGTAGGAAGGACCTGCAAAACCTCTCGGTTGCGCATCTAGGATGGTGTAGCCTACTGCTAAATGAGCTCC
The DNA here is from genome assembly GCA_020510985.1 of Pholidichthys leucotaenia. NCBI lineage: Eukaryota > Metazoa > Chordata > Actinopteri > Cichliformes > Pholidichthyidae > Pholidichthys > Pholidichthys leucotaenia. The sequence goes on along the minus strand of CM035847.1, from coordinate 282,233,585 downwards.
TCAGTGTGTTCAGTATGTCCTGCATAGGGTGGGACTCCAGCAGAGATGACAGCTTAGCTACCATCCTTCTCTCTCCTATCTCCTTCACTGGGTCAAGGCGCTGCCCCAGGACAGAGCTAGCTTTCTTGATCAGTTTGTTCAGTCTTTTCCTATCGGCTGCTGTGATGCCACTGCCCCAGCAGACCACTCCAAAAGTGATGGCTGATGCCACCACCAAATAGTAGAAGGTCTTCAGGAGCACCCCTTGTACACCAAAAGACCTGAGCCTCCTCAGTAGGAACAACCTGTGCTGTCCCTTCTTGTCCCTCCTTTTTGCGCACTTCCTACAAATTAAATATCATTTTGAAGGTCTTTCAATACAGAATATGGAAAAACTTACCTCAGTTTTGATAATTTCCTCAAAGTGACTCATTTTGCCAGCACGGGTCACATTTGCCAAAGCTTTTGAATAGACTTCCCACGTTATATGTTTGTAACTCATAGTGTAACGGTACTATGCATACTGTTCCACTGCTAGTCACATGTGTAGTGTTGTAGTCTGAATCAGTGGGGCCCACTCTGTATGCGTTTGATTGTGTTTGATCGTGTGTATGAGCTATGTGACAGCTGGCTAGTTAGATGTGATATCATGTTTTAACTGGACATCATTTATTTTCATGTAGAAAATATGTGGAGTAGTGGTTTCACAGATGGGTCAGTATACATGAAAGTGAGGAGTGTAAAGGCAGGTGAGCTATAGTGATAATTTAAGGGCCTATATCATGCTATTTTAAGCCTTTCAGAGTAAACTATATGCATGTATGTGATAGTATATTACCTTTGGTACACTGGAGAATGAATTTATTATGAAATATGAGTTATTTTCGCGAGCCCTGAAGTAAGATGCCTCAATCTCTGAGGCTCTGCCTCTCCTTCTTGTGGCTGCCGCCCATTTCATGACGTAACCCCTGAGCTGGCTGCTGCAGCGTGTCGCTGGGTTCCGCCCACGAAAACAAGGAAGGCTGAACAAACTCCTAAATCTCTCACAGCCAAAGACACATTTACGCCACTTAGAAGACATTGTCTTACGTAAAAAAGCAAACAGTTGTTGTCACTGAGCAGATTAGGTGCGAGAGGAACTACTTCTTCACAGCGTCAATGCTAAAGTGAAGGAGTTTTGCCGATCACCGCTCCGTTAGCTGCGCGGAGAAAGTGGGTGTGTGCGTTAGCCTGGGGGCGGTGCTGGCAGCACAGGCACTTCCTGGAGTGGGCGGCTCACCCACGTTCATACGTATGAACGTGGGGACCCAGTCATTATCAGGGACAGGGCGGAGCAGCAGCTCAGAGAGCAGGGTTGAGGAGGAATACTCAAGAGATGCGTGAATGGAGCAAAATACCACTTTGGAGGTGTTTTTGGTGAGGAATTAACATTATAACATGCTTAAAAGCTCAAAAAAGTCGATTTTGCATGATATAGGCCCTTTAAAAGGTCCTCAGTTCTGTGCATGTGAGTGTTCAGAGGGAGGGGGCTGGGGCGTCTGACTGCAGTTTGGATGGCCCAGGGGAAGAAACTGTCAGTCTGGAGGCGTGAGACCTGAGGATGGAAGTTGGTCCTGTCTGTTCTTCCTGAAATCCAGGATGAGTTCTTTGGGTTTTTTGGACATTCAGTTTCAGGTTGTTTGCTTGGCACCACAGCAGCAGATTATCTACCTCTGCCCTGTATGCCTTCTCATCGTCGTCGGTAATGTGCCCAACCAAGGTGGTGTTGTCCGTGTATTTCACGATGATGGTGGTTGGGTGGGTTGGAATACAGTCAAAGGTATACAGGGAGTACAGTAGAGGGCTTAACATGCAGCCTTGGGGGAGCCAGTGCTGAGAGACAGTGGAGGAGTGGTGGGGGACAAGTCTGACTGTTTGTGGGCGGTTGGTGAGAAAGTTCTTTATCCAGGAGCAGGTGTGGGGGGGCGGGGGCTGAAGGAGGTGCAGTTTGTTGATCAGGAAGTCTGGGATGATGGTGTTAAAAGCTGAGCTGTAGTCCACAGAGCATCCTCACGTAGCTTCTTGGGTTCTCCAGGTGGCTCAGCGCTCTGGAGAGTGGTGATGATGGCGTCCTTCGTAGTCCAGTTCTCCCTGTAGGCAAATTGATGGAGGTCAAAGGAGGGGGGAAAGACAGTCCCTGATGTGCTGTGACACCAGTCGCTCAAAACATTTCATGACCACAGACGTGAATGCTATGGGTCTGTAGTCATTCAGGCTGTCAGTTGTGGCCTTTGTGGGGATGGGGATGATGGCGGAGGCCTTGAGGCAGGAGAGGATGGTGGTGTGCATCAGGGAGTGGTTGAACAACTTGATGAGGATTCCTGCCAGCTGGTCTGCACATGCTTTGACCACCGCTCCTGGGATGCTGTCTGGACTAGCAGCTCTGCAAGGGGTTCACTGCTCTCAGTTGCCTTCACACCTCGTGCACCTGTAGAGAGAGGGGGGAGGGGAGGAGGGGGAACAGGTTTGGGGTGTGTGTGCTCAAAACGGGCAAAGAAGCTGTTAAGCTCCTCTGCCAGAGTAAGGCTGCTGTCTGATGCTGGGGGAGTTGGGGAGGGCCTGGATGCCTCTCCACATCTGTTGGGGGTTGTTGTCTGTGAGGAAGCCCTCCACCTTCCTTGCATATGACGTCAGGGGGCGTGCCGCACTGGCCCGTTAGAGTGAGCCGCCATTTTGGATGGCAAGAAACAGCAGCAGCAGGGTGAAATAAACCACATAGCTCACGTGTATCTACAAACTCCGCAAAATGGTGTACTCCTGTTGTTCCCCCGATAAGGGGATAAGCGGGGAATTAAATGGCCGGTGTGAAATGCAAAAAAAAAAAAAAAAGTTGTATTTTTGAATAATTACCTTCACTGACGTAATCTCTCGCTTTGTCATAACGGGCTGCAAGGTGGAGCAGTGGTTTAGCACTGTGGCAGCACAGTTTTACCCTCGGCCGGGGGATCACGGGGATCATGAGACCGTGGGTTTAGTGCGCTTGCGCACGCAGCGGCCGGTGGCTTGTCACCAGACTGCAAACCAAATCTACCTACGGCTACAAATAAGTAACAAAAAAAAAAACAACTTTGTGGTTTGGGGGCGCCTCTCTGCTTGCTACGATGCACACATGAAAGGGGAGAAAACTATTGTACATGTGCATAAAATCAGGTACGTTTTAACGCGGCGCGCCGTGGAGAGCCTTTAAAAAAAAAAAAAAAAAAAAAAAAACAGCGCGCTTCACTCACCTCTGAGTGAGGAGCTGCTGTTGTTTTCCGACGCGTTAAACAGCAAAGACTTCACATCATCCACATCCCTTTCCGCTGACACGTTTTCCGATATTTTTTCCTCCTGCTCCCCTTCGTCTTTGAAAGATATCATCTCATCGTTTGCCCCCAAATCATCCCCGCTGAGCAGATTACTCCAGTCATTGTTCTGCTAATTGCTCCAGCTGTTACCCGACACCCGTCACCTCCGTTCAACTGAGGCATTTCAGCACACCAGAGGAGCGCAAGATTAAAAACACTTGTCTGCTGTTATGAACGCTGACAATGACTCCACTGAATGTGACAGACATTGCAGACAGTTTCAGAGGCCATAGTGTCAGCTGTTGAAGAGGATGATAGGATGTTATTATGTCAGATTGTGACTGTGTGTTCTCCTCACTCATTCTGATCGCTAAACAGTACAAGTTACGCCTGGGTTGTCACAGTGCAACTGCTGCTCTTGCCATCCAAAATGGCGGCACCTACAGCGTGTTTATGTTTACCCCTGCGAGTCACGTGATTTTTACGACCCTACGCAAATACTCCATAGGCATTTTTAGTGAGTTTTATGCCTCTCCTCAGGTTAGCTCTGGCAGTGCTGTACAGAGAACTGTCCCTTTGTCTGAAGGTTGAGTTGCAGGCTCTTATCAGAGCCTGGACTCTAGGGTTTGTGGTTTGGAAATACCCGGATGTGTTTGGTGACTGTCACATTTTCTACACAGCATTTGATGTAGAAAAGGACAGATTCGATGTAGGAGTCCAGGTCCTGCTGTTGAAAGATGCTCCAATCAGTGCAGGCAAAGCGGTCTTGTAGCTGGCGAAGAGCGTTTTCGGGCCAGGTTTTAATCGTTTGTTTGGTTGGGGGGGGGGCAACTTTTCCCAAGGGGGGAGTAGGCAGGAATCAGAAACGGAGAGATATGGTCACAAATATTTAAGACCCATTGTAGTGCATCACTTTATATTTTAGCAATATTTCGTTATTAAAAAGTTTTTAAAACCATAATCAATCTGTAAAGGTTTGGACATGGCTGTGCTCATGTCCTCACTTTATGTTCACATTTGATATTTTTGTTATTCTCAGGACATGAGTTCAATCATGTCCTTGCTCTATTAGTTTGATTTTCTGTTTGTTATTATTATCATTTATCATGGTTGTGTATTCCCTGGTCCTGTCTTAATGTCTCATGTTTACCCCTTTGTCTCAGTCCCTCATGTTTTCCGTACCTACAGCCACTCTCTGCTGTCTCTAGGCCTAATTGTACCAACCTGTTCCTCATTGTCTCCCAATTATTCCCCTGTCTATAAATGTGTGTGTCAGTCTCTGTCAGTTGTGGCATCCTGTGGCATGTCGGCGTGTCCCCCACGCTTCGGTCTATGTTTTGCCTTGTCCAGAATTATCCTGTCAGTCAGTAAGTCTGCTGTGTTTTTGCCTCTTTTCAGCCCACGTGATGCTTAATTTCTGTTCCTGTTCAGTCTTGTAATAACTTATGATTTACCAAACTCGCCTTGTAATTGGGTCCTCTTCTGCACCCTGGAGGGGCTCTCGTGACACAATCGAATTAACTACAAAACAACCAACATTATTATACACAGCAGAAGGACCCGTTTGACTGCAACCATTGCCCATTTGTTGGTATGAAGCGGCATGCAAAAATAAGCAGCAGTGCTGTGGTTTTAAGCAGGTTTTATTAATCATGTCGCCTTCACGGGATCCCCTCTCCAGTGCATAGTGGAGCAGCCCGGAGCGGGATCCCTAGGCTCTCAGAGCAGGAGAGGCAGACACAGTGTGTCCACCAGTTGCAGGATCAGAGTGAGAGAGAAAGAGAGAGATTGCGTTACAGAGCTGCATCTTATATACTTGACCATAACAATACATCAAAAGGACATACCCCACAGTTAGAATGATCAAAGGTATAACAGAACAGGCAGGAGGTATTTGCATTTGTGAGACCAAGGGCAGATTAGCTAGACCTCGCTCCAGGTGCGGACAAAGAAGCTAACAAGCACATCTACATATTGATCTGAGTCTCTAGGTCACAGTAAGGACAGGACGCATGAGTACAAAGGATGAAAGGCATCAATTAACATCACATAGGTGAGACAGAAGAAACTCGTCTACCTGTAGACATTAATACACCAAAGCACATCTAAGATGCTCAGAAAAAGCACAGTAAGGACAAGCCATATGCACACTATACAGAATGGCGCATTACATCACAAGACATGCATGTTTGCATCACAAATACATGAATGGCACATTGCTTCTCAGTAATGCAGCAGAAAAACAGAGAAAAGAGGGCTGAGTGTCCTTAGTCTGTTGTGGGGTTAAAACGAACCGCCACACACGCTCCCCCCCAGAGGACGCAGTAGGGGGCCGCGACCTCGATAATCCATCTGTGTGAGTGAGCTGTGGGAGAAGCTTGCTGCAGGCGGAGGGGGAGGGAAGGGAGGGGTAGGCAGTGCCGGCAGGAGCTGTGAAATCGTCCTGAGCCGCGCAAAAATTGCTTGTGGGTCCGCAATGTCGAAGGGCTGGTCCCGTTGAACGTGCAGCGGTCCACAAGAAGAAAAATTAGTCTCTGACTCCTCTCGTGGCCATGAAGAAAAGCAGGAGCGGCTGTAAGAGAAAAAGTAAACAAAGCAGGGGGACTGTTGGCTTTGGGTGCTGAAGCAACCCCAAAGCTCCCGGGAACAGCTGACGGCTGAAATCCCGTTGTGCCGTGGCTAAGACCATTAAAAAATCCAGTGGCGAGCTGCGTGCTTGCTTCAGGTGAACGAGCAGCCCTGAAGGTTCTGTGGGCAGCGGCGGTGGATGATGGCGGTCTCTGGCGTGGCTGAGACTGTTAATAAATCCTTTGACCATGCTGCATGCGTGCCTCAGGTGAGCGAGCAGCCCTGAAATGCAGCGGCGAAGGAGGAAGGCAGTCTGTGGAGCCGTTACTTGTCCCGTGCGTAATGCGCCGTCCTTGTAACTCCCCGATGCATGCGCGGGGGTTCGTGCTTGGGAGGGGCCGCTGGAGTGGCGAGTCAGGGTGCAGAAACTTGGCGGAAATCGGCGCAGACGGTGCCGATAAAATCCAGGTTGAGCTGTGGCTGTAGATTGGCCATGGTACGTTGGAGCGGTGAGAGGAAATAGACGATCTTTAGTCCCTCAGGCCTGTGCAAATGCGTTGGAGCGGCGGGAGGGAATAGACGATCTTTTGTTCCTCAGGCTCATGCAGCTGCGTTGGAGCGGTGTGAGGAAGTAGACTATCTCCGTCCCTCGGGCTCGTGGAGACGCGTTGGAGCGGTGCGAGGCAATAGACGATCTTTGTGCCCCGGGCTCGTGCAGCTGTGTTGGAGCGGTGAGAGGGAGGAGACGATCGTTGTCGCTCGTGCGGCCATGGTGCGTTCAGTTCCACGCGCTGCGCTCCCCGTCGGCCCTGGAGGTTGCCGTCGTGGAGAGAGGACGAGGTGCGTGCGCTCTCTGTGAGAGCGGCCGGTCCAGCGTGGTTGTGCAGATCTCACCATGAAACGTTGTTGCAGCTTTCCCGGTCGTGGGTGGTCTCCGGAGGGTTTCAACCTGGAAACTCTGCGTCGAAATCTCCCTGAAGCAGAAGGGAGCTGTTGCGTTCGCTGGCAGCGTGTTCGTTTCAGCGTCGGGTCACTGCAGCGGTCCAGACCAGAAGTTGCTTTGCACAAAGCGTGTGCTTTCAGGCGGGGTCACCAACGCAGCTGTGCGGCTGTCCAGCTCGGAAGGTTGCATTCGCACAAAACGTGTGCGTGTTCGAGGGGTCACCAGTGAAGCGGCATGCAAAAATAAGCAGCAGTGCTGTGGTTTTAAGCAGGTTTTATTAATCATGTCGCCTTCACGGGATCCCCTCTCCAGTGCATAGTGGAGCAGCCCGGAGCGGGATCCCTAGGCTCTCAGAGCAGGAGAGGCAGACACAGTGTGTCCACCAGTTGCAGGATCAGAGTGAGAGAGAAAGAGAGATTGCGTTACAGAGCTGCATCTTATATACTTGACCATAACAATACATCAAAAGGACATACCCCACAGTTAGAATGATCAAAGGTATAACAGAACAGGCAGGAGGTATTTGCATTTGTGAGACCAAGGGCAGATTAGCTAGACCTCGCTCCAGGTGCAGACAAAGAAGCTAACAAGCACATCTACATATTGATCTGAGTCTCTAGGTCACAGTAAGGACAGGACGCATGAGTACAAAGGATGAAAGGCATCAATTAACATCACATAGGTGAGACAGAAGAAACTTGTCTACCTGTAGACATTAATACACCAAAGCACATCTAAGATGCTCAGAAAAAGCACAGTAAGGACAAGCCATATGCACACTATACAGAATGGCGCATTACATCACAACACATGCATGTTTGCATCACAAATACATGAATGGCACATTTCTTCTCAGTAATGCAGCAGAAAAACAGAGAAAAGAGGGCTGAGTGTCCTTAGTCTGTTGTGGGGTTAAAACGAACCGCCACAGGTAAATATTTAACTAAAAATGATTTATTTTGTTATTTGTGTCCTGTTTGATTGTTAAGTCATTTCGGCCAATCCGTTCGTGCCATTGGGGATTTGCGGTCTTGCAAAGGATAGTAGTAGCATGTGGATGAAGCAGCAGCTGGGACTCCCATCTACCACTGACCGGGCAGGCTGGGCTTGCTTTCCCGCAAAGGATCCTTTGAGTCCTTATCCTTTGAGTTCTTGTAGTTTCTATGTTCTCTGGTTTATTTCTCCTGTACATGTAGCCACTGTTTTTGGCCGGCAGCTGTGAGGCAGCCTCCTGTGGCCTACAATTATGTTGGCATTGTCTGACAGTTTGCTGGTCCAACTCCGCCCCCTCTCTCATGACAGCCAGCTGGTTCACTCCGGTAATTGCACTTCTCGCGCTTCACCCAGGTGCACCCAATCTACCGTTGCCAGCAATGCTTGTACTTAAGCAGCTCTTTGCCAGTCAAGCATTGCTAGACTATTGCATTGTCAAACATTAGTGTTGTGTCACTGTTCACTGCGGTCTGCCCGCTTCACGCCTGTCGTGTAGCCGTTTAGTGTACCCTGTTACCGTTTTTGTATGTCTTCTTTCCTTAATAAATGTGTTTGTGGTGTAACTCTGTGTGTAAATCCATCCTTCTTCTACTCCTTCTTGCGCTATGTAAAGCGCATGGGGAGATCATGACAGAATAGTCCAGCCATAAAAGGATTTAGCAGGTTACACCCACACATAACCTTTTTTCTTTTTTGATCAACTTTTTATTCACCTGGGTTTCTAATGACGGCTTTGGGACGAAGCTATCCTCTGTGTCTGGGTTGGGAATGCTGCCGGGCCCTCATGAACATTGACAGGCTCATCTCCTCGGCGAGCAAATATTCCACCCCGGAGGACATCCTTTGGTATGTGGGTCTGGCGGAGGCAGAGGTCCAGCGATGCCCTCAGCTCTCTGAACACGCTGAGGGAGTTGAGATGGTAACCCTGTTGGCAGCGCTGTGGTGTGAGAACGGCGAGAGTGTGAGGAAGTCCCCTAGGAAGACCTGGCTTGCGACGAAGGGGGAGCGCCCCAGGGGCTCCCTTTTCCCTGCTTCACGCCAGAGTGCTACACCCACTCTCGCTCTGGCTAAACCAGCTCCAGCGTCCTGAAGGCAGCGCCATCCCACGTCGGACTGACGGATGAAGTCCTCCTCCTCTTCGACAGACACTCTCCCGGCAACGCCTACCTCCACATCATCAGGGCCGGCTCCTCCATCATCATTTGAAGGGGCTGAAATCACCGTTGACACGGAGAGGAATGAGGGCCTGCCTGCTGCAGCTGCCAACATTGAACACCGGGATGACAGGCAAGTGCTTTCTCATTATTCAATTAAATCATGATAAACCTTGTCTGTCTCCCGAGGGAGAGGCCCAGTCTCTGCAGTCCGCTGGGTTCTGTCCTCCAGCTGCAAACATTTACTCTTTTCTTGCTCTCTCTGTGTCTCCTCCATTTTTTCCTGAGTGCCCGTTGGTCCAAGGTCAGAGCCATTGGACGGTGGAGGAGCCGTTGGCCTCGGAGGATCCCGCTCTGGAGCCAGCACGGAGACATCCCTCTGCAGCCACGCTGGAAGAATCCCCAGCATTGAAGCCGTTGCAGGAGGACTGTGGGACTGCAATCATCATCTTGCCAGCTGTGGAAGCTACTGCAGCAGATTGGGAGCCAGAGCTGGACCTCTTGCAGGCCGGGCCAGAGACTTCATCACCAGGATCGGTGGAGTCCTGGACGGCAGTGGAGCTCGAGCTCAGGCAAGTTATCTCTCTTGTTTTTCTTACGTCTGTGTTGGAGAGATCTTGCCTGGCTCTAGGGGAGGAGAATCAGTTGCAGCCCTCAGCTGCATCTGAACTCCCCTTGCCGGGCTCTGCCGCTGCCGGCAACCCTAATCACTTGTCTCCCTCTGTTGTTCCTGAGCTTCCGCTTAGGGCTGCTGGAGAGGGTCCAGTGTCACTATGGGTCTCTGTGGATCTGGTCTCGCCACCAGACAACGTCGCGGGTCCAGCTCCCCTTCTGCCTGAGGCCGTCATGTGGGTCCCTCTGCAGGCTGAGTCTCCATGGGTGCAGCGTTCTGGTCTGAGACCCTCATGGATGCTGCGCCCCGGTGTTCTGCGCTCCTGCATGGACCCATCATGGGCACCACGCTCCAGCCCGGGGTTCAATGAGGGTGCAGCGTTGGTCCGGTCGGGGTCCACCGAGGGTGCAGCATTGATCCGGTCGGTGTCTATCAAGGGTGCAGCGTTGGCCTGGTCGGGGTCTACCGTGGGTGCTGCAGAGCTCCAGCCGGAGCCCGCCGTGGGTGCTGCAGGGCTCCAGCCGGAGCCCACCGCGGGTGCTGCAAAACTCCAGCCGGAGCCCACCGTGAGTGCTGCAGACCTCCAGCCGGAGTCCACCGCGGATTCTGCAGACCCCAGCCGGACTTCACTGCGGGTGCAGCAGTGTCCCAAGCCGGGACCACTGAGGGTGCTGCTGGTCAGCCTGAGGACGCCAGGGCCTCCACTCCTTAGCCTGATGCCATCGTGGTCCGACCACGCCCCCCTCTCATGACAGCCAGCTGGTTCACTCGCCCTTCCTGCGCTTCACCCAGGTGCACCCAATCTACCGTTGCCAGCAATGTTTGTACTTAAGCAGCTCTTTGCCAGTCAAGCATTGCTGGACTATTGTATTGTCAAACGTTAGTGTTATGCCACTGTTCACTGTGGTCTGCCCTCTGCACGTCCCGTCGTGTGAGTCATTAAGTGAACCTTGTCATCTTTTTGTATGTCAGCCTTGTTTTTGAACCGTTTGTGTTTGGCCACTGTACACTGTAGTCTGCTCGCTTCATGCCCGTCGTGTAGCTGTTTAATGTACCCTGTTACCGTTTTTGTATGTCCTCTTTCCTTAATAAATGTGTTTGTGGTGTAACCCTGTGTATAAATCCGACCTCCTTCTACTCCTCCGTGCGCTGTGTAAAAGCACACGGGGAGATCATGACATTTTTTTATCAGTTACCTGCAATTATTTTGAAACAAGGTGAGTCATCTCGGGAGCTAACAGAGAAACGGAGGAGAATTTGGCTTTCTCGTATTATTATTTGATAAAATTGACTTGGCACCTTCCTTGTATTCCAACTTACAGGTGCTCTGCCCATTTTATAATGGAGGTTTGTAGAATTAATTGACTAATAATATTGTTGAAGAGTCTGTGGACATTTTCACAGATTCATAAGCTCCCTGTTCTCATCAGCTCAGCTGCTGCTAGCCACACACACACACACACACACACACACACACACACACACACACACACACACACACACACAGAGAGCAAAAGACTCGTTCTATAGTGAATGCATTTTAAAAATGACTTCTGTTGTGATCTGGTGCTATATAGAAAAATAAAATTAAGTTGACACTCTGGGGTGGGAGGCGGTTCAATGGCATGGGAAACACTGGAGAAGATTCATGGATGTAGTGAAGGGGGACATGGAGAGGGTTGGTTTGAGAGAAGAGGATGCAAGGGCTAGGGTGAGATGGAGTTAGATGAGTCACTGTGGAGACCCCTAAAGGGAGCAGACAAAATAATATAATAATAATAATAATAATAATAATGCAGAGATAAAAAAACAAAAAGCTTTGGTCTGGACTTTAATTATTATGCTCATGCAAGGGCTATGACTGAAGAAGTAATTACAAATGTTTAGAAAAGATTAGAAAGATGTTCTCAGTGCTGGGGTATCCTAGTAACAGAAAAGTGATAATTGAAGGAAATCCAGAATCATTCTCCCTCTTTCTGGAATCTAGTGGTTTTTCTTATGCTGTGGGTACATTTTACTTAGGTATGGGTTTCCTTTCTCCTGAGAGAAAGGTTCTGAAAGAGATATTTGATATTTCCTCCATTCTTATAGTGCAATGGGCCACTGAATAGTTTGAGGAAATGATGGGCATCATATTAAAACATTCTCACTCATCAGATTTCCATCCAAATCTTGTAAGATTTTTGACCCAAGGTCTTACAGCCCTGTCTATTATTGAAACAACAAATTAGGCTATGCTTTAGATCTGCAGTTTTCCATTAATCCACTAGAGTCTCAGTGAACTGGAAAATATATTTCAGGCTACATCACCTTACTATTATACTTCATAGTGGTATCTGCTTTAATTTTTCCCTGATTGAATGACCACGTGACTTCAGTATCAAGTAAAATATTGTGAATATTATGAGTCCCTTTACTTTATTAACCAGCAGGGGTCAGCACAAAACTACACCCAAACTACATGAAATCCCCATGAAACTTACAGTAATAACATAACCGGCTGGGTTTGCCCCAGGAGACTGTTGATAGAGCAAACTAATACTTAGGTTGACCATAAAAAGCTTAAATGGTGAGGAAGGTTTTATAATCAACATGTCAATCAGAGAGTACAAAATGATTCACAAAATCCCCTTGTATTTTTTACAAATTCACACCTGAAAGAAAAAATGTATTAAACCCTTTTGCTACTATCAAACAAAAGTAGAGCCTTACTCATAATTATTTGTTATCTTACAGACACCTTGAGCCGGGGTTGTTTTGAAGTAGTTTCCTGTGATTAGTGTTGGGATCTTCCAACAACAACAGATGCGGCAATCAAGGGACATGGCACAGGTGCACATCTCTACAACTTTACTCACTCACATATGGTCTCTGACGTAGCCCGGTCTCATACAACTGGTTTGCAAAAATATCACGCAACCCCAGAATCAAAACCACACCAATGCACCCGGGGTGGTTATAGTCATTTTGGGGCCCAGGGCAAAAGTATGGGGGCCTTCTGTAGCCTTTGTTCTCACCCTCTTAGTTTTGGTGTTTTTCTGTATTGATGTCACTAAAATGAGAAGTCACACAGTACAATCACGGATTAATTTAAGGTTTATAAAAATGCTCACAAAGTTGCAAATTTATGACATGCAAAAATGTCACAAATTGTAAAGAGTTAAAAAACATGAAAAAGTTCCCCAAAAATACAACAAATTTTTGAGGAACAAGTTGCAAACTTCAGAGAAAAACTCACAAATTTGCTTAGAAAAAATCCCAAATTTCCAGGAAAAAGGTTGCAAGTTTGAAGGAAAAAAAAATACAAGCTTAATTTTAAAAAAGTCAGTTAAATGAAAAAATAAAGATTTCCAGGAAAATGTTTAGTATCATAAAAAAATGTTAAAACTTATTTGAAAAATATCACAATTTAAATGAAAAAAAATTACAAATTTCAGAGAGAAAAAAAAATCACAAATTTCTTAGAAAAAGATACAAATTTATGACTTGAGAAAAAGGTACACATTTCTGAAGAAAAAGTCACCAATTTAACTGAAGAAAGACATCAAATTATGACAAAAAATCCAAAATTCCCAAGAAAAAGGTCACAAATTTCTGAAAAAAAGGACCAGTATTTAATAGAAATTCCACTCATTTCATGTTCTTTTATGTTAAAAGCAAAAAGGAAAAATACAAATTTCCAAAACTGAATGTCAAGTTTTCACCTCACAATGGAATAGAATCTAACTATGGTAATTATCAGCATCACTGTGGTGTTTTTAAGATCTTTGAAAGGCAGATTTAAGGACTAATTGTCATTTTTAAATATAATTCAAGGTCCCATTCATTGAAAAGTTGTTTTTGTACGTTTTAACCTTCTGAAAGTTGTCTATTGATTACGTGATTATCAAAAAACATCAAAACACTTCTTTTAAAAACACACAAACACACACATAGAGCCTTTATATCATTTCTGCCTATGAGGAGCCGGTGTAATTCTTTGTTACGGAACGTCTTGAAAAAGAAAACCCAGCCTTGATGCCCACCCACTGCTTTATTATTGGCCAGCCTGACTGATCCAATCCATGACAGAGCTGCCTGTCTGCAAACACTTCGAGGAGATGCTGCGCACTTGAGTGAGGCAACAGCGAGATCCTTACACACTCCAAAAGGATGAATCTTTAGGAGAAAAGTGACAAAACTTTATTGTACCGGACCTTCAGGAGGATTCTAGCCCAGACTTATTGCTCTGTTTTGGTCATTCCACTACAGAGTTATTCCAAAAACTTGAACGTACAACTCGGGTTTCATAAAAAGCTTATCTTAAAGATACCACTGTATCGCATGCACTCATGTTGTAAAATGCCTAACCATTTAAAATCTGACACCGTCATGATTATGGAGGGTCTGACCAGTAATTCAACATATACCACCACACAACATGGGCATCGGTAAATCTGTAAATAGCTAAATATTTCATAGCCATAGCTTTATGGGGTCCTTCTACTCTGGGGACCCAAGGCTGGTTAAGTCCGCCTCTGGCTGCACCTTCTTCATCCCTCTGAGAAGGACCTTTGACCTGTGTACCAACAGGCCAACACTCCAAGTTGCAGCTCTGGGGTTTGGTATATTTAGGTTTTGGTCGGGTAGGGTTAGAAGTTCAAGAATCAAGAGGCGGATGACAGAGAGGATGCAGGCCAGTCCAGTCGGCTGCCGTGACTCATCAGCAACATCCCACCGTGAAGAGTAAGAGGCCAAACACTTGGGTGACTCACCATGACCCCTAGCGTAGACTTACTAACCTCAAACTCTGACTTCACTTTCGCTTAGCAAGGTTATCTATGACTCGTCTGGTTTTCAGAGTCTTCACACGTGGTGTGATGATTTTTTTATGTATAGTGGTTGAGGGATGGAAAAGAAAAGAATAAAGAACCACGATGAGAGCTGAGAACAGGCTGACGCTACAGCCTCAGCCCCACATGAGAGTAAACGCAGACAGTGAGTGGGAGAGACAGTGTGGGAGGGAGTAAGGTAGCATAAGTCTGGATTGCTGTGAGGGGGAGGAGGGAAATTGCTGTCCTCTCGGGTGTACGATGCATGGGCGTTAAGGGGTCCTGAGAAAGTTAAAACAAACACGAATGGAGGAGCGCAGAGATATACGAGCGACCAGAGAAAGAGACAGATGAAGGTCAGGGGCAGTATGAGTGACATTCCAGGGCTGTAAGCCAGTGAATGATGGGGTTTCAGAGTGAGTGGAGGATATTGTTACACGGGTCTGTTCCAGACCCTCGGACTATTTATTGTCCTGTAGTGTACAGGAGCATTGCGTAGTGAATGTTCACAGCAACCCCTCACTCTTTTACTCCACCCCTTTAACTATGCTGTCAGACTTTGCCAGCATTCTCTTAAAGTTGTAATAGCAACAGTTTTCTCTGCTCTGCTCCATCCTAATGAGCGTTTGTCTTCAGGGAGTCTGTAGGGGGCCAAACTTATTTGAACCATGTGTCTTTCTAGTAGGCAGAGTAGATTGCTTAAAGCCAAATTAAAGATAAACTGTTAAACGCTCCACCCTTCCTCCAGTTTCTTATTTCTGCCTACTTGGTTTATACATTTGATTCAACTGTTAGCCAGTATTTTTTAGGACAGAGTCTGAGTCATGAATTTCAATGACTGCTAACATTATACAGCAGCAACATTACAGTCTCCTAAAATGACATATTGCATGCACGATGAAGTTATTCATGCCCCTTTAGAGCGACAAGTTGGAAATTTCATGTAATTGGAAAGGAAACATGATGCATAGCTACCTGCCTAAAAATTCAGCTGCTACTTCACCTCCACACTTAAACCTCCTGTGTTTTGCTCCTATTTCTTTGACTTGTAACCAAGGTGGTTAGGGCGTGGACAGGAGGAGGCTATAGCATGCTTTTGTGTTTATATTTTCTTGTGCATGTGTTTATATTTCTTGCTAGGCTGTTACATGTCTTAAAGGTGCAGTAAGTTAGATTTTTTTTTGTCAAAATAAATTAACAACTGTAATCTTCAGCAGTATCGGAGCGCTGTCAGTGAACGGACCGGTCCCCCTTTTATTCATTCTCATACTCTTGTTTACATAGCAGGCTCAGCCACCCACTTTTCTAGGCCCTTATCTTCAAACCTTTAACCCACCTCTATTGCTTGGGAATGTGATGTCTAGCACCATCATGCTGCAAGGGCCGATGAGAGCAAGTCACCATATTGCCCATTCAGTGTTTCCTCTGGCTTAAAGACCATGGCACGGTGGCACGGTGCATTGGGGGGAGGGGGGACAGAAAACACATGACACTATTGTAACCGGAATATGTTAACTTACTATTTGAAGTATTGTACAACCAAGGCTTGAATGTTGGAGTATTGGGCCAGTTGGGGTCCCACCCAGACGTCATGTGTTTGGACTTTTTACTGGTGTCATCCTTCTCTCCTTCCCCTGCTCTCACCTCTCCTGGACCCTCTGCCTGAACGGTTTCCTCTCCTTGGCTCATCTCCTCTGTCTCATCTTGCACTTTCTGAGCTCTGTCTAATTCAGGTTGTCTGTCTATGATGGTATACAAACAGGTTAGAAAATATCAAGTGTCATGTTTTGTCCTGCAGGATTTTTTTTTTGTCATGGTTTACATAAATGACAAAAAATGTGTATTTTTTTTTGTATTTTTATTCTAGTGTTTCTTTTTCCATTGAGAGAGTAGGGAAGGGAAGGGGAAAAAAAACATTCATTATAGTAATTCATTATAGTTACTTCCCTCCAAAGTAAATAAAAATATAATGTATAAGCATCCCAAAGTGATTAAACAAAAAGTTGGTAAAACTCAAATTAAACATGAAACCTCTAAATTGAATGATTTGACCTCTGTTCCTCCTCATAATTTAAAAATTAAATGAGGTTTGTTAAATATTAGGTCTCTAACTCCCAAGTCTCTGCTAGTCCATGATCTGTTAATTGATCATCAGATTGATTTAATATCCCTTACAGAGACTTAGTTAGGACAAGAGGATTATGTTGGTTTAAATGAATCAACTCCTTCTGGTTATTTAAACTGTCAAAATCCCACAAGTTCTGGTCGTGGAGGAGGAGTAGCAACAATTTACCATTCCAAATTTCTAGTTAATGTAAAGCAAAAAACATGTTATAATTCCTTTGAGGGCCTGGTCCTCAGTATCAGGCATTTTAGCAATTTTAGGCTAAACCCAATTTTATTTGCCATAGTTTATCGTCCTCCATCAACCTACTCAGAGTTTTTATCCAAATTTGCCGAATTCTTAGCTGATTTAGTGCTGAAATCATATAGAATAATTATAGTAGGGGACTTTAATATACATGTAGATGTAGATAGTGATTGCCTCAATATGGCATTTAACTCAATATTAGACTCGATGGGGTTTTCTCAGAAAGTAGGAAATTCTACCCATTTTCTCCACCATATGTTGGACCTTGTTCTGACACATGGCATAGAAATAGAAAATCTGGTAGTGTCTCCTCATAACCCTGCACTGTCAGACCATTGTCTGTTAACCTTTGATTTTACTATTTCTGACTATTTGGCTCCTAAAGAAAAAATATTACTAGAGTAGATGCCTCTCAGATGATGTTATAACCAAATCTATGCAGATTGTTTCCTCTATGCCATGTGTCAACACAACGGAAATAAGCTATAGACATCATGCTCATTCTGTAATTGATGGCATGGTAGATAGTGTTGCAGCTTCTCTGCATCAGACTCTAGATATGGTGGCCCCTTTAAAAAAGAGAGTCTAATCAGAGATTTCTAATTCCTTGGTTCAACACAGAAACTCGTAGCTTCAAACAGAAGACTCGTCAATTAGAAAGAAAATGGCGCTTCACTAATTTAGATGAAATCTATTTAGCTTGGAGAAATCATCTTTTAATTTATAAAAAATCTCTTGGAAAAGCTAGAACGAGTTATTATTCTGCATTAATAGAAGAGAACAAGAATAATCCCAGGTTTCTTTTCAGCACTGTAGCCAGGCTGACAAAGAGTCAGGACTCTGTCAATCCTGGCATTCCCTTAGAGCTTACTAGTCAGGACTTTATGAACTTTTTCAATAATAAAATTTTATCTATCAGAGATAAAATCAGTCAGATTCGTCCCACTGTTAACTTAAATACAGTAACTACTACAACTCCTTCAATTGATATCTGTTTGGATGAGTTTACTCCAATTGACCTTTTAGACTTAGACAAAATAATTTCCTCATCCAAGCCTTCAACTTGTCTTTTAGACCCTATTCCTACCAGGTTATTTAAAGAAGTCTTCCCATTTATTGGTTGCTTTTTTCTTCAAATAATCAATTCTTCATTAACTTTAGGCCATGTACCGCAGGCTTTTAAAACTGCTGTAACCCAAAAAGCCAATGCTGGATCCAGGAGTTTTAGCTAACTATAGACCAATCTCTAATCTCCCTTTAATTTCAAAAGAGTTGTTGCTACACAATTATTTGACCACTTTTTTTTTTTTTTTTTTTTTTGTTACTTATTTGTACCCGTAGGTAGATTCGGTTTGCAGTCTGGTGACAAGCCACCGGCTGCTGGTCGCTGCGTGCGCGAGCGCCCTAAACCTACATGTTTTTGGTATGCGGGAGGAAACCGGAGAAATCCCGGAGTAAACCCGCGCAACACGGGGAGAACATGCAAACTCCACACAGCTCACTGTTGGTCGGGGGCTGGAATCGAACCCACGATCCCCGCGATCCCCCGGCCGAGGGTAAAACTGTGCTGCCACAGTGCTAAACCACTGCGCCACCGTGCAGCCCACTTGCAGGGAAATGGTTTATTTGAAGAGTTTCAATCTGGGTTTAGAATCCATCATAGTACTGAAACAGCCTTAGTGAAGGTCACTAATGACCTCCCTATTGCATCCGATAATGGACTCGTTTCTGTACTTGTCCTTTTAGACCTTAGTGCAGTTTTTGATACTATCAATCATAATATTCCACTTGATAGATTAGAGCACTATGTTGGACTTAATGGAACTTCATTGCAGTGGTTTAGATCTTATTTGTCTGATAGGTTCCAGTTTGTTCATGTCAATAATGAGTTTTCTTTCAACTCAAAGCTCAGTCATGGAGTCCCACAGGGATGTGTGCTAGGCCCTACTCTTTTTAGTTTCTATATGCTTCCGTTAGGCAACATTATTGGAAAGCACTGTATACATTTTCATTGTTATGCAGATGACACACAGTTATACCTGTCAATGAAGCCAGATGATAGTAATCAATTAGCCAAGTTAGAAGCCTGTCTTAAGGAAATCAAAGCTTGGATGACTTGTTATTTCCTGCTATTAAATTCAGATAAGACTGAAGTCATTCTTGTTGGTCCAAAAAACCTTAGAAATACCTTTCCAAATCAAACTTTTAGATTGGATGCGGTTACTCTTTCTCTTAATAGCTCTGTGAGGAACCTTGGAGTTACTTTTGATCAAGAACTGTTTTTCAATTCACATATTAAATTCGTTTCTAAGACTGCCTTCTATCATTTGCATAATATTGCCAAGATTAGGAGCATCTTGTCTCTGAGTGATGCTGAGAAACTGATCCACGCTTTTATTAGCTCTAGGTTAGATTATTGTAACTCTTTTGGCATAATTGGCTGACCCAGGGAACAGACACAAGCTCAAGAGTAGGTTCACTGACCTTTATTGTAACAGTGTTTGTGTATGGGTGCGTGTGTGTGTAGTGAATGTGGATGTGAGTGCATGGATCTGTAGACTCGCAACAGCTGGGAGTGAGCAGAGCGTCGTACAATCTGGCAACCCTATAAACAGAGCAGAGGCACAGTGTTAGCGTCGTTCCACACTTGAGTGTATAGGTGAAGTAACTGAGGCTTACTGTTACAGCTGCGGTGGAGAATGAAGGTTGGCCCCAAGGCAGTCCAGGAAGACAGCATCTGCCACACAACACTGCTGACGAGGGATGGTGCGAGGAAGAGAGGTAAGCGATGACTGCCGCCTGGAGGAAAAGATTCCGCCGCCTGGGAGTTCCGCCTGTGCACAGGGGATAACGCTGAACAAGTGAGTAGAATGGTGAGCTTACTTGGAGGTGAGGAAACTCCTTCCAGGCTGCAGCGGCAGGGATGACGAGGGCTGAATGTTTGGCTGTAATGAAGAGCGCAGAGCTTCACGTAGCCAGGGAGACAGACAGCTCCATGCCGGTCTACAGGCAGAGCAGGTTATATAGCCCGTGAGTGATGGGGAGCAGGTGTGCGCGCAGCTGTAGAAGATAATGGCAGAGAGCGAGTCATCACAGTACCCCCCCCTTCCCGAGAGGTGCCTCCTGGCACCTGATCCAGCCTACCTGGGTGTGTCCGATGGAAATCCCTGATAAGTTGACTATCCAACACAAAGGATGGACGCACCCAGGAGCGCCACTTGGGACCATACCCCTCCCAGTCTACCAGATACTGCAGGCCGCGACCCCAGTGGCGGACGTCCAGGATGGAATTGACCCTCCATGCTGGGTCGCCGTCGATCACCAATGGTGGAAGTGGAGACCTGGGAGGGGGACAGAGAGGGCTGGAGAAAAAAGGTTTAACCTGTGACACATGAAACGTAGGACAGATGCGGAGGGAGGGGTGGGGGAGTCAGGCGCACAGCCACAGGATTGATAATCTGCTCAATGGGAAATGGCCCGATGAAGCACTGAGATAGTTTCCTATTCTCAGCCTTGAGGTTAATATGCTGTGTAGAAAGCCAAACTTGTTGACCCACCTGGTAGGGTGGAGCTGGTCTCCTGCGGCGATTAGCTACCCTGGAGTTGTGCTCCGCCATGCGTTGGAGTGCCGCCCAGACCGTCCTCCATATCCGTCGACAGCGTCTTAGATGGACCCGGACAGATGGTACGGCGATGTCCCCTTCCTCCTCAGGAAAAAGCGGGGGATCGTAACCCAAGGAGGCTTCAAAAGGTGACATGTCGATTGCCGATGGCACCGTGGATTTGTGGGTGTACTTGATCCACGGGAGGTGCGTGTTCCATGATGCAGGGTTGGAGGAGATGACGCAGCACAGCGCAGCCTCCAGTTCTTGGTTGGCTCTCTGACACTGTCCATTGCTCTGTGGATGGTAGCCGGAGGATAGGCTCACCGTGGCCCCCAGCGATTTCCAAACTCGAGACACAAATTGGGGACCCCAGTCGGAGACGATGTCTGTGGGTATCCTGTGTAGTCTCACCACGTGCTGCACCAGCAGATCCGCCGTATCCTTCGCCGTGGGCAGTCCCTGCAGGGGGACAAAGTGGGCAGCCTTGGAGAAACGGTCCACTATAGTGAGAACAACAGTGAGATTAGATGGAGGAAGGCCAGTAACAAAATCTAGAGCGATGTGAGACCAGGTTCTGCTGGGAGTAGGGAGAGGGTGGAGCAACCCCGCAGGCAGAGAGGATGGAGTCTTACCGGTAGCGCACTGAGGACAGGCGCAGACGTAGTCGGCGACGTCCTTCCAGAGCAATGGCGACCAGAACGACCTCTAAAGGATCCAGATCGTGCGGGACCCCCCCAGGTGACAGGTCAGCCTGGAGGAGTGAGCCCAGTGAATCACCTCGCCCCAAACAGAAGAGGGAACGGGCGCCTCCATCGTGTCCGGAGCGAACTGCCTGGAAAGAGCGTCTGGCTTGGTGTTCTTCGACCTGGGCCGGTAGGTGATGGTGAAGTTAAAACGCCCAAAGAACAGGGACCAGCGGGCCTGGCGGGCGTTAAGTCGTCTGGCCATCCTCGGGTACTCCAAGTTCTTATGGTCCATCCAGACGACGAATGGCTGGGCGGCCCCCTCCAACCAGTGACGCCATTCCTCCAGCGCGAGTTTCACTGCCAGAAGCTCCCTGGCACCGATATCATAATTCCTCTCTGCTGGCAACAATCGGCGAGAAAAAAACGCACAAGGCCAGACCACCCCATCCACCGGAGAGTGCTGGGAAAGCACAGCCCCCACCCCTAAGTCCGAGACGTCCACCTACACCAGACACTGAAGAACGGGATCCACCTGCGTCAGGATGGGAGAGGATGAGAACCGCTCCTTGAGGGCAGTGAACGCAGCGGTGGCCTCCTCAGTCCACGGGAAAACCATCTTGGGGGAGGTGAGGCGGGTCAGGGGGAGCGCAATGATGCTGTAGTTGTTAATGAAGCGGCAGTAGAAATTAGCGAACCCCAGGAACTGTTGGAGCTCTTTCCTGGGGGGGGGGGGGGGCAATCCACCACCGCCTTCACCTTGCCGGGATCCAGGATGATCTGGTTGTGAGAAACGATGAAACCGAGAAATGATGTTTTAGAAGTGTGAAACTCACATTTCTCGGCCTTCACATACAGTTTATTTTCCAAGAGCCGTTGCAGAACCCGCCTCACGTGCACTTGATGCTCCTCCAATGATCGGGAGAAGATTAAGATGCCATCAAGATACATGAAGACGAATGACCCCAGGAAATCACGTAGCACGTCGTTAATCAGGCGTTGGAAGACGGCCGGAGCGTTGGTCAGTCCAAATGGCATCACCAACTACTCAAAGTGCCTGCTTGGGGTCCGAAACCCAGTCTTCCATTCATCCCCCTCCCTGATCTGCACCAGATGGTACGCATTGCAGAGGTCCAGCTTGGTGAAGTAGGAGGCCCCCTGGAGGGAATCAAAGGCCGTGTCCATCAGAGGGAGGGTGTACTTATCTTAATGGTGATGTCATTTAGGGCATGGAAATCGATGCATGGCCTCAGGTAGCCATCCTTCTTCCCGACAAAAAAACCCCTGCCCCCACCGCCGAAGATGATGGGCGGATGATGCCAGAGCTGAGGGACTCCTTAATATACGCATCCATGGCCTCCCGATCCGGGGCAGACAGGCTGTAGAGGTGGCTCGCCGGCAGCGGGGCTCCAGCCCGGAGGTTGATGGCGCAGTCGTAGGGGCAGTGAGGAAGGAGAGACAATGACTGAGATTTACTGAACACCGCCCCAAGGTCATGATATTCAGGGGGGGACCCCAGTGAGATCGGGAGGAGGGGTGACGGGAGTAGCCAAGGGCTTGGAAGGTGAACATGCAGCGGACTGCAGACACACACACAAAAAGGGCTACAGGTATCTACCTTACCAGTGCGCCAGTTGATGGAGGGGTTATGGAGCCAGAGCCAGGGATAACCCAGAATAACTGGGGAGGCCGCGACCGGCAGGACGAAAAGGCTCAGGTCCTCCCGATGGTTCCTGGAAATGATGACAGGGGTAGGGGCAGTTTGATTAGACGCTACCATCAACGGGGCTTTAGACAGAGCAGTGAGCCTCAGGGGTGTCTCCAGTGAACGGCAGGGAAGCCCCAACCGGGTTGCCAGTTCCCCCGAGATGAAACTTTGCTCAGATCCCGAGCCCACCAAGGCGTGTGTGCAATATTCTGTACGATTGTGCTTGAACCTGATGGGTAAAAGACACTTAGAGAGGGGATTTAACTGAGGTGAGCCAGTGAGACCCCCTACTGCGACGCACGGGCTCCCTCTTTTGGCCGAACTGAGCAGGACATAATCTCATGTTCATCATTACCACAGTACATACACAGGTCAAGCTTTCTACGGCGCTGTCTTTCTGCCAAAAGTAATTTAGTTTGTCCTATTACCATAGGCTCTGATCCTTCAGCCGACTCAACCGAAGGCAAGGCCAGTAAAGGTGACTGAGAAGAGCAGCAAAACTGGGCGCCCGAGCGTCCGGACGTCTTCCGCTCGGCTGCCCGCTCCCTCAGCCTGTTGTCTAAACTAATAGCTAAGGAAATTAGCTCCGTTAGCCTCTCCGGCTTCTCTAAGCGGGCTAGCTCATCCCGCAGGCTTGGGCTCAGACTCCTAGTAAAGATGGTGCATAACGAGGCGTCTTCCCACCCCACCTCTGCTGCCACCACCTGGAAATCGACAGCATAGTCCGCCACGGACCTGCCCCCCTGTCGAAGATTTAACAGCCGGGTGGTGAGCACATTATCCCAGTTGGAGTGGTCAAACACCTCGTTAAACTCGCTAACATACTGGGTATAGGTAAGATTAGCGTAGCTAGGCCTAGCCATAACTGCATAAGCCCACGCAAGAGCCCGCCCCTCCAGTAAATTAGCAACATAGCCAATACGGCTGTGATCGGTTGGGAAATCCCTAGGCACCCGCTGAAAAACAATCTCACACTGGAGAAGAAACCCCCGGGCCTCCTCTAGTTTACCATTAAACCGAGTGGGTGTGGGAACCAGTGTGAGTCGGGCCAAGGGAACCTGACTAGCCTGGCTAGGTGGAGAGCTAACGGACGCCGGAGTGCTACTTGAAGCCGGAGGAAATGCCTGCTGTCCGGCCAGGCGATCCAATCAGCTGTTAATTTGGGCCAGCTGATTAAGAATGACTTGCTGCTGGTAAGTTATTTGGTCTACTCGAGCTTCTAAGTTGTTTACACAAGCTCAAGAGCAGGTTCAATGATCTTTGTTGTAACAGTGTTTGTGTATGGGTGCGTGTGTGTGTAGTGAATGTGGATGTGAGTGCGTGGATCCGTAGAATAGAATGGCGAGCTAACTTGGAGGTGAGGAGAATCCTTCCAGGTTGCAGCGGCAGGGAGGACGAGGGCTGAATGTTTGGCTGGAATGAAGAGTGCGAGTGAGTAATGGCAGAGAGCGAGTCATCACATCTTTATTATCATGTTGTCCTAAAACATCTTTAAAAAGTCTTCAGTTGATCCAAAATGCTGCAGCAAGAGTTTTAACAGGTACTAGAAAGAGAGATCATATCTCTCCAGTTCTGGCCTCCCTTCATTGGCTTCCCATAGAGTTTAGAATTAAGTTTAAAATCCTTCTTCTCACTTTCAAAACTCTAAACAATCAGGCCCCTTTTTATTTAAAAGATCTGTCCGATATTACCCTATTATCCTAACAGAGCACTACGCTCCCAAAATGCGGGATTACTTGTAATACCTAGAATCTCCAAAAGTACAATGGGAGGCAGAGCCTTCAGCTATCAAGCTCCTCTCCTGTGGAACCAGCTGCCAATCAGGATTTGGGAGTCAGACTCGATCTCTGTTATTAAGAATGGGGTTAAAACCTTCCTTTTTGATATAGCCTACAATTAGGGAGGGATCATGTGTCTCTGAACCCTTTCTTAGTTATGCTGCTAATAGGTTTAGACAGCCGGGGAACCTCCAATAATGCACTGGGCCTCACTCCTTTCTTCAATGAAATATTTTTTTTTTTTGCTGGTCATTAACATCTGTTTGTTCTCTCCCATAGATTGAGTCCCCATCGTGCTGTTTGCTCTCTACATGTCTGTTCTTCTCATCTTCTCATCTTCTCTATCCCGTCACCCCCCAGCCAGTTGCAGCAGATGACTGCCCCTCCCTGAACCTGGTTCTGCTGGAGGTTTCTTCCTGTTAAAGAGAGTTTTTCCTCTTCACCGTCGCCAAGCGCTTGCTCACAGGGGATCGCCTGATTGCTGGGGTCTTTCTGCCATTGTGGGGGTTTCCCCTACAGTTGATAGTGCTATGAGATGACTGTTGTTGTGAAATGGCGCTATATAAATAAAGCTAAATTGAATTAATTTACTCATGCATACGGTACTTAAATTATATGATCAGAGGTGGGTATAATAGCCAGAAATTCTACTCATGTAAAAGCAGTGCTTTGAAATTAATAATTAAAAGTAAACAACCAAAAATTTCTGGTTGAGTTAAGGGTACAAAGAGCACCCACTTAAAAACTTGAGTAATGACTTCAGTCTTGAAGGTTTGAAGTTTTTTTTTTTTCAAAATTTATAACAATTTTCTTATAGTTTTCTACTTTTCTCTGTAAATTTATCTAAATTTGAAATTTCCTCTTGTAAAATTGACTTTTCTTGTAGATTTGAGACTTTGTTATAAATTTGTGGATTATTTTATGGCTAATTTTTGTCTATTTTTTAAAAATAAAATTATTTTTTTAATAAATTTTAAAGAGACTGTGCTAATTTTTTTTACTTTTTCCTGATAACAATTTTTGACCATAATTTTGCAGAGCCAGAACAGAATAATAATTTAACTCTGATTTCAGAGAAAAAATATTAATAAAATTGTATTTAATGAAATAAATTAACCTAAATGACCAAAGATGCAATTATTTCTGTTATAATATTTCTATATATTTATAGTTTTTGTTTTGAAATCTCACCACCAAGACAGCAGGAAAAACCTCCCTTATTTTGAAATCCAAATGTTGGCACGTTTAGTTTGTCTGAAGGCTGCTGATGGATTAAAGTCATTGACTTCGTGACTTTTGGTCATCTTAACTTGCCAGGTATATAATAATGAACATAAATTAGTTAATAGTAACTAAGGTAATGGTAAAAACATCTCCTTTTTATTCTTGCCTGAAATAAGAAAACCAACAACTAATGATTAAAAAGAAGACAAAATGAACCAACTCGAGCTCCTAACCACACCTGTTAGCTAAGCGACTCTTCCATTATAAATAATCCACTGCTTACATGCCTCTTCTGCTTTTTTCCACGTTTAAAGTACTTTAATAAGCTCATGTTTCTCTTGGACAGTTACGCTAGCGAGACACTGCCTGGCGACTGGAGCGGTCACTCACGCAGGCGGGGTGCTTCTGAACTCCACGCAGATGACAGTCACGTGCATTGTTCGTGTGCGTGCTTGCAGACCGTCATTCCTTCATATTTTTTTCTTAAATTTACATTTCCTCCTGGAGTGGCAGCATAAATTCAAGCGTGGCAGGCTGCCACTCTGAAATGTTACCAGAGGAAACCCTGCCATTGAGTGTTGTTTACTCAAGTTTTTAAATATTTACATTTTTTGGTGGTGGCAGGGTGGTTTGCTGTCTCCTGTTTTCAGCCCACAGGTCTCTCAAGGTTCCTTTACAAACATTTGTTGCACATAGGCCCCCAGGGGTGGGAGCTGGGCTCTGTATTGCAGCAAGGCCGGGCCATAGCTGTGCCACACCCAGGCCCCTGAGAGCGGTGGATGGTCAAAAGGTAGCAGCTCTGCGCCACAGTGAGCCCACCCTTGGAAACTCTTCTGATGGGTTCCCATTCCACTCCACTCTTTGGAGGGCACAAAGGAACCACGGGAGGCTCACCAGCTGGGACAGGAGACCCTAGATTGCTGAAAGGCCACAGAAAAGCACAAGGAGCCAACCCACCACTGACAGAGTTGTGGCTACCCATTAGTACGTTTGTTAAATTTGACTTTTAAATATAATTTATAAAAAAATATGCAAGATGCAAGAGGAGGCAGTAACAGTCAATGTTAGGAACTATAGCTTTGTTTTGTGTTACAGCGGAGCTCTAGTGCGACATCCTGTGGTGGATAAAAATCCTGAGTGGTCCTTTAAATGAGGTTGTTACCTTCAACGCTTTGGTGAAATGTCGTGTTTCAGGGCTTGTGCTCAGACATCTTTTTATAAGAATTTCAATTCAGTTTATATCTATGTACTTTATGAATGTTCTAATCCAAAATTTAAATGTCATGTCATAAAAATCAGCAACGTTGCAATTAATGTTTTTTTCTGACCTTAAAATGGATCTATTATTGCGTCACATGTTCTGTATTTTTTTTTTGTTGGACTCTGCTCTCAGAGAACCCTTCATTCTTCAGTCATTCACTGCTTGAAGAAAAGCACATTTCTGACCTCTCCCTGTAAGACCAAACACCTTATACATGAACTTTGTTGTAAGTCTTTCATTCCGATAGAATGTTACAAGTTAAATGGTATGATAGCACATCTACTGATTACTGGGCATTTTATTTTTTCTTCTATATGAACAAGAAATCAGACTGTTAATGCAGAACCACTTGAGGATCATCATTGTGCATGAGTTTGCCGAACATTGGAGAAGTTGCCTAAGAAGAGCAATAATTTTGATGAAATCATAAATGCCCAGATCTTCTGACCTTTGACAATGACCCTCAGTTACCTGGTCACAATAAACCAATTACTGGGAATAAACCGATAATGGCAATAATCAGTTTTGTCGTGTTTACATGCACTGAATAAAGAGATTATTGGAGGATAAACCATTTGAGTTAATAACCCCTATTACATGACTTTATCAGATTATTCTGTTTACATGACCACTTGCGACCACAGGCGAGTCATCTGGTGGGCCATGAGGAAACTTGGTGTGGAGGAGTAGCTTGTACAACTCACCCAGTGCATGTATGAGAACGCCTGTAGCAGAGTACGTGTTGGTGGTGGATTGAGCAAGGAGTTTGAGGTCAAGGTCGGCGTGCGCAAGGGCTCTTGTCTGAGCCCACTGCTTTACATCATTGTTCTGGAGGCCCTGTCTTGTGAGTTCTGTACTGGTTGTCCTTGGGAGATCCTGTACGCCGATGACCTGGTCATCATTGCAGAGATGCTGGAGGAGATGCTTGTGAAGCTAGTCTGTTGGAAGAATGGCATAGAGGCCAAAGGACTCCGTGTAAACATAGGAAAGACTAAGATCATGATTTCCGGCCCAGGCCTGGATGAAGTCCAGCAAATATCCATGTGCTGTGTGTCTCACCAGCACTGGCCATGGCTCCGTCTTTTGCAGTGGTTACTCGAGATGAGTGCACAAGAGGTGCAGTGGACTCTAGTGGCCAGGCGTATGACCAAGATTTCTGATGTAAGCGCTGTCATGGGGAGGCCGGGCCGATCGATGATCGACCTATGACACAGTTGGTTGTTGGTGACGCCAAGCTGGAAGTGGTGGCATCTTCCTGCTACCTGGGTGACATGCTTTCTGCTGGTGGTGGATCTGAGCTTGCCACCATCGTGAGATGCCAGGCTGCCTGGAACAAGTTCAGGCAAGTGCTCCCAATTCTCAAGACCATCTGGCTCCCACCAACCTCTAAAGGCCATATCTACAACTCCTGTGTGAGGAGCGTGTTGCTGCATGCCAGCAAGACATGAACCATGACTGGAGGCTGTCTTAACCATCTGCGGCAGAGTGACAGGGCCATGGTCTACTGGATGTGTGGCATCTCCACTGAGGATGAGGTCAGCTCGCAAACACTCCTGGTTAGGATGCAGCTGGACAGCCTCGAGGATGTGCTTCACACATGCCGTTTGCATTGGTTTGGCCATGTGGAGAGAAGTGTTGGCTGGATTAAGAAGGTCATGGAGGTCGATCCTGGTAACGGCAGAGGTCAAGGAAGAGGAAGACCCAAGAAGACATGGCTAGAGGGTGTCCATATGGACCGGGTTAAGCTACAACTGGCCCAGGTTGAACCAGTGGACAGGAACTACTGGAGTGGGACTCAGAAGTGCAGTTAAGCAGGACCATCCCCAACTGAGGGATTAATTGTACCCTGTCAAAAATAAATCTGGATGATGATGACTTGAATAATCAGATAATTCCAGAAATCCAATCATAACCGGTTTATTTGTGTACATGTAAACATGGCCAGTGACCTTGAGGTTAGCCTGGATGCAGACCAACGTGAGGATCATTGTGTTGGAGTTTGTTAAGAATTTGGGCAATTGCCTGGGAGGGGCATTGTTTTTTTTTTCTGAAATCACCTACATTCCCAAATCTCTTGACCTTTGACCTTGAGCAGAACCTGGATGCAGACCAACCTGCCTGGATGCAGACCAAACTGCATCCTGTGCCCACCTGGGCCATTGTTGTCCAATACCCAAACCTGCCTGATGATTTGAAACATTTAGGCGTGACAAACACACAAAAACATGAGAAATCAGGAAGGGGGCAAACACCCCCCCATGCCACTGTATGTATGTGTGTGAAGGTATGTAGAGGTATGTATGGTTTCCCGAATGCTGCCTGGTGGGTCATGGGAATAATGCCGCCGGATCGCTAGTCGGCATCGTTTATGGTCGGAACTACGACAGTATCTGATCGTCTTCAAACCTCCAACTTTCGTTCTTGACTAATGAAAACATTCTTGGCAAATGCTTTCACTTTCATCCATCTTGCGCCGGTCCAAGAATTTCACATTCCAGTGCTCATTAGACCAGCGTTAACTTTACGTGTATGCACCCAGGGGATGCTTCGTCTGTGGTTGTGTTTTGGTTTTGGTTTTCCAGTTTGGTCTGGAAGCAGACCAAACTTACACACAGTGATCCTGTGGATCACTGTGTGTAAGTTTGTTGAGAATCAGGGCAATTGCCTAGGGGGAGTAACAATATTCATATAATCACATAAGCACTGTGATCTTGTGACCTTGGACACTGATCATTAACATAACCTTGACCTGTAGCAGAATTTGGATGCAAACCAACCTGAGGATCCTTGTGTGCCAACTGCCAGGGAGGAGCAGTTGTCATAAACTCGTCGAGTGCGGTGAATTGAGAACGCTAAATGCAAGTAGTGAGGTTTTGCAAGTTTAATAACAGAAAGACAAATGTACAAAAACACCACACGTACAAATAAAGAATAAATACAGGCGCCAGAGGAGAGCGGGGCTCAACGTCAACGGGTGGAACAGAAGGCCGGGAACGCCGGCCAAATGGGAATGAACCAGCTGGAGCACACCCGAAAAGATGCAGGGGTCACAGCTGGAAAAAAGGGGAAAAGACAAACTTGGACGGAGCTCTCCTGTTCTCCTTGACAGTGAAACCATTAACACTCAGAACAAGCCTGGACTTCTGAGGACGGTAGAAATGGTAGAAAATAACCCAGCGATTACCAAACAGAGAACCAAGGCTTAAATAAGGCAGTGAGGATTATTACAATGAGGATCAGCTGTGAGTCACATGAGCAGAGAGGAATCAGGGCTGACAGGTGCACCGCCCCGAACAGAGCAAACCCCGGAAGTGTACGCTGACAGCTGCAGCCCCTGATAGAGAAATGGGAGACAGACCTATTGATCAATAAGGAGGAAATTTTCTGGACACAAATATGTTTAAACACTTTTAAGATAACTAAAAACTCTAACTTACAACTTACACAGTATAAAGTTCTACATAGAATTCATTACACAGGACAAAGGATGTTCAAAGTGGGCCTGAGTCACACAAATAGCTGCTCTCACTGCATCAGCAATGTCCCGGATAGCTATATGCATGCTATGTGGTCCTGTGCACTGGTTCAAAAGTTCTGGCAGAAGATATGTGAGGACTTGTCGGCATGGCTTGGGTATAGTGTCCCATTCTCACCCACACTTTGCATATTAGGTGATTTAGGTGAAATAAATATAGATGCAAGGATGTCACACATGGTTCTCACCACCTTATGCATCGCAAAGAAAACTATCCTCATGAATTGGAAATCAAGAAATAACTTATGCATGACTTATTATAATAACTATTAGATTATATTAGCCTGGAGAGATTGTCAGCCTCCTCAAATAATCAATTGGCAGAATTCAATTCTCTCTGGTCACCATTTATTAATTCTACAACCTGATTGGTGGTGGGTGGTGGCTTGCTCTCCTTGGCGCCTCTGGCGGCTGGCTACACCCTGACCGCGGGTGTCCGGGGGGCCTGTTCCGGGATGGCCGTGTGTCTGGCCTGGGGGGCGGGGGGGCTGCCCCCTGGCTGGCTAGCCTCACCTCCCGGGGGAGTCTGGGTCTGGCCTTGGGCCCCTGGTGCTGGAGGGGGGCCTTCCTCCCCCCTGGGCCGGGGTCGGGTGTGTACCGGTGGTGCAGGTTGGGCCCTGGTGTATCCTTGCGTGGCAGGGTTATGTTCTTCCTGGGGCCCTGGCGGCACCCTGGGGCAGGTGTGTGCATCCTGGGTCGCCCTCCCCGTCCACTGGGGTCTGCGGGTGTGGGTGTGTGTGTGTGTGTGTGTGTGTATGTGTTTGAGAGTGGGTGTGAGTGGGGGCTTGTGTATGAGCGGGTGCGGAAGTGTGTGTGTGTGTGTGTTGTGAGTGGGCAAGTGGGGCTGTGTGTGGGTGTAGGTGTAGGTGGGTACATGTGATGGTGGGTGGGGGTACATGTGTGTATGGGTGTGGTAACCTGTGGGTGGATGTCTGGGGGTGGAGGATGTGTGTATGGGTAGGAGAACTTTGCTGGGTGGCGGGGGTGGGGCAGTCCATCTAGTGGCATGGGGGTTGGCGTTTCGGGGCCTGCTTGTCCCGGCCGCCCTGCTGTTGTGTCGCGGGGTGGGGCGCTTTGTCGCATTGCCCCTGGTGTCATTGGCTGCGGGTGTGCATTGGTGCTTGAGGGTGGTTGGGGGGCTGTTGGCGCGGGTTGGTGGCCGTGTTTCTGTCGGGTTGCTGTGGGGTGGCTGTGACTGCAGGGTGGCCTGCTGCTGTCGGTGTGTGTCTGGGGTGGGTGGTCGGTGGGCGCCATGTGGGTCCAGCCCATTTTTCATTATTGTGACTATTGTGGTCTATGTTTGTGTATGTAAGATGAGTGGGAATGGGTATGGCTGTCCTGTCATGTTTGTGGTGCTGGGAGCACCAGGGCACGATGCTGGTGGGTCCTGGGCTGCTCGCACTGGCGGCCCTCACCCTGGTTTGGGATTGGGGGCAGTGGGTGGCCTCATAAACCAGTTTGTAAGCTGGGTTCTGGGGGGGGGGGGTGGCCTCGCTTTTAAACTGCCTCCCTCCCAGTCTTATTTCCCGCCCTCCCCCTCCCCCTGATTCTGGGTGGAATACACATCTTCTTGGATACATTTAGGGCTTTGAGGTGGGAGTGTGCTGCACTGTGTCGGCGAAGAGGATACCTTTGCTGCATGGTGGGGCTGCCCTCACCTCAGTTTTATTTGCATTTTATACACTGAGGGCTTGGGGGGGATGGGGGCCCCGCTGCCCATCGCAGTGGCTAGCGATGCTCCAATCACCATCCCCCCAATTTTAATTGCACTTTGGTAGTCCACATATTTACACACAATTACATCATATAACCGATATACACCCACCATGTTTTGTGCAGGGGGGAGGGGGGTGGGGGTCTTCCCCCACCCCTGTTGCCCTGTTCCTGCTGGGGGCATGGGGGCCAGGTGGGGAGCCAGGGACCCGTCATGTCAAAATCCCTAGGTGCTACTGAATGTATAGATACAACCAAGGGAGTGTGAGCGGGACTGAATATGAGCTTGAGTGAAAGTGAGGGGGTGATGAATAGAGGTGGTGATGGTGGGTCGGTTTTGTACGGCGCTTTGCATGTTGGGTGGCATCTCAGGGTGCCTGCGGTGGTCTGCTGATCAGTCACTCAGGTGGGCGCCGGGGGTGGGGGTCTGCTTCTGTGGCCTGCGCTGGTGGTCTCCCCAGCTACTGCCAGGTGCTGGTGTGTGTTCAGGCTCACTGCATCTGCTTCGCAGCCACCTTATGAAACAAGAGTGAATGAGGGGTGAGTTTGAATGGGTACAGAGAGAGAATGGGTTGGTCCAGGTGAGTGAGAGTGAGTTAGTGCATATGGGTGCGCATGGGAGCATGTGGGTGTGAAGGTGTGGGGAGGGGTGTGTCTGCGAGTTGGGAGGTGCTGGATTAAGGGGGGTAGTGCCTCTCGGCAGTGTGGGCTCCCCTGGGCAGGGGGACTTCTTTGGGCATGGGGGTCCCTGGGGTGTGCGGCGGTGGAGCCGGGGGGGGGGGGGCACTGTAGGGGTGCCTGGGGGGGCTCACGCTGGGAGGCAACGGCCGGTCTCCGGCCCGGGGGGTGGGGTCGTTAGCCTCCTGGCGCCTGGGGCCTGGGGGCGGGCGTTGGTCCGCTGGGGGGGGGGGGGGGGGAGTCTGGGGTGGTGGGCTTGCCGCGCCGGCCGCCGAGTGACCTGGCCTCCCTCGATCGTCCCTCCAGTGGCGGATGCCTGGCTTTCCTGGGGCTTGCTGACCTCGGACGTTTGTGCCCTGTGGGGGCTGGTGGCGCTGCCTTGCCTGCTTGGGGTTCCCGGGGGGAGAGCTGCTGCGACTGGCCCCCCACTTCGTATGTTTCCTGACAAACCACTGACATGCACACACTTATTTTGTGCGTGCTCTCATATATATGCACGCAGACGTATACGCACAAGTGTCTCTTCTTTAACAGGTGTGGAAACCAGACCCGTGTTGAGACATCTTCAGTGGAAGAAGCAGTTTGTCTATTGTTTGTTTTAGTTGTTGGTTTGCTTGTTTGTTTTGTCTGTTCCCCTCCCTTTTCTTTCCCCCTCCACACACTTCTTTCCCTCTTCCCCATCCTGTCGGGTCTTCCATGGGTAAAATAATTAAAATAAAGTATTAAAAGTTATTACAGGAGGAGTTTACAACAATATGCAATACATAGTTAGGTACTGTATAAGCTCCTCTTGACAAAGTAAATCTGTTTTGGCACAGTAAGGATGACAGATCCCTGTTCTGCTTGCCTAGCTGCCTGACAGGATGGGGGTGGGGCCTGGACAGAGCTCTCCCGTTCTTCTTGCCAGTGAAACCAATAACACTCAGAACAAGCCTAGACTTCTGAGGACGGTAGAAATGGTAGAAAATAACCCAGCGATTACCAAATGGAGAACCAGGCTTAAATCAGGCAGTGAGGATAATTACGAAGAGGATCAGCTGTGAGTCACATGAGCGTAGAGGAATCAGGGGTGAAAGGTGCACCGCCCCGAACAGAGCAAACCCCAGAAGTGCATGCTGACAGCTGCAGCCCCTGACAGAGAGAGAGAGAGAGAGCGCCCGGAATCAAAAATACAAGATAATACGGAATAATTACATGACAGACTGTGATGAACATAAATGAGAAAGTAAGTTGAACTATGAAATAATACAGGAACCCAAATTTACAACAGACAATAATAAACCAAGAAATAAACAAACAGAAACATTACAACATGGATTTCCTCTCCTCTCTCGCACTGCTGCTTTCTGTGCTGTGGCTCTTTGTCTCTGAGGTAAATGCGTTCGGCCCCATGGCGAGCAGAATAGCGGGCAGAATACAATATTCCAGGGACGTGTTGCTACGCTTTAACACAGCTGATTCAGTGCCTGTGATTGAGCCCAAACTTCAACTGCCGGACTTTATTTTGAGAGACGGACACAGCGGTGAAAAGAGAAGCGGCAGGAGGAAGCGTGGAAGACGTGGAGGTGTGAAATTGCGCCTTAGGAGACGTCAGTTTGGTAACATTCCTCTTCCTTCGATCATTTTTGGGAATGCACAGTCTGTGAGAAACAAGGTGGAGGAAATTCAAGGCAATGTACGTTACCAGAAGGATTTTAAGAACTGCTGCGTCATGGCTTTCACTGAATCTTGGCTTACTGCGCATGATCGAGATGCAGACCTGTGGATTGACGGCTTTGGAGCCCCGCTGCGCTCGGATCGGCAGGAAGAGGTAACTGGGAAGCGTCAGGGGGGGCGGTGTATGTTTATACATTAATAAGCAGTACTGCACATCTGTCACGGTCAGAGAGCGCATCTGTACACCCGATGTGGAGTTGCTGTCTGTGTCACTACGCCCCTTTTATTTGCCTCGAGAGTTTCCCCAACTTTTCATCACAGTTGTGTATATTCATCCGAGGGCAGACGCTGACTCCGCCTCCAGCACCATCTCTGATGTGGTGCAGCGGCTGCAGTCAATTTCTCCAGAGGCGCCAAACTTCATTCTTGGGGATTTTAACCATGTTTCTTTAAAGAAGACACTTAAAAACTTTCATCAGTATGTCTCCTGCCCAACCAGGTGAAAAAAGACATTGGACCTGTGCTATGGATCCATAGAGAGGGCCAATAAATCACTCCCCCTTCCTCCTTTAGGATCCTCAGATCACAACTGTGTTCATTTGCTGCCCACATATAAAACTGCTCTCAGAAGAGGCAAGGTGGAGATGAGAGACAT
Organism: Pholidichthys leucotaenia; assembly: GCA_020510985.1. Taxonomy (NCBI): domain Eukaryota; kingdom Metazoa; phylum Chordata; class Actinopteri; order Cichliformes; family Pholidichthyidae; genus Pholidichthys; species Pholidichthys leucotaenia. The sequence goes on along the minus strand of CM035847.1, from coordinate 282,198,331 downwards.
TGATGTGTGGACAGAAGATTCAGAGCACAGCCTCCAGGAATGCTTTGACTGTACAGACTGGAAGATGTTCATAATGGCCTGCGGGGATGACTTGGACTCTCTGGCTGAGCTCACATGCTCATACATGGCTTACTGTCAAAATAAGATTGTTCCACGTAAACGTGTCAAAATATACCCCAACAACAAACCATGGGTTACTAAATCAGTTAAATCCTGCTTACAGAGGAAAGCTCTTGCCTTTAAACAGGGGTCTGTTTCTGAGCTACAGGTTGCCACTAAGGAGCTGAAGGCCGAAATTTTAAGAGCAAAACAGAATTATAAATCAGAGTTGGAAAGCAAGATGGCAGCAAATAAACTTGGTTCGGCCTGGGCCAGTATGAAAACTATTGCAGGCCTTCAGAGCACAGAGCGCAGTAACCGTGTGTTTTTAGATGGTTTTAGTTCAGACACAGAGTTGGCTAATGCTCTTAATTGTTTTTATGGTCGTTTTGACTCCTTTGATTTTAGCACAGAAATCCAAGATTTGAAACAGAAACTCAAAGACAATCAGCACTTTAATTATTGAGATGCAGGATGTTAAAAGGGAGTTCCGCGCTGTAAAAGTGAACAAAAGTCAGGGCCCTGATAATATATGTGGGCGCCTGGTAAAGTCCTGTGCACATGAACTGAGTCCTATATTTCATTACATTTTCAATAAGTCCTTACAGACACAACATGTGCCTAAGATCTGGAAAGATGCCGTGGTTGTTCCTGTTCCAAAATCCAGCTGTCCTAAAAAGGTAAATGACTTTAGACCAGTTGCTTTGACTTCAATTTTAATGAAAATTTTTGAAAAACTGGTCAGATGTGAGGTCCTAAGGCAGACTGAACATGCATTGGATCCTCTGCAGTTTGCCTATAGGCCTCACAGAGGAGTGGAGGATGCCACTGTCACTCTGTTTGACATGCTTTTCAAACATCTGGATTTTAATGGGACACACGCCAGGCTTTTATTTGTGGACTTTTCTTCTGCCTTTAATACAATCCAACCTCATATTTTAGTTGAAAGGCTCCTGCAACAATTTGATTTAAGCAATAATCTGGTGGGTTGGATTCTGGATTTCTTAACCAACAGGACGCAGAGAGTAAGGGTCAATGGCACATTGTCTGACCTAAAGTGCTCTTCTACTGGCTCTCCTCAGGGGTGTGTGTTGTCACCACTACTCTTCATCCTGTACACAAACATGTGTCGGAGCAGACATGACAACAGACACATTATAAAGTATGCTGATGACTCAGTCATTGTCAGTCTCCTCCAGGATGGTGAGAGTGGCCACGGCCCAGTAGATGATGACTTTGTTCACTGGTGTGAGGATTCCTACCTGCAGCTGAATACAACAAAAACGAAAGATATGATTATTGACTTTAGGAGGAAAACTCCCAGGCACAAAGTCACCATACTAAAAGGCCAGACCACCGAATGTGTACAATCGTACAAATATCTTGGGACGATTATTGATAGTGGATTGAACTTTGAGGTGAACTGTGAAAGGGTGTGCACAAAGGGTCAGCAAAATTTGCATTGTTTGAGGAAACTTGCACACTTCCAAATTGACCGAACCATAATGACTATGTTTTATCGGGCTTTTATTGAATCTGTTTTATCCTTTTCTTTAATGTCATGGTTTGGTCAGATAAAACTGAAACAGAGGAAATCCTTGGATCAGGTAGTCAGATGGTCCAGTCGTTTGCTTGGTGAGTCACAGCTGAGCCTGACATCCCTGTACACCAGACAAGTACAGAGGATGGCCGACTCGATTTTAAATGATGACTCCCACCCTTTGCACTGCAACTTTCAGCTTCTTCCCTCCAGACGGAGGTTTGCTGTCCCAAAAAGTAGAACCCAGCGCTACAAAAACAGCTTTGTCCCTGCTGCTGTCAAAGAGTTGAACAAGCTATAAAAATTATATTGTACATATTTTATATTTACCTATTTTGTAAGATGTGTGCCTGTGTTTGTGTCTATGTTGAATGTAATTAGTGGCTTGTAAATATGGATGTCACCAACTGCAAAACAAATCTACCTACGGGTACAAATAAAGTAACCTGAACCTGAATCTGAAGAAAGAGACTAAACTCAAACTAGAGACTGGGCACGGCCCCCATCTGTGCTCCGGATCATGACACAATGATTTCTCTGAAGTCAAATAAGTCTCCAGATCTCTCCCTGTGATCTTGACTTTAAGCACAACCAGGATGCGGGCTCACCTGAGGATCATTGTGTGTGAGTTTGATGAGCATTGAGACAATTTCCTAGGAGGAGTAGCAATTTTTCTAAAATCACATAAGATAAGATAAGATAAGCCTTTATTAGTCCCACAACGGGGAAATTCCAGGATTGCAACAGCACAGGGATAGCAACACTCAGAGCAACAATCAGAAGGCAAGAAAAAAAAAAGTGCCCAGATCGCCTGACCTTTAACCTTTGAACTTGACCTTGAGCACAACTTGGATGGAGGCCCACCTTAGGGTCATTGTGAATGAGTGTGGTGACCATTGGAGCAATTCAAACAACACCTTGAAGAAGTGAGGGCCAAAGTGACATCAAGAATCTCGCTTATCCGACGCCTAGCTGGTACTTCCTGGGGAGCATCCGCCAGGACTCTACAAATCTCCACACAAGCTCTTGTCTTCTCAGCAGCCAAATACTGTGCCCCAGCATGGTGTAGAAGTCCACACATCAAAAAGGTAGATGCTGCCATCAACAACGCACTCAGGAGCATAGCAGGTTGCCTAAGGTCCACCCCGTCTCCTCCCTGCCAGTCCTCTCAGGAATCGCCCCACCTGGCCTCAGACAAAAGGCTGCTACCCTTAACGAAAGCCCAGAAACATGACTAGCATATCCTGCACAATACTACAACAACAGCTGTTTCCCCAAGTAGACTCAAGTCCTGCTACCCCTACAACAGGGCAACGCAAGAGCTGCTCTGCTCCATCCCTGAGAACCAGTCAACAAGTGACTGGCTGGCAGCATCCTGGAAGCAGGAGTGGGAATCATCTGGGCCCTCAAGTATTCACCACTACATCTGGGACCCGGGTGATGGCTTAGAAGGAATGGGTCCACCTCGCTGTTAATGGACTGTGCTGAACTGCCTACGTATGGGTGTCGGCTGGTTCAGATCAACCAGGAAGAAGTGGGGCCTGACAAACAGTGCAGCATGCAAGTGTGGGGACCCTGAGCAGACTGTTGACCACATCATTACCACCTGCAGGCTGTACAGACCACCTTTGGAGGCCGGCCTCTTTCAAGTAGACCATGAGACAAGGGCGTGGCTTTACAACACCAAGCTGAACATCTCAACGTGATACACGAAAAGAAGGGCGAATGCATAGGAGTAGCAGCGATTCCCATGAAATGTGACCAGACAGCGGATGCCTCGCCATCGCATTAGTTCCTTTCGGCTTCGCTAGAGTGAGCTAAAAATCAATACATCCCAGTACTCATAGACATCTTGATAATTCAAAACAGATGACATGGAAATTTCTTTTTAAGTGGCTGTTTCAAATGCTTTCAATTGAATCTCCCATCCATCATTATTCCCTCCACGTTATGTCAGCACTATTAGTTTGATTTAAAATAGGAGTTTTATATCAGACTTGCTGGTAGAACAGACTATGAGGACATTTTTTCCAATCAAACAGGCAGCTATGACTCATGAATTAATACACTCCAGTTAGCTGCATTAGCCACTAAAACCACGTCTCCATACCTGAGCGCAGGCCCACCCACTGCCTTGTGGAATCAATTCTCTATGGTGGAAATGTGAAACAGACTATGGGAGGCTGTGTTTTTAAAGGCTCGCATCCAGTGGGCCCCCTCCTGATCAGCTGGCACCACAGTCTTGGTAAAGGAGTTTTAGAAAAATTACTCTAAACACCTAAGTAGAATAAATAAAAACAAATTGCTTGAGGAAGTGATGGCAGCCAAAATTCCTTAAACGTTAGATAAAGATGAGGAGGAATCCTGTGGTATGAACTCAGCCTTTGGCCTAATTTGGTCATATCTGTGGATTTAATGATAATTAGCCACTTTGTGTTTCCTATTCCTGTGTCATTTTCCATTTGGTTTTGCCCATGTCTGTGAAATAAGTTGGGATTTTCCTTTGCTGTCCTCATATGCAACACACCCCTCTCCCATTTACATCTAATTTTGTCATCATTCCATCATTTTTATGCTTTTAGTGAATCCTCCTTTCTGTCTCTTTCTGTCTCATTTTACACAGCGTGCATGTTTCATGTGCGTTGGGCACAAGAACAAGGGATCGGACACACACCCCAAACAGGAAATGAGAAATTCAAGTAAATAGATCCATGTCTGTGAGCCTTAGAGAGAAAGTCAGAGAGGAATGCAAATAGATCGAGTAGGGCAGGCAGTGAAGGATGGGAAATAGACTCAGTGATTCAGGAGGCTGTGAATGTTTGAGGTGAAAAGGTTGTTTCAGGAACACCGAGAGTATGATTATTTATAGACATTGACCACCCATAATGCCTCTCTTCAGTGCCCTCTTTAACCAACCACCATTCCTGAGCGCATCATGTGTTACATCAAGTGTGATTTGATTTTTTAAAATTTTATTTCCCATAAATATGTAAATTTTCTTTATAAAATTGCTTAATTTTCTTGTAAATTTATGACTTTTTTCTTCTTAAACTTGCAACATTTTTCTCATAAATTGGCTACTTTTTTGTAAAGAAAAATTTGTGACTTTTTTCTTTTAAATTTTCTACTTTTTTGTAAATCTGTGCCTTTATTCTTACAAATTTGAAGCTTTTTCCTTTTAAATTAGAAACTTTTTCACATACATTTACAACTTTTTTCCTCAAATTTGCAACTTTTTTTAAAAAAGTAAATTGACTTTTTCTTCTTAAACATGAAACATTTTTCTCATAATTTGGCTACGTTTTTCTTGTAATTTTGCAACTCTTTTCCTAAAATTTCACATTTTTCTCATAATTCTGTGACTTTTTTTGTTAGTAAATGGCAACTTTTTTCTTGTAAATTTGTGAACTTTTTCTGATAAATCGATACTTGTTTTTTTGTAAATTTGCAACTTTTTTCCTCTTAAAGTTTCAACATTTTTCAAAGATTTGTGAGTTTTTTTCCTTGTAAACTGGCAACTTTTCACATAAGGCAGTGGTGGCCTAATGGTTAGGGATGTGGACTGGTGACTGGAGGGTCACCAGTTCAGATGACGTAGCAGTTTTTGCCCCACCCTCATTAGCCCCACTGTGGTGCCCTTGAGCAAGGGCACCCTAAAGTGGGATTCATGCACCCACATCACACCGATGTGATTACTGACATCTGTCGCCGACTCAGTGATCGGTAATTTTTTCTTGTGTGTTTGGAGAAATGCGTTGTACCGTTGCCAAAATGGGTTTCAGCCGATGTGTAGGGTGATTTGTGTTCGTTGTGTGTTTTTGTTTATGAAATAGCAATAGACAAGAGCAGATTATGATGGAGTTGGAGCTAATAAATTTTAAGAAAAAGCAACTTTTCATATGATCGTTGCACAGAGAAAAAGAGAAGAAGTCGGAGAAAACGGGGCATGCGACCACTGCCGCTGCCGGTATTTGGCAATCTGTGTAATTACTGGGGTTAAGACGACTCACAAAATGTTCTGTATGTGCTTATTTCCTCAGTATTCTTTTGAATTTGAACTGTTGTTTAACTGACTCGCTTTGGAAGTTGTGCCTCCATGAACAGGCAGAGCAGATCAGCGGCGAGAACCAGGAGCAACGGCGAGAATGTGAAGGAAGAGACAAAGCGGACCAATCACAGCCCTTACGGCCTGCATTGCCGACGTGCACCTCTCTCTTCTTTGGAGAGGTGCACGTTGGGCAACGCAATAGGAACGCATGTCACTGCTGTGTCTCAGCTGTGTCATGTCGACGCAGGTGCATAATTTGCACTTAACCCCAACTGCTCCAGTGGAGCTGCTCATTAGCCACAGGTCAGTCTGTGGTTGTACTGGGAAGCTTCCAGGTATGACTGTGTGATTGTGAACAGGGTGTCCTTGAAAAAGAGAGGTTGTCTCTCAAAGGACTTTCCCTGAATGAATAAAAAGGTTAAATAAATAAAAACGATAAACTTTCTCTTGTAAATTTGTGTTTTTTTCTTATAAATTTGCTACATTTTTCTTCTAAATTGGTATTTCTTTTCTTGTAAATTCACAACTTTTTTCTTGTTAATTCTGAACTTTTTTCTCATAAATGTCATAATCTGGGCTTGATCATAGGATCAAGCCCACATTTTGTTTGTGTATTGTTTTTCTTGGATTAGTTATGATTATTTATTGCCCGCTGTGTTCCCCTGAATCCTGTCATTGTCTTCTGTGTTATCCCTTGCATGGTCCTGAGGCGTTGTGTGTACCTGTTTAACTATTGCTCCAGCTCGTCATGTTTTCTGTATCCATAGTCACTGCCCTCTCTGTATTACTCCTGCATTGTTGCCCTGTTTCATATGCATCCCGTTTGTGATTATTTGTGCAGCTCCACCCATCCTGTGCTCCTCACCTGCAGCCACGTCCCTCTTACCCTTGATTGTTCTCCAGCTGTCTCTTGTTTGTAATCATTTGTTTCCGTATATATGTGAGTGTTCTGCCTCAGTCTAGTGTGGCGTCATTAATGTTCATGTGGTTTCCTGATCGTGTTTTCCCATGCCCTGTACCCATGCTCTCAGTAAGTTTATTTATCCTCAATGTTCTCAGCCCCTGTGCTGCCATTTATTTTGCTTTGAGTTTTTTCTGCTAATAAAATTACCACTTTGCACCGAAGTCCTGCCTGCACCCTGAGTCCAATTCTTTCACCACCACATCTGCTCATCAAAAGCAGATTTATGACAGAATGACACCACCAAAAAAGGACTCAGCAGGCAGGCATTCATTCGGCATGTCCATGGGGTGGGAGCTTTGTTGCACAGCATTCCAAATCGATCAGCTGGTAGCTGTGGCTCACTCTGCTCTCACCTCGAAGGACTCTAGGTAGTATCTGAGGCTCGTGGAAGCTGAGATCTGCTACCAACCATGGCTGGAGGAGTTCCCGGTTGGGAGCAGAATTATTCTTCTCTGTCACCGAACTGCAGCTTTCACTCCGCGGGCTGAGGAGGAGTTCACGGAGAAAGCTGGTCTGTGCCAACAAAACGGCGTCCCCTGACTCCGACATCGTCCTCTTCTCCTCGCCACTCACCAGCCTTGCCACCACACCACAGGCAAGAGACGGGTTTGCCTGCGCACGCAGCGCATGCGCACGCAGCGACCGGCAGTGGGTGAAAAAGTTTGGCGTCTTAGTCTCTGTTTTTATGCACTTTAATGTGTTTTAACGTAATTCTCTGTGCCGTTTTTGTCCTTGAATTGTTTGTGGACTATAAAACGAAGAGGTCTTTGGTTCCATCAGTATGGATTTTCTTCTTGTTATTGCACTCTGGCTTCTTTCTTACCGGCTCTTTGTCTGGGACGTCAGCCCGGTCACGGTGGTAAGAATGCAATACTCCAGGGACATGTTACTGCAACTAAGCATGGATAATCCAGCGTCTGTGTTTGAGTTTGTGTCGCAACTGCTGGACTTGATTTTAAGAGACTTTCATGGACACAGCAATGAAAAGAGAGACAAAAAGAGGAAATGTGGTAAGCGTGGAGGCGTAAGATTAAACCTGAGGAGGCGTCAGCTTAACCGCATTCCTCTTCCTTCCATTATTATAGGGAACGTGCAATCCTTGAGAAATAAAGTGGATGAAATTCAAGGAAATGTCCGATATCAGAAGGATTTCAAGAACTGCTGTGTCATGGCTTACACGGAGACGTGGCTTACGGAGCATGACCGAGACCCGGACTTGTGTATTGATGGCTTTGGAGCCCCACTTTGCTTGGATTGGCAGGAAGAGGTAATGGGGAAATGTCAGGGAGGCGGAGTATGTTTGTATATTAATAAACAGTACTGTATATCTGTTACAGTCAGAGAGCGCATCTGTACACCAGATGTGGAGCTTCTGTCCATATCGCTATGCCCCTTTTATCTGCCCTGCGAGTTCCTCCAACTTTTCATAACGACTGTGTACATTCACTCGAGGGCGGATGCTGCTGCTGCCTCCAGCACCGTCTTTGATGTGGTACAGCGGTTGCGGTTGATTTCCCCAGAGGCTCCAAATTTTATCCTTGGGGATTTTAACCATGTGTCTCTAAAGAAGCCACTTAAACTTTTATCAGTACGTCTCCTGCCCAACCAGGCGAGAAAGGACATTAGACCTGTGCTACGGATCTATAGAGAGGGCCTATAAATCTCTTCCCCTTCCTCCTTTAGGATCCTCAGATCACAACTGTGTATATTTGCTGCCCACATATAAAACTGCTCTCAAAAGAGAGAAGACAAAGACCAGGGACATAAACATGTGGACAAATGATTCAGTGCTCTGCCTCCAAGAATGTTTTAGCTGTACGGACTGGGAGGTGTTCACACTGTCATGCGGGGATGATTTGGACCCTTTGGTGGACGTCGCATGCTCTTACATGGCTTTTTGCAGGGATATGATCATTCCACGTAAACGTGTCAAAATATATTCCAACAATAAGCCATGGGTTACTAAATCAGTTAAATCCTGCTTATAGAGGAAAGCACTGGCCTTTAAACAGGGGGTTGTTTCTGAGCTGCAGGTTGCCACAAAAGAGCTGAAGTCCGAAATTTTAAGAGCAAAACAGAATTATAAAGCAGAATTGGAAAGCAAGATGACAGCAAAGAAGCTTGGTTCAGCCTGGGCTAGTATGAAAGCTATTGCAGGCCTTCAGAGCCTGAAGTGTGTTTTTAGATGGTTTTAATTCAGACACAGAGCTGGCTAATGCTCTTAATTGATTCTTTTGATTTTAGCACAGAAACCCAAGATTTGAAACAGAAACTCAAAGACAATCAGCACTTTAATATTGAGGTGCAGGATGTTAAAAGGGCGTTCTGTGCTGTAAAAGTGAACAAAAGTCAGGGCCCTGATAATATATGTGGGCACTTGGTAAAGTACTGTACACATGAACTGAGTCCTGTGTTTCACTACATTTTTAATAAGTCCTTACAGACACAACATGTGCCCAAGGTCTGGAAAGATGCTGTGGTTGTCCCTGTTCCAAAATCCAGCTGTCCTAAAATGGTTAATGATTTTAGACCAGTTGCCTTGACTTCAAATTTAATGAAAATTTTTGAAAAACTGGTCAGATTTGAGGTCCTAAAGCAGACTGAGCATGCATTGGATCCTTTGCAGTTTGCCTATAGGCCTCACAGAGGAGTGGAGGATGCCACTGTCACTCTGCTTAACATGCTTTTTAAACATCTGGATTTTAATGGGACACACGCCAGGCCTTTATTTGTGTTCTTCTGCTTTTAATACAATCCAACCTCATATTTTAGTTGAAAGGCTCCTGCAACAATTTGATTTGAGTAATAATCTGGTGGGTTGAATTCTGGATTTTTTAATCAACAGGACACAGAGAGTAAGGGTCATTGTCTGACCAAAAGTGTTCTTGTACTGGCTCTCCTCAGGGGTGTGTGTTGTCACCACTACTCTTCATCCTGTACACAAACATGTGTCGGAGCAGACATGACAACAGACACATTATAAAGTATGCTGATGATTCAGTTATTGTCAGTCTCCTTCAGGATGGTGAGAGTGGCCACGGCCCAGTAGTTGATGATTTTGTTCACTGGTGTGAGGATTCCTACCTGCAGCTGAATACGACAAAAACTAAAGATATGATTATTGACTTTAAGAGGAAAATTCCCAGGCACGAAGTCACTGTACTAAAAGGCCAGACCATTGAATGTGTGCAATCTTACAAATATCTTGGGATGATTATTGACAGTAATTTAAACTTTGAAGAGAACTGTGAAAGGGTGTGCAAAAAGGGTCAGCAACATTTGCATTGTTTAAGGAAACTCGCACACTTCCAAACTGACCAAACCATAATGACAATGTTTTATCGGGCTTTTATTGAATCTGTTTTATCCTTTTTTTTAGCGTCATGGTTTAGTCAGATAAAACTGAAACAGAGGAAATCCTTAGACCAGGTAGTTAGATGGTCCAGTCGTTTGCTTGGTGAGTCACATCTGAGCCTGACATCCTTGTACACCAGACAGGTACAGAAGATTGCTACCTCCATTTTAAATGATGACTCCCACCCTTTGCACTGCCACTTTCAGCTTTTTCCCTCCAGACGGAGGTTTGTTGTCCCAAAATGTAAAACCCAGCGCTACAAAAACAGCTTTGTTCCTGCTGCTGTCAAAGAGTTTAACAAGATGTGGCAATATATTGCACATAATTTAGTTATCTGTTTATCAATTTTTATTTTATATTTATTTATTCTTGTAGGTTTTTTATTTGAGTTTCAAATCTTTTATTGGGTTTTAGACTTTTATTGAGTTTTTAATCTCTTTGACTTAGTTTTTAACGTTTTTAATATGACCCTTCTTTCTTATCTCTTTGTTTTTTCTCTTGTCTCTTTGTTGCATGTCCTGATTGGTGGAGCCTTGAGTGACATGATATTGGGCTCAGGGAACACGCACACAGGCTCGAGTTAGATTCAAAGCTTTATTCAACAACAGAGAGAGCTTGGATGCGTGAGTGAGAGGTGTGGATGGATTGATGGTGAATGGGGAGCGCCGAGAGCGGAACAGTTAGGCAACCCTAAGGGCAGAGCAGAGATGCAGGTTAATGACAGTCTTACACCCTGTGGGGGTTAACACTCAGTGTGCTACTTACGTGCAGGTGTTGTGGTGGCTGGCATTGGCTGACGCAGGACTTCTGCCTGGGGGACAGCGCTCCGGTGCGCACTCAGCGAGGAGAGGAGAGAGCTGCGGAGGTAAGGGCGAGGATGAGGAAATCCGCCGCCTGGAGGATCCACCTGTGCACAGGGGAGAGACTGAAGAGCAGGTAAGAGAATTTATAGCTTACGTGCTGGGTGAAGGATGGCGCTGGCTGGGAAGAGAAGGTCATGCGCTGAAGTAAGGGAGCGTAGACGAGCAGACGGCTCCAGACTGAGGCTGTAGGCAGAGTGGGTTAAATAGTCCATGGCTGATGAGACGCAGGTGTGCACGCCGCTGGAACTGATGATGGGGAGAGCGAGTTGTGACAGTACTCTCCCCCCAAGCAGCGCCTCCCGGTGTTGGCTTTCCTGGGTGCACCCGGTGGAACTCCGTGATGAGATGTTTATCCAGCACCCAGGAAGGGTGCACCCAGGACCTCCACTCAGGGCCATACCCCTCCCAGTCCACCAGGTACTGGAGTCCACGACCCCGGCGGCGGGAGTCCAGGATGGAAGTGACCCCCGATGCCGGGTCACCACTGATCATCATGGGAGGAGGAGGAGCTCTGGGAGGAGGACAGAGAGGGTCAGAGACAACGGGCTTGATACGGGAGACGTGGAACGTTGGATAGACACGGAGGGAGGGGGGTAGAGCCAAACGCACAGCCACCGGATTGATTACCTTGGTCACAGCGAAGGGTCCAATGAAGCGCTGAGCCAGCTTCTTCTTCTCTGCTTTTAAGTTGATGTCCCGGGTTGACAACCAAACCTGCTGGCCCACCTGGTAGCAAGGAGCGGCTCTCCTGTGGTGATTGGCGACTCTGGAGTTGCGTGCCGCCGTGCGTAAAAGCGCCTGGCGCGTCTTTGTCCAAATGCGCCGGCAGCATCTAAGGTGTGCCTGGATAGAGGGAACTGCCACCTCACCTTCTTCTTCGGGAAACAACGGGGGGGCCGTACCCCAGGGACGCCCGGAAAGGAGACATTCCCATAGCCGATGATAGGGTGGAATTGTGGGCGTACTCCACCCAGGGTAGACAGGTGCTCCAGGAAGAAGGACTTAAAGAGGTGATGCAGCGCAACGCCGCTTCCAGCTCCTGGTTGGTGCACGAGGACAAACTCACCGTGGCCCCCAGTGCGTTGCAAAAGCATTTCCAGACCCCGGACATGAACTGAGGCCCCCGGTCAGAGACGACGTCTACTGGGATCCCATGCAGCCTGACCACATGTTGAACTAACAAGTCGGCCATTTTCTGCGCTGTAGGGAGGCCGCGGAGCGGCACAAAGTGGGCCGCCTTGGAAAACCGGTCCACTATGGTCAGGATGGTGTCGTAGGAATTGGGCGTGGGGAGGCTGGTGACAAAATCCAGGGCGACATGAGACCAGGGCCTCCCGGGGACCGGCAGTAGATGGAGAAGACCAGCTGGAGGGGACGTCGAGGTCTTACCAGTTGCGCACTGGGTACAGGCACGGACGTAGTCGGTGACGTCACTCCGGAGTCCGGGCCACCAGAAGGATCGCTGGAGGAGCTCCACCAGCCGGGAGATACCAGGGTGACAGGCAAACTTCGAAGTGTGTGCCCAGTGGATGACGTCACCCCGGACCAATGATGGCACGGACAGTTTCCCAGCTGGGCCACCGCCAGGATTGGGTTCAACCTCTTGTACCTTCCGGACCTTGTCCCTGATCGCCCATGAAACGGCCCCCACGACGCACGAGGCTGGCAGGATAGTGTAGTCCCGGTCCTCTGGGGTGAGCGGCCTGGACAGCGCGTCAGGTTTGCCGTTCTTGGAGCCAGGGTGATAGGTGATGGTAAATCTGAAGCGTCCGAAGAAGAGTGACCAACGCGCCTGGCAGGCATTCAGACGCTTGGCCGACCTCAGGTACTCCAGATTCTTGTGGTCGATCCAGACCACAAAAGGCTGTGCCGCTCTCTCCAACCAATGACGCCACTTCTGCAGCGCGAGCTTCACTGCCAGGAGTTCCCTGTCACCGACGTTGTAGTTTCGCTCCGCTGCGGACAAGTGGCAAGAGAAGAAGGCGCAGGGGCTCACCACCCCGTCCATCGGGGATCGCTGGGATAACACTGCTCCCACCCCCGTGTCAAATGCGTCCACCTCGACCAGGCACTGGAGTGTCAGGTCTACCTGGGTCAGGATCCGGGAGGAGGAGAACTCCATCTTCAGTTTCTCAAAGGCGGATGCCGCTTCCTCCGTCCACCAGAATGGCACCTTGGGAGAGGTGAGACAGGTCAGGGGAGAGGCGATGGCACTGTACCTTGGCACAAAACGGCGGTAGAAGTTGGTGAAACCTAAAAATTATTGCACCTGTTTCCTAGATGAGGGGACGGGCCGTTCCACCACCGCTTTGACCTTGGCAGGGTCGGGGAGAATCTGGTTATGAGAGACGACGAAACCCAAGAAGGAGGTCTTGTTGGTATAGAATTCACATTTCTCCGCCTTTATGTACAACCTGTTCTCGAGGAGTCGCTGAAGGACCCGCCTCACATGAGCCTGATGCTCCTCCCGAGAACGGGAGAAGATCAGGATGTCGTCCAGGTAGACGAAGACAAAGATCCCCAGGAAGTCGCGGAGAACGTCATTAATGAGTCGCTGGAAGACGTCCGGAGCGTTGATGAGCCCAAACGGCATGACCAGATACTCAAAATGGCCGCTGGGTGTCCGGAACCCCATCTTCCACTCATCGCCCTCCCAGATCCGAACGAGGTGGTACGCACTGCGAAGGTCCAACTTGGTAAACCAGGAGGCCCCCTGGAGGGAATTGAAGGCTGAGTCCATAAGGGTCAGCGTGTATTTGTCTTTTATAGTGATGTCGTTTAGGGCCCGAAAGTCGATACACGGCCGCAGAGACCCATCCTTCTTGGCCACGAAGAAAAACCCGGCTCCGACTGGGGACGAGGAGGGCCGGAGGATGCCTGCTCTGAGCGACTCCTTGATGTAGGCGTCCATAGATTCATGCTCCGGGGCTGACAGGCTGTAGAGACGACCAGATGGAAAGGGCGCCCCCGGGTGGAGGTTTATAGCGCAGTCATACGGGCGGTGGGGGGGAAGGGACAGTGCCTTGGACTTGCTGAAAACAAGCCCCTGATCGTCGAACTCCGGGGGCACCAAGGAGAGGTCCGGCGGCGGCGAGTCGGGAGCGGGGAGCGGCACCGACGGGGCACAGGCAGCGGACTGGAGGCAGGCGCTCATACAGAAAGTACTCCAGGAGAGGACGCTACCGGATTGCCAATCGAACGTTGGGTTATGGAGACGCCGCCAGGGGTAGCCCAGGATGACGGAAGAAGCCGAGGTGAGCAGGACAAAGAGGCTTAGGTCTTCCCTGTGATTGCCAGATATAATGGCAGAGATAGGCTTGGTCCTGTGGGTGACCCTCTCGAGCGGGGTACGGGCGAGAGTGATCAGGTTTAGGGGGGCTGGTAGCGCTTGGCTCGGGATGCCCAGGAGGGTTGCCAGGCTTTGAGAAATAAAGTTCTGTTCCACCCCTGAGTCCACTAGAGCATGAGTAACGTGGCCAATGGGGTTATGACAGAACCTAACCGGGAGGAGGCATTTGGTGAGGGGATTGGAAAGGGTAGCGTCTGCGAGGCTCCCTACAGTGACTTGCAGACTCCCCCTTTTGGCCTAATCAGACAGTCCTCCATGGAGTGCTGGTCACCCCCGCAATACAAGCAGAGGCCCAGCTCCCTGCGGCGCTGTTTCTCCACCAGTGAAAGCTTGGCCTGCCCGATTAGCATTGCCTCGGATTCATCGGCGGACTCCGGAGCGGGTAATGCCAGGGGGCGAGACCGAGGAGCGCGGGCGGAAGTCCCGCTTGAGCGGCTGTAAGTTTTCCGCTCGGCGGCCCGCTCCCTCAGCCTGTTATCTAAACTAATTGCAAGGGATATTAACTCGGGTAGCCGTTCCAGCAAATCCCAGCTGGCCAGCTCATCCTGTAGACTGGAACACAGACTACGGGTGAAGATGCTGCAGAGTGCAGCATTCCCCCACCCGACTTCCGCCGCAACCACCCGGAAGTCGACAGCGTAGTCGGCGGCCGACCGGCTACCCTGACGAAGATTAAGTAGCCGGGTGGTTAAAACGCTATCACGATCCGAGTGATCGAAAACTTCGTTGAAGTCGTGCACGAACTGGGCGTAGGTCAGGTTCGCGTAGCTGGGCCTCGCCATGATGGCGTAGGCCCAAGCTAATGCTCGCCCTTCCAAGAGGTTAGCCACATACCCAATTCGGCTATGATCAGACGGGAAGTCTCCGGGGACGCGCTGAAACACCGACTCACACTGGAGAAGGAACCCACGCGCTTCGCCGAGTTTCCCGCTGAAGCACGTGGGTATCAGGATGGGGGTGAGCCGAGTTGGCGGTCCCGGGCTAGCTTGGCTAGCTGGGAAGGCAGCAGGAGCTGGCCTGCTATGCTGAGCCAGAGGGAACGCCAGTTGAGGATCCAGGCAATCCAACCAGTGGGAAATTTGGGTGAGCTGATTTAGAATTACCTGTTGTTGATGAGCAATTAAATCCACTCGAGCCTCAAGAGTGGAAAGTCGGCGTGCGAGCCCACTGTCCGCTGAGCCACCTTGCTGGAGCCGTACTGACATGATATTGGGCTCAGGGAACATGCACACAGGCTCGAGTTAGATTCAAAGCTTTATTCAACAACAGAGAGAGCTTGGATGCGTGAGTGAGAGGTGTGGATGGATTGATGGTGAACGGGGAGCGCCGAGAGCGGAACAGTTCGCCGTGCAGCCAGGCAACCCTAAGGGCAGAGCAGAGATGCAGGTTAATGACAGTCTTACACCCCGTGGGGGTTAACACTCAGTGTGCTGCTTACGTGCAGGTGTTGTGGTGGCTGGTGTTGGCTGACACAGGACTTCTGCCTGGGGGACAGCGCTCCGGTGCGCACTCGGTGAGGAGAGGAGAGAGCTGCGGCGGTAAGGGCGAAGATGAGGAAATCCACCGCCTGGAGGATCCACCTGTGCACAGGGGAGAGACTGAAGAGCAGGTAAGAGAACGTATAGCTTACGTGCTGGGTGAAGGATGGCGCAGGCCGGGAAGAGAAGGTCATGCGCTGAAGTTGGGGAGCGTAGACAAGCAGACGGCTCCAGACTGAGGCTGTAGGCAGAGCGGGTTAAATAGTCCGCGGCTGATGAGACGCAGGTGTGCGCGCCGCTGGAACTGATGATGGGCGAGAGCGAGTTGTGACATTGAGTACTTTTATCGTGTTTATAGTCAGCTTCATGTGTGCCTGTGTTTGTGTTCATGTTGAATGTAATTGTGGTTTGTAAATATGTGTTTTAAATGGTGTCACCTGACTGCAAAATAAATCTACCTACGGGTACAAATAAAGTAACCTGAACCTGAACCTGAACCTGCCTGAGACGCCGGAGACTGTGCCGATGACACAGCGTCCCCTGGCCCCAACGTCTTCAGCCTCTCCTCGCCCACCAGCTCCAGTCTGCCTCTCCCCAGTTCTGCAGCTACCTCATGGGCTGGAGGAGAGCTCACCACCTACGCCGAAGCCTGTGCCGATGAATAAGCATCCCCTGGCTCTGGTGCTTGTTACGCCAGTCCCAGTTCCATGCCCGGTGTCGGCTCCTCGTCATTCCGTCCCAGCCCCATAGTGTTCAAGCCCTGGAGGGCTCTCCAGAATCGGAACCCATGACAGCAGCAATGCTGGCTCCATGTCATCCTCCACCTGCAGTGCCAGCTCCCACATCTGCTGCGTGGGTGCCCACACCCGCTGCCCTATCAGCAGTCACCGCTTCCACTCAGGGCTCTTCTCCAGCAGTAACAGTGGAACAGGCAAGTACATTTCTTTTTACCATCTAATGATATGTCTTGCCTAGTTCTGGGTGAGGGGCCTCAGCAGCAGCCCCCTTCTACTGCTGAGCCCCCACCACTTGTTTCTGCTGTCCCCCCCCCCCATGTTAGTGCTGGCTGCCACCATCCCTGGTTTCCCTGTTTTTCCCCAAGGTGCACACAGCAGCTCTGGCAGTCTCTGAAGAGCACGAGCCTGCTCCAGCTGCCCCCAAGGTGCACATCCCTGCTCCAGTCCTTCCTGAGGTGCATACAGCAGCCCCAACAGTCTCCAATGTGCACAAGCCTGCTCCAGCTGCCCCCAAGGTGCACATCCCTGCTCCAGTCTTTCCTGAGGTGCACACAGTGGCTCCGGCAGTCTCCAAAGAGCACAAGCCTACTCCAGCTGCCTCCGAGGTGCACATCCCAGCTCCAGTACCTGCTCCATGACGCCTGCCACTCCAGCTTCTGATCCTGAGATTGTCACCCTGGCAGCAGGAGACCAGGAGTTGAGGCAAGTACCTTTTCATTTTTTTTTTTCAACTACCATTTTTGAAAAGACTTGCCTTGCTCCTGTTGGGGGGGACCCAAGCACACATTCTACCAGCTGCTGAGTCCTCCCCACCAGTCCATGCTACTAATGACTGTGGTGTAACCTCACTGACCTCCTGTTTCCCTCCATTGTCATCGGTGGCTGTGTCGAGGATGGAGTCACAGGAGGACCTTGCTCCGGCCATTGTCGCAGAGGTCAGGGGACCTCCACCCATTGTCCAAGAGGTCAGGGGACCCCCACCGGTCATCCAAGAGGTCTAGCAGTCTGCTCCACCCGTTGTCCAAAAGGTCCAGCAGTCTGCTCCATCCACCGTCCAAGAGGTCCAGCAGTCCGCTCCATCCATCGTACAAGAGGTTGAGCAGTCCACTCCACCCGGTCCATCCAACCAATTCGCTTCACCCTTGCCACCTGGGGTTGCTCCATCTCAGCTGCTGTTAGCCCCTGAACCCAAGGTGCAATTTTCTGAACTAAAAACTCCTGTGTTATTGTCCCCTAGACAGAAAATAGCACTAGCTCTGGTACCTCCAGAGCTAGTATCTCCTATATTGGTACCTTCAGAGCTAAGAGTTCTTATGTTGGTGTCTCCAGAGTTAAGAGTTCCTGTATTGGTACTGTATCTCCAGAGCTAAAAACTCCTGTGTTGTCCCATGCCAGAGACTGTGCCGATGAGACAGCGTCCCCTGGCCCCAACGTCTTCAGCCTCTCCTCGTCCACCAGCTCCTGTCTGCTTCTCCCCAGTTTCGCAGCTACCTCATGGGCTGGAGGAGAGCTCACCATCTACGCTGAAGCCTGTGCCGATGAATAAGCATCCCCTGGCTCTGGCGCTTGTTACACCAGTCCCAGTTCCTGTTATGGATGGCTCTCACGAGCCATCAATGAGATACTGCAGGCAGCCGTTGAGTTTGTACGTTTATTAAATAAAGACGGAATGACAAAATAATGAGCCTCGTGGGGCAAACACAAATAAAGACAAGACACTTGCCTGCCTTCCAGTCAGGCAAGGTCGCAGCCCCGAGCAAACAGAGCTGCTCCCTTAAATAGTGCTTAACTGATTAATCAGCTGATGAAGGATCATCAACTGATTGGAATCAGGCCGTCCAGCGGGGCTCCATTGACAGCCGGAAGCCCCGCCGAGACGCTGTCATATAAAAGTCTAGAGGTGCGCCAGAGGAGAGAATGGAGAACTACCGCACAGCCCGAGTGCTGACAGAGTCAGCACACGGACCATGACAGTTCCACACATTCACACAGTGAATGTGTGTGTGAATGGGTGGATAGCAGGATCTGTAAAGCGCTTTAGTCATCAAGAGATGAGAATAAAAGCACTATATAAGTGAATGCCATTTACGATTTGTTGTCCCCACAGCAAAAGGCTCCTTTGTGGTCTCCAGAGCAAAGAGCCCTAATGTCATCTCCTGAGTTTAAAAACCCCATGTTTTCTTTTGAGCAAGAGGTACCTGTGTTATCTCCTGAGTTTAAAACTTTTGTCATCTCGAGAGCAAAAAGATTCCATGTTGTTTTCTTCAGAGCAAACAGCTCCCATGCCATCTCCTGAGTCTAGAGGGTCTACATTGTCACCTCCTGAGTTTAAAGGGTTTATGTTGTCATCTCATGAGTTTAAAGGTTTTATGTTGTCACCTCCTGAGTTTAAAGATTTTATGTGGTTACCTTCTTAGTTCAAAAAGTTTTCCTCTGAGCAAGAAACTCCAGTGTTGTTTTCTCTAGAGTTTAGAGCTCCTACATTGTTTTCCCCAGAACAAAGAGCTCCCATATTGTTTTCCACAGAACAAAGAGCTCTCAGGTCATTTCCTGATTTTAGAGCTTCTATATTATTATCCCCAGAGCAAGGGGCTCCTACTTTGTTTTCCCCAGAGCAAAAGGCTCTTACTTTGTTTTCTTTCGAGCAAGGGACTCTAACCTTTTTTTTCCTCCAGAGCAAGAGGCTCCTAAATTATTTTCCCCAAGGCAAGGAGTTCCCATGTTGTTTGCTCCTGAGGTTAAAGTTCCTGCGTTGTCATTGTCTCCTGAGATTAAAGGTTCCATGTTGACACCTTCTGAAGTTAGAGGTTCCATGTTGACACCTCCTGGGGTTAGGGGTTCCATGCTGACACCTCCTGAGGTTAAAGTTTCCATGTTATCATCTCCTGAGTTTAAAGTTTCCATGTTGTCATCTCCAGGGCAAGAGGCTCCAAAGTTGTCTTCTCTTGAGAAAAAAATATCCTAGGTTATCTTCTGTTCAGAAAGTTCGATGTTGCCATCTGCTGAGCTCAAAGCTCCCATGTTTTTACCTTCAGAGCAAAAAGCTCATATGTTATCTCCTGAATCTAAAGTTTCTGTTGTCTCCTATGTTATCTCCTGAGTTTAAAGCTATGATGTTACCTCCTGAGTTCAAGGGCTGTATGATGTTATTTTCAGAGCAGAAAGCTCCTATGCTTTCTCCTCTCTGCTGGCCCATGGACTTTAGTAGACCACCCAACGCGCCATGTCAATCCGTCCAGTGGCCCTAGGACTTTGGTAGGCCGCCAAACGCATCATGTTCCTTCTGCCGGTGGCCTAGGGACTTTGGTCAACCACCTGATGAACATTTTTTCCTTCTTTGTGTTCTCGTTTTGCCCCATGGTGCTTATGTCCTCCTCCTCCCGCCCGATTGGGGTATTCTCTCTTTTGTTTGAAGGGTGTCTAGGATCCATACTTTATGTTCCTGTATTGTTTTTCTGGAATTATTTATGATTATTTATTGCCCTCTGTGTTCCCCTGAATCCTCTGTCATTGTCTTCTGTGTCATCCCTTGTCTGGTCGTGAGGCGCTGTGTGTACCTGTTTACATATTGTTCCAGCTCCTCATGTTTTCTGTACCCATAGTCACTGCCCTCTCTGTATTACTCCAGTATTGTTGTCTGGTCTCATGCACATCCCCGGTTTGTGATCGTCTGTGCAACCCCGCCCATCCTGTGCTCCTCACCTGCAGCCACTTCCCTCTTACCCTTGATTGTTCCCCAGCTCTCTTTTGTTTGTAATCATTTGTTTCTGTATACAGTATCTCACAAAGGTGAGTACACCTCTAACATTTTTGTAAAGATTTTATTATATCTTTTCATGGGACAACACTGAAGATATGACACTTTGATACAATGTAAAGTAGTTGATGAACAGCTTTAACAGTGTAAATTTCCTGTCCCCTCAAAATAACTCATCACACAGCCATTAATGTCTAAACTGCTGGCAACAAATGTGAGTACACCCCTAAGTGAAAATGTTCAAATTGTGCCCAATTAGCCATTTTCCCTCCCTGGTGTCATGTGACTCATTAGTGTTACAAGGTCTCAGGTGTGAATGGGGAGCAGGTGTGTTAAATTTCATGTTATTGCTCTCACATTCTCTCATACTGGTCACTGGAAGTTCAACATGGCACCTCATGGCAAAGAACTCTCTAAGGATCTGAAAAAAGGAATTGTTGCTCTACATAAAGATGGTTTAGGCTATAAGAAGATTGCCAACACCCTGAAACTGATCTGTAGCATGGTGGCCAAGACCACACAGCAGTTTAACAGGACAGGTTCCACTCAGAACAGGCCTCACCATGGTTGACCAAAAAAGTTCAGTGCACATGCTCAGCGTCATATCCAGAGATTGTCTTTTGAAAATAGACGTATGAGTGCTGCCAACATTGCTGCAGAGGTTGAAGGGGGAAGGGTTAGCCTGTCAGTGCTCAGACCATACGCTGCACACTGCATCAAATTGGTCTGCATGGCTGTCGTCCCAGACAGAAGCCCCTTTTAACGATAATGCACAAGAAAGCTCGCGAACAGTTTGCTGAAGACAAGCAAACTAGGGACATAGATTACTGGAACCATGTCCTGTGGCCTGATGAGACCAAGATAAACTTATTTGGTTCAGATGGTGTCAAGTGTGTGTGGCGGCAACCAGGTGAGGAGTACAAAGACAAGTGTGTCTTGCCTACAGGTGTCATGGTTCGGGGCTGCATGAGTGCTGCCAGCACTGGGGAGCTACAGTTCATTGAGGGAATCATGATGCCAGCATGTACTCTGACATACTAAAGCAGCCCTTCGGAAACGGCTGCAGGGCAGTATTCCAACATGATGATAACCCCAAACACATCTCCAAGACAACCACTGCCTTGCTAAAGAAACTGAAGATAAAAGGTGATGGACTGGCCAAGAATGTCTCCAGACCTAAACCCTATTGAGCATCTTTGGAGCATCCTCAAACTGAAGGTGGAGGAGTGCAGGGTCTCTAACATCCACCAGTTCTGTGATGTCATCATGGAGGAGTGTAAGAGGATTCCAGGTGCAACCTGTGAAGCTCTAGTGAACTCCATTCCCAAGAGAGTTAAGGCAGTGCTGGAAAATAATGGTGGCCATACAAAATATTGACACTTTGGGCGCAATTTGGACATTTTCACTTAGGGGTGTACTCATTTTTGTTGCCAACAGTTTTGACATTAATGGCTGTGTGAGTTATTTTGAGCGGACAGCAAATTTACACTGTTATACAAGCTGTACACTGACTACTTTACATTGTATCAAAGTGTCATATCTTCAGTGTTGTCCCATGAAAAGATATAATAAAATATTTACAAAAATGTGAGAGGTGTACTCACTTTTCTGAGATACTGTATATGTGAGTGTTCTGTCTCAGTCTAGTGTGGCATCATTAATGTTCATGTGGTTTCCTGATCGTGTTTCCCTGTACCCAGTTCTCAGTAAGTTTATTGATCCTCAGTGTTCTCAGCCCCTGTGCTGCCATTTATTTTGCTTTGAGTTTTTTCTGTTAATAAAATTACCACTTTGCACCAAAGTCCTGCTTGCACCCTGAGTCCAATTCTTTCACCACCACATCTGCTTGTCTAAAGTAGATTATGACAATAAATGTAACTTTTGTCCTTGAAGATTTGCAACTCCATCTGTCCATCCATCCATCTTCTTCCACTTAATCCTTTTTGTAACTTTTTTCTTTTAAATTTGCTACTTTTTCATCACCAATTACAACTTTTTTTCATAAATTTGTGATTTTTTTTTCTCTGTAAATTTGCTACATTTTCATCATAAATCATAATTTTTTTCTTGTAAATGTACAACTTTCTTTTGTAAATTTGCAACATTTCACATGCATCCTGTTTAAGTTTCTATTCTATGTAATGGTTTCATTTTTTCTGTTCATTTAGCCAGTGACCTAAGTAGATTTATTTAATTTGTATGTCTCTGTTGGGAGGGTAGAGATATTTTTCCCATCTTTCCGGATTTGAATTCTTCACCATCCCAAAAACAGGGTCCCCCAAACACAATCTTGCATAGGGCTTACAAAAAGCTAGAAAAACAGCCCAGGTTGACCTCATTAGACAAGATAGAACATTATTGATCAAATCTTCAGTGCCACGTAATTAGATCCATTGTGTGACCAGTGACTCTTTCCTCTGACTGTGTGTCTTGTTTTCACGCTAGATAACAGTAGCAATGACACGATGTGGTGACCAGTTTATTTTACATCACAGGCATGTGCTCCTACTGTTCATGAGCAATGAATGAAGGAGCACAGCGCACATGGTCAAGCTTTCCCACAGAAAGGAACCCGCATCATAAGTGACTCAGGATGTCTGGGTACACACACTCTGACCATTAGATGACTATGAGACTTAAAAGGGAAGGAAGGCTTCAATAGGGCTCTGCAAACAAGGTGGAAATAGAGATGGTCTGTTGAGAAAAATCACAGCTGCCCTTGTTAGTTGGGCCAAAATATCTCAAGCGGCATGAATATCTCAGGTCTGATGTGGTAAGGCTGCAACAACAAACAAGCAAGCAGACAAGCAGCTGAATTACTAGTGTTCAAGCTAAACTTTGAATTTCTGTTAGCAGAATGACAACCACTGCATAATTATGCAGGCGAACAAACTTGAACACAGATGTTTTCAAGTCACTAATGAGAGATTTAACTTTACCATGTCAATACCAGCTGTGGAGTGCAAACACAGCCTCAGAAACCCTGTGCAGTGTCTGAAAATATCCAGTCACACATGGGAAGGCTGTTCAGGATGTTGTGGGGGATAGTTTCCTCTTCCTGTTTCTCTTGCTGTTCGACTTTCCTGTCAGTTAGCATTAACTACTGACAAACTTTGGTAACCTTCCAGACTCATCCCTAGGATTTTTTTTTTCTAGGGAGTGTAGTTCTTTACTGTAAAGTATTACCTAACATCCTGTACTCTTGGGTGGCCGTGCAGGGAGGGAGCATTAGATCTGGGTGCAACAGATGGCCTCTGTGCACCCAGACCAATGGATATATCTGAAGGAAAATTAGGACCACACTCGGTGTCATAGTCATGTGTTCTTCAGGTGGTGTGAAGCAAACATCTACAATTACCACAGACACCATCTTCTCACTGGACCTCAGCGGGATGAGTCAGACTTTAGTCAAAGATATTCTCCCAAATTAATTTCAACAAAGATTTCTTAAATACTTCTCTACATCATGGTCAGTGTGATGCTTTCATCTGTTCCAGTGAGTGTTGGTCTTTGTGATTCAGCAGTGCCAGAAGGTTGGACTGCCCAAGTCGTGCTCAGACAGACTGGCTTGAATTAGTCTTCTTTCAATGCCTGGGATGTGTTATACCTGCCCATTTGTATTCCTTTTTTGTTAGTGTGTGTTGAGCAAATGTGTTCATACTATGTGGATATATGTTCCTTATATTTGATGAGACACAACATGCTTCCTGCACTTCAAGGCAGCAAATACATGATGTAGTGATAGAACAAAAAAACAGCAACAACAACAACAAAAAACTGTTGGAAGATATCCTTGATGAAGTGCATTGTTTGAAAAGGTTTACTTAAATGGGTCTTTGACTGAAAAACGGTGTGTTTGTAGGTTTTAACTGTTTGAGTGTGACTGTCGCCAAACTGCGACATAACCCCTAGTGGTCAACAGTGGTAAAGATTTTTTTCAAGAAACTTGTCAGATCAGATGTCAGAACTTTCCAAGGCTATAACTTGAAAGTGATAAGAGATAATGGCTTACTGTCAATTAGAAAGACATAGAATATGATCCAAAGTTTCAAATAGGAGTGAATTTACGCATCTAATTTGCATACAAACAAACAAAGACATTCATCACTTACCTCTGGCAAAGCGGCGTCCTTTAGTGGCATTCTAGTGGTTATTTTGTCCTCTCCCAGTCATAATAGCTTTGTCTCCTACATCCAGAAACTGTTATTGATTATTCCACTGTAATTTCGGTTTTATTCCGCCACAATTTATCTTATATTGACAACATACAACCGGTGATTGTCCTCCAGTCACATGGTGCTCCGGGCGCAGGTAGGTGAATTCAATGAGCCTCATGCTCCCTGTGCTATAAGAACATGTAAACATCTACCTTCATAAGCTAAATAGTCTCTTTTTAGAATCATAGTTGGCAAATTCAGGACCAAGTCCATAGGTCCATAGGCAATTGTGAATGTCCACAATGACGGTTGGTGTCCATCGTGTGCTGTGATCTCCAAGACAACGAAGAAGAAGGAGGATTTCTTCTTCTAACTAACTAACTAACTAACTAACTAACCTGCACTTATATAGCGCTTTCTGGTGTATTACGTGTCATCCATGAGTCCTTCAACGTGTGCCTGCCACCTTGTGAACTTGCATGATCAGTATAAATCCTCATTAAAGGTGAACAGTGTTTTTACAAAAGTAAAATGAGTTGACAGGCGCAGTGCCGCGCTCTGCCACTAGGGGCACGTGGAATCTCACACTCAAAGGGTTAACTGTCTGAAATGAGTCTACTGGTCACGTAATTATCAAAAAAAAAAAAAAAATCAAAACAGTCAATTTTCTTAAAAAACACACAGCCTTTATCTCCTACCTTTTCTCTCCCAAGAAACACCAGAAATGTTTTTGACTCTTGCAGGTAAATAGTATACGTCAAGTCTAGAAAAAGCCAACTGACCGCCATCCTAAAGACCCAGCCACTGCTCTATTATTGGCCCGCCTAGCTGTCCGTCATGTAGATGGAAGGGAGAGGGTGAAGGTAGCCTATTAGCCCTCAAGCTAACGCTGGTACCAGGATACTTGCTGTAACGCAGGTGTCCTAACGAGCTCAGGGAGGACAGAAACTTCCCATGGAGCATAAGGGCAAAAGCTCACTTGATCTTGATTTTCACTATGAATACAGACCGTGAAAGCTGGACCTCATGACCCTACTGAGTTTTTGAGTTTTAACCTGGAGGTGTCAGAAAAGTTACCACAGGGATAACTGGCTTGTGGCGGCCAAGCATTCATAGCAACGCCACTTTTTGACTTTTTGATGTTAGCTTTTTCTATCACTGTGAAGCAGAATTCACCAAGCGTTGGATTGTTCACCTACTAATAGGGAACATGAGACAAGTGAGTTTTACCCTACTGATGATGTGTTGTTGCAACAGTAATCCCGCTCAGTACAAGAGGAACGGCAGGTTCAAACATCTGGTGTATGTACTTGGCTGAGTACGCCTCTAAATCAGAATCCTGCCTAGACGTAGTGATACCGTAGTGCTGCAGATCTCCGGTTGGCCTCAGATAGCTATCTGAGGCCAACTCAAGAACGGCTCAAGAACAAATGACTCAAGAACAGCTCCCCCACCATCCTTCGGGGCTCTGCGCGACTCTGTTCTTGCGGGCAGCGTAGGAGAGCTGCCTTGTGACAGGGCGCCCTCCAGCTGGCCATGGGAGCAGAGTAAAGTCCCATAGGGCGATCCGGGGGGGGGGGGGTGAGAGACGTCCGGTGCGTGGTGCTAGCGATTTGTAATGGAATCACGGCAAAATTATTGAGAGATGGGCTGGAGTGATGCGAGATACACCATTGACTGTGAATCAGTGAACCAGAGCCACTCATCCGAGCTAGGAGGCTATAAGCTAGTCAACTAATGGCTAACTGACGTAAGAGGGAGGGCGGAGTTGAGTAACTGAAGGATGTTTCTTAAAGTGACAGGCTTTAAATCAGAGCATTTCAAGAAAGCCAGGAAAAATACAAAACAAATTTGCTTCAATAACTTAAAAAAATTAAAGAAAATGTGAACAAAATATGTCATAAACATTTCATTAAGATGTGTGAGCTGTTAAAATGTGGAAAAGGTACAGTCAATGACCCCTTTAAATCAACAAAACCACATTTACAAGTTTCCCTTGCTTACAAAATTAGCCACAATCGCCAACAAAAAATGTCACCAAAAAAGAACTCAGTATGCCAATTCTGTATATTGTGATCTTGTCAAATGTGTAAAGGTTTGGACATGACTGTGCTCATGTCCTCGCTTTATTTGTTTTTCTGTTATCTTCAGGACATAAGTTCAGCCATGTCCTCGTCTTTTTTTATTATGTTTCTCTGTGCTGTCATTTGTATTTTTGGTCCCAGTGTGCTCTGTCTGTTCAGCCCCGCCCATCCGGTGCTTCTCCTTTACTCTTGATTGTTTCTCATCTGTCATGCATTATCTTGATTGTTCCTCTGTCTACATATGTGCATCTCAGTCTGTGTCAAGTGTGGCGTCATTTTTGTTTCTTCCATATCCCTGTCAGTTTGTCAGCCCGGTTTGAGTTGTCAGCCCCCGTGCTGCTACTTCTTTTGTCTCAGTTTGGTTTAATTTCTGCCTGCATTTCAGCCTGTGTTACCCACCTTGACAAAATGTAAAAGTTTAAGTTTGTTTATTTATAAAAGGGACAGTGCATATTAATGAACTTAAGATATGTAAATATGCAGCATACAAGATTATAGCTGAAGCTAATTTCCATCTTGTGTCCTGTTACTAGTAAGCAAAATATACTGTATGTGACCTTGTGGCTAAAAACATTCCTATTTGAATTCTTAAGTGGGTCCACCCTTACACTGTCACAGGACATGTCACAAGATCCAAAATCACTCCCTGCCAAGATTGTTTCTACATAATTTTTTTGAGATCTTGTTTTAGGGCTTTTTATTTTTGGAACTGGGAAGAGTCCAAACCCTTTAAAATGGGAGAAAAATCTCTCCCCTCCCAACAAATCCATTAAAAAATGAGCTTTTGTTCATTTTTAATGAACAAATCCATTAAAAAATTGAACACAATAAAAGTTTTACCAGCATCTATCCACCTTATTCCTGGGGGTGGCGCTGTAGGAACAATTATGGGCGGAATTCCGGTTTCGGCTGAGGTGGTGTTAAATCAGTCAGCAAGAGTGGGGCAGTGGGGCATTTAAAATAGCGTTTTTAAAAGTTTTTCAAATTCATTTTTATGTATAGTCCACATACGTGTTTTGAACTCAAGTGGCAGCTAATTTCAGCACTTGTAGTTTTTGTATTTTTTGAATGTTTTGGCATAGTTCTGGTACTTGTTGCTGGTGTTTGTGGTTGTGCCATAGACTGTATAAATGGAGGCGTCTCACCGGCAATGCATAGATCATGCACTGAAAACGAAAAAGGACTGTTGGTGTGATCGGTGGTACAGGCACAGGACAGACACAAGAGCACAGCAGGTATGTTTTCACTTGTATGGATGTCACAGATCTGACGTTTATGTGTTATACACGTCACCAGAATGAAGGCTGCATGAAGTAAAATAATAAATAAAAAATAGTAACTGTTTGCTTCCTAAGGCTTAACGATTTAAGAAAGATATCAAATAGTTTTTTGGGGTTTTTTGCATTCGTTGCACTGCCTTGGAACAATATGGACATCAGCAGGCTTCAGCATGCATTAATTTTTAAATTATCACAAAATATAGTTCAATAACATTTTGAACGATTGTCAGAAAAGGTCTGTATGTGTTAAGTTAAATAACAAGCATTCATGGCATGACAGCAGCATAAGCATTTTAACTTTGGGGTAGAACGAACAACTGCAGCTGTCTGTTTTACCCCGACATTAAAACACCCAAGCACAGTGTTGTGGTTCTTTGTGGCACTGACTAGATTCTACGTCTGTTCTGAGGTAAATCTGATTATATCCAATATATTTTAACAAAATGCAACCGACTTTATTGTGGTGGAGACATTGATATATCTCAGAGCTTTTATTTGTTTACAGCATTAGCATCTTAGCAGTGGCGCTAACAAACGGCACTACTGTCTACAAGGCCACTTTTTAAGGTCATCTTCCCATCCCTCCATATTCACGGGAAGTGGTATGGTTATATTACTGTTTTTGAGGTGCAAAAGGCCGTGTTCTTGCATTTTTGATGCCGAAGTTATTGTTTTTTAACGAGGAAAAGTGTCCCATTTCAGTGACAACCACATGTTCTAAACTAGTACCGGAAGTTGCTACCATAATTCACGCAAGGCATCATGAGGGCAAAGAATAAGGTGGATATGAACTGTGCAAATTTACAAGAAACAAAAGTTGAAAAATATACAAGGAAAGAAATTCAAACTTACAAAAAAGTGACAAAATTATGAAATGTTACAAATTTTCAAGCAAAAAGTTGCAAATTTATCAGAAAAATGATGCAAGTTTAAGACAGAAAAGTTATA
This sequence comes from Pholidichthys leucotaenia, assembly GCA_020510985.1. Classification (NCBI taxonomy): domain Eukaryota; kingdom Metazoa; phylum Chordata; class Actinopteri; order Cichliformes; family Pholidichthyidae; genus Pholidichthys; species Pholidichthys leucotaenia. The sequence continues at coordinate 282,169,672 of CM035847.1, read as the reverse complement.
AATTTAAAAGAAAAAACAGTTGAAGGTAATTTTAATTCTCCCCTCCAAAAATGTTGAGGGTGAACTTGTAGTTTGCCCCTTCCCCCCAAGTGGGTAAAGGGGCCCATAGCATTTGCATACTCTGCTTTACAGCTAGAAGGGGCTCTGCTCACTATAATTGGGGTTAACTATGTCAGTGCTAACAGCTAACCAGCTAACATCAGCCCTACCTCAGCCAAACTTCTCGGGTGACAAAAGAGGGCGACCCAGTCTCACCAAAAGTAGTACAAATAACATGCTTTCCACCCCATTGAAAATGCAGCATTTATACTAAAAACAGCCACATCAACAACAAAAAACCATTCCATTTATACTACAAAAGGCTTTACTCCAAATCCTGATTTTCACCGCACATGTGCAAAAAACCACCTGCTTTAACACCGCTGAAATCTCGACAGGGTGGGTGGTGGTGGTGGTGGTTGATGGTACAGTAAAACCAAGTGTTGTCACTCAATAAGTCTAGGTTCTAGTCAGACACTGCGTTTCTCACTTCCACGTTCCCTTTTTAGGTTAGATTTAGGCTCTTACTCCACTAATGGCTAGGATTAGGGAAAACTGCAGGTTTAGGCACTTCTCTCATTCAAATCTCACACATACATGCTCTGTGTTTTTCAAAGTTGCAAATGTGTGTTATTTACACTACTTTTTGGTAAGACTGGGCTCAAAGAGAGAAGGTGGTATAAACTGGGGCTGATGAGGATTTAAAGAATCATGCACTGAAAAGAGTAATTTTGAGGAAGCCTGGTTAAATGAAAAATAATTTAAGGCTGATTAATTTTGACCTCATTTCATTAAGACCTCCAGGAATGGTATCCACATGTGGAGAAAGTGCATCATATGTTCTTTAACACAACTGATGCTTGCCATTATAATCCCTGTGCCAAAGAAATCTGATTCAAAACAGGTAGGCACTTTGCACACTGCGAGAGACGTATTAAAAATATCAGTGAACACTAAACACTAGGGTTGCCAACTTTCTCACAGCCAAGTAAGGGACAGAAAGTTTTAAGTATTGCTCAGTGCCACGATGTTGTGGACATTAGTATTGTCATAATACTGGGATTATTTACCTTGATAATACCTTTAAAAAATACTGATATTCAATGTCATGTTTAATACTGCAAGAAAAAAAAAACACACTGTATATCTAGAAATTTCAGATTTTACAGAATACAGAATCTCAGTTTAAAAATATGTATTAGCTATGTTTTGAACCATGAACCATGAACACACTGAAGGCAAGGTGGGTAAAGTGTCTTGTCCAAGGATACAACAGCAAGGTGGGGGTTACATGCTTTCCAATAGTTTTAACTTGTTTTATGCAATTTGTTAAGTCAAATTTTCTTGCTCTGTTGGCAGATAATTTTACTTAAAATAAACAAAATGCTAAAATTAGAAAAAAAAAAATATCTGCCAACAAAGTAAGATTAAATTGCTTAAAACAAGTAAAAACTTTCATAAAGCAAGTAAAATCTTACAGAAAACTGCACAACAAAGAGAAATTATTGTCTTGTCAAAATTATCTTGTGAGAGAAAAACAAGCATAAAGCCTTGATTTAGGATATTTTATCTTACTGAGATTTCCCTTTTTACAGTGTGACAGATACTGGTTTTGGCATAAAATTACGTCAGTGAAGTATTCCTGATTCAAACAAGCACAACAGCAGCAATGAAAAACCTGCACAGGTGGCTGGAAACACTGCAAATAGCATGTCTTACCGTTTTTAGAAGTCCTTTCTTCTGGTCTCCTTTAAAGAATATTGTTCATTATGCCTTTAAATCCAGCCACAAATATCGCCATACTCTATGGATGCATGCTTGATCCACTCTACTTTTTACCAAGTTCTCAGTCCACTGTCCTATCAGTTATCTGATGTATAAGCAATCATGGCCTTTCTTCTCCCTTTTCCTCCAGGTGAGTGCTTTAATGGGCCACCTGTCTCCTCCGTGCGTAATTAGCACCCTCCTCCACTCAGTGCTCCAGTTTAGAAAAATCCTTTACGCTTCGTGATTTTTTTAGCAATTCAATTTCTCTAACCTCTTTTCCTTTCAATAATTTTATTAGCACCACTTTAAAACTGTTTTCCAGACATTTTGACCGAGCTAATTACCTCTTACTCTCACTGGCACTTGTATAGTCTCATGTCAAAACAGTTCCTCTGATGGGCTATTGTTATGTGGTACCCACATGGGGCACTTGTAAATTAGTCCAATCAGCAGCCATACATGAATATAAAGTGATGGGCATAGAATTTGACCAATTAATAACAATGTGATCTTTTTCATTGGCTCATGATAGGTCCTGATCTTCATAGGCCCCTGGGCTTCAACCCAGCCTAGCCCGTTTATTCAGGGAGCCTTAAATATATGGGACAATGCACGTCTCGCTTAGGCCAAACATATTTAGCCCAATAAACAGGACATCCCAGCTAAACCGTGACAGTTAGCAACTCTAGTGAACACTGAAGCAAGCTCATTTGCACACCATTTTATGGCAGCAGAGGATACAAAGTCAAGGTGTGCAACTTTCCTGTGCTCTACGAGTATGTAGCACAGGCCTATTCAATTAGTGGCCCAGAACCAACCTCCGAGTGGCCCAGGCCCAGTCTGTGGTCCAGCCAGAGAAGCAAAGGCCAACACATTTCACAGAATTGCAGAAATCCATTAATTACTACAGACCATAAATGCAACACTCCACATAGCCTAGCAACTGTCAACGCACAATGCAGCCCATTTGTTTTGAAGTGTGGGCTGTATGACTGTGGTTAACAGTGCTAGTGGCAAGATACCAAGCCTACACCAAACATGAATGGGGGGTGCGGATGCATACAAAGTCAATGGAAAGAGGCGAGCACACACTATTTTGCGTGTGCTTGCCCTCCCTCCAAGCTAGCTCTGTAGCGCTAGCTTTGAGATTCTGCCGTCATCGGAGTAAAAGTATCAACACTGGGGAGTAAACTAGTTTAAAAATGAGACTGACACTCACCTGGAGAAAGAAGGACTGGGAGCTTTTCAGCTGAATCGGGATGTCATTGTTATTTACCCACGGACTGCTGCCACGGACGTGCTAACAAGGCTAGCAGGCTAGCAAAGTAAACGCCTATCATCTTGTGAAGTTTTGGAGGTAGGGACAACTTTTTCAGGTGAGCCCCCCGTCGGATAACGTAAACCTAAGCATGACATTATTTTGGGGATTTCAACAGCAGGTTAAACACAGCTACAGAAGTTATAAAGGCAACTTCACCTGTCTGCAACTCACTCAGATGGTGAATTCATGTCTATTCGCGTGTGTACATTGAGTTATAATGTAATCGCTCCACATGAAAAATTCCCCCGTTTGCATTTGGTGTGAAGGAACCTTAAAACATGTTATTGTCAACTCTGAAGCATAAAATTGATTATGAAAATCATCGGTTTAACACTTCCTGGACTGATATGTGAGTGTAATGGAATGTGTAGTTATAAAAAGAGGTTCCTACTCACACATGCGGTGATTTACAAACAAAAACAAACCGCAATAGTGATGTGCAGTGTTTATATTATCAGTCTTTTCTTGGGCGGTTTGTGCACTGAAGTGTTTGACAGCTCATTTTTTTATTCAGCTAAATGCACTTGTGATGTGCCAGGATCAGTTATGACCCAGATGTAGTATATTTTTTTTCAAAAGGGAATGTTAATGCATCTAACAGTGCACATTGAGTTTTTATGCATTTTGAGATATGTCTGAGTAAGAAGTGATCAGTGTCGCGAGACATTTCAAGACTATTTGCGCAATAATCCAAACGGCGACTGCTGTCGACCGAGCTTAAAACAAACTTTTCCACAGGTAGTTTTTTTTCTTTTTGTAATTAATTCATTAACTGATTGTCTGTGTTTATCTTTCTTTTTTCGTACGGAGCTGGAGGAACTAGAGAACTACATCGACGAGTCTTATTACCAATGCTGTGTCATGGAGCAGGCAAGTGTGTGTCCCATCCCTGCTTCTCAGTCTAAATGACCGAGACCTGCAGATTCGCCAAAAATAATGCCTGAGAAATCACAGCAGGGCACCGAGGATAGTGACATCCTTTTCTCCATTGAGAATAAACTTACTAGCATGGATGGTAGACTGGCGCTGGTTGAGCTCCTTCATAAAGAGTTCCAGAGTTTGTGGGAGAGTTTAGAGTTCAGTCAAACACAGCTCGTCTCTCTCATAAAGGAAAATAACAGCCTAAAAAAGTCAGTAAACACACTAACCACGCGGCTTGGCATTGTTGAGGGAGAAAACCGAAAAATGAAGGAAACAGTTCTCAGTTTGCAGTCACGCAGCATGAGAGATAACCTTGTCTTTTCTGGAATTGTTGAAAAAATAATGAAAATCCAGAACAGCTGGTCCGTGAATTTATCTCAACACAACTGAAACTATCCCCGAAGTCACAAATTCACTTACCTTCACCGAGTCCACTGAATTGGGCAAAAAAATTTCCCAGAATAAACGTCCCAGACCTATTGTTGACAAATTTGAGCATTTTAAGCAAAAAATTTTGGTACAGAGGCAGGGTTAGTTAGTAGTTAATTCCCTTCACACCATGTTGGTGTATAGGGCGGCGCCTATCTCCGTTTCTCTGACCCTAGGCCACACAGCTACTGTAAGTAGTGAAAGCTACAGCGGGGGGTCAGTCCTCTGGTTGCTCTGTGCGTAACTTTACTTTCCCCGTTCCATTATGCGGAGCACCACGCTAGAAGGCAGAAAGTACCATTTTTATATGGTCTTTGGTATGACCCGGCCGGGATTTGAACCCCTGCCTCCCGGGTGTGGGGCGGATGCTCTACCAACTGAGCCACCACTCCAGTACAGAGGCAGGGTAGGCAGCTTAAAAACACCAATTATGGTCTAAATGATCAATTTCCACAGGAAATCTTGGAAAGGAGAAAGAAACTTTTTCCCATTAGGAAACAAAACATCCAAGAAGGTAAATGAGCTATTGTTTCTGTGGATATACTGTACATAGATGGCAAGCTATTTATGGATGAAACTATAACACCCTGGTTATTCTAGAGCCTATTTTTTTTTTTTTTTTAGCTACAGGTGGAAAAAGAGTGCGATTGTGCGCAGGTCTCTTATTCTTACTCAATCTCAGTTTAATTTGTTAACATTTGTCAAAATCTTTATTTCTTTGTTGTTGAGGTTGTTGTTTGTTTGTCTGTTGTAGTTCATTTTTTTGAAGTTGTTAGGTCATTGTTCTATGTTATCTGCATTTTTTCACCACTTACTAACCTTTATGTCCGTTTTTTTCTCATACTTCTGGTTTATAGGAAATAACTTTAAATACATGTACTCCATTTGCTTGCAATTGCAGGCAAATGGAACAGAGACATCATGCGCGCACACCCAATTATATATGCCGAGGTGTATATTTTACACACAACATATACAGTTAGGCCCAGAAATATTTGGACAGTGACAAAATCTTCATGATTTGGGCTCTGCATGCCACCACGTTGGATTTGAAATGAAACAACTACAACGGAATTGAAGTGCAGACTTTAAGGTTTAATTCAAGGGTTGAACAAAAAATATGATTAAACATGTAGGAATTGTAGCTATTTTATACAAACGCTTCTCATTCAGGGGCCTCAAAAGTAATTGGACAAATAAACATAACCCTAAGTAAAGTGTTACTTTTCATATTTTGTTGAGAATCGTTTGCAGGCAATGACTGCCTGAAGTCTGGAACCCATGGACATCACAAACGCTGGGTTTCCTCCTTTGTGATGCTTTGCCAGCCTTTACTGTAGCTCTCTTCAGTTGTGCTTGTTTATGGGTCTTTCTGCCTTAAGTTTTGTCTTGAGCAAGTGAAATGCCATGCTCGATTGGGTTGAGATCTGGTGATTCACTTGGCCATTGCAGAATATTCCACTTCTGTGCTTCAAAAAACTCCTGGTTGCTTTTGCAATATGTTTTGGATCATTGTCCATCTGTACTGTGAAGCGCCGTCCATCAACTTTGCTGCATTTGGCTGATTCTGAGCAGAAAGTATATTCCTATACACTTCAGAATTCATCTGGCTGCTTCTGTCTTTTGTCACATCATCAATAAACACGAGTGACCTAGTGCCACTGGAAGCCATGCATGCCCATGCCATCACTGCCTCCACCATGTTTTACAGAAGATGTGGTGTGCTTTGGATCATGAGCTGTTCCAATTCTTCTCCAAACTTTCTTCTTCCCATTATTCTGGTACAGGTTGATCTTAGTCTCAACTGTTCAAAGAATGCTGTTCCAGAACTGGGCTGGCTTCTTCAGGTGTTTTTTTGGCAAAGTCAGTTCTGGCCTTTCTATTTTTGAGGCTGATTAATGGTTTGCACCTTGTGGTGAATCCTTTGTATTTACTCTCATGAAGTCTTCTCTTTATGGTAGACTTAGATACTGATACACCTACTTCCTGGAGAGTGTTCTTCACTTGTGTGGATGTTGTGAAGGGGTTCTTCTTCACCATGGGAAGGATTCTGCGATCGGACGTCCAGGCCTTTTTGAGTTCCCAAGCTCACCAGTGCACTCTTTTTTTTCTCAGAATGTACCAAACTGTTGATTTGGCCACACCTAACATTTCTGCTATCTCTCTGATGGATTTCTTCTTTTTTTTTTCAGCCTCAGGATGGTCTGTTTCACCTCCATTGAGAGCTCCTTTGACCGCATGTTGTGTGTTCACAGCAACAGCTTCCAAATGCAAACGCCACACCTGAATCAACTCCAGACCTTTAACTGCTTAACTGATGACAGGTTAACGAGGGAAGAACCCATGCAGCCTTGTTATTTTTTTTTTTTCAGCCTTCTGAATCAATTGTCCAATTACTTTTGGTCCCTTGAAAAAGAGGCGGCTACGTATTAAAGACTGTAATTCCTAAACCCTTGCTCCAATTTGGATGCGATTACTCTCAAATTACAGCTGAGAGTCTGCACTTTAAGCCATATTGATTATATAATTGTATCCTGAATATGTTTTCGTAAACAGCTGAAATAACAAAACTTGTGTCACTGTCCAAATATTTCTGGGCCTAACTGTATATACACATGTATGCATACATTACAGACATATAATCACATAGGCCACATTTAGTTAGTCTTTAGTACATAACCAGTTGACATATACATGACATGAACATGACGTGACAAACAGTCCACATTTAAGTTTGTCACGTGAACATACGTGGAATTGGTACCAGGGAGAAGAGGCTAAAGTTTTAATCGACTGAATGATCTACAGGCAGACTTTGTCTTATGCAGGAGACACATGTTTCTAAGTTGTCTGTAAATGCGCTCACACCCCCCGGAATTCCCCACATGTACTCAGCCGGCTTTATTCTAAACAAAGGGGGGTAGCTATACTGGTAAACAGAAGAATACGCTTTGTTGTTAATAACACTGTAACAGATCCGAAGGTAGATATATAATACTAAAAATCTCAGTCCAAAATTTGGATCTAGTATTGCAACGCGTTTATGGCCCAAATGTTGACAACCCATCCTATTTTCACACTTTTTTCACTTCTTACTACTTAGAGTCTAAGTGCTCAGAAAGAGAAGTGAAAAAGTGTGAAAGTGTCTAAGTCTTAGACCTACACTTATAATAGGAGGGGACCTTCAACCTGGTATTAAACCCTGCCAATTGACAGGCTCAGTACATCAGGGAATTACCGAAAATGGCAGGCTACTGACACTCTCAAACAGTACATGAATGATTTTGGTTTTTGCAATGATGGTGTTCTCTTCACCCTACTCTTCGGGATACACTTTTTTTCATCAGTTCATAGTTCACATTCACTTCTAGATTTCTTTTTAGCCAGTAACTCTATTGTGAGGGACATCACAGACACTGAAATATGTTCAAATCAAGCTATTAGTGATCACCATCCAGTATCTCTTACACTAGTAAATAGGAAAGCTACAAGGGAAACTAGGAGCTGGAAATTTAATATCTCCTACTGAAAGTTAGTTAGTTAGTTAATTCCCTTCACGCCATGAGAGGCGCATGGGGCGGCGCCCACCTCCGTTTCTCTGACCCTAGGCCACACAGCTACTGTAAGTAGTGAAAGCTACAGTGGGGGGTCAGTCCTCTGGTAGCTCTATGCGTAACTTTACTTTCCCCATTCCATTATGCGGAGCACCACGCTAGAAGGCAGAAAGTACCATTTTTATATGGTCTTTGGTATGACCCGGCCGGGATTTGAACCCCTGCCTCCCGGGTGTGGGGCGGATGCTCTACCAACTGAGCCACCACTCCAGTTTCACTACTGAAAGACAAAGACTTTATTAAAGACAAAGATTTTATTAACTACTTTAATAAAGAGTGGGAATCATATCTGGAATATAATGATGTGCCAGGAATATCCCCAGGTGTTCTTTGGGAAGCAGCAAAAGCGATCATGCGAGGTAAAATAATCTCTCACTGTTCATATAAGAATAAAAAAGAAAAAGCACTGGTACTGGACTTAGAAAATTAAATCACTGGAGACAACCTATGTGTCATATCCGGCTCTAGGGAGCCGGGCAATCAGAGCCAGGGGCAAGCCAGTGAGTCGTGATATTTTATTCAGGGTATAGGGGAAGGGATGAGGAGAGCACAGATACTCATGCAGACGTACACTCACAGGTTGCACAGCGCAGAGGTAAGCAGCTCGTACCGGACGTGGGGGGTAACAAGACGTACATACTCACAGCGGGATACAAACACAGGAATGCTGCAAGAGGAGTATAAGCTGACACCAGACGAAGGGGCTTCAGCTTAGCAATGTGTTTATGTCGCAGCCCCGAGTCATCGAGGCTGCTCCTATTTATCCTCATTGGCAGCGCCCCAGCTGATGAAGACTAATTGGCCCCAGCCATCCATAATGCTGCCAGCTGGGGCCAGCTGAGACGCTGCTCCATGGGAAGCAGGGATGAGGGAAAACATGGGCTGAGTGCCGAGACGGCATCTCAACCCATGGTGACAGAGCCCCTCCTCAAGGTCGGGCTCCTGAACGACCAGGAACATCCCAGCCCCCCCCCCCCCCCCACCTAGGGTGGGAGGAAGGGAGGCGGACCGGAGGGGAAGAAGCCAAGGGAAGGACAACACCAATGGGGCAATGTAGGGTAGCGGGAAAGAAAAACCCAAATACAATACTGACAAAACAGAATAATTAACCCAGGTACAGATGGGGAGAAGAACTGGGTCAGCACGCCGGTTACATACTACCCAGAGAGTACCAACCATGCGTGACCCGGAGCAAGGAAAAAAGAACCACCAAAAAGGTACAGGGCAAAAAATGCTGAGTACGGTTAAATAAAGGGGAACCTATACACAGCGCTAATTTAAGTACATACACACACAGTCACCAAGAAAAGTGAGGGTGACTGGAACAAATGACAATTATAGAGCATGGTGTTACGGAAAACAAGGCACATGACCCTATAATGAACCAACAGGACAAAAAAGAAATACTGAGTGCAGGCAAAGAAAAACCCACACACACACACGAATATACTGTATAAATACCCAGTCACCTAAAGAAATGAAAGTGACTGGAATAAATGGAGAACTGCAGAGCATGGTGTTACGGAAAACAAAACATAACTCTACAATACAAAAAACGAGGCTAAAAACAGGCACAAAAAGTAAAATGCTGAGCATGAGCGATGGAAAACACAGCACTATAAAAACGAATCCACCAACAGGACAAAACATTACACCCGAGTGACCTTAATAACAAAAGAAAAAGTGACACCCGAGGAACATGGCAGGCAGAGTCCAAAAATGGCCGAGATGGCTCCGGAGATCTCCCCGCCCATTGTCCAGCTGGCGAATCAGGGGAAGAGAAGTGTTCGGACGGCGAAACTCTGGACCCAGATCCCAGGAATCCAGTCCACCGGCAGCCGAACCAGGCTGCCCAGAGGGAAACAGACCAGTGGGGGGAACCAGATCACCGAACCGAAAGTTCTGTGGGTCGGGTCGTCGACCCGCATCACTCAACCACCAGGACCGTAGAGACGGGCGAAGGATCAGAGCGGATCCCGGTGGAAGAGGCTCAGGGGAGAGCCGATGATGAGGGCGGCGGGCGTCAGGCCGCAGGAAAACGGCCACCTCCTCACCGGACCTGGACAATACTGGGGCAGCACCCACGTCGGACCCCGATCGGGCCTCAGGCGAACCCACGTTGGACCCCGACTGGGTCTCGGGCGAACCCACGTTGAATACTGCACCAGAACCGACCTCCAACGTTGAACCGGACCCTCCAGCACCACGAGGAACAGCAACTCCTTGCCGGTGACCCTGGAAGAAAGGCTTCAGAAGAGAAACCGAACCGGGATCAGGATACCGGCAGCGCAGAACCCGGCGAGACGAGCTCAGACGCGCGGACGGCTGCACCCGGCTCGGTCTCCCCCTGGAGATAGGCTGAAGTGCTCAAAGATAAAAAGAGAGAAAAGAAAGGAGAGCACTCGCCTGATCTCGGGTTCTGACGCCGTCCAGGACTGCGAAGATCCAGGATCGTCGTCAGGAGGTCGTTGTCAGGCTCCCATCTAGCCGCGTCGGGCCCCGCAGCCAGCACGATGGTCAGCGCAGCTTGAGATCCCTCCTGCTCAGGTAACCCCGCCGACGATCCCACTCGGCGGTGAAGCCAGAAGAATCTCGTCCCGCCGGACAGAACCGCTCCTCCGTGGAGACCCGGGGACGCTCAGTCGTCGGCGTAGACGCCACGCAGCAGTCAGTCCCCCTCCTCCGTCCGCAATGTAACTGCCGGAACCCACAGGCCCTCTCCATATCCCACCACGTTGATCCCGGAGCCGGGGACCGCTCGGCGGAGAGAGACACAGAGGATGCGGGATTAGGCATACAGGTTACAGCAGGTGGGGAGAGTTCAGGGAGCTGCGAACCCTGAACTTCTCCTCCAGGGATGTGACAGAGCAAATCATTAAGCAGGTGTGAAAAAACAATGACTTGCCTGCCCCCTGGAGGTTGAGTATCGCCTGCTGTAGTGGAATCTGCTTCTTCCTCTCCCCGCCCGGCGATAACGGAGGACCCCCCCGGGAATTCGTCTGAGGGTTTGCTCGCGTTGTCTCCAGCAGAGAGCTCACCAGGCCGGGATTCCAGGCACACACAGCGGTCAGGAAGCGCGTCGAGGAGGAGGGGGAAACAGCCGGGGGTGAGCCAGCCCGAATGTCCAGGAATGACAGCGGGGGGAACGAGGCTCAGGGGACGAGGCTGTAGAATCTCCACACTGACGAGGCGAAGGGATGACAGCTGCGTGGGAGGAACGGTCCTGACGATGACCCAGAACTGGATCCGGACGAGGTTTCGTGCAGAGGTGACTCGGCGATGTGATGACGACTACTCCCAGGGGACCGAAGCGAGGGGGAAACCCGGATTCGCCGCTCCAGATCGGAGATCGAGACGAGGAAGGCGTCGAGCACGGGAAAGCTTCGTAGCCCTGAAGTCCTCACCATCAATCTCACTGCCGCCGCCACATGCCTGAAGGTGGTGACAGGAAACACAGTAGAGCTCGCGACAGCCACTCGACCCCGGACATAACTGCTGTCAGCTGCGGCTCCTTGAAGGGAATCCCGAGTGACGTGGCGCAGGTCGGGGGAAGTCCTCTGGTTGGCGCGAACTCCCGGACTGGAATAGCGGCAGGAACGGGACTCCGAAGCGGGGAAAAGACGTCGCCCACCTTCGACTCCCTGCCGGGATTTCCATCCACCCCGTGGAGCTTCTCTCGCTGTGCACCCTGCAGCGTCTATCCTGGCACTGTCCTCCAGATGGTACAGAGAGTGAGGGTGACAGTCCAGGAGTTCCTCAGCACGGCCCGGATGCCAGCGTCTCGCGTTGGAGGCGTCGTGCAGGGTGAAGAACGTCCCGTCGACAGCCTCCGAGATGGACCTCAGCTCGTCGCCCTGGCGCCGGAAGTGACTCCTGGGAAACGGCATGCTAGCAGCGCTGACACCCGGACAGAAAGGTACATTTCCACGGCGACTCACGGCCGCCGGTAGCTCTTCTGGCTGCGACATACTGTCATATCCGGCTCTAGGGAGCCGGGCAATCAGAGCCAGGGGCAAGCCAGTGAGTCGTGATATTTTATTCAGGGTAAAGGGGAAGGGATGAGGAGAGCACAGATACTCATGCAGACGTACACTCACAGGTTGCACAGCGCAGAGGTCAGCAGCTCGTACCGGACGTGGGGGTAACAAGACGTACATACTCACAGCGGGATACAAACACAGGAATGCTGCAAGAGGAGTATAAGCTGACACCAGACAAAGGGGCTTCAGCTTAGCAATGTGTTTATGTCGCAGCCCCGAGTCATCGAGGCTGCTCCTATTTATCCTCATTGGCAGCGCCCCAGCTGATGAAGACTAATTGGCCCCAGCCGTCCATAATGCTGCCAGCTGGGGGCCAGCTGAGACGCTGCTCAATGGGAAGCAGGGATGAGGGAAAACATGGGCTGAGTGCCGAGACGGCATCTCAACCCATGGTGACACTATGCCGTTTCCCCACAGGAACAGACACTTAACGATCTGAGAAAATTAAATTAAATTAAATTAAATCACCCTTATTGTCATTCAACTGTACAACCAATCATGTACAGTAGAACAAGATTGTGCTTTACCTATCTACTGTGTTAATCACACACACCCCAAGTGCAGAATCAGAGGGCCGCTGCCATGCAAGGCGCCGCCACAAATTTCCCTCCTCCATTCCATTATTGCTGAGCACCAAACTGGACGGCAGGAAGTTCCACTTTTATATGGTCTTCGGCATGACCCGGCCGGGATTTGAACCCCTGCCTCCCGGGTGTGGGGCGGATGCTCTTAGAGCTGGAATTAAAAAAATTACAAACAAAAGAGCACAGTTTTTAATACAAAGACTGCATCTTGAGAAGTTTGAACATAGTAATAAATCAGGGCAATATCTTGCAAACCAGCTTAGATTGAATAAAGAAAAAACAACTATCCACTCTATCAAGGATATGACTGGAAATATTACCCATGAGCCTGAAGAAATAAATAACTCCTTCAGAAAGTTTTATGAAAACCTCTACTCATCTCAGGTTAACCCATCTGACTCAGAGATAAATAAATTTTTGGACGATATTAATTTACCACGGTTAAATAATGAACCGATTGCAGCTCTGGATACACCTCTTCAGGTGTCTGAACTCCAGGAAGCAATTAAGCACATCCCAAACAACAAAGCTCCGGGACCAGATGGTTTTCCAGTAGAATTTTATAAAGAATTTTGGCCTGTGATGGCACCTACTTTTTTTTTTTTTAAAATGGTGAACCAAATTAAAGTAGATAATGTAATTCCTCCAAATATGAATTTGGCTAGTATTATCCTGCTCCTTAAACCTGGAAAAGAACCTACACTTCCATTCAGCTACCGTCCCATCTCACTTATTAATGTCGATCTTAAAATAATTTGCAAAGTTCTCGCCAAAAGACTGGAAAGGATAATTCTGTTCATTATACACCCAGATCAAACAGGTTTCATCAAGGGTAGGCACTCAGCTGATAATACACGTAGGCTATTTAATTTAATAGACTACTGCAAGATCAATAACGTAGAAACTACAATCTTGTCCCTGGATGCAGAGAAAGCTTTTGACCGTGTTAACTGGAAATGTCTTTTTATGGTGTTAAACAAGTTCGGGTTTGGTTCATCTTTCAAAAAATGGATTAAAACACGATATAGGTGTCCAGCTGCATCTGTCCGAACAAATGATTAGATTTCCCAAAGCTTTAATCTCCAGAGAGGTACTAGGCAGGGGTGTCCACTCTCTCCCTCACTTTTTACCATCTTTATTGAGCCATTAGCAGCAGCCATACAACAAAATGTTGATATAAGAGGTATTCAAACTGGAGAAAAAGAACATAAGATAAGTCTTTATGCTGATGATGTATTGATTTTCCTTGAAAACTCACAAAGATCTCTTCTTCAGACAGTGGCACTCATTGATAAATTTTCATCATTATCAGACTACTTTATTAACTGGGTAAAATCAATAGTTCTACCTATAAATTGCAATTTCTTAAATACATCTACTATTCCAATACAATCAGGTAATATTAAATATTTAGGAATAGATATTTCCCCCAGGCTGTCAGACTTATTGCGACTAAATCACATTCCCCTTTTAAAAACAATACAAGATGACCTTACGTGCTGGAGGACACTACCTTTAACACAAATGGGAAGAGTCGCAACTGTTAAAATGATGGTCCTTCCTAAAATCAACTATTTGTTCTCAATGACTCCTACCCAACCATCAATGGCCTGGTTTAAGTCTCTAGACTCAAATATAAGTAAATTTTTATGGAAGGATAAACCATCACGGATTAGTTTAAAAACACTCCAAAAAGCAAAAGAGTGCGGAGGCTTAGATTTACCAAATTTTTTAAATTACTTTTTAGCCAATAGACTGCAGTTTGTTTCAAAATGGACAAAATCAACGCCACTAGGAAACCCATGGTTAGATGCTGAACAGGCTCTCTGTGGGTCACTAAATATCTCTGACTTACCTTTTATAAGTCCCTGCATTAAATGCCATGACTGTTTTAAAAGTATTAATATCAGCTCCTCTCTGACGGCTTGGTGGAAATTTTAAAAATAACAGGGTCTTCACTTGTCCCCTGTAAACTCATGCCCATTTGGAATAATCCTGATATCTTGCAACAAAAGAGGACATTAAAATTTCCACTATGGCAAAAGAAGGGAATAAATAACATAGAACATCTTATTCAAGGTGGAAATTTTATCCAATTTCAGGAACTAGTGTCACAGTACGACATCAGTGATAAAAAGTATTTTTAATATCAACAGCTTAAATCTATAATAAAAGCAAGATTTAATCTTAATCAGACAGATTTAGAGGTACCAGTTAAGGTGGTAGAGTTTCTAAATCTTCATTTCCCTAAATTGATATCGAAAATACATGGACTGTTATCAAAGCTGGATGAGTCCGTATCTCTTCCAATATCAAAATGGGAGACAGACATCGATTAATAAGGAGGAAAGTTTCTGGACACATATGTTTAAACACTTTTAAGATGACTAAAAACTCTAACTTACAACTTATACAGTATAAAGTTCTACATAGAATTTATTACACAAGACAAAGGATGTTCAAAATGGGCCTGAGTCACACAAATATCTGCTCTCACTGCACCAGCAACGTCCTAGATAGCTATATGCATGCTATGTGGTCCTGTGCACCGGTTCAAAAGTTCTGGCAGAAGACATGTGAGGACTTGTCGGCATAGCTTGGGTATAGTGTCCCACCCTCACCCACACTTTGCATATTAGGTGATTTAAGTGAAATAAATATAGATGCAAGGATGTCACACATGGTTCTCACTGCCTTATGCATCGCTAAGAAAATGGGGGGCGGCACCCTGCGCACCTCAGCACTGGCCCTTTCACACTCTGTAGCAGAATATTGTGCCCCTGTCTGGTCCAGGTCATCCTACACACACCACGTAGACACCCAGCTCAACACAACCATGAGAACCATAACTGGAACAATCCGCTCAACACCACTCCCCTGGCTCCCTGTACTGTCAAACATAGCCCCCCCACATATCCGACGAGCAGCACTAACTCAAAGGATGCTTCAAAAAGCCAAAGACTCTCCTCACTTACCAATCCATGCAGATATCTACACCCCACCCACTGCCCGACTTCCATCCAGACGGCCGATTTGGAAAAACCCTCCCCCAGCTGATTTCACCATCCAGACAGCTTGGCAAGAGGAATGGGAGACCAAGGAGGTCCCAAACAAACACCTGGTGACAAACCCCAACCAACAGGTCCCGGGCACCAACCTCCCAAGGAGACAATCGCTTCAATCGCTTCAGGACTGAACATGGCCCCTGCTTGGCCAGCCTTCACAGATGGGGCAGTAGCCCTAGCCCACTGTGCGCATGTGGAGAGGAGCAAACAATGGAACACATCATAGAGGCTTGCCTGCTCCAAAGACTGGAAGGAGGATTACACACCCTCCATACAGCAAACCAGGAGGCAACTGCTTGGCTTGAGGACTTTGCATTCGCGAAATAAATAAATCGCTAAGAAAACTATTCTCATGAATTGGAAATCAAGAAATAACTTATGTATGACTTATTATAATAACTTACTATTGGATTATACTAGCCTGGAGAGATTGTCAGCCTCCTCAAATAATCAGTTGGTGGAATTCAATTCTCTCTGATCCCTGCTTATTAATTCTATAATCTGAGGGGTGGCGGGTGGTGGCTTGCTCTCCTTGGCACCTCTGGTGGCTGGCTGCACCCCGACTGCGGGTGTCCGGGGGATCTGTTCCGGGGTGGCCATTTGTCTGGCCCTGGGGGGGGGGGGGGGGTTGGTTGGGGGGGCTGCGGGGTGGGCTGTGGCCCCGGGCCAGCTGGCCTTGCCTCTCGGGAAGGGGGGGTGTCTGGGTCTGGCCCTGGGCCCCTGGTGGTGGTGGGGCATCCCCCCCCCCCCCGGCCGGGGTCTGGTGTGCGCCGGTGGTGCGGGTTGGCCCCGGTGCATCCTTGTGTGGCGGGGTCATATTTTCCCTGGGGCCCTGGCGGCACCCTGGGGTAGGTGCCTGCATCCTGGGTTGCCCTCCGCGTCCACTGGGGTCTGCGGGTGTGGGTGTGCGTGTATGTATGTGTATGTGTGTGAGAGTGGGTGTGAGTGGGGGCTTGTGTATGAGCGGATGCGGAAGTGGGTGTGTGTGTTGAGTGGGCAGGTGGGGCTGTGTGTGGGTGTAGGTGGGCATGTGTGATGGTGGGTGGGGGTATGTGTGTGTATGGGTGCGGTTACCTGTGGGTGGATGTCTGGGGGGTGGAGGATGTGTGTATGGGTAGGAGAACTTTGTTGGGTAGCAGGGGTTGGGCAGTCCATCTAGTGGCATGGGGGTTGGCATTTCGGGGCCTGCTTGTCCCGGCTGCCCTGCTGTTGTGTTGCGGCGTGAGGCGCTTTGTTGCATCGCCCCTGGTGTCATTGACGGCGGGTGTGTGTTGGTGCTTGGGGGTGGTTGGGGGGCCATTGGCGCGGGTTGATGGCCGTGTTTCCGTCGGGTTGCTCCGGGGTGGCTGTGACTGCAGGGTGGCCTGCCGCTGTCGGTGTGTGTCTGGGGTGGGTGGTCAGTGGGCTTGCGTGGGTGCTCGGAGGTGTCGCTTGGCATGTGGGACGCCATGTGGGTCTGGCCCATTTTTCACTGTTGTGACTATTGTGGTCTATGTTTGTGTATGTAAGATGAGTGGGAATGGGTATGGCTGTCCCGTCATGTTTGTGGTGCTGGGAGCGCCAGGGCGCGATGCTGGTGGGTCCTGGGCTGCTCGCACTGGCGGCCCTCGCCCTGGGTTGGGATTTGGGGGCAGTGGGTGGCCTCATAAACCAGCTTGCAAGCTGGCTTCTGGGGGGGGGGGGCGTCGCTTTTAGACCGCCTCCCTCCCAGTCTTATTTCCCGCCCTCCCCTTCCCCCTGACTCTGGGTGGAATATACATCTTCTTGGATACATTTAGGGCTTTGAGGTGGGAGTGTGCCGCACTGTGTCGGCAAAGGGGATACCTTTGCTGCGTGGTGGGGCTGCTGTCACCTCAGTTTTAATTGCATTTTAGACACTGAGGGCTTGGGGAGATGGGGGCCCTGTTGCCCATCGC
The DNA here is from genome assembly GCA_020510985.1 of Pholidichthys leucotaenia. Lineage (NCBI taxonomy): Eukaryota > Metazoa > Chordata > Actinopteri > Cichliformes > Pholidichthyidae > Pholidichthys > Pholidichthys leucotaenia. The sequence continues at coordinate 282,151,976 of CM035847.1, read as the reverse complement.
AGTGGCTAGCGGTGCTCCAATCACTATCCCCCCAATTTTAATTGCACTTTGGTAGTCCACACATTTACACACAATTACATCATATAACCAACACCCACCCACCATGTTTTGTGCGGGGGGGGATGGGGGTCTTCCCCCACCCCTGTTGTCCTGCTCCTGCTGGGGGCATGGGGGTCTGCTGGGGAGCCTGGGACCTATCATGTTATCTAAATCCCTGGGTGCTACTGAATGTATAGATACAACCAAGGGAGTGAGAGGGGGGCTGAATATGAGCGTAAGTGAGAGTGAAGTGGTGATGAATGGAGATGGTGATGGTGGGTCGGTTTTGTGCGGTGCTTTGCATGTCGGGTGGCATCTTGGGGCGCCTGTGGTGGTCTGCTGATTGGTCGCTCAGGTGGACACCGGGGGTGGGGGTCTGCTTCTGTGGCCTGTGCCGGTGGTCTCCCTGGTCACTGCCGGGCACTGGTGCGTGTTCAGGCTCGCTGCATCTGCTTTGCAGCCGCCTTATAAAACAAGGGTGAATGAGGGGTGAGTTTGAATGGGTACAGGAGTGAGAGAGAATGGGTCGGTTTGGGTGAGTGAGAGTGAGTTAGTGCATATGGGTGCGCATGGGAGCATGTGGGTGTGAAGGTGTGGGGAGGGGTGTGTCTGCAAATCTGGAGGTGCTGGGTTAAGGGGGGTAGTGCCTCTCGGCAACGTGGGCTCCCCTGGGCGGGGGGACTTCTTTGGGCATGGGGGTCCCCAGGGTGTGCGACAGAGGCGCTGGGGCAGACCTGCTGTGGGGGTGCCTTCGGGGGGCTCGCGCTGGAGGGTGCAGGCCAGTCTCCACCCTGGGGGGTGGGGTCGCTGGCATCCTGGTGCCTGGGGCCCGAGGGCGGGCGTTGGCCCCGCTGGGGGGTGGGGGTCGGGCGGGTCCGGGGGGGTGGGCTCACCGCGCCGGCCACCGAGCAGCCTGGCCTCCCTTGATCGTCCCTCCGGGGGCGGATACCTGGCTTTCCTGGGGCTTGCTGACGTCAGACGTTTGTGCCCTGTGGGGGTTGGTGGCGCTGCCTTGCCTGCTCAGGGTTCCTGGGGGGAGAGCTGCTGCGACCGGCCCTCCACTTCGTATGTTTCCTGACAAACCACTCACATGCACACACTTATTTTGCACGCGTTCTCATATATATGCATGCAGACATACACGCAGAAGTGTCTCTCCTTTAGCAGGTGTGGAAATCAGACTCGTGTTGAGACATCTTTGGTGGAAGAAGCAGTTTGTCTTTTGTTTGATTAGTTGTTGGTTGGTTTGTTTTTTTGTCTGTTCCCCTCCTTTTTCTTTCCCCCCTCCACACACTTCCTTTCCCTCTTCCCCATCCTGTTGGGTCTTCCATGGGTAAAATAATTAAAATAAATTATTGAAAGTTATTACAGGAAGAGTTTACAACAATATACAATACACAGTTAGGTACTGTATAAGCTCCTCTTGGCAAAGTAAATCTGTTGGGCACAATAAGGGTGACAGAGTCCCTGTTCTGTTTGCCTAGCTGCCTGACAGGACAAGGAAAAAAAAAAAAAAAGAAGTGACCAAAATGGTTATTTACAGAATTTTATTTTTTAATTCTATTTATTTAATTGTTGTTCAAGAGGAAAAATATTTCTACTACTTCAAGTTCTGCTCAACCCCACCACTGTTATTGTGTTTTTATGAACTTTTGATGTGCCTTTGTCATGTGCCAAGTGCACATTTAAAGCCAAGACAATGAATAAAAAGTGCATATTTTTCGTCATATTGATCTGTGTGGGTTTGAAATTTATCATATTCAACAGATCACTGAACATGTGCAGCCCAGTTACATGTCTTGGTTTCAAATTGTGGCCCAACTGATTACCTCCGCCAGGCCGGAGGCCAGGAGGAGGTTATGTTTTTGCCAGCGTTTGTCTGTCTGTCTGTTTGTTTGTCTGTCTGTCTGTTTGTCTGTCTGTCTGTTTGTCTGTCTGTTGGTTAGCAAGATAACTCATAAAGTTTTACACGGATTTCAATGAAACTTTCAGGCGTTGTTGGAAATGGTACAAGGAAGAACTGATTAAATTTTGGGGATGATCCGGATCACCGTCTGGATACAGGAATTTTTTAAAGGATTCTTTAACATTGTGATATACGGCCATTTTCAACATGTGTGCAGGCCCAATGGAGGGCGCTGCTCGTCGTGTCTGACAAACACAAACTCCGCCTTCTTCAAAGTTTTAGGCACAAAAGCACGTGGAACACAGTGGTGGGCAGGGCTCGGCAGCGTGCCTGTGTGCCTGTGTTTGCGCTACGCTGCAAAAGCTCAGACCGGCAGCTGTCCGCCGCCGGATTATTTGGCAGAAATTCTCCGGCCAGCCATAGTAGCTGCGCAAAAAGAAGCTCTCTGCCAGGGAAGATTCCAAATCCTCTTTTGCCGCGGAGCGCAACCCCAATAAAACCCATGCCAACCTGTGTCTACCCAATTTGCATCCGTCAGTGAAGCCCTCAGTGCTGCTTTCAGTGATCTATGAAAACGCTCACATAACCCATTGGCCTGTGGGTTGTACGTGGTTGTGTCATGAGTTCTTTTGTTTTTTCTTTTGAATTCTTGGATGGAACATGGGTGGCCAATATAAGCTGCGGATTCACCCATCACACATTTCGGATAACTTATGTTGAACTGTATAATCACAGGAATTATTGTCTAATTTGACCTTGTTGGATTTTATTACCCCCTTTGTTATATTATTCACTTTCTTTTAACCTGTACTCTTAATCTATTCGAAATAACGATTAATTCATTCATTCATTCAATTGCAACGCCCGCAGCCTGGGAGTTTGCAGATGCAGGAGATGGACACAACACCAACACTTCAGTTTATTACCTCCGCCAAGGAGGTAATGCTTTTACTAATGAACCACTAATCCTATCATTGTGAATCCAATTGCTAGTCATATGTTTTCATGGTCAAGCAATCTGAAAACGTACACACAAACACTGTATGGGGGGGAACTGTGGCGCTTGGCGGAGGTCTGCGCTCTCCGAGTGCTTTTCTAGTTTTGTAATTGAATATTCCTGATGTAGCAGGTCCCTCACCTCATGGTCCTCTATTATGAAGGAGCACCAAGGAACTGCTGTCTGATGGCGGGATGTGTTAAATTCTGATTGTTGTCAAAACATCAATAAAATGCATTCAGGCTGTCAGACAGCTTTGGGTCATCTCTGACCCAAGAAACAATGGTTTTATTGTTAGTGATTTGTTTAAAGCCTTGCCATATAGCCAAGTTAACATTAGCTTGGAGTTTGTTTTGTAAGTTGTACTTGTAGTCTACTTTTGCTATTTTGATAGTCTTCACAAATTCATATTTAGTTGCTTCATGTTGTTCTTTGTCCCCACTCTTAAAGTCATTTTCCGTGAATTTCCATAGTTGTTTTTTTAATCAATGTACTTATTGAATTTTACAAAGATGCTGGGATAGGCTCCAGCCCCCCCCGCGACCCGAAAAGGATTAAGCGATAGAAGATGGATGGATGGATGGACAAGATATAAGAGAAAACTGAGAACCAAACAACTAGATTAAAAAAAAAACAAAGGTACATTTAGGGAGAATATTTGAGTACATGAGAATCCATCAATTTGTTACAAAATAGGATTGTCACCATACAGCATATAGTTGAGGAACTGTACAGGGTAAAATTATGATGTTCCAGTTTCATGCAATAAGTCAGACAAATCTTTGTTCTTAATATAATGAATAAAATGGCCACACACGCTTTCAAAAGTTTCTTGTTTGTCTCTTAGAGCATACTGTATGTGATTTTTTTCTAGAGGTAAACATAAAGACACTTCTTTCAACCATTTTGTAATACTCGGTCTCCCCCTCTCTTTCAATGACAGAGCAATCACTCTCTTCGCTTGTAATATTCCCATGTTTATGAAGATTCTTTCGTAACGATTTATGTGATGTCCTTCAGGGTATAAGCCCAATAGAAAAAGTTTGGGTTCTAGCACTAGTTACACTGACAAAATCTCCTGTATCACAGCTCTAACCTCTTCCCAAAATTCCTTGATTTTTGGTCATAGCCAAAGACAATGGAATAAAGTGCCCTCCTTATCTTCTCCACATCTATTACATAAGTCAGGAATCCAACTGTTAAATTTGTTAGGTTATTCTGGTGTAATATACACTCTCATTAGCCAATTAAATTGCAGTATTTTTAGACGTGTATTATCTGTATTGTTTGGGCTACCTTACAAGCTTTACTCCATTGTTCCATTGTTAATTCCTCTTGTAAGTCAGTTTTCCAAGCATTAAGTTTAAAACCAGAGGATTCAGAAGATGATGTCATCAACAAGTCATACAGTTTGGATATCATACCTTTTTCATAAGGATTTTTAGTTACAATTTTTTCTAAGATGGACATTGAGGGGATTTGTGTAAAATTACTTTGATGAGACTTAATAAAATTCCTAAGTTGCAAATATTTGAAAAAAAAATGTCTATGAGGGATATTAAATTTAGAAACCAGTTGAGAGTTAAAAGTCTTCCATCCCTTCCATAGACATCTTTCAGTAGTCCCACCCCCTTGTCTGCCCACATTTTAAAGCCGCCATCATTTCTACCTGGAGCAAAGTAATTGTTTCCCCAAATTGGGCTGAAAATAGAAAGGGGAGAGGTTTCATCTAGGTATCTTTGGGTAGCCTGCAAAACACAAATCATATTTTTAACTATAGGGTTAAGTGTAATCTTTTCAAGTTTGTTTTGTGTGTCGGAGTAAATATGATTGGGAAGACGAAGTTTAAGAGACAGTGATTCAATATTTCTCCATGGGGGGTCTTTTCTGCAGCATAGTAAAACATTATTGTTCTTAATTGGGCTGTCCAACAATACCATCACATATTGGGACATTGCAGCCCTCCTCCATCAAAGGGCAGATATAAGAGGGACAAGCGGACTCTGGGACGTCTATTATTCTATAAGAATTGGCTAAAAAGTTTTTCAATTTTAAGGAAAAAGTTGTATGGGGGTGGCAGGGGTATATTCTGAAACAAATACAGAAACTTGGAGAAAACATTCATTTTTAGTATATTTATTCTGCCAATCAATGAGATTTGGAGACTTGACCATCTCTCCACTGATTTAGAAATGTCAGCTATAATAGGATTATAATTATAGTTAACCATGTCTTCCAGTTTTGGAACAATTTGAATTCCTAAATAAGAGAAATTATTCACATTTCTAAAGAGGTGGGTATATTCGGGTGGGTTTGTTCTCGCCTCTGAATTCAAAAGCATTATGGAGGATTTTGAGTTATTAATTTTGTAACCAGACATGCATCCAAATTTTTTGATTAAATGTGGAAGAGCTGGAATAGATGTTCCTAGATTTTTAAGAAAAAGAATCACATCGTCAGCATAAAGAGCTATTCGGTGGTTGAGCCCTCCAAGATTTATACCCGTAATCTTGGCATGGTCCCTTACAGCAATGGCAAGTGGTTCAATTGCTAATATAAATAGAAGAGGGGACAGGGGGAAACCCTGTCTGCAGCCTCTCCCAATCCTTATTGGTTTTGAGATATTGCCATTGGTAATTACTTTTGCATAAGGATTATTACAAAGGATCTTGATCCAATTGCAAAACCTCTGCCCCAAAGCAAAATGTCCAAGAAATTCATATAAATAAAGCCATTCTACCCTATTAAAAGCTTTCTCAGCATCTAACGCCAAGAAAGCTGCATCTGGCACGTCTCTCTGTTCATGCAAGATATTTAAAACCCTTCTTATGTTATGAAAACCCTGGCGTCCAACCATAAATCTATTTTGGTCTTCCTTAATAATGCCTGGCAGAAGGCTCCAATAGTTTTGCTAGAATTTTACAAAGTATCTTTAAATCTGAGTTTAAAAGGCTAATTGGTCTCCAGTTTTCACACTTATCAGTTGGTTTTCCTGGTTTTGGGAGAAGTGTAATTAGGGTTCCCCTTAAGGTGGGAGGAAGTATCCCTTTTTGAGCAGATTCATTGAACATTTCTAAGAGAGGTCCTATTTATTTGGGGCAAATATTTTATAAATATCAATTGGTAGACCATCTGGCCCTGCAGCTTTTCCAGATTTCATACTCTCTATTGCCTCTGAGAGCTCTTTCAAAGTCAAGTTTGTTTCCAATCTCTCGCTTTCCTCATCATTCTATTTTGGGAATATTTATATTGTCAAGAAATTAGAGAGGATTTGGGTTTGGTTGTCCTGGGATTAGTTTGGGACTGTATAGTCTTTCATAATAAATCTTAAAGGTGTCATTTATTGCCATAGGATCAGAGATCGATTCCCCTCTATCATTTTTTAAATGTAGTAATTGATCTTTCTAATTGGAATTGTTTTATATAGGATTTTACCTGCTTTTTCCCCTTGATCAAAGACAGATTGCTTAAGTTTTAGTAAGTTAGCTGCAGCTTTTGAGGCTGAGATCTCATTGTATTGTGATTTTAATAACAGCAGGTTTTGATACAATTTGGGACAGGGATTCTTAAAATACATATTCTCAGTATTTTTGATTTTTGATTCCAATAATATCAGTTTTTGTTTGGTCTTGTATTTTGAACTTGTGAAATTAATTATTTGCCCTCTGATGAAGGCTTTGAATGCTCCCCATCTAATACTTGCAGATGTTTTAGAAGTATTAAATGTAAAGTACTGTATTTGCCAATTTGATTTTCATTGAATGCCATTAAATCTGGATCTTTTAGCCATTTTTGCTGGAATTTCCATTTAGGCGGATCTCGTACCAGGCCATGATCTGCATAAACCAAACTGATTAGCGCATGGTCTGAGATCACAATACTGCCATAGTCACATTCTTTTACTTTATATAATAAGCTTGCTGAGACCAAGAAATAGTCATTTCGTGAGTATGAATTATGTGTGCTAGAAAAGCAGGAATGTGTTGATGAGCCAGGGTTTCTATCTCTCCATACATCCTTCAGGTTTTTCCATAGTTGTTTAACCTCTCCACTGAACCACAGCATACATTTCACATACATTTTCAGAAACATAAGATGACTGTTCTAGTATGCTCATCTAAATTAAGACATAATTCTTTAAAGGTGGTCATTGACTGCACTTTTTCCACATTTTAACAGCTCACTCATGTCTTAATGAATTGTTTGTGACATATTTTGTTCAGATTTTCTTTAATTTTTTTAATCATTCAAGCAAATTTGTTTTTTTATTATTCCTGGCTTTCTTGAAACACTCTGATTTAAAGCCTGTTTCTTTAAGAAACATCCTTCAGTTGTTCAACTCCTCCCCCCCCTTACGTCAGTTAGCCATTAGCTGAGTAGTTTCTAGCCTTCTGCTAGCTTGGATGAGCAGTGCCGGTTCACCGATCCGCAGTCATCTGTGCATCTCGCATCACCCCAAACCACCCCCCAATAACCCCCCCGAGACACCACAACAAATCGTCAGCTCTGTGCACAGGGCGACTCACTGATTGCCACAACCCAAGGCCGCTGGCCAAGCCATGGGATCTTAAAAGGCAATGCCTCGCTCTGCGGTACTCCGCTCCTCTCCCACGGCCAGCCAGGGGATGCCTGGTCATGAAGCGGCTCCCCCATGCTGCCCGTGAAAGTATGCCCAGAGAATGGTGGGGGAGCTGGCAATGAGAGCCAGTGTGACAGAGATCATCCTGCGCAGTTCGCCCCATACGGGACACGAACCCGCGACCTCTCAGTCAACTAACACAGTTCGAGCATGGGAGACACAGCACGATCGCGCTGAGCTAAAGGTCCGACCGGTAGCTCAGCGCTACCGATACTGTATGAGGCTTTGGGAGGGAGGTTTTTTTTACTAACGTTCTACGCCGAACAGTACTTGTTGGCATCCGTTACACTAGCAGCTCCAGGCAGCAGCCCTGGGTTGCAGCAACCACCTGCGCCATGACCCGGGGCCGCTGCCTGGAGCTGCTAGCTTTCATGGTAGCTACCTGGGTCACCGGCACGCCACCACAAAACCACTGGGAGATGGGCTGGAGCGACACGAGGCACATTGTGGACCGTGGACCAATGAATCAGGTGGTAACAGGGATAGTTACTGGGATGACTAAGATCTGAAAAAAAATAACAATATAAGCCGTGCTTGTTTCAAGTTTCCTGGTACCAGTGTTAGCTTGGGGCTAATAGCTCAGGAGCTAATAAGCTACCTTTAGCACCCCTTCCATCTACATGACAAGACAGCTAGGCGGGTCAATAACAGAGCAGTGGGCTGGTCTTAAGGATGGCGGTGGGTTGGCTTTTTCGATTCATGAAGTATAAGAGTTCCACAGAAAAGTCAAAAACGTTTCTGGCGTTTCTGGGAGAGAAAAATGAGATAAAGGCTGTTTTTTTTTTTTTTTTTTTTAAGAATTGACTGTTTTGAAAATTTTGGGGTAATTAGGTGGCCAGTAGACTAATTTCAGACAGTTAAAACCTGCAAACACCATTTTTCAGTCAATGACCCCTTTAAAACAGACCAGTCAGTGATATCCAGACAGTCTCTCAGATTGTCTGTTACCTGGGACGACCACTGTTTTACTATCATGGTTGATGGTTTCACGGATTTCAGTTCCTGGCAGTAAACAGGAATGAGGAACTCAAGTAGGTTTATTTTGTCTTCTTTTAATTATTTAGCTTTTGTTCTTATTAAAGACAATCTTTTGTTCTTTAATAATGTGACGTTTGTAGGGTTCACACAAAAAGACAATGGAGCAGATGGCTGTGATCAACCAGATTTATTTTACACACACCCCAACCCCAACTTGCAACTTAGTACACAGAGCCGGGGAGGTCATTCTCACAGACCTCTGTTTACATCACGGTTACACACACATGATACATCTTGCCCTAATCCTGCTAAACACTGCTGGGCCATTATAATGCAGTTATAATGACACAGCAGTATAACTCAGAAGTAACACATTTAACACACAGTAACATTTCAAACTGGCAAAGCATGCTGGGAAATCCCTGGCTCCCTTAAAATGGCCCCGACGTTACACTGCCCCCCCCTGGACTGGTTTCTGTCCCCAGAAAATTCAAAGTCCACTTTCAGAAATCCAACGCGAGTCAGCCCGGTGCCAGGGCGGCATGCACAGGCCATCTGAGTCTCGGTCAGAGCATCTGGTTGGGGTAGGGTTCCGGTTTGGCCATCAGCGGGCGGATGGACACATCTGACAGCCTCTGTAGGACCACGCACAGTCCCTTCCCTGGCAGCGGGAGTACCAGGCCCGCTCCGGCCGACTCCCACCGCTGCTAGTTCTTCCAGGCGGCCGCTGGCCCACGTCCATGCGTCCAGCCCTTGCCGCGCCTGGAAAATGGCCGCATCTTCGTCCTGCTCGCTCCGCTGCGTCGCTCCTGCGCCTGTGACGTCATCTGCCGGGGGAAGCATCTGCAGGAGGCGGCTTTTTCCCCGTCCATGCCACCTCGCTCTAATTTAGCGTCGGCGAGGGGCCAGTTTGTCGTGCGCTGTGTGCGGGGCAGTACCATGCCATGTACCCTGGCTCTGTGCAGCGGAAGCCGTCCTTCCTTGCGTCGCCACGGCTGTTTCCTTCGTGCACGCGCTGCTGTGATCTGCCGTAGCTCCTCCTCCACTCGCTCTCAGCACGGTGGTTTCCTCTGATGATCAGTGCGGCAGCCAACTCGACCTGGGCCAGGCGGTCATCCGACAGGTTCTCGCCGTTGTAGCGGGGAATCTTGGCCCGCTGCTGGATGGATGGGACCGTCATCTCCCGGTCATTTGCCGCTCCTAATTGCTCTGGAATCGCCAGCCCGTCCTGCCCTGAAAAGGGCGGGAAGCGGGGCTGGTTTGCTCTGCTCCGTCCATCGCAGCAAAGCTCTCCAGGGGCCGGCGTCTCAGCTCTACACTCCGTTCCCGGCTGAGTGATGAATCGCTCCGGCCGCTGTACCTCCACCTGGATCCTCATCTTGCTCCATGTCCCACTCCTGACACCAGTGTGACGTTTGTAGGGTTCACACAAAAAGACAATGGAGCAGATGGCTGTGATCAACCAGATTTATTTTACACACACCCCAACCCCAACTTGCAACTTAGTACACAGAGCCGGGGAGGTCATTCTCACAGACCTCTGTTTACATCACGGTTACACACACATGATACATCTTGCCCTAATCCTGCTAAACACTGCTGGGCCATTATAATGCAGTTATAATGACACAGCAGTATAACTCAGAAGTAACACATTTAACACACAGTAACATTTCAAACTGGCAAAGCATGCTGGGAAATCCCTGGCTCCCTTAAAATGGCCCCGACGTTACACTAAGAACAAAAGATAAATAAAGGAATGAGGAAGATCAGGTTGTAGTGAGTGCCCAAATAGGGCCCAGGCTACAGCTTAAAAGGCAGTGGAATAGTAGAGTAGCACTGCTGCAGCACTTTATCATCCCTGGTAGGAGCGTGGACCTGTGCTTTAAACGATGGTAACTACCTCTTGAAGTCGTCATGGTTGAAATCTAAAGAAGAAGCCATCTCTGTTGTCATTCAGTCCATACAGCCAATCATGTACAGTAGAACGAAATTACGTTTCTCCTATCTACAATATTAATCATATGTAGAATCAGAGGGGTCACTGCCATGAAAGACGCCACCACAAACAACTTCTCCTTCCCCCATTCTATTACGCTGAGCACCAAGCTAGAAGGTGGGAAGTACCAGTTTTATATGGTCTTCGGTATGACCCGGCCAGGACTTGAACCCCCAACCTCCTGGTTGTGGGGCAGATGCTCTATCAACGAGGCCACCACTCTGTATCACTGGTGAATCAGGGTCAACAGAAGAAATGAGGAAGGACTGCATGGATCACGTGACTGCATGCTGCTGTCCACTCCTAAAGTGGCCCAAGCACAGGAAATGGTGCTAAGAAATGAGTCAGCATGCGCTGACCTATGCAACCCCCTGACTTCCTAACATCTCCACCTTCTCCTTTAGGGTTGCTTTAATTAGAAAAGCAATGTGTTTGTTTTTCTTTGCCTCAACACCCAGTATTCATCCCTTGCTCTCTGCCTTTTCAAAATGAGCGCATCCCAAGTTTAGTGATGACTCAGTTTTTTTTCCCTCCACCCATCGCTCTCAGGCACTCTCCCTCTCATTGAGTAATTCAATTGGCCTAGATTTTACCTTCTATTCAGTGATGTGAAAAAACAACAATCACACAAACGTATGCCCTTTTCATAGCTGCTGTCTTCATTTCACTCAAACCCTTGAACTTCCAATTCTGATAGGATCCTGCCTAAACGTTTATGAATCTCTTAGATTCAGTTGCTGTAGGCTAACACAAAGACACACGGACACATGTGTGCAACCATGCAAATACACGTACACAAACACTCACATGCTGCTTCAAAGAATGGCGTGTCATAAACAGTGAAACCAGGACGAAAGAATGTGCTGCTCACTGGGGTATTCAGAGCTGATAGGGAGGGAGGGAGAGGAGAGGTGGGTGCATGCTAACCGAAATCCCTCTGAGTAAAAGCAACAGAGGAACAGGCTGCTGAGCATTTCTTTCTGCTGTCATAACCTTTGCACCCACCAGCAGAGCTGAGAACTCCTCTGACACAGGAGGCCATATATCATAACTGACTAATATAAAACAGACTCTTTAGCTACACTGTTCGTCACACCTCCCTAACCTACATTTATCCAATATGAAGAGTCAGATTACCATGTGGTTCAACCAGTATATGTGTATGTATCTACGTATGTGTATATTGTATGTGTAGCTATAGGCATTCACATAAAGGGGAGGCGTACCTCCTTTCTGTCAACTATTGTCAGTTTAAGAGCAGTGATTTGGGAGTAAGGTTGCTCCTACCTAATTAGAGTAAGCAGTTTGTCCCAACTTTATGCTTGCCCCTGTCTGTGTGGGTGTTTGTGCCTGTGAGTATGCAAGTGCATGAAAGAGGTAGTGGGATGAGTAACAGAGTGTGATTAAACTCAAATGTGCCCCCACTGGTGTGGGTCTCACCCTCACTTCTGCCTTTGCAAATAAGGGGTCTGTAGAGACCTGAAGCACTGTAGAAACACATCGTGTCTGCATTCAACTTCTGTGACTACATATGTCTAAAGCCTCACACACATGTACAAACATATACAGTACAATGGCGGAAATGAGGAGCGAACGTGTCATTTTTTTTTCAGAACATATATTTCCAATAAAGCTACTCACATGAAATTTCATCCAGACTTTGGTGTTAAGAAATCCATGCATAGGAAGAAATTGGAACACTGAAGTTCATAAATAGAGCTATGAATAATAAAGTAGATTTAAATCAGGTGATTGACAGTGCCATTCTAACAACTTGATTTTCTTTGTTGCAAACAAGTTGAAAGTTTCCTTCATTTTGTGTTTGGGATCATTGTCCTGTTGGAAGGTCCATCCCCATCTCATCCTCATCATCCTAGTGGATGGCAGCATGTTGTTTCTTATTATTTGTAGTCTGCCACTGCCATGGGATCAAAAACAGCCACACACCATGATTCTTCCACCTCCAAATTTCACTGTTGGAGTTAGTGTTTTTTGGGATGACTCGCAGTGCCCTTTCTTCTCCAAACACAGTATGTCCTTTGACAAACGTTCTATTTTGGTCTTGTCTGACCACCCTACATTCTTCCCTTATTTTTGATAGGCTTGTCCAAATGTTGCTTACTAAACTTTAATCGAGCTTCAACATGCCTTTTCTTTAATAATGTATTCTTGCAAATCTATTATTATTATAAGTGCATTATTTCCCCTGTTGTATGTATGTATACAGAAAGTGACATGGTGTAATACTCAGACCCAGGAGCAGACACAGAGAACAAGGTTTAAGGTGAGTTATGGGGGATAATGATAATGAACGGTGGTAAGTCAACTTACGTTGAGATGTGATGATGTGCACAGTCTGAGGTTATCCAAATCCAGTCTGTTAAGCAGTTTCCGGAATCCAGAGGCAGGTAGGGGTCAGAGCACGGCAGGATAGGTCAGAACAGGCAGACAAATCCAAACAACAGGCAGACACGGTATAGAGACAGGCATGGGTCAGATCACGGCAGCATAAAGCACAAGGTTAAACAGGTTTTCTGTCATGTTTCGGGACCCAGGAGACAGACACTGACACGGGCAAATTAGTGAACAATAATCTTTATTAGAGTGAAAGGGTGTGTAGTGCAAGTGTGAGCGCGTGGATAGTATCCTGGTCACTGGAACTGAGCACTCTGGACGGAGACCCGGCAACCCTGGAACATATACTGTAAGCACAGACAATTACTTTTGTCCCATGCTAATGACAAGCTATCAGTAGAGAGGCTTACTTGGGAGAAGCACAGGTTACGTCCTGCTGAGAACCAGCAGCCGTGCAACGTGGAGGTGAAGGCGTCCGGGAACGAGCTGGGACTTCCACCTGTGACTGAGACGAGGACAGGTCTTCCAATGACTCCGGCTGTGACACCACAGACCGGGGCGATGACAAACCAGCTGATGACAAGACGAGTGATTCCACAGAACGTGGTGACGATGATAATCCAGACGATGACAAGGCGAGTGATTCCACAGAGCGTGGTGACGATGACACAACAGATGACGATGACACAAACTCCACCGGTAACGGTGGCCAGTACTCCTGTAACTGATACAGTAACAATTCAGGAATTTGTGGAGCCAGACGTACCGGTAGACGTGGTGGTAGCGAACCGCTACGTGAGCGAGTTGGCGTAACCCCGTCAGCTGGGGACGCAGGTCCGCCGCCAAGGGAGTCCACCTGTGCACAGGGGTAGAGGTTAGGAGTAGAGTAGCAAACAGCTCTCTTACGTGCTTGACTATGAACTAAAGTCCTTGACGAGGTGAGAGACGTTCTAGACGAGGCCAGAGAAGATTCTGACGAGACAGTTCCTGATGAGACAGCTTCTGACGAGACAGCTTGAGATGAGACAGCTTCCAACAAGACAGCTTCTGACAAGACAGCTTCTGATAAGACAGTTTCTGACAAGACAGTTCTTGACAAGACAATTCTAGACGAGACAGATTCTGACGAGACAAGAGAATACCTTGACGAGGCCAGAGAACGGAGTTCTGGTTCTTTCTCAGACGAGGAGGTCAGACGACTCCGTCTGGGCTGTCAGCAACGCTGGCTTTTAACAGCTGCTGATTTACACCTGTGGATCTGTGCGCAGCTGGAGTTAATGATGCCAATGACGGCCCAGAGGCCGCCATGACAGTACTCCCCCCTCTAGCAGTGCCTCCAGGCACCTGCCCAATCCTACCTGGATTCGCCCGGTGGAAGTCGCGAATCAGCTGCTTATCCAAGATCAACGCTGGGCGAATCCAAGACCGATCCTCCGGTCCAAAGCCCTCCCAGTCCACCAAATACTGAAGGCCATGACCCCGCCTACGAACATCCAAGATGGCAGTCACCCCCCAGGCCGGATGGCCCTCGATCATCCTTGGGGTTGGGGGTGCCGCGGGAGCAGGGCACAGGGGGTCAGAGACGTACGGCTTGACCTGGGAGACATGAAAGGTGGGGCAGATACGCATCGAAGAGGGGAGGGACAAGCGCACAGACACAGGGTTAACAATACGATTAATGGTGTAGGGACCAATAAAGCGTTTAGTCAGCTTACGCTTTTCAGCCGGCACACCAATATTCCGGGTAGATAACCAAACCTTCTGACCCACCTTATACTCCGGGGTGGGTCTCCTATGCCGGTTGGCCACTTGGATATTACGTTCAGTAGTTTTTAACAAAGCTTTGCGAGCGAGGAGCCACACTCGCCGGCAGCGTTTAATATGTGCCTGGACAGAAGGAACCGCTACCTCCTTCTCCTCCTCAGGAAACAACGGAGGATCAAACCCACAAGAGGCTTTAAACGGGGAGACGCCCGTGGCCGTGGAGATCGTAGCGTTGTAAGCGTACTCAATCCAGGGCAGGAACTTGCTCCAGGAAGATGAGCAGGAGGAGACGACACAACGGAGGGCGGCTTCCAGCTCCTGATTAGCCCTCTCGCACTGACCATTACTTTGGGGGTGATAGCCAGAAGAGAGGCTGGCAGTGGCTCCTAGTGCCGTGCAGAAAGCCTTCCAAACTTGAGATACAAACTGGGGTCCTCGATCGGACACAATATCCGCAGGGATGCCATGAAGACGTACCACGTGTTGCACCAGGAGGTCCGCAGTCTCCTGGGCCGAAGGCAGACCCCGAAGTGGCACAAAATGGGCCGCTTTCGAGAACCGGTCAACAATGGTTAATACTGTGGTGTAGTCATCTGAAGTGGGTAACCCAGTCACAAAGTCCATTGCTACATGAGACCAAGGGCGTGAAGGAACAGGTAACGGATCTAGTAAGCCTGCCGGGGGAGATGACGTCGTCTTCCCGGTGGCGCACTGAGCGCAGGCCCGGATGTAGCCAACAACGTCCTTCCGCAACCCTGGCCACCAGAAGGTCCTTTGAAGAAGATCCACAGTCCGACCCACTCCAGGATGACAAGCCAACTTGGAAGCGTGACCCCACTCAATCACCTTGCCTCGGACAGCGCGTGGAACAAACAAGCGGCCCGGGGGCCCCCCCCCCAGGGTCCGGCTCAGTCTTCTGGGCCTGGCGAACCGTCTTGCAGATTCCCCAGGACAGGGCGCCCACGACGCAGGAAGACGGCAGGATAGGGGTCTCCTGATCCTCGGAGGATGGGGGGTCAAACTGCCGGGAGAGAGCGTCCGGCTTACCGTTCTTGCTTCCCGGCCGGAACGTGATGGTAAAATTAAACCGGCCGAAGAAGAGGGACCAGCGAGCCTGGCATGCATTCAGGCGCTTAGCCGTCCTGAGGTACTCCAGGTTACGGTGATCAGTCCAAACCACGAACGGCTGAGCAGCCCCCTCCAGCCAGTGTCTCCATTCCTCCAAGGCCAATTTCACAGCCAGTAACTCCCTGTCCCCGATGCTGTAGTTCCTCTCTGCAGGGGAGAGACGATGAGAGAAAAAAGCACAAGGGCGAATCTTACCATCCATGGGAGATCGTTGGGAGAGTACTGCTCCAACTCCCGCATCAGACGCGTCCACCTCCACCAAACATTGAAGCTTCGGGTCCACCTGGGTAAGGACTCGGGCCGAGGCGAACTCCCTCTTGAGCTTCTCAAATGCATCGGCTGCTTCCTTACTCCAGCAAAATGGAATCTTAGGGGAGGTGAGAGCAGTCAAAGGACGGGCAATATTGCCAAAGTTAGGCACGAACCTCCTATAAAAATTAGCAAACCCCAGGAACCCTTGAAGCTGCTTTCTGGAGGTGGGTGCAGGCCATTCCACCACTGCCTTGACCTTGGCAGGGTCAGGAAGCACCTGGTTCCGAGCAATAATAAATCCAAGGAAAGAAGTCTGATCAGTATGAAATTCGCATTTCTCGGCCTTGACGAACAGCTGGTTCTCCAGGAGGCGCTGTAATACTCTGCGGACATGCACCCGATGTTCCTCTAGTGTGCGGGAGAAGATGAGGATATCATCGAGATAAACGAAAACAAATGAGTTCAAGAAATCCCGTAGTACATCGTTAATTAAACGCTGGAAAACGGCTGGGGCGTTAGTTAACCCAAACGGCATTACCAGGTACTCAAAATGACCGCTGGGGGTCCGGAAAGCCATTTTCCACTCATCACCTTCTCTAATGCGCACTAGATGGTAAGCATTCCTGAGGTCCAGTTTAGTAAACCATGATGCCCGCTGGAGGGAGTCAAACGCAGTGTTCATCAAGGGCAGTGTATATTTATCCTTGACCGTTATTTCATTCAACCCCCGGAAGTCAATACAGGGGCGTAGTGAACCGTCCTTCTTTCCAACAAAAAAAAATCCGGCCCCCACGGCCGACGACGACGGGCAAATAATACCAGAGGCCAAAGATTCCTTAATGTAAGTGTCCATGGCCTCGCGCTCCGGGGCTGATAGGCTGTAAAGGCGGCTAGCAGGTAGAGGGGCCCCAGCCTTCAGATTAATGGCGCAGTCATACGGGCGATGGGGGGGTAAAGACAACGCCCGAGATTTGCTGAACACTTGCCCCAAATCGTGATAAACCTCAGGTACCTTAGATAAATCCGGTGGAGATGAATCGGGCAGAGGCACTTTCACAGATGGGGCGCACGCCGCAGATTGGAGACAGGCACTAAGGCAAAACGTACTCCATGCCGTTATTCTCCCAGCTTGCCAGTCAATAGTGGGGTTATGTAGGCGCAGCCAGGGATATCCCAGAATAACGGGCGAAGAGGAAACGGGCAGCACTAGGAACTGAATCTCCTCCCTGTGATTTCCTGAGACAATTATAGACACAGGCGCTGTCTGAAGGTTAATGGTAGTCAACGACGCCTTCGACAGGGTAATCAATCTGACAGGGGGTTCTAAAGTCTGACAACTAAGGCCCATCCGGGTTGCCAGGTCTCTAGAAATGAAATTTTGCTCAGCTCCAGAATCAACTAATGCTAGTGTAGAGTGTTCTGTGTGAGTATGAATGAGTCTGAGGGGTAAATGACAACAAGTAAGGGGTTCCTCTGTGTTCTTGCCCGTGAATCCCCCTACTGCGATCCACGGGCCTCCCCTTTTAATCTTACTAGGACATTCGGAAACCCCATGTGACTCTTTCCCACAATAGAAACACAGGCCTTGATCCCTACGGCGCTGTTTCTCAGCTGCAGACACCTTAGAATGACCAACAATCATGGCTTCCTGATCCGGGGCCTTCTCTGACGCGGGTAAAGCGAGAGGGAGGGAGACAGGGACATGAGGGCGGGGTTTAACCGGACGGGAAGTAACTCGCCGACCAGCCGCCCGTTCCCTTAACCTACTATCGATACTAACTGCTAAAGCAATTAAATCTTGCAAGTTATCTGGTTTATCTCGTGCCGCTAACTCATCCTTTAGCTCGTCGCAAAGGCTGCGTAGAAAAATGCCACAAAGAGATGGCTCCCCCCACCCAATCTCTGCGGCCAAAACCCGGAAATCAATGGCGTAATCTGCAGCTGATCTCTTTCCCTGCTGTAGGCTTAAAAAACGTTCTGTCAACACCTCTCCCCTATCCGTGTGATCAAATATAGACAGAAATTCAGACACAAACTCCTGGTAGGTAAGCAGAGAATAGCTAGGTCTAGCCATGATCGAATATGCCCAGTCCAAGGCTCTACCTGCCAGCAAATTTATGACATAGCCTATCCGGCTAGAGTCGAGAGAAAAATCCCCCGGCACACGCAGAAAAACTGATTCACACTGTAAAATGAATCCTCGAGCTTCCCCGAGTTTTCCGCTGAACCGGGCAGGTGTTGGAATAGGAGTGAGGCGAGAGGACGAGGAGGTGTTAGCTAGTCCTGACGCTAAGCCTGCAGGGGTTGAGGTATTTGCGGTCGGGGGAAACGTTTGGTGTCCCTCCAAACAATCCAGCCGACCATTAATTTGAGTTAATTGATTCAAGATTACTGTCTGCTGGTGGGCTAGCAAATCTGCACAGGCGCTAAGAGTGTTAATTAAGCGCGACAGTGAGCTGTCCGCTGGGTCAACGTGACGGAGTCGTACTGTCATGTTTCGGGACCCAGGAGACAGACACTGACATGGGCAAATTAGTGAACAATAATCTTTATTAGAGTGAAAGGGTGTGTAGTGCAAGTGTGAGCGCGTGGATAGTATCCTGGTCACTGGAACTGAGCACTCTGGACGGAGACCCGGCAACCCTGGAACATATAAGCACAGACAATTACTTTTGTCCCACGCTAATGACAAGCTATCAGTAGAGAGGCTTACTTGGGAGAAGCACAGGTTACGTCCTGCTGAGAACCAGCGGCCGTGCAACGTGGAGGTGAAGGCGTCCGGGAACGAGCTGGGACTTCCACCTGTGACTGAGACGAGGACAGGTCTTCCAATGACTCCGGCTGTGACACCACAGACTGGGGCGATGACAAACCAGCTGATGACAAGACGAGTGATTCCACAGAACGTGGTGACGATGATAATCCAGACGATGACAAGGCGAGTGATTCCACAGAGCGTGGTGACGATGACACAACAGATGACGATGACACAAACTCCACCGGTAACGGTGGCCAGTACTCCTGTAACTGATACAGTAACAATTCAGGAATTTGTGGAGCCAGACATACCGGTAGACGTGGTGGTAGCGAACCGCTACGTGAGCGAGTTGGCGTAACCCCGTCAGCTGGGGATGCAGGTCCGCCGCCAAGGGAGTCCACCTGTGCACAGGGGTAGAGGTTAGGAGTAGAGTAGCAAACAGCTCTCTTACGTGCTTGACTATGAACTGAAGTCCTTGACGAGGCGAGAGACGTTCTAGACGAGGCCAGAGAAGATTCTGACGAGACAGTTCCTGACGAGACAGCTTCTGACGAGACAGCTTGAGACGAGACAGCTTCCGACAAGACAGCTTCTGACAAGACAGCTTCTGACAAGACAGTTTCTGACGAGGCAGTTCTTGACAAGACAATTCTAGACGAGACAGATTCTGACAAGACAAGAGAATACCTTGACGAGGCCAGAGAACGGAGTTCTGGTTCTTTCTCAGACGAGGAGGTCAGACGACTCCGTCCAGGCTGTCAGCAACGCTGGCTTTTAACAGCTGCTGATTTACACCTGTGGATCTGTGCGCAGCTGGAGTTAATGATGCCAATGACGGCCCAGAGGCCGCCATGACATTTTCAATACAGGGCAGGATACAGGCAGGTGTGTTGATCAGACATGACCAGGCAGAACAATGGCAGAACAATGGACTTATAATGTCCCAATGATTGGATGCAGGTTGAGATACAGCTGCAGAGAGAGGAGCACGGCCAGGAGAGAGGGAGAGGCAGGCAGGTAGATCAGGCAGGACCCTTACAGAAAGTATGCGGGGCAGCACAGATTGGTGTTTTCTTCTTCTTCTTCTTTTAGATTTGATTGGCTGTTGGCAACCAGCTTACAGGTGCATTACTGCCATGTACTTCACTCTATATCATCACTCTATCTGGTCAGGAGCTCACTCTATATCCAGATTGGTGTTTTGATCTTGTGGTTGGCAAGGCCTTTCTGCGTGGAGTTTGCTTGTTTCCTTTGTGCCTGTGTGAGTTTACTCTGTTTACTTGAGTTTCCTCACAGTCCAAAGACGTTACTTTAATTGGCAATTGCACACTGGCCATAGGTGTGGATTTAGAAGATGATGTTTTCTTTAGTGATGACCATGAGAGTGGACCATGACAGTAAGCTTCAGCCTTTCCTCTACAGTTTGACAGTGCTATGAGATGACTGTTGTTGTGAAATGGCGCTATGTAAATAAAGCTGAATTGAATTGAACTCCTGCAAGTGACTCTCCATGGAGGCTGTCAGGTGTCAAAACCTCTACAATCCCCAAACACGTTTTTGCTAAGATGATGTCTCCTGGCGACTCTACTGATATCTCAACTGGTAAGAGAAATTTAGGAAATATAATGTGCAAAACTATCACGGACAATGCCAGTCAATAAACGTTCAGCAGGTGAGTAGTGTTACTGTAAATGTTAGCTAACTCTTTTCTATACAAATACAAGTTAATTAGCAAAGTAGCCATACTGTAAGCACTGTAAGTGAAGCTAAAAACACAACATTACAACATAGTAGTATAGTTTTGCTGCATTATGTGTCTTCAAAAACAACTTTTAAACATGTGAATTATCATATTCAGCCTGTGTTGTGTTGTTGGTTAGTTTTTTTTTGTCATGTTTTGTCTTAGCTTTGTTCTGAATTGTAATTGCTCTTGTTTTGTTTTTCTTTTGAATTCTTGGATGGAATATGGGTGGGCAATATAAGCTGTGGCTTCAGCCATCACCCATTTCAGATAATTTATGTTGAACTGTATAATCAGAGGAGTTATTGTTTAATTTGACCTTGTAAGATTTTTTCCCCCCTTTGTTATATTACTCTGTTCCTTTCTTTTAATCTTTACTTTTAATCTATCCGAAATAAAGATTCATTCATTCATTCATTCATCCATCCATCCATCCATCCATCCATTCATTCATTCATTCATTCAAACATATATTTTAAGTCATTATAATGCTATTTTCAACTAATGTCTTGATTTTGGTTAACTAAACAGATATTTTTTGTTGAAATCACGGGTTATTTGTCATTTGTATCTGAAATTGAAACATTACAACAGGGATAAAGGTGCGTTCACACCAAACCAAACGGGCAAATTTTTCGGGTGGCGAGATTACGTTATAACTTAATGTAAATGCGCAAATAAACATGAATTCACCGTCTGAGTGAGATGCAGACAGGCGAAATTGCCTTTATAACTTCTGCAGCAGTGTTCAGCCTACTGTGGAAATCCCCAAAATAACGTCATGCTTTAGGTTTACATTATCCGACGGAGGGCTCACCTGAAAAAGTTGTCTCTGTCTCCAAAACTTTATAAGATGATGAGTGTTTCTGTTGCTAGCTTGCTAGCACGTCCGTGGCAGGAAACTGTGGGTAAATAACTCCGACATCCCAATTTAGCTGAAAAGCTCCTGGTCCTCCTGTTTCCAGGTGAGTGGGTCTGATTTTCAAACTAGTCTACTCTCCAATGTTAATACTTTTACTCCGGTGATGGCAGAATCTCAAAGCTAGCATATTACCTCGGACGTGAACGCGCAAATGCGTAATTTCGAGTGGACTCGCCTCTTTCCATTCACTTTGTATGGATTCACACCACCCGTTCACGTTTGGTCTGAACGCACCTTAACATTTGTGCAGCGACTGTAACGCATGAGTGTGTTATCAAATTTAAAGCCATCGTGATCAACAAAATGACATTTTATAATGCTTAATGTTTCTTTATTGGCCAAAAAATATGTTACAATTTGCATTAATTTTAGTAGGGTACATTACCTGTCCAGGAGAAAGCAGGCGACTTCAGCATCACTTTTAAAAAACTTTTGTCCCTCATCAGCTGTTTCCATCAGGTAAGGGCAAAACCAGTGTTTACGAGAGTCTTCTGTCTTTGCCTTTCCCAATGTCTTGTAAAAAAAAAAAAGACGTCTTGTCGTCTCATCATATTTTCTTTTTTCTTTGATGAAGACGATTCATACTTGTTTTTTTCTTCCTGACAAGAATAAGTATGATCCATCATTTTTAGAAGTGCAACCCAAGAAAGTCCAGCTCCTAAGAAAAATGTTTATATTATAACTGCTTCATACTTGTAAGTGGAGTAAAGCCTCTCCATCCTTTACAGCATTTCCGCACAGTTTTGCCTACTACTTCAGATCCATAAAAATTATGGAAAAAAAGAATAGAAAAGCTAAAAAAAAATTGTTGTCATCAACCTCCCAGTCCTTGCTCTTTTAACCTCTCTTACTTGATTCATTGATGCGCCTTTTGTGTTTTTTTTAGTTTTGTTTGTTTTTCTGTTGATATAATTTTATCTTATTTACTTTTTTAGATTTATCTTAAAATTATTATTCTCAGACTATTGGTATTTCATTTCATAACTATTACTTATTTGTCTTTGTATCATTCCTACCATTGTCATATGTTTACAGTTTGAGCTGATGTTTTTTTGTCCCTGCCTTGCTTAAGCTGAATAAAGATTGGTTCAAAAAAACATGCTTTCTGTGTGTTTCTTCATATCCTGTTTTATGTCAGTCAGCAGTCAACTAACGTTACAGTGCCCCCAAATTCTAAAGGCCAGTTTGTCACTACAACATAAATGGTTTCTTCTACATCTGACTGTAAGTTTGTCCCTTCCCAGCTAATGTAGAAGCATGGCAGTGCAAAATGGTGACATCCACAATGGCGCGGGTCCAGCACCATGTAGCTATAAACAACTTATTCTAAGGTAACATAAATCTAACAGCTCTTTAAAAAAAGACTGTACACTGTTAAAAACATGTTTATACATGATTATCTTGATTTTTGATAAAAGATTAAAAAAAATTTACACAGTGCAACTTTAAACTTTACAAGAAAGTGCAAGGGATTGGCTCGATTTTGATTAGATTCATTAGTTTTATATGGAAACAAAACTCCAGAAAGACATTCCAGAGTATATCCTGTCATGTGAAAAAATTAGGACACCCTGTATAAGTCTGTGTGTGTGTTTTTTTAACATATTTGGACATATGGATATTTAATATCAATGTTAAAAAATACTGTAGATTCACATAATACAATTAAACAATTAAAATTTCAATTTTTTCAAATTTTCTGTAAAATGTAATTCTAAACAAATAGTGAGGAATAAATTAGGACACCCCCCATCTTTTTTAGGACACCCCCACATTCATTCCCATTTAAAATGGCCAAAATAAATGTTAAACAATGCAAATAAAAACAAAAACAAGGTTAGACATAGATACGTGAACATTTCTTAATAAAGAACTGAATATTTAAAGGGTGTCCAAATTTTTTCACATGACTGTACAAGATATGGCTTTGAATTTCATATCATATGCTATTGCAATAAAAACTAAATTAGGGACTCCTCGGGGGAAATACTGGTCCCATAAACATTATCATTTTTATCATCCCTCATGAATTCATCCATCACCCTAAGGTCTTCAGTCAGGGCTGTGAGGTTAAACTGCTGTTTAGAAGCAGCCTCTCCTCTGGGTGCAAATCCTACATAGATATTGTTGTCTTTTCAGAACACAAAGCCAGATCCTCTCCTCTGTTTATTACCCAGGGAGATGGTCGCTGTTTATAGCAACAGATCTGTCCGAGAGTGTCCAGAGAGAGAGAATAGGGAGGAAATGGAGGGGAGGCACCGTGAGAAGGAGCCAATCCGCAGATGTAATTGGTACCTTTCCTTTTTTAGAAAATTGTTCTTACTTACCAGGACCAGTAAATGAGTCAGGGCACAGCACGCTTTATGACCACACTCACACTCTCACATGGTTTATCATACTTTCCCTTTGTAGTTTTCCACTTTGAAGATTTTTTTAAGTTTCTCTTCTGTCTTTGATCCTTTGTATAAAAAGATGTAATGCTACTGGTTATTTCTGTGACAAAAGAGCACCACCCCCATCTGCTAAAGAGGAAATAAACAATTCTCCTTACCCAATATGCTATTTTTCCCTAGTTCTCCTTTTATTTTACAGATAGTGCCATGGTGTTTTGTTTTGTTTTTTAGTCACAGAAGGTAGTAATAAATGTGTGTGGTATTTTGTTTCCCCCCACTTGCTCACCCACATTTCTTTTCATCCCATATCACTTGCCTTGTTTAGTTTAGGTGATGACTCATAATTGTCAGGGAATCTTCAAAGAGTTGGCAGGGGTTGACAAAAAATATTAGAGAGGGTGAGAAAAAAAGAGAAGAGATGGAGCGGGGGATATGGTTGGCTTACTCAGACTGTGATAGGCATCTCCTGCAGGTGTGGGGGAGAGGGAAGGCAGTAGAGCAGTACAGGTGGACGGAGGAAATCTGTCAACTCACCCAGAAGGGTTTTCATGATGTTCAATGCATCAAACCACGAGAATCTGTAGACACTGTTGTGGAAACTGTTTAACATATTAAAGGCATGGAAGGATATCTATCATGTAGCTAGGTTGATTTCAAACAGAGGTGAATAGATGAGCCAGAAATTAGAAGTAGTGTTGTCTTATGATATTAGTTTCTCAGGTATAAGTAAGAACACCTACCAAAAAAATTACTTGAGTATCCATCCATCCATCCATCCATCTATCCATCTTCTACCGCTTTTCCGGAGGTTCAGGTCACGGAGGCAGCAGTTCAAACAGAGAAGCCCAGACCTCCCTCTCCCCAGCCACCTGCTCCAGCTCTTCAGAGAGGATACCAAGGCGTTCCCAGACCAGCTGGGAGACATATAGGCCTTTTCCACTAGTATCGCTTTGGCCTTACTCACTTCTACTCTACTCGCTTTCTCGCCCTTTCCACTGTACCCAGCACGGTTTAACCAGCATTATTTTCGTGCCCGTTCGAGGGCAGGGTACAACCGTGCTGAAGCGAGCCGAGATGTGACGTCAACAGACTGCGAGCCGCTGATTGGTCAGGGCGTAACGTCACAAAAGCGTCCGTCTTCAGTGGAATCTTTACGACCGCCATTTGCAATATTTCACGGACTAACTCGGTCACGGAGTAAATACGATATTAATACAGACAGCATTGTAGGTTTTGCAGAAATCTACACCGTGGTCCAACGAAGAGGTGAGGGGTTTTCTCTGCTTGGTGGCAGATACACAGTGAGAGGAGCGACCCGGACCGATACAGATGGCAGCCCAGCATAGAACCGGACTACGGACAAGCTGAAGACGAATGTGAGAGAACCATCGATGGTGAGTGATTTGTAATAATGTGCATCTGTTCGCTTATTTATCCTGTTGGTGGTAAGCTCACTTTTTTTGAGCATGCTGGCTAACGAGTTTTAGCTAGTAGCTAGCTAGTACCAACTGCTGATTCGCGCTTGTTTTCTCCTAAGTATTCGCTTGTGAGAGCAAAACGATGAAATATGTTAATCCTGGTTAAAGTCCTGGTTTGTGTACGTGCTGCACTTTGGTGCTGCGCATTAAATTGTGTGCAATTTAATGCTAGAATGTGTTTCCACATGCCAGGGTTTAGCCTTCCTCAGTGTTTATATTGTGGATACTGGTGAAATGGACCACAGGAGCCGAAATCTCAACAATATAAAAGTGCTTTTTCAAACCAGTGATTTATAAAGTCATTCATATAATTTTCTAAAGCATCAGAATAGACCCACACACCTATTCTGTGGATTTTCCATAAAAGGTGCTGGAACAGTATTGTGCTGTTCCACCATAAATCCCTGGATTGATAATGTACTTGCACCTGTACAGAGTGGCTCCTGCGGTGCTTGTCAGGGAAACGAAGCATTTTTGTCACATCCCACCACTTACTTTCACAGGTGTATTTCCCTAATACAGGTACATCTCCAAAAATTAGAATATCATGAAAAAATTCAGTATTTTTTGACACTCATTTCAGAAAGAGAAATCCATATATTATATTGATTCATTACACAGACAGTGATATATTTCAAGCATTTATTTATTTTAATTTGGATGATTATGGCTTACAGCCCCTGAAAACCCTAAATTCAATTTGGCAAAAAATTAGAATATTACATAAACTTTAAAAAATAGTTTTTAAATAGAAATGTTGGCCGCTGAGGTGTTGGTTAATATGGGCTGTAGCCATAATCATCAATATTAAAATAAACACTTTCAGCATATCAGTCCCTGTAATGAATCTATATATGGGTTTCACTTTCTAAAATGAGTGACAAAAATATTGAACTTTTTCATGATATTCTAATTTTTGAGATGTGCCTGTATAAGTGTTGAACTTGCTTGAACCTAACCACCATCCATTTCTGTCGTTCGTTTAGGCAGGAGGAAAGCAGCCGCTCCACAACGGACCTCGCTACTGTGGAAAGTACTGAAATCCTTTGCTTTTATAGGTAAAGTGTCAAAACCAAAGTAGCACAATTTCCACTTAATATAAAAGGGACTGAACTGAGATTTATTTGATTGTGTGAGTATTAATTACAGAATAATTGAAAAAGAATGGCACATCAACTGTAAAATAAACCACTTGTTAATGTATTTATTTTTTTGTCAGATCACTTGTGTGATCCTTTGTGAGTTATGTTCATAACTGTATCTTTTGGGGAATGGCAGTTGTTCAGTCATCAATATAATTTAGCTTATATGTGTAGTTTTTACTCTATCATCAATAAACTCATGCAGTAACAGGACACATTACAAATATTTGAGACCCATTGTAGTGCTTCCTTTTATATTTTAGCAATGCTAGTACAAAACACTGCCCACACTTGAAGCCAGGGCAAGAAGAGACACTTTTACATTCAAGACAAACTTTTATTGATAAAAACTCCATATTTTGACTGAGCGACTCCATACTCGGTGATGCACACCTTCAGTTAAAGTACTATATTCTATTCAAGTGAATGTATTAATTCATTCTGATTGCTGAGGCCACAATAAAAACAGATGATTTTAAATGTAACGCAGCCCTTGTAAAATCGACTTTACATCAGTGCAGCTACATGAAAATTGTGGTTAAATACAACAACAAAGTACTTTATTGTCACATTGGAATTGGAATCACTCCTGTTTTGTTTTTCTTTTGAATTCTTGGATGGAATATAGGTGGGCAATATAAGCTGCAGCTTCAGCTATCACCCATTTCAGATAACCTATGTTGAACTGTATAATCAGAGGAGTTATTGTTTAATTCGACCTTATTAGATTTTTTCCCCCTTTGTTATATTATTCTATTTTCTTTTAATCTATCCGAAATAAAGATTCATTCATTCACATTCCACCACTGGCTTTTAGCAACAAGTGTATTTCCCAAATATGTTTTAAACTTCCTTAACCACCACCCATTTCTGTCTTTTGTCTAGGCAAGAGGTAAATGATCGATCCACCCAAAACTGGACCTTGCGTCACTATTTACAGAGATGCAGGCCTAAGATCTGCTGATCTGAGACCAGTGTGAGCTGCACATCCCAGCTGCTGAGTGAACCAGTCTTACAGTTTGAGTTTTGCACATTCTGAATAATCTGGAATTTGCTGCTGATTGTAATAAACAATTTAGTGACTTATGTGTTTGCATCATGATTTCTATTTTTGTCTGTTAATACACTGGTGGGAAAAGAGTCAATAGTACAAACCATTAATGGGTGACCTTGAAAATAATGGCTCATTTTTAAGAAAAGTAACCAAAACAATTATTTCATTAACTGAAGACTGTATTGTTGGATGCGCCCTGCATACTGACCCTGCATACTTTAGTGACAGTACCAGTATATGCAGGAATTCTGGGTCATATTAGCATCTGCTCTTCATCATAATGGGTTTGGGCAGGGGTGTCCAATCATGTGCCATGGAGGGCCAAGACCCTGCAGGCTTTAACTCCAACCAGTGTCTTCAACAGCAGATTCCACTGAACTTCTTCCACTGACTGCAGATCAGTGAGAAGACCTGCTGAAGAGAATGGGTGGAAGAGAACCTGCAGGGTCTTGGCCCTCCATGACACATGATTGGACACCTGTGGGTTAGAGTTTAATGGGATTTAACATTTTAACATAAACTGCTTTATGGTTCATAATCCTGTTGACAAACTTACACCAAACCAAAAGTGATTTCTCAAACTGCTGGATTGTTCTTAGACAGCTTTTCCAATCTGTCAGTATTAAATTTATGTCACATGGTGGTAACCTTCACATATAAAAAAGAGACATTTGCAAAAACTTCAGAGGTTTATTGTCAGTGCAATACTACATGAATGCATGTATAGTACATTGTTGATGCAGAGAATATATATTTCTACAGTATATGTATCTAGTAAATCAAGCATTTTCCATGTAACCATGTGACTGCATTATTTTAATTGCTTTTAATCCTAGATCAAGTTTGTTTTGGCCTAAAATGCATCATAACTGTCAAATATATCTTATTATACCTAACTCAGTACTGTTAACTTTTTCTTTCTTTCAAAGGTCTTTTTATTATTATTAATTAAAGTATCAATACAATACAAAGTATTAGAAATTTTCATTTTTGTTTCAACCAAACAGTAAAAAACTAGAACTTAAAGCCAACAAATGTAAATGCTTCAAAGCACAAAAACCTTTAAATAAACAATAAAAAAAAAAAAAAATACAAAGAAAAATTGTGTGTGTGAAGTGGGGGTGGGGTAAAGGGGATATGAGCTACTCAGAAACTATAATCGTGGGTCTTTCAAAGAAATCAAGAAACGGGCGCCATAATTTATAGAATTTGTTTTCAGAGCCACAGACTGTATATCTGATTTTTTCTAAATCCAAACAGGACATTATATCTTTTATCCACTGTAAATGTGAAGGGGGCGAAGAGTCTTTCCACTTCAGTAATACAGCACGTCTGGCCAATAATAATGAAAATTTGAATACTTTTAATTTGGAACTTGGCAAGACAAGTTCTGGAGCCACACCAAAAATGGCGCATAATGGATCAGGTTTAATTTGATATTGCAGGACTTCAGACATAGTGATAAAAACAGAATGCCAAAAATTCATCAATGCAGGGCAGGACCAATACATGTGAAGCAAAGTGCCAGGAGCGCTACCACACTTTTCACAAGTTGGGTCTATATCCGAGTAAATACGTGCTAACTTAACCTTGGACAGGTGCATCCGGTGTACAATCTTAAATTGAATAAGAGCGTGACGAGCACACATTGATACAATGTGAACCTGGCCAAGAACAGAGTCCCACAGTTCATCAGTAAAAGTAAAATTAAGATCTTGTTCCCAGTTCAATTTGATAGCGGCCAGAGAAGAAGATTGTAAATTTGAAATTAAATTATATAAAACTGACATTACCCCCTTAGAAGTTGGTTTAACTAATAAAAAATCATCTAGAGGATTATCAGAAGGTTTTTGAGGGAATTGTTTTGTCATGGTTTGCACATAATGTCTGACCTGGAGGAAGCGGAAAAAATGTGTAGAAGTGATGTCGAATTTGGTGGAAAGTTGAGAAAAACTTGCAAATTGACCATCAAAATATAAATCCGCAAAAGATTTTAAACCTTTTCTGTGCCATATATGAAATGCACTATCAATAGTTGATGGGGTAAATAAATGATTTGCGGCAATTGGACTTCTAATGGAAAAAAACTGAAGACCGAAATTTTTCCTGAATTGAGACCAAATTCTAAGAGACTGACGAACTACTTTATTATTACCCAGTGTAGACAAAGCAAGGGGAAGTGGTGAACCTAAAATTGCCGGTAGGGAAGTTTGATTGTCCACATGTGACTCCATAAGGATCCAAATAGGTGATTTGGGTTCCAGATAAAAATGTTTCCAATATAACATGCACCTGATATTTGCTGCCCAGTAGTAATATTGAAAGTTAGGCAGAGCCATGCCACCTACTGATTTGGGTCTTTGAAGAAAAACTTTCCTCAATCTCGGATGTTTACCATTCCAAATAAATGAGGTAATCAGAGAGTCCAAAGACTTAAAAAAGGATTTAGGAATAAAAATGGGGAGACA
Organism: Pholidichthys leucotaenia; assembly: GCA_020510985.1. NCBI lineage: Eukaryota > Metazoa > Chordata > Actinopteri > Cichliformes > Pholidichthyidae > Pholidichthys > Pholidichthys leucotaenia. Next base: position 282,121,963 of record CM035847.1, on the reverse strand, counting down.
TTGAAACAAATATAAAAACTTTGGAAGTAACATCATTTTTACAGAATTGATTCTGCCAATTAAAGACAAGGATAATGGGGACCATTTGGAAAGTATTAACTTGCACTGGTCAAATAAGGGGAGAAAATTATTTTTAAACAAGTAATTAAATTGTTTAGTGACACATATCCCAAGATAATTAAAATGATCAATAACAACCTTGAAAGGAAAATTTTCAAAATCCTGAACTTGAATCTTTTCATTAATCAGAAACAGTTCACTCTTATTAAGATTAATTTTATAACCAGAAAACCTACTAAAACTATCCAAAATATTAAGTATAGCGGGTAATGAAGTAAGTGGGTTGGAGAGAAATAATAAAAGATCATCAGCATAGAGTGAAACCCTATGCTCAATGCCACCCCTACGAATGCCTAGAAAGTCCCGGCTCCCACGGATTGCAATAGCTAACGGCTCAACTGCCAAGGCAAAGAGCAACGGGCTCAAAGGACAGCCTTGCCTCGTACCACGGTAAAGTCTAAAATAGTCAGAATAGCAACAATTAGTTAACACTGAAGCTAAAGGACTAGCATAGAGAAGTTTAATCCAGGAACAGAAGGAAGGACCAAAACCGAACCTCTCCAAAGTAAAAAACAAATACTCCCACTCAACCCTATCGAATGCCTTTTCAGCGTCCAAACTAATAAGACATTCAGGTATGTTGTGGTGAGGAGTATAAATAATATTAAACAACCGCCGCAAGTTAAAAAAAGAATGGCGATTTTTAATGAAACCGGTTTGGTCCTGTGAAATTATAAAAGGAAGAATCTTTTCCAACCTTGAAGCTAACAACTTTGACAAAATTTTAACATCGGTATTTAACAAGGAAATAGGCCTGTAAGAAGCACAATCAACAGGATCCTTATCCTTTTTAAGCAACACAGTGATACAGGCCTGATAGCATGAAGGAGGAAGTGTACCAGAGTCAAGCGACTCTGTAAAAACTTGACAAAGGAAAGGGGCGAGGTCATCAGAGAATTTTTTGAAAAAATCAGCGGAAAACCCATCAGGTCCTGGAGATTTTCCTGATTGCATGGATGATATTGCCAGCTGAATTTCTTCTTTTGTGATGGGAGCTTCTAAAATTTGCCGAGATTCTGAAGAAATTGAAGGAATATCAATAGAATCAAAAAAAATTTCCAAATCCTTTAAGTTTGTTGTATATTCTGAGGTATATAATTTGGAATAAAATGACCTGAAAATATCATTAATCGCTTGTTGGTCAGATGTCACCTCTCCTTTATCTGTCCTAACTCCAGTAATAATTTGCTTAGCTCTAATACCACGTAGTTGATTAGCTAGAAGTTTACTGGTTTTTTCGCCATGTTCATAAAATTCACTCTTGTTCCTTATTAAACAACCTTCAATTTGTCGAGTAGAAAGTAAATTAAGTTTAGTTTGTAATGTCATACGTTCCTTGTACAGAGCGGGTGATGGAGATTGAGCATATTGTCTGTCAATGTCCAGGATTTGATCTAAAATAGCCTTCTGTTCCTGTATTAAGGATCGTCTTTTAAATGCTGCCAATGAAATAAATTCCCCCCTAAGAAATGCCTTCATGGCCTCCCATATCGTTTTATTTGACATACCAGGAGTTTTATTTTCTTTCAAAAAAAAATTAATTTTAGAAGAAATATTCGCAACCAATTGTTCATCTGTAAGTAATAATGGATCCAGTCTCCAATGCTTTCTCATGGAGTCACATCCATGGAGGATCATTTTAAGTACAAGAGGGGCATGATCAGAAACCGAGATGCTATCATAACTGCAAGAGCAAAAGTTATTAATTAATAAATTGTCAACAAAAAAATAATCTATTCTGGTATAAGTATGGTGTACGTGAGAGAAAAAAGAATAGTCCCTGCCGTTAGGATGTAAAAAACGCCAAGGATCTGTAAGGCTATATTCCTCAAGAAAAGACTTAACATAAGTTGCAGATTTATTAAGACTAGCAGGTTTTGAAGATGAGCGATCTAAGATCGGATCCATATACAAATTAAAGTCACCCCCAAGAATTAGAGAATGAGTATTTAAATCTAGAAGTTGCGAAAAAAGGTTGCGAAAAAAGTGCACATCATCAAAATTCGGTGCATACAGATTAGCCAAAGTGACATGTTTATCGCCAAGTTTATCTGATACTATTACAAATCGTCCATTTTTATCTGATACAACATTAGAGGGAATAAATGGGATATTTCGATCAATAAGAATAGCAGCGCCCCTGGCCTTAGCTTTAAAATTTGAATGAAAAAATTGTCCTGACCAACATTTTGACAAACGCAAGTGGTCGGAATCCTGCAAATGGGTTTCCTGCAAAAACAGTACCCCAGGGTTAAACTGCTTTAGACGTGACATGACTCTCTTTCGTTTAATTGGATGGTTCAACCCCTTCACATTCCAGCTTACCAAAGTAAGATTACTATTCATTCAAAGAGTAAAATTTATATATTATGTTGTGTAGCCCAAAGAAGAATAAAGTGAGGTACGGGTAAAAAAAAAAAAAAAAGAAAAAAGGAAGGGGTAAGGGGGGTGTAAATAAAACCATAACAAAAAAACAAAACAAAAAAAAAAATAAATAAATAAATAAATAAATAAATAAAAAAATCCAACAACCAAACCTATAACAACACTCCAGCCGGTTGCAAAAAAACAGCAACCGCTCCATCTCCAGCTCTATTTTCATCCTAACAGAATGCTCCCATACAACTGGCTTCAATCCTGCATAATATGAACGTTTTACCCTAAAAAAAATAAAATAAAAAATAAATAAGATAAAATTTAAAAAAAGAATTAAGTAAACAACAACGTATAGGGAGCCAATTTTACCTTGTTTTTAAACATCTGAAAATGCATCAATGTCCAGTCAGTGCAGCTTCAATGAAGTAACAAGCAGCCCAGCGCGGCAGCTGGTCAACCCAGAAATGTCCAGTTCAAGGCGAAAATTGCTGGTTTCTCTCCCTGGTTTGCATGAAGCGGGTGGCCTCCGAGACGGACGCCAGCCACTGGTTTTTGCCGTCTGGAAGAGTTATCCGGAGCCTGGCGGGGAAAAGAAGAGAAGGACGAAAACCTCTCTTGTACAACTCGGACATAACCTCCTTATATTCGGCTCGTTGCTTCTGAACGTCGGCGTTATAATCCTCGTAGAACTGAAGTTTATGCCCACGATATTCCAAAGTCCCACGGCGTCTCCGCGCTTCTCTCATCACCAAGTCTTTGGTCCGAAACCGGTGGAAACAAATAATGACAGCGCGCGGCTTCCCATTCGGACTCGGCTTGGACATGAGGCTGCGGTGGGCTCTATCCAGCTCTGGGGGAGATGGCAAAGTTTGTGTGCCAAAGACGTCCACCAACAGCCGAGAAAAAAATTCAGATGGCCGTGGACCCACATCAAAGGACTCCGGCAGACCCACCAGACGAATATTCAGCCTCCTGCTTCTTCCCTCCAGGTCAGAAAGTTTGTTTTTCAAAAGTTTGTTCTCCTCCTGTATTGACTCGCATGTAACTTCAAGCGCCGCTAGGCGCTGGCTGACGTCCTCCGCGTTGTTTTCAAGGTCGCCAATGCGTTGCTCCTGGTTCGCCACATCTGCTTGAATTTTGTCCAGCTTACCATTAATAAGTTCAAATGAAGCTTTGAAGTCAGCAGCTATGGACATTCTGTGTTGCTCAAGCAAGGCAACAAGTGCAGGGTTAAGGCTGATACTAGCATCCTCAGCTAAGCTGGTGTTAATATTATTCCCTGCTGCCTCCTTCTCAGTCTGCTTTCTTGTTTTGGACATATTTCAAAACAGATTCTGCACGTATTAAATGTCCAAAACATTAACAACTTACAGCAAAATAGGGTTTAAAAAGTAAAGAAAAAAATATAGCAGGAGCCAGCAACGCACACACCTACTCCATTGCCAGCACACCTGAACAGTACTGTTAACTTTTTGAATATATATTTTGTGGCTAATATAGTTATTAACATGGTGATCAAGTTGTGTCAGCTGATCATTTTTTGCTATGACACCATCTCAGACTCACTGCAGCTGGAGCTTGGAGCAGGTACGTCCCATGATGTCTCAACAGTCTCTCGATGATTTTCACGCAGATCAGAGCAATTTTTTTTTTTCCCACAATATTTTTGTTGAACCTTCTTTTTTTTTTTTTACAAACATAGCACACACAGTCAGACACTAACACAAAAGTAATTTAAAAACTAAAAAGAACAATAACAAAATAACAAAAAAAGGGGTAATAAAAACAACAACCATTAACAAAAACAAGTCAACAACAATGCTCCTCTGTTTAGTCTAGGTAATCTATTACATAAGAATACATAATATACATTCACCAGTTTGGAATTTGCAAGGTCCACACATATCATTCACCTTCTTCTTCAGAAGTTATGTTTAATTTCTTTACATAATCAATGAAAGGTCTCCATATATTCTCAAACACATTTTCCTTTGATTTCAGTATATATGTTATTCTTTCTAGTGGAAGGTTGGTAAAATCTGTCTTAACCACTGAGTCACATCTGGTCTATGAGTTTTTCCACAGTAATGCAATACATTTTTTGGCATTAAGCAAACTGAGGTCTATGAATGTTCTTTCACTCTTATTAAAGTTATGTTTTTCTGGACACAGACCCAACAAAAACAGTTTAGGGTTCAATGTGATTTGTTCTGAAATTATTTTTTCAATTGTTACCCTCACCTCTTCCCAAAACATTCTGATTTTTCTACATTCCCATAAACAGTGAAATAGGGTTCCTTTACTTAGATCAGAGCAATTTTTTGCACAGGAAACAAACCAGACATTCTTAAGCTCTACAACCACTGATCGTTTGTGAAGCTGTGTTGACATCAGTGACAGGCTGTGCTGAACGCCAGACTGACCGTTTGAAGTGGTAATTTTCCCACAACAGAGCCATCTGAAACACACACAGCGTACATATTTTAGTACCTAACAGCGATAACTTGCAGAGATTACAGTGTAGTACGACGTACTTATAGCAAACTAGCATTAGCAACATTAGCTTACCGTCATATATGACCTAGTTTGTATCCTCACGTCTTCGGCTCTCCGAGAAGCTGCAGAACTATTCCAGAGTGTTTCGTCTCACTGCCTGTACCCTTGTCTGGCGGTCCTTTTTGGCACTTACGGTGAAAAAAGCCACAGACCGAGGAGTCGCCTTGTAAAGCCGCCATGTTATGTTTGGCTTGGGTCGCGTGTTTTACGTCACGGGAGTGTGGCGCCGCCTTGCTGTAAAAAAAATCCCGCCCACCACAGCTTAACCCTGCTTTACCCGGCTGCTATGGAGACACAACCGCGGCCGAACCGAGTAGTAACGAAACGAAACGAGGCGAGGCGAACTGGGCTAGTGAAAAAGTAGCTATAGTCTCTCCACCGAGTCCTGGGTCTGCCCCGCGGTCTCCTCCCAGTGGGACGTGCCCAAAACACCTCAAGTGGGAGGCGTCCAGGAGGCATCCTAATCAGATGCCCATACCACCTCAACTGACTCCTTTCAATGTGGAGGAGCCGCGGTTCTACCCTGAGCCTCTCCCGGATAACTGAGCTCCTCACCCTATCTCTGAGGGTGAGTCCAACAATCCTACGGAGAAAGCTCATTTCAGCCGCTTGTATCCGTGATCTTGTTCTTTTGGTCATTACCCAAAACTCGTGACCATAGGTGAGAGTAGGAACGTAGATTGACTGGTAAATCGACAGCTTTGCCTTAGAACTAAGCTCCCTCTTCACCACAACAGACCAGTACAACATCCACATCACTGCAGATGCTGCTCCGATCCGTCTGTCAATCTCTCGCTCCATTTTCCCCTCACTCGTGAATAAGACCCCAAGATACTTAAACTCTTCTATTTGGGGCAGGAGCCTGTCCCCAACCCAGAGAGGGCAATCCACCTTTTTCCAGCTGAGGACCATGGACTCGGATTTTCTAAATTTTCTAAACTGGCTTTTTGGTACTTGAGTATCAGTAAGAAAGTATCTACTAAAAGTTACTTGAGTAGTGAGCAATAACAATCCCCAATTTTTTCTCAATGTCTCATACATTTGTGTTTTTCATATTTGACTTTTTTCGCTTTGACTTTACCATTTCCTTTTCATAATGAATTTTCATTTTTTTCCTCATTTGTTTTTCCCCCTCAAAAATTTATAAATTTTTGCAATAGACCGTCTTCCTTTTGGGGGGGGGGGGTCTTATACATTTTAAAACATTTTTTCATTTAAATTACTTTATGTCATTAATTTCTGACCCTTTTTTGAGACTTCTTTCACAGAAATTTTGGTCATGATTTTACTTTTTTTTTTTTTTTTTACACAAACATAACTTTTTCCTCACTCTTTTGCAACTGAGCCTGAATAAGTAAAATGGTCAAAGATACAGTAATTTCTGGCAAGAATAAGCAATTACAGTTTTTCTAACCAGTTTTCAAATCAGTGGAATCAACTCTGGGAGGACAGACAAATCTACTTTCACAAAAGTACAGTTTTTTTTCTTCTTAATTGTATTCAAACAATAGTAAAAAGTGTCCTGCCATAAAATTGCTTACATAAGTATATTTTTGTGGGGAAAAAAGGTACTTGATGTGCTTGAGTAAATCTAACTACAACAGCTTCTTCATTTCTCATCAGATTGACTTCAGATTTATACAGAAGCTTTGACTCATCAATACTTTGGACAAGTTCGATTTCAACATACATCTAATGAGGGGTTAACCTGCAATGGTAACCAACAACTAAAAGGACTTGAATGTGGACTTTTTTCTACTGAAAAAGACACCTATTGCTTTGGCTACATGCTAGGTTTATATTCACATCAGATGAGAGCATGGATTACATTGTTCAGTGTGAACTCTTACATGGGGATGCGCTGGGTATAGGACAGTCTGACTGAGCAACTCTGATCTAAGATCCAGTGTTTCAGGTTGGGCTTGTGTCATGTCTACCTCCGGTAGGCGAGGGTGGTGGACTGAAGCAGCACAATGCTTATTTGCACACTGTACATAGGTTCATGCCATCTCAAGTTCACATCGTCTCTGATATCAATATACCACTATCACTTTAGTCATCCAGTGAATTTTCAGTTTCATTCCTCTTGCCTAACTGCTTTAACTGGCCAAACTGCCTTGTGTGTGTTATTAGTACTCATTAGTTTTAGTGCTTAGTATCAAGGTGGGCTTAAGGAGTCCTAACTGCCTAACTGTGTGTTGATGTGTGTGTGTTATTAGCATCCATTAGTATTAGGATTGAGTTACTGTGTTAACTGTGTTAGTGTGTCATGACCTTATTAGAATTGTTGTTTCTGTGCCTTTACCTTGGATGAATGAATCTTTATTTCCGATAGATTAAAAGTAAAATAACAGAATAATATTACAAAAGGGGAAAAAATCTAACAAGGTCAAATTAAATAACTCATCTGATTATACAGTTGAACATAAGTTATCCGAAATGGGTGATGGCTGAAGCCGCAGCTTATATTGCCCACCCATATTCCATCCAAGAATTCAAAAGAAAAACAAAACGGGAACGATTACAATTCAGAACAAACCTAAGACAAAATGTGACCAAAAAAAAAAAAAAAACCAGAAAAAAATTAAGCAACAGCACAACACAGACTGAATATGATAATTCTTATGTGATTTTACATGTCATCTTGTATATATGTTTGGAGTATTTCTTCCTTTAGTTTTTGTTTAAATTGTCCAAGCATTGTACATGATTTTAATTCAGGTCCAAAAGCATTCCACAATCTGACTCCTTGCACTGGGACACAGAGTTGTTTGGTGGTAGTTCTCACTGAAGGTTTTTGAAATATACATGTTCCTCTGAAATGATATTGTTTCTCCCTTATTTGAAACAGCTTTTGGATATTTGCGGGCAGTGATAGATTCTTCACTTTAAACATTATTACTGCAGTTTTAAAGTCAACTAGATCTTTCAACTTGAGAGCTTTTAATTTAAGAAAAAGTGGGTTTGTTGGTTCCCTGTAAGCAGCTTTGTTTATTATTCTAATAGCTCTCTTCTGAATTCAATTCAATTCAATTCAACTTTATTTATATAGCGCCATTTCACAACAACAGTCATCTCATAGCACTATCAACTGTAGGGAGGACCCCCACAGTTGCAGAAAGACCCCAGCAATCAGGCGATCCCCTGTGAGCAAGCACTTGGCGACGGTGGAGAGGAAAAACTCCCTTTTAACAGGAAGAAACCTCCAGCAGAACCAGGCTCAGGGAGGGGCAGTCATCTGCTGCGACTGGCTGGGGGGTGAGGGGATAGAGAAGAAGAAAAGAACAGACATGTAGAGAGCAAACAGCACGATGGGGACTCAATCTATGGGAGAGAACAAACAAATGTTAATGACCAGCAAAAAAAAAAAATATTTCATAGAGAGTGAGGAAAGGAGTGAGGCCCAGTGCATTACTGGAGGTCCCCCGGCTGACTAAACCTATTAGCAGCATAACTAAGGGAGGGTTCAGAAAACACATGATCCCTCCCTAATTGTAGGCTATATCAAAAAGGTAGGTTTTAGCCCTATTCTTAAAAACAGAGATCGAGTCTGACTCCCGAATCCAGATTGGCAGCTGATTCCACAGGAGAGGAGCTTGATAACTGAAGGCTCTGCCTCCCATTGTACTTTTGGAGATTCTAGGTATTACAAGTAAACCTGCATTTTGGGAGCGTAGTGCTCTGTTAGGATGATACGGTAGTATCAGATCTTTTAAATAAAAAGGAGCCTGATTGTTTAGAGCTTTGTAAGTAAGAAGAAGGATTTTAAACTTAATTCTAAACTCTATGGGAAGCCAATGAAGGGAGGCCAGAACCGGAGAGATATGATCTCTCTTTCTAGTACCTGTTAAAACTCTTGCTGCAGCATTTTGGATCAGCTGAAGACTTTTTAAAGATGTTTTAGGACAACCTGATAATAAAGAATTACAATAATCTAATCTCGAGCTAACAAAAGCGTGGATCAGCTTCTCAGCATCACTCTGAGACAAGATGCTCCTAATCTTGGCAATATTACGCAAATGATAGAAGGCAGTCTTAGAAACAAATTTAATATGTGAATTGAAGGACAAATCCTGATCAAAAATAACTCCAAGGTTCCTCACAGAGCTATTAAGAGAAAGAGTAACTGCATCCAAACTGAAAGTTTGATTTGGAAAGGAATTTCTAAGGTTTTTTGGACCAACAAGAATGACTTCAGTCTTATCTGAATTTAATAGCAGGAAATTACAAGTCATCCAAACTTTGATTTCCTTAAGACAGGCTTCTAACTTGGCTAATTGATTAGTATCATCTGGCTTCATTGACAGGTATAATTGTGTGTCATCTGCATAACAGTGAAAATGTATACAGTGCTTTCTAATAATGTTGCCTAATGGAAGCATATATAAACTAAAAAGAGTAGGGCCAAGCACAGATCCCTGTGGAACTCCATGACTAAGCTTTGAGCTGAGAGAAAACTCATCATTTACATGAACAAACTGGAACCTATCAGATAAATAAGATCTAAACCACTGCAACGAAGTTCCATTAAGTCCAACATAGTGTTCTAATCTATCAAGTAGAATATTATGATCAATAGTATCAAAAGCTGCACTAAGATCTAAAAGGACAAGTACAGAAACTAGTCCATTATCAGATGCAATGAGGAGGTCGTTAGTGACCTTCGCTAAGGCTGTTTCAGTGCTATGATGGATTCTAAACCCAGATTGAAACTCCTCAAATAAACCATTTCCCTGCAGGTGGTCAAATAATTGCATAGCAACAACTCTTTCTAAGATTTTTGAAATGAAAGGGAGATTAGAGATTGGTCTATAGTTAGCTAAAGCTCCTGGATCTAGCGTTGGCTTTTTGAGTAAGGGTTTAATTACAGCCGTTTTAAAAGCCTGCGGTACATGGCCTAAAGTTAATGAAGAATTGATTATATGAAGAATAAAGCTACCAATAAGTGGGAAGACTTCTTTAAATAACCTGGTAGGAATAGGGTCTAAAAGACAAGTTGAAGGTTTGGATGAGGAAACTATTTTGTCTAACTCACAAAGGTCGATTGGAGTAAACTCATCAAGACAGACATCAATAGAAGGAGTTGTAGTAGTTACAGTATTTAAGTTAACTGTGGGAAGAATCTGATTGATTTTATCTCTGATGGATGAAATTTTATTATTGAAAAAGTTCATAAAGTCCTGACTAGTAAGCTCTAAGGGGATGCTAGGATTGACAGAGTCCTGACTCTTTGTCAACCTGGCTACAGTACTGAAAAGAAACCTGGGATTATTCTTGTTCTCTTCTATTAATGCAGAGTAATAACTCGTTCTAGCTTTTCTAAGAGATTTTTTATAAATTAAAAGATGATTTCTCCAAGCTAAATAGATTTCATCTAAATTAGTAGAGCGCCATTTTCTTTCTAATTGACGAGTCTTCTGTTTTAAGCTACGAGTTTCTGTGTTGAACCAAGGAGTTAAAAATCTCTGATTAGACTTTTTCTTTTTTAAGGGGGCCACCAAGTCTAGAGCCTGATGCAGAGAAGCTGAAACACTATCCACCATGTTATCAATTACAGAAGGAGCAAGCTGTCTATAGCTTATTTCCGTTGTGTTGACACATGGCATAGAGGAAACAATCTGCATAAATTTGGAAACAGCATCATCTGAGAGGCATCTACTGTGATAATATTTTTCTTTAGGAGCCAAATAGTCAGAAATAGTAAAATCAAAGGTTAACAGACAATGGTCTGACAGTACAGGGTTATGAGGAGACACTACCAGATTTTCTATTTCTATGCCATATGTCAGAACAAGGTCCAATGTATGGTGGAGGTAATGAGTAGAATTTCCTACTTTCTGAGAAAACCCAATCGAGTCTAATATTGAATTAAAAGCCACATTAAGGCAGTCACTATCTACATCCACATGTATATTAAAGTCCCCTACTATAATTATTCTATCAGATTTCAGCACTAAATCAGCTAAGAAATCAGGAAATTCGGATAAAAATTCTGAATAGGTTGATGGGGGACGATAAACTATGGCAAATAAAATTGGGTTTAACCTGGAATTGCTAAAGTGCCCAATACTGAGGACCAGGCCCTCAAAGGAATTATAACATGTTTTTTGCTTTACATTAACTAGTAATTTGGAATGGTAAATTGATGCTACTCCTCCTCCACGACCAGAACTTCTGGGATTTTGACAGTTTAAATAACCAGAGGGAGTTGATTCATTTAAACCAACATAATCCTCTTGTCCTAACCAAGTCTCTGTAAGGGAAATTAAATCAATCTGATGATCAATTAACAGATCATGGACTAACAGAGACTTGGGAGTTAGAGACCTAATATTTAATAAACCACATTTAATTTTTAAATTATGAGGAGGAACAGAGGCCAAATCATTCAATTTAGAGGCTTTATGTTTAATTTGAGTTTTACCAATATTTTGCTTTATCACTTTGGGATGCTTATACATTATATTTTTATTTACTTTGGAGGGAGCAGACAACGATTCTCTGATGGGGAAGACAGGGGCTAAGTTGAGGGGTGGCGGATGAAGAGGAGCTGCAGAGAGGCGTGTAAGACTGTGACTCTGCTTCCTGGTCCCAACTCTGAGTAGTCACGGTTTTGGAAATTTGGATAAAAAAGATGCCAGATTGTTAGATAAATGAGAAGCACCATCCAAAGTGGGATGAATGCTGTCTCGTCTCATAAGACCAGGTTTTCCCCAAAAAGAGCTCCAATTGTCAATGTAGCCCACGTCATTTTTAGGACACCACACAGACAGCCAGCGGTTCAAGGATGACGAGCGACTAAACATGTCATCACTGGTCAGATTGGGGAGGGGCCCAGAGAATACTACAGTGGCAGACATCGTTTTTGCAAAGTCACACACCGATTCTACATTAAGTTTCGTGACTTCCGACTGCCGGAGACGGATGTCATTAATGCCGGCGTGAATAACAATTGTGGAATATTTACAGTTACTTTTAGCCAGCATTTTCAAATTTGACTCGATGTCGCCTGCTCTGGCCCCAGGAATGCATGTGACTATGGCCGCTGGAGTCTCTAGGTTCACGTTTCTGACTACAGAGTCGCCAATGATCAGAGTTTTTTCCTCAGCGGGTGTGTCGCTGAGCGGGGAAAAACGATTAGAAACGTGAACAGGTTGGTGGTGAACCGGGGCTTTGCGACTAGGCTTCCTTCTCACCGTCACCCACGGTGAAGTATAAATATTGGATATATGTTTGTTTTATATGTATTTCCCCATACTTCAGTACAAAATGTCATGTATGGGAGTATTAATGAATGATACAAAGTATATAATGTGGGTTGATTCAGCAAATATTTCACTCTGTGTAGCATTACAATTGATTTGGGTATTTTACCTTTAACATAATTAATATGTGACTTCCAGCACAGTTTATTATCAATTGTTACTCCAAGAAATTTAATTTCGGATACCCTTTCAATCTCTACACCATTTACACTGAGTTTAGATACTGAGTTGTTGTGATGATTGTTAAAAATTATAAATTTTGTCTTACTTACAGTAAATTGAGCATTAATTTGTTTGAATCAAACTGAGGCGGATGATAAAATAAAGGCAGCGATGAGAGGTTTTAAGTAGGTTTATTAAATCATACCGCCATCATAGGAACTCCGCTCCAGCCCTTGTGTGAGCAGACTGGAGCGGGGTCCTCAGGCTCTCAGCAAAGAGACACAGGATGAGTGTGTTAGCAGCAGTAGTTGAAGAGTGCGAGAGAGATTTACAGAATGGTGCAGCATATATACCCAACTACAGACAATACATGAAAGGCATTCACAGCAGTAGGTATGGGCATTTGCATTTGAGAGACACAGTAAGGACAGGATGCGTGAACACAATGCATGAATGGCACATTAACATCACAGTAGTGAAACAATGCATGAATAGCACATTAACATCACAGTAGTGAAACAATGCGTGAATGGCACATTAACATCACAGTAGTGAAACAGAAAAAGCCAGAAGTAGCGGGCTGTCTGTAGACATTAATACACACATTGCCGTGCCTGTCCCTAGTCTGTTGTGGGGGTTATCCCAAACCGCCACACACTCCCCCCCAGAGGGCTCGGCAGGTGGCCGAGGCCTCGATAGTCCAGCTTTGGCAGCGAGCAGGGAAAGCTCTGTGCAGGCGAAGGTGGAGGGGGGTGGGGGATAGTAAATGCCGGCCGGGGACGGTGAAATCGTCCGGGCCGCGCAAAAATTGCTTGTTGTTCCGCGATGTCGAGGGGCTGTCCCGTTGAACGTGCGGAGATCACAAGAAGAAAAATTAGTCACTGGCTCCTCCCGCGATTAAGTCCTGCAAGGATTAATAGTGGCCGTGAAGAAAAGCAGGGGTGGCTGTAAGAAAAAAACAAAGGCAAAAGGACTTGGCGTGTTGACTTTAGGTGCGGGCACAACCTTAAAGCCCTCGGGAACCGCAGACTGCCGAATTCCCTATGTGTGCCGTGGCTAAGACCATTAGCAAATCCTTCGAGCATGCTGCGTGCGTGCCTCAGGTGTACGAGCAACCCTGAAGGGCCTGTGTGCAGCGGCGAAGGAGGATGGGGGTCTGTAGAGCAGTATGCGTCCCGTGCGTGGTGCGCCGTCTTCGTAACTCCCGGTGCGTGTGCCGGGGCTCTGTGTGTGGGTGGGCCAGCTGGAGAGGAGAACCAGGTTCAGGGTGCTTAATCATCCCTGTTCATTGTGTTGGAGCGGTGAAAGTGAGTAGACGATCTTTGTCCCTCGAGCTCGTGTAGATGCGTTGGAGCGGTGAGAGGGAGGAGACGATCTTTGTCACTCGCTCGGCCATGGTGCATTCAGGTCCACGCGCTGCATTCTCCGTCGGCCATGGAGGTCGCCGTCGTGGAGAGGGGACGAGGTGCATGCGCTCTCGTGTGGAGGAGCTGTGAGCGCGGTCGGTCCAGCGTGGATGTGCCGATCTAGGCGTGCAGATCCCACCATGAAGTTTGCTGCGGCTTTCCCGGTCGTGGGTGATGTCCGGAGAGTTCCCTGAAGCAGAAGGGAGCTGCTGTGTTCGCTTGTCGTCGGAGCATCACCGCCGGGTGCTGCGTTCGCCGGCAGCGTGGCTGTCCAAGCCAGAAGGTTGCGATGCACAAAGCGTGTGCATTCTCGGGGTCACCAATGAGGCGGATGATAAAATAAGGCAGGGATGAGAGGTTTTAAGTAGGTTTATTAAATCATACCGCCATCATAGGAACTCCGCTCCAGCCCTTGTGTGAGCAGACTGGAGAGGGGTCCTCAGGCTCTCAGCAAAGAGACACAGGATGAGTGTGTCAGCAGCAGTAGTTGAAGAGTGAGAGAGAGATTTACAGAATGGTGCAGCATATATACCCAACTACAGACAATACATGAAAGGCATTCGCAGCAGTAGGTATGGGCATTTGCATTTGAGAGACACAGTAAGGACAGGATGCGTGAACACAATGCATGAATGGTACATTAACATCACAGTAGTGAAACAATGCATGAATGGCACATTAACATCACAGTAGTGAAACAGAAAAAGCCAGAAGCAGCGGGCTGTCTGTAGACATTAATACACACATTGCCGTGCCTGTCCCTAGTCTGTTGTGGGGGTTATCCCAAACTGCCACAAAACCACAGTTTAAGCTTTCCTAATTCCTTTCCGAGTGTATCCAAAAGTTGTTCCAAATTGCTTCCACTGCAGAATAGATTAGTGCCATCTGCAAACAATATTAAGTCCATTTTTATAAACACATTGTACCGTTAGAACACTGGAGTGATAGTTGCTGGAAATGGGCCTCTATACACCTATCTAAATATTGCAGCAAAAACCAGACATTTGCAGCTAGAATAGTCATTTACCACATTAGCAATGTATAGAGTGTATTTCTGATTTGTTTAAAGTTATCTTCATTGAAAAAAAGTATTTTTCTTTCAAAAATAAGGAAATTTCTAAGTGACCCCAAACTTTTGAACGGTAGTGTATATAGGGAGGACACTAATCAGGGGAACACAGGACAGCTGGGATGTCAATTAGGAGCTAAACAGGAGGACACATGAGGGGAGGTGTCTACAAGTAAGGAAAACATGAGGAGCTGCAAACAATGGAATAAACCAATAGGCACACAAGATCAAAAACCAGACAAGGGACAAAACCGGAGGCAGGGAAACACAGTGATCACAATAATGAATCTAAAGACAGAGGATGGCATAATCAACTGGAGAGACACTGAAGGCAGGAACTATAACCATAAATAATAATTCACAAAAGGCAAATAACAATCAATGCAGGGAGAATACCAATATATCAAAATGATAAAAATACTAATAAACAGGATGACTTGGGATGAAGCTAAAGACTAAGACAAGAATATCAATTAAACTCAGACATAGTAGTGAGCAAGGGACAATAGATAAACACATATACACACAGACCCAAGACCAAAAAGGGGATGATACAGCAGACAATGATAGAGGATCCAGGGGAACACAGAGGACAATAAATGCAAATGATAATTGTACATAAACACAAAAAGACAGTAAATGAACATAAAGTGTGGACTTGATCCTATGCTCTCTTTAAGGGCAGATTCTCCACGCCCTTCAAACAAAAAACAAGAAATACCTCATTAGACCGGGGGGAGGGGGACATAGGTACAGTGGGACAAAACGAGAGCACAAACAAAAACAAAAAAATGTTCATCAGGTGGCCGGCCAAAGTCCCTGGACCACAGCACTGAAGGACATGACACGTCGGGTGGTCTTCCAAAGTCGAAGGACCACCAAACAAATGAACACGGTGTGTCAGGTGGCCTACCAAACTCCGAGGGCCACCAGACGGATGAGCATGGTGCGTCGGGTGGCCTACCAAAGTCCATGGGCCACCAGACAGGAGAAAACATAGGAGCTTTCTGTTCTGAAAACATCATAAAGCCCTTGAACACGAGAAATAACGTCATAGTTTTAAACTCAGGCGAAAACATAGAAGCATCTTGCATAGAAGACAACATAGAAACTTCAGATTCAGAAGACAGCATAAGAGCTTTTTGCTCAAAAGAAAACAACATGGAAACTTCAAACACAGAAGATGATAACATGGAAACTTCAAACTAAGGAGGTGTCAACATGGAACCTGTACCCTCAAGAGGTGTCAACATGGAACCTTTAACCCCAGGAGGTGATAATGATGACACAGGAACTTGAATTTCAAAAGTGAATGATAACATGAGAACTCCCTGTTCTTGAGAAATCCATTCAGGAATCTCTTGCTCAGAAGAAAACAAAGTCTTCAGCTGCTTTTTAAATACATCCACAGTATCTAGACAACGAAGAGAAAAGGGAAGAGCATTCCACAGCCTAGGTGCAACTACTTTAAAAGAGCGATCTCCTCGTGTCTTGAAATGGGTTTTTGGGACCACAAGTAACATTTGGCCTGCTGACCTCAGACTACAGATCGGGGTATAGGGCTGTAGCAGGTCCGAGATATAAGGAGGAGTTTGTCCATGCAAGCTTCTGAAAGTTAAGGTCAAGATTTTAAAATGTATTCTAAAATTCACTGGTAACCAATGTAGAGAAGCTAAAACAGGCATAAATGGGCCCATTTGCATGTTCCAGTTAAAAGCCTTTCCGCAGAGTTTTAATGAACTTCATGTGGATCTCTGTCATGTTGTCCCCTCGAGTGTGTCCTGGACACTGCTATAATTGTGAACAAAAGTAGCTGGGCAAAATAAAATTCAGAGCCCAAAAACCCAAGCCCAAGTGGGTCAGGTGGTCTGCCCAAGTCCCATGACCACCAGACCAACATGCTGGGTGGATCAGGTGGCCTGCCACCGTCCCTAGGCCAACAGATCACAAGACAAAGTGGGTCAGGGGGCTCATCCATGTCCATGGACCCTCAGATCAGAGAACACAGCAAGTTGGGTGGTCTACTGGAGTCCCTGGACCACCAGACTGGGGCGCATTATCTGTTGAGAGATGATGGTTGGGGCACTTTAAACTCCGGCTATAACAGCAGAGCATTTAATTCAGGAAAAATACAGGGGAGCCCTTTGCTTGAGAGACAGTAATACAGAAGTTTTTGGCTCACAAGACAATACAGGAACTTTTAATTCAGAAGCAGGTGACAGGGGAGTTTTTAGTTCCAGAGCTAGTAATGAAGTAGCTTTTAGCTCCGCAGCAGATGGCTGCAGTGCGCTGCCCTCAGAAACAGCTGACAGGAGCGCATTAAACTCAGGAACAGGCAATTGTTACGCACTAACCTCAGGTATTATTGACGAGGGCGCGCTGACTTCAGGGACAGGTGACAGCAGTGCACAGCCCTCTGGGGTGGGTGTCAGCACTGCACTGAACTTAGGAACCAATGATAGCGGTGTGCTGACCTCAGGGGCTGATGGTTGGAGCATATTGTTCTCAGCGGCTGATGGCGGCTCACCTGCCTCTGGAACAGCCAGCAGAGGGCTTCAAGCTCTGGGGACAGTTCCAGAGGATACTCCAGCTTGGAAGACGGTAGCAGGAGCGCCACCAGCTCAGTGACCATTGAGAGCAGGCAAACATTGGTCTCAGTGAGATATGGCAAGGTTGTGTCGACCTCCGCAGCACTCTCTGGAGCCAACGGCGGATGCGTGGTGATCTCAGGAGCTGATGATCAGGGTGCGCTGAACACAGGAACAAAGAGCGGGGGTGCACTGGCCTCTGTAACAAACTACGGATGCGCTCTGGCCTCTGGAACAAACGGCAAATGCACACCAGACTCTGGAACAAACGGCAGATGCGCACCAGCCTCAGGAACAAACTGTGAATGCGTACCGGACTCTGGAACAAACCGTGGATGCGCACTGGACTCTGGAACAAATGGCAGATGCACACCGGCATCTGGAATGATGGGTGGAGGCTCACTAGCCTCTGGAACGACGGGTGGGTGATCTCCGGCCTCAACAGCAGACAATGGAGCAGGCTGATCATATTGATCAGTGGTGACCCCAAGCAGCAATGGCTGAAGATCCTCAAGCCCAGATGCATGGGGGTCCATCCCTGGCACAGCCACCTCAGACGTGGAGGATGAATCATCGGCCGGATCACTACCAACCTCTGTAGTGGTTCCCAGCGAAACAGCAGGCATGATGACTGGTGGAGCTGGTGCCGATGGCGTAGAAGAGAGGTGGAGAGCCCCGGCTGAAGAGGAGGCCCCTATCACCGATGAGCCTGAAGCAGATGGTTTGCCCACCTCTGGCACGGAGGAGAACTCATCGGAGAGCACAGATTCTCTGAGGAAGGGGAAAAGTCTTCCCACAGGTGGGGTTTGGATGCTGCTATCAGACGAGCACTTCTGCGCGCCGAATCCTGCCACTCATCCCCCCGATGGTAAAGTCTGTAGCACTCGGTCAGCTGGCCAGTGACCAGACACAGTTCCCAGAAATGGTTCGGACCCTCCGTTGTGGTGCTCAGGGAAGAGGAGAGAGGAGAAGTAGGTGAGGATAATGGGGTGAAAGCGGCAGCAAATTTTACAGCAGAGGTTGGTGGTGAAGACTTGGCAGCGGTGGTCGGCTGTTGCCAAGTCTCCCCACTGGGAACAAGGCAAGACCCCTCATAAATGGTGGTTGAAAAATAAAAAAGGTATTTGCTTTGTATCCCGCTCTGCTGCTGCTGAAGAGCCAGGTGAGTCCCTTTGGGTGGCTGCGGAAGTTGCCTGACGGTGAGCTATGGGGGCTGCGGTGAGCTATGTCTGTTCTCTTCATCGTCTCTATCCCCTCACCCCCAGCCAGTCACAGCAGATGACTGCCCCTCCCTGAGCCTGGTTCTGCTAGAGGTTTCTTCCTGTTAAATGGGAGTTTTTCCTCTCCACTGTCGCTAAGTGCTTGCTCACAGGGGATCATCTGATTGCTGGGTCTTTCTGCAATTGTGAGGTTTTCCCTGCATTTGGTAGTGCTATGAGATGACTTTTGTTGTGATATGGCGCTATATAAATAAAGCTGAAATGAATTGAATTGGAGCCGGAGGCGAGATGGAGTGCCGGGGGTAGCGCCGCCAACATTTCCCATGCTTCTCCACTGTGGCCCGGGGTGGTGAGACGGACCATGGAGCCCCGCAGACATGGAGCCCCTGCACCCACAAGAACACCCTAAAATCCAGAGTGCACTCCAGCTCTAGTGCTGCTGCCATCTACAGCCAAGCCACCTCCTCTGGGATGGTGGAGCGGTGGGCCATGGCGACCAGCTCCTTCAGGTGGTTCATGGATTTTAGTTCGCCTGAGTCAGCAGCACAATCCCATCCATAGTGGTGCAAATGAAGAATTCGCTGGGTCCAATTTGGTGGCATCCTTCTGTCAAGGTTTGGCCCCTCCGGAGGAGAATTCAGGGCACAAACACGAGAACTCTAGTTTGCAGATTTATTAAATATAGAATAACACTCAGCACATGGGTTGGAAAACACAACAATAACTGAGGCAGGACGGGGGAGGGGGGGTGTAATCACACAAAGCTGACAAGGACGCCACACACGACACAGACTGAGACACACATATACATCCATCCATCCATCCATCTTCTACCGCTTTTCCGGAGGTCCGGGTCGCGGAGGCAGCAGTTCAAGCAGAGAAGCCCAGACTTCCCTCTCCCCAGCCACCTGCTCCAGCTCTTCAGAGAGGATACCAAGGCGTTCCCAGACCAGCTGGGAGACATAGTCTCTCCAGAGAGTCCTGGGTCTGCCCCGGGGTCTCCTCCCATCGGGACGTGCCTGAAACACCTCAAGTGGGAAGCGTCCAGGAGACATCCTGATCAGATGCCCAAACCACCTCAACTGGCTCCTTTCAAAGTGGAGGAGCAGCGATTGTACTCTGAGCCTCTCCCGGATGACTGAGCTCCTCACCCTATCTCTGAGGGTGAGTCCAGCAATCCTACGGTGAAAGCTCATTTCAGCCACTTGTATCCGCGATCTCATTCTTTTGATCATTAGCCAAAGCTCGTGACCATAGGTGAGAGTAGGAACGTAGATTGACTGGTAAATCGACAGCTTTGGCTTAGAACTCAGCTCCCTCTTCACCACAACAGACCGGTACAACGTCCGCATCACTGCAGATGCTGCTCCGATCTGTCTGTCAATCTCTCGCTCCATTCTCCCCTCACTCGTGAATAAGACCTCAAGATACTTAAACTCCTCCACTTGGGGCAGGAGCCTGTCCCCAACCCGGAGAGGACAATCCACCTTTTTCTGGCTGAGGACCATGGACTCGGACTTGGAGGTGCTGATTCTCATTCCACCCGTTTCAGACTCGGTGGCAAACTGTCCCAGCAAGAACTGTAGGTCATTGCTGGATGAAGCCAACAGGACAACATCATCTGCAAACAACAGAGATGAGATCCTGTGGTCACCAAGCATGACACCCTTCGTATATGTGTGTGCTTTCTAAACACACATATCAGTGGTGTGAAAAAGTGTTTGCCCCTTCCTGATTTCTCATTCTTTTTGTTTGTTTGTCACACTTAAAATGTTTCAGCTCATCAAACAAATTTAAATGTTAGACAAAGATAACACAAGTAAACACAAAATGCAGTTTTTAAATGAAGGTGTTTATCATTAAGGGTAAAAAAAAATCTAAACCTACATGGACCTGTGTGACAAAGTGACCCCCCCCCCTCCCGTTAAAACATAAATTAATTGTGGTTTATCACATCTTTGGAAAGCTGAGTTCAATTTCTCTAGACATACCCAGGCCTGATTACTGCCACCTGTTCTCAATCAAGAAATCACTTAAATAGGACCTGCCTGACAAAGTGAAGCAGACCAAAAGATCCTCAAAAGCTTAGACATCATGCGGCCATCTAAAGAAATTCAGAAACAAATGAGAAACAAAGTAATTGAGATCTATCAGTCTGGAAAAGGTTATAAAGCCATTTCTAAAGCTTTGGAACTCCAGCGAACCACAGTGAGAGCTATTATCCACAAATGGCGAAAACATGGAACAGTGGTGAATCTTCTCAGGAGTGGCCGGCCAACCAAAATTACCCCAAGAGCGCAGCGACGAGCCATCCAGGAGGTCACAAAAGACCCCACAACATCCAAAGAACTGCAGGCCTCACTTACCTCAGTTAAGGTCAGTGTTCATGACTCCACAATAAGAAAGAAACTGGACAAAAATGGCCTGCATGGCAAAGTTCCAAGATGAAAACCACTGCTGAGCAAAAAGAACATAAAGGCTCGTCTCAGTTTTGTCAAAAAAATATCTTGGTGATCCCCAAGACTTTTGGGAAAATACTCTGTGGACTGATTAGACAAAAGTTGAACTTTTTGGAAGGTGTGTGTCCCACTACATTCAGCGTAAAAGTAACACAGCAGGTCAGAAAAGGAACATCATACAAACAGTAAAATATGGTGGTGGTACTGTGATGGTTTGGGGCTGTTTTGCTGCTTCAGGACCTGGAAGACTTGCTGTGGTAAATGGAACCATGAATTCTGCTGTCTACCAAAAAATCCTGAATAGAATGTCCACCATCTGTTCGTGACCTCAAGCTGAAGCGCACTTGGGTTCTGCAGCAGGACAATGATCCAAAACACACCAGCAAGTCCACCTCTGAATGGCTTAAGAAAAACAAAAATGAAGACTCTGGAGTGGCCTAGTCAAAGTCCTGACCTGAATCCAATTAGGATGCTGTGGCATGACCTTATAAAAGTGGTTCATTCTTGAAAACCCTCCAGTGTGGCTGAATTACAACAATTCTGCAAAGATGAGTGGGCCAAAATTCCTCCACAGCGCTGTAGAAGACTCATTGCCAGTTTTCTCAAACACTTGATTGCAGTTGTTGCTGCTAAGAGTGGCCCAACCAGTTATTAGGTTTAGGGGGCAATCACTTTTTCACAAAGGGCCATGTAGGTTTGGATTTTTTTTTTGTTGCCCTTACTAATAAACACCTTCATTTAAAAACTGCATTTTGTGTTTACTTGTGTTATCTTTGTCTAATATTTAAATTTGTTTGATGAGCTGAAACATTTAAGTGTGACAAACATACAAAAAAAAAAGAGAAATCAGGAAGGGGGCAAACACTTTTTCACACCACTGTATAGACAGGAGCATAACTAAGATAACACAGGACAGGTGGAAAACAATCAAGGGCAAAGGAGACAGCACAGGATGGGCGGGGCTGAACAGACAGAGCACACCAGGACCAAAATACAAGTGATAATTACAGCACAGAGAAACAATAACAAAAGGCAAGGGCATGGCTGAACCCATGTCCTGAAGATAACAGAAAAATAAATATGAACATAAAAGCGAGGACATGAGCACACTCTTGTCCAAACCCTTACAAAACCAATCTTTACTAAAAATGCATATGTTTTCTACATTTCAAGTTCACTAGTTATCATACAAAAATGACTTTTGTTGCACATGATGATGCACTGATATATGGATGCGCAAACATGTTGTTTGAGAGAACAGGTGCATTCACACGGGAGTCAGGTAAAAATTGTCGGTAATTATGAATGTAAACGGTCATGACAGACAAATTTGATGGAATTAAAAAAAATCAGTTCTGTGAACTTTTTGTGAAGTTTAATTGTTCCAAATTATTTTTATATATTGTATGTAAAAATTATTATTACTTCAATAATTTAATATATAATAAATCACAATGTGAATAAATTAAAGTAAAAGGTAATAGACACAACATTCTGATCTCCTGGCTAGTAGGAATCACACACTTACTCTTGAACCAACTGGTTGGTAGAGACATGTGACAACACAGTCATGCTATTGGCCGTTGACCAGATGACAGCTTTACCGGCCATAGATATGTAAACACTAGATAGGAGCGGCTAGCCACATTCCATATACCTATATGATTATAATAAATACAATGAACAAACAACAGTTTGTGTATACTGCAGGTGCTGTCAACTCGGGCTGCAGCTAACGACTATTTTACGACTCAGGTAATCGCCCACTCTAACAGAAGATTACCGGAGCAACTGGATCCTTTTTTTTTAAAAGAAACTTGCATTGACCAGCATGTGCGGAACTTTCTTTCCTAAAGAGCAGTAGTAATTGTACCAAACACTCAGTAACAAAGGTACACATTTATTGCAATGCTTATTGTGTAGAACATAACTTTAAACGTTACGTTGCGCCATATACTTCCATTCGCTAACCGCTAGCATTTGCTAGTGTTCTTTGGTCATATAAGCATAATTAGCAATAGAGTTAATTGAACAGGAGAAAAACCTACACACACACACACACACACACACACACACACACACACACACAGAGAACTACACTGATGCTGTTTTGTCCGCTGAGCAGAACTGTAAAGAGGACGTCAGAATAAGTAGAGTATATGACTATATTCTATTCATCTTAATTTAAATTACAATTAATTATAATTTAAAACTTAATTTAAAATCTCAATACCTTGTCTCGGGTGTACTAGCTGTGCATGATGTGGGATGCTTTCTGTCAAGACACTGTAACATCAATAGGGTTGCCACCTTCAATGCAGAAAAATAAAGGACCCCCCCCCCCCCCCGCCGTGCCCCAAGGTGATGTGTGGGGTGCTAGCTGTGGTTTGTCATAACTTAATGACTGTTTAAATAAAGTATTAACATAGTATTCATAGGCCAAAGCTTGAAGTGCTTCTTTGACAATGTTTATAACTTTCAATTTCGAAAGTCAAAATGTTCCTTTCTACTGCAAATGAAAGAACTCCCTCAAAAGATCTGGGGGTGCAAATAATTTAACATTAGAACTGTACAACTTGTTTATCAACATTTTTTTTTCTATTTGTGTAGAGTACAACCATGGTAAAACAGTCCACAGCCTTCTTGCTTCCTAACTTCCTTCTTTTTCCACGTGTATTTCTTGTCACTTCTTGCAGCCATGAGTAGATGTTTGTCTTTCAAAACACTGCTGTAGAACTCTGAACAGGACTCCATGAAGTAATCAAGAGCTCATTCTTGATGAGATCCACAGAGCACCTGTTCCTGCTGTCACTCCATTTGTTGTGCCATAATGAAAAAGATCCTCTCCACATATCCCGTGGATGCTGGGACACTTAGGATGTGGCTGAGGATGGCCAACATGTTGGGCAGGTCAGCTACTATGAAAGAGAGCCACCCACCTGACAGCCACATCTTTGGACTTCATTCATCCTCTGCATCATCTCTGAGCCTCTTCAGAATAGGTTTTGCAGTGGTGCATTCATCATATAGTCTGTCCATGTTCACCTTCTCAAAGAGGTTGAGGTTATCAGTAAGTCTCTCAAAATCCCTGAAGGCAAGCATGCCGTGGTGCAGAGAGAAAGGCTGGAGAGAGAGCAGCCTGTTTGTTCTCTGAAAAGTCAAACCATTTCTCAATGTATGAGATTGCTTCATTTAGAATTGCAGTGAAATCTGTTCTAGCCCTGTTTGCATTATGCTTCACGTGCCATGTGTAAAAATAAACAAATCAACCAACAACTACTGAGTAGGAGAGCAACATGCAGAGTGCGGATGAGATGATGCTGCATTAAAGGCACCTAGTAAATACAGGAAAAACCACGTCCTTTATTGATTCAATTCAGGACTCATCATTTTAGTGTAAAAAACAAGACAATACTGTATTTTACAGGATGGGTTGCAGTCCTAAACATTGACGTTGTATGATGCTAGGTTGCCGCTCGGCTTTACCATGTACACACTGCACAATGTTCTCCTTCAATTTGAGCTTGAAATGATCCCAGACTTGAGATACTTTTGTTGTTTTTCTGACTTTCTTCCTCTTTGCCGGCCTGTCACCATGTCCCTCTGATTTGGCGCCATTAAACAAAGTTATGTCTTGTTTACATAGCGTGACCGGAAGAAGGTTGTACCAGAAGAAGGTCATATGACCAGAAGTGCTACAGCACAAAGCGTAGATTTTGAATCGAGGAATTTTTGTAATCGAATTATTTGAGTAATTGTTGCAGCCCTACTGTCAACCTTTATAATTACCAACAGAATATGCCACCTCCATTTGCCATGAAAATGTTAGCTATATCCTATGTTCTGTATCATATATCTATGTTACCGGCTACCACGGTCTCATCTAGTTGCCCAGATGTTGGTCCTGTAAAAATTTAAAAGTATGGTTTCATCAATATATTATTTTTTTCATGAATATAAAGGCTTTAATATTACTACACCTTTCTGAACACTTTGTTGATATATTAATCTTTGTTTTCATGAAAATGCAATCCAGTTCACCTTTAAAGGTGCAGTTTGTCAAATTTTGGGGGTAATCTGAATTCTGCAAGCAGTATAACAAATATAACATTGTTTTCATTGTTATAGAATCACTCTTAAGTAAAAGTTGTTGCTATTCTGTTTCTATCTATCTTCATAAGTTTAGTTTTTTTAAACACAGGAAGAGGGTCCTTCTAGATGTAGATAGCCATTTTGGACCATCATCTTTTCAAGTTTTTATGTCAGCCTAAATGGTCTCTGCAGGTTCTCCTATATACACTGGATGGGGGCGGGGGGTGATTAAAGGTGAAGTGGTTGCATTTTTTAAAATTTACAGATTGTTACATATTGCACCTTTAATAACTGAATAGATTTATCAAACAAAATAAGGAGTTACAGAATAAGAAAGAGAACAAATAGAATATCAGTAGACACATAATTTAAGACTGCATGATACCCAATAATCCAGTTAAAGTGGGTAAGTCATGAATCTGTCATCAAAATGAACACAAAAGGGGGGGGGAACAGGATTTTTTTTTAAACTGCTGTGACTTTGTGTAGAGAGGTGTGTTTATTTTTGTGTGTGCACAGATTCAGCACCTGGAGCAACAATGGCTATGAGCAGCTGTATGTTTGTGAACCATAGCTGTGGAGCAGCAGGACATCAGAGTCTGTTATTAAGGTCGCAGTCAGTTCTGTCTGAGTCCACAGGAATTACACCGGGCCACTTTACTGCTCTACTTTTAATGATTAGTTGTGGAAAAAGATCAGTGGACATACTGTATAATTGGTCATGTCACAGATGTTGTAATAAGACTGAGCCCAAAATATCATTTCACCATCAGTGGTGTGCCAAATCAGCCAACATTTAGCGTGATCAGTTTTCAATATGAGCTTGTACAGCACAGAGAAAATGCTCCAAGCTTCACTATGTTCACAGCACTTTTCATTTTTTTAACAAATAAAAGAGAATGAAACGCACCACATGGTTGCAATTAAGTGACCAATTATGTCAAAACTGATGGAGAGCAATAACAGAGCAATTTTCTTCTTACTTATGCAGTTGTATAAACTCAGCTCATGGACTGTTAATGCTAAATGAACACCTGCTAGATTTTGAAATTCTGCAGGCATCTGTCTTAACTTTCCCCCCTTGTGTAACATTCATGCGTGGTATGGTGAATTCAAGTGCTGTTTTTATTTTTCTTTGAATAGTACATTTACGAGGATGTGCATGAGGTGTCAGCAGTTTAATTCAGCCTCATGAATGCCTGAGGGCCTGAGAGGAAGCAGCTGCTGAGAAATGAACACTGGTTTGAGGGACAGGCCTACTAAAGTTTAACTTCTCTCTGGGACTGTTCTAACACCACAGAGAGATTTATTACCCTTCTGACATTCAAACCCGTTGTTTGGGCATAAGGGGGAAAGTGAAAAAAAAACCAAAAACAAGGCAGAAGTTCAGCTATCTTTAATTTTTTCATCTCTTTACAAAACTCATGTTTTTCTTGTTTTAGTATGGCAATGATCCATTTTTCCCCACAAGAAAAAAGCATTAAACATTCCATTTACATTTGCAGTCTCAAGGTAACACGGCACATGTGCTTTGGCACCAATACAAACAAGGCTATTCTGAATCATCGAGACAACAGAGGATTTAATTATGCTTATGTTTCAATATTATATGAATGCTGTTATGCATTTTCACTACTGTTGTTTGAGCGTACTATTTTTTATTTTTTCATAGTTTTCCTGACCTTTTTGTGGAAATTTACACCTCCATTGTTCTACTGTATAGCTTTCATATTTTTAAAGATATTTAATCTTTTTTAACTAAAAAAATGTAAGTGTAGGGAGAAGTTCTTCAAACTCTGTTTAAGCTTCACCCACTTGTAAGGCTAAAAAAACCATACATATTTTCAGGTGGAAAACATTCAAATTTTAATAGTTTTTATGCAAATATTGTCAGCTTTAAGTGGTTTTAGCATTTAAGTTAGTATTTTCAGCTTTCAGCTTTTATTTAGCATTCATAAAGTAGGTTTTCTTTCATTTTAAACTTTCTGCTTTCATGCTAACACTGTAACCTCCAATTTCCACCGACTTTGGATGTAGTCCATTATGGCTGCGATACAGTCGCCACAGAAAATAGTTCCTGTTCTAGTCAGTGTTCTAGTCTCCACCAGATACTGTACGTTACAGAATAGATCCAGGTCTCTGCAATGGATTACTAAAAGCACCCAACAATCTATTTTTGATGGCAATTTTATTCTATGAAGTGTTTGTTATGTCAAAGTTTTTTATGCTCATGGACACAGTGTAGACCTCAGAAAATAATAGATGATATTTAAAAGCAAGTTTTTAAATAGGTTTTTAATGAACAAACAGATTAAGTACAGTAGATACCATAGCATTTCCTTGCATTCTGGATGGGGCATCTGTCAAAAATAGACTTGTGTATTATTAGTGATCTGTTAAAGCGAGCGAGATCTGTGCCGCAACATACTGTATCCGATGGAATGTAGAACACTGATGTGATGATCAGGCGAGCATGCTCCCCCTCCCCTCCTGTTCCTGTCTTCCCGGCTCTGGGGTATCAACTACACCTGCATGATTATACACCTGCTGCTTCCTAATTACCCAGCATATTTGAGAGCCAGCGTGTGGAGAACTCATCGCTGGATCATTAGGTTTGCTACCCAAGAGTCTAAGCCACACTCCATTATTTTCCCTCGGTTGATCTGTGTTTTCACTCCCCGTGTCTTCCTCTCATCTCAGGTTTGCTGTCACCTTAGTGGTGTGTACTCCGGGGCTGATCACGCTGGCCTGACTAGAAGACAGCAGACATCCACCCAGGTCAACCGTCTTCTCCCCTGTTTCCCTGGACCCACGCAGGAGTTCCCCTGCCAGGCTCCTCTGCTCACAGCAGTAAGAGTGTTGTCCCATCTTATTCTCCTCTTGTGGAGATCCTGTCCCTAATCATCTCTTTCTGTCCTTTTTCCGTAGGCTGTGTGTGCTCCAGTGTCACCGGTTTTTGTGTTAAATTTAAATGTGTGTTTTTGTTTTGTGCTTTTCTTTATTTGTGCACCTTTATTTAGATTTGTGTGTTAGGTTTTATTTTTACAATAAACTGGTGAACTTTTACATCTGTGTCTGAGTGTTCGTTCTGGCAGCTCTGTGTTTGTGGCTCACTTGCCCTGAATCATGACAGAACAATCCAGCAAAGATTGAGGCTCAGCAAGCGCTCAGCCAGGTGAACAGTCGGCACTCTGGCGCTTGGAGTCCATGGAACGCGGGGCCATGTTTCTTTTTGACCAGTTCAAAGCCATTACCCAGCAATTGGCCACTATCACCAAGCACCTGTGTCGGCTTCCTGGTACGGCGTCTCCCCCTGCACCTGCTGCTCCAGCAATGTCTGCCATCTGCAGGAACATTCCTGTTCCTTCGCCTGCCTCCTATGGAAGGGAGGGGGAGATGCATAGGGTTCCTGCTCCACTGCCGGCTTTATTTTCAGCAGGTGAAAGGGGAGTATAGAGATGATTCGGCTAAGGTCCATTTCATGACTTTGTTGCTGCGTGACCGGGTGCTTAACTCTTTGACGTTCCACTTTCATGAGACATCAGCATCACCTGCTGTCCCAGGCACAGTTTTGCGCCTGTCATGTGATGTGTCCCAAAAGCACAGAAAACCCAGTTGTAACAAGCATTTCACATCACAAGATGTCAGACACGTGTAGCTTACTGCTCTTCACTGGAGGACTGGAGGACTTCACCCAACGAACCACCACAAACATCATTTCCGGTAATGTGAAGAAGAGAATGTAAACAGAGACGCCATCTCAACATATATTTCCTCATGGAGGAAGCGTTTGCTACAAATTTTGCCATCTATGAGTCTAAAAAGAGATTATTTAGCTTCTGAAGGGAAATATTTATCTTTTGTGACAGGAAAAGACGGTCTGCAGCGTGTACACTTTCATCTGCCATCGACGGAGCTGCACGTGACGACAGAGAACAATAGCACCGGTTCGGCAGCATAATGTAACCGAAGTTGAGGTGGAATAATTCATAACATAGATAGCTCTGAAGACAGCGGAGATGATTGTGGACTTCAGGAAAGTCACATCCCCCCTGCCCCCCCTCACCATCACAGGCTCTCCCATCACCTTTGCAGATTCCTTCCGCTTCTTGGGCACCACCATCACCCGAGACCTCAAATGGGAGCCAACCATCAGCTCCCTCATCAAAAAGGCCCAGCAGAGGATGTTCTTTCTGCGGCAGCTGAGGAAGCTCAAGCTACCCACCAAGATGTTAGTGCGGTTCTACACGGCCATCATCGAGTCCATCCTCACCTCCTCCATAACTGTGTGGTACGCAGGAGCCACTGCCAGGGACAGACTAAGGCTACAGCGCGTCGTGCGCACTGCTGAGAAGGTGATAGGCTGCAAGCTCCCATCTCTCCAGGACCTGTACATCTCCAGGACCCGGAGGCGTGCTGGCCGGATCATAGCCGATCCTTCATATCCTGGTCACGTGCTGTTTGCCCCCCTCCCCTCAGGTAGAAGGCTTCGGTCCATTCGGACTAAAACCTCCCGGCACATGAACAGCTTTTTCCCCTCTGCCATCAGACTGCTGAACACTAAGTGACTTTTGACTCTCGTGCACTATGTACAGCAGCTCAACCAGACTCATGTCAATCATCATTGTTTTTCTGTTGCATTATTGACTGCACTATGTGGTACTTCACATTATCTGCTACATGCTAATTTTTTAAAACTGCCTTGACTAGTACTACTCATTATTACTAGTATTATTATTATTATTACTTATTATTACTTATTTTTCTACACTTATTGCACGTTTCTAGTCCTTTAGTTTTTTAGTTTATCCCTTTTTCTCATTATGTTTTTAATGTTGCAGCATGGCACCGAGACAAATTCCTAGTTTGTGTATCACATGAACAATGGCAATAAACCTGATTCTGATTCTGATTCTGATTCTGATTCTGAACATACACTACCGTTCAAAAGTTTGGGGTCACTTAGAAATTTCCTTATTTTTGAAAGAAAAGCACTTTTTTCAATGAAGATAACTTTAAACTAATCAGAAATACACTCTATACATTGCTAATGTGGTAAATGACTATTGTAGCTGCAAATGTCTGGTTTTTGGTGCAATATCTACATAGGTGTATAGAGGCCCATTTCCAGCAACTATCACTCCAGTGTTCTAATGGTACAGTGTGTTTGCTCATTGCGTCAGAAGGCTAATGGATGATTAGAAAACCCTTGTGCAATCATGTTAGGTCTGCAATGCTGTAATTGCTGCAAATGGAGGATTCTTTGACGAAAGCAAAGTTTGAAGGAAAAAATTATTTCAAATACAAATCATTATTTCTAACCTTGTCAATGTCTTGACTATATTTTCTATTCATTTTACAACTCATGGTGGTGAATAAAAGTGTGACTTTTCATGGAAATCACAAAATTGTCTGAGGTGACACCAAACTTTTGAACAGTAGTGTACATGTGACAGTTTCTGGATGTGGGAGAGAAAGCGAAAATGACTGACAGAAGACGAAATAAGGACCGTGGATGACGAAAATGGACGAATGAATACATGATGGGTGGAAGGTCTGACCGGTTTTTATCGGTTTGTATACATTCTACTGATTTTCTGGTTCATATACTTATACTTATTTGATAAGATAACAAAAAATAAATGCAAAAATGAAGACAAAAAAAACAAAACCATCCTTTGTGTAAATATGTCCAAAGTTCACTTTTGACCGAGTTATGTAATTTGATATAGCTGCGTCACATTATGCAAATTAGATCCACAAATTTACTCCTATCTCACAGTTTGACTCATATTCTACATCTTTCTAATTGACAGTAAGCCATTATCTGTTACCACTTTCAAGTTACAGCCTTTGGAATGTCTGATATCCAAACTGAATATTTTCTTCAAAAAAACCTGGCCACCAGAGGGGGGGACGCTGATGGGTGCACCGTTGCGCCACAGAATTTTAAGCGGTTAAGTGGGCACAGTCCGTCTTGAGCAGCCCGGAGGGACCCCTATACACATACGAGTGGTTTGTGCGGGAATTCTCTGAGGCATTCGACCATACAGAGAGTGAGGGGATCATAGTTAGTCAGCTGATGGGACTCCAACAGGGGGACCGGTCTGTAGTCGATTTCTCTGTCGAGTTCCGGGTCACTGCGACCAACTCCGGATGGAACGACGCTGCCCTGTGCAGTGCCTTCCTCCAGGGCTTGGATAAGCACCTCTGCGATAAGCTGGCTATCTGTGTGTCCCCCTCCTCTCTGGATGAGATTATTGCGCAGGCAGTGGCCCTGGATAACCGGTTTAGGGAGCATGCAAGGGAACAGAAGCCCGCTGCTTCCCCATTCGTCCCATGGCTGGCCCCCCCGGCCTCTGATGCTGTTCTGCCAGCGTTGTTACTGGAGCCGATGGACCTCGGTAGGGTCCATCTGACTCCGAGGGAATGCCGACATCGCAAGAGGGTGGGGGAGTGTATATATTGCAGGGTCCCTGGCCACGCAATATCGAAATGCCCAATTCGGCCCGAAAGTCCAGGCCCGTCAGTCACCATGGGGGGTCTGGTGGGAGTGTCTTCGCAAAATTCCCCTAACCGTTTTGAACTCCCGGCCCTCATTCAGATACCGGGGGCCGAGTTCAGAACCTCCGCTCTGATTGATTCAGGAGTGGAGCAAAATTTCATTCAACAGGCCATTGTCAGAAAATTTCAGATACCCACCAGGAATGTCCTGACACCCCTAAGTGTCTCGGCATTTCAGGCAGTAGCATCACAGCAGTTACTGAACAAACTGAGCCCATTTCAGTAATTGTCTGGTAATCACCGCGAGACTGGTCAGTTTTATGTTCTGCCTTAATGGACCACCGCCATGATTCTCTGGTATCCGTGGCTCCGCATTCACAATCGAATTATAATCTGGAGTCTGGGCATCATTTCGTCCTGGAGCCCTTTTTGTCTGTCATCATGTCTCCAATCGGCCGCATGCTCGCCCTCTCTCCCGATCTCCTCCCCTCCGGCTGAGCTGGCGGATCTCAGCTCCGTGCCCGAGGTCTATTATGACTTAGAGGAGGTCTTTAGTAAGTCCAGGGCCCTGTCTTTACCACTTCATTGGGCCTACGACTGTGCTATCGATCTCCTCCCGGGCACGTGGCTGCCATCCAGCCAGCTCTACAGTTTATATGGGCCAGAGAGGGAGGCGATGGAGACCTATATAAAAGACTCCCTCAGCGCCGGCATTATTCATCCGCCATCCACCCCTCTCAGCGCTGGGTTCTTTTTTGTAGGGAAAAAGGATGGAACATTGCGGCCGTGCATTGATTACCGTGAGCTTAACGCGAATACCCTTAAGGATAAATATCCACTGCCCCTTCTCAATTCATCGTTTGAGGTACTCCAATGGGTGCATTACTTCACCAAGCTCGACCTCCATAATGCATACCACTTGGTCTACATTTGTGAGGGAGACAAGTGGAAGACAGCATTTAAAACACCTCTTGGCCATTTCAAATATTTGGTCATGCCATTCGAGTTGACCAACACCCCTGCTGTCTTCCAACAGTTAATTAATGACGTGTTACGGGACATGGTGAACCAGTTTATTTTCGTGTATATGGATGATATTTTGATTTTTTTTCCCGTATGCTGGAGGAGCACATAACCCATGTTTATTCCATCCTGCAGTGCCTGTTGGAGAATCAGCTTTTTGTGAAAGCGGAGAAGTGCAAATTTTCCTCTTGCTCGACTTCATACCTAGGGTTCATCATTGCCAAGGGCGCGTTAAAGGCCGATCCGGTGAAAATCAAGGCGGTAGTAGACTGGCCAACCCCCCAGTCCAGGAAGGACCTCCAATGCTTCCTGGGCTTTGCCAACTTCTACCGCTGATTTATCCATGACTATAGTGAGGTGGCGCAACCGCTTACGCAGTTGATGTCTACCAAAAGCCTGGTCAAGTGGTCTGAGGCTGCTGAATGAGCTTTTGTGACCCTGAAAGGCCTCTTCATCAATGCGCGTGTCCTGGCGCAGGTGGATCCTTCGGCACACTTTGTGGTCAAGGTGGATGCTTCCGATTCAGGGGTGGGCGCTGTCTTCTCCCAGCGCTCCAGCTCCGACCAGAAGCTCTACCCATGCACGTATTTCTCCCAGCGCTCCAGCTCCGACCAGAAGCTCTACCCATGCGCGTATTTCTCCCAGCGGCTAACGCCAGCTGAGAAGAATTATGATGTTTGGGACCACGAACTGTTGGCCATTAAGCTGGCATTGGAGGTGTGGAGACACTGGCTTGAGGGAGCTAGCCAACTGGTCATTGTCTGGACCAATCGTAAAAATTTAGAATATCTTCGATCGGCCAGACGGTTGGGTTCACGGCAGGCTCAGTGGGCCCTGTTCTTTAATAGGTTCAATCTTTCCATCTCGTACCAACTAGGGTCTCGTAATGCCAAGGCTGACGCTCTCTCATGCCAGTTCTCTTCTGACTCCTCCTCCTCCACCTTCTCCTCCGCAGCTGCTGCGTCTACCCCGGAGACTAGTCTCCCTTCCCCCTACTTTCTCGGGACACTCTCATGGGAGACTGAGCAGAGGGTCTAGAAGGCCCAGTCATCAGAACCCATCCCTAAGGGAGGTCCACCTGACCGGCTTTATGTGCCCTCAGCGTTAAACGGCGAGGTGATTAAGTGAGGGCACACCAGCTTCTTTGCCTGTCATCCTGGTATCTCCCATACAGTCGAGCTGCTCAGGAGAGCGTTTTGGTGGCCCACACTTGGGAGGGATGTGCAGGAGTACATCAAGGCCTGTCACACCTGCATCACGAATAAGTCAGACTCTTCCCTTCCAGCTGGCCTCCTCCATCCCCTCCCAGTGCCGAGTCGTCTGTGGTCACACATTGCATTGAACTTCGTTACGGGCCTCCCTCCATCCCAAGGCAACACCGTTATCCTCACCGTCATTGACCGGTTCTCCAAGGCCATCCATCTGGTTCCTCTCCGCAAATTGCCATCTGCCACAGAGATGGCAGATCTGGTGATGCAGCATATCATCCGGCTGCATGGGACACCCATGGACATTGTCTCGGACCGGGGTCCACAATTCACATCCCAGGTGTGGAAGGCATTCTGCCCCTTTTTGGGTGCTACTGCAAGCCTGACATCCGGATGCCATCCACAAAGCATTGGTCAGGCCGAGCGTGCCAATCAGTTCATGGAGGCCACCCTAAGGTGCGTAGCATCCCACAACCCATCCGCCTGGAGTTCCCACCTGACTTGGGTGGAGTATTCTCACAACTCAGCTGTCTCCTCCTCTACTGGGCTTATGCCATTTAAGGTCTCGATGGGCTACATACCACCTCTGCTGCCCATGGCGGAGAGGGGCCTTGCCATCCCATCCGTGGAGGTCCACGCACACCGGTGCTGCTGTCTGTGGAGGGCCACAAGAGCTGCCCTCCTCCGCTCTGCGGAGTGCAATAAACGGTATGCTAACCGCAGACATGCGCCAGCGCCAAAGTACACGGTGGGACAGAAGGTCTGGCTGTTCGCCGATCAGATCCCGCTCAAGATGGAGTCTCAGAAGCTCTCCCTCCGCTATCTGGGCCCGTTCACCATTAAGCGGATCATCAATGGCATCACTGTTCGGTTGGACCTGCCACCTTCGATGCGGATCCACCCGACGTTCCATGTCTTACGCATCAAGCCCCTCTCCCCCAGCCCTCTCTGCCCTCATCTGGATCCCCCACCTCCCCCCCGGGTTATCGATGGCCAGACCACGTACACTGTGGAGAAGATCCTGGGCGTCCATCGATGGGGTCGTGGGTGCCAGTACCTGGTTGACTGGAAAGGGTACAGTCCGGAGGAGAGGTCCTGGATTCCGAGGTCCTACATCCTGGATAAGTGGATGGTGCGGGCATTCCACATTCCACATTCCATACTTTGGGGGTGGCGGTGGCACAGGTGTAGTGTAACCGACTACTGATCGGAGGGTCATGGGTTCGATTCCCGCTCTGTCTGCTGTCCATTTGTCGAAGTGTCCTTGAGCAAGACATTGAACTCCCAGTTGCTCCTGGTGGCCTGCTTAGCACCTGTGTGTATGACAGCTCTGCCGCCATCAGTGTGTGAATGTGTGTGTGAATGGGTGGATTGCAGGATCTGTAAAGCGCTTTGGTCATCCTAGATGAGAAGAAAAGCGCTATATAAATGAACGCCATTTATCTTTGTTTGTTGCTTTCTATCAGTGCACAATCTTCCTGCTATTGTTATTATTGTTGTATTGTGTTATTTGCTTTATTATCGTTGTGTTGTTCATTATTGTTGTATTATCTGTTTTATGTTGCTGGCATTGGCTGGCCAGGGGACACAAGATGGAAATTAGCTTCAGCTATGCTATCATCTTGTATGATGCATATTTACATGTTTTATGTTCATTAATATACTGTACATTGTCCCTTTTATAAGTTAATAAACTTATTAACCGCAGTCATTGGAAACTGGGGGTGACACTGTATGACTTTAGACTAGTTTGACTTTTAAGATAACATTTTTAAGCTAACTTTCTTCAACATAAGTCATTTCCACTTTGAGGCTAATGTGTAGATTTATGTCATTTTAGCTTTTAACCTAGCATTTGTCACATATATTGTAGAGGATCAAATAAGGGTCAACAGTGTGGAGGCACGGAATAAGTGCAGGCGGACACGGCGAACTGAAGATTAAAAGGGTGTTTTATTCATCCTCCATCATGAGAGTTCACCCCAGCGCTGTGGGAGTGCGCTGGAGCGAGCCCTCTGTCTCTAGTCAGCAAACAGGCAATGCAAGTGGTCAAAAAGAGAGTGAGCAAGCGATATGCAGTTGACTTATATACCCAGCTAGACAATGCATGCATGGCATATTAGCATCACAGTAAACAGCAGGAAGGCATGGACATTTGCATTAGAGTCACACATATCAATAGCAGGATTACTGGCACCGGAATTCCTCTCTACCTATTGATATCAGTCCATACATCTCACTGTTCTGCTAATTGCTCCAGCTGAGCGCTCTGCTTGACCCATAGGCTGTGGGGGTCACCCACACCACTCCCCCCCCAGAGGGCTCAGCAGGGGGCTGAGGTGTCGATCGTCCGGCTTTGGAAGCGAGCTGCGGGGAAAGCTCTGTGCAGGCGGAGGTGGAGGGAGAGGGGTGGGGGTAGCAAGTGCCGGCCCGGGACGACGAAGTTGTCTGGGCCGCGCAAAAATTGCATGTGGATCCACGATGTTGAGGGGCTGTCCCGTTAAATGTGGCGGAGGTCCACAGCGGCTGTGAGAAGAAACATTTGTCTCTGACTCCACTCGCAGTTCAGTCCTGCGAGGATGCGTAGCGGCCATGAAGAAAACAGGAGCTGAAGCTGTGTGAGGGACTTGGCGTGTTGGCTTTAGGTGCGGGCGCAGCCCTAAAGCCCTCGGGGACAGCTGACGGCTGGATTCCCATTGTGCGCCGTGGCTGAGACCCATACAAAATCCTGTGTGCAGGCTGCGTGTGTGCTTCAGGTGTGTGAGCAGCCCTGAAGGTTCCGAGGATGGCGGTCGGCTGTGTTTCTCGGGCATGTGCAGCGGCGGAGGACGATGGCGGTCTGTGGAGCCGGTATTGTCCCGTGCATGGTGCGCTGTCCTCGTAACCCCCCAATGTGCGTGCGGGGGTTCGGTGCATGGCAGGTCCGCTGTCACGAGGCGAGTCAGGGTCAGGGAGCTTGATGGAGATCAGCGTCGTCGGCGCCGATGGTCTTCCCTGTTCGGGCTGTTGCTGTCGTTCGCTCGTGCCGGGTCATGGTGCGTTCTGGTCCACACGCTGCGTTCTCCGTCCGGCCCTGGAGGTCGCCGTCGTGGAGAGAGGACAAGGTGCGTGTGCGCTCGTGTGGATGCGGAGGAGCGGTGAGAGGGAGTAGACGTTCTGTGTCCCTCGGCCGGTCTCAGCGTGGATGTCCAGATCTCAGGCGAGGGTCGCACCATGACGCTTCCTGCAGCTTTCCCGGTCGTGGATGATCACCGAGGGAGTTCGCCTGGTGTTGGTTCTGCGTCGAGGTCTCCCGTGTGGCAGAAGGGAGGGCAGTCCATTTGCGTCAGGCAGCTGCGTTCGTTTGTCGTTGGTGTCACCGCCGGGGGCTGCGTTCGTTCGTCATCAGGGGTCACCAGTGTGGAGGATAAGATAAGGGGTACCAGTGTGGAGGCACGGAATAAGTGCAGGCAGACACGGCGAACTGAAGTTTAAAAGGGTGTTTTCATAATCCTGCAGTGTGCACGCGTGGCTTCTGTCTCTAGTCAGCAAACAGGCAATGCAAGTGGTCAAAAAGAGAGTGAGCAAGCGATATGCAGTTGACTTATATACCCAGCTAGACAATGCATGCATGGCATATTAGCATCACAGTAAACAGCAGGAAGGCATGGACATTTGCATTAGAGTCACACATATCAATAGCAGGATTACTGGCACCGGAATTCCTCTCTACCTATTGATATCATTCCATACATCTCACTGTTCTGCTAATTGCTCCAGCTGAGCGCTCTGCTTGACCCGTAGGCTGTGGGGGTCACCCACAATATCAGCATTAACTGAATATACTAAATAAAGGTTTACTGTTCTTTGATTTTAAGCTACAGATTTTAGGCTAACAATGTTAAGTTTTTAGCTATTTTAGATTTTAAGCTAACTTTGGTCCATTTTCAGCTACAGTGATCCCTCGCTACTTCGCGCCTCACCTTTCGCGCCCTCAGTGCATCGCAGATTTTTCAAAAATATTCATCAAAAATTCAAAATTGAGAAAAAATGGGCGGGCGCTAGCAGAAGGCAGGGAGACTACATTAGAACATCAGGTATCAACACGGAGAGCCCACACAACTCAAAATCCACCTCTGTTCGCTGTTCTCGTGTTGGCTCGGCTCGGGAATCTCGCAAGCTGATTGGCCGAGACGTTTTACCCAGCTTCTCTCCCTGCCGAGCGCCCATACCCAGCGAAGGAAGACCGCATTCATTGTTCTTTATCGCTCGTGTTGCTTAGTCTCGCTGCATGGAACTTTTCGCTGTTCTCTTGTGCCTTTTTGTGCGAAATAGTCTTCCCGTCGAGCCACTACGCCGCCTCCTGCAGCTTCTCCAGCTCTATCGGAAGCTGCCCTCGACGATCCTGCGCCTCTAGCACCTGACGATGAGGCGTCACCTGAGGAGCAGTAAAGCTCTCATTAACCTGTGCAGTAAATCATCTTCATCTTGAGTTACGTATCTTGTTATAAGAATAAAAGAGTTCTAAAAACATATTTATGTACACTTTATTTACATCTACGTATGTATGTACACTTACACACACACACACACACACACACGTATCATATGACAGAGAGAGTGAGAGAATGAACGTACGTATTATTTATGGGTGACGTCATTAGGGGTGATGCTACTTCGCGGTTTTTCACTTTTCGCGGTTGGTTCTGGAACCCATTAACCGCGATAAGTGAGGGATCACTGTATATCCTCTTTTAAGCTAACTTACGAGGGGGGACTGAAAAGTTCATAATGGTCAAATTTGACCAAATGTGGTTCATTTTTCAACCGCAAGGATCCAAGCGCTTCAACATCAATGGAAGAAATGTGTGGACCGAAGGGGAGACTATGTTGAAAAATAAACCACATTTGATCAAATTTGATCACTATGAACTTTTCAGTCCCCCCTTGTAGATCATCTTTAGATTATTTAAAATTTAAGCTAGCTATTCAGCCTTAAATTACCTTGTTTTTAAACTGCAACTTTCAGCTGTTTTTTTTTTTCCTTTTATCATTTCAGGAAAGCATTTTCCTTTCTCAGCATTCACACTGCATTTCTTTAAAAAAAAAAGCAAACTTTCTACTGCTTTGTTTGCTATTTTTGAGCAGTCCTTACCAAAGAGACACTGCATGCGTTCTCTTGTATGAGAATAACTGTTAAACTTTCTGGGTAACATGACCAGCTTTGGAACCAGATAGCACAAACCGCTGTCACCTTATTAGCAACAGAGGCATCCCCCCCCACACCACTCACAATGCTTATGTAAG
Organism: Pholidichthys leucotaenia; assembly: GCA_020510985.1. Taxonomy (NCBI): domain Eukaryota; kingdom Metazoa; phylum Chordata; class Actinopteri; order Cichliformes; family Pholidichthyidae; genus Pholidichthys; species Pholidichthys leucotaenia. The sequence continues at coordinate 282,082,629 of CM035847.1, read as the reverse complement.
GCATTTGATGTTGCTGTGCTGGAGCTGTGGCTGTGTGTCAGTGGGTTCAGTGTTTTCGTGTGTATGTGTGCAGTATGCGTGTTTAATTTTCCATGTAGTCACTGCCCTTAAGTCTGGGACTTACCAACGGGTCTGGACCTGCTCTCCTCATTCCCAATACAGCCTCATGGGCTGACAGTAATCCCTTGAGTACAGAGGGAAAGGGGTGGGGTTAGCAGGATGGGGGTGGGGTGGATGGAGATACTAAAAAATGTTGGTATGGCATCCATCTCCTCAGGTAGAGGCAGTGCCAGCAACTGGGCATTCAGTTGTCGGTTGAAGCCCACTGATCTTCAGTCCAGCCAGTCTACAACTGTCCAGAGTCAACATCATCCTGTAGTTGACCAAAAATAGTCCATATGTACCTGGCATATGCAACACTTTTCCACTGTTAGATCAGTCTGATTCCGACGTTGGAAAGTCATTGTTTAACTGCACAGCTACAGTAAAAACAGTTCAAAGCAGCAGAGTTTTTTTTTTTTTTTCCGTCCTCAAATTGTAGTCTCACAGTGAAAACATTTAAAAGGAAAATGAAGTGTGAGTGAGTGGGGTTGGTGTGTATCAGATGTTCAAAAGCAACCCTGAACTTCAACTTGCTTCTACATTTTCCAAATGAAGTCACAATTTCAAAGCAGTTGCGTCTTCAGCAAGGGGTTTTAGTTACCACTAGTAAAACAAGGCCTGCCTAGTATGTCACAATGATGTTGAAAAGCATGTACACATCATACTTGAGGTGTTTTTTTAATTTTTTTTTTTGAACAGCTACAGCAATATGGTTTGTTGTATTGAGAGAGCTGAGTATGAAGGCAAAGTTCTTAAGTTGCAAGTTAATCTACACTATGCCAAAAGTACTGGAACATCCCTCCAAATGAATGGGTACCAGTGCCTAAAGCAAGGTCCATAAAGGCATCAGTGAGGAGTTTGGTGTGGAGGAACTTAACTGCCTACAGTACACAGAGCCCTGATCTCAACCCGATAGAATACCTTTGGGATGAATTACAGCAGAGACTGCGAGCCAGGCCTTCTTGTCCAACATCAGCAATGTTGTGAGTAACGCCACTACTTCTACAGTAACGTGCTGTGTTATTTATTTATTAATTTATCTGTGCTTTCTGTTTTATTTTATCTCATTCATTTACATGCTGTTGGGATATGCAACTATTTCATGGAAGTAAATCCTCTAAATATGCATTTTTAATGGACTGGTCCAGGGGTGTCAAACATATGGCTCATGGGCCAAAAGCAGCCCACCAGGGGGTCCAATAGTTTCTCTGTGAATTTACAGCTTTATTTCTAGTAAATTTCCAACTTTCTACTGATTACAATAGTTTGTGTAAATCAGACATTTTTTCCTCTGTAAGCTGAGACTTTTTTTCTCAGTTTTCTTTTTTCTGATGAGAACAAGGGGCCCTTGATCTTGCTATGTGTGCAAGATGATTTAAGTATGCATTTAAAAGTAACGTGAAAGTTACTTTTCCAAATAACTAGTTACTTTAATCATGCAGTAATTGGTAAGTAGCTCAATTACTTCTGAAAAGTAGTAACTAGTAACTAACTAGTTACTATTTTTTAGCAACTTGCCCAACACTGAACATCAGTGCCTGACCTTACAAATGCACTTGTGGAGAAATGGTCAAAAATTCCCATAAACACACTCCTAAACCTTGTGGAAAGCCACCCTTTGCAGCTATGTCAACTTCAACTCTTCAAGTAAGGAAGGCTTTGCTCAGGTCAGGGACTGACGTAGGATGAGAAGGCCTGGCTCACAGTCTCTGATCTAATTCATCCCAAAGGTGTTCTGTCAGATTGAGGTCAGGGCTTTGTGTAGGCCAGTCAAATTCCTCCACACCAATCTCGCTCTTTCATGTCTTTATTGACTTTGTGCATTGGCGCCCATTCATTTGGAGGGGCATCCCAATACTTTTGGCAATAGTATATGTGTCTACAATCATCTATATAGCCATAAACAATGTGTAGTCAGCAAAAGAATGAGACTGTAAATACCAGTGGCAGAAAAGTAGCTTTCGCCTCAGGGTGCTGGACACATCTTTAAAGACAGGTTGAAAAGCTTAGTTATCCAAGAGGTGTTCAGAGGAGAGTGTTGAAGTGAGCCTGTTAAAGTGACTTGAGCATCAGGTTAGGACACAAGTGAGGTGTTTGGTCCAGGTCCAATTGACCGGAGGCCCTGGGGCAGACTCGGGGATTGTTTCTCTGGCTGGGGAGAAGGAGATCTAGGTATCTGTGCTACTCCATGAATTGGATAAGCAGCAGAAAATGGATAGATTGATGGATATATCATATGCTCTCATATTTTAAATGCACACAAACCGGGGAAAATAAGTATTGAACATGTCAACATTTTTCTTATTAAACATATTTCTGATGGAGCCACTGACCTGAGGTTTTCACCAGATATCAGTAACAACCCAAGTTATCCATCAATACAAAGAAATCAAGGCAATTGTGTTCACAAAACAAGTTATATTTAATAAATTGGAATGACACAGAGAATAAGTACTGAACACACTTCATAAAATTCATTTAATATTTAGTAGAAATGACTTTGTTGGAAATAACAGTTTCCAGATGCCTCCTGTATGGATAAATTAGGTGCAGGCATTGCTCAGGAGTGATTTTAGCCCATTCTTCCACAAAACCGTCTTCAAATCTTGAATGTTCCATGGGTGTCTTCTATGAACTCTGATCTTCAGTTCATTCCATAGATTTTCAATTGGATTCAGGTCAGGTGACTGGGCCATTCTAGCATCTTTATTTTCCTTCTCTGGAGCCAGTTGAGTTTCCTTGGCTGTGTGTTTGGGCTCATCGTCTTGCCGAAAGGTCAACCCCCATTTCATCTTCAGCATCTTGGCAGATGGCAACAGATTCTTATCAAGGATGTCTCTGTACATTTGTCCATTCATCTTTCCTTCAATTATATGAAGTCTGCCTGTACCACGTGCTGAAAAAACACCCCCACACCACGATGCTCCCACCTCCAAACTTCACTGTTGTCATGGTGTTTTTGGGCTGATGTGCAGTGCCATTTCTCCTCCAAACATGCTGTGTGTTGTGGCTAGTGTTGGGCAAGTTCCTAAAAAAATAGTAACTAGTTAGTTACTAGTTACTTCTTTTAAAAAGTAACTAAGTTACTTTTGAGTTACTGCATGATTAAAGTAACTAGTTACTTGGAAAAGTAATGTTCACGTTACTTTTAAATGCATGCTTAAATCATCTTGCACACAGCAAGATCAAGGGCCCCTTATCAGAAAAAAGAAAACTGATGAGAAAAAAGTCTCATGTTACAGAGAAAAATGTCTCAGATTTACACAAACTATTGTAATCTATAGAAAGTAAGAAATTTACTAGTGTGGAGAATGTGTTGAAGGATGAGACTGAGTTTCTTCCTCAGATTCAGCTTTATTCACAATCACATACTCCAACGATTTCAAAGCAGGAAAAAGAGGATGAATCTTCTCATATCTGTCCTTTTATACCTAGGACATCAAACTACAGTCACATGGTGTTTAATCAAACATACAGTCACATGGTACTTAATCCCAGTCACAATATAACTTCCTCCGATCTTAACACCATCCACCCCCAAGTCTCCGGTGGTCAGGAAATCTCTCAAGGCCATCTCCTTAAAACAAAAGGCCAAATCTCACACCCTCCCGTTACCCCTAGGAGGCTCAGTCCCTTTGTTCCCTTGAGACGTGCAGCACACAATAAACATACAGTATTCTATTTGTGGAGCATATGAAACCAACATATGTGTCCCACATGACCCCCCCCCCCAAATGTCTAAGATGGAACAATCATAACTAAAGATGCATGTCATAATAAAATCACTACATATCAATCCACATGCTGCTTAGGCCTTAGTCTTCTGCCGTATTTGCTGTAAGCCGGTTTTACTGCCTCCGTAGAGTCCTCCTGCTGTGGGGCTGCTGCCTGTGAATTAGAACTGTTAGTCAATCTCTGTGGGTGTTCCGGAGGATGCCCTCTAGGGGGTCTGCCGCGTCGGGGGGCCCTCGCCAAATGCACAGTTTCATCAGCCATCACAAAAACGGGTTTGATTCTGTTTATGCCAATTACTTCCTTTCTGCCTCCCAAATCTACCACAAAATGCTTCTCTCCTGTTTCCAGCACTCTAAATGGTCCATCATAAGGCGGTCGCAAGTTTGGGCGGTGGGCATCATGCCTGACAAAAACAAACTCCGCATTTTTTAAAGCTTTAGGCACAAAAAACGCGCGGGAAGCTGTGATGAACCAGGCCAGAAAGCGTGCTCGATCCCGTGTCGCTCTGCAACCGCTGAGCAGGGGGGCACTCTGGCGCAGGATTATTCGGGAGAAACTCCCCGGGCAGCCGGAGTGGCTGCGCAAACACTAACTCAGCTGGGGGGGCTTTTAAATCCTCTTTAGGTGCAGAATGCAACCCCAATAAAACCCATGGTAGCCTGTCTACCCAATTTGTATCCGTAAGCGACGCTCTGAGGGCTGCTTTCAATGACCTATGGAAACGTTCGCATAAACCATTAGCCTGAGGATTATACGCGGTAGTTCGTTACTCCCAGGCTGCGGGCCATTGCTGACCAGAGCTCGGCCACAAATTGAGGACCTCTGTCGGACGTAATGTCAGACGGAACTCCAAAACGTGCTGCCCATGCTGTTAAAAACGCACGCGCCACCTCCTCGGCTGTGGTTGATGCCAGTGGGACCACTTCCGGCCAACGCGTGGTGCGGTCCACCATTGTCAAAAGGTGTGTGCACCCCTGTGACGGCGGAAGGGGGCCTACGAGGTCGACATGCACATGATCAAACCGCTTAGCCGGGATGTGAAAAGGCTCCAAGGGAGCTCTAGTGTGTTTGTGTATTTTGGCTCGCTGACAAGCCACGCAGGCTGTCGCCCACTCCTTGACCTGCTTGCGCAGGCACGGCCATACAAATTTCTCTCCTACCATTCTGACCGATGCGCGCACCCCCGGGTGTGCCAGAGAATGGATTGAGTCAAAAACGCGGCGGCGCCACGCGGCTGGTACAACCGGACGCAGTCGTCCAGTGGAGACATCGCAGATTAGGGGGGGCATACCATCTTGCAGCACCCTGCTCTCCAGCCTTAACCCTGTTGGTCCAGACTGGAGCGCGCGCACGTCCGTGTCGCTAACCTGCTCCGCGGCCATGGCTGCATAATCTATTCCTACGCGGATCGGGGCCGCGCGCGTTTCCGCGTCGCTACCCTGGTCTGCGGCCATGGCTGCAGAGTCTGCCCCCACGGGGCCTGGAGCCGCCACAGCACATGAGAGGCAGTCTGCCACTACATTATATTTACCTGCCACATGCTGGATATCGGTGGTAAACTCCGATATCGCGGCCAGCTGTCTCTGCTGCCGGCCCGACCAAGGTTCCGAAATCTTGGCCATCGTGAAAGTCAGCGGTTTGTGGTCCACGAACGCGGTAAAACGGCATCCCTCCAGCCAGAACTGGAAGTGGCGGATGGCCAAGTGTAGAGCTAACAACTCCCTGTCGAACGCGCTGTATTTTCGCTCGCTATCGCGCAAGGTTTTGCTGAAAAACGCGACCGGTTGCCAGGCCCCAGCCACGTACTGTTCAACGACCGCCCCATGGCAATATCTGATGCGTCAGTAGTGAGCGCCATGCGGGCCGTTGGGACTGGGTGTGCCAACAACGCAGCGTTTACTAGGACTGATTTGACTTGAGAGAATGCGCGCTCCCGCTCAGGAGACCATTCGATTTTATTCGTGGGTTTTTGTTTTTTTAGTGCAGCGTACAATGGTTGCATGAGCTGCGCTGCGCGGGGAAGGAAACTGTTATAAAAATTAACCATTCCCAAAAACTCCTGTAACGCTTTGACCGTTTGTGGTTGGGGAAAATTTGTTATTGCGCGCACCTTATCGGGCAGAGGGACCGCTCCTTCTGGTGAAACGCGATGCCCCCCCCCCCCCAAAAAAAAAAAAAAAAAATCAATCTGCGCCACCCTGAACTGACACTTCGCTGGGTTAATTATCAACATGTGCTCTGCCAACCTCCGGAAAACTGCTGTGAGGTGGCTCTCGTGTTCGTCTTCGGACGCGCTGGCTACCAAAATGTCATCCAAGTAGACGAACACGAAAGGGAGATCGCGTAGGACCGCGTCCATCATGCGTTGGAACGTCTGCGCCGCTCCCTTGAGCCCAAACGGCATGCACAAAAACTCAAAAAGCCCGAAAGGAGTTATTACCGCTGTTTTGGGTATGTCTTCAGCACGCACTGGAACCTGGTGGTAAGTTTATTTTGGAAAAAATGCGCGCCCCCGCCAAATGAACCGAAAAATCTTGGATATGCGGAATCGGGTAGCGGTCGTGCGCTGTGGCGTTATTCAACCTGCGGAAATCACCGCAAGGTCGCCACGAGCCATCAGCCTTTGGGACCATGTGCAGTGGTGAAGCCCAGGGGCTCTTCGAACGCCTGATGATGCCCAGTTTTTCCAGGTTGGCGAACTCCTCGCGCGCTATGGTCAGTTTAGCTGAGTCCAAGCTCTGAGCTTTTGCAAAAACGGGCGGCCCGGTGGTTCCACCCCATGTTTAGCCACTGTCGCCGAAAACGTTGGGACGGTGAGGGCTGGGAACTGAGTGAGGAGTGCGTGGAACTTACCACCTGCAGCTGTGACGTTGGCTTGTGCAGTTGGCGGGGCCACTCGAGCTGTGCAGGGAATAGAGTGAAAGAAGAGTGCATTAACCAAACGTCTGTTAGCAAGATCAACCAATAAACCATGTGAGCACAAAAAAAATCAGCCCCTAACATGTTGAAATTGACTGCCGCTACAACAAAAGTCCACTCAAATGCATGGCCCTGCAAAGACAGAAGCAGGGTACTCTCCCCGAAGGTCTTAATCGCTGAGCCGTTCGCTGCTGACACCCGGGGACCCCTGGAAGGCGCCAGCTGGTCCGCGTAGGAAGGCGTGATGAAGCTCAGCTGGGAGCCTGTGTCCACGAGGAAATGCCTCCCCGAGCGTGCATCAGTCAGGTAGAGCAGCTTGTTCTCCTCTCCGAGGGCCGAAGCTGCTGCCGGCCCCCGGTCTTCGCGTTTCCCGAGCGCTTGAAATGGCACGGTGGAATGCACTTGAGCGCCCTCTCTGCAAAGCAGCGATGGTAGAAGCAAAGGGAGTCATCCGCTCCGTGTCGCCTGGCCCTTGCTGCTGCCGTCGGTGAGTCTGGTGCTGCAGCCTCTGGCCCCATGCCGTCTCCAGACGATGCGCCTAGCTCTGCTGCCGCGGCCGAAGCCGTGCTCCGTTTGTGGGCGTCGACGAGTCGTTGCGCCTCCTGGCTCAGCTCGTGGTAGTCTCGCCGGGCCAACAGAGGTGAACCTGCCAGGGTCACTCTCACCGCTGGCGGCAGGGTCCTGAGGAAAAGGTGGGCGAAGATAAAGCTGTCATCTTCGGAGTCTCTCAACCTCAGCATTTTCACCATCAGGTCCGCGGGTCTGTCGTTCTCAAACTCCGTCAACGCTAGGAGCCCCTCTGCTCGCCGTTGCACCGAGGGGGTGAAGTGGCTGATAAGCACAGCCTTCAATGCGCTGTACTTATTATTGTCCGGCGGGTGGTTGACCAGGTTCTCCACCCTCTGGACTGTGTGGTTGTCCAGCTTCGCCACCACATGGTAGAATTTTGTGTCGTCTCTCGAGATTCTCCGGAGGTTGAACTGCGCCTCGACCGCGCTAAACCAGGAGCACGGACTATTCTGCCAGAAGTCCGGCAGCTGGAACGTGGTGGCATTTGTCAGGCTGGCTTCCGACAAGCCTCGCTCGGGAGAATTATCTCTGCTCATGCTTCGTCGTAAGGTCACCAGTGTGGAGAATGTGTTGAAGGATGAGACTGAGTTTATTCCTCAGATTCAGCTTTATTCACAATCACATACTCCAACGATTTCAAAGCAGGAAAAAGAGGATGAATCTTCTCACATCTGTCCTTTTATACCTAGGACATCAAACTACAGTCACATGGTGTTTAATCAAACATACAGTCACATGGTACTTAATCCCAGTCACAATACAACTTCCTCCGACCTTAACACCATCCACCCCCAAGTCTCCGGTGGTCAGAAAATCTCTTAAAGCCATCTCCTTAAAACAAAAGGCCAAATCTCACACCCTCCCATTACCCCTAGGAGGCTCAGTCCCTTTGTTCCCTTGAGACGTGCAGCATACAATAAACATACAGTATTCTATTTGTGGAGCATATGAAACCAACATATGTGTCCCACACTAGAAATAAAGCTGTGAATTCACAGAGAAAATGTTGGACCCCCTGGTGGGCCGCTTTTGGCCCAAGAGCCATGTGTTTGACACCTCTGGACCAGCCCAGTAAAAATGCATATTTAGAGGATTTACTTCCATGAAATGGTTGCATATCACAACAGCATGTAAATGAATGAGATAAAACAGAAAGCACAGATAAATGAAAGTTCACCGCTTACAAGCAGCTGTTCTTTACTGCAACAAATCAGTCACTTTTTCTTTGTGCGCAAGAAAACTTTAAATGCATTTAATGCAGACATTCAATGCAAGCTTCTTGCTCAAAAAAATACTCATGTTTAACCACAGAGGCAGGAGTTTGTAGGGGCTACTCACCGCTTGGACAACAGGTGATCAGAGCTCGATATGAGAAGTCGCCACTGCCACGGCATTTCTTCACCGGGTTGTGATGTGAACTGGGGCAGTACAGGAAATGGACCCACGCAGGAGACTGTGATGGCTGGGTCAGTTACGGTAGGGTCAGTTTATATTTATTTGCTTGCCTTTGGCATAACAACCTCCAGTGTCTTGAGGCTGGTGGTGGCGCTGGGGATGGCAGTTCCGCCAATAGCCACGGAAACTGTGTATTTATCTCCAGTTGGCAGCTGATGAGGAGGACGTCTAGCAACTGCAAGTTGTATGATCGTCTATTTGCGCTAAAATATCTATCCATATTAATAAAACAAGTAACACATCTGATCAAATTTCAGTAGCTGTAATGCCATACTGAATTTTTAAGCAGTAATTTCGTTGCACAGCACGTTACTGCAAAAATAGTGCCGTTACAGTAATGCATTACTTTCTAACGCGTTACTCCCAACACTGGTTGTCTGGTTGTGGCATCCAAAAAGTTCAATTTTGGTCTCATCTGACCAGACTATATTCTCCCAGTATTTTACTGGTTTGCCCAAATGTTGTGCAGCAAACTTTAAACGAGCTTCAACATGCTTTTTCTTCAGCAATGTAGTCTTGCGAAGTGAGCGGGCATACAGCCCATGTTGGTTGAGTGCATTACTTATTTTCTTTGAAACAGCAGTACCTGCTAACTCCAGGTCTTTCTGGGGCTCTCCGTGAGTGGTCTTTGGCTCTTGGATAACTCTTCAACTCCTGTCAGAAATCTTGTGAGGAGCTCCTGGCTGTGGCCAGTTCATGGTAAAATGATGTTCTTTCCACTTCCAAATGATGGCTCCAACAGTGCTCACTGGAACATTCAGCAGTTTAGAAATGCGCCTGTAACCAATGCCATCATTATGTTTTGCAAGAATAAGGTTGCGAAGGGCTAGAGAGAGCTCTTTGCTTCTACCCATCATGAGTTCTTTGTGGCATGACAATCTGACAGACCTTTTTAAAGGCCATCAGTCAGGACTTAACCAGCTGAAATTAATTTTCACAGATGGGGGAATGGGATGGCTTCCTAAATTTTGATGGATTTCAGCTGGTTTCTTGGCTTTCTATGCCTTTTTACACTTCTTTTTCTTCATGTGTTCATTACTTTTCCCTGTGTTATTCCACTTTATTAAATATAACTTTTGTGAACACAGTTGCCTTGATTACTTTGTATGCATGGATTACTTGGGTTATTACTGATCTCTGGTGATAATCTCAGGTCAATGGCTCCATCAGAAATATGTTTAATGAGAAAAATGTTGACGTGTTCAATACTTATTTTCCCCACTGTATATGTTCATACACTGAGAAATGAAATACCCACACATGGTTAAAAAGTGTATTCTACTCTGCAAAGTGGATTCACTTATAAAATCTTTGACTCTGTGATAATTTAATGTGCTTATTTAATTTTTAAAAAAATATTTACAAATACAAATTTGAAATAGCAAGTGCACTGTGAAAATAAGAAAACTTGAAGATACTGGTTTTACTCCTGAAGTCTAGAAGCTGAATCCATTTCTCAGTCACAAAAACAAGCATTGAACTTGAGATGAAAGTATAACTTCCTTCTGAAAACTTCAGAAATAAAAAGGCAATAATTTACCATAGCAGTTTTTTTAAAGCCTGCATGACTTCCCTTAAACCAACACTATAACCACATCCCCTGGCCCTAACCATCTAAAGACAACATGCTAGCAGTAAATCCCAAAAGGGAGAAAAGCATGGCGTCATCACTTCTGCAACCACTAATATTACTCTTGGCTTTGACAGACAAGGAGGCTTCAAGGACAATCTGACATTCAACTATGGACACAAATTGCTTAAAAAAAAAAAAAAAAAGGCACTGAAACAATGTCATGGTTTGAAAAGGCAAAGTAAAACTGATGGACGGTTCCTGCAAAATGCTGTGTCTAACATGTCCAGTCATTCAGTGAAAAGGGAGTTTCCAAACATTGGACTCTGTGTTTATTCTGTCCTTTATGTATGATGGCACTCCAAAAACACCTGCAGCATTTTCTTCCTGGAAAACCCCAGCAGCCTTGGTTTTCCATCTGGAATTCAGCACCTTTCACAGTGACCTCTTTTGGAAGATGACGAGGCAAACTGAAGTGTCCCAAATAACCATTTGAAACCAAAAGTTCTTCCATCAAGTTCATTTTGGTCCTTAAGTGCTTTTTTTGGATACTTTTATATCATGTCTGTCCATAAACAAATAAATTAAGTAATTACAAGTTATAAATCTTTACTACAGCAAGAAAAAAAGTATATTTAAAAAACTATTATCTATGGTAGCTATAAAACAAGTCCATGAACTGATGTCCATCCAGTGCGATCATTTAGGATTTGGAGGAGAAAAGCTGTCGATCCTGAGGACTTTGTTTTCTTCTCCACTGTCCACATGATCTTTTTTCATTATCTGTGTCCCTTGCTCTTTTCTACAGTCTCAAACAAAACTCCTTCCATCTTCCGTGCCCTTTAACAGGAGGCAGAGAGGTGTGCCGTGGTATGTTTTAGCTGCACTTGCAGGACTTCACTATCATATTAGACAGCTGCTCCACCTGAAGGTAAAAATGAACAGTAATGTGACAGGCTCTTCTGTAAACATTTCACCTCAGAATGACTGTTACTCGGTTGCGATGTAGATACCTTGTGCTGCCTGCCCACGTAGTAGATGATTGGCAGCGGGTCCAGTGCCTGAGGAACACAGCATGGCTGGGCAGAGGCTCCTGGGTTGTGGTGTTTATACAGAGCCAAAATCTGCAATAAAATTATCAAATAACAGCAAACAGATTAAAGCTTGCTGACTAACCTAGCTAGCATTAGGATCAGACGTTGCTCTAGGCTTTCTTGTTATGCTTCATTTTGACTTTGAGCTCTAATTAAACTCATGAACAGACGGTGGGTCAGTGTTCTTTACTGCCACATGGAGCAGGTTCACATTTTTTTTTTTTTTTTTTCCTCCAGTAGCAGCAGGGTACGGAGATGCAAGGATACACCGATAGCCGTGCATGTTTGCACTTCATTCTCCACTGCACACAATCCCTCTCCCACCCCCCCCATCAACATGACAACTGTTTGTCTGTTTTGGAAAGTTTTCACACTCAGCTGCTCTGACATTTTTGCAGTTGTAGTGGAGCGGAGACTGTGTGTAGCTGCATACAGAGCAGTGAACTGTCAAAGACTAAAATCAAAGGCAAGACATACTCGATAATCACTATTTAATATGCATTATAAAGTGGGCAGGTAGAGTTACAAGTAAAAGTTACAATAGATCACCCTCAGTATAACCTGTCAAAATGATAGATAGCCTTCAGATGGTATTTTACAGTGAGTAGAAAATGTGAAAAAAATAAAATTCCTCTCAATAAAATGAATCTTTAACCTTGTTTATTTTTTGTGAATTCTGTATGTATGAGTACAAAAGCATACATAAAGAATTATTACTCTTTTTGACAGAATTGTTACTCTTCATAACTGACAAAGACAAGCCAATAAACTTGAATGTTGGCCCTAATCAATGATCAGTTAATGACAAAATGTAATCCTGACGATAGGACCCGAGTCAGTCACCATTACCTGTTCCACTAGTGTGTGTCAAAATAAGCAGTGAATCAGAAAACCCTAGTGTGAGAAAGTGTGTGGCTTTCACACTCTACCTGAGAGTATTTGTTTTCAGCATTCCAGATGTAGGTGCAGGACCCCATGCAGTAGTTGGCGTGGTAGCCTGTTGGCTTGTGAATCCACTTCCATCCCAAATCTTTCCTGAAGTCGATGTACAAGCTTCGCACACAACAAGTCTCTGTTTGACTACAGAAGAGAAATAAATGGGTTTGGTACTGGATGGTACAAAGACTTTTAGTGTCTAGATTGTGTAGAGGGCATAACTCTATATTAATGCTTTCCTGTGTAACATTTAAAAAGCCAAGGTCATGTGGCTTCAAATTTAAGGTGGAAACATATTCCTTTTACCATAGGTAATAAGTGTTGTTTCACTTAACACTGCCGTTGGGGTAGGTACAAAAGAAGGACTTACGCTGTGCAGGTATCCCTGGTCTCAGTAGAGCGTTTGGTGCGCGAGTTGAGTTGGCCTGTGGGGTTTTGTGGGATGGACATGGTCAGGATGTAGGGTGGTTGCTCTGTCAACGCTTCTAATGTTGCCGTGTCGCCTCGACCTTTTGCAATCCCAGAGATCAGAAAATTGAATCCACTGTCAAGAGTTTGCCCGCATTCACAGTACAGGCGGAGTTCGAAGCGCTGTTCATTCTCTGGTGGTAGAAAAGTATGTTGACATTTAAACATAGCTGAATACCTTATTCATGCAGGTAAATATCATAGGGAAGTTATGTGAGATTGCATAAGGGTTGAATATTAATGTTTATCTCACCATTGTCTTGAAGCCATCTACGGAGAGGTTCAGCAACATCAAAGGTCAGCCATTTGTCTTTCAAACTGTTATTGATGAAGCGTGAAGTGTGATATGTGGCAACGGAGCCCTTATAGTAGTACAGCTCCACTCTCTGCGTACCAGCAATGTTGGGGCTCTTGATGAGCATCCGTAGCTCCGCACTGGTCAGCAGCTGGGAGTCCCCAATACTGCTGCGCATCTCCAAGATGTTGAAGTACATTGGTATGATTTTGGAGTCCTTGATGGGTTCTGTGTTATTTTTCTCTGTGTGATTTAAAAAGTGACAATTACTTATGTGTCGACTTAACTATTTCAGAAAAGCAAATTATACAAATGCACTTTAATCATAGAAAACACGAATGTTCCATCAGAAAATTTGCTGGTGGAAACATGGGTGAATATTTAATTTCACTGTGGAGGGGACAATATTAAGGGGAGAAGTAGAAATATTACTGTACTAGTAAACATGTTTTACTGTATGCTCACACAAATGTTCTGAACAAACATCCTGTGTTTTAAAGGGGTCATTGAATGCACTTTTTTTCACATTTTAAAAGCACACATCTTAACAGTGTTACCAGCTCTCACTCTTTTGGCGTGAGTCTCACGCTTTTGCCCTCTCTCTCTCACTCCGCAAACCCTGTTTCTCACTCCAAAATGAGGAAATTACTGTCAATATTATGTTGACTTTCTTTAGATTTTTTCCACAATAAGAGCTCTCAAGGCAGCATAAAGTAGACCGAACATGTTCTGAAACTTATTTTTAAGTAAAGAAGTGTATTTATTGAAAAAAAAAAAAAAAAACTATTGTGCACCTGCGCGCTCACTCCACCCCACCCCTACCCCCCAGTCTCCCCAGTGCACAATTCCTTCTAAATCTCACTCCGAGCTTTTCTGAAAAGTTGGTAACTCTGATCTTAATGAAATCTTTGTGACATATTTTCTTAAAAATTTTCTTCAGTTATTTAATCATTGGAGCAGATTAGTTTTCATTTTTACAGCCTTTCTGAGAATGGCTGGTTTTAGTGCTGTGAATTGAAAATCTCTGAGACCACATTCAACTCCGCCCTCCCTCTTACCTCACTATCCACCTTATTCCTGGGGGTGCTGCTGTAGGAATGATTATGGGCGGAGCTTCCGGTTTCGGCTGACGTAGTGTTAAATCAGTCAGTAAGAGTGGAGTAGCAGGGGCATTTAAAATACCGTTTTTAAAGTTTTTCAAATTCATTTTAATGTATAGTCCACATACGTGTTTTGCACTCAAGTGGCAGCCAATTTCAGCACTTGTAGTTTTTGTATTTTTGAATGTTTTTGCGTAGTTCTGGCATTTGCTGCTGTTCGTGGTGAGGCTCCTCACAAGCACAGCTAAATGTTCTTTGACTTCTCCAGTGCTTTCAACACCATTCAACCGATGATCCTGAAGGACAAGCTGCTGTGCGCAGGGGTGGACCAGCACCCGTCACCATGGATCCTGGACTACCTCACTGACCGGCCACAGTTTGTGAGAACCCGAGACTGTGTGTCTGACACGATCATCGGTAGCACGGAGGCCCCCCAGGGAATGGTTTTGGCTCCCTTCCTGTTCACCCTTTATACTGCGGACTTCTCACACAACACAACACACTGCCATCTACAGAAGTTCTCTGACGACTCTGCGATTGTTGGCATCATCTCCAACGGAGATGAAGCTGAGTACAGAGGACTTATCCAGGACTTTGTGGACTGGTTCCATCGGAACTGCCTCCAGATCAACGCGAGGAAAACTAAGGAGCTGGTGGTGGACTGCCGCAGGCAAGGACAACCCCTCACAGCACCAGTAAACATACAGGGAACAGACATTGAGATGGTGACATCCTACAAGTACCTTGGTGTTCATCTGAACAATAAACTAGACTGGTCACACAATACCGACGCACTCTACAAGAAGGGACAGCGCAGGCTGTTCCTACTGAAGAGACTCAGGTCTTTTGGTGTAGAAGGGGCGCTGCTGAAGACATTCTACGACACGGTGGTGGCATCAGCCATCACTTTTGGTGTGGTCTGCTGGGGCAACGGCATTACAGCAGCTGGTAGGAAGAGACTGAACAAACTGATCAAGAAAGCTAGATCTGTCCTGGGGAAACGCCTTGACCCAGTGGAGGAGATAGGAGAGAGAAGGATGGTGGCTAAACTGTCATCTCTGCTGGAGTCCGAGTCCCACCCTATGCAGGACATATTGAACGCACTGAGGAGCTCATTTAGCAGTAGACTACATCATCCTAGGTGTGCAACCGAGAGGTTTCGCAGGTCCTTCCTACCTACGGCTGTCAGACTGTATAACCTAAGCAGGGCTGCTCGCAGAGATAGCAAAAAAAACTTGACGACCTAATAGTATTGAATGCAAAAGACGCAACAGACTTACACAAATGGTCCCCTCCAGTATACAACTAGGACAGCATCAGTCGCTACGGAGGGTGACAATATGTATGGTACATATTCATACTATGTAGGATAACTAAGACGGTGATGCTGTTTATTCCATCTTGCTACAATGCTCCGCACTTTGTATATATATTTATGTGTACGTATGTATATCCACTGCTCTTATTTATATTTTTCGTATCTTCTTAATTATTGCTCTGAGTGTTGCTATCCCTGTGCTGTTGCAATCCTGGAATTTCCCCATTGTGAGACTAATAAAGTCTCATCTTAAATCTGTGGCTTCAACAGCAATGAGTAAATCATGCACTGAAAACTAAAGGATTGTTTGTGTGATTGGTGGTACAGACTGCAGCACCAGGTATGTTTTCATTTGTATGAATGTCACAGATCTGACGTTTTACCCCTAATTTAAAACGCCCAAGCACGGTGTTGTGGTTCTTTGTGGCTCTGACTAGACTCTACGTCTGCTCTGAGGCAAATTTGATTACGTCCAACATATTTTAACAAAATGCAGCTGACTTTATTGCGGTGGAAACAGTGATATATTTCAGAGCTTTTATTTGTTTACAGCGTTAGCATCTTAGCAGCGGCACTAACTAATGGAGCTACTGTCTGCGAGGCCACTTGATAAGGTCGCCTTCCCATCCCTCCATAGTCGTGGGAAATGGTATGATTATATTACTGTTTTTGAGGTGCAAAAGGCCGTGTTCCCACATTTCTGATGCCAAAGTCATTGTTTTTTTAAACAAGGAAAAGTGTTCCGTTTCAGTGACAACCATACGTTCTAAATTAGTACTGGAAGTTGCTACCATAATTCACGCAAGGCATCATGGGACCTAGGAATAAGGTGGATAGAGAGCTTAAGTCACGCCCCCTCTACTTCCGCATATGGAACCACAGTTTAGTCATGTGGGATGAAGGACGTTGTTCTCCACTAGTCGTTTAAACAAAAACTAAATATTATTCTGTTATTATATAACAGTGGACAACTTTAATTACATGGAAAATTATCTTTTAAATTGACAAATAACGTGTAACTCATGGCAAAATTTGATCAGCATCAAAAGATAATTTTGCTCTTGCCATTCATTTCAATGGAGAATTTTTTTCCCATATGTGGAAGTAGAGGGGGCGTGACTTAGGCTCTCTATTGCTAACATTAGCCGCTCATAGCTGCCTAGCTTGGAGCCAATTAATGTAAATTTGTCTCAGAGAATGAATGAAATAAAGCATCACTGGTGGGCAGGAAGGTGTGGTTTCAGTGGTTGATAGGATGTGACCGGTCCATGGAGTACAATAAGCGCAGAAACATTCGTGAATGAGTGGCTTAAACTGCTAGCTTCTGCTAGCCACTTTGTGGCTGGCTTGAATCATGGCTGAGAAAATAAAACTTTAATAACCAATCAAAAAATAGTCTACAATGAAATATATGATCAAGTGTAGGTTGATGAAGAAGGATTCCAGTAGGGTGAATAGAATTTATAGAAAATAACCATCTATCCAGGTGGCCTGTCACCTCCTCCCCACCGGGGAGAGCTGCGTCTGCGTACAGCGATCGGCTGTTTAATGTAAAATCACAGTGAAATTATAACTAAATAAGCCACAATGACACGAGATATATACTCAACCGCAAAAGAAACGTCACCCTACTAAAGTTTTGGTAATGTAAGTTTCGTTTTAATTTTGATTTTTTAAAATCATTTTATGTTCTTGCTAGACGTGGTTCGAAGCTATTGGTCAGGAAAATTTGCTTTCAGATTCTGTAATTGATACCAAAAACACATCGCCAAAACGCAATCAATAAAGTAATGATGGGGTACGGTTGCTGTGCGCTTTTCCTGAAAGTGACAATGCACGTGCATTCTGAGGTGTCGTCCCTATAAAAAGAGCCACCGAACATGCCCCAAATCACTCGCGATTCGACTGCAGCGACATGCCACAACTGACAAGGGAGCAGAGAGACCAAGCCCTGGGAAGACTCCATGCCTGCCAGACTGCAAGACATGTTGCCAATCACTTCAATGTTCATGTCCGAACAATATACCGCCTGCAGCAACGTGTCCAAGCCACTGGAAGCACAGCCGATCGTCCTCGTGGTGGCGGACCGCCTGTTACAACGTTGAGGCAAGATCGACAGATCGTCCGACACCACCTGCAAAACCGCTTCGCCAGAGCTACAGAAACTGCACGGACAACCATTGGCAGTCATCA
Organism: Pholidichthys leucotaenia; assembly: GCA_020510985.1. Taxonomy (NCBI): domain Eukaryota; kingdom Metazoa; phylum Chordata; class Actinopteri; order Cichliformes; family Pholidichthyidae; genus Pholidichthys; species Pholidichthys leucotaenia. Next base: position 282,064,874 of record CM035847.1, on the reverse strand, counting down.
GAGACCAGAGATGACAGTGCGCAGGCATTTGAGGCAGAGAAATGTCAGATGTCACAGGCCTTACACGGGTCCAATCCTCACTGTTCAACATCGTCGCGCTCGTCTCCAGTGGGCTACACTGCATCGGAACTGGCGTAACCGGGACTGGCGGACTGTAGTCTTCTCTGACGAAAGCCGATACTGCATCTCGACAGCTGATGGCAGAATGAGAGTGTGGCGAAGACGAGGGGAGCGTTTTGCAGATGGGTGTGTTCAGGAAAGAGACTCGTGGGGAGGTCCGAGCATCATGGTATGGGGTGCTATTGCTCTGAACCACAAACTAGGCCCTATGGTGTTCCAGAATATCGGTCATGGTAGAGGCAACGGTGTTACAGCTGCCCGCTACATCGATCAAGCGCCGAGACCCTTCATCGTACCCCATTTCGGTCGTCATGGAAACCACATCTTCCAGCAGGACAACGCTCGTGCCCATACTGCCAGAGCAACGAGAGACTTCCTCCGTCAACATGGGATACAGACTCTTCCATGGCCTGCCCTCAGTCCTGACCTAAACCCGATTGAACACTTGTGGGACGAGATTCAGAGGAGACTCAATGACGTTCGACCAAGGCCGACAACTGCAGCTCAACTCACTCAGGCGTATCAGCGAGTATGGGCCCAAGTTCCTATGGCCTTCATCAACCGTCTCATCCACTCCATGTACAGACGATGTAACGCTGTATTCAACGCCCAGGGAGGTCATACACGCTATTGACTTTGAGATCGCGCTGTAGCGCCACCTGTCATCACTTTCACTTGAAACTCATGGAACTTTATCTCTAAATGCTGATGATCAAACATGTCCATTTTAAAATCATTCCGCCAATTATTTTGTTGTTTACATTTATGTGAATTAAACTGATTACCAATTTTGAAAAAGGGTGACTTTTTTTACGGTTCAGTATATTACGGACTGTGGATTAGTGAACCAGGTGGAAACTGGGATTGACTGAACACTATAGAAAATAACAATATAAAGAGTGATTGGTAAAAACGTCATAGTGCCGCTGTTAGCTCAGAAGCTAGCACCTTTGGTTCTGGGCAGGTATGAAGACTAGTGACATTTCCCATTTCTTGACATACAAGAAAATTCCTGGAAGAGTCAAAATAGCTTCTTAGAGAGAAAAACAAGGTAAAGGTTGTGGTTTTTTTTTTTTTTTTTTTTTTTTTTTTAAATTGCGTGACCAATAGATGCATTTCATAGAGGGGACGGCTGTGGCACAGGTGTCGTGTGGCCGACTACTGATCGGAGGGTCAGGGGTTCGATTCCCGCTGTGTCTGCAGTCTGCATATTGAAGTGTCCTTGAGCAAGACACTGAACCCCCAGTTGCTCCTGGTGGGACAGGCCACCATCAGTGTGTGCATGGGTGGATAGCAGGATCTGTAAAGCGCTTTGGTCATCTGGAGATGAGAAAAAGCGCTATATAAGTGAACGCCATTTACCATTTCAGGAGGTTAAAACCTACAAAACACTTTTTCAGTCAACGACCCATTTAAGAAGACATACAAACTGCTTACAATCTAGAGGACACTGCAGGCTACTACTGAAAGCTGCTGTATGTTTGTGAGGGATAAGGTGGTGGAGATCACTGGCAATGCTCCGTGGATGAAAGCATTGATAGGCATTTCACAGGGGTGGCCAAATAATATTTTAAAATTAAAGCAAGATTTTGTATTTATTTATTTATTGCATTTATGCTTAGCATGACAGCATTTTATTCAGTTATGTAAAATAATAAGGTTTAAAGTTATACTGGAATGGACGATTCTCCGTTTTATTTCCAGATTGGGGAGATGTGTGAAACACATGTACACTCACTTCTTATTCATGCAAGCTGCCGAGGAACCAAACTCTGTGTGTGTGTGTGTGTGTGTGTGTGTGTGTGTGTGTGTGTGTGTGTGTGTGTGTGTGTGTGTGTGTGTGTCAGCGGTTGCGGGACTATTAGGTGTATTGATGAACAGAGGTCATTTTTTACATTTAACTACACAAAGCCGATTTATGCTTTTTTTTTTTTTTTTTAAGTCACAGCAGAGTGGCACAGAGACACCAAGATGGAGCCGGCACCTGGGTGTGTCCTCCCAGCCCGCCGCCGCCGCTCCGTAGTGGGTACTGAGGGGCAGGGCCGCTTCTGTCTCTCAAATTTACAACTTCATTCTTGTGAATTCACCGTTTTCTTGTAATTTCAAAACTTTTGTCATAAAATTGCTGTTTTTCATGTAGATTTGCATCTTTTTCCTCATAAATTTGACTTTTTTTCTGGTAAGTTTTCAACTTTTTTTTTTCTTGTGAATTTACACCATTCTTATGAATAAATATTTTTCTATGTAATGGTTTAATTTTTTTTCTGTTCATCTAGGCAATGACCCAGTTGTTAGGAGGGGAGAATTTTTTTTCTTCATTTTGAAGGGTTTGAATTGTTCTCCATGACAAAACTAGGGGCGTGCACACAGTCTTGCCTAGGGTTCCCAGAAAGCCAACATCAGCCCTGCTCAGTTAAGTGGGCCCTGTCCCTGTGCAGACGATCCCACACTCACCTACATCAGAATTTTTAAAAAGACACACAATCCGGTGTGTGGAAACTCTTGTGGTCAGTGTGTGTCCCCATCTCAGGTGGCCTTCGTCCTGGTCAACTCTAGTTGTGACGTGCCACTGAGCTGTAGTCTGCCTTCAGTCTAAGGTGTGAATTTAGGAAAATTGACATTTTTAATAACTAATCATAGTGCTAACAACTCGTAATGCTTTTTTTAAATGTTCATTTTAAAACTTCTAGTGCACATGTTGATGCTTACACTATCTCCTGGCAAAACAAGGTCTGATTTTCATATCTCTGCCAATCTGTTAATAGGACAGTTTGCCAGTGTAGAGTACATTTAATGTCTATATTGCTCTAACTAGTTTAATAACATTGAGCACGAGGTACATTTTGGTAGTGCATGAAGTCAAGTTCTGCCACATTAGCAGGTCCCAATGCAGGCTCACATCGGTGGGTCGGTCTGCTGGGAGCTACTGTATATGTGCATCAGAACAGCCGTATCTTGCCTACAGGTGCTGCACAGTCCACTTTCACTTTGGCATTTTCAAGCTAGAGTGAATAGTTGTTATTTCAATACCTCCACTGAGGAAGTTATGTGATCGGTCAGTCTGCCTGTGTTATGCTAAAACTAATAGACAGACTTGCATATAAATTTTACCAAAAGTCCATCTTGCCCCAATTTAGAACAGAGGGGAGATTGGAGTGAACTGGAATGACAATACAGATCCAGGTTTTGTTGAAGCCTCGTTAGCATGGGTTGACCAGTTTGGTCTATTCAAATGTCGACTTGTGTACATCTGTGGATAGAGCAGGACACCACACCCAAAGTACTGCCACGGACATTTACGATCTTCTAGCGCTGCATCTTTTCTAAATAAAAAAAAATCCTGCAAAAGGCACAACTTTGGTAGAGGTATGTAGTCTATGACTGCTTTTGTAATTTGTTTTTCCTTCTCAACATGGGTCCTTCTGCTGCCCTCAACAGCCTCCACATTTTTCGTGTATGTAATATTGCACACAAAAGGGCAAAGAAGTCTGAATAAAACATTTGGAGAAAAAACAAAACACTTGTTCAACTATAATTTCAATCATACTTTAACTGAACGACATGACGGTTCATTTGGTTCCCAGCAGTGCATTTACAAAATCTGATGGAAATTTTGTGACGAATCCAAGGCTTGACGTGAGCTTTTCCACACACCAGCCGCTGGGACTAGTAGCGTCCTAAATTTTCTAGCCAGTCCCCATTTTCAGAAGCTGTTGGTTTATCATTAATTATGTTGCATCTCATTAAAGCTGGCTATGCTGTCTTTCAAGCAGTGGTTTATAAAAACGGACTGAGCACACACTGGGCAAGAACCAGGGATTCTAACAGATCTGTTTGTAAACGTGACGTTGAATCGATTTAAGAAGACCTGTTTTGTTCACCAATCTTTAAATAGTTAGAATTTTTGCAATTTACGAGTGGTCAGGACCATTTAAGTGCAGATAGTTTGTGGCTACTCTAACCTTAATAAAAGGCTCCATATTTCATTGGGCTGAATCAATTTATAATTCTACATGTATTGTTATGATATCAGTTTAATTATTTGGTGATACCACAATCTAACTAACATGGCGATAACAGGACATCAGTTATGCCTCAATTCCCATGAACATGCACTCACTTCCACACAGGTGCAATTAATCATTTTATGAGCATTTGTTCAATCTGGTGATTTGTTGGTATTACCACAGTTTATTACCAAATTACGAGGGATTTGCTCATGCTAACATGTTCTGGCATGAGGCCCATTGTGTGCTAATGCCAGTTGTAGTATCAGTTTCACAGATGTAGCAGTCAGCCGTCAGAGTGACTAGTTGAAGAGACTGAGCTGCCAAATTCCACTACCGTTTGGCTGGTAAACTGGTGCTAAAGTCAGTCCCTGGATAAGACACATGAACATACTAGATTTATGAAATTACAGGTAGCTCATTTTAGTTTTCATACCCAAACTTGATTTGAAAAGTTTGTTTTCCATATATGCAATTCCTGATGACAAATTGATAGAGTGGAATAGCTGAGTTCATAGTGTTGCTCAATAATCATAACTGCAGCCAGACATTCACCTAATCCAGCTGTTGCAGAGTTGGCCACAGTGGCTATTCTGTTCTCCTACAGGACCGCTGCCCATGTATGCAACCCTAATTCCACAGCCTGCCCCATCATGACAGCGAGAACATCCTTATGGAGCCAGATAAAAAACAGCGCCAAGCTACTAGAGACTTCAGAACCATAAATCTGCTCATCCTACATAACCAAAGATTAAGTCAGACAGACACATGCAAAGATAAGCAGGGGAGTGCGGATAATCAAGAATGAAACACTGTGTGGAAATAACGAGTGGGAGGTCATACTGAGGTGGGGGCTGTAAGCCAAGTAAAAAAGCCAAGTGAAGACTGCACACACTTGTATGGCTATAACTCCTAGTTTTGAGTAGGTGTAAGTGGTGGTGCAGAGGAACTGGAAATGTGTATCAATGAACCGTAAGGTTTGGCCCGTGCCCAAAACCCGTACTCTGCCTCAGCCTGCCAAAACTGAGCTCGTCAGCTCCCCAGTCCAGGAATTACTCTTCAACAGGAACTGAAACCCAGCCTCGCACACTTGTGCTGCATACTCGGTCCAGGCTGTACCGGGATACTCCATGCCAAGGCTGCTTGTGTATCATCTATCACCATCTGGTTTGTTGCCGAGGTACAGTTTCACCTCTTGGTAGATCAGCCAAAGTGAAACTGAAAAGAGCTGGTGTGGAGTGCAAAGGGAAGTGCGGTGACATTTTATGGGCACCACCCAGAACGGAGTCAAATTTTCAGTTGTTCACGAGTGCAATGACAGCATCACAGTGGTGCAGAGTCGATGGAAAGCAGTAAGCTGTCAGTGGCATTCCAGGCAGCAACATGCACAGAAAGCCGTGCTCTGCAGCTACTTTTAGAAAAATGTGTTAAGGGTTAGGGAAGTGTTTGCAAAACAGGAAATTAAGTCACTTCCCCCAAGAAGCATATTGGCTGCAGTACCATAATTACAGTGAAGGTTCATCCTCACTTCTACTTTCTAATTAACACAGCTGGCATTGTCTTCAGAGACCTGTCACTGAAATGCTCATTTGATAAAATTAACCAACGTTTGGGGGAAATGGCGTGAAGTATCTTCCCAGTTCTCATGTGGAATAATTCATTGCTCCATGCAGGGGTAGAGATGGTATCCCAGCCTGTATGCTAACATGGGTGTGTGTGTGTAGGGGGGGTGGGATTTGTGTGTTGAATCAGGGCCTATCCACAGGTAAGCCAGGGACAGCTGTTATGACAGGTATAGAGACAGCTCTGTAATTACCAGTAGGAGGAACCAGATTCCAGCAACTGGCTAAATATCTGCCTCCTTCATATTCGGCTCCACCCTTTTACAGCCCACGCATCGATGCCTTGTTTCCTCATCTAACCCTGTCTCATACGCAGCAGTCGACCTCCGTCACTCGCCCACAAGCACTGGTGAGACTTTAGCTGTGACTGTAATAATTACATCTGAAAAGAAAACTCATTTCACTCCCAGTAAAGTGACTGGGTTCCAAAGGAGATCTCAGTCACGTAATTGAGATGAATTACATTTTAAATAACACCACGCTAGCAGGGGGAGAGGCGAGTTTGTGTGGGCCTCAGATGAGCAATATGACTGCTTAGTGGCTGATGGAATGAAGCCAAATCCAGCAAGCAATTACCACAATGGAGACTATTAAGTTCTAAAATGCTGTGCACACAAGTAGGCATCCCCATAGGCTCTTTAGGGGTATCAGGAAAATGTGAGTCAAACAATTAAAAAAATCTTTAATTGCCGTTTTCCATTTGGATATTCATTTCAGTTTCTTTGTTGAAACTCAGTCTTCAGTCTTTTACTTCTCAAACAGTGAACACTTCTTTTTTCAGTCTGTTCTTATGGGTGTTTTCTGGCATGCCAGCGCGGGGTAGGAAACACATGATCCCCATGGGCACCACTTGCACCGGACCTGAGTCACTCAAGATCTCAGCAGCCATCGGCGTTGCCTTCCTTCCTGCCAAGCTGCCCCATCACAAACACGCTGCAAACACACTGATAATAGGCTCAGGAAACCCTGCAGAGAGAAGATTCCGAAGGAAGGAGAAAGAGAAAAGATACTGGGAGCCGTGGTTGAAGCAATAAAATGCAAAAGGGTCAAGAAAAGTATAAAGAAAGATGTAATGGAGATCACGTGACCAGTTAACAAGATGAGCAAGGGAGAACCCAGTGCTCGAGTTACAGGAAAACCCCAATCCTCAAGGGACAATGTAGAGAAATAAAGAGAGAGAAAATGAGGCAGTGGACGGGTGAAGGAGTCCATTCCATGTCATCTCCCATCTCATTTTTCTATTTCCAATCCTGCTCTTTGGTCTCAATCTAAGCAGAACAAAATCATGCCCTACATTTTTTTTTTTTTTTTTTTTTTTTTTTTTTTTTAAAGCTACTTTGTTCCCTTCGGTCTACATGCTGCTAGCATGGTCCATCCACTCAAATCTTCTCTTTGAAGTGGTGGATAAAGGGGGATAGTGTGGATGCCTGCCTGATGAGGTGAGGAGTATAGGCATGTAGAGAACAATGGAGCATAGAAACAAAACCAGAAAATATGTTTATGATAATGGCCCGGGAGTCGTTGCACAACCTCAGCCAAACAACAGTTGGCTGAGCAAACAGCATGTGCAGCCTCACCAAACGGTGCTAATACAGCAGTAAAAATACCGTGGATATCATGTAAGAGCGCATGGCGCATCAGACCAGATGCAGCACGCGGTCTCACTAACTTGTAACGCCTGTGATCTCTGAACTGCTGAAGCTGCCCGAGGATGTTGGGTGGAGATCACAGGGGGTACACGTGTTTAGGGAATTTATGAACATATTAAAACTGACACCAGCCGGCAGGCCAGAGGAGATTACAGGAGGCTGCACGTACCAACATTTGATTAACGCTGTGTTTGATATCTGTTTTGGAAAGCAGTGTATGCTGGGAAGATCTGAACAATAAACTGTTTTCAAGGCAGAAAATACAGGTGACAGATATTGGTTTTGTGTGCATAAATCACTATTTGACATTCTTAATGCTACAGAAAAGCCCTCAACACCTCTATATTCCTGACAAATATATTGCTCGTCAAAATAACGGTGTATTCTACTTACTTGTCATGTTGAACTTGTGTAGCACCTTGGCGAAATACTCCTCCTCCTCCTGTTCTACGGAGATCTCCATCTGTACCTCTGCCTGCTGCTCCTTCAGTACCTCCTCGGTGCTGTTGTAGAGCGACAACAGGTTGGTCGGGATGTCCGTTTCGTCTCCGGCCTGATCCGGTTCCGGCGCTTTTGGCAAACGCAGTTTACTGAGGATCTGGCTCCTGATGGCCTCGATGCGCTTTTTCTTCACCATCTCCAGGTCCACAGTCTTACACGTGGACATGCCACCGACGCTGCCCACAGTGTACACAGCCATCAGCATCAAAAATCCCAGTTTCATGGCGGCGGGCTGGCGGCACAACACCTTATGTGCTTTGGCTCTTGTGGCAAATTCTCCCTCACCTTCTCTGTCCAAGTGAGGATGCTAAGGGAACAGTGAATCACTCTGTGGAGAGAGGTGTGACTGACGCAAGTTGTTTACACACAACAGAACAATTACAGCAGTGTGGAGAGTCCTGAAAATTCACATCGACTGCTGCTGCCGCTCTGAAAACCACCTAACACTTGTCCCTTCTTTGCATAGAAGCAGGTGGAGGGAATCCCGGTGGGAAGGCAGACATGGAGCGATGAGCCAGCCTCTGACTCAGCTGCACAGGTAACCCAATGACGCCCCGGATTCTGAAGGCAGTCCAGAACAGAGCTGTCAGATACTAAAAGAGCCCATCCAAGCGCGTACACAGACAGTTCCCTCAGAATTCACAAGGCCTCCACATCAGCCAGCACTTCACAATAACTTATGAACAACTAACGACTCCACAGAAAAGGTTTTCACACAATAACTTGAGATTGGTGCGTTTTCAGGAACCCACCTGCAATATTTTACTGAACTCTGCCTGATGGAGAACCTCCGAGCTAATAGCCTTCCACGTGTCGCAGCGTTTCTCACCAAGCAGCCTCTCCTTACATGGCCCCAGAGACCACCTGGGCAAATATGAAAAGAGCTGTACAACACAAAATATAGTTGGTTGTAGAGCCCAACTTCTCAAATTTGGAAAATGGGCTTTTTAAACGAAAGAAATAAGAAAAACTGGGCCTCCAAGTTTTTTGATTAGGGTTCCAATATAGCCCAAAGCTTCAGGGGACTTTTTTTTTTTTTTTTTTTAAATCCACCAGAGCTAAACAAATATCTCCCGGTTAGTTTTGCTTTCACTTACTTAATAAACCATCACAGATTCATACACTTCCTTACAGAAAAATAAACATTCAGTTCTTTGCTCCGACTACTTGTTTTTACCCAAAAACAGCACGTGATCTGTGCACAGCTGCGCTCCACTATAAAGCCTGTCAGCGCCTGCCTCTGATGCCTATTTCACAGTCAGGACAGCTGTCTCTCGATCCTGCTCTTCATTCTCAAACACGATCGTGTAGGCTCTCCCTGTTCCAAGTCTGACACAAGTTAGTCTATCGGGGGATTTAAACGCCAATGTCAATGAAACGCTGCCTTCCAGCAACAGATCTCAGAGTTTGACACACCTTCTCTTTAAATACCATCCAGACTCGGCGGCAGCAGCAGCAGCGGCGGGAGAAGCGGTCCCTGTTAGCGTGCACCGTTTGGGAGCTGGATTCCAGTATCATCTCCGTCCCCTCTTCCCTCTTCTCTCCATCTATCGGTGCCACCTCGTTTATGCCCCCACAACAGTTCCTTCACACCTTCTCCCTTCGAGTCCTCCGCTGACACCGCTCCCCCCTTTTCACGTGTCTGTTGAACTCGGCCTTTCTGCTCGGCTCTCCCCCTCTCCTGGTGCTTGTCAGAGCTTGCTGGTGACAAAGTGATCTGCGTGTGAGCGGCTGGGCTCAGATAACTTTTTCTCTTGCTCTCTTTCGCTCTCTTCCTCTAGCTCTTCTTTTTTTTTTTTGCTTGTTCCTTTTACCCTTCTAATAGCGTGAGCAACTCTCCGCCCAGGAAATGAGGGTAACGGCCACAGTGTAAAACATCTGCTGTTCAGCAGAGCTCTGGCTGACTTCTGTTCACATCAGGAAGCCAGGAGCTGAGCAAGCCTAATGGTCAACCTTAGTGGCAGCAGCTCTGTCACACGCTCTAAAACCGCCTGCCATCGGGCAGGTGATGACTGACATGTCAACAAGCTTTGCATGGTACAAGTGTCCCACAGAATGATTGCCACATTCACCTGGGAAACGCTTGCCAGGCCAAAGATTTATGTCACTTGGGAGAAGCGGCTCTAAAATAGAATTGTACTGTAAATGTCAGGAGATGGGCAGCCAGCAGGGCAGGGCTGTGTGGTGCGCCGTCTTAACGTCTGGGTGCTTTTTAGAGGTTGAATTGTGTATTTTCAAAAGGAAGGCCAGACTAAAACAAAGCAGCAATGGTTTCATTTTTGCGCCTCTCTGTCTCTGGGATGATTCATCGGGGAAGAAACGATAAAAGACTGGCACTGTACGACCTTTATAACGTGAGGTTTTTGCCCATATGGCTTCTAATAAGTGTCTATTGTTAGTTATGAAGACTAAGCTATTCATCAAACACCTGGTGATAAATGGTGACATTCACTATAAGGAAGCTCAAGTCAAAAATCCCCTAAAAATCCCACAGTAAAGACAGTTGCCATCAGTGATCGCTCAAACAAAGAAGGCAAATGTTCCGTTTGTGTCACTTGTGCTATATATCTAGATCAGAGGTGTCAAATTCATTCCATAGAGGGCCAAGACCCAGCATGTTTTACTTCCACCCAGTGTCTTCAGCAGGTGTTTTCACTGATCAGCAATCAGTGGGAAGACATTCAGTGAAACCACCTGTTGAAGACACTGGGTGGAGGTAAAACCTGCAGGGTCTTGGCCCTCCATGGAATGAATTTGACACCCCTGCTCTAGATACTATTAATACCTACAGAGTGACCGCAAAATGAAAAAAGCTGTTGATTGTTTGCAACTAGTGTAATATAAAAACCACTTACTGTCAGAGTGGGGGAGAGCAGCCAGAAATTGTACTCAAGTAAAAGTACCTTATGATATTATTTACTAGGAGTGGAAATACTAATGCAGGGGTGTCCAACCATGTGCCATGGAGAGCCAAGACCCTGCAGGTTTTACCTCCAACCAGTGTCTTCAACAGCAGATTTCAGTGAACTTCTTCCCACTGATTGCTGATAAGTGAAAACACCTGCTGAAGAGACTGGGTAGAAGAGAAAACCTGCAGGGTCTTGGCTCTCCATGGCACATGGTTGGACACCCCTGTACTAATGCGTTAAATTTTTCAATTAATGTGGGCCAGTTAATGTACTTTTAAAAAAAAAACAACTGATGCTGTCAGGTCACTCTCTAAAGCTGGATTCACACTGTAATATTTGTACCGACTTTTACTGATGATTTGAAAAATCAGAGGAATCAGTCCAAACGTTGGTGAAATTACATTCATGAGCACACACCAACTTTTACGAACTTGCACTGATGTGGTGTCAAAAGGTAAATGACATTTAACAGGCTTTTATGTTATTTTAATGGAGAGAGGTGTAACAGTCAAAATATAATTGTCTGTCATTTCAGAAGTAACTACATAGGAATATAAAATGAAAATAAATACTGAAACATAAACCCAAGGGAGATGTGTTCACTCCAGAAGCAGGTCCAGAACGGCAGGAAGCCTCCATAAACGCTGATCTTTATGAGCATCAGTTGAACTGTGCCCAGTATTTCTCTGATTTTTCAAAACGTCTGTAAAAGTCGGTCCAAACGCTGTCGAGTGAACCCAGCTTTAACTTAGCCTGACTTAGGTAAACTGGCATAACTTAGCCCAGCACTCAGGAACTTTTACAAACTGAGCACAGCTTTCACCAGCGTTTATTTCCAAACGTTGGTGAATTTTCAGCAGGCTGAATTTTTTCATAGAACACAACTTTCACCAGTGTTTGCCAACAAACACCAGCAATCATTAACTTTTGCCAGCAGAGCCAGACTTTTGCCAAAACGTGTGTAAAAGTTGGTCCAAACGTTGTAGTGTGAATCCACCTTAAACACTTTGCTGATGTATTATTTTTTTAAATATTTGTTTTAATGAAAATACTGTCTAGTACACCTTCCAAGGTGTCTAGCGTTATTAATTAGGGCTGCTCACACAAAAGTCTGAAAAGAAGGAGTTTCTGTCAGAGTAAGCGGAGAAAAACACACCTCTAACTCACCACTGAGGTCAGGAGCTCTGGATGTCAATTAAGAATTGCTCCATTTGTTTGCACTTTTAATGGTTGAGCTAATTAGAAAAGTTACCTTAGTAGAAGCACTGACTTCCTCTTTGGCAGTTTCAAAATAAAACAGGAAATGTGACAACAATATTTTAAAAATGGCAGTTTTGCATGAGAAATTGATTCCCTCTTGATAATTTTACAAATTGTTATGATTTTTTTAAAAAAAATACACATTCATGATTATCAAGTGTTTTATGTTGCTATAGCAGTATTTTTGTTGAATATGAGGACAACAGGTATAGTTTATCCATCCATCCATCCATCCATCTTCTACCGCTTTTCCGGAGGTCCGGGTCGCGGAGGCAGCAGTTCAAGCAGAGAAGCCCAGACTTCCCTCTCCCCAGCCACCTGCTCCAGCTCTTCAGAGGGGATACCAAGGCGTTCCCAGACTAGCTGGGAGACATAGTCTCTCCACCGAGTCCTGGGTCTTCCCCGGGGTCTCCTCCCAGTGGGACGTGCCTGAAACACCTCAAGTGGGAGGCGTCCAGGAGGCATCCTAATCAGATGCCCATACCACCTCAACTGACTCCTTTCAATGTGGAGGAGCAGCGGTTCTACTCTGAGCCTCTCCCGGATGACTGAGCTCCTCACCCTATCTCTGAGGGTGAGTCCAGCAATCCTACGGAGAAAGCTCATTTCAGCCGCTTGTATCCGCGATCTCATTCTTTTGATCATTAGCCAAAGCTCGTGACCATAGGTGAGAGTAGGAACGTAGATTGACTGGTAAATCGACAGCTTTGCCTTAGAACTAAGCTCCCTCTTCACCACAACAGACCGGTACAACGTCCGCATCACTGCAGATGCTGCTCCAATCCGTCTGTCGATCTCTCGCTCCATTTTCCCCTCACTCGTGAACAAGACCCCAAGATACTTAAACTCCTCCACTTGGGGCAGGAGCCTGTCCCCAACCCGGAGAGGACAATCCACCTTTTTCCGGCTGAGGACCATGGACTCGGACTTGGAGGTGCTGATTCTCATCCCAGCCGCTTCACACTCAGCGGCAAACCGTCCCAGCAAGAGCTGTAGGTCATTGCTGGATGAAGCCAACAGGACAACATCATCTGCAAACAACAGAGATGAGATCCTGTGGTCACCAAGCATGACACCCTCCATTCCCTGGCTGCGCCTAGAAATCCTGTCCATAAAAATTATGAACAGGACCGGTGACAAAGGGTTTATTTTATTTTATTTATTTATTTATTTTTTTTATAGTTTATGAAAAATGCAATTAACAGTTCTTTAAAATACTGTAGCGAACTCAATATGAGCACCCTACTTGGCTTGCCAAGTGGGTTGACCCTATTGGCGACACAGGTAGGGTGCGGGACTCCGGAGCGGGAGGCGTGAGTTCAAATTTCCCGGTGGGACGTCGCCGTGTCGAGCAGCACGTTACAATACTTCTTTATTGTTTCACCATTGTAATTTTAGCAATTATTCACAAATATAGAAAATGTGTAATTAATTAGTTAAAATATTTTAATCAATTCCCAGCCCTAACATTTACTCAGGTATAAATAGAATCAGAATCAGAATCAGAATGAGATTTATTGCCATTGTTCATGTAGTACACAAGCTAGGAATTTGTCTCGGTGCAATGCTGCAACATTAAACATGGAGTAGCACTAAAGATAAAAATAAAAAACTATGCATGCAATAAAAGGTAGAATATGAATAAGTAATACTAATCTATGCAATTTTTAAATATATTAACAAGCAGCAGATATTGTGGAGTTCCACATAGTGCAGTCGGTAATGCAAAAAGAAAACAGTGATAATTGTCATGAGTCTGGTTGAGCTGCTGTACGTAATGCACGAGAGTCTAATAAGTCACTTAGTGTTCAGCAGTCTGATGGCAGAGGGGAAGAAGCTGAGCAGAAATATGAGTAACCACCCAAAAATACTTGACTAAGGGTAAGAAATTACATATGGAAAAATTCACTTGAGCAGTTAGTAATAATGTTGCTCTTGAAAATTTGTGGGTTTTCTCTAAAATTAATTTTTCCCCTTAATTTTGCTCTTTTGCTAATGTAAGTTTATTCCTCGTTTGTAACATTTGCCTTGAAAATTCACAACTTTTTTCTTGTAAATTTGTGATATTTTTCTAATAACTTGATTTTGTGCATAACTTTGCAACTTTATTACCCATAAAAATTATGATTTCTTATCAATTTGAGATTTTCTTTGAAAATGTATGATTTTTTTTTATTTGATTTTTTCCCCCCAAACTTGTTTTCTTTTTATAAAGTCATGATTTTTTTCTTAGAAGTTTGCAGCTTTTTTGTTATAAACTTGTGCCTTTGCTCACAAAAATTTGCAGTTTTTTTTTCTGGTAATGTTGTGATTTTTCCCTCACAAATTCACAACGTTTTAATGTATATCTTCAGCCATTGATTTGAAAATTTGCAACTGTTTTCTTGTGTTGGACTTAAGAAGACAAAAGTACAAATCATCCACATGTGCACATAATAGGGATCTTTTAAAGAAACCGTAATAATTTTTAGTCCAAAGAGTATATAAGGGTAAGTCTGTAAGTATCACACGTCACTGGTAAGACCCATGTTTCCCATGAGAGTGCTGCAGAGCTGCAATAAAATGCCTGTTGTGTATTTTACCTAACACATCTGAAGGTCCACCTGATGGAGTGGCACTGGGAAGCTTTGCTCATAGACTTGCCAGGCTTGCGCTGACACCTGGTGGGCACAAATAGCATAACATTTGTAAGAGTGCCAACAACAGTAGTCAGAGCTGTGGGCAGGGATTTTACTTCCTTCTATGTTTTTCCAGACTCAAAATGAAGGACGTCAAAACCAAATATGGCGCAAGAATAGTAGCCTACATTCAAAGTTCTAGGTATGCACGGAGTAAGCAAAACGTGGGTCTGCACCTCCATTGAATGTCTTCTGTTTTTCATCCAACAACTTGCATGGAAACATCAGAATCAAGACTTGTGTGTCTAACACATTTTGCCATCTGCAAAATAAAGGCATGCAAGTTTAAAAACACCAGTGCAGAAAAGTTACAGAAAGGTGAAAGATGATCACAGACATGATGGAAGAGAAAAACACATAACAGTAAAAATTCACAATAAAACACAACAGGTTCTTGTTTTAAAAGTCTCATTCATTGTCATTTCCCATGATTAATTGTAAGTTTTGACATCCTACATAGCATACGTATATCGATATACATGTATAGAGTTTTAAAGACCAAAAACCATTCCTATGTTTTACAGCTCATCAAAGGGAACATATGATGAAAATGTCACTTTTTCAGTGCTTTTGTGCATCTATTTGGACATCATGCATGTATGCATGTTGCAGCATTATAGATTTGTGGTTATATTCGTATCCTCCTGATTGTCTGACTGAACAACCTCCTCCTGAGTAATTAGGAGATGGGGTACCTGAGCAGTCGGCAGTTTGATGAGCAGATGGCAGCTTGCTAAGCTGCCATCCTTCCATGCCACTGAAGAGTGCAAGGATAGCAGAGTAACGAACTGCATTTATGTACTCAAGTAGCTTTTTCACAAAGTTGTACCTTCATGACTCCTTTTTTATGATTTTCCTCAGACTGACTCTTCTAAGAGGAAAATGTCCCAAATAGGTGAGAGGAATTTATTGCAAAAAGTAGTAAATTTATTCAAAAAAGTACTAAACTTAATAGAAAAGTCACAAATTTACCAAAAAAAATGTTGTAAATGTCCAAGGATGTTTACAAGAAAAGCCTCACTCATTGCATAGAATATAGGGAGTTTATGAGAGAAAAACTAAAACATTTCTATAAATCTGCAACTTCATTCTCATCAATTTATGGTATTTTTTTTCGTGGAAATGTGTTTTCTCCCCCGCATTCATCATTTTTTCTTACAAATTTGTAAATTTTTTCTCATATATTTGCACTTTTACTTGAAAATTAACATCTTTTGTCATAGTTTTGCACCATTATTTGTGAAAATTTATACTTAATTTACATTATAGGCTTGACCTTATATTAAATTTGTGAGTCCACCACTACTGTCCACCTTGTTAAAAAATAATAAATCACCTGAGAACAAGCAGGATTTTTTCTTCATTCAGCAACATGTACTAAAGAAGCATTTTTCACCAAATGTGTCAACAAAAATCAGCATGGAGCAGTATTTTAGCTTTAAATCAAGGTAATAGGTAAAAAAGTAATAACTGCTAGGAACGTTTGTTATAAAAATGCAGCTTTTTCTATATAATATGCAATTTTTTTTCACGTAAAAACATTTTTTCTTTAACTTTAGAACTTTTTAATGTAATTTAAAAAAATCTTTTTCCATAAAAATTACAGCTTTTGCTTGTACATTTTCATATTAACATACAGGTTTATGTAGCTTGCTTTTTCTTGGAAATTTAGAACTTTAAAAATCTTTGTAATGAGGAATTAATTCATATTTAGATTAGGCCTACATGAGCAAAGAGGTGTTGGAGTCAGAGAAGCGTGAACTGTTTGATGGCAGCTAAATGTTCAGAAGTCGCTCTGAGAGTCAGCTCACTTGACCTGAATCACTTTTTCACACAGGGCCATGTAGGTTTGGATTTTTTTTTCCCCTTAATAATAAACACCTTCATTTAAAAACTACATTTTGTGTTTACTTGTGTTATCATTGTCTCATATTTAAATTTGTTTGATGATCTGAAACATTTAAGTGTGACAAACATACAAAAAAATGAGAAAATAGGAAGGGGGCGAACACTTTTTCACACCACTGTATGCTGCCAGTTGAAGATTCACAGGATTCCTGTCTGAGCTGTTGCAGAGAACTGTAAGGTCATTGGTTGACCTAATTCTTAACACATTTCCCCTCATATGTGCAAGATTTGCCTGAAAACAATTAATCAATTTAATACATATTTACAAAAAATGTAATGGAAATGTATAACATCTGTTTGGCATAATACTAACTAGTTTAACACTTTTGCATGTAATGACTCAAGCAATGAACACACGAGTAAATGTTCTGTAGTGAAGGACTATTCAAGAGAAAATCTGTTTAATGTATTTTGACCGACACGACAATCATAAATGATGATGTAAAAAAAAAAAAAAGCAGACAATTGTACACAAGCAAAATGATGAGAAATTGCTTTTATGACGAGCACAAGTGAGTAGGTGAGGTGGAGGCTGAACTAATGGTTTTGACAATTTTAGTTCTGTTTTGAAAAATGCACCAAAACTACTGAGAAAAACTGGGAGAAGGTTTTGTTTGTTTGCACTGCGTTCCCATTACAGAAAAAATGTTCTCGTGTGAAATAAAAGAGCAGATTTGTAATAATTCCTTGTCTTTTGTAGTTTTTTTTTTGGGGGGGGGGGGGCAACATATTGCCCAGGATCAATATCACATCCAGCAACACTGACAGGGGATTAATGAAGACGAGCTCTGTCAGTGACACATTACCCATTCTACTCTTATAACTTTAAATCTGTTGATAAATATTAGACTAAAACACAATGAGAAAAGGGAAACATTAAAGCTAAATGAAACGACATGGTGCCGAGTGCCTGGGCCCTGAACAACTGCGGTCTCACCAGTCCGCCATGTGCCACTTCAGACTCTTCACCACAGCAGACCTGGTGTGTCTCTGAGCATAAGAGTGCAATTTCTGCATTCCCACAATTCACTGCAAACCCTTCCCTGTGGCTCTGCCAGAAATTGGGGGGGTGGGGAGGGGGGTAATCTGCAAACTCTCTGGAGGAGAAAAAGTATTCACAGTCAACAGCAGAAGGTCCGTAAATTACCTGAGGTTGAAACTGTTCTCTAAAACTCAGATCTGCCCTCCAACTTTGGATAAGAGCTCAAATTATCAGAGTTCTTGAGTTTAAAGTGCATGTTACAGCTGGCTAAGTGTTGGCTATACAGTTACTTTGGGTAAAATATGGGGTTCTCCTTTTTACAAAGAAAAAGTGAGAGAATAAGAGTAATTATAGAACAAATGCAAAATAGAATATCATTTGCCATTTCTTTCTATAAGTCTTAAAATATACAGAATTTTCAAAGCTAGATAGATAGATAGATAGATAGATAGATAGATAGATAGATAGATAGATAGATAGATAGATGTCTGGGCAGTGTGGTGGTTTAGTGTTTAGCACTGCTGCCTCACAATAAGAACTTTGTTCTAGAGCAAATGTTCCAATCCTGCAGCATCTGTGGAATTTGTATCCTCTCTCCATGCTTGTGTGGGTGCTCTGGTTTCATCCCATTTCTAAACGACATGCATGTTAGGCTAACTGGAGACTCTAACGTGGCCGAGGGTGTGAGGGCGTTCGAGCCGCGCCATGGCTGCCTCATCCGCCTGAATGACCCTGAGTTTCCCTCTGGGATTAATCAAGTACTGTGGAGCGTGTGAAATAAGAGGCAGATCCATGGGACAGACGGTTTATTACACACTTCACATCTCACAAGCACAGAACAGAATGAATGACTTCAACAAGCTCTCGTCTCTCCTCTCAAATCCTCTTCACACGTTTCATGGAGTTTTTCCCTCACACAGCATGACATCTACATCACACAGCATTCAACCCCCTATGCCTCTGGCTCCTTCCTGCTATATCTCCGGGAACTCTCTGGGCATTGTTCTCCCATGTTTATTCCTTGTCTCTGTCTAAGATGCTGCATAACCCCCTCCTACACTGCCCCCCAGCGTCTAAGATAGAACATTAGTCCATACGCTCTCTTGGCTTCCGTCTCCTCCCGTATCTGCTGTAACTGGGGTTTACCGCCTCCTTGGCGCTGCTGTGCCGGTGGGGGGCTGCTGGGAGTGTATCTGACTGTGGGTGGGCCGTGGCGAGGGGGGGGGGACTTCGCCCTGTCCGTGTGGCTGCTCCGTTACATCGCTTCCCTGGGGAGCTCTCCGTGGGGGTCTTCCACGCCGAGGGGCCCTAGCCAACAGCACCTGCTCGTCCGCTGCTACAAAGGCAGGTTTGAGTCTGTCTATGCCAATTTTCTCCCGTCTACCCCCCAAGTCTAGCAAAAAATGCTTATCCCCTGTTTCCAACACTCTGAACGGTCCATCATAGGGTGGGCGCAATGGAGGGCAGTGCGCGTCATGTCTGACGAACACGAACTCCGCGTTCTTCAAAGTTTTAGGCACGAAAACACGCGGAAAACAGTGGTGGGCCGGGCCCGGCAGCCTGCCTGTGTTTGTGCTACGCTGCATAAGCTGAGACGGGCAGCTTTCCGGCGCGGGATTATCTGGTAGAAATTCCCCGGGCAGCTGTAGGGGCTGTGCAAAAACCAGCTCTGCCGGGGAAGCTTCCAGATCCTCTTTTGGCACGGAGCGCAACCCCAATAAAACCCACGGCAACCTGTCTACCCAATTTGCATCCGTCAGTGAAGCCCTGAGTGCTGCTTTCAGTGATCTATGAAAACGCTCGCATAATCCATTGGCCTGTGGGTTGTATGTGGTTGTGCGGTGAATTGTAACATCCAGGCTGAGGGCCATCGCGGACCAGAGTTCGGAAACAAATTGAGGGCCCCTGTCGGACGTAATGTCCGACGGGACTCCAAAATGCGCCACCCATGCTGTTAAAAAAGCGCGTGCTACGTCTGCGGACGTGGTTGCCGCCAGCGGGACTGCTTCTGGCCAGCACGTCGTGCGGTCCACCACTGTCAGGAGGTGCGTGCACCCCTGTGATGGTGGGAGGGGGCCCATGAGGTCCACATGAACATGGTCGAACCTCTTAGACGGTACCCGAAACGGCTCCAAGGGAGCCTTCGTGTGTCTGTGTACCTTGGCTCGTTGGCATGCCACACAGGCTGCAGCCCACTCTTTTACTTGTTTGCGTAGGCACGGCCACACAAACTTCTCTCCCACCATTTTGACTGACGCGCGCACTCCTGGGTGCGCCAGAGTGTGAACCGACTCAAACACGCGGCGGTGCCACGCGACCGGGACCACCGGACGCGGGCGTCCCATGGAGACATCGCAGATTAGGGGGGGGCTGCCATCTTGCAGCACCCTGCTCTCCAGCCTTAACCCTGTTGGTCCAGACTGGAGCGCGCGCACGTCTGCATCGCTAATCTGCTCCGCGGCCATGGCTGCGTAATCTATCCCCGCGTAGACCGGGGCCGCCACGGCGCGCGAGAGGCAGTCCGCCACCACATTCAGTTTACCTGACCCATGCTGAATATCGGTAGTAAACTCTGAGATCGCGGCCAGCTGTCTCTGCTGCCGGCCCGACCACGGTTCTGAAACCTTGGCCATCGCGAACGTTAGTGGCTTGTGATCCACGAACGTGGTGAAGCTGCGCCCTTCCAGCCAGAACTGAAAGTGGCGTATTGCCAGGTGGAGAGCCAGCAACTCTCTGTCGAACACGCTGTATTTATGTTCACTGTCACGCAAAGTTCTGCTGAAAAAAGCGAGTGGCTGCCAAGCCCCGGCGACGCGCTGCTCTATGACAGCCCCTATGGCCACGTCTGAAGTGTCTGTGGTGAGCGCTATCCAGGCCGCTGGGTCCGGATGCGCCAGCAGTGCGGCATTTGCCAGGGCCGCTTTAACCTCCGAGAACGCCCGCTCTTGCTCCGGGGTCCATTCGACCCTATCGGCAGGTTTCTGTCTCTTGAGCGCGGCGTACAATGGTTGCATGAGCTGCGCCGCACGG
This sequence comes from Pholidichthys leucotaenia, assembly GCA_020510985.1. Classification (NCBI taxonomy): domain Eukaryota; kingdom Metazoa; phylum Chordata; class Actinopteri; order Cichliformes; family Pholidichthyidae; genus Pholidichthys; species Pholidichthys leucotaenia. The sequence goes on along the minus strand of CM035847.1, from coordinate 282,044,208 downwards.
GGAAGGAAACGGTTATAAAAGTTCACCATCCCCAAAAATTTCTGCAGCGCCCTGATCGTCTGAGGCCGGGGAAAATCTGCCACGGCGCGCACTTTGTCAGGCAGCGGGATCGCTCCTTCCGGAGAGATGCGGTGCCCCAAAAAATCAATCTCCGTCACACCGAACTGGCATTTCGCCGGGTTGATTATTAACCCGTGCTCCTCCAACCTCCGGAAAACCGTCCTGAGGTGGGTTTCGTGTTCGTCTTAGGACGCACTGGCTACCAGGATATCGTCCAGGTAGACGAACACGAACGGGAGATCGCGCAGCACTGCATCCATCATGCGCTGGAACGTCTGTGCCGCGCCTTTTAACCCGAATGGCATGCGCAGGAACTCGAATAAACGGAATGGAGTTATTACCGCTGTTTTGGGTACGTCCTCCGCGTGCACTGGGACTTGATGGTAACCGTGGACCAGGTCTATTTTGGAAAAAATGCGTGCTCCGGCGAGGTGGATGGAAAAATCCTGTATGTGGGGAATCGGGTAGCGGTCGTGTGCTGTGGCGTTGTTAAACCTGCGGAAATCACCGCACGGTCGCCACGATCCCTCAGCCTTAGGGACCATGTGTAGTGGGGAAGCCCATGGGCTGTTCGAACGCCTGATGATGCCCAACCTTTCCAGGTTGGCGAACTCCTCGCGCGCTATGGCCAGTTTAGCTGCGTCCAAGCGCCAAGGTCTTGCAAAAACGGGCGGCCCGGTGGTGGTGATAAAGTGCTCCACCCCGTGTTTAGTGATGGCCGCCGAAAACGTCGGGACCGTGAGTGCTGGGAACTGAGTGAGCAGTGCGTGGAACTTACCGCCTGGAGCTATGACATTGGCTTGTGCTGTTGGCTGGGTCACTCGAGCTATACAGGGGAGAGAGCCAAAGGACAGTGCATTAACCAGGCGCCTGTTGGCAACATCAACCAGTAAACCATGTGCACACAGAAAATCAGCCCCCAGTATATGGTAATTCAGTGCTGCTACGACAAAAGTCCACTCATATGTATGGCCGTGTAGAGATAAGATCAATGTCCTCTCACCAAAGGTCTTAATTTCAGAGCCATTTGCTGCCAGCATCTCGGGGCCGCTGGGTCCTGCCAGCCGGTTGGCGTAGGTCGGCAGGATGAAGCTCTTCTGGGCTCCGGTGTCCATGAGGAAACGCCTCCCCGAGGGCACGTCTGTCAAGTAGAGCAGCTTGTTCTCTTCACCGAGGATCGCAGCTGCTACCGACCCCCGGCCTCGGCGTTTTCCCGAGCGCTTGAATTGGCACGGTGGCGCACATCTGCGTGCGTTCTCTTCGAAGCGGCGGTGGTAGAAACAGAGCGTGTCTCTCTGGCGCTCCTTGGCCCCCGCTGCTGCTACCATCGGTGGCTCCTCGCCTCCTCTGGTCGTCTCGCTGGGCTCCGCCGCTGCCGCGTTGATTGTGATCGCCCGGCTGGTGAGGATGATACTGTCTGCCTCCTTGGCTAGCGCACGGTAGTCACGCGCGGCCAGCAACGGCGAATTGGCCAGAACCGCTCTTGCCACTGTTGGAAGGTTCCGGAGGAAGAGGTGGGCAAACAGAAAGTGCCCGTCATCCGTGCCCATTAACGCCAGCATCTTCTCCATCAGGTCAACGGCCGAACCATCTTCTAACTCGGTCCGTCTCAGGAGCCTCTCCGCTCTCTCACATTCCGAGAGCGTGTAGCGCCGGGTGAGCGCAGCCTTGAGTGCCTTGTATTTGTTGCTCGCTGGTGGCTGATTGAGCAGGCTCACTACCTGCTGAGCTGTGCGGGCGTCCAGCGCTGCGACCACATGGTAGAATCTGGTGTCGTCTGCCATTACTCCCCGGAGGGCGAACTGGGCCTCGGTGTGGTGGAACCAAGAGCGCGGGTTGTGCTGCCAGAAATCCGGTAGCTTGACTGAAACCGCACACGCGTAGCTGGGGGTTTCAGTCCGGGCTGTTTGTGGGATGGCTGCTACCTCGCTGGGGCTTCCTGACCGGGCCGGCTCCAGGGTTCTTGCCTCCTGTTCCATAATACGTCTTGGGTCACCAGTGTGGAGCGTGTGAAATAAGAGGCAGATCCATGGGACAGACGGTTTATTACACACTTCACATCTCACAAGCACAGAACAGAATGAATGACTTCAACAAGCTCTCGTCTCTCCTCTCAAATCCTCTTCACACGTTTCATGGAGTTTTTCCCTCACACAGCATGACATCTACATCACACAGCATTCAACCCCCTATGCCTCTGGCTCCTTCCTGCTATATCTCCGGGAACTCTCTGGCCATTGTTCTCCCATGTTTATTCCTTGTCTCTGTCTAAGATGCTGCATAACCTCCTCCTACAGTACAACAAACATTTGTGCTCATAACATCAATGCCATCTATAAAGGTGTGTGTTATTATCAGCTCCATTAAAGATGGGATTAATTACGGTTGGAGTTTTTACTGGGAAAGCTTTTCCTTTAGAAAATCTTATTAACTAACAAACTGACCACTAAAATCAACATAAATTTTCTTTTAGAAAATACATTTTTATCTACCCAGTGATTCAGATAAAGTGCAGTTTCTTTTAATAACGCATTCATTGTGTCAAATGACGCATTTAATATTATAAATACCGCTACGATAGAGAAAATGCTGCTGATTATTATTTCATTGATTTTATTTTTCCGAATGCATGCTGATTGGTTGGTTCATCGGCGCATCGGTGACGTATGTCCACCTCTCCTATTGGCCAACAGTCTCCACGGTTACAACGACCGTTTATTCACCTGCGGCTTTTAATTTACGTAGCGAACTCTGTGAATTGACTCCCCGCATTTGCGTCGCGTTTTGAGTACTTTGGTGTTTGGTGAGAGGTGAGTCGCCTGTTGTTTCTTTCCTTGTAGAAAAACACGAATTCAGTAAGAAATTGAGTTCGGCGTCACTTTTACTGAGTACCTGGACCGAACCGAAGGGAAATAAGAACCGGGCTGAGGAAGGGAGGGCGTGAGGGAGGACACGGGGTTAAAGACATTTTTACTGCAGCAGCAATCACATTTAAACATATAAACACTGGGGGATTTTAGGAAAATTGTGTCAGTGTTTTTTATGGCGGATTTTTAAATGACTTCGCTGAGATATTTAACCTGAACGTAAAGTGTTCCTCTTAGCCGTTATGCAGAAATTAGTTGTTCTGTCTACAACCACAAGTTTATTTCTTAGAGTTTTAATTATTTTCCCTTTAAAAGGTACATTAACTAAAACCTCCGATGCTTACGACTGCCGTGTAATGTATTTGCAGGACCTATTTCAGGCTGTAAAGCAGAGTATGCAAATGGTCCTCTCAGACACTAGGGGGCGCTTAAGCCACAAGTTCACCCTCGCCATATTTTTAGGAGAGAATTGAAATTAAAACTTTCAACTTTTTCCAAATAAATTTGCAATTTTTTCTTGAAAAATTTCAAGTTTTTCATGTATTTTAACGTTTTCTTGTGAATTTGCTACTTTTTCTCATAAATTTAAAATCTTTTTTTTTTATGAACTTGTATTCTAATAAATTTGATGCATTTTTCTTGCAAATTTGCAACTTTTATCTTGTAAATTTAGACTTCACTTTGTAATTCAAGAAGTCTCTGTGTGTCTGTCTGTCTGTCTGTCTGTCTTCTTCTTCTTCTTTTAGATTTGATTGGTGGTTGGCAACCAGCTTACAGGTTTATTACCGCCACGTACTTCACTCTGTATCATCACTCTATCTGGTCAGGAGCTGTAGTCCCTCTGTCATCATTGCTGTGTCCAATCAAACCTCAGCTCTATCTTCAGACATCACTCTTCTTTGTCTCCTCGTACTTCACTCAATATCATCACTCTACACATCTTCATCTTCTTCTTCTTTTAGATTTGATTGGCGGTTGGCAACCAGCCTACAGGTGCATTACTGCCACTGACTTGACCATCATCACTCTATATCTTTATATAAGGAGTTCTGAACAACTTCCCATGTGTGAAAAAAATTATCCATCCTTGGACTGTGGTGGGCAGTGTGGTGGCGGAGTGGTTAGCACTGCGGCAGCACAGCAACTCACCCTTGGCCTGGGAATCCTGGGTTCGATCCCAGCCCCCGACCAACAGTGATCTGTGTGGAGTTTGCATGTTCTCCCCGTGTCTGCGTGGGTTTACTCTGGGATTTCTCCGGTTTCCTCCCACATGCCAAAAACATGCAAGTTAGGTTAATTGGCATCAAAACTGGGGATTCTAAATTGTCCTTAGGTTTGACTGTGAGAGTGAATGGTTGTCTGTCTCTCTGTGCTGGCCCTGCGATGGACTGGCGATCTGTCCAGGGTGTACCCTGCCTCTCGCCCAAAGATGCTGGAATAGGCTCCAGCGCCCCCGCCCCCCCCGCAACCCGAAAAGGATTAAGCAGAAGAAGATGGATGGATGGACTGTGTCCAAGGTGTGGCCATACTCTGCGGCGTCGACCAACTCTCTGTCACGATTATAGGACTCGCTAAAAGATCATGGGATCTCCTATGATGTTCCTATGATGTCTACATGATGTCCTATGATGTTCCTATGTACAGTGGGGTAAAAAAGTATTTAGTCAGCCACCAATTGTGCAAGTTCTCCCACTTAAAAGATGAGAGAGGTCTCCAATTTTCATCATAGGTATACCTCAACTATGAGAGACAAAATGAGGAAAAAAAAAATCCAGAAAATCACATTGTCTGATTTTTAAAGAATTTATTTGCAAATTATGGTAGAAAATAAGTATTTGGTCAATAACAAAAGTTCATCTCAATACTTTGTTATATACCCTTTGTTGGCAATGACAGAGGTCAAACGTTTTCTGTAAGTCTTCACAAGTTTTTCACACACTGTTGCTGGTTTTTGGCCCATCCCTCCATGCAGATCTCCTCTAGAGCAGTGATGTTTTGGGGCTGTCGCTGGGCAACACGGACTTTCAACTCCCTCCAAAGATTTTCTATGAGGTTGAGATCTGGAGACTGGCTAGGCCACTCCAGGACCTTGAAATGCTTCTTATGAAGCCACTCCTTCGTTGCCCGGGTGGTGTGTTTGGGATCATTGTCATGCTGAAAGACCCAGCCACGTTTCATCTTCAATGCCCTTGCTGATGGAAGGAGGTTTTCACTCAAAATCTCACGATACATGGCCCCATTCATTCTTTCCTTTACACGGATCAGTCATCCTGGTCCCTTTGCAGAAAAACAGCCCCAAAGTAAGATGTGTCCACCCCCATGCTTCACAGTAGGTATGGTGTTCTTTCTCCTCCAAACACGACAAGTTGAGTTTTTACCAAAAAGTTCTATTTTGGTTTCATCTGACCATATGACATTCTCCCAATCCTTTTGTGGATCATCCTAATGCTCTCTAGCAAAATTCAGATGGGCCTGGACATGTACTGGCTTAAGCAGGGGGACACGTCTGGCACTGCAGGATTTGAGTCCCTGGCGGCGTAGTGTGTTACTGATGTAGCCTTTGTTACTTTGGTCCCAGCTCTCTGCAGGTCATTCACTAGGTCCCCCCGTGTGGTTCTGAGATTTTTGCTCACCGTTCTCGTGATCATTTTGACCCCACGGGGTGAGATCTTGCGTGGAGCCCCAGATCGAGGGAGATTATCAGTGGTCTTGTATGTCTTCCATTTTCTAATAATTGCTCCCACAGTTGATTTCTTCACACCAAGCTGCTTACCTATTGCAGATTCAGTCTTCCCAGCCTGGTGCAGGTCTACAATTTTGTTTCTGGTGTCTTTTGACAGCTCTTTGGTCTTGGCCATAGTGGAGTTTGGAGTCTGACCGTTTGAGGTTGTGGACAGGTGTCTTTTATACTGATAACGAGTTCAAACAGGTGCCATTAATACAGGTAACGAGTGGAGGACAGAGGAGCGTCTTAAAGAAGAAGTTACAGGTCTGTGAGAGCCAGAAATCTTGCTTGTTTGTAGGTGACCAAATACTTGTTTTCCACCATAATTTGCAAATAAATTCTTTAAAAATCAGACAATGTGATTTTCTGGACTTTTTTTTCTCATTTTGTCTCTCATAGTTGAGGTATACCTATGATGAAAATTGGAGACCTCTCTCATCTTTTAGTGGGAGAACTTGCACAATTGGTGGCTGACTAAATACTTTTTTCCCCCCACTGTATAAGGAGTTCTGAACAACTTATGTGTGAAAAAATTATCCGTCCTTGGACTACATCACTCACGATCATAGGACTCGCTATGACACAATCAAAGATCACAGGCAGGCATCACTGAACGAATGCTGATGTGCTTGCTTACACCTGCTTTCTACGGGCATGCAGAAATACTTGCTTACACTTGGTTCCTACGGGGATGCACAGGTATGCACTAGTTTTGGTTAATTTGCAACTTTTTTCTCATAAATTTGTGGGGTTTTTTGTAAATTTGCACCTTTTTTATTGTAAACTTGTGCCTTTTTTCTTGTAAATTTGTAATGTTTGAATGGATGCCAATTAAATTTTTGATCTATGGTTTAATTTTTTTTTCTGATAATTTACGCAATGAACCAAGTTTATTTTTATTAGGAGGGGAGACTTTTTTAATTTTGCATTTTAGAGCGTGCTCTCACTGGTGCCAAGTGACTTGTTCCATGCAAAGAGAAATGGTCCTGCTCCTGCATCAGCGGGGGGCCTGCACCTGCTGCACTCACGTCGTTTTTGTTTAGCATAGTTCCCAGAATTCCTTAAGGAGGCCCTGACAATAGAAGCACAGCTTCTTTGCCTTACCACAACATTTGTATTCATTTTATTGCTCAGACTACCTCTACCTGCCAGTGCAAAGCTTGGGAAATGTTCCATTCCGCAGAACAGTAGGGACTAGGCAGTAATCACACTTTTCAAGACTTTGGGGGTCAAACCTTAATGTGTACAGAACAGGCGCTACAGAGTGAGGCAGACCAGTGTCTTACATAGGGAAAGCTAGAAACAGCTTTGAATTTGAGGAGTGACTTTTTGTTTATCATTGGCCTTCTGACAGGGTGACAACTGCCCAATGGAAAAATACGAAAAACTGGCCAAAATTGGTGAGGGTTCCTATGGTGTGGTGTTCAAATGCAGACACAGAGATACTGGCCAGATAGTTGCTATCAAGAAGTTTGTGGAGTCTGAAGATGACCCCGTCATTAAGAAGATCGCGCTGCGTGAAATAGGAATGCTCAAGGTGAGGATTCATTAGGTTTTATTATTTTATTGTTTTGAATATGTCATGCACAGGTATTATTATCATTATTAGGAGCAGAGATAGATGCAGTGGTCATAAATTGCAGGCTACTCAATCAAAGTGTTTCCTTAGGATATTCATTATTCAAGTATGAGTAATAACCAAAACTTCTTGCCTGCCTCAGGGACTACAGATGGAAATTAGTGAGTGCTATAATCTGGTACAGAGCATCTTTACCCTGTGTTTAATGTTTTTTTCTGTAGATGGTCCCTGACAAATAAACTAATAAACTATAACTATTTGAATAAGATAGTACCAACTAAAGTTAGTTGGTCAGTTAGTGAGTAAATTTGATCAGGTTTATTCTTTTGAATATTTAACCCATAGACTTATTGGCTCGTCCAGCAGGAAGCTCGTTTCTCTTCATTGGTCCATGCTCACTTTCTGTGCTTTTCCTGCCCATTGGGCCTCTGCTTTGCTTTAGTCCCATCAAGAAGTATTCAGGAATAGTCTTGGTCTTGAGACCACATTTTCAAAGTCTCGGTCTTGTCTCAGATTTGGAGTCCTTTTTTTCTCAGTCTTGTCTCGATCTCAGACAGAATGGACTTAGGATTTTAAAGACCATTCAAGACTGCAACTTGTTTATTTGTCCACATAATTACTATGACCGCAAAGAAATATTCTCCATAAATGTAGCAATAGTCATTTGCAGGTCACAACCCCACCCCCTTTACACATGTGGGAGAAGAAAAGAGGAAACAAAGAGAAGAGGAGAGTTGTCACTAAACTCTTGTTTAAACATTTTTCTGTTGATGGAACATTTGAGAACATGTGGATATTTTGTCTTTGTGTTAATTACAGATGGTTGAGGATGTCTGAGTCAATTAAAGACACACTCCGGTGGCTCTAAAACCACCTCAAAAATCAAATGTGTATTGCCTGAAACAGTATATTGCGGCTTTGTATGCACAAAAAACCCCCAAAAACCTTTCATTGCCTTAGAATTGCTTGGAAAGAGTTTTTAAATCTGTCACGTACTTATGTATGCACGGATCTATGAATATTCTAATTAGTGGCCTGCAGGGCTTGCACGTGATTGGTCGCCACGACTCCTGGTGGGTGAGCTGCTGGTCTGTTCACGACGCTTCGGGATGTTAAAGTTTTGCCTATATCTTCAAAAGTAAAAAGCGAAACATTTTTTTGAAAACGGTTGAGGTGAGAAATAAATGTGTAGTTGCTGAATATGTGTTTACTTTTCACTAACAACCAGTCTCTTGTCCACCGGCAACTGAGCAGGGAGAGGAGGGGCGATTTGAATGTGGCTGCTCTCAGCTCACAGCGCGGTGCCCCGTCTGCCGAAGAAGTGAGCTGAGAGCAGCTTGATTTGAATGTGGCTGTGTGAAACAGCCACATTCAAATTGGGTCCCCTCCGCACCTCTCTGCCTCTCGCTGCTTTTTCTGCTGCTACCCCAACCCGCTCTGTCTCAATCCTGCTGCTCCTCAGCTCCTCCCTCTTCCCCCGAGGTAGTCAAGAGTGTCCATCTGACTGATTAATGCTATAACCAACCAGGCTAAGCAGGAATGCTTACGTAGCTACTAACAGTCTGTCCAAACTCGCCCGTTTCAGGGGGGGGCGTTACCAAACTGGAAATTCACAGCAGAAAATCACAGACTTCAGACTGTGATGAGATTTTATACTTGATATGTCTTGTAAGTCACACACAGACACACAAAAAAAAAAACATGTTACAGACATGTTAACAACAGAAAAAACTTGATTTTTGCCAGTGTCACTTTAAAGGTGGGTATTTTGCTTTCAGCCCCCTTGTATTTACTCAGAGAAGGAACTAATGTACATATAGTGTACTGTATAGTATACAGCGAGGAAAATAAGTATTGAACACAACAACATTTTTCTTATTAAACATATTTCTGATGGAGCCATTGACCTGAGATTTTCACCAGATATCAGTAACCCAAGTAAACCATACATACAAAGAAATCAAGGCAACTGTGTTTACAAACAAGTTATATTTAATAAAGTGGAATGACACAGGGACTAAGTATTGAACATGCTTGGTGAAGTTCATTTAATATTTAGTAGAAAAGCCTTTGTTGGTAATAACAGCTTCCAGACGCCTCCTGTATGGAAAAACTAGGCGCAGGCATTGCTCAGGAGTGATTTTAGCCCATTCTTTCACACAAACCATCTTCAAATCTTGAAGGTTCCGTGGGTGTCTTCTATGAACTCTTATCTTCAGTTTGTTCCATAGATTTTCAATTGGATTCAGGTCAGGTGACTGACTGGGGCATTGGAGCAGCTTTATTTTTCTTCTCTGGAGCCAGTTGAGAGTTTCTTTGGCTGTGTTTGGGATCATTGTCTTGCTGAAATCTCCACCCTCATTTCATCTTCAGCATCTTGGCAGATGGCAACAAGTTCTTATCAAGGATGTCTCTGTACATTTGTCCATTCATCTTTCCTTCAATTATATGAAGTCTACCTGTAAAATGTGCTGAAAAACACCCCCACACCATGATAGGATGTGCAGTGCCATTTCTCCTCCAAACATGCTGTGTATTGTTCAATCCAAAAAGTTCAATTTTGATCTCATCTGACCAGATTATATTCTCCTAGTATTTTACTGGTTTTCCCAAATGTTGTGCAGCAAACTAAACGAGCTTCAACATGCTTTTGCTTCAGCAATGGAGTCTTGCGAGGTGAGCAGGCATAGAGCCCATGTCGGTTGAGTGCATTACTTATTGTTTTCTTTGAAACAGAAGTACCTGCTAACTCCGGGTCTTTCTTGAGCTCTCCACTTTGGCTCTTGGATAACTCTTCTGATAATTCTTTTGACTCTTCTGTCAGAAATCTTGCAAGGAGCTCCTGGTTGTGGCCGGTTTATGGTAAAATGATGTTCTTTCCACTTCTGAATGATAGCTCCAACAGTTCTCACTGGAACATTCAGCAGTTTAGAAATGCACCTGTAACCAGTGCCATCATTATGTTTTGCAAGAATAAAGTTGCGAAGGTCAAGAGAGAGCTCTTTGCTTCTACCCATTATAAGTTCTTTGTGGTGTGACAATCTAATATTCACAGACCTTTTTAAAGGCTATCAGTCAGGACTTAACCAGCTGAAATTAATTTGCACAGATGGGGGATGGGATGGCTTCCTAAATTCTGATGGATTTCAGCTGGTTTCTTGGCTGTCTATGCCTTTTTGCACCCCCTTTTGTTTGTGTGTTCATTACTTTTTCCCTGTGTCATTCCACTTTATTAAATATAACTTGCTTTGTGAACACAGTTGCCGTGATTTCTTTGTATATATGGATTACTTGGATTTAGGGGTGTATCGGTACATGTATTTATTTGGATTTGGATTTTTCAGTTCGGTGCAGAGGCGTAACGAGGTTCCACACGGACCATGTTGAGTGACGGACAGGAAGTGCAACTGCCTCATGCCATACATGTAAACAAACAGTGCAGTTCAGCCTCTGACTAGTGGACATCATGGCTGGCTGTACGGAGAAGCCAGACCCTGAAGACCCTCTTCACAAGTCTGCTGTCTGGGAACACTTCGGCTTTCCGGTGAAATATGTGAAGTGAATAAGATGAAAACGGCATCGGATATGTTTTTGGCAGTATGTTGAACTTGTTAACTCATTTGAAATGGCACTGTGTGAACGTACAGCACGAAAAAAAGAAGAAACCTAGCGCGGTACAAGTGCAGCTTCCAGCGGCATTTAGACAGCCTCTCAAGGGTTTTTCAGATCGAGCCAAAGCAATAACATATGTCTTTGGTGTTTTTATAGCAGCGGATCTAAGGCCATATTCAGTTGTTACGAACACTGGGTTTAAACACATGCTGAAGGTAATTGAGCCCGGTATGAAGTTCCTTATTGTGCCCACTTCAGCCAGAAAATAATACTGTAGAGGATGTGCTCGAATGATGAGGCTGAGTTTAGTTCTTAAGTCAGCTTTATTGACAGAACACATCGTCTAGCATTCTCAAAGCAGGAAGAAGAGAAAGAATCATATCACATCACCCTTTTATATGTTTCCAGCATCAGAACTCAAGTCACATGGTGTTTTCAGTAAACATACAGTCACAAATGCATCCCTTTGAACCTCACCATTGTCTCTCATTCCTTGATGAACCGGAAATCCCTCCGGGGCATCTTCTGTGGGACAAAAAGACCAATCTCACACCTCCTCGTTATCTTCTGCAGATTCGATGTCCTTTGTCCCTTCCAGACGTGAAACCCCCAATACGCATGCAGTCATATCTCTGTGGAAATGTGAGCCCACAATGTGTGTCGCCCCACACTACCCCCCCCCCCCCAAACGTCTAGTACGGGCAAAAACCTGCATGGCATAAAAAAAAGAAAAAACACAAAACACTCCATATACTCGCTAATCAATCCACCAACTGCCTGGTTTTAACCTTCTGCCGAATCTGCTGCAACATGGCCTTTGCTACCCCTGCAACATCTCTCTGCATCTGTGGATTAAAGCTAGTGTTAGCACCCTCTCTGTGAAGATTCTGGCGAATGTCCTTTCGGCGGCCTGCCACGGCGGGGGGGCCTCGCGAGTGCACTTCTCATCAGCCCAAAACAAAAGCGGGTTTGAGCCTGTTTATGCAAATCAACTCCTTCTGCCCCCTAAATCTAGCAGAAATGCTTCTGCCCGGTCTCCAGCACTCTGAACGGTCCCGTCATAAAACGGCTGCAAACTTGGACGCTGAGCATCATGTCTAACAAAAACAAACTCTGCATTTTTTTAAAGCCTTTGGCACAAAAACGTGTGGGAAACTGTGATGGACCGGGCCAGGGAGCGTGTTTGCTCCCGAGTCGCTCTGCCACGGCTGAGCAGGGGGCCATTTGGTGCGGGGTTATCGGGGAGAAATTCCCCCGGCAAACGGAGAGGTTGTGCAAAAACTAATTCAGCCGGGGAAGCATGCAAATCTTCCTTAGGTGCAGAACGCAACCCCCAATAAAACCCATGGAAGTTTGTCCACCCAATTTGTATCCGTCAGCGACGCTCTGAGGGCTGCTTTCAATGACCTGTGAAAGCGTTCGCATAAACCATTAGCCTGGGGGTTATACGCGGTGGTGCGATGAATCTTCACCCCCAAGCTGCGGGCCATCGATGACCATAGTTCGGAAATAAATTGGGGACCCCTGTCGGACGTTATGTCCGACGGTACACCGAAACGCGCAACCCACGCTGCTAAAAATGCTCGCGCAACTTCTTCCGCTGTGGTTGATGTCAGAGGAATCGCCTCTGGCCAACGCGTGGTGCGATCCACCATCGTCAAAAGATGTGTGTGCCCGTGTGATGGTGGGAGCGGGCCCACCAAGTCAACATGCACGTGATCAAAACGCTTAGCGGGGATGTGAAAAGGTTCCAACGGAGCCTTAGTGTGTCTGTGTATTTTGGCTCGCTGACACGCTACGCAGGCTGCCGCCCATTCCTTGACCTGTTTGCGCAACCCGGGCCAAACAAATTTCTCCCCACCAACTTAATCGATGCGCGCACCCCCGGGTGCGCGAGAGAATGGACCAAGTCAAAAACGCGGCAACGCCACGCGGCTGGCACCACGGGGCAGGGCCGTCCCGTGGAGACATCGCAGATTAGTGGGGGCATACCACTTTGTTGTTCCCTGTGCTCCAGCCTTAACCCTGTTGGTCCAGACTGGAGCGCGCGCACGTCCGCGTCGTTAACCTGCTCCGCAGCCATGGCTGCATAATCTAACCCTACACAGACCGGGGCTGCGCGCGCTCCCGCGTCGCTGCCCGGGCCCGCGGCCACGGCTACAGAGTCTGCCCCCATGGGGCTTGGTGTTGCTACTGCGCGCGAGAGACAGTCTGCCACAACATTGTGTTTACCCGCGACATGCTGAATATCAGTAGTGAACTCCGATATTGCGGCTAGTTGCCTTTGTTGTCGGCCTGACCAGGGTTCTGAAATTTTGGCCATCGCAAACGTTAGCGGTTTATGATCCACAAACGCGGTGAAACCTCACCCCTCCAACCAGAACTGAAAATGGCGGATGGTCAAGTGTAGGGCCAAAAGCTCCCTGTCAAACACACTGTATTTACGCTCACTATCGCGCAAAGTCCTGCTGAAAAACGCGAGAGGTTGCCAGGTACCTGCCACAAACTGTTCAACTACCGCCCCCACCGCTACATCGGAAGCGTCAGTGGTGAGCGCCATGCGGGCCATTGGAACTGGGTGCGCTAACAAAACTGCGTTTGCCAGGGCTGATTTGACCTGGGCAAAAGCGCGCTCCCGCTCCGGAGACCATTCAACTTTATTTGCGGGCTTTTGTTTTTTTAACGTGGTGTACAATGGCTGCATGAGCTGTGCTGCGCTTGGGAGGAACCGGTTGTAAAAATTAACCATCCCTAGAAACTCCTGAAGCGCCTTGACCGTTTGAGGTTGCGGAAAATCTGTTATGGCACGCACCTTATCTGGCAGAGGAACCGCTCCTTCTGCCGAAACACGATGCCCCAAAAAATCAATCTGCGCCACCCCAAACTGGCACTTCGCTGGGTTAACTATTAACCCGTGCTCTGCCAGCCTCTGAAAAACTGCTGTGAGGTGTTTTTTGTGCTCGCCCTCGGACGCGCTGGCTACTAAAATATCGTCCAAATAAACGAACACGAAAGGGAGGTCGCGTAAAACTGCATCCATCATGCGTTGGAAAGTCTGCGCGGCCCCCTTGAGGCCAAAAGGCATGCGCAAAAACTCAAAAAGGCCGAAAGGAGTTATGACCGCTGTTTTGGGTACATCCTGCGCGCGCACTGGAACCTGGTGGTAACCGCGCACCAAGTCTATTTTAGAAAAAATGCGCGCCCCCGCCAAATGAACAGAAAAATCCTGAATGTGCGGAATCGGGTAGCGGTCATGAGCTGAAACGTTGTTCAACCTGCGGAAATCGCTGCAAGGTCGCCACGAGCCGTCAGCCTTTGGGACCATGTGTAGCGGCGAAGCCCAGGAGCTTTTGGAGCGTCTAACAATGCCCAGTTTTTCCAGATTAGTGAACTCCTCGCGCGCGATGGCCAGTTTAGCTGGGTCCAAACGCCGAGCTTTTGCAAAGACGGGAGGCCCGGTGGTGGTGATAAAATGCTCCACCCCATGTTTAGCCACCGTCGCCGAAAACGTGGGGACTGTGAGTGCTGGGAACTGAGCGAGCAATGTGTGAAACTTACCACCCGCAGCTGAGACACTGGCATGTGCAGTCGGCGGGGCCACCCGAGCTGTGCAGGGAATAGAATGAAAGGACAGTGCATTAATCAGACGTCTATTAGCAAGGTCAACCAATAAACCATGTGAGCACAAAAAAATCAGCCCCTAACATGTTGAAACTGACTGCTGCTACAATAAATGTCCACTCAAATGAACGGCCCTGTAAGGACAGAAGCATGGTCCTCTCACCGAACGTTTTAATCGCGGAGCCGTTCGCTGCTGACACTGACACCCAGGGAGCTTTAGACGGCATCAGCCGTTCCGCGTAGGTGGGTGTGACGAAACTCAGCTGGGAGCCTGTGTCCACGAGGAACTGTTTCCCCGAGTGTGCATCCGTCAGGTAAAGCAGCTTGTTCTTGTCACCGAGGGTCGCAGCTGCTACCGGCCCTCGGTCTTGGCATTTCCCTGGCGCTTGAAGTTGCACGGCGGGACGCACCTGTGCGCTCTCTCTGCAAAACGGCGGTGGTAGAAACACCGGCCGTCCTCCGCTCCGCGTCGCCTGGCCCCCATCGCCGCCGTCGTTGGTGCGTCTGGCGCCGCGGCCGCTGCGCTGTCTCCGAACGCCGTTCCTGGGCTAGCTGCCGCGGCCGAAACCACGTTCCGCTTGTGGGCGTCGACAAGCCGCTGCGCCTCTTTGCTCAGCCCATGGTAGTCTCGCCTGGCCAATCGGGGCGACTCTGCCAGGGCCACTCTCACTGCTGGCGACAGGGTCCGAAGGAATAGGTGGGCGAAAATGAATTCGCCATCCTCAGAGTCTTTGAGCCTCAGCATCCTCACCATCAGGTCCGCAGGTCTATCGTTCTCTGACTCCGTCAACGTCAGGAGCCCCTCTGCTCGCTGTTGGACCGAAGAGGTGAAATGGCTGATCAGCGCGCCCTTCAATGTGCTGTACTTGTCGCTGTCTGGTGGATGATTAACCAGATCCTCCACTCTCTGGACCGTGTTGCTGTCCAGCTTCGCTACCACATGGTAGAATCTTGTGTCGTCATTGGAGATTCTCCGGAGGTTGAACTGCGCCTCGACTGCGCTAAACCATGAGCGCGGGCTGTGCTGCCAGAAATCGGGCAGCTGGATCGTGGAGGCGGCCATCAGGCTGGCTTCCGCCGAGCCCCGCTCGGGAGAATTCTGTCTGCTCATTCTTTGTCGTAGGTCACCAGTGTAGAGGATGTGCTCGAATGATGAGGCTGAGTTTAGTTCTTAAGTCAGCTTTATTGACAGAACACATCGTCTAGCATTCTCAAAGCAGGAAGAAGAGAAAGAATCATATCACATTACCCTTTTATATGTTTCCAGCATCAGAACTCAAGTCACATGGTGTTTTCAGTAAACATACAGTCACAAAGCATCCCTTTGAACCTTCACCATTGTCTCTCATTCCTTGATGAACCGGAAATCCCTCCGGGGCATCTTCTGTGGGACAAAAAGACCAATCTCACACCTCCTCGTTATCTTCTGCAGATTCGAGTCCTTTGTCCTTCCAGACGTGAAACCCCCAATACGCATGCAGTCATATCTCTGTGGAAATGTGAGCCCACAATGTGTGTCGCCCACAATGCCATCCTTTTAAGAACAAGCTAAATCTGTTAATGCTGCACTTTAGGGCTGTGTTTTTCAAGGGTGCCCTGGTATATTCCTTCTTAATTGTCCAAAAAGTTGCAAATAATTTGCTGTTGTTGTGCATGGGTGCCTTCAGAACCTATACACAACAATGACAAATTTTCTATTTTTTTTGACCAATTAACAAGTGAAATTAGATCATTAATTTCTCATAGAAACCGGAACACACCAGAGCACCCTGGTTAAAAACACTGCTTCAGGCAATAAGGACTGTTCAAACTATTCAAACTTCTGTTGTTGCACTTGTCTACATCGGTCATTTGATTTTTTTTTTTTAAAAAAAAGAATTTATATTTATTTTATTGTACACACATTATTTATTGGAGAATTGACTGCTGGCAGTTTTCAGGTTTTTTTTTTTTTTTTTTGTCAAAGCTGTTCCTGCTTATACTAAAGATAAACAGTTTTATGTTTTGCATTTTGTTTCCGTACTGTACCAAAAATGAACTGAACCGTGACCTTTAAACCAAGGTACGTGCCGAACTATGATTTTAGTGTACCGTTACACCTCTATTTGGGTTGTTACTGATATCTGGTGAAAATCTCAGGTCAATGGCTCCATCAGAAATATGTTTAATGAGAAAAATGTTGATGTGTTCAATACTTATTTTCCCTGCTATATACGGGCTTAGTCTCGACTGAGTCTAGATCTCTCTTTGCCTTGGTTTTTTTGACATGGTCTGAAACCCTTAAAGTCTTGGTCTTGTCTTGGTCTTGGCACGCTTTCGGTTAGTGTGGTCTTGACTATGCTACTACTATAAAATGGTGATCTGTGCAAGCCATCTATCTACTCTAAATTATTAAGAAACAAGCTTTAATAACTTAAGACTTTCTTGAGTCAGAATAGAATAATGATTTAATGCTAATTTCAATTAAATACATTTGGAAATTCTTAAAGTGACACTCTGGCAAAAATCAAGTTTTTTCTGTTCTTAATGTGCCTGTAACATGTTTCTTGTGATTTACAAGACACGTCAAGAGCAAAATCATTCCAAACTCTCAAGTATGTGTTTTTCTGGTGTGAATGTCTGCTTAAGCTCCACCCCCCACCCCACCCCCAGCCCAAAAAGGCAGATTTGGACAGTGTTTCTAGCTACGTCAGTATTCCTGCTGAGCACTGAGAACCCTACTTGACTCTCTTGGGGGAAGAGGGAGGAGCCGAGGAGCAAGCAGGAGCTCAGCGTTTTACAAGTTGGGAAAGATGGCAGATTATACTGGGGGAGCTGAAAAGTTCATAGGCTAAAAATTTCATAGTGGTCAAATTTGACCAAATGTAGTTTATTTTTCAACCGCAGGGATCCAAACACTGTAACACCTGTTGAAGAAGTGTGTGGAAAGGGAGACTATGTTGAAAAATAAACCACATTTGGTCAGATTTGACACTGTGAACTTTTCAGCCTATGAACTTTTCAGCCCCACGTATGTGTTCAGTTTTTGGCCGTGTGAGCAAGAAATCCTCTTTTAAATTACATGTCTTACCCACTGACATGAAAATATGACAGCAGTGATTAATTTTATTTGGAAAAACCTCAGTGTCCCTGCTAAAAATACCAGAGAGGACATGGGTTTACAGCCTGCATGTCGGGGGAGACGGCCCTGGTGTACGTGGCGCAACGGCCGTGGCGAGTATCATCGTAGGTGAACCTGCGGAAGGACCATTCTCGGTGAAGCGGAGAGGCAGTTGCTGCTTGGCTGGAGGGCTCCCCTTGCCTCGCTGAGAGCACCCGCCGGTGCACCCCGCCAGCCACCTCACCTCTCCCTGGAGCGAGTAGGGGAGAACACTCCGAAGCAACTGAGCGCCCCTTGGCTCCTCCCTCTTCTCCTGAAGGAGCAGTACCTGGTTACCCACTAACTGCTGATCGCCTCTCTGAGGGCCGGTGAGCAGTTGGTTTTGGAGCAGCTCAAAGCGAAGTGAGCTCCAAAGAAAGGAAGCCGGGGAGTGCCTCGGAGGTGGACCGAGGCAAACTGCTCACCGGTTCCCAGCAAGGCGATCCACGGTGAGTGGGTAAACTATGGAACACATACAAAAAGACGTGCAAATTTGCGACTCTTCTGTGGGTTCACCTACGACAGTACTTGCTCAAGTTGGATTGCCTTCTTGGAGCCTTGTACAATGTCCTTGTCTTCTTCCAGCTACTGGTGAGCGGGAGTATGGGTGGAGCCTGCACAGAAGACCACTCCTCCTCCGGATGAGCTGGCCTTAAGTCTGGATCCAGCTAGCATGAAGAGGACCCTCTGCAGGACCAACCCACGTAAGGCAGCTGGCCCAGACAACATACTGGGTCACGTCCTGAAGGACTGCGCAGAGGAGCTTAAGAATGTCCTGGCCGACATCTTCATCATCTCCCTGTCTCAACCTGTTGTCCCCACATGCTTCAAGACTGCCACCATAATACCAGTCCCGAAGAAACCCGTCCCATCCAGCTACAATGATTACCAGCCGGTAGCACTGACCCCCACTATAATGAAGTGCTTTGAGCTTGCTAGTCATGCAGCATATCAAGTCTACCCTGCCTCCCTCTCACGACCCATTCCAGTTCGCATACAGGTCGAACAGATCCACAGAAGATGCCATCGCTGCTGCTCTCCATCCAGCCCTCACTCACCTGGATTCACAAAAGTCATATGTGCCCATGCTGTTCTTGGCTCAGCATTCAATACAGTCATCCCCCAGCACCTAATACAAAAACTCAGACACTCAGGACTCAAAACCTCTCTCTGCAACTGTGTGCTGGACTTTCTCACAGGGAGGCCACAGAACGTGCGGGTTGGCAGCAACACCTCCCAGACCATCACACTGTGCACAGGGGCCCCACAAGGGTGCGTGCTCATCCCGCTGCTCTTCACCCTGCTGATTCATGATTGTGTGCCAACCTACAACACCAACCACATCGTTAAGTTTGCGGACGACACGGCAGTAGTGGGCCTCATCACCAACAATGACGAGGCCAACTACAGAAATGAGGTGAGCCAACTGGTCCAGTGGTGTAAAGACAACAACTTCTTCCTGAACGTGGGAAAAACCAAAGAGACTGTGGTCGACTTCAGGAGGGGTCACACACAGCACTCCCCTCTGATCATCAACGGTGCAGCTGTGGAGAGGGTGAACAGCACCAAGTTCCTGGGGGTGCACATCTCTGAGGACTTCACGTGGACCAACAACACCACATCACTGGCCAAGAAGGCCCAAACTCACCTCCATTTCCTCTGCAGACTGAGGAGAGCACGAGTCCCACCCCCCCATCATGCAGTCTTTCTACCGGGGCACCATTAAGAGCATCCTCACCAACTGCATCACGGTGTGCTATGGAAGCTGCACTGCCAGCTGCCGGAAGACACTACAACACAACACAAAGTTGATGCAGCCAGCAAGATCATTGGTGCCCCCCCCCCCCCCCCGGACATCTACCCCACTCTCCTCACCCACAGAGCCATTGACATCACAGGCGACACCTCCCATCCCCTATACTCCCTCTTCAGCTCCCTGCCCTTGGGGAAAAGGTACCATAGCCTCTGGGCCTGCTCCACAAGGCTGTTGAACAGCTACGTTCATCAGGCCATCAGGACCCCGAACTATGTTCACTCCACCCTGCTTCCCAGATGGTAACACCTGCACAATAACTACCTCAGATGTTGGCACAGTAGGACTGGCACAGCAACAATAATACTGTTGTTCTGTTGTACTTTCACTGCTATATGTCTCTGCACTTTAACTGCAACCATTTGCACAAATGCCATATCTGCTGCTGTCTGTATATCACTGCAATACTGATTATGTGCAATCATATCTGTCACTATCTGCACCTACACTACCACATTGAAATGCACTACAGCTATTCACCTCTAGCTGTCCGAATATAGGATTGCTGGGTTTGTTACCACTAATCATTTACCTAAACTAATCGTTTACTACTATGGAGGTCAGAGTCCTTCTGGCTGCCATTGGCACCACAGGTTGCATCACCGTATATAGACTGTACATAGACTGCTGCTGTCACTGTTTGTTCTTGTTTTTCATTTTTCTTTTTTTTTTTCTTTTTTAATCCAGCCCAATTTCCTTCTTTTTATAAAATGCACACCAATGTGGAGAGAAACGCCATTTCAGTTCTCCTGTATGTCCTGCACGTATAGTAGTATTGACAATAAAATCTTTGAATCCTTGAATTGAATGCTTTGAATATTCATAGATCCATGCATACTTAAGTAGGTCAAAGACATTAAAACTCTTTCCAAGCCGTTCTAAGGCAATGAAAGTTTTTTTTTTTGTGTATAAAAAGCCACAATATACTATTTTGGGCAAAACATATTGGTTTTTGAGGTGGTTTAAGAGCCGCCGGAGGGTCATTAAAAATGGCTAACAATGCAATCATTTCTGGTAGGAATAAATTATTACAGTATAATCTCACATTTATAGCTGATTTTTGTTTCTCTATGCAGTAAACAGAATTCCTTAATTTTGTTAACCACAGGGGTTTAATTCTGATGAACAGTCAAATTTCAGTGTTACTGTTGAATTATCAGAGAAAGCAGGGCAAAAGTATCTGAAAATTTAATGCATATACAGTGGTGTGAAAAAGTGTTTGCCCCCATCCTGATTTCTCATTTTTTTCTGTTTGTCACTTAAATGTTTCAGATCATCGAACAAACTTAAATATTAGACAAAGATAACATAAGTAAACACAAAATGCAGTTTTTAAATGAAGGTGTTTATTATAACTGGTTGGGCCACCCTTGGCAGCAACAACTGCAATCAAATCTTTGCGATAACCAGTGTTGGGCAAGTTACTAAAAAATAGTAACTAGTTACAGTTACTAGTTACTTCTTTTCAAAAGTAACTGAGTTACTTACCAGTTACTGCATGATTAAAGTAACTAGTTACTTGGAAAAGTAATTTTCACGTTACCTTTAAATGGACACTTGAATCATCTTGAACACATAGCAAGATAATTTAATTAATGGATTACATTAGGGGCTTATTAATGTCAGGCTGAAAACAGACCGTTTCAGACAGAGCTTTTAGAACATGTTCAATCTGCTTTATCCTGCCTTGAGAGCTCTTAATGTGGGGAAAAATCTGAAGAAAATCAACACAAAATTGCCAGTAATTTCCTCATTTTGGAGTGAGAAATAGGATTTGTGGAGTGAGAAAGAGGGGAAAAAGAGTTGACAACACTGCATAAAGCTGTCAGTCCCTCACCTTTAACATTATGGATTTAATCTGATGTCTAGTGATCGAAAGAAAATGTCCATTATCCACAGTCCAAATGTCTGCTGTGACAGAGACATGATCCAGTCCTTTTGGAGATCAAATCCATTTTTGAATAATCTTTATCCCAGGTATCAAGTAAATAAGTCTCAGCTATCTGATGGAAAATGACTGTTATCAGATCTTCATTCTGTAACGACACATCTGGCAATCAGTTGGTTTAATTCTTACTGGGTCACAAACAGTCCAGATCCATACCTGTGCTCAAAATCCAGCCGCTGTTCAGATAGCGTAAATCCACTAACACAGTGTTAGCTTAGCATAGCACTAGCTTTGCAGGACCTTGTTGCTGTTCTTAGGTGCTTCTGGAGATTGCAGTCAGTCTCAAGTGCATTTAGCTTGCAACTTACCAATATGCTTTTATCCTTAACTGCAACAAAGAAAAAATAATCTATTTCCACAAAAACAAAGTAGCTTCATCTTTTCCCAGCAGGAGCAAGCTCCATTTGTGGCTGCAGCAGTGAAGAGGCTCTTTGACTGATGGCTCGTTAGCTAGGTAGGGTCAGTTTGTATTCATTTGCACTAAAAATATCTCTCCATATTAATAAAACGAGTAACGTGAATAACGCATCTGATCAAATTTCAGTATCTGTAACGCATTACTGAATTTTTAAACAGGATTTTCG
Organism: Pholidichthys leucotaenia; assembly: GCA_020510985.1. NCBI lineage: Eukaryota > Metazoa > Chordata > Actinopteri > Cichliformes > Pholidichthyidae > Pholidichthys > Pholidichthys leucotaenia. The sequence continues at coordinate 282,022,260 of CM035847.1, read as the reverse complement.
TTACACAGTAAGTTACTGCAACAGTAGTAGCATGACAGTACCGTGTTACTCCCAACACTGGTGATTACTGGCAATGAGTTTTACAGCGCTGTGGAGGAACTTTGGCCCACTCATCTTTGCAGAATTGTTGTAATTCAGCCACATTGGAGGGTTTTTGAGCCTGAACCGCCTTTTCAAGGTCATGCCACAACATCTTAATCGGATTCAGGTCAGGACTTTGACTAGGCCACTCTAAAGTCTTCATTTTGTTTTTCTTAAGCCATTCAGAGGTGGACTTGCTGGCATGTTTTACATCATTGTCTTGCTGCAGAACCCAAGTGCGCTTCAGCTTGAGATCACGAACAGATGGCCGGACATTCTCCTTCAGGATTTTTTAGTAGACAGCAGAATTCATGGTTCCATTTACCACAGCAAGTCTTCCAGGTCCTGAAGCAGCAAAACAGCCCAAGACCATCACACTACCACCACCATATTTTACTGTTGGTATGATGTTCCTTTTCTGAAATACTGTTATTTTTTATGCCAGATGTAATGGGGCACACACCTTCCAAAAAGTTCAACTTTGTCTCGTCAGTCCACAGAATATTTTCCCAAAAGTCTTGGGGATTATCAAGATGTTTTCTGGCAAAACTGAGATGAGCCTTTTATGTTCTTTTTGCTCAGCAGTGGTTTTCGTCTTAGAACTCTGCCATGCAGGCCATTTTTGTCCAGTCTCTTTCTTATGGTGTAGTCATGAACACTGACCTTAACTGAGGTGAGTGAGGCCTGCAGTTCTTTGAATGTTGTTGTGGGGTCTTTTGTGACCTCTTGGATGAGTCATCACTGCGCTCTTGGGGTAATTTTGGTTGGCCGGCCATTCCTGGGAAGGTTCACCACTGTTCCATGTCTTCGCCATTTGTGGATAATGGCTCTCACTGTGGTTCGCTGGAGTCCCAAAGCTTTAGAAATGGCTTTATAACATATTCCAGACTGCTAGATCTCAATTACTTTGTTTCTCATTTGTTCCTGAATTTCTTTGGATCACAGCATGATGTCTAGCTTTTGAGGATCTTTTGGTCTACTTCACCTTGTCAGGCAGGTCCTATTTAATCGATTTCTTGATTGAGAACAGGTGTGGCAGTAATCAGGCCTGGGTGTGGCTAGAGAAATTGAACTCAGCTTTCCAAAGATGTGCTAAACCACAGTTAATTTATGTTTAAACGGGGGGGGGGGGGAGATCACTTTTTTCACACAGGGCCATGTAGGCTTGGATTTTTTTAACCCTTCATAATAAACACCTTCATTTAAAAACTGCATTTTGTGTTTACTTGTGTTATCTTTTTCTAATATTTAAATTTGTTTAATGATCTGAAACATTTAAGTGTTGACGAATATACAAAAAAAAAAGAGAAATCAGGAAGGGGCAAACACTTTTTCACATCACTGTAAGTGACTCAACTCAAATCTACCTGAGTATAAGAACTGTCTTTTCTTCATAAATTAAGAGTAAACAATTCTCTGCAATAAAACTACTCACAGAGACAATTTTATAATATATGGTGTGTGAGTTCATGGGCTTGAGTATATTATTAGGAGCCACCAAACCAAAGGATTTTTGTTTTGACGTTTGAGCCAGATTGTACACCTTATATACTGTAGGTGTAATTCAACATAAGTTTTGAATTTTATTTCTGATGTTGGACTGTGGATCACTGATATAGTGCCCGTGTTCTGTACTGAACTTAACAGCAGCTGAAACATGTCAACCTGGTCAACCTGCTGGAGGTCTTCAGGAGGAAAAGACGGCTCCACTTGGTGTTCGAGTTCTGTGAGCAGACGGTCCTGAATGAACTGGACAAACACCCTCGAGGGTAGGTCAAACTATAGGCACAGTTGTCTGCTGACATATAATCCACTTACAGTATCTGTCATATTTCAAATTATCCATCAATTACCCTAAAGTTGAAAAAACTTTGTATATGAAATTATTTTGTTGGAACCAATTCTAGAAATCTTGTGCCGTGGTAAAATGTAACATTTAATTTACTCTAGATTGCTGATGAAAACTACATACCTTTACTAATTTTACATGTAAGTAAAATACAAATGATTAGCTAACTACTATAGTTATAAATGACCATCGTGCACATTGTGGAATCATCACCTTTACTTTTGTTATTACCTCCATTGTATGGACATTTATTTTTCCAAAGATTAAAAGCTTACAAGCAAAGTACAGAAAGAAGAACTGGGTGAAGTACAAAGGAGAGACAAGGTTGTTGCCAGGATATTTAAAAGAAGGAAAATACTGTATAGGCAGTAGAATTGAGGAAACAGACATTTTAAATTAAAACATTCAGGTATTTTTAGTACTCTGTTCACTCATTTACCACAAGATTACCTTTGATATTTGAACTCTAAACCAAAACAGCTGGTTGTTGTTTTACCATTTTCCCCTTTCCTACAAGGCTGTGCACCAGAAACTCTAGCTGTAGCTGCTCGTGAAACAAAGGCCCCACTCTTGTTAGGTGCAGGCCTAAGGTTACCTGGGTGACAAGAGGGCTGTGTAAAGCACCTCTTCTATTTTTGAAATGTCTGGAATAATGGATAAGGAAGACATGACTTCTGAATAGATTGTGTTGATTTTCTCCTCCTTTGGCTTGTTCTCTTTAGGGTACCAGAGGCCCAACTTAAAAGTATAGTGTGGCAGACTCTGCAGGCTGTTAACTTCTGCCACAAGCACAACGTCAGTATATTTTCATTCTGTCCATTGTCTGTTACTGTCTGCCTTATAACATCATCACTGTGTTATGTTTAATTATATTATTTTTAATGATAGTGCTTATCTTAACTGTTTGCACATGTGAGAGAATGTGCAGGACTCTGATGTCAAGATACCTAAAGAGTGTTTATGTACAAAATATTGGTCTCTGAAACACTTCACATCTTCTAGCAGGTTCGTGTAAACATTTAAATGAAATTTGGTGGAAAAATCCATCAGATTGTGGAATGGAATGCAGGATCTAGTCCTTTTTTAAAAAACTTTCTTTAAAGCCTCATTTCCACTGACTCTTGCAGCAGTCCTCACTAGCTGCATTTGTGCTTTGAAATGGCATGGATCAGAACAAGGTACGCATGACAAGATCACACAAGAATCATATAAAATAATGTGAGAGCTTGAGATAGACTTTGTTATCATCATGTGATAACAACATAAAAGAACATTTGCCACCATTCATTCATCTGGATTCACATGTGCTTTATTAATAAATAAGCCGCCAGTCGATTTTAATTCTGTGAAGTGTGTACAGTTTTTATGTTCTTGGACACAGTGGTGGAGGAGTAGACCTTAGAAAATAGCAAGTCCAATAGTTTTTTTTAATAAAGAGTTATTAAATACAGTAGATATAGCAATTTCTTGCATGCTATATCTGCACATAACATAACTGGTGAAGAGTAGGCCACTGACTAGAATTGGAATTATTTGCTCTGGTGACCACATCGCAGCCATATTGGAACACAGCTGCAGTCAGTGGAAATTGGGGTAATACTATGAAAAAGGGCCTTTTTGACATTCTCATGAAATTTTTGTAAAATTCTTTATGGAATTTGATGAAAAAATTAGCAGTATATTAGAGGTGTGTGTCTGTGTAAATATAGTGTTTATCCCAATTAAAAATCTGAATCTAGCACTGGTGCTGACAAAGGTATGTGCTGTCTAAGAATGTTCTAGTTATGTGGATTGTTCTGGCTCTGTATGCCATCCACCACACTGAGTGGAGCTCATACAGACTGATATTGATTCACATCTTTTTATAGTAATATGTACATATGTATATTAGCTGCTCTTGCTTGCTTGTTTTTTTTTTCTTGCCTTCTGATTGTTGCTCTGAGTGTTGCTATCCCTGTGCTGTTGCAATCCTGGAATTTCCCCGTTGTGGGACTAATAAAGGCTTATCTTATCTTATCTAGTGATCATCCTATCTCAGTGTTTTCATTTCATGAATAGAAAGTTTTGAATATTCCACAACATTTTTTCTGTCTCTAGACATGCACTTATCTGCTTTTGTTCCTGATTTGCTCAGAGCATCACAGCCAGGTTTCTAATCAATTTTTGATCGCTGACCCTGAGACTGTATGTCATGTTGCCTAAATCCTCACTGTGTGTGCTTGTTTCGCAGTGCATCCACCGGGATGTAAAGCCAGAGAATATCCTCCTAACCAAAACTGGAGTCATCAAGCTCTGTGACTTTGGCTTTGCCCGCATTCTGAGTAGGTTGTCTCCAGAGCTTGTGCATTTATGTGCATTTAGTGCAAGTGTACTTCTAATGACTTATTCAATAAGGAACCTATATCAGCTCCTGCCCATGGCCTCCTCACTTTCAGTGTTTGACTGAATGTAGCACATATGAGGACCATTAAGCCAGTCGCTGTGTCTCTATGTTTCGTCTACGTTTACACTCCCTATCTCAGCTTTCAGTCTTATGTTACCATACATTGACATCCAGTCATTCACCCTGTCTTGTAATCCCTTTCCCTACCACGTATAAGTTATTTAGTGTATATTATTTACAATCTATGTAAGGCTTTATGTCCATCAGCTGTCTCCACCTGTCTTTATGTTGGTGCACACAGCAGGACCGGAGGATGACTACACAGACTACGTGGCGACCCGCTGGTACCGGGCCCCCGAGCTGCTGGTTGGGGATACCCAGTACGGAACGCCTGTTGACGTCTGGGCTCTGGGCTGTGTCTTTGCTGAGTTGCTCAATGGGAATCCACTCTGGCCTGGGAAGTCTGACGTCGACCAGCTCTACCTCATCCAAAAAACTCTTGGTACACCATAAAATATTGTCAGAATCATTTACAAAGATCACAACTTGGATCATGTGCTATTTTAACATGAATATACTTAAATCTAAAGTAGCACTTTATTACTTTAATTTTTAAAACAGATTTTTTTTTAGGAGATAATGCTTAAACCTGACATGCGAGGGGGGCCTGAAAAGTTCATAGTGGTCACATTTGACCAAATGTGGTTTATTTTTCAACCACAGGGACCCAAGCGCTGCAACACCATTGGTAGAAATGTGTGGACCGAAGGGGAGACTATGTTGAAAAATAAACCACATTTGGTCAAATTTGACCACTATGAACTTTTCAGCCACCCCCCCCCCCAAAAAAAAAACAAAACAAAAAACACAAGGGCAGACTGTATATGTTTATAGATGACATTTTGACAGTGTATTATTTACCAAACTCCTTGTAATAGTTTTTATTCAAATATTAATTATCTAAATCCTTTAGGTGACTTGATTCCTCATCACCAACACATCTTCCGTACCAATGTTTTCTTCAGTGGAGTCAGTATTCCTGAACCTGACACAATGGTATAAAACCTGTTACCACTGAACATGCACATATTCTTAATGGTAAGGGAATTATTTATTTTATTTAACATTTATTGCTTACCTCATTTACTCTGCTTTAGGAGCCTCTGGAAAAGCGCTTCACTGGAGTCTCTCCTCACGCCCTTCAGTTTATGAAGGTAAAGATGTTTTATTTGTGTAATGTACAGTGGTATGAAAAAGTGTTTGCCCCCTTCTTGATTTCTCATTTTTTTTTGTATGTTTGTCACACTTAAATGTTTCAGATCATCCAACAAATTTAAATACTAGACAAAGATAACACAAGTAAACACAAAATACAGTTTTTATATGAAGGTGTTTATTATTAAGGGTAAAAAACAATCCAAACCTACATGACCCTGTGTGAAAAAAGTGACCCCCCCCCCCCCGTTAAAACATAAATTAACTGTGGTTTATCACATCTTTGGAAAGCTGAGTTCAATTTCTCTAGCCACACCCAGGCCTGATTACTGCCACACCTGTTCTCAATCAAGAAATTACTTAAATAGGACTTGCCTGACAAAGTGATAATCAAGTCAGTGGTGGTAATGCACCTGTAAGCTGGTTGCCAACCGTCAATCAAATCTAAAAGAAGAAGAAGAAGTGAAGTAGACAAAAAGATCCTCAAAAGCTAGACATCATGCTGTGATCCAAAGAAATTCAGGAACAAATGAGAAACAAAGTAATTGAGATCTAGCAGTCTGTAAAAGGTTATAAAGCCATTTCTAAAGCTTTGGGACTCCAGTGAACCACAGTGAGAGCCATTATCCACAAATGGCGAAAACATGGAACAGTGGTGAACCTTCCCAGGAGTGACTGGGCAACCAAAATTACCCCAAGAGCGCAGCAACGACTCATCCAAGAGGTCACAAAAGATCCCACAACAACATCCAAAGAACTGCAGGCCTCACTTGCCTCAGTTAAGGTCAGTGTTCATGACTACACCATAAGAAAGAGTACTGGACAAAAATGGCCTGCATGGCAGAGTTCCGAGATGAAAACCACTGCTGTGCAAAAAGAACATAAAGGCTCACCTCAGTTTTGCCAGAAAACATCTTGATGATCCCCAAGACTTTTGGGAAAATACTCTGTGGACTGACGAGACAAAGTTGAACTTTTTGGAAGGTGTGTGCCCCATTACATCTGGCGTAAAAAATAACAGTATTTCAGAAAAGGAACATCATACCAACAGTAAAATATGGTGGTGGTAGTGTGATGGTCTGGAACTATTTTGCTGCTTCAGGACCTGGAAGACTTGCTGTGGTAAATGGAACCATGAATTCTGCTGTCTACCAAAAAATCCTGAAGGAGAATGTCTGGTCATCTGTTTGTAATCTCACTTGGGTTCTGCAGCAGGACAATGATCCAAAACACACCAGCAAGTCCACCTCTGAATGGCTTAAGAAAAACAAAATGAAGACTTTGGAGTGGCCTAGTCAAAGTCCCGACCTAAATCCGATTAGGATGTTGTGGCATGACCTTGAAAAGGCGGTTCATACTTGAAAACCCTCCATTGTGGCTGAATTACAACAATTCTGCAAAGATGAGTGTTAGGGGAGATCACTTTTTCACACAGGGCCATGTAGGTTTGGAATTTTTTTCCCTTAATAAAGAACACCTTCATTTAAAAACTGCATTTTGTGTTTACTTGTATTATCTTTGTCTAATATTTAAATTTGTTTGATGATCTGAAACTTTTAAGTGTGACAAACATACAAAAAAAAGAGAAATCAGGAAGGGGCAAACACTTTTTCACACCACTGTAGGTGTAAATCAAGGGGATCTGGGGAAGCAATTTTTTCTTTAAAATTTGCAGCTTTGCTTATAAATTTGTAGCTTTTCTTAATAATTTACTACATTTATTTGTAAATATAAAACTTTTTTCTTGTAAATTAACTTTTTGCCATCTTAAATTGGCAACTTTTTTTCTTATAAATTTGCTACTTTTTGGTTAATTTGCAACTTTTTTCTTGTAAATTTGCCACTTTTTCTTCATAAATCTGCTGTTTTTGCATTTTAAATCAGCATTTTTTTGTAAATTTGTAACCTTTTTCTAATAAATTTGAGGTTTTTTTTCTTGCAAATTTACATATTTTTCTCATGAATTTGCAGCTTTTTTTGTAAACTTGACTTTTTGTAAATTTGCAACTGTTTCTTATACATTTAGAATTTTCTGTCTCATAAATTTGACTTTTCTGTTGTAAATTTGCAGCTTTTTTCCCATAAGTGTATGTTTGTACATCATTTCTCATAAATTTGTGACTGACAAGAATAATACTTAAGGTGTCCCTTCAATATTTACCCTGGAGAAAATGTTCTATTTATTGTCCCTCCAAACATCAAAATGAAATATCCACCCATGCACCATGTTAGTGCTGCCTGGACCTCTGGCCCACTGGAAAAAACAAATGCAGACCCCTGGGAAAAACATTTGAGCACTCCTGGTATAGGCCATTGTGATACAGCTGCATGTGAAATTATTAAACTAGCTGAACTTAAACAATAAACGTAATTTGCAGTGGGTGTTGAATAATTTTCAGTGCAAGTATTTTCTATCCCTCAAAGCCCAATATTAGGTGCGTACATGTAACATACAACTACAAACGAAATAATGTAATGTATAAACTATGTGTATGGCAGTGTCAAATACACCAGTCCTGTGTGTCAACAGTCATGCCTGGTTATGGATCCTTCTCTCCGGCTGTCCTGTGAAGAGCTGCTGAAACTGCCTTATTTCCAGGAGGAAGGAGTCAACTGGGGCCGTGATGGTGAGCGCCTGGGAAGACGGCACGATAAAGGCTCCCGGCGCAGACAGGCAGGGGTAAGTATGAATCAGATGGCTTTAATGATGCCAGTGGCTGTTGACTTATGCTTTAAATGATTTTGCCTCAGCTGAAAAGCACCTCGGGTTTAAACTGTCTGGAATGTCTCTCAGTGATACAGCAACAAATACCTTTTAGCTTGTCATTGTACTTATGTACATTAAGGCTGCGTGTCCACCAAACGCGGTTTTTGTCACCCGACTGCCCTGAACCTCTCTTTTACAGAGCTTGTGTGCTGCGATCTGGAAAAAAAAAATCTGTGCTCTGAATCCTAGCAACAGCTTGTCACTCACAGCTCAGCACTTCCACTTTTCCCATGGTCAGACTTTCTACTTATTTTTTAATAGCAGTCTCTAAATAGCAATGGACAGAAAACGTATTCTGGCATTGGCAGCAGCTCTGGATACAAAATACGATGACACCGAAAAGAAAACAGGAATCTGGGTACAGACATCAACTGGACTTGTGCAGGAGAACTGGACAAACAACTTGTACAAGAGTTGCACCCATTTCAAGGAGTATTTTAGATTGACTAGGAGTCAGTTTGAAGTGGTTTTGGAAAAGATTGGCCCGTCAATTTCTCGGATCCAGACTAATTACAGAGATCCCTTCTGAGGTGAGTAGTCTATGGTCAAAATTTTGTTTATATTTACATCTATTTTCGTAAAACTCACGCTGAGATATGCTCAACACATGATTTCCTAAAATCATATATGACTGTCGGTAAATGATCACATTTCACACTGGAGGTATTTCCATTTTTTTTTGTAGTTATCAACTACAAATTCACATAGTACTGTATCCATATTATCTACTGCAACAGACTTGTATGAAATATGACCATGATAAAGGCACAAATGCTCACCTGGCACGCCGACAGATGCGGACATGTTCCTCCAAGCGTTTGCTTTCAAATTTTGATCATGATATCCTTTTAGTGACAGATCAAAGAGTACCGGTTTGTTTGATGCAGCAAAGTTCAGCCTCTCCCCTGCCATCCTACCATTCTTGTCTTCCTGTCCCACCCTTCCTTAATTCTGATTGGTTGCTTAGAAAGGTCTGACATTGATGAGTGCAGCTGTAGTCTGAAAAGTTGAACTTTTTTCAGCCCTGAGCACCGCGACAAAAAACAGTAATTGAGAGCATTTTAGCGCTGAGGGCACTCAGCGCTGTAAACGCTGGTTCTACATAGACAATGAATAGAAAATAGTCGCCCACAACAAAAAAAAAAACGTATTTGATGGACACGCCTCCCAATTTGGCCATCTGTCACCAAATGGAACAAAAAAAATCCAGTAGATATTACAGGTTTGTCCCCGTCTTTCCCTTTCTGTGTCTCTAGGCTCAGTACCTGCCTCAGTTACCAAACAGCAACATCTCACCAGCACCAGACGTCAAGAAGCAAGTGAAACAAAAATATCACCTCCCCAACATTTGATGACTCAAAAATAAACGGTCTGCAAAGTTGTTGCTGGAAACTGTAAAATGGACTATGTTTTTGTGTGTAGTGAAAATAGTTTCATGGACGTCACTTAATATTCTGTATGCAACAAGCAAGAGTAAGGGGATTTATGCAGTTTGTGCTGAATATAGTTTGCAACAAATTAGATGGGGCCTACATTTCTACAGATTTAAAATGATACAATAACAATCACCAGTGTGCCATCTATTGAATTATACGTACATATATGTACTGTATATGCTGTAATATAGTCTTCTCATTTTCTGGAACATCCAATTATACCTGATCACCATGCAGGTAAGCTGTAGAATTGAAGTTGTTTTCTGCATACAACCCTAGCGCAAGGGTATGCAACTTGTGGCCTCCGAGCCATATGCTGCACAAAAAAGGGTCTTGTTGTGGGGGCACAGTTTGGGAGTTCTCTCACACCCAGAAGCCAGGGGGAAGGGAAGAATAATGGACAGTAGGAGGAAGTGTTACCGGGGGATATCAAACGGGACAGCAAAGACTATGCCCCCCCCCCCCGGGGAGAGGAGTAAATGCCAGAGAGAAAAAGTGTGTTTGTGCAGAACCCACGTATATTATGTTAGAGTGCTGCATTTCTCTTTGTTCACACAACAATGTATGATGGGCGGAAGCTCTGGGTCTCTACATATGGAACTAAGGATATAAAAGAGGAATGTACAGAGACCCAGATAGCGCAGTAGCTCAGCAGAGCTCAAAGCGTGTTTACTGTTATGTTGGAAAAATAATAAAGCCTTGTGCCGTCCAGCTCGTTGCCTCGTCCTATTCCTTTTTCTCCACATTGGTGACCCCTGACGTGCCATGGAGCGCCTATCCCTTTCTCCACACTGTTGAACCTGACGTACCATGAAGAGCACTCGCCTATTCCTTTCTCCACACTGGCGACCTGATGGGCCAGGGACCGCGAGCCACACTGGGACCCAAGACGCACCATGGATAGTGAGCTGAGCACCGACCCGGAGACTCCTGGGGGGAGAACATCAGCGCCGCATGCGCTGTTTCAGTCAAGCTCCCGAACTCTGGCTTCACGACCTGCCAGCGGAGTTTCAGCACAGAAGCACAATGCACACTCCGCACGTTAGAGGGGGATGACACAGAATGCTACTAAGTGGTCACTGCGCCGGACACGCGTGCCATGCAACAGGCGACAAGCCTGCTTCAGGAACCGACCGGCCGCAGCGGGAGCGAACCTGGCCAACTTGCTGTTGCGAGTGACTAAGGACTACTGCACACTGGCGCAGGAAACAGATCCACCATCCGGCTCAAACACCCAGTGATGTGTGCTGCCATGCCCAGTCAAGAAGTCGGGAAACGGCATGGCCAGCAGCCATTAGCAGCTGCGACTGCTGGCGAAAGAAACAAGCTGTTTTGTGTCATAGACACATGGTCGCGGAGATGGTTTCTGGTGGATTTCCGCGCCCAGAAGAGCATCCTGCCGGTCAACGCTACAGGGTGGCAGTGGGCAGCAGTCCCAAGCTTACGGCCGCCAATGGATCCACCATCAGGACATGTCGCCCACGGACACAATTGGGTCGACCACCTGTCCAGAATTCTTTTAGGGGTGCACGCTGCACCTAAAGAAGATTTTGCAGCCTCCCCGACAGAACTTGTTTTTTTCCTCTCAGCCACTACGGATCCTTGGGGAATTGGGCCAAAAGCCTTCCCCAGATCCTTTTAGGGCTGCGCTCCGCACCTAGGAGGATTTGGCAGAACTTGTTTTTCTCAGCTGCTGCTGATCACCGGAGAGTTTCACCGGAAAACTCCACACCCGAGGCGGATCCGCCCTCACAATTTTTGTGTGGCCCAGAGGCTTTTAACGCACCGGGCCGAACCACCATTGTTTTCCCCACACCTTTGTCCCTAAAAGCCTGCACAATGCCGGTTTTGTTTCCATCAAGCACGATGTGCACCGGATCCCGCTGCGCCCACCGTACTACAGACCGTTCAACGTGCTGGAACCTGGGGCGAAGCATAAGGTGTTTCCCCACCCTCCCTTTTCCCTCCACAGATTGACGTGCCCTCCAATACACTTCATCAGCAGGATGGTTCTACTGGACTGGCAACTCCCCGCTTCAGTCGCTATTAGCGCTGGCTCGGGACTGGGGGGTTAGAGACCCTTCTGGGTGTTCGGGGGGAGGGGCACAGTTTGGGAGTTCTCTCACACCCAGAAACCGGGGGAAGGGGAGAATAATGGACAGTAGGAGGAGGTATCACCGGGGGGTATCAAACGGGACAGCAAAGACTATGCGCCCCCCCAGAGAGAGGAGTAAATGTCGGAGAGAAAAAGTGTGTTTGTGCAGAACCCACGTATATTATGTTAATTTGCTGCATTTCTCTTTGTTCACACAACAATCTGTGATGGTCGGAAGCTCTGGGTCTCTATGTATGGAAATAAGGATGTAAAAGAGGACTGTACAGAGACCCAGATAGCGCAGCAGCTCAGCAGAGCTCAAAGCATGTTTGCTGTTATTTTGGAGAAATAATAAAGCCTTGTGTCATCCAGCTTGTTGCCTCGTCCTATTCCTTTTCCTCCACATTGTGAAAATTCTTTGAAATTTACAAGAAAAAAAATCAAATTAATTTGAACTAAGTATTAAATATACAAGAAGACAATCACAAATTTATATGAAAAAGTTGCAAATTTACAAGAAAAAATTGTGTGAAAATACCCAAAATTTGAGAAAAGATCATGCAAATTTACAAGATTAAAGTTGCAAATTTATGAATTTTTTTTTATAAATTTGCAAAAGTCACAAATTTATGAGAGAACATTTGTTTAATTAAGAGGAAGCAACATACCAGTTACTAATATTGACAGGTCACTGTATTTGTAACATGGCTGTCTTACCTTCATTTTAAGGCTCAACTATGTGTTTTCACTCCTTGTATTTTTTTTTTCTAAAAATTGTACAAAGGTTGCCTACCCCGGCATTAGATTTAGTAAACAGTAGTAGAGTGCTGTATACTGTAATGTGGTACACCTGCTGTTTAACTTCCTGACTCAGTCTTATTAAGATTTAATAAAACCTGCCATGACAGCTGATACTCAACGTAATTTGATGGCTTCTTAACATTCTGCAGCCACGGTCGTGACAGTGATCCCTTCGAGGCCGACACAGACAGTCACCCTGTTGCTCCGGCTCAGGACGGTGATCCAGCCGAACAAACATCAACACAATGACTAACACACAGCTTGACTGATCACCTGACCTCAGATGTATCAACTTACAGATTTAACCTCTCATACATGATTAACCTAGGAGCTGTACATTCAGTGGGATTAATGAGGGGTTATGAGGTCTGGTCACAAGAAAATGAAATCATAAATTTAAAAAAATGTTTTATTCTGTGATATATGCATTTTTCATTATATAAAAACATCCCAAACACCGTCTTAGTGGAGAAAACAAGAAAAGCATCCCTCACCACAAACACATTAGTCTAGAACTGTACTTTATAGGACATAATAAAATCCACTGAATATGTATATGAATCAGACAATGACAAGTATACATAGATTTGATTATATTTTTATAATTGCTATATCAAAAAACACCACAATTAATATATACATCAATTATCATAAGTTCTGGAATCCAGAAGTTTCACACGACGGTATGATGTATGTAAACTCAGAATTCAATTTAAAATTACTCTGGTTTGAGAATATAAACACTTTAGAAAGACAGTAGTACATCTAAATACTTGATTAGCAAGTGGAGAATCATTTTGGTGACATGGCAGATTTGACCAAGGCAAGCATGTGAAACGGAAAATAACACAACGTAACAAAAATAATTTTTTGGTGAGTTGTCTGTGTTTTTTCAACTGATTTAAGACAATTTTGCACCACTGAATCCAAAAATGACATCCGTTTCTCTCGATCAGGTCAGGTTTTTATGTTATTATAAGCAGTTGTACAGCAGTTGTACAGTTGTACTGTAAATTGAATAGTAGACATTGATAAAGGTAAGTACATGTAAATTGAATGTTACGTCATCATTGTTCAAAATTCAGAGAATTTCAAGAAATAAAAAAGAATTTTACATCATATAAAGTGAAAATGCCTGTACATGTAAACAAATATGTAAGAAAACATGTGGCCATAGTTCAAAAAGTTGACCTGATTTGGTGTTGATCAGTGAATCATCTATATTATGGAAGGAAATTAAATTCTTTCATATGAAATGAGTAACTTTAAGGTTAAGGCTGCATGTCCACAGACAGCAGGTTTGTCCACTGCAAGCACTCTACTGCTGTGTTCGAAATGTTCACTTGTTCCCCATATAGTGTACTATATAGTGAATCAGCTATTTTGTAGTGCTGTTCGAAATCTTAACTGAAAATTTCATTCATTATATAGTACATTCAAAATACCCCATAATGCATTTTGAAAAGTAGTGTACAACGGATGGTCACTACATTAGCCAATGTATCCCATAAAGAAATGCAAAGCCAACGGAGCAGTGAGAGGAGAGCTTCACATTACAAAATAAACTACCTTAAGGTATTTATATTTATTAATTAAGCAAAAACGATTTGATTTAATACATACTTACTTCAATGCACATGCAGGTATTCATTTTTACCACCATTAATCTGTTATGTTTTACTGTCTCACCATGATGGTGTCATTAACCGCGCCGCGAAAACAAGTCTTGTAGTGTCTGAAATCTGATAATTTTAATATTACATTGAATTTACTGTATAGTTCACTACATCTGAATTCCCTATATAGCAAGTAGGGAGGGAGTGGACATTCCAAACACAGCGGAACCCAGGATTTACACTGACTCCGGATGCAGTCCATTGCGGATGCAGTGCGGATAGACCCTTGCATCCATCCTTACCAGCTTTGTTTGTGTTTTGCAGCAGCATGGATAAGAACAGAGTTTGAAATACAAGATCGTGTGAGAATTATAGAAAATAATGGCAAGATCTCGAGAAAGACCCCAAGAGTGGCTGAGATGAACTGATCGTGATCGTGTGAAAACAACAAGGAAGTGTAATGTAGCGTCTCTCCACCTGGATTTTTGTGCTCTAATAATACGCAAGTAGCCTGTTAATTTTAATTCTATGAAGTGTATGTTATGTCAAAGTTTTTACATTCTCTGGCCTCAGAAAATAACAGACAATCCTTAAATCGTTTTTAATGAACAAACAGCTATTAATACCATGAGATACCGCAGCATTTCCTTGCGGATTGGACCCGGCATCTGTCAAAAATAGGCTTCTTGCGTTTCATTAGCAATCTGAATCTGACGAGCCGGATTCGTTCCACAGGGGTCCAGACCAGGTGGGGATTAGAACATTGACAAGAATGGGAACTATATTCTGCAGAGTCCAGATCGCAGCCATAACGGACCGGATCCAGAGTCAGTGTAAATCCAGGGAAAGACATCTTTGCAGAGCACTTGAGTACTTGCTGCCCTCTGTATCCTAGCAACAGCTTGATCTGCACTCACAGCTTGGTGCATCACCATGTGGCATGAAGACTATATTTGAGATATCACAACAAACTGGTAAGAAAACACACATCTATCAGAGTTTTTGCTTTCAAATACTGATCATGGTATTCTTTTAGCCACATTATGATTATCAGGTTTGAGACGTGTGCCTCTGGCAAGCTATGCAGCATTAGAAAAACTGAACTCTCAGCGCTCTTGCCGCATTGACAGAAGGTACTGACCACTGAGAGCATTTCTGCTCAGAATGTTGAGCGCTTTAAATATTTAACTAAATACAAAATAAACAAAAAGTAAATGCTCTATTGAAAAAAAAAATAACTGTCTGTGGACACACAGCCTTAAAGACTATTGATGGTTGAAAACTCTTTGCTGTGCTTTGAAAATCAACATTACCACCGGGGGGTAGCTATCATCATGTATGTGCGAGGTACATTGGCGAAGCTGTCGTACTCAGGACAGAGGTCAATGCTGTCAGGTCCTTCAGGACAAGACAGTGTGAAACGCTGCAAGATCGACACAATGAAGAGGAAAAGCTCCATCCGAGCAAGAGACTCTCCGGCACATGATCTCTTCCCTGAGAGATGACCAAAGATTAAATCGATGGGAGGAGACTGTATACACAGTACATGAAAGACTACAAATAATGCATATCTCAGCAAAAAACATAATCAAGCCTCTTTAGCAGCCAGGCTGCGTTAGAAGGAAAGCTGCATAATTACCAGCAGAAAAAGGCAGGAATGCAGGGTTTTTCTTAAAGTTGCCATTCTGGTCCAGGAAGTGCTGTGGGTTGAAGGAAAAAGGGCTGGCCCAACTATTTTCTTCTCTCAGCACAGAGTGCAGCAAGGCAATAATTAGTGTACCCTGGTGAGACAAGATATTGCATCACATGGTATAATTGTAACATTCAGGAACATTGTGCATTGATAGCTGTCAAACAAATGAAATTAGAGTACCTTGGGGATGGTATAACCCCTGAAAGAGATGTCCTTCAGGGTGTAGCGAGGAAGACCCAAGGGGGCAATATCTAAACAACGCTGTACTTCATGGATGACTGCATCAGTAAAGGGGAGCGACTTCCTGTCCTCCATGTTAGGAATCCGCTGTCCAAGAACTGAGTCAATTTCCTCCTGCATACGCTCTTCAGAATGACAAAAACATTGATATTAAACTAGTATAAACAGCAATCCAGCCCTGGCAAAAAATATGGACTCAACATGCTTCATGGATGTTCAATCAGCCATTTTCATTTTGATGAAAAAAAAAAAAATCAAAGATTTGGCACAAAAAAATTTTGCAAACAGCTTAACATTCTGTCTTCATAAAAACACATTTAAAAATGAAAGGACGTTATTAATGGCAATGTCAATAATGCACAAGTTTAAAAAACACAAAATGTTTTAATATACTGTAGTATTAATTAACAGTACTACAAGACAGCAGATTTCCTTTTTTTTGTATTCTGTTGCCTACCTTGTACTTTGGGGTATTTCATCAGCACACTGAGACCAAATCTGATTGTTGAGCTGGTGGTTTCAGTTCCTGCCAGGAAAAGTCCAAACACTGTTGGCACCAGGTTGTCGTAGTGGAACTCAGTCACGGGATTGTGCTTTTCCTGAAAAAGACAGAGGAAAAAAAGAATTTTAGTCTGCAAGATTAAAATCAAAGATTTTAAAATAGAGATGAAAACAACCAAAAAGCAGAATTTTTTTCATGAAAAATGAAATAAATCTGAATTAAGCAGTTTGTTGCCAACACATTGCCCACTGCAGCCCCGTCAAGTTTAGTCTGGGTAATAAACTGTGTTTGGTCTTACCTGTTTGATTCTGTTGAGGAAGCAGTCGATGTAATCTCTGGGTGAGCTAGGGTCCAGTGTGTCCTCATGTTCCTGGATCATTTTCATGACAAATTCTCGCAATTCATCAATGTTGGCAAACACTGTATGCTGCTTGCCAGGCAACCGCTCCATCAGCCATGGAAAGAGATTATACATCTATAATGGGAAAAAGACTCACTGATAATGTGTCCCACAGCTAACCGTTACCTGCAAACATCTGAGTTCCTCGTGGCTTCTAAATCTCAGTTATTGAAAACAAAACAAAAAAAAACTATTTCTCTAAAATATTTCTGAAATTATTGTGTGTATTGGATTTTGCTAAATCTTTAATTAATGACATAACGCACGGCTCAGGAGACGCACACACACAGGCTTAGAGTAGTTCAAAGAGTTTATTAACAGCAGGAGTGAATGAGTGTGTGTCTGCGGGATGTAAATGTGTTGGTGATGGTGTCTGCTCCAGGCACAGAGGCAGGTGACCGTACAGCCGAGCAACCCTATGGAGAGAGCACAGGGAGAGGGTGACGGGCATACACCAACACAGGAGGGATTTATGGCGAGAGAAGGACTTACTTGGTGGGTCAGGACAGCTGGCACAACAAGGGGGCGAAGCCCGGAAGACAGCCACCTGGAGAGCTCTGTACAGCAGCGAGGATTGGGCGATGGAGTGGAGATGTCCGCCGCTGGGGAATCCACCTGTGCACAGGGGAGAAGACTGAAGAAAAGAGGTAAGCGATCTTCTTACCAAAATGGTGACGCTGAAGGGAAGTATGCTCACAACGGTGAGGGACGAAGTCTGACGGCTTCAGGCCGAGCCTCCGGGCGAGACGGCCTTTATCCCTCGCCGCTGATGATTGTCAGGTGCGTGAGCAGGTGGCGCCGCTGATGAATGGCGCGGCGTGACAGTACTCCCCCCTCTAGCAGCGCCTCCTGGCGATGGCTTATCCGGGTGCGCTCGGTGGAAGTCCGCGATGAGCGATGGGTCCAACACAAACGACGGGGGCACCCATTGTCGATGCTCGGGCCCATAGCCCTCCCAGTCCACCAGGTATTGCAACCCACGACCTCGGCGCCGGGAGTCCAGGATGGAGGAGACGGACCAGGCCGGATGGCCACCAATCATCCGGGGCGCGGGTTGCGCTGCAGGAGGAGGGCAAAGGGGGTCAGTGACTGCCAGTTTCACCTTCGACACATGGAAAGTGGAATGGATGCGGAGGGAGGGGGGAATAGCCACGCGCACAGCCACCGGGTTGATGATCCGGGTGATGGGAAAGGGACCCATGAATCGCTGTGCCAGCTTCCTCCTCTCGCCTTTTAATGTGACGTCCTGGGTAGACACATACACGAGTTGCCCAACTCTGTACGCCGGGGCAGGTCTTCTGTGCCGGTCCGCCACGGTCCTGTTGCGCTCCGCCGTGCGTAAAAGCGCATGACGCGCGGCAGCCCAGGTGGAGCGGAACTGCCTAAGGTGCGCCCTAACAGAGGGGACAGTCACCTCGTTCTCCTGCGCTGGAAACAGCGGGGGGTCGTAACCCAGGGACGCCTTGAAGGGGGACATCCCCGTTGCAGAAGAGCGGGCGGTGTTGTGGGCATACTCCACCCAGGCGAGATGGTTGCTCCAGGACGTCGGCTTGGATCTAGTAACACAGCGGAGCGCAGCCTCCAGCTCCTGATTGGTCCTCTCACACTGCCCGTTAGACTGGGGGTGATGGCCGGAGGAGAGGCTCACCTTGGCTCCGATGGCGTTACAAAAGGATCTCCAAACCTCGGATGAAAATTGGGGGCCCCGGTCCGAGACCACGTCCACCGGAATCCCGTGCAGCCTGACCACGTGTTGGACGAGGAGGCCCGCCGTCTCCAGGGCAGTAGGGAGACCTCGCAGGGGAACGAAGTGCGCCGCCTTGGAGAAACGGTCCACAATGGTCAGGACGGTGTCAAAGGAGTTGGAAACGGGGAGTCCGGTGACGAAGTCCAGTGCGATGTGCGACCAGGGCCTGCCAGGGACGGGCAGAGGCTGGAGCAGACCCGCTGGGGGGGCATTTCCCGACTTGCTGGTGGCACAGATTGGGCAAGCCCGGGCGTAGCGGGCTGCATCCCTCCGCAGGCCTGGCCACCAAAAGGACCGCTGGAGGAGGCTGATCATCCGAGAGGTGCCGGGATGACAGGTGAGCCGGGAGGTGTGGAGCCAGTGGATGACCTCTCCTCGGACCGCAGATGGGACGAACAGTCTTCCCTCCGGTCCGCCGCCAGGATCAGGTTCCACCTCCTGCGCCTTCCGGATCTTGTCTTCAATGTCCCAAGAGATGGCACCGAGGACGCACGACCTGGGCAGGATAGTGTGGGGCGTCTCCTCAGCCTCCACGGGGGTGAACTGCCTAGAGAGGGCGTCAGGCAGGCCGTTTTTGGAGCCCGGCCTGAAGGTGATCGAGAAGCGGAACCTGGCGAAGAACAAAGACCAGCGCGCCTGGCGGGCATTCAGGCGCTTGGCAGATCGTAAATACTCTAAGTTCTTGTGGTCCGTCAGGACCACAAACGGCAGGTCCGCCCCCTCTAGCCAGTGGCGCCACTCCTGTAAGGCGAGTTTAATGGCCAGGAGCTCTCTGTCCCCCACATCGTAGTTCCTCTCCGCCGGGGACAGGCGCCGGGAGAAGAAGGCGCACGGCCGTTTGGCGCCATCGTCAGGTGACCGCTGGGATAACACTGCTCCCACTCCCGTGTCCGATGCGTCCACCTCCACAATGCACTGCAGCGCGGGGTCGACCTGGCGAAGGACCCGGGAGGAGGAGAACTCCGCCTTCAGCGCCCTAAAGGCAGCAGCGACCTCTTCAGTCCACCGGAACGGGACCTTCGGGGACGTGAGGCGGGTCAGCGGTCCGACGATCGAGCTGAAATTTGGGACAAAGCGGCGGTAAAAATTGGCGAAGCCAACAAACTGTTGCACCTGCTTCCGGGATGCGGGAGTAGGCCACTCCACCACCGCCTTCACCTTCTCTGGGTCTGGGAGCACCTGATCTTGAGCGATGATGAATCCCAGGAAGGATGTGGTCCTAGCGTAGAATTCGCATTTCTCAGCCTTCACGTACAGACGATTCTCCAGCAGTCTTTGGAGGACCCGCCTCACATGGACCTGGTGCTCGTCCCTGGACCTGGAGAAGATAAGGATGTCATCCAGGTAGACGAACACAAAAAGGCCGATGAAATCCCGGAGGACGTCATTAATGAGGCACTGAAAGACGGCAGGAGCGTTGGTCAGCCCGAACGGCATGACGAGATACTCAAAGTGGCCGTTCGGGGTACGGAAGGCTGTCTTCCATTCATCTCCCTCCCGGATCCGGACGAGGTGGTAAGCGCTGCGTAAATCCAGCTTGGTAAACCAGGTCGCCCCCTGGAGGGAGTGAAAGGCAGTGTCCATGAGGGGCAGGGTGTAACGGTCCCTCTCAGTGATGTCATTCAGCGCTCGGTAGTCTATGCAGGGGCGGAGGGATCCGTCCTTTTTCCCGACAAAGAAAAACCCTGCCCCCACGGGTGACGACGATGGGCGAATAATCCCAGCGCTCAGAGATTCCTTCAGGTATGTATTCATGGTCTCCTTCTCCGGCGCCGACAGGCTGTAGAGCCGACCAGATGGCAGGGGAGCCCCCTGGCGGAGGTTGATGGCACAGTCATATGGTCGATGCGGGGGAAGAGACATAGCTTTCGATTTGCTAAATACCATACCCAGGTCGTGAAATTCTGGAGGCACCAGTGACAGGTCCGGAGGTGCTGTATCCGCCACAGGGGGAGCCGCGGATGGGGAGCAGGCAGCGGACTGAAGGCAGGTGCCCATACAGAAGGTACTCCATGCCGATACCCCAGCGGACCTCCAGTCCAGGACAGGGTTGTGGAGGCGTAGCCAGGGATACCCCAGGATGACGGGCGACACAGAGTTGGGCAGGACGTAAAATACCATCTCCTCCCGGTGGTTCCCTGAGATGATGACTGGGACAGGCATGGTTTGGTGAGAAACTCTCCCAAGGGAGGCACGGGAGAGATGGACCAGGGAGATGGGGTGTTTTAATGCCTGACAGCGGATGCCCAATCGGGTTGCCAGGCCTTGTGAAATGAAGCTGCCCTCTGCGCCCGAATCCACCAGTGCGTGGGTGAGGTGCCCAGTGGGATTGTGGCAAAAACGGATGGGCAGCTTTAATTGAGTGAGAGAGTCTAACCGGTTGGGATCCGCGAGGCTCCCTACAGCGATTCGCGGACCCCGCCGACTGGCTTTCCGCGGGCAACGCTCCACAGTGTGTTGGTCACCTCCGCAATACATGCAGAGGCCCAACTCACGGCGGCGTTGTTTCTCCGCAGGGGAAAGCTTGGTCCAGCCCGTCACCATCGGCTCCGACTCCTCGGGGCACAATGCTGGCGGCGCCGCCAGGGGGCGAGCTTGGAACAGGTGCGGCGAGACTCCACGAGGGCGAGAAGAAGAAGACTTCCGCCCCGAGGAGCGCTCGCGCAGCCTGTTATCCAAACTTATCGCTAAGGATGTCAGCTCCGCTAGCGTCCCAGGGATATCCCGTCCAGCCAGTTCATCCCTCAGATCACTATTGAGGCTGCGGAGGAACAGGCCACAGAGGGAGCGTTCCTCCCAGCCCAATTCCTCCGCCGCTACCCGGAAGTCGACCGAGTAGTCCGCTGCCGACCGGCCTCCCTGCTGGAGAGCGAGGAGCCGATCGACCTGGACCGTCTCGGTTTGAGAATGGTCAAAGACCTCCAGAAAGCGCCTCACGAACTGGTCATAGGTGAGGGTGGCATAACTGGGCCTCGCCATTACGGCGTAGGTCCAAGTTAACGCACGCCCCTCCAGAAGATTCCCTATGTAACCAATCCGACTGTGATCCGAGGGAAAATCTCCGGGCACACGGTGGAACACGGACTCACACTGCATAATGAACCCCCGCGCTCTGCCGAGCTTACCGCTAAAGCGGGCGGGGGTCGGAATCGGTGTGAGCCGAACCGGTGCCACCGGAGCCGGCTGGACGGCCGCTGGAACAGCAGGAGCCGCGCCACCCTGACGAGCCGGGGGGAACGGCTGTTGAGGATCCAAGCGGCCCAACCGGTTAGTTAAATTCAATAATTGATTAAAGATCACCTGTTGTTGATAAGCTATTTGATCCACTCTAGCCTCGAGAGTGGAAAACCGGTGTGCGAGCCCGCCGTCCGCCGAGCCGCTCTGCTGAAGCCGTACTGACATAACGCACGGCTCAGGAGACGCACACACACAGGCTTAGAGTAGTTCAAAGAGTTTATTAACAGCAGGAGTGAATGAGTGTGTGTCTGCGGGATGTAAATGTGTTGGTGATGGTGTCTGCTCCAGGCACAGAGGCAGGTGACCGTACAGCCGAGCAACCCTATGGAGAGAGCACAGGGAGAGGGTGACGGGCATACACCAACACAGGAGGGATTTATGGCGAGAGAAGGACTTACTTGGTGGGTCAGGACAGCTGGCACAACAAGGGGGCGAAGCCCGGAAGACAGCCACCTGGAGAGCTCTGTACAGCAGCGAGGATTGGGCGATGGAGTGGAGATGTCCGCCGCTGGGGAATCCACCTGTGCACAGGGGAGAAGACTGAAGAAAAGAGGTAAGCGATCTTCTTACCAAAATGGTGACGCTGAAGGGAAGTATGCTCACAACGGTGAGGGACGAAGTCTGACGGCTTCAGGCCGAGCCTCCGGGCGAGACGGCCTTTATCCCTCGCCGCTGATGATTGTCAGGTGCGTGAGCAGGTGGCGCCGCTGATGAATGGCGCGGCGTGACAATTAAACAAAAAATTAGAGTCACGGTTTGAAACTATAGCACATCATCAGTTTATTCGCCTGATTGCTCTGGTCTTTCTGCAATTGTGGGGTTTTCCTCTACAGTTTGAAAGTGCTATGAGATGGCTGTTGTTGTGAAATGGTGCTATATAAATAAAGTTGAATTGAACTGAATTATTTCCATAAGTAACGATAGCCATAGTCAGCAAAAATTGGGCATTTTGTGTGGTTTATGATTTCCTATGTAACTTTTTGTTTATTTCTTTAACCATCTCTATGGGCCATCTAAAGCAGACTCTGCAGGTTTTCTTTCCAAACAGTCTCTTGAACATGTGCTTTCACTGAATTCTTCCCACTGATTGCTGATCTGTGAAAACACCTGCTTTAGTGGCTGGTTCCATGGCACATGAATGACATCCCTGCTCTGAACTACATCCATATAGACTGGCTTCCGTAAATGGACACTTACATTTGAAGGTTCTCTGTAACTTTAACCCTTACCTGACCCTGGGGAGTGCTGCCAAACTTCAGGGTATCTGAGACAATCTGCAGAATTTTCTGGAAGTTGTCATCATCATAACTGAAGCGCTGACCAAACACCAAGCAGCAGATCACGTTTGACACTGTGCACCTCAGGAAGGCCGTGGGATCAAAAGGTTTGGCTGTGGGTGGAAAAAGTGCTCAGAATAACCCATGCATTTTAAAATAAAATTCATAAATGCTTAAACTGATAAATCATAATGGCACAGGTATATTTAGTTATGTACAGCATATACAGTAGAGCTAGTCTGCTATCGCAACATTGAATTTTTAAGGCAAATCTTTCAACATACTGCAGATTCTTATGAAAAAGAACATGCCAACTGTCTAGAAAACAATAGACCCCAAATTAGTGAGACTTGTTGAATGAACTCTGTTCTGATGACATGTATGAAGGCTGTTCATTAAAAATTTCCCCTGACTCATTTCCCATGGACTGAGAGGAATGACAATTGGCACAGTTTTCTCTGCAAGGGTACCACTGAGGGTCACACACACTTCTCTCATCACTTTATGCAGCTATGGAGACCTCACCTGTGTTACGGCCCCACTCCTTCGGGAGTAGGTCCTGGGTTTTTCCTTTTTTCTTATGTTTTAGGTGGAGCTGTGGAGGACCGCCCCTGGTCAAGGGATTTCCTATATAAGCCACACCTGCGCCCCTGTGAGTAGCTTTTGGCTCCCGTGGAGACTAGTTGCCTTTCTGCTGTGTTCGTGCTCTGCCCATTGCTCCCATTTCCTGTGCGGGGTGGTAAAGGCAGCTTCTACTCATGCTGTCCGTGGCCTGTGGGTTCCTGTTTAGGCTTGCTGCTGCCGTTGCTGCCGCTCCAGACTAAGGTGTGCAGTCACTGGGTTGGCTAGCGACTGCTTGTTTTATTCCATGAATCCAACATACACACGCACCATTGACATTTACAGACACATTTATTTTCTTTAAATAAACTTTTGGTTAATTAGCGCCTCCATGTGGTCTCCCTTTTTTGTCCAGCCTTGAGCTGGGTTGTGACAAAATAGGGGCTCGTCCGTCCGTTTGAACCCGAACCCATTTGCTCATCTGTCCGTTTTAGAGTGGACCCATTTGTGACAAAATGGGGGCTCGTCCGTCTGTCTGTTTGAACCCAGACCCGTTTGCTCGTCTGGTCGTTTGGAACTGATCTGTTTGTTTGAGCTTAGACCCACTTGTGACAAAATGGGGGCTGTTTGAATCCGGACCCATTCGTTCATCTGTCCATTTAACTATGGACTGTGATAAAATAAGAGCTCGTCTGTTCATTTTATCGGATTTGTCCATCTTTTTTTTTTAACTGGGTTTAATCTGGTAAGTGTTTTCCGTGTATTTTGTTCTGATATCGCTGAAAATTTCTCTTGTTAGGTTAACAGTGAATTCCATTAGGAGATTTGCCGTCTGTGGTTTAGTGTGGTGGTGACAGCGGTCTAGGGCCAAGTCCATGGGAACCTGCGAGTTGCTACGTAGCAGTTGTTTGTCATCCCCAGTGGGTTTATGAGTAAAGAACCTCCCGGCAGTAACTGCAGGAAGACTAGGGTCTACATTATGGAGGTAGGGTTTTTTTGACTAGGTAGTCAGATTGGAGAGTTTCCAGTGTGTCATTTTTTTGGAAACACTTTCTTCTGTTTCTTTGTTTACCCAGTTTAGTTTGGTCAGGTTCCACAATCTACTTGCATATGTGATTAGAGGCGGTGACGGCGTTTTTGTGAATAGACGAGTGGTTGTGTCCGTGTGACGTCAGCGCTCGTTGTTGTGTGGCGTTTTCTGAATGAATGCACACCTGTTGGGGAAACACGGAGGTTGGTAAGTGTTTGAGTTAATTTGTAAATGTGTTTGTGGTGTTTTGCTGTGTTTCGGCCACGAGTTAATTACACAACATAACAAAAATATTTTTTTTGTAAATTGTCTGTTTTTTCAACTGATTTATGACAATTTTGCACCGCTGAATCCGAAAATGGCATCCGTTTCTCTCGATCAGGTCAGGTTTTTATGCTAAGTTGCAAGCAGTTGTACAGTTGTACTGTAAATTGAATAGTAGACATTGATAAAGGCAAGTACATGTAAATTGAATGTTACATCATCATTGTTCAAAATTCAGAGAATTTCAAGAAATAAAAAAGAATTTTGCATCATATAAAGCGAAAACATGTAAACAAAAACGTAAAAGACATGTGGCCATAGTTCAAAAAAGTTGACCTGATTGAACAAAACCAATGTGATTTTTGGATTCAGCACATCAAAATTGTCCTAAATCAGCTAAAAAAACTTGGACAATAAATTTGGTGTTGACCAGTGCCCAGTGGTAATCAATTTTGCACATCAGTCTGATTTGTTTGTATGTGTTGGTGTTTGCGTAACACCTGTTTATGATGTCTGAAGTGGGTTTAGTTGGGAATGTTGCCAGGTTAGCATTTGAACAGCGGGAAAGGTTGTTACTGCTAGAATTAGAATTGGCACAGTTGAGATAGGAGAAACATATTGAGTGTTAATGCTGCCGGTGGTGCTGGTTTAGGTCCAGACAGTGCTCTTAGTCATGAACACTCATTTGATGTTTCCTCTAATTTACACCTAGTTCGTTCTGTTTCAAAGATGGTGCGTGATCAGAATGTCTGAATTGTTTCCAGCAGGCACAGTGACACCTGTGGCACTAGCGGCTCCAATAAATTATATCAACTCTAAAAACGTGTGTTGAGCCTCCTTGTGTGCTTTCTGGCTGTAACTCATCAGTAACACCAGTTGATGTGTCAGAAAAAATTGGATTTTGTAGCAAACTGTCTGCTGGAACAGTCAGTTTTTTCAGCTTTTGTCTCTGACAGTCGGGTATTTCTGGACAACACTGTCAAAGTGCCTGTCAAACTGGTTTCTGATGAGGCTTGTTTGTTGTCCACACCTGACCACAACAAGGAAACGCAGCTTTGCCAGGTTAATCTGCTGAAACCACATTACTCCCAGGGAAAGCTGGTTTTTGAACCGGGGGGGGGGGGGAGTGTGACTTAGCAGCCTGTTAATTCAGCAGCTGCTGTAGTGTCTGTGGATGTACATGTTTCAGATGGTGACATGGTGGTTGCTCCTGATGAGTGTAGGTTGCAGGGCAGGGTGAAAGATTATGAGTTGCTGCAAAACCTGCATGAACTGTGATTCTTTGTTCCTGAGCTGTGCCACCTTGTTTCTGGGCTGAAACCTCTGCTCGTGTTGTTGGTCTTTGATAGTGGTTGTCCCCCTGATGGACACCTCTATTTTGTCTGTCTGACTGTGGATTTGGGTCAGTCTCCTGGCAGGTTTCTTCTCCCTGTCCGGTTGATCCTGGGTTTCGGTCGTCCTCCCAAGGGACACCTATTTCCCATTAGTCTATGGACTACAGTTTACTGCTTCCAACTGATGTGTTGGTTTTTGTTTTTACAGACCGACTATTTGAACATCCACCACATCAAAGGCTCAGAATGTTGTGGCAGATGCCGTGTCTAGAGCATCAACTTCTTAAGTGTTAAGACTTAAGATCTTGTCTGTGGTTACCAAAGCCATCTGTTCTGCTTTCATTGCTCTTAAATTGCTTCTCCAGGCACCAGAGTTGCTGGGTAACTGAGGGTTCTGCTTAGTTGGGTGGGTGCCTAGACTTGGTGAGTGAAATAGTAGATCTGTATCTGTAATATTTTGTATATAGAAAACTGTAAATAATACTGAAAATTAGAAATATTCATTACTAAATAATATATTTTTGTAGTTTTGTTTGTAGATCAATCTGTGCTGGGAAGACCATTCTTTGTGTGTGTGTGTGTGTGTGTGTGTGTGGGGGGGGGGGGTTATGGCCCCACTCCTTTGGGAGTAGCTCCTGGGTTTTTCCTTTTTTCTTATGTTGTAGGTGGAGCTGTGGAGAACCATCCCTGGCCAAGGGGTTTCCTATATAAGTCTAAACCTTTCTGCTGTGTTCATGCTCTGCCCCTTGCTCCCATTTCCTGTGCGTCTGTGTGGGGTGATACCGGCGGCTTCTGCTCATGCTGTCTGCAACCTGCTGTTACAATATGATTTATATTAAGTAGAAGTAATGTTAATGGTCACAGTAGTTTTTATTACTGTTAGGCTTTTACACTGAAAGGGATGTTGACAGGAAGTAAAAAAGCAGACTCTCTCATGCTAGATGCTATATGCTGGATGCTGGTGCTGAGCTGTTAATAAAGCCAAGTACAACGGAGATAACCCTACCCTCGATCATTCTACATGGTGTCAGAAGTAGTTTGACTCTCAGGGATATAAAGACAGAAGACAGAAAGTGGAAAAATGGCGAAGTTTAACCCCCCAGCAAATTTTTCCTTTGATAAGCCGACGGAGCGGTGTTGTGTCCATAATTATGAGAATGACAAGGAAGCAGAACTCGGTTAACAGGGCTTTATTCAGGATAACTGTGTAACTATATATAAAGGCTTGCGGCACTTGCCTGCATGCCAGGTGGCTCCACGACGAAAGAGGCAGAGCCTCTTCCGCCCACTTCCTTTATACCCCAGGTGGTGTCACTACCGGAAACCGGCAGTCAGCCACCCTGGTCCACCCACGTCCAACCCAGCCACCATCTTACTGGTACCAGCCTATTTACATATGTAACACACACCCCTCTTTAAAAAACGTCAGGCACACAAATAACCCACCCCAATTTGTCACCCGACTTGCGCACTAACAGGAAAACATATGTACAAAATAAATAAATACCTATCCACTCACAGAACTAAGGCTGGGGGGCCGGGTAGACTACCAGCGCCCCCTACACAGCTGAGTGGGTTATTCTGCCACTAGAAGAGAACACAAAATGAAATAACAGAAGGCCGTGTCTCTAACTACAAAACAATCCCCATATTTATACTATACACACACAACACACATAAAACCCACAGTACTTATACTACTGGCGGCCCCCACCCAACTCCCACCCCACAATGGGCATTCACAGTGAAACTACGTCGGGCATTCAATAAAAAATAGGTCAAATAAACCAGGTGGGCTCAAATTCACCTTAAACATAATTACCCACCGTTCTGACTACAAAATTTAACAAACACATGCCAATTAAACAAAACACACTAAAATTCAGTGCTATAACAGGCATGTCACCACCACACAGGTCAATAAAATTGTCATGCAAACACTCAACATAGGCTCGCAGCTACACACCTCATCATGCCTACCGCACTCACCCTCTTTCCTTCTTTTTTTTTTTAAAGTAAATCTACTGGGGCATCAAATAGTAAACAACACATACAGGACTAAGGTAAACACAACAGGCACACAAAACCAAAAAAACCCTCAACCTTGGATGGATCCCTCTCCAGGCGTCTCTGTCTCTTCACCTCAGGGCTCCTGCTGCGCCGTCTCCTTTCCACCACTGGCAGCCGCAGATCCCTCAGGTGTCTCCAGACGTGAATAGACACACACCGATCTGCCTGCATCCAGCCAGGCTCCACCTGGAACCGTCTCTGGTCGTCCCGCTGCTCGCGCGGACTGTGATCCCGTCATACTCGAGCATCAACCTTGGTCTTCGAGGGAGCCCTCTTCCTTTTATCCAGATCACCAATCCTGCGACAGGCCTCCGTCACCGATCGCTCTGGCTTGCGGGCTCGTCTCGGTCTCCTCTTGGCAGGCCATTGCTGGGAGCGCTTTACAATCACCACGCTCTGCGGTCTAGCCCCGTTTTCTTTCGGCGTTGGCGCCTCATCCTCACGAGCCTCATCGGGGGTCCTGGCGTGCCGTCTGGCACCCTAGTCCAGGGCAGCTTGTGTGACAGCATCGGGTCCAGCCCGAGACAGTTCCACATGGTGCCGCGTGTGCTCTTCCTCTGTCACTTTGTCCAACCAGTCTGAATCCCACACCTCAGCACCCTCCGCGACTGGAACAGGTCGGCCCCACAGTCCACATCCAGACCATTCTTCACCCGACACGTTAGCAATGGAGAACCCAAGACTGTAGAATAGGTTGCAACCCATAATGTTAACCCCAGATGCTGAAACATTGATGCGAATACTGGGTGCCACACTGTCCTTATACCGGGCCTCCATTTCCACATAGCCCAAAATAGCCAACCTGTTCCGTCCGTAACCATAATACTCTTTATAATGCCTTCTAATCTGCCGGTGGGGAAACAGTCTCTCCATGGTCTCCAAATTCAAGACTGAAATCACCGCTCCAGTATCCACCAAAAGTAGGATCTCAACGCCATCTAGCGTGACAGTGCAACCGATCCTCCCTGTTGTCTCTGGGGAGACGGTATGCACAACTGTTTGAGTCTTCTGCGCAGCACCTGGTTCACCCCTACAGCTCCTGCGTACAAAGCTTTTGCACACTCTGGCAAAATGGTTCAAAACACCACACTTGCCACACTTTCCTTTCGCTGGGCACATCCTGGACTTATAGTGGTGCTCAGTGGACCCACACCCATAACATGTAGGCATACCAGGGGCAGACCTTATCCTGACCACGGAGGCAAAATCTTCCTCTCTGCACTCGCCATAACAAGGGTCCATGATCACTGCCTCAGCACGAGACTCATTCTTCTCCAGAGAAGCCCCTTCAGTAAGGCCTCTCACGATGGTCTCTGCTGCCTCGAACTGTTGGGCAAGCTCGACAGCCTCAGCTAACGTCAACTCCCCTGGGTGTGTCAATAACCTGAACCGGGCCGCCGGGCAGCGGATGTGCTCTGTCAGCTGGTCCCAAATCATCTCGTCCTCCAGGGCCCCAAATCTGTATTCCCTCGCCAGCTCACAGAGGTCTGCCAAAAATCTTCTTACCAGCTCTCCCGACCACTGGCGGCGCTGTCAAAACTGAATGCGCTTCACGGTGACGTCTTCCGGCGCCCTAAAGTACCGTGCCATTAGCTTTACTACCTCATCAAAGCTGTCAGCACCTCCAAGGTTCTCCAGAATCCTCTGCCCTTCCATTGCCAAATTATGGACCACCACAGCTCGCACTTGGAGATTCTCCATCTCGCCCAGGTTTAAGACAACGAGCAGTTCGCCCGGGGCCTCCAGAAAAGGCCAAAAGCTGGCAATGGAACGCTCCATTACCGCTTTTACCTCGTCCCCAAATGTTGTGTCCATAATTATGAGAATGACGAGGAAGCAGAACTCGGTTAACAGGGCTTTATTCAGGATAACTGTATAACTACATACAAAGGCTTACGGCACTCGCCTGCATGCCAGATGGCTCGACGACGAAAGAGGCAGAGCCTCTTCCGCCCACTTCCTTTATACCCCGGGTGGTGTCACTACCGGAAACTGGCAGTCAGCCATCCCAGTCCACCCACGTCCAACCCAGCCACCATCTTACTGGTACCAGTCTATTTACATATGTAACAAGTGGCCTGACTGGAAACGGCGCTTCGAGCGGTACATACTCGCCACAAAACTTAATAAAGATGACGGTGAAGTGCAGGTGAGCTGCCTAATTTATGCTATGGTAAATGAGGCAGAGAACATTTACAAGTCATTCACGTTTGCTGCAGAAGGAGACTGCAACGACTTTGCTACTGTGGTGGGAAAGTTTGATGAATACTTTTTCCCGCGGAGGAATATTATCCACGAACAGGCATGTTTTCACCAGCGAGTCCAGCAACCAGGGGAAGGAGCAGAGTGTTTTATCCGAGCCCTGTACGACCTGTCTGAGCGCTGTTTAGTTTGGTGCAACCAGGGAAGAGAATATCCGCGACCGTATTGTTGTCGGGATATTGGATAAGGAGCTCTCCCGCAACCTACAGCTAACGGCGGACCTAACGCTGGCGCAGACAATACAGACCGTCAGACAATCGGAGGAGATCGCAGCACAAGTGAGCCTGCAGGGAGACAAGCTAGGATCAGTACAGGAGGTGCAGTTTAAACGGAAAAACACAAACCGGAGACCACAACAGCAACAACAAGAAACATGATGGTGGCGCGCCTAGACGCAGCAGCCCCTCTTGGCATCAGCGAGTGTGAGAGTTTTGATCATCCCAGATGCACATTTTGTAAAACTTACAACCGTGAGACCTTATTAAACATCAAGGTACTGCACGCTGCAAGAATCGAGGCGCTTGGTTGTGACTTGGACATTCTACGCCAGCATGGAATTCTGGCGGAGTCCCTGCTGGAGGCTACCTGGGAGAAGAGGAAGTGTAAGCGGAGGGAACACAAGAAAAAGCGTGGAAAAAGGGCCGGGATTCATGCTAGGCTAAAGGCTAACCCCTCCAGACCAGCAGTACCGTTGCTCCTTCTCTCTAATGTCCGCTCCCTCGACAACAAGCTGGACGAGCTGCATCTGCTGAGAGAAACCCGGAGAGAGTGGAGGGACTACTGTGTGCTTGCGTTCACGGAGACATGGCTCCACAACAACATCCCTGACGAGGCCATTCAACTAGAAGGTACGTTGGTGTTCCAAGCAGACAGAGAAACGGCGAGCTCCGGTAAGACCTGTGGGGGGGGGGGGGTATGCATCTATGTTAACAAGAACTGGTGCGTTAATGCCATGTTAGTATCTAAACACTGCTCTCCATTGGCGGAGTTCCTTATTGTAAATTGTCGGCCATATTATCTGCCGAGGGAATTCAGCAACGTGTTTGTAGCTGCTGTTTACATAGCGCTGAGCGCTAATGCTAATGCTAAGAAGGCACTCGGGGAACTGCACGATGCTATTAGTGAAATCCAAACTTCACACCTGGACAGTTTTGTGGTGGTTGCGGGGGATTTTAACCACACCAGCTTAAAGACTGTGCTCCCCAAGTTTAAACAATATGTAGACTTTAAGACCAGAGGAGAGAATATGTTGGACTTAGTGTACACAAACACAGATGCATATAAGGCAATACCCCGCCCCCACCTCGGCCTTTCTGACCACATATCCGTGATGCTGGTGCCTGCCTACAAACCCTTACTGAAGCGCAGCAGGCCAGTAGTGAAACAAATCAGGATGTGGCCAGAGAGTGCAACCTCTGCACTGAAAGACTGTTTTCTGCACACAGACTGGGAGGTCTTCAAAATAGCAGCCTCCTAGGAAGACAAGACAGATGTGGAGGAGTATGCTGAAATGGTCACTAGCTACATTGCGAAGTGCACAGAGGATGTCACTACAGTGAAGACCATCACTGTGCGGGGAAACCATAAGCCCTGGATGACCGCAGGGGTGCGCTCGCTGCTTACAGCCAGAGATGCAGCCTTCAGAGCGAAGGACAGGATCGCCCTCCGCTCAGCCAGGTCTGCGCTCTCAAAGGGAATTAAGACGGCGAAGCGCGCCTATGTGGAGAAAATCCAGGGACACCTCTGTGACACTAGGAACACCAAGCAGATGTGGCAGGGAGTTCGGACACTGACGGGCTATAAGTCTCGGCAGGGGGTCGATGATGATGACGCTTCGCTTCCAGACAGGCTCAAAGACTTCTTTGCACGTTTTGAAGCATCAAACCCGACAATCAGAGGGAGGGCTGGCTCATCCCCACCATCTGTCGGACCAACTTTTACCATCAACACAGCGGACACACGGAGGACCCTAACCAGGGTCAACCCACGTAAAGCTGCAGGTCCGGACAACATCCCAGGACGTGTGCTCCGAGACTGCGTGAGTGAGTTGGCGGATGTACTGACTGACATTTATAACATCTCCCAGAGTCAGGCCATCGTTCCCAGATGCTTCAAGACCTCTATCATAGTACCAGTGGCAAAGAAACCAGTTGTGTCCTGTCTGAATGACTATCGTCCTGTTGCACTGACACCAATTGTGATGAAGTGTTTTGAACGGCTTGTCAAACCATACATTACAGCCTGCCTCCCTGCATCACATGACCCGCTCCAGTTTGCATATCGTTCAAACCGCTCCACATGCTATAGTCACCACCCTGCACTCTGTCATCACCCACCTGGATCAGAAAGACACCTACGCCAGACTCCTGTACATTGATTTCAGTTCAGCATTCAACACCATTATTCCCCAGAGACTGATGGAGAAATTACTCCTTCTTGGTCTGAACACCGCCACATGTCTCTGGATCCTGGATTTCCTGACTGAGAGACCTCAGTCTGTCTGGGTTGGAAACAACATCTCCAACTTTGTCACGCTGAGCACCGGATCCCCTCAAAGTTGCGTACTCAGTCCATTGTTGTTTACACTTCTAACACATTACTGTGTATCCAGACACGAGGGGAACCAGATTATTAAGTTTGCAGATGACACTACGGTGGTGGGACTTATTCAGAGGGATGAGGAATCAATGTACAGGGAAGAAGTGAGAGACCTGGAGGGCTGGTGCAGGGAGAACAATCTGGTGCTCAACGTGGACAAAACGAAGGAGGTGATTTCGACTTCCGGCGGTCACAGCCCGAACATGTCCCCCTCAGCATTGGCGGCCGCTTAGTGGAGAGAGTGGAGAACATCAAGTTCCTCGGAGTGCAGATCTCGCAGGACCTGACCTGGAGCAAGAATTCCTTGGGGATCAGGAAGCGGGCCCAGCAGAGACTGCACTTCTTGAGGAAACTCAAACAGGCCTTTCTCCCCATCTGCATCCTCAGGACCTTCTACAGAGGTGTGGTGGAGAGTGTTCTGACGTACTGCATTGCTACATGGTACTCCAGCTGCAGTATGTCAGACAAAAAAGCCCTGCAGAGGATAGTTAAGGGAGCTGAGAGGGTAATTGGAGTCTCCCTCCCCTCTGTCCAAGAACTTTCTCAGAACCGTTGTAGGAGCAGGGTACTGAACATTGTCAAGGACCGTTCTCACCCTCTGCATAAACACTTTGAACTTCTGCCATCTGGCAAACGATTCCGGAGCATCAGAGGCAGAACCACCAGACTGATTAACAGCTTCCTTCCACAAGCTGTTAGGATGCTGAACAGTTGACCCGGAATCTCTCATACATACTACTACACTTACGGACATTATGTATATTATTTGTATATTATAGTTCTGGTTAGTTTTCAAGTATGTCTCAGGGATGTGTGAATGGATGTGGTGGGGTGGGGGGTGAAGATATGTGTGAGTGTGTCTTAAATCATGTTCTTTTCCTTATATGGATGCCGAGAGAAACGCAATTTCATCTTGCCTGCACTACAGTTGTATGTACAGCAATATGACAATAAAGGTTGATTTGATTTGAACAAGGCAAGTCAAAAGACAGAAAATGGGGAGGAAATGTGGCAAATGTGGGAAAAGACAACATAACAGAGATGAAAAGTGTCCTGCAGGGAAAGCTACATGTCATAACTGTCATAAAATGGGACACTGGGCCAGAATATGCAGGAACAGCAGGTCAATGAACGAGGTCACAGAGACTGAGAAAGCTGAGCAGACCTCTTATTTTCTAGGTTCAGTGTGTGATGCTAGTGAGGAAAGTAAACAGTGGACTGTGTTGCTACATGTGGATTCCGTTCCAATGGAATTCAAAATTTACACAGGGGCTGATGTCATTTACCTTTTGTTCTTATTAAAGACAAAAATAGAAAGGAGATGTTTTTACCTTCTTTACATGTTTCGACTGTGTACTGCAGCCTTCGTCAGAAGGTAAAAACATCTCCTATTTTTGTCTTTAATAAGAACAAAAGGTAAATAATTAAAAGAAGACAAAATGAACCTACTTGAGCTAGGAGCTGATGTCACTGTCATAAATGAGGACACATTTCACACACTCACTCCTGAGAGAACACTAGCACCACCTGATATCCCTCTGGATCGCCCTGGAGGTGAGCTGTTGTGTCTGGGCCGATTAAATGCAACAGTCAGTCACAAAGGAAAGGGCTACCCACTCACAGCTTATGTAGTCTGTGGACACAGAGTCAACAATTTACTCAGCCGGATCTTATCAGTGAGGATGAATCTGGTGAGGCGAGTAGATGAGGTAAAACTACACACCAGCCATCTGCACGGTGAGCATGGTACACTACAAACTGAACCAGTCAAAACTGAGCTAAAGGACGATGCTGTACCATATGCTGTGCACACTGCACGCTGTGTGCCATTTCCCATGCTGCAAAAAGTCAAAGAGGAACTAAAAAGGATGGAGGACAACGGCGTCATCGAACCAGTGACCCAACCTACAGAATGGTAGGTTGCTTTACATTACTAGTTAATGTAAAGCAAAAAACATGTTATAATTCCTTTGAGGGCCTGGTCCTCAGTATTGGGCACTTTAGCAATTTCAGGTTAAACCCAATTTTATTTGCCATTGTTTATCGTCCCCCATCAACCTATTCAGAATTTTTATCCGAATTTGCTGATTTCTTAGCTGATTTAGTGTTGAAATCTGATAGAATAATTATAGTAGGGGACTTTAATATACATGTGGATGTAGATAGTGACTGCCTTAATGTGGCTTTTAATTCAATATTAGACTCGATTGGGTTTTCTCAGAAAGTAGGAAATTCTACTCATTACCTCCACCATACATTGGACCTTGTTCTGACATATGGCATAGAAATAGAAAATCTTGTAGTGTCTCCTCATAACCCTGTACTGTCAGACCATTGTCTGTTAACCTTTGATTTTACTATTTCTGACTATTTGGCTCCTAAAGAAAAATATTATCACAGTAGATGCCTCTCAGATAATGCTGTTTCCAAATTTATGCAGATTGTTTCCTCTATGCCATGTGTCAACACAACGGAAATAAGCTATAGACAGCTTGCTCCTTCTGTAATTGATAACATGGTGGATAGTGTTTCAGCTTCTCTGCATCAGGCTCTAGACTTGGTGGCCCCCTTAAAAAAGAAAAAGTCTAATCAGAGATTTTTAGCTCCTTGGTTCAACACAGAAACTCGTAGCTTAAAACAGAAGACTCGTCAATTAGAAAGAAAATGGCGCTCTACTAATTTAGATGAAATCTATTTAGCTGGGAGAAATCATCTTTTAATTTATAAAAAATCTCTTAGAAAAGCTAGAACGAGTTATTACTCTGCATTAATAGAAGAGAACAAGAATAATCCCAGGTTTCTTTTCAGTACTGTAGCCAGGTTGACAAAGAGTCAGGACTCTGTCAATCCTAGCATCCCCTTAGAGCTTATTAGTCAGGACTTTATGAACTTTTTCAATAATAAAATTTCATCCATCAGAGATAAAATCAATCAGATTCTTCCCACAGTTAACTTAAATACTGTAACTACTACAACTCCTTCTATTGATGTCTGTCTTGATGAGTTTACTCCAATCGACCTTTGTGAGTTAGACAAAGTAGTTTCCTCATCCAAACCTTCAACTTGTCTTTTAGATCCTATTCCTACCAGGTTATTTAAAGAAGTCTTCCCACTTATTGGTAGCTTTATTCTTCATATAATCAATTCTTCATTAACTTTAGGCCATGTACCGCAGGCTTTTAAAACGGCTGTAATTAAACCCTTACTCAAAAAGCCAACGCTAGATCCAGGAGCTTTAGCTAACTATAGACCAATCTCTAATCTCCCTTTCATTTCAAAAATCTTAGAAAGAGTTGTTGCTACGCAATTATTTGACCACCTGCAGGGAAATGGTTTACTTGAAGAGTTTCAATCTGGGTTTAGAATCCATCATAGTACTGAAACAGCCTTAGCGAAGGTCACTAACGACCTCC
The DNA here is from genome assembly GCA_020510985.1 of Pholidichthys leucotaenia. Lineage (NCBI taxonomy): Eukaryota > Metazoa > Chordata > Actinopteri > Cichliformes > Pholidichthyidae > Pholidichthys > Pholidichthys leucotaenia. Next base: position 281,985,389 of record CM035847.1, on the reverse strand, counting down.
TCATTGCATCTGATAATGGACTAGTTTCTGTACTTGTCCTTTTAGATCTTAGTGCAGCTTTTGATACTATTGATCATAATATTCTACTTGATAGATTAGAACACTATGTTGGACTTAATGGAACTTCGTTGCAGTGGTTTAGATCTTATTTATCTGATAGGTTCCAGTTTGTTCATGTAAATGATGAGTTTTCTTTCAGCTCAAAGCTTAGTCATGGAGTTCCACAGGGATCTGTGCTAGGCCCTACTCTTTTTAGTTTATATATGCTTCCGTTAGGCAACATTATTAGAAAGCACTGTATACATTTTCATTGTTATGCAGATGACACACAATTATACCTGTCAATGAAGCCAGATGATAGTAATCAATTAGCCAAGTTAGAAGCCTGTCTTAAGGAAATCAAAGCTTGGATGACTTGTAATTTCCTGCTATTAAATTCAGATAAGACTGAAGTCATTCTTGTTGGTCCAAAAAACCTTAGAAATTCCTTTCCAAATCAAACTTTCAGTTTGGACGCAGTTACTCTTTCTCTTAATAGCTCTGTGAGGAACCTTGGAGTTATGTTTGATCAGGATTTGTCCTTCAATTCACATATTAAATTTGTTTCTAAGACTGCCTTCTATCATTTGCGTAATATTGCCAAGATTAGGAGCATCTTGTCTCAGAGTGATGCTGAGAAGCTGATCCACGCTTTTGTTAGCTCGAGATTAGATTATTGTAATTCTTTATTATCAGGCTGTCCTAAAACATCTTTAAAAAGTCTTCAGCTGATCCAAAATGCTGCAGCAAGAGTTTTAACAGGTACTAGAAAGAGAGATCATATCTCTCCGGTTCTGGCCTCCCTTCATTGGCTTCCCATAGAGTTTAGAATTAAGTTTAAAATCCTTCTTCTCACTTACAAAGCTCTAAACAATCAGGCTCCTTTTTATTTAAAAGATCTGATACTACCGTATTATCCTAACAGAGCACTACGCTCCCAAAATGCAGGATTACTTGTAATACCTAGAATCTCCAAAAGTACAATGGGAGGCAGAGCCTTCAGTTATCAAGCTCCTCTCCTGTGGAATCAGCTGCCAATCTGGATTCGGGAGTCAGACTCGATCTCTGTTTTTAAGAATAGGGCTAAAACCTACCTTTTTGATCTAGCCTACAATTAGGGAGGGATCATGTGTTTCTGAACCCTCCCTTGGTTATGCTGCTAATAGGTTTAGTCAGCCGGGGGACCTCCAGTAATGCACTGGGCCTCACTCCTTTCCTCACTCTCTATGAAATATTTTTTTTTTGCTGGTCATTAACATTTGTTTGTTCTCTCCCATAGATTGAGTCCCCATCGTGCTGTTTGCTCTCTACATGTCTGTTCTTTTCTTCTTCTCTATCCCCTCACCCCCCAGCCAGTCGCAGCAGATGACTGCCCCTCCCTGAGCCTGGTTCTGCTGGAGGTTTCTTCCTGTTAAAAGGGAGTTTTTCCTCTCCACCGTCGCCAAGTGCTTGCTCACAGGGGATCGCCTGATTGCTGGGGTCTTTCTGCAACTGTGGGGGTCCCCCCTACAGTTGATAGTGCTATGAGATGACTGTTGTTGTGAAATGGTGCTATATAAATAAAGTTGAATTGAATTGAATTGAATTGAATGGTGTGCACCCATGGTTCCAGTTCTGAAAAAGAACACAGGAAAAGCCAGGATCTGTGTTGATCTGACAAAACTGAACAAGTCAGTAAAAAGAAAACACTACATCCTGCCAACCCCGGATGAAATAACAGCCAAGCTGAGTGCTACAGTGCTGTCCTCCCTCGATGCAGCCAGCGGATTCTGGCAGATTCCTCTGCATCCAGACAGCTGCAGACTGACAACGTTTATAACACCATTTGGCAGATACTGTTTCAAGAGCCCTTCAGCATAACAAGTGCACCAGAGATTTTCCAGTGGAAGATGCTGGAGACTCTGGAAGGACTGGAAGTCTTCATGGATGGCATTCTAGTCTACGGGATCTCGATGGAGCAACATGATGTCCGAATCAAAAAGGTGTTGCAGTGCATCGAGTCAGCATGCTTGAAGCTCAACAGAGAGAAATGCGCTCTCAGACAGAGCCAACTTCGCTTCCTGGGTCATCTCATTGACCGGTCAGGGGTCAGGCCAGACCCCGACAAAGTGGAGGCCATTCACCAGCTGCCGCCGCCTGGAAATGTGCAGGAGCTTAAAAGAGTTCTCGGCATGGCGAATTATCTGGGAAGGTTTGTCCCAGCCCTCGCAACAGTGGGGCAACCATTGTATGACCTTCTAAAGAGCAAGAACATTTGGGTTTGGGGCCACTCACAACAGTCAGCTTTTGAAGACATTAAAAGAATGCTGACAAATGCTCCAGTTCTAGCCTTTTATGATGTCACGAGGCCCACAGCCGTGTCTGCCGACGCCAGCAGTTATGGACTGGGAGCTGTGCTACTCCAACTCCATGCGGAAGAGTGGAAGCCGATAGCATACTGCTCCAGGCGTCTCTCAGAAGCCGAAACACGCTACGCCTAGATAGAGAAAGAGTGTCTGGCTAGCATATGAGCCTGTGAAAAGTTTGACAAATACCTCGGTGGCTTGGATGAGTTCAGACTTGACACGGATCACAAGCCGTTAGTGCCACTTAACAACAGGAACCTTGACAACATTCCCCTGAGATGTCAACGTCTTCTAATGAGACTCATGAGGTACAAACCAGTGGCTGAATATGTGCCTGGAAAAACCCTCTTCATTGCTGATACCCCGTCCCGAAGCCCACAAACTTACACAAAGGAAGAGACTGACACATACAGTGAAGTGGAATGCTATGTAGCCTCAGTGATACAGGGCATTCCAGCATCCCCAAGCAGAATGGAGAGCATCAAAATGGTCAATGCAGCCAACAGTGAGCTGCAGACTGTCATCAAACTCATGAAAACAGGATGGCTGGAACATAGTGGGAATGTCCCACTGAACACCTGAGCATACATAAAGTTGAAAAATGAGCTATCACAGGCTGATGGCTTGCTCATACGTGGGAGCAGGATTGTCATTCCTCAGTCACTAAGAGTCACAGCTTAAAAAAAAAAATATATGATGAACATCAGGGGCTGACTAAGTGTAGAGATAGGGCAAAGTCTCAGTGTGGTGGCCAGGACTCTCTGCAGAACTTAAAAACACAGTGATGTCATGCTACACCTGCCAAGAACAGAAGCGGGCCCAACAAAAGGAGCCACTTATCTCCACACCTCTACCCGATCGTCCATGGAAAAGAATAGCCCTCGACCTCCATGAACACAATAAAAACAACTACCTCGTCATACCTGACTACTACTCACGGTTTCTTGAAGTGCTACACTTACCGTCCACTACCAGCACTCAGGTTATTCAGAGACTCAAAGCAACCTCTGCAAGGTTTGGGATCCCGGATGAGGTGGTGAGTGACAATGGCCCTCAATTCTCCAGCGCAGAATTTCAGGAGCTGGCAAGACAGCTAGACTTCAGACACACCACATCTAGTCCCCATCATCCTCAGGGAAATGGTCATGCAGAGAGAGCAGTACAGACTGCAAAGAGAATCCTCCGACAAGAAGATCTATCAATAGCCCTCATGTGCTATAGATCAACTCCCTGTGTTACTACGGGAATCAGTCCAGCAGAACTCTTAATGGGGAGAAAGATCAGAACGACACTCCCTACACTGGAGAAGAATCTGTGGTGCAAATGGTCTAACAGAAAGACTGTTAGACAAAAAGATGCTGGTGAGAAGGCAAAATAAGCTTTCTATTACTATCACCGTCATGGAGCCAAACCTCTTCGACCAGGTGATACAGTCCTTACCAAATTGGATCAGGAAAAGGCCTGGGCAACATCAGCAGTCATTTCGAAGGAATGCGTTACTCCGAGGTCGTACCTCTAATGCTGATGCTAATGGATGCTAACGGCTAGCGAACGGAACTTTATAGTGTAACGTACCATTTAAAGCTACATTCTGTGCAATAAACATTGCAATAAACATTGTAATAATAATAATAATCGCTCAGGACTTCAAGACCATCCTGCGTTTCCTGAGCTTCGCCGTCATGGTTCTGCAGGAGACCAGCGAGGCCCACCTGGTGGTCTCTTCTTCGCTAAGGGGGTCACCATCATGCCCAAAGACTTCCAGCTGGCCCGCCGCATCCGCGGAGAGAGAGCTTAGACTTTCTGCTGCACATTCACCAACCAACCATAATGCTCTGCACTGTGTGTCTATATATATACATTTATAGTAATATGGACATATGTTTACTAGATGTTGTTTTTTTCTTGCCTTCTGATTGTTGCTCTGAGTGTTGCTATCCCTGTGCTGTTGCAATCCTGGAATTTCCCCATTGTGGGACTAATAAAGGCTTATCTTATCTTATCTTAATAAGCATTGCAATAAATGTGTACCCGTGTTATTGAGTGTTTGGTACAATTACTACTGCTCTTTAGGAAAGAAAGTTCCCACAAATGTTGGTCAATGCAAGTTTCTTTAAAAAAAAGTATCAAATTACTTGAGTAATCTTCGATTAGAGTGGGTAATTACCTGAGCTGTAAAATAGTCATTAGCTGCAGCCCTAGTTAGAACCCATGACTTCACCTCGAAAATCAGTATTTCATAGTCTTGGAAGTGCTTGCCCTTCAAAAATTTACTTTATGGTTGGAAAGATGTGGAAGTCAGATGGTGTGAGGTCGGGAGAGTAAGGGTTTCAAAGCTGCAGGACTGTGCATCTGTAACCCAGCTGAGAAAATGACCCTTTTTCTCAGATTTCAATTGTATTAACACAATTGTGTGATTTTATTTTGAAAAATGATTATTTTGGGAAGAGGAAGTGTGATCCTCGTTATCCAACTTTTAAATTCCCGTTTCATGGTCACGTTGGGCGATCTTGGTCTTTTCATTCGTTAAGAGCGATATTAGCCCCGCCTTCCGAGCAGAGTGCCGAGGCGCGCACCCGGGTTTTCGGTCTTTTGCGATCTGAGAGCGGACGAGAGAGGCTGTGGACGATCTGTGTGGAGGCCTGTGGGTCTTCTTGGTGAGTTACTACTGAAAAGTACTGCTATAAATGGATCTAAACACTGTCCAAACGCTAATTTGAAACCTTTATTATCCTAAGTTGACGGGAGCACGAGCTTGAGAGGCATGGTGGATGTGTCCTTTGCTGTGTTCACGCTGATATCTCATCTTGGTGAGTGGAAACCAAGTGTGTGATAAAGAGAAGCATGCTAGCATTATGCTAATGCTAATCGCGAGTGGATTTTTCCTGTTTAAAAGCAAAGGAAAAGGCTATTTTTGTGTCTGTATGGTTTTCCTAAATGTGATTTCAGTTCCCAACAGTATGCTGAAGTACTTTTAGTTCTTATGCACTATTTCTGTCGAATGTAATGTGTAGTTTGATGCTAAAAGCACATTTTGTTGGTTTCTTATGTAAATTCATAGGTTATGCTAAACCCAGTAGCTCAGACAGGGTTTTACTGATTTTAAAAGGGAATATTGGAAGTAATGGGACAGTATATTCCCTGGTTATGTGATAAATTAGTTGTATTTCATTTCATGAATTACAAAGAAAAGGTTAAAAAGATTAATCATAATTTCATGGTTAAATGATGTAGTGTGGGCGACACACATTGTGGGCTCACGTTTCCACAGAGACAGGACTGCATGTGTATTGAGGGTGTCACGTCTGCAAGGACAAAGGACTTGAATCTGCAGAAGATAACAAGGAGGTGTGAGATTTGTCTCTTTGTCCCACAGAAGATGCCCCGGAGAGATTTCCGGTTCATCAGGAAATGAGAGACTATGATGAAGATTCAAAGGGATGCTTTGTGACTGTATGTTTACTGAAAACACCATGTGACTTGAATTCTGATGCTGGAAACATATAAAAGGGTGATGAGATATGATTCTTTCTCTTTCCTGCTTTGAGAATGCTAGAAGCTGTGTTCTGTCAATAAAGCTGGTTTACGACTAAACTCAGCCTCATTATTTGAGCACATCTTCTACACTGGTGACCTACGACGAGAAATGAGCAGACAGAATTCTCCCAAGCGGGGCTCGGCGGAAGCCAGCCTGATGGCCGCCTCCATGATCCGGCTGCCCGATTTCTGGCAGCACAGCCCGCGCTCATGGTTTAGCGCAGTCGAGGCGCAGTTCAACCTCCGGAGAATCTCCAACGACGACACAAGATTCTACCACGTGGTAGCGAAGCTGGACAGCAACACGGTCCAGAGAGTGGAGGATCTGGTTAATCATCCACCAGACAGTGACAAGTACAGCGCATTGAAGGACGCGCTGATCAGCCATTTCACCCCTTCAGTCCAACAACGAGCAGAGGGACTCCTGACGTTGACGAAGTCAGAAAACGATAGACCTGCGGACCTGATGGTGAAGATGCTGAAGCTCAAAGACTCTGAGGATGGCGAATTCATTTTCGCCCACCTTTTCCTTCGGACCCTGCCGCCAGCAGTGAGAGTGGCCCTGGCAGAGTCGCCCCGATTGGCCAGGCGAGACTACCATGGGTTGAGCAAAGAGGCGCAGCGGTTGGTCGATGCCCACAAACGGAACGCGGTTTCGGCCACGGCGGCTAGCCCGGGAACGGCGTCCGGAGACAGCGCAGGTCCAGCGGCCACGGCGCCAGACGCACCAACGACGGCGGCGACGGGAGCCAGACGACGCGGAGCGGAGGACGGCCCGTGCTTCTACCACCGCCGTTTTGCAGAGAGAGCGCACAGGTGCGTCCCACCGTGCAACTTTAAGCGCCAGGGAAACGCCAAGACCGAGGGCCGGTAGCAGCTGCGACCCTCGGCAACGAGAACAGGCTGCTTTACCTGACGGATGCACGCTCGGGGAAACAGTTCCTCGTGGACACGGGCTCTCAGCTGAGTTTCGTCACACCCACCTACGCGGAACGGCTGATGCCTTCTAAAGCTCCCTGGGTGTCAGTGTCAGCAGCGAACGGCTCCACGATTAAAACGTTCGGTGAGAGGACCATGCTTCTGTCCTTACAGGGCCGTTCATTTGAGTGGACATTTATTGTAGCAGCAGTCAGTTTCAACATGTTAGGGGCTGATTTTTTGTGCTCACATGGTTTATTGGTTGACCTTGCTAATAGACGTCTGATTAATGCACTGCCCTTTCATTCTATTCCCTGCACAGCTCGGGTGGCCCCGCCGACTGCACATGCCAGCGTCTCAGCGGGTAAGCAGGTGGTAAGTTTCACACATTGCTTGCTCAGTTCCCAGCACTCACAGTCCCCACGTTTTCGGCAACGGTGGCTAAACATGGGGTGGAGCATTTCATAACAACCACCGGCCCTCCCGTTTTTGCAAAAGCTCGGCGCTTGGACCCAGCTAAACTGGCCATCGCGCGCGAGGAGTTCACTAATCTGGAAAAACTGGGCATTGTTAGACGCTCCAAGAGCTCTTGGTCTTCGCCGTTACACATGGTCCCAAAGGCTGACGGCTCGTGGCGACCTTGCGGCGATTTCCGCAGGTTGAACAACGTTTCAGCTCATGACCGCTACCCGATTCCGCACATTCAGGATTTTTCTGTTCATTTGGCGGGGGCGTGCATTTTTTCTAAAATAGACTTGGTGCGCGGTTACCACCAGGTTCCAGTGCGCGCGCAAGATGTACCCAAAACAGCGGTCATAACTCCTTTCGGCCTTTTTGAGTTTTTGCGCATGCCTTTTGGCCTCAAGGGGGCCGCGCAGACTTTCCAACGCATGATGGATGCAGTTTTACGCGACCTTCCTTTCGTGTTCGTTTATTTGAACGATATTTTGGTAGCCAGCGCGTCCGACGGCGAGCACGAAAAACACCTCACAGCAGTTTTTCGGAGGCTGGCAGAGCACGGGTTAATAGTTAACCCAGCGAAGTGCCAGTTTGGGGTGGCGCAGACTGATTTTTTGGGACATCGCGTTTCGGCAGAAGGAGCGGTTCCTCTTCCAAATAAAGTGCGTGCCATAACGGATTTTCCACAACCTCAAACGGTCAAGGCGCTTCAGGAGTTTCTAGGGATGGTTAATTTTTACAACCGGTTCCTCCCAAGCGCAGCACGGCTCATGCAGCCATTGTACACCGTGTTAAAAAAACAAAAGCCCGCAAATAAAGTTGAATGGTCTCCGGAGCGGGAGTGCGCTTTTGCCCAGGTCAAATCAGCCCTGGCAAACGCAGTTTTGTTAGCGCACCCAGTTCCAACGGCCCGCATGGCGCTCATCACTGACGCTTCCGATGTAGCGGTGGGGGCGGTAGTTGAACAGTTTGTGGCAGGTACCTGGCAACCCCTCGCGTTTTTCAGCAGGACTTTGCGCGATAGTGAGCGTAAATACATTGCGTTTGACAGGGAGCTTTTGGCCCTACACTTGGCCATCCGTCATTTTCAGTTCTGCTTAGAGGGGCGACATTTCACCGCGTTTGTGGATCATAAACCGCTAACGTTTGCGATGGCCAAAATTTCAGAACCCTGGTCAGGCCGGCAACAAAGGCAACTAGCCGCAATATCGGAGTTCACTACTGATATTCAGCATGTCGCGGGTAAACACAATGTTGTGGCAGACTGCCTCTCGCGCGCGGTAGCACCACCAAGCCCCATAGGGGCAGACTCTGTAGCCGTGGCCGCGGGCCCGGGCAGCGACGCGGGAGCGCGCGCAGCCCCGGTCTGTGTTGGGTTAGATTATGCAGCCATGGCTGTGGAGCAGGTTAACGACGCGGACGTGCGCGCGCTCCAGTCTGGACCAACAGGGTTAAGGCTGGAGCACAGGGAGCAACAAAGTGGTATGCCCCCACTAATCTGCGATGTCTCCACGGGACGGCCCCGCCCCGTGGTGCCAGCCACGTGGCGTTGCCGCGTTTTTGACTCGGTCCATTCTCTCGCACACCCGGGGGTGCGCGCATCGATTAAGTTGGTGGGGGAGAAATTTGTTTGGCCCGGGTTGCGCAAACAGGTCAAGGAATGGTCGGCAGCCTGCGTAGCGTGACAGCGAGCCAAAATACACAGACACACTAAGGCTCCGTTGGAACCTTTTCACATCCCCGCTAAGCGTTTTGATCACGTGCATGTTGACTTGGTGGGCCCGCTCCCATTATCACACGGGCACACACATCTTTTGACAATGGTGGATCGCACCACGCGCTGGCCAGAGGCGATTCCTCTGACATCAACCACAGCGGAAGAAGTTGCGCGAGCATTTTTAGCAGCGTGGGTTGCGCGTTTCGGTGTACCGTCGGACATAACGTCCGACAGGGGTCCCCAATTTATTTCCGAACTATGGTCATCGATGGCCCGCAGCTTGGGGGTGAAGATTCATCGCACTACCGCGTATAACCCCCAGGCTAATGGTTTATGTGAACGCTTTCACAGGTCATTAAAAGCAGCCCTCAGAGCGTCGCTGACGGATACAAATTGGGTGGACAAACTTCCATGGGTTTTATTGGGGTTGCGTTCTGCACCTAAGGAGGATTTACATGCTTCCCCGGCTGAATTAGTTTTTGCACAACCTCTCCGTTTGCCGGGGGAATTTCTCCCCGATAATCCCGCACCAAATGGCCCCCCTGCTCAGCCGTGGCAGAGCGACTCGGGAGCAAACACGCTCCCTGGCCCGGTCCATCACAGTTTACCACACATTTTTGTGCCAAAGGCTTTAAAAAATGCAGAGTTTGTTTTTGTTAAACATGATGCTCAGCGTCCAAGTTTGCGGCCGTTTTATGACGGACCGTTCCGAGTGCTGGAGACCGGGCAGAAGCATTTTCTGCTAGATTTAGGGGGCAGAAGGGAGTTGATTTGCATAAACAGGCTCAAACCCGCCTTTGTTTTGGCTGATGAGGAAGTGCAGCTCGCGAGGCCCCCCCGCCATGGCAGGCCGCCGAGAGGACATTCTCCAAAATCTTCACAGAAAGGTGCTAACAGCTTTAATCCACAGGTGCAGAGAGATGTTGCAGGTGCAACCAAGCCAGGTTGCAGCAGATTCGGCAGAAAGTTAAAACCTAGGCAGTTGGTGGATTGATTAGCGATGTATGGAGTGTTTTGTGTTTTTCTTTTTTTATGCCATGCAGGTTTTGCCTTACTAGACGTTTGGGGGGGGTAGTGTGGGCGACACACATTGTGGGCTCACATTTCCACAGAGACACGACTGCATGTGTATTGAGGGTGTCACGTCTGCAAGGACAAAGGACTCGAATCTGCAGAAGATAACAAGGAGGTGTGAGATTTGTCTCTTTGTCCCACAGAAGATGCCCCGGAGAGATTTCCGGTTCATCAGGAAATGAGAGACAATGGTGAAGATTCAAAGGGATGCTTTGTGACTGTATGTTTACTGAAAACACCATGTGACTTGAATTCTGATGCTGGAAACATATAAAAGGGTGATGAGATATGATTCTTTCTCTTTCCTGCTTTGAGAATGCTAGAAGCTGTGTTCTGTCAATAAAGCTGGTTTACGACTAAACTCAGCCTCATCATTTGAGCACATCTTCTACAGTAGAGATAAAAGGAGAAATTAATTTATTTGGTTACATGAGAAAAAAAGTATTTCATGTACTACCAGAGAGATTTTGAGAAAAGAAAACATGCATGTAAGATGTGAAATGTGAAATGTAAGATATTACTATATTACTGGATTGTAACAATAGAAATATGAGAGAGCTATGGTGTTATATGAGAAGAGATTGAAAAGTGAATTACTTTAGCTGTATACAATAATATCATTATTGTTGTGCAGGCTAGGTTTTTTTTTGGTTGCTGATTAAGAACCTTCTGGATCCTGGATTCTCTCCGAATGGAGATGGCGAGCCTGACCCGAGACCTGAACCGAGACTGAACCGAGATCTGAACCAAGATCTCGGTTGAAGAACATCCTTCCTCTCTCCAGTGCCCAAAATTCAAAGTGGTAACAACTCAAGCCTCCGCTTTAAAAGAGGAAAAGAAACCTGAGTCTGGAAATACAAGATATCTTGACTGGTCAAACGACTAAAACAAGAAGACAAACAAACACTGAGCTCAGTAAGACATTTTGGGGGGTTTTATTTCATGCCGGCCGTTGTTATATTTGTATATTTGTAAATTGTTGGTATATTTTGTTCTCTTTATCTTTAACAATAACAGCCATGAATTGCTCATTTCTTGACTCCAGTTATTTCATTCCACACTCATTTTAATTCCCTATTGTAATCCTTACAAACCCAGCAACTGGTCTACACTTAATAATTTCCCTTACCTAATTAACGTAAGGCAAGGGTTACACATCCATCTGGGCAACATGCGTGCTGTGAGCTGAGCCATTGTCTTGCAAGAAGCGGAAACCTTTGGTCAGCATGCCACACCAATTTGTTTTAATGGCCTCCCGCGATTTCTGCAGTAGTGAAGCGTAGTAAGTCTCAGTAATTGTGGTACCCTTGATCTTGGATTCATTGTGAGTGCGGAGGGGCAGAGAAATAGCTGTGTGGATTTGGTAATGTCTGGCTCCCCAAAATGGGGAATTTAAAAAAAGTTTAAGCGCCACTGGTATAAATGAATAATTAAAAAAAAAAATCAGCAGATTGCAACGACCACAATCTCTGAACTTTTATTGCTGACATGGGATTGAAACAGTGTGCTTCAGTTGCGCTCTTTAGAAAAAAACCCTCAAAGCTTTGAATCTTTTTCTGCACAATAAAGGAAAGCTTCAGTGAGGCTTCATCTGCCTCAGAATAAATATTTTATTTTTATAAATTATAAATATATAAAGAATAAATGCTACAGCTCCTCAGCTATACAATTTATTTTTGTTTAAAAGCAGCCTACTTTGTACATTTACTGCTGTTTACAGCCTATTAATGGAGTCTTAGCATGCAAAACACACCTGACAACACTCTGGTGCACACTGCTGCTCCCGCTATCTCTGTGGCTCCCTCTCTCTTGCTCTACCACTTGCAGAGAGCGGCACTCAGGTTTCGATTAGAGCTTCCTCTGCTGGCGGATTCTATAATTGCATTTAAGAATGCGGTTCCAAACATGATATAAATAAATAATCGATTTTTGGAAATGGACTGGCGGTCCGCAGAGGATGGGAAGCCAGTTACCCATCCTTGGCATAGACTATAATAAACAGAGCAATGACATAAGGCAGTTATTACAAGTATACCAACCTTTGGTCCCGAGAATGCGATCTACTAGATGTCTGCTCTCTTCCTGGATCCACTCTTCCATCCCTTTACGCCCCATTCCGAAGTCTCTTAGAGCTGTTAAGGTGAACCTTCGTAATTGCCTCCAGCGCTCTCCATTACTGACTCCCAAACCTTATTATGAAACATTAATAAGAAATTTCATAATAAATCTTACCGGTTTAAAAAGAAATTATTATTACATGGTTTATCAAATTCTAGTATGGAAAGAGTAGATTTTTTTTTTGACAAATGAGCCTTAAAATTAAGTTTAACCTGGCCTATTGACAATAGGAGAACTTATTTCCTTTAAGTATGCAACATTTTTTCCTAGTATTGCTCGGTAAATTTATCCTTTTTCCCTACATTTGCATCCTTTTTTCTCATAAAATGATTTTTCTTGTACATTTGTGACATCTGTGAACTTACAAGTTTCTCCTGTCAGTACTGTCCTGTTTTTATTATCTAGGTTGTTAACCCATACTTTACTGACAATTTAAAAAGCTGTATCCAGAAAGTTCTGCATGTAAAACACAAATACTAATTCCAGATTATGATACTTTACCAGAGGGTAATTTTTATGTTTGTCACACACAAAAGCTCCATTACCATAGCCTCTGGTAGCTCTCATTATTAAAGGAACAGGTGCTCTGCCTGTGAAGTCATCTCCTTGATCCACCAGCACCTCCTTCACAGCATCATAACCCACCAGAACAACAGCGCGCCGACGGCCCAGGTACAAAGTTATCACAGGCCCATACTTTTCACTGAGCTGTGAAATAAGACATTAAAAATGCAATAAGTTACATAAATATAATAAATATTACATAAAGGAACCACCCAAAGTGTTAAATCCACTGCAGAGAACCAAACATAATCCCTGAGATCATTTCTAACACCAGAGTATTGTCATAGCGGCTGGGCTACACAAATGACATGGGTCCCCTCGGCCACTAGGGGGACCTCAAGCTATATGTTCACATTTTTGAGAGTAAAAAAAAACTTTAATTTATAGCTAAGCTCCACATATATTTAATTAAATGGGGGATATAAAGAAAACTGACCTGCCGTGATAAAGAAGCTGCAGTTTGTGTGTTCAGAAACTGGTTATAAATGTTTTTGTTTAGATGGTAATAACTTGTTCTCACCAGAAATGACCACAGTTTGTCATTTTAGTGAATTTATTTTATTTAATTGAAATCAGAGTTAAAAGTCACAGTTCTTCTCTATCTCAGGAAATATTTATATATCATTCAGATTGTATCAGACTGTACAATATGGACAGTTTACATTTTATTTTACTCAGACTAAAAACATTAAAGTGAACACCCCCTCCCCCCCACACACAAAAGAGAGTTAAGTAAAATCTGCAAGACAAAAGTTGTAAAATTACATGTAACAATTCAAAATTTATGACAAAAAGTTATCACTTTATGAGTAAACAGAAAGAAGTTGGGAATTTCTAATAAAAATCAATTTACAACTGTACAAGAAAATAGTCATAAATAAGAGGAAAAATCTCAAATTATGAAATAAAATTGCAAATATGAGAAAAATGTCACTGATTAATGGAAAAAATCTTAAAGATGCATTCTAGTGGATATAAATCCCCTTAAAAACAAGTCTAAAATGGTATCTTGTGCCCTTTTTTTCCTCAAAAATCCTTGCATTGTCTTAATGTTGCTTGTAAAAAAAAATAAATAAATAAATTGGGGGCCTTTTTCTCCTCCTTAACTTACACAGAAAAAAACCCGACATATAAGACACATAAGATTTAGCTGTTTATGTTTTGTAAGTCATAAAAACGTTACTGTGGAAGCCCATTTCCACCACTTAGAAAAAACCTTTAAATAATAGTAATGACTTTAAAAGTCATTATTATGACTTTAAATCTCATTATGACATACCGTGTTTTGTTTTTGTTTTTTTTCCCCAGTGGCGGAAACGGGCTTCCATACCTTACAAAACACGAAAAAAACGTGATTTTTGGCGGAGTGTCACTTTAATAAATAAAAATGAGTAACAAATTTTAAAAAAAACTCACTAAAATTGATGTGTAAAGCCCTTACTACGTAGTGAAGTAACTTTTTAAGTAGATGTTTAGGTTTTTTGGGTTTTTTTTACTTTTTAGTACTTGTTATTAAACAACCGCGGCGCAAAGCGGTTTGTTTCGCAAAGCATGCCGGGAGAATTCCCCCAAGTTATTCTTTCAGAGTTGTCCAAACGCATTAAATACTGTACAACAAATAAGTAGGTGAAACGGTTGAACTTAAAAGGCATGCACTGCAGAAATCAGTTTTCAGTCACCTTTCGCATAGATTTGAACGGAGCCTTCCTGGACAGTTGCAGCAAATTTCCGAAAAAAGGTAAACCAGTGGGTCCCGGAGGCAAAACATAACGTCTGCGGTTCTTGAGGCTGAAAAGCAAAAGTAAAGCAATGGCTACAACGACTAAAATCAACGTGAACTCCATAATGACCCACGGTGTGACGTGCTGTGTAACCCAGCCAGAGAAGCGCTGCGGCTGCTGCTGCTACTGCAGCTGCAGTTTATGCAAGTTGCCAGCTGTTGGCCTAAGCCACGCCCCCTCTACTTTCGCACTTCGAACCTTATAAAAAAAAATAGAACTTTTTTTTAATTATTGAAACATTGAGAAAATACAAACTCTAGTGAAGAGTACAAAAGAGCAATCTAAGGTAGTGCCCAAGACATTACTTTAAATTTAATTAATTAATAATAATAATAACAATAACAATATAGAAGATAAAGAATAAAAAATAAAGAGAAATAAAAGACTCAAGGTTATGAATCAAAATAACAAAAAACGAGCAATGTCTCTGTGTATTTTTCTGCGTGTTCACTCTCTTGAGGGATGAAAAAAGGGCTTCAAATCATTTATAAACCAGGCAGCAGAGGGCGTAGTTTCTCCACTTGCAGCAGTGAATATGGAATTTACCCATAAGGATGATCATGTTGATCCTGTCAGAGCAGCTCTGCTCCAGCTGCTCCACATCAAACAAAATGTCCGAGAGGTTAAAAGAAGGGATATTAACTAGTTTGAGAGACAACCAGTTATTTATGTCCAACCAAAACCTCTTTGAAATGGGACATGAGAAAAAGAAGTGTTCTAGGGTTTCGTTTGTTATTCAATATGTATATAAATGATATATGTAAAGTTTCAGAAAAAATGGATTTAATATTGTTTGCCGATGACACTAATTTATTATGCAGTGGAAGCAATTTGGAACAACTTTTGGATACACTCGGAAAGGAATTAGGAAAGCTTAAACTGTGGTTTGATTCAAACAACGCTCAATTTAAGTAAGACAAAATTTATAGTTTTTAACAACCATCACAACAACTTAGTATCTAAACTCAGTGTAAATGGTGAAGAGATTGAAAGGGTATCCAAAACTAAATTTCTTGGTGAAATAATTGATAATAAACTGTGTTGGAAGTCACATATTAATTATATTAAAGGTAAAATATCCAAATCAATTGCAATAATACACAGAGTGAAATATTTGCTGAATCAACCCACACTATATACCTTGTATCATTCATTAATACTCCCATACATGACATATTGTACTGAAGTATGGGGAAATACATATAAAACAAACATATATCCACTCTTTATGCTTCAGTAGAGAGCTATTAGAATAATAAACAAAGCTGCTTACAGGGAACCAACAAACCCACTTTTTCTTAAATTAAAAGCTCTCAAGTTGAAAGATCTGGTTGACTTTAAAACTGCAGTAATAATGTTTAAAGTGAAGAATCTATCACTGCCCGCAAATATCCAAAAGTTGTTCCAAATAAGGGAGAAACAATATCATTTCAGAGGAACATGTATATTTCAAAAACCTTCAGTGAGAACTACCACCAAGCAACACTGTGTTTCAGTGCAAGGAGTCAGATTATGGAACGATTTTGGACCTGAATTAAAATCATGTACAACGCTTGTTGAACTGTATAATCAGAGGAGTTATTGTCTAATTTGACCTTGTTGGATTTTCTTTCCCTCTTTGTTATATTATTGTTTCTTTTAATCTGTACTTTTAATCTATCGAAAATAAAGACTGATTGATTGATTGATTGATATATTAAAAAAGTTACAAGGATCTGTTATGTATGAGAGTTGGGTGTCTGGGCTGCTGTGCCCACCCACAGGGTGACGTCAGGTGGGCACGGCCCACTCTGTATATAGTTGAGTGTTCTGCCTAATAAAGTTCAGTTGGATGTCCCTGAAGAAGATCCCCACCCTGAGTTACGATACAGGATCCACTTCAAACTTGAAACGTCTTTTAAGGAATTCTGCAACTGAGTAAACATTGTGAATAATTTAAAAATGTGTTTCCTTAAGCTCTGGTGAAACTGGCCACTTTATAAATTTAGAATAAGCCTTTTCCATTGCAGAAAATTAAGTCTGTCAGACATTGAAATATATTGTAGTCTGTTGTAATCACAAAAAAAAAATTGTGATTTTAATGAGATATTAATAAGCCTGTTGCTACATTTACGATCATTCAAACACTAGACTTGGTAACAAGACGACACCTGGGAAAACCTGATGGTGTTTTGAATTAACTGGATCAGTGGTAGTGGAATAGCTTTGCACATCTTATTATATTCATTCTCAGTACACTTCAGATTATATTTTGATAACAGAGACATGTAATTCAAGTTGCCATCAGTGTCCATCAAGTCCATCACAAAAACAATACCTTTCTCATGCCAGTCTTTTCCACGCCCATCATTTCATGCTACCATAAACGTCAAACTTTAGAAGGTTCCTTTTGTGCTAGTCATGTAAAGAGTCATGTAAGGTCATGCATGTGAAAATGACAGCCGGCCGCCATCTTGGATTTCTCGATTATGTAATCATTTAAACACACTTTTATTGGAATAAACAGATAGTATGACCCCTTAAACCTCTGTTTTGACACCAACATCAGCTTTCTAGGTGCCTTAGTAGTCAAGAAATAAAAAAAATGTTAATCGGTGGCCATATTGGCGGCCATATTGGATTTCATCGTGATGGGTTTGTTTCACAAGTAAACTAATAGCATTAATGGAATGCTTGACCCCAAAAACCTATGTCTAGACACCAAAATCAACCTCCTAGCTGAATTAGTTACTGAGATAT
Organism: Pholidichthys leucotaenia; assembly: GCA_020510985.1. Classification (NCBI taxonomy): domain Eukaryota; kingdom Metazoa; phylum Chordata; class Actinopteri; order Cichliformes; family Pholidichthyidae; genus Pholidichthys; species Pholidichthys leucotaenia. The sequence goes on along the minus strand of CM035847.1, from coordinate 281,968,098 downwards.
AGGTGGTGGTATGCATTTTGGCGGCCATTTTGAATTTTGGGCAAAAAAAAGGTTTCCCGTAATTTTTGGGAGGTACATGGGAGCTTATTTTCATTAAAATGGGTCTAGAATGCTAAATCCAGTGAGAAAAAAAGGTCCTGGGAGGTTGGTCACGAAACCCCCCAAAATGACTCTACTATTACGCAAATGATAGAAGGCAGTCTTAGAAACAAATTTAATATGTGAATTGAAGGACAAATCCTGATCAAAAATAACTCCAAGGTTCCTCACAGAGCTATTAAGAGAAAGAGTAACTGCATCCAAACTGAAAGTTTGATTTGGAAAGGAATTTCTAAGGTTTTTTGGACCAACAAGAATGACTTCAGTCTTATGAATGAATGAATGAATGAATGAATTTTTATTTATGAATGAATTTTTATTTATTTCGGATAGTACATTACAGGTTAAAAGAAACTGTATAATATAACAACAAGGTCAAATTAGACAAAGACTCCTTCTACTATACAATTCCACGTGAGTTATCCGAAATGGGTGATGGCTGAAGCCGCAGCTTATATTGTCCACCCATATTCCATCCAAGAATTCAAAGGAGAAAAAAGAGAAAACAAGACAAGAGCGATTACAATTTAAAACAAGGCTAAGACAAAATGTGACTGAGAGAAAAAGAAAACTGAGCTAGTCTAAGTTAAGCGGTTACTATTCAAAAACAAATCTAAGACATAGTGTCACAGAGAAAAAAAGAAAAAAAGAAAAACTAAGCTACAACACAACACAGGCTGGAAATGTCAATCCTTGTGTGAGTTTACATGTCGTCTTGTAAATATGTTTGGAGTATTTCTTCCTTTAGTTTTTGTTTAAATTGTCCAAGCTTTGTACATGATTTTAATTCAGGTCCAAAATTGTTCCATAATCTGACTCCTTGCACTGAAATACAGTGTTGCTTGGTGGTTGTTCTCACTGTAGGCTTTTGAAATATACATGTTCCTCTGAAGTGATATCGTTTCTCCCTTGTTTGGAACAACTTTTGGATATTTGCGGACAGTGATAGATTCTTCACTTTGAACATTATTATTGCGGTTTTAAAGTCAATCAGATCTTTCAACTTGAGAGTTTTTTGTTTAAGAAAAAGTGGGTTTGTTGGTTCCCTGTAAGCTGCTTTGTTGATTATTCTAATAGCTCTCTTTTGCCGTCGGGGACGGCAGTGGCTCAGGAGGTAGAGCAGGTTGTCCAATAACCACATGGTTGGCAGTTCAAATCCCACTCTCCCCAGATATCCTGCCGTTGTGTCCCTGGGCAAGACACTTTACCCCAATTGCTCCTGGTGGGTCTGGAAGCGCCATGTTAGGCAGCATGCCACCATCAGTGTGTGAATGTGTGTGTGAATGGGTGGATTGCAGGATCTGTAAAGCGCTTTGGTCATCAAGAGATGAGAATAAAAGCACTATATAAGTGAATGCCATTTACCATTTTGAAGCATAAAGAGTGGATATATGTTTGTTTTATATGTATTTCCCCATACTTCATTACAATATGTCATGTATGGGAGTATTAATGAATGGTACAAGGTGTATAGTGTGGGTTGATTCAGCAAATTTTTCACTCTGTGTAATATTGCAATTGATTTGGATACTTTACCTTTTATATAATTAATATGTGGCTTCCAACACAGTTTGTTATCAATTATTACTCCAAGGAATTTAGTTTCGGATACCCTTTCAATCTCTACACCATTTACACTGAGTTTGGGTACTGGGTAGTTGTGATGGTTGTTAAAGACTATAAATTTTGTCTTGCTTAAATTGAGCGTTAATTTGTTTGAATCAAACCACAGTTTCAGCTTTCCTAATTCCTTTCCGAGTGTATCCAGAAGTTGTTCCAAATTGTTTCCACTGCATAGCAGATTAGTGTCATCAGCAAACAATATTAAGTCCATTTTTTCTGAAACTTTACATATATCATTTATATACATATTGAATAATAATGGTCCCAAAACTGAACCCTGTGGGACTCCACAGGTGACCTTCAGTAACTCTGAGTTTTTGCTGTTAACACATGCAAACTGATATCTATTCTTTAAGTAACTACTTAACCAGGACAGTGCTACCCCTCTAATACCACAATTTTGTAGTTTCTTTAATAATAGATTGTGATCTACTGTATCAAATGCTTTTTTAAGATCCAGGAATACTCCAACTGAATACTCTTTATTTTCAATGGCTGTTGATATTTTTTCTGTAAATTCCATTAAGGCATATGCTGTTGTCCTTTTGTGTCTGAACCCATATTGCTGCTCACACAATAAATCATTCTTCAGTATGAAGTTGTCAATTCTCTCATAGAATATTTTTTCAAGTATCTTGGAAAATTGCGGTAATAGTGAAATTGGTCTGTAGTTGGAGAGTTCCCCTCTGTCGCCTGTCTTGTAAATCAGAATTACTTTAGCTATTTTCATTGCATTGGGAAATATACCTGATTGGAGAGACAGGTTACAGATATACGTCAGTGGTTTCACTATGCATTCGATAACAGTTTTGACTAGTAGCATGTCAATACCATCGCAGTCAGTAGATGTTTTACTTTTGAACGATTTAACAATTTCAATGACCTCTCTTTCGTCTGTGTTCTTTATGAAGATGGTGTCTTTTACAGCAGTGTTATTGCATATTGTATCACCTGTAGGCGCCGTAGTGGGTATTTCTCGGGCCAGTTTAGGTCCAATGTTAACAAAAAAATTATTAAATTCATCTGCAGGTGAAGCTATATTCACATTCGGAGTCGATTTATTATTTTTTGGAATATTAGTTGGGTAGCTAGTATTTCTGCTTTTATTTCCAAGGATACTGTTGATTATTGTCCATGTATTTTTAATATTGTCTTTGTTTTTTTCCAGTTCTTTACTGTAATAGTCTCTTTTACTGCATCTTATTATATATGTTAACTTATTTTTGTATGTTTTATACCGTTGCTCTGCTTCTTTTGTCCTTTTCTTTATGAAAGCTTTATATAATAAATTTTTCTTTTTACACGCCTTTTGTAGTCCTTTGGTTAACCATGGTTTGTCAGCAAATTTGTGTTTAAGCTTTTTTTTAACTAATGGGCAGTTTTTTCCATAAAGAGTGGTTACAATGTTTATAAATGTGTCATAGGCTTCATTTACATCTGATACATAGACTTCTGTCCAGTCTTGCTTCAGCAAGTCCTCTTTAAAAGAACTGATTGCGTTTGGTGATTTGTGTCTGAACGATTTTGAGATTTTTTCTGGGTTGGGCCCCGTGTGGCCATGGATAAGTGCAAAGATTGGCAAGTGGTCGCTTATATCATTTATCAATAATCCACTTTCTATTTTCTTATCGAGAACATTGACAAACAGGTTGTCAATAAGTGTAGCAGAGTGAACTGTGATTCTACTGGGATGTGTTATTGTGGGATATAGACTCATGCTGTACATAGAGTTCATGAACTCTGTAACTAAATTTTGTTGATGTGGATTAAGTAGGTCAATATTGAAATCTCCACAAATTGCTACCATTTTCTTACTAGTAATATTATTGTACAGCTCGACTAATTTATCTCTGAATGTCTCAATGCAAGTTCCCGGCGTTCTGTATATGCAGCTTATGATTAGATTTTTTGTTTTGTCTAGGTCAATCTCAACAGTAACACATTCCAAAATCCCTGGTAGTGCTGAGGACATTTCATTTACAAGCTTACATCTATATAGGTCATCAACATACAGTGCAACACCACCACCCTTTTTTTGAGATCTGTTAATGTTAAACATCTGATATCCCTCTATTGCCATCAGGGGAGCCTGGTCTTCATTAAGCCAGGTTTCCGAGACTGCAATGGCTGTGAATTTTCTGTTTAGCTGTTTTAAATAGTCCTGAATCTGTGAGAAGTTTTTGTTAAGACTTCTGCTATTGAAGTGTATTATTGACAGTTTACCATCTAATTGCACTTGACTTTTGAATTGCTTTTCAGTGTAATATTCACAGTGGTTATGAATATTATTGAAAAAGTGGTTATCGGGATCAATATCATTCTCCATCTCTTGTGGTTTATGTTCAGCATAGTGGCATATTTTTAGAGTTTGAGTTTCCTCACTCTGTGTTTCATAGACAGTGTTCATTTGTATTTATCTAAGTCAGTAGCATCTCTGATCATTATACTTTTTGCTTGCTCAGGTGTTCCATTTAGTTTAATCCAAATTCTACAATTTCTTGTCCAGGTTGATTGTATCCTATTTTGTTTTTTTTAGCATCCGTGCCTGCCGTGCTAATTCAGCGTTTTTTTTTGTCAGGTGTTCATTTAGGTAAACTTGAGTTTCCTTTAGTTTTTTGGCCTGCCTCAGTATGTCATTTTCCACCCTCCTGTTCACAAAGCGCATCACAATTGATTTCTTTGTTTTGTTATCTTTCTTCGGTAAAGCATAACAGGCTGAGATCGCATTGGCTTCTACCTTAATGTCTTTATCATTAAGGAACTGAAGCACTTGGTTTTCTAGGGACATTGATTCACTTATGGAAGCATGTTCACCACTCAGTCCTGTTGCGGCATGGGCGTAGGACTGATATCTGATGTCTAGTCCACTTATAACTAGGTCATCAATGCGAGAACCTTGTTCAAGATCCTCGACGCGTTGCTCCAAAAGACGCCCGTATTGCTCCAGGTCCATAATTTTTTTGTCTTTTTCTTTTATTATTGAATGTAGGGCTTGTACCTCTTGTATTAGGTTTATTATTTTGGCCTGTTGGTTAGTCATTTTGGCCAATTCTTCTAACACAAAGTTCAGAGATTTTTTAATTTCTTCCATTTCCTCTTTTTTGGGTGGCATTTTACTGACCTGTGAATAGAAATAAACAGAGAATCCGGCTAGGCTATCGCTGGCGCCTGCCTCCGTCTACCTGGCCAGTTATGTCGCACACCGCCGGCGCAGCCGGAATCCACCGATCACAGCCACTCGTCGCCGTCTGGCTGGGTGGCTCCTCCGCTGGGCCCCGTCACCGCCAGTTATGTCGCACTCCGCCGGCGTAGCTCTAATTCACCGATCACCTCCGCCGATCGGTGGCCGATCACTGTCGCTCGCTGTCGTCTGGCTGGGTGGCTCTTCCGCTAGGCCCCGTCACCGACCGCCGTCAGTCTGGTAGTTCCTCGGCTGGGCCTCGCAAATTGGGCTCCGATTCAGGCCACTGTCCTGCTGAATCTGAATTTAATAGCAGGAAATTACAAGTCATCCAAGCTTTGATTTCCTTAAGACAGGCTTCTAACTTGGCTAATTGATTACTATCATCTGGCTTCATTGACAGGTATAATTGTGTGTCATCTGCATAACAATGAAAATGTATACAGTGCTTTCTAATAATGTTGCCTAACGGAAGCATATATAAACTAAAAAGAGTAGGGCCTAGCACAGATCTCCGTGGAACTCCATGACTAAGCTTTGAGTTGAAAGAAAACTCATTATTTACATGAACAAACTGGAACCTATCAGATAAATAAGATCTAAACCACTGCAACGAAGTTCCATTAAGTCCAACATAGTGTTCTAATCTATCAAGTAGAATATTATGATCGATAGTATCAAAAGCTGCACTAAGGTCTAAAAGGACAAGTACAGAAACTAGTCCATTATCAGATGCAATGAGGAGGTCGTTAGTGACCTTTGCTAAGGCTGTTTCAGTACTATGATGGATTCTAAACCCAGATTGAAACTCCTCAAGTAAACCATTTCCCTGCAGGTGGTCAAATAATTGCGTAGCAACAACTCTTTCTAAGATTTTTGAAATGAAAGGGAGATTAGAGATTGGTCTATAGTTAGCTAAAGCTCCTGGATCTAGCGTTGGCTTTTTGAGTAAGGGTTTAATTACAGCCGTTTTAAAAGCCTGCGGTACATGGCCTAAAGTTAATGAAGAATTGATTATATGAAGAATAAAGCTACCAATAAGTGGGAAGACTTCTTTAAATAACCTGGTAGGAATAGGGTCTAAAAGACAAGTTGAAGGTTTGGATGAGGAAACTATTTTGTCTAACTCACAAAGGTCGATTGGAGTAAACTCATCAAGACAGACATCAAAAGAAGGAGTTGTAGTAGTTACAGTATTTAAGTTAACTGTGGGAAGAATCTGATTGATTTTATCTCTGATGGATGAAATTTTATTATTGAAAAAGTTCATAAAGTCCTGACTAGTAAGCGCTAAGGGAATGCTAGGATTGACAGAGTCCTGACTCTTTGTCAACCTGGCTACAGTACTGAAAAGAAACCTGGGATTATTCTTGTTCTCTTCTATTAATGCAGAGTAATAACTTGTTCTAGCTTTTCTAAGAGATTTTTTATAAATTAAAAAATGATTTCTCCAAGCTAAATAGATTTCATCTAAATTAGTAGAGCGCCATTTTCTTTCTAATTGACGAGTCTTCTGTTTTAAGCTACGACTTTCTATGTTGAGCCAAGGAGTTAGAAATCTCTGATTAGACTTTTTCTTTTTTAAGGGGGCCACCAAGTCTAGAGCCTGATGCAGAGAAGCTGAAACACTATCCACCATGTTATCAATTACAGAAGGAGCAAGCTGTCTATAAGTTATTTCCGTTGTGTTGACACATGGCATAGAGGAAACAATCTGCATAAATTTGGAAACAGCATCATCTGAGAGGCATCTACTGTAATAATATTTTTCTTTAGGAGCCAAATAGTCGGAAATAGTAAAATCAAAGGTTAACAGACAATGGTCTGACAGTACAGGGTTATGAGGAGACACTACAAGATTTTCTATTTCTATGCCATATGTCAGAACAAGGTCCAATGTATGGTGGAGGTAATGAGTAGAATTTCCTACTTTCTGAGAAAACCCAATCGAGTCTAATATTGAATTAAAAGCCACATTAAGGCAGTCACTATCTACATCCACATGTATATTAAAGTCCCCTACTATAATTATTATCAGATTTCAGCACTAAATCAGCTAAGAAATCAGCAAATTCGGATAAAAATTCTGAGTAGGTTGATGGGGGACGATAAACTATGGCAAATAAAATTGGATTTAACCTAAAATTGCTAAAGTGCCCAATACTGAGGACCAGGCCCTCAAAAGAATTATAACATGTTTTTTGCTTTACATTAACTAGTAATTTGGAATGGTAAATTGTTGCTCCTCCTCCTCCACGACCAGAACTTCTGGGATTTTGACAGTTTAAATAACCAGAGGGAGTTGATTCATTTAAACCAACATAATCCTCTTGCCCTAACCAAGTCTCTGTAAGGGAAATTAAATCAATCTGATGATCAATTAACAGATCATGGACTAACAGAGACTTGGGAGTTAGAGACCTAATATTTAATAAACCACATTTAATTTTTAAATTATGAGGAGGAACAGAGGCCAAATCATTCAATTTAGAGGCTTTATGTTTAATTTGAGTTTTACCAATATTTTGCTTTATCACTTTGGGATGCTTATACATTATATTTTTATTCACTTTGGAGGGAGCAGACAACGATTCTCTGATGGGGAAGACAGGGGCTAAGTTGAGGGGTGGCGGATGAAGAGGAGCTGCAGAGAGGCGTGTAAGACTGCGACTCTGCTTCCTGGTCCCAACTCTGAGTAGTCAGGGTTTTGGAAATTTGGATAAAAAAGATGCCAGATTGTTAGATAAATGAGAAGCACCATCCAAAGTGGGAAGAATGCTGTCTCGTCTCATAAGACCAGGTTTTCCCCAAAAAGAGCTCCAATTGTCAATGTAGCCCACGTCATTTTTAGAACACCACACAGACAGCCAGCGGTTCAAGGATGACGAGCGGCTAAACATGTCATCACTGGTCAGATTGGGGAGGGGCCCAGAGAATACTATAGTGGCAGACATCGTTTTTGCAAAGTCACACACCGATTCTATATTAAGTTTCGTGACTTCCGACTGCCGGAGACGGATGTAATTAATGCCGGCGTGAATAACAATTGTGGAATATTTACAGTTACTTTTAGCCAGCATTTTCAAATTTGACTCGATGTCGCCTGCTCTGGCCCCAGGAATGCATTTGACTATGGCCGCTGGAGTCTCTAGGTTCACGTTTCTGACTACAGAGTTGCCAATGATCAGAGTTTTTTCCTCAGCGGGTGTGTCGCTGAGCGGGGAAAAACGATTAGAGACGTGAACAGGTTGGTGGTGTACCGGGGCTTTGCGACTAGGCTTCCTTCTCACCGTCACCCACCCAGTCTCCTCGCTGCTGAGGAGAGCCGAGGAACCGCTGACAGGGGGGCCTAAGCTAGCTAGCTCCGCTGCAGCTAATGGGCGTCCGTCAAGATTAACTGGCGCAGACGGTGTTTCAATGCAGCGGAGCTGGGATTCCAAATCAGACAACCTCGCCTAGAGCGCCTCAAAAAGACAACATTTATTACATTTACCGTTATCACTAAAAGAGGCAGAGGAGTAGTTAAACATCTGACAGAGAGAGCACACCAGAGGAGGAGAGGAAAGCGAGCTAGTAGCCATAGCTAGTAGCTGGAAAGCAAACCACACAGGCAGACAGCAAAACAGGAAGTGACGATACGTTACCACAAGGAAGTGACGATCCAACCACAAGCCTTTAGCGGAAGACTCGGGGAGGCACGGGGTTTCTTGCTACAATGTGAAACAGTTTTTCACCGCGTCCCGGGAGATTTTCCCACAGACCATAGTAAGATTGGGTACATCTCAAACCTGCTCGAAGGGAGGGCGTTAGCTTGGGCGTACACAGTTATGGCTAAACCCAGCTACTCCCATTTAACATACCAGCAATTCGTGGCAGAGTTCCTTGAGATTTTTGACCATACTGACCAGGGTGCGGTGTTAACAGACCAGTTGCTTAACCTTCGGCAGGGCAGCAAATCCGCCGCCGATTTCGCCATAGACTTCTGGGTGCTAGCTGCAGAGGTTGGGTGGGGGGAGTCTGCTCTTTGCAATATTTTTCTCCGCAGCCTTAGCTCGGAGCTAAGAGATGAACTAGCAACACGGGATAAGCCAGACAGATTAGGTGACCTGATTTCACTCACCATTAGTTTGGACAACAGGCTGAAGGAGCGGGCGGCCGAACGTAGGGCTGCCAGCTGTTTGGTTAAACCACGCCCCCGCACCTCCCGGCCGCCTCTCCCGGCTCTGCCCCCGCCGGAGGAACTTCTGGGGCAGGAGGAAATGATTATTGGGCAATCGGGTGTTTCGGCGGCTGAAAGACAGTGCCGAAGGGATCTGGGCCTGTGTTTTTACTGTGGTAGTGAGTCCCATGGGGTAGCTGAGTGTTCCAACCGGTTAAAAGGGGAGGTCCGTGGGTTACAGTAGGGGGATTCACGGACGTTAATCAGAAAAAAACCCTCACCAGTTGCCTTATCCCCATCAGATTAATTTATAAACACAGGGAACACATGACACATGCCCTCATTGATTCTGGAGCTGAGCAAAGCTTCATTTCAGGAGACCTGGCAACCCATCTGGGCCTCAGCTGTCAACCCCTTCGCCCATCTGTCAACCTCATTACACTGTCAAAGGCTTCACTAACCACTGTCTCCCACCAGACGGCCCCTGTGTCGGTGATTATTTCTGGAAATCATAGGGAGGAGATCCGGTTTTTGGTGTTGCCTATCTCCTCCTCTCCTGTGATCCTGGGTTACCCGTGGCTACGACTTCACAACCCCACTTTCGACTGGCAAGCAGGAAACATCACTGCTTGGAGCACCTTTTGTCTCAGTGCCTGCCTCCAGTCTGCAGCATGTGCCCCCTCGGTATCGATGACCCCGCCCTCGACACTGCCCCCGGACCTGTCCAAGGTACCAGAAGTCTACCATGATCTGGGAGCGGTTTTCAGCAAATCACGAGCGCTGTCCCTTCCCCCCCACCGCCCCTACGACTGTGCGATCAACCTCAGGGCAGGGGCTCCGCTCCCGGCAAGTCGATTGTATAGCCTGTCTGCCCCGGAGCGTGAGGCCATGGACACGTATATTAAGGAGTCCCTCAGCTCTGGAATCATTCAACCATCTTCCTCGGCGGTGGGGGCAGGTTTCTTCTTCGTGGGAAAGAAGGATGGCTCGCTACGTCCCTGCATCGACTTCCGGGGGCTCAATGAAATTACCATCAAGGACAAATACACGCTGCCCCTAATGAACTCGGCCTTTGACTCTCTCCAGGGGGCATCATGGTTTACGAAGCTGGACCTCTGTAACGCTTATCACCTGGTGCGCATTAAGGAGGGCGATGAGTGGAAGACGGCGTTCCGGACCCCAAGCGGCCACTTTGAGCACTTGGTGATGTCGTTTGGGTTAACCAACGCTCCGGCCGTCTTCCAGCGCTTAATCAATGACGTCCTCCGGGACTTTCTGAACTCCTTCGTGTTTGTTTATTTGGATGACATCCTGATCTTTTCACGCATGTTGGAGGAACACCAGGTGCACGTTAGACGGGTCCTGCAGCGCCTCCTGGAGAACCAGTTACTTGTCAAGGCTGAGAAGTGTGAGTTTCACACCAGCTCGACATCCTTTTTGGGGTTTATTGTCGCACACAATCAGGTGCTCCCTGACCCGGCCAAGGTCAAGGCGGTGGTGGATTGGCCCACGCCCACGTCCAGGAAACAGTTGCAGGGTTTTTTGGGATCCGCCAACTTCTACCGCTGTTTTGTGCCGAATTTTGGGATCATCGCCCGGCCCCTGACCAGCCTCACGTCCCCCAAGACCCCCTTCCGCTGGAGCGAGGAAGCGGCTGCGGTGCTCGGGAAGATGAAGGAGGAGTTTGTCTCTGCCCGCGTCCTGACCCAGGTGGATCTGGCCCTGCAGTGCTTGGTGGAGGTTGACGCCTTGGACTCTGGAGTTGGGGCGGTCCTCTCTCAACGGTCCCCTGTGGATGGGGTGATCCGGCCGTGCGCCTTCTTTTCCCACCGCCTAACCCCAGCTGAGAGGAACTACGGCATCGGTGACAGGGAGCTGCTGGCTGTGAAGCTCGCCTTGGAGGAATGGAGGCACTGGCTGGAGGGGGCGGCCCAGCCGTTCGTCGTCTGGATGGATCACAAAAACCTAGAGTATCTCCAGATGGCTAAACGGCTGAACTCCCGCCAGGCCCGCTGGTCTCTCTTTGTTGGCCGGTTTAATTTCACGATCACCTACCGGCTGGGGAGCAAGAACACTAAGCCGGACGCCCTCTCCAGGCAGTTCGAGGCAGAGACCGTCGGAGATCAGGAGGAGACCATCCTGCCTTCATCCTGTGTGGTGGGCGCCCTCATGTGGGAGATCCAGGACAGAGTCAGGAGGGCGCAGGAGGCTGAGCCAGACCCGGGTGGGGGTCCCCCGGGCCGTTTGTTTGTTCCCCCTTTGGTCAGGAGTGAGGCCATCCACTGGGGTCATGCTTCTAAGTTGGCGTGCCATCCAGGAATCGCTTGCACGGTCGACCTGCTTCAGAGAGGCTTCTGGTGGCCAGGGTTGAGGAAGGACGTCACCAGCTATGTGCGGGCCTGCGCCCAGTGCGCCACCAGGAAATCGTCATCTTCCCCCCCGGCAGGTCTTCTCCATCCTCTGCCGGTTCCTTCCCGCCCCTGGTCCCATGTGGCTTTGGATTTTGTGACTGGCCTGCCCCCTTCTGACCACTTCACCTCGGTCCTGACTATAGTGGACCGCTTCTCCAAGGCAGCCCATTTTGTGCCTCTCCAGGGGTTGCCTTCAGCACGGGAGATGGTGGATCTCCTGGTGCAGCATGTGGTCCGCCTTCATGGCATCCCTGCGGACATTGTCTCGGATCGAGGTCCGCAGTTTGTGTCCCAGGTTTGGAAGGCATTTTGCACGGTGTTGGGGGCCACGGCAAGTCTCTCGTCTGGGTATCATCCGCAGAGTAACGGCCAGTGTGAGCGAGCCAATCAGGAGCTGGAGGCTGCGCTCCGCTGTGTCATATCCTCTTGTTCCTCTTCTTGAAGTACGTTCCTGCCCTGGATCGAGTACACGCACAACGCCACCGTGTCTTCAGCGACTGGGATGTCCCCGTTCAAAGCATCTCTGGGGTATGATCCACCACTGTTCCCGGAAGAGGAGAAGGAGGTGGCTGTCCCTTCGGTGCAGGCTCATGCCAGGCGTTGTCGTCAGATCTGGACCATCACCCGCAGAGCCCTCCTCAAGACCACGGAACGCAATATTCAGGTGGCCAACCGTCACAGGAGGACCGCCCCGGACTATAAGGTGGGTCAACAGGTTTGGCTGTCTACAAAGAATATCAATGTGCCGACCGAGAAGTGTAAGTTAACGAAGCGTTTCATCGGTCCATATGTGATTTCACGTATTGTTAACCTGGTGTCTGTGCGCCTAGCTCTCCCCCCTTCCATGCGCATCTGCCCTACTTTTCATGTCTCCCAGGTCAAGCCCTATATCTCCAACCCTCTGTGCCCGCCCCCCGCGGCGCCTTTACCCCCGAGGATGATCGACGGCCACCCAGCTTGGGGGGCTACTGCCATCTTGGATGTCTGCCGGCGGGGCCGGGGTCTTCAGTACCTGGTGGACTGGGAGGGATTCGGCACTGAGCACTGCTCCTGGATTCACCCAGCGTTGATCCTTGACAAGCAGCTCATCCGCGATTTCCATCGGGCGCATCCAGGTAGGATAGGGCAGGTGCCTGGAGGCACCTCTAGATGGGGGAGTACTGTCATGGTGGCCGCTGGGCCGTCATCAGCTCCAGCTGCGCACACACCTGCCGCCAATAACCAGCAGGCTTTAAAAGCCGGTGTCTCTGACTGCTCTGCACGGAGTCGTCTGTCGTCTTCGCCACGCATCGCATCAAGGACACGACCTCAAGTCAGAGCTATTACCAAGCCTCTTCGTCAAGCCACGTCACGTAAGCAACAGCAAAACTTACCTTGTCAAAGTGATTTCCCCTGTGTACAGGTGGACCTCCCTGGCGGCAGACTCGTCTCCCCTGACAACGGGGCTTCACCTCCTCCTCCTCGGATCTCCTCCTCACCTTCACAGCGCCAAGCACCATGCTCACCAAGTCACGCCAAGTCACGGAGCAGGCAGAAGTCTCACAGCGGCACCTGCAAGTAAGCAGCACAAATCTCAGTTCCCCGTTTCTACGAACTGCATTAATCCCTTGTGCTTGTGTGTTCCAGGGTTGCCAGGTCGCAGCGAGACTCGCTCAGCTCCAGCTGTCTGACAGCATCACACTCACCCACACATTCACACACTCACTAACTTCACTGAGTTAATAAATAATTGTCTAAATCACTCTACTCGTGTCAGCGTCTGTCTCCTGGGTCAAGCAACCATGTTATCTTCATTGAGTCTGTTTAGTAGTACACGTGAGAGAATCTTACCAACAGTGGCTAGCAGTGTTATACCTTGGTAATTTCCATAATCTTTCCTGTCACCTTTCTTGAACAAAGGCACAATACTTGCATCCTTCCAGTCTTGAGGTACTTTCTGGGCATCCCATATCTCTTGGATGAGCTTGTGCAGGCAGTTGGTCAGCTGAACACTGCCAAATTTCCACACTTCTGCTGGAATTCCATCCCTTCCTGGAGCTTTACCATCCTGTGTTGTCCTGATAGCTGCCATTAGTTCATCAAGATTTGATGGTTCATCCAGACTTGATACAGCTGGTCGCTGCACTAGAGCTCTTTAGCCTCTTCAGTGAGATCTCCAGGGTTGTTTAGTAGTTGGCCAAAGTGGTCTGCAAATCTGTCCAAGATCTTGCCTTTCTCCTGCAAAACCGTTTCACCATCCATACCCTTTAGTTGGATCAGTCCTCTTGGTTTAGGACTGTAGATTTCTCTCAAACCTGTGAAGAATGTTTTCATGTCCTTCCTGTCTGCTGCAGTTTGAAGTTCCTCCGCTTTTTCATCCCACCAGTTGGACTTCATCTCTCTGGTGTACTTCTGTAGCTCACTCTGAGCCTTTGAGTATTTCTTCATCTTTGACCTTGTGTTACACTGTAGGTTTTCCTGCCTAGCTGTATTCCTCACTTCTAGTAGTTTCTTCAGATGTTCATCATGCTCATCAAACCAATCTTGATGTTTCCTTTTGAGGGTGGCCTAATACATCACTCGCAGTCTGATACACCATATCCTTCAGTGTTGCCCATTTCTCTTCTATGTCATTCTCTGAGTTGTTACTGTCCCAGTCTTTCAAGTTTTCATCCATTTCCTGTGTAAGTTCTTCCTGCTTCTTTTGGCCTTTCAGTGCACTAGTGTTTAGCTTCCGTGGTGGCTTCACACCCATCCTACAGTGCTGTTTTCATCTGCAAATCCTTAATCTAGATCTCAGCATAACATGATCAGTATCACATTCCGCACTTCTCATTGCTCTGGTGTCCACTACATTCCTTATGTCTCTCTGCCTTACTATGATGTAGTCTAACAAGTGCCAGTGCTTGGATCTTGGGTGCATCCATGTCTTCTTGTGTGTGTCCTTGTGCTTAAATAGAGTGTTGGTTATCACAAGGTTGTACTCTGAGCATAGTGCAAGTAGAAGTTCTCCATTAGCATTGCACTTGCCTACTCCATGACTGCCCAGCACTCCTTTCCATTTCTCAGTGTCTGAACCAACTCTGGCATTAAAATCTCCAATGAGTATCAGCCTGTCATCAGTTGGTACACACATGATAGTCTCACGTAAATCACTGTAGAACTCTTCCTTCGCTCCTCTGTGTTGGTCATTGTTGGGGCATATACACTGATGAATGTGGCATACAACTTCTGCTGTAGTGGGAGTCTCATAGTCATTATCCTGTCTTTGATTGGTACCGGTTCCTCATCAAGCATTGCTGCTATCTCCTTTCTAACTGCAAAGCCCACTCCTGATTCTCTCCTTTCTTGAGTTGATTTCCCACTCCAAAAGAAGATGTACCCATGGCCTTCCAAACTATCATATCCAGGCAATCTTGTTTCACTAAGTGCAGCTATGTCCACATTGTACCTGTTCATTTCCAGGGCCACAAGCGCGGTCTGTCTTTCTGGGTGCTGTGATGTTGTTCTGTCCAACAGAGTGCATACATTCCATTCTGCTACACACAAGGCTGATCTGGAGTAGACCAAAACATCCTCAAAAGCTAGACATCATGCTGTGATCCAAAGAAATTCAGGAACAAATGAGAAACAAAGTAATTGAGATTTATCAGTGTGGAAAATGTTATAAAGCCATTTCTAAAGCTTTGGGACTCCAGCAAACCACAGTGAGAGCCATTATCCACAAATGGCGAAAACATGGAACAGTGGTGAACCTTCCCAGGAGTGGCCGGCTGACCAACCAAAATTACCCCAAGAGTGCAGCAACGACTCATCCAAGGGGTCACAAAAGACCACACAACAACATCCAAAGAACTGCAGGCCTCACTTGCCTCAGTTAAGGTCAGTGTTCATGACTCCACCATAAGAAAGAGTACTGGGCAAAAATGGCCTGCATGGCAGAGTTCTAAGACAAAAACCACTGCTGAGCAAAAAGAACATAAAGGCTCGTCTCAGTTTTGTCAGAAAACATCTTGATGATCCCCAAGATTTTGGGGAAAATACTCTGTGGACTAACAAGACAAAGTTGAACTTTTTGGAAGGTGTGTGCCCCATTACATCCGGCTTAAAAATCACAGTATTTCAGAAAAGGAATGTCATACCAACAGTAAAATATGGTAGTGGTAGTGTGATAGTCTGGGGCTGTTTTGCTGCATCAAGACCTGGAAGATTTGCTGTGGTAAAAGGAACCATGAATTCTGCTATCTACCAAAGAATCCAAAAGGAAAATGTCCGGCTATCTTTTTGTGACCTCAAGCTGAAGTGTACCTGGGTTCTGCAGCAGAACAATGATCCAAAACACACCAGCAAGTCCACCTCTGAATGGCTTAAGAAAAACAAAATGAAGACTTTGGAGTGGCCTAGTCAAAGTCCTGACCTGAATCCCATTGAGATGCTGTGGCATGACCTTAAAAAGGTGGTTCATGCTCAAAAATCCTTCAATGTGGCTGAATTACAACAATTCTGCAAAGATGAGTGGGCCAAAATTCCTCCACAGCACTGTAAAAGACTCACTGCCAGTTATCGCAAATGTCTGATTGCAGTTGTTGCTGCTAAGGGTGGCCCAACCAGTTATTAGGTTTAGGGGGCAAACACTTCTTCACCATGTAGGTTTGGATTTTTTCTTTTGCCTTAACAATAAACACCTTCATTTAAAAACTGCATTTTGTCTTTGTCTAATATTTAAATTTGTTTGATGATCTGAAACATTAAATGTGACAAACATTTTTTTTTTTTTTTTGATCAAGTCTCCTCGGGAACAAGTGTTCCTTTCTGTGTATGGCCACCGCTCCATACAAGCATACAAAAAAAAAAAGATGTATCAGGAAGGGGGCAATCATTTTTTCACACCACTGTACATGTCACAGGGTGGAAGTGTCATATTGGCTGGACAAGCAACCTGAGTGCGGAGTCCAATCACCAAGAGAACACACAGAGAACATTTGATTTTTTATTAGAATTTTCAAAACTGCAATCTTGAGGAAAACGCCAGTCACTCGCCAGGTAAGCAGGAGCCCTGCAAAGGGTGGACGAGACTGGTTAGGGAGGAATGGAGAAATAATGGTAATCAAATTATACCACTCACATGGGAGATGAGGAGAAACCGGCACAGAACCCAGTGAAGGAGAAGAACCAGCAGGTAAGAACTGCTGGTCGGGTGTGATTGTAGAGGTCTGACCGGGTGGAGAGGAAGGGCCGACTTGAGGCGGAGAAACAGGCTGGCAAGTGCACCAAATCCCCAAGACGCACCGCTTCGTTTGCAGCAACCTGGAAAAGGTGGAAGAGAAGGATTGTAAGGCAAGGTCATAAACAACATAACGGCTTACTTTAAGAGCTGTCTGCTGAGCAGTATACCCAAACGAGCCAGCGTTGAATCACTGAAGATCGCTTCCTTGTAAACGCTGGCCCAACTGGAGTCAGCAGGTGCGTCTGATGAGGAAGTCGGTGAGCAGGAAAGTGGGGGCGAGTGCTCACCAGCACATGACAGGAAGTATTTTATTGCGTTTTATGTCATTTTTTTTTTTTGTTACTTAGATTTTTATTAGTTTTTCAACTTAAAACATATACACACACACATAGAGAAAAAGCATATATAAAAGAAAAAAGGAACCTGTCCCATTGACATCAACAGAAAAAAACAAATCAATAACATCTACTGCTCGAGTCCGACATTAACTCTTGTTCCTCCTCATAGTCCACATTATTTCTTTGAAGTTCCATTTATCTATCGCCATTTCAGGATTTGTATATTGTCCATTTTTCCCACTTCTCGTCAAATTCATCTTCTTGTAGTCGTAATTTGTGTGTTAGTTTTTCCATTATGTAGATGTCTTCTATAATAGCCCAGTATTGTTCCTTTGTAGGTGGTTCTTTCTTCAACCAATTCCTTGTTATGGCTTTTTTACCCGCTACTAACAATATTTTGACAAGGTATCTATCACTCCCAGAGATGTTTACCTCTGTTAGATTACAAAGATAAAGTATCTTACAGGTCATAGGGATCTTGTATCTTATTATCTTCTGTAACATTTCACTTATCATCTCCCAAAATTCAGTTATTCTCTTACACTTCCAAAAAACATGTGCATGATCCACATCATATTCACCACATTCTCTCCAACACTTCTGAGGTTGGTTGAGTTGTTTATTTTTCATCTTTGGTGTGATAAAATAACGCACTAAGTTTTTCCAGGCAAATTCCCTCCAAATCCGCGAACTGGTGGATGAGTGGTGAGTCTTACATATATTTTGCCATTCATCTTCTGTGATTTCTATATCCATTTCTTTCTCCCACTTCTTTTTTATATACTTGGTTGTATGCTTATTATTTAGATTTAATGCCTTATACATTGATGATATAAATTTCTTTTCGTTTTCTTTATATGCTTTAATTATAACTTTTATCACGTCATTCACTTCTTTGGAGGGATCTACCCGGATCACTTTTGTGTGGTAGTCTCTTAATTGGAGATATCTGAAAAAATCAGAGGTCCCCAATTCATATTTTTCTTTTAAATTCTGATAACTCTCCAACTTTCCTTTCTTTTCTAGAGTGCACCAAGCTGTGGCTCCTTTTTCAGTCCATCTTTTAAATCTTTGGTCATATTGATTTGGTTTAAAGTTTTTATCATATCCTACCCATTTCAGAATTTTTATGTCTTCCTTAATCTTATATCTTTTTAGAATTTTAAACCATGTGTCTAATGTATGTTCACTGATTGAATCCATTTCATGTTTGAGTTTCTTATGCCAGTCTTTATCTCCAATCAGAGTTTGAATCGGAATATTTGATACTACTTTTTCTATATCTTTCCATTTTGCTACAAAATTTGGGTTACACCAACAATACAAAGGTCTTAATTGAGCAGCATAAAAATATTCCTTTAATTTTGGTAGTGCCATTCCACCTAGGTTTTTGGAAAGCTGGAGAGTTTGATATCTAACTCTGGGTCGTTTACCTCCCCAAATAAACCTGGATATTGTTTTGTTCCATTTTATAAATTGGTCTGGAGCGATCTCTACTGGTAGTGATTGGAATAGATAGAGAAATCTGGGCAATATATTCATTTTGACTATTTCGATTTTTGAATTAAAGTCCAGTGGTAGAGTTGCCCATCTTTCTATATCTTTCTGTATATCTTGATATACTTTTTCATAATTTATATTGAATAATTCAGAGAGGTCTTTTGTTAGTGTTACTCCCAAGTATTTGATTTGCCTCATATTCCAGCTAAGTTTATAAGATTTCTGAATTGTTATTGAGGGTGTATAATTAATTGTAAGTATCTGAGTTTTAGAAATACAGTATTTATTTTATATCCTGATAGATGGCCATATGTTTCAAGGAGCTTCATCACTATGGGAAGTGTTGTGTCTGGTTGCTCGAGGAAGACTATCACATCATCAGCAAAAAGTCCAATTTTATGTTCTACTCCTTTGATTGTGACACCTTTAAGTTTCTCATTTTGTCGAACCACTTGAGCCAGTGGTTCAATGTATATGGCAAAGAGAGCCGGTGATAGGCAGCATCCTTGTCTTGTGGATCTTTGTAGATGTATTTTACTGGTTAAGCTTCCATTTAGTTTTATTCTGGCCGTAGGTTCTTTGTAAAGTGTTTTAATCACCTGTATTGATTTTTCATTAAATCCTAACCGCTCTAGCACCAAATATAAATATCTCCAGTTCATACAATCAAATGCCTTTTCGGCATCTATACTCATCAAGACAGTACTTTGTTTTTTCTTTTGTGCTTGTTCTATGATATGTAAGGTTCTCCTAATATTGTCCTGGGTTTTACGTCCCTTTATAAATCCTGTTTGATCTTCATCTATTAGTTCTGCCAGAAATGTGTTTAATCTTTTGGGTATTATTTTTGTATATAGCTTGTAATCTATGTTTAACACTGAGATTGGTCTATAGTTGTGGCACTCATACTTATCTTTATCTGTTTTGGGAATGACTGTTATTATTGCTTCTGACCATGTTGGTGGGATTTTATTTTTTGAGAGTGTCCAATTAAAGGATGTCTGGAGCAGTGGAATTAGTTCTTCTTTAAACAGTTTGTACCATTCTGCTGGATATCCATCACTCCCTGGAGATTTATTATTTTTTAATGAATTTATTGCTTCTTCTACCTCCTTTTCTGTAATTTTGGCTGTTAATCTATCATTTTGTAAGGTGCCAATTGCCGGTAAATTCAAATAATTTAAAAAAGATCTCATTTCATCTTCCTCTGCCGCAGGTGTTTGTGTATATAATTTTTTATAGTACTGGTAGAATATTCTTTCTATCTTTTCTGGATCATCAGTTATCTCCTTAGTTAGTGGGTCTTTGATTTTGTGTATTGTATTTATCGCCTGTTGTTTTCTTATACGTTTTGCTAATAATTTTGTAGATCTCGAGCCCGTTTCATAATAGTTCTGTCTTAAGAATAAGTTTCTTTTCTCAATTTCATTCAGTAGTATATCATCTATTTTCTTTTTGGTTTCCTTGATTTGTTGAAATGTCTCCTGATCATTTGTGTCTTGATATTTCTTCTCATATTCCTTTAACTTCTCTGAGTATTTCTTATAGGTTTCCAATCTTACTCTTTTCAATAATGCCGTTTTTGCTATTAATTTTCCTCGAACAACCACCTTCAAAGCATCCCACAGTATGGTTGGATCCACTTCTCCATTATTGTTTTCTTCGATATATTGTTTAATTTCTATTTTTATATCCTCTACCAATTCTTTGTTGTTCAGTGTTCCCACATTGAGTCTCCAACATGTTTGTCTCTTTCGGGCATTTATCTGAATTTTTAAATATACAGCATTATGGTCTGAAATATCCGCTCCTCCTATTTTGCATTCATCTACCCTATACTTATCACCTATGTTTATAAAGAAGTGATCTATCCTCGAGTGGACCTTGTGGGTGGCCGAGTAGTGAGTATAATCTTTTTCATATGGATTGAGACTCCTCCAAATATCAATCATACCCATCTCTTCTAGTTGCAGTTTTAAAAATTTTGTCAAATGTTTTTGTTTCTCTTTAAACTTGTTGTATCCAGGGTATGATTCATAATTATGTTAAAATCCCCTCCACAAATTAGAATTCCCTCTGTTTCTGTTGCAATATTATCAAAGAGAACTTTGAAAAAATGTTTATCACTTTCAGGAGGAGCATAGACATTTACCAGGGTGACAGGTTCATTTTCCAGCTTCCCTTTCACCAGTATATATCTTCCCTCTTTATCCCTGATTTCTTTTCCAAATTCAAACTTAGTTGTATTTGAGATTAATATCAGGACTCCTCTTCTATGTCCCTGTTTGTATGAGCTGTAAAATGAGTTTCTAAATCCTAATCTTTTAAATTTTTCATGTTCTTTTTGAGATAAGTGAGTCTCTTGTAGAAATGCAATTTCCACCTTTTCTTTCTTCACTTTTGTTAGGACTTTTGCTCTCTTTACAGGTGTATTTAGACCATTTACATTTAGCGATATAATCTTAAGACTATTTTTTATCATAGCACTTAAACCCTGTTTTCATATGCTTCCCCGAGCAGTTTGAACCAGAACTATGCACATATTTGAACATCACAGTAAGAACATAAACCAAAAGTAACTTCCACCTGGGGGTCTCTCGGTTTCCCCCCGTGTCCCTGTTGGTAGGTGGATAGGAAATCCTCTTCTTCAATAAGGGCCCATCCCTAGACTGAGAAAACCATTCTACTGATGGATCCCCCCTCAGTCTAATTAAGTCCAACATTTACATATGAACTCTCAGTCTATTTATGAATTGAGAAGAAAAGAAAAGAATAAGCATAAGGCCATATAATATTACAAACTCTTATTATATATTCGAAAAAAAAACTTTTTTTTTTTTTATATTCCCTTGTTTTTTATGAATAGAGTTGAGTCTATATCTCAGTGGGTGAGAATGTTGTTTTTTTTACCCCATTTGAAGATTCGATTCTTCATCTCCAACTTTTACACCCACGCGTCTTACCATTGTAGTTCGTTATTTAACCCCTGAAGTTATCTGCCTTCCTCGTTGCTATTTCCTTTGAAATTCACGCAGTTTCTCCTTCACTCGGTGCACTGTATCCCGGCTCAGGGACACAGCTGTCCCGCCGCCTTTCTTCGTCTCTCTGCCTCTCACTCGTTGCCACCCCAACGCTCCGCAGTTCTCTCCCTCGCTGCTGCCGTCTGTGTTGTTCGGCATGTCCAGTTGGAATCCCCTCGCTCTTACGTCCCGTGCAGCTTCCTCAGCGTTGTTGTAATTCTTTACTCCATCACTCCAATAAATTTGTATTTTCGTGTATGGCGTTTGGAAGCGTATGTTCCTGTCTTTTAGCGTCTTCTTAATGTCACGATATGCTCTGCGTTTCTGTACAACTTCAGCAGGGTAATCATGGTCAAACTGAATGTGTGCATCACCCACTTTAATTTTCTTCTGCCACGCTTTTTTTAGCACCATGTCCTTGATTTCGAATGTCTGAAAATGAACCACTATTGCCCTCGGTTGTGCACCTGTCTTCGGTTCCTGCGGCGGGGTTCTGTGAGCGTGTTGAATCTGCAGACTGAAATCCCCGGAGATCTCCAGCTCTCTCTTCAATAACTGCTCCAGGTAGTTCTTCATGGAGCTTCCCTCAGTTTTTTCCGGTAGGCCGAAGATGCGGACGTTATTTCTCCGAGACCTCGCTTCAAGGTCTACCATTTTATCTTGCATGTAACTTGTCTGCTTTAGCATCTTTAGCAGCATCTCATTAACCTCCGTGTTCCACTCTTCCAGCTCAGATATGCGACCCTGGGCCTCGGTTATGCTCGCCTTTTGATCCTGTACTTCTTTGTTGCATTCTGTGAATTTATGGTCCATATCTTGTCTGAGGGATGTAATTTCTTGTATCACTTCCTTCTTTATTTCGTCTTTAAAATATGTCAATTCCTCATGCAGATTTTGTTGCAGCGCTTTTATATCCTCGCTAATGCTGGCTAATCCCGCCTGTAGGGCCTCGGTGTGATCGTGGTCCATTTTCCTCGCTGTGGTGTCTTCAGAGTCACTTTCGTTGCGCTCGGTGACTCCCTCTTCTTCAAGTTGTCTTGTAGGTGACTTCTTAGTGCTTTTACGGCCTCTGCGTATATTTCCGCCACTCATTTCTATAATATTTTATCTATATAACTCGAGTTGTGTGTTCTAAATGGCGTTTGAATCTAGAGACTGATACGAGCTCTTAACTGCACGGCCGCTCACGACGCCATCTTCCCGGAAGTCGTTTTATGTCATTTTTAAGTTTGTGTTGCATGTTTATTTATAACTTCACATATTTTGTAGTTTTTATATTTTAACTATGTGTTTTTAAATTGGAAATGTTATGGCTGCACGGTGGCTGAGTGGTTAGCACTGCGGCAGCACAGCAACTCACTCTTGGCCGGGGGATCCTGGGTTCAATCCCAGCCCCCGACCAACAGTGATCTGTGTGGAGTTTGCATGTTCTCCCCGTGTCTGCGTGGGTTTACTCCGGGATTTCTCCGGTTTCCTCCCACATGCCAAAAACATGTAAGTTAGGTTAATTGGTATCAACTGGGGATTCTAAATTGTCCTTAGGTATGACTGTGAGAGTGAATGGTTGTCCGTCTCTCTGTGTTGGCCCTGCGATGGACAGGCGATCTGTCCAGGGTGAACCCTGCCTCTCGCCCAAAGATGCTGGGATAGGCTCCAGCCCCCCCACGACCCGAAAAGGATTATGCGGAAGAAGATGGATGGATGGATGTCTATTTTCACCCTGTGCTTCTCCTAATTACTGATCAGCAGTACCTGTGTTGATTAGGGATGTGCAGCACCTGTGGCTACACATGATTTAAAAGGTGCTCTGGCGGTCCAGAGGAGAGAGCCCTGGATGAGGGCCCTGCCAGGACAAGAGGAGGCTGCTGGTCCCAAGAAAATGGCTGAAGGAGGGCATGATTGAGGAGAAGGAGGAGGAGCAATGGCCAAGACCACCATGATGGCGGCATTTGGGGCAGGACACTTCTGTGTGGAGCAGTTGGGGTGTTGCAGGTGAGAGACAGCAAGAGGCAGAGTGAGAAGCTCTGCTCCCTGTAAGTATCTGGTCCACAGATAGCAGCACCCCATGATGATGATGGTGATAACGGCAATGAGAAATCTGGATATACTGCTGGCAAGTCTCTTCTCCTGTACAGGTTTCCTGAGGGCATCAGTGTCGTGGTGGCAGATGGAACATGGCCTGGAAGAGTGGACCCTCCTCCTCAGCTTTTAGGGACTTTTGTTAAGCCCACTTTGGGTTTTTTTTTTAGTTTAAGTTTTTTAGTTAGTATTTTATTGTATTTTAGTTTATTTTATTGTAATAAAATTCTTTTGAACATCCTCATTTTAAAGTTTCCCCTTTGATTGCTCACTGTGACTCTTCACCTGGTTTTAAAGAACCTTGTAAATTATGGTTTTAAAAGGAACTACTCTCGGCCATGTTACATACAGATGCCCATTTAAATAAAAAAGCTAAAAGCTAGGCTAACACAGGATAAAATACTCATTCATTCATCTTCTTCCACTTAATCCTTTTCGGGGCACGCGGGGGGTGCCGCTGGAGCCTATCCCAGCACCTTTGGGCGAGAGGCAGGGTACACCCTGAACAGATCGCCAGGCCATCGCAGAGGATAAAATAAAACCCTAAACTAAAAAAAAGTGGGCAAAAAAAAAAATAAAGTCCATTAAAGCTGAGGAGGAGGGTCCACTCTTCCAGGCCATGCTCCATCTCCCACCACAACACCGACGCCCTCAGGAAACCTGTACAGGGAAAGACACTTGCCAGCAGTATATCCAGATTTCTCATAGTCATCCTCAACATAAATGTCATCATCATGGGGTGCTGCTATCTGGGAACCAGATACTTACAGCCCAGGCAGAGCTTCTCACTCTACTTCTTGCTGTCTCTCGCCCACAGCACCAACCGCTCCACACAGAAGTGTCCTCTCCCCAAATGCCAGCATCATGATGGTCCTGGCCGTCACTGCTCCTCCTCCTCAGTCATGCCCTCCTTCTGCCATTTTCCTGGGACCAGCAGCCTCCTCTTGCCCAGCAGAGCTCTCATCCAGTCGGCTGTCCTCTGGCCGGGGCCTCTCGTTAGGCAGGGCTCTCCTCCAATCAGGCCTTCCCCCAGGCAGGGCTGCTTTCCCCTGGCAAATCTCTTTCCTTTGGACTGCCAGAGCACCTCTTATATCATGTGCAGTCACAGGTGCTGCACATCCTCAATCAACACAGGTACTGCTGATCAGCAATTAGGGGAAGTACAGGGTGGAAGTAGACAACATTTCCAATTAAAAGCACATGGTTTAAATATACTTTGTGGTGGACACACATATGTGAACCTGTTTTGTGACTCACATTTTAGATCAGAACAAAAGCAGAGCTTCCTGGTGAATACCAGGAAGCTGCAAGAATCTTAACTTTGGTATGCAAGGCTTGAGACTGTGGGGGTATAATTAAAGGATTAAAGAAAGGATGCAGGGGAGACAGTGGAAGTGATATCATGGAGTGAGGATGCATTGTTACTTCTTGATAATGCAACGTGGTCTGTGATACATGTGATCTGTGAACTGTAAGAGTCCTGATATTTAAGGACGAGAGTTTCCTGTGTGGCTCTCTTTTCTGCTTTGAGATAATGGTGATGTGAATAAAGCTGACTTGAGAGAGAACTCTGCCTCGTCATTCTCACATCTCCACAACTTCATCTAAACGCCTGCATGGGGTTTGTCAGATCAAATTCAGTATATCCTGGTGGTGTTAAAGAAGGCTGCCCAAAGTAATAAGGGTGAATGAATGTGGGTGAGCGTGTGGGGGAGAGCACGAATGGATGTGAGTAGGTCGGAGCGTGAGTGAGAGTGTGTGTATGGGTGAATGTGAGTGAGTGTGGGTGACTCTGAGGGCAAGTGGGAGTGGGAGCGAGATTGAGCAGGTACAAGAGTGGGATGAAATGCGACATGACCATTCAGCTTGAGGTCGCTTTGGAAAATATCAGATACATATCCGAATTAGGGCCACATATGAAAATGGCCTGGGTCTGGTGTGAAAAAATTGGATATGTGCTGTTCAGACATTCATTCATTCATCTTCTTCCGCTTAATCCTTTTCGGATCGCGGGGGTGCTGGAGCCTATCCCAGCATCTTTGGGCGAGAGGCAGGGTACACCCTGGACAGATCGCCAGTCCATCGCAGGGCCAACACAGAGAGACAGACAACCATTCACTCTCACAGTCATACCTAAGGACAATTTAGTATCCCCAGTTTGATGACAATTAACCTAACTTGCATGTTTTTGGCATGTGGGAGGAAACCGGAGAAATCCTGGAGTAAACCCGCACAGACACGGGGAGAACATGCAAACTCCACACAGATCACTGTTGGTCGGGGGCTGGGATCGAACCCAGGAACCCCCGATGAAGGGTGAGTTGCTGTGCTGCCGCAGTGCTAACCACTCTACCACCTCGCCGCCCGCTGTTCAGACAGTCATTAAAAAAATCAGATATGGGTCACATTTTTGCAAAAAAATCGGAATTGAGCATTAAAACCTGCAGTGTGACCGTAGCCATAGGGTGCTGATGGAGAAGTATAGAGAAGGTCAGAAGTACGTAGGTGCACTGTGTCTTTGTGGATCTAGAGAAAGCATATAATAGGGTGCCAAGAGAGGCCAAGTGTGGTACGGTATGAGAAAGTCAGGAATGGCAGAGTAGTACGTGAGAGTGATGCAGGACATGTATGAGGACAACGAGACAGTGGAGAGGTGCACTGTAGCGGTGACAGATGGGTTCAAGGTGGGGTTCCATCAGGGATCAGCTCTGAGCCCCTTCTTGTTTACCATGGTGATGGACAGGCTGACATACGAGGTCAGGCAGGAGTCTCCGTGGACCATGATGTTTGCAGATGACACTGTGATCTGTAGTGAGAGTAGGAAGCAGGTAGAAGAGAACCTGGAGAGGTGGAGGTATGCTCTGGACAGAAGAGGAATGAAAGTCAGTAGAAGTAAGACAAAATATAAGAGTGTGAATGAGAGGGAGGCAGGTGTAATGGTGAAGATGGAAGGAGTAGAGGTAATGAAAGTAGATGAGTTTAAATACCTGGGGTTAACCATCCAAAGCAATGGAAAATGCACATGAGAGGTGAAAAAGAGAGTGCAGGCAGGGTGGAGTGGGTGGAGACGAGTGTCAGGGGTGATTTGTCACAGAAGAGTAGCAGTAAGAGTGAAAGGGAAGATTTAAAAGATGGTAGTGAGACCTGCGATGATGTATGGTTTGGAGATGATGGCGCTGACAAAAAGACATCAGATGGAGCTGGAGGTGGCAGAGTTGAAGATGGTAAGATTTTCATTGGGACTGACTAGGAGGGACAAGATTAGAAATGAGTATATCAGAGGGACAGCTCAGGTTGAGCAGTTTGTGTTATGTATGAGGAAAGGAGTTGGAGTCTCTTCATGCAGGGAACCAACAACCAACAACCTTTATTATTGTACTGCCTCTGCTGATTGGACAGTCAGCTAAACTCCTTCCTCACATCAAGACTCTGAAGACACAGCTCTCGGTCCACAGGTTTAATGACACAAGGAAAGTGTGAAACTGTAACACATAATACAAGGCACAATCACTCCTTGACCTTCATACAGACATTACAATGAAAATACATAAATTGCTTACTTTTTAACTTAAATACGATATAAAACTATATTTACAACAACTCCCGCCGCCATAATAAATTGTTTCCCTCCAAAATTACCTATCAACGGTCCTCCGACCGATACAACGGCCGTGCTAGCGTAAATCGCGGGAAAACCACCTTAGCGTCTAAAGTTATTAAACCAACGTAACCTTAATAAAACTGTCTAGGAATGCACACAAACCAACAACAGTAAATACATACCCACGATGCTACCAAAGGCAGAGGATGTATGTGACTGCTGCCTGGAGTTGACTGAGGCGGTTAAAACACACACAACGGACTTTTCCTCAATACTCCGACTGACTCCCTGTTTACAGTTATCATGGCCGAAGGTGACGTCACCTTCGGCTACGAACCATGCTGATTCCAAGGTGAACCCAAACACAAATTACAACGGGTTATTCAAAATTAATTAAGAATATAAATAATATTCCACTTTAACTTTAACATTAAAATAGTTAAACAGAACACTCCCCGCCTGGCGTGATTCTACGCCACCTCACTTAGTCCGTCTAGCCCATCTAGTCCACTTAGCATCTGGGGGAGAAGAAGTACTGTTTCTGTAACAGGTCTCACAAACAAAGTTTCTTTTCCTGGCTTGATGACCTTTACTTCCACCCTGACGGACTTTCCCATCTTCGCTCTGGGAAGGCCTGTGTTACCAGACCGAAGTGGCCATTCATTCCTTGGTACTTGGCTGTCCTTGAGGAGGAACAACGCTCTTTGGTTCAATGTTTGGGTGAGATGACTGCCACTTCCTACGTGCTTGAAGTGTTGGAAGGAATTGCTTACGCCACTATCCCAGAAGGTGGTCGGACAGGTGCTGACCGTCTCCACTGGCGCTTGTAGAGGTCTGAAGGCCCAAACTCTCCTGCAGGAGCGGGAACAGAGTTCACCTTTTGTGTTAGAAGAGCAGCTGGTGAGAGTATGAATGACTCGTCGGGGTCAGTTGTCACAGGAACAAGAGACTGAGCATTAATGATGGCTGCTACTTCTGCCATGAAGGTTACCAAAACTTCATGGGTAAGTTTGTCCTTCAGCTGGAGGAACATGGAGTCCAGAATCTTCCTAGCGAGACCAATCATTCTTTTCCACGCTCCACCGAAATGGGAGGCATGTAGAGGATTGAAAGTCCAAGAACATCCTTGGTCCGACAGGTAAGATTTCACACTTTTGTAGTTGATGTTAGAAGATATCTTCAAAGCCTTACATGCACCCACAAGGTTTGTGCCTCTGTCTGAACGAATGCTTTTGGCCGGTCCTCTCACAGCTAGAAACTGTCTTAATGCATTGATGAAGCTGGATGTGTCGAGGGATTCTATGACTTCAACATGAACGGCTCTTACGCTCATACATGTAAAAATCACAGCCCACCGTTTGCTTTGTGAGAGGCTTCCTCTAGTCCGGCGTGAAGAAACCGCTCACAAGGGCCAAATTCAGTCGAGGCCCAACGTTTGTGAAGGAGGATCTGATGAAAGGCGGTCTGGTGGGAGGACTGGCATCTTTTGGCTACTAGTTGGGGCTCTGAGCCGTCTGCATGTTACACATCGGTGAATGACTGCTGCTCACCTTCCTCTTGCCGACCGACTATCCAAAAGCCAGCTGAAAGGACAGGCTCCTTCCGTAAAGAAACGCCCTCGATAGTGACCCCTGTTCATGATACTGCCGAATGAGTAAGGTTGCAATATGATGGTTGCCTGGAATGATCAAAGGAGTCTTCTCGCTCTGATCATGACCTGAATGGTGAAGACGACCTCCAATCTTAGCAGGCCGTGTGTGTCGACAAACGGATCCAGATTTTTGAGGGGACTGCTTTTTAGGATTCTTTTTGTGCATTCTGATACATTTGATTTCCTCATTGTAAACCTCTTCCTGCACCGTTTGAATGATGATAGCTGAGGCTTGGTTGAGTTCCTCAACGTTAAATTCTGCCTTGCAGAGATGCCAGCCTTTGCAAGAGTTGTTCATCATGGTTGTGTTGAAACAACGAGCTATGTGTTTCAGGTGTGCGATGGCACGAGCTAGTGACTTCCATGAAGAGAACTTGGCAAATCTTTGGGAACCAAGCCACTTGGATGCAGTTGCAGTGCTTAAAGTGGACACTAGAGGACGGATGTCTGGATCTGAACTTGAGGCCACAAGGTCATAGGTACTTTCGGGGACATCTTGCTCTGGCTTGTACAAAAAACTAGGTCCACTAAACCAGTTAGTGTTGCTTAACAGGCCTGCAGCAACAGAACGCGTTGCATGATCTGCAGGGTTCTGGTTTGTGGCTACATAGCGCCACTGATGTGGACTGGAGGATCTTCAAATACGTTGGACCCGGTTATTTACATACACATAAAAGCGTCTGGTTTCATTGCAGATGTAACCCAGAACCACTTTGCTGTCTGTGTAATATGTCACTGTATCGAGATGGAGATAAGTTCTGATGAGATCAGGTCAGCTAACTCAACAGCAAGTACTGCTGCGCAAAGCTCTAGTCTCGGGATTGTGTGCTCTGGACAGGGGGCCAGCTTGGCCTTTCCCATAACAAACCCGACATGATTATTTCCAGCAGTGTCCGTGACTTTGAGATATGCTGCTGCGGCGATTGCTTTCATTGAGGCATCAGAGAAGACACATAATTCCCTGCTGACAGCTGCTGATGGTGAAGTTTCAGTGTAGGGCCTGGAGATTGACAGGTTTGACAACTCTTTTAGAGAAGCTCTCCAGGAAGTCCAGACTTCCTCCATTTCTCGAGGTAATGGTGCATCCCAGTCACCATTCTCAACAGTGAGTTCCCTAAGAATAGCCTTGCCTTGGATAGTAACCAGTGCTACAAACCCAAGAGGGTCGTAGAGACTGTTGATGGTGGATAAGACACCTCGGCGAGTGTAAGGTTTTATCTCATCAGAGACGACGAAGACAAAGCAATCTGTTTGGAGGTTCCAATTGAGTCCAAGACTGCGTTGCGTTGGCACTTTGTCTGCACTGAGGTCAAGGTCTTTAAGGTCACTCGCATGGTCCACCTGCCAGTGGATCTCCAGCTTTCTGACTGACAGGTGGCAACAGGTGAAGCTAGGGAGATTTACATCCAGCTCCCGAAAAATTAGTACTGGCGCCCCCCAAGGATGTGTCCTTTCCCCACTGCTCTTCTCCCTCTACTCCAACGACTGCACCTCAGAGGACCCTTCAGTGAAGCTCCTGAAGTTTGCGGACGACACCACAGTCATCGGTTTGATCCGGGATGATGATGAGTCTGCATACAGGCGGGAGGTGGAGCAGCTGATCCTGTGGTGCAGCCAGAACCATCTTGAACTTAACCCAGCCAAAACGGTGGAGATGACTGTGGATTTCAGGCGACACCCCCCTTCATTCCCCCCACTCACCATCCTCAACAGCACAGTGTCCACTGTGGACTCCTTCAAGTTTCTGGGTACCACAATCTCCCGGAACCTGAAGTGGTCCTCCCATATTGACACTGTCCGGAAAAAGGCCCAGCAGAGGTTGTTTTTTCTGCGTCAGCTCAAGAAGTTTGATTTGCCTCAGGAGCTGCTGGTTGTCTTCTACACCGCCATCATCCAATCTGTCCTCTGCTTTTCCATCACTGTCTGGTTTGGATCTGCCACTAAACAGGACAAGACCAGACTGCAGCGGATCATTAAGTCTGCGGAGAGGATCATTGGTACCGACCTACCCTCCATTGAGAACTTATATCGGTCCATAACCAGGAAACGGGCGGGAAACATCTGTGCTGACCCATCACACCCCGGCCACAAATTGTTTGAACTTCTATCTTCTGGTCGTCGTTACAGATCACTGAAGGTCAAAACCACCCGTCACAGGAACAGTTTCTTTCCTCAAGCCATCACTCTGATGAACTCCTAACATTCACCTAGTCCTACCTGTTGCTGTACTCATGACTTTTCATCCATTATTACATTGCACATAACTCTCACACTGCTTTTTACTTCATTCACATTATATCACTGAATCTGAGTCCACATTGAAATACTGTGTGATTGTATATTTTTTCATATATTTCTGCAAAGTGTGGTTAGTCCGAGTAAATAACTGCATATATTCCTGTATATATTTGCATCCTTTTATAGAAACGTGGACAGACTGTAATTTACTGTACATACTCTGGTTGTCATTGAATCCTTATTTAAATCCTTCACCTGAACAACGAGAGCAAGTTTTTAGCCAAAGTCAAATTCCTTGTATGTGTTGTGCATACTTGGCCAATAAAGCTGATTCTGATTCTGATTCTGATTCTTAGATGGAAAGGCTTCCATGACCTCTTTATTGTTTGCTGCAATCTTATGTAGCCTCAGGTTCGACTTGGAGAGGACTTCCTGTGTCTTTTTTAGTAAGTCGACAGCAGCTTTGACTGTGGGCAGAGACTTCAGTCCATCGTCTACGTAAAAGTGTTGCATTACAAAGTGCTTTACGTCAGGGTCAATGTGAAACTCACTGACCTGAACGGACTGGTGCAAGCCGTGAATAGCCACTGCAGGGGAAGGGCTATTTCCGAAGACATGGACAGTCATGCGATAGTCAACAAGAGCTTTGGCGAGATCGTTATCACGGAACCAGAGAAACCTCAAGTGGTTCCTATCTTCTTCTCTAACCAAAAAGGAATAGAACATTTGTTCAATGTCCGCTGTGAATGCGACAGCTTCTTTTCTGAAGCGGATCAGTACACCTAGTAACGTGTTGTTCAGGTCAGGCCCAGTCAACAGCACATCGTTGAGTGACACACCATTGAATTGGGCACTGGAATCAAAACCCACTCTAATCTTTTTTGGTTTCTTAGGATGGTATACACCAAATGTTGGCAAATACCATCGTTCTTCTTCCTCATTGAGGGGAGGGGCTAACTCAGCATGACCATTTTTAAACATCTGTCCCATGAAGCTAAGGAAGTGTTCCTTCATTTCTGGCTTCCTCTCGAAATTTCGCGTGAGGGACACGAGGCGGCTCAGTGCCTGAGGCCTGTTGTTGGGAAGCCGCCGACGTGGATTCTTAAAGGGCAATGGAGCTACCCAGCTGTTGTTTGAGTCTCCCGGTAGTCCATTATTCATTATTTTCATGAATGAAGCATCCTGAATTGAAAGCGCAACTTGATTATCCTCTCTAGTCCTCTTGAACACACTGCACCCAAGATGATCAATGTCAGAGGTAGCTTCGTCCACAGAATATGCTGGTGGGTAGTTTGTGACCTGGACGGTGCTGTATTTTTCCTTAACACAGAACACATTAGGGCATGGTTCGAAGAGAGATGGCCATCATAGCTCTGTGGTGTTTGTGTAGAAGGTGTTGATTACTGATGGTCTATGGACGCTGCCGAGACACACATTGCCTACAACAACCCACTCTAGATCTAATTTCTGTGCATAGGGCTGGTTGTGTGAGCCGTTCACCTGTTTGTGAACTTTATGTACTCTGATAATGTCCCGACCGAGGAGAAGCATGATCTGGGCATTTGGGTCCATATCTGGGATGAAGTGCGCCATTGTCTTTAAATGTGTATGATGAAGAGCAACCTCAGGGGTTGGAATCTCGTCTCTGTTGTCGGGAATGTCATTGCACTCTATGAGGCTGGGTAATGGAATGCAGACTGTCCCATCCAGAGATTCCACTTCATAGCCGCTTGCCCTCCTTCCTGATGATTCCTTCCTTCCTGCGCATGTTCTCAGTGTGTAAGGTAAACTTGGACTTCTGTCGCCAAACACGTCGAAGAACTGTGAACGAACCAGTGACCTGTTGCTCTGCTCGTCCAGAATTGCATAGAGCTTCACTGCTTTGTCTCTGTGACTGGCTGGATATACTTTCATGAGGCATATTTTGGAACAGGATCTGTCTGTCAGATCTCCACCGCAGACCTTTGTGCATTTGTTTGTAATATCAGATTGAGGTTGAGGCACGATGTTGACCTCCTCCCCGCCATGCTCTGGATCAGGATCCTTCACTTCTGTCCAGGGTGCGGGTCCTGGATGTAGGGCTGAGTTATGTTTTTCGCTCTTGCACTCAGAACACTGAACTTTGGCTTTGCAGTTTTTAGCGATGTGTGATGAAGATGAACAACATTTAAAACACAGATTGTTCTCTTTCAAAAACATCTTACGATCTTCAATGTATTTTTCTCTGAAAGCACGACATTTACTTAAAGGGTGTGGTTTCCCGTGAATAGGACACATTTTATCACAGCCATCAGATTTTAATGAGGAGTCAATAGAATCAGAACTACCTCTGTTGGATATCTCGGTTTTGCAGACTGAGACTCTTTGATGTTTGTTTGGCTGCCATGCTAACTTTTCAGCCCTGGGAACAGTGTCTGTCTGAGTGATGACGTTGAAGCTTGGGTCATTGGCAATGCTAGCTTCCTGGCTAATGAATTTTACAAAAAAGGCAAAGGGAGGATAAGGCACGTGCTTTTGTCGCTTATAAGATGCACCAGCTGAAGCCCACTTTTCCTGCAGACGAAAGGGGAGTTTCTGCACAATTGGGTTGACACCTCTTGCCGTGTCGAGGAAGGAGAGACCAGGTAAGTCTCCTTCATCCTTTGCTGATAGAAGTTCCATCAGAAGATCACTCAACTTAATCAGTTTGGCGTAATCTCGGTTTCCTATCTTTGGAAAAGTGTTGATGCGTTTGAAAAGAGCGTCCTCTACTGCCTCTGGCGAGCCATAAGTTTGCTCGAGTCTATCCCAAACCATATTCAGGCCTGCTTCCGGATGATTGATGTGAATTGCTCTGAGCTGCTCAACATGCTTTTTTTACTCCTTGCCGAGCCACTTTAAAAGAAGGTCCATCTCCTCACTTGCTGTTAGATCTAAGCCGCTGATTGCAGACAGAAATGAGCGTTTCCAAGCTCTGTAATTCTCAGGCTTATCACTAAATTGAAGTAAGCCTGTAGACACAAGCTCACGGCATGCAAGGTACCTCACAAAGTCATTTGGAGTGGAGCTGTTATGGTTGGAATTAGGAGGTGCAGGATAAGATGGGGGAAATGTACCACAATAGTCATTTTGAAATCTGGAGTGCTGTGTTGGAGTAATATTGCTGCTTTCAAATTTCACTTGTCGTGGGTCACAAACATTTTCATCCTTATATATCTGAACCCGCTGTGGGCTGGGGTGTGAGTCTGATTTTATTGGGGCGTCATCTACACATAGCTGATGTTCTGCCTCCTTTGGCTTGGTCAGCAACATACTGTTGAGTGCGTTGTGTGGCTGTCAAGGAGGCAGAATCTAATAATACAAACTCTCGACTTCGTCTTTCACCACTGACAACTGCAGCTTCCAGCACTTCTGCTTCAGCAACAGCTGCAGCAGTCTCTTTCTTATATTGTAGAATTTGCATTGATGCCTTCCAACTTAGCTTTTTCTAGGTTTTAGCTTATTTCTTCAGTTCAGCGTAGGAAAGGCGAGCTTTTGCTGCTTCCACTCGTGCTCTTGCTTTGGCTGCAGCAGACTCTGTAGATGACACACTGGAGTGCACAGAAGGAGCGTGTGAGTGTGTCTTTGACATGGCTCTTTTTTCTGACTAGCACAGTTGCGAGTCGTACTCGGAATAGGACACCTGATGTTGTTGATTGTTTATTGGTGGAGTGTGACGATGATCTACTCACTGTCTGCCAGCACGTTCACGTTATCTGCCCGCTAGGAAGCCGTGGTTTCACTGTACTGCCTCTGCTGATTGGACAGTCAGCTAAACTCCTTCCTCTCACATCAAGACTCTGAAGACACAGCTCTCGGTCCACAGTTTAATGACACAAGGAAAGTGTGAAACTGTATAACACATAATGACAAGGCACAATCACTCCTTGACCTTTCATACAGACATTACAATGAAAATACATAAATTGCTTACTTTTTAACTAAATACGATATAAAAACTATATTTACAACAACGCCCCGCCGCCATAATAAATGTTTCCCTCCAAATTTACCTATCAACGTCCTCCGACCGATACAACGGGCCGTTGCTAGCGTAAATCGCGGGGAAAACCACTTTAGCGTCTAAAGTTATTAACCCAACGTAACCCTTAATAAATCGTCTAGAATGCACAAAAAACAACAACAGTAAATACATACCCACGATGCTACCAAAGGAAGGAGGATGTATGTGACTGCTGCTGGAGTTGACTGAGGTGGGTAAAACACACACAACGGACTTTTCCTCAATACTCCGACTGACTTCCGGTTTATCAGGTTAGTCGGAGCCGAAGGTGACGTCACCTTCGGCTATGAACCATGCCGATTCCAAGGTGAACCCAACACAACATTACAACAGGTTATTCAAAATTAATTAAGAATATAAATAATATTCCACTTTAACTTTAACATTAAATAGTTAACAGAACAATTATTATGGAGAACAGAACTATATACAGTGAGCTGTGCCCGCCTGACGTCATGCCAGGGGCGGGTACGGCAAGCCCCAATAAACCACACACTCATGCCACACTCAATTCCCCTTCCCCTTACAAAAATGCAAAACCACACACACAATCGAGACCCTCCCCAATTTAGGACCCGAATCATGCACTAAGGAACAACAGGGAATAATGAACTGTAGGAAAATGACCTATCACAGTCACACAAAAATAACTAAAATCAGCGCTTTTCTACTGAATGCACAAAATAATCCCCAGCTAATATACAATCATACTTACATGCACACCAGCAGGGTATATACATATTTACATCAAAAGTATTCAAGTCACACCTATGTCCACCGGCAGCCAGAGGTAAAACCGGCCCAGGGGCCCAGGGCAGCCCCAAAGCATGCGTGCTTTGGCAAATTCCAGACTGGAATTTGCCAAACTGCATGTTGACAAGCCACAAAGCTTCTGGGAGAATGTCCTATGGACAGACAAGACAAAACTGGAACTTTTTGGCAAGGCACATCAGCTCTGTGTTCACAGACACAAAAATGAAGCATACCAAGAAAAGAACACCGTCCCTACTGTGAAACATGGAGGAGGTTCTGTTATGTTCTGGGGCTGCTTTGCTGCATCTGGCACAGGGTGTCTTGAATCTGTGCAGGGTACATTGAAATCTCAAGACTATCAAGGTATTCTAGAGAGAAATGTGCTGCCCAGTGTCAGACGGCTTTGGTGCTAGGTGGATCAGGTGACAATCGAAGGCAGAGACCTCTGCAGTCTGATAAGTCTTTCTAAACTGGTTTTTGGGATGTGGAATGTCACCTCTCATGGGGAAGGAGTTTGATCTAGTGCATTAGGTTGAAAGACTAGTCAGGGTCACCTCAACGGACAGCTCCAGTTCTGGAACCAGTCTCTTGGAGAGAGACTGGAGCTCGGCCTACTCTGGAGATGCCCCGGGTGAGAGGCGGTGAGCTTCCCCCCCCCCCCCTTGCTGCCTCTACATTGGAGTTCTCCCTGATGGATGAAATGGTAGTTTCCATGTGTCTTCTGGCTGGGAAACAGGTCCCGACCATCATTTGTGCCAGTGCACCAAATGATGGTCCAGAGTACCCACACTTCTTGGAGTCTCTGACTGAGGTCAGCACCTGGCACCAGGACATCCTAGGTCGCAGGTCGATGATCGATTTTGTTATTGTGTCATTAAACCTGTGACTGCATCTCTTGGACACTCAGCTAAAGAGAGGTGCAGTGCTGTCAACTGATCACCACCTGGTAGTGAATTGGATCCATTGACAGGAGTGGATGTCATTCAGACCTGGTAGACCCAAACGTATAGTGAGGGTGTGCTGGAAATGTTTGGCTGAGAACCCTGTCTGAGGGGTCTTCAACTCCCACCTCCGAAAGAACTTTGACCACATTTTGAGGGCGTGTGGAGACAGGGAGTCTGAATGGGCCACGTTCTTCACCTCCATTGTTGAAGCAGCTGCCCAGAGCTGTGGCTGCAAGGTTGTTGGTGCATCTCTTGATAGCAACCCCTGAACCAAGGGGTGGACACCAGTGGTGAAGGGGACCATCAAGCTGAAGAAAGAGTCCTATTGAGCTTGATTGGCTTGTGGGACTCCCAAAGTAGCTTTGGTGTACTGGCAGGCCAAGTGGAGTGCAGCTTGAGTGGTTGCTGAAGCAAAAACTCGAGTGTGGGAGGAGTTTGGTGAGGCCATGGAACAAGACTTCCGGTCAGCTACGAAGAGATTCTGGCAAACTGTCCAGCAACTCAGGCGGGGGAAACAGCTTCCTGTCCACACTGTGTATGGTGCGGGTGGGGCACTGCTGACTTCAACTGGAGATATCGTTGGGCAATGGAAGGAATATTTTGAGGATTTCCTCAATCCCAATGACATGCCTTCCACAGAGGAAGCAGAGCTTGAGGACGAGGGGGACAACTTGCCCATGACAAAAGCTGAGGTCGCCAAAGTGGTTAAAAAAAACTCTTCGGTGGCCGGGCCCTTGGGGTGGATGAGGAACCTCAAAGCACTGTATATTGTGGGGCTGTGTGATGATGGGATGTCACCACTATATGTCTGGTTGTATTGTGTGATTATGTTGTATCTGTATTCTTGTAATGTCTGTATGATTGTTTGTTAAGATGCACATAGTAGTTTGGGATTTGTCTTTGTTAATTTGAAGGCCCTGGGAGATAATTAGTATGATTAAGAATTTGGTAAAATAATTGTTAAAGGATTTATTGCACATACCTTTGCCAACATGCTTCCTGTGCGTGTCCAGGCAAAAGACTCCGTTAGGGGTTGAGGGCCTTATATAGGACACCAGCAGGGAGCAAACATGTATGGTAAGTCAGAGGGGTGGTTTAATATTTGTAAATAGGGGTTAAAGTTATTTATTGAACTATTTATATTACTATTTATTGTATGTTATTTATATTTATATTGTGTATGTTTGGGGAAAGTATTTATGTATTTTAGATGTTAGTGGGTATGTGTTTAGAATAGGAATGATGACTGTTTTACCTGGGATTATGGTAGGGGCTAATCACCTCTAATTATCTCGTCCATTATATAACAGGTGTGAGATATTGAGTGAGATGATTCAGTGGTATTTGATGATATTGGATTGCATGGCATTGTACTGCTGATTGCAAAGTGCTTTATTGCTGGATATGCTTCTTGGCTGAGGAAGTACATTTTTGTTTTGGAAAGACTGTGTCAGATGATTTTTCCTGAGAAACTGGAGATACTTGTAAGTTAAAATAAATTGGATTATTGAAAGAAGATTTTGCCTCGCCTTCTCTTGCCACACGTTCACAGGCTGTCCTGGTTGACACGCCTCTGCAAAATTGTGTGGAGGTTGGGGACAGTGCCTTTGGCATGGCAAACTGGGGTGGTGATTCCTCTCTTTAAGAAGGGGGACTGGAGGGTGTATTCCAATTTTAGGGGATCACACTTTTCAGCCTCCCTGGGAAGGTCTATGCTAGGGTACTGGTGAGGAGAGTCTAGCCGTTGGTCAAACCTCGGATTCAGGAGGAGCAATGTGGTTTTCGTCCTGCCGTGGCACATCGGACCACGGACCCTTGAGGGTCTGTGGGAGTTTGCCCAACCAGTCTACACGTGTTTTGTGGACTTGGAGAAAGCATTCTACTGCGTCCCTCGTGGCCTCTTGTGGGGGTGCTCTGGGAGTATGGGCTATCGGGCTTGTTGCTACAAGCTATCCGGTCTCTATACAACCATTGTAAGAGTTTGTTCATATTGCCATCACTCAGTCAAACTTGTTTCCAGTGAGAGTTGGACTCCACCAAGGCTGCGCTTTGTCACTGATCCTGTTCATAATTTTTATGGACAGGATATCTAGGTGCAGCCAAGGAATGGAGGGTGTCATGATTGGTGATGTCATGATTGGTGACCACAGGATCTCATCTCTGTTGTTTGCAGATTATGTTGTCCTGTTGGCTTCATCCAGCAATGATCTGCAGGTCTTACTGGGATGGTTTGTTACTGAGTGTGAAGGGGCTGGGATGAGAATCCACACCTCCACATCTGAGTCCATGGTCCTGAGCCTGAAAAGAGTGGATTGTTCTCTCAGGGTTTGGGATGAGCTTCTGCTCCAAGTGGAGAAATTCTAGTATCTCAGGATCTTATTCATGAGTGAAAGGAGAATGAAGCAGGAGATTGACAGTCGGATTGGAACAGCATCTGCAGTGATGCGGACGTTGTACCTCTATTGTGGTGAAGAGGGAGCTATGCTCTAAAGCAAAGCTGTTGATTTACCAGTCATTCTATGTTCCTACTCTCATCTATGGTCATGAACTTTGAGTAATGACCGAAAGAATGAGATCGCAAATATAAGCAGCTGAAATGAGCTTTCTCCATAGGATTACTGGACTCACCCTTAGACATAGGGTGAGGAGCTTAGTCATCCGGGAGAGGATCGGTGTACAGCCACTGCTCCTCTACATCAAAAGGAGCCAGCTGAAGTGTTTCGGGCATCTGATCAGGATGCAACCTGGACGCCTCCCACTTGGGGGGTGTAATAGGCCTGTGTAATGTACATGTATTGTGCAAAGTCTTTACACGAGCTCATTCACATTCATTTGAGTCCATGTAATGTTACTAGAAGTGAGTCAAAGCTCATTTACAAGAATAAATAACACAGTTGCAACTGGAAGCTAACTAAGCTACTATCAATAACAGTAATGGTAACATCAATAACCAAGGGATTCTGCATACACAAAGTAATATTAAAAGAAGTCAGGTAACAGCCGGGAGTTGGACATATGTTTCAATGAGTTTCACAGGTCTATTACAGCCCATGCATTGGTATTTGGGATGGCACAGACATAAACACGATAGCTGCTAGCTGCTAAGCTAACTGGGAAACTATTAAATGGCTCAATATGGTTACAAAAATGATTAAAATGTGAAACACAGACTTATTAAAGAAAAAACTGATCTGCCTGTACACTATTTCCGGTATGTACAATGATGACTAATAAAGGAATCTAAATAAGTGAAAGTGACAAAATTGATTTATTGACGAGAAAACACCAAGGAATGGGAAAACATAATGGAAGGAGAACTGGAAATGTGGGTTGACTGGAATGCAGAAGTATGTTACTCTACATTGTGCAAGAGATTAAGTTACCAAAGTGTATGTTTTTAGCTCATTCTAGTGAAACTGAAAGGAGGTAATGCAATGATGTGGCACCCGATGTCCATCCATCTGTCTGTCCATCAGTCCACATTTCACAGGAATCGCTACTCCCCCTAGGCATTTTCCCCAGTACTCACCAAATTCGCTCACAATGATCATCAGGCGGATCCAGGTTGGGTCAAGGTCAAAGTCAAGGTGAAAAGTCAGAAGATCTGGGCACTTGTGTAATTTAAAAAAAAATTGTTAATCCTCCTAGACCAGGGCTATTCAATGACAAAATCAGTTGGGCCACAATTTGAAATCAAGACCTGTAACTGGGCTGCACATGTTCAGTGATCTATTGAATGACAAATTTCAAACCAACACATATCAATATGACGAAAAATATGCACTTTTTATTCATTGTCTTGATTTTAAATGTGCACTTGCCACATTACAAAGGCACATCAGAAGTGCATAAAACACAATAACAGTGCTGGGGTTGAGCAGAACTTGAAGTAGTAGAAATATTTTTCTTCTTGAACAGCAATTAAATAAATAGAATGGAAAAAAAAAATCTGTAAATAACCATTTTGGTCACATCTAACTCAGACGTATCTCAGAGTGCATAAAAACTTAATATGCACTGTTAGCAGCATTAACATGTGTTTCCCTTTTGAAATAAAATATACTACATCCTGGTCATAACTGACCTTGGCACATCACAAAGGGCATTTAGCTGAATAAAAAATGAATTGTCAAGCACTTCAGTGCACAAACCCTCCAAGAAAAGATTGATAACATTAACAAACATTTCACATCCACCATTGTGGTTTGCTTTGTTTTAAAGCTCCACATGTGTGAGTAGGAACCTCTTTTTATAACTACACATTCCATCACACACACACATATCAGTCAACCAAAAATTTCTAGTAGAGTTAAGGATGCAAAAAGCACCCGCTTAAAAACTTGAGTAATGACTTCAGTCTTGAAGGTTTGAGGTTTTTCTCCAAAATTTACAACAATTTTCTTGTAGTTTTCTACTTTTCTCTGTAAATTTATCTAAATTTGAAAATTTGTAATTTCATCTTTTCTTGTACATTTGAGACTTTATTATAAATTTGTGGATTTTTTATGGCTAATTTTTGTTTATTTTTTAAAAATAAAATTACTGTTTTTTAATAAATTTTAAACGTGGTAAAATTTTTGACTTTTTTTCCTTATACAATTTACACTTTTGACCATAAGTATGCAGAGTGTTCTGCCCACAGTAAAAGTGTGTTTCATAAAAGGTTAAAAATGGTTCATTATAAGTTAGTGTCATAAACCCTCCTGTGCACCTCTGCATTACGCACGGCGAGGGGTGAAAGGATGAGGATTTATGCGCAGGTTACACCACACACATTTATTGAACAGATGGAACACTCACACACAGTTCAAAACATCATTAGTGCTCAAGGTTACAGTGACGTCCTCCAGGACACTCTACAGTCATGGGAAGAAACTGGGCAACGCTCCGAAGTGCTGCAGGCACGGGGGAAACACCAACAGTTAGTACTCACAGAACTGGAGCGGTCCTAGAAGTCCAAGTAAGTCCAGAGAGCATAACACACATTGAAGGGAGTAGCGATGATGTGGCATGAAACACCTTCACCAGACACCAACAATAATCCAGCAATGCTTGACTGGCGAAGCCCTGCTTAAGTACAA
This sequence comes from Pholidichthys leucotaenia, assembly GCA_020510985.1. Classification (NCBI taxonomy): domain Eukaryota; kingdom Metazoa; phylum Chordata; class Actinopteri; order Cichliformes; family Pholidichthyidae; genus Pholidichthys; species Pholidichthys leucotaenia. The sequence goes on along the minus strand of CM035847.1, from coordinate 281,926,172 downwards.
GCATTGCTGGATACACAATTAGGAACACCTGGGCGCAGCGTGGGAAGATGTCATACGGGAGTGGGAACAGCTGACAGTGATTAGAGAGGGAGCGTGGTCGGACCAGCAGACAGTCAGACAGCGCTCACGCCAGCGTGAGCCAAAGGGGCTGCCTCACCGCTGCTGGCCAGAAGGCAGTGGCTATGGGTAAGGAACAGCACTGAATAACATACACAGTAGCACCTAAACCCACAGAGAGATCAGGACCGAGCTGGGGGTAACCAAGCCAGCTCGGCTCCTGACAAGTTAGTAATAAAATGTCATAATTCATCTGTAATATTTCATGCCAAAAATGGTCATTGGGCTAAAAGTAGTTTCTATACAGTCAGTATTGGTTTACCTGTATTTTATTTTGAAGGCATAGTCAGTGGTCGCAATGCATTATGGGTAGCAGAAGCAGTAGTCAGTCGGAGAAAAAAAACGTGGTACAAAAAAAAAGGAAAACCTGCCTGTGAATGTCCAAGATGCTGCTCCTGTGTGCTAAATCTTTTTTTCTACATCTTCAAACGCAGTGGCTGTGAGTTTAATAAGTTTTTCATTAACTTTATAAGTTTTATAAGATGTGGTTTGAGATCGTTTTTTAAATATGTTGTTAGCAGGAATTAGCCTTACCCCAGGAGCTTACCAGCTTGCCTTAGACTTAAAATGTGTATTAGCATAGTAATGCTGCTATTAACGATCTAATTAGCAAAAATGTCTTGCATGCCTTTAGTAACAGCTAAAGTTAACTTCTGTGCAAGTTTCTGGCATTAGCCATTTTCCAGTGCATTTATTTTTCACTTAACAAAGAGCTAAAACACATTTTATTTTCTGTTTATATTTTCAGTTTCACTTGTGCTTTTCATTGAGCTTTTCAAGCCACAATTGTGAAGAATTGTAAGCTGTCTAGAAGACTGTAATAAAGGAGCAAGACGCTCAGTTTCCTGGCTCATGAAAAACGAGTTTGGCTTGCTGTTGATCTGCGTTCACATACACAGTGTATACAGAACAGAACGATAATTTAACTCTCATTTCAAAGAAAAAAAAAATTGCATTTAATGAAATAAATTAACTGAAATTACCAAAAATGCAGTTATTTCTATTAAAATATTTCTCTACATTTATTTTTTTTTTTAGAAATCTCCTCACCACCCGGAAAGTAGGAAAAACCTGCCTTATTTTGAAATCCAAGTGTTGGCACGTTTAGTTTGGCTGAAGGCTGTTGACGGATTAGTCATTGACTTCGTGAATTTCGGTCATCTTAACTTGCCAGGTACATAATATCCATCCATCCATGGATGGATAGCTGGATGGATGGATAGTGTAGTAGCTGGTGAAGTCAGTCCTCAGCGATTCAGTCACTCTTGCCTTTCCCTGCATACAGTATGAAGCCTCACCACACATTTGCTAAGCGCCTCTTCATTATTGCTCCCATTCCCAGCAGGTTAAAACCACCATAAATGCCTCCACTCCTTACATACAGTATCTCTTCTTCTTTTTTTCACGTTTAAAGTACTTTAATAAGCTCATGTTCCTCTCAGACATCAACGGTAGAAAACCTCTGACTGCCGACTGGAACACACATGTGGGTGGGGCACTTCTGAACTCCGCATGGATGACGGTCACGTGCGTTGTTCGTGTGCGTGCTTGCGGACCGTCATTCCTTCATATTTTTTTCTTAAATTTATATTTCCTTGGCGTGGTCTGGGCCACTCGGAGGTTGGTTCTGGGCCACTAATTGAATAAGCCTGTCCTAGACAATTACCTTGATTCTCACCAAACTCATTCACAAGGATCCTCAGGTACAGTATGTACACAGGTTTGCATCCAGGTTGAGGTCAATGTCATTGTCAAAGGTCAGGAGATCTGGGCATTTATGATTTCATAAAAAACATTACTTCTCTAAGGGCATTGATCTTGACCTTAAGCACATCCTAGATCAGGGGTCTGCAACCTGCGGCTCTGGAGCCATTTTCCCTTAGCCAATGGCTCCCTGAAGCCTTGAGAGAAAAAAAAAAACATGTAACAAATGTATCTTTAAAATGCTGCAGTTTTACTAGTGAAAGGTAATAAATTTACAAGGATAAAGGTAATATATTGATGAAAATGGCTGAAACTTTTGCCACAAGTATTCAAAAAATTATGGAAAAAGCTACAATTTTATGAGGAAAAAATCCACAAATATGCAAAAAAAAAGAGTCAGAAATGATCTGCTGAAAAAAAGACAAATTTAACAGAAAAAGCTGCATCTTGTTAGAAAACTGTGGCACATTTATGTGACAAAGACTGCATTTTTACCTGAAAAAAGCAACAAATGTTAAGAAAGTCTATGAAAAAAGTTGTCATTTTAAATGGCACCAATTTACATTAAAGTGTCTTCAATTTTACTCAACAAGGGTATCATATTTTCAAAGAAAAGTGTGCCAGATTTATTTTATTCCAAAAATACAACATTCATTCATTCATTCATCTTCTTCCGCTTAATCCTTTTCGGGTTGCGGGGGGTCTGGAGCCTATCCCAGCATCTTTGGACGAGAGGCAGGGTCAACAAATTTTGCAAAAAAAAAAACCATTACAGTTTAACGAGGAAAACTGTCACACAAGCATTCAAGAAAAAACTAACAATTTTTTTTGCAAATAAATTAACTGGAAAATGTCATTTTGTGAGAAAAATGTAACAAAGTTGCGATTAAAAAAGCCACATATTTTTGAGAAAACTTATCTTGTCTGGCCAGATTGTAGTTTAAACTCTGCTGTTTTACCTCATTTTTCAGGATCAGATATTGATGTGGCTCCATGCAGATTTTTTAGACAAAAATCACTTAAAGCAGCTCTTTGTGTTGTACAGATTGCCGACCCCTGTCCTAGATGGGTCCGCATCTAGACTGCGTGCTTAAGGTCAACAGTCAAGAGATCTGAGCCTTCTGTGACTTTTCAGGGCTACTCCATCATTGACGGTCTGGTTTATGTTTAACACACAGAAAAGCTCCATTACCACAGCCTTTGGTAACTTTGAACATTAACAGGGCTTAAAGTTTTCCGGCGTGTGCCATTTGGCTGCGGGGAAAAATGATACTCCTATAATGATGGCCCTCAATTGATTCCTTCACTACGTGTTTTGGTTAGGTCAGCACCTGTAAAGGTGGGCTGTTATCTCCATGCCGACGATGCACTGACACCAGCTCCTCCCACAGCAGAACAGCCTGGTGACATGGGTGTAAATCAAGGGGGTCTGGGGGGGGGGGGCAATTTTTTTTTCTTTAAAATTTGCAGCTTTTCTCATAAATATGTAACGTTTTCTCATTAATTTTAAATTTAAATTTAAATTTTAAAGTTTTATGTTGCAAATTTGCCACTTTTCCCTCATAAATCTGCAGTTTTTTACAGAAATGTATTGCATTCACCACCAAAAAAAAAAAAAAAAAAAATTCTGAATTGAGATAAATTTTAAAGGAAAAAAAAATTTTGCTCTGTTTTTCTGAATTAATGAGATAAATTTTAAATGAAAAAATCCTGCTGAGGCAAAAACAATTGCTTTGATTTCCTCATCATGGCTTGGAAGCAATCATGTCCTGCATGTTTAGTTTAATAAAAGAATAAACATCCTAATATCACTACATTATCATGATTTATACTAATAACATATCTTTGGTTTATGATTCCAGTATGCTGCCATTGCTTTCTGCTGATGAGAGCTTCTGGCAGGGCATTGAAGTATCTCATTAATTCAGAAAACAGCAAAAAAATTTTTGCCTTGAAAATTTATCTCATGAATTCAGAAAAACAGAATTTTTTCTTTGTGTGTGTGTGTGTGTGGGGGGGGGGGGTGCAATACGCTTCCATAGTTTTTGCATCTTAAATCTGTAATTTTTTTTCTTGTAAATTTGTAACCTTTTTATAATGTGAATTTTTTCTTGTAAATTTATATATTTTTCTCACTAAATTTGCAACTTTTTTTTCTAATAAACTTGACTTTTTGTAAATGTAGAATTGTTTCTTTTAAATTTGCAGTGATCTTTCCCGTAAATTTATGACTTTTTTCTTGTAAATTTGCAGCGTTTTCCCCATAAGTGTACATTTGTACATTCTTTCTCATAAATTTGTGACTGACAACAATAATACTTAGTGTCCCCTCAATATTTACTTTGGAGAAAATATTCTGTTTATTGTCCCTCCCAACATAAAAATGAAATATCCACCTATACAGCATGCTTTCACTGCTCCGGACCTCTGGTTCACTGGAAAAAACAAATGCGGATCCCTGGCAAAAGCATTTAATGGCCCCTGTGTTATATAATTCTTTATATAGTTCATATGAAAAAAAAAAAATGACAGGCGCCTCCATGGCTCACCGCGTCATTGGGAATGTCATCTATGATGTTTCCAATGTCAAGTCAAATTCCTCGTATATTTACGTAAATGTGCTTGGCAATAAACTTATTCTGATTCCGATTCTGATATGCCCTTATTTGTAAGGCATGGTGTGGTGGCACTCACTTCCGTTTCCGCCACCACCCCTGCCTATAAAGAGCAGCGGGCAGGAGGGGCAGATCTCTTCGCCATTACCCCTGCCAAGCGGTTGTAGTGTGGTGTGTGCTATATTAATAAACGTGAGTTCAGTCATGCACTTGACCTCATCATTTTGAGTGTATCTTCATACATAGCAATTGGCAACGAGGATAAAGAAGGTATGGAAGTGTGTGGGTCTCTGATTCGGCTGTTTCTGGAGCTCCCGGGCGAGCCACCTGTTCCCTGGCCAAGATGGTACCTTCCAGACATACATGGTGGCACTGAATCTGGGCAAAATGGACAAACTGAGGGCACGCGCACTGTTGGTGCACAACCTGGAAATTGAGGGCCAGTGAATTCTGAGCATTCTCGGCAATTCAGACAGCTATGACTGACATGGTTTTGACCCAAAAAGCAGACACGACTCAGGAATAACTCAATTAACCTTTTATTTTTAATCGTGTATGTGTGTGGATGCGTGTCTGTAGTGTGTGTAGTGCGTGGATGAATCAGCTTGGGGCGAGCAGAGCACCATGCAACCTGGCAACCCTAAAGACAGAGCAGAGAGACAATTAGGGACAATACAGCCAGGTGAAGCATCCAATAGTACAATCCTTACTGTTGGCCGCGTAGGAGTGGAACTCAGGTTAGCTCAATGGCCACGGCCAGGAGGACAGTGTCCGAAGCCCCGAAGAAGATGGAGTAGGCAGGTGAACTGAGCAGGGATGTCCGCCACCAGGTGGAAGAGAATCTGCCACCAAGGTTTCACCGCCTGTGCACAGGGGAGATAGCAGGATGAGAGGAATAATTGATGGCTTACTTGGCTGCCGGATGGTGAGATGTCCAATGGCAAGCAGAAGCACTGGAGAGTAGATGAGGCTGGAAGCTCAGCATAGAGTTGGCGAGTACAGGTCCCTTGGGAAGGAAGCAGACGACTCCGTGCTGATCTCTGGGCCTCGCAGAACAAATAGCCAGGGCCGGATAGAAATCAGGTGTGTGCACAGGTGCGCCTAATTGGCGGCCATGACGGTACTCCCCCCCAGTGACACGCCTCTTGGCGGTTGATCCATCCTATCTGGGTGCGCCTGATGAAAGTCCCTGATGAGTTGCTTGTCCAGCACAAAGGAGGGCACACCCAGGATCTCCACTCCGGTCCATAGCCCTCCCAGTCCACCAGGTACTGCAGGCCGCGACCCCGGCGTCGGACGTCCAGAATGGCGTTGACCTTCCAAGCCGGCAGCTTCTCTCCTGTGGAACCAACTGCCAATCTGGATTCGGGAGTCAGACTCGATCTCTGTTTTTAAGAATAGGGTTAAAACCTTCCTTTTTGATATAGCCTACAATTAGGGAGGGATCACGAGTCTCTGAACCCTCCCTTAGTTATGCTGCTAATAGGTTTAGACAGCAAGGGGACCTCCAATAATGCACTGGGCTTCACTCCTTTCCTCACTCTCAATGAAATGTTTTTGCTGGTCATTAACATCTGTTTGTTCTCTCCCATAGCTTGAGTCCCCATCATGCTGTTTGCTCTCTACATGTCTGTTCTTTCTTCTTCTTCTCTATCCCCTCACCCCCCAGCCAGTCACAGCAGATGACTGCCCCTCCCTGAGCCTGGTTCTGCTGGAGGTTTCTTCCTGTTAAAAGGGAGTTTTTCCTCTCCAACGTCGCCAAGCGCTTGCTCACAGGGGATCGACTGATTGCTGGGGTCTTTCTGCAATTGTGGGGGTTTCCCCTACAGTTGAAAGTGCTATGAGATGGCTGTTGTTGTGAAATGGCGCTATATAAATAAAGTTGAATTGAATTGAATTGATGAGAGTTATAACAGGCTTGGAATGGTTCTATGTCCATTTGTGTGCATGTGTGTAGAATACACAATAAATTGGCACAGTATATTGTGCCAATTGTGTATTGGCACAATACACAATATTGTGTATATTGTGTTGTATATACAGTGGGGCAAAAAAGTATTTAGTCAGCCACCAATTGTGCACGTTCTCCCACTTAAAAGATGAGAGAGGTCTCCAATTTTCATCATAGGTATACCTCAACTGTGAGAGACAAAATGAGAAAAAAAAAAATCCAGAAAATCACATTGAAGGATTTTTAATGAATTAATTGGTAAATTCCTCAGTAAAATAAGTACTTGGTCACCTACAAACAAGCAAGATTTCTGGCTCTCACAGACCTGTAACTTCTTCTTTAAGAGGCTCCTCTGTCCTTCACTCGTTACCTGTATTAATGGCACCTGTTTGAACTCGTTATCAGTATAAAAAAACACCTGTCCACAACCTCAAACAGTCAGACTCCAAACTTCACTTTGACCAAGACCAAAGAGCTGTCAAAGGACACCAGAAACAAAATTGTAGACCTGCACCAGGCTGGGAAGACTGAATCTGCAATAGGTAAGCAGCTTGGTGTGAAAAAATCAACTGTGGGAGCAATTATTAGAAAATGGAAGACATACAAGACCACTGATAATCTCCCTCGATCTGGGGCTCCACGCAAGATCTTACCCCGTGGGGTCAAAATTATCACGAGAACAGTGAGCAAAAATCCCAGAACCACATGGGGGGACCTAGTGAATGACCTGCAGAGAGCTAGGACCAAAGTAACAAAGGCTACCATCAGTAACACACTACGCCGCCAGGGACTCAAATGCTGCAGTGTCAGACGTGTCCCCCTGCTTAAGCCAGTACATGTCCAGGCCCGTCTGAAGTTTGCTAGGGAGCATTTGGATGATCCAGAAGAGGATTGGGAGAATGTCATATGGTCAGATAAAACCAAAATAGAACTTTTTGGTAAAAACTCAAATTGTCGTGTTTGGAGGAGAAAGAACACCATACCTACTGTGAAGCATGGGGGTGGAAACATCATACTTTGGGGCTGTTTTTCTGCAAAGGGACCAGGACGACTGATCCGTGTAAAGGAAAGAATGAATGGGGCCATGTATCGTGAGATTTTGAGTGAAAACCTCCTTCCACCAGCAAGGGCATTGAAGATGAAACGTGGCTGGGTCTTTCAGCATGACAATGATCCCAAACACACCGCCCGGGCAACGAAGGAGTGGCTTCGTAAGAAGCATTTCAAGGTCCTGGAGTGGCCTAGCCAGTCTCCAGATCTCAACCCCATAGAAAATCTTTGAAGGGAGTTGAAAGTCTGTGTTGCCCAGCGACAGCCCCAAAACATCACTGCTCTAGAGGAGATCTGCATGGAGGAATGGGCCAAAATACCAGCAACAGTGTGTGAAAACCTTGTGAAAACTTACAGAAAACGTTTGACCTCTGTCATTGCCAACAAAGAGTATATAACAAAGTACTGAGATGAACTTTTGTTATTGACCAAATACTTATTTTACCGAGGAATTTACCAATTAATTCATTAAAAATCCTTCAGTGTGATTTTCTGGATTTTTTTTTTCTTATTTTGTCTCTCATAGTTGAGGTATACCTATGATGAAAATTGGAGACCTCTCTCATCTTTTAAGTGGGAGAACTTGCACAATTGGTGGTTGACTAAATACTTTTTTACCCCACTGTATGTAACTGTATGTAGTTCTGAGGAATTGTTTTTGTCATATTGATAGAATGGTCAGCTCACATGCAGGCTGCCACACCAGAGAAAACTCACAAAACACAGAGAATCTACGTTAAAACAATTTATTAATATCAAAATATGGAGCACTGTTAAGGAAAACGCCACTCGCCAGAGGAAGACACAGCCTGTGGGGAGAGACGAGAGCTGATTAATACGAAGAGGAAGGAAGGGAAGTGGAAAGACAAATCTGCCGCTTACGTGAGTGGAGCAGAGAGTCCGACAGAGACCCAGCAGTAATAAACGAACCAGCAGGATGAAGCTGGCAGGGAGGAGGAGAGGGAAGGAGCTGGGTGGTGTCTGACTGGGTGGAGACAGGTAGCTGAGGCGGAGTGAGGATGATGGAGCAGGTGAGCTCACGACAATCCCCAAAGGCGCACCGCACCGATGGCAGCAACCTAGGAAAGAAAAGAAAACAGAGGAATTAAGCATAAATCCTCTGAAATACAACATTTGTTCACTTGCTTGTACTGTTGGCAGTATACCCAATGAACCAGCGCTGAAGCCTCCTCTTGATGGTCCTTTCATGCGCAGCCGAGGAAGGAGCGGTAGGTGCGTCCAATCACGCAGGTGCATTGATTGCCTGAGGAGTCGGGGAATCCTTAACAGGAGGGAGGAGGCGTGTGCTCACCTGAACATGACAGTGCCCCCCTTCAAGGGGCACCTCCTGGCGGTCCACTGGGCTTCTCAGGGTGGGCCTGGTGGAAGGCCCGGACCATCCCTTTGTCGTGAAAATACGACTTGGGGCTCCATGACTGTTCTTCAGGGCCGTAGCCCTTCCAATGGACTAAGTACTGGAGGCCTCGGCCCTGATGGCGAACGTCCAGTATTCTCTGGACTGTGTAGGAGTTCTAGCCATAGAGGATCCGAGGAGGAGGAGGTGGCCTGGGGGGGACAGAGAGGACTGGTGGAGAGGGGTTTGATCTTCGAGATGTGAAATGTCGGGTGGATACGGAGAGTCCTTGGGAGCTGTAGGCGGACCGTATTGTCGTTGATAATCTTGATGATGGGGAATGGACCCAAGAAGCAAGGTGATCATTTCTTAGAGTCCGTCTTCAAGGGTATCTGGTCCACTGACAGCCAGATGTGCTGCCTGACCGCATACTTGGGAGTAGGGGTCTGCTTCCGATCCGCATACTGGCGGTTGCGCTCTGTAGAGTGGAGGAGGGCGGCTCGGGTGGCTCTCCAAAGTCAGTGGCAGCGGCGTACGTGAGCCCCCACGGACAGCACAGCGATCTCCCTCTCCGCCATGGTCAACAGCGGCGGAGTGTATCCCACGGAGGCCTCGATGGGTGTGAAACCTGTGGCAGCGGAGACAGCCAAGTTATAGGCGTATTCCACCCAGGTCAGATTGGTGCTCTAGGTTGAGGGATTATTGGCTGCTACGCATCTGAGGGCGGCCTCCAGGGATTGGTTGGTACGCTCAGCCTGCCCATTGCTCTGTGGGTGATAACCAGAAGTGAGGCTGACTAAAGTACCAAGTGATCTGCAGAAGGATTTCCAAGCCTGTGATGTGAAATGTGGGCCCCGGTCAGACACAATGTCCAGGGGAATTCCGTGAAGCCCAATGACATGGGTGGTGAGAAGGTTGGCAGTTTGCGATGCGGAGGGTACTTGGGGAGGGGTACTAAATGAATCGCTTTAGAGAAGCGGTCGACAATGGTGAGGATTACTGTATTGCCTTGTGAAGGAGGGAGTCCTGTGACAAAGTCCAAAGCAATATGGGGCCAAGGTCGACTGGGGATGAGTAGAGGATAAAGCAGGCCAGCCGGTGGTGAGGAGTTGGGTTTGTTGCAAGCACAGGTCTGGCATGCTTTCACATAGTCCAGGACGTCCATCCGCAGAGTGGGCCACCAGAACATTCGTCAGACAAGGTTGATGGTCCAAGACACTCCAGGGTGACAAGCGAAGTGGCTGGAGTGGCCCCACTTGATGACAGCACTGCGGAGGGTGGCTGGAACAAACAGGCGATCTTAAGGCACTCCTGCCGATTCGGGTTCCAGGGACTGGGCCTGTTGGACCCTCTGCTCAATTTCCCAGGTAAGGGCTTCGAGGATGAACAAAAGTGACAAAATCGGCTGGGGGGGGCGGGGTTGGATGGTCTGAGCAGAACTGTTTTTTTGTTTTTGTTTTTTTTTTGCGCAAGATGGCGCCCACAGTGGTCGCCATGGTGCTTCGCTGTGCCCTTTGTTTGTTTTTGTTTGTCAGATGTGTGTCTGCCTGCTCTTATACCCGTGAAGAGCTTCTAAATATCAGGACTTTCACTCCCACGGACCTACTCCCAGTTTTTTTAGCTCCTGCCGCCGATCTGGTTCATTGCTTGGCTCGAAAAGTGAGACAGCGAAAGAGAGGAAGACGAGCGGGCGCTCTCGTCCAGCTCCGCAGAAGAGGCACGCGCACGGCTTTGCCTGGCATATTTCTGTCCAATGCCAACTCTCTCTCTAACAAGGTAGAGGAACTGAGACTGCTGATGCGTTTTAAGGACCTCTCTTCCTCGGCTGCCCTCTGTTTTACCGAGACCTGGCTCAGGGAAAATACACCGGACAGCGCGCTGCGCCTCGAGGGATTTCAGCTGTTTCGTGCTGATCGTGACACAGAGCTCTCCGGTAAATCCTCAGGAGGAGGAGTCTGCTTCTACATCAACAGCAGCTGGTGCTCTGATGTAATGGTAATTTCCAAACACTGTTCTCCCGCCCTGGAATTTCTTTTTATTAACTGCAAGCCATTTTATTCCCCGCGGGAGTTCGCCTCATTCATCCTCGTCGCTGTGTACGTCCCTCCTGACGCGGATACGCGCGAAGCTCAGCGCGTGCTCGCGGATCACATCCAACACACGGAGCGGATTTTTCCAGACTCTCTGGTTATTGTGGTTGGCGACTTTAACCAGAGCAATCTGAGCCACGATCTCCCCCGCTACAAACAGTTTATTAAATGCCCCACCAGAGGAAAAAACACGCTGGATCACTGTTACACCACAGTGAAAGACGCATATCGCGCTGTTCCCCGCGCTGCGCTCGGACTATCTGATCACGTGATGGTCCACCTCATTCCCACATACAGACAGAGATTGAAGCTCACTAAACCTGTTGTGAGCACTACGAAGAAATGGACCAGTGAAGCTGAGGAGAAGCTGGAAACGTGCATGGAAATAACTGATTGGGGCATGTTTAAAGGAGCCACGCATGATCTGGATGAGTACACGGACACTGTGAACTCATATATCCACTTTTGTGAGGAGAGCATTCTTCCATCGCGCACCAGGGTGAGGTACTCTAATGATAAGCCCTGGTTCACTGCTAAGCTCAGACAGATCAGGAAGGAGAAGGAAGCAGCGCTGAAAAGTGGAGACAGGGGCTGCTACAGGGAGGTTAAATATCGGTTTAACAGAGAGCTGAGGAGAGCTAAATCTGTGTATTCTGAGAGACTCCAGCAGCAGTTCACTGCTAATGACTCGGCTTCTGTGTGGAGAGGACTGAGGCAAATCACCAATTATCGGCCTCAGGCTCCTAAAGGTCAGGATGACAAAGCCCTTTGTCAAAGATTGTCCCAACACTATGCCCGTTTTGACACCCCGTCATCTGTGTCCAACTCCCCCCCTCCCTCCAGCTCCACAGCCTCCACGGTCCCTACTTCATCAAAGGCGCCCCCCCTCCTCCCCCCCTGCCCTTATCATCAGTGAGGAGGACGTGCTCAAACAGTTCTCCAGACTGAACCCGCGCAAGGCCCCCGGTCCGGACGGCGTGTCTCCCTCCACCCTGAGACACTGTGCGAAAGAGCTGGCTCCTGTCCTCACAGACATTTTTAACACCTCCCTTAAGCTATGCCACGTGCCGTCCTGCCTCAAATCCTCCACCATCATCCCTGTCCCCAAGAAGCCACGGATCACTGGTCTTAACGACTACAGACCTGTAGCGCTCACCTCTGTAGTCATGAAGTCCTTTGAGCACCTGGTCCTGCCCCACCTCAAGTCCATCACCACCCCCCTCCTGGACCCGCTGCAGTTTGCCTACCGAGCCAACAGATCTGTAGACGACGCAGTCAACCTGGCCCTCCACTCCATCCTGCAGCACCTAGACTCCCCGGGAACCTACGCCAGGATCCTGTTTGTGGACTTCAGCTCTGCATTCAACACCATCCGCCCCGATCTGCTCTGGGACAAGCTGTCCCTGCTCAACGTGCCTGACTCCCTCTGCAGGTGGATCACCGACTTCCTGACGGACCGGAGGCAGCATGTGCGGCTGGGAAAGACTGTCTCAGATTCTGCTAGCATCAGCACCGGATCACCCCAGGGCTGTGTACTTTCCCCCCTACTCTTCTCCCTTTACACCAACTCCTGCACCTCCAGCCACCAGTCTGTCAAGTTGATCAAGTTTGCGGACGACACCACCCTCATCGGGCTCATCTCCAACGGCGACGAGTCCGCCTACAGGAGTGAGGTGGCCCAGCTGGCGTCCTGGTGCAACAACAACAACCTGCAGCTGAACGCTCTGAAGACAGTGGAGATGATTGTGGACTTCAGGAAAGTCACAACCCCTCTGCCCCCCCTCACCCTCACAGGCTCTCCCATTACCACTGCTGATTCCTTCCGCTTCCTAGGCACCACCATCACCAGGGACCTCAAGTGGGAGCCGACCATCAGCTCCCTCATCAAAAAGGCCCAGCAGAGGATGTTCTTCCTGCGGCAGCTGAGGAAGCTCAAGCTACCCACCAAGATGTTAGTGCAGTTCTACACAGCCATCATCGAGTCCATCCTCACCACCTCCATAACCGTGTGGTACGCAGGAGCCACTGCCAGGGACAGACTAAGGCTGCAGCGCGTCGTGCGCACTGCTGAGAAGGTGTTCGGCTGCAAGCTCCCATTTCTCCAGGATCTGTACATCTCCAGGACCCGGAGGCGTGCTGGCCGGATCATAGCCGATCCCTCACACCCTGGTCACGTACTGTTTGCCCCTCTCCCCTCAGGTAGAAGACTTCGGTCCATCCAGACTAAAACCTCCCGTCACATGAACAGCTTCTTCCCCTCTGCTATCAGACTGCTGAACACTAAGTGACTTATTGACTCTCGTGCACTATGTACAGCAGCTCAACCAGACTCATGTCAATAATCACTGTTTTCTTTTTGCATTACCGACTGCACTATATAGTTCTCCACATTATCTGCTGCTCGCTAATATATTTAAACTGCTGACTAGTATTACTCACTCTTATTCTACACTTTATTGAATGTATAGTTTATTTCTTTTATTTTATCATGTTTAATGTTGCAGCATTGCACCGAGACAAATTCCTAGTTTGTGTACTACATGAACAATGGCAATAAATCTGATTCTGATTCTGATTCTGATTCTGTTGGGAGAGAGCATCCGGTTTGATGTTACGTGAACCAGGCCTGTATGTAATGGTGAAATTGAATCTAAGACAGAATAAGCCTGTCTGGCGTTAAGTTGGCGGGCCGTTCGAAGGTACTCTAAATTTTTGTGGTTGGTCCACACGGCTATGGGATGGACCGCTCCCTCCAACCAGTGCCTCCACTCCTCTAAAGCCAATTTAATGGCTAGAACCTCTTGATCCCCTACGTCATAATTCCTCTCGGCTGGGGTGAGCCGCCGAGAGAAATATGCGCATGGGTGGAGCTTCTGGTCAGAGGTTGAGCACTGCGAGGGAACAGCGCCTACCGCCGAGTCAGAAGTGTCCACCTCCAGGGTGAACTGAAGCTAAAGGTCAACCTGAGCCAAGGTGGGTATGTTGGAGAACAGGCTTTTTAATTTGGAGAAAGCCTGTTCAGCTGCCTCGGACCAGAGAAATGGCACCTTAACAGATGTCAGTTGTGTGAGGGGCTGTGCTTCCCTGCTATAGTTCCTGATGAACCTGCGATAAAAATTTGCAAACCCCAAGAAGCGCTGTAGCTCCTTGCGGGAGTGGGGTGTAGGCCAATCCAGCACAGCCTTCACCTTGGCTGGGTTGGCTCTCAGCTCCCCCTCCGCCACAATAAATCCCAGGAAGGAAGTGGAGCAGGTGGAAAACTCACACTTTTCGGCCTTCACAAAAGGTTGGTTCTCCAGGAGCCGTTGTAACACAGCCCTGACGTGGACCTTGTGTTCCTCTGGTGTGTGGGAAAAAATCAGGATGTCACCCAAATATACGAAAACAAATTGATTGACCATATTGCGGAGGACGTTGTTAATGAGGTGTTGGGAGACGGCGGGGGCATTGGTGAGTCCGAAGGGCATGACAAGATACTCAAACTGCCCCAAGTGTGTTTTAAAGGTCGTCTTTCATTCGTCCCCCTCACGAATACGGACCAAGTGATACGCATTGCATAGATCTAATTTGGCAAACACCAGCTAGTGTTGAAGAAGCTCGAATATGGAGTTTATCAGGATCAAAGGATATTTGTCTTTGATGGTGATTGCATTTAGTTCCTGGTAATCGATACACGGGTGCAGAGATCCATCCTTCTTACCTACAAAAAAGAAATTTGCCCCAAGAGGAGCCAAGGAGGGCTGAATGAGGCCGGCGTTCTGCAAGTTCTTAATATACGTCTCCATCGTCTCCCTCTCCAGACCAGATATACTATAGAGCTGACTGGACAGCAGTCGCGCACTCGGGAGGAGGTCTATGGCACAATCATATGAGCGGTGAGGTGGTAAGGAGAGCGCCCTCGATTTGCTGAAGACCTCCCCAAGGTCATGATAGACCTCGGGTACGAGGGTGAGGTCTGGCGGCTCCACCGGAGGGGAGGAGACGGGTAAGGACGGCAAACACTCGGCCGAACTGAGACACAACACCAAACAATGAGAACTCCAGGAGGAAATTGAGTTTTGTGCCCAATTGATTATGGGGTTGTGACTCCGGAGCCAAGGATAACGCAGAACCACAAGGGAGGATGAATTTGGGAGGATAAGGAATGATAGCTCCTCCTGGTGGTTCCCGAAAAGAAGGACGGAAATTGGCGCTGTGTATTTGGAAACTGAGGCCACATTTCTACCAGATAAGGTGGTGACATTCAATGGAGTGGACAATTTAATGGTGGGAATGCCCATCTCCTGCACGAGCCGGGAAGAAACAAAATTCTGCTCCGCCTCTGAATCAATCAAAGCCGTAACCCGATGGGCGGGGACTCCTCTCGACCCTTATCCAATTGCCGGGGGTCAAGAGGAGTCCCCGCCCATCTGGCCCAAATAAAGCCGAACATGGCAAAGAAAATCCTTGCATTTCCCCACCTCACCTGCGTATGGGGCAGGAGAGGGAACGGAAGTCGTTCGGCGTACGGTGGAAGAAATGGGAGCAGCAGGTGGAGTGGAAGGACCCGAGCGAGATATGTGGGTCAAATGCTCGGTGACCGTGCTCAGCTGTTGTGTAATTGTTTCCAGCTGCTGCGTGAGCATGGCCACCTGCCTCTGTGTGGTGTCGAGGCGGTGGAGACCAGTGTTCCGCTGATGCAGCCCCCGCTGAGCTCACATTATGGCTAGTTCGTTCTGTCATATTGATAGAATGGTCAGCTCACGAGCAGGGTGCCACACCAGAGAAAACTCACACGACACAGAGAAGCAACGTTTAAACAGTTTATTAATTTCAAAATATGGAGCACTGTTAAGGAAAACGCCACTTGCCAGAGGAAAACGCAGCCTGTGGGGAGAGACAAGAGCTGATTAATACGAGGAGGAAGGGAAGTGAAGTGGAAAGACAAATCTGCCACTTATGTGAGTGGAGCAAAGAGACCCAGCAGGAATAGACAAACCAGCAGGATGAAGCTGGCAGGAAGTAGGAGAGGGAAGGAGCTGGGTGGTGTCTGACCAGGTGGAGACAGGTAGCTGAGGGGAGTGAAGATGATGGAGCAGATGAGCACACAACAATCCCTGAAGACGCACCACACCTATGGCAGCAACCTGGGAAGGAGAGAAAAGAGAGTAGTTAGGCATAAATCCCTTGAAATACGTTTGTTCGCTTGCTTGTACTGTCGGTAGTATACCCAACGAGCCAGCGCTGAAGCCTCCGTTTGATGGTCCTTTCTATGTGCTGGCAAGAAAGGAGTGGCAGCTGCGTCCGATCACACAGGTAAATTGATTGCCTGAGGAGTCGGGGAATCCTTAACAGGAAGGAGGGGGCGTGCGCTCACCTGAACATGACAGTTTTATTCATTTTATTTAGTTTAGGAAACACGGCGATGTTTTAGTTTATAAAAGGACCTTTCTTATTTAGTACTGGCGGCAGAATAATCCGCCTGGCCGTGTGGGGGTAGGACGGCAGTCCACCCGTTCCACCTAGTTTTAGTTGTTTTGGTGTGAATGTGTTAGGCCAACTATATTATATTGTTTTCCGTTATTTTAGTGCGTGATTCGGGTCCTAAATTGGGGAGGGTCTCAATTGTGTGTGTGTTTTGGACTTTTCTACCTGTTGGGGTGGGGGGAGTGTTATATAGTTCTTTATATAGTTCATATGCTCTTATTTGTGAGGCACGGTGTGGTGGCACTCACTTCTGTTTCTGCCACCACCCGTGCCTATAAAGAGCAGTGGGCAGGAGGGGCGGTCCTCTTCGCCATTACCCCTGCCTAGCAGTTGTAGTGTGGTGTGTGCTATATTAATAAACGTGAGTTCAGTCGTGCACCTGGCCTCGTCATTTCGAGTGTATCTTCATACATAACACCCTGTGCTATAAAAACAAAAGATTTACGTCCTATTCCTATATGCAGAACTACTTTTTGTCCAAGCATTGTTGCCATATGTAGCATGACTGGAGGTACGAGTGCAAGGCCAGAGTTTGTTTTCAACTTGGCAACTTTCTCGCTAAATCTGGCGACTTTTCAAACCCTCTTGGTGACTTTTTTTTGTCAAAAGCGACAAGCGACTTTTTTTCTGGTGTTATCAGACAGTTTTCTGGTGTTTTGTAGACTCTGACGTGCAGGGCTTGGCGGTTGTAGTTTCCTTAGACGGCATCTAAAATAAAACCTATCTGTAATGTGAGACTATGAAACTACAACTCCCAGAAACACTATCTGCACATAGTGTGTGCTCATTAGTCCATTGTCACCTGGACCTCTGTAAAGGGCAGACAGGCTGCTTCGCAAGTAGGTCTCCTGTCCTGCCCCAGTTCACACCACAACCCGGTGGGAAGAAATGGCGTGTCCGAGTGGTGAGTAGCCCCCAACATCAGCTCCTACCTCTGTGGTTAAACATGAGTATTTTTAGAACAAGAAGCTCACATTTAATGTCCGCAGTTGTGTAAATTTAAGTTTTCTTACTGCACAGAGAAAAAGTAACTGTGATTTGTTGCTGTAAATAAAATGAAGCTTCTTCTCAGTGAACTTTCATTTATTTGTGCTTTCTATTTTATTTTATTTTATCTTATTCATTTACATGCTGTTGTGATATGCAACTATTTCATGGAAGTAAATCCTCTAAATATGTATTTTAAAGTGTAGACTTTAAGACCAGATGAGAGAATATGTTGGACTTAGTGTACACAAACACAGATGCATATAAGGCGATGCCCCACCCCCAACTCGGCCTTTCTGACCACATATCCGTGATGCTGGTGCCTGCCTACAAACCTTTATTGAAGCGTAGCAGGCCAGCAGTGAAACAAATCAGAATTTGGCCAGAGAGTGCAACCTCTGCACTGAAAGACTGTTTTCTGCACACAGACTGGGAGGTCTTCAAAATAGCAGCCTCCCAGGAAGACAAGACAGATGTGGAGGAGTACGCTGAAATGGTCACCAGCTACATCGCAAAGTGCACAGAGGATGTCACTACAGTGAAGACCATCACTATGCGGGGTAACCATAAGCCCTGGATGACTGCAGAGGTGCACTCACTGCTTACAGCCAGGGATGCAGCCTTCAGTGCGAAGGACAGGATCGCCCTCCGCTCAGCCTGGTCTGCGCTCTCAAAGGGAATTAAGGCGGCGAAGCGTGCCTATGCGGAGAAAATCCAGGGACACCTCTGTGACACTAGGAACACCAAGCAGATGTGGTACGGAGTTCGGACACTGATGGGCTATAAGTCTAGGCAGGGGGTCGATGATGATGACGCTTCGCTTCCAGACAGGCTCAATGACTTCTTTGCACGTTTTGAAGCATCAAACTCGACAATCAGAGGGAGGGCTGGCCCACCCCCACAATCGGTCGGACCAGCTTTTACCATCAACACAGCGGACACACAGAGGACCCTAACCAGAGCCAACCCATGTAAAGCTGCAGGTCCAGACAACATCCCGGGACGTGTGCTCCAAGACTGCGCGAGCGAGTTGGCAGATGTCCTGACTGACATTTATAACATCTCCCTGAGTCAGGCCATCGTTCCCAGATGCTTCAAGACCTCTATCATTGTACCGGTGGCAAAGAAACCAGTTGTGTCCTGTTTGAATGACTATCGTCCTGTTGCACTGACACCAATTGTGATGAAGTGTTTTGAACGGCTTGTCAAACCATACATTACAGCCTGCCTCCCTGCATCACATGACCCGCTCCAGTTTGCATATCGTTCAAACCGCTTCACGGAGGGTGCTATAGTCACCACCCTACACTCTGTCATCACCCACCTGGACCAGAAAGACACCTACGCCAGACTCCTGTACATTGATTTCAGTTCAGCATTCAACACCATTATTCCCCAGAGACTGATGGAGAAAGTACTCCTTCTTGGTCTGAACACCGCCACATGTCTCTGGATCCTGGATTTCCTGACTGAGAGACCTCAGTCTGTCCGGGTTGGAAACAACATCTCCAACTCTGTCACGCTGAGCACCAGATCCCCTCAAGGCTGCGTACTCAGTCCACTGTTGTTTACACTTCTAACACATGACTGTGTATCCAGACACGAGGGGAACCAGATTATTAAGTTTGCAGATGACACCACGGCGGTGGGACTTATTCAGAGGGATGAGGAATCAATGTACAGGGAAGAAGTGAGAGACTTGGAGGGCTGGTGCAGGGAGAACAATCTGGTGCTCAACGTGGACAAAACGAAGGAGATGATTATCGACTTCCGGCGGTCATAGCCTGAGCACGTCCCCCTCAGCATTGGTGGCCATTTAGTGGAGAGAGTGGAGAACATCAAGTTCCTCGGAGTGCAGATCTCGCAGAACCTGACCTGGAGCAAGAATTCCTTGGGGATCAGGAAGCGGGCCCAGCAGAGACTGCACTTCTTGAGGAAACTCAAACAGGCCTCTCTCCCCATCTGCATCCTCAGGACCTTCTACAGAGGTGTGGTGGAGAGTGTTCTGACGTACTGCATTGCTACATGGTACTCCAGCTGCAGTATGTCAGACAAAAAAGCCCTGGAGAGGATAGTCAAGGGAGCTGAGAGGGTAATTGGAGTCTCCCTCCCCTCTGTCCAAGAACTTTTTCAGAACCGTTGTAGGAGCAGGGCACTGAACATTGTCAAGGACCGTTCTCACCCTCTGCATAAACACTTTGAACTTCTTCCATCTGGTAAACGATTCCGGAGCATCAGAGGCAGAACCACCAGACTGATCAACAGCTTCCTTCCACAAGCTGTCAGGATGCTGAACAGTTGACCCGGAATCTCTCATACACACTACTGCACCTACGGACATTTTGTATATTATTTGTATGTTATAGTTAGTTAGTTTTTCCTAAGTATGTCTCAGGGATGTGTGGATGGATGTGGGGGTGGGGGTGGGGGGGTGAAGCTATGTGTGAGTGTGTCTTAAATCATGCTGCTTCTATTTATATGGATGCCGAAAGAAACGCAATTTCATCTTGCCTGCACTACAGTTGTATGTACAGCAATATGACAATAAAGTTTGATTTGATTTGATTGATTTGATTTTTAATGGGCTGGTCCAGGGGTGTCAAACATATGGCCCGTTGGCCAGAACTGGCCCACCAGGGGGTCCAAAATTTTCTCTGTGAATTTATAGCTTTATTTCTAGTAAATTTCTGACTTTCTACTGATTAGAATAGTTTGTGTAAATCTGAGACATTTTTTCTCTGTAAGATGAGACTTTTTTCCATCAGTTTTCTTTTTCTTCTTTTTTCTGATGAGAACAAGGGACCCTTGATTTGAAGACCAAGGGGTAGGACAAGGGGAAAGGGTAGAAATTAGAATCAGGACGGACCCCAAATCTACCTGTACTTCACTCTCACATTGCACAGATTTTCTTGACTGTTTTACACTATTTACTGCTGTTAATAACTCCTTAAACAGACAGTGCTTCTCTTGCTATTTTTATGTATGTATAAGTGTCATTGCATTTAAAAAGGTTGTACATTTAATTCAACTACATTTAAACATGTGATAATCAAATTTGATCACCTTAAACATAATTTTCCAAAGACAAAATTGTGGCTAGTGAAAATACTGAGTGGCTAGTAACTTTGGAAAATCACTAGCCACAGTGGCCGGTGAGCAGAAAAGTTAATGTCAAACCCTGCTGACATGAAAGCACTATTGCTCTGCAGTTACTGTCCTCAACAAGCAGCAGGTGCTACCATGAGCTTCTCCCCATAACAAAGCACTCACACGTGGTCAGTCTTACAGTAACCTCGTGCAGCAGTTAGCTGAAGTCAGAGAGGAGACCCACACCCACGCCACTCATGTCCAGACTGCAAATGAATTGTGCTTGCACTCACCCCCATCCCCCGGCCAGTCGATGTAAATGTTTCTTCACTGTCAGTGTCACACTAATAAATCACTGCATTTGACTAACAGCCTCAGTCACGTACTCACTTTGTCCACTGTGTGTGTGTGTGTGTGTGTGTGTGTGTCTGTGACATAAGCTAAACATCTAGTAGCTAGCTCAGTCTAAACTGTACGCTCAAAAATACAGAAGGCAAGGCAAGTTTATTTGTATAGCACATTTTGTGTACAAGACAATTCAAAGTGCTTTACATAAAAACATTAAAGCATTACAGCAGGTTGCAAAAGGAATACATATGTAAGATTTTAAAAGCAAACTAAAAAGTAAATTAAAGAGGAACAAAAACAAGCTAAAATAGAATACAACAGAAATAAGATTTACAGTGCATTGTAGGAGATTAACAACTGTTCTACTGAAAGCCTGCCGCAAATAGGAGAGTTTTTAACCTGGATTTAAAGCAGCTTAGAGTTTCAGCAGCCCTGACACTTTCTGAGAGTTTGTTCCATATGTGAGTGGCATAAAAACTAAAGGAATGGGACTCAAACCCTGATTTCAGAGGCTGGTTGAAGCCATTTATTGGAGATGATACAGAAGTGATGGCCTATTTAAATGCCAAATTAAAACAAACAAACCAAGATTCAACAGAAGAAAGTTAATTTGTAGTTCTAAAGATTTATAGGGTGTTTTTTGCTCACTTTTTGTCTCTCCCACGACATTATTCTTCTGTTCTACAGCGCCCATTACAATTACATGCAAATGACCAATTATGCAAATTAAGCGATGCCATCATTTAGCAACTTCTAGTGACTTTTAGGACAGCCAATAGCTACTTTCCTTACTGAGGAGTTGGCAACAGTGACCAGAGTGGCCCATATCCCAGTGGGCCGCTTCACTGATGGGCCGGTGTTCTAGTTGGATGTAAAATTAATTAACATCGATATAACCTAATAATCTGCGGTAGACATGTTGTGAGTACTATCCCACTGTTTAATAGCCCTAAATCTGCCTGACTGAACTACACACCAGAGCATCCTTCATAACTTGGTGCCGGTAATGATTGGTCAGACTGAAAGACAGACTGACAGCATTCAACAGGGTGTGGGACTCCAGAAGGTGTGTTCACATTTTGGTGGTTAACAAATGGCAGAAATTGATAGAAGAGGCAATTTTCCCAAAGAAAAATGAGTCAAACGGCACAGGTGAGGGGAGACGAGGCTGCAGAGGAGTGTGTTCTTGCTACAGCAGAAAGGCCGAGAGATTTTCAGCACCTCAGGTTAGTGAAGTGACTCTCAGAATAAATTATATAATATTTAGCTGCTATCAAATAGTTCACAGTTCTCTGACTCCCATGTAGTCTTTTCCATAACAGAAAAACTAATTAATTCCTCAATACGAAGAAATTTAAATTTTTTTAAAGCTCTAAATTTCCAAGAAAAAATGAGCTACATGAACCTACAGTGTATGTTAATATGAAAATTTATAAGCAAAATCTGCAATTTTTTTTTGGTTAAAGGAAAAAAATACAAAAGTTCTAAAATTAAAAAAATATGATTTTTTTTTTAAAAAATTTTTGGGGGGGAGGTGAAGAAAAATCACATTTATAAAAAAAAAAAAGCTGCATATTTTAGTAGCCTAAACATTCCTAGTAGTTACAGCCTTTTACCTATTATCTTGATTTTAAGATCAAATGCTCCATGCAGATTTTTGTGGACACAGTTCGGTGAAAAAGCCTCTTTCCACAGTAGATGTTGCTGAATGGAGAAAAACTCCCCGCTTGTTCTCAGGTGATCTGTTATTTTTTAACAAGGGGGATGGTAGTGATGGTGGACTCACATATTTAGTGAGGTAAAGCCTATGAATGTAAATTGAGTATAAATTAGCAACAATAAAGCTGTAAAATATGACAAAAAAGGCCAACTTACAAGTAAAATAGAAAATTTGTGAGAAAAAAGTTACAATTTTGTATGAAAAACATAATGAATGCAGGGGAGAAATGGCACATTTCTACAAAAAAAAACCCAATTATAAATTCACAAGAATGAAGTGAAAAACTTAAATAACAAAAGCTGCAGATTAGTATAAATATTTTAGTTTTTCCCATTTTCTGTGCAATTAGTGAGGTTTTTGTTGTAAACATTCTTGGACATTTTTAGCTTTTTTCTGGTAAATTTGTGACACACATGCATATATTGGAACAGGACAAAAAATCTAGGTTAAAGTTGTCTAATGAATTGCTATTTTGTTTCTGTAGAATTTTTATGCCACTGAACTGAATTGATGTTCCAACCTGTAGGATTTATCTTTCAGTTTCTCATTTGTCAGCTGGTTTAGATAAGATAAGATAAGATAAGCCTTTATTAGTCCCACAATGGGGAAATTCCAGGATTGCAACAGCACAGGGATAGCATATATCCCTGTATATATATACAGTATATATATACAGTATATATATACGTATATATATATATATATATATATAAATAAAGACACACAGTGCGGATGGTTGGTGGATGTGCAGCAGAAAGTCTAAGCTCTCTCTCCGCGGATGCGGCGGGCCAGCTGGATGTCTTTGGGCATGATGGTGACCCTCTTGGCGTGGATGGCGCACATTTACTGAGGTGAACTAAGTTCTGGATAGAAATAGAACTTTTTCTCCAATTTCCTCCACTTGGCAAGAAGTGGGCTGGTCTTGGGCATGAAACTCCCAGGCTGAAAATTGGTCCCACTCTGGCCCTGCGCAAGTGTTTCATCCTTCAATGTACACAAAACCTTTCATACATTCCGTAGGATAGAGAGTAAGTTTTTGAAGCCTAGGGATTATTTGTTTTGAACAAAATGATCATAGAAATAATGCAATTTAGAGTATTATATAAAGTTCACTGTTGCTGTTTTATATATACAGGTGCAGCTCAATAAATTAGAATGTCAACAAAAAGTTGATTTATTTAGGTAATTCAATTTTAAAAAATAAACTTCTATATTATATAGAGTCATTATACAGAGAGTGATATATTTCAAGTGTTTATTTATTTTAATTTTGATGATTATGGCTTACAGCCCATGAAAACCCCAAATTCAGTTTCTCAAAAAATTAGAATATTAAATAAAATTAATTTTTAAAAATAGTTTTTTAATACAAATGTTGGTCGACTGAAAAGTATGTTCATGTACACACTCAGTACTTGGTTGGGGCTCCTTTTGGATTAATTACTGTGTCAATGTGGCGTGACATGGAGGTGATCAGCCTGTGGCACTGCTGAGATGTTATGAAGGTCCAAGTTGCTTTGATAGTGACCTTCA
This sequence comes from Pholidichthys leucotaenia, assembly GCA_020510985.1. Classification (NCBI taxonomy): domain Eukaryota; kingdom Metazoa; phylum Chordata; class Actinopteri; order Cichliformes; family Pholidichthyidae; genus Pholidichthys; species Pholidichthys leucotaenia. Next base: position 281,902,150 of record CM035847.1, on the reverse strand, counting down.
GCTTGTCTGCATTGTTGGGTCTGGTGTCTCATCTTCCTCTTGACAATCTTCCATAGATTCTCTATGGGGTTTAGGTCAGGAGAGTTTGCTGGCCAATCAAACACAGTGATACCATGGTCAATAAACCAGGTTTTGATACTTTTGGCAGTGTGTGTGTGTGTGTGTGGGGGGGGGGGGGGTGCCAAGTCCTGCTGGAAAATGAAATCAGCTTCTCCATAACGCTTGTCAGCAGAGGGAAGCATGAAGTGCTCTAAAATTTCCTGGCAGATGACCGCGCTGACTTTGGTCTTGATAAAACACAATGGACCACAGTGGATGGCACAACATAAGATAAGATAAGATAAGCCTTTATTAGTCCCACAATGGGGAAATTCCAGGATTGCAACAGCACAGGGATAGCAACACTCAGAGCAACAATCAGAAGGCAAGAAAAAACAAGAGCAGCTAGTATACATATGTACATATTACTATAAATATATATATATATATATATATATATATATATATATATATATATATATATATATATATATATATATATAGGCACACAGTGCGGAGCATTGTGGTTGGTGAATGTGCAGCAGAAAGTCTAAGCTCTCTCTCCGCGGATGCGGCGGGCCAGCTGGACGTCTTTGGGCATGATGGTGACCCTCTTGGCGTGGATGGCGCACAGGACCCACCAACATCAACACATACGTCACAATAAACGCTTCTAAATGCGCTTCGCCAAATATTTCCTGGATAAGCCTGGAGCTCCGGAGTCTGCCGTCCCATTACTAGTTCTTTACCTTTTCCTTTTGATTCCCTTTTTCTCCTGTTTTGTGGCAAGCCAGGCAGGTAAGCTTTTGTATTTTATTTCACTAGGGTAGTTTTCCTTTCCTTTCTAGAAAGAGTTTGGGGGTTTTGTTTGTTATTTTCATCCGGGAGAACCCTAAAGCTTTTGTCACCTCCTCCTTATTCTGAGTTCTCCTCTGTTAGTTTTGGTTCTCACTTGTAAATAAATCTGTACTTATTATTTTGACAACCAGCAGTCACATAGTGCTTATTTTGTGAGTTAGTTCTCTTCTTGTGTGCTGCAACCAGTTGTTGTGTTACGTCCTTTTATCTCCCCTTGCAATCTTGGTGAATTAAGGTCGTAACATAAGTGGGGGCTTGTCCAGGATTAATTAATTAATTAATTACCCAGGGTAGTTTCTGGTTGCAGTGCTTTTGTTAGTAGGTTTTGAAAAAAAATGGCCCAGTTTAGTTTAGAAACTTTCGTTAATGGTCCCACTCATGAGCAGCTTGATTATTGCAGGAACAATGATTTGTTTTCAATTGTGTCAAGAACCAAGCTGGTTTTATCCTTTAGGCTCGGTTCTGACTGTTCTCTGTGGCTCAGGTTTATCTGTGTATTTGTGTATTGTGTTATCTTTTAAGTTCTTGTAGTTTCTTTGTCACTAGTTTACTTTTTCCATACCTGTAGCCACTGTTGTGGCCAGCAGCTGTGAGGCAGCCTCCTTTGGCCTACATTCATGTGGGCGCTGTCTGACACTTGCCGGTCCGACCATGCCCCCTCTCTCATGACAGCCAGCTGGATCTCCTCCGGTAATTGCCCTTCCTTCGCTTCGCCCAGGTGTTCCCAATCTGTGTTGCCAGCAATGCTTGTACTTAAGCAGCTCTTTGCCAGTCAGGTATTGCTGGATTATTACTGTATATTGTCTGATGCATGTGTTTGGAGCTTCACCGTCGCTGTTCCCCTCAGTGTAAGTAATCCGTCCTCACGTCTAGATGCCCTGCCGATACCTCGGTACCACATTGCACTGAGAGGCATGATTCTCCGGATTTGTTGTTTGTGTTTGTCAGGCTACATTTGGACTTTCCCGGACAGCTCCAGTATTGTGAGTATTAACTAAATGCATTTTCCCGGTGGTTCTCACCCTAAGACTGTAGAGCGTCCTGGAGGACTTCTAAGTAAGCCTGAGCAATTATGTTATTTTGTGCTGTTGGTTTTGTTTGTCTTTTGTTTAATAAATGTGTTTGTGGTGTAACCTGCGCATAAATCTGTTACAACTCGCCGCTCATTAGCGGCGCCAGCTGAGCGCACACCTGCACCTCGTCAGCAGCGTGGCATATAAGCCACTCTGCCCTGAGCCTCGGCCTGAAGCCGTCTGTTCCCTTCGGCTACTTGCTTCAGAGGAACCCCCTCGCCTACCAGCAAGATTACTCGCTTAAGCATACTTCCTCTTGTGTTCCAGTTTCTCCCCTGTGCACAGGTGGATCCTCCCCGGCGGCGGACTTCGCCTCAGCATCGCCATCTCATAGCTGCTGTCAGGTGCATCGTCAGGTCGTTGTCTTCTGGACTCTCCCTTGTGCACGCCTGCCACCTGCCCTGCCAAGTAAGCCAACTAATCCCTCATTACCTGTTGTACTGGTTTGGTGCCCGTCACCTTCTCCCCGTGCTCTCTCCCCAGGGTTGTCTGGCTGTACGGTTTCCTGCCTCCGTGCCTGACGCTGACGTCCGCCATCAGTACATCTACATATCACAGACACGCATCCACACATCCTTGTTGCTGAATAAAGCTGTTAAATTCACTCTGAGCCTGCGTGTGTGTCTCCTGAGCCGTGCGTTATGTCAGTACGGCTTCAGCAGAGCGGCTCGGCGGACAGCGGGCTCGCACGCCGATTTTCCACCCTCGAGGCTCGGGTGGATTTAATAGCTCATCAGCAACAAGTGATTCTAAATTAATTAACCTTAATAACCGACCTGTTAGACCGCCTGGACCCCCGACAGCTGTTCCCCCCGGCTCGTCAGGGAGGTGCAGCTCCCGCTGCTTCAGCGGCCGTCCAGCCAGCCTTGGGCGTCCCAGCCCGACTCACACCCATTCCTACCCCCGCCCGCTTTAGCAGTAAGCTCGGTGGAGCGCGGGGATTTATTATGCAATGTGAGTCGGTGTTCCTGCGTGTCCCCGGGGATTTCCCCTCAGACCATAGTCGAATTGGCTATATAGGAAACCTCCTGGAGGGTCGTGCACTCACCTGGGCTTATGCTGTAATGGTGAGGTCCGGTTATGCCACCCTCACCTATGGCCAATTCGTTAAACATTTTCTGGAAGTCTTTGATCACTCCAGTATGGAGAGTGTCCTGACCGATCACCTCCTCAGCCTTCAGCGGGGGAGCCGATCGGCCGCGGACTACGCCATTGACTTCCGGGTCACAGCGGAGGAGGTTGGCTGGGAGGAACGAGCCCTCTGCGGCATCTTCCTCCGCAGTTTAAACTCTGATCTGAGGGATGAACTGGCTGGTCGGGACATCCCTGAAATGTTGGCGGAGCTAATTTCCCTCACTATCAGCTTGGACAACCGGCTGCGCGAGCGCGCCTCTGAGCGGAAGTTGCCTTCTCGCTCGCGGGGGGCCTCGTCATGCCGGCCTCAAGCTCACCCCCTGGCGTTACCGCCACCGGAGGTTCCCGAGGAGTCGGAGCCAATGGTGACCGGCCGGGCAAAGCTCCCCCTAGCGGAGAGACAACGCCGACGTGAGATGGGTCTCTGCATGTATTGCGGAGACAACCAACACACGGTGGAGCAATGCCCGGAGAAGCCAAACGGGGAGGTCCGCGAGTCACTGTAGGGGGCCTCGCGGACGCTAACCGGTCAACTCCCCTCACTCATTTGTTGCTGCCCATCCGTTTCTGCAACAACATCACAGGGCATCTCACTCATGCACTGGTGGACTCAGGCGCGGAAGGAAGCTTCATTTCACAAAGCCTGGCAACCCGATTGGGCATCCGTTGCCAGCCCCTTAAAACTCCTCTCACCCTCATCAACCTCTCCCGTGCATCTCTGGGGAAAGTGACCCACCGGACAAACCCTGTCTCTGTCATCGTCTCTGGAAATCACCGGGAGGAGATCTCCTTTTACATCTTGCCATCCTCTGTGTCTCCGGTGATCCTGGATTATCCGTGGCTTCGTCTCCATAACCCCGTCCTGGATTGGAAGACCGGAAAGGTGACAGCCTGGAGTACCTTTTGTATGAGCACCTGCCTCCAATCCGCTGCCTGTTCTCCATCCTCTCCTCCCGTGGTCAAGGATGCCGCGCCCCCGGACCTCTCCCTGGTGCCCGCGGAGTTTCACGACCTGGGCGCAGTCTTTAGTAAGTCCAAGGCGATGTCTCTTCCTCCACACAGGCCTTACGACTGCGCCATAAACCTCCGCCAGGGGGCGCCTCTTCCCTCGGGACGTCTCTACAGCCTGTCAGCGCCGGAGAAGGAGGCCATGAACTCTTACCTTAAGGAATCTCTCAGTGCAGGTATTATTCGCCCATCATCGTCTCCATTAGGTGCAGGGTTCTTCTTCGCGGGCAAGAAGGATGGCTCTCTTCGTCCATGCATCGACTTCCGTGCCCTCAATGATATCATGGAGAAGGACCGTTACACCCTGCCCCTGATGGACACTGCCTTCCACTCCCTCCAGGGGGCGACCTGGTTTACTAAGCTGAATCTCCGCAGCACGTACCACCTCGTCCGGATCCGGGAGGGAGATGAATGGAAAACAGCCTTCCGTACCCCGAACGGCCACTTTGAATACCTGGTCATGCCGTTCGGGTTAACCAACGCTCCAGCCGTCTTTCAGCGCCTGATAAATCACGTTCTCCGGGACTTCATCGGCCTGTTTGTGTTCGTTTACCTGGATGATATTCTCATCTTCTGCAAGTCCAGGGATGAGCACCAGGTGCATGTGAGACAGGTCCTTCAGAGGTTACTGGAGAATCGGTTGTATGTGAAGGCGGAGAAGTGCGAGTTCTATGCCAAGAAGACGTCATTTCTCGGGTTTGTCATCTCCCATGACCAGGTGCTCCCAGACCCAGCTAAAATTAAAGCGGTGGTAGATTGGCCGACTCCCACATCTAGGAAGCAGGTGCAACAATTCGTCGGCTTTGCCAACTTCTACCGCCGCTTTGTGCCCAACTTTGGAGCCATCGTTGGCCCTCTGACCCGTCTCACCTCCCCTAAAACCCGGTTCCAGTGGACTGAAGAGGCCGCAGCGGCCTTCCAGGCGCTGAAGGCGGAGTTTTCATCCTCCCGGGTCCTCAGCCAGGTCGATCCCTCTTTGCAGTGCATCGTGGAGGTCGACGCTTCGGATACGGAGGTGGGGGCGGTGCTGTCTCAGCGGTCACCTGCTGATGGGGTCAAACGGCCTTGCGCCTTCTTCTCCCGGCGCTTGTCCCCGGCGGAACGCAACTACGACGTGGGGGACAGGGAGCTTCTTGCCATCAAGCTCGCGCTCCAAGAGTGGCGTCACTGGCTGGAGGGGGCCGTCCTGCCCTTTGTGGTGTTAACGGATCACAAGAACCTGGAATATTTAAGAACTGCCAAGCGTCTGAACGCCCGCCAGGCCCGTTGGTCCCTGTTTTTTGCAAGATTCCGTTTCACCATCACATTCAGGCCGGCCTCCAAGAACGGACTCCCTGACGCCCTCTCCAGGCAATTCGCCCCTGAAGACTCGGGAGGCGCGGTTCACACCATCCTGCCCGGGTCGTGCATCGTGGGGGCCGTTACCTGGGAGATCGAGGATAAGATCCGGAAGGCGCAGGAATCGGAGCCGGACCCGGGCGGCGGACCGGAGGGGAGGCTCTTCGTTCCATCTTCCGTTCGGGGGGAGGTCATCCATTGGCTTCACACGTCCAAGCTAGCCTGCCATCCTGGGACCTCCCGAATGATTGACCTGCTCCAACGCTCCTTCTGGTGGCCGGGACTCCGCAAGGACGCTGCCCGCTACGCCCAGGCCTGCCCCATCTGTGCCACCAGTAAAACCGGCAACTCCCCCCCTGCGGGTTTGCTCCAGCCCCTGCCCGTTCCTGGTAGGCCCTGGTCGCACATCGCTTTGGACTTCGTCACCGGTCTCCCCGTCTCTAACAACTTCGACACTGTCCTGACCATCGTCGACCGCTTCTCCAAGGCTGCCCATTTCGTGCCATTACGGAGGCTTCCCTCTGCCTTGGAGACGGCAGATCTCCTCATCCAACACGTGGTCAGGCTGCACGGGATACCAGCTGACGTGGTCTCCAACCGGGGTCCCAATTCACCTCGGACATCTGGCGGGGTTTTTGCAAGGCATTAGGAGCCCAGGTAAGCCTCTCCTCCGGCCATCACCCCCAATCTAACGGGCAGTGTGAACGGACCAACCAGGAGCTGGAGGCTGCTCTCCGCTGCATCACCGCCTCAAAGCCTGCGTCATGGAGCAAACACCTTGCCTGGGTGGAATACGCCCACAACACCGCTCGCTCCTCAGCCACAGGGATGTCCCCCTTCAAGGTGTCCCTGGGTTACGACCCCCCTCTGTTTCCCTCGCTGGAGAACGAATCGGCAGTCCCCATGGTTCAAGCTCACCTCAGGCAGTGTCGCTCCATCTGGACAGCTGCGCGTAATGCGCTTTTACGCATGGCAGAGCGCAATAAGGCCACGGCGGATCGGCGTAGAAGACCTGCTCCTGCCTACCAGGTTGGCCAACCGGTCTGGGTATCCACGCAAGATGTTAACCTGAAGGGTGAGAGGAGGAAGTTGGCTAAACGTTTCATGGGTCCATACCCCGTCACCAAGATTATCAACCCGGTGGCTGTGCGTGTCGCTACTCCCCCCTCCCTCCGCATCCATCCCACCTTCCACGTCTCCAAGGTGAAACCGGTGGTGTCTGATCCCATCTGCCCTCCTCCTGCTGCGCCGCCCGCGCCTCGGATGATTGATGGCCATCCGGCTTGGACTGTCTCTACCATCTTGGACTCCCGACGCCGGGTCGCGGGCTACAGTATTTGGTGGACTGGGAGGGCTATGGTCCAGAATGGAGGCAGTGGGTTCGCCCCTCGTTCGTGTTGGATCGCTCTCTCATCACCGAGTTTCACCGGAACCATCCTGATAAACCATCGCCAGGAGGCGCTGCTAGAGGGGGGAGTACTGTTACAACTCGCCGCTTATTAGCGGCGCCAGCTGAGCGCACACCTGCACCTCGTCAGCAGCGTGGCATATAAGCCACTCTGCCCTGGGCCTCGGCCTGAAGCCGTCTGTTCCCTTCGGCTACTTGCTTCAGAGGAACCCCCTCGCCTACCAGCAAGATTACTCGTGTAAGCATACCTCCTCTTGTGTTCCAGTTTCTCCCCTGTGCACAGGTGGATCCTCCCCGGCGGCGGACTTCGCCTCTGCATCGCCATCTCGTAGCTGCTGTCAGGTGCATCGTCAGGTTGCTGTCTTCTGGACTCTCCCTTGTGCACGCCTGCCACCTGCCCTGCCAAGTAAGCCAACTAATCCCTCGTTACCTGTTGTACTGGTTTGGTGCCCGTCACCTTCTCCCTGTGCTCTCTCCCCAGGGTTGTCTGGCTGTACGGTTTCCTGCCTCCGTGCCTGACGCTGACATCCGCCATCAGTACATCTACATATCACAGACACGCATCCACACATCCTTGCTGTTGGATAAAGCTGTTAAATTCACTCTGAGCCTGCGTGTGTGTCTCCTGAGTCGTGCGTTATGTCAAAATCCACCTTCCTTCCACTCCTCCGTGCGCTGCGCAAAGGCGCACGGGGAGGACCGCGACAAATTGCTGCTCATTATGATCTCCCTGTCATTAAATCCCTCATTAAATGAGAATTGAAGTCTGTTGTGTTAAGGGGTTTGGTAGATAAAGCAGTTTTGGCTTTAGGGGTGGATGTGTCTGGCGTTGAAGTTCTTCCACAGGCCCCCAAGGAGGGGACAAGTACTCCTATCACTGTTAAGGAAGGTGACAAAAAACTACCTGTTACCATGTCAAAGTCTGAGTCATTTTCTTGGGAGTCCTCCCACATGTCTGCTGAAGGTGCCTGGTTAAAGGTGCGTCTTGCTCACCTTGAAATTGAGGCTAAGGATAAGGCAAGAAAAGAGGAAAATGAGTTCCAGCTGAACTGTCATAGGCCTGAAGCAGAGACAGCCATCAGGCTCAAGCAGCTCAAGTTAGAGTCTCAGAAAGGAGCTACTGAGCCCTCCTTGGCACCTTTAAACCTGATGTTTAAACCAGATAAATTTTTGATCAGGATTTGTCTTTCAATTCACATATTAAATTTGTTTCTAAGACTGCCTTCTATCATTTGCGTAATATTGCCAAGATTAGGAGCATCTTGTCTCAGTGATGCTGAGAAACTGATCCACGCTTTTGTTAGCTCGAGATTAGATTATTGTAATTCTTTATTATCAGGCTGTCCTAAAACATCTTTAAAAAGTCTTCAGCTGATCCAAAATGCTGCAGCAAGAGTTTTAACAGGTACTAGAAAGAGAGATCATATCTCTCCGGTTCTGGCCTCCCTTCATTGGCTTCCCATAGAGTTTAGAATTAAGTTTAAAATCCTTCTTCTTACTTACAAAGCTCTAAACAATCAAGCTCCTTTTTATTTAAAAGATCTGATACTACCGTATTATCCTAACAGAGCACTATGCTCCCAAAATGCAGGATTACTTGTAATACCTAGAATCTCCAAAAGTACAATGGGAGGCAGAGCCTTCAGTTATCAAGCTCCTCTCCTGTGGAATCAGCTGCCAATCTGGATTAGGGAGTCAGACTCGATCTCTGTTTTTAAGAATAGGGCTAAAACCTACCTTTTTGATATAGCCTACAATTAGGGAGGGATCATGTGTTTCTGAACCCTCCCTTAGTTATGCTGCTAATAGGTTTAGTCAGCCGGGGGACCTCCAGTAATGCACTGGGCCTCACTCCTTTCCTCACTCTCAACGAAATATTTTTTTTTTTGCTGGTCATTAACATCTGTTTGTTCTCTCCCATAGATTGAGTCCCCATCGTGCTGTTTGCTCTCTACATGTCTGTTCTTTTCTTCTTCTCTATCCCCTCACCCCCCAGCCAGTCGCAGCAGATGACTGCCCCTCCCTGAGCCTGGTTCTGCTGGAGGTTTCTTCCTGTTAAAAGGGAGTTTTTCCTCTCCACCGTCGCCAAGTGCTTGCTCACAGGGGATCGCCTGATTGCTGGGGTCTTTCTGCATCTGTGGGGGTTCCCCCTTCAGTTGAAAGTGCTATGAGATGACTGTTGTTGTGAAATGGCGCTATATAAATAAAGTTGAATTGAATTGAATTGAATGTTAATATTTCCTCATCTCTTCCCTCAGCCTCAACTCCTCCAGCATTCAATATCAGCAAGTGCATTGCTCTGGTCCCTCCATTTCAGGAGACTGAAGTGGAAACCTATTTCAACAACTTTGAACGGGTTGCTCTCACCTTACAGTGGCCTAAGGATGCCTGGGCAGTTCTCCTCCAATGCAAACTGGTTGGTAAGGCACAAGAAGCGTGTGCATCTCTTTCTATTGAGGATGGTCTTAATTATGAAACTCTTAAAAGCGCAATCCTCAGAGCATATGAATTGTTTCCTGAAGTGTGCAGGCAGCACTTTTGTAAGAAAAAGAAACCTTTCTCTCAGAATTTAGAGTTTGCATGAGAAAAGGAAATACTTTTTGATAGATGGTGCTCTTCAACAAAAGCTTGTGATTTTGTTTCATTAAGGGAGCTAATGTTGGTGGAGGATTTTAAAAACTGTTTGCCAGACCGAACTGCACTCTATCTTAATGAACAGAAAGTGTCCACCCTAGAGGAAGCCACAATCCTGGCAGATGAAATCACCTTAACACACAAAAACGTCTTGGTGGGTAAGCGAGAAATGCCTATCCCTAATTATTCACAGAAGACTGCTAGGTTACCACTGCAAAACCCTAGTGGCAACAAAAGTGCTCCCTCCAACCTAAGTTCTCAAAAGCAGTGTGCTTACTGCCATGAAAATGGTCATGTTATTTCTGATTGCTTGATTTTGAAGACGAAGAAGCAGTCACAGTAAGCTAAAAGTGTTAATCTGATCAAAATTGAGGTCTCCTCATCCCTTGGCTAAGGGGCAGCCTGACAAATGTTTTAAGCCATTCATTTTTGATGGATTTGTGTCGCTAACAGGAGTGAAAAAAGACCAGAGACCAGCAAAGGTACTGAGAGACACAGGTGGATCTCAATCTTTCATCCTGGCCAACCTTTTGCCTCTCAGTGCTGCCTCTGATTGCAATGTGAGTACCATTATTCGTGGCATTGGTATGGGATATGTACCTGCTCAACTTCATCGTGTTCATGTCCAGTCAAAGTTAGTATCAGGATTTTTCAATGTCACTGCAATGCAGTTTTTAAATAAAGGTGTTTGCTATTAAGGGGAAAAAAAATCCAAACCTACATTGCCCTGTGTGAAAAAGTGATTGCTCCCTAAACCTAATAACTGATTGGGCCACCCTTAGCAGCAACAACTGCAATCAAATGTTTGCGATAACTGGCAATGAGTCTTTTACAGCGCTGTAGAGGAATTTCGGTCCACTCATCTTTGCAGAATTGTTGTAATTCAGCCACACTGGAGGGTTTTCAAGCATGAACCGCCTTTTTAGAAGAAATCGGGAAGGGGGCAAACACTTTTTCACACCACTGTATAATAAATTATGTTAAAAGGTCACCCAGTGATTGAGTCCTTCTGTCTGCCCCGGAGGAGCAACTATGTCAGAAAGGTGCCCTCAGAAATGGACTGAAGGTACGTGTCCACCTAGGCATGCGTTTTCCCGCTTCCCATTTATTGTGTATGTAGCATGCTCTGCAGGCACTCTGGTAGCGAGGCGTCAACAATCGCAAGCCACCGCTTGGAGGTACCCACTCCTCCTCCTCCTGAATCCCCATGCAGATGTGTGCAATAGTGGTTATTATTAAAAAGTAAACACATATTTGGCAACTACACATTTTTTTCTTGCTTCGACAATTTTCAGAAAAATGTTTCGTTTTTTACTTTTGAAGACATGGGCAAAACTTTAACGTCCGGAAGCGTCATGAACAGACTACAGTAGCCAACCCACCAGGAGTTGCGGCAACCAGTCACGTGCAAGCCCTGCAGGTGGGGGACAGTAGAGCGAGTTGGGGTAGACAGAATAAGCTCATCAAACTGCACTTTTGTAACCGAAAATACTGCTTGAAAACCAGCTGAAGTTCTCTTACCAGAAAGTGATATTCTCCATGCAGTTTGTGGCTACAAAGTATTGGGCTCATGACTCTTGCCTGGTTATGACCCCTCCACTCTCCCGATGATTCCCAAGGCGGAGGAGGCGCGGGGAGCTTCTGTCAACAGACCCCTAGGTGGACACATACCTTCAGTGGGCGACCGAAAGAGGAGGAGGCGGAGAGGGGGAGAGCTGCTGGCCACGGAGGTGCTGCAAAGCCTCATCGTTTCGGTCTGTAGGTTCCCCTTCCTGGAAGACACTACATGCTGCTGGGGGGGTCTTTGCCAACATCCTGGAAGTCCACTCAAGCCTGCACTCCCTTCCCTGGGTGCAAGGGCTTCCTCTCCTGGCCCGACAAGCACCGCCAGCCTTCTCCTCACCGGAACCAGCAGACTGGCCGCCTGTGTTTACTCCTGCAGAATGAAGGGAGTTTTTTTATGGCAGTCGGTTGGCTTGCGGGGGACCCGGGTGGATGGAAGACTCCGGGAGATACCGCTCTACTTGACGCTCCATTCCTACACCACCCCCGGCAACTCTCCAGGCCGGCTCCACCATTCCTCATCTCCAGAGAGCTCCAGCAGCTGCATCCCCTCCTCTCCAGAGAGCTACACCTGCTGGTTTGCTCCCGGCCGCCTCACCTGCTGCTTTTCCCCCAGCCGTATTGCCTGCTACTCCTCTCCCAGTCGCTTCACCTGCTGCTTCTCTCCCAGCTGTGTCACCTGCTGCTTCTCTCCAGACCGCCTCCCCTGCTGCCCCTCCTGCAGCTCATCCCGAGGTTGTTGTTCCTGCAGCTCATCTTGAGGCCAACGTTCCTGCATGTCATTCTGAGGTTGTCACTCCTGCAGCTCATTCTGAGGTTGTAATGCTACATGTCCACTGGTCCGTTTTTTTCTGGAAGGAATCGGTCACCAAAACCAGTGAAGTGTGGGCAGGGGGCGTAGGCATGGGGCCAGTAGAGTTCTTGAATAGGTGGAGTCAGAGCAGTGCAGGAGGAAATACTGGAATAGTCATTATTAACCATGAGCAGATTGATAAGTCTGTTTTTAATAGTGCTGGTATATTTGCGCTACAAAAGGCGATTACTTTGTCGTCATCACCAGTGGTTTTGGGTCCACCCAATCCAACAGACCCATACAATGCATGGTGAATTTGATCTCCTGGTTCATGAGCTTCAGCTGGATGAGCCCATGTTCCACTGCTCTCCATGCCTCGTTCCTTTGTATGTTGTTTTTATGTGACGGCAAGGACTAGTCATATAGTATCAGGTTGCCTGAAACAGTGGTTATTAATTTCTCCTTGATGTGTTCACAACAACAGGTAATGTACAGATCTGCTAAACACCCCCCCCCCCCCCCCCTTCTCCTCCAGCTGGCTGGTTCCACTGGATTGGTCGACAGATCTGTCCATGGGACACTTCGTGTGAAAAATGGTAGGTTCAGTTAATGAGTCTGCCGTTATTTGACATGAAAAATTGCTGGTTTAAAAGTTCAGGATGAGCGGGCTGCCTCCGGTGCATGACCATATGGAAAAAATCATGACTGATCGGAATGTTCATGTAAATGAGCAGTAAGGGAATCCACGGGCAACTCAGCACACCGTTGTCTGGTTTTCACCGTTCTGGACCAAAATGCTTTCCATTGCATTTCCAGTACACAATGAATGGGAACTTGAGCGGCAGTGGCTCAGGAGGTAGAGCAGGTCGTCCAATAACCGCATGGTTAGCGGTTCGAATCCCACTCTCCCCGGATATCCTGCCGTTGTGTCCCTGGGCAAGACACTTCACCCCCAATGCTCCTGGTGGGTCTGGAAGTGCCATGTTGGGTAGCATGCTGCCATCAGTGTGTGAATGGGTGGATAGCAGGATCTGTAAAGCGCTTTGGTCATCGAGATGAGAATAAAAGCGCTATAAAAGTGAATGCCATTTACTATTTACCATCTGTATTAAAGAGGTCTTGTCTTACTTCTAGTGGGGAGACCCAGTTGCAGCCTCCATCTGCTCCTGCCGAGCTCTTCTGCTGGCTGTAGTTATGTGGTCCTGGCTCCAACCTGTGTTTCTTCCTCCCCACTCGAGGTGGCTGCATCGAGGATGGATCCTCAGATATCTTGGCTCGACGCTCTTTGCCTCCTGTGTTTCAGGGGGCTCAACCTCCACCTCCTGCAACTCAGGGGGCCCAGTCTTCGTCTCCTGCACCCCAGGGGGGTCCAGCTTTTGCCTCCTGTGCCCCAAGGGGCCCAACTCTCACCTCCAATGCCCCAGGGGGTCCAACCTTTTCCATCTACATCGCCGCAGGAGGTACACACCCTACCATCTGTGCCTCAGGAGGATATTGTTGTTGCTCCTACCACCAAGTCATCTCCAGATCAGCCTCCTGGGATAGCCACTGTGGTGGCCAGGTCAGCTCGAGACCTTGGTCAGCCTCCTGACCAGTGTTCCTCCATTTGGTGGCCTGCGGACCTTGGTCGGCCACTAGACAGACTGCCTCCCTTTGCCGAGTGGTCTATGGACTCTGGCAGACCACCCGACAGACTATCTCTCTTCACCGGGTGGTCCATCGATTTTGGAAGACCACCTGATGGACCTTTAGCTGGCCCAGCGCTGAACTGTTTTGTGGTTGGGGTGTGGGTGGGGGTGGGGGGCAAGTGTTTCAGACCCTCCAGTCCTGAGTCCCCCACCACCTGCCCGGTTCGGGGGTCGTCTCTTTTCTTTTCTCCAAGGGTGTCTGGATTCCACTGTTGAGGGAGGGGGGGCACTATCATGGGGAAAATGTGTGCTAACATGTCCCACTATTTAGGTTGTGTCTAACCTTGTTATTCTGTCTCCATTCATCATTCCTGTCTTGACTTTTTTGTGACAGCGCCCTTAATTATTTCCTGTTCTTCTTTTGTTGGTCTTTGTGTTGTTAATTGTTCACAGCTGTGCCTGATTGTTCTATTTATTTATTGTTCTATTTAATGTTTGTCTTATTTACACACCTCACGCCCTACCCTCTGTATGCCGTTCTAGTCATTTCACCTCACCCTCCACGCCACTGCCTCTGTGTTTATTTATACTGCTCACTGCTAGAGCTTTATTTTCTGTTCCCAGCCCTCGGACTGCGTTGATTTACAGTCATGTGAAAAAATTAGGACACCCCATTAAATATTCTGTTCTTTTTTGAGAAATGTTCACATATTGATGTTCAATCGTGTTTTTATTTAGCTTTGGAAAGGAAGGAGATTTAATTGCAGGTAAATAACAAAAATTAACCTTGTTTTACTCATTAAACAAAAGATATCAACAACAATGCATATTCTAACTGAGGAAAACATTGGAACACCCTACCACCTAATAGCTAGTGTGACCCCCTTTGGCTGAAATAACTTCACTGAGACACTTCTTGTAGCCATCTATCAGTCCCTGACATTGGTCTGAAGAAAGTTTGCCCCACTCCTCAATGCATAATTCTTTCAGTTGTGAGATGTTTGAGGGGTTTCTTGCATGTACAGCCCGTTTCAAGTCGCCCCACAGCATCTCAATGAGATTAAGATCTGGGCTTTGACTCGGCCATTCCAGGACTCTCCATTTCTTAGTTTTTAGCCAGTTCTTGGTGGATTTACTGGCATGTTTTGGGTCATTGTCATGATGCAAGGTCCAGTTCCACTTCAGTTTTATTTTTTATTTTTTTTTTACAGATGGTCTCACGTGATCCTCAAGCACCCTCTGATAAACAGTAGAATTCATGATGTGTTCTATGATGGTGAACTGGCCAGGTCCTGCTGCAGCAAAGCATCCCCAAACCATGACACTTCCATCTCCATGCTTCACAGATGGTATGATGTTCTTTTCCTGGAATGCTGCATTTGGTCTACGCCAAACATGTCCTCTGCTCTGGTGTCCAGATAATTAAATTTTAGATTCATCTGTCCAAAGACCATTATTCCAGAAGTCCTGGTCTTTGTCTACGTTCTCTCTGGCAAACTTCAGTCTGGCCTTAATGTTTCTCTTGGAGAGCAAAAGTTTCCTCCTTGCATGCCTCCCATGCAAGTTAAACTTGTGCAATCTCTTTCTGATTGTAGAGGCATGCACTTTCACATCAACAGTAGTAAGAGCCTGCTGTAGGTCCCATGATGACAGTTTAGGGTTTTTGGAGACTTCTTTTAGCATTTTGCGGTCAGCTGTCAGGGTGAACTTGCTTGGACGGCCAGATGTGGGCATGTTGGCAGTTGTTTTGAATGTCCTCCACTTGTAGACTATTTTCTGGACAGTGGAATGACCGATTTCAAATTCTTTTGAGATCTTTTTAAATCCATTTACCAGACTCATTAGCTGCTACAATCTTCTTTCTGAAGATCCGAGACAGCTTTTTCGATCTCACCATAGTGTTCATTCTCACTTCAACAGTCAGGAGCACACCAAACTAAATATCTGAGGTTTAAATATGACAAGCCTCCTTCAAAATGCTGATTAACGATGTTCTAATCATGTGCACCTGATGTGATACACCTGTGTGTGATTTCAGCCATTTTAAGTGGGAATAAATGTGGGGGTGTCCTAACTTATTCCTCACCAGAAACTGCATGTTTTTTAGAATTACATTTTACGGAAAATCTTAAAAAGTCTTTTCTTCAGTTTTCATTGCTTAGATATATTACTTGAATCTCCCAGTATTGTTAAAATTGATATTAAATATCCATATGTTCAAATATGTTAAAAAACACACAGGCTTTCATAGAGTGTCCTAATTTTTTCACATGACTGTATAATAAATTATGTTAAAAGGTCATCCAGCAATTGAGTCCATCTATCTGCTCCGGTGGGGCAACTATGACACTTAAGGCTCAGCACCCAGAATAAAGCAAAAATTAAACCTAGTAAAATCAATGTGAATCCCAAAATGCTTCACAAAAGATACTCATTTATAAACTGCAGTTAATCTTTGAGATCAGCTGAACCTGGAAACACCAGCTGCTGCTGCTGCTGTTTGTCAGGGGGACAACCTTTGCCTCAATTCAAAGCTGATTGTGTAACCTATGCAGTATTTCCTGTTCTATGAACACCCTGACACCCATTTTGAGGTCATTGCCTCTGCTTGCTGTAAGTATCTGTTGCTTATCCACATTATGCCTTTCAGCACTTCACAGAGTATTTCCGCTATTCCCTATCATTTGCTGCAGCCCATGCCTCATTCCAAGATGTCCATACTCTTCATTTTTCAACTGAACGTCACTAAGTGGTCTTGGGTCTTCCCCTTCATCTTTTACCCTCTGGTACCCACATAATTAATAATAATATATACTGTAGCTGTCATTGTTTTGGTCTCATCTCAGGATATGTCAAATATTTTCCATCTTCTTGATTTTATCTGTTCACTGAAGCCAAGGTCATTAACATCTGAAATATTATGGAACTGGACAAATATCAATGAACATTATGAACTGAAGTTGACAGCAACAAGAGACAACTGTAGGACACTGAAGAATTATACTCATCTGCAACAGGACATGTAACTACATGAAGCAAAAGATCAACAAACAGCTACAACAGGGACTGAAAGTTTTTGAATATACGACTCACAACCCACAGGACGTAGAATATAACATACACCCTGATAATAATTTATTTACTTCCATCAATAAAAACTGTAGTTATTACACGGATGAACAGTTTAACACAATGGTCATATCTGATTTCAGTATTTCAATGATCCACTTCAACAGCAGAAGTCTCTATGCTAACTTTAATAACATTAAAGATTATTTACATCAGTTTAAAGAGCCATTTTAAATGGTGGCAATATCAGAGACATGGCTCAGTGAAGAGAAAGGAGTGGATTTTACATTGGATGGCTACCAATTAAATTATATGAATAGAAAAGTGAAAAAAGGAGGAGGAGTTGCAATTTACAGCTGTGGACAAAATTGTT
Organism: Pholidichthys leucotaenia; assembly: GCA_020510985.1. Taxonomy (NCBI): domain Eukaryota; kingdom Metazoa; phylum Chordata; class Actinopteri; order Cichliformes; family Pholidichthyidae; genus Pholidichthys; species Pholidichthys leucotaenia. The sequence continues at coordinate 281,885,232 of CM035847.1, read as the reverse complement.
GGTACCCCTCTGTTAATGAAAGAAAAACCCACAATGGTCACAGAAATAACTTGAATCTTACAAAAGTGGTAATAAATAAAAATTCTATGAAAATAACCAATGAAAATCAGACAATGCTTTTGAATTGTGGTTCAACAGAATTACTTGAAAAAACAAACTCATGAAACAGGCTCGGACAAAAATGATGGTACCCCTAGAAAAGACTGAAAATAATGTGACCATAGGGACATGTTCAACCAAGATGCATCCTCTAATTAACATCACATGTGTCTACAAACTTGTAATCAGTCAGTTGGCCTATTTAAAGGGTGACAAGTAGTCACTGTGCTGTTTGGTGACATGGAGTTTACCACACTAAACATGGACCAGAGGAAGCAAAGGAGAGAGTTGTCTCAGGAGATTAGAAAGAAAATTACAGTGATCCCTCGCTACTTCGCGCTTCACCTTTCGCGCCCTCAGTGCATCGCGGATTTTTCAAAAATATTCATCAAAAATTCAAAATTGAGAAATAATGGGCGGGCGCTAGCAGAAGGCAGGGAGACTACATTAGACCATCACGTGTCAACACGGAGAGCCGCACAACTCTCTGTACGCTGTTGTCGTGTTGGCTCGGCTCGGAAATCTCACAAGCTGATTGGCCGAGACGTTTCACCCCGCAAGCTGATTGGCCGAGACGTTTCACCCACCTCCTCTCCCTGCCAAGCACCCATGAAGGGAAGGAAGACCGCTTTCATTGCTTTTTATCGCTCGTGTTACTTAGTCTCACCGCGTGGAACTTTTTGCTGTTCTCTTGTGCCATTTTGTGCGAAATAGTCTTCCCGTCGAGGCACTACGCCGCCTCCTGCAGCTTCAGCTCTATCGGAAGCTGCCCTCCATGATCCTGCGCCTCCAGCACCTCACGATGAGGCGTCACCTGAGGAGCAGTAAAGCTCTCATTAACCTGTGCAGTAAATCATTTTCATCTTGAGTTACGTATCTTGTTATAAGAATAAAAGAGTTCTAAAAACATATTTATGTACACTTTATTTACATCTACGTATGTATGTACACGTACACACACACACACGTATCATATGAGAGAGAGAGAGTGAGAGAATGAACGTACGTATTATTTATGGATGACGTCATTAGGGGTGACGCTACTTCGCGGTTTTTCACTTTTCGCGGTCGGTTCTGGAACCCATTAACCGCGATAAGTGAGGGATCACTGTATAGACAAGCATGTTAAAGGTAGAAAGCTTGGGATCAGTCCGCCAAGGTCTCCGCCTTTGACCGCCACCTAATCCACATAGCACCGGACCCCCATGATCCCTCCTGCAGGTGGTGAACCCACTGGAGGGCGGACCCATGTAACTCCTTCGGGCTGAGCCCGGCCGGGTCCCATGGGTGGAAACCCGGCCACCAGACGCTAGCCTTCGAGCCCCTCCCCCAGGCCTGGCTCCAGGGTGGGGCCCCGGTAACCCCATACCGGGCGGGGTACACTGAATCCTTGATATACAATTTATCATGAGAGTCTGTTGGATTGTTCTTAGTCTGGCCCTTCACCCAGGACCAGTTTGTCTTGGGAGACCCTATCAGAGGCAAATTGCCCCCGGACAACATAGCTCCTGGGATCACTGTGGCACGCAAACCCCCCCACCACGATAAGGTGACGATCCATGAGGGGAGAGACTATGTCTCCCAGCTGGTCTGGGAATGCCTTGGTATCCCCTCTGAAGAGCTGGAGCAGGTGGCTGGGGAGAGGGAAGTCTGGGCTTCTCTGCTTGAACTGCTGCCTCCGTGATCCGGACCTCCGGAAAAGCGGTAGAAGATGGATGGATGGATGGATGGATGTTAAAGGTAAAGGCTATAAGACCATCTCCAAGCAGCTTGATGTTCCTGTGACTACAGTTGCACATATTATTCAGAAATTTAAGATCCACGGGACTGTAGCCAACCTCCCTGGACGTGGCTGCAGGAGGAGACGGATAATACGAATGGTAACAAAAGAGCCCAGAACAACCTCTAAACACATTCATGGTGAACTCCAAGGTCAAGGTACATCAGTGTCAGAACGCACCATCCGTCGTTGTTTGAGCCAAAGTGGACTTCATGGGAGACGACCAAGGAAGACACCACTGTTGAAAACAAATCATAAAAAAGCCAGACTGGAATTTGCCAAACTGCATGTTGACAAGCCACAAAGCTTCTGGGAGAATGGCCTATGGACAGACGAGACAAAACTGGAACTTTTTGGCAAGGCACATCAGCTCTATGTTCACAGATGCAAAAATGAAGCATACCAAGAAAAAAACACTGTCCCTACTGTGAAACATGGAGGAGGTTCTGTTATGTTCTGGGGCTGCTTTGCTGCATCTGGCACAGGGTGTCTTGAATCTGTGCAGGGTACAATGAAATCTCAAGACTATCAAGGTATTCTAGAGAGAAATGTGCTGCCCAGTGTCAGACAGCTTGGTCTCAGTCACAGGTCATGGGTCTTGCAACAGGATAATGACCCAAAAGACACAGCTAAAAACACCCAAGAATGGCTAAGAGCGAAACATTGGACTATTCTAAAGTGGCCTTCTATGAGCCCTGATCTAAAGCCTATTGAACATCTGTGGAAGGAGCTGAAAGATGCCGTCTGGAGAAGGCACCCTTCAAACCTGAGACAACTGGAGCAGTTTGCTCATGAGGAGTGGGAAAAATACCTGGAGAGAGGTGCAGAAGTCTCATTGACAGTTACAGAAATCGTTTGATTGCAGTGATTGCCTCAAAAGGTTGTGCGACAAAATATTAAGTTAAGGGTACCATCATTTTTGTCCAGGCCTGTTTCATGAGTTTGTTTTTTAAAATAATTCTGTTGAACCACAATTCAAAAGCATTGTCTGATTTTCATTGGTTAATTTTCATAGAATTTTTATTTATTACCACTTTTGTCAGATTCAGGTTATTTCTGTGACCATTGTGGGTTTTTCTTTCATTAACAGAGGGGTGAGAGTAGGTGAGGTCGAACCTCGGATTCAGGAGGAGCAATGTGGTTTTCGTCCTGGCCGTGGCACATCGGACCAGCTCTTTACCCTCTTGAGAATTCTTGAGGGTTCGTGGGAGTTTGCCCAACCAGTTTACATGTGTTTTGTGGACTTGGAGAAGGCATTTGACCGCGTCCCTCGTGGATTTTTGTGGGGGGTGCTTCGAGAGTATGGGGTATCGGGCTTGTTGTTACGGGCTATTCGGTCTCCGTACGACCATTGTGAGAGTTTGGTTCGTATTGCCAACACTCGGTCGGAGTCATTCCCAGTGAGAGTTGGACTCCGCCAGGGCTGCCCTTTGTCACCAATCCTGTTCATAATTTTTATGGACAGGATTTCTAGGCGCAGCCAGGGAATGGAGGGTGTCATGCTTGGTGACCACAGGATCTCATCTCTGTTGTTTGCAGATGATGTTGTCCTGTTGGCTTCATCCAGCAATGACCTACAGCTCTTGCTGGGACAGTTTTCCACTGAGTGTGAAGCGGCTGGGATGAGAATCAGCACCTCCAAGTCCGAGTCCATGGTCCTCAGCCGGAAAAAGGTGGATTGTCCTCTCCGGGTTGGGGACAGGTGTTACACCCAGGAGGGGCGAAGGGGAGGAAGGATGATTGAGCCAAGCTGTTTAGACTTTGCAGCGACTGTTTATTGACTTCTCCCAGCTCACACGGCACGGCACATCACTTACACAGCACATAGTTAGACACCATCTTGTCTCAACACTCTCTCAACACTCGCTCTCGACTTCTCTCTCGAACATTCTCTGGAACACACTCTTCTTCTATTGTGCTCTAACACTGAGCAGCATCTTGTCATTACTGAGCGCCACCTCTGGCGTAGAAACGCTACTGCTTTCTCTAACAGTTTATATCTCACAGTCCACACTGTTTTCTGGGGGTTTACTAAAGGTTATCCAAAATTAACGTTTTCCTACACTCACCCCTCAAAAAGTTAATGTCGTCCCGACATTACACCTTTCTTAAAAAACAATAGTTTTTTTCCTCTTTTCTTCTGTCAGTTCACATTTGGTAATCATGCATTACATGTTAAGTAGGGTATCACTACACAGGAGTCAGAGTTCATTAAAGTCTATAAAGATGCCACTGGTGATTGTCCATAGTACAGCATGTATCTCCTATTCCATGCAATACATTTGCAGAAGAGGTCTTTGTGCACGATAACCTTCAACCGCTCCATCCATCATGGTGGGTATCTGCATCTTTCCTGAGAGTAAGGATACTCAATCTAGTCATAACCTACCAAATAAACCTTGGTGTGATGCCTGTGCCTTCATAACATACTGCAAGTCTCTTTTTGTGTTTTTAAATTTTTTTGTTCATTTTTTCAATTTTTTTTATCAACCATCACAGTAACTACCAAGTTATTTTTCAGGACAGTTATGTCTGACCAATGGTTATCTTTAGCTTCTACACCTTTGTTCTAGACAGATGAAATGCAATGCAGTGCTAGGTTGGCCTAACTTATCATAAGTCAGTCTCAATGGCTGTTTTCTTATTCTTGAAGGATACGTTTTAGCAGGAATCTCGTCAGGTCCCTCCTGGTCACTGGAACTGGACTCCGACACCTCATCACTCTAGTCCTGGTCTGCCTCAGCTGGATCTGGAACCACCGGATCGTCGACCTCTGGTGTCAGCTGCACCTGCGTGACGTCATCTGGGTCCTGGTCCTCATCCTCCGGAGTAGTGTCATCATGCGGGTAGAACTCCGGTGCATCGGCTCTCAGTGGACGCTGCTCTTGATCCTTCCCAGCTCGTAATCCGATTATGGCATTCCAACCCTCTTCATCTTCATCATCCGTGTTGCTTTGTCTGTCCACATGCCTTTGTCTTTTAGAGTCTCTTTCTCTCATTTTCTTAGAGGCATGTTTCACTGTTTCCATGGGAAGAAAGTCACATGGTAACAAAAGGTTTCTGTGCATGACCCGAGTGCGTCCCTTGCCAGTTTCAGGTCTGATTTCATATACTGGACTGTCTGGGTACTTCTTTTGGGTCACGACATACACCGTGTCTTCCCAGTATGATCTCAATTTTCCCGGCCCACCTTTTTCGGTCAAGTTTCGAACCAATACTCTGGATCCAGGGAGTAATTCAGCACCGTGAACCTTTTTATCATAAAGTGCTTTACTTCTCATCCGTTCTTTGTTTGCTGTTTTAGAAGCGAGTTTGTAAGCTTCAGTCATTGTAGCTCTCCACTTTTCAGCATAGTCTTGCTGAGAAACACTCTGCTCTCTTGTTGTGAGGCCAAACATCAGATCAATAGGCAACTTTGGACTACGACCAAACAACAGAAAATATGGTGCGTACCCTGTATCTTCACTACGCGTACAATTATAAGCATGAACCACTTTTGCCAGAGAGGACTTCCAGTCTTCCTTAGCTGCTTCAGGCAAATTTCTGAGCATTGCCAACAGTGTACGATTAAATCGTTCCACCTGCCCATTCCCTTGGGGATGGTAGGGCGTTGTTCGGGACCCTGCACACCACTGTACTCTTGGAGTTTTGCAAAAAGTTTATGGAACTCTCTTCCCTGATCATGATGGAGTCGTGTGGGGAAACCAAACTTGAGGGCAAAATCTCCAAAGATCTTCTCAGCAGCGGTGTGGGCAGCTTTGTTACGACATGGGTAAGCCTGAGCAAAACGAGTAAAATGGTCCATTACAACCAGGATATACTCATATCCTCCTTTGCACTTCTCCAAATGCAGGAAATCCACTGACACTAATTCAAATGGGTACGTGGTGACAATGTTAGTCAGTGGTGCCCTTGTTATCTTATTGGGACGTTTGTTCTTCAAACAGCTGCAAACTTTCGTGATGTAGTGCTCCACATCTCTTTGCATGTGAGCCCAATAAAAACGCTCTCTTATCAAGTTCATCACTCTCTCTACCCCTAAATGACCCATGTTTTCATGGAGCTCTTTGAACACGAGTTTGTGAAACTTCTGGGGTAGGAGTAGCTGGTCATGTGTTGCCGTCCTCCTGTAAAGCAGTCCATCATCTTCCAAGTACAGCTTGTGTTTCTGCCTGACTAGAGCTGCAATTTTACTGTTCTGCTGCTTTACACTTCTTGGCCATTGTTTTGACAACACATAGCGCAACACCTCTCCAATCACGGAGTCTTCTTCTTGAGCTCTTTTTATATCAGTCTTTGATATTTCAGCTATAGAGCTGGCTTCTTGGTCTGCTTCACTGATGAGAGTAGAAATGGTGACTGGGCAGAGCCATGGTTCATTTTCTTGTGACTTCACCTTGACTGCCTGTGTCACACAATTCATCACATCAGGATCAACATTCTGTGTGCATTTGTTCATGTACTGCTCCATATCTAGGGGCATACGTGAAAGTCCGTCTGCATCTCTGTTTGCTTTTCCAGGGCGATACTTAATCACAAACTGGAAATCAGCTAGTTCTGCTACCCACCTCTGTGTGGTTGCATTTAACTTTGCGGTGGTAAGCACATACGTTAGGGGATTATTGTCCGTATAGACAGTGAATAGTGGAGAATAGTACAGATAATCCCGAAACCTCTCACAGATGGCCCACTTCATGGCAAGAAACTCCAGCTTCCCTGAATGAAGGTGGTAGTTCTTCTCTGAATTTGACAGTGTCCTGGAGCCATATGCTATCACCACCAGTTTGTCTTGTTGTCGCTGGTATAACACCGCCCCAAGCCCCTCCTGTGAAGCGTCACAGTGTAAAATGAAGGGTTCTTCAAAGTTCGGGTAACCTAACACTGGGGGTTGGGTAAGAAGGTCAACAAGCTGACAAACTACTGCTTGATGCTCTGGGCGCCACCTGACCACATGGGATGAGGGTAAGTGGCCTCCATCATTCTTTTTGACATGTTTCTTTAAGTTTTTCTTTGCTTTGTCTGTGTGATCTTTAGCAAGAAGGTCGTAAAGAGGCTTTGCTATACGAGAGAAGTTTGGAATATAGCTTCGGTAATATGAAATAAAACCTAGCAATTTCCTTAGCTCTCCCACAGTGGAAGGTTGCTGCTGTTTGAGTGTCTGCACTGGGGCAATGTCCGCAGGGTCCATGGTGTAACCCTGTCCTGTTACCATTTTACCAAGAAAACGTACCTGCTGCTTGAATAACTCACATTTCCGGGGAGTCAACTTCACTCCATGACTTTGATAGCGGTGCAGGACGCTTCTCAGGTCTCGCAAGTGATCTTCAAAAGTCTGTGAATGAACAAGGTTATCATCGAGGTAAGGCAGACAAACATCATCTCTCAACCCCCACAAGCACTCCTCCATAGATCTTTGGAATGCTGCTGGTGCTGAGGACAAACCAAATGGAATCCTTACCCACTCGAACAAACCCCAGGGAGTGATAAATGCAGTGAGGGGCCTACTCGACTCTTCCAGGAAACCCTGATGATACGCCTTTCCTTGGTCGAGGACTGAAAACCACACACTCCCACTTAGACTGTTCAGCATATCCTGTATGCGGGGAATTGGGTGTCTGTCTGGGATAGACTTCTTGTTCAATTCTCTAAAGTCACAACACAAACGCAGACCTCCATCTTTCTTTCGCACACAGACAATTGGACTGGAATACGATGACTTGGATTTGGTGATCCAGCCCCTGTTAAGCAGGTCTTCTATATACTCCTTTACTTCTTTATGTAGTGGTTTGGGAACAGAAACATAAGTCTTTTTGACAGGATCGTGATCTTTGAGTCTGATCTTCAACTGTAAAGAGGGAATTGTCCCTACATCATACTCATCACGGGAAAACGCTTGCCGTTCCTCCCGTAGTAGCTGTTTTACTTGCTCTTGCTGTATGGGCGAGAGATGATCAAGTGGATCAACTGGAGGGTCCCACATGTCCATAGTCTCTTTGACAGCACAGTTCATCTCGGTCTCTTTGTTTCTTCCTGTCTCACTCGTCGTTGGGTCGACGGTCGCTTGGTTTACAGCAGGGGGTCTAATATCTGCCGGATAAGCAGTTTTAACTCTCTGCGTTTCCCCCAAAATGGTCTTAGCGGGCAGCTGGATATCACGGGACGTACTGTTTGTTATAGGTATTTTGAACATTGATCGCTTCCCTTTCCATAACTGCACCAACCCACTTTGCATCTGCAAACCCTCTGGTAACTGGGTGTACTGACTCGGCTCAAATAAGACGTCTTGTGTGTCTGGAAGTGAGCCTGCTCTGACACAACCTTTGACTGTTTTGGTTTGGCCAGCAGGGATGGTAACCAACTCACTGCCAACTTTTACCATTCCTTCCCCCAGCCTATCCTCCTCACTTTGCATCACTTTCAAAAACACCTCTGTTTTCTTACAGTCAAATGAGAAGGCTGCGCTAACAGCTTCACTGATGGCGCAAGGGGATTTAATGCCCATCTTCAGGACATGGTCAATCACGTTGAACCCAATGATAGGCGGCTCTGCCACTCCGTCCTCCTTCACCACTAGCACAGGAACTAAGAGTTCCACCGGTGGGCGACTAACTGTCGGCAGCTTAAATGTGACTTCGACCCACCCTGAGAATGGAATCGGTGTCTGGTTCACTGCCCTCCCACTCAGGATATTTGGACCCACCAACTCGGCTAAGTCTCTGACGGTGGTGTGTGGCAGGTGCTCCTGTCTCCAGGTGTCATTCATTAAACACACCTGTGACCCTGTGTCCCACAATGCTTGTGTCTCCTTGTCATCGAGGAAGCAAGTGATGACATATTTTTTTCCAACCAAATTGAGTAACTGTAATTGGCGATTAGGGGACAGTAGATTAACACGGACCATTTCTACAGGAGGTACCTCGGCCTGAGCTACCAGCCTTGCTTCTAACCTCCGAATACTGTCAGTAACGAGCTCATACAGTTCTTGTGTGTTAGCTTGTTCTGATGTGGTTGCGACAGTATTGGCCGCCGTGTCTACTTGCCCTGTTCCTCTTCCGAGTCTCCTCCCTATTCGACATTCCCTTGACATGTGGCCGCTGACTCCACACCTGAAGTAGTGGTTGCATTGTTCGCCATTGCTGGTGGACTGACATCTCTTGCAGCCACGTGTCCTCCTGGCTCTTTGAGCGCGAGGTGCTCTGGGAGACTCATGTATGGCCTTTTTGATCTCCTCCATGTCACTCTTCAACTGCGTGACTATGTTCAGGAGCTCAGATTCCGTACGGGTCACTGTGCTTTGGGACTTAAGGATTTTTCCTTTTGTCGATGGTAGGGGGCGCTCTTGGCCATCCACTTCTCTCTCGGTTGCATACTGACCCGTCAGATTTTCCACTCGGCATTCTCGAACCTTTAGTTCTTTTGTGTGCCTTTTAAATTTCTGGTGCCGTTCCCATTCAAGACTGGCTGCTGCATTCATCTTTGAAATCAGTAGCTCATCGGTGACGGCAGGATCCTCCAAATAACGCTTCAGTTGATATTTCACATCAACACTGATCAGTCCTGTTTCCACCGCCCTCAGAAACTTCCTCTGTATAAAATCAGAACTAAACTGCTCTTCAGTGCCAGGCTCTCTGGATACTGCTAAAAGTCTTTCCTTTAGCTCAATGGCATGAAACAGGAAGTTCTGAGGTGACTCATTACTGTCTTGTGTGAGGTTTATCAGACGATGATACAAGTCAGTGGAACTATCTTCTTTATAATGTCCTCGCAGGATTATGCGCAGCTGTGGCAGTGTGAGATCTGACTTAATCTCCAGCATAGCGCGCAAACTCAATCCAGGACTCACTGCTTTGACAACAGCCTCAATTATCTCAGCCTCACTGTGCTTTTTCTTTAAGCCCATATCGATCTGGTGAGTGAAATTGGAATAAGACAACTTGTCTTTTTGGCCCCTCTCCCCTATCTGCCCATTTATCTTAAACTCCCGTTTAATGATCACTTCTGGCGGTAGGGGCGCTGTGGGGACCGCGGGCTGTATCACAAAATGGCAGCTCGGTGGTGCGGCCTCGGGCTGTGTCTCAAAATGGCGGCCCGGTGGCGGCGCGGCCTGATCATCCGTCAGCCGTATTATTTCTTCTTCAACCCGTTTAGGTGAGTCAATAATACTTTCATGCAGAGCGGCATACTGGCTCTGTAAACTGGCGAGTGCCTCCGCCTCGCGGCTCGTGCCGGCCGTTGTCGCTGCCTGCGTCAACGGTTCACTTAGCTTAGCTTTGTTAGCACATGCTATTAGCCTTAGCAGAAACTCGCGGACAACATCCTCCTCTTCGCGTTCGATGGCTTTCTCCACCTCCTCGATTAACAGTCGTATCAGCGTGTACTTCTTAGACGGTTCGGCTGGGCTTATCTTTGCAAATAAACAGACCTCATTTAGCTGTTCGGCCCGTAACAGCACCAAGGCCTCAGTTAGCTTAGCTTGTAGCTGCTCCAGCTCCATTGTTACGGCCTCTCTTTTTCTTTTTTATTTGCTCACTCACCGTCTTATACACGGCTGAACCATCCTCTGCTACCAAGTTTTGTTACACCCAGGAGGGGCGAAGGGGAGGAAGGATGATTGAGCCAAGCTGTTTAGACTTTGCAGCGACTGTTTATTGACTTTTCCCAGCTCACACGGCACGGCACATCACTTACACAGCACATAGTTAGACACCATCTTGTCTCAACACTCTCTCAACACTCGCTCTCGACTTCTCTCTCGAACATTCTCTGGAACACACTCTTCTTCTATTGTGCTCTAACACTGAGCAGCATCTTGTCATTACTGAGCGCCACCTCTGGCGTAGAAACACTACTGCTTTCTCTAACAGTTTATATCTCACAGTCCACACTGTTTTCTGGGGGTTTACTAAAGGTTATCCAAAATTAACGTTTTCCTACACAGGCTCCTGCCCCAAGTGGAGGAGTTTAAGTATCTTGGGGTCTTGTTCACGAGTGAGGGGAAAATGGAGCGAGAGATCGACAGATGGATTGGAGCAGCATCTGCAGTGATGCGGACGTTGTACCGGTCTGTTGTGGAGAAGAGGGAGCTTAGTTCTAAGGCAAAGCTGTCGATTTACCAGTCAATCTACGTTCCTACTCTCACCTATGGTCACGAGCTTTGGGTAATGACCGAAAGAACGAGATCGCGGATACAAGCGGCTGAAATGAGCTTTCTCCGTAGGATTGCTGGACTCACCCTCAGAGATAGGGTGAGGAGCTCAGTCATCCGGGAGAGGCTCAGAGTAGAACCGCTACTCCTCCACGTTGAAAGGAGTCAGTTGAGGTGGTATGGGCATCTGATTAGGATGCCTCCTGGACGCCTCCCACTTGAGGTGTTTCAGGTACGTCCCACTGGGAGGAGACCCCGGGGCAGACCCAGGACTCGGTGGAGAGACTATGTCTCCCAGCTGGTCTGGGAACACCTTGGTATCCCCTCTGAAGAGCTGGAGCAGGTGGCTGGGGAGAGGGAAGTCTGGGCTTCTCTGCTTGAACTGCTGCCTCCGCGACCCGGACCTCCGGAAAAGCGGTAGAAGATGGATGGATGGATGTATAACAGAGGGGTACCAACAATTTTGTCCACGTGTGTACTGTATGTTGACAAGAGCTTGCAATACAAGGTTGTTGAAAATTTGTCAGTGACTGTGGATGATTTATTTGAATGTATTACAATAGAAATCTGTTTGGACAATATGAAGAATATAGTAGTGAGCTGCTGTCTATAGAACACCTGGATCAAATATTGACTTACAGTGGGGCAAAAAAGTATTTAGTCAGCCATCAATTGTACTAGTTCTCCCACTTAAAAGATGAGAGAGGTCTCCAGTTTTCATCATCATAGGTATACCTCAACTATGAGAGACAAAATGAGAAAAAAAAATCCAGAAAATCACATTGTCTGATTTTTAAAGAATTTATTTGCAAATTATGGTGGAAAATAAGTATTTGGTCACCTACAAACAAGCAAGATTTCTGGCTCTCACAGACCTGTAACTTCTTCTTTAAGAGGCTCCTCTGTCCTCCACTCGTTACCTGTATTAATGGCACCTGTTTGAACTCGTTATCAGTATAAAAGACACCTGTCCACAACCTCAAACAGTCAGACTCCAAACTCCACTATGGCCAAGACCAAAGAGCTGTCAAAGGACACCAGAAAAAAAATTGTAGACCTGCACCAGGCTGGGAAGACTGAATCTGCAATAGGTAAGCAGCTTGGCGTGAAGAAATCGACTGTGGGAGCAATTATTAGAAAATGGAGGACATACAAGACCACTGATAATCTCCCTCAATCTGGGGCTCCATGCAAGATCTCACCCCGTGGGGTCAAAATGATCACGAGAACAGTGAGCAAAAATCCCAGAACCACACAGGGGGACCTAGTGAATGACCTGCAGAGAGCTGGGACCAAAGTAACAAAGGCTACCATCTGTAACACACTACACCGCCAGGGACTCAAATCCTGCAGTGCCAGACGTGTCCCCCTGCTTAAGCCAGTGCATGTCCAGGCCCGTCTGAAGTTTGCTAGAGAGCATTTGGATGATCCAGAAGAGGATTGGGAGAATGTCATATGGTCAGATAAAACCAAAATAGAACTTTTTGGTAAAAACTCAACTTGTCGTGTTTGGAGGAGAATGAATGCTGAGTTGCATCCAAAGAACACCATACCTACTGTGAAGCATGGGGGTGGAAACATCATGCGTTGGGGCTGTTTTGCTGCAAAGGGACCAGGACGACTGATCTGTGTAAAGGAAAGAATGAATGGGGCCATGTATTGTGAGATTTTGAATGAAAACCTCCTTCCATCAGCAAGGGCATTGAAGATGAAATGTGGCTGGGTCTTTCAGCATGGCAATGATCCCAAGCACACCACCCAGGCAACAAAGGAGTGGCTTCGTAAGAAGCATTTCAAGGTCCTAAAGTGGCCTAGCCAGTCTCCAGATCTCAACCCCATAGAAAATCTTCGGAGGGAGTTGAAAGTCCATGTTGCCCAGTGACAGCCCCAAAACATCACTGCTCTAGAGGAGATCTGCATGGAGGAATGGGCCAAAATACCAGCAACAGTGTGTGAAAACCTTGTGAAGACTTACAGAAAATGTTTGCCCTCTGTCATTGCCAACATATGGTATATAACAAAGTATTGAGATGAACTTTTGTTATCGACCAAATACTTATTTTCCACCATAATTTGCAAATAAATTCTTTAAAAATCAGACAATGTGATTTTCTGGATTTATTTTTTTTTTTCACATTTTGTCTCTCATAGTTGAGGTATACCTATGATGAAAATTGGAGACCTCTCTCATCTTTTAAGTGGGAGAACTTGCACAATTGGTGGCTGACTAAATACTTTTTACCCCACCGTATTTAAGGACTGGATGGAAAAATATGCATAACTTACTCATAAAGTTATGTTCATCTGTGGGGATTTCAATATAGATCTTATGAACTCAAAACAACATAGTATGACAGAATAATTTATCAACACAATGTACAGTATGGGCTTGCATCCAACAATCACCAGACTTAGCAGATTCATGTCACACAGTGCCACATTAATAGATAACAAATTCACAAACATTGTGGAAAATAATATCGTGAGTGGGCTTTTATTGAATGATATCAGTGACCACCTGCCTATTTTTGCTGTCTATCAGTGTGATTATAGGAAGAAAAAGTATACCAAAAATGTTAAATATAAAAGAATAAGAACTGAAAAATCTATGTATTCACTGGCAAAGGAAATACTAATGCAAAACTGGAAGATAGTTTGTGATGAAAATGTTGGCAAAATGTATAGGGATACTGGGGAAGACAAGACACATCTTGAACTATAAATCATTGTTCTTACTGTACAATTCATTGTTTCTACCATATCTCAACTACTGTGTAGAGGTCTGGGGAAACAGCGACAAGACCAACCTAAAGCCAATATGCACATTACAAAAAAAAGCTATAAGGATTACAATGTAGGATGTAGAGACCATACCAACTCGTTGTTTTTAAAGTCACATGCCATAAAGTTCATGAATTTAGTTAAATATAAGACAGCACAAGTAACGTACAGGGCAATTAATAATCAACTTCCAACTAATATACAAAAATATTCAAAAAAGAGACAATGATTATAATTTGAGAGGAGACTTAAACTTTACAAAACCTAAGGTACGAACAACTAAGAAAAGTATGTGCATATCTGTCTGTGGGGTGGATTTGTGGAACAGTCTGGAGCTGGAACTGAAACTATGTACAAACAGAAATCAATTCAAAAATAGGTATACACATTATTTGCTGAAAGGATATATGCTAAAGGGGTAGTATTAATATGTACGATTCACTATGCTCACTCTGGGACACTATGGTATAGTAGGTGGGACAGTACTGTGCATATCTGTGTATATCTATGTTGTTTGGGGCTGGGTATAGATGCACGGACCGTATGTATGTAGGGATGGATGGGTGTCAATGTTGATATGTACAAAATATAGTTAATTGTCTACTTGGGGTTTTATTTGAGATAATAGGTATATATTTCACATGAGTTGTCCTGGAAAACAGGAGTTGGAGTAAATCAGTGTTAACGTCTTCCTTCTCCCTTTCAAGCACTCTATACTGTCACTTTTATTGCACTTGTCATTTGTTTTGTTTTTTGCTTTTTTGTTCAAAATAAAGTATCTATCTATCTATCTATCTATCTATCTATCTATCTATCTATCTATCTATCTAGTTACTACAGAGGCATAAAGTTGATCAGCCACACTATGAAGATATGGGAAATAGTTGTTGAAGCTCTATTGTAAGAAGGGAAGTTATGATCAATGAGCAAATGAACAGTTTCATGCAAGAAAGTGTACCACAGATGCAATCCTTGCTTTAACACTATGGAGAAACATAGAGAAGGTCAGAAGGAGTTAGACTGTGTCTTTGTGGATCTGAAAAGAAAGCATATGATAGGGTGCAAATAGAAGAAGTGCAAAACTGTATGAGAAAGTCAGGAGGGGCAGAAAATTATGTGAGGGTGGTGCAGGATGTGTATGAAGACAGTGAGATGGTGGTGAGGTGTGCTGTAGGAGTGACAGATGGATCAGGGATTAGAACAGGGTCAGAATTTTGTTCTTGTTCTTGCCACCTCAAGAAATGAACAAATTTCTTTGTTTTTGTGGAGTATGTACAGGCCTTGACATGGAGGCAGATGATCTGCTGTGGTGACCCCTAAAGGAGGTAGCTAAAGTTGATACCTATCTCCACTATCCCTCCTCTTACTTTGTCTCCAAACTGCACAACGTGAGCTGTCTCTCTGATATACTCATTTCTAATCCTGCCTGTTCTTGTCACTCCCAGTGAGAATTTTAACATCTTCAACTCTGCTACCTCCAGCTCTGCCTCCTGTCTTTTTGTCAGTGCCACTGTCTCCAAATTATACATCATAGCATCACTACTGTCTTGTAAATTTTTCCTTTCTCTCTAGCAGCACACCTCATCACTGTCTTGCTATCCCCATACATATCCTGCACACCCTCAGATACTTCTCTGCCACGTTTGGCTTCCTCATACAGTACCACAAAGGGAATGTATAATCCTGACTATGTTCCCTCATTGTTTAGATAGCTAGATAGATGTACTTTATTGATCCCAAACTGGGAAATTACAGTGTAACAGCAGCATAACAGTAGACAACCAAAACGACAGAAATACACGCATGACAGACAAAGGGATTACCCATGGAAAGTAAAACTAACATTACTATAAAAACCTATACACAGTACATCATAGCTTAATATATGATGGCCCGTATAAACACATGAATTATACCCGCTGCACAATGCAGGACTATCAGGAGCAGAGCGAAATGTGAGGTACCAGTTAGACTGTAAAGTGCAGTATGGCAGCATAGTTATGACCAGAATACAACATCATAGTGAGTTATTGTACAGTGAAATGACATGCGACAGGAAAGATTTCCTGTACCTGGCCGTTAGACAGTGAAGCTGGAGCAGTCTGCTGGAGAAAGTGCTTCGCTGTCTGTCCAGTGTGTGGTGTTGGGGGTGATCAGGATTGTCCATGATGGATCGCAGTTTATTTAGTGTTCTCCTCTCCACCACAGTCTCAAAGGTCTCCGGTCTGAGACCAATTACAGAGCCAGCCCTCTTGATAATCTTGCCAAGCCTGTTGTGTTGCTGGCCCTGATACTGCTACCCCAACAGACAGCAGCAAAGAAGATGGCGCTGGCGACAATGGTCTGGTAGAAAAGCTCCAGCATCCCGCTAACACACACTGAAGTATCTCAGCTTCCTCAGGAAGTAGAGTCTGCTCAACCCCTTCTTGTGCGCAGCATCGGTGTTGGATCTCCAGTCCAGCCCGTTGCTGATCCTGACACCCAGATATTTGTAGTCCTCAACCACTCCCACAGATTTAAACAGGCTTAAACACAGGTTTAAACAGATTCACCTCAACAAAGAAAAGCAAGACTGACTGTGGATATTTTTCATATTGGCACATCAGCAAACAGAGAATAGGCAGGTTATTTTATTGTTTTGGAACTGTGGTAGGGGCTAATTGTTTACGCCACAGGGGAGAAATCTTTCCACCTCAGTGAGTTAAGTTTATGCTCATGTGCCTATAATAAATTATCATCTAAAAAAGTTGGCAGGATGTTTTTTCTTTGACTGCTTGCCGCCTCTGGCTGGCTGAGGCTACTTAGGTCTGTTCATTAAATTTTGGATATTTTCTGAATGAATAGCTGAAAGAACAGGGCTCCATTTCTGGGAATGGGTCAGACGAGTTGTTTGTTACTGGCTGGTAAGGGCCCCTTTACACAGCACAGAGATTGTTGAGAGATTGGGTCAATTTTTGATCTTTGGGATCATTTGGGAGGTCCTCGTGTGTTTTGGACTGAGTCACACTGAGGACACTGTGGTGACTGTGGAGATCACTGAAGATCAGCGATAGCTCAAAAATTAGCCAGATCTCTCAATGATCTCTACCTTTGTGTAAATGGGTGTTCAGCTCCAGCAGCTGCATTATAGCCAGTGGAGCACTCCAAGAGATCAGTCTCATCTGGTCTCATCACTGTTGGCTGGGTCAGAGAAAACCAGTGTTGATCTGATCCATGACTGTGTCTGCTCACTTGAAAAAAATAAAATAAAATTCTAGCAGTACAATTTAAATACAATATAAACTTAGGAAGGTGAAAAAATAAAGAGGTGAAGAGCACTGGGAGGCTGAATAGTGAGGTGTTCCCCAGAGCCCCATCATTGTAGAGTGTGGGTTAAGCGGTTTCAACTATTCAGCTGGAAAATATCCTCAATTTAATTTTCAAACAATTTTTACACATATTTTGTTGCCACTCTGTAACTATTAATTACTTATTTTTATTATATTAAAAAGCATGCAGCCTGCTCAGCTGAATGACAGCTTCCACCTTGCCTCAAGCCGCTGCAGAACAAAGCAGGGAGAGCTGCCCTGAATCACCTGTAACACTCCAGATGAGTTCTAGTCAGAGATTTTGCGTATTCCGATAAAATAATGTGGTCACATGCCATGATAAACCATTTCTGTCATTGATCCTTTCAAAAAAGGTTGCCTCCCACTGTAGCTATGCACATGACCAGTGACATCACTTGCAAATGGTCAATACTTCTCCATCAACACTCGTAAAGCAAACATTGCATCTGTTGTACTCTTTCTTGGCATGAAACTGTACTGTTGGTCGCTGATTGTGACCTAAGGTAGCTTCAACAACTTTTTCTCATATCATCATCATGTAGCTGATAAACTTTATGATCCTATTAGTTTTTACTGATATAAAACAGAAATGTAGTAGGTTAGGCACTGGTACAAAAAGTTGCAAACATGGGTCGATGATTCATTTCACTGTTGGAAGACAATTAACAGAATATTTTCTCAAGAGTAAATATTGAGGGGGACGCTATAAGTATTATTGTTGTCAGTCAGAAATTTATGAAAAAATTCAAATTTTTAATAAAAATTCAGCAAATTTTCAAGAATGCATTTTTACAAGGAAAAATGCAACAAATTTATGAGAAGATTTACAGACTTATGAGAAAAAGTTACAAATTTATTATTGAAAAACTATCAAATTCACAAGAAAAAGGTCACAAATCTATGTGAGAAAAGTTGCAAATTTGTGACAAAAAGTGGCCAATTTATGATGAAAAAACTAGAAAATTTATGAGAAAAAGTTATAAATTCACAAAAAAGTCATACATTTACAAGGAGAGCTGGAATAATAACGCCGCTGTCAAGACCTGACAAGAATAGCCCGAGCGCAAATAACATTGGTGCTCGGGTCATAACAGTATCCCTCCCTCAAAGGCGGGCTCCGAACGCCCTGTAACACCTAGCCCCCCATCCCACCCACCCACCGGGCGAGTGAATGGAGGAACAGGCAAGGAGGGAGTGAAACAAACACAAGCAAGGCCCCAGAAAAAAAAGAAAAAAAACACATCCCCTGGCATACCCATCACATCCCCACAGAAAACAACGAAACAAATAGGGCAAGAGTTACAATACATGGGCACAAACCATACAGAGCATAATTTACCAGACACAGAAGGTTTTCCCACAGTGCCCACAGACAAACTGTTTAACTCCAGTATACATGACTTCATGTAGTCTTAAGGAACTCATCTGAGTTAGGGTCCTTCCACACAGTTCACACACAAACCCCTAAATGCCACAATGGATCTAAGTACCCAAGTGCATGAAACCTCTGCCGCATTCTTCACAAAAGTACCGTTTAACCCAAAAAAACCAAAAACCAAAAACCATCATCCTCGAACACCAGAGTGCCTATGAAAACCCACAAAGTAACATGCTATAACCCCTCCGATAGGAAAAAAACCCCCAACAAAACATACTATATATCAAGCCACTGGTATTTGATTCCAATGTAGTGTTTAAATTTTACATAACACAAGGGCAAAAGCAACGTGACAACCGCAGTAACGAAGAAAGAGGCGGAAAAGGTTGTCGTGATAACAAATACAATGTCTTATATGGCTGAGTTTAGTCAAAACCAAAGGCATAGACTATTCAGACAAACTTAATATGTACCGTACTGTACAGCACACACACGCACATTACCACTGGAATGTGCTGAATAAAGACCATCAACACAGCATCATTATTTACAAGACCATTCTATATACACATGTGCCTGCTGTGAACAGTGGCTGTCCTGCACAAACACAGCATTACATTTAATGGATCAGGTAGTCCTCTTGTTTCATCAACATACACATGCGGCAATCTTATTGTTCCAAATGACCCTCATGCCATACAGTCCAAACAGACGGTGGCAGGCAGAGACCAAACGCCCCAGGCATAGTTCCGGCGGTCTCCCTGCGTCCAATGGCCGACGGGTGGTCACGGGAAACAGTACGTGGTTGGGCGGCCTGACCCAGTCCCAGGCCCCGAGAGTCAAGCCCTCCGGTGGCCGTACCAGGCCACCCAGTAACAAACACAGTTCATCGGGTGGCCGGCCCAAGGCACTGAACAGGTGAAACAGCTCCTCGGGTGGCCAACCCGCATCCCTCAGCCACCAGAACCATGGAGAAACAGCATGCGGTGGCCCCCCCGATGAAGAAACTACATGGGAGCGCCAGCCTGCAGGAAGAAAACCTCCAACGGACCCCAGCGCTGACGACCCCAGCTGGTGGCTCCTGAGAGGGGAATAATCATGATGATGAGCCCACATCACATCAGGCGGCGAAGGGTCTGCAGCTCCTCCACCGACCTCGATCCACACCGATGCGACCGTTGGAGCTCCACCTGCATTGGGTCCCGATTGGATCACAGCTGCACCCGCGTCGGACCCCGATTGGGTCACAGCAGCACCTACGTCGGACCCCCACTGGGTCTCGTCAGACCCCGATTGGGTCACTGCAGCACCCGCGTCGGATCCCCACTGGACCTCGTCGGACCCCGATTGGGTCACAGCTGCACCCACGTCGGACCCCGATTGGGTTACAGCAGCACCCGTGTCGGACCCCCACTGGACCTTGTCGGACCCCGATTGGGTCACAGCTGCACCCACGTTGGACCCCGATTGGGGCACAGCAGCACCCACGTTGGACCCCCACTGGACCTCGTCGGACCCCGATTGGGTCACAGCTGCACCCACGTCGGACCCCGATTGGGTCACAGCAGCACCTGCGTCAGACCCTGATTGAACCTCGTCGGACCCCAACTGGGTCACAGCTGCACCTGCGTCGGACCCCCGCTGGGTCACAGCTGCCCCCGCGTCAGACACCAACTGGGCCTCGTCGGACCCCAATTGGGTCGGCACTGCATCGGCGACGACCTCCACCCCCAAACTTGGGACCTCCTGCACCACGACCTCGACCGATTCCAAGCCGGCGACACTGTGAAGAGGCTCAGAGGAACAGAGAGGACCGGGATCAGTATCCCCGGCAGCGCCAGAGCCCAGCGAGACGAGTTCGGGCGCAGCAGACGGCTGCCCCTCGCTTGCCTCCTCGCGAGGCAGGCAAAAATGCTCTAACATACCACAAAGGAAAACAAAGAAGAGTACTTGCCTGCACTCGGGCTCTGGAGCCGTCCAGGACTCCGTCGATCCAGGTTCGGGTAGAAGCTCGTCGTCGGGCTGCGTCGGGCTCCGCAGCCGGCATGATGGTCTCTGCAGCCGGATCCTGTCGCGCTGATGTCCACACCGATAACCCGCACGGCGTGGCGGCAGGGGACCCTCGACCCGCTGGCTCGGGCTGCTCCTCCGTGGAGACCCAGGGACGCTTCCTCGTCGGCTCAGGCTCCACACCGCAGTCCGCTCTTCTCCTCTGCCCAAAACGTGGCTGCGGGGCCGGGATTATTCCCTGAGCCGCAGGCCTCCTCCTCGTTCGACGACGTAGACCTAATGCCGAGGACTGCTCAGCGGAGGAAAACACAGAGGCAGCAGGTTCAGTAAAAATGATTACAGCTGGTGGTGGGAGCTCGGGGGGCTGCAAACCCTGAACTCCACCCCCAGGAGTCAGACAAGACAGATCACTATTATCAGTAGGGGAGTGAACTTGAACTTGCCTGTCTCCCGGAGGGAGGATGGTGCCAGCAGTAGGGGCCATTGCTCCTTCCTTCGCCCGCTGGATGGTAACAGAGGGCCCCCCGGGAGGACAAAGGGGAGCCGCTCTCAAGGACCCATGGACGGGGCTGGCCGAAGCAGGACTCTTGTCACACACGGCAGCTGGCTGGTTGATTGGGTCACTCCGGCAGCCCGGAACTGGATCTGGAACAGGAGCTTGCTGGGGCTGCCCTTGACCGCGGCGCCGACGTCTACGACGACCCCTGGATGGTGCGAACTCCTGGAGTGGATCGAGGACAGGAACGGGATCCCAAAGCAAGGAGCGTGAACACCTCCTCCTCTGCTTCTTGCCGTATTCTTCCTCCACCATACAGAGTAGCTCACGTTGCGCGGCGATGTCATCCCTCCTCACGGCGACTTCTGGGTGGTCAGCGTAGCAGGGAGAAAGATGATTGAGCGAGTCCTCAGCACAGTCCAGGTACCAGAGTACGCTGGGGTCGTAGTCGAGGAGGGAAGCAGAGATGAGCGTCTCATCCACATACTCCAGGACGTCCGCCAGCTCGTGGCTCAGACTCTGAGCGCGGCCCCTCCACGACGGCATTCCTCCAGCTCACCGTACCCAGACAGGAAGAGAGCAATGCCCAATTAACACAAACTCACTGATGAAAGGCGTCTCGGGTTGGCGTCACCATAAATAAGCCGTTTTTGGCAGCAGTGTACTGTCATGCGGTGGCCCTCACGAGCCACCATAAGACGCCACACTGTCACCAGAGAGTTGTGTTAGTGTCTTTATTCACGGTGAAGTCACAATAATACAAGCCGCTGAGGCTATGACACAAGCAAGTCTACACACAGGGAGGCGTAAGGCTAACAAGCTCACTCACGGGTCCACAGGATAAGACGGTCACACCACAGACGGGCAATGTAGCATAATCCATATAGTACGATCGCTCCGACGATCAGCGACGGACACTGCTGCAAGGATGCAGCTGCTAGCGTCGGCTTAAGAAGCCGGCCGCTAACGACCGCAAATGCAGAACAGCTGTTCAGGTCTTGACAGCTGAGCGGAAGCCTCCCCGAGCGCTGTCACAATAAGAGCTCGGAGAGCCGGAATAATAACGCCGCTGTCAAGACCTGACAGGAATAGCCCAAGCGCAAATAACATTGGTGCTCGGGTCATAACAAAAAGTTGCAAATTTACAAGAAAAAAAAAATCATAATTTTTTGAGGAAAAAACAGCAAATTCATGAGAAAAAGTCACAATTTTATTTTAATTTTAATTTTAATTTTATTTAGAAGTTGCAAGTTTCCAAGAAAAAGTTGAGTACAAAATGTAACTTTATGTGAAAAACAAGTTACATATTGATCACAACAAAATTTTCAGGAAAATGTATGAGGAAAGAAAAATTCACAAACTGCAAACTTACAATATTTTTTCCCCATTAATTCTTATCATTGGTGCTCTAAATGCATTTTATTTAGTTCTGCAACATGATATGCCAAGGTTTATAATGATTTGTCATTATGACTTTGTTTGAAAAAATACAAACAGCTATGATTTACAGTTACAAACATGGGCAGGAATTTGATAATTGATATACCAGGACTTCTGTGTCCTTCTCCTCAGGATCAGATGGTCTTCTGTATTATAAAAGTGGAAGTAAACAATCAGAACCACAGTAGGCTGGTGTAGTGAGCTTACATCTTCCACAGAAAGCTTTCAGCAGTGTCATCGTGGTGTGGCTGTGATTTTGTAGCTACGAGGCAAATTGGCAAAGCTGCTGTACTCTGGAATGAGGTTTATACTGTCTGGGCCTTCTGAATAGGAAAAGGTGAAATCCTGCAACAGTGACACGAAAAAGATAAAAAGCTCCATACGAGCCAGAGACTCGCCAGCACAGGATCTCTTCCCTGTAAAGAGAAAATCACAAATAAATGTTTTATAACTTTGTAAAAGAAATAAAATAATGTGAGGAGAATATTAACACATGCGATAACTGGTGGTTTACCGTCTATGTGAGGACTGCTTACCTGCAGAAAATGGAATGAGGGCAGGATTTTTCTTGAAGTTGCCATTCTGGTCTAGGAAGTGTTGTGGATTGAAGGACCAGGGATCCGTCCAGTGCTTTTTATCTCTCAGCGCAGAGTGCAACAAGGGAAGAATTATAGTTCCCTGTAGAAAACAGAAAACCTCTTAATATATTGCATTTTTGCATTCAACTTTATTTAATTTACTTTTTTTAAGTTGTGGACTTAATATTTGCAATATCCTCAAATCAAGAATACCTTTGGGATGGTATAACCCTTGAATTTTATGTCATATAGTGCGTAGTGAGGGAGGCTGAAGGGGGCCAGATCCAGATAACGCTGCACCTCATGGATGACAGCATCTGTGAATGGCAGGGATTTCCTGTCTTCCATCCTGGGACAGCGCTCTCTTCCAATCACACTGTCAATCTCTTTCTGCATTTTCGCTGGACAAGGAAAAGCATAAAGGTATGACTATGCAGTTCTTACTTATTGTACATAACTGATTTACTCACATCTTCACCAGAATATGTATCTGAAACGGTCCTCTGTTGTGAACCTACCCTGTATGTTGGGGTGTTTGATCATAACGCTGAGTGCATATCTTATGGTAGAGCTGGTAGATTCTGTTCCAGCCATGAACAGATTTATTAATGTGGCGACCAAGTTGTTATAGTGGAACTCTGTTTTGGGATTGTTCTTCTCCTGAAACATAACAGTAACAGAGGTATAACATTCACAACGAAGCTAAAAGCTCAGTAGTAGTGTCTTGTCAAGACAAGTGACCAGAGTATAGAAAAACCAAGGGCTGTATTACAATGGGGCAGTCCATAATCTGTTGTCAGATGCACAAGGTGCATGCATGGGAGTTTCCAAGTTCATTTTGCCATTACAGCAGTGCAAAAACTAATTTTCCAACGGGCACAAAGTACAAAGAGGCTATCATTCAGAGGTGTGTTTGCAGCATAATGTGAAATAAACCAATCGCTGTCTTTGCTCTCATTCTCTTTAATAAACGGGGCGCAAGATCAAAGGCTTAATATTTATATGACAGCATTTACATGGGAGGACAAATCCATTTTGCACTGAGGACAATGTGAGATCATTCACAAAGTGAAAATGCATTTAAGGGGAAGGAGTTTTTAAAGAGGTTTTTAACCTCCTTCGCAGCTCTGCTCGCACTAGGGAGACATGATCATAATTATGCACGGATGAGAGCTGGAGGCTACAGTTCAGAGATTATGTCAGTCTTTCTCTTTGACCATGATTTTGACAGAGTTGTAAAATTTCCTTCAGTTATATTATCATTCATCCAAACTTCTCTTTTAAACAGAGAAAGAGGAGCTGCTCATCTCAGCTGAGGATAATTAATCTGCTTTGCTGAATGCAAAACTGTTGTTTTAACTCAAAACAACTGTTGGAATAGTTTCCTTTTGAATTATTCTGTTAAAAAATGATTTTGTGTGCACTACTGGCTTTTCTGGGGCCACAATGACAGCTCTTTTCCAAATATAGGGCAGATTGATTGGTCTTGCTGTGGTCCGGAAGTTTAATTAAAAATAGGACTGAATTTTAAACCCATGCAGCACCTTTTTTTTCCCTCTGTGCAGTGAAAAACTCCGTTGTGTTTTCAAATAGTTCATATTTAACTGTCCTCATGTAGCAGAAAACAATGGCTGGGTGTGTTTTTCATTAATTAGGATGCGCAAGCACAAACGGACATGAAATGTGATGATGTGATATGATGGCTCCACACACGACAGATTAGTAGACAGAACAGAGAAGAGGTTTGTCATTTAAAATCTTCAGACTGACAGTATCCCACCACCTACCCTGTGTGCTGCATCCGCACCAGAACACACACAGGCTCTCTGTTCATTCATTTATTCCTCTAAAAAATTAATACATTAATGTCTAATCTATAGACTCCAACAGTAAGTCAGCAATTAAAATGAAAATGTGGATGGAATAAAAAATTATTTAAGGGTCACTGACTGCACTTTTCCACAATTTAACAGCTCACACATGTCTTAATGAAGTGTTTGTGAAATATTTTGTTCACATTTTCTTTAATTTTTTAATTATTGAAGCAAGAAACGTCCTTCACCTATTCAACTCTGCCCTCCCCCTTACATCAATTAGCCATTAGCTGACTAGCTTCTAGTCTTTAGCTTTTGCGTCTTTCTAGCTCAGATGAGCAGCGCTGGTTCACTGATCCACAGTCGATGGTGTATCTCACGTTACTCCGGTCTATCTCCCAATAATTTTGCCATGATTCCACAAAAAATCACTAGCACCGCATGCTGGGAAACCCCCAATCTCCACAACTGAACTGGCCTTGGCCCCAAGGCTGCTGGCCAAGCCTAGTTGCCAAGCCATGGGATCTCAAACGGCAGTGTCTCGCTCTGTGGGACACTGCTCTGCTCCCACGGTCAGCTGGGAGATGCTCTGTCACAAGGAGGCTCCCCTACGCTGCCTGCAAGAGCAGAGCAGAGTTGCTTGGAGCCCCAGAGGTCGGTAGGGGACCTGGCAGTGAGAGTCAGCAGCCTCGGGTTGGATGCTGCGACCGGCATGCCGGTACTAGCGATTTGCTATGGAACCACGGCAAAATTATTGGTAGATGAGCCAGAGTGACGTGAGGCACATTGTTGATTGTGGACTGGTGAACCAGGTGGTAACAGGGATAGCTATTGGGGTGACTAAGATCTGAGGAAAATAACAATATAAGCCGCGCTTGGTGCGAGCCTCCTGGTACCAGTGTTAGCTGGGGGATTAATAGCTCAGGGGCTAACAGGCTACCTTTAGCACCCCTTCCATCTACATGACAGACAGTTAGGCTGGCCAATAATAAAGCAGCGGGCGGGTCTCAAGAGCAGTAATGAGTTGGCTTTGTCAAATCATGATGTATACAATTTACCCGGAAGAGTCAAAAATGTTTCTGACATTTCTGGGAGAGAAAAACAAGATAAAGGCTGTGTATGTTTTTTAAGAGAATTGACTGTTTTGATTTTTTTTGGATAATTTTGTGACCAACAGACACATTTCAGACAGTTAAAACCTACAAATACACAATTTTTCAGTCAATGACCCCTTTAAGTGTATCATATTTTAATTAAAATGGCAGGTGATTAGATTATAGCTATTACAACTCCCCATTAAAATAGCAGAAAATCCCAGTGCATGCTGTTTCCTCATGTGCTCCTGTCAGTAGGAGCTGCGTGATTTCAAAACATGCCACTGAAATAGCATTAAACAATGCGATTATGACGACAGACCTCCTTTTTCCTGATCAAAAGTCCATCATTATAAAATGCACCAAAACACCAATGTACATGAGATTGTGTGCTGCATTTTGTGTGCTTTTTGAAATGAGTGCCCTCCTCCTAGTGCTAAGTGGGTGCACTGTCTACTGGTAATTAGATGGCGTGATGCAAAGCATAAAAAAAGACAACGCACTGATAGAAACTAACAAAAGCACTGGCGTTAGGTGGGAAGCGTGGCACAAAAATACACTGTTGATCCTCATAATAGGACCCCAAGATGTTAAAGGGTTGAGACTAAGATGAGAC
This sequence comes from Pholidichthys leucotaenia, assembly GCA_020510985.1. Taxonomy (NCBI): domain Eukaryota; kingdom Metazoa; phylum Chordata; class Actinopteri; order Cichliformes; family Pholidichthyidae; genus Pholidichthys; species Pholidichthys leucotaenia. The sequence continues at coordinate 281,858,672 of CM035847.1, read as the reverse complement.
CAAGACTACTGTATATGAAGGTCTTGGTCTTGACTTGGTCTCAACTCCTTGGTCTTCTCTTGGAAGATGCTAGCCTTGACGAGGTCTTGACTGCAACTATGGTGAATGTGACCTCTTTGTTTCAGGGTTGTTACGGAATGCCCTAGACTCAGACATTTTCTCAGACTTTTCATCAGCTGGTTTTCAACCTGAGAAAGAAGCTCATATAATGAAGAGTCAATGTTGGTACTAGTTAGATGTGCTTTGAGTGATGAGACTAAGAATGTGCTAAATAAATGAAACTTTAAACTCAACAGCTTGTTATATTAGACAGAAGAACGAGGGAGTTCTTTACTTTCTGAAATTAGATGAACTGAGGAGCTGAGACAGCATCATGAACTGGAAACCAGCCAGCTTACCTGATCCATCCGTATGAGGAAGCAGTCTATATAATCTCTGGGGGAGTTGGGGTTCAGTGTCTTTTTGTGCTCTTGAATCTTTTCCTTTATAAAATCTTTAATTTCCTCAATCTGTGCAAAAACAGTGTGCTGGGGACCGGGAAGGTGCTCCATGAGCCAGGGAAAGATGTTGTACATCTGTGAGAGAGACACACATCACGCTGGGCAGTCTGAGGTAATAATGAGCATTCAGTGTGTTGGGAAATTTTAAGCCTATTTGATACATTAAAGACGTATGTTTTTCATTGATTTGCCATTTTTGAAGATCACTTACCAGACCCATTGGACGACTGCTGAACTGTACAACCTTATTTATGGTTCCAAGGAGACGCAGAAAATGCTTGTCTTCATAACCGAAGCGTTCACCAAACACCAGGCAGCAGATCACGTTGGACACTGTTCGGCTCAGCACAAATGTGGGGTCAAATGGCATACCTGGGTAAAATGGAAAAATTATATTGTGGTGGCACAGGTGGGAGATTCTCCACCCAGAGAAGGCAGCTGGGATAAGGGGGAACAATGGACCGGAGGAGGAGGTGTCACCGGGGGCTTCAAACAGGACAGTATGGATTATGCACCCCTGGGGAGAAGAGGAACCGCCGAAGCGGCGTTATGTTAATATGCCAAACAGGTCTTTGTTCCAAACAGTGTATTATGGTCGGAAGTTCCGGGTCTCAATGCATGGAATTAAAGGTATAAAAGAGGAATGCACAGAGACCCGGGAGCTCTTTTTACTGTACTGTATGTTGGAAATGGAATAAAGTTCATGTGTTGTTCAGCTCGTTGTCTCACCTGCTTCATTTCTCCACATTGGTGACCCTAAGATGTGCCATGGTAAGCAAGCTGAGCACCGCCCCAGAGACTACCTTGAAGGAGAGCACTAGTGGTGCATGCACTGTCTCAGTCAAGCTCCCAGACTTCTGACTTCACAACCCGACCGTGTGGTTCTTGCACATAGAAGCCCAGTTGGCACTCCGCAGGATAACAACGGACGATACCAAGTATTACTACGTGGTCGCTGCGCTGGATGCGCATGCCAAGCAACATGGGTGACGAGCCTACTCCAGGAGCCGCCGGCCCAAGGAAAATATGAAGCGCTCAAGAGGAAGCTTCTCCAGCGCTATACCCTTTCTGACAGTGAGAGGGCAGACAGACTCCTAGCTCGTTTGGAGTTAGGTGACAGATCAGCAGTGGAGCTCATGGAGAGCATGTCGGCGCTGAGGGGGAAGGACGTGAATATTTCCTGTTCGTCCACTTGTTCCTCAGGAACCTACCGGCTACAGCGAGGGCGATCCTGGCCAACTCGTCGCAACTGGTTGCTAAGGACTACTGCACCCTGGTGCAGGAAGCAGACCACATCATTTTGACTGCCAGAACTTTCAGTGTGCAGACAGTGGCACCGGCATCCATGAGGGACTCCATCGAGGTCGAGGAGCCGTTGGTGGTAGCTGGGATGGACACCAGGAGACGAAGGAACAGGGCAATCTGTTTTTATCATCGCCATTTCGGCTCAAATGCCCAACGCTGCCTATCGCCATGCCAATTCAAGAAGTCAGGAAGATGACATGTTCTGAATTCAGTTGCAGCTGCAACCGATGGCGACAGTAACAGACTGCTTTATGTCATGGACACACGTTTGGGGAGGCAGTTTTTGGTGGACTCCGGCTCCCAGAAGAGCCACATTCTGCCGGTCAATGCAGACAGGGTGGCAGGAGGCAGCGGTCCCAAGCTCACAGCCACCAACGGATCCACCATCAGGACATTTGGCAAGCAGACACTGACGATATGCTTACACGGACGCAACTTTCAGTGGGACTTTGTGGTAGCTGCATGCTCTGCCCCCATTTTAGGCACAGATTTTTTATTTTTTATTTTTTATTTTATTTTTTATTTTTTAGTTGATGTTGCTAATAGGAAATTAGTGGATGTTGTCTCTTTTACCTCACTGCCCTGTACAGCTCGGGGAGCTGGGTCAACAACACTGGCTAACGTTATAGCTCCAGGGGTTAAGTACCAACATTTGTTCACACAGTTCCCAGCACTCACGTTCCCGACTTTTTCGGCTACGATAATGAAACACGGGGTCGAACACTTCATAACGACAAAAGGCCTGCTGGTGTTCAGGCAACCTCGGTGCTTGGATGCAACTAAACTGCACATCGCCCATCTCAAGACGGTTTTCCAGAGGTTGGAAGTGCACGGACTTATAGCGAACCCGGCAAAGTGCCAGTTCGGTGTACCTGTGATTGATTTTTTTTGGGCCACCGCATTTCGCCGGAGGGTGCAATTCTGCCACTGGATAAGGTGCGCGCCGTGTCAGACTTTCTGCGTCCGCAGACCATGAGGGCCCTGCAGGAGTTTTTGGGGATGGTCATTTTTTAAAACCGCTTCCTTGCCTGGGCAGCCCAGCTGATGCAACTATTGTATGCCGCACTGAAAAAAAAGAAGCCCGCGGAAAACATCGACTGGACTCCCGAGCAAGTCCAGGCTTTTACGAATGCCCAAACGGTGCTTGTGGATGCCGCATTGCTAGCTCATCCAGATTCGTTGGCATGGATAGCGCTCACTAAGGATACCTCTGATGTTGCCATAGGAGCAGTGGTAGAGCAGTACATCTCCGGTTCATGGCAGCCGCTTGCATATTTCAGACAGACATTGCGCAACAGCGAACACGAATACAGCACGATCGACAGAGAGTTGTTGGCTCTACACCTGGTGATGCATCATTTCCAGTTTTGGCTAGAAGGGCGCGAGTTCAACACGTTCATGGACCATAAGCCGCTGACGTACGTGATGTCCAAGGTCTCTGAACTGTGGTCGGCCCGGCAGCAACAGCATTTGGCCGTGATCTTGGAGTTTACGACCGACATTCAACACGTTGCCAGTAAGCTCAATGTCGTGGCCGATTGTCTGTCACATGCGTTAGTCTCCCCGGTCTACATGGGAATAGATTTCCCTGAGATGGCCACGGACCAAGCCGGGGACGCGGACATTTGCTTGTTCCAATCTGCACCTACTGGGTTAAGGCTGGAGAGTAGGGTGGTGCAAGCAGGGTGCCCTCCCTTGCTCTGCGACGTCGCCACCGACTGCCCACGCTTGGTGGTTCCGAGCTCTTGGTGTCGTCACATTTTTGAGTCGGTCCACTCCCTTTCGCATCTGGGAGTGCGCGCTTCGGTGAAACTAGTGGGGGCGAAATTTGTCTGGCCGCGCTTGTGCAAGGACGTGAAAGAGTGGGTTGCAGCTTGCGTCGCGTGCCAGCGGGCCAAAGTGCACAAGCATACCAGAGCCTCCTCGAGCCCTTCCAAATCCCAGCCAGGAGGGTTGACCACGTCCACGTGGATTTAGTGGGACCCCTCCTGCCATCGCAAGGTTTCACGCACCTTTTAACAATCGTGGACCACACCACGCGCTGGCCTGTAGTAGTCCTGCTGGCTTCTATCATGTCCGCAGAAGTGGCTCATGCTTTTTTGTCGGCTTGGGTTGCATGGTTCAGATCCCCGTCAGACATCACTTCCGACAGGGGTCCACAATTCGTTTTGGAACTCTGGTCCATGATGGCACAGAGCCTGGGGGTCAAAATTCACCGCACTACTGCGTACAACCCCCAAGCTAACACGGTATGCGAGCATTTTCATAGGTCACTTAAAGAAGCACTCAGAGCTTCGCTCACGGACACAAATTGGGTCGACTGCCTGCCCTGGGTTCTTTTAGGGTTGCGCTCCACACCTAAGGAGTATTTGGCAGTCTCCCCAGCAGATCTCGTTTTTTCTCAGCCACTGCGGATCCCTGGAGAGTTTTTACTGGAAAACCCCGCACCCTCGGACCCCGCTGCGCCCACCGTACAATGGACTGTTCCGGGTGTTGGAACCTGGGGTGAAACATTTTGTGTTTGACTTGGGGGGGGGCGGGGGGGAGACCGTCTGCATCGACAGGCTGAAGCTCACTTTTGTGTTGGCAGACGAGCAGGTGGTGTTGGCCCAAGTTCCCTGGCGCGGACGTCCACCGTTGGTGGCTCCGCAAGTTGGTGTTCCCTCAATAGGGATCCGCACACGTGAAGCTGATGTGCCCCCCCAACACTTTTTCCCCTCACAGACTGACGTGCCCTCCTGTACACCTTGCCAGCAGGGTGCTCCGACTGCATCGGCAACCCCCTGCTACAGCCGCTATGGGCACTGGCTCAAGCCCAAAGGATGGGGGGGTTCATGCCCTCTCTGGGTGTTCGGGGGGCGGGGCTGTGTGGTAGCATGGGTGAGGGACTCTCCACCCAGAGAAGGCAGCTGGGATAAGGGGGAACAATGGACCGGAGGAGGAGGTGCCACCAGGGGTCTCAAACAGAACAGTATGCACTATGCACCCCCCGGGAACAGGAGGAACCGCTGGAGCCGCTCGAAGAGAGAAGGGTGTGAGCAGAGCGAGCAGGGCCGGCGTTATGTTACAGTGGGGTAAAAAAGTATTTAGTCAGCCACCAATTGTGCAAGTTCTCCCACTTAAAAGATGAGAGAGGTCTCCAATTTTCATCATAGGTATATCTCAACTATGAGAGACAAAATGAGAAAAAAAAATCCAGAAAATCACATTGAAGGATTTTTAATGAATTAATTGGTAAATTCCTCAGTAAAATAAATATTTGGTCACCTACAAACAAGCAAGATTTCTGGCTCTCACAGACCTGTAACTTCTTCTTTAAGAGGCTCCTCTGTCCTCCACTCGTTACCTGTATTAATGGCACCTGTTTGAACTGGTTATCAGTATAAAAGTCACCTGTCCACAACCTCAAACAGTCAGACTCCAAACTCCACTATGGCCAAGACCAAAGAGCTGTCAAAGGACACCAGAAACAAAACTGTAGACCTGCACCAGGCTGGGAAGACTGAATCTGCAATAGGTAAGCAGCTCGGTGTGAAGAAATCAACTGTGGGAGCAATTATTAGAAAATGGAAGACATACAAGACCACTGATAATCTCCCTCGATCTGGGGCTCCACGCAAGATCTCACCTCGTGGGGTCAAAATTATCATGAGAACGGTGAGCAAAAATCCCAGAACCACATGGGGGGACCTAGTGAATGACCTGCAGACAGCTGGGACCAAAGTAACAAAGGCTACATCAGAAACACACTACGTCACCAGGGACTCAAATTCTGCAGTGCCAGACGTGTCCCCCTGCTTAAGCCAGTACATGTCCAGGCCCGTCCGAAGTTTGCTAGAGAGCATTTGGATGATCCAGAAGAGGACTGGGAGAATGTCATATGGTCAGATGAAACCAAAATAGAACTTTTTGGTAAAAACTCAACTTGTCGTGTTTGGAGGAGAAAGAACACCATACCTACTGTGAAGCATGGGGGTGGAAACATCATACTTTGGGGCATATCATACTATGTGCACATCATACTATGTGCATATTGCACATAATTTAGTTACCTATTTATTAACTCCATTTTATATTTACTTATTTTTGTAGGATGTTATTTGGGTTCTAAATATTTTATTGGGTTTTATACCTTTGAGTTTTTAACCTCTTTGACTAGTTTTTAACTTTTTAAGATGACCCTTCTCTCTTACCTCTGGTTTTTCTCTCATCTCTTTGTCTTTATACCCTGAGTGATGGAACCTCGAGTATTTTTATCATGTTTATAGTCAGCTTCATGTGTGCCTGTGTTTGTGTCTATGTTGAATGTAATTGTGGCTTGTAAATATGGATGTCACCAGACTGCAAAACAAATCTACCTACGGGTACAAATAAAGTAACCTGAACCTGAACCTGAACCTGAACCTGTTTTTCTGCAAAGGGACCAGGACGACTGATCTGTGTAAAGGAAAGAATGAATGGGGCCATGTATCATGAGATTTTGAGTGAAAACCTCCTTCCACCAGCAAGGGCATTGAAGATGAAATGTGGCTGGGTCTTTCAGCATGACAATGATCCCAAACACACCTCCCGGGCAACAAAGGAGTGGCTTCGTAAGAAGCATTTCAAGGTCCTGGAGTGGCCTAGCCAGTCTCCAGATCTCAACCCCATAGAAAATCTTTGGAGGGAGTTGAAAGTCTGTGTTGCCCAGCGACAGCCCCAAAACATCACTGCTCTAGAGGAGATCTGCATGGAGGAATGGGCCAAAATACCAGCAACAGTGTGTGAAAACCTTGTGAAAACTTACAGAAAACATTTGACCTCTGTCATTGCCAACAAAGGGTATATAACAAAGTACTGAGATGAACTTTTGTTATTGACCAAATACTTATTTTACTGAGGAATTTACCTATTAATTCATTTAAAATCCTTCAATGTGATTTTCTGGATTTTTTTTTTCCTCATTTTGTCTCTCATAGTTGAAGTATACCTATGATGAAAATTAGAGACCTCTCTCATCTTTTAAGTGGGAGAACTTGCACAATTGGTGGCTGACTAAATACTTTTTTGCCCCACTGTATGTCAATATGCCCCACAGGTCTTTGTTCCAAACGGTGCATTATGGTCGGAAGTTCCGGGTCTCAATGCATGGAATTAAAGGTACAGTATAAAAGAGAAATGCACAGAGACCCGGGAGCTCCTTTTACTGTACTGTATGTTGGAGATGGAATAAAGTTCATGTGTCATTTAGCTCGTGGCCTCGCCTGCTTCCTTTCTCCACAATATAGGCTTTGTTTACCTACAAAGAAAACAACGTTCAAGATGTTCAAATTTTGCAAGAGTGAACTACAGACTAGCTGACCCTTATCAAACAATTACACCAGTGTTGGTATTTTTAAAGTTTTTGAAGCATTTATCATAAAAAAAAAAAAAAAAAAGTTGGGTCCTGTTTGGCATGACTCAAATTGCTTTCACTTGAAAATCCCACACAGTTTTCTGTGTTGGCCTTTCTATAAATACAATGCATGCACATTTTTCAATCTTCCATCATAAGAGAGAAAAAATGAATGTTTGATAATTATGCAAATCACCATATTTACCTTTGTTTTATTTTTCTTAATTTTCATTTTTATTTTTGCTTCAATCAAAATTTTTTTCAAAGACAAATATACATACAGTGGGGAAAATAAGTATTTAACAAGTCAGCATTTTTCTCATTAACCATATTTCTGATGGAGCCATTTACCTGAGATTTTCACCATCTATCAGTAAGAACCCAAGTAATGTATCCAGACAAAGAAATCAAGGCAACTGTGTTCACAAAGCAAGTTATATTTAATAAAGTGGAATGACACAGGGAATAAGTATCGAACACGTTTGGTGAAACTCATTTCATATTTAGGAGAAAAGCCTTTGTGTCATGAACTGAGGGCTGGAGATTTCCTCCAGATTCAGTTTCATGGCTTTTCCCTGTTTATCACTCACCTGTTGTATTTTGTGCCTTTGGGTTCATGTATTTATGTTCTGCTTGTCATTTTTCTGTTTGCTAGTGTTATATTTTTATTTTTCTGTACTTATTTATAATAATACTGGGGTATGTGACATGTTTCGGGACCCAGGAGACAGACACTGACACGGGCAAATTAGTGAACAATAATCTTTATTAGAGTGAAAGGGTGTGTAGTGCAAGTGTGAGCGCGTGGATAGTTTCCTGGTCACTGGAACTGAGCACTCTGGACGGAGACCCGGCAACCCTGGAACATATAAGCACAGACAATTACTTTTGTCCCACGCTAATGACAAGCTATCAGTAGTGAGGCTTACTTGGGAGAGGCACAGGTTACGTCCTGCTGAGAACCAGCGGCCGTGCAACGTGGAGGTGAAGGCGTCCGGGAACGAGCTGGGGCTTCCACCTGTGACTGAGACGAGGACAGGTCTTCCAGTGACTCCGGCTGTGACACCACAGACCGGGGCGATGACAAACCAGCTGATGACAAGACGAGTGATTCCACAGAACGTGGTGACAATGATAATCCAGACGATGACAAGGCGAGTGATTTCACAGAGCGTGGTGACCATGACAATCCAGACGATGACGAGGTGAGTGATTCCACAGAGCGTGGTGACGATGACACAACAGATGACGATGACACAAACTCTACCGGTAACGGTGGCCAGTACTCCTGTAACTGATACAGTAACAATTCAGGAATTTGTGGAGCCAGACGCACCGGTAGTCGTGGTGGTAGCGAACCGCTACGTGTGCGAGTTGGCGTAACCCCGTCAGCTGGGGACGCAGGTCCGCCGCCAAGGGAGTCCACCTGTGCACAGGGGTAGAGGTTAGGAGTAGAGTAGCAAACAGCTCTCTTACGTGCTTGACTTTGAACTGAAGTCCTTGACGAGGCGAGAGACGTTCTAGACGAGGCCAGAGAAGATTCTGACGAGGCAGTTCCTGACGAGACAGTTCCTGACGAGACAGCTTCTGACGAGACAGCTTCCGACAAGACAGCTTCCGACAAGACAGCTTCAGACAAGACAGCTACTGACGAGGCAGTTTTTGACAAGACACTTCTTGACGAGACAGATTCTGACGAGACAAGAGAATACCTTGACGAGGCCAGAGAACGGAGTTCTGGTTCTTTCTCAGACGAGGAGGACAGACGACTCCGTGCCGGGCTGTCAGCAACGCTGGCTTTTAACAGCTGCTGATTAACACCTGTGGATCTGTGCGCAGCTGGAGTTAATGATGCCAATGACAGCCCAGAGGCCGCCATGACAGTACTCCCCCCTCTAGCAGTGCCTCCAGGCACCTGCCCAATCCTACCTGGATTCGCCCGGTGGAAGTCGCGAATCAGCTGCTTATCCAAGATCAACGCTGGGCGAATCCAAGACCGATCCTCCGGTCCAAAGCCCTCCCAGTCCACCAAATACTGAAGGCCACGACCCCGCCTACGAACATCCAAGATGGCAGTCACCCCCCAGGCCGGATGGCCATCGATCATCCTTGGGGGTGGGGGTGCCGCGGGAGCAGGGCACAGGGGGTCAGAGACGTACGGCTTGACCTGGGAGACATGAAAGGTGGGGCAGATACGCATCGAAGAGGGGAGAGACAAGCGCACAGACACAGGGTTAACAATACGATTAGTGGTGTAGGGACCAATAAAGCGTTTAGTCAGCTTACGCTTTTCAGCCGGCACACCAATATTCCAGGTAGATAACCAAACCTTCTGACCCACCTTATACTCCGGGGCGGGTCTCCTATGCCGGTTGGCCACCTGGATATTACGTTCAGTAGTTTTCAACAAAGCTTTGCGAGCAAGGAGCCACACTCGCCGGCAGCGTTTAATATGTGCCTGGACAGAAGGAACCGCTACCTCCTTCTCCTCCTCAGGAAACAACGGAGGATCAAACCCACAAGAGGCTTTAAACGGGGAGACGCCCTTGGCCGTGGAGATCGTAGCGTTGTGAGCGTACTCAATCCAGGGCAGGAACTTGCTCCAGGAAGATGAGCAGGAGGAGATGACACAATGGAGGGCGGCTTCCAGCTCCTGATTAGACCTCTCGCACTGACCATTACTTTGGGGGTGATAGCCAGAAGAGAGGCTGGCAGTGGCTCCTAGTGCCGTGCAGAAGGCCTTCCAAACTTGAGATACAAACTGGGGTCCTCGATCGGACACAATATCCGCAGGAATGCCATGAAGACGTACCACGTGTTGCACCAGGAGGTCCGCAGTCTCCTGGGCCGAAGGCAGACCCCGAAGTGGCACAAAATGGGCCGCCTTCGAGAACCGGTCAACAATGGTTAATACTGTGGTGTAGTCATCTGAAGTGGGTAACCCAGTCACAAAGTCCATTGCTACATGAGACCAAGGGCATGAAGGAACAGGTAACGGATGTAGTAAGCCTGCTGGGGGAGATGACGTCGTCTTCCCGGTGGCGCACTGAGCGCAGGCCCGGATGTAGCCAACAACGTCCTTCCGCAACCCTGGCCACCAGAAGGTCCTTTGAAGAAGATCCACAGTCCGACCCACTCCAGGATGACAAGCCAACTTGGAAGCGTGACCCCACTCAATCACCTTGCCTCGGACAGCGCGTGGAACAAACAAGCGGCCCGGGGGCCCCCCCCCCCCAGGGTCCAGCTCAGTCTTCTGGGCCTGGCGAACCGTCTTGCAGATTCCCCAGGACAGGGCGCCCACGACGCAGGAAGGCGGCAGGATAGGGGTCTCCTGATCCTCGGAGGATGGGGGGTCAAACTGCCGGGAGAGAGCGTCCGGCTTACCGTTCTTGCTTCCCGGCCGGTACGTGATGGTAAAATTAAACCGGCCGAAGAAGAGGGACCAGCAAGTCTGGCGTGCATTCAGGCGCTTAGCCGTCCTGAGGTACTCCAGGTTACGGTGATCAGTCCAAACCACGAACGGCTAAGCAGCCCCCTCCAGCCAATGTCTCCATTCCTCCAAGGCCAATTTCACAGCCAGTAACTCCCTGTCCCCGATGCTGTAGTTCCTCTCTGCAGGGGAGAGACGATGAGCGATGAGAGAAAAAAGCACAAGGGCGAATCTTACCATCCATGGGAGATCGTTGGGAGAGTACTGCTCCAACTCCTGCATCAGACGTGTCCACCTCCACCAAACATTGAAGCTTTGGGTCCACCTGGGTAAGGACTCGGGCCGAGGCGAACTCCCTCTTGAGCTTCTCAAATGCATCGGCTGCTTCCTTACTCCAGCAAAATGGAATCTTAGGGGAGGTGAGTGTCATAACTCTGGCTCTCACGAGCCAGGAAAGAGATTCGAGGGCGACCAGTGAGTTGGCGTAATTTATTAAAACAAAACACACACACTACACTAAATAACGAACAGCAAAATAAAGAGCCACGTGGGGCTAAAACACACACAGAACCAAAGGTACATACCACCCAGGGAGAAAGGCTAGAGGGGCGGCGAGGGAAAAAATACTCGCCGAGTCGCAGCACTAACACTGGGGAAGACGCCGAGGTAACGGCGAACTGCAGCTGGGCGGAGGAGCTAACAGTCGTGGAAACACAAGATGAGTCTTTCCAAAGCGAGGTCGCAGCGACGAGTGACTCTCGGCTGCTCGCTTAAATGGAGGAGGAGATTGGAGATAGGAGACAGCTGTCCCAGCGCAGCTGAACTAGACAGCTGGCAATCAGCTGGGCGCTGTCAAAGAGCGGGCCATGGAAGACCCGGCACGGACTACCCCGGAGCAGGAGCGAACTGGACAACCTGAACGCAGAGCAAAGATAGTTCAGGTCGTGACAGTACTCCTCCCCCGAGCCGCGCCTCCTGGAGCGGCCTAACCCCCCCCCCCCCCCCCCCCCCGAGGGAAGACCAGGGAGGGCGGTGGGGGCCAGATCTGGGAGAAAGGGGGGAACCAGAAAAAGGAGGCAGGGAAGAAAAAAAACCTAGACACAGCATAGGGTCAGATACCATAATAATCCTAACCCCAAGAAAAAAAACCATCACCCCCTCCTCTGCAGACGCCAGACGGTCTGTGCAGGACCACAGGAGGTGGGGAGAAACGACAAGAACAAGATACAAGGGCACAGCGATACAGTCATGGGAAGAAAAAAGCTCACAACAACTTAGGGCGAGGACAAGACAAAAACTCATGTCCTGAAGGACCGAAAGCTATAAAACTCTGATGAACATCAGGTTGAAGTAGACTTACACAAGGAAACCCCGACCAAAACAGAATATACGGAAGTAATTCGGGCCTAAGACCCAAAAATAGAGCCTGAGGCCGCAAACTGGCATAAAGATACAAAAAACCAACTCCTCAATCACGTATTGACACAACGGAAGTCACAAAACAGTCAGGAGGAGGGCATAAATACAGAAAAAAAAAAAAAAAACAAGACTACTCAGAATGAGGCCAGACAATGTGAAGCAAATGCTACTTAAAGGAGAAATTAGAATAAGACCATACTGGGATCACAAAACACAGAAAATTGCCCAAAGAAAAATTCTCGGTAGAAATGACATCCCAATAAGGACTCTAACACAGTAAGTTCCTTGATGTCCCGAATGAAATTAAATAATGGAAGCATACAAAACACAAGGCTATGAACAGTTAGTCAGTCTGTCAGAAATGACAGCAGGTGGAGTGAGGCAGGCGATGACAGCTTGTCCGGCGGGCGGCCCGAACTCCACCAGGCCAGGAACCACAGCACCAGTTCGGGTGGTCTACCCGAGTCCCAGGCTAGGAGACACAGTTTCTCCGGAGGCCGACCCAGATCACCGAACCAGCCAGATGGCTTCCCAGGCGGTCGTCCCGTGACCTCAGACCACGGAGAGCTGAGGGAGAAGTCTTGGTGCAGCTTCCTCCCAGAGGGAAAAGGCAGGAGGAAACTGACCCAGGTGAGAAAAACCCCCACAGTAGTAGGGGGAGAAGAGATGGAGGCCAGGGGCAAAGTTAGCCTGCCATCTAATGGCAACAAGGGTAGGGGGAAACTGGCCCGGGTGAGAGGAACCCCAACAGCGGCAGGAGAAGAAATGATGGAGGCAAGGGGCGAAGTCAGCCAGACGTCAGGCGAACACAATCCTCCAGCTCCCACGCTAACCGTTACCCGGACCGGCGCAGCACCCCCGGTGGACCCCGAACGGGCCGGCGCAGCACCCCCGGTGGACCCCGAACGGGCCGGCGCAGCACCCCCGGTGGACCCCGAACGGGCCGGCGCAGCACCCCCGGTGGACCCCGAACGGGCCGGCGCAGCACCCCCGGTGGACCCCAGCTGGGCCGGCGCAGCACCCCCGGTGGACCCCAGCTGGACCGGCAAAACACTCCCGGTGGACCCCAGCTGGACCGAGACAGCACTCCCGGTGGACTCCAGCTGGACCGAGACAGCACCTCCGGGCGCAGCGTCTGAGGCGAACACCGTGCAGGGAACCGGAACCTCCGAGATGGCACCCAGAGCAGGTTCGTCTCCGATGACCCTGGGGAGAGGCTCAGAGGGACAAAAGGAACCGGGATCAGGATCACCGGCAGCGGCAGAGCCCGGCGGAACAGGCTCGAGCGCAGTAGACGGCTGCACCCGGCCCGCCCCCCCGAGAGACAGGCAATAATGCTCCAGAATAGAGAAGAGAAAAACAAAATAGAGCACTTGCCTGATCTCGGGTTCTACCGCCATCCAGGACTTCGATGCTCCGGGCTCAGCGTGCAGGACTCCGTCCTCCGGCTCCAACTCGACTGCGAATGGCTCCGCAGCCGGCATGATGGTTTCCACAGTCAAACGACCTCCAAACGCCGAAAACCGCGTCGACAGCCCACCTGGCGTGGGGGCAGGAGATCTGGACTCTGCTGGGCCGAACCATTCCTCCGTGGAGACCCGGGGACGCTTAATCGTCGGCGCTGGCTCCAACAGGCAGTTCGACCTTCTCCTCTGCCCATAACGTGGCTGCGGGGCTGGGGCAAAACCCTCCAGGGCCGCAGGCCACCTCCTCCTCGCGCAGCGGTGTACACCTGGCACCGGGGCATACTCAAGGGGAAGAGACACAGAGGACGCAGGTTCATATTCAGTTTTTGCAGCGGGAGGAGAGAGCTCAGGGGACTGTGAACCCTGAACTCCTCCCCCAGGAATCAAACAAGGCAATTCACTCACAATGGGAGGAGAATGAAAGGACACTTGCCTGATTCCCAGAGGACCGGTGGAACCCGCTACAAGAGGCTTGAGTCTCTCTTCTCCCAACCGGATAGAAGTGGGGGACCCCCCGGACAGATGAGGTGGTGCTACCCGCACCAGATCGGGACCTGGAACACCTGGGGATGAATTTGCGCTCCTCCCAGCAGCCGGAGTGAATGACGAAGAGGGGGGTGAAACAGCTGAGGAGAGCTGGGGGCCCAAAGCTGACGGGACAGCGGGGAGAGCGGGCCCAGGAGCGGGAGCAGCTGATTCACTTCTTCGGCAAGACACGGGAGCTACAGCAGGCTGGGAGGCAGAATTCGTGTGGTTTCCTGGAGCGGGATCCGGACAGGACTCTCGCTGAGATGAGTGGGGAATTTGGGAGCGACGTCTTCTGAACGTGAGGTCGGGAAAACGCCGCTCCTGCGCGGTGAGCGAAGCCAACAGGTCAGCGGATTCCGGATAATTGTTCAGCTCTGGGTTCTTCTCGACCAGCCTGACCGCCGCAATCACGTTCTTCATGGCTACGGGGGGAACGGCGGCGGAAGAAGCGGCTGCCACTCGATCCGCAATGCGCATCGCTGTCACTCTCATCTTCTCCGGGGGAAACCCGGTTGACGTCACTCTATCCTGGGGATCACCCCTGGGTGAGGCGAACTCCTGGACTGGATCGGCGGGAGGAGCGGGATTCCGAAGCGAGGAGCGATGGCGTCCTGTCCTCGGTTTCCTGCCGGAGTTCTCCTCCAGCCTACGGAGTCTTTCCCAGGCCACAGAGATGTCTGCCCTCCTCGCCTTAACCTCGGGGAGAAGGAAGTAGCGAGAAAAGCTGTTAAGCATTCCCTCGGCGAGCTCCAGGCGCCAGCGTATCTCGCTGGGGGCATCGTAGAGGTCCGTGGTGAACAACGTTCCGTCCACAAGGTCCAGAGCCTCCGAGAGATCGTGGCCTGGGTGCCGCATGCGTCTCCTGGAGGGAGACATGATACAGGCTTGCCTACGCCCAGAGGAAGGAAAAAGAGAGCGTCGAGTCCTTACGGCAAACTCACGGTCGCGGCCGTCTCAGTATGGCTGCGACCTACTGTCATAACTCTGGCTCTCACGAGCCAGGAAAGAGATTCGAGGGCGACCAGTGAGTTGGCGTAATTTATTAAAACAAAACACACACACTACACTAAATAACGAACAGCAAAATAAAGAGCCACGTGGGGCTAAAACACACACAGAACCAAAGGTACATACCACCCAGGGAGAAAGGCTAGAGGGGCGGCGAGGGAAAAAATACTCGCCGAGTCGCAGCACTAACACTGGGGAAGACGCCGAGGTAACGGCGAACTGCAGCTGGGCGGAGGAGCTAACAGTCGTGGAAACACAAGATGAGTCTTTCCAAAGCGAGGTCGCAGCGACGAGTGACTCTCGGCTGCTCGCTTAAATGGAGGAGGAGATTGGAGATAGGAGACAGCTGTCCCAGCGCAGCTGAACTAGACAGCTGGCAATCAGCTGGGCGCTGTCAAAGAGCGGGCCATGGAAGACCCGGCACGGACTACCCCGGAGCAGGAGCGAACTGGACAACCTGAACGCAGAGCAAAGATAGTTCAGGTCGTGACAGTGAGAGCAGTCAAAGGACGGGCAATATTACCAAAGTTAGGCACGAACCTCCTATAAAAATTAGCAAACCCCAGGAACCCTTGAAGCTGCTTTCTGGAGGTGGGTGCAGGCCATTCCACCACTGCCTTGACCTTGGCAGGGTCAGGAAGCACCTGGTTCCGAGCAATAATAAATCCAAGGAAAGAAGTCTGATCAGTATGAAATTCACATTTCTCGGCCTTGACGAACAGCTGGTTCTCCAGGAGGCGCTGTAATACTCTGCGGACATGCACCCGATGTTCCTCTAGTGTGCGGGAGAAGATGAGGATATCATCGAGATAAACGAAAACAAATGAGTTCAAGAAATCCTGTAGTACATCGTTAATTAAATGCTGGAAAACGGCTGGGGCGTTAGTTAACCCAAACGGCATTACCAGGTACTCAAAATGACCGCTGGGGGTCCGGAAAGCCGTTTTCCACTCATCACCTTCTCTAATGCACACTAGATGGTAAGCATTCCTGAGGTCCAGTTTAGTAAACCATGATGCCCCCTGGAGGGAGTCAAACGCAGTGTTCATCAAGGGCAGTGTATATTTATCCTTGACCATTATTTCATTCAACCCCCGGAAGTCAATACAGGGGCGTAGTGAACCGTCCTTCTTTCCAACAAAGAAAAATCCGGCCCCCACGGCCGACGACGACGGGCGAATAATACCAGAGGCCAAAGATTCCTTAATGTAAGTGTCCATGGCCTCGCGCTCCAGGGCTGATAGGCTGTAAAGGCGGCTAGCAGGTAGAGGGGCCTCAGCCTTCAGATTAATGGTGCAGTCATATGGACGATGGGGGGGTAAAGACAACGCCCAAGATTTGCTGAACACTTGCCCCAAATCGTGATAAACCTCAGGTACCTTAGATAAATCCGGTGGAGATGAATCGGGCAGAGGCACTTTCACAGATGGGGCGCACGCCGCTGATTGGAGACAGGCACTAAGGCAAAACGTACTCCATGCCGTTATTCTCCCAGCTTGCCAGTCAATAGTGGGGTTATGTAGGCGCAGCCAGGGATATCCCAGAATAACGGGCGAAGAGGAAACGGGCAGCACTAGGAACTGAATCTCCTCCCTGTGATTTCCTGAGACAATTATAGACACAGGTGCTGTCTGAAGGTTAATGGTAGTCAACAACGCCTTCGACAGGGTAATCAATCTGACAGGGGGTTCTAAAGTCTGACAACTAAGGCCCATCCGGGTTGCCAGGTCTCTAGAAATGAAATTTTGCTCAGCTCCAGAATCAACTAACGCTAGTGTAGAGTGTTCTGTGTGAATATGAATGAGTCTGAGGGGTAAATGACAACAAGTAAGGGGTTCCTCTGTGTTCTTGCCCGTGAATCCCCCTACTGCGATCCACGGGCCTTCCCTTTTTAACTTACTAGGACATTCGGAAACCCCATGTGACTCCTTCCCACAATAGAAACACAGGCCTTGATCCCTACGGCGCTGTTTCTCAACTGCAGACACCTTAGAATGACCAACAATCATGGCTTCCTGATCCGGGGCCTTCTCTGACGCGGGTAAAGCGAGAGGAAGAGAGACAGGGACACGAGGGCGGGGTTTAACCGGACGGGAAGTAACTCGCCGACCAGCCGCCCGTTCCCTTAACCTACTATCGATACTAACTGCCAAAGCAATTAAATCTTGCAAGTTATCTGGTTTATCCCGTGCCGCTAACTCATCCTTTAGCTCGTCGCTAAGGCTGCGTAGAAAAATGCCACAAAGAGATGGCTCCCCCCACCCAATCTCTGCGGCCAAAACCCGGAAGTCAATGGTGTAATCTGCAGCTGATCTCTTTCCCTGCTGTAGGCTTAAAAAACGTTCTGTCAACACCTCTCCCCTATCCGTGTGATCAAATACAGACAGAAATTCAGACACAAACTCCTGGTAGGTAAGCAGAGAATAGCTAGGTCTAGCCATGATCAAATATGCCCAGTCCAAGGCTCTACCTGCCAGCAAATTTATGACATAGCCTATCCGGCTAGAGTCGAGAGAAAAATCCCCCGGCACACGCAGAAAAACTGATTCACACTGTAAAATGAATCCTCGAGCTTCCCCGAGTTTTCCGCTGAACCGGGCAGGTGTTGGAATAGGAGTGAGGCGAGAGGACGAGGAGGTGTTAGCTAGTCCTGATGCCAAGCCTGCAGGGGTTGAGGTATTTGCGGTCGGGGGAAACGTTTGGTGTCCCTCCAAACAATCCAGCCGACCATTAATTTGAGTTAATTGATTCAAGATTACTGTCTGCTGGTGGGCTAGCAAATCTACCCGGGCGCTAAGAGTGTTAATTAAGCACGACAGTGAGCTGTCCGCTGGGTCAACGTGACGGAGTCGTACTGACATGTTTCGGGACCCAGGAGACAGACACTGACACGGGCAAATTAGTGAACAATAATCTTTATTAGAGTGAAAGGGTGTGTAGTGCAAGTGTGAGCGCGTGGATAGTTTCCTGGTCACTGGAACTGAGCACTCTGGACGGAGACCCGGCAACCCTGGAACATATAAGCACAGACAATTACTTTTGTCCCACGCTAATGACAAGCTATCAGTAGTGAGGCTTACTTGGGAGAGGCACAGGTTACGTCCTGCTGAGAACCAGCGGCCGTGCAACGTGGAGGTGAAGGCGTCCGGGAACGAGCTGGGGCTTCCACCTGTGACTGAGACGAGGACAGGTCTTCCAGTGACTCCGGCTGTGACACCACAGACCGGGGCAATGACAAACCAGCTGATGACAAGACGAGTGATTCCACAGAACGTGGTGACGATGATAATCCAGACGATGACAAGGCGAGTGATTTCACAGAGCGTGGTGACCATGACAATCCAGACGATGACGAGGTGAGTGATTCCACAGAGCGTGGTGACGATGGCACAACAGATGACGATGACACAAACTCTACCGGTAACGGTGGCCAGTACTCCTGTAACTGATACAGTAACAATTCAGGAATTTGTGGAGCCAGACGCACCGGTAGTCGTGGTGGTAGCGAACCGCTACGTGTGCGAGTTGGCGTAACCCCGTCAGCTGGGGACGCAGGTCCGCCGCCAAGGGAGTCCACCTGTGCGCAGGGGTAGAGGTTATGAGTAGAGTAGCAAACAGCTCTCTTACGTGCTTGACTTTGAACTGAAGTCCTTGACGAGGCGAGAGACGTTCTAGACGAGGCCAGAGAAGATTCTGACGAGGCAGTTCCTGACGAGACAGTTCCTGACGAGACAGCTTCTGACGAGACAGCTTGAGACGAGACAGCTTCCGACAAGACAGCTTCAGACAAGACAGCTACTGACGAGGCAGTTTTTGACAAGACAATTCTTGACGAGACAGATTCTGACAAGACAAGAGAATACCTTGACGAGGCCAGAGAACGGAGTTCTGGTTCTTTCTCAGACGAGGAGGACAGACGACTCCGTGCCGGGCTGTCAGCAACGCTGGCTTTTAACAGCTGCTGATTAACACCTGTGGATCTGTGCGCAGCTGGAGTTAATGATGCCAATGACGGCCCAGAGGCCGCCATGACAGTATGATATGTTATTCCTTTATATTTCTGTGTTGTCCCCTTTCCTGTTTGACAGCTGCCAGGAGGCGTGTAGCATCATGTGGGCGTATTCTGTCAGTTGTCAATTTTTGATCTGTCTCCCTCTCATCTTCACCAGCTGGTCCCACTCCCCGTTATGGTTCTCTACTTCCCCTCGCTTAGGTGTACCACACCTGTGGTCATTCACCTTGTTTTCCGGCTGTATTTAATCTGCTCGTCTCAGTCAGTCCTTGTTGCACTATTAAATGTCTACTCTCATGTTTCATCCATGATTCTCCTGATCTCCTCCTGTGTCCGCTGGGCGATGTCTGCCCAATGACACCAGCTGTAAGTTTTGTCTTTATTTATATTTTTGTATTTCACTCAGTTTTTGGACTTTGTTCCTTTTCTTTAATAAATGTCACGAGTGTGTCCAGCGTCTGAGTCTGTCTCCCTCTGCTTTGCAGAGGCGTATATGACACTTTGTTGGTAATAACAGCTTCCAGACACCGCTTGTATAGAGAAACTAGGCACAGGCATTGCACTGGAGTGATTTTAGCCCATTATCCCACACAAACTGTCTTCAAATCTTGAAGGTTCCATGGGTGTCTTCTATGAACTCTGATCTTCAGTTCTTTCCATAGATTTTCAATTAGATTCAGGTCAGGTGACTGACTGGGCCATTCTAGCAGCTTTATTTTCCTTCTCTGGAGCCATTTGAGAGTTTCCTTGGCTGTGTGTTTGGGATCATTGTCTTGCTGAAATGCCCACCCTTGTTTCTTCTTCAGCATCTTGGCAGATGGCAACAGATTCTTATCAAGTATGTCTCTATACATTTGTCCATTTATCTTTCCTTCAATTATATGAAGTCTACCCGTACCATGTGCTGAAAAACACCCCCACATCATGATGGGATGTGCAGTGCCATTTCTCCTCCAAACATGCTATGTGTTGTGGCATTCAAAAAGTTAAATTTTGGTCTCATCTTGACTAGATTATATTCTCCCAGTATTTTACTGGTTTGCTCAAATGTTGTGCAGCAAACGCTAAACAAGCTTTAGCATGGTTTTTCTTCAGCTATGGTGTCTTGTGAGGTGAGCGGGCGCAGGTCCCACGTCAGTTGAGTGCATTACTTATTCTTTTCTTACAGGCGCATTTCTAAACTGCTGAATGTTCCAGTGAGCACTGTTGGAGCCATCATTTGAATGAATGAATGAATGAATGAATGAATGAATGAATCTTTATTTCGGATAGATTAAAAGTAGAGATTAAAAAAGAAACAGAATAATATAACAAAGGGGGAAAGAAAATCCAACAAGGTCAAATTAGACAATAACTCCTCTGATTGTACAGTTCAACATAAGTTATCCGAAATGGGTGATGGCTGAAGCCGCAGCTTATATTGCCCACCCATATTCCATCCAAGAATTCAAAAGAAAAACAAAACAAGAGCGATTACAATTCAGAACAAAGCTAAGACAAAATGTGACAAAAAAACTAAGCAACAACACAACACAGACTGGATATGACAATCCTTATGTGATTTTACATGTCATCTTGTATATATGTTTGGAGTATTTCTTCCCTTTAGTTTTTGTTTAAATTGTCCAAGCGTTGTACATGATTTTAATTCAGATCCAAAATCGTTCCATAATCTGACTCCTTGCACTGAAACACAGTGTTGCTTGGTGGTAGTTCTCACTGAAGGTTTTTGAAATATACATGTTCCTCTGAAATGATATTGTTTCTCCCTTATTTGGAACAACTTTTGGATATTTGCAGGCAGTGATAGATTCTTCACTTTAAACATTATTACTGTAGTTTTAAAGTCAACCAGATCTTTCAACTTGAGAGCTTTTAATTTAAGAAAAAGTGGGTTTGTTGGTTCCCTGTAAGCAGCTTTGTTTATTATTCTAATAGCTCTCTTCTGAAGCATAAAGACTGGATATATGTTTGTTTTATATGTATTTCCCCATACTTCAGTACAATATGTCATGTATGGGAGTATTAATGAATGATACAAGGTAGTGTGGGTTGATTCAGCAAATATTTCACTCTGTGTAGTATTGCAATTGATTTGGATATTTTACCTTTAAATTAATATGTGACTTCCAACACAGTTTATTATCAATTATTACTCCAAGAAATTTAGTTTCAGATACCATTTCAATCTCTACACCATTTACACTGAGTTTAGATACTACTGGGCTGCACGGTGGCGCAGTGGTTAGCACTGCGGCAGCGCAGTTTACCCTCGGCCGGGGGAATCGCGGGGATCATAAGATCATGGGTTCGATCCCTGCCCCCGGCCAACAGTGATCTATGTGGAGTTTGCATGTTCTCCCCGTGTTTGCGTGGGTTTACTCTGGGATTTCTCCGGTTTCCTCTCACATGCCAAAAACATGCAGGTTAGGGATATGGGGTGCTTGCGCACGCAGCGACCGGCAGCTGGTGGCTTGTCACCAGACTGCAAAAACAAATCTACCTACGGGTACAAAATAAGTACAAAAAAAAAAAAAAAGTTGTGATGGTTGTTAAAAACTATAAATTTCGTCTTACTTAAATTAAGCGTTAATTTGTTTGAATCAAACCACAGTTTAAGCTTTCCTAATTCCTTTCCGAGTGTATTCAAAAGTTGTTCCAAATTGCTTCCACTGCATAATAAATTAGTGTCATCGGCAAACAATATTAAATCCATTTTTTCTGAAACTTTACATATATCATTTATATACATATTGAATAACAATGGCCCCAAAACTGGACCCTGTGGGACTCCACAAGTAACCTTCAGTAACTGTGAGTTTTTGTTACCAACACATGCATACTGATATCTATTCTTTAAGTAACTACATAACCAGGACAGTGCTACCCCTCTAATACCGCAATTTTGTAGTTTCTTTAATAATAAATTATGATCCACTGTATCAAATGCTTTTTTAAGATCCAGGAATACCCCAACTGAATACTCTTTATTTTCAACGGCAGTTGATATTTTTTCTATAAATTCCATTAGAGCAAATGCAGTTGTCCTCTTGTGTCTGAACCCATATTGCTGCTCACACAATAAATTATTCTTCAGTATGAAGTTGTCAATTCTCTCATAGAATATTTTTTCAAGTATCTTGGAAAATTGCGGCAATAGTGAAATTGGTCTATAGTTTGAGAATTCCCCTCTGTCACCCGTCTTGTATATCGGAATTACTTTAGCTATTTTCATTGCATTGGGAAGTATACCTGTTTGGAGAGACAGGTTACAGATATACGTCAGTGGTTTTACTAAGCATTCAATAATAGTTTTGACTAAGAGCATGTCAATACCATCACAGTCCGTAGATGTTTTACTTTTAAACGATTTAACAATTTCAATGACCTCTCTCTCATCTGTGTTCTTTATGAAAATGGAGTCTTTTATAGCAATGTTTTTGCTTATTGTATCACCTGTGGGTGCCGTAATAGGTATTTCTCGAGCCAAATTAGGACCAGTGTTAACAAAAAAGTTATTAAATTCATCTGCAGGTGAAGCTGCATTCACACTGAGTTGTTTTATTATTTTTTGAAAAATTGGTTGGGTAGCTTGTATTTCTGTTTTTACTTCCAAGAATATTGTTAAGTATTGTCCATGTATTTTTAATATTGTCTCTGTTTTTCTCCAGTTCTTTACTGTAATAGTCTCTTTTACTACATCTTATTATATATGTTAACTTATTTTTGTATGTTTTATACCGCTGCTCTGCTTCTTTTGTCCTTTTCTTTAGGAAAGCTTTATATAATAAATTTTTCTTTTTACACGCCTTTTGTAATCCTTTGGTTAACCATGGCTTATCGACAAATTTATGTTTAAGCTTTTTCTTTACTAATGGACAATTTTTTTTCATAAAGAGTGGTTACAATGTTTATAAATGTGTCATAGGCTTCATTTACATCTGATACATAGACTTTTGTCCAGTCCTGCTTCAGCAAGTCTTCTTTAAAAGAACTGATTGCATTTTGTGATTTGTATCATTATTTGGAAAGAATATTTTACCATCAACCGGCCACAACCAGGAGCTCCTCACAAGATTTCTGACAAACTAGTCAAAAGAATTATCAGAAGAGTTATCCAAGAGCCAAAGACCACTCATGGAGAGCTCCAGAAAGACCTGGCATTAGCAGGTACTGCTGTTTCAAAGAAAAGAATAAGTAATGCACTCAACTGGGATGGGATCTACGCCTGCTCACCTTGCAAGACACCATTGCTAAAGAAAAACTATGTTGAAGCTTGTTCAGTTTGCTGCACAGCATTCAGGCAAGCCAGTAAAATACTGGGAGAATATCGTCTGGTCAGATGAGACCAAAATTTAACTTTTTGGATAGAACAACACACAGCATGTTTGGAAGAGAAATGGCACTGCACATCCCATCATGGTGTGGGGGTGTTTTTCAGCACATGGTACAGGCAGACTTCATATAATTGAAGGAAAGATGACTTGATAAATGTACAGAGACATCCTTGATAAGAACTTGTTGCCATCTGCCAAGATGCAGAAGAAGAAACGGGGGTTGACATTTCGGCAAGACAATGATCCCAAACACACAGCCAAGGAAACTCTCAACTGGCTCCAGAGAAGGAAAATAAAGGTGCTAGAATGGCCCAGTCAGTCACCTGACCTGAATCCAATTGAAAATCTATGGAATGAACTGAAGATCAAAGTTCATAGAAGACACCCATGGAACCTTCAAGATTTGAAGACAGTTTGTGTGGAAGAATGGGCTAAAATCACTCCTGAGCAATGCCTGTGCCTAGTTTCTCCATACAGGAGGCCTCTGGAAGCTGTTATTACCAAAAAAGGCTTTTCTACTAAATATTAAATGAAATTCACCAAGTGTGTTCAATACTTATTCCCTGTGTCATTTTTAAAAATAACTTGTTTTGTGAACACAGTTGTCTTAATTTCTTTGTATGTATGGATTATTTGGGTTGTTACTGATATCTGGTGAAAATCTCAGCTCCATCAGAAATATGTTTAATGAGAAAAATGTTGACGTGTTCAATACTTACGTATTTTCCCTACTATACAGTAAATAATTTCTCAGTTTTCTTTTTTTACTGCAAAGTTTTTTCTTTACTATGTTTTTATGTAAAGAACATGTTAAGTGATAATGTTTTGTCATAATTTAATTCTTCTTCTGAAGCACAGACACACTCTGACCTAAGGGAAGCAGTTGACTGGAAGCAGTGATTACTGTGTGCAGACAGTAGACTGAATTTGAGATGTTGTGGAACTTCTGTCACCATAGTAAAATATATCTTTGCAAAAGATGAAACTGACCTTTGAATGTAAGGATGTGAGCCCTCATGTGCTGGCTCTCTTCTTGGATCCATTCTTCCATCCCTTTTCGTCCCATCCCAAAGTCTCTCAGGGTTGACAGACTGAAACGGCGCAGCTGCTGCCAGCGTTCCCCATTACTGATCCCTAAACCTGAAGGAAAAAAATCATTCTTGTTGATAATTTTTTTAAAAAGCTGAAGGAAAAGCTTAAAGGGCACATATGGCATTTTTCCAGTGCTTTTGCACAACAACAGAAAAACTGTCCCAACCCTGACTCTTTGTTTGGGTTTGGGTTTTTTTGGCCCACTAGCCATATGTTTGACACCCCTGGACCAGCCCATTAAAAACACATATTTAGAGGATTTACTTCCATGAAATAGTTGCATATCACAACAGCATGTAACTGAATGAGATAAAATAAAACAGAAAGCACAGATAAATGAAAGTTCACCGCTTACAAGAAGTTGTTCTTTACTGCAACAAACCGAGTCACTTTTTCTCTGTGCGCAAGAAAACTTACACACAATTACTTACACATTTATACAACTGCGGACAAATGCGAGCTTCTTGCTCAAAAAATACTCATGCTTAACCACAGAGGTAGGAGCTGTTGGGGGGCTACTCACCACTCGGACAACAGGTGATCAGGGCTCAATATGAGAAGTCGCCACAGCATTTCCTCCCACCGCGGGACAGGAAACCAACCCGCGGGGGAGGAGACTGACAGCTGTGCCAGCTATGGTAGGGTCAGCTTATTTGCACTAAAATATCTATCCATATTAATAAAATGAGTAACACATCTGATCAAATTTCAGTAACTGTAACGCATTACTGAATTTTCATTACAGAGCATGTTACTGCAAAAGTAGTGGTGTTACAGTAACGCGTTACAAAGTAACGCATTACTCCCAACACTGGGAACCAGTCATATCCTTTTGACAGCTCACACTACACACCCATGTCCTCGATAATGCTTTATTTGGGCTTTTCCATAATGACATTCAGCCCTTAGTTATAGTAGTTAGCTCAGTTTGTCTTCACCATCAGTGTGTGAATGTGTGTGAATGGGTGGATAGCAGGATCTGTAAAGTGCTTTGGTCATCAAGAGATGAGAATAAAAGCGCTATATAAGTGAATGTCATTTACCATTTACCATTCACCATAACTAACAGCTAATTGGCTAACATTAACCTCAAAATGGCACCTGCCCCCACTCAACCAAATTTCTTCAGGTGACAAAGGAGAGACAACGGGTTGAGCTAGGCATCATGAGCATTTAAAGAAACATGCATTGAAGTGAGTCATTCTGAGGCCTGATTAAATGAGTTGGAAATGGGGCTGAAGTAATTTAAGGCTGAGGTGTTTTGACCAAAGCATGTCACACACAGACATTTTATTAAAACCTCTGGGAACTGTGTCAACATGTGGAAAAAAGTGTATGGTATATCCTCTTTAAAATTATTAAAGTGGTACCAAAGCCATTTGTAATTTTGTATAGGAATGGCATCGGCCCTCTTCCTGTGAAATCTTCTGCCTGGTCCACCAAGGCTTCTTTCACTGTGTCATAGCCAACTAGAACAACAGTCCGCTGCCATCCAAGGTACAGTGTGATCACAGGACCATAGGTTTCACCAAACTAAAAACAAAAGTCAACGTACAAAGCAAGTGAGTAATGAAGGTTTATGGTCATATTCAGACGCAAGTTGAAAAACTATGTAAATAATACAGAAAAGCTCACCTTGGCAAGAGTTTTAAATGGTGTATGTTTGTCGATTTGTGGCAGGTTTCCTATGAGTGGAAGTGCAGTAGGACCTGAAGGCAAACGGTGGTCTTTGTTTTTTGTACTAAGATACCACAGCAGAGTCAAGACCAGCGCTGCTAAGATCACTGTTGAAAACTCCATAATGCTCTATACACTGCAGACTGAGCTCCAGTTGTTTTTAGTGTGCATACATTCCCTTTGTGAATGGCTCTTTGAAGTACCTCTGTTTATGTTTAACCGGCTTGGCAGAAGTACTGCTGTAGGCCACAGGTGAACCATGTCTTATTTTGTGCACCTTTGTACACCTTAACCTAACAGATGTTTAAAGTGTACAAAGGGGTAAAGCAGCTAAAGTTCAGTGGATTTAAAATACGCCCAAAGTGCATATACTGTAAAAAGTTAATTTATATAACTGACATGTTACAGTAATAAGGGACCAATATGCAGACACAACAAGGACAATGGAATAGTGTAAAATGTCAGTGCTTTTATTGTGAATAGTGAGAGGCTGAAGCGGCTTGTGCCGACACCCCTGTGGAGACAAGAGGGAGAGTTGTGAGCATTTGGCAGAGGCAGCAGCAAATATTTCCAATTCTTGTCAAAGTTCTACTCGCCACCTGGTTCAGATCAATGTGAAACAAATCCAGCTTGCCAGATCTGAATAGCTAAAAATATGCAACCATTCCTCGGGCTCTCTCAAGCTGTCACGTTATTTTATATAATTCTTACGTGATCTTGTTATTCAAACCCTGGTCTTAACCGTGCCGTTTCGAAACACAAACGCAGGTGGTGGGGATGGCCACAAGACTCAAACCGTGTCACTGCTATAACCGACCGCCTCCTTAGTCAGTCAAAATTGGGGGTATAGCTAGATTCATGCTGCACCTCCGCTGTCCACGTCTGCTTGACTGCGAGGCTTGTGCGTCTTAAATTATGTCATCGTCTCCAGTCTGCAGACGTCCACAGAGCCCCTCTGCAAATGCCCGTGTGCAGCCCAAATTTTCTGGCCATGTGGCCAGACCGCGTTGACTGCACATGTGCAAGATTGAACCTCTCATTCATAAGGTGGCGCTACCAACACAGCATACAAAGTCAAAGTAGATTAAGAAGACAGAGGAAAAGGAAGACGAGAATAAACACGTGAATCTTTTTGCAGCAGCAGCAGCAGCTTGAGTGGAGAAGAGCTCTGAAAAAATTTAATTCCTCCTTTTTCCTTGAAACGATGCCACTGTTATTGCAACAAAAAAAAAGTGCATTGCGCTCACATTTATAGTGTGTGAACAAACTGGCGTATTAGCACATTTGCGCTATCCATAGGGCTGGGACAATACTGTCATAACCCGAGTGTCGGTTCTGGCCACACTCGGGTCTCATATCTTTTTGTTCCCTGGCTTTGGCAGCTGAGGGTTCCTTCCAGCTCCTCGGGCTCTTATTGTGAAGGCACCCGGGGGAGCTCCCTGCTGTCAAAGTCAGCTGCTGCTCTGCTGTCATTAGCAGCAGCTGTGCCGCGTTGGGGTCATTAGCCGCCAGAGATATAAGCGGGTGCTAAATGTTCTCCAGCGCGGCAGTCTCTGTTATGATCATCGGTTACGATCATCTGTTATATCCTGCTACGTTTTGATGGTGCTCCTATATGCTCAGGTATGTTCCTGTTTGCCTAGCTCATCATTAACGTTGTCGTCTGGCGCATCGGGTGTTCCCCGGCTCAGACTTCACTCAGCCGCTGTATGTGTTCTGTGTGTGTTCATCCTTATCCACAATAAATTACCACTGCAAACTCACTGGTGACTGAGGCGTCTTGTGACGGTCCGTGAGGGCCGTTGTGACAGTAGACTTCCGCCTAACGCCTGGAGAGGAGGCATTGTTTCGAGACGCCATTCACCGTGCAGTTTGCAGTAGTGGACTGTTTGTTCCTACCTGTCTGGGCGCCGTGTTGAAGCATGCCATCGTGGAGGTCTCATGCTCGGAGGCAGGACGCTGTTCTCGCTGACACCCTCGAGCGCGTGGACAGAGTCCTTGTCGCCGCCTCCCTCCTCGAATACAACAGCGAAGTGCCCTGGTACCTGGACCTAGCCGAGGAAATTCTGGATTCTCTCCCCCGCTTCACTAATCATCCAGAGGTAAGCGTGAGGAGAGATGACATCGCCGCCCAGCGTGAGATACTCCAAGGGCTGGAGGGAAATCCTGGCAGGAAGCTGAAGCGGAGGAGACGTCGTCCCTCGCTTCGGGATCCCGCTCCTGCCTCTGTTCCGGCCCGGGAGTTCGCACCACCCGGAGGTCTTTTCCCATCGGGCATGTCGTCACTCGGGATTCCCCCAGAGAAGCTGCAGATGACAGCAGAAAAGATCTGGGACCGGGTGGCTGCTGCTTGCTCCGCTAAAAATCCTCCAGCGTGTATGAAGCATGTGGTGGCGGCGGTCAGACAGGTGGAGAGGAATCCAGCGCTGCGTGAGTTTCCTGAGTTTGCTGACTTGCTTGCCGCCGTTTCTGCTCAGGAACGGCGATTTCCGGACCTCACCTTCGCCTCACCCCCTACAAGGAACCGTCGTCAATCCGGCTTCCAACCTCGGCTAGACCCCCGTCTGGATGCTGTTCCGGGTCGCCGCAAGGGCTCAACCCCCCACACAGCTGTCACTCCTGTGCCTCGTCAGAGGGGAATCCCCGCAGCCTCGTCTGCTCCCGGGCCCTCGCCTGCTGTCCCGTCAGCGCTCCATGCCCGACTGACCCCGGCTGTCGCCCCCTCCTCCTCGTCGCCTATCCTGGCTGCTGTGTGTCACGAGAGCTCCGTTTCGGCGAGCTTCATCCCGGATCCGCCTCGAGTGGCCTCATCTCGTCTTCCCAGAGGGCCCTCTGTCGCCATCCAGCGGGGAAAGGAAGGAATGACGTCCCCCACAGCGGAGACTATCTTACCCTTAGGGGAAAGGCAAGTGCATGATAATTTCTCTTCTTTTGACATTGTTTTGCCTTGTCTGACTCCTAGGGGTGGAGTTCGGGGTATGCAGCCACCCGAGCTCCCTCCACCCGCTGTGGATGAAAATATTAACCCTGCTTCCTCTGTGTCTCCCTCCGCTGAGCGGTCCTCGACGTCAGGCCAACGTCGCTGGATGAGGAGGGGGCCTGCGGTTCTGGAGAGCCTGGTTCCGGTTCCGCAGCCACGCCATGGGCGGAGGAGGAGAGCGGACTGCAGCGTGGAGCCATCGCCGATGAAGAAGCGTCCCCGGGGTTCCACGGAGGAGCGGTCCAGTCCAGCAGGGCGAGATTCTCCTGCCACCACGCCGTGCGGGCCACCGGCGTGGACATCGGTGCCGGAGGACTCTCTAGCTGCACGCACCATCATGCCAGCTGCGGAGCCCGACGCAGCTGAGTGGGAGCCTGAGGACGACCTCCTGACTTCTGAGCCCGGATCATCGCAGTCCTGGACGGCGTCAGAACCCGAGCTCAGGCAAGTGCTCTGTTTTATCTTTCTTTTTTACCTTTTAGAGCACTTTTGCCTGTCTCAAGGGGAGATGAGCCGGGTGCAGCCGCCCGCTGCGTCCGAGCTTATCTCGCCGGGTTCTGGCGCTGCCGGTGATCCTGATCCCGGGTTTTCTCTCTTGTGTGAGTCTTCTCCCAGGGTCGCCGGCGAGGGGCTGCTCTCGCCTGCTGCACCAGAGGTTCCGGTTTCGAGGTTGGAGGTCGAGTCTGGTGCCA
Organism: Pholidichthys leucotaenia; assembly: GCA_020510985.1. Taxonomy (NCBI): domain Eukaryota; kingdom Metazoa; phylum Chordata; class Actinopteri; order Cichliformes; family Pholidichthyidae; genus Pholidichthys; species Pholidichthys leucotaenia. The sequence goes on along the minus strand of CM035847.1, from coordinate 281,828,852 downwards.
CGCCGACCGGGTCCACCGTGGGTTTGGTTCCGGAGGCCCAATCGGGGTCCACCGTGGGTGCTGCACCAGCAGGTCCTAGGTTCGGTGAGGGAGCTGCAGATCCCCGGCCACCGGATGCTGGACAGGCTCGTTTTCTTCATCTCCACAGTCATCCTCCTCGTCTCCCTGAGGAGCACTATCCATCTCCACCTGGGGCCGTTGGGGTCCCGAACGCTCCGCCCGGTTTCCCCTCATCTCCCCCCTTTTCTGCGGGATCACCGGCTGCTTCCTCCCAACGGTTCTGGTGGGCTGGTGTTGTGGGGCGGCCGCCTGAAGGGCTGTCTCGTTGGTTTGGTTCTCTGGGCCGGCCCCCCGACCTGTTTATCTTCCTGTGCGGCGACCTGCTCCGGCCGCCTGAAACTCTCTTCCCCCGAGCATGGGACTGGGGTAGGCCGCCCGAACTGTCCTCTTTTCCCCTCCCTGTTCTGTGGCCTCTTGTTGCCGGATGAACCCCCCGAACCTTCTGCCCCATCCCTCCGGGCCTGGACTGCGCCCTTTCCGGGTTCCTGATCTCGTCTGTGGGACTGTTGGGGTGTTTGTGGGGGGGGGGGGGTTGTTTTGTGTCACTCTGTTTGCCCAAGGGTGTGTTGCCTATTTTGTACTTATTGTGGTTTTGTTCTTGTTACCCGGGATTGCGGGTTTTTTTTCTATAGCCTTGTTGGTTGTTTGTCTCTCTCCCTCCTGCCAGCACCCCATCCACCCACCCTAGGGGGGTGGGGGGGGGGATGGGGGGCTTGGGTATTACTCTGGCCGCTCGGAGCTCGGCCTTGAGGGGGAGGTACTGTCATAACCCGAGTGTCGGTTCTGGCCACACTCGGGTCTCATATCTTTTTGTTCCCTGGCTTTGGCAGCTGAGGGTTCCTTCCAGCTCCTCGGGCTCTTATTGTGAAGGCACCCGGGGGAGCTCCCTGCTGTCAAAGTCAGCTGCTGCTCTGCTGTCATTAGCAGCAGCTGTGCCGCGTTGGGGTCATTAGCCGCCAGAGATATAAGCGGGTGCTAAATGTCCTCCAGCGCGGCAGTCTCTGTTATATCCTGTTATGTTCTCCTGTTATGATCATCGGTTACGATCATCTGTTATATCCTGCTACGTTTTGATGGTGCTCCTATATGCTCAGGTATGTTCCTGTTTGCCTAGCTCATCATTAACGTTGTCGTCTGGCGCATCGGGTGTTCCCCGGCTCAGACTTCACTCAGCCGCTGTATGTGTTCTGTGTGTGTTCATCCTTATCCACAATAAATTACCACTGCAAACTCACTGGTGACTGAGGCGTCTTGTGAGGGCCGTTGTGACAAATACTACAAATAACAGCTGTGCACATGCATCCACCGCTTGGCCTGGTAGACGAAAAAAGTGAAGCATAATCCACAACCGTGTGCAAGCCAGCCTCGTCCAAGGTGGACATGCACCTCAGCAGACCAGAGTGGAAAGTACCATGAATCCAGTTTAAAGGAAACCAGTACTGGCCATTATAACAACATTAATTGTGCTTTAAGTATTACTTTTAAACCAAAAATGCATTTATTCAGTAAAAATAATCCCCTAGAGTCAGTATACTGAATAATTTTATCCCATGAAAACCGCTCAGTCAAAACCAAAGGGGAGCAGCCATTGCCGGCCGGAAGTGACGTACACTTGATTCTGACTTTACTGCAGATGAGTAAACGTGTTCAGCAAATGTTCAGTGGGCTGAGATCTGAGTTGAAAACAGCACAAAATCTGCACGAATATATACTGCACAAACCGTCCTTGGAAATGGCCTTCATTGACGGCATGATCTCGCAGGTACCTCCGGGGACCTGACGAACAGGCAAGTTATCACTCAAGTAACTTCAGAACACGCTGAATAAATCTTGATATTGTAGAGAGAGGAATGATCAGGTGAGGTGGTAGCTGGAGCAGAGCAGACTTTATTAATCTCTCTCTAACATCAACAAGAATCAGAAGCTTAAACCAGGTCCTGGACACCTCTCTTTTTATACCATACAATTTGCCCGGTGACCTGGGGTGTTTGCATTAACATGCATACATTTACCATGACAATTCCCTTTTTCACTGTTTACATTAACACACATATATCTACCGCGACAATTCCCTTTGTCACCCAGCCTGTCGGCGCATTATTATGCAGACCAGAGGAAAATACAAACTCTCATGCGAAAACCATAGATTGCCTTGCATATCCGTTTCTCAGCTCTTATGCATCTCTTCCTGCCGTGCCATTCAGTCTGAGTACAGGATTTATTATCTGCCCCCCCCCCCCGAAACTCAGACTGGGCCTTAACCCTCATGTCCTGTGGGCTTCAGCCGCCATCCATAGCGGCTGTAACGGGGGGGTCGGCGGCTCCGAGGCGCTGCTGTGCTGGTGGGGCGCTCCTGGAGGCGTGTCCGTCTGTGGGGGGACATTTGGTGGTGGTGGTGGGGGGCATCTTCAGCATGCCATTGTGACTGAGCTGATGAGTCATTTACCTGGGGCGTTCTCAGTGGGGGTCGTCTGCGCCGAGGAGCTCTGGCCAACACCACCTGCTTGTCTGCTAAAACGAAGGCGGGCTTAAGCCTGTCTATGCAGATTGTTTCTCTGCATCCCCCCAAGTCTAACACAAAATGTTTCTCCCCAGGTTCCAGCACTCTAAACGGGCCATCGTAGGGTGGGCCAAATGGGGTCCGGTGGGCATCGTGCCTGACAAACACGAACGACGAGTCCTTCAAGGTCTTTGGCACGAAAGTGCGGGGTAAACAGTGGTGGGCCGGGCCGGGTACCGTCCCTGCCTCTGCCCTATGTAGCGAAAGCGGGGTGGATCAGTGTTCGGCGTGGGGTTGTCCAGCAAAAATTCTCTGGGGAGCCGCAGCGGCTGGGAAAAAAACAGCTCTGCTGGGGAGGCCGCCAAATCCTCCTTCGGTGCTGAACGTAACCCTAATAGAACCCACGGCAACCGATCCACCCAATTTGCATCCGTAAGCGAAGCCCTGAGCGCTGCTTTAAGTGACCTATGGAAACACTCGCATAACCCATTGGCCTGGGGGTTGTACGCGGTCATGCGATGAATTGTAACAACCAGGCTCCGGGCCATCATGGACCAGAGTTCGGAAATGAACTGCGGGCCCCGGTCGGACATGATATCCGAAGGGACACTGAAACGTGCCACCCATGTCGTAAAAAAAGTGTGTGCAACTTCTGCAGATGCAGTGGAAGCTAGCGGGACTGCCTCGGGCCAGCGCGTGGTGTGGTCCACCACTGTCAGGAGGTGCGTGAACACCTGCGATGGCGGGAGGGGGCCAACGAGGTCCACGTGAATGTGGTCGAACCTCTTAGCCGGGACATGGAACGGCTCAAGGAGGGCCTTTGTGTGCCTGTGCCCCTTTGCTCATTGGCACGCTACGCAGGCTGCAGCCCACTCTTTCACCTGTTTGCACAGGCTTGGCCAGACGAACTTTGCTCCCACCATTTTGACTGATGCGCGCACTCCTGGGTGCGCCAGGGAGTGAACGACTCAAAAATGCGGCGGCGCCAAGCGCGTCGGTCCACCAGGCGCGGGTGGCCTGTGGAGACGTCACAGATTGGGGGGGGGGGCCCTGTCTTGCAGTACTCTGCTCTCCAGCCTTAACCCTGTTGGTCCAGACTGGAGTGTGCAAATGTCCGCATCGCCAATCTGCTCAGCGGCAATGGCAGTGTAATCTATCCCTACGTAGACTGGGGCCACTAATGCAAGAGGCAGTCTGCCACCACATTGAGTTTACCGGCCACATGCTGAATGTCAGTTTTAAACTCCAAGATCATGGCCAGCTGTCTCTGCTGCCGGGCTGACCATGGTTCCGAAACCTTGGCCATAGCGTACGTTAGCAGCTTGTGGTCTACAAACGCAGTGAAGGTGCACCCTTCCAGCCAGAACTGGAAGTGGCGTATGGCCAGGTGGAGAGCCAGTAACTCCCTGTCAAACATGCTGTATTTACGCTCATTGCCGCACAAAGACCTGCTAAACAAGGTGAGCGGCTGCCAAGAACCGGCGACGCACTGCTCCACGATGGCCCCTATGGCCACATCCAATGAGTTGGTAGTGAGCGCTATCCGAGCTGCCAGGTCCAGGCGCGCCAGCAGTGTGGCATTCGCCAGAGCTGTTTTAACCTTGGAAAACGCCTGCTCTCGCTCAGGAGTCCAGTCGACTCTATCCGCCGGTTTCTGTTTCTTAAGCGCAGTGTACAACAGCTGCATGAGCTGGGCTGCGCGGGGGAGGAAATGGTTGTAAAAGTTAACCATCCCCAAAAACTCCTGCAGCGCCCTGATCGTCTGAGGCCGGGGAAAATCTGCCACTGCTCGCACTTTGTCTGGTAAGGGTATTACGCCCTCTGGTGAGATGCGGTGGCCCAAAAAATCAATTCCCGTTACTCCGAACTGGCACTTCGCCGGGTTGATTATTAACCCGTGCTCCTCCAACCTCTGGAAAATTGTCCTGAGGTGGGCTACGTGTTCGTCCTCGGACGCACTGGCCACCAGGATGTCATCCAGGTAGACAAACACAAACAGCAGATCGTGCAGCACCGCATCCATCATGCTTTGGAATGTCTGCGCCACGCCTTTTAACCTGAAAGGCATGCGTAAGAACTCAGAGAGACCAAACGGGGTTATTACTGCTGTTTTGGGTATGTCCGCATACACTGGGACCTGGTGGTAACCGCGGACCAGGTCTATCTTGGAAAAAAATGCGTGCCCTGGTGAGGTGAACGGAAAAATACTGAATTTGGGGGATCGGGTAGCGATCGTGCACTGTGGCGTTGTTTAATCTGCGGAAATCTCCGCATGGTCGCCACGATCCCTCAGCTTTAGGCACCATATATAGCAAGGATGCCCATGGGCTGTTTGAGCACCTGATGGTGCCCAAACTTTCCAAGTTGGCAAACTCCTTGCATGCACTGGCCAGTTTAGCTGCGTCCAGGCACTGAAGTTGTGCGAAAACGGGCAGCCCCATGGTGGTAATGAAGTGCTCCACCCCATGTTTAGTGATGGCCGCCGAAAACATCAGAACCGTGAGTTCTGGGAACTGGGTGAGTAGTGTGTGGAACTTACCCCCTGGAGCTGTGACATTGGCTAGTGTTGTTTGTGGACCCGGCTCATCTAGCTGTACAGGGCAGAGAATCAACAGACATTGCATTAATCAGGTGGCTGTTAGCCACATCGACTAATAGTCCGTGTGCACACAAAAAATCAGCACCCAAAATGGGGAAGTTACATGCCACTATGACGAATGTCCATTGGTATGTATTGCCGTGCAAGGATACAGTCAGTGTCCTCTCACCAAAAGTCTTAATGTCTGAGCCGTTTGCAGCCGCCAGCTTGGGGCCGCTACTTCCCACCAGTAGGTCTGCTTAGGACGGCAGGATGAGGCTCTTTTGGGAGCCGGAGTCTACAAGGAACCGTCTCCCCGAGCGTGAGTCTGTCACATAGAGCAGCTTGTTTGTGTCACCGGCGGTCACAGCTGCTACCGACTACATCTTCCTGATGTGGAACATTGGATGCAGAGACAGGCATGTCCATTTGAGTTAGAACATCAGGTAACTCAGTGAAGTCATTACTGTCCATACTTGACACTTCCAGACTTGAGAGGAGGTGAGTATTTACAATCTTCTTTTGAGCCATTGTTTTCAACAGAATACTGGTTCTTTTGCCTTTGAGGTTCAATTTTCTTGCCAAACTCTCTGTGCCGAATATGCTGGAGCTGCCTGGATCTACAAAGGCATGCACAGGTGTGCACAATTCTGTTATTTCTGCTGTGCTTGACCTTGACTGCAACAATAGAGAAGATGGAATTATCCCTTTCACCGGCACCAATATAACCACAAGTCTGAGTCATGGTTGATGCAACACTTGAGTCCTTACTGATGGAGAAGGATGTTCAGAAGATGAGCCCTGATCTTGCCGCTCAGTAAGAAGAACTGGATGCTTCTGGTGACATACTGTATGTTGCAATCTAAGTGACCCTTGCAATCTTTACTTGTGTGGCCTGTTTTCAAGCAACCAAAACAAACATCTTTTTTTTTCATAAAGATGATTTTATCCCGATGTGCCTTTCTCTTAAACTGCAAACATTTTTCCAGTGTGTGACCTCTTTGTGAACAAAACAGACCGTTTTAAGTAGAGGTCTTGGTCTTCTTTATTGTCTGTTCAGTTATTGCTCCTTCCTTTACTGTGGTGACATTGGTGGCATAGCTGCTCCCCTTTTTCCTTTGTTTTAAATGACTGGTATTAAAAACCTTTGAGTCATTGTGTTAGGGTTCTTGAATGTATCCAAAAAGTGGATCTGAAGTGATTCTGACTTGCTTTTCGATAAAGGCAACAAGATCAGTGAACATGGTTCTCTGACCTCTTTGCTCTTGTAGGTCACAAGCTTCATTTCTCCACTTCCTTTCAGTTTGAAAGGGAGTTTTAAGATGATGCTTCTCATGTTAGATAGTCCAGTTCTTTCATGTACACCATTTGCGCCATTAAGTTAGCATCCTCGCAGAAACAATGAGAAGGATTGCAGTGCTTTAACATCTTCACCTTTAATAGGTGTCCAACTGAGAATCCTTTCCATATAAGCAGAAGCGATTTTATGTTCATTTCCAAAATGCTCTGCTAGAAGACTCTTGGCTCTGTGATCTTGCTCTGAAGGTAAATGTTGACAACAGTGAACCAGGTCTCTTGGCTGCCCTCTGGTGTACTGTTCCAGAAAATATAAACAGTCGCTCCAGTTAGCTTTTTTTCTGCTCTGCTCCATGCTCAAAGGCTCTAATAAATGATTTATATTGAAGAGGATCTCCATCAAACACTGGGATATTTCTAGGTGGTAGGACAGAAGCCGGATTTTGTTGAACCAACAGAGCAGTTATTTATTTTGTTTTTTTCATGATGTTCATTATTCCATCAAACTGGGGATTCTAAATTGACCTTAGGTATGACTGTGAGATTGAATGGTTGTCTGTCTCTGTGTGTTGGCCTTGCGATGGACTGGCGATCTGTCCAGGGTGTACCCTGCCTCTCGCCCCAAGATGCTGGGATAGGCTCCAGCCTCCCTGCGACCCGAAAAGGATTAAGCGGAAGAAGATGGATGGATGGAGATGGATGGTTCATTTTTCCATCCTGAGAGTTATCAGTGGAATCTTGAGTTTGAGGATATACCAGTTCTAGTGGATTTCCATCCACTTGTGTCACTTGAACTGGAGCATCAACCCTTTGAAGCATGTCTTTCATTTGTCTTTCTGACCTTTGTTTAGGCCTGACAACCGGTGGTTCCAATATGGCATCAGACAAAGCAAGTTCCTCATAATTTTTATCTGGAGCAAAAGTGTTGGCCTGGGGATTGAATTAACATCTTTTAGTCCTTTCAAAATAAGAGTTCATGCCATCGGAACATTTTGATCCACGCTGTGATGAGTTGTTTTCCAACACAAGAAGCTTTGCTGTTGTTGCTGCCAACTCAGTTTCCAGTGTTTATCGTTGCTTTTCTCTTTTCAATTTCTCCTCCTGCACTTCAATCAAGTGTTTCTTTTTTAAAGCAAAGACTCTCTCCATCAGAGCTGCCTTCTCAGCCTCGGCTTTAATGCATTCAGAGGATGTTGAAAAGACCTGAGATAACTTGGAACGAGATTTTACAGATTTTACCTTTACACTGGACATATTACAGGCACTATCTTCAGGATTTAGGTCATCAACAAGACTTTGGACGCTGAGTGGATCTTTATTGGGCTGTACATATAGATGACCTGTTTCAGACAGCCAGCCTTTTATCTTTTCCAGCAAAATCACAGTAAGTTGTCATTTTTACACTACTTTGTGATTTCATCTTGTGGCAAAGGTAAATGTATAAAAGCTTCGTGCATGGCATTTACTTCTTAACAGTGGATAAACTTTAATTCAGAATTCACTGCATGTACATTTTTTTTGATTCCATTAAAGCAATAATATTTTCCATACACTTTTTATCTTGCTTACATGCTTTGCTCGTTTTTTACTTGACACATTTTTGTGTAAAAGCTCAAACCTTTGGCAGTGAATTTAATGCTTCTTTTAGAAGACACATCAACATCATTCTTTATTTGTTTGTTGCTGCAGCTGCTCCTTCACCGCAACAGTCATTTTTGCAGTTTTTCCTTTTAAATTCTTTATAGCTCTCCAAACGAAATCTTCAAATGCAGGTTAGAAGACTAAACTGTTATCGTGTTTATCGACTGACAGATCCTATTATTTATTCAGCTTTTTATGAATGGAACGCAGCAGCTGTGTGTACCTGCAGTGATTAGGCCTACACACTTCAGCTCATCCCAGCATTTCAAACTTCATAACTTGTGCTGTGATGTTGGCCACCATGTTTCAAACTCCACTCATTTGGCTGTTTACCATTATAGCTTTAGTAGTCGCATCATATACCAGCTTCTAGTAGAAGAGGATGAGCGTTTTGCTGCTGTAGGCCACGGACCTCCCACTGCACAACGCTGATTGTCCATTCAGTTTCCATTAGAATCCTCCAGGTTCATTACTGAGGGATCATTTCTTTAATCCAAGGGCTGGTTTTTTTTATTTTAATGTAGTGACCATTTGTCCAAATTCAAAACTTAAACTTAGAAAAAGGCAAACTTAACTTTAACTCAAATGGTTACTACTGCACCATGGGTTTGTGGTTTATGTAGGCAAAGGAAGTCCATTGTCCAAACAACTTATGACATTTTCCAAATGATTTAATTACTCCAAAGAAAAAGCAAACAGACATTCCAATCTCCTCCTACCTCTCCTGCTCTGGTAAAAAAAACCATAGGCCCAGCCAGGTGCACACTGGTCCTATCCCTGCCTGCCTCACCTATATAACCTAGGTGCCCGTGGTGTTACCCAAACAACCCAAAATAAGCCCAATTAATTATGCAAACAAAACTAAACAAATAAACAAGCTACTTATAAACTAAATAAACAAAATTACCAAATAAAACACTACCAAAATATAACTTATTGAATCCTAAACAAAACAAGCAAATGAAAATAAATAACCAATAACAAATAGCTTCAACAACTGTACTGAAACAGTTTCTCTCCCCTGCTACAAACTCCCTTCCTGGTGATTTACATGTGTACAGTGTTGTGGTGTGTATGTCCTTCATATATGGGTTTCTTAATTGTTTTATCAAGAGTCTGGTAAGATGGTGCACCGGATTCATGACAACTGTAGAGTTTATCTGACTTTATCTGACTGACCAAGTGTATTTATGAATCAGGGTCTGAAACGTTTCTACATTGAACAAATCCTTTCCATAATGCGCCTTTTAAAAGAAGAAATAAACATGGTCACAGAGCAGACAAATGAGAACTTAAAATAACACTTCAGCATATATTATTGTGTGACAAGAAGCCATATCCTGCTATGTATTTATTTGCTCACTGTTTGGCCTGTTTACATGCTGTAGAAAAGCATTAATATAGCACGCCAGCAGGGGGCGCTTCTGATCTGCATCTCTTCAGACTGCAGCACCTCATATCAGCATTGTGACGATAGGAGGTGCTGTCTTCTTAGCAAGAGGTGTTGTCAATGTAGTGTGCTGTCTTCTGAACAGCAATGGTTCTATCAAATATTTTTTAAATGGCAGCAATGGTAGCAGTCTTTATTCTATTTAAAAAAAAAAAATCATTTTTGACCAGCAAGTATTAAGGAGGTATGACTTTATTTTTTTTTAAAAAACATTGGTTTCTCAGTTATTTGGGTTGCTTAAGAAAGTAACTTAATAGTTATGACACCAAAAATAACATTTAATATGACTACAAAATATTCAACAGCCAATGTATAGAAAGACAACCTTGAAGGAGATTCACAATCATTCAGCAGTTTTTGGTCTTATGTAAATAAGGCACATAAACAATAGTGCACAATAATAATCCAGTGGTGCATGCCTTGGAGATCGTCGGACTGAGCCATTTTTAACGTCGTGTGGCTATGATTTTGTAGCTACGAGGCAAGTTGGCAAAGCTGCTGTACGCTGGAATGAGGTTTATTCCATCTGGGCCTTCAGAATAGGAAAAGGTGAAATCCTGTAGCAATGAAACCATGAAGATAAAAAGTTCCATACGAGCCAGAGACTCCCCGACACAGGCTCTCTTCCCTGTGAGGAGACAAAACCAAAACGCTGTATGATAACAGAAATAAAGTACATGATGATAAGTGGCACAACAGAGCATTAACACATATGACTGGTGCTTTATCATCAGTGTGAGGTCGGTTCACCTGCAGCAAATGGGATGAATGCAGGATTTTTCTTGAAGTTGCCATTCTGGTCCAGGAAGTGGTGTGGATTGAAGGACAAGGGATCCATCCAGTGCTTTTCATCTTTCAGTGCAGAGTATAACAAAGGAATGATAATAGTGTTCTGCAGAGAACAGAAATTCTGTTAATGCATCTGTGCGATTTTACTTTTTTTTTCATCATTATTTTAACTACGTGATGTGGTAGACTTTACATTTGTTATATTCTAAAATCAAGAGTACCTTTGGAATTGTGTAGCCCTTAAATTTAAACTCATACAGTGCATAGTGAGGGAGGCTGAAGGGGACGATGTCCAGGTAACGCTGCACCTCATGGATGACAGCATCTGTAAATGGGAGGGACTTCCTGTCTTCCATAGTGGGACAGCGCTGTCTTCCAATCACGCTGTCGATCTCTTCCTGCATTTTTTCTGGGCAAGGCAAAGCAAAGAGTATTACTAATTTAGTTACGTAATGTATACAACTAGGGCTGTCATGGTCTGCAGTGACCCTACCCTGTATGTTAGGATATTTGATCAGCACACTGAGAGCGTATCTTATGGTGGTGCTGGTGGTCTCTGTTCCAGCCACAAACAGATTTATCACTGTAGACACCAAGTTGTCGTAGTGGAACTCAGTCAAGGGATTATTCTTCTCCTGAAAATGGCACATACTGTATTATCAGCACGACTGTAAAATTCACAACCATTTATTCATAGACAGTTTTAAAATGAAACACTCATAGTTTCTGAAAATGTTTATATTTTTCCTAGTTTTTGTTTTACACATTTATTATTATGGCTCAAGAAGCCAAAAGCAATATGGTTGGACCGTATTCTTTTGTCTACCTGCCCAGGGTGAGAAGTGGTGAAAAGAAGTATGTATACTGGTGCCTTTGCGGTAGAGAACACACTGTAGCCTATGTACCAAACAGCAGTTCATATTACAGAGCTTCGTTGGATTGACTGAGTAGGACTTCAGAAGATGCACCACACAAGGACCCAGTTTTTCTACAAGGTGATCTCAGACCTTGTGTAGTCAATGACAGCAAAACCTGGAGGAGTCTGACTGTGAGGAATGGACATCTTCAACATCCTTTGTCCATGTGTATGTGAAATAACATATTTATAAGCTATAACAGTCCTTTGAGACTATTCACAAGTTGGACAGAACATGTTATATTATAATCTTCACAATTCAACCTTGAAGAACCAAATCAAGTAATTCTTGGCAGATAAAATGTTTGACTCGAAATTGGGAGCCGTAATGAATTTTTGGCAGATGAAGCATGCATTTTATGGATTCTACTTACAATCTATAATTATAGGAGGTAAATAATGCACAAACACTAGTATTCATGGGAAAGAAAAGCTTTATTGACTTTTACATCATTATACATGGATTTTGTTATTTTCACCACACTTTTCTTAACATAAGGCAAAACATTAAAAGCTGTTACAGGATAAAATGCCATATTTGATTATTCTAACAGAAAACTCATGGGTCTAAAATTATGACTACTCCCTCACTGCATTAAATATCCACAGACAAACCTTTGCTAATTGCATGGACAAAAAGTTACATCCACTTTACTCAAAAGCAGCCATCAGAATCAGAAGAGAAATGGCTTTAGCCGAGCGAGGCATGCTTCCACAGCAAACCGATAAGTTTCCGGTGGTCCATCACTTTTTGGCAAGACACCTGCAGCTTCCTCTTGTTTTGAACCATGTTCAAAAAATTTTTGACAAGAAACATTGGTTTCTGACCATAAAACATCCGGCAAAAGGCAATGAACTGATGCCCCCCCAGCACCTGCTGAGCTTTGAGACACGGGGGTAAATGTATTTTTAAAGAACAGTTATTAAATACAGTAAATACTATGACATTTCAGTGTGTGCTGGATCCAGCATCCATAAAAAAAAGACTTGTTGCATATTTTTAGCGAGAAGGGATAATAACAGATGCAGATGGGAAAAGTTTGCCTTGGAGTCTTTCTGGAAGAAATCCTGTCCTCCTGACCTGCATAACAGACTCCATCCATCCAACCATCCAACCATTCTATCTTTCATCCGCTTAATCCTTTTTCGGGAGGTCGCAGGGGGGCTGGAGCCTGGGGTGGATGGGCCTGGAGTCCTATTCCCAGCATCTATGGGCAAGAGGCAGGCGTACACCCCTGGACAAGATCGCTCAGCCCATCGCAGGGCCAACACAGGAGACCCAGGACATACAACCATTCACTCTCACATCCATACCTAAAGGACAATTTAGAATCCCCAGTTGTTGCCATTAACCTAACTTGCATGTTTTTTTGTCATGTGGAGGAAACCGGAAGAAATCCCCGGAATAAACCCACGCAGACACAGGGAGAACATGCATAACAGACTCCTTCAGTGTAAATTGGGTGTCTGCTACTCTTGTGTGACCCCATATGGACAAATTGGGAATAGCAGTTGAAAAAGTGCTGCTTGGGTATTCTATTATTTAATTTTCACACTTTGCAAATTCATCCCACGGGCCGGTTTAGACTCTCTAGAGGGCTGGTTTTGGCCCACAGGCCATACGTTTGACACCCCTGTTTTAGACGATTGACCGCGGGTATTTAAATTCATCTACCTTCACTACCTCTACTCCTTGTATCTTTTCCAGTGCACCTGCCTCCCTCTCATTTACACACATGTATTCTGTCCTGCTTTTACTGACTTTCATTCCTCTTCTCTCAGTGCATACCTCCATCGCAAATCCAATATGTGATCAAGTCTTTAGCCATTTGTCCATGGCAAACTACTCAAACTATTTACCAGAACAATTGACAGAAGAACTCTTTCAGGAGCTCTAATCTTCAAGGTTCACACTGCTTGAAATGTTTAATTTACAACATTTTCTTTCTACACATAACACATGATGTGGTTATAAACAACTTTTGTGTATGAAAAAGCCAATAAAAAGAAATCTGACTTACAGGGAGGGTGGCCTCAAAGGAAGAAAAGCTACTACCACATGTTATTGAGGAACAAACTAGTTCACTCTTTGATCTAACGTTAACCAAGGTGGTTAAGATTGTTTTGAATTACTATAAATCAGGAAAACCTTATTTAGTACAGCTTACAAATTAAACTATTAGGTTGCAATTGGCAATAAAAACAATAAACAAGTTTTTTACCAACCTGATCCATCCGTATAAGGAAGCAGTCGATGTAATCTCTGGGGGAGCTGGGGTTCAGAGTTTCCTTATGTAATTGGATCTTCTTCTTTATAAATTCTCTTATCTCCTCACTCTGGGCAAAAACTTTGTGGTGCTGGCCAGGAAGTCGCTCCATGAGCCAAGGAAAAAGGTTGTACATCTGTGAGCAACATGCAGATTTGACAGGTGGAATTCACTGTTAGTTTGTACAAGTATTATACAATATGTCTAATACTATCAATTAAAGTGCCCCTGTTATGCTTTTGTGGATTTTCCACTTTATTTTAGTGCATTATGTAGGATTTCTGTGACATTATATAAAGTATGTAAAGTTAAACAGCCCAAAGTCCTCCTGTACAGGAGTTCTCCTGTCCCACAGAAATGAGTACTTAACACCTTGTTTGGATTTGGCGTCTCTTCCGTGAGACTATCACATCATTACCTAAAAGACCTGATACAGACCTGCTTCTGGCTAGTCTGACATGCTTCCTCTTTAGACAAGAGGGAAGGATGTTTTCCCATGGACATATAGGGCTTAGCTAGTGAGTTAGCTAAGCTCTTTGCAGTAAATTCTAGTCACCCCCTGAGACATCTATGGTCCCAGCTCATTCATTGATCCAAAGCTGACAATATGTCCCACATGATTCTGACCCATTTTGTTATTTTTTTTTTAGCCAGCAGGTGTCTCGGTACTGGGGCTGTTAGCATGGCTACTTTAGGGGCACAAATCAGTGTGACCAGGGATTTTATGGCTCTTCTTTTTAAATTCTAGTCATCATACAAGAAGAAGCCATCTCTGTTGTCATTCACTCCATACAGCCAATCATATACAGTAGAACAAAATTATGTTTCTCCTATCTACAATGTTAATCACATCTAGAATCAGAGGGGTCGCCACAAACAACTTCTCTTTCCCCCATTCTATTACACTAAGCTAGAAGGTGGGAAGTACCATTTTTATATGGTCTTTGGTATGACCAGGCCGGGACTTGAACCCCTAGCCTCCCGCTGTGGGGCAGATGCTCTATCAGCTAGGCCACTACTCCAGTGGCTAATACACAGTTCTGGTTTTATTGGATCTTTCTTCTTCCTTTGATACTGTTGATCACTGTATAATGATCAACAGACTCAAAGAGCTAGGGTTGTCTAGTTCTGTTTTAAAGTGGTTCTCTTTGTACCTCACCGACAGAAGCTTTAACGTGTTTGTGAATCAGATTTTCTCTGAAACAGCACAGTATTCATGTGGGGTACCACAGGTCTCAGTTCTAGGACCCATTCTATTTTTACTTTACATTCTACCACTGGGACAGATAATTAGCCAGTTCGCAGATATTTGTTATCATCTTTATGCTGATGATATTCAGTTGTATTGCTCTTTTAAGGAGTCTGAGTTTCACATGCAGTCTTCTTTAACTAGCTGCTTGTCTACCATCAAACAGTGGTGAAGTGCAAACTTTTTACAGCTTAACTCAGACAAGAAAGAGACATTAATTACACAGGGTTACAATTTTTTTGTAAGTTGTCTGTGTTTTTTCAACTGATCTAAGACAATTTTGCACTGTTGAATCCGAAAATGACCTCCATTTCTCATGATCAGATGCTAAGTAAAAACCTGTATTTACTTAGTACTTACTTAGTACTGTGCATGTACTTACCTTTATATAAAGGTAAGTACATGCACAGTACAAAGATTTTATTTGTCAATACTACTATATGTACAGGACATACAGGAGAATTAAAATGCAATTTCTCTCTTTTCACTGGTGTGCACAATATTAAAAAAAGGAATAAGGCTGGAAAAACAGCAACAGCAGTCTACACACAGTAATGCTACCCATAGTGCAAATAACGGCAAAAGATAAGACCCAGATATCCCATAGTGCAAATAAAGTTAAACAATAAAACCCAGCAATCCTATATACAGAAAAGGGTAGAGCAGTAATACTCGTAGTTGCAAGTTTGATGCGGTAGTGTATGTGCAACCTTACTTACTTAATTAGTTACATATATTTCATTTATAGACATCATTTTAGCTTATTTTAATATAATTTATAGAATTCTGGCCTGGATGCCTCCTCAATCATCAGCTAACCATTCACTTGTTCAGGATTGTTTCTGAGCTTATTACACCAAAGGGACCAATAGTATACCATCGAACACCCAAACTCACACCCCTGTCTTCAATCATGCTTTATTTGGACTTCACCCTGACATTTAGCTAATTTTCTTGCATATTTTAGTTAGTATGACAGCCAAACCTAACAGCTAATGTTAACCTAAAACATGGTGTCACCATCAAAACTCAATTCTTGAAGAAATGACCAAAGAAGGAGAGTGGGCTGAACTGGGGCTCATCAGCATTAACAGAAAAATGCTGTATAAACAGCAGTCCAGTTTAAGCAGAGCTGCTTCCCCATCTGGAAAATGCTCCTGCAATAATTAAACTCTGTGTTGTTTTGACTAAAGCATGTCACAGACATTTCATTAACACCTCTGGAAACTGTATCAACATGTGGAAAAAGTGCATAACAGGGGCTTTTTAAGGATATTGGTAAATTACCATTTTAAAAAAATATATTAAAAACGTATTTTAAGGAACTTTGCATGTGGAACTCTTCACTTGCCTGACCCTTTGGGCTACTGTTGAACTTTAAGATCTCAGATATGGTGCTGAGGAGACGCAGAAAGTGCTTATCTTCATAAACGAAGCGCTCGCCAAACACCAGGCAGCAAATCACATTAGACACTGTGCGGCTCAGTATGAACGTGGGGTCAAATGACGTTCCTGGAAGAAAAGAAACAAACATCAGTTAGAAGGGTTTTTTTCTGAGAGAGACAGAGAGAGACATTGGAAAATTCACTGAGTGAGTATACAACAAGTAAAACATTAAACTCAGTAACAGTCTTTCCCCCAATATTCTTAATGTACAGTGCTGGAAAAAAAAGAGACCACAGCTAAATCTTTCCTAAATTAAATCACCCTTTATTGTCATTCAACTGTACAACCAATCATGTACAGTAGAACGAGATTGTGTTTTACCTATCTACTGTGTTAATCACATACACCCCAAGTGTAGAATCAGAGGGCCGCTGCCATGCAAGGCACCGCCACAAATTTCCCTCCTCCATTCCATTTTTGCAGAGCACCAAGTTCCACTTTTATATGGAACACTACACTTTAAGCCCAAGATATTATTTTTAAAAATGAAACGTTCACTTCCGGTTATGGCTGCCACGTAGGACGGACGTGTCTCGCTCTGCTCTGCTCCTGGAGAAAAAAAATCGGCAAATAACTCTCTCATTTGGGACAGAACGTATCCCAGCGTTTGGGCGAGGATATGTCGGCGAAGCCTAAGGCTGGAAAACCAGGAAAAGGAAAAAGCGAGCCGCCGAAACAGTCCAAATTAACGGACTTTCAGGTCTGTGACGCAGCAAACAAAACTCCATATATGGCGGAGGAGGCTGGCGGCGGTGCGATGTCTGCGGGGAATGGCGCAGATGCGCTGATGGCTGCCATGAGTTCAATGAGAGCGGACTTTTCCTCTAGATTTGATGGGATTATGACAGCGTTGGAAGGAATAAGAAAGGAATTGGGTGACTGTGTAGAACGAACGGCGCAGATGGAGCTCCGTCTCGCTAGTGCTGAAGATGACGTCACCCGTCTTCAATTAAAGGTGCGCACTTTGGAAAAAAAAAATAAATCTCTGGAAGATAATATTTTGGATTTGGAATCTTGGTCGAGACAGAATAACTTGAGGCTGGTGGGTCTTCCAGAGGAATCAGAAGGTCGGGACGTATGTTCCTTTCTGGAAAAGTGGATTCCGGAGGTGCTGGGCAGCGAGGAGTTGCAATCAGCAGTGGTTCTGGAAAAAGCACATCGTATTGGCCCACGGAGAGATAAGGGACCGCCGAGGACCTTAATTATGAAGTTTCTTAGCAACAGAGACAGGATGAAGATCTTCAACGCTGCACGTGCTAAAGGAGAGATTAAACACCAGGACCAGCAGGTGCGGTTCTACCCAGATTTGGCCACAGGAATCCAGCAATTGAGGAAGCAGTTTGATCCCATACGTAAGGAGCTGCGCAACCTTGGGATTCGTCATGGTGTAATCTATCCTGCGAGACTGCTGACCACGTATGAGGGCAGAACCCACATTTTCAAGACCCCAGAGGAGGCGCAGGAGTTCATCAAGAAGATCAAAGAAGAAGAAGAGACTGGTGGGAGCTAAGCATGAACAAAATATAAGGTAGAATAATTAAGCATTTGCACAGGCATCTGACTGACTTGAAGTAAATAGTAAGTTTACAAAATATAGATTGTATTATATATTAAAAAAACAAAACAAAAACAAAACAAACAAAAAAAAAAAAACTATGATGTACAAAGTTGTTAAAAATTTTGGAGTTAAGTTGGAAAACTACAGAGGAGAGTTAATGTTACGTCATTAAAAGCAGTAGAGTTAGGGTGATTGGGAGGATGAAGAAGGAGTGGCTTAGGCTGTTCCCCGTGGGTGTGGAACGGTCGATGGCTATATCGGGAGACAGAATTTTTCTTTTGATTTTGGGGGGTTTGCCACAAGTGTGGGAAGGGGAAATTTGTTTGTGTGTAGTTTGTAGGATGAATGTTCAACCACTCATGTTTTTGCTTCTCTGTATGAGCATGTTTACACTGCAAGGTAATCCTAAACTCTCTATTGATCATGGACCAAAGTGTTAATCTTAATTTAACTTCATGGAATTGCAGAGGTCTACAAAATTTAAAAAAACTTAAACAAGTTATGAATAAAATAAAGGACATGGGTTCAAGAATTGTGTTTTTACAAGAAACTCATCTGATAGAGGAGGATGTTAAAAGAATTAGGAGTAGATGGCAGGGAAGTGTATTCACCTCTTCATTTTCATCCCGAGCCAGGGGAGTTATGACTCTCATACATAAATCAGTTCCTTTTCAGGTGAAAAATGTAATTGGAGACAAATTTGGAAGATATGTAATCATTCAAGGTTCTTTGCTATTAGAAAATATAAATCTTGTGAACTTATATGGTCCCAATATAGATGATCAGAAGTTCTTTGCTAATTTATTTCTCATCTTATCATCACTTACAGGGCAACATATAATAGCAGGGGATTTTAATTGTACATTGAATCCAGGTGTGGATAGATCAACAGGACTGGATTGTACGCACATTGGATGTAGGATGACTATTAATCATTTTATGAAAGAACTGAGATTGTTAGATATATGGAGAGAAATGAAACCACAAGTTAAAGCCTATTCTTGTTATTCCAGTACCTACAAGACATTCTCACGTATTGATTATTTTTTTGATTTCCACAGAATTAAGGTCCAAGATTCAAAACTGCTTTTATGATAACATCGTGATTTCTGATCATGCACCCTGTTGTCTAATATATGTAGATAAAAAATTGACAAAGGAATCAGGTAGATGGCAATTTCAGCATAAATGGCTTCAGGATGAGGAATTTGTCAAGTATATAGAAAAACAGATAGACGAGTTCTTTGACATCAATACTACACAAACATCAGCATGTGTAAAGTGGGAGGCTTTCAAAGCTTTTATTAGGGGACATATTATTAGTTATACAGGATCAAAATCTAAGAAGACTCGAGAGGAGAGAGCTAAATTGGAACATAAAATGAAAAGTCTTCAGGAAAAAGTGTATGCAGGAAGTGACCCAAGGTTGGAGAATGAATTACTGATTTTGAGAGCTGAATACGACAAAAAATCAGCGAATAGAGCTGCCTCGAGTCTTCTAAGATTGAAACAATCTTTTTATGAACAAGGTGAAAAATCAGGAAAATTATTAGCATGGCAGATTAAACAATTGGAAATTAAAACACCAATTACCAGTATTATAAGTAACGGACAGGTAGTTATAGATCCTTTAGAAATTAATAGAGCCTTTAGAGATTACTATGAAAAATTATATGATACCAAAAATGAACCTGATTTAACAAAACTAAATGGGTTTTTGAACGAACTATCTATACCGTGTATTCCAAATGAAAACAGGGAGATATTGGAGTCTAAAATTAGTCAAGAAGAAGTTGGGCTAGCCATTGATAATATGAAATCAGGAAAAAGTGCAGGACCAGATGGTCTTCCAGTTGACCTTTATAAAAAATTTAAGAATAAATTAATAAAACCTTTTTTGGAAATGGTTTTAGAAGCATTTCAAAATAATAATTTACCATCATACATAAATAATGCCTTAATTATACTGCTGCCAAAACCAGGTAAGCCCTCTAATAAATGTGAAAATATGAGACCAATAAGCCTATTAAACGCCGACCTTAAGATAATCTGTAAAATTTTAGCAAGACGAATACAAGAAATTTTACCAAATATTATTAATCGAGATCAGAATGGCTTTATAAAGGGTAGACAAGGCTTCCATAATGTAAGAAGACTATTTAATATTATTTATTTTAATAAAGAAGCACCGGATACAGCTCTCCTATCATTGGACGCCGAAAAGGCCTTTGATAGAGTTGAATGGCCCTTTCTTTTTGAAGTCCTACAAAGGTTTGGACTTGGAAATAATTTCATAAAATGGGTTCAAATAATATACAATAATGCTACAGCAGAAATCCTAACAAATAACAATATTTCAAAACCAATAAAAATCAATAGAGGATGTCGACAAGGCTGTCCACTTTCACCTTTACTGTTTACTATGGCAATTGAACCTTTAGCGATAGCGATACGTTTACATTCACAAATATATGGAATTAAAGTTGGACCAACAGAACATAAAATCTCCCTGTACGCCGATGATATAATTTTGTTTATGTCGAATCTAAAAAAATCAATTCCAACCTTGTTGAATTTAATAAAGAATTTGGGGGAAATATCAGGATATAAAATAAATAAAACTAAATCTTCAATATTAATGCTAAATGAGACCCAGAGAAATTACCCAGCCCCTGAGGTAAATCAATTCAATGTTGTAAATCAGTTTAAATATTTAGGAATCCAAATTATGCCTAAGCTAGAATCAGTCGCCAGTGTCAACTATGAAGCCTTAATGTCAGATATCAATGAGTTAACTCAGAGATGGATGTCACTACCAATGTCGATGATCGGGAGAATCAATATACTTAAAAGTAATATTTTACCTAAAATACTTTATTTATTTCAATACATTCCCTTATCACCACCTTTAGATCTATTCTCAAGAATAAAAAAAAAGTTAGTGGAATTTATATGGAACAACAGGAGGGCTAGATTACGTTTGTCTTTATTATATTTACCATTTGATCGTGGAGGTCTGAAATGTCCAAATTTTATGTTGTATTATTGGTCGGCACAACTGAGGTCTATGACATATTATTTTTCATCAAATGATCTCCCTCACTGGACTGAAATGGAATCATACAATTTACCTTTACCTCTTCCCATATTCATATACTCAGATTCGGCAAAAAAATTACAAAAACAAGTTAAAAATCCATTTGTAAAGCATATGATCAAAATATGGTGTGAAGCTAAAAACTATTTAAAAGAACCACAGTTATTGTCACAATTTAGTCCAATATGGGGTAATCAATATTTTAAACCAGGGAGAGCGGACGCTGTATTTAAAGTATGGAATTTAAAAGGGATACAAAAGATTCAGGATTTATATTTGCCATGTGCAGACAACATAATGTCTTTTGAAGAGCTGAGGATCAAATTTAATCTCAATAGAACACATTTTTTTAAATATCTTCAACTTAGAAACTTTATTCGATCAAATCAAAATAAAGCTCTCACTCGACCTATTTATTCATCCTTGGAAAAAATGATGATGAAAGATAGTAAAAGAAAGGGTATTATTTCAGAGTTTTATAACTCATTGACACTATCTTCAAGTGAAAATTCACTGAAAAGATTAAACTACTGGAAAGAAGATCTGCAAATTGAAATTTCAGAGGAACAATGGGAATTGGCTTGTACAGAAGCTCAAACCAAATCAATAAATGCACGCCTTAAATTGATACATTTCAAATGGTTAATGCGGATGTATGTTACACCGGAGGAGTTAAATAGATATAACAAAAATATACCAGATACATGCACAAAATGCATGGAAAGTAAAGGAACCCTATTTCATTGTTTATGGGAATGTAGATTAATAAGAATGTTTTGGGAGGAGGTGAGGGTAACAATTGAAAAAATAATCTCAAAACAAATCATATTGAATCCTAAACTGTTTTTGTTGGGTCTGTACCCAGAAAAGCATAATTTCAATAAAGTGAAAGAACATTTCATAGGACCTCCAGTTTGCTTAATGCCAAAAAAATGTATTGCACTATTATGAAAAAGACTCATAGACCAGATGTGACCTCAGTGGTTAAGACAGATGTTAACAAACCTTCCATTAGAAAGAATAACATATATACTGAAATCAAAGGAAATTGTGTTTTGAGAATATATGGAGACCTTTTATTGATTATGTAAAAAATTTTAACATAACTCTTGAAGAAGAAGGTGAATGATGTGTGTTGGACCTTTGTAAATTCAAACTGGTGAACATATATGTATACTAATGTATTGGATTGTCTAGACTAAACAGAGGAGCATTGTTGAAGACTTGATTTTGTTGGTGGTTGTTGGTGTTTTTAGGGCATTTTTTTTTTTTTGTAGTACTTTAGTGTTAGTGTTTGATTGTTTGTATCATGTTTGTTAAAAAAAAAAAAAGGTTCAATAAAGATATTGTGGAAAAAAAAAAAATGAAACGTTGGTTAACCCTCCATCTGTTAATATTTCATAATACAACAGCGCCCTCAAAAATGGCCAGTTGCACTAAGTATTCTTCCTCACAAGGTGGCAGACACATATAACTTACTGCTCTTGCCTTGGAGGACTGATGTCTCCCAAAGAACCACCGGAAAACCTCACTTCTGGGGCACCGAAGAAGAAGAGTTTGTAAACAAATGTTGATGTGCTCCATCGCAACACGGAGGAGGCATTTGCTCCCAAATTTGCCAACTATGATTCTAAAAAGAGATTATTTAGCTTATGAAGGTAAATATCTATATTTTGTTATAACAAGGTGGCCGAAGCTGGTTAATTTTCATCTGCCATCGACCGCAGCTCCATGTGACTGGACAGAACAATCGCGTGACGTCATATAAGATAAATTGCAGTGGAATAAAAGTGAAATTGAGGTGGAATAATCACAGGAGTTTCTGGATGTGAGAGAGAAAGCGAAAATGACCGACAGAAGGCAAAATAAAGAGCAGGATGACGAAAATGGACAAAACAAGCCGCTTGGCCAGCAGTAAGTCTGACAAATTTCTTTGGTCAAAAGTGGACTTTTTGACTGAAAATTATGTAATTCGATATGGCTGCCGTGGCATTATACAAATTAGATGCATAAATTTATTCTTATCTCAAACTTTGGATCATATTCTACATCTTTCTAATTGACAGTAAGCCATTGTCTCTTACCAGTTTCAAGTTATAGCCTTGGGAATCTCTCACATCTAAACTGAATATTTTCTTGAAAACAATCTTGACCACCGGGGGGGCCGGGGAGGGTGGCGGGGGGCGGTGGGCGGTTGCAGGTGCAATAATGCACCACAGACAGTCAAGAGGTACCAACCAAAGACAACACAACGATGCCAGCAGATACGGTAGAAGACGAGAGCGGAAATATGCCACCAGAAAGGCAGACATCTGGTGCGGGGGGGAGGAGGAGGAGAGCACCGTAAGCGTAAAGGGCTCCAGCAGTCAGACCAGCCTTTTCTCCAAGTGTCGCAAGTATCAAGAGGAATATATTCAATATGGAGTCACGTGCATCATTACCATTGAAGTACAACATCCTCAGTGTGTAGTGTGCACCGAGGTGCTTGCACATGAGAGTTTAAAGCCCATAAAAATACTCAGACACTTGAAAACTAAGCACCCATCTCTTGCCGCTAAACCAGCATATTTTTTCCGCCAAAAGGAGAGAGAATTGCAAGGCCAAAAGAAAGTCATAGCTAACCAAACAACATCCACAACCAAAGCTCAAAAGGCATCATATGAAGTGGCATATATAATCGCACCAGCAAAAAAGCCACACACAATCAGAAAACCCTGATAAAACCTGCTGCTATCGCTATGAGTTGGACAATGCATGGGGATAAACAGGCACGAGAGCTGGAAGCAGTGCCGCTGTCTGACGGGACCATATCCCGGTGCATCACAGACATGGCCCAGGACATAAGGTGTCAGCTGATTGACAGAGTGAAGAAAGGGAAATATGTTTTGTAGTTAGATGAATCCACAGATATATCAAACTCAGCCCAGCTGCTTGTTTTCGTCAGATACAGTTTTGATGGAAAACTTAACGAGGACATGCTGGTTTGCACCCCGCTGGATGTAAAGTGCATAGGTGAGGACATTTTCACAAAACTTGACAACAAACTAAAAGACGAGAGACTTTCTTGGGATGAGTGCATCGGTGTGTGTACAGACGGTGCTGCAGCAATGCTGGGGAAAAAGAAAGGATTAAAAGCAAGAGTCTTACAAGTGGAACCCCACGTAAACTTCATGCACTGTATTATTCACAGAGAAGCTCTTGCAAGTAAAACGCTCGACCCAGATCTTAAGAGTGTTGTTGAGACTGCCATAAAAATTGTCAACTACATAAAATCACACCCACTCAACACCAGGCTGTTCGCTACTCTCTGCAATGAACTGGGATGGGAGCATCAGGGCCTGCTGTTCCACACAGAGGTCAGGTGGCTTTTGCGAGGAAATGTCCTCAGCTGCCTGTATGAACTGCGGGATGAGGTGCGCTTATTTCTGATGGAGATCAGGTCCCAGCTCGCTGACCACCTGACTGACCCTGACTGGTTAACAAGGCTAGCGTATTTATCCTGCATATTTGATAGACTGAACGGACTTAACATGTCATTGCAAGGTGAAAACACAAGCATCATGTCGCTGAATGATAAAATCCACGCATTCAAAAGGAAAGTGGATCGCTGGACTGCACGAGTTGAGATGGGCAGGATTGATATGTTTCTTGAGCTGGAGGAGTTCATGGAGGAAAATAATCTGAGAGTTAACACTGTGAAGAAGTCCATCACTACCCACCTTCAAGCCCTATGGAACACTTTAACAAGTTTTTCCCCGAGGAAACAACTCCAGAAAAATATGACTGGATAAGACCATCCACTGTAATGGCCGCAAGTCATCTGCCATCCAACATGGAAGACACACTGATTGAGCTGTCAAGTGACTGCACCTTAAAGACAGCTTTTCATTCAAAAATGCTTGCTGAGTTCTGGATTTCAGTCAAGAGAGAATATCCACAGATATCCAGGGCCGCGATGGATGTACTGATGCCATTTGGCTCTACATACCTGGGCAAAAAGACTTTCTCGGCACTGACATATATTAAAAATAAATATAGATCACGTCTAAACGTGGAGGATGATCTCTGAGTGGCCATCTCCAAAATTAAACCCAGAATTGACTTGTGCTCCACGCATAATGCCCACCCATCTCATTAGGTGAGACTAACGCTGAAACATAGTTTGCCAAAATATACATTTGCACCATAACAATGTTCACATGTTCAGGTTCAGGTTCAGGTTACTTTATTTGTACCCGTAGGTAGATTTGCTTTGCAGTCAGGTGACATCCATATTTACAAACTACAATTACATTCAACATAAACACAAACACAGGCACACATGAAGCTGACTATAAACATGATAAAAATGGTCACGGCCCCATCAATCAGGATATAAGACAAAGAGATGAGAGAAAAACCAGAGATAAGAGAGAAGGGTCATATTAAAAAGTTAAAGACTAGTCAAAGAGGTTAAAAACTCAAAAGTCTAAAACCCAATCAAAGATTTAGAACCCAAATAAAAAACCTACAAAAATAAGTAAATATAAAATGAAATCAATAAATAGGTAACTAAATTATGTGCAATATATTGTTACAACTTGTTCAACTCTTTGACAGCAGCAGGAACAAAGCTGTTTTTGTAGCGCTGGGTTTTACTTTTTGGGACAGCAAACCTCCGTCTTGAGGGAAGAAGCTGAAAGTGGCAATGCAAAGGGTGGGAATCATCATTTAAAGGCCAAATGTCACATAATTTTTTTTTTCTAAATGACAACGAATTTAGATAAAATACACATAGCTTAAACCAAATATTCATACCGGAGACCATATCACCCACCTGTATTTACATAATTGCACAAAATACACCAGGTGAAGGCCCCACCTTGCTTGCTGGCTTGTGACAGCCAGTCCAGACCACGCCCATGTTTTTGACATCACCAGTTGTACCCTGGCTGCCCTGCCTATCCACATTCACACTTATCAACATTGGACAATCATGACGGAAAGTGACAGCGATTGTGAACAAATTAGTTTAGTTTTGTCTTTTTTTTTTTGGTCTTTTTTTTTGTCAGTGGTTCAGACAGTGACAGAGGCATAGAACCTTACAGGTTCGAGCCGTCCGAGACGGAATCAGATGCTTTGTCTGATGACAACAGTTCCGACGATGACCAGAGAGCAGAACCAGTGGAAAATGTCATTGAACTGGACATTAATCGCCTCCAGAATTGGGAAGCCGAAGGGGGTCTGTCGAGGGCGCCCCATAAATATTGATTTTTCGGAAGCCATTATTATTACAGTGGAGGAGAGCCGCTGCTGTCAAGAAATTGACCAGATCAATATGAAAATGGAGGCGCATACCTGTCAAGTGAGACGTTTTCGCCGTATTTTAATACCGTGAAACGCGGCTATAAGGGACGGCGGAGTAATAATGGACATTTCTCTGGGAAATGTTTTCATACCTGTCAAGTGAGACGTTTTCGCCGTATTTTAATACCGTGAAACGCGGCTATAAGGGACGGCGGAGTAATAATGGACATTTCTTTGGGAAATGTTTTCATACCTGTCAAGTGAGACGTTTTCGCCGTATTTTAATACCGTGAAACGCGGCTATAAGGGACGGCGGAGTAATAAGGGACACTTTTCTGGGAAATGTTTTAAATGTAATTCGTGTTGTTATTGTCAAATATTTTAAGGAAAATACGGGAAAAATGCAATTTTAGCAAAAACGGGCGTATTGCCATTTCTGTACGCCCAAAAGAAAAATCTACGGGAAAAAAAATTGAGTGTGTTGAGGAGCACGTCGTGTGTGTGATCCCCCCACAGCTCAGCCTGAGCTGTTCGCACTACATTGAGAAGTGTGGACTCAATCATTAGTCTGATTGTCGGGGCGGGCAGATCGCTCAGCGGGAGCTATTCTCACTACAATGAGAAGTCATTAGGATAATGGTTTAACACTTTCAGCTGGGCTGCGGAACAGAGAGGAATCGCCTTACAAATACAGAATTCTGCTTTTTTTTTTATTTTGCGCCGGACGCTGAGTTGTGTTGTTATTGTCAAATATCCATGAATCCTTAAAATATTTGACAACACGAATTACATTTAAAACATTTCCCAGAAAAGTGTCCCTTATTACTCCGCCATCCGTTATAGCTGCGTTTTACGGTATTAAAATACGGCGAAAACGTCTCACTTGACAGGTATGAAAACATTTCCCAGAGAAATGTCCCTTATTACCCAGCTGTCCCTGATAGTCCCGTTTTAAGGTATTGGTGAAATATCCAATTTTTTCTTTCTTGTTGCTCACTTCAACCTTCCAGTCTCCATATAAACAATCAATCGAAATACCCCAAGCATCAAACTAGGGTACAATCTATTTCGTCACTTCCGCCTTCTTCCCCAGGCGATTCCAGGGGCCGTGTCAGGCCAAGCGCGGCAGTTTTAAATTAACGAA
This sequence comes from Pholidichthys leucotaenia, assembly GCA_020510985.1. Taxonomy (NCBI): domain Eukaryota; kingdom Metazoa; phylum Chordata; class Actinopteri; order Cichliformes; family Pholidichthyidae; genus Pholidichthys; species Pholidichthys leucotaenia. The sequence continues at coordinate 281,801,575 of CM035847.1, read as the reverse complement.
TATTCCGATGTTACTGAAGCATATGCACCAAGACCTGAACGGATCGGTTCCCTTTTATATCTAGTTTCAAGACATTTAAAGTACCCTGTTACGTGACATTTGGCCTTTAAAATGGAGGTAGCAATCCTCTGTACCTGTCTGGTGTACAGGGATGTCAGGCTCAGCTGTGACTCACCAAGCAAACGACTGGACCATCTAACCACATGATCCAAGGATTTCCTCTTGTTTCAGTTTTATCTGACCAAACCATGACTCTAAAGAAAAGGTTAAAACAGATTCAATAAAAGCCCGATAAAACATTGTCATTATGGTTTGGTCAATTTGGAAGCGTGCAAGTTTCCTTAAACAATACAAATGTTGCTGACCCTTTTTGCACACCCTTTCACAGTTCTGTTCAAAGTTTAAATTACTATCAATAATCGTCCCAAGATATTTGTAGGATTGTACACATTCGGTGGTCTGGCCTTTTAGTACGGTGACTTCGTGCCTGGTAGCTTTCCTCCTAAAGTCAATAATCATATCTTTAGTTTTTGTCGTATTTAGCTGCAGGTAGGAATCCTCACACCAGTGAACAAAATCATCATCCCGGCCGGGTCATGCCAAAGACCATATAAAAGTGGAACTTCCTGCCATCCAGCTTGGTGCTCAGCAATAATGGAATGGAGGAGGGAAATTTGTGGCGGCGCCTTGCATGGCAGCGGCCCTCTGATTCTACACTTGGGGTGTGTGTGATTAACACAGTAGATAGGTAAAACACAATCTCGTTCTACTGTACATGATTGGTTGTACAGTTGAATGACAATAAAGGGTGATTTGATTTGATTTGATCAACTACTGGGCCGTGGCCACTCTCTCCATTCTGGAGGAGACTGACAATAACTGAATCATCAGCATACTTCATAATGTGTCTGTTGTCATGTCTGCTCCGATACATGTTTGTGTACAGGATGAAGAGTAGTGGTGACAACACACACCCCTGAGGAGAGCCAGGAGAAGAACACTTTTGGTCAGACAATGTATCATTGACCCTTACTCTCTGTGTCCTGTTGGTTAAAAAATCCAGAATCCAACCCACCAGATTATTGCTCAAATCAAATTGTTGCAGGAGCCTTTCAACTAAAATATGAGGTTGGATTGTGTTAAAGGCGGAAAAAAAGTCCACAAATAAAAGCCTGGCGTGTGTCCCGTTAAAATCCAGATGTTTAAAAAGCATGTTAAACAGAGTGACATTGGCATCTTCCACTCCTCTGTGAGGCCTATATGCAAACTGCAGAGGATCCAGTGCATGCTCAGTCTGCTTTAGGACCTCAAATCTGACTAGTTTTTCAAAGATTTTCATTAAAATTGAAGTCAAAGCAACCGGTCTAAAATCATTTACCGTTTTAGAACAGCTGGATTTTGGAACGGGGACAACCACAGCATCTTTCCAGATCTTAGGCACATGTTGTGTCTGTAAGGACTTACTGAAAATGTAGTGAAATACAGGACTCAGTTCATGTGCACAGGACTTTACCAATCGCCCACATAAATTATCAGGGCCCTGACTTTTGCTCACTTTTACAGCACAGAATGCCCTTTTAATATCCTGCACCTCAATATTAAAGTGCTGATTGTCTTTGAGTTTCTGTTTCAAATCTTGGGTTTCTGTGCTAAAATCAGAGGAATCAAAATGACCATAAAAACAATTAAGAGCTTTAGCCAGCTCTGTGTCTGAATTAAAACCATCTAAAAACACACGATTACTGCGCTCTGTGCTCTGAAGGCCTGCAATAGTTTTCATACTGGCCCAGGCTGAACCCAGTTTCTTTGTTTACGCAATGTTACACAATGTTTACACAGTGCTACAGTTTATGGCTATTACTTTGACTGATTGTTCTGCTAACATGGAAATGAAAGCATTGTGTCAAAATTAAGTTTGCACGACAGCAACAATGTTCAATCCTAAATTACATGGAAATTACTTTAATGTATTCTGCTTTAATCATTTAGTAACTTGTTATATGTAAAATCATATCATGGTTGTCAGGCTGTTCTGTTCTTTTGTGTTGTTATGCCCGTGTTTGTTTACGCTTATTAGTGCGTGAGTCCTGTGTGCACATTTTTTATGTTTCAGTCACCTCTGGGGATAGTGGGGGTTGCCAGTCTCTGTCACCATTATTTTGGGGCTTGTGGGTTGAAAAGTTTGGGAACCCCTGGGTTAGAGAATAAAACAAAATTGTAAGTTTTACTCAAACACATACTTATAAATAGTAAAACCAGATAAAGTGATAATTTTGCAGTGGTCCTTTTGTCTCTTAATTTTTCCATCCATCCATCAATTTTCTACCCCTTTTCCGGAGGTCCGCGTTGTAGAGGCGGCAGCTTAAGCAAAGAAACCCGAACTTTCCTCCCCCCGGCTACCTGCTCCAGCTCTTCAGAGAGGAAACCAAGATGTTCCCAGGCCAGCTGGAAGACAAAGTGTCTCCAGCGTGTCCTGGGTCTTCCCTGGGGTCTCCTCTCAGTGGGACGTGCCTGAAACACCTCAAGTGGGAGGCATGCAGGAGGCATCCTGAGCAGATGCCCAAACCACCTCAACTGGCTCCTTTCAATGTGGAGGAGCAGTGGTTCTACTCTGAGCCTCTCCCGGATGACTGAGCTCCTCACCCTATCTCTAAGGGTGAGTCTAGCAATCCTATGGAGAAGGCTCATTTCAGCCGCTTGTATCTGCAATCTCATTCTTTCAGTCATTACCCAAAGCTTATGACCATAGCTGAGGGTAGGAATGTAGACTGACCGGTAAATTGACAGCTTTGCTTTAGAGCTCAGCTCCCTGTTCACCACAACAGACCAGTACAACGTCTGCATCACTGCAGATGCTGCTCTGATCCATCTGTCAATCTCTCGCTCCATTCTCCCTTCACTCATGAATAAGACCCCAAGATACTTAAACTCCTCCACTTGGGGCAGGAGCTCGTCCCCAACCTGGAGAGGACAATTCACCCTTTTCCGGCTGAGGACCATGGCCTCGGACTTGGAGGTGCTGGTTCTCATCCCAGCCGCTTCACACTCAGTAGCAAACCATCCCAGCAAGACCTGTAGGTCATTGATCGATGAAGCCAACAAGACAACATCATCTGCAAACAGCACAGATGAGATCCTGTGGTCACCACACATGACACCCTCCGTTCTTTGGCTGGACCTAGATATCCTGTTTTATGAACAGGATCAGTGACAAAGGACAGCCCTGGTGGAGTCCAACTCTCACCGGAAACGAGTTCGACTGAGTGTTGGCAATACGAACCAAAGTCATGCAACAGTCATAGAGACTCGATAACTCATAGCAACAAGCCCGATACCTCATTCTCCCGAAGCACCCCCCACAAGAGGCTGTGGGGGACGCGGTCAAATGCTTTCTCCAAGTCCACAAACACATGTAGACTGGTTGGGCAAGCTCCCACGAACCCTCAAAGATTCTAGAGAGGGTAAACGGTCCGATGTGCCATGGCCAGGACGAAAACCACATTGCTCCTCCTGAATTTGAGGTTCGACCAACGGCCAGGCTCTTCTGTCCAATAATCTGGCATAGACCTTCCCAGGGAGGCTGAAAAGTGTGATTTTCCCCTAAAGTTGGAACACACCCTCCAGTCCCCCTTTTTAAAGAGAGGAACCACCACCCCAGTTTGCCATTCCAATGGTACTGTCCCCAACCTCCATTCAATGTTGCAGAGGCGTGTCAAACATGACAGCCTACAACATCCAGGGCCTTGCGGAACTCAGGGTGAATCTCATCCACCCCTGTGGTCCGGCCACCGAAGAGTTTTTTAACCACTTTGGCAATCTCAGCCCCTGTGATGGCTGAGTCATCCCCTTTGTCCCCAAGCTCTGCTTCCTCTGTGGGAGGTGTGTCAGTGTGGTTGAGGAGATTCTTGAAGTATTCCTTACACCGCCCGACGATGTCCCCAGTCGAAGTCAGCAGCACCCTATCTGCACCATACACAGTGTGGACAGGGAGCTGCTTCCCCCTCCTGAGTCCCCAGACAGTTTGCCAGAATCTCTTCGAGGCCGACCAAAAGTCTTGTTCCATGACCTCACCGAGTTCCTTCCACACTCAAGTTTTTGCTTCAGCAACCACCCGAACTGCACACCATTTGGCCTGTTGGTACACCTCAGCTGCTTTGGGAGTCCCACAAGCCAACCAAGCTTGATAGGACTCCTTCTTCAGCTTGATGCCCCCCCACCACTACCACCACCACTGGTGTCGCCCACTTGGTTTGTGGGTTGCCAGCACAGGTTGCACTGATGACCTTGCGGTCACAGCTTTGGGCAGCGGCTTCAACAATTGAGGTGGAGAACATGGCCCATTCAGACTCCATGTCTGAAGACTCCCTTGGTATGTGGTCAAAATTCTTCTGGAGGTGGGAGTTGATGACCTCTCAGACAGGGGCCTCAGCCAGATCTTCCCAGCACACCCTCAATGTACATTTAGGTCTACCAGGTCTGAATTGCATCCTTCTCTGCCATTGGATCCAATGCACCACCAGGTGGTGATCAGTTGACAGCTCTGCACCTCTCTTTACCTGAGTCTCCAAGACATATTGATACAGGTCTCATGATGCGATAACAAAACTGATCACTGACCTGTGATCTAGGGTGTCCTGGTGCCAAGTGCACATATGGACACCCTTATACTTGAACATGGTGTTCATTATGGACAAACTGTTGTTAGCACAGAAGTCCAATAACTGAACACCACTCAAATTCAGATCGGGCAGGCTGAATTTGAGTGTCCATTATGGACAAACAGTGGTGTCCATTATGGACAAACTGTTGTTAGCACAGAAGTCCAATAACTGAACACCACTCAAATTCAGATCGGGCAGGCTGTTCCTCCCAGTCACGCCCGTCTAGGTTTCACTGTCAATGCCCACATACACATTGAAGCTAAGACACAGCTTTCTAGAGCTATATTTACAGGACAACTTAATAATTTGATTGTATTGGCAAATAAACTCGATTTCAAACCATGCACCGACTCCGAGGTGCAAAGATCACTCTCTGGCATACTTTTTAATTCTTATCTAATTTGTTTTATCAATAACTTTTATTGATATGATAAATTAAAGCTGAAATAGTGTCTTATCTGATATTAAAAAGGTGATTAACATATGTAATAAATTTAACTCCTGTACAGAGTTAAACACTTACATTTCTATGACACCTACTGTGATTACAACTGTAAGCTTTTTATGCAACACGCCATGTTTATTCAACAAAACTGGTTCCAGAAGAGATAAGGTTTAAAGAGTGCAAAGAATGAAACTCCTATACACTGAGCAACCAAATATCTCGTTCTCAGCTTCAGTACAGAGGCTGACAAACTGACCTTTGAATGTATGTATGAGACTCCTCAAGTGTTGGCTCTCTTCTTGGATCCATTCTTCCATCCCTTTCCTTCCCATCCCAAAATCTCTTAGGGTTGTTAGTGTAAAACGCCGCAGTTGACGCCAGCGTTCCCCATTGCTGATCCCCAAACCTGACAAAAGCAAAAAACAAAATGCATGTTTGAAAATATGCAAGAGAAGCCACATTGATGACTGGAAGGTAATTATTTAAGTTCTTTTTTATAATACCATAGCCATTGGTGATTTTGTACAGGAATGGCAGTGGTCCTCTTCCTGTGAAATCTTCTGCTTGGTCCACTAAGGCTTCTTTCACTGTGTCATAGCCCACCAAAATAACAGCCTTCTGCCATCCAAGGTGCAAAGTCATCACAGGGCCATAGGTTTCACTTAACTAGAATAGGATGAAATGTGTTAAAGTGGCTGACATTTGATTTCGTTATTATGCAGTTTAAAGTCATATTCAAAATAATATAAAACAACCAAATAATCCTATTCAGATTATATCTTTGGAATAATGTAAATAAGACTCACCTTGACAATGCTTTTATATGGTCTATGTTTGTCTATTTGTGGAAGGTTTCCAACGAGAGGAAGTGCAGTAGGTCCTGGAGGCATGTGGTGCCCTTTGTGTTTGGCAGTAACCCACCACAGCAGAGCCAGGACCAGCAATGCTAAGATCACCGTGGAAAACTCCATACTGCTCTTTACTCAGCACTTTGGGATCCAGCCTGGTCTTATATGCAGACATTCTGTGTATCATTAACAGTGTTGGCTGCAGTTCTGCAGAGAACCAGGTCTTTTGGTGAACCTTTGTACTGTACATCTGCACCGGAGTACTGATAGCTGTTGAAATTATATTATTTGGGAATAACATCTGAATATATTTATGTCTGGATATTTGTCAAAATGAAAAGGATGGGGGCTAGAGGCACTGAGTTTTAGAGAAAAGTTAGGCATCAGAACAAAGACTAGGGCTCCTCCTATATCAGGACTGGAACCTCTTTAGTGGGATACAGCACCTAAATTTTGTTTCACTATGAAAATATGTAAATAAGTTTTTATCTATAATTTAATGTGGTCTTTGTTATCAGCACAACAGTATTACAATCCTGAACAGCAGTGTCCAATGTGGACACCTTCAGGTTTCTGGGAACCACAATCTTCTGAGACTTGAACTGGTCTTCCCACATAGACACTGTTAAGACAGAGGCCCAGCAGTGTCAGGAGCCGAGCTGGCTTGGTTTTCCCCGGCTCGGTTCTGATCTCTCTGTGGGTTTTGGGGCTGTTGTGTATGCATGTTTAGTATGTACAGTATTTCTAATGTGTATCGTGCCCATAGCCACTGCTCTGGGGCCGGCAGCTGCGTGTCTGCTGACAGCCTGCCGGTCCGACCACGCCCCTCTCACTGATCACCATCAGCTGTTCCCAGCCTCGTTGATCATCTTTCCCGGGCCTCGCCTAGGTGCCTCCAGTCTACCATCCCCAGCAATGCTTGTGCTTTAGGAGCCTTTTCCAGTCGCGCTGGGTCATTGTGCTAGACATACAGTTGTTTATCGCAGTATGAAAGCCAACATCATCGAAGGACTGTGTTCACTTGGTGCTTCTTTGGACTAACTCGGACAGCTCCAGTCTTGTGAGTAAATTCTCTGTGAGTGTGTTTCCTGGTAATCCTCACCTGTGACTGTCGAGGGTCCTGGAGGACTCCTTAAGCCTTTGTGAAATTTATGCATTGGAACTGTTTGCCATTTGTGGTGTTTAATAAATGTGTGTGTGGTGTACACCCAGCGTGTAAATCCTCGTCCTTTCACCCCTCCTCATTGTGCTGTGGAAAAGCGCACGGGGAGATCATGACAAGCAGAGCTTGTACTTGCTGAGACAGAAGGTTCAACCTGACTCAGGAGCTGCTGATCATGTTCTATTTAAGCAGTATTACACGAGAAGTGGTAGAGTATCAATGAATGTATCACAGCTGTGATACATTCATTGAAAGCCGACTCAAACTGAAGGGCCAAAGACATCACCAGAGTTATATATTCATGATACCACTTGACCTCAATGAGTACAATATAGAAAAGAATAGGTGTATTACACACATGTTACCAAATTACGTATGATCCAGTGCAGAAGTCAGTGTTTAAATACATACCGCTCCACCTGTTCAGTACGTTTTGCGGGTCATGTTGAGTTGCAGCGGTGGCTATTTAGCAATTTAGCTTTAGCGCATTTCCATGTTGGTTTCTGGACACCATCCATCCATCCATCTTCTTCCGCTTAATACTTTTCGGGTCACGGGGGGCTGGAGCCTATCCCAGCATCTTTGGGCGAGAGGCAGGGTACACCCTGGACAGATCGCCAGTCCATCGCAGGGCCAACACAGAGGTTTCTGGACACATCGTCATTTTTTTTCTTGGCATTTTCAGATGAAATAAAGAATCCATCACCACAAAGTTATTATGGTTGGCTAATCAAGACAATAAATTCAACTCTAGCTTGTACATTTTGTTGTAAACAGACATGAAATATCTTGCCGGATGTTCACAAGGGGGTACTTCCAGGTCTCGGAAGCCTGTTTTTTTTTTTGTTTTTAGGACTGTCTTTTTTCAAATAGCACCTCACTGTCGAAAGCAAGGTTGTCATGGGCACCTCTGGCAGGCAGGTAAGAAGCACTCTAATTACAGCAGGACAACGGTCTTAACTCGGTTTATTTTACAAACAAAAAACACAGAAACAAAATACAGCACAAGGGCTGAAAACAACTCAGGACATGAATAAATAACTAACAGGATACCAGCAGGGAGAGCAACACAATGCTACATTAATGACGCCACACTAGACACAGACAGAACCCAGAATATATATAGTGCATCCAGAAAGTATTCACGGCGCTTCACTTTTTCCACATTTTGTTATGTTACAGCCTTATTCCAGAATGGATTAAATTCATTTTTCCCTCAAAATCCTACACACAATACCCCATAATGACAATGTGAAAAAAGGGTTTTTTTGAGATTTTTGCAAATTTACTAAAAATAAAAAACGAAGAAATCACATGTACATAAGTATTCACAGCCTTTGCTCAATACTTTGTTGATGCACCGTTGGCAGCAATTAAAGCCTCAAGCCTTTTTGAATATGATGCCACAAGCTTGGCACACCTATCTTTGGCCAGTTTCACCCATTCCTCTTTGCAGCACCTCTCAAGCTCCATCAGGTTGGCTGGGAAGCGTCGGTACACAACAATTTTCAGATCTCTCCAAAGATGTTCAATTGGATTCAATTCTGGGCTCTGGTTGGGCCACTCGAGGACAGAGTTGTCCTGAAGCCACTCCTTTGATATCTTAGCTGTGTGCTTAGGGTTGTTGTTCTGCTGAAAGATGAACCGTCACCCCAGTCTGAAGACAAGAGCACTCTGGAGCAGGTTTTCATCCAGGATGTCTCTGTACATTGCTGCATTCGTCTTTCCCTCTATACTTACTAGTCTCCCAGTTCCTGTCACTGAGAAACATCTCCACAGCACGATGCTGCCATCCCCATTGACATGGTGATGAGCGGTGCCTGGTTTCCTTCAAACATGATGCCTGGTATTCATGCCAAAAAGTTCAATCTTTGTCTCATCAGACCAGAGAATTTTGTTTCTCATGGTCTGAGAGTCTTTCAGGTGCCTTATGGCTGTGAATACTTATGTACATGAGATTTTTTAGTTTTTTATTTTTAATAATTTTTTTTTCACATTGTCATTATGGGGTATTATGTGTAGAATTTTTAGGGAAAAATTGAATTTAATCCATTTTGGAATAAGGCTTTAACATAACAAAATGAGGAGAAAGTGAAGCACCGTGAATACTTTCTGGATGCACTGTAGATGGGGGAATAACACAACACAGAACAGGTAATAAGCACATTCAAGGGCAGCAGGGAAGTGGCTGCAGGTGAGGAACACAGGATGAGTGGGGCTGCACAGACAAATACAGATGGAATGCACATGGAACATGACAATGAACATACAGGACAACAATACAGAAGTAATACAGAGAGGGCAGTGGCTTGAAGTACAGAAAACATGAGGAGCTGGAACAATAGGTAAACAGGTATACACAATGCCTCAGGACCGGAGAGGGGATGACACTGAAGACAATGACAGAGAACCCAGGAAAGACACAGAAGGCAAATAATGCAAACGATAATTATAAATAATCCCATTAAAGCAATGAATAAACATAAAACGTGGGCTTGATCCTATGATCAAGCCCAGACTATGACAAAGGTATCCAATACAGTATTACAATTCTCACATACAGTATTAGAAGAAGCCATTGATATTAACTATAATTTAAATATTATTAAAGCACATTTGAAAAGGATTAATCTCTTGCACTCCGGTGTACCGCGGGCGAACACGTCTCTGCGTCCTAGAGCGCAGGAGGGCGCACGAGGGCGCTGCGTCCTAGAGCGCACTGAAAAAAAAAGCTGCATTTCCGTTCTTCCACTACAGACACAGCCGCAAACAGAAAGCCAAAGGAGTGCTTTGTTTGGTTTAGATGTGATTGACCTCTCATTCGACTAATAAGAGCCTTGAATTGGGTTTCTGAAACCTTGAAGAACCAATGACTGAAAACCTAGCAAGAAGGACCCGCCTACCAATGGCTGCGAATACAGCCAGCCAATTGAAGCACAGAAGTTCGAAAGCGTGCCTCCCTTGCCTAAAATCTGTTTTGTGTAAGGCTGGGTGACACACAGGCATTCGCCAGTTTTTTTTTCTTACTACTGTTCTTATTTGTTTTGAAAAATTGTTCGCCAAAACCGCAATCATGGAAGCGCAAAACCGCAATAATGGAATTATGGTTTGACCGGGTCGTGTGACCAGAACCACGAGTCTGTAACAAGCGGACCAGCGTCATGTTCTTCTGACAATGAGGAAGAGAAGTTCACCAGCGACACTGCTGTTGTGGACAGGTAAGTGTTATAAGCTAAATTATTCTTTATCCCTGAAAATTGTAATCCAAATGACTTTTGACCGATCGGTAAATTACAACTGTGCGTTATCGCCCAGTTAACGTTAACGGCCCCCCCCGTCATGTTGTGAACACCACCGCCCCCGCTACTCTTCTGTAGTGGATTGCAGATATATTGCAGATATTTTAGTGCAACTGTGCGTAGTAGACCGCGACGCACCGTCACCGCTTTCCGTCATGTAGCGATGGGCGATGTCCATCCTCTGTAGCGGGGGTGGGAGTTGTTATCTTCTACATTACAAATATTTTAGTATAATTTTTAATGCACTGTAGGTTGTTTTTTCTTGTAAAAAAAAGCCACACATTTTTTACGTGGCATGCTTCTTTGTGTGTGGGGGCTTGTTTGTTCATTCATTCATGAATGAATGAATAAACAACCCCCCCCCCACACACACACACACACACACAGCCCTTCACCTTTCATTAGAGCCCAAGATGAAGCTTCTATATTGAATCATTAAAAAGTTACAGACGTTTTTCCAAACTGTGCCATTTGGCACAATTTGGCACAGTTCAAAAACGCCTGGGAACAACCTAAGAAAAAAGCTGTGTAATATATTCATTTTTTGTGGTATTGTTACAAAATTTTGACCTCAGCTGGATAACACTTGGTTCTACATTTCTGTTGCATTTTCCAGCCAGTATCTGAAGCTGTGTGTTATTTGCAAGCATTGGTATCCAAAAAAAACACCCAGGCGAAATTTATTTTCTTCAAGTTCAGTATGTTTAAATGACTGTTACTCAGTGGCAGGAGCACTTAGAGAGATTATGACTATTTTGCCAAAAAATTCAAAGTGTTTTCTTTTAAATGAGACCAACCCCATGAAGATGCTGCAAAGGGTTGAAGAACAGCTTTTGATTTACTTTGGGTACGTTATTTTTTTGGCGTTTTTAGGGAAATTGACCAGAGTGCAAGGGGTTAATGCATATTTGGTGAAACGTCCAAGCGTAATTATCGTGGAATATAGTAACTCCTGGAATCTCTGTTGTCCAATCAGAATGCTCGGTAAGAACTAACTGTTGTATAAACCTCAATAATCCAGTCTGTTCTCTGCACCTCCATCACTGTCTAGTTTGGATCTGCCACCAAACAGGACAAAACTACACTCACCGGCCACTTTATTAGGTACACCTGTCCAACTGCTCGTTAACACTTAATTTCTAATCAGCCAATCACATGGCGGCAACTCAGTGCATTTAGGCATGTAGACATGGTCAAGGCAATCTCCTGCAGTTCAAACCGAGCATCAGTATGGGGAAGAAAGGTGATTTGAGTGACTTTGAACGTGGCATGGTTGTTGGTGCCAGAAGGGCTGGTCTGAGTATTTCAGAAACTGCTGATCTACTGGGATTTTCACGCACAACCATCTCTAGGGTTTACAGAGAATGGTCCGGAAAAGAAAAAATATCCAGTGAGCGGCAGTTCTGTGGGCGGAAATGCCTTGTTGATGCCAGAGGTCAGAGGAGAATGGCCAGACTGGTTCGAGCTGATAGAAAGGCAACAGTGACTCAAATAACCACCCGTTACAACCAAGGTAGGCAGAAGAGCATCTCTGAACGCACAGTACGTCGAACTTTGAGGCAGATGGGCTACAGCAGCAGAAGACCACGCCGGGTGCCACTCCTTTCAGCTAAGAACAGGAAACTGAGGCTACAATTTCCACAAGCTCATCGAAATTGGACAATAGAAGATTGGAAAAACGTTGCCTGGTCTGATGAGTCTCGATTTCTGCTGCGACATTCGGATGGTAGGGTCAGAATTTGGCGTCAACAACATGAAAGCATGGATCCATCCTGCCTTGTATCAATGGTTCAGGCTGGTGGTGGTGGTGTAATGGTGTGGGGAATATTTTCTTGGCACTCTTTGGGCCCCTTGGTACCAATTGAGCATCGTTGCAACGCTACAGCCTACCTGAGTATTGTTGTTGACCATGTCCATCCCTTTATGACCACAATGTACCCAACTTCTGATGGCTACTTTCAGCAGGATAATGCGCCATGTCATAAAGCTGGAATCATCTCAGACTGGTTTCTTGAACATGACAATGAGTTCACTGTACTCAAATGGCCTCCACAGTCACCAGATCTCAATCCAATAGAGCATCTTTGGGATGTGGTGGAACGGGAGATTCGCATCATGGATGTGCAGCCGACAAATCTGCGCCAACTGTGTGATGCCATCATGTCAATATCGACCAAACTCTCTGAGGAATGCTTCCAGCACCTTGTTGAATCTATGCCACGAAGAATTGAGGCAGTTCTGAAGGCAAAAGGGGGTCCAACCCGTTACTAGCATGGTGTACCTAATAAAGTGGCCGGTGAGTGTAGATTGCAATGGACAATCAAGCATGTGGAGCGAATTATCACCTCCAAGCTATCCTCCATCCAAGAACAAGACCAGTCCAGGATGAGGAGCAGGGCAGGAAATATGGCTGCAGACACCACTGCTCATAAACTGTTCACAGTCCTCCCCTCTGGTTACAGGTGATTGTACGCCAAAACAACCAGGTTCAACAACAGTTTCTTCCCCCAGGCCAGCACTCTGTTGAATGCTTAATAACAACAGACACTCCTTTTGGTGAAATACATTTTTGTATTTTATTCTCGGGATATTCATTGCATACTGGCACTACCAAACAAAAGGTCTTTGCATATACCACTCTGTAAATATAAGTCCAATGGCTACCTTAAGTTGTACATATTAGATTCAATGTAGAGTTTGATTTTTGGTTATTTTCTCCCTCAGTATATAAACAAATTTATATTTTTTAATTCTATTGTTTGTATGCAGAGAGCAGACATTTGGAGTCAAATTCCCTGTTGTGTAATGCATACTTGGCCGATAAAGTTGATTCTGATTCTGAATAGTCTTTATTTGTTATGCAAAAATACCTCACTTGCCTGTGTTATCTGCATTTTAGATTATTCTGTGACCTCCTAAAGAAATGGTTTTATCAGGGTTCAAAGATTAAGAAATGAGCCAAACGGTATAGATCATTTCATGGATTTTGGCTTTCGTTTATTAATACAGTGGTGTGAAAAAGTGTTTGACCCCTTCATGATTTCTCATTTTTTTGTATGTTTGTCACACTTAAATGTTTCAGATCATCAAACAAATGTAAATATTAGACAAAGATAACACAAGTAAACACAAAATACAGTTTTTAAATGAAGGTGTTTATTATTAAGGGGAAAAAAATTCAAACCTACATGACCCTGTGTGAAAAAATAAGATAAGATAAGATAAGATAAGCCTTTATTAGTCCCACAACGGGGAAATTCCAGGATTGCAACAGCACAGGGATAGCAACACTCAGAGCAAAATGATTGCTCCCTAAACCTAATAACTGGTTGGGCCACCCTTAGAAGCGACAACTGCAATCAAGCATTTGCAATAACTGGCAATGAGTCTTTTACAGTGCTGTGGAGGAATTTCGGCCCACTCATCTTTGCAGAATTGTTGTAATACAGCCACATTGGAGGGTTTTTGAGCATGAAGTACCTTTTTAAGGTCATGCCACAGCATCTCAATCGGATTCAGGTCAGGACTTTGACTAGACCACTCCAAAGTCTTCATTTTGTTTTTCTTAAGCTATTCAGAGGTGGACTTGCTGGTGTGTTTTGGATCATTGTCCTGTTGCAGAACCCAAGTGCGCTTTAGCTTGAGGTCACAAACAGATGGCTGGACATTCTCCTTCACAATTTTTTGGTAGACAGCAGAATTCATGGTTCCATTTACCACAGCAAGTCTTCCAGGTCTTGAAGCAGCAAAACAGCCCCAGACAATCACAATACCACCACCATATTTTACTGTTGGTATGATGTTGCTTTTCTGAAGTGCTGTGTTACTTTTATACCGGATGTAATGGGACACACAGCTTCCAAAAAGTTCAACTTTTGTCTCGTCTGTTCACAGAGTATTTCGCAAAAGTCTTGAGGATCATCAAGATGTTTTCTGGCAAAACTGAGATGAGCCTTTATGTTCTTTTTACTCAGCAGTGGTTTTCATCTTGGAACTCTGCCATGCAGGTCATTTTTGCCCGGTCTCTTTCTTATGGGGGAGTCATGAACACTGACCTTAACTGAGCCAAGTGAGGCCTGCAGTTCTTTGGATGTTGTTGTGGGGTCTTTTGTGACCTCTTGGATGAGTCGTCACTGCATTCTTGGGGTAATTTTGGTCGACTGGCCACTCCTGGGAAAGTTCACCACTGTTCCACATTTTCACCATTTGTGGATAATGGCTCTCACTGTGGCTTGCTGGAGTTCCAAAGCTTTAGAAATGGCTTTATAACCCTTTTCAGACTGATAGATCTCAATTACTTTGTTTCTCATTAGTTCCTGAATTTCTTTGGATTGCAGCATGATGTCTAGCTTTTGAGGATCTTTTGGGCTGCTTCATTTTGTCAGGCAGGTCCTATTTAAGTGATTTCTTGATTGAGAAGAGGTGTGACAGTAATCAGGTCTGGGTGTGGCTAGGAAATTTAACTCAGCTTTCCAAAGATGTGATCAACCACAGTTAATTTATGTTTTAAGTGTGTGTGTGTGTGTGGGGGGGGTGTCACTTTTTCACACAGAGCCATGTAGGTTTGGATTTTTTTTACTCTTAATAATAAACACCTTCATTTAAAAACTGCATTTTGTGTTTACTTGTGTTATCTTTGTCTAATATTTCATTAAACTTGTTTGATGATCTGTGTGGGGAGCCTTGAATAACGAAACCGAATTGCATTTAATTCCAGTTTATTTCAAGTAATCATCCCACTGTCTGCTCTCATTCCTGAGCAGCGAACAAAGAGGGTGAACACACCAAAGTTCTCCCTTTTAAACATTCTCACATCAAACCATCTCCCTCGCAGGGGAAATCACACATCTCTATCAGAGTCATCTGATGACTCTGCGATCGTTGGCCTCATCTCCAATGGAGATGAAGCTGAGTACAGAGGGCTTATCCAGGACTTCGTGGACTGGTGCCATCGGAACTGCCTCCAGATCAACGCGAGGAAAACTAAGGAGCTGGTGGTGGACTGCCGCAGGCATGGGCAGCCCCTCACAGTACCAGTAAATATACAGGGAACAGACATCGAGATGGTGACATCCTATAAGTACCTGGGTATTCATCTGAACAATAAACTAGACTGGTCACACAATACTGATGCACTCTACAAGAAGGGACAGCGCAGGCTGTTCCTGCTGAGGAGACTCAGGTCTTTTGGTGTACAAGGGGCGCTGCTGAAGTCATTCTATGACACGGTGGTGGCATCAGCCATCACTTTTGGAGTGGTCTGCTGGGGCAGTGGCATTACTGCAGCCGATAGGAAGAGACTGAACAAACTGATTAAGAAAGCTAGCTCTGTCCTGGGGCAGCGCCTTGATCCGATGGAGGAGATAGGAGAGAGAAGGACGGTGGCTAAACTGTCATCTCTGCTGGAGTCCGAGTTCCACCCTATGCAGGACATACTGAATGCACTGAGGAGCTCATTTAGCAGCAGACTACATCATCCCAGGTGCACAACCAAGAGGTTTCGTAGGTCCTTCCTACCAACGGCTGTCAGACTGTACAACCTAAGCAGGGCTGCTCGCAGAGATAGCAAAAAGACGTAACAAACTAATAGTTTTTTGAATGCAAAAGATGCAATAGACTTACACAATGGTCCCCTCCGGCATACAACTAGGAACTTACCGGTCGCTATGGAGGGTGAGAATATGTATGGGCACATAATCATACCATGTAGGATAACTAAGTAGACGGTTATGCTGTTTCATTCCATCTAGCAACAATGCTCTGCACTGTGTGTGTTTATATATTTACATATTTATTCCATCTAGCTACAATGCTCAGCACTGGGTGTGTTTATATATTTATATATCTACATATTATTCCATCTAGCTACATTGCTCCGCACTGTGTGTGTTTATATACTTGCATATTTATTCCACCTAGCTGCAATGCTCCGTACTGTGGGTGTTTATATATTTACATATTTATTCCATCTAGCTACAATGCTCTGCACTGTGTGTTCATATATTCATATATTTATTCCATCCAGCTACAATGCTCTGCACTGTGTGTCTGTGTGTGTGTGTGTATATATATATATTTTATAGTAATACGTACATATGTATATTAGCTGCTCTTGCTTGCTTGTTTTTTTTTTTTTTTTTTTTTTTTCTTGCCTTCTGATTGTTGCTCTGAGTGTTGCTATCCCTGTGCTGTTGCAATCCTGGAATTTCCCCGTTGTGGGACTAATAAAGGCTTATCTTATCTACCAAAATCCCTTTATTCACATCCATCAACCTTTTATTTACATAACTCCCCCTTCTCTCCTCTCGAGCCTCAGCGGTCAGGAAGTCTTCTGTCCCCTGTCCTCCGCAGGGGGTCCAGGCTCTGCGGCTCCACACCGCAGGGGACTGCAGCTCTGTGGCTCTCCTTCATCGTGAGGTTAAATCACATATGCAGTGTCCAACATATACATGTCTAACAACACAGCCATATAACCCCCCCAAACGATGAAGAACAGACTATTTCCTAAAATTTAATAACACCTTACTCACTACTGAATAATCAACACCAACATTCAGTCTGTGCGCCGCTTGGGCTTCAACCGTCTGCCGAATCTGCTGTGAGTTGGCCCCACCTTGCCTGCGGCGCCTTTCTGCTTCGGCTCTGTTGACTGAGGAAGAGAGTGATTATTTGCCCTTTGCGGGGGCCTGCCTCGTCGAGGCGCCACTGCGACCGGTACAGACACGTCCTTCATGACAAAAGCAGGTTTTAGTCTGTCAATACTGACTGTCTCTTTTCTGTCTCCAAAATCTAGCACAAATTGCTTATCACCTGCCTCCAGCACTCGAAATGGCCCTTCGTAAGGTGGTTTGAGCGTTGCTTTTAGGGCTTCGCGCCTGACAAAAACGAAGTCGGCATTTTTCAAAGCTTTGGGGACGAAAACTCGTGGAAAAGCGTGATGAACCGGACCTGGGAGCGTGTCTGCTCCCGTGCCAACTAACGGTCCCAGAGCAGAGAGAGGTGGGGGCTCTGGGTGCTCTGGTAAAAACTCGCCTGGCAGCCTCAGAGTTTGTGCGAATACCAGCTCCGCTGGGGAGGCGTCTAAGTCCTCTTTAGGCGCAGAACGCAACCCTAATAAAACCCATGGCAGTTTATTTACCCAATCTGCATCCGTGAGCGACGCTCTGAGTGCTGCCTTCAAAGACCTATGAAAACGCTTGCATAAACCATTAGCCTGAGGGTGGTAAGCCGTAGTGCGGTGAATTTTGGCTCCTAAGCCGTTGGCCATCGCTGACCACAGCTCAGAGATGAATTGCGGTCCTCTATCGGACGTAATGTCCGACGGAACCCCGAAGCGCGCCACCCAAGCCGTTAAAAAAACGCAAGCCACCTCCGCGGCCGTGGTCGTCGCAAGTGGGACCACTTCCGGCCAACGTGTGGTTCGGTCCACCATTGTCAAAAGATGCGTGAACCCCTGCGATGCCGGTAGGGGGCCCACAAGGTCGACGTGCACATGGTCGAACCTTCTGGCCGGAATGCGGAACGGTTCTAATGGGGCTGTTGTGTGCTTGTGAATTTTGGCCCGTTGACAGGAAATGCAGGTTTTTGCCCATTCCTTCACGTGCTTGCGCAGGCACGGCCAAACAAACTTTTCCGCCACCAGTTTCACCGACGCGCGCACCCCCAGGTGCGCCAGTGAGTGGACCGAGTCAAAAACACGGCGGCGCCACGTGGCCGGAACCACCGGACGCAGGCGCCCCATCGACATGTCGCAGATCAGGGGGGGCATACCGGTTTGTAAACACTTGCTCTCCAGCCTTAACCCTGTTGGTCCAGACTGGAGCGCGCACACGTCTGCGTCCGCCCCCTGGTCCGCTGCCATGGCTGCGTAATCTATACCCACGTGCACCGGGGCTGCGCGCGCCACCGTGCCGCTCTCCTGCGGCGCGGTCACGGTGGCCCGTTCTGCCTCTGCGCGTGTTGGAGTCGTGAACGCTCGCGAGAGACAATCTGCTACTACATTGAATTTGCCCGCAACGTGCCTAATGTCAGTGGTAAATTCCGAGATTGCGGCCAGCTGCCTCTGCTGCCTGCCGGACCACGGGTCTGAAATTTTGGCCATGGCGTATGTGAGCGGCTTGTGGTCCACATAAGCGGTGAAGCACCGTCCTTCCAGCCAGAACTGGAAATGACGAATAGCCAAATGCAGCGCCAACAGTTCTCTGTCGAACGTGCTGTATTTTCGTTCAGCCGCGCTTAAAGATTTGCTAAAGAAAGCCAAAGGCTGCCAAACTCCGGCTACCTGTTGCTCAATAATGGCCCCTATGGCTAAATCTGAAGCGTCTGTCATCAGCGCGATACGTGCTGCAGGGTCTGGGTGGGCCAGGAGTGCAGCGTCAGCCAAGGCTTTTTTAACCTCTGTGAACGCGCGCTCCCGCTCCAGGGACCATTCGACCGCCTGGGTCGGTTTTTGTTTTTTGAGCGCGGCATATAACGGTTGCATGATTTGAGCTGCGTGGGGCAGGAATCAGTTATAAAAATTCACCATCCCCAAGAATTCCTGTAGTGATTTGATCGTTTGTGGACGGGGAAAATCCGCTACCGCGCGTACTTTATCTGGTAACGGAACCGCTCCCTCCGGGGAGACGCGGTGACCCAAAAAATCGATCCGCTCGACGCCGAACTGGCACTTGGCTGGGTTAACTATTAAGCCGTGCTCTCCCAGCCTCCTAAAAACTGCTGTGAGGTGCGTTTCGTGTTCGTCCTCTGAAGTACTCACGACCAAAATGTCGTCGAGGTACACAAACACGAAAGGGAGATCGCGTAACACGGCATCCATCATCCGCTGAAACGTTTGCGCCGCCCCTTTGAGACCAAACGGCATGCGTAAAAATTCGAAAAGTCCGAACGGGGTTATTACCGCTGTTTTAGGAATGTCCTCCTGTTGGACTGGGACTTGGTGATAGCCGCGAACCAGATCAATCTTTGAAAAAATGCGCGCCCCCGCCAGGTGCACCGAAAAATCCTGAATGTGCGAGATGGGATAACGATCGTGCGCCGTAGCGCTGTTTAGCCTGTGGTAATCCCCACACGGTCTCCAGGAGCCATCGGCTTTCGGTACCATGTGCAGCGGCGAAGCCCACGGGCTTTTCGACCTACGAACGATGCCTAGCCTCTCCAGGCTGGCGAACTCCTCGCGCGCAATGGCGAGCTTGACTGCATCCAAGCGCCGAGCTTTTGCAAACACGGGAGGACCAGATGTGGGAATAAAGTGTTTCACCCCGTGCTTCGCGACTGTCGCCTAAAAAGTGGGCACAGTGAGCGCTGGAAATTGGGTGAGGATTGTGTGAAACTTACCACCTGCTGTAGCGACGTGGGTCTGTACTGGTGGCGGGGACACTCGAGCTGAACAGGGGAGAGAGTAAAAAGAGAGTGCATTTACCAGCCGTCTATTAGCAAGATCAACTAACAGATTGTGTGAACACAAAAAATCCGCGCCCAACATGTTGAAACTCACCGCCGCTATTACAAAAGTCCATTCATATGTGCGGCCATGTAAGCATAAAGGCAAGGTCCTTCTCCCGTAGGTGTTGATGTTCGAGCCATTTGCCGCCGTAGCTCCGCTACCGTGGGGTCCAGCCACCCGGTCCGCGTATGTTGGGGTGATGAAGCTCACTTGGGCTCCGGTGTCAATGAGGAACTCTTGTCCGGAGCGCGCATCCGTGATGTAGAGCAGCTTGCTGCGTTCTCCGAGGGTCGAAGCTGCTAGCGACCCCCGGTCTTGCCGTTTCCCGAACTCCTGAAGTTGCAGGGCGACACACACCTGCGTGCCTTCTCCGCGAACCTCCGATGGTAAAAGCAGAGATCTTCTCCTCCGCTGTGTCGTGTCCGCGCCTCTGCCGCTGGACCATTGGCTCCACCTCATCGCGGCCGTGCTGCCGCCGTCGTCGGCCAGTCTGGGTCTGCCGCCTCTGGCTCTCCGCTGTCTCGGGTCGCCGCTGTGGTTGCTTGCCCGCCGCAGGCGTCCAGGATCCCATCTGCTTCCTGGGCCAGCTCCCGGAACTCCTCCAGGGTGTGACACTTTTTGCCGGCCAGCGTGCTTCTCGCATGCGTCGGGAGGTTGGAGAGGAAGATGAACTGAAAAATGAAATCATGGTTGTCCAACCCTCTCAGCTGTATCATCTCCTCCATCAGGGCGCTCGGCCTGTGTCCTCCTTGGTCTAGCAAAGACAGGATCCTCCTCGCCCTCACTTCGGCCGAGGGGGTGAAAAACTTGATGAGGGTGGATTTCAGCTTGCCGTACCTGTCGGTCGCGGGTGGCTGCTCCACCAAACTCTGCACACACCGAGCTGTGCTGTTGTCCAGTTTAGCGATGACATGGTGGAACTTAGTGTCATCCACTGTTACTCCTGCAAGCGCGAACTGCGACTCTGCTTGCAGAAACCACGACCGTGGGTTATCCTGCCAGAAATCAGGCAGCTTAACGGCCACTGCGCTCGCCAGCTCTGAGCGCTTTGAGTCCGGGACCCTGAGACCTTCTTCGGTCATTCTCAACGTCGTCAATCACCAATGTGGGGAGCCTTGAATAACGAAACCGAATTGCATTTAATTCCAGTTTATTTCAAGTAATCATCCCACTGTCTGCTCTCATTCCTGAGCAGCGAACAAAGAGGGTGAACACACCAAAGTTGTCCCTTTTAAACATTCTCACATCAAACCATCTCCCTCGCAGGGGAAATCACACATCTCTACCAAAATCCCTTTATTCACATTCATCAACCTTTTATTTACATAACTCCCCCTTCTCTCCTCTCGAGCCTCAGCGGTCAGGAAGTCTTCTGTCCCCTGTCCTCCGCAGGGGGTCCAGGCTCTGCGGCTCCGCACCGCAGGGGACTGCAGCTCTGTGGCTCTCCTTCATCGTGAGGTTAAATCACATATGCAGTGTCCAACATATACATGTCTAACAACACAGCCATAATCTGAAACATTTAAGTGTGACAAACATACAAAAAAATGAGACATCAGGAAGGGGGCAAACACTTTTTCACATCACTGTAAGTTTGACAGTAAATTTTTTTGAAAATGCATCTAATTGATAGTACTCTGTCACTCTGAACAATAATACTTTGGAATTATGGGGTGACCTCTGAAGAAAATGATTTTATGAGGATCCAGATGTGAGGAAATTAACCACTCAGTAGAGGTTTTATGGACTTTGCATGTAATTTATTAATAATTTTGACAGTAAAGTTATTTCAAAATGCACCATACTCATAGTACTCATCACTCTGAACAACAACTCATTGAGATTATGTAATGACCCACTAAGGAAATGATTTTATGCAGGTTTAAACAAGAGGAAATTAAACAAACTGATAGACAAACTGCTTACATGCAATTTCCATTATCAAGCGTTCATTTTTGCCTCTACTGAAATGTCTGGAACAGACGCCCATGATACTTTAAAGCCGCGGCTGGCTTGACCGGCTCTTTGCAATCGATGGGCCACTTCTCTGCAGTCTCTCAGCAGCAATGATGGATAAATTACCAAAAAACAGGCAACTTTATAGAATTTCTTTAAACCAGCCAAACAGTCCCTAAAGAGGCCAAACCTTTCAGTGGATGGGGATCAGTGTGCATAGGCCCATGAGGATTGGAGGACAGGTAGCAGTGCCGATGTTAACGTAGCTTCACCACTTGCTAGCAAAGAATAGCGGTGGACATTGATGCGGACTTTATCCCGGAGGGACTGAGGGACCTCCGGGCTGACTGAACCAGTTTGAGAGGACCTTTTCCCAGGCCAACATCATCTCTTCTCCTCTCCACCATCTCTTCATTACTCTTTTCCTTTCAGGACCTTCCAGCTCTATTCCATACATGAAGTCACGGATAATGAAAAGGAGACAAAGATACCAGAGAGATGAGTAAAGGAAGGTATGAACTGAGGGCTATGTGGATAATTTATGGGCTGATATGGACAAATAGTCATGAAGAGGAAATGTTATTATTTTCTGCTGTTTCTGTGGTGATTATTAATTTGAGGGTGGTGTAGAGGATGACTTTCACAAACGAGACTGAGTTTATTTCTCAGGAAAGGTTTATTGAGAGTCTACATCCTCTATCAAGCAAAGTATCTCAGCAAAGAGGCAGAACAATCATTCATCACAGCTCTTATACTCTCCAGAGACACAAAACCCCCAACATCAAATATCACATCCCCAACCCACAGTCCTTCAGTAAACATATAGCCTCCGAGGGTCCTTGGCGTCTCCATTGTCTCTCAACTCCTCAGCCTCGGGGGCTCCTGCTGGGACATTCTCTCTGACTTTCCATCTCTCAAGAAACCACTTCACACCTCCCGAGGTCTCCGCCGGGTCAGGTCTTCTTGGCCGTTTAGACGTGAAGCTTCCAGAGTATGCACCGTCATGCCTACTAAATATATGTGAGGGAAAATGCATACCATACATGCATACTATATATGCGCCCTAAATGCGCGCCATAGTGGCATAATTAATGTCATATACACTGTTTTGTAGTGTGTGTGTGTGTGTGCATGTGCGCATGTGCATGTTTTAATGTGCAGTTATTGTGAGCCTGGATGGAGGAGTCATTTAGCCTGCTTGTTTTTTCTTGCTGTCAATGAAAAAAAAAAAAAAAAAGACCCTAGTTCCTCATTTTTCCCAACTGTAGAAATCTGGCTCAAGTAGTAACAAAAGAGAGAGAAGTAGGAAAATGAGGTGCAAACTGTTGTCAAGCATTTCTTAGCATTTTCTCCTGTTGATTTTGAGAGAACATAATAGTCAGATAAATGCAGCTATGTAAATATTGCTCTGTTTGTTAAAACATTATTTGGGTTTATTTAGTTAGAAAATCTAGAAATTAGGTAGCCCAATTAATTTTTTTCTATTTTGTGTTTTTTTCTTGTCATGATCCTGAGCATGGTGGGTGCGTGCTCAGTCTCCAGTTTAAGTTTAGTCCTTTTCTGTTTGTTTGCTTCTCTGTTATGTGCAGGTATTATGTCTTTAGTTTCTGTTTATTTATGAGTTGTTTGTATTCTTAGTGTTGTCCTTATAGTCTTGTCTAGTTACTGTGTGTTATTTTGTATTATGGTATTATTTACATCTTTTGGGGTTGTGTTGTGGGGAGCAAGGTGTTCAGATGAAGTGTCATCTTAGTTTTGTATTATTTAGTTTACAGTTTGTGCTTTTATGGTGACAGCGCCGTGCAGCTTCCAGTTGTCAATCTTTGTTTCGCGAGCTGCACAGCTATCACTTGTTTATGATTATTTCCTCATCCATGTACCCACACCTGTCATTCATCAATCTTTTGTTCCATTTACCTATTTAAGGATACGGCAACATTTCCCCCGTTGCCATGTTGTACTGTTAGCCTCCTCAGAGGGATCTGTCATTCTCTGAGCAAGGTTGATTCTCCACAGAGGTGAACGGGAGCGCTCTGACCAGGTACTGTATTTTTGCCTTTTTCGTTTCCTCAGCCGTCCGTCTGGGGTTCATATCTTTTTCCTGGCGGGTCCGAGCGCTTCAGCCTGTTTCCTCCGAGCAGTTTTAACTCCTGTCGTGAGCCCCATCCCCCTCCAGCACAGCTCCTCTCCCATTATGTGTAAGTGTAGTGTTTTATGTTATGTTTGTCTTTCAGTTAGTAAATGTGCAAACTCACATAATGTGTTTGGTGTCTTTCAATACCCCTTAAAAAAGGCAATTTGTGACATATCTTAGCATGTTTAATAATTTTTGTATCTTCTGTTCCTTTATATTGTATTATACTAGATGCAGTATGTGCTGTCACAATGACGCATGAAACGAAGCAAGGTGCCGCTCCAAGTTGTGGACTGGGTTCGGGTTCGCACCAGCAAGAGACCAGGACAGCGACTGACTGGGCCACAGCTGATGAGACAACGGGCGCCTCTGAGGATTGTGGCGAAACTGGGAGCAGCGTGCTTCTGACTGACAGATGGTTTAGTTGGGCACATAAATCAACTACGGCGTGTCCAGGTGGCTGCTCCAGACAGCGAGGCTTCATGGGAGTCAGCTGCCGCAGTGTGGGACCCAGGTCCCAGCGTCATGAAGATTGGTCCTGGCCCCGGAGGTCCGACAGTTCCAGGGATGCGTCCGCCACGGGCCCAATAACAAGGCCCCTCTGGCAGAACCGTTTTCCCTGTGGAAGACTGTAAAAAAAAACAAAAAAAACAAAGACTGTTCAGGCAGGAGTGTGGCTGAGACGGTGGCAGAATAACCCATCCAGCCATGTTGGGTCCAGCCGTGGTCTACCTGCAGACCCGAGTTCTTAGTTTTGGTTCTGTGTTTTGTTTTTTTTAAAAAGAGTGTTCTTTGAAAATAAGAGAAGTTGTGTTCTGGCCTGAGCAATAATGTTATATGTTTTGTTATATATAATAATGCTTAACAATGTGTGTTTAATTGATAGTACATGTAGATGATGGGGAATTTTGATATGCTAAATTGGGGAGGGCTGATTTGCCAATTTTCAATATTGTATTCTGCATTTTTGCAAGGGGGGGGTGTGGTGTATGGATAAGGGACATTTGGAGTGGAACGCGGCCTGTGGCTGACGTCACCTCCAATATATATTGGGTGGTCCGCCATCCCACTGGGGGTGTTTGGAGAGTGACAGGTGAGGACTGAGAGCGAGAGTTATAACTAAGAGTGTACACGTGCTTGTATTACAGCAGTTCTGTAAAAGTTCAGTTCGACTACAGAATCCTCGTCCGTCATCATTGCCAGGTTTGTGGACATAACACACTGCCTTACAATAAAAAAAGTCCAATTTCAAATGACAATTCAGGCCACAGATACAGTATGTGTAATTTTTTTGTATGTGCATACTTTACCAAACTGACAGAGGTTCTCTAATCATTTTAGCATTACTTAGTTTGTAGTTTGATCCAGATTTTGCCTTTTTTTTTTTCTTCTGAGCAAGTGACTGCTGTGGTGGTTGTTTAGATTAATTTATCAATAAAGAGTGAAAAACAGTAAAAACAGTGATAAACTGTAAAAGTCAAGCATGCTCACACTTTTTAGAGCTTAATCCATTTTTAAGGCTTTCTCCTGGGCTGGACTGCACTGCTCTTGTCCTAGAGAACAATCCATTGTTCTTCAGCACCCTCCAGCAGACTCGGTTGAGACCCTGAGGCACAGAACTGCAGAGAGAACTCCTGCCGTAAAGGCTCAAATCCAACCTAGGTTAGACCAAAACTGGGCTACCCAGAGCCATTCCTCTGGCCCCTGTGACCTACCTGGGACTTGACCATTCTGTTCTGCTGCTGTCCAAATCTCTTGGGAATCAAGCTACTCCAAGAGAAAAAGGTAGCTAACAGCATTAGTGTTGGAAACAGCCATAACTTTTTTTGTGACTACTGCTCTTTTTGAGCACAAGGTAAAGTTAATCTATTTTTCTTTTCATAGCGTGGTGGCGGAGTGGTTAGCACTGCGGCAGCACAGCAACTCACCCTTGGCCGGGGGATCCTGGGTTCGATCCCTGCCCCCCAACCAACAGTGATCTGTGTGGCGTTTGCATGTTCTCCCCGTGTCTGCATGGGTTTACTCTGGAATTTCTCCGGTTTCCTTCCACATGCCAAAAACATGCAAATTAGGTTAATTGGCATCAAACTGGGGATTCTAAATTGTCCTTAGGTATGACTGAGAGTGAAAGGTTGTCTGTCTCTCTGTGTTGGCCCTGCGATGGACTGGCGATCTGTCCAGGGTGTACCCTGCCTCTTGCCCAATGCTGGGATAGGCTCCAGCCTCCCCATGACCCGAAAAGGATTAAGCGGAAGAAGATGGATGGATTTACCTTTTGTTCTTATTAAAGACATGTTAGAAACATGTTAAGAAGGTAAAGACATCTCCTTTCTATTTTTGTCTTTAATAAGAACAAAAGGTAAATAATTAAAAGAAGACAAAATGAACCTACCTGAGCTAAGATGGATGGATGGATGGAACATTTTTCAAAATTCCTTTTTCTTTAACTTTGCATTATATTTAATTTTTGCCACCACTATCATTTCACTAATTCCCTGCTCAGAGACCAGGATCACATTTCACCCTTATTCCACATATGTAAGACCTGTAAATATGTAAATATTGCTGTTTCTTCATATATGCAAAATTACCATTGTTCATGCTACTTTTGGTTATCTTCCCATTTTACAAGCTATACAGATGTCTATTGTCATTTCGATTCTTCTGTCATAAACTTACCTGTTCGCCACCGTCCTTTCTCTGTGTCATGATTCAGGGCAAGTGAGGCTCAAACGCAGAGCTGCCAGAACGAACACTCAGACACAGATGTAAAAGTTCAACAGTTTATTGTAAAAATAAAACCAAGCACACAAATCTAAATAAAAGTGCATAAATAAAGAAAAGCGCAAAACAAAAACACACAATTAAATTTAATACAAAAACCGGTGACGCTGGAGCGCACACAACCTACGGGGAAAGAGCAGAAAGAGATGATTAGGGACAGAATCTGTGGTGATTCAGTCTGTGTGCCTGCTGCCTTAATTGTCTCCACAGCTGCGCGCACACCTGCTCTCCTCATTACGCAGCCTTCTTAAGGAGCGCTGCCTCTCATTCTGTACGGAGACATCAACACTCCACCTGGATGTGAGAACTCTGTGCTAAGAGTCATCTACTCCTTCTACTAGTTTCACCTCATCTTTCCTGCTACACCAGGCCATCTGGGAGTTTCATCTCCCCAACCACAAGTAAGCCTTTCCAGAAATCATTCCTCTTCGCTCCTTCCCTCTTCTCCCCTGTGCACAGATGGATTCCCCTTGGCGGACTTCCTCCTCCTGGCGGCGGACCGGGACTCCCACCTACATGCTGTGAATCCACTGTTCCTTGTATGAACTTTCCTGCACTGCCACACCTGCACCATTGCCACCAGCACGGACACGCGATGGACCGAGGCAGGCGAACGGGACAGCTCGGATGTTCTTCGGCACCACAACTCCTCACCTGACCCGGTTGCCAGACTGGTCCATGCTCTGCTCGCCCCTCTGCACTCATCCACACTCACACTTCCACACACACATCAATAAAGATAATTGTGTTTATTCTGAGTCTGCGTCTGCATCTGGGTTTGTCCAAACATGTCAGTATGTCTCCGTCACGGAAACCCAGCAGACAGTGCTCTTGCACAAAGAATTAACATCATTGAGGCTCGTTTTGAACAACTGTCGTATCA
Organism: Pholidichthys leucotaenia; assembly: GCA_020510985.1. Classification (NCBI taxonomy): domain Eukaryota; kingdom Metazoa; phylum Chordata; class Actinopteri; order Cichliformes; family Pholidichthyidae; genus Pholidichthys; species Pholidichthys leucotaenia. Next base: position 281,773,958 of record CM035847.1, on the reverse strand, counting down.
GCAACAGGTCACTCTTACACAACTGATACAAATTAACACTCACCTTGATCAGCACACCCAGACACAGTCTTCTCCACCTGCTTCCGGGGGGGGTGGTCGGGCCAGCTCATCCCACCCCACTTCCCACCCAGCATTCTCGTTTAACCGCAGTTCCCACCCCCACCCGTTTTAGTGGCAAGTTAGGGGAGGCTCGGTGCTTGTTGTTACAGTGCAGTATTGTGTTTCAGCAAGTGCCGGGGGATTTTCCCACGAGTCACAGCCGTATTGGCTATGTTGTTAATTTATTGGAAGGGCGGACCTTAGCATGGGCTTACGCCGTCATGGCTTGGCCCGACTATGCTAACTATACCTATGATCGGTTTGTGGCTGAGTTCACTGAAGTATTTGACCACTCTGACCGGAATAGTGTGCCCACCACTCGATTGCTAAATCTTAAACAAGGGAGTAAATCTGTCGCTGATTATTCAGTTGATTTTCAGGTGGTGGCAGCGGAGGTCGGGTGGGAGGATGCTTCCCTCTGCAGCACATTTCTATGTAGCCTTAGCCCTAGTCTGGAGGGTGAATTGGCCCAGATTGAGAAGCCCTCCAAGTTGAATGAGCTAAACTCCCTTGCCATTAATATTGACAACAGGCTGAGGGAGCGAGCTAACGAGCGTCGACCTCCCGGTCGTGCTGGCTCTCAGTTTCGCCACTCCCCGCAGTCTCCCTTGCTGGCCCTCCCTCCTTCTGATTCCCTGGAGGCTGAGGAACCCATGGTAATGGGTCAGCCAAAGTTACCTCTGGCTGGGAGACAACGCCTCCATGACCTCGGGTTGTGTTTATATTGTGCTAGTGAGGAGCACAAACTGGCCTCATTCCCCAAACTACCAAAAGGGGAGGTCCGTGCGTCACAGTAGGGGGATTCACGGACTCACCCCAAGGAAAATCCCTTACTAGGTTCATGCTTCCCATACGGTTTCAACATAAACACAATGAAATATCCACCCACGCTCTCATTGATTCTGGGGCCGAGCAGAGCTTTTTTTCTGAGAGTTTGACAACCCCGCTGGGGCTTCTGTGCTATCGGCTGAAGACTCCGCTGAAATTGATTACCCTGTCTAAAGTGCCACTTGCCATCATGTTTAAACAGATTGCCCCTGTCTTGGTACTGGTGTCAGGTAACTACCGGGAGCAAATTAGTTTTTTTGTGCTTTCTGTATCTGCCTCCCCTGTCATTCTGGGTTATCCCTGGCTCAGGCTGCACAACCCCATGATCGACTTGTGAACAGCAAGCATTGTCTCCTGGAGTTCCTTTTGTTTGAGTGCCTGTCTGCAGTCCGCTGCTTGCTCTCCATCTGTGCCTCTCTGTTCTCCGGATTCATCCCCACCTGACTTCTCATTGGTGCCCCCCAAACACCATGATCTTGGCCCCATTTTCAGCAAGGCTAAAGCACTATCACTTCCCCCCACCGCCCCTATGATTGTGCCATTAACCTCCTGCCGGGGGCCCCATTGCCATCCAGCCGGCTCTATAGCCTCTCTGCCCCTGAGTGAGAAGTGATGGATAAATATATCAAGGAGTCCTTGAACTCTGGTATTATCAGGCCCTTATCCTTGGCGGTGGGGGCAGGGTTCTTTTTTGTAAGTAAAAAGGATGGCTCGCTCAGGCCTTGCATTGACTTCAGGGAACTGAACAATATCACGGTCAAGGGCAAGTACACTCTCCCCCTTATTAACACTGCTTTTGATTCTCTCCAGGGGGCCACAGTGTTTACCAAGCTGGATCTCTGCAACGCCTATCACCTGGTGCGGATCAAAGAGGGGGATGAGTGGAAGACAGGGTTCTGCACCCCTAGTGGCCACTTCGAGTACATGGTAATGCCTTTTGGTTAAACCAATGCACCTGCGGTGTTCCAACATCTTATTAATGATGTTTTGAGGGATTTTCTGGACTTTTTTGTTTTTGTGTATCTCGACGACATCCTCATCTTTTCCCAGTCTCTCAAGGAACATCGGATGCATGTCAGACGGCTCCTACAGCACCTGTTGGAGAACCAATTGTACATCAAGGCTGAAAAATGTGAGTTTCACACCACTTCCACCACTTTTCTGGGGTTTGTCATTTCCCACAAAAAGATCATAGCGGACCCAGACAAGGTAAAGGTGGTGGTAGAGTGGCCATTTCCATACTCCCATAAGCAGTTACAGCAGTTTCTGGGCTTTGCCAATTTTTATTGCCACTTTGTTAAAAACTATAGTATTATTGTCCTACCTCTCACCCGCCTCACTTCCACCAAGGTGCCATTTCGTTGGACTGAAGAAGCAGAGGCAGCCTTTGTTCAATTAAAATCTGTGTTTTCCACTTCTCCTGTTTTGGCTCAGGTGGACCCCTTCCTGCAATGCCTGGTGGAGCTGGACACCTTGGACTTCGAGGTGGGAGCAGTATTGTCCCAGCGCTCTCCCACCGACGACAAGATCCGCCCCTGCGCCTTCTTCTCCCGCCGTCTGTCACCTGCGGAGAGGAATTATGACATTGGGACAGGGAGCTGCTGGCGGTCAAACTAGCCTTGGAGGAGTGGCGCCGCTGGCTGGAGGGTGCCTCCCAGCCCTTCGTCGTTTGGACCAATCACAAAAACCAGGAGTATCTTAGGACGGCCAAACAACTCAACTCCCGACAAGCCAGCTGGTCCCTGTTTTTTGGCAGATTTAATTTTACTATCACCTACCGCCCAGGGTCGAAGAACACCAAGCCGGACGCACTCTCCAGGCAATTTTCACCTGAAGCAGCTGAGATGCCGCCGAATCCTATGGTTCCACCTTCGTGCATCATTGGCGGCCTCTCTTCAGACATCAAGGAGAGGGTTAGGAGAGCACAGGACACCGAGGCCAACCCGGGCGGGTGGCCGGCGGGACGGATGTATGTGCCCTCTTGTGTCCGGGTGAGGTCATCGATTGGGCACACTCCTCCAAGTTGATGTGTCACCCTGGGATAGCGCGTACTGTGGCCCAGTTGCAGAGAACCTTCTGGTGGCCTTCGCTGCAGAGGGATGTTGAGGAATTCATCCGAGCCTGTTCTCAGTGTGCAACCTGCAAGTTGTCCTCCTCTTCCCCTTTGGGCCTACTGCATCCTCTCTCCATCCCTAGCAGACCCTGGTCCCATGTGGCCCTGGACTTTGTGACCGGTCTTCTCCCCTCTGCAGGTCACACCGTCATCCTCACTATTGTGGCTAGGTTCTCCAAAGCTGCCCACTTTATTACTCTACAGAAGCTCCCTGCGGCCAAGGAGACGACAGACCTCCTCACCCTGCATGTGGTGCGGCTCCATGGCATTCCTATGGACATCGTGTCGGACCGTGGGCCCCAATTCATCTCTCAAGTCTGGCGGGCCTTCTGTAAGGCTATTGGGGCCACGGTGAGCCTGTTCTCTGGTTATCATCCACAGAGCAATGGGCAGTGTGAACGCACCAACCAGGAGTTGGAGGCAGCTCTGAGGTGCGTCACAGCCTCCAACCCAGCATCCTACTTACCTTGGGTTGAGTATGCACACAATTCCACTGTCTCCACTGCTACGAGTCTTTCTCCTTTTGAAGCATCCCTAGGGTACAACCCCCCCCCCCCCATTTACGGAGGAGGAGGATGTAACCCAGTGTTAAAAACGGGATTAAAATTATGAATGTCGATACCGCTTTAAGAAGAAGGGGGGACATTCATTTCACAATGGGAGTAGATAGTTTAACATGAATTAAATTATAAATATTGATACCGCTTTTAGAAAAGAAAAACACCTATTTCACAATGGGAATACATAATTTGAATATGAATATTTAAATAAATATATATTCATAAATAGTTAGGAACGTTTTCTAGAATATTCTGATAAAGTTCCTAGTATTGTGTGTTGATATTTATTGTAACCAATGGGTGCGCCGTTGCTGGGTCACGCCACCCAATGGGTTAAGCGCTCTCTCCCTGGGTCTGGGATGACTTGCATTTTTGGCTCAGTCACGCCAGACGCCGAAAGACACAGACCAGAGAGATAGACGGTCCTTGGTGATATGGCGACGCTAGCGTGCTGGTAGCAGCCTTTGCCTGGATAAAATCCTTGAAATTGATTGGGATCCAAAGGTTGTCGACGCCGTTGAGCGTGGGAACTCCACTGAAGCACAAGCCACTTGGCATGGTCAGGTTCTTTTCTTTTTCTTTTTTTTTTCCTCTTTGGACTGGTTTGACCAGAGCGTGGATCTCCAGATCTGGATGGCGAGCCGAAGCCCGAACCCTATGAACTGCTAAAGGTGACTCCACTAATCACCTGGAAAGGACAAACAAGAACTGTGAATATTGTAAATATAATTTGGAGTATTTTGTATTTTTTTCTTTTATCGCGCTGTGTATTTGTTTATATGTACATATCTGTGAAATAATATATATAGTTCCAAGTTCCATACACCGTGTGTGTGTGTGTGTCATCTGTTATTGCACCTCCCAGGCTCCTACGAACCCAGAGTTGGTCTGACCTGGCCCAATTATCCCTCTGCCTCAGGTAGTAAAGTTAAGGTAAATACATTGCCATAACACACCACTACCAAAAAGGGTACTACACCTAAAGTGAGTTGGGTGAGTGGGTGTTATTAAGGGTTACACACATAAATCTGGCGAGCACAGGTGTCAGTGGGTGTTACCCCCAATTACCCCGCAAGTATTGTACCACCCTGTGTATACTATTATTACAGTGGTATATTGTTACAAAATTTGGCGAGACAAGTAAGTGTCAGACAGAGTTCAACAGGGCTATAAGGAGGACATTGCTGTTCCTTCAATCCAGGCCTACACGAAGCGCCGTCGCTGGCTGTGGAGGGCTACCCAGGCTGCACTGCAACACATGACGAACAGCAACTCAAACATCGCCAACCGCCGCAGGACCCCGGCTCTGCCTTACCAGGTTGGACAGCAGGTATGGTTGTCAACTAGGAATATCAACCTGAAGACTGAGTCCAAGAAGCTATCTCAGCGCTTTATTGGTCCTTATACCATTACTGATATTGTCAACCCAGTCGCTGTGCGCTTGGCTCTTCCTCCCTCCCTCTGCATTTGTTCCACCTTTCATGTCTCTCAGGTGAAGCCGTTTGTGTCCAGCCCTCTGTGGCCCCCTCCCAAGACTTCGCCCCCGCTGGTGATGATTGATGGTGACCCCACATACAAGGTCAACCGCATCCTGGATGTCCGACGCAGGGGTAGTGGTCTACAATACCTGGTGGACAGGGAGGGTTATGATCCAGCGTAGAGGTCCTGGGTGTGTCCTTCCTTTGTGATGGATCCGCAGCTCATTAGGGAGTTCCACCGGACGCATCCGGGTAGATTGGTTCGGTCGCTGAGAGGTGTCCTGTAGGGGGGGGGGGGGGTACTGTGGTGATTCAGTCTGTGTGCCTGCTGCCTTGTCTCCACAGCTGCGTGCACACCTGCTCTCCTCATTAGGCAGCCTTCTTAAGTAGCGCTGCCTCTCATTCTGTACGGAGACGTCAACGCTCCACCTGGATGTGAGAACTCTGTGCTAAGAGTCATCTACTCCTTCTACTAGGGAGTTTTGCCTCCCTCATCTTTCCTGCTACACCAGGCCATCTAGGAGTTTCATCTCCCCAAGTAAGCCTTTCCAGAAATCATTCCTCTTTGCTCCTTCCCTCTTCTTCCCTGTGCACAGGTGGATTCCCCTGGGCGGACTTCCTCCTCCTGGCAGTGGACCGGGACTCCCACCTTCATGCTGTGAATCCACTGTTCCTTGTATGAACTTTCCTGCACTGCCACACCTGCACCATTGCCACCAACATGGACACACAACAGACTGAGGCAGGCGAACGGGACAGCTCGGATGTTCTTCGGTGGCACAACTCCTCACCTGACCCAATTGCCAGACTGGTCCGTGCTCTGCTTGCCCCTCTGCACTCATCCACACTCACACTTCCACACACACGCACACACGCATCAATAAAGATAACTGTGTTTATTCTGAGTCTGCGTCTGCATCTGGGTTTGTCCAAACATGTCAGAATCTCCACAAGAGGAGAATAAGATGAGAGAACACTCTTACTGCTGTGAGCAGAGGAGCCCGGCGAGAAACTCCTGCGTGGGTCCAGGGAAACGGGGGGAGACGGTTAACCTGGGTGGGTGTTCGCTGTCTTCTGGTCAGGTGAGCGTGATCAGCCCTGGAGTATGCACCGCGAAAGTGTCAGCAAACCTGAGAAGAGAGGAAGACATAGGGAGTGAAAACACAGATCAACTGAGAGAAAATAATGTAATGTGGCTTAGATTCCTCGGTGGCAAACCTAACGATCCAGCGATGAATTCTTCACACGATGGCTCTTAAATATGCTGGTCCATTAGGAAGCAGCAGGTGCGTAATCACACAGGTGCAGGTAATACGCTGGAGCCGGGAAGACAGGAACAGGAGGGGAGGGGGAGCACGCTCACCTGCTCATCACACTCTGTCCAGATTCTAGAATCGCACAGTGTCAAGAACTGACACCCGGATTATGAGACTGATCAAATAATTGTCAATTAAATTATTGAGTAATGGTTATTAATTGCCAAATTCTTAAGCTTAATTATTCATTCATAGAGTTTCCACATCTAACAAAAAGTGGATGGTGCCCCATCTAGTGTTACGAGGTAATGCAATAATTATTAATTCCAGTTATTAATTATTAATTATCATATACATATAATTGTAGCATACAAAATTTGGGCATGCCTAACAGAAACATATTCAATGACACATGTCAAGACAACCATTATATGACCCGTGCCGGCAAAATGAGTCGAAATGAGGAAATTTTCAAAACTGAGGTAACGTTATTTTCATATTCTGTATTGAAAGACCTACAAAATGATATTTAATTTGTAGGAATTGTGCAAAAATGGACCAGCATAAACCGATTTTGTTTATATTTTGGCTGGTTTGAAAACTCGCGTTCCATCAGTCCTGAGTTACGTCTTCCGCAAAAACATGTATATTTAGAAAGTAGGAGTTCCAAGCTTTTCAATGATACTAGGCACTGATGGGGGTTTTCCCGGGACTTTCCGCCAGCAAACAAAGAAATAATCATGATTTTTGACTTCACGTGCCTGTAGCTCGTAATTACCCGGTGTGCATTCCGACTCATTTTGCCAGCACGGGTCACATATAGTGATTTGCTGACATTTCAGATTCCTCTTCTCCTTTAGTCAGAAGTGTGTTTTTCAAGTTTATCTAGTGTCTTCTTTTTCTAGTGCATCTTCTGAGAAGCAACAGCTACTGGCAGTAATGCTAGCAGATTTCATTTTATTTTAAATCAACCAATCAAATCAATCAGTACAGCATACATTGAACTGAATATTGAAAATACAACATCATCAGCAATCAACTAACAGAAACACAACAAAGGGAAATCACAATTATTCAATAAAGATTTTCCTCAAATCAGATGTGTTGTCTGTTATCTGCACACAAACAGACCAGAGGAATATGCCACAGAGATCCTTCAGAGTTAGACTGAGGTGTTTTTACCGTGGCGTGGCTATGATCTTATAACTACGAGGTACATTGGCAAAACTGCTGTACTCTGGCAGGAGGTTTATTCCATCTGGACCTTCAGAATAGGAAAAGGTGAAATCCTGCAATAGTGATACGATGAAGATAAACAGCTCCATACGGGCCAGAGACTCGCCGACACAGGATCTCTTCCCTGTAAAGAAAAACAATCACAAAGCAAAATACAGTCATGGGGGGAAAATAGGTCACCCCATTAAATATTTAGTTCTTCAGTAAGAAACATAACCAAATCAATGTCTGATCTTTGAAATTATATCCACTGATAAAAGTGATTTAACAGCATCACCACTGTAAAAAAAAAAATAACACATCCACTTATTTAGAGATATCATTTTCTTAAAATGTCTAGAATTAGATTGAAGTGCACCACATTATCTGAAAATGATCAGAACACATGTACAGAGCCTGCATTAGAGATTTTCACACCTGAAAGTCCACACCAAGGTCTAGACCAAGTTTTGTATTTTATATTTTTGTAACATTGTACACATTTGGTCTGGTTAGGTTTGCTTTCGCACTGCTGCTCTTCCAAGTGAACGAAACAACTTGACGTGACACAAGGATTACTCATCAGTGAAAACACCAGCTGAAGAGATTGGGGGGAACAGAAATGTTGCAGTGGAATGGCCCTCCATGGCACATGATTACCCACCCCTGCTCTAATTTATATGGTCATTAGGTTCATTATTTATATCTGATAAATGTCCCTGTCTCGTCTTGCACTCTGTATGTTCATTGTCATTGTTGTCCGGGTCTCTGTCATAAGCATTGCCTGAGTTATGTATCCCCTGGTCCTGTATTCATGTCTCATGTTTACCTTTTGTCTCAGTCCTTCATGTTTTCCGTATATGTTGCCATGCCCTGCTGTCTGATTGCCGCTGAGTGTTCCAACCTATTCTATGTTGTCTTGATTGCTCCCTTGTCTATTTATGTCAGAATGACTCTCGGTCCAGTGTGGTGCCCTCAGTAATGCTACGTGATCAACACGTTCCCTGTTTCGCCTTACCTGTATCCTGCCAGTTATTTTGTCTGTCTGCCAAGCCTTATTTTCTGTCAACTGTGCCTGCCTGCCAGCTTGTTTACTTTGTGTTTTGGCCCTCAGGCTGCATTTGGATAACCAGCTCAAATAAAACTTTTGAACTTGAGTCCTGCAAGTGGGTCCTGCTACTAAACCTGGTGACAGAAGGACACCACCAGTATGGACCCAGCGGACTACAAATTTATTCAAATGGGCCTTGATAAGGAGGAGGTATGGGTTGTCTCTCTCATCGAGGAACTCACTGAGGACACCCACACCTTTCGCACACCAGGAAGAGCCCTCCATGGTGCAGAATAGCTAGTCAATGGCTTTCCCTCCCTGCGTTGGTACTCCCATCTCACCGGACTCCTGCACTCAGTGCCGAATCTGCAGTGGATGCTCCAGGGCTGGTGAAGCCATTAACGGCAGCGGGAGAGGAGCAGAGGGAGGGGAGTGGAGGTTGGAACCACCTGGGGTCGGATGACCCAGCTGCCCCAGCTCCAATACCAGCTTCCACATTGCTCCCCAGCTCCAATACAGCCACATCCCGGATGGGAGAGAAGTGCCCTCGGTACACCGAGACCTGTGCTGATGACAGAACATCCCCTGGCTTTGACATCGCTGGACCCAGTGCCATCTGTGAGATGTTCCCTGGCCCTGTTATGCACGTCTCCTCACCCAGTTCCTGCTCAGCCCAAGATGCACATTCTGGTTCCTGCTCAGCCAGAGGTGCACGCTCCTGTTCCTGCCCAGCCGCAGGGGCACGCTCCGGTTCCAGCCATTATTGCCTCCTGAGCCAAAAGTTCCTGTATTAGTGCCTCCTGAGCCTAAGACTCCCCTGTTATGTGTTTGAATTAAGAGCTCCTGTATTTTCCCCTAAGCTTAGCGTCTCTGTGTTATTTCCTGTGCTGAAAGCTCCTATGTTGTCTCCAGATCAAGAGGCTCTTATGATGTTTAAAACTCCAATGTTGTTGTCCTCTGAGCAAAAGGCTCCCTTGTGGTCTCCAGAGGCAAAAAGCCCCAATGTCATCTCTTGAGTTTAAAATCCCCATGTTTTTTTTTTGTTTTGTTTTTTTTTTTTTTGAGCAAAGGGTCCCTATGTTACCTACTGGGTTTAAAACCTCTAAGTTGTTTTTCTCTTAGCAAGAAACTCCTGTGTTGTTTTCTCCAGAGTTTAGAGCTCCGACATTGTTTTTCCTAGCGCAAAGGGGTCCTACATTGTTTTCCCCACAGCAAAGGGCTCCTATTTTGTTTTCCCACGAGCAAGAGGCTCTTATATTATTTTCTCCAGAGCAAGGAGTTCCCATGTTATCTTCTCCTGAGTTCAAAGGGTCCATGTTGTCACCTTCTGAAGTTAAAGGTCTCATATTGTCACCTCCTGAAATTAAAGGTTCCATGTTACCTCCTGAGGTTAAAGGTTCCATGTTGACACCCCATTATGAGTGTAAAAGTTCTATGTTGTCACTCTCTGAGTTAGAAGTGTCCATGTTGACACCTCCTGAGATCAGAGGCTTCTTAGTGTCTCCCCCTGAGTTTAAAGTTTCCATGTTATCTCCACAGCCTAAAGATTTTCTGTTGTCACTTCTTGAGTTTAAAGATTTTCTGTGGTCATCTCGAGTTTAAAGTATCTGTGCTGTCATTAGCTCCTGGGCTTAAAATTTCCATGTTGTCGTTACCTCCTGGATTTAAAGTTTCTGTGTTATCTCCAGAGCAAGAAGCTCCTGTGTTATCTCCTGAGTTTAAGATCCCCATGTCATTATTTCCTGAGGTTAAAGGCTCCTATGTTGTCTTCTGACCAGAAAGTTCCTATGCTTTCACCTTCTGAGAATAAAGTTCCTATGTTAGCTCCTGTGTTAAAAGCTCCTGAGGTCAACATCCTCATGGTGCCATGTTCATCCATCTGGTGGCCCTTGGACTTTGGTAGGCCACCCGACGCGCCATGTTTATCCGTCTGTTGGCTGTGGATTTTGGTAGGAAGCCAGATCCTCCATGTACTCCAGTCCGGGGGTCCATGGACTTGGCTAGACCCCCTGACCTGACCCGCTTTGTTTATTGATTTGAGGCCTGGGACTTTGTTTGGTTCCCAGCCTGCCTTTTTGTTTGGACACTGTGAGGTGGGAAAGTAAAGTCTGTTTCAAGCCGTCTGGCCTGTCTCCCACCACCCACGCTGGAAGGGTCATTTTCTGTTTCTGTTTGAGGGTCATCTGGGAGCCACCCCTTGAGAGGGGGGAAATGTCAAGACATGGGTTGGACCCACGTCCTTGCCTTGAGTTAATTTTTGTATTATTTTCTGTGTTTTGGTCCTCATTATTATTATCTTAGTTCTGTGTTTTCCCTGCCTTTGCTCTAATTTAAATGGTCATTAGGTTCATTATTTATATCTGATAAATGTCCCTGTCTCATCTTGCACTCTGTATGTTCATTGTCATTGTTGTCCGGGTCATTGCCTGAGTTACTGTATGTCTTCCCTGGTCCTGTATTCATGCCTCATGTTTACCTTTTGTCTCAGTCCTTCATGTTTTCCGTATCTGTTGCCATGCCCTGCTGTCTGATTGCCCCTGAGTGTTCCAACCTGTTCTGTGTTGTCTTGATTGCTCCTTTGTCTATTTATGTCAGCCTGAGTCTCTGTCCAGTGTGGTGTTCTCAGCAATGCTACGTGATCAACACGTTCCCTGCTTCGCCTTGCCTGTATCCTGTGTTATTTTGCCTGTCTGTCAAGCCTTATTTTGTGTCAGCTGTGCCTGCCTGCCAGCTTGTTTACTTTGTGTTTTGGCCCTTGAGCTGCGTTTGGATAACCAACTCAAATAAAACTTTTGAACTTGAGTACTGCGAGTGGGTCCTACTTCTAAACATGGTGACAGCGGGAGGTTTAACACCTACAATTTTGGTCTGGATCAAAATGAAAAAGTCTGAAAGTCGCTACCAAAGGGGTTAGGTCCCCTTAGTTAACATTCAGACATGTAGTTTGGTTTACTCTTGAGTGTGATATCACCACCTGCCAACACCAATTGTCAACACAGCCAGATCATTCTTAAAAGTTCAGCCCAAGAGTGGACCTCAAGATGATTGAAGCAGCCTCCAAAGATCTTAAAATGTCATCAAAGAACTTAAAGGAAGTATTTGACACAGATGATGTCAAAGTACATGCATCTATCATCAAAGGAAACAGGAAAAGTTAGAGTTTTATATGAGGTTTGCAAGGAAGAAATAAGCACACACCTGGCATTTGCCAGAGGACACTGACAAAGATCAGGACTTCTGAAGCAATGTTCTTTTGACAGATTAGCTAAAGCAGGGATTTCAACTCATTGCATGGATGGCCAAGACCCTGCACATCTTACATTTACCTTTGTCTTCAACAGATTATTTCTCTGAATTTCTTCCCACTGATTGCTAAACAGTAAAAACACCTTCTGGAGAGACTGGGTGGAAGTAAAATGTGCAGGGTTTTGGCCCTCCATAGAATGAGTTTGATCTAAAGTGATTTCAATGATACAATTAGTAGGCATCATGTTTTCACTATTGATTCTTACTTATATCAGAGGAGGGTCATCTTTCCTCTTCTTCTTTCAGCTGTTCCCTTTAGGGGTCACCGCAGCAGATCATCTGCCTCCATCTCACCTATCCCTTGCACACTCTTCTCTCACTGTCCTTATTCACTGCATCCACGAATCTTCCACTTTTCCTTTTGCCTGGCAGCTCCATCTTCAACATCCTATATCCAGTATATAAACTATCCCTCCTCTGCACATGTCCAAACCATCTCAGCCTTGCCTCTCTTACTTTCTCTCCAAACTGCTCCACCTGAATTGTCCCTCTGAATACTCATTCCAAACCCTGTCCCTCTAGTCACTCCCCACTGAGAATCTTAGCATCTCAACTCTGCCACCCTCAAGTTCTGCCTACTGTCTTTTGTCAGTGCCACTGTCTCCAAACCAAACATCATAACAGGTCTCACTACAGCTTTGTAAATCTTCCACTTTCACTCTAGCTGCTATCATACCACAAATCACCCCTATCAGAGGGTGCCTGAAGCAAATTTGAGACCATCTATCCAAAACTGAGACTGAGGCAGATGTGGACTACACAACATAAAAAACAATCAAAATATTCCAGTAAATATTTTGATTAATAAAAAGTAAAACGCCGCGGCTGCCGGGCTGGAGTAAGGCGGAGGACAAAAAAAGTATAAGGTACAGACCCTCCCTTCATCTGTTGTCACTGGGAAATGTACGGTCGTTACTGGAAAGGTAGATGAGCTTGCGGCTATCTGCCGCTACGTTAGCACATATCGGGAGTGCTCTCTCCTTTTGTTTTCTGAGACCGTGGCTAAAGAACTAGCAGCAGATGCTAACATTGAGCTGGAGGGTTTTCACATGATACGGGCTGAGCCGAACACCAGACAGTGGCAAAGCAAGGGCGCGGTGGAGTGATAATGTATGTTAACAACAAACTGGTGCAGACCGGGACATATCACTGTTTAAACCACGCACTGCAGCAAAGACACTGAGGTGCTAGCTGTTAGCATGCGGCCTACATATCTCCCGAGAGAACACTCACACGTTGATCTGCATTGTTGTTTATGCAAATCCGACGGCGAACGCTGGGACCAGCGCGTGACGTCATCCATTCAGTAACCAGCAGGCTGCAGACAGAACACCCAGATGCCTCTTCTCCTCATCTCAGGCGATTTCAACCATGTTTCACTATCTCCCATTCTACCCACGTTCACCCAGTATGTCACATGCCACACTAGAGACAATAAAAACACTGGACTTATTCTACGCAAACACTAAGGAGGCGTACACCTCATCACAACTCCCCCCCACTCGGGAGATCGGATCACAACATGGTTCATCTCCGGCCGGTGTACAAACCCCTAGTGCACAGATAACCTCCGGCCATGCGCACAGTGGAGGGGTTATGGTCTGAGGAGACAATGGACACTCTAAGGGCCTGTTTTGAAGCAACCGCCTGGAAGCAGCTCTGCGATCCACATGGTGAGGACATCGATGGCCTCACTCACACCTACACAGACTACCTCAGCTTCTGTGATGGATAAATCCATTCCCACCAAGACCATACGGTGTTGCTCAAACAACAAACCCTGGATCAACCCTGAGATAAAACACTTCTGAGAGAGAAGAAGAGGATCTTCCGGTACGGGGAACAGGGAGATGTTGACGTCCGTACAGAGGGAGCTGAGGAGAAAGATCAGAGAAGGCAAGGACAGCTTCAGGAAGAAGATGGAGGACAAGCTGCAACAGAGCGACATCAGCGGGTCTGGAGAAACCTCCAAAACCATCTCTGGGCTCCAGAATACCTCCCCCCAGGCCACGGGGGGCAGGGAGTGGGCGAACAACCTGGAATTTGTTTTTCAAATAGGTTTGACCAACCGCCCTCCCCCCCTGACTGCACAACAACCACTGCTGCCTCTAAAGAAATCAAGTCCTGCTGCCCACTGCCCACTCCACCAACACCCCCCCACTCCCAACACACAGCCCCCATCCTGACCCTGACCTGGACCCAGGTGAGGACGGAGCTGAGGAAGATCAAGGCGAGGAAGGCGTCGGGACGGAATGGCATCAGCGCAAAGCTCCTCAAGTCCTGTGCAGACCAGCTGTGTGGGGATTGTGACGTACATCTTCAACCTGAGCCTGAAGCTGGGGAGGGTACACACAGCTGGGGAAAACATCTTGTGTGGTACCTGTACCAAAAACTTCCCCACCCCAAAGACCTGAACAGCTACAGACCCGGTGGCCCTTGACGTCCCACTTGATGAAGACCCTGGGAGAGACTGCTCCTTGCTCACCTCCGCCCCCTGGTGGAACCAGCGATGGATCCACTCCCAGTTCGCCGACCAGCATTGCTTTGGGGGTGGAGAATGCAGTGATCATCCATCCCTCACCGTTCTCTGTCCCACCTGGAGAAGCCCGGGAATATGGTGAGGATCATGTTCTTTGACTTCTCAGTGCTTTCAACACCATCCAACCAATGATCCTGAAGGACAAGCTGCCTGCGCGCAGGGGTGGACCAGCACCTGTCATCATGGCTCCTGGACTACCCTCACGAACCGGGCCTCAGTTTGTGAGAACCCGGGACAGTGTGTCCGACCCGATCATCGGTATCGCACGGGGGCCCCCCCAGGGTACCGGTGCTGGCTCCCTTCCTGTTCACTCTTTATCCTGCGGACTACTCACACAACACAACACACTGCCATCTACAGAAGTTCTCTGATGACTCTGCAACTCGTTGGCCTCATCTCCAATGGAGATGAAGCTGAGTACAGAGGGCTTATCCAGGACTTCGTGGACTGGTGCCATCGGAACTGCCTCCAGTTTCAACGCGAGGAAAACTAAGGAGCTGGTGGTGGACTGCTGTAGGCATGGGCAGCCCCTCACAGCACCAGTAAATATACAGGGAACAGACATCGAGATGGTGACATCCCTAATAAGTAACCTGGTGTTCTCTGAACAATAAACTAGGATGGTCACACAATACTGACGCACTCTACAAGAAGGAGACAGCACAGGCTGTTCCTGCTGAGGAGACTCAGGTCTTTTGGTTGTACAAGGGGCGCTGCTGAAGACATTCTATGACACGGTGGTGGCATCAGCTATCACTTTTGGAGTGGTCTGCTGGGGCAGTGGCATTACTGCAGCGATAGGAAGCAGACTGAACAAACTGATCAAGAAAGCTAGCTCTGTCCTGGGGCAGCGCCTTGATCCGGTGGAGGAGATAGGAGAGAGAAGGATGGTGGCTAAACTGTCATCTCTGCTGGAGTCCGAGTTTCACCCTATGCAGGACATACTGAATGCACTGAGGAGCTCATTCAGCAGCAGACTACATCATCCCAGGTGCAAAACCAAGAGGTTTCGCAGGTCCTTCCTACCAACGGCTGTCAGACTGTACAACCTAAGCAAGGCTGCTCGCAGAGATAGCAAAAAGACGTGACAACCTAATAGTATTGAATGCAAAAGACGCAATAGACTTACACAATGGTCCCCTCCGGTATACAACTAGGAAAATACCGGTAGCTACGGAGGGTGACAATATGTATGGGCACATAATCATACCATGTAGGATAACTAAGTAGACGGTTATGCTGTTTCATCCCATCTAGCAACAATGCTCTGCACTGTGTGTGTTTATATATTTACATATTTATTCCATCTAGCTACAATGCTCCGCACTGGGTGCGTTTATATTTATATATCTATATATTTATTCCATCTAGCTACAATGCTCCACACTGTGTGTTTATATATCTACATATTATTCCATCTAGCCACATTGCTCCGCACTGTGTGCGTTTATATATTTACATATTTATTCCACCTAGCTGCAATGCTCCGTACTGTGTTTATATACTCATATATTTATTCCAACCAGCTACAATGCTACAATGCTCTGCACTGTGTGTCTGTGTGTGTGTATATATATATTATAGTAATATGTACATATGTATATTAGCTGCTCTTGCTTGCTTGTTTTTTGTTTTTTGGGTTTTTTTTTTTTTCTTGCCTTCTGATTGTTGCTCTGAGTGTTGCTATCCCTGTGCTGTTGCAATCCTGGAATTTCCCCGTTGTGGGACTAATAAAGGCTTATCTTATCTTAAATACACCAAATAATGGCTCAAAAGAAAGAAATGGTAAGTTCTGAAAAACTCATCCAAAGCCCAGATCAAATAATCTTAATGAGATGCTGATTATGTATGCAAGAAATCCCTCATGTATCACAAAGTAATTCCGCATGTAGAAGTGGTGGAAAGTTGTTGCTAGTGTCTGTAAAAGATTTGGAGATGGATACTGGACATGTTTCATTGTGGTTATTTCAGCCAAAGGAAGAAATAGTTGATATTATTATATGAGTTGTCCTAACATTTTCTTGGAAGGAACTGCATTTATTTTTTTATTTTTTTTTTGTAGGTGATGCAAGTAAATCAATTTATAGTAAAAAGTGAAATATCAAAAATATTTCTTAAGAACTAAAATTTAGGGGTGTACTTTTTTCCACGAGTGTAAACAGATAATTTCCTTAAGAATGGTAACTGGTCTGTAATCATCAGAGAACGTTTTACCTGCAGAAAATGGAATGAGTGCAGGATTTTTCTTGAAGTTGCCATTCTGGTCCAGGAAGTGTTGTGGATTGAAGGACGAAGGATCCGTCCAGTCCTTTTCATTTTTCAGTGCAGAATGCAACAAAGGAAAAATAACTGTGTCCTTTGGGGAACAGAAATTGTGTTAGGGTACAATTTTTTTATTCATCACTATTTTAAGATACACGATGTGATAAACTTTACATTTGTAACATCTGGACAAGTACCTTAGGGATTGTGTAGCCCTTGAATTTTATATCATACAGTGCATAGTGAGGAACACCCAGTGGGACAATGTCCAGAAAGCGCTGAACCTCATTGATGACAGCATCTGTAAATGGGAGGGACTTCCTGTCTTCCATGTTGGGGGAACGCTCTCTTCCAATTGTACTGTCAATCTCTTTCTGCATTTTCTCTGGACAAGGCAAAGCATAAAGTATCATTACTGCAATCTGTACTTATGTTACTAGCTTAAAGGTCCCATTCACTTAAACATGGTGCGTTTATGGGTTTTAACCTTCTAAAATGTTTTCTTCACTTCTATGATTACAGTAAAAGCGTTAAAATCTTATCTTATTAAAATCTATCTTCATTTGTAACTAATTATACTATTTTAGCATTTCCAGAATGAACAGAAGCTGGTTTCGCTCTTCCAGCTCTTTTTCCCCACATCACTGACAAATGCTTCAGTCTTCAGTTAAAACCATCACCGTCCTGTTCGCTGTGATGATCCAGTCTCCACCCAGATGAGCAGGGAGCCCAAGGTGTTAGCTTCAGAGCTAACAGTGCTACTAGGGAGTTAGCTTACCAAGTACAGTTTATACTCTTATTTTCTTTTAAGTTCAGTCAACATAATAAACATCCCTTGTTTCCACCCGGTTCACTAATCCAGCTTTGTTTTTTTTTTTACCGGGGTTCCCTAGAATGTTGAGGGTTCTGTGGGAAATTGTCTAATTTCATTTCTTAATTGATCAAACAATTGCAAATAATTTGCCCTTGTTGTGCATGGGTTCCTACAGGCAGGGGTGCACAAAACTTTTTTGTTCTTGTTCTCAGGGGAGAACCTGAGGTTGTTGCTTGGTCCTCTTTTTTTTTCCTTGACCCACCTCACAAAATAGACGAATATGTGGATAACATAACACACATTTTAATTTCAACTGGGCAGCGGAGTGGTTAGCACTGTGGCAGCACAGCAACTCACCCTTGGCTGGGGGATCCTGGGTTCGATCCCAGCTCCCGGCCAACAGTGATCGTGGGTTTACTCCAGGATTTCTCCCACATGCCAAAAACATGCAAGTTCGGTTTACTGGCATAAAACTAGAGATTCTAAATTGTCCTTAGGTACTGTATGACTGTGAGAGTGAATGGTTTTCTGTCTCTGTGTTGGCCCTGCGATGGACTGGCGATCTGTCCAGGGTGTACCTCTCTCGCCCAAAGATACTGGGATAGGCTTCAGCCCCCCCGCTACCTGAAAAGGATTAAGTGGAAGAAGATGGATGGATGGATGAAAATGACTGAAAGCATTGCAACAAAATGTCTGCTCTTTAAAGCTCCATAGTATGTAACTTTCTAATGAAATGACTGCGCTTCAAGTACTGAAAACTAAATGCACAAATGTCTGATTTTCAAACAATGAAAACCAAATGAAATGACAGCTTTTTAAGCACTGACAACAGTTATTGCTATTTAAAAGCACGGAATGATTCACGAGAATGATAAGTGGTCCCAAGGTTAACTCCAAGCCTTTTGAGAAGTGGAATATCCTCCTCATATGAACTCATAGAACGTGCATATTTCGCTTTGTGAAAGGCCACCAGAAAAACGTTATTCAGTGCTTGATGCTGCTCTTCATTCAGTTCGTCTTGCCATCTGTTGAGTGGACCACTGGGCCTCTGGCCCTGGCTGTGCCTGCTAGCAATATCAATCATTTGCACTACTTTCCGGTGCTCTCTGCTATTTGCATACCTATCAAAAACTGGATGATTAAAGTTTTTAGTACCTGCATAAAAGGCGCTGTTTTATCCACCATAGTGGCATTTTCACGACATAGTTTGCACCACATCTCAGTGCGGGCATCATTTGTGGAAAGCCAGCTGACCTCCTGCAGCCACTTTTCCCAGAACGCACGCTTCTTTTGCGGTTCAGGTTCAGTCTGGCGTTTCTTTGGAGGTGGAGGAACACCAAAGTAATTGATTAATGGAGCTTGCCTCTTGGACATTTTATTGAAAGGAGAAAATCCTAAAAGCAGCTGCTCATACTCTGCACTGCAGTCCAATGTTTAGAATTTATATGTTACAAGGTATGCAAATGCGTGTTACAACATTTGATCTGGTGCGCATCTATTATTTTGATCGCGCATGCGCACCTGCACACTACTTATGTGCACACCTGCCTATAGGCACTCATTCACAAATGTTTCTGGTCTTATTGTATGCAGGGACCGGTCATATCCTATCAACCACTGAAGCCACACATTATTGTCCACCAGTGATGCTTTAATTAATTGATAAAGACAAATTTACATTAGTTTGCTCAGGCTTGCTACCTGAGCTAGGAGCTAGCCAGCTAGGATTAGCAATAGTGACCCAAGAGGGAGCTAACTGTGGTTCTTGTGTATTTAAAGAGACATGCACTGAAATGAACCATTCTGAAGAAGGCTGCAAAAGATTCCCAGTTATGCTGCAGTAATTAAAGGCAACGTGGCCCATATGTGACAAACATTTCATTAAGAACTGTTAACATGGACGAGTGCAGTCAGTGGGACCTTTAATTCATTTGCTTCTTCAACATGATATATGTATGCTATGACGGTCCTTTGTAGTGAACCTACCCTGTATGTTGGGATATTTGATCAGGACACTGAGTGCAAATCTTATGGTGGAGCTGGTGGTCTCTGTTCCAGCCCCAAACAGATTTATCACCGTAGGAACCAAGTTGTCATAGTGGAACTCGGTTTTGGGATTGTTGTTCTCCTGAAAAAAAAAAAAAAAAAAAAAAAAAATGGCAACAGGACTTTAAAGTTCAAAGTGCAACCGCACTGTCAGGAAGTCAGTCACCAATGAGTTATGTCACAGTTTTTAATGAGTCAAATAAACAAATTCATACATTTATAACTAAAAGTTCCCAGAGTTGTTCCTCGGTGGGATATTTCCAGTTATTTTCCAGAAGTTATCCAATACCACCCACTTTGGACTCAGATTTCTGACTTTTTAAGTCTGGCAGCTAACAACCAAACCCAAAGTTAAGGAGATGGAATTGGAAGCTCAAGTAAAATCTATTTATTAGCACTTCCAACATATTGAAGACAACAGTGGCTTTCATGGAGGCATCTATCCTAGTTTTCTGACTTAGAGAAAATGTTGTGCTGGAACACATATACATACAGTATGATCAGAAATCTGACGTCACAGAGCGGGCCATTTGACAATTTCCAATGATGACGGGGAAAACATGACCTGGGAATCTCTTCTCTTCTCATCTCTTTGTCTTTATATCCTGATTGATGGAGCCTTGAGTATTGTTATCATGTTTATAGTCAGCTTCACGTGTGCCTGTGTTTGTGTCTATGTTGAATGTAATTGTGGCTTGTAAATATGGACGTCACCAGACTGCAAAACAAATCTACCTACGGGTACAAATAAAGTCACCTGAACCTGAACCTGGGAAAACTCTGAAAAGTACTGTTAGAATTCTCTCCATTAAATGCATTTTTGTTTCAGTTGAAATCTGGAGATTGAAGACAAAATGCTTCTGGGTTCTTCTAAAGTGTTCAAAGTATGCTTTAATATGGTCGGGTTTATATCAAACATGACCAGAGTTTCAAGTAATCAGGCCAGCATGTGCACATATTCTTATGAGCCTAAAGGTGCGTTTAGACCAAACGCGAACGGGTGGCATGAATCCATACAAAGTGAATGGAAAGAGGCGAGTACACGTGAAATTGTGCATTCGCGCGTTCATGTCCGAGGCAATATGCTAGCTTTGAGATTCTGCCATCACTGGAGTAAAAGTATCACCATTGCAGAGTAAACTAGTTTGAAATTGAGACTGCCACTCACCTGGAAAAAGGAGGACCGGGAGCTTTTCAGCTAAATCGGGATGTCGGAGTTATTTACCCACAGATTCCTGCCACGGACGTGCTAACAAGGCTAGCAAGCTAGCAACAGAAACACTCATCTTGTAAAGTTTTGGAGACAGGGACAACTTTTTCAGGTGAGCTCCCCGTCGGATAATGTAAACCTAAAGCATGACATTATTTTGGGAATTTCCACAGTAGGTTGAACCCTGCTGCAGAAGTTATAAAGGCCACTTCACTTGTCTGCATCTCACTCAGACCGTGAATTCACGTCTATTTGCATGTTTACATTGCGTTATAATGTAATCACACCGCGCAAAAAATTTGCCCATTCATGTTTGGTCTGAACGCACCTTAACGCTCAGGCTTCAAACAGTTTCAAACAAGGGATGCACGATATTAGATTTTTTGCCAACATTTTGAAAATAGTTTTTACCGATGCTGATATATGCAAATATTTTTCCCACCTAAATACATCTCCTTTATCTTAAAGTGATGATTAACTGGTATAAAAAAAGACACATTCCCAAAGGAAAATAAGACCACCACCTCAACTTAATATGAAAATAAATATATATTATTTATTTCTAGTACTATGTTCAACAAAACTGTAAACTTTTTTCTTTTACTAGGCTGGGAGAATATTGTTCCTGTGGCAGCCCTTACAACAGCCACAACCAGGGCAAGAGGAAATATGTGAATAAATGCAATCAGTCCACAGGGTTAATGTGAAAATAAAGTGCATGCAGTGGACAGCTGCACAGTTACGAAAACAATCTGTGCCAACATAAATGTGACCAGCCATGGAAAAACCAGGAACAAGTGTTATGATCAGATGAGCGCGCATTCCCCCTTCCATTCTGCCAGACTTTCCTTGGCTCCGCAGGCAATCACCACACCTGCATGATTAGACGCACCTGCTATCTCTTCCCTGCCAGCGTCGAAAAGGACAGGTCTTGAATCAGGTCACAGAAAAGGTCTGTGAATGCTCCA
The DNA here is from genome assembly GCA_020510985.1 of Pholidichthys leucotaenia. Taxonomy (NCBI): domain Eukaryota; kingdom Metazoa; phylum Chordata; class Actinopteri; order Cichliformes; family Pholidichthyidae; genus Pholidichthys; species Pholidichthys leucotaenia. The sequence continues at coordinate 281,752,213 of CM035847.1, read as the reverse complement.
GCGCTGGCTCACTGGGTAAACTGCCTAAAACAAGCAAGTAAGTGTATTATTTACTCTCTGAGGAACTACAATTAATTCCTCTTCTCTTCTCTTCCTCTTCCAGGGTGCTGCCATCTTCGTGGTGCGTCTCCAGGGTTTGTTGTGCACTCACCTGCCCCATCGTCCTCATCACCACTTCAGCTGCATAATTCCACCCGGTCAGACACCTCACCCAGCTCTACTCCTGCCTACAGCATCCTCTCTGGTTCGCCGTTTCATGCTGGGTTCCACTGCTGGGCTCCCTGCTCATCCCACGTGAGTGCTGTCCTGTTTTCCCTTTACAAGTCTCCCTCCTATTCTAATTGTGCTCTTGTCTCCCCTTACAGGCTGGGTCTCCTCTGGCGAGTGGGTGTCTTTCATTAACTGTGCATCTTTTTGAATCAATAAATTGTGGTGACTCAGCTTCTCTGTGTTCTTCATGTGTTTTCTCTGGTGTTGTTCCCTGCACGTGAGCTGTTTCATTCTTGCCCAATCATGACAACAAGTGTCATGAATTGCCCTTCGGTGCAGAGAGGAGAGGCCCACACGCTGAACTGCAGTTTGTGATATTTATTGAAAAGACACAAAGTCCAAGCAGTGCATCAACAGAAAATCCAAACTGAAAAAGCAAACTTACAAACACAGCACACTCGAACAGAGGCAGGGTTCTGTGGAGACAAGTAGCTGAGACCTCCGCAATGAGGAGGAAAACATAACAGCCCTTAAATAGGGCCAGAAACAAATGATAAATGATGACAGGTGTGGATCACATGAGCGAGCAGGAGGGGAAGGTAATGACAATCAGCTGTGAGTCATGAGGAGAGGAGACGGGACTGACAGCTTGACAGGGGTACCACCCACAACCGGGGAAAAACCCAGAAGTGCCTCTGACAGCTACAACCCCGGAAGAGAGAGAAAAAAGGAACCAGCAAGAAAGGAATATAATGTAATGATTAAAAAAAGACAAGTAAACCCAAATATGTAAATAACAAAACTACAATGAATGTAAACAGGAAAATAAGTCATACAAAGAAACAATACAAAATATATGAAAACCAACTAAAGATAAAAATAACAGGAATTAGAGCTCAAAAATATAACACTACAAATAAGGACAAAAGGCAAAGAGAAGGAGCACAGCAGAATCCCCCCGTGCTCAGATCGTGACAGAACCCCACCCCCCACCCCTCAAGGGGTGGATACCAGACAGCCCGGGCAAAATTGAAGGAAGAAAAGGACCCACCCACACAAAGAACCCATCCCACCAAAAAACAAGAAAACAACCCCACCCCGGGTGGGAGGAGGGGGACCCAGGGATGGAGAGACCGAAACAAACCAGAGAAATAAGAAGAACTCCCATGACTCACAGCCCAGCAAAACCCAAGCTAGGAGAGAAAAAAAAAACAAAAAAACCCACTCAGGATTCACACCTGGCAGAATCAGGCACCTAGGCCCCCTGGACCGGATAGCTGGACATTTCAGGTGGCCAGCTAAAGTCCAGGCCTGGCAGATGGCATGGTGGTAAGAGTCGGGTGGCCTGCCGGAAAATGTGGGCCACCCAACCCAATGGCACAGTCTGTCAGGCGGTCTGCCAGAGATCTTTAACCACCTAAACAGAAAAGGTGGTCCAGAGGGTGGCTGCCTGACATGGACAACCAGCGATGGGGCGGATGGAGGAGTAGGGGAAACCCCAACGACATCAGGTGGAGAAGAGGGAACCACGACGACTTCGGGCAGAAGAGAGGGAACCACAACAGCCTCGGGAAGAGGAGAGGGAACCACGATGGCCTCGGGCAGAGGAGAGGGAACCATGACAGTCTCAGGCAGAGGAAAGGGAACCACGATGGCCTCGGGCAGAAGAGAGGGAACTACAACGGTCTCGGGCAGAGGAGAGGGAACCACGACAGCCTTGGCCACAGAAGAGGGGACCATGATGGCGTCAGGCAGAGGAGGGGTTACCACGATGGGTTCGGACTGGCCTGTAGCACTCTCAATGGCCCCGGACTGGGACATAGTAGCACCCACAGTGGCTCCGGGCTGGAGCAAAGCTGCACCTGCAGTGGCTCCGGGCTGGAGCAAAGTTGCACCCGCAGAGGCTCTGGGCTGGAGCAAAGTTGCACCCGCAGAGGCTCCGGGCTGGAGCATAGCTGCACCCACGGAGGTTCCGGGTTGGAACATAGCTGCACCCATGGGGGCTCTGGGCTGGAGCATAGCTGCACTCGCGGGGAACCCGGACTGGGCCATAGCTGCACTCACAGTGGACCCGGACTAGGCCATAGCTTCACCCACAGTGGACCTGGACCGGGCCATAGCTGCACCCACGGTGGACCCAGATTAAGGAAGAGCTGCACCCATGGGGGTCCCCGGCTGGAACGGAGCACCCGCAACAACCTCAGCTGATGGGAAAGCAGCACCCTCGGAGGCCCCGGGCTGGGGCAGAGTACCCACGAAGACCTCAACCGGAGGGGAAGCAACAGCCCACGGAGGCCTCGGGCTGGGACGGAACACCCGTGACGACCTCAGCTGAAGGGGAAGCAGCACCCTCGGTGGTCCCAGGCTGGGACAAGGAGGTCCTTCACGACCTCAGCTGAAGGAAATGCAGAACCCTCGGAGGTCCCAGACTGGGATGAAGCCCCCGCGAAGACCTCGGCCGAAGGAGAAGCTACACCCACTGCGATCTCGGGCAGCAAGGCTGGACTCATGGAGACCTCTTGGCGAAGTTGGAACATCCTCGGTGATCCTGGGGAAAGATTCGACAGGAGAGGCAGAGAAACAGGGTCAGGCGTCACCCAGCGGACAGTGGAGCTCAGCAAGGTGAGCTTAGGCACAGATGACAGCTGCATTTTGGCTCTCCCACCAAGAGCCAGACAAGATCTCTCCAAAATGGAAGCAACAAAAAACAAAGGAGAGCCCTTGCCTGAGCTCAAGCCTCCACCACCATCCAGGACTTCCTTGATCCAGAAGAGACGACATCTTGGGCATGGCCCTCTGGCGGTCCAGATTCAACTCTGCTGTGGCAGCCCCAACAGCAGGCATGGTGGTAGGTGTGGTCCCAGGACCCCTCAGTGAAGTGACCCATGCAGGCAGCTCGTCCGGTGTGGATTCGGGAGGTCGGATTCCTGCTGGCACTGGATTCTGCTCAGCTGAAGCCCGGGGATACTCAGTCGGCGGTGCAGGCTCCGGATCACTGACAGCACTCTCCCTCTGTCCTGACCATGGCTGTGGGGCTGGAACCAGGTCCTCCAGGACCGCAGGCTCCTCCATCATCCGGCAGCTCAATCCCGCAGCTGGTGGACACTCAAGGGACAGAGGAGGAGACACAGAAAGAGCAGGTGAAAGATTTTTAACTGCAGCAGGCGGTGAGAATTCAGGGGACTGCGTAAACTGAGCCTCACCATCGGGAAACAGGCAAGATAATTTTTGTGTTGGTAACTGAGAATAAAAAGACACTTGTCTGTGTTCCCGGGGCATGATGTTCCCTGCTGCAGCAGGTGTAGAGTCCACCCTCTCCGTGGTTGCCGTAGTAGCAGAGCCCTATGAGGAAAGTAGGAGAGCTGCCCCAGCTGATGTGGTGATGGGCGGAGCCAGGAAGGAGGCGACCAGTCCTTCAGCAGAAGTAGGAATTGTCAAGGAGGAGGGAGAGGCAGCAGCAGTAGAGGAGAAGGCTGACGGGACAGCTGGAGAGGAAAAACCAAGTGAAGGGACTGCTGCGGAAGTCTTCGTTCCTCGACAAAGGGGAAATTGCTGACGAGAAGGTGGAGGCGTTCTTCCGGCGGGATTTCCCTGGGTGACGGCAGGAAGCAGGAGGCGGAGACGTTGGGTGGTGGCGAAGTGGGGGAGGTTCCAGAGTCGGGGGCTCTTACTCATTGGCTCAAACTCCGGGCCCCCCGATGAAACCTCCAGCTCCTGGGCCAAATCCGGGAGTAGCCATGGCTTGTATTCCAGCAGCAGCTCTGTCTCCACTAATTGTACCCACCTGCGCTCCTCCAGTTCCTCAGCTGATGGTGTGGGGCACTGCTCGGGAGGAGAAGGCAGGGCTGCAGTGCCGGGACTAGACGGTTGTCCCTTCCAGGGGCCGTTTGGTGGATTGGCGAGGACTCCAGGGTTCCCGGACGGGACTGAGTGACTCTTTTGCCAATGGGTGCCCGTTCTCTTGAGATCCGATGCCGCTGAAGGGGGAGTCCCCTCGCCTGGCTACAGAGTTTCCGCTTGGCGTCCGAACCACCTGGGCAAGGAAAACTAAATGAGGTCCCCTCTGCCTCTGCCTGTACCCAGAGACTGGGATTTGTCTCGATCCACCGTGCCACGCCATCCCACAAACCCTCAAGCCTCCTTGGGAGAGCAGGAGGGTCTAGCCCCCGGAGGCCAAACTGGCGATAAGCGTCACCTCCACACACTCGTCTCGCTCAGACCCAAAGTTGAAAAATCCAGGGGTGGCAGGCAAACAAAACCTCAGGTGAAAACAAAAACTGGGGAGGAGTAGGAGAAAAAGGCAACCCTTGCTCTCGCTGGTGCATTGGCTGGTTCTGTTTTTGGCCACGTCCACTACCAGAAATCGCCAACCCACAGGTAAGAGAAACAAAAAGAACTACAAAATGCAGCAGCTGGGTCTCTAACTGGCCAGAGTCTTCTGTATGAATTGCCCCTTGGGGCAGAGAAGAGAGACCCACGTGCTGAACTGCAGTTTGTGATATTTATTGAAAAAATACAAACTCCAAACAGTGCATCAACGGAAAATCCAATCTGAAACACAAAGCAAACTTACGAACACAGCACACCACATCCAAACAGGGCCAGGGTTCTGGTGGAGACAAGTAGCTGAGACTCCGGCAATGAGGGAGGAAAATAACAGCCCTTAAATAGGGCCAGAAATAAATGATAACAAATGATGACAGGTGTAGATGACATGAGCGAGCAGGAGGGGACGATGATGACAATCAGCTGTGAGTCATGAGGAGAGGAGACGGGACTGACAGTTTGACAGGGGCACCACCCTCAAACGGGGAAAAACCCAGAAGTGCCTCTGACAGCTACAACCCTGAAGAGGGAGAAAAAAAGAACCAGCAAGAAAGGAATATAATGTAATGATAAATAAAGACAAGTAAACCCAAACATGTAAATAACAAAACTACAATGAATGTAAACAGGAAAATAAGTCATACTAAGAAACAATACAGAATATGTGAAAACCAACTAAAGATAAATAACAGGAATTAGAACTCACAAATAAACACTATACCAAATAAGAAAAAGGCACAAGGACCAGAAACAGCAGAATCCTCCTGTGCTCAGATTGTGAAAACAAGCTCCCAAGGGTATTTTGAGTTATTTACGATTCTAAAGTGTGGTATCTAGCTTTCCAATGATGCCCAAACATGTGGAAATCCAAAAAGATTTCAAGAAGATGTGGTCATTTGAATGTTAGCACCTCTCAAACTTCTTCTCTGAGAAAATCAGGTTCAAAGTTTCAAAGGATTGTCACCTTCCAGCCAGGTGGGAGCGGTAGCAAAAGCTGGTATATTTTCATGACTTAGCCGAAACCCAACCACTATAGTGCTTATCAACAGGCGTCTGGAAACCCTAGGCAGACAAGCTGCTTAAGTAGCCATGTGTTTTTCTACCTGCTGCTGATTGACTGAAATGAATAACAAAGACGTGTTGACTAGCCAAACAACATGGGATATGTACATCAGCTGTGGTATCCAACGCCCTGAAACTAGGAAGCGGTCTTGCTGATATTTCCCTCTGAAACTACTCTATTTCACATACAAAGGTTACGGTTTAAAATCTCCCAATACTGTTATTTGAAGCATGGAGTAGCTTCCTTCTGATTCAACTAGCATATTTTGAAAAAAAATAAAATCAAAAAAATTTCAATTAAAAATCAAACAAAAACCCAAAAAAAAAACCACATTATATATATATACATTTCTTTGGTTTTTTTTTAGGAATCATGTCAGGCCAACTTGTTGCTGGTTTACTTGTAAGTGGGTCACAAATAGTGTAATATTTTTACAGTACTGATAAAGACACAGAAATAAGGTGTGCATGTGCTTTACAGATTTAAACTCTGCATCATATAAACTTGATCAAATAAATCACTTCAAAGCCTACTAAGCAGCTTCTCAACTTAGAACTACCCTTGTCATAATTGTCCCTGTCAGGGCAGAAATAATGTGCCAATCGCATGCTGTGAGTTTGAACATTTAATAAATAATAACAATGAACACAAATACTTGCCATGAAGGGCAAATTACAAAAAGCTATTTACAAAGACCATGAAGGGTGATAACAGAAGAATACAAATGAAGAAAAACCATGAAAGGTTACTTACAATTAAACTGGCGAAGCAGAGAATAAGGCTGAGACTAAAACAGGAATCAAGTGTGGGGATTCCTGTCTACACATGATGAGGTCGCAGCGAGGAATAAACCTGGCCAGTGAACTTAAATACAAGGGGGAAACCAAAATGTGACTCAGGTGTGGATGCACAAGTGAGAACATAATTAGAAACACTAAACAGCTGTGACAGGTCGTGAACAGATTTGACGGTGGAAGTCATGTCACGCTGCTGTCAAATAAAAGCCACAAATAATAATGGCAGAAACCAGGACTAAATACATATACAGAAAAAGGGTAATAACCAAAAGACCCGAGCCGCGCTCGGCATCATGACAACCCTAAAGGTGCATTCAGACCAAATGCAAATGGGCAAATTTTGTGCAGTACGATTACATTATAACTCAATGTAAACACACGAATAGACGTGAATTCACCATTGGAGTGAGTTGCAGACAGGCGAAGTTGCCTTTATAACTTCTGCAGCTGTGTTAATTCCCAAAACACCGTCATGCTTATAGGTCATGCTCATAGGTTTACATTATCCGATAGGGTCTCACCTGAAAAAAAATGTCCCTACCTCCAAAATTTCACCTGGATCATGGGTTGTTTACATTGCTAGCCTGCTAGCCTTGTTAGCAAGTCCATGGCAGGAGTCCGTGGGTAAAAAACTTGATTCAGCTGCAGCACTCCTGGTCCATCTGTCTCCTGGTGAATGGCAGTCTCATTTTTAAACTAGTTTACTCTCCAATGTTGATACTTTTACTCTAGTGATGGATCTGCGTTGCGTCTGGTCTGAACGTACCTTAATACTGCTGCATCTCAATAAATTAGAATATCATCAAAAAGTTAATTTATTTCAGTAATTCATCTGGTGACATGGCTCCCTAAATCAGGTGCCAAGTCGTGTCATTTGGAAACCAAGGTCCCAGAGTCTAGAGAAAGAGTGGAGAAGCACACTCTGCTGGTGTTGGTCCACTGTGCTTTATCAAATCCAAAGTTAATGCCGCTATCTACCAGGAAATTTTAGAGCACCTCATGCTTCCCTCTGCTAAGCTTTAAGGAGATGCTGATTTCATTTTTTTTTTTTTTTTTTGTTACTTATTTGTACCCGTAGGTAGACTTGGTTTGCAGTCTGGTGACAAGCCACCGGCTGCTGGTCGCTGCGTGCACGAGCGCCCTAAACCTACATGTTTTTGGTGTGCGGGAGGAAACCGGAGAAATCCCGGAGTAAACCCGCGCAACACGGGGAGAACATGCAAACTCCACACAGCTCACTGTTGGTCGGGGGCTGGGATTGAACCCACGATCTCATGATCCCCGCGGTCCCCCGGCCGAGGGTAAAACTGTGCTGCCACAGTGCCAAACCACTGCGCCACCGTGCAGCCCATTTTCCAGCGGGTCTTGGCACCAGCCCACACTACCAAAAGTACCAATACCTGGTTTAATGACCATAGTATCACTGAACTTTGTTGGCCAGCAAACCTTCCTGACCTTAACCCCACAGGGAATCTATGGGGTTTTGTCAAGAGGAAGATGAGAGACATCAGACCCAACAGTGCAGACAAGTTGAAGGCCACTATCAAAGCAACCTGGGCCTAAATAACACATTCATGCAAAAGCAGCCCCAACCAAGTATTGAGCATGTACATGCACATACTTTTCAGTAGGCCAACATTTCTATTAAATATCTATTTTTCTTAGATTGGTCTTATATATTATTCTATTTTTTTGAATAACAGAATTTTGGGTTTTCATTAGCTGTAAGCCATAATCATCAAAATGAAACGAAATAAACACTTGAAATATATCACTCTGTGTGTAATGAATCTAAGCAATATGAGTTTCACTTTCTAAACTGAATTACAACAATAAATTAACTTTTCAATGATATTATAATTTATTGAGATGCACCTGTATGTGATGTTAAATGTTACAGCTTGCAGCTCGGGTAAGCTCACATCTGAAAATTACCTGCGACTGGGCATTGTTGTAGCGAGGCTCAATGAGGGCCACAAATCTGCTGAACCTGACACGACTGAAAATGGCTGGTTTTCAAAAGCTATAAACTTAATCTCAGTGATGTCTTTAGTCCTCGGACAGTCACGGTCACCGTGGTGTCTTTGTTTCTCTTGTTTAAGTCTCATAAATTCCTCATATTGGTCCAGATGACAGCTTTTAAGATGGGAAATTAAGTTTTCATGGTTAAAAGAATGTGTTTTTGCTCCTCCTAGCATAACTGTCATGACTCGCCGCTCATCAGCGGCGCCAGCTGCGCGCACACCTGCATCTCGTCAGCGGCGAGGTATTTAACCCACTCTGCCCTGGGCTTCGGCCTGAAGCCGTCTCTCTACTTCGGCATCTCTTGCTACAACGGAACTCTCGCCTACAAGCAAGATAATCTGGGTAAGCTCCCCTTACCTCCTTTTCTCCAGCCTTCTCCCCTGTGCACAGGTGGATTCCCCGGCGGCGGACTTCCCCATCTCGCCGCTGCCTCCTCACTGCTGCTACAGGCACTCCAGGTCGCTGTCTCCCGGGCTCCGCCCTTGTCGACGCCAGCCACCTGTCCTAACCAAGTAAGCCAGCAAAACCGTTATTATCCTCTGTATTGGTGTGGTGCCCGTTACCCTTCTCCCTCTGCTTCCTCCCATAGGGTTGTCCGGCTGAACGGCTTCCTGCCCCCATGCCTGACGCAGACGCCACCACCAATACATCCTTATTCTACAGACACGCAGTCACACATCCCTGTTGTTAATAAAGCTATTAAATCTACCCTGAGCCTGCGTGTGTGTCTCCTGAGCCGTGCGTTATGTCAGTACGGCTTCAGCAGAGCGGCTCGGCAGACAGCGGGCTCGCACGTCGTCTTTCCACCCTCGAGGCTCGGGTGGATCTAATAGCCCACCAACAACAGGTGATACTGAACCAATTAACAGTGATAACTAACCGATTAGACCGCCTGGACCCCCAGCAGCCGTTCCCCTCGGTTCGTCTGGGTGGCGCAGCCTCCGCTGCTCTGGCGGCTGTCCAGCCTGCTCCGGGTGCGCCGGCACCGCTCACACCAATCCCCACTCCCGCTCGCTTTAGCGGCAAGCTTGGTGGAGCTCGGGGTTTTATCATGCAGTGTGAGTCTGTGTTCCATCGCGTTCCCGGAGACTTCCCCTCAGACCACAGTCGTATTGGCTATGTAGGTAACCTCTTGGAGGGTCGAGCGCTTACCTGGGCTTATGCCATTATGGCGAGGCCCAGCTACGCCACCCTCACCTATGGCCAGTTCGTGCGACAATTCCTGGAAGTGTTCGATCACTCGCGTTTGGACAGTGTCCAGGTCGACCGCCTTCTCGGCCTCCAACAGGGGAGCCGATCAGCGGCCGAATACGCGATCGACTTCCGGGTTACCGCGGAGGAAGGTGGCTGGGAAGAGCGTGCGCTCTGCGGCATCTTCCTCCGCAGCCTCAACTCAGGTCTGAGGGATGAGCTGGCCGGCCGGGATATCCCGGAGACTCTAGCGGAGCTGATCTCCCTCGCTATTAGCTTGGATAACAGGCTGCGCGAGCGCGCCTCAGAGCGGAAGTCCTCTTCTCGCTCGCGGGGTGCCTCTGCGCGCCTGCCCCAAGCTCGCCACCTGGCGTTACCGCCACCGGAGGTCTCCGAGGAGTCGGAGCCAATGGTGACGGGCCGGACAAAGCTCCCCCTGGCGGAGAAACAACGCCGCTGTGAGCTGGGCCTTTGCATGTATTGCGGGGGCAGCCAGCACACGGTGGAGCATTGTCCAGAGAAGCCAAACGGGGAGGTCCGCAAGTCACTGTAGGGGGCCTCGCGGACGCTAATCGGTTAAATCCCCTCACACATTTGACGCTGCCCATCCGCTTCTGTCACAATCTCACAGGGCACCTCACTCATGCACTGGTGGATTCAGGCGCAGAGGGTAGCTTTATTTCACAGAGCCTGGCAACCCGATTGGGCATCCGTTGTCACCCCCTCGACCCTCCTCTCGCCCTAGTTAATCTCTCCCGTGTCTCCCTGGGAAAAGTGACCCACCGGACATCCCCTGTCCCGGTAAAGTGTCTGCTTGGAGCACCTTTTGTATTGGCACCTGTCTCCAATCCGCTGCCTGCGCCCCGTCCTCGTCCCCCACAGCTAAGGACGCCGCGCCTCCGGATCTCACCCTGGTGCCCTCAGAGTTCCACGACCTGGGTGCGGTCTTCAGCAAGTCCAAGGCGATGTCTCTTCCTCCTCGCCGGCCCTACAACTGTGCCATCAACATCCGCCAGGGGGCATCCCTACCCTCGGGACGCCTCTACAGTCTGTCAGCGCCAGAGAAGGAGGCAATGAACACCTACTTGAAGGAGTCGCTCAGCGCTGGGATTATCCGACCATCTTCCTCACCATTAGGCGCAGGGTTCTTCTTCGTGGGTATAAAGGACGGGTCCCTTTGTCCTTGCATAGATTACCGAGCTCTCAATGACATCACGGAGAAGGACCGTTACACCCTGCCCCTGATGGACACCGCCTTCCACTCCCTCCAGGGGGTGAGCTGGTTTACCAAGCTGGATCTCCGCAGCGCATACCACCTCGTCCGGATCCGGGAAGGAGATGAATGGAAGACTGCCTTCCGTACCCCTAACGGTCATTTTGAATATCTTGTTATGCCGTTTGGGTTGACCAACGCTCCAGCCGTCTTTCAGCGCCTCATTAATGATGTCCTCCGGGATTTCATCGGCCTGTTTGTGTTCGTTTACCTGGACGATATCCTCATCTTCTCCAGGTCCAGGGCCGGGTCCACGTGAGGCGGGTCTTGCAGAGGCTGCTGGAGAATCGACTATATGTCAAGGCGGAGAAGTAGGAGTTCTACGCCGAGACCACTTCCTTCTTGGGGTTCGTCATCTCCCATGACCAGGTGCTCCCGGACCCAGCGAAGGTCAAAGCAGTGGTGGATTGGCCCACACCAACCTCTAGGAAACAGGTTCAGCAGTTCGTCGGGTTCGCCAATTTCTACCGCCGCTTCATCCCTAACTTTGGAGCCATCGTCGGTCCTCTGACCCGCCTCACCTCCCCTAAGACCCCGTTCCGGTGGACTGAAGAGGCCGCAACGGCCTTCCAGGCGCTGAAGACGGAGTTTTCCTCCTCCCGGGTCCTCAGCCAGGTCAATCCCGCGCTGCAGTGCATTGTGGAGGTGGACGCTTCAGACACGGGGGTGGGGGCGGTGCTGTCCCAGCGGTCTCCTGCCAACAGAGCCAAGCGACCCTGCGCCTTCTTCTCTCGGCGCTTGTCCCCGGCGGAGCGCAATTATGACGTGGGGGACAGAGAGCTTCTGGCCATCAAGCTTGCACTTCAGGAGTGGCGCCACTGGCTGGAGGGGGCCGCCTTGCCATTCGTGGTTCTTACTGACCACAAGAACTTGGAGTATCTAAGATCTGCCAAGCGTCTGAAAGCCCGCCAGGCGCGCTGGTCCCTGTTCTTTGCAAGGTTTAAATTCAACATCACCTACAGGCCTGGCTCCAAGAACGGCCTGCCCGACGCCCTCTCCAATCAATTCGCTCCGGTGGCCTTGGAAGATGCTGTTCACACCATCCTGCCCAGGTCGTGCGTCGTGGGGGCTGTTTCCTGGGACATTGAGGACAAGATCCGGAGGGTGCAGGAGTCGGAACCGGACGCTGGCGGCGGACCGGAGGGGAGGCTCTTCGTGCCATCTGCTGTCTGGGGGGACGTTATCCACTGGCTCCATACCTCTAAGCTCACCTGCCATCCTGGAGCTTCCCAGATGATCGACCTCCTCCAGCGGTCCTTTTGGTGGCCAGGTCTGTGGAAGGACGCCGCCCGCTACGCCTGGGCCTGCCCCGTCTTCGCCACCAGTAAGTCAGGTAACACTCCCCCTGCGGGTCTGCTCCAGCCCCTGCCCATCCCTGGCAGGTCCTGGTTGCACATCGCCCTAGACTTTGTCACCGGCCTCCCTGTCTCCAACAACTTCGACACAGTTCCGACCATCGTTGACCGTTTCTCCAAGGCCGCCCACTTTGTGCCCCTACGTGGACTCCCCTCAGCCTTGGAGACGGCGGACCTCCTCATCCAGCACGTGGTCAGACTGCACGGAATACTGGTCGACGTGGTCTCCGATCATGGTCCCCAGTTCTCTTCGGACGTCTGGAGATCCTTTTGCAACGCCCTGGGAGCCAAAGTAAGCCTCACCTCCGGCCATCACCCTCAATCCAACGGGCAGTGTGAGCGGACCAATCAGGAGCTGGAGGCTGCGCTCCGCTGCGTCACCACATCTAAGCCAGCGTCCTGGAGCTCACACCTCACCTGGGTGGAGTACGCCCACAACACCTCCCGCTCTTCTGCCACCGGGATGTCTCCCTTCAAGGCACCCCTGGGTTACGATCCACCTCTATTCCCCGCGCAGGAGGGCGAGTTGGCTGTCCCCTCAGCCCAGGCGCACCTCAGGCGGTGCCGCTCCTTTTGGACTACGGTGCGCAATGCGCTTTTACGCACGGCGGAGCGCAACAAATCCACGGCGGACTGGCACAGGAGACCTGCCCCTGCCTACCAGGTGGGACAACAAGTCTGGGTGTCCACACAGGACGTAAACTTAAAGGGTGAGAGGAGGAACCTGGCCCAACGGTTCATCGGCCCATTTCCCATTACCAAGATCATCAACTCGGTGGCTGTGCGTGTGGCTATTCCCTCCTCCCTCCGCATCCATCCCACCTTCCACGTCTCAAAGGTTAAACCGGTGGTCTCTGACCCCCTCTGCCCTCCAACTGCAGCGCATCCCGCTCCCTGGATGATTGGTGGCCACCCGGCCTGGACTGTCTCCGACATCTTGGACTCCCGGCGCCGGGATCACGGGTTGCAGTATTTGGTGGACTGGGAGGGCTATGGACCCGAATGGAGACAATGGGTGCGTTCCTCGTTTGTGTTGGACCGGTCTCTCATCGCTGAGTTCCATCGAGCGCACCCAGAAAAACCATCGCCAGGAGGCGCTGCTAGAGGGGGGAGTACCATCATGACTCGCCACTCATCAGCGGCGCCAGCTGCGCGCACACCTGCATCTCGTCAGCGGCGAGGTATTTAACCCACTCTGCCCTGGGCTTCGGCCTGAAGCCGTCTCTCTACTTCGGCATCTCTTGCTACAACGGAACTCTCGCCTACGAGCAAGATAATCTGGGTAAGCTCCCCTTACCTCCTTTTCTCCAGCCTTCTCCCCTGTGCACAGGTGGATTCCCCGGTGGCGGACTTCCCCATCTCGCCGCTGCCTCCTCACTGCTGCTACAGGCACTCCAGGTCGCTGTCTCCCGGGCTCCGCCCTTGTCGACGCCAGCCACCTGTCCTAACCAAGTAAGCCAGCAAAACCGTTATTATCCTCTGTATTGGTGTGGTGCCCGTTACCCTTCTCCCTCTGCTTCCTCCCATAGGGTTGTCCGGCTGAACGGCTTCCTGCCCCCGTGCCTGACGCAGACGCCACCACCAATACATCCTTATTCTACAGACACGCAGTCACACATCCCTGTTGTTAATAAAGCTATTAAATCTACCCTGAGCCTGCGTGTGTGTCTTCTGAGCCGTGCGTTATGTCAATAACTATCGTAAAGTAGTTTCAGACACCTTAAAAAACTTCGAGACAGCACGGCAGACGTTTGTTTTGTTATGCTCACCAACTCCAACACGATGACGTCATTCTGTCACACTGTGGGAAAAGCGTAATGTCAGCACGGTGGTGCAGTGGTTAGCACTGTTGCCTTACAGCTAGAAGGTTCCTGGTTCAAATCCCCAGGCTAGCAGGGGTTGGAACCTTTCTGTGTGGAGTTTGCATGTTCTCCCTGTGCTGCGTGGGTTTACTCCGGGGGCTCCGGTTTCCTCCCACAATCCAAAGACATGCATGTTGGGTTAATTGGCTGTTCTAAATTGTCCCTAGATATCTGTCTCCTATAGGCCCTTAGAATAGAGGGTTAGTACTAGTGAAAGCGCTTTGAGTGGTCTTTGTGACTAGAAAAGCGCTATATAAGTGCAGGTTAGTTAGTTAGTTAGTTAGCAGCAAAGTGTCACTCTTGACCTGTCCGCTGTTATATTTTATTGGTTGTTAATATTAATGTGTGCCGATGTCGCTGATTAATTTTAAATGCTTCATCGGCTAATACTGATAATGTACCGATATTATTGTGCATTCCTACTTAAAACCTTTTATTTCCAAAGGCATATTTTTACTCTTGGATCTGCATGACACCTAATATAATGATTTTAGACTCCAGCTTTACCCCTGAACCAGACCAGCCTGATGTAAACCTCCTGTTTGTCAGTTGATGCCAATCAAAAGAATTCTGGCTTAGGAGGAGGACAACATAAGGTAAAATTGCTTGTGTTACAGTGAAACAAGCTAAGATGAGGGGTACTGCATAAGGAAATAGTATAAGATTAATGAGGATTGTTTAAACTGTGAATAATTCAAAGATTTCTAGAGCTGAAATGGTGAGGTTGAACTTGGCAGAACAATGATCCTCAAATTTTTACCAACCTGGTCCATCCGGATGAGGAAGGAGTCGATATAATCTCTGGGGGAGCTGGAGTTCAGCGTCTCTTTGTGCTCTTGGATCTTCTTCTTAATGAAGCCTGATAAATCCTTGATTTGGCCAAAAACTTTGTGGTGCCGACCAGGAAGATGCTCCATGATCCTGGGAAAGATGTTGTAGAGCTGTGGGACAGAACCACAGATTAGAGAGATAGGATTTTTTGTTTATGTTTTTTGAATGTTTCACAGAATATGTCCCCCTACTACATCTTAAAGATATGGTGAGGTCACCATGTAAATAATGCTTTGTATTTGGGTCCACTAGCTTACCAGGCCCATTGGACTACTGTTGAACTTTATGAACTGAGATGTGGTGTGGAGAAGTTGCAGAAAATGCTCGTCTTCATAACCGAAGCGTTCACCAAATATTAGGCAGCAGATCACGTTGGACACTGTACAGCTCAATATGAATGTAGGGTCAAATGATGTTCCTGGAGGCAAAGTCAAAACCATGTGAGGTTGTGATTTTACATATAGATGTGGCATGGGCTTTTTTAATGAAACAACTCTCTAAAACACAAAAATATTTGCTTTTTTCAGTAATGGTAACAGAGAGTACTAGAGTAATAAAAACAATTGACTTTTCAATCCACTAGGTGGTGCTAAATGCTCACTGTCTGGTTAGGTCAGCACAGCAAAGGAGTGATTCATGAGATCTGCCCAGGAGTTGAACAAGACAAAGACTGTGCATATCACAAGATCGTGATAGTATTGCACCATGTGGTTTCTGTTGATTGCCACCCCTGCTCTTTTAATTTTAAAATACACTATTTGTCAAGAAATGGCTACATTTTTGCATACCACTGTAAGTTCCTTATTTTTGAAAGAAGTTATTGACTTTATAAATATATCTTTACTCAGTTGTTTTTGCCTTCTTTGTGTGATTGTTTTATAGAGCTGAACTGCAACCTTTGTCATGATTTTGTTCTGAGTGCACCACCCCATAACTTTTTTATTATGAGTTTGTAGCTCTATTTAGCTTTAAATACGAATGCAGAGAGCAATATAAAACACATGAAGACAGAGGACTTAATGAAAAACTGACCTTTGAATGTATGTATAAGAGCCCTCATGTGTCGGCTCTCTTTTTGGATCCATTCTTCCATCCCCTTCCTTCCCATTCCAAAATCCCTTAGGGTTGTTAGTGTAAAACGCCGCAGCTGACGCCAGCGTTCCCCATTACTGATGCCCAAACCTGACAAGAAAAAAAAATGTGCTTTTTAAGCTTGAAGCTATGCAAGAGAAGCTGCTTTCTTAATAGAGATCCTAAGCTACGCCCCTCTACTTCGCATATGTGAACTCAAATTGGAAAAAAATCTCTATTGAAGTGAACGGCAAGAGAAAAATTATCTTTTGATCCCAATCAAATTTTACCACTAGTTACATATATGATGTTTGTCCATTTAAAAGATCATTTTTCACGTAATTAAAGTTGTCGGTTGTCGTATAATAAAATAAGTAATTTTTAGTTTTTGTGAAACCGCTTAAGCCCCTTTTCCACTAGTACCCACTCAGCCCCACTCAGCTTGACTCTACCCCGTTTGTAGGGTTTTCCATTAGTACCTGGTACTTTGTTCGTATCTATTCCAAGGAGGTTCTAACCGGGCCGAGTCAGGCTGAAAATGTGACGTCAACAGACTGCAGGCCACTGATTGGTCAGGGCATAACGTCATGAGAGTACCGTCTTCTGTAGAATCTCGCACCACCATTTGCAAAAGTTCACCGAGTAAACACAGTCAGCGAGTAAACACGATATTAATAGAGATGGCTTTGCAGGTTTCATGGAAATCTACACCGTAGTCCAACAGAGAGGTGCGGACTTTTCTGTGCCTGGTGGCTGATAGTATCCAGAGCAACATGGAACGACCCGCAACTAAACAGATGGCAGCCCAGGATACAACCGGGCATTAAAACAGTAGGGAGAAGCTGAAGGTGAAGGTGAGAGAACCATGGGTGGTGAGTGCTTTGTGATATTGTGCATCTTTTTGCTTATTTATCGTATTGGTGGCAAGCTCACTTTTTTTGAGCAATAACGCCGTTCTCTCCTGGCTAACAAGTGTTAGCAAGGAGCGCTAGCTAGCTAGCTAGCTAGTAGCCAACTCTACTGATTTGTGCTTGCTTTGTCTGAAGTGTTACCTTGTGAGAGCAAATACTTCAAACTCATAATTTCCTAAAGCCTCATAATAGACCTACATACCTATTCTTTCTTCTCCACCATAAATCCCTGGCTTGAAAATGTACTTGTACATGTACAGAGTGGATCCTGTGGTGCTCACTTGTTAGAGGTCCACAACCTGGTCCCATTTTTAGCTGTGGTGGAGGAAGTACTGGTATAATTCTTGTTTTTGAAAAACTGATGTAGCACATGAACTCACTTTCAGATGTACTTGCAGTCAATGTGCTCCATTGAAATGATTTAAGTCAGCTGGCTGTATCAACTCATTCAGATTTCTCAGGCCACAATAAAAACAAATTATTTTAAACATAATCTGGTGCCTGCAAAATCTGCTCTACTGAGGCACAGCAACATGACAATCATGCTTAAAAACAACAACGAAGGATTTTTGTCACATCCCACCACTGGCTTTCACAAGTGTATTTCCCTAATATATGTTTTGAACTTGCTTTAACTAACCACCATCCATTTCTGTCTTTCATCTAGGCAAGAGGAAAAGGAGCCACCCCACTGTGAAAAGTACTGAAATCCTTTGTCTATACTTTAACTAAAAAAAGCAAAGTGCCAAAACTAAAGTAGCACAATTTCCACTTAATATGAAAGGGACTGAACTGAGATTTATTTGATTGTGTGAATATCAAGTACAGAATAATTGAAAATGAATGGCACATCCACTGTAAAATAAACCGCTTGTTTATTTATTTATTTTTTTGTCAGATCGCTTGTGTGATCCTTTGTGAATTATACTCATAAGAGTGTATGTTGCATTTTGGGGAATGGGAGTTGTTCAGTAACCATTATAATTTAGTTTATATGTGTAGTTTGTAGTCTATCGTCAATAAACTCATGCAGTATTATAATAACAAGACACATTACAAATATGAGAACCATTGTAGTGCTTCCTTTTTATATTTTAGCAATACCAGTACAAAACACCGGCCACACTGAAGCCAGGGCAACACAGCAGTGGCTAAACTTTTATAGATAAAACTTTATATATTTTGACTGAACGATCCATACTCGGTGATGCACACCCTCAGTTAAAAGTACTAGATTCCATTCAAGTCAATGTATTAACTCATTCTGATTGCTGAGGCCACAGTAAAAACAAATGATTTTAAACATAACCCAGCCCTTATAAAATCTACTTTACTGAAGCACAGCTACATGAAAATTATGGTTTAATACAACAACGAAGCACTTTGTCACATTCCACCACTGGCTTTTAGCAATAAGTGTATTTCCCAAATATGGTTTAAACTTGCATTAATTAACCACCACTCTTTTCTCGCTTTTTGTCTAGGCAAGAGGAAAACGATCCACCCCAAACCGGACCTTGCATCACTATTTACAGAAATGCAGGCTGAAGATCTGCTGAAACAGGACCAGTGTGAGCGGCGCATCCAGTTGCTTCTCAGTGAGGCAGTGTGGCCAGCGTGTGTGACCCATTCTAATTTTGTTTTTTTACAGTTTGAATTTTGCACATTCTAAATAATCTGGAATTTGCTGCTGATTGTAATAAACAATTTAGTGACATGTATTTGCATCATGATTTTCCATTTTGTCTGTTAAGACACCGGTGGGAAAAGAGTCAAAAGTACAAACCATTTATCAGTGGCTTTGAAAATAATGGCTCATTTTTAAGAAAAAGTAACCAAAAACAATTATTTTATTAACTGAAGACTGTATTGGTGGATGTGCCAGTGCAGTGTTTTCAGCAGCAGATTCCACTGAATTTCTTCCACTGACTGCTGATCAGTGAAAACACCTGCTGAAAAGACTGGGTAGAAGAGAGAACCTGCAAGGTCTTGGCCCTCCATGGCACATGATTGGACACCCCTGGGTTAGGGTTTAATGGGATTTAACATTATAACACAAATTGCTTTATGGTTCATCACTCTGTTAACAGACTTACACCAAACCAAAAGTGGTTTCTCAAACTGCTGGATTATTCTTAGACAGCTTTTCCAATCTTTTAGTATTTAATTTATGTCACTTGGTGGTAATCTTCACACATAAACATGGACATAGATCTGCAAAAAGTACAAAGGTTTATTGTCAAAATTCCCAGTGCAATACTACATGAATACATGTATAGTACAGTATTTTCCATGTAACCTTGTGACTGCGTTATTTTAATTGCGTTTAATCCTAGATCAAGTTTGTTTTGGCCTAAAATGCATCATAATTGTTAAATATATCTTATTATACCTAACTCAGTACTGTTTACCTCTTGAAATATATACTTTATGGCTAATATAACCCCACAACTACAACCTGGTGATCAAGTTTTGGCAGCTGAACAGTTTTTGCCATGACACCACCACAGACTCCGTGCTGCTGGAGCAGGTACATCCCATGATGTCTCAACAGTCTGTCCATGATTTTCACACAGATGAGAGCAATTTGTTGCACAGGAAGCTAAACATTTCTACAGACATTCTTAAGTTCGATAACCACTGATCATTTGTGAAGCTGGTGCGACATTCCACCACTGGGAGGCTCAGATGAGCACCCAGACTGAAAGTTTGAAGCAGTAATTTTACCACAAGAGAGCCATCTGAAACACACATACAGCATACATATTTTAGTACTTAATAGTGATAACTTGCAGACATTGCAATGTAGTGCAGCAGACAAAGCAAACTAGCATTAGCAGTCATTAGCTTACCTTCATATGTGATCTGGTTCGTATCCTCACGTCTTCGGCTCTATGGCTTCCTAAACGCTCCAGTACTTTTCCAGAGCGTTTGATCTCGCTGCCTGTACCCTTGTCTGGCTCTCATTTTTTGCCTTTACTCTTATAAAAAGCCAGACACTGAGCAGTCACCTCGTAAGATGCCATCTTGTGTTTTGCTTGTGTTGCGTGTTTTACGGCACGGGAGTGTGGCGCAGCCTTGTTGTAAAAAAATCCCACCCACCCCAAGCAGTACTCTGGTGTAATGGAAACAAAAGCATGCTGGGCCATGTCAAACCGTGTAGAGGCATGTAGGGCTAACTTGGGACCAGTGGAAAAGGGCCTTAACAGTCCCATGGATCAGCTGCAGCTGTCTAAATGCAATACAATGCATTTGCGTTGTTTTTCTCCTCTTTTGATGCTTATTTCATTGGTCAGGAAACGGGAGCTGAGCTTAGAGAAGGAAACCACCCTAACTGTGTTTGGTGACGTGTATAGTCCAAAACAAGGAAATGTAGTCCAGTTACTTCCACCTGGGTGCTCGTTGAAAATGATGTAAGTTACATGAGTCTGTGTTTGTAGTCTTTTAATTTACATATTTTCAAAACCTTGACAACAACCTACACCGTTACTTACATGGAAAATTATCTTTTAAATTGGCAAACATCATATGTGTAACTCGCGGCAAAATTCGATCGGGATCAAAAGATCATTTCTCACTTGCCATTCACTTCAGTGGAGATTTTTTCAGATTTAAGGTCCCATATGCAGAAGTAGAGGAGGCGTGACTTAGGTTCTCTATTGCAAGAAAATTATTTAACAGTATCTTGTAAGTTACCATAGCCTCTGGTAACTTTGACCAGGAATGCCAATTGTCCTCTTCCTGTGAAATCTTCTGCCTGGTCCACCAAGGCTTCTTTCACTGTGTCATAGCCAACCAGAACAACTGTCCTCTGCCATCCGAGATACAACGTCATCACAGGACCATATTTTTCACTTAACTGAAATAGGACATAATGTGTTAAATAGCCACTTTTTGGGGTGTCCCCTTTATTTTAGTTGGTTGTGAAGGATTCTTCCTAAACTAGGACTACAACTTCTCCGTGAGGTTATCATGTTATTTTAACAGACCTAATACGGATCTGCTTCCTGGATAGTCTGGTACACCTCCATTGATGAAGATGAGGAAGGTTCCCACTGAGCCTAGGAGCTTCTTATATTGCTACAGCACAGCACAGCTAGCTTAGCTTAGCCAGCTTATTGTGATTTTTAGAGCTCTTCTCTGTAAATTCTTGTCATCCCACTACTTTCACTTTCCCAGCTTGTTCATTAATCAACCGTCAATAATATATCTCCTGTCATTCTTCAAAGATAGCCATTCACTGATTCAAGGTTGTTTCTGTGCTTATACATTTCAGGGCCAAGTCATATGGTATCAACAACTCAAACCACACATCCCTGTCTCTGATGAGTCTTTATTTGGGCTTTTAAACTCTTAATATTTAGTCAGCACTTATTACTTAATATGTTACTTAGTCGGACAACCAAAGCAAAAGGCCAACATTAGCCTCAAACACGGCATCACCATCAAAACAGAGATCTCAGAGAAATGATGAAAGCAGGAGGGAGGGCAGTAGGGTTGTCAACTGTCCCGTTTTAGCTGGGACGTCCCATTTATTGGGCTAAATATGTTTGACCCAAGTGGAATGTGAGTTGTCCCGTATATTCAAGGCCGCCTTAATGAACAGGCTAGGCTAGGCTGAAGACCAGAGGTCTACAAAGATCAGGGCCTATCATGAGCCAATAAAAAAGATAGCGTGGAGATGAAATAACCAGACCGAACTTTCCGAGCAGATGAACTTTATTTCACTCTCACATCTTCCAGGATCAGAACATTAAACATGCGTAGCAGGGACTCTCTCTGTTATATCCCAAAACTCACACCTCCCTGCTACCTGAGGTCCTGCATTCACCATTCACTCTCCCAAGACAATTCCCTTACCCCCAGCCTTTTTTTTTTTTTTTGTTACTTGTTTGTACCCATAGGTAGATTCGTTTTGCAGTCCGGTGACAAGCCACCAGCTGCCGGTCGCTGCGTGCGCAAGCGCCCCTTATCCCTAACGTGCATGTTTTTGGCATGTGGGAGGAAACCGGAGAAATCCCGGAGTAAACCCACGCAACACGGGGAGAACATGCAAACTCCACACAGATCACTGTTGGTCGGGGGCAGGGATCGAACCCACGATCTCACGATCTCCACGATCCCCTGGCCGAGGGTAAACTGTGCTGCCACAATGCTAACCACTGCGCCACCGTGCAGCCCCCCCAGCCCTTTGATCTCCATGCTCTCTCAGTCTGAGAGGAAAACTACTGAACTCTACAGCACAGGTCCCCCCCCCCCAGAGTCTCAGACTGAGTGTTAACTCTCCCGTCCTCGCGGCTTCAGTCTCCGCCCATAGCTGCTGTAACGGGGGGGTCTTCGGCTCGGCGACGCTGCTGTGTCGGTGGGGGGTTCCTGGGGGGTGTCCGTCTGTAGGGGGACAATGGAGGGGGGGGCTGAAACATTCAGCATGCTCGTGTGACTGCTGTGATGAATCATTTACCTGGGGAGCTCGCAGTGGGGGTCTTCCTCGCCGAGAAGCTCGAGCCAACACCAGCTGCTCATCTGCCACAACAAAGGCAGGATTAAGCCTGTCTATACAGATTCTCTCCCAGCGACCCCCCAGGTCTAACACAAAATGTTTGTCCCCGGTTTCCAGCACTCTGAACAGGCCATCGTAGGGTGGGCGCAATGGGGTCCGGTGGGCATCGTGCCTGACAAACACGAACGCCACATCCTTCAAGGTTTTTGGCACAAACGCGCAGGGAAAACAGTGGTGGGCCAGACCAGGAAGCGTCCATGAGTATGCGCTATGCTGCGGACGCGGGGACGGATGGGTGTTCGGCGCGGGGTTATCTGGTAAAAATTCCCCGGGGAGCCGCAGGGGCTGCGTAAAAACCAGCTCTGCTGGGGAAGCCGCTAAATCCTCCTTCGGTGCAGAACGCAACCCTAATAGAACCCACAGCAACCGGTCCACCCAATTTGCATCCGTAAGCGAAGCCCTAAGCGCTGCTTTCAGTGACCTATGGAAATGCTCGCATAAACCATTGGCCTGTGGGTTGTATGCGGTCATGCGATGAATTGAGACGCCCAGGCTCCAGGCCATCGTGGACCAGAGGTCGGAAATAAACTGTGGGCCTCGATCAGATGTGATGTCCGAAGGGGTGCCAAAACGTGCCACCCATGTTGTTAAAAAAGCGTGTGTCACATCTGCGGACGTGGTGGAAGCTAGTGGGACTGCTTCGGGCCATCGCGTGGTGCGGTCCACCACTGTCAGGAGGTGCGTGAACCCTTGCGATGGTGGGAGGGGGTTGACGAGGTCCACATGAACGTGGTCGAACCTCTTAGCGGGATATGGAACGGCTCAAGGGGGGCCTTTGTATGCCTGTGCACTTTGGCCCGTTGGCACGCTACACAGGCTGCAGCCCACTCTTTCAACTGTTTGCGCAGGCTCGGCCAGACAAACTTTGCTGCCACCATTTTGACTGACGCGCGTATGTCTGGGTGCACCAAGGAGTGAACCGACTCAAAAACGCGGCATTGCCAAGCGTGTGGTACCACCGGGCGCGGGCGGCCCGTGGAGACGTCACAGATTAGGGGGGGCCCCCGTCTTGCATAACTCTGCTCTCCAGCCTTAACCCTGTTGGTCCAGACTGGAGCATGCAAACATCAGCATCGCCGATCTGCTCTGCGGCCATGGCCGTGTAATCTATCCCCACGTAGACTGGGGCCACTAAGGCACGCGAAAGACAGTCAGCCACCACGTTGAGTTTACCAGCCACATGACGAATGTCGGTCGTAAACTCCGAGATCGCGGCCAGCTGTCTCTGCTGCCGGCCCGACCATGGTTCCGAAACCTTGGCCATCGCGTACGTTAGCAGCTTGTGGTCCACAAACGCAGTGAAGGCGCGCCCTTCCAGCCAGAACTGGAAGTGGTGATAAATGTGATAAAGTGATAAATGCACTGATCTTGAAGGGCGCAACAGCAGGAAAAACCAGCAAATACTGTATGTTAAGGAGAGAGCTGAGTCGGGTAAGAAAACAAAAGACTTCGCTGCTCAACTCCTGAAAGACACACTCTCTCTTGAAGAACGTCCACTTATCGATAGATGCCACAGAGTGCTCCAAGTACACCCAGATGATAGTGAACCCCCTCACCCTCTCATCCTTAAGATGCATTACACCCACGAGCTGGAGGAAATGCTACGGAAGGCGGCTGAAATGCAGCGGATCACTTTCCACGGACAGCGAATCCTGATATTCCCCGACTACCTGGCAACAGTTGCGAAGCGGCGGGCCATGTTTAAAAGAGCCAGAGAACTGCTGAGGGACAAGCCTGGAGTGAGATTTAGCATGCAGTACCCAGTGAAGCTGAGGGTTACTATCAATGTCAAGGAATATTTCTTCATAGATCCTGATAAGGCAACTAAATTCGTGGAGCAGCCGCCTCCTCAGGCTGATTTGGTATGTGAATGATTTGGATATGTGGCGTGTTGATTCATTTATCAGAGTTTCTGATCAGACAGTGTTGGCATTGTATCATTGTGACTCCCTTTTTTATCCTCATCTGAAGAGTGATTTACTTGAGTTAATACATTGATTGTCTAAATATTTTTGGTTTTTGTTTTTACTGAGGTTAAAATATATTGCATCCATTTATTTTTTTTTCTCTGAATCACTGGGACATGCGTGCTTTCATGACACTGTTCTTAATTGAGCACTAACTTGGTGGTTAATCGTTATATGCTTACAGTGTAGCATGGAAAAAGTGCTTAATGCATCAGCCACAATATATGGAAAACAGGCTTGTCCCCTTTCCTTCTTATTTTGCTCAACTACATTTGCTCAGAGCTCAGACTATATGCTCTCAGGTCATTTTGTTTTACTGTCCTACATCGATGAAGTCCTGTTCATTTTGTTTCTGTAAACGTTAGATGGTTGTGGAGCTACTTTGCACTTCATTTGTTGGAAGGTTGACATTAGGTCAACGCTTAGGTTATAGGGAGTTCCGATGTTTGTCTCTTCATTTTATTTGTTTAGTTTTACTGTTATTGTTACTTTGTTTTCTAGTCTCCCTTTTGGAGTCACGCCATGTTTACTGTTTTAGCAGCGGCAAGACATTTTGGGGCTCTACATTTATGTTGGGAGGGTATAGATTCTGCATTATAATGGATATTTCTTGTGTTGTGAAGGAATTTCAAAGCTTTGGTCAAGTGTTATTTCTTTAATGCAGGACACAGATCTTGGTTATGGTAACAGACGAGGAGGCCTTACCTGTGTCACTTGAAACGTGAAGGGGCTGAACCATCCAGTTAAAAGGGGTAAAATACTCGCCCGTCTTAAATCCTTGTCTTCAGACGTTATGTTTCTTCAAGAAACACACTTAAAGAACAGCTCCCAAACTAGGCTAAAATGCAGATGGATTGGACAAATGTATCATTCTTCCTTCTCTACCAAAGCTAGGGGTGTTGCTATTTCAATTTGTAAGGGTGTGGCATTTAAACACCGTTCAATAATAACAGATATAGAGGGGCACTACCTTATTGTTTCTGGGGAAATTCACTCTATCCTAGTAACTTTTGTGAATGTTTACGGTCCGTGTTCTCCTTAATAACGGATGCACCACAAACTAATTTTATAATTGGAGGAGACTTCAACTGTATGCTAGACCCTAATACATGGATACTTCCTCCAAAAAATGGGCGTCAGACTCCAATACAAGGGATTTTTTAAATTCATATATTAACAGTTCGAATCGATGTGATGTTTGGAGATTTTTCCACCCCTCTGAACGAGACTATTCATTTCACTCACATGTACATAATGTCTATACCCGTATTGACTACCTTCTCATAGACTCTAAATTGATGGCTTGTATTGATAAGCCCCGTTATGGTGATATTTTGATTTCAGATCATAGCCCACTTACATTTAAGCTCAATTTAAATGGTCTGCAAACTTCTCAGCCTTTATGGAAGATGGGCCCTCAGCTTGTTAACGACCTCAAGTTTTGTGATTATCTTTTCACACAAATGAAAATATTTTTTGAAGCCAATGACACCCCAGAGACCTTCCCATGCTTATTGTGGGAGACTCTTAAGGCATATCTAAGGAGTTGCATAATCTCCTACGTGGGGCATAGAAACAAGCTAAACAGAGAAAAGCTTCTAAGGTTGGATGAGCAGATTCATCAGTTGGATGAAGAGAATTCATGCCGCCCTTCCATAGAGAAGTATAAGCAAATCATAGAGTTGACAATTCAGTATAATCAGATTGATTCAGTCAAGATTTCTAAATCTTTTATTTTTTTAAAGCAGAAGCACTTTGAATTTGGTAAAAAGTCATAAAGGTTGCTTGCAAGACAATTATGCAAATTGGAAAATGATTGCACCATTTATAAAATTAAGTCCAAACAAGGAGCCTGCTTTACTGCTTTACAATGCTCCGCACTGTGTTTATATATATTTAAATATCTATCCCATCTAGCTACAATGCTCCGCACTGTGTCTATATATATATTTATATTTATATGTACATATGTATACTTGCTGCTCTTGTTTTTTTCCTCTTGCCTTCTGATTGTTGCTCTGAGTGTTGCTATCCCTGTGCTGTTGCAATCCTGGAATTTCCCCATTGTGGGACTAATAAAAGCTTATCTCATCTTATCTCGGCAAAAGATATTAATAACTGTTTTAAAGAATTTTACGAGTCTCTCTACTCCTTTAAACAAATGCAGGACCCCACGATATGGAAATTTTTTTGAGAAGTATTAATCTTCCTACTCTGAAACATGAGGATTATACCTTTCTAAATAATGATATCACCCTGAGGGGGTTAAAGGATACAATAGGCACTCTAAATACTGGCAAAACCCCTGGCCATGATGGGCTTCCTACCGAGCTGTTCAAGTCATTCACTGATTTGCTTACACCTTATATGCTCAATATGTTCACCTGCAC
Organism: Pholidichthys leucotaenia; assembly: GCA_020510985.1. NCBI lineage: Eukaryota > Metazoa > Chordata > Actinopteri > Cichliformes > Pholidichthyidae > Pholidichthys > Pholidichthys leucotaenia. The sequence continues at coordinate 281,725,381 of CM035847.1, read as the reverse complement.
CTTCAAAAATGATTCATTACCTCAAACACTTAGTGAGGCTGTCATTACTCTTATCCCAAAAGAGGGTAAGGACCCAGAGGAGGTCGTCGGATATAGGCCCACCTCTCTCCTTAATGTGGATCAAAAAATATTAGCCAAAGTTTTTGCAGACAGACTTAGTAAATACATGGACAGACTTGTCCATCCAAACCAAACTGGATTTATCCCTGGCAGAAACTCTGCTTCCAACCTTAGACGTCTTTTTAATATAATGTGTCATTGCAAGTCTAGCCTGAGTAATCTTGTTGTAGTCTCTCTAGATGCTGAAAAGGCATCTGACCAAGTAGAATGGTCCTACTTATTTGCTGTTCTAGACAAATTTAATCTAGGTGATAAATTTATTACCTGGATAAAACTTTTGTACAAGCACCCCTGAGCTCAGATACTAACTAATGGAACACTACCCACTCACTTCAGCCTGTTTATGGGTATGAGGCAGGGCTGCCCCCTCTCACCCCTCCTGTTCGCATTGGCCATTGAGCCTCTCACTGAGTCGGATCATACAGTTCCAAATGTACATGGCTCCAATATTTTGGACACGTCTGATAAGATTTCCCTTCACACGGATGTCCTGTTATTACGAAACCTCAGTCCAGTCTTCCTGCGATTCTAGACAAAAGAAATGTATTTGGAACTTTCGCTGGTTACAAAATTAATTGGACTAAGAGTGAGTTGATGCCCATTGGATTGGTGGATTTATCCCTAATACAACATCTACCATTTAAAGTTTCTACTCAGACATTCACTTACCTTGGGATTCAGATAACAGAAGAATTCTCTTCCCCTTTCAAAGCTAACTACCCCCCTCTTGTGGCCAAACTGCAGACTAATATTCAATTTTGGAGAGCGCTCCCAGATGGGAGGATCAACGCAATCAAAATGATATTTGTTCCTCAGTTGTTGTATCTTCCAATGTCTACCTGTGTTATTCCCAAAATCCTCATTTTACCCTTTATTTGGAATTACAAAAACCATAGGATTAAAAAGGCTCTTCTCTGTAAACCCAGGCGGGTGGGTGGACTTGCTCTCCCTGACCTTTGTCTTTATTACTGGGCCTTCAACATTAAAATAACTTCAAGATGGTTGGATAACTCAATTAAATCCTCTCACTGGCTGCAGTTGGAGCGGGAGCATTGCCGCCCATACAGTTTGGGGTCAGTGATCCTGTCTCCTGTAACTTTAGATAAGTCTATTTATGGTGAAAATGTTGTTATAAATAGCACCATCAGAATTTGGAAACAAATTAAGATGGATTTCAGGGTTAAATCACTCTCCTTTTTACTTCCCATTGCTGGGAATCTGTCATTCCCACAATCTCTGTTTGATAATGGATTTTTAGAGTGGAGAGACCTGGGTATTCATACTATTGGTGATCTTCACCGGAATGGCACCTTAGCCTCATTTGAACAGCTACAAGAAATGTATGAACTACCCAGGAGTAATTGTTTTAGGTTTCTACAAATCAGAAATTATGTGCGTACCCACATACAGTACCTTCTTCTGAAAGTGCATCACCAGTTCTAGACAAGTGCCTTCTTCAAAACACAGGCTCTGATCGAAAAGTGTCACTTTTTTATGATGCCTTACAATCCATCAACGCTCCCTCAATGTCTGAAATCAAAAATGATTGGGAAAATGAGCTGTGGACACAAATTGCTGATGGACTCTGGGATAAGAGTCTTGAAGGCATTGGTACCTGCTCTTTAAATGCTAGGCACTGTTTGATTCAGTTTTGTGTCCTTCACAGACTACACTATTCTAAATCCAAGTTCCAAAAATTTTTTCCAGACGTTTCTTCACAGTGTGATAAATGCTCTGCAGCAGATGCGAATCTCGTTCACTCCTTTGTTTTGTGCTCCAAGCTAACAAGACATTGGACAAAAATTTTTGACGCCTTATCAAAAATTCTCCAGATTAAAACTGAACCAGACCCCATCTTAATTATACTTGGAGTATCTGATAATACACCTACGTTACAGAAAACACAATACCAACTCCTCTCCTATAGTTTGATCGCAGCCAAAAAAATTGATTCTGATGTTCTGTAACAAGAAGGAAGCTTCTACCTTTAAGCTTTGTCTTAAGGCATTAGCTGATACACTCCATTTTGAAAAAATTAGATTCTTCTTAAAAAATAAAGAGTCACAGTTTGATAAGATCTGGTCACCCCTCGTTTGTTACCTAAAAAACAATTCTTAATCCATTAATCTTCTGTACTGTCTATGCAATGCAACTAATGCTCTGTTTCTCCTGTTTGCCTTATTATTGTCCATCACAACAGATGTCATACATTATGTTTTATTAGCAGAATGAGTGGGGTGGGGGGTGTTAAGAGCCCTTCTTGTGTTTGGTGTATTTGTATATTTAAAAAAAAAAAAACAATGGAAAAAACAAGTTGTGCCTTATTATGTAATGCATATCATGCATATCATATGTCATTCTATGACACGGTGGTGGCATCAGCCATCACTTTTGGAGTGGTCTGCTGGGGCAGTGGCATTACTGCAGCCGATAGGAAGAGACTGAACAAACTGATTAAGAAAGCTAGCTCTGTCCTGGGGCAGCGCCTTGATCCGATGGAGGAGATAGGAGAGAGAAGGACGGTGGCTAAACTGTCATCTCTGCTGGAGTCCGAGTTCCACCCTATGCAGGACATACTGAATGCACTGAGGAGCTCATTTAGCAGCAGACTACATCATCCCAGGTGCACAACCGAGAGGTTTCGTAGGTCCTTCCTACCAACGGCTGTCAGACTGTACAACCTAAGCAGGGCTGCTCGCAGAGATAGCAAAAAAGACGTAACAAACTAATAGTTTTTTGAATGCAGAAGATGCAATAGACTTACACAGTGGTCCTCTCCGGCATACAACTAGGAGCATGCCGGTCGCTATGGAGGGTGAGAGTGTGTATGGGCACATAATCATACCATGCAGGATAGCTGGGTAGACGGTTATGCTGTTTCATTCCATCTAGCGGCAATGCTCTGCACTGTGTGTGTTTATATATTTGCATATTTGTTCCGTCTAGCTGCAATGCTCCGTACTGTGGGTGTTTATATATTTATATATCTACATGTTATTCCATCTAGCTACATTGCTCCGCACTGTGTGTGTTTATATACTTGCATATTTATTCCACCTAGCTGCAATGCTCCGTACTGTGGGTGTTTATATATTTACATATTTATTCCATCTAGCTACAATGCTCTGCACTGTGTGTTCATATATTCATATATTTATTCCATCCAGCTACAATGCTCTGCACTGTGTGTCTGTGTGTGTGTGTATATATATATATTTTATAGTAATACGTACATATGTTTATTAGCTGCTCTTGCTTGCTTGTTTTTTTTTTTTTCTTGCCTTCTGATTGTTGCTCTGAGTGTTGCTATCCCTGTGCTGTTGCAATCCTGGAATTTCCCCGTTGTGGGACTAATAAAGGCTTATCTTATCTTATCTTATATACAACATCAGGTTTTCAATAAAACACATTTGACAAAAAGTCCTGAAGGGTAAAAGATTTTTCTAAGCTGGAGCATTGAGTGGAGGCGGAGTTTCTAATTACTGCACAGAGGAGGCGGGTGGGCTGTTAAAGCACTCACCTGCAGGAGAAGGGCGAAGGGAGAAGAAAGGCCGTGACTGTTTATATCAGACAGCTGTGCATGGGACAGTGGACTCCGAACTTGGTAAAAAGTAGACTGGATCAGGCATAAAGTATGACGATATTCAGGAGCTGGACTTAAAGGACACAATAAAGGAGTTTTCTTTAAAGAAGGACAGAAGAAAGCACTTCTAAAAAGGAAAGACATACTATATTTTGATTCAGATATTTGAAGCGTTCATTTTGCTCACAATAGATATGTTGATACCAGCTGCAGCTTTCCCAGTCTTCTGTCAGCAAGTTGACACATTGGCCTTACAATAAAAATATGAACTTTCTAGAGTGTGGGTATTTTTTTTCCTTGTAGTATTAAACATGACATTGAATACCAGTATTTTTTAAAATATTATGAAGGTAAAAAAAAATCCCAGTATTATGACAACACTAATGTCCACAACATCGTAGCAATGAGCAATAGTTAAAACCCTCTGTCCCTTATTTGGCTGTGAGAAAGCTGGCAACCCTAGAGGGCAGTGTTGCCAACTCCTAAGTAAGGAAAGTAGCTATTGGCTGTCCTAGAAGTCGATAGAAGTTGCTAAATGATGTCATCATCCAATTTGCATAATTGGTCATTTGCATGTAATTGCAATGGATTAACTTTCTTCTGTTAATTCTTGGTTTATTTAAATTTTTCCACTTAAATAGGCCATCACTTCTCAAAATAACTTCATAACTTTTAATGCTTTGTCTAGACCCACATTACATAAATCAATTTTGTCCTGCATTGTTAAATGTTAGAATATCAAATTTAATCAAAACACTTACGTGGGGTGGGATTGCTAGCTCTACGGCCAATCCTCCTCCTTTATTCGGGCTTGGAACAGTACAGGCGGTATGATCATTCATTCATTCATTCATCTTCTTCCGCTCAGTCCTTTTCGGGTCGCGGGGGGGCTGGAGCCTATCCCAGCATCTTTGGGCGAGAGGCAGGGTACACCCTGGACGGATCGCCAGTCCATCGCAGGGCCATCACAGAAAGACAGACAACCATTCACTCTCACAGTCATGCCTAAGGACAATTTAGAATCCCCAGTTTTGATGCCAATTAACCTAACTTGCGTGTTTTTGGCATGTGGGAGGAAACCGGAGAAATCTTGGAGTAAACCCATGCAGACACGGGGAGAACATGCAAACTCCACACAGATCACTGTTGGTCGGAGGCTGGGATCGAACCCAGGATCCCCCGGCCAAGGGTGAGTTGCTGTGCTGCCACAGTGCTAACCACTCCACCACCGCGCTGGCTGGTTGAAGTCATTTGTTGGAGATGATCATGTATCATCTCCAATAAATGACTTCAACCAGCCTTTGAATTCAGGGTTTGATTCCCACTCCTTTCTGTATTTTGGAGCATACAGTTTAGACTGTGACATGATGAGCTAGCTAGGTAGATATTTAGCTTATGTCACAGAGAGACACACACACAGTGGACGAGGTGACTATGTGACTGAGGCTGTAAGTCAAATGCAGTGATTTATTAGTGTGACACTGACAGTGCATAAACATTCGCATCCCGCCTAGCGGTGGGTTTGTACATACGCAATTCATTTGCAGTCTGGACGCGAGTGGCGTGGGTCTCCTCTCTGTAGGTAACTGCAGCACGAGGCTCCTGAGTGCAGTATTGCCAGATATATGATAATTATCGTATTTATATGATAGTTTTAGGGCCTACGTATATGATATACAGTGGGGCAAAAAAGTATTTAGTCAGCCACCAATTGTGCAAGTTCTCCCACTTAAAAGATGAGAGAGGTCTCCAATTTTCATCATAGGTATACTTCAACTATGAGAGACAAAATGAGAAAAAAAAAAAATCCAGAAAATCACGATGAAGGATTTTTAATGAATCAATTGGTAAATTCCTGAGTAAAATAAGTAATTGGTCACCTACAAACAAGCAAGATTTCTGGCTCTCACAGACCTGTAACTTCTTCTTTAAGAGGCTCCTCTGTCCTCCACTCATTACCTGTATTAATGGCACCAGTTTGAACTCGTTATCAATATAAAAGACACCTGTCCACAACCTCAAACAGTCAAGACTCCAAACTCCACTATGGCCAAGACCAAAGAGCTGTCAAAGGACACCAGAAACAAAATTGTAGACCTGCACCAGGCTGGGAAGACTGAATCTGCAATAGGTAAGCAGCTTGGTGTGAAGAAATCAACTGTGGGAGCAATTATTAGAAAATGGAAGACATACAAGACCACTGATAATCTCCCTCGATCTGGGGCTCCACGCAAGATCTCACCCCGTGGGGTCAAAATGATCACGAGAACAGTGAGCAAAAATCCCAGAACCACACGGGGGGACCTAGTGAATGACCTACAGAGAGCTGGGACCAAAGTAACAAAGGCTACATCAGAAACACACTACACCGCCAGGGACTCAAATCCTACAGTGCCAGACGTGTCCCCCTGCTTAAGCCAGTACATGTCCAGGCCCGTCTGAAGTTTGCTAGAGAGCATTTGGATGATCCAGAAGAGGATTGGGAGAATGTCATATGGTCAGATGAAACCAAAATAGAACTTTTTGGTAAAAACTCAACTTGTCGTGTTTGGAGGAGAAAGAACACCATACCTACTGTGAAGCATGGGGGTGGAAACATCATACTTTGGGGCTGTTTTTCTGCAAAGGGACCAGGACGACTGATCCGTGTAAAGGAAAGAATAAATGGGGCCATGTATCGTGAGATTTTGAGAGAAAACCTCCTTCCACCAGCAAGGGCATTGAAGATGAAACGTGGCTGGGTCTTTCAGCATGACAATGATCCCAAACACACCACCCGGGCAACGAAGGAGTGGCTTCGTAAGAAGCATTTCAAGGTCCTGGAGTGGCCTAGCCAGTCTCCAGATCTCAACCCCATAGAAAATCTTTGGAGGGAGTTGAAAGTCTGTGTTGCCCAGCGACAGCCCCAAAACATCACTGCGCTAGAGGAGATCTGCATGGAGGAATGGGCCAAAATACCAGCAACAGTGTGTGAAAACCTTGTGAAAACTTACAGAAAACGTTTGACCTCTGTCATTGCCAACAAAGGGTATATAACAAAGTATTGAGATAAACTTTTGTTATTGACCAAATACTTATTTTACCGAGGAATTTACCAATTAATTCATTAAAAATCCTTCAATGTGATTTTCTGGATTTTTTTTTCTCATTTTGTCTCTCATAGTTGAGGTATACCTATGATGAAAATTGGAGACCTCTCTCATCTTTTAAGTGGGAGAACTTGCACAATTGGTGGCTGACTAAATACTTTTTTACCCCACTGTATGATCAATAGTTTTAAAAAAGGCTAAATATTCGATAGTTTTGGCATTTCTGTGCACCCCCCCCCCAATAAACGCAATTTTAGTTTATGTGAACACCCACACATCACCAGAAACTGATGCTCATAGCTGATCAGCTCATAGCTGGCTGGCTTCCCCTCACTGCCAAATGTGCCAATCACATCAGCAGCACTTAGGTCACGTTTGTTTGGGCAGCTGCACTGACACGGCAGCAAATTTTTAAAAAAAATCAGTGAACATGAGTTGGGACTCTGAGGAAAAAAATACTAAAAGAAAAGAGTCCAGCAACACAGACACAGACACTGGTAAGAAAACAAAGCACCTCCACCGGTCACAGCAGCTTTATCACCCTGCCTGGAGTTAGACCCTATGTTTAAGGACAGAAGCAGTGGCTGTGCAAAAAGGTGCAGTCACTGTGTGTGGGGGTGGGGGGTGACAATGCATACATCAGTTGTTTAATTCAAATGGCTGAGCCTCTGCATTTATTCTTTAGGTTACTGCACTTCCATACATAAAGATTTGTTTTTACATGCACTGTCCTAGCCTGTGACTTTTCAAGTTATTTTAATACATATGATAGTTTGGGTCAAAATATGATAATTTTAAAGCGACAGTACGATATTTCTTCATTTCCCATCTGGCAACACTGTTCCTGTGAGACTGATCGCGTGTGAGATGGGGAGAGGCTCAAGGTAGCACCCGCTGCTTGTTGAGGACAGTAACTGCAGAGCAATAGTGCTTTCACGTCAGAGTCTCCAAGACACCAGAAAAGTCTCCAGTAACACCATAAAAAGTCGCTAGATTTGTAGCTAGTTGCTTTTGACAAAAAAAAAAAAAGTTGCCAAGAGGACTTGAAAAGTGGCCAGATTTAATGAGAAAGTTGGCAACATTAGGCCCTTTTCCACTAGCCTCACTTGGCCCTACACCGCACCACTCAGCCCGCTTTAGGCGCTTTTCTACTAGCCCCAGCACCGGTTAAGCAGGTACTTTTTTCGTACCTGATCCAGGGCAGGGTCTAACCGGGCTGAGTAGGGCTGAGTATGGCTGTGATATGACTAAGAGACTGGTCGACGCTGATTGGTCAGGTTGTAACGTCATGAAAGCGACTTTTTCTGCTGAATTTACTCCAAGACCGCCATTTGTAATTGTTCAGCAGTGAACACAGTGCGCCCCTTTAATACGGTATATTATATTAATATACTGTATAATATACTTAGAAAATTGCGCACCTCCTAATATATAATATTAGGAGGTGCGCAATTTTCTTTCTATATTAGGCGGCGATCGCATCCAGCGCGAGTTGGACGGATCTACTCGAAATGCAGGTGTCCGAGCAGATGGCTTCCCAAGGGCACATCCGTACTGCCAAACAGTGTCGGGAGAAGCTGAAAAAGCTGAAAAGCGATTACCGAGCAGTGAAGGACCACAATGCTCGAAGTTCAGCGGATGGAAGGAGTGGAAGTGGTTCGCTGAGAGACATTGGGCTCCACACGGTCACCGTCACGGTCACGGCCACCGTCACGGTCACGGCCCTAGGAAACCGTGAATGGTGAGTGTTTATTTGATATTGCGCATCTGTTCGCCACTTGATTCTTTCTGTGCCAAGCTCACTGTTTTTAAGAAATAGGAAGGTTGTTAGATTGTGGGTAATGGTTGTTACTGAGGCTTGCGTATTGTTTTGCAGCAAACTGCAGATTCACGCTTGCTTTGTGTTAAGTATTAGTGCGAACAAAACGCTGAATTACGCTTATTGTATTCCGGTTAAAAACTTGAGAGTGTTGTGTACATGTTGCACTTTGGTGTTAAGTTTTAAATTGCGTGCATTTTTTTTCTAGAATCGCATTTCATATCACAGGGGTCCACCTCAGTGGACAGACACAGCGGACTCTCCTGGCGCTGCGTCTGCGTGTGCGTCTGGCTGAGCGCCAGCTGGATCAGCTCCACATCACCAGCTCCATCTGGATCATGTTCAAGTGCCGGTAAGGCACAATAACCACAATTTTTTTTTTGGGTTGAAACAGGTCCAGCAGCGGAAACCAGAGTCGAAAATCCATCCATCCATCCATCTTCTACCGCTTAATCCTTTACAGGTCGCGGGGGGGGGGGGGGGGGGGCTGGAGCCTAACAAGTTATGTCCCAAATTGATTAATGCAATTTCTTGTAGCTGCATATTAATTAATTGAAAATGTCTTTAAATGTACAAAAAGGTTATTCTTTGGTCTTCACTTATCGGTGTTCCACAACCATTTTTAGGTGTGGTGATTGAAGTGCTGTTGTAACTCCTGTTTCATAAAAACAAATAAAGCTGATGAACTGCCGTTGAAATCAACATGCTTCATTGAAATGCTTCGTGTCAGCTGACTGTATTAACCCATTCAGATTTCTGCGGCCACACTACAAGCAACTAGTTTAAACATTACCCATCCATCCATCCATATTCTTAATCTTAATCCTTTTTAGTTTTGCAGGGGGGCTGCAGCCGAAGACAGCACCCTGCGTGTTGCAAAATCTGCTCTACTGAGGGGCAGCAACATGACAGTTCAGCTTATATACAGCAATGAAGCATAATATAATAGTGACATTCCACCACAGACTTTCACCTGTGTAATTCCATAATATATGTAGTGATCCAGCTTTAACGACCATGCCTTTCTGTCTTTCCATCTAGGCAAGACGAAAACAGACAACTCCCATCGCTGACCTTACATTAGCGATGGTCAACATGCATGACGAAGAGATGCGGCTCTTGGAACGGCAACATGACCAGCGGCAAGAATCAGGAGTACATGCAGCATTTGCGACAGGTGGCTGCAGATGTGCGGGCAGATGCGCATGAAGCCCTGGAGCAGGACGCTGCGTTACGAAGGGAAGAGCTCGCAGAGATGTCATCGCCCAGTCTGTTTTTTTGTTTGTAAATTTTGCTTCAGGAATAAATTTGTATTGTTTGCATCAAAAGTCTGGTTTATCTGTTATGACACCGTATGAGAAAAGCCAATAATTACATACACATTCCATTCTCTGTTCACTCCACATGCTGCTGTTCATCAGGTCAGGTGTATAGCCTTCTAATGGTAATTTAATTTTTAACAACACAACGAAACGTAATGTCTTGGTAGGTTTTTTTTATTATTTTAAACAAATTTGCAATGCTGAATCCATTTCTCTTGAACGGGTACATTTTTTAGGTTATAAGCAGTTGTATAGGTGTGCTTGAACTTGTAGACACTGCTAAAGGTAAGTACGTGTAAGTTGAATGTTGCATCACCAGTCAAAATTTAATAAATTAAGAAGGAATCTAGCAAAAATTTGGCACTAATAACAGTAGACAGATCGGACAAGGATACACAACTGTGTTTTTGTTGCACACAGCTGTTGTTACCAACAAGTGCAAAATTTATATTCCCTTTTCCCAAAAATTAAAAATCAATTTGTAAGTAAAAGTGGGAGACCTTTACATGGGAAAATATGACATGTATCAGCACATGATTTATAGTTCAATTTGCATTTCCACCTAAGCAAAATTGGCTTGTCGAGCTGGATTTTTGTGAAGATGGCCTGCGCGGTGTTTCTGCATGTAATTACATACCTGTCAAGTGATACGGTTTCACCGTATTTTAACACGGGGAAAATGCAATTTTAGCAAATACGGGCGTATTGCCATTTCTGTATGCTAAAGAGAAAAATATACGGGGAAAAAAATTGAGAGTGTGGGGAGGAACACGTGTGTGACCCCCACAGCGTACAGGGCTGTCAGAGCGCTCAGCGTGAGCAATTATCACAACAGAAGTGTGGACTCATCATTAGGCTGATGACTTCGCACCTTCTTAACAGATAAGCGTTATGAACAAGAGGACAGGTAGATGGACCAGGCACAACATTTTATTTACAAAAAACATTTTTGAAATATGTATGCACATAAATGTGGACAAAATAGACAAGTATTGCATCACAGCATCTCGTGTTATATTGTAACGTGCAGCTTGACATGGCGACATCCCACTGGGAGGTTTGAACTCACGGCTCTCGCGCCGGAGTCCCGCACTCTACCTGTGTCGCCAATAGGGTCAACCCACTTGTCAAGCCAAGTAGGGTGCTTATATTGAGTTCGCTACAATATCACCACCCTGCTCCTCTGCTCTCTGTGCTGCTGCCACCACTGGTTCATCTACTGCATCATCCAATGTAGTGTCAAACGTCTCTCCATGACTCTCACACAGATTGTGCAGAGCACAACAAGTCAGCACCATAGATTTAACCAGCTTCATTTCACAGTCATTCCTCCTTCCTTCTCTCCTCGTCATCAGCCATGTTTGTTGTGGAGGATTCAGTCGCGTGTGTTTCACGTCACGAGGGTGTGGCGCCGCCTGCTGTTCAATAAATCCCACCCACAGCAGGTGTGCCAGCAGGTGCGCCAGCAGTAGTTGAAAAGCAACTGAGGCCGAACCGAACCGAAGTGAGTAGAGCCGGGTTTTCACACCGGGGCTGTGTGGGGCTAGTGGAAAAGGGTCTATTGAGTGAGGGTTGGTTATCATTTAAAACAATACAGCATAAAACAGCCAGTTTTGAGGAAATCTCCCTCCATGTGCGTAGCATTTTACCATAAATTAAATCCTGCACTTTTGACCAAAGCATGTCAGAGATTTTTCATTAAATGTCTTTGAGCTGTATTAACAAGTGGCAAAAGAGCCTAACCGGAGCTCTTTAAGAGTGACATTTTAAAATTGTGCTGTAGGGTAAGAAAGCATGCAGTTAAAAGTTATATTCAAATACAAAACAACTGAGAAATCTTAGATTGGAGTCTCATTCGAGTAAAAAAGCTTAAGGATAATGTCAATAATGCAGGAAAACTCACCTTGACCATGCTTTTAAAAGGTGCATCTTTTTCCATTTGTAGAAGGTTTCCGATAAGAGGGAGTGCAGTAGGTCCTGGGGGTAAATGGTGCCCTCTGTTTTTTGCACTAAACAACCACAGCAGAGCCAAGACCACTGCTGCTAAGATCACTGTTGAAAAATCCATAACGCGCTTTACACTGCAGACCGAGTTCCAGTCACTTATAGCTGCTGTTACGGGTCCCGGGGAGGTGGCCACAATAACAAAAACAAATAGGTTTTAAAACGTGATCCTCCGTGTCTGCTCTTGGGTCTGTAAAATAAGGAAAGAGCCTTAGAAAGACAGAACACAGGACCACTCGTGTCTTTCTCCAGATAGTACTCTTATTTTCTTTAACAAATTACTTTACAAACTTGGCAATACGCAAATATAACAAATTACTTCACAAACTTGGCAACAGGCAAATATATATACAGGACAAACTCTGACTATTATTTAACACCAGGAGACTCTTACATTCACACGGGGCAAAATGTACTTGTATAAAGTAAAACATTTTATGTGAGCTAACAGTCTTCCCCAAAGTTAAACTAGACTGGCGCAAAACCGCCACCGCGATGCGGCTCGCCGTTGATCTCCGGCGCCGCCCGCAGCTTGAACTTGTACAAAAACGTATCAAACTGACACACCAACATCACAGTATTACTCGCCGCGAAACACAGAAGTAACACGGAGCTTAAGGCTCTTATTTATGGCATTTTTAACCAAATACTGACCTGTAAAATAAGGAAAGAGCCTTAGAAAGACAGAACACAGGACCACTCGTGTCTTTCTCCAGATAGTACTAAAGGGAGGCCGGAAGCGCACCCTATTTGTTCACCTGGGGAGGGACGACCGCAGTACCAAAGGTTCCGCTACTTACTCTTAAATATTTATACAGGGCTACATATTAAATGTTAATATTACTGATTGGTCACAATCTCAAAATATATTTAAATGCTCTTAAAATAAAAATAAAATGACAGTCTCTCTGAATTATTTCCAGATGTGGTGCACAATTTGGGTGTACCACATGCTCCCCAACAACAAAAGTGGCTCCTTGTAGAGGAGCTTGAAATAACGAGGCGATGTGATTCATAAACCAAAGTTTATTATCAGCTCCTCTAACAAGTCTCACCAGGTCTATTTTTGAAAAAATGCGCGCACCTGCCAGATGTAGTGAAAAATCTTGAATGTGAAGAATTGGGTAGCGGTCATGCGCTGTCGCATTGTTTAATCTGCGGTAATCGCCGCACGGTCTCCAAGAACCGTTGGATTTCAGGACCATGTGAAGTGGTGACGCCCAGGGGCTTTTCGAGCGTCTGATAATGCCTAATTTTTCAAGGGTAGTAAACTCGTCCCGAGCTATGGCGAGCTTGGTCGCGTCTAAGCGCCGAGCTTTGGCGAATACGGGTGGGCCCGTTGTGGGAATAAAGTGTTCGACCCCGTGTTTAGCCACTGTGGCTGAGAATTTGGGAATTGTGAGTGCTGGAAATTAGGTGAGGAGTTGATCAAACTTACCTCCTGCTGTGGTGACGCTAGCCTGCACGGGTGGTGGAGAAAGTCGAGCTGAGCAGGGAATAGAAGCAAAGGACAGTGCATTAACCAAGCGCCTGTTCGCTAGATCAACTAATAACCCATGTGCACACAAAAAAATCTGCGCCCAACAAGTTAAAACTCACCGCCGCTACAACAAATGTCCATCTGTAGTTGCGGCCGTGGATGCAGAGGGGCAGGCTCTTTTCGTCAAAAGTGTCGATGATGGAGCCGTTGGCTGCCACCGCTCCATTGCCCCGGGGGCCCATGGCCCGGTCTGCTTGGGAGGGCATGACAAAACTTAGTTGAGCTCCCGTGTCGATAAGGAACCGCTTGCCGGTGTGTCCGTCCGTCACATATAAAAGCTTGCTTTTTTCGCCGAGAACCGCCGCTGTTAACGGCTCTCGGCTTCGGCGTTTTCCCGAAATAGTGAATTTGCAGGGGGGAACGCATTTGTAAGCCTTCTCGGCGAAGCGGTGGTGGTAATAACAAACGTCGCTCCATCTGTTGCGTCCTGGCCGTGTCGCTGTCACTGCGGGCTGATTCTGCTCGGTGATTTGTGGCTCCTCGTGGCTCCGGACATCAGCGTTGAGGTCTGCGGATGCTGCTGTGGGTGTCTGCTCCTTGCAGGCGTTGACGAGCCGTTGAGCTTCGTGAGTCAGCGTGTGGAAGTCTTGCTGGGTGCTGCATCGCATGTTGGCCAGCGTCCCTCTCATGTGTGGCGGCAGCGTACTGAGGAATATGAAATTTCCTTCTTGGAATATGAAATTTCCTTCTTCCTCAAGATTTCCTTCTTGCCTTGAGAGAGAGCAGTCGCATTTTTCTTCCCTCCTCCCCTGCCTTCCTGACCTATTCCCAGCTTTTGCAATGTTGCGTTTTTGTCTGTGTTTAGTCGCTCTTCTTCTGCTGAATCTTAATCTAAACGGAAATTATGGATTTGGAAGTGGCTTAAATGTGCTATTGTCACTATTTTTCAACAAGAATTGGGCCAAGGGGGAGCCCAAGAATTGGAACCTACGAGAGACTCATGGACATTGGAATCCATGCGTCTATGGAAATATTATTGGCTATGATCTCAGGACTTCTATTTTTGGCTGTGGAGTTCCCTGATGCATCAGAAATTGAAGGAAGGTAAGAGAGCGGATCAAGCGGACCCAGCCAGCTCCTTCATCAAATTCGACCAGTTGGGGAGGGCACGAGTAGCGGCAAACGGTGAACTGAATGACAGTGATTCAGTGAAGGAATATATCTGAAGCCCTGTGCTCTCTATGGAAAAACAGTTTAAGCCTGCATATATAATGGAAGCACAGAATTACACGGGTGAGGACAAATTCTACTCTCTGAGTGCACTGTGCTGATTTGATTTGATTTGACCTTGTTTGCCCCGTGTTTACATTCCTCCTGACTGAGATTAGCGGAAGAACCGGCTCTTATGTCTACCCATACAATCAACAATCAGTTGTTGTCGTCAGCGGATTGGACTCTCAAGGACAATGCCCATGTGCCTTCTGCAATCAAGAGAGAAGAGAGATAGACTCTGAACTCTGGACTTGTTTATAAGTCACATGATTATAACATCTATCCACTGCCAGGAGGCGCCCTCTGCTGCTCACTAACAACTGTTACACTTACACTACACAATGACATGCAAATATACACACACTGCTCTCCCTCCCTCTGCTGTGTGATTGTCTACTAAATGTTTGCTAAATATGCATTGAGGGGTTTTTTTTGCCTGCAATCAAAATTTCGCTTACCCATTAAGCGTCAATTTGATAAAACATGTTTTTTTTCTCTCGCCTATTGTGTCATATCATTTCTTTTCTTTTTTTTCTTTTCTTCTTTATGACTGGCGCCTAGCGGCTGCCCCGGCCTTGGATGCGCTCTGCAGAGCGTGCCCAAATGCCAAGTCACGTTTCGTTACCTTGTATTCATACATGTGTAATGACAATAAAGTTGAATCTCATCTCATCTCAAATGGAAGAGGAAGTTGTCATTGTCCTCTTCTTTAAGTTGCAGCAAGTCCTCCATGAGGGCCTTGGGTCTGCCTCCTCTGTGGCCGTAGACCGCCAGGATCCTCTCGGCTCTCTCCTCGGCTGAGGGGACGTAATTTGCCATGATGGTCGCTTTCAGTTCTTTATATTTGTCCTGGGCCGGCGGCCGCTGGATTATGCTCCGCGCACATCTTGAAGTGGCGGCGTCGAGTTTGGCGATGATGTGATAGAACTTTGTATCATCAGCCGTGATGCCCGCAAGTGCAAACTGGGCTTCAGCTTGCTGAAACCACGAGGCGGGGTCTTCCTGCCAGAAGTCCGGCAGGTTGACGGTGACGGCGTTTGTGTGGACCGTCACTGATGTGTCCGCAGGGTGAGAGTGCCTTGCTTCGGCTCTCTCCGCGGCGCTGGTGCTCGGTTGAGCCCTCTCTATCACTTCTGCTGTGGGGGAACGTCGTCCATCTGTTCCCCTGTCTGCATGGGCGCCGGCGTCTGCCTGGGTCGCCACAGATGAGTCGATCGCGGGGGAACGCCTCTGGTCCATTCTCGCGTCAGGGTCACCAGTGTAGAGGAGCTTGAAATAACGAGGCGATGTGATTCATAAACCAAAGTTTATTATCAGCTCCTCTAACAAGTCTCATCTAGGTGCAGCAGCAGAAGAAGTAAGAGAGCGAACACCTTCGGCTCTACGAACTTATACTCGCACATAACAAAAGACATGCATATCAAAAGCTGACATCCCTCATTATCTTAATCCCCCCATTGTCTTCGTACTCCTCTGCCTGGCCCTGGGGGGTCAGGGCAACCCATCCGGTCTCCACCGCAGTGCCTTGGATGCTCTTTGATCTTCACTGGCGGTTGAGACTCTTTGTCCTGTTCTGAGGTGTGAAGTCGCCTTACATATGTAATCACCAAACATTCTCACATGCTTAAACATATGTTGGTTATGGAATATATGATTAATATAGACCACACTCCTGACACTTAACAGTAACAAATCAAAATCTCAACACTAATAAAGTCTCTATTCAAAAGTCTCTGGAACGTCTTCCTTTCCAAGTGTCCTTAATCTTCAGGTATTATCCAAGATCTGGTCACTTTAATAGCAAGGAATAGCATACTGACATGGCAAGTAGTTAGAGGTGAAAGGAGGAAGATAAAAAGGTTGAGGATAGAAAGAAGGGTAGCACATAAAAGGATATGGTGTTGACTGCTGAACACTGACAGTGTTCACCGACGGATGAGTCTGGAAGGCTGGCTGGCCCAGGGACGGATAGGTGAACACCATGTTGGGTCGTCTCTGCCTGGTGGACTGCCTCAGACGTGGTGGCGACTCAGGACGGCAGTCTGACTCTGGACTGGGCACCGGCTCAGGATCAGCTGCAGGTCCGGGACTAGGAGCAGGAACATCTTGGTGGAGATGAAGCACTTCCCTGTCGTCGTCTGGTTGAAGTTGGTCCACGTTTTGTTCGCTTTCCCTTTGTATTTCTTGTCCTTCTTCTGTAATACTGTCTCTGTCTTGTTCAGATTGAATAGGAACTTGTACTTGTCTTTGCTGTGTTGTTCCCTGTCTTCTTTGTGACTCACATTGAACTTGGTCGACTGGACGTTGACTTTCTTGCAGGTGTCTGGGAACACGAAACCAATAGAGGGGTTCGTCTTCTTCTGAATCACTCGCTTCAGGACTGTTGGCTTTTCCAGTGTGTTTTGTCTGATATCGGTAGGTCTGTTGTTTCTCTTTTGTGACTTGGCAACTGGACTTTGAACGATGTCGACTGGTAAGTCGTTGATTTGGAGAAGCAAGTTTCTGTGCAGGGTACGGATGGGACGCCCTCCTGTCTCTGGACTTACTTTGTAGACGGGGTTGTCTCCAACCTGCTCTCTCACGATGTAGACTGTTTGTTCCCAGTAGGGCCTTAGCTTGCCAGGGCCACCTCTTTCGCCCAGGTTCCATACAAGCACTCTGTCTCCTACTTGCAGGACTACACCTTTGCATCGTTTGTCATAGTTTGTCTTTCCTTTGGAGCTTGACTGTTGACTGTTTGCACTTGCGATCCTGTACGCTTCTGTCATTTTCCCTTTCCATTTCTGGGCGTATCCATGTGCCATTTCTGTGTCTTCTTCTGTCATGAGGCCAAAGAGAAGGTCTACTGGGAGGCGAGGATGTCTGCCATACAACAGGAAGTATGGAGAAAAGCCAGTGGCCTCATGCTTAGTGCAGTTGTAAGCATGGATGGTGTGAGGCAAGTGTTCCTTCCAGTTTAGTTTCTCTTTCTCTCCCAATGTACGTAGCATCTGCAACAAGGTCCGATTCAGCCTTTCGACCGGGTTACATTGGGGGTGGTAGGGAGAAGTCCTTGAGTGGCCAACACCTGCTAGCTCTCTGAGGGACTTGAATAACTCGTTCTCAAATTCACGACCCTGATCGTGATGAAGCTTGGAGGGGTAGCCGAATCTTGGAATGAAATCATTGAAGAAGCGATCTGCTGCTGTCTTTGCGGCTTTGTTCTTGGTGGGGTAGGCTTGTGCAAACCTGGTGAAATGGTCGACTACCACCAAGATGTACTCAAACCTGCCTTTACAGGACTCTAGATGCAGGAAATCGATGCATACTAACTCGAGTGGGAAGTTGGATGTTATACTGCCCATCGGTGCTCTCTCATGCGTTGCTGGCTTTTTCTGTTTTATGCATGGGCACTTCCTGGTGACATACTCCTCGATCTCTCGCTTCATGAAAGGCCAATAGAATCGCTCACGGGCTAAGCTCAAGACTTTCTCCACGCCGACATGGCCCATGTTGTTATGGAGATGGGTGAGAGCTACTTGCCTGTAGACAGCGGGCAGAACTAGCTGCTTGCGTTCTGCGGTCTTCCTGTAGAGAAGGCCATTTTCAATGTGCATCCGATTCCACTCTCTCAACAGTCTTTTTGTGCTTATGTCAAGCTTGGCTTTGTCGTCTTCGGTTGGTGTCATGTCTTTTTCCTTCATCTCCATGACTTTCCCGATGGCTGGATCTGCTCTTTGTTCTTGGACTACTTTATCGTGGTCGATGGAATGCAGTGGCTCCTTGAGGGGTGAACTTGGTGAAGCAAGGTTGAGGGCTGCAATCCATGCTACATCACCTTGCTTGGCTCTTCTGCTCCCTTCCCATACTGCACCGACGGCTTCCTCTGACAGTTCTCCTGTACACTCTTGCATGAAGGCTTCAATGTTGAGTGGACAACGGGATAGTACATCAGCGTCAATGTTTGTTTTTCCCTGATTTTTGGGTCGCTTCAGACATCCAACTGCTCTGTGTCCCGACTCACCGCATACAAAGCAATGACTGCACTCCTGTAAGCTTTGTTCAGTACATTTCGGACAGAGATAGGTTTTCTTTTGGTTGGCTGGAGGCTGAGAACGCTGAGGGGAGGAGTTTACAGCTTTCTGTTCCATGAAAGTTGCCACCATCTTGGTTAGAGTCTCTACTTGTGCAGCAAGTTGTTTGATTGTCTGTGAAGCTTGTTGGTCTTTGGCTGTCATGTCCTTTGTTGCAATCACAGCGCTTTGTGCTGACTTCTGACGAGGGGTTTGCCCTAACCTTCGCTGGTGCTCATTCTCATCACTGATTATCTTTGTGACCTCACTAAGAATCTCTTCATCTGTTACATTGTTGTTTGATGTAAGAGGTCTTAGTCGTTGTCGCAGGTCTGCATACTTCACTCCCAGGCCTTGATAGACTGTGTGTAGAAACATCTCCTGGATTGTCCTTGGGTCATACGAGATGTCTGCATTGGCTTGTTTTGACTGAAAGATAAGTTTCTGTTTGAGTTAATCATGCAACACAGGAATTGCTGAGGGGACTTCTGCTCAGTTTGTCGGGCGCACATTAACTCCTGGAATATCTCTGTTGTTGCCTTTTCTCCAAGGTGGGATCGGAGAAAGCCCTGAAGTTCAGAAAGATCCAGTTCATCTTTGAGCATGAGCATGTCCCTGAACGTGCCAGGCTTTACAATTCTCAGTACCCCCCTCACGATCTCTGCTTCAGAAAATCCTTCTTTTAATCCTTCATTGATCTGTCTTATGAGACTGTTATAACTGATTTCAGAGCTGTTGTCTCCAATTTGTCCTCCAAAAACCTTGAATTCTCTCCGAGGCAGGTAGGAAAGGTCTTTGAGAGTGACATGTCTTTCTGGACTACCTTGTTCCCTTGGCTGCGGTTGTGAGTGGCTCTGACGACTGGGTACTGCAGGTGGTTGGAGTGTCACAACTTCACACAGTCTTAGTCTTTCACCCAGTGTCTCATATGCTTTCCTCAGTTCCTCTACAGACTCTGCGTTTGCGTTCACACTAACTTGAATGCCTGGTGGAACAGCAGATGGTGATGGTGGACCTGGCAACATATTGGATGGATGAGGACTTGACTTGGTTGGTGTTGCAGCCTGATCAGCTGGATGCGTGGTGGAGCCGCTCGTTTGTATCACTTCAGTTAGCATATCATCCAACATTAGCAACTGACTCATTCCCTCATCTTCAAGTTTCAGCAGAGTTGGGGACCGTAAATAGGAATTGACATAGTCCATACAGCTCTCATTATCGTCTTCACTGAACTGTGTGTCTTTGTCTCCAGCTGCAAGGCTCTTTGTTAACCCGAAAAGAGCCTTACTTGAGAGGGCAAACAAGCGTCCTCTGATGCTCCATATCAGTTCTTTTCGTGCTGTCGACATGGTACTTTAGCTATCTGTAGTTTGAGTGTTGTATTATTTGTACAGTGACTAGGCTGCGTTTTACCTTCTTGACAACAGTGCAGTTCCACTTTTGGTTGAAGATCCTTTCTTTCTCTTTGATCTTCCTCCTTGGACACCCACTGACTGACGTGTCTGATGTAGCAGCTTGGCAACCGTTATCTCGTAGTTCTGGTATCACTGGATCTTCCCTCGATGACTGAAGAGGAGAGATCCTGGACGAGCCCCCACACTGCTCTCTGTGGCTTTCTGTGATTGGCTTGTCTACTCAGCAGTACTGTTTCATGTTTAACAGGGAGAGGTCATGAGCCCTGCAGTAGGACACAGGTGAGCCCTGTGATTGTTGTGCACCTTTAGTACAAGGATTGCTTGTGTTGTGATTTCCAAGGAACAAATGGTTTTTCTGTTCAGTGTAAAAAAAAAGTTCCCTGAAAAAAAGTAAAGGATCAGAGGAATAGACACAAATCATGCATTTCTCTTCCAAAATTCCCCCTTCAGTAACAAAAAATAAATAAATTACAAAAAATAAATAAATTATATTATGCAAACCTTTTCATCTCCCACTTTTGATTTGTGCTTTATGAAGTCAAAAAAGTGCAATGGAAATTCAAATAAGCTAACTCTTAACTAGAAATGCATTTGCTTAATAAAATACCCACAAAAATGTTTTGCAGCTTTGAGCTCAACTCCATATTTGCAAAGGACTAACTTCTTAAAGCCTCTTTGAAACCTATAAACTTACACAACATTTACTACATGTACCAACCTGATCCGGAATGCGTTCAAAAGCGATACAAGTGTCTGCTCTTAAATGCAGTCATCAGTTTTTTCCCCATGCAACACTTGTGCACATCAGGGCTGTGCAGAGACCATTTGAGGGGCAGGGGCTCAACTGTCAAAAAAGTGGCACATGGAACAAGATTTGTTAACAATAAACAGGTGCTTCACAATAAATTAGAATGTCATCAAAAAGTAAATTTATTTAAGTAATTCAATTCAAAAAGTGAAACTTATATAGATTCATTATGCACAGAGTGATATATTTCAAGTGGTTATTTCTTTTAATTTTGATAATTATGGCTTATAGCCAATGAAAACCCCAAATCAGTTTCTCAATAAATTATAATATTATGTAAGAATAATTTAAAAAATTGATTTTTAATAGAAATGCTGAAATGCTTGGCACTGACGAGGTGTTATGGAAGGCCAGATGGCTCCCCAAATTAGGTGCCAAGTCCTGGCATTTGGAAATCAAGGTTCCAGAGTCTGGAGAAAGAGTGGAGAGGCACAGAATCCAAGTTACTTGAGGTCCAGTGTGAAGTTTCCACAGTCAGTGACGATTTGGGGAGCCATGTCATCTGCTGGTGTTGATCCACTATGTTTTACCACGTCCAAAGTCAGCACAGCCATCTACCAGGAAATTTTAGAGCACTATATGCTTTCCTCTGCCAACAAGCTTTATGGAGATGCTGATTTTGTTTTCCAGCAGGACTTGGCACCTGCTCACACTGTCAAAAGTACCAAAACCTGGTTAAATGACCATGGTATCACTATGCTTTGTGGGTCAGAAAACTCCTGAACTAAACCCCAGAGAGAATCTATGTAGTATTGTCAAGAGGAACATGAGAGACACCAGACCCAACGATGGAGATGAGCTGAAGGCCGCTATCAAAGAAATCTGGGCTTCCATAACACCTCAGCACATAGGCTGATTGCTTCCGTGCCACACTGCATTGATGCAGTAATTCATGCAAAAGGAGCCCATCAAAACAGACAGTTCAGTTCCAGTTTGAAAACATGCTTCATTAGAACATGATTATTAACAGAAACCATCCTCTCATACAGTACATGCCAACATTATTTCTCCAGAAAACTCCCATAATTCAAAGCTGTAAGATTGTTTATTAAGGCCCTGTCACACCTTGTGTCATAGTTTGGGCTTGATCACTTTATGTCCATTTATTGTTTTTTCTGTGATTATGTAACATGATTATTATTTACGTTTATTGCACTCTGTGCTCCCTGAGTCCTCTGTCACTGTCTGCTGTGTCATTACCTGTTTAGTCTTGTGTCTGTGTGTATATCTGTTTACCTATTGTTCCACCTCCCCATGTTTTCCGTATAGAATAGAATAGAATAGGCTTTATTGTCATTGTACACTTGTGCAATATAACGAAATTATGGGTGCTCCACCAGGTCACTGCACAATAAAGTAAGACAGAAGAATTTGAATTAAACACAGTTACAGAACAAACAACTAAACGTATGACTGAAATGAAAATAAAAATAGCCCATAGGTATATACACAGGTATGGTAGTGGCTTCACGGATGGAACTATGTACATAAGGGTGCGAAGTGCAAAACACACAACTGGACACATGATTGAGTAAAATGGCCCAAGGATTATGGAAAATATGCACAGTAGTGGGTTCACGGATGGCTCAATATACAGTACATGAAAGTGCAAAGTGCAAAGACAGGTGCGTTACTGTGATAATTAAAAGGTCCTGAGTTCTGTGCATGTGAGCGTTCGGAGGGAGGGGGTGGGACCTTCGACTGTTTGCAGTTCGGATGGCCCAGGGGAAGAAATTGTTTGTCAGTCTGGAGGTGTAGAACCTGATTGATTTGAACCGTTGTCCAGAGGGAAGCAGGTCAAACAGGTGGTGGGCGGGATGTGAGAGGTCTCCTGTGATGGCCTTGATCTTTCTGAGACAGGAGTTTCTGGAGATGTCTTCCAGGGAGGGCAGAGGGCCACCGACAATTTTTTGGCAGTGTTGATGACCCTCTGCACAACCTTCCTGTTCTCGGCCGTGGAGCCGGCGTAGGACACACCCAGACAGTAGGTGAGCATGCTCTCCACTGAGAACCGATAGAAGGAGTGGCTAGGTATCCCTAGCCACTGCCCTCTCTGTATTACTCCTGTATGGTCGTCCTGTATGGCCACTGTCATGTTTCATGTTCATCTCCTGTTTGCGATTATCTGTACAGCCCCACCCGTCCTGTCTATTCACCTGCAGCCACTTCCTGGCTACCCTTGATTGTTCCCCAGCTGTCTCTCATCTGTAATTATTTATCACTGTATATATATCAGTGTGCAGTCTGTCTGGGGTGGCGTTGTCTGTCTATATTCCCTGCCGGTACCCCAGTATCTCTTTAAGTTACTCTTCAAGTTGTCAGCCCTCGTGCTGTTATTTTGTTTGTTTATTTCTGTTTATTAATAAAACCATGTTAAGCTGGAATTCTGCCTATGTTGTGAGTCCCCCTTACCTACTCACTGGAGGAAGCTATTACAGTACGACACCATCCAAACTTGGACTCAGCAGGTACGGACTTCAACATGCTTGGGCTGGACGAGGATGAGTGTTGGGCAGCTCAGCTGGTTGAGGAGTTAATTTCTGATGCCCGGTCATGCCACACTCCAGAGCAGGCCATGATGTTCCTGGACACTGCAGCCAGAGTGGTTTTGGATTACCCCAGTTTGTGGTAATCCAAATCCATGGTACCCAGGTTGTGGTACCCTGGTCTGACTGGACTATTCATCTCATTATCTGATTTGTTTTTGTTTGTTTTTTTCCCCTTGTCCCGTCAGGCAGCTAGGTAAGAAAAACAGAGATCCGTTACCCTTATTGTGCCAAAACAGATTTACTTTGCCAAAAGGAACTTTATACAGTACCTATCTATGTACTGTATACTGTTGCAAAACTCCTCCTGTAATAACTTTTAATACTTTATTTAAATTATTTTACCCATGAAAGACCCGACAGGATGGGGAATGGGGAAAGGAAGTGTGCGGAGGGGAAAGAAAAGAGAGAGGAACAGACAAAAAAGACAAACAAACCAACAACTAAAACAAACAGAAGACAATCTGCTTTTTCCACCGAAGAGGTCTCAACATGAGTCTGGTATCCGCACCTATTAAAGGGGAGACATTTGTGCGTGTGTGTCTGTGTGCATGTATATGAGAGTTTGCACAAAATAAGTGTGTCCATTAGAGTGGTTTGTCAGGAAACATACAAAGACGGGGGCTGGTTGCAGCAATTCCCCACCACCCCAGAAACCCCAAGCAGGCAGGGCAGTGCCACCAACCCCCACATGGCACAAATGCCCAGGGCCGACAAGCCCCAGGAATGCCAGGCATCCGCCCCCAGCGGGACGGCTGAGGGAGGCAAGGCCGCCAGGCCCGCCTACAGCCCCAGGCCCACCAACCCCGAACCCCCCAGTGCCACCGCTGCACACCCCGGGGACCCCCACATCTAAAGAAGTCCCCCACCTCCGCCCAAGGGAGCACACATAGCCGAGAGGCATTACCCCCCTCAATCCAGCACCTCTCGACTAATAGACACACTCATTTCCACACCACATCCTCTTGCTCTCATATGCACCCACAAGCACTCACTCACTCTCACTCACCCACTCACCCACACAGTCCCACTCTCGCACTACCGGACCCACCATTCTCTCTCACTCCTGAACCCACTCAATCTCGCTCCAACTCGCCCTCAGGGTCACCCACACTCTCTCACATTCACCCACACACACACTCTCACTCCCACTCCGACCTACTCACATCCATTAATGCTCTCCCCCTCACACTCACCCACCCTCATTCACCCCTATTTCTTAGGGCGACTGCGATGCAGATGCAGCGAGCCTGAATGTCCACCAGCTCCCGGCAGTGGCCAGGGTGACCGCTGGCGCAGGCCAGTGGCCGCCCCCCCACGAACCACCCCAGGGCAGCCGCAGCCACAGAAGCAGACCCCCACCCCCAGCGCCCACCCAAGCGACTGATCAGGAGATCACCATAGGCACCCCGAGATGCTACCTGACACGCAAAGCGCCACGCAAAACCAACATACCAATACCATCTCCATTCATCAATCCCTCAGTCTCACTTACTCGCTTATTCAATTCCCCTCTCACTCCCTTGCTTGTATCTATTCATTCAACAGCACTAAGGGATTTTGACAACATGACAGGTCAGAGGCACCCCATCAGACCCTCAGGCCCCTGGCAGAAGGAGGGCAACAGGGGTAGGGGAAGACCCCCCCTGCACAAAACATGGTATGTACTATATGTGTCTGTTGTATGATGTGATTGTGTGTAGTTGTGTGAACTACCATGGTGCAGTTAAAATTGGGGTGGTGGTGGTTGGAGCACCACTAGCCACTGCAATAGGCAGCGGTGCCCCCATTTCCCCAAGCCCTCAGTGTCTAAAATGCAATTAAAATTGAGGTGAGGGCAGCCCCACTGCGCAGCAGAAGTGTCCCCTTTACCGACACAGTGCGGCACACCCCCACCCCAAAGCCCTAAGTGTATCTAAAAAGATGTATATTCCACATAGAATCGGGGGAGGGGTGTGTGGAAAATAAGACTGGGAAGCGGTGGAAAGTGAGGCCGCTCACCTCCCAGAAAGCAGCTCGCAAACTGGTTCAGGAAACCACCCACTGCCCCCAAATCCCAACCCAGGGCAAGAGCCGCCAGGCCGAGCAGCCCAGGACCCACCAGCGTCGCACCCCCAGCACCACAAACATGATGGAGCAGCCACACCCATTCCCACTCATCTTGCACACACAAACATGTACAACAACAATAATCACAATAGTGAACAATGGGTCGGACCCATACGGCACCCCACATGCCAAGCAACACCCCCGAGCGCCCACCGCAAGCCCACCGACCACACAACACAGACGCACACCGACAGCAGCAGGCCACCCCACAGCCACAGCCCCCAGAGTGGCCCAACGGTAACATGGCCGCCAACCCTCGCCAGTGGCCCCCCTAAACACCCACACACACCTGGCATCAAAGACCCCAGGGGCAATGCGACAAAGCTCCCCGTCCCGTGACACAACGGCAGGGCAGCCGGGACAAGCAGACCTCGAATCACCAACCCCCATGCCACTAGGTGGTTCCCCCACCCCACCACCCAGCGAGGTTCCCCTACCCATACACACATCCTCCACCCCCACACATCCACCCACAGGTATCTGCACCCATAAACACACACACACCCGCCCACCCCATGTGCATACACACACACACACTCACCATCACACATACCCACCTACACCCACACACAGCTCCACATGCCCACACACAACACACACACACACACACTCACGCATCCACTTCCACACAAACACATGCACCCACTCTCTCTCTCACACACACACACACACACACACACACACACACACACACACACACACACATGTACAAGCACACCCACACCCGCAGGCCCCAGAGGACAGGGAGAGTGACCCCCCCCCCCCCCCCCCCCCCCCAGTATGCAGGCACCCACCCCAGAGCGCCGCCAGGGCTCCGGGGAGGGCACGACCCTGCCGCGCTCCCGACCCCGACCCGTGGGGGGGAACGCCCCCCCAGCACCAGGGGACCAGGGCCAGACCCAGCCCCACCCCGCAGCCCCCCAACCACTACCTTCCCACGGGCCAGAAACACGGCCACCCCGGAACAGGCCCCCCGAACACCAGCCCCCCGCAGTCAGGGTGTAGCCAGCTGCCAGAGGCGCCAAGGAGCGTGAATCAGTGCCCACCACCCTTCAGGTTATAGAATTAATAAGCGGGGACCAGAGAGAATTGAATTCTGCCTATTGATTATTTGAGGAGGCAGACATTCTCTCCAGGCTAATATAATCTAATAGTAAGTTATTATAGTGAGTCATGCATAAATTAGTTCTTGACTTCCAGTTCATGAGGATAGTTTTCTTTGTGATGCATAAGACGGTGAGAACCATGTGTGACATCCTTGCCTCTATATTTATTTCACTTAATATGCAAAGTATGGGTGAGGATGGAACACTATACCCTAGCCATGCCGACAAGTCCTCACATGTCTTCCGCCAGAACTTTTGAATCAGTGCACAGGACCACATAGCATATATATAACATATATAGCTATCCGGGATGTTGCTGGTGCAGTAGGAGCAGATATTTGTGTGACCATTTTGAACATCCTTTGTCCTGTGTAATGAATTCTATGTAGAACTTTATACTGTTTAAGTTGTAAATTAGAGTTTTTAGTCATCTTAAAAGTGTTTAAACATATTTGTGTCCAGAAGCTTTCCTCCTTATTGATCCATAGTGTCTCCCATTTTGATGTTGGAAGAGATACTGACTCATCCACTTTTGATAATAGTCCATATATTTTCCATATCAATTTAGGGGAACAAAGATTGAGAAACTCTGCCACCTTAACTGGTACCTCTAAATCTGTCTGATTAAGATTGAATCTTGCTTTTATTGTGGATTTAAGCTGTTGGTATTCAAGACACTTTTTATCACTGATGTCGTACTGTGACACCAGTTCCTGAAATTAGATAAAATTTCCACCTTGAATAAGAAGCTCTAAGTTTTTTTTATTCCCTTGTCTTGCCATAGTGGAAAATTTAATGTCCTCTTATGCTGCAAGATATCAGGATTATTCCAAATGAGCGTGAGTTTACAGGGGACAAGTGAGGACCCCATTATTTTTTAAAAATTTCCACCAAGCTGTCTGAGAGGAGCTGATATCAATGCTTTTAAAACAGTCATGGTGTTTAATACAGGGACTCAAAAGGTAAGTCAGAGATATTTAGCAACCCACAGAGAGCCTGTTCAGCATCTAACCATGGGCTTCCTAGTGGGGTTGATTTTGTCCATTTAAAAACAAACTACAGTCTATTGGCTAAAAAGTAATTTAAAAAAATGGTAGATCTAAGCCTCCGCACTCTTTTTCTTTTTGAAGAGTTTTTAAACTAATCTGTGATGGTTTATCTTTCCATAAAAATTTACTTATATTTGAGTCTAGAGACTTAAACCAGGCCATAGATAGTTGGGTAGGAATCACTGAGAACAAATAGTTGATTTTAGGAAGGGCCATCATTTTAATGGTTGTGACGCTTCCCATTAATGATATAGGTGGTGTCTTCCAGTGTGGAAGGTCGTCTTGTATTGTTTTTAAAAGGAGAATGTGATTTAGTTGCAGTAACTCTGAGAGCATGGGGGAAATATCTATTCCTAAATATTTAATGTTACCTGATTATATTGGAATAGTGGATGTAATTTAGAAATTACAGTTTAAGATAAGGTAAGGTTAGACTGTTGATTTACCCCAGTTAACAGAGTAGTCTGATAATGATAAAAATTTATCAATGAGCACCACTGTCTGAAGAAGATATCTTTGTGGGTTTTCAAGGAAAATCAACACATCATCAGCATAAAGACTTATCTTGTGTTCTTTTTCTCCAGTTTGGATACCTCTGATATCGACATTTTGTCGTATGGCTGCTGCTAATGGTTCGATAAAGATGGTAAAAAGTGGGGGAAAGAGTGGACAACCCTGCCTAGTACCTATCTACAGATTAAAGCTTCGGGAGGTCTGATCATTTGTTCGGACAGACACAGCTGGACAGCTATATAGTGTTTTAATCCAGTTTATGAAAGATGAACCAAACCCTAACTTGTTTAACACCATAAAAAGAAATTTCCAGTTAACACAGTCAAAGGCTTTCTCTGCATCCAGGGACAAGATTGTAGTTTCTAAGTTATTAATCTTGCTGTAGTCTATTCCTGCGTGTATTATTAGCCGAGTGCCTACCCTTGATAAGACCTGTTTGATCTGGGTGTATAATAAATGGAATTATCCTTTCCAGTCTTTGGGCAAGAGCTTTGCAAATTATTTTAAGATCAGCAATAATAAGTGAGATGAGACAGTAGCCGGATGGAAGCATAGGTTCTTTTCCAGGTTTAAGGAGCAGGATAATACTAGCCAAAGTCAAAGTCAAAGTCAAAGTGCCTTTATTGTCATTCCATTGTTAATGAACAATGCAACGAAATTGAGATGCTGCTCCCTAAAAACAAACTATAAACAAACTATCACACTCACAGTTCACTCATGCATTTAACATTCTTATAATTACAACAATAAATAATGCTTGAAACAAAATTACCTAAAAGTTGAATACAATATGTACGTAGCAATAATGAAAAACATACTGAGCGATAAAAAAAGACCAGCTTATGAACACGGGGTTGTTGCTACAATACTATTACAATACTACAATACTACAGTATTGTGTGACCAGTATTGGTCACACAATACTGACGCACTCTACAAGAAGGGACAGCGCAGGCTGTTCCTACTGAGGAGACTCAGGTCTTTTGGTGTACAAGGGGCGCTGCTGAAGACATTCTATGACACGGTGGTGGCATCAGCCATCACTTTTGGAGTGGTCTGCTGGGGCAGTGGCATTACTGCAGCCGATAGGAAGAGACTAAACAAACTGGTCAAGAAAGCTAGCTCTGTCCTGGGGCAGCGCCTTGATCCGGTGGAGGAGATAGGAGAGAGAAGGACGGTGGCTAAACTGTCATCTCTGCTGGAGTCCGAGTTCCACCCTATGCAGGACATACTGAATGCACTGAGGAGCTCATTTAGCAGCAGACTACATCATCCCAGGTGCACACCCGAGAGGTTTCGCAAGTCCTTCCTACCAGCGGCTGTCAGACTGTACAACCTAAGCAGGGCTGCTCGCAGAGATAGCAAAAAAGACGTAACAACCTAATAGTTTTTTGAATGCAAAAGATGCAATAGACTTACACAATGGTCCCCTCCGGCATACAACTAGGAAAATACCGGTCGCTATGGAGGGTGAGAATATGTATGGGCACATAATCATACCATGTAGGATAACTAAGTAGACGGTTGTGCTGTTTCATCCCATCTAGCAACAATGCTCCGCACTGTGTGTGTTTATATATTTACATATTTATTCCACCTAGCTGCAATGCTCTGTACTGTGGGTGTTTATATATCTACATATTTATTCCATCTAGCTACAATGCTCCGCACTGTGTGTTTATATACTCATATATTTATTCCATCCAGCTACAATGCTCTGCACTGTGTGTCTGTGTGTATACATATATATTTATAGTAATATGTACATATGTATATTAGCTGCTCTTGCTTTTTTTTCTTGCCTTCCGATTGTTGCTCTGAGTGTTGCTATCCCTGTGCTGTTGCAATCCTGGAATTTCCCCGTTGTGGGACTAATAAAGGCTTATCTTATCTTATCTTATCTTATCTTAAAATAACCTAAAATAACAAAAAATATCAGCAGTCTGTGCGTGTTACATAAATCCGTTCAAAATATGTACTGCTGCTGGGAAAAAACTATGATTAAACCTGGTAGTCCGGGTTTTATGGGATCTGTACCGCTTTCCCGAGGGGAGAAAGTGAACGAAATCATGGCCTGGATGAGCACAGTCTTTAATGATGGCAGTAGCTCTGTTGAGGTACCGAGACCTGGAAATCTCTTCCAGAGAAGGGAGAGAACAGCCAGTGATTTTTTGCGCAGTCTCGATCACTCTCTGGAAGGCTTTGCGGTCTGCGGCTAAACAGCCCTCATACCAAACCGTGATGCCATATGACAGAATGCTCTCAATAGCAGAGCGATAAAATAAAACCAGCAACTGTGCATTCAGACCATTCTTCTTGAGGAGCCTCAGAAAGTGTAGACGTTGTTGAGCCTTTTTTATCGTAGCTATGGTGTTAACTGCCCAGGTAAGGTTGTGAGAAATATGAACACACAAAAACTTAAAAGCCTCCACCCTCTCCACACGCTCCTTGCCTATATATAGAGGAGGTGGTTCACTGCTATGCTTCCTAAAATCAATAATGAGTTCTTTTGTTTTTTTTGTATTCAATAGCAGATTATTATCTGAGCACCATCTCACCAGTTTCTGGACCTCATCTCTGTATGCGGACTCATCTCCTCCTGATAGTAGCCCCACTACTGTTGTGTCATCTGCAAACTTCACTATAATGTTTGTGGGATGAGCAGGTATGCAGTCATATGTGTACAATGAATACAAAGTGGGGTTCAACACACAGCCCTGTCATGAGCCTGTGTTAAGCATGACTGTAGAGGAGGAATGGGGTCCGAGACTAACAGTCTGTGTTCTGTTTGTTAGGAAGTCCTTAATCCAGCTGCAAGTGTGAGTAGGCAGACCAAGCTGAAGCAATTTGGTGATGAGAATATTGGGAATAATTGTATTAAATGCTGAGCTATAGTCAACAAGCAACATTCTTACATAGCTCCCCTTGTCTTCTAAATGGCTGAATGCCGAGTGGAGAGCTATGGCAATAGCATCTTCAGTGGATCTGCCCCGCCTGTAGGCAAACTGGTACCGATCAAAGTCTGGAGGGAGACTAGGCAAAAGATGTTTCAATACCATTTTCTCAAAGCACTTCATAACAATGGGTGTTAATGCTATTGGTCGATAGTCATTCAGACTGCTAATAGTATGTTTTTTTGGTACAGGAATAATGACTGCAGATTTTAAACACTGTGGAACAACGGTTGCCTTGAGAGACAAGTTAAAAATGTCAGTCAAAACAGAGCATAGCTGATCGACACATGCTCTGAGCACCTTTCCTGGCACTCCATCGGGACCAGTAGCCTTTCTCGGGTGAACTGCTCTCAGTGTCTGTCTCACCTCATGATCCTGCAGGATAAGCACATCAGAGCTGGCATTCAATAACATCTGTGGGTCCGGGTGAGGTGTATTTACCTCAAACCGTGCGAAAAAGCAGTTCAGCTCTTCTGCCAGTGAGGGGCTGATGTCACTGGAAATGATGCTGCTGCCCTTATAGTTTATGATATGGTTAAAGCCTTGCCATACTCGTCTCGAATCATTATCAGAAAAATGGTCCTCAACTTTCTTCTTATAGGTCTGTTTAGCCTCCTTAATGCCTTTCTTCAGATTAGCCCGGGCAGTGCTATACAGATCTGTATCCCCTGACCTGAAGGCTGTATCACGAGCTCTGAGGAGTGCCTGGACTTCTTTTGTCATCCAAGGCTTCTGGTTAGGAAAAACTCTGATGCGTTTTTCCACAGTCACCTGATTGATACAGAAGGTAATGTAGTGTAATACAGTCTGTGTGTACATTTCCAGATCCTCATTCTTGAATAAATCCCATAGAGTGTTTGAAAAACAGTCCTGCAGCTGAGAAAGGGCTCCCCAGGCCATGTTGTGATGTTCTTTATAGTAGGTCTAGCAGTTCTCCTGAGGGGGATGTATGCTGGGATGAGGAGCAATGATAGATGGTCTGACAGGCAAAGATGTGGACACGGCACAGCTCTGTAAGCATGTTTCAGGTTCGAATACACCCGATCAAGACAATTCTTTCCCCTAGTGGCACATTTCACATACTGTGTGAAATTAGGCAGCACAGTTTTCAAGCATGCTTGATTAAAATCACCAGCTATAATGTGAACACCCTCGGGATAGGTCTGCTGCTGCTTATTTATTACACTGTACAAATGACTAAGGGCCGCTTTAGTATTTGCATCAGGAGGAATATAGACAGCTGTTATAATGATCACGCTCAGCTCTCTAGGAAGATAAAAAGGCCGACATAAGACTGACATTGTCTCTAGATCAGGAGAACAGTAAGTGTTAATAATACTGCTGTGATTAGTCCAAGTGTTGTGAAGAAAAATGCAGAGACCGCCTCCTCTTTTTTTACTGGATTCTGCTGTTCGGTCCAATCGGTGAAGTGTGCGCCCTGGCAGCTGTACAGCAGCATCGGTGATCAGCGGGTGGAGCCAGCTTTCCGTTAACAACAGCACACAGCAGTCTCTCACAGTTTTATTAGTTGCCAGCTGTGGCTCTAGATCATCCATCTTGTGGACGATGCTTCTGGTGTTGGAGAGAAAAATGCTTGGTAGCGGTGGTCTATGCGGTTGTCTCTTTAGCCTCGCTAGCAGGCCCGACCAGCATCCCCGCTTTTTCTTTCTCTCCCTCCTCCGTCTGCGTCGCTTCCCAGGACCGACAACAATCCATGGTGATCCCGCTGGTCTACAGATAGCCTCCGGTATGTCTTGTGTGTTCTCGAAAACTGCTGTAACAGCAGACTTTTGTTGAAGTCCAATGTTTATCAGCTCAGTACGACTGTACACAAATAAAGCTTCACACGGTCCAATATCCAAAAACAGCATACATACACACAAAGCCAAATTCATATTTGGATTACATTATATTCTTTAATTTGGTTCACTATTTTAAAGAAAGTAGGTGCCATCACACGCCAGAATTCTTTCTAAAATTCTACTGGAAAACCATCTGGTCCTGGACTGCTGTTGTTTGGGATGTGCTTAAGTGCCTCCTGGAGTTCGGACACCAGAAGAGGTGCATCCAGCGCTGCAATCGGTTCATTATTTAATCGTAGTAAGTTAATATCGTCCAAAAATTTATTTATCTCTGAGTCAGATGGGCTAAGCTGAGATGAGTAGAGGTTTTCATAAAACTTTCTGAAGGAGTTATTTATTTCTTCATGCTCATGGGTAATATTTCCAGTCATGTCCTTAATAGAGTGGATTGTTGTTTTTTCTTTATTCAATCTAAGCTGGTTCGAAAGATATCACCCCGATTTATCACTGTGTTCAAACTTCTCAAGACGCAGTCTTTGTATAAAAACTGTGTTCTTTTGGTTGTAATTTCTTTTAATTCCAGCTTTAATTTTCTCAGATTGTTAAGTATCTGTTCCTGTGGAGAAACAGCACAGGTTGTCTCCAGTGATTTAATTTTCTAACTCCAGTACCAGTGCTTTTCTTTTTTATTCTTATATGAACAGTGAGAGATTATTTTACCTTGCATGACCGCTTTTGCTGCTTCCCAAAGAACACGTGGGGATATTCCTGGCACATCATTATATTCCAGATATGATTCCCACTCTTTATTAAAGTAGTTAAAGTCTTTGTCTTTTAGTAGTGATATATTAAATTTCCAGCTCCTAATTTTCCTTGTAGCTTTCCTATTTACTAGTGTAAGAGATACTGGATGGTGATCGCTAATAGCTTGATTTGAACATATTTCAGTGTCTGTGATGTCCCTCACAATAGAGTTACAGGCTAAAAAGAATTCTAGACGTGAATGTGAACTATGAACTGATGAAAAAAAGTGCATTCCCGAAGAGTTGGGTGAAGAGAACGCCATTCATCGCAAAGATCAAAATCATTCATGTATTGTTTGAGAGTGTAAGTAGCCTACCATTTTCGATAATTCCCTGATGCACTGATCCTGTTGATTGCAGGGTTTAATACCAGGTTGAAGTCTCCTCCTATTATGAGTGTAGTGTCCAAGTGCTCAGAAAGAGAAGCGAAAAAAGTGTGAAAATAGGATGGGTCGTCAACATTTGGGCCATAAATGCTTGCAATACATAGATCCAAATTTTGAACTGAGATTTTTAATATAATAAATCTACCTTCCAGATCTACTATAGTATTAACCACAACAAAGCATATTCCTCTGTTTACCAATATAGCTGCCCCCCTTTGTTTAGAATTAAAGCCGGCTGAGTACATGTGGAGAAATTCCGGGGAGGTGAGCACATCTACAGACGACTTACAGTAGAAACATGTGTTTCCTGTAATAAGACAAAGTCTGCCTGTAGATCCTTCAGTCAATTAAAAACTTTT
Source organism: Pholidichthys leucotaenia (assembly GCA_020510985.1). Taxonomy (NCBI): domain Eukaryota; kingdom Metazoa; phylum Chordata; class Actinopteri; order Cichliformes; family Pholidichthyidae; genus Pholidichthys; species Pholidichthys leucotaenia. The sequence goes on along the minus strand of CM035847.1, from coordinate 281,690,790 downwards.
AGCCTCTTCTCCCTGGTACCAATTCCACGTATATCCGATGTGACAAACTTAAATGTGGACATGTTTTCACTAACTAGTTTTTGTGCTAAAGGCTAACTAAATGTGGCTGTGATTATATGTCCGTAGTGTATGCATATATGTGTATATATATGTTGTGTATAAAATATACACCTACGTATGTATGCTTGGGTGTGTGTGTATGATGTCTCTGTTCCATTCGTTTGCAATTGCAAGCAAGTGGGGTGTATGTACTTAAGGTGCATGTACAGTGGGGCAAAAAAGTATTTAGTCAGCCACCAATTGTGCAAGTTCTCCCACTTAAAAGATGAGAGAGGTCTCCAATTTTCATCATAGGTATACCTCAACTATGAGAGACAAAATGAGGGAAAAAAAATCCAGAAAATCACATTGAAGGATTTTTAATGAATTAATTGGTAAATTCCTCGGTAAAATAAGTATTTGGTCAATAACAAAAGTTTATCTCAATACTTTGTTATATACCCTTCGCTGGCAATGACAGAGGTCAAACATTTTCTGTAAGTTTTCACAAGGTTTTCACACACTCTTGCTGGTATTTTGGCCCATTCCTCCATGCAGATCTCCTCTAGAGCAGTGATGTTTTGGGGCTGTCGCTGGGCAACACGGACTTTCAACTCCCTCCAAAGATTTTCTATGGGGTTGAGATCTGGAGACTGGCTAGGCCACTCCAGGACCTTGAAATGCTTCTTACGAAGCCACTCCTTCATTGCCCGGGTGGTGTGTTTGGGATCATTGTCATGCTGAAAGATCCAGCCATGTTTCATCTTCAATGCCCTTGCTGATGGAAGGAGGTTTTCTCTCAAAATCTCATGATACATGGCCCCATTCATTCTTTCCTTTACACGGATCAGTCGTCCTGGTCCCTTTGCAGAAAAACAGCCCCAAAGCATAATGTTTCCACCCCCATGCTTCACAGTAGGTATGGTGTTCTTTCTCCTCCAAACACGACAAGTTGAGTTTTTACCAAAAAGTTCCATTTTGGTTTCATCTGACCATATGACATTCTCCCAATCCTCTTCTGGATCATCCAAATGCTCTATAACAAACTTCAGACGGGCCTGGACATGTACTGGCTTAAGCAGGGGGACACGTCTGGCACTGCAGGATTTGAGTCTCTGGCGGCATAGTGTGTTACTGATGTAGCCTTTGTTACCTTGGTCCCAGCTCTCTGCAGGTCATTCACTAGGTCCCCCCGTGTGGTTCTGGGATTTTTGCTCACCGTTCTTGTTATCATTTTGACCCCATGGGGTGAGATCTTGCGTGGAGCCCCAGATCGAGGGAGATTATCAGTGGTCTTGTATGTCTTCCATTTTCTAATAATTGCTCCCACAGTTGATTTCTTCACACCAAGCTGCTTACCTATTGCAGATTCAGTCTTTCTAGCCTGGTGCAGGTCTACAATTTTGTTTCTGGTGTCCTTTGACAGCTCTTTGGTCTTGGCCATAGTGGAGTTTGGAGTCTGACTGTTTGAGGTTGTGGACAGGTGTCTTTTATACTGATAACGAGTTCAAACAGGTGCCATTAATACAGGTAATGGGTGGAGGACAGAGGAGCCTCTTAAAGAAGAAGTTACAGGTCTGTGAGAGCCAGAAATCTTGCTTGTTTGTAGGTGACCAAATACTTATTTTACCAAGGAATTTACCAATTAATTCATTAAAAATCCTTCAATGTGATTTTCTGGATTTTTTTTTTTCTCATTTTGTCTCTCATAGTTGAGGTATACCTATGATGAAAATTGGAGACCTCTCTCATCTTTTAAATGGGAGAACTTGCACAATTGGTGGCTGACTAAATACTTTTTTGCCCCACTATACTTAGTTATTTCCTATAAACCAGAAGTATGAGAGAAAACAGACATAAAAGTTAGTAAATGGTGAAAAAATGCAGATAACATACAACAACAACCTAACAACTTCAACAAAATTAGCTACAACAAACAAACAACAACCTCAGCAAAAAAGAAAAAAACATTGACAGATGTTAACAAATTAAACTGAGATTGAATAAGAGACCTGTGCACAATCGCACTCTTTTTTTCCACCTGTAGCTAAAAAAAACAAAACAAAATAGGCTCTAGAATAACCAAGGCATTATAGTTTCCTCCATAAACAGCTTGCCATCTATATACAATCTATCCACAGAGACAATAGCTTGTTTACCTTCTTGGATGTTTTGTTTCCTAATAGGAAAAAGCTTCCTTCTCCTTTCCAAGATTTCCTGTGGAAATTGATCATTTAGGCCATAATTGGTGTTTTTAAGCTGACTGCACTGTCTCTGTACCAGATTTTTTTGCTTGAAATGCTCAAATTTGGCAACAATAGGTGTGGGACGTTAATTCTGGGAATTTTTTTGCCCAATTCGGTGGACTCGGTGGACGATAATTGATTTTGTGACTTCGGAGGATAATTTCAGTTGCGTTGACATAAATTCATGGACCAGCATTATCTGATTTGTTAACTTTGCTCCACGGACTGGTGAAAAGCCCAGAGACTGTGCCGACAAGACAGCGTCCCCTGACTCCGACATTGTCCTCTTCTCCTCGCCTCTCACCAATGTCACCGACACACCACGGGAGAGAGAGGGGTTTGCCTGAGACGCCTGAGACTGTGCCGACGAGACAGCATTCCCTGGCCCTGATGTCTTCAGCCTGTCCTCACCCACCAGCTCCAGCCTGCCTCTCCCCAGCTCCACAGCACCATTCCGCATGAAAGGGGAGCATTCCCTGCATGCCAAAATCTGTGACGACGACAGAGCAATCCCTGGTTTCAGGATCACTGAACCCTGAGCCAACTGTAAAACATCCCCTGGTTTCTACCATTCCTGCATCTGTGTCATCCTGTGTCCAGGACAACGAGGAGCCGGAGCAGCGCCAGCAGGTTCTGCTGTCACAGACTGAGCTTTTATTGGAGTATAAGCCTTGGCTCACACCACAACTTGTTTTTTCCACCTTGTGGGGACCAACACACTTCAAGGGCCCCAGTGAGGATGCGAGCTCTGAGGAAACACCCCTCCTCCCGGCGTTCCACCGCTACTCCTCCAGCACCCTCAGCTCCTGTTCCACAGAGTATTCCAGCTCCTTTTCAGCTTTTTTTGGAGTGCTTGCCAGTACTGGGTGGGAACAGATTGATCATGGAGGTGCCTGCTGTTTCCGAAGCTCCTGTGCCAGCCCCACGTTGCTTCCCAGTACCACCACCAGCTCCAGCTCTTGGCGCACACATCAGCTCGCGCTCCACCAGCTTTACCTGTGAATAAGCCTGCAACTCAGCCTGTGAATAAGCCTGTAACTCAACCTGTGAATAAGCCTCCGGCTCACCCTGTGAACAAGTCTGCGGATCAGCCTGTGAACAAGTCTGCAGCTCAGCCTGTGAACAAGCCTGCAGCCCACTCTGTGAACAAGCCTGCAGCTCAGCCTGTCAGTAAGTTTGCAGTTTCATCGGTCACCATACCTGTTAATCCGGCTTCCCCAGCTGCTAACAGGGTGTGTGTCACAGGTCCAGCTGTCCCTGAGGTGCACACTATGGCTCCCGCTATCCCTGAGGTGCACATCACAGCTCCAGCTATTCCCGAGGAGCATGCTCCTGTTCCTGTAGCTCATCCAGAGGCGGTCACTCCAGCAGCAGTGGACCTGGATCTCAGGCGAGTACTTTAATTAGCTTTTTTAACATCAATATTAGCTCCTGGTGATTGTGGTGATGCCTCATCACCCCTGCCTCTCTCCTTTGCCTGAGGTGGCTGTAGTGAGGACGGCTCTCCAGATGTCCAGGCCGGACGTTCTCGCACCCCCAGAGTAGTCGTTACTGGAGGTCAGCACACCCCAACCTTCAGCTCCTGAGGCCAGTGCACCTCCAACCAACGTCACAGAGGTCAGGAGACCTCCACCCGACGTCCAAGAGGTCAGGAGACCTCCACCCACTGCAGTTCCTGAGGACAAGCAGTCCACTCCATCCGTTATCCAAGAGGGCGAGCGTTCTGCTCCACCCTTCATCCTAGAGGTCGAGCAGCCTGCTCCACCCATCATCCTAGAGGTCAAGCAGCCTGCTCCACCTTCGCCACCTGTGGTTGCCGCTTCTCAGCTGCTGTTAGTCCCTGTGCTGAAGGCCCCTCAGGTACAGTCTTCTGAACAAGAAATTCCTGTGTTGGTATCTGTTGAACTTGAAACCCTTGTATTGATATCTTCTGAACTAAAGACTCATGTGTTATTGACCTCTGAATGGAAAGCTCCTATATTGGTATCTCCAGAGCTACGTATCACTTGTATTGGTGCTCTCTGAGCTAAGAGTCCCTATGTTGGGGTCTCCGGAGTTAAGAGGTCCTGTGTTGGTATCTCCAGGGCTAAAAACTCTTATGTTATTGTCCCATAGGGCAAAGGGCTCCTTTGTGGTCTCAAGAGCAAAGCGCCCCAAGCTCATTTTCTGAGTTTAAAACTTCTATGTTGCCTCTAGAGCAAGATCCCATATTATTTTCTCCTGAGATTAAAGTACCTGTGTTGTCACTAGTCCTTGTAAGTTCATTTTCAAACATCCAGGTGTCAGATAAACTTTCAAAAAGGATTTTTATTTAAAAACGCTGGACTAAAAACTGATTAAAATTCAAGACGTTTCAGTGTTCATTTGAACACCATCATCAGTTGTAAGACTGCAGCAGGAAGTGTCTCTGGCCAATAAATAACCTACAAGGAAGTCACATGACAAAAATACATAAAGTCATATGACTTGTGGGAAATGTAGTCCATGGTGTGTGACCAAAGAGGGAAAAAAATGTAGTCCATGGTGTGTGGCCAAAGGGAGAAAAGGGGAGAGAGAGAGAGAGAAAAAAAACAAAACAAAACTGGTGCTCCTCCCTAAAACTTGGGAATGGAGCAAGTTCATTTGTCCATGAAGTGTCGAGGAATAGGTTTTAACACAGCTTTGTAAGCTGAGGACAGATGATATCTTAGTCCCCCTCCTCTATTGAGGGAGGGCCATTTCACTTTGACATATATAGCTTCCTTAACACCTCTTTCAAACCACCCCTCTTCTCTGTCCAAGATGTGCACATCTTGGTCTCGAAAGGTGTGTTGTTTTTGTTGCAGGTGAGTATAGACGGCTGAATTTTGTCCAGACAAATTTTTTCTTCTGTGTTGCAACAAATATTGACAGAGCTGCTGTTCTGTTTCCCCGATATAAAGATCCTCACATTCCTCACTACATTTGATAGCATATACCAGGTTGCTCTTTTTATGTTTTGGTATCCAGTCTTTGGGATGAACCAACCAATGTCGCAGAGTGTTCCTGGGTTTAAAGTACACAGGTATGCTGTATTTGGAGAAAATCAATGTTGTCACTATTTTCTGAGTTTAAGGGTACTATCTTCTCACTACCTGAGTTTAAAGTGTCCATGCTGACATCTCCTGAGTTTAAAGTGTCCATGTTGTCACCTCCTGAGGTTAAAGGTTCCATGTTGACACCGCCTGAGGTTAAAGTTTCCTTGTTGTCGCCTTCTGAGTTTGAGGGTTTCGTGTTGTCATCCCCTAAGTTTAGAGATTCTCTGTCTGCTCCTGAGTTTAAGGATTCTCTGTCACCTCCTGAGTTTAAATGTTCTACAATGTCACCTCCTGAGTTTAAAGGTTCTAAGTTGTTATCTCCTGAGGTTAAAGATTTGTTGCTGCCACCTTCTGCATTTAAAAGCTTTATGTTGTCACCTCCTGAGTTTAAAAGTTTTATGTTGCCACCTCTTGAGTTTAAAGGTTCTAAGTTGTTTTCTCCTGAGCCTAAAGACTTTTTGTTGTCACCTCCTGAGTTTAAAAGGTCTTCTTCTGAGCAGGAAAGTCCAGTGTTTCCTCCAGAGTTTAGGGCTCCTACATTGTTTTTCCCAGAGCAAAGAGCTCCTATATTATCTTCCCCAGAGCAAAGAGCTCCTATATTATCTTCTCCAGAGCAAAGAGCTCTTATATTATTTTCCCCAGAGCAAACAGCTCCTATATTATTTTTCCCAGAGCAAATAGCTCCCGTATTAGTTTTCCCAGAGCAAAGAGCTCCTATATTGTTTCTAATAGAGCAAAGAGCTCCCATATTGGCTTCTCCAGAACAAAGAGGTCCCGGGTCATTTCCTGAGTTTATAGATACTATGTTATCTTCTCCAGCGCAAAAGACTGCTACTTTGTTTTCCCCAGAGCAAAATACTATTTGTTTCCTGCCAAGCAAGAGGCTCCTAAATTGTTTTCTCCAGGGCAGAGAGTCCCCATGTTGTTCGCTCCTGAGTTTAGAACTCACGTGTTGTCATTACCTCCTGAGGTCAAGGTGGCCATGTGGTCATCTCTTGACTCTTTTCATTTCCTGAGTTTAAGACTTCCTTACCATCATCTCCTGCATTCAAAGTTTCTATGTTGCCATTATCTCCATTTCATGTCTGTATTATCTTCTGTGCAAAGAGGTCCACATTTGCCATCTGCTGAGCTCAAGGATTCTATGTTGTTTACTCCCAAGCAAAAGACTTCCATATCTTCTTCTGAGTTTCAAGGTTCTGTGCTGTCAGCCTCTGAGGTTAAGGGGCAGATTTACTAAGGCAGTGCAAATTAGTAAGTGCACACATTAGACAGAGCGCCTCAGCAAGTGGCCAATTTTTGCCAGTGATCTACTAACAACACCCAAAATTATGAACTCAGACGCAGTCACTTCATTTCAGTAATGCCCACCCATCCACCAAGAGCACCGCAAAATTGCGCACAAGCACAGCTGATGAGGAAGTGGATCATCAACACAGGCACAGCCAGTTCGGAGGAGCATAATATATAAAGCTTTTTCTTTTAAGTTTTTGTTTAAGCGCAAACCCACTAAAATGGTTTATTTTTGTTCATTATATTTCAAAATTTAGATTTTCATTTAACATGGCAGACTTTTTTGTTTAATATGTATAAATGAAGCATTTGCATCTAATTTAATAAAGGACTACTCATGAATAAATTGATTTGACCATCGTGTTTATTTTATTAATGCTAGAACCATCAAGATGGTTTGATGGAGACTCTGGGGTTTTATTATGTGAATAACTTTGTTTTAACAAAATCTACAGGTCTCCCAGTTTGCAACTTTTTATAAACGCCATTGAGATATTGAGTTACGGTGTTGCAGTTTCAGGGGACGTTTCTATGGATCTGTACACTCTTTTTGTTAATAATCTCATTGTTGTTTTCCTCCTATATTGTGTATCCTGAACTGGGAGAGATAAATAGAGAGAAGAGGGAACTGAATTACCATTTTATGGACAACAAAAAGAAATACTGTAAATGTAGAAATATGGATAAAGAAAAAAATAAAGAAAATTGACAATGTGGAAGATTTTGCTTCAAGAGCAAGGGGGAGCTGATGGGAAAACTCCAGATCCCAGTCTAACCTCCGCAGAAAAGAAAAAAGAGTCATTATCGGCTGACACCATCTGTATGTCCACTGTGGGTATAAGGGCTCCTATTGCATCCTGTTTTATGGATACAAATTCATGTAGTAGGTACAGTATAAACAAATGAAATTTAAAAAAACTGCCCGCTGATATCCAGTTCAGCATAACACCTGTCTCTGTGAGACAGTTAATATTCGTGTAATCTGTTCTTCTGTAGTGCCAAATAAAGTCACGCACAGAGAAAAGCTTCTGCCTCTTCAGCCACATACCCTTTGTTCTCGATGGTGTCTCGGCACTAACAATCGCTGTCATGTCAGGCACAAATGAATTAAGACAAGCTGTTTTGGGGCGTTAAATCCTGGCACATTTAGCAGAAGATTGACAACTGCAAACCTTAGTAAATCACCTTGGGCCAGTCATTTAAATACTCCCCTCCCTCAAATTTGCACATTGACATGACAATTCCCACAAATACATATGCAATGAGGCCATGCACAAAATTAACATAGTCCATGTGGTCTATATGAATCATATATTCCATAACCTACATATGTTTAAGCATGTGAGAATGTTTGGTGATTACATATGTAAGGCGACTTCACACCTCAGAACAGGACAAAGCGTCTCAACCGCCAGTGAAGATCAAAGAGCATCCGAGGCGCTGCGGTGGAGACCGGATGGGTTGCCCTGACCCCCCAGGGCCAGGCGGAGGAGTACGAAGACAATGGGGGGATTAAGATAATGAGGGATGTCAGCTTTTGATATGCATGTCTTTTGTTATGTGCGAGTATAAGTTCGTAGAGCCGAAGGTGTTCGCGCTCTTACTTCTTCTGCTGCTGCACCTAGATGAGACTTGTTAGAGGAGCTGATAATAAACTTTGGTTTATGAATCACATTGCCTCGTTATTTCAAGCTCCTCTACAGTCCACGCCTTTTTGCCCTGTGCCCTTTAGTAAATCGCAACAGTAGTTTTTTTTAATACCAAAACAGGGTTTTGCGATGGCGCAGTGCGTTAGTAAATCTACCCCAAAAAGGCTACTATGTTACCTCCTGAGTTTATAGCCCCTGTGTTGCTGCTCGCTGAGCTCTAGCCTCTTTTGCAACTGGTCCCTGGGCTCTGCGCACCAGGTTCATTCAGCTGGTGGTCCTTGGACTTTGATAGGCCACCCGACATGTCAGTCCAGTGGTCCAGGGACTTTGGCCGACCACCTGATGAACATTTTTCCTATGTTTGGGCTCTCGTTTTGCCCCGCCATTTCTATGTCCCCCTCCTCCCGCTCTGTTGAGGTATTAATTGTTTTTTGTTTGAAGGGCGTCTAGAATCCGCCCTTGAGGGGAGACACCCTGTCATAGTTTGGGCTTGATCATAGTCTCAAGCCCACACTTTATGTCCATTTATTGTTTTTTCTGTGATTACAGATGTGGACAAAATTGTTGGTACCCCTCTGTTAATGAAAGAAAAACCCACAATGGTCACAGAAATAACTTGAATCTGACAAAAGTGGTAATTGTGGAGAGTGTGAATAACGGAGGCAGATTTATGGACAGACGACTTTAATCCACTCTCTCATCAGTCATACACAGAAAAAGCATCTAGTCTGAGATGATTCACCACGTCTCTACACCCCCCCCCCCCCCCCCCCAGAATCTCAGACCGAGTCTCAGTCCTCGCGTCCTTTTGGCTTCAGTCTCCTCCCGTATCTGCTGTAACGGGGGTTTACCGCCTCCATGGCGCTGCTGTGCCGGCGGGGGGCGGCTGGGAGTGTGTCTGACTGCGGGTGGGCCATGTCGGGGGGGGGGGGGGAAGGAAACTTCGATTTGCCCGTGTGGCTGTCCTGATGAATCGTTTACCTGGGGAGTTCTCAGTGGGGGTCTTCCACGCCGAGGGGCCCGAGCCAACAGCACTTGCTTGTCCGCCACTACAAAGGCGGGCTTAAGTCTGTCTATGCATATTTTCTCCCGACGACCCCCCAAGTCTAACAAAAAATGCTTGTCGCCTGTTTCCAGCACTCTGAATGGGCCATTGTAGGGTGGGTGCAATGGAAGGCGGTGGGCATCGTGTCTGACAAACATGAACTCCGCGTTCTTCAAAGTTTTTGGCACAAAAGCGTGTGGAAAACAGTGGCGGGCTGGGCCCGGCAGCGTGCCTGTGTCTGCACTATGCTGCAAACGCTGAGACGGGCAGCTGTCCGGCGCGGGATTGTCTGGCAAAAATTCCCCGGGCAGCCGCAGTGGCTGAGAAAAAACAAGCTTTGCCGGGGAAGCCTCCAAATCCTCTTTTGGTGCGGAACACAACCCCAATAAAACCCACAGCAACCGGTCTACCCAATTTGCATCCGTCAGCGAAGCCCTGAGCGCTGCTTTCAGTAACCTATGAAAACGCTCGCATAACCCATTGGCCTGTGGGTTGTACGCGGTTGTGCGATGAATTGCAACACCCAGGCTGCGGGCCATCGCGGACCAGAGGTCGGAAACAAACTGAGGGCCCCTATCGGACGTGATGTCCGACGGGATTCCAAAACGCGCCACCCATGTCGTCAAAAAAGCACGCGCCACGTCCGCAGACGTGGTTGCCGCCAGCGGGACTGCTTCTGGCCAGCGTGTGGTGCGGTCCACCACTGTCAGAAGGTGCGTGCACCCCTGCGATGGGGGGAGGGGGCCCACGAGGTCCACATGAACATGATCGAACCTTTTAGCCGGTATACGAAATGGTTCCAAAGGAGCCTTCATGTGTCTGTGTACTTTGGCCCGTTGGCACAGGCCTGGCCACATGAACTTCGCTCCCACCATTTTGACTGACGCGCGCACTCCTGGGTGTGCCAGAGCGTGAACTGACTCAAACACGCGGCGGCGCCAAATGACTGGGACCACTGGGTGCGGGCGTCCCGTGGAGATGTTGCAGATTAGAGGGGGCTTGCCGTCTTGCAGTACTCTGCTCTCCAGCCTTAACCCTGTTGGTCCAGACTGGAGCGCGCACACGTCTGTATCGCTAATCTGCTCTGCGGCCATGGCTGTATAATCTATCCCCACGCAGACCGGGGCCACTACTGCGCGCGAGAGGCAGTCCGCCACCTCATTCAGTTTACCCGACACATGCTGAATATCAGTCGTAAACTCCGAGATTGTGGCCAGCTGTCTCTGCTGCTGGCCCGACCATGGTTCCGAAACCTTGGCCATCGCAAACGTCAGCGGCTTGTGGTCCACGAACGTGGTGAAGCTGCGCCCTTCCAGCCAGAACTGGAAGTGGCGTATGGCCAGGTGGAGAGCCAGCAACTCTCTGTCAAATGCGTTGTATTTACGCTCACTTTCGCGCAAAGCCTTGCTGAAAAAAGTGAGCGGCTGCCAAGAACCGGCGACACGTTGCTCCACGACGACCCCTATGGCCACATCCGAGGCGTTGGTAGTGAGCGCTATCTGGGCCACCGGGTCTGGGTGCGCCAACAGTGCGGCATTTGCCAGGGCTGTTTTAACCTCAGAGAACGCCTGCTCTCGGGTTTCTGTCTCTTGAGCGCGGCGTACAGCGACTGCATGAGTTGAGCTGCACGGGGGAGGAACCGGTTATAAAAGTTAACCATCCCCAAAAGTTCTTGCAGCCCCCTGACCGTCTGAGGCCGGGGAAAATTCGCCACGGTGCGCACTTTGTCGGGCAAGGGTATCGCTCCCTCCGGTGAGATGCGGTGCCCCAAAAAATCAATCTCCGTCGCGCCGAACTGGCATTTCGCTGGGTTGATTATTAACCCATGCTCCTCCAACCTACGGAAAACCGTCGTGAGGTGGGTTACGTGTTCGTCCTCGGATGCACTGGCCACCAGGATGTCATCCAGGTAGACAAACACAAATGGCAGATCACGCAACACCGCATCCATCATGCGTTGGAATGTCTGTGCTGCTCCTTTTAATCTGAAGGGCATGCGTAAAAACTCAAACAAGCCAAACGGAGTTATTACCGCTGTTTTGGGTATGTCCTCTGCGCGCACTGGGACCTGGTGGTAACCGCGGACCAGGTCTATTTTAGAAAAAATGCGTGCTCCGGCGAGATGAACGGAAAAATCCTGAATATGGGGAATCGGGTAACGGTTGTGCGCAGTGGCATTATTCAATTTGCGGAAATCACCGCACGGTCGCCACGATCCCTCGGCCTTAAGAACCATGTGTAGCGGGGATGCCCATGGGCTGGTTGATCGCCTGATGATGCCCAACCTTTCCAGGTTGGCAAACTCCTCACGCGCTATGGCCAGTTTAGCTGCGTCCAAGCACCGAGGCCGTGCGAAAACGGGCGGCCCGGTGGTGGTGATAAAGTGTTCCACCCCGTGTTTAGCGATGGCCGCCAAAAACGTCGGGACCGTGAGTGCTGGGAACTGAGTGAGCAATGTGTGGAGCTTACCGCCTGGAGCTGTGACGCTGGCTTGTGTTATTGGCCCAGCCCCTCGAGCTGTACAGGGGAGAGAATCAAAAGACAGTGCATTAACCAGGCGCCTGTTAGCCACATCAACTAGTAACCCATGTGCACACAGAAAATCAGCTCCCAGGATTGGGAAACTCAGTGCCGCTATGACAAAAGTCCACTCGTACATATGGCTGTGTAGGGATAGAGTCAGTGTCCTCTCACCAAAAGTTTTAATTTCTGAGCCGTTTACTGCTACCAGCCCAGGGCTGCTAGGTCCTGCCAGCCAGTCGGCATAGGATGGCAGGATGATGCTCTTCTGGGCTCCAGTGTTGATGAGGAAGTGCCTCCCCGAGCGCAAGTCCGTCACGTAGAGCAGCTTGTTCTCTTCACAGGCGGTCGCAGCTGCTACTGACTGCCGGCCTTGGCGTTTCCCGAGCGCTTGAATTGGCACGGTGGCGCACATCTGCGTGCGTTCTCTCCGAAGCGGCGGTGGTAGAAGCAGAGCGTGTCTCTCTGTCGCTCCCTGGCCCCCGCTGCCGCTACCGTCGGTGGCTCCTCGCCCCCGCTGGTTGTCCCGCTGGGTTCCGACGCCACCGCGTTCACTGTGAGGGCTCTGGTGGTGAGGATGATCCGATCTGCTTCCTGGGCTAGCGCACGGTAGTCGCGCGCGGCCAGCAATGGCGAATTGGCAAGAACCGCTCTCGCCTCTGTTGGGAGGTTCCAGAGGAAAAGGTGGGCAAACAGAAAATGCCCATCATCTGTGCCCATTAACGCCAACATCTCCATCAGTTCGACCGCCGAACCATCTCCTAACTCGGAACGCCTCAGGAGCCTCTCTGCTCTCTCACAGTCCAAGAGCGTGTAGCGCCGGGTCAGCGCAGTCTTGAGAGTCTCGTATTTGTCGTGGACTGGGGGCTGATCGAGCAGGCTCGCTACTTGCTGAGACGTGTGAGCGTCCAGCGCTGCGACCACGTAGTAATACTTGGTGTCATCTGCCGTTATTCCCCGGAGGGCAAACTGAGCCTCGGTGTGGTGGAAACAAGAGCGCGGGTTGTGCAGCCAAAAGTCCGGTAGTTTGACCGAAACAGCGCACGCGTTGCTGGGGGTTCCCGTCCGGGCCGTCTCTTGGATGCTTGCCTCGTGTTCCATAATCCGTCAAAGGGTCATCAGTGTGGAGAGTGTGAATAACCGAGGCAGATTTATGGACAGACGACTTTATTCCACTCTCTCATCAGTCATACACAGAAAAAGCATCCAGTCTGAGATGATTCACCCAGTCTCTACATAATAAATAAAAATTCTAGGAAAATTAACCAAAAAAAAATCAGACAATGCTTTTGAATTGTGGTTCAACAGAATTATTTTAAAAAACAAACTCATGAAACAGGCCTGGACAAAAATGATGGTACCCTTAACTTGGGTTAACTGGGCTGCACGGTGGCGCAGTGGTTTAGCACTGTGGCAGCACAGTTTACCCTCGGCCGGGGGATCGCGGGGATCATGAGATCGTGGGTTCGATCCCAGCCCCCGACCAACAGTGAGCTGTGTGGAGTCTGCATGTTCTCCCCGTGTTGCGTGGGTTTACTCCGGGATTTCTCCGGTTTCCTCCTGCATACCAAAAACATGTAGGTTTAGGGCGCTCGCGCACGCAGCGACCGGCGGCCAGTGGCTTGTCACCAGACTGCAAACCAAATCTACCTACGGATACAAATAAGTAACCAAAAAAAAAAAAAAAAAAAAAAAACTTAATATTTTATTGCACAATCTTTTGAGGCAATCAAACGATTTCTGTAACTGTCAATGAGACTTCTGCACCTCTCAGCAGGTATTTTGGCCCACTCCTCATGAGCAAACTGCTCCAGTTGTCTCAGGTTTGAAGGGTGCCTTCTCCAGATGGCATGTTTCAGCTCCTTCCACAGATGTTCAATAGGATTTAGATCAGGGCTCATAGAAGGCCACTTTAGAATAGTCCAATGTTTCACTCTTAGCCATTCTTGGGTGTTTTTAGCTGTGTGTTTTGGGTCATTATCCTGTTGCAAGACCCATGACCTGCAACTGAGACCAAGTTGTCTGACACTGGGCAGCACAATTCTCTCTAGAATACCTTGATAGTCTTGAGATTTCATTGTATCCTGCACAGATTCAAGACACCCTGTGCCAGATGCAGCAAAGCAGCCCCAGAACATAACAGAACCTTCTCCATGTTTCACAGTAGGGACAGTGTTCTTTTTTTGGTATGCTTCATTATTGCGTCTGTGAAAATAGAGCTGATGTGCCTTGCCAAAAAGTTCCAGTTTTGTCTCGTCTGTCCATAGGACATTCTCCCAGAAGTTTTGTTGCTTGTCAACATGCAGTTTGGCAAATTCCAGTCTGGCTTTTTTATGATTTGTTTTCAACAGTGGTGTCCTCCTTGGTTGTCTCCCATGAAGTCCACTTTGGCTCAAACAACGACGGATGGTATGATCTGACACTGATGTACCTTCACCTTGGAGTTCACCTTGAATGTGTTTAGAGGTTGTTCTGGGCTCTTTTGTTACCATTCGTATTATCCGTCTCCTGGACGTGGCCTCCCCGGCCACGTCCAGGGAGGTTGGCTACAGTCCCGTGGATCTTAAATTTCTGAATAATATGTGCAACTGTAGTCACAGGAACATCACACTGCTTGGAGATGGTCTTATAGCCTTTACCTTTAACATGCTTGTCTATAATTTTCTTTCTAATCTCCTGAGACAACTCTCTCCTTTGCTTCCTCTGGTCCATGTTTAGTGTGGTACACACCATGTCACCAAACAGCACAGTGACTACTTTTCACCCTTTAAATAGGCCGACTGACTGATTACAAGTTTGTAGACACCTGTGATGTTAATAAGAGGACACATCTTGGTTGAACATGTCCCTATGGTCACATTATTTTCAATCTTTTCTAGGGGTACCATCATTTTTGTCCAGGCCTGTTTCAGGAGTTTGTTTTTTAAAGTAATTCTGTTGAACCACAATTCAAAAGCAGTGTCTGATTTTCACTGGTTAATTTTCATAGAATTTTTATTTATTACCACTTTTGTCAGATTCATGTTATTTCTGTGACCATTGTGGGTTTTTCTTTCATTAATAGAGGGGTACCAACAATTTTGTCCACGTCTGTACGTATGATTATTATTTGCATTTATTGCCTTCTGTGTTGCGCTGAGTCCTCTGTCATTGTCTGCTGTGTCATTCCCTGTTTGGTCCTGGGTCTGTGTGTATATCTGTTTACCTATTGCTCCAACTCCCCATGTTTTCCTTATCCCTAGCCACTGTCCTTTCTGGATTATTCCTGTGTGGTTGCCATGTATGGTCATTGTCATGTTCCATGTGCATCCCCTGTTTGTGATTATCTGTACAGCCCCGCCTGTCCTGTCTCCTCACCTGCAGCCACTTCCCGGCTACCTTTGATTGTTTCCCAGCTGTCTCTCGTCTGTAATTAGTTATCAAGTAATTAGTTGTTTATGAGCAATCGCAGGCTCATTTGGTCTGGGTCATAGATTCCTGGACAGAGGTATCAAGGGAATTACTTAAACTTCAAAATGTTCTTACTTTATATGACCTCACATTTTTGCTCAATGAAAAGAATCGCCTGGCTTCAATATACAAAAATTCTGCTTCAAAATGTGATGTGAAGCAAAAATTGGTGATTGTCCTACTTTTATTATTATCTGGAAATGTGCAACCAAACCCTGGACCTGATCTGCAATGTATCCAGACTGCTGCTGATTTTAAATCAATGTCTGTTCTCAAAATTATTCATCTTAATGTGCGCAGTTTACTTCCTAAAATGGATATGGTCAAAATTTGGATTAGATCAACTGATCCGGATGTTGTGATCATCTCTGAAACGTGGCTGACAAAAGCTGTCACAGATGATGATATTAGTATAAATGGATACAATGTCTTCAGTACTGACAGGCCTAAAAAAGGTGGTGGTGTAGCCACCTATGTTAAATCAAGATTTGATGCTTCAATTGTCTTGTCTAAGTCCATTTCTAAGCAGATGGAGTTTCTGGCCTTGAATATGGAAATAGCCAAATCCCTTTCCATAACTGTTGTTGGTTGCTATAGACCTCCATCTGCCACCAAGGAGGCATTATCATCCTTAAAGCATCTTTTGTCCAAATTAAACTACAATGAGCTTTTAATAGCAGGAGACTTCAATAGGGATTGGTTAAACGTAGCTTCTGAAGAATTTAAATCTTTCTGTGACTCTGTAAATTTTAGCCAGTTGATTAACTATCCAACTAGGCCAAATATTAAAAGTCCTGAAAAGTCCACTTTGATTGACTTAATTTTAACAAATGCTCCACATAAATTTTCATCTGTGGGTGTTTTCTGCAATGATTTGGGTGATCATTGCGTTCTTGCAGTGTGCAGAGATACAAAAATCCCCAAATGTAAACCGTGCATTTGTCATAACTCTGGCTCTCACGAGCCAGGAAAGGAGATACGAGGGCGACCAGTGAGTTAACGTAGTTTATTAACAAAACACACACTACACAAAATAACGAACAGAAAAGTAAAGAGCCACGTGGGGCTAAAACACACACAGAACAAAGGGAAACATACCACCCAGGGAGAAAGGCTAGAGAGGCGGCGAGGGAAGAATACACGCCGAGTCACAACACTTACTTTGGGTGAAGCGCCGAGGTAACGGCGGACTGAAGCTAGACGTAGGAGCTAACAGTCGTGGGAACACAAGGAACGTCTTCCCATAGCGAGGTCGCAGCGACGAGTAACTCTCGGCTGCTCGCTTAAATGGGGGAGATGATTTGGAAATAGGAGACAGCTGTCCCAGCGCAGCTGAACTAGACAGCTGGCAATCAGCTGGGCGCTGTCAAAGAGCGGGCCATGGAAGACCCGGCACGGACTACCCCGGAGCAGGAGCGAACTGGACAACCTGAACGCAGAGAAAAGATAGTTCAGGTCGTGACAGTACTCCTCCCCCGAGCCGCGCCTCCTGGAGCGGCCCAACCCCCCCCTTCCCCCCCGAGGGAAGACCAGAGAGGGCGGTGGGGGCCAGATCTGGGAGAAAGGGAGGGACCAGAAAAAGGAGGCAGGGGAAAAAAAAAAAACCTAGATACAGTAAAGGGTCAGATACCATAATAATCTTAACCCCCCCCCCCAAAAAAAACCATCACCCCCTCCCCTGCAGAGGCCAGACGGTCTGTGCAGGTGACCACAGGAGGTGGGGAGAAACGACAAGAACCAAAATGCAGAGACATAGCGACACAGTCATGGAAAAAGTTCACAATAACTTAGGGTGAGGACAATAAAAAAAAACTCATGTCCCCAAGGCCAAAAACTACAAAACTCTGAAAAAATAGACTTACACAAGTAAACCCCGACCAAAACAGAATATACAAAGGATGTAAACCGGGCATAAGAGCCAAAAATAGAGCCTGGAACTGCAATTTGGCATGAAGATAAAAATACAAAAGGAACAACTCCTCAAACACGTATTAGCACAAAAGTGTCACTAAACAGTCTGGAGGAGGATATAAATACAGGAAAACAAGACTACTCGGAATGAGGCCAGGCAATGTGAAGCAAATGCTACTTAAGGAGAAATTAGAATAGGATCATACTGGGATTATAAAACAAAGAAAATAGTCCAAGGAAATTTTAACTGGGATAACCCCACAATAAGGACTCTAGGGCAGAGAGTTCTTTGATGTCCTGAAAAGTATTAAATTAGGGAGGACAATCAAACGCAAGGCAACAAACAGTCAGTCAATTCTTCCAGGACGTCAGCAGGTGGAGCGGGGCAGGCGATGACAGCTTGTCCGGCGGGCGGCCCGAACACCACCAGGCCAGGAACCACAACACCAGTTCGGGTGGCCTACCCGAGTCCCAGGCTAGGAGACACAGTTTCTCCGGAGGCCGACCCAGATCACCGAACCAGCCAGATGGCTTCCCAGGCGGTCGTCCCGTGACCTCAGACCACGGAGAGCTGAGGGAGAAGTCTTGGTGCAGCTTCCTCCCTGAGGGAAAAGGCAGGAGGAAACTGACCCAGGTGAGAAAAACCCCCACAGTAGTAGGGGGAGAAGAGATGGAGGCCAGGGGCAAAGTTAGCCTGCCATCTAATGGCAACAAGGGTAGGGGGAAACTGGCCCGGGTGAGAGGAACCCCAACAGCGGCAGGAGGAGAAATGATGGAGGCAAGGGACGAAGTCAGCCTGACGTCAGGCGAACACAATCCTCCAGCTCCCACACTAACTGTTACCCGGACCGGCGCAGCACCCCCGGTGGACCCCGATCGGGCCGGCGCAGCACCCCCGGTGGACCCCGATCGGGCCGGCGAAACACTCCCGGTGGACCCCGATCGGGCCGGCGAAACACTCCCGGTGGACCCCGATCGGACCGGCGAAACACTCCCGGTGGACCCCAGCTGGACCGGCGAAACACTCCCGGTGGACCCCAGCTGGACCGGCGAAACACTCCCGGTGGACTCCAGCTGGACCGAGACAGCACTCCCGGTGGACTCCAGCTGGACCGGCGAAACACTCCCGGTGGACCCCAGCTGGACCGGCGAAACACTCCCGGGCGCAGCATCTGAGGCGAACACCGTGCAGGGAACCGGAACCTCCGAGATGACACCCAGAGCAGGTTCGTCTCCGGTGACCCTGGGGAGAGGCTCAGAGGGACAAAAGGAACCGGGATCAGGATCACCGGCAGCGGCAGAGCCCGGCGGAACAGGCTCGAGCGCAGCAGACGGCTGCACCCGGCCCGCCCCCCCGAGAGACAGGCAATAATGCTCCAGAATAGAGAAGAGAAAAACAAAATAGAGCACTTGCCTGATCTCGGGTTCTACCACCATCCAGGACTTCGATGCTCCGGGCTCAGCGTGCAGGACTCCGTCCTCCGGCTCCAACTCGACTGCGAATGGCTCCGCAGCCGGCATGATGGTTTCCACAGTCAAACGACCTCCAAACGCCGAAGACCGCGTCGACAGCCCACCTGGCGTGGGGGCAGGAGATCTAGACTCTGCTGGGCCGAACCATTCCTCCGTGGAGACCCGGGGACGCTTAATCGTCGGCGCTGGCTCCAACAGGCAGTTCGACCTTCTCCTCTGCCCATAACGTGGCTGCGGGGCTGGGGCAAAACCCTCCAGGGCCGCAGGCCGCCTCCTCCTCGCGCAGCGGTGTACACCTGGCACCGGGGCACACTCAAGGGGAAGAGACACAGAGGACGCAGGTTCATATTCAGTTTTTGCAGCGGGAGGAGAGAGCTCAGGGGACTGTGAACCCTGAACTCCTCCCCCAGGAATCAAACAAGGCAATTCACTCATAATGGGAGGAGAATGAAAGAACACTTGCCTGATTCCCGGAGGGCCGGTGGAACCCGCTACAAGGGACTCGAGTCTCTCTTCTCCCAACCGGATAGAAGTGGGGAACCCCCCGGACAGATGAGGCGGTGCTACCCGCACTGGATCGGGACCTGGAACACCTGGAGATGAATTTGCGCTTCTCCCAGCGGCCGGAGTGAATGACGAAGAAGGGGGTGAAACAGCTGAGGAGAGCTGGGGGCCCAAAGCTGACGGGACAGCGGGGAGAGCGGGCCCAGGAGCGGGAGCAGCTGATTCACTTCTTCGGCGAGACACGGGAGCAACAGCAGGCTGGGAGGCGGAATTCGTGTGGTTTCCTGGAGCGGGATCCGGACGGGACTCTCGCTGAAATGAGTGGGGAATTTGGGAGCGACGTCTTCTGAACGTGAGGTCGGGAAAACGCCGCTCCTGTGCGATGAGCGAAGCCAACAGGTCAGCGTATTCCGGATAATCGTTCAGCTCCGGGTTCCTCTCGACCAGCCTGACCGCCGCAATCACGTTCTTCATGGCTACGGGGGGAACGGCGGCGGAAGAAGCGGCTGCCACTCGATCCGCAATGCGCATCGCTGTCATTCTCATCTTCTCTGGGGGAAACCCGGTTGACGTCACTCTATCCTGGGGATCACCCCTGGGTGAGGCGAACTCCTGGACTGGATCGGCGGCAGGAGCGGGATTCCGAAGCGAGGAGCGAAGGCGTTCTGTCCTCGGCTTCCTGCCGGAGTTCTCCTCCAGCCTACGGAGCCTCTCCCAGGCCACAGAGATGTCTGCCCTCCTCGCCTTAACCTCGGGGAGAAGGAAGTAGCGAGAAAAGCAGTTAAGCATACCCTCGGCGAGCTCCAGGCGCCAGCGTATCTCGCTGGGGGCATCGTAGAGGTCCGTAGTGAACAACGTTCCGTCCACAAGGTCCAGAGTCTCCGAGAGATCGTGGCCTGGGTGCCGCATGAGTCTCTTGGAAGGAGACATGATACTGGCTCGCCCGTACCCAGAGGAAGAGAAAAAAAGGCGTCGAGTCCTTACAGCCAACTCACGGTCGCGGCCGTCTCACTATGGCTGCGACCTACTGTCATAACTCTGGCTCTCACGAGCCAGGAAAGGAGATACGAGGGCGACCAGTGAGTTAGCGTAGTTTATTAACAAAACACACACTACACAAAATAACGAACAGAAAAGTAAAGAGCCACGTGGGGCTAAAACACACACAGAACAAAGGGAAACATACCACCCAGGGAGAAAGGCTAGAGAGGCGGCGAGGGAAGAATACACGCCGAGTCACAACACTTACTTTGGGTGAAGCGCCGAGGTAACGGCGGACTGAAGCTAGACGTAGGAGCTAACAGTCGTGGGAACACAAGGAACATCTTCCCATAGCGAGGTCGCAGCGACGAGTAACTCTCGGCTGCTCGCTTAAATGGGGGAGATGATTTGGAAATAGGAGACAGCTGTCCCAGCGCAGCTGAACTAGACAGCTGGCAATCAGCTGGGCGCTGTCAAAGAGCGGGCCATGGAAGACCCGGCACGGACTACCCCGGAGCAGGAGCGAACTGGACAACCTGAATGCAGAGAAAAGATAGTTCAGGTCGTGACAGCATTATTTTCAAGTGGAATTTGAAGAAATTTAATGAACAAGCTTATCATCATGATTTGTCCTTGGTTAATTGGGAACATAAAGACCTGTTGCCAGACGTTGAGTTAGCGTGGACTTTCTTTAAAGAAAACTTTGAGAAAATTGTAAATTAACATGCTCCTAGAGGGAAATTCAGAGTAAAGGGGCATGAAAACCCCTGGTTCTCTCCAGAACTGTCTGATGCCATTTATCAGCGTAATGTGGCTTGGGCCAAAGCCAGGAAAACTGATACTGCCAGTGATTGGTCCATTTTTAGACAACTGAGAAATAAATGCACTTTTTTATTAAAAAGGCTAAATCTGACTTCCGGTTATGGCCGCCGCATAGAAGGACGTGCTTCACTCTACTCTGCTCCTAAAAAAAAAAATAAATCGGCAAATAACTCTCTCAATTGGAACAAAACCTATCCCAGCGTTTGGGCGAGGACATGCCGGTAAAGCCTAAGGCTGGGAAATCAGGTGGAGGAAAAACTGAATCGCCGAAACAGTCCAAGTTAACGGACTTTCACGTCCGTGACGAAGCAGAAAAATCCCCAAATATGGCGGAGGAAGCTAGTAGAGGAGTGGTGACTACTGGCGACGGCACAGGTGCGGTGCTCGCTGCCATTAGTTCAATGAGAGCAGACTTTTCCTCTAAACTTGATGGGATTATTGCAGCGATTGAAGGAATGAAAAAGGAGTTAAGCGACTGTATGGAACGAGTTTTGCAGGTGGAGCTCCAAATTTCCAGTGCTGAGGATGACGTCTTCGGCCTACAATTAAAGGTGCGCACATTGGAATTAAAAAATAAACGTCTGGAAGATAATATTCTGGATTTAGAATCCCGGTCGAGACGGAACAACCTGAGGCTGGTGGGTCTCCCGGAGAGAACGGAGGGTCTGGATCCATGTTCCTTTTTGGAAAAGTGGATCCCAGAAAAGCTGAACAACGCAGAGCTGCAGTCATCAGTCATCTTAGAAAGCGCCCACTGAATTGGCCCACCGAGAGATAATAAGGCATCACCGAGGATGCTGATTATGAAGTTCCTCAGCTACAGAGACAGGATGACGATCTCCAACGCGGCGCGAGCCAAAGGAGAAATTAAATACCAGGATCAACAGGTGCGGTTCTATCCAGATTTGGCCACAGGAATCCAACAATTAAGGAAACAGTTTGACCCCGCCTGTAAAGAGCTGCGCAACCTTGGGATTCGTCATGGAGTGATTTATCCTGCAAGACTGCTGGTCACGTATAAGGGCAGAACCCACATCTTCAAGACCCCTGAGGAGGCACAGGAGTTCATCAAGAAGATCCAAGAAGAGACTGGTGGGAGCTAAGCATGAACAAAATATAAGGTAGAATATTTAAGCATTTGCACAGGCATCTGACTGATCTGAAGCATATAGCAAGTTTACAAAATATAGATTGTATTATATATTAAAAAAAAACCTATGATGTAAAAAGTTGCTATAAAATTTAGGAGTTAAGTTGGAAAACTACAGAAGAGAGTTAATGTTACGTCATTAAAAGCAGTAGAGTTAGGGTGATTGAGAGGAGAAAGAAAGAGTGGTTTTGACTGATCCTCGTGGGTGTGGAGCAGTCAATGGCTATAGCGGGAGACGGAATTTTTTTTTTGATTTTGGGGGATTACCACGAATGTGGGAAGGGGGAATTTGTTTGTGTGTAGTTTGTAGGGTGAATGTTCAACCACTCATGTTTTTGCTTCTCTGTGTGAGCATGTTTACATTGCGAGGCAATCTCAAACTCCTTATTGATCATAGACCAAAGCGTTAATCTCAATTTAACCTCATGGAATTGCAGAGGTCTACAAAATTTAAAAAAACTTAAACAAGTTATGAATAAAATAAAAGACATGGGTTCAAAAATTGTGTTTTTACAAGAAACTCATCTAATAGAGGAGGATGTAAAAAGAATTAGGAGAAGATGGCAAGGAAGTGTATTCACCTCATCATTTTCATCCCGAGCCAGGGGAGTTATGACTCTCATACATAAATCAGTCCCATTTCAAGTGAAAAATGTAATTGGTGACAAATTTGGAAGATATCTAATCATTCAAAGATCTTTGTTATTAGAAAATATAAATTTGGTGAACTTATACGGTCCTAATATAGATGATCAAAATTTCTTTACTAATTTATTCCTTATTTTATCTTCACTTACAGGGCAACATATAATAGCAGGGGATTTTAATTGTACATTGAATCCTGGTATAGATAGATCAACAGGACTAGACTGTACGCGCAATGGATGCAGGATGATCATTAATCATTTTATGAAAGAATTGAGATTGCTAGATATATGGAGAGAAATGAAACCACAAGTTAAAGCCTATTCTTGTTATTCTATTATCTACAAGACATTCTCACGTATTGACTATTTTTTGATCTCCACAGAATTAAGGTCCAAGATTCAAAACTGCTTCTATGATAATATTGTGATCTCTGATCGTGCACCCTGCTGTCTAATATATGTAGATAAGAAACTGACAAAGGAACCAGGTAGGTGGCAATTTCAGCATAAATGGCTTCAGGATGAGGAATTTGTTAAGTACATAGAAAAACAGATAGATGAGTTCTTTGATATCAATACTACACAAACATCAGCATGTATAAAGTGGGAGGCTTTCAAAGCTTTTATTAGGGGGCATATTATTAGTTATACAGGTTCAAAATCTAAGAAGACTCGAGAGGAGAGAGTCCAGTTGGAACATAAAATAAAAATTCTTCAAGAAAAAGTGTATGCAGGAAGTGACCCAAAGTTAGAGAACGAATTATTGATTCTGAGAGCTGAATATGACAAAAAATCAGCGAATAGAGCTGCCTCGAGTCTTCTAAGATTGAAGCAATCTTTTTATGAACAAGGTGAAAAATAGGAAAATTATTGGCATGGCAGATTAAACAATTAGAATTTAAAACACCAATTACCAGTATTATAAGTAACGGACAGCCAGTTGTAGATCCTTTAGAAATTAATAGTGCCTTTAGAGATTATTATGAAACATTATATAATACAAAAAATGTAACTGACTTAACAAAACTAAATGGGTTTTTGGACAGATTATCTATACCGTGTATTCCAAATATAAAACAGGGAGATACTGGAGTCTAAAATTAGTCAAGAAGAAGTTGGGCTAGCCATTGATAATATGAAATCAGGAAAAAGTGCAGGACCAGATGGTCTTCCAGTTGACCTCTATAAAAAATTTAAGAATAAATTAATAAAACCATTTTTGGAAATGGTTTTAGAAGCATTTCAAAATAGTAATTTACCACCATATATGAATAATGCCTTAACTGTACTGTTGCCAAAACCAGGTAAACCCTCTAATAAATGTGAAAATATGAGACCAATAAGCCTATTAAATGCTGACCTTAAGATAATCTGTAAAATTTTAGCAAGACGACTACAAGAAATATTACCAAATATTATTAACCGAGATCAGAATGGCTTTATAAAGGGAAGACAAGGCTTCCATAATGTAAGAAGACTATTTAATATTATCTATTCTAATAAAGAAGCACCGGATACAGCTCTCCTATCATTGGACGCCGAAAAGGCCTTGTGATAGGGTCGAATGGCCCTTTCTTTTTGAAGTTTTACAAAGGTTTGGAATTGGAAATAATTTCATAAAATGGGTTCAGATAATATACAATAATGCTACAGCAGAAATCCTAACAAACAGCAATATTTCAAAATCAATAAATATCAATAGAGGATGTCGACAAGGCTGTCCACTTTCACCTTTACTGTTTACTATGGCAATTGAACCTTTAGCGATGGCAGTACATTTACATCCACAAATATATGGAATTAAAGTAGGACCAACAGAACATAAAATCTCCCTGTATGCCGATGACATAATTTTGTTTATGTTGAATCTTAAAAAATCAATTCCTCAGTCGCATCCTACTGTATCCTTTTTACAATACGTTTGAAAGAGGGTTGCTTCTATACTAGAGTTTAGCTCTCATCTTCATTCTATGGCTTCTATTTGGCTTAACCCAAGCCTCCATATTGGAAAATCCCCATTTATGTGGAAAATCTGGGTGAAAAAGGACATCTTGATGTTAAAAGATCTATATGAAGGGGGAGCGCTCAAATCATTTGATGTTCTACGGGCACAGTATGGACTACCACAGAATCAGTTTTGGAAATATTTACAACTTCGACATCTGCTGTGTCAAGTCTTTGGATCTACAACTACCCCTCCTCCTGATGTAGATTGGCTCATCCAGGCATTGAGTTCCTTTGGTAAAAGGTCCTCCATCTTCTTCAGGAAGAAGATGGAGGACAAGCTGCAACAGAGCGACATCAGCGGGGTCTGGAGAAACCTCAAAACCATCTCTGGGCTCCAGAATACCTCCCCCCAGGCCACGGGGGCAGGGAGTGGGCGAACAACCTGAATCTGTTTTTCAATAGGTTTGACCAACCGCCCTCCCCCCTGACTGCACAACAACCACTGCTGCCTCTAAAGAAATCAAGTCCTGCTGCCCACTCCCCACTCCACCAACACCCCCCCACTCCCAACACACAGCTCCCCATCCTGACCCTGACCAGGACCCAGGTGAGGACGGAGCTGAGGAAAATCAAGGCGAGGAAGGTGTCGGGACCGGACGGCATCAGCGCAAAGCTCCTCAGGTCCTGTGCAGACCAGCTGTGTGGGATTGTGACGTACATCTTCAACCTGAGCCTGAAGCTGGGGAGGGTACCACAGCTGTGGAAAACATCTTGTGTGGTACCTGTACCAAAAACTTCCCAACCCAAAGAACTGAACAGCTGCAGACCGGTGGCCTTGACGTCCCACTTGATGAAGACCCTGGAGAGACTGCTCTTTGCTCACCTCCGCCCCCTGGTGGGGCCAGTGATGGATCCACTCCAGTTCGCCTACCAGCATGGCATTGGGGTGGAGGATGCGGTGATCTTCCTCCTTCACCGTTCTCTGTCCCACCTGGAGAAGCCCGGGAATATGTTGAGGATCATGTTCTTTGACTTCTCCAGTGCTTTCAACACCATCCAACCGATGATCCTGAAGGACAAGCTGCTGCGCGCAGGGGTGGACCAGCACCTGTCATCATGGATCCTGGACTACCTCACGAACCGGCCTCAGTTTGTGAGAACCCGGGACTGTGTGTCCAACACGATCATTGGTAGCACGGGGGCCCCCCAGGGAACGGTGCTGGCTCCCTTCCTGTTCACTCTTTATACTGCGGACTTCTCACACAACACAACACACTGCCATCTACAGAAGTTCTCTGATGACTCTGCGATCGTTGGCCTCATCTCCAATGGAGATGAAGCTGAGTACAGAGGGCTTATCCAGGACTTCGTGGACTGGTGCCATCGGAACTGCCTCCAGATCAACTCGAGGAAAACTAACGAGCTGGTGGTGGACTGCCGCAGGCATGGACAACCCCTCACAGCACCAGTAAATATACAGGGAACAGACATTGAGATGGTAACATCCTACAAGTACCTGGGTGTTCATCTGAACAATAAACTAGACTGGTCACACAATACTGACGCACTCTACAAGAAGGGACAGCGCAGGCTGCTCCTACTGAGGAGACTCAGGTCTTTTGGTGTACAAGGGGCGCTGCTGAAGACATTCTATGACACGGTGGTGGCATCAGCCATCACTTTTGGAGTGGTCTGTTGGGGCAGTGGCATTACTGCAGCCGATAGGAAGAGACTAAACAAACTGATCAAGAAAGCTAGCTCTGTCCTGGGGCAGCACCTTGATCCGGTGGAGGAGATAGGAGAGAGAAGGACGGTGGCTAAACTGTCATCTCTGCTGGAGTCCAAGTTCCACCCTATGCAGGACATACTGAATGCACTGAGGAGCTCATTTAGCAGCAGACTACATCATCCCAGGTGCACAACCGAGAGGTTTCATAGGTCCTTCCTACCAACGGCTGTCAGACTGTACAACCTAAGCAGGGCTGCTCGCAGAGATAGCAAAAAGACGTAACAAGCTAATAGTTTTTTGAATGCAAAAGATGCAATAGACTTACACAATGGTCCCCTCCGGCATACAACTAGGAAAATACCGGTCACTATGGAGGGTGAGAATATGTATGGGCACATAATCATACCATGTAGGATAACTAAGTAGACGGTTATGCTGTTTCATCCCATCTAGCAACAATGCTCTGCACTGTGTGTGTTTATGTATTTACATATTTATTCCATCTAGCTACAATGCTCCGCACTGTGTGTTTATATATCTACATATTATTCCATCTAGCTACATTGCTCCGCACTGTGTGTGTTTATATATTTACATATTTATTCCACCTAGCTACAATGCTCCGTACTGTGGGTGTTTATATATCTACATATTTATTCCATCTAGCTACAATGCTCCGCACTGTGTGTTTATATACTCATATATTTATTCCATCCAGCTACAATGGTCTGCACTGTGTGTCTGTGTGTGTGTATATATATATTTTATAGTAATATGTACATATGTATATTAGCTGCTCTTGCTTGCTTGCTTTTTTTCTTGCCTTCTGATTGTTGCTCTGAGTGTTGCTATCCCTGTGCTGTTGCAATCCTGGAATTTCCCCGTTGTGGGACTAATAAAGGCTTATCTTATCTTATCTTATCTTAAAAGATGTAAGGCCTCAAATTTCTATTTAATGCTCCTTAAGAGCTCAAATAAAGATTCTTCATCCCTTAAACACGTATGGGAAAAACATCTGAATTCACAATTTACTGATGTTGAATGGGCAAATATTTTAAAGAATGGGAAGAAAGTGTCTAGGGAATTGAAAACCAGACTTGTTCAATTTAAAATTTTGAATCAATTTTACTGGACACCTCGTAAAATGTTGAGAGCGAATCTCATTCATTCTTCAAGCTGCTGGAGATGTCTACAGGGGGAGGGGACATTAATCCATATGATCTGGAGTTGTCCGGTAATACAGGACTTTTGGTTGCAGATCCATAGACATATTATGACAATTGTTAAGCAAGAAGTGCCATTTACTCAGAGACTTTTTGTCCTTGGGGATCCATCAACTATTCAGGACCCAATCTCTGATGCTGAGTGGATTCAGACTGCTCTGATGGTGGGCCGAAAGTTGATCACCTCTTACTGGAAATCTTCCTCTGCCCCACCCGTAGCTCAATGGCTCAGGGAGTTGGGCAAGCTTGCTGCACTAGAATGCCTTTCATATAAACTTCTGGACAGGATGGACAGCTTTTACAATAAGTGGGGATCCTATCTTACCTTTATAGGTGTTGTAGATTAAGCCAATCATCTTAGGAGTATCAGGGTGGAAATGGAATGTTTTATCCTCTCACTGGGTATATTTGTTTTTGATGTTGTTTTTTTCTCCTTTTTTGTTTGTTTGTTTGCTTTATTTTCTAAATTGAAAACCCAATAAAATTCAAATTACAAAAAAATCAATTCCGACCTTGTTGAATTTAATAAAGAATTTTGGGGAAATATCAGGATATAAAATAAATAAAACTAAATCTTCAATATTAATGCTAAATGAGACCCAGAGAAATCACCCAGCTCCTGAGGTAAATCAATTCAATGTTGTAAATCAGTTTAAATATTTAGGAATCCAAATTGTGCCTAAGCTAGAATTAGTCGCCAGTACCAACTATGAAGCCTTAATGACAGACATTAATGAGTTACTTCAGAGATGGATGTCATTACCAATGTCGATGATCGGGAGAATCAATATACTTAAAAGTAATATTTTACCCAAAATACTTTATTTCAATACATTCCTTTACCACCACCTTCAGATCTATTCTCAAGAATTAAAAAAAAGTTAGTGGAATTTTTATGGAACAATAGGAAGGCTAGATTACGTCTGTCCTTACTATATTTACCATTTGATCGTGGAGGTCTGAAATGTCCAAACTATGTTGTATTACTGGTCAGCACAACTGAGGTCTATGACATATTATTTTTCATCAAATGATCTCCCTGTCTGGACTGAAATGGAATCATACAATTTACCTTTACCTCTTCCCTTATTCATATACTCAGACTCGGCAAAAAAAATTACAGAAACAAGTTAAAAATCCATTTGTAAAGCATATGATCAAAATATGGTGTGAAACCACAAAATATTTAAAAGAACCACACTTACTGTCACAATTTAGCCCAATACGGGGTAATCAATATTTTAAACCAGGGAGAGCAGATGCTGTATTTAAAGTATGGAATTTAAAAGGGATTCAAAAGATTCAAGACTTATATCTGTCATGTTCAGATAACATAATGTCTTTTGAAGAACTGAGGATCAAATTTAATCTTAATAGAACACATTTTTTAAATATCTTCAGCTTAGGAACTTTATTCGATCAAATCAAAATAATGCTCTCATCCGACCTACTTATTCATCCTTGGAAAAAATTTTGACGAAAGATAGTAAGAGAAAGGGTATTGTTTCAGAGTTTTATAACTCATTGACACTATTCTCAAGTGAAAACTCACAGAAAAGATTGAATTATTGGAAAGAAGACCTGCAAACTGAAATTTCAGAGGAACAATGGGAATTGGCTTGTACAGAAGCTCAAACCAAATCAATAAATGCACGTCTTAAATTGATACTGTCATATCCGGCTCTAGGGAGCCGGGCAATCAGAGCCAGGGGCAAGCCAGTGAGTCGTGATATTTTATTCAGGGTAAAGGGGAAGGGATGAGGAGAGCACAGATACTCATGCAGACGTACACTCACAGGTTGCACAGCGCAGAGGTAAGCAGCTCGTACCGGACGTGGGGGTAACAAGACGTACATACTCACAGCGGGATACAAACACAGGAATGCTGCAAGAGGAGTATAAGCTGACACCAGACGAAGGGGCTTCAGCTTAGCAATGTGTTTATGTCACAGCCCCGAGTCATCGAGGCTGCTCCTATTTATCCTCATTGGCAGCGCCCCAGCTGATGAAGACTAATTGGCCCCAGCCGTCCATAATGCTGCCAGCTGAGACGCTGCTCAATGGGAAGCAGGGATGAGGGAAAACATGGGCTGAGTGCCGAGACGGCATCTCAACCCATGGTGACAGAGCCCCTCCCTCAAGGTCGGGCTCCTGAACGACCAGGAACATCCCAGCCCCCCCCCCCCCCCCCCACCTAGGGTGGGAGGAAGGGAGGCGGACCGGAGGGGAAGAAGCCAAGTGAAGGACAACACCAATGGGGCAATGTAGGGTAGTGGGAAAGAAAAACCCAAATACAATACTGACAAAACAGAATAATTAACCCAGGTACAGATGGGGAGAAGAACTGGGTCAGCACGCCGGTTACATACTACCCAGAGAGTACCAACCATGCGTGACCCAGAGCAAGGAAAAAAGAACCACCAAAAAGGTACAGGGCAAAAAATGCTGAGTACGGTTAAATAAAGGGGAACCTATACACAGCGCTAATTTAAGTACATACACACAGTCACCAAGAAAAGTGAGGGTGACTGGAACAAATGACAATTATAGAGCATGGTGTTACGGAAAACAAGGCACATGACTATAACGAACCAACAGGACAAAAAAGAAATACTGAGTGCAGGCAAAGAAAAACCCCCACACACGAATATATAAATACCCAGTCACCTAAAGAAATGAAAGTGACTGGAATAAATGGATAACTGCAGAGCATGGTGTTACGGAAAACAAAACATAACTCTACAATACAAAAAACGAGGCTAAAAACATGGCACAAAAAGTAAAATGCTGAGCATGAGCGATGGAAAACAGCACTATAAAAACGAATCCACCAACAGGACAAAACATTACACCCGAGTGACCTTAATAACAAAAGAAAAAGTGACACCCGAGGTGAATGGCAGGCAGAGTCCAAAAATGGCCGAGATGGCTCCGGAGATCTCCCTGCCCATTGTCCAGCTGGCGAATCAGGGAAAGAGAAGTGTTCGGACGGCGAACTCTGGACCCAGATCCCAGGAATCCAGTCCACCGGCAGCCGAACCAGGCTGCCCAGAGGGAAACAGACCAGTGGGGGGAACCAGATCACCGAACCGAAAGTTCTGTGGGTCGGGTCGTCGACCCGCATCACTCAACCACCAGGACCGTTGAGACGGGCGAAGGATCAGAGCGGATCCCGGTGGAAGAGGCTCAGGGGAGAGCCGATGACGAGGGCGGCGGGCGTCAGGCCGCAGGAAAACGGCCACCTCCTCACCGGACCTGGACAATACTGGGGCAGCACCCACGTCGGACCCCGATCGGGCCTCAGGCGAACCCACGTTGGACCCCGACTGGGTCTCGGGCGAACCCACGTTGAATACTGCACCAGAACCGACCTCCAACGTTGAACCCGGACCCTCCAGCACCATGAGGAACAGCAACTCCTTGCCGGTGACCCTGGAAGAAGGCTCAGAAGAGAAAACAGAACCAGGATCAGGATCACTGGCAGCGCCAGAACCCGGCGAGACGAGCTCAGACGCAGCGGACGGCTGCACCCGGCTCGTCTCCCCTGGAGATAGGCTGAAGTGCTCGGGGATAAAAAGAGAGAAAAGAAAGGAAAGCACTCGCCTGATCTCGGGTTCTGACGCCGTCCAGGACTGCGAAGATCCAGGATCCGTCGTCAGGAGGTCGTTGTCAGGCTCCCATCTAGCCGCGTCGGGCCCCGCAGCCAGCACGATGGTCAGCGCAGCTTGAGATCCCTCCAGCTCAGGTAACCCCGCCGACGATCCACTCGGCGTGAAGCCAGAAGAATCTCGTCCCGCCGGACCGAACCGCTCCTCCGTGGAGACCCGGGGACGCTCAGTCGTCGGTGTAGACTCCACGCAGCAGTCAGTCCCCCTCCTCCGTCCGCAATGTAGCTGCGGAACCACAGGCCCTCTCCATATCCCACCACGTTGACCCGGAGCCGGGGACCGCTCGGCGGAGAGAGACACAGAGGATGCGGGATTAGGAATACAAGTTACAGCAGGTGGGGAGAGTTCAGGGAGCTGCGAACCCTGAACTTCTCCTCCAGGGATGTGACAGAGCAAATCATTAAGCAGGTGTGAAAAAACAATGACTTGCCTGCCCCCTGGAGGTTGAGTATCGCCTGCTGTAGTGGAATCTGCTTCTTCCTCTCCCCGCCCGGCGATAACAGAGGACCCCCCGGGAATTCGTCTGAGGGTCGCTCGCGTTGTCTCCAGCAGAGAGCTCACCAGGCCGGGATTCCAGGCACACACAGCGGTCAGGAAGCGCGTCGAGGAGGAGGGGGAAACAGCCGGGGTGAGCCAGCCCGAATGTCCAGGAATGACAGCGGGGGAACGAGGCTCAGGGGACGAGGCTGTAGAATCTCCACACTGACGAGGCGAAGGGATGACAGCTGCGTGGGAGGAACGGTCCTGACGATGACCCAGAACTGGATCCGGACGAGGTTCGTGCAGAGGTGACTCGGCGATGTGATGACGACTACTCCCAGGGGACGAAGCGAGGGGGAAACCCAGGATTCGCCGCTCCAGATCGGAGATCGAGACGAGGAAGGCGTCGAGCACGGGAAAGCTTCGTAGCCCTGAAGTCCTCACCATCAATCTCACTGCCGCCGCCACATGCCTGAAGGTGGTGACAGGAAACACAGCAGAGCTCGCGACAGCCACTCGACCCCGGACATAACTGCTGTCAGCTGCGGCTCCTTGAAGGGAATCCCGAGTGACGTGGCGCAGGTCGGGGGAAGTCCTCTGGTTGGCGCGAACTCCCGGACTGGAATAGCGGCAGGAACGGGACTCCGAAGCGGGGAAAGACGTCGCCCACTTCGACTCCCTGCCGGGATTTCCATCCACCCCGTGGAGCTTCTCTCGCTGTGTACCTGCAGCGTCTATCCTGGCACTGTCCTCCAGATGGTACAGAGAGTGAGGGTGACAGTCCAGGAGTTCCTCAGCACGGCCCGGATGCCAGCGTCTCGCGTTGGAGGCGTCGTGCAGGGTGAAGAACGTCCCGTCGACAGCCTCCGAGATGGACCTCAGCTCGTCGCCCTGGCGCCGGAAGTGACTCCTGGGAAACGGCATGCTAGCAGCGCTGACACCCGGACAGAAAGGTACATTTCCACAGCGACTCACGGCCGCCGGCAACTCTTCTGGCTGCGACATACTGTCATATCCGGCTCTAGGGAGCCGGGCAATCAGAGCCAGGGGCAAGCCAGTGAGTCGTGATATTTTATTCAGGGTAAAGGGGAAGGGATGAGGAGAGCACAGATACTCATGCAGACGTACACTCACAGGTTGCACAGCGCAGAGGTAAGCAGCTCGTACCGGACGTGGGGGTAACAAGACGTACATACTCACAGCGGGATACAAACACAGGAATGCTGCAAGAGGAGTATAAGCTGACACCAGACGAAGGGGCTTCAGCTTAGCAATGTGTTTATGTCGCAGCCCCGAGTCATCGAGGCTGCTCCTATTTATCCTCATTGGCAGCGCCCCAGCTGATGCAGACTAATTGGCCCCAGCCGTCCATAATGCTGCCAGCTGGGGGCCAGCTGAGACGCTGCTCAATGGGAAGCAGGGATGAGGGAAAACATGGGCTGAGTGCCGAGACAGCATCTCAACCCATGGTGACAGATACATTTTAAATGGTTAATGCGGATG
Source organism: Pholidichthys leucotaenia (assembly GCA_020510985.1). Lineage (NCBI taxonomy): Eukaryota > Metazoa > Chordata > Actinopteri > Cichliformes > Pholidichthyidae > Pholidichthys > Pholidichthys leucotaenia. Next base: position 281,657,454 of record CM035847.1, on the reverse strand, counting down.
TATGTTACACCGGTGGAGTTAAATAGATATAACAAAAACATACCAAATACGTGCACAAAATGTATGGAAAGTAAAGGAACCCTATTTCATTGTTTACGGGAATGTAGAAAAATTAGAAAGTTTTGGGAAGAGGTGAGGGTAACAATTGAAAAAATAATTTCAAAACAAATCATATTGAATCCTAAATTGTTTTTGTTGGGTCTGTATCCAGAAAAGCATAGCTTTAATAAGAGTGAAAGAGCATTCATAGACCTCAGTTTGCTTAACGCCAAAAAATGTATTGCACTACTGTGGAAAAAGACTCATAGACCAGATGTGACTCAGTGGTTAAGACAGATGTTAACAAACCTTCCACTAGAAAGAATAACATACATACTGAAATCAAAGGAAATTGTGTTTGAGAATATATGGAGACCTTTCATTGATTATGTAAAGAATTTAAACATAACTTTTGAAGAAGAAGGGGAATGATGTGTGTGGACCTTGTAAATTCCAAACTGGTGAATGTATAGTATGTATACTTATGTAATGGATTGCCTAGACTAAACAGAGGAGCATTGTCGAAGACCTGTCTTTGTTAGTGGTTGTTTGTGTTTTTTAGTACAATTTTTTTTTTTAAAATGACTTTAGTGTTAGTGTTTGATTGTTTGTGTTGTGTTTGTAAAAAAGGTTCAATAAAAAATATTGTGGAAAAAAAGGCTAAATATGAATATTATTTATCTGTCATAACTGAGAGTCTTAATAATCCACAGAAATTTTGGAAAGTGATCAAAGGTTTATCTGTGAACAAAAGCTCTCAGGTTCTTCCTACTTTTGTTTTAAATGGCTCAGTCCCAGTTTATGATAGAACTGAGGTTTTAAATTGCTTCAATAAGCATTTTGTGTCATCTGGTTTTCTGTTTAACTCTACAGGAGCTACATCTGTGCCTCACTGTACTAATTCCCAAATGTTTTTTGGAGAACCTTTTAGACTTGTACCTTTTACTGTACAGCAAGTTCATAAGGCTCTCAAAACTTTGAATCACAGAAAACCTCCTGGACCAGACTTGATAGAGCCTTACTTTTTAAAAATGGCTGCCGATTTTATTGCACAGCCTCTTACAGTACTTTTTAATTTATCAATTGAAAACAAAGAGATTCCTGTAGTATGGAAGTCAGCTTTTGTGGTTCCTCTCTTAAAAGGAGGTGACCCAGCAGTTTTAACTAACTACAGACCAATATCAAATTTGTGTGTCTTGTCCAAGATTCTTGAATCTCTCATGTGTGATCAACTTAAAGAGTTTTTATACTCATATGAACTTCTTTCAAAACTGCAATCGGGCTTTAGAAAAAAGCACAGCACTATTACTGCTGCTACAAAAGTGGTCAATGATATACTTGTTGCTCTTGATAAAAAGCAGCACTGTGCTGCACTTTTCATTGATCTGTCAGAGTCTTTTGACACTGTGGACCACACAGTTTTAAAGCAAAGACTCATCAGTTTTGAACTGTCGGAACATGTAGTCTCCTGGTTCGCAAATTGAGATGAGATGAGATTAGATTCAACTTTATTGTCATTACACATGTATGAATACAAGGTAACGAAACGTGACTTGGCATTTGGGCACGCTCTGCAGAGCGCATCCAAGGCCGGGGCAGCCGCTAGGCGCCAGTCAGAAATGTCACAAATTACACAAATTGTCACAAATTATTTGAGTGACAGGACCCAATGTATTAAATATGATGGTTTGTGTTCTGAAATTGTCAGTGTCCACAAGGGGGTGCCACAGGGTTCTGTATTAGGACCCCTCCTATTCATTATGTACATTAATGATCTAGGACAAAATGTGTCTGATGCTAGTTTGCATTTTTATGCTGATGACACAATTATTTACTGCTTTGGCTCTTCCCCTGCTAATGCTGTTACTTCTCTGCAGAAAGCTTTTAATGTGGTGCAGCACACACTTCTGCAGCTAAAACTAGTCCTTAATGCTGACAAAACTAAACTGATGTGGTTTTCAAATTTTAGGAAGAGTCCACAAATTTTTCCCACAGTGTCCACTTTTGAGGGAAATGAAATTGAGGTGGTTCACTCGTACAAGTATCTTGGTATCTTGCTTGATGACGCTCTGACTTTTAAGCCCCATGTTGAAAATCTTGGGAAGAAACTTAAACTGAAACTGGGTTTTTTATTTCGAAATAAATGTTGTTTTTCTTTTGAGGTTAAAAAGCATCTTGTTACTGCAACTTTTTTATCTATTTTAGATTATGGAGACCTCTTGTATATGAACGCTTCAGCTCAGTGTCTGAGTAAGATTGACTCTGTATATCATGCTGTTTTGAGGTTTGTTACAAACTGTAGAGCTTTGACCCATCACTGTGAACTGTATTCTAGAGTGGGATGGCCCTCTTTGTCCACCAGGAGGTTGACTCACTGGTACATTTTTATTTACAAGGCCATCAGAATCAGAATCAGAATCAGAATCAGAATCAGATTTATTGCCATTGTTCATGTAGTACACAAACTAGGAATTTGTCTCGGTGCAATGCTGCAACATTAAAACATGATAAGATAAAGAGATAAACTAAAAAACTTAAAGACTAAAACCATGCAATAAGTGTAGAATAATAAGTAATAATAATAATAATAATAATAATGAGTAATACTAGTCACAGCAGTTTTAAATAAATTAGCAAGTAGCAGATGATGTGGAGTACCACATAGTGCAGCCGATAAGGCCATGCTTGGACTGTTGCCCCCTTACATTTGTAATTTGATCACACTGAGAAGTGTTGATTCTTATGGTTTGCGTTCTAATGATCATTTGTTGCTTTCTGTTCCATTTGCCCGTACTGAGCTGGGAAAAAGAGCTTTCATGTTCTCAGCCCCCTCTACATGGAACATGTTGCAAAAAGACTGGAAACTAACGGAACTTGTTTCACTGAACGACTTTAAATCCAGATTGAGAACACTTGAGACGGCCTCACTAATTTGTAACTGTTTTATATGATTTGTATGTCATTGTAAGTGTATTTGTGATTTTTTTGCTGCCTCTTGGCCAGGACTCCCTTGAAAAAGAGGTTTTTAATCTCAACGTTTTTTTCCCCCTGGTTAAATAAAGGTAAAAAAAAATAAATTAAAAAAAATCACCGTATATACACTACCGTTCAAAAGTTTGGGGTCACCCAGACAATTATTTTGTGTTTTCCATGAAAAGTCACACTTATTTACCACCATGAGTTGTAAAATGAATAGAAAATATAGTCAAGACATTGACAAGGTTAGAAATAATGATTTGTATTTGAAATAATAATTTTTTCCTTCAAACTTTGCTTTCGTCAAAGAATCCTCCATTTGCAGCAATTACAGCATTGCAGACCTAACATGATTGCACAAGGGTTTTCTAATCATCCATTAGTCTTCTGACGCAATGAGCAAACACATTGTACCATTAGAACACTGGAGTGATAGTTACTGGAAATGGGCCTCTATACACCTACGTATATAGATATTGCACCAAAAAACAGACATTTGCAGCTAGAATGGTCATTTACCACATTAGCAATGTATAGAGTGTATTTCTGATTAGTTTAAAGTTATCTTCATTGAAAAAAAGTGTTTTTCTTTCAAAAATAAGGAAATTTCTAAGTGACCCCAAACTTTTGAACGGTAGTGTATATCAGTGTGCAGTGTCTGGTGTGGTGTCATCCATCTACCCGTACGTATATTCCCTGCCAGTACAACAGTATCTCTGTAAGTTACTCTTCAAGTTCTCAGCCCTTGTGCTGTTGTTTTGTTTGTTCATTTCTGTTTATCAATAAAACCATGTCAAGCTGGAATTCTGCCTGCGTTGTGAGTCCTCCTTAACTACCCATCGGAGGAAACCATGACACTTTGACGATTTAGGCAGTGTTTGCCAAATGTATAAAAATTGGTCTAAAACGCTGGCATATGCCAAAATTTTCACCTTTTGCCATATACATCACGTATCCATAATGACTTGGACATATACCTAACCTATTAGTAACTTATGAAGAATATTTCCATAACTTATAAATAGCTTAAACCAACTAATGCTTAGCGTGTTGCCAATATTAACAACTTATGCGCAACAATAGTCTAACTTATGCATAACAGGAGTCCTATCGGCATATTTTTCCTCTTCCTCTCAGTTAATTATTGCTTGTTAAACCAAAGTATCTCATTCATGTCACGCTGTTCAAAATAATCATGCTGTCTGAATATAATATTTTCCAGTTACCATAATACTAATTGATTTCAAACACGCTCTTGGCGGACACTGAGATCAGCTCCAGAATCGCCAAAGCAGCTGCTGTCATGGCCAAACTAAACAAGCGTGTGTGGAACAACAATCTGCTGAGTTTGAAGACCAAGTTACTCGTATACCAAGCTTGCGTCCTGTCCACTCTCCTGTAGGCAGCGAGTCCTGGACAGCCTATGCCAGGCAGGAGAAGCGGTTAAAGGAGTTCCACCTCCGCTGTCTTCGGCGCCTTATGCACATCAAGTGGTAGGACAGAGTCCCCAACACTGAGGTCCTTGAGCGAGTTGACTTGCCAAGCATCCCTGCATTTATCAGCCAGAGACGACTCCGGTGGCTCGGCCATGTGCACTGCATGGAGCCTGACCGTCTGCCGAGAGAAATCCTTTACGGAGAATTGCGGGTGGGCGTCCGCCATGTGGGCCGACCGCTGTTGCGTTTTAAAGATGTCTGCAAACACAACATGCGGTGTGCGCAGATCAACACCAATGACTGGGAGGTTATTGCCAAAGATCGAGCCACCTGGCGCCACAGTGTCAAAGAGGGTGTTCTCAAGATGGAAGCGAACATGAGAGTTCAGATGGCGACGAAGCATGCGGCGAGGAAAGAACGTGCAGCATCAGCACATGCACCATGAATCTTCATCTGCACCAACTGCTCCAAAGACTGCCACTCAAGGATTGGGCTGTATAGTCATTCCATGCACTGCTCCAACCCTTGACGCGTTAACCATCGCCTCTTCGAGACGAGGATGCCAGAGAGAGAATTGATTGTGTAAAACCGTTAAAAAGTTAATCCCCCTTCCACAGCATCTGGAACACCATGTGGTGTATGGGGTGGCGCCTATCTCCGTTTCACTGACCCAAGGCCACACAGCTACTGTGAGTAGTGAAAGCTACAGTGGGGGGTCAGTCCTCTGGTAGTATCTGTGTGTTAACTTTCCTTTCCCCATTCTAGGATTTGAACCCACAACCTCCTAGTTGTGGGCTGGATGCTCTACCACCTAGATCACCACTCTGGTATTTTTAAATTGCCATAACAAAAATGCATTGTATAGACTGCTTAAATCATGTGCCATGGAGCGCCAACACCCTGCAGGTTTTCTCTTCTACCCAGTCTCTTCAGCAGGTGTTTTCACTTATCAGCAATCAGTGGGAAGAAATTCAGTGACATCTGCTGTTGAAGACGCTTGTTGGAAGTAAAGCTTGCAGGGTCTTGGCTCTCCATGGCACATGATTGGATACCCCTGATTTAAACACAAATTTTCAGTCAATGACCCCTCTAATAAATAAAATACAAACTCAGAACACTATGTCCCAAATTATTATGCAACTGACATATGAGTAGAATTTCAGTTAAATATTTGTTTTTTTTTTATTATTTAAGAAGGTTTTTTCTATTTCCTTCTGTCAGATAAAGAGATCAGTCTCAGACAGTTCTGTGGATTAGTTTGTCAGATGTTCTTATTTAGCTTTATTTAGCTTTAGCCTTTATTTGGCTGCACGGTGGCGCAGTGGTTAGCACTGCGGCAGCACAGTTTACCCTTGGCCGGGGGATTGTGGGGATCATGGGATCGTGGGTTCGATCCCAGCCCCCGACCAACAGTGATCTGTGTGGAGTTTGCATGTTCTCCCCGTGTTGCGTGGGTTTACTCCGGGATTTCTCCGGTTTCCTCCCACATGCCAAAAACATGCATGTTAGGTTAATTGGCTGTTCTAAATTGTCCCTAGATATCTGTTTCCTATAGGCCCTTAGAATAGAGGGTTAGTATTAATGAAAGCGCTTTGAGTGGTCTTTGTGACTAGAAAAGCGCTATATAAGTGCAGGTTAGTTAGTTAGTTAGTAATTTAAAGCAAAACCCTTATCAAGAACAGTGGCCCCTTTCCTAGAGACTCATTTACTGAATCTCCTGCGGTCCTTCACTCCAGTTTTTTTTTTTAGCACACAACTAGTCTTATGTTTCAGTTTCTACTTGCCGCTGCTTCTGTTAACAGAGCAGATTGTTTACACATTCCTTGTAAATTAGTAATGCAAAATCTGTATCCTGCCCCAGTGAGTTAATGTTGTTTTGTGTCAAGTGATGTGAAGGCATATCCTCAACAGGTCCTGTTATATGAAAAAATATATGTGTTTAGCTGTGTGTGTGTGTGTGTGTGTGTGTGTGTGTGTGTGTGTGTGTGTGTGTGTGTGTGTGCGTGGCGTGCGTGTGCGCGTGCAGGCACTGCAGGCAGAGATCTATGGGTTTTCCCTGTGAACCAACGCTGCAAATACGCCATTATAGGGTAGCTGTAAGTTAGAAACTGTTATAATAAATAAATAGTGAAGATTAGTTAGTTGATATTACACAAAGTGCTTGCATACACATATTCTTTAGCTCCACACACACCCACACACATACACTATAGTCATTCACACACACATACAAGTCACACCCACACATACACCATTTATACATACACATCAGTTGCTACACATACACACAAGCTACACACACCGGCTGCACACACATACACACAGTTGCACACACACACATACACACAGTTGCACACACACACACACACACACACATGCACACAAGCTCCACACACATATGCACACATACATACAAGCTGCACACACATGCACACATACATACAAGCTCTAGTCTCTTTTTCCTGCTTCCATGTGAGGGCATAGGGTTGTGTGAGGTTAAATAACAGGATGGACTAAAGAGGAGACATCTGCTGAGAGAGGCCATAAAGCTGTAAATGCGAGAAGACATCTGGAGCCATTGGAGCACTGAGAGAAAGGATGTGGGAGCTATGTGGATGCTGAGAAGACCGGTTTGGACCAGTTTGGACAATGGACACTTGTTGGAGAGTTGCTGAGAACGCCCACCAACTCAGAAGCTTTATGTAGGGGGGGATTCCTTTGTTCTGGGTCTCAACCAGGTTGCGCTGCTAAGACCCATGGCCGTGTTTGACTACCTGCGTGATTCAATAAAAGATAAGCTGAGAAATAGTATTTCTTCTGTGATTATTGGTTGGTTAACTAAAAAGATTCTGCTAACTGTACAAAATTAATTTTTACAAAACCCATTCAATAAGTTACACATAGGTTCAAAGAGCATTACTCATATGTTAGAAATAATTTTTGGGGATGCTAGACATTAATCTCGATGCATTTCAACTTTTGAGTAACTATGAGTCATTGACAAGTAATGTGTGTAAACGAATGCATAACTTCCCTACAACCTTTACTCCACGAATGTGGGATGTGTCAACCATAAGCTGGAAACATCGGAAAATTTTCAGCATGCTGAAAATTTTCAGAGGAGCTCGGCAAACTACGCCGTATACCAGCGTGCTTCAGCTTTCTTCAGCGTGCTCCCAACTTAGACAAAACTTAGCCATAACTGATTCGACATACACCAGCGTATTCTCCAAAGTTTTCATACATTTTGCAAATGTTGCCTAAATCATCCAGGTGTGACAGGGCCTTTAAATGCAACTTATACACACAGACCACACAAAATAGCCACCCATCTGACCTGGCAACCCACAAACTGAGGAGCTCAACTGCTGTTTGTGGAGGCCAGTTAGCTGTTGTGAAAAAGTCAGGACAGGAAGGTGCTCAGCTGAGAAAAGCACACATGGATAGACCAATTCCAGCCTCCTTATCCATACTCATTTACACAGACACACACACACACTTAACTAGAGAGCCTAAGTCATGCTCTCTCTACTTCCGCATATGGGACCTTAAGTCAGAAAAAATCTCCATTAACGTGAATGGCAAGAAGGAAATTATCTTTTGATCCCATTCGAACTTTGCCACGAGTTACACATATGATGTTTGTCAATTTAAAAGGTCATTTTCCATGTAAATAATGGTGTAGGTTGTTGTCCAACTGTTAAGGTATATAAGGTTGTGAAAATGCATAAATTGAAAGACTACAAACACAGACTCACGTAACTTACATCATTGTTTTCAAAGAGCGTCCAGGGTGAAGTAACTAACAGTCTTCTGGATCAGCTCCAGCTCTCAAAATACAAAACAATATATCTGTGTTGTTTTTCTCCTCTTTGGATCTTTCTTTCATCGGTCAGAAAACAGGAGGTGAGCTCTGAGAAGGAAACCACCATGATCGTGTTTGGTGACGTGTACAGGCCAAGACAAGTAAATGTAAACTAAGGGGTTTCACACAAACTAAATATTGCTCTTTTAGTATATTGCTCTTTTAGTATGTAAAAAAAAACCTTCCAAATGTGAGGCCACTCGATGTTGTGGCTGTTGCTGGTGCAGCTGTTGCTGCTGGTTCTTAACAATCTGGCCCCCCAATATATAAAAGATCTGATATTACCTTACCATCCTAACAGAGCATTACGCTCCCAAAATGCTGGCTTTCTTGTGGTTCCCACAATCTCCAAAAGTACGGTGGGAAGCAGAGCCTTCTGCTACCAAGCCCCTTCTCTCTGGAACCAGTTACCACTCTGGGGCCAGGAGTCAGACTCGGTCTCTGTCTTTAAGAACAGGGTAAAATCCTTCCTTTTTAATATAGCTTTTGTTTAAGGAGGGTATTTGTGTCTTTTAACCCCACTCTTGTTCTATTGTTATCTGATCCATACTGCTGGTTGACCTCCAATATTGTACTTGGCATCTTACTGCTATGTTCTTTATGTCTGTCCTTCCATCCTCCCTATCCCCTCATCCCCAGCCAGTCGCAGCAGACGACTGCCCCTCCCTGAGCCTGGTTCTGCTAGAGGTTTCTTCCTTCCAAATGGGAGTTTTTCCTCTCCACTGTCGCCTAGTGCTTGCTCATAGGGGATCGTCTGATTGCTGGGTCTTTCTGTGACTGTGTGATTTTTTTTTATCTGCACTGTGGTGCCACGAGACGGCTTTTGTTGTGATGTGGCGCATTATAAATAAAGCTGAATTGAATTGAATATGACAACCGACAACTTTAATTACCTGGAAAATTATCTTTTATCTTCATCTATTATCTTCATTTTTATCTTTTAATTGACAAACGTCATATGTGTAACTCGTGGCAAAATTTGATCGGGATCAAAAGATAATTTCTCTCTTGCCATTCATTTCAATGGAGATTTTTTTGATTTAAGGTCCCATATGTTAAAGTAGAGGGGGCGTGACTTAGGCTCCCTATTAGTGGTGTGCAATACTGCAAGATTTGGTATCGATCCAATACCAAGTAAATACAGGGTCAGTATTGCTGATACCGATACGATACCGATACTTTTTAATTATTAAGGTGGATGGCATCATCAAATTACTAAATCTGAATGAGTTTTCATGACTTTTAAGTGTTTTGTGATTTTTCCTTTGGATTATTAATTAGTTAAAACCTAGGACAGAATTTGGTCAAAGTTCACAGGCAAATACATACAGTATCACTTTCACTGTTAACACAAAAGGGTAATTATATTCAATCAAATCTGAGCCATATTATATTCAGTATACTTGTTTCAATTCCAGTAAATGTATTCATCTAATTAAAATGTTTCAATGGGATAAATGTATTATAGCAAGATCTTAGCATAATTTATGTTTTTTGAGTTGGCTAAAGTAACAAATGACCAGTTGCACTTTGAAAATTAATATTAACTAATGCCGAAGATGACTAAAATACCTGGATATCCTCCGCCATACTGAAAGGCCTCTGCCAATGATCTCTGCTTCTGGGTCGGGGTGTCATGTCCGCTGCGTAATCTCACAGCGAACATATGAAATAGGAGCGAGCCCAATGTGCAGTAATGTAACGTGTTTAATGACAATGGGAAAAATATACAAAATGTCCAAATAACAGTCACAGATGAGGATGGATGAGACAACCGGCTACAAACCTCGTTGGCTAGGATAAGATGCCTAATGTGCTCCGGGCAGGCAGGAATGGACAGAAGAAAAGCCACAAGGGAAGACTTACAAATACGTTGGAGCGGAAAGGCTCTGAGGTACAACACAGTGAAGTCCAAAAGGAAGGAAGCCACTAATCAGTGAGCCAGAATGTCCAAGATTGACTTAAGCTGCCACACTGACTAGTCACACTGCCTCCCCATAAGTACACAATACACTAACGAAGGCAAGTGGACAAGCAGTGTGGCAAGCCCGTGCATAATTAGTTGGAATGTGTGCATGTGTGAGTGTGCGTGCATGTGTGTACATGTGGTGATGAAATGCAGCTGGGGAGTGTCTGGCAAGAGGAGGAGGCATGGCTGTAGGACTGGCAGAGAGCAAGGCGCAATCTGCCAGCTGGAATTAATAAGCAAATAATGAAAATCCTACAGCCACAGGTTGTGGACGGGGTTGAAAACAACCCCGAATAAGACAGAGCCCCCCATCCCCCAAGGGGTGGATACCAGACACTCACCGTACCATCAAAAACAGAAAACAAAACCTGCGCCCCCCCCCCCCCCCCCCACACACACACACACACCCGGAAGGCCAACACAACAAACCAGGGCGGGAAGTGGGGGGAAACAGGATAGGAGGGAATAACAAGGGAGAGAACACCACAATGCAAAACAAGAACAACACATTTCTCAACCCCAAAACTAAACTAACCCACCCCACCCCCAAGAGTCCCACAGTTCAGGGGGCTGGCCAGAGTCAAAGGCTCAGCGGGCAGCCTGCAGAATAGTGTCAAGCGGCCTGCCAGGGCATACGGGCCACCTGGCAAAGGAGACCAGTTTTTCTGGCGGCCTGCCCACGTGGTTAAGCCACCAGGACCAGAAGGGCAGATGAGGCGGCGGCCTACCCACCGGGAAGCTGAGAGGTGGGTGACCAGAAAGAGGAAGAGGAACCCCTGCGGTTACTGGTGGCGGAGGAAATAGAACCCCGATGGTGCCCAGCAGAAGGAGGAACACCCACAGGGCCTCCAAAAGGGAAAGGAAGACCCTGGTGTCCCCAAACTGTCCTGTGGCACTCTCGGTGGTCCCAACGTGAGATTGAGACTCCGTAGCACCCGCGGTGGACCCGGGCTGGGCTATGGCTGCATCTGCGGTGGTCCTAGTCTAGGACAGCATTGCACCCCCAGTGGACCCCGACCGAGCCACAGTGCTGATCTAATCATGGGCCAGCCGACCCGTATGAGCACCCGAGCCAAAAGACAATCAATCACGGGCACCCTCAGCTGGAGCAGAGCACCCACAATGACGTCCTTGGCAGGGGAGGCTGTACCCACAGTGACCACCAGTGGCAAACCTGGATCCTCAGACCTGTTTGGTGATGTTAGACTCTCTCCAGTGACCCTGGAAAAGGACTCAGACAGGGACAAAGAAGGGTCAGGGTAGCCAGCAGCGGCGGAGCCCAGCGAGGTGAGCTCAGACTCAGCGGTCGGCTGCGCCCAGCTCTCCTCACCAAGAGCTAAGCAAAAATGCTCAATAATAGAAAGGAGGAAAACAAAAGAGAGCACTTGCCTTAGTTCAAGCTTCACCGCTGTCCAGGACTCCAACGATCCGGACGATGTAGTCCCAGGCTCGACTTCCTGGAGGTTCAGCTTCAGCGAAGACTCTGCTGCGGTGGCCTTCACAGCAGGCATGATGGTCTGTGCAGTCCTTGTTTCCGCAGCTGCCATGATCCATACTGGTAACTCCTCCGGCATGGTGGCTGGGATCCGGTTCGCCATTGCCTCGGGAGGACAGTCCTCCCGGACCTCTGGCTCCACCTGGTCCCGACTGCCCGGCTCCAGTACCGGCAGCCAAGCAGAGGAAAAAGAAGAAAGTGGAGAGAGGGCTGGTGAACAGATAATTGCTGCAGCAGGTGGGAAGAGCTCGGAGGACTGCGTTTCCTGAGCCCCCCTACCGGACAGACAAGGCAAATTATCAAAAATGGAAGGAGAATAAAATGACACTTGCCTGCACTCCCGGTCTCTGATGTTTTCTGCTGCAGTGGTGAAGTTGCCATCCCTCCCTGTGGCTCTGGTAAGCATGGGCCCCCCTGTGGATTGCGTAGGAGCCGTTTCCATAGAGCCAGATGTAGGCATAGCCGGAGGAGACCTGGAGGACCTCTCAACAGCGGGAGGAATCACTGAGGCGGCTGAAGTTGCAGCAGCGACGGAGGGAAATTGAGCTGGCGGAACAGCTGATGAGGAGAAGCGAGAAAGAGGCCCTGCTGCGGGAATAGTCAGGCTCAACGATGAAATTTTGCCTGTCGAGGAGGAAGAAGGCTTCCTTCGACAATTCACTGTGGGATGCCATGATTGGATTGGCGCTGTGGTTGCTTCGTCTGGTTTCCCCCTTGTGTTGGAAAGGAAGAATATGGAGCGGAGCACGTCCGTCACTTCTGAAAGGCTCCACAGGCGGGAAAAAGCCTTCATCAGCCGTGCAGCTCGATCCCGACCACCCTGGACAGTCACAGGGGAACGGGAGTCCAGTGTCTGCAACAAGACATCCTCCAGATAGCACACCGCCCACTGCTCCACCTCGCTTAGAGCAGACATGGCGAGCTCCAGTTCAGGTGAGTGAAAAAATACACACACAAAAAATGAAAGGGACACACTACTCACTGCTTGGGCTCTTATGGTGGCAGCTTACTGTAATGTCCGCTGCGTGATCTCGCAGCTAACATATGAAATAGGAGCGAGCCCAATGTGCAGTAATGTATTGTGTTTAATGACAATGGGAAAAATATACAAAATGTCCAAATAACAGTCACAGATGAGGATGGATGAGACAACCGGCTACAAACCTCGTTGGCTAGAACAAGATGCCTAACGTGCTCCGGGCAGGCAGGAGTGGACAGAAGAAAAGCCACAAGGGAAGACTTACAAATATGTTGGAGCGGAAAGGCTCTGAGGTACAACACGGTGAAGTCCAAAAGGAAGGAAGCCAAAAATCAGTGAGCCAGGATGTCCAAGATTGACTTAAGCTGCCACACTGACTGGTCACACTGCCTCCCCATAAGTACACAATACGCTAACAAAGGCAAGTGGACACAGCCGTGTGGCAAGCCTGTGCATAATTAGTTGGAATGTATGCATGTGTGCATGTGTGAGTGTGCGTGCATGTGTGTGCATGTGGTGATGAAATGCAGCCGGTGAGTGTCTGGCAAGAGGAGGAGGTGTGGCTGTAGGACTGGCAGAGTGCAAGGCTCAATCTGCCAGCTGGAATTAATAAGCAAATAATCAAAACCCTACAGCCACAGGTCATGGACGGGGTTGAAAACAACCCCGAACATGACATGGGGTCTGTTGGGGCCAGGAGGTGGGATATTTCTCTCCTCCTTTCTCTGTTTCTGTAGCTCAGCGTTGTCTTTTGGATGATTTTTCATATGCTTGTATAAATAAGTTGTCTTACCACTGTATTTCACAGCCTTTTTACACATTGTATAGCTTGCCGTTGTTTCATTTTTGGCCTGGAAATATAGCCACGACACAGCGCTCCTCTTCCTTTCTGCCATTCTTCTGCCCTGTCTCTGTGCTGTGTAACACATCTTGATAAGTAGCATAGAATTATAGAATACCAGCACTCTGGCAGCCAGCGGCTGCTGCTTGCTAGCTTGTTTACCTGGTGCTGCTGAGTCATGTGATGGTACAAGAGGGGGGAGGAGGGAGGAGGTGAAACCACAACAAGAAGAGAAGCAGAGTGTGGCTGGGTGTGCCTGTTCCATACCGTGACGGGAGCGGCAACACAGACACAGAGTATCCATCTCATTACACTGGTATTGATCAACATCAATACCAACGTTGGTGTTGATATTATCGATATTTGGATCGATCCACTGACCACTACTCCATATTATACAGTCAGACTTGGGCAGAGTAGTCAGAATTTGTAACCAAGTAAAAGTAGCGTTACTCTATGATATTACTCAAGTATACGAGTAGTAATAATAATTAATTAAGAGTAAAAAAGTATCTACTTAAAAAAATACACTACCGTTCAAAAGTTTGGGGTCACCCAGACAATTATTTTGTGTTTTCCATGAAAAGTCACACTTATTTACCACTATGAGTTGTAAAATGAATAGAAAATATAGTCAAGACATTGACAAGGTTAGAAATAATGATTTGTATTTGAAATAATAATTTTTTCCTTCAAACTTTGCTTTCGTCAAAGAATCCTCCATTTGCAGCAATTACAGCATTGCAGACCTAACATGATTGCACAAGGGTTTTCTAATCATCCATTAGCCTTCTGACGCAATGAGCAAACACATTGTACCATTAGAACACTGGAGTAATAGTTGCTGGAAATGAGCCTCTATACACCTATCTAGATATTGCACCCAAAACCAGACATTTGCAGCTAGAATGGTCATTTACCATATTAGCAATGTATAGAGTGTATTTTTGATTAGTTTAAAGTTATCTTCATTGAAAAAAAGTGCTTTTCTTTCAAAATAAGGAAATTTCTAAGTGACCCCAAACTTTTGAACGGTAGTGTATTTGAGATGTAATTTTAGTCTTAACAGTTTGAAAGGTTTTTCTCCTACATTTTTTAAAGTTTTCTTGCAAATTTGAAAGATTTATTTATTTAATTTGGCAACTTTTTTTCCCCATTATTTGTTTTTGCTCTTGTAAATTTAGGAATATTGTACATTTGAGACTATTTCATAAATTTGTGGAGTTTTCTCAAAACTTTCAGACATTTTTCTTGTAGATTTATTACTTTTATCATCAATTTGTGGGCTTTGGAATGGAATTCATGGTTCCATTTACCTCAGCAAATCTTCCAAGTCCTGAAGCAGCAAAACAGCCCCAGTCGATCACACTACCACCACCATATCTTACTGTTGGTATGAAGTTCCTTTTCTGAAATGCTGTGTTACTTTTACGCCAGATGTCATGGGACACACACCTTCCACAAAGTTCAACTTTTGTCTCGTCAGTCCACAGAGCATTTTCCCAAAAGTCTTGGGTATCATCAAGATGTTTTCTGGCAACACTGAAACAAGCCTTTATGTTCTTTTTGCTCACCAGTGGTTTTTGTCTTGGAACTCTGCCATGCAGGCTTTTTTTGCCCATTTTCTTTCTTATGGTGGAGTCATGAACAGTGACCTTAACTGAGGCAAGTGAGGCCTGCAGTTCTTTGGATGTTGTTGTGGGGTCTTTTGTAACCTCTTGGATGAGTTGTCGCTGTGCTTTTGGGGTAATCTTGGTTGTCAGGGCCATACAGGTTTGGATTTTTTTTACCCTTAATAATAAGCACCTTCATTTAAAAACTGCATTTTGTGTTTACTTGTGTTATCTTTGTCTAATATTTAAATTTGTTTGATGATCTGAAACATTTAAGTATGACAAACATAAAAAGATGAGACATCAGGAAGGGGGCAAACACTTTTTCACACCACTGTATGCTAAGGATGAACCCATTAGATTTTGGAGGTGATTCAAGAGCACATACCTCTGCCAAGGCCCGATTGCACAATGTAAAAGAAAGTGGAATAAGTGATCCCGAATCTACATTGTGATCCACATCACATCCAAAATCTACTGGGGTCACCCACAGCCCAAGGGCCACCTCTGGTGACAATTTCATCAAAATCCTGTTCAAAGTCAGTCAGCCAGACCTTGGGGAAGGTATGCACTCTCTGAGTGCCCTCTAGTTGTTTTTTAGGTTGGATAAGGTTATAAGCAGGGCTGGGTATCATCAATGGTTTTCAGCAGGGTTGCTTCTAGTTTTTTCTGCAGCCTATTGAAGGGTTGCACTGATGTCACACGGGTCACGTGTATTTTGTTTACTCAGCCATTTTGAATAGTCGGCTGGTCGCCAACGCTGCATGCCAGGCAAGGCACAGAGAAGCTGAGACCGAATACGACACACTACTTTAAACCACACCCATTCAAAGCAGGACATCGGGAAATCTCACTCAGTAAGGCACAAGGCACTCAAGAAATCTCTGTCAGTGATAAATTGTCCTTAGGTATGACTGTGAGTGAATGGTTGTCTGTCTCTCTGTGTTGGCCCTGCGATGGACTGGCGATCTGTCTAGGGTGTACCCTGCCTCTCGCCCAAAGATGCTGGGATAGGCTCCAGCCCCCCGCCACCCGAAAAGGATTAAGCAGAAGAAAATGAATGAATGAATGAATGATGCCTGCGGCATGACTGTGAGCAACACAGCCGCCTCACACAGGAGGAGACCCTTCAGTAACAGGCATGCAGAAATACTTGCTTATACTTGGTTTCTACGGGTATGCACAGGTATGGATCAAGCAGTTCTGTGTGGCAGCCTCAAAAGTCACATTTATTTCTAAAGAACCATGTTTTGGAGGAGACAGATGCTGCACAATACCGTTGATTTGACCTGCTGATCACCATCTGAGGATTAATAAAAATAATAAAGTAGTGTGTGCTGGTATTAAAACTGTGATTAAAGGCAGAAGACAGACGGTGGGAACGAAATCCATGATGTGCAACATTAGGCTGAACTCAGGCTGATGGAAATAATTTACATTTTTCAACTATGATATGCAATGTAAATGAGCTCATCGGTTCTGTAACAGGCATTGGTGAAATAAGTGAATGAAGTGTTTTTGTCACGTGTGGCTCTGGGGAGCCACACAATGAGAGCCAGGGACGAGCCAGTGAGTTATGATGTTTATTGGTGACAGGGTTAAGGGATGAGGAAAGCACAGATGCTCATACACATTAACACTCATGGGCAGTACAGCAGCAGAGTTAACAGTTGGCACCGGGCGTAGGGGTACACAGCGAGAGAACTCACAGCAGGTAACACTCACGGGTTAAGCAGCCAGAGAGCTGGCACTGGGCAAAGGACTCCAATACACAGGTCACTCATACAAGATGGTACTCCCAAGTGATACAGTAAGGCAAGTAGCGGGCTAGCACCGGACATGGGGGTACAAAGGCACAATTACTCCTTACGGGAAGACACGAGTAATGCTGAAGATGAGGCAGGGGCTGGCACCAGACGAAGGGGCGCCAGCCTAGCAGTGCTTATGTCGCAGCCCCGAGTGATCGAGGCTGCTCCTCTTTATCCTCATTAGCAGCGCCCCAGCTGATGAGGATTAATTGGCCCCAGCCGTCCCGTGACACTGACAGCTGGGAGCCAGCTGAGACGCTGCCCAATGAGAGGCAGGGATGAGAAGGAGCATGGGCTGAGTGCCGAGCCGGCGTCTCACCCCATGGTGACAGTTTTATTTATTTTTATTTTATTTCGGATAGTACATTACAGGTTAAAAGAAACTGTATAATATAACAACAAGGTCAAATTAGACAAAGACTCCTTCTACTATACAATTCCACGTGAGTTATCCGAAATGGGTGATGGCTGAAGCCGCAGCTTATATTGCCCACCCATATTCCATCCAAGAATTCAAAGGAGAAAAAGAGAAAAACAAGACAAGAGCGATTACAATTTAAAACAAGGCTAAGACAAAATGTGACTGAGAGAAAAAAGAAAACTGAGCTAGTCTAAGTTAAGCGGTTACTATTCAAAAACAAATCTAAGACATAATGTCACAGAGAAAAAAGAAAAAAAGAAAAACTAAGCTACAACACAACACAGGCTGGAAATGTCAATCCTTATGTGAGTTTACATGTCGTCTTGTAAATATGTTTGGAGTATTTCTTCCTTTAGTTTTTGTTTAAATTGTCCAAGCGTTGTACATGATTTTAATTCAGGTCCAAAATCGTTCCATAATCTGACTCCTTGCACTGAAATACAGTGTTGCTTGGTGGTTGTTCTCACTGTAGGCTTTTGAAATATACATGTTCCTCTGAGGTGATATCGTTTCTCCCTTGTTTGGAACAACTTTTGGATATTTGCGGGCATTGATAGATTCTTCACTTTGAACATTATTATTGCAGTTTTAAAGTCAATCAGATCTTTCACCTTGAGAGTTTTTTGTTTAAGAAAAAGTGGGTTTGTTGGTTCCCTGTAAGCTGCTTTGTTGATTATTCTAATAGCTCTCTTTTGAAGCATAAAGAGTGGATATATGTTTGTTTTATATGTATTTCCCCATACTTCATTACAATATGTCATGTATGGGAGTATTAATGAATGATACAAGGTGTATAGTGTGGGTTGATTCAGCAAATTTTTCACTCTGTGTAATATTGCAATTGATTTGGATACTTTACCTTTAATATAATTAATATGTGGCTTCCAACACAGTTTGTTATCAATTATTACTCCAAGGAATTTAGTTTCGGATACCCTTTCAATCTCTACACCATTTACACTGAGTTTGGGTACTGGGTTGTTGTGATGGTTGTTAAAGACTATAAATTTTGTCTTGCTTAAATTGAGCGTTAATTTGTTTGAATCAAACCACAGTTTAAACTTTCCTAATTCTTTTCCGAGTGTATCCAGAAGTTGTTCCAAATTGTTTCCACTGCATAGCAGATTAGTGTCATCAGCAAACAATATTAAGTCCATTTTTTCTGAAACTTTACATATATCGTTTATATACATATTGAATAATAATGGTCCCAAAACTGAACCCTGTGGGACTCCACAGGTGACCTTCAGTAACTCTGAGTTTTTGTTGCTAACACATACATACTGATATCTATTCTTTAAGTAACTACTTAACCAGGACAGTGCTACCCCTCTTATACCACAGTTTTGTAATTTCTTTAATAATAGATTGTGATCTACTGTATCAAATGCTTTTTTAAGATCCAGGAATACTCCAACTGAATACTCTTTATTTTCAATGGCTGTTGATATTTTTTCTGTAAATTCCATTAAGGCATATGCTGTTGTCCTTTTGTGTCTGAACCCATATTGCTGCTCACACAATAAATCATTCTTCAGTATGAAGTTGTCAATTCTCTCATAGAATATTTTTTCAAGTATCTTGGAAAATTGCGGTAATAGTGAAATTGGTCTATAGTTTGAGAGTTCCCCTCTGTCGCCTGTCTTGTAAATCGGAATTACTTTAGCTATTTTCATTGCATTGGGAAATATGCTTGATTGGAGAGACAGGTTACAGATATACGTCAGTGGTTTTACTATGCATTCGATAACAGTTTTGACTAGTAGCATGTCAATACCATCGCAGTCAGTAGATGTTTTACTTTTGAACGATTTAACAATTTCAATGACCTCTCTTTCGCCTGTGTTCTTTATGAAGATGGTGTCTTTTACAGCAGTGTTATTGCATATTGTATCACCTGTAGGCACCGTAGTGGGTATTTCTCGGGCCAGTTTAGGTCCAATGTTAACAAAAAAATTATTAAATTCATCTGCAGGTGAAGCTATGTTCACACTCGGAGTCGTTTTATTATTTTTTGGAATATTAGTTGGGTAGCTAGTATTTCTGCTTTTATTTCCAAGGATACTGTTGATTATTGTCCATGTATTTTTAATATTGTCTTTGTTTTTTTCCAGTTCCTTACTGTAATAGTCTCTTTTACTACATCTTATTATATATGTTAACTTATTTTTGTATGTTTTATACCGTTGCTCTGTTTCTTTTGTCCTTTTCTTTAGGAAAGCTTTATATAATAAATTTTTCTTTTTACACGCCTTTTGTAGTCCTTTGGTTAACCATGGTTTGTCAGCAAATTTGTGTTTAAGCTTTTTTTAACTAATGGGCAGTTTTTTTCATAAAGAGTGGTTACAATGTTTATAAATGTGTCATAGGCTTCATTTACATCTGATACATAGACTTCTGTCCAGTCTTGCTTCAGCAAGTCCTCTTTAAAAGAGCTGATTGCATTTGGTGATTTGTGTCTGAACGATTTTGAAATTTTTTCTGGGTTGGGCCCCGTGTGGCCATGGATAAGTGCAAAGATTGGCAAGTGGTCGCTTATATCATTTATCAATAATCCACTTTCTATGTTCTTATCGAGAACATTGACAAACAGGTTGTCAATAAGTGTAGCAGAGTGAACAGTGATTCTACTGGGATGTGTTATTGTGGGATATACAGTAGACTCATGCTGTACATAGAGTTCATGAACTCTGTAACTACATTTTGTTGATGTGGATTCAGTAGATCAATATTGAAATCTCCACAAATTGCTACCATTTTCTTACTAGTAATATTATTGTACAGCTCGACTAATTTATCTCTGAATGTCTCAATGCAAGTTCCCGGCGTTCTATATATGCAGCTTATGATTAGATTTTTTGTTTTGTCTAGGTCAATCTCAACAGTAACACATTCCAAAATCCCTGGTAGTGCTGAGGACATTTCATTTACAAGCTTACATCTATATAGGTCATCAATATACAGTGCAACACCACCACCCTTTTTTTGAGATCTGTTAATGTAAAACATCTGATATCCCTCTATTGCCATCAGGGGGGCCTGATCTTCATTAAGCCAGGTTTCAGAGACTGCAATAGCTGTGAATTTTCTGTCTAGCTGTTTTAAATAGTCCTGAATCTGTGAGAAGTTTTTGTTGAGACTTCTGCTATTGAAGTGTATTATTGACAGTTTACCATCTATTTGCACTTGACTTTTGAATTGCTTTTCAGTGTAATATTCACAGTGGTTATGAATATTATTGAAAAAGTGGTTATCAGGATCAATATCATTCTCCATCTCTTGTGGTTTATGTTCAGCATAGTGGCATATTTTTAGAGTTTGAGTTTCCTCACTCTGTGTTTCATAGTCAGTGTTCATCTGTATTTATCTAAGTCAGTAGCATCTCTGATCATTATACTCTTTGCTTGCTCAGGTGTACCATTTAGTTTAATCCAAATTCTACAATTTCTTGTCCATGTTGTCTGTATCTTATTTTGTTTTTTTAGCATCCGTGCCTGCCGTGCTAATTCAGCGTTTTTTTTTTTTTGTCAGGTGTTCATTTAGGTAAACTTGAGCTTCCTTTAGCTTTCTGGCCTGCCTCAGTATGTCATTTTTCACCCTCCTGTTCACAAAGTGCATCACAATTGATTTCTTTGTTTTGTTATCTTTCTTCGGTAAAGCATAACAGGCTGAGATCGCATTGGCTGCTACCTTAATGTCTTTATCATTAAGGAACTGAAGCACTTGGTTTTCTAAGGACATTGATTCTCTTATGGAAGCATGTTCACCATTCTGAGGAGCTCATTTAGCAGCAGACTACATCATCCCAGGTGCACAACCGAGAGGTTTCGTAGGTCCTTCCTACCAACGGCTGTCAGACTGTACAACCTAAGCAGGGCTGCTCGCAGAGATAGCAAAAAGACGTAACAAACTAATAGTTTTTTGAATGCAAAAGATGCAATAGACTTACACAATGGTCCCCTCCGGCATACAACTAGGAACATACCGGTCGCTATGGAGGGTGAGAATATGTATGGGCACATAATCATACCATGTAGGATAACTAAGTAGACGGTTATGCTGTTTCATTCCATCTAGCAACAATGCTCTGCACTGTGTGTGTTTATATATTTGCATATTTATTCCATCTAGCTACATTGCTCCGCACTGTGTGTGTTTATATACTTGCATATTTATTCCACCTAGCTGCAATGCTCCGTACTGTGGGTGTTTATATATTTACATATTTATTCCATCTAGCTACAATGCTCTGCACTGTGTGTTCATATATTCATATATTTATTCCATCCAGCTACAATGCTCTGCACTGTGTGTCTGTGTGTGTGTGTATATATATATATTTTATAGTAATACGTACATATGTTTATTAGCTGCTCTTGCTTGCTTGTTTTTTTTCTTGCCTTCTGATTGTTGCTCTGAGTGTTGCTATCCCTGTGCTGTTGCAATCCTGGAATTTCCCCGTTGTGGGACTAATAAAGGCTTATCTTATCTTATCTTATCTTATTCAGTTCTGTTGTGGCATGGGCGTATGACTGATATCTGATGTCTAGTCCACTTATAACTAGGTCATCAATGCGAGAACCTTGTTCAAGATCCTCGACGCGTTGCTCCAAAAGATGCCCGTGTTGCTCCAGGTCCATAATTTTTTTGTCTTTTTCTTTTATTATTGAATGTAGAGCTTGTACCTCTTCTATTAGGTTTATTATTTTGGCCTGTTGGTTAGTCATTTTGGCCGATTCTTCTAACACAAAGTTCAGAGATTTTTTAATTTCTTCCATTTCTTCTTTTTTGGGTGGCATTTTACTGACCTGTGAATAGAAATAAACAGGGAATCCGGCTAGGCCTCAACTAGCTCGGCCGCTACTGGATCTGTCGCAATGGAGCTCCTGCGCAGCTTCTCCGCCAAGTGACACTGTACAGCTCCGCAGATCACCGCCTTCTATCGCCGCCGCCTGCCTCCGTCTACCTGGCCAGTTATGCCGCACACCGCCGGCGCAGCCAAGATCCACCGATCACCGCCACTCGTCGCCGTCTGGCTGGGTGGCTCCTCCGCTGGGCCCCGTCACCGCCAGTTATGCCCCACACCGCCGGCGCAGCTGAAATCCACCGATCACCACTGCTGATCGGTGGCCGATCACCGCAGCTCGCTGCCGTCTGGCTGGGTGGCTCCTCCGCTAGGCCCTGTCACCGATCGCCGTCTGTCTGGTAGTTCCTCGGCTGGGCCTCGACTCAGGCCACTGTCCTGCTGGATCCAGGTGGCCCCCGTCTCTCACCAACGCCGCGCCCGAGCTTCCAATCGCCGTCTCGGTTGGTTCGTCCGGTAAGCCCTCACCGGGGACTGAGCCGCTTCGTGTCGGAATTAGGTGACGCACTGGGGCTAGTGTTAAGCTGTTTTAAGTGTTAGTTGCCTGGTCATTTTAAGAGTATACATGTCAAACATAAGAATTTATGCTTACATTTTAGAAGAGAGGGAATAATATCTCCCCCCTCCTCCCCTTCCATTAGCTGTGCCCACAGCTGTTCTGCACAGGTCTTCTGTATGACATTATTCAGAGTGGGAGTGAAAATACTTTCATGACTTGCTCTGTCGTACAGCATTCATACAGGTAAATTTTTTTATTTATTTAACCCGCTATGGTGACTGTATACACTGAGTGTTGTGCGTTGAGCCTGATGCGTTAGCTTACCAATGGAGTTAACCAGAAAATCCATGATGGATATCGGTTATTAATTAGTAACACCAGACTTAGTCAAAGAAATATCTTCTTAGAATAGGCAAATTTACCACAACTTATCTGTGTAGAATTAATTTACCACAGTACTAACACTGGATATTGTTATGTCTGGATTTACCTGCTGGACAGACGAGGCGAGGTGACTGGGAAAACACAGCTTTATTGAACTCACTCGGCTTGACAGCCACTGACAGAATATCGGCTAAGCTCAGGCGAGATAAGAGGCCAATAAGATGGCCGACCCGGCTTTATATAGGGTGGGGTGGAGGTGCCACCTGGCGGTGAGTGTCCGTCTTACACTTACATATTAAATACATATCTCACACACACCCCAATCCCTTTAAAAAGTCCAAAACCACTCACTCAGTTAAGACCCTCCCCAATTTGGGACCTGAATCACGCACTAATAAATGAAAACCAATGTCTTTTTAAATGGCCTAACATAGTCACACAACCTAAAATAGGGAGGAAGGGTGGACTGCCGTCCTGCCCACACGGCAAGGTGAATTATTCTGCCACCTACTAGGGTAAATTTAAAATCCATTAATAACTAAAATTGTATTCCATGCTCCTGAACTAGAACAAAAAACCAAAATAATCCCTTATATAACTTTTTTTTAAACAACACCACCAACAATAGAACTAACATATACTATGTACAACCCAAGTCTTTAGGTAATAGACATAACTGGCATGGGGGACCCAGGGCACCCTCTCAGTAGATGCACCTCTGGAAACAGCTAGTCTTCGGGGTGATGGCTGACCCTCTGGACACTGAAGCCACTTCTTCTCACCATCGGCCTCGTCCCACGTTCATCCTCATTTCCCGGCGTCTTCTCCTGGACACGCCAAAGACAATTTGCATGCCATACAGAGCCGTCAGACAGCCTGAAGTGTGTTGCGCCCAGTTTCTCCACTGTGCACAGACACTCCCAATGCTCCTCAGGTCGTTGTGTGGCCCGTGTTCGCCGCAGACGTTCCTCATCTCGGCTCCGAACCCAATCCAGGACCCTCAACGGGGCCCAGCTCAGCTTGAGACGTTGTTGTCAAGCACGCTCATCCTCCGTGCTTCTCGGACCTGCCCCGACCTGTTCTAATACCATTGCAACGTTCACCATCATAGCCGCAGACCCTCCGTCCTTCTGCGGCCAGGCTCCGAAGGTATCTGGGGCCATCCCATTGGTGTCACTCGTCGGTCTAGGTACCAACCCTGGGCGAAATTGGTTCTGCTTGACCACCATGGCGCCTGGTAGTTTTTTAGCCTGCACCATGTGGATGGTTGTCTGGGGTGGGCGGAGTGATTTCTTCCGTAGGCTCTCTGGGTTAAATCCACGGCAGACCCTGGCAAATAGTTCAAGTGACCACATCTGTTACAATGTGATCCTCTCGCCGGACAGTTCTTAGCCTTTTTGCGATGCATCGCAGACCCACAGCCCATACAGAGGGACTTTCCCGGGGCCGACCCCCAGCTAGCAGCATTGGCTTCCATCTCCCCTCCATCCGAGCTACCTTCACTGTCCAAGTCTGTGGCATTTGCTGCGACAAGAGGCTCTAGCGGCTGCTGTGACTGGTGCCCGGTTAGCTCCAGAGCTAGCTTGTCCGCGGCTTCTATTTGGAGAGCTAGCTTGACTGTTCTGGCTAATGTGAGCTCACTTGGTGCCATAAGTAGCCTAGCTTGCAATGTGGCGCTACAGGAATGCTCTGCCAGCTGATCACAAATCATTTCCTCCTCCAGTGCTCCGAAATGGCACTCGCTAGCAAGCTGCCTCAAATCGGTGACGAACTGCCGGATGGGTTCACCTACCCGCTGGTGCCGCTGCCAAAAGCGGATCCTCCGGATCGTCACATTATCCGGGGTGTCAAAATGGCTAGCTAGCAGCTCTGCTAGCAATTTCTTGTGGCTGCCTCTGGTGCCACATGAGTCGGCTGCCTTTTTGCAACAGTGGCTCAATTCTGAGTTTTTCTTCTTGTTTTTTATTTACTATCTGTCTTTTTCTGGTCAGACTTTCTGATCTTGCAACACCTTATCCATCACGGACACACACATCACTGCACTGGTGCTGATATCAGTCTGATATTCGGCTCATATCGCAAATGTCTCCCGAGCCGGTGGATGAAGCCATTGTTTACAGCAAGAGTACGGCAGGAATCAGCTGTTAGCACTTAACCGCCCCACAGTGCTAATGCAAAAACTCAACATACCAAGAGAAATCAGGTGAAAATGACGCAGATGTCGGGCTGGAGTAAGGCGACGAGCGAGGAATACAAGGTACAGACCCGTCCTTCCATCTGTTATCATGGGGAATGTAAAATCCTCTACTTAATAAGATGGATGAGCTAGAGGCCATGTCCCATTATGAGAGCGTCTTCAGAGAGATCAGCATGATGTTGTTTACTGAGACGTGGCTAACAGAACTAGCAACAGATGCTAACATCGAACTGTAGGGTTTCCATGCAACACGGGCAGACTGGACACCAGATAGTGGGAAGACAAGTGGTGAAGGGGTGATAATGTATGCGAACAACAGATGGTGTAACCCTGGCACATCACGGTTAAAGAGCAACACTGCAGCAACTCACTCACTGCTAGTATGTGGCCAGTTTACCTCCCTAGGGAATACTCACACATGATCTGCATTGTTATTTATGCAAATCCATCTGCGAACGCTGGGGCAGCACATGACACCATCCACTCAGTCACTAGCAGGCTGCTAACACAACACCCAAATGCTGTCCTCCTCATCTCAGGTGATTTTAACCATACTTCACTGTCATCCATTCTGCCCATGTTCATCCAGTATGTCACGTGCCACACCAGAGATAATAAAACACTGGACTTATTTTATGCAAACGCTAAGGAGGCGTACACCTCATCACTACTTCCCCAACTCGGGACATCAGATCACAATTTGGTTCACTCGCTTGCCTGTGTACAAACCCCTAGTACACAAACAACCTTCGGTTACCCACACAGTGAAAGTATGGTCTGAGGAGGTGATGGATGCTCTAAAGGACTGTTTTGAAACCACTGCATGGGAGCAGCTCTGCAATCCACATGGTGAGGATATCGACAACCTCACACACACCATCACAGACTACATCAACTTCTGTGTGAACAACACCGTACCCACCAAGACCATACGGTGTTGCTCAAACAATAAACCCTGGATCAACCCTGAGATAAAGTCCCTACTGAAAGAAAAGAAAAGGATCTTCAGGTTGGGAAATGGGGAGGAGCTGAAGTCCGTATAGAGGAAGCTAAGAAGGAAGATTAGAGAGGGTAAGGATAACTACAGGAAGAAGATGGAGGACAAGCTGCAACAGAGTGACATCAGCGGGGTCTGGTCTGGAGAAGCCTCAAAACCATCTCTGGGCTCCAGAATACCTCCTCCCAGGCCATGGGGCGAGGGGGGGGGGGCAGGGAGTGGGTGAACAACCCGAACCTGTTTTTAACAGGTTTGACCAACCGCCCTTCCCTCCGCCTGCACACCAACCACTGCTGCATCTACTGTCATCTAGTCCTGCTGTCCATGCCCCCTCACCAACATCCCCCACTCCCAGCACACAGCCCCGCTGCCCCAACCTGACCCTCACTAAGACCCAGGTGAGGGCGGAGCTGAGGAAGATCAAGGCAAGGAAGGCCTCAGGTCCGGACTGCATCAGCTCGAAGCTCCTCAAGTCCTGCACAGACCAGCTGTGTGGGATTGTGGAGCACATCTTCACCCTGAGCCTGAAGCTGGGGAGGGTACCACAGCTGTGGAAAACATTCTGTGTGGTGCCCGTACCAACCGCCGCCTGCACACCAACCACTGCTGCCTCTACTGTCATCTAGTCCTGCTGTCCATGCCCCCCACCCCCGCCAACATCCCCCACTCCCAGCACACAGCCCCGCTGCCCCAACCTGACCCTCACTAAGACCCAGGTGAGGGCGGAGCTGAGGAAGATCAAGGCAAGGAAGGCCTCAGGTCCGGACTGCATCAGCTCGAAGCTCCTCAAGTCCTGCACAGACCAGCTGTGTGGGATTGTGGAGCATATCTTCAACCTGAGCCTGAAGCTGGGGAGGGTACCACAGCTGTGGAAAACATTCTGTGTGGTACCCGTACCAAAGACTTCCCACCCCAAAGACCTGGACAGCTACAGACCAGTGGCCCTCACATCACACCTGATGAAGACCCTGGAGAAGCTGCTCCTTGCCCACCTCCGCCCCCTGGTGGGACCAGCGATGGATCCACTCCAGTTTGCCTATCAGCATGGCATCAAGGTGTAGGATACAGTGATCTTCCTCCTACACCATTCCCTGTCCTACCTGGAGAAGCCTGGGAGCATGGTGAGGATCATGTTCTTTGATTTCTCCAGTGCTTTCAACACCATCCAACTGGTGACCCTGAAGGACAAGCTACTGTGGACAGGGGTGGACCAGCATCTGTCATCGTGGATCCTGGACTACCTCACAAACTGGCCACAGTTTGTGAGAACCCAGGATTGTGTGTCTGACACTATCATCTGCAGTACGGGGGCCCCCCAGGGAACAGTTCTGGCTCCCTTCCTGTTCACCCTTTATACTGCGGACTTTTCTTACAACACAACACACTGCCATCTACAGAAGTTCTTTGACGACTCTGTGATCGTCGGCCTCATCTCTGATGGAGATGATCCGGAGTACAAAGGACTTATACAGGACTTCATGGACTGGTGCCATCGGAACTGCCTCCGGATCAATGCGAGGAAAACTAAGGAAGTGATGGTGGACTGCCGCAGGCGAGGACAACCCCCCGCAGCACCAGTAAACATCCAGGGAACAGACATTGAGATGGTGACATCCTACAAGCACCTGGGTGTTCATCTGAACAATAAACTGGAATGGTCACACAATACTGACGCGCTCTACAAGAAGGAACAGCGCAAGCTATTCCTTCTGAGGAGGCTCAGGTCTTTTGGTGTACAAGGGGTGCTCCTGAAGACCTTCTACGATTCGGTGGTGGCATCAGCCATCACATTTGGAGTGGTCTGCTGGGGCAATGGCATCACGGAAGCCGACAGGAAGAGACTGAATAGACTGATCAAAAAAGTTAGTTCTGTCCTGGGGCAGCGCCTCGACCCAGTGGAGGAGATACACTGCCTCTCTAGCAGTGTAAACACAGACGCGTGATGTTGACGTTATCAACGTGTCCCCGCTGCCATGACAACTGATGAACCTGAAAGACGGTGAATGATTTACTTTCTCTTTTACTCACTTTCCCTCTTCCTTCTATCTGTCCCTCTTATCCGTATATTCATTTTGGTTTGGGAATTGGCCTAAATTCTGCTCATTTGACTGGGTAGGTCTGCTGCCTGGTGCAACGAGGCCAGTATCTCTGTGCTCTCGGACTAATGGACTGTTGTGCTGACAATGTGTCTTTGTGTATTTGAGTGTGTGTGTGTAATTGTGTGTGTGTTTGTCCGACTGTCTTGCGTATGGCTGTGGGTTTGTCTATGTCTATGTCTATGTCTCTAAGTGTGTATTGTTGCTGTGTGATTCCAGTAAATTTTATCAGCTATCGTGCATAATGATCTTCAATGAATCTAGTGAAGAAGGAGTGGATGCAACACAATTTATGGATTATAATATGAATATAAACTGTGATCAGTATATTCCTGAGCAATTAGCATCCTTTAAAAAACAATACAATTATTCTTTCATGCATTTAAACATCAGGAGCTTGAATAAACATCATCAAGATCTAGTTACTTTACTTACCAGTACAGGCTGCAGCTTTGATGTAATTGGTTATAGTGAAACTTGGCTGAACGATAAGTCATTCATAGACATTTTAAACCTTGATGGTTATGAACTGTTCACGAAGAACAGATGTGGCAGATCTGGTGGTGGTATCTGTCTGTGTATCTCTTGTAGACATGATGTCGGTGTTTATGATGATATTGTCATGACAGACTGTTATATTGACTCTCTTTTTGTTGAGATACATGTCAAAAATGGGAAAAATTTAATTGTAGATGTGATTTATCACCCCCCCAGACACCGACCTTAATATTTTCACAACCAAACTGGAAGAAATTTTATTCTCAATCAACAGCAAAAATAAAAGTTGTATTCTCCTTGAAGACTTCAACATTGACCTCTCCAGGGATGATGCAGCTAAAGATGACTGTATGAATACACTACACTCCTCTTCCTTCTTCCCTACCATTAATACCTATACTAGAATCACTCACTCTACCAAGTCCATTATTGATAATATCATTACTAACATTTGCAATTCCACACTGGTATCTGGAGTCGTACTCTCCAAGATTTCTGATCATTTCCCCATTGTTCTGTTTCTTGACCTTGCTATTAGGCCCTCAATCTCGTGACATAAACTAAAAATAAAAATACTTCATGAAGAAACCGTACAACGACTGAGTGAGGACTTGCATGTCAAGGAATGGGATAGAATCTACAGTTGTAGTGATGCTGATGCTGCGTTTGATGCCTTAACCTAGGAAATAACAGAATCCATCCAGAGGACAATTTCTGTCAAGACTGTCACATGTAGTGGTACTATTCAACATCCATGGCTTTCTAAAGGCATACTAAAATCTACTAAATACAAAAATAAATTATATAAACGCTACATAAAAAATCCAAATTTTAACAATTGAAATGAATATACTAATTATAGAAATAAACTAACACATATTATTAGAAAGGGTAAGAGTAATTACTATGCAGAACTTATAAACACATCACAGGGTGATTCCAAGAAATCCTGGAGAGTACTAAATAAGATTCTAAACAGGGACCAAAAAACCCCCACACTTCTGAACAATAACGCGGTGATTAATCTCACCAGTAATGCCACTGTTGCTGACAAATTTAATAATCATTTTGTTTCCATTGGAGAAAATTTATCTAATACAATTAACCAACCCTGGGCTGCCTCTTTCAAACACTATCTATCAGGAAACTACCGGAATTCTTTCTTCCTGAAGCCAACTGATTGTGAGGAAGTCTGGAAAATCATCAAGGACATGAAGAACTCAAACTCTGCTGGAGCTGATGAAATTTCCAGCAAAATTTTGAAAATTATCATTAATTTAATACTGGAACCTCTTACCTACTGCATTAACCTGTCTCTAATCTCTGGAGTAGTGCCATAAATAGCAAAAACTGCACAAATTATACCAATTTATAAATCAGGTGAGAAGAATGATTTGACTAATTATCTTCCAGTATCGATTCTGGCTACTCTCTCAAAGGTTTTGGAAAGAGTAATTTATAACAGACTTACCAGTTACCTTGATAAGCTCAACATTATTATCCCATCTCAGTATGGCTTCAGAAAGAAACACACTATCTATATGGCAATACTTGACATAACTGAAAAAATCAATGATGCACTAGAAAGAGGCAACTATGGTATTGGCATTATTTTTAGACTTGTCTAAAGCATTTGATACCATTAACCATGACATCCTAATTAATAAATTACAACATTACGGTATCAGAGGCCTTGCATTAGATTGGTTTATTAAATGTCTGTCTGGAAGACTTCAGTATGTTTATATAAATAACCATAGGTCTTCATATAAATCCATCGATCATGGGGTTCCCCAGGGTTCCATTTTAGGACCAGTTCTATTCATTTTGTATATAAATGACATTGCTAACTCCTCGTCTCTGCTACATAAAGTACTGTTTGCTGATGACACTAATTTATTTTTTGCTCAGAATCCAAATGAACTTGAACAGATAATAAATAGTGAACTTATGAAAATAGACGCCTGGCTTCAGCGTAACAAACTTTCACTTAATATCAGTAAAACTAATTATTTTGTATTCCATTCCAATAAAACGCCAGACACCAAGTAACTTTGCCCCCAAAATTAATGGACAGAATATTACAAGAGTTAGCGCTATAAAATTCTTGGGGGTCCTCACTGACGAATTTCTCAATTTCAAATGTCACATTGATGATCTAACCAAGAAACTGGACAAATACACTGCTCTGTTTTTTAAAGTGAGACATTTTCAACCACTTTCAGCATTTCTCACTCTATATAAAACTTTATTTGAGCCTCACTTACATTACTGCAATATCATATGGGGTAACACATTTCCAACTCACCTAAAAAAGCTAGAAATTCTCCAAAAGAAAGTCATACTTGCCTTATCATGGTCTGAATATAATTCTCCTACTAGTCATCTTTTCCATCGTTATAATCTTCTAAGACTTGCTGAGCACAATTACTTCCAGAATGCCTGTATAATGTATCAGGTTGTCCACAAACTCAACTATAAATTATGTGAACTCATTCCAACCTTCCTTCCCATGCATACCTATACCACTAGAAATAAAAACCAGATTACTGGGAAAAAATGAAGACTAAAATCCACTAGGTTTAGTATTGTGTGCAGAGGACTGGAGATTTGGAATGAGCTTGATGAGAATCTAAAAATGTCACCTTCCATCTCCATCTTCAAGAAAAAACTAAAAATGCAACTCCTATCATTATATAATTAATCTGCTATTTGTTACACAAACTTGCTTACTGATGAATTGTTACTCCATTGTAATTTTGCTTTATATGTTGATTCACTGCAATAGTATTTAATAACTTGACTATCTATCCTGAACTCACCTATTAATTCAATGTAAACAAATGCAGGGATTATGTGCTATATGTCTGCCATATGTTTGTTCCTGTACACAAAAACATCAGACTGATTTCTGTCATTTTATTGTAGAAATGGGCTCCCTACTAAAAGCTTTAAATAGCTTATTTGGGATGACCCGTTCACACTCCAAAACAATGTGAAAAAAGCCTATTGTATACTGCTAATCATGCTGTTGATAAGTCATATTGTAATTCATTCATGCTGTTGTTAATGTGTGATATGTGTGTGTGAATAAACTGTTAACTGAACTGAGATAGGAGAGATGCTGGATGGTGGCTAAGCTGTCATCTCTGCTGGAGTCCGAGTCCCACCCCATGCAGGACACGCTGAACACACTGAGGAGCTCATTTAGCAGTAGGCCGTACCATCCTAGGTGCATTACTGAGAGGTTTCGCAGGTCCTTCCTACCTATGGCTGTCAGACTTTGTAACCTAACCAGGGCTGCTTGTAGAGGTTGTATTGAATGCACAAAACGTAACATACTTGCACAGTAATGGTCCCCTCCATTATACAACTAGGACAATATCAACTGCTACAGAGGGTGACAACTAGGCTGATTCAAATACAAAATATACTGTGTGGGTACATATTCATACTATGCGGGGTAACCGAATAAACCGTTATGCTGTTTATTCCGCCTAGCTACAATGTTTCGCACTGTGTATATTTCTGTGTACATTTGTATATTCACTGCTCTTATTATCTTATCTTTTGAACTATTGCTCTGAGTGTGTTTCCAAACGTGCAATAACATTTAAAATCAATGATTAATGAAATATTTCAAACCAGAATGATATGTCAGAGTCCCACTTGATTTTCCAGGGTGTCCTGAAAAAGAAAATAATCTGAGAATTGAGAGTTTTGTAACAAAGGAAGTCAGTTCAGCTTGTAGAGTCAAAAGCGAGCATATTCCAGAGTCGTGCACCAAAGGGTAATGTTGAGCTGTGGATAATTCCTAGCGAGTTGGAATGCACTTGAGGAGTCTGGGATATGTCAGACAGTTGTCTGAAACTGTCTGACAAACTGACAAACTGTCTGATTGGGAGGAAGCTCCAGTTTATTTATGATGGCAAACGACTCTGTTCCTGGCACGAAATGGGATCCTTATTGTCCTTTTTACCATGGAATGTTTCCAGCGGTGGTTCTTAGATGAAGAAAAACAATTCTTGACCAGACTTTTTGGGTAAAACAATTTCTTTAAGGTGCAGAATATTTCATAGATTGGCGCCAAGGGAATGATGCTACAGATCCCCCCCCTTTGTATCAATGGTGAGCTTCTGTCATCGTTGGTACCGTACCACATCCTTTGCTACTGATTCCAATTGGCGACTTTTGATCCAACTGCTGAGCTAATGGTTCTGATGTCCGTAAGCCTTAAGCTTGTAAACAGTATCTATTCCTGAGTATAGATCTTTGAATTTGGTTTTCTGAAAAAAACTTCTAGGAATTTTCAAAAATTATTAGAATAAGGACAAATATAAATTGCAAAATTGTCTAAAAAATACAAAAATACTGTATATGCCTGTAAAGACTCAAAAAGTCTGGGTACTAAAGTACAAAAGTAAAAAGTATGTAGTTTTACATACCTGAGGTAAATGTTTTGGGTTTACCATCAAGCAGCTATTAAAATTGTTCAAAAATAGTTTGAATGTGTACAAAAATCAAAATAGAGTGCAAAGAATATATATGTTTGAATATAAGCATGCATATAAACTCAAAAAAATTCTAGGAGTCAAGATCAAAAAGAAAGGTACAAAAAAAATTATTGCTCAAATTTGCGGTAGAGGTTTAGGTTAAGCAATATTGAGGTAACTCAAGGAGGTTCAGATTGGATTGGTTTAGCTGGACTAAACCCTGGTTCCACAGATGTCTGAGTCATAGGGTGTTTGAGGCCTTTATTCAGGAAAAACTGAGCGAACAGGGAATGTCATCATTGTTCTTTGAATGGCAATGAGGAGTAAATTTGTGACCACTGAAAAAGGGGCAAAATGAGGTGAAAACGGGCTCATTGCTAAAGTGTTAACTACAAAGCTAATGTTTCTAGCTACCTCTGGGAGTAACATAGGCACCAGCTGTGTGTGAGCAAAATTTTAGTATCTTGCAAAGTTTTGGTAACGGTTTGTGGTTCAGTTACCTGGCATTTCGTAGCGGTGTTGACTGAGTTAACAGTGGACGTGCTAAGGCTAACAAGAGGGCCTAATGATGAGGCCATTACTCAGAATCCACCTAAGGATTGTTGACTTTTTGTCTTGGCTCTGCTCAGTTCTGACTGGGTGACCATAGGTGTGATTGCTAGGTAGTGGGCTAAACTGAAAAACAGGAGGGCCATCATCCTGGCAAACAAATAGGAGTGAGTGATTTTAATCTCAACCTTCTTGTTGGTTTTTCTTTAGACACCGGAGTGACAGATGAAAATTATTCTCAGAGGTGGGAACACCACCAGGGTGGTGGTTCCTCTCTTCAAAAAAGGGGACCGGAGGGTGTGCTCCAACTTTAGAGGGATCACACTCCTCAGCCTCCCTGGGAAGGTCTATGCCAAGGTACTGGAGAGGAGAGTCTGGCCGTTGGTCAAACCTCGGATTCAGGAGGAGCAATGTGGTTTTCGTCCTGGCCGTGGCACATCGGACCAGCTCTTTACCCTCTCGAGAATTCTCGAGGGTTCATGGGAGTTTGCCCAACCAGTTTACATGTGTTTTGTGGACTTGGAGAAGGCATTTGATCGCGTCCCTCATGGTTTTTTGTGGGGGGTGCTTCGGGAGTGTAGGGTATCGGGCTTGTTACGAGCTATTCGGTCTCTGTACGACCGTTGTGAGAGTTTGGTTCGTATTGCCAACACTTGGTCGGAGACATTCCCAGTGAGAGTTGGACTCCGCCAGGGCTGCCCTTTGTCACCGATCCTGTTCATAATTTTTATGGACAGGATTTCTAGGCGCAACCAGGGAATGGAGGGTGTCATGCTTGGTGACCACAGGATCTCATCTCTGTTGTTTGCAGA
The DNA here is from genome assembly GCA_020510985.1 of Pholidichthys leucotaenia. Taxonomy (NCBI): domain Eukaryota; kingdom Metazoa; phylum Chordata; class Actinopteri; order Cichliformes; family Pholidichthyidae; genus Pholidichthys; species Pholidichthys leucotaenia. The sequence continues at coordinate 281,622,623 of CM035847.1, read as the reverse complement.
TGATGTTGTCCTGTTGGCTTCATCCAGCAATGACCTACAGCTCTTGCTGGGGCAGTTTGCCGCTGAGTGTGAAGCAGCTGGGATGAAAATCAGCACCTCCAAGTCCGAGTCCATGGTCCTCAGCCGGAAAAAGGTGGATTGTCCTCTCTGGGTTGGGGACAGGCTCCTGCCCCAAGTGGAGGAGTTTAAGTATCTTGGGGTCTTATTCAAGAGTGAGGGGAAAATGGAGTGAGAGATTGACAGACGGATCGGAGCAGCATCTGCAGTGATGCGGACGTTGTACCAGTCTGTTGTGGTGAAGAGGGAGCTTAGTTCTAAGGCAAAGCTGTCGGATTTACCAGTCAATCTACGTTCCTACTCTCACCTATGGTCACAAGCTTTGGGTAATGACCGAAAGAACGAGATTGCGGATACAAGTGGCTGAAATGAGCTTTCTCCATAGGATTGCTGTACTCACCCTCAGAGATAGGGTGAGGAGCTCAGTCATCCGGGAGAGGCTCAGAGTAGAACCGCTGCTCCTCCACATTGAAAGGAGTCAGTTGAGGTGGTATGGGCATCTGATTAGGATGCCTCCTGACGCCTCCCACTTGAGGCGTTTCGGGCACGTCCCACTGGGGAGGAGACCCCGGGGCAGACCCAGGACGCGGTGGAGAGACTATGTCTCCCAGCTGGTCTAGGAACGCCTTGGTATCCTCTCTGAAGAGCTGGAGCAGGTGGCTGGGGAGAGGGAAGTCTGGGCTTCTCTGCTTGAACTGATGCCTCCATGACCTGGACCTCTGGAAAAGCGGTAGAAGATGGATGGATGGATGGATGGATGGAGGGAGGTGGGAACAATTTCTTTTAGAGATTGAACTCTAAACCTTAGATAGTTTATCACCTTTAGTGGGAATTTTGATGTTTTTAGCTCAAGCTAATGGTCGGATGTTTGTGTGTACTATTTGAGAATAGTAAGTTGATTGAAATTTATTAGAATTTTACAGAGGCCTTTAAAATTATTTTAAGGGATAATTTGGTTTTAATTTACCCTTTTTCTTTTGGAAGTTTTTATGCAATTAACTGACTGGTTTGGAGAAATGCGACCGAGTGTACCTGGGGCTAATAGTTAGCTAATAGTTATTTCTCAGACATAGGCCCAATTTTAATCTTATTTATGGACTTACTGTGACTGTGTTGTACCCGACAAGTCCCATGGGGTTTTGGTAAAGTTTACTCTGACTGTGATGAGCCCATCTGAAAATGGGTTCTGGATTTGGTACTTAAGTAGCCATAGTTTGTTAACAACGTGTGGATTCATCCACTCGGGCAGGAATTTAGGAGCGATTTTCTCTGCCTGTAGATTGATTTGTTGTGTTTGTGGTACAAACGCTTAGTGGTCCCCCCCCCCCCTTGAAGTTTGTCATGGGAGACTTTTTGGTTGTAGTACGCTTTGTGTCGTTTGGCAGATCAGTCCAAGTGTTTTTGAAATGTGGCCTTGGGAGCACTGTACATTGTTTTGACGCGTCTGTGTTCTGCAGCTGGAGGGTCATGGGCGTTGGCAGCCATCACCCCCCTCTGGTCTCGGGGAACTACGAGCGATGATTGTTGATATTGATGATTGTTCATCGGAAACATGAATACGAGGGCCATTGCATAGCTGCAGAGAAGGCTGCGTTGCAGGAAGTGTTTTCAGTTTCATCATATTACAGAAATTCGACACGGGGAGCGCATGTACTGTTGGATCCAACCAGTGTTTGACAGTTTTATGGACCACGGGGTCATGGGTTGAGTAAATGTGCACCTAGTGTTCGCAAATGTTGGGTCCACCGATGCATAACCTTGAGGTTGCAGAGAGTCTAGAGAGCCGGTTGATGTGGCTCTTGTGACCATGCAGGCCTCAGGGGTAGGTGGGTGGGATTCAGAAGGTGACACCAACGTTGAGTCAAAGGTATCAAGGGGATTGAGTGTAGCTTTCTGCTCGGCCAGTGAATTCCCAAGGTCATTCCCTTCCTTGGCTTGACCTTGTGTTTGAAGGTGACCTTTGACTTCTTGAGGACAGTGTTCACCTTGGTCTTTGTGTTCGCTTTCAATCAGTTTCGGTTGTTCAACAGTGCTAGTTGTGTGAGACTTAGGGTATTCAAAGTGTCAAGAACCAAGCACTGTGATTCAGTTGTCCTTGTTAGGTCGCATGGTGAGGTTGTTGCCTTTGAGCCCATAGTTTAAGATTCTTAAAATCAATCAGTGGCTCAAAGCGGTTCAGAAGATCTTTGCCGACGAGCAATGGAATGGAGTCAAGTTTGAACACATACACCAGATGTGTCAAGGTCATGGGGCCAATGGAGACTTTGGTTAGTGACACGCCCAACAGGGTTGTTTTAGTGAGCGCATATGGTCGAACAGCTAATGAACAGGGTTCCAATTTTAAATCCTTGTGAGCATGGTTAGCAGCTACACGTAGTATGTCAAAAAGGTTGTGTGACATAAGAGTGATGTCAGCGGCAGTGTCTAAAAGAGCATCCAGACACATCACGTCTTCAAAGGTCAGTGGTCACCCTCCTCTTGTTTAAATCACACAGAAATTGCGGAATTGGTGGTTCGACACGGATTTGCGAAATGTTTTTAGAGGAGTGGTCTTTGACTTGTGGTTGGGCTGCCATAACAGCACTGGACTGCATTGGGTCCTTTGGTTGTTCTCCAGTTGTAAGAGGGATTTTCTTTTTGCCTTTTCTTCATGGTGTAGAATGTTTGTTCTGAGTTGGCATAGCTGCGATAGCTAGGATGTCAGCAGTTTAATTTTCTTTATTGCTTTGAATCTCCTCTAGGAGGTGTTTGACAACTTCTATATCATCTCTACTGAGAGTAGGAGTTTCTTTCTTCTTCCAAGGTTTGTGATTGGTCTCTGCTTCTGAGCTTATCTGATGAGGTGGAGGAGACCATTTGCCACAGTAATGCGTGTCTTTGTATCGGTATCTGTCATCCTGAGAGTCCATACCATGTTCTTGCGACCTATCTGGTGGATATGGCCTACGACGTTAGTCGGGTTTTTGCAAAGTTGGTCCTGAGTGAGATCCAGAGGACCTGGTTTAGTTTCAACCTTGATCATTTTAGTTGGAAAAATGCCTTGGGTCTTTATGTAATCACGGTGTAGGAGATGGAGTAGAGCAAGGGGCTCCTTCCAACTCCAAGGTGTCAGACGCAGTGCTGATCGCCAGCACTGTGGCAGGCTCAGCATGCTTGTTGCAACTTTGTTGCTGTTTTTGGAACGCATAATGTGCGAACTCTCTCAGCTGACTTATTGAGCTTGACCTTGGGTTAGCTGTAACTCCAAGGTGGTGACTCACAGTGGGATGGAGGTTCCGGATGAAGAGGGTCTTTAAATTGTGGTCTTCTTCCATCCCTGGTGTATTTTGAGATCCAAAAAATGCAAGGAGTCACTGGTAGTAGGCCTGTGGAAGCTCTGAGCGACCTTGCTTCACGGCCAGGGCTGCCGATAGCCCTGATTGTATTCAGTCATCGCAGAATTCCTTTTTTATGGCTTCGCAGAGTAGCATGTAGTCTGTCCTGGTGTCTGTCGGCTGTCTGTCTACAAATTTTGATACCGACCTGTTAGATATAAGTTTAATCAAATAGATGTGATCGTTGATCGTAGCATCAGGGTACTTGCGTGGGTAGTAATCAATGTCTTGTAAATAGGCTTTGGTATCAGGTGAACCAATAGGACTTGGATCAAATTTCGTAAGATGTCATGCAATCTTGTCAAGGTCACAGTCTGAAGGGGCACACACACGCTTTCCACGCAATCGTCCATACTCGAAATGGGAATTGGGCGAGGGAGCGTGGTGGAAGTCCCAGTCTTTATGTGCTTCCTGTAGGAGCAGTTGACATTCCTTGTAGTCACACTTCACATTTTCAAGTTGACTTCAACTCTTCTGAGTTCCTTCTTCGTATCCTGAAGGGCATCTTCAAGTTCACTGTTCTCTTGACAAAGCAAGTCGTTGTCATGTGTCACTTTCTTGACTCTGTCTAGTCCACATCTCGTAACGGGTCATCAAGTTGAGTTTGAGTATTGTCGTTTTTATCTTGAGATTGGCCCAGGTTTTCCTTTAGTGATTTGTTCTCTTCCTGGAGAGAGAGGATTGTTGATTGTTGATTTTCTAGCTCGTTCTCAGCTACTTTTAATCTCACGACTGTAGTGATATGTGATTTATAATTATGATCAGGTATAAGATTATTTAATTTGTATTAATGTATTGGGACCTGAGATTTACTCCAGGTCCACACACAGAAAAAGTTTATAGTAGACACTCGAAAGGGGTACCAGCTCATCTCTTTAGTGAGCACTTTAGTCACTGATTTGACTTTATACCTGTTTAATCACTCAATGAATTAATTAATAATCAGTCTCAAAATGTTAGTGAATTCGATACTGGAGCTTTGAAACCAGACTCAGAATGAAATAAATTCCCAACAACTTCTCTCATTTTCACGTATTTATTAAATGAAATGATGATTAAAGGACATTGAAATGATTTGCATTAATCATTAAATTAAACTGGTAAATGATAGAGTAGCAATGTGAACATTTGCAGAACCAGGGTGAAAATGTAAGCTGAATTTAGATCAGCTTGAATTTAATGAATTATGGAAAACTGAATGCAAATTTATGGGGAAAATGAAACTAATTATATGGAAAATTCTGGATTATTCTTAAGAAAATGAAAATGGAATTTTAATGAAAAGAAGAAATATATTAATTGCTCTTTAATTTTGTATCTGATCAGATACTGAATTATTCTCAAATCTCAGACGTTTTATTCAGCAGATGAATAAAGAATGCAGTTCACTTGACCCATTGTGTGGTGGAGGTAACTCGACATCATCTTCTTGAAGCTTTAGTTGTAGATGGCACCAAAACCAGAATATCTTGCCTGCAGATATTCGGACAAGGTATGGTCGCTTTCCAGTCTATTGTCACAAGATGAGATTTTGACTGTATCAAATGACAGTTGGGCTGAAGTCCAGCAAAGAAGGCTGCGGTGTCTCCTCTTCTCCGTGGCATGTTGATTTCTTCAGTGGCGCGTGATGGCCTTCATGGATCAGTTGCTTCTCCCAAAGGAGTTTGAGAATAATTACAAGATCTGATCCCAATACAAAACCAAATGACAACTTTTTGACTTCGTGGAGTTGAAATTAGCTTCTAGTATGGAGATGGTCAGTCCTTGAAAAACACACAGTGGATTTTGAGCAAGTTTAAAAGAAGAAAAATAGAGAAAAGCCTAGGAACGGGAGTTTTTAACTCTGAATCAGGATTTTTAGATTTAGATTTAGTATACTTTATTCATCCCCAGAGGGGAAATTGAGGGTCATCCACCACCTGGATGGATGAAGCAGCCACGATACGGCGCTATCCCTTAACCATTCACACATACATTCACACCTAGGGCCACTTTAGAGTCTCCAATTAACCTAACCTGCATGGTTTTTTTTTTTGGCATGTGGGAGGAAACCGGAGAAAACCCAGGGTAAACCCACGCATACACGGGGAGAACATGCAAACTCCACACAGATCACTGTTGGTCGGGGGCTGGGATCGAACCCACGATCCCCACGATCCCCCGGCCAAGGGTAAACTGTGCTGCCGCAGTGCTAACTACTGCGCCACCATGCATCCCCAAAAAAGAGCTCAGAAAAGAAAAGAATTAATTTCTAGACGTTTAAAGAAAAACATTAAAATACACAGAAGTTTACACAAACACAATATTCCATGTTCTCTGCTCTGAAGTTATTAGGTCTGCAGTCTTCTGAAACTTTCAGTGAGAAGTGAAAAGGTGAAAAAGCACTGAAGGAAGGCGTTTCCCCTCTTTATCTGTGGAAAACTTTCGCGGGCTTTCGGGGATTGACAGGAGCCCAAGCCAATAGTCTTCCTTCGTGGGCGGGTTTTATGAAATTTAGTCCAATGAACAAACAGGCTTTTGTCTGTAAGGAACCAATGGAATGAAAGAGCTGGAGCCCAGCATATGCTGGGTGATGACTGGCTGATACCAGTCCTCACAGAATGACATATTTTAATACTGAATATTCATCAATATACTTATGTATAAAATCTGACCTACTTCAGTGATTCATGCAACTTTATTACTAGTGCTTTTAAATTAACATGCAAGAATAACATTAATTTAAACATTTTAACATGCACATATTTAAGATCAAGGATTAATATATTTCAAACCCATTATTGATTGTCCACACCGAACATCAGAGTCCATTTGCTTTTCCATGGTGTCCTGAAAAAGAGGATAATCAGAGTTTTGTAACATGAATGCAGGTCATTTCAAGAAGTTCACTGGTTAAATCCAGCATTTCCCGGAGTTTCCAGTAGAGGGCAATGTTGAGCTGTGGTTTATTTTGTAGTGACCAAATGAGGCACTCCACAAAGGTCTGTTCTTTGTCCACGTTTTATTGGCCAATAAAATGTTCAGGAGAAAGTGCATTAAGAGGAATTCCGGAGACTGGTTTAACAAAGGAATGTTAGTTCAGCTGTGGGCCTGGGATGAAAGAGCAGCTCTTGACTGTCCTTTTCCTGGGTGAAACAATGTCTTTAAGATGAAGAATAATTTTATTGATGAGCCAAAGCAAGATGATGCTACAGGACTAATGCTAGCGCAAACTTACCTAACACACTGGTGAGGTCCTTTACTTCTGGTGGCTTTTCAGTGTAGTCATGCAAAAGTTCTTTAGTGAGTTGCTTCAGATCTTCGGGTTGTGTTTTCTTGACCCGTGTTGTGAAGCTAGATATAAAATCAGAAGTCCATCCTTCCAATGTTGCTTGAAGGTCGTCCAGTTTGGCAAATCGATTGGTTGTCTGTTGACCCGCCATGTCTTACCATTTGTTGTTAGTTAGCTTAAACATAAATTTGTTGATTATAGCTAAATTTGTTGGTCAAGGGTTTACCTTGAGTGTTATTTTATAGCAGTGTTAGTTATAAGCTCTTTTTTTAGAAATTGTTCCAACTTACAGGCTTATAAAAAGGGAGGTAGAATTTTGAAATTATTTAGAAATGTGGAGATGTTTCAATTTATTTGTTTATTGAAAATGTATTTTGATTTGTATTTCACAAAAACAACAAAAAAATTAGTGTGGATTGTGTGGTGATCCGAACGCTGAGCTAATCTGTGCCCGGGTCACTCAGTATTTTCTCTTTTCTCCCTTATTACCTCCGCCAGGGAGGTAATGTTTTTACCGGGGTCTGTCTGTCTGTCTGTTACCAACATAACTCAAAAAGTTAAGAATGGATTTTGATGAAATTTTCAGGAAAGGTGTGTAATGGCACGGGGAACAGATGATTACATTTTGGTGATATCTGAGAGTGCATACCTCCACCAAGGGCTTTGTTTGTATTTGTGCAGCAGAATTCCACAAAAACTACTGGATGGATTTGGATGAAATTTTCACCAGAGGTGGTTCTTGGGGTAGAGAGGAACCCATTATATTTTGGTGATGATGTGAGAATGCATACCTCAGCCAAGGGTGTTCTCACAGTGTGTTAGCAACAATACTCCAAAATTGATGGACAGACTTTGATGCCATTTTCACCACAAGTGGCTATAGGCCTACACACAAACCCATTACATGGTTTGCCTACCAGTATGGCATTGGGGTGGAGGATGCAGTGATCTTCCTCCTTCACCATTCCCTGTACCACCTGGAGAAGCCCAGGAACGCAGTGAGGATCATGTTCTTTGACTTCTCCAGTGCTTTCAACACCATCCAACCGATGATCCTGAAGGACAAGCTGCTGTGCGCAGGGGTGGACCAGCACCTGTCATCATGGATCCTGAACTACCTCACTAACCGGCCACAGTTTGTGAGAACCCGGGATTGTGTGTCCGACATGATCATCGGTAGCATGGGGGGCCCCCAGGGAACGGTTTTGGCTCCCTTCCTGTTCTCCCTTTATGCTGCAGACTACTCACACAACACAACACACTGCCATCTACAGAAGTTCTCTGACGACTCTGCGATCGTCGGCCTCATCTCCAACGGAGATGAAGCTGAGTACAGAGGACTTATCCAGGACTTCGTGGACTGGTGCCATCGGAACTGCCTCCAGATCAACGCGAGGAAAACTAAGGAGCTGGTGGTGGACTGCCGCAGGCAAGGACAACCCCTCACAGCACCAGTAAACATCCAAGGAACAGACATTGAGATGGTGACATCCTACAAGTACCTGGGTGTTCATCTGAACAATAAACTAGACTGGTCACACAATACCGACGCACTCTACAAGAAGGGACAGCACAGGCTGTTCTTACTGGGGAGGCTCAGGTCTTTTGGTGTACAAGGGGTGCTGCTGAAGACATTCTACGACACGGTGGTGGCATCAGCCATCACTTTTGGAGTGGTCTGCTGGGGCAGTGGCATTACAGCAGCCGATAGGAAGAGACTGAACAAACTAATCAAGAAAGCTAGCTCTGTCCTGGGGCAATGCCTTGACCCAGTGGAGGAGATAGGAGAGAGAAGGATGGTGGCTAAACTGTCATCTCTGCTGGAGTCTGAGTCCCACCCTATGCAAGACATACTGAATGCACTGAGAAGCTCATTTAGCAGTAGGCTACATCATCCTAGGTGAGCGACCAAGAGGTTTCGCAGGTCCTTCCTATCTACGGCTGTCAGACTGTATAACCTAAGCAGGGCTTCTCGCAGAGATAGCAAAAAAACATGACAACCTAATAGTATTGAATGCAAAAGACGCAACAGACTTATACAAATGGTCCCCTCCAGCATACAACTAGGACAATATCAGTCGCTACGGAGGGTGACAATATGTATGGGTACATATTCATACCATGTAGGGTAACTAAATAGACGGTTATGCTGTTTATTCCATCTAGCTACAATGCTCCGCATTGTGTATATATATTTATATATTTATGTGTGCATATGTATATTCACTGCTCTTATTTTATTTTCTTATCTTCTTAGTTATTGCTCTGAGTGTTGCTATCCATGTGCAGTTGCAATCCTGGAATTTCCCCAATGTAGGACTAATAAAGGCTTATCTTATCTTACCTTATTTTATCTTATCTTACATTTTGGAGGTGATCCATGACAAACGGAAGGAGCCTTGGTGGAGGTATGCGCTCCATGAGTGCTTTTCTAGTTATTTTCTGTTCTGTTATTATTGGTTCTCCCGAGGCTTTTACTGTGACAGCGCCGCAGCCGGACTTCCGGCTGTCAAGTCAAGCCAGCACTGTCACAGCTGATTATGATTTTGGTAATTACGTTTCCCCCTCTCCTGTTTAGTTCTTTGCTTTTTGTCTTTAGTATTTAAGGGAGCAGCTGAGGCTCTCGCCTCACTGCGACCTACCTTGACCTTGACTGGAGTCCCTACGTCCGGCTCCAGTCTCCCTTCTGTGTTTGGCTCGTCCTCACTTCGTCTATTGTAAGTGTTTATTCTTTAGTGTCAGGTTCCGCCCTTGCTACTCCCTGGTTTGGTCTTTGTGTTCTTTATTTGTGTTCAACGCTTAGTGTATGTGTTTTGCCCCACATGGCTCGTTATTTTGTGTTTTCTATAATAAACAAGCAAATGCTCTGTTGGCATCTGGCGCCTCATTTATGCCCCGAAAAGGGCAAACATGACAGATTGACTTTTTTACTTCAATTTTCAAAGCCTAGTTTTGGAATTTTTCATCAATAACTAGCTTTGGGATTTTTGTTGTCTGTCACTTTAAAGTAATGATTTTATTTACAAAAGGGAACAACAAAAATAGAAAAGGTTGAATGCTTTAGAGATTTAAGGTTAGAAGTTTTAACTTTCTCTTCAAGTTAAGGCTTTAAAGACTTTGTCTTTATTGTTAAAGCCTATTCTCAGTTAAAGCTTTTTAAATGTTAAATATTTACAGATTAGGAAACACAAGTGAATTGTTTTTTATATATTTTGGTCACCAAGGATTTCTTAGGATTAAAGCTAATGGTGATTTGTTTGATTGTTATCTATAAAGTTTTTATTTACAGAGTAATCAATGTTTCCACCTTTTGACTTTGGTTACTGTTTTTCTTTCCTGGGGAGAAAAACATGAACCAAGAATAGCACAATGGTGTTAAATAACACCTAGAGCTTTTAAGTGTTGATTAATGTGGTTTCCTGAAAATTTTGGTAAATATTCAGTGAATCACTAAATCTTTTACCAGCATGCACAGGGTGAACATTACTTTAAGATCACTTTTGAATAAGCATTAGCATTTATTAGAATCCTTAAGCTGAAATGGGCTTCCTGTGCAAGAAATCACAATGCAGCATTTTAAAAAAATAAAGCACGTACACACGTGGACAAAATTGTTGGTACCCCTCCGTTAATGAAAGAAAAACCCACAATGGTCACAGAAATAACTTGAATCTGACAAAAGTGGTAATAAATAAAAATTCCATGAAAATTAACCAATGAAAATCAGACAATGCTTTTGAATTGTGGTTCAACAGAATTATTTTAAAAAACAAACTCATGAAACAGGCCTGGACAAAAATGATGGTACCCATCCATCCATCCATCCATCTTCTTCCGCTTAATCCTTTTCGGGTCACGGGGGGCGGGGGGGGCTGGAGCCTATCCCAGCATCTTTGGGCGAGAGGCAGGGTACACTTAACTTAATATTTTGTTGCACAACCTTTTGAGGCAATCACTGCAATCAAACAATTTCTGTAACTGTCAATGAGACTTCTGCACCTCTCAGCAGGTATTTTGGCCCACTCCAACTCCACTCCACTCCAATTTTGGCAAACTGCTCCAGTTGTCTCAGGTTTGAAGGGTGCCTTCTCTAGACGGCATGTTTCAGCTCCTTCTGCGGATGTTCAATAGGATTTAGATCAGGGCTCATAGAAGGCCACTTTAGAATAGTCCAATGTTTCGCTCTTAGCCATTCTTGGGTGTTTTTAGCTGTGTGTTTTGGGTCATTATCCTGTTGCAAGACCCATGACCTGCGACTGAGACCAAGCTGTCTGACACTGGGCAGCACATTTCTTTCTAGAATACCTTGATAGTCTTGAGATTTCATTGTACCCTGCACAGATTCAAGACACCCTGTGCCAGATGCAGCAAAGCAGCCCCAGAACATAACAGAACCTCCTCCATGTTTCACAGTAGGGACAGTGTTCTTTTCTTGGTATGTTTCATTTTTGCGTCTGTGAACATAGAGCTGATGTGCCTTGCCAAAAAGTTCCAGTTTTGTCTCATCTGTCCAAGCTTTGCGGCTTGTCAACATGCAGTTTGGCAAATTCCAGTCTGGCTTTTTTACGATTTGTTTTCAACAGTGGTGTCCTCCTTGGTCGTCTCCTATGAAGTCTACTTTGGCTCAAACAACGACGGATGGTGTGATCTGACACTGATGTACCTTGACCTTGGAGTTCACCATGAATGTGTTTAGAGGTTGTACTGGGCTCTGTTGTTACCATTCATATTATCCGTCTCCTCCTGCGGCCACGTCCAGGGAGGTTGGCTCCAGTCCCGTGGATCTTAAATTTCTGAATAATATGTGCAACTGTAGTCACAGGAACATCAAGCTGCTTGGAGATGGTCTTATAGCCTTTACCTTTAACATGCTTGTCTATAATTTTCTTTCTAATCTCCTGAGACAACTCTCTCCTTTGCTTCCTCTGGTCCATGTTTAGTGTGGTACACACTATGTCACCAAACAGTACAGTGACTACTTGTCACCCTTTAAATGGGCCGACTGACTGATTACAAGTTTGTAGACACCTGTGATGTTAATTAGAGGACACATCTTGGTTGAACATGTCCCTATGGTCACATTATTTTCAATCTTTTCTAGGGGTACCATCATTTTTGTCTAGGCCTGTTTCATGAGTTTGTTTTTTAACCCCTTGAACTCCGGAATTCCGCAGGCGGTCACGTCTCTGCATCCTAGTGCATCTCAGTGCGCACTGTGCATCTCAGTGCGCACTGAAAAAAAAAAGCTGCATTTCCGTTCTTCCAGTACAGACACAGCCGCGAACAGAAAGCCAAAGGAGTGTTTGATTGGTTTAGATTTGATTGACCTCTCATTTGACTAATAAGAGCCTTGAATTGGGTTTCTGAAACCTTGAAGAACCAATGACTGAAAACCTAGCAAGAAGGACCTGCCTACCAACGACCGCGAATACAACGAGCCAATTGAAGCAGTGAGGTTCGACGATTGAAACGCGTGCGTCCCGTGCATAAAATCTGTTTTGTCTAAGCTGCTGGGTGACACACATTGAGACCTGTGTGTAATGGTAGTGTTCACCACTCTCAGCCATTAACCAGTCTTTTTTTTTTTATTACTACTGTTCTTATTTGTTTTGAAAAATCATTCACAAAAATCGCAATCATGGAAGCGGAGATGGTTTGACCGGGTCGGGTGACCAGAACCACGAGTCCGTAACAACCAGACCAGCTTCATGTTCGTCTGACAATGAGGAACAGATGTTCGACAACGACACTGCTGTTGTGGACAGGTAAGTGTTATAAGCTAAATTATTCTTTATCAAAAAATGACTTTTGACCAATCGGTAATTACAATGGTCCGTCATGGCCACAAGTTTTTTTTGTGCACCGAGCTCCTCTGTAGTGGGGGGGGGGGGGGGGAGTTGTTATCCTCTACATTGCAGATATTTTAGTATAATTTTTATTGCACTGTAGGTTATTTTTTCTTGTAAAAAAAGGCCACATATTTTTTATGTGGCATGCTTCTTTGTATGTGGGGGGCTTGTTTGTTCATTTATTCATTCATGAATGAATAAACAACCCCCCCCCCATACACACACACAGCCCCGAGTGTCACCTTTCATTAGAGCCCAAGATGAAGCTTCTATGTTGAAGCATTCAAAATTTATAGACGTTTTTCCAAACTGTGCCATTTGGCACAATTTGGCACAGTTCAAAATCGCCTGGGAACAACCTGAGAAAAAAAGCTGTGTAATATATTAATTTTTTGTGGTATTGTTACAAAATTTTGACCTCAGCTTGATAACACTTGGTTCTACATTTCTGTTGCATTTTCTAGCCAGTATCTGACAGCTGTGTGTAACCCCTGCCTTATGTTAATTAGGTAAGGGAAATTATTAAGTGTAGACCAGGTGCTAGGTTCGTAAGGGTTACAATAGGGAATTAAAGTGAATGTGGAATGAAATAGCTGGAGGCAAGAAATGAGCAATGACGGTTGTTATTTATAGGGAAAAAGTGAGCAATATATACAGACAATTTACCACTATACAAATATACAATGGCCGGTAAGAAATAAAACCCCAAAGATGTCCTACTGAGCTCAGTGTTTGTTTGTCCTTTCGGGTTAGTCGTTTGACCAGTCAAGATATCTTGTATCTCCAGACTCAGGTTTCTTTTCCTCTTTTAAAGCGGCGACTTGGGTTGTTACCACTTTGAATCCTGGGCACTGGAGAGAGGATGGGTGCTCTTCGATCGAGATCTTGGTTAGATCTCAGATCAATCTCGGTTCAGTCTCGGGTCAGGCTCGCCATCTCCATTTGGAGAGAATCCAGGATCCAGAAGGTTCTTGATCAGCAACCAAAAAAAACCTAGCCTGCACAACAATAATACCATTATTGTTTACAGCTAGAGTAATTCATTTTCCAATCCCTTCTTATATAACACCATAGCTTTGTGTTTACATTCTTCTCTCATATTATTATCACAATCCAGCAATATAGTAATATCTTACATCTTACATGCATGTGTTCTTTTTCTTTTCTCACAATCTCTCTGGTAGCACATGAAATACCCTTTTTTCATGTAACCAATTAAATGAATTCCTCTTTTTATCTCTGCATCATTTAACCATGAAATTATGATTAATCCCTTTTAACCTTGTCTTTGTAAATCATGAAATGAAATACAATTAATCTATCACATAACCAGGGAATATACCGTCCTATTACTTCCAATATTCCCTTTTAAAATCAGTAAAACCCGGTCTGAGCTACTGGGTTTAGCATAACCTATGCTTTTACATAGGGGACCAACACCATGTGCTTTTAGCATCAACCTACACATTTCATTTGACAGAAATAGTGCATAAGAACTAAAAGTACTTCAGCATACTGTTGGGAACTGAAATCACATTTAGGAAAACCATACAGACACAAAGACAGCCTTTTCCATTGCTTTTAAACAGGAAAAAATCCACTCGCGATTAGCATTAGCATAACGCTAACATTAGCATAACATTAGCATGTATCTCACTCACCAAGATGAGGTATCAGTGTGAACACAGCAAAAGTCACCGCTTCACGGCCTCTCAAGCTCGTGCTCCTGTCAACTTAAGATAATAAAGGTTGCAAATTAGCATTTGGAGAGTGTTTAGATCCATTTATAGCATCTTTCTGAATGAAACTCACCAAGAAGAGGTATCAGTGTGAACCAGATTGCTTACAGCCCCTCTTGTCCGCTCTCATATCGTGAAAGAGTGAAACCCAAGTGCGCGCTTGCTGCCTCTACTCGGAAGGTGGGGCTAATATCGCTCTTAACGAATGGAAAGACCCAGATCACCCAATGTGACCATGAAACGGAAATTTAAAAGTTGGATGACGAGGATCGCACTTCCTCTTCCCCAAGATAGTCGGTTTTCAAAATAAAATCACACAATTGCATTAATACAATTGACATCTGAGGAAAAAAAGGGTCATTTTCTCAGCTGGGTTACATGTATGTTATTTGCAAGCATTTGTATCTAAAAAAAAAAACACCCAGGCGAACTTTATTTTCTTCAGATTCAGTATGTTTAGATGACTGTTACTCAGTGGCAGGAGCACTTAGAGAGATTATGACTGTTTTGCGAAAAAATTCAAAGTGTTTTCTTTTAAATGAGACCAACCCCACAAAGATGTTGCAAAGGATTGAAGAACAGCTTTTGATTTACTTTGGGTATGTTATTTTTAGGCGTTTTTAGGGAAATTGACCAGAGTTCAAGGGGTTAAAATAATTCTGTTGAACCAAAATTCAAAAGCATTGTGTGATTTTCATTGGTTAATTTTCATAGAATTTTTATTTATTACCACTTTTGTCAGATTCAAGTTATTTCTGTGACCATTGTGGGTTTTTCTTTCATTAACAGAGGGGTACCAACAAATTTGTCCACGGCTGTATATATATAGTTTCAACAGTTTGCAATTGTTGCATAAAATGTGTAAATATATGTGCTTTTAACTTTAAAGATTAAAATATGTGGTTAACATAAGTGATTAAATACAAAGTGTATGCTTCATGCATTTCTGCTATTCATTTGCATTGGCCAATCTGGTCCACCAGTGACAATAAACCTTCAAGAGCCAAAAAGTTTCTTTTCCACTGCTTTTGGCACAGAAACTTTAAATTGGTTTTAAATTTAGGTTATTCTGACTAATATGAGTTCCTTTGAAGTTAATTTGGACGCTCGATTTGGTTATAAATCGGCTTAATAGATTCACGCTTTGCTTTAATCTGGGTGTAACGTCATGAAAGGAATGCAACTCTTATAGTTGACCACAAGATGGAGGCAGTTCCTTCTGCACTCTAAGAAGAGGAGATACATTGATGTCGCTCAAAGGTGGTCTATCCGTCTCAACTCTAAAATGGCGTCTAGGGTGACTCAGCCTAGCAGCTTTCCAAAATGGCATCTGCACTGCTTCATCTGCAAATACGCAGTTCTCGTGCATGTAGCCATTTCAGTCATGCACGAATGTGAGCATGCATGTGTCCCATGAATGCGGACATAGTACCAATCAACAACCGTGCCTTGTTTTTTTCCAAACTGGAAAGTTTATCTCCTTAATTTGGCTTTATTCATGCAAGAATAATCTTACAACTTTAACTCTGGCTACAATTAAGCAATGTTACCTCAAAACAATTTACTCTGAGTAACTTTTATTAGGCTGCATGTCCAGCGTGATTTAAATTCGTCACTGAACACTTGAGGGGGGAAAAAAATTGGTGAATTCAATTTGCCCCACTGGGAATTTCGCGAGTGGATTGAATCACGAAAGACGAACTGGTTTTCTTCGCAGTTTCGCCTCTCCAGGCCTTTATCTTAATTAATTCAGCGTATGATCACGCTTTTTAAAAATTTTTCCAGCATGATTTAAACAAAAACAGAAATGACTGGTGGGGGCAAATCCCACCTCCCCCTCATGATCAGCAGACACAGAGACACTGCAGCACAGGAGCCAGGAGATATACACAAAAACAAACTCCACCATTTTTTGTTGGTTTGTTTGTTTGTTTTTTAAAGGGAATCAGATTTGACCAAACCACACACAGCTTATGGCTTAATATTCTTTTTTGTGTCTGTTTCAGAGTTCACCCAGCCTCACATGGGGTACATTTATTATGTAGCAATGTTTAATTATAAGGTATAAAGATTATTTAATTTAGACTCAGGTGTATGTGGAAGTGGAGGCTTACACACACACCAGGAGAAAAACTCATTTTGGGGCACCAGTCCACAAGCTTGGACAATTTATTAAAAACTAATCTTTATACCTTCAATCAATCAATGTCAAATATTTGTGAATTCTACTGGGTGACTTTAGAAACAAACACAGTAAAAGAAATCAACCGAAACTTCATATACTGTTTACAGTTTTAATGATCAGATTCAGATTAAATGACATTACATTCAACGGAGCTGTTGGTAAAGTGAAATGACCAAGTATTAAGCATCACATTCAACTTGCAACTGATTATTGAACAACCGAGTGTAATCACATTTGTGGAACCAAGGAAAACTTATTTTGAATTTGTAACTGTAATGCAATGGGAGACTATGGAATGACTGTAACAAAACATGAAGAAAACTGGATGCAATTTTATGAAGAAAATGACACAAGAAACTAATTGTCTGGAAAAGAAATTCTGAGTTACTCTAAGAAAGTAAAAACGGAATTTAATTAAAAGGAAATATTAATTCTCTTTAATTCTGTAACTCCGATCAGAGTTATGAACTAGTTTTAAACCTGAGACAAATTATGGCATATGCTTTAAGGCGATGGACATCACATTATTTAGCAGATGAAACAAAGGAGTCTTGCTCATGTGACATTGGTGCGTTGGGGTCTTCTTCAGCTAGATCCTTAGCTGAAGCTTTATTTGAGATGATACCAGAGAATATCTGCCCGCAGATATTTCTTTCAAAGTCCAACAGTCACAAGCTGAGATCTGACTGTGATAATGAGGCTTCTTCTCTTTTGTCACTGGAGGCCGCGTAGTATGCCATGTGGGACAACACGAGAGGGTTTTTTTTCCAGCCCCCCCCCCAGTCCGAATTGGATATAGTTCAAAATCTGATCTGAATCACAGAATTGGAGAGACAAGATTGATAAAAAAAATTCAAGCCACGAAATCCGAGTCCTTCAGATGTCATGGGGGGTTGGTGAAACAGCTTCCAGTGTAAGAAAAATGATCTGTCCCCTTTAACACATGGTGGGTTTAAAGAAAATCAATAAGGAAAAGTTTAACAGAATAAAATAGAAAATGTCTATGAACACTGAGTCTCACTCCATATGAAAAGTTGAGCTCAGGAAGAAGAAAAGTATTTTCCAGACGTTTAAAGGAAAGGAGCATTAAAAGCAGAACATAGCTTTCACAAAAAACAACTCTCTCTCCCATTGGGCGTGTTCCCTTAAACGGGAACCAATGGTCTTCCATTGTGGGAGGTTTGAATGAACTCTGGTCCAATAAGAAAACAGTTCTTTGTCTGTAACTGACCAATAAAAATGAAAGGGGGTGTTGCCCAGCAGAGACTGGCTGGCGATCAGCTGAGCCAGTCAGATGACTTGAGTACTTTTTCAACAGGATGAAACACATCTTAATAACACTGAAAATTCATTATATACTTAATATGAAATCTAAGCTAACTTAAGTGAGCATGCACTTTATAAACTTGTCCCTCTATAATTAGCATGCAGTTGAAAAAGGTCTATTTAAGCATTTTCCAACCATGCAATAGTATTTAAAATCAATGATTAATGAAATATTTCAAACCAGAATGATATGTCAGAGTCCCATTTGATTTTCCAGGGTGTCCTGAAAAAGAAAATAATCTGAGAATTGAGAGTTTTGTAACAAAGGAAGTCATTTCATTCATTAACCTCAGTTCAACTTGTAGAGCCAAAAGCGAGCATATTCCAGAGTCATCCACCAGGGAGTAATGTTGAGCTGTGGATAATTCCTAGCGAGTTGGAATGTACTTGAGGAGTCTGGGATATGTCAGACGGTTGTTAAGGCATAAAACTGGCTGATTGGGAGGAAGCTCCAGTTTTTTTATGATGGCAAACGACTTCGTTCCTGGCACGAAATGGGATCCTTATCGTCCTTTTTACCATGGTGTAGCCACACATGTGCCTTACTTAATGCCTTACTGTGTAGCCACACATGTGCCTTACTTAATGCCTTACAGTGTACTCCACATCTTAGATTGAACAGAGTGCAGAGTTCCCTTGGAGATAACAGGAAGCTGTGAAAACGTAATTCTTTGTGTGCTGAGAGACTGCTTGGAAGAGCCTTTGGGGCCAAAGTCTGTGGGGGGGGGATGCTAAAGGATTTAAGAGGAAATGCATTGTGACTTGTGAACTGTGGGGGCCTGGGGTATATATGGAGCGAGTTTTTCTGAGTTGTTCTCTTTCTACTTTGAGATGTTGGTGAATGTGCAATAAAGCAGTCTTGAGACAAACCTGAATCATCAATTGCACATTCCCACACTGGTGACCCAAAACGTAGCATGCAGCAAGAGGAGAATTCCCCGGGGCCAGCCTCGTCAGGAGCCCCCAGTCAAGCGAATGCCACTACGGTCCAGCTACCGGACTTCTGGCAGAACAATCCGCGCTCCTGGTTCCACTCGGTTGAGGCACAGTTCAACCTCCGGGGGATATCGGTAGATGACACAAAATTCTACCATGTGGTCGCAAAACTTGATAACCACACGTCTCAGCATGTGGAGAGCCTTCTGGAGCAGCCGCCAGACAGCGACAAATACGGCGCGTTGAAGGCTGCACTCATCCAGCATTTCACTCTCTCGGTTGAGGAGAGGGCAGAGAGACTCCTGGCGCTGACCGAGTTGGGAGATGGCACACCTGTTGACCTGATGGAGAAGATGTTGAGGTTGAAAGGCTCAGATGATGACCACTTCATCTTTACCCACCTCTTCCTCAGAACCCTACCGTCAGCGACGAGAGCGACCCTGGCCAGTTCGCCGTTGTTGGCTCAGCGGGACTACCATGCGCTGGCCCGGGAGGCGCATCGAATTGTCAACGCCAGCAGACAGCGCGCGGCCACGGCTGCAGCAGCGGAACTCGGCGCGACGGCCGGAGATGACAGGGGGCCAGAGGCAGCAGTAGCAGAACCACCGACGACGCCGGCGGTGGGGGCCAGGGAACGCGGAGGAGACGCACTTTGTTTCTACCACCGCCGCTTCACAGAGAGGGCACGCAAATGTGTACCACCGTGCCAGTTCAAGCGTTTGGGAAACGCCAAGACCGGGGGTCGGTAGTAGCCGCGACCCTCGGGGAGGAGAACAAGCTGCTCTACTTGTTGGACGCACGCTCGGGGAGGCATTTCCTCATGGACACAGGCTCCCAGTTGAGTTTCATCACACCTTCCTACGCGGACAGGCTGGCAGGTTCCAGAGGTCCCGGGGTGGCAGCAGCGAACGGCTCGGAGATTAAGACCTTTGGTGAGAGGACGCTACTTCTGTCTCTACACGGCCGTACATTTGAGTGGACTTTTGTTATAGCAGCAGTGAATTTCAATATGTTAGGGGCTGATTTTTTGTGCTCACATGGTTTGTTGGTTGATCTCGCTAACAGGTGCCTGGTTAATGCACTTTCTTTTGATTCTATTCCCTGTACAGCGCGAGTGGCCCCGCCAACAGCACAATCCGACGTCACAGCTGCAAGCGGTAAGTTCCACACACTGCTCACTCAGTTCCCAGCACTCACGGTCCCTACATTTTCGGCAACCGTCGCTAAACACAGGGTGGAACATTTTATTACCACTACCGGACCGCCCGTTTTTGCAAAAGCTCGGCGCTTGGATGCAGCTAAACTGGCCATAGCGCACAAGGAGTTCGCCAACCTGGAGAGGTTGGGCATCATCAGGCGGTCGAACAGCCCATGGGATTCCCCGATACACATGGTCCCGAAGGCTGACAGCTCGTGGCGACCTTGCGGGGATTTCCGCAGGTTAAACAACGCTACAGCGCATGACCGCTACCCAATCCCGCATATTCAAGATTTTTCCGTCCATTTGGCAGGGGCGCGTGTTTTTTCTAAGATAGATTTGGTCCGCGGTTACCACCAAGTCCCAGTGCGCGCTGAGGACATACCCAAAACAACGGTAATAACTCCATTTGGCCTATGCGAGTTTTTGTGCATGCCATTCGGGCTTAAAGGGGCTACACAGACGTTCCAACGCATGATGGACGCGGTGCTGCGCGATCTCCCTTTCGTGTTCATCTACTTGGACGATATTTTGGTAGCCAGCGCGTCCAAAGATGAACACGAAAACCGCCTAGCGACAGTTTTCCGGAGGTTGGGAGATCACGGGTTAATAATCAACCCAGCAAAGTGTCAGTTCGGGGTGGCGCAGATCGATTTTTTAGGACACCGCGTCTCCCCCAAAGGAGCGGTTCCGCTTCCTGACAAAGTGCGCGCGGTAGCAAATTTCCCCCGGCCGCAGACGGTCAAGGCGTTACAGGAGTTTTTGGGAATGGTGAATTTTTATAACCATCCCCCCCCCCCCCCCCGTGCAGCGCAACTCATGCAACCGCTTTATGCCGCACTCAAAAAACAGAAACCCGCGAATAAGGTCGAGTGGTCCCCGGAGCGGGAGCGAGCGTTCTCGGAGGTAAAAGCAGCCTTGGCAAATGCTGCGTTGTTGGCACACCCAGATCCAACGGCCCGCATAGCGCTCACTACTGACGCGTCAGATGTGGCCATAGGGGCGGTCGTGGAGCAGCATGTAGCCGGGGTTTGGCAGCCCCTCGCCTTTTTCAGCAGGACCTTGCGCGATAGTGAACGTAAATGCAGTGCGTTCAACAGGGAGCTGCTGGCTCTCCATTTGGCCATCCGCCACTTTCAGTTCTGGCTGGAAGGACGCTGTTTCACCGCGTTCATTGACCACAAGCTGCTAACATTCACGATGGCCATGGTTTCCGAACTGTGGTCAGGCCGGCAGCAGAGACAGCTGGCCGCGATCTCAGAGTTTACCACTGATATTCAACATGTGGCGGGCAAACTGAATGTAGTGGCAGATTGTCTCTCGCGCGCCGTGGCGGCCCCAGTCAGCGTAGAAATAGATTACGCAGCCATGGCCGCGGAGCACGTTAGTGACGCGGATGTGCGCGCGCTCCAGTCTGGACCAACAGGGTTAAGGCTGGAGAACAGGGTGCTGCAAGACGGTATGCCCCCCCTAATCTGCGATGTCTCCACTGGACGACCGCGTCCAGTAGTACCCGCCGCGTGGCGCCGCCGCGTTTTTGACTCGATTCATTCTTTGGCGCACCCGGAAGTGCGCACGTCGGTCAAAATGGTAGGAGAGAAATTTGTGTGGCCGAACCTTCGCAAACAAGTTAAAGAGTGGGCAGCAGCCTGCACGGCGTGTCAACGGTGGCGCAGTGGTTTAGCACTGTGGCAGCACAGTTTACCCTCGGCCGGGGGACCGCGGGGATCATGAGATCGTGGGTTCGATCCCAGCCCCCGACCAACAGTGAACTGTGTGGAGTTTGCATGTTCTCCCCGTGTTGCGCGGGTTTACTCCGGGATTTCTCCTGTTTCCTCCCGCATACCAAAAACATGTAGGTTTAGGGCGCTCGCGCACGCAGCGACCAGCAGCCGGTGGCTTGTCACCAGACTGCAAACCAAGTCTACCTACGGGTACAAATAAGTAACAAAAAAAAAAAAAAAAAAAAGCCAAAGTACACAGGCACACGAGAGCTCCCTTGGAGCCGTTTCACATCCCAGCCAAGAGGTTCGATCACGTTCATGTGGACCTCGTGGGCCCCCTTCCGCTGTCACAGGGGTGCACACACCTTCTGACAATGGTAGACCGCACCACGCGCTGGCCTGAAGTGGTTCCGCTGGCGTCAACCACGGCCGAGGAGGTGGCGCGCGCGTTTCTAACAGCATGGGTGGCGCGTTTCGGAGTCCCGTCGGACATTACGTCCAACAGAGGCCCTCAATTTGTGTCTGAACTTTGGTTGACAATGGCCCGCAGCCTGGGTGTCACAATTCACCGCACAACCGCGTACAATCCGCAGGCTAATGGGTTATGCGAACGTTTTCATAGGTCATTGAAAGCGGCTCTCAGAGAGTCACTGATGGATGCAAATTGGGTAGACAAGCTACCGTGGATTTTATTGGGGTTGCGTTCTGCACCTAAAGAGGACTTGGAAGCCTCCCTGGCTGAGCTCGTGTTTGCGCAACCACTTCGGCTGCCCGGGGAGTTTCTCCCAGATAACCCTGCGCCGGACAGCTCCCCGTCTCAGCTGTTGCGGAGTAGCATAGAATCAAGCACGCTCCCCGGCCCCGTTCACCACAGTTTTTCGCGCGTTTTTGTGCCTAAAACTTTGAAAAACGCAGAGTTTGTTTTTGTCAGACACGATGCACATCGACCCCCACTGCGACCACCTTATGATGGACCATTCAGAGTGCTGGAAACAGGGGACAAGCAGTTTTTGCTAGATTTGGGGGGTAGGAAAGAAAAAGTTGGCATAAACAGACTCAAACCCGCTTTTGTGGTGGCGGATGAGCAAGTGCTGTTGGCAAGGGCCCCGCGGCGAGGAAGACCCCCACGGGGAGCTTCACAGAGTAATGTTTCCCCAGAACACCCGCAGGGACTGACAAAAGGTTTTCACCCCCAGACGGCAGCTCCCCAGCATGACAGCGCCGCGGAGACATTGAATCCTGGTTACAGCAGATACGGCAGGAGACTGAAGCCTAAACAGCATGTGGACTGAGGTATATTGATTCTATCATGGCATGCATACTGTTATTCTCTTACTCATTCTAAAATGTTTGGGGGGGCATTGTGTAGCCACACATGTGCCTTACTTAATGCCTTACTGTGTAGCCACACATGTGCCTTACTTAATGCCTTACAGTGTACTCCACATCTTAGATTGAACAGAGTGCAGAGTTCCCTTGGAGATAACAGGAAGCTGTGAAAACGTAATTCTTTGTGTGCTGAGAGATTGCTTGGAAGAGCCTTTGGAGCCAAAGTCTGTGGGGGGAGGATGCTAAAGGATTTAAGAGGAAATGCATTGTGACTTGTGAACTGTGGGGGCCTGGGGTATATATGGAGCGAGTTTTTCTGAGTTGTTCTCTTTCTACTTTGAGATGTTGGTGAATGTGTAATAAAGCAGTCTTGAGACAAACCTGCCTCATCAATTGCACATTCCCACAATGGAATGTTTCCAGCGGTGGCCCTTAGATGATGAAAAACAATTCTTGACCAGAATTTTTGGGTGAAACAGTTTCTTTAAGGTGCAGAGTAATTTCATAGATTGGTGCCAAGGGAATGATGCTACACTGTAGTAAAGCAACAGATTATGTAAAAAGCAAAATTTATATTTTTAAAGTGCCTCAGAAATGTCATTAATTTTAACTTTGAAAGACAGACACAAAAAAGTGCATATGCATTTTGGCTTCTGCTGTGGTTTTCTTGTTGTCAGCAACATTTCTGTCTATGCTCTACTTTAATTTTCATGCATGGCATAGAGAGGATCATGATTCTGACCTGGTTTGCCTTGATGCCAAGACTGTGCAGCAAGACTTCTTGGCATTGCATCACAATTATAATGCAATAAAAGGAGTAAAAGTTGTCCATAAAATTGGATTACACAACCAGAACCGACTTAAATGTAATATCATTCAAATAATATACATTTATTTATGTAACTGTTAAACTGTCATCTGGATAAAAATGTCAAAGATTCATCAGCTGTCTGTCACCTGTAGGTGACAAACAAGATCTGACAGGAAGTGTGCAAAGTAGAGAAGTATTTGCTTTTGTTGGTTTTGGTTGCCAGGTGTGTGTATAGTGTGTGGGATAATGACAAAGATGAATTTCTCAGGATTAGAAAATGCGAGTCCTTTCACAGCGGAGTTTTAATATCACAGTTGTGCCATGAAGTCAGGGCCGTTTCTGTCTATAAAGCAGGGTATGCAAATTCAATGGGCCCTCAAGCTAAAAGTTCACCCTCAGCATTTTTTGGGAGAATGAAAATTTTCTTCATTTTTTTTTCTTGTAAATTTGCAACTTATTTTGTCATAAGTTTGACTTTTCTTGGAGATTTGCAACTTTTTTTCTTTGTGAATTTTCGACTTTTATAACTTTACTCAAATTGTTTATTTTTTTCTGTTCATCTAGAATGAGTCAAGTTGTTTTTTATGTGTTCATTGGGAGTGGAGAGGGTCTTTTTTTTCATTTTAAAGGATTTGTACTGTTTTGATACCACTGTATACCATGAAGTCATAAATACCAAGTTGAAGTCAGGTACAGCTGTTATCAGTGCAGCATATCTCAAGTCCTCCAGTATGCAGCTGAAGTCACCTCTGTACAGACATTACTAAGCTGCTTACTGCTGTTAAACACACATTCAGCTCATGAACTGTTAACCCAGAGAACAAATCTCACACAAACATGCATGTCTGTCTCTTGTGTAAAAGTGCTTCATTGTTCCTCCCTTAAACTTTGGCCTAGTGTTTGCACCATCGTTCCATGCCAGATAACAAACAGGAAAATCAGACACATAGTCACAGTGAGATTTATTTGGAATTCACTTTTTAACTGCATTTGGTGACAGAACTTGCAGGGTAAATGGCGTTCACTTATATAATGTTTTTTATTCATCTCTGGATGACCAAAGCGCTTTACAGGTCCTGCTATCCACACATTCATACACTGATGGCGGTGGAGCCGCCATGCACCAGCGCTGACCTGGCCCACCAGTAGCAACTGGGTTCAGTTTCTTGCTCAAGGACACTTTGACATGCAGACTGCAGACAGAGCGGGAATTGAATCACTGACCCTCTGATTAGTAGTACACCTTGTGCCACAGCCGCCACAGGGTGGTGTGTGACAGGTTAGATTCTGAAAGCAGAGTAAAAGGTGAAGGAGAGAAGGTGAATAAGGATAAAATGTCAATTTAAGTTTTCATAAAAAGTAACGAGCCCCATTATGCTCTGTTTCCAACTGTTAATATGACTCCAAGAGGTGCTAATGTGGCGCAGTGGTTAGCACTGCAGCAGCACAGTTTACCCTTGGCCGGGGGATTGTGGGGATCGTGGGATCGTGGGTTCGATCCCAGCCCCCGACCAACAGTGATCTGTGTGGAGTTTGCATGTTCTCCCCGTGTTGCGTGGGTTTACTCCGGGATTTCTCCGGTTTCCTCCCACATGCCAAAGACATGCATGTTAGGTTAATTGGCTGTTCTAAATTGTCCCTAGATATCTGTTTCCTATAGGCCCTTAGAATAGAGGGTTAGTATTAATGAAAGCGCTTTGAGTGGTCTTTGTGACTAGAAAAGCGCTGTATAAGTGCAGGTTAGTTAGTTAGTTAGTAATGAAATGTCTGTGACATGTCCTGACATGTGACAGGGCGGTGCGGTGGTGCAGTGGTTAGCACTGTGGCAGCACAGCAATTCACCCTTGGCCATGGGATCCCTGGTTCGATCCCAGCCCCTGACCAACAGTGATCTGTGTGGAGTTTGCATGTTCTCCCCATGTCTGCATGGGTTTACTCCAGGATTTCTCCGGTTTCCTCCCACAGGCCAAAAACATGCAGGTTGTTAATTGGAAACTCTATAGTGGCCCCAGGTGTGAATGTGTGTGAAGGGATAGCGCCATACCGTGGCTGCTTCATCCATCCAGGTGGATGCCCTGAATTTCCACTCTGGGGATCAATAAAGTACACAAAATCAAAAAATGTTCTAGTCAAAACTACTGCAGAATTTAATTGCTGCAATAAAAATGAAAGGCGCTCACCTCAAGACTAGCTGTTTTATGGCATATTGCATTAAATGCTCATGAGTCCCAGCTCACCCCCTTCCTCTTCTGCCATTTCTCCAAGATCTCTGCTTTGGTGGCAACCATGTTTGAGGCTAACGCTAGCTTGTAGCTTCAGACTAAGTAACATAATCACCAATACGTGTCATGTCAAAGAAATCCTACATAGCCCAGGAAACCCCAAAAAGCATAATAGGGCCTCTTTACAGTTGAGACAAGCACAGTTCTTAAAATAACATGTCTAAATTGTCTGTGTGGGCATATGGACACTGCTGAAACCTCAGATGAATCTGCAGCATACGACACAGACGCAGAGTGTTCAAATGAGTCCAGATCAAGAATGATTAACCTGAGGATCAGAGGCATAAAGCCAGGAAGCACACCATTCATTGCTGGACCTACAGATTAACCAGAGAATAATAACCAGAGCTTAACATTAACTTTATAGTCACCAGCCACTGTGAAATATTTTCCAAAGTTACACTGAAAAGGTCAGAATGTTTTTCTTATAAAAGTTTTGCTTAAACTGTGCAAATTACTTCACCCGCATTTTGCTTTTTATCACCTAAATTCGAGTTCTTGTAGTTTTTCCAAGTTTTTCATGTAAATGTGTGACTTTAATTGAAGTAAATTTGTGACTCTTTTCTTTCAAAATTTTAGTTTTTCTATTAATTTGTAACCTTTTATTGTAAATTTGTAACATTTGACCATTTGCAACCCCTTAAATAATTTTTTTTTTCTCAAGTTGTGTTTTAATTACAAATTTGCATAATTTTTTCATACATCTCTGATGTGCTTATGGGAAATTTATGACTTTATTGCACATTCACATCTTTTTTTAAATCATAAATTTGAAACTTTACTTGTAAATATCTGTTTTTGCATTTATGTGTTTCTCTCAAGTTTGCTTCATGCTTATGGTACAATTGTGAACTTTTCTGGTAAACTGCCAATTTTATCACGACTTTATCACTTTTTTTTTTTTTTTTGCTTACAGACCAATTCAGCAAAAGGCCGGAGGTAAACCCCCCACTATTGCCATGGTGACCACTTCCACAGATATGTGCCTGTTTAAACACAAGTTGTCCTTACAACACTACAATTTCTTTTTATTTTTTTCCTTTTATTTATTGACACATTTTATTTTTATTTAATGGCACATTTGCAGTTGCACATAATGTGCTATATTACAATGAGACAGTCAACAGTCAACTGTCTCAGGCACAGGGCAAATATATGGGCATTTTCAAATCCATTTTGCTACAGTATTTCAGCAGTGCAAAAACAAATTTTTTTCGCCAGGCAGAAAGTGGGAAGAGGCTGTCCTATTGTCCTACTCTTAATTATTCAGAGGTGTGTTTTGGGCATAACGTGAAATAAGTCAATCACTGTCTTTGTTCTCATTCCTTTTAATAAATGGGGAGTGAGATCCAAGGTGAGATTCTAATACAACAGCGTTAAAATGCAAAGACAATTCTGTTTTACGCCGAGGACAGCGAGTGCTCATTCACAAAGAGGAAATGCTTTTAAGAGCTGTTAAAACCAAACAGCTTAAGAGGAGCTTTTTTAACCTCCTTGTCCACAGCCTTGGTCACACTGCGGGGAGACATAATCATAATTACACATGAATGACAGCTGTATGATTCAGAGGTTTTGCCAGTCTTTGCGAAAGAGTGATTGTTCTTCCCACAGATCCTGTGCCTGAGGTCCGTTAATGTTCCCTTCTCTGCTGAATGCAGAATTGCTGTATCTTAACTAAAAAAAAAAAAAAACTGTTGGGATACTTTGACTTTGAATCACTCTGGTGAAAGAATAACAGTGGCTGAATAGAGAAACAATGAAACGGTCATAAATTAGATGGATATAAAAGCCTTTATTGCCGAGTCTGGTGTTTGGGGTGTGAAGATCTCAGCAGACAGGCTCTCCAGCCAGGTGACAGCTGCTTCCTGGTGTATGTCACATGCTGGTCCAGCAGTGTAAAGTCCGGTGGTTAAATTAAAAAAAAAAAAAAGCAGTGACCCACAGTCTGATCATGTAAGGAGAGGATCAATAAAAAATGAGTGTGTACTTATAACAGACGTGATGCATCAGATACAAGTGCGCCGCCCCCTAAAAATATTTAAAGATAAAAAAATTCCTAAATAAATCAGTCGTGATATGCAAAATAAATGAGAGACATAGCATGTTCTTCTGTAGTTGATATGTAAGCTTCTTTAGCAGCAGCCATTTTAAATAACATTTCATTATGTAGGCTTACATTATAGACCACTTCCTGGTTAGGGGCGCCGGTCTAAGAATCATTGAAGTCAGCAAACTTTTTTGCCCCATTTGAGCAGGAGCAGCTTTTCATTAGCCATCCAAAACTCATTTCTGGGACGCATACTTGGGTGCCCTGGAGCCATTCGTGAGGTTTTTTGGGTTTTTTTTGTATTTTTATCTTAATGCGATTGGGAGTCAAGGCCGTCAATCATCACATCCCTCCTGCTTGACAGGAAATTGACAGAGCAGCTAGCGGATTCAGCTTAAGTGAAGATGGCAGCGGAATTGAAGGAAAACTCAGTTGTTTCATTAAAACAGACACCATTTAATCGAAAATCAGATGCGGGAAAAAAGAGGATAAAGCAGCTGGGACCTGATCGTCCAGATTTAATCATCCAGCAACAGGTCAAAGATCGCGGTAGGACTTATACAAGGAGCTTCTCTCAGAATATGTTTGCTAGCCGGAGTTGGCTAGCTGGATGTCCACTGAGTAACATGTTTTTTTTTTTGTTTCCCTTGCATTTTATTTCAAAGTCCTGGCACAGAAACTTTGTGGACAACCAGTGGAGTAAAGTGGGGTGGCTGTGTGTCTGGCCTAGGGGGGTTGGTGGGGGTGGTGGACCAGTGGGGCGGGCCGTGGCCCCGGGCCGGCCTGGCCCTGGGCCCCTGGTGCTCCTGGCGGGGGGGGGGGTGTTAGACCCTGGACAGGGTCAAGACCCTGTCCATGCTTTATGTTCTCTTTTTGGACTAATTATTGTCATTACTGTTATCATTTTTACTGTCCACACCTTCCTTTTTGAACTCATCATTATTATTAGTATCATTATTGCTATTCATTACTATCATTTCTGTATGGACTCTTATTTTGACGGTACTCTTTGTTTACTTCCTGTTAGCATTATGCACCTTCAGTTTAGCCTCATCCTTACGTTGTTAATCATTTATAGCTGCCCCTTGTTTTGCCAATCACCGTTTCCCTATATATGTTAGTCGCGGGCATTAATTCCCGTGGCGTCCTTATGTTATCACCACGTCTTCTACACTCCATTGTTGGAATTATTATTTGCTTCACTCCCTCAGATTACTCCTGCTTTTGTTGCCTGCTGTCAGCGGCTTTGTGTTTCTCGCCCCCGAGCGGAGTCTTATTTTCCTATTAATAAATCCACAAACTAGCATCACAGCTTTTGGTTCCTCTTTACTGCCCAGCCCGGGCACAAACCGTAACAGAAGGACGTAGCCAGTATCCTAGGGGATACTAGTTTGTTCGGACATGGCTGTCTTGTGTCTCAGTGAGGAGGAGCCGCGGGCCGCAGAGAGGACTGCAGAATTTGGTTACAGTGGTTCACAATTGCTCCAACAGGGAGAGGTCATTTAACCTTTGGGGGGCTGCTATGCGGGTGCTGGAGCACACGCCGGGCCTGCAGTTGCTCCCTTGGGTACAGGAACTGCCCATCTTTGTCAAAAACAATGTCTGCCTCTGTAGTATTCTCTGGGCCCCTCTCCAATCTGACCAGTGATGACATGTTTAGCCGCTTGTCATCCTTCAACCGTTGGCTGTCTGTGTGGTGTCCTGCAAACAATGTGGGCTACATAGACAATCGGAGCTCATTTTGGGGAAAACTTGGTTTTATTAGACGAGACAGCGTCCATCCCACTTTGGATTGTGCTTCTCATTTATCTAACAATCTGGCAACATTTGTATCCAAATTTCCAAAACCTTGACAACTCAGAGCTGGGACCAGGAAGCAGAGTCGCAGTCTTATACGCCTCTCTGCAGCTCCTCTTCATCTGCCACCCCTCAACTTAGCCCCTGTCTTCCCCATCAGAGAATCATTGTCTGCTTCCTCCAAAGTAAATAAAATATTATGTATAAGCATCCCAAAGTGATTAAACAAAAAGCTGGTAAAACTCAAAATAAACATGAAGCCTCTAAATTGAATGATTTGCCCTCTGTTCCTCCTCATAATTTAAAAATCAAATCTGGTTTGTTAAATATTAGGTCTCTATCTCCAAAGTCTCTGCTAGTCCATGATCTGTTAATTGATCATCAGATTGATTTAATATCCCTTACAGAGACTTGGTTAGAGCAAGAGGATTATGTTGGTTTGAATAAATCAATGCCTTCCTGTAATTTAAACTGTCAAAATCCCAGAAGTTCTGGTCGTGGAGGAGGAGTAGCAACAATTTACCATTCCAGATTACTAGTTAATGTAAAGCAAAAAACACGTTATAATTCCTTTGAGGGCCTGGTCCTCAGTATTGGGCATTTTAGCAATTTTAGGCTAAACCCAATTTTATTTGCCATAGTTTATCATCCTCCATCAACCTACTCAGAGTTTTTATCTGAATTTGCCAGATTCTTAGCTGATTTAGTGCTGAAATCAGACTTTAATATACAGTGGGGTAAAAAGTATTTAGTCAGCCACCAATTGTGCAAGTTCTCCCACTTAAAAGATGAGAGAGGTCTCCAATTTTCATCATAGGTATACCTCAACTATGAGAGACAAAATAAGAAAAAAAAAAATCCAGAAAATCACAGTGAAGGATTTTTAATGAATTAACTGGTAAATTCCTCGGTAAAATAAGTATTTGGTCAATAACAAAAGTTCATCTCAATACTTCGTTATATACCCTTTGTTGGCGATGACAGAGGTCAAACGTTTTCTATAAGTTTTCACAAGGTTTTCACACACTGTTGCTGGTATTTTGGCCCATTCCTTCATGCAGATCTCCTCTAGAGCAGTGATGTTTTGGGACTGTCGCTGGGCAACACAGACTTTCAACTCCCTCCAAAGATTTTCTATGGGGTTGAGATCTGGAGACTGGCTAGGCCACTCCAGGACCTTGAAATGCTTCTTACGAAGCCACTTCTTCGTTGCCCGGGCGGTGTGTTTGGGATCATTGTCATGCTGAAAGACCCAGCCACATTTCATCTTCAATGCCCTTGCTGATGGAAGGAGGTTTTCACTCAAAATCTCACGATGCATGGCCCCATTCATTCTTTCCTTTACACGGATCAGTCGTCCTGGTCCCTTTGCAGAAAAACAGCCCCAAAGTATGATGTTTCCACCCCCATGCTTCACAGTAGGTATGGTGTTCTTTCTCCTCCAAACACGACAAGTTGAGTTTTTACCAAAAAGTTCTATTTTGGTTTCATCTGACCATATGACATTCTACCAATCCTCTTCTGGATCATCCAAATGCTCTCTAGCAAACTTCAGACGGGCCTGGACATGTACTGGCTTAAGCAGGGCGACACGTCTGGCACTGCAGGATTTGAGTCCCTGGCGGCGTAGTGTGTTTCTGATGTAGCCTTTGTTACTTTGGTCCCAGCTCTCTGCAGGTCATTCACTAGGTCCCCCCATGTGGTTCTGGGATTTTTGCTCACCGTTCTCATGATAATTTTGACCCCACGGGGTGAGATCTTGCGTGGAGCCCCAGATCGAGGGAGATTATCAGTGGTCTTGTATGTCTTCCATTTTCTAATAATTGCTCCCACAGTTGATTTCTTCACACCAAGCTGCTTTGCAGATTCAGTCTTCCCAGCCTGGTGCAGGTCTACAATTTTGTTTCTGGTGTCCTTTGACAGCTCTTTGGTCTTGGCCATAGTGGAGCTTGGAGTCTGACTGTTTGAGGTTGTGGACAGGTGTCTTTTATACTGATAACGAGTTCAAACAGGTGCCATTAATACAGGTAACGAGTGGAGGACAGAGGAGCCTCTTAAAGAAGAAGTTACAGGTCTGTGAGAGCCAGAAATCTTGCTTGTTTGTAGGTGACCAAATACTTATTTTACTGAGGGATTTACCAATTAATTCATTAAAAATCCTTCAATGTGATTTTCTGGATTTTTTTTTTCATTTTGTCTCTCATAGTTGAAGTATACCTATGATGAAAATTGGAGACCTCTCTCATCTTTTAAGTGGGAGAACTTGCACAATTGGTGGCTGACTAAATACTTTTTTGCCCCACTGTACATGTAGATGTAGATAGTGATTGCCTTAATTTGGCATTTAATTCAATATTAGACTTGATGGGGATTTTTCAGAAAGTAGGAAATTCTACCCATTATCTCCACCATACGTTGGACCTTGTTCTGACATATGGCATAGAAATAGAAAATCTGGTAGTGTCTCCTCATAACCCTGTACTGTCAGACCATAGTCTGTTAACCTTTGATTTTACTATTTCTGACTATTTGGCTGCTAAGGAAAAATATTACTACAATAGATGCCTCTCAGATGATGTTGTTACCAAATTTATGTAGAGTGTTTCCTCTATGCCATGTGTCAACACAACGGAAATAAGCTATAGATAGCTTGCTCCTTCTGTAATTGATAGCACGGTAGATAGTGTTACAGCTTCTCTGCATCAGACTCTAGACATGGTGGCCCCTTTAAAAAGAAAAAGTCTAATCAGAGATTTCTAACTCCTTGGTTCAACACAGAAACTCGTAACTTAAAACAGAAGACTCGGAAGATGGCGGAGAGACATAACGCTTAAACAGAGAGCTCTCCCTAGCCGGATTAAAAATCATCGGTAAATGGCCAACTCGACATAAGCGGATCAATAAACTAAGGGATGAAAACACGAAGGAGCCGGGCACAAGGACAAAAGCAGGGTAAAATTGAAGAATTCCTCTCCAACAACGCAGGAAAAACCGCTGAACGCGAAGCCCAAAAAAACGAGGTGTCTACAGCAGAGAAAATGGAGGACGCCAGACTCGAAAACATGAACACTGGCATCGCCAGTTTGGGTAAAGAGTTAAGAGAATTCAAGCGGCAGCTACAGCAGGATTTAGCGGCTCTTAAGGAGGAGCTGAAAAAAGAGATTAAGGAGGAAATTATGGGCCTCCGAAGAGAAATGGAGCGCAAGCTAACAGAAAACATGGAGGAGCTGCGCTCCCAGCGGGCGTGTATGACAGAAGCGCAGGCCCAAATATCGGAGCTGGAAGATTGGAAAAGCGAGGCAAACGAACAACTACAGACCCTGACGACACAAATGCAGAGGATGCAGGAGAAAATAAACGACTTGGAGAGCAGATCCAGACGAAGCAATATGCGCATCTTTGGAATTCCGGAGGGCATTGAAGGCAACTCGATGACGAAATTCATGGATCAGTTCTGAAAAAAAGAGCTGGAACTGCCCAGAGAAACGGATCTGCAGATTCAACGAGCGCACAGAACCCCGGCACAGAACCCGAAACCAAACTCTACACCCAGGTCAGTTGTGGTAAACTTTGTGAAATATGACATAAAGGAAAGAATCCTGACACAAGCATGGAAAAAAAAGATACGAATCGGCGACAAACAGGTATTCTTTGACCATGACTACCCGACAGAAATTGTGCAGCAGTGGAAGAAATATGCCAACATTAAAAAAACGCTGAAAGAGAAAAAAATTAGATTCCAAACGCCGCTAACGAAAATGAGGATTCATTGGGAGGACGGCGTAAGAACCTACAACACAGCCAGAGAGGCAGCGCGGGATATGATGGAGCGGGGCCTTGAGGTGAGCGTGCCGGAGGAAACGGCTGGAGCAGCCACTGAACGCACCACGACAGCCGGAGTGGAGACGAGTGAACAGCGGAAGAAGGGGGAGAGACGTAGAGCAGCGGGCCCAGGACAAACTACAAGGCTTTCAACTGAAAGCCTAGATCATAACAAAGATTAAGAAAGGCACAGAAGAAATGAAGGCCAAGAAGACAAGGTAAAAGAGAAACAGACGGCTAGGAGAGGTTTAAGTGATATTTGTTGGACATTTCTAGACTAATGACTATTACTTGGAGAGTAAATATAGGTCTAGGGAGGGCCCCTCACTCTGTGAGGACATTCCCCCCACCCACCAACAGGGACCAGTGGGCAGAAGAAAGGCCCAAAGTACGGAGGTCGAGATTTTTTAATGTGTTTTTATATAAATATGTGTTATTTTTGTTGTTAAAGGGGCTAGGAGCACAAGTTAAAAAAATGGAAAAACATGAATATGGGTAAAAATCTTAAGATAATGACACTAAACGTGAATGGTCTGAACTCACCTGTTAAAAGGGAAAGAATAATAAGAAAATTCAAGAAGGAAAAAGCTGAAATTATATTTATGCAAGAGACACATTTGAGCAAGACAGAACATGTGAAACTAAAGAGATTTGGCTATAAGAACTCCTACTACAGTTCATTTAAGGGAGGAGCTAAAAGGGGGGTTATGATACTAATTTCAAACAAAATACAATTTGAAAGTGAACAGGAAATCCAGGATAAAGAAGGCAGGTATGTAATAATAAAGGGAAGAATAGATGGTATGCAGATCACATTAGTGAACATCTATGCCCCACCAGAAAGTGACAAGGGTTTTTTTCAACATCTGTTTGATCTCATAGCAACACACAGTGAAGGAGTCCTAATTTGTGGAGGAGACTTAAATGCTGTCATGGATCATGAAGTTGATACAACAAGTGTTAAGAAGACAAAAAAACATGTAACAAAGTTCATAAGAACCTCACTGGCAGAAATGGGTATGGTAGACATATGGAGGGACCTACACCCACTCGAAAAAGACTATACACATTATTCAGCAGTCCATAAAGTACACTCTAGAATAGATTACTTCCTTATGAATGAAGGTGACAGACACAGGGTGAGAAATTGTTGGATTGGAGGGGCAGAAATATCAGATCATAATCCTATATACATGGAAATATATCTAAACAATAGAAAACGACAAACAACATGGAAACTTAACGTAGGACTGTTAAATGATGAGAAAATGAAAGAAAGAATAAAAATAAACATAAACGAATAAATCCAAGAGAATGACAATGAAGAAGTGGACCCAACAATACTATGGGACGCACTAAAAGCCGTGTTAAGAGGAAAATTAATTGTTGAAACAGGAAAAGCAAATAAGACTAAACTGGAAGCGTATGAACAAAGATGTGAGAGACTGAGGGAATTAGAACATAAACATCAAAGCACAAATGATCCAAAAATATATCAAGAAATTAAAGAAGAAAAAACAAAGATAAAAGAAACACAAATGGATGAAATTGAAAGGAAAAATAGATATCTAAAACAAAAATATTATGAAACGGGACCAAAAGCCACAAAACTGCTGGCAAAACGGTTAAGAAAACAACAAACAATGAATAATGTATACAAGATTAAAGACCCCACCACAAATAAAACCACAGTTAACCCAGAAAACATCGAAGAAATATTCCATAATTTCTACCAAGAACTATACTCGCAACCTGAAGAAACAAATACCAAAGATATTAAAAAATTTCTAGGCACATTGGACTTGCCATCAATAGGAAATCAACAAAATGAAAAGCTAACAGCAGAAATAACAACACAAGAGATCAGAGATGTGATTAAGTCACTTAAAAACGGTAAATCACCAGGTAGTGATGGATACCCTTCTGAGTTTTATAAACTGTTTATAGAAGAACTCATGCCACAGCTCCTAGTCATTTAATTGGACGTTGAACAACAACAAAATACCTCCATCATGGAACGAAGCTATCATTTCAGTTATTTTAAAGCCAGGGAAAGATAAAGAACAATGCGGAAACTATAGACCAATCTCTTTATTAAATGTGGATTATAAAATATATACAACAATTATATGTAAACGAATAAAGACATTCTTGACGGAATTGATAGAAGATGATCAAACTGGTTTCATAGAGGGACGCCAAACACATGACAATATCAGGAGAACAATACATATAATTAACCAAATACATAAAGAAAAGAAAAGCGCAGTAATAATGAGTTTAGACGCAGAAAAAGCATTTGACAGGGTTAACTGGAAATTCCTATATAGTGTACTGGAGCGCTTTGGATTTAACGAAAAATCAGTACAATGCATAAGGACGCTATATCAAGAACCTGTGGCAAGAATCAAGATAAACGGTAGCTTAACAGACAAAGTAAATATACAAAGATCAACTAGGCAGGGATGCTGCTTATCGCCCACCTTGTTTGCTCTGTTCATAGAACCATTGGCTCAAGCGATACGACAAAATAAGAAATTAAAAGGTGTAACAATAAAGGGGGCGGAACACAAGATTGGGCTATTTGCAGACGATATTATAGTTTACCTTGAACAACCAGATGAATCAATAATGGAAATGATGAACTTGATAGAAAATTTTGGAAAATTATCAGGATACAAGATAAACATAACAAAAACACAAATACTGACATTCCACTATAACCCTCTAAACCAGATAACTGATAAGATCAAACTAAACTGGAAACAAAAAGAAATAAAATACCTTGGAGTGAACATACCTAAAGACCTAAGCAAAATATATAAAGCAAACTATGATAGGTTGGAACAAGAAATAAAAAAAGATATTGATAGATGGTCAATCTTAAATATGGATCTGAATTCAAAAATTGAGACAGTCAAAATCAGCATACAACCTAGATTACTTTACCTCTTCCAGGCTATACCAACAGAGATTCCAGATGCCCAATTCTCAAAGTGGGACAGGATGATATCGAGATTTGTTTGGGGAGGTAAAAAGC
This sequence comes from Pholidichthys leucotaenia, assembly GCA_020510985.1. Classification (NCBI taxonomy): domain Eukaryota; kingdom Metazoa; phylum Chordata; class Actinopteri; order Cichliformes; family Pholidichthyidae; genus Pholidichthys; species Pholidichthys leucotaenia. The sequence continues at coordinate 281,585,836 of CM035847.1, read as the reverse complement.
CAAGAGTGAAATATAAAACTCTCCAATTACCAAAAGAGAAAGGAGGCATGGGCCTACCGAGTCTAAAGGAATATTACTACTCAGCACAAATAAGATATATCATATGTTGGTGCGACGAGGGATATGAGGCAAAATGGAAAGAAATGGAAAAGGAAATTGAGGGACTCCCAGTACAAAGCATAATAGGAGATAAAGATGCATATAAGCAAATCAAACAAATAGACCCAATCACTAAATTTACTTTAGAACTGTGGTATAAAATAGTACAAAAATATAATATAAAGGAAGACATAAAACTATTGAAATGGGTAGCATTTGACAGTCAGTTTGAACCGGCAAAACAAGATAGGGGATACAAAAATCTGGTGAACAAGGGAATCACAGCATGGGGCAATATCGGAAAAAAAGATCTCGGGAGCTTTGTAAACATCAGGAGAAAATTTAAACTAGAAAGATCGGAATTTTTCAGATATCTGCAGATGAGAGATTATTATATGAAGAAGATTAGGCATAACCTCCAAACAGATGTGAGCGAGATTATACAACTCATTTTAAGCTCATATACAGGAAATAAAATAAGAATTATTTCAAAGCTATATCAGAAACTTATGACAAACAATCATACAAGTAACTATATAAAGGAGAAATGGGAGAAAGAGCTCAATTTAAACATAACAGAAGAAAGCTGGCAGGAAATATGGAAAACACAACACACATCAACAAATTCAAGGACATGGAGGGAATTTGGATGGAAAAACCTGATTCGCTTTTTCATTACACCACAGATTCAAGGAAAATATACAAATACCCAATCTTTATGCTGGAGGGGATGTGGGGCTCAAAATGCAGACCACTCACATATGTTTTGGAAATGCTGCAAAATATCATCATTCTGGAAATCTATACATGTGACAATACAGAGGATATTAGGATATAATATACCAATGAACTGTAGCCTGATGTACTTATGTGATCTTAAAAGAGACAATGTAATACAGGCTGAGGACAGATATCTAGTTAAAATCTTGTTGATTGCATGTAAAAAAACTATCACAAAAAAATGGCGATCAGAAGTTCTTCCTGACCAAGAGCAATGGACTGACATTGTTGAGGACATACGTATGATGGAAAAACTAACATATCGACAAAGAATGCAAGAAGGACTATGGGGGAAAAAAATGGTGGAAATGGACACACTACAAAGTGCAACAACGAGGCAGAAATTGAAAGAATAACCAAAGACACCGAAAAAACCAGAAGAATTAAGAGATGGAAACTAAAAACTTGATGCTCCAACATTTGTCCCCCCGCTTTTTTTCTTTTTCTTTTTTTTTCTTTTTCCCTACCCTAGCCCCTTTGTTTTTTTTTTAAATGTAGAATGTGATCTGAATGCATTATATATGATGAAAAATGAATAAAAATCTAAGTTACAAAAAAAAACAAAACAGAAGACTCATCAGAAAGAAAATGGCGCTCCACTAAATTAGATGAAATCTATTTAGCTTGGAGAAATCATCTTTTAATTTATAAAAAATCTCTGAGAAAAGCTAGAACGAGTTATTATTCTGCATTAATAGAAGAGAACAAGAATAATCCCAGGTTTCTTTTCAGCACTGTAGCCAGGCTGACGAAGAGTCAGGACTCTGTCAATCCTAGCATTCCCTTAGAGCTTACTAGTCAGGACTTCATGAACTTTTTCAATAATAAAATTTCATCTATCAGAGATAAAATCAGTTTGATTCTTCCCACCGTTAACTTAAATACAGTAACTCCTTTAATTGACATCTGTTTGGATCAGTTTACTCCAATTGACCTTTTAGAGTTAGACAAAATAGTTTCCTCATCCAAGCCTTCAACTTGTCTTTTAGACCCTATTCCTACCAGGTTATTTAAAGAAGTCTTCCCATTTATTGGTAGCTTTATTCTTCAAATAATCAATTCTTCATTAACTTTAGGCCATGTATCGCAGGCTTTTAAAACTGCTGTAATTAAACCCTTACTCAAAAAGCCAACGCTGGATCCAGGAGTTTTAGCTAGCTATAGACCAATCTCTAATCTCCCTTTCATTTCAAAAATCTTAGAAAGAGTTGTTGCTATGCAATTATTTGACTACTTGCAGGGAAATGGTTTATTTGAAGAGTTTCAATCTGGGTTTAGAATCCATCATAGTACTGAAACAGCCTTAGTGAAGGTCACTAATGACCTCCTGATCGCATCTGATAATGGACTTGTTTCTGTGCTTGTCCTTTTAGACCTTAGTGCAGCTTTTGAAACTATCAATCGTAATAGTCTACTTGATAGATTAGAAAACTATGTTGGACTTAATGGAACTTCGTTGCAGTGGTTTAGCGCTTGTTTATCTGATAGGTTCCAGTTTGTTCATGTCAATAATGAGTTTTCTTTCAACTCAAAGCTCAGTCATGGAGTTCCACAGGGATCTGTGCTAGGCCCTACTTTTTTTAGTTTATATACATATGTTTCCGTTAGGCAACATTATTAGAAAGCACTGTATGCATTTTCGTTGTTATGCAGATGACACACAATTATACCTGTCAATGAAGCCAGATATAGTAATCAATTAGCCAAGTTAGGAGCCTGTCTTAAGGAAATCAAAGCTTGGATGACTTGTAATTTCCTGCTGTTAAATTCAGATAAGACTGAAGTCATTCTTGTTGGTCCAAAAAAACCTTAGAAATTCCTTTCCAAATCAAACCTTTAGTTTGGATGCAGTTACTCTTTCTCTGTATAGCTCTGTGAGGAACCTTGGAGTTATTTTTGATCAAGATCTGTTTTTCAATTCACATATTAAATTTGTTTCTAAGACTGCCTTTTATCATTTGCGTAATATTGCCAAGATTAGGAGCATCTTGTTTCAGAGTGATGCTGAGAAACTGATCCACACTTTTGTTAGCTCTAGATTAGATTACTGTAACTCTCTATAATCAGGTTATCTTAAAACATCTCTAAAAAGTCTTCAGTTGATCCACAATACTGCAGCAAGAGTTTTAACAGGTACTAGAAAGAGAGATCATATCTCTCCGGTTCTGGCCTCCCTTCATTGGCTTCCCATAGGGTTTAGAATTAAGTTTAAAATCCTTCTTCTCACTTTCAAAGCTCTAAACAATCAGGCCCCTTTTTATTTAAAAGATCCAATATTACCCTATTATCCTAACAGAGCACTACGCTCCCAAAATGTTGAATTACTTGTAATACCTAGAATCTCCAAAAGAACAATGCGGGGCAGAGCCTTCAGTTATCAAGCTCCTCTCCTGTGGAACCAGCTGCCAATCTGGATTTGGGAGTCAGACTCGATCTCTATTTTTAAGAATAGGGTTAAAACCTTCCTTTTTGATATAGCCTACAATTAGGGAGGGACCATATGTTTCTGAACCTTCCCTTAGTTATGCTGCTATTAGGTTTAGACAGCCGGGGGACCTCCAGTAATTGTGCTGGGCTTCACTCCTTTCTTCACTCTCTATGATTTTTTTTTTTTTTTTTTTTTTTTTGCTGGTCATTAATACAGTATCTAGTTTGTTCTCTCCCATAGCTTGAGTCCCCATCGTGCTGTTTGCTTTCTACATGTCTATTCTTTTCATCTTCTCTATCCCCTCACCCCCCCAGCCAGTCGCAGCAGATGACTGCCCCTCCGTGAGCCTGGCTCTGCTGAGGCCCTTTTCCACTAGCCCCGCTCAGCCCCGATTTGAAAACCCGGCTCTACTCACTTCGGTTCGGTTCAGCCTCAGTTGCTTTTCAACTACTGCTGGCGCACCTGCTGGCACACCTGCTGTGGGTGGGATTTGTTGAACAGCAGGCGGCGCCACACCCTCATGACGTGAAACACGCGACCGAATCCCCACAACAAACAAAATGGCTGATGACGAGGAGAGAAAGAAGGAGGAAGGAGAGAGGAATGACTGTGACATGAAACTGGTTAAATCTATGGTGCTGACTTGTTGTGCTCTGCACAATCTGTGTGAGAGTCATGGAGAGACGTTTGACACTACATTGAATGATGCAGTAGATGAACCAGTGGTGGCAGCGGCACAGAGAGCAGAGGAGCAGGGTGGTGATATTGTAGCGAACTCAATATAAGCACCCTACTCGGCTTGATAAGTGGGTTGACCCTGGCGACACAGGTAGAGAGTGGGACTCCGGAGCGTGAGGCGTGAGTTCGAACTTCCCGGTGGGACGTTGCCATGTCGAGCTGCATTTTACAATATAATACGAGATGCTGTGATGCAATACTTGTCTATTTCGTCCACATTTATGTGCATACATATTTCAAAAATGTTTTTTGTAAATAAAATGTGCATGGTCCATCTACCTGTCCTCTTGTTCATAACGCTTATCTGTTAAGAAGGTGCGAAGCCATCAGCCTAATGATGAGTCCACACTTCGTCACTGTTGTGATAATTGCTCACGCTGAGCGCTCTGACAGCCCCGTACACTGTGGGGGTCACACACGACGTGTTCCTCCCCACACTCTCAATTTTTTTTCCCGTATATTTTTCTCTTTGGCGTACAGAAATGGCAATACACCCGTATTTGCTAAAATTGCATTTTCCCCGTATTAAAATACGGCGAAACCGTATCACTTGACAGGTATGTAATTACATGCAGAAACACCGCACAGGCCATCTTCACAAAAATCCAGCTCGACAAGCCACTTTTGCTTAGGTGGAAATGCAAATTGAACTATAAATCATGTGCTGATACATGTCATATTCCCATGTAAAGGTCTCCCACTTTTACTTACAAATTGATTTTTAATTTTTGGGAAAAGGGAATATAAATTTTGCACTTGTTGGTAACAACAGTTGTGTGCAACAAAAACACAGTTGTGTATCCTTGTCCGATTTGTCTACTGTTATTAGTGCCAAATTTTTGCTAGATTCCTTCTTAATTTATTAAATTTTGACTGGTGATGCAACATTCAACTTACACGTACTTACCTTTATCAGTGTCTACAAGTTCAAGCACACCTGTACAACTGCTTATAACATAAAAAATGTACCCGTTCAAGAGAAATGGATTCCGCAATGCAAATTTGTTTAAAATTTAAAAAAAAAAAAACTACCAAGACATTACGTTTCGTTGTGTTGTTAAAAATTAAATTACCATTAGGCTATACACCTGACCTGATGAACAGCAGCATGTGGAATGAACAGAGAATGGAATGTGTATGTAATTATTGGCTTTTCTCATACGGTGTCATAACAGATAAACCAGACTTTTGATGCAAACAATACAATTTTATTCCAGAAGCAAAATTTACAAACAAAAAAACAGACTGGGCGATGACATCTCTGCGAGCTCTTCCCTTCGTAACGCAGCGTCCTGCTCCAGGGCTTCACGCGCATCTGCCCGCACATCTGCGGCCACCTGTCGCAAATGCTGCATGTACTCCTGATTCTTGCCGCTGGTCATGTTGCCGTTCCAAGAGCCGCATCTCTTCATCATGCATGTTGACCATCACTAATGTAAGGTCAGCGATGGGAGTTGTCTGTTTTCGTCTTGCCTAGATGGAAAGACAGAAAGGCATGGTCGTTAAAGCTGGATCACTGCATATATTATGGAATTACACAGGTGAAAGTCTGTGGTGGAATGTCACTATTATATTATGCTTCATTGCTGTATATAAGCTGAACTGTCATGTTGCTGCCCCTCAGTAGAGCAGATTTTGCAACACGCAGGGTGCTGTCTTCGGCTGCAGCCCCCCTGCAAAACTAAAAAGGATTAAGATTAAGAATATGGATGGATGGATGGATGGATAATGTTTAAACTAGTTGCTTGTAGTGTGGCCGCAGAAATCTGAATGGGTTAATACAGTCAGCTGACGCGAAGCATTTCAATGAAGCATGTTGATTTCAACGGCAGTTCATCAGCTTTATTTGTTTTTCTAAAACAGGAGTTACAACAGCACCAATCACCACACCTGAAAATGGTTGTGGAAGACCGATAAGTGAAGACCAAAGAATAACCTTTTTGCACATTTAAAAAGACATTTTCAATTAATTAATATGCAGCTACAGGAAATTGCATTAATCAATTTGGTACATAACTTGTTAGGCTCCAGCCCCCCCGCGACCTGTAAAGGATTAAGCGGTAGAAGATGGATGGATAGATGGATGGATTTTCGACCCTGGTTTCCGCTGCTGGACCTGTTTCAACCAAAAAAAAAAATTGTGGTTATTGTGCCTTACCGGCACTTGAACGTGATCCAGATGGAGCTGGTGATGTGGAGTCGATCCAGCTGGCGCTCCGGCAGACGCAGCGCCAGGAGAGTCCGCTGTGTCCATCATGTCCACTGAGGTGGACCCCTGTGATATGAAATGCGATTCTAGAAAGAAAATGCACGCAATTTAAAACTTAACACCAAAGTGCAACATGTACACAACACTCTAAAGTTTTTAACCGGAATACAATAAGCGTAATTCAGCGTTTTGTTCGCGCTAATACTTAACACAAAGCAAGCGTGAATCTGCAGTTGGCTGCAAAACAATACGCAAGCCTCAGTAACAACAATTACCCACAATCTAACAACCTTCCTATTTCTTAAAAACAGTGAGCTTGGCACAGAAAGGATCAAGTGGCGAAAAGATGCGCAATATCAAAAAAACACTCACCATCCACGGTTTCCAAGGCCGTGACCGTGACCGTAACAGTGACAGTGACGTGTCGAGCCCAATGTCTCTCAGCGAACCACTTCCACTCTCTCTGATCCGCTGAACTTCGAGCAATGTGGTCCTTCACTGCTCGGTAATCGCTTTTCAGCTTTTTCAGCTTCTCCCGACACTGTTTGGCAGTACGGATGTGCCCTTGAGAAGCCATCTGCTCGGACACCTGCATTTCAAGTAGATCCGTCCAACTCGCGCTGGATGCGATCGTCGCCTAATATAGAAAGAAAATTGCGCACCTCCTAATATATAATATTAGGAGTATATTATTATATAAGTATATTATACAGTATATTAATATAATATACCGTATTAAAGGGGCGCACTGTGTTCACTGGCTGAACAATTACAAATGGCGGTCGTGGAGTAAATTCAGCAGAAAAAGTCGCTTTCATGACGTTACGACCTGACCAATCAGCGGCGACCAGTCTCTTAAAGTCATATCACAGCCCTACTCAGCCCTACTCAGCCCGGTTAGACCCTGCCCTGGATCAGGTACGAAAAAAGTACCTGCTAACTGGTGCTGGGGCTAATGGAAAAGCGCCTAAAGTGGGCTGAGTGGTGCAGTGTAGGGCTAAGTGAGGCTAGTGGAAAAGGGCCTCTGGAGGTTTCTTCCTGTTAAAAGGGAGTTTTTCCTCTCCACCGTCGCCAAGCGCTTGCTCACAGGGGATCACCTGATTGCTGGGGTCTTTCTGCAATTATGGGAGTTTCCTACAGTTGAAAGTGCTATGAGATGACTGTTGTCGTGAAATGGCGCTATATAAATAAAGTTGAATTGAACTTAATTGAATTGAATTGAATCTTTTTCTCCTCCTCTGTCGCCTTCTTCCAACGACAGCCGCTTCTCCATCTTGGGCCGATGAGAAGAGGCGGAGGAAGCAATGAAGGGATGAACATCAGCGTCGCTCCTCTCATCACATACAGCCAGCCTTCTCCACACTGGAGCCAGCTGACTGGCCCCGACTGGCCGCCTGTATTTACTCCCACTGAACAGAGAGACTTCTTAATGGCAGTTGGTTGGCACGCGGGGGACCCGGGTGGAAAGAAGACCCTGGGAGACGCCACTCTAATTGGTGCTCCATTCCAGTCTCCTCTCCCGCCCAGTCCCACTGCTCCTCAGGAGCTCCAGTGGCTGCATCCCCTCCTCTCCAGAGAGTCCCACCTGCTGCTTCGCCTCCGGCCATCTCACCTGCTGCTTGTTTCCCAGCTGCTTCATCTTCATCTGCTCCTCTCCCGGTTGCTTCCCCAACTGCTTCTCTCACAGCCGCCTCACCTGCTGCTCCTCCCCTGACCACCTCGCCCACAGCCCCTCCTGCAGCTCATCTGGAGGCTGTCGCTCCTGCAGCTTGTCCCAAGGCCACCGTTCCTACAGCTTATTCTGAGGACACCATCTCAGCAGCTCATCCTGAGGTTGATACTCCGGCAGCTCACCCTGAGGCCGTCATCCTTACACCAGCAGCAGCTCCAGCATCGACAGAGAGAGGAGCAAGGCAAGTACCCTCATTTGTTTTAACACCTATTAATGAAATGTACTGCCTTGCTCCAAGCGAGGGTTCTCAGTCACAGATTCCTGCTGTTTCTGGCCCCTCGCCACCCATTAATGCTGCCACTTCCTTTGTTTAGTCACCTCTCACCCCTGCTCTCCCTCTTTGTTCTGAGGTCATCTCCACCTCCACGGCCTTCACATCTGAGAGGGTGAGCTCTCCAGCAATGACTGCTCCTCTTCACGTGCATGCTCCTGCAGAGACTGCTTCCCTCCATGTGCACGCCCCTGCAGAGACTGTTCCCCTCCACATGCACACCTCTGCAGAGACGGTTCCTGTTCACGTGCATGCTTTTGCTGAGACCATTTTGTCTGCAGCTTCACCCAAGATTGCCTTATCCACTGCAGCACGACCTGGGGTTCACCAGCAACTGAGCAGGAGTGAGTAAGGCAAGTATTGTTACAAATCACTATTCTATCAATTTGTACGTCTTGCCTTGCTTCTGGCAGGGGGTGTCAGCCCAGGCACCCACGGGTTGCTGACCCCTTGCAGCCCTTATCAAATACTGTGCATTTGGGTGGTGTTCAATTAACCCCTTCCCTCCCTCCCCTGTCCGAGGTTGCTGTGTCAGAGAGGGATTCCTGGGCATCTGGGCCGGATGCTTTTCAGCCCCAGTCACCATTTCATCTTGAGGTCTTCGCATCCCAGCCGTCTCATCCTGAGGTCAGCGTGCCCCAGGGGGTCCAACCATCACCTCCTGTGCTCCAGGGGGTCCAACTTTCACCATCCACGTCACCGCAGGAGATAAACACCTTACCATCTGCACCCCAGGAGGATAGCATTGACACTCCTTCCACCAAGTTATCAAAGGTCAGCCCCCCAGGGTAGCCAGTGTGGCGGCCGGGTCTGCTCGGGACCTTGGCTGGCCTCCTCACTGGTATTCCTCAATCTGGTGGCCTCGGGACCTTTGACTGCCACCAGACAAACTGTTCTTCTTCTCCAGGTGGTCTATGGACTCTGGTAGACAACCCAACAGACTGTTTCCCTTCACCAGGTGGCCCATGGACTTGGGCAGACCACCCGACAGACTGTTCCCCTTCATCAGGTGGTCCACAGACTGGGGTCAGCCACCAACCACCTCTGTTCCCCATTATCCAACCTTGGACTGCTTACTATTGTGAAAAACAAACATGGAAAAAAAGAAAGAAAAGAGCTGCATGATTGTTTTGCGGTATTTTGTTGTGTTTCACTTTAGTTGTTCCTATTTTGTTTTTTGTTTTATTGTGCTGGGTTATTTTTGTTGTGCCCCTTCTTGATCCCCCTTCCCACTTGGTGTTACGTATGGCTCTGCGAGCCATAAATGAGAGCCAAGGGCTGACCGGTGAGTTTGCGTTGTTTATTGGCAAATAAGGGAAAGGAACAAAGGAACAGGGCCTCGTGGGGCCAAAACACAAACGATCATACAATGGTACACACTTACGAGCAATGATGAATGACGAAGGGGGGCTGGCGCCGGACGAAGGGGATCCAGCCTTACCCACGCCGGAGAAGAGCGTGGATAATAGTGCGAGGTCACAGTCCCGAATAATCAGGGCTGCTCCCTTAAATAGTGGTTGACAGCGCCTCAGCTGATGAGAGGTAATTGGCCTCCAGCCGTCCCATAGAGCTTGACAGCTGGAGGCCCGCTGAGACGCTGTCAGAGTAAGAGCTGGGCTGAGGAAGAATAAGGTCTGAGCGCCGGTAAAAACGCCGGATGTGACAGTACCTCCCCCTCAAGGCCGGGCTCAGAACGGCCAGTAACACCCAAGCCCACCCCCCCACCCCACCCCCACCTAGGGTGGGCGGATGGGGCGCAGGCCAGGAGGGTGAGAATCAGAAAAAAGGGGAGAGAGAAAAAAATACAATATTGGCAGGAGACAAAAGAAGCAATTACAGAGTACGGGAAAAAAACCCAAAACACAATACTCCATAAAATGCTAATATGTAGACAGAAAGAAAAAAAAAGACAACATTGGCAGGGGATAAATGAAGCAACTACTGAGTATGAGGGGGGAAAAAAAGGCACAATACTCCATAAGACGCTAGTAATGTGCAGCCAGGAAAAAAAAACAAAACACAACATTGGCAGGGGATAAATGAAGCAACTACAGAGTATGAGGGGGAAAAAAAGACACAATACTCCATAAGACGCTAATAATAATATATAGACGGACCCAAAGAAAGACAACCCAGGAGACCTTAAAATGAGAGCAGAGGCTCCTAAGGCGAAATCTACCAGATACAGGGCATCCCTCAAACAGGAGGGGGAGAAAAAAAAAAAGGCACGCTAACCGTGCAACAACTATAAGAAATCACATAACTGCACCCTCACAAAATCACACAGGACTAGGCACAGCAGAAACAATTCAGTTCGTGGGGTCTCCCCGCACCCAGCGTCCAAACCGCCAGCAGGGGTGATGGGAAGTGTTCAGGCGGCCTACCCGAATCCCAGGCCAGGAAAAACAGTACTTCCAGCGGCCGGACCAGACCGCCGAACAGAGAGTCGCATGAGTCGGGCGGCCGAACCAAAGAGCCGAATGGGCACGGCAGTTCCTCTGGTGGCCGACCCGCATCGCTCAGCCACCAGGCCCGTAGGGGAGAGAGGGGCAACGGCTTCCCTGTGGAGAGAAATAGTGAGGGCGAGCCGGGCCTACAGTGAGAGGTCCATATGGGCCCCGGTGGAGAAAGCTTGGGGGGAAGATGAGAGTGACTCAGATGACGACGGTGAAGAGGGGGATGAAGATGATGATGAGCCGGTCCAGTGTCCGATGGCAGGGGATCTGCAGCTCCCTCACCGGACCTGGATGCCACTGGTGCTGCACCCTCGTTGGACCCTGATTGGGTCGCGGCTGCTGCCGCGATGGACCCCGATTGGGTCTCGGTAGCACCCGCGTTGGACCCCGATTGGGTCGGCGCCGCACCAGAACCGACCTCCAATCCCGAACCTGGAACCTCTGGCACAGCGGGCGAAAACAGCTCCTTACCGGCGACCCTGATCTCGGGTTCTGACGCCGTCCAGGACTGCGAAGATCCAGGTTCAGACGGCAGGAGGTCGTCTTCAGGCTCCCACTCAGCTGCGTCGGGCTCCGCAGCTGGCATGATGGTGCACGCAGCTTGCGAGTCCTCCGGCACCAGTGCCCACGCCGATGGCCCACATGGCGTGGTGGCAGGAGAACCTCGACCCGCTGGACCGGACCGCTCCTCCGTGGAGACCCGGGGACGCTTCATCGTCGGCGCAGGTTCCACGCTGCAGTCCGCTCTCCTTCTCCGCCCACGGCGTAGCTGCGGAACCGGAACCAGGCTCTCCAGAACCGCAGGCCCCCTCCTCATCCCGCAACGTTGGCCTGGCATCGAGGACCACTCAGCAGAGGGAGACACAGAGGATGCGGGGTTAACAATTACAGCCACAGCAGGTGGTGGGAGCTCGGGGAGCTGCGAACCCCGAACTCCACCTCCAGGAGTTTGACAGAGCAAATCACAGTGAGAGGATGAATGAACTGGGACTTGCCTGTCTCCTGGAGGCTGGGTGGTGACCACTGTGGTGGACGTTGCTCCTCCCTTTCCCCACCGGACGGTAACAGAGGACCCCCTGGGAGGATGACGGGGAGCCACTCGAGGTGGTTCCGGGATGGAGCTCGCCAAGTCAGGACTCAGAGTGCACACAGCAGCCGGGGAATGCGTCGAGGAGGAGGGGGCGATAGCCGAGATGAGCCAGGCCCGGAGCGCTGACGTAACAGCAGGGGAAGATGGCTCGGGAGACGAGGCTGCGGGGTTTCCCCTCTGATGAGGCGCAGGAGTGACAGCTGTGTGGGGAATTGAGACCTTGCGGCGACCCGGAACTGGATCCGGACGGGATTTGTGCTGAGGTTGACAACCGATGTGACGATGGCTACTTGCAGGGGGCGAGGCAAAGGTGAGACCCGGGAATCGCCGTTCCTGTGCGGAGACAGAGGCGAGCACTGATCCCTCTTCCTACTTGGGGTTGTGAGGCTCACCTTGTGATGGGCTGTACTCAAGCCCACCTCCGTGTCCTCTCCCTTTCCTTCCATGGTCAGGAGATTCACGTCAAGATGGGTTGCATTCCAACCCACCTCCATGTCCTCTCTCCTTCCGCCCTTATCCCTCTCTTATTTGGGGTTGGGAGGTTCACGTTGAGGTGGGCTGCGTTCCCGCCCACCTCTTTGCCCCCCATCCCTCTTTCACTCTGGGTTGGGAGATTCATGTTGAGATGGGCTGCATTTCAGCCCACTGCCGTGTCCTCTCTCCTTCCTCATTTATCCCCTTCCTTCTCTGGTTGGGAGGTACATGTTGATGACGGCAATGCTCTAGCTCCCCTCCATGTCCTCACTCCCCCCCACCCTAGTCGGAGGGTTCATGTTGAGGTTAGCTATGTTCTAACCCCCTTCCATGACCCCCCTCACCCCCCCCCCCCACTTTTCTCTGTCTTCTAGGGACATCTGGCATCCAACCCTTAGAGGGAAGGTGCTGTCATGGGCTGGACAGGGTTAGACCCTGTCCATGCTTTATGTTCTCTTTTTGGATCTATTGTCATTACTGTTATCATTATCCCTGTGCACGCCTTAGGTTCCTTTTTAGAGATAGATAGATAGATAGATAGATAGATAGATAGATAGATAGATAGATAGATAGATAGATAGATAGATAGATAGATAGATAGATAGATAGATAGACTTTATTGATCCCAAACTGAGAAATTCCAGCTTTACAGCAGCAGCATGACAGTAGACAGCCAAAGCGATAGAAACACAAACAGTATAAAAGAAAAAGACATTATCCATGGAAAGTAAAACTGTCATGGTCCGGTGAGCGCTCGCCCCCTCCTTCCCGTGTCTCTCCTCTCCTGCAATCAGCACACCTGGGAGAGTGGACGCACCTGCTGCCTCTCATCAGCCCGCACTTATAAGGACTACTTTGTCAACGCCTCAGTGCTGGCTCGGCTGGGTATACTGCCTCGCAGTAGACATGGTGGAATTATTATTCTATCAGTTGGTGAAGTGTTTGTACTCACTGTTTGTGTGCTCTCCTTATTTTCAGGTTGCTGCCATCAGTGCGGGTGCATCTTCGGGGATTGCATGCGCTCACCTGCCCCTCCATCCACACTCCTCAGCAGCTATTCTCTACCCAGTCAGGCACCACCAGTCATTCCTCCCTACGACCCGCTTCATCCTGCTGATTCGTCTCTCCCCACTGGGGTTCCCTGCCGGTGCTCTTTGACATAATTATCGGCCCAGGAAACACGCACGCAGGCTCAGGTAAGATTCAACAGCTTTATTTAACAGCAAGGAGTGATTGAGTGCGTGTATGTGATATGTGTATGGAGTGTGGGTGAACGATGCGAGTCGGGAACAGAACAGCACGCCGTGCAGCCAGGCAACCCTATGGGAAGAGCAGAGACAGAGGTATGAGCTGGGCTTCACCATACAGGAAAGATATACTGAGTATTGCTTACTTGCAGGTGAGGAGGTGGCTGGTGTTGGCTAAGGATCTTCGGCCTGGGAGACAGCGCCCTGCTGCGCACACGACGAGGTGTGGAAAAGAGGGAAAGGAGATGGCGAGGACAGGAGAATCCACCGCCAGGGGATCCACCTGTGCACAGGGGAGAGACTGGTCGACAGGTGAGTGGCAATACAGCTTACGTGTTGAAGTGAAGAGCGGCAGGACGGGAAGAGACAATCCTGCGGAGGGTTTGAGCGCGTAGAAACACAGATGGCTCCAGACCGATGCTCTGGGCCGAGTGGGCTAAATAGCCTGTCACTGACGAGGTGCAGGTGTGCGTGCAGCTGAGGTGGATGACTGGCCACGGCGAGTTGTGACACTCTTGTTCTACTCACGTAAGTGGTAATTTGGCCAGCCATTTCCCTGTTCTCCATTTCTCCTCACACTGCTCTCGTTCATCTCTCCACAGGACTCTTTCCTCTGGTGAGTGACGTTTTCTGTAGCAGAGTTCGAGTTATTTCTTGAAATTAATAAAAACCCTCAAACGTGTTCTCCAGTGTGGTTGTTTCGTTGTTGTTGCAACGTGTTGTTGCAGCACGGTGGTGCAGTGGTTAGCACTGTTGCCTTACAGCTAGAAGGTTCCTGGTTCGAATCCCCAGGCTGGCAGGGGTTGGAACCTTTCTGTATGGAGTTTGCATGTTCTCCCTGTGCTGTGTGGGTTTACTCCGGGGGCTCCGGTTTCCTCCCACAATCCAAAGACATGTATGTTAGGTTAATTGGTTGTTCTAAATTGTCCCTAGATATCTGTTTCCTATAGGCCCTTAGAATAGAGGGTTAGCATTAGTGAAAGCGCTTTGAGTGGTCTTTGTGACTAGAAAAGCGCTATATAAGTGCAGGTTAGTTAGTTAGTTAGTTAGTTGTTGCATTCTGCGCATGAGCTGTAAGCTAAAATTCATGACAGAATGAGCCAACCCGAACCTCGGCTCAGTGAGTGCAGCAGCCGTGGAGCATTCCACTCTGGACCGCCTAGATGCCACCGAAAGACAGGTGGCCATGTTCATGCAGCAGCTGGTGACAATTTTGCAGCAGTTGGGCACGGTCACCAGCTATCTGGCTAAATTGGCTCCCTCGGGTCCTCCTTTTCCTCCTGCCCCTATTATTCAAACCACCATCCGTCATACCACTTCCGTTCCTACGCCTGCCCCGTACGCGGGGGAGGTGGGGAAATGTAAGGAATTTTTATTTCAGGTGCGGCAGTATTTGGGGCAGGTGGGATGGGAGTATCCGAGCGATTCCACTAAAATTCACTTTTTTTTTTTTTTTTTTTTTTGTTACTTATTTGTACCCGTAGGTAGATTTGGTTTGCAGTCTGGTGACAAGCCATCGGCTGCCGGTCGCTGCGTGCGCGAGCGCCCTAAACCTACATGTTTTTGGTATGCGGGAGGAAACCGGAGAAATCCCGGAGTAAACCCACGCAACACGGTGAGAACATGCAAACTCCACACAGCTCACTGTTGGTCGGGGGCTGGGATCGAACCCACGATCTCATGATCCCCGCGATCCCCCCGCCGAGGGTAAAACTGTGCTGCCACAGTGCTAAACCACTGCGCCACCGTGCAGCCCGGTGCAGCCCTTTTGACTGTTTTACTTCGGGACCACGCTCTTAGTTGGGCAAGGTCCATTCTTGACAGCCCTGACGGGGCTGCATACATGTTTGAACAATTTGTGGTCCAATTTACTCGCGCTTTTGACCATGCGGAGAGCCAGGGTAACATTTTGAGCCCCCTATTGTCTCTCCACCAGGGGATTCGGTCAGCGGCCGAGTTCTCTGTGGACTTTCAGGTCGAAGCGGCGGACTCGGGATGGAACGAGGTTGCGTTACACAGCACATTCCTCCACAGTTTAAACTCTCACCTCCGCGACGACCTGGCGGTTTATGCTGTTCTTGACTCTCTGGATGGTCTAACTGATCAGGCTGTTGGGTTAGATAACTGTCACCATGAGCGCGAGAAGGAGCGAGAATCCTCGTCTCGTCCGTTTGCCAAGTGGGGACCCACTCCAGCTACTGACACAGGGGGCGCTAACTCTCCTTCCGAGCCGATGGGGCTCAGTTGGTTTCATCTAACCAACGAAGAGCGTCGGCAAAAAAGAAGGGTCAGCGCGTGCACTTACTGTGCTTTGATGGAGCACAGGGTGCACGACTGCCCCCTGGCACCAAAAAGACTCAGCCCATCAGTAGCCGTGGGAGGTCTGGCGGGCAGCCCCACTTCCAATTCCCCTGGTAATTTCTTTATTTCGGCCCTTGTTCAATTGCCAGGGGTCGAGAGGAGGGTTAAAGCGTTAGTGGATTCAGGGGCAGAAGAGAATTTTATTTCTTCCCAGCTTGTTTGGGATATGGGTATTCCCACTCACAAATTGCCCGCTTCTCGCAGTATTACTACCATATCTAGCCTTAAGATCGCTGAAGTCGTGGAATGCATGGAACCCATTGCGTCCTTCTTTCGGGAACCATCGGGAGGAGCTTTCGTTCTATATCTTTCCAAATTCTTCCTCTCAGATGGTCCTTGGTTGCCCATGGCTCTGGAGGCATAACCCTATAATTAATTGGGCACAAAACTCCATCTCCTCCTGGAGCCCGTATTGTTTGGCTTCTTGTTTGAGTTCAGCCGAGTGTTCGCCGTCTCTCTCCATCTCCTCTCCTCTGGTCGAGCCGCCGGACCTCAACCTCGTCCCAGAAGCCTATTATGATTTAGGGGAGGTTTTCAGTTAGTCTAGAGCGCTGTCGTTCCCACCTCATCCCTCTTATGACTGCTTGATTGATCTCCTCGCGAGGGCGTGGTTGCCGTCTAGCCAGTTCTATAGCATTTCTGGCCCAGAGAGGGAGGCGATGGAGAAATACATTAGAATCTCTGAACGCCGGTCTGATTTGGCCATCTTCGGCTCCGCTCGGAGCAGGGTTTTTTTCGTTGGAAAGAAGGACAGGTCACTGCGTCCGTGCATTGATTACCATGAACTAAATGTGATTACTGTTAAGGACAAATATCCTCTGCCCTTGATTAACCCCACGTTTGAGCCCCTTCAGCGCGCGCGGGTGTTTACGAAGTTAGATCTCCGCAATGCCTATCACTTAATTCGTATCTGTGAGGGAGATGAGTGGAAAATGGCCATTAAGACTCATATGGGGCAATTTGAATATTTGGTCATGCCGTTTGGGCTCACTAATGCCCCTGCCGTCTTCCAATGGCTCATCAATGACATCCTTCGCGCTATGATTAATCAATTCGTTTTTGTATATCTTGATGATATATTAATCTTTTCTCGCTCGCCAGAGGAGCATGAAGTCCATGTGAGGGCCGTTTTACAACGGCTCCTGGAGAACCAGCTCTACGTTAAAGCCAAGCAGTGTGAGTTCTCCATCAACACCACCTCCTTCTTGGGCTTCATAGTGGCTGAAGGAGAGCTGATTGCCAACCCTGCCAAGGTGAAGGCTGTGCTGAATTGGCCAACACCCCACTCCCAGAGGGAGCCTCATCGCTTCCTGGGGTTTGCGAATTTTAACCGCAGGTTCATTCGGAACTATAGTGGGGCAGCACAGCCCCTTATGCAACTGTCCTCTGTTAAGGTCCCATTTTGTTTGACCAAGGCAGCTGAGCAGGCTTTTTCCAAATTAAAAGGCCTGTTATCTGAAACACCCATCTTGGCACAGGTCGGCCCTCAGCTCCAGTTTATCCTCAAGATGGACGCTTCTGACTCAGGGGTGGGCGCTGTCCTTTCACAGCACTTGTCCTCTGATCAGAGGCTTCACCCATGCGCGTTTTTCTCTCGGCGACTCACGCCTGCCAAGAGAAATTACGACATGGTGGATAGAGAGCTGTTAGCCATTAAGTTGGCATTGGAGGAATGGAGACATTGGTTAGAAGGGGCTATTCACCCCATAGTCGTGTGGACCTACCACAAAAATTTAGAGTATCTTAGGTCGGCCCGCTGACTCGATGCTAGGCAGGCCCACTGGGCCTTGTTTTTCAGTAGGTTCAATTTCACTATTACCTATCGGTCTGGTTCACAGAACACCAAACCAGACGGGCTATTGCGCCAGCTTGATTCCATGCAGATAACCCCCCCTCCCATCCCCAGCCAATTGTTCCTCCTCCCCGTATCCTCGGTGCCCTTACCTGGGATATTGAGCAGAGGGTCGGGCAGGCCCAGTCTCAGGAGCCCAAATCGGCGAGATGTCCCCACAACCGCCTGCTTGTTTCTGCTGCCCTCCGCGGTGATGTCATCCATTGGGGCCACACTAGCCGCTTCGCCTGCCACCCTGGTATTGCCCGCACCACCAACCTAATCCAGTGGGCATTCTGGTGGCCCACACTGCGGCAGGATGTGCAGGAGTATGTTAAGGCATGCCAAACCTGTGTTCGGGGCAAAGCTGACTCTTCACCCCCTGCTGGACTGCTTCATCCTCTGCCTGTTCCTGGTCACCCTTGGTTCCACATTGCCCTGGACTTCGTCACTGGACTTCCTCCCTCCCATGGTAATTCAGTCATTCTCACCATCATTGATTGTTTCTCTAAGGCTGTTCACCACATCGCCCTGCCCAAACTTCCGTCCGCCTCTGAGACTACTGACCTGCTCACTTCTCATGTTATTCGCCTACACGGCATTCCTTGTGACATTGTGTCTGACCAGGGTTCCCAATTCACATCCCATGTTTGAAAGTCCTTTTGCCACACTCTTGGGACCACCGTCAGCCTTACTTCTGGACGTCACCCTCAAAGCAATGGGCAGGCTGAATGTGCCAACCAGTCCTTGGAGGCCTCCCTCCAGTGTGTGGCAGCCGAGAACCTCTCGACCTGGAGCACACACCTGACCTGGGTGCAGTATGCACATAACTCAGCTGTTTCCACCGCCACAGGGTTTACCTCCTTTAAGGCTTCGATGGGGTATACCCCGCCTCTGTTGCCTATGACGGAGAGGGAGGTCACGGTGCCATCCATGGGGGCCCATGCTCGCCGTTGCCGCTATATATGGGGATCCACCCATGTTGCCCTCACTCGTTCATCCGACCGCAAAATCTAGATGGCCGACCGGAAGTACGTTATGGTGCAGCAGGTTTGGTTGGCACTGGACCAGATTCCTCTAAAGACGGACTCCTAGAAGCTGTTCGCTTGCTTCCTGGGTCCTTATCCCATCACCAGGGTGATTAACGATGTCACTGTCCAACTAGGGCTCCCACGGACCCTTTGAGTGAACCCAGCCTTCCATGTATCTAACATCAAGCCTGTCTCCATCAGTCCTCTCTGTCCTCCCCCCAAGCTTCCTCCTCCTCCCCGAGTGCTCGATGCCCACGTTACCCATACTGTTCAACGGATCTTGGATGTTCGCCGTCGGGGCCGGGGGCTACAGTATTTGGTCCACTGGGACGGCTACGGCCCAGAAGAACAATCATGGATCCCCAAGTCACACTTTCATGACAAGGGGATGGTCTGGGCATACCATCGAGCCCACCCGGAGAAGCCCTGTGGACCACCAGGAGGCGTTCCTTGACTGTTCTCCATTTCTCCTCACACTGCTCTCATTCATCTCTCCACAGGACTCCTTCCTCTGGTGAGTGACGTTTTCTGTAGCAGAGTTCGAGTTATTTCTTGAAATTAATAAAAACCCTCAAACATTTTCTACGGTGTGATTGTTTCATTGTTGTTGCACTCTGAGCATGTGAGCTATAAGCTAAAAATCATGACAAAAACTGCCTAAATAACTTATATACATCACAGATGAATAGATGATGACCCATATAGATAGATGAATCGTACTCACTGTACAATGCAGGACTATCAGGTGCAGGGTGCAATGTGAGCTACCAATTATACTGTAAGGTGCAGTATGGCAGCATAGTTTTGACCAGAATTCAACATTAGAGTGAGTTATTGTACAGTGAAATGGCATGTGGCAGGAAAGATTTCCTATACCTAACCGTTCGGCAGCGAAGCTCGCCAGTCTGCTGGAGAAAGTGCTCCACTGTCTGTGCAGTGAATGGTGCAGGGGGTGATCAGGATTGTCCGTAATGGATCGCAGTTTGTTCAGCGTCCTCCATTCCGCCACAGACTCAAAGGTCTCCGGCCTGAGACCAATTACAGAGCCAGCCTTCTTGATAATCTTGTCAAATCTGTTGGTGTCACTGGCTCTGATACTGCTGCCCCAACAGACAACAGCAAAGAAGATGGTGCTGGTAACAATGGCCTGGTAGAAATGCTCCAGCATCCTGTTGCACACATTGAAAGATCTCAGCTTCCTCAGGAAGTAGAGTTTCCTCATCCCCTTCTTGTACGCAGCAGCATCGGTGTTAGATTTCGAGTCCAGTCTGTTGCTGATCATGACACCCAGGTATTTGTAGTCCTCCACTACCTCCACATCCTACCCCTATTCCACAATAGCTTTGGACTCATCATTATTTTTATTATTAGCATTATTATTGCCATTCATTATTATCGTTTCTGTATGGACTTTTATTTTGACGGTACACTTTGTTTCTGATAGAACCGCGAGGAGTGGAGAGAGATAGTGGCTAAGTCATCAGTGGTGCCCCCACGGCCTAACAGACTAAGGGAGAGATACATAGACTCTTTGTTTACTTTCTGTTAGCATTATGCATCTTCCGTTTAGCCTCAGCCTTACGTTGGTAATCATTCACAGCTGCCCCTTGTTTTACCAATCACTGTTTCCCTGTATATACTGGCCGCGGGCATTAATCCCCCCGGTGTCCTTATGTTATCACCACATCTTCTAGACTCCATTGTTGGAATTATTATTTGCTTCACTCCCTCGGATTACTCCTGCTTTTGTTGCCTGACGTCAACGGCTTTGTGTTTTCCACCCCCAGCAGTCTAATTTTCCTATTAATAAATCCACAAACTAGTACCGCAGCTTTTGGGTTCTCTTTGCTGCCCGGGCACAAACCATGGCATTTTTAATTAAATAACGTTTTTTTACTTAAGAGAATAACTTTAGTTTCCCATTTAAAAACTTAGATGTTGCATATAGGTCTATAAATTTGGTCATTTTTTTTCAGCATCATTTTTAAAAAATCTCCCTGTCCCTGTAGGTCTGTGATACCATTCTAGGACACACCAGGGAACACTTTGCATTTTCAGACCACCTGGTCAGTGCCACGTTGCTTCAGGGGGACCGGTTTGAAGAATATCACAAGGCATTCCCTGCAATTGCACTGAGCTGCACCTTGAAGGTAGGGCTGGTACAGAGGCAGGGCAGGCAGCTTAAAAACACCAATTATGGTCTGAATGATCAACTTCCACAGGAAATCTTGGAAAGGAGAAGGAAGCTTTTTCCAATTGGGAAACAAACCATCCAAGAAGGTAAATGAGCTATTGTCTCTGTGGATAGATTGTTTATTGATGGCAAGCTGTTTATGGATGAAACCATAACCCCCTGGTTATTCTAGAGCTTCCTTTGTTTCCTTAGCTACAGGTGGAAAAAGAGTGCAATTGTGTGCAGGTCTCTTATTCGATCTCGGTTTAATTTGTTAACATCTGTCTAATGTTTTTTTTTTTCTTTTTTGCTGAGATTGTTGTTTGCTTGTTTGTCTGTTGTGCCTAATTTTGTTGAAGTTGTTAGGTTGTTGTATGTAATCTGTATTCTTTCATCATTTACTAACCTTTATGTCTGTTTTCTCTCATACTTCTGGTTTATAGGAAATAACTTTAAGTACATGCACCTTACACCCCATTTGCTTGCAATTGCAAGCAAATGGAACAGAGACATCAAGCGCACACACCCAAGCATAGGTGTATATTTTACACACAACATACATACACACACACATGCATACATTACGGACATACAGTATAATCACATAGGCATATTTAGTTATTTACCTTTATTTAACCAGGAAAAAAAACCCGTTGAGATTAAAAACCTCTTTTTCAAGGGAGTCCTGGCCAAGAGGCAGCAAAAAAAATCACAAATACACTTACAATGACATACAAATCATATAAAACAGTTACAAATTAGTGAGGCCGTCTCAAGTGTTCTCAATCTGGATTTAAAGTTGTTCAATGAAACAAGTTCCGTTAGTTTCCAGTCTTTTTGCAACATGTTCCATGTAGAGGGGGCTGAGAACATGAAAGCTCTTTTTCCCAGCTCAGTACGGGCAAATGGAACAAAAAGCAACAAATGATCATTAGAACGCAAACCATAAGAATCAACACTTCTCAGTGTGATCAAATTAGAAATGTAAGGGGGCAACAGTCCAAGCATGGCCTTGTAAATAAAAATGTACCAGTGAGTCAACCTCCTGGTGGACAAAGAGGGCCATCCCACTCTAGAATACAGTTCACAGTGATGGGTCAAGGCTCTACAGTTTGTAACAAACCTCAAAACAGCATGATATACAGAGTCAATCTTACTCAGACACTGAGCTGAAGCATTCATATACAAGAGGTCTCCATAATCTAGAATAGATAAAAAAGTTGCAGTAACAAGATGCTTTTTAACCTCAAAAGACGGTGGCGCAGTGGTTAGCACAGTGGCAGCACAGCAAGAAGATCATGGGATCGATTCCACCCTTGACCATCGTGGGTTCGATCCCACCCCCAGACCATCGGTGACCCTTCTGTGTGGAGTTTGCATGTTCTCCCCGTGTCTGCGTGGGTTTACTCCGGGCACTCCGGTTTCCTCCCACATGCCAAAAACATGCAAGTTAGGTTAATTGGCATCAAAACTGGGGATTCTAAATTGTCCTTAGGTATGGATGTGAGAGTGAATGGTTGTCTGTCTCTCTGTGTTGGCCCTGCGATGGACTGGCGATCTGTCCAGGGTGTACCCTGCCTCTCGCCCAAAAGATGCTGGGATAGGCTCCAGCCCCCCCGTGACCCGAAAGGATTAAGCGGTAGAAGATGGATGGATGGATGGATAAAAAAACCCAGTTTCAGTTTAAGTTTCTTCACAAGATTTTCAACATGGGGCTTAAAAGTCAGAGCGTCATCAAGCAAGATACCAAGATACTTGTACGAGTGAACCACCTCAATTTCATTTCCCTCAAAAGTGGACACTGTGGGAAAAATTTGTGGACTCTTCCTAAAATTTGAAAACCACATCAGTTTAGTTTTGTCAGCATTAAGGACTAGTTTTAGCTGCAGAAGTGTGTGCTGCACCACATTAAAAGCTTTCTGCAGAGAAGCAACAGCATTAGCAGGGGAAGAGCCAAAGCAGTAAATAATTGTGTCATCAGCATAAAAATGCAAACTAGCATCAGACACATTTTGTCCTAGATCATTAATGTACATAATGAATAGGAGGGGTCCTAATACAGAACCCTGTGGCACCCCCTTGTGGACACTGACAATTTCAGAACACAAACCATCATATTTAATACATTGGGTCCTGTCACTCAAATAATTTGCGAACCAGGAGACTACATGTTCCGACAGTCCAAAACTGATGAGTGTTTGCTTTAAAACTGTGTGGTCCGGGACTTCCGGGAAGATGGCGGAGAGACATAACACTTAAACAGAGAGCTCTCCCTAGCCGGATTAAAAATCATCGGTAAATGGCCAACTCGACATAAGCGGATCAATAAACTAAGGGATGAAAACACGAAGGAGCCGGGCACAAGGACAAAAGCAGGGTAAAATTAAAGAATTCCTCTTCAACAACGCAGGAGAAACCGCTGAACACGAGGCCCAAAAAAACGAGGTGACTGCAGCAGAGAAAATGGAGGACGCAAAACTCGATACCATGAACACTGGCATCGCCAGTTTGGGTAAAGAGTTGAGAGACTTCAAGCAGCAGCTACAGCAGGATTTAGCGGCTCTTAAGGAGGAGCTGAAAAAAGAGATTAAGGAGGAAATTATGGGCCTCCGAAGAGAAATGGAGCGCAAGCTAGCAGAAAACATGGAGGAGCTGCGCTCTCAGCGGGCGTGTATGACAGAAGCACAGGCCCGAATATCGGAGCTGGAAGATTGGAAGAGCGAGGCAAGCGAACAGCTACAGACCCTGACGGCACAAACGCAGAGGATGCAGGAGAAAATAACCGACTTGGAGAGCAGGTCCAGACGGGGCAATATACGCATCTTTGGGATCCCGGAGGGCATTGAAGGCAACTCGATGACGAAATTCATGGATCAGTTCTTAAAAAAAGAGCTGGAGCTGCCCGATGAAGCGGATCTGCAGATTCAACGAGCGCACAGAGCCTCGGCACAGAACCCGAAGCCAAACTCTCCACCCAGGTCAGTTGTGGTAAACTTTCTGAAATACGACATAAAGGAAAGAATCCTGACACAAGCGTGGAAAAAAAAGATACGAATCGGCGACAAACAGATATTCTTTGATCATGACTACCCGACAGAAATTGTGCAGCAGCGGAAGAAGTATGCCAACATTAAAAAAACGCTGAAAGAGAAAAAAATTAGATTCCAAACGCCGCTAACGAAGATGAGGATTCATTGGGAGGACGGCGTAAAAACCTACAACACGGCCAGAGAGGCAGCGCGGGACATGATGGAGCGGGGCCTTGTGGTGAACGTGCCGGAGGAAGCGGCTGGAGCAGCGGCGGCCCTGAACGCATCACGACAGCCGGAGTGGAGGCGAGTGAACGGCAGAAGAAGGGGGAGAGACGTGGAGCAGCGGGCCCAGGAAAGACTACAAGGCTTTCAACTGAAAGCCTAGATCATAACAAAGATTAAGAAAGGCACAGAAGAAATGAAGGCCAAGACAAGGTAAAAGAGAAACAGACGGCTAGGAGAGGTTTAAGTGATATTTGTTGGACATTTCTAGACTAATGACTATTACTTGGATAGTAACTAGAGGTCTAGGGAGGGCCCTTCACTCTGTGAGGACATTCCCTCCACCCACCAACAGGGACCAGTGGGCAGAAGAAAGGCCCAAAGTACGGAGGTGGAGATTTTTTAATGTGTTTTTATATAAATATGTGTTATTTTTGTTGTTAAAGGGGCTAGGAGCACAAGTTAAAAAAATGGAAAAACATGAATATGGGTAAAAATCTTAAGATAATGACACTAAACGTGAATGGTCTGAACTCACCTGTTAAAAGGGAAAGAATAATAAGAAAATTCAAGAAGGAAAAAGCCGAAATTATATTTATGCAAGAGACACATTTGAGCAAGACAGAACATGTGAAACTAAAGAGATTTGGCTATAAGAACTCCTACTACAGTTCATTTAAGGGAGGAGCTAAAAGGGGGGTTATGATACTAATTTCAAACAAAATACAATTTGAATGTGAACAGGAAACCCAGGATAAAGAAGGCAGGTATGTAATAATAAAGGGAAGAATAGATGGTATGCAGATCACATTAGTGAACATCTATGCCCCACCAGAAAGTGACAAGGGTTTTTTTCAACATCTGTTTGATCTCATAGCAACACACAGTGAAGGAGTCCTAATTTGTGGAGGAGACTTAAATGCTGTCATGGATCATGAAGTTGATACAACAAGTGTTAAGAAGACAAAAAAACATGTAACAAAGTTCATAAGAACCTCACTGGCAGAAATGGGTATGGTAGACATATGGAGGGACCTGCACCCACTCGAAAAAGACTATACACATTATTCAGCAGTCCATAAAGTACACTCTAGAATAGATTACTTCCTTATGAATGAAGGTGACAGACACAGGGTGAGAAATTGTTGGATTGGAGGGGCAGAAATATCAGATCATAATCCTATATACATGGAAATATATTTAAACAATAGAAAACGACAAACAACATGGAAACTTAATGTAGGACTGTTAAATGATGATAAAATGAAAGAAAGAATAAAAGTAAACATAAACGAGTATATCCAAGAGAATGACAATGAAGAAGTGGACCCAACAATACTATGGGATGCACTAAAAGCCGTGTTAAGAGGTAAATTAATTGTTGAAACAGGAAAAGCAAACAAGACTAAACTGGAAGCATATGAACAAAGATGTGAGAGACTGAGGGAATTAGAACGTAAACATCAAAGCACAAATGACCCAAAAATATATCAAGAAATTAAAGAAGAAAAAATAAAGATAAAAGAAACACAAATGGATGAAATTGAAAGGAAAAATAGATATCTAAAGCAAAAATATTATGAAACGGGACCAAAAACCACAAAACTGCTGGCAAAACGGTTAAGAAAACAACAAACAATGAATAATGTATATAAGATTAAGGACCCCACCACAAATAAAACCACAGTTAACCCAGAAAACATCGAAGAAATATTCCATAATTTCTACCAAGAACTATACTCGCAACCCGAAGAAACAAATACTAAAGATATTAAAAAATTTCTATGCACATTGGACTTGCCATCAATAGGAAATCAACAAAATGAAAAGCTAACAGCAGAAATAACAACACAAGAGATTAGAGATGTGATTAAGTCACTTAAAAATGGTAAATCACCAGGTAGTGATGGATACCCATCTGAGTTTTATAAACTGTTCATAGAAGAACTCACGCCACAGCTCCTAAAGTCATTTAATTGGACGTTGAACAACAACAAAATACCTCCATCATGGAACGAAGCTATTATTTCAGTTATTTTAAAGCCAGGAAAAGATAGAGAACAATGCGGAAACTATAGACCAATCTCTTTATTAAATGTGGATTATAAAATATATACAACAATTATATGTAAACGAATAAAGACATTCTTGACGGAATTGATAGAGGATGATCAAACTGGTTTCATAGAGGGACGCCAAACACATGACAATATCAGGAGAACAATACATATAATTAATCAAATACATAAAGAAAAGAAAAGCGCAGTAATAATGAGTTTAGACGCAGAAAAAGCATTTGACAGGGTTAACTGGAAATTCCTATATAGTGTGCTGTAACGCTTTGGATTTAACGAAAAATCAGTACAATGCATAAGGACGCTGTATCAAGAACCTGTGGCAAGAATCAAGATAAACGGTAGCTTAACAGACAAAGTAAATATACAAAGATCAACTAGGCAGGGATGCTGCTTATCGCCCACCTTGTTTGCTCTGTTCATAGAGCCACTGGCTCAAGCGATACGACAAAATAAGAAATTAAAAGGTGTAACAATAAAGGGGGCGGAACACAAGATTGGGCTATTTGCAGACGATATTATAGTTTACCTTGAACAACCAGATGAATCAATAATGGAAATGATGAACTTGATAGAAAATTTTGGAAAATTATCAGGATACAAGATAAACATAACAAAAACACAAATATTGACATTCCACTATAACCCTCTAAACCAGATAACTGATAAGATCAAACTAAACTGGAAACAAAAAGAAATAAAATACCTTGGAGTGAACATACCTAAAGATCTAAGCAAAATCTATAAAGCAAACTATGATAGGTTGGAACAAGAAATAAAAAAAGATATTGATAAATGGTCAATCTTAAATATGGATCTGAATTCAAAAATTGAGACAGTCAAAATCAGCATACAACCTAGATTACTTTACCTCTTCCAGGCTCTACCAACAGAGATTCCAGATGCCCAGTTCTCAAAGTGGGACAGGATGATATCGAGATTCGTTTGGGGAGGTAAAAAGCCAAGAGTGAAATATAAAACTCTCCAGTTACCAAAAGAGAAAGGAGGCATGGGCCTACCGAGTCTAAAGGAATATTACTACTCAGCACAAATAAGATATATCATATGTTGGTGCGACGAGGGATATGAGGCAAAATGGAAAGAAATGGAAAAGGAAATTGAGGGACTCCCAGTACAAAGCATAATAGGAGATAAAGATGCATATAAGCAAATCAAACAAATAGACCCAATCACTAAATTTACTTTAGAACTGTGGTATAAAATAATACAAAAGTATAATATAACGGAAGACATAAAACTATTGAAATGGGTAGCATTTGACAGTCAGTTTGAACCGGCAAAACAAGATAGGGGATACAAAAATCTGGTGAACAAGGGAATCACAGCATGGGGCAATATCGGAAAAAAAAGATCTCGGGAGCTTTGTAAACATCAGGAGAAAATTTAAACTAGAAAAATCGGAATTCTTCAGATATCTGCAGATGAGAGACTATTATATGAAGAAGATTAGGCATAACCTCCAAACAGATGTGAGCGAGATTATACAATTCATTTTAAGCTCATATACAGGAAATAAAATAAGAATTATTTCAAAGCTATATCAGAAACTTATGGCAAACAATCATTCAAGTAACTATATAAAGGAGAAATGGGAGAAAGAGCTCAATTTAAACATAACAGAAGAAAGCTGGCAGGAAATATGGAAAACACAACACACATCAACAAATTCAAGGACATGGAGGGAATTTGGATGGAAAAACCTGATTCGCTTTTTCATTACACCACAGATTCAAGGAAAATATACAAATACCCAATCTTTATGCTGGAGGGGATGTGGGGCTCAAAATGCAGACCACTCACATATGTTTTGGAAATGCTGCAAAATCTCATCATTCTGGAAATCTATACATGTGACAATACAGATGATATTAGGATATAATATACCAATGAACTGTAACCTGATGTACTTATATGATCTTAAAAGAGACAATGTTATACAGGCTGAGGACAGATATCTAATTAAAATCTTGTTGATTGCATGTAAAAAAACAATCACAAAAAAATGGCGATCAGAAGTTCTTCCTGACCAAGAGCAATGGACTGACATTGTTGAGGACATACGTATGATGGAAAAACTAACATATCGACAAAGAATGCAAGAAGGACTATGGGGAAAAAAATGGCGGAAATGGACACACTACAAAGTGCAACAACGAGACAGAAATTGAAAGAATAACCAAAGACGCTGGAAAAACCAGAAGAATTAAGAGATGGAAACTAAAAACTTGATGCTCCAACATTTGTCTCCCCCCCCCCTTTTTTTTTCCTTTCTTACCCTAGCCCCTTTGTTTTTAAATATAGACTGTGATCTGAATGCAATATATATGATGAAAAATTAATAAAAATCTAAGTTACAAAAAAAAAACTGTGTGGTCCACAGTTAGCCTTCAGCACAAAAACCAGTTAGTGAAAACATGTCCACATTAAAGTTTGTCACGTGGAACATACGTGGAATTGGTACCAGGGAGAAGAGGCTAAAAGTTTTTAATCGACTGAAGGATCTACAGGCATACTTTGTCAGGAAACACATGTTTCTATGTCATCTGTAGATGCGCTCACCTCCCCGGAATTTCTCCACTTGTACTCAGACAGCTTTAATTCTAAATAAAGGGGGGTAGTAGCTGTATTGGTAAACAGAGGAATATGCTTTGTTGTGAATAATACCATAGCAGATCCAGAATGTAGATTTATAATATTAAAAATCTCAGTTCAAAATTTGGATCTATGTATTGCAAGCGTTTATAGCCCAGATGTTGATGACCCATCCTATTTTCACACTTTCTTCACTTCTCTTTATGAGCACATGGACACTACACTCATCATAGGAGGAGACTTCAACCTGGTATTAAACCCTGCAATTGACAGGCTCAGTACATCAGGGGAATTATTGAAACTGGCAGGCTACTGACACTCTCAAACAATACATGAATGATTTTGGTCTTTGTGATGAATGGCATTCTCTGCACCCAGTTCTTCGGGAATACACTTTTTCTTTCATCAGTTCATAGTTCACATTCACATTTAAACTTCCTCTTAGCCAGTAGCTCTATTGTGAGGGACATCACAGACACTGAAATATGTTCAAATCAAGCTATTAGCGATCACCATCCAGTATCTTTTACACTAGTAAATAGGAAAGCTATATGGAAAACTAGGAGCTGGAAATTGAATACATCACTACTAAAAGACAAAGACTTTATTACATACCTTAATAAAGAGTGGGAATCATATCTGGAATATAATGATGTGCCAGAAATATCCTCGTGTGTTCTTTGGGAAGCAGCAAAAGCGGTCATGTGAGGTAAAATAATCTCTTACTGTTAGTGTAAGAATAAAAAAGAAAAAGCACTGGTACTGAAGTTAGAACACAAAATAAAATCATTGGAGACTACCTGTGCCGTTTCTCCAAAGGAACAGGCACTTAACAATCTGAGAAAATTAAAGCTGGAATTAAAAGAAATTACAAACAAAAGAACACAGTTTTTAATACAAAGACTGTGTCTCAAGAAGTTTGAACACAGTAATAAATTGGGGCAATATCTTTCGAACCAGCTTAGATTGAAAAAAGAAAAAAAGAACTATCCACTCTATTAAGGATATGAATGGAAATATTACCCATGAGCTTGAAGAAATAAATAACTCCTTCAGAAAGTTTTATGAAAATCTCTACTCATCTCAGATTAACCCATCTGACTCAGAGATAAATAAATTTCTGGACGATATTAACTTACCACGATTAAATAATGAACAGATTGCAGCTCTGGATGCTCCTCTTCTGGTGTCTGAACTCCCGGAGGCACTTAAGCACATCCCAAACAACAAAGCCCTGGGACCAGATGGTTTTCCAGTAGAATTTTATAAAGAATTTTGGCCTGAGATGGCATGTACTTTCTTTAAAATGGTGAACCAAATTAAAGAAGATAATGTAATCCCTCCAAATATGAACTTGGCTAGTATTATCCTGCTCCTTAAACCTGGAAAAAAAACTACACTTCCATCCATCTACCATCCCATTTCACTTATGAATGTCAATCTGCAGCAGGCCCATGATCTAAAACACACCAGCAAGTCCACCTCTGAATGGCTTAAGAAAAACGAAATGAAGACACTGGAGTGGCCTAGTCAAAGTCCTGACCTGAATCCGATTGAGATGCTGTGGCATGATCTTAAAAAGGCGGTTCATGCTCAAAAACCTTCCAGTATGGCTGAATTACAACAATTCTGCAAAGATGAGTGGGCCGCTGTAAAAGACTCATTGCCAGTTATTGCAAATGCTTGATTGCAGTTGTTGCTGCTCAGGGTGGCCCAACCAGTTATTAGGTTTAGGGGCAATCACTTTTTCACACAGGACCATGTAGGTTTGGATTTTTTTTTCCCTTAATAATAAACACCTTCATTTAAAAACTGCATTTTGTGTTTACTTGTGTTATCTTTTTCTAATATTTAAATTTGTTTGAAGATCTGAAAAATTTAAGTGTGACAAACATACAAAAAAAAGAGTAATCAGGAAGGGGGCAAACACTTTTTCACATCACTGTATAGTCATTTCACTTACGAAAAAGCTGAATAATAAAATAAAATGAAAACTTATATCAAAGAAAATTCTTCACAACAATATGTAACTGAGCAAAGTGTCTTTTTTCCTTTGCTTACCAGAACTCACATTATCAAGTCATCAAGTTTATCTACATGGGCAGAAATGTTTCAGTTAACCACGCTTAGTTAATACCTGACGGTCTAATAAATGACAGAAGTATAATTTATCACTTTATATACTGTATATATACTGTATCTATCTATCTATCTATCTATCTATATATATATATATATATATATATATATATATATATATATATATATATATATATATATGTCTACATCAGTTGTTTATTTGGCGAGCCACTCGCTCTTATTTTGAAGGGCTGCAAAACCGGATAGGAGCTCTTATTTTGAAAGTTGGTTCACTTAGCAAACGTGCAGAGTTCAGATCAAAATGTTTATTTTTTCTTGGCTCCCCCCCATTTTCTGTGCTTAAGGTGAGCCTATGTTTTTTCTGTTATATTCCTTTTCATCTCTGCTCACTGCAGTTTAGATTTCTCTGTGAGCATGCAGGGGGGCAGGGCAGCCATGCTGAGCTAGAGAGCTTCCGCTTTCAGACTTCAGCAGCCAAGCTACAGACAAGCCTGTCTTGCAGCGGCAGCTCATATTAATATGATAAATATTCGAGTATGGGTGATATAATGAAATATGTATCACGGGTGGCCAAATGTACCAATACAGCGAATATATACTGCTCAAAAAAATTAAAGGAACACTTTTTAATCTGAGTAAGCTGGACTAGCCTGCCACAATTTCTTCACTTTAAGTTTTGGAGTGTTTTCATTTCCATCAAAAGACGTGGCATCTTTTCATTCTTAACACATTATCCAGTCCATATCAGTGTAGATATCCAGCTTATTTTTTCCCATTAAAATCTGATGTGTTTTCAAAGTGTTCCTTTAATTTTTTGGAGCAGTATATTTGGTATATCACCCAGCCCTACTTGAAGGCATATCCAGTGTTCAATGGAAGTAAGCTGAAGACAGAGCTTAACCTTCCCTACAGCAAGGATGAACTCAAATCCTGTTTTTGGTGCCGTGGATCTGCTTCAGTTTTTTATGGATAATAGCCTATCAGAGGTATTCTCAGGGACAGTTACACTCCTGAAAATTATTATCACAACACCTATGACCACCGCGGAGGCTGAAAAGTGTTTTTTGACACTGAAAAGGATTAAAACATTCCTCAGGAACACCATGACTCAGGAGAGACTGAATGCCTTAGCCATTCTCTCCATGGAAAAAAGCTTGTGACTAACATGACTGACTTTAACCAGAAGGTCATAGAAAAATTTGTTGGCTTGAAAGAAAGGAGAGCTAAATTTCTGTACAGATAGCGGACACTACAACTGATGCTCATGCAAGAACCATTAGTACAAACAGATTTGTTCATAAATGTGACATTTGATCAATTTGGTGAATCCTACAAGCTCACATGATCTGTTGTATCTTGAAATTTAGTACAGGTACTAACAAAATTTAGGTGTGGTCCAGACTAGTTGTAAGGGTTTTGTGTCAATAGTTTGCTGTTATTCTAACCTGGTTTAGACTAAATGGCTTTGCATTTTGTCTGAATGAAGTATTACCCTATAAACCTAATTAGCTGACAAAATGTAATACTTTGATTCAAGTAATAATTAAAATTAAAATAATTACAAATTATCAAAAGCAGTATCATTTCGTCAATGTGCAAATTATACCATGCAAATATAAGGTTCTATGTGTGTGTGTGTCTTCATGTTGGTCACTAACAGGATCATCTGAAATATCTCCTAGAATCTGATGGATTCCTTCGTTTTTGTCAGTCCTCTAATTCCACTGCTGATGCTACTTATATTTTTTTTACCTTTTAGATCTCAGACAGGAGAACTTCAGTTTCCTTCAATAGGATTTTTTTCTTACACTTAGAAAACATTTTTGTGAATAAAACTTCTGGCCAGACGACGGGAAGCAGGGCCTTATATGGTAGTTTTAGGGCCTCAGTTAGGCAAATCTTTAATACTAGTGAATGCGCACTCGCTTACACACGTGGACAAAATTGTTGGTACCCCTCTGTTAATGAAAGAAAAACCCACAATGGTCACAGAAATAACTTGAATCTGACAAAAGTTGTAATAAATAAAAATTCTATGAAAATGAACCAGTGAAAATCAGACAATGCTTTTGAATTGTGCCTGGACAAAAATGATGGTACCCTTAATTTAATATTTTGTTGCACAACCTTTTTTTTTTTTGTATACTTTATTTTGAGGCTGTGGTGGACACACATACGTGACCAGCTTTTGGACTCACATTTTAGATCAGAACAAAGGCAGATCTTCCTTGGTGATTACAGGAAGCTGCAAGAGTGTTACCTTTGGTATGCAAGGCTTGAGACTGTGGGGGTATAATTAAAGTATTAAAGAGGGGATGCATTGTAGACAGTGGGGGTGATATCATGGAGAGAGGATGCATTGTTACTGTCATTATAATGCAGTGTGGTCTGTGATACATGTGACTTGTGAACTGTAAGAGTCCTGTTTTTTAAGGACGAGAGTTCCCTGTGTGAATCTCTTTTTTCTGCTTCGAGATGTTGGAGATGTGAATAAAGCTGACTTGAGGGAGAACTCTGCCTCGTCATTCTCACATTCCCACAAGGCAATCACTGCAATCAAACGATTTCTATAACTGTCAATGAGACTTCTGCACCTCTCACCAGGTATTTTGGCCCACTCCTGTATTTTGGCCCACATACTGTTTGGAGCAAACTGCTCCAGTTGTCTCAGGTTTGAAGGTTGCCTTCTCCAGACGGCATGTTTCAGCTCCTTCCACAGATCTTCAATAGGATTTAGATCAGGGCTCATAGAAGGCCACTTTAGAATAGTCCAATGTTTCACTCTTAGCCATTCTTGGGTGTTTTTAGCTGTGTGTTTTGAGTCATTATCCTGTTGCACGACCCATGACTTGCGACTAAGACCAAGCTGTCTGACACTGGGCAGCACATTTCTCTCTAGAATACCTTGATAGTCTTGAGATTTCATTATACCTTGCACAGATTCAAGACACCCTGTGTCAGATGCAGCAAAGCAGCCCCGGAACATAACAGAACCTCCTCCATGTTTCAGAGTAGGGACAGTGTTCTTTTCTTGGTATGTTTCCTTTTTGCGTCTGTGAACATAGAGCTGATGTGCCTTGCCAAAAAGTTCCAGTTTTGTCTCGTCTGTCCATAGGACATTCTCCCAGAAGCTTTGTTGCTTGTCAACATGCAGTTTGGCAAATTCCAGTCTGGCTTTTTTATGAGTTGTTTTCAACAGTGGTGTCCTCCTTGGTCATCTCCCATGAAGTCCACTTTGGCTCAAACAACGATGGATGGTGCGATCTGACACTGATGTACCTTGACCTTGGAGTTCACCATGAATGTGTTTAGAGGTTGTTCTGGGCTCTTTTGTTACCATTCATATTATCCTTCTCCTCCTGCGGTCACGTCCAGGGAGGTTGGCTACAGTCCCGTGGATCTTAAATTTCTGAATAATATGTGCAACTGTAGTCACAGGAACATCAGGCTGCTTGGAGATGGTCTTATAACCTTTACCTTTAACATGCTTGTCTATAATTTTCTTTCTAATCTCCTGAGACAACTCTCTCCTTTGCTTCCTCTGGTCCATGTTTAGTGTGGTCACCAAACAGCACAGTGACTACTTGTCAGCCATTAAATAGGCCGACTGATTGATTACAAGTTTGTAGACACCTGTGATGTTAATTAGAGGACACATCTTGGTTGAACATGTCCCTATGGTCACATTATTTTCAATCTTTTCTAGGGGTACCATCATTTTTATCCAGGCCTGTTTCATGAGTTTGTTTTTTAAAGTAATTCTGTTGAACCACAATTCAAAAGCATTGTCTGATTTTCATTGGTTAATTTTCATAGAATTTTTATTTATTACCACTTTTGTCAGATTCAAGTTATTTCTGTGACCATTGTGGGTTTTTCTTTCATTAACAGAGGGGTACCAACAATTTTGTCCACGGCTGTATACAGGGGTGTGATTCACCATATTTACCTGGACTGTTAACACACTTGTCAGAGGTACAGTAAGAGTGTTTGTTGAATCTGAAGTGGTTTGTTCGTACTAACGGGGCTGACTAACAAAAGTATGTGGGATTTTCACATAGTATCACATAGTCACATAGTTTTCTGAATTCATTCTGTTCTACAGTATGTCATTTGATTTCATATTTGTATCTTTTGCTCTGGCCTGTGAAGGTCCTTAGATGATTTCACCCACCACCACTGACTTATAAGTTCACAATTCATTCATCTTTAAGGGTCTGTTATGAGTGACTTGGGGCTGGATCCTGTCACAGCATCTTTGGGTGAGAGGCAGGGCACACCCTGGACAGATCAGCAATGAATGAATGAACGATCAGCTAAAGGATTATGACAAATTTTTACAAATTTTTTTTTACAAAATAAGCCCATCAAAATAAGGGACACAGAAATTCTAGCCCTGCTGTAGTAACAGGCATACAGTGGTGTGAAAAAGTGTTTGCCCCTTTCCTGATTTCTCATTTTTTGTATGTTTGACACACTTAAATGTTTCAGATCATCAAACAAATTTAAATATTAAATAAAGATAACACAAGTAAACACAAAATGCAGTTTTTAAATGATGGTGTTTAAGGGTATAAAAATAATCCAAATCTACATAGCCCTGTGTGAAAAAGCATTTTGTGTTTACTTGTGTTATCGTTGTCAAATATTTAAATTTGTTTGATGATGTGAAACATTTAAGTGTGACAAACATACAAAAAAAAAGAGAAATCAGGAAGGGGCAAACATTTTTTCACACCAATGTACGTGCACCTTTATGCCATCTTATCTTATATAGCAGTTGATAATACGTTGTTGACTAGATCTGCTTTCAGATAATCAAAGGTGCATTGACAAAGAATGCAGCATAATACCAATAAGCCTTATAAGCATAATACCAATAAGCATAATACCGTGTGCCAAGTCTCTCCCCCTTTAAATCAGTCCCATCCTACAAGCACGAGGAGTGCAAGAGCCATTTCCTAATTAGGTGGCGAGGGCACACAGCAGAAAACCAGACAGTGTGCTGACAAAAACTAACAAAAGCACCTGTGCAAGGCACAAAGTGAAGCGCAGATGCCTGCTTCAGATTGTCGTAATATGGCCCAATAACTCTTAGTTATTCATTCATTCATTCATTCATCTTCTTCCGCTTAATTAGTTTCTCAACCTAATAACCACAAAGTAAACATCAAAGAACCACAACCAAAACAGTGGTGGCAGCTTTGTGTTTTGTAAGACTCAAGTATCGACTTCAATGGACATTATTGACTGTCAGCACAAGTCGATAATGTCCAAATGTAATGTAATAAATTAAAACATCAACCTTTTCCAAAGATTAATATTGGTGAATAAATAATATTAAATATTAATCTTTTAGATGTAGGAAGCACATTCATTTGTGAGATTTAAATTGATTAAATGTAATTTCTGCTACAAGCGATTTAAGTGACATGAAACAGTAATGCAGTAAAGCAGTTACTTAAACACACTTACTTGAACAGCTGTCACTGTGTAAAATATAGGCCGAGGGGTAGTTAAAACAAACTGCAAGTTCTTTTACTGTAAACCAGGTGAAGAGTCACAGGTAGCAATCAAAGGGGAAACTTTAAAGAGGATGTTTAAAGGAATTTATTTACAATAAAATATATACAGTTGCCCACCAACATAAAAAGCCTAAACTAAAACCTAAGCTAAAAAGAAGACTTAGGCTGCGTGTCCACCAAACACATTTTTTTGTCGCCCGACCTCCCTGAGCACTTTTTTTTTTTTTTAGCGTTTGTGCGCAGCACTCTGGAAAAAAAAAAGTCTGTGCCCTGTATCCCAGCAACAGCTTGTCACTGTCAGCTCAGCACTTCCGCTTTTCCTATTGTCAGACTTTCTATTGATTTTTTAATAGCAGTCTCTAAATAACAGTGGCCAGGAAACATTTTCTAGCAGCTCTGGATGTAAAATATCCACCTTATTCCTAGGCCCCATGATGCCTTGCGTGAATTATGGCAGCAACTCCCGGTACTAGTTTAAAACATATGGTTGTCACTGAAATGGGACACTTTTCCTTGCTCAAAAACAATGACTTCGACATCAGAAATGTGGGAACATGTCCTCTTGCACCTCAAAACAGTAATATAATCATACCGCTTCCCACGACTATCAAGGGATGGGAAGATGACCTTAAAAAGTGGCCTTGTAGCTAGTAGCTCCTTTAGTTGGCACCACTGCTAAGATGCTAATGCTGTAAACAAATGGCCCGTGCTGGCAAAGTGAGTCACTTTGAGGACATTTTCAAAACTGATGTAACGTTATTTCCATATTCTGTATTGAAAGACCTTCAAAATGATATTTAATTTGTAGGAAGTGACCCAGAAAACTGACCCAGAAAAAGACAATTTGTTTATATTTTAGCTAGGTTGAAAGCTTGTGTTCAATCAGTCAGGAGTTACGTCTTCTGCAAAAACACAGGTATTTTTAGAAAGTACGATTTCTAAGCTTTCTAATGACGCCAGGGACGCATAGAGGTTTTCCCGGGACTTTGCCGTTACCAAACAAAGAGTTATGATTTATGACTTCTCATTGGCTGTACTCATAATGACGCAGTGTGCATTCAGACCAGCACGTCTCCATTGCAATAAAGTCGGCTGCATTTTGTTAAAATATGTTGGACATAATCAAATTTACCTTAGAGCAGATGTACGCCACAACACCGTGCTTGGATGTCGTCTGTCACCATATGGTGAGACGCTTCCATTTATCCAGTCTATTTGCACAACCACGAACACCAGCAAGTGCCAGATCTACGCAAAAACATTCAAAAAATACAAAAACTAGAAGAGCTGAAATTAGCTGCCACTTGAGTGCAAAACACGTATGTGGACTATACATTAAAATGAATTTGAAAAACTTTTAAAAATGCTATTATAAATGCCCCTGCTACTCCACTCTTACTGACTGATTTAACACTAGGTCAGCTGAATCCGGAAGCTCCGCCCATAATCGTTCCTACAGTGGCACCCCCAGGAATAAGGTGGATAATGACATGAGTTCAGACTAGTACCTGCGTGCTATGTCCCGCCCATGCAGCAGTTCTGATTGGCTGCTTAAGGTCTGACATTAACGAGCTCAGCTGCAGTCTCTGAAAAGTTGAACTTTTTTCAACTCTGAGCGCCACGACAAAAAAAGGCCACCACCAACAGCGTTTCAGCGCCGACATCGCTCAGAGCTGTAAACGCTGGACCACATAGAGAATGAATGGAAAATAGTCACCCAGAACAGAAAAAACACATTTGGTGGACACACAGCCTAAAAGTGGGCTAAAAAACAAACAATAACTAGAAAAGCACTCGGAGAGCGCAGACCTCCGCCAAGCGCCACAGTTCCCCCCCATACAGTGTTTGTGTGTACGTTTTCAGATTCCTTGACCATGAAAACATATGACTAGCAATTGGATTCACAATGATAGGATTAGTGGTTCAGTAGTAAAAGCATTACCTCCTTGGCGGAGGTAATAAACTGAAGTGTTGCTGTTGTGTCCATCTCCTCCATCTGCAAAGTGCCAGGCTGCGACCTGTCAAGGCATACCTCATGCCTCCCTTATTGGGGGGGCTTTCACACCTGTACTGACCTCATGCCTCCCTTATTGGGGGGGAGGCTTTCACACCTGTACTGAGTACTTAAAAACTGTATTTATCGGCAGATGAAAGAAAACTGAAGCAAAAACAAACAAACAAACAAACAAAAACTAAGCAAACAGCAACTGCAACATGAACTATTTCAAACATATTTATTCAAATGTACACTTATATGGACACAATCTTGAGCCATAACTTTTTGGTAATGTGAAAATAATAAGCCAAGTAGCACAAAAAAATTGAGTGCTCTTGCTGTCAGGAAACAATGTTGGCACCAAATCACTGAAGTGATCTGCCACCAATGGGGGTAGATTGTGCTCTGCCACAAAATGACAAAACATCACTTCTGCTAGTGATGCATTGGATTTGGAAGGCGTCGGTTCTCTCACTGGCTGAAAATGTTCATACATCGATCGAATTTGACTACACAGTTTTTGTGGCCCTGTGTAGCAAAGTGCGACTTCAGGTGGAAAATCCCTGATGCAGTCACTTTTAGCATTAGAGTCACACATATCAGGCGCAGCATTACTGGCGCCGGGATTCCTCTCTGTTCCAGAGCCGCAGGACAAAAGAAGGTGCGATAATGGTTGCCGTGGGTTTTATTGGGTTTGTGCTCCGCGGAAAAAAGAGGATTTGGAAGCCTCCCCGGCAGAGAGCTGGTTTTTGCGCAGCCCCTATGGCTGGCCGGGGAATTTCTGCCAAATAATCCGGCGCCGGACAGCTGGCCGTCTCAGCTTTTGCAGCGTAGCGCAAACACAGGCACACTGCCGGGCCCTGCCCACCACTGTTTTCTGCGTGCTTTTGTGCCTAAAACTTTGAAGAAGGCAGAGTTTTTGTTCATCAGACACGATGACCAGCGCCCTCTATTGCCCCTGCACACATGTTGAAAATGGCCGTATCTCACAATGTTAAAGAATCCTTTAAAAAATTCCTGTATCCAGACGGTGATCCAGATCATCCCCAAAATTTAATCAGTTCTTCCTTGTACCATTTCCAACAAGGGCCTGAAAGTTTCATCGAAATCCGTCCAAAACTTTTTGTGTTATCTTGCTAACCAACAGACAGACAAACAGACAGACAAACAAACAGACAGACAGACAAACCCCGGCAAAAACATAACCTCCTCCTGGCCTTCGGCCTGGCGGAGGTAAAAAATCCTTAAAAGCTCAGGAGGAGGATCCACTCCTCCAGGCCAGGCTCCATCTGCCACCACGACACCGACGCCTTCAGAAAACAGCGAAGGCAGAGCTCTTCACTCTGCCTCTTGCCGTCTCTTGCCTGCAGCACCTCAACTGCTCCACACGGAGGTGTCCTCCCCCAAATGCCAGCGTCATGGTGGTGCTAGGCCATTACTGCTCCTCCTCCTCAGTCATGCCCTCCTGCAGCCATCTTCCTGAGACCAGCAGCCTCCCCTTGCCCTGGCAGGGCTCTCCAATGGCCAGGGCCTCTCCTCTAGGCAACACTGTCTCTCAAGCAGGCCCTCATCTGGCCGGACTCTCCTTAGGCAGGGCTCCTACATGGGGCCCTCTCCTCGAGCAGGGCTCTCCTCTAATCTGCCAAAGCACCTTTTATACTACTACTTCCGGCACCACACGAGTAGGCTGCCTTTTTGCAACAGCAGATCAATTTCTTCCTATTTCTATTTACCATCTGGCTTCTCTTGCTAAACTTTCTGATCCGGTGACACCCTATCCATCACGGACACACAGATTGCCCAAATGTCTCCTGAACCAGCGGACGGAGCCACTGCTTTTAGGAGGCAGTACAATAGAGACCAACTGTTAGCACTTAATCAGCCCACGATGCTAACGCAAGAATACAACATACCGGTAGAAATAAGACAGAAGCGATGTGGATGTCGTGCTGGAGCAAGATACCTATCTCCCGAGGGAATACTCACACGTGATCTGCATTGTTATTTATGCAAATCCCACGGCAAATGCTAGGACAGCGCGTGACGCCATTCACTCAGTAATTGGCAGGCTGCGGACAGAACACCCAGATGCTCTTCTCCTCATTTCCGGTGATTTCAACCATATTTCACTGTCCCTCATTCTGCCCATGTTCACCCAGTATGTCACATGCCACACTAGAGACAATAAAACATTGGACTTATTCTATGTAAACACTAAGGAGGCGTACACCTCATCACCACTCCCCCCACTCGGGAGATCGGATCACAACTTGGTTCATCTCCTGCCGGTGTACAAACCCCTAGTACACAGACAGCCTCTGGTCATGCGCACAGTGAAGATATGGTCTGAGGAGGCAATGGATGCTCTTAAGGACTGTATTGAAATCACTGCCTGGGAGCAGCTCTGCGATCCACATGGTGAGGACATTGATGGCCTCACTCACACCATCACGGACTACATCAACTTCTGTGTGGACAACACCGTACCCACCAAGACCATACAGTGTTGCTCGAACAACAAACCCTGGATCAACCCTGAGATAAAAACACTTCTGAGAGAGAAGAAGAGTATCTTCAGGTCGGGGAACAGGGAGATGCTGAAGTCCGTACAGAGGGAGCTGAGGAGGAAGATCAGAGAAGGCAAGGACAGCTTCATGAAGAAGATGGAGGACAAGCTGCAACAAAGCGACATTGGCGGGGTCTGGAGAAACCTCAAAACCATCTCTGGGCTCCAGAATACTTCCTCCCAGGCCATGGGGGACAGGGAGTGGGCAAACAATCTGAACAAGTTTTTTAATAGGTTTGACCAACCACCCTCCACCCCCCGCCTGCACACCAACCACTGCCGCCTCTAAAGTCATCGAGACCTGTTGTCCACACCCCACTCCGCCAACACCCCCCCACTCCCAGCACACAGCCCCCCAACCTGACACTCACTAAGACCCAGGTGAGGACAGAGCTGAGGAAGATCAAGGCGAGGAAGGCCTCGGGACCGGACGGCATCAGTGCGAAGCTCCTCAAGTCCTGCGCAGACCAGCTGTGTGGGATTGTGG
This sequence comes from Pholidichthys leucotaenia, assembly GCA_020510985.1. Classification (NCBI taxonomy): domain Eukaryota; kingdom Metazoa; phylum Chordata; class Actinopteri; order Cichliformes; family Pholidichthyidae; genus Pholidichthys; species Pholidichthys leucotaenia. The sequence continues at coordinate 281,544,300 of CM035847.1, read as the reverse complement.
AGCACATCTTCAAGCTGAGCCTGAAGCTGGAGAGGGTACCACAGTTGTGGAAAACATCTTGTGTGGTACCTTTACCAAAGACTTCCCACCCCAGAGACCTGAACAGCTACAGACCAGTGGCCCTGACGTCTCACCTGATGAAGACCCTGGAGAGACTGCTCTTTGCTCACCTCCGCCCCCTGGTGGGACCAGCGATGGATCCACTCCAGTTTGCCTACCAGCATGGCATCGGGGTGGAGGATGCAGTGATCTGATATTTTTGATCAGGATTTGTCCTTCAATTCACATATTAAATTTGTTTCTAAGACTGCCTTCTATCATTTGCGTAATATTGCCAAGATTAGGAGCATCTTGTCTCAGAGTGATGCTGAGAAACTGATCCACGCTTTTGTTAGCTCGAGATTAGATTATTGTAATTCTTTATTATCAGGCTGTCCTAAAACATCTTTAAAAAATCTTCAGCTGATCCAAAATGCTGCAGCAAGAGTTTTAACAGGTACTAGAAAGAGAGATCATATCTCTCCGGTTCTGGCCTCCCTTCATTGGCTTCCCATAGAATTTAGAATTAAGTTTAAATCCTTCTTCTTACTTACAAAGCTTTAAACAATCAGGCTCCTTTTTATTTAAAAGATCTGATACTACTGTATTATCCTAACAGAGCACTACACTGCCAAAATGCAGGATTACTTGTAATACCTAGAATCTCCAAAAGTACAATGGGAGGCAGAGCCTTCAGTTATCAAGCTCCTCTCCTGTGGAATCAGCTGCCAATCTGGATTCGGGAGTCAGACTCGATCTCTGTTTTTAAGAATAGGGCTAAAACCTACCTTTTTGATATAGCCTACAATTAGGGAGGGATCATGTGTTTCTGAACCCTCCCTTAGTTATGCTGCTAATAGGTTTAGTCAGCCGGGGGACCTCCAGTAATGCACTGGGTCTCACTCCTTTTCTCACTCTCAATGAAATATTTTTTTTGCTGGTCATTAACATTTGTTTGTTCTCTCCCATAGATTGAGTCCCCATCGTGCTGTTTGCTCTCTACATGTCTGTTCTTTTCTTCTTCTCTATCCCCTCACCCCCCAGCCAGTCGCAGCAGATGACTGCCCCTCCCTGAGCCTGGTTCTGCTGGAGGTTTCTTCCTGTTAAAAGGGAGTTTTTCCTCTCCACCGTCGCCAAGTGCTTGCTCACAGGGGATCGCCTGATTGCTGGGGTCTTTCTGCAACTGTGGGGGTTCCCCCTACAGTTGATAGTGCTATGAGATGACTGTTGTTGTGAAATGGCGCTACATAAATAAAGTTGAATTGAATTGAATTGAATTGAATCTTCCTCCTTCACCGTTCCCTGTACCACCTGGAGAAGCCTGGGAACGTGGTGAGGATCATGTTCTTTGACTTCTCCAGTGCTTTCAACACCATCCAACCGATGATCCTGAGGGACAAGCTGCTGTGCGCAGGGGTGGACCAGCACCTGTCATCGTGGATCCTGGACTACCTCACAAACCAGCCACAGTTTGTGAGAACCCGGGATTGTGTGTCCAACACGATCATCGGCAGCACGGGGGGCCCCCAGGGAACGGTTTTGGCTCCCTTCCTGTTCACCCTTTATACTGCGGACTTCTCACACAACACAACACACTGCCATCTACAGAAGTTCTCTGATGACTCTGCGATCGTCAGCCTCATCACCAACGGAGATGAAGCTGAGTACAGAGGACTTATCCAGGACTTTGTGGACTGGTGCCATCGGAACTGCCTCCAGATCAACGCGAGGAAAACTAAGGAGCTGGTGGTGGACTGCCGCAGGCAAGGACAACCCCTCACAGCACCAGTAAACATACAAGGAACAGACATTGAGATGGTGACATCCTACAAGTACCTGGGTGTTCATCTGAACAATAAACTAGACTGGTCACACAATACCGACGCACTCTACAAGAAGGGACAGCGCAGGCTGTTCCTGCTGAGGAGGTTCAGGTCTTTTGGTGTACAAGGGGTGCTCCTGAAGACATTCTATGACACGGTGGTGGCATCAGCCATCACTTTTGGAGTGGTCTGCTGGGGCAGCGGCATCACAGCAGCCAATAGGAAGAGACTGAACAAACTGATCAAGAAAGCTAGCTCTGTCCTGGGGCAATGCCTTGACCCAGTAGAGGAGGTAGGAGAGAGAAGGATGGTGGCTAAACTGTCATCTCTGCTGGAGTCCGAGTCCCACCCTATGCAGGACATACTGAACGCACTGAGGAGCTCATTTAGCAGTAGACTACATCATCTTAGGTGCGCGACAGAGAGGTTTTGCAGGTCCTTCTTACCTACGGCTGTCAGACTGTATAACCTGAGCAGGGCTGCTCGCAGAGATAGCAAAGAAAAAACAAAAAACGTGACGACCTAATAGTATTGAATGCAAAAGACGCAACAGACTTACACAAATGGTCCCCTCCAGTATACAACTAGGACAATATCAGTCGCTACGGAGGGTGACAATATGTATGGGTACATATTCATACTATGTAGGATAACTAAGTAGACAGTTATGCTGTTTATTCCTTCTAGCTACAATGCTCCGCACTGTGTATATATATTTATATATTTATGTGTACATATGTATATTCACTGCTCTTATTTTCTTATCTTCTAAATTATTGCTCTGAGTGTTGCTATCCCTGTGCTGTTGCAATCCTGGAATTTCCCCATTGTGGGACTAATAAAGGCTTATCTTATCTTATCTTATCTTATACCATGTGCAGTCACAGGTGCTGCACATCCCCGATCAACACAGGTGCTGCTGATTAGTAATTAGGAGAAGCACAGGGTGGAAGAAGACAAACATTTCCAATTTAAAAACACAGTGACCAAATATAAAAACTACAAAACATTCATTTCATTTATCTTCTTCCGTTTAATCCTTTTCGGGTCGCGGGGGGCTGGAGCCTATCCCAGCATCTTTGGGCAAGAGGCAGGGTACACCCTGGACAGATCGCCAGTCCATCACAGGGCCAACACAGAGAGACAGACAACCATTCACTCTCAGTCATACCTAAGGACAATTTAGAATCCCCAGTTCTGATGCCAATTAACCTAACTTGCATGTTTTTGGCATGTGGGAGGAAACTGGATATAAAAACTACAAAACATGCAACCCACAAATAAACATGCAACACAAACCCAAAAACCATAAAAAACTCCAAAAAACACAATAAAGTGCTTCCACCCCATGACAACTGCTTAACATTATCAATCCAAACTCCCAGCATGCTGTCAGAAAACAGTAGCAAATCCTGATCATCCCACAATCAACCCTGCAGTAATGGCAGCACCACAGTACGGGGCAACACACAAATCAGATTGGTCTATAAATGCAGTGGGTTTAGGAATTCAGTTGCCCTATGCGCAGACTATATTGTATATAACAATATCCCACCAGACAAAGTGTATAATAAGATCAATTCCGCTTCAGCTACGGTCAGATTCCACCAGCATTTGGCTGATGACCCAATGCTAATATCAAGCCCTGGTAATAACGATACCCTTGTATTACATTGAACTGAGGAGAAAATAAAAACACATTTCAGACTGTTATATTTATCTTTTCAGTCACAACTAAAAAGCAAACCCTCCACAATCAAATGCATCAAAGTCAGAGTCTCCTTCAAAGTCAAAGCTGTTGAAGTGATCGGAGTCGACGTCCTGGCTGCAGGCGTGGAAGGAGCCACCTGCAGGAAGCTCGGATGAGAAGCCCCCGGCGCTGTGGGCCATCTCTGGGGCTCTGGTGGTGAGGGGAGAGGAGGGAGTGCATGCGTTGAGGTAGCCCAGAGCGGAGGAGGCCGCTGCTCCCCCCATCAGCAGGCACACCGCTCTCACAGCTCGGGCATTGCTGCTGTTGCCATGGCGAAGACAGTCTGACACACGATGAGGTGGTGCCCCGGAAAAACTGTTCAGATGTCGACGCGTTCCACTGACTGTTAAAGAAATGTCATAAAAATGTATCACAGTGCATCAGCAGAATTTGGCAGACTAGTTGAGTAATTTAGCAAATACACCAAATTAAGGAAAAGTTGTTGAAATAACTTTTCAATGCACAGCTTGTCTTTACAGTATTTCTGCTCTTCGAAAAAAGAGAGAGATGATATCACAGACCTTGGCTTTGGCTTCTCTCTCTAAAAGAGCCTCCTCGTTCAGTGACTCTGGTCAAAGGGGGGGTACCCTCACTGATCCGGGGTGATCCCGGGTCTTTATCACTTGATGAGTCGGGCAGAGGGTCTCTGTCTGTGATGCAGGGGCTGAGGCTGTGCTGTCTTTGAATGGTGACGGGTGATACGACACCCTAGGGAAGAAGAAATAAATGAGGTCTTTGTTTTACACACACACACACATATTCATATATACACTACCGTTCAAAAGTTTGGGGTCACCCAGACAATTATTTTGTGTTTTCCATGAAAAGTCACACTTATTTACCACCATGAGTTGTAAAATGAATAGAAAATATAGTCAAGACATTGACAAGGTTAGAAATAATGATTTGTATTTGAAATAATATTTTTTTCCAGATACTCAACCTGCTCAAAGGAAGGTCAGTTTTATAGCTTTTCTAACCAGCTAAACTGCTTTCAGCTGTGCTAACATGATTGCACAAGGGTTTTCTAATCATCCATTAGCCTTCTGACACAATGAGCAAACACATTGTACCATTAGAACACTGGAGTGATAGTTGCTGGAAATGGGCCTCTATACACCTATGTAGATATTGCACCAAAAACCAGACATTTGCAGCTAGAATAGTCATTTACCACATTAACAATGTATATTAGATATTAGAGTGTATTTCGGATTAGTTTAAAGTTATCTTCATTGAAAAAAACAGTGCTTTTCTTTCAAAAATAAGGAAATTTCTAAGTGACCCCAAACTTTTGAACGGTAGTGTATATATATACAGTATATATACTGTATATACAGTGGGGAAAAAAGTATTTAGTCAGCCACCAATTGTGCAAGTTCTCCCACTTAAAAGATGAGAGAGGTCTCCAATTTTCATCATAGGTATACCTCAACTATGAGTGACAAAATGAGAAAAAAAAATCCAGAAAATCACATTGAAGGATTTTTAATGAATTAATTGGTAAATTCCTCAGTAAAATAAGTATTTGGTCAATAACAAAAGTTCATCTCAATACTTTGTTATATACCCTTTGTTGGCAATGACAGAAGTCAAACGTTTTCTGTAAGTCTTCACAAAGTTTTCACACACTGTTGCTGGTATTTTGGCCCATTCCTCCATGCAGATCTCCTCTAGAGCAATGATGTTTTGGGGCTGTCGCTGGGCAACACAGACTTTCAACTCCCTCCAAAGATTTTCTATGGGGTTGAGATCTGGAGACTGGCTAGGCCACTCCAGGACCTTGAAATGCTTCTTACGAAGCCACTTCTTCGTTGCCCGGGCGGTGTGTTTGGGATCATTGTCATGCTGAAAGACCCAGCCACGTTTCATCTTCAATGCCCTTGCTGATGGAAGGAGGTTTTCACTCAAAATCTCACGATACATGGCCCCATTCATTCTTTCCTTTACATGGATCAGTCGTCCTGGTCCCTTTGCAGAAAAACAGCGCCAAAGTATAATGTTTTCACCCCCATGCTTCACAGTAGGTATGGTGTTCTTTCTCCTCCAAACACGACAAGTTGAGTTTTTACCAAAAAGTTCTATTTTGGTTTCATCTGACCATATGACATTCTCCCAGTCCTCTTCTGGATCATCCAAATGCTCTCTAGCAAACTTGAGACGGGCCTGGATGTGCACTGGCTTAAGCAGGGGGACACGTCTGGCACTGCAGGAACTGAGTCCCTGGTGGCGTAGTGTGTTACTGATGGTAGCCTTTGTTACTTTGGTCCCAGCTCTCTGCAGGTCATTCCTAGGTCCCTCCGTGTGGTTCTGGGATTTTTGCTCACCGTTCTCATGATCCTTTTGACCTCACGGGGTGAGATCTTGCGTGGAGCCCCAGATTGAGGGAGATTATCAGTGGTCTTGTATGTCTTCCATTTTCTAATAATTGCTCCCACAGTTGATTTCTTCACACCAAGCTGCTTACCTATTGCAGATTCAGTCTTCCCAGCCTAGTGCAGGTCTACAATTTTGTTTCTGGTGTCCTTTGACAGCTCTTTGGTCTTGGCCATGGTGGAGTTTGGAGTCTGACTGTTTGAGGTTGTGGACAGGTGTCTTTTATACTGATAATGACTTCAAACAGGTGCCATTAATACAGGTAACGAGTGGAGGACAGAGGAGCCTCTTAAAGAAGAAGTTACAGGTCTGTGAGAGCCAGAAATCTTGCTTTTTTGTAGGTGACCAAATACTTATTTTACCAAGGAATTTACCAGTTAATTCATTAAAAATCCTTCAATGTGATTTTCTGGATTTTTTTTTCTTCTCATTTTTAGTTGAGGTATACCTATGATGAAAATTAGAGACCTCTCTCATCTTTTAAGTGGGAGAACTTGCACAATTGGTGGCTGACTAAATACTTTTTTGCCCCACTGTACATATATATATATATATATATATATATATATATATATATATATATATACTGTATATATATATATATATTAGTGGGTTCCTAGTCCAGTCATCTATCAACCCTTTAGCATGTATTTCATTCAAATATACAGTTTTTTTTAATCTTATTTTATTATAGTTTATTATTATAATCTGGACCAGACACCACCTTCCTTAGTATCAGTTTTCCCACTCTAAATTGTTTGAATTCTTTCCCATTACAAAAATATGGGACTCTAAACACAATGTTGCACAGGGCCCCAAAAAACTACAAATGTTCAATAAAGCCTCTGAAAATATAAGAATATATAAATAAATGTAGATGAAAAATAAAAATGATTAAACTATGTCACCGCATGAACATAAATATGCCATCCCAGTAGACTGCCATAAATAAATAAAATAGAATTAACACACACACCATAAATGTTGCATAGTATGGAACTCGTAAAAACATCTTGGTGATTTTTATTATGGATATTAATTTAAAACAAACAGTAGTATAGGCTGAAAATTTGCTGACTCACCTCTCTCACTTTCCTGATTAGTTTCAGCCAAAGACTGTGAAAAGACAAACAGGATGTAGCATTAGATTGTTAGGCTGGTCCAGACCTGTTTGTTTAAATTAACATGAGAGAAAATGTCCTGTTCAAATCTGTTAATCAGTATCATGTCTGATAGCAAGTGGGACAAAGGAGGCCTAAATTCCAGCCTCTGTGTCAAGTGTTTGTGTGTGAAAATGTCAGCATGTGCAGATAAAATGTGATAGTGAGGAGGCCAAAGAGTGCTAAAAATCCTAACGGAAGGAGGGAGAGTGTGCATAGGTGAAGATAAAGTGGGGTCATGTCCCCGCCAATAGGGGAAAAAATGAAAATTGTCTCCAAATATCTTCATTTCATATCTTCAAACTTTGTCTCCCTACTAACTCAGAAACCACTTGACCACGGGCTCTCATGTCTTGCATGGCGATACTACAATACCCGAAGAGTGACCTTGACATGGTTTCACTGACCGCTTGACCATAAAAGAGGTCAAAGGTGACTTTTTTTAATCGATCTTTACCAGTGGAGGTGTACACTGGGGGAAGAATCAAGCGCACCTGACACAGTCGGCAGAGTTTAGGATCTGAAAGTCTCTCTCCACAATACAGGCGCTGTGGACTGACGGGGAGATGAAAGTACTAGATACTGCTGGTGCTGGGATACCAAAACTATATTTACATTTAACTATATTCACATTTATTTCTTTAATCCGCTCATATAACCTATTTTGAGGTGTACGCTGGTGATAGAATCCAGCACACCCTGGACGTTCCTGTCAGCTGTGACTGGGAGCTAGATGTATTTGTGCATTACCAAAACGGCTTTCTGCTGTGTCCAGTAACTTCTGTTCAAATTGTATCAAGAGCAGAGAACAACTTCTAATGCAATCAGTATGTACACCCACTGCTGTCATGTAATTCAACAGGGTATATAATTATTAGGGTTAGGACGAGTCACACAAATGTTCTGTGTCTGCTAACTTCCTCAATATTCTTTTCAATTCAGACTGTTGTTTATTTCACTTGCTTTGTAAGTGCAGGAAGTATTAACAGCACACTGATAGAAATTGTGAATTATTGTGGATTAACAGATTTGTAAAAACACCCAGGAAAATTTCTTTTTTTTTTTTTTTGAATATCCATCTATCACCAAAGCCTTAAAATGGACCAAAAAAGAAAAGAAAAAAACAGGATCATCGTCCAGATCTGCAGAATAAAATAAACCATTACATCGAACAAAAATTTAACCAGCATCCCTGTGAACATTACAAATTTACATGAAAAAGTAATTGATTTATAAGGGAAAACTGGTAAGTTTGGCAAAGTTTTTAATTTACAAGAAAAAAAAGCTAATTGGAGAAAAAACTGCAAGTTTATGAGAGAAGTTTCAACTCTATAAGAAAAGTTGCAAATATACAAGAAAAAGTCAAATTTGAGGAAAAAGGTTGCACATTTATGACAGATACAAATGTAAATGGGAAAGTCAAATTTTTGAGACAAAAGCAGCAAATTCACAAGAAAGAAGTAGGAAATTTCAGAAAAGAAATTAATTTCATTAAAGTGAAAGAGTAAAAATGAAAATACATACAAGAGTAACACTATATCATGACTGAAGAATAAAGTAAATGAGGTAAATAAATGTAAATTTTGCCTACATGCTATTATCATCCTGTGGTGCATTTTACTTTGTGCAATAAAAAACTAATGAAAAAATTAATACTTTTTTAATGCTTTATATACCCTTGAGAATGTAGGAATGCTGCAGCAATAAATCTCCCTGAATGCTACACAAAAACAAGGCATTGCCAATGTTTGGAAACATCAGCATTTTAAGTCACGCTGACAAACATAGGGGTCTACCTATGGGTAGAGCATCCACCCCTCAACCTGGAGGTCGGGATTCAAGTCCTGGCTGAGTCATGCCAAAGACCATGTAAAAGTGGAAATTCCTGCTGTCCAGCTTGGTGGTCAGCAAAAATGGAACGGGGAAGGGAAATGTGGGCGGCAGTGGCTCAGGAGGTAGAGCGAGTCGTCCAATAACCAGAGCGTTGGCAGTTAGAATCCAACTCTCCCCAGCCATCCTGCCGTTGTGTCCCTGGGCAAGACACTTTACCCACCTTGCCTCCAGTGTCCATAACACTGGGTATGGATGTGTATAAATGTTTGGTAGTGGTCGGAGAGGCCGTTGGTGCAGATTGGCAGCCACGTTTCCATCAGTCTGCCCCAGGGCAGCTGTGGCTACAGTAGTAGCTTACCGCTACCATTGTCTCTCTGTGAAGTGAATGAATAATGGATTTACATTGTAAAGCACTTTGGGTTTCTTGAAAAGTTCTATATAAATGCAAACCATTATTATCATTAAAGGGACCAATTGTATGGAAGGCCATTCCATTCAAAACGTTGCCACGATGTGTAGTTACATTTCTGGAGAGACACATCAGGTCAACATAAGCCATATATTCACTGCAGCCCAGCTGAACTCTGGGAGGAGCAGAGGTTGGTCAGCAGGTCCTTCATACACTGTTGTATTATCATCGGGACTAAAGACTGCATGTCTTATTCACCAGGTATTGCTGCTAGTAAGTGAATAAAATGCATTTGGAAAAAACAATGCTAAGCATAGCTACATTTTTTTTTTCTTGTAACCATACAAAAGTTTCTCATAAATGTGACTTTTTTTCTGAATTTGCAGCTTTTTTCTTATTGTCTGTCCTCCCCTCAACAGTGAAATTAAATATCGGCCTATGTCAGATGACAGAATCCTATACCTGCAGTCATCAGGGTTGTCTGACAGCAGCAGCAGGAACTTGTTGTGGGGCAGGATGAGGGCGAAACAGCAGTCCCTCCTGCCCCCTGGAGGCAGCTTTGGCAGGTCTAGAATTTCTCTTCCCTCTGCAATGTTTTCACAGCCGCTTTGTAGTGCTACCACCTGGTCTGGAGGGGATTCTGCATCCTTGCACACCAGCAGGCTTCCTTCCATGGTCAGCACCAGGTACTTCTCCTTCCACTGCTTAAACATGAAGCCGCCTACAGGAAAAACCAGTATGCAGAGGGAACAAACACAATTTTCTGCAGTTGTTACCATTGAATGCATAATGAAATTAGGTAGTAAATTTACGTGACAAAAAGTTGCAAATATATGAGAAAGAAGTTCTTACTTAGAAAAAAAAATGCTTCAGATTAACATAAAAATTAGCAAATTTGCAAGAAGAATCGTGCAAATTTGCACATTTTTCAGAGAACAGGCCAGATGTACTGAGTTTTACTAGTCAATCGCACTACACTTCAATGAATATGAATAGATGAAGTTAGTGAGGTCATAAACAAATTCTTTTACATTTAAAAAGGTTAATAGTATTTGTTTACCCTGGTCCAAAAATTCTGAACTAAAACCAACTAAATGTCTTTAACTGAGATAGATTTGACATTATACATCAGTTAGTTCCAACTGAGCAATTTGATTGGGCAACAGCAATTCCAGGAGTTAATCCACGATAATTGCTTTCCAGTTTCACTGGATATGTATCACTCCACTTCATAGGTGTTCATGTAACCATTAATTACTAACAGTAACTTACTATCAACTCTCTGACAATTGCAGTACTGTTTTGGATACCTTTCCACATTTCCACAGTGGGGTGCTGTTTGACAAGAAATTACACATCCGTGACCCGGAAGTCCCACCCTTTTGAAAAAAAAAAAAAAACTGTTTCCATCTACCCCAGTTCTGCTGACATATTAAGCTCATTCAGCTACTTCATGTCTGTTAAAAAAAAAAAAAAAATAGGCAGTGCTGGAGTTTGTTTATTGTCTCGATTAACAAACCACAATACCTTTGTGGTGACGGACTCTTTGTTTCATCTGAAAATGCAAAGAAAAGTGAGCAAAGTGTGCTAAATCACTAGCTTGCTAACTACTAGCTACCAGCTAACTACCAGTGGTTCTGACGACCAGCATTGGATACGTTTTGATCTGGGGTCTTTTGCAGTACTAACTCAACAGGTATGTTTTATAAACACTTATTACTTTTGCACTTGACAATATTCAGTTTGTTTACATGTGTGTGAAATGACAATAGACGTCATCATGCTGATTGAAATGTTTAGCAGCAGTCACTGACTACATTTAGAAGGGACTATTTTTTTCTCAGCTGTGCAAAATAACTGGTCAAACAAACGAATCATAACATTTTGTCCAGTATTGCTGTCATTTAATAAATTGTGCTTGCGGAACTGTTGTATAAAAGCAATATTACACTCGACGCGGTTACAGTATCATGAACATGCCAACTATGGGTGTGATACTCAGTTACTACGTATATTCATGATACTGTACTTCGTCTTGTGTAATATTGCTTAACTAGAAAAGCACTCGGAGAGCGCAGATCTCCACCAAGCGGCACAGTTCCCCCCATACAGTGTTTGTGTGCACGTTTTCAGATTCCCTGAGCATGAAAAGATATGACTAGCAATTGGATTCACAATGATTATTTGTTTATTTGACATGGACAGTGCAATAAACAGACAATTAATGAATGACAATCAATGTGATAGTGATAGGATTAGTGGTTCAGTAGTGTAAAATGGGGCTATAAGGGACGGCGGGTTAATAAGGGACACTTTTGTGGGAAATGTTTTAAATGTAATTCTGCTTTTTTTATTTTGAGCAGGACGCTGAGTTGTGTTGTTATTGTCAAATATCCATGAATCCTTCATCAAATCTTGGCGGAAGCAAAATTAAAAAAGCAGAATTACATTTAGAAAAGTGTCCCATATTACCCCGCCGTCCCTTATAGCCCCGTTTTACAGTTGTAAAACCATTGCCTCCTTGGCGGAGGTAATAAAGTGAAGTGTTGGTGTGTCCATCTCCTCCACTGACGGATGCAGATTGGTTAGACAGGTTGCCATGGGTTTTATATTATATTGGGGTTGCGCTCCGCGGCAAAACAGAATTTAGAATCTTCCCCGGCAGAGAGGTCGTTTTTACGCAGCGCCTATAGCTGGGCGGGGAATTGTGGCAAATAATCGGGCGGCGGACAGGTGGCCGTGTCAGGTTTTGCAGCGTGGCGCAAAAACAGGCACGCTGGCGGGCCCAGGCCAGCAGTGTTTTCCGCGTGCTTTTGTGCCTAAAACGTTGAAGAAGGCGGAGTTTGTGTTGGTCAGACACGACGACCAGCGCAATGTGCGCAGCGCCTATGGCTGGCACAGGCACGCTGGCGGGCCCAGGCCACCAGTGTTTTCCGCATGCTTTTGTGGCTAAAACGTTGAAGAAGGCGGAGTTTGTGTTGGTCAGACACGACGCCCAGCGCCCTCCATTGCGCCTGCGCACATGTTGAAAATGGCCGTATGTCACAGTGTGGAAAAATGCTTTAAAAAATTCCTGTATGCAGACGGTGATGCGGATCATCCCCAAAATTTAATCAGTTCTTCCTTGTACCATTTCCAACAACGCCTGAAAGTTTCATTGAAATCCGTCCAAAAGTTTTTGAGTTATCTTGCTAACCAACAGACAAACAGACAGACAGACAAACAGACAAACACACAGACAAACACACAGATAAACCCCGGCAAAAACATTACCTCCTCCTGGCCTTTCGGCCTGGCGGAGGTAATTATACCCTGCCTAGAATCTTGATGAAATATCATTAAACATTTCATAGCTAGTATTAAAAAAGTCACAAATTTCTGAGAGAAAACGTTGGTATTTAAGAGTACTTTATTCTTTTTTTTCCTTGCCATGGCTCTTTTCATAGTAGAACTATGGTGTACCGACCTTTGACTTAAAGAGTTAGGCAACAAATCTTGATTCAGTTTAATTCATCATTCATACCAGGGCATTTAATCAGTTCTTTTTCCTTTTTCTTTTTTTTAGGATAGGGCATGTAAGACATTATGCCTCACGCACAAACCCTTAGTACTAATAGATTTGCTCATAAACATGACGTACATTCAATTATGTGAACTTGTCTGTTAGTATGTAATACAGGTACTAACAAAATGTGGGTCCAGACCAGTTCTAAAGGTGTGTTCAGTCCAAACGCAAGTAAATTTAGTCACATGACCAGCTCAGTTGTGTCTACGTCTCGGTCGCTGTTAAGAGGAACATCTGCAGCAAACACGCACTGAAATATCTCCTATAATGGGTTCTTTCATTTTTTGATGGTCCTTTGACTCTGCCGCAGACGCTACTTAAATTATATTTTTATAACTTCAGTTTTGCTCAAGTTTTTTTTTTCTTTTCATCTTAGACTTTGAAAAGAAAACTGTTGTGAGTAAAACTCCTGGTCATACCTACAGGAAGTGTGGCCTTTTATGGTATTTTTAGGGTCTCCATTTTGCAAATCTTCAATACTCGTGAACATGCATGCATTACACATGGGTGTAATTCACCATTTTTATGCAGGTTGTGTACACATGTATAGAACATATTAACGTTTGTTGAATCAGGAGTGGCTCGTTTGTACTAACACTACTTACTAACAAAGACAGGATTTACACATGCTAATGCATGAGGCTCGTTATGTTGAGTTCTACAGTAAATGTGCCATATAGCAGTGTAATTCTGATGATAGATATGGTAGATATACAGATAGATAGATGTACGTTATTGTACATCTATGGTACATGCTGTTGTATTTCATATAGAAGATTAAATTATACAGGTGGACTTTGCAGCACAGAATGAAGCAGTGATCAGTGCAGAAATTTCAGATTCAATGATGGCACCTGCCGTGTTTGGAAAAAGTGTTAGAAACAATTAAACGTTCAAACTAAATACGTTTGAATTTACCTTTACGTTTATGGTGCTCCCTGTGCCTTTTAACTGCCCTTCAGGGCTAAATAAAGTGTTTTGAATTTAACTGAATTATTACTCTGCACAGTCCAGAGAGAAAGCATTTATTGGAGATGGTCCCCTGCTTTGTAACAGTTCTCCCCTGCGGCGCTACAATATTGCAGAAACAAGGCAGATAAAAAGCAGATGTGACATAAGCACACAGGCTGACATCTGAGTCAGGACTTGGCTTTGAACATCAGCGTCTCGTAACATCTGGGATCGGTTAAACCCTGATGTCTCTGAATCTTACAGTTGGACCGCTGCTCTGAAACTGTATTTTACTACTGACTGTAAAGCAGCACGCGCTGAATTTGGCAGCAACATTTTTGCCACATTTACCTATGCACAACGCTAAAAATCTGATGTGAATTTTTCAGTCCTTCTTTTAACCAGACTTACAGAAATATTTGTGATTTTGTGAAATTCATATTTTGCTTTTTCTAAAGAAGAGGGAAAATAATTGTTAAAGTCTTAATGTTAAATCTGAATGTTAAACCTAAATACTGAATATAAATTTAAATGTTAAATATTAAATCTAAATGCTAAATCTAAATGTTAAATATTAAAATTAAATGTTAAATATGACTCTAAATGTTAAACCTAAATGTTATTATTTAGATTTAACGTTTAGCATTTAGGTTTAAAATTTCTAAATTTATTTAGATGCATATTTAACATTTAGATTTGATATTTAAATTTGAAAGTCACATTGACTTTCGTCTCTTAATTACAATAAGATAAATATGAAAAAAAAAACCAATATAACTAAATTTGGTTTTAAAAAGTGTTATAAATTCACACCAGGCCCCATATTTTACTCCTCAGCTGTGCTGAAGCCACCTGCCACATGAGCTGTGGTGTTCTTAAAAGAATAAACATCAAGAATTTATTACAACATGAGGAAATATAAGCAGAATTTCCCCATTCTGTACGGTAAGCTTATATTTTCTCTTTTGTTGCTGTTGTTTTAGGACTGAAGTTCTTAATTTATCAGTCAAATTAACAAACTTAGAGGTCAAACATAACCTTGGTGGGGCACTGAAAAGTACAGTGAGCCAGCAATTTAGACTGAATTCAAACAAAAACCTGCATGACCCTGAGCACAAATTCAAATTAAAAGCTCCACATCAGATATTATGCATTAACCAGCGAGCTGCAGGCCTACCATATTTCTTGAGGAAGCCTCGATGAACCCCAGCTGCACTCATGTCTGTGGTCATCCCAGCAACAGAAACTCAAATGGAAGACAGAACATCTGATGCTGAAAAATAGGATAAGAGAGGGTGGGAGAGAGCGGGAGAGCAGGGAATAATCCCCACTATTTAGGCCTTTCCCTCTTTAAACCCATGCTGTTGTGAGTGGAATTGGAGCCGTCCCTGCTTATGCACACATAAACATCATATGAGCATAAGAGGCCCAAATAATCAGAGCATGGATGCACAAATCCCACCAGAAAGATGCCTGATTTTCGTTTTTTGGCCATTACCAGCTGTTACATTGGACAGTGAACACACAAATACCCATTTAAGCCTCCATTTGCTATCCTGCACTGAAAATCTGGGAGATCCTGCATAATAGCTTATCACGAAACTGCTAAACCTGTCAAACCTGTGTCTTAGTGGACCACTGTGCCCTTGGATGGCTTCCGAACAAGGGCTCGGATCACCTCCCGCTCATGCAGATTAAAAACAGAGGGATTATTATTCTTGCACAGCTGGAAGCCTGTTGTTGCATTGCTGCGGATAGCCCCAACCAAGATTCTAATCGGTGCACACTTGGGATGTATGCCTCCACCCAAGCAACAATCTCCAAGATATTAAATGTTTGGGTTTTTTTCAATTTCATATATCCAAGTGGGATTAAAGCCATTCACAGTATCATCCTGTGTTTGCTGATCACAGTGAGAATGACATTATGTAACTGGGGGGATCTTAGACACTGGATAGTCACGGATAGAAGGGTTGTAAGGTGGTGGCAGTTTGACAATTTGGAAAATTAAATAGAGGAAGGAGGACTATGGAAAGGATTAAAAGCTAAAAATAGAGACGCTCCCTTTAGGGGTCTCCACAGTGGATCATCTGCCTCCATCTCACCCTAACCCTTGCATCTTCCTCTGTAGCACCAACCCTCTCCATGTCCTCCTTCACTACATCCATGAATCTTCTCTGTGGTCTTCCTCTTTTCCTCCTGCCTGGCTGCTCCATCTTTAGCATCCTTTGTCCAATATACCCACCGTCTCTCCTCTGCACATGTCCAAACCATCTCAGCCTTGCCTCTCTCCAAACTACTCAGCCTGAGCTGTCTCTCTGATACACTCATTTCTAATCCTGTCCCTCCTAGTCACTCCCAGTAAGAATCTTAACATCTTCAACTCTGACACTTCCAGCTCCACTTCCTGTCTTTTTGTCAGTGCCACCGTCTTCAAACCATACATCATAGCAGGTCTCATTTCTGTCTTGAAAACCTTGCCTTTCACTCTTGCTGGTATCCTTCTGTTACAGATGACCCTGACACTTGTGTCATCAGTGTTGTTTGCAAACATCACGGTCCATGGAGACTCCTGCCTGACCTCATCTGTCAAACCTGTCCATCAACATATCAAACAAGAAGGGCTCAGAGCTGATCCCTGATGTAATACCACAACACCTGGAATCCATCTCACTCTTGCAGCACACCTCGCCACCATCTCACTCATAGATGTCCTGCACCACCCTCATATACTTCTCTGCCACGCCCAACTTCCTCTTGTGGCACCCCATCATATGCTTTGTCCTGATCCACAAAGATGATACAAATCCTTCTGACCTTCTCTATACTTCTACATCAACACTCTTATAGCAAACTTTGCATCTGTAGTACTCTTTCTTGGCATGAAACCATACTGCTGCTCGCTGATCATCCTGTCTCAGCAGCTCTTTCCCACATCTTGATAGCTAAAAATAGACATGTATGATGAGCAGTCACGTCAAACAGACTGCTCTGAAGGAAAAGATGACATTTTCCCACAAGAACAAACTTGCAACACTATAATTTATTCAATAACACTACAGCAAAGCTGCCAACAGTGGCTTTAATCTGGGAGTTCTGTTTGAGCAATTATTGATGCTCCAGCTGTGGGCGCTACTCTCCACTGTTCAAGAAAAAGAACTTATTTTCTACACCAACAACATACTAAAACATTTGACTGAAGCATTTCATCACAGCTGTTGATGAGTAACTCTGAGAAATTATCTCCTGGGGATCTAAACCAACATTTTCATATTACTGATTGTCCCGACTGTCATGTGTGATTGGATAAGCTCTTTACAAAGAAGGTGAGTAGCGTGCATCAGGGCTTATAGGTACACAGCAGCGATGCCACAGGAATGTATACAGAGTCATTATTAAAAAGACAAAATGAAGCCAAACACCTGAAACTGCATGACTGCATCATCGTGGGGAACACTAACAACATTTTGAAAGCTACTCTCCCAAGTCAGAAGAACATTGTTACACCAACCTGCATCCAGGTTGAGCTTGAGGTAAAGGCCATTGTTAAAGGTCAGGAGATCTGGGCATTTATGAGTTCATGAAAATCATTACATGACCTTAAGCACATCCTAGATGGGTCTGCTTAAAGTCAAGGTCAACAGTCAGGAGATCTGAGCACTCACGGGGTGATTTCACCAGGCTCTGTACTCCGTCACTGGCAGTCTGGTCTTCACTTGGACCCAGGATTAGGCAGCACGGTGGTGCAGTGGTTAGCACTGTTGCCTTACAGCTAGAAGGTTCCTGGTTCGAATCCCCGGGCTGGCAGGGGTTGGAACCTTTCTGTATGGAGTTTGCATGTTCTCCCTGTGCTGTGTGGGTTTACTCCGGGGGCTCCGGTTTCCTCCCACAATCCAAATCAGAATAAACTTTATTGCCAAGCATGTAAAAAACACACGAGGAACTTGACTTGACATTGGTGCGCATGCGCGCGACACAACGACACGGCAGCCATAATAGGCGCCTCATCAAACAGAGATAGATAAGAAGGGAGGGGAAGGGAGGGAACGACACAAGGGGGGAGGAGAAAAAAAAACTTCGTTATCAGAATACAGCTTATTTTTAAGCAGATTATGATTACAATGAAAAAAAATCTCTCAATAGCACAGAGCAACAACTCAGAATTCACAAGACACAAGAGAGCAGTGTACAGTATATCTTTAATCAGTTCATGAATCAATGTGTGTGCGGTGTTGAGCAGTGTTGATGATAATAAGAGAGACCCAAGGACCCTTGGCAGAAGATGTTTTGTCTGTCTGGCGCCCAGTCTTATCTGGCGCTGCAGCTGGCTGTCCAAGGCCTTGTGCTCATGATTTTGAAAAAACACAGTCTGCAGACAGCCAGGAGGAATTTTCATGGGGAATAATAATGCCAAATAGGACTGATCACAGAGAAGACTTGTATTTCTCCTGTAGATTCAGTACATTAATCCTTCATTGCGCAGCTTTGAATTCGTCGTGGAAAGACCTGAGCGAACCCATGATGTAATCCACCTTACGAGACAGTTCTCCAGTAGTCGCTATCAGGGTCTTCTCCAGTTTCTCAATTTGTTGGATGCACCTCGCCTGGCCAGCATTTTGATAGGTTGAATCCATCTTCAGCAATTTGCGGTAAACCAAGACAATTCCCGTCCCAATCAGAATTATCCCAATCACCAAGATTACGAAGATAAACAAATCTTCAATATCTTCGATAGAGAGATTAGAGAGACACAGCATTTTCCAATTACCTGTGTCACATAGATAGCCCACTGGAGCCGTTCCAGCGGGGCAGACAGCTTCCCCCGGAGCACTTTTCCTTGTTGAAAAAATAGTGTCAATTGTGTTCAAAGCCCAGTTAATTAACTCCATAATTTCTTTTCGGCGGTCGCAGTTAGACGCAGACAGACAACAGCAAGCTGGGATCCAGTAGTAGGAGGGGAGGAAAAGTCAGCAGGAGAGAAGAAAAAAGCGTCTGCTCTCTTGGGAGGGCGGAAGTGAAGCCATGCATGCGGAAGTGAAGACATGCATGTTAGGTTAATTGGTTGTTCTAAATTGTCCCTAGATATCTGTTTCCTATAGGCCCTTAGAATAGAGGGTTAGCATTAGTGAAAGCGCTTTGAGTGGTCTTTGTGACTAGAAAAGCGCTATATAAGTGCAGGTTAGTTAGTTAGTTAGTTAGGATTACACTGACTAATCTGACTAAAACACAAGTGGACTGTTTATCGAAAAATACTTCTAACAATAACATAGTCTGGGTAGCCAATTTAAAAAGATCTATATATGACTGGAATGATTAACCATAATTACATTAGGAGGTTCTGGCGATGAATTTTGTCTGACAGCAGAAATGAAAATCGGTGTGCCTGAAACAAAGGAGAGTGTGGGTGACCCCCACAACAGACTGGGACAAGCAGAGCGCTCAGCTGGAGCAATTGGCAGAACAATGAGATGTGTGTATTGATATCAATAGGCAGCCTCCCTTTGTCTAGCTCTTTCCTGCCAGTAATCTTCCTATTGTTATGGGTGACTCTCAAATGCAAATGTCTTCCTGTCAGTAATCCTCCTATTGATGTGGGTGACTCTCACATGCAAATGTCCATGCCTACTGCTGTGAATGCATTGTCTGTAGTGGGGTATTTAAACTGCATCGCTCTGTAACTCTTTCTCTCTCTCTCTGACTACTGCTTCTGACCACACGCATTCCGTGTCTCCTGACGAGAGCCTCCGGGCCCGCTCCGGCGCGCCTGCACGGCGCTGGAGTGGGTGTTGTGATGGCGATATGATCAATAAACTCCCTCAAAAACTCTCAGTTCGCTGCTTATTATTTCATGCCGCCACAGAGAGTCCTTAAAACTGTTCCACATTAGGATGGGCGCGGCCCTCAGCCTGTCTTTATGACAAACCAGAAACAAACAAGCTATTCAGGTAGTTGAGCAGAGATGATGGAAAATCACACAAATGTTTATATGAGGTAAATCTGTGTTAAAACTTAATGAACATGGTATAATAGAAAGCAGGACAAGAGTTTAATTAAGGGTCAGGATCATTAACAGCTGCTTTACTGTACAGTGCTGTGATCCACAATCGTTTCTATCAGAGGATACCAATGCAGTGGTCGCCCTGAGCCAGTAGTCTGGCCCCATCTGATAGTTTGCATCAACATTTTTTTGGGGGGGACTAAAATTTCCTTTAACTTTTTTCTTGTAAATTTGCAAAGTTTTTTTTTTCTCTCTTAAACTTGCAACTTTCTCATAAATTGGCCATTTTTTTCCTCATAAAATTTCAGCTTTTTATCATTATTTTGAGATCTTTTTTCCATGTACATTTGAAGTTTATTTTTGTAAATTTGCTGTATTTAATTGCAAATTTTAGAACTTTTTTTCTCCTAAGTGTTCAACTTTTTTCATACGTTTGCATCTTTTTGTGAATTTGCAGCTTTCCATTAATTTATGACTTTTTTCTCTTAAATTGGCAACATTTTTGTAAATTTGAGATATATCTCATAAATTTGAGACTTTGCTGTAAATTTGAATTTTTTTTCTCATCCATTAGTTTTTTTTATGTCATTTGAAACTTTTCTTTTAAATTTATGACTTTTCTCTTAAATTTGCAACTTTTGTCTGAGTTTTCTTTTTTGTGAATTGGAAATGTTTACTTGTAAATTTGAGATTTATCCATCTTCTTGCGTTTAATCCTTTTTGGGTTGCAGAGGGGCTGGAGCCTATCCCAGCACCTTTGGGTGAGAGGCAGGGTACACCCTGGACAGATCACCAGTCCATCTCAGGGCTAACACAGAGAGAAAGACAACCATTCACTCTCACATTCATACCTAAGGACAATTTAGAATCCCTAGTTTGATGCCAATTAACCTAACTTGCATGTTTTTGGCATGTGGGAGGAAACCGGAGAAATCCCAAGGTAAACACACGCAGACACAGGGAGAACATGCAAACTCCACACAGATCACTGTTGGCCGGGGGCTGGGATGGAACCAGGATCCCCCGGCCAAGGGTGAGTTGCTGTGCTGCCGCAGTGCTAACCACTCCGTCACCACGCTGCCCAATTGAAATTAAAATGTGTGTTACATATGTTATCCACATATTTGTCTAAATTTGTGACTTTTGTGTAAATTTGCAACTTTTTTCTCTTAAATCTGGAACCTTTTATTTCTCATAAATGTGGTACTTTTTTCTTGCAAATTTATAACTTTTTTTCTTCAAAATTTGCAACATTTACGTATATGGATGCTGCTGAAATTTTGATCCTGTTTAATGGTTTAATTTTTCTCTGTTCATCTAGCCAGTGACCCAAATTTATTTTTGAATGTTTTTGTTGAGAAGGAAGGTTTTTTCGGTTTTAAAGGATTTGAACTATTCCCAAAAGCAGAGGCCCGCAAACACAGTCTTGCATCGGGCCTCCAAAAAGCTAGAAATGACCCTGCTGTGATCTTTCCCAAAATCTATAGGGCAGCTGTTTTTATCTCTTGCTTGTTGTGACATCTCTGCCTGTAGTGTAAGCTACTGAATGTGCAATGGAGTTCGGTCAGAATTAAATCAAAAGAGTGACTTCTCCTCTGGAGGACATTTCACCTTTTCACCCCGCTAAGCTCTTATGTTAGGGATTGTTCTCTTATAAGGGCCTGTATTTATATAGTTATAGTGCTTTTTCTAATCACAAAAACCACTCAAAGCACTTAACTAGTAGCTAGACTAACCCTGTCTTCTAAGGACGCATCACAGACAGATACCAGGGACAATTTAGAATCACCAATTATTCTAACATGCATGTCTTTGGATTGTGGGAGGAAACTGGAACCACAGGGGAAACAGGGAGAACATGCAATAAACCCCCTGCACCCCCTCCCCATAGCCTTTGATTTGAAAGACTATGAGATGAATTTCAATAATAGAAAGAATAAAAGAGGAGGGGGTCTAGCTTTATATACTGATAAAAGTATCAACTATAAAGTAGTGGGAAATATGACATCAACCATTGACAATGGAATGGAATGCATTACAATAGAAATCTACATGAAAAATAAGAAAATATAATTGTTAGTTGTGTATACAGAACACCTAACTCCAGTACTGAAATATTTAAGAATAATATGGAAGGCCTGTTTGCAAAGTGTAATCAGAGGGTTGCGTTGATTTGTGGAGACATTAATATAGACATGTTGAATCCCCATAAGCATGTGATAACAGATGAGTTTGTTGCAACCATGTATAGTATGAGTCTATATCCACTTATTACTAAGCCAAGTAGAATAACATTGCATAGTGCAACATTAATAGATAATATTTTTACAAATAACATGGGAAATAATACAGTGAGTGGGTTATTACTGAATGATATTAGTGACCATTTGCCAGTTTTTGTGATGTACAATTGTGGTTTTAACGGGAAAAGTGATGAATGTAAAACTAGATATAGGAGAGTAAGAACAGAAGAATCCTTGAATGCATTTAGAAGTGAATTATTATCACAAGACTGGAAAAAAGTTTATGAAGTTGATGATATTGATATAGCCTATGATTCCTTTTTGAAAATATTTAAATCATTATATGATAAAAAAAATTGTCCAATCCAGCAATACAAGAAAAAAATGAATTATCTGGATAGGCCATGGATGACAAAGGGATTGAAAAATGCTTGCAGAAAAAAGAATACCCTATATAGGAAGTTTCTGAAATATAGAACAATAGAGGCAGAGAATAGATATAAAAGATATAAAAATAAATTGACTAATATTATAAGGATATGTAAAAAGGATTATTATAATAAATTATTGGAAAATAATAAAAAATAATATTAAGGGAACATGGAAGATATTAAATAGAATTATTAGAAATGGACTAACCAATACTAGTTGTCCTGATTATTTCATTGATGGTGGCTGTCACCATGGGGTGAGATGCCGGCTCGGCGCTCAGCCCATGCCCCTTCTCATCCCTGCCTCTCATTGGGCAGCGTCTCAGCTGGCTCCCAGCTGTCAGTGTCACGGGACGGCTGGGGCCAATTAATCCTCATCAGCTGGGGCGCTGCTAATGAGGATAGAAAGGAGCAGCCTCGATCACTCGGGGCTGCGACATAAGCACTGCTAGGCTGGAGTCCCTTCGTCCGGTTCCAGTCCTTGTCTCATCATCCAGCATTACTCGTAAGTGTTTTCCTGTAAGGAGTATTTGTGCCTCTGTACCCCCATGTCCGGTGCTAGCCCTCTACTCGCCTTACCGAATCACTTGGGAGTGTCACCTTGTAAGAGTGCCTGTGCATTGGAGTCCTATGCCGGTGCCAGCTCTCTGGCTGCTTAACCCATGAGCGTTACCTGCTGTGAGTTTTCTTGCTGTGTACCCCTATGCCCGGTGCCAACTGTTAACTCTGTTGCTGTACTGCCCATGAGTGTTACTGTGTATGAGCATCTGTGCTTTCCTCATCCCTTACCCCTGTCACCAATAAACATCACAACTTACTGGCTCACCCTTGGCTCTCATTGTGTGGCTCCCCAGAGCCACACGTGACAGTATGTCGCAGCCAGACGAGTTGCCGGCGGCTGTGAGTTGGAGTGGAATCGTACCTTCCTGTTCGGGTGTCAGCGTTTTTAGCATGCCGTCTCCCAGGAGTCATGTCCGACGCCAGGGCGACGAGCTGAGGTCCATCCCGGGGGCTGTCGACAGGATGTTCTTCACCCTGCACGACGCCTCCAATGCGAGACGCTGGCATCTGGACCGTGCTGAGAGCCTCCTGGACAGTTTTCCTCGTCATTTTTACCATCCTGAGGCCTGTGCCAGGAGAGACGCCATGGCCGCACTGCGAAAGGAGCTCCGCGGGTTGGAAGGAAATCCCGGCAGGAAGCCGAAGTGGATGACGTTGCCCCCCACTTCGGGATCCTGTTCCTGCTTCCATTCCAGCCCGGGAGTTCGCGCCACCCAGAGGGCTTCCCCCGTTCTGCACCACGTCACTCGGGATTACCCCGAAGGAGCCGCAGCTGACAGCAGTTACGTCCGGGACCGAGCGGCTGTTGCGAGCTCCGCTGTGCATCCATTCACCATCTTCAGGCATGTGGCGGCGGCAGTGAGATTGGTGGAGAGGACTCCAGGGCTACGAAGCTTTCCCGTGTTCAACACCTTCCTCGCCTCGATCTCTGATCAGGAGCGGCGATTCCTGGGTTTCCCCCTCGCTTCGTCCCCTGGGAATAGCCATCATCACAACCCCCAGGCGCCTCAGCACGAACCCCGTCCGGATCCAGTCCCGGGCTGCCGCCAGGACCTTTTCCCCCACGCAGCTGTCACCTCTTTGTCTCGTCAGCATGGAGATTTCACAGCCCCGTTCCCCGAGCCTCTTTGCCCCGCTGTCATTCCAGGGCATTCGGGCTGGCTCATCCCGGCTGTTATCCCCTCCTCCTCGACGCGCTTCCTGATTGCTGTGTGTGCCTGGAATCCTGACCTGGCGAGCCCTCTTCTGGAGACGACACGAGTGATCCCCAGACGATTTCCCAGGGGGTCCTCTGTTATCGCCCGGCGGGGAGAGGAAGAAGCGATGTCTACGACAGCAGGCGCCATCCAACCTCCAGGAGGCAGGCAAGTCCTAGCTTATTTACATCAGTTTTGTGATTTGCTCTGTTACACTCCTGGAGGTGGAGTTCGGGGTCCGCAGCGCCCTGAACTCCCACCACCTGCTGTAACCTGTGTCCTTAATCCTGCACCCTCTGTGTCTCTCTCCGCCGAGCGGTCCCCGGCTTCGGGCCTATGTCGTGGGACGAGGAGAGGGCCTGCGGCTCCGCAGCTACGTTGTGGACGGAGGAGGAGGACTGACTGCTACGTGGAGTCTGCGCCGACGACCAAGCGTCCCCGGGTCTCCACGGAGGTGCGGTTCGGTCCAGCAGGACGAGGTTCTCCTGTCATCACGCCGCGTGGACCGGCGGCGTGGTTACCAACGCTGGAGGAACCTCAAGCTGCGCTGACCATCGTGCCGGCTGCGGGGCCCGACGCAGCTGGGTGGAAGCCTGACAACGACCTCCTGACGACGGATCCTGGATCTTCGCAGTCCTGGATGGCGCCAGAACCCGAGATCAGGCGAGTGCTCTCTTTTCCTTTTTCTCTTCATATCTTTGAGCACTTTAGCCTGTCTCTAGGGGAGATGAGCTGGGTGCAGCTGCCCACTGCGTCCGAGCTCGTCTCGCCGGGTTCTGGCGCTGCCGGTGACCCTGATCCCGGTTCTGTTTTCTCTCCTGAGCCTGTTTCCAGGGTCGCCGGCGAGGAATTGCCGTCTCTCGTGGTGCTGGAGGGTCCAGGCTCAACGTTGGAGGTCGGTTCTGGTGCGCTGCCGACTCAGTCGGGGTCCGTCGTGGTTGCTGCTCCAGCGGTGTCCAACGTGGGTTCACCCGAGACCCAATCAGGATCCGACGTGGGTGCTGTCCCAGCGGTGTCCAACCTGGGTTCGCCTAAGGCCCAATCGGGGTCCGACGCGGGTGCTACACCAGTGTTGTCCAGGTCCGGTGAGGAGGTGGCTGTTTCCCTGCGGCCTGACGCTCATCTACCTCGTCATCGGCTCTCCCCTAAGCCTCTTCCACCGGGGTCCGCTTTGACCCTTCGCCCGTCTCAACGGTCCTGGTGGCTGAGTGATGCGGGTCGACGGCTCGACCTACAAGACTTCCCGTTCGGCGATCTGGTCCAACCCCCCGACGAACTGTATTTGCTTCTGGGTGGCCTGGCACGGCTACTGGTGGACTGGTTTCTTGGGACCTGGGTCTGGAGTTGGCCGTCCGAACTTTTCCTCTTCCCCGGCTTACCAACTGGACAATGGGCGGGGAGATCACCAGAACTATTCGGCCGTTTTGGACTCTGCCTGCTGTCTCCTCGGGTGTCTCTTACCTTTTTGTTGTTATTAAGGTCACTCGGGCGTAGCTTCTTTGTCCTTAGGGGAATATGTGTTTTTAGTGCTGTGTATTGTTTTTCTTATTTACCGTACTCAGCATTTTTTCTTCATTATCATCCTGCTCTTATCCTGTCACCTTTATTCCTCTAGGTGACCCCCTTTATATTTATAGCGCTGTGTATCGTGTTTTTCTTTATTATCCTTACTCAGCGTTTTTCATCATCTTTGCCCCAGTCTACACGTTGTTTGTGTGTTTTGGGTAGTGGGTTTTGTCCGTAACCACATTTAGTTTTTTCCCCAACTGTGCCCCGGTTATTATTTTCTGTGGATACAGAGTATTGTATTTGGGTTTTTCGTTTTGTCTGCCTTGTACTCTGTATTTGTTCATGGTCTGTTTTTCTTTTTTTTTTTCCTCTCTGCTTCTCTCCCTCCGGTCCTGCCTCCCTGCCGCCCACCCTAGGTGGGGGGGTGGGGGGCTGGGATGTTCCTGGTCGTTCGGAGCCCGACTGTGAGGGGGAGCCTCTGTCACCATGGGGTGAGACGCCGGCTCGGCGCTCAGCCCATGCCCCTTCTCATCCCTGCCTCTCATTGGGCAGCATCTCAGCTGGCTCCCAGCTGTCAGTGTCATGGGACGGCTGGGGCCAATTAATCCTCATCAGCTGGGGCGCTGCTAATGAGGATAAAAAAGAGCAGCCTCGATCACTCGGGGCTGCGACATAAGCACTGCTAGGCTGGAGTCCCTTCGTCCGGTTCCAGTCCTTGTTTCATCATCCAGCATTACTCATAAGTGTTTTCCTGTAAGGAGTATTTGTGCCTCTGTACCCCCATGTCCGGTGCTAGCCCTCTACTCGCCTTACCGAATCACTTGGGAGCGTCACCTTGTAAGAGTGCCTGTGCATTGGAGTCCTATGCCGGTGCCAGCTCTCTGGCTGCTTAACCCGTGAGCGTTACCTGCTGTGAGTTCTCTTGCTGTGTACCCCTATGCCCGGTGCCAACTGTTAACTCTGTTGCTGTACTGCCCATGAGTGTTATTGTGTATGAGCATCTGTGCTTTCCTCATCCCTTACCCCTGTCACCAATAAACATCACAACTTACTGGCTCACCCTTGGCTCTCATTGTGTGGCTCCCCAGAGCCACACGTGACAGTGGTAAGATAATTAATAATATGAATGAAGTAGTAGATACTGTAGGTTTAATAATTTTGTTTGTAAATGTTGGACCTAAACTGGCTGATCAAATAGCTGATCCACAGCTTAGAGAGGGAGGTGTTAAGGATCATGGAGAAAGAAATCCTAGCTCAATGATTTTAAGGGCTGTGGATAAAAATGAAATTATAGATATTGTTAGCAAATGTGAAAATAAAACATCTAAGGATTGGGATGATATTGATATGACTCTTGTGAAAAAGTAATTGTATTGTTGAACCATTAGAGTATCTCTTCAATTTGTCATTCAATACAGGTATATTTCCATGCAAAATGAAAACTGCAAAAGTTATCCCATTGTATAAAGCAGGAGACAAGCATCAGTTTACAAATTACAGGCCTGTACCCTTACTTTCCCAGTTCTCTAAAATACTGG
Source organism: Pholidichthys leucotaenia (assembly GCA_020510985.1). Taxonomy (NCBI): domain Eukaryota; kingdom Metazoa; phylum Chordata; class Actinopteri; order Cichliformes; family Pholidichthyidae; genus Pholidichthys; species Pholidichthys leucotaenia. The sequence continues at coordinate 281,516,918 of CM035847.1, read as the reverse complement.
AAAAACTCTTTGTTGCAAGATTGGACAGTTTCATTGAAAAACATAATTTATTAATGGACAGTCAGTATGGGTTCTGGGCAGATAGCTCAACATCAATGGTATTGATAGAGATGATCAAGGAAATTACCAGTTCTACTGACAATAAGAAGCATGCTGTGGGTGTGTTTATAGACTTGAAAAAAGTATTTGACACAATAGATCATGACATTTTACTTAAAAAATTGGAGGACTATGATGTAAGAGGGATAGTCTTAAATTGGCATAGAAGTTATATTAAAAACAGACAACAGTTTGTGCAGTTGGGTGAATTTAGATGAAGTCAGTTAGAAATTACTTGTGGAGTTCCCCAAGGGTCAGCATTAGGCCCCAAATTGCTTATTTTGTATATTAATGACATTTGCAAGGTATCAGATTTTTTAAAACTAGTAGTTTTGCAGATGACACTAATGTCTTTTGTTTTGGTGAGAATTTGCAGCAGTTGTTGAATGTGGTTGCAAATGAACTGGGTAAATTAAAATTATGGTTTGACAAAAATAAATTATCTTTAAATTTGGATAAAACTAAATTTATGTTGTTTGGAAACCGTATTATACATGAACAAGTGAAAGTGATGATTAATAATGTACTGATAGAGTATATGAAAATAAGTTCTTGGGGGTAATACTAGACCACAAACTCTGCTGGAAAGCTCACATAAAACACCTGAGCTCAAAGCTGGCTAAAGAATGTTGGACTTTTGGGTAAAGTTAGGCAGAGTCTAAACTACAACACACTGTATACACTGTACTGTTCACTTGTTTTACCATATCTGCTTTATTGTGTTGAAGTCTGGGGTAACACCTACAGAAATTATGTACTGTAACATGCCACTCGACATGGCGACGTCCCACCGGGAGATTCGAACTCACGCCTCCTGCTCCGGAGTCCCGCACCCTACCTGTGTCGCCAATAGGGTCAACCCACTTGGCAAGCCAAGTAGGGTGCTCATATTGAGTTCGCTACAGTACATTACAAAAGCGAACAATAACAATAGTAAACAATGCAGGCTACTATGATCACACTAATGTTTTGTTCTTAAAGTTACAATTATTGAAATTTATGGATATGGTGAAATTAAAAACTTTACAAATAGTTTATAAAGCAAGAAATAATTTAATCCCTGGAAATATACAGAAATTGTTTCTGGAGAGAGAGGGAGAGCATGATTTGAGAGGAAGATTAAATTTAAAAGTTCCTTGTTTTTGCACTACGCAGAAAAGTTTGTGCATTTCAGTTTGTGGGGTGATTTTGTGGAATGGTTTGGATGAGGACATTAAACAGAGTAATAATGCCATGCAGTTTAAGAAAAGGTACAAAAATATTATTCTTGAAAGGTATAAACTTGAGGAAGAGAATTGTTTTGCTCCCTAAAGGGAAAGAAATAATGATATACATTGTTCTTCATGTGTTTTTATTGTTTTTTCCCTCATTCTGGATTGATCTGTATAGGTGGCAGCTTGTTTTCATTTAAGTATTAAATGTAATTAATGTAATGTAATTACATGTAATGTAATGTAATGTAATAATTAAAGTATTTAGTATTATTATTACTGCAATATAAGCTGCGGCTTCAGCCATCACCCATTTCGGATAACTCACGTGGAATTGTTTAGTAGAAGGAGTCTTTGTCTAATTTGACCTTGTTGTTATATTATACAGTTTCTTTAACCTGTACTGTATTATCCGAAATAAAATTCATTCATTCATTCATTCATTCAATTCATTCATTCATTCATTCATTCAAGTATTAAGTACTTACAGTATAGAGGGGTAGGACTTGAAAAGCTTTTGCCTCTTCCTACTCTTTTTCAGGCACCCAAAGAAAGGATTTTGTTACTTTGCATTGTGTTTTTTTATCTTTTGGTGTATTTGTTGCATTTTTTGTTTGTTTGTTTCCTTTTGTCCGAAATAAATAAATAAATAAAATTATTGAGAAGGAATTGTGTGTCAGTAAAGTTTTAAGCATCAGACGTTCTTCATAAAAGCAAAGAAGTAACCCACTACCACCACCCCCAATAACTAGGATAAGAGAAGCAAGCAAACAAAAAGGTTAACATGAGTTTCATAATTTTGAGAAGCATTTCCAGTTTGGTATTATTGCAGTATGACTTGTTCACCAGCAGGGGGCAGAAGAACCTTCAAATTCAGTCAGTCATCTTTGATTACACAGGGCTACAAAAATATTTTTTTGTAAGTTGTCTGTGTTTTTTCAACTGATTTAAGACAATTTTGCACCGCTGAATCCAAAATTACATCCGTTTCTCTCGATCAAGTGCTAAGTAAAAACCTGTACTTACTTAGTAATTACTTAGTACTGTGCATGTACTTACCTTTATATAAAGGTAAGTACATGTAAATTGAATGTTATGTCATCATTGTTCAAAATTCAGAGAATTTCAAGACATAAAAAAGAATGTTGCATCATATAAAGCGAAAATACCCGTACATGTAAACAAAAACGTATAAAACAACATGTGGCCATAATTCAAAAAGTTGACCTGATTGAGCAAAACCAATGTGATTTTTGGATTCAGCACATCAAAATTGTCCTAAATCAGCTAAAAACAACCTTAGACAATAAATTTGGTGTTGACCAGTGTTATTTCTTCTTATTATTATTGTTATTATTATTATGGTCTCTTTAAAGTGTCAGCCAGGCAACAGGTCGGAGGGAGTCACACTTTTTGTACAGTAAAAAGATGAGGAAGATGAACAATATATTTAACATCAGAACAGGCAACTTATGAAAATATGTAAAAGCAGGTCATCATGTACAGTAGTTCATTTTCCTTGTGCATGCTGCAACCATGTTCTTTCAGCCACGTTAATCCACTTGAGCTTTATGTAAAAATACCCTAAATCTTTAAGTCTTGGTGTGTGTGTGTGTGTGTGTGTATGTGTGTGTGTGTGTGTGTGTGTGTGTGTGTGAGTGAGTGAGTGAGTGAGTGAGTGAGTGAGTGAGAGAGAGAGAGAGAGAGAGAGAGAGAGAGAGAGAGAGAGAGATTTTGTTGTGACTTTAACCTAAACACAGTTCTGGGGCCAAGGCCCATCCCCCTCAAGAACCCAAACACTCACTCCTTCCAGCCCCAAAACTTTGTGTTTCTGAGCAGAACACCCCTCTTTCTTGTCCAGGACCCCCTCTGTGACCCTCTCCCCTCCCTCCTTCTCTGTGTTTCTATCATAGAGCAGAGAGAGCACCAATGCTGAAAGGAGAGCATATACAATGGGGTCTTTCTCAGCCGCTCTCTGTCTCCATTAAAGACCCTGGGAACACAACACTGTCCACAGAAGCTCTTAAAGGGCCAGTGGGACCCACGTCTTCACGTTCCAGAGCCTCCTAGACCAGTTCCTCCCTTCGTTTTCATGGGGAAAAAAACAGTGCAGCACTTCTGTTATTTGTAAACAGTGACCATGTTTACATGTATACAGATAAACCGGCTATGATTGGATCTCTGGAATTACCTGATTATTCCAGTGGCCATGTAAACAGAATAACCCGATAAAGGGCATGGACCTGCCATCATTAACTCAAAGGGTTTACCCTCCAATAATCAGTTTATTCAGTTCATGTAAACACGAGAAAACTATTGCCAGCATCAGTTTATTCTCAGTAATCGGTTTATTGTGGCCATGTAACCAGAGTCAATATGAAGGGCTGTTTCTTACCTGTTTGGGGACCATGTGCAAGATTGTGTTTGAGGGGCCCTATTTTGGAATAATTTTCATTGTCTTGATGAACAGGGGAAAAAATTAAACCATTACATAGAATGAAATTTTGGCTCACATCCATGGGAGCGTGACATTATAGGAGAAAATATAATTTCATCCCACTGTCAGTGCTTGGCTGTGTGGATTGGATGACAATAAAGTTGTCTTTTTTCTTTCTTTGACTTTCAAATTTACATGAAATAAGTTGAAAAATTACTAGAAAAAAGTCACAAATTTTCATTGAAAAAGGTAGGTAATTTACGAGGAAAAGTAGCAAATTTGCAAGCAAAACAACTAATTTGTTAGAATATGTTGGAAATTGACAAGAAAAAAGTCATAAATTTATGAGAAAAAAGTTGTAAATTTGTAAGAAAAAGGTTACAAATTTCACAAAAATTGTTGAATTTTTGCAAGTTAGCAAATTAGTAACTTTAAAAGAAAAAAAACAGCTAATTTACAACAAAAGTCATAAATTTATGAGAACAAGTTGCAAATTTTGAAGAAAAAAATTCCATATTTATGAGAAAAATGTCAAAATTACATGAAAATTGTTGAAATTTGCACCAAAAAGTTACAAAATTTAAGAGAAAAAATTTTATTAATCTTCAAGTAAAAAGTTTCAAGTTTAATGAAACAAAGTTGTGTATTATATACTGGACAGTTACTAGAAAACTTACAATAATATACAGGTGAATATAATACAATATACAACTTTGTGTACTGGGGAAAAAAAATCATTAATTTACACTGAAATTTATACTGAAATTGTTGAAATTTGCACGACAAAAGTTACAAAATTAAGAAAAAATAGCAAATTTATAGGAAAATTTTCACAATGAGAAAAAAGTTGCAAATTTATGATGGAAAAATTAATGAATTTATGAGAAAAAATTGCTAATTTACAACAAAAAGTCATAAATTTAGGAGAAAAGTAGCAAATTTCCCAGTTAAAAGTTATAATTTTAAGAGAACAAAGTCGCAAATTTACAAGAAAAAGAGCTGAAGATAATTTTAATTCTCCCCCAAAAATGCTGAGGGTCAGCTTCTAGCTTGGTATCCCCCTAGTGGCTGACGGTGCAGTATTTGTGTAGTGTGCTGTATAAGCAGAATCGGCTCTGATCTGCAGTCCGTCCTTACAGACAGCAGAAACCAGCATCAGCTCCACCCAGACAGCCTGATACCCTAGAAGAACACAGCAGGCCTCATACAGATGTGAATCAGCCAGAGCGCTTTATTTGGACTACAGCTGATGGTGCTTCACATTGTTTTGACTACAGTTTTTGTTCTAAATTCTCAGACTTTGTAATCTCGGTTATGTGGAGCACAACTAAATACAATCTAAACCGTCTGAATTCTTTGTCTATAAAACATATTTGCTCGTTTCTCTTTCCCATCATGAATATACCTGGTAACAAAAACAGTCACCACCAGAATAATTACATTGATGTAATTTAGTTTTTAGTGGACATAACTTTAGTAACAACAACTCATGGTGCAGTGGTTAGTGCTGTTGCCTCACAGCAAGAAGATTGTGGGTTTGAACTCACCCCTAGCCAGCAGTGACCTTTCTGTGTGGAGTGCTTGGGTTTTCGCAGGGTACTCCTGTTTCTTCCCACAGTCCAAAGACATACACAGTATATTAGTAGACATTAAGTGGGGATTCTAAATTGACCCTCAGTGAGAATGAATGGTTGTCCGTCTCCCTGTGTTGGCCCTGCAACGGGCCTTCAACGGACTGGTGATCTGTCCAGGGTTTAACCAGAGTCTCGCCCAAACAAATAGGAATAGCCCCCAGCCCCCCCCCCCGCGCCCCCCCATGACCTGAAAAAGATTAAGCAGTTAAAGTTGATAGATACGTTCTTACCTCCTGGCCAGTAGGTGTCACACTTGCTCTTGCCCCAACTGCTTGGTAGAGACATGTAACATCAGCGAACTTATGCTATTGGCTGTGAGAGCTTTACTAGCCATAGATATGTAAACACTAGATAGGACATGGCCAGCCACAATCGGTATACATATGTAGCTTACTTATATGATTACAATAAATACATCAAGCAATTGTTTGTGTATCCTGTAATCGCAATGCTGCAGGTGCTATCAACCAGTATAATTACCTCCAGAATATGGCACTCCCGTTTGCCATGAAAATATTAGCTGTGTCCTCTCTAGTGTTTATATACTGTATGTCTGTGTTACCGACTACCAGAGTCTGGTCATCCAACTGCTCAGATCATCACTATAAATTCAAGAAATCTCTGTCATGATCATAGGACATCATAGGACGGCCTATGATGTCTGCCTGATGTCCTATGATGATCCTATGATCTCAGGCAACATAGGACTCGCGATGCCGTCATATAGACAAATGTGTCCAAATGCGTCTTTATGCTGTCATATAGACCATCACTCACGATGCCTACACTAATGTGTCTTTATGATGTCATATGGCTCAAAATTGGCAAGGTGAATAAGTCATATTAAAATTCAAGAAATTTGTGTGTGTGTGTGTGTGTGTGTGTGTGTGTGTGTGTGTGTGATCATAGGACTTTGTGTTGCCATGGTAACCATGTCAAAGATCAAAGGCAGGCATGCAGCAGGGGTTATACAGGCATGCACGGGTACCATGTCAACATCCCCGAATTTCAGCCTCCCAGGATATGCAGAAGTTTGGGAGGGGAAATCTTTAATGAACGTCCATAGGGGATCCATAGGGGAGCTGTGGGCGTTCATAGCTATGACAGCACAGGCGCATACTGTATCCCTATGATGTCATATGACCATATAAAGAGTTCTGAACAACTCCTTCTACGATGTCATACAGACATCAAAGGCACCCTGTGAGGTCAGAACACTTTTTTTACAGGCATGCAGGAATGCTTGCTTACACTTGCTTTCTACGGGCATGCAGAAATACTTGCTTAACCATGTCAAAGATCAAAGGCAGGGATCACCATGGCACTGTTGCCATGGTGACAGTCTTTCTACAGGCATGCAGAAATGCTTGCTTACACTTGCTTTCTACGGGATGCAGAAATACTTGCTTATACTTGGTTTCTACGGGCATGCACACGGGTATGCACTAGTAAGTATGATTATTTCAAACCCGTGAAAAAAATAAGTATTTTTTCATTAATATATTATTTTATAAAGAATATAAAACTTTTAACATTTTGTTAAAATAACATTTTGTTGTTTTATTTTTGAAAAAAAAATGTTTTCCTGAAGATACAGTCTAGTGCACCTTTAAGATGACTTAATGAATTAACTTTAGTAACATACAGCCCTAAAGGGAATTTCATTAATAGTTAAAGTTGCACTCCGGCAGCTCAAACCTCCTCAAAAACAAATACAGTATGTATTGCCCAAAACAGCATATTGTGGCTTTTTACCCACAAAAATCTTTCATTGCCTTAGAATTGCCCCCTCATGGATCGTCACCTTATCGTGGTGGAGGGGGTTTGTGTGCCCCAGTGATCCCAGGAGCTATGTTGTCCAGGGCAATTTGCCTCTGATAGGGTCACCCAAGACAGACTGGTCCTGGGTGAAGGGGCCAGACTAAGAACGATCCAACAGATTCTCATGATAAATTCTATATCAAGGATTCAGTGTACCCCGCCTGGTATGGGGTTACCGGGGCCCCACCCTGGAGCCAGGCCTGGGGGAGGGGCTCAATGGCTAGCGTCTGGTGGCCAGGTTTCCACCTCCATGGCTGGTCCGCCCTCCAGTGGGCTCACCACCTGCAGGAGGGATCATGGGGGTCCGGTGCTATGTGGATTAGGTGGCGGTCAAAGGCGAAGACCTTGGCGGACTGATCCCAAACTTTCTAAACTGGTTTTTGATACATGGAATGTCACCTCTCTGGTGGGGAAGGAGCCTGAGCTGGTGTACAAGGTTGAGAGATACCGGCTAGATATAGTCAGCCTCACCTCAACACACAGCTCCTGTTCCGGAACCAGTCTTCCTGGAGAGGGGCTGGAGCTTGGCCTTTCCTGGAGTTGCCCCGGGCGAGAGGCGATGAGCAGGGGTGGGTATTCTTGTATCCTCCCACCTTGCTGCCTCTATATTGAAGTTTTCCCCAGTGGATGAAAGGGTTGCTTCTCTGCGCCTTCGGGTTGGGAAATGGGTCCTGACCATCATTTGTGCCTATGCACCAAATGATGTTTCAGAGTACCCACCCTTTTTGGAGTCTGTGACTGGGGTGCTGGAGGGTGCTCCTCTTGGAGACTCCATTGTCCTACTGGGAGACTTCAATGTGCATGTGGGCAACGACAGTGAAACCTGGAGGGGTGATTGGGAGGAACGGCCTGCCCGATCTGAACCCGAGTGGTGTTCAGTTATTGGACTTCTGTGCTAACCGCAGTTTATCCATAACGAATACCATGTTCAAGCATAAGGGTGACTGGCGCCTAGCGGCTGCGGCCTAGCAGCTGCCCCGGCCTTGGATGCGCTCTGCAGAGCGTGCCCAAATGCCAAGTCATGTTTCGTTACCTTGTATTCATACATGTGTAATGACAATAAAGTTGAATCTCAATCTCAATCTCAATATGTGCACCTGGCACCAGGACACCCTAGGTTGCAGGTCGATGATCAATTTTGTTATCGTGTCATCAGACCTGCGACCGTATGTCTTGGACACCCGGGTAAAGAGAGGTGCAGAGCTGTCAACTGATCACCACCTGGTGATAAGTTGGATCCTATGGTAGGGGAGGAAGCCATTCAGACCTGGTAGACCCAAATGTATAGTGAGGGTGTGCTGGGAACGTCTGGCTGAGGCCCCTGTCCGGGAGGTCTTCAACTCCCACCTCCGGAAGAACTTCAACCCCATTCCGAGGGAGTCTGGAGACATGGAGTCTGAATGGGCCATGTTCTCCACTTCCACTGTTGAAGCGGCTGCCCAGAGCTGCGGCCGCAAGGTGGTTGGTGCATCTCGTGGTGGCAACCCCCAAACCAAGTGCTGGACACCAATGGTGAGGGGGGCCATTAAGCTGAAGAAGGAGTCCTATCAAGCTTGGTTGGCTTGTGGGACTCCCGAAGCAGCTGAGGTGTACCGGCAGGCCAAGCGGAGTGCAGTTCAGGTGGTTGCTGAAGAAAAAACCCGGGTATGGGAGGAGTTCGGTGAGGCCATGGAACAAGACTTTCGGTCGGCCTTGAAGAGATTCTGGCAAACTGTCCAGCGGCTCAGGAGGGGAAAGCAGCTCTGTGTCCACACTATGTATGGTGCGGATGGGGCACTGTTGACTTCAACTGGGGATATCGTCGGGGGGTGGAAGGAATACTTCGAGGATCTCCTCAATCCCACTGATATGCCTTCCACAGAGGAAGCAGGGTTTGTGGACCAGGGGGATGACTCACCTATCACAGGGGCTGAGGTCACCAAGATGGTTAAAAATCTCCTTGGTGGCTGGGCCCTGGGAGTGGACGAGATTCGCCCTGAGTACCTCAAAGCCCTGGATGTTGTTGGGCTGTCATGGTTGACACGCCTCTGCAACATTGCGTGGAGGTAGGGGGCAGTGCCTTTGGCATGGCAAACCGGGGTGGTAGTTCCTCTCTTCAAAAAAGGGGACCGGAGGGTGTGCTCCAACTTTAGAGGGATCACACTCCTCAGCCTCCATGGGAAGGTCTATGCCAAGGTACTGGAGAGGAGAGTCCGGCCGTTGGTCGAACCTTGGATTCATGAGGAGCAATGTGTTTTTTGTCCTGGTCATGGCACATCGGACCAGCTCTTTACCCTCTCGAGAATTCTTGAGGGTTCATAGGAGTTTGCCCAACCAGTTTACATGTGTTTTGTGGACTTGGAGAAGGCATTTGACCACATCCCTCGTGGTTTTTTGTGGGGGGTGCTTCGGGAGTATGGGGCATCGGGCTTGTTGTTACGAGCTGTTCGGTCTCTGTATGACCATTGTGAGAGTTTGGTTCGTATTGCCAACACTCGGTCGGACTCATTCCCAGTGAGAGTTGGACTCCGCCAGGGCTGCCCTTTGTCACCGATCCTGTTCATAATTTTTATGGACAGGATTTCTAGGCACAGCCAGGGAATGGAGGGTGTCATGCTTGGTGACCACAGGATCTCATCTGTGTTGTTTGCACAATGATGTTGTCCTGTTAGCTTCATCCAGCAATGACCTACAGCTCTTGCTGGGATGGTTTGCCGCTGAGTGTGAAGCGGCTGGGATGAGAATCAGTACCTCCAAGTTCGAGTCCATGGTCCTCAGCCGGAAAAAGGTGGATTGTCCTCTCTGGGTTGGGGACAGGTTCCTGCCCCAAGTGGAGGAGTTTAAGTATCTTGGGGTCTTATTCACGAGTGAGGGGAAAATGGAGCGAGAGATTGACAGATGGATTGGAGCAGCATCTGCAGTGATGCAGACGTTGTACCAGTCTGTTGTGGTGAAGAGGGAGCTTAGTTCTAAGGCAAAGCTGTCGATTTACCAGTCAATCTACGTTCCTACTCTCACCTATGGTCACGAGCTTTGGGTAATGACCGAAAGAACGAGATTGCGGATACAGGCAGCTGAAATGAGCTTTCTCCATAGGATTGCTGGACTCACCCTCAGAGATAGTGTGAGGAGCTCAGTCATCCGGGAGAGGCTCAGAGTAGAACCGCTGCTCCTCCACATTGAAAGGAGTCAGTTGAGGTGGTATGGGCATCTGATTAGGATGCCTCCTGGACGTCTCCCACTTGAGGTGTTTTGGGCATGTCCCACTGGGAGGAGACCCCGGGGCAGACCCAGGACTCGGTGGAGAGACTATGTCTCCCAGCTGGTCTGAGAACGCCTTGGTATCCTCTCTGAAGAGCTGGAGCAGGTGACTGGGGAGAGGGAAGTCTGGGCTTCTCTGCTTGAGCTGCTGCCTCCGCGACCTGAACCTCCGGAAAAGCGGTAGAAGATGGATGGATGGATGGATGCCTTAGAATTGCTTGGAAAGAGATTTTCTTCTTCTTCTTCTCTCGGTTAATGGCGGATAGCAAACAACTGAAAGGTACATACCGCCACCTACTGTACAAGAGTCTGTAACATTATGTCATCTCAGCCCGACCCCTAAATTCTATGACCTAATCCTGTGTTATTTAAAAAAGAGAAAAGAGCCCTTCTCGTGATTCTTATTGCCTCTCCATCTCCATCTGTTCCCAGAATCCCAGTTAAATCCCATTCCCTACCGGCCTCTTGAACTTCATTTTCCATTATCTGTCTTTCATTTCCGTATTTGTGACAGTGTAATAGGATGTGCTCGACATTTTCTTTTATGCTACATTCTCTACATTTGTCACTTTTGCTTTTCCCCATGGTGAATAAAGTGCAGTTTAAACCTGTGTGATCCAGTCTGAGTCTTGCCATATTGATGTCTTCCCTCCTTTTGGTTATTATGAAATTCTTTATTGCAATAGATTTTTGTATTTTGTACTACAATCTACCTTTATGATCTTCATCCCATCTTTTTTGCCATAGCTCAATTCTTTTTTTCTTGATTACTGCTTTCCCTTCACCTTTTCCAAGAGACAATGGTATAGTTATCTCTTTTCCAAGAGCACTTTATGCTAATTTGTCTGCACAGTCATACCCTTTCAACCCTTCATGTGCAGGAACCCAACAAAGCTGAACTTCTCCACCACCCCTGTGTACCCTAAAATAAACTGTGCTATAGCTCAATCACCAAGTCTTCCTTTGTAGATTTTAGTGTCTGTATGGTTTTTAGCGCTGCACACCACCACCCAGTCCGGTCTGACCTCCTCCACCCACTGCAAAGCAATAATTATTGCTACCATCTCCGCTGTAAACACGGATGTATTGTTGGAGAGTCTTTTTGCGATGGTCACTTTAAACTCTGGGATGTATACTCCAACTCCAACAGAGCCCTCTTTATTCTTTGAACTGTCAGTATAGAGCTTTAAGAAGTTATAGTAATTGTTCCTGGGGTAAATGCTTGTTTTAACACCAACTTCACTCATATGGCAATCCATTTTTCCTCATTAGCAGACTATTGTCTACTTCTATTCCCGGAAAAAACCAAGGGGGAACATTACTCACTGGACTGGTGTTAGCTATATCAATAGTGTGCAGCCCATACATTCTGGTCCTTCTTTCAATTGTCCACCCAAACCCATGTCCTTGGAAGTTAGAATATTCCCAGCAGTCTTGTAGTGTTGTTTTTGAAATATTCACTTCCTCACTTCCTTTCAGCTTAACCCAGTATGATAATCTGAGTTTATCTCTTCTCAAATCCATTGGCATTTCTCCTGCTTCTATTAAAACTGCATTGTTTGGTGTTGTTTTGATGGTTCTAATGCACAGGCGAAGCGCTCTATGCTGTATTCTATTTTTTCCCGAGTCGTCTTTGCCGCTGCTCCATAAATCATGCATCCGTAGTATATTGTCGATTGCATTAGTGCTCTGTAAATGTCAATTAATGCCTGTTTATCTGCACCCCATTAGTGTCCAGCTACAGCTTTTATGAGATTAATGACTTTTTTGCATTTTGTCTCCAGATTTTCAACATGAACTCTCCATGTGTATGCACTATCAAACCACAATCCTAGATATTTGAATTCACTGACTTTTTCTATTGGTTGATTATATAATGTTAATGGTTCTCTACCAGTTCTGCGTTTTTTTGTTAAAGTCATATAGCAGGTTTTATTGTCTGAAAATTTAAATCCCCAGTCATATGATCACTTTTCCACTTTCTCCATCGCTTTCCTGATGTTTTTGAACACAAATTTCTCATTTCTTCCCCTCGTCCGTATGGCTCCATCATCTGCATATAGTGCTGTTTTGATGGATCCCTCTTGATCCTCAAACATGTCATTAATCATTATATTGAATAAAACAGGGCTTATCACACTCCCCTGAAGAACACCATATTCTATTTCAAAGTTATTAGAAACTTCTGATTCTACTTTAACCCTAATTGTCCTGTGTGTTAAAAAATCCATTATCCAATACATCCTACCACCAATGTCCATTTTATTCGATTTCATAAGAAGTCCATCACTCCACAGTGAGTCATAAGCCTTTTCAATATCCAGATAAACTATAACCATTACTTCTTTCATTTTGAGAGTCTTTTCAATATCATTACTTACCCTAACTAGCGCATCCACTGTGGATCTTCCTCTTCTAAAACCATTCTGATTCACAAAATAAAACACTACTGTCAGAAATACAACCTAAAGAATTGGAAAAAGCAATTATGAAACTTAAAGCTAACAAATCCCCAGGAGCTGATGGCTATACAGCAGAGTGGTACAAAACCTTTAAACAGCAACTATCTCCTCTCCTCCTGAAAACATTTAATTATGTCCTCCACACAGGGGAAATCCCCCCCTCCTGGAGAGAAGGGGTCATTGCAGTTATACCTAAACCTGAAAAGGATAAACTAGAGTGCTCCAACTACAGACCAATCAGTGTACTAAATCAGGACTATAAGCTTTTTACCATTATCCTTGCCAAAAGGTTAGAAAATATACTGACAGACCTAATTCATTTAGACCAAACAGGTTTTATAAGACAAAGACAGACACAAGACAACATTCGACACACTTTACACATAATTCATCATATAAAAAAATATAACTTAAATGCAGTCATATTGGGATTAGATGCTGAAAAAGCATTCGATTCGGTTGACTGGTCTTTTCTATATAGAATCTTATCCAGTTTCAATTTTCATAACAACTTCATTAGAACTATACAGGCATTATATAAAAAACCAACAGCTAAAATAAGGATTAACGGTAATTTATCATCATCTTTTGAACTGGAAAGAGGATGTCGTCAGGGCTGCCCCCTGTCTCCACTGCTCTTTGCAATCTTCATAGAACCTCTGAGCCAATGAATAAGACAAAATCAAAAAATTCAAGGTATTACACTTGGTCAGAAGGAACATAAAATAGCACTCTTTGCTGATGACATTTTAATATACCTAGGGCAGCCGGACACTTCTTTACCAGAACTAACCTCAGTTTTTTCAGAGTATGGAGATTTATCGGGGTACAAATTAAACATGCATAAAACCCAAATTTTAACATTCAACTATGACCCAAATCATTATTCACTAAGCAAACTCAAAACTAACTGGGAGTCGGAATCTATGAAATATCTGGGGGTCAATATCCCGAAACAACTCAACAAAATTATATCACTAAACTATGATCCACTGGTGACAAAAATAAAATCTGACCTAGCAAGATGGAATATGATACCATTCTTGGGTACTGCACAAAGAATTGAAGCAGTCAAAATGAATATACTTCCACGTCTTCTATACCTTTTCCAAACAATACTGGTAGAACCTCCCAAAAAAACATGGCAGGAGCTGGACAGAAGGATCTCAAGATTCATATGGCAGGGCAAGAGACCTAGAATCAGATATAGAACCTTACAGCTAAACAAAGACAAAGGTGGGCTCGCGCTGCCAAATATCAGGGACTACTTTAAAGCCGCACAAATTAAAACTTTAGTAGAGATATGTAACCCAGTCTACACTGCACAATGGAAGGAGATGGAATGCCAAATAACAAGTGACATCCCCCTACAGGCGATAATAGGGAACAATTCCTTACCTAAGCTTTTGAATAACACTAACCCGTGGATAGAGACCCCGCTAAAAATTTGGTTTAAGATAGTCAGAGAGAATCAAACTAAAGAGCCCTATCGACTTCTGCAATGGATTGCCTATGATCAAGACTTTACTCCTAATAAAACAGACACCAGATTTAAAAAGTGGAAGGAGAAAGGGCTGATAAAATATTACGATTTTTTTAAAGGGCAAATTTTAAGAAGTTTTGAAGATTTGAAAAAACAAGGCCTAATAAATCAAGACCTTTACAGGTTCTTCCAGCTTAGACACCACATAAACAATATACTTAAAAAGGAGGATTTGGAAAGGGCTCAGTCAGGTGTTCTGAAGGTCTTCTTAATGGCATATAAAGGGATCCCAGGGATCAGATACATTTCTAAAATATACCAAGGTCTTCAAGACTTAAAAGGAGACAACACATCATATATAAAAGTGAGATGGGAAAAAGAGGGGAATTTCACTTTACAACTGGAAATATGGGAAAAGCTAAATAAACAGCAATGGAAAAGTACCTCATCCCTGCAGTGGAGAGAATTTGGATGGAAAAACTTGGTAAGATTTTTCAGAACATCTGCACAAAACAAATTTACCCATAAGGGATTGAACTGTTGGCGCTTGTGTGGTGAAAAGACTGCAAATCATTTTCATGTGTTTTGGTCATGCCCAGTTATCCACCAATATTGGACCAATGTACAGACAATATTGGGGAAAATATTCAAAATAACAGTTCCCTTTTCTTTTGTAACTTTGTATTTGGGTTTACTACCGGACTCACTGGAAAGACGAGGAGAAAAATACTTATTCAATGTTTTAATATTGGCAAGCAAAAAAGCTCTAACTAAAAAATGGATGTTGAAGGACTGTCCTACACCTGAAGATTGGATTAACGTGATCCAAGACATTTACTCGATGGAAAAGTTGACATTCACACTGAGACAGGACATGGATGGGTTCATGAACTTTTGGCAACCCTGGATCGCATATGTGTCTTCCATTAGATCTAATCTTTGACAAATACCATTTCAATAATGGTTCCGCTCTTTGTTCCAACACTACTCAGATGCTCTTTTACCTTTATTTACTTACTTTTTCTTTTTGTTTGTTTTTTGCTGGTTTGTTTGTTTTTGTTTTTTCGTTTTTTTTTTCTCTTTAATTTCACTTTTTCTTTCACTTTAAAAATAAAGGGGTGTTGTAAGAATTATTCTTCCAATGTTGTCAGATATCAGAAAATAAGGGAACATGTGATGAAAATGTAAACAATGCATTGCTGTAACGACCTGTATACCCTTTACAAAAACTTAAATAAAAAAAAACAAAAACATTCTGATAGTCATTTATTAATCATTTTTGCTCTAATACATATGAGAGTCTGTAAACTTACAAACACCTTCACCATCCATTTCCCTAAGTGTGACGTTAATGCTATTGGCCTGTAGTTGCCTGGGTGAGCTGGATCTTTCCCTGGCTTATTAAATGGTAAAATTACGGCCTTTTTCCACCCACTTGGGATAACCCCCTCCTTCCATATCCTGTTAAACAATTTCAGCACCAGTTGCATTGATTGCCTAGGCAACTGCCGGAACATAGCATAGCTTAACTGATCATATCCTAGAGCTGTGTATCCACTATTTTGCAAAGCTCTCTTAAGCTCTGACATTGTGAGCTCGAGGTCTAACACAGTCATGTTCTCTTTCACTTCATATTTTAAGTTTGCATTTTCTCTAAGTTTATGCTGTCTTTGCTGTCTATGACTCTTACCATGATGGTCTCCTCTATGCACTGTCGCAAATGCTCTACCTTCTGCCTTTTCTTTGTCTGATACAGCCATCTCATCCCCATCCACTAAAGCTGGAATTTTAACTGATACTCTTTTCCCACTCATTTTTTAAACATACCCCAGACATCACCTAGTTCTGTTTTCCTACCAAGGGTGGAACAAAATTCTCTCCATGTTGACCTTCTCCTGTTTTTAATAATCCTTCGAGCTACTGCCCTTTTCTTTTTATACTCCATTAAGTTTTCACTAGTCATATTCTCCCTGAGCTCTCTGAATGCTTTGTTTCTCTCTTTTATTGCAATACTACATTCGTCATTCCACCAGGGTACAGCTTTCTTCCTACCCTGTGTTGTTTTCTTAGCTATACTTGCTATTGCAGCATTCAGAATATGATTGGTTACCTGACTTGAACACTCTTCTTTGCCACCTTCTAATGTTCCCAAATGACACGATTGAACACAGTATTGCCTAAATTTTCCCCAATCTGCCTTGTCAAAACACCATCTTGTAAAACATCTTCCCTCTTGTATACATACTTCAGTTTAAATATTGCACCTACTTAAGTATGCACAGATCTATGAATATTCTAATTAGCGGCCTGCAGGGCTTGCATGTGATTGGTCACCATGACTCCTGGTGGGTGGGCTGCTAGTCTGTTCAAGACACTTCTGGACGTTAAAGTTTCGCCTATATCTACAAAAGTAAAAATCAAAGCATTTTTTTTTAAAACAGTCAAGGCAAGGGATAAATATGTATTGCCAAATATGTGTTTACTTTTTACTAACAACCAGTCTTCCGTCCACCAGTGACTAAGCGGGGTGGGGGGGGGCATACTGCCACTACTTTAAACAACCAAAACTGTACCCATAACTAGTGGCTGTTCTATGACATACACATATACAGTATATATGTGCCCGTGCGTCACACACATCTGCCCCGCCTCTTGTTTGTTGCTGTTTGTTGTTGCTATGAGGTGCTTGGGTGCATGTGTGTGTGTACACAAAAACAGCACTTGCCTTGCGTGACATTTGAATGTTTTGTTTTGTAACACCTTAACTCTTGCACTTTAGCATATCCACTTTGTACAGTTTCATTGCAGTTGTTCTGCTCGTGTATGATTGTTTGTTTGTGTGTTTTTGTAACCTGTCGGGGGACTACAGATGCAAATTAGCAGTACTGCTAAATTTGGCATGCTTAAATTTGTATTAATGTTCATTAGTATGTAATGTCCCTTTCAAATAAATATTAAATTTAAACTTAAACTGCTAATACCACCTTTTGCACATAACAGTACTCTTAACTTTCTGCACTGCTGCATATATTTGCTTAAATTGCACATACTGTCAATTACTGAATATACTGCACTGCTGTTCTTTGCACTTCTGATTGGATGCTAAACTGTGTTTCGTTACCTTGTATTCATACATGTGTAATGACAATAAAGTTGAATCGAATCTAATCTAATCTAAAAAAATGCCACGGACGTGGGGACACATTCACATAATGACATCACCATGCCATGGGTATATTAAGGGGCAAATGGCAGGAGACACTCTCTTTTTGGCGCTCCACTTCTAGCCTGCCTTTGCCCGCACCTCACTCCAGTTAGCTACTGTTAACTTGTTCCTGTATGTTCCACGTGTTGTTAGCTTATTCATTAAAGCTAATTGGTGAAGAGGAAAAATCGTAATCTTCTTGAGGAAAATAAGACATTTTCCTGAAGATGGAAGCATGTTTGGCACCCCATCACAGGTCCTCGCAACCCCAGGTGAGCGACCCATCTCATGGCTTCATTGGTTTGAGTCGTTCCAGATGTACGTATCAGTTATGGGCCTAGCTAAAGTTAGCAAGTTTTGACTACGTGCTTTGCCGATTCATACCCTGGACAGCGAAGGACAGCTTGTGTTTAGAATCTTGGAACCTACGAATATATTCGATGAATGTGTCACGTTGCTAGCCAGACATTTTGTGACGCCCGAGAGTATGCTGGCAAGGAGAATCAAGTTCTGCCAATGGCAACAGGGAGCGGGAGAGATGGCTCAGCAATACGTCGTGGACCTCTGCTGTCTGGCAAACGTGTAGGTTTGAACAGCTAGAGGACGAGATGGTGCAGAACCAGCTAGCGGAGCATACCAACAACCCGAGGCTGTGGGTGAAGTTGTTAATGGCGCTGGACAACCTGCCACTCACAAAAGCAGTGGAGTTAGCATTCCAGCAGGAGGCCGCCACCCAGCTAACATCACAGCTAGGTGCTTCACAAGAACAAACCCTGCTAGCTCACACAGTTACCCCAGCAGAAGAATCTGTTAACACCAAGACCTGCATGGAGGACCCTGAGGTGAACACCACGGGACAACAGGACATCATAGGATGCCGAATGTGTGGTAACTGTGGTTCCTCTGTGCACCAAACACATGCACGCTCCTGCCTGGCCAGGGAGCAGCAATGCAAGCACTGTGGTAAGCTTAACTATTTTGCCAAAATGTGCCGTTCAACATGGTCCACACCGAGTCACCACTCAGTTCAATTGGACTGCCTTTGACAACTACCATCCATGCAGTAGACTCTAACAATGCGGCATACAAGTGGTGCACAGTGAGACTTGATGACGTCACTTTGCTATTACTACTGGACACCTCCGCTACAAGATTGCTGATGAACTGGTCACAGTGAAAAGAGTCTTCCCTTGGCATCCAATCGGGAAGAGCACAGCGGAGCTTTATGGATAAGGTCACACCAGAATCAGCCTCATAGGAACCATCACAGTCCAAAGTCCTCCCGGCGTTCACCTTACAGGTAGCGACGCATGGCAACAATATCCTGGGGTGCGACCTTTTCCACGAATTGGGTTTCACCATTCACGACCATGAAGGACTTTGTTTTACCACTGATGACTGGAGCACGTGTCACCCAGATGTGGGTACAGCCGCTCCAAGCTTGACACTGCAAGGAGAGCAGAACACGAAGAGAGGGCATAACCCAGACTCAACTCCGATCCTCGCCTGGCACAAGCCTCATCGAGCCGCCATACAGCTGCAAGAGAGAGAGTCCATGACCAAACAGGACCCCTGTGAACGACGCCAACACAGAGCGTGTCCTGCTGCCAGTGAGAACGACACGCCACCACAACAGCATCCAACATCAGGGACGAGAGAGCAGCAGCAGTACTGCATGAAGCCAACTACTGTAGGTCTGGACTCACAGTGCTCGACTGGGTTCGGGTTCACCTATCCAAATACCCAGATGACCTGCAGATGTTCTTGGACCCGCCGATTCAGATCGCTGCGCAGTTGGGGCCAGCCACCTTCCAGAAGGCAGATGGTTTGAGATGACATGCCAGGCATCTGCAGAAGGTAAGAGCAGCAGCTGCCCCCGATCAAGACACAACACTTGAACTGACCCAGCCAGTGTGGTACCTGGACTGGGACTTTGCTGACAAGAAAGCGATTCCAGCAAGATGGCACCCAGGTCCACCACATTCAGCACCTCCAGGGCTGTGCCCACCGTGAGCTTATCAGAAGGCCCCTGAGGTGGAACTGTAAAGGGACTCTGTTTTTGAAAATGTTTAAACAGAGCATGGTTGGTAACAGTGGCAGAGTAATCCACTCAACCATGTAGGGTCTTACCAGCAGTCCACTCAGTTGCCCAGGATCATAGTAATAGGTTATGGTGTATGGAACCTTGAGCAATTCATGGTTTGGGTCTAGAAGCTAATCAACCATATTGTACTATTGACATCAGGCAAATATTTGTACCCAATCGCTGGTTTTGGCTAAATATAGCACTTAACATCATGCTTATGTTAGCCACAGCACTGGTAACAGTATACTGCCGTATGCATGTGTACAACACGTGGTTATATCACCTGCAGATAGCCAGGCCATACATGTTTGTTAGCTAGCTCTGTACTACATTACATGAAATGGTTTGGGTCGCTGTGCTAGCTGTACACTACCGTTCAAAAGTTTGGGGTCACTTAGAAATTTCCTTATTTTTGAAAGAAAAGCACTTTTTTCAATGAAGATAACTTTAAACTAATCAGAAATACACTCCATGCATTGCTAATGTGGTAAATGACTATTATAGCTGCAAATGTCTGGTTTTTGGTGCAATATCTACATAGGTGTATAGAGGCCCATTTCCAGCAACTATCACTCCAGTGTTCTAATGGTACAATGTGTTTGCTCATTGCGTCAGAAGGCTAATGGATGATTAGAAAACCCTTGTGCAATCATGTTAGGTCTGCAATGCTGTAATTGCTGCAAATGGAGGATTCTTTGACGAAAGCAAAGTTTGAAGGAAAAAATTATTATTTCAAATACAAATCATTATTTCTAACCTTGTCAATGACTATATTTTCTATTCATTTTACAACTCATGGTGGTAAATAAGTGTGACTTTTCATGGAAAACACAAAATAATTGTCTGGGTGACCCCAAACTTTTGAACGGTAGTGTATGCCACTGCATTGTCACACCCAGCGAAGGTGAAACCATCACCAGTAGTTCTGTTTTTTTCCAAGGGGGAGGTAAATGCGTCAGTCAGTCTTCCGGCAAGTCGGTGACTTGGTAAATGAGGCATACTGTGGTCTATATTAATCATATATTCCATAACCTACATATGTTGAAGCATGTGAGAATGTTTGGTGATTACATATGTAAGGCGACTTCACACCTCAGAACAGGACAAAGAGTCTCAACCGCCAGTGAAGATCAAAGAGCATCCCAGGCACTGCGGTGGAGACCGGATGGGTTGCCCTGACCCCCCAGGGCCAAGAGGAAGAGTACGAAGACAATGGGGGGATTAAGATAATGAGGGATGTCAGCTTTTGATATGCATGTCTTTTGTTATGTGCGAGTATAAGTTCATAGAGCCGAAGGTGTTCGCTCTCTTCCTTCTTCTGCTGCTGCACCTAGATGAGACTTGCTAGAGGAGCTGATAATAAACTTTGGTTTATGAATCACATCGCCTCGTTATTTCAAGCTCCTCTACACTGGTGACCCTGACGCGAGAATGGACCAGAGGCGTTCCCCCGCGATTGACTCATCTGTGGCGACCCAGGCAGACGCCGGCGCCCATGCAGACAGGGGAACAGATGGACGACGTTCCCCCACGGCAGAAGTGATAGAGAGGGCTCAACCGAGCACCAGCGCCGCGGAGAGAGCCGAAGCAAGGCACTCTCACCCTGCGGACACATCAGTGACGGTTCACACAAACGGCGTCACCGTCAACCTGCCGGACTTCTGGCAGGAAGACCCCGCCTCGTGGTTTCAGCAAGCTGAAGCCCAGTTTGCACTTGCGGGCATCACGGCTGACGATACAAAGTTCTATCACATCGTCGCCAAACTCGACGCCGCAACTTCGAGATGTGTGCGGAGCATAATCCAGCGGCTGCCGGCCCAGGACAAATATAAAGAACTGAAAGCGACCATCGTGGCAAATTACGTCCCCTCAGCCGAGAAGAGAGCCGAGAGGATCCTGGCGGTCTACAGCCACAGAGGAGGCAGACCCAAGGCCCTCATGGAGGACTTGCTGCAACTTAAAGAAGAGGACAATGACAACTTCCTCTTCCATTTCATATTCCTCAGTACGCTGCCGCCACACATGAGAGGGACGCTTGCCAACATGCGATGCAGCACCCAGCAAGACTTCCGCACGCTGGCTCACGAAGCTCAACGGCTCGTCAACGCCTGCAAGGAGCAGACACCCACAGCAGCATCCGCAGACCTCAACGCTGATGTCCGGAGCCACAAATCACCGAGCAGAATCAGCCCGCGGTGACAGCGACACGGCCAGGACGCAACAGACGGAGCAATGTTTGTTATTACCACCACCGCTTCGCCGAGAAGGCTTACAAATGCAAATTCGGCGTGTCACAAATTGATTTTTTAGGACACAGAGTTTCTCCGAAGGGGGCAGTCCCACTTCCAGACAAAGTTCACGCGATAAGAAGTTTCCCATGACCACAAACGGTCAAATCGCTGCAAGAATTTTTAGGAATGGTTAATTTTTACAACCGTTTCCTCCCCCACGCAGCTCAGCTCATGCAGCCCCTATATGACGCGCTCAGAAAACAAAAAGCTTCCAACGCGGTCGAATGGACCCCGGAGCGCGAACACACCTTCGCGGAAGTAAAAAGCGCCCTAGCTAATGCCACATTGTTGGTTCACCCCGATCCCTCGGCCCGCATTGCGCTAACCACAGACGCTTCGGACCTGGCCATAGGGGCAGTTGTAAAACAACATGTCAGCGGAATCTGGCAACCTTTGGCATTCTTCAGCAAATCGCTAAACCAAACTGAGCGTAAATACAGCACTTATGACAGGGAGCTGCTAGCACTTCATTTATCCATCCGCCACTTCCAGTTCTGGTTAGAAGGGCGGAGTTTCACGGCTTTTGTAGACCACAAACCGCTCACCTTTGCCATGGCTAAAATTTCCGAACCGTGGTCAGGCAGGCAACAAAGACAGCTGGCTGCGATTTCAGAGTTCACCACAGACATTCAACATGTGGCAGGCAAACTTAACGTGGTAGCAGACTGCCTCTCTCGCGGTGTGACATCGCCAGAGCGTGAGGAGACAGATTATACTACTGCAGCCGCAGAGCTTTTCACCAACACGGACACATACGCAGCACCAATCCATGCAGGGATAGATTATGGAGCCATGGCAGAGGAGCAAAGTAGTGACGCGGATGTGCGCGCACTCTTGTCTGGACCAACAGGGTTAAGGCTGGAGGAAAGGGGTTTACGCGAAGGTGTGCCCCCCCTAATATGCGATATCTCAACCGGCCGACCTCGCCCGTTAGTCCCAGCTACATGGCGCCGCCGTATTTTCGACTCAGTTCACTCCCTCGCGCACCCAGGTGTGCGCACCTCGGTTAAAATGGTCGCCGAAAAGTTTGTGTGGCCTGGCCTGCGCAAAAACGTAAAAGAATGGGCAAAAACTTGCATTCCTTGTCAGCGCGCCAAAATACACAAACACACAAAAGCCCCTCTGGAGCCTTTTCCAATCCCTGCTAGAAGGTTCGACCACGTTCATGTCGACCTTGTGGGACCACTACCTTCCTCCCAAGGTTTCACACACCTGTTAACAATGATAGACCGCACCACGCGCTGGCCAGAGGCAGTCCCTCTGGCGTCAACCACAGCGGAGGAAGTCGCTCGCGTTTTTTTGACAAACTGGGTGGCACGTTTCGGCGTCCCATCGGACATCACGTCCGATAGGGGGCCTCAATTTGTCTCGGAGCTTTGGTCAGCCATGTCCAGCAGCTTAGGGGCGACAATTCACCGCATCACCGCTTATCACCCTCAGGCTAATGGGTTATGCGAGCGTTTTCACAGATCTTTAAAGGCCGCCCTCAGAGCCTCACTAACGGATACAAATTGGATAAATAAACTTCCCTGGGTTTTATTGGGGTTGCGTGCTGCGCCCAAAGAGGATCTAGACGCCTCTCCAGCAGAATTAGTTTTTGCACAACCTCTCAGGCTCCCAGGTGAATTTTTACCAGAGAACCCAGAGCCAGGGCATCTTCCAGCCCCGAGGTTTTTAGGCAGCAACGGACCGGACTCTCTCCCCGGACCGGCACATCACTCTTTTCCACGGGTTTTTGTCCCACAAGCTTTAAAGAACGCTGAATTCGTTTTTGTTAGGCATGAAGCTTTAAAACCAACTTTCCGCCCACCATACGATGGGCCATTCAGAGTGCTGGAACCTGGTGATAAACACTTTGTGCTTGATTTTGGGGATAGAAAAGAAACAGTCAGCATCGACAGACTTAAACCTGCTTTCTTGTTGAGAGACGAGCCTGCACGGTTGGCGAGAGCACCTCGGCGGGGTAGACCCCCCAAGAGAAAAGACTCAGCCCCCCTGCAGGGAACAAATAATCACTCTCCTTCCCAGGCTGCAGATTCCTTACAGGAAGGTCCCAGCGAGACGCCCAAGCGGACCCACAGCAGATTCGTGAGAAGATTAAAACCCAGACGGCACAGAGACTGATGCAAACTACTCAACAGTTGTTCACTAATTGTGCAGTAACAGTTTAGGACCGACTTGTGATTTTACTATGCTGTTATTATTACCACTGAACTCTCTTAGGAGCATGGCTGCTGGAAAGTTTCTTCTGTGGCAAGAGGTGTAGCAGTTAGTATGTCATAGTAATTATCTTAAACTGTGAATTTTTCTATTGTCCTTTTCTTAGTCGTTTGGGGGGGGGGCTGTGGTCTATATTAATCATATATTCCATAACCTACATATGTTGAAGCATGTGAGAATGTTTGGTGATTACATATGTAAGGCGACTTCACACCTCAGAACAGGACAAAGAGTCTCAACCGCCAGTGAAGATCAAAGAGCATCCCAGGCACTGCGGTGGAGACCGGATGGGTTGCCCTGACCCCCCCAGGGCCAAGAGGAGGAGTACGAAGACAGTGGGGGGATTAAGATAGTGAGGGATGTCAGCTTTTGATATGCATGTCTTTTCTTATGTGCGAGTATAAGTTCATAGAGCCGAAGGTGTTCGCTCTCTTCCTTCTTCTGCTGCTGCACCTAGGTGAGACTTGTTAGAGGAGCTGATAATAAACTTTGGTTTATGAATCACATCGCCTCGTTATTTCAAGCTCCTCTACACATACCACTAATACCACCTTTAGTGTCACGGACGTGAGGATGCATTCACATGATGACATCACCACACCGTGGATATATTGAGGGGCTAACAGTGGGAAACGCTCTCTCTTTGGCGCTCCGCCTCTAGCCTGCCTTTGCCTGTACCTCACTCCAGTGAGCTACTGTTAGCTTGTCCCTGTATATTCCATGTGTTGCTAGCTTATTCATTAACGCTAACCTTCAACACACAGAACGTGTCCGCTGGTCCCTGCTTCCAGACATAACACCTATTTGAATGTGGCTGCTCTCAGCTCACAGTGCAGTGCTCTGTCCGCTGGTGAAGTGAGCCGAGAGCAGCTCGATTTGAATGTGGCTGTGCAAGATCATAATCACCTCCCACCTCTCGGCCGCTCTCCGCTCTCTCTCTCTGCTGCTACCCCAACCTGCTCTGCCTCAATCCTGCTGCTCCCCGGCTCCTCCCTCTTCCCCCGAGGTAACCAAGAGTATCAGTTTGATTGGTTAATGTTATAACCAACCAGGCTAAGCAGGAATACTAACGGTCTGTCCAAATCTGCCTTTTTTTTTGGGGGGGGGGGGGGGGACGGAGGGGGAGCTTAAGCAGACATTTACAGCAGAAAAACACATACTTGGGAATTTGGAATGATTTTGCTCTTAATATGTCTTGTAAATCACAAGAAACATGTCACAGACATGTTAACAGAAAAAAAAAAAAGATTTTTGCCGGAGTGTCACTTTAAGTTAAAAGATTCAAAGCCATTTTTGCCTAAAGCAGAGTACGCAAATGTTACAGAACCCATCAGATACTAGAAGGCCCCCAAGCTACAAGTTCACTGTCATGGATTTTCTTTATATTAATAAGTGTCCCTTGTTGATCTGGTGAATGAATAGAGTGCAGAGTCAAAGATGCCTTTTCTGGGTATTTATTTACATCTTGGCCAAGAAGGGAAAATGTCATGTCCCGCATGCAGGTGAGTACCACAAGGAGATTCAAAGTCTCAGAACAGAGCAGAGTTTTAATACAATAGACCAAACAGATAATCATTGTTTTGAGAATGCTGAGTAATCAGTTGACGTCTAATGTTCTGCTACAGTGGTCAAGGCTGGGCTGGATTCTCGCTGTCTCATGAGAAAAGCACTGAGTATGTAATTTATGATTACAGGAGACAGTGTGGTGGACACAATACACATGGCTTTCCACCCAGGACAACAGGGTTGGTGGGGGAGAAGATAGGGATGCTAATAGAGAAAGGTGAGAGGAGCTAAACAAACAAAGATTAAATTAAATCACCCTTTATTGTCATTCAACTGTACAACCAATCATGTACAGTAGAACGAGATTGTGCTTTACCTATCTACTGTGTTAATCACACACACCCCAAGTGTAGAATCAGAGGGCCGCTGCCATGCAAGGTGCTGCCACAAATTTCCCTCCTCCATTCCATTATTGCTGAGCACCAAGCTGGATGGCAGGAAGTTCCACTTTTATATGGTCTTCGGCATATAAAATCCCGGCCGGGATTTGAACCCCTGCCTCCCGGGTGTGGGGCGGATGCTCTACCAACTGAGCCACCACTCCGGTAAGATATGCCTCCCCCCGCCGCGCCAGGTTCACACCTGAGGATGCAGGGGTGCGAATGTATGGTAGCAAGACCTGCCCTGTGACGTGTGTGTGTCAATGTCATGTTAATGTGTGTACATGTGTTTCATGTCTAAATGCTAATGTGTTTACCCTGTGTGCTGGAGGTGGGAATAGAAGTGTATAAAAGAGTTCGCTCAGGCACTCAGAGGGAGAGCTTCTGTGTTTTATGTTGGAAGAGGAATAAAGTTCATGTGTCGTTCAGCTCGCTGCCTCGTCTGCTTTCATCTTCCACAACAGGATGAATGGACAATAATTTAAAAAAATCCATAACATTACCCTCAGCGTTTTATTTTATTTTATTTATTTATTTATTTATTTTGTATTACTGTCATTTTTTTCTGGTAAATTTGGAACTTGCAACTCATAAATTTGTATCTTTCATGGAAGTTTGGGTCTTTTGTGTAAATTTGCAACCTTTTTCTCATAAATTTGCTTTTTTGTAAATTGGCAACTTTTTCTTGAAAATTTGAAAGTTGTCTCATAAATTTGCAACTTTTTTAAAAAAAATTGATTTGCAACTTTTTTACTTAAACTTGCAACTTTCCCCCCCCCCATTAAAGTGCTTCTTTTCTGTTGTAAATTTTTAGCTTCTTTCTCATAGACTTTTTTCCTTTTAAAAATTGAACTTTTTCTTATAAATTTCACGAACGCTGGTCAACTTTTTTATTTTATTCAGTATTTTTTTTTTTTTTTTTTTTTTTTTGGTGTTCATTAAGACAATGACCCAAGTTTTTTATGTTTTTGCTGGAAAGAGGGGGATTTTTTTTTTTTCGATTTTTTTTTTTTTTGAATGATTTGGACTCTTTTTTTTCTTCCCAAAAATATGATCCAAAACACAATCTTGCATAGGGAATAGGGACCCCAAAAAAGTTAGAAACGGTCCTGCACACAATAAACTAATCATTGCAGTTATTTTCCCAGACGTGTTTAATCCAAAGCCTGGCTAAAAATCACATTTTTCATCTGGAACATTTTCCCTCAGTGTTTCCTTATTGCTTTTCTCTACCTGGACGTGACCGATGACCGGGACAAAACACGTTGCGTAATCACAGGTTTTCTCTTTTTTCATGTGTTTATAAATTGTGTTTCTAGCGGGGAAAAGTGGCTGATTTGCTCCTTTTTTTTCCCAGCTTGTGGGCGCCTTGGGTGTAATTAAAAAGGGAATTGTGCTGAGACAATCAGCATGCCGCAGGAATTCTCCCATCCAGAGAAAAGGGGGAGACGCTGAGGAGGAGGAGGAGGAGGAGGAGGAGGAGGAGAGGAATTTGGATCACTGCTGGAAGGGGGAGAAGGGAGCAGAAAGCCGGGGGATGTCTGAGGAAACCTGTGAGCAGGAGACGGGCTCTGGGCTGGGTTAAAAATACGCGCTTGGCTGCTAGAAATAGACCCGGACGACCTCATCGGACTACAGGAAACACTGAGCGCTTTTCCCAGCTGCGCCTGTTTTGTGTAAGGAAAAAAAAAAAAAAGGTTTGCGGACACGGCACAGGTCTCAGTCTGGAATCAGCGAGGGCATCAGCACAGGAGGGGAAAAGAGCAACTCAAAGCTACTTTCCCTGTTTCTTCAAAAAAAAGGGAAGCGACCGTGGATCTGGTCTGTCTGATTGGTCCATCTCTGCCCTTCAGCACCTGCCAGTTCAAAGCTCAACTTTCTTGGCACAGTTGTGGATCTTTGCGCCGCTGGGATGTTGTAATGGAGTTTGCTGGTGTCTCCAAGATGATCGCTCTCCCTGGGAAAGACATCTTTAGATGTGATCGCAAGTTTAAATGGTCACTTTGGATCCTGACGGTCGTGTTTTCTGCCCGGAGTCCTGCGGCCGCTGCGGCGCTGACAGGTAATATATTTTTTTTATTTTTTCCAATCGCAATTTGTGCAAAGGTGCACAGTCAGATTTACGTCCTTAACTCATTAAACCAATCTGCTGCGGGGTGCAGCCACAGCTGCAACATCTGGACTGCACAAATGCATCGCTTACACCCATAAAAATGCTTACAAACAAGGTGATCAAAGAAAGCAAATAAAAGCAGCGCGCAGCCTCCTGCCGTGGACCGTCCACGCCGGGACTCCCACCGTGCCATCTCCACACCACTGTGGGATTTCAGACGCGCATCTGAGGCAGGAATCGGGCAGTCTGCACCGCATGGAGATCTGACTGGGAATCAGGGAATGCCGCTGCAGTCGTTCCACAAGCTGCTATGCAGCAGCAGTATAGCAGTGTAATGCAGTCTGAAGGGTGATGGGCAGCTTTGGCCTCCTTCACAAAAGTGGCTCCTGTCCTGCTGCATAACCGAATAAAAGGAATCGGAAGAACCAACGCGCAGTAAATATAAAAAAAAAACAACACTTTTTTACTTGTAAATTTGCAACTTTTTTCTCACAAATCTACAAAAAAAAACTTGTAAATTTGTAACGTTTCCTTGCAAAGTGGAAACTTTTCTCACAAACTTGAACATTTAACTTTTTTCTCATACATTGGCATTTTTTTTTCTTGTAAATTTGTGACTTTTTTTTCTTGTAAAATGTGGGGTTTTTTGTTTTCACAAATTTGCTGCATTTTTTTCTGGTAAATTCATGACTTTTTTCTTGCAAAATTTGAAAGATTTGTTTTTCCCATGAATTTGTTTACTTTTTTTTTTGCAAATTTGTAACTTTTTCCTCACAGATTTGCTACTTTATTCACGTGAATTTTTCAACATTTTTTTTCTTGGGAATTTGTGACTTTTTTTCTTGCAAACTTGCAACTTTTTTCCTTTAAAATTTGCAACTTTTTGCATGTTCTTATTTCAGTCCTGTGTTTTAATTGTGTGTTCTGTAACTGTTTTATCGAATTCTTCTACTTTATTGCGCAGTAGGCAGGTGGAGCACCCACAATTTTGTTGTACTGTACAACTGTACAATGACAATAAAGCCTATTCTGTTCTAAATTTGCAGCGTTCGTATGGGTGTTGGTTTACATATGTAATGGTTTAATTTTTTTCAGTACATCTAGACAATGATCCAGTTTAGTTTTTTAATGTTTTTGTTTGGAGGAGAGTTTTTTAATCTGTTTGCAAGGGTTTGAACTCTTCCACAAACCAAAAACATGGGTCCCCCAAACACAATCTTACATCATCATCATCATCATCATCATCATCATCATCATAGCAGTCTGTCGGGGCAACAATTACTGTTTCATTTAGGTCGGATCAGATTCCTCCACGCAGCTCTGTTCTTCGCCCTCCGCTGCCAGGAACTCCTGGCCTTGTTAACCCGGGCAACACCCGAACCGGTATGAGTTGCTTTCTGACTGACCATGTCATGAAACTGCTTGCAAAATATTTGAGTACTGCTAGCTTTTGCTGGACTAGCAGCACATTCTTGGCAGATAAAGGTATTATCAGTGGCAAGGACAGGCCAAGACAAACTGACTCCAGTATCTGTTGCAGTGACTGACCAGATGATAGGTTTGTTTATCTCTGTTCTTTGTGTAGTACATGTCACAATGCACCAACTGGCTAAGGTCCACCATAGACCTTGTGACAGATGTGCTTATCTGCCAGGATGTCCATTCTCACCCCCTCTATCACTCTAAATTCAAGAAATCTCTGTGTGTCTGTCATAGGGCCTTTAAAAAGCTAGAAACGGCTCTGGTACAACCACAGTTGGTGTGGCCCAGTGGTGGCCCAAACCCTACATTTCAACTGGCCCACTTATACTGTATGGAATGACATTGATAGGCTCAGTCTGCTCCTTTTTGCTTAATCGTGGCCATCTGTTTGGGGATATCTGGGGCAAATGTGGCGTTTTTGAGGCTCGTATCTGTTTTGTCTGGGCCACAGCAGGCCACCAGAGTCACATCAATGGCAGAAGTGGCCCACATGTGGATGCTGCCACCTTGCTATCTGGGACTAATAAGAATAGAGGAAATGTTCTGTTTGCCCCCCCCCCCCAAAAAAAATGAAATGAAATATCCACCCATGGTGATGACACACGTGGAATCCGTCCAGCATGTTTCAGAACCGCTCACACATGCTCTCATAAACCAACATGCTTGGTGCAAACTTTGAAACACTCGGCTACTGCAGCCAGTTGGTTGAAAATGTGGGGACCCCCCCCCCCCCACACACACACACACACACAGTAGCCTCCACCTGGCTACTCGCGTGCTCTGGACATCTTTGGGGAGCGGCACCCTTGGCTTCTGTAGCCGTGTGACCAGCAGGGGCATCGGTGTGATTTACAGACTCACTGATGTTTTCCTCCCCGCACCCAGCCAGCCTGGCATTCAGATAGGAAGGAACAGCTTCCATTTGGATGTGGAGATGGATGTGGCCCCAGAGTGAGGGGATGTGATGAATGAGGAGGGGGCTTGTGAGTCAGAGTCTGTCTGAGTCAGAGTCAAGCAGTGAATGATGGATGGCTTACGGGGGCAGGAGAGAGGGAGAGTTGGAAGGGGAGGAGGTGGCAAAATGTGTGGCGATGAATCCGAAGAATGGCATGAAAAGGAGAAAAGGGCAAAGGCGCGGCAGTGAAAGGAAAGGGGGGCTGGAGGAGTGCTAAAAAGCCGGAGAGATAAAGGAGGGAGGTGAAATGCTTTAGTCTGTTTTCGATGTGTTTGGTATGTGCATGTGCGCTGAGCATGTTCACGGTGAGGGGAGTAGGAGTGGAGTCAGGGTGGAAACGGTGAGATCACAAAAAAAAAAAAAAAATGGTGTGGCTCCTGAAGGGAGTGCAGAGGACAATAGGGATGAGATGGAGTTGTTAAGCTCCAATAAATCAGTGGAGACAGGCCACACAGTTTGTGCACGGCTCGTTCTGTCTATCTCCGCTCCCATAAAAGGTTTGCAGGCATGTTATTGTAAGAATGCAACCAAGAAAGATACAAAGAACCAAAGTAGGGCTGTTTTTCCTTCAGTATGTCGCTAAAAAACCCCACAAAGTCAGGGTCATGTGCATCCTTGAAAGAGCCCAGCCAAGCTTAAAAACAAAGGAATGACTTCTGAAGCCAAAAACGACACGGAGGAGAGGCGGTGAAGTGGGCACTTAGCCAAGGCCTCTCGGTTATTAACGAATGAGCTTTGTGGATGCGTAGGTGTGTTTGTTTTTGTGCACTGGGTGTGTTAGTAAATAAATCAGTTTCCAGCAGCTGAATTGTGGGGCAGTTATGTGTGATTAAGTGGGACGGGGTCATCTGGGGTCACGCTGAAGGGTCACAGGTTGAAGGGTGAACGTGAAGCAGAGCAAGGAGGGTGGACTGACAAGCTTGAGAAAATATTTGCAGACATCAGCCAGGAAAATATGAATGGCTCATTTGTGCTCAGATGTTTAAGAATAGTCTAGTTTGCTCACGCTGTTCATCACTAGCTTGCTCAGCTCTGCGGATGCTTTACATTTCTGCTGCTTGATTCAGTGGGAGAAATAATTATAAACAAGTGATCTGTGAGTAACCAAGAGGAAATCATGTTTGAAGCCTTCATCACATTTTTGATTTGTGAAGACAGCCTGCAGGTCTGTTATTGCTGGTTGAAAGAAAGGGGGATCATGGTGGTGCTTGGTTTGTGCTGAGCTCTCAGCTCTGAGCAGCAGGAGCGGCGTCCCCTAACAAGAGGCCTCTGTGCTGCTGTCAGAGCTTTTCCTCCTCGGGTTGGCCCCACTATCTGCAAGCAACACGAGATAACCAGAGTAATTCAAAAGCCTGTGTGCCTGCAGATAAACTTTGGTTTCACCTGGTCTTATCATATCTGTGAACTTTTCTGAGACACAACCACTGACTGGCTCTTGCTAGATTTTTTTTTTTTTTGCATTGATTTTCTTTATTAAATGTCTCTATAATCAGACATAAAGTAATTGGAGCTCAGGAGGAAAACCATGCCTCAAACACTTCCCATTTAGAAATGTACATCTGTCTTGTATACCTGTTTGCCCCTCCTTCCTTAAATATTTCTATAAGCGTCTTTGCTAGTCTGTGAACCTGTGACATTACTCCACAGAACTAAAAGTAACAATCACTTATTTGCTGTTTTGGTCTGTGCTCTCCGTGGGCATGTGTGAGATTCCTTTGGTTTCCTCCCACAATCCAAAGACTATATTTATATGGCACCAATTCACAACAACAGTCATCTCTTGGCACTTTTAATTTTAGGGTAAAAGCCCTACAATCACAGAAAGAGATCCCATCAATCAGGTGATCCCCTGTGAGCAGACCGTGGTGATGCTGTGGAGGAAAAACTCCCTTTTAAAAGGAAGAAACCTCCATCAGAACCAGGCTCAGGGAGGGGCAGTTATCTGCTGAGACTGGTTGGAGGGTGAGGAGGTAGAGAAGAATAGGAAAAGAGCAGACATGTATAGAACAAGCAGCATGCTGGGGACTCACAGTCTATGGGAGAGAGCAGACGTATGTTAATAAAATCTTACGGACCTCAAGTCTCTCCTGAATCAAAACTGTCAGCTGGTCCCGTTGGAGAGGAGCCTGATAACTGAAAGCTCTGCCTCCCATTGTATTTTTAGAGATTCTAAACAACAAGGGGCCTGATCATTTAGAGCTTTGTAAATGAGGTGAAAGATTCTAAATTCAATTCTAAATTCAATGGAAAGTCAATGAAGGGAGGCCAGATCTTTCTTTGTATGTGTTAAAATTCTAGCTGCAGCTTTTTGGTTCAACTGAAGACTCTTTTGAGTTGTTTTAATATTTCTGCTGTAACATAGTGAAGGATGGTAAACATGTTTAGAGTGGATAGTCATGTCTTACATAATTTGAAAGCTTACAATTTCATCTATTTGTATCTCAAATCTGTTTTAATACCCAATCATAACACAGGAATTAAATACAGCATCAAATGAATGAATGAATCTTTCTTTATTTCGGATAGATTAAAAGTAAATATTAAAAAAAGAACAGAATAATATAACAAAGGGGGAAAAATCTAACAAGGTCAAATTAAACAATAACTCATCTGATTATACAGTTGAACATAAGTTATCCGAAATGGGTGATGGCTGAAGCTGCAGCTTATATTGCCCACCCATATTCCATCCAAGAATTCAGAAGAAAAACAAAACAGGAACGATTACAATTCAGAACAAAACTAAGACAAAACGTGACAAAAAAAAAAAAAAAACAGAAAAAAAACTAAGCAACAGCACAGCACAGACTAAATATGATAATTCTTATGTGATTTTACATGTCATCTTGTATATATGTTTGGAGTATTTCTTCCTTTAGTTTTTGTTTAAATTGTCCAAGCGTTGTACATGATTTTAATTCAGGTCCAAAAGCGTTCCACAGTCTGACTCCTTGCACAGTGTTGCTTGGTGGTAGTTCTCACTGAAGGTTTTTGAAATATACATGTTCCTCTGAAATGATATTGTTTCTCCCTTATTTGAAACAACTTTTGGATATTTGCGGGCAGTGATAGATTCTTCACTTTAAACATTATTACTGCAGTTTTAAAGTCAGCCAGATCTTTCAACTTGAGAGCTTTTAATTTAAGAAAAAGTGGGTTTGTTGGTTCCCTGTAAGCAGCTTTGTTTATTATTCTAATAGCTCTCTTCTGAAGCATAAATATTGGATATATGTTTGTTTTATATGTATTTCCCCATACTTCAGTACAATATGTCATGTATGGGAGTATTAATGAATGATACAAAGTATATAATGTGGGTTGATTCAGCAAATATTTCACTCTGTGTAGTATTGCGATTGATTTGGATATTTTACCTTTAACATAATTAATATGTGACTTCCAACACAGTTTATTATCAATTATTACTCCAAGAAAATTAATTTCAGATACCCTTTCAATCTCTACACCATTTACACTGAGTATAGATACTGAGTTGTTGTGATGATTGCTAAAAATTATAAATTTTGTCTTACTTAAATTGAACGTTAATTTGTTTGAATCAAACCACATTTTAAGCTTTCCTAATTCCTTTCCGAGTGTATCCAAAAGTTGTTCCAAATTGCTTCCACTGCATAATAAATTAGTGTCATCTGCAAACAATATTAAATCCATTTTTTCCAAAACTTTACATGTGTCATTTATATACATATTGAATAACAATGGCGCCAAAACTGAACCCTGTGGGACTCCGCAAGTAACCTTCAGTAACTGTGAGTTTTTGCTATCAACACATACATACTGATATCTGTTCTTTAAGTAACTACGTAACCAGGACAGTGCTACCCCCCAATACCATAATTTTGTAGTTTCTTTAATAATAATTTATGATCCACTGTATCAAATGCTTTTTTTAAGATCCAGGAATACCCCAACTGAATACTCTTTATTTTCAATGGCAATTGATATTTTTTTCTATAAATTCCATTAGAACAAATGCAGTTGTCCTCTTGTGTCTGAACCCATATTGCTGCTCACACAATAAATTATTCTTCATTATGAAGTTGTCAGTTCTCTCACGGAATATTTTTTCAAGTATCTTGGAAAATTGTGGCAATAGTGAAATTGGTCTATAGTTTGAAAATTCCCCTCTGTCACCCGTCTTGTATATCGGAATTACTTTAGCTATTTTCATTGCATTGGGAAATATACCTGTTTGGAGAGACAGGTTACAGATATATGTCAGTGGCTTCATTAAGCATTCAATGATAGTTTTGACTAAAAGCATGTCAATACCATCACAGTCCATAGATGTTTTACTTTTAAGCGATTTAACAATTTCAATGACCTCTCTCTCGTCTGTGTTCTTTATGAAAATGGAGTCTTTTATAGCAATGTTTTTGCTTATTGTATCACATGTAGGTAGAGGTAATGGGTATTTCTCGAGCCAAATTAGGACCAATGTTAACAAAAAAATTATTAAATTCATCTGCTGAATGAAATGAAATGAGCTACGCAGCATAGCATTTACTCACAAATGAAGCTTGGTGTCCTGTAATTAATGATAGTCAAACAAATGTGGTCCAGTTTTTTTTGCAAAAGGTCCAATAGATCCATTTGCACAAGATTTATTGTCAGTCTAGATGATTACAGGGGACAGTGCCCATAAAATTGCAGCATTGTTTGAAATCCAGCTGGCTAACTTCCTGCTTTTTTTTGGTTACACGCTATAAAAATTACATGTCTCATAATGATAGTGATGTAAACGGAAGCCCAAAAGACTCACGTGATGGTCTAGATTTAATTGATACCTGATTTGACCCAATAGGCCTCTCCTTTGTATTTTCACAGTCTTCAATTCTCAATGAGTGCCTGCTTAGCGTGAAGGACTTGCCCCACGGCTAACGTGAACAAAACGAGCCAATCGTAGCTGAGTATACTGATTATGGGTGTTTTGTGTAGCCAGTTAATTTCTGAACATAACGATACCTGATAGTGCTGCGTTCGTCCCACATGCCCCCTATAAAGCCCGCGCGTCTCCCTTACGTAATGCTCGGTTGCTTCTACAAAGTTGAGTCACTTCTACCAACCTTGTATGTAATGTTTATACTTACTTACTCTGTGTCATTACTACTGACAGTGTATCTGGATATGGGGCAGGATAGCCAGGAGTGTCACCTTTCATTAGAGCCCAAGATGACACTTCTATGTTGAAGCATTCAAAAGTTTTAAATGCTCTTCCAAGGTATGTGTTAACCTGTGGCAAATGGCAGAGGTTGGCAGGGTTCAAAATGCCTGGTTGCAGCCTGAGGAAAAAAAAAACTGTATTATATTCATTTTTTGTGGTATTGTTACAAAATTTTGACCTGAACTTGATAACACTTGGTTCTACATTCCTATTGTGTTTTTCAGCCAACAGCTAACAGCTGTAAGTCATTTTCAAGCATTTGTATCTAAAAAAACACCCAGGCAAACTTTATTTTCTTCCAGTTTAGTGTGTTTACACCACTGTTACCCAGTGGCAGAAGTACTTAAAGGGATTCTGACTGTTTTGCCAAGAAAATTTAGTGTTTTCTTTTGAATGAGACCAACCTCATAAATATACTACAAAGGGCTGAAGAACAGCTTTTGATTTACCTTGGGTATGTTATTTTTAGACGTTTTTAGGGAAACTGGCTGGAATATTAAGGTGTCATTGGTCATTTTGTGTTTTTTTGGAAACAGGAGTGTTGATGAAGTTTTGTAAGAAAACTGCATCACATGTTGGGGTAGACCCTACTTTGAATGAATTCACTTTTAAAGTTAACTGACATGGTACTAGTGACCCACAAGGCAGACAAGACTCAAGGTGGATACAATTAACTGTTTATTGAATAAGTGTGCGTGAGTGGATGCGTGTGTGCGGGGTTGTGTAGTGTAGTGTAGTGTAAACTGGAATTCCAGCTGGGGCCAGCAGAGCACCATACGACCTGGCAACCCTGGAAAAAGACAGAGGCCATTAATAACAGTTTGGCCTGATAGGCACTTTAGATGGAATTGTGCTTACTGTCAGAGGTGGTAGAGAGTAGCCCAGCTAAGCGCCGGAGCTGCAGCCAGAAAGATAGTGCCCGCAGGTGGCCGGTGAGCTGGATGCTGGAGAGGGAGGCAGATAATCCGCCGCTGAGAAGAGAGAGGTCCGCCACCACGGATCTCTGCCTGTGCACAGGGGAAGCTGACAGGGTGAAAGGGAATCGTGGTGGCTTGCTTGCAGGTTGGTGGTCCGGGAGGCGCAGGCCCGGACAGAGAGAAACGATGGCTTCGAAGCCGGCGTGGAAACACACAACGAGGCTGGGAAGCTCGAAGGCTGGCGTAACAGGATTCTAGGTAGAGAATCAGACGACTCCGCACCGAGCACTGGACCTGATGGAATAAATAGGCAGAGGGAGATGGCAGGCAGGTGCGCACACAGGTGTGACAGATTGGCGGCCATGACAGTACTCCCCCCCCTACGGCACGCCTCTCAGCGGGCGTTCCAACCTTCCCGGGTGCATCCGATGGAAGTCCCTGATGAGCTGCTTGTCCAGCATGAAGGAGGGACACACCCAGGACCTCCACTCCGGCCCGTAACCCTCCCAGTCCACCAGGTACTGCAGGCCACGACCCCGGCAACGAACGTCCAAGATGGCAGTGACTGGCCATGCCGGGTCGCCGTCGATCACCATCGGTGGAGGTGGAGACCTGGGAGGAGGACAGAAAGGGCTGGAGCAGATGGGCTTCACCTGCGACACATGAAAGGTCGGGCAGATGCGAAGGGAGGGGGGAAGAGTCAGGCGCATAGACACAGGGTTAATAATCCGGCTGATGGGAAAAGGACCAGTGAATCGTTGAGATGTCTTCCTATGCTCAGCCTTCAGATTAATGTGTCTGGTGGACAACCATACCTGCTGACCCACCCGGTAGGCGGGAGCCGGGACCCTGCGCCGGTTGGCCACCGAGGTGTTACATTCCGCCATCCACTGTAGTGCTGCCCTGGCTGTCCTCCAGATCCGCCGGCAACGCCTCAGGTGGGCGCGAACCGAAGAAACAGCGATGTCCCCCTCCTCCTCAGGGAACAGCAGGGGATTATAACCCAACGAGGCTTCAAAGGGGGACATGCCAGTGGCTGTCGATACAGCAGTGTTGTGAGCGTATTCAATCCAGGGGAGATGCGTGCTCCACGATGATGAGTTAGAGGTCGCGACGCACCGCAGCACCGCCTCCACCTCCTGGTTGGCTCGCTCGCACTGTCCGTTGGTCTGTGGGTGATATCCGGATGACAGACTTGTCATGGCCCCCAACGCAGCGCAAAAAGACCTCCAGACCCTGGAGACCAACTGGGGACCTTGATCAGAGACGATGTCCCGCGGGATGCCATGCAGCCTAACTACGTGCTGGACCAGGAGGTCGGCTGTCTCCTTAGCCGTGGGCAACCCCTGCAGAGGGATGAAATGGGGGGCTTTGGAGAACCTGTCAACCAGCGTGAGGATGGTAGTGTAGTGATTGGACGTGGGAAGACCGGAGACAAAGTCCAATGCCACGTGCGACCATGGCCTGCCCGGGATGGGAAGGGGGTGAAGCAGCCCAGCAGGTGGAGAAGAGGACGTCTTGCCAGTCGCACACTGAGGGCAGGCTCGGATGTAGTCCCCCACGTCCTTCTGGAGAGACGGCCACCAAAACGACCTCTGCAGGAGCGCCACCGTGTGCGCCCTTCCCGAGTGACAAGCAAATTTGGACATATGACCCCACTGAATGACCTCCCCCTGGACAGCCAAAGGGACAAACAACCTCCCCGCTGCCCCCCCCCCCCCCAGGTCGGACTCATCAGACTGTGCCCTCAGGACCTTGTCCCTATTACCCCAAGAGAGGGCGCCCACAACACACGATGAGGGGAGAATGGGATGTTCGGCCATCTCCGCCGTCTCCGGGACAAACTGACGAGACAGGGCGTTGGGTTTGGTATTCTTCGACCCAGGGCAGTAGGTAATGGTGAAGTTAAAACGTCCGAAGAAGAGAGACCAGCGGGCGTGTCGAGCGTTCAGACACTTAGCCGTCCGGAGGTACTCCAGATTTTTGTGATCAGTCCAGATGTTGAATGGCTGCGACGCTCCCTCCAACCAGTGCCGCCACTCCTCCAAAGCGAGTTTGACCGCCAGCAGCTCTCTGTCGTCGATGTCGTTGTTGCACTCCACTGGGGACAGGTGACGGGAGAAGTATGTGCAGGGGCGTATCTTACCGTCTGTCGGGGAGCGCTGGGACAAGACGGCCCCGACCCCCGAGTCCGAGGCATCCACCTCCACTAGGCATTGGAGAGCGGGATCCACCTACATCACTATAGGCAAGGAAGAGAAATTGTCCTTCAGGAGAGAGAACGCTGCGTCCGCCTCCTCCGTCCATCGAAAAGGTACCTTGGTGGATGTCAGGTTGGTGAGTGGTAGGGCAATGCGGCTGTAGTTCTGTACAAAACGGTGGTAGTGTGGCGGTTTGGTGTAAACCCCCACAAACAGACTGGACAGACACAGTGCTCAGCTAGAGCAATTAACAGAACAGTGAAATGTGTATTAATGTCTACAGGCAGCTCCGCTTCTTCTGGCTCACTTCTGTGATGTTAATGTTGCCTTTCATGCATTGTGTTCATGCGTCCTGTCCTTACTGTGACCTAGGGACCGAGATCAATATGTCTCTCAAATGCAAATGTCTCATGCCTGTTCTGTTATCTCTTTGATCATACCAATAGCTGGGGAATGCTCTTTGATGTATTGTTGTAGTTGGGTATATACGTATACTGCACGGTAACCCATGTTCACTCTCTCATTCTGATTCTGCAACTGCTGCTGCTGGACACAGACTTTGTGTGCCTCTTCTCTGAGAGCCGCTGGGCTCGCCCCCGGTGCACATGCACGGCGCTGGGAGCGGAGCTCATGACGTCGGTAGGATTGAATAAACTCTACTTAAAACCTACACCAACGCCGTTTTATTTCATGCCGCCTCACTGGTGACCCCGCAGACGCACACGCTTTGTGCGATGCAACCTTCTGGTCTGGACGGCCACGCTGGCGACTCGACGCTGAAAAAAACACGCTGCCAGCGAACACAGCAGCCTGACGCAAACGATCTGCCCTCCCTTCTGCTTCAGTGAGACCTTGACGCGGAGCCAACACAGGCGAGCTACTCTCCCGGCATCACCCACGACCGGGAAAACTGCAGAAAACGTCATGGCGCGACCCTCGCCTGAGATCGGGACGTCCACGCTGGACCGGCCGAGGGACACAGAACGTTTTCTCCCTCTCACCGCTACTCCTCCCTCTCCGCGATCCTACTCATCTACCCGAGCCTGAGGAACAAAGATCGTCTATTTCCTCTCACCGCTCCAACGCACCATGGCCAATCTGCAGCCACAGCTCAACCTGGATATTATCGGCGCCGTCTGCGCCGATCTCCACCAAGATTCTGGACCCTGACTCGCCACTCCAGCGGCCCACCCACGCACGGAACCCCCGCGCACGCACCGGGGAGTTACGAGGACGGCGCACCACGCACGGGACAAATACTGCTCTTCTGACCGCCTTCCTTCTGCTGCACACTGGCCCTTCAGGCTTGCTCGTACACCTGAGGCCCGCAGCTTGCTCACTGGATTTTATGGTCTTAGCCACCGCACACAAGGGGAATTCAGCCGTCTGCGGTTCCCGAGGCTTTAGGGTTGTGCCTGCCCTAAAGTCAACACGCCAGTCCCTCTGCTTTTATTTTTTTCTTACCGCCGCTCCTGCTTTTCTTCATGGCCACGAGAGGAGTCAGAGACAAATTTTTCTTCTTGTGATCTCCGCACGCGCAACGGGACAGCCCCTCGACGTCGCGGAGCAGCAAGCAATTTTTGCGCGGCTCGGACGATTTCACTGTCCCCTGCCGGCACTTACTATCCCCCTCCTCCCTCCCCCTCCGCCTGCAGCGAGTTTCTCCCACAGCTCGCTCCCATAGATGGATTATCGAGGTCTCGGCCCCCTGCCGTGCCCTCTGGGGGGGAGCGTGTGGCGGTTTGGTGTAAACCCCCACAAACAGACTGGACAGACACAGCGCTCGGCCAGAGCAATTAACAGAACAGTGAAATGTGTATTAATGTCTACAGGCAGCTCCGCTTCTTCTGGCTCACTTCTGTGATGTTAATGTTGCCTTTCATGCATTGTGTTCATGCGTCCTGTCCTTACTGTGACCTAGGGACCGAGATCAATATGTCTCTCAAATGCAAATGTCTCATGCCTGTTCTGTTATCTCTTTGATCATACCAACGGCTGGGGAATGCTCTTTGATGTATTGTTGTAGTTGGGTATATATGCTGCAACTCTGTAACTCAAACTCTCTCTCACTCCTGCATCTGCTGCAAGACACACACACTGTGTGTCTCCTCTTCTCAGAGAGCCGGAGGATCCTGCTCCGGTCTGCTCACACTTGGATCGGAGCGGGGATCCTGTGAAGGCGGTATGATTCAATAAACCTGCTTAAAACCAACATCATCGCCGCATTATTTCATGCCACTTCAGTAGAAATTAGCGAACCCCAGGAACTGTAGGAGCTGCTTCCTAAACGGGGGGTGGGCCATTCCACCACTGCCTTCACCTTAGCTAGGTCAGGGATGATCTCTGTGTGGGCGATGATGAAGCTTAGGAAGGAGGTCCGGGAAACATGGAATCCGCACTTCTCCGCCTTCACAAAGAGCTTGCTTTCCAGCAGCCGCTGCAGAACCCGCCTGACGTGCATGCGATGTTCCTCCATGGACTGTGAAAAGATGAGAATGTCATCCAAGTATACAAACACAAATGTGCCCAAAAAGTCTCTCAGAACATCATTAATAAGACATTGAAAGACGGCCGGGGCATTGGTCAGCCCAAACGGCATGACCAAATATTCAAAATGCCCACTAGGGGTCAGAAAGGCCGTCTTCCACTCATCTCCCTCCCATATCCGCACCAGATGATAGGCGTTGCGCAGGTCTAGCTTTGTGAAGCAACAGGCCCCCTGGAGGGAATCGAACGCAGAGTTGATGAGAGGGAGAGTGTATTTATCCTTGATGGTTATGTTATTGAGTTCACAAAAGTCAATGCATGGCCTGAGAGAACCATCCTTCTTCCCGACAAAAAAAAAAAACCCCGCCCCCACCGCCAATGAAGAAGGTCTTATTATGCCCGAACTCAGGGACTCCTTGATATAAGTGTCCATAGCCACGCGCTCCGGAGCAGACAGGTTGTATAGTCTGCTAGATGGCAGCGGAGCACCGGCTCGGAGGTTGATTGCGCAATCATA
This sequence comes from Pholidichthys leucotaenia, assembly GCA_020510985.1. NCBI lineage: Eukaryota > Metazoa > Chordata > Actinopteri > Cichliformes > Pholidichthyidae > Pholidichthys > Pholidichthys leucotaenia. Next base: position 281,474,926 of record CM035847.1, on the reverse strand, counting down.
TGGGCGGTGAGGGGGAAGGGAAAGGGCCTAGGATTTACTGAACACGGCCCCTAAATTGTGATACTTAGATGGCACTTTAGACAGGTCGGGAGGAGGAGAGGCAGGTGCACCCAGAGGCACGACAGGCGAGCATGCAGCAGACTGCAAACAGGCACCCAGGCAAAATGAACTCCACGAAACCACACACCCCGAACGCCAGTCAATCGAGGGGTTGTCTAGGCGAAGCCAGGGGTAGCCAAGGATGACCGGAGTGGACAACACTGGTAAGGCGTACAGCCCTAACTCCTCCCGATGGTCGCCTGATATAATGACTGACACTGGGGCGGTCCAGTGAGTGACTGTGGCCAACGGGGCTTTAGACAACGCTATGAGCCTGAGTGGGGTCTCTAATGGCTGCATGGGAAGCCCCAGCCAGGTTGCCAGGCTACCTGAAATAAAGTTCTGCTCGGCCCCTGAATCAATGAGTGCATGAGTGTTCGTCTCCTTGTGTCCATAATTGAAATGAATGGGGATCAAGAAATGGGTGAGGGGATTGCTGCGGGTTAAGTCCATGAGACCCCCCTACTGGAACGCACGGACTCCCTCTTTTGGCCGCTTGGGACAGGACTCGAGCTCATGCTCCTCGCTCCCACAATAAACACACAACCCCAACTCCTGGCGGCGCTGTCTGTCCGCGGATGATAACTTAAACCCACCCATAACCATAGGTTCCTGATCTTCCGGGGAATCAGCAGAAGGGAGGGCCAGCAGTGGGGTGCTGGAGGGAGCAGCGAGCCAGGCCACCCGAACAACTGGAAACTCTTCGTTCAGCCGCCCACTCCCTCAGTCTATTGTCGATACTAATAGCCAGGGAGATTAACTCATGCAACGTAGAGGGCTTCTCCAAGCGGGTCAGCTTGTCCCGTAGGCTAGGGCTCAGACTTCCAACAAAAATACTACATAGAGAGGCATCCTCCCACCCAGCCTCTGTAGCAACGACCCGGAAGTCCACGGCATAGTCGGCGACGGCCTTCGACCCCTGCCGGAGATTTAACAGCCGGGAGGTAAGCACGTCTTCACGATCTGAGTGGCCGAATACCTCCTGAAATTCGTTTGCAAACTGAGTATATGTTAGTGAAGCATAATTAGCCCTAGCCATCACCGCATATGCCCAAGCCAAAGCCCATCCCTCTAACAAATTAACCACATAGCCTATGTGACTTTGGTCAGTGGGAAAATCCCCGGGTACCTGTTGGAATATGATGTCACATTGCATGAGAAACCCCCTGGCCTCCCCCAGTTTACCCCTAAATGGGTGAGAGTCGGGATGGGAGTAAGCCGACAAGCGGGGCCCGGAGTAGGCTGACTAAGGGTAGAACTAGCGGTGGAACTAGCGGGAGCAGAGGAGCTAGCTGGGGCTACAGGGAAACCCTATGGGCTAACCAACCAATCTAGCCTGTCTGTGATGTGGGCTAACTGGGTTAGCATCACCTACTGTTGATAGGCTAACTGATCTACCTGAGTCTCTAAGTTGTTCATCCTGTGCGCTAGCGCGCTGTCTGCTGGGTCACTCTGGCGGAGTCGTACTGACATGGTACTAGTGACCCACAAGGCAGACACGACTCAAGGTGGATACAATTAACCGTTTATTGAATAAGTGTGCATGAGTGGATGCATGTGTGCAGGGTTGTGTAGTGTAGTGTAGTGTAATCTGGAATTCCAGCTGGGGCCGGCAGAGCACCATACGACCTGGCAACCCTGGGAAAAGACAGAGGCCGTTAATAACAGTTTGGCCCGATAGGCACTTTAGATGGAATTGTGCTTACTGTCAGAGGTGGTAGAGAGTAGCCCAGGTAAGCGTGGGAGATGCAACCAAGAAGATAGTGCCCGCAGGTGGCTGGTGAGCTGGATGCTGGAGAGGGAGGCAGATAATCCGCCGCCGAGAAGAGAGAGGTCTGCCGCCACGGATCTCTGTCTGTGCACAGGGGAAGCTGACAGGGTGAAAGGGAATCGTGGTGGCTTACTTGCAGGTTGGTGGTCCGGGAGGCGCAGGCCCGGACAGAGAGAAACGATGGCTTCGAAGCCGGCGTGGAAACACACAACGAGGCTGGGAAGCTCGAAGGCTGGCGTAACAGGATTCTAGGTAGAGAACCAGACGACTCCGCACCGAGCACTGGACCTGATGGAATAAATAGGCAGAGGGAGATGGCAGGCAGGTGCGCACACAGGTGTGACAGATTGGCGGCCATGACAGTACTCCCCCCCTACGGCACGCCTCTCTGCGGGGGTTCCAACCTTCCCGGGTGCATCCGATGGAAGTCCCTGATGAGCTGCTTGTCCAGCATGAAGGAGGGATGCACCCAGGACCTCCACTCCAGCCCGTAACCCTCCCAGTCCACCAGGTACTGCAGGCCACGACCCCGGCGACGAATGTCCAAGATGGCAGTGACTGGCCATGCCGGGTTGCGGTCGATCACCATCGGTGGAGGTGGAGACCTGGGAGGAGGTGTGACAGACCTGTGACAGGTGTGCCAATCTGTCACAGGTGTGACAGATTGGCGGCCATGACATTAACTAGTGCATGCTCGAAGAAAGCAAGTATTCCTGTCTGAAACAGGTTGTCACCATGGGGTGAGATGCCGGCTCGGCGCTCAGCCCATGCTCCTTTTATCCCTGCCTCTCATTGGGCAGTGCCTCAGCTGGTTCCCAGCTGTCAGTGTCACGGGACGGCTGGGGCCAATTAATCCTCATCAGCTGGGGCGCTGTTAATGAGTATAAAGAGGAGCAGCTTCGATCATTCGGGGCTGCGACATAAGCACTGCTAGGCTGAAGCCCCTTCGTCTGGTGTCAGCCTCAACTCCCCTTGCAGCATTCCGGTGTTTGTATCCCGCTGTGAGTATGCACGTCTTGTTACCCCCACGTCCGGTACAAGCTACCTACCCCTGCGCTGTGCAGCCTGAGAATGTACGTCTGCATGAGTATCTGTGCTCTCCTCATCCCTTCCCCTTTACCCTGAATAAAATATCACGACTCACTGGCTTGCCCCTGGCTCTGATTGCCCGGCTCCCTAGAGCCGGATATGACAGTATGTCGCAGCCAGAAGAGTTGCCGGCGGCCGTGAGTCGCTGTGGAAATGTACCTTTCTGTCCGGGTGTCAGCGCTGCTAGCATGCCGTTTCCCAGGAGTCACTTCCGGCGCCAGGGCGACGAGCTGAGGTCCATCTCGGAGGCTGTCGACGGGACGTTCTTCACCCTGCACGACGCCTCCAACGCGAGACGCTGGCATCCGGGTCGTGCTGAGGAACTCCTGGACTGTCACCCTCACTCTCTGTACCATCTGGAGGACAGTGCCAGGATAGACGCTGCAGGTACACAGCAAGAGAAGCTCCACGGGGTGGATGGAAATCCCGGCAGGGAGTCGAAGTGGGCGACGTCTTTCCCCGCTTCGGAGTCCCGTTCCTGCCGCTATTCCAGTCCGGGAGTTCGCGCCAACCAGAGGACTTCCCCCGACCTGCGCCACGTCACTCGGGATTCCCTTCAAGGAGCCGCAGCTGACAGCAGTTATGTCCGGGGTCGAGTGGCTGTCGCGAGCTCTACTGTGTTTCCTGTCACCACCTTCAGGCATGTGGCGGCGGCAGTGAGATTGATGGTGAGGACTTTAGGGCTACGAAGCTTTCCCGTGCTCGACGCCTCCCTCGTCTCGATCTCCGATCTGGAGCGGCGAATCCTGGGTTTCCCCCTCGCTTCGTTCCCTGGGAGTAGTCGTCATCACATCGCCGAGTCACCTCTGCACGAACCTCGTCCGGATCCAGTTCTGGGTCATCGTCAGGACCGTTCCTCCCACGCAGCTGTCATCCCTTCGCCTCGTCAGTGTGGAGATTCTACAGCCTCGTCCCCTGAGCCTCGTTCCCCCGCTGTCATTCCTGGACATTCGGGCTGGCTCACCCCGGCTGTTTCCCCCTCCTCCTCGACGTGCTTCCTGACCGCTGTGTGTGCCTGGAATCCCGGCCTGGTGAGCTCTCTGCTGGAGACAACGCGAGCGACCCTCAGACGAATTCCCGGGGGGTCCTCCGTTATCGCCGGGCGGGGAGAGGAAGAAGCAGATTCCACTACAGCAGGCGATGCTCAACCTCCAGGGGGCAGGCAAGTCATTGTTTTTTCACACCTGCTTAATGATTTGCTCTGTCACATCCCTGGAGGAGAAGTTCAGGGTTCGCAGCTCCCTGAACTCTCCCCACCTGCTGTAACCTGTATGCCTAATCCCGCATCCTCTGTGTCTCTCTCCGCCGAGCGGTCCCCGGCTCCGGGTCAACGTGGTGGGATATGGAGAGGGCCTGTGGTTCCGCAGCTACATTGCGGACGGAGGAGGGGGACTGACTGCTGCGTGGAGTCTACGCTGACGACTGAGCGTCCCTGGGTCTCCACGGAGGAGCGGTTCGGTCCAGCGGGACGAGATTCTTCTGGCTTCACGCCGAGTGGGTCGTCGGCGGGGTCACCTGAGCTGGAGGGATCTCAAGCTGCGCTGACCATCGTGCTGGCTGCGGGGCCCGACGCGGCTAGATGGGAGCCTGACAACGACCTCCTGACGACGGATCCTGGATCTTCACAGTCCTGGACGGCGTCAGAACCCGAGATCAGGCGAGTGCTCTCCTTTCTTTTCTCTCTTTTTATCCTTGAGCACTTCAGCCTATCTCCAGGGGAGACGAGCAGGGTGCAGCCGTCCGCTGCGTCTGAGCTCGTCTCGCCGGGTTCTGGCGCTGCCGGTGATCCTGATCCCGGTTCTGTTTTCTCTTCTGAGCCTTCTTCCAGGGTCACCGGCGAGGAGTTGCTGTTCCTCGTGGTGCTGGAGGGTCCGGGTTCAACGTTGGAGGTCGGTTCTGGTGCAGTGTCCAACGTGGGTTCGCCCGAGACCCAATCGGGGTCCAACGTGGGTTCGCCTGAGGCCCGATCGGGGTCCGACGTGGGTGCTGCCCCAGTGTTGTCCAGGTCCGGTGAGGAGGTGGCCGTTTCCCTGAGGCCCGCCGCCCTCGTCATCGGCTCTCCCCTGAGCCTCTTCCACCGGGATCCGCTCTGACCCTTCGTCCGTCTCAACGGTCCTGGTGGTTGAGTGATGCGGTCGACGACCCGACCCGCAAAACTTTCGGTTCGGCGATCTGGTTTCCCCCCACTGGTCTGTGTTTGCCTTTGGGCGGCCTGGTTCGGCAGCCGTTGGACTGGATTCCTGGGATCTGGGCCCAGAGTTCGCCGTCCGAACATTTCTCTTCCCCGGGTTGCCAACTGGACAATGGGCGGGGAGATTACCAGAACAATTCCGGCCGTTTTGGACTCTGCCTGCCGTCTCCTCGGGTGTCCTTTACTTCTTTTATTATTATTGAGGTCACTCGGGTGTAGTTTCTTTGTCCATTAGGGGAATATGTTTTTGTGCTGTGTTTTTTTTTTTTAACCATACTCAGCATTTTTATCGTATTGTTATCCTGTTACACTGTCACCTTTTTTTCCTCTTGGTGACTCACCTTATGTATCGCGCTGTGTATTGCATTTTCTTATCTTTACTCAGCGTTTTCATTCATCCTTGCCTTGGCCTCGTCGGTGCATCATGGAGTATGCGTGTGGTTTCCTGTTCAACCATACTCTGTGATCACCCCATTCTGTCTTATTATCCTCGTGGGGGGCCTTCCCTGGCCCCGGCTTTAACATTGACTGTGTTTGTTATTGTTTGAAGTAATGTGTTTCATTCCCACTTGACTGTACTTCATTATTACCCATTTGTCCTTGTCACCTCTGTTTCTTTAGGTGATCTTTTATATATTCAGTGCTGTGTGTTTTGTTTTCTTTAGTATCCATGCACAGCGTTTTTCATCATTTTTTGTCCTGACCTTTGTCTTGTTGGTGCATTATGGAGTAGTGTGTTTTGTTCCCCCTAACTATACTCTGTGATTGCTTTATTCATTCCTGCCACCTTTTTGGTTTTCTTTTTTTGCCCCGATCTACACGTTAGTTGTATGCTGTCCGTAGTCATATTTGGTATTTTCCCTACCTGTGTCCTAACTCAGTTTTCTCCCTAACTGTGCTCTGGGTTAATCCTTTTCCCTGTGTTGTAGGATATTGTATTTGGGTTTTTTTCTCTGCCCTGCTGCCCTACATTGGTCTATTGTTTTTTTTTGTCCTTCCCTTTGCATCTTCCCCTCCGGTCCTGCCTCCCTTCCGCCCACCCTAGGTGGGGAGGGGGGGGGGGGGGCTGGGATGTTCCTGGTCGTTCGGGAGCCCGACCGTGAGGGGGAGGCTCTGTCACCATGGGGTGAGATGCCGGCTCGGCGCTCAGCCCATGCTCCTTTTATCCCTGCCTCTCATTGGGCAGTGCCTCAGCTGGTTCCCAGCTGTCAGTGTCACGGGACGGCTGGGGCCAATTAATCCTCATCAGCTGGGGCGCTGTTAATGAGTATAAAGAGGAGCAGCTTCGATCATTCGGGGCTGCGACATAAGCACTGCTAGGCTGAAGCCCCTTCGTCTGGTGTCAGCCTCAACTCCCCTTGCAGCATTCCGGTGTTTGTATCCCGCTGTGAGTATGCACGTCTTGTTACCCCCACGTCCGGTACAAGCTACCTACCCCTGCGCTGTGCAGCCTGAGAATGTACGTCTGTATGAGTGTCTGTGCTCTCCTCATCCCTTCCCCTTTACCCTGAATAAAATATCACGACTCACTGGCTTGCCCCTGGCTCTGATTGCCCGGCTCCCTAGAGCCGGATATGACACAGGTAGCCCAATTAGGCTTTACAGGCCAAAAATGTATGCTATGTTTGAAAGTGGAATACAAAGAGGTGTAGCCTATATGTAGGCAATCACACACGTTAGATTTCAACAAATATGAAAGGGACTGAACACTAAGATTTATTTGATTGTATGAATATTAATTACAGAATTAGTAAAAATGAATGGGACATCCAATATTAGCGACTGTTTAAGAATCCTTGTTTATGTGTTTTTCAGACTTATTTGTGTGATCTTTTATGAGTTATATTTATAAGTGTTGTATCTTGCACTTTGGGGAATGGGAGTTGTTCAGTCATCATTGTAATTGTTTTAGTTTCTATGTGTAGTTTATAGTCTATCGCCAATAAACTCATGCAGTACTATAACAGGACACATTTACAAATATTTGAGACCCATTATAGTGCATCCTTTTATATTTTAGCAATATATTATAAGTACAAAACACCCAACATTATTATACACAGCAGAATGACCCGTTTGGCTGTAACTGTTGCATCAGTGTTGCCCATTTGTCATTAAATAAAAAAATATTTATTTCATTATTTGGGCGTTTTTTTGTCACGGTCGTCATTTAGTCAAAGCGTGCATATGTGTCCGCATATGATATGCAATTGATCTGGCCATTCTGCTCCAAAATCATGGTGGTATCATTATTAACTTTTAATTTTTAGATAGCCATGCGAGCACACCAGCACCGGGAGGAGCACCATGTTAAACTCGTGGTGCCACAAAGGACAGTGGTGGCACACAGATGAAGCAGCAGCCGAGACTCCCATTAACCGGGCAGGCTGGGCTTGGCTCCCTGCAAAGGACTGCAGTAAGCTGGTCCGGCTGCTACTCCCCCAGCACACCTCGCGTTCTCCACATATGCCAAATTATCCTTTAGAGCTACGCAATCAGGGCAACATTATAGTATAATTTTTTAAGCATTACATCTTCAGTATTCTCTTTTTCTGGTCAAATTTGTCGCTTTTCACTTCCTTGTTTTGTTTATGGAGCGCTCTGGTGACTGATCGTGATGTCACGTATTATCCAATCAATACAGAGTCAATCCAAAACCCCACCCACATTTCCAGAAGCCAGAGCATAAGGAAACAGAGTGGTAGCTAAACTTTTGTTGATAAAAATTACATATTTTGACTGAGCAACTCCATACTCGGGGAAGCACACTCTTGTAACCTCAGCAAAGAACTTATAAAATCTGAGGTCAGTCTGACAAACGGTTTGGTAGATATCTGAGGAACACACAGACAGAGATTCAGTACATTTATAGATAGATTGATCTGGAAGATGGCCATTAGATACCAAATTGAATTTTTTAAAAAGTGAAGAGAAAAAAAGGAGAAATTGTCAGTAACTCTTTGGGTTCAGATCTCTTTTTGGATTGAGCCATAATGGAGGTTTGCGATCATGGACTGCTTTTGTTTGTTTGGAGGATAATTAATTCCAACAACTCTTCTTCTTTCTCTTTCGGCTGCTCCCTTTCGTGGTCGCCACAGCATATCATCACCGGATATCGCAATGATCTGCATGTTGATTTGGCAAGTATTTTTTTTTTACACCGTATACCCTTGCTGACGCAACCCTGCCCATTTATCCGGGCTTGGAACTGGCACAGGGAGTACACTATGGCTGGGCAACCAAATAATTGTAACAACTAATGTTAATTCATGAAATGATTGTCTTACTTCATTTATGGCTCATTAAATGTAATGTTTGTGTTTAAATTAAGTCTGATTTTTTTTATTTATTTTGTAATTATCAGAAATTACAAAATTTTTCATACTTTCTGTTGAGCTGAGCATAATAGTTAATGTTGTGAGCCACCTCCTGGATGAAGGTAGGGTGAGAACTGAGGTGACAATCAGTGAGCGGTTTCAGGAAGCATATGATAGGGTGCCAAGAGAGGAACTGTTGTACAGTACGAGGAAGTCAGCAGTGGCAGAGAAGTATGTGAGGGTGGTGCAGGGCATGTAGGAGGACGGCGAGACAGTGGCGAGGTGTGCTGTGTGCTTTTAAGCTGCATCACAACCACAGCAATAACGTCATCAGCTCTTTTTAGGCAGATAAGTTCCTATTTTGTAGGTTTTTGTAAACTAACCAATTCCTCCTTTTTTGTCCTTCTCGCTATCAAAGATTTAGAGTTTGTAAAGAGTCCCGCTACCATCATCTCTTCACTGGGCAAACCTGTAATGTTGGACTGCACGCTGAAGTGCACCGGAGGTGAGGAAGAGGCTCCCCCTGATGTGGTCTGGCTGAGAGATGGCGTGCTACTTCAGTATGCGGACACCACCAAGTTTGAGTCTCCCACTGACAGCAACAGTTGGACGATCATAAGCACACTCAGGTGGGAAACAGTTTTGTCTCTTACACTGTTTTTTGTTTTTGTGTGAGTGTAAGAGTAATGAATTTGAAGAAAGGATCATCTGGTGTGAGGCAGCTGTCTAAAATCTATTGGTGCATCTGGGATCATATTTATTTCCTGTCCTTTCACCCTGTATTGCTCCTAGCTAAACCAGTTTTGTGGGTGAATTATGTCACCATGTTTACCTCCTCTTTGATATTAAGTCTGGAAAAATTATATAATCCACAGAAAATCCCATGGGTTACACCTGTTGGTTTGATATATTTTACTGTGGATTGAATGAAAAGCAAAATGTGACAGGAAAGCAATCGGGGTGTATGGATATTGCTGATTTGTTTCTTGATGACTAAAACTGTTCAAATAATTCCCCTCTGTACACATAACAGAATTGAGAATGTGCAACTCCCGGACATGGGCTCCTATAAATGTGCCGTTTTGTCAGACAGCCATGAGACTTTTTCTGACGAGGGAAGCATTCAGCTTGAAGGTGAGTTTCCAGGGAGGTCTGCATATTCCTACATAAATTGTTCAAAGAGCTAAGAGCCTGACTTGGCTTATTCTTCCTCAGGTCTTCCTCATTTCTCTGTGGAACCTGAGCACAAGTCCGTTGTGGCCAACATTTCCCTCAGCCTGAGCTGTGTAGCTCACGGTCCTCCAGAACCAGTTAAGGTCATCTGGTTGCAGGATGGTAATCCGCTCAACTCCCTGGATGACCCAGTGGCTGTGTCACCATCCACCCTCAGCCTCACAGGTATCCTCTTCCTTCCACCCAATTCTGCATAAATCAGCCTAGTTAGACCCAATTCTGGCTATTCTGACAACCAGAATTTGAGGGATTCAGATTCATTAAAAAAAGGTGATGTTGGCTTTTTGTTATTTACATGGAATTGATCCTGCAAACATGACAGGACAGTAATTCACAGAAATGAGGGTCCATCACCCAAAAACTTACAACCTTACATGATCATACCTGTAGGACATTATTATACCAAATCTGTTAATAAAACAAGTTAAAATTAGGGCTTAAGCTGGATTCATGCTGCACCTCTGCTGTCTGCGTACGTGTAGCCGGAAACCTCGTGTGACGAGATTTACGTCATCGTCTCCACTCCGCTAATGTCTGCAGTGCTCGACTGCGGATGACCGCGTGCAGCCCAAATTTTGTGACCGCGTCGCCTGCCCATGACCTGAATGTGTTGAAAAGCGCATGCACAAGACTAAACGTCCCATTCACGAGGTGGTGATATCGTCACAGCATACCAAAAAAAATAGTTGAAGAAGACAACGAGGAAGCGGAAGACGAGAATAAACATAGATCAGTCATACATACATACTTCAGCAGCAGCACCATCTTCATGGAAAAAGAGTGAAAACCAGGAAGTCAAGCAGCAGAAAGCAAGCAGCGTTTCTTTGTTGGTGAAAATCTGGCACGTCAGCGCATTGGTGCTACCCATCGGGCAGGTGTGAAACTACAAATGACGGCTGTGCGCACGCGTCAACCACTTGGCCTGGATAGATGAAAAAAGTGAGCATGAACAGTGCCACGTGTGTGCCGCGCTCATCCAAAGTGCAAATGGACCAAAGCAGACTAGAGGGGAAATGCAGCATGAATAAGGCTTTAGGGCTGCTCTGAAATATTCACTTTTCCGGATATTTGTTAGTTATATTGGTGATTTTATTGGTATTTGTTACCCAGGTATTATTTTTTTGTCTCACTACTTGACTAAAGTATGTAACATGGCTTAAAGGTGTTAGAGACAACCTTCTGACCTCCTGGCCAGTAGGTGTCACTGCATGGTAGAGACACGTGATCAGCTATAGATATGAAAACACTAGATAGGACATGGATAGCTAGGCTAGTCACGTTCCATATACATAGCTTACTTACATGATTACAATGACTACAATGAACAATTGTTTGTGTTTCCTGTTACCACAACGCTGAAGGTGCTGCCAGCCGTTATAATTACCTACAGAATATGGCATGTTTGCCATGTCCTATCTAGTGTATCATATAGCTATGTTACTGGCCACCACAGTCTCGTCATCCAGCTGCTCAGATGTAGATTCTAGGATTATTTTGGTCCTGTAGAAAATTTAAACATATTTTATTCATTAATATTTTTTTCAAGAATATAAAGGTGTTAATTCTGCAACTTTCTGAACACTTTGATGTATTATTTTTTGAAAATATCTTTGTTTTCATGAAAATCAGATCACCTTCAAGAGTGGAAATAGCAATATTAGCTTAAAACTTGAAATAGTTTAAAGTTTTAAAAAGTTACTATTTTAGTTACAGTTATTTTTAAGCCTTTTTAAGTCTTTTTACTTAGCCTTGAAAAGGCTAAATTTAAATAAAATTTTAACAGTGGCAGATGCTAGTTTACAAGCTAAAAAAAGGCCTAAATTTGGACAAATACAAATACCCATGGAAATAGTTTAAGCTACAGAATGTTACTGAGGGAAATGATATCTATCATGCTAGTCGCCATGTATGCCCCGCCCACTGCCATCGGTGAGCGAAGAGAGGCTCTAAATGAACTCTATCAGGCCATCAGTGAGCCACAAACAGCACATCCAGACGGATTCCTCATCACAGCAGGACACTTCAACCATGCAGATTTAAAGGCCCTCCTACCAAAACTACACCAACATGGACTTTCCAACAAGAGGAGACAACTTGCTGGACCTGGTGTACACAACTCACAAGGGCGCATACAGAGCCTCCCCCTCCCCCACCTTGGTCTCTCTGATCACTTCACCATCTTGCTAAGGTTGCATACAGACCCAGAGTGAGAGCCATCAGACCAACAAAAAAGCAGGTACATGTGTGGCCAGAGGGGGCTTCTGATGCTCTGAAAGACTGCTTCAGCACACCAGATTGGGACACTTTCAAGCATGCAGCCTCTCACAATGGACACATAAACATAGAGGAGTACACTGAGGTTGTTGTAGCATGCATAGCTAAATGCATTGATGATGTCAGTCACTGCAAAACCATCACTGTTCATGCTAACCAGAAGCCATGGATGAAAGCAGAGGTTCACAGGCTCCTGAGGGCTCGGGACACAGCCTTCAGGGCCGGTGACATCACAGGACTAACAACAGCTTGGGCCAACCTGTCCCGTGGCATCAAGGAGGCAAAACAACAGTACAGCAAGAAAATATCCGGATGCTTCAGCAACACCAGAGATGCACAGTCTCTCTGGCATAGCATACAGACCCTCACCAACTACAAACCTCCACCTCAGATCTGTGCGAGTGACATCACACTCCTTAACAACCTAAACGACTTCTTTGGCTGCTTTGAAGCACAAAGCAGCACATCAGCACAGAAGACCACTCATTCCCCAGATGAGCAGCCTGTAAGTCTGGATCTGGCTAGCAAGAAGAGGACTCTCTCCAGGATCAACTCTCACAAGGCAGCTGAACCACACAGCATACCGGGTCACGTTCTGAAAGACTGTGCGGAGGAGCCCAAGAATGTCCTGGACAACATCTTCAACATCTCCCTGAATCAAGCTGTTGTCCCCACATGTTTCAAAACTGCTACCATAATACCACTCCCAAAGAAGTCCATCCCATCCAACTACAATGATTACTGGCCAGTAGCACTGACCTCCATTATAATAAAGTGTTTCAAGCGGTTGGTCATGCAGAGCATCAAGTCCACCCTGCCTCCTTCCCATAACCCATTTGCATACAGGTTGAACAGATCCACAGAAGATGCTATCGCTGCTGCTCTCTATCCAGCCCTCACCCACCTGGACTCAAAGAACTCCTATGTGCAAATGCTGTTCTTGAACTTCAGTTCAGCATTCAACACAATCATCCTCCAGCACCTAACACAAAAACTCAGACACTTGGAACTCAAAACCTCTCTCTGTAACTGGGTGCTGGACTTTCTCACAGGGAGGCCACGGAACATGCAGGTCGGCAGCAACACCTCCAAGACCATCACAGTGAGCACAGGGGCCCCACAATGGTGTGTGCTCAGCCTGCTGCTCTTCACCCTGCTGACCCATGATTGCGAACCAGCCTACAACACCAACCACATCATCAAGTTGGTGGACGACACAACGGTGGTGGGCCTCATCACCAACAATCAAGAGACCAACTACAGAAATGAGGTGAGCCAACTGGTTCAGTGGTATAAAGACAATAATCTCTTCCTGAAAAAAAACAAGGAGAATGTGGTCAGCTTCAGGAGAGGACACACACAACATCCCCCTCTGTTCATCGATGGTGCAGCTGTGGAGAGGGTGAGCAACACCAAGTTCCTGGGGATGCATATCTCTGAGGACCTCTCCTGGTCCAACAATACCACATCACTGGCCAAAAAGGCTCACACTCACCTCTATTTCCTCCGCAAACTGTAGGAGAGCACGAGTCCCACCCCCCATCATGTGTTCATTCTACCGGGGCACCATTGAGAATATCCTCACCAGCTGCGTCACTGTGTGGTACAGAAGCTGCACCGCCTCCTGCCGAAAGAATCTACAACACACAGTGAAAGCAGCCAGCAAAATCATCGGTTCCCCTCTCCCCCCCCCCCCCCCCCCCTCGGACATCTACCACACCCGCCTCACCCACAGAGCCATCAACATTGCAGGCGACACCTCCCACCCTTCACACTCCCTCTTCAGCCCTCTGCCCTCGGGCAAAAGGTACCAGAGCCTCCGGGCCCACTCCACAAGACTTCTAAACAGCTTTGTCCATCAAGCCATCATGACCCTGAACTCTTACCCCCCCCGCCCCCCCCCCATGGAGCGTAACACACTCACCCACACAATAACTACCTCAGCTGTTTACACAGAAAGACTGGCACACCAAGAGTACTACATCTGCTGCTGCATGGTTCTGCACCTTACTGCAACCATTTGCACAAATGCCATACCTGCTGCTGTCTGTCTGTGCTGCAGTTGGTCATGTGCAGTCCAATCTGTCCCTGTCTGCACCTACACTACCGCATTGAACTTGCAATTATGGGTGTTACGGTTCTACTTTTTCTGTATATAGGATTGCTGGGTTTTATCGTTTATTTGCATGACAGGTAACATTACTGTACTGCCATGAACAACTGCTGTTGTTGTTTCCCATCCTTATTCCTTCTTTTTGTATATATTGCGCACACCACTATGAGAGAGAGAAACAGCATTTCCGTTCTCTTGTATGTCCTGTACATATAGAAGTATTGACAAATAAAAATCTTTGAATCTTTGAATCTTGAGTCTTAGCTTAAAATGGCCTAAAGTTGTACAATGTTAGCTTAAAACTTGACATGGATTAAAGTTGAAGAAAGTTAGCTTAAAAAGGCTTAATAAAAACACGAAAACTGAAAAAGTGCTAGCTTAAAAGCTAAAATGGCTTAAAATTAAGTGATATTATAAAAGCTGAAATAGTTTAGTATACTAAAAACTGATAGTTTGTTTTTTCTCTCTGAAAGTATACAGAAGTTTTTAGCCTTTAAAGCTAATGGAGTTTTATGAAAGTTTAAAAAATGTCTCTTTTTTTTACCTGGAAAAAATATAAATATTTGTAAAAGTACAAAAGTTGAAAAGTAGAACATTGGAAGCATAAATCATCTTAAAAAGCTTATCAAAATAATGTCAGAATGAACTTTCTAGCATAGAGTATGCAGAAGGAGATAGTGACCAAAAAACATGGACAAATAAAAATGGCCAGTTTGAACTTGTGAAATGCGGAATGAGAAAAAAAGACGCTTTGCAGCAGCTTATTGCCCGACTATCATTTTTTTTTTTGTTGACTGATTGTAGTGGGCTGCGTCAGACACTGCACAGCCACTGTCATCTGTGTTTCAAAGACTTCCAGATCCCCCTTTCATGGTTCAGCCAAAACTGCGAGTAACCACCCTCTGCTGAGGGGGCCTGGTTGGCTTGGTGCCAGAAGATCCATTGAGGACCTGCCATGTGGTCGTGTTGGTGTATGCAGAGCAGCAAGCATAAAAAGCACACTTGGGACTTGGAAAATTGATGTACAGAGGATGAAGAGGATAAAAGGCAGAAAGGAGAAGGCTTCTGTCACTGCCTGAATGCAAACCACAGCTGCCTGCCAGATAGCTGGTTTGTGTTAAGTCCAGTGGCAGGAGGACGGGCAGAGCTGGCTGAGTCAGACGGTAGAAGGGAGGAGTAGTCAGCAGCGGCATTCGGTTGAAGGGTCTGGTTTGAGTCATCAGAGCCAGCATGCCTGGTTATGACCAAGTACCGTTTGACGGTAACCTACACTCATACCTCTGGAATGGACAGCTGCTCTGGTAGACCACAGGTCCAAACCGAACCAAAGGCAAATTATCTTTCAAGAAGTTTATAAAGAGCGATGATGTGAAGTGGATTCTAGCTATCAGAGAAATAAAAAGGCAACACATGTCTCAGAAGGTTCATGCTCTACACAAGTTTTCATATGCTTTTTGATGTTTTTATTGATTTTTTTCATAAAGCATGAAGCTGCTTTTCATCTGAACATTTATGCACAAATCTAAGTTTCAAAGTTGACCTGTCGTACTTGGTACCCGTTTCCTTTCACATATACAGTATAGTGTTACAATGGTGGACACTAACAATAACCATGGATTGAAGTTTCCAATAATGAAGTCAGCCAATCCCTGTGACCCAAATGCTTGTGCTTCAGTCTGTCCTGAACTCAGTTTTATTGGGTGAGAGGTGAGAGAGAGATGCACTGAGCGGTGATCTCTTTAAAATGGTCATCTCAGCCACACAGTACATGACTGGCTAGAAGCATCGTAACTCCATCCAGCTGTCGTTCAAACCGTGTGTTTGTGACTGGCAGCCAATCAGAAGAAAGGTTATATTACAGAGGGAGGGTGGCATTAAAAGTGTGTATTGCAGGTTAAAAAGGTTAAACATTTGGTGATGATATGTTTTGGCATACCTGTTGGTACAGATTTAATTTAGGTTTACAACACATAAAGGCAGAAATTTTGATTTGAAGTGTCAGTTTTCAGTCCCCCAACCAAAACCACTCTTTTTTTTTTTTCCAAATGTGTCATTACATAACACCAGGCGATGTAAGTGTCACCTCTCTGTACAGCAGTGGTGGTAGTGGGAGCGACTGGTAGTGGGTTGCTCGGTAGTAGTAATAATTCCTGTGATTGTGCAGATTGCACCAATCTTTGGGTCATTGGGACGTTGGCTCTTTAACTTTTTTGAACAGAAACTACAACATGGAGACGCTCTGAGTGTCAGCTGATCACAGCAGCTCCTGCTTATCTCCAGTTTTTTTCTTCGCATTAAGCTACTTATTTTAACATCATCTAAAGTGTACAAATTTGGGAAAGATGGGACATTATGGAGACCAAAACTATGACAGGTTTACTCAGTATTCATTGATTGTGCCTTATAATCTAGTATTGTGAAATATATAAAGACTATGAAAGTGATAATTGTCAGAGTTCCTTAATTTTTGTACTATTTGCCAATAAAAGTCCCCCCCAAACTTAGCTTTGTCATTCACAGATTACACAAGCACTGTTAGTCAAAAGATCATGAGCGAGTTCCTAATGACCGGTTTTGACATTTTCAGCTGGTCAGGGATGTTGTTTTGCGGTTTGCTGATGAGGAAGGAAGGAGACAGCGGAGCAAGTGGTGCAATCTGTGGATGGCCTGATGTGCGGTTCATCCAAGCACACAGCTAGTGGTCATCCTCCACTCCTCCCTCCCTCCTCTTCCTCTCTCACAGCCCCTCTCTTGAGCTGTGGAGGGCCATACCCCCGTTCTTTTTCCGGCCCAAACACAATGGAGGCATGGTGCAGTTGGCACAGAACACACACACACACGCATGCGCACGTGCATGCACACACACACACACACACACACACACACACACACACTGCATGACTGTGTGATCTGTGGCAGATTGACAATGTTGGGGTGTTAGATAACAGCGATAAAGTGAATGTCACATGTTTCTGTCTGTGTGTAAGCCTGTTTTTTTGTAGTGGAATGTTTTGAGTGTATGAGTATGTCGTGAGTCACTTTCTGTGAGAGGGCTCATTCTCTGCTGAATGTCAGCATGTGTCACAGTGTTTTGCCCCTTTCAGAGGAGCCCCAGCCCCACACAGCCGCCAGTCGAGCCTTTTACATTTAGATCTCCCTCTTTGTTACCAAAACTACGTTTACAAACATAGACTACTCACAAAAAGTTAGGGATATTTGGCTTTTGGGTGAAAGTTATGTAAAATGTTCACGCTACACTAATATCCATCCATCCATCTTCTACCGCTTTTCCAGAGGTTCGAGTCGCAGAGTTCAAGCAGAGAAGCCCAGACTTCTCTCTCCCCAGCCACCTGCTCCAGCTCTTCAGAGAGGATACCAAGGCGTTCCCAGACCAACTGGGAGACATAGTCTCTCCAGTGAGTCCTGGGTCTGCACCGGGGTCTCCTCCCAGAGGGACGTGCCCGAAACACCTCAAGTGGCAGGCGTCCAGGAGGCATCCTGATCAGATGCCCATACCACCTCAACTGGCTCCTTTCAATGTGGAGGAGCAGCGGTTCTACTCTGAGCCTCTCCCGGATGACTGAGCTCCTCACCCTATCTCTGAGGGTGAGTCCAGCAGTCCTACAAAGAAAGCTCATTTCAGCCGCTTGTATCCACGATCTCGTTCTTTCAGTCATTACCCAAAGCTCGTGACCATAGGTGAGGGTAGGAACGTAGACAGACTGACCGGTAAATCGACAGCTTTGCCTTAGAGCTTAGCTCCCTCTTCACCACAACAGACCGGTACAATGTCCGCATCACTGCAGATGCTGCTCCGATCCGTCTGTCAATCTCTTGCTCCATTCTCCCCTCACTCGTGAAGAAGACCCCAAGATACTTAAACTCCTCCACTTGGGGCAGGAGCCTGTCCCCAACCCAGAGAGGACAATCCACCTTTTTCGGGCTGAGGATCATGGACTCCCACTTTGGATGGTGCTTCTCATTTATCTAACAATCTGGCATCTTTTTTATCCAAATTTCCAAAACCCTGACTACTCAGAGTTGGGACCAGGAAGCAGAGTCGCAGTCTTACACGCCTCTCTGCAGCTCCTCTTCATCCGCCACCCCTCAGCTTAGCCCCTGTCTTCCCCATCAGAGAATCGTTGTCTGCTCCCTCCAAAGTAAATAAAAATATAATGTATAAGCATCCCAAAGTGATAAAGCAAAATATTGGTAAAACTCAAATTAAACATAAAGCCTCTAAATTGAATGATTTGGCCTCTGTTCCTCCTCATAATTTAAAAATTAAATGTGGTTTATTAAATATTAGGTCTCTAACTCCCAAGTCTCTGTTAGTCCATGATCTGTTAATTGATCATCAGATTGATTTAATTTCCCTTACAGAGACTTGGTTAGGACAAGAGGATTATGTTGGTTTAAATGAATCAACTCCCTCTGGTTATTTAAACTGTCAAAATCCCAGAAGTTCTGGTCGTGGAGGAGGAGTAGCAGCAATTTACCATTCCAAATTACTAGTTAATGTAAAGCAAAAAACATGTTATAATTCCTTTGAGGGCCTGGTCCTCAGTATTGGGCACTTTAGCAATTCCAGGTTAAACCCAATTTTATTTGCCATAGTTTATCGTCCCCCATCAACCTATTCAGAATTTTTATCCGAATTTCCTGATTTCTTAGCTGATTTAGTGCTGAAATCTGATAGAATAATTATAGTAGGGGACTTTAATATACATGTGGATGTAGATAGTGACTGCCTTAATGTGGCTTTTAATTCAATATTAGACTCGATTGGGTTTTCTCAGAAAGTAGGAAATTCTACTCATTACCTCCACCATACATTGGACCTTGTTCTGACATATGGCATAGAAATAGAAAATCTTGTAGTGTCTCCTCATAACCCTGTACTGTCAGACCATTGTCTGTTAACCTTTGATTTTACTATTTCTGACTATTTGGCTCCTAAAGAAAAATATTATCACAGTAGATGCCTCTCAGATGATGCTGTTTCCAAATTTATGCAGATTGTTTCCTCTATGCCATGTGTCAACACAACGGAAATAAGCTATAGACAGCTTGCTCCTTCTGTAATTGATAACATGGTGGATAGTGTTTCAGCTTCTCTACATCAGGCTCTAGACTTGGTGGCCCCCTTAAAAAAGAAAAAGTCTAATCAGAGATTTTTAACTCCTTGGTTCAACACAGAAACTCGTAGCTTAAAACAGAAGACTCGTCAATTAGAAAGAAAATGGCGCTCTACTAATTTAGATGAAATCTATTTAGCTTGGAGAAATCATCTTTTAATTTATAAAAAATCTCTTAGAAAAGCTAGAACGAGTTATTACTCTGCATTAATAGAAGAGAACAAGAATAATCCCAGGTTTCTTTTCAGTACTGTAGCCAGGTTGACAAAGAGTCAGGACTCTGTCAATCCTAGCATCCCCTTAGAGCTTACTAGTCAGGACTTTATGAACTTTTTCAATAATAAAATTTCATCCATCAGAGATAAAATCAATCAGATTCTTCCCACAGTTAACTTAAATACTGTAACTACTACAACTCCTTCTATTGATGTCTGTCTTGATGAGTTTACTCCAATCGACCTTTGTGAGTTAGACAAAATAGTTTCCTCATCCAAACCTTCAACTTGTCTTTTAGACCCTATTCCTACCAGGTTATTTAAAGAAGTCTTCCCACTTATCGGTAGCTTTATTCTTCATATAATCAATTCTTCATTAACTTTAGGCCATGTACCGCAGGCTTTTAAAACGGCTGTAATTAAACCCTTACTCAAAAAGCCAACGCTAGATCCAGGAGCTTTAGCTAACTATAGACCAATCTCTAATCTCCCTTTCATTTCAAAAATCTTAGAAAGAGTTGTTGCTATGCAATTATTTGACCACCTGCAGGGAAATGGTTTATTTGAGGAGTTTCAATCTGGGTTTAGAATCCATCATAGCACTGAAACAGCCTTGGTGAAGGTCACTAACGACCTCCTCATTGCATCTGATAATGGACTAGTTTCTGTACTTGTCCTTTTAGATCTTAGTGCAGCTTTTGATACTATTGATCATAATATTCTACTTGATAGATTAGAACACTATGTTGGACTTAATGGAACTTCGTTGCAGTGGTTTAGATCTTATTTATCTGATAGGTTCCAGTTTGTTCATGTAAATGATGAGTTTTCTCTCAGCTCAAAGCTTAGTCATGGAGTTCCACAGGGATCTGTGCTTGGCCCTACTCTTTTTAGTTTATATATGCTTCCGTTAGGCAACATTATTAGAAAGCACTGTATACATTTTCACTGTTATGCAGATGACACACAATTATACCTGTCAATGAAGCCAGATGATACTAATCAATTAGCCAAGTTAGAAGCCTGTCTTAAGGAAATCAAAGTTTGGATGACTTGTAATTTCCTGCTATTAAATTCAGATAAGACTGAAGTCATTCTTGTTGGTCCAAAAAACCTTAGAAATTCCTTTCCAAATCAAACTTTCAGTTTGGATGCAGTTACTCTTTCTCTTAATAGCTCTGTGAGGAACCTTGGAGTTATTTTTGATCAGGATTTGTCCTTCAATTCACATATTAAATTTGTTTCTAAGACTGCCTTCTATCATTTGCGTAATATTGCCAAGATTAGGAGCATCTTGTCTCAGAGTGATGCTGAGAAGCTGATCCACGCTTTTGTTAGCTCGAGATTAGATTATTGTAATTCTTTATTATCAGGTTGTCCTAAAACATCTTTAAAAAGTCTTCAGCTGATCCAAAATGCTGCAGCAAGAGTTTTAACAGGTACTAGAAAGAGAGATCATATCTCTCCGGTTCTGGCCTCCCTTCATTGGCTTCCCATAGAGTTTAGAATTAAGTTTAAAATCCTTCTTCTTACTTACAAAGCTCTAAACAATCAGGCTCCTTTTTATTTAAAAGATCTGATACTACCGTATCATCCTAACAGAGCACTACGCTCCCAAAATGCAGGTTTACTTGTAATACCTAGAATCTCCAAAAGTACAATGGGAGGCAGAGCCTTCAGTTATCAAGCTCCTCTCCTGTGGAATCAGCTGCCAATCTGGATTCGGGAGTCAGACTCGATCTCTGTTTTTAAGAATAGGGCTAAAACCTACCTTTTTGATATAGCCTACAATTAGGGAGGGATCATGTGTTTTCTGAACCCTCCCTTAGTTATGCTGCTAATAGGTTTAGTCAGCCGGGGGACCTCCAGTAATGCACTGGGCCTCACTCCTTTCCTCACTCTCTATGAAATATTTTTTTTTTTTGCTGGTCATTAACATTTGTTTGTTCTCTCCCATAGATTGAGTCCCCATCGTGCTGTTTGCTCTCTACATGTCTGTTCTTTTCTTCTTCTCTATCCCCTCACCCCCCAGCCAGTCGCAGCAGATGACTGCCCCTCCCTGAGCCTGGTTCTGCTGGAGGTTTCTTCCTGTTAAAAGGGAGTTTTTCCTCTCCACCGTCGCCAAGTGCTTGCTCACAGGGGATCGCCTGATTGCTGGGGTCTTTCTGCAACTGTGGGGGTCCTCCCTACAGTTGATAGTGCTATGAGATGACTGTTGTTGTGAAATGGCGCTATATAAATAAAGTTGAATTGAATTGAATTGAATTGAGGTTCTGATTCTCATCCCAGCGCTTCACACTCAGCAGCAAACCGTCCCAGTAAGACCCGTCATTGCTGGATGAAGCCAACAGGACAACATCATTGTGCAAACAACAGAGATGAGATCCTGTGGTCGCCAAGCATGACATCCTCCATTCCCTGGTTGCACCTAGAAATCCTGTCCATAAAAATTATGAACAGGATCGGTGACAAAGGGCAGCCTTGATGGAGTCCAACTCTCACTGGGAATGAGTCCGACCGAGTGTTGGCAATACGAACCAAACTCTCACAATGGTCGTACAGAGACCGAATAGCTCATAATAACAAGCACGATACCCCATACTCCCAAAGCACCCCCCACAAAAAACCACGAGGGACGTGGTCGAATGCCTTCTCCAAGTCCACAAAACACATGTAAACTGGTTGGGCAAACTCCTACGATCCCTCGAGGATTCTCGAGAGGATAAAGAGCTGGTCTGATGTGCCACGGCCAGGACGAAAACCACATTGCTCCTCCCGAATCCGAGGTTCGACCAGCAGCCGGACTGTCCTCTCCAGTACCTTGACATAGACCTTCCCAGGGAGGCTGAGGAGTGTGATCCCTCTAAAGTTGGAGCACACCCTCCAGTCCCCTTTTTTGAAGAGAAGAACCACTACCCCGGTTTGCCATGCCAAAGGCACTGCCCCAGCGTCCACGCAATGTTGCAGAGGCGTGTCAACCATGACAGCCCTACAATATCCAGGGCCTTGGGGTACTCGGGAGGAATCTCGTCCACTCCCAGGGCCCGGCCACCAAAGAGATTTTTAACCACCTTGGCGACCTCAGCCCCTGTGATAGGCGAGTCATCCCCCTCATCCACAAGCCCTGCTTCCTCTGTGGAAGGCATGTCAGTGGGATTGAGGAGCTCCTCGAAATATTCCTTCCACCGCCTGACGATAACCCCAGTCGAAGTCAACAGTGCCCCATCCTCACCATACACAGTGTGGACAGGGAGCTGCTTTCCCCTCCTGAGCCGCTGGACAGTTTGCCACAATCTCTTCGATGCCGACTGAAAGTCTTGCTCCATGGCCTCACCGAACTTCTCCCATACCCGAGTTTTTGCTTCAGCAACCACCCGAGCTGCACTCCACTTGGCCTGCCGGTACACCTCAGCTGTTTCGGGAGTTCCACAAGCCAACCAAGCCTGATAGGACTCCTTCTTCAGCTTAATGGCCCCCCTCACACTGGTGTCCACCACTTGGTTCGGAGGTTGCCACCACGAGATGCACCGACCACCTTGCGGCCGCAGCTCTGGGCAGCCGCTTCAACAGTGGAGGTGGAGAACATGGCCCATTCAGACTCCATGTCTCCAGACTCCTTCGGAATGTGGTTGAAGTTCTTCCGGAGGTGGTTGCCAGTCTGACAAACGGCTTGGTAGATATCTGAGGAACAGACAGACAGACAGACAGACAGACAGACAGACAGCGATTTGGTGCGTTTATAGATAGGTTGAAAAGGATTTGCAAATCATTGTTTTCTGTTTTTATTTACGTTTTATACAAAGTTCCAACTTTATTGGAATTGTGGTTTGTATATATTGCACTCAGCTTAGACATTTGTATTCCCAGCTGGTTTGGCATTATTCAGGCTTATTTTGTTGTATTATATTTGTTTGTTTTTGGTAGGGGTGACCCTGAAATCACACTCCTAGCTGAGTTAGCCTAGCTTATCACCCCCCCCCTTGACATCGGACACCCACTCCATCCAGCATCTGTGATCCTTGCTGGATTACCTTTCACTATTGTTTGCCTCAGAAATGAATGTTTTATTTTCTCTCTCTCTCTTTTTTTAATCAACATCCAACTGTAGTGACCTTTTGCAGAACCACAGCTGTTTGGGAGCCACTGGAAACTATTACCCATTCCCCTTCTCTCACCTTCGTATGATTTTTCACAGGTTTTGTCACATTAACATAATACACAACTCAGCCTGCTGATGAAGCTTTCTTTAAAAGGCTTGAAATGTTTCAGGCTCACTGTGTGAATGTTTCATTTATCTGTGAAGGTCTGAACCGGACCAGCACCTTCTCCTGTGAGGCCCACAACCGCAAGGGTGTGGCCACCTCTGGATCTGGGACCGTCACTGGTAGGTGTCCAACTCTCTGCAGTATAGATATACCTTTGAAATTTATCCCTGTTGTATCTCCATTTATGCTCTTTTTAAAAATGTTTTTCTTTCTTTAGTCCTCCCAGCCCGGCCTCACAATATTAGAGCTGTGGAGACCACAGAGACTGCACTCCGGATAACGTGGCAGCCTGGTTTTGGAGGCGACTACCCAATAATCCGCTGCTCTGTCCAGGTGAGACAAAATGAGAGGACAACTAGCTGAAAAATCGCTGCAGCTGTTTGACCTGCATATTAACCAAACACATCACTGACCTTCTGTTTGCAGGACTCATTCTAAAGACCAAAGCTGTAACATTTGTAGGCCCAGTTTTAAAGAAAAGAGTGGTTTGCTATTCTTTTCTTTGCCAAACTCATCTTCTACCCCTCCCTGCTTTATTCATGCAGCAGGTTTCAGGTTTCGCTCTGGGAAAGTGGCCTCCTGGACTAATCTTATGGAGGACCACTCCCTCCCTCTTTGTCAATGTCTCTTTGCTGCTATCATGCCATTGCCTTCCATGGTAGAGATGAGGGAGTTTTTTCTCCAGAAGGAAACAAGGCAGCACCACCCCGAAACGTCTGGTTCTAATAAAGCTGCCCCTCATACCTCCCCCCATTTCTCCCCCCAGCGCTCTCTCTAACCCCCTTAACTCTCACAGGGGAACAAGACAAGAGGCCCACTTCAACAGAATGGGGCAAAAATCAGAATTTAACAGCTCATTGTGCAGCGAGAAGAGACAGGAAAAGGGGATCTGGTGTACAGAGCAGAAAGATGTTTCTGTGGTGTAGTAATGAAAGCATAAAGGAGAGATGCAGAAGGAAAGGACAAAGGGAAGAAAGTAATAAAGAGGACAACAGGAAAAGGCAGTGACAGCAGGTTCCTTGGTCTGAGCCATCGAAGAGGAATGCAGGCATTAGGGTGAGTCAGGGCTGAGCTGTAGTATTAGATTAAACACAGGCTGAATGGTGATGCATCCGGTTTTTCACACACATTTTTACACTCATTCATACAGCTTAACATTGCTCAAGATCACGCCATCGAGCTCACGCCACGTGGAGAACCCCCCCCCCCCCCCCCAAGCTTCGAGTCTGGACCTCTGAATGTTGTTTGAAAGTCATGGACAGAGCAGCTCACCTGACCACCTGCTGATAACACACCCAATCTGTTTGTGTGGCTGTTTGGTTTATATGTTTCTAATCAAACTGTGAAGCCCAGAGGGCCAACTATAGCCTGTGAGTAGCGCTGCTAATGGTGTAGAGCAGCAGCTTTAATGTGCTTGTAAAATTGCTTCAATAAGTTTTTCCCCTACCTTATGTTGCTCCTCTAATGTGTTTACCACAGAGAGTTTGCAGAGACAGCAGGTTTCTGTTTGATTTTTGGTTGACGAGTTCTGCTTTCAGTGCAGCGTGCTGAACCCGGGTCCCGTTCTGCGGGGCAGTGAAGCAGATTTTACACCATTTTTGGAAATTAACACTTAATGACATCTCCCCCCTCCTCTACCCCAACTGCTGCCTCCAGCACTGCATGGCAGCCTGGGCTCGTTGAGAGACGACTGCCTTCTATGTGTTCAGCACCTTGAGAAGACTTCTGTTGTGGTTTGGTGCTATACAAATAAAGCTGAACTGAAACGAGACTGAAATTCAGCAGCACTTCAACCTAATAGCTTTAGTTACTGAGGATGTAGAAAGTCATAGCTTAAGAGGCCTTATTATGCTGTTTTTTTCCACATGTTGACACAGCAAGGTGTTGATGAAATGCTTTGGTCAAAATGTCCCTCAAAATGTGCTCTTTTATGGCATGTTACTTTAAATGTTAATGAGCCCCAAGTTCACCGCACTCTCCCTACTTGAGCATTTCCCTGAGGTCTCCTTTTTGATGGCAATGCCATATTTAAGACTACTGTTGGGCTTTAGCTTTGGTTGTTGGACTAGTTAATAATACTGATAAATATTGGCTGAATGTTACAGTTTAAAAGCCCAAATAAAGCTTTATCAGAGACGGGTGTGTGGTTTGGTCCATAGCATATGACTGCTAACAGCAGCTAACCACTGCTAATCAAGGAGGTGTCTGGTCCAGAGTGGAGTAAACTGTAATAAAATATGTTAAAATAACATAAAAGAAGCATAAGGTCAATGGTTGGTGAATGATCTGGGTGGAAAATAGATGATGGGAATGGATAGAATGTCTAGTAAACAGACAAACAGGCAGCCAGACTGGCAGACTTCTCTCTCAGTTCATGCTCAGCATTTTAACCCCAAACTCCATCAGAAATTCTGACTGAAGGCCTTTACATACTCCACAAGAACAGAGAAATGTGTTCTGTCTCCCAGGGCTGCAAAAACAAAATGGCATCATTTTTTTTTTTTTCTTGCAGCCCTGGTTTGGGAGTTCTTACAGCTTGGTCTTGATAGATATTCTGGACAGAACTTTTTTTCTTGTGTGATGTCCAGCAACTATTGTGTGATTGGTCAGAAATTTGAATTTTTCAGGAGTTCTGCATTTGAGTTTCTTGTGAAGTATGAAACGTCCTGGCCTGAAAGAACTTTGTTCTTGTTTTTGCCACCTCAAGAAAAAGAACTAATTTCTCTGTTTTTGTAGAGTATGTAAAGGCCTTTACACCAGCTAATGTTAGCAGCTCCAATATACCCAACTATCACAGCCAAAAATACAACAGAACAAGTGAGAATTATGCTAGACATATAACTGACTGTGGATTAATGAATGAGCTAGTCTAGTACATTGACTACAATTTACAGAAACAAGCTATTGTTTAGAGAGGAATAATCAGGCTGAGCGATCAGAGTAGATGAAACTTTATTCTCTTCCTCTCACGTCCACCAGAATCCAAAACATTAGAAACACAGGTTGCAGGCACTCTTTTATATTAACCCTCCTCCGCTACCTGAGGTGCTGTATTTACATATCAACCCCCCATGACAATTCCCCTTGTCCCCCAGCACCTTTGATCTGTCATCTCTTCAGTCTGAGGGAAAACTACTGAGTGGCTTCTCACACTGCCACCCCCCCCCCCCCCCAAGACTCTCAGACTGAGCCTTAACCCTGAAGTCCTTTGGGCTTCAGCCTCCGTCCATAGCTGCTGTAACGGGGGATCTTCGGCTCCGAGGCGCTGCTGTGCCGGTGGGGGGTTCCTGGGGATGCGTCCGTCTGTAGGGGGACAATGGGGGGGGGCACTTTCAGCATGCTCATGTGACTGATCTGACGAGTCATTTACCTGAGGAGTTCTCAGTGGGGGTCTTCCGCGCCGAGGAGCTCAAGCCAACACCACCTGTTCGTCTGCTAAAACAAAGGCAGGCTTAAGCTTGTCTATACAGATTGTCTCCCAGCGACTCCCCAAGTCTAACGCAAAATGTTTCTCCCGGGGTTCCAGCACTCTGAATGGGCCATCATAGGGCGGGCGCAATGGGGTCCGGTGAGCATCGTGCCTGACAAATACGAACAAAGCGTCCTTCAAGATTTTTGGCACAAAAGCACGGGGAAAACAGTGGTGTGCCAGGCCGGGTAGCGTCCCTGCCCCTGCGCTATGCCGTGAATGCGGGGACGGATCGGTGTTTGGCGGGGGGTTATCCGGCAAAAATTCCCCGGGTAGCCGCAGCGGCTGGGAAAAAAACAGCTCTGCTGGGGAGGCTGCCAAATCCTCCTTCGGTGCTGAACGCAACCCTAATAGAACCCATGGCAAGCAGTCTACCCAATTTGCATCCGGAAGCGAAGCCCTGAGCGCTGCTTTAAGCGATCTATGGAAACGCTCACATAACCCATTGGCCTGGGGGTTGTATGCGGTTGTGCAATGAATTGTGACGCCCAGGCTCCGGGCCATGGTGGACCAGAGGTCGGAAACAAACTGCGGGCCCCGATCGGACGTGATGTCCGAAGAGGCGCCGAAACATGCCACCCATGTCGTCAAAAAAGTGCATGCAACTTCTGCAGATGCGGTGGAAGCTAGCGAGACTGCTTCGGGCCAGTGTGTGGTGCATCCACCACTGTCAGGAGGTGCATGAACCCCTGCAATGGCGGGAGGAGGCCCACAAGGTCCACGTGAACATGGTCGAACCGCTTAGCCGGGATATGGAATGGCTCCAAGGGGGCCTTTGTGTGCCTGTGCACCTTGGCTCGTTGGCATGCTACGCAGGCTGCCGCCCACTGTTTCACCTGTTTGCGCAGGCTCGGCCAGACGAACTTCGCTCCCACCATTTTGACTGACGTGCGCACTCCTGGGTGTGCCAGGGAATGAACCGACTCAAAAACACGGTGGCACCAAGCACGAAGGACCACCGGGCACGGGCGGCGCATGGAGACATCACAGATTGGGGGGGGGGGCGTCCTGCAGTACTCTGCTCTCCAGCCTTAACCCTGTTGGTCCAGACTGGAGTGCGCAAAGGTCTGTATCGCCGATCTGCTCAGCGGCCATGGCCGAGTAATCTATCCCCACGTAGACTGGGGCTACTAATGCACGTGAGAGGCAGTTTGCCACCACGTTGAGTTTACCGGCCACATGCTGAATGTCAGTCGTAACGAGATTGCGGCCAGCTGTCTCTGCTGCCGGCCTGACCATGGTTCCGAAACCTTGGCCAACACGTACGTTAGCGCCTTGTGGTCCACGAACGCAGTGAAGGTGCGCCCTTCCAGCCAGAACTGGAAGTGGCGTATGGCCAGGTGGAGAGCCAGTAACTCTCTGTCAAATGCGCTGTATGTATGCTCACTGTCGCACAAAGACCTGCTAAAAAAAGGCGAGCAGCTGCCAAGAACCTGCAACGTGCTGCTCCACGACGGCCCCTATGGCCACGTCCGAAGCGTCGGTAGTGAGCGCTCTCTGAGCCGCCGGGTCCGGGTGCGCCAGCAGTGCGGCGTTCGCCAGGGCTGTTTTAACCTCAGAAAATGCCTGCTCTCATTCAGGAGTCCTGTCGACTCTGTCCGCCGGTTTCTGTTCTGGGCTGCATGAGCTGGGCTGCGAGGGGGAGGAAACGGTTGTAAAAGTTAACCATCCCCAAAAACTCCTGCAGCGCCCTGACCATCTGAAGCCGGGGAAAATTCGCCACTGCACGCACCTTGTCCAGCAAGGGTATCGCGCCCTCCGGTGAGATGCGGTGGCCCAAAAATTTAATTCCCGTCACCCCGAACTGGCACTTCGCTGGGTTGATTATTAACCCGTGCTCCTTCAACCTCCGGAAAACTGTCCTGAGGTGGGCTACGTGTTCGTCCTTGGACGCACTGGCCACCAGGATGTCGTCCAGGTAAACGAACACAAACGGCAGATCGCGCAACACTGTATCCATCATGTGTTGGAATGTCTGCGCTGCGCCCTTTAACCCAAAACGCATGCGTAAAGACTCAAACAGACCAAACGGGGTTATTACTGCCGTTTTAGGTATGTCCTCAGCACGCACCGGGACCTGGTGGTAAATGCGGGCCAGGTCTATTTTAGAAAAAATGCGTACCCCGGCGAGGTGAACGGAAAAATCCTGAATATGAGGGATGGAGTAGCGATCGTGCTCTGTGGCGTTATTTAATCTGCGGAAATCACCGCAAGGTCGCCACAATCCCTCGTCCTTAGGAACCATATGTAGCGGGGATGCCCATGGGCTGTTTGAACATCTGATGATGCCCAACTTTTCCAAGTTGGCAAACTCCTCACGCGCTATGGTCAGTTTAGCTGCGTCCAGGCGCTGAGGTCGTGCAAAAACGGGCAGCCCCATGGTGGTAATAAAGTGCTCCACCCCGTGTTTAGTGACGGTCGCCGAAAACGTTGGGACCGTGAGTGCTGGGAACTGGTTGAGTAGTGTGTGGAACTTACCCCCTCGAGCTGTGACATTGGCTAGTGTTGTGGGCCCGGCTCCTCAAGCTGTACAGGGGAGAGAATCAAAAGACATTGCGTTAATTAGGCGTCTGTTAGCAACATCGACTAGCAGTCCGTGTGCACACAAAAAATCAGTGCCTAAAATGGGGAAGCTGCATGCCGCTATGACGAATGTCCATTGGTATGTACGGCCATGCAAGGATACAGTCAGTGTCCTCTCACCAAAAGTCTTAATGTCTGAGCTGTTTGCGTCCGTCAGTTCAGGGCCGCTAGTTCCCTCCAGCCAGTCGGCGTAGGACGGCAGGATGAGGCTCTTTTGGGTGCCGGAGTCCACGAGGAACCGTCTCCCCGAGCAGGAGTCTGTCACATAGAGCAGCTTGCTTGCTTCACCAGCGGACGCAGCTGCTACCGACTGCTGGCCCTGGCATTTCCCAAGCACTTGAAATGGCACGGTGGCACGCATCAGCATGTGTCCTCTCCAAAACGGCGGTGGTAGAAACAGAGCATGTCTCTCCGGTGCTTCTTGGCCTCCGCTGCAGCCACCGTCGCTGGCTGACGGGAGGGAGACTCCAATTACCCTCTCAGCTCCCTTAACTATCTTCTGCAGGGCTTTTTTTTGTCTGACATACTGCAGCTGGAGTACCATGTAACAATGCAGTACGTCAGAACACTCTCCACCACACCTCTGTAGAAGGTCCTAAGGATGCAGATGGGGAGAGAGGCCTGTTTGAGTTTCCTCAAGAAGTGCAGTCTCTGCTGGGCCCGCTTCCTGATCCCCAAGGAATTCTTGCTCCAGGTCAGGTCCTGCGAGATCTGCACTCCGAGGAACTTGATGTTCTCCACTCTCTCCACTAAACGGCCACCGATGTTGAGGAGGACGTGTTCAGGCTGTGACCGCCGGAAGTCGATAATCATCTCCTTCGTTTTGTCCACGATGAGCACCAGATTGTTCTCCCTGCACCAGCCCTCCAGGTCTCTCACTTCTTCCCTGTACATTGATTCCTCATCCCTCTGAATAAGTCCCACCACCGTGGTGTCGTCTGCAAACTTAATAATCTGGTTCCCCTCGTGTCTGGATACACAGTCATGTGTTTGAAGTGTAAACAACAGTGGACTGAGTACGCAGCCTTGAGGGGATCCGGTGCTCAGCGTGACAGAGTTGGAGATGTTGTTTCCAACCTGGACAGACTGAGGTCTCTCCGTCAGGAAATCCAGGATCCAGAGACATGTGGCGGTGTTCAGACCAAGAAGGAGTAATTTCTCCATCAATCTCTGGGGAATAATGGTGTTGAATGCTGAACTGAAATCAATGTACAGGAGTCTGGCGTAGGTGTCTTTCTAATCCAGGTGGGTGTTGACAGAGTGCAGGGTGGTGACTATAGCATCCTCCGTGGAGCGGTTTGAACGATATGCAAACTGGAGCGGGTCATGTGATGCAGGTAGGCAGGCTGTAATGTGTGGTTTGACAAGCTGTTTGAAACACTTCATCACAATTGGTGTCAGTGCAACAGGACGATAGTCATTCAGACAGGACACAACTGGTTTCTTTGCCACCGGTACTATGATAGAGGTCTTGAAGCATCTGGGAACGATGGCCTGACTCAGGGAGATGTTATAAATGTCAGTCAGGACATCCGCCAACTCGCTCGCACAGTCTCGGAGCACACGTCCCGGGATGTTGTCCGGACCTGCAGCTTTATATGGGTTGACCCTGGTTAGGGTCCTCCGTGTGTCCGCTGTGTTGATGGTGAAACCTGGTCCGACCGATGGTGGGGATGGGCCAGCCCTCCCTCTGATTGTCGGGTTTGATGCTTCAAAATGTGCAAAGAAGTCATTGAGCCTGTCTGGAAGTGAAGTGTCGTCATCATCGACCCCCTGCCTAGACTTATAGCCCATCAGTTTCCGAACTCCCTGCCACATCTGCTTGGTGTTCCTAGTGTCACAGAGGTGTCCCTGGATTTTCTCCGCATAGGTGCGCTTCGCCGTCTTAATTCCCTTTGAGAGCGCAGACCTGGCTGAGCGGAGGGCGATCTTGTCCTTCGCTCTGAAGGCTGCATC
Organism: Pholidichthys leucotaenia; assembly: GCA_020510985.1. Classification (NCBI taxonomy): domain Eukaryota; kingdom Metazoa; phylum Chordata; class Actinopteri; order Cichliformes; family Pholidichthyidae; genus Pholidichthys; species Pholidichthys leucotaenia. The sequence goes on along the minus strand of CM035847.1, from coordinate 281,443,213 downwards.
TCTGGCTGTAAGCAGCAAGCGCACCTCTGCAGTCATCCAAGGCTTATGGTTTCCCCGTACAGTGATGGTCTTCACTATAGTGACATCCTCTGTGCACTTTGCGATGTAGCTGGTGACCGTTTCAGCATACTCCTCCACATCTGTCTTGTCTTCCTGGGAGGCTGCTGTTTTGAAGACCTCCCAGTCTGTGTGCAGAAAACAGTCTTTCAGTGCAGAGGTTGCACTCTCTGGCCAAATCTTGATTTGTTTCACTACTGGCCTGCTGCGCTTCAGTAAAGGTTTGTAGGCAGGCACCAGCATCATGGATATGTGGTCAGAGAGGCCGAGGTGGGGGCGGGGTATTGCCTTATAAGCATCTGTGTTTGTGTACACTAAGTCCAACATATTCTCTCCTCTGGTCTTAAAGTCTACACATTGTTTAAACTTGGGGAGCACAGTCTTTAAGCTGGTGTGGTTAAAATCCCCCGCAACCACCACAAAACTGTCCAGGTGTGAGATTTCACTAATTGCATCGTGCAGTTCCCCGAGTGCCTCCTTAGCATTAGCTTTAGCGTTAGCGCTCGACGCAATGTAAACAGCAGCTACAAACACGTTGCTGAATTCCCTCGGCAGATAATATGGCCGTCAATTTACAATAAGGAACTCCGCCTACAGAGAGGAGTGTTTAGATACTAACGTGGCGTCAACGCACCAGTTCTTGTTAACGTAGATGCATAGCCCCCCTTTCCCCACGGCTCTTACCAGAGCTCGCCGTTTCTCTGTCTGCCCGGAACGCCGTCGTACCTTCCAGTTGAATGACCTCGTCAGGGATGTTGTCGTGGAGCCATGTCTCCGTGAACGCAAGCACACAGCAGTCCCTCCATTCTCTCCGGGTTTCTCTCAGCAGACGCAGCTCGTCCAGCTTGTTGTCGAGGGAGCGGACTTTAGAGAGAAGGAGCGATGGTACTGCTGGTCTGGAGGGGTTAGCCTTTAGCCTAGCATGAATCCCGGCCCTTTTTCCACGCTTTTGCTTGCGTTTGCTCCGCTTACGCTTCCTCCTCTCCCGTGTAGCCTCCAGCGGGAACTCCGACAGAATTCCATGCTGGCGTAGAATATCCAAGTCAAAACCGAGTGCTGCGATTCTTGCAGCGTGCAGTACCTCGATGTTTAATAAGGTCTCACGGTTGTAAGTTTTACTCTCTCCGCGGATGCGGCGGGCCAGCTGGATGTCTTTGGGCATGATGGTGACCCTCTTGGCGTGGATGGCGCACGGGTTGGTGTCCTCGAAGAGACCCACCAGGTAGGCCTCGCTGGCCTCCTGCAGAACCATGACGGCGGAGCTCTGGAAGCGCAGGTCGGTCTTGAAGTCCTGAGCGATCTCCCTCACCAGGCGCTGGAAGGGCAGCTTACAGATGAGCAGCTCCGTGGATTTCTGGTAGCGATGGATCTCTCTCAGAGCCATGGTACCGGGCCTGTAACGGTGAGGCTTCTTCACTCTGCCGGTGGCCGGAGCGCTTTTTCGAGCAGCCTTGGTGGCCAGCTGCTTCCTGGGGGCTTTTCCTCCAGTAGATTTACGGGCGGTCTGCTTGGTTCTTGCCATCGCTCTTTATTATTCTGTCTTATATTTCTTGCACACCGCCTAAACTCCAGCCCGGCACCCGCGTCGTTTTCGCTTCAGTTCTCCCGGTATGTCGAGTTTCTCCGTTAGCACCGGGTGGCGGTTGAGTGCTAGCTAGCTCTTCCCTGCTGTATCGTCTCCTGCTGTAAACAGAGGCTCCGTCCGCCGACTCGAGAGACCTTTGGGGCGATCTGTGTGTCCGTGATATATATAAAGTGAAAGGTGTGCCGGATCAGAAAGTTATCACCGGATCAGAAAGAGGAAGGAAGATAAAAAGACTCAGAATTGAGCCGCTGTTGCAAAAGGCAGCCAACTCGTGTGGCGCCGGAACCGGAAGGAGTGTGGCTAAGCTGTCATCTCTGCTGGAGTCCGAGTCCCACCCTATGCAGGACATGCTGAACGCACTGAGGAGCTCATTTAGCAGTAGGCTACATCATCCTAGGTGCGCGACTGAGAGGTTTCGCAGGTCCTTCCTACCTGTGGCTGTCAGACTTTATAACCTAAGCAGGGCTGCTCGCAGAGATAGCAAAAAAAACGTTACGACCTAATAGTATTGAATGCAAAAGGCGCAACAAACTTACACAAAATGGTCCCCTCCAGTATACAACTGGGACAATACCAATCACTACAGAGGGTGACAATATGTATGGGTACATATTCATACTATGTGGGGTAACTAAATAGACGGTTATGCTGTTTATTCCATCTAGCTACAATGCTCCACACTGTGTATATATATTTATATATTTATGTGTACATATGTATATTCACTGCTCTTATTTTCTTATCTTCTAAATTATTACTCTGAGTGTTGCTATCCCTGTGCTGTTGCAATCCCGGAATTTCCCCGTTGTGGGACTAATAAAGGCTTATCTTATCTTACCTTATAAAACCCTTTGCTGTGCTGATTAGCAATGCAAAGCTAGTGATGCTAACAGTGTTGGTGCCCATGTCATGCTGGGAAAAAATTAACATAACAGGCCAGAATGACGTGAAATATTTTATCAACCGTGAATTAATGTTTATTAATCCACAGGACCACAAATGTGTAGTGGAGTGATAGGAATTTACAGAGAAGAGCTCTAAAACCTGCTAAGCTATCTAGGCCACAAGCTAACTAGATGCACCGTAGCTATGCAAGGGTGTGCCAGACTATCCAGGACGCTGGTCTGTATCAGGTCTGTTAAGTACTGGCATGATAACCTCATGGAAGAAAAACCAGCTAATCCTAATGAAGCGTTTCAGAGTTGTAGTCCTAGTTTCTGTGGGAGAGGAGAACTCCTGTGCAGGAGGACTTTGGGCTGTGTGACTTTACAGACCATAAATGCTAGAAAAATTTTACATAGCCTACTAAAATAAATGGGGGAGATCCCCAAAAGCAGAATAGGGGCTCTTTAAGACTCTACTTTGACTGCAGAGACCATAATTCTTTTTTTTTCAAATATGACATGTGGATCATTATTTATCATAGCCTAACCAATGGGTCCGCAACCTGTGGCTATGAAGCTGTATGTGGTACCTTTGCCCATAACCAGTGGCTTTGACCAAATCGTGAAGAAAAACTTGCACATTTATTAGAAAAGTTACCAATCTGAGAGGAAAACCTTATCACATTTTATTCATATTGCAAATACATAAATTTATAAAAAGTAAACAAATTTACAAGCGCCCAAATTTAGATGAAAAAACACACTAACTTACAAGACAAAAACTTAAATTTATGAGAAAAAAGTTGCATAAGTTGCATACTCCTGTTACTAATGTTGACTTGCAGGCTTATTCTGGGCTGCTTTGCTTTAGGACTTAAATTTGTTTGGTGGCTCCTTGATTTTTTTCCTTTTAGCCAAACATTGCTCAGAGTTTCCTGCCTTAAACTAAAACTGACATTCATTTCCTTATTAGACGTTTTGATTGGAAGGGATTTTTTTTAAGGATGACTATGTTTTGAAGTTATGAAACATGTTCAAATTGTTGGCCTTCGCTCTGTCTGCGCATATCGATGTCCTGGTTGTACCACAAATCAGTACAACCAATTATCTACCACATCTCTCCACTGTGTTTCAATATGTGTGTTTTGTTTTTTTTTTCAACCAAATGTTCCAGGCCAAACGTTCCGGAGAGCCGTTCACATCAGGCCCAGATAAGATTATCCACAACCAGAATGTGAACATCCCACCGTCCACCTACCTCATTCAGGATCTGGATCCCCACAGCGTCTATGCTGTCAGGGTGGCCTGTCACAGCAGCCAGGGCCCATCGGACTGGTCTCGCTGGGTGGAGCTACGCACCAAAGAAGGAGGTGAGTCTTCCAAGAGCAGAGAGGTTTGTTTTTACCATTGATGTCTGGCCTGGATGTCTGTGTGTGTGTGTGTGTGGGGGGGGGGGGGGGTGATTTCCTCAGAAGTGTGTCAGGGTCAAAGCCGTGTTATCTGCTACTGAAGGAGCTCCAAGTCCAAGTCTCCTCCTATTCCCACTGTGAATTGTAGCCTCCTCACTGCAGCAGCTACACTGCAACTAGCAGCGGCCCGAGTTGCTGTTCTCATCCGTGACAGAGATCATTTTTCTTTCACGCATGTTTGAACGCTACAAACTACTTTGTACTTTGTAGCAAAAATTGTTCTTTTCTTAATCAATTTTTTCCACCTTAATGGTCTCATTTATTGCTGTTTCAAGGAAGGAATTATAAGTTAATTAATTAATAAAGTTAATTAAACATTTATATATGCTTTTATAGCTTTAAAGCCCACACCCCCCCCCCAAAAAAATCCATCCCTTTATTACAGCTGATTTAAACACTTTTCTGCCTGCTCATTAACATTCATGAGCCCCTTATCTCATTGGGCAAAGTTTTTTTTTTCCAGCTGAAGTAAACATTGCTAAACCTCTAAGCTAACCACCCAGCTATAACTGGCCCATTCAGTTGGCCTCACCACAGCTGGCATTTAAACAAAAATCAGGGCAGCCTCAGTTCCAACAATGAAAAATTAAACCATCACCGATCAGTTTATTTTGTGGCCAGTCTGGAGAAATGATGACGAGCTGACAGCAGCCAGCAGAACACGCCTGTCCCCACTCTCAGTGATCAGGCCACCGGGGCTCCTGCTCCTGATCCCCGCGTCCCAGCGGTGAGTAGCTAAGAACCTGTGTTCTCCCCCCACATCAGCTCCTACCTCTGTGGTTAAATATGATTATTTTCAGAGCGAGAGGCTCCCGTTTACAGGCCACAGTTGTGCAAATTTAAGTTTTCGAAGGATAGAGAGAAAAAGTGACAAACCTTGGTATGTTGCTGTAAAGGGCAAATGAAGCTTCTTCTGAGGTGAACTTTTGTTTATCTGTGATTATCTATGATATCTTGTGATATGCAACTTTTTCATGGAAGTAAAACCTCTATGTATTTTTAATGTGCTGGTCCAGGGGTGTCAAACATATGGCCCGTGGGCCAAAAACAGGTGACCAGAGGGTCCAAGTTTTTCTCTGAATTTACAGCTTTTTTTAATTTAAATTTCTGACTTTTTCTACTGATTAGAATTATGTCAGTTTGAGACATTTTTTCTCCTTTAGATGAGACTTTTTTTCTCATCAGTTTTCTTTTTCTTCTTTCTTCTGGTGAAAACACGTAGTATCCATTTAGATTAAATCCATCAGCAACTACTAATGATGTCGTGCAGCCCTGAAGGAGTGTCCCAATTCATAGGGGTTGAAAATGCTTGCCCCCACCTTGGCCTTTGATTTCAAGGGCCAAGGGGTGGGGGTAGGCAAAGGGGAGGAGGTTCAAATGAGAATTGGGACGGACCCCATATCTACCTGTACTTCACTCTCATATTGCAAATATTTTTCTCAACTGTTTTACAGTATTTACTGCTGTCGACAGCTCAATAGACAGTATTTCTCTTGCTATTTTTATCTATGTATAAGGGTCATTTACATTTAAAATGGTTGTAAACTTAGTTCAAGTAAAATTTAGCATGCCATAGTCAAATTTGATCATATTAAACATAATTTTCCAACTACAAAATTGTAGCTAATGAAAAAGGCTGAGTGGCTATATAGTAACTGGAAAACTACTGAGCACAGTGGCCAGTGAGCAAAAAAGTTAATGTCAAGCCCTGGGTGTGTTTATCAGTAAATTACTCCATAGAGGCAGATGAACAACCATTTTGTCCTCACTAGAACATGCTCAGTTTTTAGGGCCCAGTAGGTGTTGCTGTTCTTCTTCTTCTTCTTCCAGCTGCTCCCTTTAGGCGTCACCACAGTGGATCATCTGCCTCCATCTCACCCTATCCCTCACATCTTCATCTGTAACACCAACCCTCTCCATGTCCTCCTTCACTGCATCCATGAATCTTCTCTGTGGTCTTCCTCTCTTCCCCCTGCCTGGCGTCGCCATGTTCAACATCCTTTGTCCAATATCTCCATTATCCCTTCTCTGCACACGTCCAAACCATCTCAGCCTTGCCTCTCTTACTTTGTCTCCAAACCACTCAACCTGAGCTGTCCCTCTGATGTACTCATTTCTAATCCTGTCCCTCCTAGTCACTCCCAATAAGAATCTTAGCATGTTCAACTCTGCCACTTCCAGCTTCGTCTCCTGTCTCTTTGTCAGTGCCACTGTCTCCAAACCATACATCATAGGTCTCTCTACCATCTTGTAAATCTTCCCTTGCACTCTAGCTGCTATCCTTCTCTCACAAATCACCCCTGACACTCGTCTCCACCCACCCCACGCTGCCTGCACACTCTTCTTCAGATCCCCAAATAGATGCACAAAAATAATGAAAAGTTTAAATTTTCGTCATATGTTCCTGCAGAGGTCTGTGGATTTGTTTCATCTTCATCCTAAATGGCTTCTGACTGATTGTGAACATACTTGGCTATAATGTGGAGTTACAGGGTTAAGTTACAGCAGACCGTTAGTCATAATATTCTCTCCTGTCCTCTTTTACTTAGTCTGTGTTTATAAAGGAGAGCAGATGTGAGTGAGTGTGCGTCTGCTAGCCCAAACCCACATTTCAAATGTAAACTTGAGGCAGAGCTGACTGCTATTGGACGGAGAGGGTGAAGGTAGTGACGGCGGGGAAAGAAGGTTTGGACGTTAACTTCTCCTGAAAGGCTCCAGTTAGCGCTCTGTCCAAACTGTAACGCCAGGTTGCTGCACGTGTTTGAATTTACACTGAGGTGGGATTTTCCATGCCAGCTCATGCTGTCTCTATGCCTGCATAAATAGGAATGGAAACAGACTATGCTAAGAGGAGAGATATGCCAGAGGGGAGACGATTGGGGCTTTCCATGACGAAAACTGCCTATAATCTGAAAACACAGCATTTATGATGATTTTTTTTTAAACATCAGAAGGAAAAAGAGAGAAGTAGAACATACTGAAACACTGGAATCAGTCAGGATTTATAAAGTTTCTGTTCTTTATTATATAAAAACGTCAGGCAGTCTTGTTTCTTTTCAGATCAAGGAATTGGTTTCTCATTTAATAGTTTCCCATTTAAATACTATTGTTTGATTCATAACCAGAGCCATTGCTGGCTATAAAGCAGATAAATGCAGCGGGTCCTCTCAGCCACAAGGCCACAAGTTCAGCCTCACCATTTTTAGCGGAGAATTAAAATTACCTTCTGCTTTTTTTCTTATGAATTTGCAACATTTTTCTCTTAAAATCGCAGCTTTTTATCCCCTGCGGGTCAAAGCCCAAAGGGAAATTATGTTATAGGTCCGTCCGTCCATCCATGTGTCCATTTTGGTCCGATTGTTTTGTGGCTTGGTACTATGGTTTAATATACACTGATGATGGACATATTGCAATTTGGTTCTGATCGGATGATTTTTGTGGGAATTGTAGCCCCTGACCCATGACCTCCTGTTTCGCCTCATTTCGTAGACGGTAGCTGTCTTGTGAAATCAACTCCTCTTGTAGTTTTGTTCCAATTGTTTTGAAACTTGGTACCATGGTTTGATATACTCGGATAATGCGCATATTGCAATTTGACTTCCATCGGATGGCCTTGACGTCAAAAGTCAGAGGTCAGATTTTTCCCTAAGTCTTCTAAACACAACAACTACTGAAAGAAATGATGTAAGCTTTTCAAATCGATACAGTAGTTGCATCTAATGCACATCTTGGACGACTCACACCCTCACCTAACTATGGGTTTGGGGTCAAGGGGCCAAAGGTCAAAGTTAACATTGCAGTTGCACGATGGTAAATGGTAATGCTACATTTACTATGACTATAGAACGAGTAAAGCTAGGGCCACCAAACCTGCTACACAGGTTCACCCTGGGATCCTGCCCTACAGCTATGGGTTGTATACTTTGTTGTATATTCATGGATGATGGGTTTATCATAATTTGGTTCTGCCACAGTAATTATGTTGACAAGTTGAAAACTGCTCTCCATCAGTAAGTATTGGGATCTTCAAAGAAAACAGAGGCGGGGGATACTGCACTTGCCTCACAGTGCTCTTGTCTTCTATACTTGAGGTGTTTATGTGGATGCTGGTTAAATGTTTGTTCTATGTAATGGTTTATTATTTTCTGTTCATCTAAACCAGTGGTTCCCAACCTGGGGCCACTAGAACATTCAGGTTTCCGTGGGAAATTTTGTAATTTCACTTCTTAATTGGTCCAAAAAAATTGCAAATAATTTGCTGTTGTTGTGCATGGGTACCTACAGAACATGTGCACAACAAGTGAAATTACAGAATTTCTCACGGAAGCCTGAGCGTTCCAGGGACCCAAGATTGGAAACCACTGATAGACGATGAATATATTTTTTCAGTGTTTTGCCCCTCGCATACAATCTTGCATAGGCAAGCTAGAAATGGCCCTGTTCATAATCCTTCTGCACTTGCCTGAATGAGTCACAGCATGGCCAAAAAAGTGACGAATCAGCTTGTGGTCAGAGGAAGTTTATAAGGCATCAGCAGTAAAGAGGAAGAGATAGACTGTCCATCAGATTTTCTACACCTGACTCTGTGGTTTCTGTGTTGATGGTGGAAAAAAATCCTGTGCAGCGCTACTGTTAAACCTCAGATCTTTATTTCTTCACAGCGTTTTAAATCATTGATGCAGATATGTGCTATGTCATCTCATTTTTGCTCCTCCAACTTGTTCTTTATCAAAAGGCTTTTTTCTGTTCTTCGCTCTAAGATCACTGCCAAGAACATGATTGACTACATCTCCCAACAAGCTGAACAAGTCTTTTTCAATCCAGTCTTTCAACTTCTCTCCTTCATGCCCCCCCCAGCCTCCCAAAAGAAAGAAAATGTCTTTTTCGACCTTGCCTGACCTGTGATTTCTCATTCCAGAGCACACAGTTAAGCACTGTGGGAAAAAAATAAGAAAAAAAAAAGTGTGCTGATGGTGGGAGTAGGGAGTTAATGGATGGGGAGAGAGAGGAGAAGGGGGCGTTTTGAGAAAACACTGGTTTTGCTATTTTCCCAAAGCTGACTATTTTCCCTGGAGGATGAGCGGGCAGAATGAAAGGGGAGGAGGGCGGGAGAGGAAGTGAAGCAGCCCGTGTCACCCTACTGCTTCTACAGATCCAGTCAGGTTACTTTTTGATTTACTGAGTACATTTTTAGTTTGATTCTTACTGCAACTGGGCGGTGCGGTGGCGCAGTGGTTAGCACTGCGGCAGCACAGCAACTCACCCTTGGCCATGGGATCCCTGGTTCAATCCCAGCCCCCAACCAACAGTGATCTGTGTGGAGTTTGCATGTTCTCCTCGTATCTGCGTGGGTTTACTCCGGGGTTTCTCCGGTTTCCTCCCACAGACCAAAAACATGCAGGTTAGGTTAATTGGAGACTCTAAAGTGGCCCTAGGTGTGAATGTGTGTGTGAATGGTTAAGGGATAGCGCCGTACCGTGGCTGCTTCATCCATCCAGGTGGATGCCCTCAATTTCCCCTCTGGGGATCAATAAAGTATACAAAATCAAAAAAAAAAAAAATGAAGCACTTCGATGTCATAGCACCACGTTGCGTAACCTTGACCTGTACCTCTGTGACGTGTTTATCCAGGCTTCCTCAGAATGGCTAGTGCATATTTCTTTGCTCATGAGCCCCAGTTCACCCCACCCTCCCTCTTTTGTCACCTCAGAAAGTTTGGTTGAGGCGGGCAGGTGCCATTTCGAGGCTAATGTTAGCTGGTTAGCAGTTAGCTCCGGATGGTGAAGACAGACTGAGCCGCAGAGATAGAACAGACTAGAGTGCTCATCGCTAGCCACCAGACTGGTTTCAGGTGGCCAAGCGCGGACACCATATTGGTGCTGATAAAAAACAAGAACACACCATAGAGCCGCATAGGCATGTACTGCATTTTCTTCATGTTTGTGCAAGAAGTTGAATATTACATGAAATAAACAGCACTCGTCGTCAGGTACACTGCCTGAGCAGTGTACCTAATAATTAATACTACTGTTAACTGATGATGGTGATGGATTAAGTGGTCGATGTGGATGAATCTTCCTCCCCCTGGTAACTATGGTGGATGTTTGTGTCTGAGGTGGCTGACCAGACCCATGCGTGAGGCGCATGGAGCAGATGTGCTGGGCGGGTGGTGGCAGTGCTGGTTAAGGTGATGATGACTGTGGTGGTGGTGGATGTTGATTCTGTGCAGCATCATATCCGGCGTTGCGTCGGGAGTAGTAGTAGTAGTAATAATAAAAACAATAACAAATAAGTAGTAACTTTTTAAGTTTGTCTCCTGTATATGCAAGTGATTTTTTTTTATGTTTTTCTTTCTCATTGTTTGTCAACAGAATGAGCTAAAGACTATTGAACTGACACTTATAGTGTTTTAAAGGATAACAAATATTGAAAATGATGTTTTGCTCACTGAAAAAAAACATATCCCTGTATGAGCAGTTTGGGGCGGCTGTGGCGCAGGTGTAGTACTGATCGGAGGGTCAGGGGTTCGAGTCCCGCTCTGTCACAAGTGTCCTTGAGCAAGACACTGAACCCCCAGGTACTCCTGGTGGGTCAGGCCAGTGCCTGTGCACGGCGGCTCCGCCACCGTCAGTGTGTGAATGGGTGGAGAGCAGGATCTGTGAAGTGCTTTGGTCATCCAGAGATGAGCGAAATGCGCTATATACGTGAACGCCATTTACCATTATTCTCTTGTTAAGACTGAATTGTTAAATAAATATTGTGTAGTTTAATAGTTTTTTTTGGTACTGATGCTACTTTTGCCTCGGTTCCAGTTCTTACTCTGTCTGTTGGGCTTTAATAAAGTTCACAAAAGACAACAATAATTCCATATTATTGTAACTTATAACGTTCCAGCTTACTTATATGATAACAATAACTATAACAAAGCATTATTTAGATGTCCCATTATCACAGTGTTGCAAGGGCTGTCAAGAGGACTTTATCCAGTACCAATATGGTGCCCAGATTTGCCATCAAAATGTTAGCCGTGAGCACTATAGTGTATTGTATCTCTATGGACTGAGCTGACTAACATGACTAACAGCTGACTGTGATTATGTAAAAGCAAGCAGCCATAGTAGCACTGTCGGTGTGGGTTTGGATGCTCATGGGGATCCTGCCGCCACTGTTAAAATGGGTGGTATCGTTCCAGTGAGCACCAGCTCTCACAACCAGAGTAAACTCAAAACCACTTCATTTAGAGAGAGGTACTGAAATAAAGGCTCATGCTAACAAAGTGACAAAGTTGTGGGGTTTTTCAGTTTTTCCGATGATAACCACTCCAAATAACCAGATAGAATAGAATAGGCTTTATTGTCATTGTACAGTTGTACAGCACAACAAAATTGTGAGTGCTCCACCAGGCTACTGCGCAATAAAGTAAGAGAGAAGGATTAGATAAAACACGGTTACAGAGCACACAACTGAAATAAAAATAGCTCATGATTCTGGAAATATACACAGTAGCTTCACGGGTGGAACTATGTACATAAGAGTGCAGAACACACAATTGAACACACAATTGAGTAAAATGGCCCAAGGATTATGGAAAATATACATAGTAGTGGTTTCACGGATGGGTCGATATACATGAATGTGCAGAGTGCAAAGACAGGTGAGTTACTGTAATAATTAAAAAGATCCTCAGTTCTGTCCATGTGAGCGTTCAGAGGGAGGGGGGTGGGGCCTCTGACTGTTTGCAGCCTGGATGGCCCAGGGGAAGAAACTGTTTGTCAGTCTGGAGGTGTGGGACCTGATCGATCTGAACCGTCGTCCAGAGGGAAGCAGGTTGAACAGGTGGTGGGCGGGATGTGAGGGGTCTCCTGTGATGCCCTTGATCCTTCTGAGACAGGAGGGTCTGGAGATGTCCTCCAGGGAGGGCAGGGGGCCGCTGATGAATTTTTTTGGGCGGTGTTGATGACCCTCTGCACAGCCTTCCTGTTGTCGGCCGTGGAGCCGGCGTACCACACATCCAGACAGTAGGTGAGCACGCTGTCCGCTGAGCAGCGGTACAGCGGTAAATAGATGCGCAAAACCACTGAAAAACTAAATTTTCATCATAAAACCCCTTTAAACTTAAATGTGCTACTTTTACTTACTTTTTCTCTTATAAATTTGTAACTTTTTTGTAACTTTGTAACTTTTCTCTTACAAATTTCTCATAAATTTGCAGCTTCTGCAATTTTCATCTTGTAAGTTACATCCATTTTGTATCTGTGAAGTTTTGACTTTGCCACTTTTTACTAACCTTTTTCCTACAAAATTTCTACCTTTTTTTTAAATATGTATTTGGGCCATTTTTGGCTTTATTGGACAAATACAGTGAAGAAAAAAAACAGAAAACGGGTTGAAGAACAAGATACAGACATATAGGAATCACATGGCTGGAAATGTAACCAGGGATTGGGGTCCCAGCCATTAGGTTTCCCTTACCTTAAATTTGCTGCTTTTGTCCTATGCTTGTGCTGTATGCGAATTTATGGCATTTTGTCTTGCAAATTTGCAATCTTTTTATCTTAAATTTGTGACTTTTTACTTGTTAATTTTTCCTCATAGACTTGTGGCTTTTTTTTGTCCGAACCACAGGGAGCCTGTTGTTACGAGCAAAAGAGCCACATGTGGTTCTGGAGCCGCAGGTTTCTCTATAGAAAGACTGAAATTATCCATGGAGCACCCAAACTCGCCATCCTGATGGAGTGAGTCACTATGACATGGCACATCTCATACACACACATAAGCAGTAAATAATTGCTTATCACTATTTTCAGTAAAAATGCAGCCTCAAGCACTAAATATCCTCGTTGCTAACGCACTGACAACAATGTGTTCCTCTATGAAATTGAAACAAACGGGACATCCCGAAAACATTTCACATTTTTGATGACACTATCATTTGTGTTGTGAGTGATGTGAAAAATGTGTTTCCAGTGCGGCTCTGTGTTTGTTTTCACTGATGGGAAACGGATCCCAGGGTTGTAAAGGATCAGCCTTTTCCATACATGTGCTAACCCGAACGACAGGGTTGTTCACATAGTAGCGTCCCTGCCTCCAGCCGATGCCTAAGTTTTTCCAAATGTGGTTATTCGACACGCCTTTTTTTTTCAATAGCAGCACTGAAGAAAATGAGAAGCAGTAGCCTGACAGTGATTCAGATACTGAGCTCTGCTGTTGTCAGCTAATGGTGGATCGAGTGTTTGTCACTTTCTCGACAGATTTGAACTGTTTTCATGTGGAAGATAAAAGAATATGAGGCAGGAAAACAGCACACGAGCACAGGGCCATTTCTAGCTTTTGGGGCACCAATGTTATGTTTGGGGGCCGCTGATTTTTTTTTTATTTTTTTGTAATGGGGAAGAGTTCAAAAGCTTAAAAATTTAAAAAAAAAATACAAAACAAAACAAAACTCTCCTTTCCCAACAAAAACATTTAAAAAATAAGCTTTGGTTTTGTTAGATTAAAGAGTGGAGGATATAAATCCCCTATCACAACAAATCTACATTGTCTAAAATGGTATCTTATACCCATTTTTCTACAAAAAAAAATAAAAAACCTTTACTTGTTTTACAGTTTCATGTCAAAATCTTTTCACTTTTTCTACTCCTTCAAACACCAGGATCTGTGACTCCGCCCACCCACATCCCACAAGGCTAATGGTGGCTAGCGCTACAGAATAAATCCTGTGATGAAAAGACTTAACCAGTTGAAGGACATGCCCACTTGTATCCTGGTGGCCCAGGATCATGCTGAAACCGCATCAGTCCTTAAAAGCAGTTTAATTGTAAAACCCATCTTAATTTGGGTCGTTTTCAAAGCAGCTGTCCAGAAATGCTAACTAGCCCTGGAGGCTAACTTCAGTTAGGCCAGAGAGTCCTGATTGGCTCAACACTATGGACCTGTTATGGTTACCTTGTGGAGAGTGTGGAAGGACGAGGCTGAGTTTATTTCACAAGTCCAGTTTTATTCACATTCTCCAACATCCAAAAACAGAAAGAGAATGAATCCCCCAACATCTGTCCCTTTTATACCCCAGGACATCAAAGCACACAGTCACATTAGGCACTTTTCCATGGGCCCCGGTCAGCCTCGGTCTTAGAACACGATTCGGCTCGGCGCGGCGCCATTGTCCCTTCATTCCTTTTCAACAGTCCCGCGGGTTGACTGTGGGTGGGATTTCTTAACACACAGGCGGGGCAACACTCTCGTGACGTGTAGCGCGCACGACCATATCCTCCACAACAAACAAAATGGCTGATTACGAGATGAGGATTATCATTTTTCTCGCTCTGTGGCTTTTTACGATAATGAAGGCCAGACAATTAATCCAGATAAAACGACGTGCACTGAGACGATGTGCGTTGCTACAAACGTTGGAGGCAGGGTCCATGAGGCTCTCGTCTGCCGTATGGGAATATGAAGCAGCAACTCTGAGGTTAAATGCTCAACAACTGATCGAGCATGTCATGGTAAGCTAACGCATGCTAAATTTTTCACATCTAATTTTTTATTAACGTCATTATTAAGTACAGCATTTTTCCGGTTAGTGGTTTGAATTGCCTTACATTATATGTATGCTGTGTGTGTGTGTTTCAGTTGGTTGCTTCTTTACGCAATAATCGCTGCAGACCCTCGGTGTGGGCATTTCCCCGTGCTTCGCAGTGGTGGGAGGCTATAGTTCCCGGCTTCTCAAACACGGAGTGGTTGCAGAACTTCAGGATGTCCGAGGAGACTTTTACCTACCTGTGGCACAAATTGCGTGCACGCATGGAGCGTCAAGATACAACATTCCGCCTATGTGTGCCTGTGAAGAAGAGAGTGGCCATTGCACTGTGGAAGCTTGCAACTGGGTCAGAGTACCGGACTATTGGCCATCTGTTTGGTGTTAGCATCACAACGGTGTGCAGGTGTGTGCAGGATTTTTGTGCAGCAGCAGAGTCGTTGCTGGTTCCAGAACAAATCCGTTTTCCTGATGAAGGGAGGTTCAGTGAAATGTCAGCCTACATGGAGAATCGGTGGGGACTTCCATTGTGTGTGGGTGCTATCGATGGCTCACACATACCCATCATAGCACCCAAAGAATGTCACACCAACTACTTTAATCGTAAAGGGTGGCACTCCATAATACTTCAGGGTGTTGTTGATGGAAAGGGCTTGTTCTGGAATGTGTTTGCAGGGCTGCCAGGGAGCATGCATGATGCTAGGGTCCTGAGACTGTCTACACTGTGGGATTTAGCCAGTAGGGGCAACCTATTTCCACCTTACATCAGGAACATAGGTGAGGTTGGTGCTGGATATTACATCCTCGGAGACTCTGCATATCCACTGCAAAACTGGCTGTTGAAACCATTTCATGACAATGGAGGACTGACTGCAGACCAGCACTTGTTCAACCAGACCGTCAGTCGAGTACGGGTGGTTGTGGAAAATGCTTTTGGGAGGCTAAAGGGACGGTGGCGCTGCCTTCTAAAACGGAATGACAGTGACATCGCACTCTCGAAATCTATGGTGCTGACTTGTTGTGCTCTGCATAATTTGTGTGAGAGTCATGGAGAGATTTTTGACAATACTTTGGAGGATGCTGTAGATGAACCAGCGGTGGGCGCAAACCATGGATCAGAGGAGCAGGGTGCCCATATCCGAGATGCTGTGATGCAGTACTTGTGTAGCAATAGGTAGAATGTCATCCACATTTCTGTGCATACATCCTTGAAAAATTTCTTTGTTTTAAATAAATTATTTTTTTCTATTTAAATATAGCTGACCTCTGTTGTTCATAACGATTGTCTTTTAAAGGTACGTGTAATATCATGAAGAAAAACAGTATAGCCTATGTTCAATGTTTTTTCTGTTGACTGAAAAACTT
Organism: Pholidichthys leucotaenia; assembly: GCA_020510985.1. NCBI lineage: Eukaryota > Metazoa > Chordata > Actinopteri > Cichliformes > Pholidichthyidae > Pholidichthys > Pholidichthys leucotaenia. Next base: position 281,427,319 of record CM035847.1, on the reverse strand, counting down.
TTTTTTTAAAATAAAATGTTCTTTTTAAAAAAAGCTCTCATCTGTGGTTCATAACGCTTAACTATTAGGCAAAGGGTAATTAAATGCAGAAACAGAGTGTAGGCCATGTTCACTGTGGCGTAAGTTGAATTCAAAAGAAATTTGAGTCAAGCGGTCTTACATGATTTAACAAGTAATGGTCTCCAACATTTCCCTCAAAAATGATTTTTCTAATATTAGATAAGCTAATATAATGTTAGGAGTAATTGTGGTTACAAAAATGATGGGCACTGTGAATTACATGCAGACACATAGCACAGACCATGTTCAATAGACAAGCCACTTTGGTTCCTGGTGAATTATCAATTGAATTAATGTCGGGATACTTGTGGTAACATGTAATAGTGTCCGACTATGTTTGTGAAAATGATTTTTAGAATTGTCGAAAAAGTAATATAAATTTAGCACTAACTGTGTGAAATAACATTTTTGTGAATGAGATTTAGATGCAGAAAAAACGCACACACCATTTCCAAAATTGCATGTAGACAGGCCAATTTGGTTTCTATTTAATTCAAAACTTAAGTGTAAATTATTTGTTAATACATGTTGTCACATGTAATGCTCGCTGAAATTTACTTTGAAAATGATTAGTATATTTTAAGAAACATTTAATTAATCTAGCAAAGTCTGTGGGTAATAACAGTTTGGGCAATGTGACTTACATGCTAAAACACCGCACAAACCATCCCCCAAAAATGCAGCTACACAAGCTACTTTGCCTTCGTTGGAATTAGTAATTGAGGTATAAATGATTTAACATCTTATGGTCTCCAATTTTTAATTGCAACATGATTATACTTATTTTTTAGGAAATATGAAAAAATTTAGCACTCATTGTTCTTAAAAGGATTTGTTGTACTCTGCTGCCCCTGTTGGAAATGCAAATAAAATATAACTTTGGAACAAAATCATTGTAATAACAGCTGTGTGCAACAAAAATTGATTGGTGTATCCTGCTAAGACGTGTTAATTATTTTGTAATGCAACCTTTTGAAGTATTTTTTCTAGATTTATTGCCTTTCGAATGGAGAGGCAACATTTTATTTAAATATATTAACCATTAACGGTGTCAACTATAGAAGTTAAAGCACACCAGTACCACTGCGTATATCATTACAAATGTACAAGATATAGAGAATTGTATTCAACTATGCAAAGTTTTTTCTAAAAATTTACTTAAAGTAGAAAAAAAAGTAATTAAAGTTTTTGTGTGGTTAAACCCTAAAATACCATTATAATGCTATACACCAAACAAGATTAACATCATCATGTGGAATGAGGAAAGAATGTAATGTGTAATTTGCGGCGGCATGAAATAAAGCGGCGTTGTTGGAGGTTTTAAGTAGAGTTTTATTATCATACCACCGTCACGGGATCCCCTCTCCAGCCCAAGTGTGTGCAGGCCGGAGCGGGATCCTCTGGCTCTCAGAGAAGGAGGGACACAAAGTCTGTGTCCTGCAGCAGAGGTTGAAGTGTGAGTGAGAGAGAGAGCATGGATTTCAGTCAGCTTAAATACCAGTTACAAACAATGCATGAAAGGCATTCACAGCAGGGAGTATGGCATTTGCATTTGAGAGGCATACATCACAATAGGCAGATTTGATAGACTTTGCTCTAGGTGCAGAACGAAGGGGTTAACAGGCACATCTACATATTGATCTGAGTCTCTAGGTCACAGTAAGGACAGGACGCATGAACACAATACATGAAAGGTGACATTAACACAGTAGTGTAGCGGAAAAAACCAGGAGTAGTGAGTTGTCTGTCCTTAGTCTGTTTGTGGGGGTTTTCCCAAACCGCCACAAATTTAGGTTTTTCTCATACGGAGTCATAACATGAAAAAAAAAGACTTTTTATTCTCAAATTATCATTTTAATACAAATCTTAGACAGAAACAGAAACTGGCCATAAGGATACATGTTTAAAAACCCCGACTGCTAAGTGCGTCCACAAGCCTGCAAAAATTGTTCATAAAATCATTGTTAAATTTTGCATTCGCGGAAAGCTCTTCCTTTCGTAACAGAAAGTCTTGCTCCAGGGCTTTTTCTGCAGTTGCCTGCACATCTGCGGCCACCTTTTGCAAATGCTGCATATATTGGTTGTGGTGGCCTTCTCGCTGCTCATGCTGCTCCCGATGCATTTGGTACATTGCTGATGTTACGTCAGCAATGGAGTTATCACGTTTCCTCTTTCCTGTATGAGAAGACAAAGGCATGGTTTTTAAAGCTGTATAACAAGATATATAAAATTTGACTGGTCACGATCTATGGTGGGATGTCAGTATTAAATTATGCTTCATTGCTGTATATAAGCAAAAATGTCATGTTACTGCACATCAGTACAGTGTCTTTTTCACACCCAGAGGTTGCTGGCATTAGGCTGCAGCACTCAAGAAACCGAAAAAGGAGTAAGACTATGGACATGGATGGATGGATGGATGGATTTTTTTTTTTTTTTGCCTAATATTTAAAATAATTGCTTGTAGTGGAAGTCCCAATAATCTGCCATTTTACTAATTAAAGATATAAATTTTGAATAGATAATATAGATCAAGTAGAAATTATATTATGCAATTTTTGAAATAAATTGTTTCTAATGGATAATTTCAAGTATGGACCCCGCTTGACCTGTTGAAAACAAAAAGTAGTTATTGTGCCTTACCAGCACTTGAACGTGTTGCCCAAGATGCAGATGGAGCTGGAGAAAAGGCAGACATAAGTGTTGATTCTGCTGGCGCTTCAGCAGACGCAGGAGAGTCCGGTGTGGTAGATCCGCTGAGGTGGACCTCAGTGATGTCCGCTGAGGTGGACGCCTGTGACATGAACTGTGATTCTAGAAACAAAATGCATGAAATGTAAAACTCATCCCAACAATGAAACATGTAAACAAAAGTCACAATTATTTAACCTAAACACTATTATAATTATTACTATATTAGGAATTTCTATAACATATTATTATAATATTATTTGAATTATAAATTAAAATTTTTTATCGATTTATTACATATATATATTATTATATATGTAATAAATATTTTATTACATATTAGTATTATCATTTTCAGCTAATTATATTTTTATATTTTACATATGTTATACATATATTATACTAATATTATTGCAGAGTGCCTTATAGCCACTATACAATAATTACTTCGGCCTTTTTGTTCGCGAAAATACTTCACACAAAGCAAGCGTGAATCAGCAGTGGGCAGCTAGATAGCTATTAGCTGGCTAGCCATCGTCGGTAACAAACATTAGCCATAGTATAACAACCTTCCTATTGCTTAAAAAAATATTAAGCTTGCTACAGAAGGGATAAATTGGCGCTAACACGCGCAATATCAAAATAACACTCACCATTCACGTTTTCAAATGGAGGGACTGCGGCCGTGTCAACACCGAGGTGTCTGGCATTGCTCGCAGGCCTGTGTCCATAGATAGCGTCCATCTGGTCGAACCACCTCCACTCCTTATGATTCGATCCACTACGACCGTTGTGATCCTTCACTGCTCGGTAATCGCTTTTCATTTTCTTTAGTTTCTCACGACACTGCTTCGGAGTACGAAGGTGTCCTTGTAAACCCATGCGCTCTGAGACCTGCTGATATATTTTCTCGTTTCTGGTAGCTCCGTCCAACTCCCGCTGGATGCGATCATCAGCTAAGATCGACAGAAAACAGCGCACCTCATCGTTTGACCACGGGATACCCTTACGACACAACATTTTTTATTGAAAATACTAAAGCCGCCTATTGTGTGTTTACCGGCTGAAGGACTACAGAAAATGGTGGCGGCGTCGATCCAGCGGAAAAGGTCGCTTTTTTCATGACGTTACGGCCTGACCAATCAACGGCGACCAGTCTGTTGACTTAATATCACACCCCCGGGCCGGCCGAGCCGGGGCCGAGACGGACCCTGCCCGCGATCAGGTACGAAAATCGCGCCTGCTAACCGGTGCTGGGGCTCATGGAAAATGCACAAACACCGGGGCCCTGGTGCGGTGCTGGGGAAAGAGGGGCCCGTGGAAAAGGCCCTATTGTCTTTTAATCCCAAGTCACAATGCATCCCCCTCCAGGTCTTCTCAACTCCACCTAAAGTCCTGGTGGTCAGGAAATCCCTCAAGGCCGTCTCTTTGCATACAAAAGGCTAGATCTCACATCCTTCTGTTACCCCTAGGAGGTTCAGTCCTTTTGTTCCTCTGAGACATGAAGCATACAATAAGCACACAGTAATATATATGTGAAGCATATGAAACCCACATATGTGCCACAACCTCACCAAAAATGCTCCATCTAAACTCGCCTTTTATCAGGGGGTGGGGCTTAACTGAAATTTCTTAGCAAAAAAACAGAGACATGCCACATTTGAGTGACTTCGTTTCTGATATGTCTTGTAAGTCATAAAAAATGTTACAGACAAGTTAAGAAAAAAATCTCAATTTTTGGTGGTGTCAATTTAACAGAAAGAAAAACTGAAACATTGCACATAAAGGCTGTAAATTTACAATAAAAAAAAGTTTGAAAATTTGTGAGGAAAAAATGAGCATTTATGAGAAAAAAGTTGCAAATTTACAAGAAAAAATTTACACATTTATGAGAAAAAAAGTGCATAATTTATGAGGAAAAAGTGGCACATTTCCAAGGAAGAAGTTGCATATTTCTAAGAAAAAAGATGCAAATTTATGAGAAATTTTTTTTTGCAAATTTATGAAGAAAAAGTTGCACATTTATGGAAAAAAGATGTACATTTCTGAGAAAGAAATTTCAAAGAAAAAACTTTTTGACAAAAGAGTAGCAAATTTATGAAAAGCAATATTGTAAATGTAGAAGAAAATAGTTGCAAAATTATGAGGAAAAAGTTGCATATTGTGATGAGAAAAAAGTGGCAAATTTACAAGAAAAAAGGGCACATTTCTGAGGAAAAAAGTTTCAAATGTACAAGAAAACAGTTTTAAATTTAAAAGAAAAAAGTTTCAAGTTTATGAGAAAAACATTGCAAATTCTCAAGAAAAGTGTTGTAAATTTTGGAGAAAAAGGGTTGCAATTTTGTGAGAAAAAAGTGGCAAATGTACAAGAAAATGTAGCATATTTACATGAAAATAGTACAAATTTATATATTGTAGCATACCCCCCCGAATGAAGGTTGACACTTTACTGATGATTTTTTAGGTTTAATGGCAGTAAACCCTCAAATTCACCGTAAGAGCTGGGAACCACACAGAAAAACATTGTATAAGCTAAAGTCCACACTCTTACAACTGTTAGCTAAAAATAACCTTAACTCTTGACACTAAATACTACAAAATATACATACATGTTAACACAAAGATTCAAATTGTCATATTTACATATTAAACATACCTTGTGCCTCTATCAAGGGGGCTGCTAATAACAAATACGTTTTATATTTTGTCACAACCTTTTCTTCCCCGTCTTTTGCCGCCGTTAGTTTGCTCACGCTAACGGTTATAACCGGAAGTTCCTTCAAAATAAAAGCACCGAATATCAAACAGGAAGTTAACCGTAACTGATAGTACATAAAAGTAATAAGCTCCAAAATAAAATATAAGCAAATGAAGAAATGTACATAGGGTTATTTACACTCCCACCAAAATTATGAGTATTTGGGTTCCATAAGAACATCAACAAATAATTTTCTCAAGCAAAAGAACTCATATAAAGAGGTCGCCTTAAGAACTTTTTAACAACAAGACCAGTTTTTTGTACTGGACGCTCTACAACTGATAGCTCACTAGAGCGTTGACCTTTGTTATTTAGTCTCTTTTCTCCAAGAGAAATCTTTGCTCTTCGCACAAGTCCATCCTTTCCACTAACAGTCTCTAAAACTCTTGCAAGTCTCCATTCACCTCTGGGCGCTAGTTCATCCATGTCTAACACAACATCACCTACTTTCAGATTCCCTTTTGGTGAATGCCATTTTTGCCTTGAAATGATGTTGTGAACATATTCCCGTCTCCTGCGACTCCAGAACTGCTCTGCAAGGAACTGCACACGGCGCCATCTCTTTTTGCCATATAGGTCCTCCTTTGGAAACGCGCCAGGTGGGGGCAACGGTGCGTTGGATTTCATGTGGAGCAGGTGATTGGGCGTAAGTGGTTCTAAGCTGTCAGGGTTGTTCAAGTTATCTATAGTTAGGGGTCTGCTGTTGACTATAGTCATGGCTTCATAGAATAGAGTCCTTAATGAAGCATCATTGAGTCTACCATGAGCAAGTGACAGAGTGGTATTCAGTACACTTCTGACAGTCTTTATCTGATGCTCCCACACTCCCCCTGCATGACTGGAGTGGGGTGCATTCATAACAAAGTCACATTGTCTTTCGGATAAGTAAGTACTTAGCTTCTGAGTGTCTAGTTCATTTAAGGCTGCTTTAAACTCATTTTGAGCGCCAACAAAGTTTGTTCCCTGGTCACATTGGATTCGTTTGACTGCACCTCTGATTGAAATGAAACACCTTAATGCGTTAATGAATGCATCAGTAGACAAGTCCTCTAATAGCTCGATGTGGATGGCACGAGAGCAAAAGCAAGTAAATAAGAGTCCATGCCGTTTGTGTTGTTTCCTTCCTTCTGTTGTCACAAACGGGCCAAAACAGTCCATGCCGCAGTGTGTGAAGGGAGGAGAGGGCTCTAAGCGCTGTGGAGGTAGGTCACTCATCCTCTGACCCTCTGGAGCTTTGCGGAGTCTGCGGCAGGTCACACACTGACCGATGTATGAAGCAACTGTTTTACTCATTCCTGGAATCCAGTAGCCACTAGATCTGATTTCATTTATGGTAAATCCCTTTCTTTGGTGTTTTACCTTGTTATGACAGTGAGATATTATGAGCTTAGCTGCACAATGATCCTTTGGGATCACGATTGGATGTTTGAAGGTGTCACTTGTTGGTGAATGTCGAAGTCTCCCTCCCACCTTGAGGAGACCATCTGTGTCCATGAAAATGTCCAGTTTAAACAGTTTGTTGTGACGTGGGAGCTGTTTTCCTTTGTTCAACAGTTTTATTTCTTGTTCGTATGCTTGATGCTGCACATCACAAATGGTCACAAGTTCAGCATTTTCCTGTTCACTCACTGTAGCTGGTGCATTTGACTTGATATGTTTAGCCCTTCTTATAAGATGTGCTACAGCTTTGATTGCTCTGGACCATGACGAGAACTTACTTAGACGTTCAGCAAGACTTGCAGTGTCTGTGACTTTAGTTAACATTGTCTGTACTTTTCTGACTTCTGGATCTCCTATGAATAGATCCGGCTCAACAGTTTGTGGTGTGGGCAGTTCATTTTTCTTTATTCCTTCCTTGAGTTTGTCTAGAAAAATGAGATCCTCTTGTGAGACTATTTTGTCGCTTGCCTTTGCATCTTTAAAATCAGACTCAAGAACTTTGATAACATCCATAGGTGTTACAGGAGGTAGTTCTTTTACCATGACTCTGTGGCACAGACTTGTTTCAGTTTCATTTGACTCTGATGTGGAGCCACCAACAATGCTCCACCCTAGCTCTGTCTGGATTGCAAATGGCTCATTGTCCTTTCCAAGCAGAACCTGTTTTGGAGCTAGAGTTCTGGAACAGTTAAACCCAATGAGTAGTCCAACATCACAGCTCAGAAGAGGAGGTATCTTATCAACAATCTCTGACAGATGGGGCCATTGCTTTGCAGTTTCGTTCGTGGGTATGTTGTCATAGTTAAACGGAATATAGTCCTTTGTGTAAGAGGGCGGAAGGTCAATACAAACATCTGAGTTGTAACCTCTCACACGTAACCCTGGTACTCTCTGACTTTTGACTGTCATGTGAACTCCCAGCATTGTGGTTAGTTTTAGATTAACTGGATGAGAGTCTGCTTGTAACTGGTTAGTTACCTCTTCACTAACAAATGTATTGTCACTTTGTGTGTCTAATAAAGCATACACTAACTGCTCTTTAGAAGGTCTCTGGGTAGTGGAAACCCACACAGGAACAATCATGGAGGTACTACCTGATTGACCCACCTTTGTGACGTTCAGAGCTGTGACTGCCATAGTATCATTTTCTGTGGTTGGTGTAATGTTTGTGGAGCTCTGAGGTCTTTCATTTGCCTTGTGATTCTCATTGTGCAAACAAGTGGGGTGTCGTCTTTTGCAAGTGTCACATGTGTGGCGATGACGACAGTCTTTGGCATTGTGGCCCACCTTTAAGCACCCGTAGCACAGTTTATTGTCCTTTACAAATGTCCGTTTGTCGTCTAGTGACTTTTCTGAGAAGCTTGGGCACTTTGACAACTGATGCCTTTCATCTTTGCAGAACATGCAGGGTACTTTTAACTTTGTGTCATTTAACTTTGCTTTATCTGCATGTGCTGTAGCTTGTGTTGTAAAGACTTGGGTTGCAAATCTGTTTGGTTTAATCTCTTTTGCATGTCTTTTTTCCAGAGATGAGCTGCATGAATGGAGTGCATAGGAAGAAGTCACCGGATTACATGCAATTTCTGCCTCGAGTGCTACAAACTCTGCAAAATCCTTGAAAGAGGGGAAATCTTTACCTTCCATGAGAGCAACTGTGACCTGACGATTCCAACGTGTTGCGAGCCATTCTGGAACCTTTTGCAATAACTTTTGGTTTTCCTCACAGTCACTCAGTATCTCTAAGCCCTTTACATGTGGTGCTGCTTGGAGACAGGTTGTGAGAAAATCAGAAAATGTCCGTAAACCTTCTGCATCCTTTGAGTGGATTTTAGGCCACTTCGACAGTTTGTCTCTGAATGCCTTTTGAACAACAAAAGGCTGACCATAACGTTGGTCAAGCCTTTTCCAGGCATCTTTGTATGCCTCTTCGTCGCTACGATAAAATGTGCCCTCAAGGCATTTAAGTGCTGGGCCAGTAATATACCTTTTTAACAAGTGCAGTTTATCAGCAGGAGATATACCTTTGTAGTCTATCAGTGAGCTGAAGGAAGCCTTCCATTCGATATAGGTGATGGGATCTCCGCTGAACACGATAGGCACTGGCACTGGGATTCTGTTTACAGCTATGCTGTCTTGGATAGCTTTAGCCAGCTGGGAAATGTCTGTGGGAGGCGATGGAGAAACAACTTGAGAGTGTGGTTGTTGCACAGAATAGTTGACAGGAAGGGATGCATATTGTTGCATGAGCGGGTGGTATGAACCTGTGGAGAGCAATGGGGCTGGTTGTGCAAAGCTTTGGTTGACAGGAGAAGTCCCATTGTTCTGTAACATACATTGACTGTCCGTATCAACTTTCAATTCCTTGTCATAAATCTCTAATTTTGCACGTGCAGCTTGCCTTTCCTTTTCTGCTTGTAAGCGCTCTAGTTCAAACTTTTGTGCATCCAATTCTCTTCTGTGTTTCTCTTCCATTTCTCTTCATTTTTCCCTTTGTTTGATTTCCTCTTGTGTGATTTTATACTGAGCTTCCTTAGCAGCTAATTCTGCAGCTGCATCAATTCTTTTAGCAGCGATGCTCGCTTCAGAGTGATAACTGGACTGTGATGAAGTGTCAAAAATGGACTTAGCATGGTCATAAGTTAAGAGTTGATGGAGGCGCTGCTTTTCTCTATCTGCATCATATTCATCTATGGCTGCCAAACGCTCTGAAATGATTTCCATAATGTCTTTTGTCACAGATTCACAGGAGTCCATTTTACGCCTTATGGCATGGGATGGTGCATTATGCTCTCTTAGTTCACTGTATGCTTTTGTCATGTCATTTACTGTCCTTTCAATATCATCAGCCATTTCTGCTAACTGTGAATCTGACAGCTCACTTTTGAGGTCTGCTCTGTAAATTCTGACCTGACCTTTCCAATGTTCATAGATAGTTAACAGCCTTTTCTCTCTTTTAGTCTGTTCATCCTTCTGATATAACAGCATTTTCTCTGTAGGCACACTAGGCCTTTCTGATCGCCTTGGTAACGTTTCATTAACTGTTTCCTCTCGTTGTTCCTTTTCATTTATCTGTTCTGATTTATTATCTTCCATTTTGAGAGCAATTGCTTGTCACCGTATCCTTAGACCGTTGCTGCAGCTCGCTGCTCCGCGTCGTTTCCGTGCCGTTCCTTGAAATCGCGGGCAGCTCGTTGTAGCACGTTGGGTGAAGCGTCTCCTCTTGGCCTCGACCAGGTGACAGGCTTTCACTTCTCCCGGAGGTAAGCTCTTACTTTAGCATACCCCCCCGAATGAAGGTTGACACTTTACTGATGATTTTTTAGGTTTAATGGCAGTAAACCCTCAAATTCACCGTAAGAGCTGGGAACCACACAGAAAAACATTGTATAAGCTAAAGTCCACACTCTTACAACTGTTAGCTAAAAATAACCTTAACTCTTGACACTAAATACTACAAAATATACATACATGTTAACACAAAGATTCAAATTGTCATATTTACATATTAAACATACCTTGTGCCTCTATCAAGGGGGCTGCTAATAACAAATACGTTTTATATTTTGTCACAACCTTTTCTTCCCCGTCTTTTGCCGCCGTTAGTTTGCTCACGCTAACGGTTATAACCGGAAGTTCCTTCAAAATAAAAGCACTGAATATCAAACAGGAAGCTAACCGTAACTGATAGTACATAAAAGTAATAAGCTCCAAAATAAAATATAAGCAAATGAAGAAATGTACATAGGGTTATTTACATATATATATATACTGTATATATACGTATATATATATATATATATATGTGTACAGTTGGGTAAAAAAGTATTTAGTCAGCCACCAATTGTGCACGTTCTCCCACTTAAAAGATGAGAGAGGTCTCCAGTTTTCATCATAGGTATACCTCAACTATGAGAGACAAAATTAGAAAAAAAAAATCCAGAAAATCACATTGAAGGATTTTTAATGAATTAATTGGTAAATTCCTTGGTAAAATAAGTATTTGGCCAATAACAAAAGTTCATCGCAATACTTTGTTATATACCCTTTGTTGGCAATGACAGAGGTCAAACGTTTTCTGTAAGTCTTCACAAGGTTTTCACACACTGTTGCTGGTATTTTGGCCCATTCCTCCATGCAGATCTCCTCTAGAGCAGTGATGTTTTGGGGCTGTCGCTGGGCAACACGGACTTTCAACTCCCTCCAAAGATTTTCTATGGGGTTGAGATCTGGAGACTGGCTAGGCCACTCCAGGACCTTGAAATGCTTCTTACGAAGCCACTCCTTCGTTGCCCATGCGGTGTGTTTGTGATCATTGTCATGCTGAAAGACCCAGCCACGTTTCATCTTCAATGCCCTTGCTGATGGAAGGAGGTTTTCACTCAAAATCTCACGATACATGGCCCCATTCATTCTTTCCTTTACACGGATCAGTCGTCCTGGTCCCTTTGCAGAAAAACAGCCCCAAAGCATGATGTTTCCACCCCCATGCTTCACAGTAGGTATGGTGTTCTTTCTCCTCTAAACACGACAAGTTGAGTTTTTACCAAAAAGTTCTATTTTGGTTTCATCTGACCATATGACATTCTCCCAATCATCTTCTGGATCATCCAAATGCTCTCTAGCAAACTTCAGATGGGCCTGGACATGTACTGGCTTAAGCAGGGGGACACGTCTGACACTGCAGGATTTGAGTCCCTGGCGGCGTAGTGTGTTACTGATGGTAGCCTTTGTTACTTTGGTCCCAGCTCTCTGCAGGTCATTCACTAGGTCCCCCCGTGTGGTTCTGGGATTTTTGCTCACCGTTTTCGTGATCATTTTGACCCCACGGGGTGAGATCTTGTGTGAAGCCCCAGATCGAGGGAGATTATCAGTGGTCTTGTATGTCTTCCATTTTCTAATAATTGCCCCCACAGTTGATTTCTTCACACCAAGCTGCTTACCTATTGCAGATTCAGTCTTCCCAGCCTGGTGCAGGTCTACAATTTTGTTTCTGGTGTCCTTTGACAGCTCTTTGGTCTTGGCCATAGTGGAATTTGGAGTCTGACTGTTTGAGGTTGTGGACAGGTGTCTTTTATACTGATAACGAGTTCAAACAGGTGCCATTAATACAGGTAACGAGTGGAGGACAGAGGAGCCTCTTAAAGAAGAAGTTACAGGTCTGTGAGAGCCAGAAATCTTGCTTGTTTGTAGGTGACCAAATACTTATTTAACACCATAATTTGCAAACAAATTCTTTAAAAATCAGACAATGTGATTTTCTGGATTTTTTTTTCTCATTTTGTCTCTCATAGTTGAGGTATACCTATGAGGAAAATTGGAGACCTCTCTCATCTTTTAAGTGGGAGAACTTGCACAATTGGTGGCTGACTAAATACTTTTTTGCCCCACTGTATGTATAGTACATACTGTATATATAAATTTGTATTAATGGTTAGTATTGGTGTTTCAAATGTACTGTATTTCATTCAGTTACATGATACAAGAAAGAGTTACATCATACAAGAAAAGGTTTATGATGGTATTGGGGGAAAAACAATTCTCTTTTTTTTCCAAGTTGGTGGGGACATGCCCCCCCCCCCCAGTTTATGCCTATGCTGCTGTTGGGACATAACTGCTGCTCAAGTGTTTGTTTCTCAGTCTCTCACGAAGCCTGAACTGTTTTCATGTGGACGATGAAAGAAAAGCTCGAAAAACACCACTGTTTGAAACTTTCATTACTAAGGGTTTTTTTCCTCCAGAAAAGTCTAACATCAGTACTTAACATCTCTGTTCTCATAGTCCCATGAAAGGACAAAGTCATCACCACAGAGAGGGCAGCGAGGGAGAAGACAAGCTGGAAAGAACGAGTCGGAATCGTGTTGGAATGAAGACGGGGAAAAGAGAAAAGGAGAGCGTAGGCAACAGAGAGGTGGAGAGGGAGCCAGGAAGGGAACGGAAGGGGCCCATGGATGATGGAGTAAAGGTGGAGCTGAGCTGCCGCAGCGAACTTGGAGGTTGTTTTTGTTGCCGCTGGCAGGCAGAACGAGGTCCACATGTGGAAACAATCAGCCGCCAAACGTTCTCGATAACATCACCATTCGTAGGCTGGACCGTGTTTCACCAAAATCACAGTGACTCATGAGTGGGTGGGCGTCCAGGTTGATTGTGTGACTTAAAGCCCAGAAAGTGAGGAGATAAAAATGCATTCAAACACAAAGAAAGTGTAGTTTTTAACATACTGTTATTAGGAGGGCAGAGACTTTTTATTTCATTTTTAAGAGTCTGAATTCTTCCCTATTACAAAAATAGGAGCCCCAATCTTTCACAGGGCCCCCAGAAAGCTAGAAACGACCCTGATCACTGACACAAATACACAAATTCCTCTCTATTTCTAGCCTCTTGCTCAACTAGGTTTTCTCTCCTCTGGGTATTCTGGCAGCCAGCTCTCATTTTCACTGCTCCTGAAAGCTAGAAAAAAAGAAGTCAGACCTGAGAAAATAAAGCAGAAACGGAGATGGCCAAAAGCAAATGAACAGCATGAAGAAGGCCCAACCATGTTGACGCAGAGAAAGCACGATGGCTTCTGATCTCAGCTCATTACCTCTGTCAGCAGTGCCCTTGGATGCCTTTTTGTCCTGAAACAGAATTCTCCACATTCTCGGACATTGCCTCCTTCCAGCTGTTGGACTGATCCACGCCCAGAGGCTCAGGGCTGTCAAAACAACACATGCCTGGCTTAACCTCTGGCCCACTGGCCACCTAGTCTACAGTCCCATCACTGCCGGGTCCTCGTGGACACCCACTGGCACCACCGCCCCCTGAGATATTAGCTTACATCAATCTGATTAGAAATCAACACGTTACTATGAAAACTGTCACGATTATGAGTTCTGTTGTGTTCTGTGTTTTAGTGCCGGACACTCCCCCTGTCAATGTGACCGCTGTGCTGAATGGGACAGATGTGCTGCTGACATGGGAGCAGCCCTCAGGGAGGCTGAATGGAGACCTGCAGGGATATGTGGTGGAGTACAGCACTCCTGCTGCCCAACAGGTCTGTTAGAAACACGTGAACACGCAACAGTTGCCAGACATTTTCACGATTTCATAACTAAAACTGGGAGACTAAAAGCATTGCACCTGATTCTGACTGTCCCAACACCTTCTTCTGTTGACAGTTTGTTGTAGACACTGGACTGGACACAGAAATGTCAATCAATCTGTCCACGCCCCTGTCCAATGTCTCTTTTCGAGTGTGTGCCTACACGGGTGCGGGTCAGGGACCCTGGACCCCCGTACAGACGCTCACACTTATATCCCCTGGTAAGTATCAAAGTTACTAATGTGTACTAATAAAAGGCTGATATGTTGTTTAAAATTTTAAGACGCTTAAGCCACCTGAATACAGAGTGGAGGAAATAAGTATTGAATGTGTCAACTTTTTTTCAGTATATTTGCCATGAGGCCACTGGAAAGGTTTCACTAATTTACTCCAGAAATCCCCAGATAAAGGAATCAAAACATTTAAGTCCATATATAATGGAATATGTAATAAAGTAAATAGCAATAAATACGTAAAGTAATAGCAATAAATTGGACTGAAACAGGGAAAAAGTATTGAATACAGTAACTGAAGTTAATGCTTAGTTCAGAAGCCATTGTTTGCAATGACAGCTTCAAGACCCTTCCTATGTGAAGAAACTAATCTCCCACAGTGCTCAAGCAGGAGGTTGGACCATTCTTCTAAACACGCTGACTTTAAATACTGAAGATTCCCGGGGGCTTCTTGTTAATCCTAGTATTTAGGGGGGGTTCACAAATTTTCAATTGGATTTAAGTCAGGTGAGTGACTGGACCATTCAACCTGATTTTCTTTCCGACAAGCTAATTGAGTTTCTGTTTTGGGGATCATTGTCTTGTCTGAAGGTCCACCCTGTCTCATCCTCATCATCCTAGTGGATGGCAGCAGATGATTTTCTAGAACATTCTGTTGTATGGCTTCATTCATTTTTCCTTTAATTATATGATGTCTGCCAATGATGCTTCCACCTCCAAACTTTACTGTTGTGGATTTTTTGGGTCATGTGCTTTCCCATTTCTCCTCTAAACTTGGTGTATAGTGTAACAGCCAAGAAGTTCTACTTTCATCTCATCTGAATAAACTACATGCTCTTAGTATTTCATAGGGTTGTCCAAATGCTGCTTAGCAAACTAAACAAGCTTCAAGTGCCTTGGAGAGCATCCATGGAGCCCATGATGGTGGAGTACATTGTCTATTGTTTTCTCTGTCACAATTGTACCTGCTGCCTCCAGGTTTTTCCAGAGCTCTTTCTGAGTTGTCCTTGGCTCTTGGGTTAGTCTTCTGGCTATCCTTCTGGCTGCCTGGTCAGCCCTCTCATGTGTGGCTGGTTAATGGGAGAGTGATGTTCCTTCCACTTGCAATGGTGCTTACTGGAAGATTCAGAAGTTTTGATATACTACATACACTACCATTCAAAAGTTTGGGGTCACTTAGAAATTTCCTTATTTTTGAAAGAAAAGCACTTTTTTCAATGAAGATAACTTTAAACTAATCAGAAATACACTCTATACATTGCTAATGTGGTAAATGACTATTCTAGCTGCAAATGTCTGGTTTTTGGTGCAATATCTACATAGGTGTATAGAGGCCCACTTCCAGCAACTATCACTCCAGTGTTCTAATGGTACAATGTGTTTGCTCATTTCGTCAGAAGGCTAATGGATGATTAGAAAACCCTTGTGCAATCATGTTAGGTCTGCAATGCTGTAATTGCTGCAAATGGAGGATTCTTTGACGAAAGCAAAATTTGAAGGAAAAAATTATTACTTCAAATACAAATCATTATTTCTAACCTTGTCAATGTCTTGACTATATTTTCTATTCATTTTACAACTGATGGTGGTAAATAAGTGTGACTTTTCATGGAAAACACAAAATAATTGTCTGGGTGACCCCAAACTTTTGAACGGTAGTGTATGTAAACACATCAGTCAATGTGTTTTACAACAATCAGGTTCTGAAGGTCTTGAAAGAGCTCTTGGCTTTTACACCATGAGATGTTTCTTGTGTGACACCTTGGGAACAAAAAGCCTTTTTATAGCCACTCATGATGTACCTACTCAACTGATATTAATTTCCACAGATAGGAAGCAGAACAAGTGATGGATTTCATCTGATTCCTTGTCTTACTATGCCTTGGTGTGCTGCTTTTTCTGATGTGTTTAGTACTTTCCCCCTGTTTCATTTGACTTTATCACACATAACTTTTCACGTGAGTAGCCTCATTGTAAATGTACTGTATGCTCTGGAAAAAAAAATCAGGATCAATCAGTACTTATTCCCCCATAATAAGTTCATTTTTATCACAATTTACTCCATTCTGTGCTTCACATACTTGCTGATGGTGATACATTTTCGTGTAAGCATGCCTTGAGTTTGTTTTTAAAAAAAACAATGCATAATGTTGTTGGTTTTTTTTCCCCTGCAAGCCAAAATATTTGCATGACCTTTGTTTTTTTTCACCCACAGAAAAGGGCGAAATCAGAGGTGAGTAATGACTGGCTTCACTCACACACAAACCAACAGTTTTGCGCAACCCCTCAGAGAGGCACTAAATGACACCGGGAGAGTAGAAGTGATCTCACGGTGTTTTTCTCCACCGCAGGGCTTCCCGTTCTTATTCTGTGTCACTGCACTTGTCTTGTGTATTTTGAGGAAAAGGGAAGGAAGGGAAAAAAGGAGAAGAGATGATATGAGAGGGAAGAGAAAGGGGAAGAAGAGGGGGGTGCAGAGCTGAGCGGGGAGACGCGTCATAAATATTTATAACAGGCAGGAAAGATTGAAGCATCTCTGTTTGCTTTGTCTATTAGAGATGGGCAGACGATTTAAAAAACAGCAGCAAATAAAGAGAGATAGAGGCAAGGAAAGCTGGGGGAGGACATAAGTATTAAAGAAAGAAAAGCAGTGAACAGTGGGTAGAGGTTCAGCAGCCTGGGGGAGTAAATGAAGCAAAAAACTTTTACTTTAGACGCTAGAAAAAAAAGGAGCTAATGTGACAGTTTTAACAGCTGAAATATACATTTAAAACGCCACTAAAGCTACATATGTGTACGTCATGCCACATGGCTCTTAAATTCATAATCAATGGTTCCTTGTGATTTTGATTTTAAAAAAAGTCAGCAAATTTATGAGAAAATTACTTCTCCTATTTACGAGGAACACGTTCTAAATTTGTGTACAAAGCAGTTGCTCTTTTACGAGAAAAAAGGTCTCCTCTATATAAAAATGTTGCAAATTTATTTGAAAAAGGCTATACATTTGCAAGAAAGATGTGCATATTCCCTCTGGGATTAATAAAGCATGCAAAATACAAAGAAAATACAAAAAAAAATTGAGGGCAGCTCGGTGGAGCAGTGGTTAGCACTGTGGCAGCACAGTAAGAAGGTTGTGGGTTCGATCCCACCCCCCTGACCATCGGTGACCCTTCTGTGTGGAGTTTGCATGTTCTCCCCGTGTCTGCGTGGGTTTACCCCGGGTACTCCGGTTTCCTCCCACAGGCCAAAAACATGCAGGTTAGGTTAATTGGAGACTCTAAAGTGGCCCTAGGTGTGAATGGTGAAGGGATTGGCGCCGCACCTGTTATGTCTGGAAACCGGGGAAGGACTCACAGAGAGATGGTGTTTGCTTGGAACACAAACTTTATTACACAAACAGTTATACTGAATACAGGCTATTGTTGGAAGGCTGAGAGCTGTAATGATGGGCCGAAAAGAGAGGTCGTAAGATGGCCATCCCCTGCAGATATATGTTCAGCGTGATGACGTCACCAAGCGACGACATCATCACGCTGATGCTGGCCAAACCTGTGGTTCTACAACACCACATTCAAACCCCCCCCCCCCACTTTGAAAAACAGAAAGCACATATATATCCGAATTGACCTCCCCAATTTGGTACATAGTGAACCCCCAAAACTAGCTAGGGCCAGTGGGTGGTCTACCGCATAGCCTAGCACGGCTGAGTGGTTTCTTTTGTCTCTGTTTGTTGGCAGCCCCCCCCCCCCCCCACCAGCTAAACAGTCCTTTCATTGAGGATGGCAGTTCAGTTCAAGGGGCCCTGAGGCGAGCTTGTGGTGGACGCGCCCCTGGAGGCGCTGGCTGCAGCAGACCTGGGTGCCATCCCACTGGAGCCACGACACGTTTGTCAACAATGTCCCAGCCTGGATCCCACATCAGCTGGGTCGGTTCCAACACTGCGTCTTGATCCACGGCAGCTGCGCTCATCTGCCGCAGACAGCTGGCCTGCCATCTCAAACCATCGGCCATCTGGACGGCGGCAGGTCTCAGCTGCACGGTGATCTTCATGGGTGTCGGTGGTGGTGACGATGTTAAGGCCGACTGTGGGTCCAGTCGCTTGGTTCTGCACATCCAAACCTGGTCCATCACTGCGAGTGGCGCTCTGTTCTGCTGCATTCGGCATTGTGATTGTGATGGTGTGGTTCTCACGTCTGTTGCGGGGCATCCACCAGGTTGTGGTGGTTCTGCTGCATCCTGTTGGGTCATGGACTCCTCATCCTGTGTCTCAGCGGTGGCTCCTGGAGGCTGATGACGGTCACGGATTCAAAAGACGTCTGGTGGCTCTGTTGTGCTCTGTTTGGTCACGGACCATTCATCCTGCAGCTCAGCAGCGGCTCCTGAAGGCTGGTGCTGGGCATGAATTCGGAAGCAGTCCGGCTTCTTCTTTCCCTCACCTTGTGCTGGTTGAGGTCGGGGTGATGTGTCGCTGTTGTCGGTGACGGAACGTGCGCCGGGCCGACTTCCGTCACCGGGGTCCCCTTTCTCCACAAACTCCCTCCCCTGTGGCTCCATGGTGGCTGTCTGTAGCTCATGCCGGGCGAGGATTGGAGGTGAGTCTGGTTTGTTGTCCCCCTCCCCTGGGAAGTCTGGTCATGGCGATATGTTGCTGTCGCCGTTGATAGAACCCAATAAATGCGGGCTTCCTCTCCTGCAGCTCTGCAGTGGCTCCCTGAGGCTCACGCTGAGCAATGAACTGAGGCGAGTCCGGTCACTGCTCTTTCTCTGTACTATGTTTGCTGTCTGTGCTGTGTTCTCCCTCTGCACTGTGTTCACTCTCTGTGCTGTGCTCTTCGGCTAGCTTGACATGGATTAGCTCGTCTCCTAAGGGCCCGAAAGCACACACGCTTGCTAAGACTCAGAGCTCCAAGACAAAATGTTGAGTTGACTCACCCACCTGCCGTTTGCAGCGGAAGAAGACGATTCTTCGGGCCGTAAGGTTGGCTGTGCCGTTATAATGCACCATCAGAGTCATACATTCGCCAAATGAGTCTTCAGGAAAAATGCCGTACTTTCCTCCGGAAGACCCATTTTTCTCCTCATCGCCATTTGTTATGTCTGGAAACTACACCGTGTTCCAAATTATTATGCAAATGATATTTGTCTGATTTTCCTAAATAGTCAATACAAATGACAGTCGGTATAATTTTCAAGTCATCAACCATTAGAGCATAATTCAAATTTTATTGAACAAACCTCCCAATGATAATAATTTTTTTTTGCAAAAATAAAAAAAACTCAAAATGCACTGTTCCAAATTATTGTGCACAACAGAGTTTCAAAACATTTTCTTGGTTGTAAAGAACTGAAAATTGTCATTTGTTGAATTTGCAGCATTAGGAGGTCCTATTTACTGAAATCAAAAGCTATTTCAATCAAAAACAAGTTACAGATTAACATAGGACCCCTTCTTTGATATAACCTTCACAATTCTTGCATCCATTGAACTTGTGAGTTTTTGGAGAGTTTCTACTTGAATTTCTTTGCAAGATGTCAGAATAGCCTCCCACAGCTGCTGTTTTGATGTGAACTGCCTCCCACCCTCATAGATCTTTTGCTTGAGGATGCTCCTTAGCTTCTCAATAGGGCTGAGGTCAGGGGAGGATGGGGGTCACACCATGAATTTCTCTCCTTTTATGCCCATAGCAGCCAATGACACAGAAGTATTCTTTGCAGCATGAGATGGTGCATTGCCATGCATGAAGACAATTTTGCTACAGAAGGCACGGTTCTTCTTTTTGTACCATGGAAGAAAGTGGTCAGTCAGAAACTCTGTATACTTTACCGAGGTCATTTTCACACCTTCAGGGACCCTAAAGGGACCTACCAGCTCTCTCCCCATGATTTCGGCCCAGTACATGACTCCGCCACCTCCTTGCTGGCGTTGCAGCCTTGTTGGGACATGGTGGCCATCCACCAACCATCCACTACTCAATCCATCAGGACCATCCAGAGTTGCACGGCACTCATCAGTAAACAAGACTGTTTGAAAATTAGTCTTCATGTATTTCTGGGCCCACTGCAACTGTTTCTGCTTGGGAGCATCAGTTAGGGGTGGCCGAATAGTAGGTTTATGCACAACTGCAAGCCTCTGGAGGATCCTACACCTTGAGGTTTGCACCTTGAGGTCTGTGGAACTCCAGAGGCACCAGCAGCTCCACATACCTGTTTGCTGTTTTGTAATGGCATTTTAGCAGCTGCTCTCTTAATCTGATGAATTTGTCTGGCAGAAACTTTCCTCATTATGCCTTTTTCTGCACAAATCCATCTGTGCTCTGAATCAAACACAAATTCCTTCACAGTATGATGATCATACTTAAGTTTTCGTGAAATATCTAATGTTTTCATACCTTGCCCAAGGCATTGCACTATTTGATGCTTTTCAGCAGCAGAGAGATCCTTTTTCTTTCCCATATTGCTTGAAGTCTGTGGCATGCTTAATAATGTGGAACATCCTTCTTAAGTAGTTTTCCTTTAATTGGGCTCACCTGGCAAACTAATTATGACACGTGTCTGAGATTGATATCAGTGATCCAAAGAGCCCTGAGACACAATACTGTCCATGAGTTTAATTGAAAAACCAAAAATTGAATGTTTATGACACTAAAATCCTATTTGCATAATAATTTGGAACACGGTGTAGAAGGAACCAACAGAGAGCATCTTGCTTGGAACATGAACTTTAGTACACAAACCGTTATAATGAAAACAGGCTATAGTTGGGAGGCTGAGCGCTGTAGTGATGGGCCGAAAAGAGAGGCCGTAAGATGGCCGTCCTCTGCAGTTATATGTTCGGTGCGATGACGTCACCAAGCGGCCACATCATCACACCGACTCTGGCCAAACCTGTGGTTCTACAACACCACAGTACCGTGGCTACCTCATCCATCCAAGTGGATGCCCTGAAGTTCTCTCTGAGATTAATAAAGTATACAAAAAATACATTTAAAAGAAAAATAAGTTGAGAAGTAAGTTGCAAATATTTCCAGGAATAACGTTGTAAATTTATGAGCTGCAAGTCTGAGAGAGAAGTGTTGCATTACTAAGGCCTAGTTCACACCTACATGGCTATTTTTGAAAATGGGGTTTTGTTTATTTAAAAAAGCCACATCTGCACATCACTGCTTTAAAAGAATGAGTCCACATGAAAACACAAAAGCATGTTCTGATGCCTTTGTTCCTCAGTGCAGTGGGTTAATAATAACTGTGCATTAACCAGTGTATCCAAGTAAATTAGAATGCCATGATTTATTTGCTTTGAAGCACTATAACCATAATCAAAATGTAAAAAGGTATAAATATTTCTCTGTGCATGTAAAAATCTCCTTTGTTTAGCATTTTGAAGTATATTGTAAAAAATTGTTTACTTTCTAGTAGTATATGCAAAAATGTAAAAAGTCCTGTTAAAGATAAGATAAGATAAGATAAGATAAGATAAGCCTTTATTAGTCCCACAATGGGGAAATTCCAGGATTGCAACAGCATAGGGATAGCAACACTCAGAGCAACAATCAGAAGGCAAGAAAAAACAACATCTAGTAAACATATGTCCATATTACTATAAATGTATATATATAGACACACAGTGCAGAGCATTATGGTTGGTTGGTGAATGTGCAGCAGAAAGTCTAAGTTCTCTCTCTGCGGATGCAGCGGGCCAGCTGGAAGTCTTTGGGCATGATGGTGACCTCCTTAGCGAAGAAGAGACCCACCAGGTGGGCCTCGCTGGTCTCCTGCAGAGCCATGACGGCGAAGCTCAAGAAACGCAGGACGGTCTTGAAGTCCTGAGCGATCTCCCTCACCAGGCGCTGGACGGGCAGCTTACGGATGAGCAGCTCCGTGGATTTCTGGTAGCGACGGATCTCTCTCAGAGCCACGGGCCTGTGACGGCGAGGCCTCTTCACTCTGCCGGTGGCCAGAGCGCCTCTCCGAGCAGCCCTGGTGGCTAGCTGTCTCCTGGGGGGCTTCTTCCTCCAGTAGATTTTACGGGCGGTCTGCTTGGTTCTTGCCATCGCTCTTTATTATTCTGTCTTATATTTCTTTCACGCCGCCTAAACTCCAGCCCGGCACCCGCGTCCTTTTCGCTACAGCTCCCGGTATGTCGAGTTTCCCATTAGCACCGGGCGGCGGCCAAGTGCTAGCTAGCACTAGCTCCTCCCCGCTGTAACGTCTCCCGCTGCAAACCGTGGCTCCGTCGGCCGACCCGGGAGACCCCCGGGGCGATCTGTGCGTCCGTGATATATATACAGAGTGAAAGGTGTAGAAAGAAGAAGGAAGATAAAAAAAAAGGCTGTTGCAACAGGCAGCCGACTCGTGTGGCGCCGCCAGTCCGGCGGAACCGGAACCGGAAGGAAAAAAAAAAAAAAGAAGATAAGCTGAGCCTTTATTAGTCCCACAATGGGGAAATTCTAGGATTGCAGCAGCAAAGGGATAACAGCAATCAGAGCAATAGTAAATAAGATAAGAACTGGTTAGTCAAAGCAGTAAATAAATATACATATATACACAGTTATATAAACAGTGCAGGAGCATTGTAGCTAGATGGTATAAACAGCATTACAGTTAGTTACATTACCCAGCAAAATATAAATATAGACCCAGACAGTATATTTCACATTTAAATGAACAATGTTGTTGCCACATTGTTAATAATTGTAATTGTATAGGTTGTGTATTGAAAGGGACAATCTCCATTGTGCAAAGTTGTGACACACTATGTAACGCACTATGTAACATTAGCAGCACTATGTAACTTTATTGGTCTGGTAGGAACACTGAAAGGACTATAACTATGGCAACTATGACTTCATTCCCAACAGCCAATCACAGGGTGCTTTGCTGTTGGAACTGAGGTCATAGTCACCATAGTTGTAGTCCTTTCAGTGTTCCTACAAAGAAAGAACAGAAAAGAGCAGCTGCAGGCTATGGTTGATGTACTATCAGAATAATTTTGGAAACATTGTATTAAAGTGAAAATCTTACCTAGTGTTGCTTTAACAAAGTTAGCAGCAGCAAAATCCTGCCTGCATCAGCCATTGCCATGGAAACAAACCAGATGAGGAGGTGGTGTTGTCAAGTCAGAATGATGGTGGAGCACAATCTGATGTAGCACGACGCGAAGAGTCAGTGGAAGGATTTTTTTCAAAAGTTTGTTTTTAGTGCCCAAAAACAGTTTGCATGTGGATGAAAGACCAAACCACATATAAAAAGCTTGCTGAAACATATTAAATATTACATGGGTATTTTATTTTTACAAGATGTAACAGGGAAAAAGCCTTTGTATTAGTAATGTTG
The DNA here is from genome assembly GCA_020510985.1 of Pholidichthys leucotaenia. Taxonomy (NCBI): domain Eukaryota; kingdom Metazoa; phylum Chordata; class Actinopteri; order Cichliformes; family Pholidichthyidae; genus Pholidichthys; species Pholidichthys leucotaenia. The sequence goes on along the minus strand of CM035847.1, from coordinate 281,403,726 downwards.
ACAGGCCTTTTGAAATTCAGCTGTTTTAGCTTCATTTTCTAAATGTTTTGCAGCTCCATGTGGATTTTTTTTGTCCAAAACTTGCTCAAAATGGGTCCTTCCACGGTAGAGGTGGTACAGACTGTGTTATCCAAAAAACAATTGAGACCCCATCCAAAACTCTGACTTAGAGCACTGAAGATTTGTTATGAGATGAATTTTCATCAGGCATGTGCATCAGGTTTCACATGATGGGGTCACTGTGTGTTCGGGGGTGATGTTGCTCTAAAAACTGTTGGTCGTCTACGTAAGAGCATGCCACCCTGCTCTTCACCATTTCTGCTTGTGAGGGGCAGTCAGGAGAAAGAGTAGGTGAAGTGTGACTCTTACAGAGCTCCGCTGGTAAATTCCAGTGTTAAAAACCATAGAGCTGAAACAGAGTATAATACCCTCCTTTGAAATGCTTCAAAAGACTCCAAACACCCACATGACCAAAGTCATCTGTCTGTCTCTGCTCCAGGTCCGTCGTCGCCCCCAGCCTTTTCCTGGCACTGGTTTTACGTGGTGATGGCCGTCACTGGCGCCGTGTCCATAGTCGTGTTCATGGCTGTTTACGTGGCCAAACTGCGGCGCAAGGAGACACGGTTCGGGTGCGTGGGCTGTTACTGCTCCTCATGGCTGGAAGGAAGGGAAGGGCTCAAAATAAAAGCCAAACCAAAAAGCTTTTTTTTTTTTTTCCTTCTTCTCTTGGTTGCATCATTTTATGGAACATTTGGACATAGCAGAAAACATTTGCTTTTCATTTAAAAAACATATCAGGAGTTGCTTTATGATGGTGACGCAGTGTAATCATTCAGCTGTGTTAACAACAGGAAATTTCTAGCTTTGTGGGGACGCTGTGCAAGATTGTGTTGGGGGCCTATTTTTATAAAGGGGGACATTATAAAAATATGACATACTTAAGTATTTGTTTATAACTAAAACAGTCTAAATTGGGCAAGTGTCTGATTGTCTGGATGAACAGAAGCAAAAAAATTAAACCATTACATAAAATATAAAAATTTAGCCAGCATCTCTCTATAATACTGTAATTTTGCAAGCAAAAAGCCAGAAAATTATGAGAAAAAAGTTGCAGATTTACAAGAAAAAAAGCCACAAGTTTATCAGAAAAAGCTGAAATTTACAAGAAAAAGTTGCAAGTTTTTCTTTTTTTAATTTTGCTGTTTTACAAGAAATAAAATTGCAAATTTATGATTAAAACAGTAGTAAATTTAGAAGGAAAACATGCAAATTCATGAGAAATAAGTCGGGAATTAATGAGAAAAACTTGAAAATTTACAAGAAAAAACTTTATTAAAAAATGTATTATGAGAAAAAAAAGTTTCATGGGTTTAATTTTGCCATTTTTTGAGAAATAAAGTTGCAAATTTGTGCGAAAAAAAATGCACATTTATAAGAAGCTGCAAATTTACAGCTGAAAATGAAAACATTTATGAGAAAAAAGTAGCAATTTTGTAAGGAAAAAAAATGCTGATTTACACAAAAAAGTCAAGTTTATGGAAAAATCTTGCAAACTTGCATGAAAAAAAGTTGCAAATGTAAAAGGAAAAAGTCACAAATTTTTAGAAAAAGCTAATGTATGAGAAAAAATTAAATTTACAGGAAAATTTTTTATAAATTTACATATAAGAGAAAAGTTGCAAAATTAAGAGAAAACAGTTGCAAATATAAAAACATACAAGAAAAGCAGTCAAAGGTCATTTTAATTCCCCCCAAAAAATTTTGAGAGTGAACTTGCAGCTTGGTGCCCCCTAGAGGCTCAAGGGCCTGTTGCATTTGCGTACTCTGCTCTATAGGCAGAAACGTCTGTGTTAAACCCAGATTCTGAAGGTTTTCTCTGTGTTTTCTATGATAATTGTGCCATGTGGTTGTGTGATTGACAGGGAGGCGTTTGAACCCATGATGGAGAGCGGAGAACTCGTGGTCCGGTACCGCGCCCACCGGAGCTACAGCCGCAGAACGGCCGAGGCAACACGTGAGTTCCTCTCTGTCGCGGCACTGACACCCATCTGTACCTACGGCAGAAAAAAAAAAAAAAAGCTGCTGTTGATGTTTGTACCGTGTCCAGACCTGCCTGTGAGGACAAAGGCACAGCCGCATCACTTTTCAGGGACTGGATCCAAGAGCTCGGTGGAAAGAAAATTATTTCCTCTTTTGTCACGTAAAGCTATTCATTTCAAAAGACAGGGGTGACATCCATAGTTCAGTTTGACGGATCAAAGGCTGAAACACAAACAGGTGTGGGCTTATTTAGTCCCCCCCCAGCTGGGATAACAGCCCTGCAGCGTTCAGCTAGCTGACAGTCATCACAGACACCAACACTTCAGCTGTACCCCACATTTTTTTAATACAGTCCCATCAATAATATGAGTAGCAACTGTAATGCATTCAAACTAAATGTGAAAATGGCAGCTAGATACTATATTAGAGGAACAAACACGTTGAAAGGGGATATACTGTAGAGCGGGGTATCAGGTTCAGTCACACTGAGGGCCAACAACAGGGTGGTGATGATGCTGCTGCAAGTTTACAGGAAGGGACCATTTCAAAATGATCAGATGGGAAGTAGGGCTGTGCGATATGACCAGAATTTCATGCCACGATATAAGTAATCTTATTTGACGATAATATATATCGCAATATACATTTTCTGTAAATTCTATAGTTTATATACAATAACCAATAAAAGGACCATCTCTTTTTCTACATTTTAAATGACTTGCTGAAAAAAATCAATTGTACATATTCATCTGTCATTAATTTTGCAGTGTTGTTGTAAAATTGTTTTTTAATATCACTACTTGACTAATTAAAAATTATTAGAAATCAAGTTACATTAAGAGTCAGTTTGTTCCTCTGACACATTTTAATTTATTTAATATTTATTTAGTGTGTATGCGGCCGCTGTCACGCACTTATGCGACTTTAGTAATATTTTTTCAGACAAAATTAAGAAACTCAGCAGTGATTTAAACCAAAGAAATGATGGTCTGATGTTTCCTATAAGTGACAAGCTAGCATCGTCATTTAGCATTTGCCATTTTATAATTCGAGAGCGATGGCGTTAACGTGACTTACCTTAAAATTAAAATGAGGTTAGACGGCTATCCTCTCTGACACAGCACGGTGGGGAAAAGTCCCACATCTCTGGCACAGAAGTAGCGGAAGAGCATTAGCTTGCTGTTAGCTGCTGTGGCGCTAACCACCGGAACCCACCTGGCGCACTGCAGGGGAGAGGCGGGGCGGTGACGAGTAGAACCGGGGTATGTGTCCCCATATAAGCGATCAAGTTTTATATGAAACGGCAGACGTTTTCATTGTGTCACCGATATATATCGTCATATCGCGCAGCCCTAAAGGGAAGTCACAAGTTCACGAGTGGTTGGGAAAATGGTAAATTTACTGGAGCCCAGGAGAAGTCGCAAATTGACTGGGGTGGGCGGGAAAAGCTGCAAATTTATGAATAGGTAGAAAACGTTGTAAACTGATGTGGTTCGCAGCACCTATCCATCCCTGTTATTTCTGACCTTTGGACTCTAAAAATGAAACGTTCCTCTTCAGTTATAATTTCTTTTCCTCAACTGGAACAACTCTTGCATGGAACAACTCAAGGTTTTTTATTTTCTAATTAATCTGCATAAGTTTGGAATCTCCTAATTCACAGAATTGCAAAGTGTTTAACTGAATAAACAGTGGGTTAGTTGGATCATAACTCGCTCTGCACACCAGTTTTCCAAGTAAGGCAGACTATGGTTAAAAAACAAGAAGTTCATCATCTTCTCTGACTGTATCAAAGGTTTTTTTTTTTTTCACACTGAAGAGTAAATTAGAGTCGGAGGAAGTCTGGTCAGAGCTGTAACCTCAGACCAGGTTGGTGGTTTGAGCTGTCACCAGCTGCTAGTCCACATCAGTCAGACAGATACCAGCCTGTCCTGACACTGAACCTGGTGTACACGCAGTATTTGTTTTTGTCCCTCGCACAAGTCTCAGCTTGACACAACTTCAAAGAAGAAGCAGAAGAGAAAAAACAAAACAAAAAAACTGTTCAGCAAGTGAAATGAGAAGGGCTGAAGAGATGTGCAGATAATCCATCCATCCATCTTCTTCCGCTTAATCCTTTTCGGGTCGCGGCGGGGGGGAGTGGGGTTGGCTGGAGCCTATCCCAGCATCTGTGGGCGAGAGGCAGGGTACCCTGGACAGATCGCCGGTCTGTTGCAGGGCCAACACAGAGAGACGGATCCCCAGTTTTGATGCCAGTTAACCTAACGTGCATGTTTTTGGCATGTGGGAGGAAACCGGAGAAATCCCGGAGTAAACCAACGCAGACACGGGGAGAACAAGTGCAGATAATGTCTTCTGTAAATGGATGAAGAGCGATGCTGTGGGAAGAAAGGGACGCCGGTCAGATTGAAGGAGTTTGGGTGGAATCAAAGCTGCTAGCAGTGACCGGTAGTTTAAAGGGGGCGTATGATGAAAATGTCACTTTTTCAGTGATTTTGTGCATCTATTTCGGTCTGGAGTGGCTACCAACAGAAAAAAAAAAACTTGTTAGGGTCCGCCTTTGTCTCAGTGCCTCTCTCTATGAGCCTTTTTAATTTTATTCCTGTTGTGATGCAAGAACCGCAGGTCTGTCTGCCACCTTGGAGACTGCCTCAGCTGAGTGAGGGCGATAGATTAGCCCAGCTAGCATTAGCATAGTTAGCTAGTCACTCATTCAGGGCTGTTTCAGGGCTTTTTGAACCTCAGGGACACATCGTGACCTTTTGGCCACTCACGCCATGCACCCCTGTCATCAATAATGCTTTATTCGAGCTTTTACATAATCACATTCAGCTGGCAGTTATGTTAGCTAGCTCAGTTCGTCTTTCAGCATCCAGAGCTAACAGCTAGCCAGCTAACATTAGTAGTAGTAGTAGATTAGTTAGCACCAATGTGGCGCCTGCCCCACCCCAACCAGACTTCTCACAGAAGAAACCTGCACTGAAACGAGTTGTTCTGAGGAAACTCGATAAAATGGGTTGAAAATGGTGCTAAAATAATTAAATAAAATAATTAAAGACTGGTGGATTTTCAGCGTATCTCTGGCATACCTCTAGGAATGGTGTCAACATGTGCATCCTGTGTCCCCTCTAACCAGTCCTACATGCAAACTCTCAGCCTCAGTCGTCCTTTATTGCACGTCTCGGCTAACAGACGGTCTCTCCAGCATGTGTTGGCACATGCCTGTGGCCTGAGTTCACTGTTGTCCAGCGCACAACAGATTGATAGCGTAGCAGCAGCTGGAGTGGGCTCCGAGCATGTGCAGCTCTGTCACATCCTGGCCCAGATGTGAAGACGGAGTTAACGTGTGGAGCACAATCTGCCGCCATAGCTCAGCAGCAGCCAGCTTAAACCGCTTTAACGCACTGGTGTCGTCTCATAAACACGCACTTTATTCTCTGTCCCACACCTGGAAGAAAAAAGATTTGGCTTTAGATGCTATGCAGGTCTCCCAGAGCTTTGGGGTGTTTTAAATAGGCCTGCACAATATTCTGGAAACATGCCATACGTAATGTTGTTGAATATTGAAATAATGATATGGTTTGTGATATTGAAACAAACACTCCTCATGAATGTGCACTTTTTTCCACATAAATATGCAACATTTTTGAGTACAATTTGCTACTTTTTTCCTCATTCATTTTTAATTTTTTCATGTAAATTTAGCATCTTTTTCACATAAACTACATTTTTCCTCACAAATTTCTCACCTTATAAAATTATGGCTTTTTCATGTAAATTTGACAACTTTTTTGTCATAAATTAGTGATTTTTTTTTTACGTAAAATATGCCATTTTTTCAATATAATTTGTGACTTTCCCACACATAAATGTGCAACTTTTTCATTTAAAATTTGTTACTTTTTTCCTCATAAATGTGTGGCATTTACTTTTTATAAATTTGTGCTTTTTTCATGTAAATTATGCCACTTTTTTGTCGTAAATTTGTTATTCTTTTCACATAAATATGCAACATTTTCACATAAAATTTGTTACTTTTTCCCTCATAAATTTGTGACTTTTCCCACATAGAATTTGTAGTTTTTTCCTAACAAATTTGTGACCTTTTCATGTAAATTTTTCAACTTTTTTCATAAATTTATGATTTTTTTTCCACATAAATCTATGTCTCTTCCACACAAATGTGCAATTTTTTTAATAGAAAATTTGCTACATTTTCGAAGTAAACGATTGACGTTTTCATGCAGATTCTTGAGTTTTTCCACTGACTGTGCTGGAGTGTAATAACACAGAGGTCGTGGAAATGCTGCTCCAAAATGGCAGACCCTGAACACACAAGCGCATGAAAAATTTCTTGTTACCGCTGTTCAAGCCGTCTTTGGTGATGTGCATATTGTGACAACAATATCGTGACAACAATGAAATTCTCTATTTTGGTTTTGGATTAATTGCACATCTTTATAATTCGGAATCTTCCTTTTCTCTTAAAACACCACATGCCCGTTATGTTGAGTTTTACAGGCTGACATTCCTTTCAGCTCCAGCCGTGTTTTCATTGTTGTTTAAGCACTTTGTATTTTTTGGCTCACTGTGGTTTTGGAAAAGTTGAAAAGGCTGCTTAGTACAATCAGTTTTTTCTCCGCTCATTTCTGTGTAGATCGTTAAATTTCTGTGGGCTTCATTAAACTCCCTTGTTTTTATCTCCAGTGAACAGTCTGGGCATCAGCGACGAGCTGAAGCAGAAGCTGCAGGACGTGATGGTGGACCGACATAAGCTGACCCTGGGAAAGACCCTGGGAGAAGGTGATGCTTCTGCTTTTATGACAATGTTAAAGGAAGTGAAAACTTGACACTTAGCACAGGTGGGTGGAGTAGCCAGACAGGGATGCTTCCAGCATTTTGGGGGCCCTATGCAAGATTGTGTTGGGGGGGGGGGGCATGTTTTTGGAATGTGGAAGAATTCAGAATTTTTGGGAAAAGCAAACCTCTTCCCTCCCCACAACAAATAAATAAACTCAGGTCTTTGTAAGCCAAAAAAAAAGCCATTACAATGCACATTTACAAGAAAATATTACATATTTAGGATGAAAAAAGTAGCAAATTTATGACAAAAAAGCTGAAAATTTACAAGAAAAGTCACATATGGGAAAATAACATTGCAAATTTATAAGAAAAGTGTTGCAAATATATGAGGGAAACAATAGCAAATTTACTAAAAAGAGTCAAAAATTTGCAAGAAAAAGTATATGAGAGAGTTGCAAAAATATGAAGAAAATCACAAATTTATGAGAAAAAAGTTGCAAGTTTATGACAAAATATCTTGAAGTTTATGAGAAAATTGTTGAAAAATGACAAGGAATAGATCACAAATTTATGAGAAAAAAATTAAAGTTGCAAATTTACACAAAAAAGTTGCAAAAAATGAAAAAGTCACAAATTTATGAGAAAAAGTTGCAAGTTTATGACAAAAAAATTAAAGTTTATGAGAAAAATGTGAATTTATGGGAAAAAGTTGCAAATGTTGAAGAAAAAAGTTGCAAATTTATGGGAAAAAATGTACATTTAATCAATTAAAAGTTGCAAATATATGAGAAATTTGCAAAAAAAAATTACAAGAAAAGCCACAAATTTATGAGAAAAAAGTTGCAAATTTAGGGGGAAAAAGTCTGAAATTTAGGAGAAAAAAATGCCAGTTCATGACAAAGTTTGAAGTTTATGAGAAAAAAAATGTGGAAATTTATAAGTAAAAAAAAAGTTGCAAATTTATGACAAAAGTTTCAACCTTATGAGGAAAAAAGTTAGAAATTTGTGAGAAAAAGTTGCAAAAAACTTTTGCGACGTGTCAGATTTGGCCCTCAGTGAGGCTGAATTTGACGTCCTGAGTCTAAACTGAGCCGTAATGTTCGTTATTAAAGCTCCACACATCTGTTTGTCTTTCTTCTGACTAAACGAAGAATTCTTTTGGGTAACTGCCTCATGATTTTGGTAATAATGACAGCAAGTTTTCAGTTGGATTAGATTACATAACAGAATGTGGTTGGGTCAGGGCAAAACCACGTTTTAGCATTCGTTCTGAAACGGTGCACCGACTGGACGTTTTCTGTGTTTTTTTTCTTCCTTTAGGGGAGTTTGGCTCCGTGATGGAGGGCCTGCTGACTCAGGAAGAGGCTGTTCTCAAAGTTGCTGTGAAGACTATGAAAAGTGAGTAGGCCGTAAAAATACTCTGCCGTCGCCACAATGAGTCCCTTCATCTTTGGAACACGGGCTGTCTGATGGGCAGCCCCTCGGGTCACAAATTAATAAGCGTTTGGGTCAGAAATCTCAGTTTTTAATCTGAAAACAAAGACAGCTTGTAGGAAGTATGGACAGAGGAAAATGCTGACCCTGTGTGAAGCACAGCGCCAAAGCAATTTTTTTAAGCTCAACTCAGTGTTGGTAACAAACAGCGTCATTCTTAGATTACTTAAAAGATTTAGCTTTACCCCGCTAACCATGGAACCTGAAGTTTTCCCCTTCTTTTTGTTGGTATTTTCAACTAGAACAAACAAAAGCAACCAGCAGGTATAAAAAAAAACACACCCCACAAGAGGTTTCGCAAACATGAAAAGTAAATCTTTTGGGGATGAGCTGTGTAAGGATGTCTCCCAAAAACGTCTGATTGGGATAAAGTGCTCGCCTCTGCCCCGTGTCCTCTCCAGTTGCCATCTGTACCCGCTCAGAGATGGAGGATTTCCTGCGTGAAGCCGCCTGCATGAAAGAGTTTGACCACCCGAACGTCATGAGGCTTCTTGGTGAGTTAGAAGTTATGTTGCTTGGTAAGAAAACTTTTCCGAAGATGATAATAGTAATAATCACTGTTCAAGGAGACATAGTTCTCTGAGGTCTTAATGGAATGTCGGTGACATGCTTTGGTCAGCAGACATCAGGCTTTAATTGTTTCAGCCCCATTTTCAACATATTTTATCAGGCTTCCTCAGAACGACTCGTTTCAGTGCGGGTTTCTTTAAATGCTCTTGAGCCCCAGTTAACCCCGCCCTTCCGCTTACGTTACTGAGAGAAGTTTGGCTGATGTGGGGCAGGCGCCGTAATGTAAGCCGGTCCCCGTTGTACAAAAAGCACAGAAACAACCCTGATACAAAAAACAAAACTCTCCATCAAGGTGATTTGTAAGGCAGTAGACGGACCAATTTTGACCGGCTAGCCAAGGTGCTAGCAAGCCAATGTGCCGGCCTGTTGTGTCCAAAATATAACAAAATAAGCCAGACTGACAGAAGACATTTTGGTCAGTGAACCAGGTGGGAACAGGGATATCTAGTGGGGGTGGGGGGGGGGACTAAAACTTAAAGAAAACAGCCATATAAAGCGTGGCTCTTAAGCTAACTCCATAGCAGGTTAGCAGCCATAGTAGCACTGTCAGTGTGGGTTTGGGCATTCAGAGATCCTCCCGACCTCATTAAAATGGCGGGTGATGAAGGTGGGAGGACGGCATCATTCCAGCGAGCTTCGGTCCTCACGTCACAGCCGAAGCAAAATCTAAACCGCTCGTTTAGAGAGCGGTACTGAGACAACGGCTGACCCTCACAACATGTTTTTTCAGTTTTTTTCCACTGTTAGCCACTGCAGATATACTGTATGTCCACTTTAACGTGGCTATTTACTTTGCTTCTTCCTAGCCTTCTTATTTAACCAGAAAATTCACGACTGCGGATGTTTTGCCGTTCTGAGGCAGACAATGAACACTGTCTGCATTCATACTAAGCTGGTGTGTTTTCTTTATTGCAGGTGTGTGTCTGCAGACGGTGGAGAGTGAAGGTTACCCCTCCCCTGTGGTCATCCTGCCCTATATGAAACACGGAGACCTGCACAGCTACCTGCTCTACTCTAGACTGGGAGACTGTCCTGTGGTTAGTCTGACCAGAAACACAAGCAACGCTCACAGACACGCGCAGTTCGACCCGATTTAACGGCCTGGTGGGTCAGGGTTTAGGAGTTCACACTGATGTCTGTCAGCAAACTGGGATCCAAAGTTCAGTTCAGATGTAAAGTGTTGGTACGCCTCCCACACCCTCTTGGCAGCGTGTAAAGTCTGAGATCATTGAGACACACAATAAGCCTGTCTTCAATCTGCAGTTTTACGTAGCAGTAGTTATTCTGTGGAGTCACATCTACGCTGGAAGTCCCTGAAGATCCATGTTTAGAAACAAGTTTAATCAAAGCAAGATTCACAGAGAATGTTGAAACACCCCTCACTCTGACAAACTTCCAAAAAACAAAGAAAAACTTAGTGAAGCGGAATCTTGTGGGAGGAGGCTGCTGGTAGGGGCACAGGGCCGTTTCTAGCTTTTTTGGGGGGCCCTGCGCAAGATTTTTGTGGGGTGGGGGGCTCCTGTTTTTTGTAACTGGGAAGAGTTCAGACCCTTTAGAATGACAAAGAAAGCCTCTCCTGTCCCAACAAAAACACTGCAAAAAAATAAACGGGTCAAATGAACAGAAAAAAAAAACTTTACATAACAATTTGATAACCATCCATAGAAGCAAATTTACAAGAAAAATGTCACAAAATTATGACAAAAAAGTTGCAAATTTATAAGAAAAAAAGTTGACAGTTTATCATGAAAAAAGTAGTGGATTTATTTAAAAAAAATTGCAAATTTAGAGGGGAAAAGTCACAAACTTATGACAAATTTTAAAAAGTTTCAAATTTACAAGAAAAATGTAAATGTATAAGGAAAAAGCAAATTTATGATGAAAAAAGTTGTGAACTCATGAGAAAAAAGCTAATTTATAAATAAAAAATTATTGTTATTGTTATTAAAAAATATTAAAAATATTATTATTAAAAACAGGAAAAAAAAGTTGCAAATTAACTAGAAAAATGTTAGTTTAATAAAAAAAAAGTAGGAAGTTTACAAGAAAAAGTTGCAAATTTTAAAAAAAAAGTTCCAAGTTTATGATGAAAAAAGTAGTGAATTTATGAGAAAAAGTTGCAAATTTACAAAGAAAACTCACAATTTTATTAGAAAAAAGTTGCAAGTTTATGAGAGAAAAGTTACAAATTTACAAGAAAAAAAGTGAATTATGACGGGCAAAAAGGTGCAAGTTTGTGAGAAAAACAGTTGTGCATTTACTAGAAAAAAGTCAAATTTTATGAGAAAAGAGTTGCAGATCTTCTAGAAAAAAGTATGAAACTGTAAGAGAAAAAAAATTAAAGTTAATTTTAACTATCCACCATAAAAATGTTGCTGGTGAACTTGCAGCTTAGGGGTCCCCTATGGATCCCTGTAGCATCTGTGTACTCTGCGCTTAATGCAGAGACTGCTGTGTATCTAAATTAAGATGGGTTCTGGCTCCCTCTACTGTATAGAAAAAGAGCAGGAGTTTATGTGGAAAGGTGACCCCCTGTCCCTGTGTTGTCCTGCAGTACCTCCCCTCTCACATGCTGGTCAAGTTTATGACCGATATTGCCCGCGGGATGGAATACCTCAGCAACAAGAACTTCATCCACAGAGACCTTGCTGCTCGCAACTGCATGTAAGCACCGGCTGCTTCCACTTTTGACTTTTTCACTTCCTCCTGCAGGCTCTTGTTTGCTTTTTCGCTTTCCTTATTTTTTTTTTTTTTAACAAGGTGTGCAGTAGTTATAGAAAGTCTGCAAACAGAAGTAAAACTAGAGTTCAAATCTACAAGAAAAAAAAATTTGTGAAAAAAAGCTGAAAATTTTTTTGAAAAATATTGCAAAATTGTACAAGAAAAGATCACAACTTTACAAGCAAAAGGAGCAAATTTGTGAGAAAAAAATCACAAGTTTAGGAGAAAAAGAAGCAAATGTATGAGGGGAAAAAGTAATCTTTAATTCTCCCTCCAAAATGCTGAGGGTGACTTATAGTTTGGTTACAATTACAGTTATGCATCATAATTATATCAATGCACAGACCTTGATCAAACGTCCATGCTTCCAACTTGTCTTTATCTGCTGATTCCTCCCCATCCTAACCCACATCAGAGTAACAATGTTTCCTCTCTGCCTCAGGCTGAATGAGAACATGAACGTCTGCGTAGCCGACTTTGGCCTCTCCAAGAAGATTTACAACGGAGACTACTACAGACAGGGACGGATCTCAAAGATGCCCGTGAAGTGGATCGCCATTGAGAGCTTGGCCGACCGAGTCTACACCACAAAGAGTGACGTGGTCAGTTCGGCTTCTATGTTTTTGTTCATGGTTTTAGTTTGATGTGTCAGGGTTGCATTATAGGTCCCATATTTTGCATTTTGGATGAGCTGGAGAATTTTTATAGAGTTTTTAGGGTAATCTGATAATAACAAATTGTCACGACGGCCCTCACGGACCGTCACAAGACGCCTCAGTCACCAGAGAGTTTGCAGTGGTAATTTATTGAGGATAAGGCAGAACACTGACAGAACACATACAGTGGCTGGGTGACGTCTGAACCGGGGGACACCCGATGCGCCAGACAGACAACAGTGAGAGTAAGGTCTCAAAGGAACATACCTGAGAATAACAGGAGCACGACGGAACGTGGCTGAACATACAGAAGAGCATAGCAGGTGATCATAACAGGATATAACAGAGACTGCCGCGCTGGAGGACATTTAGCACCCGCTTATATCTCTGGCGGCTAATGACCCCAACGCGGCACAGCTGCTGCTAATGACAGCAGAGCAGCAGCTGACTTTGACAGCAGGGAGCTCCCCCGGGCGCCTTCACAATAAGAGCCCGAGGAGCTGGAAGGAACCCTCAGCTGCCAAAGCCAGGGAACAAAAAGATATGAGACCCGAGTGTGGCCAGAACCGACACTCGGGTTATGACAGTACCTCCCCCTCAAGGCCGAGCTCTGAGCGGCCAGAGTAACACCCAAGCCCCCCTCCCCCCACCCCCCTAGGGTGGGTGGATGGGGTGCTGGCAGGAGGGAGAGAGACAAACAACCAACAAGGCTATAGAAAAAAAACAAAAAACAAAAACCCATAATCCCTTAAACGTGGGTAACAAGAACAAAACCACAGGCAATATATATATATAAGGGCAAACAACGAATTGACATAAGGTGGAGGGAAAGGACCACCAAACATTGGAACAAGAAAGGAGTGAGCCACAAAAACCACAGATCAACCCCCCCCCCCCCCCCCCCCCAACCCCAACAGTCTCACAGACAAACAGAAACCCCGGGAAGAGTGTAGTTCTGACCCAGAGGGGCGGAGGCAGAAAGTTCGGGGGGCCGACCGGCAACAGGAGGCCACAAAACAGGCAGGGGGAGAAAGAACAGTTCGGGCGGCCTACCCCGGTCCCATGCTCGGAAGCAAAGAATCTCAGGCGGCCGGACCAGGTCGCCACACAGGGAGTCCAAAATGTCGGGAGGCCGACCCAGAGAGCCAAATTGGCGAGACAGTCTTTCGGGCGGCCGACCCGCATCGCTAGCCCACCAGAACCGTTGAGTCAAAGTAGCCGGCGGTTCCGCTGAAAAGGGGAGAGATGAGGGAGAACCGGGCGAAGCAATCGGAACCCCAACGGCCCCAGGTGAACATGGGCAGCGCGCCTCAGGGAGACGAGGAGGATGACAATGGAGATGAGGGTGAAGAGGGGAATGAGTCTGTCCAGCATCCAGTGGCCGGGGACCTGCAGCTCCCTCACCGAATCCAGGACCTGCTGGTGCTGCACCCACGTCGGACCCCGATTGGGCCTCCGGAGCCGAACCCGCGACGGACCCCGACTGGGTCGGCGTGGCACCAAACTCGACCTCCAACCCCGAAACCGGAATCTCTGGCACAGCAGGCGAAAGCAGCCCCTCGCCGGCGACCCTGGGAGAAGGCTCGAAAGAGAGAGAAAACCCGGGATCAGGATCACCGGCAGCGCCAGAACCCGGTGAGATAAGCTCGGACGCAGCGGGCGGCTGCACCCGGCTCATCTCCCCTTGAGACAGGCAAAAATGCTCTAAGAGGTGAAAAAGAAAGACAAAGTAGAGCACTTGCCTGAGCTCGGGTTCTGACGCCGTCCAGGACTGCGAAGATCCGGGCTCAGATGTCAGGAGGTCGTCATCAGGCTCCCACTCAGCTGCGTCGGGCTCCGCAGCTGGCATGATGGTGCGTGCAGCCAAAGAGTCCTCCGGCACCGATGTCCACGCCGGTGGCCCGCATGGCGTGGTGGCAAGAGAATCTCGCCCTGCTGGACCGGACCGCTCCTCCGTGGAACCCCGGGGACGCTTCCTCACCGGCGATGGCTCCATGCTGCAGTCCGCTGTCCTCCTCCGCCCATGGCGTGGCTGCGGAACCGGAACCAGGCTCTCCAGAACCGCAGGCCCCCTCCTCATCCAGCGACGTTGGCCTGACGTCGAGGACCACTCAGCGGAGGGAGACACAGAGGAAGCAGGGTTAATACTTTCATCCACAGCGGGTGGAGGGAGCTCGGGGGGCTGCATACCCCGAACTCCACCCCTAGGAGTCAGACAAGGCACAACAATGTCAAGAGGAGAGAAATTATCATGCACTCGCCTTTCCCCTAAGGGTAAGATGGTCTCCGCTGTGGGGGACGTCATTCCTTCCTTTCCCCGCTGGATGGCGACAGAGGGCCCTCTGGGAAGACGAGATGAGGCCACTTGAGGCGGATCCGGGATGAATCTCGCCGAAACGGAGCTCTCGTGACACACAGCAGCCAGGATAGGCGACGAGGAGGAGGGGGCGACAGCCGGGGTCAGTCGGGCATGGGGCGCTGATGGGACAGCGGGCGAGGGCCCGGGAGAAGACGAGGCTGCGGGGATTCCCCTCTGACGAGGCGCAGGAGTGACAGCTGTGTGGGGGGTTGAGCCCTTGCTGCGACCCGGAGCAGCATCCAGACGGGGCTCTAGCCGAGGTTGGAAGCCGGAGTGACGACGGTTCCTTGTAGGGGGTGAGGCGAAAGTGAGGTCCGGAAATCGCCGTTCCTGAGCAGAAATGGCGGCAAGCAAGTCAGCTAACTCAGGAAACTCACGCAGCGCCGGATTCCTCTCCACCAGTCTGACCGCCGCCACCACATGCTTCATACACGCTGGAGGATTTTTAGCGGAGCAAGCAGCAGCCACCCGGTCCCAGATCTCGTCTGCTGTCATCTGCAGCTTCTCTGGGGGAATCCCGAGTGACGACATGCCCGATGGGAAAAACCCTCCGGGTGGTGCGAACTCCCGGGCCGGAACAGAGGCAGGAGTGGGATCCCGAAGCGAGGGGCGACGTCTCCTCCGCTTCGGCTCCCTGCCAGGATTTCCCTCCAGCCCTCGGAGTCTCTCACGCTGGGTGGAGAGGTCATCTCTCCTCACGCTTACCTCTGGATGATCGGTGAAGCGGAGAAGAGAATCCAGAATCTCCTCGGCTAGGTCCAGGTGTCTACGAGCGTCGCTGGGAGCGTCCAACAGCGTAGCGATGAAGATGGTGTAGTCGACCTCCTTCAGGAGCTCCGCTTGCTGCCTGCCAAGGCGCTGACAATGGCCCCTGGATGACGGCATACTCCCCGCTGCAGACACTCAGACAGGTAGGAATTAACAGTCCACTACTGCAAACTACACGGTGAATGGCGTCTCGAAACAACGCCTCCTCTCCGGGCGTTAGGCGGCAGTCTACTGTCACGACGGCCCTCACAGACCGTCACAAGACGCCTCAGTCACCAGAGAGTTTGCAGTGGTAATTTATTGAGGATAAGGCAGAACACTGACAGAACACATACAGTGGCTGGGTGACGTCTGAACCGGGGGACACCCGATGCGCCAGACGGACAACAGTGAGAGTAAGGTCTCAAAGGAACATACCTGAGAATAACAGGAGCACGACGGAACGTGGCTGAACATACAGAAGAGCATAGCAGGTGATCATAACAGGATATAACAGAGACTGCCGCGCTGGAGGACATTTAGCACCCGCTTATATCTCTGGCGGCTAATGACCCCAACGCGGCACAGCTGCTGCTAATGACAGCAGAGCAGCAGCTGACTTTGACAGCAGGGAGCTCCCCCGGGCGCCTTCACAATAAGAGCCCGAGGAGCTGGAAGGAACCCTCAGCTGCCAAAGCCAGGGAACAAAAAGATATGAGACCCGAGTGTGGCCAGAACCGACACTCGGGTTATGACACAAATTACAGTGATCCAATCTAGAAGTGACAAGGACATGGATTAGTTTCTCTGCATCATTTTGGGCAAGATGTTCCTAATTTTGTTGATATTATGTAGATGAAAGTACGTGGTTTTATAGGTTTATCAGACTCTCATATGGTTAGTAATGAGATATACAGTATTTACTTAAATACATGTACTCAAGGAACTTTTTCCTAAAATTGTACTTCAGTGAGCAGTAGGAATGTGAACCCATACAGTTAACAAAGCACTGATCCCCAAATTTTTATATTCTGGCCTAAAATGCTGTACAGTATATTGATGTTAATTTTGTAGTTTATATTGCATTGGACTCATATTGTGGTGCTTAAAGTTCTTTAAAAGTGTAAATGTTAAAAAAGTGCATAAAACTGGACTTCCGGTCTGGACACCATGGTGATAGCAGCTTAACGCTGAAGCTCCCAGACCCGATCCGTAAAAATACCTTGAAAATCAGATTTAACGGATTTTTGGAAGAGTGAAAATCAAAAGACAAAGTCATCGTGCCTAAAGGAAAACAGAAAAAATCGACATTTACCAGGCCAGCACACGCATCGGCCGGAGAATCTGATCCGGATGATTTCCACTCAGAAGACGAGGAGCTGAATGAAGCTAGCAAAAAGGTTAGCTTAAAAATGGTACTTAAAGAATTAAGACGATTTCGCCGAGAGTGTTGGGCCGAATTTCGTGAAATCAAAGACGAAATAAAAAGGACAAACAGCAGAGTGGACCAGGCCGAGGACCGAATCTTGGAAGCAGAGGAAAGAATAAAAGGGCTGGAAGATACCGTGCTGGATCTACACAAACGACAGTCAAGACTGGAGGCTAAGCCAACCGACCAAGAAGGAAGACTGAGAAGAGACAACATAAGAATTCATGGTCTGAAAGAAGGAGTCGAGGACGGTTTCACCACAATGGCTGCATGCGTGGAATCCATACTGAGAGAGAAGTTGGATATTCCCCAAACCACCAACTTGAAGATAGAAAGGGCGCACCGTACATTAGCCCCTAGGCCTGCGGTGGAAGCGCCTCCTCGATCGGTGGTGGTGAAGTTCGCCAACTCCAGAATAAAAGAAGAGGTTGTAAGACTGACTTGACAGAAAAAAGGATTTATGCACCAAGAGAGAAAAGTTTTCGTGGAACACGATTACGCCCCGGAGGTCCTTAAAAAGCGTCGGGAATACAACGACACTAAAAAGGTATTATAAGAGAAAAAACTGCGCTTCCAGACGCCATTTCCGGCGAAGTTGCGGGTTTTTTACGGCGACGAGACGTGTCTCTACAACTCGGCGGAAGAAGCAACCACGGATAAGGCGAGAAGAGGGCTCCTGGTAACGGTGTATAAACCCACAGCAGACCTGATCGAAAGAATCAAGGCTCAAACGTGGTCCACACAGAGACCCTCAAAATCCACGGACCAGCAGCAGGAAACCCAGCGCCAGAGCTACAAGGAAAAACTGGCCGTTTACAGGAGGGAATAACGATATTTTTAGTCAATCTGCACATCCAACCCTCCTCCTACAAGGTAACAAACATTAAAGGAGATGCAGAATCAGCATGTGGTAAAACATTTCATGGAACAGACAGAATATTAGAAACAAATAAGTCTTTAAAAAAAAAAAAAACTTGTTAAAATAGAAATGTGACAATGAACCACATGATCTCTCCACACTAACAAATACTGTATTAATGTGAATGTTTGCTGTAATGGTGGTGGGAGGTTGCGCACAATTTCATAGGGTATAGGCATAAAAAAAAAAATCATTACAAGTTCGGATTGGGATCTGAAATTCACGTTAAAAACATGGGACAACTTACAGGGGTAAGAGAGGGCCCTCAGCACGTAACGGAATCTGAAGAATTTCCCTCAGGGCCAACACACCATCATGGCTCTTCTAAGGTCACCAAAAAGACCTCAGCTCAGGAAGATCTTTTGTCAGTTTTTGGTTTTAAAGTTTTATATACTATGTTCTTAATGTTTTTTTATGTTCTTAATGTTCTTTCAGTTTCTGAGTAGCATAAAAGAGGGCCACCACACTGTTATACTAAATAAGACAACACAATGGAGAAACAGGGCGTAACCAAAATAATCTCATATAATGTAAAAGGGATCCTGAATCCAGTTAAAAGATCCAAGATTCTAGGCAAAATGAAAAAAGACAAAGCAGGAATAATATTTTTACAGGAAACCCACCTAACAGACGTGGAGCACACTAAACTCAATGGTTTAAATTGATCTCTTCATCTTCATATAAGTCAGGGAGGAGGAGGGGAGTAGCGACATTGATCTCAACCAAAATTATATTTGAAAAAAATCAGAACACAAAGATAAAGAAGGGAGATACAGTATGGTACTTGGGCAGCTAGAGGGAGAAGATATCACCCTGCTGAATGTATATGCACCTCCAGGGGCTAACTGGAAATTTTATAAAAATGTATTTGACCTAATGATAACTAAAGCCTAAGGTTTAGTGATATGTGGTGGAGACTTCAATTTAAGACTGAATCCATACTGGGATGCATCAGGTAATTCTCCACATCAAAATAACACTCAAAGTAGGAAAACTCGGATGCTATTAAAAGAAATGGGAATCTGTGACGTGTGGAGGGAATTCAACCCCAGTGTAAAAGATTATACATTTTACTCAGCACCACATTCATCATACTCAAGGATTGACTATTTTTTTTATGTTTAATAGAGACATTGGAAGAGTAAAAACATGTAAAATAGGACTGATGGATCTCTCTGACCACAGTCCGATCTATATGGACTTAAGTATCCAAAAATACACAAATAATACATTTTCTTGGAGGTGTAAATTCAGATGTCCTGAAAGGACCACTGAAAGATGAATTGGAATCAGATATTCTCCGATATTTGGAAGAAAATGATAATGGAGAAGTGTCCCCTTTAATACTGTGGGACGCATGCAAAGCTGTAATAAGGGGAAAGATTATCGCAAAACTGGCAATCCAAAAGAAACTGAGACAAGAAAAACTAACCACATTAGAGTCAGAACTTAAGAACCTAGAAAAAGAGCACAAAGACAACACTCATTCTAATGACTCGCTCAAAATTAAGGAAATTAAAAAACAAATAAATGAGATCTACACAATAGAAATCCAGAAGAAACTTACATTTTTGAAACAAAAATACTATGAAGCAGGCAGCAAATCGGCAAAATTAGTAGCCTATAAATTGAGGAAACAACAAACGGACAGAGCAATCTACAAAATCAGAGACCCAGTATCAAAGGAAATAAAATTTAGAATTCAGGATATTCTTAAAAGCTTCGAGAACTACTACAAGAACTTGTACTCCCTCAAAAAACATAAAAACGCATCTGAAGCAGTCCTAAACACATTAAACCTTCCCCAACTTACTGAGTCACAAAATAAAACACTACTGTCAGAAATACAACCTAAAGAATTAGAAAAAGCAATTATGAAACTTAAAGCTAACAAATCCCCAGGAGCAGATGGCTATACAGCAGAGTGGTACAAAACCTTTAAACAGCAACTATCTCCTCTCCTCCTGAAAATATTTAACTATGTCCTCCACACAGGGGAAATCCCCCACCCTCCTGGAGAGAAGGGGTCATTGCAGTCATACCTAAACCTGAAAAGGATAAACTAGACTGCTCCAACTACAGACCAATCAGTGTATTAAATCAGGACTATAAGCTTTTTACCACTATCCTTGCCAAAAGGTTAGAAAATATACTGACAGACTTAATTCATTTAGACCAAACAGGTTTTATAAGACAAAGACAGACACAAGATAACATTAGACGCACTTTACACATAATTCATCATATAAAAAAATATAACTTAAATGCAGCCATATTGGGATTAGATGCTGAAAAAGCATTTGATTCAGTTGACTGGTCTTTCCTATCTAGAATCTTATCCAGTTTCAATTTTCATAACAACTTCATTGGAACTATCCAGGCATTATATAAAAAACCAACAGCTAAAATAAGGATTAACGGTAAATTATCATCATCTTTTGAGCTGGAAAGAGGATGTCGTCAGGGCTGCCCCTTGTCTCCACTGCTCTTTGCAATCTTCATAGAACCTCTGAGCCAATGGATAAGACAGAATCAAAAAATTCAAGGTATTACACTTGGTCAGAAGGAACATAAAATAGCACTCTTTGCTGATGACATTTTAATATACCTGGGGCAGCCGGACACTTCTTTTCCAGAACTAATCTCAGTTTTTTCAGAGTATGGAGATTTATCGGGGTACGAATTAAACATGCATAAAACCCAAGTTTTAACATTCAACTATGACCCAAATCAATATTTACTAAGCAAACTCAAAACTAACTGGGAGATGGAATCTATGAAATATCTGGGGGTCAATATCCCGAAACATCTCAACAAAATTATAACACTAAACTATGATCCACTGGTGGCAAAAATAAAATCTGATCTAGCAAGATGGAATATGATACCATTCTTGGGTACTGCACAAAGAATTGAAGCAGTCAAAATGAATATACTTCCACGTCTTCTATACCTTTTCCAAACAATACCAGTAGAACCTCCCCAAAAAACATGGCAAGAACTGGACAGAAGGATCTCAAGATTCATATGGCAGGGCAAGAGACCTAGAATCAGATATAGAACCCTACAGCTAAACAAAGACAAAGGTGGGCTTGCGCTGCCAAATATCAGGGACTATTTTAAAGCCGCACAAATTAAAACTTTAGTAGAGATATGTAACCCAGTCTACACTGCACAATGGAAGGAGATGGAATGCCAAATAACAAGTGACATCCCCCTACAGGCGATAATAGGGAACAATGCCTTACCTAGACTTTTGAATAACACTAACCCGTGGATAGAGACCCCGCTAAAAATTTGGTTTAAGATAGTCAAAGAGAATCAAACTAAAGAACCCTATTGATTTCTGCAATGGATTGCCTATGATCAAGACTTTACTCCTAATAAAACAGACACTAGATTTAAAAAGTGGAAAGAGAACAGACTGATAAAATATTACAATTTTTTTAAAGGGCAAATTTTAAGAAGTTTTGAAGATTTGAAAAAACAAGGTCTAATAAATCAAGACCTTTACAGGTTCTTTCAGCTTAGACACCACATAAACAAAATACTTAAAAAGGAGGATTTGGAAAGGGCCCAGTCAGGTGTTCTGAAGGTCTTCTTAATGGCATATAAAGGGATCCCAGGGATCAGATACATTTCTAAAATATACCAAGGTCTTCAAGACTTAAAAGGAGACAACACATCATATATAAAAGAGAGATGGGAAAAAGAGGGGAATTTCACTTTACAACTGGAAATATGGGAAAAGCTAAATAAACAACAATGGAAAAGTACCTCATCCCTGCAGTGGAGAGAATTTGGATGGAAAAACTTGGTAAGATTTTTCAGAACACCTGCACAAAACAAATTTACTCGTAAGGGGTTGAATTGTTGGCGCTTGTGTGGTGAAGAGACTGCAAATCATTTTCATGTGTTTTGGTCATGCCCAGTTATCCACCAATATTGGACTAATGTACAGACAATATTGGGGAAAATATTCAAAATAACAGTCCCCTTTTCTTTTGTAACTTTGTATTTGGGTTTACAACCGGACTCACTGGAAAGACGAGGAGAAAAATATTTATTCACTGTTTTAATATTGGCAAGTAAAAAAGCCCCAACTAAAAAATGGATGTTGAAGGACTGTCCTACACCTGAAGATTGGATTAACGTGATTGAAGACATTTACTCAATGGAAAAGTTGACATTCACACTGAGACAGGACATGGATGGGTTCTTGAACTTTTGGCAGCCCTGGATCGCATATGTGTCTTCCATTAGAACTAATCTTTGACAAACACCATTTCAATAATGGCACCGCTCTTTGTTCAAACACTACTCAGATGCTCTTTTATTTATTTTTATTTATTTATTTTTATTTATTTTTATTTTTTTGTTTTTTGCTCTTTTGTTTTGTTTTTTCTTGTTTTGTTTTGTGTTTGTTTGTTTTTTTGTTCTTTCTTTAATTTCTCTTTTTCTTTCACTTAAAAAAAGGGGTGTTGTAATAATTATTCTTCCAATGTTGTCAAAAAACAAAAAAAGGGAACATGTGATGAAAATGTAAGCAATGCAATGCTGTAATGACGTGTATACCCTTTACAAAAACTTAAATTAAAAAAAAGTGCATAAAACTGCATTAAAGGTTGAAGTTGTATCCTTCCTTGAGCTAACATTTTAGCTAGCAGCATGTTTCTGTGTGGTTGTTGGATAGTAATCATAGAAAAAAAAAAGTTGTGCTGAAAACTGTTCAGAAAAAGAAGAATCTTTTTCAACAAAACTGAAAGGAACACTGCTGTTGATTTTTTTTTTCCACAATCATCTAAGTAAAAAGTACACACCTCTAGAGCGTATACCTACAGAAGCGATCAAATTCACACCAATCTAATCAACATCAGCAATCAAGATAGTAAAAAAACATTAATTTGATGTAGTTGTGGACTGTTTACGTATTGGTTGTTGCCTATAATTAGTGCACTGATGTTAGTCAGGATCATTGTTTTCCATTTTCAGTAAAATCTGCTCAGCTGTCATCACCAGTGTACGTGATGGATGCAGCAGCTGCTAATGTCACAACAGCATTAACAACTGTATATTCTGTGCACATCTGCACATCTGTTTAGACCATATATCAAGTCATGAGCATTCTTTACTGCTTATTCATACAGAGAGCGGTGTCCGAAAAATGTAAGATAAACATAGCTGTGATATTTTTCCATAGCTGCTGTTGGACTAGTGCATAGTTGTGCTCTAACAGTGTCTCGCTTCACTCTTTCCTTCACGCTCTCTCCGTCAGTGGTCGTTTGGAGTCACCATGTGGGAAATCGCCACTCGGGGCCAGACCCCCTACCCCGGGGTGGAAAACAGTGAGATTTATGATTACCTGAGGCAAGGAAACCGTCTCAAACAGCCTCCGGACTGTCTGGACAGCATGTGAGTGTCGGAGCCTTCATCAGACACACTCAAGATGATGATGATGGAAAGAATTGTAAAAAATTCCTGTAGTGTGATCAAGGCTATAAGATTAAAACTTCTCCCAGCTGTCTTCGCTTTATAAGAGCTTGATATTGATGCCTTGAATTCTTTCCATTTCCTAAATATTGTCCAATCAGGGCAGTTTTAGACTACAGGCCTTTTCTACTCAGTGGCAGAAAGTAACAAAATTGTATTTTGTGAGCAGTTTTGCAGGATACTTTTGATTCTTACTCTTTTGTAAATCTTTGAGGAACAACCTGTACTTTTGTTCAAGTACATTTGATCACACCATTTGACTTGCTGGCCTTCACTAGCTGAAGCTGAGTTTTTCTACCTCACATTTAAATTATCGGGGGGGGTTTCTGTTCAGACTCAGCAAGCATTTCAGATTAATTAAATTATTTGGATTATGTGCCCATTATGTGGATAGTTTATATTTTTATCTTCCTCAGACCAATACGGGAAAATAGTTGCAAATTTACAAATGAAACTCTGAAAATATTCATGAAAAAAAATGTGAATTTGTCAGGGGAAAAACTCATAAATTTTCATGACAAAAAAGTGCAAATTTTTAAGAGAAAATTGCAAATTTATGTGAGCAAAGGCACAAGTTTTTCACAAAAAGCTGCAAATTTTAAAAAAGAAAATTATATATTTATTTTAAATTCTTCTTCTTTCAGCTGCTCCCTTTAGGTGTCGCCACAGTGGATCATCTACCTCCATCTCACCCTATCCCTTGCATCTTCCTCTGTAACACCAACCCTTTCCATGTCCTGCTTCACTACATCCATGAATCTTCTCTGTGGTCTTCCTCTTTTCCTCCTGCCTGACAGCTCCATCTTCAACATCCTTTGTCCAATATATCCACTATCCCTCCTCTGCACATGTCCAAACCATCTCAGCCTTGCCTCTCTTACTTGGCCTCCAAAACGCTCAGTGTGAGCTGTCCCTCTGATATACTCATTTCTAATCTTGTCCCTCCCAGTCACTCCCAATGAAAATCTTAGCATCTTCAGCTCTGCCACATCCAGCTTCACCTCCTGTCTTTTTGTCAGTGCCACCGTCTCTAAACCATACATCATAGCAGGTCTCACTACCGTCTTGTAAATCTTCCCTTTCACTCTTGCTACTACCTTTCTGTCACAAATCACCTCTGACACTCATCTCCACCTACTCCACCCTGCCCGCACTCTCTCCTTCACCTCTCTTGTGCATTTTCCATTTCTTTGGATGGTTGACCCCAGGTATTTAAAAACTCATCTACTTTCACTACCTCCACTCCTTCCATCTTCACCGTTACACCTGCCTCCCTCTCGTTCACACTCATGTATTCCGTCTTGCTTCTACTGACTTTCATTCCTCTTCTGTCCAGAGCATACCTCCACCAGAGGTGGTCCAGAGCCGATCCCTGATGTAACCCCACCCCCACCTTGGACCCTTCTGTCACTCTACAGCACACCTCACCACCACCTTGCTGTCCTCATACATGTCCTACACCACCCTCACATACTACTCTGCCACTCCTGACTTTCTCATACAGTACCACACTTCCTCTCTTGGTGCCCTATCATATGCTTTCTCTAGATCCACAAAGACACAGTGCAGCTCCTTCTGACCTTCTGTATACTTCTCCATCAACACTCTTAAAGCAAACATTGCATCTGTAGTACTCTTTCTTGGCATGAAACCGTACTGATGCTCATCTTAACCTGGCTTCAATAACTCTTTCCTATGTCTTCAAAGTGTGGTTGATCAACTTTATGCTTCTGTAGTTACTACAGCTCTGAACATCATCTTTGTTCTTGAAAATTGGTATCAAAACACTTCTTCTCCATTCTTCACGGATCCCCTCACCCTCCAAGATGGTGTTAAACAATCTGGTTAAAAAGTCCACTGCCATCTTTCCTAAACATCTCCATACCTCCACAGGTGTGTCATCTGGACCAACCGCCTTTCCATTCTTCATCCTCTTCAAAGCCGCCCTCACTTCCGCCTTGCTAATCCTCGGGACTTCCTTGTTCCCCATCTTTCCTTCATCCATCCTCCTCTCACTTTCTTTATTCATCAGCTCTTCAAAGTACTCGTTCCACCTTCCCAACACACTCTTGTCATTTGTTAGTACATTAACATTTCTGTCCTTAATCAACATAACCTGCTGCACATCTTTTCCAGCTCGATTTCTCTGTCTAGCCAATTGATGCAACTCCTTTTCTCCTTCCTTAGTGTTTAGCCTCTCATACAGCTCACAGTGTCTTTTCCTACCTCTCTCTTCGTCATACGCCTAGATTCCAAATACTCCAGTCTACTTTCTTCATCTCCCTGACTATCCCACTTTTTCTTTGCTAACCTCTTCCGTTGAATACTTTCCTGTACCTCCTCATTCCACCACCAAGTCTCCTTGTCTTCCTTTCTCCGTCCACTGGATACACCACATACCCTTTCTACCTGTTTCCATCAATACTTTTGCTGTACTTTCCCAGTCATTTGGTAATTCTTCCCTACCACCCAGAGCCTGTATCAACTCCTTCCTGAACTCTGTGCGACCTTCCTCCTTCTGTAACTTCCTTCATTTAATCTTTGGCTCTGCCTTCACTCTCTTCCTCTTCTTGCTTTCCAAAGTCATCCTACAGACTACCATCCGATACTGTCTAGCTACATTCTCCCCTGCCACCACCTTGCAGTGTCCTATTTCTTTCAGATTTCTCCTTCTGCATAAGATGTAGTCCACCTGTGTGCACCTTCCTCCACTCTTGTAAGTCACCCTATGTTCCTCTCTTTTCTTAAAGTATGTGTTCACCACAGCCATTTCCATCCTTTTAGCAAAATCCACAACCATCTATCCTTCCATATTTCTCTCCTTAAGACCA
Organism: Pholidichthys leucotaenia; assembly: GCA_020510985.1. Taxonomy (NCBI): domain Eukaryota; kingdom Metazoa; phylum Chordata; class Actinopteri; order Cichliformes; family Pholidichthyidae; genus Pholidichthys; species Pholidichthys leucotaenia. The sequence goes on along the minus strand of CM035847.1, from coordinate 281,377,667 downwards.
TACCTACCCAGAACCTCCTCATCACCTCTGTTCCCTTCATTCACCTACATGTCCATTAAAGTCTGCTCCAGTCACCACTCCCCCCCCCCCCCCCCCCCCACGGGAACACTCTCTACCACTTCATCCAACTTAATCCAGAATTCCTCATTCTCTTCTACCTGACATCCAACTTGTGGGGCATACATACTGACAACATTCAATATCACACCTCTGACTTCTAGCTTCAAACTCATGATTCTGTCTGACTTCCTCTTTACCTCCTGAACACTCTTCACATACTCTTCCTTCAAGATTACTCCTACTCCATTTCTTTTCCTATCTACGCCATGGTTGAACAGATTAAATCCACCGCCAATGCTCCTAGCCTTGCTTCCCTTCCATCTGGTTTATTGAACACACAGTATATCTACCTTTCTTCTCTCCATCATATCAGCCAACTCTCTGCCTTTACCGGTCATAGTCCCTACATTTAACATTCCTACTCTCACCTCCACACTTCCACCTTTCTTTTTCTCTCTCTCCCTCCTAATATACCTTCCCCCTCTCCTCCTCCTCAATCTTCGACCAACAGTAGCCCAGTTTCCACCGGCACCCTGTCGGTTAACAGCACCAGTGGCGGTCGTTGGTAGCCCAGGCCTCAATCGATCCCATATGAAAGTCTCATTCGTCATGATCCACATGTTAAATTTGGCAAAGGTTGTATGTCGGATGCCCTTCCTGACACAACCCTCCCCATTTACCTGGGCTTGGGACTGGCACTAGAAGTACGCTGACTTGTGCACCCCCTGTGGCTGATGTTTATTTTAAATATCACAAATTTTAACGGAAAAAATTCTAATTCATTTGAAAAAGACAAAATTACAAGGAACATTTTATAATTTTACAAGAACCTCACAGAGTGGCAAGAAATTTATGTGGAGAAGAAAGTTGCAAATTTATATAAAGTAATGTAAATTTATTGGGAAAAAAGTCACAAATTTAAGAGAAAATGCTCACGTTAGCAAGCGCACAATTTTGTAATTTAACACCAAATGACATCCAGTAGTCACTGAAGAAAATACAACTCATGTTTTTGAAATTTTAAAGGCTTTAACGAGGAAGTCAGAATAAATCCAGTATGAATATTTTCTGTCCTTTCCAGCTACGCTCTGATGTTCTCCTGCTGGCTGCTGAGCCCGAAGGACCGGCCATCATTTGAGTCCCTGCGCTGCGAGCTGGAAAAAGCTCTCGATGATCTGCCTGACCCACAGGACCCAGATGAGATCCTCTATGTTAACATGGAGGAGTCGTCCATGGAACTAGGCGCTGTCGGCGGCCGCGACTCCGCTTCCTGTCCATCCCCTCTCTGTCTGAAAGCTTTGGACTCTGTGACCACGGTGGAGGTCCACCACCCTAACCGCTACGTCCTCTGCCCCCAACACGAGACCAACCGGACCCTCTCCGACTCCCTGGAGAGCCTGGACATGCCCTTGTCGTCCTCCACGGCCACGCTGCCTCTACAGCCGTCCTGCCACTCCACTCCGAACCCCACCCCGACCATGGAGATGCTGGAGGACAGGGACGGATCCAGGAAGCTGCCCTGGCAGTGATGGACTCAATGTAAAAATGACAAGACTGGTCACTGCCAAAGTGTGCTGTCCCAGTGCAAGACGAGATCCAGCCTGTGAAACCGAATGTGCCTCTCAGTACACACATTGCCAAATACATTCCACTAAAGGGAAGGATTGGCTTTAACCTTCGTCAGCCTGCTCACTTTTAAGATGTCCTCGTTTACAATTGGAGGGACAGATACTTGATTTTAGATGAGCAAGTTCAGAAAACATGCTGTTACCCACACACCGCAGCACAATCAAAGAAATGAATTCATATTCCCTTCAGTAACTTACCTCGTCTGTCCAGCTACCTGAATGAAACCAGGTTCCTGTTTCAGAAAACAGGTTTAAGGAGTTTTCAGTCTGCTCCAAGGTTCATGTTTTTGTTACATTGTTTAGATTTGGTCCGGTTAGGTTTGGTTTCACACTGCTACTTTTCCAAACAAACTGAACAACTTTATGTTATGCATCCAACATCTTGTCGTCATCATGACGTTTGTGTTGTTAGCACAGACCGGTAGTTAGCAAACATGCTACTCACCCTCCAAGGCGTTTTCTGCAGCTCTGGACAAATCAGTAATCACATTTTAAACCACGCCTAAAATTTGTTGACCAAAGTCAGAAAGTCCAGACCAAATGGGTTAGGCGTGAATGCAAGGAACCTAATTGAGTCTTTAATAAACCTGTTTTCTGAAACGGGGCCTGTGTCACTAAAGCAATAAAGCTTAAAATCTCTTGTGAAACCAGCTCAGACACTGCCAGGCTGAACTTCAGCAGTCAAACCTGAAACCTGAATTTTCCAGTGAGGAAGTGCAATTAAGGATTAGTCTCATGGTAAGAAAGTGCAATTAAGAATTAGTAAGTTGCCCCCTGACAACATAGCTCCTGGGATCATTAGGGCACACAGACCCCTCCACCTCAGTAAGATGGCGATCCACAGATAGGGCTGGCAATCATCAGAGGCCCCATGATACGATAGTATCGCAAACTTGCGATATGTTTAGTAGAATAATTCCCTGTCCTAATCATGGTTTTCTCCAGTTCTTGGCTAGATCTCATTAGTCACTCCTTTACTGTGCTGACCTGACCAGACAGTGAGTATTTAGCACCATCTAGTGGACTGAAAAAGTCAGTTGGTTTTATTACTCTGGTACCCAAAAGTTGAGTTTGTATGTGTAACAGTTATTTATACTTTTATTGAACTATCCTAATACTTGTGTCTCTGAATTGATACAATATTTTCAACGCAAAGTATCACAATACTATGCTATAGCAATTTCTTTCCCCACACCTAGCTACAGAGGGACTGAGTGATAACTAGAGGAAAGTAAGGGGCAACAGAGCCAATTTTTACTGCTTTAAGGACGTGCAAGTTCCCCACTGAGAAACACAGTGCAGTGATTTAGAATTGCCTCAGTGCTTCCATCTTAAGTGGATAAAAACCTACAGTAGTTTACGTCACAGCCTGATGTAGCACTCTCTTCTGGGGTTTTACATCTATGTCAGGTATGTTAAGATCAAACTGCCTCACCGGTGCAAGTCCTCACTGTACTAATCCATTTCACCTTTACAAAACTCAGGAATCTGAGAGTTTTCTCAACAGCTGCAGAGGTACTGACTGAATAAAGAGTGAGAACTTAATCTGAGGTACAGAGCGTTGGGCTGAGGATCGGTACGGACACGATAGAGCTAAACAGCTCAATAAGGCCTTTGCTTTTATCTCAAGCACAGTGTTATTACACATTTTGTATTTTTTTATGCTGATTTTTATATCTCTTCAACTTTGCACTAATGTTTTTATATCTATGTTTATACTGTGTATATGTTTTACTTTTTTTAAATTTGGTGTTTTGTTTTAATGTGCATCACTCATCCTGGAGAAGCAGATCATCCAATTTGTGCATGCAAAGATCGGGAAACACAGCTTAACCATTCCTAAATGTGGGATATTTTTTCAGCAGTTTAAAGTCAGGAGCAGGGACGCGCACAGATATTCTGAGGGGCTGTGAGGGGCCTTAACCTGAAAGAAGAAAAATTACAAGAAAAAAATGAATTTATAAGACAAAAGTCTAAATTTATGAGGGCAAAGTCACATGTGTACAATAACTGAAAATGTATTTTTTTAAAAACTCATGACATATTTAAAAAAAGATGTACTAAATTTTTGAGAAAAAATTGTACATTTTTTGAGAAACAAAAAACAAGAGAAAAATAACAAAGAAAAATCTCTACTTTTCAGGGGAAAATATAAGCAAAAGCTGTAAGGGGGAATACAAAGAAAAAGTTGCAAATTTGGAAGAAAAAAATGTAAATTTAGGCCACAAAACCCACAAATTAAAAAAATAAATAAATCTTAAGCAAAAAAGGCAAAGAAGAAAAAATACTTTCAAAAAGCAGCCGATTCATGAAAATGCTCCAAAAATTACATATTTAAAAAATCCATATTTACAAGAAAAAATAAATGAACAAAACATGCACATTTCAGAAAAGAAAAAGATTTACTTTGGTCAAATAACGGAGAAAGACAGCAAATGGGCTGTTGCCCGGGTAACAACAGCCTGTACCTGTGCACGTCCCCAGTCAAGACGACACAGTAACTGAATTCAGCTAAGATCATCTGAATTTTTTTTTGCTCCACTGAAACACATTTGATGCAACTTTGCCTCATGCATGCACTTATTTTACATATGCGTGTTTGCTTTAGTTCAGTAATATCACAAAAGATTTTAATTGACCATATTTGCTGTACACATTGGGTGAGAAAAAACTTTGAATGCAGCACTGTTTCTTAGTTGTATAGATCAAAGTTCTTTTATATGATGAAACTACATATATTAGCATCTTAATCTGTACATTTTTAGCCTGAGTTGTTTTTACCATATAAAGTGGTGCTAAGACTAAGGCACTGGTATCATTTTTTTGCCTTATTCTTTTTTTTAATTAGTTTGTATGCAGAAACATTTGTTAGAATTTTGGTGAGAATTCAGCAGAAAAAAATTTATATATATATATATATATATATATATACTATATGTAATTGATTAATTACAAATATGCCTTAAATTCTGACTTCACAACCTAACCATGCAGGGCAGTTTCTGCCTGTAAAGCAGAGTATGCAGATGCAGAGGGCCCCATCAGCCACTGGGAAGGGGGGGGTTCCCAAGTTACAAGTTCAGCCTTTTTCAGGGGAAGAATTAAAAGTATTTTCAACTTCTCTCTCTTAAACTCGTAAATTTGTGACTTCTCCCCAAGCACAAGTTTGCATAGGCCGACCATGTGCCTTTAGAGAGCCAGTATTGCTGTTCACCATGTGTGAGTGTGTGGACTGCATTCTCCTTTGTTTTTATTGTACTTTTTGTGCGGGAAGAAGATTGTACCATAGATGCCTTTATGCTGTCACTGCCATGATTTGTGAACAGATTTTTATACAGCACCACAGTATTTTGCATAAGAAATAAATGTGGACATTCAGAAATGATTTGAGCTTTTATTATGAGTCTTATTTCAGATAATTAGATGTGAAGAATTCAGCATGTGGAGAAGTAATGCTCTGTCTTATTGGGATATCTGATCAGATAGGAAAGACGTAAACTGATATTAGACATACAGCTCATGGGACTAACACTGTATCCCTTAGAATCCTGACTAAAGTCAGTCAAAGCTGATAACGTAGAGCTCCACGTCGCCCTCGATCTCCAAATTCTCAACCTCGTTGATGTTGCAGCGGTAGTTGTAGTCACAGAGCGGCTTCTTATTCACATACACTTCAAACTTCTTGTCCTTACAGCAGATGGATATCTGAAAGATAAAGACAAAAAAATAAAAAATACACGCTGGTCAGCAGGACTGGACTTCAGCAAGGGCCTAACAGGGCATTTTTATCCACCACCAGTCAAAGACCAAATGGGGGTTATGCTATGATGATGTCCCACAAAAGTTTTGTGAAATCAGCTCCTTCTACAGTTTTGTTCCAAATGTTTTGAAACTTGGAGTTTCATCTACACTTACGTCTGGCAACACTGGTTACGCCCTTCTCCTCCCTAGACAGAAGGGTCGCAACCCTTGGACACAAGAAAGAGGGGGGTTGGGGAACCACTGAGCTAAGCTAATGCTAACAGCCAGATCAGCTATGCAGCTCATTAGAACACTTAATGGGATCCACAGTTCACTAAAACGTATAGAGACACTTTGGGTTCGTTCACTAAAAAAATCTGCTCGAAATACTTGTACAGTGAATCGCTCAGTGCTGTACTGGAGCGTGAAAAGCCTATCCTTCACTGAACTGAGAGTCGGCTGAACGGAGCAGCAGGCGGAGCTCGTTCACTGCCTACTTTCAGCTGGTGATCCCTGGCTTCCAGTAGTGCTAGTAAGTGATTCAGTACTTTACATTCACCCATAAAAAAAACCCTAGTGTAGTTGAACGAATCATCTGCAAACATTACAGCACTAACACCTAAGTGGGTAGAAGACTGTTATGATCCCACCAACTAGCACTACTGAGCTAATGATGTTAATGATGCAATTTCCTGGGCTAGCTGGGACAATAAACAGCAAAATAGTGCAGAGTGAGGAATGATATATGAATGAGTGGGGAACATGGATGTCTACTAGGGTGACTACAGTAGATTTTACACAGAAGAGCCACAATAAGTCCAGTTGGGATACTGAGCTAACTTAGTGGCTCAAACCTATCTGTCCATGGGCGGCCAAATTTTCTGCGTAGCTACAGCTGTATTTCATTTAAGGGGGCCCAAAATTGTTCTCTAGCCATGAAGCCTCCACTCTCAGCTGGTCACCCAAAATCCAAATTCCTCACATCACAAAAAAGATAATAAATAATACCCAGACTTACATCAAACTTCTCTCCCTCCTTGAAGGGGCTGAAGAAGCATTCTCTCTCCTCCTTCCCCCAGCATCCACCAACCTTGGTGTTTCTCACCACAGCATCATCCTTTATTCTGGGATTGAAGTGGAAGGCAATGTTCCTTTGAGCTTTGTTGCCATGTCCATCAGAAAAGTTGATGTGAAACCTGAAATAGATCCATTTGCGATTAAAGCATTGCTGATAGCAAACGGGTAATACCCACAGGTGATTTCAGTAGGTAAACACACACCTCTGGGCTCCACGCTTCACCTTTCCACCTATCTTGACGGTCTTGTTCAAGAGCATCCCTTTGACCCCGGTGGTGAAGGGAACAGGCTTTAAACAGACAGAAAAAACTCAGTATCGTTCACTTCACAAAATTCAAACTGGATTTATACTTGGACAGGAGTGTTTCGAGCTTTTTGGGGGCCCAGTGCAAGATTGTGTAATAGGGAAGACATTAAATCCTTTGATATGGGGGAAAAAATCTCTCCTCTCCTAACAAAAATATTAAAAAATAAATTTGGGTCATCATGATGAACAGAAAAAAAGTTAAACTATTACACAAAATAAAATTTAACCACCATCCATATGAACATTGCAAATTTCTGAGAAAAAAAAGTCACAAATTCATGAGAAAAAAGTTGCAAATTATGAGGAAAAAAGTTTAACTTTAATTCAACCCCCAAAAATGTTGAGGGTGTACTTGTAGCTTGGCATCCCCCTAGTGGCTGGGTGGGCCCATTGCATTTGCTTACTCTCCCTTATAGTCAGAATTGGCACCCTGTATTACATTTTAATCTGTTTTTTGTTTTAATGCTACAGCTTTAAATTGGTGCAACTTATGGTGGAAGTCTCTTACTGCCAGAAAATTCAAATGTATTTTTTTTTATTTTTTTCTAATACCCCACTGTATGTATTTAATACTGGAACAATTTATAACTCGTAAAATCTTGTGTGCAAACAATTACTTACTGGGTTGATGACCGGCATTCCAGCCATGCTCTAATCAAAAACAAACAAACCCCAAAATTTAAACATACAGTATAAGCAATATGGCAATACCAACAGGTACAAACAAGGTGCAAAGGCTGTTCATTAAAGACTTCCCCTGACCCCCTTCCAGTTAATTAGGAGACTGAAATTGAATATGTATATAAATCCATATTTCTATAGCAGTGTTTTTCAACAAGGGTGCCCTGGTACATTCAGGTTTTTGAATTATCTAATTAAAATATATAAATTATCTAATTACACTTGTTAATTGGTCCAAAACATTGCAAATAACTGGCCATTGTTGTGCATGGTTGCCTACGGAACCCATGTGCCATTGATGAAGACGCTGTAAGGCAAGTGGAGGCTATCATTTTGGAGGATTGCCGCATAACTGTTCGCCAACTAGTTAATTTCGCTAAAGAGTGTGGGATTCTGTCAAAAAATTCATCCATGACCATTTGCACATGTGAAAGTTGTCTGCATGGCAGATTCTCTGGTTGTTTATACCTTTTCAGAAGTAGGAACGAGTCATGTGCTCCCATACTATTTTGACCATGTGCCAAAAAAACAGGAGGACTTCTTTGATAAGATGCAGGAAAAAAAAACATGGGTCCATTACTATGATCCAGAGACTAAAGCCCAGTCGAAGCAATGGAAGCATCATGACTCACCACCTCTGAAGAAGGCACGGGTCCAACCCTTGGTAGGCAAGGTCATGCTCACGGTCTTTTGGACCAGCATGACGTATTAATGATGGATTTCCTGGCAAAGGGTACAACAATTTCTGGGACATACTATGCTTCACTGCTGCAGAAATTGCAGGCGGCCATCAAATTCGAGAGGCATGGCATGCTGACCAAAGGTGTCCTGCAAGAAAACGCCCCGGTTCACAGCTCACATGATATCCAGACAGAAGCACAGTCCTGCGGCTATGAAATACTTCCTGACCCCCTTACACTCTCGACCTCAAAGTGTGGTTCCTCTCAGTCCATGAGAAATGAGTCAGGGGAAATCTTTAATGAACAGCCCTCATAATGCGATTGTGTAGCATTCTCACCGGCATTGTAGGTGCTGGATTTCCCCACTGGTGAATCAAAAAAATAAAATAAACATCTAAAACTAACAACAGGATGCTGCTCTCCAATATGTTCAAATGTGGATTAAATATTAAACACTAGATGATATAATTCAGGTTAATTAAGATTAAAATTAATGTGAAATTACCTCTGGAAATTGTGGATATAATCCCTGAAAAAAAAAACATACAAATTTAATGGTAATAATAATAATAATAGGATGTTGCTCTACAATACACTGTATTCAAATGCAGATTCTTTATTGAACACTAAAGTTCATATCATAATGCATAGTAATTACGATTCAGATTATTCTGTATTTATTTACTGGTGGGACTCCTGGAAATAGTCCCAATTTAAAAGATAAAAGAAAAGAAAGGAAAGGTATAAAAAGAAAAGGAAAAAAGAAAAATCAAAACTATGCATAGTGATTGATTTAAAATAATAAAAGTTAGTATGAAATATAGAAGTATTTGTTTTTACCCCTGGACCTCCTGGGCATGGTCCCTGTTTAAAAGAAAAAAAGGAAGAGAAGAAAGAAAAATCAAAACTCTGCATAGAGATTGATTTTAAATAATTATTAGTCTGAAATATAGAAGTATCTCTGGACCTCCTGGGAATGCTCCCTGTTAAATGTGATGTAAGATTTGGTTCAAAAATACACATCCAGGTTGATTTTTGGAAAACTGAGAGGTTTTAAACACATTATTTCTTACAGGTGCTGTAAAAAATCCACCCTGTAAACAAGATAAGATAAGCCTTTATTAGTCCCACAATGAGGAAATTACAGGAATGCAGCAGCAAAGGGACAGCAGCACTCAGAGCAATAGTAAATAAGATAATAACATAAGAATAGGTTAGCTAAAGCAGTAAATAAATATACATATGTACACAGTTATATACACAGTGTAGGAGCACTGCAGCTAGATGGTATCAACAGCATTACAGTTACTTAAATTACCGACAATGTATACAGTAAATATTGACCGAGACAGTATATTTCACATTGAATGAACAGTGTTGTTGCCACCCTCAATAATAATTATAATTGTATAAGTTGTGTATTGGAGGGACGATCTCTGTTGTGCAAAGTTTTGACGTTTAATACGGCCTCTGAGCAGCACTGGTTAGATTATAGTCTGACAGCCGTAGGTAGGAAGGACCTGTGGAACCTCTCCCTCAAGCACTTAGGATGGCACAGCCTACTGCTAAATGAGCTCCTCAGTGCATTCAGCGTGTCCTGCATGGGGTGGGACACGCTGCAGAGATGACAGCTTAGCCACCATCCTCCTTTCTCCTATCTCCTCCACTGGGTCGAGGCGCCGCCCCAGAACAGAGCTAGCTTTTTTGATTAGCCCATTCAGTCTCTTCCTGTTGGCTGCGGTGATGCCGCTGCCCTAGCAGACCGCTCCAAAATGTGATGGCTGATGCCACCACCAAATCGTAGAAGGTCTTCAGGAGCGCCCCTCGCACTCCAAAGGACCTGAGGCTCCTCAGAAGGAACAGTCTGCGCTGCCCCTTCTTGTAGAGCGTATTGGTGTTGTGTGACCAGTCCAGTTTATTGTTCAGGTGAACACCCACGTACTTGTAAGATGTCACTATCTCAATGTCTGTTCCCTGGATGTTTACCAGAGCTGTGTGTGTGTGTGGGGGGGGGGGGGGGTGTCCACGACTGCAGAAGTCCAACACTAGTTCCTTGGTTCTCCTCACGCTGATCTAGACGCAGTTCCGCAGGCACCTGTCCATGAAGTCCTGAACAAGTCCTCTGTACTCCACATCATCCCCATAGGAGATGAGGCCAACGATCGCAGAGTCATCAGAGGAACTTCTGTAAATGGCAGTGTGGTGTGTTGTGTGAAAAGTCAGCAGTGTAGTGGGTGAACAGGAAAGGAACCAGAACTGTTCCCTGGGGGGCCCCTGTACTGCAGATGATGGTGTCAGACACACAGTCCTGGGTTCTCACAAACTGTGGCCAGTCTATGAGGTAGTCCAGGATCCACAATGACAGGTGCTGGTCCATCCCTGCACACAGTAGCTTGTCCCTCAGAATCACTGGCTGGATGGTGCTGAAAGCACTGAAGAAATCAAAGAACATGATCCTCACAGTGCTCCCAGGCTTCTCCAGGTGAGACAGAGAACGATGTAGGAGGAAGATCACTGCATCCTCCACTCTGATGCCATGCTGGTAGGCAAACTGAAGTGGGTCCATCGCTGGTCCCACCAGGGGGTGGAGGTGGACAAGGATCAGTGTCTCCAGGATCTTCATCAGGTGTGATGTGAGAGCCACTGGTCTGTAGCTGTTCAGGTCCTTGGGGTGCGGAGTCTTTGGTATGGGTACCACACAGGATGTTTTCCACAGCTATGGTATCCTCCCTAGCTTCAGGCTCAGACTGAAGATGTGGTCCACGATCCAGCACAGCTGGTCTGCACAAGACTTGAGGAGCCTCAAGCTGATGCCATCCGGATCTGCAGACTTCCTCACCTTGATTTGGTTACCGGTCAAGTCCCCCCATAACGAACTCACCCCAGCCAGCTACAGCCGCCCCATAACCTGCTCGCTCCACGCCCAACTCGCTCCACAACAAACTCGCCCCACCAAGTGATGGCCTTTATCACCACCTAGTGATTCAGGCCAGCTCACATACCATCACACAGAAATTGGCCAAATAAAATCACATTGTATCCACACTCAGACTTTTTGTTTTAAACATATTACCTTCTTCAGGAATGATCCAAATTAAATGTGCTGCAGCCTCTTGTAATTAAAGTCAATTATATTCAAGCTCAAACAGAATATGGTTGACTACTATGGCCTATTTAACAGTCCCACATACACAATGCTGCCATTTGTGACATCCATCGCACAACAGAACTTCCTGTCGTGGCCATACCTCCTTGGCACCAACCAAGCAGTTGTCTTCCGTGATAAGAGTGCAGGTGATGCACAACCTACATTTATATGTTTTCGGGGCAAGTTTGTTGTGAGGCGAGTTGGGCGTGGAGTGAGCTTGTCAAGGCATGAGCAGGTTATGGGGCGGCTGTACCTGGTTGGGGCGAGTTTGTTACCCTTGATTTTCTTCAGCTCAGCTGTCCCCTGAGTTTTAGTGAGTCAGGCTGGGGCAGGTTAAAATCACCAGAGATGAGCTGGAGAGTATTTGGGTGCTGCTGGGTCTGCAGCCTGCTGGTGACTGTCTGCGTAACGTCACATGCTGCCTCAGCGCTTGCGGAGGGATCGATACATAAATGGCGATCACGATGACGTGTGAGAACTCTCTGGGAAGGTAGACCGATCGCATGCTAACAGCTAGCAACTCAATGTCCTTGCTACAGTATTGTTCTTTAATTGTGATGTGCTCCGGATTACACCATCTGTTGCTCAAACAGTGCCAGCCCCCTGCCTCTGCTCTTGCCACTATCTCGAGTCCCATCTGCTTGTAGTAAGTGGAAACCCTCTAGTCCGATGTTTGCTTCTGTTGTTAGCTCAGTTAGCCACATTTCAGTTTTAGCATGATGCTGACCACTCTAAAGGCACTCACATATCTTGTCAATGCTGCTAACTCATTCGTTTTGTTAAGCAGCGATCTCATTTCCCATGATAACAGATGGTAGAATGGGCTTGTACCTTGTCTTGCTCGTGTGTCACTTCACTCCAGCTCAACATCCACGTCATTTTTTTTTTCCTGATTTCTCGTGGAATATCGAGTCTCTCAGTTTGCACCGTAGAGCTGCGCAGTGCTAACAGTTGACTTCAGCTGTAAACGGTGGCACCACCACTCACTGGGTCAGCAGTCACTGGCAATATGAGTAGAAAGACGGCCAATATCAACGCCAGTACGGCGATATTACTGTCCATGGTGTCCGTGATGGATATGCAGTAACAAGATCAGAAAAATTGCAGCAAAAAAAAAAAAACGGATAGTAAAAATGAGAACAAAAATCTCAGAACTCAGCCACTGCTGCAAAAAGGCTGTCGAGTCGTGTGGCGCCGGAAGTCAAATAAGCTTTTACATGTCCCAAAGACAGGCTCCAGCTCCCCCGCAACCCGAAAAGGATTAAGCGGAAGAAGATAGATGGATGGATAGATGGCTATCACACAGAATGTTTACTTTTTTAAAAATCTTTTATTACCTCTGCCAAGGGAGTACGGGGGTAACGTTTTTAGTGGCGCTGGTTTGTCTGTTGGTTGTTTGGTACCAACATAATTCAGAAAAGTTCTGCACAGATTTTGATGAAATTTTCACACGCTGACGGCGGAGGAGCTGCCATGCAAGGCGCTGGCCTGAACCATCAGGAGCTACTGGGGGTTCAGTGTCTTGCTCAAGGACACTTTGGCATGCAGACTGCAGAGAGAGCGGGAATCAAACCGCCAACCCTTCGATCAGTAGTTGGCCACTCTACACCTGCGCAACAGTCACCCCATACAACAGTTATTTCAGACTAAGTAGTCTGATTGGGCAATAGAGATTCCAGGAGTTACTATATTGCCCGATAACTTTACTTGGACATTTCATCAGATAAGTATCATTCTGCTTTAGCTAAGTTCTAATAATCTTTAAAAGTTGGAGCTCCTCACAACATTAACAAGAGCACTCTGAGGTGAGTGCAATAACCCCCGTCTCCATTTTGACCCCAAACCCATAGTCAGAGGTCAGGATCCCAAGGTGAACCTGTGTACCAAGTTTGATGACTCTAAATTTTCTTGTTGTACAATAATAAGGCATAAGGAATGTTAACCTTGACCTTTGACCTTTTGACCCCAAACCCATAGTCAGAAGTCAGGATTCTAAGGTGAACCTGTGTATCAAGTTTGGTGACCCTAACTTTTCTCGTACAGTAATAAGGCATAAGGAATGTCAAAGGAGGACATACAGTATGTCGTTTCAAACGAAAATGTCGAAAGGTGGAAAGACTGTGGAAATCCACTAAACTTGAGGTACATCGGCTGAATCTGAAATAACTTTATCGGATCTTAATACCATGGTGAAAGGAGCAAGGACTTCCTATTTCTCCAATTTGATCTCCATCAGCAGGAACAATCCTAAGACTCTCTTTGACACAATTAATTCCTTAGTCAACCCTGCTCTGTCTTCTCCTGTTCTGTCAATGAATGCAATAAGATTTTGTCCTTCTTTGTGGACAGAGCTGCAACTATGAGGGGTAGTTTTGTGAACTGTTTGCCTTCACCCTCAGTCTGTTCCCCAAAACGGCCTATTTTAAGTTCCTTTTCATTAATTTCTTTAGAGAACTCGTCAGAACTGGTGGGCTCTATGAACTCTCTTAGACCCCCTTGGGCTTCATCCAGCAGGGGATAAAAATTGTAGCTTTTTTGGTAAATTTGTGACTTTTTCTTGCCAATTTGTGGTGTTTTTTCCTCACAAAATTGCAACATTTTCCCTAGATTTCCAGTATTCTTGGCATAAATTTTCAGCTAGTCTCATAAATTTATTATATTTTCTTGTGAATTTATCATCTTTCTTGGGTAAAACTGAAATATTTTTATATACATTTTTTACATTATTCTCATAAAATTCCAGCTTTTTCCTGTAAATTTATAATAATTTTCCGGAAATTTTGTGATTTCTCTTGCAAATTTATGAGTATGTTTTCCTCAGAAAATTGCAAAATCTGTCCCTAAATTTGTGAGGATTTTTTTTGCATGAATTTACAGGTTTTCTCATTTTCTGCTCTTAGGGTATTTTTCTCATGGATGTTGCAACCTTTTTTCTTGTAACTTTATTTCTCCTTTTCTTCTAAATTTATGAGGTTTTTTTTTTTCTCCAGACCTCAGGGACCCATTATCAATTGGCAAAAGAGCCACAATGTGGCCCCACAGCCATAGGTTGCAGACACCTGTTCTAGGATGTTCTTCTACAGTATGCTACTGTATATTGTTTCACTGTGCAGTTTTATTATGTATACTTTATAATTAAATTAAATGCATCTGATTAACCTAGGACAAGCTCAAGCAAAATCCAAGCTGGTGAGAAATTGTTCAGATATATTTATTAGTGTGCAAAATTTTATTGTTTTGGGGTTTTTTTTAAAGCTGTTCAGATTTTAACAGCTTTTTAACAGTAATTACATTTCTGTTATTTGCCATAGCCCCCTTTATTTTATTAAATACATGCAAAACTATGTGCTGCACTACTCTTTCATGGTGAAATATTATCTGCAATGTTTCCACCCTGGTCTATCCTGAACGGTGTTTCATTACTTGCAATATCTGTATCTGTTTTAAGCCAATATTACTAGCACAGTTTATACATCAGTGTTTACTGTGTAATGGTTGAACGGTTGTTGCATGCTACTGTGTAAAAAAAACTAGCCTGGTGCTGTATGTTGCACATCCTAGTGGAAAATTAATTTGCAGTATACCGTGTATGAATTTGCATACTGAAAATAAAGGTGTTCTTTTCTGTTCTATTCTATTTGAAAACAATGACAATAATAAACCTGGTCACTTCAACCAACCATATTTTCTGTGAAATTTAGACAGATCTGCATGTAAGACAGTAATCTCAGTGGATACAACATACCCCTCCGTCTGGCCATCCTCCCTGCAAACAAACATGGAGAATAAGATGTTGTTAGACAATATGTTGTACAGTTCTACTGCAGACTTCACCTTTATGCTGTTAAAAAATGCACTTGAACACTGTAACTAAACGACAGTGAGTTATTTCTCTTCAAAAACGAGAAGCTCTCAACTGCACACTTGTGGCTATGCTCCTCGCTTCACTTTTCATTTGTTCGCACCAAATCACTCATGATTTATGACAAAGCTTTAGAAAAATAACACACACCATCAGCATACAAAGTGGAAACTGCTGAGATGAATGGTGGAAGGGTGTCCCGGCTGAAGAAGGAGCGGGGCTGCCGCTGGTTCGAGGAGCGGTACTCCTTATCTCAAAGAGAAATTTCACGTGCTTGTTTTTCAGTTCACAACAGTTTTTGTTGTGCCCCCCCCCCCACCAACCCCCGGTGTTCTTTTTACCAGTTTCTCGTGACATCACTCAACTTTTTTTAGCTGCAAAAAGCATATGTGCCAGCACTGCGGCACTTCATTCAGCAATACTGCAGTATGGAGATATTTTCAAATTCCATACCATATGGGAAATTAAGACCAGTACACTAGATGATCTGGTAAATCACCAAGCCCTACTCTGGTACCCAAACAAACCAAATGAGTATTTGTAGTATTTATGAGTGCTTTTATTTAAGTATGATGCAATATCGTGGACAGAAAGTGTCATGGCACTACAATGCATCAATTATTTGCCCCACCCCTAAAATAAACGGTTATTTCCAACACATGCACCCTTTTTTAACCTCGGTATAAGTTTTAGAACATGTTCAGTTTTTTTTGCCAAAGCAGTCAGCCTTGACCATACCTTAACAGTGCTGCCCTGAGAACTCTTACTGTAAAATCTGAAGGAAGTCAACACGATATTGGCAGTATTTTCCTTAGTTTTGAGTGAGAAATAGGTTTGTGAGACTCTCTCCCAAAGAGTGAGAGTTGGCAACACTGCAAATAGGATGTTTGTCACGCCTCGCCGCCCATCTGCGGCGCCAGCTGCACGCACACCTGCACCTCGTCAGCGGCGAGGGATTTAAGCCGCCTCGCCCTGGGCTTCGGCCTGAAGCCGTCAGTCTTCATTCGCTTCCCTTGCTGCAAGGAATCCCAACCGCTCAGCAAGCATCCAAGTAAGAATCTCTTACCTCCTTCTTCTCCTAGTCTGCTCCCCTGTGCACAGGTGGATTTCCCGGCGGCGGACCACTCCTCTCCGTCACCGTTCCCTCGCTGCTGCACCGGGCGCTCCAGGTCGCTGTCTTCCGGGCTTCACCCTTGCTGTGCCAGCCACCTGCCATTTCCAAGTAAGCCAGTCATCATTATCATATCTCCTGTGTTGGTGTGGTGCCCGTTACCCTTCTCCCTTTGCTTCTCCCATAGGGTTGTCCGACTGTACGGCCTCCTGCCTCCGTGCCCGACGCAGACGCCACCACCAACACATTTACATCTCGCAGACACACACTCATACACACTTGTTGTTAATAAAGCTATTAAATCTACCCTGAGCCGTGCATTATGTCAGTACGGCTTCAGCAGAGTGGCTCGGCAGACGGCGGGCTCACACGCCGACTTTCCACCCTCGAGGCTCGGGTGGACCTAACAGCCCACCAGCAACAGGTGATTTTAAATCAATTATCCATTATCACTAACCGATTGGACCGCCTGGACCCCCAACAGCCGTTCCCCCCGGCTCATCAGGGCGGCGTGGCTCCTGCTGCTCCAGCGGCCGTCCAGTCTGCTCCGGCAGCACCGGTTCGGCTCACACCCATTCCGACCCACGCCCGCTTTAGCGGTAAGCTCGGCGGAGCACGGGGGTTTATAATGCAATGTGAGTCCGTGTTCCACCGTGTGCCCGGAGATTTTCCCTCAGACCATAGCCGAATTGGCTACATAGGGAACCTCCTGGAGGGCCGAGCGCTTACTTGAGCTTACGCCGTAATGGCGAAGCCCAGTTACGCCACCCTCACCTATGGCCAATTCGTGAGACTGTTCCTGGAGGTCTTTGATCATTCTCGTACAGAGAGCGTTCAGGTCGATCGGCTTCTCAGCCTCCAGCAGGGAAGCCGGTCGGCAGCTGATTACGCGATCGACTTCCGGGTAGCGGCGGAGGAGGTTGGCTGGGAGAACGTTCTCTCTGCGGCATCTTCCTCCGCAGTCTCAGTGATGGTCTGAGGGACGAACTGGCTGGACGGGACATCCCGGAGACTTTAGCGGAGCTAACGTCCCTAACCATCAGCCTGGATAACAGGTTGAGCGAGTGCACCTCGGAGCGGAAGTCGTCTTCTTCTCGCCCTCGTGGTGCCTCGTCGCGCCTGTCCCAAGCTCGCCCCCTGGCGTTGCCGTCACCATCGCGCTCCAAGGAGTCGGAGCCGATGGTGACAGGCTGGACAAGGCTCCCTCCTGCGGAGAAACAACGCCGCCGTGAGTTGGGTCTCTGCATGTATTGCGGAGACAGCCAACACACGGTGGAGCTTTGTCCACAGAAGCCAAACGGGGAGGTCCGCGAGTCACTGTAGGGGGCCTCGCGGACGTCAATCGGTTAAATCCCCTCTCCCAATTGAAGCTACCCGTCCGGTTTTGTCACAACCCCACTGGGCACCTCACCCACGCACTGGTGGATTCGGGCGCGGAGGGCAGCTTTATTTCACAAAGCCTGGCAACCCAACTGGGCATCCGTTGCCAAGTCCTCAAATCTCCTCTCGCCCTGGTCAACCTCTCCCATGTCTCCCTGGGGAGAGTTACACACCAGACCGTCCCTGTCCCTGTGATCATCTCTGGGAACCACCGGGAGGAAATCACTTTCTACGTCCTCCCCAACTCTGTGTCGCCCGTCATCCTGGGGTACCCCTGGCTTCGCCTCCATAACCCCGTCCTGGATTGGAAGTCCGCCAGGGTATTGGCATGGAGTTCCTTCTGCATGAGCACCTGCCTGCAATCCGCTGCCTGCTCCCCGTCCTCTTCCCTGGGCTGCACGGTGGCGCAGTGGTTAGCACTGCGGCAGCACAGTTTACCCTTGGCCGGGGGATTGTGGGGATCGTGGGATCGTGGGTTCGATCCCAGCCCCCGACCAACAGTGATCTGTGTGGAGTTTGCATGTTCTCCCCGTGTTGCGTGGGTTTACTCCGGGATTTCTCCGGTTTCCTCCCACATGCCAAAAACATGCATGTTAGGTTAATTGGCTGTTCTAAATTGTCCCTAGATATCTGTTTCCTATAGGCCCTTAGAATAGAGGGTTAGTATTAATGAAAGCGCTTTGAGTGGTCTTTGTGACTAGAAAAGCGCTATATAAGTGCAGGTTAGTTAGTTAGTTAGTTAGTTCTCCAACTCCTAAGGATGCCGCGCCTCCGGATCTCTCCCTGGTGCTATCAGAATTTCACGACCTGGGTATGGTATTCAGCAAGTCCAAGGCGATGTCTCTTCCTCCACACAGGCCCTACGACTGTGCAATAAACATCCGCCAGGGGGCACCCTTACCCTCTGGGTGACTCTACAGCCTGTCGGCGCCGGAGAAGGAGGCTATGAATTCCTACCTCAAGGAATCGCTGAGTGCTGGAATTATCCGTCCCTCGTCATCACCATTAGGCGCTGGATTCTTCTTCGTGGGCAAGAAGGACGGTTCCCTCCGTCCTTGTATCGACTACCGCGCCCTGAATGATATCACGGAGAAGGATCGCTACACCCTGCCACTAATGGACACCGCCTTCCACTCCCTCCAGGGGGCGACTTGGTTCACCAAGCTGGATCTTCGCAGCGCATACCACCTCGTCTGGATCCGGGAGGGAGATGAGTGGAAGACAGCCTTCCGTACCCCGAACGGCCATTTCGAGTACCTGGTGATGCCGTTCGGGTTGACCAATGCTCCAGCCGTCTTTCAGCGCCTTATAAATGACGTCCTCCGGGACTTCATCGGCCTGTTTGTGTTCGTCTACCTGGATGATATCCTCATCTTCTCCAAATCCAGGGACGAGCACCGGGTCCATGTGAGGTGGGTCCTCCAAAGACTGCTGGAGAACCGGTTATATGTGAAGGCAGAAAAGTGTGAATTCTACGCTAAAACCACGTCCTTCCTCGGGTTCGTCATCTCCCACGACCAGGTGCTTCCGGACCCAGTGAAGGTGAAAGCGGTGGTGGAATGGCCCACACCTACATCAAGGAAACAGGTGCAACAATTTATTGGGTTTGCAAACTTCTACCGCCGCTTCGTCCCGAATTTTGGTACCGTCGTCGGCCCTCTGACCCGCCTCACGTCCCCTAAGGTCCCGTTCCGGTGGACCGAAGAGGCCGCAGCTGCTTTCCAGGCGCTGAAAGCGGAGTTCTCCTCCTCCCGGGTCCTCAGCCAAGTCGATCCCTTGCTGCAATGCATCGTGGAGGTGGACGCTTCGGACACGGGGGTGGGGGCGGTTCTATCTCAGCGGTCACCTGATGACGGAGTCAAACGGCCCTGCGCCTTCTTCTCCCGGCGCTTGTCCCCAGCGGAATGGAACTACGACGTGGGGGACAGAGAGCTCCTCGCCATCAAGCTCGCGCTGCAGGAGTGGCGTCACTGGCTAGAGGGGGCGGACTTGCCGTTCGTGGTCCTGACTGACCACAAGAACTTGGAGTACTTAAGATCTGCCAAGCGTCTGAACGCCCGCCAGGCGCGTTGGTCCTTGTTCTTTGCCAGGTTCCGCTTTAACATCACCTTCAGGCCTGGCTCCAAGAACGGCCTGCCTGACGCCCTCTCTAGGCAATTTGCCCTGAGGTGTCTGAGGATGCGATCCACACCATCTTGCCCAGGTCGTGCATCGTGGGAGCTGTCACTTCGGACATTGAAAGTAAGATCCGGAAGGCGCAGGAATCGGAACCTGACCCTGGCGGCGGACCGGAGGGGAGGCTTTTTGTGCCGTCCACGGTCCGGGGGGAGGTCATCCACTGGCTGCACACATCTAAGCTCACCTGCCACCCTGGTTCCTCCCGGATGATCGACCTTCTTCAACGGTGCTTCTGGTGGCCGGGCCTGCGGAAGGATGCTGCCCGCTACGCCCGGGCCTGCCCGGTATGTGCCACCAGTAAATCAGGTAATACCCCTCCAGCGGGTTTGCTCCAGCCTCTGCCCGTCCCTGGCAGGCCCTGGTCGCATATTGCCCTGGATTTCGTCACCGGACTCCCAGTCTCTAACACCTTCGACACTGTCCTGACCATCGTAGACCGTTTCTCCAAGGCGGCACACTTCATCCCGTTACGAGGTCTTCCATCTGCCCTGGAGACGGCGGACCTCCTAATCCAACATGTGGTCAGGCTGCACGGGATTCCGGTGGACGTGGTCTCGGACCGGGGGCCCCAATTTTCCTCAGAGGTTTGGAGGTCCTTTTGCAACGCCCTGGGAGCCAAGGTAAGCCTCTCCTCCGGCCATCACCCCCAAACCAACGGGCAGTGTGAGCGGACCAATCAGGAGCTGGAGGCTGCGCTCCGCTGCGTCACTGCGTCTAAGCCTGCGTCCTGGAGTAACAATCTCGCCTGGGTTGAGTACGCCCACAACACCGCCCGCTCTTCTGCCACTGGGATGTCTCCCTTTAAGGCGTCCCTGGGCTACGACCCCCCTCTGTTCCCAGCGCAGGAGAGTGAGGTAACTGTCCCCTCAGTTCGGGCGCACCTCAGGCAGTGCCGTTCCATCTGGGCGTCAGCACGCAATGCGCTTTTATGCACGGCAGAGCGCAACAAATCCACGGCGGACCGGCACAGAAGACCCGCCCCAGCGTACCAGGTGGGCCAGCGTGTCTATGTGTCAACCCAGGACGTCATTTTAAAGGGTGAGAGGAGGAAGCTGGCACAGCGTTTTATGGGCCCATACCCCATCACCAGGATTATCAACCCGGTGGCTGTGCGTGTAGCTATTCCCCCCTCCCTCCGCATCCATCCCACCTTCCATGTTTCCAAGGTGAAGCTGGCAGTCTCCGATCCCCTTTGCCCTCCTCCTGCTGCGCAGCCCGCGCCCCGGATGATTGATGGTCATCCGGCCTGGCCTGTCTCTTCTATCCTGGACTCCCGGCGCTGGGGTCGCGGGTTGCAGTACTTGGTGGACTGGGAGGGTTATGGGCCTGAACATCGACAATGGGTACCCTCGTCATTTGTGTTGGACCCGTCCCTCATTACTGAGTTCCACCGAGCGCACCCGGAGAAACCATCGCCAGGAGGCACTGCTAGAGGGGGAGTACTGTCACGCCTCGCCGCCCATCTGCAGCGCCAGCTGCACGCACACCTGCACCTCGTCAGCGGCGAGGGATTTAAGCCGCCTTGCCCTGGGCTTCGGCCTGAAGCCGTCAGTCTTCATTCGCTTCCCTTGCTGCAAGGAATCCCAACCGCTCAGCAAGCATCCAAGTAAGAATCTCTTACCTCCTTCTTCTCCTAGTCTGCTCCCCTGTGCACAGGTGGATTTCCCGGCGGCGGACCACTCCTCTCCGTCACCGTTCCCTCGCTGCTGCACCGGGCGCTCCAGGTCGCTGTCTTCCGGGCTTCACCCTTGCTGTGCCAGCCACCTGCCATTTCCAAGTAAGCCAGTCATCATTATCATATCTCCTGTGTTGGTGTGGTGCCCGTTAACCTTCTCCCTTTGCTTCTCCCATAGGGTTGTCCGGCTGTACGGCCTCCTGCCTCCGTACCCGACGCAGACGCCACCACCAACACATTTACATCTCGCAGACACACACTCATACACACTTGTTGTTAATAAAGCTATTAAATCTACCCTGAGCCTGCGTGTGTGTCTCCTGGGCAGTGCATTATGTCAATGTTGTTTTACAAGATGTTTTTTTTTTTTATTTTCAGAGTATTACATACCGTTGGTGGGTTGCCTCCTGGAAGTGGCTGCAAAGAGACATGTAATAATTGATGTTATTCCACAATATACTCTCTGTCCAAATGTGGATTTTATATCAACACTATATAACATAATTAACATGAATCTGAACTATAGAAGTGTTTGTTTACCAATCCAAATCCTCCAGAAGATGCCGACTGCTGAAAAATGACCAACATTTATTTAGTGTGTTTAATCTTCTGCCAAAGCTTGTAAAAAACTGACATGAATGTCATTACATTGCACATAACTCTCACACTGCTTTTTACTTCATTCACATTATATCACTGAATCTGAGTTCACATTGAAATACTGTGTGAGTGTATATTTTTTCATATATTTCTGCAAAGTGTGGTTAGTCTGAGTAATAACTGCATATATTCCTGTATATATTTGCATCCTTTTATAGAAACGTGGACAGACTGTAATTTACTGTACATACTCTGTTGTCATTGAATCCTTATTTAAATCCTCCACCTGAACAATGAGAGCAAGTTTTTAGCCAAAGTCAAATTCCTTGTATGTGTTGTGCATACTTGGCCAATAAAGCTGATTCTGATTCTGATTCTGATTCTGATGAAGACAGAAATCATAATAATTAGAGTCTGCCACCTGGATTTCTCCTCTAGATGTCAGTCAAAAGAAGAGCACAAAAATATCTTCAGTTTTTCGCACTAAAAGTATGAATCTGTATGTAAGATTGCTATCTCAGCAGATATACCCGTGGGCTGCAAAGAAACGTGGATAAAAATGGATGTTCTAGGACAGGGGTCGGCAACCTGTACTACACAAAGAGCCACTGAGTGATTTTTGTATAAAAATTATCTGCATTGTGTGGATTTAGTAAAATATTATCTGCAATGTTTCCACCCTGGTCTATCCTGAACGGTGTTTCATTACTTGCAATATCTGTATCTGTTTTAAGCCAATATTACTAGCACAGTTTATACATCAGTGTTTACTGTGTAATGGTTGAACGGTTGTTGCATGCTACTGTGTAAAAAAAACTAGCCTGGTGCTGTATGTTGCACATCTAGTGGAAAATTAATTTGCAGTATACTGTGTATGATTTTGCATACTGAAAATAAAGGTATTCTTTTCTGTTCTATTCTATTTGAAAACAATGACAATAATAAACCTGGTCACTTCAACCAACCATATTTTCTGTGAAATTTAGACAGATCTGCATGTAAGACAGTAATCTCAGTGGATACAACATACCCCTCCGTCTGGCCATCCTCCCTGCAAACAAACATGGAGAATAAGATGTTGTTAGACAATATGTTGTACAGTTCTACTGCAGACTTCACCTTTATGCTGTTAAAAAATGCACTTGAACACTGTAACTAAACGACAGTGAGTTATTTCTCTTCAAAAACGAGAAGCTCTCAACTGCACACTTGTGGCTATGCTCCTCGCTTCACTTTTCATTTGTTCGCACCAAATCACTCATGATTTATGACAAAGCTTTAGAAAAATAACACACACCATCAGCATACAAAGTGGAAACTGCTGAGATGAATGGTGGAAGGGTGTCCCGGCTGAAGAAGGAGCGGGGCTGCCGCTGGTTCGAGGAGCGGTACTCCTTATCTCAAAGAGAAATTTCACGTGCTTGTTTTTCAGTTCACAACAGTTTTTGTTGTGTCCCCCCCCCACCAACCCCCGGTGTTCTTTTTACCAGTTTCTCGTGACATCACTCAACTTTTTTTAGCTGCAAAAAGCATATGTGCCAGCACTGCGGCACTTCATTCAGCAATACTGCAGTATGGAGATATTTTCAAATTCCATACCATATGGGAAATTAAGACCAGTACACTAGATGATCTGGTAAATCACCAAGCCCTACTCTGGTACCCAAACAAACCAAATGAGTATTTGTAGTATTTATGAGTGCTTTTATTTAAGTATGATACAATATCGTGGACAGAAAGTGTCATGGCACTACAATGCATCAATTATTTGCCCCACCCCTAAAATAAACGGTTATTTCCAACACATGCACCCTTTTTTAACCTCGGTATAAGTTTTAGAACATGTTCAGTTTTTTTTGCCAAAGCAGTCAGCCTTGACCATACCTTAACAGTGCTGCCCTGAGAACTCTTACTGTAAAATCTGAAGGAAGTCAACACGATATTGGCAGTATTTTCCTTAGTTTTGAGTGAGAAATAGGTTTGTGAGACTCTCTCCCAAAGAGTGAGAGTTGGCAACACTGCAAATAGGATGTTGTTTTACAAGATGATTTTCTTAGTATTACATACCATTGGTGGGTTGCCTCCTGGAATTGCCTGCAAAGAGACATGTAATAATTGATGTTATTCCACAATATACTCTTCTGTCCAAATGTGGATTTTATATCAACACTATATAACATAATTAACATGAATCTGAACTATAGAAGTGTTTGTTTACCCATCCACCTCCTCCAGAAGATGCCGACTGCTGAAAAATGACCAACATTTATTTAATGTGTTTAATCTTATGCCAAAGCTTGTAAAAAACTAACATGAAGACAGAAATCATAATAATTAGAGTCTGCCACCTGGATATCTCCTCTAGATGTCAGTCAAAAGAAGAGCACAAAAATATCTTCAGTTTTTCGCACTAAAAGTATGAATCTGTATGTAAGATTGCTATCTCAGCAGATATACCCGTGGGCTGCAAAGAAACGTGGATAAAAATGGATGTTCTAGGACAGGGGTCGGCAACCTGTAATACACAAAGAGCCACTGAGTGATTTTTGTATAAAAATTATCTGCATTGTGTGGATTTAGTAAAATATTATCTGCAATGTTTCCACCTTGGTCTATCCCAAGTGGCGTTTTATTGCTTGCAATATTTGCATCTGTTTTAGGTTGATATTACTCCCAGTGAGTTCATTTCCCACTACAGCACAGTTTATACATGAGTGTTTACTATGTAAATGCCTTGAAGGGTTGTTCTGCTCTACTGTGTAAAAAAAACATGGTGCTGTATGTTGCACATCTAGTGGAAAATTAATTTGTACCATGTATGAATTTGTTTACTGAAAATAAATGTATTCTATTCTAAAGTTCTAAAATTGAACAAATGATTGACGATTAAAATTTTCAGGAAATCCTGGCTTCAGAAAAATGGCCAAAATGTATTTGTCTGTGTCTCTAATGTAACTTTAATCTTTTGTTTTAGGGTTGAAAGTGTACTTTTTTCCCTCTGTACTATCTTGGAGACAGGAATCCTAATCCTAACTGTCCCTCCTCAAATAAGTTCACTCTGTAACATTAGGGCTGGGAACTATTAAAGATTTTCTGAATAGACTACATTCCCATTCCTAAGGTCCTGATTCAATTCAGTTTTCACTTTGACTTGATTCAGTATCAACTCAGTCACCTGTAATCATCTAGATGGACAACCAATCTTACTCAAATGGATCTACTGGACCTTTTGCAATAAAACTGGACCTTATTTGTTGGACTATCATGAATTACAGAACTCCAAGAAGGCTTCATTGGTCAATAAATGCTATGTTGCTATGCTGTGCTAGCTCGTTTGAGGCTCCATTTAATTCCAGTGTTATGATTCTACCTCAAATCTGTTTTGATATCAAAATAGAAAAGTTCTATTAAGCTTTCAAATGACGTAAGGCATGACTATCCACTCTAAACGTGTTTACCACACTTCACTGTGTTGCAGCAGAAATATTAAAATGTCCGGTGGGCGGGACACTGGAATGTTAAGGATTCAGTCAGTGACTGTTGAGCATTTGTTTTTCCTCTCCACCGTTGCCAGGTGCTTGCTCACACGATATCGCCTGATTGCTGGGGTCTTTCTGCAATTGTTGGGGTTTCCCCTACAGTTGAAAGTGCTATGTGTTGTTGTGAAATGGAGCTATATAAATAAAGTTGAATTGAATTGAATTGAATTGAATTGAAATACCAATGGGTTAGGGCTAGATGATATAGCAAAAATAAATAAATGAATAGTATCTCCACATCCATCCAGCATGTATTATATGGAAAATATCTCATATTTTATGTTGTGTTTTTTAATAAATCAAAGCGCATCACATATTCAAACTGGCATTTAAAGGGTTAAAATCCTGAAAACTATTGAATATTTAGTAGTTTTGAGCCATGCTGAAGTGGTTTAAGAGATTTATGCATAAAAAAGCAGAAAGAATATTGATATATATGATTTTTAGCAGGTGTTTTGCATGTCCATTGTAGGCCTGAAGGTCCCCAAAGGAGTAAGATTGTAAATGCACAAAAACTACTAATGCAATCAAATCAGAGTTGTTGCTACTTTTTGACATATCCAGACTCTAATCACCAGCAATTCACCACCCCCACTATTTATTTTATCAAAAATCTCATGTTTTGTGTTTTTTTTTCACAAATAACACAGCAGTGACATCATGTATTAAAACTGACGTTTAAAGGGTTAAAATTCTGAAAATTATTGCACTTTTGGTAGTTTTGAGCAGAGCTGAGGTGGTCTGAGAGATTTATGCAGACAAGAGCAGAAAAAAAATATTGATATATGGTGATTTTACAGCAGTTTTTGGTGTATGGCCATTTTGGGCCCTAGAGTCCCCAACGTTAGTAAATTGGAGGAATCCCTGAGGGTTAAATATATGGATTATATACACAAAACCTCTTGCAAATTTAACACGCATGAAAAGGATGTTAGGATGTTTAAGGATTTGCTCAGATTTTAATTGGAAAATCTATAATTTAAACCCAAATAAATGCTATACACTAAAACTATGCAATCTGAAAGAATCTGCATGCAGCACAGTGAGTCTTGTTATTCTCATACATACCCCCGGGTTGCCTCCATGCCATCCTCCTTGCTAGAAAACAGTGAAAGGTCATTTTAATACACTTATAACATTGAACTGGTATTGAAGAATTATTTCATAATCATTCCCATTACTTCTCCTGTTCCACCCTAAATAAACAGTAAACAAATCAAGTTCACAAAACGTAGTTTAACAATGAAACACAAGGGTAATACACAGTTTTGTATTGTTTTTTTTTGTTTGTTTGTTTTTTTGCAAACAGAGAATAACTGAGGTGAGTTGAAGTAATAATGATGTAAGGTTGTAACATTCAGAATATATTCATGATTGCTTTTCTATTTTCTATCAAAGCAATAGCAAAAAAAAAAAAAAGATTAGCACAGTAACTACTCACATTGGTGTTTTTACTATGAAAAACTGCATACACTAAAATTAACAATTAACAATTGGTCAGCTGATTTGAAAACAATAACTTTTTCAGTTTTATGTAGGAGGTAAGTAAGTACTAATAAGGGGGCATATTATGCACTTTTTCAGACGTTGACACAGTTCCCAGAAGTGTTAAAGAAATGTGACATGCTTTGGCCAAAATACATCAGGGTTTAAATACTGCAGCACCATTTTCCACCCAGTTTAAAGGACCACCTTCACAACAACCCATTTCAGTGCATGCTTTATTAAATGCTCATGACACCCAGTTCACCCTACCCTCTTTCTTCCATCACTGCTAAGATACATGGTTGATGCTACATTAATATTAGCTGGTTAGCCTCGGCTGCTGGAACCAGCCTGAGCTAACTTAAAGACCCTGACAAGTGAATTCAGCATTTTTCTTCTAAACATAATATATATATATATATATATATTACAAATGTGGTGCTTAAATCATGGTAAAAGGCTTATAAGTATGCAGAGCTGAAAAGCAGAGTTTCACTGCTGAACAGTTTTCTGGCAGTTCTCTTGCCAGGATTTTTTAGGTGGCTCTAAAACGGGGCAGCTCTAGTAATGCAGCCCTAACCCCGCCCTATCACTACCCCCAGGGATATGTGTACATGTAAATACCAACTGAGCATGCACAGTAGTTCTCTGCTAGCTCTTGTGTTTACACAGCCTGCTAACATTTGCTTGTCTGCCGGTTAACTAGATCCCTCCTTGACCATGAAAATACATCCTGCCTGGTTATTGCAGGGTAACAAGTCTGTCTCAGCTGTAGCTTGGCTTTTAGCAGAGCCCGTTGATGCTCATAGATGGAGCAGGGCCTTCCCTCCTCTGCCTCACCTGGGGCCTCATGTACAAAGACTTGTGTGGATTTCCTACTGAAAGATGATGTACGATTAAATCAAGAAAATGCCACAAGAAAAAAAAAATCCAGATGTTTGAAACTGTCCGTACGCAGGAATCAAAGCACATTTCCTTTGTACATCCCAATCTACCTTGAAATTGAATGCACATGAGGAAATACCAGACTCCTCCCTTGACATGCCTCCATTTAAATATGCAATTAGATGCAAACAGATATGCAAATAGATATATACAAATGCTGCACATTTGATTCTCCTGTATCCATGATCAAAAATAATGGATTTAATGGCATTTCACGGACTGTGAGTTGGAGGCGCTCCTGAATGAGGTAGAGGCACGTAAAACGTTTTGTTTGACATGCTGTCCTCCGGCATGAGCCCTGGATACAGGTAATTCAATAGCCTATAAGAATAGTTTACTGTTTTCCTTTATTCAGACAGGGATTGTCATGACTGGCAATAATAGACAGCTCACGTGCAGGGAGTGACACCAGTGAAAACACACGATGACACAGGAGCAAACTGATTTGCTTTTGATTTTAATTTTTAATTCAAAAGGGGAAGCTTCGTTAATGAAAGACGCCACTCACCAGAGGAAGACCCAGCCTGAAAGGAGAGACGAGAGCAGGTTAGATAAGGAGGGAGACTGAAAAGGGAAAACTAGGACTGCACTCGCGTGGGAGAAACAGAGAACCCGGCAGCAAAACCCAGCACCAACAGCGAACCAGGGGTTGAAGCTGGAAGGCAGGAGTGAGCTGGGTGAGGTGTCTGACTGGGTGGATATGGCTCGCTGAAGTGGTGATGATGATGAGGCAGGTGAGCGCACAACAACCCAGAAGACGCACCACAAAGATGGTAGCAACCTGTAGAGGAGAAGACGAGAGGAATTAATAATTTCCCTTAGGCAGGGAGAATAAAACTTACTTGCTGTAGTAGGTAGTATACCCAACGAGCCAGCGCTGAAGCATTGACATGAAGGTCCTTTTAAGCACTGGCGAGGCAGAGGCAGCAGGTGTGCCTCATCGCGCAGGTGAGGTGATTGCCTGCAGAGTTGGGGAAAGTTGAACAGGAAGGGAGGGGGAGAGTGCGCTCACCAGAACATGACAGTGCCCCCCCCCCCCCCACCAAGGAGCGCTTCCTGGCGGTCTTGGGATGTGCCTTATGAAAGGCCCAAACCATCCCCTTGTCGTGGAAGTAGGAACCGGGGCTCCACGATCTTTCTTCTGGTCCATAGCCCTTCCAGTGGACAAGATACTGAAGCCCCCGGCCTGACAGCGAACTTCCAGAATTCTCTGGACTATGTAGGTGGACTGACCGTCGAGGATCCGAGAGGGAGGAGGCAGCTTCGGGGGGGGGGGGGGTGTCTGGCGGAGAGGTGCTTGATTTTAGAAATGTGGAAGGTGGGGTGAATCTGCATCGCCAGCGGGAACTTCAGACGGACCGTGACGTCATTAATAACCCTGGAGATGGGGAATGGGCCCAGGAAACGAGGAGAGTGTTTCCTGGACTCCGTCTTCAAGGGCACCTGGTCCGCTGACAACCATACTTGCTGCCCGATGGAATACTTGGGAGCAGGAGTACGCCTGCGGTCCACATGCTGGTGGTTGCGTTCAGCCGAACGGACGAGGGCAGCACAAGTGGCCTTCCATAGCCAGCGACAGAGGCGTGCGTGGGCACCCATCAATGGTACAGCCACGTCCCTCTCCACCATTGGTAACAGGGGAGGAGTGTACCCCATGGATGCCTCAAATGGGGTCAATCCAGTGGTGGTTTAGATTTATGAGAATATTCCACCCAAGTCAGATGGGCGCTCCAAGTGCTGGGGTTGCGGGCTGCTATGCACCTAAGGGCGGCCTCCAGGGATTGGTTGGTGCACTCAGCCTGCCCGTTGTTCTGAGGGTGGTATCCAGAGGTAAGGCTGAAGGTGGTGCCTAGGGAGCGGCAAAAGGATTTCCAGACTTTGGGGGTGAATTGAGGGCCCTGGTCAGACACAATGTCCACAGGAATGCTGTGTAGGCAGATGAAGTGGATAGTGAGGAGGATCGCCGTTTCCGAAGCAGAGGGCAATTTGGAAGGTGGCACCAGGTGGATCGCCTTAGAGAAGCGATCCACACAGGTAAGAATAACAGTGTTGCCTTGAGAAGGGGGAAGTCCAATGATAAAGTCCAGGGCAATGTGGGCCCAGGGTCGGCCAGGGATGGGAAGTGGATGGAGGAGACCAGAAGGGGGCGAGGAGTCAGATTTGTTGCGATTACAGACTTGACAGGCATTGACGTAATCCCGGATGTCGGTCCGCAGGGTGGGCCACCAGAAAACCTGACAAATGAGGTTGATGGTTCGAGTGATACCAGGATGGCAGGCGAAAGACATGATGTGGCCCCACCTGATGACATCACTGCGGAAAGCGGCTGGGACAAACAGACGACCGTCAGGACCGCCTTCTGGCTTGGGTTCCATGGATTGAGCCCGCTGGACCCGCTGTTCAATGTCCCACGTGAGAGCTCCAAGGAAGCAAGAGGGTGGGACAATAGGTTGGGGAAGGGAATGAAGGGTAGAATGGTCGGGGAAGAACTGGCGGGAGAGAGCGTCCGGTTTAACATTACAGGAGCCAGGCCTATAGATGGTAAGATTAAATCTAGCAAAAAATAAGTCCCAGCGGGCCTGCCTGGAATTCAGCCTGTGGGCTGACCAAAGATATTCTAAATTTTTGTGGTCGGTCCACACAATAATGGGCTGGGCCACTCCCTCCAGCCAGTGTTTCCACGGTCAACTTAATGGCCAAGATCTCTCAGTCCCCTACGTTGTAATTATTCTCGGCAGGCGTGAGCCGCCAAGAGAAATACGCACATGGATGGAGCTTCTCAGAATCAGAATCAGAATCAGAATAAGTTTATTGCCAAGCACATTTACAAGTAAATAAACAGGTAAATATACGAGGAATTTGACTTGACAATGGAAACGTCATATATGACATTCCCAATGACGCGGCAAGCCATGGAGGCGCCTGTCAGCAGGAGGGGAATAGAAGGCGGGGGAGTGGGGGAGGGGACACAATAGGAGAGAGAAAAAAACATTGTTTATCAAAATAAAGTTCATTTATATGACTGATATTGTGATTACAAGAAAAAAACTCTCAATGCACAATTAGCAGACAATAGAATCCACACAATGACACAGAGAGAGCAGTGAATGAATATGTCTTCATCAGTATAATTGGGTCAGCTGTATGTGTGTTGGTTGCAATCAGTGTAAATCAGTTAGGAGAACAGCAATTGTCTCTCTCTCAGCAGATGTTATGACTAGTGTCTAAGGCAAAGGCACGTGTCCTTGAGCACGGCAGATGGAATAGTCTGAGCCAAACAGCTGTCCATGAGAGTCAGATACTGTCCGCCAATGTTATGAAAACAATTATACTGTTGATCATCAGGAGGACTGAGTGCTGAGGGTGCCGAAAAACAGGTCGAATAGCACTGACTTCAGAGAAAAAAAACTTTCCATTCTCTTACGGATTCAGTGCTCCAATGTACAGGCTTAAACTGTTTTTCCATGGAAAACACAGGGCTCCAGATGTATTCCTCCACTGAATCACTGTCATTCAGTTCACCGTTTGCCGCTACTCGTGCCTTCCCCAACTGGTCGAATTTGATGAAGGAGCTTGCCGGGTCTGCTTTGATCAGCTCTCTCATCTTCCTTCAATTTCTGATGCATCAGGGAACTTCACAGCCAAAATAGAAGTCCTGAGATCATAACCAATAATGTTTCCACAGACGCATGAATTCCAATGTCCATGAGTCTCCTCGCAGGTTCCAATTCTTGGGCTCCCCCTTGGCCCGATTCTTGTTGAAAAATAGTGACAATAGCACATTTAAGCCGCTTCCAAATCGATAATTTTCGTTGGATGAATCAGCAGTAGAGAGACACGCAGACACAGACAATAGCAAGCTGGGATCCATCAGTTAGGGAGGGAGAGACAGGGAGTGGGAGCAGAGAAAAGATGCGACTGCTCTCTTTGGAGGGCGGAAGAGAATTCTGATCTGAAGCTGAGCGCTGTGATAAGATAGTGCCTGCCCTCGAGTCAGAAGCATGCACCTCTAGAATAAACTGGAGCTGAGGGTCGACCTGGGCCAAGATGGGAGCGTTGGAGAACAGACCCTTCACTTTGGAAAAGGCCTGTTCAGCTGCCTCAGACCAACTAAATGGCACTTTAACCGAAGTCAGCTGGGTAAGAGGCTGTGCTACTCCACTATAGTTCCTGATGAAACAGTGATAAAAATTTGCGAACCCCAAGAAACGCTGGAGCTCCTTGCGGAAGTGCAATGTAGGCCAATTTAGCACAGCTTTCACCTTGGCCGGGTCGGCCCTCAGTTTCCCCTCAGCTACGATAAAACTGAGGAACAAAGTGGAGCGGGTGGAAAACTCACACTTCTCGGCCTTAACGTAGAGCTGGTTCGCCAGGAGCCGTTCGTCAAGATCGACAAAAACAAATTGATTAACCATATCGCAGAGGACATCATTGATCATACGCTGGAAGACGGCGGAAGCATTGGTGAGCCCGAACGGCATCATCAGATATTCAAATTGCCCCAAGTGTGTTTTAAAGGCCGTCTTCCATTTGTCTCCCTCATGAATGCGAACCAGATGGTAGGCATTACGCAAATCCAATTTGGAGAATACTCATGCGAGCTGAAGGAGCTCAAACACGGAGTTTATCAGGGGCAGAGGACACTTATCCTTAACAGTTATGGCATTAAGTTCTTGATAATCAATGCACGGGTGCAAGGAACCATCCTTCTTCCCGACAAAAAAGAATCCTGCCCCAAGAGGAGCCGATGAAGGTCGAATGAGACCGGCATTCAAAGAATCTTTGATATAGCTCTCCATCGCCTCCCTCTCCGGCCCAGAAATACTGTAGAGCCAGCTGCACAGCAGCCGTGCACCCGGGAGAAGGTTTATAGCACAGTCGTAAGAGCGATGGGGAGGTAAAGAAAGCTCTCTCAACTTGCTGACAACCTCTCCAAAATCATGATAGACCTCGGGTACCAGGCTGAGGTCCGGCGGCTCCGCCGGAGGGGAAGAGATGGGCAGCGATGGTGAACACTTGGCCGAGCTAAGACAGGATGCCAAACCATACAGGCTCCAGGAAGAGATGGAGTTATATGCCCAATTGATAATAGGGTTATGTTTCTGGAGCCACGGATACCCAAGAACCATCGGGTGACATGATTTAGGGAGAATAAAGAATGAAATAGTCTCCCGGTGATTACTGGAAAGAAGGACAGACACAGGCCTGTGCTTTCGGTAATGGTGGCTACATTTCCGCCTGACAATGTAGTGACATTGAGGGGCATGGGCAATTTGGTCATGGGAATGCCTACATCCCGCACAAGGCACCCAGAAATAAAGTTCTGCTCCGCCCCCAAATCAATCAAAGCCATGGCTCTCCTCTCGGCCCCCAGCAACTGAATGAGGTTGAATAGATTTCCCACCTGTCAGACCCCCCCCCCCCCCCCCACGGCTACTGACGGGCTGCATCTTTTGGCTTCAGATGGCACTTCTGCAGTGTGTGCTTTAGGGAGCCATAATACATGCATGTGCCGGCTCTCCTCCGCCACTGGTGCTCTTCTGGAGTCAGACAGACTTGGCCAAGCTCTATAGGCTCAGAAGAGGAGTCGGCTCCACCTGTGTCAGTAGCCGAAGAGGGCGTGTGCGCACTGGGCAGGTTGAAGGAGGCCTTACACTCCCTCGCGCGCTCGCAGTATCAGTTGTCCAAACTGACAGCTTGATCAATGAGGCCATCCAGGGAGGAGGGAACTGCATGAACCTTTAGGTCATCGCGGAGGTTTTCATTTAAACCCTGGAGGAAGACGCTGCACAGCAAAACGTCATTCCATCCAGAGTCCGCCTTGAAGACCCAGAACTTCACAGAGTAGTCGGCGGCAGACTGACTCCCCTGATGGAGTGACATCAATCGGCTCATGATGTTCCCTTCACTCTTGTCCAGTCAAACGCGCGAGTGAATTCATTAACAAATCTCTCAAATGAATAATTCGGACCCTCCGGACTGTTGAGAATGGATTGGGCCCAGTTGAGGGCCCTATCTCGCAGCAGGAGGATCATAAAATGAATTTTAGCTGTATCGTCTGGGTACTCCCCACCAACCTGGCCCAAATAAAGCCGAACGTGACACAAAAAGCCCTGACATTTCTCCACTTCCCCCGCAGACGGGGCAGGTGAGGGAATGGAGGTAGCTCGGTGGAAGAAACTGGGGCTACAGGTAGAGGGGTGAAAACCGGAAGAGACATGTGGGCCAAATGTTTGGCGACCGTGCCCAGTTACTGCTTAATAGTCTGCAGCTGCTGCGTAAGCATGGCCACCTGCCTCTCTGTACAATCTAAGCAATCTAAAGCAGAGTGTTCCGCTGATGTCGCTCCTGCTGTGCTTGAGCTGTGTGGCTGGCTCATTCTGTCATGACTGGCAATAATAGACAGTTCACGTGCAGGGAATGACACCAGAAAAAACACATGATGATACAGGAGCAAATTGATTTGGATATTTATTAATTCAAAAGGGAACGCTTCGTTAATGAAAGACGCCACTCGCCAGAGGAAGACCCAGCCTGGAAGGAGAGACGAGAGCAGGTTAAATAAGGAGGGAGACTGAAAAGGGAAAACTAGGACTGCACTCACATGGGAGAAACAGAGAACCCGGCAGCGAAACCCAGCACCAACAGCGAACCAGGGGTTGAAGCTGGAAGGCAGGAGTGAGCTGGGTGAGGTGTCTGACCAGGTGGATATGGCTGCTGAAGTGGTGATGATGATGAGGCAGGTGAGCGCACAACAACCCCGGAGATGCACCACGAAGATGGTAGCAACCTGCAGAGGAGAAGACGAGAGGAATTAATAATTTCCCTTAGAGAGATAGAATACAACTTACTTGCTGTAGTAGGTAGTATACCCAACGAGCCAGCGCTGAAGCATTGACATGAAGGTCCTTTTAAGCGCTGGCGAGGCAGAGGCAGCAGGCGCATCTCATCATGCAGGTCAAGTGATTGCCTGCAGAGTCGGGGGAAAGTTGAACAGGAAGGGAGGGGGAGAGTGCGTTCACCAGAACATGACAGGGATAAGAAGGAGATGTTTATTTAACCTTGACATGTTTCGACTGACATCTGCAGTTGTCCTCAGAAGTGTCAGCTAATCGCTGTGATTTGTGACCAGCCGGGTGGATCAGCTGGTTGAATAAAGGAAAACAGTAATGAAAAACAAGACAATATGAACCTATTTAGTGGGTAGCCACAGTTACCTGTTAGTTGAAAGCAGATAATATTAGACTTGACAAGTACATATTTTATGTCCAAAATGCAAATCTCATCTTTTATAGTTATATACCATGGATTACACACACTCCTAAATGAATGAAGTGTGCCGGGGAAAGGGTGAGACTGTTGCATTTCAAACTTTCCGGGTGTGTTTATTGACATAACTACTGTACACACAGAGGCAACCGGGGGCTTGGTAGAATGCTGTGAAATGGTAGTTTAATCAGCAAAACAAGAAAGTCACTTACTTGACCCACTGACTTGTAATGAAGCCTTGAAGACAGGGTGATACTTGGGGGCGCAAAGGTGCATTGCACATGAGGTGGGTAATTATTAGGACAACTACATAAATTTACTCACCAAGAAGCCACCCATCCGCATAGTGCCAGCTTGTAGTTTGTTCCCAACAATGCTGTTAATTAGAATCATTAGGAAAACTGGTTCGAGTTGCAAATTGCGCTATGTTGGCCTGTTCAACTGCATTGTATGAGAATACAATGCACCTGGGTGACAGCCAGATAAAGTCATCCCACACAGCTGGCATACAGTGGTGTGAAAAAGTGTTTGCCCCCTTCCTGATTTCTCATTTTTTGTATGTTTGTCACACTTAAATGTTTCAAATCATCAAACAAATTTAAATATTAGACAAAGATCTGATCTGAACTGATCAAGAAAGCTAGCTCTGTCCTGGGGCAGCGCCTTGACCCAGTGGAGGAGATAGGAGAGAGAAGGACGGTGGCTAAACTGTCATCTCTGCTGGAGGCCGAGTTCCACCCTATGCAGGACATACTGAATGCACTGAGGAGCTCATCATCATCCTAGGTGCACAACCGAGAGGTTTCGCAGGTCCTTCCTACCAACGGCTGTCAGACTGTACAACCTAAGCGGGGCTGCTCGCAGAGATAGCAAAAAGACGTGAAAACCTAATAGTTTTGAACGCAAAAGACGCAATAGACTTATACAATGGTCCCCTCCGGCATACAACTAGGAAAATACCGGTCTCTATGGAGGGTGAGAATATGTATGGGTACATAATCATACCATGTAGGATAACTAAGTAGACGGTTGTGCTGTTTCATCCCATCTAGCAACAGTGACCTGCACTGTGTGTGTTTATATATTTACATATTTATTCCATCTAGCTACAATGTTCCGCACTGGGTGTGTTTATATATCTACATATTTATTCCATCTAGCTACAATGCTCCACACTGTGTGTTTATATATCTACATATTATTCCATCTAGCTACAATGCTCCGCACTGTGTGTGTTTATGTATTTACATATTTATTCCTTCTAGCTACAATGCTCCGCACTGTGTGTTTATATACTCATATATTTATTCCATCCAGCTACAATGCTCCGCACTGTGTGTCTGTCTATATATATATATATATATATATATATATATATATATATATATATATATATATATATATATATAAAAATATACAGTATATATATGTGTGTGTGTGTGTGTGTGTATATATATATATATATATATTTATAGGTTCCAAGGTTGTCATAGCCAGGAGCGGCACTGGGGTTAAGCTCCCAGTGCTCATAAAATGCTCCTTATGGCGTGCATCTCGAAAAGCCTCTGACAACTAAGTCCAACTCCTAGCCTGCCCGTGTGGTTTAGTCTCTAAGCCCGGCGGAACTGCTTTTACTAATAGGAGAAGGGGCGAGGGCGGATCTCTGGCGCCTTAAAACCAGATGCTTCGGGTAGATGGTGGCTCGTCAACCTGGGAAGGTAGCCCATCTAGAGGAAGGTAAACCCTGATTTCAAACCTCCGCTGCCTTGCGGCATACCCGATCACGGGAAAGGCTTCGGGAGTCAACCCTGAGGAAAAATCCGGAGTCGGAGCCCCTAAGGCAGTTCTATGTTGTGCTCAACATTGTTCTGGCAGCTCCTGCAACGGCGCTGGTGCCAAACTGTAGCAGCCCTGCTGTTCCTTTGGATTCATCAGTGACGTGGAGAGGGGGGACATGCTGCATGGGCAACATCTTGTCCTCCATATCTTCCTGCCCAGGCTTGAATCCTACCAACGCCCAACGCTGGAAGGTAGAACACCGGATCACTGGAGAGGACACTCCAGCTTCGCCTTTGGCGTAGACAAAACACGGGGAATGACAGTTACCGGTTATAAGCCACCGCTCAATTGGCGTAGAGCGCGGCGCCAGGGGTTGTTCCTGACGGTGGGAGGGATCATCGGCTCTCACTGGACAGCTACCGCCCGCCTCAAGCTGGGCAGCCCCCAGCCAATAAGGTGTTGTCCCGCCACAGCTTGCTTTCCTCATTGGGTGCATGGGGATGAGGAGAAGTCCGAACAGCAGGCTGAAAACCTTCGCACCAGGCAAGACAATAAAACAAAAGAGACCAACTCTAAAACTGGGAACTTGGAACGTCCGCACTATGATGACAGGACTCGCTGCTAACCTCAAGGACATCAACGACACCAGGAAGACTGCCATCATCAATAATGAGCTGAAGAGACTGGGAGTGGATATCGCCACTCTCCAGGAAACACGGTTGGCTGACGCAGGCACACTGAGAGAGAAGGACTACACGTTCTACTGGCAGGGAAAGCGCAGTGACGAACACAGGGAACACGGAGTGGGCTTCGCAGTGAAGAACACCTTGCTGAAGATGGTGGAACTGGGCAGCAATGGCTCTGCACGACTCCTCACCCTCCGCCTCAACACCACTCAAGGCCCAGTCACCCTCGTCAGTGTGTATGCCCCAACACTGACAGCCACACCAGAGGCAAAAGACGAGTTCTACGAGAATCTCGCAACAACTGTCAGGATCATCCCCAACTCTGAACAACTCATTCTCCTTGGAGACTTCAATGCCAGAGTAGGTGCTGACCACAACTCCTGGCCTTCCTGTCTTGGACCTTTTGGCGTGGGCAGAATGAACGACAACGGACAGCGGCTGCTCGAGTTCTGCACATATCACGATCTGTGCATCACAAACTCGTTCTTCAAGACCAAGCCCCAACACAAGGTTTCCTGGCAACATCCGCGCTCAAAGTACTGGCACCAGCTGGACTTGATCCTGACCAGGCGCACCTCACTGAAGAATGTGCTAATCACCCGTTCGTTCCAGAGTGCAGATTGTGACACAGACCATTCATTGGTGTGTTGCAAGGTCAAGCTGCAGCTGAAGAAATTCTATCGTGCTAGACAGCCTGGAAAGGCACGGATTGACACCAGCAAGATGGCTCAACCAGAACTTGTTGAGCAGTTTGCCTCCACCTTTGAGAAGGAACTTGGTGTACCACAAGAAGGAGAATCTGCAAAGCAGAAGTGGGAAGAGCTGCGAAACACCATCCACTGCACAGCCTTGGCTACCTTTGGGAGGAAGACCTCGAAGTCACAGGACTGGTTTGATGCCAAGTTGACCGAGATGACCCCCGTCATTGAAGCCAAGCGCTCAGCTCTTGCCGAGTACAAGAAGTACCCAAACGAGAAGAATCTCCAGATTCTCAGGGCTGTGAGAAGCAAAGTTCAGCAGACTGCTCGGCGCTGTGCCAACGAGTACTGGACTCAGCTCAGCCAAGACATTCAAACCGCTGCCATAACAGGGAACATCCGTGGTATGTACAATGGCATCAAGAAAGCACTTGGTCCGGCTCAGAGCAAGACGGCCCCCCTCAAATCCTCCACTGGGGAGATGATCACAGAAAAGAACAAGCAGAAGGAGAGATGGGTGGAACACTACTCCGACCTCTACTCCAGACAGAACACCGTGACACCGTCAGCCCTTGATGCCATCGACTGCCTGCCATCCATGGACGAACTTGACGCCGAGCCAACCATCGACAAACTCAGCAAGGCCATTGATAGCTTGGCCGCTGGCAAGGCACCCAGCAACCACGGCATACCCCCTGACCTGATCAAGCACTGCAAGACCGCCCTACTGCTGCCATTGCATGACGTCCTCTGCCAGTGTTGGAAGGAAGGTGCCGTACCACAGGACATGAGGGACGCCAAGATCATCACCCTCTACAAAAACAAAGGGGAGAGAAGCGACTGCAACAACTACAGGGGCATCTCCCTCCTCAGCGTTGTTGGCAAAGTCTACGCACGAGTTGTTCTCGTTCGTCTACAGAAGCTTGCCGAACGTGTCTACCCCGAGTCTCAGTGTGGCTTCCGCGCTGAGCGATCGACGGTAGACATGATATTCTCCATCCGCCAACTCCAGGAGAAATGCAGAGAACAGAACATGCCCCTGTACGTCGCCTTCATCGACCTCACCAAAGCGTTCAATCTGGTCAGCAGAGAGGGCCTTTTCAAGATCCTGCCAAAGATAGGATGCCCACCAAAGTTGCAAAGCCTCATCGAATCATTTCACACCAACATGCAGGGGATAGTGCAGCACGATGGCAACGTCTCAGAGCCATTCAACATATACAGCGGAGTGAAACAGGGCTGTGTACTTGCGCCAACCCTCTTTGGGATTTTCTTTGCTATGCTCCTGAGGCATGCCTTCAGCACAGCAACAGAGGGAATCTACCTGCACACAAGATCTGACGGCAGGCTTTTCAACCTCGCCCGCCTGAAAGCCAGAACCAAAGTACACGAGGCTCTAATCAGAGACCTGCTGTTAGCAGACGACGCTGCAGTTGCAACCCACACACAGCAGGAGCTTCAGACCCTGATGGACCGCTTGTCCCAGGCATGTAAGGACTTCGGGCTTACCATCAGCCTGAAGAAGACTAACGTCCTGGCACAAGGCACGGAAGTACCACCAACCATCACCATCGACGACTACGAGCTGGAGGTCGTGAATCAGTTCACGTACCTGGGGTCCACGATTAGCAACAACCTCTCCCTCGATACAGAGATCAACAAGAGGATTGGAAAATCAGCCTTCACACTCGCTCGCCTCACAACACGAGTGTGGGAGAATCCCAAACTCTCTGTCAAGATGAAGATGGCAGTGTACAACGCCTGCGTCATCAGCACACTGCTCTATGGGAGTGAGACGTGGACAACATACGCCCGGCAGGAAAAGAGACTGAACTCCTTCCACTTGCGCTGCATTCGCCACATCCTGGACATATTCTGGTAGGACAAAGTGCCCAACACAGAAGTTCTGTCCCGCGCCGGCCTTCCCTCCATGTTCACTCTACTCAGGCAGCGCAGGCTCCGCTGGCTAGGCCACGTTCACCGTATGGAGGATGGCAGAACCCCAAAGACATCCTCTACGGAGAACTGGCAACTGGCAGGACAGACGTTGGCCGCCCACAGCTGCGCTTTAGAGACATCTGCAAGAGAGACATGAAGGCACTGGAGATCAACACAGAGCGCTGGGAGGACCTTGCAACGGACCGCTCCAAATGGAGAGGCACCCTGACCAGACAGCTCAAGGCGGGTGAAGAGAGACTGACTGCTGCAGCAGATGAAAAAAGGACCCGCAGGAAGAACCGCCACAGACCCAGCAGCACGGAGATCACCCACAAGTGCAACCTGTGTGACAGGGACTGCCATTCGCGCATCGGCCTGTTCAGCCACAGGCGGTACTGTTCCAGCAGAGTAGACATTTAGGATTCTCTTCCATGGTCATCATAGACCGACGGAGGCCGACGAATATATATTTATATTAATATGTACATATGTATACTAGCTGCTCTTGTTTTTTCTTGCCTTCTGATTGTTGCTCTGAGTGTTGCTATCCCTGTGCTGTTGCAATCCTGGAATTTCCCCATTGTGGGACTAATAAAGGCTTATCTTATCTTATCTTATCTTAAGATAACACAAGAAAACACAAAATGCAGTTTTTAAATGAAGGTTTTTATTATTAAGGGTAAAAAAAAAATCCAAACCTACATGGCCTTGTGTGAAAAGTGATTGCCCCCCCCCCCGTTAGAACATAAATTAACTGTGGTTTATTACATCTTTCGAAAGCTGAGTTCAATTTCTCTAGCCACACCCAGGCCTGATTACTGTCACACCTGTTCTCAATCAAGAAATCACTTAAATGGGACCTGCCTGACAAAGTGAAGTAGACCAAAAGATCCTCAAAAGGTAGACATCATGCTGCAATACAAAGAAATTCAGGAACAAATAAGAAACAAAGTAATTGAGATTTATCAGTCTGGAAAAGGTTATAAAGCCATTTCTAAAGCTTTGGGACTCCAGCTAACCACACTGAGAGTCATTATCCACAAATGGCAAAAACATGGAACAGCGGTGAACCTTCCCAGGAGTGGCTGGCCGACCAAAATTATGCCAAGAGCACAGCGACGACTTATCCAAGAGGTCACACAAGTCCCCACAACAACAGCCAAAGAACGGCAGGCCTCACTTGCCTCAGCTAAGGTCAGTGTTCATGACTCCACCATAAGAAAGAGACTGGGCAAAAATGGCCTGCATGGTACAATTCCCAGACAAAAACTAATGCTGAGCAAAAAGAACATAAAGGTTCATCTCAGTTTTGCCAGAAAACATCTTGGTGATCCCCAAGACTTTTGGGAAAATACTCTGAGGACTGACGAGACAAAAGTTGAACTTTTTGGAAGGTGTGTGTCCCTTTACATCTGGTGTAAAAGTAACACAGCATTTCAGAAAAGGATCATCATACCATCAGTAAAATATGGTGGTGGTAGTGTGATGGTCTGGGGCTATTTTGTTGCCTCAGGACCTGGAAGATTTGCTGTGGTAAATGGAACCATGAATTCTGCTGTCTACCAAAAAATCCTGAAGGAGAATGTTCGGCCATCTGTTCGTGACCTCAAGCTGAAGCACACTTGGGTTCTGCAGCAGGACAATGATCCAAAATACACCAGCAAGTCCACCTCTGAATGGCTTAAGAAAAACAAAATGAAGACTTTGGAGTGGCCTAGTCAAGTCCTGACCTAAATCCGATT
Source organism: Pholidichthys leucotaenia (assembly GCA_020510985.1). NCBI lineage: Eukaryota > Metazoa > Chordata > Actinopteri > Cichliformes > Pholidichthyidae > Pholidichthys > Pholidichthys leucotaenia. The sequence goes on along the minus strand of CM035847.1, from coordinate 281,335,458 downwards.
GAAATGCTGTGGCATGACCTTAAAAAGGCGGTTCATGCTCAAAAACCCTCCGATGTGGCTGACTTACAACAATTCTGCAAAGATGAGTGGGCCAAAATTCCTCTCCAATGCTGTAAAAGACTCATTGCCAGTTATCGGAAACAGTTGATTGCAGTTGTTGCTGCTAAGAGTGGCCCAACCAGTTATTAGGTTTAGGGGGCAATCACTTTTTCACACAGGGCCATGTAGGTTTGGATTTTTTTTTTTTTTACCCTTAATAATAAACACCTTCATTTAAAAACTGCATTTTGTGTTTACTTGTGTTATCTCTGTCTAATATTTAAATGTGTTTGATGATCTGAAACATTTAATCTGAAAACTGAACATCTGAAACTGAGTTGGTAGAGCATCCACCCCACACCTGGGAGGCCGGGGTTCAAATCCCGGCCGGGTCATGCCGAAGACCATATAAAAGCAGAACGTCCTGCCGTCCAGCTTGGTACTCAACAATAATGGAACAGAGGAGGGAAATTTGTGGTGGCGCCTTGCATGGCAGCCACCCCCCGATTCTATGTATGTGTGTGATTAACATTGTAGATAAGAGAAACATAATCTCGTTCTATTGTACATGATTGGCAGTATGGATTTGAATGACAATAAAGATAGTTTTTCCTTATCCTTAAGTGTTACCAACATACAAAAAAATGAGAAATCAGGAAGGGGCAAACAATTTTTCGCACCACTGTAGCTCAGCTCAGGGTTGACTGGGAAATTCCTGATTGGTCTGCCAGCTCCCTCTGGAATGCCCCTGTTGCCAAGAACCCCAGTGTTGTCAACACCTACACTCGGACGGGCAGCGCTCAGTTTCTTGCTGTGTCGCACTCCAAGAGTGGCCATAGATCTGAGCACAGTTCCACAAGGACTGCCCCTGGAAAACTAAACCGGCTGACAAGCCAGTCATCATCCTGAACCAGAAAATCTTCTGTCTCTAAATACCCTTTCTCTTCTCACTGCGCAATTTGCAATATCCTCTAATAATGCTAATGGCATTGTTGTTAGAGGTATTTTCTGCACTTCTTTGCGCTTGCTTTTATATCCACTCATCTAATTGCGCACACTTGGATGTTTGTTCATCATGTGTCTCTGATGTGTACAATAATTTTCATGTCATTATCAGTCTCCCAACATCACCTCTAAGTGTCGCCAACGGACCAAGTAGAAACGAACGTACGCCAGCCATGAAGTTGGCGTGGGGCTGTGCATATTTACACGGTCATTTCATTCTTGATACATCTTAAATTTTCCATGGAAAAGGACGTACGCCATGTTTTGTGCGTAAGTACCCTTTGTACATGAGGCCCCAGGACACCTCCTCCTGCCCAGTGGATAGCGAGTGTCAGCACCGCTGGGACTACGAACACATCGTCAGAGTGTAAGTAGTCTTGTATGCTGACTATAGTAAATTTAAACTAGTTTGCAAAGTGCTAAAGAAGTTTAAATATCTAAGGTAAGTTTATAGAGTATTATTCAGAAATAATGTTAGCTTATGGTTAGAAATACTGTTACACTGGAGCATGAAATCTTGACAGCTTCAGTGTCATTCTGTGATCAGAGTCGTATCAGACACCACAGGACTAATTCATGTTAATCATCCATGTTGTTTAATATCCAGGCTGTTGTATGTGTAGACTGGCCTTTTTACTTTCTCGATAATGGAAACTATGGATGGTATATGACTTTACAGGCAGCCTATGAATTTAAAAGCCAGTGATTCCCCCCCCCCCCATAATATTGGTGGGTAACTTTTAAATATTTTCCATTAAAACTGTACTGAAGGAGATACTTCCCCCCACTGTGGTCAGCTGAGGGACCATTGCATCCATTTGCCAAGATCGCTACTTTAATTTTTATTTGTGTGTGTGTGTGTGTGTGTGGGGGGGGGGGGGGTGTCATGTTTTCTTCTGTACACATTTTATGGTCATATACGTATCAGTCATTTGAAAACTGAACCTCCCCAGCTGTTTGTATATCTCTGGTTAAACACGGATTTGTATTTGTAGTAACTGGAAAATACTGCAGATACTGTAAGTAAGATGTTCACTCGTCGATAAAAAAAAATCATCTGCCAACAAAATGTGCCTGTATGCAAAGTAAAAGTAATAATTCTGTTTTTTAAATTTAGTGATTTAACATTCTTACGTTTAATCTACACTTGTGCTTGTATTCAGTGACACAAAAGGTTTTTTTTTCTGTTTGTAAAACATTGATTAGACATTACATTTTATACCAGCCTGGTTTTTTTTTTTTTTTTTACTATCAAACTGATCCAAGTTTATCATTAATTGAAGACTTTTTAAAAAAAAAGAATACTGTGTTATTTGTCTTCATGAAGTGTTCCATTTCAGCCACAAGAGACAGAGTGCCAGTGTGAGAACGTCACCAGAGAAGCTCTCGTGGGACAGACAGCTTTGTGTCTGCCTGACCACAGCTGTCCAAAACAGGAAGCAGCAGAAAGACGATAGCTACACTGATCAGAATTTGTCCGTCATTGTCGTTAAGATTCTCCAGTATGTGCAATATAGCTATTACAAGAAAATATTCTTCTCACAATAACTCAATATAATCTGCAGTTGCATTTATATTCTGATGTAAGAAGTTGACATCTCAAATCTGTATAAATGTGGAAACATAGAAATATTTGTCACAAGAACTTTTCAGCCTGTGTTTTTCATTTAACAGAGCACCAATCAACAAACCACAGGACATGGTGGTTACCTCGGTATAAGTTTTAGAACATGTTCAATTTTTTTGCCAAAGCAGTCAGCCTTGACCATACCTTAACAGTGCTGCCCTGAGAGCTCTTACTGTAAAATCTGAAGGAAGTCAACACGATATTGGCAGTATTTTCCTTAGTTTTAAGTGAGAAATAGGTTTGTGAGACTCTCTCCCAAAGAGAGAGAGTTGGCAACACTGCAAATAGGATGTTGTTTTAGAAGATGTTTTTTTTTTTTTAATTTTCAGAGTATTACATACCATTGGGTTGCCTCCTGGAAGTGGCTGCAAAGAGACATGTAATAATTGATGTTATTCCACAATATACTCTCTGTCCAAATGTGGATTTTATATCAACACTATATAACATAATTAACATGAATCTGAACTATAGAAGTGTTTTTTTACCAATCCAAATCCTCCAGAAGATGCCGACTGCTGAAAAATGACCAACATTTATTTAGTGTGTTTAATCTTATGCCAAAGCTTGTAAAAAACTGACATGAAGACAGAAATCATAATAATTAGAGTCTGCCACCTGGATATCTCCTCTAGATGTCAGTCAGAAGAAGAGCACAAAAATATCTTTCAGTTTTTTTGCACTAAAAGTATGAATCTGTATGTAAGATTGCTATCTCAGCAGATATACCCGTGGGCTGCAAAGAAACATGGATAAAAATGGATGTTCTAGGACAGGGGTCGGCAACCTGTAATACACAAAGAGCCACTGAGTGATTTTTGTATAAAAATTATCTGCATTGTGTGGATTTAGTAAAATATTATCTGCAATGTTTCCACCTTGGTCTATCCCGAGTGGTGTTTTATTGCTTGCAATATTTGCATCCGTTTTAGGTTGATATTACTCCCAGTGAGTTCATTTCCCACTATAGAGGGGTTGCACGTGATGTCATTGGTCACGTGCCACATTGTTTTTCTGCCATTTTGGACAGCAAATAGCTGTAGACCCTGTGTTGAGAATAATAATAATTCCACTAGCACCTACTCATCCCGACTCAACACGGTGTTATTCATTATCCATTACAACTAAATACCACCTTAAATGAGTGAGATCTTTACAGCAAGACGGCCTGACACTCCTACAACATCATTTGTATGTGAGAAGCAAAACACAAGATGGATATGGAGGCGAGCCTGCTGCTGGCTGGCTTTTTGTCAGAGTAAAGTCAAAAAAGGAGAGCCAGAGAAGGCTACAGGGGCAAGACAAAACTCTGGAAAAGTATTGGAGAGTTTAGGAAGCCATGGAGCAGCGGAAGACGTGAGGATACAAACTAGATCACATATGAAGGTAAACTAATGATTGCTAATGCTAGTTAAGCACTAATAAGTCCTCCGTACTACACTGTAATCGTGGCAAGCTATCGCTATGAGGTACTAAATCATGTATGCTGTGTGTGTGTGCTTCAGATGGCTCTCTTGTGGCAAAATTGTTACTTCAAGCCGTCTGTATTGCCGTTCAACCGAGCCTCCCAGTGGTGGGATGGCATCCCAGCTTCACGAACCACAGTGATTACAGAACTTCAGAATATCTGTAGAAATGTTCAGCTTCCTGTGCAACAAATTGTTCTGATCTGTGTGAAAATCATGGCGAGACTGTTGAGACATCATGGGATATACCTGCTCCAGCCAGTGGTGTTGTGGCAAAAAGTGATCAGCTGCCAAAAATTGATCACCAGGTGCCATATTGTAGTTATGGGGTTATACTAGCTGTAAAATATACATTTCAACAGGTAAACAGTACTGAGTTGGGTATAATAAAATATATTTAACAATTACAGTATGATGGATTTTTAATCCAAAACAAACTTCATCTAGGATTAAAAGCAATTAAAATAATTCAGTCACAAGGTTACATGGAAAATACATGGATTTACATGTACTGTATAAATATATATTCTATGTGTGAATAATGTACTATGTACACCTTTTGTATTGCACTAGGAATTTTTACAATAAACTTTTGTGCCTTTTGCAGATATATCTCCACTTTTGTTTATGTTTTATTAGTGAAGGTTACCAAGATTTAGTGACATAAATTAAATGTTAAAAGATTGGAAAAGCTATCTAAATAATCCAGCAGTTTGAGAAATCAATTTTGGTTTGGTGTAAGTCTGTCAACAGAATTATGAACCATAAAGTAGTTTGTGTTAAAACATGTTAAATCCCATTAAACCCTAACTCATTATTAGGAAATCCAGATGCTAATATGGCCCAGAATTCCTCCATATACTGGTACTATCACTAAAGTGTGCAGTGGCTTCTGCACTGGCACATCCAACAATACAGTCTTCAGTAAATAAAATAGTTTTTGGTTACTTTTTCTTAAAAATGAGCTATTATTTTCAACATCATTGATAATTGAATCGGTGAATTCAAAAGGGGCCCAAGTCCAAGAAATATGTTTTTGCAGGAAATCAAATAAATTGCATATCTCAAAGGTAGTCTATGCCAGATGGTTCATACTTTACTCAGATATAGCACAAGGCCACAGCTTAGAAATGCTATAATATGAAGCCTTTCACTTTTTTAATTTCAGAGGATTAGCAAACTAAAGTCCCTGGACTTGGGCCCTTCTTGAATTAAACAATAAGAACATATGAAAAGAAGCGCATAACATCTATTTCTCACATGTTGAAAACGTTTTTTTTTTTTAATTATGCCATGTTTTGAACACCTTTTATGATCACTTTATATTCAAACTATTGTTTTGATAACTGCCAGCAAATGAGATTTTCATCTAAAAGTGGGCAGATTAACATAGAGGTCAATCTACTGTATACAGGTATTGCATTGACACAATATGATAAGTGGGAACCCTTACCTGCAGTTAACACCCGTTTTCCTTGCTGGTTTCACTTCTTTTTTGGTATTGACATATTCTTTGCCTTCAGCGTGTAATCGTTTTTGTTTGTTTCTGGCCCATTCCTTTTCATTACGCCTGCTTTTTGGCCTGACCTCTTCATCACTTGAGTCAAATTCGTGTTGCATTGGCGCTGCCATCTTGGATGACTGGTGCTGCCACCTATGACTTTAAGTTTAATCCATGCAGGAAGGGCCCAAGTCCTGGACTTGGGTCTCTCTTGCACTTAATGCATAAACAATGCTGTGAATAGTCAATGCATTAAAGTTGACTTGGGACGTTTTTGCACATAATAAGATAGCTTGTCTCTTAAAGTTCATTAAACATGTAATATCTGGGTTTTGAAAAAGTGTGGACTTGGGCCCTTCTTGAATTCACCGATTCAAATGTTTGGTTTGCCCTGTTGACTCTTCCCACCGCTGTCTTAACAGACAAAATAGAAAATCATGATGCAAACACATAAGTCACTAAATTGTTTATTACAATCACCAGCAAAATCCAGATTATTTAGAATGTGCAAAATTCAAACTTTAAACTGTAAAAAAAACTCAGAATAGGTCACACACGCCGGCCACTCTCAAGGTGGCCCAGTACACCAAGGAACGCTTGATTGAAGGCAGCATTCTGAGCCATCACCTCCCTTCACAAGGGAGTTTCATGGGATCCAGGTCAAGTGGACCCCTGACCAAGTGAGCACTCTCAAGTGGACCCCAGGATCCAATCTGTACATGTACAAGTACATTCTCAATCCAGTGATTTGTAAACGCGAAGAAGGAGAACAACAACAAGAATTTGTGTAAAACTGTTGGAAAGATTTTTCTCGATCACCAAGAAGTGTGTGTGTGTGTGTGTGTGTGTGTGTGTGTGTGTAAGATGACAACTAAGCTGACTTGGACAAGGTTTTGGCTCTGTTTCTGCTTTCAAAAGACTTTTCTTCTCCACCGCTGCTGCTCGTCACCACTGGCTGCCCCCAGATGAAAATCCACAGAATAGGTATGTGGGACTAGAATGTTCTGAATGAGGCTTTATGAAGCTCTGAATCAGTTTGTAAATCACTGGCTTGAAAATGTACTTGTACAGATTGGACCCCGGGGTCCACTTGGGGTGCTCACTTGGTCAGGGGTCCACTCGACCTGTTCCCGTTTCATGCTCTCTTGCCTCACTGAGAAGCAACTGGAGGTGCTGCTGGTCCCATTTCAGCAGATCTTCAGCCTGCGGTGGGACTCTAGAATGAAAATACAAACAACTTAAGTACATGTACAGCACGGAAGTGCAACATGTAAAAAAACTACTTTTTAACCAGGATTAACACTAGCTTTTTTCGTCAGATGTTGTCGACACAAGCGCAAAATACAAGCAGAGCACGGAGTTAGCATTGATGGCTAACTAGCTAGCTCACTGTCTGCATACAGGAGACAACGGTGTTGTTTGTCCAAAGTGAGTTTTCCACCACTGGGATAAATATCAGCAAAGATGCATAATATCACATCACTCACCATCTTCTATCACTGTTTTCAACAATGATGATGCCGTGGTCGGGTCTACGCCACTCTGCCTCCCATCTGCCTTCACCGGTCGGTGTCCATGAATTCTTTTCAGGTCACTCCATCCAGCTCCCTCTGGATTTCTTTAATCAGCTACCAAGCACAGAAAAGTCTGCACCTCATCGCTGGACCACGGTGTTGATTTGTGTGTAGCCATTTATCTCGTTGATTACACTCACTCGCTGAGCTTGCTGTTGGTGATTTGACTGTTCGTCGCTGTCCAAAATGACGCAGTAAACAAAAGACACATGACCCGTGTGACGTCGGTGCAACCCCTCTACAGCACAGTTTATACATCAGTGTTTACTATGTAAATGCCTTGAAGGGTTGTTCTACGCTACTGTGTAAAAAAAAATCAACAATGTGCTGTATGTTGCACATCTAGTGGAAAATTAATTTGTACCATGTATGAATTTGTTTACTGAAAATAAATGTATTCTTTTCTAAAGTTCTAAAATTGAACAAATGATTGACGATTAAAATTTTCAGGAAATCCTGGCTTCAGAAAAATGGCCAAAATATATTTGTCTGTGTCTTTAATGTAACCTTAATCTTTTGTTTTAGGGTTGAAAGTGTACTTTTTTCCCTCTGTACTATCTTGGAGACAGGAATCCTAATCCTAACTGTCCCTCCTCAAATAAGTTCACTCTGTAACATTAGGGCTGGGAACTATTAAAGATTTTCTGAATAGACTACATTCCCATTCCTAAGGTCCTGATTCAATTCAGTTTTCACTTTGACTTGATTCAGTATCAACTCAGTCACCTGTAATCATCTAGATGGACAACCAATCTTACTCAGATGGATCTACTGGATCTTTTGCAATAAAACTGGACCTTATTTGTTGGACTATCGTGAATTACTCCAAGAAAGCTTCATTGGTCAATAAATACTATGTTGCTATGCTGTGCTAGCTCGCTTGATGCGCCATTTAATTCCAGTGTTATTAATCTATCTCAGATCTGTTTTAATGTCCAAATAGACAAAGTTCTAAGCTTTCAAATGACGTAAGGCATGACTATCCACTCTAAACGTGTTTACCACACTTCACTGTGTTGCAGCAGAAATATTAAAATGTCCGATGGGCGGGACACTGGAACGTTAAGAATTCAGTCAATGGCTGTTTAACATTTAAATACCAGTGGGTTAGGGCTAGATGATATAGCAAAAATAAATAAATGAATAGTATCTCCACATCCATCCAGTATGTATTATATGGAAAATATGTCATATTTTATGTTGTGTTTTTTTAATAAATCAAAGTGCATCACATATTCAAACTGGCATTTAAAGGGTTAAAATCCTGAAAACTATTGAATATTTAGTAGTTTTGAGCCATGCTGAAGTGGTTTAAGAGATTTATGCATAAAAAAGCAGAAAGAATATTGATATATATGATTTTTAGCAGGTGTTTTGCATGTCCATTGTAGGCCTGAAGGTCCCCAAAGGAGTAAGATTGTAAATGCACAAAAACTACTAATGCAATCAAATCAGAGTTGTTGCTACTTTTTGACATATCCAGACTCTAATCACCAGCAATTCACCACCCCCACTATTTATTTTATCAAAAATCTCATGTTTTGTGTTTTTTTTCATAAATAACACAACAGTGACATCAAGTATTAAAACTGACATTTAAAGGTTTAAAATTCTGAAAATTATTGCACTTTTGGTAGTTTTGAGCAGAGCTGAGGTGGTCTGAGAGATTTATGCAGACAAGAGCAGAAAAAAAATATTGATATATGGTGATTTTACAGCAGTTTTTGGTGTATGGCCATTTTGGGCCCTAGAGTCCCCAACGTTAGTAAATTGGAGGGATCCCTGAGGGTTAAATATATGGATTATATACACAAAACCTCTTGCAAATTTAACACGCATGAAAAGGATGTTAGGATGTTTAAGGATTTGCTCAGATTTGAATTGGAAAATCTATAATTTAAACCCAAATAAACACTAAACACTAAAACTATGCAATCTGAAAGAATCTGCATGCAGCACAGTGAGTTATTATTCTCATACATACCCCCGGGTTGCCTCCAGAACATCCTCCTTTCTAGAAAACAGTGAAAGGTCATTTTAATACACTTATAACATTGATCTTGTATTGAAGAATTATTTCATAATCATTCCCATTACTTCTCCAACAACAAACAAACAAATCAAGTTCACAAAACGTAGTTTAACAATGAAACACAAGGGTAATACACAGTTTTGTTTAGTTTTTTTTGCAAACAGTGAATAACTGAGGTGAGTTGAAGTAATAATGATGTAAGGTTGTAACATTCAGAATATATTCATGATTGCTTTTCTATTTTCTATCAAAGCAATAGAAAAAAAAAAGATTAGCACAGTAACTACTCACATTGGTGTTTTTACTATGAAAAACTGCATACACTAAAATTAATGAGAACTAAAATTACAGCCAATTAACAATTGGTCAGCTGATTTGAAAACAATAACTTTTTCAGTTTTATGTAGGAGGTAAGTAAGTACTAATAAGGGGGCATATTATGCACTTTTTCAGACGTTGACACAGTTCCCAGAAGTGTTAAAGAAATGTGACATGCTTTGGCCAAAATACATCAGGGTTTAAATACTGCAGCACCATTTTCCACCCAGGTTAAAGGACCACCTTCACAACAACCCATTTCAGTGCATGCTTTATTAAATGCTCATGACACCCAGTTCACCCTACCCTCTTTCTTCCATCACTGCTAAGATACATGGTTGATGCTACATTAATGTTAGCTGGTTAGCCTCGGCTGCTGGAACCAGCCTGAGCTAACTTAAGTAATACTGGCAGAATGTGAAAATGTAAAAGCTCACATAAAGCACCACTGGGGACAGGGATGTGTGGTTTGCGTGGTCAGTGACTGAATGATTGACGTGCTACTTCTGCTAACTCAAGCGGAGTCATAAAATAAAATAGAATGACAAGCTATATAATGAACTGTGGATTAATGAGCAAAATGGACCAAGCTACAGGCTAGCAGCCATAGTAGCACTGTTGCTGATGCATACTCATTTATATAGTTTGTGTTATTCTGCCTTATTACCTCCACCAAGGGAGGAGGTAATGGTTTTAGAAGCGTTTGTTTGTTTGTTGGTTTGTCTGTCTGTCTGTTAGTAACATTACTCAAAAAGTTCTGAACGGATTTTGATGAAATTTTCAGGAAAGGTGTGTAATGGCATGGAGAATAGATGATTAGATTTTTGTGGTGATCGAGATGACAATCTGGATCCAGGAATTTTTTGAATACTGTTTTGTATATTTATATGGCACTTTACACATACTGCCCCTTTAACACGCATTCACTGAGTTATGTGCGTCACTATGCCATAGGCCCATGCACGTCTGCAACCCGGAAGTTGTGGACATGCATAGTATGTGATGACTGACATTATTTTTTCATCTGAAGACGCCAAGAAAAAGCAAGACAAGGCGCCCTAACAGCACAGCGAGGTATCAACAAATGACAATTTCAGTGCACTTCTAAGGCAATGCTAGCTAAACTGAAATAAAGAAAATGCCAAAATGGTGCGCGACTGGCTCATGTAGCCATCACCATCTTATGAAAGATGGTGATAGCAATCAGAAATACAAGTTTTTTAGATTCACATTGGCCAGCAGAGATCACCGAAGGAGTATATTGTGAGCTGCCTTTTCATAATGGGATGAGAAACGTGTCAGCTCAATAGGAATATTCATTCCAATTTGAGCCGTTAATCAGCATCAGAGTACAGTAAACATATCAACACTGCAATTAAACTAGTTTAAAAATAAGACTGACACTCACCTGCTGACAAATGGACCGAAGCTCTGTAGAGCTAAAGCAAAGTGTCTGAGTTAACAAGGGCTAACGAGTGTAAACAAGCAGCTTCTTCTGTATGGGAGACGGGAGGTTGTTTTTCCTGTGAGCTCCGGAGGATAAATTTTAACTACCGGATGGATTTTGGTGAAAATTTGACCAGAGGTAGCCCTTGGGCCAAGGATGAACCCATTAAATTTTGGTGATGATTTTAGAGTGCATACCTCCACCAAGGACCTTGTTTGTATTTATGCAGCAGGATTACACAAAAACTGCCAGATGGATTTGGATGAAATTTTCACCAGAGGTGGTCCTTGCCATACAGAGGAACCCATAACATTTTGGTGATGATCTGAGAATGCATACCTCCACCAAGGCTTTTATCTTCTCACAGTGTGTTAGCAAGAATCCTCCAAAACAATACCTGGACAGACTTTAATGCAATGTTCACCAGAACTGGTTTCGTGGCCTACACACAAACCCATTACATTTTGGAGGTGATGCATGAAGGACAGAAGGAGCCTTGGCGGAGGTATGCACTCTCTGAGTGCTGTTCTAGTTTTCTTATATTTTTGTTGTAGTGCTTAGTGCTAGACTAGCTGTTGGATTGTGCTCAGGTCTTAAGTTTTTTTCCTATATCTCTGTCTGTGTGTCTGTCTGTTAGTTCTGCGTGTATTTCCCGAACCATTCGTCGGACCGGGCTCAGATTTCACACATGCTGTGCTGAGGTCACAGGAGTGTGCATCCCCAAATTTCAGCCTCCCCGGTTATGCGGAGGTTTAGGAGGGGACATATTTAATGAATGCCCATAGCTCTCCTATGGGTGTTCATTAAAGATTTCCCCTAGGTACGACATGGCTATGATATCATAGGACTCACTATGACATCATCAAAGATCATAGGACTCACTATGACGTCATCAAAGATCAAAGGCAGGCATCACTGAATGAGTGGTGACATCAAAGATCAAAGGCAGGCTTCACCATGGTTACTGTTACCATGGTAACAGTAACTTTCTATGGGCATGCAGAAATGCTTGCTTACACCTGCTTTCTACGGGAATGCAGAAATACTTGCTTATACTTGGTTTCTACAGGCATGCACAGGTATGCACTAGTATATTTGATCTACCCTCACTAGCCATCCCTGTTCCCACCTGGTTCAATAATCAACAGTCAGCAATATATTTTACATCATTCTGGCTTATTTTTGCAATATTATGGCTATAATAGACCGGCACATCAGCCTTCTAGCACCTTGGGTATCTGGTCAAGGTTGGTCAATCTTTGGAGTGTTTGGAGGTCACCTTGGTGGAGAAAGGGCAATAGATTAACTGGGCTCACATTAGCAGAGTTAGCCATTCACTTGGACATGGTTTTTTCTATGGTTTTTGCACGAGGCTCCATACACCCCGACCCAGTTAAGCATTCCTTGGCCTTTTACATAATCCCTGTGATGGTTCGCTCTGGCTGCTTATTATCCTCAGCTGTGCACACACCTGCTCTCCATCACGACCAGCGCTATTTAAATCACGCTGCCCTCGTATCAGCGCCGAGTCGTCTGTCTCCATTCCCTGATGAGACCTACACTCGCCTTTGTCTTCGTTCCTGAGCCTCCTTGCCTCAGCCTACCCTCGTCATTGAATCATGCCTCCTGTCATCCGTCGTCAGGAAAGATCACCACCTCAGCTCCAAGTAAGCCCTTGCACTATTCCCCTTCATCTTCACTCGTTCCCCTGTGCACAGGCAGAGATCCGTGGCAGCGGACCACTCTCTCTCCTGGCAGAGGACTGAGCTGCACCGCATTTCCCCGGACTCTCCAATCACCTCCAGCTGCAACCAGGACAGCGGGTGCTGTCTCCCTGGCCGGAGCCTCCGAGCTGAACCTGAGCCTAACTCCATCTCTACAAACAGTAAGCACTGGACTATTCTGTACATTCCCTCTGGGGCCCAACACTAACTCTCCCTGTCTCTGTTTGTCCATAGGGTTGCCAGGTTGCACGGTGCTCTGCTCGCCCCAGGCTGTTACACTATCACACACACACACACACACACACTAAACACAATAAAGATAATTGTATCTACTTTTGAGTCTGAGTCTGCTCTCTGGGTCGGTATACCATGTCAATCACATTAGGCTGTTAGTTACAGCAGGTAAAATAAGTATTGAACACATCACCATTTCTTTCAATAAATATATTTCTAATGTGGCTACTGTAATGACATTTTCACTAAATGTCAGCAACAACCCGTGCATTCCACATATAAAAAGAAAATAAGCCAGAGATTGTCATGAGTCTGAGCGTATGTTTACACAGAGCTCAGACTCTCAATTTATTTCTAAGTATTGTTTGTCTGTCATTATTACTTTGTCATTTTATACACATATTTTGGGGTTTTTGTCTTATGTGCCCTCCTCTCTCCAGACACTCCCACTTGTGTGCTCACAGTCTGTTCCCCAGTCATCTCAGCTGTGAGCATTGTGTAATTAGGTCACCTGCCAGCTCAGCCGCTCGCACCTGCTGCTCATTTATCTATTATTTAAGGAATGTCAGCTCATGTCAGCTTTCCCTGCAGTAGTACTGCTTTGTCGGACTTGAATGGACTTCATTCCTCTGTATCATTTCCTGATCTCCTCCAGAGCTAATCCGGCTCTGGAGTGCCTTTGTCTGTAAGTCATCCTTGTTTGCATTTTTGTATGGTCTACACAGTTTTGGAATTTTTGTCCTCTTTTGTTAATAAATGCCACAACTACAGTTCAGCGCGTGGGTCTGTCTTTCTGCCCCAGAAGGGTGTTCATGACAGAATACTGCCACCAGAATCAGACCCAGCTGCTGTAGCGGTGCATTTTTGTCTTTTTGTGTTTTTTCTTTTTCACTCACCTGCTCATCGGAGCTGTTATGGATCCAACAGCTGGACAGGGCTACCGATGCGCCTGGGGTGGGAGTGCTGCAAAGCTCTCATGGAGACAGATGGGCTAATCTCCACGGTATGCACATATTCCCCCCGGAGGATGCATTGTGGTATCTGGGGCTCGCGGAAGCAGCGGCTCTCCGGTGCCCTCAGCTTATATAGCACGCTGAGGGAAAGGAGAGGATTTCTGTGGTGGCCAAGCTGCAACGTGAGAATGGTGGGATGGAGAAGAATTCCCCGGAGAAGCCTGGGTTCGCGTTGAAGGGGAGGCGCTCCCGGGGCTCTGTTGCGTCAGCTCCTCACCGATCTCCGGTGCCAATTCCTGCTCCTTGAATTCTACAGCAGCAACGTCATCCCACTCCAGACTGCCGGAGGAAGGCTCCTGCCTCTCCGACAGCCATCTCCGTGGCACCGAAACTGAAGCCTCAGCAGTACAGCCTTCGGCTCTTTTTTCCACGGCTGAGTCATCAGCTTCTCTCCACACTGTAGCTGCTCTTCTCTGTTCAACTTCGGTGTCCTCTCCCGCTGCCGAGAGGTCCTCCGTTGAATCCCCAGCTACGTCCATCTTCGTGACTACAGGGGTGGCTCTTCCACAATCCTCAGAGGGGCCCATATTCACCATAGCCACGGAGAGGGGATGACTCTCCACCCACTGCAGCAGACAACAACGAACACTGGGAAAGCAGGCAAGTTCCATTTCATTCAATTTCAGTTTATGATGATATGCCTTGCCTGATTCCTGGCAATGAGGCTCAGGGTTTGCAGTCCCCTGAGCTCTCACCACCTGCTGCAGTAATTAATTGCTCACCAGCAATGTGTCCTCTCCCCCGGTTCCTGAGTGTCCGCCGGCCCCAGAACAGAACCGCCGGATGATGGAGGAGCCAGTGGCCCTGGAGGACCCAGTTCCAGTGCCAGCGGTGAGCCAATCCCCAGCTGCCACGCCGGATGGGCCACCAGCATGGGTCACTTTGCCTGGGGGACCAAGACTGCAACCACCATCATGCCTGCTACGGAGGCCACCGCAGCAGAGTTCGAAGCTGAGCTGGACCTCCAAAAGACTGGGCCCAAGACACCATCGTCATCTGGATTAACGGAGTCCTGCACGGCAGTGGAGCTCAAGCTCAGGCAAGTGCTTTCTCTTGTTTTTCTCTTATCAGTTTTGGAGAGGTCTTGCCTGGCTCTTGGTGAGAATAGCAGGGTGCAGCTGCCCACTGCACCTGAGCTCGCCTCGCCTAGCTCCGCCACTGCCGGTGACCCTGACCCTGCTCCTCTGTCTGTTTCCTCTGAGCTTTCTCCCAGGGTCACTGGAGCTGTTCCAGCACAGCAAGAGGTCTCCGTGGGTCCGAGGTTGCCACCCGAGGCTGCCACAGGTCCAGCTTCCCCCGCTGTGGATGTCATCGCAGGAGCTCTGTCCCAGCCCGGGACCTCCGTGGGTGCAGCTTCCCCTCTGCCCGAGGCCATCATGTGGGTCCCTCCTCCTCGGTCCGAGTCTCTGTGGATGCTGCATCCCAGTCAGGGACCCTCGTGGGTGCTGCACCCCAGCATAAATCCTACATGGGTGCTGTGCTCCAGCTAGGGGCCTGCCATGGGTGCTACGCCCCAGCCCGGAGTCCACCGAGGGTTCAGCATTGGCCCAGCCCGGGTCCACCGCAGGTGCTGCAGAGCTACAGCCCAGAGCCACCGCGGGTGCTGCAGAGCTCCAGCCCGGAGCCACCATGGGTGGTACAGAGCTCCAGCCCGGAGCCACCATGGGTGTTACAGAGCTCCAGCCCGGAGCTTAACTTAATAACTGTAACTACCTTATTGGGAGAAATGAGATCAAAATGTTCCCAAATGGGAGAAGTCTATCTTTTTAGTGCTGGCTCCATCTGAAAATGAAGATTGGTTGTGGCAAATCCCACACAGTCAAAGATCTGATGACACAAAACGTCAGGGACAGAGATTTCCATTGTGTATCACTGCTCCCTTTATCTCACGTTGCGTGCAAAATCATTAACCACTTCCTCACCCAGTCATGTGGTATGACCGGCCAGCGAGGCTTCCAACGTCATCACATACATCAGCAATACATGCCTCAAAACACACTTCGCCAAGTATTTCTTGGATTACTCGGTGCACACTCCGAACCTTCGGTGCCAGAAGCCCCATCACTTGTGATGACATCCAGCCCTTCAGGCTGTTGATAGGAGCATTTTTGTTATATTTGATAGTGCAGTGCAGACCTGTGTATGCCCGATACCCGTGCATGCCCATAGAAAGTTACTGTTACCATGGCAACAGGAATCATGATGAAACCTGTCTTTGATGTTTGACATCACCACTCGTTCAGTGATGCCTGCCTTTGTTCTGTGATGCCTGCCTTTGATCTTGGATGATGTCATAGTGAGTCCTATGATCTTTTAGCGAGTCCTGTGATCGTGAGTGATGCCTGCCTTTGATCGTGATGTCATAGTGAGTCCTATGATTTTTGATGATGGCATAGCGAGTCTTATGATCGCTAGTGATGCCTGTCTTTGATCTTTGATGAATTTATAGTAAGTCCTATGATCTTTAAGTGAGTCCTATGATTGTGGCAGACACAGTCCTACGATCTTTTAGCAAGTCCTATGGTAGTGACAGACACCCATGCATGCCTACAGAAGCAAGTGGAAGCAAGCATCTCTGATGATGTCATAGCGAGTTCTATGATTGTGAGTGATGCCTGCCTTTGATCTTTGATGACTTTATAACAAGTCCTATGATCTTTTAGCGAGTCCTATGATTGCAACAGACACACAGTCCTATGATCTTTTAGCGAGTCCTATGGTCGTGACAGACAGACACATAGTGTCTATATGATGTCATATAGACACCATAGGCATATCATAGGCGATCCTATGATCTTTTAGCAAGTCCTATGGTCGTGACTGACAGACAGAGAGATATTTCTTGAATTATATATAGAGTGATGATTTGGAGGCAGGTTGTGCACAGAGCTGGCCGGCTGGCTGGCACAGCTATTGACACCGCCAAGGACACAGTCCAAGGACATATAATTTTTTTACACATAAGTTGTTCCGAACTCCTTATAAGAACGCCTTATACAAAGATATAGAGTGATGATGGTCAAGTCAGTGGTGATAATGCACCTGTAAGCTGGTTGCCAACGACCAATCAAATCTAAAAGAAGAAGGTTGTGCACAGGTATGCACTAGTTCAAATGGAGTGATAATGGCCAAGATATAAGGAGTTGTTCAGAACTCCTTATGCAGTACAAAGATACAGAGTGATGATAATCAAGTCAGTGGCGGTAATGCACCTGGGAGCTGGTTGCCAACCGCCAATCAAATTTAAAAGAAGGAGAAGATGTGGAGTGACATATAGGGTAGGTGGCGGTAATGCACCTGTACACTAGTTGCCAACCGCCAATCAAATTTAAAAGAAGAAGATTGTGGCAAGGGACAGGTAAGTTTCAGGTACCTTGTACACTGCTGCACATAGTTTTACTTTGTTAACCCCTTGAACTCTGTGAATTCCGCGGGCGGTCACGTCTCTGCATCTTAGTGCGTCTCAGTGCACACTGAAAATAAAAGCTGTATTTCCGGTCTTCCAGTACAGACACAGCCTTGTTACAACCTGAGAAAAAAGCTGTGTAATATATTCATTTTTTGTGGTATTTTTACAAAATTTTGACCTGAGCTTGAAAACCCTTGGTTCTACATTTCTGTTGTGTTTTCCAGCCAGTATCTGACAGTTGTATGTTATTTGCAAGCATTTGTATCTAAAAAAACACCCAGGTGAACTTTCTTATTACTCAGTGGCAGGAGCACTTAAAGAGATTATGACTGTTTTGCCAAAAAATTCAGAGTGTTTTCTTTTAAATGAGACTAACCTCATGAAGATGCTGCAAAGGGTTGAAGAACAGCTTTTGATTTACTTTGGGCATGTTATTTTCAGGCGTTTTTAGGGAAGTTGAACAGAGTTCAACAGGTTAAAAACATTAGGTTTTGTGGCTGGTGCCTCCCTTGTAAGTTTTACTCAAGATCTTTTTAGTTAAATAATGAGGATTTTGTTTGTTTATTTGGGTTAGAGGAAAGGTAGCACAAGCCCTACTTTGGTTTTTTTCATCTATATAAATGCAAAAAATATCCGTCTGTGTGTCTGTGTGTGTGTTCCGTGCGTATCTCTCAAACCGTTCATCAGACTGGCCTCAGATTTTGTACATGGTTTGCTGAGGTTACAAGGGTGTGCATCCCCAAATTTCAGCCTCCCCGAATATGTGAAAGTTTCTTCTTTTATATTTGATTGGCGATTGGCAACCAGCTTACAGGTTACACTCTATATATGTCTCCATCCTTGGACTCTTTGTGAGGTTTTTCTCTTCTTCTTCTTCTTTTAGATTTGAAATGGAAGAGGATGTGCCACTTTCATTAAAGATGGCCTGGCCTGGCATATAGGGTGATTCCCTCCCCTGAGGATATAGAGTGTAATATTATTGAAATATGCAGGCCAAATGGACAAGGAAACATTAAGCTGATTAATTATTACAATCCATGTAGGAAGTTAACAGCAGATACTTTCAGTGTTATGGCAGGGGAAGGGCATATGAAAGAGATATGGTGTGGAAACTTTAATGCCCATAATAGTTTGTGGAGAAGCACACATGCAGATAACAATGGAAACGTTGTGGAAGATGTTAGATGAAAGATCGTTAATTTGTCTCAACAGTGGTGAAGGCACCAGGGTGGATGTGCATAGGGGCACATCATCATGTAATGACCTGACTGGTATCTAATTCTTTAGTGAGCTCCTGTGAATGGATGGTTATGAACAGTACAACTATGGGAAGTGTTCACTTCCCAATACTTAGTCATTAAAACTAAATTATGTATACAAGAGGGAAGATGTTTTACAAGATGGTGTTTTGACAAGGCAGACTGGGGAAAATTTAGGCAATACTGTGTACAATCATGCCATTTGGTAACATTAGAAGGTGGCATAGAAGAGTGTTCAAGTCAGGTAACCAATCATATTCTGAATGCTGCAATAGCAAGTATACTTAAGAAAACAACACAGGGTAGGAAGAAGTTTGCACCCTGGTGGAATGAGGAATGTAGTATTGCAGTAAAGGAGCGAAACAAGGCATTCAGAGAGCTGAGGAAGAAAATTAACAGTGAAAATTTAATACACTAGTGCATACCTGTGCATGCCCATAGAAACCAAGTCTAAGCAAGTATTTCTGCATGGCCATAGAAAGCAGGTGTAAGCCAGCATTTCTGCATGCCCGTAGAAAGTTACTCTTACCATGGCAACAGTAACCATGGTGATGTCTGCCTTTGACCTTTGATGTCATCATCTGTTCAGTGATGCCTGCCTTTGATCTTTGATGATGTGTGTGACTGGCAACAGTAACCATGGTGAAAGCTGCATTTGATGTTTGCCGTAGAAAGCAGGTGTAAGCAAGGGTGTAAGAAAGCACGTCTGCACTCGTTCAGTGATGCCTGCCATAGCGAGTGCTATGGTCTTTGATGTCATAGAGAGTCCTATGATCGTGAGTGATGACTGCCTTTGATTGTTGATGATGTCATAGTGAGTCCTATGATCTGTTATGACGGCATAGCGAGTCCTATAATTGTGAGTGATGGCTGCCTTTGATATTTGATATCCTATGATCATGAGTGAGCTTGAGTAATGCCTGCATTTGATCTCTGATGATGTCATAGCAAGTCCTATGATCGTGAGTGATGCCTGCCGTTGATCACATAGTCAAAGACACCTGTCTCTTCGTCTATATGACATCATATAGACATGATATCTCTATGACGGCATCGTGAGTCCTGTGATGTCTGAGATCATAGAAACATCATAAGTCATAGCAAGTCCTATGATCGTGAGTGCTACCTGCCATTGATCACATAGTCAAAGACACCTGGCTATATGTCTATATGACATCATCTAGACATATCTACATGACGGCATTGGTCTATATGACATCATAAAGACATCAAGGCAGGCATCATAGGACACTACATCATAGGTAGCCCGTCCTATTGTCTATATGACGACATCGCCTATATGACGGCATCGCAAGTCCTATGTATCCTGAGATCATAAGATCATCATAGGACATCAGGCAGACATCATAGGCTGTCCTCTGATGTCCCATAATCATGACAGAGACACAGAGATTCTTAAATTTAGAGTGATTATAAAAAGAAAAGGGCAGTAGCTCGAAGGATTATTCAAAACAGGAAAAGGTCAACATGGAGAGAATTTTGTTCCATCCTTGGTAGGAAAGCAGAACTAGGTGATGTCTGGGGTATGTTTAAAAAAATGAGTGGGAAAAGGGTATCAGTTAAAGTGCTTTTTACTTAGTGTTAGCTTAGTAAATACAAAAGCCTGATCAGGCACACAGGTGAATCAGACCACAGGCAGGGCTGTTTCACCAGGTTAGGCTAACCTGTTTTTAGCCAGCTAGCTATCCACTTCTCGCCTGGAACGCCATGACTCCATCCCCAACGTGTGTCAGCTGTGTGTCCCTCCTTAAGAAGGTTTCTGAGTTGGAACTGAGACTCTCCAACCTCTATAAGATTCGGGAGGCTGAAGACCACCTAGATACTATAATTCTTGGGTGGACATCGGCCCCGGCAACAGACTCGCAGCTAGCAGAGATGGCTACTTACCCGGGTGAAATTAGCACATCGCCATCCACTTCCACCCCTGCTCCGGTCACCTCAGCTGTTCAGGACCCCAGCAATAAACACTGGCTTCAGCTTGGAGCTAAACCCAAAGCCCCAGGTGGTTCTTCACAGCCTCAATGCGCGCCCTGGACCTTGGTTGGGCCAACTAGCAAACATCGGAGATTGACTAGACATGGCCGCACCTCCTCCCTTCCCCTGTTGCTGGAAAACAGATTTGACATCCTTTCCCTGGAAGATTTCCCCCACCTGGACATTGATCATCCTCCCATGGCCGCAACTCCTCCTTCAGTAGCGGCCCAAACCCGCAAGCCCCGGATTAAAACTACTTTAGGTGTGCCAAACTATACACCAGCTCCAAGAAGAAGAGAGCTCATCACCCCGCCATCACTGCAACAACAACGGCAAAATTATCCACCATTTCAGAAGCCACCAGCAAAGCCCCCCCCCCCCAGACAACGTTTGTAATTGGTGATTCGATAATGAGAAACTTCAGAAGCAGATACTGTGTCACTAAATTTATTCCAGGGGCTAAAGTGTCAGACATTGAGGCTCTTACCCCTGACCTATTAAATGAATTCCCCCACACTAAAACTGTCATTGTACATGTTGGATGCAACAACATCCCAGATGAAGCGTCGGAGATCTTAAAGAGTGTCTTCAGGAGCTTTCTGTCCACTCTTATGAACTGTAGCAGATGTGTGTTTATTTCTGGGCCATTGGCACCTTTCAGACGAGGTTGCAATTACTTTAGCAGAACTCTCAGCCTTAATACCTAGTTGTGTTCTACATGTCCTACTTTTAACATTGGTTTTGTAGACAATTTCAACCTGTTCTGGAACCGCCCATCATTTATGAGGCCGGATGGCATCCATCCAAATAGACTTGGTGCACGTGTGTTAAGGGACAATCTGTTCTATTCCATTCAGCGTTTTTTAGTACAGTGACTGAAATCTGGTGCGTTAACTAACCCCAAAGTTTCTGGGTCTGCCAACCAGCCCTTCTTTGCTTCCACTTCTCACATTAATCCTATTAATCCAAATAATCCTCACTGTTTAGATTTGTCTTCAATTCATAACCCCATAGAGATTGTGTCTGTCTCCCATTACCCAAAATATTATAACCCAAGTCAAATACAACATAACTTGATAAATACCCCTCAACTTAGCCCCTGTCTTCCCCTTCAGAGAACCTTTGTCTACTTCCCCCAGAGTTAATAAAAATATAATGTATAAACATCCCAAAGTGATTAAACAAAAAGTTAGTAAAACTCAAATTAAACATCAAGTCTCTAAATTTAATAATTTGACCTCTCTTCCTCCTCATAATTTAAAAATTAAATGTGGTTTGTTAAATATTAGGTCTCTAACTCCCAAGTCTCTACTAGTCCATGAGCTGTTAATTGATCATCAGATTGATTTAATATCCCTTACAGAGAGAGACTTGGCTAGGGCAAGATAATTATGTTGGTTTAAATGAATCAACTCCCTCTGGTTATCTAAACTATCAAAATCCCAGAAGTTCTGGTCATGGAGGAGGAGTAGCGGCAATTTACCATTCTAAATTACTAGTTAATGTAAAGCAAAAAACATGTTTTAATTCCTTTGAGGGCCTGGTCCTCAGTATGGGGCATGTTAGCAATCTTAGCTTAAACCCAATTTTCTTTGCCATAGTTTACCATCCTCCTCAGCCTACTCAGAGTTTTTATCCGAATTTGCCGAATTCTTAGCTGATTTAGTGCTGAAATCAGATAGAATAATTATAGTAGGGGATTTTAATATACATGTTGATGTAGAGAGTGACTGTCTTAATAAGGCATTTAATTCAATATTAGACTTGATGGGGTTTTCCCAGAAAGTAGAAAATTATACCCATTATCTCCACTACACATTGGACCTTGTTCTGACATATGGCATAGAAATAGAAAATCTGGTAGTGTCTCCTCATAATCCTGTACTGTCAGACCATTGTCTATTAACCTTTGATTTATGCAGATTGTCTCCTCTATGTCATGTGTCAACACAACAGAAATAAGTGATGGAGAGCTCGCTCCTTCCGTTAATTGATAGCATAGCAGATAGTGTCACAGCTTCTCTGCATCAGACTCTAGACTTGGTGCCCCCTTTAAAAAAGAAAAAGTCCAATCAGATTTCTAACCTCTTGGTTTAAACACAGAAAGAAACTCTCACAGAAACAGAAGACTCATCAAATAGAAAGAAAATGGCATTCCACTAATTTAGATTAATTCTATTTAGCTTGGAGAAATCATCTTTTAATTTATAAAAAAAAAATCTCTTAGAAAAGCTAGAACAAGTTATTACTCTGCTTTAATAGAAGAGAACAAGAATAATCCCAGGTTTCTTTTCAGCACTGTAGCCAGGCTGACAAAGAGTCAGGACTCTGTCAATCCTCGCATCCCCCTAGAGCTTACTAGTCAGGACTTTATGAACTTTTTCAAACATAAAATTTCATATATTAGAGATAAAATCAGTCAGATTCTTCCCACCGTAAACTTAAGTACAGCAACTACTACAACTCCTTCAATTGATATCTGTTTGGATAAGTTTACTCCAATTGACCTTTTAGAGTTAGATAAAATAATTTCCTCATCCAAGCCTTCAACTTGTCTTTTAGACCCTATTCCTACCAGGTTATTTAAAAATTCTTCTTTAACATTAGGCCATGTACCGCAGGCTTTTGAAACTGCTGTAATTAAACTCTTACTCAAAAAGCCAACACTCGATGCAGGAGTTTAAGCCAACTATTGACCAATCTCTAATCTGCCTTTCATTTCAAAAATCTTAGAAAGAGTTGTTGCTACACAATTATTTGACCACTTGCTGGGAAATGGTTTATCTGAAGAGTTTCAGTCTGGGTTCAGAATTCATCATAGTACTGAAACAGCCTTAGTGAAGGTCACTAATGACCTCCTTATCGCATCTGATAATGGACTTGTTTCTGTACTTGTCCTTTTAGATCTTAGTGCAGCCTTTGATACTATCGACCATGATATTTTACTTGATAGATTAGAACACTATGTTGGACTTAATGGAACTTCGCTGCAGTGGTTTAGATCTTATTTGTCTGATAGGCTTCAGTTTGTTCATATCAATAATGAGTTTTCTTCCAACTCTAAGCTCAGTCGTGGAGTTCCACAGGGATCTGTGCTAGGCCCTACTCTTTTTAGTTTATATATGCTTCCGTTAGGCAACATTATTAGAAAGAACTGTATACATTTTCATTGTTATGCAGATGACACACAATTGTGCCTGTCAATGAAGACAGATGATAGTGATCAATTAGCCAAGTTAGTAGCCTGTCTTAAGGAAATCAAAGCTTGGATGACTTGTAATTTTCTGCTATTAAACCCAGATAAGACTGAAGTCATTCTTGTTGGTCCAAAAAACCTTAGAAATACCTTTCCAAATCAAACTCTTTAGTTTGGATGCGGTTACTCTTTCTCTAAATAGTTCTGTGAGGAACCTTGGAGTTATTTTTGATCAAGATCTGTTTTTTAATTCACATATTAAATTTGTTTCTAAGACTTCCTTCTATCATTTGCGTAATATTGCCAAGATTAGGAGCATCTTGTCTCTGAGTGATGCTGAGAAACTGATCCACGCTTTTGTTAGCTCTAGATTAGATTACTGTAACTCTTTTATTATCGGGTTGTCCTAAAATATCTTTAAAAAGTCTTCAGTTGATCCAAAATGCTGCTGCAAGAGTTTTAACAGGTACTAGAAAGAAAGATCATATCTCTCCAGTTCTGACCTCCCTTCATTGGCTTCCCGTAGAGTTTAGAATTAAGTTTAAAATCCTTCTCACTAACCAAGCTCTTAACAATCATGCCCCTTTTTATTTAAAAGATCTGATATTACCTTATTACCCTAACAGAGCGCTACGCTCCCAAAATGCAGGATTACTTGTAATACCTAGAATCTCCAAAAGTCCAATGGGAGGCAGAGCCTTCGGCCATCAATCTCCTTTCCTGTGGAACCAGTTACCAATCTGGATTTGGGAGTCAGACTCGATCTCTGGTTTTAAGAATAGGGTAAAAACCTACCTTTTCAATGTAGAATACAATTAGGGAGGGATCATGTGTCTCTAAACCCTCCCTTAGTTCTGCTGTTAATAGATTTAGACTGCCGGGTGATCGCTAATAATGTACTTGGCTTCACTCCTTTAATGTTTGCTCTCTATATTTCTGTTCTTTTCATCTTCTCTATCCCCTCACCCCCCAGCCAGTTGCAGTAGATGACTGCCCCTCCCTGAGCCTGGTTCTGCTAGAGGTTTCTTCCTGTTAAAAGGGAGTTTTTCCTCTCCACCATCGCCAAGCGCTTGCTCACAGGGGATCGTCTGATTGCTGGGGTCTTTCTGCAGCTGTGGGGTTTCCCCTACATTTGAAAGTGCTTTGAGATGACTATTGTTGTGAAATGGCGCTACATAAATAAAGCTGAATTGAACTGAAAAGTCCTAGGTAGAGCATTTGCAGCAGTGCATAGAGGAGAATATCTTGGTGAGAGTCATAGACAGCAAAGGGAGCATAAACTCAGAGAAAATGCAAACTTAAAAAAGGAAGTGAAATGGATGGAAGGATGAGGCTCCACCCACCCATACTCACTGGATTAGGGACCTAATGCAGTTTTTACATTTAGAAAAATTGAGATCCACTTTGAAGGGATCCACCGACAATTTTTTTAAGGCCTGGCAGCCATTTACCTTATATGTGAAGAATACAAATAATATCAATATTTGATATAAGTGGAATGAAACTGGAAAAAAAAGAAATAAAAAAAACCCCTCTCTCTCTCTCTCTCTCTCTCTCTCTCTCTCTCTCTCTCTCTCTCTCTCTTTCTCTCTCTCATGGGAGAGGGGGATGAGTTATGTTTGCACTTTTGAAATGTGAGACACTTGGTAGAATGATATTGGCGATCTTACATTTTTGAATTGTGCAATAAAGGGATTTTTTTAAAACTCAAACTCTCTCTCTGAGTGGGCGTGGTTGTGAATGCAAGCTGGGAGCGTGTGACAGCGTGAGTGAATTGTCTCAAACTCTTCTCTTTTTGTGTTTAAGGTGTTTTTTGTTAAATAATCTTAAGTTTCATTGTTTTCTGTAGCTGGGGTGGGGTAGGTGTTCTGGGAGGGGGGTTTCTGCTGCCAGCTTTGCTGGTCAGCATGGTTTTGGAGCGAGGCTCCGGGTTCGAGAAGCTGACACGCTAGCATGCTGTCAAATTGGCTCCGGCTGTCAGCTGCTCAGTGGAAGAATGTAGTCTGGCTGTGGGGGAGTTGGTCGGCTATGAAAGCGTCAAGTCTGCTTCCAGAATGAATAATGCCGTGGTAATTTTCCTGGACAGTGTTGAAAAAGTTAATCAGGTGGTGGAGAGCGGAGTTGTAATTAAAGACACACTGGTTCCTGTTCTGTCTCTGGTAAATCCTGCAAAGAGAATCACAATATCAAATGTCCCACCATTTTTAAAGAATGAGCTGTTGGAGAAGGAGCTGTCGAGATACGGGCAGCTTTTGTCCCCCATTAAACACATCCCTCTCGGTTGTAAGTCCCCGCATTTAAAACATGTCATGTCTTTTAGACGACAGGTGCTCATGATTTTAAAGAACAGCGAGGAAAGCCTCAACCTCATATTTAAGTACCAGGTTGACGGCTTTGATTATACCATCCATGTCACCTCTGATAATATGGAGTGTTTTGGCTGCGGAATGGAGGGGCATTTGATTTGATCTTGCCCTCAGGGAGTGGGGGGTGATTACCCGGGGGAGGCCACTGGTGTGGCCTCGCCGTCAGGTGCCACAGCCTTTTTGTGAAGGGTTACCCCTTCGCAAAAATACAGAAGTTTTTGCAGGACACTAAGGGATCCAGGATGGTTAAAGTTGAAAACTTTTTCCCTGACCTAAAACGTTCTGTTGACTCTGCTCGGGCCTACATGAAAAATAGGGGAGAGCTTGAGCAGGAAAGCTTCACTGATCAGGAGATCTACAGACTAAAAAAGCTTGTACTAAAAGTTAAGAACCAAATTGCCCAGGATGATTAGTTGTTTATTGCTCATTCTTTCTTTTCTGTTGTATTGGTTTTGCCCTCTCATACGCATGTGCAGTTTTAATTTTGGTACACTCAGTATCAATGGAGCAAGAGAAATGTCCAAGTGAGCATGTGTTTTTACTCTTGCAGAATGTAAGAAAATTAATGTTCTGTTTGTTCAGGAAACTCATAGTTCTGAGGACAATGCTGCTGACTGGAGGAGGGAATTTCAAGGGGAAGTTATCCTCAGTCACAAAAATAGCAGCAGTAAAATAGCAGGTTATTTTATTTTCTGGAGATTTTATTCCACTTTCTTATGACATTGATGAGATAATTGCAGGCCACATTTTAAAAGTTCAAGCTGTTTTTGAGAATGTGAAAGTCATTTTTATAAATGTGTATGCTCCAACCGTAGGCACAGAAAAATTGGCCTTTTTAAATATTTTAAATGACACGATCAAAAATTGCAGTAATGATGACTTTTTATTTGTGGGAGGTGATTTTAATTGTACAGAAAATCCTTTCATGGACAGGAATCACCCAGAGCCACATGCTGCATCCAAGGGAAGTCTAAAGGGTCTTATAGAAGCTCATGATCTGTGTGATGTGTGGAGATTTTCATGGTAAGGCTAGACAGTACACGTGGAGCCATAGCAAGGACAATATTCTGTCCTTAGTAAGACTAGATAGGGTTTACAGTTTTAAGCACCATTTTAGCATTTTTAAAAGTGCTTTTATAGTCCCTACTGGCTTCACAGATCACACTCTGGTTCAGTGTTGTGTTTTTATCAAGAATATAAAGTGCAGTAGTGCATACTGGCAATTTTAACGCATCACTTTTATCGGAAAATAATTTTAAAACTGCTTTTATGTTTTTTTGGAGTAATTTTAAATTAACAAAATCAAACTTTAGTTCTTTGCAGCAGTGGTGGGATGTAGGGAAGAGTCAAATAGAGAATCTGTGCCTACAGTATACTCGTAATGTCTCTGGAGACTTGGCCAGGTCTGTCAGGGACCTGGAGAGAGAAGTAGTGGAGCTGCAGTCTTTGGCAGGCTCCACAGGAGAAAGAGGACATTTTGAGGCCCTCAATGGCAAAAAGTCTGTTTTAACTGACTTACTGGGCATGGCCACTAGGGGCACTGTGGTACGCAGTAGGTTCCAGAACATCGCACTAATGGACGCTCCATCTCATTTTTTCTTTGGTTTGGAGAGGAAGAATGGTCAGAGGAGGATGATCCACTCTCTCAGCTCCGAAGATGGGCGGCTGATCCATGAGTCTGCAGAGATCCGTCGCTTTGCAGCTGCTTTCTATAAAGATCTCTTTAAGAAAGAGTTTGTTGAGAAACCGCATGTGCTGAGTCATTTTTTGACAGACTTGCCGAAGGTGATGGCTAGTATGAATGCAGAGTTGGAGAGCGAGATCACTCTGCAAGAACTAGCAGTGGCTGTCCAATCTCCAGTGCGGAAAAGCCCCAGGGATAGACGGTCTACCATCGGAGTTCTACAAGACATTTTGGTCTGAGATCTGTGAGGACTTGCTGGAAGTATTGTCCAACAGTCTGCGGAAGGATCACCTGCCCCTAAGTTGTAGGAGAGCAGTCCTCACCCTCCTTCCCAAGAAAGGTGACTTGAAAGACATTAAAAACTGGCATCCAGTGGCCCTCCTCTGTACTGACTACAAAATTCTCTCCAAAGTGTTGGCTAACAGACTGAGGAAGGTGATGGAGCAGGTCATACATGTAGACCAGACCTACTGTGTACCTGGTAGGTTGGTTACAGACAACATTTTTTTTAATTTGTGGTGTTTTGGACCTCTCCAGCTCATT
Source organism: Pholidichthys leucotaenia (assembly GCA_020510985.1). NCBI lineage: Eukaryota > Metazoa > Chordata > Actinopteri > Cichliformes > Pholidichthyidae > Pholidichthys > Pholidichthys leucotaenia. The sequence continues at coordinate 281,307,026 of CM035847.1, read as the reverse complement.
GGTCAAGGAACTTGGTCTCATTTCAATAGACCAAGAAAAGGCATTTGACCGAGTTGAACATCCATACCTTTGGCAGACACTAGAACCCTTTAGTTTCAGCTCAGAGTTCACCGCCAAGATCCATGCCTTGTATAGAGACATTGAGAGTATTCTTAAGATGGTCAACCTCTGCTCTGCAAGACTGTTTTCAGCACACAGACTGGAAGATCTTCAAAATAGCAGCCTCCCAGGAAGACAGGACAGATGTGGAGGAGTATGCTGATACAGTCACCAGCTACATCGCGAAGTGCACAGAGGATTTCACTACAGTGAAGACCATCACTATGCGGGGTAATCATAAGCCCTGGAGGACTGCAGAGGTGCGCTCGCTGCTTACAGCCAGAGATGCAGCCTTCAGAGCGAAGGACAGGATTGCCCTCCGCTCAGCCAGGTCTGCGCTTTCAAAGGGAATTAAGGCGGCAAAGCGCGCCTATGCGGAGAAAATCCAGGGACACCTCTGTGACACTAGGAACACCAAGCAGATGTGGCAGGGAGTTCGGACACTGACGGGTTTTAAGTCTAGGCAGGGGGTCGATGATGACGACGCTTCGCTTCCAGACAGGCTTAACGACTTCTTTGCACGTTTTGAAGCATCAAACTCGACAATCAGAGGGAGGGCCGGCCCACCCCCACCATCGGTCGGACCAGCTTTTACCATCAACACAGCGGACACACGGAGGACCCTATCCAGAGTCAACCCACGCAAAGCTGCAGGTCCAGACAACATTCCGGGACGTGTGCTCCGAGACTGCGCGAGCGAGTTGGCGGATGTCCTGACTGACATTTATAACATCTCCCTGAGTCAGGCCATCGTTCCCAGATGCTTCAAGACCTCTATCATTGTACCGGTGGCAAAGAAACCAGTGGTGTCCTGTTTGAATGGCTATCGTTCTGTTGCACTTACACCAATTGTGATGAAGTGTTTTGAACGGCTTGTCAAACCACACATCACAGCCTGCCTCCCTGCATCACACAACCCGCTCCAGTTTGCATATCGTTCAAACCGCTCCACGGAGGATGCTATAGTCACCACCCTACACTCTGTCATCACCCACCTGGACCAGAAAGACACCTACGCCAGACTCCTGTACATTGATTTCAGTTCAGCATTCAACACCATTATTCCCCAGAGACTGATGGAGAAATTACTCCTTCTCGGTCTGAACACCGCCACATGTCTCTGGATCCTGGATTTCCTGACTGAGAGACCTCAGTCTGTCCGGGTTGGAAACAACATCTCTATCTCTGTCACGCTGAGTACCGGAACCCCTCAAGGCTGTGTACTCAGTCCACTGTTGTTTACACTTCTAACACATGACTGTGTATCCAAACACGAGGGGAACCAGATTATTAAGTTTGCAGATGACACCACGGTGGTGGGACTTATTCAGAGGGATGAGGAATCAATGTACAGGGAAGAAGTGAGAGACCTGGAGGGCTGGTGCAGGGAGAACAATCTGGTGCTCAACGTGGACAAACCGAAGGAGATGATTATCGACTTCCGGCGGTCACAGCCTGAGCACGTCCCCCTCAGCATCGGCGGCCGTTTAGTGGAGAGAGTAGAGAACATCAAGTTCCTCGGAGTGCAGATCTCGCAGGACCTGACCTAGAGTAAGAATTCCTTGGCGATCAGGAAGCGGGCTCAGCAGAGACTACACTTCTTGAGGAAACTCAAACAGGCCTCTCTCCCCATCTGCATCCTCAGGACCTTCTACAGAGGTGTGGTGGAGAGTGTTCTGACGTACTGCATTGCTACATGGTACTCCAGCTGCAGTATGTCAGACAAAAAAGCCCTGCAGAGGATAGTCAAGGGGACGGAGAGGGTAATTGGAGTCTCCCTCCCCTCTGTCCAAGAACTTTTTCAGAACCGTTGTAGGAGCAGGGCACTGAACATTGTCAAGGACCATTCTCACCCTCTGCATAAACACTTTGAACTTCTTCCATCTGGTAAACGATTCCGGAGCATCAGAGGCAGAACCACCAGACTGATCAACAGCTTCCTCCCACAAGCTGTCAGGATGCTGAACAGCTGACCCGGAATCTCTCATACACACTACTGCACCTATGGACATTTTGTATATTATAGTTAGTTATTCTTTTTCCCCAAGTATGTCTCAGGGATGTGTGAATGGATGGGGGGGTGGGGGTGGGGGGTGGAGCTATGTGGGAGTGTGTCTTAATCATGCTGCTTCTTATATGGATGCCGAGAGAAACGCAATTTCATCTTGCCTGCACTACAGTTGTATGTACAGCAATATGACAATAAAGTTTGATTTGATTTGATTTGATTTGAAGATCAGTGGTGGTTTGAGTGCTCCTTTCAAAGTTGAGAGGGGTGTCCGACAGGGCTGCCCCCTCTCAGGTATGCTGTACTCTCTTGCCATCGAGCCCCTCCTTTGTAAACTAAGGCAAGGCCTCACTGGTTTTAAAGTCCCCAACTCTGACTCTGTTTTTAAAGTGTCTGCATATGCTGATGATGATGTTGTTTTTACAAGAAATCAAAATGCTGTAGACTACCTTTTAAGAACTGTTAATTTTTTTGTTGAGTGCTCCTCAGCAAGAGTGAATTGGGGTAAAAGTGAAGCTGTAATGATGGGGGGTAGACTACAAAAAATTGCCCTACCTGGTGGCCTTTCGTGGACACAAGGTGGTTTTAAATATCTTGGTGTGTTTTTAGGAAATCAGACTTTTACTGGGAAAAATTGGGAGTGTTTTTTGGAAAAAGTTGAAGGAAGATTAAAAAAATGGAAATGGATTTTGCCAAACGTGTCCTTCAGAGGTCGTGTTTTAATCATTAACAACTTGATAGCTTCAATGCTGTGGCATCGACTGTCTTGTTTGGACCCTCCAACCAATTTGCTGGCCAGAATACAATCTATAATCGTGGACTTTTTCTGGGACCATCTTCACTGGGTTCCACAGAGCATCCTGTTTTTACCTAGGGAAGAAGGTGGTCAAGGACTCATCCATCTGGCCAGCAGGGGGGGCCGTCTTTCACCTGCAGTTCATTCAGCAACTGCTGAGTGGCCCTCTTGACCTTGTGTGGAGACCTGTTGCCAGAGCTGTCCTGGCTCGCTGTGGGGGGCTGGGACTAGAGGAGTCATTGTTTTTAATGGACTTAACGAGCCAAAAACTCCCAGAACTTCCTCAGTTTTATCAAAGTGCTTTTAAAATCTGGGAGCTTTTTAAAAAAGAACTCTCCCCAGGCTTCCCTGTCACCTTTTTGACTTTTAAAGGAACCACTTGTGTTTGGGACCCGTTTTGATGTGGGCAATGTTTTAGGACCTTCTGTTTTAAAAAAGTTCTTTTCTGCAAAGGTTACAACACTGGGACACTTGGTGAACTTATGTGGTCCCAACCTGGACAATGCTGTTGCCCTGTGCTCGGCTCTTGGTGTTTCTTCAGTCAGAGTTATAATTAACTTGCTGAAAGATTGGAGAGACTGCCTCTCCATGGAAGAACACTCTACTATTGTTTTACACTGCAAAAATTCTGTGTGAACTGCTGATGAGCCTTTTCCTTTTAGTGTTTTATCTCCTGATTTTAACCTGTTGAACTCTGTGACTTCCGCGGGCGGTCACGTCTGTGCGTCTTAGTACGTCTCAGTGCGCACTGAAAAAAAAAACTGTATTTCCAGTCTTCCAGTACAGACACAGCCCTAAACAGAAAGCCAAAGGAGTGTTTGATTGGTTTAGAATGAGATTGACATCTCATTTGACCAACAAGAGCCTTGATTTGGTTTTTTAAACCTTGAATAACCAATGATCGCAAACCTAGCAAGAAGTATCTGCCCATCAACGACCGTGAATACAACGAGCCAATTGAAGCCGAGTAATCTGACGATGGACGTGTCGTTTAGCCAATCAATTTGTGACTTCAATGACATCCTACATGCCTTGTTCAGTGTTTATATTTCCGGTAAAATACCATGCGTTCTCGTGCGTAAAATGTCTTTTGACTCCGCCGCTGTGTGACGCGCAGTCCTATGTGATACTGTGCAGAAGAGTCAGGGTAAGATTAGCCATTATTTTACTTGTTTTGAAAAATGGTTCACAAAATAAACCGAAAGGGCGTGCATGAAAACGTCGATGGCTTGACCGGGTCGGGTGACGTCGACAATGAATCAGTAAACAAACGAAGGTTTCAATAATGGAATAGCTGACGATCCAGACGCCAGTGGACAGTACCAGCGGCAGTGCGGTTGTGGACAGGTAAGTCTTATAATCTAAATTATTCTTTATTGATAAAAAGTAGTAATAAAAATAGCTTTTGACCAATCGGTAATTACAAGGGTCCCACATGGCGACGTTTTTGTGTGCGCTGTGGGGGGGTGGGGTTTATTTGTTACTGTGTATACTGCAGAAAAATTTAATAATTTTTTAGTATAATTTTTATTTCACTGTAGGCTATTTTTTCCTGTAAAAAAAAGGAACTGTGCTGCGTATGTCTGGGTTATTATGTCTTTGTTTTACTGTGTAAACGTGATCTGGTGAAATGGAGCCCTGACCATGTGAGCACACTATTGTGAGCACCCCAGGTGGGCCTCGGTATTCAATCTGTATATTTTCAATCCAGTGATTTACAAAGTGATTCATAATTTTCTAAAGCCTCATTCAGAACATTATAGTCCTACAGACTGGTTTTCATCTGGGGCAGCATTTATAAATCACTGGATGGAGAATGCACCTGTACATGTACAGATTGGATTCTGTGGTCCACTTGGAGTGCGCACTTGGTCAGGGGTCCAGTTGACCTGTATCTGTGTAAACTGGTGAGATAGTGAACTCTGGAAAAATTGGAGGGGCGAGAGGGTTGTTTTTGTGTATACTTTAGTGAAATGTATTAATTTGCATAATTTTTCTTACACTGTAGGCTATTTTTGCCTGTAAAAAAACAACAACCAGGAACTGTGCTGTGTATGTCTGGGTTGTTACCCCTTGGTTTTACTGTGCAAACTGCTGAGATAGTGAACTCTGGAACACAGCTTTCCAAACAGTTTGGCACAGTTCAAAAACGCCTTGTTACAACCTGAGAAAAAAGCTGTGTAATATATTCATTTTTTGTGGTATTGTTACAAAATTTTGACCTGAGCTTGAAAACACTTGGTTCTACATTTCTGTTGTTTTCCAGCACGTTTCGCACAGCTGTATGTTATTTGCAAGTATTTATATCTTTAAAAAAAAAAACACCCAGGCGAACTATTTTCTTCAAATTCAGTATGTTTTGATGATTGTTACTCAGTGGCAGGAGCACTTAGAGAGATTATGACTGTTTTGTCCAAAAATTCAGAGTGTTTTCTTTTAAATGAGACCAACCCCATGAAGATGCTGCAAAGGGTTGAAGAATAGCTTTTGATTTACTTTGGGCATGTTATTTTTAGGCTTTTTTAGGGAAATTGACCAGAGTTCAACAGGTTAAAGATAGCACTGGTGTGTTTTTAAACTCTGAATACATTAACATTTGTGACTCTTCTGATAAAAAAAATGTATGGACTGTCGAGCTGATACACCATGGAGGAAACTCTTGGGTTTGGGTTCAGAGGTGAGGCCTGCCTGGAGAGCACTCTATAAACCACCATTAACTAAGAAGGTTGGAGACCTGCAATGGCGAGTTTTACATGGTGTTGTGGCTGTAAATGCTTTTATCTCTGTTTTAAACCCAAATGTTGTTGAGATCTGTCCATTTTGACCTCAGAAAGAGACTGTGTTCCATTGTTTTCTGGACTGTAACAGACTGCAATTGTTGTTTGTTTTTTGGGGGAAGCTGTTTTATCTGTTTGGAGAAGTCTTTTCCCTGCAGATTTTTATCTTGGGTTTTCCATATAGATAGAGAAGCAAGAAAAAAAGTGAACTTTTAAATTTCATCCTGGGTCAGGCTAAAATGGCTATTTATGTTAGTAGGAAAAGAAAAATTGAACAAATGCTGGATTGTAACGTAAAAGACATGCTGGTAAGCATGATCAAGACTCGAATAATGATTGATTACAATTACTATCATCTGATGCAAAATGTTGGAACTTTTGAGGCTATGTGGTGCTTTAAGAACATCTTGTGTTGTGTTAAGGAGGAGGAAATTACCAATGGCGTCGTTCTGATGTAAGAAGCAAGTTTTTGTTTTAGTTTTCTTGGTTTAGTTGCTTGTGTCTTTGATTTCTTGTCAGTGAATTAATTTACTTTTCATTACTTCTTTTAGTTGGAGTATTTTTCTGTTGAACTTGTGCCAATAAAGGTGTGTTGAAAAATCATCTCTCTCTCTCTCTCTCTCTCTCTCTCCCTCTCTCTCTCTCCTGGCTTCTTTTGGGGGGATTTGGGAAGTTCTGTTGTGTTGTATAAAATGTTGAATTGTTAATATATAAAACTTGAATAAATAAAAAGTGTAAAAAAAAAGGAAGTGGAAGAAGATATGGTAAATGGCATTCACTTATATAGCGCTTTTATTCTCATCTCTTGATGGCCAAAGCGCTTTACAGATCCTGCAATCCACCCATTCACACACACATTCACACACTGATGGTGGCATGCTGCCTAACATGGCGCTTCCAGACCCACCAGGAGCAATTGGGGTAAAGTGTCTTGCCCAGGGACACAACGGCAGGATATCTGGGGAGAGCGGGATTTGAACCGCCAACCATGTGGTTATTGGACAACCTGCTCTACCTCCTGAGCCACTGCTGTCCCCATATGACTGCGTTAGACCTCGAGCTCACAATGTCGCAGTGGTTAGCACTGCGGCAGCACAGTTTACCCTTGGCCGGGGGATTGTGGGGATCGTGGGATCGTGGGTTCGATCCCAGCCCCCGACCAAGAGTGATCTGTGTGGAGTTTGCATGTTCTCCCCGTGTTGCGTGGGTTTACTCCGGGATTTCTCCGGTTTCCTCCCACATGCCAAAAACATGCATGTTAGGTTAACTGGCTGTTCTAAATTGTCCCTAGATATCTGTTTCCTATAGGCCCTTAGAATAGAGGGTTAGTATTAATGAAAGCGCTTTGAGTGGTCTTTGTGACTAGAAAAGCGCTATATAAGTGCAGGTTAGTTAGTTAGTTAGTTAGTAAGAGAGCTTTGCATGGCAGTGGATACACAGCTCCAGGATTTGATCAGTTAAGCTATGCTATGTTCCGGCAGTTGCCTATGCAATCAATGAAACTGGTGCTGAAATTGTTTAACAGAATATGGAAGGAGGGGGTTATCCCAAGTGGGTGGAAAAAGGCTGTAATTTTACCATTTAATAAGCCAGGGAAAGATCCAGCTCATCCAGGCAACTACAGGCCAATAGCACTAACGTCACACTTAGGAAAATGGATGAAGAAGGTGTTAGTTTTTAGACTCTCATATGTACTAGAGCAAAGACGATTAATAAACAACTATCAGAATAGTTTTAGAAGAGGAAGATCCACAGTGGATGCTCTAGTTAGGGTAAGTAATGATATTGAAAAGACTCTCAAAATGAAAGAAGTAATGGTTATAGTTTATCTGAATATTGAAAAGGCTTATGACTCACTGTGGAGGGATGGACTTCTTATCAAACTGAATAAAATGGGCATTGGTGGTAGGATGTATAATTGGATAATGGATGTTTTAACGCAGGACATTTAGGGTTAAAGTAGGATCAGAAGTTTCTAATGACTATGAAATAGAAAATGGTGTTCCTCAGGGGAGTGTGCTAAGCCCAGTTTTATTCATAATAATTAATGACATGTTTGAGGATCAAGAGGGATCCATCAAAACAGCATTATATGCAGATGATGGAGCCATATGGATGAGGGGAAGAAATGAGAAATTTGTGTTCAAATACATCAGGAAAGCAATGGAGAAAATGCAAAGGTGGTCATATGAGTGGGGATTTAAATTTTCAAACAGTAAAACCTGGTATATGATTTTAAAAAAAAACAAAACGCAGAACTGTTACAGAACCATTAACATTATATAATCAACCAATAGAGAAAGTGAGTGAATTCAAATATCTAGGATTGTGGTTTGATAGTGCATACACATGGAGAGTTCATGTTGAAAATCTGGAGACAAAGTGCAAAAAAGTCATTAATCTCATAAAAGCTGTAGCTGGACATGAATGGGGTGCAGATAAACAGGCATTAATTGACATTTACAGAGCACTAATGAAATCGATAATAGACTATGGATGCATGATTTATGGAGCAGCGCCAAAGACGACTCTGGAAAAAATAGACAGAATGCAGCATAGAGCACTTCGCCTGTGTATTAGAGCCTTCAAAACAGCACCAAACAATGCAGTTTTAATAGAAGCAGGAGAAATGCCAATGGATTTGATAAGATATAAACACGCATTATCATACTGGGCCAAGCTGAAAGGAAGTGAGGAAGTGAATATTTCAAAAACAACACTACAAGACTGCTGGGAATACTCTAATTTCCAGGGACATGGGTTTGGGTGGACAATTCAAAGAAAAGCCAGAATGTATAGACTAGACACTATTGATATAGCTAACACCATTCCAGTGAGTAATGTTCCCCCTTGGCTGTTTCCGGGAAAAGAAGTAGACATTAGTCTGCTAATGAGGAAAAAAGATTGGCATATGAGTGAAGTTGGTGTAAAAACAAGCATTTACCTCAGGAACAATTACTATAACTATTTACAGGTCTATACTGACGGTTCAAAGAACAAAGAGGGCTCTGCTGGAGTTGGAGTATACATTCCAGAGTTTAAAGTGACCATCTCAAAAAGATTCTCCAACAATACATCCGTGTTTACAGCAGAGATGGTGGCAATAATTATTGCTTTGCAGTGGGTGGAGGAGGTCAGACAGGACCAGGTGGTAGTGTGCACAGATTCACTTGCAGCTTTAAAAACTATACAGACACTAAAATCTACAAGGGAAGACTTGGTGATTGAGCTATATCACAATTTATTTAGGATACACAGGGGTGGTGGAGAAGTTCAGTTTTGCTGGGTTCCTGCACAAGAAGGGTTGAAAGGGAATGACTGTGCAGACAAATTAGCAAAAAGTACACTTAGGAAAGAAATACAGTAACTATGCCATTGTCTCTTGGAAAAGGTGAAGGGAAAGCAGTAATCAAGAAAAAAGGAATTGAGCTATGGCAAAAAAGATGGGATGAAGATCATAAAGGTAGATCGTATTACAAAATACAAAAATCTATTGCAATAAAGAACTATAAACCAACAAACAGGAAGGAAAACATCATTATGGCAAGACTCAGACTGGATCATACAGGTTTAAATGGCACTTTGTTCACCATGGGGAAAAGCGAAAGTGACAAATGTAGAGAATGTGGAGTAAAAGAAAATGTCAAGCACATCTTATTACATTGTCACAAGTATGGAAATAAAAGAGAGAGAATGAAAAATGAAGTTCAAGAGGCCGGTAGAGAATGGGATTTAACTGGCATTCTGGGAACAGATGGAGAGGCACTAAGAATCACAAGAAGGGCTCTTTTCTCTTTTTTAAATAACACAGGATTAAGTCATAGAATTTAGGGGTCTGGCTCAAATGACATAATGTTACACACTTGTACAGTAGGTGGCGGTATGCACCTTTCAGTTGTTTGCTATTCGCCAGTAACCGAGAGAAGAAGAAGAAGAAGAAGAAGCTTACAGGTGCATTACCGCCACTGACTTGACTATCATCACTCTATATCTCTGCACAAGGAGCGCTGAACAAATCCTTATGTGTGAAAAAATTATCCGTCCTTGGACTGTGTCCTCGGCGTTGTCATCTTCTTCTTCGTCTTCTTCTTCTTCTAAATTTGATTGGCGGTTGGCAACCAACTTACAGGTGCATTACCACCACATACTTCCCTTTATATCATGGGCGGTGCGGTGGCGCAGTGGTTAGCACTGCACCAGCACAGCAACTCACCCTTGGCCATGGGTTCCCTTGTTCGATCCCAGCCCCTGACCAACAGTGATCTGTGTGGAGTTTGCATGTTCTCCCCGTATCTGCGTGGGTTTACCCCAGAATTTGTCCGGTTTCCTCCCACATGCCAAAGACATGCAGGTTAGGTTAAATGGAGACTCTAAAGTGGCCCTAGGTGTGAATGTGTGTGTGAATGGTTAAGGGATAGCGCCGTACCATGGCTGCTTCATCCATCCAGGTGGATGCCCTCAATTTCCCCTCTGGGGATCAATAAAGTATACAAAATCAAAAAAAATTTAAAAAAAAAAAATCACTCTTCTTCTTCCTCTTCTAGATCCGACTGCCAGCCGGCAACCAGCTCACAGGTACACCACCCGCCACACACTCCACACATGTCCGTCTTCTTCTTCTTTTAGATTTGATTGGCGGTTGGCAACCAGCTTACAGGTGCATTACTGCCACCTACTCTATCTTCAGACATCACTCTATATATCACTCCATCAAGCAGCAAATTTTCCTCTACAGGTGCATTCTTCTTCCTCTTCTAGACTTCCGGTGGTGTCGTCAATAACCTGGATAAGGTTTTTCTCAGGAGGGGAAATCTTTAATGAACGTCCATAGGGGAGCTATGGACGTTCATAGCTATGTCATAGAGCAATCAACGAACGCTATGACATCATAGACACTCTATGTTCTACTTATAAACTCAGTTCTTTGATCTCTCTATGACACCAGAGATACACTCCTTATGAGGAGTTCTGAACTGAACAACACCTTTAAACTTTCTTTGATCCCCATACAGACACTAAAATCTACAAGGGAAGACTTGGTGATTGAGCTATATCACAGTTTATTTAGGGTACACAGGGGTGGTGGAGAAGTTCAGCTTTGTTGGGTTCCTGCACATTAAGGGTTGAAAGGGAACAACTATGCAGATAAATTAGCAAAAAAGTGCACTTGGGAAAGAAATAACTATACCATTGTCTCTTGGAAAAGGAGAAGGGAAAACAGTAATCAAGAAAAAAGGAACTGAGCTACGGCAAAAAAGATGGGATGAAGATCATAAAGGTAGATCGTATTACAAAATACAAAAATCTATTGCAATAAACAATCATAAAAAAACAAACAGGAGGGAAGACATCATTATGCCAAGACTCAGACTGGATCACACAGGTTTAAACTGCACTTTACTCACCATGGGGAAAAGCAAAAGTGGCAAATGTAGAGAATGTGGAGTAAAAGAAAATGTCGAGCACATCTTATTACACTGTCACAAGTATGGAAATGAAAGAGAGAGAATGAAAAATGAAGTTTGAGAGGCCAGTAGGGAATGGGATTTAACTGGTGTTCTGGGAACAGATGGAGGTGGAGAGGCACTAAGAATCACGAGAAGGGCTCTTTTCTCTTTTTAAATAACACAGGATTAAGTCTTAGAATTTAGTGGTTGGGCTCAAATGAAATAATGTTACACACTCTTGTACAGTTGCTTGCTATCCGCCAGTAACCAAGAGAAGAAGAAGAAGAAGAAGATGATCACATCTGTGCATCTGGGTTGTCATAGTATAACTGAACAACTCCTTATGTGGTCATGTGACTGGGCACTGCACTAGTTTTCTTGATTTGGCACAATCACCAGTCCCACCCTCCCCCACCAGTTATACAGTCTGTTGATTTACTCCCTGCACTAATAAATCTCATTCACTTTTACATTTGACTTCGCCTGACTATTGTGTTCATGGTCGATTACTGCGGGTAGTATGGGCATGTGGCAAAGGAAACAATAAGTAATGCACTCAGCCGTCATGACCTGTATGCATACTCACCACGCAAGACTCCACTGCTGAAGAAAACATGTTGAAACTCATTTAACATTTGCTGCACAAAATTTGGTCAGACCTGTTAAATACTGGAAGAATACAGTCTAATCAGATGAGACCAAAATTGAACTCTTTGGATGATATACATCTCTTTCTGTTATTTCTGCTTCTGTTTGAAGCAGAAATGACACTGCACATCACCCCAAAAATACCATACCAACAGTGAAGTTTGGAGGTGGGAGCATTATGATGTGGGGCTGTTTTTCAGCATACTGTACTGGCAAACTTAATATAACTGAAGGAGGGAAGAATGGAAATATGTACTGAGACATTCTTGAAAAAAAAATGCTGCCATCTACCAGGATGATGAAGATGAAACAATGAAACCAAACGTGCAGCCAAGGGAATTTTCAACTGGTTTCAGAGAAAGAAAACAAAGCTGCTAGAATGGCCCAGCCAAAAAAAAAGACTTTAATCCAATTGAAAATCTATGGAAAGAACAAAAAAAATCAGAAATCATAGAAGAGGCCCAAGGAACCTTCAAGATTTGAAGACTGTGCAGAAGAATGGGCCAAAATCTCACGTGAGCCCTGCATGTGACTAGTTTCTCCATACAGGAGGCATCTTGAAGCTGTTTCCTTCTTCTTCTTTTAGATTTGATTGGCGGTTGGCAAGCAGCTTACAGGTGTATTACTGCCACTGACTTGATTATCATCAATCTATAGCTTACTATCAACAAAGGCTTTTATACAAAGTATAAAAAAAGACTTTCAGTAAGTGTGTTCAATATTTTTTCCCTGTGTCACTTCACATTGTTACACAAAACAGATTATGGACATATATGATTTGATTTCTTTGCATGTGTGGATTGCATGGGTTGTTGCTGACATTTGGTGAAACCTTCTTTACAATTCTAAAGTGGCCCTAGGTGTGAATGTGTGTGTGAATGGTAAAGGGATAGCGCCGTACCGTGGCTGCTTCATCCATCCAGGTGGATGCCCTCAATTTCCCCTCTGGGGAGCAATAAAGTATACAAAATCAAATCAAATCAAATCAATAGCCCCATTAGAAATATATTGACTGAGAAAATGGTGATGATGATACTTATTTTACACGCTGTATGTTAGTCTATCTCCACCATCTTGAGCTAAGAGGTAACCAGCTAACATTAGCCTCAAAATGATTCCAGCCCCACTTGCCTAAACTTCTCGAGGTGACACTGGAGGATGGGTGGGGTGAATTGCGTCTCATCTTTACAGCAGATAAATTGACCAAATCAAGCAGAAGCCTTTTACTAAACATGACATATGATTACAGGTTTTGTCCCTACCCTTACCCAGGCAGAACCATCTGCTGTTATTTTACTTTTCCAACAAAAGTAACAGCACCAAAGCTTCCAGGACTTGAAAACTTACCCCTTTTATATCAATACGCTCAATGAAAACATCTCCTGAGATCTGCACTGCGCAAACATCCTTCAAAGGCAACCGGTGTTTATAGGTATGGACGTCCTTCTTATCTACTTTGATCTGAAACAAAATTGTACAGAATATTGAGCATAGGAAGTAATTATTAAAATATCATCCTCAAATATACTGTAATAATTAAACCTCCTTTTCATACCTTATATGCATATAAAAATGAAAAAGCAAAGTTATTAGCAATGTGCATCCATCAGATAAGTCTGACCTGGTAGCAATCTGAAGTGACCTTGATGACCAGAACAAAGCTTTTACCCCTCTCGAAGGGTGTAGGGCGGACCTTGTCCTCTGATTGCCAGTCTCCACTTTCACGGGTGTTGAAGACCACTTTGTCCCAGCCATCAAACCGAGGGTTGATGTGCAGAGCAATGTTGCTGTTTTCCCCCTTTCCACAGAGCAGGTTGACAGCAAACCTATCAGAAAAACCAGCAGAGGAGGTACGAACATTAAATCTGTCTTGGAGTAGCTACAGGGCTGTTTCTAGCTCTTTACCAGCACTATGTAAGATTGTGTTTGGTGGCCCCAGTTTTGGAATGGAGAAGAGTTCTAGCTTGGAGTCCCCTTAGTGGCTGAGGGTCCCACAGCATTTGCATTTTGTGTTTTATAGGCAGAAATGTTCTGAGTAGTTACCAGAGGATATTCAAACACACAGTAGTTTAGGAGTGGTCAAATGGGGATAAAAGGATTTGTAAAAAAAATAAAATAAAAAAAAAATTGGCCAGACAAAGGAGTGTCTGTTGTCTGCAGTCTGGTATGAACTTTGCTGCCTTTGTCATACAGTAATGGACTGCAAACACAGATATTATTATTACGATCTGAAAACGGAAAAGGCAAATTATAAAAGCTTTAACACCCAACAATGCAGAGACATCCCCACCCCAGACTGAGAATACATAAGGTGTCCCTTCAGTATTTAAAGGACCCAAAGGAGATAAAATATGGGCAGAGGATGTTATTCTGTAATATCCAAGTAGTTAAACTTACTTACTTACTTGTGAAAAACATGAAGGGACTGCATGGGGGAAAAATTGTTCCTGCTTATAAAGCAGAGTAAACTAAAGACTAACTTTTTTCCTCCTAAGTTAGCAACTTTCTTCTTGTAAATCTGCATTTTTTCCTCATCAATTTGAAACCCCTTCAGTGTTTCCCCTATGGTTACAGCCTTGGGAGGGGGGGCAGCATGAAGGTTGACAATGACAAACTCATAAAGGAATCATGGTATTCTGGCACTATATAGAAAAATAAAATTAAATAAAACTAGTGCATTGCCCGGAGAACAAGTATTCCTGTCTGAAACAGGTATCCCAATCAGGCTTTACAGGCCCAAATGTAGGCTGTGATTGAAAGTGGAATACAGAGGTGTAGCCTATATGTAGCCAATCACATATTAGACTTTGACAAATATAAAAGGGAGTAAATAGCACTAAGATTTATTTGACTGAATATTATTTACAGAACACCTAATTAATGAAAATGAATGGGACATCCGATATTAGTGTCTGTTTCAGATCCCTTGTTTATTTGTTTGTCAGATCACTTATTTGTGTGATCTTTTATCACTTATATCCATAATAGTGTATCTTGAACTTTGGAGAATGGGAGCTGTTCAGTCATGATTGTAATGATTTTTTTTAGTTTATATCACTGTTCAGTGATGGAGTTCAGTGTATTACAGAATTTCTTCAGTGTATCATCAATAAACTCATGCAGTACTATAACAGGACACGTTTACAAATATTTGAGACCCATTGTAGTACATCAGTTTATATTTTTGCAATATTTTGTTATAAAAAGGTTTTTTAAAACTGTAATCGATCAAATTAGCTACAAAAAAAACAACATTATTATACACACCAGAAGGATTTGTTTGACTACAACCGTTGAATCAGTGTTGCCCATTTGTCGGTAAATAGCTATCTGTAAATGCAAAGAATCTCTGTCTGTCTGTCTGTCTAGCTGTGTATCTGTTCCACGCATATCTCTTGAACAGTTCGTCAGACTGAACTAAAATTTTAAACATGTTTTTCCTGAGGTTATGAGGGTGTGCATCCCCAAAGGGTGTGTGTGCTCAGTCAAAATATGTAGTAATGTAGTAATGTATATGTAGACTTTTGGTGAGAGGACACTGACTGTATCCCTACACGGCCGTATGTACGAGTGGACAGTTGTCATAGCGGCATGCAGTTTCCCAATCTTGGGCACTGATTTTTTGTGTGCACACGGGCTGCTAGTCGATGTTGCTAACAGACGCCTGATCAATGCAATGTCTTTTGATTCTCTCCCCTGTACAGCTCGAGGAGCCGGGCCAACAACACTAGCCAACGTCACAGCTCCAGGCGGTAAGTTCCACACACTGCTCACTCAGTTCCCAGCACTCATGGTCCCGATGTTTTCGGTGGCCATCACTAAACACGGGGTGGAACACTTTATCACCACCACTGGGCCGCCCATTTTCGCATGACCTCGGCGCCTGGACGCAGCTAAACTGGCCATAGCGCGTGAGGAGTTTGCCAACTTGGAAAGGTTGGGCATCATCAGGCGCTCAAACAGCCCATGGGCATCCCCACTACACATGATCCCTAAGGCCGAGGGATCACGGCGACCGTGCGGAGATTTCCACAGATTGAACAACACCACAGCGCACGACCACTACCCGATTCCCCATATTCAGGATTTTTCCGTTCACCTCACCGGGGCACGTATTTTTTTTCTAAAATAGACCTGGTCTGTGGTTACCACCAGGTCCCGGTGCACGTGGAGGACATACCCAAAACGGCGGTAATAACTCTGTTTGGCCTGTTTGAGTTTTTACGCATGCCCTTCGGATTAAAAGGCGCGGCACAGACATTCCAACGCATGATGGATGCGGTGTTGCGCGATCTGCCGTTTGTGTTTGTCTACCTGGATGACATCCTGGTGGCCAGCGCATCCGAGGACGAACATGTAACCCACCTCAGGACCATTTTCCGGAGGTTGGAGGAGAACGGGTTAATAATCAACCCGGCGAAATGCCAGTTCGGCGTGACGGGGATTGATTTTTTGGGGCACCGCATCTCACCGG
Source organism: Pholidichthys leucotaenia (assembly GCA_020510985.1). Lineage (NCBI taxonomy): Eukaryota > Metazoa > Chordata > Actinopteri > Cichliformes > Pholidichthyidae > Pholidichthys > Pholidichthys leucotaenia. Next base: position 281,290,777 of record CM035847.1, on the reverse strand, counting down.
AGGGAGCGATACCCTTGCCAGACAAGATGCGCGCGGTGGCAAATTTTCCCAGGCCTCAGACGGTCAAGGCGCTGCAAGAGTTTTTGGAGATGGTTAACTTTTATAACCGGTTCCTCCCATGCACAGCTCAGCTCATGCAGTCATTGTATGCCACGCTCAAGAAACGGAAACCGGCGGACAGAGTCAACTGGACTCCTGAGCGGGAGCAGGCATTCTCTGAGGTTAAAACAGCCCTGGCAAACGCCGCACTGTTGGCTTACCCGGACCCGGCGGCTCGGATAGCGCTCACTACCGACGCATCGGACGTGGCTATAGGGGCCGTCGTGGAGCAACGCGTCACCAGTTCTTGGCAGCCGCTCGCTTTTTTTAGCAGGGCATTGCGCGACAGTGAGCATAAATACAGCGTGTTCGACAGAGAGTTGCTGGCTCTCCACCTGGCCATACGCCACTTCCAGTTCTGGCTGGAAGGGCACAGCTTCACTGCGTTCATGGACCACAAGCTGCTAACGTACGCGATGGCCAAGGTTTCGGAACCATAGTTGGGCCGGCAGCATAGACAGCTAGCTGCGATCTCAGAGTTTACGACCGATATTCAGCATGTGGCCGGTAAACTGAATGTGGTGGTGAACTGCTTCTCGCACGCAGTAGTGGCCCCAGTCTGCGTAGGAATTGATTACACAGCCATGGCCGCAGAGCAGATTGGCAATGCGGATGTGTGCGCACTCCAGTCTGGACCAACGGGTAAAGGCTGGAGAGCAGGGCACTGCAAGACGAAGCCCCCCCCCCCCCAATCTGTGACGTCTCCACGGGACGCCCATGCCCGGTGGTCCCAGTTGCTTGGCGCCACTGCATGTTTGAGTCAGTTCACACCCTGGCACACCCAGGAGTGCGCGCATCAGTCAAAATGGTGGGAGTGAAGTTTGTATGGCCAAGCCTGTGCAAACAGGTAAAAGAGTGGGCTGCAGCCTGCGTAGCGTGCCAACGAGCCAAAGTGCACAGGCACACAAAGGCCCCTTTGGAGCTGTTTCGTATCCCGGCTAAGAGGTTTGACCACCTTCACGTGGACCTCGTGGGCCCCCTCCTGCCATCGCAGGGGTTCACACACCTTCTGACAGTGGTGGACCACACCACACGATGGCCAGAAGCAGTCCCGCTAGCGGCAACCACGTCCGCGGACGTGGCGCGTGCCTTTTTGACAACATGGGTGGCACGTTTTGGCATCCCTTGGGACATCACGTCCGATAGGGGCCCTCAGTTTGTTTCCAACCTCTGGTCCGCGATGCCCCATAGCCTGGGTGTCACAATTCATCGCACAACTGCGTACAACCCACAGGCCAATGGGTTATGCGAGCGTTTCCATAGATCACTGAAAGCAGCGCTCAGGGCTTTGCTTATGGATGCAAATTGGGTAGACCGGTTGCCGTGGGTTCTGTTAGGGTTGCGTTCCACACCGAAAGAGGATTTGGAGGCTTCCCTGGCAGAGCCGGTCCTTTCTTAGCCGCTGCAGCTCCCCGGGGAATTTTTACCAGATAACCCCGCGCCGAACAACCATCTACCCCGCATTCACAGCATAGTGCGGACACAGACATGCTACCTGGCCCAGCCCACCACTGTTTTCCACGCACTTTTGTGCCAAAAACTTTGAAGAACGCGGCGTTCGTGTTTGTCAGGCACGATGCCCACCACCCCCCATTGCACCCACCCTACGATGGCCCGTTTAGAGTGCTGGAACCAGGGGACAAACATTTTGTGTTAGACTTGGGGGGTCGCTGGGAGAAAATATGTATAGACAGGCTTAAGCCCGCCTTTGTGGTGGCAGACGAGCAAGTGATGTTGGCTCGAGCTCCTCGGCGTGGAAGACCCCCTCTGAGAACTCCCCAGGTAAACGATTCATCAGAGCAGCCACACAAACAAGTCGAATGTTCCCTCCCCCCACCACTGTCCACCAGCAGACAGACACACCCCCAGGAGCCCCCCACCGGCACAGCAGCACCGCGGAGCCGAAGAACCCTGGTTACAGCAGATATGGGAGGAGGCTGAAGCCAAAAGGACGTGAGGGTTAACACTCAGTCTGAGACTCTGGGGGGGGGAGGGGGCGTGTGGGGAACCCACGCTGGGATATTCATCTCAGACTGGAAGCAGAGGAGAGGCAAATAGTCCCTCTGCCGGAAGAGCGTGGGGAATTAAACAGATGAGGACAATAGGTATTGTGATGGGAGAAGGTATGGTGATGTAAAACCCCAGGCAGCAGGAAGTAGCAACTGCGGGGACAATAGGAGTGGTGATGTGTTAAATGTATTGTGATGCAAGACCTCAGGCAGCAGGGGGAATGAGTCGGGTGATATAAAAGGAGAGACCCTGGGGTAGGAGGTCATTGCTTTTTCTGAGTATGTATGAAGTGAGAGTGAATAAAGTTCGTCTGCAGTGCAAGTCTGGTCTGTTTACTGCACTCTCCACAGTGGTATTATTCTTAAGTTTTTAATTTTTAGATACGCGCGTGAGAGGAGCACCATCGGGGACCCACGGTCCTGCAAAGAACACTAGTAGCATGCAGGTAAAGCAGTAGCAGGGATTCCCGTTTACCACTGACCTGGCAGGCTGGGCGTGCCTCCCCGCAAAGGACCGTGGTCCGCTGGTCAGGCCGCTGTTTTTCCCGGCGTGTCCTGTGTTGGATACACCCGTGTTCTTTGTCAGACCCGGGTCCCCACTGACGCTCCACCCAGTCTGCTTGTGCGCCTCATGTTCTCCATATATGCCGAATTACCCTTTAGACCTAAGCAATCATGGCAACTTAATGATATAATTTTTTTAAGCATTAAATCTTCAGTGTTATCCTTTTCTAATCAAATTTGTCGCTTTTCACTTCCTTGTTTTGTTCAGAGCACTCTGGTGGCTGGTCGTGATGCCACATATTATTCAGTCAGTATGGAGTCTTCTTCTTCTTCTCCTCCTCCTTCTTCTTCTTTTAGATTTGATTGGCGGTTGGCAACCAGCTTACAGGTGCATTACCGCCACTGACCCGACCATCACCACTCCACATCCCTGCACAAGGAGTTCCCACAAGGAGCTCTGAACAACTCCCCATGTGTGAATAAACCATCCGACCCCGGTGTGATTGGCAGTCTTCTTCCTCTTCTTCTTCGGAGTCAATCCAAAACCCCGCCCACACTTGCAGAAGCCAGGACATGAGGAGACAGAGCGGTGGCTAAACTTTTATTGATACAAATTACATATTTTGACTGAACAATTCCAAAGCACTTAACAAATCTGAGGTCAGTCTGACGAACGGTTTGAGAGATATGTGAGGAGCAGACACACACACACACACACACACACAGATTAGATAGAGAGATAGACTTGACACTCTGGGGGGTGTCCCCCCCCCCCATATAATGGCATGGGAATCACTGGTCCTTTCTTTGTGAATCTAAACTTTTTTCTCATAGATATGGAATTTTTATTCCTATGAATTTGGTTTTTTTTTTACTCAAAAATAATATTGCACAGCCCCCCTCAAAAAAAAGCTAGAAATGTCCCTGCCTTAAAAAAAAAAAAAAACTAAAATGGAATAGAAAATATATGTTGCAAATGAAGTGTTTGTTTGTACAGCATATCATTTGAATTCCACTTTACGTTGCAGTCAGTTTGCATGCTTTCCATCTAATTGGATTCATAAGTGTACAGCCTTTTTATAACGACTGTGTAAAAATTAAACAACAAAAACTTCTACTGCCTACTGGCCTGTGAAACCACTCAGTTAACAATGTCACAGTTTATCCTTCCTGCTCACCTGTCCTTGTCCTCCAGAGGCCTCCCGTTAATGGTGATGCGTGAGCCATCCTCCAGACCGCCATCAATGGGTCCTAGGTAGGGAATTTTCTGAACACAAAACAAAACAAAAATGACATACAATGCAGTTTATATACAGATGTGGACAAAATTGTTGGTACCCCTCTGTTAATGAAAGAAAAACCCACAATGGTCACAGAAATAACTTGAATCTGACAAAAGTGGTAATAAATAAAAATTCTATGAAAATTAACCAATGAAAATCACACAATGCTTTTGAATTGTGGTTCAACAGAATTATTTAAAAAAACAAACTCATGAAACAGGCCTGAACAAAAATCATGGTACCCTTAACTTAATATTTTGTTGCACAACCTTTTGAGGCAATCACTGCAATCAAACGATTCCTGTAACTGTCAATGAGACTTCTGCACCTCTCAGCAGGTATTTTGGCCCACTCCTCATGAGCAAACTGCTCCAGTTGTCTCAGGTTTGAAGGGTGCCTTCTCCAGATGGCATGTTTCTGCTCCTCCCACAGATGTTCAATAGGATTTAGATCAGGGCTCATAGAAGGCCGCTTTAGAATAGTCCAGTGTTTCGCTCTTAGCCATTCTTGGGTGTTTTAGCTGTGTGTTTTGGGTCATTATCCTGTTGCAAGACCCATGACCTGCGACTGAGACCAAGCTGTCTGACACTGGACGGCACATTTCTCTCTAGAATACCTTGATAGTCTTGAGATTTCATTGTACCCTGCACAGATTCAAGACACCCTGTGCCAGATGCAGCAAAGCAGCCCCAGAACATAACAGAACCTCCTCCATGTTTCACAGTAGGGACAGTGTTCTTTTCTTCGTATGCTTCATTTTTGCGCCTGTGAACATAGAGCTGATGTGCCTTGCCAAAAAGTTCCAGTTTTGTCTCGTCTGTCCATAGGACATTCTCCCAGAAGATTTGTGGCTTGTCAACATGCAGTTTGGCAAATTCCAGTCTGGCTTTTTTATGATTTGTTTTCAACTGTGGTGTCCTCCTTGGTCATCTCCCATGAAGTCCACTTCGGCTCAAACAACGACGGATGGTGCGATCTGACACTGATGTACCTTGACCTTGGAGCTCACTATGAATGTGTTTAGAGGTTGTTCTGGGCTCTTTTGTTACCATTCATATTATCCGTCTCCTCCTGCGGCAACGTCCAGGGAGGTTGGCTACAGTCCTGTGGATCTTAAATTTCTGAATAATATGTGCAACTGTAGTCACAGGAACATCAAGCTGCTTTACCTTTAACATGCTTGTCTATAATTTTCTTTCTAATCTCCTGAGACAACTCACTCCTTTGCTTCCTCTGGTCCATGTTTAGTGTAGTACACACTATGTCACCAAACAGCACAGTGACTACTTGTCACCCTTTAAATAGGCCGACTGACTGATTACAAGTTTGTAGACACCTGTGATGTTAATTAGAGGACACATCTTGGTTGAACATGTCCCTATGGTCACATTATTTTCCATCTTTTCTAGGGGTACCATCATTTTTGTCCAGGCCTGTTTCATGAGTTTGTTTTTTAAAATAATTCTTTTGAACCACAATGCAAAAGCATTGTCTGATATTCATTGGTTAATTTTCATAGAATTTTTATTTATTACCACTTTTGTCAGATTCAAGTTATTTCTGTGACCATTGTGGGTTTTTCTTTCATTAACAGAGGGGTGCCAACAGTTTTGTCCACGTCTGTAGGCAAGAAGGTATGGATATTTCAATAAACAGCACCTTTTCTCAAGAGTAAAAATAGGGGGGGGGGACTGTAAGTATTATTGCAGTCAGGGCCATTTCTAGCTTTTTGGGGTCCCTATGCAAAATTGTTCACCAGTGTTCATGTCAGGTCAGGCACTGGTTTGCTTGCTACAGCTTAACCATGAAAACCGGTACTACCTGTCTCATGGGTCGGGCCATCGGCAACTCAACCGGCAACCCCGCCCTTCCGAGGGGGTGGAAGGTGACATTGGGCATCCTGGCAGAATTAAAAACAATATCTGTCACAGGTCTGTGGTGGACCACTCCCAGTTACACGGGGTGAGACTGGACAGCCTGGCAGATAAGCCCATCTGTCGCAAGGTCTGTGGTGCACTTTTGCCAGTCAGTGCATCGTGACATGCACTACACAAAGAGCAGAGATAAACAAACCTATCATCTGGTCAGTCACTGCAACAGATACTGGAGTCAGTTTGTCTTGGCCTGTCCTTGAAACTGATAATACCTCTATCTGCCAAGAATGTGCCGCTAGTCCAGCAAAAGCAAACGGTACTCAAATACTTTGCAAGCAGTTTCATGAAATGGTCAGTCAGAAAGCAACTCATACCAAATCGGACATCGCCTGGGTTAACAAGGTCAGGAGTTCCTGGCAGCAGAAGGCAAAGGACAGAGCTGCATGGAGGAATCTGATCAGACCTAAATGAAACAGTCATTGTCGTCCCCGACAGACTGCTATGATGATGATGCAAGATTGTGGGGGCTAGAGTTTTTGAAATGGAGAGGAATTCAAACTCTTCAAAGTGAAAAATAAATTCTCTGCTCCCAACAAAAACATCAAAGAATAAATTTGGGTCATTGTCTATGTGAAGAGAAAGAAAATTGATCTATTATGCAGAATAAAACATTAACCAGCAGCCACATGAATGCTGTAAATTTACAAGTATAAAAATTTATCCTATTGCATCTCTTGCAGGTCACAAGCCAACAGTATTGTTGTGTCTGAATATAGACCAAAATGTCACCTGCGCTATAAATGCTGGATTCACCAGACATGACTGAGATCTGAATTAGTGTGTCTTTATTTTCACCATCACAGCTCAATACATCCTGAGTTATGAAAAAATAAAAGCCCTTTATAGCAATTCCATTTTAAGAATGTTTGTGCCTGTTATGTGCTTTTATTGTGAAATGCATCAACTGGATATACTTATCTGAAATCGACAGCCAGAGTTTTCACTCACAATTTGTAAATTTAAATAAAGAGAGGAGAGAAGATTGTCTGAAAGTGATGTAGAGGTGAGCCTTTTATTTTAAGGATGTTTTCAGCTTTTTGTCTGTTGGATAACTGCTAGTTTGTTACCTGTGGGTTTTTGGAGAGTGAATTATATGTGCAGACTGGCTATCAGTGCCACAAAAATCCTAACCAACATTTAGCTCAGCAGAATAAGGTATTTTTAAATGTTTTTTTTTCCACTCTGCTGTAATTATTTCTAATTGGCTTAATTTGCACCAAATGATTTTAAAGTTATATTATTTAGAAAGTGGCTTAGAATTATTTTTGTTTTGTTCCAAAATAAATTTAAAAAATATAATATCAGACAACCAATCCACTAGTTGTCAAATTGAGAGTCTGGAGAACAAATGAAGGATACAGATTTACATTAATACATTTGAATAAGGAGCATTATGAGGAAACATAAAAAGGGTGAAAAGTAGCTTCTTCTAAACAAAACTTTTGTCTCTAACTTATTCAAATATCAGGAACTAAAGCTGTGTGGTCACTGTTGAAAGTAGAAGATGGATGATATTTTTCAAATTCAAACAGTTTATAAATATGCTGATAATTAAAAAAACTATATTAAAAAAGTATGGTCAGATATAATTTCAAATATGGCCTTTTCAGCACAAAATAATTTGTAATATATTTATAATACTTTTATTTCATGAATGAAGCTATAGTATGTAAAGCTTGACAGTTCTTTCACTCTTGTAATATGAATTCATCAATGCCACATACTGTAATATTCAGAGCTATGTATATATATTAAAAAAAACTTCATAAGCAGCATAATCTTTATTTTAAACGTCAAATTGCCACTGCAGCCCTCAGTCACTTCTATTTTAGCAGAAGACAGGCAAAACAGCTCTTCGGTTGGCAAAGGTTGCAGACCCCTGGTTTTGACAATTAGTTTTATGATGTTTTTGTTTTCAAGGGTTTGAACTCTTCTCTTTTACAAATACAGGAGCCCCTAAACACAAAGTTGCAAATGGACCCCTGACTGCAGTAACACCTATAGTGTCCCCCTCAGGCTTTACTCTGGAGAAAATGTTCTGTTTATTGTCCTCCCGAACAGTGAAAGGAAATATCCACCCATGCCTTCAAACTGTCAAAACTACAGCTATTTTGTGTAATACAGGAATGAACACAGCACAATTATTCTAACAGTTCTCTAAATCCTTTCATGATTCCTGTATCTGTAATCAAGCAGAAAGTGAGATCTTAGTTTGGGTGTGACTGAGCTCATCTAAGTCGAAGTCATCGCCATCTCTTCCTGAATGCTGGTTTAACTTATCCCATAATAAGTCTTAATACCATTTCACTTACACAACATCATCCCCTCAAAATCTGGAGCTGACCAGCTACTTACAGGTTTGCAGATCGTCTGAAGGCCGCTTGTAGTTTGCAACATGGTAGCTGTTCGTGAGCTGGGTGAGCTGACCAAAAACCAGACCGATTCCCGTCAAAGACTGCTGCTGGATGTCTGTCTGAACACGTGAGAGGGAGCGGCCGAACACCGGTTCTGGAACCTGCCAGTCCACTCCTCCTGTTTACTTTAGGGAACCAAGAGCCGGTTTGCAGGTGTGGCCCCAGAGGGTTGAACATGGAGAATGCACGCCCAAACACAGAACCTGTGCAATAGAAACCATAGCAGTTTCCTCCAAGGGCAAAGTGCTATATGGGCCCCAGCAACTGAGGGGGGAAGGGGGGGGGCACGCTATAAGATGAATCTCACTATCACAGCATTAAGAACTGTATAGACTCCTTGGTTTCTAGTCACTAACAGAAAGTAACCAAAGTAACTTTTTTACAAAATAGTATTTTGTGATTAGTTTGTTGCAAGATACTTATTACTCATGTAAATTTTTGAGGAAAAATCTGTATTTTAACTCAAGTACCCAAGATCACACAAATCAAATCAAGTTTATTGTCATATGCACAGTAAGGAAACACATTTCCCTCTACAATGAAAATCTTCTCTTGCTTTCTATGCCACACAATATAAAATATAAGTCAACGAATAAGACAAATAAAAAAAATACACACTATGCAGGTGAGGAGTAAAAATATAAACTAGAGGGCACTCAGAGAACACATACCTCCGCCAAGGCCCCCTCCCTCCCTCCCTTTGTCCTCCCCTCCGCCCCTTTGTCCGTTCATATCGCCATCCTTCTGTACATTGCAAGATAGGGCCTTGGCGGAGGTATACACTCACGGATCACCTCCAACATGTAATGAGCTCATCTTTGGGCCAAGAACCACCTCTGGTGAAAATTTCATCCAAATCCATCCAGTAGTTTTGGAGTATTGCTGCTAGCATTCTGTGAGAAAATAAGAGCCTTGGCAGAGGTATGCATTTTGAGATCATCACCAAAATCTAATCATCTGTTCAGTGTGCCATTATACACCTTTCCTGAAAATTTGAATGAAAGCCACTGTATAAATGCAATCCATTATTATTATTATTATTATTATTATTATTAGGGCCCGAGCCACTGACAATATCAGCAGGTGAGAGCCCTATTGTAATTGTTAGATTTTTTTTCTTCTTCTCCATCTAAGATCTCATTTTTGGGTTAGTCAACATGCACAATGTGCAGGGGCTTCAAGACTGTCAAAAATTTTAATATTTTAATATTTTAGAGGAAATATGAATGACCCCACAAAAATGGCTCTACAGCGCCACCTAACATGTGAAGTCAATGGGGAGTGGCACATGCTTACTTTCGCGTAGAAAGATCAAAATCATATGAGATGTTTATCATGTCAAGACATACAAAAAATTCCATAGAAGTGATGGTCTACACCCAACAGGAAGTCGGCTATTTTGGCAGGAAGTGGCTGTGGCCTGATTTCCACCTTGCACATTTGATCAAACTCGTCCTAAGGTTTTAGTCTGATTGAGCTCATTTCTGGTGACAGTCATCTATACCCATGTGCCATTAAAAGTTATTGAAAACTTTTCCAAAAGCTCTACGGTTTGGCCGTAGGGGCGTGGCAAAGTTTGATGCCTCGCCATGATCATTCCATGACCATTCTGACAGCAATAACTCTGGTATGCATTGTCAGATTTCAACCAAATCCAGTATTATGGATATTAGTCCAATTCCAAACAGTTCTATAGAACAATATTTATAGAAATCTACAGTGCCACCTATAGGAGGCAGAAAGTTTTGCATCAGAAAGTTTGCATCATGTTGATTTTTTAATACCTCAGGAATGGAATGTCAGATTGGCACCAAGTTAGGTATGATGTATTGGGTATGCCTCTGAGCAATTACAGCTATGAATATTCATGAGTAGCAATAGCGCCCTCTCTTGGAGACATGAAGGTTAAACCAAAGGTTTTCTTCAATATCTCTGAAATAAATAATCTGATTGGTACCATTTATGGTGACAATTATCTATACCCATGTGCCATCAAAAGCTGTTGAAAACTTTTCCAAATGCCCAATTGTTTGATGGAAGGGGCGTGGCCAAGTTTGCAGTATCGCCATCATCCTTCCAATGGCTTTTACTCTGGCATACATTGACTGATTTCAACCAAATTTTGTGTGGTGAATAGGTAGCCAATACTGATAATTTCTGTAATAAAGAATGACACATAACGACAGCGCCCCCTACCGCCAATGGACAGGAAGTTGCCATAACTCACATGCCATATTCATGCGCCGCTTGCCAGAATGACGTGCAATTTTCTGAGGTTTATCAGAACACCTAGTTGATCATAGCTGCACATCACCTTTAGCGTGGCGTCACTGCTGTTACCATGAACACGCCCTCCTCGCCATTCAATCCGTGATCTTAGTGGGATGGTTGGGAACAACCTGGAGTCATGAAATCTGGAACATAGGTTGCGGTGACTGTCATATGTAGTCCTATGTGGGTGGTCAACACATAACCGACAGAGAAGTGTTGCCATGGTGACATGGCGAAGGTTGACTCCTTGCCATGGAACATCGGAAAGTTGTAACTTGGACAAACTTTGATTTTCACCAGATTTTCTACAATGGATATTAGTCCCGCCCCACACACGCCTACATAAAAATGATTGACAAAAGTTATAGCGCCACCTACTGCTCACAGGAAGTACTGCGCCAAACGGTTTATTATTCACGCAGCACTTGCCGTGACGACGGGAGATTTTCTGAGCCAGCTAGGTACAACGGGCACCGGTGTCCGCGGTTGCCCAGGGTGCGAGGGCCGTCTTACAGCTGCTTGCAGCTTTAATTATTATTATTATTATTATTATTATTATTATTATTATTAACAGACAGAGAAACGGCAGCAAAAACAATATGACTACAATATACAGTATGTGTCATGGGTTGGGCTTGAGTTTGGGATCAAGCCCACACTTTATGTTCATTAATTATTTTCCTGTGTTCATGTATGATTGTGCATTTATTGCCCTCTGTGTTTCCCTGAGTCCCCTGTCCTTGTCTTTTGTGTTCATCCCTTGTGTAGTCCTGGGTCTGTGTGCATATCTGTTTACCTATTGTTCCAGCCTCATGTTTCCCATATTTGTAGCCACTGCCCTATTGTATTATTCTCTGTATTGGGCGCTGCATGTCTATTGTCATGTTTTCTGTGTTCCCCCTGTCTGTGAGTTCATGTGCAGCCCCGCTCGTCATGTATTCAACTCTGGCCCTGGTAATTAGTCTCAACTGTCTCACATTTAGTTCTTGATTAGTCTCACTATTTGAATTTGTATTGTGCTCTGTCTGGCATCATTGTGGTGTATTGTGGTGTTTCCGTCGTGTTTCCCAGTGAGTCTCTATAAGTTTATTTTGCATCTCCTGAGTTGTTTCTGCCCCTTGCAACCATTTATTTGTTCCCTTGTGTTTTTATTAATAAATTGCTATTTCTCGCACCATACTCCTGCCTGCATCATGAGTCCTGCTTGTACACACTCGTCTGCCCGGAGGGCAGAGCATGACAATATGACTACATAATAATAATAATAATAATAATAATAACCAAACACCTCCCTGAAAATGATAGAAAAACGTTCAAAGTATAAAGGCCTTGCGATATAAATCGAGAAAATGTGGGGCCTGAGAGGCACAACAATACCTGTGGTAATAGGCGCTCTTGGTTTGGTTAAGAAAGGAATGGAGAAATTCACAAACAAAATCCCTGGAAACATTAGGATACAAGAGGTGCAAAAGACTGTCCTACTCGGAACTGCTCATATACTCCGGAAGACTATCAGTCAGATGAACCATCACACCCTCATGGAAGCCCTAAGTTCAAGGACTGGACTCGGCTTGATGAGTGAAAAAAGTAGGATTTTTTGGAAGAAGAAATAATAATTATAATGATACTGTTATACAGTGCATCCGGAAAGTATTCACAACGCTTCACTTTTTACACATTTTGTTATGTTACAGCCTTGTTCCAAAAGGGATTAAATTATTTTTTTCCCCTCAAAATTCTACATACAATACCTCATCATGACAATGTGAAAAAAGTTTTTTTGAAATTTTTGCAAATTTATTAAAAATAAAAAACTAAGAAATCACATGTACAAAAGTATTCACAGCCTTTGCTCAATACTTTGTTGATGCACCTTTGGCAGGAATTACAGCCTCAAGTCTTTTTGAATATGCCACAAGCTTGGCACACCTATCTTTGGGCAGTTTCTCCCATTCCTCTTTGCAGCACCTCTCAGGCACCATCAGGTTGGATGGGGAGCGTCGGTGCACAGCCATTTTCAGAGCTCTCTAGAGATGTTCAGTTGAATTCAGGTCTGGGCTCTGATTGGGCCACTCAAGGACATTCATAGAGTTGTCCTGAAGCCACTCTCCTTTGATATCTTGGCTGTGTGCTTAGGGCCGTTGTCCTGCTGAGAGATGAACCGTCACCCCAGTCTGAGGTCAAGAGCGCTCTGGAGCAGGTTTTCATCCAGGATGTCTCTGTATATTGCTGCATTAATCTTTCCCTCTATCTGGACTAGTCTTCCAGTTCCCGCTGCTGAAAAATATCCCCACAGCATGATGCTGCCACCACCATGCTTCACTGTAGGGATGGTATTGGTGTGGTGATGAGCGGTGCCTGGTTTCCTCCAAACATGACCCCTGGCAATCATGCCAAAGAGTTCAATCTTTGTTTCATCAGACCAGAGAATTTTGTTATTTTGTTTCTCATGATCTGAGACGTGCCTTTTATTGAGTGGCTTCCATCTAGCCACTCTCCCATAGAGGCCTGACTGGTGGATTGCTGCAGAGATGGTTGTCCTTCTGGAAGACTCTCCTCTCTCCACAAAGCAATGCTGGAGCTCTGACAGAGTGACCATCGGTTTCTTGGTCACCTCCCTGACTAAGTGCCTTCTCCCCCAATCGCTCAGTTTAGACGGCCGGCCGGCTCTAGGAAGAGTCCTGGTAGTTCCGAACTTCTTCCGTTTACGGATGATAGAGAATCAGAATCAGAATCAGATTTATTGCCAAGTACATTAACAGATCACTGATAACATACGAGAGAATTTGACTTGACACAGAAAATGAACCTGCATTTCCAGTGACGCGGCAGCATCAGAGACGCGCCTGCCATCAGGATAGTGAGTACAAGCATGAGAATAAGAATAATACGAGGAACAATAGGAAGGAACAAAAAAATCATTGATTCAAAATACTGGTTACATAATTAATCAATATTAAGATTTCAAGGAAAAAAAAAACTCAATGCACATTCGCTACACAGGGTTAACAAGACACAAGAAAGCAGTGTGTGTATCTTTATTCAGTTCATGGATCAATGTGTGTGCGGTGTTGAGCAGTGTTGATGTTAATAAGAGAGACAACAAGGACTCTTGGCAGGAGATGTTTTGACTGGCTGGCGCCGAGTCCTTATCTTGGCAGAGTCCAGCTGGCTGTCCAAGGCCTTATGCTCATTGATTTTGAAAACACAGACTGCAGACAGCCAGGAGGAATTTTCATGGGGAAATTGAGCCAAATCGGATTGATCACAGATAAGGCTTTTTATTTCTTCTGTAGATTCAGTACTTAATCCTTCATTGTGGGGCTTTAAATCCATCGTGGAAAGACCTAAGCGAGACCATGATGTAATCCACCTTCCGAGACAGTTCTCCATTTGTCGCTATCAGGGTCTTCTCCAATTTTTCAATTTGACAGATGCACCTCGCCTGGCCAGCATTTTGATAGGTTGAATCCATCTTCAGCAATTTGCAGTAAACCAGGACGATTCCAGTCCCAATCAGAAAGATCCCGATCACCATTATTACGAAGATAAACAAATCTTCAATATCTTCGATAGAGAGATTAGTGAGACACAGCATTCTCCAATTACCTGTGTCACGTAAATAGCCCGCTGGAGCCGTTCCTGCGGGGCAGACAGCTTCCCCCGGAGCATTTTTCCTTGTTGAAAAAATAGTGTCAATTGTGTTCAAAGCCCAGCTTATTAACTCCATAATTTCTTTTCGACGGTCGCAGTTAGACGCAGACAGACAACAGCAAGCTGGGATCCAGTAGTTGGGAGGGGAGGAAAAAAGTCAGAGCAGGAGAGAAAGAAAAAGCGTCTACTCTCTTGGGAGGGCGGAAGTGAAGAGGCCTCTATGCTCGTTGAGTCCGTCTACAGGAGAGAGGTGGCCCAGCTGACGTCCTGGTGCAGCCACAACAACCTGCAGCTGAACGCTCTGAAGACAGTGGAGATGATCGTGGACTTCAGGAAAGTCACAACCCCACTGCCCCCCCTTACCCTCACAGGCTCTCCCATCACCACTGCAGATTCCTTCCGCTTCCTGGGCACCACCATCACCCGGGACCTCAAGTGGGAGCCGACCATCAGCTCCCTCATCAAAAAGGCCCAGCAGAGGATGTTCTTCCTGCGGCAGCTGAGGAAGCTCAAGCTACCCACCAAGATGTTGGTGCAGTTCTACACGGCCATCATCAAGTCCATCCTCACCACCTCCATAACCGTGTGGTACGCAGGAGCCACTGCCAGGGACAGACTAAGGCTGCAGCACGTCGTGTGCACTGCTGAGAAGGTGATCGGCTGCAAGCTCCCATCCCTCCAGGACCTGTACATCTCCAGGACCCGGAGGCGTGTAGGCCGGATCATAGCCGATCCTTCACACCCTGGTCACGTACTGTTTGCCCCCCTCCCCTCAGGTAGAAGACTTCAGTCCATTCAGACTAAAACCTCCCGTCACATGAACAGCTTCTTCCCCTCTGCCATCAGACTGCTGAACACTAAGTGACTTATTAGACTCTCGTGCACTATGTACAGCAGCTCAACCAGACTCATGTCAATTCACTGTTTTCTTTTTGCATTACCGACTGCACTATGTGGTACTCCACAATATCTGCTACTCGCTAATATATTTAAAATTGCTTTGACTAGTATTACTCATTCATATTCTACATTTTATTGCATGTATAATTTTATTTCTCTCTTTTATTTTTTCATGTTTAATGTTGCAGCATCGCACCGAGACAAATTCCTAGTTTGTGTACTACATGAACAATGGCAATAAATCTGATTCTGATTCTGATTCTGGGACCTTCAAAGCAGCAGAAATTTTTCTGTACCCTTCCCCAGATTTGTGCCTTGAGACAATCCTGTCTCAGAGGTCTACAGACAATTCCTTTGATTTCATGCTTGGTTTGTGCTCTCACATGCACTGTCAACTGTGGGACCTTACATAGACAGGTGTGTGCCTTTCCAAATCATATCCAATCAACCAAATTTACCACAGGTGGACTCCAATTAAGCTGTAGAAACACCTCAAGGATGATCGGTGGAAACAGGATGCACCTGAGCTCAATTTTGAGCTTCATGGCAAAGGCTGTGAATACTTATGTGTCATGTTCGTGCGTCTTTGCGCAACGAATGAATGAAAGGACACAAGCCCAAATGCAGGTGAAGTGTGTGAGTTTATTAAATAAGGAATTAAAATACAAAGTGTTCCATGAATGCAGTCCAAAATAAGTAATGTTACAGATGAGCAGGTTCACAGACTCTGTTGGCAAAGGAGGAAGTTTACGTCATGCCCCAGGGAAAAACTGGCCGCTGGGGGAAAACAAGAAACGTAAACCAAGAAAAAGGAAGAATTACATGAGAGTGTTGGAGCGCCGTGGGGCTCTGGAAAACAACACCAAACGTAGTCCAGAAGGAGAAGAAACCAACTAAGAGTGGTGCCTGGACATCAAACGTTGACTACACCACCACACTGAGTGCTCAACCTGACCCACATAAATACACAGTGTGCTAATGACGACAAGTGGATGCAGGAGTGTGACTGAGCAGGTGCGTGAGTGAATGTCTGAGCATGTGAGTGAGCATGACTGGGTGTGTGTGTGCATGTATGAAAGCGTGTGCATGAGAGTAAGGATAAGGTATGCATGTAGGTGTGTGTGCGTGCGTGAGTGAACAGAGGGGAAGACAAATGACAATCAGCTGGTGGGTGTTTGCAGGAGAAGGAGGCATGGCTGTCAGCTGGCAGGGAGCCAAAGACCCAGAGGCCCCTAAAGTCTGCCAGCAGCAAATAGGGAAACAATTGTACAGGAAAAATAAAGCCACACGTCATGGTGCTGGATTGGAAAAAAGGTTCCAATCCAGTCCATGACATTATGTACATATGATTTCTTAGTTTTTTTTTTATTTTTAATACATTTGCAAAAATTTCAAAAAAAAACCTTTTTTCACATTGTCATTATAGGGTATTATGTGTAGAATTTTGAGGAAAAAAATGAATTTAATCCCTTTTGGAATAAGGCTGTAACATATCAAAACATGTAAAAAGTGAAGCACTGTGGATACTTTCCAGATGCACTGTAATCGTACTGACCATACATTGGGGCTGGGCAATTCCACCTTAAATCATCATCATGGTTTATTGAATCTTTCAGGTTGGTTTTCGTTTTGTTTTTTTGTTTTTTTCCCCTCCTCCCTTCTCCATTACAGTTTACTTACAAGGTTCATAATTATTAAGCAATATTACACAACAGTGCGGTGGTATCATACCTTTCTTTTGTAGTTATCAACTACAAATTCACATAGTATCCATATTATCTACCACAACAAACTTGTAAGAAATATGACCATGACAAAGGTACCAGAGACGGACTTACCATTTGTACATGAGGCCCCTGGTTTCCCATTATAAAAACAGGGACCCCAAACACAGTCCTGCATAGACCAATCAAAATGCTACAGAAACACAATAACCATGTGACCTTCAGAGAGCCAGTATTTCTGTTTACCATGTCTGGACTGTATTCTCCTATTTTCTTATGTTTTTTTTCCCCTTATCTTGTCAGGCAGCTAGGTGAGCAGAACAGAAATCTGCTACCCTTCTTGTGCCAAAACAGATTTACTTTGCCAAAAGGAGCTTTATGCAGTACCTATCTATATACTGTATATTGTTGTAAACTTTTCTTGCAATAACTTTTAATACTTTATTTAAATTATTTTACCCATAAAGGACCCGACAGGATTGGGAATGAGGAAAGGAGGTGTGGGGAGGGGGAAAGAAAAGGGAGAGGAACAGACAAAAAAGACAATCAAACAAACAACTAAAACAAACAGAAGACAGACTGCTTCTTCCACCGAAGAGGTCTCAACACGAGTCTGGTATCCACACCTGTTAAAGGGGAGACATTTGTGTGTGTGTGTGTGTGTGTGTGTGTGTGTGTGTGTGTGTGTGTGTGTGTGTGTGTGTGTGTGTGTGTGTCCGTGTGCGTGTATATGAGAGCACAAGCAAAATAAGTGTGTACATGTGAGTGCTTTGTCAGGAAACATACAAAGAGGGCGGCTGGTTGCAGCAACCCCCCCCCCCCAACCCCCCCAAAACCCCGAGCAGGCAAGGCAATGCCACCAACCCCCACAGGGCACAAATGTCTGAGGTCAACAAGCCCCAGGAAAGCCAGGCATCCGCCCAAGGAGGGATGGTCGAGGGAGGCCAGGCCGCCAGGCGGCCGGCGCGGTGGGACCACACCCCCGGGCCTGCCAACCCACCAACCATCCCAGTGGGGCCAACACTAGCCCCCGGGCCCCAGGCACCGGGAGGCCAGCACCCCCCACCCCCTGGGCCGGAGACCAGCCTGCGCCCACGCTTATGTTTGTTTTTATTGTGCTTTTTGTGCGGGAAGAAGATTGTACCATAGATGCCTTTATACTGTCACTGTCATGATTTGTAAACAGATTTTTACACAGCATCACAGTATTTTGCATAAGAAATAAATATGGACATTCAGAAATGATTCAAGTTTTTATTATGAGTCTTATTTCAGATAATTAGATGTGAAGAGTACAGCATGTTGTGAGGTAATGTTCTGTCTTACTGGGATATCGGATGAGATAACAGTAAAGCTAAAGACATCAGACATACAACTCACTGGGTTAACATACTGTGCTCCCTATAATCCTGACTGGGGTGTCAGTAGTGAATGTAGCAGAGCTGCACATCACCAGCTATCTCCAACTTGTCAATGCCATTGAAGTTCTTCAAGCGGTGGTTGTAATCACACAGGGGCCTCTCATTTACGTACACTTTAAACTTCTGGTTCCCACAGCGGATGGATATCTAAAAGATACAGACAAAAAATAAATATACCCTGATCAGAAAAGGCTGGACTTTAGTAAGGGCTTAACAGGGCAGAGCTTCACAAGTTGATACATTTCACAGAGACCCAGTTGCTCCATATATTCTGTCCAACATGCCACACCTGTGTGCAACATTTCTTGTCATAAATTTGCAGCTTTTTTTGTACATTTGAGTTTTTTTTCTGGTAAATTACCGACGTTTTGTATAAAGATACATTTTTTTTCCCATGTAAATTTATTTTTCCCTAAATTTGTAGTTTCTCTCAAAAATAGATAATTTAAAAAAAATAGCAATTTTTGTAATGCGAATTTAAGCTTTTTTTTTAACATATATGTAAAATTATTTATTTAAATTTGTGACTTTTTTGATTTTTTTTTTTTACTATTAAGTTGCTACTTTTTTCTTGTAAATTATACTATTTTTGTCCCGTATTTACTTTTTTTCTGGTAAATTTGTTGATGGTAAATGTGAAATTTGTCTTTATTAAAATCAAGCAGTTGGGGTAAGAAGCAAATACTGTACCTGAATACTATATTTTAAAACTGAATGTCAATGTACAAGAAGGGACAGCGCAGGCTGTTCCTACTGAGGAGGCTCAGGTCTTTTGGTGTACAAGGGGTGCTGCTGAAGACATTCTACGACACGGTGGTGGCATCAGCCATCACTTTTGGAGTGGTCTGCTGGGGCAATGGCATTACAGCAGCCGATAGGAAGAGACTGAACAAACTGATCAAGAAAGCTAGATCTGTCCTGGGGCAGTGCCTTGACCCAGTGGAGGAGATAGGAGAGAGAAGGATGGTGGCTAAACTGTCATCTCTGCTGGAATCCGAGTCCCACCCTATGCAGGACATACTGAACGCACTGAGGAGCTCATTTAGCAGTAGACTGCATCATCCTAGGTGCGCAACCGAGAGGTTTCACAGGTCCTTCCTACCTACGGCTGTCAGACTGTATAACCTAAACAGGGCTGCTCGCAGAGATAGCAAAAAAGCGTGGCGACCTAATAGTATTGAATGCAAAAGACGCAACAGACTTACACAAATGGTCCCCTCCAGTATACAACTAGGACAATATCAGTCGCTATGGAGGGTGACAATATGTATGGGTGCATATTCATACTATGTAGGATAACTAAGTAGACGGTTATGCTGTTTATTCCATCTTGCTACAATGCTCCGCACTGTGTATATATATTTATATATTTATGTGTACATATGTATATTCACTGCTATTATTATTATTTTTTTTTCTTATCTTCGTAATTATTGCTCTGAGTGTTGCTATCCCTGTGCTGTTGCAATCCTGGAATTTCCCCATTGTGGGACTAATAAAGGCTTATCTTATCTTATCTTAAATGACTTTCCAGATCAGGGATGGGCAACTGGCGGCCCGCAGGCCACATACTGCCCCCACCCTGATTCAGTCCGGCCTGCCAGTCCATTTCAAAAAGCAATTATTTATTTATTTATATCCAGTATTGGGTAAGTTACTAAAAAAGTAGTAACTACTGTAGTTACAGTTACTAGTTACTTCTTTTCAAAAGTAACAGTTACTTTTGAGTTACTGCATGATAAAAGTAACTAGTTACTTGGAAAAGTAACTTTCGCATTACTTTTAAATGCATACTTAAATCATCTTGTACCCATAGCAAGATCAAGGGCTCTTTGTTCTCATCAGAAAAAAGAAGAAAAAGAAAACTGATGAGAAAAAAAGTCTCATCTTGCAGAGAAAAAATGTCTCAGATTTACATAAACTACTGTAATCAGTATAAAGTCAGAAATTTGCTAGAAATAAAGCTGTAAATTCACAGAGAAAATTTTGGACCCCCTGGTGGGCTGTTTTTGGCCCACGAGCCATATGTTTGACACCCCTGGACCAGCCCATTAAAAACGCATATTTAGAGGATTTACTTCCATGAAATAGTTGCATATCACAACAGCATGTAAATTAATAAGATAAAATAAAACAGAAAGCACAGATAAATGAAAGTTCACTGGTTAGAAGAAGCTGATCTTTACTGCAACAAATCACAGTCACTTCTTCTCTGTGCGTAAGAAAACTCACACAATTACTTACACAACTTACACATTTACACAATTGTGGACATTAAATGGGAGCTTCTTGCTCAAAAAAACCTCATGTTTAACCACAGAGGTAGGAGCTGTTGGGGGCTACTCACCACTCGGACAACAGGCGATCAGGGCTCGATATGAGAAGTCACCACCGGGTTGCGGTGTGAACTGGGGCAGGACAGGAAACTGACCCACGGAAGAGACTGACAGCTACGCCAGCTATGGTAGGGTCAGTTTATTTGCGCTAAAAATATCTATCCATATTAATAAAACGAGTAACACGAGTAACACATCTGATCAAATTTCAGTAACTGTAATGCATTACTGAATTTTTAAACAGTAATTTCGTTACACAGCATGTTACTGCAAAAGTAGTTGTGTTTCAGTAACGCGTTACAAAGTAACGTGTGCATGTGAGTGCTTTGTCAGGAAACATACAAAGAGGGTGGCCACTCGCAGCAACTCCCCCCCAAGAAAGTAATGCGTTACTCCCAACACTGTTTATATCACATTTGACTGACCAGCAGTGATCTGTGTGGAGTTTGCACGTTCTCCCCGTGTCTGCATGGGTTTACTCCGGGATTTCTCCGGTTTCCTCCCACATGCCAAAAACATGCAAGTTAGGTTAATTGGCATCAAACTGGGGATTCTAAATTGTCCTTAGGTATGACAGTGAGAGTGAATGGCTGTCTCTCTCTCTGTGTTGGCCCTGTGATGGACTGGCGATCAGTCCAGGGTGTACCCACCCAAAGATGCTGGGATAGGCTCCACCCCCCCTTCCCCTTGACCCGAAAAAGATTAAGCGGAAGAAGATGGATGGATGGATTGTTAAATGCTATTATATTGTCCGACGGCAGAGGGCACTCTAATTGAAACCTAAGCGCTGTTCTGTGTGAGTGGTCGAGCAAGAGTGAGGGAGAGTGGTGTGCACCGGAGTACTGGAGTCTGCTTTGTAAGGTACTGTATGTATTGCATACTGAGACCGAAAAGAATAGAGCTGGCGCTCAGAGCAGAAGAAAAGTTAGCATTAACAGGCTGTAGACAGCAGTAGATACACAAGGAAGACTGCTTTTAAACAACAATAAATGCTCCTCGGAGTGATGGGCAGGTGAAGACTCAATGAAGCTCTGAGTGCCAAAAAAGATAAAAGCTTCAGCTTTCAGTTTAACTAACAACAGTGACATCTGGGGGCCAACTGAAGTCATAACAACTGAAGCACTGACACTTGATTCAATCTCATGTCAGCAATGGTTGTTTTAAGCGACTGATGGTTTTGTTCATTTATACCAGTGGTAATTTTAATTGTAATATGATAAACCACTGAGTAGCTTTTTTTATATTAGCATAAGTTTTAAGGGATAAGGACCTGTACTTATATAGTGCTTTTCTAGTCTCAAAGAGCTCTCAAAGCACTTCACTAGTACTAACGCTGTAGTCTAAGGACCTATCAGAGATGGATATTTAGGGACAATTTAGAATCACCAATTAACCTAAAGGCACTGTCATGCCTTGACGATTTAGGCATTGTTTGCCAAATGTGAAAAAATTGGTCTAAAATGCTGGCATATGCTTAAATTTTCACTTTTGGCCATATGCATTGTGTATCCATAATAAGTTTGATATAAACATAATGTATTAGTAACTTATATGGAATGTTTCAATAACTTATAAATAACTTAAACCAATGAATGCTTCATGTGTTGCCGACGTTTACAACTTGTGCCCGACCGTAGTCTAATTTATGCATAGCTTATCCTAACTTATGCATAGCGCAGTTATGCCAAGCTGCTGTAGTCTCCCGATCCATGAATCCTAGGTGTGAGAGAGATCACCTCTGTTCATTCGAGATGATTCTCCCCTCCAAAAACCATCGCAGAGGTGTCAAATCTATCAGGTTGGTCATGTCTAAAACAGCTGATGTGACATGTCACAACCTGGCTCAAAGGCACTGGTGATGAACTGATGGCAATAAAAAAGTTTATTTTCAATAAAGTGAAAGAAAAAAAAGATAATGCATGGAGTGTGCTTTTGCAGGTGTGAACCCAGACGTTGCCCAGGTTTGCAGGGTTGGGAGTTCCTGGCAGCGGAGGGCGGGGGACGAAGCTGCGTGGAGGAGTCCGATCGGACCTAAATGAAACGGTCATTGTCGCCCGCGACAGACTGCTATGATGATGATGACGTCTGCTCTGTAGTGTGTGTTTTTGTACGTGTGTTCTTCATTAAATATGCAAACTCACTGCTTGCATTTGGTGTCTTCTGTTTGCTCCGTGAACGGGCCAATCATGAAATTGATGGCGTTTCACAATAATAGCACATAACAGACACAACCATTCTTAAAATGGAATTGCTATAAAGGGCTTTATTTTTACATAACTCAGGAAGTATTGAGTTGTGATGGTGAAAATAAATTCAGACTTCGGTCATGTCCGTGAATCCAGCATTTATAGCGCAGGCAACTAATTTTAAGGTTATTGAGCAGGAATTCAAGGATTATGTCTCATTTTTAATGACAATTAAGGCGCTGATTTTAAATAATCACATTTAAGACTTTTTATGGACCTGTAGACACTAATGAGGCAGCTGTCTTTCTCTTTGTTTGCGTTCTTGTGGAGAAATTTTCTCCACATAAAACCATACATGAGCACAAATGAGTCTGTCAACACAGACTTAAAGTCTATTTTCCTCTGTGATTTTACTTTTTCTGTAACTGTTCATGTCTTACCGAGGGTGGGGAGGATAAGCAGGAAGCTGCTGCTCTCCGTTTGTGTCAGGTCAGGCATTGGCTTGCTTGCTACCGGATAACCATGAAAACCGGTACTACCTGTCTCATGGGTCGGGCCGTCGGCGACTCAACCGGCATCCCCGCCCTTCCGAGGGCGTGGAGGGTAAAACAGGGCATCCTGGCAGAACTAAAAACAATATCTGCCACAGGTCTGTGGTGGACCACTCCCAGTTACATAGGGTGAGACTGGACATCCTGGCAGATAAATACATCTGTCGCAAGGTCTGTGGTGGACTGTGCCAGTCGGTGCATTGTGACATGCACTACACAAGGAGCAGAGATAAACAAACCTATCATCTGGTCAGTCACTGCAACAGATACTGGAGTCAGTTTGTCTTGGCTTGTCCTTGCCACTGATAATACCTTTATCTGCCAAGAATGTGATGCTAGTCCAGCAAAAGCTAGCAGTACTGAAATACTTTGCAAGCAGTTTCATGAAATGGTCAATCAGAAAGCAACTCATACTGGCTCGGACGTCACCCGGGCTTACAAGGTCCGCGCTGATCTCTTCACACTCCGACAGGCAGCGAAAAGTAAGCTAGGAGCAGGAAGACAAAAGAAGAGGAAAACAGCAACCTTGTGTGTAGCAGAATGGAATGTACGCACTCTGTTGGACAGAACAACATCACAGCGCCCAGAAAGACAGACCACGCTTGTGGCCCTGGAAATGAACAGGTACAATGTAGACATAGCTGCACTTAGTGAAACAAGATTGCCTGGATATGACAGCTTGGAAGACCATGGGTACATCTTCTTTTGGAGTGGGAGATCAACTCAAGAAAGGAGAGAAGCAGGAATGGGCTTTGCAGTTAGAAAGGAGATAGCAGCAATGTTTGATGAGGAACCGGTGCCAATCAACGACAGGATAATGACTATGAGACTCCCACTACAGCGGAAGATGTATGCCACACTCATTAGTGTGTATGCCCCAACAATGACCAACACAGAGGAGGTGAAGGAAGAGTTCTACAGTGATTTACGTGAGACTATCAGGCATGTACTGACTGATGACAGGCTGATACTTGTTGGAGATTTTAATGCCAGAGTTGGTTCAGACACTGAGAAATGGAAAGGAGTGCTAGGCAGTCATGGAGTGGGCAAGTGCAATGCTAATGGAGAGCTTCTACTTGCACTATGTTCAGAGTACAACCTTGTGATAACCAACACTCTATTTAAGCACAAGGACACACACAAGAAGACATGGATGCACCCAAGATCCAAGCACTGGCAATTATTAGACTACATCATAGTCAGGCAGAGAGACATGAGGGATGTATTGGACACCAGAGCAATGAGAGGCGCAGACTGTGGTACTGATCATGTTATGCTGAGATCTAGATTAAGGACTTGGAGACAAAAACAGCACTGCAGGATGGGTGCGAAGCCACCACGGAAGCTAAACACTAGTGCACTGAAAGGTCAAAAGAAGCAGGAAGAACTTGCACAGGAAATGGATGAAAACTTGAAAGACTGGGACAGCAACAACTCAGAGAATGACATAGAAGAGAAATGGGCAAAACTGAAGGATACGGTGTATCAGACTGCGAGTGATGTATTAGGCTACCCTGAGAGGAAACATCAAGATTGGTTTGATGAGCATGATGAACACCTGAAAAAACTACTAGAAGCGAGGAATACAGCTAGGCAGGAAAACCTACAGTGTAACACAAGCTTGAAGAAGAAGAAATACCCAAAGGCTCAGAGTGAGCTACAGAAGTACACCAGAGAGATAAAGTCCAACTGGTGGGATGAAAAAGCGGAGAAACTTCAAACTGCAGCAGACAGGAAGGACATGAAAACATTCTTCACAGGTTTGAGAGAAATCTACGGCCCTAAACCAAGAGGATTGATCCAACTAAAGGCTATGGATGGGGAAACGGTTTTGCAGGAGAAAGACAAGATCCTGGACAGATTTGCAGACCACTTTGACCAACTACTAAACAACCCTGGAGATGTCACTGAAGAGGCTAAAGAAGCTCTAGTGCAGCGACCAGCTGTATCAAGTCTGGATGAGCCACCAAATTTTGATGAACTTATGGCAGCTATCAGGACAACACAGGATGGTAAAGCTCCAGGAAGGGATGGAATTCCAGCAGAAGTGTGGAAATTTGGTGGTGTTCAGCTGACCAACTGCCTGCACAAGCTCACCCAAGAGATATGGGATGCCCAGAAAGTACCTCAAGACTGGAAGGATGCAAGTATTGTGCCTTTGTTCAAGAAAGGTGACAGGAAGGATTGTGGAAATTACCAAGGTATATCACTGCTAGCCACTGTTGGTAAGATTCTCTCACGTGTACTACTTAACAGACTCAGTGAACACATCTCACAGAATGTACTACCGGAAACCCAGTGTGGCTTTAGAAGTGGAAGAAGCACAATGGACATGATTTTCTGCTTGAAACAGGTTCAAGAAAAGTGTATTGAACAGAACATGCCGCTTTATGTAGTCTTCATAGACTTCAGTAAAGCCTTCGATACTGTTTCGCGACATGGACTTTGGCAGGTACTCAAGCACTCCATACAGGTATGTAAGCAAACGTGGCAATGAGTGGTTCAGTATCTAAAGACTTTTCAGTAAGCAACGGGGTGAAACAAGGATGTGTGCTGACCTACACTCTTCTCGCTATATCTGGCAGCCATGCTTGAGGTGGCCTTCAAAGACACTTCAGAAGGAGTATACATTCAAACAAGGAAAGAAGCAGACTTGTTCAATGTGGCACAGTTTAAAGCCAAGAGTAAGACATCGATAAAGGTAGAAAGAGAAATGCTCTTTGTCGACGACAGTGCTCTAGTTGCACACAGTGTGGAAGATATGCAATCTTTAGTGGAGAAATTTACAAGAGCAGCTAGCCAATTCAGCCTCCAAATCAACATCAAGAAGACAGAGTGCCTTTATCAACCACCAAAGTTCCAAATATCAACATCACTACCAGAAGAGGTCAGCATTGGTACAGAGCCACTAGTCAAGTGCAAGACTTTCAAGTACCTAGGGAGTACTGTTTCAGAGAATGCTAGGCTGGAGGATGAACTATCTCTCAGAATGGGAAGAGCAAGCGCTGTGTTTGGAAACTTGAGGGAGAGACTGTGGAACAATCGACGTGTCTATCCGTGTGAAATGCAAAGTGTACAGAGCGACAGTACTGGCTACTCTATTGTACGGTGCTGAAACTTGGACTGTCTACAGAGTGCAGGTGAAGAAACTCCACGCGTACGTGATGAGACACCTTTGAACCATAATGAACATCTCATGGAAAGACAAGATAACCAACATAGAAGTGTTGAAATGAGCTGGTCTACCATCAATGGAGGACATGCTAATACAGATGAACCTGAGATAGCTCGGACATGTTGAGAGGATGGACCACCAGCGTCTCCCTCGGCAGTAACTCTACTCACAGTTATGCGAGGGCAAACGCATTCAGGGTAGACCAAGGCTCAGATTTAAAGACACTGTAAAAAGAAACCTGAAGAAGTTGGACATCGACAGGAGTTCCTGGCAGCAGAAGGCTAAGGACAGAGCTGTGTGGAGGAATCTGATCAGACCTAAATGAAACAGTCATTGTCGCCCACGACAGACTGCTATGATGATGATGACCAAAAAATCCTGAAGAAGAATGTCCGGCCATCTATTCATGATCTGAAGCTGAAGTGCACTTAAGTTCTGCAGCAGGACAATGATCCAAAACACACCAGCAAGTCCACCTCTGAATAGCTTAAGAAAAACAAAATGAAGACTTTGGAGTGGCCTAGCAAAAGTCCTGACCTGAATCCGATTGAGATGCTGTGGCATGACCTTATAAAGGCGGTTCATGCACGAAAAACCCTCCAATGTGGCTGAATTACAACAATTCTGCAGAGATGAGTGGGCCAAAATTCCTCCACAGCGCTGCAAAAGACTCATTGCCAGTTATCACAAATGCTTGATTATAATAATGAAACAGATTTATATAGCACTTTATCATAGACACTTGTACAAATGGATACATTATTCATTCACTCCACAGACAGTGGTAGTGGCAAGCTACTACTGTAGCCACAGCTGCCCTGGGGCAGGCTGACAGAAATGTGGCTGCCAATCGCCTTTCTGACCACTACTGAACATTTATACACAGTGTTATAGATACTGGAGGCAAGGTGGGTAAAGTGTCTTGCCCAGGGACACAATGGCAGGATATCTGGGGAGAGCTGGATTCGAACTGCCAACCATCCGGTTATTGGACGACCTGCTCTACCTCCTGAGCCACTGCCGCCCCACATTACAGTTGTTGGTGCTAAGGGTGACCCAACCAGTTATTAGGTTTGGGGGCAATCACTTTTTCACATAGGGCCATGCAGGTTTGAATTTTTTTTACTCTTGATAATAAACACCTTCATTTAAAAACTGCATTTTGTGTTTACTTGTGTTATCTTTGTCTAATATTTAAATTGTGACAAACATACAAAAAATGAGAAATCAGGAAGGGGGATAGCTAGCTAGCTAGCTAGATATCTATCTAGCTATCTATCTAGTTATCTAGATAAATAGCCACATCTAGTTAGCTAGATAGCTAGAGCGGGGACAATAAATATTAAACACGTCAACATTTTGCTCAAACATACAAACGTGGACAAAATTGTTGGTACCCCTCTGTTAATGAAAGAAAAACCCACAATGGTCACATAAATAACTTGAATCTGACAAAAGTGGTAATAAATTAAAATTCTATGAAAATTAACCAATGAAAATCAGACAGTGCTTTTGAATTGTGGTTCAACATAATTATTTTAAAAAACAAACTCATGAAACAGGCCTGGACAAAAATTACGGTACCCCTAGAAATGATTGAAAATAATGTGACCATAGGGACATGTTCAACCAAGATGTGTCCTCTAATTAACATCACAGGTGTCTACAAACTTGTAATCAGTCAGTCGGCCTATTTAAAGGGTGACAAGTAGTCACTGTGCTGTTTGGTGACATGGTGTGTACCATACTAAACACGGACCAGAGGAAGCAAAGGAGGGAGTTGTCTCAGGAGATTAGAAAGAAAATTATAGACAAGCATGTTAAAGGTAAAGGCTGTAAGACTATCTCCAAGCAGCTTGATGTTCCTGTGACTACAGTTGCACATATTATTCAGAAATTTAAGATCCACGGGACTGTAGCCAACTTCCCTGGACGTGGCCGCAGGAGGAGATGGATAATACGAATGGTAACAAAAGAGCCCAGAACAACCTCTAAACACATTCATGGTGAACTCCAAGGTCAAGGTACATCAGTGTAAGATCGCACCATCCGTCGTTGTTTGAGCCAAAGTGGACTTCATGGGAGACGACCAAGGAGGACACGGCTGTTGAAAACAAATCATAAAAAAGCCAGACTGAAATTTGCCAAACTGCATGTTGACAAGCAACAAAGCTTCTGGGAGAATGTCCTATGGACAGACGAGACAAAACTGGAACTTTTTGGCAAAGCACATCAGCTCTATGTTCACAGATGCAAAAATGAAGCATTCCAAGAAAAGAACACTGTCCCTACTGTGAAACATGGAGGAGGTTCTGTTATATTCTGGGGCTGCTTTGCTGCATCTGGCACAGGGTGTCTTGAATCTGTGCAGGGTACAATGAAATCTCAAGACTATCAAGGTATTCTAGAGAGAAATGTGCTGCCCATTGTCAGACAGCTTGGTCTCAGTTGCAGGTCATAGGTCTTGCAACAGGATAATGACCCAAAACACACAGCTAAAAACACCCAAGAATGGTTAAGAGCGAAACATTGGACTATTCTAAAGTGGCCTTCTATGAGCCCTGATCTAAATCCTATTGAACATCTGTGGAAGGAGCTGAAACATGCCGTCTGGAGAAGGCACCCTTCAAACCTGAGACAACTGGAGCAGTTTGCTCATGAGGAGTGGACCATAATACCTGGTGAGAGGTGCAGAAGTCTCACTGACAGTTACAGAAATCGTTTGATTGCAGTGATTGCCTCAAAAGCTTGTGCAACAAAATATTAAGTTAAGGGTACCATCATTTTTGTCCAGGCCTGTTTCATGAGTTTGTTTTTTTTAAATAATTCTGTTGAACCACAATTCAAAAGCACTGTCTGATTTTCATTGGTTAATTTTCATAGAATTTTTATTTATTACCACTTTTGTCAGATTCAAGTTATTTCTGTGACCATTGTGGGTTTTTCTTTCATTAACAGAGGTGTACCAACAATTTTGTCCACATGTGTATGTTATGAATTATTCCACCTCAATTTCAATTACATTAACACCGCCAAACCGGTGCTATTGTTCTCTGTCGTCACATGCAGCTCCATCAATGGCAGATGAAAGCGTACACGCTCCAGACCATCTTCTCCTGTCACAAAAAGTAAATGTTTCCCTTCAGAAGCTAAATAATCTCTTTTTAGAATCATAGTGGGCAAAATTTGGAGCAAAAGCTTCTTCCGTGTGGAAATATATGTTGAGCGTCTTTGTTTACATTGTCTTCACGTTACCGGAAATGATGTTTGCGATGGTTCGTTGGGTGAAGTCCTCCAGTGAAGAGCAGTAAGCTATACGTGTCTGACATCTTGTGATGTGAAATCCTTGTCACAACTGGGTTTTCTGTGCTTTTGGGACACATCACGGAACAGGCACAGAACTGCGCCAGGGACAGCAGGTGACACTGATGTCTTGTGAAAGTGGAACGTCAAAGAGTTAATTGTTGATTAGTATCATCCTCTGATATTTGGCATTTAGGCTGGTGCCATTCATGACACTAGTGTGTGTGTGTGTGTGTGTGTGCGCGCACGCGTACGCGTGCATGTGTGTGTGTGTAAGAGAGATTAGACTGACTTTTGTGTTTATGCTGAAGTAGCCAATAGTATGTCACACTGCGAAACAAAATCTTAGTAAGATCAAATATCTTAAATCAAGGCTATACGTATGCTTGTTTTTCTCTGACACAATAATTTTGACAAGAATTTCTCTTTTTTTTGTGCAGTTTTCTGTAAGATTTTATTTGCTTTAAGATCATTTTTTACTTGTTTTAAGCAATTTAATCTTATATTTTTGGCATATAATTTTTTCCCCAATTTTAAATAAAATTATCTATTGCCAGAATTTTTTTGGTTATTTTAAGTAAAATTATCTGCCAACAGGGCAAGAAAGTTTGGTTTATCAAATTGCTTAAAACAAGTTAAAAACTCTGAAAGCATGTAAACTTTTCCTACACAAAAACTGCACAGTAAGAATAAATATCTTCTCAGACAAAAAACAAGCATATACAGCCTTAATTTAAGATATTTCATCTTACAATTTGAATTTTGGCAATGGCTATGGATACAGAACCATACCCATAGAGTTCTTATTACAGATACAGCTCAAATCTGATTGGCCAGTACATTCTATTAATGAGTGTCTTGAAAACAACAGGCTATAGGTATGGAAATCTGAGGAATTTATTTATTTCAAAATTTTAATTGATATCTGTTTACTACATTTTTAACTTTACCCACTCCCAAATCCTAAGGCTAACCTCTTAAGTTAGCACTGTGGCAGCACAGTTTACCCTCGGCCGGGGGATAGCGGGGATCGTGAGATCGTGGGTTCGATCCCTGCCCCTGGCCAACAGTGATCTGTGTGGAGTTTGCATGTTCTCCCCGTGTTGCATGGGTTTACTCCGGGATTTCTCCGGTTTCCTCCCACATGCCAAAAACATGCAGGTTAGGGATAAGGGGCGCTTGTGCACGCAGTGACCGGCAGCTGGTGGCTTGTCACCAGACTGCAGAACAAATCTACCTACGGGTACAAAATAAGTAATTTTAAAAAAAAAAAAGTCTAAATTTCATCTCATATCAAGTAAAATGGTTTGGAGAAGGTGCTGAGAGCAGGACAGGAACCAGCAACCTTCTGATCACAGGCCCAGTGTACTATCTACCTAAGCCACAGCAGCAGCTGGCTTACAGTTCATCTGAAAGGGTTTTGTCAACTCTTCTGTACCAATAGAAGTTTTTATATAGGGATACAGGCTCCATATCCATAGCCACTACCTTGAGTTTTTGCACTATAGTTGTGTTTTCTTGCGTTGTATCATTTTTAAACTGAGATTCTGTTGGGAGGAGCAGAAGGGGGGGCCTACAAAACCTCTCAGCCCCAGGGCCTTACGGCAAGTTAAGGGGCCCTGGTTGTTGCCAGCACCATCTTCTTTGCTGCTGTCTGTTGGGGTAGCAGTATCAGAGCCAGTGACACCAATAGACTTGACAAGATTATCAAGAAGGCTGGCTCTGTAATTGGTCTCAGGCCGGAGACCTTTGAATCTGTGGTGGACAGGAGGATACTGAGCAAACTGTGATCCATTATAGACAATCCTGTTCACCCCCTCCACCACACACTGGACAGACAGTGGAGTACTTTCTCCAGCAGAGAAAGCTACAGCTACGCTGCCGAAAGGCCAAGTACAGGAATTTTTTTCTAGCTATTTAAGGCTACATTCACTTACATCCAAATCAAACTTTTCCTAAATATACATTATCAATTAACAAAACAAAGTATGATGCCAAAGGCTTAGTCTGGGGCTATAGGGGGCACAGTAACTCATTTGGGGGGGGGGGGGCATGGATCCTGAATGACCCTCCATGGTGCCAACTCTGCGTCTAATTATACTGAATCTTGAAAATTTAAATGGCCACTCAAAAGGGCACTTTGGCAAGGGGGCAGGTACACAGACTTACCTCAAAATACTCTCCCTCCTTGAAGGGGCTGCAGCTGATCTCTCTCTCCTCCTCCCCCCACTTTCCTGCAATCCTGCTGTTTCTCACCACAACTCTCTCCTTTATTCTGGGATTGAAGTGGAAGGCAATGTTCTCAAGACTGTTGTCGTTATATTTTCTGCTCTCAGTAAAGTTGATTTTAAATCTGAAACACAGATCCATTCATGAGAACATTGCTGATAGCAAATGGGTAATACACACAGATGATTTCAGTATGTAAACACACACCTGTCCGCTCCAGGCAGCACCTTTCCTTTGATCACAATAGTCCTCTTCGGGATCATCCCTTTGACCATGGCGATGTAGGGAACAGGCTTTAAACAGACATGGAAAAACTCAGTATTGTTCACACAATTCAAACTGGATTTAAGTTGTGTTAGACAGGAGCGTTTCTAGATTTTTGGGGGCCCTCTCCAAGATTGTGTAATGGGGAAGAGATCAAATCCTTTGATAGGGGGGCAAGATTTTTCTCCTCTCCAAACAAAAACATTAAAAAAAATAAATTTGGGTCAACATGATGAACAGGAAAAAGTTAAACAATTACACAAAATAAAAATTTAACCAGCATGAACATTACAAATTTACCAGAAACAATGTCACAAATTCATGAGAAAAATTTTATAAATTTATGAGGAAAAAATTTTAAAGTAATTTTAATTCTATCGCATAGACATGTTGAGGGTGTCCCTCTAGTGGGCCCATTGCATTTGCTTACTCTGCTTTTATGGCTACAGGTTATTACTGGTGCAAGTTTTAAGGTAAAAGTCTCTTACTGACACAAACTCAATTTTATTTATTTATTTATTTTTTATTTTTTCTAATACCTCATTGCATGTTTTAAATACTGGAACAATTTGTAACTTGTAAAATCTTGTGTGCAAACAATTACTTACTGGGTTGAGGATTGGCCTTCCATCCATGCTCTAATCAAAAACAAACAAACCCAAAAATTTAAAGATAAGTATAAGCAATATGACAATACCAGCAAGTACAAACAACAAGGTACAAGGACTGTTCATTAAAGATTTCCCCTGATCCACTCCCAGTTATTGCAGGAGGCTGAAATTGCACATGTATAATAATACTAATCTCTATGAGTCACGTGTTAATTTGCAGCTGTGAACTCCTAAGAGTTGCCCTATCATATGACGTAGTCAAGCACTGGCATCAACAGTTCAAGTGTGGTTAGACATTGGTGGAAACTACACCCATTCCTGGGGGACCACAGTG
Source organism: Pholidichthys leucotaenia (assembly GCA_020510985.1). Classification (NCBI taxonomy): domain Eukaryota; kingdom Metazoa; phylum Chordata; class Actinopteri; order Cichliformes; family Pholidichthyidae; genus Pholidichthys; species Pholidichthys leucotaenia. Next base: position 281,257,575 of record CM035847.1, on the reverse strand, counting down.
CGCCACTGATCAAGACACTATTCGGCCAACTAGCTAACTTCGCTAACTAGTGTGGGGTTCTGTGGAAAAAAATCATCCATGACCATTTGACACAACCTGCAGATTTCTACAGGTGAGGTCTCCACAGCTGCATAAAGTGATGGGAGAAGTGTGTGACCCTTGAAGGTACCTATGTAATGAAAGACTAGTAACTGTGCCAAGTTTGGTATCTCTCAGTTCATGAGAAATGAGTCAAGGGAACTCTGTTATGAGCAGCCCTCGTAATGTGAATGTGTAGAGTTCTCACCGGCAGTTTAGATCCTGGGTTTCCTGACTGTTTAAACAAATGAAAAAAGAAAGAACAAAACAATCAAAATTAATAACAGGATGTTGTTCTACAATACATTAAAATGTGGATTCTTTATTGAACACTATATATTACGGGGTGTCCATAGAGGGCCAAGATCCTGCAGGCTTTACCTCCAACCAGTGTCTTCAACAGCAGATTTCACTGAATTTCTTCCCACTGATTGCAGATAAGTGAAAACACCTGCTGAAGAGACTGGGTAGAAGAGAAAACCTGCGGGGTCTTGGCCCTGCGTGGCACATGATTGGACACCCCTGACATATTATAATACAGATTAAAAGAGATTGAGATTATTCTGTATTTCAGAATCAGAATCAGAATCAGAATCAGGTTTATTGCCATTGTTCATGTAGTACACAAACTAGGAATTTGTCTCGGTACAATGCTGCAACATTAAACATGATAAGATAAGAGAAATAAACTATACATGTAATAAAGTGTAGGATAAGATTAAGTGATACTGGTCAACAGTTAAAATATATATTAGCCAGCAGCAGATACTGTGGAGAACTATATAGTGCAGTCGGTAATGCAGGAAGAAAACAGTGATGATTGACATGAGTCTGGTTGAGCTGCTGTACATGGTGCACGAGAGTCAATAAGTCACTTAGTGTTCAGCAGTCTAATGGCAGAGGGGAAGAAGCTGTTCATGTGACGGGAGGTTTTAGTCTGGATGGACCGAAGTCTTCTACCAGAGGGGAGGGGGGCAAACAGTACGTGACCAGGGTGTGAGGGATCGGCTATGATCCGGCCAGCACGCCTCCGGGTCCTGGAGATGTACAGATCCTGGAGAGATGGGAGCTTGCAGCCGATCACCTTCTCAGCAGTGCGCACGACGCGCTGCAGCCTTAGTCTGTCCCTGGCAGTGGCTCCTGCGTACCACACGGTTATGGAGGTGGTGAGGATGGGCTCGATGATGGCTGTGTAGAACTGCACTAACATCTTGGTGGGTAGCTTGAGCTTCCTCAGCTGCCGCAGGAAGAACATCCTCTGCTGGGCTTTTTTGATGAGTGAGCTGATGGTCAGCTCCCATTTGAGGTCCCTGGTGATGGTAGTGCCTAGGAAGCGGAAGGAATCAGCAGTGGTGATGGGGGAGCCTGAGAGGGTGAGGGGGGGCAGAGGAGTAGTGACTTTCCTGAAGTCTACAATCATCTCCACTGTCTTCAGAGCGTTCAGCTGCAGGTTGTTATTGCTGCACCAGGACGCCAGCTGGGCCACCTCTCTCCTGTAGGCGGACTCGTCGCCGTTGGAGATGAGCCCGATGAGGGTGGTGTCGTCCGCAAACTTGATCAACTTGACAGACTGGTGGCTGGAGGTGCAGGAGTTGGTGTAAAGGGAGAAGAGTAGGGGGGAAAGTACACAGCCCTGGGGTGATCCGGTGCTGATGCTAGTATAGTCTGAGACAGTCTTTCCCAGCCGCACATGCTGCCTCCGGTCCGTCAGGAAGTCGATGATCCACCTGCAGAGGGAGTCAGGCACGTTGAGCAGGGACAGCTTGTCCCGGAGCAGAGCGGGGCGGATGGTGTTGAATGCGGAGCTGAAGTCCACAAACAGGATCCTGGCGTAGGTTCCCGGGGAGTCCAGGTGCTGCAGGATGGAGTGGAGGGCCAGGTTGACTGCATCGTCTACAGACCTGTTGGCTCGGTAGGCAAACTGCAGCGGGTCCAGGAGAGGGGTGGTGATGGACTTGAGGTGGGACAGGACCAGGCGCTCAAAGGACTTCATGACTACAGAGGTGAGCGCTACAGGTCTGTAGTCATTAAGTCCAGTGATCCGTGGCTTCTTGGGGACAGGGATGATGGTGGAGGATTTGAGGCAGGATGGCACGTGGCATAACTTAAGGGAGGTGTTAAAAATGTCTGTGAAGACAGGAGCCAGCTGTTTCGCACAGAGTCTCAGGGTGGAGGGAGACACGCCGTCTGGGCCGGGGGCCTTGCGCGGGTTCAGTCTGGAGAACTGTTTGAGCACATCCTGCTCACTGATGATAAGGGGAGGGGGGGAGGAGGGGGGGGGGGGGTGCCTTAAATGAAGTAGGGAATGTGGAGGCTGTGGAGCTGGAGGGAGGGGGGGAGTTGGACACAGATGACGAGGTGTCAAAACGGGCATAGTGTTGGGACAGTCTCTGACAAAGGGCTTTGTCATCCTGACCTTTAGGAGCCTGAGGCCGATAGTTGGTGATCTGCCTCAGTCCTCTCCACACGGAAGCCGAATCATTAGCAGTGAACTGCTGCTGGAGTCTCTCTGAGTATAAAGATTTAGCCCTCTTCAGCTCTCTGTTAAACCGGTATTTAACCTCCCTGTAGCAGTCCCTGTCTCCACTTTTCAGCGCTGCTTCCTTCTCCTTCCTGATCTGTCTGAGCTTAGCTGTGAACCAGGGTTTGTCATTAGAGTAACTCACCCTGGTGCGTGATGGAAGAATGTTCTCTTCACAAAAGTGGATATATGAGTTCACAGTGTCCGTGTACTCATCCAGATCATGCGTGGCTCCTTTAAGCATGCCCCAGTCAGATATTTCCATGCACGTTTCCAGCTTCTCCTCAGCATCACTGGTCCGTATCTTCGTAGTGCTCACAACAGGTTTAGTGAGCTTCAATCTCTGTCTGTATGTGGGAATGAGGTGAACCATCACGTGATCAGATAATCCCAGCGCAGCTCGAGGGACAGCGCGATATGCGTCTTTCACTGTGGTGTAACAGTGATCCAGTGTGTTTAATCCTCTGGTGGGGCATTTAATAAACTGTTTGTAGCGGGGGAGATCGTGGCTCAGATTGCACTGATTAAAGTCGCCAGCCACAATAATCAGCGAGTCTGGAAAACTCCGCTCTGTGTGTTGAATGTGATCCGCGAGCACGCGCTGAGCTTCGCGCGTGTCCGCGTCGGGAGGGGCGTACACAGCGATCAGTATAAAAGAAGCAAACTCCCGCGGGGAATAGAAGGGCTTGCAATTGATAACAAGAAATTCCAAGGCAGGAGAACAGTGTTTGGAAATTACCGTTACATCAGAGCACCAGATGCAGTTGATGTAGAAGCAGACACCGCCTCCTGTGGTCTTGCCGGAAAGCTCTGTGTCACGATCAGCACGGAAGAGCTGGAAGCCGTCGAGGCGCAGCGCGCTGTCCGGTATATTTTCCCGGAGCCAGGTCTCAGTAAAGCAGAGGACAGCTGAGGAGGCGAGGTCCTTAAAACGCATCAGCAGTCTCAGTTCATCCACCTTGTTAGTGAGAGAGTTGGTATTGGACAGAAATATGCCAGGCAGCGCCGTTCGCGAGCCTCTCCTGCGAAGTCGCACGAGAGCGCCCGCTCGTCTTCCTCTCTTCCGCCGTCTCACTTTCCGAGCCAAACAATAAACCAGATCGGCGGCAGGGGCTAGAAAAACTGGGAGGAGGTCCGTGGGGGTGAAAGTCCTGATATTTAAAAGTTCTTCACGGGTATAAGTGCAAGCAGACACACAATTGACAAACAAAAACAAACAAAGAGCGCAGCGAAGCACCATGTCGACCGCTGTGGGCGCCATCTTGGATCAGAACTACAGCACTGTATATACACTGTATATACACTGTATTTGTTTACCCTTGGAAGAAAGAAAACAAAAAAGAAAAATTAAAAGGAAAGAAAAGAAAACATAGGAACATCTCAAGGATACACGATGATGCTGTGATCACGAGACATTTCGAGACTGTTGTGCAATAATACAAGATGGCGACTCACATCGACCGAGCATAAACAAACTTTTCCACCGGTAGCTTTTTCTTGTCATTAATCTACTGACTGTCTGTTCTTCTCTTTATTTTTTCATATATCATTTCCGACATCTAGTCAACGGAACTGGAGGAACTTGAGGGCTATATCAACGAGTTCTATCACCGGTACTGTGACATGGCGGAACCTAGCATTTGTCTCGATAACCTCCCTTTCCTTCCTCCTCGACTAAACAACCTAGACCTGTGGATTCACCAATAATAACACCCGAGAAATCACAGAGCAGCCCAGAGGTTAGTGACATTCTTTCCTCCAATGAAAGTAATTGAAAGTAAACTTTCCAGCGTGGATGCTAGACTTGCATTGGTCGATTTGCTCCATACAGAATTCCAGGATGTTCAGGAGAGTCTGGAATTCAGCCAGGCGCCACTCATCTCTCTTTTAGAAGAAAACAATACCTTGAAAAAAAATCAGTAAACATGCTAACCACACAACTTGATGTTGTTGTAAAAGAAACCCAGAAAATGAAGGAAACTGTGATAGAATGTTTAGTTAGGTAGTATAATACACAACGTGCTTGCAAGTGGAAAAGTACTTATGCAGCTTACACGCTCACATAACTGGGTTATTAGTCACACACACACCCTCAACTGCTCTGCTGGGGAAGGAAATGAGCCGCCTAGATGATAGATAAAAAAGGAATAAATAAGGAAATATAGATACAGCACAAGAAACTTAAGAAACAACAAATAGTGAGTGTCTGTATCGCCAGTTTGTTAAAATTGGTCTGGGACTAATCTCTATAATACGCTATCACTTGTTTTGACTCTGGACACAGACCAAAGAAAATAGCCTCTATATAAAGTTAAGCTGGTCATAAGGCAAAAGGGATAAGATGTCATGACCCGAGCACTAGGTTTTGGTGCTCGGGTTATTCTTGTCAGGGTTTGACAGCGGCGTTATTATTCTAGCTCTCCGAGCTCTTATTGTGATAGTGCTCGGGGAGGCTTCCGCTCAGCTGTCAAACCCTGAACAGCCGTGCTGCATTTGTGGTCGTTAGTGCTAGGACTATTTTTACCCTCGCTGGCGACCACATCCTCGTAGCAGTGTCTGTTCGCACTCCGTCACGCTACGGAAGCTTTGGATTAATTCCTACCACGTCTGCTTTTGGTTTGACCGTCGTTCCCCTGGACCGGTGAGTGTGCTGTGTAGCCTTGCCCCTCCCGGTGAGAATTGATCTCTGTGTGTCTCTGCCTTAGCAGCCGGTGTAATTATTATTTCACCAACCTTGCCTGTCTGTGCTGACCGTCTCCTCCTCTGGACCTGTAGTGAGCTGAATAGCCCTATGCCTCCTGTTGTGTTAAGACTAAGTGTCATTGTCTCAGCAGCCTGTGTTGTATCTTTTCACCGTAAATAAAACTCTCACTGAACTCACTGGTGACTGTGTGGCGTCTTATGGTGGCTCGCGAGAGCCACCCATGACAGTACGCTGCTGCCAAAACGGCGTTTACGGTGACGCCAACCCGAGACGCAATTCACCAGTGAGTTTGAGTTTTTGGACAGTTGCTGTTTCCGTCTGGGTACTGTGTGTGTGGAAGGAATGCCGTCGCGGAGGGGCCACGCTGGGAGCCCGTGCCACGAGCTGACAGGCGTCCTGGAAGTTGTGGATGAGTTGCTCATCTCCACTTCCCTGCTGGACTACCATCACGGCATACATTGGTACCTAGACGCTGCTGAAGACGTTCTTCGGCATCTCTCTCCCCGCTACGCCGACCACCTGGAAGTCGACGCGAGGAGGGTGGATATCGCCGCGCAAAGCGAGATATTCCTGATGCTGGAGGAGGAGCATGGCGTGAAGCAGGAGAGGAGGCACTCCTGCCCATCGCCTACGGATCCTGATCCCGTCCTCGATCCAGTCCTGGAGTTCGCACCACCGGGAGGCCGGCGGAGGCGTCGACGCCGCGGTCAAGTACATCTTCAGCAAGGTCCTGCTCCGGATCCAGTTCCGGGCCGCCGGAATGACCCACTCAATCAGCCAGCTGCTGAGAGTGATCTGAGTCCTGTGCCGGTGAGCTCCGTCCATGGGTCCTATGTTACCATCCAGCGAGCAAGGGAAGGAGCAACGTCCTCTTCAGCTGGCACCATCTTACCTTCGGGAGACAGGCAAGTTCAATTTCACTTTCCTAGTCATTATGGTGATCTGTCTTGTCTGACTCCTGGGGGTGAAGCTCGGGGTTCGCAGCTCCCCGAGTTTCCTTCTCCAGCTGAAGCCAGTTATACTGAACCTGCTGCCTCTGTGTTTCCTCCTGCGGAGCGGTCCTCGGCGTCAGTCCCACGCCGTCGAACGAGGGGGAGGCCTGCGGCTCTGGGAGATACCCCGGCCCTGCAGCCTTGTGTTGGACAGAGGAGGAGAACGGACTGCGGTGAGGAGCCAGAGCCGATGAGTGAGCGTCCCCAGGGTTCCTCAGAGATGCAGCCTGAGTCAGCAGGTCGAGGGTCCTCTGCCCCCACGCCACACGGGTTATTGGTGTGGACGTCAGCGTGAGAGGATCCAGCTGCAGAAACCATCAGGCCAGCTGTGGAACCCGACGCAGCCGAGTGGGAGCCTGATGATGAGCGTCTGTCTGAACCTGGATCGACGAAGTCCTGGACAGCTCCAGAGCCCGAGTGCAGGCAAGTGCTCTTCTTTGTTTTCCTTTATGGTGTGTTAGAGCATTTTTTGCCTGCCTCATGGGGAGACGAGCGAGGGGCAGCCGTCTGCTGCACCCGAGCTCGTCTTGCTGGGCTCTGGCGCTGCCGGTGAGACTGATCCCGGTCCTCTCTTGTTCTCTGAGCCTCTCCACAGCGTTACCAGTCTGGAATCTGTCAAGGTCACGGGACTGGAGGTCCCAGGTTCGGGGATGGAGGTCGTCGCCGGTGCAGTGCCGACCCAGTCGGGGTCCGACGCGTGGGCCGAGGTGACCCAGTCGGGGTCCGACGCGTGGGCCGAGGTGACCCAGTCGGGGTCCAACGCGGGTGCAGCGGTGTCCCAGCCGGGGTCCGACGCAGGTGCAGCGGTGACCCAATCGGGGTCCGTCCTGACCCAATTGGGGTCCGACTCTTGGGCCGAGGTGACCCAGTCGGGGTCCGACGCGGGTGCGGCTGCGACCCAATCGGGGTCCGACGAGGTCCAGTGGGGGTCCAGCTCAGGTGCGGCTGCGACCCAATCAGGATTCAAGGACATCCAAGTTCTTGGTTGTTCCCCTTTCAGGAGCCACCAGCTGGGGGCCGTTGGAGGTTTTTGTCTGGCAGACTGGCGCTCTCATGTCTTGTCGTCATTAGGCGGGCGGCTGCATGCAATTCCTCCACGGTCCTGGTGGTTGTGGGATGCGGGTCGGCCACCCGAGGAACTGCTTTGTGCATTCGGCATCTTGGGTTGGTCGCCCGATAAACTGTGGTTGCTACTGGGTGACCTGGTTCGGCCACCAGAGGACTTGTTTCTGGGGGCCTGGGACTGGGGCAGGCCGCCTGACCATGTACTGTTTTGTGGGACTATCCGTGGGCCATCGGAGGCAGGGAAGTCGCCGGAGCTCTGCCTGGGGGGCGTTGGATCTCCGCCGATCATCTTTTTGCTTTGGCCCATATGGTGTCAGGGTTATGTCAAGTTATGTAAAGCAATTTTTGATTGCCTCGTGTGTATTCACAGTCCATAGTCTGGTTATGTTAAGCAATTTAGATTGCCTCATGAGTTTCTGTATCCATAGTCTGGTTAGGTTATGTAAAGTTATTTTGTTTGCCTCATGTGGGGTTGTAGTCCTTAGTCTGGGTTTTGGTTTTTTTTCTTGTTTTGTCCTCCCCTCTTCCTTTGAGGGGCTATGGCCGTGTTTTGCTTTTTGTTTTGTTCCCCTCTTCTTCTTGAGGGGCCATAGTATGGTGTTCTCGTTCATAGTTTCCAGGTGTTTACATGTATTTCTGGTTTCGTGTGTGTTTGTTTTTTCCATATTCACGGTGTGTTAGCACGTATTTCTTGTGGGGTTTTTTTCTCATAGTTGCCATGTGTGCATTTATTTCTTGTTTTTCTCATAGTTATCATGTGTTAGTATGCATTTTTTGCTCTTAGTCTTCATGTGTTTGTATTTACGTCTTGTTTTGTTCCCATAGTTACCATGTGTTTGTATTTACTTCTTGTTTCTGTGTCCATAGTTGCCGTCATGTATTTCTGGTTCCTTTTTTTTTTTTTTTTTTTTGCCATAGTTATCTTGTGTTTGCATTTTGTTTTGTTTCCATAGTTACCGTCATGTAATTTTTTCCTTTTTTGCCATGGTTATGTGTTTGCATTTATTTCTTGTTTTGTTCCTATAGTTACTGTGTGTTGAGGGTTTATTTTTTTGGGCCAGGTTATGTACACTGGGGTTAGACGGGTTGTCTGTGGCCTCGGTGGGAAAATTTTCAGGGTCAAGTGTTTTTTGCTTTGTATGATTGTGTTCTCCTTGTTTTGTAGTCAGGTCTTGTTTTGTTTTTTCTTCTTTCGTCATTGTTCTGGGGGGAAATAGGATGGATATGTCTAGTGATGTATTCGTTTCTTTTCCTGTTTAGGGTGTTAGGTTTTGTTTGGCTCCCTCCTTGCCTGTTCCTCAATCCACTCGCCCTGTGGTTGGGGGGGGGGGCAGGTGTTACTAGACGTTCAGAGCCCATCAAGTGAGGGGGGGCTACTGTCATGACCCGAGCACTAGGTCTTGGTGCTCGGGTTATTCTTGTCAGGGTTTGACAGCGGCGTTATTATTCTAGCTCTCCGAGCTCTTATTGTGATAGTGCTCGGGGAGGCTTCCGCTCAGCTGTCAAACCCTGAACAGCTGTGCTGCATTTGTGGTCGTTAGTGCTAGGACTATTTTTACCCTCGCTGGCGACCACATCCTCGCAGCAGTGTCTGTTCGCACTCCGTCACGCTACGGAAGCTTTGGATTAATTCCTACCACGTCTGCTTTTGGTTTGACCGTCGTTCCCCTGGACCGGTGAGTGTGCTGTGTAGCCTTGCCCCTCCCGGTGAGAATTGATCTCTGTGTGTCTCTGCCTTAGCAGCCGGTGTAATTATTATTTCACCAACCTTGCCTGTCTGTGCTGACCGTCTCCTCCTCTGGACCTGTAGTGAGCTGTATAGCCCTATGCCTCCTGTTGTGTTAAGACTAAGTGTCATTGTCTCAGCAGCCTGTGTTGTATCTTTTCACCGTAAATAAAACTCTCACTGAACTCACTGGTGACTGTGTGGCGTCTTATGGTGGCTCGCGAGAGCCACCCATGACATAAGATGCACTCATAACTGCAGTTAAATGTGCATGCTGTTTTGTCTGGGGACTGTTTGGGGGGCTTGAATTCCCATCTCTGGTTGTCTAGAAAAAGAGGAATTTTGCATTGTGGGTGGAAATAAAGGCTGACACCCAGGAACTGTAAATATTTTTTGGTCTACCAGAAACAAAGAATCCTGTTTTTCACTAGCATTCCAGGCCATTTGCTCTCCTGCTTGTCTCATTACGATTCAAGTAGAAGCTTGGAGAGACTGGAATTTCTAGAAAGGGATTGGGATTCGGAGTTGAACCATAGGGCTGTAAATAATTGCTAACTTTTGCCTCCCATAAAGAACAGATTGTAAAAAATGTCAGTGTCAAGGACAGTTTTTACCGTGCAGGAAATAGTTGATCGAGCAGTGAAGGCTACTTTGAGTCAGTCAGATGAAAAAGATAGAAAAAAGGAAGTGAGGAAATGTCACCAGTGGGTGAATGAAATGCAGGATCAGGGATGTCTGCCAGGGTCACAAAAGCCAGTGCCCCAACCAAGTAAACTGGCTGGGGTTCTGCAAATGATTATACAGTCATATAATTGCAAAAGAAAAATATGAGGAAGAAGGTAGCCCGAAATGGGGGCAAGTAAAGAGAAAACTAAAAGAAACAGAAGAGAAGGAAATCAGGGCTATACTGTATGTTATATCCCCAAGCCTGTGGTAGCGTTAAGAGGAGGACAGGTTATAGTGAGTGACAGTAGCAAAGTAACATTGCAACAGCTCAGACAGAAGGACAGTACAGAAGACATAGAGTGATATATAGAGTAGGTGGCGGTAATGCACCTGTAAGCTGGTTGCCAACCACCAATCAAATCTAAAAGAAGAAGAAGAAGGACAGTACAGATGCACCACCTCAATATGATGATGTGGCTCCGCTGGCTCTCAGGTCTCTTCCTCAACTCCAGCTAAGATAATTGGAAAAAAGGCTGAGTCTCCAGACCAACTCCTAGAAGAAATTCGTACCAGAGTCCACAACTTATCAGTCTCTGACTTACTCCAGGCAAGACCTATTGGAGATTATACAGGCTCCCCTAATAAACCAAATGCACCAACCAAATGGAAGATTAGTCAATATGGCAATACACATGATAACTTGGTGGATAAGGCCACCACGTGCACTGCTACAGGTGCAATACCAAAGGTGTCATATACCAAGCAATTGCCTATGACTGGGGCAGAAGATAGTACAGCCCAATATGTTGAATGGTCTTTCAAGGACCTCAAAGGTATTTGTGACACAATGCCCCCCTTAACTTTGGGAGGTTCCCCTTGGATCAGAGCACAGGTTGCCACCTATGTATGGCAGACGTTAGACACCAAATCCTTACCTGCTGCTGAATGACATTACTCCACAATATAATTTTTCATTGTAGTGGATATATCTAATGCCTTTTTTAGTATCCCACTACATGCAGACTGCAGGCCTCTTTTTGCATTCACCTATCAGGGTCAGCAATATACATACAGCAGACTACCACAAGGTTTTGTTGATTCACCAGCCATTTTCAATCACATACTGCATCAACATTTACAGGATTTATTCCTGCCTCCTGACACATTACTGTTGCAGTATGTTGATGATCTGCTATTGGCTGGCCCCACTGCTGCTTCTGTGCTCTCAGCTACGGAGCTCCTCCTGAAACATCTTTATCAGAAAGGCTACAAACTAAGCCGCAAAAAGTACAGTGTTGTCGCCCCAGAGTTCACTATTTGGGCAGGCTAATCACATTCGATGACTCTGCGGTGTCCCCATCCCAAAGGCCATTAATTCTCTCACACCCTAAACCACACACTGTGAGGGAGATGATGTCATTTTTGGGTCTTACCGGATACAGCAGAAATTTTGTTCTAAATTACACTGCGCTTATTCACCCACTACGCAACCTCCTTAAGGAAGCAGGACATAAAAACCTCACATCACCTTTGCAATGGACCACTTTGGCTGAGGGTGCTTTTATTGAACTTAAACAACTGATGTTACATGCGCGTTCACTAAAACCACCTGATTATTCTTCCCCATTTCATTTTGATGTTTCTGAACAGTCCGGCGTTGTAAACACCGTACTGTATCAGAAGAGGGAAGGTACAGGGTCCAGGTCAGTTGTAATGTATTACAGCTCAACATTAGATAATATAGACAAAGGACACCCACCATGCACACATCATGTTGCAGCAATAGCTAAAGCATTGGAAAAAACTTCACATATCACAATGCAACATACTGTGATTGTACACACAATGCATGGGGTAGCTTCATACCTACAAAGTGTACTGTTCACACTCTCAGCCAAACGAACACAAAGACTGAAAAGAATACTGTAAGCACAAAATGTCATTTACACAAGTGAAGGGCCAAACATGGCAGAAGACATGTTCATAGGTGAACCTCATGACTGTTCAGCAATTGCAGAAGCAGACATGAAAGCTGTTCCAAATCTCCAAGCTGATGAAATTGAACATCCAGACTTGAACCTTTTCTGTGATGGCTGTTGCTATCGAAAAATGGATGGGTCTCTGAGTGCCTCATATGCAGTAGTGAAATATGATGAGGAGACAGGTGCATTTCAAACTGTAGAGGCAGGAATGGCAGACCAGCCTGCATCTGCTCAAAAAGCTGAAATTGTAGCCTTTACTAAAGCATGCCAATATGCTAAACAACAAGAGGTGAACATACTGTATACACTGATTCAGCTTATGCCCACCAGGCTGCACATGTTGATTTACCATATTGGAAAAGGAAGGGATTTTTTACTTCGACCAACACACCAATTAAACACTTAACAGAAATGGTTGAGTTGTTGGAGGCCATGGGTCGACCAAAGAGGGTGGCAATTTTGAAGTGTAAAGGACATCAAAAAGGAAATGCTATTGTGGCCAGAGGAAATGAAGCTGCTGATCTAGCTGCTAAGCGAGCAGGTGGTTATGTTACTCAAGCAAGCATGATAGTGCAGAAAGAAGATCAGAAGTACATAGAACTAGACATAGAGGAAATTAAGCAGTTACAAGAGAAGGCAAGTCATGAAGAAAAAAGTAGGTGGATAGAGAAAGGAGCAAAGAAAGATGAGGAAGGTTTGTGGAGATCAGCTAATGGAAGGCTAGTATCTCTGGCTAAAGTGTTGTTGTGACTGTGCAAAGAGGCACACTTAAAAGGCCATGTCTCAAAAACAAAAATCTCTGCTTTGACTGAAGCACATTGGTGGCATCCACGCCTGACAGAGGTTGCAGAGCTAGTCGTCTCTGAATGTGAAGCATGTCAGAAGTTTGATCCCAAACACACGTTAAAGGCCTCTATGGGAGTTTTTCCAGCCCCGGAAGGGCCATGGAAAGACATAGTGATTGACTTCACAGACATGGACCCAGAAAACAGATGCAGAGGCTACAGATATCTATTGGTGTGTGTGGATACATTTTCAAGATGGGTTGAAGCAAAAGCATGTAAAACAGAAAGTGCAAAGGAAGTTATTAAATGGCTGACAGAAGAGGTGATTCCCAGACTTGGTTTTCCAAGAGTAATTAGGTCAGATAATGGCAGTCATTTTGCAAATAAACATTTGAAGGAAGTTGAATGTGCCTTAGGCTTACGGCATAAGTTTGGCTCAGTAGTGCATCCATCCTCCCAAGGGCTAGTTCAAAGAGCAAATGGTACACTGAAAAGAATGCTAGCTAAACAATGTATGGGAACAGGCATGACATGGGTCGATGCATTGCCATTAGTGCTGATGGCACTGTGATTCACCCCCAACACAATGCTCTGCCTGACTTCCCATGAGCTGTTAACAGGGAGAAAATATGCCAGGACCATTTGTGAATTCACCTTTGACTCCTAGAAATAGTCAAACTGTAGAACTGTCACAGTACATCAAGAGTCTAAGGAAAATATCTGAAGCTCTCTCTCAACAGGTTCCAGACATTCTCAACAAGGACACACAAAGAGACATTACCCCATTGGAACCTGGTAACGGGGTGTGGCAAAAAGTAGTGAGACGTCATTGGGACTCACCAAAGTGGCAAGGACCTTTTAAAGTAATAAAGGCCACTTCACATGCAATACAAGTGTGGAAAAAAGAAAACTCAGCAATTGGATTCATGTGACTCATTGTGCTCGAGCTGATGAGCCCAATCGACCTTTGTTGCAAACTATTAAAGACATAACAGACATAAAGGTCAATGGTAGTGCCCACATTGTCTAACTACTCCACTAGGACAACTATTCGTCTCCTGTTGTTACTATCATTGATTATCTCGTTTCCAGTCCTGTGGTGGAAAATTCAGCTCTACAAAAGAGTTCATGATACTAGACGTTCAGTGACTACACCAGTAAAAGATAAATATGGAGCTAAAATAGATGTACAAGCTCGGAAAGGAAAACGGACAGTAGTAAAATTTGATTTATGTGCTGTAATTGACTGTGGTGCTTCTGAAATAGGCTGGAGAGGCTATGATGTATATATGTGTGGAATAGGATCAAATACACCCAATGTTAATGATCTTTGTCCAGGGTGGAGCGCTGTCTGGTGGAATACTAAGCCTGGAGGTTGGACCTATTCCCCATCATCATCGAATAGTCTTGCCTACTTAAAGCAGCAAATAAAACTCTTTAGGGGACATCTTTCCATAGAGGGTCATGATGCCAATGCACCTCCACCCTCAAAACAAGTAAGCCCATTAATGCTCAGTGTAAACTTAACAAATCTCCCTTACAATGCAGTTGGAAGCTCATTCTATTTAGTGGTAGGAGTGGATGTAACTGGGAAGGACCCGTTGAGCCCAATAAAAATAACACTGGTATCTCCCCCAAAAAACGAGACCACTAACATTCAACCCACATTCCAATCTATTGATTACAAGAATTCTGAAATAGTTACATATTCAAATGTTGAAACTCTTAAGGATAAAATAGCAGTTGAAACAGGTTATGTAGACCACAATGAGTGGCTGGCTTGGATGCAATACTCTCTGAGAACTGTAGTAAAAGACCAAGCTGACTGCTATGCTTGTGCGGCAGCTCACCCAGGGCTAGCTACAGTGCCTTTTCCACTCAATCCAGAAAATGATCCTGACGGTTTTAAGTGTTTGCTCCACTTGTTCACCACTCCCAGTACTACTAAAATTTGTACCACATTTCATTACCTGTTTCCACCAATACTTGAGATGACTCCTCCACCATTCCAACCTTACCAAGGCAACTACACCTGTTTCCAAAAAGACACAGGTTCACTTGCAGTAGGAAGGTTGGATTATTGTCTAACTATCCAATCATTTAGTAACTCCTGTAAAACTGAGTTAATGAATATGTCCCAGCCTAAATCAAATATTTGGTTTTGGTGGGGGAAAATGAGATTATGGCCCATACTAACTAAAGACTGGAAGGGTGTTTGTGCCCCAGTTCAATTAGTAATGCCCTTCTCAATTTTCCCATTAGGCCCAATTCCAAGGGGATCACATATAAGAGAGATACATTTTGGTTAATGGAAGGTACACTGGGTGGTGTTAGACCTTGGACTGATCCCACAGGAAAGGTTAAGGGAGTTACAGAACAGTTTAAGGGACAAAATTTTCATGCAGCAGTATTTGCTCACTTCATTCCATGGGCTGGACAGATAATAGAAGCTATTAAAATGCAATCATGGATTGAGTATTTGTACTATAACGAGCAGCGAATGTTGAACTATACAGTGGACGCTCTTAAAGGAGTCCATGAACAACTAAAAGCAACCTCTCTTATGACATATCAGAACCGCATTGCTCTTGACATGCTCCTGGGAGAGTCAGTGGGAGTGTGCCAAATTTTTGGTTCCGTTTGCTGCACCTTTATCCCTAATAACAGAGTCCAGACGGAAGTATTACACATGCTATAGAGGCCCTAGAAGGATGGAGTTTGGACAGAACACAGGCTATGAGCCTGATGTATTACTGCATGGTTGCAGTCCATTTTTGGACGATGAGCAGGGGTGATTCACTCAGTAATTCTGGTAATTGTCATTTTACTGGCAGTGATACTCGTGGTGGGTTGTTGCTGCATCACATGCTTGAGAGCACTGCTGGAGAGATGCATAGTCACAACCCTGTCTAAAGAGCCAGTCCAGAGGATGATGGCTCAAGTCTACTCACAAGAGGAGAAAAAGTCTCTTCTCCACGATAAGGACCATTGTGAATCTGGGAATGACAGTGATGACAGAGAGGCTATTGTTTAAAATGCATATGTATTGTGTCTTTCTGCTATCCACTGTTGTATCTACTGCTCACACATCCAACACCACACTCATACATATAATTTTACATGATAAGGGGGTGCGCTGAAGGTACCTCCCTACGGTGGGTCATGTGCTAGTAACCTCTGACCCCTTCTTATTCCTTTGCTCTCTTACAGATATCTACAGGAGAATATTGTGCTATTTGCGGTCATGTAGTCAAAATAGATGTGAAGGTTACAGGCTCTGTTGTACGGCAGGTCTTGAGGCCTGGCTACAACATCCATGGATAGGAATATCTTCTGACTTGAATGTGTTGCTTTGCTCATTTTTGTCACTTGTTCATTTCATTATATTTTTATTCTAATAAAGTCTTTGTAAAAGGCCGCCAAGGGCAGTGGGGCCGAGATGGGAGTTTTTGCCTGTAAATATGCATCAGTGAATAAAAGAAATGCACAACAATGATCGCTTAACAAAAGACATACTACCTGCAGGTTTTTCGCTCATCTCATAATCAAGTAATAAACATGTATCCAGGGTCTGTTTGTTAGCATACCAGCCTTAAATGTTGACTCTATAGAATGGAGTCAAAAGAGGGCAATTGAGATAAAATGTTTAGTTAAGTATTATAATACACAGTGTGCTTGCAAGTGGAAAAATACTTATGCAGCTTACACGCTCACATAACTGGGTTATTAGTCACACACACACACACACCCTCAACTGCTCTGCAATGAAGTAACTGCTTTGGCATCCATATAAATAAAATATTTTTGGGTTATGAGGGTTGCGCAAGACACACAGACGAGGACAGCAAACTGGAAAACATCTGCTGGGTGAAGAGACCTTGAAAGCTGGCCCAAACCAGTTCTACAGTAACCAAGCATTGTAGGAGATACTGGAAATGCCCAGTGTCCAGAAGAGAATATTTTTTTTTTTTTTTTTTTTTTTTTGTTACTTATTTGTACCCGTAGGTAGACTTGGTTTGCAGTCTGGTGACAAGCCACCGGCTGCTGGTCGCTGCGTGTGCGAGCGCCCTAAACCTACATGTTTTTGGTGTGCGGGAGGAAACCGGAGAAATCCCGGAGTAAACCCGCGCAACACGGGGAGAACATGCAAACTCCACACAGCTCACTGTTGGTCGGGGGCTGGGATCGAACCCACGATCTCATGATCCCCACGGTCCCCCGGCCGAGGGTAAAACTGTGCTGCCACAGTGCTAAACCACTGCGCCACCGTGCAGCCAATATATGTGTCCTTGAATCTGTTGTTCTGGGTGTTTCACCAGATTGTGCTGCGGAAGGCCCATGGCTGTGTATTGCTCTCTGCATGCTTCAATAAAGTTAAGCTGAGAAATAGATCATCTTCTCTGATTTGTTCACTGTCCATATTTTGAACACTGAGAATTAATAAGAAATTCTTTTACAAAAGACGGAAACGGTGTGGGTGTCGAGCTGAAGTAAGACGGCAGGCGAGGAATATAAGGTACAGACCCGTCCTCCCATCCGTTATTATGGGGAATGTTCGATCGCTGGTGAGCTAGCGGCTATCTCCCGCTACGAGAGCGTCTACAGAGAGAGTAGTTTGATGTTGTATACCGAGACGTGGTTAACAGAACTAGCAACGGATTCTAACATCGAACTGGAGGGTTTCCACGCAATACGGGCAGGCCGGACACCAGACAGTGGGAAGGCAAGGGGCGGAGGAGTGATAATGTATGTCAATAACAACTGGTGCAGACCGGGACATATCACGGTTAAGGAACAGCACTGTAGCAAAGACATCGAGTTGCTAGCTGTTAGCATGCGGCCTACATATCTCCTGAGGGAATACTCACACGTGATCTGCATTGTTATTTATGCAAATCCGACGGTGAATGCTGGGACAGCGCGTGACATCATCCACTCAGTAACTGGCAGGCTGCAGACAGAACACCCAGATGCTCTTCTCCTCATCTCAGGTGATTTCAACCATATTTCACTGTCCCCCATTCTACCCACGTTCGCCCAGTATGTCACATGCCACACTAGAGGCAATAAAACACTGGACTTATTTTATGCAAATACCAAGGAGGCGTACACCTCATCACCACTCCCCCCACTCAGGAGATCGGATCACAACTTGGTTCATCTCCTGCCGGTATACAAACCCCTAGTACACGGACAACCTCCGGTCATGCACACGGTGAAGTTATGGTCTGAGGAGGCAATGGACGTGCTAAAGGACTGTTTTGAAATCACTGCCTGGGAGCAGCTCTGCGATCCACATGGTGAGGACATTGATGGCCTCACTCACACCATCACGGACTACATCGGCTTCTGTGTGGACAACACCGTACCCACCAAGACCATACGGTGTTGCTTGAACAAACCCTGGATCAACCCTGAGATAAAAACACTTCTGAGAGAGAAGAAGAGGATCTTCAGGTCAGGGAACAGGGAGATGCTGAAGTCCGTACAGAGGGAGCTGAGGAGGAAGATCAGAGAAGGCAAAGACAGCTTCAGGAAGAAGATGGAGGACAAGCTGCAACAGAGCGACATCGGCGGGGTCTGGAGAAACCTTAAAACCATCTCTGGGCTCCAGAATACCTCCCCCCAGGCCACGGGGGGCAGGGAGTGGGCGAACAATCTGAACCTGTTTTTTAATAGGTTTGACCAATCGCCCTCCCCCCCGACTGCACAACAACCACTGCTGTGTCCGAAGTCACCGAGACCTGCTCTCCACACCTCACTCCACCAACACCCCCCCACTCCTAGCACACAGCCCCCCAACCTGACCCTCACTAAGACCCAGGTGAGGACGGAGCTGAGGAAGATCAAGGCGAGGAAGGCCTTGGGACCGGACGGCATCAGCGCGAAGTTCCTCAAGTCCTGTGCAGACCAGCTGTGTGGGATTGTGGAGCACATCTTCAACCTGAGCCTGAAGCTGGGGAGGGTACCACAGTTGTGGAAAACATCTTGTGTGGTAACTGTACCAAAGACTTCCCACCCCAAAGATCTGAACAGCTACAGACCAGTGGCCTTGATGTCTCACATGATGAAGACCCTGGAGAGACTGCTCCTTGCTCACTTCCACCGACCAGCGATGGATCCACTCCAGTTCACCTACCAGTATGGCATTGGGGTGGAGGATGCAGTGATCTTCCTCCTTCACCGTTCTCTGTCCCACCTGGAGAAGCCCGGGAATGCGGTGAGGATCATGTTCTTTGACTTCTCCAGTGCTTTCAACACCATCCAACCGATGATCCTGAAGGACAAGCTGCTGTGCGCAGGGGTGGACCAGCACCTGTCATCATGGATCCTGGACTACCTCACAAACCAGCCACAGTTTGTGAGAACCCGAGATCGTGTGTCTGACACAATCATCGGTAGCACTTGGGCCCCCCAGGGAACGGTTTTGGCTCCCTTTCTGTTCACCCTTTATACTGCAGACTTCTCACACAACACAACACACTGCCATCTACAGAAGTTCTCCGACGACTCTGCGATCATCGGCCTCATCTCCAACGGAGATGAAGCTGAGTACAGAGGACTTATCCAGGACTTCATGGACTGGTGCCATCGGAACTGCCTCCAGATCAATGTGAGGAAAACTAAGGAGCTGGTGGAGGACTGCCGCAGGCAAGGACAACCCCTCACAGCATCAGTAAACATACAGGGAACGGACATTGAGATGGTGACATCCTACAAGTACCTTGGTGTTCATCTGAACAATAAACTAGACTGGTCACACAATACCGACGCACTCTACAAGAAGGGACAGCGCAGGCTGTTCCTACTGAGGAGGCTCAGGTCTTTTGGTGTACAAGGGGCACTGCTGAAGACATTCTACGACACATTGGTGGCATCAGCCATCACTTTTGGAGTGGTCTGCTGGGGCAACGGCATTACAGCAGCCGATCGGAAGAGACTAAGTAAACTGATCAAGAAAGCTAGATCTGTCCTTGGGCAATGCCTTGACCCAATGGAGGAGATAGGAGAGAGAAGGATGGTGGCTAAACTGTCATCTCTGCTGGAGTCCGAGTTCCACCCTATGCAGGACATATTGAATGCACTGAGGAGCTCATTTAGCAGTAGACTACATCATCCTAGGTGCGCAACCGAGAGGTTTCACAGGTCCTTCCTACCTACGGCTGTCAGACTGTATAACCTAAGCAGGGCTGCTCGCAGAGATAGCAAAAAAATGTGACGACCTAATAGTATTGAATGCAAAAGACGCATCAGACTTACACAAATGGTCCCCTCCAGTATACAACTAGGACAATATCAGTCAATACGGAGGGTGACAATATGTATGGGTACATATTCATACTATGTAGGATAACTAAGTAGACGGTTATGCTGTTTATTCCATCTTGCTACAATGCTCCGCACTTTGTATATATATTTATATATTTATGTGTATGTATGTATATCCACTGCTCTTATTTATATTTTCCGTATCTTCTTAATTATTGCTCTGAGTGTTGCTATCCCTGTGCTGTTGCAATCCTGGAATTTCCCCATTGTGGGACTAATAAAGGCTTATCTTATCTTATCTTATCTTATCTAAAACCATTCTTGACCTGACAGCATGAGAGATAACCTGGTTTTCTCTGGAATTGCGGGAAAAAAACATTGAAAATCCAGAACAGCTGATCTCTGAATTCATTTCTATGCAGCTGAAAATGCCCCCCGACGTTGTGAAATCAATTACCTTTCACCAAGTCCACTGCATTGGACAGAAAAATCCCCAAAACAAGCATCCCAGACCCATTGTTGCCAAATTTAAACATTTCAAGCAAAAGGTTCTGGTACAGAGGCAGGGCAGGCAGCTTAACCTCTTGCACTCCGGTGTACCGCGGGCGGACACGTCTCTGCGTCCTAGAGCGCACGAGGGTGCACGAGGGCACTGCGTCCTAGAGGGCACTGAAAAAAAAAAGGCTGCATTTCCGTTCTTCCACTACAGACACAGCCGCGAACAGAAAACCAAAGGAGTGCTTTGATTGGTTTAGATGTGATTGACCTCTCATTCGACTAATAAGAGCCTTGAATTGGGTTTCTGAAACCTTGAAGAACCAATGACTGAAAATCTAGCAAAAAGGACCCGCCTACCAACGGCTGCGAATACAGCCAGCCAATTGAAGCGCAGAAGTTCGAAAGCTGTTTTGTGTAAGGCTGGGTGACACACAGGCGTTCGCCAGTCTTTTTTTCTTACTACTGTTATTTGTTTTGAAAAATCGTTCGCCAAAACCGCAATCATGGAAGCGCAAAACCACAATAATGGAATTATGGTTTGACCGGGTCGCGTGACCAGAACCACGAGTCCATAACAAGCGGACCAGCGTCATGTTCGTCTGACAATGAGGAAGAGAAGTTCGCCAACGACTTTGCTGTTGTGGACAGGTAAGTGTTATAAGCTAAATTATTCTTTATTCCTGAAAATTGTAATCCAAATGACTTTTGACCGATCGGTAAATTACAACTGTGCATTATCGCAACATAACCGTCATGTTGCGAACGCCCCCCCCCCCCCCCCGCTACTCTTCTGTAGTGGATTGCAGATATATTACAGATATTTTAGTCCAACTGTGCATAGTAGACCGCGGCGCACCGTCACCGCTTTCCGTCATGTAGCGAAGGGCGATGTCCGTCCTCTATAGTGGGGGGGGGGGAGTTGTTATCTTCTACATTACAAATATTTTAGTATAATTTTTAGTGCACTGTAGGATATTTTTTCTTGTAAAAAAAAAGCCACACATTTTTTACGTGGCATGCTTCTTTGTGTGTGGGGGCTTGTTTGTTCATTCATTCATTCATGAATGAATAAACAACCCCCCCCCCACACACACACACATAGCCCTTCACCTTTCATTAGAGCCCAAGATGAAGCTTCTATATTGAATCATTCAAAAGTTATAGACGTTTTTCCAAACTGTGCCATTTGGCACAATTTGGCACAGTTCAAAAACGCCTGGGAACAACCTAAGAAAAAAGCTGTGTAATATATTCATTTTTTGTGGTATTGTTACAAAATTTTGACCTCAGCTGGATAACACTTGGCTCTACATTTCTGTTCCATTTTCCAGCCAGTATGTGAAGCTGTGTGTTATTTGCAAGCATTTGTATCCAAAAAAAACACCCAGGCGAACTTTATTTTCTTCAAATTCAGTATGTTTAGATGACTGTTACTCAGTGGTAGGAGCACTTAGAGAGATTATGACTGTTTTGCCAAAAAATTCAAAGTGTTTTCTTTTAAATGAGACCAACTGTCATGGCGACCTCTGGACCGTCATTGGTGTCATCAACTCCAGCTGCGCACAGACCAACAGGTGTTAATCAACGGCTGTTAAAAGCCAGTGTCGCTGACAGCCCGTCACGGAGTCGTCTGTCCTCCTTGTCGGAGTATGAGCCTGAACTCCGCTCTCTGGTCTCGTCAGGAATCTCTCTTGTCTCGTCTGGAACCTCTCTTGCCTCGTCAAGAACCTCTCTTGCTTCATCAAGGACTTCTCATCAGTTTCAACCAAGTAAGAGAACAATTTGCTACTCAACCCCTTGTCTATACCCCTGTGCACAGGTGGACCTCCTAGGCGGCGGACCTGCATCCCCAGCTGACGGGGCAACGCCATCTCGCCCACGTAGCGCTTCGCTACCACCGCGACTACCGGTACGTCTTGCTCCTCAGCTTCAAGAACTGTTGTTATCTCAGTTACAGGAGTATTTGCCACCACTATCAGTGGAGTCTCTGTCATCGTCATCAGCTGTATCGTCATCACCACATTCAGTGGAATCACTAACCTTGTCATCGTCTGGATTATCGTCACTCCGGTCTGTGAAGTCACGGCCAGTGTTATCACCAGGATTTCCCTCGTCACAGCCACGGGTGGTATCTCCAGCACATTCACGGACACCTTCACCTCCACGCTGCACGGCTGCTGGAACTCAGCAGGGCGAAACCTGTGCTACACTCAAGTAAGCCTCTCCACCTGCAGATCATCACGAGTGTGGAGCAAAAGTAATTGTTTTCTGCTTGTATGTTCCAGGGTTGCCGGGTCTCTGTCCAGGCTGCTCAGCTCCAGTGACCAGAACACTATCCACGCACTCACACACGCACTACACTCTCTCACTATTAAATAAAGATTATTGTCACTATCTGCCCGTGTCAGTGTCTGTCTCCTGGGTCCTAAATCATGTCACCAACCCCATGAAGATGCTGCAAAGGGTTGAAGAACAGCTTTTGATTTACTTTGGGTACATTATTTTTTGGCATTTTTAGGGAAATTGACCAGAGTGCAAGGGGTTAAAGGCACAAATTATGGTCTAAATGATCAGTTTCCCCAAGAAATTATGGAAGGAAGAAGAAAGCTTTTCCCCATTAGCAAACAAAAAAATCCAGGAAGGTAAACAAGTAATTATTTCTGTGGATAGATTGTTTACAGATGGTAAGCTGTTTATGGATGAAACCATAACCCCCTGGCTATTCTAGATTCTAGTTTGTTTCCCTAGCTATATGTAAAAAAAAAGAGTGTGATTGTACACAGGTCTCTTATTGACCCCTGTTTAATTTAACATTTGTCTAATGTTTTTTTCTTTTTTGTTGAGGTTGTTCTTTGTTTGTTCATCTGCTGTAGCTAATCTTGTTGATGTTGTTAGGTTGTTGTTGTATGTTATCTGTATCTTTTCACCGCTTACTAACCTTCATCTCTGTTCTCTCTTGCACATTTGGTTTATCGGAAATGACCTTAAGTATATGTACCCCACTCACTCTTGCAAATGCAGCAGAGACATCATGCGCATGCACCAAAGCCCACATATATAGGTATATTCTATATACACAACACACATATGCCTACGCACACGTGCACAAGCAGCCATATAATGTACACTGGACACACACACACACACACACACACACACACACATATACACACACACAACGACATGCAAAACACATAGGTACACTTAGCTAGCCTCCAGCACAAAACCGCTTAGTGAAAACATGTCCACATTAAAGTCTGTCATGTGGAAAATACGTGGAATCAGTACCATGGAGAGGAGGCTAAAAGTTTTTAATCGACTGAAGGATCTATAGGCAGAGTTTGTCTTATTACAGGAAACACATGTTTCTAAGTCGTCCGTAGATGCATTCACTTCCCCTGAATTCCCCCACATGTACTCAGCCTGCTTTAATTCCAAACAAGGGGGGTAGCTATATTGGTAAACAGGAGAATACGTTTTGTTGTGAATAACAGCATAGCAGATCCAGAAGGTAAATTTATAATATTAAAAATCTCAGTTCAAAATCAGGATCTATGTACTGCAAGTGTTTATGGCCCAAATGTTGACAAACCATCCTTTTTTCACAATTTCTTCACTTCTCTTTCTGAGCACTTGGACACCACACTAATAATAGGAGGAGGCTTCAACCTGGTATTAAATCCTGCAACTGACAGGCTCAGTACAGCAAGAAATTATTGGAAATGGCAGGCTACTGACACTCTCAGACAATACATGAGTGATTTTGGTCTTTGCGATGCATGGTGTTCTCTTCACCCAACTCTTAGGGAATACACCTTCTCACCAGCGCACCACTCATATTTTTGTCTAGACTTTTTTAGCTAGTAACTCCATTATGAGGGAAATCACAGACACTGAAATTTGCTCTAATCAAGTAATCACCATTCAGTATCTCTTACACTGGTGAATAAAAATGCTACAAGGTAAACTAGGAACTGGAAATTTCATACATCACTACTCAAAGACAAAGACTTTGTTTTTTTTTTGTTTTTTTCCACAATATCTTTATTGAACCTTTTTTTTTAACAAACATGATACAAACAATCAAACACTAACACTAAAGTACTACAAAAAAAAATGCACTAAAAAACACCAACAACCACCAACAAAATCAAATTTTCAACAATGCTCCTCTGTTTAGTCTAGACAGTCCAATACATAAGTATACATATTATGTTCACCAGTTTGGAATTTACAAGGTCCACACACATCATTCACCTTCTTCTTCAAAAGTTATGTTTAAATTTTTTACATAATCAATAAAAGGTCTCCATATATTCTCAAACACAATTTCCTTTGATTTCAGTATATATGTTATTCTTTCTAATGGAAGGTTTGTTAACATCTGTCTTAACCACTGAGTCACATCTGGTCTATGAGTCTTTTTCCATAATAGTGCAATACATTTTTTGGCATTAAGCAAACTGAGGTCTATGAATGTTCTTTCACTTTTATTAAAATTATGCTTTTCTGGGTACAGACCCAACAAAAACAATTTAGGATTCAATATGATTTGTTTTGAGATTATTTTTTCAATTGTTACCCTCACCTCTTCCCAAAACATTCTTATTAATCTACATTCCCATACACAATGAAATAGAGTTCCTTTACTTTCCATGCATTTTGTGCATGTATCTGGTATATTTTTGTTATATTTATTTAACTCCTCCGGTGTAACATACATCCGCATTAACCATTTGAAATGTATCAATTTAAGGCGTACATTTATTGATTTGGTTTGAGCTTCTGTACAAGCCAATTCCCATTGTTCCTCTGAAATTTCAGTTTGCAGATCTTCTTTCCAGTAGTTTAATCTTTTCAGTGAATTTTCACTTGAAGATAGTGTCAATGAGTTATAAAACTCTGAAATAATACCCTTTCTTTTACTATCTTTCATCATCATTTTTTCCAAGGATGAATAAATAGGTCGAGTGAGAGCTTTATTTTGATTTGATCGAATAAAGTTTCTAAGTTGAAGATATTTAAAAAAATGTGTTCTATTGAGATTAAATTTGATCCTCAGCTCTTCAAAAGACATTATGTTTTCTGCACATGGCAAATATAAATCCTGAATCTTTTGTATCCCTTTTAAATTCCATACTTTAAATACAGCGTCCGCTCTCCCTGGTTTAAAATATTGATTACCCCATATTGGACTAAATTGTGACAGTAACTGTGGTTCTTTTAAATAGTTTTTAGCTTCACACCATATTTTGATCATATGCTTTACAAATGGATTTTTAACTTGTTTTTGTAATTTTTTTGCCGAATCTGAGTATATGAATATGGGAAGAGGTAAAGGTAAATTGTATGATTCCATTTCAGTCCAGTGAGGGAGATCATTTGATGAAAAATAATATGTCATAGACCTCAGTTGTGCCGACCAATAATACAACATAAAATTTGGACATTTCAGACCTCCACGATCAAATGGTAAATATAATAAAGACAGACGTAATCTAGCCCTCCTGTTGTTCCATATAAATTCCACTAACTTTTTTTTTATTCTTGAGAATAAATCTAAAGGTGGTGATAAGGGAATGTATTGAAATAAATAAAGTATTTTAGGTAAAATATTACTTTTAAGTATATTGATTCTCCCGATCATCGACATTGGTAGTGACATCCATCTCTGAGTTAACTCATTGATATCTGTCATTAAGGCTTCATAGTTGACACTGGCGACTGATTCTAGCTTAGGCACAATTTGGATTCCTAAATATTTAAACTGATTTACAACATTGAATTGATTTACCTCAGGGGCTGGGTAATTTCTCTGGGTCTCATTTAGCATTAATATTGAAGATTTAGTTTTATTTATTTTATATCCTGATATTTCCCCAAAATTCTTTATTAAATTCAACAAGGTTGGAATTGATTTTTTTAGATTCGACATAAACAAAATTATGTCATCGGCGTACAGGGAGATTTTATGTTCTGTTGGTCCAACTTTAATTCCATATATTTGTGAATGTAAACGTATCGCTATCGCTAAAGGTTCAATTGCCATAGTAAACAGTAAAGGTGAAAGTGGACAGCCTTGTCGACATCCTCTATTGATTTTTATTGGTTTTGAAATATTGTTATTTGTTAGGATTTCTGCTGTAGCATTATTGTATATTATTTGAACCCATTTTATGAAATTATTTCCAAGTCCAAACCTTTGTAGGACTTCAAAAAGAAAGGGCCATTCAACTCTATCAAAGGCCTTTTCGGCGTCCAGTGATAGGAGAGCTGTATCCGGTGCTTCTTTATTAAAATAAATAATATTAAATAGTCTTCTTACATTATGGAAGCCTTGTCTTCCCTTTATAAAGCCATTCTGATCTCGATTAATAATATTTGGTAAAATTTCTTGTATTCGTCTTGCTAAAATTTTACAGATTATCTTAAGGTCGGCGTTTAATAGGCTTATTGGTCTCATATTTTCACATTTATTAGAGGGCTTACCTGGTTTTGGCAGCAGTATAATTAAGGCATTATTTATGTATGATGGTAAATTATTATTTTGAAATGCTTCTAAAACCATTTCCAAAAAAGGTTTTATTAATTTATTCTTAAATTTCTTATAAAGGTCAACTGGAAGACCATCTGGTCCTGCACTTTTTCCTGATTTCATATTATCAGTGGCTAGCCCAACTTCTTCTTGACTAATTTTAGACTCCAATATCTCCCTGTTTTCATTTGGAATACACGGTATAGATAGTTCGTTCAAAAACCCATTTAGTTTTGTTAAATCAAATTCATTTTTAGTATCATATAATTTTTCATAGTAATCTCTAAAGGCTCTGTTAATTTCTAAAGGATCTATAACTACCTGTCCGTTACTTATAATACTAGTAATTGGTGTTTTAATTTCTAATTGTTTAATCTGCCATGCCAGTAATTTTCCTGATTTTTCACCTTGTTCATAAAAAGATTGTTTCAATCTTAGAAGACTCGAGGCAGCTCTATTCGCTGATTTTTTGTCGTATTCAGCTCTCAAAATCAGTAATTCATTCTCCAACCTTGGATCACTTCCTGCATACACTTTTTCCTGAAGACTTTTCATTTTATGTTCCAATTTAGCTCTCTCCTCTCGAGTCTTCTTAGATTTTGATCCTGTATAACTAATAATATGTCCCCTAATAAAAGCTTTGAAAGCTTCCCACTTTACACATGCTGATGTTTGTGTAGTATTGATGTCAAAGTACTCGTCTATCTGTTTTTCTATATAATTGACAAATTCCTCATCCTGAAGCCATTTATGCTGAAATTGCCATCTACCTGATTCCTTTGTCAATTTTTTATCTACATATATTAGACAACAGGGTGCATGATCAGAGATCACGATGTTATCATAAAAGCAGTTTTGAATCTTGGATCTTAATTCTGTGGAAATCAAAAAATAATCAATACGTGAGAATGTCTTGTAGGTACTGGAATAACAAGAATAGGCTTTAACTTGTGGTTTCATTTCTCTCCATATATCTAACAATCTCAATTCTTTCATATAATGATTAATAGTCATCCTACATCCATTGTGCGTACAATCCAGTCCTGTTGATCTATCTATACCTGGATTCAATGTACAATTAAAATCCCCTGCTATTATATGTTGCCCTGTAAGTGATGATAAAATAAGAAATAAATTAACAAAGAACTTTTGATCATCTATATTGGGACCATATAAGTTCACAAGATTTATATTTTCTAATAGCAAAGAACCTTGAATGATTACATATCTTCCAAGTTTGTCTCCAATTACATTTTTCACTTGAAAAGGGACTGATTTATGTATGAGAGTCATAACTCCCCTGGCCCGGGATGAAAATGATGAGGTGAATACACTTCCTTGCCATCTACTCCTAATTCTTTTTATATCCTCCTCTATTAGATGAGTTTCTTGTAAAAACACAATTTTTGAACCCATGTCTTTTATTTTATTCATAACTTGTTTAAGTTTTTTTAAATTTTGTAGACCTCTGCAATTCCATGAAGTTAAATTAAGATTAACACTTTGGTTTATGATCAATAGAGAGTTTGGGATTACCTTGCAGTGTAAACATGCTCATACAGAGAAGCAAAAACATGAGTGGTTGAACATTCATCCTACAAACTACACACAAACAAATTCCCCCTTCCCACACTTGTGGCGAACCCCCCAAAATCAAAGGAAAAATTCCGTCTCCCGATATAGCCATCGACCGTTCCACATCCACGGGGAACAGCCTAAGCCACTCCTTCTTCATCCTCCCAATCACCCTAACTCTACTGCTTTTAATGACGTAACATTAACTCTCCTCTGTAGTTTTCCAACTTAACTCCAGAATTTTTAACAACTTTGTACATCATAGTTTTTTTTTTGTTTGTTTTGTTTTTGTTTTTTTTTAAATATATAATACAATCTATATTTTGTAAACTTGCTGTTTACTTCAAGTCAGTCAGATGCCTGTGCAAATACTTAATTATTCTACCTTATATTTTGTTCATGCTTAGCTCCCACCAGTCTCTTCTTCTTCTTTGATCTTCTTGATGAACTCCTGCGCCTCCTCTGGGGTCTTGAAGATGTGGGTTCTGCCCTCATACGTGGTCAACAGTCTCGCAGGATAGATTACACCATGACGAATCCCAAGGTTGCGCAGCTCCTTACGTATGGGATCAAACTGCTTCCTCAATTGTTGGATTCCTGTGGCCAAATCTGGGTAGAACCGCACCTGCTGATCCTGGTGTTTAATCTCTCCTTTAGCTCGTGCAGCGTTGAAGATCTTCATCCTGTCTCTGTTGCTAAGAAACTTCATAATTAAGGTCCTCGGCGGTCCCTTATCTCTCCGTGGGCCAATACGATGTGCTTTTTCCAGAACCACTGCTGATTGCAACTCCTCGCTGCCCAGCACCTCCGGAATCCACTTTTCCAGAAAGGAACATACGTCCCGACCTTCTGATTCCTCTGGAAGACCCACCAGCCTCAAGTTATTCTGTCTCGACCGAGATTCCAAATCCAAAATATTATCTTCTAGACATTTTTTTTTTTTTTCCAAAGTGCGCACCTTTAATTGAAGACGGGTGACGTCATCTTCAGCACTAGCGAGACGGAGCTCCATCTGCGCCGTTCGTTCTACACAGTCACCCAATTCCTTTCTTATTCCTTCCAACGCTGTCATAATCCCATCAAATCTAGAGGAAAAGTCCGCTCTCATTGAACTCATGGCAGCCATCAGCGCATCTGCGCCATTCCCCGCAGATATCGCACCGTTGCCAGCCTCCTCCGCCATATATGGAGTTTTGTTTGCTGCGTCACAGACCTGAAAGTCCGTTAATTTGGACTGTTTCGGCGGCTCGCTTTTTCCTTTACCTGGTTTTCCAGCCTTAGGCTTCGCCGACATATCCTCGCCCAAACGCTGGGATACGTTCTGTCCCAAATGAGAGAGTTATTTGCTGATTTTTTTCTCCAGGAGCAGAGCAGAATGAAACACGTCCGTCTTACGTGGCAGCCATAACCGGAAGTCGACAAAGACTTTGTTAACTATTTTAATAAGAAGTGGGAATCATATCTGGAAAACAGTGACGTGCCAGGAACATCACGTGTGTTCTCTGGGAAGCAGCAAAAGCGGTCATGCAAGGTAAAATAATCTCTTACTGTTCATATAAGAATAAAAAAGAAAAAGCACTAGTACTGGAGTTAGACTAGAAAATTAAATCACTGGAGATGACCTGTGCCGTTTCTCCACAGGAACAGGCACTCAACAATCTGAGAAAATTAAAGCTGGAACTAAAAGAAATTACAAACAAAAGGACACAGTTTTTAATGCAATTACTCCGTCTGGAGTAATTTGAACACTAATAAATCAAGGAGATACCTTTCTAACCAGCTTAAACTGAATAAAAAAACAACAACTATCCATTCTATTAAGGATACGACTGGAAATATCACCCATGATCCTGAAGAAATAAATAACTCCTTCAGAAAGTTTTATGAAAACCTGTATTCATCTCAGATTAATCTGACTCAGAAATAAATGAATTTCTGGACAATATTAATTTACCACGATTAAATAATAAACAGACTGCAGCTCTGGACTCATCTCTTTTAATGTCCAAACTCCAGGAGGCACTTAAGCACATCCAAAATAATAAAGCTCCGGGACCAGATAGTTTTCCAGTAGAATTCTATAAAGAATTCTGGCCTGCGCTGGCACCTACTTTATTTAAACTGGTGAACCAAATTAAAGAAGATTATAGAATCCCTCCAAATATGAACTCAGCTAGCATTATCCTGCTCCTTAAACCCAAAAAAGAACTCACACTTTTATCCAGCTATCGTCCCATCTCACTTATGAATGTTGATCTTAAAATAATTTCCAAAGCTCTCACCAGAAGACTGGAAAGGATAACTCTGTTTATTATACACCCGGATCAAACAGGTTTCATTCAGGGTAGGCACTCGGCTAATAATACACACAGGCAATTTAATTTATTAGACTACTGTAAGATTAATAACTTAGAAACCACAATTTTATCTTTGAATGCAGAGAAAGCCTTTGACCACATTAATTGGAAATTCCTTTTTATGGTGTTACATAAGTTTGGGTTTAGTTCATCTTTTATAAACTGGATTAAGACACTATATAACTGTCCAACTGCATCTGTCAGAAAAATAATCAAACTTCTCAAAGCTTTTATCTTCAGAGAGGCAGTAGGCAGGGCTGTCCACTCTCTCCCTCATTTTTTACCACCTTTATTGAACCATTAGCAGCAGCCATACAACAAAATGTTGATATTAAAGGTATCCAAACTGGACAAAAAGAACACAAGATAAGTCTTTATGCTGATGATGTATTAATCTTCCTTGAGAACTCATAAAAATCTCTTCTTCAGACAGTGGTACTCATTGATAAATTTTTTATCACTATTAGATTACTCTATTAACTGGGGTAAATCAATAGTCTTACCTGTAAACTGTAATTTTTCAAATATATCCACTATTCCAATACAATTAGGTAACATTAAATATTTAGGAATAACTATTGTATTTCCCCCAGGCTCTCAGAGTTACTGTGACTAAATTACACTTCCCTTCTAAAAACAATACAAGACAACCTTACGTGTTGGAGGACATTACCTTTATCACTAATGGGAAGAGTTGCAATCATTAAAATAATGGTCCTTCCTAAAATTAATTATCTATTTTCAATGATTCCTACCCAACCATCTATGGCCTGGTTTAAGTCTCTAGACTCAAATATAAGTAAATTTTATGGAAGGATAAACCATCAATTTAAAAACTCTTCAAAAGAGTGCAGAGATTTAGATTTACCAAATTTTTAAAATTACTTCTTAGCCAATAGACTGCAGTTTATTTCTACCTGGACAAAATCAACCCCACTAGGAAACCCATGGTTAGATGCTGAACAGGCTCTCTGTGGGTCGCTAAATATCTCTGATTTACCTTTCATGAGCCCCTCTATCAAGCGCCATGGCTGTTTTATAAGCATTAACATTAGCTCCTCTCTGACAGCCTGGTGGGAATTTTTAAAAATAACGGGGTCTTCACTTGTCCCTTGTAAACTCACACCCATTTGGAATAATCCTGATATCCTACAACAAAAGAGGATGTTAAACTTTCCACTTTTCACAGAAGGGAATAAAAAAAAACTTAGAACATCTTATTCGAGGTGGAAACTTTATCCAATTCCAGGAACTGATGTCATTGTATGACATAAGTGATAAAAGTTTCTGGAATACCAACAGCTTATAATAAAAGCAAGATTCAATTCCAACCAAATAGATTTAGAGGTACCAGTTAAGGTGACGGAGTTTCTAAATCGTCATTCTCCTAAATTGATATAAACAATACATGTATGGCGCGCATTTAGGGCGCATATATGGTATGCATGTATGGTATGCATTTTCCCTCACATTTATTTAGCAGGCATGACGGTGCATACTCTGGAGGCTTCACGTCTAAACGGCCAAGAAGACCTGACCCGGCAGAGACCTCGGGAGGTGTGAAGTGGTTTCTTGAGAGACGGGAAGTCAGAGAGAATGTCCCAGCAGGAGCCCCCGAGGCTCAGGAGTTGAGAGACAATGGAGACGCCAAGGAGCCTCGCAGGCTATATGTTTACTGAAGGACTGTGGGTTGGGGATGTGATATTTGATGTTGGGAGTTTTGTGTCTCTGGAGAGTATAAGAGCTGTGAAGAATGATTGTTCTGCCTCTTTGCTGAGATACTTTGCTTGATAGAGGATGTAGACTCACAATAAACCTTTCCTGAGAAATAAACTCAGTCTCGTTTGTGAAAGTCATCCTCTACACTGGTGACCTACGACAAACCATGGCCGGTGGCGGCGAGCTTTCTGCGCCGGACTCTTCAGGGGCCAACCGGGTTAATGCAGCTACCACACTACAGCTGCCCAATTTCTGGCAACATAACCCGCGCTCCTGGTTTACCACTGTGGAGGCGCAGTTCCACCTTCGGGGAATCTCAGCGGACGCAACGAGGTTCTACCATGTCGTCGCGAAGCTGGACAGCCTCACAGTGCAGCGGGTGGAGAGCCTGACCAACCACCCGCCCCAAGACGACAAGTATGGCGCACTGAAAGCCGCCCTCATTCGAGCCTTCATTCCCTCGCTGGGAGAGCGAGCAGAGAAGCTCCTGGCGCTGACAGAAGGGGAAGCAGACAGGCCGGCAGATCTGATGGCGAAGATGATGAGCCTGAGAGGTGAGGATGACGACAGCTTTATCTTCGCCCACCTCTTTCTCAGAACGCTACCGCCAGCAGTGAGAGTCACCCTGGCCAGCTCACAGCTACTCAACAACCGTGACTACCACGAGCTGGGCCAGGAGGCACAGCGGCTCGTCGACGTCCATAGACGGCACGCAGCCACGACGGCAGCAGCAGAGCTGAACGCACCCCCGCGAGACGAGGGGAGACCAGAGGCTGCAGCACCGGATCCACTGACGTCGGTAGTGGCAGAGGCCAGGAGAAGCGGAGCTGACAGCACCCTCTGTTTCTACCATCGACGCTTCGCCGAGAGAGCGCGCAGATGTGCCCCACCGTGCCAATACCAGCGCCAGGGAAACGCCAAGACCGAGAGCCGGTAGCAGCTGCGACTCTCGGCATGAAGAACAAGCTGCTTTTTGTGACAGACGCAAATTCAGGGAAAGAATTCCTGGTGGACACAGGCTCCCAGCTAAGTTTTGTCAAGCCTGCCTACGCGGACATGCTGACGCCTGCCAGCGGACCCCTGGTGTTAGCGGCGAACGGCTCCACGATCAAAACCTATGGGGAGAAGACGCTCCTCCTATCCCTCCATGGCCACACCTTTGAGTGGACCTTCGTCGTAGCCGCAGCTAGCAACAACATGCTAGGTGTTGACTTTTTATGCTCAAACAGTTTATTAGTTGATCTTGCTAATAGACGTATTGTAAATGCACTGTCTTTCTACTCTATCTCCTGCACAGCTTGGGTGGCCCTGCCTTCTGCACATCCCAATGTCACAGCTGCGGGTGGTAAGTTTCATGCACTACTCAATCAGTTTCCAGCACTCACGGTCCCAACATTTTCAGCGTCAGTTGCCAAACACGGGGTCGAGCATTTCATAACTACCTCTGGCCCCCCTGTTTTTGCAAAAGCTCGGCGCTTGGACCCAGCTAAACTGGCCATCGCGCACGAGGAATTCGCCAACTTGGAAAAACTGGGCATTGTTAGACGCTCGAACAGCTCTTGGTCGTCACCCCTGCACATGGTACCCAAGGCTGATGGCTCGTGGCGCCCTTGCGGTGATTTCCGCAGATTAAATAATGCTTCAGCACACGACCGCTACCCGATTCCGCACATCCAGGATTTTTCGGCACATTTGGCGGGGGCGCGCATCTTTTCCAAAATAGATTTGGTGCGCGGTTATCACCAAGTCCCAGTCCGCGCGCAAGACATACCCAAAACGGCAGTTATAACCCCTTTCGGGCTTTTCGAGTTTTTGCGCATGCCTTTCGGCCTCAAAGGCGCCGCGCAGACGTTCCAACGCATGATGGATGCAGTACTGCGCGGCCTCCCTTTCGTGTTCGCTTATTTGGATGATATTTTGGTAGCCAGTGCATCCGAAGTCGAACACGAACGCCACCTCACAGCCGTTTTTCAGAGGCTGACAGAACACGGGCTGATAATTAACCCAGCGAAATGCCAATTCGGGGTAGCGCAAATCGATTTTTTGGGGCACCACGTGTCTCCAGAAGGCGCGGTCCCGCTGCCTGATAAAGTGCGCGCGATAACGGATTTCCCCCAACCGCAGACAGTTAAGGCACTGCAAGAATTTTGGGGGATGGTCAATTTTTATAACTGCTTCCTCCCCAACGCGGCACAGCTCATGCACCCATTGTATGCGGCACTAAAGAAGCAAAAACCTGCAACTAAGGTCGAGTGGTCCCCGGACCGGGAGCGCGCTTTCTCACAGGTCAAATCGGCCCTCGCGAACGCTGTGTTATTGGCACACCTGGTGCCAGCAGCTCGCATGGCGCTAACCACGGACGCTTCCGACGTGGCAGTGGGGGCGGTTGTCGAGCAACTGGTAGCAGGGAGCTGGCAACCACTTGCGTTTTTCAGCAAAACATTGCGCGATAACGAGCGTAAATACAGCGCGTTTGATAGGGAGCTTTTAGCCCTGCATTTGGCCATCCGCCACTTCCAGTTCTGGTTGGAAGGGTGCCGTTTCACCGCGTTTGTAGACCACAAACCATTAACATTTGCAATGGCTAAAATTTCAGAGCCTTGGTAGGGCCGACAACAGAAACAGCTGGCCGCGATTTCGGAGTTTACCACCGACATTCAACACGTGGCGGGCAAACACAATGTAGTGGCAGATTGTCACTCACACGCAGTTGCACTGCCAGGCCCCCAGGGGGCAGACTCAGTGGCTGTAGACTCGGGCCAGGCTTGCGGCGCGGAAGCGCTCACAGCCCCGGTCTGCGTTGGGTTAGATTATGCAGCCATGGCCGCCGAGCAGGTTAACGATGCGGACGTGCGCGCGCTCCAGTCTGGGCCAACAGGGCTAAGACTGGAGCACAGGGTGCATCAAAGAGGTATGCCCCCCCTAATCTGCGATATCTCCACGGGGCGCCCCCGCCCCGTGGTCCCAGCTGCGTGGCGTCGCCGCGTTTTTGACTTAATACATTCGCTGGCACATCCAAGTGTTCGCGCGTCGATCAAAATGGTGGGAGAGAAGTTTGTTTGGCCGGGGCTGCGTAAACAGGTCAAAGAATGGGCCGCAGCCTGCGCAGCGTGTCAAAGAGCAAAGGTACACAAGCACACACGGGCCCCTCTAGAACCTTTTCACATCCCAGCCAAACGCTTCGACCACGTGCATGTCGACTTGGTGGGACCCCTCCCGCTGTCACAGGGGTTCACACACCTTCTAACTATGGTGGACCGCACTACGCGCTGGCCAGAGGCGATTCCCCTGGCGTCAACCACAGCAGCAGACGTTGCGCGCACTTTTTTAACGGCTTGGGTCGCACGCTTTGGAGTCCCGTCAGACATAACGTCTGACAGAGGACCCCAATTTGTTTCCGAGCTCCTGTCATCCATGGCACTCAGCCTGGGGGTGAAAATTCATCACACAACTGCGTATAACCCCCAGGCTAATGGTTTGTGCGAACGCTTTCACCGGTCATTGAAAGCAGCCCTCAGAGCGGCTCTCACGGACACAAATTGGGTTGATAAGCTTCCATGGGTTTTATTAGGGTTGCGTTCAGCACCTAAGGAAGATTTGCAAGCCTCTCCGGCCGAGCTAGACTTCGCCCAACCTCTCCGGTTACCGGGAGAATTCCTTCCTGAGAACCCCGCACCAGATCGCCCCCCCGCTCAGCTGCTGCAGAGCGACGCGGGATCAAACACCCTCCCCGGTCCAGTTCATCACAGTTTTCCACGCGTTTTTGTGCCTAAAGCCTTAAAGAATGCAGAATTCGTCTTTGTTAGACATGACGTACAGAGGTTAGGTTTAAGACCACCTTATGATGGACCGTTCAGAGTGTTAGAAACTGGGGAAAAGCATGTTTTGCTCGATTTGGGAGACAGGAGGGAATTAGTCTGCATTAACAGACTCAAACCCGCTTTTGTGTTAGCTGATGAACAGGTGCAAGTAGCAAGGGCCCCCCGTCATGGCAGGCCACCGGGGAGACACTCTGCTAAGCTTTCACAACGATGTGCTAATGACTCTGATCTACAGATGCAAGAGACAGCCACAGGCAGAGCGAGACCTGCTCACAGCAGATATGGCAGGAGGTTGAAGCCCAAGCAGTTGGATGTGTGATATGTTGTGCCAATTTTTTTTCGTTCTGTGTGATATGTCATGATTCTATGCATCTGGGGTGTAAGTTGTCCTTATTTAGACGTTTGGGGGGGTTATATGGCACGCATTTAGGGCGCATATATGGTATGCATGTATGGTATGCATTTTCCCTCACATATATTTAGTAGGCATGACGGTGCATATTCTGGAGGCTTCACGTCTAAACGGCCAAGAAGACCTGACCCGGCAGAGACCTCGGGAGGTGTGAAGTGGTTTCTTGAGAGATGGGAAGTCAGAGAGAATGTCCCAGCAGGAGCCCCCGAGGCTCAGGAGTTGAGAGACAATGGAGACGCCAAGGAGCCTCGGAGGCTATATGTTTACTGAAGGACTGTGGGTTGGGGATGTGATATTTGATGTTGGGGGTTTTGTGTCTCTGGAGAGTATAAGAGCTGTGAAGAATGATTGTTCTGCCTCTTTGCTGAGATACTTTGCTTGATAGAGGATGTAGACTCACAATAAACCTTTCCTGAGAAATAAACTCAGTCTCGTTTGTGAAAGTCATCCTCTACACAGGTTGAGGTATACCCTCTATAGGTATACCTCAACTATGAGAGACAAAATGAGAAAAAAAAATCCAGAAAATCACATTGAAGGATTTTTAATGAATTAATTGGTAAATTCCTCAGTAAAATAAGTATTTGGTCACCTACAAACAAGCAAGATTTCTGGCTCTCACAGACCTGTAACTTCTTCTTTAAGAGGCTCCTCTGTCCTCCACTCGTTACCTGTATTAATGGCACCTGTTTGAACTCGTTATCAGTATAAAAGACACCTGTCCACAACTTCAAACAGTCAGACTCCAAACTCCACTATGGCCAAGACCAAAGAGCTGTCAAAGGACACCAGAAACAAAATTGTAGACCTGCACCAGTCTGGGAAGACTGAATCTGCAATAGGTAAGCAGCTTGGTGTGAAGAAATCAACTGTGGGAGCAATTATTAGAAAATGGAAGACATACAAGACCACTGATAATCTCCCTCGATCTGGGGCTCCACGCAAGATCTCACCCCGTGGGGTCAAAATGATCATGAGAACGGTGAGCAAAAATTCCAGAACCACATGGGGGGACCTACTGAATGACCTGCAGAGAGCTGGGACCAAAGTAACAAAGGCTACATCAGTAACACACTACGCCGCCAGGGACTCAAATCCTGCAGTGCCAGACGTGTCCCTCTGCTTAAGCCAGTACATGTCCAGGCCCGTCTGAAGTTTGCTAGAGAGCATTTGGATGATCCAGAAGAGGATTGGGAGAACGTCATATGGTCAGATGAAACCAAAATAGAACTTTTTGGTAAAAACTCAACTTGTCGTGTTTGGAGAAGAAAGAACACCATACCAACTGTGAAACATGGGGGTGGAAACATCATGCTTTGGGGCTGTTTTTCTGCAAAGGGACCAGGACGACTGATCCGTGTAAAGGAAAGAATGAATGGGGCCATGTATCGTGAGATTTTGAGCGAAAACCTCCTTCCACCAGCAAGGGCATTGAAGATGAAACGTGGCTGGGTCTTTCAGCATGACAATGATCCCAAACACACCGCCCGGGCAACGAAGGAGTGGCTTCGTAAGAAGCATTTCAAGGTCCTGGAGTGGCCTATCCAGTCTCCAGATCTCAACCCCATAGAAAATGTTTGGAGGGAGTTGAAAGTCTGTGTTGCCCAGCGACAGCCCCAAAACATCACTGCTCTAGAGGAGATCTGCATGGAGGAATGGGCCAAAATACCAGCAACAGTGTGTGAAAACCTTGTGAAGACTTACAGAAAACATTTGACCTCTGTCATTGCCAACAACGGGTATATAACAAAGTATTGAGATGAACTTTTGTTATTGACCAAATACTTATTTTACCAAGGAATTTACGAATTAATTCATTAAAAATCCTTCAATGTGATTTTCTGGATTTTTTTTTCTTATTTTCTCTCTCATAGTTGAGGTATACCTATGATGAAAATTGGAGACCTCTCTCATCTTTTAAGTGGGAGAACTTGCACAATTGGTGGCTGACTAAATACTTTTTTACCCCACTGTACATGCACGCTACGTGGTCCTGTGCACGGGTCTAAAAGTTCTGGCAGAAGACAAGTGAACACTTATCGGCATGGCTTGGGTATCACATCCCAACCTCTCCCAAACTTTGCATACTGGGTGGTGAAA
Source organism: Pholidichthys leucotaenia (assembly GCA_020510985.1). Classification (NCBI taxonomy): domain Eukaryota; kingdom Metazoa; phylum Chordata; class Actinopteri; order Cichliformes; family Pholidichthyidae; genus Pholidichthys; species Pholidichthys leucotaenia. The sequence continues at coordinate 281,218,770 of CM035847.1, read as the reverse complement.
TAAATATAGAGGTAAAGCTGTCACACATGGTTCTCACTGCCTTGTGCATCGCAAAGAAAACTATCCTTATGAATTGGAAATCAAGAAATAATTTATGTACAACTCACTATAAGAACCTCCTATTAGATTATATTAGTCTGAAGAGAATGTCTGCCACTCTAAAAACCAATTGACTGAATTCAATTCTCTCTGGTCCCTGCTTATTGATTCTATAACCTGATGGGTGCTCGCTCTCCTTGGTGCCTCTGGTGGCTGGCACGAGGGGTTTCTATAACCCACTAGAGTCGGTGTCTGGGGAACCTGTCCCGGGGTGACTGTGCGTCTGGCCTGGGGGGGGGGGGGCTATGGAGTGGCCCCGGGCCAGCCAGCCTTGCCTCCCAGGTGGGGCTGGGTCTGGTCTTGGGCCCCTGGTGCTCTGGGCCAGGGTCTGGTGTGCACCGGTGGTGCAGGCTGGGGTCATACCTTCCCCGGGGCCCTCCCCAGGGTCCTGGCGGCACTCTGGGAGCTGGTGCCTGCATCCCAGAGGGGGAAGGGGGTTGCCCCCCGTTCTCTGGTGTGGGTGTGTGTATGTGTGTGTGCATACATATGTGCATGTGTGTGAGTGTGTGTACGCATGCGTATGTGCAGGTGTGCGTGAAAATGGGTGTGTTGTGTTCCTTATGGCCGTCCAGGGCTTTTAGTGTGACATCGTCACGGCGGGACTTCCGGCTGTCAGAGTCGAGCTGCGCCGTGACAGCTGATTCACGTTCCACTGATTACTTTCTCATTATTGATTGTGCCTTATTTAAGGGAGCAGCTGAGGTTACTCCTGGCTGCGACCTCGCATAACGTTGCCTCCATACAACGTTCAGCTGGAGTCCCTTACCTCGGCTCCAGTCACCCTGTGATTCTCCGTGTTTGTGTAAGTTTATTCCCTAGCCTGAGTATATTACTACTGTGCCTTAGCTGTAGTTCTTGTTCATGTTTTTGCCCCACGTGGCTGTTAACTTTGTCATCTTTGTCTTTTGTCATTAAGTCCGCAGACTCATCAGCTGCCTATAGCGTCTCATTAATGGCCCGCAAGGGCCACCCATGACAGTGTCAACATTGACCTTTGACCTTTCCACCCCAAGACCAGAGTTAGAGGTCAAGATCCCAAGGTGAAATTTGTATCAAGTTTAGTGACCCTAGCTGTCTTTGTTGTTGAGATGTAGTTTATATGGTATTTTGATGTTGACCTTTGACCTTGCGATCCCAAAACCATAGTCACACTTCAGGGTCACAGGGTGACCTTGGCATGGCATTGGGGTGGAGGATGCGGTGATCTTCCTCCTTCACCATTCTCTGTCCCACCTGGAGAAGCCCGGGAATGCAGTGAGGATCATGTTCTTTGACTTCTCCAGTGCTTTCAACACCATCCAACCGATGATCCTGAAGGACAAGCTGCTGTGCGCAGGGGTGGACCAGCACCTGTCATCATGGATCCTGGACTACCTCACAAACCGGCCTCAGTTTGTGAGAACCCGGGACTGTGTGTCCGACACGAACATCGGTAGCACGGGGGCCCCCCAGGGAATGGTTTTGGCTCCCTTCCTGTTCACCCTTTATACTGCGGACTTCTCACACAACACAACACACTGCCATCTACAGAAGTTCTCTGACGACTCTGCGATCGTTGGCCTCATCTCCAATGGAGATGAAGCTGAGTACAGAGGGCTTATCCAGGACTTCGTGGACTGGTGCCATCGGAACTGCCTCCAGATCAACGCGAGGAAAACTAAGGAGCTGGTGGTGGACTGCCGCAGGCATGGGCAGCCCCTCACAGCACCAGTAAATATACAGGGAACAGACATCGAGATGGTGACATCCTATAAGTACCTGGGTGTTCATCTGAACAATAAACTAGACTGGTCACACAATACTGACGCACTCTACAAGAAGGGACAGCGCAGGCTGTTCCTGCTGAGGAGACTCAGGTCTTTTGGTGTACAAGGGGCGCTGCTGAAGACATTCTATGACACGGTGGTGGCATCAGCCATCACTTTTGGAGTGGTCTGCTGGAGCAGTGGCATTACAGCAGCCGATAGGAAGAGACTGAACAAACTGATCCAGAAAGCTAGCTCTGTCCTGGGGCAACGCCTTGACCCAGCGGAGGAGATGGGAGAGAGAAGGATGGTGGCTAAACTGTCATCTCTGCTGGAGTCCGAGTTCCACCCTATGCAGGACATACTGAATGCACTGAGGAGCTCATTTAGCAGCAGACTACATCATCCCAGGTGCACAACCGAGAGGTTTCGCAGGTCCTTCCTACCTACGGCTGTCAGACTGTACAACCTAAGCAGGGCTGCTCGCAGAGATAGCAAAAAGACGTGACAACCTAATAGTATTGAATGCAAAAGACGCAATAGACTTACCCAATGGTCCCCTCTGGTATACAACTAGGAAAATACCGGTCGCTATGGAGGGTGAGAATATGTATAGGTACATAATCATACCATGTAGGATAACTAAGTAGACGGTTGTGCTGTTTCATTCCATCTAGCTACAATGCTTCACGCTGTGTGTTTATATATTTACATATTTATTCCATCTAGCTACAATGCTCCGCACTGTGTGTGTTTATATATCTACATATTTATTTATTTATTTTTTTTTTTTTTCTCTCCCGGCGCCACACGAGTAGGCTGCCTTTTGCAACAGCGGCTCGATTCCGAGTCTTTTTCCCTTCCTCTCTCTTTTGATCCGTCTTTTTTTTTTTTTCTCACTCCATTTATATCACGGACACACAGATCGTCCCAAATGTCTCCTGAGCCGGTGGACGGAGCCACTGTTTATAGCAGGATACGATACAGCAGGGAAGAGCTGCTAGCATTCAACCGCCACCCGGTCCCATTGGAAAAACTCGACATACCAAGAGAACTGAGGCGAAAACGCCGCGGCTGCCGGGCTGGAGTAAGGCGGAGGACAAAAAATATAAGGTACAGACCCTCCCTTCCATCTATTGTCATGGGAAATGTACAGTCGATACTGGGAAAGGTAGATGAGCTAGCGGCTATCTCCCGTTATGATAGCACTTACCAGGAGTGCTCTCTCCTTTTGTTTACTGAGACGTGGCTAACTGAACTAGCAGCAGATGCTAACATTGAGCTGGAGGGTTTCCACATGATAAGGGCTGACCGAACACCAGACAGTGGCAAAGTGAGGGGCGGTGGAGTGATAATGTATGTTAACAACAACTGGTGCAGACCGGGACATATCACTGTTAAACAACGACACTGCAGCAAAGACATTGAGTTGCTAGCTGTTAGCATGAGGCCTACATATCTCCCGAGAGAACACTCACACGTGATCTGCATTGTTGTTTATGCAAATCCGACGGCGAACGCTGGGACAGCGCGTGACGTCATCCATTCAGTAACCAGCAGGCTGCAGACAGAACACCCAGATGCTCTTCTCCTCATCTCAGGCGATTTCAACCATGTTTCACTATCTCCCATTCTACCCACGTTCACCCAGTATGTCACACGCCACACTAGAGACAATAAAACACTGGATTTATTCTACGCAAACACTAAGGAGGCGTACACCTCATCACAACTCCCCCCACTCGGGAGATCAGATCACAACTTGGTTCATCTCCGGCCGGTGTACAAACCCCTAGTGCACAGACAACCTCCGGCCATGCACACTGTGGAGTTATGGTCTGAGGAGACAATGGACACTCTAAAGGGCTGTTTTGAAGCCACCGCCTGGAAGCAGCTCTGCGATCCACATGGTGAGGACATCGATGGCCTCATTCACACCTTCACGGGCTACCTCAGCTTCTGTGTGGACAAATTCGTTCCCACCAAGACCATACGGCGTCACTCAAACAACAAACCCTGGATCAACCCTGAGATAAAAACACTTCTGAGAGAGAAGAAGAGGATCTTCAGGTCGGGGAATAGGGAGATGCTGAAGTCCATACAGAGGGAGCTGAGGAGAAAGATCAGAGTAGGCAAGGACAGCTTCAGGAAGAAGATGGAGGACAAGCTGCAACAGAGCGACATCAGCGGGGTCTGGAGAAACCTCAAAACCATCTCTGGGCTCCAGAATACCTCCCCCCAGGCCACGGGGGGCAGGGAGTGGGCGAACAACCTGAATCTGTTTTTCAATAGGTTTGACCAGCCACCCTCCCCCCTGTCTGCACAACAACCACTGCTGCCTCTAAAGAAATCAAGTCCTGCTGCCCACTCCCCACTCCACCAACACCCCCCCACTCCCAACACACAGCCCCCCATCCTGACCCTGACCAGGACCCAGGTGAGGACGGAGCTGAGGAAGATCAAGGCGAGGAAGGCGCCGGGACCGGACGGCATCAGCGCAAAGCTCCTCAAGTCCTGTGCAGACCAGCTGTGTGGGATTGTGACGTATATCTTCAACATGAGCCTGAAACTGGGGAGGGTACCACAGCTGTGGAAAACATCTTGTGTGGTACCTGTACCAAAAACTTCCCACCCCAAAGACCTGAACAGCTACAGACCGGTGGCCTTGACGTCCCACTTGATGAAGACCCTGGAGAGACTGCTCCTTGCTCACCTCCGCCCCCTGGTGGAACCAGCGATGGATCCACTCCAGTTCGCCTACCAGCATGGCATTGGGGTGGAGGATGCGGTGATCTTCCTCCTTCACCGTTCTCTGTCCCACCTGGAGAAGCCCGGGAATATGGTGAGGATCATGTTCTTTGACTTCTCCAGTGCTTTCAACACCATCCAACCGATGATCCTGAAGGACAAGCTGCTGCGCGCAGGGGTGGACCAGCACCTGTCATCATGGATCCTGGACTACCTCACGAACCGGCCTCAGTTTGTGAGAACCCGGGACTGTGTGTCCGACACGATCATCAGTAGCACGGGGGCCCCCCAGGGAACGGTGCTGGCTCCCTTCCTGTTCACTCTTTATACTGCGGATTTCTCACACAACACAACACACTGCCATCTACAGAAGTTCTCTGATGACTCTGCGATCATTGGCCTCATCTCCAATGGAGATGAAGCTGAGTACAGAGGGCTTATCCAGGACTTCGTGGACTGGTGCCATCGGAACTGCCTCCAGATCAACGCGAGGAAAACTAAGGAGCTGGTGGTGGACTGCCGCAGGCATGGGCAGCCCCTCACAGCACCAGTAAATATACAGGGAACAGACATCGAGATGGTGACATCCTATAAGTACCTGGGTGTTCATCTGAACAATAAACTAGACTGGTCACACAATACTGACGCACTCTACAAGAAGGGACAGCGCAGGCTGTTCCTGCTGAGGAGACTCAGGTCTTTTGGTGTACAAGGGGCGCTGCTGAAGACATTCTATGACACGGTGGTGGCATCAGCCATCACTTTTGGAGTGGCCTGCTGGGGCAGTGGCATTACTGCAGCCTAACTAACTAACTAACTAACCTGCACTTATATAGCGCTTTTCTAGTCACAAAGACCACTCAAAGCGCTTTCATTAATACTAACCCTCTATTCTAAGGGCCTATAGGAAACAGATATCTAGGGACAATTTAGAACAGCCAATTAACCTAACATGCATGTTTTTGGCATGTGGGAGGAAACCGGAGAAATCCCGGAGTAAACCCACGCAACACGGGGAGAACATGCAAACTCCACACAGATCACTGTTGGTCGGGGGCTGGGATCGAACCCACGATCCCACGATCCCCACAATCCCCCGGCCAAGGGTAAACTGTGCTGCCGCAGTGCTAACCACTGCGCCACCGTGCAGCCCAGCCGATAGGAAGAGACTGAACAAACTGATTAAGAAAGCTAGCTCTGTCCTGGGGCAGCGCCTTGATCCGGTGGAGGAGATAGGAGAGAGAAGGACGGTGGCTAAACTGTCATCTCTGCTGGAGTCTGAGTTCCACCCTATGCAGGACATACTGAATGCACTGAGGAGCTCATTTAGCAGCAGACTACATCATCCCAGGTGCACAACCGAGAGGTTTCGTAGGTCCTTCCTACCAACGGCTGTCAGACTGTACAACCTAAGCAGGGCTGCTCGCAGAGATAGCAAAAAGACGTAACAAACTAATATTTTTTTGAATGCAAAAGATGCAATAGACTTACACAATGGTCCCCTCCGGCATACAACTAGGAAAATACCGGTCACTATGGAGGGTGAGAATATGTATGGGCACATAATCATACCATGTAGGATAACTAAGTAGACGGTTATGCTGTTTCATCCCATCTAGCAACAATGCTCTGCAATGTGTGTGTTTATATATTTACATATTTATTCCATCTAGCTACAATGCTCAGCACTGGGTGTGTTTAAAGGAGCCACGCATGATCTGGATGAGTACACGGACACTGTGAACTCATATATCCACTTTTGTGAAGAGAACATTCTTCCATCACGCACCAGGGTGAGTTACTCTAATGACAAACCCTGGTTCACAGCTAAGCTCAGACAGATCAGGAAGGAGAAGGAAGCAGCGCTGAAAAGTGGAGACAGGGACTGCTACAGGGAGGTTAAATACCGGTTTAACAGAGAGCTGAAGAGGGCTAAATCTCTATACTCAGAGAGACTCCAGCAGCAGTTCACTGCTAATGATTCGGCTTCCGTGTGGAGAGGACTGAGGCAAATCACCAACTATCGACCTAAGGCTCCTAAAGGTCAGGATGACAAAGCCCTTTGTCAAAGACTGTCCCAACACTATGCCCGTTTTGACACCTCGTCATCTGTGTCCAACTCCCCCCCTCCCTCCAGCTCCACAGCCTCCACATTCCCTACTTCATTTAAGGCACCCCCCCTCCTCCCCCCCTCCCCTTATCATCAGTGAGCAGGATGTGCTCAAACAGTTCTCCAGACTGAACCCGTGCAAGGCCCCCGGCCCAGACGGCGTGTCTCCCTCCACCCTGAGACTCTGTGCGAAACAGCTGGCTCCTGTCTTCACAGACATTTTTAACACCTCCCTTAAGTTATGCCACGTGCCGTCCTGCCTCAAATCCTCCACCATCATCCCTGTCCCCAAGAAGCCACGGATCACTGGACTTAATGACTACAGACCTGTAGCGCTCACCTCTGTAGTCATGAAGTCCTTTGAGCGCCTGGTCCTGTCCCACCTCAAGTCCATCACCACCCCTCTCCTGGACCCGCTGCAGTTTGCCTACCGAGCCAACAGGTCTGTAGACGACGCAGTCAACCTGGCCCTCCATTCCATCCTGCAGCACCTGGACTCCCCGGGAACCTACGCCAGGATCCTGTTTGTGGACTTCAGCTCCGCATTCAACACCATCCGCCCCGCTCTGCTCCGGGACAAGCTGTCCCTGCTCAACGTGCCTGACTCCCTCTGCAGGTGGATCATCGACTTCCTGACGGACCGGAGGCAGCATGTGCGGCTGGGAAAGACTGTCTCAGACTATACTAGCATCAGCACCGGATCACCCCAGGGCTGTGTACTTTCCCCCCTACTCTTCTCCCTTTACACCAACTCCTGCACCTCCAGCCACCAGTCTGTCAAGTTGATCAAGTTTGCGGACGACACCACCCTCATCGGGCTCATCTCCAACGGCGACGAGTCCGCCTACAGGAGAGAGGTGGCCCAGCTGGCGTCCTGGTGCAGCAATAACAACCTGCAGCTGAACGCTCTGAAGACAGTGGAGATGATTGTAGACTTCAGGAAAGTCACTACTCCTCTGCCCCCCCTCACCCTCTCAGGCTCTCCCATCACCACTGCTGATTCCTTCCGCTTCCTAGGCACTACCATCACCAGGGACCTCAAATGGGAGCCGACCATCAGCTCACTCATCAAAAAAGCCCAGCAGAGGATGTTCTTCCTGCGGCAGCTGAGGAAGCTCAAGCTACCCACCAAGATGTTAGTGCAGTTCTACACAGCCATCATCGAGTCCATCCTCACCACCTCCATAACCGTGTGGTACGCAGGAGCCACTGCCAGGGACAGACTAAGGCTGCAGCGCGTCGTGCGCACTGCTGAGAAGGTGATCGGCTGCAAGCTCCCATCTCTCCTGGATCTGTACATCTCCAGGACCCGGAGGCGTGCTGGCCGGATCATAGCCGATCCCTCACACCCTGGTCACGTACTGTTTGCCCCCCTCCCCTCTGGTAGAAGACTTCGGTCCATCCAGACTAAAACCTCCCGTCACATGAACAGCTTCTTCCCCTCTGCCATCAGACTGCTGAACACTAAGTGACTTATTGACTCTCGTGCACTATGTACAGCAGCTCAACCAGACTCATGTCAATCATCACTGTTTTCTTCCTGCATTACCGACTGCACTATATAGTTCTCCACAGTATCTGCTGCTGGCTAATATATTTTAACTGTTGACCAGTATCACTTAATCTTATCCTACACTTTATTACATGTATAGTTTATTTCTTTTATCTTATCATGTTTAATGTTGCAGCATTGTACCGAGACAAATTCCTAGTTTGTGTACTACATGAACAATGGCAATAAACCTGATTCTGATTCTGATTCTGATTCTGTTTATATTTATATATCTATATATTTATTCCATCTAGCTACAGTGCTCCGTACTGTGTTTTTATATATCTACATATTATTCCATCTAGCTACATTGCTCCGCACTGTGTGTGTTTATATACTTGCATATTTATTCCACCTAGCTGCAATGCTCTGCACTGTGTGTTTATATATTCATATATTTATTCCATCCAGCTACAATGCTCTGCACTGTGTGTCTGTGTGTGTGTGTGTATATATATATTTTATAGTAATATGTACATATGTATATTAGCTGCTCTTGCTTACTTGTTTTTTTCTTGCTTTCTGATTGTTGCTCTGAGTGTTGCTATCCCTGTGCTGTTGCAATCCTGGAATTTCCCCGTTGTGGGACTAATAAAGGCTTATCTTATCTTATCTTATCTTATCTTATTCCATCTAGCTACAATGCTCTGCACTGTGTGTTTATATATTCATATGTTTATTCCATCTAGCTACAATGCTCCGCACTGTGTGTGTCATGGGTGGCTCTCGCGAGCCACCATAAGACGCCACACAGTCACCAGCAAGTTTAGTGAGAGTTTTATTTACAGTGAAAATAGTGACAACACAGGCTGCTGAGATAATGACACATAACAGTCTTCATACAACAGGAGGCGTAAGGCAAACAGCTCTACAGGTCCATAGCAGGAGACGGTCAAACACAAGGCCGGCAAGGTTGGTGAAAATAATAATTACTCAAGCTGCTAAGGCAAAGACTCACAGGGATCGATACACACCGGGAGGGGTAAGGCTATACAGCACACTTACTAGTTCCGGGGAACGACGGTCAGACCAAAAGCAGACGTGGTATGAATAAGTCCAGTGTATCCGTAGCGTGACGGAGTGTGAACAGGGAAAGTGAACAGACACTGCTGCAAAGATGTGATCGCTAGCGAGGGTAGAAATAGTCCTGGCACTAACGACCACAAATGCAGCACAGCTGTTCAGGGTTTGACAGCTGAGCTGAAGCCTCCCCGAGCACTATCACAATAAGAGCTCGGAGATCTAGAATAGTAATGTCGCTATCAAACCCTGACAAGAATAACCCGAGCACAAAGGCATAGTGCTCGGGTCATGACAGTGGTGTGTTTATATATCTACATATTATTCCATCTAGCTACAATGCTCCGCACTGTGTGTGTTTATATATCTACATATTTATTCCATCTAGCTACAATGCTCTGCACTGTGTGTTTATATATTCACATATTCATTCCATCCAGCTACAATGCTCCGCACTGTGTTTATATATTTATATACCTATCCCATCTAGCTACAATGCTCCTCACTGTGTGTCTGTATATATATATATATATATATATATATATATATGTACATATGTATACTCGCTGCTCTTGTTTTTTCTCTTGCCTTCTGATTGTTGCTCTGAGTGTTGCTATCCCTGTGCTGTTGCAATCCTGGAATTTCCCCATTGTGGGACTAATAAAGGCTTGTCTTATCTTATCTTATCTTATCTTATCTTATCTTAAATTGACCAAAACAAGCAGAAGCCTTTTACTAAACATGACATATGATTACAGGTTTTGTCCCTACCCTTACCCAGGCAGAACCATCTGCTGTTATTTTATTTTTCTCAACTAAAGCATCAGCACCAAAGTTTCTAGGACATGAAGACTTACCCCTACTATATTAATACTCTGGACGGAAACATCTCCTGAGATCTGCATTGCACGAACATCCTTCAAAGGCAACCGGTGTTCAAAGGTATGGAAATCCTTCCCATCTACTTTGATCTGAAACAAAATTGTACAGAATAGTGAGCATGGGAAGTAATTATTAAAATATCATCCTCAAATATACTGTAATACTTAAACCTCCTATTTCATACCTTAAATGCATATAAAAATGAAAAAGCAAAGTTATTAGCAATGTGCATCCATCAGATTAGTCTGACCTGGTAGCAATCTGAAGTGACCTTGATGACCAGCTCAAAGCTTTTGCCCTTTGTGAAGGGCATACAGCGGACCTTGTCCTCTGATTGCCAGGTTCCATTTTCACGAGTGTTAAAGACCACTTTGTCCCAGCCATCAAACCGAGGGTTGATGTGCAGAGCAATGTTGCTGTCTTCCTCCTTTCCACAGAGCAGGTTGACAAAAAACCTACCAGAAAAACCAGCAGAGGAAGTACAAGCATTAAATCTGTCCAGAAATAGTTACAGGGCTGTTTCTAGTTTTGTACCAGCACTATGTAAGATTGTGTTTGGTGGCCCCTAGTTTTGGAATGGGGAAGAGTTCTAGCTAGTGGCTGAGGGGTCCTGAAGCATTTTGTGTACTCTGTTTTATAGGCAGAAACAACAGAGGATAGTCAAATAGAAATAGTGGAGGAGTGGTCAAATAGGCAAGAGGCAGGGTACACCCCAGACAGATCACCAATCCAGGCCAGTACTGCAATATCTTTTTTACAGATATGCAACTTTTATTCCTATAAATTTGGTTGTTTTTTTTTTCTCAGAAGTTTGTTTCTTTTTCCCATAAATTTCCCATTCCTTTTAAATGTGTGTCTTTTTTTTCTTGTAAATCTGCAACATCCTTATGGATGCCAGTTAATTTTTTAAAAAAATATTATTTATTTGGTATATTCTGGGACCCAGTTTTATTTTTCCAAAGTTAATGTTGGGAGAGGAGGGATTTTTCTCCCCTGTTAAAGAGTTTGAGCACTTCCCTATCACAAAAATATGGACCATCCAAACACAATATTGCACAGGGCCCCCAAAAAGCTAGAAATGTCCCTGCCTTGAAAAAAGGCGGAATAGAAACTATATGTTGCAAATAAGTGTTTGTACAGCATACAGTTTGAATTCCACTTTAATTTGCAGTCAGTTTGCATGCTTTCTAAGTAAATGGATTTAAAGTCTTTATGGTTATATAAAGGCTGCACCTTTTATATAACCATAAAGATCAAACAATAAAAACTTCTGTCTACTAGCCCCTGAAACCACTTGGTCTACAATGTCAGTTTTATCCTTCCTGCTCACCTGGTCATGTCTTCAGAAGCCTTCCCCTCAATGCAGATGGATGATCCATCCTTCAGACCTCCACAAATGGGTCCCAGGTAGGGAATTTTCTGGAAAAAAGAGAATGAGGATACTTCATTTCATTGCTGGGGGGTGGGGAGGGTGGACAATTAATAGGACATTTTCTCAAGAGCAAATATTGAGGGGGGCACTGCAAGTATTTTTGTAGTCAGGGCTGTTTCTAGCTTTTTTCTGGTCCTATGAAAGACTGTATTTGGGGGTCAGGTTTTTGGAATGGCAACGAGTTCAAATTCTTTAAAATTAACAAAAAAAAATCTCCCCTCCCAGCAAAAACATTCAACAATAAATGTAGGTTAATTTCTAGATTAACAGAAAAATATTTACTGGAGCAATGTGGCAGTATGGAGGTATTTTCAAATTCCATACTGTGCGGAAATTAAGACCAGTAGACCTGATGAACTGGTATATCATCCAGCCCTACTCCAGTCCACAAAAAAAAAATAGTTTGTATTTGCATTTTATTAATACTTTTATTTAAGTGTGATACAGTATAATGGACACAAAGTATTGTGATACTACAATATAAAATACAATAATAAAATAAAATTATTTCCAACTCATTCACTTTTTTTTTACCTCAGTATAAGTTTTAGAACATGTTCAGTCTTTTTGCAAAAGCACTCAGCCTTGACCACACCTTAACAGTGCTGCCCTGAGAGCTCTTATTGTGAAAAAATCTGAAGGAAGTCAACACAATATTTTCTTTATTTTGGAGTGAGAAATAGGTTTGGTGGTGTGAGACAGAGGGTTAAAGACTGAGAGCTGACAACACTGCAAACAGGATGTTGTTTTACATTATGAGTTTCTTTTTTTTATATAAAGTTGCATTTTATTTTCAGAATATTACATACCAGTGGGTTGCCTCCTGGACATCCCTGCAAAGAGACATGTAATAATTGGACAATATGCTCTTCTGTCCAAATGTGGATTTTATATCAAACACTATATAGCATAATTAAGATGAATCTGAACTATAGAAGCATTTGTTTACCCAGTCACTTCCTCCAGGATATCCCGGCTGCTGAAAAATGGCCAACATTTATTTAGTGCATTTAATCTTATTCCAATGCTTGTTGTTTTTTTTTTTTTGTTTTTTTTTAAATGCCATTAAGACTGAAATCATAATTATACTTACTTTGCCACCTGGATATCCCCCCTAGATGTCAGTCAAAAAAAAAAAAAAGCATTAAAATGTTTGTTTAGGACTAAATCCACCTGCTAATCCAATTACCACCTCATCTTCACTTGACTGTGAGAGCTTCTTATCTTTCTTTGCTGGCAAGATCGGTGGTCTAAGGTCCAGTTTCACCCCTATTGTCTCAACAAAGTTTAATATTCGGTCCCTCAACAAGAAAAGTGAGATTATAAATGAATTCATCCTAGAAAATAAACTGGACTTCCTCTGTCTCACTGAAACCTGGCAACAACCTCTGGACTACTTACCACTCAACCTGTCAACACCTTCGGGATATACCTACACTGACAAACCACGCACTAAAGTAGAGGTGGTGGTATTGCTGTAATCCATAGAACATAAAGACATACTGCATCTCTATTCCGTCTGCCCCCTCCTTTGAGCATCTGGCTTTCAAGCTTGCTGGCCCCACACAGCTGATCATCGCCATCATTTCCCCCCCCCCCCCCCAAAAAAAAAAAAATCTCATCCATCCTTCCTCTCTGATTTTTCCAGTTTTCTCACTCAGCTCTGCTCTCTTTCTCCATCAATCCTCCTTCTTGGTGACTTTAATATTCACATGGACTCCACAAATTCTGCAGCAACAATAGACTTCTCTGAACTGCTCCACTGCTTCAACCTCAACCAACATGTCAGTTTTTCCACCTATAACTGTGGTCACATCCTGGACCTCATCTGCTCCACAGGACTCACTGTCAGCCATCTATCTGGATCTGACCTCACTGTCTCTGACCACCTAACCATCACCATGACCATTACCACTCCTATCCCATTGCCAAAACAAAAACATAGTCACTTTCCATAAAACAAATTTTCTCTCCCCTTCCTTGTGCTCCTCCTCCCTCTCAGAAAAAATGTCAATCTTTCCCTTCAGTGATTGCTATACCCCCTCTGACCTCACTGATTCCTACAACCACGTTCTCTCCTCCTGCATTAACCAGTTTGCCTCCATCAAAACCAAGACAGTCTCTTTTACTCACTCTGCTTTCTGGCACACCCCCAGTCTATGCCTGATGAAAACCCATGCTCGACAATTGGAAAGATGTAGCAAAAAAAAAAAAAAGATGGACTCACAGTTCACCTCGAAGCCTTCAAGGATCATTTGCTGCAATACAAAGACCCTCTCTCCCATGCCCGTCCCACCTACTACTCTAATCTGATTCAGTCTGGCTCTGGAAAACCAAAAGAACTCTTCTTAACAATCAACAGACTCTTAAACCCCCGAGACAACAGCTCCAAGTCATTAACAGATAGCAAATGCACCTCCTTCCTTTCTTTCTTCCAAACTAAAACAGACAACATCTACAGCAGCTTAACCACCACTGTTTCAGCTCCTCTCCAAACAACACCCCTCCTTCAACCCAGTGAAACCTTCTCCGAGTTCTCCCTAGTCTCTTCTACAGACTTCTCCAAAGTCATCACTTGAATGAAAACTGCGACCTGGACCCTGGACCCTATCCCTTCCCACCTTGTCAAGGCATGCGTTCCCTCTCTCGCCCCTCTAATCACTGGAACAATAAACTCCGCCCTGTCTACTGGCCTTGTCCTACCAGCTCTCAAAATCACTGCTGTCATCCCCATTTTAAAAAATCTGGCCTCAACTCTGATATTCCTAATAATTTTCGACCAATCTCCAATCTACCCTTCCTGTCTAAATTATTGGAACGTGTTGTGGCCTCTCAATTCAAAGACCACCTTTTGGCCAATAACCTGTATGAAACACTTCAATCTGGATTCTGCTCATTACAGTACTGAAACTGCCCTCTTAAAACCATAAATGACCTCCTCCACTCCTCTGATGCTGGAAACATTAACACTGGGGCAGTGCAGTGGCACAGTGGTTAGCACTGCACCAGCACAGCAACTCACCCTTGGCCACGGGATCCCTGGTTCAATCCCAGCCCCTGACCAACAGTGATTTGTGTGGAGTTTGCATGTTCTCCTCGTATCTGTGTGGGTTTACTCTGGGATTTCTCCGGTTTCCTCCCACAGGCCAAAAACATGCAGGTTAGGTTAATTGGAGACTTCAAAGTGGCCCTAGGTGTGAATGTGTGTGTGAATGGTTAAGGGATAGTGCCGTACCGTGGCTGCTTCATCCATCCAGGTGGATGCCCTCAATTTCCCCTCTGGGGATCAATAAAGTATACAAAATCAAAAAAAAAAAAATTATCATTCTCCTTGACCTTTCTGATGCCCTTGACACAATCAATCGCTCCATCCTTCTCACCTGACTGGAAACCATCTTCAGTATCACTGACACTGCCCCTAACTGGTTCAGATCATACCTCTCTGATAGACAATTCATTTCCATCAAGAACTGCAACTACCCCACTGCTCCCCTACCTCAAGGTGTCCCCCAAGGATCAGTTCTCAACCCCCTCCTCTTCACCCTCTACCTATTCCCTCTCGGAGACATTGTCCGCCACCATGGTCTCCAGTTCCACTGTTATGCCGATGACATCCAGCCCCTCTTCTCCACCAAGTCCATCTCCACTATCACCCACCTAACCCTGACAAACTGCATTGCCGATATAAAATCATGGCTCAAACGAACTGTGACAAATCTGAAGTCATTATCATTGGTTCTCAGTCTCTACTCAAATCCACTGACAACTTCACCCTCAACATTGATGGCTCCCTTATTTCCTCCTCTCCCCAAATCCGTAACCTTGGCACCATCTTTGAGCAGACACTTTATTTTGAAAAACATGTTAAACACATCACCAAAACAGCCTTTTTCTATTGAAGGAAGATTGCCCACCTCCGTCCTTCCCTCACCCCAACAGCTGCTGAAACTCTCATCCACGCCTTCATCAGCTCCCATCTCGATTACTGCAACAGCCTCCTACATGGACTACCATCAAAAACCCTCATCAAGCTACAATACATCCATAACTCTGCTGCTCGCCTTCTCACCCACATTCATATCCGTGACCACATCACCCCCATCCTCTACAAGTTCCACTGGCTCCCCATCCCCCAGAGAATTCATTTCAAAATCCTCCCCATGACTTACAAAGCCCTCAATAACCTGGCCCCACCCTACCTCACCGAGCTCCTCCATCATTACACCCCCTCCCGCACACTCCGCTCTACTGATGCCAACCTTCTATGGCACCCCACCTCCAGACTAAGCACAAGTTGTGGGGAGACAGGGCCTTCTCCAATGCTACTCCTAGTCACTGGAACTCACTCCCTATAACTATAAGAAGCTCCCCCTCACTCCCAGCATTCAAAAAAATCTCTAAAAAACAATCTATTCAATATTGCATTCAGTCACTGACACTGGTCTGCCTTATGATGTTTGGCTGGCATGTGCAAATTTGGACACTTGGAAGACAGGTTGATTCGAAGACAGTTGAAAGCGTACACCCTCAACTCGGAGATCGCTGCTGGTGGCACCAGATGACCTGACGTTGGCAGACATGGTGGAATTAGCGTCCCAACTAGAGCTAAAGTTAGCGACTGAGTTATCATCACAGCTAGCGCGCCCTGACCTGCACTCCCCACTCTCACCTCTGCTAGTACAAGCCCTTGCCCCAGCTACTCAGCCTTTCGACCCGATGCCCAGCATGGACACCATCAACTTTGTGGGCCCCGAGAACTGGTCTGGGCAACGTTAGTATATCGAAGGTGTTAGCCTCTGCTGCCTCAAAGTCCCTGGTAAACGAAGCCATGGTTAGAACCCTTACTCCCTAGTGACCTGACATGATGGAACTGCCGGACGACGGATGCTCCAAGACTAGCAAAAGCATCACCTTAGCAGTGCACTACGGCAACAGAACTCTCCCAGCATTTTGGTTCCAGGCGACATACCATGGCGATAATATCCTGGGTTGGGACTTACTCTGTGAACTGGGCTTCTCCATCTCAGGCCCCATGAAAGCAACCACTCCCTGCTTCACACCGCATGGTGAGCAGAACCTTGTAGAACCAGAGCCACCACAAGAGCCTCAGACCACGTCCATGTGGGACACAGAGCTGCCACAAGAACCCCAGAGCGCATCAATGCAGGACCCAGACCTGCCACAGGAGCTCCAGACCACATCCTTGCAGGACCCAGAGCTGGTCCTCATGCAGCACAAGCGGTCCACAGACACGCAGGACCTAGAGGAGGGTAGGCCCTACCCCGTCAGCAATAAGACTGGCCTGCCTCCACATCCTCCATCAGATGATCCACCAGACAGTGCTCCAGTAAGGGCACATTTCCCCAGCAGCAGGATAGAAGAGCAATGACAGAAGTGTCTATCACAGCATGAACCCCCTCGAATTGCCACACCACTGCAGGAGTTGCAAGCCATAGCTGAACAGAACCAGCCACATCCTCCATCAATGACATTCCATTGGTGGCACTCTCGCCTAACAACAGCATTGCAGAGTGACAACAACACTTCATGAAAGAAGAACGGCGAGTGGAGCGCCCTTCACTCACAGTGCTAAACTGGGTAAGGGTACGTCAACACAATCATTCATACAAGCTGCAGTCCTTCTGGCCAACACCAATGTGGATCACCACTCAACTAGGACCAGCCACTGTTCTTCTGACTGATGGGCTGCAACAGCATGCCAGCCACCGCAGAAGGATGACACTACCTTCCACTCCTGATCAACAGACCGTGAACAAGCTGGCCTGTCCAGACTGGGACTTCACTGACGAATGGTTCACAGCTCCAACAAGGCACCCACCAAAACCACCTGGGCCAGCACAGCCTGTTCTCCACCTGGTACGAGTCCGATGGAGAACCATTCATCTTGAGGACTATGTTACTGACTTTAAATACACTGATAGTCAGCACATCGTCTGTTCAAATGGCAGAATAATCCATATGACCAGGCGGGCACACCGGCAGTCTACCCGGTTGCCTAGTTAGAAATGTTATGGTTGGAATTGTGCTTAGATGGTTCATTATAACAGCCGGTTTGGCCCAGCCAAGTATGTGTTCTGCATTACATTAGCCAATATGCTAATCTTTATATCGGCTGTTCGGCCCAATCATGCATGCTTTACTTGCCACCCTGCTAAGGCTAATCCGTAGAAAATATTTTGAGCTTATCAAGGGGGAAGCAAATGTAGTGTATGTGAAACTGCACGACGGATCACGTTGTGGTAGCTGGTACATACGCATGTGTGACGTCAGCATGTCAGGGTGTATTATATGGCTGCCCAGGGCCAGCCCTCTTGTCTTTGGCACCATACCTATGTCGGTTAAAATCTCCAACTGCATCTGTTTTTTTTTTAATGTCAGTTTCTGTGCAAATGTTATCACACTTCCTTTATTGCTTGTTTCCTTTATTGCTCCAATATCGAGGATGGACTCGATGATGAGGATGGACTCGATGATGGCTGTGTAGAACTGCACTAACATCTTGGTGGGTAGCTTGAGCTTCCTCAGCTGCCGCAGGAAGAACATCCTCTGCTGGGCCTTTTTGATGAGGGAGCTGATGGTCGGCTCCCACTTGAGGTCCCTGGTGATGGTGGTGCCTAGGAAGCGGAAGGAATCAGCAGTGGTGATGGGAGAGCCTGTGAGGGTGAGGGGGGGCAGAGGGGTTGTGACTTTCCTGAAGTCCACAATCATCTCCACTGTCTTCAGAGCGTTCAGCTGCAGGCTGTTGTTGTTGCACCAGGACGCCAGCTGGGCCACCTCTCTCCTGTAGGCGGACTCGTCGCCGTTGGAGATGAGCCCGATGAGGGTGGTGTCGTCCGCAAACTTGATCAACTTGACAGACTGGTGGCTGGAGGTGCAGGAGTTGGTATAAAGGGAGAAGAGTAGGGGGGAAAGTACACAGCCCTGGGGTGATCCGGTGCTGATGCTAGCAGAGTCTGAGACAGTCTTTCCCAGCCGCACATGCTGCCTCCGGTCCGTCAGGAAGTCGGTGATCCACCTGCAGAGGGAGTCAGGCACGTTGAGCAGGGACAGCTTGTCCCGGAGCAGAGCGGGGCGGATGGTGTTGAATGCGGAGCTGAAGTCCACAAACAGGATCCTGGCGTAGGTTCCCGGGGAGTCCAGGTGCTGCAGGATGGAGTGGAGGGCCAGGTTGACTGCGTCGTCTACAGACCTGTTGGCTCGGTAGGCAAACTGCAGCGGGTCCAGGAGAGGGGTGGTGATGGACTTGAGGTGGGGCAGGACCAGGCGCTCAAAGGACTTCATGACTACAGAGGTGAGCGCTACAGGTCTGTAGTCATTAAGTCCAGTGATCCGTGGCTTCTTGGGGACAGGGATGATGGTGGAGGATTTGAGGCAGGTCGGCACGTGGCATAGCTTAAGGGAGGTGTTAAAAATGTCTGTGAAGACAGGAGCCAGCTGTTTCGCACAGTGTCTCCGGGTGGAGGGAGACACGCCGTCCGGACCGGGGGCCTTGCGCGGGTTCAGTCTGGAGAACTGTTTGAGCACGTCCTGCTCACTGATGATAAGGGCAGGGGGGGAGGAGGGGGCGCCTTTGATGAAGTAGGGATCGTGGAGGCTGTGGAGCTGGAGAGAGGGGGGGAGTTGGACACAGATGACGAGGTGTCAAAACGGGCATAGTGTTGGGACAGTCTTTGACAAAGGGCTTTGTCATCCTGACCTTTAGGAGCCTGAGGCCGATAGTTGGTGATTTGCCTCAGTCCTCTCCACACAGAAGCAGAGTCATTAGCAGTGAACTGCTGCTGGAGTCTCTCAGAATACACAGATTTAGCTCTCCTCAGCTCTCTGTTAAACCGATATTTAACCTCCCTGTAGCAGTCCCTGTCTCCACTTTTCAGCGCTGCTTCCTTCTCCTTCCTGATCTGTCTGAGCTTAGCTGTGAACCAGGGCTTGTCATTAGAGTATCTCACCCTGGTGCGCGATGGAAGAATGTCCTCCTCACAAAAGTGGATATAAGAGTTCACAGTGTCCATGTATTCATCCAGATCATGCGTGGCTCCTTTAAACATGCCCCAGTCAGTTATTTCCATGCACGTTTCCAGCTTCTCCTCAGCTTCACTGGTCCATTTCTTCGTAGTGCTCACAACAGGTTTAGTGAGCTTCAATCTCTGTCTGTATGTGGGAATGAGGTGGACCATCACGTGATCAGATAATCCCAGCGCAGCGCGGGGAACAGCGCGATATGCGTCTTTCACTGTGGTGTAACAGTGATCCAGCGTGTTTATTCCTCTGGTGGGGCATTTAATAAGCTGTTTGTAGCGGGGGAGATCGTGGCTCAGACTGCTCTGGTTAAAGTCGCCAACCACAATAACCAGAGAGTCTGGAAAAATCCGCTCCGTGTGTTGGATGTGATCCGCGAGCACGCGCTGAGCTTCGCGCGTGTCCGCGTCGGGAGGGACGTACACAGCGGCGAGGATGAATGAAGCAAACTCCCGCGGGGAATAAAATGGCTTGCAGTTAATAAAAAGAAATTCCAGGGCGGGAGAACAGTGTTTGGAAATTACCGTTACATCAGAGCACCAGCTGCTGTTGATGTAAAAGCAGACTCCGCCTCCTGTGGTCTTGCCGGAGAGCTCTGTGTCACGATCAGCACGAAACAGCTGAAATCCCTCGAGGCGTAGCGCGCTGTCCGGTGTGTTTTCCCTGAGCCAGGTCTCGGTAAAACAGAGGGCAGCCGAGGAGGAGAGGTCCTTAAAACGCATCAGCAGTCTCAGTTCATCTACCTTGTTAGAGAGAGAGTTGGTATTGGACAGAAATATGCCAGGCAACGCCGTGCGCGTGCCTCTCCTGCGAAGCCGGACGAGAGCGCCCGCTCGTCTTCCTCTCTTTCGCCGTCTCACTTTTCGAGCCAAGCAATGAACCAGATCGGCGGCAGGAGCTAAAAAAACTGGGAGTAGGTCCGTGGGAGTGGAAGTCCTGATAGTTAGAAGTTCTTCACGGGTATAAGAGCAAGCAGACACACAATTGACAAACAAAAACAAACAAAGGGCGCAGCGAAGCACCATGGCGACCACTGTGGGCGCCATCTTGGATCGATTTTCACCACCATATCGTACCACCTCCATAACCGTGTGGTACGCAGGAGCCACTGCCAGGGACAGACTAAGGCTGCAGCGCGTCGTGCGCACTGCTGAGAAGGTGATCGGCTGCAAGCTCCCATCTCTCCAGGATCTGTACATCTCCAGGACCCGGAGGCGTGCTGGCCGGATCATAGCCGATCCCTCACACCCTGGTCACGTACTGTTTGCCCCCCTCCCCTCAGGTAGAAGACTTCGGTCCATCCAGACTAGAACCTCCCGTCACATGAACAGCTTCTTCCCCTCTGCCATCAGACTGCTGAACACTAAGTGACTTATTGACTCTCGTGCACTATGTACAGCAGCTCAACCAGACTCATGTCAATCATCACTGTTTTCTTCCTGCATTACCGACTGCACTATATGGTTCTCCACATTATCTGCTGCTCGCTAATATATTTTAACTGCTGACCAGTATTACTCACTCTTATTCTACACTTTATTGCATGTATAGTTTATTTCTTTTATTTTATCATGTTTAATGTTGCAGCATTGCACCGAGACAAATTCCTAGTTTGTGTACTACATGAACAATGGCAATAAATCTGATTCTGATTCTGATTCTGATTCTGCTTTTCACACTTCTTTTACTGCCTGCTCTGCATGCCACAGCTTACAGCTTTGAGGTCACACATTCACACACACACTTCATGACGTTTGC
Organism: Pholidichthys leucotaenia; assembly: GCA_020510985.1. NCBI lineage: Eukaryota > Metazoa > Chordata > Actinopteri > Cichliformes > Pholidichthyidae > Pholidichthys > Pholidichthys leucotaenia. Next base: position 281,197,387 of record CM035847.1, on the reverse strand, counting down.
TGAAATCAAATAGAATGGGTCAGCCCGCAGCTGTTCCCAACACATGGATGAAAGAATACAGATTCAATGAGGGACAAACCCCTCCTCTTTGTGTGAGAGAGTGGGTGAGCATTAGGGTGTGGTTTGGTTTTATAAAAACTGTAAGTTCTAGAATTCGGGAGCTCACTCTTAAGAAATGGCTTAAGAGCTGGGTTCCAATGCTGCTTGTACCATACCTCATTTTCAGTAAAATAAGTGAAAGTATATTTCATCTCTCAGTCTGGTTATTTGGCCTTCATATAAAAGAACTGGGGGTGAAAGCATTTTAGATGCAACACATACAACCAGCCACACACTGTAATGTACCGTGATTCTTGTGCTAACGCTAATAAAACTAACTCATCTCAAAGTCAGTGTTTGCCTTATTTCCAGACTTAACAGATAATATATCTGGCTTATTTTGTTATACTTTCACCGTGATTTTACATTAAACTGTTAGCACTAGCATGCTAGGTGTTACGAGTCAATCACTGTATTGTTCCTCTAACAACTGTTGTAATCAGTGTTGCCAGATGAGAAATGTTGAAGTATCATACCAGTGGCTTAAAATGATCGTATTTTGACAAAAAAAATTATTGTACACACCCAGTTTTCATTCTGACATGGCTCAGAACCATCTGCTTCAGTAACATATTATCACAGATCATGCATATTACAGCTATAATGCAGTTTTACCTTTAAATAATCTAACAGATCGGTAGAAAAAAAGTGCCTCTACCTGTGTGGAGTAAAGGATAAGCCCCTGGCCTGCACTGAACAGCCCAGAATATCAGTCATACTTAACTACCTTCTGTATGGCTTCTATTGAATCATTATATATCAAGGTCTTGCTTCATAAATATTTTGAGAAGTACTCTGTTTATACATTAGGAATAAATATCAATCAGTCCCCCTAAACTATTACTAAAATGCCTCTGATAACACTGATCAACACCAAATTCATTGTCTAAGTTTTTTGTTTTTTGTTTTTTTTTTTTTGCTGATTTAGGACAATTTTGATGTGCTGAATCCAAAAATCAAATTGGTTTTGCTCAATCAGGTCAACTTTTTGAACTATGGCCACATGTTTTTAAGTTTTTGTTTTTATGTATGGGTATTTTTGCTTTATACAATGCACAATTCTTTTTTATTTCTTGAAATTCTCTGAATTTTGAACAATGATGACGTAATATTCAATTTACATGTACTTACTTTTATCAGTGTCTACTATTCAATTTACAGTACAACTGTACAACTGCTGTACAATTGCTTATAACTTAGCATAAAAACCTGACCTGATCGAGAGAAACGGATGTCATTTTCGGATTCAGCATTGCAAAATTGTCTTAAATCAGTTGAAAAAACATACACAACTTACAAAAAAAATATTTTTGTTATGTTGTGTAATTGAAGCAGAAACCTGTTTCACAGTTTTATTGAGAACCACAATCCGGTGACATTTTTGCACAAACATTTGCAGCAAAAGAAAGCTTTAGTGCTAATGCCAACAACAGGTTTGATCCCAAGCCCAGTAAAACTGGGGTCTGTTTCCCCCCATTCATTTCTTAACCTGCTGGTAGTGTTGCTTACTTGTTGAGTCTGCCATGCCTGCATTAGTGCTGTAACGTATGCAAACGATTCAATCAAGTGTACTAGTTTTTATTTGTGAATGAACTGTACTGAATCCCTCCCCAGAACTGTAGTGAAAGCCAGGGATCATCAGCTGAATCCCCCTCCTGAGAAGCAAACGAGCCCCGCCCACTCCATTCAGCCGACTCTCAAGGCAGACAGTTGGAGCTCCTGTACAGCACTGAGTGACTCACGGATCTTTTTAGCTTAACTCAGTATGTTTCAGTGTACTGTGGATCCCATCAGTAGCCTGCATCCAAGGCAGCCTCTCTGCTACCACCACCAAATCTTCTGTCTCCTTCCACGCAACCGTGCACGTGAGACAATGCATAAAAACAAGCATAGTAAGTATGCGCACTTTGCACAGGATCTGTATCCTGGTTGTGTTTGCTAATGTATTAACTTAGCCACGTAATGAAGGGGTCAAATTATCGTGCATTATGGAATTTTTGAAATTATTGATCATACATCGTACAGAGGGCAAAATTATGGTGCAAGTACGATAATTATCGCATGTCTGGCAACACTGGTTGTAATACAGTACAGTAATTTCACAATGACTGTTGAAATGGTCCAATACTGCCCTTTAGTGTTTTCTCAGTGTTGTTCACTGCAAGTGTTGCTGTTAAAGTCACATGTGAAGAAACTTCAATAGATTATGGGCCCAGAGCGTTGCTGAAAAAGCTGTTTACACAGATTTTTGTGGGACATAAACAGTGTTGTGGGACTCACAATGGAAGATAAACTGTTTATGGACAAGCTGAGCAGACCAGAGAACTGGGCAACATGGAAGTTTCAAATGGAGCACTTGCTAAAAGCAAAAGGAATATGGGGCCTGGTAACAGAGATGGAAAACCTAGCAGCGGATGCTAATGCTAACAAACTAGCCGAGTTTGAAAGACGGAGAGAGAAAGTATTTTCTGTGCTGGTGCTAAATGTGAGTACGTCCCAGCTGTACTTGATAACCAGCTGTCAGACCCCAAAGCAGGCATGGGATTCTCTGAAAGGACAGTTTGAGAGAGACACTATTGCAAATAAACTGTTTCTAAAGAAAAAAAAAAACTTCAGCTGTGAAATGAAGGAAGGAGAAAAGCTAACTGAACATTTGAAACAAATGAAGGAGCTAACTGATCAGCTAGGAGCAATAGGTTCTGTGATTGAAGAAGAGGACCAGATTGTAACACTCCTGGGTAGTTTGCCACCAAGCTATGCTACAGTTGTCTCTGCACTAGAAACAAAAATGGACAGTTTAACACTGCAGTTTGCTCAGCAAGCATTAATAAATGAAGAGCAAAAAAGAGTGCATGCTGATGATAATGGAAGTGGTGGTGCTGTATGCAGAGATGCATCAGCCATGTCAACACAAGTTTGTGGCAATATGCAGGGAATCCTAAAGCAGTGGCAGATGATAAATAAAGTACATGGAGATGTTACAAATGTGAAAAAGAAGGACATATAAAGCGTGACTGTCCAAGTAAAAAAAAGGAAAAATAAAACTCCTAAGGCCAAAAGCATGATGCATGAGAATGCTGAGGACTCATATGAGGGTGCCTTTGTTGTTGAAGGCTCAAGTCATAGTGAGCTGCATCAACAGAGAGAATGGTTAATTGATTCTGGAGCATCAAAACACATGACATGGCAAAAGGAAAGTCTGTAAGATTATCAGCATTTTGCAGAGCCACAGACTGTGAAACTTGGTGATGGAAGAGTGGTTGAAGCTCTACGATATGGAAACATCAAACTGACAATAACATTCAAAGTCAGTGATGTAAATAATATTACAATGTATTATGTGCTCTATGTTCCCAAGTTATCCTTGAACCTCTTCTCAGTGGGAGCTGATGCTAGAAGAGGAAATACAGTGCAGTTCAAAAAGTCTCACGGCTGTATCCGTGAAAGAAATGGAGTTTTACAAGGAATAGGAACACAAAGCTCTGACGGGTTATATCAGCTGGACATTGAAGGAAGTCTACCTGTAAGTCACAGAGCATCAAGTGGGTCAGTTGCAGCCAGTTTGTGGCATCAGCGTCTAGACCACACCACCAAGCTGAAGAAACTCAAAAGTTTGGTGAATGGAGTCAGTGTTACTGCAGAAAATGAAGATCACTTCTGTGAAGCATGTGTGAAGGGCAAGTTGTCTTGAAAGCCATACAAACCAGTGGGAGAAATTCACTCCAAACACAAGCTGCAGCTTGTTCATAGTGATGTGTGCAGTCCCATGTAGACTGAATCCATAGTAGGGATGAGCTGATACCACTTTTTCAAGACCGATTCCGATACTGTGGCTTTGAGCATTGGCCGATACCGATCCAAACCCGATACCGTCTCTTATTTAACCTCTTGCACTCCGGGATACCGCGGGCAGTCATGTCTCTGCGTCCTAGTGCGCACTGAAAAAAAAAAGCTGCATTTCCGTTCTTCCACTACAGACACAGCCGCGAACAGAAAGCCAAAGGAGTGCTTTGATTGGTTTAGATTTGATTGACCTCTCATTCGACTAATAAGAGCCTTGAATTGGGTTTCTGAAACCTTGAAGAACCAATGACTGAAAACCTAGCAAGAAGGACCCGCCTACCAACGGCTGCGAATACAGCGAGCCAATTGAAGCAGAGAAGTTCGACGATTGAAAGCGTGCGTCCCGTGCTTAAATCTGTTTTGCGTAAGTCGCTGTGTGTAACGGTAGCGTTCGCCAGTCTTTTTATTACTACTGTTCTTATTTGTTTTGAAAAATCGTTCGCCAAAACCGCAATCATGGAAGTGCAAAACTGCAATAATGGAATCATGGTTTGACCGGGTCGCGTGATCAGAACCACGAGTCGTAACAAGCGGACCAGCGTCATGTTCGTCTGACAATGAGGAAGAGATGTTCGCCAGCGACACTGCTGTTGTGGACAGGTAAGTGTTATAAGCTAAATTATTCTTTATCACTGAAAATAGGAATAAAAATTACTTTTGACCGATCGGTAAATTACAACTGTGCGTCATCGCCACATGACGGACCGCAGCGCACGGACCGGACCGTGCGCCGCCTCTGTAGCAGGGGGGCGGGGAGAGTTGTTATCCTCTACATTACAGATATTTTAATATAATTTTTATTGCACTGTAGGTTATTTTTTCTTGTAAAAAAAAAAGCCACACATTTTTTACGTGGCATGCTTCTTTGTGCGTGGGGGGCTTGTTCATTCATTCATTCATTCATGAATGAATAAACAACCCCCCCCCACACACACACACACACAGCCCTGAATGTCACCTTTCATTAGAGCCCAAGATCAAGCTTCTATATTGAATCATTCAAAAGTTATAGACGTTTTTCCAAACTGTGCCATTTGGCACAATTTGGCACAGTTCAAAAATGCCTGGGAACAACCTGAGGAAAAAGCTGTGTAATATATTCATTTTTTGTGGTATTGTTACAAAATTTTGACCTCAGCTGGATAACACTTGGTTCTACATTTCTGTTCCATTTTCCAGCCCATATCTGACAGCTGTGTGTTATTTGCAAGCATTTGTATCCAAAAAACACCCAGGCGAACTTTATTCACTTCAAATTCAGTATGTTTAGATGACTGTTATTCAGTGGCAGGAGCACTTAGAGAGATTATGACTGTTTTGCCAAAAAAATTCAAAGTGTTTTCTTTTAAATGAGACCAACCCCATGAAGATGCTGCAAAGGGTTGAAGAACAGCTTTTGATTTACTTTGGGTACGTTAGTTTTAGGCGTTTTTAGGGAAATTGACCAGAGCGCAAGGGGTTAAAACAACAGTACAGAACATACTTTGGTAATGACTGGTTGCATTTTGCATACATATAAAAAAATATATTTAAAAGTCAAAGAATATATTACAAATTTGACTCAGTTCAGCAACGCTGCTGCTTTTATAAAATTTAAACTTTGCAACATTGGCAGCATTTCACTGGTCAGCACTATGTAAACAGGCATTCTGAAGTTTTAAGTGCAAGTTTATCGCAAAACCTTAAAGCTGAGTATTTAAGTAAACATTCAGATGAAATTCAAAGTGCCACTGTGCATGAGGTAAAAAAAATGCTGTAGATCTGAAAATAAAAGAACTAACCCTTTAAGTTGTATTTTTGTCATCCTTAATTATTATTAATATTATTATCATCATCATCATAAGTATTCTTCTGGTGTTCAGTTTATTTAGTAGTTTATTCTCTGTCCATAGTTTTTAGATTTGCTCTTATTTTGAAGTCATCCCTGTTCCATTTCATGTAGCCTTGTTAGTCCTTGTATAGTCCTGCTTCCAATTCAGTGGTTAGAATTTGCTATTTATGTTTCTGTCACCTACCTCTCTTCAGCTGTAACTGTCCATCTAAACGTAAGCCCATGTTATGTCTTCATTCCTGCTCCTCTGGATTTTACTTTTAGTTTCCTTCTTTTAGTTTCATTTTTAGCGTATTCCAGCAGTAAAACAGCGGCTGTGGCTGCACAACACACTTGATTCTGCGCTGTTCTTGAGAGAATTCAGCATACTTTTTTGCTGCCGTGATACTTTTGCAAGTGTTTTATCAATGTTGGTGGTGTAAAATTGTAAATGCTGGTACCACACAGCAACATACTGAGGCCAGTCCCACAGACAGGCTCCAGTGATGTGACGCTCTTTGGCTGTGTTTACAGAAGCCGTGCGCAGCACGGCTAAGAACAGGATTGTGCCTTCATTTTAATATTATTAATGTATCGGATTGGTAAATTACTTTTATTCCTTACCGATACCGATCCGGCCATTTTGTCTGGATCGAACCCGATACCGATAAGGCGGATCGGATCGGCTCATCCCTAAAATAGGTGGGGCAAAGTATTTTGTGACTTTCATTGATGACTACTGCAGATGCTGTAAAGTATATTTCATCAAACAAAAAAGTGAGGTTCTAAGTAAATTCAAAGAATTTGAGAAGATATTCTCAAATGAGTATGGGCAAATAATCACAAGGCTAAGAACAGATAATGGTGGGGAGCATACATCCAAAGAATTTCAAGAATACCTGAAAGCTCAAGGTATCCACCATGAGATGACTGTACCTCACTCACCTCCGCAAAATGATGTTGCAGAAAGAAAAAATCGAACACTAGTTGAAGCTGCAAGAAGTATGTTGTCTTATGCTAAGCTGCCAAACAAGTACTGGGCAGAGGCTATAGGAACCGCAGCTTACATAGAGAACAGGCTACCCACATCTGTTCTAAAAAAGAGGACACCCTATCAAAGATGGCATGGCAAAAAACCTGACTTGAGTCACATGAGAGTATTTGGCTTTGTTGCTTATGCATACGTCCCAGACACAGAGAGAAGAAAACTAGACAAAAACTCTGAGAAACTTCGTTTCTTGGGATATGCAGACAATGCCAAGGGCTATTGTCTGTTGGACAAAGAAAAAGGGGGAATTCTTATTCATCGGGATGTCATCTTGAACGAGTCAGACTTTGATTGGAAAGAGGAAGTGGAAGTATCCTGTTCAGAGAATGAAGTAACCATAAAAACAGATGAAAAGGAAATACCAACAGATGAGGCAACCGGCAAAGAAGCTGTGAGATAAGGTAGCAGGACCAGAAAGCCTCCAAAGAGATATGGATATGAAGAGTTTGCTGAAACTGCAACTGTGGATCACTTTGCCAATGTGTGTTGTGTAGCTGAACCAAATACCCTGGAAGAAGCAATGATGAGTCCTAATGAAAAGGAATGGCAGGAAGCCGCTGACTTGGAATGAGTCACTCATGGAAAATGACACATGGGACTTAGTGGATTTACCCAAGGATTGGAAAGTTATAGGATCAAAGTGGGTGTTCAAAGTCAAGCATCACAGTGATGGACAAGTGGAGAGATACAAATGCAGACTCATTGCTAAAGGCTACTCACAAAAATATGATGCTGACTATGATGAAACTTTTTCACCTGTGGTACGATTCAGCTCAGTTTGTACACTGCTGTCCTTCGCTGTCCAGAATGACCTGCATATGCAACAAATGGATGTTGTAACTGCATTTCTAAATGGACACTCGGAGGAGGAAATCTACATGGAGCAACCAGAGGGTTACATCAAACCAGGACAGGAACATCTTGTGTGCAAGCTGAAGAAGTCCGTATATGGACTGAAGCAGTCTCCTCACTGCTGGAGCAAAGCGTTCACAGAGTTTATGAAAGACATTGGCTTTACACAGAGTATATCAGATCTATGTGTGTTTGTCAGCTCACAACAAGAGCTAGAGATCATAGCTATTTATGTTGATGATCTAATTTTGATCAGAGTCCACAGAAAGCATGCACAAACTAAAATTGGCTCTGAAGAGGCACTACAAGATGAAAGACATGGGTGAGTTGTCCTATATCCTGGGCGTTTCTGTTACCCAGGACAAAGAAAAGAACTGTACCTCGCTCAGTCAAAAGCATTACATTGAGTCCATTCTTCTGAAGTATGGAATGGACAATGCAAATCCAGTCACAACCCCAGCTGATGCAAATGTAAAGCTGAGAAAAAATGATGGTGTCAGTAAGCCTGTGAATCCAATCACCTATCAGTCTATGGTAGGCAGTTTGCTGTATGCAGCAATGGCAACACGACCAGACATAGCACAAGCAACGAATGTTGTGCCAAGGTTTAATGCAAATCCTAATGTTGCACATCTCACAGCTGTGAAAAGGATTCTCCGATATTTGAAGGGTACATTAAACCTTGTCGTCAAGTATAAACGATCAGAGTCTGGAGCTTTAGTGGGATTTTCTGATACCGACTGAGCTTGAGATCAGGATGATTGTCGCTCAACAACAGGAAATATATTTTTCTTGGGTGGAGGAGCAGTGAGCTGGCTCAGCAAGAAACAGTCAACAGTTACACTTTCAACAGCAGAAGCTGAGTATGTTGCTCTTAGTCAAGCAGCTCAAGAAGCAATCTGGCTAAAGCGATTACTAAGTGATCTTGGAATGGATGCAAAGCCAACTGTGATCCTGGATACAACCAAGGAGCAATTGCAAAGAATCAAATCGATCATGCAAGAACAAAGCACATAGACATTCGCTACCACTACATTCGTGAATGTGTGCAAAATGGACAAATACAACAGCATTATTGTCCAACAAGCAATATGAAAGCTGACATCTTAATCAAACCACTGACAAAACAAAGGTTTAAGCATCTTAGAAGAGAGATTGGACTTTGTCCTGTATAGAATCTGCTGAGTAGGAACACTGAACTGCAGATTGTTGTAAATGGTTAAAATAAGAAAAGGGGCTGTTCACAGTGGAAAAACAGTTTAGAAAACTTGAAGTAAAATATAGGAGATCTCGCAAGTTTTTTTGAGTTAAAAGGAATTTATTTTTGACATTATTGTGAAGGTGAATAGTCCTCCAAGTGGTATACTTGATTAAAGTACCTAAACGTCATTGTAAAATTAAGTGGGAGTGTTGTAATACAGTGTAGTAATTTCACAATGACTGTTGAAATGGTCCAATCCATCTTATTCTTAGCCCCCATGATGCCTTGCATGAATCATGGGCGCAACTTCCGCTACTAGTTTAGAAAGTGGGGCTGTCACTGAAATGGGACACTTTTCCTTGTTAAAAAGCAATGACTTCGGCATCACAAATGTGGGAACACGGCATTTTGCTCCTCAAAAAGAGTAATATAATCATACCACTTCCCACAACTACTGAGGGATGAGAAGATGACCTTAAAAAGTGGTCTTGCAGACAGTAGCTCCTTTAGTTAGCTCCACTGCTAAAATGCTAACGCCGTAAACAAATCAGTGTTTCCTCTGGCTTAAAGACTTTGGCGTGGTGGCAACATATTTTCCCCCTCTGGGGGGGGGGGGGGTAAACATACCGGAATATGTTAATTTTATACTATTTATTTCTTTTTAAAATTTTACACAGTAGCATTGCATATGGAACTTACCATTTAAAGTATTATACAACCGAGTCTTGAATATTGGGCCAGTTGGGGTCCCACCCAGACATCCTGTGTTTAGACTTTTTAGTGGTGTTATCCTTCTCTCCTTCCGCTGCCTGAACACTTCCCTCTCCTTGGCTCCTCTCTTCTGTCTCATCTTGCCCTCTCTGAGCTCTGTCTAATTCAGGTTCTCTCTCTGTCTATGGTGGTATACAAACAGGTTAGAAAATATCAAGTGTCATGTTTTGTCCTGCAGGATTTTTTTTTTGTCATGGTTTACATAAATGACAAAAATATGCGTTTTTTTTTTTTTGTATTTTTATTCTAGTGTTTCTTTTTTTTTCCATTGAGAGAGTAGGGAAGGGAAAGAAACATTCATAATAGTTATGTACTCATGCATACTTAAATTACATGATCAGGTGAGTATAGTAACCAGAAATTCTACTCATGTAAAAGTAGTGCTTTGAAATTAATAATTAAAAGTAGACAGCCAAAAATGTCTACTTGAGTTAAGGGTACAAAGAGCACCCACTTAAAAACATGAGTAATGACTTCAGTCTTGAAGGTTTGAGGTATTTCTCAAAAATTTATAACAATTTCCTTATAGTTTTCTACTTTTCTCTGTAAATCTAAAGTTGAAACCATGTTCCTCAAATTTGTAATTTCTTCTTGTAAAATTGACTGTTCTTGTACATTTGAAACTTTATTATAAATTTGTGGATTATTTTATGACTAATTTTTGTCTGTTTTTTAAAATAAAATTATTGGGGATTTTTTTGATAAATTTGAAACAGACTGGTAATTTTTTTTTTTTTTTTTTTTACTTTTTCCTGATAACAATTTACATTTTTGACCATAACTTTGCAGTTAGAACAGAACAACAATTTAACTCTGATTACAAAGAAAAAATATTAATAAAATTGTATTTAATGAAATAAATTAACTTAAATGACCAAGGATGCCATTATTACTGTTATAATATTTCTTTATATTTATAGTTTTGTTGGGGTTTTTTGTTGTTTTTTTTAGAAATCTCCTCACCACCCAGACAGCAGGAAAAACCTCCCTTACGTTGGCACGTTTAGTTTGTCTGAAGGCTGCTGACAGATTAAAGTCACTGACTTCATGAATTTCGGTCATCTTAACCTGCCAGGTACATAATAGGGAACTGTAGCGGACTCTAAAGACAGAATTCACCACAATATGTGTTCATGTACAGAATGATCTGTTTAGGCAGTTAGAGTTGTGCGCTCAGGCTTTCTCACCAGGCACCTCTCTAGGCAGCCGCTGAAGGACCTCAGTTTAGAGTGAAGAGAGCTAGTGTTTTTAGCTGTTGCTTTTTGTCACTGCCGCTGGAGAATAAAAACGGCACGCCTGCTCATGTGAGAAAAGAGAGAAATTGCCAGTCTCTTCATTCCTGCAATTCCTACAGAACATAACTTAATATTGTAGTGGCTGATGAAATATATCCTCAGCAGTTCATCAGTCCATTGCCTTTCCCTTCATATGAAGCCGGCTGCATATGAATTCTAACCACATCTCTTAGCTAAGTGACTCTTACATTATTGCTCCTGTTACCAGCAGGTTAAAACCATGATAAACTCCACCAGTGCTTACATACCTCTAATGATTTTTTCCGCTTTTAAAGTACTTTAACAAACATGTTTCTGTCGGACAGTCATGCTTAGCGAGACGCTGTTTGCTGACTGACTGGAAAACTTGCATGGGCAGGGTGCTTCTAAACTCCACGTGGATGACGGCCACATGCATTGTTCGTGTGCGCACTTGCAGAAAGTCATTGCTTCATATATTTTTCTTAATAAATTCATATCTCCTTGGCGAGCCGGTAAAATTTCTGATGCAGCGGCCCGCCACCAAGAAATGTTACCAGAGGAAACCCTGGAAATAAAAGCTCTGAGATATCAATGTTTCAACAGCAATAAAGTCGGTTGCATTTTGTTAAAATATGTTGGACAAAATCAATTTTACCTTAGAGCAGATGTAGAGCCTAGTCAGAGCCACAAAGAACCACAACACCGTGTTTGGGTGTTTTAATGTTGGGATAAATACAGACAGCTGCAGCTGTTCGTTTTACCTCAAAATTAATTAAATGCTCATGCTGCTGTCATGCTATAAATGTTTGTTATTTAACTTAACACATACAGACCTTTTCTGTGTCATGGCTCCCTCTGGGCCATCATCTGCTACAGCTGCACGCACACCTGCTGCCAGTCTCCAGCGGGCTTTATAACCAGGCCTGCCTGAGACTCGGCATGGAGCCGTCTGTCATTCTCCTACAGATATGTCTCACGTCAACAGCCAAATCCCTGGCCTCAACGTCTGAGATCCTGATCTCCTCTTCGCTTCAAGTAAGCCTAATATTACTCACCTTTTGTCAGTCGTCTTCCCCTGTGCACAGGTGGATTTCCCCGGCGGCGGAATCCACTCCTCCCGGCGGCAGTTTAAAGCCTCCATCTCCGCTATAGGGCTACCTGCCCAATTCTCTGCACAGACCCAGAGCGCTGTCTCCCTGGCCGCAGCCCTCAAGGCCAACCTGAGCGTCTCCACGTCCATCTGCAAAGTAAGCTTCTGTTATCATCAAGCTCTGTGCTCAGTGAACTGTGCTAACACCTATGCTCTGTCTTTATAGGGTTGCCAGGCTGAACGGCGGTCTGCTCTCCCCCGGGCACGTTTCCTGTACAGCTCTTCATCACCACACGCACAACACACACTGTACATACACGCACCCATACATCCACTGTTAGCAATAAAAGGATAACTGTATTCACTCGAGTCTGAGCTTTTGTTCCCTGGGTCTGATAATTATGTCAGTACAGCTCCGTCAGACCCAGCGAACAGCGTGCTAGCACGCCAGGTTAACAATTTAGAGGCTCGGGTGGATCAGTTAGCTTACCAGCAACAGGTAATCCTTAGTCAGCTAACACAGATCAACAACCGGCTGGATCGTCTGGATGGGCAACGGACGTTTCCTCCGGTCTCCGGGAGTATGCCGGCTCCCGTTAGCTCTCCTCCTAGCCAGGCTAGTCAGGCCCCCTTGGTCCGGCTTACACCGGCTCCCACGCCCGCTCGCTTCAGCGGCAAGCTCGGGGAGGCCCGTGGGTTCATTTTCCAGTGTGAGACAGTCTTCCAGCAGGTTCTGGGGGATTTTCCCACAGATCATAGCCGGATAGGCTACGTGGCTAACCTGTCAGAGGGTAGAGTGCTAGCTTGGGCATATGCCATAATGGCCAAACCTAGCTATGCTAGCTTAACCTACCAGCAGTTTATTTCCGATTTTCAAGAGGTATTTGACCATTCCATCCGTGATAGTGTGCTAACCACTCAGCTGCTAAATCTTCGATGGGGGGCAGGTCCGTGGTGGACTATGCTGTCGATTTCTGGGTGGTGGCAGCGGAGGTCAGGTGGGAGGATGCCTCGCTCTGTAGTATATTCATTCGGAGCTTAAGCCCTAGCCTGTGGGATGAGCTAGCTCGCTTAGATAAGCCAGAGAGACTTACAAAGCTAATCTCCCTAGCTATCAATTTGAATAATAGGCTGAGGGAGCAGGCAGCCGAGCGAAGAACTTCCGGTTGCTCAGGCGCCCAGTTTTTCCGCTCCTCTCAGTCATCTCAATTAGCCCTGCCGTCATCTGAGGCTCTAGACGGGCAGGAAGCTATGGTAGTCGGGCGCTCCAAGATCTCCTTAGCTGAAAAGCAGCGCCACAGGGAGCTAGGACTTTGTAATTACTGCGGTAGTGATGAGCATGAGGTTGAGAGTTGCCCCATTCAGCCAAAAGAGGTGGTCCGTGCGTCGCAGTAGGGGGACTCACGGACTCGTCTCTGCCTAATCCCCTCACTAAATGCCTCTTGCCTATCAGGTTCATTTACAAACAGACTGAATATGCCACACACGCACTGATTGACTCGGGGGCTGAGGAGAGCTTCATATCGGGGGACCTGGCAGCCCGACTGGGGATTCCCTGCCATCCACTCCAGTCACCCCTTAAGCTTATTGCTTTATCTAAAACCCCCCTGGCAACGGTCTCCCAACAAACTGCCCCGGTGTCAGTCTTCGTCTCCGGCAACCATTGGGAGGACCTACACTTGTTGGTGCTGCCTTCTTCTACATCTCCGGTCATCTTAGGCTACCCCTGGCTCCAGCTCCACAATCCCTCGTTTGATTGGCAGACAGGGAATGTCACTTTGTGGAGTTCGTTCTGCCTCAGCGCTTGCTTGCAGTCTGCAGCATGCGCCCCGTCAGTGTCTCTGGCCCCTCACACCCCTCCTCCCCCTGACTTGTCCAAAGTGCCATCTGAGTACCACGACCTGGGGGCGGTATTTAGTAAGTCGCAGGCGCTGTCTCCCCCCCCACCCACTGCCCTTATGACTGTGCCATCAATCTCCAGGCTGGTGCCCCACTGCCGTCGAGTTGCCTCTACAGCCTGTCGGCTCTGGAGCGGGAGGTGATGGATACTTACATCAAGGAGTCACTCAGCTCGGGCATCATTTGATCGTCTTCTTCGGCGATGGGGGCAGGATTCTTCTTCGTGGGTAAGAAGGATGGCTCCCTGCGGCCATGTATCGACTTCAGGGGTCTCAATGACATCACAGTAAAAGACAAATACACCCTTCCTCTTATGGACACGGCGTTCGACTCCCTCCAGGGGGCCTCCTGGTTCACCAAGCTCAATCTCCGCAACACATACCACTTCCTGCGGATCAAGGAGGGAGACGAGTGGAAGACGGGATTCCGGACCCCAAGCGGCCACTTCGAGTACCTTGTGATGCTGTTTGGGTTGACCAACGCTCCGGCCGTCTTCCAGTGTGTCATCAACAACGTTCTCCGGGACTTCCTCGGCTCCTTTGTCTTTGTCTACCTGGATGACATCCTCATCTTCTCGCAGTCACTGGATGAGCATCAGGTCCACGTGAGACGAGTCCTCCAACGGCTCCTGGAGAACAAATTGTTTGTTAAAGCCGAGAAGTGTGAGTTCCACGCCAACACAACTTTGTTTCTCAGTTTTATTATCTCCCATAACAAGATTCTCCCTGACTCTGAGAAGGTCAAAGCGGTGGTGGATTGCCCCCCCCCCCCCCCCATCAAGGAAGCAACTCCAGCAGTTCCTGGGGTTCGCCAATTTTTACCGCCGTTTTGTGCCCAACTACAGCGTGATCGCTCTCCCCTTGACCCGTCTCACATCCCCCAAGGTGACCTTCCGGTGGATGGAGGAGGCTGCAGCGGCATTCAACACCTTCAAGGGGGAGTTCTTGTCCTCCCGTGTCCTTACTCAGGTGAATCCTTCCCTTCAGTGCCTGGTTGAGGTGGACGCTTCTGACTCCGGGGTGGGGGCAGTTCTCTCCCAGCGCTCTCCCATGGACGGGGTGATCCACCCCTGCGCATTCTTCTCATGTCGTCTGTCTCCGGCGGAGAGAAACTACGGCATCGGCGACAGGGAGCTCCTGGCGGTGAAGCTCGCTCTGGAGGAGTGGCGTCACTGGTTGGAGGGGGTCGCCCAACCCTTCATAGTATGGACTAATCATAAAAATTTAAAATACCTGAGGACCGCCAAGCGGCTGAACTCCCGGCAGGCCCGTTGGTCGCTATTTTTTGGGCGCTTCAACTTTACGATCACCTATTGCCCTGGGGTTAAGAACGCCAAACCGGACGCCCTCTCCAGGCAGTTTGCTGCAGATGTGGCTGAGGGGCACCAACACACCATCCTCCCAGCATCTTGTGTCGTCGGTGCCCTCTCGTGAGGCATCAGGGAGAAAGTCTTGAAGGTGCAGGAGGCTGAGCCCGATCCGGGGGGAGGACCTGCGGAGCGGCTATTTGTTCCCACGTAAACTCGGGGCGAAGTGATCCATTGGGCCCACTCCTCCAAGTTTTCGTGCCATCCAGGGGTGACCCGCACGGTGGAGCTCCTACAGAGATCGTTCTGGTGGCCGGGGCTTCGGAGGGACGTCATCACCTATGTCCGCGCCTGCGCTCAGTGTGCCACCAGGAAGACATCTTCCTCTAAGCCAGCCGGTCTCCTTCACCCGTTGCCGGTTCCCAGCCGACCTTGGTCCCACATAGCATTGGACTTCGTAACTGGGCTCCCGTCCTCCAACCACTTCACCGCAGTCCTCACCATCGTGGACTGATTTTCCAAGGCCGCCCACTTTGTTCCACTCCAGGGGCTTCCTACGGCACGGGAGATGGCGGACCTACTGGTACAACACGTCATACGCCTCCATGGGATCCCCACCGACATCGTTTCTGATCGTGGGCCCCAGTTTGTGTCCCAGGTTTGGAAGGCGTTCTGCAACACTCTGGGGTCAATGGTGAGCCTGTCTTCCGGTTTCCATCCGCAGAGCAATGGGTAGTGCGAGCGGGCCAATCAGGAGCTGGAGGCCACTCTGAGTTGTGTCATTGCCTCCAGTCCATCGTCCTGGAGCAGCCACCTCCCCTGGATCGAGTATGCCCATAACTCGACTGTTTCCTCAGCGATCGGCATGTCTCCCTTCAGGGCCTCTTTGGATTACGATCCCCCACTTTTTCCCGAGGAGGAGAAGGAAGTGGCGGTGCCATCTGTCCATGCCCACTTGAGGCGCTATCGCTGGCTCTGGGCTGCCACCCGCAGAGCCATCCTTCACATGGCTGAGCGCAACACCAGGACGGCAATCGCCGCAGGAGACCGGCTCCCCAGTACCAGGTGGATCAGCAGGTATGGCTGTCTACTCAGCACATTAGATTGAAAGCTGAAAAACGGAAGCTGGCCCAGCGTTTCATTGGCCCCTTCCCTATTGTACGCATTGTTAATCCTGTGGCTGTACGCCTGGCTCTCCCCCCCCTCTCTCCGCATCTGTCCCACATTCCATGTCTCCGAGGTGAAGCCCGTCTGCTCCAGCCCCCTCTGCCCCCCTCCCAAGACTCCACCTCCACCAGTATTAATTGACGGCGACCCAGCTTGGAGAGTCAACGCCATCCTGGACGTCCACCGTTGGGGTCGCGGCCTGCAGTACCTGGTGGACTGGGAGGAGTATGGCCCAGAGTGGAGGTCCTGGGTACGTCCGTCATTCGTGCTTGATAAGCAGCTCATCAGGGACTTCCACCGGACGCACCCGGGTAGGCTGGGTCAGGTGTCAGGAGGCACCTCTCGGGGGGGGGGGAGTACTGTCATGGCTCCCTCTGGGCCGTCATCTGCTACAGCTGCACGCACACCTGCTGCCAATCTCCAGCGGGCTTTATAACCGGGCCTGCCTGAGACTTGGCACGGAGCCGTCTGTCATTCTCCTACAGATACGCCTCACGTCAACAGCCAAATCCCTGGCCTCATCCTCTGAGATCCTGATCTCCTCTTTGCTTCAAGTAAGCCTAATATTACTCACCTTTTGTCAGTCGTCTTCCCCTGTGCACAGGTGGATTTCCCCGGCGGCGGTTTAAAGCCTCCATCTCCGCTACAGGGCTACCTGCCCAATTCTCTGCACAGACCCAGAACGCTGTCTCCCTGGCCGCAGCCCTCAAGGCCAACCTGAGCGTCTCCACGTCCATCTGCAAAGTAAGCTTCTGTTATCATCAAGCTCTATGCTCAGTGGACTGTGCTAACACCTATGCTCTGTCTTTATAGGGTTGCCAGGCTGAACGGCGGTCTGCTCTCCCCTGGGCACGTTTCCTGTACAGCTCTTCATCACCACACGCACAACACACACTGTACATACACGCACCCATACACCCACTGTTAGCAATAAAAGGATAACTGTATTCACTCGAGTCTGAGCTTTTGTTCCCTGGGTCTGATAATTATGTCATTCTGACAATTGTTTACAATTTTATTGATCTATATTTTGTGATAATTTAAAAATTATTTCATACTGAAGCTGCTAAGATCAAGTCCATATCGTTCCTGTAGGAGCCATTTTCAGTTGTTTGTTTTTTGTTATTAGTTTTAGCCACTAGGTGGCACGCTTTTGATTGATGGGTATTTTGCTATATAAGGAACTGTTAAAGCATACACGGGTGTTGCTAATCAGGGGCAAATATTTCACTCACCATCAGCACAGGAGACAGAGGAAACTGATATTAGTTTATATTTTGGTTATTTTTGAGAGAGTTCACTTTTATAAATGGACACTGAACATTGACTTTGGCTCTCCTGTTGTTAAGCGTCAGGTCGTGTCTTTAGCAGCCGGTAGAGTCCGTTTGGAATGGCTAAACGGATCCTGCAGTACCAATTCAGTGCAACGAATGTAAAAAAAACAAACAAACAAACAAAAAAAACACCTATTTGATATCTTTCTTAAATCGTTAAGTCTGAGGAAGCAAACTGTTACTATTCTTTTATTTATTATTTTACTTCATGTAGCCTTGCATCTGGTGACGTATATAAGGGCAGATCTGTGGCATTGATACAAGTGAAAACATACCTGGTGCTGTTGTGTCTGTCCTGTGTCTGTACCACCGGTCACATGAACAATCCTTTAGTTTCTGGTGCATGATCTACTCAATGCTGTTGAAGCCACAGATTTAGCTGTGCTTGTGAGGAATCTCACACCACGAACAGCAGCAAGTACCAGAACTATGCAAAAACATTCAAAAATACAAAAACTACAAGTGCTGAAATTATCTGCCACTTGACTGCAAAACAGGTACAGTATGTGGACTATACATTAAAACGAATTTGAAACACTTTTAAAAACACTATTTTAAATGCCCCACTACTCCACTCTTGCTGACTGATTTAACAGTACTTCAGCCAAAACCGGAAGTTGCACCCATAATTGTTTCTACAGCAGCGCCCTCAGGAATAAGGTGGATACTGCCATCTAGTGTTTTCTCAGTGTTGTTCACTGCAAGCGTTGCTGTTAATAAAGTCACGTGTAAAAAAACTTCAATAACAACACTTGACCATATATTTCACTCTAGATGTTATTTTAGCCTACTTATTATTTCATTTAATAATTTAATTTTCTTAGCTGTAATTCAAAGCGACCACAGGGCGGCTAGCTGAAGCTAGCAGTTTAGCCACTCATTCACAAATGTTCATCTGCTTATTGTACTCCAGGGACCGGTCATATCCTATCGAGCAGTGAAACCACACATTTCTGTCCATCAGTGACACATTATTTCATTCATTTTTAAGACAAATTTACATTAGTTTGTGCTGAGCTAGGCAGCTAAGGGCAGCTAATGTTGGCAATAGTAATGTAAGGGGGAGGGCGGACTTGAATGCAGTCTCAGAGATTTAAAGTGACAAAGCAATGAAACCAGTCGTTCTCAGCAAGTCTGGAAAAAAATAAATTGCTGCAATAATTAAATAAAGAAAATTTGAACAAAATATGTACCAAAACATTTCACTGAGTTGTTAAAATGTGGGGGAGAAAAGTGCAATCAATGGCCCATTTAAAAAAAAACAGTTTAGACTTGAATGGCTTTTTATTAGTAATTACAGTACATGTGCAATTGTCATGGTTTGGGCTTGAGTTTTGGTTCAAGCCCACACTTTATGTTCATTTGTTGTTTTCTGTGTTCATGTAAGATTACTTATTTGCATTTATTGCCCTCTGTGTTCCCCTGAATCCTCCGTTATTTGTATGTATACTGTGTCATTCCCTGTTTGGTCCTGGGTCTGTGTGTATATTTGTTTGCCTATTGTTCCAACTCCCCATGTTTTCTGTATCCCTAGTCACTATGGCTGTGTTGTGAGACATGTATATGTTGGACACTGCATATGTGATTTAACCACGATGAAGGAGAGCCAGCCCCCTGCGGTGCGGAGCCACAGAGCCTGGACCCCCTGCGGAGGACAGGGGACAGAAGACTTCCTGACCACTGAGGCTCGGGAAGAGAGAAGGGGGAGTTATGTAAATAAAAGGCTAATGAATGTGAATAAAGAGACTTTGATATAGATGTGTGATTTCCCCCGCGAGGGAAATGGTTTGATGTGAGAAGGTTTAAATGAGAGAACTTTGGTGTGTTCACCCTCTTTGTTCGCTGCTCAAGAATAAGAGCAGACAGTGGAATGATTTCTTGAATAAACTGAAATGAAAGACAATTCGGTTTCGTTATTCAAGTCTCCCCACATTGGTGACTGACGACGTTGAGAATGAACGAAGAAATTCTCAGGGTCCCGGACTCACAGCGCTCAGAGCTGGCGAGCGCAGTGGCCGTTAAGCTGCCTGATTTCTGGCAGGATAACCCACGGTCGTGGTTTCTGCAAGCAGAGTCGCAGTTCGCGCTCGCAGGAGTAACGGTGGATGACACTAAGTTCCACCATGTCATCGCTAAACTGGACAACAGCACAGCTCGGTGCGTGCAAAGCTTGGTGGAGCAGCCACCCGCGACCGACAGGTACAGCAAGCTGAAATCCACCCTCATCAAGTTTTTCACCCCCTCGGCTGAAGTGAGGGCGAGGAGGATCCTGTCTTTGCTAGACCAAGGTGGACACAGGCCGAGCGCCCTGATGGAGGAGATGATACAGCTGAGAGGGTTGGACAACGATGATTTCATTTTTCAGTTCATCTTCCTCTCCAACCTCCCGGCGCATGCGAGAAGCACGCTGGCCGGCAAAAAGTGTCACACCCTGGAGGAGTTCCGGGAGCTGGCCCAGGAGGCAGACGGGATCCTGGACGCCTGCGGCGGGCAAGCAACCACAGCAGCGACCCGAGACAGCGGGGAGCCAGAGGCGGCAGAACTAGACTGGCCGACGATGGCAGCAACACGGCCGCGACGAGGTGGAGCCAATAGCCCGGCGACAGAGGCGCGGGCACGACACAGCGGAGGAGAAGATCTCTGCTTTTACCATCGGAGGTTCGCAGAGAAGGCACGCAGGTGTGTGCCGCCCTGCATCTTCAGGAGTTCGGGAAACGGCAAGACCGGGGGTCGCTAGCAGCTTCGACCCTCGGAGAACGCAACAAGCTGCTCTACATCACGGATGCGCGCTCCGGACGAGTGTTCCTCATTGACACCGGAGCACAAGTGAGCTTCATCACCCCAACATACGCGGACCGGGTAGCTGGACCCCACGGTGACGGAGCTACAGCGGCAAATGGCTCGAACATCAACACCTATGGGAGAAGGACCTTGCCTTTATGCTTACATGGCCGCACATATGAATGGACTTTTGTAGTAGCGGCGGTGAGTTTCAACATGTTGGGCGCGGATTTTTTGTGTTCACACAATCTGTTAGTTGATCTTGCTAATAGACGGCTGGTAAATGCACTCTCTTTTTACTCTCTCCCCTGTTCAGCTCGAGTGTCCCCGCCACCAGTACAGACCCACGTCGCTACAGCAGGTGGTAAGTTTCACACACTCCTCACCCAATTTCCAGCGCTCACTGTGCCCACTTTTTCAGCGACGGTCGCGAAGCACGGGGTGAAACACTTCATCCCCACTTCTGGTCCTCCCGTGTTTGCAAAAGCTCGGCGCTTGGATGCAGTTAAGCTCGCCATTGCGCGCGAGGAGTTCGCCAGCCTGGAGAGGCTGGGCATCGTTCGTAGGTCGAAGAGCCCGTGGGCTTCGCCGCTGCACATGGTACCGAAAGCCGATGGCTCCTGGAGACCGTGCGGGGATTACCGCAGGCTAAACAACGCTACGGCACACGATCGTTATCCCATCCCGCACATTCAGGATTTTTCGGTGCACCTGGCGGGGGCGCGCATTTTTTCAAAGATTGATCTAGTTCGCGGCTATCACCAAGTCCCGGTCCAACCGGAGGACATTCCTAAAACAGCGGTAATAACCCCGTTCGGACTTTTCGAATTTTTACGCATGCCGTTTGGTCTCAAAGGGGCGGCGCAAACATTTCAGCGGATGATGGATGCCGTGTTACGCGATCTCCCTTTCGTGTTTGTGTACCTCGACGACATTTTGGTCGCGAGTACTTCAGAGGACGAACACGAAACGCACCTCACAGCAGTTTTTAGGAGGCTGGGAGAGCACGGCTTAATAGTTAACCCAGCCAAGTGCCAGTTCGGCGTTGAGCGGATTGATTTTTTGGGTCACCGCGTCTCCCCGGAGGGAGCGGTTCCGTTACCAGAGAAAGTACGCGCGGTAGCGGATTTTCCCCGTCCACAAACGGTCAAATCACTACAGGAATTCTTGGGGATGGTGAATTTTTATAACCGGTTCCTGCCCCACGCAGCTCAAATCATGCAACCGTTATACGCCGCGCTCAAAAAACAAAAGCCGACCCAGGCGGTCGAATGGTCCCCGGAGCGGGAGCGCGCGTTCACAGAGGTTAAAAAAGCCTTGGCTGACGCTGCGCTCCTGGCCCACCCAGACCCTGCAGCACGTATCGCGCTGACGACAGACGCTTCAGATTTAGCCATAGGGGCCGTTATTGAGCAACAGGTAGCCGGAGTTTGGCAGCCTTTGGCTTTCTTTAGCAAATCTTTAAGCGCGGCTGAGCGAAAATACAGCGCGTTTGACAGAGAACTGTTGGCGCTGCATTTGGCTATTCGTCATTTCCAGTTCTGGCTGGAAGGACGGTGCTTCACCGCTTATGTGGACCACAAGCCGCTCACATACGCCATGGCCAAAATTTCAGATCCGTGGTCCGGCAGGCAGCAGAGGCAGCTGGCCGCAATCTCGGAATTTACCACTGACATTAGGCACGTCGCGGGCAAATTCAATGTAGTAGCGGATTGTCTCTCACGCGCGTTCACGACCCCGACACGCGCAGAGGCAGAACGGGCCACCGTGACCGCGCCGCAGGAGAGCGGCACGGTGGCGCGCGCAGCCCCGGTGCACGTGGGTATAGATTACGCAGCCATGGCAGCGGACCAGGGGGCGGACGCAGACGTGCGCGCGCTCCAGTCTGGACCAACAGGGTTGAGGCTGGAGAGCAAGTGTTTACAAACCGGTATGCCCCCCCTGATCTGCGACATGTCGACGGGGCGCCCGCGTCCGGTGGTTCCGGCCACGTGGCGCCGCCGTGTTTTTGACTCGGTCCACTCACTGGCGCACCCGGGGGTGCGTGCGTCGGTGAAACTAGTGGCGGAAAAGTTTGTTTGGCCGTGCCTGCGCAAGCACGTGAAGGAATGGGCAAAAACCTGCATTTCCTGTCAACGGGCCAAAATTCACAGGCACACAAGAGCCCCGTTAGAACCGTTCCGCATTCCGGCCAGAAGGTTCGACCATGTGCACGTCGACCTTGTGGGCCCCCTACCGGCGTCGCAGGGGTTCACGTATCTTTTGACAATGGTGGACCGCACCACACGTTGGCCGGAAGTGGTCCCACTTGCGACGACCACGGCCGCGGAGGTGGCTCGCGTTTTTTTAACGGCTTGGGTGGCGCGCTTCGGGGTTCCGTCGGACATTACGTCCGACAGAGGACCGCAATTCATCTCTGAGCTGTGGTCAGCGACGGCCAACGGCTTAGGAGCCAAAATTCACCGCACTACGGCTTACCACCCTCAGGCTAATGGTTTATGCGAGCGTTTTCATAGGTCTTTGAAGGCAGCACTCAGAGCGTCGCTCACGGATGCAGATTGGGTAAATAAACTCCCATGGGTTTTATTAGGGTTGCGTTCTGCGCCTAAAGAGGACTTAGACGCCTCCCCAGCGGAGCTGGTATTCGCACAAACTCTGAGGCTGCCGGGCGAGTTTTTACCAGAGCACCCAGAGCCCCCACCTCTCTCTGCTCTGGGACCGTTAGTTGGCACGGGGGCAGACACGCTCCCGGGTCCGGTTCATCACGCTTTTCCACGAGTTTTCGTCCCCAAGGCTTTGAAAAATGCCGATTTCGTTTTTGTCAGGCGCGAAGCCCTTAAAGCAACGCTCAAACCACCTTACGAAGGGCCATTTCGAGTGCTGGAGGCAGGTGATAAGCAATTTGTGCTAGATTTTGGGGACAGAAAAGAGACAGTCAGTATTGACAGACTAAAACCTGCTTTTGTCATGAAGGACGTGTCTGTACCGGTCGCGGTGGCGCCTCGACGAGGCAGGCCCCCGCAGAGGGCAATTAACCACTCTCTTCCTCAGTCAACAGACCCGAAGCAGAACAGCACCGCAGGCAAGGCGGGGCCAACGCACAGCAGATTCGGCAGACGGCTGAAGCCCAAGCGGCGCACAGACTGAATGTTGGTGTTGATTATTCAGTAGTGAGTAAGGTGCTATTAAATTTTGGGAATTAGTCTGTTCTTCATCGTTTGGGGGGGGGTTATATGGCTGTGTTGTGAGACATGTATATGTTGGACACTGCATATGTGATTTAACCACGATGAAGGAGAGCCAGCCCCCTGCGGTGCGGAGCCACAGAGCCTGGACCCCCTGCGGAGGACAGGGGACAGAAGACTTCCTGACCACTGAGGCTCGGGAAGAGAGAAGGGGGAGTTATGTAAATAAAAGGCTAATGAATGTGAATAAAGAGACTTTGATATAGATGTGTGATTTCCCCCGCGAGGGAAATGGTTTGATGTGAGAAGGTTTAAATGAGAGAACTTTGGTGTGTTCACCCTCTTTGTTCGCTGCTCAAGAATAAGAGCAGACAGTGGAATGATTTCTTGAATAAACTGAAATGAAAGACAATTCGGTTTCGTTATTCAAGTCTCCCCACAGTCACCACCCTTTTGTATTACTCTCTGTATTGTGCCCTGCATGTCTATTGTCATGTCTTTTGTGTATTCCCTGTCTGTGAGTGTGTGTGCAGCCCCGCCCATCCTGTGTTCCCCACCTATAATCATTTCCCTGCTGCCCTTGAGTATGCCCATCTTTTCCGTGTTGTGATGATTAATCTCCCTATTTATGAGTTTGTACTTGTGCTCTGTCTGGCGTCATTGTGGTGTTTCGGTCATGTTTCCTCCGTGTACGGTGGCCCTGAAGTACAAATCATGCCAACAAAATAAAAATCACAACAACAAATTACTAATGGGCTACCGTATCCATGTTCTCTCTGTGTTATCATTCCAAGTAAGTTTAGTTTTGCCTGCGTTCTTTTCTGCCCCCATGCAGCCATTTATTTGTTCTTTTGTGTTGTTGTTAATAAATTACTATTTCATGCACCATACTCCTGCCTGCATCATGAGTTCTGCCGTTAAATGCTCATCTGCCCGGAGGGCAGACCATGACAAGTTGATGCCAATTAACCTCACCTGCATGTCTTTTGGTATGTGGGAGGAAACCGGAGTGCCCGGAGTAAACCCACGCAGACACAGGGAGAACATGCAAACTCCACACAGAAGGGTCACCGATGGTCTGGGGGTGGGATCGAACCCACGATGGTCAAGAGTGGAATCAATCCCATGACCTTCTTGCTGTGCTGCCACTGTGCTAACCACTATACCACCGTGCTGTTTGCTATATAGCCCCCTTTATTTTATTACATACATGCAAAACTATGTGCAGCACTACTCATTCATAGTAAAATATCTGCAGTGTTTGTAACTTGATATCCTGCGTGGTCTCTTATTACTTGCAATATTTGCATCTGATTTAGGTTGATATTACTCCTTTTTAGGATATTTGGGGATTTTTCACATTTGACTTGGAAAATGTATTTTTTATTTAATGTTTATTTAAAAGGGAGTTTGCATATTAAGGTGTGGTGCACATATGTAGTTTCACGGGCTCACATGTATATGACTGTTCATATGCTCTTATGTACAGTATATTCCTCTGTGTTTATTTTGGCTTCACGTCTGAAGAGGAACAAAAGGTCTGGACCTCCTAGGGAGATGAGGAGGATGTGAGTGTTGGCCTTGTGATATGCAAAGAGATGGACATGAAGGATTTTCTGACCACTGAGGTTTGGGTGAAAGAGATAGGAATTGCAGGGGGGATGCATTGTGTTTGGGATTTAAAGACAATGGGATTTTGTGCTTTGATGTCAGGGGTATAAGGCTGGCAGAGGTTGGGGGTTCTGCCTGTTTTCTGATTTGAATGTTGGAGAGTGTGTTGAGAATAAAATGGAACTTGAGAAATAACTCAGCCTCATCCTTTCCACACATCTCCACACTGGTGACCTTAAGACGTATTATGGCCGGTGACGATTCTCCTGCACCGGACTCATCAGGAGCCAGCCAGGCTAATGCAGCTACCACAGTCCAGCTACCTGATTTCTGGCAGCATACCCCGTGCTCCTGGTTTAACGCAGTCGAGGCACAGTTCCATCTTCGGAGGGTTTCGGCAGACGCCACGAAATTCTACCATGTGGTTGCAAAGCTGGACAGCCACACAGCCCAGCGAGTAGAGAGCCTGATTAACCACCCGCCAGACGACGACAAGTATGGCACATTGAAGGCTGCTCTCATCCGTTTTTTCACCCCCTAGCTGGGAGAGCGAGCAGAGAAGCTCCTGGCGTTGACTGAGGGCGAGGTCGACAGACCTGCAGACCTGATGGCGAAGATGCTGAGTTTGAGAGACTCCGAAGATGATGGTTTTATCTTCGCCCACCTTTTCCTCTGGACACTACCGTCAACGGTGAGAGTTACCCTGGCCAGTTCACAGCTGCTGGCCCACCGGGACTACCACGAGCTGGGCCAGGAGGCGCAGCGACTCGTCGACGCCCATAGACGACACACGGCCACGACCGCAGCAGCGGAGCTGGGCACACCATCCGGAGATGGCAGGGGGCCAGGGGCTGCAGCACCAGACTCACCGACGACAGCAGCGGCGGAGGCCAGGAGACGCGGAGCGGACGACGTCCTTTGCTTTTACCGTCGCTGTTTCGCCAAGAGGGCACGCAAGTGCATTCCACCGTGCCAGTTCAAGCGCTCGGGAAACGCCAAGACCGGGAGTCGGTAGTAGCTGCAGCTCTCGGTGAGGAGAACAAGCTGCTCTACCTGAGAGACGCGCGATTGGGGAGGCACTTCCTCGTGGACACAGGCTCCCAGCTGAGTTTCATCACACCTTCCTACGCTGACCGGCTGGCACCTTCCAGTGGCCCTGTGGCATCAGCAGCGAACGGCTCGGCGATTAAGACCTTCGGGGAGAAGACCCTGTCTCTCTCTTTCCACGGCCGTACATTTGAGTGGACTTTCGTCATAGCGGCAGTCAATTTCAACATGTTAGGTGCTGATTTTTTGTGCTCACATGGTTTGTTGGTCGATCTTGTTAACAGACGCCTGGTTAATGCACTCTCTTTTTCTTCTATTCCCTGTACAGCGCGAGTGACTCCGCCAACAGCACAAGCCAACGTCACAGCTGCAGGTGGTAAATTTCACTCACTCCTCAATCAGTTTCCAGCACTCACGGTGCCAACGTTTTCGGCGACCGTGGCTAAACACGGGGTGGAGCATTTTATTACTACCACCGGGCCGCCCGTTTTTGCAAAAGCTCGGCGCTTGGATTCAGCTAAACTGGCCATAGCGCGCAAGGAA
This sequence comes from Pholidichthys leucotaenia, assembly GCA_020510985.1. NCBI lineage: Eukaryota > Metazoa > Chordata > Actinopteri > Cichliformes > Pholidichthyidae > Pholidichthys > Pholidichthys leucotaenia. Next base: position 281,170,544 of record CM035847.1, on the reverse strand, counting down.
TTCGCCAACCTAGAAAAATTGGGCATCATCAGACGTTCAAACAGCCCTTGGGCTTCACCGCTTCACATGGTCCCTAAAACTGATGGCTCATGGCGGCCATGCGGTGATTTTCGCAGGCTGAACAATGCTACAGCACACGACCGCTACCCAATCCCACATATCCAGGATTTTTCAGTTCATTTGGCGGGGACGCGCGTTTTTTCTAAGATAGACTTGGTGCGCGGTTATCATCAGGTCCCAGTACGCGCTGAGGACATACCCAAAACAGCGGTAATAACTCCTTTCTGGCTTTTTGAGCTTTTGCGCATGCCGTTTGGGCTTAAAGGCGCAGCGCAGACTTTCCAACGCATGGTGGACGCGGTGTTGCACGATCTTCCTTTCGTGTTCGTCTACCTGGACGACATTTTAGTAGCCAGTGCGTCTGAAGACGAACACGAAAACCACCTCACGGCAGTTTTCCGGAGGTTGGCAGAGCATGGGCTAATAATTAACCCAGCAAAGTGTCAGTTCGGGGTGGCGCAGATTGATTTCTTGGGGCATCGCGTCTCTCCCGAAGGTGCAGTTCCTCTGCCTGACAAGGTGCGCGCAGTGGCAAATTTTCCCCAGCCACAAATGGTCAAAGCGTTACAGGAGTTTTTGGGAATGGTGAATTTTTATAACCGTTTCCTTCCCCGCGCGGTGCAGCTCATGCAACCATTGTACGCTGCGCTTAAAAAAACAAAAACCCGCAAATAAAATCGAATGGTCCCCCGAGCGGGAGCGCGCATTCTCTGAAGTCAAAACAGCCTTGGCAAACGTTGCGTTGTTAGCACACCCAGTCCCAACGGCCCGCATAGCGCTCACTACTGACGCATCAGAGGTGGCCATAAGGGTGGTGGTCGAACAGTATGTGGCTGGAGCCTGGCAGCCGCTCGCGTTTTTCAGCAGGACTTTGCGTGATAGTAAACGGAAATACAGCGCATTCAACAGGGAGTTGTTAGCCCTCCATTTGGCTGTTCGTCACTTCCAGTTTTGGCTGGAGGGGCACCGTTTCACCGCGTTCGTTGACCACAAGCCACTGACTTTTGCGATGGCAAAGATTTCAGAACCTTGGTCGGGCCGGCAGCAGAGACAGCTGGCCGCAATTTCGGAGTTCACTACCGATATCCAGCATGTAGCGGGCAAACTTAATGTGGTGGCAGACTGCCTCTCGCGTGCCGTGGCTGCTCCAGCCCATGTAGAGGTAGATTTTGCAACTGTTGCCGCGGACCAGGGTAGCGACGCGGAAGCGCGCGCGGCCCCAGTCCGCGTAGGGATAGATTACGCAGCCATGGCCACGGAGCAGGGTGACGACGCGGACGTGCGCGCGCTCCAGTCTGGACCAACAGGGTTAAGGCTGGAGGACAGGGTGCTGCAAGACGGTATGCCCCCCCTAATCTGCGATGTTTCCACCGGGCGACCCCGTCTGGTGGTTCCGGCCTCGTGGCGCCGCCGCGTTTTTGATTCGGTTCATTCTCTGGCGCACCCGGGGGTGCGTGCTTCGATCAAAATGGTGGGGGAGAAATTTGTATGGCCGGGCCTGCGTAAGCAGGTTAGAGAGTGGGCGGCAGCCTGCATAGCTTGCCAGCGGTCCAAAGTGCATAGACACACGAGAGCTCCTTTGGAGCCGTTTCATATTCCAGCTAAAAGGTTTGATCATGTCCACGTGGACCTCGTAGGCCCCCTACCGCCCTCGCAGGGCTGCACACATCTTCTGACAATGGTTGACCGCACCACACGCTGGCCGGAAGTGGTTCCCCTGTCGTCAACTACAGCCGAGGAGGTGGCGCGCGCTTTTTTAACTGCATGGGTAGCGCGTTTTGGAGTTCCGTCGGATATTACGTCTGACAGAGGCCCACAATTTGTTTCCGAACTTTGGTCAGCGATGGCCCGCAGCCTGGGGGCAACGATCCACCGCACGACCGCGTATCACCCGCAGGCTAACGGGTTCTGCGAACGTTTTCACAGGTCGCTGAAGGCGGCTCTGAGAGCGTCGCTTACGGATGCAAATTGGGTTGACAAACTGCCATGGGTTTTATTGGGGTTGCATTCTGCACCTAAAGAGGATTTAGACGCCTCCCCAGCGGTGCTAGTGTTTGCACAGCCACTTCGGCTGCCCGGAGAATTTCTCCCTGACAACCCAGCGCCAGAGTTCTCCTCGGCTCAGCGTTTACAGAATAGTATGGGCCCGAGTGCCCTACCCGGCCCCGTTCACCACAGTTTTCCGCGTGTTTTTGTGCCTAAAGCTTTAAAAAATGCGGAGTTTGTTTTTGTCAGGCATGATGCCCACCGCACAGCTCTGCGACCGCCATACGATGGACCATTCAGGGTGCTGGAAACAGGTGATAAGCATTTTTTGCTAGATTTGGGGGGCAGAAAGGAGATGATTGGCATAGACAGACTCAAACCTGCTTTTGTGATGGCTGACAAAACTGTGCAGTTGGCGAGAGCCCCGCGACGGGGTAGACCCCCTAGGGAGCATTCCCCAGTACACCCACAGAGATTGACTAACAGTTTTAATCCCCAGACAGCAGCTCCACAGCAGGAGGACGCCGTGGAAGAGGTTAAGCCCGCCTGTAGCAGACACAGCAGACGGTTGAGACCAAGACAGCATGTGGACTGATGTGTGGTGATTTTATTATGACATGCAATCTGTGTTTGGTTGTTCCCTCTTAGACGTTTGGGGGGGGGGGGGGTTATATGTGGTGCACATATGTAGTTTCACGGGCTCACATGTATATGACTGTTCATATGCTCTTATGTATATTCCTCTGTGTTTATTTTGGCTTCACGTCTGAAGAGGAACAAAAGGTCTGGACCTCCTAGGGAGATGAGGAGGATGTGAGTGTTGGCCTTGTGATATGCAAAGAGATGGACATGAAGGATTTCCTGACCACCGAGGTTTGGGTGAAAGAGATAGGAACTGCAGGGGGGATGCATTGTGTTTGGGATTTAAAGACAATGGGATTTTGTGCTTTGATGTCAGGGGTATAAGACTGGCAGAGGTCGGGGGTTCTGCCTCTTTTCTGATTTGAATGTTGGAGAGTGTGTTGAGAATAAAATGGACCTTGAGAAATAACTCAGCCTCATCCTTTCCACACATCTCCATAAAGGAACATTAATATAAATGTAAATATGCCAGATTTAGCAACATTGCTAAATTACATCTGTAGTCCCTTGGCAGGTCACAAAAATACACAACCAGACAATCTATAATGCACGAAAAGAACATTTGTAACAAAAACTGCATAAAGTGCATAATGTTAAAGTGCAGAAGTTAAGGTGCTGTTATTATATACAGTGGGGTAAAAAAGTATTTAGTCAGCCACCAATTGTGCAAGTTCTCCCACTTAAAAGATGAGAGAGGTCTCCAATTTTCATCATAGGTATACCTCAACTATGAGAGACAAAATAAGAAAAAAAAAATCCAGAAAATCACATTGAAGGATTTTTAATGAATTAATTGGTAAATTCCTCGGTAAAATAAGTATTTGGTCAATAACAAAAGTTCATCTCAATACTTTGTTATATACCCGTTGTTGGCAATGACAGAGGTCAAACGTTTTCTGTAAGTCTTCACAAGGTTTTCACACACTGTTGCTGGTATTTTGGCCCATTCCTCCATGCAGATCTCCTCTAGAGCAGTGATGTTTTGGGGCTGTAGCTGGGCAACACAGACTTTCAACTCCCTCCAAACATTTTCTATGGGGTTGAGATCTGGAGACTGACTAGGCCACTCCAGGACCTTGAAATGCTTCTTACAAAGCCACTCCTTCGTTACCCGGGCGGTGTGTTTGGGATCATTGTCATGCTGAAAGACCCAGCCACGTTTCATCTTCAATGCCCTTGCTGGTGGAAGGAGGTTTTCGCTCAAAATCTCACGATACATGGCCCCATTCATTCTTTCCTTTACACGGATCAGTCGTCCTGGTCCCTTTGCAGAAAAACAGCCCCAAAGTATGATGTTTCCACCCCCATGCTTCACAGTTGGTATGGTGTTCTTTCTTCTCCAAACACGACAAGTTGAGTTTTTACCAAAAAGTTCTATTTTGGTTTCATCTGACCATATGACATTCTCCCAATCCTCTTCTGGATCATCCAAATGCTCTCTAGCAAACTTCAGACGGGCCTGGACATGTACTGGCTTAAGCAGGGGGACACGTCTGGCACTGCAGGATTTGAGTCCCTGGCGGCGTAGTGTGTTTCTGATGTAGCCTTTGTTACTTTGGTCCCAGCTCTCTGCAGGTCATTCAGTAGGTCCCCCCATGTGGTTCTGGGATTTTTGCTCACCGTTCTCGCGATAATTTTGACCCCACGGGGTGAGATCTTGCGTGGAGCCCCAGATCGAGGGAGATTATCAGTGGTCTTGTATGTCTTCCATTTTCTAATAATTGCTCCCACAGTTGATTTCTTCACACCAAGCTGCTTACCTATTGCAGATTCAGTCTTCCCAGCCTGGTGCAGGTCTACAATTTTGTTTCTGGTGTCCTTTGACAGCTCTTTGGTCTTGGCCATAGTGGAGTTTGGAGTCTGACTGTTTGAGGTTGTGGACAGGTGTCTTTTATACTGATAACGAGTTCAAACAGGTGCCATTAATACAGGTAACGAGTGGAGGACAGAGGAGCCTCTTAAAGAAGAAGTTACAGGTCTGTGAGAGCCAGAAATCTTGCTTGTTTGTAGGTGACCAAATACTTATTTTACTGAGGAATTTACCAATTAATTCATGAAAAATCCTTCAATGTGATTTTCTGGATTTTTTTTTTCTCATTTTGTCTCTCATAGTTGAGGTATACCTATGATAAAAATTGGAGACCTCTCTCATCTTTTAAGTGGGAGAACTTGCACAATTGGTGGCTGACTAAATACTTTTTTGCCCCACTGTATGTGCAAAGTGCATATTTATATAAGAAGCAGATTTATGAAAGATTAGAAATGTAATAACCCCACCCACTTATACACAGGCAATTTAAACCCACTCCTATATGATACTAAACCTATGAAATTTAGAAGAACCTAGATGCAACACAGTGAATCTCTTTATATTTTCGTATAACCGGCAGGTTGCCTCCAGGATATCCCAGCTAGAAAACGGTGAAAGGTCTTTTTTGTTTGTTTGTTTTTTTCTTTTCCTTGTTTCGGCTTCTCCTTTTTAGGGTCACCGCAGCATATATGGTGATATATCGTGATGATCTGCATGCCAATTTGGCAAGGATTTTTACACCGGATGCCCTTTCTGACACAACCCTCCTGGTTTATCTGGGCTTGGGACCACCACAGGGAATACACTGGGGTGTGCTCTCCCATTGGCTGGCTAACCAAGTAAATGGTCACGTTAATGCAAAAACATTATTGGTCTGGTATGCAAGAATTGTTTAATACTCACCCAGTTTCCTCCTTCTGTTCCACCCTAAATAGAAAAACAGAAACAAATCAAGTTAACAAAATTTAGTTTAATAATGAAACACAAGGGCAGTATACAGTTAATTTACAGTGCATCCGGAAAGTATTCAGTGCTTCACTTTTTCCACATTTTGTTTTGTTACAGCCTGATTCCAAAATGGATTTAATTAACTTTTTCTGTCATAAATCACCCTCTCCGTGGGCAAAAAGACTCCAATCGCAGACTGTGAGTTTGCAAATTTATTAACAGAAAAACACTAAACACAAAACGCACACGAACGAAAAACACAGCTCTGAGGTTGGGACGATGGACGCCAGGAAAAACGGGGAGACGCACGGGACACACACCAGAATATAGGCAGGGAAATAACAACTTACAGCTGCTGTGATGACTGGGGTATTCTGGACTGGAAAGATTTTACACCGCTTTGCCTGGGAAGTGGCACAACCGGCTTAAATATGGCCAACTGATAGACAACAGCTGTGGGATCATGATTGAGAATAATTGCAGGCAGCTGTGACAGCCTGTGAACAGAATTTGACACCCGGAAATGACGCACGAGCTGTCACAGTGCCTGCATGGGTTGGGAACCAACCCAGAAAAGAATGTACAGAAACTAATAATGAAATAACCAGAAAATATGGACAACTCATACACAGAGACCAAATACAGCAGAAAATCATGAACAAAGAAACCAACGAACAGAAACAGACTAAACTCAAACGGGAGACTGGGCACGGCCCCCATCCGTGCCCAGGATCATGACATTTTCCTGCAAAATTCTACATACAACACCCCATAATGACTTCTTCTGCTTCCAGTTGCTCCCTTTAGGGGTCACCACAGCAGATCATCTGCCTCCATCTCACCCTATCCCTTGCATCTTCCTCTGTTACACCAACCCTCTCCATGTCTTCCTTCACTACATCCATGGATCTTATCTGTAGTCTTCTTCTTTTCCTCCTGCCTGGCAGCTCCATCTTCGACATCTTTTGCCCAATATATCCACTATCCCTCCTCTGCACATGTCCAAACCATCTCAGCCTTGCCTCTCTTACTTGGTCTCCAAGCCGCTCAACCTGAGCTGTTACTCTGATATTACTCATTTCTAATCTGCTTCCTCCTAGTCACTCCCAATGAAAATCTTAGCATCTTAAGGTCTGCCACCTCCAGCTCCACCCCCTGTCTTTTTGTCAGCGCCAAGTCTCTAAACCATACTTGCAGGTCTCACTACAGTCTTGTAAATCTTCCCTTTCACTCTTGCTGCTACTTTTCTGTCACAAATCACCCCTGACACTCGTCTCCACTCACTCCACCCTGCCTGCACTCTGTTCTTCACCTCTCTTGCACATTTTCCATTGCTTTGGATTGTTGACCCCAGGTATTTATACTCATCTACTTTCACTACCATTACTCCATCCATCTTTTCTCTAATTCACACTCGTGTATTCTGTCTTGCTTCTACTGACTTTCATTCCTCTTCTCTCCAGAGCATACCTCCACCTCTCCAGGTTCTCTTCCACCTGCTCCCTAATCTCACTACAGATCACAATGTTGTCTGCAAACATCATGGTCCATGGAAACTCCTGCTTGACCTCATCTGTCAGCCTGCCCATCACCATGGCAAACAAGAAGGGGCTCAGAGCCAATCCCTGATGTAACCCCACCCCCACCTTGAATCCATCCGTCACTCCTACAGCGCAGTTCACCACCATCTCACTGTCCTCATACATGTCCTGTACCACCCTCAGATACTTCTTTGCCACTCCTGACTTTCTCATACAGTACCACACTTCCTGTCTTGGCACCCTAGCTTATGCTTTCTCTAGATCCACAAAGATACAATCCAACTCCTTCTGACCTTCTCTATAATTCTCCATCAGCATTCTTAAAGCAAACATTGCATCTGTAGTACTCTTTCTTGCCATAGAGCTGTACTGCTGCTCCCCGATTGTCACCGCTCCTCTTAACCTGGTTTCAACAACTCTTTCCCATATCTTCATAACGTGGCTGATCAACTTTATGCCTCTGTAGTTACTACAGCTCTGAGCATCACCTTTGTTCTTGAAAATTGGTACCAAAACACTTCTTCTCCATTCCTCAGGCATCCTCTCACTCTCCAAGATTGTGTTATACAATCTGATTAAAAAGTCCGCTGCCATCTCTCCTAAATATCTCCATACCTCCACAGGTATGTCATCTGGACCAATCGCTTTTCCATTCTTCATCTTCTTCAGAGCTGCCCTCACTTCTGCCTTGCTAATCCTCGGGACTTCCTTGTTCACCATTTTTCCTTCATCCATCCTCCTCGCTCTCATTTTCTCTATTTATCAGCTCTTCAAAGTACTACTTCCTCCTTCTCAACACACTCGTCATTTGTTAGTACATTACCATTTCTGTCCTTAATCAACCTAACCTGCTGTACATCCTTTTCGGCTCGATCTGTCTAGCTAGTCGATACAACATCTTTTCTCCTTCCTTAGTGTCCAGCCTCTCATACAACTCACTATATGCCTTTTCCTTTGCCTTTGCCATGAGCCTAGATTCCAAATACTGCTGTCTACTTTGTTCACCTCCCTGACTATCCCACTTTTTCTTTGCTAACCTCTTCCTTTGGATACTTTCCTGTACCTCCTCATTTCACCACCAAGTCTCCTTGTCTTCCTTCCTCTGTCCATTGCATACACCAGATACCTTTCTACCAGTTTCCCTAAATACTGTGGCTGTATTTTCCCAGTCATCTGGTAATTCTTCCCTACCATCCAGAGCCTGTATCAACTCCTTCCTGAATTCTGAGTGACCTTGTTCTTTCTGTAACTTCCCCCACTTAATCTTTGGCTCTGCCTTCACTGTTTTCCTCTTCTTGTTTTCCAAAATCATCCTACAGACTACCATCTGATGCTGTCTAGCTACATTCTCCCCTGCCACCACCTTGCAGTATCCTATCGCTTTCAGATTTCTCCTTCTGCATAAGATGTAGTCCACCTGTGTGCACCTTCCTCCACTCTTGTAAGTCACCCTATGTTCCTCTCTCTTCTTGAAGTATATACTCACCACAGCCATTTCCATTCTCTTAGCAAAATCCACAACCATCTGTCCTTCCACATTTCTTTCCTAAACACCATACCTCCTCATCACCTCTGTTCCCTTCACCTACATGTCCATTAAAGTCTGCTCCAATCACCACTCTCTCCCCCCTGGGAACACTCTCTACCACATCATCCAACTTACTCCAAAATTCCTCTTTCTCTTCTACCTGACACCCAACTTGTGGGACATATGCACTGACAGCATTCAATATCACACCTTCGACTTCTAGCTTCAAGCTCATGATTCTGTCTGACTCCCTCTTTACCTCCTGAACACTCTTCACATACTCTTCCTTCAAGATTACTCCTACTCTATTTCTCTTCATATCTACACCATAATAGAAGAGTTTAAATCCCCCTCCAATGCTCCTAGCCTTGCTTCCCTTCCATCTGGTTTTTTAAACACACACTACATCTACCTTTCTTCTCTCTATCATATCAGCCAACTCTCTACCTTTACCAGTCATAGTCCCTACATTTAACATCCCTACTCTCACCTCCATACTTCTACCTTTCCTTTTCTCTCTCTCCCTCCTAACATGCCTTCCACCTCTCCTCCTCCTTGATCTTCAACCAACAATAGCCCAGTTTCCACTGGCACCCTGTCAGTCAACAGCAGCGGTGGCGGTTGTTGTTAACCCGGCCCTCAACCAGTCTGGTATGTGTTGCAATGATTTGGCATCATGGCATGATGGTTTGCAATGATTTCATTTGGCAAAGGTTTTACGTTGGATGCCCTTCCTGACACAACCCTCCCCATTTATCCAGGATTGAGACCGGCACTAGGGGTACACTGTGCACTCCCTGTAGCTGGGTTACAGCATCCCATAATGACAACGTGAAAAAAGTTTTGTTTTTGTTTTTTTTTAGATTTTTGCAAATTTATTAAAAATAAAAAACTAAGAAATCACATGTATATAAGTATTCACAGTTTTTGCCATGAAGCTCAAAACTGAGCTCAGGTGCATCCTGTTTCCACTGATCGTCCTTGAGATGTTTCTACAACCTAATTGGAGTCCACCTGTGGTAAATTCAGTTGATTGGACATGATTTGGAAAGGCGCACACCTGTCTATATAAGTCCCACAGTTAACAGTACATGTCAGGGCACAAACCAAGCATGAAGTCAAAGGAATTGTCTGTAGACCTCCGAGACAGAGTTGTCTTGAGGCACAAATCCGGGGAAGGGTACAGAAAAATTTCTGCTGCTTTGAAGGTCCCAATGAGCACAGTGGCCTCCATCATCCATAAATGGAAGAAGTTCAGAACCACAAGGATTCTTCCTACCAGAGTGGTGGCCTAGTTGGTACAGCATCCACCCCACAACCGGGAGATTGTGGGTTCAAATTCCGGCCGGGTCATACCAAACACCATATAAAAATGATACTTTCTACCTTCTTGCTTGGTGCTCAGCATAATTGAATGGGGAAAGGAAAGTTAACGCACAGAGCTACCAGAGGACTGACACCCCCGCACACTGTAGCTTTCACTACTTACATACAGTGGGGCAAAAAAGTATTTAGTCAGCCACCAATTGTGCAAGTTCTCCCACTTAAAAGATGAGAGAGGTCTCCAATTTTCATCATAGGTATACCTCAACTATGAGAGACAAAATGAGAAAAAAAAATCCAGAAAATCACATTGAAGGATTTTTAATGAATTAATTGGTAAATTCCGTGGTAAAATAAGTATTTGGTCAATAACAAAAGTTCATCTCAGTACTTTGTTATATACCCGTTGTTGGCAATGACAGGTCAAACATTTTCTGTAAGTCTTCACAAGGTTTTCACACACTGTTGATGGTATTTTGGCCCATTCCTCCATGCAGATCTCCTCTAGAGCAGTGATGTTTTGGGGCTGTCGCTGGGCAACATGGACTTTCAAATCCATCCAAAGATTTTCTATGGGGTTGAGATCTGGAGACTGGCTAGGCCACTCCAGGACCTTGAAATGCTTCTTACAAAGCCACTCCTTCGTTGTCCGGGCGGTGTGCTTGGGATCATTGTCATGCTGAAAGACCCAGCCACGTTTCATCTTCAATGCCCTTGCTGATGGAAGGAGGTTTTCACTCAAAATCTCACGATACTGTACATGGCCCCATTCATTCTTTCCTTTACACGGATCAGTCATCGTGGTCTCTTTGCAGAAAAACAGCCCCAAAGTATGATGTTTCCACCCCCATGCTTCACAGTAGGTATGGTGTTCTTTTTACTCCAAACACGACAAGTTGAGTTTTTACAATAAAGTTGCTATTTTGGTTTCATCTGACCATATGACATTCTCCCAATCCTCTTCTGGATCATCCAAATGCTCTCTAGCAAACTTCAGATGGGCCTGGACATGTACTGGCTTAAGCAGGGGGACACGTCTGGCACTGCAGGATTTGAGTTCCTGGCGGTGTGGTGTGTTACTGATGGTAGCCTTTGTTACTTTGGTCCCAGCTCTGTGCAGGTCATTCACTAGGTCCCCCCGTGTGGTTCTGGGACTTTTGCTCACCGTTCTCATGATCATTTTGACCCCACGGGGTGAGATCTTGCGTGGAGCCCTAGATCGAGGGAGATTATCAGTAGTCTTGTAAGTCTTCCATTTTCTAATAATTGCTCCCACAGTTGATTTCTTCACACCAAGCTGCTTACCTCCTGCAGATTCAGTCTTCCCAGTCTGGTGCAGGTCTACAATTTTGTTTCTGGTGTCCTTTGACAGCTCTTTGGTCTTGGCCATAGTGGAGTTTGGAGTCTGACTGTTTGAGGTTGTGGACAGGTGTCTTTTATACTGATAAAGAGTTCAAACAGGTGCCATTAATACAGGTAACGAGTAGAGGACAGAGGAGCCTCTTAAAGAAGAAGTTACAGGTCTGTGAGAGCCAGAAATCTTGCTTGTTTGTAGGTGACCAAATATTTATTTTACCGAGGAATTTACCAATTAATTCATTAAAAATCCTTCAATGTGATTTTCTGGATTTTTTTTTCTCATTTTGTCTGTCATAGTTGAGGTATACCTATGATGAAAATTGGAGACCTCTCTCATCTTTTAAGTGGGAGAACTTGCATAATTGGTGGCTGACTAAATACTTTTTTTTCCCCACTGTAGCTGTGTGGTCTAGGGTCAGAGAAACGGAGATAGGCGCCGGCCCTATACATGCTGTGGAAGGGAATTAACTTAACTAACTAAATAAGGACTCTTCCTAGAGCTGTCCGACCGTCTAAACTGAGCAATCGGGGGAGAAGAGCCTTGGCCAGGGAGGTGACCAAGAACCCAATGGTCACTCTGTCAGATCGCCAGCGTTCCTCTGTGGAAAGAGGAAAACCTTCCAGAAGGACAACCATCTCTGCAGCAATCCACCAATCAGGCCTGTATGGTAAGTGGCCAGATGGAAGCCACTCCTTTGTAAAAGGCACATGGCAGCCCGCCTGGAGTTTGCCAAAAGGCACCTGAAGAACTCTCAGACCATGAGAAACAAAATTCTCTGGTTTGATGAGACAAAGATTGAACTTTCTGGTGTGAATGCCAGGTGTCATGTTTGGAGGAAACCAGGCACTGCTCATCACCAGGCCAATACCATCCCTACAGTGAAGCATGGTGGTGGCAGCATCATGCTGTGGGGATGTTTTTCAGTGGCAGAAACTGGAAAACTAGTCAGGATAGAGGGAAAGATCCATCCATCCATCTTCTTCCGCTTAATCCTTTTCGGGTCGCGGGGGGGCTGGAGCCTATCCCAGCATCATTGGGCAAGAGGCAGGGTACACCCTGGACAGATCGCCAGTCCATCACAGGGCCAACACAGAGAGACAAACAACCATTCACTCTCACAGTCATACCTAAGGACGATTTAGAATTCCCAGTTGATGCCAATTAACCTAACTTGCATGTTTTTGGCATGTGGGAGGAAACCGGAGAAATTCCGGAGTAAACTCACGCAGACAGAGGGAAAGATGAATGCAGCAATGTACAGAGACATCCTGGATGAAAACCTGTTCCAGAATGTTCTTGACCTCAGACTGGGGTGACTGTTCATCTTTCAGCAGGACATGACCCTAAATACACAGACGGTGGGCAGTCGTGGCCTTATGGTTAGAGATGTGGACTTGTGAGCAGAGGGTCATGGGTTTGATCCCTGGACCGGCAGGATCACTGGGCTGCACGGTGGCGCAGTGGTTAGCACTGCGGCAGCACAGTTTACCCTTGGCCGGGGGATTGTGGGGATCGTGGGATCATGGGTTCGATCCCAGCCCCCGACCAACAGTGATCTGTGTGGAGTTTGCATGTTCTCCCCGTGTTGCGTGGGTTTACTCCGGGATTTCTCCGGTTTCCTCCCACATGCCAAAAACATGCATGTTAGGTTAATTGGCTGTTCTAAATTGTCCCTAGATATCTGTTTCCTATAGGCCCTTAGAATAGAGGGTTAGCATTAATGAAAGCGCTTTGAGTGGTCCTTGTGACTAGAAAAGCGCTATATAAGTGCAGGTTAGTTAGTTAGTTAGTTAGTTAGATTAGAGCTGGGTGGGACAGATAACAGCAGTGTTTGCCCCACCCTCCTTCACCCCACTGTGGTGCCCTTGAGCAAGGCTCTAAGCTCCAACTGCTCCAGTGGAACTGCTCAGTGGCCACAGATCAGTCTGTGGTTGTATTGGGCAGCTTCCTGGTGTGAATGTGTAAATGTGTGTGTGAACAGGGTGTCCTTGAAAAAGAGAGGTTGCCTCTCAATGGAACAACCCTGTATAAATAAAGGTTAGATATAAAAATAAATAAAGATATCAAAGGAGTGGCTTCAAGATAACTCTGAATGTCCTTGAGTGGCCCAGCCAGAGCCCAGACTTGAATCCAATTGAATATCTCTGGAGAGATCTGAAAACGGCTGTGCACCGATACTTCCCATCCAACCTGATGGTGCTTGAGAGGTGCTGCAAATAAGAATGGACGAAACTGCCCAAAGATAGGTGTGCCAAGCTTTTGGCATCATTCAAAAAGACTTGAGGCTGTAATTGCTGCCAAAGGTGCATCAACAAAGTACTGAGCAAAGGCTGTGAATACTTATATACATATGATTTCTTAGTTTTTTATTTTTAATAAATCTGCAAAAATCTCAGAAACTTTTTTCACATTGTCATTATGGAGTGTTGTGTGTAGAATTTTGAGGAAAAAATGAATTTATTCCATTTTGGAATAAAGCTGTAACACAGGGGTGTCCAATCATGTGCCATGGAGGGCCAAGACCCTGCAGGCTTTACCTCCAACCAGTGTCTTCAACAGCAGATTCCACAGAATTTCTTTCCACTGATTGCTGATAAGTGAAAACACCTGCTGAAGAGACTGGGTAGAAGAGAAAACCTGCAGGGTCTTGGCTCTCCATGGCACATGATTGGACACCCCTGCTGTAACATAACAAAATGTGGAAAAAGTGAAGTGCTGTGAATACTTTCCAGATGCACTATAATATTTCTTTGCAAACAGAGGTGAATTGAAGTAATGATGTAAGTTTGCAACATTTACAATACATTCATAATTGCTTTTCTATTTTCTAATAGCATTGATGCCTATTGAACATGGCATGCAGTGTTTAAGGGTGGTGGGACTACAATAGCAATAACAAGCAAGTTTCATCCACATACATACAGACATACACCAGTGACACAATGCATCTGGCATGCATTAAGTATGATGATACGGAAAGAGCAATAGCAAGGTAATCATATAAAAACTTGCTGCACCAATGAACATTTTGACATCTGCTGAGATGTTAAGTGGCTAATTTATACTTACTCACTTCAGTCATTCCCATTCTAATCAGTTACCCTAAAGAACGGTCCATGGAATCCCATGAAATCCTTTTTCTATTGTTGGATCAGTGATTTTATAATATTGTGTTCTGATTTTTGTATACCAACATTATGGAAAGGTGAAGTAAAAAAAAACCAAGAGCACTCTGAGGCGAGTGCAATATCCCTCGCCTCCGTTTTCTTTGAAAATCTCAATACTTACTGGTGGAGAGCAGTTTTCAACTTTTCAATATAATTACTGTGGCAGAACCAAATTATGATAAACCCATCCTCCATGAATATACAACAAAGTATACAACCCATAGTTGTAAGTCAGGATCCCAAGGTGAACCTGTGTAGCAAGTATGATGACCCTAGAGAGCTTTACACTTTCTATAGTAAGAGATCATAGGGAGTGCCAACCTTGACCTTTGACCTTTTGACCACAAACATGTAGTCAGAGGTCATGGTCTCAGAGTGAACCTGTGTACCAGGTTTGGTGACCCTGTGGGGGACCCAGACATTACATTCTCCACTCAGACTGAATGGCACAGGAGGAGACGCTAAAAGGCTGTTAAACGGATATACAGGACAGACTGTGGTTTTCTCCATAGGATCGCATGATAATACTCATTCTCCTCCGGACTGCATAACAATGAGCTGACAGGCTTGGTGACAAAGGGAATTGTAATTGTAAGTGTATGTATTGTAATGTGAACCCCCCAGGTCGCTAGGTGAGAATGTAAGGTATAAAAGAGAGATGCCAGCAACCTTGGTTATTCTTCTTGTTGACTGATGGATAGAGAGAGAAAATAAAGTCTACTCTGCTCCAGCTCACTGCCTCGCCTGCTCATTCCTCTCTCTACAACCCTAGCTTTCTTTGTTGAGATATAGTTTATAAGCCATGTTTATGTTGACCTGACTTTGCAATCCCAAAACCACAGTCACACTTCAGGGTCACAGGGTGAACTTGTGTACCAAGTTTGATGTCCCTAGCTTTACTCATACAGTAATAAGGCATAAGGAATGTTAATCTTGACCTTTGACCTTTTTACCCCAAACCCATAGTCTGAGGTCAGGATCCCAAAGTGAACCTGTGTAGCAAATTACAAAGCAGCAAACAGGTATTCAAAGCTACTGGTGCCCCTGGAGTCCCACGAACCTCAAGGTGTAGGATTCTCCAGAGGCATGCAGTTGTGCATAAACCTATGATTCGGCCACCCCTAACCAGTGCTCACAAGCAGAAACAGTTGCAGTGGTCCCAGAAATGCATAAAGACTAATTTTCAAACAGTCTTGTTTACTGATGAGTGCCGTGCAACCCTGGATGGTCCAGATGGATGGAGAAGTGGATGGTTGATGGATGGCCACCATGTCCCAACAAGACTGCAACATCAGCAAGGAGGTGGCAGAGTCATATTTTGGGTTGGAATCATGGGGAGAGAGCTGGTAAGCCCCTTTATGGTCCCCGAAGGTGTGAAAATGACCTCGGGAAAGTATATAGAGTTTCTGACTGACCACTTTCTTCCATGGTACAAAAAAAAGAACCGTGCCATCTGTAGCAAAATTATCTTCATGCATGACAATGCATCATCTCATGCTGCAAAGAATACCTCTGTGTCATTGGCTGCTATGGGCATAAAAGGAGAGAAACCCATGGCGTGGCCCCTATCCTGCTCTGACCTTAACCCTATTGAGAACCTTTGGAGCATCCTCAAGTAAAAGAACTATGAGGGTGAGAGGCAGTTCACATCAAAACAGCAACTGTGGGAGGCTATTCTGACATCTTGCAAGGAAATTCAAGCAGAAACTCTCCAAAAACTCACAAATTCAGTGGACGCAAGAATTGTGAAGGTTATATCAAAGAAAGGGTCCTATGTTAATGTGGTGTACCAAGATGGCGCCGGGTACACCCTGGGTGTAGTGGGGCTGACAGTCCGCCTTTCCAGTTCTGCCGCCACCCAGGGTATAAAGGGCTATGGCGGAAGAGGCTCTGTCTCTTTTGCTGTCGACCCTCTTGGCCATACAGAGCACCTATTGTATTATTGGTTCCCTTAATAAAGTTACGTTTGACTGCACCTCCAGCCTGCTCAGTGTGACTACGAGTTATGGACATAACATTTGGTGACAAGGTAAAAGGTATGAAGAGGGGTTTTTCCAGCTTGTGGACATTTCTGGAGGTCCCGGGCGAGCCGCCTGTTCCTTGGGAGAGGTGGTAAGCAGCCTTCCAAAACTATCTGGTGGCCCTGGACATTGGTGCGTTGGAAAAACTGCATGTAAGAGCCATTTTAGTCCATAGTCTTGGCATGGAGGGTCAGTGGATTCTCAGCACACTGTGCACCAGCGGACTGGAGAGTCAGTACAGCGGTTCGTCACAGATCTGTGTCAGCTGGTGGTGGAGTGCCATTTTGGAGTGTTAGAGGATGAAATGATCCATGACCAATTAGCAGAGCACGTCCTCTGTTCTGCAGCATGATCAAGGCTCCTGACACACAAGGGTGAGATGACATTAGCCACAGCCATCGAGATAGCCCAACAGTTTGAGGCTGCAGAGAAGTTATCAAAGGATTTGGGAGACAGGAACTCAGTGGGGCATACAAAACCACTGATGAAGGCACCGGCTGTGGACCCAGATAGTGAAGATGGCGAGGATGAAGAAAAGTATGCTTCCGCTATAAGAATTAGGTCCGCCCCGGGTTCGCCAAGGTGTTATGGCTGTGGGTCCATGAGGCACCGGTACAAGGCAAGAGAGTGTGGCGAGAATTGTGGCAAGTGTGGTCTCCTGCATCATTTCGCCAGGGCCTTTGAGCGGGAGGACCAAAGACATGGAGCGGATTCCCCTGCTGTGACTCCTACGGTTGTTCATACCATCTCTCCAAGCACAGATGGGTACATTTATTGTAATGTATTGCTGGACGGCATGGAAGTACCGTTGTTAGTGGACACAGGAGCGATGGCTTCGGTGTTGAGCTGGCCCACTGTGAGGAGGCTGTTCCCTTATTACCGCATGAGAGAACTGTCGGCGTCATACTGAGACTATGGTGGAAACAAACTAGCTATTGTGGGTTTGCTGGACTTAACAGTCCGGTACAAGTCGGCAATTATGACAAATGTCCGATTTGTGGTAACAGCTAGAGGGTCAGACATCATGGGGTGTGACATGTTCTACAGCCTGGGCTTCAAGATCACTAGCAGCACCGGAGAGGAGTCGTCGGGCTGTGGTCTGTGGGACCGACCTGCCCTGTATGTAGACGATGATGCTGTTTGGGACACTGACTGGCCTAGTAGTCTGGGAATGGACAGAACAAGACCCGCCATGGATCATCGCGGGAGGGTCCCAGTGCCAGTGTCCACATTGCCCTTGGTTTGGGAACTGGACGGCATGATGGGATGCCTGTGACGACAGATGGAGCCGAATCGCTAGCCCTCTCTGCTCTCGTAGTGTGGCCTGAGGATCACGAGAAGCAAGGAGCTACAGTGGCTTTGCCAGCACATCAAATGAGAGAGCGGGGCAGGGTAGTACGACATGCCACCCAGCAACATTGGAGGCCAGCGGGAGCTTTGGACCGGGTCGGAGGAACGGTGCAACCCAGAAAAGAATTCCGGATTAGACATCGGGGGCATTTGAAGCCGAGTTGTGCTCCACTACGGGTCCCGGACGAGGTTCGGCCCAGAGGAGAGGCTCAGCTGAGGAGGGCCCATGAGAAAAGAAAAGGGCGTGATGTACAGGGGCGGATGAGAGTGATGGCTACCTGAAGCTGTCTGACTTGTGGAGACACCCCAACGAGCTGCAGTGCGTGGGGAAGAGGAGACGCCGATGCAGCTCATCCCCGGAGGCCAAGAAGCAGATGCACTCCAGGTGGGATCCACCAGATGGAAATCCAAGGGATGGCCCTTCCACCGGGTCTATAAAATGACTGGGGGGGGGGATTTTTTTGACATACGTTTGCTTTGATTTTATAGCCCCAAGTCATTTGGATAATGCGTTTCACATACTTATTGTGTGTTTGCCCTGTTTAAAAAAAAACAAAAAAACAAAACTCAACACTGTTTGTATTATATTGTTTGTAGTGAATTACCCGAGTTTTGGGGTGGGTGTGTTGGGGTGGGGGGCTGGCAACGGATGGAGAGTATACATGTTGACTGTTTATATTCCTAGTTCTGTTTGTATATAAATATGTGTGTTATGGGATTAATTTAGTTTGTAGGAACACGGCTGTTTCTGTTTATGGACTTTGTAGGGTCACAGACGGCAGAATAACCCATCTATGTCACCATGGGTTGAGGTGCCGTCTCAGCACTCAGCCCATGTTTTCCCTCATCCCTGCTTCCCATTGAGCAGCGTCTCAGCAGGCTCCCAGCTGGCAGCATTACGGACGGCTGGGGCCAATTAGTCCTCATCAGCTGGGGCGCTGCCAATGTGAATAAATAGGAGCAGCCTCGATGACTCGGGGCTGCAACATAAGCACTGCTAGGCTGGAGCCCCTTCGTCTGGTGCCAGCCCCTGCCTCATCTTCAGCACAACTCGTAAGTGTTTCCCGTAAGGAGTTTGTGCCTTGGTACCCCCATGTCCGGTGCTAACCCGCTACTTGCCTTACTGTATCACTTGGGAGTACCACCTTGTAAGAGTGATCTGTGTATTGGAGTCCTTTGCCCAGTGCCAGCTCTCTATTCTTCTGGCTGCTTAACCCGTGAGTGTTACCTGCTGTGAGCCCTCTTGTTGTGTACCCCTACGCCCGGTGCCAACGGTGTTCTCTGTCGCTGTACTGCTCATGAGTGTTATTGTGTTGAGTATCTGTGCTTCCCTCATCCCTCACCCTTACCTTCAATAAAACATCACGACTCACTGGCTCGCCCTTGGCTCTTATTGCGCGGCTCCCTAGAGCCGTGTGTGACAATCTAAGCCATGTGGGGGGGGGGGGGGGGGTCAGTAGTCTACCTGCCCCCTCTAGGTAGCTGTGTGATTGGATAGGCCTGTGCATATTGTATTTTAGCATGTGAGTCGGGTTTAAATTTGGGAGGGCTTGGTTGGTGTGCCTGGCATTTTTCTACAGGGGGAAAAATGTGGTGTACCAAGATGGCGCTGGGTACACCCTGGGTGTAGTGGGGGTGACGGCCCGTCTTTCTGGTTCCGCCGTCACCCGGGGTATAAAGGGCTGTTGCGGAAGAGGCTCTGTCTCTTTCGCTGTCAACCCTCTTGGTCGTACGGAGTGCCTATTGTATTATTGGTATCCTTAATAAAGTTATGTTTGACTGCACCTCCGGCCTGCTCATTGTGACCACGAGTTATGGACATAACAGTTAACATGTAACTTAGCCTGTTGAGATGTTTTTGATTGAAGTAGCTTTTGATTTCAGTAAATATGACTTCCAAATGCTGTAAATTCAACAAATGACCGTTTTCAGTTCTTTACAACCAATAAAATGTTTTGAAACTCTGTTGCACATAAAATAGTTACCATTGGGAGATTTGTTCAGTAAAATTTGAAAACAGATGATGACTTGAAAATTATACTGACTGTCATTTGCATTGACTATTTAGGAAAATCAGAGGCAAATATCATTTGCATAATAATTTGGAACGTGGTGCAAGAGTTAACTAGCTAGCATTAGCCTCAGAATGGTGCCTGCCCCATCTCAACCAAACTTTTCAAGGTGACACTACAGGGAGAGTGGGGTGAATTGGGTCTCATCTTTAAAGCAGATAAATTGAGCAAATCAAGCAGAAGCCTTTTTACTAAACATGGCATGATTACAGGTTTAGTCACTACCCTTGCCCAGGCAGAACCACCTGCTGTTATTTTATTTTTTTCAACTAAAGCATCAGCACCAAAGCTTTCAGGACATGAAGACTTACCCCTACTACATTAATACTCTGGATGGAAACATCTCCTGAAATGTGCATTGCACAAACATCCTTCACAGGCAGCCGGTGTTTATAAGTATGGAAATCCTTTCCATCTACTTTTACCTGAAACAAAATTGTACAGAATACTGAGCAGGAGAAGTAATTATTAAACGTAAACCTCCTTTTACATACCTTAAAAATGAAAAAGCAACTTATTAGCAATGTGCTTCCATCAGATCAGTCTAACCTGGTAGCAATCTGAGGTGGCTTCAATGACCAACTCGAAGTTTTTGCCCTTCGTGAAGGGCATAGAGCGGACCTTGTCCTCTGATTGCCAGCTTCCTTCTGCACGGGTGTTGAAGACCACTTTGTCCCAGCCATCAAACCGAGGGTTGATGTGTAGAGCAACATCGCTGTCTTCCTCCTTTCCACAGAGCAGGTTGACAAAAAATCTATGAGAAAAACCAGCAGATGAAATACGAACATTAAATCTGTCCTGGAGTAGTTATAGGGCCATTTCCAGCACTATGTAAAACTGTGTTTGGGGGCCCCTAGTTTTGAAATCGAAAGCCTATAAGTCACGCCCCCTCTACTTCCACATATGGGACCTTAACTTGAAAAAAATCTCCAGTGAAGTGAATGGCAAGAGAGAAATTATCTTTTGATTCTGATCAAATTTTGCCATGAGTTAAACATATGATGTTTGTCAATTTAAAATATAATTTTCTACCTAAGTAAAGTTGCTTGCTGTTGTAGAATAAGAGTATTATTTAGTTTTTATGAAACTGCTTAGTGGACTACATCTCCTTGTCTCAAACTAAACACATTACCAAACACAATTATGGTGGTTCCCCTCTCAGAGCTCACCTCCTGTTTTCTGATTGATGAAAGAAGCATCCAAAGATGCCAAAAACATGTAGGTTTAGGGCGCTTGCGCACGCAGCGACCAGCAGCCAGTGGCTTGTCACCAGACTGCAAACCAAGTCTACCTACGGGTACAAATAAGTAACAAAAAAAAAAAAAAAAAAAAAAAAAAGAGGGGAAAAACAATACAATTGCATTGCATTTTTTTTTGAGAGCTGCAGTTGATCCAGACGACGAACCATCCACAGGGGTGCACAAGCCCGTGTACTCCTAGTGCTGGTTTCAAGCCCAGGTAAATGGGGAGGGTTGTGTCAGGAAGGGCATCCGACAAAAAACCTTTGCCAAATTAAACATGCGGATCATGACGAATGAGACTTTCATATGGGATCGATCGAGGCCCGGGTTAACCACTGGTGATGTTAACCGACAGGGTGCTGTTGGAAATTGGGCTACTGTTGGTCAAAGATCGAGGAGAAGAGGGGGAAGGCATTTTAGGAGGGAGAGAGAGAAAAGGAAAGGAAGAAGTGTGGAGGTGAGAGAAGGGACTTTAAATGTAGGGACTATGACTGGTAAAGGCAGAGAGCTGGCTGATATGATGGAGAGAAGAAAGGTAGATATACTGTGTTTTCAAGAAACCAGATGGAAGGGAAGCAAGGCTAGGAGCATTGGAGGTGGATTTAAACTGCTCTACCATGGTGTGGATAGGAAGAGAAATGGAGTAGGAATAATCTTGAAGGAAGAGTATGTCAAGAGTGTTCAGGAGGAAAAGAGGGAGTCAGACAGGATCATGAGTTTGAAGCTAGAAGTCAAAGGTGTGATGTTGAATGTTGTCAGTGCGTATGCCCCACAAGTTGGATGTCAGGTGGAAGAGAGAGAGGAATTCTGGAGTAAGTTGGATGAAGTGGTAGAGAGTGTTCCCAAGAGGAAGAGAGTGGTGATTTGAACAGACTTTAATGGGCATGTAGGTGAATTGAACAGGTGATGAGGAGGTTCTGGGTAGGTATGGCCTTAAGGAGAGGAATGTGGAAGGACAAGTGGTTGTGGATTTTGCTAAAAGGATGGAAATGGCTGTGGTGAACACATACTTCAAGAAGAGAGAGGAACATCAGGTGACTTACAAGAGTGGAGGAAGGTGCACACAGGTGAACTACATCTTATGCAAAAGGAGAAATCTGAAAGAGATAGGAGACTGCAAGGTGGTGGCAGGGAAGAACGTAAAAAGACAGCATTGGGTGGTAGTCTGTAGGGTGACTTTAGAAAGCAAGAGGAAGAGAGTGAAGGCAGAGCCAAAGATTACAGTGCATCTGGAAAGTATTCACAGCGCTTCACTTTTTCCACATTTTATTTTACAACCTTATTCCAAAAATTCTACACATAACATCCCATAATGACAACATGAAAAAAGTTTTTTTGTTTTTTTTTGGAGATTTTTGCAAATTTATTAAAGTGACACTCCAGCAAAAATCACGTTTTTTCTGTTAACATGTCTGTAACATGTTTCTTATGATTTACAAGACATATCAAGAGCAAAATCATTCCAAACTCCCAAGTATGTGTTTTCTGCTGTGAATGTCTGCTTAAGCTCCACCCCACCCCACTGCCTACCCCCAAAAGGCAGGATTGGACAGAATGTTTCTAGCTATGTCAGTATTCCTGCTTAGCCTGAATGGTTATAACATTAACCAATCAGACGGATACTCTCGGCTATCTCAGGGGAAGAGGGAGGAGCCAAGGAGCAGCAGGATTGAGGCAGAGGAGGATGAAGATGTCTGTTTGGCACAGCAAAGCAGTGGAGGAGGAGGCGACCAATCACGTGCAGGGGTAGCAGCAGCGAGAGAGCGGAGAAAGGCAAGGGGGGGGGGTGACCCGATTTGAATGTGGCTGTGCCAAACCACGGTCTCAGCAGACGGGGGCCGCCCTGTGAGCTGAGAGTAGCCACATTCAAATCACCCCCCACACACACACACACTCACACACCGCTGAGTCGCAGACGGACGTGGGACTGGTTGTTGATAAAGTAAACACATACTTGGCAACTACATATTTATCTCTGACCTTGACAGTTTTCAGAAAAATGTTTAGCTTTTTACTTTTAAAGATACAGGCAAAACTTTAACGCCCGGAAGCATCTTGAACAGACTAGCAGCCCACCCACCAGGAGTCACTGCGACCAATCATGTGCGAGCCCTGCAAGTCAGGAGCACGGTGACCAATCATGTGCAAGCTCTGCAGGCTACTAATTAGAATATTCATAAATCCGTGCATACTTAAGTAAGTGAAAGATGTAAAATCTCTTTGCAAGCAGGCAATGAAAGGGGTTTTTTTGTGGGTAAAAAGGCACAATATGTCACGCCGCGCCGCTCATCAGCGGCGCCACCTGCACACACACCTGCACATCATCAGCGGCGAGGGATTTAAGCCGCCTCGCCCTGGGCTTCGGCCTGAAGCCGTCAGACTTCACTCGCTGGATTGCTGTGAGTTACCTCTTACTCCCCAGCAAGCATCGCGGTAAGAAGCCCTTACCTTTTTCCCTTTCAAGTCTGCTCCCCTGTGCACAGGTGGATTTCCCGGCGGCGGACCTTTCCTCTCCGTCTCCATTCCCTCGCTGCTGCACCGGGCTCTCCAGGTTGCTGTCTACCGGACCTCGTCCTTGCTGTGCCAGCCACCTGCTCACTCCAAGTAAGCTCCTCTCCAACTTTTTATATCTCCTGTGTTGGTGTGTGCCCGTCACCCTTCTCCCTGTGCTTTTCCCATAGGGTTGTCCGGCTGTACGGTCTCCTGCCTCCGAGCCCGAAGCAGACGCCACCACCAACACATTTACATCTCGCAGACACACATTCATACACCCTTGTTGTTAATAAAGCTATTTGAGCTACTCTGAGCCTGCGTGTGTGTCTCCTGAGCCGTGCATCATGTCACAATATACTAAGGATATCATCATTTTTCCTTTCAATACGATACCATTAATTTATGAGACTTTTTCTTCAATACCGATATCAATACTTTTTGCCCAAAATCACATGATTGCAGTTTCATTAACAACTTCATTGCAAGGGCAATATGAAACATGAATAAAACTCATGAACATAAACACTTTAAAGAAATGTTTATAAAATGATAATAAAATAGAACAACAAGCAAAGTAAATAAATTATAATAAAAATAATTAAGACTTAAAATGAATGCAAAATTAAGTCAATTTCTTAATTTGGTGAAGATTCTCAGCTCTGGATTAAAGTATTATTTACTTCTGAAATGTTTCACCATTCATCCAGATTCTATGGTAATACCAAGCAGCATATATGTGTAATTTTTTCACAATGCAACTTTTTTTATTTTATTATTTATTTATCTTATTTTTACATTATTATTTCACAAATTTAAATAGTGCTTATTTTGTTAATTTTCAAATTTTATCCTGCTTGGGATCAACATAGAATTTGGATGAATGGTTTAACATTTCAGAAATACTACTTCTGCCAGCCCTGCCTCTGCTGAGCTCACTCTGCATGGGCTTGGCTGCGCAGTGAGTCTTTGGCTCTGACATCTGATCGGCTGCCATAATCATATGACATGGCAGACCATCTCTAAAATATGCTTGGGCTGGTTTTTCACCGGTTTTCACACATAAATTTAATGCCTAAAACTCTCGGAAGTGAAAACAAATTGCACGTTTTGTATTAGCGTAGTGGTATCGCGATATTTTAAAAAGTATTGACCAGCTGGTATCAAAGTATCGATACTTGAATATCGATACACCCATCCGTACAATATACTATTTTGGGCAATACACATTTGTATTTGAGGTGGTTTTAAAGCTGCCAGAGTACACCTTTAAAAATAAAAAACTAAGAAATCACGTACATAAGTATTTGCAGCCTTTGCTCAGTACTTTGTTGATGCACCTTTGGCAGCAATTACAGCCTCAGGTCTTTTTGGATATGATGCCACAAGCTTGGTACACCTATCTTTGGGAAGTTTCGTCCATTCTTCTTTGCAGCACCTCTCAAGCTTCATCAGGTTGGATGGGAAGCATCAGTGCACAGCCATTTTCAGATCTCTCCAGAGATGTTCAATTGGATTCAAGTCTGGACTCTGGCTGGGCCACTCAAGGACATTCACAGAGTTATCCAGAAGTCACTCCTTTGATATCTTTATTTATTTTTATATCTAACCTTTATTTATACAGGGTCGTTCCATTGAGAGGCAACCTCTCTTTTTCAAGCACACCCTGTTCACACTCACACAGTTACACATTCACACGAGGAAGCTTCCCAATACAACCACAGACTGACCTGTGGCCACTGAGCAGTTCCACTGGAGCAGTTGGAGCTTAGAGCCTTGCTCAAGGGCACCACAGTGGGGTTAAGGAGGGTGGGGAAAACATTGCTATCTGTCCCACCCAGGTCTAATCCTGCCGGTCCAGGGATCGAACCCATGACGCTCCCCTCACCAGTCCACATTTCTAACTATTAGGCCACCACTGCCCACCGTGCATGTGTTTAGGGTCATTGTCCTGCTGAAAGATGAAAAGTCGCCCCAGTCTGAGGTCAAGAGCATTCTGGAACAGGTTTTCATCCAGGATGTCTCTGTACATTGCTGCATTCATCTTTCTCTCTATCCTGACTAGTCTCCCAGTTCCTGCCGCTGAAAAACATTCCCACAGTATGATGCTGCCACCACCATGCTTCACTGTAGGGATGGTATTGGCCTGGTGATGAGCAGTGCCTGGTTTCCTCCAAACATGATGCCTGGCATTCACGCCAGACAGTTCAATTTTTGTCTCATCAAACCAGAGAATTTTGTTTCTCATGGTCTGAGAGTCCTTCGGGTGCCTTTTGGCAAACTCCAGGTGGGCTGCCATGTGCCTTTTACAAAGGAGTGGCTTCTGTTTGGCCACTCTACCATACGGGCCTACTTGGTGGATTGCTGCAGAGATAGTTGTCCTTCTGGAAGGTTCTCTTCTTTCCACAGAGGAACGCTGGAGATCTGACAGAGTGACCACTGGGTTCTTGGTCACCTCCCTGACCAAGGCTCTTCTCCCCCGATCGCTCAGTTTAGATGGCCGGCCAGCTCTAGGAAGAGTCCTTAGTTAATTCCCTTCCACAGCATGTGGGACACCATGTGGTGTATAGGGCCAGTGCCTATCTCCGTTTCTCTGACCCTAGGCCACACAGCTACTGTAAGTAGTTTTTTGTTTTGTTTTTTAGATTTTTAAAAATTTATTAAAAATAAAAAACTAAGATCATGTACATAAGTATTCACAGCCTTTGCTCAATACTTTGTTGATGTACCTTTGGCAGCAATTACAGCCTCAAGTCTTTTTGAATATGATGCCACAAGCTTGGCACACCTATCTTTGGGCAGTTTCGCCCATTCTTCACTTTGCAGCACCTCTCAAGCTCCATCAGGTTGGATGGAAAGCGTTGGTGCACAGCCATTTTCAGATCTCTCTAGAGATGTTCAATTGGATTCAAGTCTGGGCTCTGGCTGGGCCACTCAAGGATATTCACAGAGTTGTCCTGAAGCCACTCCTTTTATGTCTTGGCTGTGTGCCTAGGGTCGTTGTCCTGCTGAAAGATGAACTGTTACCCCAGTCTGAGGTCAAGAGTGCTCTGGAGCAGGTTTTCATCCAGGATGTCTCTGTACATTGCTGCATTCATCTTTCTCTCTATCCTGACTAGTCTCCCAGTTCCTGCCACTGAAAATTATCCCCATAGTATGATGCTGCCACCACCATGCTTCACTGTAGGGATGGTATTGGCCTGGTGATGAGCAGTGCCTGATTTCCTCCAAATGACGCCTGGCATTCACGCCAGACAGTTCAGTCTTTCTCTCATCAAACCAGAGAATTTTGTTTCTCATGGTCTGAGAGTATTTCAGGTGCCTTTTGGCAAACTCCAGGTGGGCTGCCATGTGCCTTTTACAAAGGAGTGGCTTCCGTCTGGCCACTCCACCATACAGGTGTGATTGGTGCAGGGCTGGCCCAAGCCTTCATGGGGCCCTAAGCAAAATTTGAACATGTGGCCCCTCTTCAGTAAAGTAAAGTATTTGATGCTTTTGAGAGAATTTTGCATGCCATATTTGGTTTAATTTTAAATGGTGCCAACCTCAGTACAGTAGTCTGGTGTTGCTCTTGAAAACATTGCACTGTGGGGGACCTAGACAATACATTCTCCACTCAGACTGAATGGCACAAGAGGAGATACAGTGGGGCAAAAAAGTATTTAGTCAGCCACCAATTGTGCGAGTTCTCCCACTTAAAAGATGAGAGAGGTCTCCAATTTTCATCATAGGTATACCTCAACTATGAGAGACAAAATGAGGAAAAAAAAATCCAGAAAATCACATTGAAGGAAGAATTAATTGGTAGATTCCTCGGTAAAATAAGTATTTGGTCAATAACAAAAGTTCATCTCAATACTTTGTTATATACCCTTTGTTGGCAATGATAGAGGTCAAACGTTTTCTGTAAGTCTTCACAAGGTTTTCACACACTGTTGCTGGTATTTTGGCCCATTCCTCCATGCAGATCTCCTCTAGAGCAGTGATGTTTTGGGGCTGTCGCTGGGCAACACGGACTTTCAACTCCCTCCAAAGATTTTCTATGGGGTTGAGATCTGGAGACTGGCTAGGCCACTCCAGGACCTTGAAATGCTTCTTACGAAGCCACTCCTTCGTTGCCCGGGCGGTGTGTTTGGGATCATTGTCATGCTGAAAGACCCAGCCACGTTTCATCTTCAATGCCCTTGCTGATGGAAGGAGGTTTTCACTCAAAATCTCACGATACATGGCCCCATTCATTCTTTCCTTTACATGGATCAGTCATCCTGGTCCCTTTGCAGAAAAACAACCCCAAAGTATAATGTTTTCACCCCCATGCTTCACAGTAGGTATGGTGTTCTTTCTCCTCCAAACACGACAAGTTGAGTTTTTACCAAAAAGTTCTATTTTGGTTTCATCTGACCATATGGCATTCTCCCAATCCTCTTCTGGATCATCCAAATGCTCTCTAGCAAACTTCAGACGGGCCTGGACATGTACTGGCTTAAGCAGGGGGGCACGTCTGGCACTGCAGGATTTGAGTCCCTGGCGGCGTAGTGTGTTACTGATGTAGCCTTTGTTACTTTGGTCCCAGCTCTCTGCAGGTCATTCACTAGGTCTCCCCATGTGGTTCTGGGATTTTTGCTCACCGTTCTCGTCATCATTTTGACCTCACGGGGTGAGATCTTGCATGGAGCCCCAGATCAAGGGAGATTATCAGTGGTCTTTTATGTCTTCCATTTTCTAATAATTGCTCCCACAGTTGATTTCTTCACACCAAGCTGCTTACCGATTGCAGATTCAGTCTTCCCAGCCTGGTGCAGGTCTACAATTTTGTTTCTGGTGTCCTTTGACAGCTCTTTGGTCTTGGCCATAGTGGAGTTTGGAGTCTGACTGCTTGAGGTTGTGGACAGGTGTCTTTTATACTGATAACGAGTTCAAACAGGTGCCATTAATACAGGTAACGAGTGGAGGACAGAGGAGCCTCTTAAAGAAGAAGTTACAGGTCTGTGAGAGCCAGAAATCTTGCTTGTTTGTAGGTGATCAAATACTTATTTTACCGAGGAATTTACAAATTAATTCATTAAAAATCCTTCAATGTGATTTTCTGGATTTTTTTTTTCTCATTTTGTCTCTCATAGTTGAGGTATACCTATGATGAAAATTGGAGACCTCTCTCATCTTTTAAGTGGGAGAACTTGCACAATTGGTGGCTGACTAAATACTTTTTTGCCCCACTGTACTTAAAGGCTGTTAAACGGATATGCAGGACAGACTGTGGTTTTCTCCATAGGACCACATGATAATACACATTCTCCTCTGGACTGCATAATAATGCCCCAACAGGCTGGGTGGCAAAGGGAATTGTTATTGTAAGTGTATGTGTTGTAATATGAACCCCCCAGGTCATGAGGCGAGTTTGTATGGTATAAAAGAGAGACGCCAGCGACCTGGGTTATTCTTCTTGTTGACTGATGGATAGAGAGAGAGTAATAAAGTCTGCTCTGCTCCAGCTCACTGCCTCACCTGCTCATTCCTCTCTCTACACTGGTGACCCTTGACACATAATGGAACTCAAGGCAAACACCCCGGAGACGACCCAGACTGGAGGCGCTAGCACCACATGCGCCATTTCAGTCAAGCTCCCAGACTTTTGGCTGCATGACCCGAAGTCTTGGTTCCTCCACACCGAGGCCCAGTTCACACTCTGTGGAGTGACAGCGGATGACACCAAATACTACTACGTGGTTGCAGCGCCGGACGCACACACAACACAGCAGGTGGCGAGCCTGCTCCAACAGCCCCCAGCCCACGACAAATATGACGCTCTCAAGACCATGCTGACCCAGCACTACACGCTCTCGGACTGCAAGAGAGCAGAAAGGCTCCTGACGCGCTCCAAGTTGGGAGATGGGTCGGCGGTCAAATTAATGGAGAAGATGTCGGCATTGATGGGCACAGACGACAGGCATTTCCTCCGGAACCTCCCAACAGCGGCCAGAGCGGTCCTTGCCAATTTGCAGCTGCTGGCCACGTGCAACTACCAGGCACTGGCACAGGAGGCAGATCGGATTATCCTGGCAACCAGAACCTTCGCTGTGAATTCAGCGGCGTCAGAACCCAGTGAGACGGCCAGCAGGGGCAAGGAGCCAGCGACAGTGGCCGCAGCGGAGGCCAAGAAGCACCGGAGGGACACGCTATGCTTCTACCATCGCCACTTTGGAGAAGATGCACACCGATGCATGCCACCGTGCCAGTTCAACCGCTCGGGAAACACCAAGGCCAGCAGTTGGTAGTAGCTGCGATCACCAGTGACACAAACAAGCTGCTCTATGTGGCGGACTCACGCTCGGGGAGACGGTTCCTCGTGGATTCCGGCTCCCAAAAGAGCCTCATCCTGCCGTCCTATGCAGACCGGCTGGCGGGAAGGAGCGGCCCCGAGCTGGCGGCCGCAAACGGCTCAGACATTAAGACTTTTGGTGAGAGGACACTGACTATATCCTTGCACGGACATACATACCAATGGACATTTGTCACAGCGGCATGTAACTTCCCCATTTTGGGCGCTGATTTTTTGTGTGCACACGGACTATTAGTCGATGTGGCTAACAGATGCCTGATTAACGCAATGTCTTTTGATTCTCTGCCCTGTACAGCTAGAGGAGCCCGGTCCACAACACTAGCCAACATCACAGCTCCAGGGGGTAAGTTCCACACACTACTCACCCAGTTCCCAGCACTCACGGTTCTGATGTTTTCGGCGGCCGTCACTAAACATAGCGTGGAGCACTTCATTACCACCACGGGGCAGCCCGTTTTCGCACAACCTCGGCGCCTGGACACAGCTAAACTGGCCAGTGTGCGCGAGGAGTTCGCCAACTTGGAAAGGTTGGGCATCATCAGGCACTCAAACAGCCAATGAGCATCCCTGCTACACATGGTGCCTAAAGCTGAGGGATCGTGGCGACCATGTGGAGATTTCCGCAGATTAAACAACGCCACAGCGCATGACCGCTACCCAATCCCCCATATTCAGGATTTTTCCATCCACCTCACTGGGGCACGCATTTCTTCCAAGGTGGACATGGTCCGCGGTTACCACCAGGTCCCGGTGCGCATGGAAGACATACCCAAAATGGCAGTAATAACTCCATTTGGTCTTTCTGAGTTCTTACGCATGCCTTTCAGGTTAAAAGGCACTGCGCAAACATTCCAATGCATGATGGATGCGGTGCTGCGTGATCTGCCATTTGTGTTCGTCTACCTGGATGACATCCTGGTGGCCAGCACGTCCGAGGATGAACACGTATCCCACCTCAGGACGGTTTTCCAGAGGTTTGGAAGAGCATGGGTTAATAATCAACCTGGTGAAGTGCCAGTTCGGGGTTACGGTAATGATTTTTTGGGCCTCCGCATCTCACCGGAGGTCGCGATACCCGTACCAGACAAAGTGTGCGCAGTGGCAGATTTTCCCTGGCCTCAGACGGTCAGGGCGCTGCAGGAGTTTTTGGGGATGGTAAACTTTTACAATCGTTTCCTCCCCCACGCAGCCCAGCTCATGCAGCTATTGTACGCTGCGCTTAAGAAACAGAAACCAGCGGACAGAATTGACTGGACTCCTGAGCGAGAGCAGGCATGTTCTGAGGCCAATACAGCCCTAGCGAACGCCGCACTACTGGCGCACCCAGACCCGGCGGCTCGGCTAGCGCTCACTACCAACGCATTGGACGTGGCCATAGGGGCCGTCATGGAGCAGCGCGTCACCAGTTCTTGGCAGATGCTCACCTTTTTTAGCAGGTCTTTGCAGGACAATGAGCGTAAATACAGCGCGTTCGACAGGGAATTACTGGCTCTCCACCTGGCCATGTGCCACTTACAGTTCTGGCTGGAAGGGCACAGCTTCACTGTGTTTGTGGACCACAAGCCGCTAATGTACGCTATGGCCAAGGTTTCGGAACCATAGTCGGCCCAGCAGCAGAGACAGCTGGCCGCAATCTCGGAGTTTATGACCGACATTCAGCATGTAGCCAGTAAACTCAACGTGGTGGCAGACTGCCTCTTGCGCGCATTAGTGGCCCCAGTCTACGTAAGGATAGATTACACGGCCATGGCTGCTGAGCAGATCGGCGATGCAGACGTTTGCACGCTCCAGTCTGGACCAACAGGGTTAAGGCTGGAGAGCAGAGTACTGCAAGACGCCCCCCCCCCCAATCTGTGACGTCTCCACAGGCCGCCTGCACCCGGTGGTCCCACACGCTTGGCACGCCGCGTTTTCGAGTTGGCTCACTCCCTGGCGCACCCAGTGTGCATGCGTCAGTCAAAATGGTGGGAGCAAAGTTCGTCTGGCTGAGCCTGCACAAACAGGTGAAAGAGTGGGCTGCAGCCTGCATAGCATGCCAACAAGCCAAGGTGCACAGGCACACAAAGGCCCCCCTTGAGCCATTCCATGTCCCAGTTAAGAGGTTCAACCACGTTCACATGGACCTCATGGGCCCCCTCCCGCCATCGCAGGGGTTCACACACCTCCTAACAGTGGTGGACCGCACCACGCGCTGGCCCAAGGTGGTGCCGCTAGCTTCCACCGCGTCCGCAGAAGTTGCAAGCACTTTTCTGACGACATGGGTGGCACGCTTCGGCGCCCCTTCGGACATCACATCCGACTGATGCCCGCAGTTCATTTCCGGCCTCTGGTCCACGATGGCCCAGAGCTTGGGTGTCACAATTCATCGCATGACCACGTACAACCCCCAGGCTATGGATTATGCAAGCGTTTCCATAGGTCGCTGAAAGCAGCACTCAGGGCTTCGCTTACAGATGCAAATTGGGTGGACTGGTTGCCGTGGGTTCTATTAGGGTTGCATTCAGCACCGAAGGAGGATTTGGCTGCCTCCCCAGCAGAGCTTGTTTTTTCCCTGCCGCTGTGGCTGCCAGGAGAATTTCTGCCTGACAACCCCGCGCCAAGCACGGATCCATCCCCGCCTTCACTACATAGCGCAGAGGCAGGGATGGTACCCGGCCCGGCCCACCACTGTTTTCCCTGCATTATCATGCCAAGGACCTTGAAGGATGCGTCATTTGTGTTTGTCAGCCACGATGCCCACCGGACCCCATTGCACCCGCCCTACGACGACCCATTCAGAGTGTTGGAACCTGGGGATAAACATTTTGTGTTAGACTTGTGGGGACACAGAGAAACAATCTGCATAGACAGGCTTAAGCCCACCTTCGTATTAGCAGACGAGCAGGTGGTGTTGGCTGGAGCTCCACAGCGCAGACAACCCCTACTGAGAACTCCCCAGGTAAATGACTCGTCAGCTCAGTCACAATGGCATGGTGAAGATGTGTTCCCCCTAACCCCCACCCCCCAATGTCCCCCCACAGATGGACGCACCTCCAGGAGCACCCCACCGGCACAGCAGCGCCTCGGAGCTGGCGACCCCCCGTTTCAGCCGCTACGAACGTCAGCTGAAGCCCACAGGACATGAGGGTTAAGGCCCAGTCTGAGTTTTCAGTGGGGGAGAGACCTAGACAATACATTCTCCACTCAAACTGAATAGCACAGGAGGAGACGCTTAAAGGCTGTTAAACGGATATGCAAGACAGACTGTGGTTTTCTCCATAGGACCGCATGATAATACGCATTCTCCTCCGGACTGCATAATAATGTGCCGACAGGCTGGGTGACAAAGGGAATTGTTATTGTAAGTGTATGTATTGTAATGTGAACCCCCCAGGTCGCGAAGCAAGTTTGTATGGTATAAAAGAGAGATGCCAGTGACCTAGGTTATTCTTCTTGTTGACTGATGGATAGAGAGAGAGTAATAAAGTCTGCTCTGCTCCAGCTCACTGCCTCACCTGCTCATTCCTCTCTCTACAGCACTAGCATTACTGACAGCTGCCAAGCTGGCAGGAGACATCATAATTAAACTCACAGTGAAGCCCAAACTGATGCTGGTCTGAGTAATTAAAGCAGAAAACTTTGTATTATTACAACCGTTTATTTGTTAATGTTCAATACCAGTGTTATCAGAAACTGTTTTCACTTAGGCCAGCACTGTCCTTTATAGCTAGGTTGCAAACAAAGTATGTCTTAGAGCTGTGCTGACACCTAAAGTTATGTTACATTCTCAAACTTTTTTCTTCCTCTTTTCTATGATTCGCTGCTCTTCTTCTTCTCCTTCTTCTTCTCCTTCTTCTTCTTCTTCTTCTTCTTCTTCTTCTTCTTCTTCTTCTTCTTCTTCTTCCTTTTTTCAGCCCCTAGGTGCATACTGTATGTTGTTTTTGGGACATAATGTATGCTCCTCCTTCCATCAGTTCTACACAGTGTACTGTCATAACTAGTGAATGTCATGGTTGTCATCAGCATGGACAGAAAATCATGAATGCAACAGTAGCACTGTATGTGTAATTTTATATATAATAATACGTTTTTATATACAGTAAATCTGGAGCATGGTGAAAAGAATTTTGTCATCACACTCTCTGAAAATTCACATTTTAAAAAGTTAATATCAAATAATTAAATGTACTGGGGTTCTTTCTACTTGGTGATCGCGGGGCCCGAAGCAGTCACTTAGTTTGCTTATGCCTTGGGCCAGCCCTGGATTGGTGGACTGCTGCAAAGATGGTTGTCCTTCTGGAAGGTTCTCTTCTCTCCACAGAGGTACGCTGGGGCTCTGACAGAGTGACCATCAAGTTCTCGGTCACCTACATGACTGTCTCGGAGGTCTACAGACAATTCTTTTGACTTCATGCTTGGTTTGTGCTCTGACATGCACTGTCAACTGTGGGACCTTTTATAGTGTGCCTTTCTAAATCATGTCCAATCAACTGAATTTACCACAGGTGGACTCCCATTAAGCTGTAGAAACATCTCAAGGATGATCAGTGGAAACAGGATGCACCTGAGCTCAATTTTGAGCTTCGTGGCAAAGGCTGTGAATACTTATGTACTGTGATGTAAAGATGTTAGAGTGTGTGATGTTGACAGTGGGACCAATAAGAGTCAGTGGTTTGATGTGAAAAATCGTTTATAAGGATGGAGTTATAAAAATGTATTATTGTATGTTTTAGTTCTTATCAATGTTTTGGATTCTTATCAATGATATTAATGTTTTTTTAGTTTTTAGCAATGCATGGTTTTAGTTTTTTAATCAATGTTTGGTTTTAGTTTTTTATCAATGCTTACTTGTAGTTTTAGCAAATGTCTGCTTTTTAATGCTAACACCAGCCTGCCCAGGGACTACAGGTGGAAATTAGCACTTGTGCTATAACCTGGTACAATGCATCTTTCCTCTTTAAGGTCAATGTATATTGTGCATGTCCCTGCATAAATAAATAAATAAAAAATAAATAAAAATAAAAGTGATTTCTTAGTTTTTTATTTTTACTAAATTTGCAAAAATCTCAAGAAAACTTTTTTCACGTTGTCATTATGGGGTATTGTGTGTAGAATTTTGGGGAAAAAACACATTTAATCCATTTAGGAACTAGAAAAGCACTCGGAGAGCTCAGACCTCCGCCAAGCGCCACAGTTCCCCTCATACAGTGTTTGTGTGTACGTTTTCAGATTCCTTGACCATGAAAACATATGACTAGCAATTGGATTCACAATGATAGGATTAGTGGCTCAGTAGTTATTCACGAAAATCGCATTTTCCGTAATGGCGGTTTTCTTCTGGACGGTGATCCGGATCACCACCAAAATCTAATCATCTGTAGGATACCCCATTTCTGACAATCTCTGAAAATTTCATGAAAATCCGTCCATAACTTTTTGAGTTATCTTGCTAACAAACAAACAAACAAACAGACAGACAGACAGACAGACAAACCAACGCTGATGAAAACATAACCTCGTTGACGGAGGTAATCAGAATCAGAATAAGTTTATTGCCAAGCACATTTACAAGTAAATAACAGGTAAATATACGAGGAATTTGACTTGACACTGAAAACGTCATAAATGACATTTTCAATGACGCGGCGAGCCGTGGAGGCGCCTGTCAGCAGGAGGGGAACAGTAGGCAGTGGGGGGAAGGGAAGGGTGGACACAGTAGGAGAGAGAAAAAAGCATTGTTGATCAGAATAAAGTTCATATATGACCGATATTATGATTACAAGAAAAAAACTCTCAATGCACAATTAGCAAACAATAGAATCCACACAATGACACAAAGAGAGCAGTGAATGAATATCTTCATCAGTCAGTATAAGTGGATCAGTATGTGTGAGTTGGGTGCAATCAGTGGCAAATCAGTTAGGTGGACAACAATAGTCTCTTCCTCAGCAGATGTTATGACTACAGTCTGAAGCAAAGGCACGTGTCCTCGAACACGGCAGATGGAATAGTTGAGCCAGACAGCTGTCCTTGAGAGTCAGATGCTGCCCGCCAAGGTTATGAAAACAAATATACTGTTGATTATCTGGAGGACTGAGTGCTGAGGGTGCCGAAAAAAAAACAGGTCGAATAGCACTGACTTCAGAGAAAAAACTTTCTATTCTCTTACGGATTCAGTGCTCCAATTCCATCATGGCCAGGCATTGAAATCGATTCGTGGACAGCTCTCAGCGTGATCGTGATGTAATCCATTTTCCTGTACAGTTCTCCATTGGCCGCTGTCAGAGTCCTGCCCAGTTGGTCAATTTGATGAGTGAGCTTCGCCGGGTCCGCTTTTTGATAAGCTCTGTCCATCTTCTTCAATTTGCGGTACACCAGAACAATCCCAAAGCCTATCAGTAGAATTCCGATGACCATTGCTCCGAAAAGATATAAATCTTCAATATCTTCAATAGAAAGATCACAGAGGCACAAGAGTTTCCAATTGCTTGTGTCCTTTAAATAACCCGCAGCAGCAGTTCCTGCAGGACAGATAGGCTCCCCCGGGCCCGATTTCCTCGTTGAAAAAACAGTGTCAATTGCGTCCAAAGCCCAGCTTATTAAATCCATAATTTCGTTAGATAAATCAGCAGTAAGACACGCAGACACAGACGATAGCAAGCTGGGATCCAGTCAGTTAGGAAGGGAGAGAGAGATAGGGAGCCGGAGCGGGGAAGAAAAGCGTCTGCTGTCTTTGGAGGGTGGAAGTGAAGTGAAGTGAGGTAATAAAGCTGTAACATAACAAAATGTGGAAAAAGTGAAGTGTTGTAAATACTTTTCGGATGCACTGCAAGTGGGGAAAAATACAGAAGGAAGAAGGTCGCACAGAGTTCAGGTAGGAGTTGATACAGGCCCTGGGTGGTGGGAATGAACTACCAGATGACTGGGAAAGTACAGCCAAAGTATTGAGGGAAATGGGTAGAAAGGTATGTGGTGTATCCAGTGGTCAGGGGAAGGAAGACAAAGAGACTTGGTGGTGAAATGAGGAGGTACAGGAAAGTATTCAAAGCAAGAGGTTAGCAAAGAAAAAGTGGGATAGTCAGGGAGATGAAGAAAGTAGACAGGAGTATTTGGAATCTAGGCGTATGGCAAAGACAGAGTTGTCAAAGGTAAAGGCATATAGTGATAGTTTTTTTTTTTGTTTTTCTTATTTCAAACAAGGATGAAAAGGAGATGTTTTATCTTTACCTTGATATGTTTTGACTGGCATATAGTGAGTTGTATGAGAGGCTGGATACTAAAGGAGAAAAGGACTTGTATCGATTAGCTAAACAGAGAGATTGAGCTAGAAATGACGTGCAGGACGTTAGGTTGATTAAGGACAGAAATGGTAATGTACTAACTAGCGATGAGTGTGTTGAGAAGGTGGAAGGAATATTTTGAGAAGCTAATGAATGGCTTCCGGTCTGGACACCATGGTGGTAGCCGCTTAACGCTGAAGCTCCCAGATCCCATCCGTGAAAATACCATGAAAATCAGATTTAACGGATTTATGGAAGACTGAAAATCAAAAGACAAGTCATCTCTCGGCGCCACACCAGTCGGCTGCCTTTTGCAACAGCGGCTCGATTCCGAGTTTTTTTTCCCCTTCCTCTCTCTTTTGATCACTTTTTTTTTTCACCCCACTTATATCACGGACACACAGATCGTCCCAAATGTCTCCTGAGCCGGTGGACGGAGCCACTGTTTATAGCAGGATTCGATACAACAGGGAAGAGCTGCTAGCATTTAACCGCCACCCGGTCCCACTGGAAAAACTCGACATACCGAGAGAACTGAGGCGAAAACGCCGCGGCTGCCGGGCTGGAGTAAGGCGGAGGACAAAAAATATAAGGTACAGACCCTCCCTTCCATCTGTTGTCATGGGAAATGTACGGTCGATACTGGGAAAGTTAGATGAGCTAGCGGCTATCTCCCGTTATGATAGCACTTACCGGGAGTGCTCTCTCCTTTTGTTTACTGAGACGTGGCTAACTGAACTAGCAGCAGATGCTAACATTGAGCTGGAGGGTTTTCACATGATACGAGCTGACCGAACACCAGAGAGTGGCAAAACTAGGGGCGGTGGAGTGATAATGTATGTTAACAACAACTGGTGTAGACCGGGACATATCACTATTAAACAACGACACTGCAGCAAAGACATTGAGTTGCTAGCTGTTAGCATGAGGCCTACATATCTCCCGAGAGAACACTCACACGTGATCTGCATTGTTGTTTATGCAAATCCGACGGCGAACGCTGGGACAGCGCGTGACGTCATCCATTCAGTAACCAGCAGGCTGCAGACAGAACACCCAGATGCTCTTCTCCTCATCTCAGGCGATTTCAACCACGTTTCACTGTCTCCCATTCTGCCCACTTTCACCCAGTATGTCACATGCCACACTAGAGACAATAAAACACTGGATTTGTTCTACGCAAACACTAAGGAGGCGTACACCTCATCACAACTCCCCCCACTTGGGAGATCGGATCACAACTTGGTTCATCTCCGACCGGTGTACAAACCCCTAGTGCACAGACAACCTCCGGCCATGCACACTGTGGAGTTATGGTCTGAGGAGACAATGGACACTCTAAAGGACTGTTTTGAAGCCACTGCCTGGAAGCAGCTCTGCGATCCACATGGTGAGGACATCGATGGCCTCATTCACACCTTCACGGGCTACCTCAGCTTCTGTGTGGACAAATCCGTTCCCACCAAGACCATACGGCGTCACTCAAACAACAAACCCTGGATCAACCCTGAGATAAAAACACTTCTGAGAGAGAAGAAGAGGATCTTCAGGTCGGGGAACAGGGAGATGCTGAAGTCCGTACAGAGGGAGCTGAGGAGAAAGATCAGAGAAGGCAAGGACAGCTTCAGGAAGAAGATGGAGGACAAGCTGCAACAGAGCAACATCAGCGGGGTCTGGAGAAACCTCAAAACCATCTCGGGGCTCCAGAATACCTCCCCCCAGGCCACGGGGGGCAGGGAGTGGGCGAACAACCTGAATCTGTTTTTCAATAGATTTGACCAACCGCCCTCCCCCCTGTCTGCACAACAACCACTGCTGTCCCTAAGAAATCAAGTCCTGCTACCCACTCCCCACTCCACCGACACCCCCCCCCCCACTCCCAACACACAACCCCCCATCCTGACCCTGACCAAGACCCAGGTGAGGACGGAGCTGAGGAAGATCAAGGCGAGGAAGGCGTCGGGACCGGACGGCATCAGCGCAAAGCTCCTCAAGTCCTGTGCAGACCAGCTGTGTGGGATTGTGACATATATCTTCAACATGAGCCTGAAACTGGGGAGGGTACCACAGCTGTGGAAAACATCTTGTGTGGTACCTGTACCAAAAACTTCCCACCCCAAAGACCTGAACAGCTTCAGACCGGTGGCCTTGACGTCCCACTTGATGAAGACCCTGGAGAGACTGCTCCTTGCTCATCTCCGCCCCCTGGTGGAACCAGCGATGGATCCACTCCAGTTCGCCTACCAGCATGGCATTGGGGTGGAGGATGCGGTGATCTTCCTCCTTCACCGTTCTCTGTCCCACCTGGAGAAGCCCGGGAATATGGGGAGGATCATGTTCTTTGACTTCTCCAGTGCTTTCAACACCATCCAACCGATGATCCTGAAGGACAAGCTGCTGCGCGCAGGGGTGGACCAGCACCTGTCATCATGGATCCTGGACTACCTCACGAACCGGCCTCAGTTTGTGAGAACCCGGGACTGTGTTTCCGACACGATCATCAGTAGCACGGGGGCCCCCCAGGGAACGGTGCTGGCTCCCTTCCTGTTCACTCTTTATACTGCGGACTTCTCACACAACACAACACATTGCCATCTACAGAAGTTCTCTGATGACTCTGCGATCGTTGGTCTCATCTCCAGCGGAGATGAAGCTGAGTACAGAGGGCTTATCCAGAACTTTGTGGACTGGTGCCATCGGAACTGCCTCCAGATCAACGTGAGGAAAACTAAGGAGCTGGTGGTGGACTGCCGCAGGCATGGGCAGCCCCTCACAGCACCAGTAAATATACAGGGAACAGACATCGAGATGGTGACATCCTACAAGTACCTGGGTATTCATCTGAACAATAAACTAGACTGGTCACACAATACTGACGCACTCTACAAGAAGGGACAGAGCAGGCTGTTCCTGCTGAGGAGACTCAGGTCTTTTGGTGTACAAGGGGCGCTGCTGAAGTCATTCTATGACACGGTGGTGGCATCAGCCATCACTTTTGGAGTGGTCTGCTGGGGCAGTGGCATTACTGCAGCCGATAGGAAGAGACTGAACAAACTGATTAAGAAAGCTAGCTCTGTCCTGGGGCAACGCCTTGATCCGATGGAGGAGATAGGAGAGAGAAGGACGGTGGCTAAACTGTCATCTCTGCTGGAGTCCGAGTTCCACCCTATGCAGGACATACTGGATGCACTGAGGAGCTCATTTAGCAGCAGACTACATCATCCCAGGTGCACAACCGAGAGGTTTCGTAGGTCCTTCCTACCAACGGCTGTCAGACTGTACAACCTAAGCAGGGCTGCTCGCAGAGATAGCAAAAAGACGTAACAAACTAATAGTTTTTTTTGAATGCAAAAGATGCAATAGACTTACACAATGGTCCTCTCCGGCATACAACTAGGAACATACCGGTCGCTATGGAGGGTGAGAATATGTATGGGCACAAAATCATACCATGTAGGATAACTAAATAGACGGTTATGCTGTTTCATCCCACCTAGCAACAATGCTCTGCACTGTGTGTGTTTATATATTTACATATTTATTCCATCTAGCTACAATGCTCTGCACTGGGTGTGTTTATATTTATATATCTATATATTTATTCCATCTAGCTACAATGCTCAGCACTGGGTGTGTTTATATTTATATATCTATATATTTATTCCATCTAGCTACAATGCTCCGCACTGTGTTTTTATATATCTACATATTATTCCATCTAGCTACATTGCTCCACACTGTGTGTGTTTATATACTTGCATATTTATTCCACCTAGCTGCAATGCTCCGTACTGTGGGTGTTTATATATTTACATATTTATTCCATCTAGCTACAATGCTCTGCACTGTGTGTTCATATATTCATATATTTATTCCATCCAGCTACAATGCTCTGCACTGTGTGTCTGTGTGTGTGTGTGTGTGTATATATATATTTTATAGTAATATGTACATATGTATATTAGCTGCTCTTGCTTGCTTGTTTTTTTTTTTTGTTTTTTTGTTTTTTCTTGCCTTCTGATTGTTGCTCTGAGTGTTGCTATCCCTGTGCTGTTGCAATCCTGGAATTTCCCCGTTGTGGGACTAATAAAGGCTTATCTTATCTTATCTTATCTTATCAAAGTTATTATGCCTAAAGGAAAACAGAAGAGATCGACATTTACCAGGCCAAGACACGCATCGGCCGGAGAAACTGACCTCGAGGACAACAACCTCTCGGAAATGGAGGAGCAAAATGAGGCTAGCAACATGGCTAGCTTAAAAACGATACCTCAAGAATTAAGAGAATTTCGCTGAGAGTGTGGGGCCGAATTTTGTCAAATTAAAGACAAAATAAAAAGGAAAAACAACAGAGTGGACCAGGCTGAGGCCCGAATCATGGAAGCAGAGGAAAGAATAAAAGGGCTGGAAGAAACCACGCTGGAATTACTCAAACAACAGACAAGACTGGAGGCTAAGCTAACCGACCAGGAAGGAAGACTAAGAAGGGACAATATAAGAATTCATGGTCTGAAAGAAGGAGTTGAGGATGGTTTCACCACAATGGCTGCATGCATGGAAACCATACTGAGAGAAAAGTTGGAAATTCCCCAATCCACCGACTTGAAGATAGAAAGAGCGCACCGTTCATTAGTCCCAAGGCCGTCAGCGGAAGCCCCCCCCCCCCCCCCCCCGCGATTGGTGGTGGTGAAGTTTTCCAACTTCAGAACAAAAGAAGAGGTTTTGAGACTGGCTTGGCAGAAAAAAGGATTTATGCACCAAGAAAGAAAAGTTTTTGTGGAGCATGACTACGCCCCAGAGGCCCTTAAAAAACGTCGGGAATACAATGACGCTAAAAAGGTACTAAGAGAAAAGAAACTGCGCTTTCAAACTCCATTCCCGGCGAAGCTGAGGGTTTTTTACGGGGAAGAGACATGTCTCTACAACTCGGCGGAAGAAGCAACCAGGGATATGGTGAGAAGAGGGCTCCTGGTACCAGTGTATAAACCCGCAGCAGACCCGATTGAAAGAATCAAGGCTCAAACGTGGTGCACACAGAAACCTTCAATATCCACGGGCCAGCAGCGGGAAACCCAGTGCCAGGGCTATAAGGAAAAACTGGACACTTTCAGGAGGGAATAATGATATTTTTAGTCAATATGCACATCCAGCCCTCCTCCTACAAGGCAACAAACATTAAAGGAGATGCAGAATCAGCAAATATGAAGTGGTAAAACATTTCATGGAACAGTCATAATATTAGAAATAAATAAGTCTTAAAAAAACTTGTTAAAATAGAAATGTGACAATGAACCACATGAACTCTCCGCACTAACAAATACTGCATTACCGTGATTGTTTGCTGTGATGGTGGTGGGAAGTAGCACATAATTTCATAGGGTATAGGCATAAAAAAAAAAAAAATCTATCTCTCTGAAAATCACGTTAAAAACATGGGACAACTTACAGGGGTAAGAGAGGGCCCTCAACACGTAACAAAGTTTGAGGAATTTCCCTTGGAGCCAACACACCATCAAAGGTCCTCTAAGGTCACTAAAAAGACCTCAGTTCAGGAAGATCTTTTGACAGTTTTTTGTTTTAAAGTTTTGAATACTATGTTCTTAATGTTTTTTATGTTCTTAATGTTCTTTCAGTTTTTGAGTAGCGTAAGAGAATGCCACTATACTATTATACTAAATAAGACAATACATTGGAGAAACAGGGTTCAACCAAAATAATCTCATATAATGTAAAAGGGATCCTGAATCCAGTTAAAAGATCCAAGATTCTAGGCAAAATGAAAAAAGACAAAGCAGGAATAATATTTTTACAGGAGACCCACCTAACAGACTTGGAACACACTAAACTTAATAGACAAGGGTTTAAACTGATCTCTTCATCTTCATATAAGTCAGGGAGGAGGAGGGGGGTAGCAACATTGATCTCAACCAGAATTATATTTGAAAAAAATTCAGAACACAAAGATAAAGAAGGGAGATTTAGTATGGTACTTGGTCGGCTAGAGGGAGAAGATATCACTCTGCTGAATGTATATGCACCTCCAGGGGCTAACTGGAAATTTTATAAAAATGTATTTGACCTAATGATAACTAAAGCCCAAGGTTTAGTGATATGTGGTGGAGACTTCAGTCTAAGACTGAATCCATACTGGGACGCATCAGGTAATTCTCCACATCAAAATAACACTCAAAGTAGAAAAACTAGGATGCTACTAAATGAAATGGGAATCTGTGACGTGTGGAGGGAATTCAACCCCAGTGTAACAGACTACACATTTTACTCAACACCCCATTCATCATATTCAAGGATTGACTATTTTTTATGTTTAATAGAGACTTTGGAAGAGTAAAAACATGTAAAATTGGACTGATGGATCTCTCTGACCACAGTCCGATCTATATAGACTTAAATATCCAAAAATACACAAATAATACATTGTCTTGGAGGTTAAATTCAAATGTGCTGAAAGGACCACTGAAGGATGAATTGGAATCAGATATTCTCAGATATTTGGAAGAAAATGATAAGATAAGATAAGATAAGATAAGCCTTTATTAGTCCCACAACGGGGAAATTCCAGGATTGCAACAGCACAGGGATAGCAACAC
The DNA here is from genome assembly GCA_020510985.1 of Pholidichthys leucotaenia. Lineage (NCBI taxonomy): Eukaryota > Metazoa > Chordata > Actinopteri > Cichliformes > Pholidichthyidae > Pholidichthys > Pholidichthys leucotaenia. Next base: position 281,126,798 of record CM035847.1, on the reverse strand, counting down.
TCAGAGCAACAATCAGAAGGCAAGAAAAAAAACAAGCAAGCAAGAGCAGCTAATATACATATGTACATATTACTATAAAATATATACATGTATATACACACACACACACACAGACACACAGTGCAGAGCATTGTAGCTGGATGGAATAAATATATGAATATATGAACACACAGTGCAGAGCATTGTAGCTAGATGGAATAAATATGTAAATATATAAACACCCACAGTACGGAGCATTGCAGCTAGGTGGAATAAATATGCAAGTATATAAACACACACAGTGCGGAGCAATGTAGCTAGATGGAATAATATGTAGATATATAAAAACACAGTGCGGAGCATTGTAGCTAGATGGAATAAATATATAGATATATAAATATAAACACACCCAGTGCTGAGCATTGTAGCTAGATGGAATAAATATATAGATATATAAATATAAACACACCCAGTGCAGAGCATTGTAGCTAGATGGAATAAATATGTAAATATATAAACACACACAGTGCAGAGCATTGTTGCTAGGTGGGATGAAACAGCATAACCGTCTATTTAGTTATCCTACATGGTATGATTATGTGCCCATACATATTCTCACCCTCCATAGCGACCGGTATGTTCCTAGTTGTATGCCGGAGAGGACCATTGTGTAAGTCTATTGCATCTTTTGCATTCAAAAAAAAACTATTAGTTTGTTACGTCTTTTTGCTATCTCTGCGAGCAGCCCTGCTTAGGTTGTACAGTCTGACAGCCGTTGGTAGGAAGGACCTACGAAACCTCTCGGTTGTGCACCTGGGATGATGTAGTCTGCTGCTAAATGAGCTCCTCAGTGCATCCAGTATGTCCTGCATAGGGTGGAACTCGGACTCCAGCAGAGATGACAGTTTAGCCACCGTCCTAACGGAGAAGTATCCCTTTTAATACTGTGGGACACATGCAAAGCTGTGATAAGGGGAAAGATTATTGCAAAACTGGCACTCCAAAAGAAATTGAGACAAGAAAAACTAATCACATTAGAGTCAGAACTTAAGAAACTACAAAAAGAGCACATAGACAACACTCATTCTAATGACTCGCTCAAAATTAAGGAAATAAAAAAACAAATAAACGAGATCTACACAACAGAAATCCAGAAGAAACTTACATTTCTGAAACAAAAATATTATGAAACAGGTAGCAAATCGGCAAAATTACTAGCCTATAAATTGAGGAAACAACAAACGGCGAGAGCAATCTACAAAATCAGAGACCCAGTATCAAAGGAAATAAAAATTAGAATTCAGGAAATTCATAAAAGCTTTGAGAATTACTACAAGAACTTCTACTCCCTCAAAAAACACAAAATAGACACATCCAAAGCCTTCCTAAATACATTAAATCTTCCCCAGCTTACTGAGTCACAAAATAAAAAACTATTGGCAGAAATACAACCTAAAGAATTAGAAAAAGCAATTATGAAACTTAAAGCTAGCAAATCCCCAGGAGCAGATGGTTATACAGCAAAGTGGTACAAAACTTTTAAACAGCAACTATCTCCTCTCCTCCTGAAAACATTTAACTATGTCCTCCTCACAGGGGAAATCCCCCTCCTGGAGAGAAGGGGTCATTGCAGTCATACCTAAACCTGAAAAGGATAAACTAGACTGCTCCAACTGCAGACCAATCAGTGTGTTAAATCAGAACTATAAACTTTTTACCGCTATCCTTGCCAAAAGTTTAGAAAATATACTGTCAGACTTAATTCATTTAGACCAAACAGGTTTTATAAGACAAAGACAGACACAAGATAACATTAGACGCACTTTACACATAAAAAAAAATATCATTTAAATGCAGCCATACTGGGATTAGATGCTGAAAAAGCATTTGATTCGGTTGACTGGTCTTTCCTATATAGAATCTTGTCCAGTTTCAATTTTCATAACAACTTCATTAGAACTATCCAGGCATTATATAAAAAACCAACAGCTAAAATAAGGATTAACGGTAAATTATCATCATCTTTTGAACTGGAAAGAGGATGTCATCAGGGCTGCCCCTTGTCTCCACTGCTCTTTGCAGTCTTCATAAAACCTCTGAGCCAATGGATAAGACAGAATCAAAAAATTCAAGGTATTACACTTGGTCATAAGGAACATAAAATAGCACTCTTTGCTGATGACATTTTAATATACCTGGGGCAGCCACACACCTCTTTTCCAGAACTAATCTCAGTTTTTTCAGAGTATGGAGAGTTATCGGGATACGAATTGAACATGCATAAAACCCAAATTTTAATATTCAACTATAACCCAAATCAATATTTACTAAGCAAATTCAAAACTAACTGGGAGAGGGAATCTATGAAATATCTGGGGGTCAATATCCTGAAGCAACTCAACAAAATTATAACACTAAACTATGATCCACTGATGGTAAAAATAAAATCTGATCTAGCAAGATGGAATGCGATACCATTCTTGGGTACTGCACAAAGAAATGAAGCAGTTAAAATGAATATACTTCCACGTCTTCTATACCTTTTCCAAACAATACCGGTAGAACCTCCAAAAAAAACATGGCAAGAACTGGACAGAAGGATCTCAAGATTCATATGGCAGGGCAAGAGACCAAGAATCAGGTATAGAACCCTACAGCTAAACAAAGACAAAGGTGGGCTCGCGCTGTCAAATATCAGGGACTATTTTAAAGCCGTGTAAATTAAAATTTTAGTAGAGATATGTAACCCATTCTACACTGCACAATGGAAGGAGATAGAATGCCAAATAACAAGTGACATTCCCATACAGGCAATAATAGGGAATAATGCCTTACCTAAACATTTGAATAACACTAACCCATGGATAGAGACCCCGCTAGAAATTAGGTTTAAGATAGTCAGAGAGAATCAAACTAAAGAACCCTATCGATTATTGCAATGGATTTCCTATGATCAGGATTTTACTCCTAATAAAACAGACACTAGATTTAAAAAGTGGAAAGAGAACGGACTGATAAAATATTACAACTTTTTTAAAGGGCAAACTTTAAGAAGTTTTGATAATTTGAAAAAACAAGGTCTGATAAATCAAGACCTTTACAGGTTCTTTCAGCTTAGACACCACATTGTCACGTGGGGCCCTCGCGAGCCACACAGAGAGAGCCGAGGGCGAGCCAGTGAGTTGTGATGTTTTATTTATAATAAGGGATAAGGGATAAGGAACACGGCCTTGTAGACCGAAAGCACAGATACTCATACAGGGTAACACTCATGAGTAGTACAGCAAAGGAGTAGAGAGCTGGCACCGGGCATAGGGGTTCCAAGGCATAAATACTCACAGCGGGTAACACTCACAAGAATGCTGCAAGACGAGTAGAGAACTGGCACCGGGCATAGGGGTTCCAGCCTTCACAGTGCTTAAGTCGCAGCCCCGAATGATCGGAGCTGCTCCTTTTTATCCTCATTAGCAGCGCCTCAGCTGATGAGGATTAATTGGGCCCCAGCCGTCACGTAACACTGACAGCTGGGAGCCCGCTGAGACGCTGTCAAATGAGAGACAGAGATAAGGAGGGATATGGTCTGAGCGCCAGACGACCCGGCGTCTCATCCCATGGTGACAGACCGTCCCCCTCACGGTCGGGCTCCGAACGACCCAAACCATCCGAGCCCCCCACCACCACCACCTAGGGTGGGCGGAAGGGAGGCAGGACCGGAGGGAGAGAAGCAGAGAGAGAAAGAAAAAAAAAAAAGACAAATAGACCATGAAAAAATACAGAGTACCAGGGCAGAGAAAAAAAAAACCCAAACACAATACTCCATATCACACAAAAAAAATAATTAGACCAGGGCACAAATGAGGAAAATACTGAGCATGGTTACAGGTAAAACACACTACTCAATAGCACCCAAATGATGTTTAGATCGGGGCAGGGGAGAAAAAAAAAAAAAAAAACACCATGAAGGTGACAGGAACAAATGAGGCAATTACACAGTACGGTTGAAAGGGAAACAACACATTACTCCATAATGCACAAACGAGGCTCGGAACAGGACAAGAATGAAGAAAATGCTGAGTACGGTTAATAAAAAACACAATACACAGCGCTACATACATAGATCCACCTAGAGGACAAAAAACTGCACCCGAGTGACCCTAATATTTACTGAACATAAGCGGCACCCGAGGAAGACGGCAGGCAGAGTCCAATAAAGCCGGGACTGTTCCGGTGGTCTCCCTGCCCATTGTCCAGCTGGTGAACTAGGGAAAAGGGAATGTTCGGGCAGCCTACCCCAGACCCAGGCCCCAAGAAACAAGTCCACCGGTGGCCGTACCAGGCCACCCAGAAGCAAACACAGTTCATCGGGGGGTCGGACCAGATCGCCGAACCGAAAGTCTTGCGGGTCGGGCGGCCGCACAAGCGAACTGAACGGGCATGGTAGGCCCTCCGGCGGCTGACCCGCATCGCTCAACCACCAGGACCGTTGGGACGGGCGAGAGGTCAAAGCGGACCCCGGTGGAAGAGGCTTGGGGGAGAGCCGATGACTAGGTGGACGAACGTCAGACCGCAGGGAAACAGCCACCCCCTCACCGGACCTGGACAACACTGGTGCAGAACCCACGTCGGACCCCGATTGGGCCTCAGGCGAACCCACATCGGACACCACTGGAGCGGAACCCAAGTTGGACCCCGACTGGGTCTCGGGCGAACCCACGTCGGACACCGCTGGAGCAGCACCCATGACAGACCCCGACTGGGTCGGCACCGCACCAGAACCGACCTCCGACGTCGAACCTGGACCTTCCAGCACCACGAGAGATGGCAACTCCTCGCCGGCGACCCTGGAAGAAGGCTCAGGAGAGAAAACAGAACCGGGATCAGGATCACCGGCAGCGCCAGAACCCGGCGAGATGAGCTCGGACGCAGCGGACGGCTGCACCCGGCTCATCTCCCCTAGAGACAGGCAAAAGTGCTCAAAGATATGAAGGAGAAAGAGAAAGTAGAGAACTCGCCTGATCTCGGGTTCTGACGCCATCCAGGACTGCGAAGATCCGGGATCCGGCATCAGGAGGTCATCGTCAGGCTCCCACTCAGCTGCGTCAGGCCCCGCAGCCGGCATGATGGACAGCGCAGCTTGGGATTCCTCCTGCACCGGTAACCACGCCAACGGTCCACACGGCGTGATGGCAGGAGAACCTCGTCCCGCTGGACTGAACCGCTCCTCCGTGGAGACCCGGGGACGCTTGGTCGTCGGCGCGGACTCCACATAGCAGTCAGTCTTCCTCCTCCGTCCACAACGTAGCTGCGGGACTGGAACCGCAGGCCCCCTCCTCATCCCACGACGCTGACCCGGCGCCAGGAACCGCTCAGCGGAGGGAGACACAGAGGGTGCAGGATTAATGACACAGGTTACAGCAGGTGGTGGGAGTTCAGGGAGCTGCGGACCCCGAATTCCACCTCCAGGAGTATGACAGAGCAAATCACTAAGTTGATGTGAACAAACTGGGACTTGCCTGTCTCCTGGAGGTTGGATGGTGCCTGCTGCAGTGGACGTTGCTTCTCCCTCTCACCGCCGGGCGGTAACGGAGGACCCCCTGGGAGGACATCTGGGAGTCGCTCGTGTTGTCTCCAGGAGAGGGCTCGCCAGGCTGGGACTCCAGGCGCACACAGCAGTCGGGGGGCATGTCGAGGAGGAGGGGGTGACAGCCGAGATGAGCTGGCCCGGAAGCGCTGGCGTGACAGCGGGGGGGGGGGGGGGCTCAGGAGACGAGGCTGTGAAATCTCCTCTCTGACGAGGTGTAGAGGTGACAGCTGTGTGGGAGGAAGAGACCTTGCGACTTCCCGGAACTGGATCCGGACGGGGTTCATGCTGAGGCGATTTGGCGATGTGATGACGGCTATTCCCAGGGGGCGAAGCGAAGGAGAGACCCGGGAATCGCCGCTCCTGAGCAGAGACCGAGGCGAGGAGGGCGTTGAACTCGGGGTAGTCTCGTAGCCCTGGACTCCTCTCCACCAATCTCACTGCCGCCGCCACATGCCTTATGATGGTAAACGGGTGCACAGCGGAGCTCGCAGCAGCCACTCGGTCCCGGACCTTAACTGCTGTCAGCTGCAGATCCTCCAGGGGAATCCCGAGTGACGTCGTGCAGAATGGGGGAAGCCCTCTGGGTGGCGCGAACTCCCGGGCTGGAGTAGAGACAGGAACGGGATCCCGAAGCGAGGGGCGATGTCTCCTTCTCTTCGGCTTCCTGCCGGGATTTCCTTCCAACCCGCGGAGCTCCTCTCGCTGTGCATCGATGGCGACCCTCCTGGCACAGACCTCAGGATGGTAGGAATAGCGAAGGTGACTGTCCAGGAGATTCTCAGCACGGTACAGATGCCAGCGTCTCGCATTGGAGGCGTCGTACAGGGTAGCGGTGAAGAGCGTCCCGTCGACACCCTCCAAGATGGACGTCAGCTCATCGCCCTGGCGTCGAACGTGACTCCTGGGAGACGGCATGCTAAAAGCGCTGACACCCAGACTGGAAGGTACAAGTCCACTAACAACTCACGGCCGCCGGCCACTCATCTGGCTGCGACTTACTGTTACATGTGGCCCTTGCGAGCCACACAGAGAGAGCCGAGGGCGAGCCAGTGAGTTGTGATGTTTTATTTATAATAAGGGATAAGGGATAAGGAACACGGCCTTGTAGACCGAAAGCACAGATACTCATACAGGGTAACATTCACGAGTAGTACAGCAAAGGAGTAGAGAGTTGGCACCGGGCATAGGGGTTCCAAGGCATAAATACTCACAGCGGGTAACACTCACAAGAATGCTGCAAGACGAGTAGAGAGCTGGCACCGGGCATAGGGGTTCCAGCCTTCACAGTGCTTAAGTCACAGCCCCGAATGATTGGAGCTGCTCCTTTTTATCCTCATTAGCAGCGCCTCAGCTGATGAGGATTAATTGGGCCCCAGCCGTCCCGTAACACTGACAGCTGGGAGCCTGCTGAGACGCTGTCAAATGAGAGACAGAGATAAGGAGGGATATGGTCTGAGCGCCGGACGACCCGGCGTCTCATCCCATGGTGACACACATAAACAAAATACTTAAAAAGGAGGATTTGGAAAGTGCCCAGTCAGGTGCTCTGAAGGTCTTCTTAATGGCATATAAAGGGATCCCAGGTATAACCCTGTTGTACTTACTTGTCTCGCCAAATTTTGTAACACTATACCACTGTAATACAATGGGTACAATTAGGGTATAATATCACTGGGATTGGGTAATACCAGGGTAACACCCACTAACACCTGCACTCGCCAGATTTTTCTGTGTAACCTTTACTAACTAACACCTACTCACTTTAGGTGTAGTACCCTTTTTGGTATTGGTGTGTTATGGCAATGCATTTACCTTAACTTTTCTACCTGAAGCAGAGGGATAATTGGGCCAGGTCAGACCGACTCTGGGTTCGTAGGAGCCTGGGAGGTGCAGCAACAGACGACACATACACAGCCGCATATGGAACTTGCAACTATGTATATTATTTACAAATATGTGCACAAAAATAATAAATACATAGCGCGATAAAATAGAAAAAATAAAAACAAAATACTCCAAATTATATTTACAATATTCACAGTTCTGTTTTGGTCCTTTCCAGGTGACTCGTGGAGTCACCTTTAGCAGTTCATAGGGTTCGGGCTTCGGCTCGCCATCCAGATTTGGAGAATCCACGCTCTGGTCAAACCAGTCCAAAGGAAGAAAGAGAGAAAAAAAAAAAAGAAAAGAACCTGACCATGCCAAGTGGCTCGCGCGTCAATGGGGTTCCCGCGCTCAACGGCGCCGCCAGCTCCCGGATCCCAATCAATTTCAAGGGTTTTATCCAGGCAAAGGCTGCTACCAGCACGCTAGCGTCGCCATATCACCAAGGACCATCTCTCTCTCTGGTCTGTGTCTTTCGGCATCTAGCGTGACTGAGCCAAAAATGCAAGTCATCCCAGACCCAGGGAGAGAGCGTTTAATCCATTGGGTGGCGTGACCCAGCAACGGCACAGCCATTGGTTACTCGAAATATCAACACACAATACTAGGAACTTTATCAGAACCTTCTAGAAAATGTTCCTACTATTTATGAATATATATTTATTTAAATATTCATATTCGAATTATGTATTCCCATTGTGAAATGGGTGTTTTTCTTTTCTAAAAGCGGTATCGATATTTATAATTTAATTCACGTTAAACTATCTACTCCCATTGTGAAATGAATGTTACACTCCAGTGTTACACTCCAGTGTTAAAAAAATGGATGGAATTATGAATGTCGATACCGCTTTAAGAAGAAGGGGGGACATTCATTTCACAATGGGAGTAGACAGGGATCAGATACATCTCTAAAATATACCATGGTCTTCAAGATTTAAAAGGAGACAATACATCATATATAAAAGAGAAATGGGAAAAAGAGGGGAATTTCACTTTACAACTGGAAATATGGGAAAAGCTAAACAAACAACAGTGGAAAAGTACTTCATCCCTGCTGTGGAGAGAATTTGGATGGAAAAATTTGGTAAGATTTTTCAGAACACCTGCACAAAACAAATTTACTCGTAAAGGGTTGAATTGCTGGCGTTTGTGTGGTGAAAAGACTGCAAATCATTTTCATGTGTTTTGGCATGCCCAGTTATCCACCAATATTGGACTAATGTACAGACAATATTGGGGAAAATATTCAAAGTAACAGTTCCCTTTTCTTTTGTAACTTTGTATTTGGGTTTACTACCGGAATCACTGGAAAGACGAGGAGAAAAATACTTATTCAATGTTTTTAATATTGGCAAGTAAAAAAGCTCTAACAAAAAAATGGATGTTGAGATACTGTCCTACACCTGAAGATTGGATTAACGTGATTCAAGACATTTATTCGATGGAAAAGTTGACATTTGCACTGAGACAGGACATGGATGGGTTCTTGAACTTTTGGCAACCCTGGAACGCATGTGTGTCTTCCATTAGATCTAATCTTTGACAAACACCATTTCAATAATGGCTCCTCTCTTTGTTCCAATGCTACTCAGATGTTCTTTTATTTTTCTTCTCTTTTGTTTTTGTTTTTTTGTTTTGTTTTGTTTTGTTTTTAATTTTTCTTTTCTTTCACTTAAAAAAGGCTGTTGTAATAATTTTTTTTTTCAATCTTGTCAAAAAACAAAAAAAAGGAATATGTGATGAAAATGTAAACAATGCAATGCTGTAACAACATGTATACCCTTTACAAAAACTTAAATTAAAAAAAAAAAAGCTAATGAATGAAGAAAATGAGGAGGAGGGATGAAGGAATGATAGTGAACCAGCAAGTTCAGAGGATTAGCAAGGCAGAAGTGAGGGCAGCTTTGAAGAGGATGAAGAATGGAAAGATGGCTGGTCCAGATGACATATGTACCTGTGGAGGTATGGAGACATTTAGGAAACATGTTGGTGGACTTTTTAACCAGATTGTTTAACACAATCTTGGCGAGTGAGAGGATGCCTAAGGAGTGGACAAGTGTTTTGGTACCAATTTTCAAGAGCAAAGGTGATGCTCAGAGCTGTAGTAACTACAGAGGCACAAAGTTGATCAGTCACACTATGAAGACATGGGAAAGAGTTGTTGAAGCCAAGTTAAGAGGAGAGGTGACAGTCAGTGAGCAGCAGCACAGTTTCATGCGATGAAAGAGTACTACAGATGCAATGTTTCCTCAAAGACTGTTGACGGAGAAGTATAGAGAAGGTCAGAAGAAGTTGCACTGTGTCTTTGTGGATCTAGGGAAAGTATATGGTAGGGTGCCAAGAGAGGAAGTGTGGTACTGTATGAGAAAGTCTGGAGTGGCAGAGAAGTGTGAGGGTGGTGCAGGACTTGTATGAGGACAGCAAGATGGTGATGAGGTGTGCTGTAGGAATGATAGATGGATTCAAGGTGGGGATGGGGTTACATCAAGGATCAGCTCTAACCCCCTTCTTGTTTGCCATGGTGATGGGCAGGCTGACATATGAGGTCAGGCAGGAGTCTCTGTGATGATGTTTGCAGGCGACATTGTGATCTGTAGTGAAAGTAGGGAGCAGGTGGAAAAGAACCTGGAGAGGTGGATGTATGCACTGGAGAGAAGAGGAACGAAAGTCAGTAGAAGCAAGACAGAATATATAAGTGTGAATGAGAAGTAGGCAGGTGGGTTGGTGTTACAGAGGAAGATGCAGACAGATGATCCGCTGCAGTGACCCATAAAGGGAGCAGCCAAAAGAAGAAGTTGATCCAGATGACTGTTAGTTACTTTCCCCAGGACATTATCTGAAAACGATGATGCCAGTCACTTGAGTCTGTTTGTAGACTTTCAATTTACATATTTTCACAAGCTTATACTTTTAACAGTTAGACCACATCCTACACTATTATTTACATGGAAGATTATCTTCTAAATAGACAAACATCATAGGTGTAAATTGTGGCAAAATTTGACTGGGATCAAAAGATATTTTCTCTCTTGCCATTCAGTTCATTAGATTTTTTTTTTTTTTGATTTAAGCTCCCATATACAGAAGTAGAGGGGAAGTGACTTAGGCTCTCTACTGGGGAGAGTTCTAGCTTGGGGTCCCCTTAGTGGCGAAGGGATTCTGTAGCATTTTGCATTCTCTGTTTTATAGGCAGAAATGCTCTTAGTTATCAGATGATAGTCAAATAGAAATAGTGTAGGAGTGGTCATGTGGAAATAAAAAGATTTGTAAAAGGGAAGAAAAATGTGGCCACACAAAGGAGACTGTTGTCTGCAGCAGTCTGGTATGTGCTCTGTTGACTCTGTCATACAGTAATGGACAGCAAACGCAGATATTATTATCTGAAAATGGGAGGGACAAATGATAAAAATGGAGTTGTGTCACAGGTCTGCTTTGACACCTAATAACACAAAGAGGCATTCCCACTGCAGACTGAGTCTACATAAGGTGATCATTAAATAGTACATAAAATACAGGATGCCCAGAGGATGTGATTCATACAATGTAATACCCAAGTATTTAACATTATACCTAGAAAAAAACTTGCAAAATATTACAAGGTAAAAACAGCTGTTTCTAACTACACTGCCTGGCCAAAAAAAAAGTCACCACCTGGATTTAACTGAACAAATATTAGGTAAGAGCCTCCCATTGGTCAGGTCTAGGTTCAGCAATGTTATTTGCCCAAAGAATGAGGTCAGCTGACTACCTGAATATACTGAATGAGCAGGTTATTGCATCAATGGATTTGTTCTTCCCTGATGGAACAGGTATATTCCAAGATGACGATGCTAGGATTCATCGGGCTTGAATTGTGAAAGAGTGGTTCAGGGAGCATGAGACATTATTTTCACACATGGATTGGCCACTACAGAGTCCAGACCTTTACCCGATTGAGAATCTTTGGGACGTGCTGGAGAAGACTTTGCGCAGTGGTCCGACTCCCATCATCAATACAAGATCTTGGCGAAAAATTAATGCAATTCTGGGCAGAAATAAATGTGACATTGCAGAAGCTTATTGAAATGATGCCACAGCGAATGCGTGCTGTAATCAGAGCTAAAGGCGGTCCAGTGAAATATTAGCATGTGTGACTTTTTTTTTTTGGCCAGGCAGTGTATAAAGCAAATGCAACAGACCCCATTAGCCACTAGTGGGTGCTAACGCCACAAGCTCACCCTCAACATTTTGGGGAGACAGTTAAAACTACCCTCAAACTTTGCAACTTTTTTGCACCACTTTTCTTATAATTTTGTGATTTTTTTTTTGTAACTTTGCAACTTTTTTCTTGTAAATTTGTATTTACGACGCCTCGACCCAGTGGAGGAGTTAGGTGAGAGGAGGATGGTGGCTAAGCTGTCATCTTTGCTGGAGTCTGAGTCCCACCCCATGCAGGGCACCCTGAATGCACTGAGGAGCTCATTTAGCAGTAGGCTGTACCATCCTACATGCACGACGGAGAGGTCACGCAGGTCCTTCCTGCCTACGGCCGTCAGACTTTATAGCTTAACCAGGGCTGCTTGTAGAGGTTGTTGCTATGTCGGTAAACGAGAACCAAGGATGAGGCTGGATGCAGAACTGAACACGACTTTATTCTAGACTCACTATTACAGAACAGGCGCTCCTGTCAGGCAGAGGTGAGGTCAAAGACACCGTCCCTCTTCCGCACAGCCCACTTATACCCTGGGTGGTATAAGAGTGGTGGCGCCACCACCCGTGTCACACAATAATACATCCTACAAACAACACAACCCCTCTCCCTCTTTCAAAATGGTCCAAAACACACACACAATTGAGCCCCTCCCCAATTTGGAACTCGAAACATGCGCTAAACTGAACAGAAATATTTGAAGGCCTAAAACAAACACACAAAACAACTAAAGCTAGGGGGGGAACAGGTGGACTACCGTTCCACCCCCACAAGGCCAGACGGATTATTCATCCATCTCTGCTAAAACACAGTCCATTAAACAGAAAATTGCCGTGCTCCTAAAATAAACAGCATAAAACACCAAAACAATCCCATTAACAAAACTGATGTACAACTTGGTTATACCCCATTCCACCATCATGCGATAAACACAATACCCAACCATCAGTCTGCCCCAGTAGAGGAACCACCCCTCGGAAAACCGTCAAACGGTTCCCCTCCAGTGTCTTTTCTTCACGCCCAGGGGTGACCCATGTCGAAGCCCAAACACCTCCATCCCTCTTTGGCGTGCCACAACTCGTTGGGATGCCTCCATGAGCCATCAGACAGCTGAAGGTAGCCATCCTCCCTAACAGCCGCCACCTGCAACTGCCCCTGGTCATCTTGTCGTTTGCGTTTGCCTCAAACCCCTCTCGACCAGGCCTCCTCTCTAGGTCGGACCACATCAGCAATCCCCAGAGGAGCCCAACTCGGCTTCCAGTGTCCCTGTGTGGCACGTCGTTTTACCGTGCCAGCTGGTGGCCGTTGTGACCCCTTGCTCCTTGGTACCTTCCAGCCAAAGTCCAGAAGCAGAATGGGCCATCCACTCAGCTCCACCTGCCATCAAGGGCGTCCCACCGCGCCACCCAGTTCCCTCAGCTAGGGTTACTTGGGCTCTGGTACTAAGACCCTCTGGGTGGGGTTGGTCCTGCTCATCTTCCAGAATACTAGGCAAAAGTTGGTCCCACACAGCATCGTCCACCACTCACAGAACCGGCCAGTTCCACAAACCACGGCCCAACCACTCCTCTCCAACACCACTGGTGATGGTGAAGCCCAGTCCATAAAAAAGGTCACAACCCATAATGTTCTCGCCACAGGCCATCACTGTGAACTTCAGGTTGGACACCTCCACCGACTTGTACCGAGCTGTCAGTTCCACCGATCCCACCGTGGCCAATCTTCTTCCACCATGCCCACACAGCAGTGCTGAATGACCTCTTACTTGGTAATATGGGAAGAAACTCCTCACAGTAGGCCAATTCAACACAGACCTCACTGCGCCCATGTCAATCAGCAGCAGCACCGCCACCCCGTCCAATTCCACCATACAGTAAGTACGACCATTGGTGCTCCGGGAAATGGTGTGGATGACCGTAGGAGTTGGAGCGGGGGGGTCCACTTTGCGTTGTTGGTCCCCTCACTCGAACCTGTTACATGCCCTGGCAAAATGATGCAGGAGTCCGCACTTGCCGCAGCATTTTGGCGCCACACGAGTCGGCTGCCTTTTTGCAACAGCGGCTCAATTTCATCCTGTTTCTTATTTACTATCTGGCTTCTCTTGCTAAACTTTCTGATGCAGTGACACCTTATCCATCACAGACATGTAGATTGCCCAAATGTCTCCTGAGCCAGCGGACGGAGCCACTGCTTATAGCGGGAGGCAGTACAACAGGGACTAGCTGTTAGCACTTAACCGGCCCACGATGCTAACGCAAAAACTCGACATACCGGGAGAAATAAGACTAAAATGGCATGGATGTCTAGCTGGAGTAAGACGGCGGGTGAGGAATATAAGGTACAGACCCATCCTCCCATCCGTTATTATGGGGAATGTCCGATCGCTGCCAAATAAGACTGATAAGCTAGCGGCTATCTCCCGCTACGAAAGTGTCTTCAGAGAGATTAGCATGATGCTGTTTACTGAGACGTGGCTAACAGAACTAGCAACAGATGCTAACATTGAACTGGAGGGTTTCCACGCAATACGGGCAGACCGGACACCAGACAGTGGGAAGGTAAGGGGCGGAGGAGTGATAATGTATGTCAATAACAACTGGTGTAAACCGGGACATATCACTGTTAAAGAGCAACACTGCAGCAAAGATAATGAGTTGCTAGCTGTTAGCATGCGGCCTGCTTATCTCCCGAGGGAATACTTACATGTGATCTGCATTGTTATTTATGCAAATCCAACGGTGAACGCTGGGACAGTGCGTGACGCCATTCACTCAGTAACTGGCAGGCTGCTGACACAACACCCAGATGCTCTCCTCCTCATCTCCGGTGATTTCAACCATATTTCACTGTCCCTCATTCTGCCCACGTTCACCCAGTATGTCACATGCCACACTAGAGACAATAAAACACTGGACTTATTCTATGCAAATACTAAGGAAGCGTACACCTCATCACCACTCCCCCCACTCGGGAGATCAGATCACAACTTGGTTCATCTCCGGCTGGTGTACAAATCCCTAGTACACAGACAACCTCTGGTTATGTGCATGGTGAAGACATGGTCTGAGGAGGCAATGAACGCGCTAAATGACTGTTTTGAAATCACTGCCTGGGAGCAGCTCTGTGATCCACATGGTGAGGACATCGATGGTCTCACTCGCACCATCACGGACTACATCAACTTATGTGTGGACAACACCATACCCACCAAGATCATACGGTGTTGCTCGAACAGCAAACCCTGGATCAACCCTGAGATAAAAACACTTCTGAGAGAGAAGAAGAGGATCTTCAGGTCGGGGAACAGGGAGATGCTGAAGTCCGTACAGAGGGAGCTAAGGAGGAAGATAAGAGAAGGCAAGGACAGCTTCAGGAAGAAGATGGAGGACAAGCTGCAACAGAGCAACATTGGCAGGGTCTGGAGAAACCTCAAAACCATCGCTGGGCTCCAGAATACCTCCTCCCAGGCCACAGGGGGCAGGGAGTGGGTGAACAATCTGAACCTGTTTTTTAATAGGCTTGACCAACCGCCCTCCCCCCCGCCTGCACAACAACCACTGCTGCCTCTACAGTCATCGAGACCTGCTGTCCACACCCCACTCCACCAACACCGCCCCCACTCCCAGCACACAGCCCCCCAACCTGACCCTCACTAAGACCCAGGTGAGGATGGAGCTGAGGAAGATCAAGGCGAGGAAGGCCTCGGGACCGCACGGCATCAGCACAAAGTTCCTCAAGTCCTGCGCAGACCAACTGTGTGGGATTGTGGAGCACATCTTCAACCTGAGCCTGAAGCTGGGGAGGGTACCACAGTTGTGGAAAACATCTTGTGTGGTACCCGTGCCAAAGACTTCCCACCCCAGAGACCTGAACAGCTACAAGACAGTGGCCCTGACGTCTCACCTGATGAAGACTCTGGAGAGACTGCTCCTTGCTCACCTCTGCCAACTGGTGGGACCAGCGATGGATCCACTCCAGTTCGCCCACCAGCATGGCATTTGGATGGAGGACGCAGTGATCTTCCTTCTACACCGCTCCCTGTCCCACCTGGAGAAGCCTGGGAACGTGGTGAAGATCATGTTCTTTGACTTCTCCAGTGCTTTCAACACCATCCAACCAATGATCCTGAGGGACAAGTTGCTGTGCACAGAGGTGGACCAAGCACCTGTCATCATGGATCCTGGACTACCTCACAAACCGGCCACAGTTTGTGAGAACCCGGGATTGTGTGTCTGACACGATCATCGGCAGCACGGGGGCCCCCCAAGGAACGGTTTTGGCTCCCTTCCTGTTCACCCTTTATACTGCGGACTTCTCACACAACACAACACACTGCCATCTGCAGAAGTTCTCTGACGACTCTGCGATCTGAGCCTGCGATCATTACTGACTTCCTCAGTAATGCTTTGTCTAGATCCACATTACATGTAAATCAGTTTTGTCCTGCATTGTTAAATGTTAGAATATCAAATATAATCAAAAGATTGTTATGTGGGGTGGAAATGCTAGCTCCAAGTCCAACCCTCCTCCTTTATCTGGGCTTTTTTTTTTTTTTGTACTTATTTTGTACCCGTAGGTAGATTTGTTTTGCAGTCTGATGACAAGCCACCAGCTGCCGGTCGCTGCGTGCGCAAGCGCCCCGTATCCCTAACCTGCATGTTTTTGGCATGCGGGAGGAAACCGGAGAAATCCCGGAGTAAACCCACGCAAACACGGGGAGAACATGCAAACTCCACACAGATCACTGTTGGCCGGGGGCAGGGATCGAACCCACGATCTCTGCGATCCCCCAGCCGAGGGTAAACTGTGCTGCCGCAGTGCTAACCACTGCGCCACCGTGCAGCCCAGGGCTTGGGACAGTACAGGCTGTCATGGGCAGCGGGAGCGCGCCCCTCCCCTCTGGTCTCACCTTCACAAACTCATCACTGCACCTGAGGCAGAAGACACGCCTGCACCCGCTCATCAGCCAGCGTTCATAAGGAGGCTTCCTCCGCGCAGTCAGCGCTGGCTCGTCTGGGTATACTGCCCATGTTCAGGAAAGCAAATTAACAAGTTTAGCGTTAACATGCTGTTAACCCTTATTCTCTTCTGTTCCTCAGGTTGCTGCCACCGTGTAGGTGTGTTGCCAGGACTGCGCGCGCTCTCCTGCCCCACCACACTGTCCTTCAGCAATCTCATCCACCCGGTCAGGCACCATCAGCTCACCTTTCCCCCCTTACCCTACTGGTTCATCTATTCCCCGCTGGGTCCTGCCGGTCCTCTCTGGATTTCTCAAGTAAGTGGCAAGTTGGCTCGCCCATTTCCCCTTACTCCACTCCTCAGCTCACTGCTCTCGTCTTCTCTCCACAGGTCCTTTCTTCTGGAGAGTGACTGTTTCTGTAGCTGTGCGCTTTGGATTTTGCTGTTAATAAAATTGTCAAATGTGCCCCTCTGTGTGGTTCCTTCCTGTGTTTGGCATCATGCATGTGAGCTGTCAAAATTTAATATGTCATGACACAGGCAGTATTGCCCGTGTATCATCTCCAATAAACCTCTTCAACCAGCCTTTAAATTTAAGGCTTGATTCCAACTCCTTTCTGTATTTTTGAGCGTACAATTTAGACTGCGACATGATGAGCTAGGTGTTTAGCTTGTCACAGAGAGACACACACAGTGGATGAGGTGAATAGGGTTGCTAACCATCTCATTTTAGCTGGGACGTCCTGTTTATTGGGCTAAATATGTTTGTCCCAAGTGGGATGTGCATTTTCCTATATTCAAGGCCTCCTTAATGAACAGGCTAGGCTGGGCTGAAGCCCAGGGGCCTACAAAGATCAGAGCCTATCATGAGCCAATGAAAAAAATCACATTTCTGTTAAGTGGTAAAATTCTATGTCCATCACTTGATATTCATGTGTGGCTGCTGATTGGTTTAATTTACAAGTGCCTTATGTGGGTACCACGTAACAATAGCCTATCAGAGGAATTGTTTTAACATGTGGCTATGCAAGCACCAGTGAGAGGTAAGACGTAATTAGCTCGGTCAAAATGTCCAGAAAAAAGTTTGAAAGTGGTGCTCATAAATTTATTGAGAGGAAAAGAGCTTAGGCAAAACAAATTGCTCAAAAAATCCCGAAGCATAAAGGATTTTTCTAAGTTGGAGCATCGAGTAGAGGCTAATTATTGCACAGAGGAGGCAGGTGGGCCGTTAAAGCACTCACCTGGAGGAGAAGGGAGAAGAAAGCACATGATTGTTTACATCAGACAGCTGTGCGTGGGACAGTGGACTCCGAACTTGGTAAAAAGTAGACTGGATCAAGCATGCATCCATAGAGTGTGACAATATTCAGGAGCTGAACTTAAAGGACATAATAAAGGAATTTTCTTTAAAGAAGGCTAGAAGGAAGACCGTCTAAAAAGGTAAGACATGCTATTTGCAGTACTTTCCAGCCACTTGTGCAGGTTTTTCCATTGCTGCTGTTGTGCATTGCTTGAATCAGGAATACTGATGAGCAGCACTTATGGTTGGTCCACTAGGGCTTCCTCAAGAGGTGATTGTGTGATACCCCTCCATAAAACCTCTTTTGGTCAACATGTTTTTTCATTTCATGGTAGCACTTTATGGAACACCATACCACCTCCTGTCAGGGAAAACTCCAGCTTTGCCACCTTTAAGAGTAAAGTGAAGGAGTGGCTCATATCATCTCTGTCAGAAAAATGTACACATATATTATCATTTTATATGTCTATGCCTTATGCAAGCATAGAAGTGAGCTCTCCTGGAAAAACACTGAGGCAACACTCGGGGAGCAAGTTCTACTGGAAGAATACTGAGGTTGCATGCAGGGAGCCAGTTCTGGCGGAACTGTACTGATACTGACATACCCCCTGCATAGCGAGAGAAGGAACAGGTTGCTTCGTCCTTTCAAGCTGTTAATGATGTGCCAAACCTGTTACACTCTTCTTCCGGCTTTCAAAGAGAGCAGACGCTTTTCTCTCCCTCTCCCACTTCCCATTTCCTTACTGATCCCAGCTTGCTGTGTTTTGTCTGTGTCGCTCCTTCTGGCTGAATCTTATTCCAAATGGAAAATTATGGATTTGGTGGGCTTTATATGCGATTGACACCACTTCAAAAGAAGATCGGGCTAGGGGGAGCCCAAGTGGACTCATGGACAATTGGGAATTCATGTGTCTGTGTGATTCGACTGAGATGCGGAAGACATCTCTATTTGTTTGGCTTTTGATCACAGGATTTTCATTTTGGCTCTGGAGTTTCCTGATGTATCAGAAATTAAAGAAGTTGGGAGAGCTGATCAAAATGCAGACCCGGCAAAGCTCCTTCAACAACAAATTCGACCAGTTGGGGAGTGCAATGATAGCGGCAATGATGAACTGAATGGGATTCAGTAGGTGGTATACATCTGGAGTCGCTGGTGCTCTCCAGGGAATGATTTTAAAGCCTGTATATGGAAATTATGAAGCACAGAATCGCAAGAGAGATGGAAATTCTATGCTCTGAGTGAACTGTGCCTTTGACCTTGATTCGGCGCCCTCTCCTCCTGGATGAAGACAAAACAGAAGAGAGTTTGGCTTCTCCTTAACCCAAACAATTAACATCAATTGCTGTTGCTCAGCAGACCGGACTCTTCAAGGACAGCGCTATCATGTGTCAAAAACAGAACTTTGCCATCTGGCATGCACGAAGAGAGAGAGACTCTGGGACATGCTTATCTGTGTTTTGTATACATGAACATAACTATCCGTTGCCAGGAGGCGCCCCCTTTGTTGTACATCAGCAACTGATACATCCAACACTGCACTCACACTGATTATTATTTACATGCTGACTACACACACACTGGTCTCTCTTCGCTCCTTTGTATTGTGTGATCTATAGTCTGCTAATTGTGCTTAGAGGGTTTTTTTCTATGTAATCACAATTTGGATTATCTATGTAATCTTTATTTTGATTAACTATGTTTTTTTCTCTGCCTATTGTGTCATTCCCTCCCCCATTCCCCCTCTTTACCCTCCCCTGATGACAGGCGCCCTCATGGCAGCCGCGTCATTGGAGGCGCTTATCGCGCGCCCAATGTCAAGTCAAATTCCTCGTTTGATTACACTGTAAACATGCTTGGCAATAAAGCTTTCTGATTCTGATTCTCTTTTGTCCGTGATGTATTCAGCTGAAACCGCTTTGTCCTGCTTCCGTTTGTATGTTGCAACTGCTTCTTGTATATAAGCTTGCTCACTGAAGGCAGTCTTCAGTACTGACCTCCTGCAACCTGAGGTTCGTGTTCCTTGTATACAATATATACAAGTAAAAACTCTTAAAAGAATATTCTTGTGTCTCGAATCTTTATTGAGGTAACGAACTAATATACGATCACATTCTGAGTGTTTTCAGAGATTCCTGACAATCTCAAACCTGTGTTCATGTTCAACAGCAGTAACTCATGTGTAGTAATTATGTGTTATCAATTTGTTGAAAACAGACCAGATTTGTGACCATCATATGACCTAGGCATGTTTGTGTGTCTGTGATTGTTTGTGTATATGTTTGCCTGTATGCTAATTTACATAACTTCAATAACCCTGTGTACATGGGTTTAACCATGTATCCAAACCTGGTGCAATATCATTAGCACACACACGTCTGTATGTGCTGAAACATGTGCAATAGAGTCATGTACAATTCACTAAGCACTTTAAATTCATGCATCATATAATTCTACAAACGCATTTTAGTAAACTACATGATGCACCTCAGCACTTTACACTTAAACATCCCAAGTAACACCTTGGTCAATGTGGTACTTTTCGCTGGTCTGAGATCAACACTATTCACCTTAACTTTATTCGTTTGTTTCTCTCTTCCTATCAGTGTGCAATCTTACTACTATTGTTATTATTGTTATGTTATTTGCTTTATTATTGTTGTGTCGTTTATTGTTGTTGTATTGTGTTATCTGTTTTATGTGGCTGACACTGGCTAGCCAGGGGACACAAGATGGAAATTAGCTCCAGCTATAATCGTATATGCTGCATATTTACATATCTTATGTTCATTAATATGCACTGTCCATTTTATAAATAAATAAACATTAAACTTCACTGATGTAACTTTATGCTGAAGCAAGTATCTGTCACACTGGAAAAAGGGAAATCTCAGTAAGATAAAATATTCTAAATTAAGGCTTTATACTTGTTTTTCTCTCACAAGATAATTTTGACAAGAATTTCTTTTTGTTGTGCAGTTTTCTGTAAGATTTTACTTGCTTTATGAAAATTTTTACTTGTTTTAAGCAATTTAATCTTACTTTGTTGTCAGATATTTTTCTCTAATTTGAACTAGAATTATCTATTGCCAGAACTTTTTTTTTGCTTATTTTAAGTAAAATTATCTGCCAACAGAGCAAGAAAATTTGACTTATCAAATTGAAGAAGAAGCAGCCATCTCTATTGTCATTCAGTCCATACAGCCAATCATGTACAGTAGAACAAAGTTACATTTCTCCTATCTACAATGTTAATCACATGTAGAATCAGAGGGGTTGCTGCCATGCAAGGCCCCGCCACAAATAACTTCTTCGCCCATTCTATTGCACTGAGTACCAAGCTAGAAGGCAGGAAGTACCATTTTTGTATGGTCTTTGGTATGACCCGCCCGGGACTTGAACCCCCAACATCCTGGTTGTGGGGCAAATGCTCTATCAACTAGGCCACCACTCCAGTAAAACAAGTTAAAACTATTGGAAAGCATGTAAAATTTTCTCACACATAAACTGCAGAGCAAGAATAAATATCTTGTCAGACAAAAAAAACCAAGCATAAACAGCCTTAATTTATTAGACTTTTTGCAGTGTACTTGTGTTTTCTAGTTCAAAGTTGTATTATTTCTCAAAGAGAAACAAAAATGAGGCCGTAGTGGCTCAGGAGGTAGAGCAGGTTGCCCAATAACTGGACGGTTGGCGCTTCGAATCCCACTCCCCCCACCTTGCTGTTGTGTCCTTGAGCAAAACACTTTACCCACCTTGCCTCCAGTGTGTTTATGGTTCATGACACTAATGTATGAATGTGAATAAATGTTTGGTGGTGGTCGGAGAGAATGTTGGAATGGATTGGCAGTCATGTTTCCCTCAGTGTGCCCCAGGGCAGCTGTGGCTACAGAGGTAGCTTACCAATATCATTGTCTGTGGAGTGAATGGATAATGGACTCATTGTAAAGTGTCTTTGGGTGTCATGAAAAGTGCTATATAAATGTAATCCATTGTGGAGCGTGTAAATGAAGAGGCGGATTTGACTCAGACGATTTATTACACATCTCACACAAGAAGCATAGACAGAATGGCATCTCAGCAGAGACTCTTCTCTTAAATAGCATGGCATTCCTCTAGAAGCTTCTAACACACAAAAGGTCACACTGCATTCATCCTTCACACCTCCCTGTTATCTCACCAAGGAACCTCTGCTCTTTGTTCTTGTCTAAGATGTTACACAATTATGCTCTCCCCATGTGCCGCCATACCATTATTAAAAACATAGCTTTTACATATTTTTAAACTGAGATTCTGTATTCTGTAAAATCTGAAATTTCTAGGTATACAGTGTGGTATTTTTTTTCCTTGTAGTATTAAACGTGACATTGAATACCAGTACTTTTAAGGTATTATCAAGGTTAAAAAAAATCCCAGTATTATGACAACACTAATATCCACAACATTGTGGCACCGAGCAATAGTTAAAACCCTCTGTCCCGTTTTTGGCTGTGAGAAAGTTGGCAACCCTAAAGATGAGTGCACGACTGAGGCTGTAAGTCAAAAGCAGTAATATAGTGTGACACTGACAGTGAAGAAACATTTACATCCTGCTCTGTAAAACAGGGCAGGATTGGCGGGGGGTTTTGTGCACACGCAAATCATTTGCAGTCTGGATGCGAGTGGTGTGGGTCTCCTCTCTGACTGCAGCTAACTGCTGCACGAAGCTACTGTGAGACTGACCGCCTGTGAGTGCTTTGGGATGGGGAAAGGCTCACGATAGCACCCGCTGCATGTAGAGGACAGTAAATGCAGAACAATAAACAGGAGTGCTTTCATGTCAGAGTCTCCAAAACACCAGAAAAGTATCCAATAATAACACCAGAAAAAGTCACTAGTAGCTTTTGACCAAAAAAAGTCACCAAGAGGATTTGCAAAGTCGCCAGATTTAGTGAGAAAGTTGCTAAGTTGGCAACACTGTGGTGGCCCTATAGTGTGGCCACGCAGGTAAGTCAGTGGACATGTCTTAAAGGGGCAGTAAATGAAAAGCACAATATTAATATGTAAAATAATATTAAAAAAATTCCTGGACCCAGATATCACCAAAATCTAATCATCAGTTCCCCGTGTTATTGCACACCTTTCCTGAAAATTTCTTCAAAATCTGTTCAGAACTTTTGCAGTAATGTTGTTAACAGACAGACAAACCAACCAAACAAACCAACGCTGGCAAAAACATTACCTTCTCCCTTGGCGGTATATGTTGCAAATGTGTTTGTACAGCATAAAATTTGAATTCCACTTTACTTGCAGAAAGTTTGCATGCTGTTTGATCTAATTGGATTTAAAGTGTACATCTTTTTTATAACTATAAAAATTAAACAATAAAAAACTTCTGTCTACTAGCCTGTGAAACCACTCAGTCTAAAATGTCACAGTTTTATCCTTCCTGCTCACCTGGTCATGTCTTCAGAAGCCTCCCCCTGAATGAAGATGGATGATCCATCCTTCAGGCCTCCATGAATGGGCCCCAGGTAGGGAATTTTCTGGGAAAAAAAGAACACCATACAATGCAGTTTATATAAGCATGTACTGCAGGCATGAGAGAATTCCTGGGAACAGCCAGAAGAAGAAGAAGACCTGAAACTTGACTTCTAGACCCTCGAACCAATGTATATTTGCCCATGTCAATTAAATTTATTGATTTCAGTATGAAGTTAGAAAAGCACTCAGAAAGCACATACCTCCACCAAGGCTCCTTCCGTCCCTCATGGATCGCCTCCAAAATGTAATGCGTTTGTGTGTAGGCCAGGGGCCAGTTCTGCTGAAAAATGCATCAGTGTCTATCCACTACTTTTGGAGGATTCTTGCAAACACACTGAGAGAAATTAAGAGCCTTGGTGGAGGTATGCATTCTCGGATCATCACCAAAATGTAATGGGTTTCTCTGTAGCCCAAGAACCACCTCTGGTAAAAATTTCATCAAAATCCATCCAGTGGTTTTTGTGTAATCCTGCTGTACAAATACAAACAAGGTCCTTGGGGAGCTATGCACTCACAGATCATCACCAAAATTTAATGGGTTCATCCTTGGCCCAAGGGCTACCTCTGGTGAAAATTTCATCAAAATTCGTTCAGCAGTTTTTGTGTAATCCTGCTAAGAGACAGACAGTCAGATAAACCACCCCGATTACATTACCTCCTTGGGAGGTCATAACAGTGTTCTGTGACAAATAATGAAACAGAGATCTGGTACAAGCTGACATTTAATGTATTTAATGAGTCTTTTTGAACAAAGTGCAGCAACAGCCAGTCACAGCTTCATTAGCTCACCTCTTGTTTTAGAGTGTGCACTCTGTTGCTATCTCAAATTTATTTAAGCTTACAGTTATTTCTCTCTTCTGCCAGCTTTTCTCTCGCATCTCCTCCTGCAAGTTGGAGAGAAACCCCATAAATTATATCAAAACCTGTGTCTCGCTTGCTATAAAGATTTAAGCTTCTATTTAGAGCTCTCATTTTTCATGTGGTTTCTGAAATATTTTTGGAAAAATCAACAAATTTTCCATTAAAATACTGTAAATAGGGATTTTCTTTGAATTTTTTTTTGAAAAGCTCTAACTCAAGTCGAGCTAGAGTCATCAAACTTGGTACACAGGTTCACCTTGGGACCCTGATGTCTGACTGTGGTTTTAGGATCCAAAGGTCAAGGTCACAATGCCATATAAACTATAACTCAAGAATAAAGAAAGCTAGGATCACCAAACGTTGTACACAGTGTTACATTAGGTTTTCACAGCTTAAAGCCAGGCTCACTGGGCTGCAGCATTGGCACACTCTCAAACTTTCAGTTGGGAATTTTCTAGTTCTTTAAATTTATCCTGATAAGAATAAAAAAAAAAATCTGGACTAACAGAAGATCAGCTGAAGCAAAGTAAAGCTGCTTTTGGGTGTTGGTGATAGCTGCTTCACCTTCTCATTATGAAATTTAAAAATTCATGAACTGAATGCCCAGTAGTTGAAGTTGCTCCACTGAGCTCACTGCCAGTGTCAGAAGCCTTTAGAAATAAAAGTTGAGCCTTCATAATAAAAGTGAGACAATTTTCAATCATATATTTGAACTTCTTTCTCTATGCTTGATGAAAAACAGTAAATAAAATTGAATTAATAATATTTATAAATATTTTCTAATGAAGTTATTTAGTAGTAGATTAGTTTATTTGACAGGGACAGTGCAATAAACATAGACAATTAATCAAAGACAATCAATCTGATGTGTTGCACATAGAGTGTATAGCTATTAGCTAATTTGCAACTCTTGTCCCTGGATGGGCTTTAGAAAAAAGAATCAAGATAAAAATATACACAATAACCACATACATCAATGCAGAAAAATTATAAATACACAATTATAAATATTATAAATACACAAATATAACAGCCTGACTCACCTTTAACATAAATATTAAAAATACACAAATATAACAGCCTGACTCACATTTAACACATATAACATAACTCACATTTGCCTATTTCAGGCCTTCCTCCCTCCGTCACTCACTATAAACAAACACATTTATTCCTTCCCTTCATTCACTCTCACTTTGCAGACAAATAATTCATACATGGGTACATTCTTGTTTATTTTTCAGCCAGTTTTTAACATTTTTAGTGAATGTTTTAAAGTCCGTTATTATTTTAATTTCATTTGGCATTGTGTTCCAGATGTGACTGCCCTTTATAGAGAAAGCTGTTTGTCCAAATGTGGTTCTGCGGTGGAATATTTTACAGTTATTGTTAACAGAACTCCTGGTGGCTCTGCTGCTGTCCTGTCTTTGGACGAAACCAGCAAGTGGCTCGGGTGCTGATTTATGGAAACATTTGAACGTTAATTTCAGAAGACAGAGGTCAATGAAGCTCTCAAAACTCAATAGGTTGTATTTTTTTAAAACATTACAGTGATGCCACCTAATGGGCTTTTTGTCCAAGATTTTTAGGGTTTGATTATATAATGAACCTATATGTCTTATTGTGGAAGGGGCTGCTTGAGCCCAGACTGTCAAACAGTATGATATATGAGAAAAAACCATAGAATGCATATACAGTGCAGCTGCTTCGTAAGGTATGTAATATCTAATTAATTTAAAGCAGTTCAGATTTTTTTTTACTGTTTTTGAAATTTTCTTTATATGAAGATTAAATTTGAGTTGAGGATCTAGTACAATGCCAAGGTATTTGAATTCTGTAGCTAAACTGATGTCATGATCATGTATATTAACTTTAAAATGTTGCAGGTTACATTTTTTGATTGAAAAGCACATTGAGACTGTTTTCTGAAGGTTCAGCAATAGATGGTTCTTGAGGAGCCACTCTTGGACATCAACCATACTTGTAGACAGTACATCTGCAGCCTGTGCTGGAGTCTTGGCAGCTGTGTAAATAACTGCATCATCTGCATAAAGTTGGCATGTTGCAGCTGAGCAGTGTAACGGCAAGTCATTAATAAAAATGCTGAAAAGTAAAGGACCAAGAATGGACCCTTGTGGGATACCCATGCGGTTGTTTAAAAATGAGGATTTATCCTGGTGAACTTTTACACACTGTTCTCTATTCTGGAGATAAGATGCAAACCATTCTAATGTATTTGGGGAGAAGTTAAAAGATACCATTTTGGATAAAAGCAAACTGTGGTTTACAGTATCGAAAGCCTTTTTGAGATCTAGAAAAACAGCTCCTACCACATTACCCCTGTCCAAGGACTGTTTGACGTTTTCAATAAGGCAACAATTTGCTGTTTCTGTTGAGTATCCTGGTCTAAAACCAAATTGATGTGGATGAAGAAGTTGACTGTCTTGTAAGTAGTCTATCAGCTGTGTAGCTACAACTTTTTCAAGAACCTTAGATAGGACTGGTAAGATAGAGATTGGGCGGTAATTGCATATATCGTCTTTACTGCCTGATTTATGAACTGGTATGACGACAGCTTTTTTCCAGCCAGATGGAAATGTACTAGACCTAATGGAGAGATTAATGAGATGAGTCAGTGGTTTGATTAATATTTTGCTGTGCATTTTGAGAAAGGAGGTGCTCATATTGTAGATATCACTAGTTTTTGAGTTTGACAGTGTTTTAACAATACCAGCAATTAACTTCTCATTTACCTCATCGATGTGAAAAGTATCTGTTGGAAGTATGGAATTTGTGTTGTTGAGCACATTTGGCAGCACAAAAATTTTTGTTAAGTCTTCCACAGAGCCCACAAAGTGTGAATTAAATTCATTTGCCAAAGTAGCCTTGTCACTGACGGTCTTGCCATTGATTCTAAGTTCCTTTACCCCCTTCTGATCGTTTTTTTTATTAGTTAAGTTATTTAAATGCCTCCATAGGGAACTGTTGTTACCCTTTGCATGATCTATCAGTTTATTGTGATAAGATATTTTTGATTTTCGCAGCTCATGTACCACTTTATTTCTTAAACTTTTGTACACAAGGTGATCATTTTGTAGTTTGGAGGTTAGTGATGTTTTCAGTGCATAGTCTCGCCTCTTCATAAGTTTTCTTATTTCATTATTTAACCATGGTAGGCTAATCTTCTGTTGTCTACTTTTAATTTGCTTTGAAAATTTTTCTATAGACTTTGTGATTGTTGCAGTTATAAAATTACAACAATCATCTACTTCACATGTTGCCATGAGCTGCTCCCAATTTTGATTCTCTAAGTAATGTTCAAACTCCTCATTTTTTGATTTGGGGATAATAAAATTTGATTTGTCAATATCGACTCCCCCAAAATACTGTAGTCGCTTTTTAGTAAGTTTCCTGACAGCAAGAACCATGTTATGATCTGAGAGACCAGTTACAAGATTATAGGTTCTGGTTATTCGTTCTGGTTTATTAGTAAATACCATGTCAATAAGTGTTCTGGATTGTTTGGTTATCCTGGTGGGTCCTTTGATGATTTGCTGGTAATTAAATTTAGTCATGAGGCTTTTCAGTTTTTGTTTGTCTTTTTTATCAGACCAGTTGATATTAAAGTCACCATGAATTATTGTTTCTCTGTTCTTCTCAAGTTGTTTAACCAGATCACTTAATTCATTATAAAAGGAAGAGTTGTGTGACGGTGGGTTGTACACTACTGCAATGTTGAAATTCATTACCGGAGAGAGACATACATTAACAGCTAAACATTCAAGTGAAGTATTCAAATCAACCAGTTGACATTTATATTTCTCTTTGATGTAAATTAAAACACCTCCTCCCCTCCCTACCTGCCTGTCTTTTCTAAAACACTGGTAGCCCACAATATCGATCATATTAGTGTCTATGTTACTGTGTAGCCAGCTTTCTGAGAGACAAAGGTAGTCCAGATTTGAGTCCAACAGCAACACCGAAATCTCATCTCTTTTGGGGATTATGCTCCGTATGTTTAAATGACCGCCGAGGATCCCCTTTGGTTTAGCCTTGGTGTCCCAAAGAACTCGTGCATGATTAACAGTTTGGAAAAATAAATGTTGTTTTTGCTTTTGTACAGCTCGGTTTTGTGCTAACCCAGTGGTCTGCTGTTTAATAGTGGCAGGTCCAGGGTTAAGGTGAATATCTCCTGCCAGAAGTAGCAGAACTAACAGAACTGTATATCCTCTGCCATATTGTGATTTTTGCTTAACAGCCATGTTTGCCTTAATTTGGAAGTTTTTGCTCAGGGCTTTTAAAGACCACATAGAGTGTAGGGTGAGATGTCCAAGCCCAAATCCATACAGAT
The DNA here is from genome assembly GCA_020510985.1 of Pholidichthys leucotaenia. Classification (NCBI taxonomy): domain Eukaryota; kingdom Metazoa; phylum Chordata; class Actinopteri; order Cichliformes; family Pholidichthyidae; genus Pholidichthys; species Pholidichthys leucotaenia. The sequence continues at coordinate 281,098,167 of CM035847.1, read as the reverse complement.
AAAACTTTTTAACTTCACCTTTGGTTGAGTTTGTCGGAAAATCCTTCTTGTTGCAGGTCCAGACACACAAAGACAAAACGAAGAGGAAGTAGAGAAGTAGAGAAGGCTTATTAGTGGTGCCCATCAGCCCACTTTTTAATCCGGTGGCAGCCATCTTCAGTCCTTCTTGGAAAGAAGGAAAAGGAAAATCTGTGGATAGTAAAATAAATTCTGCTTATATCGCCAGAATCTGATCCGATCGTCCTCGAATCCAGCTGGGCCTCAGCTAGCCAACTAGCCCCTTCCGTTGCTGGTCTCGTTGCTCATAGTCGCCGTAACTGGTCTCCCGTCCCGCTCCTCCAACCGAGTCTCGTCACACACCGCCGCTGCCACCGAGCTCCGCTGAGGTCACGGTAAGTCCTCCGCTAGGCACCGCCACCTACCGTCGTCTGCCTGGGTGAAATCTCTGCTGAGCCCCGTCAACAAATAGCCGCTTGCCTGGTAGTATCTCCGCTGGGCCTCGCAGCTGGGCTTCGATTCAGGCTGGTGTAAGGTGGAATGACTGGCGCCAGCATTAAGCTAACTAGCGTTAGCTTAGCAATCGCTTCGGGTAGTCTCGTCGCACACCGCCGCTGCAGTCACGGTAAGTCCTCCGCTGGGCACCGCCGCCTACTGCCGTCTGCCTGGGGCGATATACAAAGTTATTGGCATAACTTTGTATATCGCCCCAAATAAATAAATAAATTGTTGTAAAAATTTAAAAAAAACAAAGTAAATTGTTCAATTAACCTTGATGTTGATTTGAGGTCACTTTACCCAGCTCAAGTTAAGTAGTTAATATGATACTGTAGCCTATACAATCTTTCGTTTTATATGAGTACATTTTCTGGCTACTCCATCCACCTCTGATTATCACTAAGAAAACTGCACTCCAAACTAGAGAGCACTCAGTGCATACTTGACTGTGCTTTCAGACAGAATTCTATAAATCCTTTCACGATTCCTCTTGTATCTGTAATCATCTGGAAAGTGAGGCTCCCTCCCTTCCATCTGTAGATTGCGAGATAGGGCCTTGGTGGAGATGCGCTCATGGATCACCTCAAAAATCTAACAGGTTCATCCAGAGCCCAAAGGCAACCTCTGGTGAAAACATCAAAATCCCTCCAGTAGTCTTTGTATAATCCTGCTAACAGACAGACAAACCAACACAAAAACTTTACCTCCTTGGCAGAGGTAAGTAGTTTCAAGCTAATGATGAAGCTTGTCATGTAACACTATATGTTACCTCAACTTCAAATAACTCTCAAACTTCAGCTGCCATAGACTACATACATACATACACAGACTACAAACTACTCACCTTCAAATTATTAAAACTACAGAGACGTTTTTGAGACAGGGACGCAGGCAGTGAAGATGGCTGCTTAGGTGAGGAGCTCCACAGTGCAGATAGCCTTTTTACTTTTACAAGGGCGCTTTTCACTTGTTTCCTCGGTCGAAACTACTCTACACTTTTGCACTGAGACTGCATTTGTGGAGAACAGGATTAAAATGCCAACGCAGCAATAGAAACTCAACATTCACTCCAAAGCTGGTGCTAGCAAAGGAAGTCTGGCTAAAGCTAGTGTAACGGATGCCAACTAGCACTGTTCGGCGTAGAACATTAGTAAAACCTCCCTCCCGAAAAGCCTCATACAGTATCGGTAGCGCTGAGCTATCGGTCGGACCTTTAGCTCAGCGCGATCGTGCTGTGTCTCCCATGCTCGAACTGTGTAGTTGGCTGGTAGGTCGCGGGTTCGTGTCCCGTGTGGGGCGAACTGCGCAGGATGATCTCTGTCACAATGGTGCCGTGAACCCGGGATGGGAGTGAGGTTTAAGGGGGAGAGTGTAACGGATGCCAACTAGCACTGTTCGGCGTAGAACGTTAGTAAAATCTCCCTCCCGAAAAGCCTCATACAGTATCGGTAGCGCTGAGCTATCGGTCGGACCTTTAGCTCAGCGCGATCGTGCTGTGTCTCCCATGCTCGAACTGTGTAGTTGACTGGTAGGTCGCGGGTTCGTGTCCCGTGTGGGGCGAACTGCGCAGGATGATCTCTGTCACACTAGCAATACCGCAACAAGCCCTCCTTCCTCTCCGCCACCTCCAACAGATGCAGGTGTTCCCAAAGACCAAATGGCAGAGGACATTTCTAAGATCTATGCACTGCTGAAAGAAATATCGGAGAGGCAAGATGCTAAGCTCAACTCTATAGAGGTGTCAACGAGGGCGGTGGATACCAAGCTAACGGAGTTAGCCACCCGGCTGGGAGACGTGGAATCTCACATTGCCTTTCTCGAAGATGCTAATGTAGCTCTGGATGCTAATCCTCCCGCAACCCAAACGCAGGTGGAAGATTTGCTTTTGAAGCTGGATGACTTGGAAAATAGATTACGCCGAAACAATTTACGTTTTGTCGGCTTTCCAGAAAACTGTGAAAAGTCAGATGCCCTCACCTTCATGCGCAAAGCTATCCCAGATCTGCTGGAAATTGACCGTGCACACCGGAGCCTCGCGAGACGCAAACCAGACGGCCAGCCACCCAGGGCTATCCTGATTCGACTTCTGCGCTTCCAGGATAGGGAGCGTATTGTGGAAGGAGCGCATGGGATGAGAAAGCTGGATTGGAATGGTCATCACATTATGATTTTTCCGGATTATTCCAGACGAGTATCCGAGATGAGGGCGGCGTTCAAGCAATGTAAACACCTGCTGCACCAGAAGAAAATTGCATTCTCCCTCAGGTATCCTGCAGTTCTTGTCGTGAAGTTGGCAAGTGGTAAACAGGAGTTCACTGATCCTAAGAAAGCACTGAACCTGATTCTTTCACTACCGTGAGACATTGATGAACAATGGTATGAATACATGCTATATGTTTATATGCTATATATTTTTGACGGAGGATTTGATGCAGTATTAATGTAAGGCTTCATTTTTGTTTTTGTTAACAATCGAACATAAAAATTTATAAAAGTTACTGCCCACGCTTTATTATCTGTATGCATGAGGCTGCTGCGATGTTGCGGCTCTCCCTAAGTTTGTTGCACTGTTCACAGTCACGGTCTTAGAGTTTTTTAGTTTTTTTTTTTTTGTTGGTGCTGTTCTTGTGCACCGATGGGTGACATTGGTTCTAGGTCACCATTTATGTTACGCTATGATTAAGTGGTTTTCGTTTCTTTTTTTTGTATTTTCAACTTTTATTGTGCTTATCTTTTACCCAGTGAGGAAGTTTTTGGTAGAGAATTGCTGGATATTTTGGATGGTAATATGTACTGTTTACGATGTCGGCTAATTGTCAGAGCTTTCTTAACCTTATAACTTGGAATGTTAAAGGTCTTAACCACCCAGTTAAGAGGAAAAATTTTTTGGCGTTTATTAAATCAAAAAAAGTGGATGTAGCGTTGCTTCAGGAGACCCACCTCACTAAAACAGAATCTAAAAAACTCTGTCGGGATTGGGTGGGCCATGGGTTTGCATCTTGCGGTAATAGCCAGAGCAGGGGGGTGGCAATCCTTATTCATAAACATTTGCAGTTCAAGTGTCTAAAAGAGGTTAGTGATGATTATGGACAACTCCTCATAATCCTTATAGAAATCCAGGGCCATAGGATGATACTCGCTAATGTCTATGCACCAAATAAAAGTTGATTGTGCATTTTTTGCACAACTTGAACATAAACTAAGTGAAATGGGTAATTATCCCATTTTAGTAGGTGGGGATTTTAACCAGGTCATGGACAACATTTTAGATCGGAGCACCCCCTCGCAGCGTTCATCTAAATCTGGCTCTATATTGAAAGACATGTGCAATGCAATTGGTTTGGTAGATGTTTGGCGGCTTTTTAATCCGTCCACAAGGGATTACACTTTTTATTCCACTGCTCATAATGTGTTTTCCAGGATTGATTACTTTCTAATGTCAAAATCCTCTGTCTTCTCTGTAAATTCGAGCTCCATTGGTAGCATATTACTATCAGACCATGCCACTGGTTTTTTTACATATGATTCCGCCTTGTCAGTTAAAAAAAAATTCTAGATGGAGGCTTAATTCAAGTCGTCTTCTTAATCCAGATTTTGTGTCCTCTTTGAAAGCAGAGATCTCCTTATATATCGAGACAAACTGGGATTCTGCTTCCTCTGCCAGTGTTGCTTGGGAGGCCTTTATAAAAAGAAAGCTAACATTGCTAAACAGATTGATTTGGAGAGGAGAATAGCTATATCAGAGACTGCATTCAAACAGGACACAAACTTAGTAAATTTGCCACCCCTTGTGAAGCTTAAGTATGAGCTGAATTCAATCCTAACACAAAAAGCTGAGTTTTCACTATTTCGCCTTAGGCACAAACAATTCAAGGAGGGGGATAAAGCTGGCAAAATGCTGGCTAGATATATTAAAATGAAAGAAGCTCAGTGCACTATATCTGCTATTAGAGCGCAGGATGGTACTCTGGTGTCAGACTCAAATGAAATTAATGGTGCTTTCAGAGAATTTTACACTTCGCTTTATTCTTCTGAAATGGAGGCTGGATCTCAAGAGATTTATGCATTTTTGTCTTTCCTGTCTTTGCCCTCCCTAACGAAGGAACAAATAGACCTGCTTGACGCCCCAGTTACTAAAGATGAAATTGTGAAAGTTATTAAGAGCCTTCCAACTGGAAAAGCACCGGGCCCTGATGGATTCACTGTAGAATTTTACAAAGCCTGTGTTGATGAGCTTTCCCCTTTACTTCTAGAAATGTTTGCGGAATCTTTTGAACAAGGCCGTTTGCCTCTTTCTTTAACAGAGGCTTTAATCTCGCTTATTTTAAAAAGCAATAAAGACCCGTTAGATTGCAAAAATTATAGACCAATTAGCCTTATAAACTGTGACTGTAAAATTCTCTCCAAAATTTTGGCATTAAGATTAGATAAAGTAATGATATCTCTTATAAATCCTGATCAGGTGGGTTTTATTCATTCCAGGGGTGCGGCAGACAATATTAGGCAATTCATTGATATCATATGGTCAGTTCAAAATGATCCCTCACTTGCACACCTCTCTCCAGTAGCAGCCCTCTCCCTGGATGCTGAAAAAGCATTTGACAGGGTTGAGTGGCAGTATCTTTTTGCTACTGTAGAGACTTTTGGTTTTGGTTCAAAGTTTCTTTCCTGGATTAAATTACTATATAATGAACCTAGAGCTTCAGTGACATCAAATCGAGTTACATCACAGCCTTTTAGACTCTATAGGGGCACGCGCCAGGGCTGCCCTTTAAGTCCCCTGCTTTTCGCTTTGGCATTAGAACCATTAGCTGTAGCTATCTGCAAAGACGGCAACTTTCCAGGTATTCAGGTCCATGGCAGTACCCATAAGATAATGTTGTATGCTGATGACGCATTGGTACTGGTTACACAACCTCAAAAATCAATTCCAGCTCTCCTTAAAATTATTAACCAATTTTCACGTCTGTCTGGTATAGAGTTAACTGGATAAAATCAGAAGCTCTCCCCCTAACACCTTATTGCCCTAAAACACTGTTTACATTTGGTCAAAATATAGGCTTTTCTTGGCCAAAATTAGGAATTAGATATCTTGGTATCCTGTTTCCTCATACTTTATCGGATCTGATTCAGATTAATTTTGAGCCTTTGCTCGAAAAATTTAAAATAGACATAGAGAGGTGGTCGCCCCTTTTTTTGTCTCTTTGGGGCAAGGTCAATGTTATCAAGATGATTTGTGCACCCCAATTTAATTACCTTTTACAATCCCTTCCTCTTAGGATCCCAGTTGGTTATTTTCTGCAATTTGATAGGCTATGCAATAAGTTTTTATGGAATGGTAAGCGCCCTAGATTAAAGTTGAAAAGACTACAAAAGGCTACAGATTCAGGAGGTTTGGGGGTCCCAAATCTAGTTTTATATCATTACGCTTTTAGTCTTTGACATTTGATTCATTGGGCTCTCTCCCCTGAGAGAGCTCCCCCTTGGTTTCATTTGGAGAGTTATCTGAGCAGCCCTCTTCCCTTAGTACATCTAATCACAATCAAACTTCCTTCTGAATTTCAGTCGCATCCTATAGTTTCCTTTTTACAATACGTTTGGAAGAGTGTTGCTTCTATACTAGGGTTTAGCTCTCATCTTCATTCTATGGCTTCTATTTGGCTTAACCCAAGTCTCCACATTGGAAAATCTGCATTTATTTGGAAAATCTGGGTGAAAAAGGACATCTTGATGCTAAAAGATCTATATGAAGAGGGAGCTCTCAAATCATTTGATGATCTACGGGCACAGTATGGACTACCACAGAATCAGTTCTGGAAATATTTACACCGTCAACATTTGCTGTGTCAGGTCTTTGGATCTACAACTACCCCTCCTCCTGAGGCAGATTGGCTCACCCAGGCATTGAGTTCCTGTGGTAAAAGATGTAAGGCCTCAAATTTTTATTCAATGCTCCTTAAGAGCTCAAATAAAGATTTTTCAACCCTCAAACAGGCATGGGAAAAAGATCTAAATTCACAATTTACTGATGCTGAATGGGCAAATATTCTAAGGAATGGGAAGAAAGTGTCTAGGGAATTGAAAACCAGACTTGTTCAATTTAAAATTTTGAATCGATTCTACTGGACACCCCATAAAATGTTTAGAGCAAATCTTATACATTCATCAAGCTGCTGGAGATGTCTACAGGGGGAGGGTACACTTATCCATATGATCTGGAGTTGTCCGGAAATACAGGACTTTTGGTTGGAGATCCATAGACATATTATGACAGTTGTCAAGCAAGACGTGCCTTTCACTCAGAGACTTTTTGTCCTTGGGGATCCATCAACTATTCAGGACCCAATCTCTGACACCGAGTGGATTCAGACTGCTTTGATGGTGGGCCGAAAGTTGATTACCTCCTATTGGAAATCTTCCTCTGCCCCACCCGTAGCTCAGTGGCTCAGGGAGCTGGGCAAGCTAGCTGCACTAGAACGCCTTTCATATAAACTTTTGGACAGGATGGACAGCTTTTACAATAAGTGGGGATCCTATCTCACCTTTATAGGTGTTGTAGATTAAGCCAATCATCTTAGGAGTACTAGGGTGGAACTGGAATGTTTTATCCTCTCACTGGGTATATTCGTTCTTGATGTATTTTTGTTTGTTTGTTTGTTTTTTGTTTTATTTTCTAAATTGAAAACTCAGTAAAATTCAAATCATAAAAAAAAATATTAAAACTACAGAGGAAATAATAAACACACCACAGTTATTCTAACAATTCTATAAATGATACTTTGATGAAGCTTCTCAGTCATCCAGGCAGGTAAGTATACTGTATGAAAGCTTAATCAACTGGATTCAAGTATTTTTGTCATTTGTGAAAATGACTGAAATGTATAATAATTCAAAAATACTTGAATCTAGTTGACTTGACTGAGCTTTCATACAGAATTCTATAATTCCTTTCATGATTCCTTTTGTATCTGTAATCAGCTGGAAGGTGAGATCTCCAGTTTGGGTGTGACTGAGCTGACCTAAATAATCTCTGTCTCTTCCTGCATTGTTGTTTAATTTATCCCATAATAAGCCCAAACACCATTTCACTTACACATCACCCCCTTAAAATCTGGATCAGATCAGGTACTTACAGGGTTGGAGATTGGCTGATAACCACTTGCAGGACAGTACATGGCGGCTGTCAGTGAGCTGGGCGAGCTGACCAAAAATCAGACAAATTTCTGTCAGACAGTTGCTGGATGTCTGAACTTTATACATGTAGGGAGTGGACAGAAGAACCAGTTCTGGAAGCTACTCGCCCTCCCCTCCCCCTCCCATTTAGGGAACTGACATGCAAAGAAATCCTGCTCTGGGTTAAAGGTGTAGCCCCAGAGAGCTGAATGCAGAGAATGCACCTGCAACAGACACAGTAAATGAAACTCAGGAATTGGACATAAAAAGTGGCTCGGTGTTTGTATTACAGATGCAATATTTTAGCCTCTGCAACCACATGGGCCCCCCTCCGCTTGGTCTGCCAGTACACCTCAACTGCTTCAGGAGTCCCATAAGCCAACCAAGCTCGGTAGGACTACTTCAGCTTGATGGCTCCCCTCACCTCTGGCGTCCACCATTTAGTTTGGGGGTTGCTACCATGAGAAGCACTAACAACCTTGTGGCCACAACTCTGAGCAGCCACTTCAGTAATGGAGGTGGAGAACATGGCCTATCAGACTCCATGGCTGAATCTCAATTTTCCTCCCTAAACCCTCAAGCCCTGAGCCCTTGTAGACTAGGCTGCGGCCATCAGTAGTGCTTGAGTGTGCGAGTCTGTGAGGGGATGAAGTGGCTCAAAATGGTGGAAATGGGGCACACTTCGTTAGCTTGGTAACACTAAAAAGTTTTTTTTTTAATTTACTTTATTACAAGGATAAGGAGACAAAAATAGTGCATATAAAAGATCACAAAAATAAAATGAAAGCACCAAGGTGCTGATGCCTCTGTGCCAGAGCCTTGGCGGAGGTATGCATTCTCGGAGCATCACCAAAACATTATGGGTTCCTCTCTAGCCCAGGGACCACTTCTGGTAAAAAAATTTCATCCAAATCCATATAGTAGTTTTGGAATATTCTTGCTAACACACTATGAGAAGATAAGAGCCTTGGTGCAGGTATGCATTCTGGGATCATCACCAAAATGTTATGGGTCCCTCTCTAGCCCAAGGACCACCTCTGGTAAAAATGTCCTCCAAACCTATTCAGTAGTTTTTGAGTACACACATGCACAGTGAAAATTATCTGCAGTTCACACGCCCATACTGTCAGCAGCAGCCAAGAGCCACCAAAGTGATTTGAACAGCTGCAATCCAAACACAAAAGAAGAACATGGTGGCAGATGTTTTAAATGGCAGAGGTGATGGAGGTATGTGACTACAATGATAATCAAGACGAACAGGAGGTTTTGCCGTTTAGTGGCAGGGGAAGAAAACAAAAAGACGGACATTTGTTCACCTAGTATTGACGGATTGCTCAGTACTTCCCTTTTGTGGAAGTTTCCAGCCGCATGCGCAGTTCACTGCGACTATTTGCGGGCAAGGAATGTTGGGACTTGTACTACCGCCTCTAGTGACTTGGCTTAGTTATTACAATACCGTTCCATTGACGCTAAAGGTGAGTTATTTTTGTGTTTATTTTGAAAACAAAGCCTTATCTTAAATTCTGGCAAATTAAAGATAAGATAAGATAAGCCTTTATTAGTCCCACAACGGGGAAATTCCAGGATTGCAACAGCACAGGGATAGCAACACTCAGAGCAACAATCAGAAGGCAAGAAAAAAAAAAAAAAAAGCAAGCAAGCAAGAGCAGCTAATATACATATGTACATATTACTATAAATATATATATATACACACAGACACACAGTGTAGAGCATTGTAGCTGGATGGGATAAATATATGAGTATATAAACACACAGTACGGAGCATTGCAGCTAGGTGGAAAAAATATGTAAATATATAAACACAGTGCGGAGCAATGTAGCTAGATGGAATAATATGTAGATATATAAACACACAGTGCGGAGCACTGTAGCTAGATGGAATGAATATATAGATATATAAATATAAATATAAACATAAAACACACCCAGTGCGGAGCATTTTAGCTAGATGGAATAAATATGTAAATGTATAAACACACACAGTGCAGAGCATTGGTGCTAGATGGGATGAAACAGCACAACCGTCTACTTAGTTATCTTACATGGTATGATTATGTGCCCATACATATTCTCACCCTCCGTAGCTACCAGTATTTTCCTAGTTGTATGCCGGAGGAGACCATTGTGTAAGTCTATTGCATCTTTTGCATTCAAAAAACTATTAGGTTGTTACATCTTTTTGCTATCTCTGCAAGCAGCCCTGCTTAGGTTGTACAGTCTGACAGCCGTTGGTAGGAAGGACCTGCAAAACCTCTCGGTTGTGCACCTGGGATGATGTAGTCTGCTGCTAAATGAGCTCCTCAGTGCATTCAGTATGTCCTGCATAGGGTGGAACTCGGACTCCAGCAGAGATGACAGTTTAGCCACCGTCCTTCTCTCTCCTATCTCCTCCACCGGATCAAGGTGCTGCCCCAGGACGGAGCTAGCTTTCTTGATCAGTTTGTTCAGTCTCTTCCTATCGGCTGCAGTAATGCCACTGCCCCAGCAGACCACTCCAAAAGTGATGGCTGATGCCACCACCGTGTCATAGAATGTCTTCAGCAGCGCCCCTTGTACACCAAAAGACCTGAGTCTCCTCAGTAGGAACAGCCCGCGCTGTCCCTTCTTGTAGAGTGCATCAGTATTGTGTGACCAGTCTAGTTTATTGTTCAGATGAACACCCAGGTACTTGTAGGATGTCACCATCTCAATGTCTGTTCCCTGTATATTTACTGGTGCTGTGAGGGGTTGTCCTTGCCTGCGGCAGTCCACCACCAGCTCCTTAGTTTTCCTCGCGTTGATCTGGAGGCAGTTTCGATGGCACCAGTCCACGAAGTCCTGGATAAGCCCTCTGTACTCAGCTTCATCTCCATTGGATATGAGGCCAACGATCGCAGAGTCATCAGAGAACTTCTGTAGACGGCAGTGTGTTGTGTTGTGTGAGAAGTCCGCAGTATAAAGAGTGAACAGGAAGGGAGCCAACACCGTTCCCTGGGGAGCCCCCGTGCTACTGATGATCGTGTTGGACACACAGTCCCGGGTTCTCACAAACTGAGGCCGGTTTGTGAGGTAGTCCAGGATCCATGATGACAGGTGCTGGTCCACCCCTGCGCGCAGCAGCTTGTCCTTCAGGATCATCGGCTGGATGGTGTTGAAAGCACTGGAGAAGTCAAAGAACATGATCCTCACCACATTCCGGTCTGTAGCTGTTCAGGTCTTTGGGGTGGGAAGTTTTTGGTACAGGTACCACACAAGATGTTTTCCACAGCTGTGATACCCTCCCCAGCTTCAGGCTTAGGTTGAAGATGTACGTCACAATCCCACACAGCTGGTCTGCACAGGACTTGAGGAGCTTTGCGCTGATGCCGTCCGGTCCCGACGCCTTCCTCGCCTTGATCTTCCTCAGCTCCATCCTCACCTGGGTGCTGGTCAGGGTCAGGATGGGGGGCTGTGTGTTGGGAGTGGGGGGGTGTTGGTGGAGTGTGGAGTGGGCAGCAGGACTTGATGTCTTTACAGGCAGCAGTGGTTGTTGTGCAGTCAAGGGGGAGGGCGGTTGGTCAAACCTATTGAAAAACAAATTCAGATTGTTCGCCCACTCCCTGCCCCCCGTGGCCTGGGGGGAGGTATTCTGGAGCCCAGAGATGGTTTTGAGGTTTCTCCAGACCCCGCTGATGTCGCTCTGTTGCAGCTTGTCCTCCATCTTCCTCCTGAAGCTGTCCTTGCCTTCTCTGATCTTTCTCCTCAGCTCCCTCTGTACGAAAAAGTCGAGAAAATATGGCCATACAATGAAACAAGCCTTTAGTTGCACTTAATTTTGACTGGGCGAGCTGAAAAGTTGGTAACAGACGGACAGATACAACTACAACAACCACACACACAGACACATTGCTTACCGTATACCTCTGTTTTCACCAAGGCATAATAACAGAACAAAATAAAGACAGATTGCAGACAAAAGTAAAATCAGAAACAAACAGGGGTACACTGACAAAGGAGAAAAGAAAATGATCCTGAAAGTTTAAGGCTGTGTGTGTTTCAGCATCTTTAGAGGTTTTTGTGTAACTTTTTAAAATAAAATCCCAATTCTGTTTTAAATTACTGCATTTTCCTTCATTTTTGCCCATCAATTTTAAGGTTCTTTTACTGGTTTATAAATGTCTGCATGCTCTTGGGCCTTCTTATTTATCAGAACTGCTCTTAACATATGAGCCCCCACGGCCCCCGAGGTCCTCTGGCACTGGTCTTTTAGGGTGCTTTCACACCTATGGGCTTTAGTTTGTTTCAGTTGAACTGGAGTTTGTTGTCTCCATTAGTGCAGTTTGTTTTGTCTGGTGACAAAATGACAGGGAAGCCTGCCAGAGAACATCAGGGCTGCCAAGAATTTATTACTGTAACGTCGGGGCCATTTTAAGGGAGCCAGGGATTTCCCAGCATGCTTTGCCAGTTTGAAACATTACTGTGTGTGTTAAATGTGTTATTTCTGAGTTATACTGCTGTGTCATTATAACTGCATTATAATGACCCAGCAGTGTTTAGCAGGATTAGGGCAAGATGTATCATGTGTGTGTAACCATGATTCAAACAGAGGTCTGTGAGAATGACCTCCCCTGCTCTGTGTACTAAGTTGCAGGTTGGGGGTTGGGGTGTGTGAAAAGTAAATCAGGTTGATCACAGCCATCTGCTCCATTGTCTTTGTGTGAACCCTTGCAAACGTCACATTACTATTATTTTAATACTATTATTTTAATCTTGCTTTTGACTAGTTTCCCATTTTAATTGTCTTATGATTTTAAATCTACTTTATGTTGTTCTGGCCACAATTATTTATTTTATTAATAATTATTGATGCTTTTGAATTTATGTCTGTTTGTATTCAGGTGTTGTTTTATTCTTATAGTTATGTGTCTTTTTTATCAACCAATTATCTTATTATCAGTGATTGTTTTTGTGAACGTGTGGCAAGAAGCGGTGAGGCAAAATCTTCTTTTTCAATTAGTTCAATTTATTTTTAACTCACAAGTAGCATCTCCAGTCTCTCAGGAAAATCTTCTGACACAGTCTTTCAACAAATGTACTTCCTCAAAACAAGAAGCATATCAAGCTATAGCAAATTCCTCAATAACCGTTTTCATCAATAAATCCTCTAACTCGATATCTCACCTGTTATATAATGGAGAGATAATTAGAAGTGATTAGCCCCTACCATAATCCCAGGTAAAACACTCATCATTCCTTATTCTAAACATATACCCACTAACATCTAAAAATACATAAATAGTTTCCCCAAACATACACAATATAAATATATGAATAACACACAATAAATAGTAATATAAATAGTTCAATGAATAACCTTAACCCCTATTTACAAATATTAAACCACCCCCTGACTTACCAGACATATTTGCTCCCTGCAGGTGTCCTATATAAGACCCTCAACTCCTAACGGAGTCTTTTGCCTGGACACGCACAGGAAGCATGTTGGCAAAGGTATGTGCAATAAATCCTTTAACCATTATTTTACCAGATTCTTAATCATACTAATTATCTCCCAGGGCATTCAAATTAACCAAGACAAATCCTAAACTATTATGTGCATCTTAACAAACAATCATACAGACATTTACAACAATACAGATACACATAATCACACAATATAACAAGACATACAGTGGTGACATCCCATCGTCACAGTTTTATTTTTTATTGTCCTGTCCAAGCTTCAGCATTTCCTCATGGAGAGCCCTTCCACAGGGAATTGTCTGTTTTTTAGCTGCAGGGTCCTGGCCTGTGATTGCCCTGGTCTGCCCGGCCGAGGGGATCGTGCAGTGAGGTGCTGACCCTTCAGACTGGACTTGGGCGGTCTCAGAGATGGTGTCCCTGTAGCTATGGACTTGGCCCTTTTCCTGTTGGTGATAGCTCCTTAGTGATGGTGCTTCCTCATTAGATCCCTGGTGCTCAGTCATATGTCTCACATAGATGAAAGTTTGTGCATTTGTGTGTGTATGTGCGTGTACGTATGCAAGTACGTATGCAATTGTGTGCGTGTATGTATATGGCAAGGTTAATTGTGTTTTATTTTCATGTGTGAAGCACTTTGTGTTGCAACTTTTGTATGAAAAAGTGCTATATAAATAAAGCTTTGATTGATTGATCTATATTTATAATTGTAACATTTTCTTATTGAGATAAAGGAGATCAAATAATGTCTATTTCATTCGGAGCTTTCCTTTGAGAAACCCCGGCATGGCGTGCTGCACTGTGGGTAATTCCCTCACCTTAAGTCAGCATAGCATGCTGACTTAAAGAAAGGGATCATAAAGTCAGCAAGTGATCAGTCAGCCACTTCCTGATTTCAGATTGGGACAGCCCTAAACCCTCACCCACTTAACATGAACACACCTAAAGTCAACAAGTCTACAAGGGTGGAGAATGAGTTTTGGCCCATGTCTCCACACTCTCTTGGAATGTGGTCAAAGTTCTTCCGGAGGTGGGGAGTTGAAGGCCTCTCTGACAAGGGCCTCAGCCAGATGTTCCCAGCACACCCTCACAATATGTTTGGGTCTACCAGATCTGAATGGCATCCTCCATTGGATCAAACTCTCTTCACCCAAGTGTCCAAGACATATGGTCACAGATCTGATGACACACCCAATACGTCAGGACAATGTTGGCAAGTTTACATCGGGAATACATCTTAGAGGTTGTTTTCACATTGGCAAGACATTTGCATTATGCTGACATCTGGTCAATGTCTTGCCACTGTGCAAACAACCTCTGTAAGATATGTTCATGATGTAAACTTGGTACATCGTACTGATGTTGGTGTGATGTATGTGTGCTGTTTGGGGCAATAATAAAATTAGATTCAGATAACTTTATTTGTCCCTTGTTGGGCAATTCAGTTTACAATCCCAGCCATAAAGACACAAACAATAACAATAACATCTGCAATCATACTCATACCCAACATTCAGTATTCAGTGAGAAACAGCTCAGCGTAGGGTCCCAAGCAAATCAGAAGGTGGGGAAACACAACCTCCTTTAACATTGGGCTTTCAACAGCTTAATAGCTGAAGGAATAAAAGAGTTGGAGGATTTGGCCAGACCTCCTCCGGGTTGCAAGGTAGCACTGGCCTGAGAGTATTAAAACAAATTCACTATTTAAAACATGGTCAGACTGGCTAATGATAGCCCTAGCCTTCTGTAACACATCTCTACTCTACAGTGAGCTTAAATCTAACTGGACTCCAGTAATCTTGGAGCAGACCTTTATGACTGTATTAAGGCTGTTCTTGTCCTTCACAGAGAGCCCATTATACCAACAGACAAAAGAAAAAGTTAAAAGATTCTCAATAAAGGAATGATAAAAATATATAAAATTATCCTAGTGTGGCGACATGGAATAATAAGCGGCGAAATGAGGAGTTTAAAGTGCGTTTATTAAATCACATCGCCAACACGAGCTCACTCTGGTGCTGTGCAGAGCGGCCCAGAGTGAGCCCTGAAGGGCTCTCAGTAGCATGGAGACAAATGCAGTCAGTTGAGCAGTAGCAGAGAGAGTGAGTTACAGGATATGTGCGGTATTTATACCAGTTACAGACAATGCATGAAAGAGCATGGGCATTTGCATATGAGAGAGACATACATATCAAATAGGCAGATTGCCAGCCCCTGCTCCAGCTTGCAGGACAAAGAGGTGACAAGTCACATCTACATATTGATCTGTCTCTAGGTCACAGTGAGGACAGGACGTGTGAACACAAAGCATGAATGGCACGTTAACATCACACTAGTGCTGCGGAAAATAACCAGGAGTAGCGAGCTGTCTGTCCTTAGTCTGTGGGGGTTGTCCCACACTAGGAATATTAAGAGTTCAGTTTCCACAACAAGCAGATTCTTTGTTGTCCATGCTCTGTGTTAGCCATGAACTTCAACAGAGAATCAAACACTGTTCCTAGATATTTGTAAGTCTCCACTAGTTCTCTCCTCTGTCTTTCCGAAAATCAATAATCATCTCTTTAGTTTTAGTGACACTTAAATCCAAGAAGTTCTTGTCACACCATTCTACAAATGAAGACAGGGCAGATCCATGATCAGTCTGCAATCCCCGAAGAGACAGCAGGACTGTGTCACCAGAAAACTTCACTAGATAGCTGTCCTGTTGAGAGGATCTGCAGCTGTCAGTATACATGATAAAAAGCAGAGGTGAAATAATAAGATCAGACATAAGACCATTAACACAGACCTGCTGAATCCTGTCAGTTAAAAAGTTTAACAGTAATAATGAAATCCGATCATCAATCAAATCGATCATCGACCTGCAACCTAGGGATGTGCTGGTGCTAGGCGCACATAGACCCTTATGCTTGCTCATGGGTGTATGTGCGCCCATGGACAAACTGTGGACAAACTGTGGTTGGCACAGAAGTCCAACAACTGAACACCACTTGGGTTCAGATCGGGCAGGCCGTTCCCCCCAATCGCACCCCTCCAGGTTTCACTGTCACTGCCCACTTGCGTGAAATCCCCAAGTAGGACAATGGAGTCCCCTAAAAGAGCACTTTCCAGCACACCAGTCAGAGACTCTAAAAAGGGTGGGAAATATCATTTGGCACATAGGCACATAGGCAAAGTTATTCAGTTAATAACTTTGCTGCTTTGTATTTCGTAGAATTCATAAAATTTCCTAATAAGCCAAGACAAGCAGAAATTCAAGTTTCTCTGCCGCTCAGCTAACCATGGTTCTTAATATGTAAAGACGATCCTGACATGTTTTAGGACCCAGTAAGCAGACACAGACTCAAAAGTAAATTCAATTATCTTTATTGCGTGCCGAGTGTGTGTGTGCATGCGTGAATGTGTAGATGTTGCAGCCAGGGCGAGCAGAGCACTGTACAGCCTGGTAACCCTATGAACGAGCAAAGACAGGGAGGATTAATGTCAGAACTCAGGAGGGAATGTACAGTGATGTTTAGGGCTTACTGTCGAGATGGTGAGCAGCTCAGATTTAGCCTCAAAGGCTAAGGCCAGGGAGACAGCGTCTACAGGCCCAGTTGCGAATGGAGATGATGGAGGTGTTGTCGAGGTGTAGTGGGCGCTCGGTCTGCCGCCAGGAGGGAGAGGTCCGCCGCCACAGATCTCCGCCTGTGCACAGGGGATTAGAGCATAGAATAATGGTGAAGGAAGTGATGGCTTACTTGTCATGGGGAAGTGAGCCCTTCCAGATGAACGACGAGGGATGACGAGTTTCTCTGAAGAACGATGATGACGAGAAGGAAGACTCCAGAGGAAGACGAAGAGGTGTGCCGGTCTCATCAGACCAGGGAGTAAGACAACTCCATGCTGACCTGCAGAAAGTCCCTGATGAGTTGAGGATCCAACACAAAGGAGGGATGCACCCAGGACCTCCACTCAGGCTGTAGCCCTCCCAGTCCACCAGGTACTGTAGGCCGCGACCCCGGCGACGGACGTCCAGGATGGCATTGACCTTCCACGCCGGGTCGCCATCGATCACCACTGGTGAAGATGGCATCTTGGGAGGTGGGCACAAAGGGCCGGAACAGAATGGCTTCACCTGAGAGACATGAAAGGTGGGACAGATACGGAGGGAGGAGGGGAGAGCTAGGCGCACAGCCACAGGATTCACAATATGGGTTATAGCAAGTGGCCCAATAAACCGCTGAGAGAGTTTCCTCGACTCAGCCTTGAGGTTGATGTTTTTAGTGGAGAGCCATACCTGTTGGCCCACCCGGTAAGGTGGAACCAGCATCCTGCGATGATTGGCAATCGTGGTGTTGCGTTCTGCCGTTCACCGCAGCGAAGTTGGGGTAGCTTTCCACAACCGGTGGCAGCGTCTCAGGTGGGCTCTTACGGATGGTACGGCAATGTCCCCCTCCTCCTCGGGAAACAGCAGGGGATTGTAGCCCAGAGAGGCCTCAAAAGGGGACATGCCTATGGCCGATGACACGGTGGTTTTATGAGCATACTCAATCCATGGGAGGTGGGTGCTTCAGGACACTGGGTTGGCGGTGGCGACGCATCGCAGCGCTGCCTCCAACTCCTGATTGGCCCACTCACATTGTCCATTACTTTGCGGGTGATACCCCGATGACAAGCTCACTGTAGCCCCGATGACGTTGCAAAAAGATTTCCACACCTGAGAAACAAACTGGGGCCCCCGGTCGGATATGATGTCCAGGGGGATGTCGTGCAGCCTCACCATGTGGAGGATGAGCAGGTCCACTGTCTCCTTTGCCATGGGCAGACCCTGTAGGGGGATGAAATGGGCTGCCTTTGAGAACCTGTCCACGATGGTGAGGATGACGGTGTGGTGGTTAGAGGGTAGAAAGCTGGTGATGAAGTCCAAGGCCATGTGGGACCAGGGCCTGCCAGGGATAGGGAGAGGGTGAAGTAGGCTGGTCGGAGGAGAAGGGGACATCTTGCCGGTGGCGCACTGGGGACAGGCGTGAATATATTCTCCGACATCCTTCCCGAGCGAAGGCCACCAAAAAGTCCTCTGCAGAAGCGCCACCATGAATGCCATCCCAGGGTGGCACGAGAGCTTGGAGGAGTGAGCCCAATTAATCACCTCGCCCCGGACGGCAGATGGAACAAACAGCCTCCCCGCTGGTCCCCCGCCCGTGTCTGCCTCGGTCTCCTGCGCTCTCAGGACCTTCTCTTTGGTACCCCACGAGTGGGCGCCCACGATGCACGACGGGGGGATGATGGGGTGCTCCTATACCTCCGCGGCATCTGAGGTGAATTGTCTGGATAAGGCGTCAGGCTTGGTGTTTTTGGACCCGGGACAGTAGATGATGGTGAAATCAAAACGGCCAAAAAACAGGGACCAATGGGCCTAGCGCGTGTTCAGATGTTTGGCCGTCCTGAGGTATTCCAAGTTTTTATGGTCCGTCCAGACGATGAACGGCTGGGAAGCCCCCTCCAGCCAATGCCGCCACTCCTCCAGCGCTAGCTTGACCGCAAGGAGCTCCCTGTCCCCAATGTCATAATTCCTCTCCACCGGGGAGAGGCAACGGGAGAAGACCGCACAGGGGCGGATCTTGTAGTCTACCGGGGACTACAAGAGCAGCACGGCTCCTACGCCAGAGTCCAAGGCGTCTACTTCCACCAGGCATTGCAGAATGGGATCCACCTGTGCCAAGATCGGAGGGGAGGAGAATTGAGATTTCAGATTGACAAAGGCTGCCTCAGCCTCCTCCGTCCACCGGAAGGGCACCTTGGAGGAGGTGAGATGGGTCAGAGGAAGGGCAGTAATACTGTAGTTCTTGATGAAGCGGCAGTAGAAATTGGCGAATCCCAGAAACTGTTGTAGTTGATTTCGGGAGGAGAGAGTTGGCCACTCTACCACCTCTTTTACCTTGTCAGGGTCCGCGATGACCTCATTTTGAGAAATGATGAACCCCAGGAATGACGTCTTGGGAGTATGGAATTCACATTTCTCTGCCTTCACAAACAGCTTGTTCTCAAGTAGCCGCTGCAAGACTCGCCTCACGTGCACCTGATGCTCATCCAGGGACTGGGAAAAAAATTAGAATGTCATCAAGGTATCCAAAGACAAATGAGTCCAAAAAGTCCCTCAGCACGTCATTGATAAGCCGCTGGAATACAGTGGGGGCGTTGGTCAGCCCAAACAGCATTACGAGATATTCAAAATGACCGCTAGGAGTCCGGAACCCTGTCTTCCACTCATCGCCCTCCCAAATCTGCACCAGATTGTAAGCATTGCGGAGGTCAAGTTTGGTAAACCAGGAGGCCCCCTGGAGGGAATCAAATGCCGTATTGATCAGGGGAAGAGTGTATTTGTCCTTGATGGTGATATTGTTGAGCTCACGGAAGTCGATGCATGGCCTCAGCAAGCCATCTTTCTTGCCCACGAAGAAGAAACCCGCCCTCACCGCCGAGGACGAAGGCCGGATTATGCCCAAGTTCAATGACTCCTTAATATAAGTCTCCATAGCCTCCCGCTCCGGGGCTGACAGGCTGTAGAGTCAACTCGATGGTAGCGGGGCTCCAGACCGGAGGTTGATGGCACAATTGTATGGGCGGTGGGGGGAAGAGATAGAGCTTGGGTCTTACTAAAAGCGGCCCCCAGGTCGTGGTATTCCGGGGGAACCTTGGACAGACTGGGGGGGGGGGGATGTCGGGGACACCGAGGGGCACGGATGGAAAGCAAGCAGCAGACTGAAGGCAAGCACTGAGACAGAATGAGTTCCAAGAGACTACATTCCTGGAGCGCCAGTCAATCGAAGGATTGTGTAATCAGAGCCAGGGGTAGCCGAGGATAACCGGAGAGGTGGACACCGGCAGCACGAACAACCTAAGCTGCTCCCAATGATTCCCAGACACTATGACTGACACTGGAGTGGTCTGTTTAGACACCATGGCCAGTGGGGCTTTGGACAGGGCGATTAGTTTCAGGGGGGTCTTTAATTGGTGACAAGGAAGCCCCAAGCAGGTTGCCAGTTCCCCAGAAATGAAGCTCTGCTCAGCCCCCGAATCAATAAGAGCATGTGTGGCTATCTCAATCTGGTTATGGATAAAGCAGATAGGTAATAGGAATCTAGTGAGGGGACTGTTTTGAGGTGAGTCCGTGAGTACCCCTACTACGACGCACAGACTTCCTCTTTTGGCTGTATGGGACAGGTAGCTACCTCGTGCTCCTCGCTGCCACAATAGAGGCAGAGCCCTAACTCACGGCGACGCTGTTTCTCCACTAGCGGTAACTTGGACTGCCCTACTACCATTAGCTCAGGGGAGTCTACAGAATCAGAGGGAGGTAGGGCCAGCAGGGGGGGCTGTGTGGAACGGCGAAGCTGGGTGCCTGAATGACCGGCAGGCTTGCGCTTGGTGGCCCACTCCTTTAACTGATTGTCTAGGCTAATGGCTAAGGAGATAAGCTCGGTTAACCTACTGGGTTTTTCTAGGCGGGCTAGCTCATCCCTCAGGCTAGGGCTAAGGCTTCGGACAATGATGCTACAAAGCGAGGCGTACTCCCACCCCACCTCCGTGGCTACCACCCGGAAATCTATGGCGTAGTCGGCTACAGATTTGCTCCCTTGCCTTAAGTAAAGTTGCCGGAAGGTAAGCACGCTGTCACGGTCGGAGTGGTCGAAGACCTCATTAAACTTGCTAACGAACTGGTCATAGGTCATAGTAGCGTAGTCAGCCCTAGCCATCACCGCGTATGCCCAGGCTAAAGCCCGCCCCTCCAGGACGTTAACTACATAGCCTATACGGCTGTGACTGGTGGGAAAGTCCCCGGGCACGCACTGAAAGACTATCCCACACTGCAATAGAAACCCCCTAGCCTCCCCTAGCTTACCGCTAAAGCGAGTGGGCATGGGAATTGGTGTCAGGCGAGATGGTGGAGACTGAGCAGGTTGGGAGCTAGCGGGAGCGGTGGTGCTACTTGAAGTTGGAGGAAAGGGCTGAGGACCAGACAGGCGATCCAACCAGGAATGAATCTGGACCATCTGAGTGAGTATAACCTGTTGTTGGTGTGATAACTGATCTACTTGATCCTCCAAGATGTTAACCTTGTGCGCTAGCGCACTGTCTGCTGGGTCGCTGTGACGGAGTCGTACTGACATGTTTTAGGACCCAGTAAGCAGACACAGACTCAAAAGTAAATTCAATTATCTTTATCGTGTGCTGAGTGTGTGTGTGCATGCGTGTATGTGTAGATGTTGCAGCCGGAGCAAGCAGAGCACCGTACAGCCTGGCAACCTTATGAACGAGCAAAGACAGGGAGGATTAGTGTCAGAACTCAGGAGGGAATGTACAGTGATGTTTAGGGCTTACTGTCGATGAGATGGTGAGCAGCTCAGGTTTAGCCTCGAAGGATCCGGCCAGGGAGACAGCGTCTACAGGCCCAGTTGCGAATGGAGATGATGGAGGTGTTGTCGAGGTGTAGTGGGCACTCGGTCTGCCGCCAGGAGGGAGAGGTCCGCAGCCACGGATCTCCGTCTGTGCACAGGGGATTAGAGCATAGAATAATGGTGAAGGAAGTGATGGCTTGCTTGTCGTGGGGAAGTGAGCCCTTCCAGATGAATGACAAGGGATGACGAGTTTCTCTGAAGAATGATGATGACGAGAAGGAAGACTCTGGAGGAAGACAAAGAGGTGTGCTGGTCTCATCAGATCAGGGAGTACAACGACTCAGCTTAAATAGCTCGGTTGATGAGGGAGAGCAGGTGTGCGCGTAGCTGTGGAGAATCAGGCAGGCAGAGCGAATCATCACAGATCCAGGTGGAAGGTATTACTTTGCAAAATGAAAAAACAAAGTTGTTCTACAGAAACGCAGAATCCTTCATAAAAAAAAAAAGCTGTCATGGTGTTACTTGGGTGTTTCCTGGAAAGTCCACTCCACAGCTGTGTACTTTTCATGTTTGATTAAGATAAAGTTATTCTAAAGCCAAACAAATGTCTGAGAGCAGGAAGGGTTAAACTGAGCAAATTCAAGTTGAGTGCACATTCATTCATCAGTGGGCACAAGAATTATATGAGGTGAGTGGCCTGAAATTACATTCAAGTAAAAGTAGCATTACCTTAGTAGGAAAGTCTTTTTCTTTCAGGTGCTCCCTTTAGGGGTGTCCACAGCAGATCATCTGCCTTCCTCTCGCCCTATCCCTTGCATCCTCTTCTGTCTCACCAACCCTCTCCATGTCCTCCTTCACTACATCACTGAATCTTCTCTGTGGTCTTCATTCTTTCCTGGTGCCTGACAGTTTCATCTTCATCATCCTTGTATATCCACTATTCCTCGTCTGCACATGTCCAAACCATCTCAGCATTGCCTCTCTTACTTTGTGTCTAAACTACTCAACCTGAGCTGTCTTAGCATCTTCAAGTCTGAAACCTCCAGCGCTGCCTCATCTTTTTGTCAGTGCCGCCGTCTCCAAGCCATACATCACAGCAGGTCTCACTACCGTCTTGTAAATCTTCACCTCTCTTCACTCTCCATTGCTTTTGATTGTTGACCCCAGGTATTTAAACCCATCTACCTTCACTACCTCTACTCCTTGCATCTTCACCATTACACCTGCCCCCCTCTTATTCACACACATGTATTTTGTCTTGCTTCTACTGACTTTCATTCCTCTTCTCTCCAGTTCATACTTCTGACTCTCCAGGCTCTCCTCTACCTGCTCCCAACTGTCACTACAGATCACATCGTCTACAAACATCATGGGGCACGGGGACTCTTACTTGACCTAGTCTGTCAACCTGTCCATCACCACAGCAAACAAGAAGGGGCTCAGGGCCCATCCTTCATGTAATCCCACCCCCACTTTCACTCTGTCAGTTTTACAACACACCTCACCATTGTCCTGCTGTCTTCATACATGTTCTTGACCACCCTCACATACTTCTCTGCCACTCCTGACTTTCTCATACGATATTTAAATTCTTATGGCACAAATTTAATCCCATACACCCTGCACTTGACTACATGTACTTGAGTAAATGTAACTACTTACTACCCCACTTGTATATTCAAAATAAAGAGTTTTTCTCATGACAGAAATCAGAATATGGGTGTGGAGTGACATACAGTACACTACATTAAAACAGGACACATCTTCAAGTTCTCCTTAAAATAATTTATTTAGTATTGAAACACAGGGTTCAGTCAGAGGACACTCAGTCAGGTGGAAAGTAGTGATCTCCATTCAGCTCCATACACTGTGTCAAATGTTCAGCCAAATTTCTGCTCTGTCTTTGACATATTACAGCATTAAAAATCAGATGGAGATTGTACGAGGGAGACTTGTGAGGCGTAGTGAGACAAAACTGTTTGAGATCAATGCATCACACATGACTCGATTGAGGAAAAATAACTCGGATGCTGAACTCCTAAAAATATTGACCATATAAACCTAACTAGCAAAAAACAAAAGCTAAAATTTCTGCTATGACAGCAAACTTTGCATTTATACTTCAGTGTAAGACATTTTCTCATTCCCTCTACAGTCTACAGCATTCACAAACAGGACACATGTTCACGTTACGATTGCTTAAAGTCTTTAAAGCCCTCAAGAAAAATAAATATATGTATCTATGATTATGTAAAATATGTCTCTTCATCAAAATGCTTCTCAACAGCCTAGTCATTAGGAGCCAGTCATTAATTACATTCATTAATTCTTCTGTTGATGCACCGACAAAAACTTAATAGTGCATAAAGTGTCATAAAACTGACCAGACGGGCTACAACGGTCGTTTCTGAGATTTCATACACATAAAAGGCAAATAAGTATCCCTGGTGTCTGCTGTCCTGTGACTTTTACCATGACACGGACACCGGGGATGCACTGTAAGACTTCAGAGTGCCAGCTGGGTTTTTTCACATTTAATATTTCCCATGTATTCTGATGACACCATGTAGCACAATTTGCTCCTGGAAAGTATGTGATATTTCTTAACTGTTTATGGTGTAAAAGTACAGAAAATGTCAATTATTTCTATCAAACTTTGCTTTTATGACCTGGATAATGACATTAATTAACCTATTCTATATGAAAACTGACACATATGCACATTTTCATGTTTCAAAATTGAAATGAACTTTTGACATGACAAAAACATTAAACAGTGAGTAGTTTTCAAGGTTTATGACTGAAATCAGAGCCATTTCTGCCAATAAAGCAGAGTACGCAAATGCTACAAGCTGCCTCAGCCACTAGGGGGCCCCCAAGCTATACATTCTCACTCAACATTTTGAGGGGAGAATTAAAATGACCTTTTTTCCCCTACATTTGCAACTTTTCTCTTCAATTCTCAACATTTTTTCTCATAACTGTGACTTTAATTTTGTAAATTTGCTAATTTTTCTTGTAAATTTCCAACTTTTTCACAGAAATGTCATACATTTTCTGCCTTTTCTTGTCATTTTGCAACTTTTTTCTCATAAATTTGTAAAAAAAAAATTTTTTTTTGACAATTTGCAACTTTGCTCTTGTAAATTTGCTACTTTTTCTCATAAATTTGCAACTTTTTTCTTGTCATTTTGAAACTTTTTTCTCATAAAATTGCAACTTTTCTCTTGTAAATTTCCAACTCTGTCTCATAGACTTGACTTTTCTCATAAATTAGTGACCTTTGTCTCATAAATTTGCAACTTTTTTCTCATTTGCAACTTTTTTCCTCATAAATCTACGGCTTTTTTACCTCATAAATTTGTGATTTTTCCTAATAAATCTGCATTTTTTTTTATCAGCAGGTGAGTTTTATTTTTCGATTTAAAGTCTTAGAACTCTTCTCTATTCCAAACATAGGGGCCCCCAAACACAATCTTGCATACCCCCCCACACACACACACACAAAAAGCTAGAAATAGCCCTGACAGCAATTTGCAATATGCAAAAAATAAAGAAGAAGAAAAAAAGTGGTTTTTGTTTTCCATTTACTTTAGACATAAGCAATCAAGAAACAGCACTTTCTGTCCAGGAACAAAAAAGTAAAACTGTGGTAAGTGTATCATAGTGTTTCAGCACATTATTGTCTTCAGAAGTCAGTCCGAACGTTTGCGTACATGATTGATTGTTTCTGTCTTGAGAGAAAAGGAGTGAGAGGTGCCCAAACTTCTCTCTCACCGATCTCTTAAAAACGATCGCCAGTCACTGACAAATTTTCTTTTAAAAACGTTTTCAGTGAAACACCAACAATGAGAACAAAAAAAACAAGAAAGACACATCTCGCACTGTAATCTTAAACAAGAGTAAATAAATAAACTATATGAATGCTAAAGCAGAGACATTGCTATAGGCACTAGAACGTTTACAGCTGTAGCGACTAAAAGGCCCCTTTCAAAGAAGTCATCTATAAGCAAGGCAATCTAAGTATATTTCATAAAGAGGCTGTCTTGTGTATTTGCAGCAGCGTAAAAAGGCCCCTGGCTTCTTGAGTCTTTTTATGCCTTTCCTCTATTTTTCCCAAATCAATGCATCTGCAGGTGGAAACGTCAGTGCAGTCAAAGTGTGCATAGCTTCAACAGAGGAGAGAAACGTGTGGACAAAAGACAAAACTAAGACACCGACACGTTCCATCTCTGAGTGACAGATCTTTCATCTCTCCCAATTTCTCTCCTCTCCCCTCTTTTTCTCCTGTTGATTTAGAAGTTAAAGATTACGGGACTTTATCCAAGCTGGTCCTCATATTGTTTCCTGAAACAGTCTCCAGCAGGGAAGAAGTCCCAGCATCGCTCCTGGTACATCTTCCACACGTACGACTCCTGGGAAAAAAAACCAGAAGGTACTGTAATGGTTAAAACAAAAAACTTTATCTATAGCTTCTTCTTCTTTTCTGTATTTAGTGACCTGTCCAGTGTGCTCCGTTTCATCTTTATTGATGAGATACATCAGGAAGAACCTGGAAGATAAATGGGAAAAAAACACATTTTATATCCAGGGCATGACTTTATAGCCACTTTGGCAGGAGCGATACTATGGTATAAATATATAATGTCCACCCAAAAAAGTTATTGAAGTTTTCATCTGCAGGTGGAACTCACATGTAGTTGGCTAAATTATGCTCTTCTAACGTATGCGTCTCGAAACCATGCGGTGTTGTGTCAAAGTAGTCGCTTCCTATTCCGCAGATGAAACACTTTGTCTAAAAGGAGAGCGTAAAGTTCAGATCAATCACATCGGTCTCCACGAAGTAAAGGAGAGTTAATGCTGGATTAAGGTAAAGTGAAGATTTAAAGCCAGTCAGCAATCAGATCCTTACCTCCATGTCTTCTCTGACCTGCTCCTGCTGGTCTCTCAGCTCTCCAAAGGCGTCGATGATCAAACCTGACAGACACACACAGCATTTCTTTACAATCTGAATATCAAAGTGTTTCTTAGTGAAAGTAAAGAACCTTTCCTCAAATACTCAAAATTTGTGACTTTTCTGCCTCGTAAACTGGGACTTTTTTTGAAGAAGAACTCTGTGACTTTTTTGATCCTGTAAAACTGTGACTTTTAGGACTTATAAAGCCCAGTCTCGTAAATTTGCAACTCCACCCTATCATACCCTTGTAATTTGCTGTTTTTCCCTTTCATAAATTGGAATCTTGTTTCTACACGTGTGATAGATTTTTTTTTTAAAGTTACAATATTTTTTCAGGTAAAAAGAAAGGCTTGATAAAAATGAATGAACGGCCCCAGCTTTATTCAATACCCTCTTGTCAGCCCTCAGTGGGACTGAATATTCCAACCTATCACTTCAGGTTGCAAAATGACAGACTGTAAACTCTTCTTCTGCCGGAGAAAATGACCACTTACCCTGGATGATAGCCAGCAGGATGACGATGACAAAGAAGAAGAAGGTGATGTCAAAGACGACTCGGTAGAGCTCGTATTCATCCCCGGCCGGGTCTTCTATTTCATCTCCTATACCACCACCGGCACGAACACCAACATACATGTGGAACAAGTAACACTGCCAGAGAGGGTGAGGACAGTGGTCAGGTTAGGAAATTCTGGAAAATGTCTCCCAAATAAAGCTAGTCTGTATAGATCATGCTCCTAAAACTGGACTCACAGTCATCATGTCATCACATTTCATGTCTGGCTCATCCTCATCTTCACTCTTGTTGTAGAACTTGCGGAAGAAGTTAAAGGCCACCACAGTGTAGAGGTACACCACCACGGCCAGCAGACCCACCGTCATCACCAGCTGAGAGGAACACGAGTTTAGAAGATCAGGAAATCAGGTCTGGAGATATCCTCATGAAGGGAAACCAGAGTCACTACTACAGCAGACTTTGGACCCTATTTTGGCAGTCATCAGCAGACTTTTATGCCAGCCTTCCCGCCGTATGCCAGTGCTTTTGTTAGTTTCTGTCAGCGCATTATCTGTTTTTTATGGTTTGAATCACACCATCTAATTACCAGTAGACAGTGCAGCTGCTTTGCACTGAGATGGAGAGTCATGTCAAAGAGGTGTGGCGGCACGTAATCTAATGCACATAACTATTACGGTGCATGTCATGAAAATCCACTTTTGATCAGGAAAAAGGAGGTCTGTCATTAGAAGTGCATTATTTAATGCCATTTCAGTGGCGTGTTTTGAAATCACGCAGCTCTGGGGCTCATGAGTAAACAGCATGGCGCCGGGATTTTCTGTTATTTTAATGGAGGGAGTTGCAACAGTCATGATCTAATCGCCTGTCATTTTAATTATATGATGATCACACACTAATTTATAGCCAAACGGCACACGCCGGAAGTCCGGCACAGTGCTGGAAAACTTTAAGCCCTGATCACGTGCATTTTTGCTCACACACACGGGCTTTGGCCAGGGCAAAAGCCATCTTAAACAAGCGGTAGTAATCAGAGTTCACTTTAGATAATGCACCTCTGTGAATTAAAGGGATGGGCAGGAGCGCTTTGGATTAAATTATCCAAAAACACCTCTGAATAATTAGACCAGTCTATTCGTACCTTCTGTCCAGAGGAAAATTTGCTTCTGTGTTGCTGTGATAAGGAAATGAACTTGGAAACACACAGAAATGTGTTCTGCATCACTGACAACCGAGGACTGGCCGTGTCCTTGTAATACGGCCCTTAATGTTAAATTTAGTTCTTCGAGTTTTTGTAGGATATGGAAAAAAATTATATCACCAGAAAATGTGTTGTAATGCAGTTATTAAATAAGGATAAGCCATCTTTATTGTCATTCAATCCATACAGCCAATCATGTACAGTAGAATGAAACTGTGTTTAATATATATGTATTTTAAATTAATAAGCTGTTGTGGTACATATGTGAAAAAAAATCTGGGTAACCGACACACTACACCATCACTATATTTGAATTAGTACCAGTTGTTTCGTTTCATAATGTTGGATGAAGTGTCACCTGTTTGCCGTTGTGGGTAACGGAAGACAGAATGGTGCGGAGCGTTTTAACACCCATGGCGATGTCCAGGAGATGACAGGCAAAGAAAAAGTTGTTGTAATGTCCAAGCATAGACATCAACATGTACCAAACCAGGTAGAGGAAAGTCTAAAAGGAAAAAGAAAATGTTATGTCAGTAACAATAAAGTGAAAACAGATTCTCTCACTGTTTTATCAGCAGCTTGTTTAACTCACGTTATCCGTGAAGACAACACCAAACTTCCAGATCTGGTACTTAATGTCAATAGAAGTTATCCTGCAAAGCCGTGAACACATGGTACTTTACATGTCACATGACATCTCAAAGTGCTTACTGTGAGTCCATTATTCATTCACTCCAGATAAGACAATGATGATGGTTAGCTACCTCTGAAGTCACAGCTGCCCTGGGGCAGACTGGCGGAACTGTGGCTGCCAATCTGCACCAACGGCCTCTCCAACAACCACCAAACATTTATTCACATTCACACACCAGTGTCAGACACTGCAGAGTGAGATTCGAACTGACAACCCTCCAGTTATTAGAAGGCCTGCTCTACCTTCTGAACCACTACCAGCTGTTTGGCTTTGCAGACCGTATGTCACAAAAATCCTACATAACCCACAAAAAATAAAGTAGAATCCCCTAAAGACATAATAGGTAATCTTTAATTGTCCCCGTAAAGAGAGAATGGCACATACCAGCTGAACATGGAGGTGTCAGGTTCCGTCTTCTTTTCGTGTGTCATGGAGCTTACATCCAGAGAAGCCAAGTCCATCCCGAGCAGTTCAGCAATCCTCTCTCTACCGTAGATGTCTCCGTATTTATCCAAAACCTTAACATCACACCCAGATGCTCAGATAACCATTTTGCTTTCAGACATATTCTGATAGAAATGTGCTTGACAGTCTCAAAAAGATCCTCACCTTTCTCTTCACAAACTTATCCCAGTAATTGTTGGGGAAAGTTCTGGATTGGAAGAAAAACACAAAACATATTTCAGAAATAGTGTGCACCATTACAGCGTTTTTCTTGTAAATTTGCTATGTTCATATGGAAGCTGGTTAAATTTATATCCTATGTAATGCTTTATTTTTTTTCTCTTTATCTACACAATGAACCAAGTTTATTACCTCTGCCTAGGAGGTAATGTGATGGGTTTGTTTGCCTGTCTGTTGGTGTGCAGGATTACCCAAAAACAACAGGCCAGATCTGGATGAAATTTTCACCAGAGGTGAAATGAACTGATTAGATTTTGGAGGTGATCTGAAATTGAACACCTCCACCAAGGCCCTACCTTGCAATGTTAAAGATGGAAACTACTGTACAGGTTTAATGAAACTGTCAACCGGAGGTGGCCCTTAGGCTACAGATGAACTCAGATTTTGGAGGGTCTTGGAGGAGGTATGCACTCAAGGTATGTAAAGAAATAGAGGGCATTCAGAGAGTGCACACCTCTGTGTAGGCCCTATCTTGCAATGTTGAAGAGAGTGAAAAAGTTACCTAGATTCCGCATTCTGACCTGGATCACCTCCAAAATCTAACAAGTTCATCTCAAGTTGACCCACCAGTGGTGGCTCAAGGGCCACCGCTGGTGAAAATTTAATCATAATTCATACAGTAGTTTTTGAATAATCTTGCACACAAAAAAAGAGACAGAGAGACACAAACAAACCAACATTCTGAGAGATAGGGCCTTGGTGGAGGTATGTGATCTCTGAGTGCCCCGTAGTTTTTAAAATGTTAGTCTTCTTTTCTTTTTGACAAAAATACCCCCCCAAACATAATCTTGCATAGTCTCCCCCCCCCCCAAAAAAACCCAAAACCTAGAAACGGCCCTGTATTGACCATTTAATAGAACTCTTACGGCGTGTTGAGCACCAGTCTGTCCCACTGGCCCTTGATGTCATCGTCCTCAGGCTGCTCAGTGACATAAACTCCATCGAACTCCAGCTTTCTGGCCAGCTCCTTCTCTCTTTTGAAGATAACCAGGGGAACCTGGGCGAGGCGGGAAAAGGGGAGAGTTTAAGTAGCTGAAAATAATGGATTTTTGTGATGTGAAGACAATAAAACATGACACACCTTGAGGCAGTTGTAGCCGATGATACAGAGGAAGGAGATGATGGTGTGCACAATGCCGAGGAAAGCCATGGCTGGTTCCATGTAACCCGTGCTCTCCTCCAGGAAGTAGTACAATGGACCTTCTTCATCATCATCTTCCCCTCCATCTTCTAATCCGGACCCCTCCTCCTCAGCGCCAGAGCCTTCAAATAAGCCAGAGCCCTCAAACAGACCAGAACCCTCAAACTCTTCCTCACCTGGAGGACTGTCAGACACCTGCAGAGATCAGACACACCAGGAAGTTTGAGTGTTTTTTTTTCCCCTAGTCAAGATTAATAATATTTGCATGGATAATTGCTAGTCTATTTCCTGTGAACAATCTCTTAACCATACAGCTATTGAGAAATGCTGCAGTCTGAACTTTTACAGGCAAAATGTTATCATTATATTTACTGTATGAAAAAGCAAACCTTGTAGAAGAGCAGGATGAAGTTGATAGCAAAGGCAATGAAGAGGGCCAAGAACCGAAGATTGTAGAAGTTACGAGAAAGGTAATTCTAGAAGGAATAAACACAAGAGTGAAATGAGTTGATACAAGATAGATGGCCATTAAGCTCTAATTTGTGCTGTCAATAGACTCCAACAAACTTTTAAAAACGCATACTATGCGAAGTTCTTCTCACCATGAATTTAATCCTCTGAACTTCAAGCTCGTTCCACAGCTCAAAGCCTTCCTCAGCAACTTTCTTGTCCTTCTTCACTTTGGTCTTAACGGTGACCTCTTCTGCCTCCTCGAGCTCTTCCTCCTTTACCTCTGCTTCAGGCTCTGCTTTCTCCTCTTTCTCTGCCTTTTCTCCATTCTCGATGCTGGGGGGGAAAATGAGAACAACTAGTGATGAGCACTCAAAAACCTTAGAGACTCATCAATGGTATCATCCACAAAAGATGTGTTACTTTCAAGAAGATTTGACGCTAGCTTCTGAGATCATAACTACACCAGGAAAATGCTTACTGGGTTTATAAATAAGTTTATAAGTTTATTTATTTATAAAAGGGACAGTGCATATTAATGAACATAAGACATAAGACATGTAAATATGCAGCATACAAGATTATAGCTAGAGCTAATTTCCATCTTGTGTCCCCTGGCCAGCCAATGGCAGCCACATAAAACATAACACAATACAACAACAATAAACAACACAACAATGATAAAGCAGATAACAATACAACAATAATAACAATAGCAGTAAGATTGCACACTGATAGGAAGAGAGAAACAAACGAATAAAGTTAAGGTCAATATTGTTGATCTCAGACCAACGAAAAGTACCACAATGACCATCATGTAGTTCATGTAGTTTAGAAAAGTGCATTTGTAGAATTATATGATGCATGAATTTAAAGTGCTTAGTGAATTGTGCACGGCTCTATTGCACGTTTCAGTGCATACAGACGTGTGTATGTAATGATATTGCACCAGGTTTGGGTACATGGTTAAACCCATGTACACAGGGTTATTGAAGTTGTGAAAATTAGCATACAAGCATACGTACACACACAAACAATCACGGACATACAAACATGCCTAGGTCATATGACAGTCATAAATCTGGTCTGTTTTCAACAAATTGATAACACATAATTACTACACATGAGTTACTGCTGTTGAACATGAACACAGGTTTGAGATGACATGAGCCACTCCTTCACTTCACTCCTAAAGGTGGCAAAGCTGGAGTTTTCCCTGACAGGAGGTGGTATGGTGTTTCATAAAGTGCTACCATAAAATGAAAAAACATGTTGACCAAAAGAGGTTTTACGGAGGGGTATCACACAATCACCTCTTGAGGAAACCCTAGTGGACCAACCATGAGTGCTACTCACTCTGTATTTGATGTAGTAGTGCATGCCTGTAGAAAGCAAGAATTCTTGTCTGAAAACAGGTAGCCCAGTTAGGCTTTACAGGCCCAAATGTGGGCTGTGTTTGACAGTGGAATACAAAGAGGTGTAGCCTATATGTAGGCAATCACATGTTAGACTGACAAATATGAAAAGGACTGAACAGCACTAAGATTTACTTGATTGAGTGAATATTAATTACAGAATTATTGAAAATGAATGGGACATCCAATATTGGCAAATGTTTCGGAACCCTTGTTTATTTTTTGTCAGATCACTTATTTGTCTGATCTTTTATGACATATAAAACAGGACACGTTTACAAATATTTGAGACCCATTCTAGTGGATTCTTTTATATTTTAGCAATATGATAAGTACAAAACATCAATATTATACACAGCAACATGACCTGTTTGGCTAGAACTGTTGCATCAGTGTTGCCCATTTGTCAGTAAATATTTAAATTAAAATTATTTATTTCCTTATTTGAGCGTTTTTGTGTCCAGCTTGGTGGTCATCTTCCTTTAGTCAAACTGTGCATGTGGCCGCATATGATATGCAGTTGATCTGGGCATTCTGCTCCACAAACATGGTGGTATTATTATTAACTTTTCATTTGTAGATAGCCGTGTGACCACACTGAGAGGAGCACCATCGGCGACAGCAAGTCGTGGTCCTGCAAAGGAACTCCTGTCTACCGCTGACCAGGTGGGCTGAGTTGCTTCCCTGCAAAGCACTACGTTCCGCCCGCTGCTTCTCCAACACCGGTGTTCTGTAGGCAGACCCCTGGTTCCCGCTGGCATTCCCCGGATTATCCTTTAGACGTACGCAATCACGGCAACATTACAGTATAATTTTTTAAGCATTACATCTTTACTATTCTCTCCTTCTTGTCAAATGTGTCACTTTTCACTTCCTTTTTTGTTTGCGAAGCACTGTGGTGACTGACTGGTCATGATGCCGTGTATTATCCAATCAGCACAGAGTAAATACAAAACCCCGCACACACTGAAGGTCATGAAGAGAAAGAATGGTTACAGAGCAGTGGCTAAACTTTTATGATAAAAATTACAAATTTTAACTGAGTGACTCCATACTCTGGGATGCACACCCTTGTAACCTCAGCAAAGCACTTATAAAATCTGAGGCCATTCTGACGAACGGTTCAAGAGATACAGTATACGTGGAACACCAGACAGACAGATTTCATGCATTTATAGATAGATTCATTTCAGAGGGGGTGAATCCAGAACATGTAGGATTTTATACATCAAGCAGGCAGTTTTACATTTTTTAAAATTCTTAAAGGACAGGCAGTTGTACTTAGGTAGAATATTGCAATGGTGATATGTGAGAGAAACCAATTGAATCACTTTATAAAAATGCTCTGAAAATGTTAGATAAACAGCCCCTCACATACCACCACTGCAATATTCTACCTAGGTACAACCTCCTGTCCTTTGAGAATTTAAAAAAAGTGATTCAATTGGTGCAGCACAGTTTCACAGTGATTAGCACTGTGGCAACACAGCAAGAAGGTCACAGGATCGATTCCACTCCTGACCATCGTGGGTTCGATCCCACCCCCAGACCATCGGTGACCCTTCTGTGTGGAGTGTGCATGTTCTCCCCGTGTCTGCGTGGGTTTACTCTGGGTACTCCGGTTTCCTCCCACAGGCCAAAGACATGCAGGTTAGGTTAAATGGCATCAACTGGCGATTCTAAATTGTCCTTAGGTATGAATGTGAGAGTGAATGGTTGTCTGTCTCTCTGTGTTGGCCCTGCAATGGACTGGCTTATCTGTCCAGGGTGTACCCTGCCTCTCGCCCAAAGATGCTGGGATAGGCTTCAGCCCCCCCATGACCCGAAAAGGATAAAGCGGTAGAAGACTGATGGATGGATGGATGAATAGATGGATGGATGGATTCAATTGGTTTTAGGGTGGCCTCTCCTGCCAATGACCAGCTGGTAATACAATAGCTAAGATGTGAGAAGATCATTGAGTGTAAAAACATCATGGCGGCTCTGTTTGTAAGCAACCTCCTAATTTTTTTGAAGTTGTGAATATTAAATTTTAATGTTTGAGTGACTATTTCGATATGGCTCTTGAACAAGAGAGTAGAGTCCAAAGTCACACCCAGGTATTTGAATTCCTTGACAACATTTAGCTCTTCTCCTATATAAATGTTAGGATGTGTAATAATAGTAGGGCGTTTCAAAAAAAACATACACAGTTTTATTTACATTCAGAGAGAGACAGGACTTGGTGAGCCAATGTTGAACATGTGTCAGAGCTGATGAGAGTGCAACCGCAGCTTCTTCAGGATTTTTTGCTGTAGTAAAAATAACGGCATCATCTGCGTACAGCTGAGCATTAACACCTTTACAGACATCTGGGAGATCATTTATATAAAGTGAGAATAAGATAGGTCCCAGTATGGATCCTTGAGGGATCCCCACTGAGCAATCTAAATAAGGGGATCTGATACCGTCAACCACTGTACATTGTTTCCTATTGCATAGATATGATTTGATCCACATTATAGCTTTATGAGAAAAATTAAAACTAGGTAATTTAGAGAGCAATACTTTGTGGTTTACCATATCAAACGCCCCTTTTAAGTCTAAAAATACAGCTCCAATACAACTATTGTTATCCAACGAATGCTTAACTTTTTCTACAAACAGCGCCAATGCTGTCTCAGCTGAATGGTGCTCACGGAAGCCGAATTGCATGGGATGTAAAGGTGTTGAGCTGTTGAGATGATCAATTAATTGTTGAGCCACCCATTTTTCTATAACTTTGGAGATAATGCTGATTGGTCTGTAATTACTCATAGTGGTTCTAAGGCTTGACTTGAAAACTGGGGTAACTGTCGCGAGCTTCCAAGTCACAGGGACATGTGATTGGGTGAATCAAAGTGTTCTTGTGGGTTTTTAAAAGCTCTGAAGTAGTTCAAGGAGCTGATGATGCTGCCTTCCTCAGTTTCAAATATTTGGCTTATGATGAAAGCTGGCTGACTATTATTTACTGGGTTGGAGATGCAGTCAGGAGGAGCAAAATGTCTGCATATATCTTCTACAGATTTTATGAAGAATGTGTTTAGCTCAGTGGCCAGAATAGTAGGGTCTTTCGTCAGCTGGTTATTAATATTTAGTTCTTAGTTTTTGGAGTCATGTTTATTTTGTCTACCATTTAATTTATTAATATTTTGCCAGATCTTTTTCCCATTTGCACTCTCAATGATGTTAATAAAAAAGTTAGCTATGGCCCTACGCAGCTCTGAAGTAACTTTGTTTCTTGCTGATGTGAAGAGTTTTGCCTGTCTATAATTAACCCAGATTTCACAAATTTTTTAAGTAGTTGGTCCTCCCTCCTTTTCATCAATTTAAGATCATCAGAGGTGAGCCATGGAAGAGAAATATTTTTTTCTTTGTCTATGGCTCCCTTTCTTGGAGCAGGACAAAATCACCTCTTTAATATTACTGATTAGGATTTCACTGCCAAGATAAGTATCCTCACAGGAGAGTACACTATCCCAGCTTATTTCTTTTAGCGCTCTTTCAAAGTTTTGCTGTTGGTTTTTGGGAATAGTGTTTATATTTGATTGTTTACCAGAGGTGATAGTAGGTGAGTTAATAAAGCATTGTTTTTTAAGTTTTCTTTAAAAGA
The DNA here is from genome assembly GCA_020510985.1 of Pholidichthys leucotaenia. Classification (NCBI taxonomy): domain Eukaryota; kingdom Metazoa; phylum Chordata; class Actinopteri; order Cichliformes; family Pholidichthyidae; genus Pholidichthys; species Pholidichthys leucotaenia. The sequence continues at coordinate 281,061,968 of CM035847.1, read as the reverse complement.
AATTGCATTATGGTCAGAGACACCAACAGTAATTACATTGGCTGCTGTATGTCTCTGCACCTTACTGCAACCATTTGCACAAATGCCATACCTGCTGCTGTCTGTTATTGCAATATTGATCATGTGCAGTCCAATCTGTCACTGTCTGCACCTACACTATCGCATCAAACTTGCAACTACGAGTATTACTGCTCTACCTTTTCTGTATATAGGATTGCTGGGTTTTATCATTTATCTTTATTTGCACTATGGGATGTCTGGGTTTTATCTTTTACCGTTATTTGCACTATAGGTAGCATTACTATACATAGACTGCTGTTGTTATTTTTCCAGGCTTATTCGCTTGATTCAGAGATTTGGGCCAATTATAGACCAATATCTAACCTCCCCTACCTTTCCAAGATCCTCGAAAAAGTAGTTGCCAATCAACTGTGCACTTTTTTAGAAAATAACTATATTTGAGAAATTTCAGTCAGGTTTTAGGAAACACCATAGCACAAAGATAGCCCTAGTGAAAGTTACTAATGACCTCTTCATGGCATTTGACAAAGGACTTGTCCCTGTCCTTGTCTTATTGGACCTTAGTGCTGCCTTTGACGCCATCAACCACCACATTCTGTTAGAGAGACTAGAACAGCAAATTGGTTTGAAAGAAACAACGCTAAGATGGTTCCAGTCTTATTTATCAGACCATTCCCAGTTTGTTTATGTCCTTAACAAGTCCTCTATCCAGACTATGATTAGCTATGGAGTTCTGCAGAGATTGGTACTTGGACCAATACTGTTTACATTATACATGCTGCCTTTAGGAGATATTATGAGGAAACATTCTATTCATTTTCATTGTTATGCTGATGACACTCAATTATATTTATCCATCAATCCAGACGATCCCAGCCACTTGGGTTCACTCTAGGAGTGTCTTGAGAATATTAAAACCTGGATGAACTACAAATTTTTATTGTTAAATACAGAAAAAACTGAAGTTATTGTTCTTGGCCCCAAACAGGCTAGGAGTACTCTTTCTAGTAAGATAACAACACTAGATGGCATTGCTCTGGCTTCTAATTCCACTGTTGGGAATCTTGGAGTTGTCTTTGACTAAGATATGTCTTTTAACTCTCATATACAGCAAACTATTAAGACTGCCTTCTTCCTTCTGTGTAATATTTCTAAAATTAGGCCCATCCTGTCTTATAAAGCTGCAGAGAAACTTGTCTATGCCTTTATCACCTCTAGGCTAGACTACTGTAATTCACTTATCAGGTTGTCCTAATAAGTCCATAAAGATTTTCCAACTCATTCAAAATGCAGCTGCACGTATCCTGATGAGAACAGGAAGAAGAGCTCATATTACTCCAGTTTTAGCTTCTTTACATTGGCTCCCAGTAAAATACAGAATTGAGTTGAAGATTTTACTCCTAACTTACAAAGCCCTTAATGGGCTGGCTCCTTCTTACTTGCAAGAACTCACAGTTCCCTATCATCCAACCAGAGCTTTGTGCTCCCAAAATTCCAAACCACTTGTAGTCCCTAAGGTCTCCAGAAGTAGACTGGGAGGTAGAGCTTTCAGTTATCAAGCTCCTCTCCTTTGGAACCATCTCCCCATTTCAGTTCGGGAGGCAGACACTCTGTCTTTATCTAAGAGTAAGTTGAAATTATTTATTTTTGATAAAGCCTATAGTTAAAACTGCTTTGTCTGCTCTAAATGCTGCCGCTGCCAGGGTTTCACCCACATGTGAAGCCTAACCCAGCTTGATACTGGCAGGTCTGGCTGTGAATGTTAATGTTGTATTTACTATGTTTGTCTTGAATGTAGCTACTGCCAGGCCTCCTACTTCTTTACCTCTTTTCAATGCAGCCGGTCGAGGTGGATGGCTGTGCGCTATGAGCTATTGTTCTGCTTGAGGTTTCTGCCTCTTAAAGGGAAGTTTTCTCTCGCCTGTGTAGCCGCAGTGCTTGCTCTTAGGGGTCGCTGGTTTCTATAGATTTGAGAGTGTGGCCTAAACCCATCCTTTTGTAAAGTGCCTTGAGATAACTCTATGTTGTGATTTGGCGCTATATATAAATAAAATGAGTTGAATATTCCTTTATATATATATATATATATATATATATTGCACACACCACTGAAGAGAGAGAAACAGCATTTCAGTTCTCCTGTATGTATAGTAGTATTGACAAATAAAATCTTTGAATCTTGAGATTCCGGTTAATAGATTAGGTAATGAAGGTAAAAATGAATGAAGGTTAAAAATAGGATAATTTCTTATAGGTTCACACCACATCCAACTGCCAATAATCTCGCATTTATTTTTTCAGCTGAGAGTGACTTAATATCAGTCCAAATACATTTCCTTTAGCAACAAAACTTTGATAATGACACAGAAACTTACTCTGCTTTTTCAGTCTCCTGAGGGGGTTCTTCTTCACCTTCAACTTTTTCTTCTTCTCCTGGTCCTCCCACTGCAGCTTCCAGCTGCAGGGGTTAAAGAAAAAAAAAAAAAAATCCTGAGCCTGAACTTTTTTCTGGGGGCAGGGTCACAGGGGTGGAGACACACACGTGTACACACACATATCATATATATATATAAAATCACCATACCCATTGATAAATTCAGACTAGATTATGGACTGTTTGAAACAGCAATACCAAAGAAGGTCAGTAGGTGGCAATAGTACTCCATCTCACTCTAATATGGTGCAAACATCTAACATTTAGGATGCTGTTGGTATCAAGTTATATAAATTATGTACAGAATGACCTACAATCTATAAAATGAAATTTATGAATACAGGTATGTGAAACTCAGTCAAGTGAACTAATTCACTGGTGGAATAAGATTTAGTTAGCAACCATTCAGTGAAGGGTATATGGAAAAGGCCACTGATTTACTATTTTTTAATGGAATGTGCAACATTTGCACCATGTATTTTTAATAACAAATTGTGAACAGCAACAGTGAACTGTATACAATACTTGCATTATTTCAAGCACAACATGCAGAAACAAGCTCCTGGTTCTCTAATTTTTTTACACCAGCTACCAAAAGGTTTTCCGTCTCTGCCCATTGCTTCAATCTATGCCCAGTGCCATTTGTTTTTAAGTCCTTTGTCAATTTGGACATCTTCCCCAGGCTTCAAAAACTTAGTCTCTATCCTACAGAATGTATGAAAGGTTATGTGTGTGTGCTGAAGGATGAAACACTTGCATTTCCAGTTACTCACTCTCGCTGTCACTACGATTAGGAGGAGCACGCCACTGATCTCTATAGAAAAACTGGATAGATCAAGGGTCCTCAAATGTTTTTGCCAGGGGTCCGCCTTTGTTTTTTCAAGTGGACCAGAGGTCTGGAGCAGTGCAAGCATGCTGCACAGGCGGAGATTTCATTTTTATGCTGGAAGGGACAACAAACAGAACATTTTCTCCAGAGTAAATATTGAGGGGACACTATAAGTATTATTGTTGTCAGTCACAAATTTATGAGAAAGAATCTACAAAAGTACACTTATGGGGAAAAAGCTGCAAACTTACAAGACAAAAGTCATAAATTTATGAGAAAGAAAACTGCAAATTTAAAAGAAACAATTGCACATTTACAAAAAGTCAAGTTTACCAGAAAAAAAGTTGCAAATTTAGTGAGAATAATAAATAAATTTACAAGAAAAAAAAATGACATCTATTATAAAAAGTTTACAAATTTATAAGAAAAAAATACAGATTTAAGATGCAAAAACAGCAGATTTATGAGGGAAAATTGGCAAATTTACAACAAAAAGTTTTACATTTACAAATAAATGTAGTAAATTAATGAGAAAAAGTTAGAAATTCATGAGAAAAGCTGCAAATTTTAAAGAAAAAATTGTCTTCCCAGACCCCCTTGATTTACGCCCATGTCACCAGGCTGTTCTGCTGTGGAAGGAGCTGGTGCCGGGTTGCTCAGAATAGACTTTCACAACTCTGTTGCTTTTTGTTGTTGTGTCATAGATGTAACACGAATCTTGCTTGCAACTTGATATGGCAATTTCAATGCATTTATTTTTGTTGTTCTTAATTTTGAGGAAATGTCTGTTCAATGCTTACTCTCATAATGCCGTTTCAAATTGGAAATCTTTATCATAACTATGGTCTCCTGGCATATTAAGCACAATGGTCTTGTGCTGGTAGGTGGGAGAACAAATGCAAATTGCTCTGTCCATTCATCTTTGAATTGCCGATTTTCACTCCACTTTTCTTTTAGCAGCTAACTTGAACATGCCATTTTCGTTCAGTGTAGGCTCCTAATGCTGGCTTAGTATCAATAAGCGAACCGCTCTGAAAGTGAAAGTAAAAAAAAAAAGTGCCGTTTGACCTGCAGCTGCTCGCGCACTGACAGGCTGTCAGCGCATCGTTGGCAAGGAGATCCAGAGTTCACGTTTACAGGTGCTGACCAAACCAAAGCACAGTGAAGGAATCACAGCTTGGGGCCACAAATAGGGGGCTCCTTGGCTGCCAGAAGTGAAGCCACTGGGCTGCTAGCGAGACAGTGGAGAATGAATGGGCTTAGTAGTAAACAGTGCCAGTTTTTATAGTAAACAGTGCCAGAAGTTATTTTCAATAACTTCCCCCAAAATTAACAGATTTTGAACTTCTTGGTATGGAGACACAACATAATCTTGCACAACCGGTGAACTATAGAAATCGACGGCCGCTAAACATAATGCCAACTCGATTTCTTCCCTAATATGGTGGCCAGGTGGCTTCACTCAGTAATGGGGTGTGAGCTTTAAATCCTGCAGCTGGTCAAATTTTGTTTAGCAGTTTTGTTTAGCAGTTAGTTTTCTGGATAACACGTCAGTCAGCAGCTATCAGCCTGAACAACTCACCAGTTTTCTCTTTAGCAGTGGCGTGCCCTCAGGAGTGGGAGGTTCCTCTGGTGTTGTCTCTCCAAAATCTCCAAGTCCTCCAGGTGTATTAAAACCAGGCAGGCGCCCACCTTCCCTCTCCTCCCCATCCTCTTCCTCCTCTTCTCCTACCACGGCATCTAATAGGTCTGTCCCGCCTTCCGCATCTTGGACCTCTCGAGCTCCCGGTTCAGGTGGCAGTTCTCCATGAACTTCGTCCTGGGTTGGATCGGGCATGCTGGCTAGGATCTCTGTGACTGTCATCTTCTTAGCACCCTCCACTAAGCCTCCACCAAACAACGCCTTCCATATTAGCGTGAAGAAGCCCTTACATATGCTGTAGACAAACATCAGGATGCCCATCACGATGGTGTACACAAACGTAGCCAGACCAATCACCATCTCCTTCAGTGTCATTTTCCGAAGTTTACGGTAGTGACGGCGCAGGTTACGGAAGGTGAACATGTTGAAGAAATTGACCACACTCTTCAGGAAGTCTGCAAAGGCGGACGTGGACTCTGCAGCTTCACCCTCACCTTCTTCGCCTTCCCCAGACTCCCCCTCATCTCCTCCCCCCTCCTCCTCTTCCTCTTCATCTTCTTCTTCTGCTCCCTCTCCCTCGGGCTCAGAGATTGACGCAGCGATGTTCATCTCAAAAATAGTGTCCTCGCAAAAGTTCACAAACAGCTCCATTTTCTCGCTCTCGCCGCCCTCGTTCACCACGTCAAAGATGAACTGCCGCTTGGACTCCCGGACTTGTGGCATCTCCCACTGGTTGCGGTTCGCCTCGCTGATTTCAAAGTAAATACGCTCGATTTTCCTGCTCGCTCCCATGATCTCGATTCGACCCAGGAAAGGACGGAAATAGTTGAGCACGCTCTCAGCCTGTTCCAGGAAGTTCTGTAGGCGAGTGTCATGGGGTACGTGTTCCGACAGATTTGTGAGCAAAACTGCAATGTTGAACCCAATGTCTTTGGCTGGCTCCTGGAAACGGTTGGCGAACTCTTCAAAGTTGATCATCTCATTCTCATCAGCCTCTGAGCAGGAGAGAAGGAACTGGATTTCAGAGGGGGAGTACTGCTTTTGACTGTCCATAGCCTTGGAGAAGTCCTTCTTCGAAATGAGCCCACGTGGATCAGTCACATAGTCACGGAAGGCATCAGAAGCCACAATGTCCTTGAGCTTGAGGAACATGTCAAAGAACTTGAGGATCATTTCTACATTACTGGAGGACTCCACCAGCATGTCGACCATTTGTCTGGCAATGGTGCCGTTTACCACATTACCTGAGAGAAGCACAAAATGAGAAGAGATGAGGACAAATATTAACTTTTCTGGTGACAAATATGTATCTTTCGCCATCTTGTGGTGCCTCTGTTACTGCAGTAACTGGTGGCAGATGATTAGAATTTGCTCCTGTTGACATTAGGCAGTGACAGCTATTCAAGAAAGTGTACTTAACTATTTTACATTACTGGATTATGGCAAACTATTTCATGTCGATGTTATGCTAATCATTTTACTGTTGATTTTGGGAACAAAATCCTTCCTGTTAATAGTCTTGACCCCCCACCCCCTCCATGGATCGCCATCTTATTGTGTGGCACGCCCTAATTATTATAATTTTTTTTTATTAACCTTTATTTATACAGTTAATCCCATTGAGACAAGGGGTGTCATTTTCAAGAGAGATCTGTCAAGACAACACACAATACAACAGAATTACAGACAATACTAAACAACTAATGATCTCAGGAGCTATGTTGTCTGTGGCAATTTGCCAGTGGTAGGGTCTCCCAAGACAAATTGGCCCTATGGGTGACACGCCCATCCAAGAGCAGTCCAGTGGATGCCTATATAAAAAAAAATAAAATTAAAAAGGATCCACATGGGTCTGCCCCCACCTGAAAGAAGGATCATGGGGTCATGGTGCTATGTGAACTGGTGGTCATTTGGGCTACTCTGTCCCCACAACCCGGACCCCAAATAAATAGTAGAAGATGGATGGATGGATGGCTAGTAGTCCTGACCTAGATCTGTTGATAGTAGTAGTAGATTAGTTTATTTGACAGGGACAGTGCAATAAACATAGACAATTAATCAAAGACAATCAATCTGATGTGTTGCACATAGAGTGTATAGCTATTAGCTAATTTGCAACTCTTGTCCCTGGATGGGCTTTAGAAAAAAGAATCAAGATAAAAATATACACAATAACCACATACATCAATGCAGAAAAATTATAAATACACAATTATAAATATTATAAATATTATAAATACACAAATATAACAGCCTGACTCACCTTTAACATAAATATTATAAATACACAAATATAACAGCCTGACTCACATTTAACACATATAACATAACTCACATTTGCCTATTTCAGGCCTTCCTCCCTCCGTCACTCACTATAAACAAACACATTTATTCCTTCCCTTCATTCACTCTCACTTTGCAGACAAATAATTCATACATGAGTACATTCTTGTTTATTTTTCAGCCAGTTTTTAACATTTTTAGTGAATGTTTTAAAGTCCGTTATTATTTTAATTTCATTTGGCATTGTGTTCCAGATGTGACTGCCCTTTATAGAGAAAGCTGTTTGTCCAAATGTGGTTCTGCGGTGGAATATTTTACAGTTATTGTTAACAGAACTCCTGGTGGCTCTGCTGCTGTCCTGTCTTTGGACGAAACCAGCAAGTGGCTCGGGTGCTGATTTATGGAAACATTTGAACGTTAATTTCAGAAGACAGAGGTCAATGAAGCTCTCAAAACTCAATAGGTTGTATTTTTTTAAAACATTACAGTGATGCCACCTAATGGGCTTTTTGTCCAAGATTTTTAGGGTTTGATTATATAATGAACCTATATGTCTTATTGTGGAAGGGGCTGCTTGAGCCCAGACTGTCAAACAGTATGATATATGAGAAAAAACCATAGAATGCATATACAGTGCAGCTGCTTCGTAAGGTATGTAATATCTAATTAATTTAAAGCAGTTCAGATTTTTTTTTACTGTTTTTGAAATTTTCTTTATATGAAGATTAAATTTGAGTTGAGGATCTAGTACAATGCCAAGGTATTTGAATTCTGTAGCTAAACTGATGTCATGATCATGTATATTAACTTTAAAATGTTGCAGGTTACATTTTTTGATTGAAAAGCACATTGAGACTGTTTTCTGAAGGTTCAGCAATAGATGGTTCTTGAGGAGCCACTCTTGGACATCAACCATACTTGTAGACAGTACATCTGCAGCCTGTGCTGGAGTCTTGGCAGCTGTGTAAATAACTGCATCATCTGCATAAAGTTGGCATGTTGCAGCTGAGCAGTGTAACGGCAAGTCATTAATAAAAATGCTGAAAAGTAAAGGACCAAGAATGGACCCTTGTGGGATACCCATGCGGTTGTTTAAAAATGAGGATTTATCCTGGTGAACTTTTACACACTGTTCTCTATTCTGGAGATAAGATGCAAACCATTCTAATGTATTTGGGGAGAAGTTAAAAGATACCATTTTGGATAAAAGCAAACTGTGGTTTACAGTATCGAAAGCCTTTTTGAGATCTAGAAAAACAGCTCCTACCACATTACCCCTGTCCAAGGACTGTTTGACGTTTTCAATAAGGCAACAATTTGCTGTTTCTGTTGAGTATCCTGGTCTAAAACCAAATTGATGTGGATGAAGAAGTTGACTGTCTTGTAAGTAGTCTATCAGCTGTGTAGCTACAACTTTTTCAAGAACCTTAGATAGGACTGGTAAGATAGAGATTGGGCGGTAATTGCATATATCGTCTTTACTGCCTGATTTATGAACTGGTATGACGACAGCTTTTTTCCAGCCAGATGGAAATGTACTAGACCTAATGGAGAGATTAATGAGATGAGTCAGTGGTTTGATTAATATTTTGCTGTGCATTTTGAGAAAGGAGGTGCTCATATTGTAGATATCACTAGTTTTTGAGTTTGACAGTGTTTTAACAATACCAGCAATTAACTTCTCATTTACCTCATCGATGTGAAAAGTATCTGTTGGGAGTATGGAATTTGTGTTGTTGAGCACATTTGGCAGCACAAAAAATTTTGTTAAGTCTTCCACAGAGCCCACAAAGTGTGAATTAAATTCATTTGCCAAAGTAGCCTTGTCACTGACGGTCTTGCCATTGATTCTAAGTTCCTTTACCCCCTTCTGATCGTTTTTTTTATTAGTTAAGTTATTTAAATGCCTCCATAGGGAACTGTTGTTACCCTTTGCATGATCTATCAGTTTATTGTAATAAGATATTTTTGATTTTCGCAGCTCATGTACCACTTTATTTCTTAAACTTTTGTACACAAGGTGATCATTTTGTAGTTTGGAGGTTAGTGATGTTTTCAGTGCATAGTCTCGCCTCTTCATAAGTTTTCTTATTTCATTATTTATTATTTGAGCATCTTTGTCTACAGCACACCCACTCTGTTTAATCTGTGCAGTCTCAGAAAGAGACATGCCTGTCCTAGCCAAAACATTCAGTTTCTCCAAAACTGAAGTTTATCACTACTGTTCAAGCATCCCGGACTGCACACATTCTTCCAGCTTTCCTTGGCATTGTTGTCACACGAGCACTCTGACGCGAGTGCAATATCTCCCACCTCCGTTTTCTTTGAAGATCCCAGTGTTACTGAAAAGAGCAGTTTTCAACTTTTCCTTATAATTATTGGGACAGAATCAAATTATGATAAGCCTATCATCAATGAACATACAACAAAAATAGTCATATACAACCCACAGCTGTTGGGCAGGATCCCAAGGTGAACCCATGTAGCAAGTTTGGGGACGCTAACATTCTTTGTTGTTGAGATATAGTTAAGTCATTTTGATGTTGTTCTTTGACTTTGTGATCGCAAAACCATAGCCATACTTCAGGGTCACAGGGTGAATTTGTGTACCAAGCTTGGTGACCCTAGCTTTACTTGTTCTATAGTAATAGTGCAAAAGGAATGTTAACCTTGACCTTTGGACCCCAAATGCATTGTCAGGTCAGGGTGTAGAAAGGCCTACATCATTTTTTTTCAGTAATTATTGTGTTTACAAGATTTAGGGAAAAACTGACTTCTGACCTTGACCTCAAAGCCATCCAATCAGAGTCAAATTGCAATATCAGTATATATCATTTTTATTCCATTCACATTTTAATTTTAATTGCGGCCATATCATTGGAGCCTATACATTAGGCATTAATGTACAACTTTCGTTAGAGGAATGAATGAACAGGGAGCATGTGTGTGCTCTGGTGTGGATGTGGCACTCAAGGGGAGTCGTGTCAGTCTGAAGATTTTTATTCCATCCACATTTTCATTTTCATCATGGTTTTATTAGGCATTAATGTGTTTATTTTTAGGGGAATGGAGGAATGAATGAACAGGGTTTTACTTTTTACTGTAACTCCCCAAGGAGACAGGAGATGCATCCACATCTGCCTGCGGCTACGTGCCCCATCATTCCCAGCCGGGCCGAAGCCACCTGTACCACGTTCCTATGGTCGGGGTTCTTGAGCTGCGGGCGCCTCAACTACCACCTGTCAGCACTCGGGAGGGGGCACCGAGAGTGGGCTCGCTTTGTGGCGAGAGTTGGTGGCAGACGGGACACCGTGCTGGATCTTCTCTTTCTCTCCCACCCGGGACGGACTGGAACAGAGTTACAAACCTCGGAAGACCCCCACATGAGACATGGGACACCCTCAGTTAGCGAAAGCAACAGAAGAGTTAACACTCTATCTCCCCACAGGCCGAGAGTGACTTCTGCACCACCGTTAATGATCCTACCATTTTATGAAAGTTTGCACAGGCATCATCCTCTTTTCCTTAAGTTTCAAACCCATTCAAGTGAGTGTGCTGCATCCATGCGCACTACTTTAAACCATTCAGCTCGATTTTTCAGCCCAGCATTATCTTTTACCTGTATGTTCTCTCTAAAATAACTAGCTGGGCATCAACTGTGATTAATGTCTTTCTTATTACCAAGCAGTGTTACTATTCTATGCATTTTCACTCACGTGTACACCCTTTGGCCAGCGCAAAACCCATCCTAAACAAGCCATCATGATCAGAGTTCACTTTAGATAATGTGCCTCTGTGCATTAAAGGGATGGGTAGGACTGCTTTGCATTGAATTATCTAAAACACACATCTGAATACTTAGACCAACCTCTTTTATACCTTACACCCAGCAGAAAATGTTTTTGCATCGATGTGAAAAGGAAATGAACTTGGAAACATGTTCTGTGCCCATAAATGCGTTCTGTGTCAGTGAGAACTGAGAAAAGTGGGAAATGGACCATGTCATTGTAACACGGCCCTTACTGTCTAGTAACTGAGGTGAAATAGGGCATCAGGGCCTATAACTCTTGCAAAAGTCATCCAATTGGAGCCAAACTGCAATATGCACATCATCAGTGTATATCAAACCCCGGTACCAAGTTTCAAAACAATCGGATCAAAACAGTAGAAGTTGATTTCACAAAAGTGGGACAGACAGATGGACGGACAGATGGATTGCCCCATAACTAGGGCTGCAACGACCAGTCAGCATTGTAGACAATGTCAATCATAAAAATTTGTCAGTGCAAAATTTTATTGTTGACACGTCATTTAATTTTAAAGTTTATAGACATGCCGTGGAAATGTTCAGTTGTAACTGCAAAGCACGGCCAGAACTGCTGCGGGCAGTAGCACTTCTGTTGTCCAGCATGCCTGAACAATTTCCAGCGAAGAAGAGGAGCACAGCATGATGAAGCAGAAAGATAAACATGAAGAAAATGAAGTAAAATAAAAAGCGAGACCCAAACTTTCGAAAGTATGGGAACATTTTACTGAAAATAAAGAAACAAAACAAGTAAAATGCAAACTCTGCAAAGCAGACTTACCATGACAGCACTGCATGCATGCATGAGCATCTGAAACGGAGACACCCCAGAACCGCGACCTTTACTGCTCCTCCTGCTTGGTAAGTATTGGTGAGTAAACAAAGTTAGCACCACTTATTTTTGATGTCCAACCCTTTCAAGCTTTAGAAAAATGACTATACTATTAGTACATGCTGTTTATGTTAGCTTACCTGTTTGACAATAAGCTCTCTTGGAGGATGGTTGCTGAGGGCTGAGCTGTTTAAGTCATGGCTAACGTGTTGAATGCAGAAAATGACTGAATTACAGGGGTAGCTATCGTTTTCATCTTCCTTATTTTTTTTTTAAATTTTATAATCCTTTATTAGTCCCACAATGGGAAAATTATAGGGCATCCACCTGGATGGATGAGGCAGCCACAGTGTGGCGCCAATCCCTTCACCATTCACACACACGCATTCACACCTAGGGCCACTTTAGAGTCTCCAATTAACCTAACCTACATGTTTTTGGCCTGTGGGAGGAAACCTGAGTACCTGGAGTAAACCCATACAGACATGGGGAGAACATGCAAACTCCACACAGAAAGGTCACCAATGGTCAGGGGGTGGGATCGAACCCACGATGGTCAGGGGTGGAATTGATCCCGTGACCTTCTTACTGTTCTGCCACAGTGCCAACCACTGCTCCACCGAGCTGTCCTCATTAGCCCTCATTCTGAATATTATATATATTATACTGTATATATAAGGGGTAATGATCACTGGAGGAGTAGCACCTTTCTGGTTAGCCTGTAACACCTTGGCATCCCAGACTGGTCTCCTCATATTCAACCTCATGTGATGCGCAACATACGGTCAATTTGCAAATGGCTGCACCATCTAGCCCAGGCATGTGGAAACTATGGTCCATGGGCAGTATATGGCCCTTTGGGCTTTGTAATTCAGCCTGCCAAACACTGATACATAATTGTCCAAATTTTTGTAAAGACCGCATTCATTTTGCCTTTTTCCTGCAATGTTCACATTTTCCACTAGATGGTGCAATCCAGACACCACCTTTGCTGGAGTCTGGTCTAGCGCATTTTCCCCACCTATGGATAAAACTGCAGAGGATGATTATGCGCATGTGTTAATTGTTTGGTCGAGCAGCAGATGCTAAGGAAGTATGCAGTGGATGGATCGCCAAACTTAACAGGGAAAAATAGTGGACTGCTGAAAAGAATCCATGACTAGAGGGCACTCAGAGAGTGCATACCTCCGCCAAGGCTCCGTCCCTCCCTCCCTTTGTCCTCCCCTCCACCCCTATGTCCGTCCATATCACCATCCATCCATGCATTGCGAGATAGGGCCTTGGCGGAGGTATGCACTCACAGACCACCTCCAACATCTAATGAGTTCATCTTTGGGCCAAGGGCCACCTATGGTGACAATTTCATCCAAATCCATACAGTAATTTTGGAGTATTGTTGCTTACACTCTGTGAGAAGATAAGAGCCTTGGCAGAGGTATGCATTTTGAGATCATCACCAAAATCTGATCATGTATTCAGTGTGCCATTGCACACCTTTCTTGAAAATTTGAATGACAGGTGCTATATAAATGCAATCTATTATTATTACACAACATAAAAATAATTTTTTTGTAAGTTGTCTGTGTTTTTTCAACTGATTTAAGACAATTTTGCACCGCTGAATCCGAAAATGACATCTGTTTCTCTCAATCAGGTCAGGTTTTAATGCTAAGTTGTAAGTATCATGAGCTGAGCTGGTGTTCCCAAGCTCAGGCTTCACGACGGTTTCCTGTTTCATATCATCTGTGTTTTATGCTACCTTTGGCTTTCCATACATTTTTCTGTGCCTCCTGCCTCTGGTAGCCACTCCCCCCTCTCCTGTCAGTTTCTGACAGGTGATTCCAATCTGTCACTGTCTGTTCCTCTCCCTGCTCAGGTTCACCCATTCATGCATACACACATACACACACACACACACACACAATCATTCACACCGGCACCAACTCTTAGCACACACCCATTCATTCCTACTCACATACACGCACACACTCTTGCACACCTGCTCTCTCTCAACCCAACACACACCCATTCAGTCCTACTCTCACACACACTCTCCCAGGCACACCGGCAATCACTTTAGTCATTATGTTTAGTATTATTTAAACTCTGCTTGCACTCCTGTGATTGTCGGAGCATTGTATTGTCAACCTCTCACCAGAGCACAGTTTGGCTCTGGTGATCTCATCTATGTAAGTACCTACACTTGTCCGTTGTTTTCAGTGTGAGGTTTTTCTCTGTGTTTCCCAGCGCTACCTTGGTGCAGCCTGTTGAGCCTTGAGTTGTTCGACTCCGGGCTGCACTTTTGTTTCAGGTGCACTCTGGGCTGTACTTATTCTCCACCCCCGCTCACCATTTATGCTTGGGAGCATTTGAGTTCATTCTGGGACTATTGTCCATACTGTTTCGCCTGGGAACAATAACTCTGACTGTTTATCGTGTTTGTTCTCCTGTTCATCTCTTGGATTTATTGTTTGGGACTATTTGTATTAATAAACACCACATCCACCTGCATTTGGGTTCTTCTTGTCTCTGCTGCCTCTAAAATGGCAGCTAATATGACAGTAAGCAGTTGTACAGCAGTTGTACAGTGGTACTGTAAATTGAATAGTAGACATTGATAAAGGTAAGCACATGTAAATTGAATGTTACATCATCATTGTTCAAAATTCAGAGAATTTCAAGAAATAAAAAAGAATTCAGCATCATATAAAGTGAAAGTACCCGTACATGTAAATAAAAACGTAAAAAAACATGTGGCCATAGTTAAAAAAGTTGACCTGATTGAGCAAAACCAATGTGATTTTTGGATTCAGCACATCAAAACTGTCCTAAATCAGCTAAAAAAAACTTAGACAATAAATTTGGTGTTGACCAGTGTTATTACTAACAGACAGAGAAATGACAGCGAAAACAACAGACTACATTATATGATATATAATAATAATAATAATAATAATAATATAGGAAGTCAGGTTATGCCAGGAAGTCAGGTTATGCAGCATCTCAGGAAGAGACAGTGAATAAACATGGGAGAACAATGCCCAGGGAGTTCCTGGCGAGATAGCAGGAAGGAGTTAGGGACATAGGGGGTTGAATGCAGTGTAATGTAAATGTCATGCTGCGTGATGAGTAATGCCATGAAACGTGTGAAGAGAGAGTTCAGTGAAGAGAGGAGAGCTTGTTGAAATCATTCATTCTGTTCTGTGCTTGTGAGATGTGATGTGTAATAAACCGTCTGTCCATGAATCTGCCTCTTATTTGACACACTCCACACTGGTGACCCCAGACGAATTATGGAACACGAGGCAAGAACCCCGGAGCCAGTCCAGTCGGGAAACCCCAGCAAGGCATGTGCGGTTTTAGTCAAACTACCGGACTTTTGGCAGCACAACCCGCGCTCTTGGTTCCACCACACCGAGGCCCAGTTCGCCCTCCGGGGAGTAACGGCAGACGACACCAAGTTCTACCATGTGGTAGCAGTGCTGGACGCCCGCACAGCCCAGCAGGTAGCGAGACTGCTCGATCAGCCTCCAGCCCACAGCAAATACGAGGCGCTCAAGGCTGCGCTCACCCGGTGCTACACGCTCTCAGACTGTGAGAGAGCGGAGAGGCTCCTGGGGCGGACGGAGTTAGGAGATGGTTCGGCCGTCGACCTGATGGAGAAGATGCTGGCGTTAATGGGCACGGACGACGGGCACTTTCTGTTTGCCCACCTTTTCCTCCGGAACCTTCCAACGGAGGCAAGAGCAGTTCTGGCCAATTCGCCGTTGCTGGCCGCGCGTGACTACCGTGCGCTAGCCCAGGAGGCAGACCGGATCATCCTCACCACCAGGGCGATCACTGTCAACGCGGCGGCGGCGCTCAAGAGACAGAAACCCGTGGACGGGGTCGAATGGACCCCGGAGCGAGAGCGGGCGTTCTCGGAGGTTAAAGCAGCCCTGGCAAACGCCACACTGCTGGCGCATCCGGACCCGGTGGCCCGGATAGCGCTCACCACCGATGCTTCAGATGTGGCCATAGGGGCTGTCGTGGAGCAGCGTGTTGCCGGGGCTTGGCAGCCGCTCGCCTTTTTCAGCAGAACTTCGCGCGACAGTGAACATAAATACAGCGCGTTCGACAGGGAGTTGCTGGCTCTCCACCTGGCCATACGCCACTTCCAGTTCTGGCTGGAAGGGTGCAGCTTCACCGCGTTCGTGGACCACAAGCCACTAACATTCGCGATGGCCAAGGTTTCAGAACCGTGGTCGGGCCGGCAGCAGAGACAGCTGGCCGCGATCTCAGAGTTTACTACCGATATTCAGCATGTGTCGGGTAAACTGAATGTGGTGGCGGACTGCCTCTCGCGCGCCATGGTGGCCCCGGTCTACGTGAGGATAGATTACGCAGCCATGGCCGCGGAGCAGATTAGCGATGCAGACGTGCACGCGCTCCAGTCTGGACCAACAGGGTTAAGGCTGGAGAGCAGGGTACTGCAAGATGGCAGCCCCCCCCTAATCTGCGATGTCTCAACGGGACGCCCGCGTCCGGTGGTCCCGGTCGCGTGGCACCGCCGCGTGTTTGAGTCGGTTCACACTCTGGCGCACCCAGGAGTGTGCGCATTGGTCAAGATGGTGGGAGAGAAGTTCGTGTGGCCGAGCCTACGCAAACAAGTAAAAGAGTGGGCTGCGGTCTGCGTGGCGTGCCAACGAGCCAAGGTACACAGACACACAAAGCTGTTTCGGGTACCGGCTAAGAGGTTTGACCATGTTCACGTGGACTTCGTGGGCCCATAGCTACAGACTTAAGAGATGTGGAAATTGTCTGAATTTTTAAGAAAGGGGACAAATCTGACTGGAAATTACAGTGGCATATCCCTCCTTGGTATTGCTGGCAAAATCATTGCTAGAGTTCTTGCTAATTGACTATGCCCGCACGTCGAGAATCTTCTTTCAGAATCACAATGTGTTTTTCAAGTTCAATTGACATGATTTTTACTGCTCGGCAGTAACAAAAGAAAAACAGAGAGCAGACTGAACCACTCTACTTGGCCTTTATAGATCTGACTAAAGCCTTTGACTGTCAATCGTGAAGCCTTGTGGCAGATTCTGGCAAAATACTGCTGTCCTGAGAAGTTTATCTCAATCTTAAGACTTCTTCATGATGGCATGTCTGCTAAAGTCCTGGGCTCTATCGGCAATAGCAAGTCTTTCAAAGTGTGAACAGGGGTAAAGCAAGGATGTGTCATCGCACCAACCCTTTTCTTCATCTTTATATCAGCTATTTTCCATCTCATTCAAGACAGACTGCCTGACAGTGTAGAAGTTGTCTACCAAATGGATGGAGGACTATTCAATCTAAGAAGATTGAAGGCCAAGACCACCATTACCTCCATGATCGAGCTTCAGTACGCTGACGGCAACTGCATCTGCGCCACCTCTGACACTAATCTTCAAAGCATTCTGTATGCCTTTGAATATGCATACAGGAGATTGGGTCTTGCCATCAATGTGAAGAAGATGAAGATCCTCTATCAGCCAGCTCCTAGTCAGGAGCTTTCCTGTCCATCACTCACCATCTGCGGATCTCAACTGAAGAATGTTCAGAGTTTCCCTTACCTTGGCTGTGTTTTCTCTGTAAAAGCCAACATCGATGCCGGGATTCAGCACTGCCTTCAAGCTGCCAGCTATGCATTTGATCGAATACTGAAGCGAGTCTTTGATGAGTGAGGCATAAGGAGAGATGCCAAAGTACTTGTTTACAAGACAGTCATATTACAGCTCAGAGTCCAGCTCTGAGCTGGACTCTGAGCTGTAAATATGGACTCAGCTCAGAGTCCATATTTACAGTTCAGAGTCCCGGACCACTTACAGATGACATCTTAAGACCCTTGAAAAGTACCACCAGCACTGTCTGCGCCGTATTTTAGATGTAAACTGGCAGGATCAATAAACAAACAATACTGTTTTGGATGAGGCAAACTGTACAAGCGTTGAGGCCACTGTGATCCGAAATCAACTGCGTTGGTTAGGCCATGTCCTCAGAATGGAGGATTCTCGTCTTCCCAAACAAGTTTATCATGATTTATCTACGGGCTACTCCTATTGCAACTGGTTCTTATCTCTTGTCCACACCTGGCTCCTCCCGTCACCTGGTACCTGAAACAACTATGTGAAGAAAGGGGTTATGTGTGTGGTCCGTGCTCGCCTGGGCTGCCCTGTCCTTGGTCCATCGTCGTGTGACAGTGCTGCTCCAGTATTTTGCTACTGAGCTCCTGAGACTGTGGTTCCACCTGACTGCTCCACCAACTGTGGCCCTTCATCTCCACACAGACATCGCTGCACAGCCTCGCCACAGACACATACACTGAGGATACCGTTGGAGCTTTAATTACAACAACAGTCATCCCATAAAGTCCATTTGGTCCACAACTCGTCATCCTCCCCATAATACCGGCCACGCTGCTGACAACAGTGTGTTAGCCCGCCTAGCTAGGTTGGCTAACCCCACTGTTAAACAAGGTAACACTAGTCTCAACTTTGGTCTGCTCAACATCCGTTCATTCATGGCCAAGGAATATCTCATCCAGGAACTCTTCTCAGACCATAAGTTGGATTTTCTCTGTTTATGTGAAACGTGGCAACAGCCCAGTGACTTAGCCTCTCTGAATGACTGCACTCCACCGGCGTTTGTTTACACCTGCCAGCCCCGTGGCTCTGGCCATGGCGGGGGTGTCGCTATGATTCACCGCGAGAGGTGAAAAGTCTTGCCGGTGTCTGCTCCAGCATTCTACTCATTTGAATATTCAGCATCACAACTCACTGGGGCTATTCCCACCCAAGCCTAATAAGGACTTTTTAAATTACTTTGCAGCTCTCATCATTCATTTTTCCATAATATCTTCTAACTTAGTAATCCTTGATGATTTCAATATTCACTTAGACAATGACAATAACACCCTTGCCAAAGACTTTACATCTCACTTGGACAGTTTTGGACTCCATCAATATATTAATTCTCCCATCCACTGTAAAGGTCATATGTTGGACTTGGTTTGCTGTTCTGGTCTCATTTTATCCCCTTCTCCGACCATTTGCTCATCTTCTTTAATATAAATTTACCAATTTTCAAAACCAACCCTACTCGTTACATTACCTTCAGGAAAATGAGGGATATTAATCTTGACACCTTTTCATCTGCAATAAATGGCCTCTCCAGCTCACCTAGCCACTCCACCCCTCATCAATTAGTCTCCCACTACAATAATAATCTACATAATCTTCTTAACACCTTTGCTCCACTGAAACAGAGATCTGTTTCCTTTTCCCGCTCTGCACTCTGGTATACTCCCTCTACAGGAACTCAAGGCCAAAGGAATGGCTTGGAATGCCTTTTCAAGAAAACTGGACTAACCATTCATAAAGAAATGTACAATAATCATATCTTGCTCTACAAAGACTCCAGTGCATCAGCTAAATCTACATACTACTCTGATCTAATCTCCTCCAATAAAGGCAACTCAAAGGCACTCTTTTCTCTCCTCAGCAATACCACAACGGTCCCGGACTCACTCCCCTCTCATATGCACTTACCCAGCTTCTGCAATTCTCTCATGTCATTCTTTACTTTCAAAATCTCCAATATCCGTCAACAGCTTATGTCTGACTGAGCTGTAGTTTCTGGAGTGGATTCCCCGATTTCTTTCCCTTCCGTTAGTCATTCCTTCTCGAGTTGTACACTCCCCTCCATAACTGACGTATCCCAGCTAATTCACAAATCCAAATCATCCACTTGTCAGCTTGACCCCCTCCCTACTGTCCTTGTTAAAGCCTGCCTTCCTTCACTGGCTCCTTTGTTTACCACCATTATTCACTCTTCCCTCAATACTGGAACTGTTCCGGCACCACTCAAAACAGCTGCTGCTACACCTTTATTTAAAAAACCTGGGGCAGACTCATCTGATTTTAACAACTTCCAACCAATCTCTAATCTCCCCTTCATCTCTAAGATTCTTGGAAAAAGTCATTGCCTCTCAGGTCCACATTCACCTCAGTAATGAAAAGCTCTGAACAATTCCAGTCCGGTTTCTGCCCCCTCCATAGTACAGAAACGGCATTGATCAAAATCATTAATGACCTCCTGATGGCTGCAGACTCTGGCTTACTCACCATACTCATTCTCCTAGATCTCACCATGGTCTTTGACACTATTTCTCATAGCACCCTCCCAAATAGACTGGCTTCCATTGGTATCACCCACACTCCCCTCACTTGGTTCACTTCTTATCTCTCCGGCCGCTCTCGGTTCATCCAAATCAAATCCCACACCTCGAGTCTGCTCCCCATTTCTGCAGGTGTTCCCCAGGGCTCTGTCCTGGGGCCCCTTCTCTTCATTATCTACATTCTTCCAATTGGTTACATTTTCCATAAATACAATATTAATTTCCATTGCTATGCAGATGACACCCAGCTCTACTTCTCTAAACCCAACTCCACACTGCCACCTACTTCTCTTTCTGATTGTCTCTCTGAAATTAAATCATGGTTTACCTCTTAATTTCCTCAAACTCAATGGCAATAAAACAGAAATTCTACTTGTTGGTACACCTTCCACCTTAACCAAATCCCCCAGTTTCTCCATTAGATATTAATAACTCTCCCATCTACCCTTCCTCTCAGGTTAAGAGTCTGGGTGTCATCCTTGACAGCACTTTATCATTCCAGTCTCACATTAATAACATTACTCAGTCTGCCAATTTTCATATTCGTAACATTAACCAACTGCGTCCCTCCCTCATCCCGCACACTGCTGCCATCCTCATCCACAGCCTTGTCATTTCCCGCATTGACTACTGCAACTCACTTCTCTTTGGTCTCCCAAATAAATCTCTCCACAAGTTACAGCTCCTTTAGAACTCTGGAGCCTGGATCATCACTCACACTCCCATCCATAGAACACATCACTAATGTCCTTGAGCATCTGTGTCACTAGCTCCCAATAAAGGACACAATAAACTTCAAGATGCTGCTCCTCACCTTCAAAGTCCTTCATAACCTGGCCCCGCCATACTTGTCTGAACTCCTCCATACTGTCATCCTTAACCATTCTCTTAGGTCCTCCTCTTCCCCTCACCTCGCTGTCCCTTTCGCCCACCTCATCACTATGGGGAATAGAGCCTTCAGTCGCTCTGCTCCCCGGCTCTGGGACTCACTCCCACCAGACATTCGCAACATTGACTCTCTCCCATTATTTAAATCCAGACTCAAAACTCATCTGTTTAAACAAGCTTATTCTCTTTGATAATCTATCTTTTAATTCACTGTTTTTGGTTTGTTAACTAAGCTTTGTCATTGCATTTTAAATCTGTTTTAATGTTATTTTGTAAGGTGACCTTGGGGGTTGAAAGGCGCCTAGAAATAAAATGTATTTATTTATTTATTTCATTCTATTTTATTTTGTGTACTTTATTGATCCCCAGAGGGGAAATTCAGGGCATCCACTTGGATGAATGAAGCAGCCACGGTTTTATTATTATTATAACCTCAAAGTGTCTCTGAAATATTGTAGTATCAGTATTGACGACTGGGAAGTGCTAGCACACAACAGGTCAGGATGGTGTAATACAGTTTTTAAGGGTGTCATCCATTTCGAGCAGGAAAGACAGCGCAAGACTGAAGAGAAACGCCTGCGGCCCAAGCAGTGAGAAGAAGATTCTTTGCAAGTACCAACATCCACTTATACATGCCCAGTTTGTAATAGTGTCTGTGCTTCTCAGATTGGCCTTTTTAGCCATCAATCATCATCATCTGTCATCTGTGGATGGAGAAAAAGAAGCCACAGCAACTTGTTGGGCCCAAAGTTTCCTGTCCTTCATCAGCCTTGACATCTCCTTCTCTTCAAGCCCCATGTCCCTTTTGATTGTGTCGGGATAACTGAGTCTTTGTCTGCCACGGCTAGTGTGACCACTGACTGGAGTCCAAAGGACCAGGTGGAAACAGGCTGGTCCACTGTGCATAGACAGTGTCCGGCAAACCATAGATGTCTCACTTTTATTGTCGTTGTTATGAGGGGTAATTTTCCATACACAACTATGTTAGGAATATGGTCCTTCCAATTTATGTTCAATGCTCTCTGCAATAGTTGTGTATAACATCCATCTATACGTGCTTCTAGTTCTTTTATGATGGTCCATGTTTCTGACCCATACAAGAAAATGGATTCTATGCAGGCTCTGAATATGTTGATCTTAAGTTGCCAATCGGTTCCAAGGTTGTCATAGCCAGGAGCGGCACTGGGGTTAAGCTCCCAGTGCTCATAAAATGCTCCTTATGGCGTGCGTCTCGAAAAGCCTCTGACAACTAAGTCCAACTCCTAGCCTGCCCGTGTGGTTTAGTCTCTAAGCCCCGCGGAACTGCTTTTACTAATAGGAGAAGGGGCGAGGGCGGATCTCTGGCGCCTTAAAACCAGATGCTTCGGGTAGATGGTGGGAGGTACCTGGGAAGGTAGCCCATCTAGGGGAAGGTAAACCCTGATTTCAAACCTCTGCTGCCTTGCGGCATACCCGGTCACGGGAAAGGCTTCGGGAGTCAACCCTGAGGAAAAATCCGGAGTCGGAGCCCCTAAGGCAGTTCTATGTTGTGCTCAACATCGTTCTGGCAGCTCCTGCAACGGCGCTGGTGCCAAACTGTAGCAGCCCTGCTGTTCCTTTGGATTCATCAGTGACGTGGAGAGGGGGGACATGCTGCATGGGCAACATCTTGTCCTCCATATCTTCCTGCCCAGGCTTGAATCCTACCAACGCCCAACGCTGGAAGGTAGAACACTGGATCACTGGAGAGGACACTCCAGCTTCGCCTTTGGCGTAGACAAAACATGGGGAATGACAGTTACCGGTTATAAGCCACTGCTCAATTGGCGTAGAGCGTGGCGCCAGGGGTTGTTCCCGACGGTGGGAGGGATCATCAGATCTCACTGGACAGCTACTGCCCGCCTCAAGCTGGGCAGCCCCCAGCCAATAAGGTGTTGTCCCGCCACAGCTTGCTTTCCTCATTGGGTGCATGGGGATAAGGAGAAATCCAAACAGCAGGCTGAGAACCTTCGCACCAGGCAAGACAATAAAACAAAAGAGACCAACTCTAAAACTGGGAACTTGGAACGTCCGCACTATGATGACAGGACTCGCTGCTAACCTAAAGGACATCAACGACACCAGGAAGACTGCCATCATCAATAATGAGCTGAAGAGACTGGGAGTGGATATCGCCACTCTCCAGGAAACACGGTTAGCTGATGCAGGCACACTGAGAGAGAAGGACTACACGTTCTACTGGCAGGGAAAGGGCAGTGACGAACACAGGGAACACGGAGTGGGCTTCGCAGTGAAGAACACTTGGCTGAAGATGGTGGAACCGGGCAGCACTGGCTCTGCACGACTCCTCACCCTCCGCCTGAACACCACTGAAGGCCCAGTCACCCTCGTCAGTGTGTATGCCCCAACACAGACAGCCACACCAGAGGCAAAAGACGAGTTTTACGAGAATCTCACAACAACTGTCAGGATCATCCCCAACTCTGAACAACTCATTCTCCTTGGAGACTTCAATGCCAGAGTGGGTGCTGACCACGACTCCTGGCCCTCCTGTCTTGGACCTTTTGGCGTGGGCAGAATGAACGACAACGGACAGCGGCTGCTCGAGTTCTGCACATATCACGATCTGTGCATCACAAACTCGTTCTTCAAGACCAAGCCCCAACACAAGGTTTCCTGGCAACATTCGCGCTCAAAGCACTGGCACCAGCAAGACTTGATCCTGACCAGGCGCACCTCACTGAAGAACGTGCTAATCACCCGTTCGTTCCAGAGTGCAGATTGCGACACAGACCATTCATTGGTGTGTTGCAAGGTCAAGCTGCAGCTGAAGAAATTCCATTGTGCTAGACAACCTGGAAAGGCACGGATTGACACCAGCAAGATGGCCCAACCAGAACTTGTTGAGCAGTTTGCCTCCACCTTTGAGAAGGAACTTGGTGTACCACAAGGAGGAGAATCTGCAAAGCAGAAGTGGGAAGAGCTGCGAAACACCATCTACCGCACAGCCTTGGCTACCTTTGGGAGGAAGACCTCGAAGTCACAGGACTGGTTTGATGCCAAGTTGACCGAGATGACCCCCGTCATTGAAGCCAAGCGCTCAGCACTTGCTGAGTACAAGAAGTACCCAAACGAGAAGAATCTCCAGATTCTCAGGGCTGCGAGAAGCAAAGTTCAGCAGACTGCTCGGCGCTGTGCCAACGAGTACTGGACTCAGCTCAGCCAAGACATTCAAACCACTGCCATAACAGGGAACATCCGTGGTATGTACGATGGCATCAAGAAAGCACTTGGTCCGGCTCAGAGCAAGACGGCCCCCCTCAAATCTTCCACTGGGGAGATGATCACAGAGAAGAACAAGCAGATGGAGAGATGGGTGGAACACTACTCCGACCTCTACTCTAGACAGAACACCGTGACACCGTCAGCCCTTGATGCCATCAACTGCCTGCCATCCATGGACGAACTTGACGCCGAGCCAACCATCGACGAACTCGGTAAGGCCATTGATAGCTTGGCCGCTGGCAAGGCACCCGGCAACGACGGCATACCCCCTGACCTGATCAAGCACTGCAAGACCGCCCTACTGCTGCCATTGCATGACGTCCTCTGCCAGTGCTGGAAGGAAGGTGCCGTACCACAGGACATGAGGGACGCCAAGATCATCACCCTCTACAAAAACAAAGGGGAGAGAAGCGACTGCAACAACTACAGGGGCATTTCCCTCCTCAGCGTTGTTGGCAAAGTCTACGCACGAGTTGTTCTCGTTCGTCTACAGAAGCTTGCTGAACGTGTCTACCCCGAGTCTCAGTGTGGCTTCCGCGCTGAGCGATCGACGGTAGACATGATATTCTCCATCCGCCAACTCCAGGAGAAATGCAGAGAACAGAACATGCCTCTGTACGTCGCCTTCATCGACCTCACCAAAGCGTTCGATCTGGTCAGCAGAGAGGGCCTTTTCAAGATCCTGCCAAAGATAGGATGCCCACCAAAGTTGCAAAGCCTCATCGAATCGTTTCACACCAACATGCAGGGGATAGTGCAGCACGACGGCAACGTCTCAGAGCCATTCAACATACGCAGCGGAGTGAAACAGGGCTGTGTACTTGTGCCAACCCTCTTTGGGATTTTCTTTGCTATGCTCCTGAGGCATGCCTTCAGCACAGCAACAGAGGGAATCTACCTGCACACAAGATCTGACGGCAGGCTTTTCAACCTCGCCTGCCTGAAAGCCAGAACCAAAGTACGCGAGGCTCTAATCAGAGACATGCTGTTCGCAGACGACGCTGCAGTCGCAACCCACACACAGCAGGAGCTTCAGACCCTGATGGACCGCTTCTCCCAGGCATGCAAGGACTTCGGGCTTACCATCAGCCTGAAGAAGACTAACGTCTTGGCGCAAGGCACGGAAGCACCACCAACCATCACCATTGATGACTACAAGCTGGAGGTCGTGAATCAGTTCACGTACCTGGGGTCCACGATCAGCAACAACCTCTCCCTTGATACAGAGATCAACAAGAGGATTGGAAAATCAGCCTTCACACTCACTCGCCTCACCACACGAGTGTGGGAGAATCCCAAACTCTCTGTCAAGACGAAGATGGCAGTGTACAACGCCTGTGTCATCAGCACACTGCTCTATGGGAGTGAGACGTGGACAACATACGCCCGGCAGGAAAAGAGACTGAACTCCTTCCACTTGCGCTGCATTCGCCACATCCTGGACATATCCTGGCAGGACAAAGTGCCCAACACAGAAGTTCTGTCCCGCGCCGGCCTTCCCTCCATGTTCACTCTACTCAGGCAGCGCAGGCTCCGCTGGCTAGGCCACGTTCACCGTATGGAGGATGGCAGAATCCCCAAAGACGTCCTCTATGGAGAACTGGCAACTGGCAGGAGAGACGTTGGCCGCCCACAGCTGCGCTTTAGAGACATCTGCAAGAGAGACATGAAGGCCCTGGATATCAACACAGAGCGCTGGGAGGACCTTGCAACGGACCGCTCCAAATGGAGAGGCACCCTGACCAGACAACTCAAGGCGGGTGAAGAGAGACTAACTGCTGCAGCAGATGAAAAAAGGGCCCGCAGGAAGAACCGCCACAGACCCAGCAGCACGGAGACCACCCACAAGTGTGACCTGTGTGACAGGGACTGTCATTCGCGCATCGGCCTGTTCAGCCACAGGCGGTGCTGTTCCAGCAGAGTAGACGTTTAGGATTCTCTTCCATGGTCATCATAGACCGACGGAGGCCGACGAAGTTGCCAATCAAGATTGGATTTCCAAATTTTCTCCAGCTTTTTACATGCCTTACAGGCTTGAGCTTTCTTTGACTTGAAATCAAGAAAAGAGTCAGGCACATGTGTGCCCTTCAGAGGTAAAGTGGGCTATCCCACATGTAGGTCAAAAATGAGTTAATTGTACTACACTAATTGTTAAGGGTCTATCATTTTCTTAAACTGCCTAGCTCTGCATAAAACGTATTGTGCTGCCCTCTATTGAGAGTAAATGAAATCATTCTCATTAATTTGGTGAAACTATTGAGAGGTAAAGTGGGCTATCCCACATTCCCTGCTCGGTATCACACACGTTGTGGCCTATTCCGACTCATGTGGGGGACAAAATAGAAACTACAAGATGGCATTGATGTGGATGCACATAGTGAACACACTGAACATAGATCTCGTTGATCACAAAATGCTTGTAACGGGTCACAGCTACCTGCCCAATGACCAAGACTTTGGGTTAATAGAAAAAGCCAAGAGGAAGAAACAGCATGTGTTTGTGCCAGATGAGTGGTACGATGTAGTCAGGCAGTCAAAACGGAAGGAACCCCTGTTCAATGTAGTTCCCATGACATCGGCCTTGTTTCACAGTACTAGACCAATGGAAGAGGCTACTGTAAACAGAAAACTGGATGAAGAAAACAATAAGGTCGAATGGTTGAAAATACAATGGATGCAGTTTCGTAAAGCAGATCCTGGTGTGATGTTTTATAAAACTACTTGTGACGCCGAGTTCCCTTTCCAAAGTGTCAACTTCAAACAAAAGAGAGCACTCAGGGGAAGACCTCCAAAGATCATTCAAAACATCACAGACCTTCCTTTACTGTATCCAAATGGGAGGCCGCTGAAGAGAGCCAAACTCGAAGATATCCAATCATTGTTGAAGTATGTGCCGCCTGTTCATCATCCATTTTACGAAACTTTGAAATCAACACAGGAGGGTGGAGGTCACGACAGCTCAAGTGACACCGAGTCAGACTAGACATTGACAATAAATTGGTAGGACATAAGCTTGTCCTATTAAACTTGTTTTTACTCTTCAATAACTGTATTTCTGATGTTTTGATAAGAGTTACATGTTGACTTTCTCACTTAGAAGAAAACTGTTGGTTTGATTTTCATATAGAAATTTTTGCGAATAAGCGAGGACACAAACAACACTGTTTATGTTCTAATTATTGGAAACCAATGTGCAGAAGAATAGCAAAAACTGCCTAGTGTGTGATATCTGTGAAATTTGCAATTTATCATCTGTTTCATTCATTAAAATTTCAAATTAACATTATTTTTTACTTTTGTCCTCTTACTCGATTTTTATCTTCAGTTAGAGGTAAAGTGGTCTATCCCACATTTTTAACCCCTACTCTCTTATTGTTGTGAATATGTGATTTAAATATATCTTCATATTTAAGTCACACCTTGAAGGTAATTATAGGGGGTAACTTTTTAATGATATAGGCACACTGATTTTTTGAGAATATTTCAACTTTAGAGCTCATTTTCTCAAAATAATGGTTTTGTGGGATAGCCCACTTTACCTCTGAAGGGCACATGTGATCCAAGATATTTGAAATTTGGAACATTCTCCAGTGTGACCCCTTTCTTGGTTTTAATTTTATTTGTTGGGTCGATGTTGAGGAGAAGAGCCTTGGTTTATCCTTCGTTTAGATGAAGGCCAACTGCGTTTGAAGCAGACTCAACACTATGAAGGAGAGATTCTGGTTTCTCTACTGATGTGGCAAGTAGGGCAATAATGTCAGCAAAGTCCAGGTCATGAAGACGAACCTCTGAGTGTCTTCAAAAGACACGCAAATAATTTTGAATTGGACAGTCTTACTCAATTATCAAGGGATTCCCGATGATGATGATATTCAAAGTCCTATACCATTTTTATGTTAAGACAGAGACTGTGTGTGCAGACTTACAGTAGGGAGAGGCTGCTATTTTTTGCTTTTGCACTTTACTTTTTTGTTCAAGAATACTCTTTTAATTTGTATCAATTGTTTGGCTAAAAATACATTTCATTAAGCTGTTGAGCTTCAGTCTTGTCACCATGGGATGAGACGCCGTCTCGGCGCTCAGCCCATGTTTCTCCTCATCCCTGCTTCTCATTGAGCAGCGTCTCAGCAGGCTCCCAGCTGGCAGCATTACGGGACGGCTGGGGCCAATTAATCCTCATCAGCTGGGCGCTGCCAATGAGAATAAATAGGAGCAGCCTCGATCACTCGGGGCTGCGACATAAGCACTGCTAGGCTGAAGCCCCTTTGTCTGGTGTCAGTCTCTACTCCTCTTACAGCATTCCTGTGATTGTTACCCGCTGAGAGTATGTATGCCTTGTTACCCCTACGTCCGGTACGAGCTCCCTGCTCCTGCGCTGTGCAACTCGTGAGTGTACCTCTGTACGAGTATCTGTGCTTTCCTCATCCCTCACCCCTTACCTTTAATAAAACATCACGACTCACTGGCTCGCCCTTGGCTCTTATTGCGTGGCTCCCTAGAGCCCCGCGTGACAGTATGTCGCAGCCAGACGAGTTGCCGGCGGCCGTGAGTCGCTGTGGAATTGTACCTTTCTGTCCGGGTGTCAGCGCTGCTAGCATGCCGTTTCCTAGGAGTCACTCCCGACGCCAGGGCGACAAGCTGAGGTCCATCTCGGGGGCTGTCGACAGGATGCTCTTCACCCTGCACGACACCTCCAACTCGAGACGCTGGCATCCGGGCCGTGCTGAGGATCTCCTGGACTGTTACCCTCATTCTTTGTTCCATCTCGAGGACAGTGCCAGGATAGACGCCACAGGTACACAGCGAGAGAAGCTCCGCGGGTTGGATGGAAATCCCGGCAGGAAGCCGAAGTGGATGACGTTGCCCCCCGCTTCGGGATCCCGTTCCTGCTGCCATTCCAGCCCGGGAGTTCGCGCCAACCAGTGGGCTTCCCCCGACCTGCACCACGTCACTCGGAATTCCCTCCAAGGAGCCACAGCTGACAGCAGTTACGTCTGGGGCCGAGCGGCTGTCGCAAGCTCCACTGTGCATCCTGTCACCATCTTCGGGCATGTGGCGGCGGCAGTGAGATTGGTGGAGAGGACTCCAGGGCTACAAAGCTTTCCCGTGCTTGACGCCTTCCTCGCCTCGATCTCCGATCAGGAGCGGTGATTCCTGGGTTCCCCCCTCGCTTCGTCCCCTGGGAATAGCCGTCATCACATCGCCGAGTCACCTCTGCACGAACCCCGTCCGGATCCAGTTCTGGGCTGCCGCCAGGACCTTTCCCCCCACGCAGCTGTCACCTCCTCGTCTCGTCAGTGTGGAGATTTCACAGCCTCGTTCCCTGAGCATCGTTCCCCCGCTGTCACTCCAGGACATTCGGGCTGGCTCATCCCGGCTGTTTCCCCCTCCTCCTCGACGCGCTTCCTGACTGCTGTGTGTGCCTGGAATCTCGGCCTGGTGAGCTCTCTGCTGGAGACTACGCGAGCGATCCTCAGATGGTTTCCCAGGGGGTCCTCCGTTATCGCCGGGCAGGGAGAGGAAGAAGCAGTGTCCACCACAGCAGGCGATATCCAACCTCCAGGAGACAGGCAAGTCATAGTTTATTCACATCGGCTTAATGATTTGCTCTGTCACATTCCTGGAGGAGGAGTTCAGGGTTCGCAGCTCCCTGAACTCCCCCCACCTGCTGTAACCTGTGTTCCTAATCCTGCATCCTCTGTGTCTCTCTCCGGCGAGCGATCCCCGGCTCCGGGTCAACGTGGTGGGATAAGGAGAGGGCCTGCGGTTCCGCAGCTATGTTGCGGACGGAGGAGGAGGACTGACTGCTGCGTGGAGTCTGCGCCGACGACTAAGCGTCCCCGGGTCTCCACAGAGGAGCGGTTCGGTCCAGCAGGATGGGATTCTTCTGGCTTCACGCCGTGTGGATTGTCGGCGGGGTTACCGGAGCTGGAGGAACCTCAAGCTGCGCTGACCATTGTGCTGGCTGCGGGGCCCAACGCAGCTGAATGGGAGCCTGACAACGACCTCCTGACGACTGATCCTGGATCTTCGCATTCCTGGACGGCGTCAGAACCCGAGATCAGGCGAGTGCTCTCCTTTCTTTTCTCCCTTTATATCTTTGAGCACTTTAGCCTGTCTCTAGAGGAGATGAGCCGGGTGCAGCCGCCCGCTGCGTCCGAGCTCGTCTCGCCGGGTTCTGGCGCTGCCGGTGATCCTGATCCCGGTTCTGTTTTCTCTCCTGAGCCTTCTTCCAGGGTCACCGATGAGGAGTTGCCGTTCCTCGTGGTGCTGGAGGGTCCAGGTTCAACGTTGGAGGTCGGTTCTGGTGCGGTGTCCAACGTGGGTTCGCCCGAGACCCAATCGGGGTCCGACGTGGGTGCTGTTCCAACGGTGTCTGACGTGGGTTCGCCTAAGGCCCAATCGGGGTCCGACGTGGGTGCTGCCCCAGTGTTGTCCAGGTCCGGTGAGGAGGTGGCCGTTTCCCTGCGGCCTGACGCTCGTCGCCCTCGTCATCGGCTCTCCCCTGAGCCTCTTCCACTGGGACCCGCTTTGACCCTTCGTCTGTCTCAACGGTCCTGGTGGTTGAGTGATGCGGGTCGACGGCCCGACCCGCAAGACTTTCGGTTCGGTGATCTGGTCCAACCCCCCGATGATCTGTGTTTGCTTCTGGGTGGCCTGGCTCGGCTACTGGTGGACTGGGTTCCTGGGATCTGGGTCCGGAGTTCGCCGTCCGAACATTTCCCTTTCCCCGGTTCGCCAACTGGACAATGGGCGGGGAGACCTCCGGAGCCACCTCAGCCATTTTGGACTCTGCCTGCCATATTCCTCGGGTGTCGCTTTTCTTTTGTTATTATTAAGGTCACTCGGGTGTAATATTTTGTCCTTTTGGTGAATATATATTCATAGTGCTGTGTATTGTTTTCCTTTGTCCGTACTCAGCATTTTCCTTTTTGTGCCTTGTTCGTAGCTTTGTCTGTGCGTTATAGAGTTATGTGTTTTGTTTCCCATCAAACCATACTCTGTAATTGTCCGTTTGTCCCAGTCACCTTCACTCCTCTAGGTGACTGTGTGTGTATATATATATATATATATACGGTGCTGTGTATTGTGAGTTTTTTTCTCCCCCCCCCCCCTTCATTATCCGTACTCAGCGTTTTTTATCACTCTTGTCCTGTTCTTAGTTTTGTCTGTGCATTATGGAGTAGTGTTTGTTCTGTTATCCATACTCTGTAATTGCTTTATCCGTTTTTGTCATTCTTTTGGTGGGTTGTTATCTGTTCCCGTGTTCTGTATTCTCCCCATCTGTGCCCTGGGTTTTTTTTCTTGTGCGATGTAGAGTACCGTATTTGGGTTTTTTTTCTCTGCCCTGTTACTCTACATTGGTCCATTGGTGTTGTCCTTCCCTTTGCTTCTTCCCCTCCGGTCCTGCCTCCCTTCCACCCACCCTAGGTGTGTGTGTGTGTGTGGGGGGGGGCTGGGATGTTCCTGGTCGTTCAGGAGCCAGACCTTGAGGGGGAGGCTCTGTCACCATGGGATGAGACGCCGTCTCGGCGCTCAGCCCATGTTTCTCCTCATCCCTGCTTCTCATTGAGCAGCGTCTCAGCAGGCTCCCAGCTGGCAGCATTACGGGACGGCTGGGGCCAATTAATCCTCATCAGCTGGGCGCTGCCAATGAGAATAAATAGGAGCAGCCTCGATCACTCGGGGCTGCGACATAAGCACTGCTAGGCTGAAGCCCCTTTGTCTGGTGTCAGTCTCTACTCCTCTTACAGCATTCCTGTGATTGTTACCCGCTGAGAGTATGTATGCCTTGTTATCCCTACGTCCGGTACGAGCTCCCTGCTCCTGCGCTGTGCAACTCGTGAGTGTACCTCTGTACGAGTATCTGTGCTTTCCTCATCCCTCACCCCTTACCTTTAATAAAACATCACGACTCACTGGCTCGCCCTTGGCTCTTATTGCGTGGCTCCCTAGAGCCCCGCGTGACAAGTCTCAAATTTGCGTTTCATGGGTCATTTTATATAGCTCTGGAAACTACTTTAAAATGCTATATTAAAGCAGGAACTGACAAGGTGATTTTCACAGATGTGCAGACTGAAACAGGTGAGGCAAAACATGCACTAGAGCCCCAAACAAGAGCCATGCCAAGAGGGAGCAGAGATGGTGGACATGAGTGAAATAATCGCAATTAGTTGACAAATTGAAAAAAATGTTTGTTAGATTAGTGGACTACCAAAATAATTGTTTGTTGCAGTCCTACTGTAACGTACATCTGAGTTCCAATCCACATGAACAGTCTCTATGAACAGGAGACCTCCAGAGTTACCCTGTTTCCTAAATAAAGCATTATAACGCCACATTCCTTGCTTGACTTAAGACCTCCAGGATCCTCTTGGTGCCAGGAAGACGCTTGGACTGTTATCATAAATCCCCTAGGAACACTTAGCCTCAGACAATTTTATGTGCTAAGTAGCCGTTGATACAAGCCAGAAGACATTCACTACATTCCTGAGATCTCCCGTAATTATCCAAAGCCCCACAGTGCCCCCTTTTGAACAACTCAGGGACATGTGGGCTTGTACTCTGGTCACCATTGGACTGTGTTATCTGCCTAAAATAATCCTCTCTCCTCAAGACTGATATTTTTCCAGGAAATACTGCTCAGAACAGTGTTGAAGATGACTGCCCCTGTGATGAACACTGATGGTTTGAAATGTTTCATTAATCATTGATTTTAAATGTATTGCATGTCTGAAAATGTTTAAACGAGTTATAAAAGTGCATGCTCACTGGAAGTAGTCTTGAAAGTTAGTCATGGATCACTGAAGTTAGCATAGATTATATAAGTATAATGTGAATTTCACAGTTAATATGTGTCTTTCTTCTAAAACTTATGCCAGTCATCTGACTGGTACCAGCCAATCACCAGCCCCTCTCTGTTGGACGCCCCCTTTCATTTTATTGGTCGGTTACAGACAAAGGACCGATTTCTTATTGGACCATAGTCCATTCAAATCTCCCACGATAGCCGATAATAGGTTCTTCCTGCTGCCAGTCATATGTTATGACCAAAGAACTGCTCTCATTTAAAAGAGGGAAACGCCCTAGTAGTTCAGGTTCTTTGAGCGTTTTTTCAGTTGTCTTTCAGATCAGTGCTTTCTATGGTCTTTCTGAAGTCTTTTTTGTTGGTCTGAATTCTGTTTCTTTTGTGTGCATTTTTTTTCTATGGTATCTGAGGAGAGATCATTCTTTCTTGTTGAGCTCAACCCCTCTTACTTGGAGTAAAACTCCAAAACTCCATTTTTCCCTCTCCTCAGATGCTGTTTTATTCTGTTATATTTTTTTCTATTAATTTTCCTTAACTCACTGTTAAAATGGACTGATAGTGATTTTTTAACTTTTTTCCTCGAGACTGTCTCACCACAATGTCAGAAGAACTAGGATTTCGTGGGTGGAACTATTTTACATCCATTTTTCCTTTCCATTTTTTTCCAGTTTTTGTCGGCCGGTGGACATTCCAAAGTTGTGGGTCAGGGAAACCTGTTGCCCAGGAGAAGACATCACCTGCCCAGGGGGCCAGCCACCCAGTCTGCTGCCTGCTACACTGAATCCCCTGCTGCTGAGATTAAGCGGACCGTTGCACCGACTGGAAAGGACTGCGGGCAGTCTTTCCCTTGTTGCCATCTGTTGGTGTTCAAGATCATCGCTCATCTCTGAAGATACAGCTGGTCGTAAGCTTGACTCCAACTTTCTATTTGCTGGGCTAAATGTGATGTCTAATTCCATTTGAATATGACTAGTTTTTCATGTTAAAAGTTAGTCCATAAGCTACGATAGGAGCTATAAAGCTGAAGGGAAAATAATATTCTCCTTTTCAATAACCTCCATTTTTTTTGTAGAGTAACTCAGAATTTCCTTTTTCATATAATCAGCTTTTATCATTTTCTCCATAAAATTGCGTCCAATTTTATGCATATTTTCGTTACAGTTACCTCCCAGTCTCCCATTGCATTACAGCTACAAATTCAAAATCTTGTTTCTCTTGTCTCCACAAACGTTTAACTATATACTTTAGGCTCATTAATCTGTTACAAGTTGATATGATGTTTGATACTTGTTGATCATTTCACCTGCTTACAAATCAACTGAATGTAATGCCATTTAACTTTAGTTTGATCATTAAAACTGTTAATGGTATATAGAAGTTTCTGCTTAATTTTTTTTGTGTCTGCTTTCCTGGGTCACGGCAGAAGAATGCATGAATATTGAGACTGATTAATGAAAGGTACAATGATTGGTTATTAATAAATTGTCCAAGTTTTGGACTGGTGCCCCTATGAGCTGTTTTCCTTTTGTTTGTGAGCGTTTGTGGTCACGAAGTAAACCTCCGTTTCCACAAACACACACACCTCTATGTGTAAATTAAATAATCCCTGTACCTTATCACACTTCGAACACTAATTTCTCCTACACCTACCCATAACATAATCCCCCTTTGGGCAAAGACCAAATAGTATTAAATAAAAGAAAATGAAAATTTACTAATTGTACTATTGTAAGGGGAACTTGTGCTCATTACTGTCACTGTGGTAATGGTGGCTTGTTTTCTTCTGATATTGTGCCAGACTGGCCTATAAACTGACTGGGATGAGATAAAAAGAGGTGAGATATCTTACCTTCAAGCAGAGACAGCAGCATTACAACCATATCCTTCTGTAGATCCAAAAGTTCCTTCAGCAGTCCAATTTGGCTGGAGTCCTGCACCAAAATCAAGACACAGAACAACACACAAACACACAGCAGAGAAAACCCATTTATCGACAGATACACTGACAGAAAAATCGTATTTTTATTGTAAATTACAGAGCTATTTGAGACTGTGAATGCTTCTTTTGAGACTCATGTGAAAGATACTACCTCAGAGTGTGTTCTACTCCAAAAATGATCCTGGGTTTGCATTTTTGAATAAAAAAATATTCATTCTTTTTACATCACAAATAGTACACTGAAAGAAGCAATACAAACAAGAAAAATACACTGGCAGGTGTGGATAAGAGGAGGGGAGAGGGCTCTTAAACTGAAGGACAGAAAATAGAACCAGATCTAGACAAGAAGCGTGTCGGAGGAAGCCAGCAATGACTGAAATAATAGCGGTACCTTTACAGCAAACAGCAGAAAAGAAGCAAAGCGAGGGGTTTCTATGCTTTAGGGAGCGGCAGAATATCCCACAGAGTAGAAATATTTTATTATACCCAACTCTACATAATTTAATGCATGCAACACAGTACAAATACATGTAATTCTGCATAGACATGACATCAAATACTTTTATTGTAAACAAACATTTTACACTACTTTTTGTCTATATATACAGTCATGTGAAAAAGTTATAACATCCATTTAAATAGCTAATGCTTGATTAAATAATAACATCAACATTTGTTCTATGCAAAAAGAACGATGCAAAAAGAAAAAACAAGTCAGCTCAGACAGCGGTTTAAGCTGACTTGGTCATAAACTGCTGTGTTGAGTATACAGCATAAAAACATCTTGTGAAATTTTTGAGGGAATAAAAAGCAGGACAGGACTGTAAATGAGATGGAGATGGCAGTAAAACAGATTCTTACGCCATTTCGTTGTCCAGAATCGGGGTACATCTAATGAGGTTACACATGAAAATAAAATGTCAACAATCAACATTTCTACTCAATCATTTAAATTGTTAAGCCTGGATATAATTGTGCTTGTTTTTGTTGGGTCACGTCTTCTAATTTTTTTCATCAAGCCATTATCATCAGTCATTTATTTATTTTTTTATAAATTAGCTTCGATGCATCTTCTATGAGACAAACATGACATTAACCTAGTGCGGACGAAGTGAGTTTTACACTTCTTTAAAAACAAAAATAGCACTAGGAATATATTTACATATATAAAAACAACAAAAAAAGACTTCATTAAACAGTGTCAGAAGAAATTAAAGAAGTCACACAAAATTAGGCAAACATTAAACACTGCAGCTCCAATAACAGACTGCAAACACATTAATAAAAGTCACGTTTTTAACAAACGCACAACAGAACTGGTCAATGTCAGAAAAAAAGGAAAGCTCATTTTATTTAGGTGGGTTAACTTTATTAAAGCATCAGAAAAGTTAAAGGGAAAGTGAAAGATTTCTTCAGACTGTTTCTGCCCAGTTCATCTTAAAATCTATCAGTTAAATCAAGGAGTATAGCTATGCTGTAAATATATTGGCACAGAAAATAATGTGTTCATTAAATCATAAAATAGAAGTTATGAATTAACATTCTAAGTGAGGAATACAGTTTAATCTCAATGTCCATTATGACAGAAGATCATCCTGTAATTTCTATTAGGGATGCACAATATACATATAAAAATGTCATTATTGTAATATCAACATCACAATCTGCATACTACAGAAGATCGTTTGAACAGCAATGACAGCATGTTTTCATGTGCATTCATGTGCCACCAATTTGGAGCAGCATTTACACAGCCTCAGAGTTATTACATCCAAACAAAGTATGTGAAAAACTTGCAAATGTACATGAAAAATCACATATTTACATGGAAAAAAAATCTAATTTATGGTAAGGTAATTTATGAGAAAAAAAGTAGTGAATTTTATGTTGAAAAAGTCACAAATTTATCATACAACAGCACCCAGTTTTATGTGAAAAAAATTGCACATACTGTGTTTGTGAAAAAAAATCAAATCAGAACTAAGTTGCAAAATTTACATGAAAAATCAGGGCTGTACAGTGTGACATATGTCGCATGTGCGATGTGAAAATTGCTCTGTGCGAGGAATGAAGGAACTGAAGTAGCACTGGTGTGATGAGAGGCAGTGGTGAGCAGCATAAATTCACAGCTCAACAACCCTCCACAGCCTTTTCTGACTTAAGTGGGTCTCACCTCCTGCAGATAACAGCGCATTTCTCCAGGATATCAACTTTCATGTCCTCACTTCACTGATATCACACGAGCGTGTCGGTCAGCCCGGAAGCTGGTGATTCTGGCCGCTGAGAACCACCGACATTTTTACAGGTCTTTTAATTTTGTCGCCCCGCGTCAAACTCGGCGCAGAACAGGGGTGGAAATTTTTCTCTTGTGCTATATGACTATGAACCTCTGTAGCACCAGTGCTACGAGCAAAAAAGTTAACATATAGCCCTGAAAAGTCACAAACGCATGAGAGAAAACATCAAATTTTATGTAAAAATGTTATGTGGGAAAGTCACAAATTTATGAGGGAAAAAACAGCATTTTTTATGTAAAAAAAGCTGAATAATTATGTGGACAAAACATCACAAATTTATAACAAAAAAGCTGCAAAATTTACATTAAAAAAGTCACAAACTGACATGACAAAAGTCAAATATTTATATGAAAAAGGTAAAAAAAAATTATGAGGGGAAAAAATAGTGAACCTTATGTGGAAAAAGTCACAAATTTATGGGACAGAATTCTGTGCCCAAGTTTCACATTCATGCGGGGGGGGGGGGGGGTCACAAATTTATCAGAAATCATTTGCAAAATTTACATGAAAAAGTCACAAACTTATGAAGAAAGTTGCAAATTTTATGTAAAAATGTTGCACATTTCTGTGGAAAAGTTATAAATTTATGAGGGGAAAAGTAGCAAATTGACAAAATGCTGCAAAATTTACATTAAAAGAGTCACAAACTGACATGAAGTAAAAAAATGTATATGAAAAAGGTAAATATACATAATATAACACAAGTCGTATTGTTATCACAGTATTCAACAACAATATCACATAATGCATGTTGTCCTAAAAATGTACCGCCCTAATTTCTATTTTAAATCTAATTAAAGCTCAACTTCGTCTGAATTCAAACCAACATAATAAATATGGAAGCTCTGAGTGTTACTTCTGTCTAACTTACTGCACATGTACTTATTCAAGTGGCAGAAACAATATGAAAATGAAATGAGGAAAAAGGCTAGTAATGATAAAAACAACAGTATATTAAACAAAAGAAGAGTATAATGAATAAATACATACTTTACTCTGCAGGAACCATGAGAGAGAGTTCATAAAATTAGTACACGTTTACTGCATTATGCAACACAGGTATGCATAGATTGTATTTTTAAAAAGGACTGATTTTTAAAAAAATATTTTCAACAAATAGCTTAAAATCCCACTTAAATTAGGGTTTTATAGCATGCATTTTCTTAAATAATTTGGGATGTTTTGTACCTGAGCAAGTTTCATCATCATGTGAGCGAAGACGTGCAGGAAACCAACAACGGCGTCCCACAACCTGCTGTGGG
The DNA here is from genome assembly GCA_020510985.1 of Pholidichthys leucotaenia. NCBI lineage: Eukaryota > Metazoa > Chordata > Actinopteri > Cichliformes > Pholidichthyidae > Pholidichthys > Pholidichthys leucotaenia. Next base: position 281,023,466 of record CM035847.1, on the reverse strand, counting down.
CCAGAGACTGCTGGTTACCGGTGCACGGGCCCTGAGAGAGACGGGGACATGACAGGAACACTGGAAATCATCTCATGAGGCTTTTAACTGTTTTGATTTGAAGGAACTATCCTGCTTCATCTTCATTCTATTCTAATTAGGTCATAGGTATAGAAGTGGGGAAAAAACAGGTTTATTTTTGTTTTGAAAGGATATTTTGTATTTTTTTAAATATAACTCTTACACTGAAACACGTTCTTACCTGGATGTATTCAGTTAAGCTGTTGAAAACCTGCTTGGCCACATTCATCGCTTTGGAGAAATTCCTCTTGCCGGGCTCATCGATGATGTCTTTTCCTGAGTAGTACCAGTAAAAATCACTGATTGACTCCTGCAGAAAGAGTGGAGAAATGGGAAGCTTCCACATGAGAAGCAAGTATTTAATCATGGTGATCATAATTTTATGTTAACATGCTAAAAATGAATCATCTAGAAGCTTGTATGTGTGCTTATATGTGAGAGCCCTTTTCTGTTTTAGCAAAATGCATGACGTTTTCATTTATGCATATGAGCCTGCTTTGGTGGGGATTCCAACCAACAGACATTCTTAGAAACTGAGTAAATGGGGCTGCATTTCGCTTACTGTAACCTGTATTTCCAGACTTTCCATGTGATGCCTTTAATGTTTGTTTTTCTAAAATCAGGAATTGGTACATCAGAGTGACCTGGAGTCGAAGCAGATAGTCCACGGTGCAGATGATGACATTGATGGTAGTTGTGCTGCCTGTCTGTGTTCTCAGGTAGTTCTGGAAGTCTGAACACATGCAAGAAACAAAATGGGATTTAAAATAACAGAAGAAATATTCAGGTTACAATTAACAATGATAGGGTTTTTCCAGAGCTGTTTAATCCTAATTCCAGAAACTAAGGGTGGGTTCACACTACAACATTTCGACCAACTTTGACTGATGATTTGGCAAACGTCTGGCTCTGCTGGCAAAAGTTGATAAAAGTTAATGATAGTTGGTGTTTGTTGGCAAACACTGGCAAAAATCATCCTCCTTGTAAATTTTCAGCATGCTGAAAAATTTGCCAACGTTTGGAAATAAACGTTGATGAAAGATGTGCTCAGTTTATAACAGTTCCTGAGCGCTGGGCTAAGTTATGCAGTGTTCGCCTAAGTCAGCCTAAGTTAAGCTCCGTTGGCAAACGCTGACTGAAATGCTGGTGGAAGCAGATGTTTTTAGACAGAAACTCACTTCAGACATGCACGGACGCAAGTAAAATGGAGAGAAGGGGGAAATTAAAAAAAGAAATATATATATATATATATATATATATATATATATATATATATATATATACTGTATATACAGTATATATATATATAAAATCTCCCAAAAATGTGACAGCCCAAAAGAAAAAAAAAAATCTCATTGAGAAATTTACTGTTCTTAATTTTCTGCTCCTCGTGTAATCATTCTCCAGGATTTATTGGTTCAGCTTCCATTGTGGGAAATTAAACAGCACTGATGTGGTGTCAAAAAGTAAATGACATTTAACGGGATTTTATGTTATTTTAATGGAGAGAGGTGACAGTCAAAATATAATCACCCGTCATTTTATTTATATGATGATACACTAAATAGTTTTTTATTCCATCCACATTTTAATTTCTTTTGTTCTTTGACTTCTCCAGTGCTTTCAACACCATCCAACCGATGATCCTGAAGGACAAGCTGCTGTGCGCAGGGGTGGACCAGCACCTGTCATCATGGATCCTGGACTACCTCACTAACCGGCCACAGTTTGTGAGAACCCGGGATTGTGTGTCCGACACGATCATCGGCAGCACGGGGGCCCCCCAGGGAACGGTTGTGGCTCCCTTCCTGTTCGCCCTTTATACTGCGGACTTCTCACACAACACAACACACTGTCATCTATAGAAGTTCTCTGACGACTCTGCGATCGTCGGCCTCATCTCCAACGGAGATGAAGCTGAGTACAGAGGACTTATCCAGGACTTCGTGAACTGGTTCCATCGGATCTGCCTCCAGATCAACGTGAGGAAAACCAAGGAGCTGGTGGTGGACTGCCGCAGGCAAGAACAACCCCTCACAGCACCAGTAAACATACAGGGAGCAGACATTGAGATGGTGACATCCTACAAGTACCTGGGTTTTCATCTGAACAATAAACTAGACTGGTCACTTGGAGTGGTCTGCTGGGGCAGTGGCATCACAGCAGCCTATAGGAAGAGACTGAACAAACTGATCAAGAAAGCTAGCTCTGTCCTGGGGCAGCGCCTTGACCCAGTGGAGGAGATGGGAGAAAGAAGGATGGTGGCTAAACTGTCATCTCTGCTGGAGTCTGAGTCCCACCCTATGCAGGACATACTGAACGCACTGAGGAGCTCATTTAACAGTAGACTACATCATCCTAGGTGCGTGACTGAGAGGTTTCGCAGGTCCTTCCTACCTACGGCTGTCAGACTTTATAACCTAAGCAGGGCTGCTCGCAGAGATAGCAAAAAAAAAAAAAAACGTGACGACCTAATAGTATTGAATGCAAAAGACGCAACAGACTTACACAAATGGTCCCCTCCAGTATACAACTAGGACAATATCAGTCGCTACAGAGGGTGACAATATGTATGGGTACATTTTCATACTATGTAGGATAACTAAGTAGACGGTTATGCTGTTTATTGCATCTAGCTACAATGCTCCGCACTGTGTATATATATTTATATATTTATGTGTACATATGTATATTCACTGCTCTTAATTTCTTATCTTCTAAATTATTGCTCTGAGTGTTGCTATCCCTGTGCTGTTGCAATCCTGGAATTTCCCCATTGTGGGACTAATAAAGGCTTATCTCATCTTATCTTTATTGAGGACTTACTGTTGGAGTCTATATAGGCATTATTGTATTATTTTTTTAGAGGAATGAATGAATAATTGAACAGGGAAAAAGGGTATGCAGAAGTAACTACATAAGAATATAAAATGAAAATAAATACTGAAACGTATGCCCAAGGGAGATGTGTTCACTCCAAAAGCAGGTCCAGAATGGCAGGAAGCCTCTACAAACGCTGACAGAGCGTCACCTAACCCTGATGTCAGCTGACCTGCACTGAGTATTTGTTTGCTTAAGTTAACTTAAGTTGGCAACAGCTACACATACAGTATGGCAAAATGTTTGCCAACACTGAATGCAACACTGGCAAATGCTGGCAAAAGTTCATAAAAGTTGGTGTGCACTGGATTAAAAAAATCTACTCACGAAAGTAATTTCACCGACGTTTGGACTAATTTCTCTGGTTTTTCAAACTGTCTGTAAAAGTCGGTCCAAACGCTATAGCGTGAACCCAGCTTAAAAGCCCTATCCCACATCTGGTCCAGCCATTCACTAACCCAGCAGATTCTGAGCCGCAAACCCTCAAGAGGTATGTAAACAAACACTGACTTCTGCACTGGACAATGACTAATTTGTTTGTGAAATGACAATAAACCTGATCTTTATTATATTATGCTCATTTATTATCACACCACAGTGATATGATACCACTCTGGTGTAATATTGTTTAATTGCAAGCCTTGTTAGTGAACTATAAGAGTGAAGAAAGAAGGAATAAATTAAAAAAAACGATGTGAAAGGGTCAATTAACCATGATGCTGATTTAAAGTCAAATTGCCTAGCCCTTGCTAGGTTATAGACCTCTGGGTTTTGCATCATGAGCATGTAAATTTGCGTCCTCAGTTTGCCCAGTGAAAACAGTTACTAATTGTAGACCACAAAGACATAAGTAGGCTTCTCTGAGGTAGCTGATCGCAGCTTTGATGTTTAAAAAAATGTGTTTGTTTTTTTTCTTCAGTGACTCACCATTATTGTGGCCCTCACAGAGAAGTTGCAGAAAGCGGAAGAGGTCACACGTAAATTCATCGTCTGCCATCACTTTCTCATCTGGACAGAGCAACAAAAACATGCTAAATAATCTGTAGGAACTAAAGGTTCTATAATCCCAGTACAGAGTGTAAGTGAACTCTGTAATATTACTGTGTTATTCTGTTAGAATACACAGTGGAAAAAGCACACAGGATTAGGTGTTTTAAGGAAAAGGTTGAGATAAAAATGGTATTCGATAAGGATACTTTACTGCTGTATTTTTAGATATATGCATTTAAGAATCTGAGAATCTCATTGCTAAAAAATCACTTTCATTTCTGGACAAGATGCAAAAATATCTCTGCCACAGATATGAACATTTCAGATGTTTAGAAAATGGAATCTATAGCAGCTTCCTCTTTATATCTAACAAGCTTTTTGTTTGTAATAATAATTTTAAAAAAAAAACTTAAAAAAAGAGAGATTTCCATAGTAGTGAACTGATGTCAACTGTAATAATTCTGCTAATCCGACTAATATTTTAGTCCATCTGTGTAGCTGGGTGCACACACGTACAGAATATGGAATAAATAAAATTGTAGATACTGACGACACTGTCGTCTCTTCTATTTCCAACATGCTAACGTGGCAAGCCATTTGCCACCTGCAGGGTCAGTCTACAGCTGTGCGTCTACTTTTAATGTTATTGCTCATACCAAAACTCAGACGCTGCAGATATTTGAACTGAAAAGCTCAATTCAACAAAACTCAGACAGCAGAACAAAACACTGTCACGTCACACCGAAATGGACACGTTAAATGAACAAATGAGCACAGGAAATCAGGTGATAATACACATAACAACTGAGGAAACACAGACAGTGACAGTAAACAGATGAATACAGATATAGTATATTCAATTTAAGGCACACACTCATGCAGGACAGATCTACTGAACTCTGCAAACTCCTGGTAACTGAGCATGGATGCCACTGAAAAACACTCAGTAAATGACTAATGATGAATAATGCATGATAGGTTAACCATTTTTGTTTGCCTTTAGGGAAACAGAAACGGTTTCATTTTATAGTTAGACTGTACGATTTGACGTACAAGTTACATCCTCTACAACATCGGCATCTTATCAATTTCCACAAGCATGCCATCAAATATTTAATTCAAATTATTTCCAAAATAGTTAGAAGCATGCTTACAGACTGTAAACAACAAAACAGAGGCAGGGATGCAGGGTTTGTATCTTCTTAAAACAACAGTTATGGACAAAATCATGTTTGACTAATAATAAATGATTCTGTGTCTGCAGCGAGCAAATGTTGAATGCTGAATTCCATGAATGGTGGGTAACATTCATGGAGTCACCAGGTTATCAGTGCAAAATGCATCACGGAAAGGTATAGGAAATTATGAATTATAAAGAGCTTTTACTGTTGGTTTGAACTAACATACAACATTAAATCTTAAATTATTCCTTTATTTAGGATCTTCCCTTTGCCACATCTGAAGTTCAGTTTGTTTTTTTGCTATTGCAAAGAGCTGCAGGGTGGGCAGCAGCCAGCTTTCTTACAGACTCCTTTTTTTATTCTTTCCAATGACAAGTAAAGTAAAATATTATCAACTGGGACTCTATACAAAAATCATATGATGCTATCCAGTATAGAACACAAACTATCCAAAGTAAATGTAATGATTTATATGCATATCAATGGTCCGACTGTGAGTTTTAATGTTGAGCAGAAAATGTAAACCCAACAGGGTCAAATAATGCAATTTACAGTGATTCTGGGTTTAACTGGTCTTTACTGCCATTGCAATTCATTTCAGTTCCTACCATTAAGGTTTTTATGATCTTTGAAGAAAAAACCGAGAGCAGAATATTGAGATTAAACACATTTCATTCCCTCTGACCTGTTGGAGTTACAGTAGATCTGTGATAAAACACTCAAGGATGAAAATTAAGCTTGATGATCACTTTGAAGGGGAAACAGCTGAGTACAATTCTTAAGTGCAGTTAGAGTATGTTAGAGTAAACAGGTGATTTTGAAGCTTAATTTTACTGGGTCCTTGAGTGTGAAATGAAATGCATATTACTGTAAGTTCACAGCAAGGGGAAACACTAGTTAACTGAGATCTACAAGAGTCAGAGAGGACAGAAAGGAGGGAAATAAAGGAAGAAAGCATATGACAGCAAAGTTTCATTTACCACGTTCTAGCTTCTTATCTGTGAACCGTGAGTGCAGCAAATTGACGAGTAGGAAGAACATGGGCATGAGGAGTAAAAAGTTGAAACGGGCAAAGTGAACAAGATGTAGGAGAGAGAAAAACAGAGAGACGCAGTGAGTCCAGAAATCTCATGGCTGTCAGTGAATGAACAACAGTTTTATACATCAGCTTAAAACAGGCATGTCATTGTTCTGAGGATCAGTCACACAGATCTGCATGTGTGAACACCTAAGTATACCTGCAGAGTGTGTAAACAAAAGGTGGAGAAATGCACCCATAACTACTATGAGACCGCTGTTCATGAGGGAATGCCTGTAAATATGCATTGAGCCATGTTGGGATTAAAAAATGCACTGGTGTTCAGCCATGCCTCACATCTGTAATCAGCAGAGGTGGTGCTAGATTTTCTTATCTGTCATTGTGACAGATGGGTTTGGAATAATTTTCTTATAATCTATTATTACCCATCATTTTAACGTTCTTATAATAGGTTTTGTTTTTGTTCACATATTCAGTTTTAATCATGAACTTACAATGTACAGTTTGCAGATTATGCATTTATTTATTTATTAACTGAAATATGATGAACAACATCACAGGAAGAAGATTTTCCTGCATAAATATGACACCAAATGTCAGAGTTGCAAGGATCCACGGGAAACCTTGCATGTCCATGCCGACTTCTTCAATCAACAACATCACAACCGTTTGGCCGTTTAAAGGAAGTTTTCAGACTCAGCTGCTGTGACATTTTTGCTGTCGTAGTGGAGTGGAGACTATGGGGCAGATTTACTAAGGCAGCGCAAAATAGCAAGTGCGCAATTTAGACAGAGCGCCTAAGGGAGTGGCCAATTTTTGCCTGTGATCTAGTAACAACACCCAAAATTGTGAACACAGACATCAATAATGACCACCCATCCACCAAGAGCACCACAAAATTGCGCACAGGCACAGCTGGTGAGGAAGCGGGTCATCAGCACAGGCACAGCCAGTTCAGAGGAGCATAATATAGGAGGTTTTTTAAACGCTTTTTTAACCTTTTGTTTAAGTGCAAAACCCATTAAAGTAGTTTATTTTTGTTCATCATATTTCAAAGTTTTGATTTTCATTTCACATGGCAGACTCCTTCGTTTAAAATGTATAAATGAAGTATTTGTATATAATTTAAAAAAGGACTACTCATGAATAAATTGATTATTTGACCACCATGTTTATTTTATTAACACAAGAACCGTCAAGAAGGTCTGATGGAGACTCTGGAGATTTATTATGTGAATAACTTTGTTTTAACAAAAATCTACAGGCCTCCCAGTCCATGACTTTTCATAAATATGTGTGTTTTATGTTTTCTGAAGTCTGAAACATAATAAAATTAAACACACACGATTTCACTTATTCCTCGGACGGCCACAGCAGAGACTGCTGTCATTGAGTTACTACGATGGTGCAATTTCGGGGGACATTTCTATGGATCTGTGCTCTTTTATTTTTTTTATAATCTCATTATTGTTTTCCTCCTGTTGTGTATCCTGAACTGGGAGAGAGAAGAGAGAGAACTGAATTACTGTGTTATGCACAGCAAAAAAGAAACAAATACAGAAATGTGGCTAGAGGAAAAAAAACCAAAGAAAACTGACAATGCGGAAGAGCTTTTGTTTCAAGACCAAGGGGGAGTCTGACGAATGGAAACTCCGGACTCTGAGTGTGAACCTCCACAGAAAAAAAAGTCACTGTCCGCTGACACATCTGTATGTCTACTCCAGGTAAGAAGGGCTATCCTGTATCCTAGTTTATGGCTACAAATTCATTTAGTAGGCTGTATATAAACAAATAAAATAAAAAAATAATCCTCTGCCAGCTGATGTCCAGTTCAGCACAACACCGATCTCTGTGAGACTGGTTCTGCTTATATAATATGTTCTGTCATGCCAAATAAAGTCACACGCAGAGAGAAGATTCTGTCTCTTTGGCCACGTGCCCTCGGTTCCCAGCAGTGTCTCCTGGCACCAATGATCGCTGTCATGTCAGGTGCAGATGAATTAAGACATGCTTTTTTGGGGCATTAAATCCTGGCACAATTAGCAATAGACTGACAACCGCAAACCTTAGTAAATCACCTTGCACCAGTCATTTAAATACTCCTCTCCCTCAAATTTGCACTTTGACATGACAACTCCCACAAATACATATGCAGGGGTTAAAGTAAAAAAAATCCTGAACCTTAACTTTTTTCCACAGGCAGAGTCACAGGGATGGACACACACACACACACACACACACACACACACACACACACACACACACACACACACACACACACACACACACACACACACAAACATGAAAATGATTTTCCTCAAAACTAGCTAGTAACATATCTGCCATACCCATTAATAAATTTCATCCAAATGCATTCAGTAGCTTTGGAGTATTGTTGCTAACACACTGTGAGAAGCTAAGAGCCTTGGCGGAGGTATGCATTCTCAGATCATCACCAAAATCTAATCATCTGTCCCCCATGCCATTACACACCTTTCTTGAAAATTTCATCAAAATCCGTTCATAACTTTTTGAGCTATGTTGGTAACAGACAAACAACCAACCAACAACCAACCAATGCCACTGAAGACATCACCTCCTTCCTTGGCTGAGGTACTAATCATAACATTTTGTCCTGTAATGTTGTCATTTAATAAACTGTGCTTGTGAAACTGTTGTATTAAAGCAATATTACACTCAAGGTTGTATGATATCATGAATATATCACTGCGGCGATATCTTTAGCTGTCTTCTCTGGGGCCTACTACCAAATCAACGCAGTGATATATTCATTGTTAAAGTACTCCTTAACGTGTAATATTGTTTAAAGTGACCGCGAAAAATTGAGTTTTTTTTCTTGTAAACATGTCTGTAACATGTTTTTTATGACTTACAAGACATATCGAGTGAAATCACTCAAATGTCTCATATCTGTTTTTTTGCTGCAAAGTTTCACTTAAGCCCCGCCCCCTGCAAAAAGACAAGCTAAGATGGAATGTTTTTGGTGACGTAACTATTCGTGGCATTGGCACGTGGGTGGTGTTGAGCCAATCAGGACTCTATGACCTAACTGACATTATCCTCCAGGCTGGTTAGCATTTTTTAACAAACTGCTTTGAAAACTTGACCCAAATTAAGATGGGCTTTACCATTAAAATGCTTTTAAGGACCAGTGCAGTTTCAGTCATTATCCTGGGCCACCGTGCATACAACTGGGCATGTCCGTCAACCCTTAAGTCTTGTTATCACAGGTTTTATTCTGATAATGTAGTGCTAGCCTCTATTAGCCTTGTGAGTGGTTGGGCCTAGTAATGACTGATTCTGGTGTCTGAAGTGACATGAAACTGTAAGACATGAAACTGTAAGACAATGAAAAGATTTTTGTAGATAAAAGGGCATAAGATACCCTTTTTAGACAATGTAGATTTGTTTTTTGGGGGGGAATTAATATGCATCGGAGTGCATCTTTAAATATACTGTACACTATAAAGTGGACAGGTGTGAATTATTTAAAAGTTACATTAGCTCACCTTTGGTGTAACCTGTCAAAATGAGAGACAGCCTTCAGATTTTTCTGCCACTGCTGAAAAAAAATCTGTCAATGACAGTATTTGGTTAAAGCAAACAGTGACAATCACCTGCTGATACCTGCAGTCACGTGCAGTAAACACACAGATGAATTTTAAACCTAAATGTTTTCCAGTGTTCCACATCCACCAAAGCTGTTTACCACTTGGGTCTGCAAGTGCTACACTTCTGTATGCCTGCATTTACATGACAGCCACCTCAACCCACGTGCATCCACCTGCATCAAAGGTGGACAGAGGTACTCACAAGTATTCACATGCGCAGGTCTGTGTGACTGGGGCTTAAGACCCTAAATACTTGAAAACTCTCAGTACCACAACCAGGCTTCCACAATCAGGCACAGAAGACACACACAAACGCACATAAAGACAGACTACAAACTGGACAAACAATGTTTTCAATGTATAAAACAGTCCCAAATAAAGAAGTTGATCAACCATCTGAGTGTGCTAGGTTTCTGTGTGATGACAAACCAGTAGACCGTACTCACTGGTGCCTTCCTCTGAAACCATGCCAAGGCCCTCAGCCTTGTTCTGCCTCTCAAAAGCATTCAAGTCCAAAACGCTGTTAAAAATCACATATTTAATCAATTTATAAAACTTAACTTCAGTTTTTTTAAGTAGCAGGTCATTAAAACTCCAATAACAGAAATCAAATTAACAAACCTGCAGGTTTGCATCAGAGCCTGAACGCTAAGGAAGAATCCCACATCCTTTTTATCCTTCAGATAGTCCAGCATTTTCTATGCAGAGAAAACAGAACAGGAAAAATGGTGAAAAATGCAATCTAGTGAAGATATTAACAGCCATATCCACTGAAATCCAAGACTCTAAATAAAAGATGTACCTGCTGCACATCACAGTTGCCTCCATTGAGGATGGAGATTCCCAGTTTAAGTGTGGAAGAAACCATGGCTCCAGGTTCACCTTAAAACAAACAGTGCCACAGTGGTGTTGATCAAAAACTGTGACTAAATAAGCCAGCTTTTTAACTGATTTTTGTCACTTCGGAGGAAAGTATTTCACTCTGTAGTATTTGAAACTGCACTTTGCAGAACACAGTGAATTTACTGTGAAATTATCTCACGGTTGTATAGTAATAGTTCTTCTCCCTTTTGAAATATAGAGATGATGTCATTAAATTGTGACGTATGATAAAAAAAAAAGTACGTGGAGCGGCTACACTTTGTTAGGTCAGCCTTTATCGCAGTACCTCTCTATAAACAAATTGTTTTGATTTTGCTCTGGTTGTGATGCAAGAACTGGAGCTCACTGGAATGATACCGCCATCATCTTCACCCATTTTAACAGTGGTGGGAGGATCATAGTGAACATCCACACTCACACTGACAGGGCTACTATGGCTGCTAGCAGGCCAAGGAGTTAGCTTGGTGACTGTGGTTTAGATTGCTATTTTCGTTAAATTCTAGTCACCCTACTAGACATCCCTGTTCCCACCTGGTTCACTAATCCAGGTGGGAACAGGGACGTCTGTGCGAATATGAAGCTGCGTGTGGGGTCAGCTGTAGCAGCTACCTTTACAGGCGCTGATCATCTGCAGCACCATCTCTGCTGCCCCTCGGTTGTGCAGACGGGACTGCTGGTACAGAAGCCTCTGTTTCTCCATCTCCTTTTCCTGTGGGGCAGAGATGGAGGGACACAGCTGTAACCCTGCCAAGGGAGCCTGCACTGCCCCCCGCACTAACAGACACACAAACACCCACTCGTCTTCACAACTACATCCTTATCGTGATCAGCATATTAATGCTGCTGAAGTTATTTAGTTTTTAGTTTTAGTTAATTCCAATCTACTGTCTGTACTCTGTATTTACCAAAGAGACAATAAAATACAAGATATTTACAGTATAATGCTACAAAGTTGTTAAATGTTATTCTTGTATTCTGTTTATCTCTTTATATCAATCCTCACAAATTGACTGTCAGATATGGCACAAAGGTGTGTCCTCATATTGGGGACTGTTGGTGCAGATGTTACTGTTGTTTTTATTTCAATTCCTTTCAAGGTCAATATATGGGTCCTGATGCTGTTGGTATATTTTTAAAAATAAATCCTTAAAACTAAATAGTTTCGATTCACATTTCTGAATATTTTAAGCACAAGGTTTTTCACTCATCATTCATGAGAAAAAAAGAAGTTTTTAAATTCTCCATCAAAAAATGAACTTAGTGCTTGGAGGCACTCTAGTGCAGTGTTTTTCAACCAGGGTGCCCTGGTGCATTCAGGTTGCTGTGGGAAATTATCTAATTTCACCTCTTAATTGGTCCTAAAAAATGCAAATAATTTGCCATTGTTGTGCATGGGTACTAGAGGATGCATTAACTGAAAATTGTCCTCCATTGACACATTTTTTCAGTAATAACAGAAAAATCTGAAAAAAAATTAATTAAAATGACAAATAATTATAGATTATGACAGAACTTTTACAACTCTGTCAAAATGATAGATAACAAAACAAGAGCATGCTGAGGTGAGTGCAATATTCCCCTCCTCCTTTTTGTTTGAAGATCCCACTACTTACTGTTAGAGAGCAGTTTTCAGCTTTTCAATAATATACAGTGGGGCAAAAAAGTATTTAGTCAGCCAACAATTGTGCAAGTTCTCCCACTTGAACGATGAGAGAAGTCTCCAATTTTCATCATAGGTATACCTCAACCATGAGAGACAAAATGAGAAAAAAAAAATCCAGAAAATCGCATTGTCTGATTTTTAAAGAATTTATTTGCAAACTAGAAAAGCACTCGGAGAGCGCAGACCTCCGCCAAGCGCCACAGCTGCCCCCCATACAGTGTTTGTGTGTACGTTTTCAGATTCCTTGACCATGAAAACATATGACTAGCAATTGGATTCACAATGATAGGATTAGTGGTTCAGTAGTAAAAGCATTACCTCCTTGGCGGAGGTAATAAACTGAAGTGTTGGTGTTGTGTCCATCTCGTGCATCTGCAAAGTCCCAGGCTGCGGGCATTGCAACTGAATGAATGAATTAATTAATCTTTATTTCGAATAGGTTAAGAGTACAGGTTAAAAGAAAGTGAATAATATAACAAAGGGGGTAATAAAATCCAAGAAGGTGAAATTAGACAATAACTCCTGTGATTATACAGTTCAACATAAGTTATCCGAAATGTGTGATGGGTGAATCCGCAGCTTATATTGGCCACCCATGTTCCATCCAAGAATTCAAAAGAAAAAACAAAAGAAATCAACAGGTCAATGGGTTATGTAAGGTGGTGAAATGCATTGTGACTGTCTTTATTATGCAAGGTGGTCTGTGGGACATGTGATCCATGAGGTGTGAAGTCCCTGATACTTAAAGGACGGGAGTTTACTGTTTCACTCTCTTTTTTCTGCTTTGAAATGTGGAGATGTGAATAAAGCTGACTCTGAGAAAGAACGCTGCCTCGTCATTTTCACATCTTCCACACTGGTGACCCCGAGACGTATCATGGAAGAAAGAAATTCCCCCGGGCCAGCCGCGTCAGGAGCCCCCAGCCAAGCAAATGCCGCTACAGCCCAGCTACCGGACTTCTGGCAGAACAATCCGCGCTCCTGGTTCAACACAGTTGAGGCGCAGTTCAACCTCCGGGGGATATCGGTAGATGTCACGAAATTCTACCACGTAGTCACAAAGCTGGACAACAACACGGCCCAGCATGTGGAGAGCCTGATTGACCAGCCGCCGGAGAGCGACAAATACGGCGCGTTGAAGGCTGCACTCATCCAGCAATTCACCCCCTCGGCGGAGGAGCGAGCAGAGAGGCTCCTGGCGCTGACGGAGGGGGAAAACGACATGCCCGCGAGCCTGATGGAGAAGTTGTTGAGGTTGAAAGACTCTGACGATGATCACTTCATTTTCACCCACCACTTCCTCAGGACTCTACCGTCAGCAGCGAGAGCGGTTCTGGCCAGTTCGCCACTGTTGGCCCTATGGGACTACCGCGCGCTGGGCCGAGTGGCGCAGCGGATTGTCAACGCCACCAAGCGGCGCACAGCCACGGCCGCTGCAGCTGAACTTGGCGCGACGACTGCAGACGACAGGAGGCCAGAGACAGCGGTGCCAGACTCACCGACGACGGCGGCGGCAAGGGCCAGGGAGTGTGGACCGGGCGTCTTTTGTTTCTACCATCACCGCTTTGCAGAGAGGGCACGTAAGTGTATACCGCCGTGCCAGTTCGGGCGTTCGGGAAACGCCAAGACCGGGGGTCGGTAGCAGCCACGGCCCTCGGGGAAGAGAACAAGCTGCTCTACTTGTCGGACGCACGCTCCAGGAGGCAGTTCCTCGTCGACACAGGCTCCCAGTTGAGTTTCATCACTCCTTCCTACGCGGACAGACTGGCGGGTTCCGGAGGTCTCCTGGTGACAGCGGCGAGCGGCTCGGAGATTAAGACCTTTGGTGAGAAGACTCTGCTTCTGTCTCTACACGGCCGTGCATATGAGTGGACTTTTGTTGTAGCAACAGTAAATTTCAATATGCTGGGGGCTAATTTTTTGTGCTCACATGGGTTGTTGGTTGATCTCGCTAACAGGTGCCTGGTTAATGTATTTTCTTTTGATTCTGTCCCCTGTGCAGCGCGAGTGGCCCCGCCTACAGCACAAGCCAACGTCACAACAGCAGGCGGTAAGTTCCACACACTGCTCACTCAGTTCCCAGCACTCACGGTCCCCACATTTTCGGCAACAGTTGCTAAGCACGGGGTGGAGCATTTTATTACCACTACCGGACCGCCCGTTTTTGCAAAAGCTCGGCGCTTGGACGCAGTTAAACTAACCATAGCGTGCGAGGAGTTCGCCAACCTGGAGAGGTTGGGCATTATCCGACGTTCAAATAGTCCGTGGGCTTCCCCCCTACATATGGTCCCGAAAGCTGACGGATCATGGCGCCCTTTTTTTTTTTTTTTTTTTTTTGTTACTTATTTGTACCCGTAGGTAGACTTGGTTTGCAGTCTGGTGACAAGCCACCGGCTGCTGGTCGCTGCGTGCGCGAGCGCCCTAAACCTACATGTTTTTGGTATGCGGGAGGAAACCGGAGAAATCCCGGAGTAAACCCACGCAACACGGGGAGAACATGCAAACTCCACACAGCTCACTGTTGGTCGGGGGCTGGGATCGAACCCACGACCTCATGATCCCCGCGATCCCCCGGCCGAGGGTAAAACTGTGCTGTCACAGTGCTAAACCACTGCGCCACCGTGCAGCCCTTGCGGGGATTTTCGCAGGTTAAACAACGCTACAGCGCACGACCACTACCCAATCCCACATATCCAAGATTTCTCGGTTCATTTGGCAGGGGCGCGCATTTTTTCTAAAATAGACTTGGTCCGCGGTTACCACCAAGTCCCAGTGCGCGCTGAGGACATACCCAAAACAGCGGTAATAACTCTGTTTGGTTTATTCAAGTTTTTATGCATGCCATTCGGACTTAAAGGGGCTGCTCCGACTTTCCAACGCATGATGGACGTGGTGCTTCGTGATCTCCCTTTTGTGTTCGTCTACCTGGACGATATTTTAGTAGCCAGTGCATCCGAAGACGAACACGAAAAACAGCTGGCCACGGTTTTCCGAAGGTTGGGAGATCACGGGTTAATAATCAACCCAGCAACATGTCAGTTCGGGGTGGCGCAGATCGATTTTTTAGGACACCGCGTCTCCCCCGAAGGAGCAGTTCCGCTTCCTGACAAAGTGCGCACTGTGGCAGATTTTCCCCAGCCGCAGACAGTCAGGGCGTTGCAGGAGTTTTTGGGAATGGTGAATTTTTATAACCGTTTTCTCCCCCGCGCGGCGCAGCTCATGCAGCCGCTGTATGCCGCGCTCAAAAAAAAAGAAACCCGCGGATAAGATCGAGTGGTCCCCGGAGCGGGACCAAGCGTTCTCGGAGGTGAAAGCAGCCTTGGCAAAGGCTGCGTTGTTGGCACACCCAGACCCAACGGCCCACATAGCGCTCACCACTGACGCGTCAGATGTGGCCATAGGGGCAGTCGTGGAGCAACATGTAGCCGGGGTTTGGCAGCCCCTCGCATTTTTCAGCAGGACCTTGCGCGATAGCGAACGTAAATACAGCGCGTTCGCCAGGGAGCTGCTCGCTCTCCATTTGGCCAGCCGCCACTTTCAGTTCTGGCTGGAAGGACGCGCTTTCACCGCGTTCGTTGATCACAAACTGCTAACATTCGCGATGGCCAAGGTCTCGGAACCGTGGTCAGGCCGGCAGCAGAGACAGCTGGCCGCGATATCAGAGTTTACCACTGATATTCAGCATGTGGCGGGCAAATTCAATGTAGTGGCAGATTGCCTCTCGCGCGCTGTGGCGGCCCCAGTCAGCGTAGGGTTAGATTATGCAGCCATGGCCGCAGAGCAGGTTAATGACGCGGACGTGCGCGCGCTCCAGTCTGGACCAACAGGGTTAAGGCTGGAGAGCAGGGTGCTGCAAGACGGTATGCCCCCCCCCCAATCTGCGATGTCTCCACTGGACGGCTGCGTCCAGTAGTACCGGCCGCGTGGCGCCGCCGCGTTTTTGACTTGGTTCATTCTTTGGCGCACCCTGGAGTGCGCGCGTCGGTCAAAATGGTAGGAGAGAAATTTGTTTGGCCGAGCCTCCGCAAACAGGTCAAAGAGTGGGCAGCAGCCTGCACGGCGTGTCAACGAGCCAAAGTACACAGGCATACGAGAGCTCCTTTGGAACCGTTTCACATTCCGGCCAAGAGGTTGGATCACGTTCATGTGGACCACGTTGGACCCCTCCCGCTGTCACAGGGGTGCACACATCTTCTGACAATGGTGGACCGCACCACGCACTGGCCTGAAGTGGTCCCGCTGGCATCAACCACGGCCGAGGAAGTGGCACGCGCGTTTTTAACAGCTTGGGTGGCGCGCTTCGGCGTTCCGTCGGACATTACGTCCGACAGAGGCCCTCAATTTGTTTCCGAGCTTTGGTCGACAATGGCCCGCAGCCTGGGTGTCACAATTCACCGCACAACCGCGTACAATCCGCAGGCTAACGGGTTATGCGAACGTTTTCATAGGTCACTGAAAGTGGCTCTCAGAGCGTCACTGATGGATACAAATTGGGTTGACAAGTTACCATGGGTGTTATTGGGGTTGCGTTCTGCACCTAAAGAGGATCTAGAAGCCTCCCCAGCGGAGCTCGTGTTTGCGCAGCCACTCCGGCTGCCTGGGGAGTTTCTCCCAGATAACCCTGCGCCAAACGCCTCCCCGTCTCAGCTGTTGCGGAGTAACATAGAATCAAGCACGCTGCCCGGCCCCGCGCACCACAGTTTTCCGCGCGTTTTTGTGCCTAAAACTTTGAAGAACGCAGAGTTTGTTTTTGTTAGACACGATGCGCATCGAACCCCGCTGCGACCGCCTTATGACGGACCATTCAGAGTGCTAGAAACAGGGGACAAGCAGTTTTTGCTAGATTT
The DNA here is from genome assembly GCA_020510985.1 of Pholidichthys leucotaenia. Lineage (NCBI taxonomy): Eukaryota > Metazoa > Chordata > Actinopteri > Cichliformes > Pholidichthyidae > Pholidichthys > Pholidichthys leucotaenia. The sequence goes on along the minus strand of CM035847.1, from coordinate 281,006,292 downwards.
GGGGGGTAGGAAAGAGAAAATTGGCATTGATAGACTTAAACCCGCTTTTATGGTGGCAGAGGAGGAAGTGCTGTTGGCAAAGGCCCCGCAGCGAGGTAGACCACCACGGAGGGTTTCACACAGTAATGTTTCCCAAAGTAATGTTTCCCCAGAACACCCGCAGAGACTGACAAAGGGTTTCCGCCCCCAGACGGCAAATCCCCAGCGGGACAGCGCCGCAGAGATGGTGAACCCCAGCTACAGCAGATTCGGCAGGAGGCTGAAGCCTATCCAGCATGTGGACTGATGTGTATTGATGCTATCACGGCATGCATGTGGTTATTTTCTTGTTGTTCTGTTTTTCTAAAATGCTGGGGGGGGGGCTTGTGTGGTGAACACTCAATGGACCTGTTGGACCGGTTCTGTGACTTGCATTTCAGGTCAGAACAAAGGCAGGAAGCTTAGCCTTGTTATGCAAGGCTGGAGACTGTGGAGGGTCGATTCAAGGATGCGTGGGAGACAGTGGAAGTGATATCATGGAGGGAAATGCATTGTGATTGTCTTTATTATGCAAGGTGGTGAAATGCATTGTGACTGTCTTTATTATGCAAGGTGGTCTGTGGCACATGTGATCTATGAGGTGTGAAGTCCCTGATATTTAAAGGACGGGAGTTTACTGTTTCACTCTCTTTTTTCTGCTTTGAAATGTGGAGATGTGAATAAAGCTGACTGAGAAAGAACGCTGCCTCATCATTTTCACATCTTCCACAACAGCACAATTCATGGTTCCATTTACCACAGAAAGTCTTCCAGGTCCTGAAGCAGCAAAACAGCCCCAGAACATCACACTAGCCATCACCATATTTTACTGTTGGCATGATGTTCCTTTTCTGAAATGCTGTGTTACTTTTACTCCGGATGTAATGGGGGACACACCTTCCAAAAAGTTCAGCTTTTGTCTCGTCAGTCCACAGAGTATTTTCCCAAAAGTTTTGGGGATCATCAGGATGTTTTCTGGCAAAACTGAGATGAGCCTTTATGTTCTTTTTGCTCAGCAGTGGTTTTTGTCTTGGAACTCTGCTATGCAGGCCATTTTTACCCAGTCTCTTTCTTATGGTGGAGTCTGGAGTGAGGCCTGCAGTTCTTTGGATGTTGTTGTGTGGTCTTTTGTGACCTCTTGGATGAGTCATCGCTATGCTCTTGGTGTAATTTTGGTCAGTCGGCCACTCCCAGAAAGGTTCACCACCGTTCCATGTTTTCACCATTTGCGGATAATGGCTCTCACTGTGGTTCGCTGGAGTCCCAAAGCTTTAGAAATCGCTTTACAACCTTTTCCAGACTGATAGAGCTCAATTACTTTGTTTCTCATTTGTTCCTGAATTTCTTTGGATTGCAGCATGATGTCTAGCTTTGAGGATTGTTTGGTCTTCTTCATTTTGTCAGCCAGGTCCTATTTAAGTGATTTCTTGTTTGAGAACAGGTGTGGCAGTAATCAGGCCTGGGTGTGGCTAGAGAAATTGAACTCAGCTTTCCAAAGATGTGATAAACCACAGTTAATTTACAGTTAGGCCCAAAAATATTTGGACAGTGACACAAGTTTTGTTATTTTAGCTGTTTACGAAAACATATTCAGGATACAACTATAAAATCAATATGGACTTAAAGTGCAGACTCTCAGCTGTAATTTGAGAGTATTCACATCCAAATTGGAGCAAGGGTTTAGGAATTACAGCTCTTTAATATGTAGTCGCCTCTTTTTCAAGGGACCAAAAGTAATTGGACAATTGACTCAGAAGGCTGCAAAAAAAAAATAACAAGGCTGCATGGGCTCTTCCCTCGTTAACCTGTCATCAATTAAGCAGTTAAAAGGTCTGGAGTTGATTCCAGGTGTGGCATTTGCATTTGGAAGCTGTTGCTGTGAACACACAACATGCGGTCAAAGGAGCTCTCAATGGAGGTGAAACAGACCATCCTGAGGCTGAAAAAAAAAGAAGAAATCTATCAGAGAGATAGCAGAAATGTTAGGAGGGGCCAAATCAACTGTTTGGTACATTCTGAGAAAAAAAGAGTGCACTGGTGAGCTTGGGAACTCAAAAAGGCCTGGACGTCCACGGAAGACAACAGTGGTGGATGATCGCAGAATCCTTTCCATGGTGAAGAACAACCCCTTCACAACATCCACTCAAGTGAAGAACACTCTCCAGGAAGTAGGTGTATCAGTATCTAAGTCTACCATAAAGAGAAGATTTCATGAGAGTAAATACAAAGGATTCACCACAAGGTGCAAACCATGAATCAGCCTCAAAAATAGAAAGGCCAAAATTGACTGCCAAAAAACACCTGAAGAAGCCAGCCCAGTTCTGGAACAGCATTCTTTGGACAGATGGGACTCAGATCAACCTGTACCAGAATGATGGGAAGAAGAAAATTTGGAGAAGAACTGGAACAGCTCATGATCCAAAGCACTACATCTTCTGTAAAACATGGTGGAGGCAGTGTGATGGCATGGGCATGCATGGCTTTCAATGGCACTGGGTAACTTGTGTTTATTGATGATGTGACAAAAGACAGAAGCAGCTGGATGAATTCTGAAGTGTATAGGGATATACTTTCTGCTCAGATTCAGCCAAATGCAGCAAAGTTGATTGGACGGCGCTTCACAGTACAGATGGACAATGATCCAAAACATACTGCAAAAGCAACCCAGGAGTTTTTTAAAGCAACGAAGTGGAATATTCTGCAATGGCCGAGTCAGTCATCAGATCTCAACCCAATCGAGCATGCATTTCACTTGCTCAAGACAAAACTTAAGGCAGAAAGACCCACAAAGAAGCAACAACTGAAGACAGCTGCAGTAAAGGCCTGGCAAAGCATCACAAAGGAGGAAACCCAGCGTTTGGTGATGGCCATGGGTTCCAAACTTCAGGGAGTAATTGCCTGCAAAGGATTCTCAACAAAATATTGAAAAGTAACATTTTACTTAGGGTTATGTTTATTTGTCCAATTACTTTTGAGCCCCTGAAATGAGGAGCGTTTGTATAAAAATAGCTACAATTCCTACATGTTTAATCATATATTTTTGTTCAACCCCTTGAATTAAACCTTAAAGTCTGCACTTCAATTCCGTCGTAGTTGTTTCATTTCAAATCCAATGTGGTGGGATGCAGAGCCCAAATCATGAAGATTGTGTCACTGTCCAAATATTTCTGGGCCTAACTGTATGTTTTAACAGGGGGGCAATCACTTTTTGAATGAATGAATGAATGAATGAATGAATGAATGAACATCCAAACTTACATGACACAGGGCCATGTAGGTTTGGATTTTGGGATTTTTTTTGACCCATTATAATAAACACCATTTAAAAACTGCAAAAAAATATCCAAACCTACATGGCCCTGTGTGAAAAGGTGATTGCCCCCTAAATCTAATAACTGGTTGGGCCACCCTTAGCAGCAACAACTGCAATCGAGCATTTGCGATAACTGGCAATGAGTCTTTTAAGACGCTGTGGAGGAATTTTGTCCCACTCATCTGTGCAGAATTGTTATAATTCAGCCATATTGGAGGTTTTTCCTGCATGAACCGCCTTTTTCAGCGGTTAGTGTGTTTAGAAGAGTTAGGGAAAATCTGACTTCTGACCTCATGGTCATCCGATGAGAGTGAAATTGCGATATGCACATCATCAGAGTATATCAAACCATGGTACCAAGTTTCAAAACAATAGAAATAAAACTGTTGGAGGAGTTGATTTCACAAGACAGCTACTGTCTATGAAGTGAAGTGAAACATGAGGTCATATGTCAGGAGCTACAACTCCACAAAAATCATCCGATCAGAACCAAATTGCAATATGCGCATACTCAGTGTATATCAACCATAATACCAAGTTTCAAAACAATTGGAACAAAACTGTAGGAGTTGATTTCATAAAAGTGGGACAGATGGACAGACTGACTGATGGACTGACCCATAACATAATCCCCCTTCTGTCTTTGCCCAAAGGGCTCTTCGACCCCTTTGGGCTTCGACTGGTGGGGGATGAAAAGTCTAGCACAACCTCTGATAGGTACCTATACAACCCATGCACAACAACGGCAAATTATCTGCAATTTTTTTGACACAAAAAATTAAATGCTTATTTGCATACTCCGCTTTATAGGCAGAAACGGCTTTGGTTAAATGCCCCAATTTTTAATATTAATACCGATAAATGCACTCTCAACCCTAACATTAATGCGTATAGTATAGTATAGTATAATATAGTTTTGGGAGCTGGAAGGAACTGGGATCATTCATGACACATCCATTCTTTTCCACTAGAATGCAATGTGCATTAGTGATGGAGACAGTTATTCCAGCTTGTGACATCCAAATGCACCAAAACAGAAACTTCTTCCAAAGGCATAACACACATTTCACACGTTCTCCATAAGAAGCAACAGCATTTGTTCAGTACCACAGCATGCAACCCTTACTTCTAAGAAGAACAGCTTAGGGTTGTTCTATAAGAAGTTACTGTAATGTTATTGTCACTACATTTGTAACAGTACCATGTGAATGTTTTAGAAAACAATGCATGCTCAACTGAAACTGAGGGATTTACTGTATGTGAATAAATGCATTGTGACACTGTGACACGTCACAACAGGAGAAGCTCTGTGTGTTCAGGATTAATGCTAACAATGCAAAAGAATGTTTTCCTGAACAGCTGGCCATTTTCCTGCAGTGACATTTGAAAAAAGTTTTCTGTCAAAAATAGGCTTTTTTTAGTTAAACTAGACATTTGTCATCTTCAAGATCACTAAGTAGTGTGTTTGATGTAAATACATAAATTACTTTAACTGAATTATTTCCTGATTCTAAAAAAAATGTGAGTTAAAGAGCCCTCATTATGCTTTTTGGGGTCCCCCCTTTATCTTAATGCATTATCTAGGATTTTTGTGACATTACAACAGTCCTGCTGCACAGGAGTTGTCCTCTCCAACAAAAACTAGGACTACAACTTTGTCTGAAACGTCACATTTGGATTGGCTGTTTTCATCTGTGAGGTTGTCAAATCATTACTTAACAGACCTGCCCCCTGGACAGTCTGGCATGCCCTCTCATCAGAGAAGAGGAAGCTTCCCACTGAGCCCTGGAGCTCAAATAGCTACAGTGGAGCTAGCTAGCAGCCCGACTGTGGTTTTTAGAGCTTTTCTCTGGAAATTCTAGTTGCCTGACCAGAGATCTGTGGCCCCAGCTCGCTCAATATAGCTTACATCATTCTGGCTTATTTCCTTACCATTTCCTGGCACGTGTTGGCATGGCTAGCTTAGTGGTGTGAATCATTACAACCAGGGGTATTATAGCTCTTTTCTTGTAAACTGTAGCCACCGTACTAGACCATTTATCCACAGTCAATTACATGTCATGTGCCATTCTGGTTTATTTTATCATATTTTGGCTGTTACAGCCAGGTAGATCTGGCTGCTAACATTAGCTGGTCTGAGCAACTACAGCAGGGTTTTCTGACAGACCGTGAGGTCTACTTGCCAGGTACAATAGAGAGGAGTCCAGTAGCCTAGCTGCTAGATGTCCATTTATGTCTAAACATAATTTTACCTAACCAGATCCTCTACTGACCCTTGATGATATGTTTCATTCATAGACATTATTTTGACTTATTTTAGTGTAGTTTGTTTTACTCTGGATTGGATGCTTCCTCAATTAGCAATAATTAGCTGCAGTTAGCAGAATGAGCCATTCACTCATTCAGGGTTGTTTCTGTGCTTATTATATCTCAGGAACCCGTCAGATGCTATCGACCATTGAAACCATACACTCTTGTCTCTGCTAATGCTTTATTTGGGTTTTTAAAATAACATTCAGCTAGTATTTGTTATTATGTTACTTAGTCCGACAACTGAGGGTAAAAGCTAAGCCTCAAACATGGCATTGGCATCAAAACAGCGAGCTCAGAGGAATGATGAAATAAGGAATGTGGGGTGAAATGGGGCAGGTGTTTTGAGGAGAACTCCTCTGTGAGTAAAATGGTGCTACAATAATTAAACCCAGTTGTTCTCACCAAAGTGTGTCACTGGCATTTCACTAACACCTCTGGGAGCTATGCCAACATGTGGAAAAACAGCATAATGGGGGCTCTTTCAATTATTTAAACACATGAAATAAAGGAGTGATTTACTGTTATTGTAAATTCTTTACTGTTAAAAACAGGACTTTGAAAATAAGAAACAACTACAACACAATTTCACAGGACAGATTACTACAGTGTGTAGAGCATTATTATATGTATTTAATGTAATACTGTTGCATGATAAAGTACTCCAGAGCTACTTCACAGTAAAAAAGGACTGCAGCGTATTGTATTGTAGCTCTTATGAACAACCACACCTTGCTGACAAGAGATTACATGTGACCCACCCACTGTACCATGCATAAAGACCCACCCAAAGCACCCACAACTTTACATACCCCACCCAGCCACCCTCCTCCCTCCCCCCTCCCTCATAAGCCTGACGTGTATGAAAAAAACATGCTCAGACTTTACTCTGGTTACAGAGGTTCTGATTGCCATTTGAATGAAATAATGTGTATTTACTATAATGAATGGGAATAAATTACATATGATATCCAGCAGGGAAAACAAGTATTGAACACATCAACATTTTTCTCATTAAACATATTTCTGATGGAGACATTGACTTGAGATTTTCACCAGATATCAGTAACAACCCAAGTGATCCATACATACAAAGAAATCAAGGCAACTGTGTTCATAAATACTGTGTTCTCTCTGGTGTGGCATACAGACCCTCAACAACTACAAACCTCCACCTCAGACCTGTGCAAGTGACATCACACTGCTCAACAACCTAAATGATTTCTTTGGCCAGCATATGAAGCACAAAACAGCACATCAGCACAGAAGACCACTCCCCCTCCAGATGAGCAGGCCATGAGTCTGGATCCAGCTAGTGTGAAGAGGGCCCTCTGCAGGATCAACTCATGCAAGGCAGCTGGACCAGACAACATACCGAATCGCGTCCTGAAGGAGTGTGCAAAGGAGCTTAAGAATGTCCTGGCCGACATCTTCAACATCTCCCTGACTCAAGCTGTTGTCCCCTCACGCTTCAAAACTGCCACCATAATACCAGTCCCAAAGAAGCCCGTCCCATCCAGCTACAATGATTACCGGCCTGTAGCACTGACCCCCATTATAATGAAGTGCTTCGAGCGGCTAGTCATGCAGAACATCAAGTCCACCCTGCCTCCCTCCCACGACCCATTCCAGTTTGCATACAGATCGAACAGATCCACAGAAGATGCCATCACTGCTGCTCTTCATCCAGCCCTCACCCAACTGGACTCAAAAAACTCCTACGTGCGAATGCTGTTCTTGGACTTCAGTTCAGCATTCAACACAGTCATCCCCCAGCACCTGATACAAAAACTCAGACACTCAGGACTCAAAACCTCTCTCTGTAACTGGGTGCTGGACTTTCTCACAGGGAGGCCACAGAATGTGCGGGTTGGCAGCAACACCTCCAAGACCATCACACTGAGCACAGGGTCCCCACAAGGGTGCATGCTCAGCCTGCTGCTCTTCATGCTGCTGACCCATGACTGCGTACCAGCCTACAACACCAACCACATCATCAAGTTTGCGAACAACACGATGGTGGTGGGTCTCATCACCAACAACGAGGAGGCCAACTACAGAAATGAGGTGAGCCAACTGGTCCAATGGTGTAAAGACAATAACCTCTTTCTGAATGTGGGAAAAACAAAGGAGATTGTGGTCGACTTCAGGAGGGGTCACACACAGCATCCCCCTCTGATCATCGATGGTGCAGCTGTGGAGAGGGTGAGCAGCACCAAGTTCCTGGGAGTGCACAACTCTGAGGACCTCTCCTGGTCCAATAATACCACATCACTGGCCAAGAAGGCCCAAACTCACCTCCATTATCTCCGCAAGCTGAGGAGAGCACAAGTCCCACCCCCCATCATGTGTTCTTTCTGCCGGGGCACCATTGAGAGCTTCCTCACCAGCTGCATCACGGTGTGCTATGGAAGCTGCACCATCGTCTGCTGAAAAACACTACAACGCACAAAGGAAGCAGCCAACAAGGTCATCGGTGCCCCCCTGCCCCTCTCTCAGACATCTACCCCACCCGCCTCTCCCGGAGAGCCATCAGCATCACAGGCAACACCTCCCACCCCTTGCACTCCCTCTTCAGCCCCCTACCCTTGGGGAAAAGGTACCGAAGCCTCCAGACCCACTCCACAAAACTGCTTAACAGCTTCGTTCATCAGGCCATCAGCACCCTGAACTCTGTTCACTCCTCCCCGGATGGTAACACAATCACCCGCACAATAACTACCTCAGTTGTTGGCACAGAAAGACTGGCACACCAACAGTAATACTGTTGTTTTGTTGTACTTTTGCTGCTGTATGTCTCTGCACATTAACAGCAACCACTTGCACAAATGCCATATCTGCTGCTGTCTGTCACTGCAATACTGATCACATGCAGTCCTATCTGTTACTATCTGCACCTACACTACCGCATTGAACTGCAACTACGGGTATTCATCTCTAGCTGTTTGTATATAGGATTGCTGGGTTTATCATTGTTAATCGTTTATCTCTATGAAGGTCTGGGTCTTTCTGTCGCCATTGGCACCACGGGTTGCATTACTGTACATACACTGCTGTTGTTGTTTTGTTTTCTTTTTTCCAGCCTTATTCCTTTTCTTTTTATATTACGCACATCAATGAAGACAGAGAGAAACACCATTTCAATTCTCCTGTATGTCCTGCACGTATAGTAGTATTGACAATAAAATCATTGAATCTTGAATAAAACAAGTTCTATTTCATAAAGTGGAATGAGACAGGGAATAAGTATTGAACACATGAAAAAGAGGTGTAAAAAGGCATAGAAAGCCAAGAAACCAGCTGAAATCCATCAGAATTAAGGAAGCCATCCCATCTCCCAACAGTGCAAATTAATTTCAGCTGGTTAAGTCCTGACTGATAGCCTTTAAAAAGCTCTATGAATGTCAGATTGTCACACCACAAAGAACTCATGATGGGTAGAAGCAAAGAGCTCTCTCTACACCTTCACAACCTTATTGTTGCAAAACATAATGATGGCATTGGTTACAGGTGCATTTCTAAACCGCTGAATGTTCCAGTGAACACTGTTGGAGCTATCATTCGGAAGTGGAAAGATCATCATTTTACCATAAACTGGCCACGACCAGGAGCTCCCCGCAAGATTTCTGACAGAAGAATCAAAAGAATTATCAGAAGAGTTATCCAAGAGCCAAAGCCCACTCGTGGAGAGCTCTAGAAAGACCTGGAGTTAGCAGGTACTGCTGTTTCAAAGGAAACAATAAGTAACGCACTCAACCAATATGGGCTCCATGCCTGCTCACCTCGCAAGACTCCATTGTTGTAGAAAAAGCATGCTGAAGCTAGGGCTGTCGCGACAACCGCAATTATGTAGTACCGCGCTATGGATGCGGAAGATAATGAGCAACTGCAACAACCACAGTGTAAATAACCCCTGAAAGGTTTATTATTTTAGGTTAATTACCTGATCAATAATTCTGACATATGTATTTTTGATCTTTGCATAAATGTTTTCCTAATAGTAGTTAATTTTACAAAGTACAGAGGCCTTATGCCATCCTCTGCACTAAAGTAAAAAAGCAGGCTTTTATTTTGATAACGGTGGTTTTGTTTTCACTTACTGTGCCTGCTTGTGGAGTTGTCAGTAAGGCTACAGCGCTTAGCAGAGACAGTCGAGCTACGAACGCTAACGTTAATTGGTTTATGGACTTGTAATGAGGCACAAGCTCTTACGGTGGTCATAGTTTATGTGTTTTACTTAATGCGTACTGTGCTAAAATAAGAAAATAAAACTGTAAACTTCACCAGTAGTCAAGACCATTGCCATCACATATTATGGGGATCCGTACGCGCAGTGTTCACTTTTTTGTGTGTGTGTGTGGCTAAATCTCGTTGTTCACTTATGTGCCTCTATTGATTATTAAATAAATTGTTAAATGTTAAGTGTATTTTTTATTGCCAACAGTATGTTTGCACCCGGTACTGTGGAAGCTTCCACAACACCGGGTGCTGCCACTGCCGGCACCATGTGACAGACTCTCTCCAGACGGACTTCAGCAGGCAGTTAGTGGCAGAAGCATTTGGCTGAATTGTTAAATACAGCCATAACAGTGAGCAATGAAAGGGCACTAAGTGTGTTATTTCCTTCTGAGCGGAGTGTTTATGATCCTGACAATTGAGCTCCAAGAGCGAAACAACTACTACCTAGTGCATTGCTTGTTTGAACATGATTTTTTGGACAGTGGCAAAAATCCAAAAGTCACGGCGATAAGAGCCATGCAGGGTCCTGTACGGAGGTTGTCCTGTTTAAATAAGCTGAATGTTGAGTGCGGAGCTGCAGCAAGTTTCTCACAGCTTCCATCGTTTACAACATAAGTTATGAACTCTGTTTAAATTACGAGACCACAGGGTCCTACAAACATTTGCAATAATACCGCATATCGCGGTGTTGAGCTATCCACCGTCACCGCAGGGGAAATTCCTCCACCATGACAGCCCTAGTTGAAGCTCATTTAAAGTTTGCTGCACAAAATTTGGGCAAGCCAGTAAAAGTAAAATACTGGAAGAGTGTAGTCTGGTCAGATGAGACCAAAATTGAACTTTTTGGATGCCACAACACACAGCATGTTTGGAGGAGAAATGGCACTACACATCCCATCATGGTGTGGGAGTGTTTTTCAGCACATGGTGCACGCAGACTTCATTAAATTGAAAGAAAGATGAATGGACAAATGTACAGAGACATCCTTGATAAGAACCTGTTGCCATCTGCAAGATGCTGAAGATGAAACGAGGGTAGACATTTCAGCAAGACAATGATCTCAAACACACAGCCAAGGAAACTCTCAACTGGCTCCAGAGAAGGAAAATAAAGCTGCTAGAATGGCCCAGTCAGTCACCTGATCTGAATCCAATTGAAAATCTGTGGAATGAACTGAAGAGCAGAGTTCATAGAAGACACCTACGGAAACTTCCAGATTTGAAGACAGTTTGTGTGGAAGAATGGGCTAAAATCACTCCTGAGCAATGCCTGTGCCTAGTTTCTCCATACAGGAGGCATCTGGAAGCTGTTATTACCAACAAAGGCTTTTCTACTCAATATTAAATGAATTTCACCAAGCATGTTCAATACTTATTCCCTGTATCATTCCACTTTATTAAATATAACTTGCTTTGTGAACACCGTTGCCTTGATTTCTTTGTATGTATGGATTATTTGGGTTGTTGTTATTAATATCTTGTGAAAATCTCAGGCTCCATCAGAAATATGTTTAATGAGAAAAATACTGACATGTCCAATACTTATTTTCCCCGCTGTATTAATGTGAACGTGTGCAGGTGTCCAGCTGTTCTTGTTGCTCAATAATGAATATTTACAGTAGGTGTATTTAGGTTTTGGCTTACAGCTGACTGTGCAGGCTTTTACTGTCTTCCTTTATGAGCACAGAGAGGGGGACTCGCTAATACCGTCCAATTAAAAGTAGAAAAGAAACAAATCCAGTCAGTCATATCACATGTTAGAACTCCAAATGACATTAGCCAAATTAGCAGATGAGTACGGGAGGTGTCAGTCACGCAAAAAAAGGTGGTGCAAGTCTGGGAGAGACTGGCCAAAGAGGTGGAGAGGTTGTTTGTTGGTTAGAAAACATTTTGCGTCAGTTAAAAAAAAGTTAAATATTTGAAAGGCAACGTCACATTTCAGAGCATAAATCAGGTCCATAAAAATCAAGGAATGAAACCTGATAAAATTAGTCCAATATAAACATTTAGTCGAGGATATTTATTATACTATTTTAAAAAGTTTAGAGTAACTAAGGGCAAAGCTGCATTCTAGGAAAAATAAACTCTAAAGCTACACTATAGTGATGATGCCTGGTTTTCAAAATAAAAGCATAATAGTGGCATATCTACAATAATATAACCAAAGGTGGGTAGAGTGGCCAGAAATTATACACGAGTAAAACTAATATAATGACATGATATCAGTCACTCAAGTACAAGTTAAGAGTAGTCACCAAAAACATTAAGAGTAAAAAAGTTCTAAAAAAAAAAATTACTTGAGTAGGGAGCAATGACTTTATTGACATCAATTTGGGATTTTTATTTTTTTTTGGCATACATTTGTGACTTTTTACTCATGAATTTGCATTTTTCTTCTTATACATCTGTGACTTTTTTTCCCCATAAATGTGCATTTTTCTTCTTGTAAACTTGCATCTTTATTTGTAAGTTTACCAAAATTTTCTTGTAATTTTGTGACATTGTTCTTGCCAATTTGTGATTTTTTTCATAAATTTAGAATTTTTTTTATATTTATGACTTTTTCCCATGATTTGGAATACTGAAAATGTTTCCTTTAAAATTTTGATTATTTTTACTCTTAAATTTGCAACATTTTTTTCATAAAATTACAATTTTTTCATGAATACTTGCAGCTCTATTTGTAAACTAGTCACTATTTTCTTGTAAATTTCTGGTTTTACATTTGCCAATTTGTGACTGAGGAAATCTGAGGAATTTTTCTCTTACATTCATGGCTTTTCCCCATAAATTGCAATTTGTGACTTTTTAAGCTTGTATTTGCTACTATTTTTATATATAAATTTGCTGTTTTATTTGTAAATTTTCTTCTATTTATTTGTAAATCTGAGACTTTACTGTTGCAGCATGGTGGTACAGTGGTTGGCACTGTTACCTCGCACCTAGAAGGTTCCAGGTTCGAGTCCCCAGGCCAGCAGGGGCGGGAACCTTTTTGTGTGGAGTTTGCCCTGTGATATGTGGTTTACTCTGGAGGCTCTGGTTTCCTTCCACGATCCAAACACTTGCATGTTAGGTTAATTGGTGATCCTAAATTGTCCCTGGGTATCTGTCTCTTATAGGGCCTTAGAATAGAGGGTTAGTGCAGCTGCTAGTGAAGTGGTCTTTGTGACTAGAAAAAGCCCTATAGAAGTATAGGTCCTTATCCAAATTTGTTCAGTTTTTTACTTCGATGCGTTAGCCGGAGGAAGATAAATTCTACACTTGCCACATGTATAAAGGAACAATTATAAGTCCAACATTTTCTGAGTGAGAATAGAAGAACAATTTCAATAGCTATAATAAGAAAAACTAATGAGAAAAAAAATGGACTCACATTCAAATCAAATATACAGTATATATATATATTATATATATAATTCATTACTACCCACCTCTGGCAGCAGCTATAGGAGATGGATTTAGTGAAGGAGTACATATTTGTATTTGTACACAGTAAAAACAAGAATTTACTTGGAATAGTTTGTAGAATTTGGTTTGTTTTCAGCTGGGATTAATTTGTTGCCTTTAGCCACCATCAACTCTCTGCACTCCAGTCATGCAATTTAGAGAAAAATGAAGACAAATTGAGTCGACAACATCAATCGAACTGGTGGGCAAAGTCCAGCAAAGGCATGCACAGGTCAGTCCACCACAACAGGAAAGAGAAACAAGTGGAGTGAGTGAACGAGGGGCGGAACACCGGAGGGAAGAAAGAAGAGGAATGTGGTAGAGTGGGGTGGTGGGGGGCGTGTGCCGAGTGTGTTGTCTGGTGTGGTCACTGTGCGTGGGGAGCTGCTTCTCCGCTGACTCCCCTGTCTCCCTTCCCCTGGTCCCCCCATACCATCTCTGTCTGTCGCACCTCAAAGGATGGCTCCTCCCCCTCCTGTTCTCCCTCCTCGTCTTCCTCACCAATGTGACAGCTCTGGAGGAAAATGGAAGAAAGGTTAGAAGATGAGAACAGACGAAAATTCGCTCTCTGTCCAGTCACGCTTCAGTGAATAAAGTTTCTCATTGTGTACAATTTCAGAAATATTACCTTTGCCATAATATCCGCGTATGATATATAAAGATGATCCACGTCAAGTTTACTGCAAAGGTAGAACAGGTGAAAAGGGTCGGTTATTCTGAGTCACAAACAGACCACGCAAGTAAACAGTAGGGCTGCACAATATCAGGAAAAAAGAATGCAAAATTGTTGCTGAATACTGCAATAACGATATTTAACCAAGTACTTCAGTATACCATGTTAATGCCATCACACTCCATGTGCTATATAATTATTTGTTTATTTATTTATTTAAAAGGGACAGTGCACATTAATGAACATTAGCTAAAAAACAGACGTAAATGTGCTGAAGTCAGCAGAAGCTAATTTACATATGAAGTTCCTTCCATCATCTGGAAGAAAGAACGTGTTGGTGGCTTTTTACCAAAGCACCACTGAGAGCGTTCTCACAGACTGCATTATGGCCTGGTATGCCAACTGTACAGTGGCAGACAGGAAAAACTTGCAGAGGATTATAAAAACTGCCCAATCCATCACTAGCTGTCCCCTACTCCCTCTGGAAAATATCGCCAGCATGCAGTGTCTCAGGAGAGCGAGGAGAATTGCTGTTGACCCCTCCCGCCCAGGACAGCACCTGACCAAGCTCATGTCTTCCGGCAGGAGGTATAGGTGTCTAAAAAGCAGGACAAGTAGACTGAATAACGTTTTTTTTTATGTGGGTCATTAGAATTCTCAATAAGATGATGGAAGCACGACTGTGAATCCTTACATTCTCTTGCATAGATTGCCCTACTTTTATTATTCTATTACTATTTCACTTTGTTCTTATTACTTGTTTTACTCAATTTTATTATCTTATTTATTGCTTTTCACTGTTGCAGTGGCTGGAGATGCAAAGCCATCTCGTTGTATTCTTGTTGTGCCATGACAATAAAGGGTTCTAATTTTTCTCATAAAGTCACAACTTTTTGGGGGTGATTTTTGTCATGGACGGTGAGAGTGCGTCCCCTCCTTCCCGTTCATCTCTCCGTGGCTCATCATCGCACCTGAAGGACAGGACACACCTGCGCCCTCTAATCAGCCAGCGTACTTAAGGAGGCATCCTTCCGTGACTCAACGCTGGCTCGTCTGGGTATACTGCCATGAACAGACAGCAAGTCATCACAACACCGGTAAAGAAGTTATTAACCTGTGTGCTTTTTCTCCATTGTGCAGGTTGCTGCCATTGTGTGGGTGTGTCTCTGAGGGCTGCGCGTGCTCTCCTGCCACAACTTTTCCCACGACGGTAACCTCCACCCGGCCACGCTCCACCAGCAGTCCCCTACCCTGCTGGTTCATCTATTCCCCGCTGGAGTCCTGCCGGCGCTCCCTTGGAGCCCACGTAAGTGGTAATTTGACTCACCCATTTTCCCTATCTCCCTTTTTCTGCTTACAGCTCTCGTTCCCTCTCCACAGGCCCATTCCTCTGGCAAGTGACTGTTCTGTAGCAGTGCGGTTTTTGCTATTCAATAAAACATTCAAACGTGTGTACTGTTTGATTGTCTCTTTGTTGCTGCACCTTGCACATGAGCTGAATTATCTTATCAGTCATGACAGAACAAGCCAGTCTTAACCTCGGCTCAGCGGGTGCAACGGGGACAATCCACTCTGGAACGCTTAGAGGCGACCGAGCAGCAGGTCACCATGATGAACCAGCAGCTGCAAACAATGATGCAGCAATTGGACACCATCAGGTGTCATTTGGCTAGGGTGGCTCCTCCGGCTCCTCCTCCTCAGCCTGCTCCCATTATTCAACCACCAGTTTGCTGTACCACCTCCGTTCCCTCACCTGCCCCGTCCGGGGGGAAGGTGGGGAAATGCAAGGAGTTTTTACACCAGATGTGGATGTATTTGGAGCAGGTTGGGGGGGCGTACCCGACGGATGTCACTAAAATTCAGTTTTTCACTCTACTGTTGCGGGACCAAGCCCTCAGTTGGGCTCGGGCCACAGCAGACAGCCCTGAGGGCCGTAGTTACATGTTTGACCAATTTGTGGCCGCTTTTTGTCGCACGTTCGTCGAGAGTCAGGGGAACATAATGAGCCGCTTATGACTCTCCGCCAGGGGGCTCAGTCTGTGGCCGAATTCTCTGTGGAGTTTCGGGTTAAAGCAGCAGACTCGGGGTGGAATGAGGTTGCGCTACACAGCACGTTCCTCCACGGGTTAAACGACCATCTCCGCGACGACCTGGCGGTTTATACCGTTCCCGAGACGCTCGATGGTCCTATTGATCAGGCTGTGGGGTTGGACAACCGCTACCGTGAGCGCGCGAGGGAGCGACAGGCCTCCTCTCGCTCATCTGCTGAGCGTGTGCCCGCCTGCGGGGACTGACACTGGGGGGGCCGGTCCTCCTCCTGAACCGATGGACCTCAGCCAGGTTCGTCTGGCCGAGGCTGAGCGCCGGCGAAGGAGAAGAACTGGCGGGTGCTTGTACTGTGCTTCCCCGGAGCACGGTCGGGACGAGTGCCCCCAGCGGCCAAAAGACGCGGCCCGTCAGTAACCATGGGGGGTCTGGCAGGTGGAACCAAGTTAATTCCCCCCAGCAATTTCTCTATTCCGGCCCTCGTGCAATTGCCGGGGGTTGAGAGGAAGGTCTTGCCGTTAGTTAATTCAGGGGCAGAGGGCAATTTCGTGTCGGCCCGGCTCGTCCGGGACCTGGGTATTCCCACTCTTAAATTGCCCCACCATCACAATGTTACCACCATATCTGGCCGTGAGGTTGCGGTTATCACCGAATGCACGCAGCCGGTTGCCATCCTCTTGTCTGGGAATCATCGGGAGGAAACTAACGTTCCTAGTTCTCCCAAATTCATCATCCCCGATGATTCTAGGTTATCCGTGGCTCCGGAGGCACAGCCCCATAATAAATTGGGGGCGGAATTCCATCTCCTCCTGGAGCCCGTTTTGTTTGGCCAATTGTTTAAGTTCAGCCAAATGTGCTCCATCTCTCCCGGTCTCTCCTCCTCCGGTTGAGCCGCCGGATCTCAGCCTCGTTCCCCGGGCTTATCATGATTTACGGGAGGTCTTCAGCAAGTCGTGAGAGTTGTCACTTCCACCTCATCGCTCTTATGACTGTGCTGTGGACCTCATCCTGGGGGCAAAGCTGCCATCCAGCCTGCTCTACAGTATTTCTGGGCCGGAGAGGGAGGCTATGGAGAAGTATGTTAAAGAGTCGCTGAATGCTGGCCTTATTTGGCCATCTCTGGCCCCTCTCAGGGCCAGACTCTTCTTTGTCGGCAAGCAGAATGGCTCGCTGCGCCCGTGTATCAATTACCATGAGCTCAACGCTATAACAGTTAAGGACAAATATCCTCTGCCCTTGATGAATTCCGCGTTTGAGCTCCTTCAGCACTCATGGGTGTTTACCAAATTAGACCTATGCAACGCGTACCATCTCATTCTCATTCATGAGGGGACAAGTGGGAGACAGGGTTTAAAACACACTTGGGGCAATTCGAGTATTTGGTGATGCCGTTTGGGCTCACCAATGCCCCCACTTTCTTCCAACGGTTAATTAATGACGTCCTGCGCGATATGCTCTACCAATTTGTGTTCGTCTATTTGGATGACATTTTGATTTTCTCCCGCTCGCCAGAGGAACATGAGGTCCATATAAGGGCCATTTTACAGTGGCTCCTGGAGAACCAGCTCTCTGTTAAGGCCGAGAAGTGCGAGTTCTCCACAACATCTACTTCCTTCTTGGGCTTCATAGTGGCTGAAGGGAGACTGATTGCCAACCCGGCCAGGGTGAGGGCAGTGCTCGATTGGCTGACACCCCACTCCCGTAAGGAGCTTCAACACTTCCTCGGGTTTGTGAACTTTTATCGCAGGTTCATCAGGAACTATAGTCAGAATCAGAATCAGAATAGCTTTATTGCCAAGCATGTTTGCATGTAAACATACGAGGAATTTGACTTGACATTGGGCGCGCTCGACAAGCGCTTCCCAATGACGCGGCAGCCATGCAAGGCGCCTGTCATGCAGTGGAGGGTAAAGAGGGGAATGGGGGGGGGGGGAAATGACACAATGGGCAGAGAGAAAAAACATAGTTAATCAAAATAAAGCTCGTTTGAGCAAAATTGTGATTACATAGAAAAAACCCCTCTAATGCACAATTAGCAGACAATACAGATCACACAATAACAAAGGAGCAAAGGTTGAGAGAGACAGTGTAAGTGTGTGTGTGTCAGTGTATGTGTATCAGTCATGTAATGTTGTGTGCAGTGTGTGTATCAGTCAGTTACTGGTGAACAGCAAAAATCCTCCCTGAGCAACGTTTAGATGTTATGTCTTTAGTGTCCTCCAAACATAGATAGCATGTCCTCGAGAGTTCATTCTCTCAGTGCATGTCCGATGGTAAACTCCATGCTGGTCACATAACGCTGTCCTTGAGAGATCAGATTACTGCGCACTAGATGTTTATGTTAGGGAGAAGCAAGAAGCAAAAACTCTCTTCTGCCTTATCATCCTCCTCCAGGAGGAATGTAATCTTCAGGGCGCCGAATCAAGGTCTAATAGGCACAGTTCACTCAGAGCATAGAATTTTCATCTCTCATGCGATTCTGTGCTTCATAATTTCCATATACAGGCTTTAAAATCATTCCCTGGAGAGCACCAGCGACTCTAAGATGTATTCCACCTGCTGAATCAGCCACCATTCAGTTCACCAATTGCCGCTATCAGTGCACCCCCCAACTGGTCGAATTGTTGAAGGAGCTTTGCCGGGTCCGCATTTTGATCAGCTCTCCCAACTTCTTTAATTTCTGATACATCAGGAAACTCCAAAGCCAAAGTAGAAATCCTGTGATCAGAAGCCAAACAGATAGAGTATAGATAGAGATAGAGTATAGATAACAGATAGAGTACTATAGTGGGGTCGCACTGCCCTTAACGCAGCTGACCTCTGTTAAGGTCCCTTTTTGGTGGACCGAGGCAGTGGAACAGGCCTTTTCCAAATTAAAAGGCCTGTTCACGGGCACACCAATCTTGGCCCAGGTCGACACGCAGCTCCAGTTCATCCTTGAGGTGGACGCTTCTGATTCGGGGGTGGGCGCTGTTCTCTTGCAGCGCACATCCTCCGATCTTAAGCTCCATCCATGCGCGTATTTCTCTCATTGGCTGACACCGGCCGAGAGGAATTACGATGTAGGGGACAGAGAGCTGCTTGCCATTAAGTTGGCATTAGAGGAATGGAGACATTGGTTAGAGAGGGCTATTCACCCCACTGTCGTGTGGACCGGTCACAAGAACCTCGAGTACTTGTGGTCGGCCCGCCGACTTAACGCCAGGCAGGCTTGCTGGGCTTTATTTTTCCAGAGATTTAATTTTACCATCACTTACCGGCCTGGCTCTCAGAATACCAAACGGGACGCGCTATCGCGCCAGTTTGATTCCAAGGAGGTAGCGCCCCCTTCCCACCCCCAATCCCCCACCCCCCATGCGTCCTTGGTGCCCTTACGTGGGATATCGAGCAGAGGGTCCGTCAGGCCCAGTCTCGGGAGCCTGTGCCAGTAGGGTGGCCCCCGGATCGCCTGTACGTCCCTTTTGCCCTCCACAGTGACGTCATCCAGTGGGGTCACACCAGCCGTTTTGCCTGTCATCCTGGTATCACCTGCACGATTGATCTGGTTCGGCGGGAGTTCTGGTAGCTCACGCTGCGGTGGGACATGCAGGAGTATGTGTGGGCCTGTCAGACCTGTGTCCGGGGCAAGTCCGATTCCTCCCCCCCGTCTGGACTCCTCCATCCCCTCCCCATCCCTGGTCGGCCATGGTCCCACATCGTCATAGACTTTGTCAGTGGACCCCCCCCCCAAGGTAAAACTGTGATATTGACCATTGTGGACTGTTTCTCCAAGGCTGTCCACTTGGTGGCGCTTCCCAAACTCCTTTCGGCCTTGGAGACAGCCACCCTGCTGATGAATCACGTGATTCGACTCCATAGCATCCCAGCGGACATTGTGTCTGACAAGGGCCCGCAGTTTACTTCACAGGTCTGGAGGGCCTTCTGCCGCACCCTAGGAACGACGGTGAGCCTCTCCTCTGGGAACCACCCCCAGAGCAACAGCCAGGCAGAGCGTGCCAATCAGTCCTTGGAGGCCACCCTGCAGTGCGTGGCAGCCGAGCACCCCTCATCGTGGAATTCATACCTGACCTGGGCAGAGTATTCTATGAACACAGCTGTTTCCACGTCTACGGGGCTTACCCCTTTTGAAGCATCATAGGGGTACATGCCTCCGCTCCTGCCCATGACCAAGAGGGAGGTCGCAGTTCCCTCTGTGGGGGCTCCTGCTCGCCGCTGCAGGTGCATCTGGAGATCCACGCGCGCTGCCCTTACCTGCTCTGTGGAGTGCAACCGGGCTGCGGCGGATAAACATCGGATGCCCACGCCCAAGTACACCGTGGGGCAGCAGGTCTGGTTGGTGGCCAGTCAGGTTCCGTTGAAGACTACGTCAAAGAAGCTGTCTCCACGCTTCATCGGGCACTTCCCGATCTCCAGAATCATCAACGATGCCTCGGTTCGGCTGAGACTCCCACCTACCCTCCGAGTGAACCTGACCTTTCACGTCTCACACATCAAGGCCCTCTCAGTCAGTCCTCTCTGCCCACCCCCCAAGCCGCCTCCTCCTCCCCGGATCATTGACGGCCACCCTGCCCACACGGTCCGCCAGATCTTGGATGTTCGCCGTCGGGACCGGGGTCTCCAGTATTTGGTGGATTGGGAGGGCTACAGCCCGGAGGAGCGATCCTGGGTTCCTACGACCCGAATCTTGGATAAAGAGATGCTCCGGTCCCACCATCAAGCCCATCCCGACAAACCTTGTGGACCGCCAGGAGGCGCTCCTAGAAGGGGGGCCCTGTCATGGGCGGCGAGAGCACGCCCCCTCCTTCCCGTTCATCTCTCCGCGGCTCATCATCGCACTTGAGGGAGAGGACACACCTGCGCCCTCTTATCAGCCAGCGTACTTAAGGAGGCATCCTTCTGTGACTCAACGCTGGCTCGTCTGGGTATACTGCCGTGAACAGACAGCAAGTCATCATAACACCGTTAAAGAAGTTATTAACCTGTGTGCTTTTTCTCCATTGTGCAGGTTGCTGCCATTGTGCAGGTGTGTCTCTGAGGGCTGTGCGCTCTCTCCTGCCACAACTTTTCCCGCGACGATAACCTCCACCTGGTCAGGCTCCACCAGCAGTCCCCTACCCTGCTGGTTCGTCTATTCCCCGCTGGAGTCCTGCCGGCGCTCCCTCGGAGCCCATGTAAGTGTGCTTACAGCTCTCGTTCCCTCTCCAAAAGCCCATTCCTCTGGTGAGTGACTGTTCTCTAGCAGTGCGGTTTTTGCTATTCAATAAAACATTCAAACGTGTGTACTGTTTGATTGTCTCTTTGTTGCTGCACCTTGCAAGTGGGCTGAATTGTCTTATCAGTCATGACAATTTTGCAACTTTTTCTTTCTGAATGTACAACTTTTTCCCTCGTACATTTGTGACGTTTCTCATAAGTTTGTGCTTTTTTTGTAAATTAGCTTTTTTCTCTTTTTGGAGTGTAATAGCACAAAGGCCATGTATACGTCTCTCCAAAATGGCGGAGCATGAATGCGTAAGTACATGACAAACTATTATCACTCTTCAAGCCATTTTCTGTGATGCACATATTGTGCACACCAATATTGCAATCAAGATAAAATTTCGATATATTGTACAGCCCTAGTAAACAGAAGGAGAAACATGCGCTCACGTTTTTTCTGTCAGAGCAGTGCGGCTGAAATGAAGAATCAGCTGATGGAGGGGGTCAGGCTTCGACTCCGTCTCTTCTTCCTCCTCCTCCTCTTCCTCCATGGTTTTCTAATTATAAATGGATATTTTTATTAAAACATGACAAACTTTAAGTGTACAGGTGCAGCTAGAAAAACCAGAACATTGTGAAAAAAACTGCATATGGAATATTATTCATGATTCAATTTAAAGGTAAACTTTCAGATATTCCACATTCATTACACAAAGTAAACATTTCAACCCAAGTTTGCTTTTGTTTTTATATTTACCTCTGCCAAGGAGGTTATGTTTTCATCCGTGTTGGTTTGTTTGTTTGTCTTTCAGCAGGATTACACAAAAACTACTGGACTGAGTTGGATGAAATTTTCACCAAAGGTGGCCCGTGGCCTAAGGATGAACCCATTAGATTTTGGTGATGAACTGAGAGTCCATACCTTCACCAAGGGCCTTGTTTGTATTTGTGCAGCAGGATTACACAAAAAACTACTGGATGGATTTGGATGAAACTGTCACTAGAGGTGGTCCTTGGCATATAGAGGAACCTAGGGATGTTAATTATTAATTGACGTTCGATTAATTGTCGATAAGAATTTATAGTCGACTTAGATAAATTAGTTGTCAATTAATTGATAACTCAGCAGTCCTTTTCAATTGCAGCTTATTCTATGAAATGCAGTGGCGTTGCCATCCAGGCAGGGGCACATGCGGTCACTCACTTCCGCCTTTCAACCAAAACTAAAGAAAAAGCAGAAAAAGATGCCAAGCCCCCCCCCCCCAAGAGGGCATACGTTGTGTACTGTGAAAAAACTCACCCTTATGGGTTAACTCGGAGAGCCACAACAAGTTCCAATTGCAGGCAAGCTTGAAGATCCACCCGCCTGCTTCAAATCAGTAGGGTGGAGAAACAGATCGGAGTGAGGAAGAAACTACATGAGTGCAAAAACCCAGCCCTGCTGCCTTCAACCCACCACTAGATGGGAAAACAGACCGGACTCAAGTTACCACTGAGGTAACAGAAAACACAGGGAGCCCAGATACAATCTGGGTTTTCCTGGATTGCCGGGGTACTGTGATAATGTTTAACATGCAAAAGATGAAGCAGCACACAATTTATTTTCCTGTTAAAACAGTCTACTAGTACTCAGTAAATTAGAATGTGAAAGTTATTTTTTTGTAATATAACTAAAAAAGATAAATTATGATATTGGTAATAGTTTTTTAAAATAAATTAACAATCATAACATTTGTAATTTACTGAGCTGTATCAACACAGTACACACTATACAGTACAAAATTTGTTAAACTACAAAAAATGCCATTGCAGTAAAAAAATGCAAATGGTACAATAAATCAATGAAGAATATGATGTTCATGTGTTATTCAGTATATCAAAAACATGAATTAACTTTTTATATATTAAAGGTAGAAAGACCGTATTGTACCGAGAGAAATTCAGATTCTCAGGAAAATCGCCGCTTATCAATTAATCGTGAATCGATCAATTAGGTGAATCAACTAATCATTAATGAATTAATCGATAACTTGCATCCCTCGAGGAACCCATTACATTGTGGTGACGATCCGAGAATGCATACCTCCACCAAGGCTCTTATCATCTCACAGTGTGTTAGCAAGAATCCTCCAAAACTACTGGACAGGGTTTCATGCAATTTTCCCCAAAGGTGAACCCATTACATTTTGGAGGTGATCCATGAGGGACGGAAGTGTCACGCCGCGCCATTCATCAGCGGCGCCACCTGCTCACGCACCTGCTACTCGTCAGCGGCGAAGGATAAAAGCCGCCTCGCCCTGAGCTTCGGCCTGAAGCCGTAGACTTCATTTTCCTTGCATGGACTTCTACCACATTCTCTTCAGCATCCTCTTTACCGGTAAGAAGTTCACTTACCTCATCTCTCCAGTCTGCTCCCCTGTGCACAGGTGGATTCCTCGGCGGCGGACAACCCCGTCCCTCGTCTCTCCTCGCTGCTGCACCGAGCCCTGCAGGTGGCTGTCTCCCGGGCTTCCATCCTTGAAGCGCCAGTCATCTGCCCAAACAAGTAAGCTTCTCTCCCTCGCCTATTCTCCTCCTGTGTTGGTGTGTGCTCATCACCCTGTGTCCAATTTCTCCCATAGGGTTGCCGGCTGAACGGTCTCCTGCCTCTGGGTCCGAAGCAGACGCCACCACCAACACATTAACATTCCGCAGACACGCACCCAAACATCCCTGTTGTTAATAAACAGTTTGAACTACTCTGAGCCTGTGTGTGTGCGTCTCCTGAGCCGAACGTTATGTCAGTACGGCTTCAGCAGAGCGGCTCGGCAGGCGGCGGGCTCGCACACCGGTTTACCATCCTCGAGGCTCGGGTGGATCAGATTGTTTATCAGCAACAGGTGGTTCTTCATCAATTATTAGAACTGACTAACCGATTGAACCGCTTGGACCCCCAACAGCCGTTCCTCCCGACTCACCAGGGTGGCGCGGCTCCTGCTGTTCCAGCGGCCGTCCAGCCGGCTCCAGTGGCACCGGTTCGGCTCACGCCGATTCCGACCCCCGCCCGCTTTAGCGGTAAGCTCGGCGGAGCGCGGGGGTTTATTATGCAGTGTGAGTCCGTGTTCCACCGTGTGCCCGGAGATTTTCCCTCGGATCACAGCCGAATTGGTTACATAGGGAATCTTCTGGAGGGGCGTGCGTTAACTTGGACCTACGCCGTAATGGCGAGGCCCAGTTATGCCACCCTCACCTATGACCAATTCGTGAGGCGCTTTCTGGAGGTCTTTGACCACTCACAAACCGAAACGGTCCAGGTCGATCGGCTTCTCGCTCTCCAGCAGGGAAGCCGGTCGGCAGCGGACCACTCGGTCGACTTCCGGGTAGCGGCGGAGGAATTGGGCTGGGAGGAACGCTCCCTCTGTGGCCTGTTCCTCCGCAGCCTCAATAGTGATCTGAGGGATGAACTGGCTGGTCGGAATATCCCTG
This sequence comes from Pholidichthys leucotaenia, assembly GCA_020510985.1. NCBI lineage: Eukaryota > Metazoa > Chordata > Actinopteri > Cichliformes > Pholidichthyidae > Pholidichthys > Pholidichthys leucotaenia. Next base: position 280,981,582 of record CM035847.1, on the reverse strand, counting down.
GGACGCTAGCGGAGCTGACATCCTTAGCGATAAGTTTGGATAACAGGCTGCGCGAGCGCTCCTCGGGGCGGAGGTCTTCTTCTTCTCGCCCTCGTGGAGCCTCGCCGCACCTGTTCCAAGCTCGCCCCCTGGCGGCGCCGCCAGCATCGCGCCCCGAGGAGTCGGAGCCGATGGTGACGGCCTGGACTAAACTTTCCCCTGTGGAGAAACAACGCCGCCGTGAGTTGGGCCTCTGCATGTATTGCGGAGGCGACCAACACACCGTGGAGCGTTGTCCACGGAAAGCCAGTCGGTGGGGTCCGCGAGTCACTGTTGGAAGCCTCGCGGATGTCAATCGGTTAGGATCACTTTCTCAATTGAAGCTGCCCATCCGTTTCTGCCATAACTCTACTGGGCACCTCACCCACGCACTGGTGGATTCGGGCGCAGAAGGCAGCTTCATTTCACAAAGCCTGGCAACCCGATTGGGCATCCGCTGCCAGGCACTCAACACTCCCCTCTCCCTGATCCACCTCTCCCGTGCCACCCTCGGGAGAGTGACACATCAAACTGTTCCCCTACCGGTCATCATCTCGGGAAACCACCGGGAGGAGATGACCTTTTACGTCCTTCCCAACTCTGTGTCGCCCGTCATCCTGGGGTATCCCTGGCTCCGCCTTCACAATCCGGTCCTGGATTGGAAATCAGCTGGGATCTCGGCATGGAGTACGTTCTGTATGGGCACCTGCCTTCAGTCCGCTGCCTGCTCTCCGTCCGCTCCTCCCCCTGCGACGGACGCTGCACCCCCGGACCTGTCTCTGGTGCCCCCAGAATTTCACGACCTGGGTATGGTGTTCAGCAAAGCGAAAGCTATGTCTCTTCCCCCTCATCGGCCCTATGACTGCGCCATCAACCTCCGCCAGGGGGCTCCCTTACCTTCTGGTCGCCTTTACAGCCTGTCTGCGCCGGAGAAGGAGACGATGAACGCCTACCTGAAGGAATCATTAAGTGCTGGGATTATCCGCCCATCATCGTCACCCGTGGGGGCAGGGTTCTTCTTCGTGGGGAAAAAGGATGGGTCCCTCCGCCCTTGTATCGACTACCGGGCCCTCAACAATATCACGGAGAGGGACCGTTACACCCTGCCTCTCATGGACACTGCTTTCCACTCCCTCCAGGGGGCGACCTGGTTCACCAAGCTGGACCTACGCAGCGCTTACCACCTCGTCCGGATCCGGGAGGGAGATGAGTGGAAAACGGCCTTCCGTACCCCGAACGGCCACTTTGAATATCTGGTGATGCCGTTCGGGTTGACCAACGCTCCTGCAGTCTTCCAGCGCCTCATTAATGACGTCCTCCGGGACTTCATTGGCCTTTTCGTGTTCGTCTACCTGGACGATATCCTCATCTTCTCCAAGTCCAGGGATGAGCACCAGGTCCACGTGAGGCGGGTCCTCCAAAGGCTGCTGGAGAACCGTCTGTACGTTAAGGCGGAAAAGTGTGAATTTTACGCCAGGAGTACGTCCTTCCTGGGGTTCATCATCGCCCACGATAAGGTGCTCCCCGACCCAGAGAAGGTAAAGGCGGTGGTGGAATGGCCTACACCTGCATCCCGGAAGCAGGTGCAGCAATTTGTTGGCTTCGCCAATTTCTACCGCCGCTTTGTTCCCAACTTCAGTGCCATCGTGGGACCACTGACCCGCCTCACGTCCCCGAAGGTCCCGTTCCGGTGGACCGAAGAGGTCGCTGCCGCCTTTGAGGCGCTGAAGGCGGAATTCTCCTCCTCCCGGGTCCTTCGCCAGGTCGACCCCGCGCTACAGTGCATTGTAGAGGTAGACGCCTCGGACACGGGAGTGGGAGCAGTGCTGTCCCAGCGGTCACCGGACGATGGCGCCAAGCGACCGTGCGCCTTCTTCTCCCGGCGCTTGTCCCCGGCGGAGAGAAACTATGATGTGGGGGACAGAGAGCTCTTGGCCATCAAGCTCGCCCTGCAGGAGTGGCGCCACTGGTTGGAGGGGGCAAGCCTGCCGTTTGTGGTCCTCACGGACCACAAGAACCTGGAATACTTACGGTCTGCCAAGCGCCTGAACGCCCGCCAGGCGCGCTGGTCCCTGTTCTTCGCCAGGTTCCAATTTTCCATCACCTTCAGGCCTGGCTCTAAGAACGTCCTGCCTGACGCCCTCTCCAGGCAGTTCGCCCCCGTGGAGTCGGAGGAGGCGCCCCACTCCATCCTGCCCAGGTCGTGCGTCGTGGGAGCCATCTCGTGGGACATTGAGAGCAAGATCCGGAAGGCACAGGAGGTGGAACCTGACCCTGGCGGCGGACCGGAGGGGAGGCTGTTCGTGCCATCCGCGGTCCGAGGAGAGGTCATCCACTGGCTCCACACCTCCAAGCTCACCTGTCACCCTGGCACCTCCCGGATGATAGATCTCCTCCAACGGTCCTTTTGGTGGCCAGGCCTGCGGAGGGATGCAGCCCGCTACGCCCGGGCTTGCCCAATCTGTGCCACCTGCAAGTCGGGAAATGCCCCTCCAGCGGGTCTGCTCCAGCCCCTGCCCGTCCCTGGCAGGCCCTGGTCGCACATCGCTCTGGATTTCGTCACCGGACTCCCCATCTCCAACTCCTATGACACCATCCTGACCATCGTGGACCGCTTCTCCAAGGCCGTGCACTTCGTCCCCCTGCGAGGCCTCCCTACTGCCCTGGAGACGGCGGACCTCCTCGTCCAACACGTGGTCAGGCTGCATGGGATTCCGGTGGACGTGGTCTCGGACCGGGGCCCCCAGTTTTCATCTGAGGTTTGGAGGTCTTTCTGCAACGCCATCGGAGCCAAGGTGAGCCTCTCCTCTGGCCATCACCCCCAATCCAACGGGCAGTGTGAGAGGACCAACCAGGAGCTGGAGGCTGCGCTCCGCTGTGTGTCCAGATCCAAACCCGCGTCCTGGAGCAACCATCTTGCCTGGGTTGAATATGCCCACAACTCCGCTCGCTCTTCTGCTACAGGGATGTCCCCCTTCAAAGCGTCCCTGGGTTACGACCCCCCGCTGTTTCCGGAGCAGGAGAGTGAGGTAACTGTCCCGTCAGTTAGGGCCCATCTCAGGCAGTTCCGCTCCACCTGGGCTGCCGCGCGCCATGCGCTATTGCGCACAGCGGAGCGCAACAGGACTGTGGCGGACCGGCGTAGGAGACCTGCCCCGGCGTACAGAGTTGGGCAGCTTGTTTACATTTCCACCCAGGACGTCACTCTAAAAGGCGAGAGGAGAAAGCTGGCACAGCGCTTCATGGGTCCCTACCCCATCACCCGGATCATCAACCCGGTGGCTGTGCGCGTGGCTATTCCCCCCTCCCTCCGCATTCATCCTACTTTCCACGTGTCGAAGGTGAAACTGGCGGTTACTGACCCCCTTTGCCCTCCTCCTGCAGCGCAACCCGCGCCCCGGATGATTGGTGGCCATCCGGCCTGGTCCGCCTCCTCCATCCTGGACTCCCGGCGCCGGGGTCGTGGGTTGCAATACTTGGTGGACTGGGAGGGCTATGGGCCCGAGCATCGACAGTGGGTGCCCCCGTCGTTTGTGTTGGACCCATCGCTCATCGCGGACTTCCACCGAGCGCACCCGGATAAGCCATCGCCAGGAGGCGCTGCTAGAGGGGGGAGTACTGTCACGCCGCACCATTCATCAGCGGCGCCACCTGCTCACGCACCTGCTACTCGTCAGCGGCGAAGGATAAAAGCCGCCTCGCCCTGAGCTTCGGCCTGAAGCCGTAGACTTCATTTTCCTTGCATGGACTTCTACCACATTCTCTTCAGCATCCTCTTTACCGGTAAGAAGTTCACTTACCTCATCTCTCCAGTCTGCTCCCCTGTGCACAGGTGGATTCCTCGGCGGCGGACAACCCCGTCCCTCGTCTCTCCTCGCTGCTGCACCGAGCCCTGCAGGTGGCTGTCTCCCGGGCTTCCATCCTTGAAGCGCCAGTCATCTGCCCAAACAAGTAAGCTTCTCTCCCTCGCCTATTCTCCTCCTGTGTTGGTGTGTGCTCATCACCCTGTGTCCAATTTCTCCCATAGGGTTGCCGGCTGAACGGTCTCCTGCCTCTGGGTCCGAAGCAGACGCCACCACCAACACATTAACATTCCGCAGACACGCACCCAAACATCCCTGTTGTTAATAAACAGTTTGAACTACTCTGAGCCTGTGTGTGTGCGTCTCCTGAGCCGAACGTTATGTCAGGAAGGAGCCTTGGCAGGGGTATGCGCTCTCTGAGTGCTTTTCTAGTTAAATTAGGAATCTTGATATCAGAATTTTCCAGATGCACCTGTACACAACACCAGTGCGGGAGCAACAAGTGCAAACCATATAAAGCCCCAGTGGCTGAATCATTATATACAGTGCATCCGGAAAGCATTCACAGCGCTTCACTTTTTCCACATTTTGTTATGTTACAGCTTTATTCCAAAATAGGTTAAGTTCATTTTTTCCTCAAAATTCTACACACAATACCCCATAATGGCAATGTGAACAAAGTTTTTTTTAATATATATATTTTTGCAAATTTATTAAAAATAAAAAACTAAGAAATCACATGTATATAAGTATTCACAGCCTTTGCTCAATACTTTGTTGATGCACCTTTGGCAGCAATTACAGCATCAGGTCTTTGTGAATATGATGCTACAAGCTTGGCACACCTATCTTTGGGCAGTTTCGTCCATTCGTCTTTGCAGCACCTCTCAAGCTCCATCAGGTTGTATGGGAAGTGTCGCTGCACAGGCATTTTCAGATCTCTCCAGAGATGTTCAATTGGATTAAAGTCTGGGCTCTGGCTGGGCCACTCAAGGACATTCACAGAGTTGTCCTGAAGCCACTCCTTTGATATCTTGGTTGCATGCTTAGAGTCGTTGTCCTGCTGAAAGATGAACTGTCACCCCAGTCTGAGGTCAAGAGCTCTCTGGAGCAGGTTTTCATCCAGGATATCTCTGCACATTGCTGCATTCATCTTTCTGTCTATCCTGACTAGTCTCCCAGTTTGTGCCGCTGAAAAACATCCCCACAGAATGATGTTGCCACCACCATGCTTCACTGTAGAGATGGTATTGGTGTGGTGATAAGCGGTGCCTGGTTTCCTCCAAACATGACCCTTGGCAATCACACCAAAGAGTTCAATCTTTGTCTCATCAAACCAAAGAATTTTGTTTCTCATGGTCTGAGTGTCCTTCGGGTGCCTTTTGACAAGCTTCAGGCGGGCTGCCATGTGCCTTTTACTAAGGAGTGGCTTCCGTCTGGCCACTCTGCCATACAGGCCTGATTGGTGGATTGCTGCAGAGATGGTTATCTGTCATGGGCAGCGAGAGTGCACCCCTCCCATTCTGCCTCACATTCACCAACTCATCACTGCACCTGAGGCAGAAGACACACCTGCACCCGTTCATCAGCCAGCGTACTTAAGGAGGCTCTCTCCGCGCAGTCAACACTGGCTCGTCTGGGTATACTGCCCGTGATTAGGCAAGTTAACATAAAGTTATAAGTGTTGACACGTCATTAACCTTATTTCTCCTCTTTCCTCAGGTTGCTGCCACCATGTAGGTGTGTCTCTAGGACTGCACGCGCGCTCTCCTGCCACATCTCACCGTCCATCAGCTTCCCACTTCACCCAGTCAGGTACCATAAGCTCATCTCCCCCTACCCTACTGGTTCATCTACTCCTCGCTGGGTCCCTGCCGGTTCTCCCTGGATTTCTCAAGTAAATGGCAATTTGGCTCGCCCATTTCCCCTTACTCCATTCCTCTGCTCACGGCTCTCGTCTTCTATCCACAGGGCTATTCCTCTGGTGAGTGACTGTTTCTGCAGCTGTGCACTTATGCTTTTGCTATTTAATAAAACTTTCAAACGTGCCCCTCTGTGTGGTTTCTTCCTGTGCTTTGGCATCGTGCACATGAGCTGTCAAGCTTAATTAATCATGACAGTTATCATTCTGGAAGGCTCTCCTCTCTCCACAGAGGAATGCTGGAGCTCTGACAGAGTGACCATTGAGTTCTTGGTTACCTTCCTAAGGCCCTTCTCCCCCGATTGCTCAGTTTAGACAGCCGGCCAGCTCTAGGAAGAGTCCTGGTGGTTCCGAACTTCTTCCATTTATGGATGATGGAGGCCACTGTGCTCATTGGGACCTTCAAAGCAGCAGAAATTTTTCTGTACCCTTCCCCAGATTTGTGCCTTGAGACAATCCTGTCTCAGAGGTCTACAGACAATTCCTCTGACTTCATGCTTGGTTTGTGCTCTGACATGCACTGTCAACTGTGGGACCTTATATAGACAGTTGTGTGCCTTTCCAAATAACGTCCAATCAACTGAATTTACCACAGGTGGACTCTCAATTTGTCACGAACGCCCCTCCGGGGCAAAAACAAACTCAAGCACTTGACTGCAGTGAGGACATTTATTAACAGAAAAAAACATAACTGTTCAAAAAATAACTGTGAAGCCAATACAAAAAGGCAAACAAGAATAACTTACACAGAGCTGAGTCTCCAGAGTTGCAAAAAACTCTGGAGAAGAGGAGGGGGAGACTGTCCAAAGAGAGATTAGTCCAGTCTAAAGACAACTGTGACTGCCGCACCGATGGAGAGAACAGCACTCTATAAATAATGGGGAAGGTAACAAGCGGCAGGTGCAAATGGCAGGTGACCTAATTATCAATTGCTTGCAGCTGGGAAGGCTAGAAGGCAACAGCGAGCAGCTGGTGGGTGTGTCTGGAATATGAGGAGGGAGATGTACAAGGAACAGAACATACCAAACATAAACAACAGATTACAAAATAGACTAACTGATAAACAAAACTAGAAATAAAGTGAGGATCTGAGCTCAGACACATGACACAATTAAGGTGTAGAAACATCTCAAGGATGATCAGTGGAAACAGGATGCACCTGAGCTCAATTTTGAGCTTCATGGCAGGGTTGTGAATACTTATGTACATATGATTTCTTAGTTTTTTTATTTTTAATAAATATGCAAAAATCTCAAAAAAAAAAATTCACATTGTCATTATGGGATATTGTGTGTAGAATTTTGAGGAAAAATGATTTTTAATCCATTTTGGAACTAGAAAAGCACTCAGAGAGCGCAGACCTCCGCCAAGTACCTCAGTTCCCCCTAATATTGAGATTTTCCCCATATATAATAGTCCTACATTTATTTTATCTATATTTTCAGATTTCTTGACCATCAAAACATACCTTTAGCAATTGGATTCACATTGATATCTTTATTAGTTCAGTAGTTTTTTTTTTTTTTTTTTTTTTTTTTTTTTTTTCTCTCGGCGCCACACGAGTCGGCTGCCTTTTGCAACAGCGGCTCGATTCCGAGTCTTTTTCCCTTCCTCTCTCTTTTGATCCGTCTTTTTTTTTCACCCCACTTATATCACGGACACACAGATCGTCCTAAATGTCTCCTGAGCCGGTGGACGGAGCCACTGTCTATAGCAGGATACGATACAGCAGAGAACAGCTGCTAGCATTCAACCGCCACCCGGTCCCATTGGAAAAACTCGACATACCGAGTGAACTGAGGCGAAAACGCCGCGGCTGCCGGGCTGGAGTAAGGCGGAGGACAAAAAATATAAGGTACAGACCCTCCCTTCCATCTGTTGTCATGGGAAATGTACGGTCGATACTGGGAAAGTTAGATGAGCTAGCGGCTATCTCCCGTTATGATAGCACATACCGGGAGTGCTCTCTCCTTTTGTTTACTGAGACGTGGCTAACTGAACTAGCAGCAGATGCTAACATTGAGCTGGAGGGTTTTCACATGATACGAGCTGACCGAACACCAGACAGTGGCAAGGCTAGGGGCGGTGGAGTGATCATGTATGTTAACAACAACTGGTGCAGACCGGGACATATCACTGTTAAACAACGACACTGCAGCAAAGACATTGAGTTGCTAGCTGTTAGCATGAGGCCTACATATCTCCCGAGAGAACACTCACACGTGATCTGCATTGTTGTTTATGCAAATCCGACGGCGAACGCTGGGACAGCACGTGACGTCATCCATTCAGTAACCAGCAGGCTGCAGACAGAACACCCAGATGCTCTTCTCCTCATCTCAGGCGATTTCAACCATGTTTCACTGTCTCCCATTCTACCCACGTTCACCCAGTATGTCACATGCCACACTAGAGACAATAAAACACTGGATTTATTCTACGCAAACACTAAGGAGGCGTACACCTCATCACAACTACCCCCACTCGGGAGATCGGATCACAACTTGGTTCATCTCCGGCCGGTGTACAAACCCCTAGTGCACAGACAACCTCCGGCCATGCACACTGTGGAGTTATGGTCTGAGGAGACAATGGACACCCTAAAGGGCTGTTTTGAAGCCACCGCCTGGAAGCAGCTCTGCGATCCACATGGTGAGGACATCGATGGCCTCATTCACACCTTCACGGGCTACCTCAGCTTCTGTGTGGACAAATCCGTTCCCACCAAGACCATACGGCGTCACTCAAACAACAAACCCTGGATCAACCCTGAGATAAAAACACTTCTGAGAGAGAAGAAGAGGATCTTCAGGTCGGGGAACAGGGAGATGCTGAAGTCCGTACAGAGGGAGCTGAGGAGAAAGATCAGAGAAGGCAAGGACAGCTTCAGGAAGAAGATGGAGGACAAGCTGCAACAGAGCGACATCAGCGGGGTCTGGAGAAACCTCAAAACCATCTCGGGGCTCCAGAATACCTCCCCCCAGGCCACAGGGGGCAGGGAGTGGGCGAACAACCTGAATCTGTTTTTCAATAGATTTGACCAACCGCCCTCCCCCCTGACTGCACAACAACCACTGCTGCCTCTAAAGAAATCAAGTCCTGCTGCCCACTCCCCACTCTACCAACACCCCCCCACTCCCAACACACAGCCCCCCATCCTGACCCTGACCAGGACCCAGGTGAGGACGGAGCTGAGGAAGATCAAGGCGAGGAAGGCGCCGGGACCGGACGGCATCAGCGCAAAGCTCCTCAAGTCCTGTGCAGACCAGCTGTGTGGGATTGTGACGTATATCTTCAACATGAGCCTGAAACTGGGGAGGGTACCACAGCTGTGGAAAACATCTTGTGTGGTACCTGTACCAAAAACTTCCCACCCCAAAGACCTGAACAGCTACAGACCGGTGGCCTTGACGTCCCACTTGATGAAGACCCTGGAGAGACTGCTCCTTGCTCACCTCCGCCCCCTGGTGGAACCAGCGATGGATCCACTCCAGTTCGCCTACCAGCATGGCATTGGGGTGGAGGATGCGGTGATCTTCCTCCTTCACCGTTCTCTGTCCCACCTGGAGAAGCCCGGGAATATGGTGAGGATCATGTTCTTTGACTTCTCCAGTGCTTTCAACACCATCCAACCGATGATCCTGAAGGACAAGCTGCTGCGCGCAGGGGTGGACCAGCACCTGTCATCATGGATCCTGGACTACCTCACGAACCGGCCTCAGTTTGTGAGAACCCGGGACTGTGTGTCCGACACGATCATCAGTAGCACGGGGGCCCCCCAGGGAACGGTGCTGGCTCCCTTCCTGTTCACTCTTTATACTGCGGACTTCTCACACAACACAACACACTGCCATCTACAGAAGTTCTCTGATGACTCTGCGATCGTTGGCCTCATCTCCAATGGAGATGAAGCTGAGTACAGAGGGCTTATCCAGGACTTCGTGGACTGGTGCCATCGGAACTGCCTCCAGATCAACGCGAGGAAAACTAAGGAGCTGGTGGTGGACTGCCGCAGGCATGGGCAGCCCCTCACAGTACCAGTAAATATACAGGGAACAGACATCGAGATGGTGACATCCTATAAGTACCTGGGTATTCATCTGAACAATAAACTAGACTGGTCACACAATACTGATGCACTCTACAAGAAGGGACAGCGCAGGCTGTTCCTGCTGAGGAGACTCAGGTCTTTTGGTGTACAAGGGGCGCTGCTGAAGTCATTCTATGACACGGTGGTGGCATCAGCCATCACTTTTGGAGTGGTCTGCTGGGGCAGTGGCATTACTGCAGCCGATAGGAAGAGACTGAACAAACTGATTAAGAAAGCTAGCTCTGTCCTGGGGCAGCGCCTTGATCCGATGGAGGAGATAGGAGAGAGAAGGACGGTGGCTAAACTGTCATCTCTGCTGGAGTCCGAGTTCCACCCTATGCAGGACATACTGAATGCACTGAGGAGCTCATTTAGCAGCAGACTACATCATCCCAGGTGCACAACCGAGAGGTTTCGTAGGTCCTTCCTACCAACGGCTGTCAGACTGTACAACCTAAGCAGGGCTGCTCGCAGAGATAGCAAAAAGACGTAACAAACTAATAGTTTTTTGAATGCAAAAGATGCAATAGACTTACACAATGGTCCTCTCCGGCATACAACTAGGAACATACCGGTCGCTATGGAGGGTGAGAATATGTATGGGCACATAATCATACCATGTAGGATAACTAAGTAGACGGTTATGCTGTTTCATTCCATCTAGCAACAATGCTCTGCACTGTGTGTGTTTATATATTTGCATATTTATTCCATCTAGCTACAATGCTCCGTACTGTGGGTGTTTATATATTTATATATCTACATATTATTCCATCTAGCTACATTGCTCCGCACTGTGTGTGTTTATATACTTGCATATTTATTCCACCTAGCTGCAATGCTCCGTACTGTGGGTGTTTATATATTTACATATTTATTCCATCTAGCTACAATGCTCTGCACTGTGTGTTCATATATTCATATATTTATTCCATCCAGCTACAATGCTCTGCACTGTGTGTCTGTGTGTGTGTGTATATATATATATTTTATAGTAATACGTACATATGTTTATTAGCTGCTCTTGCTTGCTTTTTTTTTTTTTTTTTTTTTTTTTTTTTTTCTTGCCTTCTGATTGTTGCTCTGAGTGTTGCTATCCCTGTGCTGTTGCAATCCTGGAATTTCCCCGTTGTGGGACTAATAAAGGCTTATCTTATCTTATCTTATCTTATCTTAGTTATTGACAAAAATCACTTTTTCAGTAATGGCGGTTTTCTCCATTTCTCCATAGCTTTTGAAGATACAACAAATCCATTGACACACTTCTGATTCCTCAGTGTCTTGGCTATATTTTGGTGTTTGTTGTATGTTTATATCTTAATTTGTTACCTTTCAGTGATGAAAAGTCCAAAGATCCCCTATTATTTCCTGTTCTGGATCATAGTGAATGAATGAATGAATGAATTTATTTCGGATAGTACAGTACAGGTTAAAAGAAACTGAATAATATAACAACAAGGTCAAATTAGACAAAGACTCCTCCTACTATACAATTCCACGTAAGTTATCCGAAATGGGTGATGGCTGAAGCCGCAGCTTATATTGCCCACCCATATTCCATCCAAGAATTCAAAAGAGAAAAAAGAGAAAACAAGACAAGAGCGATTACAATTCAAAACAAAGCTAAGACAAAATGTGACTGAGAGAAAAAAGAAAACTAAGCTAGGCTAAGTTAAGCGGTTACTATTCAAAAACAAATCTAAGACAAAATGTCACAGAGAAAAAAAAGAAAAAAAAACTAAGCTACAACACAACACAGGCTGGATATGTCAATCCTTATGTGAGTTTACATGTCGTCTTGTAAATATGTTTGGAGTATTTCTTCCTTTAGTTTTTGTTTAAATTGTCCAAGCGTTGTACATGATTTTAATTCAGGTCCAAAATCGTTCCATAATCTGACTCCTTGCACTGAAATACAGTGTTGCTTGGTGGTTGTTCTCACTGTAGGCTTTTGAAATATACATGTTCCTCTGAGGTGATATCGTTTCTCCCTTGTTTGGAACAACTTTTGGATATTTGCAGGCAGTGATAAATTCTTCACTTTGAACATTATTATTGCGGTTTTAAAGTCAACCAGATCTTTCAACTTGAGAGTTTTTTGTTTAAGAAAAAGTGGGTTTGTTGGTTCCCTGTAAGCTGCTTTGTTTATTATTCTAATAGCTCTCTTTTGAAGCATAAAGAGTGGATATATGTTTGTTTTATATGTATTTCCCCATACTTCATTACAATATGTCATGTATGGGAGTATTATTGAATAATACAAGGTGTATAGTGTGGGTTGATTCAGCAAATATTTCACTCTGTGTAATATTGCAATTGATTTGGATACTTTACCTTTAATATAATTAATATGTGACTTCCAACACAGTTTGTTATCAATTATTACTCCAAGAAATTTAGTTTCAGATGCCCTTTCAATCTCTACACCATTTACACTGAGTTTGGGTACTGGGTTGTTGTGATGGTTGTTTAAGACTATAAATTTTTGTCTTACTTAAATTGAGCGTTAATTTGTTTGAATCAAACCACAGTTTAAGCTTTCCTAATTCCTTTCCGAGTGTATCCAGAAGTTGTTCCAAATTGTTTCCACTGCATAGCAGATTAGTGTCATCGGCAAACAATATTAAGTCCATTTTTTCTGAAACTTTACATATATCGTTTATATACATATTGAATAATAATGGTCCCAAAACTGAACCCTGTGGGACTCCACAGGTGACCTTCAGTAACTCTGAGTTTTTGTTGCTAACACATACATACTGATATCTATTCTTTAAGTAACTACTTAACCAGGACAGTGCTACCCCTCTAATACCACAATTTTGTAGTTTCTTTAATAATAAATTGTGATCTACTGTATTCAAATGCTTTTTTAAGATCTAGGAATACTCCAACTGAATACTCTTTATTTTCAATGGCTGTTGATATTTTTTCTGTAAATTCCATTAGGGCATATGCAGTTGTCCTCTTGTGTCTGAACCCATATTGCTGCTCACACAATAAATCATTCTTCAGTATGAAGTTGTCAGTTCTCTCATAGAATATTTTTTCAAGTATCTTGGAAAATTGCGGTAATAGTGAAATTGGTCTATAGTTTGAGAGTTCCCCTCTGTCGCCCGTCTTGTATATCGGAATTACTTTAGCTATTTTCATTGCATTGGGAAATATACCTGATTGGAGAGACAGGTTACAGATATACGTCAGTGGTTTTACTATGCATTCGATAACAGTTTTGACTAATAGCATGTCAATACCATCACAGTCCGTAGATGTTTTACTTTTGAACGATTTAACAATTTCAATGACCTCTCTTTCGTCTGTGTTCTTTATGAAGATGGAGTCTTTTACAGCAGTGTTAGTGCATATTGTATCACCTGTAGGCACCGTAGTGGGTATTTCTCGGGCCAGATTAGGTCCAATGTTAACAAAAAAATTATTAAATTCATCTGCAGGTGAAGCTATATTCACACTCTGAGTCGTTCTATTATTTTTTGGAATATTAGTTGGGTTGCTTGTATTTCTGCTTTTATTTCCAAGGATACTGTTGAGTATTTTCCATGTATTTTTAATATTGTCTTTGTTTTTCTCCGGTTCTTTACTGTAATAGTCTCTTTTACTACATCTTATTATATATGTTAACTTATTTTTGTATGTTTTATACCGCTGCTCTGCTTCTTTTGTCCTTTTCTTTAGGAAAGCTTTATATAATAAATTTTTCTTTTTACACGCCTTTTGTAGTCCTTTGGTTAACCATGGCTTATCAGCAAATTTGTGTTTAAGCTTTTTTTTACTAATGGGCAGTTTTTTTCATAAAGAGCGGTTACAATGTTTATAAATGTGTCATAGGCTTCATTTACATCTGATACATAGACTTCTGTCCAGTCTTGCTTCAGCAAGTCCTCTTTAAAAGAACTGATTGCATTTGGTGATTTGTATCTGAACAATTTTGAAATTTTTTCTGCGTTGGGCCCCGTGTGGCCATGGATAAGTGCAAAGGTTGGCAAGTGGTCACTTATATCATTTATCAATAATCCACTTTCTATTTTCTTATCGATAACATTGACAAACAGGTTGTCAATAAGTGTAGCAGAGTGAACTGTGATTCTACTGGGATGTGTTATTGTGGGATATAGACTCATGCTGTACATAGAGTTCATGAACTCTGTAACTACATTTTGTTGATGTGGATTCAACGGACACTATTCAATAGTGTCCGGATTTTTTTGCAGGATCCGGATCAGTCTTTGATATTTCCTAGAAACTATTGGGATCTTATCCTGTATTTTTTTGGCAAGCGTCCTGACCATTTATTGTGGAGTTATATACACATATGCTAAAAATGGCCCTATCTCACAATGACAAAGAATCTTTTAAAAAATTCCTGGATCCAGACGGTGATCCGGATTAGTCCCAAAATCTAAAAATTTCTTCCTTGTGCCATTTCGGACTTGTCCTGAAAATTTCGTCAAAATCCGTTCATAACTTTTTGAGTTATGTTGGTAACAGACAGACAAACAAACAAACAAACAAACCCCGGTAAAAACATAACCTCCTTGGCGGCGGTAATAAGGCTGTAACATAACAAAATGTGGAAAAAAGTGAAGTGCTGTGAATACTTTCTGGATGCACTGTATGTATATGTATTTATTCATTCAACCGCTTAATCCTTTTCGGGTCGTGGGGCTGGAGCCTACCCCAGCATCTTTATATTACACACTCACACACACACACACACACACACACACACACACACACACACAGGGTGATTTTTCAGAGTAAAACTATCATAAATCAATGACAATCGAAAGCTAAACAGCTCACCATGAAAGCTGTGTGGTTCTCCACTAGAAACACTTTTTAACCAGCATGCCTGGTAGTACGAGCACTGTCCAAACTGTTATGGTTCGAGTGCCGGTCTCGTCCGCGCTCGAGCCATGCACTATTTTCGGCCATCTGACGGCTGGGTGCCCCTTTTGGCTCCCCGAGCCTTTATTGTGACAACGCTCGGAGGGGCTTCCGGCTGTCAGACTTGACAGCTGAGCCACATTTCGCCTCATCAGCTGCTCTCCACTTAAGAGGGCAGCTGAGAACGAAAAGGCGCGGCAGTCTCGTCAAAAACTTCTCCTTGGTCAGACGTTATTGAGCATCCCGCTGTTCAGACGTAGACTATCCTTCATCTATATTCGTAAGTGTGTCTTTGTGTATCCATTTTCCGTTGTCTTTGACTGTATTTCGTTGTAGTGTGTTTTAGCCCCCCGTGGCTTGTTATTTTGTTCCTTTTCTGTTCCTTTAATAAAACTGTGCAAACTCACCGGTGATTTGTGGCGTCTTATGATGGCTCATGAGGGCCATCCATGACAGTAGACTGCCGCCAGACTGAGACGCCTGTCGCCATGAGTTTTACCTAATTGGACTTGTTTTTCCCTGTCTGGGTGCCCGCGTGCTGGGAGGATTATGTCGTCATTCAGGGGCCGCGTTTGGAGCCTGGGCTACGAACTGGCGGAGGCCCTAGACTACGTAGATGGAACGCTCGTCACCGCTACCCTCTACGACTCTCCCAGTGACGTACGCCGGCACCTGGACCTCGCTGAGGACATCCTTAATCGCCTTCCTCGCTACTCCGACCACCTTGAAGTCGTTGCGAGGAAGGCAGACATCGCCGCACAGTGGGAGATACTCCGTGGGTTGGAGGGAAACTCCGGCAGGAAGCTGAAGAGGAGGCATCCTCGCTCCTCGCTTCGGAATCCCCTTCCTGTCCCCGTTCCAGGCCAGGAGTTTGCACCGCCCGGGGGTGATTCCCGAGAGAGAGGAACGTCAGTCGGAAATTCCGCCGGAGAAGCTACGACAGTCAGCTGTTTCCATCTGGGACCGAGTGGTGGCAGCTCGCTCCGCTGTTCACCCCATGCAAGTTATAAAGCATGTGACTGCGGCAATCAGGCTGGTGGAGAGGAATCCGGCGTTAAATGACTATCCAGAGTTCGCCGACCTGCTCGCGTCTGTTTCCGCACAGAAGCGGCATTTCCCGGGACCTCTCCCTCGCCTCGCCCTCTGCCAGTAATCGTCGTCACACAGCTAACAAAAGGACTCAGCGAGAACCTCGTCCGGATCCTGTTCTGGGTCGTCGCCAAGACTCAACCTCTCTGACAGCTGCTGCTCCTACGTCTCGTCAGGAGGGAATTCCCGCAGCCTCTCCCCCCGGGTCATCTTTCCCTGCTGTCCCGTCAGCTCATCGTGCCCGGATCGTCTCGGCTGTCACCCCCTCCTCCTCGACGTCTTCTCCGGCTGCTGTGAGTGTTTTGAGTCCTGCTGCAGCGAAGCCCGTTATTGGACTATCGCGAGCGGCTCCTCCTCATCCTCCCAGGGGGCCCTCCATCACCAGCCAGCGGAGAAAGGGAGGAACAACGTCCGCTACAGCAGGCATCCATCCTCCGGGAAACAGGCAAGTGCAAGTTCATTTTTCTCCCCGTAGTTGAGATTTGCCTTGTCTGACTCCTGGGGGTGGAGTTCGGGGTTCGCAGTCCCCCGAGCTCCCACCACCTGCTGTAGCTTCTGTCATTAAACCTGCTGCCTCTGTGTTTCCCTCCGCTGAGCGGTCCACGACGCCAGGCCTACATCGCCAGGCCTACGTCGCCAGACGAGGAGGGGGCCTGCAGTTCTGGAGAGCTTGGTTCCAGCCCCGCAGCCATGTCATGGGCAGAGGAGGAGAGCGGACTGCAGCATGGAGCCCACGCCGACAACGAAGCGTCCCCGGGTCTCCACAGATGAGTGGTTCGGTCCAGCGGGTCGAGAGTCCCCTGCCACCACGCCGTGTGGGTCGTCGGCGTAGACGTCGGTGCCATAGGGTCCTCAGGCTGCGGAGACCATCATGCCGGCTGCGGAGCCTGCCGTAGCCGAGTGGGAGCCAGATGACGACCTTCTTCGTCCTGAGCCCGGATCATCGAAGTCCTGGACGGTGACAGAATTCGAGTGCAGGCAAGTGCTCTACCTTGTTTTCCTTCTTTCCATTTTAGAGCATTTTTGCCTGTCTCTCGGGTAGACGAGCCAGGGGCAGCCGTCCGCTGTGCCCGAGCTCGTCTTGCTGGGCTCTGTCGCTACCGGTGATTCTGATCCCGGTTCTTTTCCTTCTCCTGAGCCTTCTCCCAGGGTCACCGGTGCGGAGCCAATCCCTGTCGCTGTGCTGGAGGTTCCGGGTTCGGGGTTGGACGTCGTTACTGGTGTTGCGCCGACCCAGTCGGGGTCCATCGCGGGTGCAGCCAAGACCCAATTGGGGTCCATCGCAGGTGCAGCCGTGACACAATCAGGGTCCATCGCGGGTGCAGCCGTGACCCAATCGGGGTCCGTCGTGGGTGCAGCACTGGTGTGGTTCAAGGTCGGTGAAGGAGCTGCAGACCCTCTGCCGCCTGACACTGGACTGGCTCATCGTCATCATCATCCCCTTTGTCATCATCATCGTCATCGTCACCATCCCAGCTCATCGCCACCGGGGGCCGTTGGGGTTCTCTGCGTTCGGCCCGGCTCTCCCTCGTCTTTCCCCCTCTCCAGGGAGGCCGTCTTCAATTTTTTCCTCGTGGTCCTGGTGGCTGAGTGATGCAGGTTGGCCGCCTGATGAGCTTTTTCGCCGGTTCGGCATTCTGGGTCGGCCACCCGACGTACTGTGCTTCCTGCTGGGCGACCTGGTTCGGCCGCCGGAGGTTCCATCTCTCCGGGCCTGGGACTGGGGTAGGCCACCCGAACGCTCCCTTTTCCGCTTAATCGCCATGTGGCCATTGGACGCAGGGAGACCACCAGAACAGTTCCGGCCTCATTGGACTCTGCCTGCCGTCACCCCCGTGTGTCTCTTATTTTCATTAAATATTAAGGTCACTCGGGTGTATTGTTTTTGCTCCATGTCAATCTGGGTATTTAGCGCTGTTTAGTGTGTTTTTTTCCTTCTCCCCTCCCCTGTCTGAGGGATGATTTGCATCTGTCTCTTTGTGTCGTATAGGCCTGTGTTCAGTTTTAGGTCCCCGACTATTGTCTGCTTTTTTTTGCCCTGTTATGTCTCATCTGTGCATTATGGAGTGTTGTGTTTTTCCTTTTAACCATACTCTGTAATTGCCTCATTTGTTCCCTGCCGTCGTCATGGTTGTTTTTTTGCCCTGTTCTATGCCTCACCTGTGCGTTATGGAGTGTTGTGTTTTTTCCTTTTAACCATACTCTGTAATTGCCTCATTTGTCCCCTGTACCTGTCATGGTTTTTTTTCCTCTCTTGCTGGTTCTCGCCCTCCGGGTCTTTTTCCCCATCCGCCCACCCTGGGGGGGGGATGGGGGGGGCTTGGGTGTCATACGGCGCTCGTAGTTCGCCGCCTCGGTGGGGAGGTACTGTTATGGTTCGAGCGCTGATCTCGTCCGCGCTCGAGCCATGCACTATTTTCGGCCATCTGACGGCTGGGTGCCCCTTTTGGCTCCCCGAGCCTTTATTGTGACAGCGCTCGGAGGGGCTTCCGCCAGTCAGACTTGACAGCTGAGCCGCATTTCACCTCATCAACTGCTCTCCGCTTAAGAGGGCAGCTGAGAACGAAAACGCGCGGCAGTCTCGTCAAAAACTTCTCCTTGGTCAGACGTTATTGAGCATCCCGCTGTTCAGACGTAGACTATCCTTCATCTATATTCGTAAGTGTGTCTCCTTGTGTATCCATTTTCCATTGTCATTGACTGTATTTCGTTGTAGTGTGTTTTAGCCCCCCGTGGCTTGTTATTTTGTTCCTTTTCTGTTCCTTTAATAAAACTGTGCAAACTCACCAGTGATTTGTGGCATCTTGTGATGGCTCGTGAGGGCCATCCATGACACAGACAAGAGTAGCTCTGTGTCTGAGCAGCTGTAAGAGGCTAAAGTTCTCATGTTTTGTGAATCTATCCCCTACTGGTGCTATAAAGGAAGAGTGACTCACCGATAAGTCGTTAATCATTTTGTCTTCAAATGAGTAACCCTCGGTCTCCAGCCAGTTTCGCTTGTAGGCATCCAGGAACATGTTGATCGCCCTGTGACTGTGAGGAGAGGACAGTGAGGGTTAGGAAGGATTGAACAGCCTGATCCCAATGATTTTATTATCATATTATATATTTTTTTTCTTTAGTTAATGTATAGAAAATCATACGTGGGAATGTTGTAGAGAGGAGTCATCCTGAAACAAGCCACCACTGCCCTGCGGCGCTGTTTGGACAGCAGTTTGTGCCAGACCATCTTCTTTGACTTGAAAGGATGTTCAGTCTAAACCAAACACACAAAATAGCGCAGTTTATGATAAAAAGGTTTTTTTTGTCTCAGCATCAGAACTCAGCCACCAAACCAATGCTGAAAGCCTGTAGCTCAGTCACTCCTATATTAGGATATTCTGATTAGTCATCATCTAAAAAAAACAAACTAAGACCAGAGGTCAGCAACCTCTACTACAGAAAGACCCATTTTTAATGGAGTTCGATTTGTGCCATTAATATTCAAGGAAAACTTCTTGAATATCTAACAAAAATAGCAATCTGGCAAAAAATGCCATCTCAAAAGTAAAACTTGTGACTTCTAAAAAAGTCCAAAAAAGTGAGATACTTGTACCAGAAATTCAAACCAAAAACAAGGAGCAAAAGCAAAACATCTGGCAGCATAAGAATGAATGAACGAATGAATGAATGATAGATAGATAGATTAGTTTATTTGACAGGGACAGTGCAATAAACATAGACAATTAATCAATGACAATCAATCTGATGTGTTGCACATAGAGTGTATAGCTATTAGCTAATTTGCAACTCTTGTCCCTGGATGGGCTTTAGAAAAGAGAATCAAGTAAAAAAAAGAAAAGAAAAAAAAATACACAATAACCACATACATCAATGCAAAAAGATTATAAATACACAATTATAAATATTATAAATATTATAAATACACAGATATGTTCCGGTTCCGCCGGACCGGTGGCACCACACGAGTCGGCTGCCCGTTGCAACAGCCTTTTTTTTTATCTTCCTTCTTCTTTCTACACCTTTCACTCTGTATATATATCACGGACGCACGGATCGCCCCGGGGGTCTCCCGGGTTGGCGGACGGAGCCACGGTTTGCAGCGGGAGACGTTACAGCGGGGAGGAGCTAGTGCTAGCTAGCACTTGGCTGCCGCCCGGTGCTAATGGGAAACTCGACATACCGGGAGCTGTAGCGAAAACGACGCGGGTGCCGGGCTGGAGTTTAGGCGCCGTGCAAGAAATATAAGACAGAATAATAAAGAGCGATGGCAAGAACCAAGCAGACCGCCCGTAAAATCTACTGGAGGAAGAAGCCCCCCAGGAGACAGCTAGCCACCAGGGCTGCTCGGAGAGGCGCTCCGGCCACCGGCAGAGTGAAGAGGCCTCGCCGTCACAGGCCCGTGGCTCTGAGAGAGATCCGTCGCTACCAGAAATCCACGGAGCTGCTCATCCGTAAGCTGCCCGTCCAGCGCCTGGTGAGGGAGATCGCTCAGGACTTCAAGACCGTCCTGCGTTTCCTGAGCTTTGCCGTCATGGCTCTGCAGGAGACCAGCGAGGCCCACCTGGTGGTCTCTTCTTCGCTAAGGGGGTCACCATCATGCCCAAAGACTTCCAGCTGGCCCGCCGCATCCGCGGAGAGAGAGCTTAGACTTTCTGCTGCACATTCACCAACCAACCATAATGCTCTGCACTGTGTGTCTATATATATACATTTATAGTAATATGGACATATGTTTACTAGATGTTGTTTTTTCTTGCCTTCTGATTGTTGCTCTGAGTGTTGCTATCCCTGTGCTGTTGCAATCCTGGAATTTCCCCATTGTGGGACTAATAAAGGCTTATCTTATCTTATCTTATCTTATCTTATATAACAATCTGACTCACATTTGCCTATTTCAGGCCTCCCTCCCTTCGTCACTCACTATAAACAAACACATTCATTCCTTCCCTTCATTCACTCTCACCTTGTAGCCAATCAATTCATACATGAGTACATTCTTGTTTATTTTTCAGCCAGTTTTTAACCTTTTTAGTGAATGTTTTAAAGTCCGTTATTATTTTAATTACATTTGGCATTGTGTTCCAGATGTGACTGCCCTTTATAGAGAAAGCTGTTTGTCCAAATGTGGTTCTGCGGTGGAATATTTTACAGTTATTGTTAACAGAACTCCTGGTGGCTCTGCTGCTGTCCTGTCTTTGGACGAAACCAGCAAGTGGCTCGGGTGCTGATTTATGGAAACATTTGAACGTTAATTTCAGAAAACAGAGGTCAATGAAACTCTCAAAATTCAATAGGTTGTATTTTTTTAAAACATTACAGTGATGCCACCTAATGGGCTTTTGGTCCAAGATTTTTAGGGTTTGATTATATAATGAACCTATATGTCTTATTGTGGAAGGGGCTGTTTGAGCCCAGACTGTTAAACAGTATGATATATGAGAAAAAACCATAGAATGCATATACAGTACAGCTGCTTCGTAAGGTATGTAATATCTAATTAATTTAAAGCAGTTCAGATTTTTTTTTACTGTTTTTGAAATTTTCTTTATATTCTTTATATTTTCTTTATGAATGAATAAAACCAAAAGAGCCATATTAAGGGTTTTCAAAAGATTTTTTTTTCTTTCTCCTCCCTTTCATTCTTTCAGCTTATGGACATTTTGTCTTGTTTAGTTTTAATGTGTTGTTTTATTGAATGAAATAAAGTTAAAAGTTATTAAGCAAAAAGTATCAGTTTATAAAATTATGCAAATAATTTGTCAGTCAAGTTTGACATATTTTATCCAGATTGTTATTTTTGTTTAATATTTAAAAATCTTTCAAAGAGAAAAAGAGAGGAAGAAAAAACTTTTTAAAAATATTTATTGTACAAATCAAACTCCACACATTGAGTAATTTCTGGCAAACATCCGAACATCCCATGACACACAAACTGTCAGCTGCAAGGACATTATATGAATGGACCACCATCATCACAGACGAGAAGGACAGATAGAAGGAAGAATGGCACATACGACACGCACTCATGGACTGTCAATACCCATAATGGGCAATAAACAAAGGAAAACGTCAAGTCCAAAACAAAGCCCAAGAACAGGGGAATAAAGGGGGAAAAAAAACCACACCAAAAACAAAAAATAACAAAAACAGTGACCCTACCATACATCTGGGGAATAACTGAACCCATACAAAGAATCATGAAAAAACATGGAATAAACACAGCAATAAAACCCCACACAAAATTATAGCAGCTTTTGGTTTACCCCAAGGACAAAATACAACCAAACAGAAAATGCAACGCAATAACGAACAAAATAACAACGAAATACCATGCAAATCATGTGGAAAAACATATATAGGAGAAACAGGGACGATGTTGGCAACACAAAAAAGGAAACACCAAAAATAACAACTCACAAGAACACAAAAAGAAAAGGCAGAACAGGAAAACCTCAAATCAGCAATATCAGACCACTGCAAGATAAACAACCACATCATCTACTAGAACGCAAAAATAATTGGATCAGAGGACAACAAACACAAACACTGGATCAAAGAAGCAACTGAACTCAGGAAGCGAGCCCACAACACCATGAACCGAGATGATGGAACCTTCATGCTCTCGCACACTTGGGACTCTCTCCTTCAGAGACAATCGCAGTGCAGGGGACGTGACTGACCTGGTAGATCTATCAAATCTGTCAGGTCAGTCACGCCTACGGAAAGGATAAAACAGCTGATGTGACACGTCATGGATGCCAGATGACGCTTTCTGAAGAAGACTGCAGATGACAGTCGAAACATGTCAAAGGTATGAGACATCTCTTTGCTTTGTCTTAATAGAAGAACAAAATCAGCATTTCTAAACTGCTGAATGTTCCAGTGAGCACTGTTGGAGCCATCATTCGAAAGTGGAGAGAACATCATTTTACCATAAACCAACCACGACCACGAGCACCTCGCAAGATTTCTGACAGAGGAGTCAGAAGAATTATCAGAAGAGTTATCCAAGAGCCAAAGACAACTCATGGAGAACTCCAGAAAGATCTGGAGTTAGCAGGTACTGCTGTTTCAAAGAAAACAATAAGTAATACACTCAACCGACATGGGCTCTATGTCCGCTCACCTCACAAGACTCCATTGCTGAAGAAAAAACATGTTGAAGCTCATTTAAAGTTTGCTGCACAACATTTGGGTAAGCCAGTAAAAATACTGGGAGAATATAGTCTGGTCAGATGAGAACAACATTGAACTTTTTGGATGCCACAGCACACACCATGTTTGGAGGAGAAATGGCACTGCACATCCCACCATGGTGTGGGGGTGTTTTTCAGCACATGGTACAGGCAGGCTTCATATAATTGAAGGAAAGATGAATGGACAAATGTACAGAGACATCCTTGATAAGAACCTGTTGCCATCTGCCAAGATGCTGAAGATCAAACAAGGGTGGACATTTCAGTAAGACAATGATGTGCAAGAATTGCATCCCTTACGTCAAAACTATAAAATATCACACTACAGCCAGGCTTGCAACTATTTGTGCATTTTTAGAAGTACCCATTATACATTTTTAGAAGTAAAAATTGTCATTACCTCTTGCAAATTATCTTTAAATTGTTTATTCGCCAGACGTTTTAGTGTTTCAAAGAGGGTTGGAAATCATAGTGATCCAACTCCACGTTTTACAATCTTCAGAGTCGAGATTTTGCATATATGCATTGTCGGTAAAAAGAGTAGTCACTTTTTCAAAGTATATACAGTGGTGTGAAAAAGTGTTTGCCCCCTTTCTGATTTCTCATTTTTTTTGTATGTTTGTCACACTTAAATGTTTCAGATCATCAAACAAATTTAAATATTAAACAAAGATAACACAAGTAAACATAAAATGCAGTTTTTAAATGAAGGTATTTATTATTAAGGGTAAAAAAAAATCCAAACCTACATAGCCCTGTGTGAAAAAGTGACCCCCCCACCACCACCACCGTTAAAACATTAATAAATTGTGGTTTATCACATCTTTGGAAAGCTGAGTTCAATTTTTCTAGCCACACCCAGGCCTGATTACTGCCACACCTATTCTCAATCAAGAAATCACTTAAATAGGACCTGCCTAACAAACTGAAGTAGGCCAAAAGATCCTCAAAAGCTAGACATCATCCAAAGAAATTCAGGAACAAATGAGAAACAAAGTAATTGAAATCTATCAGTCTGGAAAATGTTATAAAGCCATTTCTAAAGCTTTGGGACTTCAGCAAACCACAGTGAGAGCCATTATCCACAAATGGCAAAAACACGGAACAGTGGTGAACCTTCCCAGGAGTGGCCAGCCGACCAAAATTGCCCCAATAGTGCAGTGACGACTCATCCAAGAGGTCACAAAAGACCCCACAACAACATCCAAAGAACTGCAGGCCTCGCTTGCCTCAGTTAAGGTCAGTGTTCAAAACTCCACCATAAGAAAGAGACTGGGCAAAAATGGCCAGCATGGCAGAGTTCCAAGACGAAAACCACTGCTGAGCAAAATCAACATAAAGGCTCATCTCAGTTTTGCCAGAAAACATCTTGATGATCCCCAAGGCTTTTGGTTAAATACTCTTTTGGGAAGGAGTGTGTCCCATTACATCCGGCATAAAAGTAATACAGCATTTCAGAAAAGGAACATTATGCCAACAGTAAAATATGGTGGTGGTAGTGTGATGGTCTGAGGCTGTTTTGCTCCTTCAGGACCTGGAAGACTTGCTGTGGTAAATTGAACCATGAATTCTGTTGTCTACCAAAAAATCCTGAAGGAGAATGTCCGGCCATCTGCTCATGACCTCAAGCTGAAGCGCACTTGGCTTCTGCAGCAGGACAATGATCCAAAACACACCAGCAACTCCACCTCTGAATGGCTTAAGAAAAACAGAATGAAGACTTTGGAGTGGACTAGCCAAAGCCCTGACCTGAATCCGATTGAGATGCTGTGGCATGACCTTAAAAAGGCGGTTCATGCTGGAAAACCCTCCAATGTGGCTGAATTACAACAATTCTGCAAAGATGAGTTGGCCAAAATTCCTCCACAGCGCTGTAAAAGACTCACTGCCATTTATCACAAATGCTTGATTGCAGTTGTTGCTGCTAAGGGTGGCCCAGCCAGTTATTAGGTTTCGGGGGCAATCACTTGTTCACAGAGGGCCATGTAGGTTTGTAGTTTGTCCCCCTTTAATAATAAACACCTTCATTTAAAAACTGCATTTTGTGTTTACTTGTGTTATCTTTGTCTAATATTTAAATTTGTTTGATGATCTGAAACATTTAAGTGTGACAAACATACAAAAAAATGGGAAATCAGGAAGGGGGCAAACACTTTTTCACACCACTGTAGCTGTATTGACTTTGACTTACACTAAACACCTGCTTGCGACGATGGGATGCAATTCTCGGCAAGCGAGCAATTCTTGGCATAACACCGGCAGTTGGCGGCTGCTGTTTCTAGCTTGTTTACCTGGCAC
The DNA here is from genome assembly GCA_020510985.1 of Pholidichthys leucotaenia. Lineage (NCBI taxonomy): Eukaryota > Metazoa > Chordata > Actinopteri > Cichliformes > Pholidichthyidae > Pholidichthys > Pholidichthys leucotaenia. The sequence goes on along the minus strand of CM035847.1, from coordinate 280,956,259 downwards.
TGCTGAGTCACGTGATGGTACAAGATAGAGGAGGAAGGAGGTAAAACCACAAGAAGAAGAAGAGGAGCAAAGTGTGCCCGAGTGTGCCTGCTCCGTGCTGTGACGGGAGCGGCAACACAGACACAATGTATTGATCTCGTTACACTGGTATTGATCAATATCAGCACCATCGTTGGTATTGATATTATTGATATTTGGATCGATCCACTCACCACTACTGCATGGGATCATTTTAAACTGGTAATGGTAATAACGAAGCTAAATGTACACTATGTTGTACTACACTGAAATAGAACAGCTCAACCAGCTTGCTAAGTTACCACCTAAAGAACTCCCATTCAGCCGTGCTGCAAGGAGCGACTAGTTTGGCTTCATCACAACTGACAGTTACGACAGTCTTGAGGAGGCAGATATGTGATGAGAGGAAGATGGAGGGCATTACTCAGAACATTTGCAATATGACTGAAAAAGACATGATGCCAATAATATACATACCGTTGAAGGAGAGGGCTTTCAGGAGCTGAAAAACTTTATAGAGCCAGGGTATACAGTAACAAGAGTGTTACTGTTGGAAAAAATGTCTGTATAATTATGTAGTAAGGAATTATATTTTTGTACATTTTTTAGGCTTAACATTTTCAAGTTTTTCTGTACTGAAAATATACAGTTGTGCTCATCAGTTTACATACCCTGGTGGAATTTGTAATTTGTAAATTTGTTATTGTAAGAATATGACTGATAATACAAAAAAATTTCTTTCTCTCATAGCTAGAGGTTGGGTGAAGCCATTTATAATCAAACAATTGTGTTTGCTCTTTTTCAATCATAATGACAACAGAAACTACCCAAATGACCCTGATCAAAAGCTTACATACCCTATTTCTTAATACCGTGTACTGCCACCTTTAACATCAATGACAGCTTGAAGTGTTTTGTGGTAGCTGTGGATGAGGCACTTTATTTTCTCAGATGGTAAAGTTGCTCATTCTTCTTGGGAAAAAGCCCCCATTTCCTCCAAACTCTTGGGCTGTCTTTCATGAACTGCACGTTTGAGACCTCCCCAAAGTGTCTCAATGATATTGAGGTCAGGAAACTGAGATAGCCACTCCAGAACCTTCACTTTTTTCTGCTGTAGCCAACAACAGGTTGACTTGGCCTTGTGTTTGGATCATTGTCATGTTGGAATGTCCAAGTGGGTCCCATGCGCAGCTTCTGGCCAATGACTGCAAATTTTCTTCCAGTACTTTGTGATAACATGCTGCATTCATCTTGCGATCAATTCTGACCAAGTTCCCTGTGCCTTTGTAACTCACACATCCCCAAAACATCAGTGATCCACCGCTGTGTTTCACAGTAGGAATGGTGCATTTTTCATCATAGGCCTTGTTGACTCCTCTCCAAATGCAGCATTTATGGTTGTGACCAAAAAGTTCAATTTTGGTCTCATCACTCCAAATAACTTTGTTCCAGAAATTTTGAGGCTTGTCTCTGTGCTGTTTGATGTATTGTAAGCGGGCTGCTTTGTGGCATTGGCGTAGTAATGGCTTTCTTCTGGTGACTCGACCATGCAGCCCATTTTTCTTGAAGTGCCTCCTTATTGTGCGTCTTGAAACAGCCACACCACTTTTTTTTCAGAGAGTCCTGTATGTCAGCTGAAGTTATTTGAGGGTTGTTCTTTGCATCCTGAACAATTTTCCTGGCAGCTGTGGCTGAAATTTTTGTTGGTCTACCTGCTGTGGCATTCTCAATTCCTTGGATATCTTTTTATATCCTCTTCTTGTTTTATAAAATTCAACTATCTTCTCCCGCAGGTCCTTTAATAATTCTTTTGCTTTCCCCATGTCTCAGAATCCAGCAATGTCAGTGCAGCGCTGGATGAAACATTCAGGAATCTGTCAGGAGCCCAGAAACTCACTGACTGTTTAAACCCACACACTAATTACAAGTAAACAGATCACAGGTGAGGATGGTTACCTTTAGCAGCCATTTAAACCCGTGTGTATGCCAACTTGTGTGTATGTTATCAGGCCAAAACTTCCAGGGTATGTAAACTTTTGATCAGGGTCATTTGGGTAGTTTCTGTTTTCACTGTGATTGAAAAAGAGCAAACACAATTGTTTGATAATAAATGGCTTCAGTGAAAGAAAAGTTTTTGTATTATCATTCATATTCTCTGGAAAACGGCCAAAAAAATCACAAATTCCGCCAGGAAACTTATAAGCACAACTGTAGTATAGAGGTGGACTTTTGCGAAATTTTGCTTTTTAGGTGTTAATCTTTTTAAATGCAGTGCTATTTAGTTTGTGTTCTCCTATAAGATTTTACAATTTTATTATTTTAGTTGTAGATTTTAGAATTTTATAGCCATTTATCTGGAGTCAAACACATTTAGTGTTCTTCTGTGTTATAAAATTTTATATGACATGTTTTGTTTGAAATTGTGGAAAGAATTAATTAGATTTTTTTGTTTAAAAATTAATACAAGAACTAAAAACTGGTAAAGCAGGAGCTTAATAAAATAATATGTGAAAGCAAGTTAAATGATGCTGGCCTGCCTGCAGACAGGTGTGGTCTTCTGAAAGAATGTCCATGAAAGGATGACAGTTCTTAAAAGCACATTTTGAGATGAACAGGCCCATGTGACATGCCACATTTCTCTTCCATTTGTTTTAATAAAAGGCTAGGGGATTGTCTGTAGAACACAAGTATTCTTGTCTGAAACAGGTATCCCAACTAGGCTTTACAGGCCCAAATGCAGGCTGTGTTTGAAAGTGGAATACAAAGAGGTGTAGCCTATACAGTCATGTGAAAAAATTAGGACACCCCATTAAATATTCAGTTCTTTATTAAGAAATGTTCACATATCTATGTCTAACCTTGTTTTTGTTTTTATTTGCATTTTTAACATTATTTTAGCCATTTTAAGTGGGAATGAATGTGTGGGTGTCCTAAAAAAGATAGAGGGTGTCCTAATTTTTTCCTCACTATTTGTTTAGAATTACATTTTACAGAAAATTTGAAAAAAGTCTTTAAATCATTTTTAATTGTTTAGTTGTATTACATGAATCTCCCAGTATTTTTAACACTGATATTAAATGTCCATATGTCCAAATATGTTAAAAAAACAGGCTTATACAGGGTGTCCTAATTTTTTCACATGACTGTATGTCGGCAATCACATGTTAGACTTTGACAAATATAAAAGGGAGTAAATGGTATTAAGATTTATTTGATTGTATGAATATTAATTACAGAATATCTAATTATTGAAAAAGAATGGGACAGCCAGTATTAGCGACTGTTTCAGATCCCTTGTTTATTGGTTTGTCAGATCACTCATTTGTCTGATCTTTTATCACTTATATTCATAATAGTGTATCTTGCACTTTTGGGAATGGGAGTTGTTCAATCACCATTATAATTATTTTAGTTTATTTCACTGTTCAGTGATGGAGTTGAGTGTAATATTGAATTTCTTCTGTGTATCGTCAATAAACTCATGCAGTACTAATAACAGGACACGTTTACAAATATTTGAGGTGGGCTCTGTGCCGGATTGGATGACCGTGAGATGGTTTTCCCCGCACGTCAGAAGTGAGAGTGACCTGGCGCAGCTTTGTGGTTGTAGAGGTGGACGGCTGGCCACGGTGGGAACGTTGGAACCAACGGCTCGGTGCAAATTGGCCGAGACGTGGGACTGTCCAACCCTGAGAATGGTAGATGGCGCGGTGCGGGATGAGGAACTGCCCGGCACCCTGGAGAGTGAGCAAGACCAATATCATCCAGGGCCATCACAGGAGGGTTCCTGTGCCAGAGCCCAAGTAGCCCTGGATGAGAGAACTGGGCGGCACGGCTGGTGGCGGCGAGTGGCTGGCTCCATCTGTTCCCAGATTTCAGCTAGAAGGCACCGGTGAATGAGCGGTCACAACGGCGATGGCAAAGTTAAAAGAGGTCGGGGCAGGACCGGCTGGCACGGTAGAACGACGTGCCAAGCAGAAACACTGCAAGCCGAACAGAATCCCTCTAGGAGCCGCGGATTGGATTCAGGCTTGGGGGGGGGTGGAATCACGGCAGTTCAGGACCAAACGGCAGGTGGAGGAGCACCAGGGATGGCTGCGTGTCGTGGCCAGACGGGAGGACGCTTTTCCCCAGCTGTTGGACGGTTTGTGGGGGCACCCGAACGAGCTGCAACGTACCCGGGAGGAGACTGTGAGTGGTGGGCATGGACGAGTGAGACGTCCGTTGATGAAGAAGAGGAGGCGCACCGGTGCCGAGGCAACTTGCTGCAGCCCGGGAGGCAGTCTGCTTCCAGGGGTGGACTGATGAAAGGACGGTCCAGGGGGGCCCACGGGCTTATTTATCCTTCAGCCGTGTGTATGTAGTTTAATTATTGTGCATGTGCGTGGTGTATTATTGTGTGTACAGTTTGGGATTATTTTGTGTATTTTAGTTTAGTTTAGGAACACGGCAGTTATTTTAGTTTACAAATGGACTGCTTATTATTTAGCACCTGCGGTAGAATAATCCACCTGGCCGTGTGGGGGTTGGATGGCAGTCCACCCGTCTCCCCTAGTTTTAGTTGTTTTGGTGTTAATGTGTTAGGCTGCTTATGATATAATGTTTTCGTTATTTTAGTGCGTGATTTGGGTCCTAAATTGGGGTGGGTCTGAATTGTGTACATGTGTTTTGGACTTTTGTGAAGGGGGGAGATTGTTGTGTATACTTTGGGTTCTTATTTGTGAGGTACAGGTGGTTTCGCCACTATCCGTGGCTATAAGAGGGCAGTGGGCAGAAGGGGCGGCTTCTCTGCCACCTCTTCTGCCTGACGGTGATGAGTGTATTGTATAGTGCCTCCCGAATAAACATGGGTTCAGTTCAACACCTGGCCTCATCCTTAGCTCATTATACAGACATAACAGAACGGTTCAAGAGATATGCGTAGATCTGGTGCATTTATAGATAGATATTGGAAGTAAATTCATGGCTCACAGCAAATACTTTGCTTTAAAAGTACCAAGTTGTCACAGTGGGAGCCAAAATCCTGAATAGAAAAAAAATGCATCAAGAGATGCATGGAGAATTGTTTTAGAATCAAACTGTAGCCCCGAATCCTAATCGAATCAAGAGGTGATTCACACAAGATTCACACACCTAGTTCGGACCTTAGCTGGGAAGGAGGACCGACTTATCAGACCTCTTGCAGTGTTAGTTGGTGATCCCTGGATTAAAGCAACAGGTTGCAGTGGAGACACAGTAACTTCAGTGATCACATGCCTAGTGTTTTCTTGGTACATTTGTATGCGCCAGCAACAAGAAAACATTTTAATGGAACAAAATCTAACTTTAACCTTCCATCCATCTTCTTCCGCTTAATCCTTTTTGGGTTGCCGTATCGAGTAAAATGTTGAGTGACTACTGAATCTGGATGATGAGCAATAAAGTTAATGACAAGTCCTGCCTTGTTATCTGCTTTTTTGTGGGGGACTACAGCTAGGGGGGGACCAGTGTCCCACTTTGTGTTGGACACCTGGTCACCCTAATAACAGCTCTTGCTTACACTTACCACTTCAATGTGGTAAAGGACAGCAGACACCTCCTGGACCCGTTTTACCACCTTGTCAGGGTTGTCGGCATCTTCTGCCTTTCCAGACATCTCCTTATACAGAGACATCTGCCAGCGCATAGCTGGATCCTCCACCTGAAATCAGCAAGTAAATATGCAAAATACTGAAAAGAATATATCATTATTCATCATCATCTTTTTTCATTCCAAAGTCTTCCTACCTTCCCTTGCAGATGCAGGTTGTTCTGCAGGAACTCCCTCACTTCTTCATCTGTGTCTTTCTACAGATTTAAGCAAAATTTTAGCAAAAAAACTAGGCACTATGAATCTAATGGGCAATATAAAGTGATGTGAAAAAGTGTTTGCCCCCTTCCTGTTTTCTCATTTTATTGTATGTTTGTCACACTTAAAAGTTTCAGATCTTCAAACAAATTTAAATATTAGACAAAGATAACACAAGTAAACACAAAATGCAGTTTTTAAATGAAGGTCTTTATTATTAAGGGGAAAAATATCCAAACCTACATGGCCCTGTGTGAACAAGTGATTGCCCCCAAAACCTAATAACTGGTTGGGCCACTCTTAGCAGCAACAACTGCAATCAAGCATTTGCGATAACTGGCATCTTCTTTTACAGCGCTGTGGAGGAATTTTGGCCAACTCATCTTTAGAGAATTGTTGTAATTTAGCCACATTGGAGGGTTTTCCACCATGAACCGCCTTTTTAAGGTCATGTCACAGCATCTCAGTCGGATTCATCTCAGGTCTTTGATTAGGCCACTCCAAAGTCTTCATTCTGTTTTTCTTAAGCCATTCAGAGGTGGACTTGCTGGTGAGTTTTGGATCATTGTCCTGCTGCAGAAGCCAAGTGCGCTTCAGCTTGAGGTCATGAACAGATGGTCGGACATTCTCCTTCAGGATTTTTTGGTAGACAGCAGAAATCATGGTTCCATTTACCACAGCAAGTCTTCCAGGTCCTGAAGCAGCAAAACAGCCCCAGATCATCACACTACCACCACCATATTTTACTGTTGGTATGATGCTCCTTTTCTGAAATGCTGTGTTACTTTTACTCCGGATGTAATGGGGGACACACCTTCCAAAAAGTTCAACTTTTGTCTCCTCAGTCCACAGAGTATTTTCCCAAAAGTCTTAGGGATCATCAGGATGTTTTCTGGCAAAGCTGGTGATTTTTGCAGGTGATTTTTGCCCAGTCTCTTTCTTATGGTGGAGTCACGAACACTGACCTTAACTGAGGCAAGTGAGGCCTGCCGTTCTTTGGATGTTGTTGTGGGGTCTTTTATGACCTCTTGGATGAGTCGTCACTGTGCTTTAGGGGTAATTTTGGTTGGCCGGCCACTCCTGGGAAGGTTCACCACTGTTCCATGTTTTCCCCATTTGTGGATAATGGCTTTTACTGTGGTTTGCTGGAGTCCCAAAGCTTTAGATATGGCTTTATAACCTTTTCCAGACTGATAGATCTCAATTATTTTGTTTCTCATTTGTTCCTGAATTTCTTTGGCTCGCAGCATGATGTCTTGCTTTTGAGGATCTTTTGGTCCACTTCACTTTGTCAGGCAGGTCCTGTTTAAGTGATTTCTTGATTGAGAACAGGTGTGGCAGTAACAAAGCCTGGGTGCGGCTAGAGATATGGAACTCAGCTTTTCAAAGATGTGATAAACCAGTTAATTTATATTTAACAGCGGGGGGGGGTGCAATCACTTTTTCACACAGGGCCATTTAGGTTTGGATTTTTTTTACCCTGAATAATAAACACCTTCATTTAAAAACTGCATTTTGTGTTTACTTGTGTTAGATTTGTCTAATATTTAAATTTGTTTGATGATCTGAAACATTTAAGTGTGACAAACATACAAAGAAATCAGAAATCAGGAAGGGGCAAACACTTATTCACACCACTGTACTTCTAGTACATTAAAAATAATTGCATAAAATTGTGCAGTGCAAAACACATTTACTCAATAAATAAATCTGTATAAATCCATTTATCCCATTTAAACAATAGATTAAAACTGATTAAAACAGTGGCCCTCATTTATCAAATGTGTGTAAAACAGAATACTGGTCGTATGATCATTTTAACGCAAACATTAATATTTATCAGTCTGAACATGGTCGATGGAAATGCTCAAGTGCCACAACATGTCTCAGCTTGTGCATGCAAGTACTCAAGTCAGTGTGGACTTGTGGTGCAGCAGAGAAACTTGTGAGAATAATTATTATCATATCAATATATACTGAACAGTGCAACCTTTCGGGTGACATTTGTCTTGTATTATACACTGATGAGTGTTTTACTTTAAAGATTAAAGAGGCTGCTTTTAATAATTGGTGGTAAATATTATAGGGGACTCAAGCAGAAAATTTGGCAAGCTAGTTGGCTGATGGGATGGAGAAAAGGGAATTAAACTTACAGTTTCTGAATTTTTTTTAGAGTCATGATTGTGCTCAGGGTTTCATGAAGAGTGTCCTTTTATTTATTTATTTTACTGTATCATATATGCACGCTACAGGGAGTCATCTCCACATTTACTGCTGCCAAAGAACTCTACTTCATTATTTTTCACTTCTCTTATAATAGCGTCAATTCCCATTTCAAAAGAAGTTTCTCTTTTTTGCCATGTTCTGCTTCGCCGTGTTGTAAATGCTGGGGGTTGGTGGGCTAATACAGGGGCGTGGCATTTAAATGAAGATCATTCCAGCTACTAAATTTATCAATAACTGATCGTCTGAACCATGAAATTCACCACATATGCTTGATTTCAGAAATACCACATGGAACTTGTCCTACAATCATTTCTGCACCCAGATTTGCACAGATTTAAGATAAGCCTTTATTTTTCCCACCAGTGCTGCCATATGGGAAATGTTGAAGTATCATACAAGTGGCTTAAAATTATCGTATTTTGAGAAAAATTATCGTACACACCCAGTTTTCATTCTGACATGGCTCAGGACCATCTGCTTCAGTAACATATTATCACAGATAATGCATATTACAGCCTATAACGCAGTGTTACCTTTAAATAATCTAACAGATCGGTTGTCTACCTGTGTGGAGTAAAGGATAAGCCCCTGGCCTGCGCTGAACAGCCCAGAATATTAGTCATACTTAACTAGCTTCTATATGGTTTCTCTTAAGTCATCATATATCAAGGTCTTGCCTCAAATATTTTGAGAAGTACTCTGTTTATACATGAGGAATAAACATTAATCAATCCGCCTAAACTACTGCTATAATGCCTGTGATACCTGAAGCAGAAACCTGTTTCACAGTTTTATTGAGAGCCACAATCTGGTGACGTTTCTGCACAAACATTTGCACACTGCAGCAGCAACAGAAAGCTTTAGTGCTAATGCCAACAACAGGGTTGATCCGCCCAGTAAACCTGGGGTCTGTTTCCCCCCATTCATTTCTTAACCTGCTGGTAATGTTGCTTACTTGTTGAGTCTGCCGTGCCTGCATTAGTGCTGCAACGTACGCGAGCGATTCGATTGAGTATACTAGTTTTTATTTGTGAATGGACTGTACTGAATCTCTCACCAGAACTGTAGTGAAAGCCAGGGATCACCCGCCCGCTCCGTTCATCCAACTCTCATGGCAGACAGTTGGAGCTCCTGTACAGCACTGAGTGATTCGGTGTACCGCTATTTCTCACGGATCTTTTTAGCTTAACTCAGTATGTTTCAATGTACTGTGGATCCCATCAGTAGCCTGCATCTGAGGCAGCCTCTCTGCTACCGCCACCAAATCTTCTGTCTCCTTCCACGCAGCCCGCATGCGTGAGACGATGTGTAAAAACAAGCATAGTATGTATGCACACTTTGTGCAGGATCTGTATCCTGGCTGTGTATGCTAATGTATTAGCCACATAATGAAGGGTCAGATTATCATACACTATGGAATTTTTGAAATTATTGATCGTACATCATACGGAGGGCAGAATTATTGTACAAATACGATAGTTATCGTACGTCTGGCAACACTGAGTCCCACAATGGGGAAATTCCAGGACTGCAGCAGAAGGATAGCAGCACTCAGAGCAATAGTAAATAAGATAAGAATAGGTTAGCCAAAGCAGTAAATAAATATACATATGTACACAGCTATATACACAGTGCAGCTAGATGGTATCAACAGCATTACAGTTAGTTAAATTACCCAGCAAAATATAAATATCTCACATTTGAATCAACAGTGTTGTTGCCACCCTCAATAATAATTGTAACTGTCTTAGTTGAGTATTGGAGGGGACGATCTCCATTGTGCAAAGTTGTGACGTTTAATATGGCCTCTATGAGCAGCACTGGTTAGGTTATAAAGACTGGCAGCTGTAGGTAGGAAGGACCTGCGGAACCTCTCCCTTGAGCACTTGGGATGGCACAGCCTACCACTAAATGAGCTCCTCAGTGTGTTCAGTGTGTCCTGCGTGGGCTGAGACTTGGACTCCAGCAGAGATGACAGCTTAGCCACCATCCTCTCTCCTCCACTGGGTCGAGGCGTCGCCCCAGAACAGAGCTGGCTTTTTTGATCAGTCTGTTCAGTCTCTCCCTGTCAGCTGCCGTGATACCACTGCCCCAGCAGACCACTCCAAATGTGATGGCTGATGCCACTTCTACTCACTTTCGATAAATAAGGGCCACTGCATTCAAAACACATCAAAGTACCAGTGAGTATCTGATCTTGGCAACATTGATGAGCTCCTGGTCTGCAGGAGAGCACATATTGAGGCCGATGGGCAGCATCTTCTTCAGAGCTGCTACAATGAGAGACGTCTGCACAGAGTAACGATCCCCCCGTCGCTTCTTCTTGGTACGCTCCTGCTCTGAGCCACCGGACTGAAGAGAAATCAGAGCAGCAGATTATTTTCTGGAAAACAAGGCCTTATTTCTCACAAAACAAAAATGTCCTTCTCAGAAAATCCTTGTGCTGCCTTAAAGGCAGGAAGGAACTACAACTATTGTTCACACAACAACAAAGCAGAAGACAATGAAAAAAATCATTCATTAGTTGAAATATAACAACTACATTTTCCTGAAAATACAAACTTTTATTGATATGTGCTTGATTACTGCACTAGTTACAGTTGTTACACACAATGCAGCCTCACTGTTAGTAGAGCAACAGCTTGAGTATTAGGGGGTCTGCTCCGTCGCCCTGGAGCTCTTCTCACGCACTCCTGTCCTGAGGTTGCCAATGCTCATTACTGACTGTTGTCTGGCCTCACTGCACCGGCTCTGCCTTCATTATGCAGGTTAAAAATGCTTGTGGGCACTGAGAGGCGTTGTAATGACCAGATAACAGAGGCTCACTTCAGTAATGCCCATCTATGGCCTAGAAGAGGAGGTTCTACTGACAGCAACTAGGGCTGCACAATATTAGGAAAATATGAGATACTGTAGTCTGATATTACCATGACAATATGGCCTGCGATATCTAAACAAATATGCATAAATGTGAGACTGCTTTCCACATAATGTGCAATATTTTTCTATAAAATTTGCTTTTTTCATAAATTTGCAGTTTTTCAACATAACATCTGCTGCTTTTCCCCCCTCATAAATTTGTGACTTTTTCTATTTAAATTTCACAAAATTTTTTCTGATGAATTTGTTTTTTCCACATAAATGTGCAACTTTTTCCACATAAAATTTGCTGCTTTTCTCTCATAAAGTTGTGACATTTCCACATAAATGTGAAACTTTAATATAAAATTAGCTACATTTTTCCAGTAAATTTGTGACTTTGTTCATGTAGATTTGTAAGTTTTACATCTTCTTTGCAATAACATGGAAGCCATGTAAATGCAAAGTGGCTGAGCGCTAATGCAAAAGCACATAAAACATTTAGTTCTTCTTCACAGTACTTGTTTCGGTGTCTCACTATGGGACACGCCCCTCCTGCGTATACCTCAGAAGTATTTATCTCATTACACCAATTCTGATTGGCAGATGATTGCGATGCCACGCCTCGCATAATCACGTCTTATAAGAAGCCCATGCTACAACATGGCATTATTCAAAAACCTCTTCTCGCTTTGGAGCGTATCTCAACCTTGGGCTAGCTAGCTTAACTGTCCATAGACTGGAGTTTTCACTCTGTCGCCGGGCAGAACTGCATGAACTTGGTTGACTGCTAGTGCCAGGTGCTAGCAGCCACCCGACAACCCAGGACCACTAATAGTGGTGGTCCTGGATGGGCTGTTGGGCCCCACTTCGAACCTCTGGGGGAGGTCAGCATGAAGCACCTGTCGTTGAAAATGATGCCGTTACTGGCCTTAGCCTCGGCTAAACGCATCAGTGATATTCATGCCGTCTCAGTTCACCCATCATGCACTCAGTTGGCCCCGGGGGGTGTTAGGGTGTCGCTGTTGCCCAACCCGGCATTTGTGCCTAAGGTGGTTGGCTGGTGTATGCCCAATATCTTGATGGCATTTTCTTCTTCCAACTCTTCTTCTGAAGAACGGCAGTCACGCTTATTATGCCCTGTCCGTGTCTTTTGTGCTTACATGGACAGGACAAAGCGGTTCAGAAAGAGTGACCAGCTCTTTGTGTCCTGGACCAAGCCTCATACTGGTAGGCCAGTCACCAAGCAGCAACTCGTCCACTGGATTGTGGAGGCGATCGATCTGGCATGCTCGGCACAGGGCCTTCAGGCACCAGTGGGCCTGAGAGCTCACTCCACTCGGGCCTTGGCAGCCTTTTGGGCCCTTTTTAAGGCGGTTTCCTTAGGGCAGTGATTTTCAACCTATGTGCCGCGGCACACTAGTGTGCTGTGAGAGATCGTTAGGTGTGCAGTGGGAAATTATCCAATTTAACTTAATTATTCGAGTGAGTGGCTATGTTTACATGGACACAAGTAACCGGATTAAAAGCCTGATCGGAATAAAAATGTTTCATGTAAACATGGCAATCTGACTATTCTGACCCGATCACGCTCATTCGGATCAAAATTTCATTCTGATTGAGAGGGGTGGGTTATGCCGACTGTTAATCCGAATGGTGCGCATGAAAACACTTATTGCGAACACAGGGCAGAAAATATGTTTACTGCGCATGTCTGTACACCAGCCGCACGTCGACGTGACGTATTTCCGCCTTAGCAGCAGCTAGCGGAAAACATAGCGAGAGTAAAACAAAACTGGTCTGTATCGTCCTGCTGTCTCCCTCTTTTCATCATATGCAGAAGTATGTACTTGTAGCTTCATTATGGAGACTAGCAGAAGCAAAAGTACAGTCTGAATAACACGATACAGGTCAATTTCGACATGAAGCAGGGCTCGCTAACACCAGAAGTTGCTTCTTCTTCTACTATTTTTTGAATGTCGAAATGTCGACATTAATTTTATTTATTTATTTTATTTTATATTATTATTATTTCATTCCGTTCAAACCTGTGACACATGGAAACACACGTCCTAATCAGATCAGCTTTTTCAGGATCCATGTAAACAGTAAAATTCTGATCTGAATTGTAATCAGACTGAAGAAATTTTGCCCATGTAACTGTGGCCAGTGTCAGAATACTTTACAGGAGCAAGAGGAACTCATTGAACTGAAACAAGATCATGGTTTAAAGCTAAACTTTGCTGATCTTCCTTTGGACAGTTTTTGGTTGACTGCTACCAAGGAGTTCCCCATTCTGGCCAACAAAGCTATTTCAACATTGCTCCCATTTTCCACGACATATCTGTGTGAGTTGAGCTTTTCAAGCTTGACTGTGATAAAAACTAAAAACAGAGAGAGACTGAGAGCTGTTGAGGAAGAGCTCCGTGTGTGTCTTTCTTCCATTCCTGCCAGGATATCAGCTTTGTGTTCATCTAAACAGGCCCAGGGTTCACACTGAGTGAGTATAAATACATTTAGAAACTGTATTGTTAACTATATTTTATTATTTTTACTGTGTTAGGCTATAGAGTGTCATTTTGGTTGGTGGTGTGCCCCAGGATTTTGTCAATGTAAAAAATGTGCCGTGGCTTAAAAAAGGTTGAAAAACACTGCCTTAGGGGACATTTGTGAGGCGGTGAGCTGGTGCTCGCTTCTTACTTTTGTTTGGTTTTACAGGATGGATGTCTGCTTTGAGCGTGGCTCAGGCAGTGCTCACTCCAGGACCCCTAGGCAGCCAGGTTGCTGTTCAGTGCTGATGATTGTCGAGATAAGCTCGTCTGGCAATACGGGAGTCTCCATATCCCATAGTGAGACATCTCACTCACACTACTGGAAGAACCGGGGATACAGCCGTATCCATCAGTTATTACTGCTTTCTGAAATGTATTGCGCACGTTGATATGACAACACTGGTAAAGCTTCAATATATTGTGCAGCCACAGCAGCCATATAAAAATCAAAACAGTGATTAGACTTTCAAATATTTAAAAATTTAATGGTGCCAATGGACATGATATGAGGTAACGAGACCAGTTAGTAAAAATGATGACAGCTAGATGTGATGCCAAACTAGCTTCAGTTTCCCCTGAAAAATCCAGCAATGAATGGAACAAATCTAATGGAAACAGCAGGGAATAGCATGGCTGTTTGGTACTGATACTGAAAAAGAGAAGAGTCCCCCCCTCCCCACAATGCAGGAATCTTTAAGACAAAAGCTGAAAAGAATCCAAGCATCAGTGACAACTTTAACACCACAGTAGCACGTTCTCCACAGTAGCGGTATCCAACAGGGCCGATCTGAAGGGCAAACTGTTTTCTGATCAAACAAATACGGGCTGATGGTCCTCGGCTGCATCAGCTACACAGCTGCTTGGCCGAGAACCATGGACCCTCACAGGCTGCTACCATCTACAGCAAAGAGCTTTCATCAAGCCACTCCGGACCCCTACCCACACATACACAAACACACGTAATAAAAGCACATAAACAACAATGCACTCACACTCACACTCTGTTTTCCTCAACACCATTACAAATAAAAACACTCCTACGAGACATTTTTATTATAAGAAAATGAAGCCCAGTCTACAACATATTCTTATCCTTTCAGCTACAGATGTGTACTGAGGCCTCTCCTGATAACGTATTTATATTATAATCTTGTTTGTGTGTGTATGCGAGGCTAACTTTGTGGCGGTCCTATGCAAGACTGTGTTTAGGGGCCTCCTAACTTGAGTCAGATGAACAGGGGGAAAAACAATCACTTAGAATAAAAAGTCACAAAATTATGAGGGGAAAAACCTGAAAATTTATGAAAAATTGTGCAAATTCACAAGAAAAAAAGACAAATTTTTATTAGAGAAAAGTCACCAATTTCCAAAAAAATCAAACATTTATTAGAAAAAAGCTGCAAATTTATGAGAAAAGTTACAAAATCACGAGAATGAAGTTAACAATTCACAAGAAAAAAGTTGCAAATTTATAAGAAAAAGCCAGATTTACAAAAAGTTACAACTTTAAAGGAAAAAAGTGGTAAAGTTACAAAAAAGTGGCAAATATACAAGACAAAAGTTCCACACTCACAAAAAGCAAATTTAGAAGGAAAAAGCTGGAAATTTAAAAGAAAAAGTTGTAAATTTAGGAGGAAAAAAGTTGCAAATGTAGGAGAAAAGTTGCAAGTTTAGAAGAAAAAAGTTGCCAATATACAGGGAAAAAAAAAAGCTGAACAAATCTGAATTCTCTGTATGTCTGTGTGTGAATACTGGGTTCGGTCTGTCAGAAGTGCGGTGGTCCATGGGAGAGCTTGATGAAATGTCTCCCAAACTCAGGGTGCCATGCGATCAGCACAGCGCTCGTGCACAAACACACTCTAACCTCTCCATCTCCGGCCTAGAGGCCCAGCGTCCGACCCCGACACAGGATCCGAGGAGAAAACACAGTTAGCAACACCACTACCTCTAAACACTCTTCTACTTATATCACCCTGGAAAATAGTGTAGGCTTTAGATAATGATTACTCTGAAGTGGCTGAAATGATTGTTATTTGCTTATAAAAACTAGGGAATAGCAGCAGAGAATAGATCATGGGAGTTCCTTTAAATCTTTCTCTGCTTGGAATGGGTGAGGTTAGTGAAACATTATTAGAGTTTAGTCCTTAATGTGTTACAGCTGAACATATGGAGTATGCTATGTGAATAAAACATCTCAGCAATGTTTCATTTGGATATACGTATGTTCATATTATGCTTGTCTGCTCGTACCTTGCTCATCTTGCTCTTACTGTCAGCAGTCAGGAATGACATGTTGTTGATCTCATTCATCACCACAAAGTTCTGTTCTTCCCTTTTGAAGTTCTGGAATATATATGAAAAAGAAAATATGTTAAATGGCAATAAGCATAAACTGTGAAGAATCGTACCACATCAACAATGACGGAGTGGCCGTCTATTCAAAGTTTGAAACAGGTTCCAATTTGTTCATGACAACGACAAGTCTTCTTAAAATCCAGTAACAGGGTTCCTCAAGGTTCTGTTCCATCAATTGTTTTTATTTTATACATGCTTCTGCTAGGTAACATTATTTGAAAACACAGCATACATTTTCACTGTTATACAGATTATGCACAGTTATGTTTATCAGTGAAGCCAGATGACAGCAATCACTTAACTAGAGGCATGTCTTAAAAACATCCAAGCTCGGATGACATGAAATTTGTTATTATCAAATTTAGATAAGACTGTAGTCCTTCCATTTGCCCTAAAAAGCCCTAGAAATACTCTCCCAAATCAGACACTTACTTGAGATGGTATTATACTGTATCTCCTGACAGTTCTGTGAGATACCTTGGAATCATTGTTAATCAGGATTTGTCCCTTATTTTGCAAATCAAACGATTTCAGAGGCTGCTTTTAATGATTTGTGTAAAATCACCAAAATTAGGAACATCTTGTCTCAGAGTGATGCAGAGAAACCAGTCCATGCTTTTGTTGGTTCTAAATTAGATTATGGCAATTCTTCATTACCAGGCTGTCTCTAAAGAGACCTCAGTTGATCCAAAATAATGCAGCTAGACTTTTAACAGGTACTACAAAGAGAGAAGAGATCCCTCCTGTTTTCGTCTCCCTTCAGTGGCTTCCTATAAAATCTAGAAATAAAGCTAAAATTCTTCTCAATTAGAAAGCTCTAAATGACCAGAACAATTGTTATCTAAAAGATCTTTTAGTTCCTTATCATTGTAGCAGAGCACTGTGCTCCATACTTGTAGGTACTTGTAATACCTAGGATCTCTTATTAAAAGGCGATGGCAGCCAGAGCTTCAAGTTATCAGGCTCCTCTGATAACTTACTCTGATAACTTAAAGTTAAGGTTTGATCAGGGGACCCTGAGCCTGCCCTTAGATGTGCTGCTATAGGTCTAGACAGCTGGAGGACCTCCCATGATGTACTGGGCTTTCACTTCTTTTTCACTCTCAACACATTTTGTAAGATGTTTGCTGGTCATTAACATCTGCTTGCTTTGTTGTTTGTTCTCTACATGTCTCTTCTTTTCTTCTTCTTCTTCTACTATACTTTCAGGGATCATTTCTATAGTTTCTAACTTGAGAGATGTGTTTCGAAAGTTTCTTCTCTGTCTAGGCTTTCTGCTAGCCTAGCATTAGCAGGTTTGTTTACAAAAGGATCCTATGTGAAGGGAAAGAATCAGAGGTGAGCTAAATGGAGGTCCCATAGCTGCGGCTGCAGTGGGTACCACTTTGATGGAGAGGAGAGACTAAATCAGCTGATTGTGCTCCTTTATTCAATGCCACAAAGCACTCTTATGTTATAATGACTTTAATAAAATATTTATATAGTGTTCACACACATAAAGGGACAGTAAATGAGCACACAGAGTGGGGAAAATATTAACAGAGGGGGAAAATTTGAAATAACCAACATGGGCAAGATTACGTGATTTTGAGGGCCTGAATGTTGGTTTCGTTTCATTTTCAGTTAATTGCCCAACCTTAATGCAGACCCACCTCAGGATCATTGTGTGTATGGTCAGGTGAGCATCTGGGAAATTACCTAGGAGTAGTGACTCTGACACATTGTGGACTAACTGATGGATGCAACGCCATGGAAATAGCTCATTTCGCCTTGGTCAAAGTTAGCTAAAACATGGTAACACTTATGAAAAGACTGAAGAAAATCGAAGACTCACATGGGATTTGGACCAGAAAATAAAGACCTCGCCCACCATCCGGAACAGCTCCTCTGCATCTGGGTCTGGACAAGTCAACCACCTTGCTCTGGAATTGACGACAGAAATTCATCAGCCTTTGTAGTGAGAACTCTCTAAATCAGATCTCATGACCAGGGTTGTTTCTAGATGTTTGGGGACCTGATGAAAGATTGTGGTTGGGAGCCGCTATTTTTTGGAATAGGAAAGACTTCAAACCCTTTAACATTGGAAAAAAAAAAATTCTCCCCTTACTAAAAAGCCCATCAAAAATAAACTTAGGTCGTATTATTGGTCGGCACAACTGAGGTCTATGACATATTATTTTTCATCAAATGATCTCCCTCACTGGACTGAAATGGAATCATACAATTTACCTTTACCTCTTCCCATATTCATATACTCAGATTCGGCAAAAAAATTACAAAAACAAGTTAAAAATCCATTTGTAAAGCATATGATCAAAATATGGTGTGAAGCTAAAAACTATTTAAAAGAACCACAGTTATTGTCACAATTTAGTCCAATATGGGGTAATCAATATTTTAAACCAGGGAGAGCGGACGCTGTATTTAAAGTATGGAATTTAAAAGGGATACAAAAGATTCAGGATTTATATTTGCCATGTGCAGACAACATAATGTCTTTTGAAGAGCTGAGGATCAAATTTAATCTCAATAGAACACATTTTTTTAAATATCTTCAACTTAGAAACTTTATTCGATCAAATCAAAATAAAGCTCTCACTCGACCTATTTATTCATCCTTGGAAAAAATGATGATGAAAGATAGTAAAAGAAAGGGTATTATTTCAGAGTTTTATAACTCATTGACACTATCTTCAAGTGAAAATTCACTGAAAAGATTAAACTACTGGAAAGAAGACCTGCAAATTGAAATTTCAGAGGAACAATGGGAATTGGCTTGTACAGAAGCTCAAACCAAATCAATAAATGCACGCCTTAAATTGATACATTTCAAATGGTTAATGCGGATGTATGTTACACCGGAGGAGTTAAATAGATATAACAAAAATATACCAGATACATGCACAAAATGCATGGAAAGTAAAGGAACCCTATTTCATTGTTTATGGGAATGTAGATTAATAAGAATGTTTTGGGAAGAGGTGAGGGTAACAATTGAAAAAATAATCTCAAAACAAATCATATTGAATCCTAAACTGGTTTTGTTGGGTCTGTACCCAGAAAAGCATAATTTCAATAAAAGTGAAAGAACATTCATAGACCTCAGTTTGCTTAATGCCAAAAAATGTATTGCACTATTATGGAAAAAGACTCATAGACCAGATGTGACTCAGTGGTTAAGACAGATGTTAACAAACCTTCCATTAGAAAGAATAACATATATACTGAAATCAAAGGAAATTGTGTTTGAGAATATATGGAGACCTTTTATTGATTATGTAAAAAATTTAAACATAACTCTTGAAGAAGAAGGTGAATGATGTGTGTGGACCTTGTAAATTCCAAACTGGTGAACATAATATGTATACTTATGTATTGGATTGTCTAGACTAAACAGAGGAGCATTGTTGAAGACTTGATTTTGTTGGTGGTTGTTGGCGTTTTTAGTGCATTTTTTTTTTTTTGTAGTACTTTAGTGTTAGTGTTTGATTGTTTGTATCATGTTTGTTAAAAAAAAAAAAAAAAAGGTTTAATAAAGATATTGTGGAAAAAAAAAAATAAACTTAGGTCATTGTCCAGATGAATAGGAAAAAATGAAACTGCTACACAGAACAAACATTTTACCAGTGTCCACATCAACACTGCAAATTTACAAGAAAAAAGTCAAAAATTTATGAGAAAAAAGTTGAAGATAATTTTAATAGTCCAAACCAAACAATCATCCTTGGAGCTGTATTAAAAAAGTTGAACTGAAGTGCAAAAATGTGTTCTCCATATGTAACACAGCGTTTTTAACATTAGCTACCTGTTATTGTCCACATAGCGGATGAGCAAAGGGTAGAGAGCATACAAGTCCCGGCACAGCACAGCAAACTCGTCTCGGATGGTCCCGTTTTCACTGTCCACCTCCGTTTTCCCCTCCATGCGGAGATGTTCCTCCTCAGCCACCACCTTTCCTGCACGCTTCTTCAGCTTTTCCATGGTGGGGATGAAATGAGATTTAAGCATCCCTGGTTTAGCCCTGCTGACGATGGGCTGGGCAAACACTAGACAAGGGGGGAAAAGGAATCAACAATCAGTGTTGCAATAGAAAGCAGCTTGTTTTTTATATTATTTTTTTTAAAAAGTCCTATTATGCTCTTTTCCCATATGTTGACAAAGCTCCCAGAGATATTAATGAAATGTCTGTGACATGCTTTGGTCAAAATTATTGCAAGGTTTAATTAATGCAGAACTACTTTACAGAAGGGGAAGGAGGTCTCCGCAAAATGGGTTATTTCATAGCATAACACTTTATTAAATGCTAGCGAGCTCCACCCTCCCTCTTTCAGCATTTCTCTTAGGTCTCCGCTTTGATTGTGATGCAATATTTGAAGCTATCCTTAGCTTTTAGCTCCAGTTGTTGGACTGAGTAACATGCTAACAAATACTGACTGAATGTAAACATTTAAAAGCCCAAATAAAGCATTACTGGAGACGGGTGTGTGTGGTTTGAGTGGTTGATAGCATATGACTGGTCCCTGGAGTGTAATAAGCACTGAAACGACCCCGAATGAGTGACTGACTAACTCTACTAACAGCAGCCATCCACCGCTAATTCAGGAAGTGTTTGAGCCAGACCATAATATAATAAGCTAAAATAACATATGAATGAAAAATGTGGTCAAGGGTTGGAAGAATGGAGGTCTAGCGGGACTGGATAGAATATATAGAGCAGATGGTCAATGACAGTAAACCCAGACACAGGGGGGAGCACAAGCCAGTGCACTCCTAGTGCCCGTCCCAAGCCCGGGTAAATGGGGAAGGTTGCGTCAGGAAAGGTGTAAAATCCTTGCCAAAACAAATATACCCCAAATGGGGAGCAGCTGAAAGTGTGCGTGTGTATGTGTGTGATAATGTCACAGAAATACTGAATAACCCACTAAAATAAAGGGAAACCCAAAAAGCATAATAGGGGCGCTTTTATGTGAGGTCTATATCCCCACTTCCATTATGGCAGCATTGTGGGTTGCTGTAAACCTTCATCTCACAGACCTGCTAATCTCTTCATCCAGGAGGCCTCATCTATACCCAGGTTGTTCACCACAATTTTCATGATGCTACCCAGCAGCTGGTTGAGCTGCTCAGATGTGACAGCAGTGCAGATCTGGCCTTCCTGCTCAGGGAAATTTTCTGGGCCTCTCTCCCACCAGCGTAGGAGGTAGTTGCACAGCATGGGCAAGGTGATCTCAATCACATGGGGCATTTCTGTGTAGCGTGCTCCAGACTCAGCCAGGTCGTGGATCTCTTTGATTAGGATGTCCAGCTCCGGGATGTCAGGGCACAGCTCCTCCACTTGATTGGGAAGACCCAGAACTATGGAGAGAGAGAGAGCGAGCTGAAAAATAAATCAAACAGGGTATCTGCAGGCTTAAGAAAAAAACTGGAAAATGCACAATACGGAACCTTCAAGGATCCATGGACACCCAGAATAAAAGTCAGGAAATGTAGTACTTCAATATATGTAAAATATAACTAAAGAAAACCAAAAACCAAACACCCACTGGATCTCTCTCTGGGAGTCTTGGTAGTGTAAACGGAAAATGTGTTGAATTCATTCAGTTCTGGTTCAAGGAAGGCCACAGGCATGGCGGCTGCTAGGTGAGCCAAACACTCGCCGAGCGCTGGTCGCTGTCTGCGTAAGAAAATAAAAACAGACACAGATAAAAGCCTCCTGAAAATCAAGCAATTCCCAAGACCATATAATGTGACAGTAATCCTTCATAACCCTGTAAAATAAAGCGGGAACCCCAAAAAGCAAAACAGGGTCTCTTCAACTGTTAAGACTTGTTGGGGCCTGGTTTGGGACACACTCATATCCACAGGGGTCACTACTCACTTCTCTACATGTGGCGTCTTCACGGTGCCCAGAGAGTAGATACTGCACATTAAGCGGTAGCAGGATATTTGCAAGTCATCCACTGAGGATGCAGAAGAGAGAAATGCAGTATTTCATAGCTTTGTGTAGGATATCAACTGTGTTACTGAGTCAAGAACCACAGCAGTACATTGTTATCTTTGAAGACAGATTATTTTACTCACAAATGACATCATCTCCAAACTGGTGCTGGGCGATGTGGTCAAACAGAGAGGTGAGGACGGGCAGCAACGCGGTGGTGGTGTAGCTGATGTTCTGGGACACACCCTTAACCTACGTGAATATATACACATCAGTTTACAAGAAACAAGCAAATGTGTGCAAAAGGTGGATAAATAAATGAACCTGTTTCTAACCTGATTTCGACTGGAAACTTTGCCCAGTTTCAGATTCTCAACCATTTTCTCGATGTCATCTGCTGCGCTCTCAAAGAACTGACGAAGGCCGGCCTTCACGATCTCAGGCCCGGATTTCATAACGGTCCTGAAAGTTGTTATAGAGGAATACATCTTAGTTGGGGCCACATTACTTTAGCTGGAATTTGAATAAAATGTACTTCTGGGTTGTTGTTTTTTGTACTGGGTATTTTTTCTTGGTAATCAGCCGTTTCTGGCTATAAAGCAGAGCAAGCAAATGCAATGGGCCCCCTCAGCCACTAGGGGGCCCTAAGCTACAAGATTACTCAACATAATTTTGGGGGAGAATTTAAATTATAATTTTTTTTTCTCAAAAATGTGGAACTTTTTTCTTAAAAATTTGTGGCTTTCTCATAAGTTTGTAACTTTTTTAGTCATAAATTTACATATTTTTTCTCAAAAATTTGCTAATTTTTCTTTTAAATTTGCAACTTTTTTCTCAAAAATTTGAGACTTTTTTTCTCTTAAATTTGCAACTTTTAGTCATAAATTTGCAACTTTTGTCTCATAAGATGACTTTTTCTCATAAATTTGTAACTTTTTAGTCATAAATTTGCATATTTGTTTTCTCAAAAAAGCAATTTTTCCCATCTGTAAAGCTACCTGCCACTTCTGAGAGTGAAAAGTAAGACATTTTTAGCACTATGTCTGTCTAAGGAAGATTAGGATGCGGTATGAAGACAGCGGGCGTTACCTGGCGTCCAGCGATCGTGACAGGATGTGCAGACAGTTTACCACAGCACCAGCATCCGTTCCTGAAAACAGCAAATCAAATGTTTTGTTAGTGGTCTCCTTTGGTTTAAATCCACTTTATACAAGAGCTCAGTTTGCTGTGAACCAGAGTTCACAGGAATTGCATTCATGGTGTCAGAGTGATAAAAAAAAAAACTGTAAAATAAGCAGCAACTCAAAACTGCACAACAACCACAAATTCATCCTCCACCAACATTGTCATTTGATAAGAAACTACTTTTGTCTTCACAAAGGCAGTATTAACTACTTCCGATAAAAGCTACACACACTCACCGGCCACTTTATTAGGTACACCAGTTCAACTACTCAGGAAGTCAAATATCTAATAACCAGCCAATCACAAGGCGGCACCTTGGTGCATGTAGACATGGTCAAGATGAGCTGCTGAAGTTTAAACCAAAAATCAGAAGAGAAAAGAAAGGCAATGGTTGTTGGTGCCAGACGGGTTGGTCTGAGTATTTAAAAAACTGAGATTTTGACACACAACCATCCCTCTGGTTTACAATGGTCTGAAAATAAGACAATTAGAAAACTATTGAGTGTAATATCATCAGGATAACAACTCAACCGGAGCTCAACTGGGGTACTTTTGTAATGTTAGATGGGTCAGTTTGCATGGCACATGTGGACCAAGTGCCATGTCCAATGATCGCCGGCCAAACAAGAGTCGCTGACTAATACAGACACACAGTGGTAAAAGAAAAGCAAATGAGGATAAGGCCTCTGATGCCTCATATACGCCAGGCTCGGAACCAGCGCTGTTTCTGGCTATTAATACAACTTTACAACATTTTTCTGAGAATAAAAATTAACTTCAAAAAACTTCAATTTCTTTCCTCATAAAACTTGCTGTGTATGAGGAAGTTTTTCTCATACATTTGTATTTTTTTTTCTCCTAAATTTGTAACTTTTTCTTGTAAATTTGAAACTTTTTTCTCACAAATTTGCAGGGTTTTTTTTTTTCAAACTAAACTGGCTACTTTTTGTCCTGTAAATTTATGACTTTTTCCTCATAAATTTGCAACTTTTTTTCCTTATAAATTTTTTCCCCTTGTCCTGTCAAGCAGCTAAGTAGGCAGAACAGAAATCTGCTTCCCTTATTGTGTCAAACAGATTTACTTTGCCAAAAAGAGCTTTATACAGCACATATCTATGTACTGTATATTATTTATAAACTCCTCTTGTAATAACTTTTAATACTTTATTTAAATTGTTTTACCCATGATAAACCCGACGGGGGGGGGGGGGAATGGGAAAGGGAGAGGTGGGGAGGGGGAAAGAAAAATTTTCTTATAAATTTTTGACTTTTTGAAAGATGTCTCATGTCTCTCATGTCTTAAATTTTGAACTTTGTGTAAATTTTTGAAAATTTTCCCATAAATTTACAATTTTTTTCTCAAAAATTGGCTACTTTTTTCCTCGTAAATTTTTGACTTTTACTTAGAAATATGAAACCTTTTCTTTTTGGAAATTCAAAATTTAAAAAAGGCTACTTTTTCCTCATAAATTTTCAACTTTTTTTTTTTATTAATTTTCAACATGTTTCTTGTAAATTTACAATTTTTTTCAAAAATTGGCTACTTTTTTCTCAGCAATTTTTGACTTTTTTCCTTTTTTTCTTGGAAATTCAAAACTTAAAAATGACTACTTTTGTCTTGTAAATTTGTGACTTTTTCCTCATAAATTTGCAACTTTTTCTCATAAATTTGTGACCCTTTTTCTTATACATTTGCAGTGGATGCCAGTTAAGTTTTCATTCGCTTCTAATGGTTAATTTTTTCTGCTCATCTAGACAAAGACTCTTTTTTTTTTTTTTTTTTACATTTTTGTTGGGAATGGAGAGATTTTTCTCCTCATTTTAAAGAGTCTGAATTCTTCCCTAAACCAAAAGCAGGGGACCAAAAGACAACCTTGCAGGCCCTGCAATAGACTGGCGATCTGTCCAGGGTGTACCCTGCCTCATGCTCAAAGATGCAGGGATAGGCTCCAGCCCCCCTGACACCCCAAAAGGATTAAGCGGTAGAAAATGGCTGGATGGATGGAAGACAACCTTGCATAGGCCTCAAAAAGCTAGAAATGGCCCTGCTAGGAACTCATCACAGAGCTGATGTATAATACCATCTGTGGATGCCTGTGTCAGGCTCAGGAGTGGGCTCTGCCCATGTCCTCGCCTTGGTTTATATCTTGAGTATTTTGGTGTGACCAGGAGATGGGCTCAGCTAGCGTCCTCACCTTGAGTTTATTTCCGTGAGACCTTATGTGTTTAATTTCATTCGTATCATGGTTCTGTTCTTGTGTTATGATTATCCCTGCCTTAGGCTTAGTTCTTCGTTGTCGTCAGTAGTTTTATTATTATCATGGTTATGTTTATGTTTCTTTATTCTGGTCTTGGGTTTGAGTTGACAGTGTTCTTGCTTATGTCTGGGTTTTTCCTTAGCTTGACCCTTGGTTTGTATTTTGTTAATTGCCCTCAGCTGTTTATTATTTTCCTCATCAGCCATGCCTTATTTAATGGACACTGCTCCTTAGTTCGGGGCGGCGTCCTAGTCATTGTCAGCATGACCACACGCTTCTGCCTGGATCCGTCTTGTTTTCCCAGCCTGTGGGTTTACCTGCCAAGTCTTAGCCTTTGTTTTTCATTCCAGCCCTCGAGCTGTGATTATTTTTGTGTTTTCATTAATAAATAATCATGCCAAGAGCTCGCCCCACACTTGAGTCCTGTTTTATGCCCCACTGGGGCACACACCATGACAGTCTGCCACCGTTATACACACTCATGCTCTTAGTTATTGATTTCCAACTGATATTAGCTGATATCAGCTGATATTAAAACAAAAAAGACAATTTAAATCATGATACTGCAGAAAATATTAATGCAAAGCAAAAGCTGAACTAAAGAAAGAAAGAAAAGCGTCGGACAGGAACAGAGAGAAAGGTGAAAAGATAAAAGGACTGATTCATATCAGTATTATAAGCATGTGAGAGAGAAGGTATGGAAAGAAGGGGAAGCAAAAATGAAGGAAATGCATATCAGATGAGAAGAAGACAAACATACGGGGACACAGGGCGTAACACCACCATGCAAATTCCTTACCAAAAAGAGATACTCTGTGCCTCACCAAAGCAGCCAACTTACAGAAGATACTGAGGTAGGAGGAGAAAAAAGGAAGAAAAGGGAGAGAAAAGGAAGGAGGATGGTAAGGGGAAACAAGGCAAGAAAATGTTTGAAGTAGACGTAAAACAAAAGGGAGGTCAAGGAAATAAGGAATATTTGAAAGTAGGACAAATATGCAGGGGTATGGCAGAAGGAGAGGACAGACACTATCACGTGTGACAAACAGTTCAAGTTACCTAAATTAGAGAACAGATAAATCTTCTATGTGTCTGCTGCTCGTACCTGGCAATCATTTCCTTCTCTTTGTTGGAGGAATGCCCACCGCTGCCCAGAACTTTAGCAGGAGTAGACAGGAAGTACAGGCAGTGGTTCTTGAAGTACTGATTTACCAGTGGCAAGAGGATCTATTAAAAAAAGAAGTATATTTACGCCAGAAGTGGTTAGTGTCTAGTTACACTGACTCAAGTACAAGTACTCAAGTAACTTTGACAGAAAAATTGTACTTTCATGAGTAATTTTATAGCAGGATACTTTTTACTCTTACTTGAGTACATTTTTGAAGAAAAGCCTTTACTTTTACTGAAGTATATTTAGTTGTACTTTTTGAGTAACGTTTGATTTCACAAATTTAAAATGTGTGCGTCATTTTTCTCATCAGTTTTTCTAATAATCAAATTTGAAATAACTTTTTTATTATGGATCTTATTTATTACTTCTACAGTATACATATTTACAGTATATATAATTAATGTATTACATCACATGGCACATGTAACTAGTTTATATTTTAGTATAATAGCACACCTTTAGAAATCCAACTCACAAATTGCAAATTTATGATTAAACATTTTGCAATTCTACAAGAAAAAAGTTACACATTTATGAAAAAGGAAAAAGTCACAAATTTACAAGAAAAAAAGTTGCAAATTTATGAATAAAATGTAAATTTGTATGAAAAAGTTCACAAATGTATCATAAAATGCTGCAAAGTTTGTCAAAAAATTTCAGAGAAAGGTTTACTCCGGGTACTCCGGTTTCCTCCCACAGGCCAAAAACATGCAGGTTAGGTTAACTGGCATCAACTGGGGATTCTAAATTGTCCTTAGGTATGAATGTGAGTGTGAATGGTTGTCTGTCTCTTTGTGTCGGCCCTGCGATGGACTGGCGATCTGTCCAGAATGTACCCGGCACCCTTGCCCAAAAAGATGCTGGGATAGGCTCCAGCCCCGCCCCGCCCCCCCACAACCTGAAAAGGATTAAGCGGTAGAAGATGGATGGACAAATGGATGGAAGTCACAAATTTAAAAGAAAAAAAAACAGCAAATGTATTAGAAAAATGTCTTAATGGGGTCACTGAAAGCACTTTTTCCACATTTTAACAGCTCATTCATGTCTTAATGAATGTTTGTGACATATTTTTTTCACATTTTCTTTATTTTTTTTATTACTGAAGTAAATTTGAGTTGTATTTTTCCTGGTTTTCTTATTTAAAGCCTGTTGCTTTAAGAAACATCCTTCACCTTTTCAACTCCGCCCAACCTCTTACGTCAGTTAGCCATTAGCTGACTAGCTTCTAGCCATCCTCTAGCTTGGATGAGCAGCGCTGGTTCACTGATCCACAGTCAATTGTGTATCTCATGCCACTCTGGCCCATGTCCCAACAACCTCGCCGGGATGCCAAAACAAATCGCCAGCACCACGCACTGGGCGACCCATCGATCGCCGCAACCCGAGGCTACTGGCCGAGCCGAGCTGCCGAGCCACGGGGTCTCAAAGGGCAGTGTGTCACTCCATGGGACTCCACTCCTCTCCCACGGGCAGCTGGAGGATGCCCCATCATGAAGCGGCTCCCCTACATTGCCTGCGAGAGTAGAGCAGAGTCGCGCGGAGCCCCGGAGGAAGGTGGGAGAGCTGACCGTGAGCACCAGCAGCTTCCAGCCAGCAGCCTCGGGTTACACCAGCGCCGGCAACCTACTAGGAATCACAGTAAAACCACTGGGAGATGAATCAGAGCAACGCAAGGTATATTGTGGACTGTGGTCTGGGGAACCAGGTGATAACAGGGATGCTTATTAGGGTGACTAAGATCTTAACCCTTTCAGTGTGAGAATTTGCGTTCCCCTAGTGGCACAGCGTGGTACCGTGCCTGCCTTCTCACTCTGACATGATTGCCTGCATTGGGAATTTGTACTGATTATACTGATTTGCCAGTTTCAAAAGGTGGCAGACATCCGCTGGAGGACTCAGTGGATGACACATACTACACCAAAGAAGAAGAACTCGTCATTTCCTTTTCCTGTTTGTAGCAGTTAGCCCATCATAGCAGTCTGTCATGGGCGACAATGACTGCTTCATTTAGGTCTGATCAGATTCCTCCACACAGCTCTGTCCTTAGCCTTCCGCTGCCAGGAACTCCTGTCTCTATCCAACTTCTTCAAGTTTCTTTTTACAGTGTCTTTAAATCTGAGCCTTGGTCTACCCTGATTGCGTTTGCCCTTGCATAACTGTGAGTAGAGTAACTGCCGAGGGAGACGCTGGTGGTCCATCCTCTCAACATGTCCAAGCCATCTCAGGTTCGTCTGTATTAGCATGTCCTCCATTGATGGTAGACCAGCTCGTTTCAACACTTCTATGTTGGTTATCTTGTCTTTCCATGAGATATTCATTATGGCTCGAAGGTGTCTCATCATGTACACGTGGAGTTTCTTCACCTGCACTCTGTAGACAATCCAAGTTTCAGCACCGTACAATAGAGTAGCTAGTACTGTCGCTCTGTACACTTTGCATTTCACACGGATAGACATGTCGATTGTTCCACAGTCTCTCCCTCAAGTTTCCAAACACAGCGCTTGCTCTTCCCATTCTGAGAGATAGTTCATCCTCCAGCCTAGCATTCTCTGAAACAGTACTCCCTAGATACTTGGAAGTCTTGCACTTGACTAGTGGCTCTATACTAATGCTGATCTCTTCTGGTAGTGATGTTGATAATTGGAACTTGGGTGGTTGATAAAGGCACTCTGTCTTCTTGACGTTGATTTTGAGGCTGAATTGGCTAGCTGCTCTTGCAAATTTCTCCACTAAAGATTGCATATCTTCCACACTGTGTGCAACTAGAGCACTGTCATCGGCAAAGAGCATTTCTGTTACTACCTTTATCGATGTCTTACTCTTGGCTTTAAACTGTGCCACATTGAACAAGTCTGCTTCTTTCCTTGTTTGAATGTATACTCCCTTCTGAAGTGTCTTTGAAGGCCACCTCAAGCATGGCTGCCAGATATAGCGAGAAGAGTGTAGGCGCCAGCACACACCCTTGTTTCACCCCGTTGCTTACTGAAAAGTCTTTAAATACTGAACCATTCATTGCCACGTTTGCTTGCATACCTGTATGGAGTGCCTCGATCAGGCTGACAAACTTCTCTGTACAGCCATATTTCTTGAGTACCTGCCAAAGTCCTTGTCGCAAAACAGTATCGAAGGCTTTACTGAAGTCTATGAAGACTACATAAAGCGGCATGTTCTGTTCGATACACTTTTCTTGAACCTGTTTCAAGCAGAAAATCATGTCCATTGTGCTTCTTCCACTTCTAAAGCCGCACTGAGTTTCTTTAAGTACATTCTGCGAGATGTGTTCATTGAGTCTGTTCAGTAGTACACGTGACAGAATCTTACCAACAGTGGCTAGCAGTGATATACCTCGGTAATTTCCACAATCTTTCCTGTCACCGTTCTTGAACAAAGGCACAATACTTGCATCCTTCCAGTCTTGAGGTACTTTCTGGGCATCCCATATCTCTTGGATGAGCTTGTGTAGGCAATTGGTCAGCTGAACACCACCAAATTTCCACACTTCTGCTGGAATTCCATCCCTTCCTGGAGCTTTACCATCCTGTGTTGTCCTGATAGCTGCCATTAGTTCATCAAAATTTGGTGGTTCATCCAGACTTGATACAGCTGGTCACTGCACTAGAGCTTCTTTAGCCTCTTCAGTGAGATCTCCAGGGTTGTTTAGTAGTTGGTCAAAGTGGTCTGCAAATCTGTCCAGGATCTTGTCTTTCTCCTGCAAAACCGTTTCACCATCCATAGCCTTTAGTTGGATCAATCCTCTTGGTTTAGGGCCGTAGATTTCTCTCAAACCTGTGAAGAATGTTTTCATGTCCTTCCTGTCTGCTGCAGTTTGAAGTTCCTCCGCTTTTTCATCCCATCAGTTGGACTTCACCTCTGTGGTGTACTTCTGTAGCTCACTCTGAGCCTTTGGGTATTTCTTCTTCTTCGACCTTGTGTTACATTGTAGGTTTTCCTGCCTAGCTGTATTCCTCGCTTCTAGTAGTTTCTTCAGGTGTTCATCATGCTCATCAAACCAATCTTTATGTTTCCTCCCAGGGTGGCCTAATACATCACTCACAGTCTGATACACCGTATCCTTCAGTGTTGCCCATTTCTCTTCTATGTCATTCTCTGAATTGTTGCTGTCCCAGTCTTTCAAGTTTTCATCCACTTCCTGTGTAAGTTCTTCCTGCTTCTTTTGGCTTTTCAGTGCGCTAGTGTTTAGCTTCGGTGGTGGCTTCGCACCCATCCTGCAGTGCTGTTTTCGTCTCCAAATCATTAATCTAGATCTCAGCATAACATGATCAGTACCACAGTCCGCGCCTCTCATTGCTCTGGTGTCCAATACATCCCTTATGTCTCTCTGCCTGACTATGATGTAGTCTAACAAGTGCCAGTGTTTCGATCTTGGGTGCATCCATGTCTTCTTGTGTGTGTCCTTGTGCTTAAATAGAGTGTTGGTTATCACAAGGTTAGCCCAGAATGCTAATATGGCCACGATCGTCACCATCACTTTTTCGGCTTTCTACGCAGAAAACAGCCGCGGGATACAAGTGAAATTTATGTGGGATAATCACAAGACTTTGTAGATGTGGTAGAGATTTTAAATTACTGGCAGAACGCAAAATATGGACCATGATGGGTGAAAATGCAGCGGCCTCGCCACCCAGCCAGCCAGCCCCCCTTCTGTCAAAAGTAAGTGAGAATTTTTTTTTTTTTAAATGTACTGATTTCTTGTTCATATACTTTGAAGATAAGATGATGAGGTACCTCTGTACAAAAAAACGGTGTCAAAAGACTGAACCATTTTTTGTGTAAATATGTCCAAAGTCCAGTTTTGACTGAGTTTATGGAATTTAAAGAGGTGTCGCGACATTATGCAAATTAGACGCGTAAATTTATTCCTATCTGAAACTTTGGATCATATTTTACATCTTTCTAATTACTTGACAGTAAGCCATTATCTCTTACCACTTTCAAGTTATAGCCTTGGAAATCTGAACTATTTTATTGACAAAAAATATTTACCACTCTTGACCACTAGGGGTTTTGTCGCAGTTCGGCAACATACACATTCATAGGGTTAAGAAAGTGACAATATAAGGTTAAAGCACTTGGTTCGAGCTTCCTGGTACCAGTGTTAGCTTGGGGGCTAATAGCTCAGCGGCTAATAGGCTAACTTTAGCACCTCTTCCATCACATGATAGACAGCTAGGTGGGCCAATAATAGAGCAGTGTGTGGGTCTATAGGACGGCGGTGGGTTGTTTTTTTCTAATCGTGACGTATATGATTTAGACGGAAGAGTCAAACATGTTTCTGGGAGAGAAAAACGAGATAAAGGCTGTGTGTGTTTTTTAAGAGAATTGACTATTTTGATAATTAGGTGACCAGTAGACTCATTTCAGACAGTTAAAACCTACAAACACACCATTTTGCAGTCAATGACCCCTTTAAATTTAAAACAAAAATGTCAAAAATTTACAAGAAAACCCTTGATTAGTAGTGTGGGTAAAGATGTTACTATTGAAGTAACTCTTTAGCTGATACTTTCTTGTTCATATCGGTAACTTTTGATGACTATTCTTATATATACTTGAGTAATTAATTTTATGAGGTAACTGGCTACTCTAGCCTCCATTATAGCCCATGTACCCTCATTCTTCTGTCAAAGGGAAACCAAGTAAAAAAGAAGCTCACCTTGGCAAAGAATTTGATTTCTTGTTCATGTGGCGACTTCTCCACTCTACCACTGCTAACTACAGCCTCTGTTAAAGGAAATAAAGCACAATTAAAACGAGAAAATTTGCTTTTCCTGAAAAAAAGCAGTATGAATGCTGTAAGCTGAAGTGCTTTTCTGAAATACGTTTAAAAAGGCTAAAATATATTGCCTTAAAAGTTAAACAGCTTGAAGATAAAAGTTGTAGCTTAAAAGCAAAATAGGTTAAAGACTGTTGGATTAAAAGTAGAAATACTTGAAACTTAATAAAAGTAATCCTTTTAGCTAAAATAGCTAAAAGTTGAACATCATTAGTTTAAAATATAAAATAGCTTAAAGTGGAAGAAGTTAACTTAAAAATGCTAAATAAAAGTTTAATAATGATAAATGCGAGCATAAACATTAAAATGGCTTAAAGCTGTAGAATGTGAGCATAAACGTTAGCATGGTATATAGTTGAAGTTGAAGATTTAAGAAAAAGCTCAGTGTCCCAAAATGTTTGCTTAAAAGCTAAAAATGGCCTAAGTATAAAGCATTAGTATAAAAGTGGAAACAGATTAAAGTTACAGTTTAAAATTCTAGCTTAAATGCTAAAATGGTCTAACATTATGCAATGCTAGCACAAAAGCAGAATGGCTTAAAAAGAAAGAAACTTTAAAATGCAAAATAAAAGTTTAAAATACTCGCTTAAAAGCTACAATTGTCCAATATGATGCAATGCTAGCATAAAAGCAAAACAGCTTAAAAAGAAAGAAAACTAGCTTAAAAATGGAAAAAAGTAAAACTTAAAATGATAGCTTAAAAGCTTGAACTAACATTATACACTGATAGCAATTTAGCAAAATAGCTTAAAATGATATGAAAATGAATTTACAAATGCTTAAAGCTAACTTAAAAGCTAAAATGTTCTAACCTGATACAATGTTATCTCAACATCTACATGTCTTAAAAAGAAAATTAGCTTAAAATGGCTCAGAGTTGAACAATGTTATCATAAGTGCTGAAATAGTTTACTGAAATAGTTTAATACTTTATTAGTTTATTAAAAGTCAAATAGTTTCTCTAACTGAAAATATGCAGATGTTTTTAGCCTTAAAAGCTGATGGAGCTAAAAGAGAGTTTGAAGAACTTCCCTTTTACTTCTATTAGCTATATTTTTTAGCTGACAAAGCATAAAAATAATAAAATCTAAGTTATACAGCCATGGACAAAATTGTTGGTACCCCTCTGTGAATGAAAGAAAAACCCACAATGGTCATAGAAATAACTTGAATCTGACAAAAGTGGTAATAAATAAAAATTCTATGAAAATTAACCAATGAAAATCAGACAATGCTTTTGAATTGTGGTTCAACAGAATTATTTTAAAAAACAAACTCATGAAACAGGCCTGGACAAAAATGATGGTACCCTTAACTTAATATTTTGTTGCACAACCTTTTCAGGCAATCACTGCAATCAAACGATTTCTGTAACTGTCAGTGAGACTTCTGCACCTCTCAGCAGGTATTTTGGCCCACTCCTCATGAGCAAACTGCTCCAGTTGTCTCAGGTTTGAAGGGTGCCTTCTCCAGACGGCATGTTTCAGCTCCTTCCACAGATGTTCAATAGGATTTAGATCAGGGCTCATAGAAGGCCACTTTAGAATAGTCCAATGTTTCGCTCTTAGCCATTCTTCGGTGTTTTTAGCTGTGTCTTTTGGGTCATTATCCTGTTGCAAGACCCATGACCTGTGACTGAGACCAAGCTGTCTGACACTGGGCAGCACATTTCTCTCTAGAATACCTTGATAGCCTTGAGATTTCATTGTACCCTGCACAGATTCAAGACACCCTGTGCCAGATGCAGCAAAGCAGCCCCAGAACACAACAGAACCTCCTTCATGTTTTACAGTAGGGACAGTGTTCTTTTCTTCGTATGCTTCATTTTTGCGTCTGTGAACATAGAGCTGATGTGCCTTGCAAAAAAGTTCCAGTTTTGTCTCGTCTGTCCATAGGACATTCTCCCAGAAGCTTTGTGGCTTGTCAACATGCAGTTTAGCAAATTCCAGTCTGCCTTTTTTATGATTTGTTTTTAAAAGTGGTGTTCTCCTTGGTCGTCTCCCATGAAGACCACTTTGGCTCAAACAAAGACGGATGGTGCGATCTGACACTGATGTACCTTGACCTTGGAGTTCACCATGAATGTGTTTAGAGGTTGTTCTGGGCTCTTTTGTTACCATTCGTATTATCCGTCTCCTCCTGCGACCACGTCCAAGGAGGTTAACTACAGTCCCGTGGATCTTAAATTTCTGAATAATATGTGCAACTGTAGTCACAGGAACATCAAGCTGCTTGGAGATGGTCTTATAGCCTTTACCTTTAACATGCTTGTCTATAATTTTCTTTCTAATCTCCTGAGACAACTCTCTCCTTTGCTTCCTCTGGTCCATGTTTAGTGTGGTACACACCATGTCAACAAACAGCACAGTGACTACTTGTCACCCTTTAAATAGGCCGACTGACTGATTACAAGTTTGTAGACACCTGTGATGTTAATTAGAGGACACATCTTGGTTGAACATGTCCCTATGGTCACATTATTTTCAATCTTTTCTAGGGGTACCATCATTTTTGTCCAGGCCTGTTTCATGAGTTTGTTTTTTAAAGTAATTCTGTTGAACCACAATTCAAAAGCATTGTCTGATTTTCATTGGTGAATTTTCATAGAATTTTTATTTATTACCACTTTTGTCAGATTCAAGTTATTTCTGTGACCATTGTGGGTTTTTCTTTCACTAACAGAGGGGTACCAACAATTTTGTCCACGGCTGTAAATAAGCAAAACAGAAGTATATGTTGAACAGAATGATACCAGAATAGTTTAGCATCAAGTATGCAGAAGGAGACCAAAAAAGAGAAGAATAAAACTTGCAGGCACAAACAACAAGCATGGCATGTGAATGCTTCATAGCATTTATACCAGTCCCCCACTCTGGCACCAGGATAAACAGCAGTCAGTTGAACATCAAGTACATTTCCCCTCCTCTTAAACCACAGTACCGAGATGAGCGATGAACTCCTGGGCAATGTCCATCCATTTAAGAAGCTTCTGGAGGAAGCCATATGCAAAACGCTTCTCAATGGAGGAAATGTCCTGCTCCATATCCTTCAAACCCCTGAAGATGAAAGAAGGATAAAAAAAAATCAACCAAGCAGAAAAGTGGTCAAAACTAATCTCAAACTGTGAAAAAGTGAGCTTACCTTGTCACGGCATATCCGTTGAGCTGGAGAAACTTGAGCAGATCTTGAGCTTTCTCACGGTCTCTGGCCTTCTCCTTAGCCGTCAGGGTGTCATAGGGTACAAGCAAAGGGTGGGTGCCTCCACCTAAGAGGAGTACAGTTTTGAATCAACAAACAAACTGGCAAAATTCATTAAAACCTTTATAGGATGTATAGGAGGTTTTTTTTTTTAACCTTTGGCCTGTAGTTCCAACTTCTTCTTCCTTCCCCAAGTGTTGTGATAGTTCTCTGCCAGCTGCTCAGCCATAGACTGGACGAGGAGGGAAGGAAAATGAATGTGCTCAGTTAACCGCTCATGTTTAAAGAATGTTTGAGCGATATCAGATGGATACATACCTGCAGCTCTCTGGACAGGGCCATTCCTGAGATGTCGACTGGCTGAGGGTTGTAACCATGACTTGGATCATATGTAGCCTGAAGACAGGAAAAAAAACACACCAGGTACAGGAAAGTGTCCATGTAAAAGTTAGACATGGTCACGAGTAAACCAATTACAGTCAGCTTTCTGGAGTTACCTGATTATTCAAACTGTCATGTAAACACAGTAATCTGATTACCTTTATCGGTTTACTCGTGACCATGTAAACAGGGTCATGGTTACTGTCTTTTATAGTGATACAGAGTCAGCCCCTCAGCCACTAGTGGGCGTCAAGTCCACCCTCAACTGTTTTTGGGGTGGGGGATTAAAACTGCCTTCTTTTTTCTTGTTAATTTTCAACTTTTTCTGTAAATCTGAAAATATGTCATAAAGAAGTAACTTTTCTTGTAAATTTGCAACTTTCTCTTGCAAATTTGTAGTTTTTTTTCCTCACAAACTTGCAACTAATTTCTTCTTTCTTTCTAAATTGGCTAATTTTTCTCGTAAATTTGTGACTTTTTTCTCATAAAACTGGACCGAAGTGGTGGCCTAGTTGGTATAGCATTCGTCCCACAACCAGGAGGTTGTGGATTCAAATCCCGGCTGGGTCACACCAAAGACCATATTCCGCCTTCTAGCTTGGTGCTCAGCATAATAGAATGACGAAAGGAAAGTTACGCACAGAGCTACCAGAGGACTGACCCCCCACTGTAGCTTTCACTACCCACAGTCACTGTGTGGCCCAGGGTCAGAGAAACGGAGATAGGTGTCCCATACATTGTGGAAGGGATTAACCTAACTTCTCATAAAGTTACAACTTTTTCTTGTTAGTCTGGCACTTTTTTCTCATAAATTTGCAACTTTTCTCTTGTAAATTTGCCTTTTTTTTTCCCCTCAAGAACTTGTAGTTAATTTCTCATAAATTTACTACTTTTTCTTGTAAACTTCAACCTTTTTTGTAAATTTGTGACTGTTTTTCTAGTAAATTTGTGAATTTTTTCTGGTGAAATTAAAATGTTTACATGGATGCTGTTTAAATTTTTATTCTGTAATTTTATTTTCACTCTTTCCCAAGTTTATTTTTTTATGTTTTTGTTGGGGAATTTATTTTTTTTTTCAATTTTAAAGAGTTTGAACTCTTCAAACCCCCCTCAAAATAAATTAAAAAAAACACAATCTTGCATACAGTTCACATAAACAAACAATTGAATTTAAGGTTTAATAGGAGTCAAAACTACTCCAATAATTAATCTAGCATTAGTTTTTAGTACAAAATAATTTTTCTGTGTATTTCTGTATCCTTTCTGTCTTTTTACTTTTGATTCCTCTTGTACCTGAGCAGTTTGGGAGATCTTGCGTGTGGATGCCTTCTTTTCGGCTTCTCCCTCCCCGTCCCTCGCCTTCTCCAGGGTCCACTCCCACGCCAGCATGGCTTTGATGGATTCTTTAATGGGCCAACGATAAATCTCCTTGTCCTGGAATAAAGGAATAAGAGAGATTTTAAAAAAAGATTTAGGATGTCTTTGAAATTTCACAACCTGTTTATTAAGCTTGAGCTTGTTTAGAAAGCTTGGTTGGCTTGTGGGACTCCCGAAGCAGCTGAGGTGTACCGGCAGGCCAAGCGGAGTGCAGCTCGGGTGGTTGCTGAAGCAAAAACCCGGGTATGGGAGGAGTTCGGTGAGGCCATGGAACAAGACTTTCGGTCGGCTTCAAAGAGATTCTGGCAAACTGTTCGGCGGCTCAGGAGGGGAAAGCAGCTCCCCGTCCACACTGTGTATGGTGCGGATGGGACACTGTTGACTTCGACTGGGGATATCGTCGGGCGGTGGAAGGAATACTTCGAGGATCTCCTCAATCCCACTGATACGCCTTCCACAGAGGAAGCAGGGTTTGGGGACGAGGGGGATGACTCGCCTATCACAGGGGCTGAGGTCGCCAAGGTGGTTAAAAATCTCCTTGGTGGCCGGGCCCCGGGGGTGGACGAGATTCGCCCCGAGTACCTCAAGGCCCTGGATGTTGTTGGGTTGTCATGGTTGACACGCCTCTGCAACATTGCGTGGAGGTCGGGGGCAGTGCCTTTGGCATGGCAAACCGGGGTGGTGGTTCCTCTCTTCAAAAAAGGGGACCGGAGGGTGTGCTCCAACTTTAGAGGGATCACACTCCTCAGCCTCCCTGGGAAGGTCTATGCCAAGGTACTGGAGAGGAGAGTCCGGCCGTTGGTCGAACCTCGGATTCAGGAGGAGCAATGTGGTTTTCGTCCTGGCCGTGGCACATCGGACCAGCTCTTTACCCTCTCGAGAATTCTTGAGGGTTCGTGGGAGTTTGCCCAACCAGTTTACATGTGTTTTGTGGACTTGGAGAAGGCATTTGACCGCGTCCCTCGTGGATTTTTGTGGGGGGTGCTTCGGGAGTATGGGGTATCGGGCTTGTTGTTACGAGCTATTCGGTCTCTGTACGACCGTTGTGAGAGTTTAGTTCGCATTGCCAACACTCGGTCGGAGTCATTCCCAGTGAGAGTTGGACTCCGCCAGGGCTGCCCTTTGTCACCGGTCCTGTTCATAATTTTTATGGACAGGATTTCTAGGCGCAGCCAGGGAATGGAGGGTGTCATGCTTGGTGACCACAGGATCTCATCTCTGTTGTTTGCAGATGATGTTGTCCTGTTGGCTTCATCCAGCAATGACCTACAGTTCTTGCTGGGACGGTTTGCCGCTGAGTGTGAAGCGGCTGGGATGAGAATCAGCACCTCCAAGTCCGAGTCCATGGTCCTCAGCCGGAAAAAGGTGGATTGTCCTCTCCGGGTTGGGGACAGGCTCCTGCCCCAAGTGGAGGAGTTTAAGTATCTTGGGGTCTTGTTCACGAGTGAGGGGAAAATGGAGCGAGAGATCGACAGACGGATTGGAGCAGCATCTGCAGTGATGCGGACGTTGTACCGGTCTGTT
Organism: Pholidichthys leucotaenia; assembly: GCA_020510985.1. Taxonomy (NCBI): domain Eukaryota; kingdom Metazoa; phylum Chordata; class Actinopteri; order Cichliformes; family Pholidichthyidae; genus Pholidichthys; species Pholidichthys leucotaenia. Next base: position 280,917,599 of record CM035847.1, on the reverse strand, counting down.
GTGGTGAAGAGGGAGCTTAGTTCTAAGGCAAAGCTGTCGATTTACCAGTCAATCTACGTTCCTACTCTCACTTATGGTCACGAGCTTTGGGTAATGACCGAAAGAACGAGATCGCGGATACAAGCGGCTGAAATGAGCTTTCTCCGTAGGATTGCTGGACTCACCCTCAGAGATAGGGTGAGGAGCTCAGTCATCCGGGAGAGGCTCAGAGTAGAACCGCTGCTCCTCCACATCGAAAGGAGTCAGTTGAGGTGGTATGGGCATCTGATTAGGATGCCTCCTGGACGCCTCCCACTTGAGGTGTTTCAGGCACGTCCCACTGGGAGGAGACCCCGGGGCAGACCCAGGACTCGGTGGAGAGACTATGTCTCCCAGCTAGTCTGGGAACGCCTTGGTATCCCCTCTGAAGAGCTGGAGCAGGTGGCTGGGGAGAGGGAAGTCTGGGCTTCTCTGCTTGAACTGCTGCCTCCGTGACCCGGACCTCCGGAAAAGCGGTAGAAGATGGATGGATGGATGGATGTTTATTAAGCGTTAAAAAGCTCATGGCAGATTTATGAGTTTCAGTACTGGTGGCATGCTCAGATTTAACATGGCTCATGGCTTTATTTAATACAAGAGCACTCTGAGGCGAGTGCAATATCCCCTGCCCTCCGTGTTTTTTGAAGATCCCAATACTTACTGACAGACAGCAGTTTTCAATTTTTCAATATAGTTACTGTGGCAGAAGCAAATTGTGATAAGCCTATCAACTATGAATATACAACAAAGTATACAAACCATAGCTGTTGGGCAGAATCCCGAGGTGACCCCATGTAGCAAGCTTGGTGACCCTAGAGGGCTTTACACATTTTATAGTAAGAGGGCATAGGGAGTGTCAACCTGGACCTTTGACCTTGTGACCCCAAACCTGTAGTCAGAGGTCATGGTCTCAGAGTGAACCTGTGTACCAGATTTGGTGACCCTAGGTTTCTTTGTTGTTGAGATATAGTCTATAAGCCATTTTGATATTGACCTTTGACCTTGCGATCCACAAGCCATAGACACACTTTAGGGTCATAGGGTGAACCTGTGTACCAAGTGTGGTGACCCTAACTTTACTCATTGTACAGTAGTAAAGCAAAGGGAATGTTAACATTGACCTTTGACCTTTTGACTCCAACTGCATAGTCTGAGGTCAGGATCCCAAGGTGAACCTATGAAGCAAATTTGATGACCCTAGCTTTACTTGTTTTATAGTAGCAGTAAATGTAGCATTACCATTTACCATAGTGCAACTGCAATGTTAACTTTGACCTTTGAGCCCTTGACTCCAAACCCATAGTTAGGTCAGGATGTAAATCATCCAAGACGTGTAGTAGATACAACTACTGTATCAGTTTGAAAAGCCTACATCATTGCTTTCAGGAGTTATTGTGTTTAGAAGATTTAGGGAAAATCTGACCTGTGACCTTTAACCTCAACATCATCCGATAAGAGTGAAATTGAAATATGCATATCATCAGAGTATATCAAACCATAGTACCAAGTTTCAAAACATGTGGAACAAAACTGTAGGAGGAGTTGATTTCACAAAAGTGGGACGGATGGATGGATGGACTGACCTATAACATAATCCCCCTTCGTCTTCGCCTAAAGGGCTCCTTCAACCCCCTTTGGGCTTCGATTGGTGGGGGGTAAAAAACAGATTACCAGGATTTAGCTGAAAAATTCTCACCTTTTCAGAGAATGTTTTGTATGGTCGGAGCATTGGGTGAGTCTTAGCGTTCTCATCTACGACCTCTCCGTATGTCCAGTTGTTCTGAATCTGAAGAGTGATTTGAGCATTTAGGCATTCATTATCAGAGCAGTTTAAAACATCAAACAAGGACTTCAGTTAAATTGGATTTTACTGACTTTTTCAAAAGCCCACTTGTCATGAGTGTGCTCTGCGTACTTGTCGATGAACGGATCCAACCTCTCTGGAATGATGGTGCTGTGAATCAGTTAAAACATTTAACATTGCACTGGTTAAGAGCTCAATAATCTGTAGGGGTGGGGGATCGACACACTGTAATATTGTTAATAATAATAATAATAATAATAATAATGTATTGATTCAGAAACAACAGTATCATGATACTTTATCAATAACTAGAAAAATTTGCATTTCCTAGTGGAAATGTAGTGTGAATGCTGTTAGCTGAAAATGCATTCCTGAAATGCTTAAAAATGCAGAAATATTCTGGTATAACATAGCTTAAAAAGTATATATGTAGACGTAGCTTCATTCAATTTGGAACCCGAGGGAAAATCAAATGTAAAAAATGGACTGAATGGTGACAAATGAGTTGCCATGGCAACAGCGGTGATAACAGGAGAAATCTGACTTCCATTGAGGGTCATCCAGTGTACTGTGATAAACCTGTGAAAATTTCATGTCATTGTGGCTACTGGTCTTTGAGTGAAAATTCAAACAGTTTTGTGCAGTACCTCATGTCACTACTAGGGGCCACTGTGAATATTTCTTGAATATTAATATATAGACGTGTTAAGAGTGGGATTAGAATCCATTGTGCGAAACTTGGTCCAAATCTGACAAGGTTTGTCTGAGCTGTAACTGTCACGTTTTGTATGGCAAGCACGTAGTCAACGGTCGTCATGGAAACAGTTCTTTACTATGTACATGTTCTGTTAATGAGTCCTAGCAGAAGGCCACCCTTTAAATCTTGCTCCATCAATTATATTATACTCAATGTGATTTTTACATTGGTTTCTATGAGAATCTTAATTTACATTGATTTTAATGGGAAAACCGTAGTTGCCACAATGGGAAAAAATTAGCATTTTTTTTGAAGAAAAATTCAGAACCCCAAGATAAAAAGTAACTTCCTAGTTCCGTCAAGGGTCCAATCAATATCCATCATAAAAAAATTTTGGGGCAAATTGGAAATTCCCTGTCTGAGATACAGCTGTAACATGGAAAATGGCAAAACATCAAAAATAAGCCGTCTCCATGGAAATGGTAAAATAGTAGGTACGTCTTCAAGACACATATCGGACTACAGAGGGTGGTCACCTTGACATATGTTCCAAATTCCGTGACTCCACGATTTTCGTAACCTCTCCAAACAAAATCATGGAGTTATACAGTATATATAGTAAGTCCATTTCATAGTTGTTCAATATATGATTTTTAAAGAGTATTTTAAATTTGGTGAGTGACCCACAGGTTTTCATTTCATTAGTAAAATTATTCCATAATTGAACTCCTTTAGCTGAGATACAGTGATATCTTGCATTAGTTCTTACTTGTGGTTTTTTGAATAAAAGTAACCCCCTTAGTTCATGTTGGGTTTCTCTTGAGTGAAACAGCCCCTGGATGCTGTCAGGTAATTGTTGTTTTACTTTAAACATGATCTGAGCTGTTCTAAAATCCACCAAGTCTTTAAATTTGAGTGTTTTTAATTTGATGAAGAGTGGGTTTGATGGTACTTTATAGCTGGATTTATTTACTATTCTTATTGCTCTGTTTTGAAGGATGAACAGTGGATTTGTGTTGGTTTTATGTGTGTTACCTCACACTTCCACACAGTAGATAATGTAGGGAAGGATAAGGGAGCACTACAAAGTATACAATGTTGCTGATTTTAGAAAATCTTGGCATTTATAGAGGATTGCAACTGTTTTGGATATTTTGGTTCTTATATAATTTATGTGGATTCCAATTTAATTTAATATCTATTATTATTCCAAGAAATTTTGTTTCAGCAACTCTCTCAATTTCTACATTACTCAGTCGCTCCAGGATTTCGCGGGGTGTTTTTATGATTGTTGCGGCCCAAAAAGCCTGAATTTGCGGGAGCTTTTTTTTAAAAGTTGCGATGTTTGGAGAGGCTTTTTTGTACTAAAAGTTGTGGGAAGAATTACAAATTTTAAAGCTGATGGTTTTTTCAGCTTACTACAGTGATATTCTATATAACAATACACGAAAAGCACAGGATTGTCAAACATTTCCTATTACAGTAATTTGTAAATTAAGCAGAAACTTCTGCTACACAGAAAAACTCTTGTGCAACACCCAATACAGACTTTAACACAATATCCATTACAACAGCTAAATTGCATTGAATGCATGTTAAAGAGTAGAGATGTGGAAATTATTCGTAGCGCTTTCATTTGAAAACTCCCTACGGTCCCCAACCACTCGGTACCAAGCGGAAAGGGAAAAATAAATAATTTATTCTGTTATTCTGTATTGTCTATTGGAGTCTGTTTCTCTGGAAAAAAAAATGCAGACAATATTCCCATGCCTAACTCCTACCTGTCTATCTGCTGCATGTCTTGACACACACACACACACACACACACACACCTCGTCAATCAGACACACATCTTTCATTTACAGAGGGAGCGGGGGGGTGGGGGGGGTCCGTGTTCAGACCAGATTCACAGGTTTAAAGCTCATTGACAAGATGTAGTAATGAGTGTACCTCTAAAGATGTATGAAATGATCAAACACTGGCTGTAGTGTTAGACTTGCTCGTTTGTGATTTTATGGAGTCTCTTGTCACGTGTGCTCCCGCAACGGGGTGCTTTTGGGGCAGGCAGACGCTTTTCAACACAAATCCAGCACTCTGTACACGCAGTCAGGACGGAGACATCCACCGGCAGGCTGGGGGACATGGAGGAAGGGATGGTGTTGGAAACCTCACGGGTGAGTGTTTTTTTTTAGTCACGCACTTTTTCGCTGAAGCGTTCCGTTAATACTTACTGTAAACACGGAAGTGAACTCAATGTAGCGATGCATTTGATTGGTTAGACTGAGCGTTTCAGTGCCACTCAGTTGAAACTTGATTGGTGAAACTGGTGGAAGTTGACGAGGATTGGCCAAAATTGCAGGAAAGTTGTGGTGATTGGATCACTTTACAAGGTCATGCAATAGTTGTGCTGATTGGCTGATTTCGCATGAATTGATGTGATTGCAACACTGCGAAATCCTGGAGGGACTGATTACTTACAATTTTCTTATTCAAATCAGTTCTACAATTTCCAAAGATAATGTATTAAAGTTAGGTCAGCACAGCAAAGAAGTGACTTGTGAGATTTACCAGGTGTTAAACAAAATAAAGATCGGGATGGGAAAGCATAACATATGATATCGCAATACTCAGTGTATCGCGAGAGCATGATAATATCACATCGTAAGATAAGATAAGCCTTTATTAGCCCCACAATGGGGAAATTCCAGGATTGCGGCAGCAAAGGGATAGCAGCACTCAGAGCAATAGTAAAAAAGATAAGAACTGGTTAGCCAAATTAGTAAATGAATATACATATGTACACAGATATATACACAGTGCAGGAGCACTGCAGCTAGATGGAATAAACAGCATTACAGTTTATTAAGTTACACTGCAGAATATGAAAATGTACCCAGACAGTATATTTCGCATTTGAATCAACAGTGTTGTTGCTACCCTCGATAATAATTGTAATTGTCTTAGTTGTGTATTAGAGGGGACGATCTCTATTGTGCAAAGTTGTTATGTTTAGTACATTTAATTCGACCTCTACATGCGGCCATGGTTAGGTTATTAAGTCTGACAGCTGTAGGTAGGAAGGACCTGCGGAACCTCTCCTTCGAGCACCTAGGATGGCACAGCCTACTGCTAAATGAGCTCCTCAGTGCGTTCAGCGTGTCCCGCATGGGGTGGGACTTGGACTCCAGCAGAGATGACAGCTTAGCCACCATCCTCCTCTCTCCTATCTTCTCCACTGGGTCGAGGTGTCACCCCAGAACAGTGCTAGCTTTTTTGATTATCCTGTCTAGTCTGTTCCTGTCGGCTGCAGTGATGCTGCTGTCCCAGAAGAGTACTCCAAATGTGATGGCTGATGCCACCACCAAATCGTAGAAAGTCTTCAGGAGTGCTCCTTGCACTCCAAAGGGCCTGAGTCTCGTCAGGAGGAACAGCCTGCACTGCCCCTTCTTGTAGAGTGCGTTGGTGTTATATGACCAGTCCAGTTTACTTGTAAGATGTCACTATCTCAATGTTTGTTCCCTGGATGTTCACCAGTGATGTGGGAGGTTGTCCTTGCCTGTGGCAGTCCACCACCAGTTCCTTGGTTTTCCTCGCATTGATCTGGAGGCAGTTCCGCAGGCACCCGTCCACAAAGTCCTGGATAAGTCCTCTGTACTCCGCATCATCCCCATCAGAGATGAGGCCGATGATTGCAGAGTCATCAGAGAACTTCTGTAGATGGCAGTGTGGTGTGTTGTGTGACAAGTCAGCAGTGTAGAGGGTGAACAGGAAGGGAGCCAGAACTGTTCCCTGGTGGGGCCCCATACTGCAGATGATGGTGTCAGACACACAGTCCTGGGTTCTCACAAACTGTGGTTGGTTTGTGAGGTAGTCCAGGATCCACGATGACAGGTGCTGGTTCACCCATGCACACAGCAGCTTGTCCCTCAGAATCACTGGTTGGATGGCGTTGAAAGCACTGAAGAAATCAAAGAACATGATCTTCACAGTGCTCCCAGGCTTCTCCAGGTGGGACAGGGAACGATGTAGGAGGAAGATCACCGCATCCTCCACCCTGATGCCATGCTGGTAGGCAAACTGAAGTAGGTCCATCGCTGGTCCCACCAGGGGGCGGAGGTGGGCGAGGAGCAGCCTATCCAGGGTCTTCATTAGGTGTGATGTGAGGGTCACTGGTCTGTAGCTGTTCAGGTCCTTGGGGTGCGGAGTCGCAGCCCAAGTGTCGTGATAATATTGTATCATGGGACCTCTAGTGATTCCCACCTCTAATAATCTGTTAACTGAATTTAAAATGCGATTACTGTTCACTTTAAATTGCATGAGAAAAAAAATCAGTTTTACAAATGAGTATTTTTCAAAGACCCTGCAGAGACCATCTATGTTCTGGCTGACTTCTTTGGCCTTCCATCCATCCATCCATCCATCTTCTACCTCTTTTCCGGAGGTCAGGGTCGCAGAGGCAGCAGTTCAAGCAGAGAAGCCCAGACTTCCCTCTCCCCAGCCACCTGCTCCAGCTCTTCAGAGGGGATACCAAGACGTTCCCAGACCAAGTGGGAGATGTAGTCTCTCCAGTGAGTCCTGGGTCTGCCCTGGGGTCTCCTCCCAGTGGGACGTGCCCAAAACACCTCAAATGGGAAGCGTCCAGCAGGCATCCTGATCAGACACCCATACCACCTCAACTGGCTCCTTTCAATGTGGAGAAGTAGCAGTTCTTCTCTGAGCCTCTCCCAGATGACTGAGCTCCTCATCCTATCTCTAAGGGTGAGTCCAGCAATCCTACAGAGAAAGCTCATTTCAGCCGCTTGTATCCATGATCTCATTCTTTCAGTCATTTCCCAAAGCTCATGACCATAGGTAAGAGTAGAAACGTAGATTGACCGGTAAATCGACAGTTTTGCCTTGGAGCTCAGCTGTCTCTTCACCACAATGGACCGGTACAACGTTCACATCACTGCAGATGCTGCTCCAATCCGTCTGTTAATCTCTCGCTCCATTCTCCCCTCACTCGTGAATAAGACCCCGAGATACTTAAACTCTTCCACTTGGGGCAGGAGCTTGTCCCCAACCTGGAGAGGACAATCCACCTTTTTCCGGCTGAGGACCATGGACTCGGACTTGGAGGTGCTGACTCTCATCCCAGTCGCTTCACACTCAGCGGCAAATCATCCCAGTAAGACCTGTAGACCATTGCTGGATGAAGCCAACAGGACAACATCATCTGCAAATAACAGAGATGAGATCCTGTGGTCACCAAGCATGACACCCTCCGTTCCCTGGCTGCGCCTAGAAATCCTGTCCATAAAAATTATGAACAGGATCGGTGACAAAGGGCAGCCCTGGCAAAGTCCAACTCTCACTGGGAATGAGTCCGACCGAGTGTTGGCAATACGAACCAAACTCTCACAATGGTCGTATAGAGACTGGATAGCTCATAATAACAAGCCCAATACCCCAAACTCCCAAAGCACTCCCTACAAAAAAAAAAAACAAAAAAAAACACAAGGGACGTGGTCGAATGCCTTCTCCAAGTCCACAAAACACATGTAAACTGGTTGGGCAAACTCCCACAAACCCTCGAGGATTCTTGAGAGGGTAAAGAGTTGGTCCGTTGTGCCTCGGCCAGGACGAAAACCACATTGCTCCTCCTGAATCCGAGGTTCAACCACCGGCCGGACTCTCCTCTCCAGTACCTTGGCATAGACCTTCCCAGTCTCCTTTCTTGAAGACAGGAACCACCACTTAGACCTTAGCAGGGACTATATCCAGTGTGACAGGGGTCTAATAAAGACTTGTTAAGTAAACTCCCTTGATTGCTGTGGTTTTTCTGACAGAAGACATTGGCTACACTTGTACACGCCAGCACACATTCCTTCATAAATATCTCACATACACACGGTCAACTGTAGTAAGATGGCAGTGCAAATATTGTTGTTTATTAGTGTATATTGACCTGACACAACACAAATTTAAACATCCAACTACAGCTACAATTTGCTGCTAAACTGTTCTTCATTCAGAAGCATTTAAATAGAAAAAAACAATACAAACTGTATGTCAAATCGAGAGTTTGGATGTATGGTTTCTATCTATTATTGTTTGTAATTTCACATTATTGTGGCTTTTCTTTATCTTTGCTCTTACTTGGTCGTCTCTATTGGTTTGGGATCAAAGTTTCCTTCAGCATCCACCGAGGCCTTTTTCTCTGTGTGAGATGAGTAGCTGGCATCAACATAGTCAGGAGGAATGGCTCCTGCTATAGCACAGAGGCAGGGCATGGCTATCTTGAAGAGCTCGGCATCAAATTTCTATGGTTTAGGTCGACAAAAGAGAAGCCAAATTAAAAACTTAACAACGAAGTCTGTAGATATGAACACAGACATTCCTCTCTCACCTTGTGCGCCAGCGATTCAAAGATTCCCCAGAAGAGTTTGCGAGAAAGATGAAGCTCCTCCTCAGAGGTCACGCCGAAGTTGGCCCATCCATTTGGCAAGCAGTAGTACTTCCAGCAGCGCTCATAGTGATTGGTCAACAGCTGAAACAATGAGATATTAATCAAACACAATGTAATACAATGTAATCATGGTTAGGGGATGCTTTACGGCATGCAAACACATATATGGTATATATGTGCCTGTGTGTCGCACACATATGCATCCCTTTTGCACAATGTTGTTGTTGTTGTGCAGTGCATATGTACATGTGCGTATGTGTACGTGCACTGCACTTTGTTTGTGTAATGGATACCTGAGTGTTTTTAGATTGTCCAACACATGCACCGTATACAGACAAAATAACAGTATTTTTACTTTCACATTTTAATACATGTATTATCTACAATATTGATTACAAATGTTCATTTAGTGTTGTTTTGATGTGTATTTTTGTGACCTGCCAAGGGACTATGGATGTAATTTAGCAAGTTTGCCAAGTCTGGCATATTTACATCTACATTGATGTCCATTAATATGCATTCTCCCTTTCAAATAAATGTGAAATTAAAATAAATAAATAAATAAAGCGTACTGTATTTGGTACTCAAATAATCCATTTACTAGTAAAAACTGTATTTGATATTCATATGAAACATAACAATTACTCCAACATGTTCTCTGGATATGGTATTCATCAGTTCTTAAGTTTCTAAATTCTAACCCTTAACCCAGGTGTCTGCAACTTGGGATCTGGGGGGAGGGTGCCAATGTACTAGAAAAAAAGGACTTTTTTGAGAAAAGCATTGCAAATTTGAGAACAAAGAGTTGGGGATATACAAGTTGATAGCAAATCACAATTCAATCCAATTACAATTCAGGGGGCTCCAATTTAAGGCAAATAAGATTCTCACTGCTTTTTGATGCATCGAGAATAGTGCATCAGAAAAAATAGCTGATGAAAATGATGAAGGAAAAAAGCTTTTCTTCACTGTCAGGAAACAGTTCCTGATGCTTTCTCTTCATGGGACTGGATATTGCACAAGCCAGTGTACTTCTAATGCCGGTCCCAAGCCTGGGTAAATGGGGAGGCTTGAGGGCTGTGTCAAGAAGGGCATCTGATGTAAAACCTTTGCCAAACCAAACATGTGGATCATGACGAGTGTCAGAGGTGATTTGTGACAGAAGGATAGCAGATAGAGTGAAAGAGAAGGTTTACGAGACGGTAGTGAGACCTGCTATGATGTACGGTTTGGAGAAGGTGGTGCTGACAAAAAGACAGGAGGATGAGCTGGAGATGGCAGAGTTGAAGATGCTAAGATTCTCATTGGGAGTGACTAGGAGGGACAAGATTAGAAATGAGTATATCAGAGGGACAGCTCAGGTTGAATGGTTTGGAGACAAAGTAAGAGAGTCAAGGCTGAGATGGTTTAGACATGTGCAGAGAAGGGATAGTGGAGATATTGAACAAAGGATGTTGAAGATGGAGCTGCCAGGCAGGAGGAAAAGAGGAAGCCCACAGAGAAGATTCATGGATGTAGTGAAGGAGGACATGGAGAGGGTTGGTGTTACAGAGGAAGATGCAAGGTATAGGGTAAGATAGAGGCAGATGATCTGCTGTGGCGACCCCTAAAGGGAGCAGCTAAAAGAAGAAGAAGAAGAAGATAAATATTAGAAAAAAAAACAGTTCATCCCAAAGAAACTGTAGCTGTAGCAGGTGCTTCTCAGTTCAAGGGTATCAAAATCACAGGAAAAGAGGAAAAGCGAGTCTGGAACACACTGTCATATTCACAGTTTTTACTACAGACTTTCCTATCCACTGTTTTTGGTCTTTCCATGTTTTGGTCCGGCCACAGCTGTGCAGGTCAGGTGACCAGCCCGCTTTACTGTCAGGCACTGAAGAGTCTGCCACACAGCTGCATTTCTCACACGAGCAATGAATGTAATCTATAGTCCATATGTCCATATAGTATGGCAGTGATGCTGCAGCAAACTGATTTGAACACCCAGACTTAAAAAAATGTTTTTTTCCGTTGTTTTGTGCTGCGACCAGAGATATGAACATACAGTATCTATGTGCGAAAAACTTAAGTACTACATTTAAGAGTTCGCTTTTTTCATTCCATCAAAATTAATAATTATGTTATTTAAGCAATATTACACAAGACGGAGTTACAGTGTCGTGATCATACTAACTGTGGCTGTGATGCAGCTAAGAGTATCACAGCCGTAGTCAGTATAATCATGATACCGTAACGACGTCGAGTGTAATACTGCTTTTATACAACAGTTCCAGCAAGCAAAATTTATTATATGACAGCAATACTGGACATAATATTATGTTTTGTTTGTTTAACCAGTTATTTTGCACAGCGGAGAAAAAAATAGTCACTAAATCTGGCCAGTAACTTGCTAAACATCTCAGTCAGCTTGAAGACATCTATTGTCATTTCGCACACATGTAAACATTAAATATTGTCAAGTGCAAATGTAATGTTCATAAAACATACCTGTTAATACTTCAGAAAATCACAGATCAAAGCATATTCAATACCAGTGTTATGCCGAGAACTGCTCACTTGCCGAGAATTGCATCCCATACTGCCAAAGTGAATACAACTATGCTAAGAACTGCATCCCATCGTCACAAGCAGGTTAGTGTAAGTCAAAGTCAATACAAATATATACTTTGAAAATACTTTGAAAAAGTGATTATCCTTTTTACCGACAATGCATAAATGCAAAATCTTGACTCTGAAGACTGTAAAACATGGAGTTGGATCACTATGATTTCTAACCCTCTTTGAAACACTAAAACGTCTGGTGAATAAACATAATTTAAAGATAATTTACAAGAGGTAAATAACAATTTTTACTTCTAAAAATGCACAAATGGTTACAAGCCTGGCTGTAGTGTTATATTTTATAGTTTTGGCAGATGGGATGCAAGTCTCGGCATAATACCGGTTGCCAGAAGCTAGTACTTAGCATGCTAGTGATTTAGCACATTTTGCTGGCTTTTCTTCACATTTTCAGATGAAACAAAGAGTCCATCACCACAAAGGTATTGTGGTTTGTTAATCCAGACAATATCAAACTCTAGCACTGCCCATTTTTTTTAAACAGACGTGAAATGGCTGAATGTAAAATGACCGGGTTGGAAGTAGACCTTTGCAAAAGGGTGGGACTTCTGGGTCACGGATGTTTAATTTCTTGTCAAACAGCGCTTCACTGTGGAAATTAAGGTATCCAAAACAGTACTCCAATTGTCAGAGTTGATTGAAAAATACTGTTAGTAATTAACATTACTAGAACTCCTTTGAAGCGGAGTGATACATATCCGGTGAAATTGGAGCGCAATTATCACAGAATATAGTAACTCCTGGAATCCCTACTGTCCAATCAAATTGCTCTGTTGGAACTAACTGTTGTATAAAAATTAATATTTAAGCTTCAAAATTTTTACATTTGTGAAGTGGTTCAGAATCGTTGCCGTCTGCATCAAGATGCATCAGAAAAAGGATTCTTTCCCACACCCATACAAGTTGTAATTTTATGTGGAAAAAAAAGCATAAATCATGGTCAAAAGCAACAATTTTACAAACAGCAGCCACAAAATTTATGGGAAAAATGTCATTGCTAATTTAGAGCCAGTGTCTTTATCTTGGCCAGGGAAGGTTTAGACCTCAGAGGTTAAACTAAGGGAACTAAACATTGACTGCATGTATGCTACATTTAATTTTAATTCTAAACAATCTGTCAAGAATAGTTTTCTTTAAAAAATTAAGAAAACATAATAAAACAAAGCTAGAGCCAAACCTTGAGAGGCATCTTTGCATATTCATTGAGGATGGGTACATCAAACACCAGCCGCCTGAGCAGATGCTGCAGCATCGAGGGTCGAAGGTATCTGTGAATGTCAGTAAAACATCCATGAAAAATATAAATGTTCAAGAGTGTCAGGTTTTTTTTTTCCATTCTTGTATGTATTTAGGGGCATTTTTATATTCTAAAGTAAGTGTGTGAGTTTATTTTTTTGTATAAAGCAGTTAAAGTGTATAAACGACATCATTCTGAGGAGAGATTAAATTAATTCAAATAAAAGACCTCACTGCCATAATTATTCAGCTGCTCAGTGTTTAAATTATTATTTTCAGTACTGACTTGCAGAGCGACATCAGACACTCCTCAATAACATCTCTCTGAGCCTTGGTGAGGGCTCTGCCACGGGACAGACGGTAGATGGTGTGGAGCATGGAGTCGATCATGATGGCCCGGTGGTCCGTCCCAGCAAACAGTGGGGCACACTTGGTGAGAAGAGGCAGAACGGCTGAACAGAGGTAGCGGTTCAGGGCCAAGGCCATTTCAGTTGTACTGAATGCAACCTAAAATTACAGAAGAAAAACAGCTAATGATGGCTGGAATATTAATCACTTGGCTCCAGTTCTAAGGCAGGACACAAGGGAAAATCCTTCTGCTGTTTCATGAATCATCATCTCTCCCTATTCACCGTATCCAAAGAAGCTGTAGCTCTCATGTCAGGCAGGAAACCAACTTCCAGCACATGAAGCAAGAAGTCCTGATTATCAATTCCATAAACTCTGTCAAGGAACAGAACCATAGAGGCCTTGTGGTCTGGCACAAAACTGGCTGACATCTTGGGTTCAACAATCTGGCCATCTGTAGATTGGACAAACAGAAACCATAAGAAGAAAGGATAAAAAATACACAGATTCATCCATGAAACACACACTTCAAGTTTGTATCTAACCTTTGCCAAAGGCAGGAATCTGAACAGGCAGGCTGATGACTCCCACCAGGTCCTCTATGGGCACCAGAGACCTCAGGATGGCCCTGATTCTCAGAGCTTCACCCTTGCCCGCTTGGATCAGCTGCAGATGCCAACATTTACAACACGCTGCATCAATCTAAGGCTTCCCATCAGCCGCCTCCTGGGCCACTTTTGTTCAAGGCCTAACAGAGATCAGTGTGGGAAACGCAGCTTTACTCACATGCATCTCAGGAGCACAGCGGCCCAGCAGATCAATAAGGGCTGAGTAGAAGGACATAATAGCATTTCCCAGATGGACACGGTTCTCCTCATGCTGCTCCTCACCACCAAACCTGTCCATCAATCAAACATAATTTGGCAACAGTAGAGATACATCCAGGTTTCATAGTGAGAAATCTAGCTATGAAAGCATGCTTGTTAGTAGCCTAACTTACATGAAGCGTCTGTCTTTTTTAATCGTGGGTCCATCCCTTGCTGGATCCTCTGAGATTTTGATGGCCTCCTCCATGGCAGCCAACAGACCATTTCCACCCTCGCCTCTCAGGGCTGGGCCAAAGCACTCGGGACGACGGATCAGCAAGCGGACCACAACATTAGCGTTCTCCTCCACGCTCTCTCCTGTGAGTACAGATGTGCAAATGTTAGCTTTTCCATTTAACATAAAGATTATATAAAGATGGCAGCTGACCATTAACAAAGACAGCAAAGCGGAGGAAATCCAGGTATCTCTCTCCTCCACAGGGGTTCCAGCCGATGTCAGGGTAGCCCTTAGACATGAGCATGGGACACATCTGCAACCCACAGCCTGCCAAGTATGTCACCACCTACATCATATATCGTGTGCATAAGGGACAAAAGTAAAAAGTATCAGATGATAATTCTACAGTTTTGTTTCATATGATTCTTTTTTGTACTAATCTTAAGCTCCTCAAACCATTTCCAGGTCCTGCTCCTGCAGAGCCAAGGCCAGCTCATTGTTGTCAATGCAGGAAGCTGCAGCCACATCCAGAGGTGTGGACCCACGCATGCCTGCACACACAAAATCAAGCTGATGAGACTGAACTAGAACAACTTTTTTGCATATTATACATTTTTGGTTTACATCTACACAAAGAAAACAGGATATTTCATGTAAAGCACAGTAAACCCTGTAACAGGTGAATGATACTGACCCAAACCAATGCCACTGTTCTGGAGCAGATAGCTGAGATGGTCAAACATGGAGCGCTGGTTCTGTCGGCTGATACGACAGAAGTAACACAGGAAGCGGCAGCAGTTGGTCACCATTTGGGGGAATCGAATTTCCTGGAGGGCAAGGATTAGAACTGCTGTATGTTTGGCAGCGGTGGAGATCCAAAGGTTAATTTATGTTGGTCATGTCAGTTACCTTAGAGTCT
The DNA here is from genome assembly GCA_020510985.1 of Pholidichthys leucotaenia. Lineage (NCBI taxonomy): Eukaryota > Metazoa > Chordata > Actinopteri > Cichliformes > Pholidichthyidae > Pholidichthys > Pholidichthys leucotaenia. The sequence continues at coordinate 280,902,466 of CM035847.1, read as the reverse complement.
CCACCTCCACCCAGCACATTCACCATCACCTCCATGACTGTCTCGTGCATGCCGAGAGCTCTCATCAGATTGGGGTGTTGGTAAAAGACCTTGTTGTTCATAATATTCCTGTTAAAGTCAATGTCACATTTATTGATTCAAGCAAGATGTTATGGTTAAGTTCTGATTAAACTGATAAAATCTCAGTTTGGAAATGTATGATTAAGGAAAACAAAGTCACAAAAACAATATTGAAGGTAAGCAAAATAGTAAAAAAAAAAAAAGTGTATTTCCTGTATATACACAGCATTATTTTAAAGATCCCCTATTATGCACGTTTCCACATACTGACACAGCTCCCAGAGGTGTTAATGAAATGTTATGACATGCTTTGAGCAAAACAACTCAGGGTTTAATTGCTAGAGTCCCAGTTTACAGATGGGAAAGAAGCGATCCTCAAAACAGGCCATTTTTAAATGTATTGCCTCTTGAGTATTGCGATTTTTGGGCTGTAATAAGCACAGAAACAACCCTGAATGAGTGAATTGCTAACTCTGTTAACAGCGGTTAACTGTTGCTAATTGAGGAGATGTTCGGTCCAGAATATAATACACTATCATAAAATAAGCTAAAATAACATCAGTGAGGTAAATACGTATATGGTCAAGGGTTGGTAGATGATCTAGGTGGGTAAACGGGCGTTTAGTGAGGAAGCATCAAATATATAGAAAATAGATAAAAACTAGAGGGCATTCAGAGAACGCATACCTCCACCAAAGCTCTGTTCCTCCCTCCCTTTGTCCTCCCCTCCGTCCTTTTGTCCGTCCATATCGTGATCAATCTGTACATTGCGAGATAGGGCCTTGGCGGAGGTATGCACTCACGGATCACCTCCAACATTTAATGAGTTCATCTCTGGGCTAAGAACCACCTCTGGTGAAAATGTCATCCAGATCCATCCAGTAGGTTTGGAGTATTGTTGCTAACACTCTGTGAGAAGATAAGAGTCTTGGCGGAGGTATGCATTTTGAGATCATCACCAAAATCTAATCATCTGTTCCCCGTGCCATTACACACTTTTCCTAAAAGTTTCATCAAAATCTGTGTCAGGTCCGCTGTGTAACTTGCAGCGAACATATGAATGACTACGAGCCCAACATGCAGTTATATAGCGTGTTTATTAACGGAAGAGAAAAAATGTACAAAACGTCCACATACAGTCCACAATTATTTGTGATGAGACAACCGGTTAAAAGCTGAGTTGGCGTAGAGAAAATGCCAAGCGCGCTCCAGGCTGAGCAGGAGAGGAAGGCATAATTAGGGAAGACTTACATACATGTTGGAGCAGATAGGCTCTGAGATAACAACACAGTTCAGTCCAGGAGAAGCCAACAGTCACGAGCCAGGATGTCCAAGATTGACTTAAGCTGCCACACTGACTGGTCACACTGTTTCCCTATAAGTACACAATACACTAACGAAGGCAAGTGGACACAGCCGTGTGGCAAGCAGGTGCGTGACTGATTGGAACTGGGTGTGTATGCATGTGTGAGTGTGTGTGTGTGTGTGTGCGCGCGTGCATGTGGTGACACTATACAGCCGGTGAATGTCTGGTGAGGAGGAGGCGTGGCTGTAGGACTGGCAGAGAGCAAGACTCAATCTGCCAGCTGGAATTAATAGGCAATAATCAAAAACCTACAGCCACAGGTCATAGACGGGTCTGAAGACAACCCTGAACATGACAGAGCCCCCCAAGGGGTGGATACCAGACACCCACCGTACCATCAAAACAGAAAACACAACCTGTCCCCCTCCCCTCCCCACTCAGAAGGCCAACACAACAAACCAGGGTGGGAGGTGGGGGAAAACAGGTTAGGAGCGATAAATCAAGAAAAGATAACCACCACAATACAACACCATGAACACCACACTTTTCCCAAACCCAAAATTAACTAACCCACCCCACCCCCAAGAGCCCCACAGTTCAGGGGACCAACCACTGTCCCAGGCCCATGAACGACCATAAGTTCAGGGACCGGCCAAAGTCCCAGGGCCAGCAGGTGGCCTACAGAACGGCATCAGGGAGGGATCATGTGTTTTCTGAACCCTCCCTTAGTTATGCTGCTAATAGGTTTAGTCAGCCGGGGGACCTCCAGTAATGCACTGGGCCTCACTCCTTTCCTCACTCTCTATGAAATATTTTTTTTTTGCTGGTCATTAACATTTGTTTGTTCTCTCCCATAGATTGAGTCCCCATCGTGCTGTTTGCTCTCTACATGTCTGTTCTTTTCTTCTTCTCTATCCCCTCACCCCCCAGCCAGTCGCAGCAGATGACTGCCCCTCCCTGAGCCTGGTTCTGCTGGAGGTTTCTTCCTGTTAAAAGGGAGTTTTTCCTCTCCACCGTCGCCAAGTGCTTGCTCACAGGGGATCGCCTGATTGCTGGGGTCTTTCTGCAACTGTGGGGGTCCTCCCTACAGTTGATAGTGCTATGAGATGACTGTTGTTGTGAAATGGCGCTATATAAATAAAGTTGAATTGAATTGAATTGAATTGAATCAGGCAGCCTGCCAGAGGAAAAGGGCCACCTGACCCAGGAACCCAGTCCTTCGGGCGGCCAGCCCGCATAGTTGAGCCACCAGGCCTGGAGGAATAGACGAGGCAGCAGCCTACCCACCAGAAGGCTGACAGGTGGGTGGCCGGACTGAAGAAGGGGAACACCTGCGGTTCCTGGTGGCAGGGCCAGGCGGACCACGGTGGAGCCTGGCGAATCAGGAAGGGACACCCCGAGGACTTCTGGAAGGAAGGAAGGGACCTCGGTGTCCCCAAGCTGGCCGACTGCACCCTCGGTGGTCCCGGCTTGGGACTGGGGCTCAACTGCACCCTCGGTGGTCCTGGCTTGGGACGACGTGGCACTAGCGGTGACCTCTATCCGGGGCTCCCACGGTGAGCCCTGATTGGGCCAGTGTAGAACCCACGGTGGACCCCAACCGAGCCATGGTTGCACCCTCGTTGGAGCCCGGGAGGACCCTTGCTGCACCCGCAATGGGATCCGGCTAGACCACTGCTGACCTCCATGCCGTCCTGACCCTGAGCCAGCCGGCCCACATGAGAATCCAAACCAGAAGGCGGTCAATCACAGGCACCCCCAGGGACACGGGCAGACAGTGAGCTGGATCCACGGAAACAGCAGCGGTGATGGCAGCGGTGATGATAACCTCCAGAGGCAACCCTGGATCCTCCGTCTCGTCCGGCGACGTGGACCTCTCTACGGCGACCCTAGATGAGGACTCAGACACAGAGGAGGTGGGATCAGGGTCGCCGGCAGCGGCAGAGATTGGCGAGGCGAGCTGAGGTGCAGCGTGTGACTGCAGCTGGCTCTCCTTACCTGAAGCTAGGCAAAAATGCTCTATAAGGGAAAGAAGATAGACAAAAGAGAGCACTTGCCTTAGTTTGAGCTCTACCACCGTCCAGGACTCCGACGATCCGGGTGATGTTTCCACGGGCTCAGCCTCCTGGAGGTGCAGCTCAGGCACTGACTCTGCTGCAGCGGCCTCTGCAGCAGACACAATGGTCTCTGCAGTCATCATAGTCCCAGCCGTCGTGACCCTCACAGGTGATTCCTCCAGTGTGACGGTTGGGGTCTGGCTCACCATTGCTGCGAGGGAAGAATCCTCCCGGGCCTCTGGCTCCTCCTGGTCCCAGTTCAAAGCTGGAGGAGGTGGAGGGATCTCTGGGGACTGCGCACCCAGAGATCCTCTCCCAGGGATCAGGCAAGAATTTTCAATAATTTTAGAAACACATGAAGAGATTACTTGCCTGTTCTCCTGGTTTGTGATGTCTGCTGCTGCAGCTGGCGAGGCAGCACTCCTCGCGATGGCTGTGGTGGAACTGGGCTCCTCCATACATTGTGGAGAAGCCTCCCTGGATGGCGCTGGAGAGGGAGGGGTAGCCACCAAGACCTCCTCCTCCAAACAGCGATCTATCTCCACCAGCATCGCAAGTCTGTGCTTCTCCTATCCAGTCTCAGATGAAATGGGGCCGTCCTCTGATTGGAGTCTCTGCTCCTCCATCATTAGGCGGTCAATATCACCAAAGATGGATTGGCAGCGTTCCTCCGGACCTCCCAGGGATTGAGCAAGCCTGAGCTCTGGAGACAAGGGCGGGACTGGAGTGGAAGAGCTGAGGGAGGAGGGTTTCGCCCAGCGCGAGTGCCTCTTCCGTATCGGGGGCCGCTCCAACGCTGGTGTCTCCCTCCCGGGCTCCTTCTCTCGCAGCATGAGAATGAAATGGAGGATGTCCACTGATTCTGGAAAAAATAAAAAGTCCGGACATCCCTCTAATACCTCTGCCGCGACATCCCGAGCTGCGCAAACTGAATCGGAACAGCAATGCCCTTGAATCCCGGAGAAGATGTCCTCCAGACAGGCCAGTCCGAGCCGCTCTTGGTGGCTTCAGTAGTCCACAATGGGTCTGGTTGTAGGTAGGGGAAAAACACACACAAAAATAAAAGAGGAAAAAACAACAACACGCTACTCACTGCTTGGGCTCTTTGTGATGGCAGCTTACTGTCAGGTCTGCTGCGTAACTTGCAGCGAACATATGAATGAATACGAGCCCAACATGCAGTTACTGTATGTAATGTGTTTATTAACAGAAGGGAAAAATGTACAAAATGTCCATATACAGTCCACAATTAGTCATGATGAGACAACCGGCTACAAGCTGAGTTGGCGTAGTGAAAATGCCAAGCGCGCTCCAGGCTGAGCAGGAGAGGAAGGCATAATTAGAGAAGACTTACATACATGTTGGAGTGGATAGGCTCTGAGGTAACAACACAGTTCAGTCCAGGAGAAGCCAACAGTTAAGAGCCAGAATGTCCAAGATTGACTTAAGCTGCCACACTGACTGGTCACACTGCCTCCCTATAAGTACACAATACACTAACAAAGGCAAGTGGACACAGCCGTGTGGCAAGCAGGTGCGTGACTGATTGGAACTGGGCGTGTATGCATGTGTGTGAGTGTGTGTGTGTGTGTGCGTGAGCGCGCACGCGCACGCGCGCGCATGTTGTAACTCCATACAGCCAGTGAATGTCTAGAGAGGTGGAGGCGTGGCTGTAGGACTGGCAGAGAGCAAGGCTCAATCTGCCAGCTGGAATTAATAGGCAATAATCAAAAACCTACAGCCACAGGTCATGGATGGGGCTGAAGACAACCCCAAACATGACAATCTGTTCATAACTTTTTTGAGCTATGTTGCTAACAGACAAACCAAAAAAATCAACCAACTAACAGACAAAACAACGCCATTAAAATATTACCTCTGTCCTCCTTTGGCAGAGGTAATGAACAACTAACAGCCAGGCTAGCAGATTCCTGTCTAAGTGTGAACCCAGCAAGTGAACCAAACCTGCTGGGCTGCACGGTGGCGCAGTGGTTTAGCACTGTGGCAGCACAGTTTTACCCTCGGCCGGGGGATCGCGGGGATCATGAGATCGTGGGTTCGATCCCAGCCCCCGACCAACAGTGAGCTGTGTGGAGTTTGCATGTTCTCCCCGTGTTGCGTGGGTTTACTCCGGGATTTCTCCGGTTTCCTCCCGCATACCAAAAACATGTAGGTTTAGGGCGCTCGCGCACGCAGCGACCAGCAGCCGGTGGCTTGTCACCAGACTGCAAACCAAGTCTACCTACGGGTACAAATAAGTAACAAAAAAAAAAAAAAAAAAAAAAACCTGCCTGGCTGATGGCTAAAGATTAGGGATGGGCATATCGATACTTCAGTACCCGCTGGTTGATATTTTGGAGTCGATACCTTTTTGAATTTCGTAATACCACCGTGTTCATACAAGATGTGCAATTTGTTTCCACTTCTGAGAGTCTTAGGCATTAAATATATGTGTGAAAATGGTGAAAAACCAACCCAGGCATATTTTAGAGATGGTCTGCTGAGCTACATGATTATGGCAGCCTATCAGATGTCAGAGCTGAAGACTCACTGCGCAGCCAAGCACTCACTAGCTACATTCCGATCCACAGTGTACTTCAACTGTGTTCCCTCCTCCCTGCTTCATTCTCAGGGAACATCAGTTAAGTTGACTGCCTTTCACAAAATTTCTCCATCTGAAACACCCTGTAACCATCAGCCCCCTGCTCCATGAGTTACCATGGTAACCATGGACATGTACTGATACTACGGTGGATAATTTATATTTCTTAAATAAAATATTAATACAAATACATTTTCATTACTATCAGTTGATATAAACAATAACTAACATCAATTTGGCTTGCTAATAACCTTAGCAATAATGGTTTATTTTACTCATATTTGAAATGCAATGGTTTATGGGTAATCTTCTCATCAACTTCCAGTGAAGTGATGTCCGATTGTTCACTTCTTCCCTGCTCAGTTCTCACTTCCCTTTGAACTGAGCACCATTCGCTCCCTTCAGTTTGGAATCTGACTTAATATGGCGGAATATCCTGTGCAGTCCACTTCGGAGTACACTATTGGGCGATCGGAACGCAGCTACTGACTCCTGCGCAGAGTGAGCTCAGCAGCATCACAGATGAAGTATTACTTCTGAAATGTTACACCATTCATCCGGATTCTATGGTGATAAGAAGCAGTATAATTTTGAAAAATAAACGAAATAAGCACTATTTAAGTTTGTAAAATAACAGTGTAAAAATACAATAAGTAAATAATAAAATAAAAATTAAATTAAAATTTAAAAAAAAAACATTGCACTGTGAAAAAAATTACAAAAATAAAAAAAAATTACACATATATGCTGCTTGGTATTACCATAGAATTTAGATGAATAGTGAAACATTTCAGAAGTAAAAACTACTTAAATCCAGTTGACTTGACTGAGCTTTCATACAGCATACTCACCCACCTGGTTGACTGAGGCTCTTCACCAAATTAAGAAATTGATTTAATTTTGCAATCATTTTAAGTCTTAATTATTTTTATTATAATTGAAAAAAAAATAATTTTATTTTTAGTTACTTTGCTCACTGTATTATTTTATTATCATTTCATAAGCATTTCCTTCAACTCTTCAGCCCCCTGTCCTCGAGGAAAAGGTACTGAAGCCTCCAGGCCCACTCCACAAGACTGCTTAACAGCTTCATTCATCAGGCCATCAGTACCTTGAACTCTACCCCCCCCCCCACCTCCCCCTGGACGGTAACGCAGTTACCCGCACAATAACTACCTCAGCTGTTGGCACAGAAAGACTGGCACACCAACAGTAATACATTTGCTGCTGTATGTCTGCACTTCAAATGCAACCATTTGCACAAATGCCATATCTGCTGCTGTCTGTCATTGCAATACTGATCATGTACAGTCCTATCTGTTACTATCTGCACCTACACTACCCCATTGAACTACAACTACGGGTATTACGTCTCTAGTTGTCTGTATATATCATTGCTGGTTTTACAATCATTAATCGTTCATCTCTATTTGCACTATGGGAGTTCTGGGTCTATCTTGTCGCCATTTGCACTATGGGTTGCATTACTGTACATAGACTGCTGTTGTTGTTGTTTTCTTTTTTCCCAGCCTTATTCCTTTTTCTTTTTATATTATGCACCCCACTGAAGAGAGAGAAAAACACCATTTCAATACTCCTGTATGTTATGTATGGCTCTGCGAGCCATACAATGAGAGCCAAGGGCAGACCAGTGAGTTTGCGATGTTTATTGTTATAAGGGAAAGGAACAAAGGAATAAGGCCTCATGGGGCCAAAACACAAACGATGACACAAGGGTAAACACTTACACACGATGCTGAATGACGAGTGGGTGGCTGGCGCCAGACGAAGGGGTTCCAGCCTTACCCACGCCGGAGAAGAGCGTGGATAATAGTGCGAGGTCACAGCCCCGAATGATCGGAGCTCCTCCCTTTTATACTGGTTGACAGCGCCTCAGCTGATGAGAGGTAACTGGGCTCCAGCCGTCCGTAGAGCTTGACAGCTGGGAGCCCGCTGAGATGCTGTCACAATAAGAGCTGGGCTGAGGAGGAATATGGCCTGAGCGCGGGATAACACGGCGTCTCACCCATATGACACAGCCCCCCCCTCACGGCCAGGCTCCGAACGGCAAGTAACACCCAAGCCCCACCCCCCACCCCCCCACCTAGGGTGGGCGGATGGGGCGCAGGCCAGGAGGGAGAGAATCAGAAAAAGGAAAAACATCAGCAATCAACAATGAAACAATACAGAGTAAGAGGGGGAAAAAAAACCCACACACAATACTCCATAGACAACAACATGAGGACGGAAGAAAAGAAAAAAAAACACTACTTAGGCAGAGGATAAATGTGGCAATAACAGACTGAGGCACAGGAAAAAAACCACAATACTCCACAGTCAAGAATAATAATGTATAGACCAATTCAAAGGAACACAACCCAGGAGACCATAAAATGAGAGGAAAGACTCCTAAGGGCGAAATCTAATAGGTACAGGCATCCCTCAAACAGGAGGGGAAGAGAGAAAAAAAAACATGCTAAACGCAAAGCAATAACAAAGGATTACATGGCTGCACCCACCCAAAAACACAAAGACTAAGCACAGCAGAGAAAATTCAGTTCGGGGGGTCTCCCCGCACCCAGTGTCCAAACTGCCAACAGGGGTGAAGGGAAAAGTTCCGGCAGCCTACCCGAATTCCAGGCCAGAAAACACAGTCTCTCGGGCGGCCGAACCAGATCGCCGAACACGAAGTCCAATGGGTCAGGCGGCCGCACCAAAGAGCCGAGTGGGCACGGCAGTCCCTCTGGCGGCTAACCCGCATCGCTCAGCCACGAGGCCCGAAGGGGAGAGAGGGGCAGCGGCTTCCCTGTCGGGGAAGATAATGAGGGCAAACCGGGCCTAAAGTGAGAGGTCCATACAGGCCGTGGTGGAGAAAGCTTGGGGAGAAGATGAGGGTGACTCAGATGACGACGAATAAAGGGAAGGAGGTGATGATGAGCCGGTCCAATGTCCGATGGCAGGGGATCTGCAGCTCCCTCACCGGACCTGGATATCACCGGTGCAGCACCCGCGACGGACCCCGATTGGGTCTCGGTAGAATCCACGTCGGACCCCGACTGGGTCGGCGCCGCACCAGAACCGACCTCCAATCCCAAAGCAGGAACCTCTGGCACCGCGGGCGATAGCAGCGCCTCGCCGGCGACCCTGGGAGAAGGCTCAGGAGAGAGAAAAGAACCGGGATCAGGATCACCGGCAGCGCCAGAACCCGGCGAGACAAGCTCGGACCCAGCGGACGGCTGCACCCGGCTCATCTCCCCTAGAGACAGGCTAAAATGCTCTAAAATGAGAAGGAGAAAGATAAAGTAGAGCACTTGCCTAATCTCGGGTTCTGACCCCGTCCAGGACTGCGAAAATCCAGGTTCAAGCATCAGGAGGTCGTCTTCAGGCTCCCACTCAGCTGCGTCGGGCTCCGCAGCTGGCATGAAGATATGTGCAGCTTGCGAGTCCTCCGGCACTGGTGCCCACGCCAATGGCCCACACGGCGTGGTGGCAGGAGAACCTCGTCCCGCCGGACTGGACCGCTCCTCCGTGGAGACCCGGGGACGCTTTGTCGTCGGTGCAGGTTCCACGCTGCAGTCCGCTCTCCTCCTCCGCCCACGGCGTAGCTGCGGAACCGGAACCAGGCTCTCCAGAACCGCAGGCCCCCTCCTAATCCCACGACATCGGCCTGGCGTCGAGGACCGCTCAGCGGAGGGAGACACAGAGGATGCGGGATTAATAATTACAGCCACAGCAGGTGGTGGGAGTTCGGGGAGCTGCGAACCCCGAACTCCACTTCCAGGAGTCTGACAGAGCAAATCACAAATAAGTGGAAGAATTAACTGGGACTTGCCTGTCTCCTGGAGGCTGGGTGGTCACTGCTGTGGCGGACGTTGCTCCTCCCTTTCCCCGCCGGACGGTAATGGAGGACCCCCTGGGAGGACGTTGGGGAGCCGCTCGTGATGATTCCGGGACGGAGCTCGCCAGGTCAGGACTCTGGGTGCACACAGCAGCCGGGGAATGCGTCGAGGAGGAGGGGGCGACAGCCGAGATGAGCCGGGCCCGGAGCGCTGACGTAACAGCGGGGGAAGATGGCTCAGGAGGCGAGGCTGCGGGACTTCCTCCCTGATGAGGCGCAGAAGTGACAGTTGTGTGGGGAATTGAGACCTTGCGGTGACCCGGAACTGGATCCGGACAGGATTTTTGCTGAGGTGGACAGGCAGTGTGACGACGGCTACTTGCAAGGGGCGAAGCGAAGGTGAGACCCAGAAATCGCCGCTCCTGTGCAGAGACAGAGGCGAGGAGGGCGTCGAACTCGGGGAAATCACGCAGCCCTGGATTCCTCTCCACCAGTCTAACTGCCGCCGTCACATGCTTAATGATTATAGAGGGATGCACAGCGGAGCGAGCAGCAGCCACTCGGTCCCGGACCTTGATTGCTGTCAGCTGCAGCTCCTCCGAGGGAATCCCGAGTGACGTCGTGCTGAATGGGGAAAGACCTCTGGATGGTGCGAATTCCCGGGCCGGAACAGAGGCGGGAGCGGGATCCCAAAGCGAGGGACGGCGTTTCCTCCTCTTCGGCTTCCTGCCGGGATTTCCTTCCAGCCCGTGGAGTATCTCGCGCTGTGCAGCAATGTCCGACCTCCTCGCGCTCACCTCAGGATAGTTGGCGAAGTGGGGAAGATAGTCGAGGACCTCCTCAGCTTGGTCCAGGTACCGGTGCACGTCGCTGCTGAAGTCGAGGAGGGAGGCGGTGTTAAGGATTTCGTCCACGCACTCGAGGGCGTCTGCAAGGACATCACTTGGACTCTGAGTGCGGGACCTCCGCGATGGCATGCTTCAGCAACGGTACCCAGACAGGTAAGAGCAACAGTCCAATACTGCTAAACTCACGGTCGCCGGCAACTCGCTTGGCTGTGACCTACTGTTACGTATACAATGAGAACCAAGGACAGACCAGTGAGTTTGCGATGTTTATTACCTCCGCCAAGGAGGTAATGTTTTTGACGGGGTTTGTCTGTCTGTTTGTTTGTCTGTTTGTCTGTCTGTTGGTTAGCAAGATAACTCAAAAAGTTTTGGACGGATTTCGATGAAACTTTCAGCCGTTGTTGGAAATGGTACAAGGAAGAACTGATTAAATTTTGGTGGTGATCCGGATCACCGTCCAGAAGAAAACCGCCATTACGGAAAATGCCATTTTCCTGAATAACTACTGAAACACTAATCCTATCATTGTCAATCCAATTGCTAGTCATATGTTTTCATGGTCAAGGAATCTGAAAACGTACACACAAACACTGTATGGGGGGAACTGTGGCCGCCATTACGGAAAATGCCATTTTCCTGAATAACTACTGAAACACTAATCCTATCATTGTCAATCCAATTGCTAGTCATATGTTTTCATGGTCAAGGAATCTGAAAACGTACACACAAACACTGTATGGGGGGAACTGTGGCCGCCATTACGGAAAATGCCATTTTCCTGAATAACTACTGAAACACTAATCCTATCATTGTCAATCCAATTGCTAGTCATATGTTTTCATGGTCAAGGAATCTGAAAACGTACACACAAACACTGTATGGGGGGAACTGTGGCCGCCATTACGGAAAATGCCATTTTTGTGAATAACTACTGAACCACTAATCCTATCATTGTCAATCCAATTGCTAGTCATATGTTTTCATGGTCAAGGAATCTGAAAACGTACACACAAACACTGTATGGGGGGAACTGTGGCCGCAATTTCGGAAAATGCCATTTTCCTGAATAACTACTGAACCACTAATCCTATCATTGTCAATCCAATTGCTAGTCATATGTTTTCATGGTCAAGGAATCTGAAAACGTACACACAAACACTGTATGGGGGGAACTGTGGCGCTTGGCGGAGGTCTGCGCTCTCCGAGTGCTTTTCTAGTTGTTATAAGGGAAAGGAACAAAGGAACAAGGCCTCGTGGGGCCAAAACACAAACGATGACACAAGGGTAAACACTTACACACGATGCTGAATGACGAGCGGGTGGCTGGCGCCAGATGAAGGGGTTCCAGCCTTACCCACGCCGGAGAAGAGCGTGGATAATAGTGCGAGGTCACAGTCCCGAATGATCGGAGCTGCTCCCTTTTATACTGGTTGACAGCGCCTCAGCTGATGAGAGGTAATTGGGCTCCAGCCGTCCGTAGAGCTTGACAGCTGGGAGCCCGCTGAGACGCTGTCACAATAAGAGCTGGGCTGAGGAGGAATATGGCCTGAGCGCCGGATAACACAGCGTCTCACCCATATGACACTGTATGTCCTGTATGTATAGTAGTATTGACAAATAAAATCTCTGAATCTTGAATCTATTTATGTTCATGAGTTTTATTCATATTTCATATAGCAAGCCTAAGTCACGCCCCCTCTACTTCTGCACATGGGACCTTAAATCAGAAAAATTCTTTATTGAAAGGAATGGCAAGAGGGAAATTATCTTTTGATCCCGATGGAATTTTGCCATGTTACACATATGATGTTTATCAATTTAAAAGATAATTTTCCACGTAAATAAGGGTGTAGGTTGTTGTCTAACTGTTAAGGTATAAGGTTATGAAAACACGTAAATTAAAAAACTGCAAACACAGATGGATGAAGCTTATGTCATCTTTTCAAAGCGCACCCAGGGTAAAGTAACTCACCATCCTCTGGATCAGCTACAGCTCTCACAATACAAAACAAGACATCTGTGTTGTTTTTCTCCTCTTTGGATTCTTCTTTCATCGATCAGGAAACAGGAGATAAGGATTTATTAATCTCCCGCCATGATTGTGTTTTGTGATGTGGGATGATGGGAGTTGTTGTCCGCTAATCATTGAAACAAAAACTAAATATTACTCTGTTGTTATACAACAGCCGACAACTTTAATTATGTGGAAAATGATCTTTAAAATTGACAAACATCATATGTGTAACTTGTGGCAAAATTTGATTGGGATCAAAAGATAATTTTGCTCTTGCCATTCATTTCAATGGAGAATTTTTTTCTTTGATTTAAGGTCAAATATGCAGAAGTAGCGGGGGTGTGACTTAGATTCTCTATTGCCCTTGTAATAAACTGCAATCATGTGATTTTCCTTTAAGGGGCAAAAAGTATTGGTATCAGTATCAAAAAAGCCCCATAAATTAATGGTATTGCATCGAAAGGAAAAATGCTGATATCGCCCCTCCCTACTAAGGATATAAGACATATTATCAGCTGTGGATTAATGAATGAGCAGGGACTATGGATGTGTAGTGGGGTGACCAGAATTTACAGAAAAGAGCTATAAAATCCTTGGCTGGTCCCCTAGCTAAGCTAGCTGTACTGCTACATAAGCCGCTAAAATAAAGGGGTAACCTCCAAAAAGCATAACTGGGACTCTTAAATTTACAACAACAGATGTTAACAATCTGTCATAAATGTAAGAGGGCATTCTGTGGCCCCATCATACTGACCCAATGCTCTGAATCATGAGGCGCTCCTCTTCAGGACCCATCTGGACGATGAGCAGTGAGCGGATCTGTCCCAAACACTCCAGTAGGTCCATGGTGTCCTGAACAGACACAGCGTTGATAGCATAGGCTTTGGGCAGAGCTCGGATCAATTCACCGAGGCCATCGTACTGCCTGTGAAGGAGGCTGAACATCATCCGGACCAGCTCAGGGTTCTGAATGAAAGACTCCTGAGCCCAGTGGATCATGGTGTGAGAGATCAGCTCCTGAAGAGTGCCTGAGTGAAAAGAATAAATTAAAAAAAAAAATAAAATATAATAAAGTAAATTAACAGCTTATCAGAGGGGAGTGGTAACAGGATAACATCTACTACATGGGCAACATGGTGGTGCAGTGGTTAGCACTGTTGCCTAACAGCTAGAAGGTTCCAGGTTCAAATCCCCAGGCTGGCAGAGTAGGAACCCTTCTGCGTGGAGTTTGCATGTTCTCCCTGTGCTGCGTGGGTTTACTCCGGGAGCTCTGGTTTCCTCCCACAATCCAAAGACATGCATGTTAGGTTAACTGGTCATTCTAAATTGTCTCTAGGTATCTGTCTCCTATCAGCCCTTCGAACAGAGGGTTACTACTAGTGAAGTGCTTTGAGTGGTCTTTGAAACTAGAAATTATACTGTACAAGTACAAGTCTTTATTGTGATGTATTAAATATGAAATATTTCATATTGTTGTGTGTGGGTATAAAAGGAAGAGGCACGGTCTCTACGACCAGACCTCTGCCTAGACGGGAGCCCCTTTGACACATTGTGAGTGCATCAATAAAGTTATGTTCTACTGCACCTCCGGCCTCATTATTGAAGTACTGGTTATGGACATAACATTTGGCGACGAGGATAAAAGTATAGTTAAGGGAGTTTTTCTAGTATTTGGCCACTGCCGGTTTCCTGGGCGAGGTGGTTTGCAGCATTCCAGAATTATTTGGGGGCTTTGAACCTCGGAGAATTGGAGAAACTACATGCACGAGCGATACTGGTCCATAATGTCGGCATGGAGGAACAAAGTATTCTCAGCACATTGGGTGAAAGTGATAGTTTTGAAGACGTGGTTGAGCTAATGGCGCGCTACTTTCGCGTTCCAGAAAACGTCATAGTCCGAAGGATTCAGTTTCGGCAGCGCCGCCAGTGGACTGGAGAGTTGGTGCAACGATACATCGCAGACCTGCGTCAGCTAGCTGGGGAATGCCAATTCGGGGCTTTGGAAGAAGAAATGGTCCGCGGTCAGTCGGCACACTATGTTCTGCGGCGCGGTCAAGGCTCCTCACCACTCGGTGAACTAACGTTAGCCATGGCGGTCGAGACAGCTCAACAGTTTGAAGCAGCAAATAAACTATCTAAGGACCTTGGTGAGAGAACTACGTTGAGGCAAGCTGAATCACAGTCAGTGGCGCAGGCTGTGGACTCGGGTAGCGATGATAGCGCAGAAGACATGGGAGAATATGCTACCGCTATTAAAATAAGGTCCGTCCCGGAGTCGTCCAGATGTATGGACTGCGGGTCCACCAAGCACCGATACAAGGCAAGAGAATGTCTGGCGAGGGGCAAATGCTGTGGCAAGTGTGGACTCCTACATCACTTTGCCAGGGTCTGTAAAAAATTTGAGCGAGGGGAACAGTGACGCGAAGTGGATTCCCCCGCCACAACTCCTACGGTTATTCACACTGTCTCCCCAAGCACAGATGGGCCGATTTACTGTGACGTGATACTGGACGGCGTGGAAGTGCCATTGTTGGTGGACACGGGTGCAGCGGTTTCCGTGTTGAACTGGCCTACTGTGAGGAGTTTGTTCCCATATTACGGAGTGAAAGGACTGTCAACACCATATTGTGGCTACGGAGGTAACAGGCTGGCCATCGTGGATTTGCTGGAGTTGACAGCAAGATACAAGTCGGCAGTGATATCCAATGTCCAATTTGTGGTGACTGTCAGTGGGTCGAATGTGATGGGCTGCGACATGTTCTACGGCCTGGGCTTCATGATCACCAGTGGCGTTGGAGAGGAGTGTCGGGCTGTGGTTTGTGGGACTGACCAGTTCCGAGTGTGGTGGACGATGCGGTATGGGACAAAGATTGGCCTAGTATTCTGGGAGATGGACAGGACCAATTCCATCCAGGGCCATCACGGGAGGGTTCCGATGCCAGGGCCCAAGTTACCCTGGATGTGGGAACTGGGCTGCACGGTGGAACGCCCGTGACGGCAGATGGAGCCGAGAGGATAGCTCCCTCTGCTTCCGGAGTTCGGCCTGGAGATACCGAGAAGCAAGGGACTGCAACGGCTTCGCCGGTGTTTAAAATGAAACAAAGCAGGGCAGAACCGGCTGGCACGGTGGACAGACATGCCACACAGCAACACTGGAGGCCAAGTCGGGCTTCGCATGGGGTTGGTGGAGTGGTTCGGCCCAGAGAGGAAGCCCGGACTAGCAGTCATGGACGTTTGAAGCCAAGTCGAGCTCTCCTGCGGGTTGCTGACATGGTTCGACCCAGGGAGGAGGCTTGGCTAAGGGGGATCCATGGCAAGAGAAAACGAAGAGAGGACCAGGAGCGGCTGCAGGTGGTGGCTGCTCGGGAGGACGGTTACCTCCAGCTGTCCGATGACTCATGGAGACACCCCAATGAGCTGCAGCACACCAATGATGAGAATGGAGGTGTCAAGACTCCAACGTGGCTCGTCTCCAGGGGCAAAGAGATGAAGACACTCTGGGCAGGATCCGCCAGACGGGTCTCCGGGGGTGGCTTCTCCATCGGGACTGTATGGTAGCAGGGGGGCGATGGGTTAAACTGCATATTATGTTGTGAATTGCCTAGGCTATGTAGTCATTATGTTCCTTACACTGAATGCTATATGAGTTGCCCATGTACAAAAAAACAAGTGATCCTTAAAGTGTATATATTACTGTGTGGTTTGCCCGGGTTCTGGGGTGGTTTTGTTGGGTGTGCCAATAGCAATGTATGAAAGTAAACATTGACTGGTTCGTTGTTGAATGGGAGTTTGCCTGTACAGTATGTATAAAAGTTCATGGGATTATTTTCAGTTATATTAGTAACACGGCAGTTTTTTTAACTTTTTTTTCCATGGACTATATATATATTGATAAAGACAGCAGAATAATCCGTCTAGCTGTGTAGAGGTGGGACAGTAGTCCACCTGTCCCCCTCTAGTTTTAATTGTTTTGTGTGCATGGATAGGCCTAAATGTTCTGTTCATTGTTAGCGTGTGATTCAGGTTGCAAATTTGGGAGGGCCTAATTGGTGTGTTTTGGACCTTTCTACAGGGGGTGGAAAATGTGATGTATTGAATATTATCTATTTCATATTGTTGTGTGTTATGGGTGGCGGCGGAACCAGAAAGGTGGAGCTGCCACCATTGATATAAAAGGCTGATGCGGAAGAGGCACGGCCTCTTTACAACCAGACCTCTGCCTAGACAGGAGCACCTTTGACACACTGTGAGTGCATCAATAAAGTTATGTTCTACTGCGCCTCCGGCCTCGTTATTGAAGTACTGGTTATGGAGATAACATTTACCCCCTACTCAAGTAGATGCTCTCATTTTTTCACAAAATTGTACTTATGCTTTCTTGAAGGATACTTTTTACTTTTGCTTGAGAACAATTTTGAACTTGTGCTTTTACTCATGTAAATTCGGTGGTAGTCTTTATGTTGCTTTTAATTTCACTGATTTTAAATCTGGTCAGAAATGTTGTTTATATTGTAATAACTTATTCTCACCAGAAATTACTGCATATTTGGTCATATCAGTACATTTATAATCTAATATCACTGAAATCAGTGCTGATATTCTTCTATTTGGCTTAGTCGCAAATTATTGGAAAAAAAAATTCTGCAATGTATGAGAAAATTACAAATTTAAGAGAATAAAGTGTTTAGCAAATTGAGAATAAAACATAACTTTATGAGAACAAAGTTGTAATTTTGATGGAAAAACACTGTAAATTTCTGAGTAAAATTTTGCACATTTACCTAAAAAGTCACATTATCAAACTAAATGGCACTCAGAGAGCTCATACATCTGCCAAGGCTGTCTGTCCATCAGTTTGTGAGCAAGATGAGCAAAAAAAAAATACTGGACGGCATTTGATGACATTTTCACCAGAGGTGGCTCTTCTCCACCTTGGCTCTGCTCCATTCCAACAAGGCCCTATCTTGCAATGTTAAAAAGAGAGAAAAAGTGATCCAGGATCAGCATCCTGACCCAGCTCACCTCCAAAATCTAATGGCTTCATCGGTAGCCCAAGGGCCACCTCTCGTGAGAAATTTTATCCAAATCTGTCCAGTAGTTTCTGCGTAATCCTGCTAACAAGCAGACAAACCAACAAAGAAACGGATGTGATCACATGACCTCCTTGGTGGAGGTAAAAAGCCACAAATTTATGAGGAAAAAGTATTATTTAAAATAAAAAATCTTCAATTGCATAAGAAAAAACCCCTCAAGTTTATGAGAATAAAATCTCAAATGCATAAGAAAAAAGAACTTTTTTGTAAGTTGCACATTTAGGTGGTAAAAAGCAAAAATTTAGGTGGAAAAAGCTTTTAGATTTACAAGGAAGAGGTTGTTCATTCATGAGAAAATGATCATTACTACTTAGGTCTTTTTTTAGTAGATACTGGACTTTCTTACTCTTACTCAAGTCACTTATTTGGTGACAACTCTTCAGGGCTATCCACACCAAGCATGATAATGATATGATTAATAGGCTGACAACAACAATAATTTCAGCTTGGATGCATAGATCTGTTTCAGAGGTCCGCTTTATTTATCCAATTATTTTCCCCCTCCTCCTCCACCACCTACTGCACACAGATCCTGATGAAAGCAGGTAGATAATGGTCCCAGCTTCTGTCATGTAGTTCAGCCCTGCTGTCAAAACAGGAAACAGTGTTGGTTGGATGTTTTCTGATTAGCTGAAAGTGTTTTTATCGTTCATAAAATCGCTCTGAAGGTGATTCCCAGTGAGATCATCTGCCACTTTCGTTATGGTTATCATTGTAGTGTGGACTCTGCCATCCACTTCAGTTAGAACGAGTTTTTAAAACTATAGTTTTATAGTTATCTTTATCGTGCTTGGTGTGGATGGCCCGTTACTTGTACTTGACTAACATCACAAGGTAACCCCACTTTTACTTGAGCACAGTTTCTGGTGACTCTACCCACCTCTGCTGCTTTATTTATTTAAAAACAAATGTATTTCTCAGATACTTCGGCTGTTCATCTTACTGGGTTTTAGTTCCTCCTCAGCCTCTTGCTTCTCCTCATCCTCCTTCTTCCGCAGGTTTTTCACCTTTTCCACCAGACTCAGCAGCCTCCCCTTCAAAGATGTGTCCACCTCCTCCTCCTGTGCTTCCTCCTCAATGTGTATACCTGGTTGGATATATAAAAGTACACAGAGCACATTGAAACTCCAAGACACACCTGAAAATGCCCAGGTTACACAAACATACAGACGGAGCTTCTCACCGCAGTGCAGCAGGAGGCCATTGTGGAATTTTCCTAAAGTCTCCCGCACTTCCTCCGGCACTGGACACTCCTCATCTTCATAGTGCTTAAAGTTGGTCAGCAGAAGAACCTTGGAGGATTGGGAGGCAGTTTGTTAGAGCTTTGGTTTGTCTTTTGCCTCAATCATTTTAAACTAATGACCATCATGTTGTCCGAGACAAATGTGGTTTTAAACAGAGCCATTCCAAAAATAGGGGCCCCAAGAAGTTAGAAACGGCCCTGGTTTTAAAGCTTTTTCTGTGATCTTGCAAACTTGTAAGCTCTTACCTTCCAAAGAAACTAAAATTAAATAAACTAATAACTATTACTGCAAGACAGTATGTCCTAAGTCTAATGAATACTTCTTAATTAAATAATCAGTACCTGGTCTTGAGGAGGTGAACGAAACTCGCGGGTCTTGCGTGCCGTCTCAGCCGCTGTCATGCTGAAGGCTCTCATTAACTGGTTATAACGGACACGCTGATTGCTCTGAATATCGTGGACAAACTGGTCTGAGTAGGCCACGATGGTTTCCACTCTGTGTCTCAGCTCGCAGTCGCAGAAGTACTGCAGGAGTGTGCACATCTAAAACAAAAACATGAGACAGAAACGGGAGCTTTAAGATAAGATAATCCTTTATTAGTCCCACACTGGGGAAGCTTGCAGCACAAACAGCACATGTGTATGTGTACACAAATTAGATGGACATGAGAGCTCCGATTTATTTATCAAAGTTGCTCATCTATTTGGGGATCTGTAGTGGCTACTAGGGGTGTAACGGTACGCTAAAATCACGGTTCAGTGTGTACCTTGGTTTTAAGGCCACGGTTCGGTTAATTTTCGGTACAGTTAGGAAACAAAATGCAAAACATAAAACTGCTTATCTTTTGTATAAGTGGGAACAGCTTTGACAAAAAAAAAACAAAAAACTGCAAACTGCCAGGAGTCAATTCTCAAATAAATAAAATGTATACAATAAAATAAATAAATTCTCTTTTGAGCAAATGAACGGTGCAGATAAATGCAACAACAGAAGTTTGAATAGTCTGAATTATTCTTGTCTTTTAGGAAATTAAAGTTCCTTATTGCCTGAAGCAGTGTTTATAACCAGGGTGCTCTGGTATGTTCAGGTTTCTGTAGGAAATTAATTATCAAATTTCACTTGTTAATTCGTCAAAAAATTGCAAATAATTTGTCATTGTTGTGTATAGGTTCTGAAGGCACCCATGCACAACAACAGCAAATTATTTCCAATTTTTTGGACAATTAGCAAGCGAAATTTGATAATTAATTTCCCACTGAAACCTGAACATACCAGGGCTCCCTTGAAAAGCTCAAGCCTAAAGTGCAGCATTAAAAGCTTTAGCTTTTTCTTAAAAGGATGGTATTATTTTCTGGCTGAAGTGGGCACAGCAAGGAACTTCATACCAGGGCTCAGTTACCTTCAGCATGTGTTTAAACCTGGTGTTCTCAACAACTGAATATGGCCTTAGATCTGCCTTAGATCTGCTGCTATAAAAACACCAATGGCATTCGTTATTGCTTTGGCTTGATCTGAAAAGCCCTGGAAAGGCTGTCTAAATGCCACTGGAAGCTGCGCTTGTACCGCGTTAAGTCTTTTTTTTTCATGCTGTAGGTTCACGTGGTGCTGTTTCAAATGAGTTAAGTTCAACATACTGGCAAGAGCATATCTGATGCTGATTTTGTCTTATTCACTTGCTTTGGTCCGTCTTCAAGCTCTGGCTTCTCTGTACAGCAAGCCATGACGTTACCTGGGCTGAACTGTTTGTTTGCATGTTCGGCACGAGGCAGTTACACTTCATGTCCGTCACTCATCATGGTCCGTGTGGAACCTCGGTACACCTCTGCACCGAACCGAAAAATCTGAATATGAATACATGTACCGCTACACCCCTAGTGGCTACCAGTGTCAATACTCTGAAAAAACACAACCCTGCCATTTTGTTAGGGTCACCCTTTGTCTCAGTACCTCTCTCTAAATGAGCGTTTATCCTGCTATGGGGTTAGCTTGACCTCTTCTCAGCTGGTTTATCAATCCAGTTGATAAATAGTATTTCAGTTCTCCTGTATGTCCTGTACATATAGTAGTATAAATAAATAAAATCTTTGAATCTTTAATAATTTACACTGCATCATTCTGATTTTTTTAAAATATGTATTATTTTGGATGTACTAGGCCAGCAAATCACCCCGCTAGCACTTTGGCATGCTGACAAGGTCAGTCTGCCTACTGCTTTGGAGACTGCCTTGATGAGAGAGGGCATAGATTAGCCCACTCAGCATTAGCAGAGTTAGCCTTTCACTCATTCAAGGTTGTTCAGGGCTTTTTATACCCCAGTCATATCCTTTAGACCACTCACATAACACACCCCTGTCCCTGATGATGCTTTACTTGGGCTTTTACATAAAGACATTAGCTCACGTTAGCTGAGTCTGTTTTTGCCATCTGGAGCTAACAGCTAATTAAGGAGCATTAACCTCATAGTGGTGCCTGCTCTGCCTCAACCAAACTTTTCAAGGTGACAAAAGACGGAGGGTGGAATAAACTGGGGCTGGTGAGGATTTAAGGAAATGTGCACTGAAATGAGTCATTCTGAAGAAGCCTGGATAAAATGGGGTGAAAATGGTGCTGACATAATTAAAGCCTGATGTATTTTGACCAAAACATGTTATAGACATTTCATTAAAAACCTCGGAGAACTGTGTCACCATGTTGAAAAAGATGTTGTGCATCATCTGTCCCCTTCACTGGTTAATGAGTTTAATATTTCAGTGACCTGAAGTTTGACAGACTCTGGCAGCTTCATCTGGAGCAGCCCTTCCTCCGGAGCCTCCTTCTCCTCTTTTGCTTCACCTTCCACTGCCTCTACCTCCTTCTCTTCCTCGGCTTTCTCCCCATCCACTTTCCCCCCTTTGGCTTCTCCCTCCTCCTTCTCCCCCTCTTCTCCTTCCTTGGGCTCGGCCTCCTCCCCCTCCTTTTCGTCTCCTTTCGCCAGCTCCTTCAGCTCCTCCTCCTCGCCAAGCCCTTCATCTTCGAGCTCGGCCTCAGCTGCCTCTTCAGCTCCCTCCTCCTTTGCGTCCCCGCTTTCTCCTTCAGCAGCTCCGCCCTCCTCTGCTTCCTCCTCCTCCTCCTTTCCACTGAAAACATTGGGGTCGATCATCTTGAGGATGTGCTTGGTGTCCTCATCATTGAAGATGCCCATAATCAGCAGAGTGCTGATCAGCTTGAGGATTGGGACAAAGTGAAACTCCACGCTGCCCCCTACAGGGTCACGCATGGCCTGGCTACCATCCATCACAGCCTCAGTTAGCATGCTGATCGCTCTGGTTTTCAGCTCCTGCAAAAGCACAAGTAAATCTAAGCAAAAGGAAAGAAAATCTTGATTTCTGCTCCAGTGAAGTCAGCTTCTTGCTTCTTACCTGTAGAGGGAAGATCGGACTTAGGGTGTACAGATCAGGGTCTGTGCCGACAAAGTTAATGGAGGAGAAATGTAGCTTTGGCCGTAGGCAGGTGGTGAGGCCAACGCCGGGCAGAGAGTGAGCCTTTTTAGCATCAGTATAGAGTTGGATGCTGAGGGTCTCTTCAGTCATGGGGACAATAAACTCCTTGTTGGTGCCCAGGCGCGCCCGCTTGGCCGACTCCAGGTGGATGCTGATGAGCAGGTCGTAGTAGCCGCTGCGGAGGGGCCCTGGCAGGTATGTGTTCTCGATGGCGTAGAAAAGCTGAGATTCATCCACGTGGCTACACAGAGCATGAGCCACCCGGTTGTTGCCAAGTGCACAGACGGCGCAGTACAGCATGAGCGTGTGGTAGTGGAACTTCATCAGATCCTGACGCTCTGACAGCTCCAGGATGTCGATACACCTGAGAGAAAAAAAATCCAAACAAAACATGAAAATAATCCCCAGATATGAAACCCTGAAAAACAAGTCCTACTCTTTTTTAAGCTGAGCCTGATGCTGAGACAAACCAGTCACCACTGCCAATACCACATCAGGAAGTGACCTGACAGTGCAAATTTTTTCATTAATCACCCCACATTAATCAAAAATGTTAATGCCTTAACTATCCCAGCCATTCATCCATCCATCCATCCATCTTTACCGCTTTTCCAGAGGTCCGGGTCGCGGAGGCAGCAGTTCAAGCAGAGAAGCCCAGACTTCCCTCTCCCCAGTCACCTGCTCCAGCTCTTCAGAGAGGACACCAAGGCGTTCCTAGACCAGCTGGGAGACATAGTCTCTCCAGTGAGTCCTGGGTCTACCCCGGGGTCTCCTCCCAGTGGGACCTGCCCAAAACACCTCAAGTGGGAGGCATCCAGATCAGATGCCCATACCACCTCAACTGGCTCCTTTCAATGTGGAGGAGCAGCGGTTCTACTCTGAGCCTCTCCCGGATGACTGAGCTCCTCACCCTATCTCTAAGGGTGAGTCCAGCAATCCTACTCAAGCTCATTTCAGCCACTTGTATCCATGATCTCATTCTTTCAGTCATTACCCAAAGCTCATGAGCATGGGTGAGAGTGGAAACGTAGACTGACCGGTAAATCGACAGCTTTGCCTTAGAGCTCAGCTCCCTCTTCACCACAACAGACCAATACAACGTCTGCATCACTGCAGATGCTGCTCCGATCCATCTGTCAATGTCTCGCTCCACTCTCCCCTCACTCGTGAATAAGACCCCGAGATACTTAAACTCCTCGACTTGGGGCAGGAGCCTGTCCCCAACCCGGAGAGGACAATCCACCTTTTTCCAGACGAGGACTATGGACTCGGACTTGGAGGTGTTGATTCTCATGCCAGCCGCTTCACACTCAGTGGCAAACCATCCCAGTAAGACCTGTAAGTCATTGCTGGATGAAGCCAATAGGGCAACACCATCTGCAAACAGCAGAGATGAGATCCTATGGTCACCAAGCATGACACCCTCCGCTGCCTGGCTGCACCTAGAAATCCTGTCCATAAAAATTATGAACAGGATTGGTGACAAAGGGCAGCCCTGGCGGAGTCCAACTCTCACTGGGAATGAGAAATCAACAAAATGTAGTTACAGAGTTCATGAACTCTATGTACAGCATGAGTCTATATCCCACAATAACACATCCCAGTAGAATCACAGTTCACTCTGCTACACTTATTGACAACCTATTTGTCAATGTTCTCGATAAGAAAATAGAAAGTGGATTATTGATAAATGATATAAGCGACCACTTGCCAATCTTTGCACTTATCCATGGCCACACGGGGCCCAACCCAGAAAAAATCTCAAAATCGTTCAGACACAAATCACCAAACGCAATCAGTTCTTTTAAAGAGGACTTGCTGAAGCAAGACTGGACAGAAGTCTATGTATCAGATGTAAATGAAGCCTATGACACATTTATAAACATAGTAACCACTCTTTATGAAAAAAACTGCCCATTAGTTAAAAAAAAGCTTAAACACAAATTTGCTGACAAACCATGGTTAACCAAAGGACTACAAAAGGCGTGTAAAAAGAAAAATTTATTATATAAAGCTTTCATAAAGAAAAGGACAAAAGAAGCAGAGCAACGGTATAAAACATACAAAAATAAGTTAACATATATAATAAGATGTAGTAAAAGAGACTATTACAGTAAAGAACTGGAAAAAAACAAAGACAATATTAAAAATACATGGACAATAATCAACAGTATCCTTGGAAATAAAAGCAGAAATACTAGCTACCCAACTAATATTCCAAAAAATAATAAATCAACTCCGAATGTGAATATAGCTTCACCTGCAGATGAATTTAATAATTTTTTTGTTAACATTGGACCTAAACTGGCCCGAGAAATACCCACTACGGCGCCTACAGGTGATACAATATGCAATAACACTGCTGTAAAAGACTCCATCTTCATAAAGAACACAGACGAAAGAGAGGTCATTGAAATTGTTAAATCGTTCAAAAGTAAAACATCTACTGACTGCGATGGTATTGACATGCTACTAGTCAAAACTGTTATCGAATGCATAGTGAAACCACTGACGTATATCTGTAACCTGTCTCTCCAATCAGGTATATTTCCCAATGCAATGAAAATAGCTAAAGTAATTCCAATTTACAAGACAGGCGACAGAGGGGAACTCTCCAACTACAGACCAATTTCACTATTACCGCAATTTTCCAAGATACTTGAAAAAATATTCTATGAGAGAATTGACAACTTCATACTGAAGAATGATTTATTGTGTGAGCAGCAATATGGGTTCAGACACAAAAGGACAACAGCATATGCCTTAATGGAATTTACAGAAAAAATATCAACAGCCATTGAAAATAAAGAGTATTCAGTTGGAGTATTCCTGGATCTTAAAAAAGCATTTGATACAGTAGATCACAATCTATTATTAAAGAAACTACAAAATTGTGGTATTAGAGGGGTAGCACTGTCCTGGTTAAGTAATTACTTAAAGAATAGATATCAGTTTGCATGTGTTAACAGCAAAAACTCAGAGTTACTGAAGGTCACCTGTGGAGTCCCACAGGGTTCAGTTTTGGGACCATTATTATTCCATATGTATATAAATGATATATGTAAAGTTTCAGAAAAAATGGACTTAATATTGTTTGCTGATGACACTAATCTGCTATGCAGTGGAAACAATTTGGAACAACTTCTGGATACACTCGGAAAGGAATTAGGAAAGCTGAAACTGTGGTTTGATTCAAACAAATTAACGCTCAATTTAAGCAAGACAAAATTTATAGTCTTTAACAACCATCACAACTACCCAGTACCCAAACTCAGTGTAAATGGTGTAGAGATTGAAAGGGTATCCGAAACTAAATTCCTTGGAGTAATAATTGATAACAAACTGTGTTGGAAGCCACATATTAATTATATAAAAGGTAAAGTATCCAAATCAATTGCAATATTACACAGAGTGAAAAATTTGCTGAATCAACCCACACTATACACCTTGTACCATTCATTAATACTCCCATACATGACATATTGTAATGAAGTATGGGGAAATACATATAAAACAAACATATATCCACTCTTTATGCTTCAAAAGAGAGCTATTAGAATAATCAACAAAGCAGCTTACAGGGAACCAACAAACCCACTTTTTCTTAAACAAAAAACTCTCAAGTTGAAAGATCTGATTGACTTTAAAACCGCAATAATAATGTTCAAAGTGAAGAATCTATCACTGCCCGCAAATATCCAAAAGTTGTTCCAAACAAGGGAGAATCGATATCACTTCAGAGGAACATGTATATTTCAAAAGCCTACAGTGAGAACAACCACCAAGCAACACTGTATTTCAGTGCAAGGAGTCAGATTATGGAACGATTTTGGACCTGAATTAAAATCATGTACAAAGCTTGGACAATTTAAACAAAAACTAAAGGAAGAAATACTCCAAACATATTTACAAGACGACATGTAAACTCACATAAGGATTGACATTTCCAGCCTGTGTTGTGTTGTAGCTTAGTTTTTTCTTTTTTTCTTTTTTCTCTGTGACACTATGTCTTAGATTTGTTTTTGAATAGTAACCGCTTAACTTAGACTAGCTCAGTTTTCTTTTTCTCTCAGTCACATTTTGTCTTAGCCTTGTTTTAAATTGTAATCGCTCTTGTCTTGTTTTCTCTTTTTTCTCCTTTGAATTCTTGGATGGAATATGGGTGGGCAATATAAGCTGCGGCTTCAGCCATCACCCATTTCGGATAACTCACGTGGAATTGTATAGTAGAAGGAGTCTTTGTCTAATTTGACCTTGTTGTTATATTATACAGTTTCTTTTAACCTGTAATGTACTATCCGAAATAAATTCATTCATACTCATTCATACTCAATGAGTCCGACCGAGTGTAACAAGCCCGATACCCCAAACTCCCAAAGCAACTCCCACAAAAACCACGAGGGTCACAGTCGAATGCCTTCTCCATGTAAACTGGTTGGGCAAACTCCCACGAACCCTTGAGGATTCTTGAGAGGGGAAAGAGTTGATCTGATGTGCCACGGCCAGGACCAAAACCACATTGCTCCTCCTGAATCCGAGGTGCAACCAACAGCCGGACTCTCCTCTCCAGTACCTTGGCATAGACCTTCCCAGGGAGGCTGAGGAGTGTGATCCCTCTAAAGTTGGAGCACACCCTCCAGACTCCCTTTTAAAAGAGAGGAACCACCACCCCGGTTTGCCATGCCAAAGGCACTGTCCCCGACCTCCACGCAATGTCGCAGAGGCGTGTCAACCATGACAGCCCTACAACATCCAGGGCCTAGAGGTACTCAGGGCGGATCTCGTTCACCCCCGAGGCCCGACCATCAAAGATATTTTTAGCCACCTTGGCGACCTCAGCCCCTGTGATGGGCGAGTTGTCCCCTTCATCCACAAGCCCTGCTTCCTCTGTGGAAGGCGTGTCAGTGAGATTGAGGAGATCCTCGAAGTATTCCTTCCACCACTCGATGATATCCCCAGTCGAACTCAGCAGCGCCTCATCCGCACCATACACAGTGTGGACAGGGAGTTGCTTCCCCCTCCTGAGCCGCCGGACAGTTTGCCAGAATCTCTTCGATGCCGACCAAAGGTCTTGTTCCATGGCCTCATCGAACTCCTCCCACACCCAAGTTTTTGCTTCACCAAGCACCCAAGGCGCATTCCGCTTGGCCTGCCGGTGTACCTCAGCTACTTCGGGAGTCCCACAAGCCAACCAAGCCTGATAGGACTCCTTCTTCAGCTTAGTGGCCACCATGAAATGCACAGACAACTTTGCAGCCGCAGATCTGGGCAGCCGCTTCAACAATGGAGGTGAAGAACATGGTCCATTCAGACTCCATGTCTCCAGACTCCCTTGGAATGTGGTCGAAGTTCTTCCGAAGGTGGGAATTGAAAGCCTCCTGGATAGGGGCCTCAGCCAGACGTTCCCAGCACACCCTCACTATACGTTTGGGTCTACCAGGTCTGAATGGTGTCCTCCCCTGCCATTGGATCCAACTCGCCACCAGGTGGTGATCAGTTGACAGCTCTGCACCTCTCTTTACCCGAGTGTCCAAGACATACGGTCGCAGGTCTGATGACACAATAACAAATCGATCATCGACCTGCGACCTAGGGTGTCCTGGTGCCAGGTGCACATATGGACACCCTTATGCTTGAACATGGTGTTTGTTATGGACAAACTGTGGTTCCACAGAAGTCCAATAACTGAACACCACTCTGGTTCAGATCGGGCAGGCCGTTCCTCCCAATCACCCCCCTCCAGGTTTCACTGTTGTTGCCCATGTGCGCATTGAAGTCCCCCAGTAGGACAATGGAGTCTCCAAGAGAAGCACCCTCCAGCACCCCAGTCAGAGACTCCAAAAAGGGTGGGTACTCTGAAACATCATTTGGTGCATCGGCACAAATGATGGTCAGGACCGGTTTCCCAACCTAAAGGCGCAGGGAAACAACCCTTTCGTCCACTGGGGAAAACTCCAATACAGAATCCCAGCTGTAAAATTTATATTCTTTTTCTTTATAATTTTCTGACTTTGCACTCATAAATTTACAACTTCTTCCTGGTGACTCTTAAACTTTTTTTTTGTAAAAACTTGCAGCTTTTTACTCATAAATTTATAATCCAGTTTCTTATAAATGTTCATTTTTGTCATGTATATTTGTATTTTATACTGTATGTATATTTGTATTGTATATATATTTTTGAGACATTTAACTTGTTAGGTTTTTCTCATAATTTTAATATATTTTTTATAACAAATCTAACATCTTTTAAATTTGTTAGATTTTTGTGATAAAAGAAAATGTTAACTGGATTTATATGTGTTCAGTTTTTCTTTACAGACTTTAGATCATTCATCGGAGTGTGTTGTTCTGTTTTTTTTATTTAACATGCCTGTGACCCTAAGTTGGGAATCACCATTTTAAAGAATATAGGGTAATAGTAAATTGAAACTTCAAAGGAACAGACACACACTGAGATAATCTGAAAAAGTTTGTGTTTGACCTGTTCTCCTCTGGGATGTGCAGGGCCATCATGATGAGAGGTTCAGTACATTCCACCATCCAGCCCAGCCTCTCATTCACTTTGCCCACCTCGGGGTTCAGGAAGTGGTTGGGCATTCGACTCCAGATAACCGGAGTTAGCATCTGGACATCCAGTCTGGGGGGGCACTGGGGAACCGGGTTTTTACGTTCACTGCGGAACATCGCTGCTGAGATGGGCATGATGTTCTGATATGAAAAAGAGGGAGAATATGTGCATACAATCAAATGAAAAAAAGAAAATTATACTGTAAGTGTTTAATGGCAATAACAATGATTAATACAATCGCAGGCGGTGATCGTCGAGTTCTAAGCAGCAGTGGACTTAAGATTTTGTAATGTTTAGCAACAGAATTTAAAGCCTAAGGTGTGCTACACCTTAGATTTTAAATTGCACCAGACATTCATATTGTTCTTTAGCTGTTGTATGGAAGAATTCTCTGGGTAGATTCAATTCTGGCTCTCCAGCATACCAGACAATCACCTTAACCAAATGACTTCATCATTTCACACTCTTACCTTTCTCAAAATATACACTACTCAAAAAAAGTTAGGGATATTTATCTTTCGGGTGAAATGTATGGGAAATGTGATAAGCTCATGCTACAGTGACATAATATAATGAAAGTAGGCCATTTAAGCAGACACATGCAATGGTGATTTCCTCATCTCAAACAATTTATTGAAACAGAAGCCAACATCAGTGGTGCGTATACCACAACAAAAAATGTTACTGTCTCAGTAACTTGTCATGTGCCCTTGAGCATCAATTACAGCTTGACAACAACGTCTCATGCTGTTCACAAGTCGACTTATTGTCTGCTGAGGCATGGCATTCCACCATTCTTGAAGGGCAGCCCTCAGGTCATTGAGGTTGTGGGGTGCAGGGATACGAGCCTCTGCACGATGACTCAGCTGATCCTATAGGTTTTCTATGGGATTCAGGTCTGGAGAAAGTGCAGACCACTCCATTTAAGGTACCTCAGCCTCCAGCAGCCGTTCTCTAATGATGTGACCTCTACGAGCTGGAACATTGTCGTCCATGAAGATGAAATTAGGACTGTGTTGTTCATGCAAGTGGCACAATGACTGGATTAAAGATGTTATTCAGGTAGTATCAGCTTGTCACTGTACCAGTCACAAGGTGTAGGGCAGTTCTGTATTGACTAGACACACCTGTCCAGACTGTAACACCACCACCAAAGGCTCGTCCGGTGACAACAGTGGCTGATGCATAGTGCTCTCCTTGACATCTCCAACATTGTCAGTGGCCATCATTTCTACTCAGCGTGAATCAACTTTCATCAGAGAACAGCACTGAGGCCCACTGGTCCCTTGTCCAGTGTAAATGCTCCTTGGCCCATGCAAGACGATGACGCCTGTACCTGGTGGTGTGGTCAGGTACCCTTACAGGTCGTCTAGCACGCAGACCACGCTGATGGAAATGGTTTCGAATGGTCTGACAAGACACTTAGGTGTCTCTCACCTCCCTTAAATGTGCCTGGAGTTAAGTGCCATTCATCACCCGGTTCCACAGGGTACTGTTCATAATGAAGCGGTCATCAGCGTGGGATGCGGCCAAAGGACGTCCACTTCTGTGCCTTTTTATGACTCTTCCAGTCTCTCTGTATCTCTGTTGGAACCTGCTGATGACACTCTGTGATACTCTAAGCTCAGTGGCCACTTCCCTCTGAGAACATCCTGTTTGAAGCCTCGCGATGGCGAGGTACTGTTGATCAGTTGTTAGGTGTCGTCTTGATCTTTTGATGTTAAAAAGTGAACAGCATGATGAAGAAGACTGTTTAAATACCAATTCTAACTGAACCAGAAAATTTTTTGGTCGATTCATGAATCAAACACCTGTTGTGAATTTTACCTTTAAGCACCTTGTTAGAAAACAGCAAGTTGTGCAAAAAGTACTGAAACACTGAACAGTTGGACATGTGCATTCAAAAGGTTACAGGTCAAATTAAGTTCTCCTGTAAAGGTTATAGTGCATTTTAGGTACATCCTGAAATTTCACCCAAAAGCTGAATATCCCTAACTTTTTGTGAGTAGTGTTTGTTCCATTGGCTATGGGTTCCAAGTAGCTGTAGACTTTAAAGTTTTGTACTGTTTAGCACCAGCATTTAAAACTTGAGGTGTGCTACACATAAGGTTTTAAAATACACAGCAGAGGTACAGTGTGTTGTATTTCAGAAGAATTCGACTTTGTTGGAAAGATTTGAACCTGCCTCTCCAGCATACCAGACAACTGCCTTAACCACTAAACTACACAACTACTTTGGGTCACACACTAAGGCTAGGGTCACACTGCAAGTTTTAATGCTCAATTCCAATTTTTTTGCACAAATGTGACCCATATCTGATTTTCTAATGACAGTCTGAATGGCACAGATCTGATTTTTTCACACCAGACCCAGGCCACTTTCATATGTGGTTCTAATTCGGATATGTATCTGATATTTTCCAAAGCAACCTCAGTCTGAACGGTCATGTCGCGTTTCATCCCACGTTTTCCTCATTGAAGTGAGACAGACGCTACAATTCTGTGGTGGAGGATGCAGCAAGCATGGCAGACAGCTGATTTGTGCTCTCTTTTTAATCAGTCTTATTCCCTTTATCACTGGATCATAATTTTGTCTCCTCCGACTGCACATTAACTTCAAAATTTCGGGGGGGGGGGGGGTTCGGGGCTGAAACGTCAGACAAGCAGGCTCACAGTAACGGCACATTTAAAAAAGTAATGGCACATTTACTGGACACTGCAAATTCCTTTTTCCCTGTAAACAGCACATCGTGAGTCCTGGCTGCTGTAATATCTAAGATGAAAAGTTAATAGCGACATGACTGTGGAGCGGAACGGCCACATAGGGGGACACACAGGGGAGGGGAGTCTCTGGCGGCTTCTCCTTCCTGTATGGGACCGGTGTTACGCCGCTAGTATGAGCCGTACTGTTTATTAGGGCAAGAGCCACTGACAACGTCAGTGGGTGAGAGCCCTATTGTAATCACTCGGATTATTTATTATTAACCTTATTTATACAGGTAATCCCATAGACATGGGGTCTCATTTTAAAGAGAACTGTTTAATCGATCAGTTCTGTTAAAGCAGAACTGTTCACAGCGGTCATCTGGCGTGTAGAGCAATGAAGTTGGTCTCATATTTATGATTTTTTTAACATTTTATTTTGCTGCGCTGCGTCAAGGTGAAGAAGTTCTGTCCCCATCAATCATTTGGGGCTCATATTTACTTCCGTAAACACAACGCTGTGTCTGACGTTACATTTTCTTCTGTGCATGCAGGTCACATCATAGCTGCAGACGTTCACACTGGAGTCTGATGGGGGTCACATTTAAATTATAATGTGAATGCCTACACAAGAAAATCAGATCTCGTCAAAAAATCGGAATTGAGCATTAAGACCTGCAGTGTGACCGTAGCCTAACTTTCTCACACACTAACAAAAGGTTCCATTGACAAGGCAATAGGGCTTTTCATAAAGATGATTTTTGAAACATAAAGAGAACTGAATGAAATTTGTCATGATTCTGAAGAATACTGTTGTGATTGTGAGTGTGAAGTTTCATCATGTTTGGATAAGTGCATCAGAAGATAAATCAGAAAATGCATGTCAATGAGAAACTGTTAAAGTTGATTTGCTATAAAATCAAATCGGACAGACATTTTGGGATAATTTTAACAACTTTTCATGATGAATATCTGTAGATGATGTCTGCTTAACTTCAAGCAATTTGGATAAATGGTCTAGGAAGTATTCATTTTAACTTCACTTGCACATTTTTGAAAATGTAGTGTAGAAAACCTCATTTTTAAGGGCATTAAGACTTGTGGAGAAAAGTTGCGGAAGATTTGAGAGATTACAATGATAAAAGAATTTTGAGCCAAGGCCCAGCTGTTCCTGAGATATTTGCAAATACATAAAGCATTATTATAGTGCCACCTATGGGTGCAGTGCCTTGATTTCTGGGTCTCTGTGCAGTGGGGAGAATTTCTGACCAGATGGTAAATTTCATATCTGTGCTGAACAGCCAGGTTCAAATCTTCACTGGGAAGTGTTATTCTTCTGAACAGCTGAAGTACAACATACTGCTCCTGTGCATTTTAAAACATGTAGCACAACTTAGGTTTTAAATGCCGTTGATCAACAATATAAAACCTTGAAGTCTAGTTGCTTGGAACCCGATGATCACCATTTGTTGTTATATTTTATATTTTATTTATTTATGTGTTTGTTTTTGTTAAATAAATTACTGTTTTTGTTATTCCTTTGGAATGTTTAAAATAAACACATTAAAATCTAAACTAAAGATTATAGTTTATCATTTATTTTATTCAGCTGAAACACATAAATAAGACATTAGAAGAAGAAAGCTCCAGGATGGGCCTGACTCACATTTCCATTCAAATTACAAGCGCACTCTGAGGCAAATGCAATATCTCCCCCACCTCCGTTTTTTTTTTTTTTTGAAGATCCCAATACTTTCTGACGGAGATGCATCTTAGATACCACTACTGTATCGATTTGAAAAGCCTACATCATTTCTTTAAGCAGTTATTTCTTTAAAGGTCATCCAATGAGAGTCAAGATGCGCATCATCAGGGTATATCAAACCATAGTACCAAGTTTCAAAACATTTGGAACAAAACAGTAGGAGGATTTGATTTCACAAGACAGTTATAGTCTTTGAAGTGAGGTGAAATAGGAGGTCATAAATCAGGGGCTACAACCCCTGCAAAAATCATCCAATCTGAGCCAAATTGCAATATGCGTGTTATCAGTGTATATCAAACCCTGGTACCAAGTTTCAAAACAGTGGGAACAAAACTGTAGGAGGAGGTGATTTCACAAAAGTGGGACAGACGGACGGCCAGACGGACGGACGAACCCATAACATAATCCCTCTTCAGGGGATAAAAAAGCTCTGTCACCCAACTGACTGCAGAAGACTGTGCATCTTCTGACCTTAAGTTTTCCCAGCTCCAGCTGGGCCATGTTCTGGCTGGTGGGCTGAATGAAGACAGCAGGGAACAGTTTGGTGTTGGGCTCCACCTGAAACAACACACCACTGATTTTAAATAACGCTGGATTAATCAGCTACACTACCAGTGATAGCACACTTTCCTTACCTGGTAGAAGGTGTTGATCTCTTTTCCGTTGGCTGTGAAAGTCATAAGGCCCGTTGCCAGGTCGACCAGGCAGCCAATCACCATGTCCTCCTGACTGAAGCGGGTCTGCTGAGTGCTGACCAGATCCCCTCCCCACACCATGTAACAATTACTGTGCTTCATGCTGGAAAAACAAGCACAATGCTGGGAATAAACTAATTTCAAATCGCAAATGTCACAAAAAATAAAATATGCAGCTGATCCACAGCCCTTTACAGAAAACACAATTTGAGGCAATAAGAAAAATTAAACACCTTTATTCTGCGACACATTTATTTGGTATTTTATGCTGGAAACTTGAATCTGATGTCACTTTGTTCACCTTTTTGACGGGTGTTTATGCTTCCTTTTTCTACTTTGTAATATTTATACTTTCATAACATTTACATTTTTTATCTAAAAAAGCACAGTACAACTGAACAGAGAAGCTCATCAAAATTAAGCTATTTCACTTTTATGCAAACATTGTGAAAGGTTAGGACATTTTAGCTTTTAACATTTTATTACCTTTCAGGTGGTGTTTAGCCTTTTAAAGCTAACTTTGTTCACCTTAAAACTTATGCAACTTTTATGCTAAAACTATACAACTTCAAACCAGATAATTTTAAGCTAACATCTTTAACCTAACTTTATTCAATTTAAGCTATTTCCACTTTTGTGTTAAAATTGTGCAAATTTACACAATTTTAACTTTTAAGCTAGCATTTGTCAGGTTTGACTTAAAAGCCAATTAAATACTTAGCTGTCTTCAATATTAAACTATTTTAGGGTTTAAACAAGCAGTGTTTAGCTTTAAGCTCTTCTAGCTTTTAAGCTAACCTGGGCCAATTTTCCGCTGTTTTCTTTTTAACCTATCATACATCAGCTTTAAGATAATTAAGATTTTATATTAATTATTAGGTTTAAAGATACTTTGCTTTTCAAATACAACTTTCAGCTTTTTTTTTTAGCATTTTAGGAAAGGATTTTCAGGTTACAGAATTCACCTTGCGTTTTCATCTGTAAATGCTAATTTTCTAGTTCAAGTTTGACATGAAAACTTACAAAGACATGGTGGTCAAAGATGGCTGTCTACATGGAGAGGGACTCTCTTCTTGGGAATTACATAACCTATTTTAGCTACAGAAAATGCATTATACAACAGTTAGTTCTGACCAAGCAATTTGAATGGGAAAATAGGGATTCCAGGAGTTACTAAAATCCACGATAATTGCACTCCAACTTCACTGGATATGCATCATTCCGCTTCAAAGGTGTTCATGTAATCGTTAATTACTAACACTAATTTACTGTCATCTAAATGTCAGTGCCAATTGCAGTACTGTGTTGAATACCTTAATTTCCACAGTGAGGTGCTGGTTGAAAAGATTTCTTGCCTGACCCAGAAGTCCCACCCTTTTGAAAAAAGCTTTATTCAGCTGCTTACAAAGCCTGCCCTTGTATAAAAATCGTGAAGCTATTTCACGTCTGTTTAAAAAAAAAAATAGGCAGTGCTAGAGTTGGATTTATTGTCTCAATTAACAAACCACAACATCTTTGTGGTAATGAACTCTTTGTTTCATCTGAAAATGTGAAGAAAAGTGAGCGAACTGTGCTAAATTGCAAGCATGCTAACTACTAGCCGCCGGCTAGCTACTGGCATTGGCTACGTTTTGATCTGGGGTCTTCTGCAGTACCAACTCAACAGGTTTGTTTTATAAACACTTATTACTTTTGCACTTGACAATATTTAATTTGTTTACGTACAGTACATGTGTGTGAAATGACAATAGACATCTTCATGCCGATTGAGATGTTTAGCAACAGTTACTGGCTACATTTAGAAGGGACTATTTTTTTCTCAGCTGTGCAAAATAACTGGTTAAACAAACACATCATACATTTTTGTCCAGTATTGCTGTCATTTAATAAACTGCGCTTGCGGAACTGTTGTATAAAAGCAATATTCACTCCAGGTAGGGCTGCACATTTAATTGAATTTTTTATCGCGATTACGATTTTGGCTGCCATGATTAACCCTTTGAGTGTGACAATTTGCGTGCCCCTAGTGGCAGAGTGCGGCACTGCGACTGCCTTCTCACTCTGACTTTGTCAAAACTAAGTGAGAAATTTCTGTATTTTTTTTTAAATGTACTGATTTCTTGTTCATATACTTTGAAGATAAGATGATGAGGTACCTCTGTACAAAAAACGGTGTCAAAAGACTGAACCATTTTTTTGTGTAAATACGTCCAAAGTCCAGTTTTGACTGAGTTATGGAATTTAAAGAGGTGCCGTGAAATTATGCAAATTAGATGTGGAAATTTATTCCTATCTGAAACTTTGGATCATATTTTACATCTTTCTAATTGACAGTAAGTCATTATCTCTTACCACTTTCAAGTTATAGCCTTGGAAATCTGAACTATTTTATTGACAAAAAATATTTACTACTCTTGACCACTAGGGGTATGTCGCAGTTCTGCACCATACACACTCAAAGGGTTAAATTAACATGATCATAGGTGATATTAACATTACAATGTGGGCTCTGCTGCATATCAAATCAAGCATTTTCTCAACCACCGGCCAGCCGACCACTGGGGGACAAACGCACGTCAGCGAAACATTAAACTGCAGAACTGATAAGCGACTCTGTAGTGGCAGCCTTAAGTTTTCAATAGTGAACTGATGTGATGGTGAAACACAGAAGGTGACAGTACGGCAACATGTGGCGGTCAGGAGCTAGTGCTTCGAAAGGCTCATCATCCGTCGTCTGGATGCGTTTTGGATTCAGGGCAAGTGATGCTGACGAAAAAGAAATTATATGGAAAGAGTGCCATAGAGCTGTGTCTGCACCGCAGGGCAACGCAATTAACTTATTCAACCCATCCATCCACTTTTCCGGAGGTCCGGGTCGCGGAGGCAGCAGTTCAAGCAGAGAAGCCCAGACTTCCCTCTCCCCAGCCACCTGCTCCAGCTCTTCAGAGAGGATACCAAGGCGTTCCCAGATCAGCTGGGAGACATAGTCTCTCCACCGAGTCCTGGGTCTGCCCCGGGGTCTCCTCCCAGTGGGACGTGCCCAAAACAACTCAAGTGGGAGGCGTCCAGGAGGCATCCTAATCAGATGCCCATACCACCTCAACTGACTCCTTTCAATGTGGAGGAGCAGCGGTTCTACTCTGAGTCTCTCCCGGATGACTGAGCTCCTCACCCTATCTCTGAGGGTGAGTCCAGCAATCCTACGGAGAAAGCTCATTTCAGCCGCTTGTATCCGCGATCTCGTTCTTTCTGTCATTACCCAAAGCTCGTGACCATAGGTGAGAGTAGGAACGTAGATTGACTGGTAAATCAACAGCTTTGCCTTAGAACTAAGCTCCCTCTTCACCACAACAGACTGGTACAACGTCCGCATCACTGCAGATGCTGCTCCGATTCGTCTGTCAATCTCTCGCTCCATTTTCCCCTCACTCGTGAATAAGACCCCAAGATACTTAAACTCCTCCACTTGGGGCAGGAGCCTGTCCCCAACCTGGAGAGGACAATCCACCTTTTTCCGGCTGAGGACCATGGACTCGGACTTGGAGGTGCTGATTCTCATCCCAGCCGCTTCACACTCAGCGGCAAACCGTCCCAGCAAGAGCTGTAGGTCATTGCTGGATGAAGTCAACAGGACAACATCATCTGCAAACAACAGAGACGAGATCCTGTGGTCACCAAGCATGACACCCTCCATTCCCTGGCTGCGCCTAGAAATCCTGTCCATAAAAATTATGAACAGGATCGGTGACAAAGGGCAGCCCTGGCGGAGTCCAACCCTCACTGGGAATGAGTCCGACTGAGTGTTGGCAATACGAACCAAACTCTCACAATGGTTGTACAGAGACTGAATAACTCGTAACAACAAGCCCGATACCCCATGCTCCCGAAGCACCCCCCATAAAAAAACCACAAGGGACGCGGTCATGGATCGTCCCTCATGGATCGTCACCTTATCGTGGTGGGGGGGGTTTGCGTGCCCCAGTGATCCCAGGAGCTATGTTGTCCGGGGCAATTTGCCTCCGATAGGGTCACCCAAGACAAACTGGTCCTGGGTGAAGGGCCAGACTAAGAATGATCCAACAGACTCTCATGATAAACTCTATATCAAGGATTCAGTGTACCCCGCTCGGTATGGGGTTACCGGGGCCCCACCCTGGAGCCAGGCCTGGGGGAGGGGCTCGATGGCTAGTGTCTGGTGGCCGGGTTTCCACCCATGGGACCCGACCGGGCTCAGCTCGAAGGAGTTACATGGGTCCGCCCTCCAGTGGGCTCACCACCTGCAGGAGGGATCATGGGGGTCCGGTGCTATGTGGATTAGGTGGCGGTCAAAGGCGGAGACCTTGGCGGGCTGATCCCAAGCTTTCTAAACTGGCTTTTGATACGTGGAATGTCACCCCT
Source organism: Pholidichthys leucotaenia (assembly GCA_020510985.1). Taxonomy (NCBI): domain Eukaryota; kingdom Metazoa; phylum Chordata; class Actinopteri; order Cichliformes; family Pholidichthyidae; genus Pholidichthys; species Pholidichthys leucotaenia. The sequence continues at coordinate 280,863,793 of CM035847.1, read as the reverse complement.
CTGGTGGGGAAAGAGCCTGCGCTGGTGCACGAGGTTGAGAGATACCGGCTAGATATAGTCGGCCTCACCTCAACACACAGCTCCGGTTCCGGAACCAGTCTCCTGGAGAGGGGCTGGAGCTTGGCCTTTTCTGGAGTTGCCCCGGGTGAGAGGCGACGAGCAGGGGTGGGTATTCTTGTATCCCCCCACCTTGCTGCCTCTATATTGGAGTTTTCCCCGGTGGATGAAAGGGTTGCTTCCCTGCGCCTTCGGGTTGGGAAACGGGTCCTGACCATCATTTGTGCCTATGCACCAAATGATGTTTCAGAGTACCCACCCTTTTTGGAGTCTGTGACTGGGGTGCTGGAGGGTGCTCTTCTTGGAGACTCCATTGTCCTACTGAGGGACTTCAATGTGCACGTGGGCAACGACAGTGAAACTTGGAGGGGGGTGATTGGGAGGAACGGCCTGCCTGATCTGAACTCGAGTGGTGTTCAATTATTGGACTTCTGTGCTAACCACAGTTTGTCCATAACGAACACCATGTTCAAGCATAAGGGTGTCCAAATGTGCACCTGGCACCATGACACCCTAGGTCGCAGGTCGATGATCGATTTTGTCATCGTGTCATCAGACCTGCGACCGTATGTCTTGGACACTCGGGTAAAGAGAGGTGCAGAGCTGTCAACTGATCACCACCTGGTGGTGAGTTGGATCCGATGGCAGGGGAGGAAGCCATTCAGACCTGGTAGACCCAAACATATAGTGAGGGTGTGCTGGGAACGTCTGGTTGAGGCCCCTGTCCGGAAGAACTTCAACCACATTCCGAGGGAGTCTGGAGACATGGAGTCTGAATGGGCCATGTTCTCCACCTCTGTTATTGAAGCGGCGACCCAGAGCTGCGGCCGCTAGGTGACTGATGCATCTCGTGGTGGCAACCCCCGAACCAAGTGGTGGACACCAGTGGTGAGGGGGGCCATTAAGCTGAAGAAGGAGTCCTATCAAGCTTGGTTGGCTTGTGGGACTCCCGAAGCAGCTGAAGTGTAACGGCAGGCCAAGCAGAGTGCAGCTCGGGTGGTTGCTGAAGCAAAAACCCGGGTATGGGAGGAGTTCGGTGAGGCCATGGAACAAGACTTTCGGTCGGCCTCGAAGAGGTTCTGGCAAACTGTCCGGCGGCTCAGGAGGGGAAAGCAGCTCCCTGTCCACACTGTGTATGGTGCGGATGGGGCACTGTTGACTTCGACTGGGGATATCATTGGGCGGTGGAAGGAATAGTTCGAGGATCTCCTCAATCCCACTGATACGCCTTCCACAGAGGAAGCAGGGTTTGTGGACGAGGGGGATGACTTGCCTATGACAGGGGCTGAGGTCGCCAAGGTGGTTAAAAATCTCCTTGGTGGCCGGGCCCCGGGGGTGGACGACATTCGCCCTGAGTACCTCAAGGCCCTGGATGTTGTTGGGCTGTCATGGTTGACACGCCTCAGCAACATTGCGTGGAGGTCGGGGTCAGTGCCTTTGGCATGGCAAACCGTGGTGGTGGTTCCTCTCTTCAAAAAGGGGGACCGGAGGGTGTGCTCCAACTTTAGAGGGATCACACTCCTCAGCCTCCCTGGGAAGGTCTATGCCAAGGTGCTGGAGAGGAGAGTCTGACCATTGGTCGTACCTCGGATTCAGGAGGAGCAATGTGGTTTTCGTCGGGGCCGTGGCACATCGGACCAGCTCTTTACCCTCTCGAGAATTCTCGAGGGTTCGTGGGAGTTTGCCCAACCAGTTTACAACTTATTCATCCATCCATCCATCCATCCATCCATCCATCTTCTACCGCTTAATCCTTTTCGGGTCGCGGTGGGGGGCTGGAGCCTATCCCAGCGTCTTTGGGCGAGAGGCAGGGTACACCCTGGACAGATCACCAGTCCATCGCAGGGCCAACACAGAGAGACAGACAACCATTCACTCTCACAGTCATACCTAAGGACAATTTAGAATCCCCAGTTGATGCCAATTAACCTAACTTGCATGTTTTTGGCATGTGGGAGGAAACCGGAGTGCCCGGAGTAAACCCACGCAGACACGGGGAGAACATGCAAACTCCACACAGAAGGGTCACCGATGGTCTGGGGGTGGGATCGATCCCATGACCTTCTCGCTGTGCTGGCACTGTACTAACCACTGCGCCACCGTGCTGCCCAACTTCTGGGTCACTTCTGTGTCCCCCCCCCCCCCCCAAAAAATATAAAAAAATAAATAAACTTATTCAACCACCTGCAAAAAACACCACAGACACAAGTATGATAAATGCATGAAGGCTAAAGCGAATGTCACTTCACTAAATCACAGTCTGTGTCCAGCGCTGACCCAGGCAACCATAGTATCAACCCTGCACAGAGCTTCACTGCATCCATCCGCCTCCCAAAGACACGCTAAAGTAACTGATCCAATGGCGTTTTATTTGGAAAAGACATGTGTCCACTAAACACTGTGTAAGCAACAAAGGCTTTAGAAACATGGTCAAAACACTGGATAAGAAATACGTGATTCTCCAAAGTTGCATTACCTGCACTGTATGAAAACTACAGATGGATATCACAGCTGTCGAGTACTTTGCAACTACGAGTGACCTATGGTCAAGCAGAATATGTAGTCAAGGCAGCTTCTCTAAAGAAATGGACGAGGCTCCAGTGTTTTGGCCACAGGTTTCATCTAGCAATTGGTAAGTAGGATGAATTTTAAAAAAAAAAAAGAATTTTATGTAATTGTGATTTTTTTAAAAATCAAAATCTTTTTACTGAAAATTTTCCAATATATAAACAATACAAACAAGTGTCCTGTACACATACACATAAACAAAAGCATACCTGCACAGGAACAACAGGAACGTTAGAGCAGTAACCAAGAGAAAGAAGAAAAAAAGATTAAAAAACACATAAATAAAAGATGAAAGATAGAAGACTTTTAAAAAAAAAGACCAGTCCCTCCCCGTCTCTGTCATTGCCGTCACTCCATAGCTGCCCATGACCACACTTGTAAACATGACGCAGCGACCGGCAGCTGGTGGCTTGTCACCAGACTGCAGAACAAATCTACCTACGGGTACAAAATAAGTAAAAAAAAAACAAAAAAAAAACTTTGGACTTTATAGTTAGCTCATGTGTGAGGTATTATGAAGCTGCCTTAGTGCCCCCGCACTTACAATTTCTGGAATGTGTTTAAAAAAGGCCCCATATTTTCTCAAACTTCCTGCTTGAATGCTGATGCGAGTGTCTGATTTTCTAGAATTTTAAACCCGACATAATGTCTGTTAACCACTGGGTATGAGTGGGCGGGACAGCGTCTTTCCATTTAAGCAAAATAGCACGCCTAGCCAAGAAGGAGGCAAAAGACGAGGTGCGACCCTTTTCTAACACGGCATTCAGAGGGTTCAGCTGCAGACTGATTTTTAATATCATTGATAAGGTAGAAAAAACCTCTCACCAAAACTTTGTAAGGCTAGGGCATGACCAGTACATATGAATGAGTGCGGCTTCACTGGTTTTACATCTGTTGCAATAAGGACTAACATTAGGATAGATGCGAGATAGTTTGGATTTTGAGATGTGTGTCCTGTGCACCACTTTGAACTGGATCAGGCAATGACTGGCACACAGTGAGGTCAAGTTGACACTTTTAAATATGTTTCTTGTGATAACGACACACCTAGATCCTCCTCTCATGCTGCTCTGAGCCGGGCCACTGGGGGTACACCTTAGGTTTGATATTAAACAATAGAGAACTGAGACAAGTTTTTTCTGAGTTGGATTTAGAGAGAACTGTTTCAGTAATTGTTGGGTCTGGCAAAGTAGACAGGCCAGGCATAAAAGAGTGTAGACAGTGTCTTGCTTATCAGTGTCTGAAAAAATCAGATTTTGGAAGACCAAAGTTTTTACTCACCTGTTCAAATGGAGCCAAGGTATTGTCTATAAACAGATTTTTGAAACTTGTAATGCCCTTCCTGAGCCATTTCAGGAAGCCAGCAGAACAGAAGGTGTAAAAAGATGATTTGTTGCAACAGGGCTTAGAAGGGAGAAGTCACGCAGACCAAAAAACCTCCTGAACTGGGCCCATATTCTAAGTGAGTGTTTAACTACTGAGTTGCAGATGGATGTAGAGGAGGGAAGAGGGACTGAGGAGCCGAGCAATGCGGGGATAGAAATGTTTTTGCCTGAGTGTAATGCCATTGCCACCCAATCAGGACAGTCGGATCAACCAGCACAGAAAGACCAAAAAGTCAAACAATGCGGGTTTGCAGCCCAATAATAAAATTATTAATTATTAATAATAAATAATATTAATTATTAATAATAAAACAAAAATTTGGGAGAGCGAAGCCACCAGTAGATTTGGTTTTTTTGAAGGTGGGTTTCACTGATACGAGGGTGCTTTTCCTGACAAATATAAGAGGACAAAATCGAATCAAGCTGGTTAAAAAATGAACAAGGTATAAAAATAGGCAAGGTCTGAAAGGGGTATAAACATTTAGGTAAGACGATCACTTTGACTGAATTAATGCGCCCAACCAGAGACATGGACGGGGACAACCACTGTGTCAGTGTTTGCTTAGTCTGGTTTAACAGAGTATGCCCAGTAATCTGTGCTTTTCCTAAAGTTAATGAATAATTGGGATCAATAATTGTGATTTCAATATTCATCAAAATAGTCACAACCATCATTTTGGCCATAACTGTGCAGCCCTAACTCGAGGCCGTTACGATATCATGAATATACTAACTACGAGTGTGATACTCTAGTGGCCTCCATATCACACCTGCAGTTACTATATTCATTGATACTGTACTCCCTCTAGTGTAATATTACTTAACTTTTACTTAAAAGTAATTATATTGAAAATTTTACACACTGTACCTTCAAGTTAAAAAAGCATAAGTTATTCAAGCTATTTTTGCCACTATATGAATCACTCAAGACTAAAAAGACTACATGCAAGTGAAACATTTAGAAGTCACCGCTTTGAAAAGTAAAATACCACTTCTATGTGGGAATGACTAACCTGTCGTGTATGTTGCCCTTGTCATCTCCCACTGTGACGGTGACATTTCGAACCTTTGAGAGGTCAAAGCCGGGATCAAACTGGTGGTAGTCAGGAGTGACCCAGCCCACCCACACAAAAGATGGCTCCTGACCAGCAAAGATCCTCACAGAGTAGTAATACTGAAGAAAGAATAGAAGGGAAGAAAAAATGGTGTTTCTCTCAGCAGAAAACAGTGATTAAATGATTACAGTAAATGATACTACAATAACTGAAACAGTATGAATAGGATGAATAGCAATTGAGATATTCCTGTGCTATAAATTTAATATGAGCAGGAAGCCCTGTTTATCTCACTGTGGTGGTATTCTGGATGATTTCAGGGTCATCTCTGTCATCGGGGACCACATCCTCCACCAAGCGTGGGACTGTCGGAGGGGCAGGAGGTGGGGCAAGAGGTGTCATGGCCGCCTTCTTGGCTTTGGAGAAAAATCTGTTGTGAAAGATAAAGTGTAAGAAAATTGATTTTTTTTTTTTTTTGGGGGGGGGGGGTCATGGTTATTACAGTTTTTTGCCTAAATGCTAAACCTACCCCTTCTTCTTTCCTTTTTCAGACATGGTGTCCTTCTCATTTTCCACAGACACCTCCTTAGCCACAGATGACTCCTTCTTCTCCTCCTCCTGCTCCTTGCGACTGGCAGACTTCTTGAGAACTTCAAACTCTGAGTCAGGCTCCACCACTACGACTTCCTCCTCAGGTATGGTGAGGGCCCGGGTGAGGGGGGTTGTGCCTGCGGGGATCTTGAATGTTTCGTGAAACTGGACGGGCATACTGAGTCTGAGGAACATCATATCAGTGTTGGCATTCTGAGACCCAAAGGTTTTATGAGTCAGCTTCAGACAGGGGGCGCTGTCCACGGTCCCATCCACACGGGACACCTGGAAGATATAACAAAAGTATGAATATATTCATTAGGTTTTTTTTCGAGGATCAACCTTCATTAGCTATTGCAGATGTCACAGAGTGTTTACCTCAATATGATTGTGATCAGTCGGTACAGGGACAAACTGGGGCAAACTTTTACTGAACCACATCGTTATGTCTCGTTTCATATTGATGGCAAAAGGTTCAAATCCTTCCTGCAGGCCACAGATGGCAAAATAGCGCAGGCTGCTGACATTCTGACCAAGATTAATTCTTCCAACCTGAGACAGGCCAAGAGCGCAGACGGGGATAAAACCTGGTGGACAACACCACAGGAAAGAAATTGGTAAAATAGCAAAAGTAAAACAATTCAGTATTTCAAATAGTGCTACTTAATGGTCACAAAATAAAGTGACTAATAAATAAAAATGACCACTAAGGCTATGTGTCCACAAACAGCATTTTTTTCCCACTGCAAGCTTTCTGGACTCTTTTTTTTCAGAGCACTTGAGCACTCTGAAAAAGAGGTCTGCACCCTGTATCCTAGCAACAGCTTGGCCTGTCACTCACAGCTCAGTCTTTCTTCGTTTCACATGGAGACTCTCTACTTTATACATGTCAAACTCAAGGCCCAACAAGGAAAATTATATGGAAACAGATGATTTTACTTAAAATAAGCAAAAATGATCTGGCAACAGAACAAGAAAATTTGGCTTTTCAAAACCGTTTAAAATAAGTAAAACTAGAACATTTTGTATTTCCTGATGAAAATGTACCGTGAATGCTGCTAGTTGAAAAATACTTTCCAGAAATACTTAAAAACGGCTGAAATATCCTGATTTAAAGTAATTGTAAATGCTAAAGCTGGGTTCACACTATAGCGTTTGGACCAAGTTTTAACTGACGTTTTGGCAAACGTCTGGCTCTGCTGGCAAAAGTTGATAAAAGTTAATGATGATTGGCGTTTGCTGGCAAACGCTGGTGAAAGTTGTATTTCGTGAAAACTTTCAGCATGCTGAAAATTTGCCGACGTTTAGAAATAAATGTTGGTGAAAGTTGTGCTCAGTTTGTAATAGTTCCTGAGCGCTGGGTTACATTATGCAGAGTTTACGTAAGTCAGCCTAAGTTAAGCTCCGTTGGCAAACGTTAACTGAAATGCTGGTGGAAGCAGATGTTTTTAGATCAAAACTCACTTCAGACATGCACGGACGAAAAAGAAATGGAGAGAAGGGGGAATTTAAAAAAAGAAAATATATATGTAAGAGGACAATGTACAGTATTTGTTTGGTGTATGACATGTTTTTTTTAATTTAATCTACAGGTTTTATATTATATATATATATATATATATACTGTATATATATATATATATATAAAACAGGCATTTGCTCCAGGTGATGGTGTGGTTTGGGGTTTGTGTCTTTGCAGTGTTATTTTTCTACCACTAGGCTGTGCTGTTGCGCAAATGTGTCTTTTGCCAGTACGGATTACTGACTGCCTTGGAAAAAACAGCCGTTTTTCTTTTTTTTTTTTTTGCTGTCTGAAAAAACATCTTCTTGGTCTGTGGAATAAAGTTTTTTTCATGAAATTTTCAGTCAGAGTCTGTCTACTTAGTAGACAGACTACTTAGACAGACTACTACAGTAGACAGACTACTTAGTTGTATATATATATACATATATATGTATACATATATATGTATTATGTGTTATATATGCATTATGTATTATATACTGTATATACTGCCGCACTGTACACTTACAGTATAATGTCCCTGTCCTATCGGATAGTCTTAAAGCCAGGTATCGTTACTTTGTCCAGGATCTGTGAGTGGAACCCCGTTTCTCTAAAACACATGATACTACACTCACGGCATTCCCTTTGCGTCCTGATCAGTGCTGTGAGCTCATCCGCCTTGTGTATATATATATATATACAGTATATATACGTATATATATACACTACCATTCAAAAGTTTGGGGTCACCCAGACAATTATTTTGTGTTTTCCATGAAAAGTCACACTTATTTACCACCATGAGTTGTAAAATGAATAGAAAATATAGTCAAGACATTGACAAGGTTAGAAATAATGATTTGTATTTGAAAGAATAATTTTTTCCTTCAAACTTTGCTTTCGTCAAAGAATCCTCCATTTGCAGCAATTACAGCACTGCAGACCTAACATGATTGCACAAGGGTTTTCTAATCATCCATTAGCCTTCTGATGCAATGAGCAAACACATTGTACCATTAGAACACTGGAGTGATAGTTACTGGAAATGGGCCTCTATACACCTATATAGATATTGCACCAAAAAACAGACATTTGCAGCTAGAATAGTCATTTACCACATTAGCAATGTATAGAGTGTATTTCTGATTAGTTTAAAGTTATCTTCATTGGAAAAAAGTGTTTTTCTTTCAAAAATAAGGAAATTTCTAAGTGACCCCAAACTTTTGAACGGTAGTGTATATATATAATTTTTTTTTTCCCTTGTCCTGCCAGGCAGCTAGGTGAGCAGAACAGAAATCTGCTACCCTTATTGTCTTATCTATAGCATTATTTTATTATTTTTTTTAGATGAATGAATGAACAAGGGAAAAGGGTATGTACAAGTAACTACATAGGAATATACTGTATATGCATATATATATACTGTATATATATATATATATATATATATTATATATATTTTTTTCCCTTGTCCTGCCAGGCAGCTAGGTGAGCAGAACAGAAATCTGCTACCCTTATTGTGCCAAAACAGATTTACTTTGCCAAAAGGAGCTTTACACAGTACCCTATTGTGTACTGAATATTGTTGTAAACTCCTCCTGTAATAACGTTTAATACTTTATTTATTAATTTATTTATTTTTACCCATGAAGGGCCCGACAGGATGGGGAATGGGGAAAGGAAGTATGGGGAGGGAGAAAAACTACATAGGAATATAAAACGAAAATAAATACTGAAACATACTGTATGCCCAAGGGAGATGTGTTCACTCCAGAAGCAGGGCCAGAACGGCAGGAAGCCTCCACAAATGCTGAACTTTATATGAGCATCACCTAACGCTGATGTCAGCTGACCTGCGCTGAGTATTTCTCTGATTTTTCAAAACGTCTGTAAAAGTCGGTCCAAACGCAATTGTGTGAACCTGTGGCACACATATATGCACATATGTTGGTTTCAGATGCTCCACAGATATATCACTGTATGCTTATTGTATACTTCACGTCTCAGGGGAACAAAGGGACTGAGCCTTCCAGAGGTAACGGGAGAGTGTGAGAGCTGGTCTTTTGTTTCAAGGAGATGGCCTTGAGAGATTTCCTGACCACCGGAGACTAGGAGGTGGATGGTGTTAAGATCGGGGGAAGTTACATTGTGACTGGGATTAAGTACCATGTGACTGTATGTTTGATTAAGCACCATGTGATTGTATGTTTGATGTCCTGGTATAAAAGGACAGATGTGAGAAGATTCATCCTCTTTTTCTGCTTTTGAATGTTGGAGAATGTCATTGTGAATAAAGCTGAACCTGAGGAAAACACTCAGTCTCGTCCTTCACAACTCTCTATACTGGTGACCTTACGATGAAGCATGAGCAGAAGTAATTCTCCTGAGCCGGACTCGTCAGAAGCCAGCCTGACGAATGCCGCCACGTTCCAGCTGCCGGACTTCTGGCAGAACAGTCCGTGCTCCTGGTTTAGCGCGGTCGAGGCACAGTTCAACCTCCGGAGAATTGCGAGAGATGACACAAAATTCTACCATGTGGTGGCGAAGCTGGACAACTACACAGTCCAGAGGGTGGAGAGCCTGGTCAACCACCCACCGGACAGCGACAAGTACGGCACATTGAAGGCTGCGCTTATCAGCCACTTCACCCCCTCGGTGCAACAGCGAGCAGAGGGGCTCCTGGCGTTGACGGAGTTTGAGAATGACAGACCCGCAGACCTGATGGGGAAGATGCTGAGGTTGAGGGACTCCGATGATGACAGCTTTATCTTCACCCACCTTTTCCTCAGGACCCTACCGTCAGCGGTGAGAGTGACCCTGGCCGGTTCACCGCTGTTGGCCCGACACGACTACCACGAGCTGAGCCAGGAGGCACAGCGACTCGTCGACACCCACAAACGGAGCGCAGCTTCGGCCGCAGCAGCAGAGCTAGGCGCGACGTCCGGAGACGGCATGGGGCCAGAGGCTGCAGCACCAGACTCACCGACGACAGCAGCAGCAAGGGCCAGGCGACACGGAGTGGACGACGTCCTTTGCTTCTACCATCGCCGTTTCGCAGAGAGGGCACGCAAGTGCATCCCACTGTGCCACTTCAAGCGCTCGGGAAACGCCAAGGCCGGGGGTCGGTAGCAGCCGCGGCCCTCGGAGAAGAGAACAAGCTGCTCTACCTGAAGGACGTACGCTCAGGGAGGCAATTCCTCGTGGACACAGGCTCCCAGCTGAGCTTCATCACACCTTCCTACGCGGACCGGCTGGCGCCTTCCAGTGGTCCCCGGGTGACAGCAGCGAACGGCTTGGCGATTAAGACCTTCGGTGAGAGGACTCTGCTTCTGTCTTTGCAGGGCCGTACATTCGAGTGGACTTTTGTTGTAGCGGCAGTCAATTTCAACATGTTAGGGGCTGATTTTTTGTGCTCACATGGTTTATTGGTTGATCTTGCTAACAGACGCCTGGTTAATGCACTCTCCTTTTATTCTATTCCCTGCACAGCTCGAGTGGCCCCGCAAACTGCACAAGCCAACGTCACAGCTGCGGGTGGTAAGTTCCACACACTCCTCACTCAGTTCCCAGCACTCACGGTCCCAACGTTTTCGGCGACAGTGGCTAAACATGGGGTGGAACATTTTATTACTACCACCGGCCCACCCGTTTTTGCAAAAGCTCGGCGCTTGGACTCAGCTAAACTGACCATAGCGCGCAAGGAGTTCGCCAACCTGGAAAGACTGGGCATCATCAGGAGGTCGAAGAGCCCCTGGGCTTCGCTGCTCCATATGGTCCCAAAGGCTGATGGCTCGTGGCGACCTTGCGGTGATTTCCGCAGGTTGAATAACGCTACAGCGCACGACCGCTATCCGATCCCGCACATCCAAGATTTTTCAGTGCATTTGGCGGGGGGGGCGCATTTTTTCTAAAATAGATTTGGTACGCGGTTACCACCAGGTTCCAGTGCGCGCTGAGGACATACCCAAAACAGCGGTAATAACTCCTTTCGGGCTTTTTGAGTTTTTGCGCATGCCGTTTGGGCTTAAAGGCGCAGCGCAGACGTTCCAACGCATGATGGACGCGGTTCTGCGCAACCTCCCCTTCATGTTCGTCTACTTGGACAACATATTGGTAGCCAGCGCGTCCGAAGACGAACACGAAAAACACCTCACAGCAGTTTTCCGGAGGTTGGCAGAGCACGGGTTAATAATCAACCCAGCGAAGTGTCAGTTCAGGGTGGTGCAGATTGATTTTTTGGGGCATCACATCTCTCCAGAAGGAGCGGTTCCTCTGCCCGACAAAGTGCGCGCAATAACAAATTTTCCCCAACCACAAACGGTCAAAGCGTTACAGGAGTTTTTGGGAATGGTGAATTTTTATAACTGTTTCCTCCCTCACGCAGCGCAGCTCATGCAACCATTGTATGCTGCACTAAAAAAACAAAAACCCACAAACAAAACTGAATGGTCTCCGGAGCGGGAGCGCGCATTCGCTGAAGTCAAAATAGCGCTGGCAAACGCTGCGTTGTTGGCACATCCAGACCCAATGGCCCGCATAGCACTCACTACTGACGCGTCAGACGTGGCCATAGGAGCGGTCATGGAACAGAATGTAGCAGGAGCTTGGCAACCGCTCGCCTTTTTCAGCAGGACCTTGCGCGATAGTGAACGAAAATACAGTGATCCCTCACTTATCGCGGTTAATGGGTTCCAGAACCGACCGCGAAAAGTGAAAAACCGCGAAGTAGCGTCACCCCTAATGACGTCACCCATAAATAACACATACGTTCATTCTCTCACTCTCTCTCATATGATACGTGTGTGTGTGTGTGTGTAAGAGTACATACATACGTAGATGTAAATAAAGTGTACATAAATATGTTTTTAGAACTCTTTTATTTTTATAACAAGATACGTAACTCAAGATGAAGATGATTTACGTACTGCACAGGTTAATGAGAGCTTTACTGCTCCTCAGGTGACGCCTCATCGTCAGGTGCTAGAGGCGCAGGATTGTTGAGGGCAGCTGCAGGAGGTGGCGTAGTGGCTCGACGGGAAGACTATTTCACACAAAAAGGGACAAGAGAACAGCGAAAAGTTCCACGCTGCGAGACTAGCGATAAAGAACAATGAATGCAGTCTTCCTTCGGTGGGTATGGGCGCTCTGCAGGGAGAAAGCTGGGTAAAACGTCTCTGCCAATCAGCTTGCGAGGTAAAACATCTCGGCCAATCAGCTTGCGAGATTCCCGAGCAGTGAAGAGGTGGGCGGAGAGGAGTGGAGCGGTGGTCAGAGAGGTGGATTTTGAGTTGAGCGGCTCTCCGTGTTGATACCTGATGTTCTAATGTAGTTTCCCTGCCTTCTGCTAGCGCCCGCCCATTTTTTCTCAATTTTGAATTTTTGATGAATATTTCTGAAAAATCCGCGATACACTGAGGGCGCGAAAGGTGAAGCGCAAAGTAGCGAGGGATCACTGTACAGCGCATTCGACAGGGAGTTGTTAGCTCTCCACTTGGCCATTCGCCATTTCCAGTTTTGGCTGGAGGGACGCAGTTTCACCGCGTTCGTGGATCACAAGCCGCTGACTTTCGCGATGGCCAAGATTACAGAATCGTGGTCGGGCCGGCAGCAGAGACAGCTGGCCGCCATCTCGGAGTTTACTACCGATATCCAGCATGTAGTGGGTAAACTTAATGTAGTGGCGGACTGCCTCTCGCGCACCGTGGCGGCTCCAGCCCACGCAGAGGTAGATTTTGCAGCCATGGCCGCGGACCAGGTTAGCGACGCGGAAGTGCGCGCGGCCCCAGTCCGCGTAGGGATAGATTATGCAGCCATGGCCGCGGATCAAGTTGCCGACGCGGACGTGTGCGCGCTCCAGTCTGGACCAACAGGGTTAAGGCTGGAGAACAGGGTGCTACAAGATGGTATGCCCCCCCTAATCTGCGATGTCTCCACGGGACGACCACGCCCGGTGGTGCCGACCACTTGGCGCCGCCGCGTTTTTGACTCGATTCATTCTCTGGCGCACCCAGGGGTGCGTGCATCTGTCAAAATGGTAGGAGAGAAATTTGTATGGCCGTGCCTGCGCAAGCAAGTCAAGGAGTGGGCAACAGCCTGCGTGGCTTGTCAGCGAGCCAAAATACACAAACACACTAGAGCTCCCTTGGAGCCTTTTCACATCCCGGCTAAGCGATTCGATCCCGTGCATGTCGACCTCGTAGGCCCCCTCCCGCCGTCACAGGGGTGCACACACCTTTTGACAATGGTGGACCGCACCACGCGTTGGCCGGAAGTGGTTCCACTGGCATCAACCACAGCCGAGGAGGTGGTGCGTGTGTTTTTAACAGCATGGGTAGCGCGTTTCGGAGTTCCGTCCGACATTACGTCTGACAGAGGTCCTCAATTTGTTTCCGAGCTTTGGTCAGCGATGGCCCGCAGCCTGGGGATAACGATCCACTGCACTACCGCATACAACCCGCAGGCTAATGGTTTATGCGAACGTTTTCATAGGTCATTGAAAGCAGCCCTCAGAGCGTCGCTTACGGATGCAAATTGGGTGGACAGGCTACCATGGGTTTTATTGGGGTTGCATTCTGCACCTAAAGAGGATTTAAAAGCCTCCCCAGCTGAGTTGTTTTTTGCGCAGCCACTCCGGCTGCCTGGGGAGTTTCTCCCGGATAATCCTGCGCCAGAGTGCCCCCCTGCTCAGCAGTTGCAGAGCGACACAGGAGCGAGCACACTTCCTGGCCCAGTTCATCACAGCTTCCCGCGCGTTTTTGCGCCTAAAGCTTTGAAAAATGCGGAGTTTGTTTTTGTCAAACATGATGCACACTGCCCACCCTTACGCCCACCTTATGACGGACCATACAGAGTGCTGGAAACAGGGGACAAGCATTTTTTGCTAGATTTGGGGGGCAGGAAAGAAATGATTTGTATAAACAGGCTCAAACCCGCTTTTGTGCTGGCTGACGAAGTGGTGCAGTTGGCGAGGGCTCCTCGGCGCGGCAGACCCCCTAGAGAGCATTCCCCAGAACACCCACAGAGATTGACTAACAGTTCTAATCCTCAAACAGCAGCTCTACAGCGGGAAGACGCCGCGGGGGTGGTAAAGCCAGCTTACAGCAGATATGGAAGACGACTGAGGCCCAAGCAACATTTGGACTGATGTGTAATAATGTGACCATGACTTGCAAACTGTATTACATTTGTTCCATCTTAGACGTTTGGGGGGGGGGGGGTCACGTGGCACACATATATGCACATATGTTGGTTTCAGATGCTCCACAGATATATCACTGTATGCTTATTGTATACTTCACGTCTCAGGGGAACAAAGGGACTGAGCCTTCCAGAGGTAACGGGAGGGTGTGAGATCTGGTCTTTTGTTTCAAGGAGATGGCCTTGAGAGATTTCCTGACCACCGGAGACTAGGAGGTGGATGGTGTTAAGATCGGGGGAAGTTACATTGTGACTGGGATTAAGTACCATGTGACTGTATGTTTGATTAAGCCCCATGTGATTGTATGTTTGATGTCCTGGTGTGGCACATATGTTTGGTTCATATTTCCCACAAGAGTGTGGCACATATGTCTGATTCATATCTCCCACAAATGTATGGCTTATGTGGATTGGGGCTTCATGTCTGGAGGAACAAAGAGTCTGGATCGACGGGGGCCGACAGGAGATGTCGAGGAGGTGTGAAGTCGGACCCTTGTCCCAGAGAGGAGGCCCTGGGGGGATCCCCGGAACATCAGAGAATAAGAGACAATGGTGAATCTTCAGAGACTTGCATTGTGATTAAATGTTTGCAGAAGCACCATGTGACTTGAGTTCTTAATCCCCCGAAGGTATAAGAATGTGATGTAACATGATTCTCCCTCTTCTTGCTTTTTGAGAATGTTGGATGATTGTGTTCTGCAATAAAGCCGAACCTGAGAAATAAACTCAAGTCTCGTCATTGAACACAGCTTCCACACTGGTATAAAAGGACAGATGTGAGAAGATTCATCCTCTTTTTCTGCTTTTGAATGTTGGAGAATGTCATTGTGAATAAAGCTGAACCTGAGGAATACACTCAGTCTCGTCCTTCACAACTCTCCACAAACCCAGCTTTAACTTAGGCTGACTTAGTTAACTCTGCATAACTTAGCCCAGCACTCAGGAACTTTTACAAACTGAGCGCAACTTTCACCAACATTTATTTCCAAACGTCGGCAAATTTTCAGCATGAAATTTTTCAAAGAACACAACTTTCACTTGCGTTTGCGAACAAACACCAGTAATCATTAACTTTTGCCAGCAAAGCCAGACGTTTGCCAAAATGTCAGTAAAAGTTGATCCAAACGTTGTAGTGTGAATCTACCTTAAAATACGTGAAGGATACACAGTGTTGGCTTAAAATTCTAAAAGCTGAAGAAAGTTACCTTTTAAATGCTAAATAAAACATTAAAGCAAAAAAATGATGCAACTTTAAAAGCTAAAATTATTGAAAATTGAAGAAAGTCAACTTAAAGCTGGAAGTTAGCTTCAAAATGATATAAGCTGAGAGCTTTAAAATGGTAGCTTAAAACATATAAAAGCCTAATTGTGAATGTGTTAGTATAAAAGCAGAATTTGGTTAAAATTGAAGAAAGTTAGCTTTAAAATGCTAAATATACTTGTGTATACACACACACACACACACACACACACACACACACATATGAAAATGATTTTCCTTGAAAGTAGCTAGTAATGTATCTGCCACACCCATTGATAAATTCAGACTAGATTGTGATGGACTGTTTGAAACAGCAATACCAGGGAAGGTCAGTAGGTGGCAACAGTACTCCATTCTCACTATAATATGGTGCAAACATCTAACATTTAGGATGCCGTTGGTATCAAGTTATATAAATTATGTACAGAATGACCTACAATCTATAACATGAAATTTATGAATACAGGTATGTGAAACTCAGTCAAGCAAACTAATTCAGTGGTGGAATAAGATCTGATTAGCAACCATTCAGTAAAGGGTATATGGAAAAGGCCACTGATTTAATACTTTTTAATGGAATGTGCAACATTTGCACCATGTATTTTTAACAACAAATTGTAAACAGCAACAGTGAACTGTAGCTATATAATACTCTAAATTGCATTATTTCCATAATTGTTTTGTTCAAAAGAAATAATAGTAAAATAAACACTATAAAACATAAAAGGGGAAATGCACAAAGCCAGATTACTACAGAAAACTACATTTTAATTCAATTAACAAAAACGGACAGCTGCTCTGTGGCCGGGCTCTAGTTCGTAACATGGTAACACTTTTTTACCGCTAGTTGCATGCATGAGCTTTTATGAGCACAACGTGCAGAAACAAGCTCCTGTTTCTCTAATTTTTTTACACCGGCTACCAAAAGGTTTGCTGTCTCTGCCCATTGCTTCAATCCATGCCCAGTGCCATTTGTTTTTAAGTCATTTGTCAATTTGGACATTTTCCTCAGGCTTCAAAAACTTGCTCTCCATCCTACAGAATGTATGAAAGGTTTTGTGTGTGTTAAAGGATGAAACACTCTTTTTTCCAGTCACTCACTCTCACTGTCACTATCCAATAGGAGTGCGCCACTGATCTCTACTGAAAAACTGGATGAATCATTGGCTGCCAGAAGTGAAGCCACTTGGCCGCCATATTAGTACTGAGTGTTTTGGGTGTACTAATATGGTGGCCAGGTGGCTTCACTTGGTTCTGTACTCGCTAATGGGGCATGAGCTATCCAGGTTTTCAATAGAGATCAGTGGAGCACGCAAGCTCAATACCACTCAGTACGTTCCGCCATCTTGGATTGCTAGATACAGCAACTCTGCTTGGACAAAAAGTGTTTTTGCATACAGAAATAGGAAGGAAATTTCCTCACAGCCCCCCCCCCCAAAAAAAAAGGTACATGCCAGAAATCCTGCACGGTTCCGGAAAACTTTAAGCCCTGTGAATATAAGCTAAAAATGCTAGCTGAAATGCTTAAACAGACATATCTTGAAAAATATTTGTATAAAGGCAGAAACAGCGTTCATGCAATTGTTTTGTGTAAAATAGTCATATAAAAACTGCATTGAAAAAAGAAATATCTTGTCACATAAATATCAGTAGCCTTAATGTAAGATATTTCTTCTTACTTAGATTTCACTTTTTGCAGTGCAGAAGTTTCCACACTCACCTTCTCCGATCTCGATGTCTTTGAAAGCCATCTCTGAGCCTGAATCACTGATCAGCATCTCTCCGTTGAGCGTGAACATGATGTTCATCTCCGTCAGGTCGATCATACAGCCAACCACGTCACCAGACTGCCACTGGCGGCCAAATGGTTCGTTGCCAATATGCCACCTTTGAGCCTGGAAAAGGTCACATCAATCAATTAAATAAAACTTGTTTTCGCCAAAACAGACAGCCACATAAATTTTTCTGTCTGCAGTTCTCTCCAGTAATGTTCAGCATCTCCTAGATTTATTGGTGCTGTGCTGACAATTTTCTCCCAGCTTTCCAAAACTGAAAAATATACTGCAGAGGGGTTTATTTCCAATTTTGATAACTCAGAAATGCTTACACAGCTTTTTTTTTTCCATTTTGATAGACACTTGCTCAGTCCTCCTTAGATGTAGATTTACCTTATTGCCATTAAAAACGTAGGCCAGCTCATCTGCTCCCAGCTCAGTGTCAGAGTGAACACTGGGACGCGCCCAGCCTACTCTCATCTCTCCAGTTGTCACTGCTTCAAACTCAAAGTACCATTTCCCCTGGGTGACGGCGTACGACTTCTCTGCCCTGAAGATCCTCACCTTGTCCCCACGGGTGTTCTCAAGGCCGTGGCCAGCTGTAGCGAAAGAGAGAAGCAGTGACGGTAACGGTTAAAGGGAAGAAAAAGTTGAAGATGGAATTTGGACATTAGAATTAAAGGCGACTTACTGCTTTCCTGATCTGGAGGCTCGATATTGTAGCCGTAGCCGATGAGTGTACGGACAGCGTTGTTAACACTGTCTCGGTTGGTTTTCTTAGTTCTCTCGTCCAGCAGGATGTAAGGTACCAGACGAGGGTTGCGCTTATTTACAATGTCCTGAAAATCACAACAGAATGTAGCTGAACATGAAATGAAGAGAAAAAGTTACAAAATTTGTAATTGCTACGTATTGTTCATAAAGTATCCACTGAATTTTTCAGAAAATTTGGATAGCAGTACTTTCGGAAACAAGTTTTAGGTACACCTTGTGGTCACTAGAGGAACTGCAGCTCCATTCAATCCATTCTTTTCTAAGAAAGACTCTGACCGACAGTGATGCAGTTCATTTTGCGACTAAAAGGTACTATAAATCACTAGATTTCACACATTCCATACAGAATGTTTAAAATAAATAAAAATGCTCCACCAGACACTTAAAAACCCATTAATCCTTACAACAAGAATCAAAATGGTCACCTGGACGATGCTGTAGGTCCAGCCTTGCCGTACTCGATCCCTGGCCCAAACATTATGCCCATTTTCTGCTAATTTTTCAACAAGCTGATTCTGGTTTGGTGTCAGTTTGACATGGCTGAGGTCAAGTGGGGCGGGCTTGTAGCCATTGGTCATCACATAGCTAAAGGACAGACGATGCTATATTCAGATATACACATAAAAACATCTGAAAAAAAAATACAGTTTTAAGTATCATATCTCCATACGTCTTGGGCAGTTTGATCTTTTTGAGATTCTCCTCTGCTTTCTCATCACCCATGCCAACATGGCAACCCAGGGCCAGGAGGGTCCTATGGAACAACGCGGACATGGGAATCACCAACTGTTACCATGGACGTATGTTCTCAAATTTGCATAACCTTTACTGGAAACTCACTTGAGAGTTTCGCCAGACATCTGCAAGTTGTAATTCCTCTCTGGTTCAGGCAAATTTTGGAAGTCCACAAGACAAGGGTGGAGCTTCCTATTGTCATCCCTGACCTGCATGGGAAGATGAGGAAGATGAGGTATGTTACTTAAAATTTAAAAAATATTTCCAAGGGCAGGAAGAAATCAGATGTTAACCAGTTACATGCATGTGATGTTGGCACATACTATCAAAAAGCAGGGATGAATTAAAGGTGCCATAAGTTCAATTTTGCATTTTTTATTAAAATAAATTAACAACTGAAATCTTCAGCAGAGCCTGAGAGCTGTCAGCCACTACAGTGAAATGACTACCTCTGACTGTCTTTCTCTTGACTCTCACACTCTCTTTACATAGTTGGCCCTGTCACCAACTTTTCTAGGCCCTCTCCTTGAAACCTTTGGTCTACCTCTGTTGCTTGCCATATTGCTGCAAAGGCTTATGGGAGTGAATCACCGTATTGCACAGCTACTTGTTTACTCACATTATTAAACATTTACATACGCCAAATATCTTACCAAGCAAATATCTAACTCCCAGTCATTATGTGGCTTCCTTTATTATTAGCTTATGTGTTCAGTGTCCTGGAACTATTATTTGTTACCCCAGATAGCATTACGTAGTGTAAGTATCATGTGTGTTTATATCTCTTATCAAACACTTACCTATTCCAAATAACAATGCATGGGCTCTGATGAACCAAACCAAAACATATGTTTTAGCCCCAGTAGTTTTGTGGCTTCTTTTATTATCATGTGCGCGACCATCAGTTATGGGTGTTAGCAATACTGTTAGCTTTCTCTCCTCTAGCAGCTGATTCTCAGTGGAACAGGAGGGTCCACCAATAGCGAGCTGGCTTGTTCTTTTCAGGCCTCTGCCGTTCATCGCTTTCTGCCTTTGAGGTTCCTTTCCAGCATCTATTGCACATGGGCCCCCAGGGGTGGCAGCAGACCTCTGCACTACAGAGAGTCCACTCCTGGAGACTCTTCTGATGGGTGCCCATTCTGCCCCGCTTGTTGGAGGCTGCAAAGGAACCATGGGACACTAATGGCTCGGATGGAAGACCCTCAATCGGTGAAAGGCCCACCATCAACAAAGCTGTGGTTAGCCATGGAAGGTGGATGAGGTGATGGCCGGTGTTAGGAGGTGTGTCCAAGCTACATGTTTGTTTTGATGCAACAGCCAGTAACAGAGAAAAATCCTGCTCCTTTAGGTTGTACTTAGTCTGAGTTGAAATCATTGTTCATGCTCATCAGTACTTCTAAAACAATTAAAATACACACTCACAGTGCCATAGGTCCATCCCTGCTCAATACGGGTAACGGCCCAGAGTTCATGAATATTCTCTGCCAGTTTTTCTCGGATACGTTCCAAGTGGGGTGGCAACACAATCTACACAACAAGAAGAATGTCATCAGTCAAAAGCAATCTTCGAAACAGTTTTGATTTTCTGACAGGACGTGGAGCAGTCTGACTTCAGATTTTGGAGTTCTACCTGAACAGTGTCAACAGGGCAGGGGGTGAATGATGTGTGGGTGAGGGAGAGAGTCGGTCCCAGCAGGTTGCGCACTCCATTGAAGTCGTGCTTGTATTCCTTAATGGGCTCAATACGCATCCTTTCTCTAGGCAGCAGAGCCTCGTAACACGGAGCGTAGCCAGGCGGGGGCATGAACTTAAAGTCTCCGTGGCGCCCACCCAGGAGGAACCGGGCCCTGAGGTGACAGAAACAGTCAGACCTTGTTGTATCGGACACTGAGCTTTACACACTACATAAGTACTTTATGAGAGTAGCTAATTGATCATTTTAAGACTCCTGCTAAAGGAAGAATTGATTTAATCTCTGTGCCAGTTCCTGAGCCCACACTTCCTCTCTGCATTTATCAGTCAATACACCATAAACCACATCAGCACACTGTGGGTCATTAGCTTCCGCTGCTGTTCTGCTGCTAAAATGCAGTGGTCCTCAAACACGTGCCATGGAGGGCCAAGATCCTACAGGATTTCTCTTCTACCCAGTCTCTTCAGCAGGTGTTTTCACTGATCAGCAATCAGTGGGAAGAGATTCAGTGAGATCACCTGTTGTAGACAGTGGTTGGAGGGAAACCCTGCAGGGTGTTGGAATACGGAACATGGTTGGGGACCACTGATGAAGTACTATGAGGAATTTGCGGAAAGTCATGTTTTAGGAACACCTTGTGATCAGTCTCATTCACTCCATATCTGAGAACCACCAAAGCATCAGAGGCTGTGACATGTTTGGAGTGAATGGGGCTGCAGTTATTAAAGTGATGCTAAAACCAGCGAACAATTAAAACCAAAAAAGAAAGAAAAAACTAAGAAAAAAAAACCTGAGTTTTGAAATCTACTGTCAATAACAACGTACTTTACTCCAGCAGAGAAGCTGATGACAGGAAAGAAGAGGCCGTCCACATTAAAGTTTTCAAACATGCCCTGAACTGGGTGGCCGTTGATACGGAAGGAGATACTGGGAACACTCAGATCCAGACAGCAGCTGACAACATCGTCTGCAGCCAGCGTGTGGGCATTGGGTGAAGCCACCTGACGGGCCAATGTACCTGAATGGCAGAGCAGAAAATAAGGTAGTTACAGTAACACGACAATACATATCATGCTATAGGGAACGTGTTATGCTATTTTTCCACAGGCTGAAACAGTTCCCAGCAGTCTTAATGAAATATCTGCAACATGCTTTGGTCAAAGTAGCTCAAGATATAAATGCTCCAGCACGAGTTTCCACCCAGATTAAACACCCTTCTTCATAGCGACCCCTTTCAATGCCTATCTTTTTCAGGCTAAAGAGTCCCAGTTCACCCCTAACCCGACCCCTTCTTTCATTACTTCTGAGATCTGTGGTTGAAGCTAGCATTAGTTGGCTAACTCTGGTTGTTGGACATACCCTGAGATAACTAATGCAAAACTAGTTGAAGGTAAAAAACAAATTGAAGCATCAGCAGGGACAGGGTTGCAATGTTTAATTGACTGATATGGCAGTACTGATCCCTGGGGTATAAGAAAGACAGAAGCAAGCATGAATGAGTGAACGGCTGGCTCTGCCGGCTGCGGCTAACTGCTGCTTGTGGAAGAGCTAGAGTATAATAAAATATGATAAAATAACATTGAGGATATGCATGTGGTGGGTGAGAGATGGCAAGAGCAGACGAGCAGTAACTAAGCTAAGCAAACTTGACTGGTGTGTCTGTCAAGTTACAAGACCAATATACGTATATAACAAAATAAGACTTTCCACACACAGGAGGATTTTATGCCCGAATTTTGGCCCGATTTGCCCCCACAGCAATTGGGGGAGTGTAGTCAGATTCAAGGCTCGTTGCAGTGATTATTTACCAATAAATGTGTGGTACCTATACAGTTCTGTTTTTTTTTCCACTGGTCCTGGTGGAGTCAGTGCCCCTGCGATCCTGAATCATATATATCAAACATGTTTGTTATTTAATGATTCCTACCTCCGACAGAATGCCCACACAACCAATGAGGGTGAGCTGACCCGCAAGTGGCACCAGCCGGATGATACATACTCACCTCCAGCTCAAGCTGCCAAGTGTAAAACTGGCTTCGATACCGTGTCTTTAGCCAGGGCTTCACCCATAGGCTTTTTCTCTTTTTGTTTTCCACCACAAAACAAGTAACAGCCAGCTGACAATGTCGATTGTCCTCAATTTGTATATATCCTGTGGTCATATTTGAATGTCATATGATCCCGTTTGATTACACAAAATTCTTTGCGCTGTTGTGCGATCCTTCATAAAAATGGTGCGTGTGGTCGGTTAGTGTCACCAAATCATTTAGTGTATGTTTGAAGGATCAGAATGTTAAAACTCATTCTAAGTTCCACATGTCTGTAGTCTCCCACATTTTAAAAATTGGTCAAGATTTAAAAATCCTCCTGTGTGTGGGCGGCTTAAGCCAGAATAACACCAGGAAGTGAGCTATGTGAGTGTGGATTAATAAGCCAGCTGGGATCGTGACTGTGAAGGGGTGAGCAGAATATATATACAACAGATAGAGTAGCCATAAAAACCACAGCTGCTCCACTATGCTATCTAGGCTAGCTGTGCTGTATGGTTTTGAAGGCTCATTCCAGACACCCAAATTCATTTGCAGAAGCACTGAAAAATTGAATTTTCATATGTCCTCTTTAAACGAATATTCTACTGAAGAGTGAAGGAAATCTTACCTGACCACAGATGCAGTCCATCAAAGCCATATGAGTAGAGATCGTCTCCCACACCGTTGCCTCCCCATCCTTCTCCTCCTCCAGGGTAGGGGCTGTAACCCTCGGTCATAGCCCAGCCCACCCGCAGGTGTGTGGCCTGCTGCGTCACAAAGGGCTCCACATAGTCCACCATCATCTCATAGTACCACTTCTTATACTGCGTGGACCCCTCACACGTACCCAGGAAGATGTTGGGCCGTACACTGAGAGTAGAGGAGAAAAGACATTCAGCATGAGAATTATAGAAGGGTTTTAAAGAAAGAATTAAATAAAAGCTAAAATGCAAGCGCAAGAAAAGCGGCAAAGTACCTGGTGGCATAGTTTACAATGTTGGTCTGCAGTAAAAGGTCTCGACCTGGAAGCAGGTTCTCAGTGATGAGGTTCTGGTTGGACCTCACAGCAACACCATTACACACACAGAGAGAGCGCAAGACGTCCAGAACCTGAAAGAAAGCGGAAGAGAAACACTTCATTCACCTCTGTGTTTAGTAAATGTTCAAGGCAGGCAGACATGAAGGGAAATGCAAAAAAAAAAAAAACCCAACAAGTGGTTTACAAACACTCTAAAATAAATCAACATCTGTGGTCACATCAGCCCATTTTATTACCACCAACCTTGTGGTTCCGCCCATGCTTGTCCAGCAGGGAGATGATGGATTTAATGTGGTTCTCCTGGATGATATTCAGAACCTCGGGGCTTTCAATTAAAACACAGTAAAGAACCTCCAGGATACCTAAAAGCGGAGAGAGGACAAATGTCACAACAGTTAGGCCTGTTTTTGAAGTAAAATATGTTGTTCGCATGAATAAATAAATCCTGTATCTGGCATATAAAACGGTGCTGATCAATGGGAACTCCATCTGTGACCGTCCATACAAGTTTGTGACTTTTTTCCAGTCTCACGGAGCTCCAATTTTTTCCCATCTCATAAATTTACAACTTTTTTCCCTGTCTCATTAAGTTGCAACACTCCCCACAGTCTTATAAATTTGCAACTGATTTTCAGCCAATAAATTTGCAACTTTCACCCAGTCTCGTAATTTTGTCTTTATTGTTTTTAACCAGTCTCGTAAAGTTGCCGGGAGACAGATATGATCCTCCACAACATTTTGTCCATCCCACTAATAAATCTGCTTCTTTTTTCCCAGTGTCATAAATTTATGACTTTTTTCCATCCATAAATTTGTGACTTTTCAGATCAGTCTTGTAAATTGTAAGATTTTTTCCTCCCCAGGTCTTGTAAATTTGCAACTCTTCCCCCATTCTCTTTTCCCCCAGTCTTGTGAATTTGTAGCTTTTTCCATCTCATAAAAGTGACTCCCCCCCCCCCCCAGTCTCGTAACTTTACAATTTTTTGCCCAGTCACAATCTGTGACTCTTCCTTAAGTTTGTAAATGGAAAAAAAAATTCCCCCAGTCTCATAATTTTGCCACTTTTTCCCCAGGTCTCTAAAATTTGCAAATCCTTCCATCCCCAGCTTCAAAAATTTGGCACTTTTCTACCCTCAGTCTCATAAATTTGTGATTTTTTTTTTTTGCCCAGTCTCACAAATTTTCACTTTTTTTTTTTTTTACCCCTCTTGTTAACTTGCAACATTTTGTGGATGCATGCTAGATATATTTTTTATTAATTCATAATACATTTTCAATTTAAAAGACATCATACAAATGA
The DNA here is from genome assembly GCA_020510985.1 of Pholidichthys leucotaenia. NCBI lineage: Eukaryota > Metazoa > Chordata > Actinopteri > Cichliformes > Pholidichthyidae > Pholidichthys > Pholidichthys leucotaenia. The sequence goes on along the minus strand of CM035847.1, from coordinate 280,838,826 downwards.
ATGCCCGTCTCCTGGCTTTCTTCATTATCCTCTTGTTCACTGTCAGTAAGAATGAATTTGACACCTCTGCTCTAAATATTAAAAGCTAAAGCTGTGTGTTGTACCTGCAGTAGATGCAGCTTTAAGTCAAAATGTGGGATGCATGAGTAAATGAGTAGCAGGAATCTAATACCTGATGAAGCCTCCAGACGGTCCAGCTTGCTGACCAGCCAGTCCAGGTTGTCACAGAACAATGCACAGTTAGACCGGTTGCCCCTTATGAGAGAAGCTGTGCAGTAGAAACACAAAGAAAGCATTTGCTGCATTATGAAACTGAAGCTACAATTTTTTTTTAGTTTGGTTTTTTAGGACTCGTAGTCATTTGTAGCCTTACCCAGCAGCTCATAAAGGAGGTTGACAATCTCCTTCCAGGACTCTGCAGCCTCCTCTCCAGCAAACTCAGAGAAGTGCGCAGCAGTGTTGTACACGTTCAGGCGGTCGATGCACTCCAGCACAAGGGTGATCATTCCCTGAGGAGGAAAACAAAAACACAGGCATGGAGTCATGTATTCTACACATAACCACTCTGTTGTTTTGTGTATATATATATACACTACCGTTCAAAAGTTTGGGGTCACTTAGAAATTTCCTTATTTTTGAAAGAAAAGCACTTTTTTCAATGAAGATAACTTTAAACTAATCAGAAATACACTCTATACATTGCTAATGTGGTAAATGACTGTTCTAGCTGCAAATGTCTGGTTTTTGGTGCAATATCTACATAGGTGTATAGAGGCCCATTTCCAGCAACTATCACTCCGGTGTTCTAATGGTACAATGTGTTTGCTCATTGCGTCAGAAGGCTAATGGATGATTAGAAAACCCTTGTGCAATCATGTTAGGTCTGCAATGTTGTAATTGCTGCAAATGGAGGATTCTTTGATGAAAGCAAAGTTTGAAGGAAAAAATTATTATTTCAAATACAAATCATTATTTCTAACATTGTCAATGTCTTGACTATATTTTCTATTCATTTTACAACTCATGGTGGTAAATAAGTGTGACTTTTCATGGAAAACACAAAATAATTGTCTGGGTGACCCCAAACTTTTGAACGGTAGTGTATATATATATATATATATATATATATATATATATATATATATATATATATATACTGTATATACACAGTATATACTAGCAGCAATAGCCGGTGAATACAGCATGCAGCATTTAACCCTGATGATACTACAACAGCGATATGAAGGACCTGCTGACAAACTGCTCCTCCCTCCCACCTGACCTGCAGCTCTCCAGAAATGTAACTACACATCATGGCAACGTTTTGAACAGGATGGTCTTCCATATAATTGGTCCCTTTCCCAGACAGCATCATACATGCAGCACTGTCAGCATTATGCATTGTCATGTGTAATATTTATAAAGGCTAGAGTTTGGCAGCATGACTTATAAAAAGCTGATGTTTCCAAATGTCTGTCATGCATTGTTTTATGTAGCATTTAAGGAGGGTTATTGCTCCAGTATTCCTACATTATCAAGGGTAAGTAAAGCATTAAGCATGTATTAATGTTTTCATGTTAGTTTTTTATTGCACAAAATAAAATGAACCGTGGGCTGATAACCGTGGGCATGTTGGCTTTAAACACATAATTGACATTTATTAACCTCATTACTTAATGCACATTTTGATTACTGTTAATTAACAGTAATCAATTACATTTTGATTACATTTTGATTACTGTTTAACATTAGTGAAACTAATTTATTTTCTGAAATTTTGCTACTTGTTTCTTGTAAATTTGCTGCTTTTGTCTTAAAATTTGGATTTTTTTTCTCCACTTAAAACTGTGTCTCATAAATCTGCAACATTTTTTTTTCACAAATTTGACTTTTTCTTGTAAATTTGCAGCTTTTCTTATAGAGTTAAAACTTTCCTCATAAACTTGCATTTTTTTTCTGAAATTAGCATTATTTATCAAGTAAAAAGTTTATCAAATCATAAATCAAAAATTTGCTACTTTTTTCTTGTAAATCTGCAATGTTCATATGGATACTGGTTACATTTTTTGTTTTCTGTGATGGTTTATTTTTTTCGGTTGATCTGGACAATGATGCGGTTTTATTTTGTAATGTTTTGTTGGAAGGGAAGTTTTTTGGGGTCCATTGTAAAGGTTTGGTGGATAGATGGATGGATCTTCATAAAAAGACATCCTCCTGGGTGTTTTTACAAACATTTTAAATCCATAATAATTCATATATTATTTTTAATAGAAGACAATTGTGTCCTTCACATTGTTCACATTTACTACACTTCCAAAGCAAGTGGGATAAACAACAAATTCAAAAGAATACTGCGGAAGTTAGGAGACACAGAATATTTGTAACCCCAATAACTACATTATTGTTAGCAGTGGTGGAGGGTGTACATACTGTTTTGTCGTCTTGTCTTTTTTCCCCTGTTGCAGTGATTGCATGAAAAGTTATTCTCCGCTCTTGTTTGTTTAATGAAGAGAGACATAATTTGAACACAGCAGAAACCCATTTTGGCAAGGCAAGAACACATTCAGAGCAGCGCACAAATGAGAGGATTAAATGGAAGTTCGGTCCCCCTGCATCCAGCTTCAGTCTCTTTGACATGAACGGTCATAGTGCACGCGACTGTATCCCTGGCGTTCACTCCTAGTGGGTTACTATATGAGCAGATTAAAGTAAATACAAGCGAATACAGGTAAATGTAAATATAGTTTTGGTGTCCCAGCACCCAGCGATAACCTGTACCTCCATCTCCCTGTCAGTCCACAGTGGCTGTATTGTGGAGAGAGAGACCTGTGGATCCTAAACTCTGCCGACTGTGTCGGGTGCATTTGATTCCTCTCCCAGCATACACCTCCACCGGTAAAGGTCGGTTAAAAAAGGTCACCTTTGACCTCTTTTATGGTCAAGCGGTCAGTGAAATCATGTCAGGTGCACTCTTCAGGTATTGTGACATCACCATGCAAGAGATAAGCCCACAGTCAAGTGGCCTTTGAGTTAGCAGGGGGACAAAGTTTCTGCCACATACATATAGTACATACCTACCCACACCACAAAATCCCTTATATACATGACTCACAACAAGTTAGGGATATTTGACTTTCGGGTGAAATTTATGGAAAATGTAAAAAGTTCAAGTTACAGTGATATATCATGAAAGTAGGGCATTTAAGTAGAAGCATGCAGTGGTGATTTCCTTATCTCAAAACAATTTGTTGAAACAAAAGCCAACAACAGTGGTGGGTATACCACAACAAAAAATGTCACTGTCTCAGTAACTTGTCATGTGCCCTTGAGCATCAATCACAGCTTAACAACGTCTCATGCCGTTCACAAGTCGACTTTTGTCTGCTGAGGCATGGCATTCCACTCTTCTTGAAGGTTGGCCCTCAGGTCATTGAGGTTGTGGGGTGCAGGGTTACGAGCCTTTACAAGATGGCTCAGGTGATCCCATAGGTTTTCTATGGGATTCAGGTCTGGAGAAAGTGCAGGTCACTCCATCTGAGGTACCCCAGCCTCCAGCAGCCATTCCCTAATGGCGTGACCTTGATAAGCTGGAGCATTGCCGTCCATGAAGATGAAATTAGGCCTGTGTTGTTCATGCAGGGGCACAATGACTGGATTAATGATGTTAGGTAGTATCGACTTGTCAAGGTGGGCAGTTCTGTATTGACTAGACACACCTGCCCAGACTGTAACACCACCACTACCAAAGGCTCGTCTGGTGACAACAGTGGCTGATGCATAGCACTCTCCTTGACATCTCCAACATCGTTGGCGGCCATCATTTCTACTCAGTGTGAATTGACTTTCATCACAGAACAGCACTGAGGCCTAATGGTCCTTTGTCCAGCATAAATGCTCCCTGGCCCATGCAAGACAATGGCGCCTGTGCCTGATGGTGCGGTCAGGTACTCTTGCAGGTCATCTAGTGCACAGACCACGCTGAGGTAAACGGTTTTGAATGGTCTAACGTGACACTTGGGTGCCTCTCACCTCCCTTAATTGTGCCTGGATTTGAGTGGCATTCATCATCCGGTTCCGCAGGGTACTGTTCACAATGAACAGAGCTGCCCACATATAAAACTGCTCTCAGAAGAGAAAAGACGAAGACCAGGGACATAATGGTCTGGACAGATGATTCAGTGCTCTGCCTCCAGGAATGTTTTAACTGTACCGACTGGGAGGTGTTCACATGGTCCTGCGGAGATGATTTGGACTCTTTGGTGGATGTGACATGCTCTTACATGGCTTTTTGCAGGGATATGATCGTTCCACGTAAACATGTCAAAATATATCCCAACAATAAGCCATGGGTTACTAAATCAGTTAAATCCTGCTTACAGAGGAAAGCACTTGCCTTTAAACAGGGGGTTGTTTCTGAGCTGCAGGTTGCCACAAAAGAGCTGAAGACCGAAATTTTAAGAGCAAAACAGAATTATAAATCAGAATTGGAAAGCAAGATGGCAGCAAAGAAGCTTGGTTCAGCCTGAGCTAGTATGAAAACTACTGCAGGCCTTCAAAGCACAGAGTGCAGTAATCGTGTGTTTTTAGATGGTTTTGATTCAGACACAGAGCTGGCTAATGCTCTTAATTGTTTTTATGGTCGTTTTGATTCCTTTGATTTTAGCACAGAAACCCAAGATTTGAAACAGAAACTCCAAGACAATCAGCACTTTAATATTGAGGTGCAGGATGTTAAAAGGGCGTTCTGTGCTGTAAAAGTGAACAAAAGTCAGAGCCCTGATAATATATGTGGGTGCTTGGTAAAGTCCTGTGCACATGAATTGAGTCCTGTGTTTCACTACATTTTTAATAAGTCCTTGCAGACACAACATGTGCCTAAGGTCTGGAAAGATGCTGTGGTTGTCCCTGTTCCAAAATCCAGCTGTCCTAAAACGGTAAATGATTTTAGACCAGTTTCCTTGACTTCAATTTTAATGAAAATCTTTGAAAAACTGGTCAGATTTGAGGTCCTAAAGCAGACTGAGCATGCATTGGATCCTTTGCAGTTTGCCTATAGGCCTCACAGAGGAGTGGAGGATGCCACTGTCACTCTGCTTAACATGCTTTTTAAACATCTGGATTTTAATGGGACACACGCCAGGCTTTTATTTATGGACTTTTCTTCTGCTTTTAATATAATCCAACCTCATATTTTTTTTTTCCACAATATCTTTATTGAACATAGAGATTCTGGCAAACTGTTCGGCGGCTCAGGAGGGGAAAGCAGCTCCCCGTCCACACTGTGTATGGTGCGGATGGGACACTGTTGACTTCAACTGGGGATATCGTCGGGCGGTGGAAGGAATACTTCGAGGATCTCCTCAATCCCACTGATACGCCTTCCACAGAGGAAGCAGGGTTTGGGGACGAGGGGGATGACTCGCCTATCACAGGGGCTGAGGTCGCCAAGGTGGTTAAAAATCTCCTTGGTGGCCGGGCCCGGGGGGTGGACGAGATTCGCCCCGAGTACCTCAAGGCCCTGGATGTTGTTGGGTTGTCATGGTTGACACGCCTCTGCAACATTGCGTGGAGGTCGGGGGCAGTGCCTTTGGCATGGCAAACCGGGGTGGTGGTTCCTCTCTTCAAAAAAGGGGACCGGAGGGTGTGCTCCAACTTTAGAGGGATCACACTCCTCAGCCTCCCTGGGAAGGTCTATGCCAAGGTACTGGAGAGGAGAGTCCGGCCGTTGGTCGAACCTCGGATTCAGGAGGAGCAATGTGGTTTTCGTCCTGGCCGTGGCACATCGGACCAGCTCTTTACCCTCTCGAGAATTCTTGAGGGTTCGTGGGAGTTTGCCCAACCAGTTTACATGTGTTTTGTGGACTTGGAGAAGGCATTTGACCGCGTCCCTCGTGGATTTTTGTGGGGGGTGCTTCGGGAGTATGGGGTATCGGGCTTGTTGTTACGAGCTATTCGGTCTCTGTACGACCGTTGTGAGAGTTTAGTTCGCATTGCCAACACTCGGTCGGAGTCATTCCCAGTGAGAGTTGGACTCCGCCAGGGCTGCCCTTTGTCACCGGTCCTGTTCATAATTTTTATGGACAGGATTTCTAGGCGCAGCCAGGGAATGGAGGGTGTCATGCTTGGTGACCACAGGATCTCATCTCTGTTGTTTGCAGATGATGTTGTCCTGTTGGCTTCATCCAGCAATGACCTACAGCTCTTGCTGGGACGGTTTGCCGCTGAGTGTGAAGCGGCTGGGATGAGAATCAGCACCTCCAAGTCCGAGTCCATGGTCCTCAGCCGGAAAAAGGTGGATTGTCCTCTCCGGGTTGGGGACAGGCTCCTGCCCCAAGTGGAGGAGTTTAAGTATCTTGGGGTCTTGTTCACGAGTGAGGGGAAAATGGAGTGAGAGATCGACAGACGGATTGGAGCAGCATCTGCAGTGATGCGGACGTTGTACCGGTCTGTTGTGGTGAAGAGGGAGCTTAGTTCTAAGGCAAAGCTGTCGATTTACCAGTCAATCTACGTTCCTACTCTCACCTATGGTCACGAGCTTTGGGTAATGACCGAAAGAACGAGATCGCGGATACAAGCGGCTGAAATGAGCTTTCTCCGTAGGATTGCTGGACTCACCCTCAGAGATAGGGTGAGGAGCTCAGTCATCCGGGAGAGGCTCAGAGTAGAACCGCTGCTCCTCCACATTGAAAGGAGTCAGTTGAGGTGGTATGGGCATCTGATTAGGATGCCTCCTGGACGCCTCCCACTTGAGGTGTTTCAGGCACGTCCCACTGGGAGGAGACCCCGGGGCAGACCCAGGACTCGGTGGAGAGACTATGTCTCCCAGCTAGTCTGGGAACGCCTTGGTATCCCCTCTGAAGAGCTGGAGCAGGTGGCTGGGGAGAGGGAAGTCTGGGCTTCTCTGCTTGAACTGCTGCCTCCGCGACCCGGACCTCCGGAAAAGCGGTAGAAGATGGATGGATGGATGGATGGATCTTTATTGAACCTTTTTTTTTTTTTAAACAAACATGATACAAACAGTCAAACACTAACACTAAAGTACTACAAAAAAAAAAAAAATGCACTAAAAAACACCAACAACCACCAACAAAATCAAATCTTCAACAATGCTCCTCTGTTTAGTCTAGACAATCCAACACATAAGTATACATATTGTGTTCACCAGTTTGGAATTTACAAGGTCCACACATATCATTCACCTTCTTCTTCAAGAGTTATGTTTAAATTTTTTACATAATCAATAAAAGGTCTCCATATATTCTCAAACACAATTTCCTTTGATTTCAGTATATATGTTATTCTTTCTAATGGAAGGTTTGTTAACATCTGTCTTAACCACTGAGTCACATCTGGTCTATGAGTCTTTTTCCATAATAGTGCAATACATTTTTTGGCATTAAGCAAACTGAGGTCTATGAATGTTCTTTCACTTTTATTGAAATTATGCTTTTCTGGGTACAGACCCAACAAAAACAGTTTAGGATTCAATATGATTTGTTTTGAGATTATTTTTTCAATTGTTACCCTCACCTCCTCCCAAAACATTCTTATTAATCTACATTCCCATAAACAATGAAATAGGGTTCCTTTACTTTCCATGCATTTTGTGCATGTATCTGGTATATTTTTGTTATATCTATTTAACTCCTCCGGTGTAACATACATCCGCATTAACCATTTGAAATGTATCAATTTAAGGCGTGCATTTATTGATTTGGTTTGAGCTTCTGTACAAGCCAATTCCCATTGTTCCTCTGAAATTTCAATTTGCAGATCTTCTTTCCAGTAGTTTAATCTTTTCAGTGAATTTTCACTTGAAGATAGTGTCAATGAGTTATAAAACTCTGAAATAATACCCTTTCTTTTACTATCTTTCATCATCATTTTTTCCAAGGATGAATAAATAGGTCGAGTGAGAGCTTTATTTTGATTTGATCGAATAAAGTTTCTAAGTTGAAGATATTTAAAAAAATGTGTTCTATTGAGATTAAATTTGATCCTCAGCTCTTCAAAAGACATTATGTTGTCTGCACATGGCAAATATAAATCCTGAATCTTTTGTATCCCTTTTAAATTCCATACTTTAAATACAGCGTCCGCTCTCCCTGGTTTAAAATATTGATTACCCCATATTGGACTAAATTGTGACAATAACTGTGGTTCTTTTAAATAGTTTTTAGCTTCACACCATATTTTGATCATATGCTTTACAAATGGATTTTTAACTTGTTTTTGTAATTTTTTTGCCGAATCTGAGTATATGAATATGGGAAGAGGTAAAGGTAAATTGTATGATTCCATTTCAGTCCAGTGAGGGAGATCATTTGATGAAAAATAATATGTCATAGACCTCAGTTGTGCCGACCAATAATACAACATAAAATTTGGACATTTCAGACCTCCACGATCAAATGGTAAATATAATAAAGACAAATGTAATCTAGCCCTCCTGTTGTTCCATATAAATTCCACTAACTTTTTTTTTATTCTTGAGAATAGATCTAAAGGTGGTGATAAGGGAATGTATTGAAATAAATAAAGTATTTTAGGTAAAATATTACTTTTAAGTATATTGATTCTCCCGATCATCGACATTGGTAGTGACATCCATCTCTGAGTTAACTCATTGATATCTGACATTAAGGCTTCATAGTTGACACTGGCGACTGATTCTAGCTTAGGCATAATTTGGATTCCTAAATATTTAAACTGATTTACAACATTAAATTGATTTACCTCAGGGGCTGGGTAATTTCTCTGGGTCTCATTTAGCATTAATATTGAAGATTTAGTTTTATTTATTTTATATCCTGATATTTCCCCAAAATTCTTTATTAAATTCAACAAGGTTGGAATTGATTTTTTTAGATTCGACATAAACAAAATTATATCATCGGCGTACAGGGAGATTTTATGTTCTGTTGGTCCAACTTTAATTCCATATATTTGTGAATGTAAACGTATCGCTATCGCTAAAGGTTCAATTGCCATAGTAAACAGTAACGGTGAAAGTGGACAGCCTTGTCGACATCCTCTATTGATTTTTATTGGTTTTGAAATATTGTTATTTGTTAGGATTTCTGCTGTAGCATTATTGTATATTATTTGAACCCATTTTATGAAATTATTTCCAAGTCCAAACCTTTGTAGGACTTCAAAAAGAAAGGGCCATTCAACTCTATCAAAGGCCTTTTCGGCGTCCAATGATAGGAGAGCTGTATCCGGTGTTTCTTTATTAAAATAAATAATATTAAATAGTCTTCTTACATTATGGAAGCCTTGTCTACCCTTTATAAAGCCATTCTGATCTCGATTAATAATATTTGGTAAAATTTCTTGTATTCGTCTTGCTAAAATTTTACAGATTATCTTAAGGTCGGCGTTTAATAGGCTTATTGGTCTCATATTTTCACATTTATTAGAGGGCTTACCTGGTTTTGGCAGCAGTATAATTAAGGCATTATTTATGTATGATGGTAAATTATTATTTTGAAATGCTTCTAAAACCATTTCCAAAAAAGGTTTTATTAATTTATTCTTAAATTTTTTATAAAGGTCAACTGGAAGACCATCTGGTCCTGCACTTTTTCCTGATTTCATATTATCAATGGCTAGCCCAACTTCTTCTTGACTAATTTTAGACTCCAATATCTCCCTGTTTTCATTTGGAATACACGGTATAGATAGTTCGTTCAAAAACCCATTTAGTTTTGTTAAATCAGGTTCATTTTTGGTATCATATAATTTTTCATAGTAATCTCTAAAGGCTCTATTAATTTCTAAAGGATCTATAACTACCTGTCCTTTACTTATAATACTGGTAATTGGTGTTTTAATTTCCAATTGTTTAATCTGCCATGCTAATAATTTTCCTGATTTTTCACCTTGTTCATAAAAAGATTGTTTCAATCTTAGAAGACTCGAGGCAGCTCTATTCGCTGATTTTTTGTCGTATTCAGCTCTCAAAATCAGTAATTCATTCTCCAACCTTGGGTCACTTCCTGCATACACTTTTTCCTGAAGACTTTTTATTTTATGTTCCAATTTAGCTCTCTCCTCTCGAGTCTTCTTAGATTTTGATCCTGTATAACTAATAATATGTCCCCTAATAAAAGCTTTGAAAGCCTCCCACTTTACACATGCTGATATTTGTGTAGTATTGATGTCAAAGAACTCGTCTATCTGTTTTTCTATATACTTGACAAATTCCTCATCCTGAAGCCATTTATGCTGAAATTGCCATCTACCTGATTCCTTTGTCAATTTTTTATCTACATATATTAGACAACAGGGTGCATGATCAGAAATCACGATGTTATCATAAAAGCAGTTTTGAATCTTGGACCTTAATTCTGTGGAAATCAAAAAATAATCAATACGTGAGAATGTCTTGTAGGTACTGGAATAACAAGAATAGGCTTTAACTTGTGGTTTCATTTCTCTCCATATATCTAACAATCTCAATTCTTTCATAAAATGATTAATAGTCATCCTACATCCAATGTGCGTACAATCCAGTCCTGTTGATCTATCCACACCTGGATTCAATGTACAATTAAAATCCCCTGCTATTATATGTTGCCCTGTAAGTGATGATAAGATGAGAAATAAATTAGCAAAGAACTTCTGATCATCTATATTGGGACCATATAAGTTCACAAGATTTATATTTTCTAATAGCAAAGAACCTTGAATGATTACATATCTTCCAAATTTGTCTCCAATTACATTTTTCACCTGAAAAGGAACTGATTTATGTATGAGAGTCATAACTCCCCTGGCTCGGGATGAAAATGAAGAGGTGAATACACTTCCCTGCCATCTACTCCTAATTCTTTTAACATCCTCCTCTATCAGATGAGTTTCTTGTAAAAACACAATTCTTGAACCCATGTCCTTTATTTTATTCATAACTTGTTTAAGTTTTTTTAAATTTTGTAGACCTCTGCAATTCCATGAAGTTAAATTAAGATTAACACTTTGGTCCATGATCAATAGAGAGTTTAGGATTACCTTGCAGTGTAAACATGCTCATACAGAGAAGCAAAAACATGAGTGGTTGAACATTCATCCTACAAACTACACACAAACAAATTTCCCCTTCCCACACTTGTGGCAAACCCCCCAAAATCAAAAGAAAAATTCTGTCTCCCGATATAGCCATCGACCGTTCCACACCCACGGGGAACAGCCTAAGCCACTCCTTCTTCATCCTCCCAATCACCCTAACTCTACTGCTTTTAATGACGTAACATTAACTCTCCTCTGTAGTTTTCCAACTTAACTCCAAAATTTTTAACAACTTTGTACATCATAGTTTTTTTTTTGTTTGTTTTGTTTTTGTTTTGTTTTTTTAATATATAATACAATCTATATTTTGTAAACTTACTATTTACTTCAAGTCAGTCAGATGCCTGTGCAAATGCTTAATTATTCTACCTTATATTTTGTTCATGCTTAGCTCCCACCAGTCTCTTCTTCTTCTTTGATCTTCTTGATGAACTCCTGCGCCTCCTCTGGGGTCTTGAAAATGTGGGTTCTGCCCTCATACGTGGTCAGCAGTCTCGCAGGATAGATTACACCATGACGAATCCCAAGGTTGCGCAGCTCCTTACGTATGGGATCAAACTGCTTCCTCAATTGCTGGATTCCTGTGGCCAAATCTGGGTAGAACCGCACCTGCTGGTCCTGGTGTTTAATCTCTCCTTTAGCACGTGCAGCGTTGAAGATCTTCATCCTGTCTCTGTTGCTAAGAAACTTCATAATTAAGGTCCTCGGCGGTCCCTTATCTCTCCGTGGGCCAATACGATGTGCTTTTTCCAGAACCACTGCTGATTGCAACTCCTCGCTGCCCAGCACCTCCGGAATCCACTTTTCCAGAAAGGAACATACGTCCCGACCTTCTGATTCCTCTGGAAGACCCACCAGCCTCAAATTATTCTGTCTCAACCGAGATTCCAAATCCAAAATATTATCTTCCAGAGATTTATTTTTTTTTTCCAAAGTGCGCACCTTTAATTGAAGACGGGTGACGTCATCTTCAGCACTAGCGAGACGGAGCTCCATCTGCGCCGTTCGTTCTACACAGTCACCCAATTCCTTTCTTATTCCTTCCAACGCTGTCATAATCCCATCAAATCTAGAGGAAAAGTCCGCTCTCATTGAACTCATGGCAGCCATGAGCGCATCTGCGCCATTCCCCGCAGACATCGCACCGCCGCCAGCCTCCTCCGCCATATATGGAGTTTTGTTTGCTGCGTCACAGACCTGAAAGTCCGTTAATTTGGACTGTTTCGGCGGCTCGCTTTTTCCTTTTCCTGGTTTTCCAGCCTTAGGCTTCGCCGACATATCCTCGCCCAAATGCTGGGATACGTTCTGTCCCAAATGAGAGAGTTATTTGCCGATTTTTTTTCTCCAGGAGCAGAGCAGAGCGAGACACGTCCGTCCTACGTGGCAGCCATAACCGGAAGTCGCAACCTCCATTTTAAATGACGACTCCCACCCTTTGCACTGTCACTTTCAGCTTCTTCCCTCTAGACGGAGGTTTGTTGTCCCAAAATGTAAAACCCAGCGCTACAAAAACAGCTTTATTCCTGCTGCTGTCAAAGAGTTGAACAAGATGTTGCAATATATTGCACATAATTTAGTTATCTATTTATTAATTTTGTTTTATATTTGTTTATTTTTGTAGGTTTTTTTTATTTGGGTTTTAAATCTTTTATTGGGTTTTAGAATTCAGACTTTTATTGAGTTTTTTTTAATCTCTTTGACTTAGTTTTTAACTTTTTTAATATGACCCTTCTCTCTTATCTCTTTGTCTTATGTCCTGATTGGTGGAGCCTTGAGTACTTTTATAGTGTTTATAGTCAGCTTCATGTGTGCCTGTGTTTGTGTTCATGTCGAATGTAATTGTGGTTTGTAAATATGTGTCTAAAAGGATGTCACCTGACTGCAAAACAAATCTACCTACGGGTACAAATAAAGTAACCTGAACCTGAACCTGAAGTGGTCATCAGCGTGGGATGTGGCTAAAGGACATCCACTTCTATGCCTTTCTGTGACTCTTCCAGACTCTCTGTGTCTCTGTTGCAACCTGCTGATGACACTCTGTGACACTCTAAGCTCAGTGGCCACTTGCCTCTGAGAACATCCTGTTTAAAACCTCGCAATGGCGAAGTACTGTTGATCAATTGTTAGGTGTCATCTTGGTCTCATGATGTCAAAATGCGAACAGCATGATGAAGAAGTATACCAATTCTAATTGAACCAGAAAATTTGTTGGTCGATTCATGGATCAAACACCTGTTGTGAATTTTGTTGTTAAGCACCTTGTTAGGGAACAACAACTTGTGCAAAAAGTACTGAAATATTGAACAGTTGGAAATGTGCATTCAAAAGGTTAGAGAAGGTCAAATTAAGTTCACCTGTAAAGGTTTTAGTGCATTTTAGATGCATCCTGAAATTTCACCTGAAAGCCGAATATCCCTAACTTTTTATGAGTCGTGTATATACAGTGGTGTGAAAAAGTGTTTGCCCCCTTCCTGAGTTCTCATTTTTTTGTATGTTTGTCACACTTAAATGTTTCAGATCATCAAACAAATTTAAATATTAGACAAAGATATTTGTCCAATATTAAAGATATTGAATAAAGATATATTGTAATTGAATAAAGATATATTCAAGGCATTCAAGCTATCTCTGATTATAAGCCCAGCAACTCCATACCTATAGCCATGACTGTGCCCTTTCTCAATGAGCTAAATGACTTCTATGCTCGTTTTGACAAGGACAATAACGAAAAGAACATCAATTTCCCACCCTCTGACGACCTCCACCACCTCACACTCACCCACACCGACGTCCGTAACGCACTGAGTCATGTCAACGTACGTAAGGCTGCTGGCCCTGACGGCATTCCTGGGCGTGTGCTGAGGGCATGCACTGAGCAGCTGGCAGGGGTCTTCACAGACATCTTCAACCTGTCCCTGGCCCAGGCCGTGGTACCAGCATGCTTCAAGACCACTTCTATAGTACCAGTGCCGAAACATTCAACACCATCGTGCCTAAATGACTATCGCCCTGTGGCACTGACGCCCATAGTCATGAAGTGCTTTGAACGACTGGTCTTGGCACAGCTCAAAAAATGCCTGCCCCCTACACTGGACCCTCACCAGTTTGCCTACCGGAGCAACAGGAGTACAGAGGATGCGGTTTCTACAGCGCTGCACTATGTACTCTCACACCTGGATGACAAGAACACCTATGCAAGAATGCTGTTTGTTGACTTCAGCTCAGCATTCAACACAGTTATCCCCTCCAAGTTGATCACTAAACTTGGGGACATGGGAATCAGTACCTCCACCTGCAACTGGATCATGGATTTTCTGACCAACAGACCCCAGCATGTTAGGTCAGGCCCCAACCGTTCTTCCGTCATCACACTCAACACTGGTGTACCACAGGGCTGTGTGCTCAGCCTATTCCTCTACTCCCTCTTCACCCATGACTGCAGGCCTATGTATGGATCCAATTCCATCATAAAGTTCGCAGATGACACCACGGTGATTGGACTCATCAGGGACAACGATGAGTCAGATTACAGGGCAGAGGTTGAGCACTTGGCTACTTGGTGCGCTGACAATAACCTGCTCCTTAACACCAGCAAAACCAAGGAGCTCATAGTGGACTACAGGAAGGAGAGGGAAGAGACACATGACCCCATCCATATCAATGGCATAGCTGTTGAACGTGTCCCCAGCTTCAAATTCCTGGGAACCCACATCTCGGAGGACCTGTCCTGGTCAGTTAACACCACCAGCCTGATCAAGAAGGCCCATCAGCGCCTCTTCTTCTTGAGGACACTGAAGAAGAACCATCTGTCAACTGACATCCTGGGCAACTTCTACCGCTGCGTGATAGAGAGTACCCTGACCAACTGTGTCACAGTCTGGTATAGGAGCTGCTCTGTCGCTGACCGTAAGGCGCTGCAGCGGGTGGTGAAAACCGCCCAACACATCACAGGGACTCCACTTCCAGTTATAGAGGACGTCTACAGAAAAGATGTCTGCGCCGGGCACGCAGCATTCTTAGGGACTCCAACCATCCTGCTCATGGACTGTTCCAGCTTCTCCCCTCCAGAAGGCGTTTCAGAAGCCTTCGGACTAGAACCAGCAGGTTTAGGAACAGTTTCTTTCCTACAGCTGTCACGTTACTGAACTTAGTTCCCCGCTGACTCGCTTACCATCGTCTCTTACCATCCTCACCTGTACATAACTGCCCATCTAACTTATTGTACATTATTTGCACATAACAGTACTCTTAACTTTCTGCACTGCTGCATATATTTGCATAAATTGCACATACTGTTAATTACTGTATATACTGCACTGTTGTCCTTTGCACTTCTGATTGGATGCTAAACTGTGTTTCGTTACCTTGTATTCATACATGTGTAATGACAATAAAGTTGAATCTAATCTAATTTATCTAATCTAAAGATAACACAAGTAAACACAAAATGCAGTTTATAAATGAAGGTGTTTATTATTCAGGGTAAAAACAATCCAAACCTAAATGGCCCTGTGTGAAAAAGTGATCCCCCCCCCCCCACTGTTAAATCTTAAATTAACTGGTTTATCACATCTTTGAAAAGCTGAGTTCCATATCTCTAGCCACACCCACGCTTTATTACTGCCACACCTGTTCTCAATCAAGAAATCACTTAAATCGGACCTGCCTGACAAAGTGAAGTAGGCCGAAAGATCCTCAAAAGCTAGACATCATGCTGCGAGCCAAAGAAATTCAGGAATAAATGAGAAACAAAATAATTGAGATCTATCAATCTGGAAAAGGTTATAAAGCCATATCTAAAGCTTTGGGACTCCAGTGAACCACAGTAAAAGCCATTATCCAAAAATGGGGAAAACATGGAACAGTGGTGAACCTTCCCAGGAGTGGCTGGCCAACCAAAATTACCCCAAAAGCACAGTGACAACTCATCCAAGAGGTCACAAAAGACCCCACAACAACATCCAAAAAACGGCAAGCCTCACTTGCCTCAGTTAAGGTCAGTGTTCATGACTCCACCATAAGAAAGAGACTGGGCAAAAATGGCCTGCATGGCAGGGTTCCAAGATGAAAACCACTGCTGAGCAAAAAGAACATAAAGGCTCCTCTCAGCTTTGCCAGAAAACATCCTGATAATCCCTAAGACTTTTGGGAAAATACTCTGTGGACTGACAAGACAAAAGTTGAACTTTGTGTGTGTCCCATTACATCTGGCGTAAAAGTAACACAGCATTTCAGAAAAGGATCATCATGCCATCCATCCATCCATCCATCTTCTACCGCTTTTCCGGAGGTCCGGGTCGCGGAGGCAGCAGTTCAAGCAGAGAAGCCCAGACTTCCCTCTCCCCAGCCACCTGCTCCAGCTCTTCAGAGGGGATACCAAGGCGTTCCCAGACTAGCTGGGAGACATAGTCTCTCCACCGAGTCCTGGGTCTGCCCCGGGGTCTCCTCCCAGTGGGACGTGCCTGAAACACCTCAAGTGGGAGGCGTCCAGGAGGCATCCTAATCAGATGCCCATACCACCTCAACTGACTCCTTTCAATGTGGAGGAGCAGCGGTTCTACTCTGAGCCTCTCCCGGATGACTGAGCTCCTCACCCTATCTCTGAGGGTGAGTCCAGCAATCCTACGGAGAAAGCTCATTTCAGCCGCTTGTATCCGCGATCTCGTTCTTTCGGTCATTACCCAAAGCTCGTGACCATAGGTGAGAGTAGGAACGTAGATTGACTGGTAAATCGACAGCTTTGCCTTAGAACTAAGCTCCCTCTTCACCACAACAGACCGGTACAACGTCCGCATCACTGCAGATGCTGCTCCAATCCGTCTGTCGATCTCTCGCTCCATTTTCCCCTCACTCGTGAACAAGACCCCAAGATACTTAAACTCCTCCACTTGGGGCAGGAGCCTGTCCCCAACCCGGAGAGGACAATCCACCTTTTTCCGGCTGAGGACCATGGACTCGGACTTGGAGGTGCTGATTCTCATCCCAGCCGCTTCACACTCAGCGGCAAACCGTCCCAGCAAGAGCTGTAGGTCATTGCTGGATGAAGCCAACAGGACAACATCATCTGCAAACAACAGAAATGAGATCCTGTGGTCACCAAGCATGACACCCTCCATTCCCTGGCTGCGCCTAGAAATCCTGTCCATAAAAATTATGAACAGGACCGGTGACAAAGGGCAGCCCTGGCGGAGTCCAACTCTCACTGGGAATGACTCCGACCGAGTGTTGGCAATGCGAACTAAACTCTCACAACGGTCGTACAGAGACCGAATAGCTCGTAACAACAAGCCCGATACCCCATACTCCCGAAGCACCCCCCACAAAAATCCACGAGGGACGCGGTCAAATGCCTTCTCCAAGTCCACAAAACACATGTAAACTGGTTGGGCAAACTCCCACGAACCCTCAAGAATTCTCGAGAGGGTAAAGAGCTGGTCCGATGTGCCACGGCCAGGACGAAAACCACATTGCTCCTCCTGAATCCGAGGTTCGACCAACGGCCGGACTCTCCTCTCCAGTACCTTGGCATAGACCTTCCCAGGGAGGCTGAGGAGTGTGATCCCTCTGAAGTTGGAGCACACCCTCCGGTCCCCTTTTTTGAAGAGAGGAACCACCACCCCGGTTTGCCATGCCAAAGGCACTGCCCCCGACCTCCACGCAATGTTGCAGAGGCGTGTCAACCATGACAACCCAACAACATCCAGGGCCTTGAGGTACTTGGGGCGAATCTCGTCCACCCCCGGGGCCCGGCCACCAAGGAGATTTTTAACCACCTTGGCGACCTCAGCCCCTGTGATAGGCGAGTCATCCCCCTCGTCCCCAAACCCTGCTTCCTCTGTGGAAGGCGTATCAGTGGGATTGAGGAGATCCTCGAAGTATTCCTTCCACCGCCCGACGATATCCCCAGTTGAAGTCAACAGTGTCCCATCCGCACCATACACAGTGTGGACGGGGAGCTGCTTTCCCCTCCTGAGCCGCCGAACAGTTTGCCAGAATCTCTTTGAAGCCGACCGAAAGTCTTGTTCCATGGCCTCACCGAACTCCTCCCATACCCGGGTTTTTGCTTCAGCAACCACCCGAGCTGCACTCCGCTTGGCCTGCCGGTACACCTCAGCTGCTTCGGGAGTCCCACAAGCCAACCAAGCTTGATAGGACTCCTTCTTCAGCTTAATGGCCCCCCTCACCACTGGTGTCCACCACTTGGTTCGGGGGTTGCCACCACGAGATGCACCGACCACCTTGCGGCCGCAGCTCTGGGCTGCCGCTTCAACAACAGAGGTGGAGAACATGGCCCATTCAGACTCCATGTCTCCAGACTCCCTCGGAATGTGGTTGAAGTTCTTCCGGAGGTGGGAGTTGAAGACCTCCCGGACAGGGGCCTCAGCCAGACGCTCCCAGCACACCCTCACTATACGTTTGGGTCTACCAGGTCTGAATGGCTTCCTCCCCTGCCATCGGATCCAACTCACCACCAGGTGGTGATCAGTTGACAGCTCTGCACCTCTCTTTACTCGGGTGTCCAAGACATACGGTCGCAGGTCTGATGATACGATAACAAAATCGATCATCGACCTGCGGCCTAGGGTGTCCTGGTGCCAGGTGCACATATGGACACCCTTATGCTTGAACATGGTGTTCGTTATAGACAGACTGTGGTTAGCACAGAAGTCCAATAACTGAACACCACTCGGGTTCAGATCGGGCAGGCCGTTCCTCCCAATCACCCCCCTCCAGGTTTCACTGTCGTTGCCCACGTGCGCATTGAAGTCCCCCAGTAGGACAATGGAGTCTCCAGGAGGAGCACCCTCCAGCACCCCAGTCACAGACTCCAAAAAGGGTGGGTACTCTGAAACATCATTTGGTGCATAGGCACAAATGATGGTCAGGACCCGTTTCCCAACCCGAAGGCGCAGGGAAGCAACCCTTTCGTCCACCGGGGAAAACTCCAATATAGAGGCAGCAAGGTGGGGCGATACAAGAATACCTACCCCTGCTCGTCGCCTCTCACCCGGGGCAACTCCAGAAAAGGCCAAGCTCCAGCCCCTCTCCAGGAGACTGGTTCCGGAACCGGAGCTGTGTGTTGAGGTGAGGCCGACTATATCTAGCCGGTATCGCTCAATCTCGTACACCAGCTCAGGCTCCTTCCCCACCAGAGAGGTGACATTCCACGTACCAAAAGCCAGTTTAGAAAGCTTGGGATCAGTCCGCCAAGGTCTCCGCCTTTGACTGCCACCTAATCCACATAGCACCGGACTTCCATGATCCCTCCTGCAGGTGGTGAACCTACTGGAGGGCGGACCCATGTAACTCCTTCGGGCTGAGCCCGGCCGGGTCCCATGGGTGGAAACCCGGCCACCAGACGCTAGCCTTCGAGCCCCTCCCCCAGGCCTGGCTCCAGGGTGGGGCCCCGGTAACCCCATACCGGGCGGGGTACACTGAATCCTTGATATACAATTTATCATGAGAGTCTGTTGGATCGTTCTTCGTCTGGCCCTTCACCCAGGACCAGTTTGTCTTGGGAGACCCTATCAGAGGCAAATTGCCCCGGACAACATAGCTCCTGGGATCACTGGGGCACACAAACCCCCCCACCACGATAAGGTGACGATCCATGAGGGGGGATCATCATGCCAACAGTAAAATATGGTTGTGGTAGTGTGATGGTCTGAGGCTGTTTTGCTGCTTCAGGACCTGGAAGACTTGCTGTGGTAAATGGAACCATGAATTCTGTTGTCTACCAAAAAATCCTGACGGACAATGTCCGGCCATCTTTTTGTGACCTCAAGCTGAAGCGCACTTGGGTTCTGCAGCAGGACAATGATCCAAAACACACCAGCAAGTCCACCTCTGAATGGCTTAAGAAAAACAAAATGAAGACCTTGGAGTGGCCTAGTCGGGACGGCAGTGGCTCAGGAGGTAGAGCAGATCATCCAATAACCGGATGGTTGGCGGTTCGAATCTCACTCTCCCCAGATATTTTCGGCGCAAGATGGCGACGCGTGCACAACGCGAGGCTCAGCGTCCTACCAGATTCTGGGGACTAGCAGTGTTATTTCTGCTCATTTCGGGTATGTTCGTTCAGAACAGCTCTGCTTTTACATCTTACACCCGAGATGAGCTTTTGAATATTGGTTTACAAAACAACGATAACGACCTTTTTATCAGCAACCTACGTCTGAATCTACGTCTCATCCCGGAGCTCTGGAGAACTCCCGACGCTCGGCAGGCTTCCCGGCCGACCTGAAGTGCTCGCAGGCGGCGTAAGGACCGTAAACAAAGGAGGGGTAAGCGCGGTGGGCTAAGAGCTAAGCTAAAGCTAACACCGCACCGGCTATCGCTACCCAGTATTTTCCTTGCTAATGTACGGTCTCTGGCGAGCAAAATGAGTGAACTACGGCTTCGGATCACCAACAATAAGAAACTTATGAACTGCAATATCATGATTTTTACGGAAACATGGCTTCACAGTGGAATACCCGACAATGCTATCGAGCTAGCCGGCCTACACACGCTCCGGGCAGACAGAGCAGCAGTTGACTCCGGTAAGACAAGAGGGGGGGGATTGTGCATTTATATTAACAAGGCTTGGTGCACGAACTCTGTCACTGTTGAGAGACACTGCTCAGCTAACCTGGAGTTTCTCATGGTTAAATGTAGACCTTTCTATCTGCCACGCGAGTTCACTTGTACCATCATAACAGCCGCTTACATTTCTTCGGATGCTAATGCTAAGCTTGCTATGAAAGAACTGCATGCAGCTATTAGCAAACAACAAACTGCACACCCAGAGGCAGCATTTATTGTGGCGGGTGATTTTAACCACTCTAACCTCAAGACAGTGCTTCCTAAATTCTACCAGCATGTCTCCTGTCACACAAGAGGGGACAAAACATTGGACCATGTTTACACCAATATTGTGGGAGCCTACACAGCAACTCCCCTCCCCCACCTAGGTCAGTCTGATCATTTATCCTTGTTCCTTACCCCCAAGTATGTACCGCTCATCAACCGGGTGAAGCCATCAGTGAGGACCATCAAAGTGTGGCCAGAGGGGGTTGACTCTGTACTCCAGGAGAAGTTTAGGAACACAGACTGGAGTATGTTCACCTCTCAGGCTACCTGTGGCTCCCACATAAACATCAACTCTTACACCCACTCAGTCCTGGACCATATCAACACCACTATTGACAGTGTCACCACGGAAAGACAGATCACCACGTACCCAAATCAGAAGCCGTGGATGAACAGAGAAGTGTGACTTCTGCTAAAAGCACGTAACAATGCCTTTAGATCTGGTGATGCACAGGCCTACAGTTCATCCAGGGCAGATCTGAAGAGGGGCATCAAGAAGGCCAAGCACAGCTACAAGCTGAAGGTGGAGGAACATTTTGGGGACTCTGACCCCTGACGTATGTGGGAGGGCATTCAAGCTATCTCTGATTATAAGCCCAGCAACTCCATACCTATAGCCATGACTGTGCCCTTTCTCAATGAGCTAAATAACTTCTATGCTCGTTTTTACAAGGACAACAATGAAAAGAACATCAATTTCCCACCCTCTGATGACCTCCACCACCTCACACTCACCCACACCGACGTCCGTAATGCACTGAGTCATGTCAACGTACGTAAGGCTGCTGGCCCTGATGGCATTCCTGGGCGTGTGCTGAGGGCATGCGCTGAGCAGCTGGCAGGGGTCTTCACAGACATCTTCAATCTGTCCCTGGCCCAGGCCGTGGTACCAGCGTGCTTCAAGACCACTTCTATAGTACCAGTGCCGAAACATTCAACACCATCGTGCCTAAATGACTATCGCCCTGTGGCACTGACGCCCATAGTCATGAAGTGCTTTGAGGGACTGGTCTTGGCACAGCTCAAAAAAGGCCTGCCCCCTACACTGGACCCTCATCAGTTTGCCTACCGGAGCAACGGGAGTACAGAGGATGCAGTTTCTACAGCGCTGCACTATGTACTCTCACACCTGGATGACAAGAACACCTACGCAAGAATGCTGTTTATTGACTTCAGCTCAGCATTCAACACAGTTATCCCCTCCAAGTTGCTCACCAAACTTGGGGACCTGGGAATCAGTACCTCCACCTGCAACTGGATCATGGATTTTCTGACCAACAGACCCCAGCATGTTAGGTCAGGCCCCAACCGTTCTTCCGTCATCACACTCAACACTGGTGTACCACAGGGCTGTGTGCTCAGCCCATTCCTCTACTCCCTCTACACCCATGACTGCAGGCCTATGTATGGATCCAATTCCATCATAAAGTTCGCAGATGACACCACGGTGATTGGACTCATCAGGGACAACGACGAGTCAGATTACAGGGCAGAGGTTGAGCACTTGGCTACTTGGTGCGCTGACAATAACCTGCTCCTTAACACCAGCAAAACCAAGGAGCTCATAGTGGACTACAGGAAGGAGAGGGAAGAGACACATGACCCCATCCATATCAATGGCATAGCTGTTGAACGTGTCCCCAGCTTCAAATTCCTGGGGACCTACATCTCGGAGGACCTGTCCTGGTCAGTTAACACCACCAGCCTGATCAAGAAGGCCCATCAGCGCCTCTTCTTCTTGAGGACATTGAAGAAGAACCATCTGTCAACTGACATCCTGGGCAACTTCTACCGCTGCGTGATAGAGAGCACCCTGACCAACTGTATCACACTCTGGTATGGGAGCTGCTCTGTAGCTGACCGCAAGGCGCTGCAGCGGGTGGTGAAAACCGCCCAACGCATCACAGGGACTCCACTTCCAGCTATAGAGGACGTCTACAGGAAAAGATGTCTGCGCCGGGCACGCAGCATTCTTAGGGACTCCAACCATCCTGCTCATGGACTGTTCCAGCTTCTCCCCTCCAGAAGACGTTTCAGAAGCCTTCGGACTAGAACCAGCAGGTTTAGGAACAGTTTCTTTCCAACAGCTGTCACGTTATTGAACTTAGTTCCCCACTGACTCTCTTACAATCATCTTTTACCATCCTCACCTGTACATAACTGCATAACTACATAACTACATCTAACTTATTGCACATTATTTGCAAATAACAGTACTTTTAACTTTCTGCACTGCTGCATATATTTGCATATATTTGCTTAAATTGCACATACTGTTAATTACCGTATATACTGCACTGCTGTCCTTTGCACTTCTGATTGGATGCTAAACTGTGTTTCGTTACCTTGTATTCATACATGTGTAATGACAATAAAGTTGAATCTAATCTAATCTAATCTAATATCCTGCCGTTGTGTCCCTGGGCAAGACACTTTACCCACCTTGCCTCCTGTGTCCATAACACAGGGTATGAATGTGTATAAATGTTTGGTGGTGGCCGGAGAGGCCGTTGGCGTGGATTGGCAGCCACGTTTCTGTCAGCCTGCCCCAGGGCAGCTGTAGCTATAGTAGTAGCTTGCCACTACCGTTGTCTGTCTGGAGTGAATGAATAATGCATCTACTTGTAAAGCGTCTTTGAGTGTCTATGATAAAGCGCTATATAAATCTGATGCATTATTATTATTATTATTATTATAGTCAAAGTCCTGACCTGAATCTGATTTAAATGCTGTGGTATGACCTTAAAAACTCGGTTTATGTTCGAAAACCCGCCAATGTGGCTGAATTACAACAATTCTGCAAAGACGAGTGTGCCAAAATTCCTCCACAGCGCTGTAAAAGACTCATTGGCAGTTATCGCAAATGCTTGATTGCAGGTGTTGCTGTTAAGGGTGGCCCAACCCGTCATTAGGTTTAGGGGGCAATCACTTTTTCACACAGGGCCATGCAGGTTTGGATTTTTTTTTACCCTGAATAATAAACACCTTCACTTAAAAACTGCTTTTTGTGTTTACTGGTGTTATCTTTGTCTAATATGATCTGAAACATTTAAGTGAGACAAACATACAAAAAATGAGAAATCAGGAAGGGGGCAAACACTTTTTCCCACCACTCTGTGTGTGTGTGTGTGTGTGTGTGTGTGTGTGTGTGTGTGTGTGTACACACTACTTTTGTTGAGACCGTATTGTGGTTAAAGGGGACATGTGATGAAATTTTCACTTTTCAGCACTTTTGCTCACCTACGTGTGTATCTGGAGTGGCCCCCCAACAGAAAAACTGAAAAAACACAAAAATTACCTCCTCTTGAAAGAGGTTCTGCCTGTTGCGGAGGGAACGGAGCTTTGTCTGTTTTTCTTCATGCTCCAGCTCCTCCTCAGGTGGACGAAAGTAGAAGATCAGATCCTGAAGAGAGAGGACGACCCCCTCCAAAGGAAGCGACACTGACCCCGGTGACTTATTCTTCCCACTCAGAGAGTCCAGTCCCCTGGAAGAACACAAACAGGCAAAGGCAGTAGGTGAGTTGTTATTTTTTAACACAGGGGATGGTAGTGGCGGGTTTTCACAAATTTAGCAAACGTAACAAACGTATAGATGTAAATTAGTACAAATTTTGTTGAATATAGGTCAAAAATATGATAAAGATGCTTGATTATAATTCCAAAAGTCACAAATTTATGATACGCAAGTTCCAAATTTACAAGAGAAAAGTTACAGATTTGTGAGGAAAAAAAATTTAAGAGAAAAAGTCACTCATTTATGAGAAAAAAGTGGGAAATTTAGGATAAAAAAAAATGTTGAAAATTTAAAAGAACAAAAGCTTCACATTTGTGTAATTTGGGGGTTTTTGTTCATAAATTTTTTTTAATTTTCTCACCAACTTGTGAGTTTTTTCCTGTGAAGTTGTAACATTGTTTTGGAAAAATCTAACTTTTTCCTGGCAAATTTGTGAGTTGTTTTTTTTTTTGGGGAATGATTTAGTACTTTTTTCCCATAAAGTTGCCACTCTTTTTATAAATTTGCTTCCTTTTTCCACACAAATTTACAAGTGTATACTTATAAATTTGCAACTTTTTCTCATAAATGTGTGAATTTTTTCTCATGAATTTTCAACATTTTCATGCAAATTTGAAACATTTTTCTCATAAATTTGCAACTTATTTCTTGCATATTTGTAACTTTTTCTTGTAACTTTTTTCTTGTACATTTTTTTTTTTAAATTTACAGCTTTTTCTGGTAAATTTGTGAGTCTTTTCCTCTTGAATTTTCTACCTTTTTCTCATAAATTTGCAACTTTTCTCTTGCAAATTTCAAGAGTTTTCCAGTGTTTTGCTCTTAAAATTTCAAGACTTTTCTTGTACATTTACAGCTATACTCCCACTGAATATGCACGCTTTATGAGGATGGGGGTAGGGGGATAGCAGGTTAACAAGGGCGATGGTTTGGGGTAATTTTGCTAACAAGGGGGATGACATGCCCCCCCCCAGATCACCTACTGGGTAAAGGATTGTGTCAAACTGGACTTTTAATAATTCACATTTGAAATCCTTTAAACTGTACGTACTTGATAAACTGCCTGAAGAGGCCTGTGGTGCTGTAAATCATACGGGCAGCCTGAGACTCCTCAGACTGAGATCGGGACACAGTTAGGGCATCATCCATGTGACCCTCCTGGTGCAGAATGACCTGGACACATGGACAACAGAAGTATATGACCAATCAAATGGCACAAAATCCCATACTAGACCTAAATAATATAAATTCTACAGGTATATCAGTCTAATATCCATGGCATTTTTAGCTTCTTACTCTTCTCTTCATCATTCCCAAACGAGCAGCTTTGGCATCCAGAGCAGCATATGTGAGCCAAAGGCCTGTGGACACATGTTGGACAAAGCACATGGACTCTCCGTACTTAATCTCGGGAATCCCCATCCCCTCGACATCACGCTTCTGAGCCACGTCCACCTTCTCCTACTCGGGGAAGCCAAGAGGAAAAAAAAATCCTAAAGGTCAGTGAGGGTGGAAATCACATCATAATAACAAGGTGGTCAGAAAATAGAAATCTAAAAAAATGTCAGTTCAGACCTTTGACACACGAAAGCAGAATGCGGACAGTTTGGTGTTAGCCTTCTCTGGGTCGACCACCAGCAGGCCCTTCTCATCATCAAGACACAGGTACCGGCCTGTGGTGATGTGGCGAATACGAAAAGATTGTCCCCACTTCATGTGGCTCCCGCTCCAACTACAATCACACACGAAAATAGACAAAAAAAAGACAAAAAAAACAACAACAAGGCCTTTAAATCACTGTTCTATGGACTACTTGCACAAAGACTTCCATGTTTTATGAATTCCGGCTCTGTCCTATCCACTGTCTATGTTCTACACTGGCTGTCAGTGACAGTTCAACAGAATTTAAGATCAGTAATTTTCTGCGGATTAGTAAAACGATAAATATTCACTGCTATAAAAACATGGCGGATAACCGCTGGATTGTTTTAAGCTAATACTAGCTTTTATTTTGTTATAATCAACAGAAACTTAGCTTTTGTTGGTGTGTTGCCATGGTAACTGAGAGTCCCGATAAATGATATAAAGCCTGCGGAACATTTGGACACTGAATAATGTCTTCATTTTTCACTGTCAGATACAGTAGATATAAAGTCTACACACCCCTGTTAAAATGCAAGGTTTTTGTGATGTACAAAAATGAGACCAAGATAAATCATTTCAAAACTTTTTCCACCATTAATGTGACCTATAACCTGTAAAACCCAATTGAAAAACAAACTGAAATCTTTTAAGCAGAAAAATAAAAAACTTACAATAACCTGGTTGCATAAATATGCACACCCTGTTATAACTGGGGATGTGGCTGTGTTCAGGATTAACCACTCACATTCAAACTCATGTTAAATAGGAGTCAGCACACACCCACCACCATTTAAAGTGCCTCTGAATAACCCCAAATAAAGTTCAGCTGTTCTAGTAGGCTTTTTACAGCACAAGCCATGGTCCGCAGAGAGCTTCCAAAGCATCAGAGGGATCTCATTGTTCAAAGATATCAGTCAGGAGAAGGGTACAAAAGAATTTCCAAGGCATTAAATATACCATGGAACACAGTGAAGACAGTCATCATCATCAGTGCAGGTTAGGTTAATTGGAGACTCTAAAGTGGCCCTAGGTGTGAATGTGTGTGTGAATGGTTAAGGGATAGCGCCGTATCGTGGCTGCTTCATCCATCCAGGTGGTGGATGACCCTCAATTTCCCCTCTGGGGATCAATAAAGTATACTACTACTGCATTACCAAGAACTGGACGTCCCTCCAAAATTGATGAAAAGACAAGAAGAAAACTGGTCAGGGAGGGTGCCAAGAGGCCGACAGCAACATTGAAGGAGCTGCAGGAATTTCTGGCAAGTACTGGCTGTTTAGTATATGTGACAACAATCTCCCATCTTTTTCATATGTCTGGGCTATGGGGTAGGTGTCACGATCTGAGCACTGGGGAGATTCCACCGAGCTCAGACTGTCTGCCTTTATTGCCATATTTATACTGTGTTGTTATTTTGAGTCATCAGGTATCCCATATTGTTTCTCAGGATAGTTTATTTTCCCTTTTACGTTCATTATAGTTTGGTTATTATTAAAAATATTTAAAAAATTATTAAAATTATTAAAAATTATAAAAAAAAAATATCAACTGCCGTTGAAAATAAAGAGTATTCAGTTGGTGTATTCCTGGATCTTAAAAAAGCATTTGATACAGTGGATCATAATTTATTATTAAAGAAACTACAAAATTGTGGTATTAGGGGGGTAGCACTGTCCTGGTTATGTAGTTACTTAAAGAATAGATATCAGTATGTATGTGTTGGTAACAAAAACTCACAGTTACTGAAGGTTACTTGTGGAGTCCCACAGGGTTCAGTTTTGGGGCCATTGTTCTTCAATATGTATATAAATGATATATGTAAAGTTTCAGAAAAAATGGATTTAATATTGTTTGCCGATGACACTAATTTATTATGCAGTGGAAGCAATTTGGAACAACTTTTGGATACACTCGGAAAGGAATTAGGAAAGCTTAAACTGTGGTTTGATTCAAACAAATTAACGCTCAATTTAAGTAAGACAAAATTTATAGTTTTTAACAACCATCACAACAACTTAGTATCTAAACTCAGTGTAAATGGTGTAGAGATTGAAATGGTATCCGAAACTAAATTTCTTGGAGTAATAATTGATAATAAACTGTGTTGGAAGTTACATATTAATTATATTAAAGGTAAAATATCCAAATCAATTGCAATACTACACAGAGTGAAATATTTGCTGAATCAGCCCACACTATATACCTTGTATCATTCATTAATACTCCCATACATGACATATTGTACTATAGTATGGGGAAATACATATAAAACAAACATATATCCAGTCTTTATGCTTCAGAAGAGAGCTATTAGAATAATAAACAAAGCTGCTTACAGGGAACCAACAAACCCACTTTTTCTTAAATTAAAAGCTCTCAAGTTGAAAGGTCTGGTTGACTTTAAAACTGCAGTAATAATGTTTAAAGTGAAAAATCTATCACTGCCCGCAAATATCCAAAAGTTGTTCCAAATAAGGGAGAAACAATATCATTTCAGAGGAACAAGTATATTTCAAAAACCTTCAGTGAGAACTACCACCAAGCAACACTGTGTTTCAGTGCAAGGAGTCAGATTATGGAACGATTTTGGACCTGAATTAAAATCATGTACAACGCTTGGACAATTTAAACAAAAACTAAAGGAAGAAATACTCCAAACATATATACAAGATGACATGTAAAATCACATAAGGATTGTCATATCCAGTCTGCGTTGTGTTGTAGCTTAGTTTTTTGTCACATTTTGTCTTAGCTATGTTCTGAATTGTAATCACTCTTGTTTTGTTTTTCTTTTGGATTCTTGGATGGAATATGGGTGGGCACTATAAGCTGCGGCTTCAGCCATCACCCATTTTGGATAACTTATGTTGAACTGTATAATCAGAGGAGTTATTGTCTAATTTGACCTTGTTGGATTTTCTTTCCCCCTTTGTTATATTATTCTGTTTCTTTTAATCTGTACTTTTAATCTATCCAAAATAAATAAAGATTCATTCATTCATTCATTCATTGTATTAGCCGATGAGAAAGCGTCCCCTGGCTTCAGCTGCTCAGGACTCAGCACCAGCAAAGAAATCACCTCCAGGGCCCGCGCCAGAAGAATCACCTGCGTGGGTTACCCTGCTGGAGGATACGAGGACTGCAATAACCACCATGCCTGCTGCGGGGGCAGCCACTGCCGAATTGGAGTTGGACCCCCAGAGGACCACACCTGAAGCGTCATCACCTGGATCGTCAGAGTCCTGGATGGCGGTGGAGCTTCAGAACAGGCAAGTACCCTCCTTTGTCTCTGTTCTTCTTTTGGAGAAATCTTGCCTGGCTTTAGATGGGGAGGGCCAAGTGCCGCCATCAGCTGCACCTGAGCTCACCTTGCCGGGCTCCACTTCCACCGGTGACCCTGACCCTGTTTCTATGCATCTTTTGTGTGAGCTTCCTCCCAGGGTCACCAAGGATAATCCACCAGCACCAGATGTCTCCGCGGGTCCAGGTTTGCCGCCCAAGATAGTCGTGGGTCCTGCTCCTCCCACCAAGGTCATCGAGGACATTCCGTCCCAGCCCAGGACCTCCGTGGGGGCTGCTCCTCCCGCCAAGGTCATCGAGGATGTTCCATCCCAGCCCAGGACCTCTGTGGGTGCAGCCCCGCTCCTGCCTGGAGCCAACAAGGATGCAGCTCCGCTCCTGCCTGGGGACACCGAGGGTGCAGCTCCGCTCCTGCCGGGAGCCACCAAGGATGCAGTTCCGCTCCGCTCCTGCCGGAAGCCACCGAGGGTGCAGCTCTGCTCCACTCCTGCCGGGAGCCACCGAGGGTGCAGCTCTGTTCCACTCCTGCCGGGAGCCACCGAGGGTGCAGCTCTGCTCCTGCCTGGAGCCACCGAAGGTGCAGCTCCGCCCCAGCCTGAGGCCGCCAAGGGTGCAGCCTTGGTCCAGTCCGGACTCACCGTGGGTGCAGCTTTGCTCTAGCCTGGAGCCACCGCAGGTGCAACTTTGCTCCAACCCAGAGCCACCACGGATACAGCTTTGCTCCAGCCCGGAGCCACCGCAGGTGGAGCTTTGCTCCGGCCCAGAGTCACCGCGGGTGCAGCATCTTCCCAGTCCGGGACCCCCGAGGGTGCTACTGGCCAGACCAGGGGTGTCGTGATTCCCCTTCCTCCTCTGCCAGGCACCGTCGTGGTCTTCCCTCCTCCTCTGCCAGACATTGTCTTAATTTTCCGAATTCCTCCATCCGGCCCACTGTTTGCCCTTCCGGCCAGGCGGCCACCTCCTGGACCACTCCTCCAGTTTGGGTGGTTGAAAGGCTCAGGCAGACCACCCGACAGGCGGTGCTGTAGAGTGGGGTGGCCTATGCTGTCTGGTGTGGACTCTGAGCGGGACTCTGTTTTTGATGTTTCCTTCATTATTCTTTTGGGTTGATTCAGTCCCTCCGTGCCTGGGCCCCCCTCCTCCCACCCGGGGTGGGGTTGTTTTCTTCTTGGGGGGATTTCTGTGTGGGAGGGTTCTTTTCTTTTGATGTTACCCCGGGGTGTCTGGTGTCCACCCCTGGGAGGGGTGCTCTGTCACGATCTGAGTGCGGGGGAGATTCCACCAAGCTCAGACTGTCTGCCTTTATTGTCATATTTGTACTGTGTTGTTATTTTGAGTTATCAGGTATCCTATATTGTTTCTCAGGATGGTTTATTTTCCCATTTACGTTCGTTATAGTTTGGTTATTGTATTTGTTAGTTTGCCTGTCTTGATTTTTTGCCTCATCATTATATTAGTATTCTGTTATGTTTCTTCTCTTGGGGTTGACAGCTGTCAACAGCTTGATGGGGCGTGGCCTATCAGCTGTCAACTCCGATGACTCCCTCATCATTTTCAGCTGCTCTAAATTGTTTCTTTGTGTTCTCCTATCTGCTCAGGATTAACCACACCTGTCACCACTTGGTTTCATTTTGTGTTTAGCCTTATTTAAGGGACTGTGCATTTTTGTTCGGTGCAGCGCCCTACTGGCTACAACCTACCTTCATCTACACATGTAAGTGTATTCAACCATGTAATTCTGCTAGCATGTTTTTCTATGTTAGTGTTCACAGGGTTAGCCAGCGATTTTCCTTGCCTTTAGCCTCCGCTATTTTGGCTAGCTGTGTTACTTATTTTCACCAGTTCTTGGGATTAGTTTATTTGTTCTTTTGCTGTTCTGTTAATAAATTGTGAAACTCACAGCTGGTGTGTGGAGCCTTATTTCCTGCCCTGACGAGCGTTTATGGGTGGCAAGACGGAAGCCTTTTCTTACAAAGGAAAACATCCAAGCCTGGCTACATTTTGCAAAAATACAGGTTATACAAAATACAGGTTATAGGTTACATTAATGGTGGAAAAAGTTTTGAAATGATTTATCTTGGTCTCATTTTTTCACATTATAAAAACCTGGCATTTGAACAGGAGTGTGTAGACTTTTTATATCCACTGTATAATAGACAGATGTACCGTATTATGTAAATAATAAAGGATAGATTATTAGGTAAAACATGACTGTTTCACTGTATGGATTTGTTCTGTTGACATGATATATTTAAATAAAGCTGATTTGTGAGTAACTTCAGCCTTTTATGTGCTGGTTTCTTATTCATTCAATGTAAAGAAAGTGTTTTTATTGCTGAAATTTCAACACAGTATTATTTCCTCTGCTGATAGCTTTGCAGGAACTGGAGTATTGTGTTTGCCCCTTTCAGGGCATAAATGAAGCGCCAGATGCCACAGAGAGTTTGCTTGTTTATTAAAGAAAGAACAAAATAAAGAGCCACATGGGGCAAAACACATCCACTAAACTAGAACACAAAATAAAGAACACTAACATCAAATGTAAGAGCGTAGCGAGGGGGGAACCTGGCGCTATAGAATAAACACTTACAAATGCTGAAGCGAAGACGGATCAAATACAGAAAGAAGACTGGAGCCGGGGATAGGGACTCCAGTCCTGGTTGACACGGGCTGCAGCCCGGAGTGAGCCTCAGCTGCTCCCTTAAATACTGATAACAAAAGCAAAAAAAACAAACAGGAAAGGGGGAAACGTAATTACCAAAATCAAGATCAGCTGTGACGGTGCGGGCTCGGCTTTGACAGCCGGAAGTTCGGCCACGGCGCTGTCACAATAAAAGCCCTGGGAGAACAATAATAACCAACAGAAATAAACGGGAGAAAAAGAGGGGGAATACTGAGTGGCCCGGGTGCGGACAACCTCAGCGCTTGGATCACCACAGTACCCCCCACTCAAAGGACGCATTTCAGGTGTCCCAAGTAACATCGAGGGAGCCCCCCCACCACCCCCACCTCCGACCAGAAGGCTAACAAGACCGACCTCAGGTGGGCGGAGGGGGAAACAGGCTAGGAGGGAGAGAAACCCGGGAAGAGAGAAAAAAACACAACGACTAAAGGCACAATACAGAGAGGGAAGGAGAAAAAAAACCCCACAAGGAACAGATAACATTAAATAGTGCGGCTGAAACTCACCTACAACATGAATAATGAAAGAGAAAAAACAGATAATCAAGTGAAAACAAAAATACATGTACACTTCAACGAGTGCAGCGGAACAGGCAAACACAAAAATATCTACGTACAGTACACTCATGTCACGGCAAGGGAAAGAAATCACTTAATAGCAATATATGACAGGAGCAGAAAAAAAAAAACACCACGAAAACACAAGTACAGGGATACCGGCAGGTAGAGAGAAGAACAAAAAAAAAAAAAAGGCAGTTCAGGTGGCCTCCCAGCATCCTAACTCCTCATCCAGGGAAAAGAAAAAAAAAAGAAACAGTTCGGGCGGCCTGCCCAAGTCCCAGAACCAGGGAAACAGTACCTCAGGCGGTCGACCCAGGTCGCCCAACCAGTGAAGCAGTCCATCAGGTGGCCGACCCAGGATGCAGAACCGGCGGAACAGTCCATCAGGCGGCCAACCCAGGATGCAAAACCGGCGGAACAGTCCGTCAGACGGCTGACCTGCGTCCTTAGACCACCATGACCGGAGGTGGGAGCTTGGGGGCGGCTTCCCTACCAAAAGGCACCACGAGGAGAAGCCAAACCGAATGAAGGGCACCCCAGCGGTGTCCGGTGGTGGAGAATGGGGGGGAAGGGGGGAAATCAGGGAACTAGTCCAGTGTCAGGTGGAAGGGGATCTGCAGCTCCCTCATCAACCTCAAACCGAGCCAGCGCCGCACCCTCAATGGACTCGGACCGGGCCAGCACCGCATCCTCGGTGGACCTAGACTGGGCCAGCGCCACACCCTCAGTGGACCCGGACCGGGCCAGTGCCGCACCCTCGGTGGACCCCGATTGGGCCAGCACAGCACCCTCAGTGGACCCCGACCAGGCCAGCGCAGCACCTGGGGTGACCTCCAAATACGAACCCGGAGCCTCGACAAACACGACCAGAGCTTACTCATCTCCTGTGGCCCTGGGAGAAGGCTCGGACAAAGAGGGAGAACAGGGGTCAGGATCACCAGCAGCAGCAGAGCCTGGCAAGATGAGCTCGGATGCAGCGGTCGGCTGCACCCGGCTCTTCTCCCCAAGAGACAGGCAAGATTGCTCCAATATAGAATAGAGAAAGACAAAATAGAGCACTTGCCTGATCTCGAGCTCCACCGCCATCCAGGACTCTGACGATCCAGGCTTGATGATCTGGAGGTCCACTTCCGGTTCCCACTCGAGCGCGGTGGCCTTCGCAGCCGGCATGATGGTCTCCACAGTCCGATAAACCCCTGGCGCTGAAACCCACGCTAATGGCCCACACGGCATGGTGGCAGGGGATCCGTAGCCTGCTGGAGCTGACTGCTGCTCCACAGAGACCCGGGGACGCTTTATCGTCGGCGCAGGCTCCAACTGACAGTCAGCCCTCCTCCTCTGCCCATGATGCAGCTGCGGGACTGGAACCAGGCTCTCCTGGGCCGCAGGCTCCTCCTCTGTCCGAAGGTCTACTTCTGGCACCGGGGGGCGCTCAGAGAGAAGGGAAGGAAACACAGAGGTAGCAGGTTCAGGTTTAATGGCTGCAGCAGGTGGTGGGAGCTCAGAGGACTGTGAACCCTGAGCTCCACCCGCAGGAATCAGACAAGGTAATTCATCAGACAGAGGTTTAGAATGAAAAAACACTTGCCTGTTTTCCCGGGGAACGATGGTGACTGCTGCAGTGGGCTTGGTTCTTCTCTTTCCCTTAGGGATGGTGGCGGAGGGCCCCTCGGGAAGACGAGGAGGAGCCGCCCCAACAGGATCAGAGATGGGCGGAGCCAGAACAGGACTCGCTGGGCTCACAGCCGCTGAAGGGAGTGCCAAGGAGGAGGGAGGAGCAGCCGAGGCAGTCCAGGGATGAGGGGCTGACGGAACAGCTGGAACAAAAGACCTGGAGGCTGAGGCTGTCATTTTCACCTTCCGTCGAGACGCAGGGAAAACAGCTGGCTGGGAGCCGGAGTTTCTTTGGCGGCCCGGGACAGGATCTGGACGGGAACCGCAGAGGGACGGTGATGGGCAGAACCCGAGAAGGACTCGCTGGGCGCACAGCAGCTGCAGGGTGCACCGAGGAGGAGGGAGGAGCAGGGTACATGGAGCTGACGGAACAGTGGGACAAGGTGACCTGGAGGCTGAGGCTGCTGTCTTCACCTTCCGTCGTGGTGCGGGGGAAGCAGCTGGCTGGGGGCAGAGTTCCTCTGACGACCTGGGACGAGATCCGGACGGGAACTTTGCGGAGGACCGGCCCGGTGAGGAGGCTTCCCCCTCGTCGGAACAACCGTGTCCCAGTGAGGAGATAGAGGCTTCTTGGCCGGATTCTCCATCAGTTCCCAGTTCCTCTGACGCAGAGCCACTAACGTTGACACTCTGTCCTTGCCCTCTGGGTACAAGGTCAGGTGATAGCTCTTTAACGCCGTCGTCAGCCTCCCTCAGGTACTCGATACAATACTCCATCTCTCCAACTAGAACTGGCACCTGGAAAAGGGAAAAAGCTCAAGCCCAAAAAAACAAACTTAATGTGGCTGGTACCTGACTTGGCTGCGACCTACTGGCATGTTTGCCTCTTTCAGGGCATAAATGAGGCGCCAGATGCCACAGAGAGTTTGCTTGTTTATTAAAGAAAGAACAAAATAAAGAGCCACGTGGGGCAAAACACATCCACTAAACTAGAACACAAAATAAAGAACACTACCATCAAATGTAACAGCGTAGCGAGGGCTTAACCTGGCGCTATAGAATAAACACTTACAAATGCTGAAGCGAAGATGGATCAAATAGAGAAAGAAGACTGGAGCCGGGAATAGGGACTCCAGTCCTGGTTGACGCGGGTCGCAGCCCGGAGTGAGCCTCAGCTGCTCCCTTAAATACTGATAACAAAAGCAAAGAATCAAACAGGAAAGGGGGAAATGTAATTACCACAATCAAGATCAGCTGTGACGGTGCCTGCTCGGCTTTGACAGCCGGAAGTTCGGCCGCGGCACTGTCACAATAAAAGCCCTGGGAGAACAATAATAACCAGCAGAAATAAACGGGAGAAAAAGAGGGAGAATACTGAGTGGCCCGTGCATGGACAACCTCAGCGCTCGGATCACCACATGGAGCTGTTTTCAATAATTAGTCTAGCTAAATAGGGATATATTTTTTTTTAATTTCTTTCAGCAAAAAAATCCCAAAAAACTACTGTGTTCAGTTACCTTCTGTAATATTAATATCATTATTATGACAAGTTGCAATTATGATTTTTTGTCATCATTTATATAATAATAATAATTATTATTATTATCATTATTATTATCATTATTATTATTATAACTTAGATTTATATAGCCTGTATGAGTTAAGGAGGTCATGTTCCCAACAGACAAACTTGGTGGACATAGGGTGGACAGTCAGGATTTAATGACAGCAATGCATCTGATTAAAGTAGCAGCAAGCGGTGAAGACGGGGACAGAACCAGAAGATAACTGACAAGTCATGGTGGCATAGAGATGTTCTGACGAGACCAGGAGTGACTGAGTAGTAATCTCAGATCAAGAGAAAAAATTGCTAGTAAGAACAGCTGACCAATGAGGAAGGTGAATCCACACAGATACACAGCCATGTGTAAACAGTCCCGAAACTGATGGGTAGCGATAGATTAACTAGGTCTGATATACAGTGAAAATAGGACTGATGAGCACAGAAAAATAAATTTTATGAACTGAGAGGCTCCGACATACAGCGTCCTCTCAGCGTCAGGTTTGTCAAAACAATTTAATTAAAGTGTAATCCTGACAAGAAGATACATCTTTACATTATCGGCATCCTTTTTAATGTTGATCATGGTCACTACAGTTTAAAACAACATTACACGTTTTCTCCAAGGTAAGCAGTAGCTCTGCATGATAATAGTAACAGTTTAAAAACAGAGCTCGGTCCAAATCATTGTAAGACCGTGAAAATGTACATTCCTGTCATGCTGAGCAAAGCAGGGTACATCAGTTTTTGGAGCATTTTTTCTCCTGTCCTTGGAAACGCTCCAGATTAAACATTTGTTTATGTACATTTGTGATAAATCTTCCAAGATCTACCTCAGTCCCATATTGTAAACAAACTGGAGGCAGATCATTTATAACCAGATATACTGTACATCACGCCATTCAGTGCAAGTAGTCCACTGTTGTGATTTTTATCACCTACAGATTAAAGACATTTTCTACTTCCTAATTCAAGTAAAACTAGAAAAGCACTCAGAGAGCACATAACTCTGCCAAGGCTCCTTCCGTCTCTCATGGATCACCTCCAAAATGTAATGGGTTTGTGTGTAGGTCTAGAGCCACTTGTAGTGAAAACTGCATCAAAGTCTGTCTGTTACTTTTGCAGTATTGTTGCCAACACACTGTGAGAAGATAAGAGCCTTGGCTGAGGTATGCATTCTCAGATCATCACCAAAATGTAATGGGTTCCTCTCTAGCCCAAGAACTACGTCTGGTGAAAATTTCATCCAAATCCATCCAGCAGTTTTTGTGTAATCCTGCTGCACAAATACAAACAAAGCCCTTGGTGGAAGTATGCACTCTCAGATCATCACCAAAATCTAATCATCTGTTCCCTGTGCCATTACACACCTTTCCTGAAAATTTCATTAAAATCCGTTCATAACTTATTGAGTAATGTCGGTAAAAGGCAAACCAACGCCACTGAAAACATTTCCTCCTACCTTGGCGGAGGTAAAAATGCACTAAAAGACAAATAGTGTATTTTGCACCTCGAGATTCAAATGTGACATTTATTCCTATGTTTCTGTTTTCTTACAAACAATTCTTCATGTACATCAGAAAAAATGTGAAATGTGAACATCTAGACAAATCAACGTTCAAGTGTCTCCTTCTTCTTTCAGCTGCTCCCTCCAGGGGTCGCCACAGCGGATCATCTGTCTCCATCTCACCCTATCGCTTGCATCTTGCTCTGTAACACCAACCCTCTCCCCCTCTCACTGTCCTCCTTCACTACATCCATGAATCTCCTCCGTGGTTTTCCAAAGTTAAAGTGTATATTGCAGGTTAAAAATTTTCAAACAGAGACTTCCGGTTATGGCTGCCACGTAGGACGGACGTGTCTCGCTCTGCTCTGCTCCTGGAGAGGAAAAATCGGCAAATGGCTCTCTCATTTGGGACAGAACGTATCCCAGCGTTTGGGCGAGGATATGTCGGCGAAGCCTAAGGCTGGAAAACCAGGTAAAGGGAAAAGCGAGCCGCCGAAACAGTCCAAATTAACGGACTTTCAGGTCTGTGACGCAGCAAATAAAACTCCATATATGGCGGAGGAGGCTGGCAACGGTGCGATGTCTGCGGGGGGAGGCGCAGATGCGCTGATGGCTGCCATGAGTTCAATGAGAGCGGACTTTTCCTCTAGATTTGATGGGATTATGACAGCGTTGGAAGGAATAAGAAAGGAATTGGGTGACTGTGTAGAACGAACGGCGCAGATGGAGCTCCGTCTCGCTAGTGCTGAAGATGACGTCACCCGTCTTCAATTAAAGGTGCGCACTTTGGAAAAAAAAAATAAATCTCTGGAAAATAATATTTTGGATTTGGAATCTCGGTCGAGACAGAATAACTTGAGGCTGGTGGGTCTTCCAGAGGAATCAGAAGGTCGGGACGTATGTTCCTTTCTGGAAAAGTGGATTCCGGAGGTGCTGGGCAGCGAGGAGTTGCAATCAGCAGTGGTTCTGGAAAATGCACATCGTATTGGCCCACGGAGAGATAAGGGACCGCCGAGGACCTTAATTATGAAGTTTCTTAGCAACAGAGACAGGATGAAGATCTTCAACGCTGCACGAGCTAAAGGAGAGATTAAACACCAGGACCAGCAGGTGCGGTTCTACCCAGATTTGGCCACAGGAATCCAGCAATTGAGGAAGCAGTTTGATCCCGTACGTAAGGAGCTGCGCAACCTTGGGATTCGTCATGGTGTAATCTATCCTGCGAGACTGCTGACCACGTATGAGGGCAGAACCCACATCTTCAAGACCCCAGAGGAGGCGCAGGAGTTCATCAAGAAGATCAAAGAAGAAGAAGAGACTGGTGGGAGCTAAGCATGAACAAAATATAAGGTAGAATAATTAAGCATTTGCACAGGCATCTGACTGACTTGAAGTAAATAGTAAGTTTACAAAACATAGATTGTATTATATATTAAAAAAAACAAAACAAAACAAAAACAAAACAAACAAAAAAAAACTATGATGTACAAAGTTGTTAAAAATTTTGGAGTTAAGTTGGAAAACTACAGAGGAGAGTTAATGTTACGTCATTAAAAGCAGTAGAGTTAGGGTGATTGGGAGGATGAAGAAGGAGTGGCTTAGGCTGTTCCCCGTGGGTGTGGAACGGTCGATGGCTATATCGGGAGACAGAATTTTTCTTTTGATTTTGGGGGGTTTGCCACAAGTGTGGGAAGGGGAAATTTGTTTGTGTGTAGTTTGTAGGATGAATGTTCAACCACTCATGTTTTTGCTTCTCTGTATGAGCATGTTTACACTGCAAGGTAATCCCAAACTCTCTATTGATCATAAACCAAAGTGTTAATCTTAATTTAACTTCATGGAATTGCAGAGGTCTACAAAATTTAAAAAAACTTAAACAAGTTATGAATAAAATAAAAGACATGGGTTCAAAAATTGTGTTTTTACAAGAAACTCATCTAATAGAGGAGGATGTTAAAAGAATTAGGAGTAGATGGCAAGGAAGTGTATTCACCTCTTCATTTTCATCCCGAGCCAGGGGAGTTATGACTCTCATACATAAATCAGTTCCTTTTCAAGTGAAAAATGTAATTGGAGACAAATTTGGAAGATATGTAATCATTCAAGGTTCTTTGCTATTAGAAAATATAAATCTTGTGAACTTATATGGTCCCAATATAGATGATCAGAAGTTCTTTGCTAATTTATTTCTTATCTTATCATCACTTACAGGGCAACATATAATAGCAGGGGATTTTAATTGTACATTGAATCCAGGTATAGATAGATCAACAGGACTGGATTGTACGCACATTGGATGTAGGATGACTATTAATCATTTTATGAAAGAACTGAGATTGTTAGATATATGGAGAGAAATGAAACCACAAGTTAAAGCCTATTCTTGTTATTCCAGTACCTACAAGACATTCTCACGTATTGATTATTTTTTGATTTCCACAGAATTAAGGTCCAAGATTCAAAACTGCTTTTATGATAACATCGTGATCTCTGATCATGCACCCTGTTGTCTAATATATGTAGATAAAAAATTGACAAAGGAATCAGGTAGATGGCAATTTCAGCATAAATGGCTTCAGGATGAGGAATTTGTCAAGTATATAGAAAAACAGATAGACGAGTTCTTTGACATCAATACTACACAAACATCAGCATGTGTAAAGTGGGAGGCTTTCAAAGCTTTTATTAGGGGACATATTATTAGTTATACAGGATCAAAATCTAAGAAGACTCGAGAGGAGAGAGCTAAATTGGAACATAAAATAAAAAGTATTCAGGAAAAAGTGTATGCAGGAAGTGACCCAAGGTTGGAGAATGAATTACTGATTTTGAGAGCTGAATACGACAAAAAATCAGCGAATAGAGCTGCCTCGAGTCTTCTAAGATTGAAACAATCTTTTTATGAACAAGGTGAAAAATCAGGAAAATTATTAGCATGGCAGATTAAACAATTAGAAATTAAAACACCAATTACCAGTATTATAAGTAAAGGACAGGTAGTTATAGATCCTTTAGAAATTAATAGAGCCTTTAGAGATTACTATGAAAAATTATATGATACCAAAAATGAACCTGATTTAACAAAACTAAATGGGTTTTTGAACGAACTATCTATACCGTGTATTCCAAATGAAAACAGGGAGATATTGGAGTCTAAAATTAGTCAAGAAGAAGTTGGGCTAGCCATTGATAATATGAAATCAGGAAAAAGTGCAGGACCAGATGGTCTTCCAGTTGACCTTTATAAAAAATTTAAGAATAAATTAATAAAACCTTTTTTGGAAATGGTTTTAGAAGCATTTCAAAATAATAATTTACCATCATACATAAATAATGCCTTAATTATACTGCTGCCAAAACCAGGTAAGCCCTCTAATAAATGTGAAAATATGAGACCAATAAGCCTATTAAACGCCGACCTTAAGATAATCTGTAAAATTTTAGCAAGACGAATACAAGAAATTTTACCAAATATTATTAATCGAGATCAGAATGGCTTTATAAAGGGTAGACAAGGCTTCCATAATGTAAGAAGACAATTTAATATTATTTATTTTAATAAAGAAGCACCGGATACAGCTCTCCTATCACTGGACGCCGAAAAGGCCTTTGATAGAGTTGAATGGCCCTTTCTTTTTGAAGTCCTACAAAGGTTTGGACTTGGAAATAATTTCATAAAATGGGTTCAAATAATATACAATAATGCTACAGCAGAAATCCTAACAAATAACAATATTTCAAAACCAATAAAAATCAATAGAGGATGTCGACAAGGCTGTCCACTTTCACCTTTACTGTTTACTATGGCAATTGAACCTTTAGCGATAGCGATACGTTTACATTCACAAATATATGGAATTAAAGTTGGACCAACAGAACATAAAATCTCCCTGTACGCCGATGACATAATTTTGTTTATGTCGAATCTAAAAAAATCAATTCCAACCTTGTTGAATTTAATAAAGAATTTTGGGGAAATATCAGGATATAAAATAAATAAAACTAAATCTTCAATATTAATGCTAAATGAGACCCAGAGAAATTACCCAGCCCCTGAGGTAAATCAATTCAATGTTGTAAATCAGTTTAAATATTTAGGAATCCAAATTGTGCCTAAGCTAGAATCAGTCGCCAGTGTCAACTATGAAGCCTTAATGTCAGATATCAATGAGTTAACTCAGAGATGGATGTCACTACCAATGTCGATGATCGGGAGAATCAATATACTTAAAAGTAATATTTTACCTAAAATACTTTATTTATTTCAATACATTCCCTTATCACCACCTTTAGATCTATTCTCAAGAATAAAAAAAAAGTTAGTGGAATTTATATGGAACAACAGGAGGGCTAGATTACGTTTGTCTTTATTATATTTACCATTTGATCGTGGAGGTCTGAAATGTCCAAATTTTATGTTGTATTATTGGTCGGCACAACTGAGGTCTATGACATATTATTTTTCATCAAATGATCTCCCTCACTGGACTGAAATGGAATCATACAATTTACCTTTACCTCTTCCCATATTCATATACTCAGATTCGGCAAAAAAATTACAAAAACAAGTTAAAAATCCATTTGTAAAGCATATGATCAAAATATGGTGTGAAGCTAAAAACTATTTAAAAGAACCACAGCTATTGTCACAATTTAGTCCAATATGGGGTAATCAATATTTTAAACCAGGGAGAGCGGACGCTGTATTTAAAGTATGGAATTTAAAAGGGATACAAAAGATTCAGGATTTATATTTGCCATGTGCAGATAACATAATGTCTTTTGAAGAGCTGAGGATCAAATTTAATCTCAATAGAACACATTTTTTTAAATATCTTCAACTTAGAAACTTTATTCGATCAAATCAAAATAAAGCTCTCACTCGACCTATTTATTCATCCTTGGAAAAAATGATGATGAAAGATAGTAAAAGAAAGGGTATTATTTCAGAGTTTTATAACTCATTGACACTATCTTCAAGTGAAAATTCACTGAAAAGATTAAACTACTGGAAAGAAGACCTGCAAACTGAAATTTCAGAGGAACAATGGGAATTGGCTTGTACAGAAGCTCAAACCAAATCAATAAATGCACGCCTTAAATTGATACATTTCAAATGGTTAATGCGGATGTATGTTACACCGGAGGAGTTAAATAGATACAACAAAAATATACCAGATACATGCACAAAATGCATGGAAAGTAAAGGAACCCTATTTCATTGTTTATGGGAATGTAGATTAATAAGAATGTTTTGGGAAGAGGTGAGGGTAACAATTGAAAAAATAATCTCAAAACAAATCATATTGAATCCTAAACTGTTTTTGTTGAGTCTGTACCCAGAAAAGCATAATTTTAATAAAAGTGAAAGAACATTCATAGACCTCAGTTTGCTTAATGCCAAAAAATGTATTGCACTATTATGGAAAAAGACTCATAGACCAGATGTGACTCAGTGGTTAAGACAGATGTTAACAAACCTTCCATTAGAAAGAATAACATATATACTGAAATCAAAGGAAATTGTGTTTGAGAATATATGGAGACCTTTTATTGATTATGTAAAAAATTTAAACATAACTCTTGAAGAAGAAGGTGAATGATGTGTGTGGACCTTGTAAATTCCAAACTGGTGAACATAATATGTATACTTATGTATTGGATTGTCTAGACTAAACAGAGGAGCATTGTTGAAGACTTGATTTTGTTGGTGGTTGTTGGTGTTTTTAGTGCATTTTTTTTTTTGTAGTACTTTAGTGTTAGTGTTTGATTGTTTGTATCATGTTTGTTAAAAAAAAAAAAAAGGTTCAATAAAGATATTGTGGAAAAAAAAAAAAAAAAAATTTCAAACATTTGGTTGTAATATGTCCTGGAAGTATACCTGTTACCTTTGGTTTACAATAGCTAAACACAGCTATTTATTTCGAGTGTCAATTTTCAGCTCTGTTCCTAATATAGCTTTTTTTCCAAATGCATCATATTAATAAACATAAGGAGGATGTCTGTGTCAGCACTGTACAGCAGTGATCACTACTAATTTACTCAGTAATTACTCTGCTTATAAGATAAGATAAGATAAGATAAGCCTTTATTAGTCCCACAATGGGGAAATTCCAGGATTGCAACAGCACAGGGATAGCAACACTCAGAGCAACAATCAGAAGGCAAGAAAAAAAACAACATCTAGCAAACATATGTCCATATTACTATAAATGTATATATATAGACACACAGTGCAGAGCATTATGGCTGGTGGATGTGCAGCAGAAAGTCTAAGCTCTCTCTCCGCGGATGCAGCGGGCCAGCTGGAAGTCTTTGGGCATGATGGTGACCCCCTTAGCGAAGAAGAGACCACCAGGTGGGCCTCGCTGGTCTCCTGCAGAGCCATGACGGCGAAACTCAGGAAACGCAGGACGGTCTTGAAGTCCTGAGCGATCTCCCTCACCAGGCGCTGGACGGGCAGCTTACGGATGAGCAGCTCCGTGGATTTCTGGTAGCGACGGATCTCTCTCAGAGCCACGGACCTGTGACGGCGAGGCCTCTTCACTCTGCCGGTGGCCAGAGCGCCTCTCCGAGCAGCCCTGGTGGCTAGCTGTCTCCTGGGGGGCTTCTTCCTCCAGTAGATTTTACGGGCGGTCTGCTTGGTTCTTGCCATCGCTCTTTATTATTCTGTCTTATATTTCTTTCACGCCGCCTAAAACTCCAGCCCGGCACCCGCTTCGTTTTCGCTACAGCTCCCGGTATGTCGAGTTTCCCATTAGCACCGGGCGGCGGCCAAGTGCTAGCTAGCACTAGCTCCTCCCCGCTGTAACGTCTCCCGCTGCAAACCGTGGCTCCGTCCGCCGACCCGGGAGACCCCCGGGGCGATCCGTGCGTCCGTGATATATATATACAGAGTGAAAGGTGTAGAAAGAAGAAGGAAGATTATACAGGTCATACCAACCTTTGGGTCAGTAGGACGTTTTCCTTTTAATTTTTGAGAACATAAACTTTAACGTTAACACGGACGAGCTCAGAGTGTCAGCTGATTACAGTCCTACCTGTAAACCTACCTCCGCCTTTTTCTTCACTTTAAGTTATGTTAATACAGTGCATCCGGAAAGTATTCACAGCCCTTCACTTTTTCCACATTTTGTTATGTTACAGCCTTATTCCAAAATGGATTGAATTCATTTTTTCCCTCAAAATTCTACACACAATACCCCATAATGACCACCTGATTTTTTTTTTTAGATTTTTTTTTTTGCAAATTTATTAAAAATAAAAAACTAAGAAATCACATGTACATAACTATTCACAGCCTTTGCTCAATACTTTGTTGATGCACCTTTGGCAGCAATTACAGCCTCAAGCCTTGTTGAATATGATGCCACAAGCTTGGCACACCTATCTGTCAGTAGGTTCCCCCATTCCTCTTTGCAGCACCTCTCAAGCTCCATCAGGTTGGATGGGAAGTGTCGGTGCACAGCCGTTTTCAGATCTCTCCAGAGATGTTCAATTGGATTCAAGTCTGGGCTCTGGCTGGG
Source organism: Pholidichthys leucotaenia (assembly GCA_020510985.1). NCBI lineage: Eukaryota > Metazoa > Chordata > Actinopteri > Cichliformes > Pholidichthyidae > Pholidichthys > Pholidichthys leucotaenia. Next base: position 280,793,998 of record CM035847.1, on the reverse strand, counting down.
CCACTCAAGGACATTCACAGAGTTGTCCTGAAGCCACTCCTTTGACATCTTGGCTGTGTGCTTAGGGTCGCTGTCCTGCTGAAAGATGAACCGTCGCCCCAGTCTGAAGTCAAGAGCGCTCTGGAGCAGGTTTTCATCCAGGATGTCTCTGTACAGTGCTGTCCTGATTAGTCTCCCAGTCTCTGCCACTGAAAAACATCCCCACAGCATGATGCTGCCACCCCCATGCGTCATTGTAGAGATGGTATTGGCCTGGTGATGAGTGGTGCCTGGTTTCCTCCAAACATGACGCCTGGCATTCACGCCAAAGTGTTCAGTCTTTGTCTCATCAGACTAGAGAATTTTGTTTCTCATGGTCTGAGAGTCCTTCAGGTGCCTTTTGGCAAACTTCAGGTAGGCTGCCATGTGCCTTTTACTAAGGAGTGGCTTCCATCTGGTCACTCTACCATACAGGCCTGATTGGTGGATTGCTGCAGAGATGGTTGTCCTTCTGGAAAGTTCTCCTCTCGCCACAGAGGAACGCTGGACTTCTGTCAGAGTGATCATCAGGTTCTTGGTCACTTCCCTGACTAAGGCCCTTCCCCCCCGATCGCTCAGTTTAGACGGCCAGCCAGCTCTAGGAAGAGTGCTGGTGGTTCCCAGCTTCTTCGATTTATGGATGATGGAAGCCACTGTGCTCATTGGGACCTTCAAAGCAGCAAAACTTTTTTTGTACCCTTCCCCAGATTTGTGCCTTGAGACAATCCTGTCTCAGAGGTCTATAGACGATTCCTTTGACTTCATGCTTGGTTTGTGCTCTGACATGCACTGTCAACTATGGGACCTTACATAGACAGGTGTGTGCCTTTCCAAATAATGTCCAATCAACTGAATTTACCACAGGTGGACTCCAATTAAGCTGTAGAAACATCTCAAGGATGATCAGTGGAAACAGGATGCACCTGAGCTCAATTTTGAGCTTCATGGCAAAGACTGTGAATACTTATGTACATGTGATTTCTTAATAAATTTGCAAAAATCTCAAAAAAACTTTTTTTTCATGTTGTCATTATGGGGTATTATGTGTAGAATTTTGAGGAAAAAAATTAATTTAATCCATTTTGGAATAAGGAATACATTTTGGAATACTTTTTCCACATAAAAAAATGTGGAAAAAGTGAAGTGCTGTGAATACTTTCTGGATGCACTGCATTATCTAAAGTGTGGAAACCTGGAAAAAAGGGGACATGATGGAGACTAGAACTATGATGTTTGCCAGACACGAAAGGAGAGGAGATTAGCAGAGAACTGGGCGTGCAGTGGCTAACAGCTAATGACAGACTGCGGGTGGTTTCACCCATGGGCAGACAGAACACTGAAAAATGGTGATAGGAAAGGAGGGACTGTGCGCTTTTGAAGGCCAGATAATGTTGTGGTGTGCATGTTATTAGGAATACCACATTTTAATGTTAGCTGAAAATTAGCTGATGATAATCACCAAGCTCATTAATAATGGAGTAAACAACAGTCTAACTACAGGTTAAAGCTCACCACAGTTTTAGAGATGGCCTTTAAATAAAGCTATCACATATGTGACTGATAAATTTACAGGGTTTTTCACAGTGTCAACTATCATAAGCCAACAATAATTGTCAGCTAAAGAGCTCACCATAACAGCTGTGTGGTTCTCCACTGGTTTCCCTCACATCACAGATTAATTTCTGGCTGCTGGCCCTTATTTCTCCTAATCCTCCTCTGTTCCTCATCTCTGATATCCAACAGGTTCATAATTATAAGGCTGTGGTCCTTCATATCAGTACAGACTTATATTTTCCTCCTGTTCAGAGGTTAAACTACTGCATATTTCACATTACTGACAGTGACCAGGTGGTCTGTAGTTAGCCTCCGGTAACATCATGATCAGGCTGCTGTTTTTGAGGAGAGACTGACACTCTGTGCAAGAAACGCTTTAAAAGTTATTAAGGCATAGACAACTATATTTTGTAATATCTCCTTATTGAATCATTTCTCAACATATTAAATAATTGATGTGGTTAACCTGGGAACTGCTCTTATCATTGAAGGTTCAATCACCTGATTCTGAGGGGCTCCAACCTCCACAGGGATCGTGCCTGACTGCACACGGCGCCACCTTCATAGTGAGCCATCCTGTAACGAAGTACGAGCGGACACACAGTGCTCATGTGGCATCATATTAACAGGAAGTTAAAGACCTGTTGAATTTCTTTTCTTCTCACCGGCGCTTTTCCTCTCCTTCCTCTGGTGTAGCGATGGCCAGACATTCGTCCATGTGACCGTGGAACAGCCTGAGAACGTGACCACCGGTTAAATACCCTGAAATTTGGAATACACACAATACTGAGTCTCTATACACTGTGTATATACACACCAATGTGTTCTCCAAGCAGAGACGTTTCTGACTGTAAAGCAGAGTATGCAAGGCCTGAAGCAACAACTTTGCCCACATTTTTGAGGGGGAGAAATAAAACTACCTTCAACATTTTTTTCTAATAATTTTGCTACATTTTTTTTTCTTATAAATTTGCAACTTTTTCCTCAAGTCTCTACAACATCTGAAAAATGCAGGTTTGTACCCTCAGCTAGTTCACATCCTGAGCTGATTGGGTTCATGTTCCACAGCGTCTGCATAAAGGAAGCATCCACCATCAGATCTCCACTGGCGTAGGACAGATGCTGACGACAGAGGACAAGAAACAAAGAGCATCAGGCTGGGTGTACACATGTGTCCGTCCACAAAAGCACCAAAGGAATACAGGGTCTCACCAGGTATCTCTCAGACGACACGCTGACGAGGATGAGGTCGTCACCCACCCTGACCTTCTCACCTTCAGACCTTTGCTTGGAGGCTGGATGGATCGTCCACCAGCACGCCTCACCTGCAAAAAAAGAGATCAACCCTGACCTAGGGATCAGGTGTCAATAACAACACCCGGGGGGGGGGGGGGGGTGCAGATATGATCCTCCAGAATGTTTGTCCAGCCCGCTCATGAATTGCAACCTTTTTCTCAAAGGCAAATCTAAAAACAATAGTCCTGTTTGTCTGCATTTGAAAAAAATATATCTGGTTTTACCAGTGGAGTCTTCTTGTAAGCCCACGTCGAAGGCCAGCTTGTCGGTGAGGGACCGGGATGTTGTCAAACAGCTCAAGTACTGTGAAAAAAAAAAATCAAAACAGAACACATTAAGTACCTGGCATCAGTTTGCCTTGTTGTTGAGCTCATGGCCAGTCTTACCATGCCTGAGTGGTGGTGTCTCAGAAGGATGGCATGACCATACAGTAAAGTCCGGTGGCCTCCACCTTGGGACGACTGGAGTGAGAAAAGACAGAACAATAGTTTTAAAACCATCTAAACATACTGTATGCTAATAGCAACCTCAAATACACTTTGACTGAAGATATTTTTCAGTGGTCTAAAGGTCAGAGACAAACTTTTTAATCAAAGGGGACATGTGATAAAAACGTCACTTTTTCGATGCTTTTGTGCATCTGTTTGTGTAACTGAGTGGCTACCAGTGGAAAAACTCAACCCCGTCACTTTGTTAGGGTCAGCCTTTGGCTAGGTGCCTCTCTCTAACTGAGCGGTTTTGATTTTGTTCTGGTTGCGACGTGGCAGCCAGAGTTGACTGGAATGAACCCCCCCTCCCAGCTTCATCTCCACCCATTTTAACGATGGTGGGAGGATCCCTGTGAATGTCCAAACCCACACTGACAGTGCTACTATGACTGCTAGCCGGCTTTGGAGTTAGCTTGGTGCCCACACTTTATATTACTATTTTCTTTAAATTCTAGTCACTGTATAGAAAATAGCAGAGGACACAATAGGCCAGCTAGCACCTTGCCTAGTGGGCAGAAATTGGTCTGTCTACTGCCTTGGAGGTAAATTTGTCCATCTAGCGTTAGCAGTTATCCATTCACTAATTCAGGGTTGTTTCAGTAGAAATTGTATGTCAGGGACCTGTCATCTCTTTCAACCACTCATACCCCACCCCTGTCCCTATAATGCTTTATTTGGGTCTTTACATAATCACATTCAGCCCTTAGCTCAGTTAATTAGCTCAGTCTACCTTTGCCATCCAGAGCTAACAGTGAACGATCTAGTATTAGACTCAAAATGGCAGCTGTCAACCAAACTTCTCTTGGTAGCGAAAGAGGGAGGGTGGGGTGAACTGAGGCTCATGAGCATTTAGAGGAACATGCACTGAAATGAACTGTTCTGAGGAGGGTTGTTAAAATAGGTTGAAAATGATGATGAACTAATTAAAACTGACGTATTTTGGCCAAACATGTCACAGACATTTCATTAAGACCTCTTGGAACTGTGTCACCAAGTGGAAAAAGTGCATCATATGTCCCCTTTTTATGTAAATTTTATGTAGCATTTTATCCTGAGTTAACCTTTACATGTTCTATGTGATGTGTGAGCTAGGGCTGGGCGATAAAAAGTATTGCAATAAAGTTTGTCTGTATTGCGATACACAATATATATACAAGTCGAAAGTCGACTCATATGAGAGTCGATTCACACCGAGTAGAAATGACGGTCGCCAATGATGTTGGAGACGTTAAGGAGAGCGCTGTGCATCAGCTACTGTTGTCACCAGATGAGCCTTTGGTGGTGGTGTTACAGTCTGGGCAGGTGTGTCTAGTCAATACATAACTGCTCTACACCTTGTGAATGGTACAGTGACAAGCCAATACTGCCTGAATAACATCATTAATCCAGTCATTGTGCCCCTGCATGAACAACACAGGCCTAATTTCACCTTCATAGATGACAATGCTCCAGCTCATCGAGGTCACATCATTAGAGAACGGCTGCTGGAGGCTGGGGTAGCTCAAATGAGTGGCCTGCACTTTCTCCAGACCTGAATCCCATGGAAAACCTATGGGATCAGCTGAGTCGCTGTGTAGAGGCTTGTAACCCTGCACCCCACAACCTCAATGACCTGAGGGCCGCTGTTCAAGAAGAGTGGAATGCCATGCCTCAGCAGACAATATGTCGACTTGTGAACAGCATGAGATGTCGTTGTCAAGCTGTAATTGATGCTCAAGGGCACATGACAAGTTATTGAGACATTGACATTTTTTGTTGTGGTATACCCACCACTGTTCTTGGCTTTTGTTTCAATAAATTGTTTGAGATGAGGAAATCACCATTGCACGTGTCTACTTAAATGTCCTACTTTCATGATAAAATATCACTGTAATGTGAACTTTACATTTTCTATAAATTTCACCCAAAAGCCAAATATCCCTAACTTTTTGTGAGTAGTGTATATTTGCATTAGAAATAAATAAAAATTCTTATTTAATGCATGTACCTATACACACATGAGAGGGGCAGAGTTTCATTTCACTTATGAAATAGCTGCATAATAAAACAAAATGAAAGAGCAGCTCAGAGAAACTTCTTCACAATAATACGTAGCTGATCAAAGTGTCTTTTTCCTTGCTTAACTAAAGTCACATTATCAAGTAAACTAGTTTAGCCACATATGTAGGTGGAAATATTTCAGTTTACCACAATAAAATGCTTGGCAGTCTAATATGTGACACAAGTATAAGTTGTTGCTTTTTTCATTAGTTTTCATAACTGCAGTGTTCAGACAAAAATTTATCTTTATCTGACTCCCCGTGCAGCGGTGAGGAGCAGCATCGGGGGAGAGAGAGAGAGAGAGAGAGAGACGCTGCATGGAGTGAAGTCCAGGCTCATATTAATGTGACAAGCTACATTCGATATGCACAATACAGGCATTTTATGTATTGCGGGTGGCCAAATGTACGGATACTTCAGATATATTTGGTATATTGTTCAGCCATAGTGTGAACTACATAGCTGACTTACTCTTTATTTTCTGAGTACCAGCAAACCTTATCTGTTGTACTGGATGTGTCAGTCTAGTTTATGAGTTTAAAAAAATGCTAAACACAACATATTGTACAATAGAAAACAAAAAAATACTCAGATTATAGGATGCAAATCCTACTATTTTAGAGATTACAGTCTCAGACAACAACAACATATCAAGTCATCCTACCTTTTCTCAACATCCAGAAAGGATGCAAAAAGAAAGCACACTTATTGTGGCAGTTGTGTATAGATCCCCCCCCACCAAAAAAACAAAAAAACCAACACAGTCAAGTGAGCAGGATGATAACACTGAGCCTTTAATAAGCGCTGAGCATCTATAATCCACTGGGATGAGTCCAGGGCAGGTATGTCAACTGGTAGCATGATACCATCAGCCCTGGCGGGTATTAGCACCAGGATCGGGTGGGACAGGTGGTGCAGTTATGGGTGCTGGAGATGTGGGTGCTTTCCCCAGAGTGTGAGTTAAGAGGGATGAAGGTACATCCAGGGCTCTGGCGGTGTCCAGTTTCCCATCCATCCCTGACAGACGTGCACGCCTGCCTATGCTGCTGCTTCTGTGCACGCTAACCGCTGCAAATATGTTACCAGCATACCTGTGGTTTGGGTAAGATTCACTGAAGGGCTAATTAAAATGCTCACAAAACAGAGCTATTTTAACTGATTTCTTGTGTTGAGTAGTTCGTCTATTAACAAAGAAAAAGCAAACCAAGTAATAAACTGCCATATTAAACCTGGAGTTCAGCATAGCAGTATCAAAACATTTTAAAATACAAAGGCACACATACTGTAATTGCCTGACATCATTAAGCGCCTACAAGGAAAAACACAGACCGTAACAAAAGGGACCAACATCAAGCAAGACAAAGTAATCACCATGACAGCACAATGATAAATGAGCCTTTGATAGATCTGCATTAAATGCAAATTAGCTATTCACTGCGAAAAGTTGCAAGGTTATAAATTCAAGGACTTATTCAGAGATCCAGGTCATATAAAATAAATAAAATGATCAATGTTTCAATATTTTTAAAGACTTTAAATATCAGATAAGTGAAATAATATAGCAACATCAAATCAGTCACTGCTGCTCACCAGCTGTTTCTGGCAAAAAAGCAGAGTACACAAATACGGCTCAGCCACTAGGGGGCACCAAGGTACAAGTTCACACTCAGTCTTGGGGGCAAAATTAAATATCCTCCAACTTTTTTCTAATAAATTTGCAACTTTTTGCTCCTAAAATTGCATTTTTTTTTTCTCATAAATACAATATTTTTTCTTATAGATTTTAAGCATTTCTCAGTATTTTGTAATTTTTCTCATAGATTTGAATTGTTTATTCTTGTGAATTTACAATTTTTTTTCTCATAAAGCTGCAAGTTTTTTTTAATTATAAACTTGGAACTTTTTCTCATAAATTTGCAACTTTTCTTCTCATAAAACATGCTACTTTTTCCTCATAGATTTTAAACATTTCTCATTATTTTGTGATTTTTTTTCCTCATAAATTTGCTCATTCTTTCCTGTAAATTTACAAATCTTTCTTTGTAAATTTGCAAGTTTTTTCTCACAAACATGGAACTTTTTTGTCAAGCTGCAACTGCTCTTCTCATAAATATGTAACTTTTTCTGGAAGATTTTAAACATTTTTCTCATTATTTTGTGACTTTTCTCATTAATTTGCAAATTCTTTCCTGTAAATTTACAATTTTTTTCTTGTAAATCTGCAAGCTTTTTTTCTCATAAACTTGCAGTTTTTTTCTTATAAATTTGCTATTTTTTAATGAAAATTTGCAACTCTTCTCATAAATAGACTATTTTATCAGAGATTTTAAACATTTGTCTCATTATTTTGACTTTTCTCAATTTTTTTCCTGTAAATTTACATTTTTTTTCTGTAAATTTGCAACTTTTTTCTCCTAAATTTGCTCCTTTTTTGCATAAATCTGCAAGTTCTCTCATAAACTTACAACTTTTTCCCTAAATTTGCTCTTTTTACATAAATCTGCAACTTCTCATAATGTGACCCATGCTGGCAAAATGAGTCACTTTGAGGAAATTATCAAAACTGAGGTAACGTTTTTTCCGTACCTTCAAAATGATATTAAATTTGCAGGAAGTGCACAAAAACGGACCCGGAAAAAGATGATTTGTTTATATTTTGGCTAGGTATAAAACTTGCGTTCCGATCGGTCGGGAGTTACGTGTTCCGCAAAAATACATGCATTTTTAGAAAGTCTGTTTTCTAAGCTTTCCAATGATACCAGGCACTCGCGGGTGTTTTTCCCGGGACTCGCGTCATGATTTATGACTTCTCGTGCCTGCAGCTCGTAATGACGCCGTGCGCATTCCGACTCATTTTTGCCAGCACGGGTCACGTATGCTGCTTTTCCTCATAAATTTGCAAATTTTTCCTGTAAATTTTTTTTTTTTTTGTAAATTTGCAAGTTTTTATCATAAAGCTGCTACTTTTTATGTAAATTTGCAACTTTTCTTTTTCGTAGATTTCAAACAATTTTCTCATTATTTTCTGACTTCTTGTAAATTTACACATTTTTGTTTGCAGTTTTTCATCGTAAAGTTTTCCTCATAAATTTGCAATTTTTCCCATAAATTTACAACTTTGTTTCTCATTAATTTAATTTGTGATTTTCTCATTAATTTTTTGTTGAAGATTTATAACTTTTTTCTCATATTTTTTTTTGGGGGGGGGGTGGCATCTTCTTTGTAAATGTACAACTTTTTATGATAAATTTCTACCTTTCTTTTTGTAAATCTGCAGTGCTCTGTGGATGCATATGAATCCATATGATTTAATTTAATTACTTTTTTATGCTCATCTAGACAATGACGTTTTTTTGTTTTGTTTTGTTTTTTTGGGGGGGGGGTCCCCCATTCTGAAGAGTTCCATCTCTTCCCGATTACAAAAATAGGGCCCCCGCCCCCAAACACAATCCTGCATAGGGCCCCCAAAAACCTAGAAATGGCCCTGCTGCTACTAAAAATGAGTCACAGATCTAGAAGACACTCATCACCATGACGTGGGGTTTTAACAGATATAAATCCAGACGTGTAGATGACACAGCACTAGTTTAGCCACGAGGACATCCAGCTGCTAACAGCACAGCAACAAGGACAAGTTGCCAGGTTAGTCGGGACAAACACTACAGCAAATAGCACATGTTAGGAGACATACCCATTTGTCCAAATCCACTTCCTGCTTCGCAAAGAGCAAGAAGGGAAGGGAAGGTGATGTGAGATAATTTTTGTGAAAATTCTTAAATGAAATAAAAGCTCATTATTCCATGGGCGGTGCTAAAAATATAAGGATAGTGAGATGAACAAGATACAGGAGCAGAAAGTTTATTTTTCCATGAGTTTTTTCCATAAGCCACATGTTCCTGTAGCTTGTCCTCATTTCTTTATGACTTTCACCCCTACCTCGGTCATCTCCACCGTGTTGGCCAGCATCTCCACCAGAGCCCGGACTGAGAGGGACTGCTCCAGAATGAAGGTACATATGGCCAGGTCCGGGGGCACTTTCTGTAAATTAACAGCACACAAGTTAAACAAGTTATATTAATGCTCTGCAGGACAAACATGGAGAATCGGTAGCAGGATCCTGCCTGAGCGTTGGATGTGGTTTCCAGGAAGCAGAGACGGTTCCCAAAGCCCTCGCAGGACAGGCACAGTTTGATCTGCTGCTCCTTCAGGACGGAGGCGGTGCACTGCAGAACCACCTGGTCGTCCTGCACAAAATACAGAGAACAACCATTCAGGATACTTTTATATACTTCCTTTTCAGTGTTGGCATAAAGTATTTTAACGTATGTTCTTATACATACAGTATTTCCACCAAAACGTTTACCCCTAAATCAGTGGTGCATATTTTCTCTTTGCTAGTCCATTTTTTATGTTTTAGTAAACCTGTTTTGGGGCTTTTTAAGCACTCAACAACAGTTTTCACTTGATACATGATGCCTGCATTGTGCTGAACCAGGCTGAACTTTTATTGACTAAACTGAAAATCTGGAGAAGGAAAAAAGCAAAAGCGGGAAACCTGCCTACAGCATTTCTTCAAAATCCACTCACTCACTCCGCAGTGTGCAGTGACTAAAATGTTGTTTGTGTCCAAAATTTTGTCCCTGATCAACATTATCATCATGTATTATATAGTATACATTAATGCTGCATCTGTTACATTTGGAAAAATCGCTTTAAACAATCTTTCACACAAAAACTATAAATAAGAAAGTGTAGAATGTTTATTTCACATAATTTTTATTTCACATAATTTACGGTGCCAAAACAACACAACTAATGAAAAGGAGAGAGTAATTGAAGAAATTTGTGTAGAATACAGTGGTGCTTGAAAGTTGGTGAACCCTTCAGAATTTTCTACATTTCTATAAATATGACCTAAAACCTCAAATTTTCACACAAGTCCTGAAAGTAGATAAAGAGAACCCAGTTAAATGAGACAAAAAATTAGTTTTTCGTTTATTTACTGAGGATCTGTGAGTGGCAAAAGTTTGTGAACCTTTGATTTCAGTATCTGGTATGACCCCCTTTTGCAGCAATAACTATAACTAAACATTTCCAGTAACTGTAGATCAGTGCTGCACATCAGCTTGGAGGAATTTTAGCTCATTCCTCCATACAGAACAGCTTCAACTCTGGGATGTTGGTGGGTTTTCTCACATGAACTACTCACTTCAGGTCCTTCACAAACATCTCAATTGGATTAAGGTCAGGACTTTCACTCGGCCATTCCAAAACATTCACTTTATTCTTCTTTAATCATTTTTTGGTAGAACGATTTGTGTGCTGAAGATCATAGTCTTGCTGCATGACCCACTTTCTCTTGAGATTCAGTTCATGAACAGATGTCCTGACACTTTCCTTCAGTATTTGCTGGTATAATTTAGAATTCATTGTTTCATCACGGATGGAAAGCTCTCCTGGCCCAGATGCAGCAAAACAGCCCCAAATCATGATATTACCACCACCATGTTTCACAGATGGGATAAGATTCTTATGCTGGAATTCAGTGTCTTCCTTTCTCCAAACATAACACTTCTCATTCAAAACAAAAAGTTCTAGTTTGGTCTCATCCGTGCACAAGACATTTTTCCAACAGCCTTCAGGCTTGTCCACGTGATCTTTAGCAAACTGCAGAGGAGCAGCGATGTTCTTTTTGGAGAGCAGTGGCTTTCTCCTTGCACACCTGCAATGCACACCATTGTTGTTCAGTGTTCTTCTGATGGTGGACTCATGAACATTAGCCAATGCAAGAGAGGCCTTCAGTTGTTTAGAAGTTCCCCTGGGGTCCTTTGTGACCTCACCAACTATTACATGCCTTACTCTTGGAATGATCTTAGTGGGTCAACCACTCCTGGGGAGGGTAACAATGGTCTTAAATTTCCTCCATTTGTACACAATCTGTCTTACTGTGGACTGGTGGAGTCCAAGCACTTTACAGATGGTTTTTCAACCTTTTCCAGCCTGATGAGCATCAAAAACCCTTTTTCTGAGGTCCCCAGAAATCTCCTTTGTTTGTGCCTTGATACACTTCCACAAATATGTGTTGACACTTTGATAAATCTTTAAATAAAAAATTCATTAAATAAAACAGGATGCCCACTCACACCTGTCATCCCATTGATTGAAAACAGCTGACTCTAATTTCACTTTCAAATTACCTGCTAATCCTAGAGGTTCACAAACTTTTGCCACTGACAGATATGTAATATTGAATAATTTCCCTCAAATAAATTTAAAAAAGTAAAATATTTTTGTCTCGTGGAGACACTAGACACTGCAGGTGGACATTCTCTCACACCCAGAACCAGGAAGAGGGGCTGAACAATGGACTGAAGGGGGCAGACCCCAGCGGGGTAATTAGACCAGACTATGAGGCGCCTTCGCCCCCTGCTGCTCCATGCTGTAGCATGTAGCGCAGGGAAGCGAATGTATGTGATTAAGGTAACATGTGTTATGATAATTGTGCCACACATTGCCTTTGTTCATACCCATGCATTATGCGCCAGCCCCAGTCTCTGTGCGAGATAATAAAGTTATATTAAGAGAACGCAGAGAGACTGGGGAGGCTTCCAGGCTTCTGCAGACACACGGCCCCAGCGTCCATGCTGGGGTCCATAGGCTGTACATATGTTAGAGCGTCAAAGATTCTGTGTTGACTACGCTCATGCCTTGCCTCCACATCCTTCCCTTTTACCCTCTACATTGGTGACCTGACGTGAGATGGACTGTCTCTCCCTTTCGCCACGCTGTGGACTCCTTTTTCTCTACATTGGTTACCCGAAGTGAGATGGACCGTCTACTCCCTTTCACCGTGCTGTGGACTCCGGAGTACCAGGGATCGCCTGCATCCTTCTCATCCACAATGGAGCGCGCGCGCCTGTTCCTCTCTCCACGATGGCAACCTCAAGGGCCAGAGAGAGAGTGCGGTGTGGGGACCAAGATGCACCAGGATCAACGAGACGAGCACCGCACAGAAACAGCCTGAAAGGGGAAGATCGACACCATCTGTGTGATTGAATCAAGCTCCCCACCCTGACTTCACCTCCCGTCAGCGGAGTTTCGGCACACAGAAGCCCCGGGCACACACCGCAGGATTACAAGGACAGCGCAACTTACAGCTATGTGGTCACTGTGCCAGAGCGTGCGCCATGCACCAGGGACAAACCGGCTCCAAGTACTGATACATCACCCTCAGCCGCTGTACATTCCCGGGGAGCGCGGCCGATCGCCATCCTCGGATCCTTTAGGCTTTGCTCATCGCACCTAAAGCAGCCGGGCCACCTCGCCCACAGGACTGGTATTTGTTTCTCAGCCGCTGCACATCAACGGGGAATTAAGCCGATTGCTTTCCCTGGAAACTTTAGGACTGCCTCCGCACCTAAAGCAAGATCGCCAGTTTCCCTGACACAGTTTAAGTTTTTTCACAGCCACTACGCATCCTCGGGGAATTGGGCCAATCGCCTTCCCCAGATCCTTGCAGAACCGGGCCCGCACAAGGAGTCATCAGAGACTTAATTTTTTTCACAGCTGCTGCAGATCACTGGAGGGTTCACCGGAAAAGTTCCTCACCCGAGGCTGATCTGCATGCAATTTTGCACGGCCCAGACGCTTTTAACATCCCGGGCCGGCACTCCATTGTTTTCCCCCACCTCTCCCTCATCCTCCACATTGTTCTTCCCACACCTCTGTCCCAAAAACCTGTCGTTTGCCGGCTTTGCTCCGTCAGCACGACGAGCACCAGACCCTGTGCGCACACGAATCACGGCTGTTCAACGTGTTGGAACTTGGAGCGGAGAAGAAAGTGCTTTTCACCCCTCCCCCACCATGGACTGACATGCCCTCTGACAAACTTCACCAGCAGGACAGTTCGACCGGAGCGGCAACCCCCTGCTGCAGACACCATGGGCGGCGGCTTGAGCCCAAAGGACCGGGGGGTCACAGCCCCTTCTGGGTGTTTGGGGGGGGGGGGCTGTGTGGTGACACTAGACACTGCGGGTGGACATTCTCTCACACCCAGAACCAGGGAGAGGGGCTGAACAATGGACTGAAGGGGGCAGCCCACCAGCGGGGTAATTAGATCAGACTATGAGGCGCCTTCGCCCCCTGCTGCTCCATGCTGTAGCATGTAGCGCAGGGAGGTGAATGTATGTGATTAAGGTAACATGTGTTATGATTATTGTGCCACACATTGCCTTTGTTCATACCCATGCATTATGCGTCAGCCCCAGTCTCTATGCGAGGTAGTAAAGTTATATAAAGAGAACACAGAGAGACTGGGGAGGCTTCCAGGCTTCTGCAGACACACGGCCCCAGCCTCCATGCTGGGGTGCATAGGCTGTACATATGTTAGAGGGTCAATAAAGATTCTCTATCGACTACGCTCGTGCTTCGCCTCCACATCCTTGCCTTTTACCCTCTACAGTCTCATTTATTTAACTGGGTTCTCTTTGTCTACTTTTAGGACTTGTGTGGAAATCTGATGATGTTTGTAGGTCATATTTATGCAGAAAATTCTAAAGGGCTCAAACTTTCAAGCACCACTGTAAATAAAGAGAATTTTTTTTAAAGTTTGCTCGACATGATGAAAAAAAAAAAGTAAATCGTCATGACGAGTGTCGAAATGTACAGAATGACGCAAATAAATCTGGATATTTGGTGGCCCAATAGAAAATGGTACTTTGTTGCTCCTGGAGTGTGGAAAGGCCGGCGTGATTCCAGCAATGAGCACGCCTCTCACACGTGGCCCCCACACCTGACACACTCTCAGCTGCTCCTTCTGCTCAGTCTGGATGTGAACTGCTTCATTCTTTAACCTGACTGATGTTCTTCTCTTCAGTTCTAGACAGATTCCTGAATTTTCTCCACTCTCCACTAATGACTCATGAATCATTCCGTCTTTTTCTTCTCACAGGCCTGTCCCCAGCTTTTGTAGGATCTATGTTTGGATTGTGGAAGAGTTCAAATCACTAACAATTTAAAAAAAAAAAAGAAGCTCTTCCCACTGAAATGAGCTGAAAAATATTAAACCATTACACAGAATCAAAAGTTAACCTGCACAATATGAAAAAATATATAAATTATGAGGGAAAAACAGTGTAAATTAAAGAGAAAAAAGTTGCACATTTATAAGAAAAAGAAGCAAATTGTCATATGTATTCTGCTTGTTTAGGGAAGAAGGAACGAAACCCATCCATCCATCCATCTTCTTCCACGTAATCCTTTTCGGGTTGCGGGGGGGCTGGAGCCTATCCCAGCATCTTTTGGGCGAGAGGCAGGGTACACCCTGGACAGATCGCCAGTCCATCGCAAGGCCAACACAGAGAGACAGACAACCATTCACTCTCACAGTCATACCTAAGGACAATTTAGAATCCCCAGTTTGATGTCAATTAACCTACCCACTCACAGAAATACGTTGTGCGTGCTTTATTGTGCAGAACAAAATATAACTGTCCAAACATAGTGAGCCAAAGGAGTACAGGGAAGTCTCTAGGAAGCTCAATAAGACAGGTGAGTCAAACACGGGGAAAAAATGTTCCAAGGCAGACGGAACTGCAATGGAGGAATGGAGGAGGAGCCCGGAAAAGAGCCATCTGGAAAAATAGACAGCAGGGGCAAAACAGTTTGTACTCATGAAGCCGGAGCTGTCCAAGTTAATCCATGAAATCCACAGGCTGGAGAGGACGAAGGGGAAATAGACAGATGAAAGCTACTCCGAAATTTACCTTAATCACCCGACAATACACAATGGCAAACTGAGATCTTAAATACAGCACACTAACGAGCAGAGGGTATGCCAGTGTGAAGAGAGGAGAGAGAGAGTGTGGAAGAGCGTGAGTGGAAACACCTGTGTGGATGGACGTCTGCACCAGTGTGTGTGTGTGTGTGTGTGTGTGTGTGAGTGTGTGTGTATGTGTGTGTAAGGAGTGAATGAGAGTGAGAATGCAGGTGAAGATATAAGTGTGTGTGTGTGTGTGTGTGTGTGTGTGTGTGTGTGTGTGTGTGTGTGTGTACAGCGGAGAAAATAACAGCTGGTAAGAACTGGCAGGAGAGAGGGGCGTGGCTGAGCTGTCACAGCTGAGCAGAGCTCAGAGCCTCCCACGAGGAGCCTAGAGAAAGGTAAGGGGAAAAACATCCTCCTGAGGGCAAACATTCATCATGGCAAGGAGCTGGGCTGGAAGGACCAGTCCAGTCAATGACAGTGCCCCCCTTCAAGGGGTGGATTCCAGACACCCCAATATACCATCAGAAAAGAAGAATCCCCCCCCCCCCGCCCCAGGAGACTATAACAACTAACCAGGGTGGGAGGTGGGGGAACCAGGTCAGGTGGGAACACAACAAGGTAGAACAGGCAACCCCTGAGTACATACATCCCAACAACCAGAACAACACTCCTCAAAACCCCCAGAGTCCCATAGTTCAAGGGGCCGACCAAAATCCCACGCTCCAGGGGAGATGAAAGGAGGCTGGTCAAGTGACCCGACCACCTCCAGGACCAAGCAGGCCACCCGGGTGGGTAGTTCAGGTGGCCGCCAGGAAAACTGGGCCACCGACATCCACGGCACAGTTCACCGGGTGGATGGCCTGAGGCCAAGAGCCACCAGCTCAGGAGAGAAGACCCAGGAGGTGGCCTGCCCACAGGAAGGCCCAAGGTAGTAAGGGGAGACAAGAGGAGGGGTGCTCCGACGTCAATGGACAGCGACGAGGGTGAAGCCCCTCTGCCCCCGGGTTGGGGGACAGCTGTACCCACGGCGGTCTGGGACATAGCTGCACCCGCGGCAGAATCCGACAGCAGTGGATCCTTTCCGGCAACCCTGGATGCAGGCTCAGAGACAGGAAAGAGAAGTAGAGGGTCAGGGTCGCTGGTAGCGGCAGAGCCCGGCGAGGCAAGCTCAGGTGCAGCTAGTGGCTGCATCCGGCTGTCCTCACCAAGAGCCAGGCAAGAACGCTCAAGTACAGACAAAAGGAAAACAAAATGGAGCACTTGTCTGAGCTCGAGCTCCACCGCCGTCCAGGACTCTGACGAACTTGATTCCGCTGTCTTGGGCCCCACCTCTGGATGGTCCAGCTCAGGTGCAGACCCTGCTGCAGCGGCCTCCGCAGTAGGCATAATGGTGGTGGTGGCAGTCCTGAAGCCCCCAGTGGAATCCCCCCACACAGGCTGCTTCTCCAGCGTGACGGCTGGGGGTCCACTCTGTGTTGACCCTTGTTCTTGATCACCCAGGGCCACAAGCTCCCCCACAATCTGGTGGCTCGGCCCCAGCAAGCACTCGGAAAAATGGGGAGGAGACACGGAGGGGATCAGTAAGTCTTGGAGAGTGGCAGCAGGGAGAGAGCGCTCAGGTGACTGCCCAACCTGAGGCTCCTCCCCGGGAGACAGACAAGATTCATCATTATTCATGGAGATAGAATGTAAACACACTTGCCTGATTTCCCGGGTCTTGGTGGAAACTGCTGCCGGCAGTGAGCTACCATCCTCCCCTGCGTCGACGACAGTAACGGGCCCCTCAGAGAATGGAAGAGGGCCCGGTTCTGGCGGCGCAGGCATGGGAGAGTCTGGGGAACCCCCGGCTGATCTCACGGTGGTGAGGGAAGACGTTCCGGCGGTGTGGGTTGCGGTCAGGGCTGAGAAGGCACCGGCTGACGGAACAGCTGGCACGGAAATTGCCTCTGCCACAGGGACAGCTGGGGGTGACGTCAAATCCATGGCTGTCGATACAGAGGAGGGTTTCTTCCAACGTCCCGAAGAGGGGCGATTCTTACGCCGTGGCTGAGGCTCTTCTCTCTCCCTTGGCTCCTCCAGCGTCTTGGCTACATCCTCTCGGGACCAGCGAGAATTCGGGGGAAACAGAGACAAGGGACAGAGGAGAGGTGACAGCAGCTGACGGGGGAGCCCCAGTGGAAAGTAAAACCTAGAACTCCTCCACAGGAATCTGGCATACTACATCAGGCGAAAGAGCGAGTGATTGTAGTAACACTTGCCTGAGTTCCTGGCTGGTGACGTCAGCCGCTGTCTCGGTGGCCTGCTCCGTCTCCCCGGGAGTAGGACGATGCGTCAGACAAGGAGAAGAGGACACCGGTCTAGGAAGCGTGCACTGGGTGTTCCGCCTAAGGGAGTGCTTCTTTGGCTGCCAGGCGGCTGCTGCAGAGGACCCCCATAACACTTCCTCACAGCGCTGTTGAGTCTGGCAGATCTGGGTGAGCACCGGCACAAACTCTGAGCATTTCCAAAGGCTGGGGCATGTCTGCATCACCCCGACAGCTATGTCCAGCAAATAAAAATTTTCCTCCGGGGAGTGGTCAGCATGAGCCCAAGAAGCGAAAATTACTGCACGTTCAGCCGCCGCACACTCCTCCGGATTGAGTCCAAAAATAGCGAAGTTCATGCTGGGAGAGCAGCTGGACGAAAAACACAAAAGAATGAAAAAGAAAAACACACTCACAACGCTTCCGCTGGGTTCTACTGGTCGTGTGATTCTGTCATATGTATTCTGCCTGTTTAGGGCAGAAGGAATGAAACCCACTCGCATGAAATACGTTGTGCGTGCTTTATTGTGCAGAACAAAACATAATTGTCCAAACATAGTGAGCCAAAGGAGTACAGGGAAGTCTCTACGACGCTCAATAAGACAGGTGAGTCAAACACGGGGAAAAAATGTTCCAAGGCAGACGGAACTGCAACGGAGGAATGGAGGAGGAGCCCGGAAAAGAGCCATCTGGAAAAATAGACAGCAGGGGCAAAACAGTTTGTACTCATGAAGCTGGAGCTGTCCGAGTAAATCTGTGAAATCCACAGGCAGGAGAGGACGAAGGGGAAATAGACGGATGAAGGCTACTCCGCAATTCACCTCAATCACCTAACAACACACAATGGCAAACTGAGATCTTAAATATAGCAACACCAACGAGCAGAGTGTATGCCGGTGTGGAGAGAGGAGAGAGAGTATGGAAGAGCGTGAGTGGAAACACCTGTGTGGATGGACGTCTGCACCAGTGTGTGTGTGTGTGTATGTGTGTGTGTGTGTGTGTGTGTGTGTAAGGAGCAAATGAGTAAGAATGCAGGTGAAGATTTAAGTGTGTGTGTACACAACGGAGAAAATAACAGCTGGTAAGAACTGGCAGGACAGAGGGGCATGGCTGAGGTGTCACAGCTGAGCAGAGCTCAGAGCCTCCTAGGAGGAGCCTAGAGAAAGGTATGGCGAAAAACATCCTCCTGAGGGCAAACATTCACCGTGGCAAGGAGCTGGGCTGGCAAGTCAGCCCAGTCCATGACACAAATTTACGATTGAGAAGGCAAACACTTATTTCAAAAAGATGAAAATTTAGGAGAAAAAAGTCACAAATTCTTGATGATAAAGATGCAAATTTATGAGAGAAAAAAGCAGAAAATTTAGGGGCAAATTTCCCCCAAAAAAGTTGGACATTTGAGAAAAAAAGTTGCAAATTTTTGAGGGAAAATGTAGCAAATAGCAAAGTTATAAATCTATGAGAAAAAAAGTTAAAAATTCAGAAGAAAATAATTGTACATTTCAAAGAAAAAAGTTGCAAATGAGCATAAAAAGTAACATAAGAAAAAAAGTTGCAAATACGCAAGAAAAAAGTAGCAAATTATGAGAAAAAGAAGCAAATTTACAAAGAGAAGGGTACATATTTATGAGGAAAAAAAGTTGATAACTTACAGTCATGTGAAAAAATTAGGACACCCCATATAAGCCTGTGTTTTGTTTTGTTTTTTACATATTTGGACATATGGATATTTAACATCAATGTTAAAAAATACTGGGAGATTCATGTAATACAACTAAACAATTAAAAATGTATTAAAGACTTTTTTTCAAATTTTCTGTAAAATGTAATTCTAAACAAATAGTGAGGAATAAATTAGGACACCCCACATCTTTTTTAGGACACCCCCACATTCATTCCCACTTACAATGGCTAAAATAAATATTAAAAATGCAAATAAAAACAAAAACAAAGTTAGACATAGATATGTGAACTTTACTTGGCAATATAAGCTGCGGCTTCAGCCATCACCCATTTCGGATAACTCACGTGGAATTGTATAGAAGAAGGAGTCTTTGTCTAATTTGACCTTGTTGTTATATTATACAGTTTCTTTTAACCTGTACTGTACTATCCGAAATAAATAAATTCATTCATTCAAAATTCATACTTAATAAAGAACTGAATATTTAATGGGGTGTCCTCATTTTTTCACGACTGTAGGTGCAAATTTACAAGAAAAAAGATCTATGTAATCAAAAATCTATGAGAAAAAGGTTTAAAATTTACGAGAAAAAGTCACAGATTTACAAGAAAAATGCAAATCTATGGGGAAAAAGGTTGCTAATTTACAAGAAAAAAGTCGCAAATGTATGAAAAAAAGTTCAAAATTCAGGAGAAAAAAATGCAATTTTACAAGAAGAAAATAGCAAATTTCTGAGAAAAAGCTGCAAATTTTAGAAGAATAAAATTTAAAAAAAAGGCACATCTATGAGATAAAGTTGCAATTTTGGAGGAAAAAGTAGCACATTTAAGAGGAAAAAAGTTACAAATGTACAAGAAAAAAATTCTAATATTTTAATTCTCCTTCCAAAAAATGTTTTATTTTATTTTACCTTTATTTAACCAGGAGGTCCCATTGAGATCCGAGATCTCTTCTGCAAGGGAGACCTGGTCGAGGTAGCTGCCTTACAGAATCAAAACCAAGTAAAACACATAATACACAAATCAACAATAAAACAGAACGACACCTATCCAAGCACAGTAGCCTCTCAGGAAAAACGATAACATTCCCCCTGTACTGCATTCTTTATGATACTCTTGAAGTCATTAATAGATATGAATGTTTTTAATTTAAGAACTTTTTGGAGATTATGGTGCACGGTAGGAAAATGCTGTTTTTCCAAAGTCTGTCAAAGCCCGGGGAACATTCAAGAACAGCCCTGTGGAGGTGCAGAGATGGTAACTAGTAGAGCTGACAGAGAGAAGACTATTGAGGTATTCTGGGAGTTTACCCAGCAGAGCTTTATAGATGAACATATACCAGTGGTGTTGTCTGCAAATAGTTAATGATGTCCATCCAACTAAACCACAGACAATGCAGTGGTGAGTGAGAAATTTTGCATTTGAAATGAAACGTAGAGAAGCATGATATACTGAATCGAGGCTGCATGTATGTACAGTATATCACCAGAATCAATCACAGACAGGAAGGTGGCTTCCACAAGTTTCTTCTTTGCAGAGAATGTACAACATGATTTATTTCTGAAATAAAAGCCAATCGTTATTTTAAGTTTCTTCACTAGATTAGAAATATGTACATTACACGAAAGCTTGTCATCAATCCATATTCCCAAATACTTATAAAAGGACACCCTTTCAATCAATGCACCATCAGATGTAAAATTTCTAAATTGTCAAAGTTTTGCAGGTGAGCTTTTGATAAAATCATAAACTTTGTTTTCTGGGCATTTAAAACCAGCTTTAGACCCTTCAAAGCTCTTTGTGATCACTGAAATGCAGTCTGAAGTTCTTCAATCGCCTGTGCTGCTGAAGAAGCAGATGTATAGATGATTGTGTCATCTGCATACAAATGCAATTTAGCTTGAATGTCTTTACCAATATCATTTATAAAAATAGAAAATAAAATAGGAGCCAAAATGGAACCTTTGGTAACACCTTTAGTTATCTTGAGAAAGTCTGATTTGTGGCTGTCTGCCTGGACACACTGAGTCCTACCTGTTAAATAATTTTTAAACCACTTAAGAACCTCAGAACCAAAACCAGCATTGCTGAGTTTGTCTAGAGTGTAGTTCATCATCCACCAGATCAAACGCTTTTGAAAGCTCTACAAATAAGGCGGCACAATGCTGTTTTCTGTCCAAGGTACCAATGAGATCATTTGTCACAGCCATAGCAGCAGTGATAGTACTGTAACCACTTCTAAAACCAGACTGAAGCTGACATAAAATATTATTAGATAAAAACTGTTTCAACTGTAAATTGACCTGAAATTCCAGAATCTTAGCCATAACTGAGAGTTTGGAAATAGGGCAATAGTTGTTTAACTTAGAAGGGTCTCCACCCTTGTGTTAGGGGAGAACGTATGGAGCCTTCCAAATTTTAGGTCTTTTGTTTAATTGAAGACTTAAATTTAAGATACATGCAATAGGCTCGGCAATAATATCTGCAGCCCTCCTTAAGAGGTAAGGATCCAAGTTGTCTGGACCTGCAGATTTTTTGTGGTCAGTCCTTTAGGGCTTTGTGAATTTGGGGGACTGAGATGGGTTTAAAATCAAACAAATTCAGACTTACATCAGTTACAGTGGTGGAAGAGCATGGGTCAGAGGTATTTACATAAATGCTGTCAAATATAGACCCTGCACTGATAAAGTGTTTATTAAACTGATTCACAATAACACCTTTGTCCTTTAATTCAACTGAGCCAACCAGAATGTTGTCAGGAAGACTTGAACCAATATTAGCATTTGATAGGGATTTGATTATTTTCCAGAATTTTGATGGATTAAGTTTTCTGTGACTGACTTTAATTAAAACTCAGATTTAGACTTTCTAATCATTAAGGTACATTTGTTCCTTAAGGTCTTAAATGCAGTCCAGTCAGCAGAAGAGTTTGAGAATCTAGCTTGAGCCCAATAATTGTTTCTTAGATGAATTAGCTCTGACAGACTTTCTGAAAACCAGGGATTATTCCTACCACTAATCCTGAACTTCTTCACAGGAACACGCTTATTAGAAATAGACTGGAAAATTGAGTGAAAATAATCCCATGCCAGTTCAACCTCAGGAATCTGAGTGACTCTGCTAAGATCACTATTGTACAAGTCATACAGGAAGGCCTGTGCATCAAAAAATGAAGCGTGGTTTTGCCTTGGGGATTTTTGTGTTTCTGACACAGACAATAGCACAGTGATCATTGACGTCATTACAGAATATGCCAATTGAGGAGTATTTTTGTGAGTTGCATTTGCTATAATTAGACCAAGCAAGGTAGATTTACTTTCTGACTTAAGATTTGGCCTTGTTGGAGCATTAATGAGTTGCACAAGGTTTAGAGAGTCACACAATTCTTTAAAACAATCTGAGGTCCAAGAAAGCCAGTCCCAATTTAAATCACCCATAAGGATGAATTCAGAATCATTTAAACCATGAAGAATATCTGGTATGGATTTGAAGGCATCTTTTAAGGCAGCTAGGGGTCTGTAGCAGCCAACTTTTGATACACCCACTTTAACAACCAGGATCTCAAACGCTTTAGCTTTAGTGACTGACAATGAAAAGGAGCTGATGAGCTTTGATTTGACATACATGGCAACCTCTCCTCCTTTACTTACTCTATCAGTTCTGTACACTTTGTAGCCATCAATAAAAATTGAGTGATCAGGTACAGATTTCTTAAGCAAAGTTTCTGATAGAACCATTATGTCAGTATTTGTTGTTTTTGCCCAAATCCTGATCATATCCATCTTGGGGGCAAGACTTCTAACATTTAAATGTATGAAGTCAAGGCCTGTTCTACTTTTAGAATCTGATGGAGTTGACAAGCAGTGCATAAAGGTGGGAGGCCCTGGATTAGGCTGAACATCTCCAGACATCAACAGTAAAAGTATGACCATACAGCACCATTTAAGTTTGCTAGAGGGTAATATTGAGGGTAAACTTGTATCTTGGGGGATTCACAGTGGCTAAGAGCATTTGTGTAGTCTTCTTTATAACCAGAAAAGGCTCTGCCTTCTCGACCCGTTCGCTCATCATTCCCTGTAATTCTGCAGCAGTAATGTGTCATGACTTACCATTAAGAATATAATCACTTTAAGGCCCAGCCAAAGGCAGTTGTTGTGTGTCTATGTTAATGACATATACCAGAAAATGGAAAGCGATGCAGATCAGTGACCTCATAATACTCATCCCTGTTACCCAGAGGCTTCTAATGCTGGCTAAAGAGTGACCCCCTCTTCCTCTGGCTGGGCTATCATCTATCTCTCCCTCCTCAGCCTAGAAACATCTCCGCTGTCTTGTGCTCACTTTGCCTGCTTCGCACTCTTGAAAGTGGAGCAATGCGTCCTCTCTCTTTCATTTCAGACATGAGCAACAGCACTCAATAAAACTCAAGTGCTGCTAAAAATGTATGGGTGCCAAACAAACATGACTTTTACAGCAAAACAGAAGATGAGTTTGGAGTACTTTTTCCTCCTCTCATGTGTCTACCTACGCACCACAAAACTGAGACCAGTAGAAACCAACAGCTTTATGCACAGAAATGAAAGTGACATTGATACAGACTCGACAGCAATGTGCTAAAACCAATTAAAGTTTTCAAAATATGTCTTCAACCACAGTCCCTATTTAGGAGGCACAGATAAACTAATGGGTTGCTGTAAGGAGACCAAAGAAAACAAATGACTCAATGCTTTGGGATGAAGATGTGTAATTGGATGACATAGACGAAGGGCCGTATTACAAGGACATGGTCCATAATCAGTTCTCACTGACGCAGAACGCGTTTATGGGTGTTTCCAAATTCATTTCCATATCACACCAATGCAAAAACAAATTTTCCACCAGGCACAAGGTGTAAAAATGGCTGGTCTAATTATTCAGAGGTGTGTTTTGGATAATCCAATCAAAAGCGCTCCTGCCCATCCCTTTAATGCACAGAGGTGCATTATCTAAAGTGAATTCTGATCATGATGGCTTGTTTAAAAGGGTTTTGTGCTAGCCAAAGTAAGTGCGTGTGAGAGAAAATGCACGCGATAGTAATGGTACTTGGTAATAAGGAAGACATCAATCACAGTTGATGATCAGTTAGTTATTTTAGAGAGAACAAATGGGAAGCGATAATG
Source organism: Pholidichthys leucotaenia (assembly GCA_020510985.1). Classification (NCBI taxonomy): domain Eukaryota; kingdom Metazoa; phylum Chordata; class Actinopteri; order Cichliformes; family Pholidichthyidae; genus Pholidichthys; species Pholidichthys leucotaenia. The sequence continues at coordinate 280,769,694 of CM035847.1, read as the reverse complement.
TGTGGCTGAAAAACCAGCTGAATTATTTAATGTAGTGTGCACAGATGCAACACACAGACGTGAACGGGTTTGAAAAGAGGATGATACCTGTGCAAACTTTCATAAAACAGAAGGATCATTAACGGTGGCATGGAAGTCACTCTCGGCCTGAGGGGAGATGGAGTGCTTGCTCTCCTGTTGCTTTTGCCAACCAAGGGTCTCCCCTGTCTCGTGCGGGGGTCTGCTGAGGTTTGTGGCTCTTTATCCTAGTCCCTCTAGGAGGGAAGGGGATCTAGTGTGGCGTCCTGTCCACCGCTGACCCCCGTCACAAAGCGAGCCTGCTCTCGGCGGCCCCTTCCGGTGGCTGACAGGTGGCAGTCAGAGCATGCACAGCTCAAGAACCCCAACCATAGGAGTGCAGTGCGGGCAGCCTTGGCCCGGCTAAAAACGGGGGGACAAGTGGCCGCAGGCAGATGTGGACACATCTCCTGTCTCTCTGGTGAGTTACAGTGAAAAGTAAAATGCTGCACACTCCTTGTTCATTCATTCCTTAATTTCTCTAAAATTAAACACATTAATGCCTAATAAGTCTGTGATGAAAACAAAAATATGGAGGTAATAAAAATTTTCAGACTGACACACCTCCCGACGTGCATCACATTCACACCAGAATGCACACATGCTCCCTGTTCATTCATTCTTTTGTAATTTCCCAGTTTGGGATCAATAAAGTACATCTATCTATTCATTCCATCCATCCATCCATCCATCTTCTTCCACTTAATCTTTTTCAGGTCGCGGGGGGCTGCCTCTCACCCAAAGATGCTGGGATAGGCTTCAGCCCCCCCCACTATCTATTCATTCCCCTAAAAAAAAATCATGCATTAATGCCTAATCCTTAGACTCCAATAGTAAGTCCGCAATTAAAATGAGAATGTGGATGGAATAAAAAAACATTTAGTATATCATCATATAAATATAAAAAATAATGGGCAATTATGACAGTTACAACTCCCTCCATTAAAATAACAGAAAATCCCAGTGCATACCGTTTCCTCATGAGCTCCAGAGCTGTACGATTTCAAAACACGCCACTGAAATAGTATTAAACAATAACGCTTCTGATGACAGACCTTTTTCCTGATCAAAAGCACGTTGTCATAACATGCAGCATGGAGCTGTCTACACATCCAGGTACTTGGTGCGGGAGTGCGCCCACCAAAACATGCTGGAGTGATAAAAACCAGCAGTTTACCAGTGAAACAATATGTCATATCAATATTATGGCAAGTGTTTACCACAAAAATCAGATCAGATTTGATCAAAAACTTGAAATTTATGATTTTGAAAAGTGTCCCTACCATTTACCAGCCAGTATGTGGAAGAACAATCCAGAAGAGTGGCCAGAAAAAACATTTATTGATATTTGGTGGAACATTCTATTAATAGAAAATAAATTGTAGCTGCTGTTGAAATCCCCAAAAACCTGTCATGTGTAGGTTTGCAAAATGTACACTGCATTCCAAATTATTATGAATATGATATTTGTCTCTGATTTTCCTAAATAGTCAATGCAAATGACAGTCAGTATAATTTTCAAGTTATCAACTGTTAGGGTATAATTCAAATTTTACGGAACAAACCTCCAAATGATAACTATTTTTTTGCAAAAATAAATAAATTCAAAATGCACTGTTCCAAATTATTATGCACATCAGAGTTTCAAAACATTTTATTGGTTGTAAAGAACTGAAAATGGTCATTTGTTGAATTTGCAGCATTAGGAGGTCATATTTACTGAAGCCAAAAGCTATTTCAATCAACACATCTTAACAGGCCAAGTTACATGTTTTTTTTCCACAATATCTTTATTGAACCTTTTTTTTTTTTTTAACAAACATGATACAAACAATCAAACACTAACACTAAAGTACTACAAAAAAAAAAAATGCACTAAAAACACCAACAACCACCAACAAAATCAAGTCTTCAACAATGCTCCTCTGTTTAGTCTAGACAATCCAATACATAAGTATACATATTATGTTCACCAGTTTGGAATTTACAAGGTCCACACACATCATTCACCTTCTTCTTCAAGAGTTATGTTTAAATTTTTTACATAATCAATAAAAGGTCTCCATATATTCTCAAACACAATTTCCTTTGATTTTAGTATATATGTTATTCTTTCTAATGGAAGGTTTGTTAACATCTGTCTTAACCACTGAGTCACATCTGGTCTATGAGTCTTTTTCCATAATAGTGCAATACATTTTTTGGCATTAAGCAAACTGAGGTCTATGAATGTTCTTTCACTTTTATTAAAATTATGCTTTTCTGGGTACAGACCCAACAAAAACAGTTTAGGATTCAATATGATTTGTTTTGAGATTATTTTTTCAATTGTTACCCTCACCTCTTCCCAAAACATTCTTATTAATCTACATTCCCATAAACAATGAAATAGGGTTCCTTTACTTTCCATGCATTTTGTGCATGTATCTGGTATATTTTTGTTATATCTATTTAACTCCTCCGGTGTAACATACATCCGCATTAACCATTTGAAATGTATCAATTTAAGGCGTGCATTTATTGATTTGGTTTGAGCTTCTGTACAAGCCAATTCCCATTGTTCCTCTGAAATTTCAATTTGCAGATCTTCTTTCCAGTAGTTTAATCTTTTCAGTGAATTTTCACTTGAAGATAGTGTCAATGAGTTATAAAACTCTGAAATAATACCCTTTCTTTTACTATCTTTCATCATCATTTTTTCCAAGGATGAATAAATAGGTCGAGTGAGAGCTTTATTTTGATTTGATCGAATAAAGTTTCTAAGTTGAAGATATTTAAAAAAATGTGTTCTATTGAGATTAAATTTGATCCTCAGCTCTTCAAAAGACATTATGTTGTCTGCACATGGCAAATATAAATCCTGAATCTTTTGTATCCCTTTTAAATTCCATACTTTAAATACAGCGTCCGCTCTCCCTGGTTTAAAATATTGATTACCCCATATTGGACTAAATTGTGACAATAACTGTGGTTCTTTTAAATAATTTTTAGCTTCACACCATATTTTGATCATATGCTTTACAAATGGATTTTTAACTTGTTTTTGTAATTTTTTTGCCGAATCTGAGTATATGAATATGGGAAGAGGTAAAGGTAAATTGTATGATTCCATTTCAGTCCAGTGAGGGAGATCATTTGATGAAAAATAATATGTCATAGACCTCAGTTGTGCCGACCAATAATACAACATAAAATTTGGACATTTCAGACCTCCACGATCAAATGGTAAATATAATAAAGACAAACGTAATCTAGCCCTCCTGTTGTTCCATATAAATTCCACTAACTTTTTTTTTATTCTTGAGAATAGATCTAAAGGTGGTGATAAGGGAATGTATTGAAATAAATAAAGTATTTTAGGTAAAATATTACTTTTAAGTATATTGATTCTCCCGATCATCGACATTGGTAGTGACATCCATCTCTGAGTTAACTCACTGATATCTGACATTAAGGCTTCATAGTTGACACTGGCGACTGATTCTAGCTTAGGCACAATTTGGATTCCTAAATATTTAAACTGATTTACAACATTGAATTGATTTACCTCAGGGGCTGGGTAATTTCTCTGGGTCTCATTTAGCATTAATATTGAAGATTTAGTTTTATTTATTTTATATCCTGATATTTCCCCAAAATTCTTTATTAAATTCAACAAGGTTGGAATTGATTTTTTTAGATTCGACATAAACAAAATTATGTCATCGGCGTACAGGGAGATTTTATGTTCTGTTGGTCCAACATTAATTCCATATATTTGTGAATGTAAACGTATCGCTATCGCTAAAGGTTCAATTGCCATAGTAAACAGTAAAGGTGAAAGTGGACAGCCTTGTCGACATCCTCTATTGATTTTTATTGGTTTTGAAATATTGTTATTTGTTAGGATTTCTGCTGTAGCATTATTGTATATTATTTGAACCCATTTTATGAAATTATTTCCAAGTCCAAACCTTTGTAGGACTTCAAAAAGAAAGGGCCATTCAACTCTATCAAAGGCCTTTTCGGCGTCCAATGATAGGAGAGCTGTATCCGGTGCTTCTTTATTAAAATAAATAATATTAAATAGTCTTCTTACATTATGGAAGCCTTGTCTACCCTTTATAAAGCCATTCTGATCTCGATTAATAATATTTGGTAAAATTTCTTGTATTCGTCTTGCTAAAATTTTACAGATTATCTTAAGGTCGGCGTTTAATAGGCTTATTGGTCTCATATTTTCACATTTATTAGAGGGCTTACCTGGTTTTGGCAGCAGTATAATTAAGGCATTATTTATGTATGATGGTAAATTATTATTTTGAAATGCTTCTAAAACCATTTCCAAAAAAGGTTTTATTAATTTATTCTTAAATTTTTTATAAAGGTCAACTGGAAGACCATCTGGTCCTGCACTTTTTCCTGATTTCATATTATCAATGGCTAGCCCAACTTCTTCTTGACTAATTTTAGACTCCAATATCTCCCTGTTTTCATTTGGAATACACGGTATAGATAGTTCGTTCAAAAACCCATTTAGTTTTGTTAAATCAGGTTCATTTTTGGTATCATATAATTTTTCATAGTAATCTCTAAAGGCTCTATTAATTTCTAAAGGATCTATAACTACCTGTCCATTACTTATAATACTGGTAATTGGTGTTTTAATTTCCAATTGTTTAATCTGCCATGCTAATAATTTTCCTGATTTTTCACCTTGTTCATAAAAAGATTGTTTCAATCTTAGAAGACTCGAGGCAGCTCTATTCGCTGATTTTTTGTCGTATTCAGCTCTCAAAATCAGTAATTCATTCTCCAACCTTGGGTCACTTCCTGCATACACTTTTTCCTGAAGATTTTTTATTTTATGTTCCAATTTAGCTCTCTCCTCTCGAGTCTTCTTAGATTTTGATCCTGTATAACTAATAATATGTCCCCTAATAAAAGCTTTGAAAGCCTCCCACTTTACACCTGCTGATGTTTGTGTAGTATTGATGTCAAAGAACTCGTCTATCTGTTTTTCTATATACTTGACAAATTCCTCATCCTGAAGCCATTTATGCTGAAATTGCCATCTACCTGATTCCTTTGTCAATTTTTTATCTACATATATTAGACAACAGGGTGCATGATCAGAGATCACGATGTTATCATAAAAGCAGTTTTGAATCTTGGACCTTAATTCTGTGGAAATCAAAAAATAATCAATACGTGAGAATGTCTTGTAGGTACTGGAATAACAAGAATAGGCTTTAACTTGTGGTTTCATTTCTCTCCATATATCTAACAATCTCAATTCTTTCATAAAATGATTAATAGTCATCCTACATCCAATGTGCGTACAATCCAGTCCTGTTGATCTATCCACACCTGGATTCAATGTACAATTAAAATCCCCTGCTATTATATGTTGCCCTGTAAGTGATGATAAGATGAGAAATAAATTAGCAAAGAACTTCTGATCATCTATATTGGGACCATATAAGTTCACAAGATTTATATTTTCTAATAGCAAAGAACCTTGAATGATTACATATCTTCCAAATTTGTCTCCAATTACATTTTTCACTTGAAAAGGAACTAATTTATGTATGAGAGTCATAACTCCCCTGGCTCGGGATGAAAATGAAGAGGTGAATACACTTCCCTGCCATCTACTCCTAATTCTTTTAACATCCTCCTCTATCAGATGAGTTTCTTGTAAAAACACAATTCTTGAACCCATGTCCTTTATTTTATTCATAACTTGTTTAAGTTTTTTTAAATTTTGTAGACCTCTGCAATTCCATGAAGTTAAATTAAGATTAACACTTTGGTTTATGATCAATAGAGAGTTTGGGATTACCTTGCAGTGTAAACATGCTCATACAGAGAAGCAAAAACATGAGTGGTTGAACATTCATCCTACAAACTACACACAAACAAATTTCCCCTTCCCACACTTGTGGCAAACCCCCCAAAATCAAAAGAAAAATTCTGTCTCCCGATATAGCCATCGACTGTTCCACACCCACGGGGAACAGCCTAAGCCACTCCTTCTTCATCCTCCCAATCACCCCAACTCTACTGCTTTTAATGACGTAACATTAACTCTCCTCTGTAGTTTTCCAACTTAACTCCAAAATTTTTAACAACTTTGTACATCATAGTTTTTTTTTGTTTGTTTGTTTGTTTTGTTTTTGTTTTGTTTTTTTAATATATAATACAATCTATATTTTGTAAACTTACTATTTACTTCAAGTCAGTCAGATGCCTGTGCAAATGCTTAATTATTCTACCTTATATTTTGTTCATGCTTAGCTCCCACCAGTCTCTTCTTCTTCTTTGATCTTCTTGATGAACTCCTGCGCCTCCTCTGGGGTCTTGAAGATGTGGGTTCTGCCCTCATACGTGGTCAGCAATCTCGCAGGATAGATTACACCATGACGAATCCCAAGGTTGCGCAGCTCCTTACGTACGGGATCAAACTGCTTCCTCAATTGCTGGATTCCTGTGGCCAAATCTGGGTAGAACCGCACCTGCTGGTCCTGGTGTTTAATCTCTCCTTTAGCACGTGCAGCGTTGAAGATCTTCATCCTGTCTCTGTTGCTAAGAAACTTCATAATTAAGGTCCTCGGCGGTCCCTTATCTCTCCGTGGGCCAATACGATGTGCTTTTTCCAGAACCACTGCTGATTGCAACTCCTCGCTGCCCAGCACCTCCGGAATCCACTTTTCCAGAAAGGAACATACGTCCCGACCTTCTGATTCCTCTGGAAGACCCACCAGCCTCAAATTATTCTGTCTCGACCGAGATTCCAAATCCAAAATATTATCTTCCAGAGATTTATTTTTTTTTTCCAAAGTGCGCACCTTTAATTGAAGACGGGTGACGTCATCTTCAGCATTAGCGAGACGGAGCTCCATCTGCGCCGTTCGTTCTACACAGTCACCCAATTCCTTTCTTATTCCTTCCAACGCTGTCATAATCCCATCAAATCTAGAGGAAAAGTCCGCTCTCATTGAATTCATGGCTGCCATCAGCGCATCTGCGCCATTCCCCGCAGAAATCGCAGCGTTGCCAGCCTCCTCCGCCATATATGGAGTTTTGTTTGCTGCGTCACAGACCTGAAAGTCCGTTAATTTGGACTGTTTCGGCGGCTCGCTTTTTCCTTTTCCTGGTTTTCCAGCCTTAGGCTTCGCCGACATATCCTCGCCCAAATGCTGGGATACGTTCTGTCCCAAATGAGAGAGTTATTTGCCGATTTTTTTTTTCCAGGAGCAGAGCAGAGCGAGACACGTCCGTCCTACGTGGCAGCCATAACCGGAAGCCGCCAAGTTACATGTTAACATAGGAGCCCTTCTTTTCTATAACCTTCACAATTCTTGCATCCACTGAGCTTGTGAGTTTTTGAAGAGTTTCTGCTTGAATTTCTTTGCAAGATGTCAGAATAGCCTCGCCACAGCTGCTGTTTTGACGTGAACTGCTTCTCACACTCATAGATCTTTTGCTTGAGGATGTTCCAAAGGTTCTCAATAGGGTTAAGGTCAGGACAGGATGGGGGCCACACCATGACTTTCTCTCCTTTTATGCCCATAGCAGCCAATGACACAGAGGTATTCTTTGCAGCATGAGATGGTGCATTGTCATGCATGAAGATAATTTTGCTACGGAAGGCATCGTTCTTCTTTTTGTGCCATGGAAGAAAGTGGTTAGTCAGAAACTCTATATACTTAGCCAAGGTCATTTTCACACCTTCAGGGATTCTAAAGGGGCCTACCAGCTTTCTCCCCATGATTCCGACCCAAAGCATAACTCCGCCACCTCCTTGCTGATACTGCAGCATTGTTGGGACATGGTGGCCATTCACCAACCATCCACTACTGCATCCATCTGGACCATCCAGGGTTGCATGGCACTCATCAGTAAAAAAGACTATTTGAAAATTAGTCTTCATGTATTTCTGGGCCCACTGCAACCACTTCTGCTTGTGGGCATTGGTTAGGGGTGGCCAAATAGTAGGTTTATCCACAACTGCAAGCCTCTGGAGGATCCTACAACTTGAGGTTTGTGGGACTCCAGAGGCACCCGCAGCTTCAAATACCTGTTTGTTGCTTTACAATGGCATTTTAGCAGTTGCTCTCTTAATCCGATGAATTTGTCTGGCAGAAACCTTCCTCATTATGCCTTTATCTGCACAAACCTGTCTGTGCTCTGAATCAGCGACAAATTTCTTCACAGTACGATGATCACACTTAGGTTTCTGTGAAATACCTAACGCTTTCATATCTTGTCCAAGGCACTGCACAATTCAGTCCCTCCAGGATTTTGCGATGTTGCGATTGCGTCAATTCACGCGAAATCAGCCAATCAGTGCAACTACTACACGACCTTGCAACTTTGTCCAATCACCGCAGCTTTCCCGCAATTTTGGCCAATCCTCATCAACTTCCACTAATCTCACCATTCAAATTTGTCTCTGAGTTGCTCAAATGCTCAATCTAACCAATCAAATACATCGCTGCATTGTGTTCACTTCCGTGTTTAAGATAAGATAAGATAAGATAAGATAAGATAAGCCTTTATTAGTCCCACAATGGGGAAATTCCAGGATTGCAACAGCACAGGGATAGCAACACTCAGAGCAACAATCAAGAAGAATCAACAATCATTGTGGTTTACAATGAGTATTAACGGAACACATCAGCAAACAGAGTGTGTGATTTTAAAAAAAACACTCACCCATGAGGTTTCCAACATCGTCCCTTCCTCCGTCTCACCCCAACTTGCCGGTGGACGTCTCGCTACGTCTCCGTCCTGACCGCATGTACAAAGTGCTGGGTTTATGTTGAAAAACGTCCGCCTGTCCCAAAAGCACCCGGTAGCGGAAGCGCACATGAGGACAGATGCCATAAAACCACAAACAAAACGAGCAAATCTAAGACTACAGCCAGTGTCTGAACATTGTATACATCTTTAGAGGTATAATCATTACTACATCTTGTCAATGAGCTTTAAAGCTGTGAATCTCCGGTCTGGACATGGACAAACGCCCCCCCCCCCCCGTCATAAATGAAAGATGTGCAGCAGATGTACAGGTAGGAGTTAGACACAGAAAGAGAGAATATTGTCTGTAAAAAAAAAATTTCAGAAAAACTCAGATTCCAATAGACAATACAGAGCAACAGAATAAATTATTCATTTTTTCCTCTCCGCTCGGTACTGAGTGGTTGGGGACCGTAGGGAGTTTTCAAATGAAGGTGCTGCCAATAATTTCCAAATCTATACTCTAACATGCATTCAGTGCAGGTTAGCTGTTGTAATGGATACTGTGTTAAAGTATCCACAGAAACTTTGCTGTTGCACAAAAGAGTTTTTCTGTATAGCAGAAGTTTCTGCTTAATTTACAAATCACTCTAATAGGAAATTTTTGACAATCCTGTGCTTTTCTTGTATTGTTATATAGAATATCACTGTACTAAACTGGAAAAAACCCATCTGCTTTAAAATTTGTAATTCTTCTCACAACGTTTAATGCAAAAAAAAAATCTCAAAACATCACAACTTTTATCACAACTTTTTGAAAAAAAGCTCCCACGAATTCAGGCTTTTTGGGCCCCAACAATCATAAAACATCCCGCAAAATCCTGGAGGGACTGACGATTTGGCACTTTTCAGCAGCAGAGAGATCCTTTTTCTTTCCCATATTGCTTGAAACCTGTGGCATGCTTAATAATGTGGAACATCCTTCTTAAGTAGTTTTCCTTTAATTGGGCTCACCTGGCAAATTAATTATGACATGATCTGAGATTGATATCAGTGATCCAAAGAGCCCTGAGACACAACACCATCCATCCATGAGTTTAATTGAAAAACAAAAAACTGAATGTTTATGACACTAAAATTCTATTTTCATAATAATTTTTGTGGCGTTGTGGCGGCGCCTTGCATGGCAGCGACCCCTCTGATTCTAGATGTGATTAACTTTGTAGATAGGAGAAATGTAATTTCGTTCTACTGTACATGATTAGCTGTATGGGTTGAATGACAATAAAGTTGTCTTCTAAAAAAAGAATTTGGAACGTGGTGTAACATGTACTGTGGACATATGAGATTGGCCTGAAACTGGTCAATAATTTTGATTTTTGTCACATTATATGGTCTGCAAAGTCAAACAGCCCAGAGTCATCCTACACAGAAGCTCTCCTCTCCCACAGAATCTAGGACTTCAGGGCCAACTGAAATGCCTTGTCAGGGCCCGAGCCACTGACAACGTCAGTGGGCAAGAGCCCTGACAAGGCAACACAATTTTTCAGCAACACAATTTTTCAGGCTAATTTTAACTTTTAGCTTTGGTTGTCAGACTAAATGACATACTACACATACTGGATGTTGGCATTTAAAAGCCCAAATAAAGCATTATCACAGACGGGTGTGTGGTTTGAGTAGTTGATAGTATATGACCAGTCCTTGGGGTATAAACACAGAAACAACCCTGCATGAGTGAATGGCTAATTCTTCTAATGGCAGCTAACCAATGCTAATTGAGGAGTTGTCCAGTTCAGAATATAATAAACTATAATAAAGCCTATAAATTAAATACATATTAAATGGTTGGTAGATGTTCTAGCTAGGTAAACAAATGACCACTATGACTGTAGATCAGTGTTGCCAGATGGGAAATGAAAGAAATATGGTACTATCGCTTTAAAATTATCGTATTTTGACCCAAACTATTGTATGTACTAAAATAGCTTGAAAAATCACAGGCTAGGACAGTGCATTTAAAAACAAACCTATTCTACATGTATGGAAGGGCAGTAACCTAAGGAATAAGTGCAGAGGCTTGGCCATTTGAAATAAACAACTGCTGTATGCATTGTCACACACACCTGTTGTTTGTCCTTCATAGTCGAAGATGACGATGACATCATCAGATATTGAAAGACCTGGTTTGATGTGTCCAGAGGTGGATCGTGAGCCCAAGCCAGGCATGGAATCCTCTCCCACAACTGGGACACATGTGGGTGGGAGTGGAGTGCTGGGTGCTTGCAGCTCTGGCCTTACGTGTTTCACGTTTCTTCTCTACAGCATTGGTTCTATTGTCTTTAGCTGAACGAGATCCGCTGTGAACAAGGCTGCACCATGTGGGTCGTCTGCAACGACGTTCTCCCAGGCCAGTGTGTCTATAGAGAAGTCTCTCAGGGAAACCTTCAGGCTATCCTTGTATCATCTGCGCTGCCCTCCAACAGAGCGTTTGCCTTGGTGGAGGTCCCCGTAGAACAGCTGCTTGGGGATGCGATTTTCAGGCATGCAGATGACATGACCTACCCATCTGAGTTGGGCCTTATGTATGAGAGTGATGATGCTGGGAATATTGGCTTGTTGCAGCACTTCAGTGTCAGAGATTTTGTCTTGCCATCGGATATTCAGGAGATTCTGAAGCCATCTCAGATGGAAATGGTTCAGCTGTTTTTCATGTCGTCTGTATGTGGTCCAGGCTTCACAACCATACAGGAGAGTAGTAAGGACTACTGCTCTATAGACTTTGAGTTTGGTAACAAGACGGATCCCTCTTTTCTCCCAAACCATCTTCCTGAGCCTTCCAAACGTACTGCTGGCTTTGGAGATTCTGTTGTTGATTTCAGCATCTATGTTGGCTGAATGGGAGAGAGTACTGCCAAGGTAAGTAAAATTTTCAACAGCCTGAAGTGTCTTTCTATTGACTGTGATGCTTGAGTCCTGGTATGGGTTGTTTGGGGCTGGCTGGAACATCACTTTGGTCTTCTTGGTAATAATGGTAAGGCCAAAGTTGTTGCATGCTGTAGAGAAACTGTCCATTTCCAGTTGCATCTCTTGCTCACTACTGGCATTAAGGGCACAGTCATCCGCAAAGAGGAAGTCTCGGATGACAGTTTCCTTAGACGTCTTGGATTGAATAGTCTCCCATCGTACCTGTATCTAATTTTAATACCAGCCTTGCAGTATCTGAATGTATCAGTCAGCATGACACTGAACATCATGCTGAAAAGTGTTGGGGCAAGAACGCAGCCTTGTTTGACACCATTGGTCACAGGAAAGGCGTCTGATGGCTCACCATCATCTAGAATGCGGGCAGTCATGTCATCATGGAACTGGCGGATGATGGTGATGGACCTGTCGGGGCAGCCGAACTGGCTCATGATTTTCTACAGTCCTTCTCTGCTGTTGGTGTCAAAGGCCTTAGTCAGGTCCACAAATGTGGTATAGAGGTTGCGGTGCTGCTCTATGCACTTCTCCTGAAGCTGACGGGCAGCAAATATCATGTCACCTGTACCTCGTCCTACTCAGAAGCCACACTGGCTCTCGGGGAGAAAACCCAAATCCAGGTGTTGCAAGAGGCGGTTGAGCAGCACACGAGCCAAGACCTTGCTGGCTACGGAGAGAAGGGAGATTCCTTGGTGGTTATCACAGGACTGGTGGTTGCCTTTGTGCTTGTAAATGTGAACAGCTGTGGCATCTCTAAAATCTTGGGGTAACTGTTTTTTGTCCCACATGGACTGAAAGAGGCAGGTGAGCTGGTCGAGCAAGATTGGACCGCCTGCTTTGTAAACCTCACTAGGGATAATGTCCGCTCCTGGAGATTTCCCGGTGGACATTTGCTTGAGAGCTTTCCTCACCTCTTCAGCTGTGGGATGATTCTCGAGTTCCAGGTTTACCGGAACTTGAAGAAGATGTACAATTGCTTCATCACTGATAGGGGAAGGGGCGGTTGAGTACACTATCAGAGTGCTCGGCCCATCTCTCCAGTATCTGCTTCTTCTCAGTGAGGAGGGTTGTTCCATCAGGTCCGAGGACGGGGGATGACCCACAAGACTGAGGTCCATAGACAGCTTTCAGAGCATCATAGAATCTTTTGGTATCATGCTTGTCTGCGTAGCCTTGAATCTTGTCTGACTTGTCACTGAGCCAAGTATCTTGCATAATACGTAGCTTTGTCTGTATGTGGCTGCGGATGTTGTTAAAGGCAGTCTTTTTAGATGGTGTCATGACTTGCGCGTAACTTGGATTAAAGTGAGGGTGACTTGTGCAGCATCAGTCTCACTCTCTCGTCCTGGCGCACTTGGTCCAGTGGCCAGACAAACATTGAGACGGCTAGGGGTGAGCCAGGATGCAGGAGCTGCCAGAAAACAATTTCTGCTAACTGCCTACGGGGCACCATTCTGGATTTTCTGTTAGGGTTTCCTCCCTTAGCCCTGACAGGTACTACCACTCTGGGCAGGAGTGGACCTGGGAACAGTGACGATTAAGGGGTGGCTCCTTGTTCCCCACAACCTCACCACTGGATGCAGTTTAATGCTGTACCCAGGATATAGTCACACACACCCACCTACACAGTGAACTGCACCTTTTTGCGCAACCACTGCTTCTAACCTTAAACGTAGGGTGTAACTCCAGGCAGGGCGATAAAGCTACTGTGACCAGTGAAGGTGCTTTGTTTTCTTACCAGTGTCCTTGTCTGTGAGGCTGGACTCTTTTCTTTTAGTGACTTTTTTATTTTAGTACTTTTTTCCTCCGAGTCCAAATTCATGTTCACTCATTTTTTTAAAAAATTGTTACTGTGTCAGTGCAGCTACCCAAACAAACGTGACCTAAGCACTGCTGATGTGATTGGCACATTTGGCGGTAAGGAGGAGTCAGTCTGGTATGAGCTGATCAGTTATGAGCATAAGTTTCTGGTGATGTGTGGGTGTTCACATAAATAAAAATGACGTTTTTGGGGGGGTTGCATAGAAACACCAAAACTATCGTATATTTGGCCTTTTTTAAAACTATTGACTGTATATCATATAGGCCCTAAAACTATCTATAAATACGATAATTATTGTATATCTGGCAACACTGCTGTAGATTAATGGATGAGCTGGTCTCGTCAAGTGACAACAATTTACAAAAAAGAGCCATAAAACCCCTGGTCACACTGACTCATTTCGCAAAGCTAGCAATGCTAACTGCCTTGGTAACTGTGTCATGCCAGGAAAAAATAACAAAAGATCCCACAATGACGTGAGATAGATTTTGGCTGTAGATTAATGAACAAGCTGGGATCACGGATGATGGGTGGGGTGACTAGCAGGGGTGTAGCACCAAATCTTGGGCTCTGGGTACAGCACTGTGTGTGGGCCCTTCACTAAACACAAACCAAATTTGAATTTTACATTCCAAGGTTTAAAATGGGGGCCATTTCCAATAAAAGCCTTGGGTGGTAAGTTCTATTATTATGGCTGGCTTGATGCTCGTATATGATTTATTTATCTGTTTTGTGAATATTTACTGTCATCAAATAGCTTTATTTCCCCACCTCTTTTTTGATAATGCACTTTTTTGAGAATGGATCAAACAATACTTTTTATTTACACACTTTTTAAAATTTATTTATATTCTAGTTTCAACTTCATTGGTCTTATTCTTTTGTATACTTCCAATTTTTTGCTGGAGCATCTTTAACAAACCCAGTTTCCAATTGAGATCAATATATAGAGACATGCACAGACATTTCGGGGGGGCAGGTGCTCAACCCAAAAAAGGGTACTTCTCTATACTGAAAAGTAATGTTACAGACAAAATTTTATTGCACTTACTTGGTGTACAGCAGGAAAATTAAGTATAGCGCGTAAGTCACGCCCCCTCTACTTCCGTATATGGGACCTTAAATCAAAAAAAATTTCCATTGAAATGAATGGCAAGAGTGAAATTATCTTGTGATCCCGATCAGATTTTGCCACAAGTTACACATATGTTTGTCAATTTAAAACATGATTTTCAACGTGAATAAAGTTGTCGGCTGTCATATAATAACCGAGTAATATTTAGTTTTTGTTTCAACGATGAGGGGAGAACAACTCCCATCATCCCACATCACTAAACACAAGCGTGGCGGGAGATTAGTAAAACCTCACCTCTTGTTTTCTGACCGATGGAAAAAGGATTCCAAGAGGAGAAAAACAACACAAAGGTATTGCCTTGTATTGTGAGAGTAGCAGCTGATCCAGAGGACTCTGAGTTACTTCACCCTAGGCGCACTTTGAAAAAATGACTTCCGTCCATCTGTGTTTGTAGTTTTTTAAATTAAGTATATTCATAACCTTATACCTTAACAGCTAGACAACAACCTACACCATTAATTATATGGAAAATTATCTTTTAAATTGACAAACATCATATGCTTGTTTCATATTCTCCGCAGCATTGCTGGACTCACTCTTAGAGATAGGGTGAGGAGCTCAGTCATCCGGGAGAGGCTCAGAGTAGAACCGCTGTTCCTCCACATTGAAAGGAGCCAGTTCAGGTGGTATGGGCATCTGAACAGGATGCCTCCTAGACGCCTCCCACTTGAGGTGTTTTGGGCATGTCCCATTGGGAGGAGACCCCGGGCAGACCCAGGACTCACTGGAGAGACTACATATCCCAGTTGGTCTGGGAACGCCTTGGTATCCTCTCTGAAGAGCTGGAGCAGGTGGCTGGAGAGAGGGAAGTCTGGGTTTCTCTGCTTGAACTGCTGTCTCCGTGACCCAGACCTCCGGAAAAGCAGTAGAAGATGGATGGATGGATCATATGTGTAACTCGTGGCAAAATTCCATTGTGCCCAAAAGATAATTTTGCTCTTGCCATTCATTTCAATGGAGAATTTTTTTGATTTAAGGTCCCATACGCGGAAGTAGATGGGGCGTGACTTAGGCTCTGTATTGAACACGTCAACATTTTTCTCATTAAACATATTTCTGATGGAGCCATTGACCTGAGATTTTTACCAGATATTAGTAACAACACAAGTAATCCATACATGCAAAGAAACCAAGGCAACTATGTTCACAAAACAAGTTATATTTAATACAGTGGAATGACACAGGGAATAAGTATTGAACTTATTCCCTATAAGTATTGAATATTTATAAGTATTAAGTATAAGTATTCATTTCTTAATGACGAAAAAGAGGTGCAAAAAGGCATAGAAAGCCAAGAAACCCGCTGAAATCCATCAGAATTTAGGAAACCATCCCATTTGCCATCAGTACAAATTAATTTCAGCTGGTTAAGTCCTGACTGATAGCCTTTTAAAAGGTCTGTGAATATCAGATTGTCTAACCGCAAAGAACTCATGATGGGTAGAAGCAAAGAGCTCTCTCAAGACATTTGCAACATTTGCAAAACATAATGATGGCATTGGTTACAGGCACATTTCTAAACTGCTGAATGTTCCAGTGAGCACTGTTGGAGCCATCATTCGGAAGTGAAAAGAACATCCTTTTATCATAAACCAGCCAAGACCAGGAGCTCCTCACAAGATTTCTGACAGAATCAAAAGAATTATCAGAAGAGTGATCCAAGCACCAAAGAACAGTCATGGAGAGCTCCAGAAAGACCTGGAGTTAGCAGGTACTGCTGTTTCAAAGAAAACAATAAGTAATGCACTCAACTGACATGGGCTCGATGGCCGCTCACTTTGCAAGACTCCATTGCTGAAGAAAAAGCATGTTGAAGCTGGTTTAAAGTTTGCTGCACAGCATTTGGGCAAGCCAATAAAATACTGGGAGAATATAGTCTGGTCAGATGAGACCAAAATTTAACTTTTTGGATGCCACAACACACAGTATGTTTGGAGGAGAAATGGCACTGCACATCCAATCGTGGTGTGGGGGTGTTTTTCGGCACATGGTACAGGCAGATTTCATATAATTGAAAAAAAGTGGAATGGACAAATGTACAGAGACATCCTTAATAAGAACCTGTTGCCATCTGCCAAGATGCTGACGATGAAACGAAGGTGGACATTTCAGCAAGGCAATGATCCCAAGCACATAGCCAAGAAAACTCTCAACTGGCTCCAGAGAAGGAAAATAAAGCTGCTAGAAGAGCCCAGTACTTATTCCCTGTGTCATTCCACTTTATAGAATGTAACTTGTTTTGTGAACACAGTTGCCTTGATTTCTTTGCATGTATGGATTACTTGGGTTGTTACAAATATCTGGTGGAAAATTTCAGGTCAATGGCTCCATCAGATATATGTTTGATGAGAAAAATGTTGATGTGCTCAATACTTATTTTACCCACTGTATGTGTGTGTGTGTGTGTGTGTGTGTGTGTGTGTGTGTGTGTGTGTGTGTGTGTGTGTGTGTGTGTGTGTGTGTGTGTGTTTTAGGGGTGGGATTTGGATCGCGATACTTGGGTCACAATACGATCCTATCACGATTCAACGACAATCACGATATTGCAATGCGATATTGCAAATTTTTCCACCTCATTCAACCTCAAATCATGTCCCAAAGTAAAACTGTTGCACATCTCTTTCATACAATAAACTATTCTCGGGACTTCATTTTCCGCGGAGACGAGTCTCTGCACACAGGGAGGGCAGTGGACGGCATTGTTTGGAATAGACTACCACTCCAGCTATGTTTATCTGACTCTGTGGACTCTTAAAAAGTAGCTGAAAACTTTTTTGTTTAAGGAGGCTTTTCGTTGAGTTTCACTTCAACTGCTTTTCAATGGTAAGTCTGATATTTTAAAATTATTTTAATTTTGTGTTTTAGGTTGTTTTGTATTTTTTTAAATAATTTGTATCTATTAAATTCCTTTTCTTCTATTCTATTGTACAGCGCTTTGTGACTATATGTCTCTGAAAAGCGCTTCATAAATAAACATTATTTGCTTTTTCTCCAGCGCTGCTCACAAGTTCCTTGCTGGTTTGTTTTCTGTCACACCTTGATGATTTAGGCAGTGTTTGCCGACGTATCAAAATTTCTCTACAACGCTGGCATTTGGGCACATGCATTGCGTATTAATAACGATTTGGACATATACATAACATATTCGTAGCTTATATAGAACGTTTCGTTAACTTATAGATAACTTATACCAACATATGCTTAGCATGTTGCCGGCATTCACAACTTATGCCCAACGATAGTCTATCTTATGCATAACTTATGTATAGCTTATCCTAACTTATGCATAGTGTGGTCATGCCAAACTGCCACTGCCTCCCAATCCATGAATCCTAGGTGTGCGAGAGCATGAAGGCTCCATCATCTTGGGTCAACCGAGGTTCAATATATAAAAGTAAGGAGTACAAAGACAGGTGAGTTATAGTGATAATTGAAGATCCTCAGTTCTGTGCATGTGAGCGTTTGGG
This sequence comes from Pholidichthys leucotaenia, assembly GCA_020510985.1. Classification (NCBI taxonomy): domain Eukaryota; kingdom Metazoa; phylum Chordata; class Actinopteri; order Cichliformes; family Pholidichthyidae; genus Pholidichthys; species Pholidichthys leucotaenia. Next base: position 280,751,507 of record CM035847.1, on the reverse strand, counting down.
GGGGGGGGGGCGCTCTGACTGTTTACAGTTCGGATGGCCCAGGGGAAGAAAGTGTTTGTCAGTCTGCAGGTGTGGGACCTGATTGATCTGAACCGTCGTCCAGAGGGAAGCAAGTCAAACAGGTGGTGGGCGGGATGTGAGGGATCTCCTGCGATGGCCTTGATCCTTCTGAGACAGGAGGCTCTGGAGATGTCTTCCAGGGAGGGCAGAGGGCTGCCGATAATTTTTTGGGCGGTGTTCATGACCCTCTGCACAGCCTTCTTGTTCTTGGCTGTGGAGCCGGCGTAAAGGGGTGTTAGGGGCTTCAGAAACTACCCATCATCTCTCTATAAATGCAGCATATCTCTGTGTGTGTGTCTGTATGACTGTTCCACGCATATCTCTTGAACCGTTTGTCAGACTGACCTAAGGTTTTATATGTGTTTTGCTGAGGTTACGAGGGTGTGCACCCCTGAGTATAGAGTTGCTCAATCAAAATATGTAATTTTTATCAATAAGAGTTTAGCCACCGCTCTGTCACCGCTGAGTGTCTCTTCATGCCCTGGCATCAGGAAGTGTGGGCGAGGTTTCAGACTGACTCCGTGCTAATTGGATAATACATGGCATCACGGCCATGCTGATTGGATAATACATGGCACCACGACCATGCTGACTGGATACTATACTGCACCACGACCTGTCAGTCACCACAGCGTCACCTGGTCAAAACAAGGAAGTGAAAAATGACAAATTTGACTAGAAAAAAGATAATACTGAAGATTTAATGCTTAAAAAAATTATACCATAAAGTTGCCATGATTGCATAGGTCTAAAGGATAATTCGGCATATGTGGAGAACATGAAGCGCGTCAGCAGACTGGGCAGAGCGTCAGCGGGGATTGGATCTGACATGCCAGGAGAAGCAGCGGCCAGACACGACCTGGCTCAAAGACACGCTAAGTGATGGTGATTAAAAAAAAGTTATTTTCAATAAAGTGAAAAAAAAAGATAATGCATAGAGTCTGCTTTTGCCCTGAGGCTGATTTATCATGGAAAACAGCTGAGCTCTGAGGTTCGAGTGATCAGCTGATTGGATCCTCCTCCTCTGGTGTTCTGACATTTTGGCATATCTATCAGAATAGCACTGGACAGCTGATGGTACAAACTACAAAGGTAAAAAAAAAAAAAAAACATGGGGAGAAGGCCCTACAACCTTTGCTCCACGAATGCAGGCTGTATCAACCATATGCTGGATACATGGGAAAATTTTCAGCATGGGGCACATATTTTTTCCAGCTTATAAAGTTTTTCACTGGGTCTGAGGTGTGTGTGAAAAAAAAATTGTGTTTTGGTTAACATTTAGAGGGTCAAAAATGCAACTGTTTAGACATAATAATAATAATAATAATAATAATAATAATAATAATAATAATAATAATAATAATAAATAATCTTCTCAGATCAATAAAAAACAAACCACTTACAATAGAGCCACGGCACTCACATTGTTAGTCTTTGCCAGTCACACCCTCAAGGTTCAGATCATTATTTGTGTCATAAATCGCCCTGGCAAGGGTGGGCAGAAGACACCAAACGCCCGCTGTGAGTTTGCAACATTTACAGCTGTGGACAAAATTGCTGGTACCCCTCTGTTAATGAAAGAAAAACCCACAGTGGTCACAGAAATAACTTGAATCTGACAAAAGTGGTAATAAATAAAAAGTCTATGAAAATTAACCAATGAAAATCAGACAATGCTTTGGAATTGTGGTTCAACAGAATTATTTTAAAAAACAAACTCATGAAACAGGCCTGAACAAAAATGATGGTACCCTTAACTTAATATTTTGTTGCACAACCTTTTGAGGCAATCACTGCAATCAAACGATTTCTGTAACTGTCAGTGAGACTTCTGCACCTCTCAGCAGGTATTTTGGCCCACTCCTCATGAGCAAACTGCTCCAGTTGTCTCAGGTTTGAAGGGTGCCTTCTCCAGATGGCATGTTTCAGCTCCTTCCACAGATGTTCAATAGGATTTAGATCAGGGCTCATAGGAGGCCACTTTAGAATAGTCCAATGTTTCGCTCTTAGCCATTCTTGGGTGTTTTTAGCTGTGTGTTTTGGGTCATTATCCTGTTGCAAGACCCATGACCTGCGACTGAGACCAAGCTGTCTGACACTGGGCAGCACATTTCTCTCTAGAACACTTTGATAGTCTTAAGATTTCATTGTACCCTGCACAGATTCAAGACACCCTGTGCCAGATGCAGCAAAGCAGCCCCAGAACATAACAGAACCTCCTCCATGTTTCACAGTAGGGACAGTGTTCTTTTCTTGGTATGCTTCATTTGTGCGTCTGTGAACATAGAGCTGATGTGCCTTGCAAAAAAGTTCCAGTTTTGTCTCGTCTGTCCATAGGACATTCTCCCAGAAGCTTTGTGGCTTGTCAACATGCAGTTTGGCAAATTCCAGTCTGGCTTTTTTATGATTTGTTTTCAACAGTGGTGTCCTCCTTGGTTGTCTCCCATGAAGTCCACTTTGGCTCAAACAATGACGGATGGTGCGATCTGACACTGATGTACCTTGACCTTGGAGTTCACCATGAATGTGTTTAGAGGTTGTTCTGGGCTCTTTTGTTACCATTCATATTATCCGTTGCTTCCATTTTTCATCAAATTTCCTTCTGTGGCCACGTCCAGGGAGGTTGGCTACAGTCCCGTGGATCTTAACCTCTTGCGCTCCGTTGTACCGCGGACGGGCAAGTCTCTGCGTCCTAGAGTGCATGAGAGCGCACGAGGGCGCTCTCGTGCGCTCTAGGACGCATGGTGTAGATGGTGATGTAGGTGGTGATGGTGATGTAGTGGCGTCCAAGCGCGCACTGAAAATAAAAGCTGCAGACACAGCCGCGAACAGATTAGTTCATCTGATTGACCTCTCATTCGACTAATAAGAGCCTTGAATTGGGTTTCTGAAACCTTGAAGAACCAATGACTGAAAACCTGCATTCACCGCCTGCTGTGAATGCAGTGAGCCAATTGAAGCAGAGAAGTTTACGAACTGTTTTTTTTAAGGCTGGGTGAAGACTGACTGCTGGAGCAGATCAAAAAAGGGTTATGAGACGTTATGATTTCTTCCATGGTCATAGACCGACGAAGGCTGACGACGAAGGCTGAGTGACACACACGCCTTCGCCAGTCTTTTTTTAATTACTACTGTTATTTGTTTTGAAAAATCATTTGCCAAAAACCGCAATCATGGAAGCACAAAACCGCAATAATGGAATTATGTTTTGACCGGGTCGCGAGACCAGAACCACGAGCGGACCAGCGTCACGTTCGTCTGACAATGAGGAAGAGAAGTTGGCCAGGACAATGTGGCTGTGAAGAGGTAAGGTGTTATAAGCCAAATTATTTTTTATCCCTGAAAATTGTAATCCAAAATGACTTTTGACCGATCGGTAAATTACAACTGTGCTTCGCGGCGCAGTTCGTGCGCCGCTGTACAAGGGGTTGTTCGCCGCGTACAGACTGTGAACGCCCCCACCCCCACCCCCGCTATTCTTCTGCAGCGAGTGGGGGGGGAGCCGCGGTGATTGCGCTGCTGTCCCACATCACCACATGAGGCTAATCCGTTGTGTAGCGATGGCCAAAGTCCATCCTCTGTAGCGAGCGGGGGGGGACAACCCCCCCCACACACACACACACAGAGACAGCCCTGAGTGTGACCTTTCATTAGAGCCTAAAATGAAGCTTCTATATTGAATCATCCAAAAGTTACAGACGTTTTTCCAAACTGTGCCATTTGGCACAATTTGGCACAGTTCCAAAACGCCTGGGAACTACCTGAGGAAAAAGCTGTGTAATATATTCATTTTTTGTGGTATTGTTACAAAATTTGGACCTCAGCTGGATAACACTTGGTTCTACATTTCTGTTGCATTTTCCAGCCCGGACCTGAAGCTGTGTGTTATTTGCAAGCATTTGTATCCAAAAAAACACCCAGGCCAAATTTATTTTCTTCAAGTTCACTATGTTTAGATGACTGTAACTCAGTGGCCGGAGCACTTAGAGAGATCATGTTTTTTTTGCCAAAAAATTCAAAGTGTTTTCTTTTAAATGAGACCAACCCCATGAAGATGCTGCAAAGGGTTGAAGAACAGCTTTCGATTTACTTTGGGAACATTATTTTTTGGCATTTTTAGGAAAATTGACCAGAGTGCAAGGGGTTAAATTTCTGAATAATACGTGCAACTGTAGTCACAGGAATATCAAGCTGCTTGGAGATGGCCTTATAGCCTTTACCTTTCACATGCTTGTCTATAATTTTCTTTCTAATCTCCTGAGACAACTCTCTCCTTTGCTCCCTCTGGGCCATGTTTAGTGTGGTACACACCATGTCACAAAACAGCACAGTGACTACTTGTCACCCTTTAAATAGGCCGACTGACTGATTACAAGTTTGTAGACACCTGTGATGTTAATTGAGGACACATCTTGGTTGAACATGTCCCTATGGTCATATTATTTTCAATCTTTTCTAGGGGTACCATCATTTTTGTCCAGGCCTGTTTCATGAGTTTGTTTTTTAAAATAATTCTGTTGAACCACAATTCAAAAGCATTGTCTGATTTTTCATTGGTTAATTTTCATAGAATTTTTATTTATTACCACTTTTGTCAGATTCAAGTTATTTCTGTGACCATTGTGGGTTTTTCTTTCATTAACAGAGGGGTACCGACAATTTTTTCCACGTCTGTATTAATTTAAACACAAACACTACACAACACTTACAAATAAGGAAATGGTGAGAAGAATGCTGGAGGAGAATGGGGCTCACGTCTGGGGAAAAAGAGAACAGCCTGGACAGACCCAGGCTGAGACGCTCGGATACGCAGGGCGAAAAAGAGGAGAAAACTAGACGGAGTCACACCCGAAGAGAAATGGGGCTCACATCTGGGGTAACGGGAAAAGGAATAATACCAGGACGGAGCACACCCGTTCACCTCTGCGTAAAAACACTTTCACTCAGAGTAAAGCCTTATTCATTCTGCATTTCCCCTCTGGTCTGCTTTGGTCCGCGTGTGCTTTGGACGAGCCTGGCATGCATGCAGCGTTGTACATGCTTACTTTTTTTGTCTACCAGGCCAAGCAGTTGATGCATGTGCACAACTGTTATTTGTAGTTTCACCCCAGCCCTATGGGGAGCGCAAATGCGCAAACACGCCAGTTTATTCACTGGCTATAAAACATGAGAGTGATGCACATTTTTTTTTTGTAACAAAACAATGGCGTTGTTTCAAGGAAAAGGAGGAATTACTGTCTTCCAGTGCTCTTCTCTGCTCAAGCTGCTGCTGCTGCAAAAGGATTCATGTATGTTTATTCTCGACTTCTGCCTCTTCATTGTCTTCCTCGTCTACTTTGTCTTTGTATGCTGTGTTTGTAGCGCCATCTCGTAAATGGGACGTTCAGCCTTGTGCATGCTCTGTCAACAAGTTCAGCTCGTGGGCAGGCTGCAAAATTTGGGCTGCACGCGGTCGTCCGCAGTAGAGTCCCACGTAAACTAACGGAGTGGAGATGATGACGTAAATTTCGTCACACAAGGTTTCCGGTTGCACATACATGGACAGCAGAGGTGCAGCTTGAATCCAGCTTAACAGCTGGTCACTCTGAGGAAGCTAACAGTAGGACACGGCAACGGGAAACGTTGCCGTTGTCCTTAAATAGGTAAATGAGAAAAGGCCAAATGAATCACAAGTGTGGATCATATGAGCAAGGAAATAATCAAACACAGTCTGTGACAGGTGTGCAGCCTGCAAAACAAAGTTTGACAGCAAGACATACATAGACACTGTCAAAATAAAAGCACCGACCGGAAATAATAAATAATGATATAGAGAGTAAAATAACACAACCCCAAGAGACACAAATACAAGATGATACACAAAAACCTTGACAAGACTGTAATGACACAACTAAGAATACAAAACAGCTCATAAATAAACAGAGACAAATAACAACCCAGAGACAAAATACAGAAGTGCATGAAAACCCAGAATCATGACAATTTGGCCTCAGTATTGTCCTAGCGCGACGATATAAGCACCGCCTCAATCTTAGCATTAAAGTTTTAAAAAACCTTTTAATAACAAAATATTGCTAAAATATAAAATGATGCACTACAATGGGTCTCAAGTATTTGTAAACGTGTCCTGTTATAGTACTGCATGAGTTTATTGATGATACACAGAAGAAATTCAATATTACACTGAACTCCATCACTGAACAGTGATATAAACTAAAATAATTATAATGATGGCTGAACAACTCCCATTCCCCAGTGTGCAAGATATACACTATTATGAATATAAGTAATAAAAAATCAGACAAATACGTAAGTGATCTGGAAAACAGATAAACAAGGGATCTGAAACAGTCGCTAATATTGGATGTCCTATTCATTTTCAATATTTAGGTATTCTGTAATTAATATTCACACAATCAAATAAATCTTAGTGCTATTTACTCCCTTTTATATTTGTCAAAGTCTAACATGTGATTGCTGACATATAGGCCAAGGGTTCCCAAACTTTTCAGCCCGTGACCCCCAAAATAACGGTGACAGAGACTGGCGACCCTCACTATCCCCAGAGGTGGCTGATACATAAGAAAACATGCGCACAGTTTGATACATCTGAAGATTCATCTAACTGCAAAGCATAGTTCCCTTTCTTCACTCTGTCAATCAGCTGACACTTTATATCCTGGGCTATGTCCATGATGCTCTGGGATATGATCCCGTCAGACAGCGGCACTGCTTCCAGCTCCCGCGCCCGTTTATCCCCATGCATTGTCCAACACATAGCGATAGCATCGGGTTTTATTAGGGTTTCTCTGATTGTGTGCGGCGTTTTTGCCTGTGCAATTAAATATGCCACCTTTGAGCTTTGGTGGTGGTTGCTGCTTGATTAGTTATGACTTTCTTTTGGCCTTGTAATTCTTTCTCCTTTTGGCGGAAAAAATCCACTGGTTTAGTGGCAAGAAATTGGTCCTTAGTTTTCAAGTGTTTGAGCATTTTTGCAGGCTTTAAACTCTCATGTGCAAGCACCTTGGTACATACTACACATTGGGGATGTTGTACTTCACTGATAACGATGCATGAATCCATACTGAATTTATTCTCATATATTTATTCTAATATTTATATATTCTATTATTTCTCCGCTCTCTGCTGCTGTCTCCGCTGGCCTCTCTGCGTTGTCTTTGGTTGGTATTAACCACCATTTCATTTTTAAAAATAATATCCTAGGCTTAAAGCGTAGTGTGTTGATTTGAGTTACTGAGATGAAATCTACTGGTGCACACTGACCTGTGTGTGACTTGTGACATTTACTGTGGCGCAGTTAAAGTGACATGTTACCTGTGTAATCACCTCAGGAGGATTCTGAAAATCATCTCATGACCCCCCTCAGCGTCTGGGGACCCTCCGGGGGGTCGGGACCCCACTTTAGGAATCTCTGATATAGGCTACACCTCTTTGTATTCCACTTTCAAACACAGCCTACATTTAGGCCTGTAAAGTCTGATTGCACACAGTTGCGTTCTATGGGCAATGCACTAGTTATTATTAATGCAAATTTCAGTCTCTCAGCCACTTCATTCAGCCAGGGTGAATTCCATTATGACATAAATTAATTAGATATTTTAAAAATGCAACACAAAACACAACATTTATTCCATCCAGCTACAATGCTGTGCACTGTGTGTCTGTGTGTATATATATATATATATATTTATAGTAATATGTACATATGTATATTAGCTGCTCTTGCTTTTTTTTCTTGCCTTCTGATTGTTGCTCTGAGTGTTGCTATCCCTGTGCTGTTGCAATCCTGGAATTTCCCCGATGTGGGACTAATAAAGGCTTATCTTATCTTATCTTATCTTAAAAAGCTTTTTATTCCAGGCTTTTTGAGGGCCCCTCCCTGCAGTAGGTCCTGGATAAACAGGACCCTTTTCAATGCAGTCGACGCCCCTGGTGACTAGAATAGAGAGCCTAACCCAGGATTTACGGTACACTGACTCTGGATGCAGTCCGTTGCAGATGCAGTGCGGATGGCCCCTTGCGTTCATCCCTACCAGCTCCACTTGTGTTTTGCAGAGGTGGTGGCCTAGAGGTAGAGCATCCGCCCCAACAACTGGGAGGTCGGGGTTCAAGTCCTGGCCGGGTCATACCAAAGACCATATAAAAAAGGAACTTCCTGCCGTCCAGCTTGGTGCTCAGCAAAAAATGGAACGGAGGGAGGAAATGTGGGCGGCAGTGGCTCAGGAGGTAGAGCAGGTCATCTAATAACTGGAGGGTTTGCGGTTCGAATCCCGGTCTCCCCAGACATCCTGCCGTTGTGTTCCTGGGCAAGACACTTTACCCACCTTGCCTCCAGTCTCCATGACACAGTATGAATCTGTATAAATGTTTGGTAGTGGTCGGAGATGTTGTTAGTGCGGATTGGCAGCCATGTTTCTGTCAGACTGCCCCAGAGCAGCTGTGGCTACAGTAGTAGTTTACCACTACCATTGTCTGTGGAGTGAATGAATAATGTATACATTATAAAGCATCTTTAAGTGTCTATGAAAAAGTGCTATATAAATCTGATGCATTATTATTATTAACAGAGTTTGAAATACAAGATCACACGAGAATTATACAAAATAACGCAAGATCTCGAAAAAGACCCGAGAGTGACTGAGATGAATCGATCGCAATCATGTGATAACAACAAGGAAGTGTGATGTAGCGACAGCTCCCCACCCGGATTTTTGGGCTCTAAATAAAATGTAAGTAGCCTGTTAATTTTAATTCTATGAAGCGTTTGTATGTTAAATCAAGTTTTTACCTTCTCTGACACAGTAGTGGAGGAGGAGACCTCATAAAATAACGGACGACCCTTAAATCGTTTTTAATGAACAAACAGCTATTAAATACAACGAGATACCGCAGGATTTGTTTGCAGTTTGGATCCGGCATCTGTCAAAAATAGACTTGTTGCATTTCATTAGCAAACCGAGTGGCAAAATATGATCGGTATCAAAAGATAATTTTGTTCTTGCCATTCATTTCGATGGAAATTTTTTCCGATTTAAGGTCCCATCTGTAGAAGCAGAAGGAGTGTGACTTAGGCTCTCTATTCACAGAGAAGAGCTGAGCTAGCTAATTAAGCTAGTTGAGCTACATAGCAGCTGGTTAATTCAATTCAATTCAACTTTATTTGTATAGTGCCATTTCACAACAACAGTCATCTCATAACACTTTCAAATGCAGGGGAAACCCCCACAACTGCAGAAAGAGCCCAACAATCAGGCAATCCCCTGTGAGCAAGCACTTGGTGACAGTGGAGAGGAAAAACTCCCTTTTAACAGGAAGAAACCTCTAGCAGAACCAGGCTCAGGAAGGGGCAGTCATCTGCTGCGACTGGCTGGGGGGTGAGGGGATAGAGAACGTGAGAACAGACATGTAGAAAGCAAACATTAAAGGGGAGAAGCCCGGTACATTATTGGAGGTCCCCTGGCTGTCTAAATCTATTAGCAGCATAACTAAGGGAGGGTTTAGAGACACATGATCCCTCCTAATTGTAAGCTATATCGAAAAGGAAGGTTTTTACCCTATTCTTAAAAACAGAGATTGAGTCTGACTCCCGATTCCAGATTGGTAACTGGTTCCACAGGAAAGGAGCTTGATGATTGTTAAGCTAGCTGCTATGTAGCTGTGCAAGTTCCGAGGCTCAGTGGGAAACTTCCACTTCTCCTCTGAGGACAGGGTGTACCAGATCATCCAAGAGGCAGTTCTGTATCAGCTCTGTTAAGTAATGATGTGATAACATCACAGAAGAGAACAGCAAATCCAAATTAAAGCTGCGAGCAGTGATAAACAGGCCTTCGCATCCTCACTAGACCTAGGCCTTGCCACTCAGAGCGCGTAACTCCACACAGACTCCACTCCTCCCTCCCCAACTCTCTCCCTCCTGCTCTTTGCCCATCCATCCTTCCATAATGCCATCCGCCCATCCATCCACCATTCATTCATCCATCAATCCATACCGCCATCCATCACCAGTCCGTCCATCTGTACATTGCAAGAGAGCAAGAAGTACTCTATAAGCTTGTGGATTAACTCCATCCATCCATCCATCCATCTTCTACCGCTTTTCCGGAGGTCCGGGTCGCGGAGGCAGCAGTTCAAGCAGAGAAGCCCAGACTTCCCTCTCCCCAGCCACCTGCTCCAGCTCTTCAGAGGGGATACCAAGGCGTTCCCAGACTAGCTGGGAGACATAGTCTCTCCACCGAGTCCTGGGTCTGCCCCGGGGTCTCCTCCCAGTGGGACGTGCCTGAAACACCTCAAGTGGGAGACGTCCAGGAGGCATCCTAATCAGATGCCCATACCACCTCAACTGACTCCTTTCAATGTGGAGGAGCAGCGGTTCTACTCTGAGCCTCTCCCGGATGACTGAGCTCCTCACCCTATCTCTGAGGGTGAGTCCAGCAATCCTACGGAGAAAGCTCATTTCAGCCGCTTGTATCCGCGATCTCGTTCTTTCGGTCATTACCCAAAGCTCGTGACCATAGGTGAGAGTAGGAACGTAGATTGACTGGTAAATCGACAGCTTTGCCTTAGAACTAAGCTCCCTCTTCACCACAACAGACCGGTACAACGTCCGCATCACTGCAGATGCTGCTCCAATCCGTCTGTCGATCTCTCGCTCCATTTTCCCCTCACTCGTGAACAAGACCCCAAGATACTTAAACTCCTCCACTTGGGGCAGGAGCCTGTCCCCAACCCGGAGAGGACAATCCACCTTTTTCCGGCTGAGGACCATGGACTCGGACTTGGACCGTGGATTAACTCAAAAATCTAATATGTTAATCCATAGTCTAAAGGCCATTTTGGGTGAAAATTTCACCAGAAAATTTGTTTGAATTTAAACAAGCTATGCCATTGCTATAAATGTTTTTTTTTGTTGTTGTTGTTTTTTTACCTAGGGGGCACTATAGCTATATGTGGTGTAGTCATATAACTCTGTTCTTGGTGGTACTAGTACCATGTATATCAAGTTTGGGTTCATTTGGATGATGTATGTGTGAGTTATGACAACTTTCTGTTCATTGGCGGTAGGGGGCACTACTGCTGTGTCTTATTATATATTATAGAAATGTTCACCATTGGCTGCCTATTCAACACGCTAAATTTGATGCCAAAGTTATTAAGCTTTGTTTTTCTGCTAGGGGCGCTAGAGCTATGTGTAATTGTTCATTATAGAAAGGTTCAGAGTTGGTTAACCATGGACCACACAAAATTTGGTTGAATTTCGAGTACGTATTTCGGAGTTATAAGGCTTTGTTTTTTCTCCTAGGGAGTGCTATAGCTGTGTGTCATTTTTCATCATGCAAAGGTTCAGTGTAGGCTAAAGATGCACCACACAAAATTTGGTTGAATTTGGACAAAGCATGCCTGAGTTATAAAGCTTTGATTTTTTCCTAGGGGGTGCTATAGCTATGTTTGTTATCATTACAAAAATCTTTTCTGGGTCTGACTAGTGTCATATATATATACTAGAAAAGCATTCAGAGAGCGCAGACCTCCGCCAAGCGCTACAGTTCCCCCCATACAGTGTTTGTGTGTATGTTTTCAGATTCCTTGACCATGAAAACATATGACTAGCAATTGGATTGACAATGATAGGATTAGTGGTTGAGTAGTTATTCACGAAAATGGCATTTTCCGTAATGGCGGCCACAGTTCCCCCCATACAGTGTTTGTGTGTACGTTTTGAGATTCCTTGACCATGAAAACATAAGACTAGCAATTGGATTGACAATGATAGGATTAGTGGTTCAGTGGTTATTCACGAAAATGGCATTTTCCGTAATGGCGGCCACAGTTCCCTCCATACAGTGTTTGTGTGTACGTTTTGAGATTCCTTGACCATGAAAACATATGACTAGCAATTGGATTGACAATGACAGGATTAGTGGTTCAGTAGTTATTCACGAAAATGGCATTTTCCGTAATGGCGGTTTTCTTCTGGACGGTGATCCGGATCATCCCCAAAATGTAATCAGTTCTTCCTTGTACCATTTCCAACAACGCCTGAAAGTTTCATCAAAATCCGTCCAAAACTTTTTGAGTTATCTTGCTAACCAACAGACAGACAAACAGACAGACAGACAAACCCCGGCAAAAACATAACCTCCTGGCGGAGGTAATAAAGTTTAGCAGCAATCGGACATTCTGCATGTGAGTTATGGCAAATTCCTGTCCATTGGCGGTAGGGGGCGCTGTTGCTATGTGTCATTCTTTATTATAGAAATGATCAGTATTGGCTACCTATTCACCATACAAAATTTGGTTGAAATCAGTCAATGTATGCCATAGTTAAAGCAATTGGAAGGGTGATGGCGATACTGCAAACTTGGCCACGCTCCTTCCACCAAACCGTCAGGCATTTGGAAAAGTTTTCAACAACTTTTGATGGCATATGGGTATAGATGATTGTCACCATAAATGGTACCAATCAGACTATTTATTTCAGAGATACTGAAGAAAACCTTTGGTGTAACCTTCATCTCTCCAAGAGAGGGTGCTATTGCTACGCATGAATATTCATAGCTATAATTGTTCGGAGGTATACCCATATACATCATACCTATCTTGGTGCCAATCCGACATTCCATTCCCGAGGTATTAAAAAAACAACATGATGCAAACTTTCTAATGCAAAACTTTCTGCCTCCTATAGGTGGCGCTGTATATTTCTATAAATATTGCTCTATAGAACTGTTTGGAATTGGACTAATATCCATAATATTGAATTTGGTTGAAATTTGACAATGCATACCAGAGTTATTGCCATCAGAATGGTTACAGAACGACCATTGAGAGGCATCAAACTTTGCCACGTCAAACCGGTGAGTTTTGTGAAAAGTTTTCAATAACTTTTAATGGCACGTGGGTATAGATGATTGTCACCACAAATGAGCTCAATTGGACTAAAACCCTAGGACGAGTTCGATCAAATGCACGAGGTGGAAATCTGGTCACTGCCACTTCTTGCCAAAATGGCCGACTTCTTGTTGGGTGTCGACCATCCCTTCTATGGAGTTTTTTGCAAGTCTTGACAGGATAAACATCTCACCCAACTTTCATCTTTCTACACGAAAGTAAGCGTGTGCCACTCTCCATTGACTTCATGTTAGGTGGCGCTGTAGAGCCATTTTTGTGGGGTCATTCATATTTCCTCCAAAATATTAAATCTTTTGCCAGTCTTGAGGCAACTGCAAAAAATGGTGAGTTTTCGTGTACAATGACTACCCCAAAAATGAGATCTTAGATGGAGAAGAAAGAAAGAAAGAAAGAAAGAAAGAAAGAAAGAAAGAAAGCTCTGCCAGCTGTGTCAACCCGTGGAAAAAGTGCTTAACAGGGGTCCTTAATGGACCAACATCCTGCCCATTATTCTATACATTTACCAAAGATGTTACAAACCAAAGCACAAAACATAACATCCCAAAAGTCACTGTTACTTTTCAAACTGGCCGGTGAAGTAGACGAACACATGAAGCCAGTTATTCCATCCTAAATATTAGAACAGTCAGCTCAACACACTCAACTCTGCAGAGTGGTGTCCTTCCAAGAGTCATGCTATGAATCACTTCCAAACTAACCACGTGGAAAGCTGACTTGGAGACCACACAGACCCTCAGGCTTAACTCACTTTTATTAATAGCGGCTGCTCCCAAGGTTTATACAATGTCCACCTGACACTGAACATTAAACCAGCAACAACTCCTGATTATTTGTTAATCTGACGAGACCATGTCTGATGAAACCATGAAAGGTGAAAAAAAAAAACGTGATGTGATGCTATTAACCATCCGACCCACTGACCTTATACCTGGCCAGGAAACACATTAACATGATGGGTGTAGGGTTACAGCTAAAGCATCTACGCTACGTGAATGCTAAGGGTCAAAGGGGGAAGTGGAAACAATTAAATCTTAGGTGGCAGACAGACAAACAGACAAATACACGTGTGTTCAAATAGAGGTGTGTAATCCACCGGGGATTTACAGCCAGAACCAGAGGTGGCGTCTGAAAGCAAACACCATTGTACATTCTCTAAAGAAGACTGATGGTGCATGTACATGCACACAGAGGATAACCAGGGCTCCCCAGACAAGCTGGCACGGCGCCCACATCACTCAGGAAGAAAACACAATCTGCCACGCTGTCCAGAGAGCTGAGAAACAACGCGGATGTGGAGCCAAGATTTAATCCCACACCTGCTAATAAAACTGATACATGTCTACCTGTGGGCAGAGTGAGTGTTAGACTCCTCTGTTTGACATGTGCACAGCAATAACTCTGTATGGAGGAGGTCTTTAATTTCAGGAAGACAGCTGAGGAAACAGAACCTTTACATTAATCTAATTACACTAATCAGTTAATCTGGGATTATGCAGTTTGATCTGAAATGACCTAATAATGTAATAACCAGTTTGAGTGGTGACGCATTTCTAATTCATTTCTATTTTTCGTGAACTTCTGCGTTTATGCGCTGGCATTTTTGGAGAAGCACTGAATTATTACACCTTTCGAGCAGCCACTGAATTATTACACTTACACACACACACACACACACACACACACACACACACACACACTTCTCAGCTGCTCCCTATTTGGGGTCACCACAGCATATCATGGGCCCACATACTGTATTTGATTTGGCAAGGATTTTTACACCGGATGCGCTTCCTGACACAAACCTCCCTATTTACTCAGGCTTGGGACCGGCACAAAGAAAATGAACAAAGTCACAAATTTATTGGAAAAAAGTTTTAAATTTAAGAGATGTCAGCATTGGGAAGCACAGGACTCATGCGTAGGTAGGATCAGGTGCAAGAAGGTGATTTATTTGAACAGAACTTGAAATAAACGGCAGTACATGGGCTGCAAACAAGGCTATGGCTAGGCAGACACAAGGCAAGGCAAGGTAATGACGATACAAATTCTTGGACAGGATAACTTGGGAACTCGAAAAAGGTACATCAATGATGCCACACAAGACTGAGACTAACATGGACATATATACACTATGGGCAATCAACAGAACTCAGGGCAGGTGGGAACAATCAAGGACAAATGGAGACAGCAGGGAAGTGGCTACAGATACGGAACAGAACAGACATGAGGGATGAGACAAAAGGGTAAACAAGAATGGAAGATACATATGAGGCATGAACACGAGACCAGGGGAGACATACGCATGACAATGACCACACTACACAACAAGAGACAAGGCAGGAGGAGAAATCACAATATCAAATAATAATAATAACACTGAACACTGGGAATCACAAAAAATCAACTCAAAACATGAGTATGGTCCTCAGACCATGCCCATACTCTAACATACCCCCTTCCCAAGGTGTGGTATCCAGACACCCCTAAACAAAAAAAGTATAGAAACACCAAAACAGGCAAGAGGAGGGGGACAAGGCATGGTGGGAAGAAACAAAATACAGGAATCTCAAAAAAAAAAAAAAACGTCCATCAGGTGGTCTCTCAAAGTTCACAGGCCCCTGGACTGGAGAACAAGGTCCAGGGGCCAACCCCAGTCCATGGGCCCCCAGACCAGAGTGCAGGGTGGATCTGGCAGCCTACCAATGTCCGTAGGCCACCGGATCGTAAAACAAGGTGGGTCAGGGGGCCTCCCAAAGTTCACGGACCCCCAGACCAGAGGACAAGGGGAGTCGGGGGGGTCGGCCAGAGTGCGCGGAACACCAGACCAATGTGTAGGGTGTGCTGGGCCAATGTTGAGGCATGCCGACCTCAGAAAACAACAACAGTGGAGGCGTACCGGCCTCAAGAACAGACGGCGAAGGAGCACAGGCCTCTGGAACAGATGGCCAAGGCGCACTGACCTCTGGAACAGATGGCAAAGGTGCACCGGTCTCCAGAACAGATGGCGGAAGCGCACGAGCCTCAGCAGCAGATGGTGGAGGCGCACAAGCCTCAGCAGCAGACGGTGGAGGCACACCGGCCTCAGGAACAGGTGATGGAGGCTCACCAGCCTCTGGAACACATGACAGAGGCTCACTGGCCTTGGGAACAGACGTGGTGGTACACCGGCCTCTGGTATACACGACGGAGGTACATTGGCCTCTGGAACCAACAGTGGAGGCACACCAGCCTCAGGGACAAACGGTGGAGGCACACCGGCCTCAGGAACAAATGACGCAGGAACACCAACCTCTGGAACAAACAGCAGAGGCACACCGGTCTGCAAAACATAGTGGCTGGGGAGTAATGACCACCAGAGACGACGGCAGCGGAGGTTGAAGGGCGTCTGACCCAGATGCCTGGAGCGCCATCCTCAATGTGGTCACCTCAGATGAGGGAGAAAGGCAGGGACTGAGTGAGGTGACACCAAAATTACCAGGAGCAAGGCAAGTCTTTTCTAATATGTTAAAAATGTAAAGAAAAGAACTTACCTTAACTCCTGAACCACTGCCACTGGGATGACCACCTCAGGATGAGCTGCCGGAGCAATGGTCTCAGGAAACGAAGGTGGAATAGACTGCTCGGACGAAACAGGTGGAACGAATTGCTCAGGCGGAACAGGTGGAGTGGACTGCTCAGGTGAAACAGGTGGAGCAGACTGCTCAGGCAAACACAAAGAAGCAGGAGCTAGTGTGTGTGCCATGGAGACAGTTGTAGCTGTGATGTGCACCTCTGGAATAGCTGGAGCCATAATGTGCACCTTGGGGACAGCTGGAGCCGTGGCGTGCACCTCGGGGACAAGCGGGAGCTGTGATGTGCACCTCAGGGATGGCTGGAGCTAGAGTGTGCACCTTGGGGATGGCTGGAGCTGTGACGCGCACCTTGTGAGCGGCTGGGGCTGTCTGGAGAAGAACCGGAGCTGGTGGTGGTACACAGCATTGAGAGTAGCACTGTCTCCCGGAGCCTTCCTTCCACCCGGGACCGCCAAACGCCAATCTAGATCCCTGAAACTGCTCCCTCTCGGCGGTGAATATCTCCCAAGGTGCCCGTGGTGCAGCAGGCTTCTGCTTATGAGGTGGAGATGGGGCTGGAGCTGGTGAATGGCAAGAAGCAGGGAGTGCCAGAGCCAGGGGACGCTTCTTCATTGGCACAGGCTTTAGCTTCTTTGGCAAACTCCTCACCATCCCGTGGAACTTGCGCTGCAGGTTGTCCACCGAAGTAAACAGCTTCCTCCCCTTAGAGTGCTCCTGGAGCTGAGGATGATGGTGGGTTACCGCCTCTGCAAGCCCCAGGTACCACAGAGTGGACTTTGGGGTGAGAGCTGAGCGAGCCCCAGAAATTAGCTGGTCGATTTCAACAGCCGCACAGCTCCCACCCCATGCTCATGAGGTACCTTTTGCTACCTGCTGAGTCCTTTTTGGGTGGCGCCATTCTGTCAGGGTTGGGAAGCACAGGACGCAGGCATAGGCAGCATCAGGTGCAAGAAAGTGATTTATTTGAATAGAACTTGAAAACGGCAGTACGTGAGCTGCAAACAAGGCTATGGCTAGGCAGACACAAGGTAAGGCAAGGTAATGATTTTACACATTCTCAGACAGGATAACTCGGGAACTTGGACAAGGTACATCAACGATGCCAACCCAGACTGAGACTAACACAGACATATATACACTGCAGGTAATCCACAGAACTCAGGACAGGTGGGAACAATATATATTATCACATAATATATTTATGTGTACAAGTAGCATATTTACCTCCTCCATGGATCGCCACCTTATCATGGTGGGGGTCTGAGTGTCCAAATGATCTCAAGGAGCTATGCTGTTAGGGGCAACTTGCCCTTGATAGGGTCTCCCAAGGCAAACTCGTTCTGGGTGAAGGGCCAGACTAAGAGCGGTCCAGTGGATCTCCATGAAAAATGTTAGATATAGGACCCAGCGTACCGAAAGGAAGCACATGGGTCTGCCATCCAGTGGTCTCACCGCTTGCAGGAGGGATCATGGAGTTCATGGTGCTATGTGAGCCAGGCGGAAGTCTGGGCTACTCTGCCTGTGCTGATGCCCCCACGACCCGGATCCCCGGATAAGCGGTAGAAGATGGATGCATGCATGCATGCATGGATAGATGGAGAGAAAGTAGTCACACATTTATGACAAAAAACATAAAAATTCACATGAAAAAGTCATAGATTGACATGAAAAAATACACAAATTTATTAGGAAAAAAGCAGAAAATTTTCTGTGGAAAAAAACTATAGGGTTATGCAGGGTTTCCTCTGGTAACATTTCTCGGTGGCAGCCCACCGCGCTAGAAAATTTACTGTCGCACCAAGGCGATATGAATTAAAGAAAAATATATGAAGCAATGACTTTCCGCAAGCCGTCATCCGGGTGGAGTTTAGAAGCACCCCGCCCACGCGAGCTTTCCAGTCAGTCAACAGGCAGTGTCTCGCTAGCGGCAGCAGAATCTTCGTGGAAAAGCAGTGAAAACCGGGAAGTCAAACAGCAGAAATGGATTCTATTTGAAGAGAAACTTTGTGAAGAAGTCCGCTGTTTCTTCGTTGGTGAAAATCCTGGTGCGTCAGCGCCTTGGCGCTACCTATCGGGCGGGAGTGAAACTACAAATGATGGTTGTGTGCATGCGTCAACTGCTTGGCCTGGGTAGATGAAAAAAGTGAGCATGTACAGCGCTACATGCGTGTCGGGCTCATCCAAAGCGTACACGGACCAAGGCGGACTAGAGGAGAAATGAAGCATGAATAAGGCTTGACTGTCCGACAGAAACATGGGTTTATTAAAGTACTTTAAACGTGGGAAAAAAAAATCAGAAGAGGTATGTAAGCACTGGCGTTTATCATGGTTTTAACCCGCTGGAAACGGGAGCAATAACGGAAGAGTTGCTTAGCTAAGAGATGTGGTTAGAATTCAAATGCAGCCAGCTCCATATGAAGGGAAAGGCAAGGAGAGCTACTGAATTGCTGAGGATATATTTCACCAGCCACTACAGTATTAAGTGATGTTCCCAATTATGTACCTGGCAAGTTAAGATGACCAAAATTCACGAAGTCAATGGCTTTGATCCGTCAGCAGCCTTCAAACTAAACGTGCCAGCATTTGGACGTCAAAATAAGGGAGGTTTTTCTTGGCGGTGAGGAGATTTCTGAAAAAAACTATAAATATATAGAAATATTATAACAGAAATAACGGCATCCTTGGTCATTTAAGTTAATTTAAATCATTAAATACAATTTTATAATTTTTTTTTTCTTTGTAATGAGAGTTAAATTATTGTTCTGTTCTGACTGCAAAGTTATGGTCAAAAATATAAATTGTTATAAGGAAAAAGAAAAAAAATCTGTTCCAAATTTATTTAAAAAACAGTAATTTTATTTAAAAAAAACAGACAAAAATAAGCCATAAAATAATCCACAAATTTAGATGAATTTACAGAGAAAAGCAGAAAACTATAAGAAAACTGTTATAAATTTTGGAGAAAAACCTCAAACCTTCAAGACTGAAGTCATTACTCAAGTTTTAAGTGGGTGCTCTTTGCACCCTTAACTACAAATTTTTGGTTGTCTCCTTTAATTTACATGACACTTGATATTTTCTCACCTGTTTGTATACCACCGTAGACAGAGAGAGAAGCTGAATTAGACAGAGCTCAGAGAGGGCAAGATGAGACAGAAGAGAGGAGCCAAGGAGAGGAAAGTGTTCAGGCAGAGGGTCCAGGAGAGGTGAGAGCAGAGGAAGGAGAGAAGGATGACACCAGTAAAAAGTCCAAACTCAGGACATCTGGGTGGGACCCCAAACAGTCCAATATTCCAACATTCAAGCCTTGGTTGGACAACACTTCAAATTGTAAGTTCCATATGCACGGCAGTGGCTTAGGAGGTAGAGCGGGTCATTCAATAACCGGCTGGTTGGCGGTTCAAATCCTGCTGTCCCCAGATATCCTGCCGTTGTGTCTCTGGGCAAGACACTTTATCCACCTTGCCTCCAGTGTCCATAACACTGGGTATGAATTTGTATAAATGTTTGGTGGTGGCCAGAGAGGCCGCTGGCCCGGATTGGCAGCCACGTTTACATCAGCCTTCCCCAGGCCAGCTGTGGCTACAGTAGTAGCTTGCCACTACCATTGTCTGTCTGGAGTGAATGAATAATGTATCTGTAAAAAGCATCTTTGAGTGTCCATGATACAGTGCTATATAAATCTGATGCATTATTATATGCAAAATTAAAAAAAAGAAATAAAATAGTATAAAATTAACATATTCATACATATGTGTTTTGTGCACACACCTTTCCCCCAGGAAAACTATGTTGCCACCACGCCAAGGTCTTTGAGCCAGAGGAAACACTGGGCTATGCACTAATTTTAAAAAATTAACTAATTAATCACATTTTTTTGACAATTAACTGTGATTATTCGTGAGAATGAAACAATAAAAAAGAAGTACATTTTAGTAACTTTTAATTGCATTTTACAGACATGGACAAAATTGTTGGTACCCCTCTTTTAATGAAAGAAAAACCCACAATGGTCACAGAAATAACTTGAATCTGACAAAAGTGGTAATAAATTAAAATTCTATGAAAATTAACCAATGAAAATCAGACAATGCTTTTGAATTGTGGTTCAACAGAATTATTTTAAAAAACAAACTCATGAAACAGGCCTGGACAAAAATGATGGTACCCCTAGAAAAGTCTGAAAATAATGTGACCATAGGGACATGTTCAACCAAGATGTGTCCTCTTATTAACATCACAGGTGTCTACAAACTTGTAATTAGTCAGTCGGCCTATTTAAAGGGTGACAAGTAGTCACTGTGCTGTTTGGTGACATGGTGTGTACCACACTAAACATGGCCCAGAGGAAACAAAGGAGAGAGTTGTCTCAGGGTATTAGAAAGAAAATTATAGACACGCATGTTAAAGGTAAAGGCTGTAAGACCATCTCCAAGCAGTTTGATGTTGCTGTGACTACAGTTGCACATATTATTCAGAAATTTAAGATCCACGGGACTGTAGCCAACCTCCCTGGACGTGGCCGCAGGAGGAGACGAATAATACGAATGGTAACAAAAGAGCCCAGAACAACCTCTAAACACATTCATGGTGAACTCCAAGATCAAGGTACATCAGTGTCAGATCGCACCATCCGTCATTGTTTGAGCCAAACTGGACTTCATGGGAGACGACCAAGGAGGACACCACTGTTGAAAACAAATCATAAAAAAGCCAGACTGGAATTTGCCAAACTGCATGTTGACAAGCCACAAAGCTTCTGGGAGAATGTCCTATGGACAGACGAGACAAAACTGCAACTTTTTGGCAAGGCACATCAGCTCTATGTTCACAGACGCAAAAAATGAAGCATACCAAGAAAAGAACACTGTCCTTACTGTGAAACATGGAGGAGGTTCTGTTATGTTCTGGGGCTGCTTTGCTGCATCTGGCACAGGGTGTCTTGAATCTGTGCAGGGTACAATGAAATCTCAAGACTATCAAAGTGTTCTAGAGAGAAATGTGCTGCCCAGTGTCAGACAGCTTGGTCTCAGTCGCAGGTCATGGGTCTTGCAACAGGATAATGACCCAAAAGACACAGCTAAAAACACCCAAGAATGGCTAAGAGCGAAACATTGGACTATTTTAAAGTGGCCTTCTATGAGCCCTGATCTAAATCCTATTGAACATCTGTGGAAGGAGCTGAAACATGCCGTCTGGAGAAGGCACCCTTCAAACCTGAGACAACTGGAGCAGTTTGCTCATGAGGAGTGAGCCAAAATACCTGCTGAGAGGTGCAGAAGTCTCACTGACAGTTACAGAAATCGTTTGATTGCAGTGATTGCCTCAAAAGGTTGTGCAACAAAATATTAAGTTAAGGGTACCATCATTTTTGTCCAGGCCTGTTTCATGAGTTTGTTTTTTAAAATAATTCTGTTGAACCACAATTCAAAAGCATTGTCTGATTTTCATTGGTTAATTTTCACAGAATTTTTATTTATTACCACTTGTCAGATTCAAGTTATTTCTGTGACCATTGTGGGTTTTTCTTTCATTAACAGGGGGGCACCAACAATTTTGTCCACGTCTGTATTCACTGAATAAAATATAATGCAGTAGGGGTCACCAATTAGTTTTCAAACTGCCATTTTTTTATTTTGTTGTCACATTTCCTCTTATTTTGAAATAATCAGAGAGGACGTCAAAGCTTTTACTCCAGGGAATTTTCCTAGTTATCACAGCATGTGAAAGTACATATAAAGCAATTCTCCACAAGCGATGCAATTCTCCACCAATTTCCACAGCAGATGCAGTTTTTCATGCAAGCTCATGAACTACTGCATGAAATATCCCTAACCACTGGGCCACCATTGGGGCAATGGAGGCCTAATGGTTAGGGATGTGGACTGGCGAGCAGAGGGTCGCAGGTTCCATCCCTGGACCAGCAGGATTAGATCTGGGTGAGACAGATAACAGAGCAGTGTTTGCCCCACCCTCCTTAACCCCACTGTGGTGCCCTTGAGCAAGGCCCTAAACCCCAACTGCTCCAGTGGAGCTGCTCAGTGGCCACACATCAGTCTGTGGTTGTACTGGGCAGCTTCCAGGTGTGAATGTGTATCTGTGTGAGTGTGAACAGGGCATCCTTGAAAAAGAGAGGTTGCCTCTCAGTGGAACTACCCTATATTAATAAAGGTTAAAAAAATTATATATCAGAGTGAGTGGTGTGCTGGAATGTGCTTTCCTCTGCTCACTCTGACAGAAACACCACCTCTTCTCATCCTCATGAGTGAACAGTGCCAATGAATGAGCATTACAGTAGGTTCTGTGTATATTGTGGTACTGTGCTATGTTGGGAGAACATAATTTTGTTTTTTATGTGCAAGCATGTATATTAAATGACAATAAAGAAACCTTGAACCTTGAGGTCTGTGTGTCTGCTTGAAGCGAGGTGTGTGCATAGGATGAGGTAGTGCACTTCAGGTGCCCTGAGTACCAGAGGATCAGTTTAGTGTTATGTAAACTTTGCAAATTTAAATCCTGAAAAACAAGGCCTATTCTTTCTTTAAGCTGGGCCAGCTCAGAGAGTGACCTGACACCATCAATTTTTTGACAATGCATTAATCACCCCACATTAATCAAACAAGTTAACACGTTAATTATCCCAGCCCTAGTTTTAAGTGAAAGAAGTTGGACATTAGTGTGTGTGTGTGGGGGGGGGGGGGGGTGTCACCAATTTATTAGAAAAAAATTGCAAATTTTACATCAAAAGTCGCTAAGTATCAGAGAAGTAGCAAATTTATGTAAAAATGTTGCACATGTATGAGGAAAAAGATAAACTGATGATAAGTATTTGTTTTAATATTGTAAGTTATACTGTTATCTTAATATTCAACAATATCACATATTGGGCGGTGTGGTGAGGCAGTGGTTAGCACTGTGGCAGCACAGCAACTCACCCTTGGCCATGGGATCCCAGGTTCAATCCCAAACCCCTGACCAACAGTGATCTGTGTGGAGTTTGCATGTTCTCCCCATGTCTGCGTGGGTTTACCCCGAGATTTCTCCAGTTTCCTCCCATAGGCCAAAAACATGCAGGTTAGGTTAACTGGAGACTCTAAAGTGGCGCTAGGTGTTAATGTCTGTGTGAATGGTGAAGGGATAGCAGCCGTACCATGACTGCTTCATCCATCCAGGTGGATGCCCTTAATTTCCCCTCTGGAGATCAATAAAGTACACAAAATAAAATTAAAAAAATATAGCATGTTTTCCTAATGTTGTGCAGCACTAGTAATCAGCTAAAGGAAGCAAAGGAAAAACCATATAGTGAGTTGTATAAGGGCCTGGACACTAACGAAGGAGAAAAGGACTTGTATCGATTAGCTAGACAGAGAGATCGAGCTGGAAAGGATGTGCAGCAGGTTAGGTTGATTAAGGACAGAAATGGTAATGTACTAAAAAATGACGAGAGTGTGTTGAGAAGGTTGAAGGAGTACTCTGAGTAGCTGATGAATGAAGAAAATGAGAGAGGAGGATGGATAAAGGAAAGACGGTGAACAAGGAAGTCCCGAGGATTAGCAAGGCGGAAGTGAAGGCAGCTTTGAAGAGGATGAAGAATGGAAAGGCAGTTGGTCCAGATGACATATTTATGGAGGTATGGAGATGTTTAGGAGAGATGGCAGTGGACTTTTTAATCAGATTGTTTAACACAATCTTGGAGGGTGAGGGGATCCATGAGGAATGGAGATAAAGTGTTTTGATATCAGTTTTCAAGAACAAGGATGATGTAGTAACTACAGAGGCATAAAGTTGATCAGTCACACTATGAAGATAAAGGAAAGAGTTGTTGAAGCCAGGTTAAGGGGAGAGGTGACAATCAGTGAGCAGCAGTATGGTTTCATGCCAAGAAAGAGTACTATGCATTGTTTACTTTGAGTGTTGATGGAGAAGTATAGAGAAGGTCAAAAAGAGTTGCACTGTTTCATTGTGGATCTAGAGAAAGCATATGATAGGGTGCCAATAGAGGAAGTGTGGTACTGTATGAGAAAGTCAGGAGTGGCAGAGAAAGCCACCGGAGTGGTGGCCTAGTGGTAGAGCATCGACCCTACAGCTGGGAAGTTGTGAATTCAAACACCGGCCGGGTCATACCAGAGACCATGTACAAGTGGTACTTCCCACCTTCTAGCTTGGTGCTCAGCATAATAGAATGGGGGAAGGAAAAGTTGTTTGTGGTGGCATCTTGCATGGCAGTGGCCCCTCTGATTCTAGATGTGATTGACATTGTAGATAAGAGAAACTTAATTTTGTTCGACTGTACATGATTGGCTGTTTGGACTGAATGACAATAAAGCTGACTTCTTCTTCTTCTTAAAAGTATGTGAGGGTGGTGCAGGACATGTATGAGGACGGCAAAGACGGTGGTGAGGTGTGCTGTAGGAGCAACAGATGGATTCAAAGTGGGGGTGGGGTTACATCAGTGATTGGCTCTGAGCCCCTTCTTGTTGACACGGTGATGTCAACAAGACAGGAAGAAGTCTCCGTGGACCCTGATGTTTGCCGATGACATTGTGATCTGTAGTGACAGTAGGGTGCAGGTGGAAAGAACCTGAAGTGGTAGAGGTATGCTCTGGAGAGGAGAGGAATGAAAGCCAGTAGAAGCAAGACAGAATACATGAGTGGGAATGAGAGGGAGGCAGGTGTAATGGTGAAGATGGAAGGAGTAGAGGTAGTGAAGGTAGATGAGTTAAAATACCTGGGGTCAACCATCCAAAGCAATGGAAAATGCACAAAAGAGATGAAAAAGGGAGTGCAGGCAGGGTGGAGTGGGTGGAGAAAAGTGTCAGGGGCGATTTGTGACAGAAGAATAGCAGCAAGATGAAAGGGGAAGATTTACAAGACGGTAGTGAGACCCGCTATGATGTACTTTATGGTTTGGAAATGGTGGCACTGACAAAAAGACAGGAGGCGGTGCTGGAGGTGGCAGAGTTGAAGATGCTAAGATTCTCACTGGAAGTGACTAGAAGGGACAGGATTAATGAGTATATCAGAGTAACAGCTCAGGTTGAGTGGTTTGGAGACAAATTAAGAGAGGCAAGGCTGAGATGGTTGGGACATGTGCAGAGGAGGGATAGTGGATATAGTGGACAAAAGATGTTGAAGATGGAGATGCCAGGCAGGAGGAAAAGAGGAAGACCACAGAGAAGATCCATGTATATAGTGAAGGAGGACATGGAGAGGGTTGGTGTTACAGAGAAAGATGCAAGGGATAGGGTGAGATGGAGGCAGATGATCTGCTATGGTGACCCCTAAATGGAACAGCCAAAAGAAGAAGAATAGTATTCTTAAGCTCTCAATAATTAACTCAGCACTCCATTTTCTCATCTATATTTTGTGAGACTCAAAAAGTAAATTCTGGACTGAAAATTGTAAAACTGGGATGTGGAGTTATAGATGCCAAAGGGGAAAAAGGAAATAGGAAATAAAAATATAAACTAATTTAACGCCTTTCAATTGCATGTCCACATTTTTCCTTTCATCAATAAAAAATACAACATGAAATTGCATGTTGTTTGCTCTTTTTTTTATATGGTTATATGTATATTCTAATATACATGTGTGTGTGATACCTCTACCATATCTATGCCGGTGCCAACAAAGAAGCAGTCCCGGGTGCAGAAGTCCCAAGCCTCTCGCTGCTTCTCAACTAAAGCAGCCCCGCCTTCTCCTCCCAAACAATGGCCTGCACCATTGGCCAAGGAGCTGGAAGAGCAAAGGCAAGTTTTAATGGCTGAGACTGAACTGTTGCTGGACTATAAGCCGTGGCTCCTCCCTGAATATGCGAGCCAGCTAGAGGGAGATTCACCAGGTGAAACGGAGTCTGAGCTGACAGAGAAACGTCCCCTGACTCCAGCCCTTCATCCACCTCGCCAGATGACCTCCGCAGCTCCCACAGGTGCTCTGTCTAGACCTGCAGCAGCAGCCACCATCAAGCCCCGGGAATCTAGGCAAGTATCAATTCATTTTCCTATGCCTAAAAATGGATTATCTTGTCTAATTCCCAGTGGGGGGGGGGGGCCTCAGGAGCAGCTACACACTGTGTCCGAGCTCTCACCATCTGCTGCTGCTGTGTCCTCACCTGCTTCTCTCGTATCCCGCTCTGCCTTCCTTGAGTGTTCGCCGATCCTGGGAGGGAGCCGTTGGACGTCGGATGGTCCTGGGGCACTGAAGAAGCCAGACCCTGTTCCCCAGCCATGCTCATGGTGGGGGGACCAGGTGTAGCCATCAGTCGCACTTGAGCTCCCCTCGCTGGGCTCCGCTGCTGCCAGTGACCCTGATCTGGTGCTTGTCTTTCCTCCTTCTTCCGAGGTGGCCGTATTGGGGAGAGTGGTTCTGACGGTGGAGGCCGAGATGTCTCAGCTGGCAATGTCTGAGGTCTCCGTGGGTGCTGCGCCGCCGCCCTATGTCTCCGCGAGTGCTGCTCCCCCTCCGCCTGAGGCCTCCATGGGTGCTGCTCCTCCGTCCAAGGTCACTTCCGCTTCTGAGAGAGAGCAGACGCTTTTCTTCCCTCTCCCTCCTAATTCTCTCCCTTCTGATCCCAGCTTGCAATGTCACTCTTCTCCTGGCTGAATCTTAATCCAAATGGAAATTATGGATCTGGAAAGCGGCTTATATGCGATTGTCACCACTTTAAAAGAAGATCGGGTCAGGGGGAACCCAAGGGAGACTCATGGCATTGGAATTCATGTGTCTGTGTGATTCGACTGAGATTGAACTGATCACAGGATCTTCTGTTTGGCCCCTGGAGTTTTCCTAGTGTATCGAAATTATCTGGGTGAGCTAATCAAATGCGGACCCCGGCGTAGCTCCCTTAACAAATTCAACAATTCGTCCAGCTGGGGGGAGCACTGACTGTCAGCGGCAGGATTAACATGGAATTTACTATCTGGCATGCATTGAAGAGAGAACAAACTCTCTGGACATGTTTTACCTATGTTTCGGTAGGTGGATAACATCTGTGGATCGCTGAGTGCTCTCCAGAGAATGATCTAAAGTATGATTCAAGCCTGTATGAAATTGAAGCACAGAATCGAAGAGAGAGAATTTTTTTTTATTCTCTGAGTGCACTGTGCAGATGTGACCTTGTGTTTTGGTGCCCTTGTTTACATTCCTCCTCGATGAAGATAACGCCGGAGAAGTGGCTTATGTCTACCCATACATCAACAATCAGTTGTTGTCGTCAGCGGATTGGTCTCTCAAGGACAATGCCCATGTGCCTTCTGCAAGGAAGAGGAAAAGAGAGATAGACTCTGATCTCTGGACTTGTTTATAAGTCACATGATTATAACATCTATCCACTGCCTGGAGGCGCCCTCTGCTGCTCACTAACAACTGTTACACTCACACTACACAATGACATGCAAATATACACACACTGCTCTCCCTCCCTCTGCTGTGTGATTGTATCTATTGTCTGCTAATGTGCATAGAGGGTTTTTTTCTGTGTAATCAAAATTTGGCTCATGAGCTTATATGAGCTTATACGAGCGTGATTCTGATAACTATGTTTTTTCTCTCTGCCTATTGTGTTCCCCCCCCCTTCCCCCCCCTTTATCCCCACTGCAGACAGGCGCCTTTATGGCTGCCGTGTCATTGGATGCGCCTAACGTGCGCGCCCAATGTCAAGTCAAATTCCTTGTGTGTTTACTTGTAAATATACTTGGCAATAAAGCTGATTCTGATTCTGATTCTGATTCTGACATCTCCATCCTAAGCTGCCATGGGTGCGACAACTCCATCCGAGGCCGCCGTGGGTTCGACGCCTCCATCCGAGGCCGCCATGGGTGCAACACCTCTGTCCGGGGCCGCCGTGGGTGCAACGCCCCAGTCCAAGGCCACCACGGGTGCTGCTACGCCCCAGTCCGGGGCCGCCGCGGGTGCTGCTACACCCCAGTCTAGGGCCGCTGTGGGTTCTGCTACGCCCCAGTCCGGGGCCGCCGTGGGTGGTGCTATGCCTGAGGTTGCCGTGGGTCCCTTGCCTTCACCGGAGCTCGTCGGGGGTCATCGGGTGGCGCTTGAGGTTCCCGCTGGTCGGCCACCCATCTCAGGGGGATGCCGCCTCCCAGCTCC
This sequence comes from Pholidichthys leucotaenia, assembly GCA_020510985.1. NCBI lineage: Eukaryota > Metazoa > Chordata > Actinopteri > Cichliformes > Pholidichthyidae > Pholidichthys > Pholidichthys leucotaenia. The sequence continues at coordinate 280,722,843 of CM035847.1, read as the reverse complement.
TGTGGTCCAGGAGGGGCGCTGGGTCCGGCTGCCGCCCCCCGGGGGGGAGGGGGCGCCACAATGGTGTCTTCGGGCTGGCCAGTAGTACCCTCGATGGTCCCGGGCTGGGACAACGCAGCACCCACAGTGGCTCTGGACTGGAGCAATGCAGCACCTGTGGTGGCTCCAGGCCGAAGCAAAGCTGCACCCACGGTGGCTCCAGGCTGGAATGAGGTTGCACCCTTGGTGGACCTGGACCGGGTCAGAGCTGCACTCTTGGTGGACCTGGACTGGGTCCGAGCGGCACCCTCGGTGGGCCCGGACTGGGTCAGAGCTGCACCCAGGGAGGACCTGGACTGAGGAGGAGCTGCACCCACAGAGGTTCCATCAACCCACAGAGACCTCTGCCAAAGCTGGATGATCCTCGGTGACCCTGGGGAAAAGCTCAGACAGGACAGGCAGGGACACAGGGTCAGGGTCACCGGTGGCAGTGGAGCCCAGGGAGGTGAGCTCAGGCACAGCCGACGACTGCGCCTGGTTCTCCCCATCAACAGCCAGGCAAGATGTCTCCAAAATAGAAACAACAAAGACATAGGAGAGCACTTGCCAAATCTCAAGCTCCACCGCCATCCAGGACTCCGTTGAGCCACATGATGGTCTCTCTGGCCTGGTCCTCTGGAGGTCCAGCTTGGACTCTGCTGTGGCAGCCCCAGCAGTAGGCATGGTGGTAGATGCAGTCCCGGAAACCCCCCAGCGATGTGGCCCACACAGTTGGCTCGCCCGGCATGGACACAGGAGGTCAAATCCTGCTGGCGCTGGATCCTGTTGTTTTGAAGCCAGGGCATGCTTCATTGTCGGCACAGGTTTCAGCTCGGTCGCAGCGCTCTCTCTCCATCCAGACTGTGGCTGCAGGGCCATCATCTGGCGGCTCAATCCTGCAGCTGGTGGACATGGACAGAGCAGGTGGACAGTCTAGAGCTGCAGCAGATGGTTAGGACTCAGAGGACTGCCTAATCTGAGCCCCACCGTCAGGATGTCAGGCAAGATAATTGATGCCTGATTGAAAGAGGGGGAAAAAACACTTGCCTGAACTCCTGGGCTGTGACGTCTTCTGCTGCAGCAGGTTGGGAATCAGCCCTCTCCGTGACTTCAGTAGAAGAGGGCCTCCCAGGGAACCCTTGAGGAGCCGCCCCTGTAGCCACAGTGACGGACGGAGCCGGGGAGCAAGCAGCTGACCTCTCTGCAGCGGAAAGGAACATCGAGGAGAAGCAGGAAACAGCAGCTGTGGAGAAGGAGGAAGCTGACGATTCGACTTGAGAGGAAAAACACAGAGAGGGCACTGCTGAGGGAGTCTTCTGCCTCGGCGAAGGGGAAACTGCTGCCTGAGAGGCGGGGGTATTCCTCCTGTGGTCCGGAGCTGGATGGCGGTGTTGTGGAGCAGATGGAGCAGGAGCAGAAATAGGCAAACTAGAGGTGGAACAGGGCGCCTGCAGTGGAGTGCGCTTCTGTGTCGTCTTTGGGCTCGCTGGAGGCGGCCCCCACGTCAGCCCGGGGAAAGACTGCTGCAGGACAGAGAGCGAAGCCAGCAGCTATGCGAACTGGGGGAACCTCCACAACCCAAGGTCTGCCTCGACTATAGCAGTCGCTGAATCCACCTTCTCCCAGATTTTCTTTGGGCTGCGGGAGGTGAGGGCTTCATCCACAAAGCCCCGGATGAATTTGGCAGCCCATTCTTCCTCCACACTCAGGGATCCCGCTGCCGATCTCCCTTTGATTGCTGGAGGTCGGCGTGCTAGGGACATGATGAGCTCCACAAACAGGTCAGTGAAACAAAAAGCAAAAATCCACAAACCCATTTAACAAAACTAAATGGGTTTTTGAACGAACTATCTATACCGTGTATACCAAATGAAAACAGGGAGATATTGGAGTCTAAAATTAGTCAAGAAGAAGTTGGGCTAGCCATTGATAATATGAAATCAGGAAAAAGTGCAGGACCAGATGGTCTTCCAGTTGACCTTTATAAAAAATTTAAGAATAAATTAATAAAACCTTTTTTGGAAATGGTTTTAGAAGCATTTCAAAATAATAATTTACCATCATACATAAATAATGCCTTAATTATACTGCTGCCAAAACCAGGTAAGCCCTCTAATAAATGTGAAAATATGAGACCAATAAGCCTATTAAACGCCGACCTTAAGATAATCTGTAAAATTTTAGCAAGACGAATACAAGAAATTTTACCAAATATTATTAATCGAGATCAGAATGGCTTTATAAAGGGTAGACAAGGCTTCCATAATGTAAGAAGACTATTTAATATTATTTATTTTAATAAAGAAGCACCGGATACAGCTCTCCTATCATTGGACGCCGAAAAGGCCTTTGATAGAGTTGAATGGCCCTTTCTTTTTGAAGTCCTACAAAGGTTTGGACTTGGAAATAATTTCATAAAATGGGTTCAAATAATATACAATAATGCTACAGCAGAAATCCTAACAAATAACAATATTTCAAAACCAATAAAAATCAATAGAGGATGTCGACAAGGCTGTCCACTTTCACCTTTACTGTTTACTATGGCAATTGAACCTTTAGCGATAGCGATACGTTTACATTCACAAATATATGGAATTAAAGTTGGACCAACAGAACATAAAATCTCCCTGTACGCCGATGATATAATTTTGTTTATGTCGAATCTAAAAAAATCAATTCCAACCTTGTTGAATTTAATAAAGAATTTTGGGGAAATATCAGGATATAAAATAAATAAAACTAAATCTTCAATATTAATGCTAAATGAGACCCAGAGAAATTACCCAGCCCCTGAGGCAAATCAATTCAATGTTGTAAATCAGTTTAAATATTTAGGAATCCAAATTATGCCTAAGCTAGAATCAGTCGCCAGCGTCAACTATGAAGCCTTAATGTCAGATATCAATGAGTTAACTCAGAGATGGATGTCACTACCAATGTCGATGATCGGGAGAATCAATATACTTGAAAGTAATATTTTACCTAAAATACTTTATTTATTTCAATACATTCCCTTATCACCACCTTTAGATCTATTCTCAAGAATAAAAAAAAAGTTAGTGGAATTTATATGGAACAACAGGAGGGCTAGATTACGTCTGTCTTTATTATATTTACCATTTGATCGTGGAGGTCTGAAATGTCCAAATTTTATGTTGTATTATTGGTTGGCACAACTGAGGTCTATGACATATTATTTTTCATCAAATGATCTCCCTCACTGGACTGAAATGGAATCATACAATTTACCTTTACCTCTTCCCATATTCATATACTCAGATTCGGCAAAAAAATTACAAAAACAAGTTAAAAATCCATTTGTAAAGCATATGATCAAAATATGGTGTGAAGCTAAAAACTATTTAAAAGAACCACAGTTATTGTCACAATTTAGTCCAATATGGGGTAATCAATATTTTAAACCAGGGAGAGCGGACGCTGTATTTAAAGTATGGAATTTAAAAGGGATACAAAAGATTCAGGATTTATATTTGCCATGTGCAGACAACATAATGTCTTTTGAAGAGCTGAGGATCAAATTTAATCTCAATAGAACACATTTTTTTAAATATCTTCAACTTAGAAACTTTATTCGATCAAATCAAAATAAAGCTCTCACTCGACCTATTTATTCATCCTTGGAAAAAATGATGATGAAAGATAGTAAAAGAAAGGGTATTATTTCAGAGTTTTATAACTCATTGACACTATCTTCAAGTGAAAATTCACTGAAAAGATTAAACTACTGGAAAGAAGATCTGCAAATTGAAATTTCGGAGGAACAATGGGAATTGGCTTGTACAGAAGCTCAAACCAAATCAATAAATGCACGCCTTAAATTGATACATTTCAAATGGTTAATGCGGATGTATGTTACACCGGAGGAGTTAAATAGATATAACAAAAATATACCAGATACATGCACAAAATGCATGGAAAGTAAAGGAACCCTATTTCATTGTTTATGGGAATGTAGATTAATAAGAATGTTTTGGGAAGAGGTGAGGGTAACAATTGAAAAAATAATCTCAAAACAAATCATACTGAATCCTAAACTGTTTTTGTTGGGTCTGTACCCAGAAAAGCATAATTTTAATAAAAGTGAAAGAACATTCATAGACCTCAGTTTGCTTAATGCCAAAAAATGTATTGCACTATTATGGAAAAAGACTCATAGACCAGATGTGACTCAGTGGTTAAGACAGATGTTAACAAACCTTCCATTAGAAAGAATAACATATATACTGAAATCAAAGGAAATTGTGTTTGAGAATATATGGAGACCTTTTATTGATTATGTAAAAAATTTAAACATAACTCTTGAAGAAGAAGGTGAATGATGTGTGTGGACCTTGTAAATTCCAAACTGGTGAACATAATATGTATACTTATGTATTGGATTGTCTAGACTAAACAGAGGAGCATTGTTGAAGACTTGATTTTGTTGGTGGTTGTTGGTGTTTTTAGTGCATTTTTTTTTTTTGTAGTACTTTAGCGTTAGTGTTTGATTGTATCATGTTTGTTTAAAAAAAAAAAAAGGTTCAATAAAGATATTGTGGAAAAAAAAAAAAAATCCACAAACCCCAGAAGGTGAGTCTCTTACTGGCCGGAGTCCTCTGTCATGAATTGCCCATCAGGGCAGAGAAAATGACCCAGATGCTGAACTGCTAGTTTGTGAAATTTATTAAGAAACAAAAACACAAAGTCCACACAGTGCACCAACACAAAAATCCAAACTGTCAAACAAACAAACACTTACGAGTTAAGCTCACCAGAACAAGGGCAGGGTTCTGGTGAGGATGAGGGGGAAGAAACTCGAGACTCCGGCAACGAGAAATGAAAATAACAGCCCTTAAATAAGGCTAGAAACAAATGACACAAGTGATAGCTGGTGTGGGTCACATGAGTGGGCAGGAGATAATAAAGATACAATTTAGACCAGCTGGGAGCAATGAGAAGGGAGAGAACGGGCTGACAGCCGACAGGGACCCCGCCCACACAGAGCAAAAACCCAGAAACGTCACTGACAGCTGTCAACCCAGAGGGAGAACACAACAGAATAAAAATATAATGACATGGAAAAATAAAGACAAGTAACCTCAAAAATGTAAATATCAAACTACAATGAACGTAAACAGGAAAATAAATCACACTAAAAAACAATACAGAATATGTGACAAATCAACCAAGGATAAAATAACAGGAATTGCAACTCAAAATGACAACACAGTACAAATATGAAAAAAGGCAAAAAGACTGAGCTCAGTGGAATCCCCCCACGCTCAGTTCGTGACAATGAGAAGAAAACTGGTCAAGGAGGCTGCCAAAAGGTCGACAGCAACATTGAAGGAGCTGCAGGAATTTCTGGCTGCACCATCTTTTTCACCTCTTGTGCATTTTCCATTGCTTTGGATGGTTGACCCCAGATATTTAAACTCATCTACCTCCACTTCGTCTACTCCCTGCTTCTTGACTATTACTGTGATGGCTCACTCTGGATCATTAGCTTCCGCAGCTGCGCGCACACCTGCTCTCCATCACCCTCGGGCTATTTAATCCGTGCTGCCTTCAGATCAACGCAGAGCCATCTGTCTCCTTGGACTGAATGAGTCCTGCCTTCGTCTTCGTCTTCATCTAAGTATCATCTAGCCTTGCCGGCATTCCTAAGCTCATCTTGTCTCCTGTTTCTACCTCCTGGAAGGAGCTACTCTTCCATTCCAAGAAAGCCTAATTTCAACTCACCTTTATCTGCGTTCGTCCCCTGTGCACAGGCGGAGTTCCGTGGTGGTGGAATCCCCTCTCACTTGGCAGCGGACCGAGCCACGCTTCACCTCACGTGCCCTTCACCTCTCCAGCTGCATTGTGACAGCAGGCGCTGTCCTCCTGGCTGTAGCCTGCGGGCCAACCTGAGCTCATCATCACCTCTGCAAACAGTAAGCCCTGGTCATTCACGTACATTCCCTCTGGGGGGGTTATTCTAACATCTACTGTTTCTGCTCTGTCCATAGGGTCGCCAGGTTGCACGGCGCTCTGCTCACCCCCAGCTGCTATGCCATCACAGACACTCACACACACCCACACACACTCTCTCACTAACACAATAAAGATAACTGAATCTATTTCCGAGTCTCAGTCTGCTCTCTGGGTCTGTTAATCATGTCAGTACGGCTCCGCCAAAGTGACCCAGCAGACAGCGCGCTAGCGCGCAGAGTTAACAACCTAGAGGCTCAGGTAGATCAGGTAACTTACCAGCAACAGGTCATCCTTTCCCAGCTGGTCCAAATTAAGGGTCGGTTGGATCGTCTGGCAGGGCCACAGGCTTTTCCACCGGCTCCAAGTAGCACCTCTGCTCCCGCTAGCTCACCACTTAGTCAGGCTTCCACATCTTGGCTAACGCCAGTCCCCATTCCCACTCGCTTTAGCGGTAAGCTAGGGGAGGCTAGGGGGTTTCTGCTCCAGTGTGAGATAGTGTTCCAGCATGTGCCCGGGGACTTCCCCACAGATCACAACTGTATAGGCTATGTAGCTAACCTTCTGGAAGGGCGAGCGTTAGCCTGGGCATATGCAGTGATGGCTAGGGCAGGCTATGCTAGCTTAACCTATAACCAGTTCGTTAGTGAGTTTAACGAGGTGTTTGACCACTCCGACCGTGATAGTGTGCTTACCACCCGGCTGTTGAATCTAAGACAGGGTAGCAGGTCCATAGCAGATTATGCCGTCGATTTCTGGGTGGTGGCCGTGGAGGTGGGGTGGGAGGATGCCTCGTTGTGCAGTATATTCGTCAGGAGCCTTAGCCCTAGCCTGCGGGATGAGCTGGCCCGCTTAGAAAAACCAGACAGGTTAACTGAGCTACTTTCCTTAGCCATTAGTCTGGATAACAGGCTGAGGGAGCGGGCAGCCAAGCGCAAGACTTCCGGTCGCTCGGGTGCCCAGTTTTGTTGCTCCCTACAGTCTCCTCTGTTGGCCCTGCCTCCCTTAGATTCCCCGGATGCCCCGGAGCCTATGGTAGTAGGGCAGTCTAAGCTACCTTTAGCGGAGAAACAGTGCCGCCGTGAGCTAGGGTTATGCCTCTACTGCGGCAGCGAGGGGCATGAGGTAGTGTCCTGCCCCATTCGGCCAAAAGAGGGAGTCCGTGCATCGCAGCAGGGGGAATCACAGACTCCCCTCAGTCTAATCCCCTCTCCAAATTCCTCCTGCCAATTAGATTTATTCATAATCAGACCAAAATAACCACACAGGCATTGATTGACTCGGGGGCTGAGCAGAGTTTCATTTCGGGGGAACTGGCAACTCGTCTGGGGCTTCCTTGTCAGCTACTTAAGACCCCCCTCAGGCTCACTGCCCTGTCGAGAACCCCCCTGGCAGTGGTGTCTAAGCAAACCACCCCGGTGTCTGTCATTGTGTCTGGGAACCATCGGGAGGACCTTAGGTTGTTTGTGCTACCGGTTTCCATCTCCCTGGTGATCCTGGGCTACCCCTGGCTTCGGTTGCGTAACCCCACCATCGACTGGTGCTCTGGGAGTGTGGTTTTGTAGAGCTCCTTCTGTCTTAGTGCCTGCCTGCAATCCGCTGCCTGCTCGCCGTCCATGTCCTCGGCTGTCCCCGTCATCCCCCCTCCCGATCTGTCCAGGGTTCCCCCGGAGTATCATGACCTGGGGGCTGCTTTTAGTAAATCCCAAGCGCTGTCTCTTCCCCCCCACGGCTCGTATGATTGTGACATTGATCTCCAGGCTGGGGCCCCGCTGCCGTCGAGCCGCCTTTACAGCCTGTCAGCTCCGGAGCAGGAAGCGATGGAGACTTACATCAAGGAATCGCTCAGCTCTGGCATCATCCATCCTTCGTCCTCGGCAGTGGGGGCAGAATTTTTTGGGGGGTTGGGAAAAAGGACGGCTCATTGAGGCCGTGCATTGACTTCCACGCCCTGAATAACATTACCATCAAGGACAAGTATAAGCTCCCCCTAATCAACATGTCATTCGACTCGCTCCGGGGGGCCTCCTGGTTCACCAAGCTGGACCTTCGCAATGTGTATCATCTGGTGCGGATTCGGGAGGGTGACGAATGGAAGACTGGCTTTCGGACCCCCAGCAGACATTTCGAGTATCTGGTGATACCGTTTGGGTTGACCAACGCCCCCACCGTCTTCCAGCGCCTTATTAATGACGTATTGAGGGATTTTCTGGGCTCGTCATCTTTGTGTACCTGGATGACATCCTGATTTTTTCACAGTCCTTAGACGAGCATCGGGTGCACGTGAGGCAAGTACTGCAGCAGCTCCTAGAAAACAAACTCTTCGTGAAGGCTGAGAAGTGCGAGTTCCACGCCTCCAAAAACGTTGTTTCTTGGGTTCATTATCTCCCGCAACCAGATCATCCCTGATCTCGGCAAGGTGAAAGCGGTGGTAGATTGGCCCACCCCTTCCTCCAGGAAACAGCTCCAACAATTCCTGGGGTTCGCCAACTTCTACCACCGCTTTATCAAAAATTACAGCATTATTGGTCTACCTCTGACCCGCCTCACATCCCCCAAGGTGGCCTTCTGGTGGACAGAAGAGGTTGAAGCAGCTTTCGTCGAGCTTAAGTCTCAGTTCTCTTCTTCTCCTATTCTGACGCAGGTGGATCCCGCCCTTCAATGCCTGGTGGAGGTGGACGCCTTGGACTCGGGGGTTGGAGCCGTGCTGTCCCAGTGCTCTCCAGTCAATGGCGTGATCCGTCCTTGTGCATTTTTCTCCCGCCGTCTGGCCCCGGCGGAAAGGAATTATGACATCGGTGACAGGGAGCTCCTGGCGGTAAAGCTCGCGCTGGAGGAGTGGCATCACTGGCTGGAGGGGGCCGCCCAGCCGTTCATCGTCTGGATGGACCACAAGAATTTGGAGTACCTCAGGACGGCCAAACGCCTGAACGCACGCCAGGCCCGCTGGTCCCTGTTCTTCGGACGCTTTAATTTTACTTTCACCTACCACCCCGGGGCCAAGAATACCAAGCTGAATGTGCTGTCCAGACAGTTTGCCTCGGATGCAGTGGAGGTGTCAGAGCATCCCATTCTTTCCTCATCGTGCATCGTGGGCGCCCTCTCGTGGGGTATCAAAGAGAGGGTCTTGAGAGCGCAGGAGGCCGAACTGGACCCGAGCGGGGGGCCAGCCGGGAAGCTGTTTGTCCCTTCTTCCATTCGGGGCGAGGTGATTCACTGGGCCCACTCCTCCAGACTCTCATGCCATCCGGGGAGGGCTCGCACGGTGGAGCTTCTCCAGAGGACGTTCTGGTGGCCATCGCTCAGGAGGGATATCGCTGGATACATCCGTGCCTGTCCCCAGTGCGCCACCGGCAAGACGTCTTCCTCTCCTCCGGCTGGTTTGCTCCACCCTCTTCCCACTCCCAATAGGCCCTGGTCCCACATTGCTTTGGACTTTATTACCGGCCTCCCACCTTCCAATCATCCCACCGTCATCCTCACGATCGTCAACCAATTCTCCAAGGCCGCCCACTTCATTCCCCTGCAGGGGCTGCCTACGGCGAAGGACACGGCAAACCTGCTTGTCCAGCACATCGTGAGGTTGCATGGCATCCCCGTGGACATCGTCTACGATCAGGGTCCCCAATTTGTGTCCCAGGTGTGGAGGTCGTTCTGCAATGCCCTGGGGGCTACAGTGAGCCTGTCTTTTGGCTATCACCCACAGAGTAACGGACAGTGTGAGCGGGTGAACCAGGAGTTGGAGGCTGCACTGCTGTGTGTCGTCACCGCGAACCCTGCATCATGGAGCGCCCATCTTCCCTGGATTGAGTATGCTCACAATACCACTGTGTCCTTGGCGATCAGCATGTCTCCTTTTGAGGCCTCTCTGGGGTATAATCCCCCGCTGTTCCCCGAGGAGGAGGGGGACATCGCCGTGCCATCCGTCTGAGCCCACCTGAGATGCTGTCGTCGGCTGTGGAGAGCGACCCGGACTGCACTTTGGCGCACGGTGGAGCGCAACACCAAGACCGCTAATCGCCAAAGGACACCAGCCCCTCCTTACCGGGTGGGCCAGCAGGTATGGCTCTCTACAAAGCACATTAACCTTAAGGCAGAGAAGAGGAAATTGTCTCAACGGTTTATTGGACCTTTTACCATAGTCCGGATTGTTAACCCTGTGGCTGTGCGCCTAGCTCTCCCTCCCCTCTCTCCGCATTTGCCCAATCTTTCATGTCTCCCAAATTAAGCCTTTTTTTCCCCAGCCCTCTGTGTCCCCCTCCCAGGTCTCCACCTCCACCAGTGGTGATCGACGGCGACCCGGCGTGGAGAGTCAACGCCATCCTGGACGTCCGCCGTTGGGGTTGCGGCCTGCAGTATCTGGTGGACTGGGAGGGGTATGGCCCGGAATGGAGGTCCTGGGTGAGTTCGTCTTTCATGTTGGACGATCAGCTGATCAGGGACACACCCAGGTAGGCTGGATCGGGCGCCGGGAGGTGCCTCTTGGGGGGGGGGGAGTAGTGTGATGGCTCTCTCTGGATCATTATCTTCCGCAGCTGCGTGCACACCTGCTCTCCATCACCCTCGGGTTATTTAAACTGCGCTGCCTTCAGATCAGCGCGAAGCCGTCTGTCTCCTTGGACTGAATGAGTCCTGCCTTCGTCTTCGCCTTCGTCTAAGTATTGTCTAGCCTTGTCGACATTCCTAAGCTCATCTTGTCTCCTGTCTCTACCTCCTGGAAGGAGCTACTCTTCCATTCCAAGAAAGCCTAATTTCAACTCACCTTTATCTGCATTCGTCCCCTGTGCACAGGCAGAGTTCCGTGGCGACGGAACCCCCTCTCACTTGGCGGCAGACCGAGCCACGCTTCACCTCACGTGCCCTTCACCTCTCCAACTGCATTGTGACAGCAGGCGCTGTCCTCCTGGCTGTAGCCTGCGGGCCAACCTGAGCTCATCATCACCTCTGCAAACAGTAAGCCCTGGTCATTCACGTACATTCCCTCTGGGGGGCTATTCTAACATCTACTGTTTCTGCTCTGTCCATAGGGTTGCCAGGTTGCACGGCGCTCCGCTCACCCCCAGCTGCTACGCCATCGCAGACACTCACACACACCCACAGACCCACACTCTCACTAACACAATAAAGATAACTGAATCTAATTCCGAGTCTGAGTCTGCTCTCTGGATCTGTTAATCATGTCAATTACACCTGCTTGCCTCTCATTTTTGCTTGCACGCACGCACACCCACAGTCTTGCTTCTGACTTTCATTCTTCTCTCCAGTGCATACCTCCACCTCAACAGGTTCTCTTCCACTTGTTTCCTAGTCTCACTACAGACAACCACATCATTTGCAAATAATCCATGGCTGTACTGGCTGTTTAGTACATGTGACAACAATCTCCTGTCTTCTTGATATATCTGGGCTATGGGGTAGGATGGTAAGACGGAAGCCTTATCTTATGAAGAAAAACATCCAAGCCTGGCTACATTTTGCAAAAACACAATTGAGATCTCCCAAATGCATGTGGGAAAATGTGTTCTGGTCCGATGAATCCAAGGTTGAACTTTTTGGGCATAATTCCAAAAGGTATATTTGGCACAAACACAACACTGCTCATCACCACAAGAACACCATACCTACAGTGAAGCATGGTGGTGGCAGCATCATGTTTTGGGGCTGTTTTTCTTCAGCTGAAACTGGGGCCTTAGTAAAGGTGGAGGGAATTATGAACAGTTCCAAATACCAGTCAGTGTTGGCACAAAACCTTGAGGGTTCTGCTAGAAAGCTGAAGATGAAGAGGAACTTCATCTTTCAGCACAACAATGACCCAAAGCACACATCCAAATCAACAAAAGAATGGCTTCACCAGAAGAAGATTAAGGTTTTGGAATGACCCAGCCAGAGTCCAGACCTGAATCCAATCGAACATCTGGGGTTGATTTGAAGACGGCTGTGCACAGGAGATGCCCTCGCAATCTGACAGATTTGGAGCATTTTTGCAAAGAGTGGGCAAATATTGCCACATCAAGATGTGCCACGCTGATAGACTGCTACCCAAAAAGACTGAGTGCTGTAAAGCCAAAGGTGCTGCAACAAAGTTTTAGTTTAAGGGTGTGCATATTTATGCAACCAGGTTATTGAAGGTTTATTGTAAGTTTTTTTTTATTTTCCCTTAAAAGATTTGTTTGTTTTTCAATCGGGTTGTACAGGTTGTAGGTCACATTAATGATGGAAAAAGTTTTGAAATGATTTATCTTGGTCTCATTTTTTTACATTACAAAAACCTGGCATTTGAACAGGGTTGTGTAGACTTTTTATATCCAATATATATATGTACACATATGTGTACATATATGTATATGTGTATATATATGTATACTGACATTTACATGCAGTACATACATATACACACACACACATATACACATACACACACACGCGCGCGCGCGTGTGTATACAAACAAAATCTTCAGCTAATTTCAGTTTCTGTCGGACTGTGAGGAGCCTCTCAAAACTGCCCCATAATCTAATGTTTCTTATCAAAGTAACAGCATTTCAGATCGTTCCTAGCAGCTGTAGATTTCTGTCTCAGCCTCTCATTAAACGGTGCTGATGCAGGCCACCCCGCAGCATTGATTATATTTCTGTAGACATAAAAACAGTGAGGGGCAGCACATTGGGCCATATGTGGGAGGAGGACAGAACGGTTCAATGAAGGGGTTTCCCTTTGAAAATCAGAGGAGACCATGCAGGTGCACTGTCAGCATCCTCCATCACAGAGAGCAGAGTACTGAGCTCAGTGGAAGCCTCACTCTCTGATATCACAGATTCTGTTTTTTTTTTTTTTTCTGCTAGCAGGTTGTCTGTTTAAAACAGAATACAGTCTCAGTAACAAATTCCCTGTTTTTAGTCTGACCATGATTTTGCATGATAAATGTGTCTCATTCAGTATCATGATTATTTATTAAAGCCTGGAGATCTTCTGAGATAATACCCATATAACAAGAGCATGTGAAGAGCCATCATGTCATAATATAACATTATAGAAATTAATGTACACAACAAATCTACACCCTACCACTGCTCATATCACCTCCAAACCACTGTTACCAAAGAAGGTGAGCTACTATGCTCCATGGTTGAGTTTCAAGTATTCATATCTGTAATATGACCCGCCTGCATTCTGTGTGTGTTTGACTAAGCACTAACGTGTTCAATTAACTGGATTTTCACCCAAATGTAAAATATGCATAAATATACCACGAAATAATAATGTGTGGAAGTATAAGGAAACACACACAAAATAATCAAAATTTCAGTATTTTTACTGGACTGAGCTGCCTGCAGTCCTGACACAAAGAAACAATACAAGTAAATACAAACTGCATGCAGGGGAGGAACCAACTAATCCATTACATGGTTGGGTAAATGCTTTAAAATTCAGAGAATTAAAATAATTCAATACCATTCAAATTATGTTTAAAGAAAAAAAAAAGCTGTCAGTTACCACCAAGAATATACAGCTCTAGAAAAAAAAAGTAAGACCACTGCAAACTCTTTCCTAAATAAGCTCCTCTGCATGTATGGCAGCCATTCAATTTGAGTATCTGTTGAATTCCAACACAAGGACACCTCAATCTACCTAAGGAGGTAGTGATTAGGTGATCATATAAAAATGGTAAGATGCATGAAAGCGGTGAATAAAAATCAGAGTTATTACACAAATACAGATTTCTGAGTTCTTCTAAGCTGCAGTGTTTAAGAATGAACATGAACTTGTTTTTTTTTTTTTGCATTATTTGATCGAAAGGCAATATCTTTTATTGTTGTTTTGGCCAGTTGTCGTTTTCTGTAAATAAATACTCTAAATGATGAGATTTTGACTTGGAATTTGGGTGAGTTGTTTTCAGTAGGTTAGAACAAAAAAACAACCTGTTCATTTTACGCAAACATATATGCATAAATAGTAAAATCAGATAAAGTGATAACTCCCTTTGTTCTCTTAATTTTTTCCAGAGCTTTCCAGAGTTTTTTTTTAAATTAACAACCTTTAGTGGTTGTGTAAATAATTACATGAACTGACATGGCAGGATGTATTTAAACTAGACCCTCATCTTTCCCCATAACCATTACCCTGACCTTAACCACCTCACAAATTTTATTTAATGCGATGCGAGTGGGGAAAAAAAAGCAACAGCAGGGTGCAAACTCTGGTCTCTTGCATCCGGGGTGATTGTCTTCTATGAGTGCTTTTAACATGGTGAAATACAGTGACATTAATATATTCAAAACACTCTACTGGGTCATAGTGGGAGAGTGAAATGACAGTGAAATATCTGGTCTTATTAGTCGGTGGACTTGTTGGTTGTGTTCCTAATGCTATTGGACATTATGGCCTGTTGGTTTATTTTGGGGGGATTTTGCCATTTTCCTGATGTTCATCTGGTTTGTTGGCCACTCTGAATCCCTACTCGAGCACGACCTTAGCCTTGAGAGAAGGTTTTGAACCTGCTTTCCTGTTGCCTGCGTTTGGGTCTTTTCTTTGGTGAACAGTTCAGTAAAAGGACAGGACAATACTGTTTCTTTTACGTGAACTCCTGCAAGCTAATAGTGACATTTGACCTGAATTTCCACTCTAAGGCCATAACTGAATTTGTTGCATGTAACAAACAGCAAATGTATAAAGAGCCACCACTATGACTTCATTACATTCTTATGAGTGGAACAAACTCTCTGCTTACAGTGATATGACTAATGTGAGCAATGCTGGGAAACTTTTTTTTCTTCTTCGGCTTTTCTAACTCCCATTCCACATTCTGTATTTTCCAGTGTGCTCTTGTTGCCCATGACTTCCACTGTATTTTAATAATCTTATATTTCCTGTCCTTTTCTCCATTACCTCCAGCGCTCTGGTCCTCTCCAAGCACCCCCCGCCCCCCATCTCCACTCCTATTTTAGTTTTCCTGCACCTGTCACTATCACATTCCCTCCTTCTGCTGACCAGCAGATAGTTAGAGGCCTCGCTTTAAGAAGAAAGAGCCAACAGAGGCTCTAGCTCACTGGAAAACTCTGGACTAGGGCTGCAAAATATTAGGAAAACATACAGTATGTGATACTGTGGTTGAATATTGTGATGCCGATACAACTTATACAGTGGTGTGAAAAAGTGTTTGCCCCCGTCCTGGTTTCTCATTTTGTTGTATGTTTGTCACACTTAAATGTTTCAGATCATCAAACAAATTTAAATATTAGACAAAGATAACACAAGTAAACACAAAATGCATTTTTTAAATGAAGGTGTTTGTTATTAAGGGAAAAATATCCAAACCTGCATGGCCCTGTGTGAAAAAGTGATTGCCCCCTAAACCTAATAACTGGTTGGGCCACCCTTAGCAGCAACAACTGCAATCAAGCATTTGCGATAACTGGCAGTGAGTCTTTTACAGCGCTGTGGAGGAATTTTGGCCCACTCATCTTTGCACAATTGTTGTAATTCAGCCACATTGGATGGTTTTCAAGCACGAAGCGTCTTTTTAAGGTCATGTCACAGCATCTCAATCGGATTCAGGTCAGGACTTTGACTAGGCCACTCTAAAGTCTTCATTTTGTTTTTCTTAAGCCATTCAGAGGTGGACTTGCTGGTGTGTTTTGGATTATTGTCCTGCTGCAGAACCCAAATGTGCTTCAGCCTGAGGTCACGAACAGATGGCCGACATTCTCCTTCAGGATTTTTTGGTAGACAACAGAAGTCATGGTTCCATTTACCACAGCAAGTCTTCCAGGTCCTGAAGCAGCAAAGCGGTGGTGGAGTGGCTAGCACTGCGGCAGCACAGCAACTCACCCTTGGCCGGGGGATCCTGGGTTCGATCCCAGACCCCGACCAACAGTGATCTGTATGGAGTTTGCATGTTTTCCCTGTGTCTGCGTGGGTTTACTCCGGGATTTCTCCGGTTTCCTCTCACATGCCAAAATACATGCAAGTTAGGTTAACTGGCATCAACTGGGGATTCTAAATTGTCCTTAGGTATGACTGTGAGAGTGAATGGTTGTCTGTCTCTCTGTGTTGGCCCTGCGATGGACTGGCGATCTGTCCAGGGTGTACCCTGCCTCTTGCCAAGAGATGCTAGGATAGGCGCCAGCCCTCCCGTGACCCGAAAAGGATTAAGCAGAAGAAGATGGATGGATGAATGGATGATGTTCCTTTTCTGAAATGCTGTGTTACTTTTATGCCAGACATAATGGGACACACACCTTCCAAAAGGTTCAACTTTTGTCTTACCAGTCCACAGAGTATTTTCCCAAAAGTCTTGGGGATCAACAAGATGTTTTCTGACAAAACTGAGACGAACCTTTATGTTTGTTTTGCTCAGCAGTGGTTTTCACCTTGGAACTCTGCCATGCAGGCCATTTTTGCCCAGTCTCTTTCTTATTGTGGAGTCATGAACACTGACCTTAACTGAGGCAAATGAGGCCTGCAGTTCTTTGGATGTTGTTGTGGGGTCTTTTGTGACCTCTTGGATGAGTCGTTGCTGCGCTCTTGGGGCAATTTTGGTCAGCCGGCCACTCTTGGGAAGGTTCACCACTGTTCCACGTTTTTGCCATTTGTGGATAATAGCTCTCATTGTGGTTTGCTGGAATCCCAAAGCTTTAGAAATGGCTTTATAACCTTTTCTAGATTGATAGATCTCATTTACTTTGTTTCTCATTTGTTCCTGAATTTCTTTGGGTCGCAGCATGATGTCTAGCTTTTGAGGATCTTTTGGTCTACTTCACTTTGTCAGGCAGGTCCTATTTAAGTGATTTCTTGATTGAGAACAGGTGTGGCAGTAATCAGGCCTGGGCGTGGCTAGAGAAATTGAAGTCAGCTTTCCAAAGATGTGATAAACCACAGTCATGTTTTAACCAGAAGGGGAGGGATCACTTTTTCACACAGGGCCATGTAGGGTTGAAATTTTTTTACCCTTCATAATAAACACCTTCATTTAAAAACTGCATTTTGTGATTACTTGTGTTATCTTTGTCTAATATTTAAATTTGTTTGATGATCTGAAACATTTAAGTGTGACATACAAAAAAATGAGAAATCAGGAAGGGGGCTAACACTTTTTCACACCACAGTATACATCTCATAAATGTGATTTCTTTCCACATAAATGTGCAGCATTTTTACATACTGTACATTTGCTACTTTTTCTCATAAAGTTATGACTTCACCTCATAAAATTTGCTGCCTTTTTCCTCATAAATTTGTGACTTTTTCATGTATATTTAACATTTTTCTCTAATTTTGGAGAAAAATGCTTATGATGCGCTTATGACGTTTTTCCATATTATTGAGTAAGGTTTGCACATAAAACTGGGTACTTTGTCCCATAAATTTGAAAAATTTTTTCCTCACATAAAAATGTATTCTTTGTGACCTTTTACATATAAATTTGACTTTTTTCATGTAAATTTTGCAACTTTTTCCTAATAAATTTGTGTTTTTCACACAAATGTGCAATTTTTGTACACATAATTGAGTACATTTTTTCCCATAAATTTGTAAAAAAAAATTTCACATAAAATTTTCTACTTTTGTCCTCATAAAATTTTGTGACCTTTTTCATTTAAGCTTGTGGCATTTTTCATGTCCATTTGTGGCTTTTTCATGTATATTCTGCAACTTTTATGTCATAAATTTGTGATTTTTCCCCCATGTAATTATGCTATTTTTTTTACATGAAATTTGAATGTTTTTCCCTTATAAAATTGTGATTTTTTTTTCACAGAAATGTGCTTTTACTGACATAAAATTTGGATTTTTTTTTCCAATAAATCGGTGACTTTCCTTATGTAGCTTCATAAGGATCACCTACTTTGTTAGAGTGTAATAGCATGAAGGTGGTGTAAATGCTGTTCTAAAATAGCGGAGCATGAATGCATAAACGTAAAAAAAATAAACCGTCTTTTGCGATGTGCATACTGTTCATGCTGATATTGTGATGATCAGGTGAGCGTGCTTCCCCTCCCCTCCTATGTGTTTTCCCTCTGTCTGTTTCCCGGCTCTGGAGCTGATCAGCACACCTGTGTGACCGGACACACCTGCTGTTTCCTCGTTTGCCAGCATATAAAAGAGCCAGTCTGTGAATGGCTCTCCGCTGGACCGCTGGGCATTGCTGCCTCACAACAACTAATGTTAATGTTGTTTGGCGTTTATTCTCTTCAGCTGTCTTACCTTGTGTGTCTTCTCCTCTTCAGGTTTGCTGCCATCTCAGCGGTGTGTCTCCGGGGGCTGTACACGCTCACCTGAACCATTCATCTCGTCAAGACAACTTTTACTCCACCCAGGTCTACCCATCCATCTACTCATCATGCCATCTCCCTTCATCTGCCTTCCCGCTGGTCATCTCCCCACCAGCTCCAACCATCTCACGCTGGAGTTCACAGCTGGGCCCTCTGCTTATGTAGCAAGCCTCTCCTCTTCCCTTTAATATTCTCCCTTTCTTCCTATTCTTGGTTTAATCATTTCCTCTTTTCACTCTGTTGCAGGCTGTGTGATGCTCCAGCGTGCCCACTTGTGTTTGTGTTAAGTTTGCGTTGTTGTGTTTAATAAACTGTGTGAAACAATACCACCTGAGTCTGAGTGTTCATCTGGTGTTGCTGCTCTGTGTTTGCACCTCCGAGTATTAAATCATGACAGATAGCGATAACGATAAAATGTCACTATATTGTGCAGCTCTGCTTTGAACACACAGGAAACAAGCTGAAATTATTATGTGATTTATGACTGTTTCTACATATGATTTCTAGACTGCATATGTGGCTAATTTACATTTTAATCTAATATCACATTACTACTCCATTTTTGTAAAAGAGGAAAAACATGGAATGCAAAGTTGCGATTAAAAATTTTACAAGAAAAAATTCTAAGGAAAAAAAATGTCACAAATGTACAAGAAAAATTTTGCAAATGTATGAGTAAAAATTTGCAAATTTGTATTACAAACATATCACAAAATGTTGCAAATTTATTGGAAAATTTTAAGAGAAAAGGTCAAATTTATGAGAAAGGTGTTTTAAATGTAAAAAAAAAATGTTAGAAAATTTACAAGAAAAACATCAATTATTGTAAAGTTGTTACTGACTACTCACTACTTTTTAGTAGATAATTTCTTATACTTCTCTCTTATATTTCTATACTACTTTTACTTGTAGTTGCTTATCGTTAGGCCCCTAACCCCAACTGCTCCGGTGGAGCTGCTCAGTGGCCACAGGTCAGTTTGTGGTTGTAATGGGCAGCTTCCAGGTCTGAATGTGTATCTGTGTGAATGTGAACAGGGCGTCCTTGAAAAAGAGAGGCTGCCTCTCAGTGGAACTCTCCTGTATAAGTAAAGGTTAAATGAAAATACATTTGAAATCATAAGGCAACGCTACTTTTACTTGAGTATTTCAGGCTACTCTTGCCCTCTGCTCAGAAGTTTTTAAATTGAGGAATTAATCTGAAGTCAGAAACAGTGGCAAAAGTTCTGTCTAAAGTTTGATAGAGATAGCAAAAAAATAAAAGAAATTAGGATGACAGGTGTTATGTCTGTAAAATGACCAGGCAGGAGGCGAGGCTTCATGCAGCAACCAACTCCTTTATTATGTGAACTTAGGTTTATATACAGAGTGGGCCGTGCCTGCCTGACGTCACCCTGTGGGTGGGCATGGCATCCCAGACACACACATTCTCATACATAACATTCTCCCCCCCTTTAGAAAATGCAAAACCACACACACCATTGTAACCTCCCAAATTTAGAAACCCGAATCACGCACTAAGAACAAGGAGAATAATTTACTGTCATGAACATCCTATCACATTCACACAAATCAACTAAAGTGGACCTTGTCTCTTGAAAATACAAAATAATCCCATATTATTCACATTCACTCACATGTACACCAGCATCAAATACATACAAACTACACACTTTCTCAAATATATACACAGGTATTTACACAAGGAAAAAAAAATTTTCTCAGGTAACCCCAATGTCTCTGGGCAGCCATCATCCACAAAACTGCCTCGGAGGCCCCAGGCACCCCCACAGCATATGCGCCCTTGGCCTCTTTCCACCTCCAGGGTCGAAGCCCCCCTCCCTGGCGAATATGCCCCTTCCCGCCATAAGCTTCGGCTTCACATGAATTTCACTTGCCCGAGTCACGTTCCTGGCCCGGACCTCATCGCCGACCCGCAGAGAAAACTGGGTCGACCTCCAGCATTCTCCACGCCATGACTGGACCTCCCTCCTGGGGTCAGGCCACCCCACCAGCCCGGCCTGGACCCTTCCCACGGCAGTGGCTTTTGGCGCGCCCTAAGACCGCATCTTTAGGTCCTTCTCCACTCTCTTCTCTCTTGGCCCCGAACACTTCGGCCCCCTGTGGTCGTGCTCCGGGGACCGCTGAAGCCCACTCGTCTGCATTGCTCGCTGCCTCGGGCGCTTCGTCATAGCACCCAGCACCCTCGTCCAGGGCGCGCCGCGCTGCCACCGTGTCCGGCTGTTGTCACACACCTTCGGGGTTCACAGTGTCATCCTCACCAGCATCGTTCTCCGGCCCAGGCACCTTGACGCAGTTTTCGACTCCCTTGTTCCACGTGTCTTGCTGTGTAGCCTCTGTATTCGGCTGCTGCTCACCCCCGGGGCACGCAACATCACCCTCGCCGGGTCCTCTCAACGCTGCATCCAGCGCTCTCTGTGTTGGTGCTCCGCTGCGCTGTCACCGCATCCCGCAGCTCCTCCCCGGGGCCGTCAGCCTGCCTGGTCTTGCTCACCTGCTGCGTAGCTTCCACAAGCGGAGTTGACTCCGGCTGCACTCCCTCGCCGCCGTCATCGCACACCGCACCGTCTGACCCACCAGCGCTATGCTCCCACGCCATGCTGAGCTCCCCGACCGGCTCGCCGTCCTCAGTGACCGGGGACTCTTCCACACTTTGCCCCGGTCCCACCTCGATGTCCAGCTTGCCGCTCGCTGCCCAATTTTGGCGCGAAGTTAGCTCCTCAGCTAGCCCGTCCATCAGCGCAGAATGGGCTGTTAGCCTCCCCAAACTAACTAGCTCCGCCGTTCCCAGCACCAACAGCTCCAACGCCCGCAGCCTCGTGGCCCTCGTATGTCCAGCGAAGTACACGGCCAGCCGCTCGACGGCATCCTCATAACCCTCCGCTGCGGCCAGCGTATCGAGGATGCTCCGGCCCTCTGCGCCAAGATTGTGGGCCAGGAGTGCCCGCCATCGTCTCCCGTCTAGCCTGTGTAGGCCCAGCGCTCTAATGTACTCTTCAAATGAAGCTCTCCACTCCAGCCAGAGGATCACTGGCTCTCCTGCATGCTCCAGGAGAGGTGCCAGTGGTGGAAGTAGCCCACATGCTCCCATTAGTCTCCTCGTCGCCAAATGTTATGTCTGTAAAATGACTAGGCAGGAGGCGAGTCTTCAGGCAGCAACCAACTCCTTTATTATGTGAACTTGGGTTTATATACAGAGTGGGCCGTGCCTGCCTGACGTCACCCTGTGGGTGGGCACGACAGCCCAGACACACATATTCTCATACATAACAATAGGAAAATATTTTTTGATTAACAATAATACTGTACCATATTTCATGATTTCTACTGAGAACCACATAACTACTAAGCCAAAGCAGTCATGATTTAAAAATTGGATTTTAATTTCATTGCCAAAAAAAAAAGTTTTGCACACTTCCAGCTCAATTAAACTGTTATAAACGACAAAATATCATATTAAACAGAATCAGCCATTTGAATGATGGTAAGTCTGCAGACAAAACGCCATTATACTGAAATAAATTACAGACGTGGACGAAATTGTTGGTACCCCTCTGTTAATGAAAGAAAAACCCACAATGGTCACAGAAATAACGTGAATCTGACAAAAGTGGTAATAAATAAAAATTCTATCAAAATTAACCAATGAAAATCAGACAATGCTTTTGAATTGTGGTTCAACAGAATTATTTAAAAAAACAAACTCATGAAACAGGCCTGAACAAAAATTATGGGACCCTTAACTTAATATTTTGTTGCACAACCTTTTCAGGCAATCACTGCAATCAAACAATTTCTTTAACTGTCAATGAGACTTCTGCACCTCTCAGCAGGTATTTTGGTCCACTCCTCATGAGCAAACTGCTCCAGTTGTCTCAGGTTTGATGGGTGCCTTCTCCAGACGGCATGTTTCTGCTCCTTCCACAGATGTTCAATAGGATTTAGATCAGGGCTCATAGAAGGTCACTTTAAAATAGTCCAATGTTTTACTCTTAGCCATTCTTGGGTGTTTCTAGCTGTGTCTTTTGGGTCATTATCCTGTTGCAAGACCCATGACCTGTGACTGAGACCAAGCTGTCTGACACTGGCCAGCACATTTCTCTCTAGAATACCTTGGTAGTCTTGAGATTTCATTGTACCCTGCACAGATTCAAGACACCCTGTGCCAGATGCAGCAAAGCAGCCCCAGAACATAACAGAACCTCCTCCATGTTTCACAGTAGGGACAGTGTTCTTTTCTTGGTATGCTTCATTTTTGCGTCTGTGAACATGGAGCTGATGTGTCTTGCCAAAAAGTTCCAGTTTTGTCTGTCCATAGGACATTCTCCCAGAAGCTTTGTGGCTTGTCAACATGCAGTTTGGCAAATTCCAGTCTGGCTTTTTTATGATTTGTTTTCAACAGTGGTGTCCTCCTTGGTTGTCTCCCAAGAAGTCCACTTTGGCTCAAACAATGACGGATGGTGCGATCTGACACTGATGTACCTTGACCTTGGAGTTCACCATGAATGTGTTTAGAGGTTGTTCTGGGCTCTTTTGTTACCATTCATATTATCCGTCTCCTCCTGCGGCCACGTCCAGGGAGGTTGGCTACAGTCCCGTGGATCTTAAATTTCTGAATAATATGTGCAACTGTAGTCACAGCAACATCAAGCTGCTTGGAGATGGTCTTATAGCCTTTTCCTTTAACATGCTTGTCTATAATTTTCTTTCTAATCTCCTGAGACAACTCTCTCCTTTGCTTCCTCTGGTCCATGTTTAGTGTGGTACACACCATGTCAACAAACAGCACAGTGACTACTTGTCACCCTTTAAATAGGCCGACTGACTGATTACAAGTTTGTAGACACCTGTGATGTTAATTAGAGGACACATCTTGGTTGAACATGTCCCTGTGGTCACATTATTTTCAATCTTTTCTAGGGGTACCATCATTTTTGTCCAGGCCTGTTTCATGAGTTTGTTTTTTAAAATAATTCTGTTGAACCACAATTCAAAAGCAGTGTCTGATTTTCATTGGTTAATTTTTATCGAATTTTAATTTATTACCACTTTTGTCAGATTCAAGTTATTTCTGT
Organism: Pholidichthys leucotaenia; assembly: GCA_020510985.1. Classification (NCBI taxonomy): domain Eukaryota; kingdom Metazoa; phylum Chordata; class Actinopteri; order Cichliformes; family Pholidichthyidae; genus Pholidichthys; species Pholidichthys leucotaenia. Next base: position 280,699,489 of record CM035847.1, on the reverse strand, counting down.
GACCATTGTGGGTTTTTCTTTCATTAACAGAGGGGTACCAACAATTTTGTCCACGTCTGTATTTTTGCTGGCTTGTAACCAGACTCCTTTTCTCAAAAGAAAAAAAAACCCTTAAGATTTTGTAGGCTAGGAGGCCTGTGTAAAGCCCATGTGTAATTCAAAAATTCAATATGCTGTGAGTTAAGGCCCAGAGAGAAATTACTGCAGCAGATAAGCAACACTACGCCCTCAAACATACAGCCTCAAAGAAAATAGGATATAAAAAAATAAGAATAAACAGTTGCATATCATGCTGCTGAGTTTTGGAGCAACACTGTATTTTTCTTCTGTTTCAACCACCAAGAACTCCTTAAAATGTCATTTCCTCATACACTCACCAGCTACTTTAATAGGTACACCTTGCCTTTACTGGGTTGGATCCTAATTGCCTTAATTCATCACTGCATAGATTCAACAAGGTTCTGGAAACATTCCTCAGAAATATTGGTCCATATTGACAAGCTACTGATAACAGATCCTTTTCCCCCACAGTACCCCCCCCCCCCCCGCCAACTCGGTCCATTTCCCTCTAGGCCCAGACTCAGACAGGCAACATTTTTACATTCTTCTATTATCCAGTTGAGGTGAGCCTGTGTGAATTGTAGCCTTTCATGTTCTCAGTTGACAGGAGTGGTAGCAGTTAAGGTCTTCTACTGCTGCAGCTCATCTGTCATTTCAGTTACTGTTGTCTTTCTATCAACCCGAGCCAGTCTGGCCATTCTCCTCTGACCTCAACAAGGCGTTTGGACCCAGAGAACTGCTGTTCACTGGATATTTTCTCTTTTTCTTTTTGTAATATAATGTAGTACAAATTTTCAAACTTTTAAAAATGGGCAAAATAAACCCATCCATTTATCCAGGCATTTTCTTAGAGAAACACTCAGGGTTTTATCCACCAATGAATGTCACACTACAGCTCTGATATACCTCTTCTTCCACCTTCCCTCTGCTAGCAGAATCCATGCAAACAACTAGCCACAACTCTGTCAGCAGCATGTAGTTTGAGTCTCCCATTCCAGCCATCTCTCATGGTTCATTTGTGGTTTCCAGTGAGTGGAGAGGAACTGGCATCCACCAGAAGGGGCTCCAAGAGCAGGCTTGCTGTGGAGCAGAGGCCTGCTCCCACCGATCAACCAGCTCCTGCTTGCTGGTGCTCCAAGGTGGCACAGGCTGGGTCATGCCACAGAAGCCAGTGCCCACCTCCAGGGGTCCGTGTGCAACAAATGCAAAAAAAGAAACCTCAAGAGACCCACGAACTTAAAATAAGGAACAGCAGAGGACCCAAAAAAGCAAGCCAGGTCACTAATGTATGAACCCCCTGAGATGCCAACAGTTAGCTGTCCGAGGAGGAAAAGTCAACAGTCACACTAACATCAACAGCTGATCGATGCACACACAATAATAGCAGCCACATAACCACTTGGACTAAAGCATGTTCTGGTTTGTTTCTCAGGCTTATTGAGCCCATGCATTGTTATTTGAAAGAGAAAATGACGGAAACAACACTATGACCAGGCTAGGCTTGCTAACAATATCAGCCACTGTACAGTGCATTCATTCATATATCAACAATAAAATAAACCAGATCGCAATTGGACATAAGCTATACAGCAGGGAAAATAAGTACTGAACACATCAACATTTTTCTCATTAAACAAACCAATTAATCCCTACATACAAAGAAATCAAGGCAACTGTTTTCACAAAACAAGTTATATTTAATAAAGTGGAATGACACAGGGAATAAGTATTTAACATACACTACGTAACAACGTAGTAACAAACTAATAGTTTTTTGAATGCAAAAGATGCAATAGACTTACACAATGGTCCCCTCCGGCATACAACTAGGAACTTACCGGTCGCTATGGAGGGTGAGAATATGTATGGGCACATAATCATACCATGTAGGATAACTAAGTAGACGGTTATGCTGTTTCATTCCATCTAGCAACAATGCTCTGCACTGTGTGTGTTTATATATTTACATATTTATTCCATCTAGCTACAATGCTCAGCACTGGGTGTGTTTATATATTTATATATCTACATATTATTCCATCTAGCTACATTGCTCCGCACTGTGTGTGTTTATATACTTGCATATTTATTCCACCTAGCTGCAATGCTCCGTACTGTGGGTGTTTATATATTTACATATTTATTCCATCTAGCTACAATGCTCTGCACTGTGTGTTCATATATTCATATATTTATTCCATCCAGCTACAATGCTCTGCACTGTGTGTCTGTGTGTGTGTGTATATATATACCGTATATTTTATAGTAATACGTACATATGTATATTAGCTGCTCTTGCTTGCTTGTTTTTTTTTTTGTTTTTTTTTTCTTGCCTTCTGATTGTTGCTCTGAGTGTTGCTATCCCTGTGCTGTTGCAATCCTGGAATTTCCCCGTTGTGGGACTAATAAAGGCTTATCTTATCTTATCTTATCTTACTACCGTTCAAAAGTTTGGGGTCACTTAGAAATTTCCTTATTTTTGAAAGAAAAGCACTTTTTTTCAATGAAGATAACTTTAAACTAATCAGAAATACACTCTATACATTGCTAATGTAGTAAATGACTATTCTAGCTGCAAATGTCTGGTTTTTGGTGCAATATCTAGATAGGTGTATAGAGGCCCATTTCCAGCAACTATCACTCCAGTGTTCTAATGGTACAATGTGTTTGCTCATTGCTTCAGAAGGATAATGGATGATTAGAAAACCCTTGTGCAATCATGTTAGGTCTGCAATGCTGTAATTGCTGCAAATGGAGGATTCTTTGACTAAAGCAAAGTTTGAAGGAAAAAATTATTATTTCAAATACAAATCATTATTTCTAACCTTGTCAATGTCTTGACTATATTTTCTATTCATTTTACAACTCATGGTGGTAAATAAGTGTGACTTTTCATGGAAAACACAAAATAATTGTCTGGGTGACCCCAAACTTTTGAACGGTAGTGTACTTGGTGACTTTCATTTCATATTTAGTAGAAAAGCATTTGTTGGTCATTACAGCTTCCAGATGCCTCCTGTATGGAGAAACTAGGCACAAGCATTGCTCAGGAATGATTTTAGCCCATTCTTCCACACAAACAGTCTTCAAATCTTGAAGGTTCCGTGGGGGTCTTCTATGAACTTTGGTCTTCAGTTTGTTCCATACATTTTCAATTGGATTCAGGTCAGGTGACTGACCGGGCCATTCTAGCAGCTTTATTTTCTTTCTCTGGAGCCAGCTGAGAGTTTCCTTGGCTGTGTGTTTGGGATCATTGTCTTGCTGAAATGTCCACTCTCATTTCATCTTCAGCATCTTGGCAGATGACAACACATTCTTATCAAGGAGGTCTCTGTACATTTGACAATTCATCTTTCCTTCAATTATATGAAGTCTGCCTGTACCATGTGCTTAAAAACACCACCACACCATGATGTTCCCACTTTCAAACTTCACTGTTGGTATGGTGTTTTGGGGCTGATGTGCAGTGCCATTTCTCCTCCAAACATGCTGTGTGTTGTGGCATCCAAAAAGTTAAATTTTGGTCTCATCTGACCAGATTATATTCTCCCAGTATTTTGCTGGCTTGCCCAAATGTTGTGCAGCAAACTTTAAACCAGCTTCAAGATGCTTTTTCTTCAGCAATGGAGTCTTGCAAGGTGAGTGGGCATGGAGCCCATGTCGGTTGAGTGCATTACTTATTGTTTTCTTTGAAACAGCAGTACCTGCTAACTCCAGGTCTTTATGGAGCTCGCCACGAGTGGTCTTTGGCTCTTAGATAACTCTTCTGATAATTCTTTCAACTCCTCTGTCAGAAATCTTGCAGACAGCTCCTGGTTACGGCCGGTTTATGATAAAATGATGTTCTTTCCACTTCCAAATGATGGCTCCAACAGTGCTCACCGGAACATTCAGCAGTATAGAAATGCACCTGTAACCAATGCCATCATTATGTTTTGCAACAATAAGGTTGTGAAGGTCTAGAGAGAGCTCTTTGCTTCTACCCATCATGAGTTCTTTGTGGTGGAACAATCTGATATTCACAAACCTTCTAAAAGCCTATCAGTCAGGACTTAACCAGCTGAAATTAGTTTGCACTGATAGGGGATGTGATGGCTTCCTAAGTTCTGATGGATTTCAGCAGGTTTCTTGGTTTTCTATGCCTTTTTGCACCTCTTTTTCTTCATGTGATCAATACTTATTCCCTGTGTCATTCCACTTTATTAAATATAACTTGTTTTGTGAACACACTTGCCTTGATTTCTTTGTATGTATGGATTATTTGGGTTGTTATTGATATTTGGTGAAAATCTCAGGTCAATGGCTCAATCAGAAATATGTTTAATGAGAAAAATGTTGACATGTTCAATATTTATTTTCCCCACTGTATGTTTCAGTATAATTCACAGGTTCATTATCCAGTGGTATTTGGAATAAATAATTGTTGAATAACATCGCATTAGCTGAACACTGACAATATGCCAACTTAATTCCATAGGCCACTGGGGTATTCTGGATTTGATGTCATGTTGCCAAGCAACAGAGGCGGGCCAAAGGTTTCAAGAGGAGAGCATAGAAAAGTGAACGGGGCTTGCAGCGTAAACAAGAATCTGAGGGTGCATTCAGACGGCTACTGGTCCAGACCAAGGGACCAAACTGTGGATACTCTGGACAGTTCAGTTCGTTTGGTGCAGTCTGAACTCTGGTGCGCACCAAACAAACGAAGTCTGGATCCCCTGAAAACAGGGGTTTCGGTTCTCTTGCAAACGAAGTCTGGTGCACTCCGCTTGAAGTGTGAATCCAAACGGAGTATCCAGCAGACCAAAGGGCAGAAGTGCCCCTCGGCGTTTGTGTAACCATAGCAACACGTAATCTGAGAAAAGGAAGTGGCATTTACCGTAGTACATTTTGTGTAGAAAATAACAATAAAGGCAACCACGTAAATCCGAGAAATCCTTTTACTGGTGAAAGCCGAGGAGAAAAGTTAAAAAATGTCTCGTTTGTGGCAGACAAACAACCCAGCTGAAGGGAACAAATTTCCTTTTTCGGTCCTGGCCAATCGATGAGCCTGATTTTTACTTCTCCATAGAGATTTTTTCTTCCTGGTCAATGGTGGTTTCGGCTACAGTGCCCCAAACGAGAAGTTGTTCTAACTGCGTGACGTTGTCCAGGCAGTCTGGTCTGCTGCAGTGTGAATGCAAACCAAACCAAACAAAGGTGTGAAAATTCTCGGCATTTCCTGCCCAGTTGAACCGAGACCCCGGCCTATCCTGGTCTGAATGCAGCCTGAAAATAACAAGAAGACAGCCAGAGGGAGTCAGATCACAGCAGTTTCTGATAGCACTCAGCCACTGCTGCAGATTTCAACTGCTCATTTATATCAGTTAAAAAGTTCAAAATCTCAAAGACTGCACCTTTAACCACTTTTCACCCTCACAAAGAAATTTTCCCAAATTTTTGTTTTTGAAAAATACAGCGAGACAGTATATATCCACATATGCATTTCAAGGATTCTTCATTGTCATTTTTAATTACAAGCAAAGAACGAAATTAGTTTCTGAGGTCCCGATATTGTCACAAACCTAAATAAAAACAGTAATAAAAATTTAAAATATATTAATAAGTTACAAGTTTAAAAACATATTTCCAGAAGATACTGGATATGCAGTTGTCGACTATACAACAATAGCACGCAAGTTCACAGTATAATGTGTTATGATCTGAACATCTTGTCCACATTTTATTTTGTTTTTTAAACCATTTGCACCATTATCAGCCCCTCCAGGATTTCGCAGCATATTTTTATGATTGTTGCGGCCCAAAAAGCCTGAATTCACGGGAGCTTTTTTAAAAAGTTGCGATAAAAGTTGTGATGTTTTGAGAAGTTTTTTTTGGCTACTAAAAGTTGTGGGAAGAATTACAAATTTTAAAGCAGATGTTTTTTTTCCAGTTTGCCACAGTGATATTCTATATAACAACACAAGAAAAGCACAGGATTGTCAGAAATTTCCTGTTACAATGATTTGTAAATTAAGCAGATACTTCTGCTATACAGAAAAACTCTTTTGTGCAACAGCAAATACAGACTTTAACACAATATCATTACAACTGCTAAATTACACTGAATGCATGTTAAAGAGTATAAATTTGGAAATCATTGGCAGCACCTTCATTTGAAAACTCCCTACGGTCCCCAACCACTCAATATCGAGCAGAGAGGAAAAAATAAATAATTTATTCTGTTGCTCTGTATTGTCTATTGGAGTCTGTGTTTTTCTGAAAAAAAAAATTACAGACAATATTCTCTCTCTTTCTGTGCCTAACTCCTACCTGTCTATCTGCTGTGCATCTTGACACAACCTGTCTCTTCAGAAACACATCTTTCATTTACTGAGGGCAGGGGGGGGGGGGACATTTGTCCATGTCCAGACCGGAGGTTCACAGCTTTAAAGCTCATTGACAAGATGTAGTAATGATTTTATCTCTAAAGATGTATAAATGTTCAAACACTGGCTGTAGTGTTAGATCTGCTTGTTTTGTTTTGTTGGGCAGCACGGTGGTGCAGTGGTTAGCACTGTTGCCTTACAGCTAGAAGGTTCCTGGTTCGAATCCCCGGGCTGGCAGGGGTTGGAACCTTTCTGTATGGAGTTTGCATGTTCTCCCTGTGCTGTGTGGGTTTACTCCGGGGGCTCCGGTTTCCTCCCACAATCCAAAGACATGTATGTTAGGTTAATTGGTTGTTCTAAATTGTCCCTAGATATCTGTTTCCTATAGGCCCTTAGAATAGAGGGTTAGCATTAGTGAAAGCGCTTTGAGTGGTCTTTGTGACTAGAAAAGCGCTATATAAGTGCAGGTTAGTTAGTTAGTTAGTTAGTTGTTTGTGGTTTATGGCATCTGTCCTCACAAACGCTCCCACTACGGGGTGTTTTTGGGACAGGCAGACGTTTTTCAACACAAACCCAGTGCTTCATACATGTGGTCAGGATGGAGATATGGTGAGACGTCCACCAGCGGGCTGGGGGAGACGGAGGAAGGGACGGCGTTGGAAACCTCGCAGGTGAGTGTTTTTTTTAAGTCACACACTGTTTTTGTTGATGTGTTCGATTAATATTCACTGTAAACACGGAAATGAATGGGTGCAGCGATGCATTTGATTGGTTAGACTGAGGATTTGGGCCCCAGCGAGAGACAAATTTGATTGGTGAAATTGGTGGAAGTTGACGAGGATTGACCAAAATTGCGGGTTACAAGGTCGCATAGTAGTTGCGCTGATTGGCTGATTTCACGTGAATTGACACGATTGCAACATCGCGAAATCCTGGAGGGACTGATTATTAGCTTTATGTTATCATTTATATTATGTAAGCTTTTTATGTCCAGCACCAGCTGTTACTTTTGTATGTTTTCCCTGTGTTTCCCTACCTTAGCCTTGGTTGATTATGGTGTTTATTTGTCATTATCATGTCTCTAATTATTATGTTCTGTAGTTTTTGTTCCTGTGTGTATGTTAGTATCATTCTCTAGCTCCTCGGCATCCTTAATTTGTACAATCCCACCCGTCCTGTCTACCTCATCTGTAACTGATCCCGTTATCTGTTGGCCCCGATTAGCCTCACCTGTTTTGTGTTGAGTAATCACCTGTTTCCTTAATTAGCCATCCTCTTCTGTTGCCTGGTGCTGGAACATTGTGTGTCGTGTAGATCATTGCACGGGGTTGCTTCTCTGGCACCCATTCCTTATTTATCTTTTGGTTAATACCCAGTTTAGTTGTTTGACAGCTCAGTCGGTCTTTATGTTTTCCTCATCCTGTGTTTGGGAATAAATCCTCTTTTGCTTCACACCGTGCTCGCCTGAAGGAGTCAATCTACTGTCTGTTGGAGGCGGCCCATGACATAATGTAGAACAACCTACGGTACCTTTCTAGTATTCAACAGTCTCACAGCTGTAGAAAAAAAAAATGTTTTTCAGTCTGGTAGTCCTGCTTTGGATGCTCCGCAGCCTCCTCCCTGAAAGAAGAGGGACAAAAAGTGACTGCGCAGGATGAGTAGGGTCCATCAAGATGCAGGTGGCCCTCTTCCTACAACAAGTGACATAAATGTCAGAGGTGGTGGGGAGGCTACTCCTAACAATCTTCTCTGCAGCTTTAACTACCCTGTGGAGAGCTTTCTTCTCTACGACAGAGCAGCTGCTGTGTCACACGATGATGCAAGAGCAGAGAACACGCTCCACCACACATCTGTAAAAGGAGGATAAGACTGACCAGCCTTCCACAGCCTCCTGAGGAAGTACAGATGTTGGTGAGCCTTTCTGTTATAGCTCCAGGTGAGGGCTTCACTGAGGTGGACTCCCAAATACCTTAAGTTTGAGACCATTTCCACAGCTTCCCCTGTGATGTACAAAGGAAGGGGATGATGACCATTCCTCCTAAAGTCTCCGATCATCTCCTTTGTCTTTTTCACATTTACGTGAAGATTGTTCTTCCTGCACCAGTCCTCCAGATGTTCCACCTCCTCCCTGTATTGGAACTCATCATTGTTAGTGTTTCATCCCACCACTGCTGTGTCATCTGCAAACTTCACAATGTAACAGCCTTGATTTTTTGCTAAGCAGTCATGAGTTAGTAAAGTAAACAGGAGGGGGCTTAGCACACAACCCTGTGGGGAGCCAGTACTGAGGGTGATGGAGGAGGAGGAAATGTTATGTGTAATGTGTGAGTTTGGGAGGGTTTGCACTTTGGGGCTTCCCGTAGCCAGTGTCTGGCGTCAGCCAGGATGACGTCAGGCTGGCTGGTGCCCGTGTATTTATGTTGATGTTTCTCTCAATAAAGGACAGTTCGTTGTTCAGCATAAGATGGCTCACGGCTCGTTTAATTCAGACATAATATTTGGCGACGAGAGGTAAAACCATGGGAGCATGCATGGGACCACCACCTCTGTTCCTGGAGTCACTGGGCGTGCCATCCACACCATGGCACTGCTGGCTGGACTTATTTAGGAACTATATCAACGTGGCCGGTCTGGATGATGCTGACAAAGAGAGACGGAAGAACGTCCTGATTCATTGTCTAGGCGAGGAAGGACAGCAAGTGCATCGCAATCTGGGTCGTATGGACTCAATGGACGATTGTATGAACCTAATGGATGAGTTTTTTGGTGAAAAGTGCAACGTCACGACTTGAAGATGCAGGTTCTTCAACCGCTACCAAGAAGCGGGTGAGTCCACACAACACTACATTATGGAGCTCCGTAACTTAGCGAGCACGTGCACCTTTGGGCCTTTGAAAGATGAGCTATTTCGTGACAAGCTAGCATACAGCATGAACAACGAGTGGCTAAAGGAGAAGCTATTGCTAGCGACAGACAATTTCATGCTAAGCCAGGTGATGCAGATGGCAACCCAAATGGAATCCGCCACCCAGCTAGTGAAGCAGCTATTAGCTAATGAACGACTAGCCCTCCAAACAACAACACAATGCCAGGCCGATAGCAATGCAGCTGGCTACTCGAGGCGGACTTCCATGTGGAGGCAGACTGTAGCACGGGCAAGAGCGGGAGTCTGGACACCGTGTGACAGCTGTGGTTCCCCCAGTCACTGAACAATTTTTGTTTATGATTTTTTGATGTTGTATACTTTATTGATCCCCAGAGGGGAAATTGAGGGCATCCACCTGGATGGATGAAGCAGCCACGGTACGGCACTATCCCTTAACCATTCACACACTCATTCACACCTAGGGCCACTTTAGAGTCTCCAATTAACCTAACCTGCATGTTTTTGGCCTGTGGGAGGAAACCGGAGAAATCCCGGAGTAAACCCACGCAGTTACGGGGAGAACATGCAAACTCCACACAGATCACTGTTGGTCAGGGGCTGGGATCGAACCAGGGATCCCATGGCCAAGGGTGAGTTGCTGTGCTGGCACAGTGCTAACCACTGCTCCACTGCACCGCCCCAAGCTCATTTGTCTGCCCTGCTAGAGGAAGGAAATACTGCTATTGCAGACGGGCTAACCACTTATAGCTAGAATGTGTCCCGCCACCCACGAGACAACCAATGCAGGACCTGCAGATGTAGCCACAGTATGCATAGCAGGCACCAAAAACTGGCCGCTAAAATGGTACATCGTGCAGCTGGATGGGGTCGACATGTCACTTATGGTGGATTCTGGTGCTGCACAGTCTATATTGAGCATGGCCATGGTAAGAAGACTCTTCCCCAAAAAGACAACTGTGGTGAGAGCTGATAACATGTTTGGCTATGGACATGTAAAAATTGGCATAACGGCACGTCCCAAAAGCCAGTTTAGGAAGCCTGGGATCAGACCACCAAGGTCTCTGCCTTCGACCACCACCTGATCCACATAGCACCGGACCCCCATGGTCCTCCTGCAGGTGGTGAGCCCACTGGAGGGTGGACCCATGTAACTCTTTCGGGCTGAGCCCGGCCGGGTCCCATGGGCAGACACCCAGCCACCAGGAGCTAGCCATCAAGCCCCTCCCCCAGGCCTGGCTCCAGGGTGGGGCCCCGGTAACGCCATACCAGGCGGGGTACACTGAATCCTTGTTTGAGCATTCATCATGAGAATCTGTTGGATCATTCTTAGTCTGGCCCTTCACCCAGGACCAGTTTATCTTGGGTGACTCTACCAGAGGCATATTGCCCCGGACAACACAGCTCCTGAGATCACTAGGGCACGCAAACCCCCACCATGATAAAGTGGGGGGTTTGTGCTGAGTGTGAAGTGGCTGGGATGAGAATCAGCACCTCCAAGTCCGAGTTCATGGTCCTCAGCCGGAAAAAGGTGGCTTGTCCTCTCTGGGTTGGGGACAAGCTCTTGCCCCAAGTGGAGGAATTTAAGTATCTTTTGGTCTTATTCACGAGTGAGGGGAGAATGGAGCGAGAGACTGACAGACGGATCGGGACAGCATCTGTAGTGATGCAGCTGTTGTACCGGTCTGTTGTGGTGAAGAGGGAGCTAAGTTCTAAGGCAAGGCTGTTGATTTACCAGTCAATCTATGTTCCTACCCTCACCTATGGTCACAAGCTTTGGGTAATGACCGAAAGAATGAGCTCGTGGATACAAGTGGATGAAATGAGCTTTCTTCATAGGATTGCTGGACTCACCCTTAGAGATACGGTGAGGAACTCAGTCATCTGGGAGAGGCTCAGAGTCGAACCGCTGCTCCTCCACAATGAAAAGAGCCAGTTGAGGTGGTTTGAGCATCTGATCAGGATGCTTCCTGGACGCCTCCGACTTGAGGTGTTTTGAGCACGTCCCACTGGGAGGAGACCCCGGGGTAGACCCAGGACTCACTGGGCAGACTATGTCTCCTAGTTGGTCTGGGAATGCCTTGGTATCCTCTCTGAAGAGCTGGAGCAGGTGGCTGGGAAGCTTGAACTGCTGCCTCCGCGACCCGGACCTCTGGAAAAGCAGTAGAAGATGGATGAATGGATGGATACAGTCAGTTTTTCAGTGTCGTGTGGTCCGAAGATGATTCCAGCATTCACCTTTCAAGTTTCACGCCATGGGGCCAACTTGTTAGGCACTGAATTATTGGGCGAGTTGGGGTTCTCCATTACGGACCCAACGGGCTCCGCGATGCTAACCGTTTCACCTGCCTGCCATTATCATTGGCCGGTACTGTTTACAGGTCTGTGTTGCATAGCTGCTTTTAACCACCGGCCGCTCATCAACCCGAAGGTGACACCCAAAATTCAACCCCTTCGCCGGTTACTCCTCGCTCTGTGAGATGACGTCATGGCGGAACTGAACAAACTTCTGAACGTCAGCATCATCACCGTGGAGCTCCAATATTGTGGTGGCTCAAAAGAAGTCAGGTGGCATACAGCCATGCAATGACCTCAGAATGGTCAACAAAGCAATTATTCCAAAAAAATACCCCCTGCCCACGATGGAAGAGCTCACTGCGGTGTTCAGTGGTTCCAGGGTGTTTTCGAAGCCGGAACTCCGTCAGAGCTACCTACAGGTACCTCTCCACTCAGCTAGTCATAACCTGAAAGCATTCGTGACTCACATGGGCGTTTTAAGATACACCCGCATGCCTTTTGGCCTCAGCTCAGCCCCAAGCTGTTTCCAAAAAAATTATGGCCACAATTCTCGCGGACCTCAAGGGTGTGGTGGTATATCTGGATAACATTGTGATACAAGGCGTGCCACGAGCCACCCACGACAAGCGGCTGAGGTGGGTAATGGAGGTGCTGTTGGATCAGGGTGTCACGCTCAATGAAGAAAAGTGTACGGCCTCCCGCAGCGACCCTTCCAGCGAACATGTAGCGAATAGCTACACACAAATCAACACCGTGGTCCACCGACGAGGTGCAGACTTTTCTGTGTTTGGTAGCTGATTAAAGAAATCCAGAGGGAGCTGGACGGAGCATCCTGAAACAAATTCACAGCCACGGCGAAGGCAGACAGGAGGCAGAGTGGCGTAGACCCGACCATGGCATAATCATTGCAGAAAACAGTGATAGAGGATTTTTTTTTTTTTTTTTTTTTTTTTGTTACTTATTTGTACCCGTAGGTAGACTTGGTTTGCAGTCTGGTGACAAGCCACCGGCTGCTGGTCGCTGCGTGCGCGAGCGCCCTAAACCTACATGTTTTTGGTATGCGGGAGGAAACCGGAGAAATCCCGGAGTAAACCCGCGCAACACGGGGAGAACATGCAAACTCCACACAGCTCACTGTTGGTCGGGGGCTGGGATCGAACCCACGATCTCATGATCCCCGCGATCCCCCGGCCGAGGGTAAAACTGTGCTACCACAGTGCTAAACCACTGCGGCTGGTGAGTGACGTGACATTTTCTTTCTTTGCCATTATGAATCAGTAGTGGCGTTACTGTAACGCCACTACTTTTGCAGTAACGTGCTGTGTAACAAAATTACTGTTTAAAAATTCGGTAATATGTTATAGTTACTGAAATTTGATCAGATGCGTTACTCATTTTATTGATATGGATAGATATTTTTAGCGCAAATAAAAATAAATATAAACTGATCCTACTTGCTGGCGCAGCCATCAGTCTCCTTTGCGGGTCGGTTTCCTGTCCTGCTCACACACAACCCAGTGGCAAGAAATGCATGGTGGTGGTAACTTCTCATATTGAGCCCTTATCACCTGTTGTCTGAGCGGTGAGTATCCCCAAACAGCTCCTACCTCTGTGGTTAAACATGAGTATTGTTAGAGCAAGAAGCTCACATTTAATGTCCGCAGTTGTGTAAATTTCCGCAGAGAAAAAGTGACAGTTATTTGTTGCAGTAATTCTAAGGTGAACTTTCATTTATATGTGCGTTTTGTTTTGTTTTATCTTATTCATTTACACACTGTTGTGATATGCAACTATTTCCTGGAAGTAAATCCTCTAAATATGCATTTTTAATGGGCTGGTCCAAGGGTGTCAAATATATGGCTCGTGGGCCAAAAACGGCCCACCAGAGGGTCCAAAATTTTCTCTGTGAATTTACAGCTTTATTTCTAGTAAATTTCTGACTTTCTATTGATTACAATAGTTTGTGTAAATCTGAGACATTTTTTTCTCTGTAAACAGACTTTTTTCTCATCAGTTTTCTTTTTTTCTGATGAGAACAAGGGGCCCTTGATCTTGCTATGTGTGCAAGATGATTTAAGTACGCATTTAAAAGTAACGTGAAAGTTACTTTTCCAAGTAACTAGTCACTTTAATCATGCAGTAACTGATAAGTAACAGTTACTTTTGAAAAGAAGTAACTAGTAACTGTAACTAGTTACTATTTTTTTAGTAACTTGCCCAACATTTGTGTTGGGCGCATGCGGTCATCCACTGCTGCCTTTCAACTGAAACTAAAGAAAAAGCAGAAGACAACGCCAAGCCCCCCCAGAGCGCATGCACTGTGCAGAGCGAAAAAACTCGCCCTTCTGGGTTACGTCAAAGAGCCACAACAAGTTCCAATGACAGGCGAGCTTGAAGATTCACCCACCTGCTTCAAAATCAGCTGGGCGGAGAAACGGACTGAAGCAAAGAAGAAACTACACAAGCGCAAAAACCCATCCCCGCTACCTTCAGCCCACCGCTGACGGGAAAGCAGACCGGACTCAAGTTACCACTGAGGTAACAGACAACAGAGGGAGCCCAGGACGTACTGGGTTTGCCTGGATTGCCAGAGTACTGTGATAATGTTTAATATGCAACAGCTAAAGCAGCTCACAATTTATTTTCCTCTTAAAACTAGTGCATCTCAATAAATTAGAATGTGAAAGTTAGAGGTTTTTTGCCATATAACTAAAAAGAATTTTTATAATACTGGTAATACTTTTTAAAATAAATAAAAAAATCATGACATTTGTAATTTACTGAGATGAACCAGCACATAGTACACACTATACAGTGACAAATTTGTTAAACTACAAAAAAAATGCCATTGTCTGTAGTAAAAAAAATGCAAATGGTACAATAAATTATTGAGAAATATGATGTTCATGTTTTATTTAGTGTATCAAAAACAGTGTGTGTTAAAGATAAAAAGACCCCAGCTGGCCTCGCCTCCCGGGAAAGGGGGGATCTGGGTCTGGCCCTGGGCCCCTGGTGCTGGTGGGGGGGGGGGGCCTTCCCCCCCCTGGACCGGGGTCGGGTGTGCGCCAGTGGTGCGGGTTGGTTCCGGTGCGTCCTTGCACGGTGGGGTCGTGTTCTCCCTTGGGCTCTGGCGGCACCCTGGGGTAGGTGCTTGCGTCCTGGGTCACCCTCCCCGTCCACTGGGGTCTGCGGGTGTGGGTGTGCATGTGTGTGTGTATGTGTGTGAGAGTGGGTGTGAGTGGGGGCTTGTGTATGAGCGGGTGCGGAAGTGGGTGTGTGTGTTGTGAGTGGGCAGGTGGAGCTGCGTGTGGGTGTAGGTGGGCATGTGTGATGGTGGGTGGGGGTACGTGTGTGTATGGGTGCTGTTACCTGTGGATGGATGTCTGGGGGTGAAGGATGTGTGTATGGGTAGGAGAACTTTGTTGGGTGGCGGGGGTGGGGCAGTCCATCTAGTGGCATGGGGGTTGGTGTTTCAGGGCCCGCTTGTCCCGGCCGCCCTGCTGTTGTGTCGCGGGGTGGGGCGCTTTGTCGCATTGCCCCTGGTGTCACTGGCGGCGGGTGTGTGTTGGTGCTCGGGGGTGGTTGGGGGGGGCTGTTGGCGCGGATTGGTGGCCGTGTTTCCGTCGGGTTGCTCCAGGGTGGCTGTGACAGCAGGGCGGCCTGCTGCTGTCAGTGTGCATCTGGGGTGGGTGGTCGGTGGGCTTGCTTGGGCACTCAGGGGTGTCGCTTGGCATGTGGGGTGCCGTGTTTGTCTGGCCAATTGTTCACTAATGTGACTATTGTTGTCCATGTTTGTGTGTGTAAGATGAGTGGGAATGGGTATGGTTGCCCCATCATGTTTGTGGTGCTGGGAGCGCCAGGGCGCGGTGCTGGTGGGTCCTGGGCTGCTCGCACTGGCGGCCCTCGCCCTGGGTTGGGATTTGGGGGCAGTGGGTGGCCTTATGAACCAGTTTGCAAGCTGGCTTCTGGGGGGGATGGCCTCGCTTTTAGACCACCTCCCTCCCAGTTTTATTTCCCACCCTCCCCCTCCCCCTGACTCTGGGTGGAATATACATCTTCTTGGATACATTTAGGGCTTTGGGGTAGGGGTGTGCCACACTGTGTCGGTGAAGGGGATACCTTTGCTGCTCGGTGGGGCTGCCCTCACCTCAATTTTAATTGCATTTTAGACACTGAGGGCTTGGGGAGATGGAGGCCCCGCTGCCCATCACAGTGGCTAGCAGTGCTCCAGTCACTATCCCCCCAATTTTAATTGCACTTTGGTAGTCCACACATTTACACACAATTACATCATATAACCGACATACACCCACCATGTTTTGTGCGGGGGGGGGGGGTCTTCCCCAACCTCTGTTGCCCTCCTCCTGCTGGGGGCGTGCGGGCCTGGTGGGGTGCCTGGGACCCATCATGTTGTCAAAATCCCTGGGTGCTACTGAATGTATAGATACAACCAAGGGAGTGAGAGCGGGACTGAATATGAGAGTAAGTGAGAGTGAGGGGGTGATGAATGGAGGTGGTGATGGTGGGTCAGTTTTGTGCGGCGCTTTGCATGTCAGGTAGCATCTCAGGGTGCCTGCGGTTGTCTGCTGATCAGTCACTCAGGTGGGCGCTGGGGGTCTATTTCTGTGGCCAGGCGCTGGTGCGTGTACAGGTTCGCTGCATCTGCTTCGCAGCCGCCTTATGAAACAAGGGTGAATGACGGGTGAGTTTGAATGGGTACAGGAGTGAGAGAGAATGGGTTGGTCCAGGTAAGTGAGAGTGAGTTAGTGCATATGGGTGCGCATGGGAGCATGTGGGTGTGAAGGTGTGGGGAGGGGTGTGTCTGTGAGTTGGGAGGTGCTGGATTAAGGGGGGTAGTGCCTCTCAGCAATGTGGGCTCCCCTGGGCGGGGGGACTTCTTTGGGCATGGGGTTCCCCGGGGTGTGCAGTGGTGGCGCTGGGGGGGAGGGGGCGCTGGGGGGTTTGCCTGTGGGGGTTCGCACGCCCGGGGGGTGGGGTCGCTGGCCTCTTGGCACCTGGGGCCCGGGGGCGGACGTTGGCCCCGCCGGGGGTGTAGAGGGCAGGCGGGTCCGGGGGTGTGGGCTCGCCACATCAGAATCAGAATCAGAATCAGAATCAGAATCAGGTTTATTGCCATTGTTCATGTAGTACACAAACTAGGAATTTGTCTCGGTGCAATGCTGCAACATTAAACATGATAAGATAAGAGAAATAAACTATACATGTAATAAAGTGTAGGATAAGATTAAGTGATACTGGTCAACAGTTAAAATATATATTAGCCAGCAGCAGATACTGTGGAGAACTATATAGTGCAGTCGGTAATGCAGGAAGAAAACAGTGATGATTGACATGAGTCTGGTTGAGCTGCTGTACATGGTGCACGAGAGTCACTTAGTGTTCAGCAGTCTAATGGCAGAGGGGAAGAAGCTGTTCATGTGACGGGAGGTTTTAGTCTGGATGGACCGAAGTCTTCTACCAGAGGGGAGGGGGGCAAACAGTACGTGACCAGGGTGTGAGGGATCGGCTATGATCCGGCCAGCACGCCTCCGGGTCCTGGAGATGTACAGATCCTGGAGAGATGGGAGCTTGCAGCCGATCACCTTCTCAGCAGTGCGCACGACGCGCTGCAGCCTTAGTCTGTCCCTGGCAGTGGCTCCTGCGTACCACACGGTTATGGAGGTGGTGAGGATGGGCTCGATGATGGCTGTGTAGAACTGCACTAACATCTTGGTGGGTAGCTTGAGCTTCCTCAGCTGCCGCAGGAAGAACATCCTCTGCTGGGCTTTTTTGATGAGTGAGCTGATGGTCAGCTCCCATTTGAGGTCCCTGGTGATGGTAGTGCCTAGGAAGCGGAAGGAATCAGCAGTGGTGATGGGAGAGCCTGAGAGGGTGAGGGGGGGCAGAGGAGTAGTGACTTTCCTGAAGTCTACAATCATCTCCACTGTCTTCAGAGCGTTCAGCTGCAGGTTGTTATTGCTGCACCAGGACGCCAGCTGGGCCACCTCTCTCCTGTAGGCGGACTCGTCGCCGTTGGAGATGAGCCCGATGAGGGTGGTGTCGTCCGCAAACTTGATCAACTTGACAGACTGGTGGCTGGAGGTGCAGGAGTTGGTGTAAAGGGAGAAGAGTAGGGGGGAAAGTACACAGCCCTGGGGTGATCCGGTGCTGATGCTAGTATAGTCTGAGACAGTCTTTCCCAGCCGCACATGCTGCCTCCGGTCCGTCAGGAAGTCGATGATCCACCTGCAGAGGGAGTCAGGCACGTTGAGCAGGGACAGCTTGTCCCGGAGCAGAGCGGGGCGGATGGTGTTGAATGCGGAGCTGAAGTCCACAAACAGGATCCTGGCGTAGGTTCCCGGGGAGTCCAGGTGCTGCAGGATGGAGTGGAGGGCCAGGTTGACTGCATCGTCTACAGACCTGTTGGCTCGGTAGGCAAACTGCAGCGGGTCCAGGAGAGGGGTGGTGATGGACTTGAGGTGGGACAGGACCAGGCGCTCAAAGGACTTCATGACTACAGAGGTGAGCGCTACAGGTCTGTAGTCATTAAGTCCAGTGATCCGTGGCTTCTTGGGGACAGGGATGATGGTGGAGGATTTGAGGCAGGATGGCACGTGGCATAACTTAAGGGAGGTGTTAAAAATGTCTGTGAATACAGGAGCCAGCTGTTTCGCACAGAGTCTCAGGGTGGAGAGAGACACGCCGTCTGGGCCGGGGGCCTTGCGCGGGTTCAGTCTGGAGAACTGTTTGAGCACATCCTGCTCACTGATGATAAGGGGAGGGGGGGAGGAGGGGGGGGGGGGTGCCTTAAATGAAGTAGGGAATGTGGAGGCTGTGGAGCTGGAGGGAGGGGGGGAGTTGGACACAGATGACGAGGTGTCAAAACGGGCATAGTGTTGGGACAGTCTCTGACAAAGGGCTTTGTCATCCTGACCTTTAGGAGCCTGAGGCCGATAGTTGGTGATCTGCCTCAGTCCTCTCCACACGGAAGCCGAATCATTAGCAGTGAACTGCTGCTGGAGTCTCTCTGAATACACAGATTTAGCCCTCTTCAGCTCTCTGTTAAACCGGTATTTAACCTCCCTGTAGCAGTCCCTGTCTCCACTTTTCAGCGCTGCTTCCTTCTCCTTCCTGATCTGTCTGAGCTTAGCTGTGAACCAGGGTTTGTCATTAGAGTAACTCACCCTGGTGCGTGATGGAAGAATGTTCTCTTCACAAAAGTGGATATATGAGTTCACAGTGTCCGTGTACTCATCCAGATCATGCGTGGCTCCTTTAAGCATGCCCCAGTCAGATATTTCCATGCACGTTTCCAGCTTCTCCTCAGCTTCACTGGTCCGTATCTTCGTAGTGCTCGCAACAGGTTTAGTGAGCTTCAATCTCTGTCTGTATGTGGGAATGAGGTGAACCATCACGTGATCAGATAATCCCAGCGCAGCTCGAGGGACAGCGCGATATGCGTCTTTCACTGTGGTGTAACAGTGATCCATGTGTTTAATCCTCTGGTGGGGCATTTAATAAACTGTTTGTAGCGGGGGAGATCGTGGCTCAGATTGCACTGATTAAAGTCGCCAGCCACAATAATCAGCGAGTCTGGAAAACTCCGCTCTGTGTGTTGAATGTGATCCGCGAGCACGCGCTGAGCTTCGCGCGTGTCCGCGTCGGGAGGGGCGTACACAGCGATCAGTATAAAAGAAGCAAACTCCCGCGGGGAATAGAAGGGCTTGCAATTGATAACAAGAAATTCCAAGGCAGGAGAACAGTGTTTGGAAATTACCGTTACATCAGAGCACCAGATGCAGTTGATGTAGAAGCAGACTCCGCCTCCTGTGGTCTTGCCGGAAAGCTCTGTGTCACGATCAGCACGGAAGAGCTGGAAGCCGTCGAGGCGCAGCGCGCTGTCCGGTATATTTTCCCGGAGCCAGGTCTCAGTAAAGCAGAGGACAGCTGAGGAGGCGAGGTCCTTAAAACGCATCAGCAGTCTCAGTTCATCCACCTTGTTAGTGAGAGAGTTGGTATTGGACAGAAATATGCCAGGCAGCGCCGTTCGCGAGCCTCTCCTGCGAAGTCGCACGAGAGCGCCCGCTCGTCTTCCTCTCTTCCGCCGTCTCACTTTCCGAGCCAAACAATAAACCAGATCGGCGGCAGGGGCTAGAAAAACTGGGAGGAGGTCCGTGGGGGTGAAAGTCCTGATATTTAAAAGTTCTTCACGGGTATAAGTGCAAGCAGACACACAATTGACAAACAAAAACAAACAAAGAGCGCAGCGAAGCACCATGTCGACCGCTGTGGGCGCCATCTTGGATCAGCCGTCGAGCGACCTGGCCTCCCTCGATCGTCCCTCCGGGGGCAGATGCCTGGCTTTCCTGGGGCTTGCTGACCTCGGACGTTTGTGCCCTGTGGGGGTTGGTGGCACTGCCTTGCCTGCTTGGGGTTCCCAGGGGGAGAGCTGCTGCGACCGGCCCCCTGCTTCTTATGTTTCCTGACAAACCACTCACATGCACACACTTATTTTGCGCACGCTCTCATATATATGCACGCAGACGTACAAGCACAAGTGTCTCTCCTTTAACAGGTGCGGAAACCAGACTCGTGTTGAGACGTCTTCGGTGGAAGAAGCAATTTGTCTTTTGTTTGTTTTAGTTGTTGGTTTGTTTGTTTTTCTGTCTGTTCCCCTCCCTTTTCTTTCCCCTCCACACACTTCCTTTCCCTCTTCCCATCCTGTCGGGTCTTCCATGGGAAAAATAATTAAAATAAAGTATTAAAAGTTATTAAAGGAGGAGTTTACAACAATATACAATACACAGTTAGGTACTGAAAAGCTTCTCTTGGCAAAGTAAATCTGTTTTGGCACAATAAGGGTGACAGATCCCTGTTCTGTTTGCCTAGCTGCCTGACAGGACAAGGGAAAAAAAATATATAAAAAAAATAAAATAAAAAGACCATATTGTACTGAGGGGAATCCACATTCTCAGGAAAATGGCTGCTTATCAATTAATCGCTAATTGATTGATAAGGTGAATCAATCAATGATTAATGAATTAATCGATAATGTACATCCTGTCATGATCCTGAGCATGGATGGGGGCCGGGGTCAGTCTCCAGTTTTGAGTTTAGTGTTTTCCTGTTTATTTCTTTGTTCATTATTATCTGCTGTATTTGATCGATGCTTGTTTATAGTTGTCTGTATTCTTAGTCTCATCCTTATTGTCCTGTCTATGTGTCATTTTGTAGTTATGATATTATTTACAGTTGTTGGGGTTGTGTTATCTTATTCTTGTGTGTTATTTAGTTTCTGGTCTGTGCTTTTATTTTGACAGTGCTGTGCAGCTTCCGGCTGTCAAATTCTGTTTCACTGGCTGCACAGCTGTCAGTTGTTTCAATTGTTTTCTCACTCATGTAACCACACCAGTCTTGCATCTATGATTATGTCAGCTCACTATTTTAGGGCACGACAACATTCTCCATTGTCATGTCCTACTGTTACCGTTCTCAGTTCTTGGTCAGACACCTGAGTGTTTCTGGTTTTGCCGTTGAGGAGAACGGGAGTGCTCCGACCAAGTAATTTTTCCCTTTTCAGTTTCCCTCAGCTGTGAGCCCTGCTTCTCTTCAGGTGGTCTCTGGCTGAGATTGTCTCCTTTCCCCGGCGTCCCAGTGTGCCTCAGTTTAGAGGTGTGCATACTAGTCTAGAACGTGTGGTTGTCAACTGAAACGGGACACTTTTCCTTGTTAAAAAACAATGACTTCAGCATCAAAAATGCGGGAACACGGCCTTTTGCACCTCAAAAGGAGTAATATAATCATACCACTTCCCACGACTATCGAGAGATGAGAAGATGACCTTAAAAAGTGGACTCGCAGACAGTAGCTCCATTAGTTAGTTCTGCTGCTAAAATGCTAATGCTGTAAACAAATAAAAGCTCTGAGATATATCAATGTTTCCACCGCAATAAAGTCGGTTGCATTTTGTTAAAATATGTTGGACATAATCAAATTTACCTCAGAGCAGATGTAGAATCTAGTCAGAGCCACAAAGAACCACAACACTATGCTTGGGTGTTTTAGTGTCGGGGTAAAACAGACAGCTGCAGCTGTTCGTTTTACCCCAAAATTAACATGCTCATGTTGCTGTCATGCCGTGAATGCTTGTTATTTAACTTAACATGTACAGACCTTTTCTGACAATTGTTCCAAATTTTATTGCTCTATATTTTGTGATAATTTAAAAATTAATGCATGTTGAAGCGGCTAATATCAAATACATATCGTTCCAATGCAGTGCAACGAATGCAAAAAAAACCCAAAACAAAACACCTATTTCATAGCTTTCTTAAATCCTTAAGCCTTAGGAAGCAAAGTTACGATTTTTTTTATTTATTATTTTACTTCATGCAGCCTTGCATCTGGTGACATATATAAACGTCAGATCTGTAACATTCATACAAGTGAAAACATACCTGATGCTGTTGTGTCTGTCCTGCGTCTGAACCACCGATCACACCAACAGTCCAGATCAAATTTGCAACTTTTTCTCCCCAATTTGCTACTTGTTTGTAAACTTGCAACTACTTTCTCAGAAATGTTTAACTTTTTTCTTATCCACCTTATTCCTAGCCCCCATGATGCCTTGCATGAATTATAGGCACAACTTCTTGTACTAGATTGGAAAGTGGGGTTGCCACTGAAACGGGACACTTTTCCTTGTTAAAAAAAACAATGACTTCAGCATCAAATATGCGGGAACATGGCCTTTTACACCTCAAAAAGAGAAATATAATCATACCACTTCCCACGACTATCAAGGGATGAGAAGATGACCTTAAAAAGTGGCCTCACAGACAGTAGCTCCGTTAGTTAGCTCCGGTGCTAAGATGCTAACACTGTAAACAAATATACATATCATACAAGTGAAAACATACCTGCTGCTGTTGTGTCTGTCCTGTGTCTGTACCACCATTCACACAAACAATCCTTTAATTTTCGGTGCATGATCTACGCATTGTTGTTGAAGCCACAGATTTAGCTGTGCTTGTGAGGAGCCTCATACTACGAAGAGCAGCAAGTACCAGAACTACGCAAAAACATTCAAAAATACAAATACAACAAGTGCTGAAATTAGCTGCCACTTGACTGCAAAACACATATATGGACTATACATTAAAACGAACTAGAAACACTTTTAAAAACGCTATTTTAAATGCCCCACTACTCCACTCTTGCTGACTGATTTAACAGTACTTCAGCCGAAACCAGAAGTTGCACCCATAGTCGTTTCTACAGCAGCGCCCTCAGAAATAAGGTGGATAGAAAAATTATAACAGAAATAATAACAGAAATAACTGCACCTTTGGTCATTTTAGTAAATTTATTTCATTAAGTATAATTTAATTCTATTATGAATTATATTTCTTCGAAATCAGAGTCAAATTATTGTTCTGTTCTGGTTCTGCAAAATTATGGTCAAACGGTTAAATTATATGAGGAAAAAAATCAAAATTTTACCACAACCTGTTTCAAATTTATTTAAAAAAAAACTTCAAATAGTAAGCTCCTAATGCAATGTTACTGTGCAAAATTTTAAAAAAAGAAATAAATAGTAGAAAATTAACAATTCCAGTTACAATAGTGTCATGTGTCCCCCCCCCCCCCCGAAAAATACATTGCCATCGCGCCAAGGTCTTTAAGCCAGAGAAAACACTGAGCAGGCCTCTACAAACAAAAAACTCATACAACATAACTGTGTCACTTTGCAAAACGTCTGAGCCCCAACTCTCTCTCTTGCTCTCTCTCTCTCTCTCTCTCTCTCTCTCTCACACACACACACACACGCGCGCGTGCATCTCTGCAATGCACACCACCTGTTTATTGTGTAAACTGCAGCAACCAAAGCAGGCAGGCTAACAGGTGCTACGTGTGCGCGTCTAGTTTTGGCTATCCTAGTGTTTATGTGTTCATCTCTTGGGCTCAGTACTTCTAAAGCCATGACCTGCTCACACTGTTCCTACATATCCCACTGCTGTCTGTCACTGCAAAATCTGCCGCTGCTGCATGTAGCTCACAGCTGTGTAGTGCACATGGGTTTGAGACAGAGCGAAAAGACCAATTTCATATGAAAAAACTGAGATACTTTGTACAATATCATATCAACTATATAAATGAAATACAAATATAATAAATTTTAATATTCTAATTGTTATCTAAAAACAAGGCGAGTGCAATATCCCCTGCCTCCGTTTTCTTTGAAGATCCCAGTATGTCACTGAAGAAGAGCAGTTTTCAACTTTTCATATAATTATTGAGGCAGAACTAAATTATGACAAGCCTATTATCCACGAATATACAACAAAAATAATTGTATACAACCATTAGTGGTAGATCAGGATCCCAAGGTGAACCTGTGTAGCAAGTTCAGTGACTCTAGCTTTACTCATTCTATCCACCTTATTCCTCGTCCCCATGATGCCTTGCGTGAATTATTTGCGCAACTTCTGGTACTAGTTTAGAACGTGTGGTTGTCACTGAAACGGGACACTTTTCCTTATTAAAAAACAATGACTTCAGCATGAAAAATGTGAGAACACGGCCTTTTGCACCTCAGAAACAGTAATATGATCATACCACTTCCCACGACTACGGAGGGATGGGAAGGTGACCTTAAAAAGTGGCTTTGCAGAAAGTAGCTCCGTTTGTTAGCGCCGCTGCTAAGATGCTAACACTGTAAACAAATAAAAGCTCTGACATATATCAATGTCTCCACCACAATAAAGTCGGATGCATTTGTTAAAAGATGTTGGACATAATCAGATTTACCTCAGAGCAGACGCAGAATCTAGTCAGAGCCACAAAGAACAACAACACTGTGCTTGGGTGTTTTAATGTCGGGGTAAAACAGCTGCAGCTGTTCATTTTACCCCGAAATTAAAATGCTTATGCTGCTGTCATGCCCCGAATGCTTTTATTTAACTTAACATGTACAGACCTTTTCTGACAATTGTTCAAAATTTTATTGATCTATATTTTGTGATAATTTAAAAATTAATGCATGCTGAAGGTGCTAATATCAAGTTCATATCGTTCCAAGGCAGTGCAACAAATGTCATGATCCTGAGCACAGGTGGGGACTGTGCTCAGTTCCAGTCTTAAGTTTAGTCCTTGTCTGTTCATTTGTTCCTTGTTTATTATGATCTTTTGTATTTGTTTTTTGTTCATTTATGAGTTGTTGTATTTTTGGTTGTGTTCTTATAGTTTTGTCTAGTTATCGTGTGTCATTTTGTAGTTATGGTATTGTTTATATCTTTTGGGACTGTGTCATTTTATTCTGTATTATTTAGTTCTGGTCTGTACTTTTATTTTGACAGTGTTGTGCAGCTTTCGGCTGTCAAACTCGTTCACGGGCTGCACAGCTGTCACTTGTTGTGATTATGTTCTCACTCATGTACCCACACCTGATTATCATCTGGGGCCGTGTTATTTAAGCAGACCGATTTAGCTGTTTCCTTGCAGCAGTCTTGCATCCCCAGACATTGTTGTCCCGTCCTTTGTTCCTAAGACAGTGGTCATGTCTGTGTTTTTCCTCCGGGTGCTCCCTGGCTTACGTGTAAGTGTGCGTTTGTGTATTTTGTTCGTACATCGTTCTGTGAATAAATGTGCAAAAACTCACTGCCCGCGACTGGCGTCCTCTGCCTTAACAAAGGCCATTTTTGACAATGAATGCAAAAAAAAGAGGAGGTCAGCGGTTCCGGAGGATCCGGTTTCAGCCATACAGCTGTATCCCGGACGGAAAAGGAGCAGCCCCGCTTGGCTCGAAACCTGAGCCCACTAAGGGTCCCCTGGTTTTGGCATTGTGAGACCCAGTACCATTGATGAGGCATTTCCTGGCTCTGTCACGCCACTCTGGAGCTCTCCCTGCTTCAGCCGTCATGTCGGAGGGTTCGCCAGCATTAGCCACCATGCCTGGAGGTCCACCAGCACTGTTGCCTCATTAGGGGTTCCGCCAGTGGCAACCGCCATGCCTGGAGGGTCGCCAGCTTCCTCAGCCACCATGCCTGCTGCCTGAGTTGCTGCAGCAGAGTCGCCAGAGTCCTGGATGGTGGTGGAGCTCAAGTCCAGGCAAGCGCTCTGTTCTGTTTTAACATCTACAGATCCAGAGAATTCTTGTCTGGCTCATGGTGGGGAGGATCAGTTGCAGATGTCCTCTGCTCCTGAACTCTCCTCACCTCATGATGGTGATTCTTCTCCGGTGTTTCTATCTTCCCCTTCTCCCGAGGTGGTCGTATCGAGAGAGGTCGCCCAGACGGTGAAGGCTGAGACGTCTCAGCTAGAATCGCCGGAGTCCTGGACAGTGGTGGAGCTCAACCTCAGGCAAGTTCCCTTTTTTGCCTGACTCTTGGTAGGGGTAACCAAGTCAGTCGCACTTGAGCTCCATTCGCTGGGCTCCACTGCTGCCGGTGACTCTGACCCGGTGTTTGTCTGTTTTCTGCCTGAGGTTTCTGGGGGTCCTTCCTCCCTGCCAGGGGTCTTCATGGGTCCTCCCTCCCTGCCAGAGGTCACCACAGGTGCTGCACCTCAGTCCGGGGCCTCCGTGGGTGCTACGCCTCAGTCCGGGGCCTCCGTGGATGCTGCGCCTCAGTCCGGGGCCTCCGTGGATGCTGCGCCTCAGTCCGGGGCCTCTGTGGGTGCTACACCTCAGTCCGGGGCCTCCGTAGGTGCTATGCCTCAGTCCGGGTCCTCTGTGGGTGCTACGCCTCAGTCTGGGGTCTCCATGCCTCCGTGCGTGCTACACCTCAGTCCCAGGCCTCAGTGGGTGCTGCGCCTCAGTC
Organism: Pholidichthys leucotaenia; assembly: GCA_020510985.1. Classification (NCBI taxonomy): domain Eukaryota; kingdom Metazoa; phylum Chordata; class Actinopteri; order Cichliformes; family Pholidichthyidae; genus Pholidichthys; species Pholidichthys leucotaenia. Next base: position 280,673,063 of record CM035847.1, on the reverse strand, counting down.
CCAGGCCGCCGTGGGTGCTACGCCTCAGTCCAAGGTCACCGCCGTGGGTGCTATACCTCTGCCGAGGCCGCCGTGAGTGCTTCACCGTGGAGGGTCCCCTGCTGACGCTGGAGGTCATTATGAATCCTTTGCCTTCATCGAGGCTCACCGAGGGTCCCGGGGGTTCCCACTGAACAGTCCTCATTGCTATTTGGCTGCCTCATGGGTTAGGTGGTCCCTTCCTCTGGTGTCCTCACTGGTCTGCTGTCTAAGCTATCTGGAGCCGCTGTTGTCCAGCAACTAGCATCGGAAATCAATCGTTTGCAGCCCTGGGTCCGCTTCATCCACGTTGCAGTCCATGTGGGCCGTAGGGGGCATGGATTCCAGCTACCGCCTCCAGGAGGGGGCGTGTTGTGCCGTGCAGTCCGTTGGCTCCGGGATTTAGGGAGACCACCCGATGGACTGCGTCATTTGGTTGGGTGGCTCAAGACCTCTAGGAGACCACCCGATGGGCTATGCTAGCTGCCGCCCCCATGTCATGCCCAGCAGCCCATTGGCCCAGGGATCTGGGAAGACCACTCAATGAGCTTCTTCATCTGCTTGGGAGAATTTGAGGGTCTGGAAGACCACCTGATTCGTTCTACCGGGTGATTTGGCGGTTTGGGGCCTTTAACAGGCCACCAGAACTGTCTGATAGTGGCACTCAAATGTCTCCGAGTCCCATTCACCTCCTTGCTCAGTGATGTGGGTCATGAGTGTTTTCTTTTGATTGTTTTTTTTTTTTGTTTTGCTTCAGTCCTTCTGTGCCCAGGTTCCCCCTCCTCCCCCCCGGAGTGGGTTGCTTTTCTTGTTGGGGGGGGGTGGTCTTCTTTGTGGGTGGGTTTGTTCCTTTTTTTTTCTTTTGGTGTTGCCCCTTGGGGAGGGGGGATAATGTCATGATCCTGAGCATGGGTGGGGGCTGTGCTCAGTTCCAGTCTTATGTTTAGTCCTTTTCTGTTTATTTGTTCCTTGTTTATTATGATCTTTTGTATTTGGGTTTTGTTCATTTATGAGTTGTTGTATTCTTAGTTGCGTTCTTATAGTTTTGTCTAGTTATTGTGTGTCATTTTGTAGTTATGGTATTGTTAATATCTTTTGGTTTTGTGTTATTTTATTCTGTATTAATTAGTTCCGGTCTGTACCTTTATTTTAACGAAGCTGTGCAGCTTCCGGCTGTCAAACTGGTTCGCGGGCTGCACAGCTGTCACTTGTTGTTGTGATTATGTTGTCACTCATGTACCCACACCTAATTATCATCTGGGGCCGTGTTATTTAAGCAGACCGATGTAGCTGTTTCCTTGCAGCGGTCTTGCATCCCCAGACATTGTTGTCACGTCCTTTCTTCCTAAGACAGTGGTCACGTCTGTCTTTTTCTTCTGGGTGCTCCCCGGCTTACTTGTAAGTGTGCATGTTTGTGTATTTTGTTTGTATGTCGTTCTGTGAATAAATGTGCAAAAACTCACTGCCCGCGACTGGTGTCCTCTATACAGCCTTAACAAAGGTAATTTTTGACAAGGAATGCAAAACAAAAAAAAAACCCTAAAAAGCTATTTGATATCTTTCTTAAATCATTAACCCTTAGGAAGCAAACTGTTACTATTTTTGTAATGGTCTGCTCCAGTGCTCGTTCCCTTCAGCTGCGCGCACACCTGCTCCTCATCATGGTCTGGGTTATATTAACCGCGCTGCCCTGGGATCAGTGCGGAGTCGTCTGTCTTCTCTCCACACGACCTTCTCCTGCCTTCGTCATCATGCCTGAGGTCCAGTCTAAGCTTACCCCTGTCCACGCTCCTAGCCTCCTGTGTCTGGAAGAAATCCCCTCCAGCTCAAGTAAGCCTCGCTCATTCCCTCTAACCTCTCTCGCAGTCCTCTGTGCACAGGCGGAGCTCCATGGCGGCGGATCTTCCTCTCTCTGTGGCGGCGGACCACCTTCCTTCCTTCCTAGTGGCGGACAACACCTCACCACTCACCCTGCACACATTCACTTCCAGCAGCCGCGACAAGAACGGAGAACACTGTCCTCCTGTCCGTAGCCACCGAGCTGAAACTGAGCCGCTTAACATCTCTACAAACAGTAAGCTTTGGTCTAAACTGCACATCCCCAGCGGTGATAACCTCTAACTGTCCCTGCTTCTGTTTGTCCCTAGGGTTGCCGGGTCGTACGGTGTTCTGCTCTCCCCAAGCGGCTTCTGATTACACATCCACGCACACACACAGACACATTATTGTTAATAAACTCAATTGTATCTATTCCAGAGTCTGAGTCTAGTCACTGGGTCTATACACCATGTAATTTTTTATTTATTATTACACTTCATGCAGCCTTGCATCTGGTGACATATGATGCATAAGCGTCAGATCTCTGACATTCAGACAAGTGAAAACATACCTGGTGCTCTTGCGTCTGTACCACAGATCACACCAACAGTCCTTGTTAGTTTTAAGTGCATGATCTATGCATTGCCGGTGAGAAGCCTCCATTTATACAGTCTATGGCACAACCACGAACACCAGCAACAAGTACTAGAACTACGCTAAACATTCAAAAAATACAAAAACTGCAAGTGCTGAAATTAGCTGCCACTTCAGTGCAAAACATGTATGGGGACTACACATTAAAATGAATTTGAAAAACTTTCAAAAACGCTATTATTAATGCCCCACTACTCCACTCTTGCTGACTGATTTAACACTACTTTAGCCAAAACCAGAAGTTGTGCCCATAATCATTTCTACAGCAGCACCCTCAGTAATAAGGTAGATAGTAACAGTACAAATTGAATGTTAATGTTGACCTTTGACCTTATGACCTTAAGCCCATAGATGTAGGTCAGGGTCCCAAGGTGAACCTGTGTAGCAAGTGTGGTGACCCTAGCTTTCTTTGTTGTTGAGATATAGTTTATATGGCATTTTGACCTTCCCCTTTGATCCCAAATCCATAAACAGTTCAGGGTCTCAGGGTGAACCTTTGTAAATTTGGTAACCCTAGTTTTATTTGTATAGTAATAGTGCAAGGGGAATGTTAACCTTGACCTTTGACTCCAAAGCCATAGTCAGAGGTCAGGGTCTTAGAGTGAAGCTGTGTACCAAGTTTGGTGACCCTAGCTTTACTCAATCTACAGCAATAGGTATAATGAATGCCAACCTTGACATTTGACCTTTTGCCCCAAAACTCCCACAAAAGTCATCCAGTTGAAGCCAAATTGCAATATGCACATCAGTGTATATCAAACCCTGGCACCAAGTTTCAAAACAATCGGAGCAAAACTGTAGGAGGAGGTGATTTCACAAATATGGGACAGACGGATGCAGTCCATCCGTAGCCCCATAACATAATCCCTCTTCGGTCTTCACCCAAAGGGGTCTTCAGTCTTGACCGGTGGGGGATAATAATCGGTAATAATAGGTTATTCAGACAACAGCCTAAAGATAGTCACAGAATAGCTGCAGTCATCCTAAGAGAAGGTCATCATACCTTCCCACTTGTCTGTCCTATACAAATAATGAGTTTTTATTGAGAAAGCCATTTAGATAGCTATAATTCTACAACCAAGGATAAACACTGAATATGCATTAAACAGAGTGTAAGCATTAAAATTTCCACCACAAGGGAAAGGAAAATGTATTTAAATAGCACATTTGATACACAAGGCAATGTGCTTTACAAATTACAAAAGGGATAAGACAAGACAAGATAAGAAGCTTTATTGCCATTGTGCAAAGTACAATGAAACTTATGTGGTAACTCCAGCAATTAACACAATACAGTAATAAAAAAATAAAATAAAATAACTTAGATCTATACAGTAGTGTGAAAAAGTGTTTGCCCCCTTCCTGCTTTCTCATTTTTTTGTATGTTTGTCACACTTAAATGTTTCAGTTTGTCAAACAAATTTAAATATTTGACAAAGATAAAATGCAGTTTTTAAATCAAGGTGTTTATTATTAAGGGAGAAAAAAATCCCCAAGAAGCCGTCATGTTTAGGTATGCAAAATTTATCCACCAGAGTTCACAGGAAAAACAACCTGTTTATTTACACTCATTCACCCTGTTAATCCCGACACTTCGTTTCAGCGGGATCTGGTCAAGTGGACCCCTGACCAAGTGAGCACCCCAAATGGACCCCAGGATCCAATCTGTACATGTACAAGTACATTTTCAATCCAGTGATGTATAAAACCGCAACGAGCAGCAACGGTGGAAAAGAAACAAAATTAAACACGAAGAAGGAGAACAACAACAAGACAAGATCAATTTTTAAACACGGAGGAGGAGAACAAGAATTTTTATAAAACTGTTGGAAAGACTTTCCCGGTCACCAAGAAGTGCAAAAGAATATATACTGTTATATACTGTGTATATATATATATATATGTAAAAGAATATATATATATATATATATATATATATATATACACTACCGTTCAAAAGTTTGGGGTCACCCAGACAATTATTTTGTGTTTTCCATGAAAAGTCACACTTATTTACCACCATGAGTTGTAAAATGAATAGAAAATATAGTCAAGACATTGACAAGGTTAGAAATAATGATTTGTATTTGAAATAATAATTTTTTCCAGATACTCAACCTGCTCAAAGGAAGGTCAGTTTTATAGCTTCTCTAACCAGCTAAACTGTTTTCAGCTGTGCTAACATGATTGCACAAGGGTTTTCTAATAATCCATTAGCCTTCTGACGCAATGAGCAAACACATTGTACCATTACAACACTGGAGTGATAGTTGCTGGAAATGGGCCTCTATACACCTATGTAGATATTGCACCAAAAACCAGACATTTGCAGCTAGAATAGTCATTTACCACATTAGCAATGTATATTAGATATTAGAGGGTATTTCTGATTAGTTTAAAGTTATCTTCATTGAAAAAAACAGTGCTTTTCTTTCAAAAATAAGGAAATTTCTAAGTGACCCCAAACTTTTGAACGGTAGTGTATATATATATATATATATATATATATATACAGTATATACACAGTATATATACAGTGGTACCTCTACTTACGAAATTAATTCGTTCCGGAAGTATTCTCGTAACGTGAAAATTCCGTAAGTAGAGGCGCGTTTTACATGTAAATGCCGTAATCCGTTCCAAGCCCCCCAAAATTCGGGCATAAATTTTTTATAAATCATAAAAACGCATCAAAACATGTAACAAATACATGTTACAATTAGATTACTGCACAATAAACATAAAATGAGAGTTTAAAATGAGAGAAAGAATAATAAAAGAGAATAATAAAAGAGAAAGAATAATAAAAATTATGTTCATTTACCTTTTAACTGCTATCGTCGTCGACGTCGTCACCTTTTGCCTTCTTTGGTTCATGTTCTGTCTCATCAGTGGTTTTTGCCTGACGTTTTGTGAAGAAACGATCCAAGGACGTTTGCTTTTGTCGGCTTGTAAGTGCTTCCTTTTGTTTTAATACCGTGCTGATCGTTGATGTATTACGGCCATATTCTTTGGCGAGATCAACCAAACGCATCCCCTTTTCATACCTTTCGATTATCTCCTTCTTTGTTTGTATGGACAAAAAAAACTCTCTTCTTCTTTTCTCCTTTTCCACTTATCTCCGTCACTTTCTTGGGGCCCATAGCGAATAAATGTTAATTCTGTACTGTACACACACGTAAAATTTTCACCTTGTTCTTAATAAAGTTTTGGAAAAAAAAAACAAAAAAAAACTTTGTGGCCAATGGGATACCAGGAAGATGCTAGGCGATAGCCAATGGCAGAGCAGCTACAGGTATGTTTACGTTCGGTAAACTACGGGAGCTGCGAGGAGCGCGTACTTTTTTGCCTTTCGTATCCTGAAATTTCGTTCGTAACAAGAGGCAATATTTTCCCGTTGAGGCGTGTCGTAACCTGAAAATTCCGTATGTAGAGACGTTCGTAAGTAGAGGTACCACTGTATATATATATATATACAGTGTGTGTGTGTGTGACAACTAAAAGCTGACCCAGAGGTTTTGGCCCTGTTTTTGCATTCAAAGGACTTTTCTTTTCCACCGCTGCAGCTCATCACAGCTGGCTGCCCCCAGATGAAAATCCATAGAATAGGTATGTGGGACTATACATAATGTTCTGAATGCTACTTACTTACTTAGTCCTCTTCGTTAAGTCCAGAACATAGGGCCCTCACTGCAAACCGCCATCATTCCCTGTTTTGGGCTGTGTGTTTTACATCTCCCCAGGATAGTCCAATGGTCTTCAGTTCTGTCTGCAGGGTTCTTCTCCAGGTCAGGGTTGGTCTTCCTCTCCTGCGTTTCCCTAGGGGATTCCAATCTAAGGCATGATGTGGGATGGTGGTCTTTTCTCCTCGCAATGTGTGCCCAATCCATCTCCACTTTCTACTCTGAATAGTATTGACGATGGGCTCTTGTTTTGTCTGTCGCCAAAGTTCCTTGTTTGAGATCCGCTCTGGCCACCTGATGCGTATTATCTGGCAGAGGCAAGTGTTAATGAAGACTTGTAGCTTATGGTCTATGTTCTTGGTGTGTCTCCAGGTTTCTGATCCATACAGCAATAAAGATTTCACATTTGTGTTGAACAGTCTAAGCTTGGTGTATCGGCTGATGTTCTCCTTGCTCCACAAAGGTTTCAGAATGACAAAAGCGTGGCAAGCTTTGCTGATCCTAGCTTTTACATCTTCATCTGTCCCTCCTAACTTGCTAATAACGCTGCTGAGGTAAGTGAAATTTTCAACGTCCTCTATTGCCTGACCACTTATGATAATGGGAGCTTTTTGTAAGGTGTTCACTCGCAAGCTCTTTGTCTTCTCAGTATTGATCTCTAGTCTTGTCATTTTGGCAACAATTATCTGCCTTTGTTTGCATGTGTCCATGGGTGTGCGCAAGTAGACTAATATCATCTGCGAAGTCCAAATCCTCTAGTTTTTGGGTAAGGGTCCACTGGATACCCCTTGGCTGGTTCATTGCAGTTTTCATCACCCAGTTGATCACCAATGCCAAGATCATGGGAGACAAGAGGCATCCCTGCCTAACACCTGCGTTGACAGTAAATGGAGGTGAGAGGTTGGTGTTGTGTATTATTCTACAGTTGTTCTCCCTGTACAAGCTCTGAATAATGCGGACAATCTTCTGGGGGATACCATAGTGTCTCAGGATTCTCCAGATGGTTGTTCTGTCCACCATATCAAAGGCTTTTTTAAAATCAATGAAATTGACATATTGTGGAGACTGCCATTCCAGGGACTGTTCAATGAGAATCTGGAGAGTTGCTATCTGGTCGGTACATGATCTTCCTGTTCGGAATCCTGCTTGTTCCTTTCTCAGCGTGCTGTCTACGGCTGTCCTTATCCTCTCCAGAATCACTCTTGTGAGGACCTTACTTGAAAGTGATAAGAGTTGTATGCCTCTCCAGTTTTGGCAAAGACTGAGGTCTCCTCTCTTTGGTAGCTTCACTATGTAGCCAGTTCTTCAGGGATTTCTTCTTTGTTCCAAACCTCCTGAAGCAGCTCAATCAGGATGTTCAATGTGGTACCAGAGTCTGCTTTCAGGGCTTCTGGAGGTATGACATCGGGTCCTGGTGCTTTTCCACTCTTTAACTTGTTGATGGCCTTCACCACCTCTTCCTTGTTAATAGGGCCTAGGTTGACATCGAGATCATCTCCTTCTTCTAATATAGGTGGGTTCTGTATGGCTGTACCATTCAACAGGTGGCTGAAGTAATCTTTCTATCTATCCAGTTGATCTGTAGTCTTGCTGAGAAGGTCTCCCTCTTTCCCCCTGACTGGTTGGTTGGTGTTGATCTTTCTTCTGAGAGCTGTCGAGTGATGGTGTATAGCGTTCTCATGTCATTTTTCGCTGCAGCTTCTTCAGCCTCTATAGCCAGTCTGTCTATCAGTATCCTTTAATCCCTCCTTGCACCTCCTTGTTCTTCCTGCTATACTCCTGTTGTCTATGCTGCTTCTGTGCTCTTGTTCTAGCTTTTCCAAGTCTCTGCTTTATGGTTCTTCTTTCCTCGATTAGGTTGACTGTGCCTTCCGAAAGCCAGCTCTTGAATTCTCTCTTCCTAAAGCCCAGGATTTTCTCTGAGATTTCAGAAAAAGGCACATTTAACTTGTTCCCACTTCTTTTCTATGGAGCCATCTTCCAAATCTGCTAGAGCCTGAAATCTGTTCTCGAGAGAAGTGGATAACTCTCTCTGTTGAGTCTCAGTCTGGAGCTTGGCTATGTTGAATCTTGGTTGTCCCTGTGAGCCAGTCTTCTTGACAGCTTGGATCTTCACTCTCAACTTTCCTATCACCAGATGGTGTTCTGATCCTACATCATTCCCTCTGTATGCTCTAACATCTATCAGGGTCCTTCTCCACCATTGAAATATTGTCAAGTGGTCGATCTGGTTTTCTGTTGCCAAATCCGGAGATATCCAAGTCATCTTATGAATCCTCTTGTGGGGGAAAATAGTCCCACCAATTACCAAGTTGTTTTGTTGGCAGAAGTCGGCAAATAATTCTCTATTTAATGTTCTGAATGAGGCTTTAGGAAATTATGATTCACTTTATAACTCACTGGATTGAAAATGCACTTGTATATGTACAGATTGGATCCTGGGGTCCACTTGGGGTGCTCATTTGGTCAGTCCACTTGACCTGTATCCTGTTTCAGCTCTACAGAGCTTCCGTCCATTTGTCAGCAGGTGAGTGTCAGTCTTATTTTTAAACTAGTTAAATTGCAGTGTTGATAGTTTACTCTAAGCTGATAAGCAGCTTAAATTGGAATTAATATTCCTACTGAGCCGACGCGTTTCTATGCTAACGCTATTTTAGCTATTAACTCCCTCTGATGCAAATTCGGGTGTTTTTCGCATGTTTGTATTAACTTTAAGTGTAAACAAGTTATTATTTTTAATGATACACAACAGTTATAGCTTGGTAAATAGACAAACCTGCAGCAGGAGCAAGCTCCATTTGTGGCCAGATGGAGATGTGGGTCTCCGTCTGGCCATCTGACCACGGAGACGTGGGTCATCCCTCAGGCAGTCAACTTACAAGAAAAGGCAGCCCAAAAAAATCCTCCTTCGGTAAGCTCTGCAGGCCGATGTACATCTAAAAAAACTTGTATTCTGATTGTTATCACCACCTTGATTGTCTTTGATTAATTGTCTATGTTTATTGCACTGTCCCTGTCAAATAAACTAATCTACTACTACTACTTTCATAAGATGGTGATGGCTACATGAGCCAGTTGCACACCATTTCGACATTTTCTTTGTTTAAATTTAGCTAATACTGCCATAGAAATACACTGAAATTGTCGTTTGCTGATACCTCACATCGTTGTGCGTGTTCATGAGATTGGTGACGTAAGCGTAGACAGCCCTATTGGCTATGTTTTGATCTGGGGTCTTCTGCAATACCGACTCAATAGATATACGTTTTATAAACACTTATTACTTTTGCACTTGACAATATTTCATTTGTTTACGTACATGTGTGTGAAATGACAATAGACGTCTTCATGCTGATTGAGATGTTTAGCAACAGTTACTGGCTACATTTAGAAGAGACTAGTTTTTCTCAGCAGCGCAAAATAACTGGTTAAACAAATAAATCATAATATTTTGTCCAGTATTGCTGTCATTTAATAAACTGTGCTTGCGGAATTGTATAAAAGCAATATAACAATATAACAATATAACACTTGAGGTCATTACGATATCATGAATATAGTAACTATGGGTGTGATACTCTAATTCCCTCCGTGTAGCAGAGGGAATTAGAGTATCACACCTGTAGTTACTATATTCATTGATACCATACTCCCTTTTGTATAGGATTGCTTAAATATACACATTTTGCAATGCAAAATCATGGCGCATGTAAACGGGCAAAAAATGGAATAAAATGGCAACAAAAAAATACAGGTTAAAATGGCAAATATCACAGTTCAAACAATAAAAGATATAACCCATAACTACAAACTGTCATGTTCACTGCGCAAACTGCGCAGCGAACATATGAAATGGCAGCGAGCCCAAAATGCAAAGTAAGTAACGTGTTTATTTACAATGGGTGGATGTGTAGAATGTCCAAATACAGTCCTACTGGCAAGGGGAAGACACCCGGCTACAAACTTATTTGGTTCAACAGGAATGCCTAACGTGCTTCAATTAAGCAGGAGCGGACAAAAAGGTACCAGGAAAGACTACGGTGTCGGAGCGGAAAGGCTCTGAGGGAACAACACGATTCAGTCCGAGGGAAAACCAACAGAAGCGAGTCTGGATGTCCAAGGTTGACATTGCTAAGTTGCCACAACAGCTGGTCACATTCTACCCTATAAATACACAAACCCGAAATGAGGGCAAATGGACACAGCTGTGTGGCCACCCGGTGCGTGACTGATTGAACAGTGTGTGCGTGCGTGCATGAGTGTGTGAGTGTGTATGTGGTGAACCATACCACTGGTGGACGCCTGGTGAGGCGGTGGCATGGCTGTGGGGCTGGCAGAGAGCAAAGCTCAATCTGTCAGCTGGAATTAATAAGTAACAATTAAACCCAACAGCCACAAGTCATGCTTGGGGTGAGGACCCCGGACATGACACAAACTCATAAAAGAAGGATAAGATAAATGACAATTAAATTCAACCATATGCACAGGAAAATTAAAAAAGAAATTCAAATTTAGATTTAAAAATGGTCATATTTGGAGCGTACTTGTCATTGGCAAGTAATTATTCCAACAGGCAGCATATACAGTATGCTAAATGCTGCTCCATCATGTCTAGTATCAATCCTCTGTTCCACAAGAGTGATCCAAGACTGCATCCTTCTACCAAGGCTCTGAAATAAACTACAGCAAGGCAGTGATAAACTGGATCCAGAGGGAATAGCATGCTCTGTACTCCTGCCTGGTAGCTTCATCTTCAACATCTTTTGTCCTTTCACTCTAGCTCCTATTCCTCTGTCACAAATCACCCCTCACACTGGTCTTCACCTGCTCCACCCTGCCTCCACTCTCTTCTTCACCTCTCTTGTGCACTGTCCATTGCTCTGGATGCTTGACCCCAGGTATTTAAACTCATCTATCTTTACTACCTCTACTCCTTGCATCTTCACCGTTACAACTGCCTCCCTCTCATTCACACACATGCATTCTGTCTTGCTTCTACTGACTTTCATTCCTTCTCTCCAGTGCATACTTCCACCACTCCAGGTTCACCTCCACCTGCTCCTTACTCTCACTACAGATCACACTGTCCTCATACTCTAGAGTGACCTATATAGTACTTCATCTCCCAGTATTTCTTCCTTCACTCTTTCATATGATATCCATTCAAGAAGATATGAAAACCTATACTGTAGTGCTAAATAATTATCCAGTTTTAAATAGACTCCACATGTTAATCATTTCTAAGTTGGGCCAAGACCTACTCTGGTAATCAATCAATCAATCATGTTCATCTGTCCGTAACCTTTTGAATAATTCGGCTAATAATAAACCACACAGACAAATGAAAACAGTGACATAACCTATGGTGATTATGACTTAGCTCTTTGGATTAAATCTTGGACTAATTCACAACTGATTGAAAAAAATCTACAATGCCTTTGTTCATCTGACACTCAGAGACGCACACACATATATATCTACACATGCACAAACCCCACGTTTCCCAAAGGATGCTGGCAAATAGGCCACTGACTCTGGTTTGTCCCTCCAGAGTGTGTGTACTTATAGTGGCACACTATAAAAAGAAACTGCTGTTATAGATTGGAATTCGAATCCCCCTAAAACTCACTTGCCTGTGTGATTTACACGGCAAATGTGGCATTGTGAAACAGTGACACAGCTCCTGGCGTCACCTACAGAGAAACTACACTGTTGTACGAAAGCTGGGATCTCCGATGTGGAGGCTCTTCTTTAAAGAATAAGAGCATTCAGTAGGATGTTTGTGAATGTAAGTGAACAGAAGAAGAAAGGCTTTTCTGTCAGAACATGAGGGCGCTGAAGCAGGGCCATTTCAAGCTTTTTGGAGGCCCTAAAATAACCTTGGGTCATTGTCAAGATGAAAAGGAAAAAATTCAACCATTACATAAAATAATAACTTTTAACCAGCACCTATATTAACATTACAAATTTACAGGAAAGAGTTGAAATTTTAGGAGAAAGAAAAAGTTTATCATGGAAAAAGGAGCACATTTATGAGTAAAAAAGAGAAATTACAAGAAAAAAATACTGTACTGGTAGTACAGTAAAAGCACAGTAGTTCTATACAAAGTAAAATCAGAATCCTTTCCATAACTGGTGTGAACATGTTCCCTGGTTTCATTTGAGTCTACACAGTGCTAATATGAGTGGGTTAAAGTTTAATAAGAGTAGGGGTGGGAATCACGAGGGACCTCGTGATTCAATTCGGATCGTGATACTTGGGTCACGATACGATCATACCACAATTCAATGATAATCACGATATTGTGATATCAAGTATCACAATCCCATATATTTCAAATTTTTTTGACTTACTCAACCTCATATCATGTCCCAAAGAAAAACTGCTGACATCTCTTTTATATAATAAAGTATTCTCGGGGCTTCATTTTCCACAGAGACACACAGGGAGGGTGGTGGACCGTGTTTGGAACAGACTCCCATTCCAGATATGTTTAGCTGACTCTGAGGACTCTTTTAAAAAGCAACTGAATTTTTTTTTGTTTAACAAGGATTTCCGTTGAGTTTCAGTTCAAATTTTAATGGTAAGTCTAATATTTTTAAATTATTTAAATCTTTATATCTTTCAGCTTCCGTTTATTCCATTTTCTTGTACAACACTTTGTGACTATATGTTTGTGAAAAGTGCTTCATATATAAACTTTACTTACTTGGCGCTCAATAGAAAAAGTAAGCTAGGGATGGGTGTATCGGTACTCTAGTATCGATACCTCGATACCAGCTGGTCAATATTTTGGAGTTGATACTTTTTTAAATATCGTGATACCACCGTGTTAATACAAAACATGCAATTTGTTTTCACTTCTGAGAGTTTTAGGCATTAAATTTATGTGTGAAAACTTGTGAAAAACCAGCCCAGACATATTTTAGAGATGGTCTGCGGTGTCACATGATTATGGCAGCCTATCAGATGTCAGAGCCGAAGACTCACTGCACACTGCACAGCCTCAGTCAAGCACTCACTGTCTCCCACCGCAGAGTGAGCTCAGCAGCATCGCCGTCACAGACAGCAGAAGAAGTATGGATGGCTGAGACAGCAGTATGGATGGGCGTGAGCGATGTTGCTGCTGATGTTGAGAATGATGATGCTGCTAGTGATGGCAATGATGGTTTAATGCAGGTTCTTGAGCAATATGTTGATGTGTCAATTTAAGAAATTGAATACTGTATGAAAGCTCAGTCAAGTCAACTGGATTCAAGTATTTTTTTACCTCTGAAATGTTACACCATTCAGCCAAATTCTATGGTGATAGCAAGCGGCATGATTTTGAAAAAATAAATAAATAAGCACAATTTAAATCTGTAAAATAATAGTGTAAAAATAAAATAAATAAATAAGTAAATAATAAAATTAAATTAAAATTTTAAAAAAATTGCATTGTGAAAAAAAATTACACATATATGCTGCTTGGTATCACCACAGAATTTGGATGAATGGTTAAACATTTCAGAAGTAAAAAATACTTGAATCTACTTGACTTCACTGAGCTTTCATACAGCAGCCTCACCCACCTGGATGACTGAGAATCTTCACCAAATTAAGAAACTGAATTAATTTTGCATTCATTTTTAAGTCTTAAATTACCTCCACCAAGGGAGGACAGAGGTAATGTTTTCAGTGGCGCTGGTTGGTTTGTCTGTTAGCAACAACTCAAAAACTTATCAACGGATTTTGATTAAATTTTCAAGAAAAGTGTGTAATGGCCTGGGGAAGATATGATTTGATTTTGGTGGCGATTCGGATCACGATGTGGATTATTTCAATATTATTTTTATATATTAATATGGCGCTTTTCATGTACTGCCCCTTTAAGACGTGTCCACTGAGTTATGTGCATGGTCACGCCATAGGGCCACGTGCCTCGGCAACCTGGAAGCCAAACACTGCAGAAAAAGTATTGGGGGCGTGTCCACAAAACTCATTTTTTTCTGCTGTGGGTGACTATTTTCTATTCATTCTCTATGTAGTCCAGCGTTTGCAGCACTGAGCGCCCTCGGTGCTGAAACGCTTTGAGCGGTGGACACTTTTTGCTGCGGTGCTCAGGGCTGAAAAAAGTTCAACTTGTCAGACTACTGCACAGCTGTGCTTGTCAATGTCAGACCTTTCTAAGAAGCCAATCAGAATTAAGGAAGGGCGGGACATAGGATGCTGGTCCAGGAAGACGAGAATGGTAGGTGACGGACAGTGGAGGCTGAACTTGGCTGCATCAAACAACCTGGTACTCTTTGATCTGACACTGAAAGGATATCATGATCAAAATTTGAAAGCAAATGCTTGGAGGAACATGTTCACATCTGTCGGTGTCTTATTATTATTAATAACAGTCTTGTTATTATTATTATGTCATATAATATAGTCATATTGTTTTTGCCGCTATTTCTCTGTCTGTTAATAATAATAATAATAATAATAATAATAATAATAATCCATCCATCCATCCATCTTCTACCGCTTTTCCGGAGGTCTGGGTCGCGGAGGCAGCAGTTCAAGCAGAGAAGCCCAGACTTCCCTCTCCCCAGCCACCTGCTCCAGCTCTTCAGAGAGGATACCAAGGCGTTCCCAGACCAGCTGGGAGACATAGTCTCTCCACTTAGTCCTGGGTCTGCCCAGGGGTCTCCTCCCAGTGGGATGTGCCCGAAACACCTCAAGTGGGAGGCGTCCAGGAGGCATCCTAATCAGATGCCCATACCACCTCAACTGACTCCTTTCAATGTGGAGGAGCAGCGGCTCTACTCTGAGCCTCTCCCGGATTACTGAGCTCCTCACCCTATCTCTGAGGGTGAGTCCAGCAATCCTACGGAGAAAGCTCATTTCAGCCGCTTGTATCCGCGATCTTGTTCTTTTGGTCATCATTATACAAAGAAAACCGGCGCCACACGAGTAGGCTGCCTTTTTGCAACAGCGGATCAATTTCTGCCTATTTCTATTTACTATCTGGCTCTCTTGCCAATCTTTCTGATCCAGCGTTACCTTTATTCCATCCGAACACGTAGATCGCCCAAATGTCTCCTGAGCCAGTGGACAGAGCCACTGTTTCTTGCAGGAGGCAGTACAATAGAGACCAGCTGTTAGCACTTAACCGGCCCACGATGCTAACGCAAAAACTCGACATACCGGGAGAAATAAGACGGAAACGGCGTGGATGTCGAGCTGGAGTAAGACGGCGGGCGAGGAATATAAGGTACAGACCAGTCCTCCCATCCGTTATTATGGGGAATGTTTGATCGCTACTCGGTAAGACTGATGAGCTAGCGGCTATCTCCCACTACGAGAGCGTCTTCAGAGAGATTAGCTTGATGTTGTATACCGAGACGTGGCTAACAGAACTAGCAACAGATGCTAACATCGAACTGGAGGGTTTCCACGCAATACGGGCAGACCGGACACCAGACAGTGGGAAGACAAGGGGCGGAGAAGTGATAATGTATGTCAATAACAACTGGTGCAGACCGGGACATATCACAGTTAAGGAACAGCACTGTAGCAAAGACATCGAGTTGCTAGCTGTTAGCATGCGGCCTACATATCTCCCGAGGGAATACTCACACGTGATCTGCATTGTTATTTATGCAAATCCGACGGCAAACGCTGGGACAGTGCGTGACGTCATCCACTCAGTAACTGGCAGGCTGCAGACAAAACACCCAGATGCTCTTCTCCTCATCTCAGGTGATTTCAACCATATTTCACTGTCCCCCATTCTACCCACGTTCACTCGGTATGTCACATGCCACACTAGAGACAATAAAACACTGGACTTATTTTATGCAAATACTAAGGAGGCGTACACCTCATCACCACTCCCCCCACTCAGAAGATCGGATCACAACTTAAGATAAGACAAGATAAGCCTTTATTAGTCCCACAATGGGGAAATTCCAGGATTGCAACAGCACAGGGATAGCAACACTCAGAGCAACAATCAGAAGGCAAGAAAAAACAAGAGCAGCTAGTATACTTTTGTACATATTACTATAAATATATATATATATATATACTGTATATATATATATATACAGTATATATATATATATATAGACACACAGTGCGGAGCATTGTGGTTGGTGGATGTGCAGCAGAAAGTCTAAGCTCTCTCTCCGCGGATGCGGCGGGCCAGCTGGATGTCTTTGGGCATGATGGTGACCCTCTTGGCATGGATGGCGCACAGGTTGGTGTCCTCGAAGAGACCCAACAGGTAGGCCTCGCTGGCCTACTGCAGAGCCATGACGGCGGAGCTCTGGAAGCGCAGGTCGGTCTTGAAGTCCTGAGCAATCTCCCTCACCAGGCGCTGGAAGGGCAGCTTACGGATGAGCAGCTCCGTGGATTTCTGGTAGCAACGGCTCTCTCTCAGAGCCACGGTACCGGGCCTGTAACGGTGAGGCTTCTTCACTCCGCCGGTGGCTGGAGCGCTTTTCCGAGCAGCTTGGTGGCCAGCTGCTTCCTGGGGGCTTTTCCTCCAGTAGATTTACGGGCGGTCTGCTTGGTTCTTGCCATCGCTCTTTATTATTCTGTCTTATATTTCTTGCACGCCGCCTAAACTCCAGCCCGGCACCCGCGTCATTTTCGCTTCAGTTCTCCCGGTATGTCGAGTTTCTCCGTTAGCACCGGGTGGCGGTTGAGTGCTAGCTAGCTCTTCCCTGCTGTATCGTCTCCTGCTGTAAACAGTGGCTCCGTCCGCCGACTCGGGAGACCTTTGGGGCAATCTGTGTGTCCGTGATATATATAGAGTGAAAGGTGTAGAAAGAAGAGGGAAGAAAAAAAAAAAAGAAAAAAAAAAAGGCAGTTGCAAAAGGCAGCCAACTCGTGTGGCGCCGAAACTGGAAGAACTTGGTTCATCTCCTGCCGGTGTACAAATCCCTAGTACACAGACAACCTCCGGTCATGCGCACGGTGAAGTTATGGTCTGAGGAGGCAATGGACGCGCTAAAGGACTGTTTTGAAATCACTGCCTGGGAGCAGCTCTGCGATCCACATGGTGAGGACATCGATGGCCTCACTCACACCATCACGGACTACATCGGCTTCTGTGTGGACAACACCGTACCCACCAAGACCATACGGTGTTGCTCGAACAACAAACCCTGGATCAACCCTGAGATAAAAACACTTCTGAGAGAGAAGAAGAGGATCTTCAGGTCGGGGAACAGGGAGATGCTGAAGTCCGTACAGAGGGAGCTGAGGAGGAAGATCAGAGAAGGCAAGGACAGCTTCAGGAAGAAGATGGAGGACAAGCTGCAACAGAGCGACATCGGCGGGGTCTGGAGAAACCTTAAAAGCATCTCTGGGCTCCAGAATACCTCCCCCCAGGCCACGGAGGGGGGAGGGAGTGGGCGAACAATCTGAACCTGTTTTTTAATAGGTTTGACCAATCCCCCCCCCCCGACTGCACAACAACCACTGCTGCCTCTAAAGTCATCGAGACCTGCTGTCCACACCCCACTCCACCAAAACCCCCCCAATCCTAGCACACAGCCCCCCAACCTGACCCTCGCTAAGACCCAGGTGAGGACGGAGCTGAGGAAGATCAAGGCGAGGAAGGCCTCGGGACCGGACGGCATCAGCGTGAAGCTCCTCAAGTCCTGTGCAGACCAGCTGTGTGGGATTGTGGAGCACATCTTCAACCTAAGCCTGAAGCTGGGGAGGGTACCACAGTTGTGGAAAACATCTTGTGTGGTACCTGTACCAAAGACTTCCCACCCCAAAGATCTGAACAGCTACAGACCAGTGGCCCTGGCGTCTCACATGATGAAGACCCTGGAAAGACTGCTCCTTGCTCACCTCCGCCCCCTGGTGGGACCAGCGATGGATCCACTCCAGTTCGCCTGCCAGCATGGCATTGGGGTGGAGGATGCCGTGATCTTCCTCCTTCACCGTTCTCTGTCCCACCTGGAGAAGCCTGGGAATGCGGTGAGGATCATGTTCTTTGACTTCTCCAGTGCTTTCAACATCATCCAACCGATGATCCTGAAGGACAAGCTGCTGTGCACAGGGGTGGACCAGCACCTGTCATCATGGATCCTGGACTACCTCAGTAACCGACCACAGTTTGTGAAAACCCGAGACTGTGTGTCTGACACGATCATCGGTAGCACGGGGGCCCCCCAGGGAATGGTTTTGGCTCCCTTCCTGTTCACCCTTTATACTGCGGACTTCTCACACAACACAACACACTGCCATCTACAGAAGTTCTCTAACGACTCTGCGATCGTCGGTCTCATCTCCAACGGAGATGAAGCTGAGTACAGAGGACTTATCCAGGACTTCGTGGACTGGCGCCATCAGAACTGCCTCCAGGTCAACGCGAGGAAAACTAAGGAGCTGGTGGTGGACTGCCGCAGGCAAGGACAACCCCTCACAGCACCAGTAAACATACAGGGAACAGACATTGAGATGGTGACATCCTACAAGTACCTTGGTGTTCATCTGAACAATAAACTAGACTGGTCACACAATACCGACGCACTCTACAAGAAGGGACAGCGCAGGCTGTTCCTACTGAGGAGGCTCAGGTCTTCTGGTGTACAAGGGGCGCTGCTGAAGACATTCTACGACAAGGTGGTGGCATCAGCCTTCACTTTTAGAGTGGTCTGCTGGGGAAAAGGCATTACAGCAGCCGATAGGAACAGACTGAACAAACTGATCAAGAAAGCTAGCTCTGTCCTGGGGCAACGCCTTGACCCAGCGGAGGAGACAGGAGAGAGAAGGATGGTGGCTAAACTGTCATCTCTGCTGGAGTCCGAGTCCCACCCTATGCAGGACATATTGAACGCACTGAGGAGCTCATTTAGCAGTAGACAACATCATCCTAGGTGCGCAACCGAGAGGTTTCGCAGGTCCTTCCTACCTACGGCTGTCAGACTGTATAACCTAAGCAGGGCTGCTCATAGAGATAGCAAAAAAACGTGACAGCTTAATAGTATTGAATGCAAAAGACACAACAGACTTAGACAAATGGTCCCCTCCAGTATACAACTAGGACAATATCAGTCACTACGGAGGGTGACAATATGTATGGGTACATATTCATACTCTGTAGGATAACTAAGTAGACGGTGATGCTGTTTATTCCATCTTGCTACAATGCTCCGCACTTTGTATATATATTCATATATTTATGTGTATGTATGTACAGTATATCCACTGTTCTTATTTATATTTTTCGTATCTTCTTAATTATTGCTCTGAGTGTTGCTATCCCTGTGCTGTTGCAATCCTGGAATTTCCCCATTGTGGGACTAATAAAGGCTTATCTTATCTTATCTTATTACCCAAAGCTTGCGACCATAGGTGAGAGTAGGAACGCAGATTGACTGGTAAATCGACAGCTTTGCCTTAGAACTCAGCTCCCTCTTCACCACAACAGACCGGTACAACGTCCGCATCACTGCAGATGCTGCTCCAATCCGTCTGTCAATCTCTCACTCCATTTTCCCCTCACTCGTGAATAAGACCCCAAGATACTTAAACTCTTCCACTTGGGGTAGGAGCCTGTCCCCAACCCAGAGAGGACAATCCACCTTTTTCCGGCTGAGGACCATGGACTCGGAGTTGGAGGTGCTGATTCTCATCCCAGCCGCTTCACACTCAGCAGCAAACCGTCCCAGCAAGAGCTGTAGATCATTGCTGGATGAAGCCAACAGGACAACATCATCTGGAAACAACAGAGATGAGATCCTGTGGTCACCAAGCATGACACCCTCCGTTCCCTGGCTGCACCTAGAAATCCTGTCCATAAAAATTATGAACAGGATCGGTGACAAAGGGCAGCCCTGACGGAGTCCAACTCTCACTGGGAATGAGTCCGACCGAGTGTTGGCAATACGAACCAAACTCTCACAACGGTCATACAGAAACCGAATAGCTTGTAACAACAAGCCCGATACCCCATACTCCCGAAGCACCCCCCACAAAAAACCACGAGGGACGCGGTCGAATGCCTTCTCCAAGTCCACAAAACACATGTAAACTGGTTGGGCAAACTCCCACGAACTCTCGAGAATTCTCGAGAGGGTAAAGAGCTGGTCTGATGTGCCACGGCCAGGATGAAAACCACATTGCTCCTCCTGAATCCGAGGTTCGACCAACGGCCAGACTCTCCTCTCCAGTACCTTGGCATACACCTTCCCAGGGAGGCTGAGGAGTGTGATCCCTCTAAAGCTGGAGCACACCCTCCGGTCCCCTTTTTTGAAAAAAGGAACCACCACCCCGATTTGCCATGCCAAAGGCACTGCCCCCAACCTCCAAGCAATGTTGCAGAGGTGTGTCAACCAAGACAGCCCAACAACATCCAGAGCCTTGAGGTACTCAGGGCGAATCTCGTCACCCCCTGGGCCCGGCCACCAAGGAGATTTTTAACCACCTTGGCCACCTCAGCCCCTGTCATAGGCAAGTCATCTCCCTCGTCCACAAACCCTGCTTCCTCTGTGGAAGGCGTATCAGTGGGATTGAGGAGATCCTCGAAGTATTCCTTCTACCGCCTGACAATATCCCCAGTCGAAGTCAACAGTGCCCCATCCGCACCATACACAGTGTGGACAGGGAGCTGCTTTCCCCTCCTGAGCCGCCAGACAGTTTGCCAGAATCTCTTTGAGGCCGACCGAAAGTCTTGTTCCATGGCCTCACCGAACTCCTCCCATACCCGGGTTTTTGCTTCAGCAACCACCCGAACTGCACTCCGCTTGGCCTGCCGGTACACCTCAGCTGCTTCAGGAGTCCCACAAGCCAACCAAGCTTGATAGGACTCCTTCTTCAGCTTAATGGACCCCCTCACCACTGGTGTCCACCGCTTGGTTCGGGGGTTGCCACCACGAGATGCACCGACCACCTTGCGGCCACAGCTCTGGGCCGCCGCTTCAACAACAGAGGTGGAGAACATAGCCCATTCAGACTCCATGTCTCCAGACTCCCTCGGAAGGTGGTTGAAGTTCTTCCGGAGGTGGGAGTTGAAGACCTCCCAGACAGGGGCCTCAGCCAGACGTTCCCAGCATACCCTCACTATACGTTTGGGTCTATCAGGTCTGAATGGCTTCCTCCCCTGCCATCGGATCCAACTCACCACCAGGTGGTGATCAGTTGACAGCTCTGCACCTCTCTTTACCCGAGTGTCCAAGACATACGGTCACAGGTCTAATGACACAATAACAAAATTGATCATCGACCTGCGACCTAGGGTGTCCTGGTGCCAGGTGCACATATGGACACCCTTATGCTTGAACATGGTGTTTGTTATGGACAAACTGTGGTTAGCACAGAAGTCCAATAACTCAACACCACTTGGGTTCAGATCGGGCAGGCCATTCCTCCCAATCACCCCCCTCCAGGTTTCACTGTCATTGTCCACATGCGCATTGATGTCCCCCAGTAGGACAATGGAGTCTCCAAGAGGAGCACCCTCCAGCACCCCAGTCACAGACTCCAAAAAGGGTGGGTACTCTGAAACATCATTTGGTGCATAGGCACAAATGATGGTCAGGACCTGTTTCCCAACCCGAAGGCGCAGGGAAGCAACCCTTTCATCCACCAGGCAAAACTCCCAATATAGAGGCAGCAAGGTGGGGGGATACAAGAATACACACCCCTGCCCGTCGCCTCTCGCCCGGGGCAACTCCAGAAAAGGCCAAGCTCCAGCCCCTCTCCAGGAGACTGGTTCCGGAACCGGAGCTGTGTGTTGAGGTGAGGCCGACTATATCTAGCCAGTATCTCTCAACCTCGTACACCAGCTCAGGCTCCTTCCCCACCAGAGAGGTGACATTCCACGTACCAAAAGCCAGTTTAGAAAGCTTGGGATCAGTCTGCCAAGGTCTCCGCCTTTGACCGCCACCTAATCCACATAGCACCGGACCCCCATGATCCCTCCTGCAGGTGGTGAGCCCACTGGAGGGCGGACCCATGTAACTCCTTCGGGCTGAGCCCGGCCAGGTCCCATGGGTGGAAACCCGGCCACCAGACGCTAGCCATCAAGCCCCTCCCCCAGGCCTGGCTCCAGGGTGGGGCGGGGTACACTGAATCCTTGATATAGAATTTATCATGAGAATCTGTTGGAACGTTCTTAGTCTGGCCCTTCACCCAGGACCAGTTTGTCTTGGGTGACCCTATCAGAGGCAAATTGCCCCGGGCAACATAGCTCCTGGGTTCACTGGGGAACGCAAACCCCCCCACCACGATAAGGTGATGATCCATGAAGGGGAACAATAATAATAATAATAATAATAATAATAATAATAATAGATTGCATTTATATAGCACATTTCATTTAGATTTTCAGGAAAGGTGTGTAATGGCACACTGAACACATGATTAGATTTTGGTGATGATGATCTTAAAATGCACACCTCTGCCCAGGCTCTTATCTTCTCACAGAGTGTTGGCAACAATACTCCAAAACTACTGGATGGATTTGGATGAAATTTTCACCAGAGGTGGTTCTTGGCCCAAAGATCAACTCATTAGATGTTGGAGGTGATCCGTGAGTGCATACCTCCACCAAGGCCCTATCTCGCAATGTACAGATGGATGGTGATATGGACGGACAAAAGGATGGAGAGGAGGAAAAAGGGAGGGAGGGACGGAGCCTTGGCAGAGGTATGCACTCTATGAGTGCCCTCTAGTTTATTATCATTTTATAAGCATTTCTTTCAAGTATTTATGTTCATGAGTTTTATTCATATTTCATATTGCCCTTGCAATAAAGTTGTTAATGAAACTGCAATCAAGTGATATTCCTTCAAGGGGCAAAAAGTATCGGTATCGGTATCGAAGAAAAAGTCCCATAAATTAATGGTATTGTATTGAAAGGAAAAATGCTAGTATCATCCATCCCTAAAGCAAGCTCCATGCTGATGTGTTTTTAGCTTAGCTGTTGCTAATGCTGCTCCGAGACATGTGCTAGCTTGCATGTTCAGAGTGGCGGGATTTTGTCCAGCGCTTCTTGTGGGTTGTGTGTCATGTCAGAGTCTTTCCTTCCATCTTTGTTATCTTGGCCTGACATTTGAACTAACTTTGAGCTAACTGCTTCCTAACTTTCAATGCTGACTGCAAATCTCACCGAGACAAGATATGACTTCCACTGACAATGGACACTTTTGTACCAGCTGCAAATCTCGCGAGATAAGCTATGACTTCACTTGACTGGGTGCTTGCTTTGCACCATCTAGCGGACTGAAAACGCAATTGGTTGAATGCCCAAGAGAGTATGCAATGTTTACATGATAATTAATTAAAGATTGTTGCAAGCATTTAGGGATCGCTGCATTGTCGTTAGTGTCAAGTATCGCAAGCCATCACTGAATCAATCTTTTGTCCCACCCCTAAATAAAAGGGTCAATAATATGCTAGCAAATGGGAAGTTAATCAGGCTAACAACAACAATAACCACTACCAGTCACACTAACAGTAACAACCAAGGGATGCTGTGCACATAAGTTAATAAAATAAGCTACTGTAGATAACAACTGGGTTTTTGTTTTGATGTGTTTCAGGGGTTCATTAGAGCCCAGGAAGTGTTATTTGTAATGGGTAAGAAATGTAAACAACATGTTAGCTACATTATGCTAAGATAACCTGGCTACACTCAAATAGCAGACTATAATTACAAAAGCAACACAAACTATACACACACAAAAAAAGCTGTCAATACCATTATATACAATGATCAGTGAAAGTGGAGAGATTGATTCAGTAATGAAAAAGCACTGTTGTGAGCGAATGTAATGTTGTTTGGCTTTGACCAGAAGTTAACTGATGGGTTGTCCAGAAAGCAGAAGCACAGTATCTCACACAAAATTGTACACAAGATCAATCAAGCCGAATGACACTGCGATCACTTAACACTGTATGAGTCACAGGCTTTGGGTTGAAGAACACTGAACCAGAACGGAACAAAACAGCACTCCTGACTAATCTACAAATAGCTTTTTGTAATGTGAAAACAATCACAAGAGACAAGTTGAAGGTTCCCATGATGCAAAACAGTCTATACTCCACATCTCACACAATGAACAATGAAAATCTTTAAAGGATCTAATTTTGTCTTCCATTCTCCCACCACTATTAACCAAACCTCCATGGGTAATAGGCGGTAAATACAGCAGTAAATTGCCATGTTTACATGGACACAAGTAACCAGATTAAAAGCCTGGTCAGAATAAAAATGCTTCATGTAAACATGTAGACCCGATCACACTCATTCGGATCAAAATTTCCTTCCGATTGAGACGGGTGGGTTATGCCAATTGTTAATCCGATTGGTGCGCATATAAACACTTATTCCGAAGTTTGGGTAGAAAATATGTTTACTCCGCATGTCTGTATGTCAGCTACACGTCGATGTGACGTATTTCCGCCTTTACAGCAGCTAGTAGAAGGCATGGCGGGAGTAAAAGAGAACTGGTCTGTATCGTCCTGCTGTCTCCCTCTGTTCGTCATATGTAGAAGTATGGACTGCTGGGCTTGTAGCTTCATTACGGAGACCGGCAGAAGCAAAAGTACAGTCTGAATAACACAATACAGGTCCATTTCAAAAAGAGAAAGACACGAAGCGGGGTTTGTTTACATCAGAAGTTGCTTCTTCTTCTACTATTTCCGGAATGTTGGATAATTGTACGCATGTCAAAATGATTTAGTCCATTCAAACATGTGACACATGGAAACACACGTCCTAATCAGATCAACTTTTTAAGGATCCATGTAAACAGTAAAGTTCTGATCTGAATTGTAATCAGATTGAAGAAATTTTGCACATGTAGCTGTGGCTAATGTAGTGTTTCATCCAAAACTCCCACAGCTTTTCTGATTGTTTCCAGGATTCCCAGCAGGAGAGAAAAACAATAGAGTAACAGAGAAAGTGATGAAAATGGGGGAGGAAAAGAGTGGATTACAATGGTGCTCTTTTTCTGCTCTGGTCCTAAATGGACAACGAATAGTTCCTGTTACTTTCACAGTGCAGAAGGCCTTTCTGAATTATGAATAATTATAGCATTAGCTCTGAGGGCTATCAAACACTCAGGATATTAGCCAGGGACAAGAACACACCACCTGTATGTAAAACTCATCCAATACATAAAGAGAATATAGAAAAGTACTAAATATATATGGTAAACCTGAGACAGAAGTAAATTACTCGACTACTATTACGCAGTTCTAATACTGTTATGTACTGTATCTAGATTATTTTGCCTTGAGATGTCAGATTTTGAACATATCAACTGTATAATAGAATATTTCTTTAAATTATTGATATAGGATGATTGCTTGACTATAACTGTAACATATTCAAGATTTTGGTCTACTAGGTGTTACAACAACCCTTAAAGGCCCCATTTACTGGAACTTTTTCCACATGTTGACATCTCCCACATGTCTTGATGAAATGTCTGACATACTTTGGCCAAATTGCTTTGAATTATTTAATTATGGCAGCATCAGCATGAATCATCTTTTGCAGTCTTCCTCAGAACGGCTCGTTTCAGTGCATGTCTTTCTAAATGCCCAAGAATCATTAACGGCATTCTCCCTCTTTCATCACTATTGCTAATTTTAGCTGGATAGCTCCTAGCTCGAGTAACAAACCAGAGCCAACTAACATAAATTCATCTTAAGTAATGAATAAAATAAAGCATCAATGGCAGACAGGAGTGTGTGGTTTCAGTAGTTGACAGAATATGACATATCATTTATTTGGCATTCTGACCTTGACCTTTAAAGTTTTGACCCCAAAAGTATAGCTATAGGTGCTAGTCCTAAGGTCAACCTGTGTACCAAGTATGGTGGCCTTAGCCTCATTCTCTGTCAAGTTAGAACACGGACATATATTTATGTGCGACTATATATAGCCAGGGCTGCTGGGAAATGGGAAGCTTGTCTTCTTCTTGTGTACCAAAATAATGCACTGGGGGCCCCAAAGCGCAATCTTGCACAGGGCTCCCCAAAACCAGGAAAAGGCCCTGCCCTTGGGTCTCAGTTAGAGAAACTATCTAGAGTAAACTCAGCTAAAATAACATCTAAAAATGATGTATATGTTCAAGCGTTGGTAGCTGAACAAGGATTCCAGTGGGGGGTGGATAAAATTTATAGACAATAATGATCAAAGTTGACCTGAAATGTTAATTAGTGGTGTCACTTTAATCATGATTAAAACTTTTGCCACTATTCATCACACACAAAGCAGGTTTTCCTCTGGTAACATTTCCATGTGGCAGGCCACCACCCTTGGAAGTTATGCTGCCACGCCAAGGAAACATAAATTTAAGAAAAAATATGAAGGATTGACGGTCCATAAGCACTAACACAAACAATGTGCGTGACTGTCATCCGCGCGGAGTTCAGAAGCACCCCGCCCGCATGTTCCAGTTGGCAGGCAGTGTGTCTCGCTACTAGTGTCGCTGTCTGAGAGAAGCATGAGCTTATTAAAATACTTTAAACGTGGATAAAAAGCAGAAGAGGTATGTAATCAGTGGAGGCATTTATGGTGGTTTTAACCTTCTGGTAACGGGAACAATAATGAAGAGTCACTAAGCAAACAGGTGTGGTTAGGCTTTATATGCAGCCGGCTTCATATGCAGGGAAAGACAATGGGGACAGATGAATTGCTGAGGATTTATTTCACCAACCCCTACAATATTAACTAAGTTATGTTCATTATTATGTACCTGGCTAGTTAAGATGGCCGAAATTCACAAAGTCAATGACTTCAATCTGTCAGCAGCCTTCAGACAAACTGAACGTGCCAACATTTGGATTTCAAAATAAGGGAGTGTAGGGGAATTTAGTTATAAGGTACAAAGATTATTTCATTTATACCTATAGGTATGTGTGGAAACGAAGGTTTGCTTCCAGTCCACGCACACACCGGGAAAAAACTCATTTTGGGGGCACCAGTCCAAAACTTGGACAATTTATTAATAACTAATCTTTATACCTTCAATCAATCAGTCTCAAATATTCGTGAATTCTCCTGGGTGACTTCAGAAACAGACACAGGAAAAAGAAATCAACAGAAACTTCCATATACCGTTTACAGTTTTAATGATCTTGGACTATAAATCATTGTTCTTACTGTACAATTCACTGTTTCTACCTTATCTTAACTACTGTGTAGAAGTCTGGGGAAACACCTACAAGACCAACCTACAGTCAATATGCACATTACAAAAAAGAGCTATAAGGATAATAAATAATGTAGGATATACAGACCATACCAATTCGTTGTTTTTAAAGTCACATGTCATAAAGTTCATCGATTTAGTTAAATTTAAGACAGCACAAGTCATGTACAGGGCAATTAATAATCAACTCCCAACTAACATACAAAAAATATTTTAAAAAAAGAGACAATGATTATAATTTGAGAGGAGACTTAAACTTTACAAAACCCAAGATACGAGCAACTAAGAAAAGTATGTGCATATCTGTCTGTGGGGTGGATTTGTCGAACAGTCTGGAGCCGGAACTGAAACTATGTACAAACAGAAATCAATTCAAAAAGAGGTATAAACATTATTTGCTGAAATAATATATGTTAGAAGGGTAGTATTTATATGTACGATTCACTATGCTCACTCTGGGACACTATGGAATGGTGGGTGGGACAGCACTGTGTATATCTGTGTTGTTTGGGGCTGGTTTTGATGTATGGACTGTATGTATGTTGGGATGGATGGGTGTTAATGTTGATATGTACAAAATATAGTTAATTGTTTACTTGGGGTCTTAAATGTGGTAATTTGTATATATTTCACATGGGTTGTACTTATGGAAAAGGAGTTGGAATTAATAAGTGTTCACTTCTTCCTTCTCCCTTAAGAACACTGTATACTGTTACTTTATTGCACTTGTCATTTGTTTTGTTTTTGTTTTACTTTTTTGTTCGAAATAAAGTATGTATCTATCTATCTATCTATCTATCTAATGATCAGACTCAGATTAAATGACATTACATTCAACGGACTTGTTGGTAAGGTGAAATGATCAAATATTAAGGATCACATTCAACTCGTAACTGATTATTGAGCAAAAGAGTGTAATCACATTTGTGGAACTAAGAAAACCTTAGTGTGAATTTGTAACTGTGATGAAAATGGAGACTGAAATAACTGTAACCAAAATATGAAGAAAATTGGATGCAAATTTTATGAAGAAAATGACTAAAGCTGATTACAGTGGTACCTCTACTTACGAACGTCTCTACATACGGAATTTTCAGGTTACGAGACGCCTCAACGGGAAAATATTGCCTCTAGTTACGAACGAAATTTCAGGATACGAAAGGCAAAAAAGTACGCGCTCCTCGCAGCTTCCGTAGTTTACCGAACGTAAACATACCTGTAGCTGCTCTGCCATTGGCTATCGCCTAGCATCTTCCTGGTATCCCATTGGCCACAAAGTTGTTTTTTTTTTCCAAAACTTTATTAAGAACAAGGTGAAAGTTTTACGTGTGTGTACAGTACAGAATTAACATTTATTCGCTATGGGCCCCAAGAAAGTGACGGAGATAAGTGGAAAAGGAGAAAAGAAGAGAGTTTTTTTGTCCATACAAACAAAGAAAGGAGATAATCGAAAGGTATGAAAAGGGGATGCGTTTGGTTGATCTCGCCAAAGAATATGGCCGTAATACATCAACGATCAGCACGGTATTAAAACAAAACGAAGCACTTACAAGCCGACAAAAGCAAACGTCCTTGGATCAGAACATGAACCAAAGAAGGCAAAAGGCGACGACGTCGACGACGATAGCAGTTAAAGGGTAAATGAACATAATTTTTATTATTCTTTCACTTTTATTATTCTCTTTTATTATTCTTTCTCTCATTTTAAACTCTCATTTTATGTTTATTGTGCAGTAATCTAATTGTAACATGTATTTGTTACATGTTTTGATGCGTTTTTACGATTTATAAAAAATTTATGCCCGAATTTTGGGGGCTTGGAACGGATTACGGCATTTACATGTAAAACGCGCCTCTACTTACGAATTTTTCACGTGACGAGAATTCTTCCGGAACGAATTAAATTCGTAAGTAGAGGTACCACTGTATATGGAAAAAGAAATTCTGGGTTACTCTAAAAAGTAAAAACGGAATTTAATGAAAAGAGGGATACTATTTCTCTTTACTTCTATAGCTCCGATCAGAGTTATGAACTAGTTTTAAACCTGAGACAAATTATGACATACTTTAAGGCAATGGGCATCGCATTACTCAGCAGATGAAACAAAGGAATCCTGCTCACGTGACCTTTGCATTAGCTTTCAGCTGGATCCTTTGCTGAAGCTTTTATTTGATGATACTGGAAAAATATCTGCCAGCAGACAATTTCTTCCCAGAGGTAAACAGTCAGGAGCTGAGATCCAGTGACGATGATGATAGGCTGCTGGCCACTGAAGCAGTATGTCATGTAGATAACACAAGAGGGATTTTCCCGGGTCCAAATAAATTGATGGGCTAGTTCAGTCTGATCAAAGTCACAGAATTGGAGAGACAAAATTAATTTTAAAAAAAATTATTCAAGCCACGAAATCCAGGCGCTTCAGATATCGTGGGGATTGGTGAAAACAGCTTCCTGTCTAAGAAAAAAAAAAAGATCAGTCCACTTTAAAACATGGTGAGTTAAGGAAAATCAATAGAAAAAGTTTAACAGAATAAAATAGAAAAAAAATGTCTGAGAACACGGAGTTTCACTCCCATATAAAAGAGAAGGTTGAGCTCAAAACAGAAGAAAAAGTATTTTTCCCAGACGTTTAAATGAAAGAGAAAATTCAAGGCAGGACGTAACTGAACAGGACACAGACAACTTTTACAAAACTTAAACAAACTTTCAGAAAGAACAACTGTCTGAACTAGGGCGTTTGTTCCTTAAACTGATCACTTTAAAAGGAAAAAAACTTGACTGACATGAAAGGGAACCAACTGTCTCCCATCGAGGGAGAATTGAATGAACTCTGGTCCAGTAAGAAAGCAGTCCTTTGTCTGTAACCGACCAATAGAATGAAAGTGGGCGTTGTCCAACAGAGACTGGCTGGTGATTGTCTGAGCCAGTCAGATGACTTGAGTAAGCTTTTCATATAGGATGAAACACATATTGATTAAAATGAAAATTCACGTTATGTGTGTAAGCTAGCTTCAGTGATTCATGACTAATTTTCATTCTTGCTACATTAAACATGCACTTTCATAAACTTGTCCTTCTATAATTAACATGCATTAGAACAAGGTTTGTTTAAGCATTTTCAAACATGCAATACATTTAAACCAATGATTAATGAAATATTTCAAACCAGAATGGTATGTCAGAGTCCCACTTGATTTTCCAGGGTGTCCTGAAAAAGAAAATCTTCTGAAAATTGAAAGTTTTTGTTAAAAGGAAGTCATTTCATTCAGTAACCACAGTTCAGCTTGCAGAGGCAACAGTAAGCATATTCCGGAGTTGTCCAGCAGGGGGTAATGTTGAGCTGTGGATAATTCCTAGAGACCTGTGGAATGCGGTCAATATACTGTATATCTGGAATGTTTCAAACAGTTCTTGAAGGAAAAAACTGCCTGGTTGGGGAGGAAGTTCCGGGATTTATGATTGCAGACTAATCCGTTCCTGGCACGAAATGGGATCCTTATTGTCCCTTTTACCATGGAATGTGTTTTCAAGCTGTGGTGCTTAGGTGAAAAAAAAAAAAACAATTCTTGACCAGACTTTTGGGTGAAACAACAAGTGAAGAGTGATTTTATAGATTGGAGCCAAAGGGATTGACGCTACAGGAGGTTTTTCCTGCTGTCTAGTTGGTGAAGAGAGTTCTAAAAAACTATAAATATATAGAAATATTAAAACAGAAATAACTGAATCTTTGGTCATTTAAATTAATTTATTTCATTAAATATAATTTTATTGTTTTTTTTTCTTTGAAATCAGAGTTGAATTATTGTTCTGTTCTGGCTCTGCAAAATTATGGTCAAAATGTAAATTGTATAAGGAAAAAAAAAGTAAAAATTTTACAATACTCTGTTTCAAATTTATTTTTAAAAAATGTAATTTTATTTTAAAAAATAGCCCTAAAATAATCCACAAATTTATAATAAAGTCTCAAATGTACAAGAAAAGTCAATTTTACAAGAGGAAATTACAAATTTGAGGAAAATGGTTCAAATTTAGATAAATTTACAGAGAAAAGTAAAAAACTATAAGAAAATTGTTATAAATTTGAGAAAAACCTCAAACCTTCAAGAATGAAGTCAATACTCAAGTTCTGAAGTGGGTGCCTTTTGTATCCTTAACTAGAAATCTTTGGTTGTCTACTTTTAATTATTAATTTAAAAGCACTGCTTTTACATGAGTAGAATTTCTGGCTACTATACCCACCTCTGATCATATAATTTAAGGATGCATGAGTAAATTACTATTATGAATGTTTTTCCCTTCCCTACTCTTTCTCAATGGAAAGAAGAAACCCATTCTCCACTGTGGGACAAATAAAGGATTAAAAAAAAAATCAAACACTAGAAAGTTCAAAAAAATACACATATTTTTGTCATTTATGTATACAACGACAAAAAAATCCCACAGGACAAAACTGACACTTGGCATTTTCTAACCTGTTTGTATACCACCATAGACAGAGAGAGAACCTGAAATAGACAGGGCTCAGAAAGGCAAGATGAGACAGAAGAGAGGAGCCAAGGAGAGGAAAGTGTTCAGGTAGAAGGTTCAGGAGAGGTGAGAGCAGAGGAAGGAGAGAAGGATGACACCAGTAAAATGTCCAAACACAGGAAATCTGGGTGGGACCCCAGCTGGCCCAATATTCCAACATTCAAGCCTTGGTTGTACAATACTTGAAATAATAAGTTCCATATGCAAAGCTACTGCACAAAATTAAAAATAAATAAATAAATAGTATAAAATTAACATGTTTTGGTTTCAATAGTGTCATGTATTTTCTGCACACACACCCCACACGAAAAATATGTTGCCACCGAGCCAAGGTCTTTAAGCCAACACGGCAAAGTGATATGTTTCAAGCAGGTTGCAGTTTTAATCATGATTAACTGCAATTAAATCAGTGGCCACGGTGCAACTTTAATCATTTTTTTCTAAGCATGATTAACCACTTGCGCTCCGTTGTTCCGCGGGCGGGCAAGTCTCTGCGTCCTAGGACGCACGAGGGCGCAGGAGTGCGCCCTCGTGCACACTCGGACGCATAGTCCAGATTGTGGTGATGTAGGTGGTGTTGGCGTCCAAGCGCCACTGAAAAAAAAACCTGCAGACACAGCCGCAAACAGATTAGTTCATCTGACTGACCTCTCATTCGACTAATAAGAGCCTTGAATTGGGTTTCTGAAACCTTGAAGAGCCAATGAATGAAAACCTAGGAAGGAGGACCCGCCTACTGTGAACGCAGGAGCCAATTGAAGCACAGAAATTCAGGCTGGGTGAAGAGAGACTTACTGCTGCAGCAGATGAAAACAAAGGACGCTGGACGAATCTGCTACAGACCCCGCAGCATGGAGACCACCCACAAGTGGGACCTGCACTCATTCCAGCAGAATAGACGTTTAGGATTCTCTTCCGTCATCATAGACCGACGGAGGCCGACGACAAAGGTCGCAAATCATTCACCAAAACCGCAATATTGGAATTATGTTTTGATCGGGATCCACGAGCGGACCAGCGTCGCGTTCGTCTGACAATGAGGAAGAGAAGTTCGCCAGGACTCTGCTGCTGTGAAGAGGTAAGGTGTTATAAGTTAAATTATTATTTATCCCTGAAAACTGTAATCCAAAAATGACTTTTGACCGATCGGTAAATTACAACTGTACGGCGCACGCACTTCGTACTTCGTGCGCCGCGATAAACGGTTCATTTGCCGTGTTCGGACCGTGAACGCCCCCCCCCCACTGCAGAAGAGGAGTGGGGGGGGGGCGTTCACAGTCCGAACGCAGCCCCGGTCCGCGGGGGGAAGCCGTGCTGACTGCGCAGCGGTCGTCACATAGACATATGAGTCTATTCCTTCATGTAGCGATGGCCGTCCTCTGTAGCGGGGGGGGGGGGACAACCCCCCCCCACACACACACACAGACATAGCCCTGAGTGTGACCTTTCATTAGAGCCTAAAATGAAGATTCTACATTGAATTATTCAAAAGTTACAGATGTTTTTCCAAACTGTGCCATTTGGCACAATTTGGCACAGTTCCAAAACGCCTGGGAACAGCCTGAGAACAAAGCTGTGTAAAATATTAATTTTTTGTGGTATTGTTACCAAATTTGGATCTCAGCTTGATAATACATGGTTCTACATTTCTGTTGCATTTTCCAGCCGGATCGGACAGCTGTGTGTTATTTGCAAGCATTTGTATCCACTATTAATTGTGATTGACACCACTTGCTAAAATATATTTATTTTTAAGTGAAGAGAGATTTTAACATTTTTATGATAGTCGTATGACCTAAGAAAACATTTTAGAAGGTTGAAACCCACAGGCACACCACGTTTGAATGAATGGGACCTTTAACACCCCATCTGCTCCGTATCTGTCTCTGTAACCAAACAAAGATGATGTCAGGTATGACTGCGGGGTGCCATGGCAGATGGTCCAGGTGAGGAAAGAACCCTTCTGAGCTCTCAATCTATTTTCATCATCACACCTCCCACCTCCAACGTAGCTCCAGGGGAAAACCCCAGCGGAGTCAGACAGCTGACTTACACAATGCCATCCATCACTGGCCTCTAATTAAAAGACTCACATCAACAACCATTTGCTGAATGCTTTAATCCAATGGCCTCATGGTGCTTACGTTTTTAGTAGTGTCCTCCTGCTGGGGATTGAACCCCTGACCCCACCAAAGTACACAAGATATTAATAATTCACACAGAGCTGCACTGTTTTTCCTTTTGAAGTGCTTAATAGTTCTGTTTAATAGTTCCATCTATCCTTAGTTCTGTCCTTAATAGTTCTATCCAGTCCTATCTGGAACTGAAGGACCAACCCACTAAAGACATTCAAAGTGCGTGGGAGGAACACTATTTTCATTTGGGTAAAAAAAAAAGAAGCAACAGTTATGTTACTCTGTGATGGTGTCTGGACTGGCAGGAATCCTGTCTGTCAGTATAATTCAGCTTTGGTTTATCTGACTCATTTGTATTGTGTATTTTCTTTTATATTCACATTTAAATATAACAATCAGGTGGCCATTGATTCTTCTTTCTTCTTCTCCTCTTCATATTTAAACTCATCTACCTTCACTACCTCTCCTCCTTGCATGTTCACTGTTACAACTGCCTCCCTCTCATTCACACACGTATTCTGTCTTGCCTCGACTGATTTTCATCCCTCTTCCCTCCAGTGCATACCGCCACCTCTCCAGGTTCTCTTCCACCTGCTCCCTACAATCACTACAGCGTAATGACAAAAACACTGTTGTGTTTTCATATTCTCCTCAAACACTAAGTAAAAACAAAATCGATTCTGACACTAACACTATTTTTGAATGATCAGACTCTGTTCCTGATGTGATAGCAGGAACACACTTTCATTACAACTTAATCTGTTAACAATCTAAGAATTCAATTTGAACCCAGTTAATGAGGGGAGTATCTCACAGAGCGGCAAATGCTGAAGAATGTAGGGATTTTTTTGGATTCACCAATTTTTATGACAAATGTTGGCGAAAATCAAGCTTGTGTCTCACAGAGCAGCAAATACCGAGAACGATCAAGAATGCTACGCTTTTTGGGTTTCGTCAGGGTTCGAAAAGGTTGCAAAACAGTCTGCACACAGTTTTTATGGTTAGTTTTGTTGTACAGGTTCTTAAACAGCTGTCAGTGTTCACTACTTGACAAACTACAAAGAACTTTAGTGACACGCGTTACAACCATTTGCAACTGTTTGTGGAAAAATACATTCACCAATAACATTTGAACACTATCATTTTTTTTGGGGGGGGGGAAACTATTTTGTACTTTAAAAGCTGTCTGTGCACTGTTTGGCAAACTTTCACGAACCCTGACGAAATCCAAAAATCACTACGTTCACCAGCATTTGCTGTTCCATGAGACACTGAAGTAATTATTAGTATATTTTTTACATTTATGATTACTTTTATATGCTAATAATGATCTTTATTGTTGCTCTAAATAGAGAGCCCAAGTCACGCCCCCTTTACTTCCACATATGGTGCCTTAAATCGGAAAAATTCTCCATTGAAATAAATGGCAAGTGTGAAATTATCTTTTGATCCCGATCGAATTTTGCCACGAGTTACACATATGATGTTTGTCAGTTTAAAAGATAATTTTCCATGTAATTAAAGTTGTCGGCTGTTGTATAATAACAGCGTAATACTTAGTTTTTACGAATACGTTTAGCGGACTACATTGCCCATCATCCCACATCACCAAACACGATCGTGGTAGCTTCTCTCTCAACATCCTGTTTCCTGACCGATTGAAGAAAGATCCACAGAGGAGAAAAACAACACAAATGTTTTGCTTTGCATTGTGAGAGCTGCAGCTGATCCAGACGACTGTTAGTTACTTCACCCAGGCGCACTTTGAAAGCGATGACATAACTTAAGGTAAGTCTGTCTGTAGTCTTTTAATTTACATGTTTTCATAACCTCACATCTTAACAGTTAGACAACAACCTACGCCGTTATTTATGTGGAAAGCTATCTTTTAAATTGACAAACATCATGTGTGTAACTCGTGGCAAAATTCCATCAGGATCAAAAGATAACTTCGCTCTTGCCATTCATTTCAGCTGAGATTTTTTCCGATTTAAGGTCCCATGTGCAGAAGTAGAGGGGGCGTGACTTAGGCTCTCAGTATGGAAACCCTTTTGAAATACCGATATCAATTTGAATATCCTGATATAGGTTAGTGGTTCCCTACCTTGGGTCCAGGACCCCGTAGGAGGTCACCACAGATCAGAGGAGGTTGTGAAGTTTTATCTGCTCCAGAGTTGTGAAAATTATATTTGTACATGTTAAACTAGACTAGAAAAGCACTCGGATGAGCAGACCTCCGCCAAGCGCCACAGTTCCCCCCATACAGTGTTTGTGTGTACGTTTTCAGATTCCTTGACCATGAAAACATATGACTAGCAATTGGATTGACAATGATAGGATTAGTGGTACAGTAGTTATTGACAAAAATGGCATTTTCCGTAATGGCGGTTTTCTTCTGGACGGTGATCCGGATCACCACCAAAATCTAACCATCTGTAGGATACCCCATTTCTGACAATCTGTGAAAATTTCATGAAAATCCGTCCATAACTTTTTGAGTTATCTTGCTAACAAACAGACAGACGAACAAACAGGCAGACAGACAAACCAACGCTGATGAAAACATAACCTCCTTGGCGGAGGTAATAATAAAAATAATAACACGCCCAACTGGACAATCAAAAGTCTGTTTAAGCCCATGTAAAGCATATCTAAACTCATTATTACCTCTGCCAAGGGAGGAGGTAATGCTTTAGTGGCGTTGGTCTGTTGGTGTGACTGTTACCAACATAACTCAAAAAGTTATGAACGGATTTTGATTAAAGTTTCAGGAAAGGTGTGTAATGGCACGGGGAACAGATGATTAGATTTTGGTGATGATCTGAGAGTGCATACCTCCACCAAGGGCTTTGTTTGTATTTGTGCAGCAGGATTACACAAAAATTACTGGATGGCTTTGGATGAAATATTCACCAGAGGTGGTCCTTGGGCTACAGAGGAAGCCATTGCATTTTGGTGATGATCTGAGAATGCATACCTCCGCCAAGGCTCTTATCTTCTCACAGTGTGTTAGCAACAATACTCCAAAACTAACTGAATGGATTTGGATGAAATTTTCACCAGAGGTGGTCCCTGGGCTACATAGGAACCCATCACATTTTGGAGGTGATCCATGACAGACGGAATGAGCCTTGGCAGAGGTATGTGCTCTCTGAGTGCTTTTCTAGTTGATCTTGTAATAACTGACTATATTTTTAGAAATCAGTTATTAAATGACTTAGATTACACATCATCACATATTATACCCGTGGCCAGAAACCTTGGTATGATTTCTGATAGAGATCTGTCTTTTTGAGTATCAGGTAAAAGGAATTGTGCAGTCCTGCTTTTCACAGCTGAGAAAAGCATCTAAAATTAAACCTCTTCATGGTCACACTGATATAGAGAAAGCAATTCATGTATTCATTTCAGTCAGTTGGACTGTTGTTACTCTCTCTACTCCTGTCTCAGCTCAAAATTAGTTTCTCACCAGCAATTCATCCAAAACGCTGCAACCAGAATCCTGAGATCACATCACCCCTGCCCTAGCTCATCCTCACTGGTTTCTTATAGGTTTCTGTATTGATGTTAAACATTTTATTATTCACTTTTAAGGCACTAAAACAGCTAGCCTCCACCCACATTGTCGGCCATTTAACTCTCCACAAATCAAACCACTACCTCAGATCCTCTGGCACCATGATCCTGGTTGTTCCTGGTCGTACTGGAACGTTCGGGGGAACCCCGGTTGAGAAGCACTGCAATATGTGTCGTCGTCTTCTTCTTTTACCAGCTGCTTCCTTCTTCACCACAGTGGATCATCTGTCTTCACTGTTACACCTGTCTCCCTCTCATTCACACACATGTAGTCTGTCTTGCTTCTACTGACTTTCATTCCTCTTCTCTCCGGTGCATACCTCCACCTCTCCCGGTTCTCTTCCACCTGCTCCCTACTCTCTACAGATCACAATGCCGTCTGCGGAAATCATGGTCCACGGAGACTCGTGCCTGACCTCGTCTGCCAGCCTCTCCACCGCCATGGCTAACAAGAAGGAGCTCAGATCCCTGATGTAATCCCACCCCTACCTTGAATCCATCTGTCACTCCTACAGCACATCTCACTCACTGTCATAATACATGTCCTGCACCACTCTCACATACTCGTCTGCCTCTCCTGACTTCCTCATACTGTACCACACTTCCTCTCTTGGCACCCTATCATATGCTTTCTCTAGATCCACAAAGACACGGTGCAACTCCTTCTGACCTTCTCTATGCATTGCTATTATTATTATTATTATTATTTGGTGTGTTTGTGTTGGGGTGGGTTGGCTTTACTTGGACACAAGCAAGGGGATCTCCAAGAAAAATGTTTTAACCACTGAATCAGGCTCTCTAATAGCACCTTCCTGGTGAATTTTACCCCTCAAGGGTTTTTAGAAGATTTTTTTCCCGCCGATTGCATTTGCAAATAGAAATCAGTTACACACACTCAGCTGTTTCCAGCTCATTTTGGGGTCTCCCCCCACAGTAACATCTCCGCACTCTAACAGTGTGGGGTTTTTTTCCTACTCTTAAGGAAGACATAAAGTTTTTGGGCAGCTGTCCCACTGCAGAGTCTGGGCAGCTTGTTGC
Source organism: Pholidichthys leucotaenia (assembly GCA_020510985.1). Classification (NCBI taxonomy): domain Eukaryota; kingdom Metazoa; phylum Chordata; class Actinopteri; order Cichliformes; family Pholidichthyidae; genus Pholidichthys; species Pholidichthys leucotaenia. Next base: position 280,634,451 of record CM035847.1, on the reverse strand, counting down.
TCTGCCATCTCACCCCTCACTGACAGGCTCTACTTTCCTCAGATATAAATAGATAACGATGCTAACAGATGCACCGGCCCCTGTCTATCTGTCCGCACTCACACACACACATGTGGACATGTACATGGTTACCCCTGAATATTCTGGAAACATACTACAAGAGCATAAGCGGGGCAATGAGCAGGGTTCCTGAGAGGATCAAACTATGATCACTTCTTCCTTAGAAAAGAAAGAAGCCAATGATGAAGTTTAAAGAGAGCAACTAAGAAGCAGGTCACAGCACATTCAGGGCACCACAAAAATAAGTCAACTATATAGAGAAGGAGGCTTGGCTTGGAAAAGTGCAACTGCAGATCTGGCTCAAAAATAAGAAGTGACACAGCTGAGACCACAGTTAAATCACAGGAAGAATAAACTGATTCCTTCTAGTGGGGAAAAAGCATCTTATTCTATTGCTGCTGCTCCCAAAAGTCCCAGTATGCTTCTGCAGCCACAAACCTCCAAAACTCATCTCAGGTTAACCCTCCCAAACAGGAAAGTAAGGAGGACTTACCGTTCGCAGGAACTGGATCTCCTCCTCTCCCTCTCCCCCTTCTGCCATCTTCGCCGAGGGTTATTCGCAGCTCCTCGGGAGAAGAAAAGAGAATCCTCCTGATTTCTCCCTTCAGGATTCTGATTTTTGTTTTCTCCTTCCCCGTTACTGTCCCTCTTCGCCTCTGCCTCAGCGTCTCTCACTCTCAGAGCCGGTGTGTGTGGGTGTGCTGGAGGAGGACAGCATGCGTCCTGCGCTCTCACAGGGTTGTGAGGGAGCGACGGCAGGAGGAGGAGGAGGAGGAGGAGGAGGCGAGGCTCTCCCTGACTGATCTTCTCCTCTCGTATCCCCACGCACGGATGAGGGAGGGGCGGCCACCTTGTTACACATTTACGCCGCTCTCATCCCATCCCAGCGTGCCGCCATGTTTGTAGAAGTGGGCCACTCCCTCACACAGACTGTCCCCCTTCCATCACCCTCTCCTCCTTCCACATGTCTGAGGCTATAAAAGGAAAGAGCACACGCACAAAAACGCACACCTTAAATCTTCAAAGTGAGCGGGTCAGCTGTTCTGAGCAGAAAACCCCTTTAATAATCAGGACTCGGAGCTTTAACACTGTATGCTGCCTTCAGATTAAAGGGAGTTGTTAGGAAATGCAAAATATCTATTTACAGACAGCTGGTGGCACCAGATCAGCTCAGTCACAGCTGTTTCTGGCTATAAAGCAGCAAACACAAACGCTACACGCACCCTCAGCCACTAGGGGGCCCCCAAGCTACAAGTTCACCTTCAACATTTTGTGGGGAGAATTAAAATGACCCCCTTCCTGAATTTCCATCTTATCACGGTGGACTGGTTTGTGTGCCCAGATGAACCCAGGAGCTATGTATGTTGTCAGGGGCAAGATGCCCCTGGTAGAGTCTCCCAAGAAAAAGTGGCCCCAGGTGAAGGGCCAGAGAGCGGTCCAGTGGGTCTCTGAAACAACATGGACCCAGTGTACCCAAAGGAGTCACACGGGTCTGCCCTCCAGTGGGCTCACCACCTGCAGGAGGGATCGTGGTGCTGTCTGACACGGCAGACTGGGCTACTCTGCTTGGACTTCTACACCCGCATCCTGGACCCCGGATAAGCAGTAGAAGATGGGTGGATGGATAAAAATTACCTTCAGTTTTCGTCTGTAAATTTGCAACTTTTTCCTCTTAAACTTGCTAATTTTATCCCAAATTTGCTGCTTTTTCCTGTAAATTTGCAATTTTTTCCATCATAAATTTGAAACTTTTTTCTCAAACTTGTAACTGTTTTCTCATAATTTTTTTTTCTCTTGAAATCTACCATTTTTTCCACTTATAAATTTGTGACCTTTTTCCTGTAAACTAGCTACTTTTTTCTCATAAATTTGCACCTTTCTTGTAAATTTTCAACTTCCATTCATCCATCCATCTTCTACCACTTTTCCGGAGGTCCGGGTCGTGGAGGCAGCAGCTCAAGCAGAGAAGCCCAGACTTCCCTCTCCCCGTCCACCTGCTCCAGCTCTTCAGAGAGGACACCAAGACGTTCCCAGGCCAGCTGGGAGACGTAGCTGTAGGTAAATTTGTGACATTTCTCTCATAAATTTGCAACGTTCAGATGGATATTCTGTGTAATGGTTTAATTTTCTTTGTTCATCTCTAGACAGTGACCCAAGCTTATTTTTTGGTACTGTTTTTGTTGATACTGTTTTGTTTGTTCTTAATTTTTATTGTTTCATTTAAAGGGTTTGAACTCTTCCCCATTCTGAAAATAGGGGCCTCCAAACACAATCTTGCATAGGGCCCCCAAAAAGCTAGAAATGGCGTTGCTTTCAATGCTACACTGTCTGCCATTTTACACATTTTCTTAATCGCTTATTCCCTGTTGCCTGTGCCTTATATATTTGGAGAGATGCTGGACAGATTTAGCAGAAATTCCAACAGAAAATTCATATGAGTCTAATATGAGAATGTAATCGCTGAAATGATTTTCCTTGTGATGATTAATTTGGTGATTAAAATAATCCCAAACTGAAGTTTGAATTTGAATCCCAAAAACATTGCTGCAAATAAAATCAAAGCACTCTCTCCTTAATCTATTTTTCTGCACAACTACAGTTTAAAAATTGACATTTTGATTAAAACTGAAAAGGAAAATCTTACCTTAAACGTAACTGTGTTCAGGTTTTTAGATTGTAAAAACCGGACTGATTTTCTGCCAAAACTTTAATCCAGTTTGAAAAAAGTTGCAAAATTACAAGAAAATTTTTTGAAAATGTCAAAGAACAAGCTAGCAAATTTAAAAGAAGAAAAAAAGACAAATTTCTGAGAAAAACCTTGAAAATTTAGGAGAAAAAAGTTGCAACTTTGCAAGAAAGATGACAAACGTAGAAGGGAAACAAGTAAAATTGATCAGAAAGAAGTTAAATTTTTACAAAACCTGCAAATTTACAAAAGGGGTCACAAATTTATGAGGGGAAAAAAGTCAAATTTACATGAAAAGTCACAGATTTGATTGAAAAAGATGCAAATTTACAAAGAAAAAACTAATTTATTAAAGAAAAAGTTGTAAGTTTACAAAAAAAGAGTGACAGATTTTTGAGGTAAAAAAAAAAAAAAGGTGAAGGCAAGCTGAGGGGGGCTCGTAACATTTGTGTGATACTGTGCAGCTACAAACGGCTCTGTATGGGGCTCGGCCATGAACACAGCTGGAGCAGGGGTCCAACATCTGGTGCTAGACCCCTGGCTGCACCATCACTCCCAGTCTGAAGGAGGCGGCATCAGTGGCACACCCCTGCTGCTCAGAACAACAGCAAGAAATGGTGCACCCGAAAAAAAAAAAAATATATATATATCACAGTCTGTGAGAAGTATAGCCAGCCCACGCACGCGTCTTTACCTCCTCAGCTGCCATCTGGCATGGCACCCTTCACCATGTCTTCTCCCTCATGCATCTCCTCCTGCAGCAGCAGCAGCCTGCAGAAGAATGGACGCTCCCGGAAACAACTCCGTCCTCCGGAGAAGGAGGAGAATGGAGGACGGCGATTCAGGGGTGAACAGTCGTGAATTCTGGGAGTCTGAGTTTGGGATTCAAAAGTAGCCTGCTGTGGAGGGGGAGGTTTCAGCCTGGGGTTGGGTGCAGTTGCCGAGCAGCGCCCTCCAGGGGGCGACATGGTACAGTGGACGTTTATGCCCGAATTTCTCCAGGTTCTCGAGGGGAAAAGGAAAGGATCATTTAGCAGAACTGGACAACGTCTAAAACACAGGTATGTTATCTGATTGTTTAATCTTGTTCACCGAGTTAGTTTCTTTCAGTCAAAACAACAATATGACAAACATACAGTGGTGTGAAAAAGTGTTTGCCCCCTTCCTGATTTCTCATTTTTTTTGTGTGTTTGTCACACTTAAATGTTTCAGATCATCAAACAAATTTAAATATTAGACAAAGATAACACAAGTAAACACAAAATGCAGTTTTTAGTTGAAGGTGTTTATTATTAAAGGTAAAAAAAAATCCAAACCTACATGGCCCTGTGTGAAAAAGTGATTGCCCCCTGTTAAAACATAAATTAACTGTGGTATATCACATCTTTGAAAGTTCAATTTTCTAGCCATTTCTAAAGCTTTGGGACTCCAGCCAACCACAGTGAGAGCCATTATCCACAAATGGCAAAAACATGGAACAGTGGTGAACCTTCCCAGGAGTGGCCAACTGACCAAAATTACCCCAAGAGCACAGCGACGACACATCCAAGAAGTCACAAAAGATCCCACAACATCCAAAGAACTGCAGGCCTCACTTGCCTTAGTTAAGGTCAGTGTTCATGACTCCACCATAAGAAAGAGACTGGGCAAAAATGGCCTGCATGGCAGAGTTCCAAGTCAAAAATTATTGCTGAGCAAAACAAACATAAAGGCTCATCTCACTTTTGCCAGAAAACATCTTGATAATCGCCAAGACTTTTGGGAAAATACTCTGTGGACTGGTAAGGCAAAAGTTGAACTTTTTGGAAGGTGTGTGGCCCATTACATCTGGCGTAAAAGTAACACAACATCGATGCTGCGCACAAGAAGGGGTTGAGCAGACTCTACTTCCTGAGGAAGCTGAGATCCTTCAACATGTGCAGCAGGATGCTGGAGCTTTTCTACCAGACCATTGTCGCCAGCGCCATCTTCTTTGCTGCCGTCTGTTGGGGTAGCAGTATCAGGGCCAGCAACACAACAGGCTTGACAAGATTATCAAGAAGGCTGGCTCTGTAATTGGTCTCAGACCTGAGACCTTTGAGACAGTGGTGGAGAGGAGAACACTAAATAAACTGCGATCTGCACGGTGGCGCAGTGGTTTAGCACTGTGGCAGCACAGTTTACCCTCGGCCGGGGGATCGCGGGGATCATGAGACCGTGGGCTCGATCCCAGCCCCCGACCAACAGTGATCTGTGTGGAGTTTGCATGTTCTCCCCGTGTTGCGTGGGTTTACTCCGGGATTTCTCCGGTTTCCTCCCGCATACCAAAAACATGTAGGTTTAGGGCGCTTGCGCACGCAGCGACCGGCAGCCGGTGGCTTGTCACCACACTGCAAACCAAATCTACCTACGGGTACAAATAACTAACAAAAAAAAAAAAAAATCTATCATGGACAATCCTGATCACCCCCTCCACCACACACTGGACAGACAGTGGAGCACTTTCTCCAGTAGACTACTACAGTTTCGCTGTCAAACGGCCAAGTAGAAGAAATCTTTCTTGCTGCATGCCATTTCACTGTACAATAACTCACTATGATGATGTATTCTGGTCATAACTATGCTGCCATATTGTACCTTGCAGTCTAATTGGTACCTCACATTTCACTCTGCTCCTGACAGTCCTGCATTGTGCAGTGGGTATGATTCATGTGTTTATATGGGTCATCATATATTAAACTATGATGTATATAGGTTTTTATAGTAGTGTTAGCTTTACTTTCCATGGATAATCCCTTTGTCTGTCATGCGTGTGTTTCTGTCGTTTTGGTTGTCTATTGTTATGCTGCTGTTACACTGTAATTTCCCAGTTTGGGATCAATAAAGTACGTCTATCTATCTAGCTATCGTTTCAGAAAAGGAACATCATACTAATAGTAAAATATGGTGGTGGTAGTGTGAGTGTCTGGGTCTGTTTTGCTGCTTCAGGACATGGGAGACTTGCTGTGGTAAATGGAACCATGAATTCTGCTGTCTACCAAAAAATCCTGAAGGAGAATGTCCGGCCATCTGTCCGTGACCTCAAGCTGAAGTGCACTTGGGCTCTGCAGCAGGACAATGATTGAAAACAAACCAGCAAGTCCACCTCTGAATGGCTTAAGAAAAACAAAATGAAGACTTTGGAGTGACCTAGTCAAAGTCCTGACCTGAATCTGATTGAAATGCTATGACATGACCTTAAAAAGGCGGTTCATGCTCAAAATCCTACAATGTGGCTGAATTACAACAATTCTGCAAAGATAAGTGGCCCAAAATTCCTCCACAGCGCTGTAAAAGACTCATTGCCAGTTATCGCAAACACTTGATTGCAGTTGTTGCTGCTAAGGGTGGCTCAACCAGTTATTAGGTTTAGGGGGGAATCACTTTTTCACACAGGGCCATGTAGGTTTGGATTTTTTCCCCCTTAATCATAAACACCTTCATTTAAAAATTGCATTTTGTGTTTACTTGTGTTATCTTTGTCTAATATTTAAATTTGTTTTATGATCTGAAACATTTAAGTGTGACAAACATACAACAAAATGAGAAATCAGGAAGGGGGCAAACACTTTTTCACACCACTGTATATGAAGAAATAAAATGAGTTTTACAAAAAAAAATAGCAGATTAAAGTAACCTGGACTTGGTGTTATCAAGTATCAAGACAAAATAAGATAAGATAAGATAAGATAAGCCTTTATTAGTCCCACAATGGGGAAATTCCAGGATTGCAACAGCACAGGGATAGCAACACTCAGAGCAATAATCAGAAGGCAAGAAAAAAAACAAGAACATCTAGTAAACATATGTACATATTACTATAAATATATATAGAGACACACAGTGCGGAGCATTATGGTTGGTGAATGTGCAGCAGAAAGTCTAAGCTCTCTCTCCGCGGATGCGGCGGGCCAGCTGGAAGTCTTTGGGCATGATGGTGACCCTCTTAGCGAAGAAGAGACCCACCAGGTAGGCCTCTTCTGGTCTCCTGCAGAGCCATGACGGCGAAGCTCAGGAAGCGCAGGTGGGTCTTGAAGTCCTGAGTGATCTCCCTCACCAGGCGCTGGACGGGCAGCTTACGGATGAGCAGCTCCGTGGATTTCTGGTAGTGACGGATCTCTCTCAGAGCCACGGGCCTGTAACGGCGAGGCCTCTTCACTCCGCCGGTGGCCGGAGCGCCTCTCCGAGCAGCCCTGGTGGCTAGCTGCCTCCTGGGGGGCTTCTTCCTCCAGTAGATGTTACGGGCGGTCTGCTTGGTTCTTGCCATCGCTCTTTATTATTCTGTCTTATATTTCTTGCACGCCGCCTAAACTTCAGCCCGCCACCCGCGTCGTTTTCGCTACAGCTCCCGGTATGTCGAGTTTCCCATTAGCACCGGGCGGCGGCCAAGTGCTAGCTAGCACCAGCTCCTCCCCGCTGCAACGTCTCCCGCTGCAAACAGTGGCTCCGTCCGCCGACCCGGGAGACCCCCGGGGCGATCCGTGCGTCCGTGATATATATACAGAGTGAAAGGTGTAGAAAGAAGAAGGAAGATAAAAAAAAAGGCTGTTGCAACGGGCAGCCGACTCGTGTGGCGCCGCCGGTCCAGCGGAACCGGGAAAATGTAATTAAAGCAGACATGAGCCGGGGCCAGAGGTGCTTAGAGTAGCCATAACCTGTACTCAGTTAAAGGCAGAGTTACCTGATCATATTAATTACTTACGTACAAGAGTAGTCCCCAAAACACTTAAAACAGATCGTCAATGAAGGAGTAGCTCATTCTTGCGTGATCAGATCACCCCAGTGTGCTCACATCGCTTCACCTTTGACCTTGACCTTGAGCATAGCCTAAATGCAACCCACCTGAGGATCATTGTGCTTGAGTTTTCTAAGCATTGGGACAATTGCCTAGGAAGAGTCATGATTTTTGTGATTTTATCATAAATGGCCTGACTTTTGACCATGACCTTGAGTCCTCCTAACACAGCCTGAGTTCAGACCAACCTGAGGATCACTGTGTGTGAACTTGTTGAGAATTAGAGCAATTGCCTAGGAAAAGTGACAGTTTTCATAAAATCATATAAGTTCTCAGTTCTCCTGACCTTTGACCCTGACCTTAACCTTGAGCCCAACCTGGATGCAGACCTTCGGAGGATCATTGTGAGTGAGTTTGGTGACCATTAGGGCCCAGGAGGAGCGATTCCTGTGAAATGTGGACAGATGGATGACAGACGGTGCTCCATTGGCTTTGCTGAAATAAACTAAAACACTTGTAGACCAGAGTAACAACTTTACTCTCACCAGGCTGTGACTTTTTTCTCATGAACTTGTGCCCTTTTTCTAGGAAATTTACTTCTTTTTCTTTATACATACTAAACTTTTTTTCATCTGAATTTACATTTTCTTCTAATAAATTTTATTGTACATTTGAAGCTTTATAGGCAGCAATTTGTGAGGATTTGCTCATAAATTTTAGACAGTTTTTATGTAAATGTAATATTTGTTTCTCATAAAATTGTGACTTTTGCTATACTGAAATTATTACCTTATTTCTTATAAATTTACATCTTTTTATTTATTTACAACTTTACCCTCCTCTATTCCAGGGTTTTTTCTATAATATGACATTTATCTCAACGCTGATTTCACTGAAATAAAACTATGAATTCACTAAAGTGACTGAAGATGCTGTCACATCCGGTCAGAACAAATATTTACATGCACATTTCTAACTATTCAAATCAGTGAAATCAAAAGTTACTTGGAGTATGATCAAATGTATAAATGTAAATAAAACTACTCACCACACTATAATTTTGTGAAAAAGTTACTTGAGTGGAATCATAAATCTAGAATCCTACTCCAGTATTTTCCCCGCTGAGTGTCAGTTTCCTGTTTTATTGCTTAAGATCACTGTAAGATTACCACACAAACAGGAACCAGAATTGAAACTTTTTTCTGTCAGTTTTTCTTCCTTCAGTGATCTTTGTATATTAAATCTAATTGCATTTTGGGTATTTTTCCATAGGTGTAAATCAAGGGGGGACACGGAGACCGTGTTCCCCACAACTGGTAAATACAGAATTGTCTTATGTCATCATAAACCTTTCTATATCATGGGCAGCACGGTGGTGCAGTGGTTAGCACTGTTGCCTAACAGCTAGAAGGTTCCAGGTTCGAATCCCCAGGCTGGCAGGGGTAGGAACCTTTCTGTGTGGAGTTTGCATGTTCTCCCTGTGCTGCGTGGGTTTACCCCGGGGGCTCCGGTTTCCTCCCACAATCCAAAGACATGCATGTTAGGTTAATTGGTTGTTCTAAATTGTCCCTAGATATCTGTCTCCTGTAGGCCCTTAGAGTAGAGGGTTAGTGGTAGTGAAGCGCTTTGAGTGGTCTTTGAGACTAGAAAAGCGCTATATAAGTACAGGTCCTTACCCTTATCCCTTATCATGTTACATAACTGAATAAAATGTATTTAAAGCAGCAACACTGAGCAGAAATGCAAAAATACATTTTTGTACTAAATTTGCACCTTTTTTCTGTAACTCTGCAATGTTTTCCCACAAATTTGTGACTTTTTTCCATAAATTTTTCTTATAAATCTGTGTTTTTTCTTATACATTTGTGAATTTTTGTCATAAATTTTGTTGATTTTTTCCCCCATAAATTTGCAACGTTTTTCTTGTAGATTTGTATTTTTTTCTCGTAAATTTGTGACTTTTTTCTTTGTAAAATTTGCAACTTTTTCTCCTCAAAATTCTTGTAAATGTTCAATATTTATATGGATGCTAGTAAATTTTATTCTATATAATGGTTTAATTTTATTCTGTCCATGACAATGACCCACATTTATTTTTTTTTCCTGTACTCATAAAGCACTTTTTCTAGTCTCAAAGAACATCACTACTACTAACCCTCTATTCTAAGGGCCGATAGGAGACAGATACCTAGGGACAGTGTAGAATGACCAGTTACCCTAACATGCATGTCTTTGGATTGTGGTTGAAGAAACCAGAGCTCCCAGAGTAAATCCACGCAGCACAGGTAGAACATGCAAACTCCACACAGAAAGGTTCCCACCCCTGCTAGCCTGGGGATTCGAACCTGGAACCTTCTAACTGTTAGGCAACAGTGCTAACCACTGTACTACCATACTGTCCATGGGAGGGTATAGAGTTACTTTTTATTTCATTTTAAAGGGTTTGAATGCTTCCCTATTACAAACGCACAATATTTTGTGGCACCCACATAAAGCAGAAGCAGCCCTGACTACAGTAATACTTAAATATATACATAATCCATCCATCCATCCATCCATCTTCTACCGCTTAATCCTTTCGGGTCGCGGGGGGGCTGGAGCCTATCCCAGCATCTTTGGGCGAGAGGCAGGGTACACCCTGGACAGATCGCCAGTCCATTGCAGGGCCAACACAGAGAGACAGACAACCATTCACTCTCACATCCATACCTAAGGACAATTTAGAATCCCCAGTTTTTGATGCCAGTTAACCTAACTTGCATGTTTTTGGCATGTGGGAGGAAACCGGAGTGCCCGGAGTAAACCCACGCATAATATCCCCTCAATATTTACTCTGGAGAGGATGTTCTGTTTATTTCCCCCATCAGTGAAATTAAAATATCCACCCATGATTTTAGTTATTTTTTCCCCTTTCTCACTGTGGCTGCAGTGATCCTGTGTATGTTCCTGTGCTTTTGAATGCCATGTCACACACCCCCCCCCCCCGCCCCCCGCCTTCCCTGCCAGCCAGTCGGCTTCCTGCAGCCAAAGAGCCACCTCTGCAGACTTGGGGGACATTAATGTCCCCTGTTTGGTTGCCTCTTCCTCTCAGTGTGATAAAACAAGGATTCCTTTGAGCCCCGAGGTCCAGCTGCACACCAACATTCACAAGGACAAACACTACCTCCCTGTGTGATCACTTTCCACCCTGAGAAATGACAGTGGAGGTTGAAAAAAGAAGAAGAAAAGGATGAAATCAGGATGATAGACGTGATTTGGGGGACCCTGGTGGCAGGGCCGTTTCTAGCTTTTTGGGGGCTCTATGCAAGATTATGCTTGGGGGTTCATATTTTTGTCATGAATAAGGGGAAAAAAGCTCTCCCCTCCTAAACACAAACATTAAAATTAACTTGAGTCATTGTCTAGATCAGGGATGTCAAACTTATTCCATGGAGGGCCAAGACCCTGCGTGTTTTACTTCCACCCAGTGTCTTCAGCAGGTGTTTTCACTGATCAGCAATCAGTGGGAAGAAATTCAGTGAAATCACCTGTTGAAGACACTGGGTGGAGGTAAAACCTGCAGGTCTTGGCCGTCCATGGAATGAGTTTGACACCCCTGGTCTAGATAAACAAAAAAAAAATTAATCTTCACATAGAATAAAAATTGACCAGTATCCATATAAACACTGCAAATTTAGAAGATAAAAAGTCTCAGATTTCAAGAAAAATGAGGAAAATTTATGAGGAAAAAGTCATAAATTTATGAGAAAAATTGCAAGATTATGAAACAATGACAAGATGTGGTTGATGTGACCGTAGAAGACGACTGCTTGTAAGTAGAGTGGTCCTGATCCAGGCTGATCAGGTCAAGCAGAGGGTGTATTAATGCAATCTCTGATAACCATGTTAGATGTGGGTGGCCCTGGGAGTGGTGCCAGCCTCTGGGAGGAAGGTGGCAACGGTCAGACAAGATCTGTTTGCATGGCCAGGACCTCGTTTTCCAAATGAGCCAATGATGATGGTGGTGGTGCTGATGGGGATGGGATTGCCAGCTTGGCCATACACCTCCTCATTGGTGACATGGTGGTACCAATGGATGCCTAAGATTTTTCGGAATCAGTTTTGGTGGTAAATATCGAGGCAGCGATGAGAGTCTGAGAGGGTCCAAGTCTCTGAACCATACAGGAGGATGAAAAATCACACAAAGATTGAAGATATACTGTAGAGCTTCATTGCTGTACAGATCTTAGCACTTCTCCAAACTCTGTACAGGCATCCAAGCGAGCCTGCTGAATGTGCGTAATGATCACAAGTTCTGATGAGCAGTCACTGGAGATCTTGGAACAAAGGTAGATGAAGTCATTTACCACTTCAACTTCCTCATTGTTCACCCTAGTGAATCGTGGCGGTGGTGGTAGGAAGTCAGACACTGACTGGATTTTGGTCTTTGCCCAGCTGACAGTGAGGCCCAGGGGTGAAGCCTCATCCGCCAGCACCTCCAGTGTGTCAGCAATGATGTCAATAAAAGTGGTGAAAAGGACAATGTCATCTGCATAGCACAGGTCAGTGTAGTGGGAGTTAAGATCAACACCGAGTTTAGGACATCAGTCCACCACATTGTTGAGCCAGTAGACAACCACTGTATTAAAGGGGTTATTGTGTCTTTCTAGATTTTAACCTTCTGAAATGTGTCTATTGGTCACGTGATTATTGAAAAAAACATCAAATCACTCACTTGTCTTAAAAAAAAAACCCCACAGCCTTTGTATTATTTCTGTCGCTGATGAGACGTTTTAACTCTTCCGGGTTTGTTCTCCAATGCCAATAAAAGGTAAATCCAGCCATGATACCTGCCCCTTGCTCTATTATTGGCCAGCCTAGCTTTCTGTCTGAAATCGTGTAGATGAGCAGGAAGCCCATGCTTCAGAGATAACAGTGCTACTAGGGAATTAGCATACCAAGTGTGGTTTATATTGTGATTGTCTTTAGATTTCAGTCACCCTAATAAACATCCCTGTTTCCACCTGATTCACTAATCCACTGTCAAAAGGTTGAGCCCCTCCGGGGCGGAATACAGAACCCAAACGCCAGACTCAAGTTCTGAATGTTTATTGAGCTGAACTCAACTCAGCTCGAGGGCTGAAAATAGTAATACTAAAACAGCCAGGCTCGGAGAGTGAAAAACAGGACATAAATAAACTCCAACTTCGTCAGACAGAAGCGTGGACTCATGCCAGCACTGACAAGGATGCCGTGCCCAGGTGAGGGGCGGCGTCCCTTAAATACAGATGGACAGGTGAAACATAAATTACAAACAGGTGTGAACAATCAAGGATCAAATTAGGCTGCCGTGGAAAATAATTAAAGGCGTTGTCACAATAAAGCCAAACCAAAACAGAAGATCATGACAGGAACAATAGCGAACAAACATAAACATGACTATAATAATAATGATACTAATAAACAAGACTGAGAGGATAATAATAACCAACAGAGGAATAAATGTACAAGACTGAATAATAATAATAATAATAATAATAATAATAATAATAATAACCCAGGATACAAAACATAGAAGCTATGATACTAATGGGCAGCACGGTGGTGCAGTGGTTAGCACTGTTGCCTTACAGCTAGAAGGTTCCTGGTTCGAATCCCCAGGCTGGCAGGGGTTGGAACCTTTCTGTGTGGAGTTTGCATGTTCTCTCTGTGCTGCATGGGTTTACTCCGGGGGCTCCGGTTTCCTTCCACAATCCAAAGACATGCATGTTAGGTTAATTGGCTGTTCTAAATTGTCCCTAGATATCTGTTTCCTATAGGCCCTTAGAATAGAGGGTTAATACTAGTGAAAGCGCTTTGAGTGGTCTTTGTGACTAGAAAAGCGCTATATAAGTGCAGGTTAGTTAGTTAGTAATACTAAATAGCAAGACGATGAAACCTAAAGCAGAGATAAACTAAACACAGGGTCATGACTATAATAATGAATAATACAAAAAATCCCCCAAAAAACCTCAAAGTGAGGTCTGGTGACAAGAAATCCAAGCTATAAATCAACGTGAGGACATGGGGCCCAGTCCATGTTCTGACATCCTCAGTCGGTCATATATCTCACGTTATTCTGGCTTATTTTGCAATATTTTTGCTGTGATGCTACATCAAACCATGAGCATTATTGTTTTCTCTAACTGAGACCCAAGGCGGTTACCTGAAGCTAGCAGTTTAGCCACTCATTTGCAAATGTTTTCTATGCTTATTGAAAGACATACAGCAGCAGGTGTGCCAAGTCTTTCTATGCAAACAGTCCAGGGATGGGGGGGGGGGGGGGTTGGGCAGAGATCAGGGTCCTGATGACCTGGCAAACAAAGCTGTTTAGCAGTCTTGTGGAGCGGGCCCGTAGACTCCGGTACCTTCTCCCTGAGGTCAGGGGGCTGAAGCGGCAGTGTGAGGGGTGGGAGGTGTTGCCTGTGATGTTGATAGCTCTGCGGGTGTGGTCGATGTCTGAGAGGGAGGGCAGAGGGGCACCGATGATCTTGCTGGCTGCTTCCGCTGTGTGTTGTAGTGTCTTCCGGCAGGAAGCGGTGCAGCTTCCGTACCACACTGTGATGCAGCTGGTGAGGATGCTCTCAGTGGTGCCCTGGTAGAATGAACACATGATAGGGGGGTGGGACTTGTGCTCTCCTCAGTTTGTGGAGGAAATAGAGGTGAGTTTGAGCCTTCTTGGCCAGTGATGTGGTGTTGTTAGACCAGGAGAAATCCTCGGAGATGTGCATCCCCAGGAACTTGGTGCTGCTTATCCTCTCCACAGCTGCTCCATTGATGATCAGAGGGGGATGCTGTTTATGTCCTCTCCTGAAGTCGACCACAGTCTCCTTGGTTTTTCCCACGTTCAGGAAGAGATTATGGTCTTTACACCACTGGACCAGTTGGCTCACCTCCTTTCTGTAGTTGGCCTCTTCATTGTTTGTGATGAGGCCCACCACCATCATGTCGTCCACAAATTTGATGATGTGGTTGGTGCAGTAGGCTGGTACGCAGTCATGGGTCAGCAGGGTGAAGAGCAGCAGGCTGAGCACACACCCTTGTGGGTCCCCTGTGCTCAGTGTGATGGTCTTGGAGCTGTTGCTGCTGACTCACATGTTTGGGAGCCTTCCTGTGAGAAAGTCCAGCACCTAGTTACAGAGAGAGATTTTGATTCCCAAGTGTCTCAGTTTTTGCATTAGGTGCTGGGGGATGGTTGTGTTGAATGCTGAACTGAAGTCCAAGAACAGCATTCACACATAGGAGTTCTTTGAGTCCAGGTGGGTGAGGGCTGCATGGAGAGCAGCAGAGATGGCATCTTCTGTTGATCTGTTTGACCTGTATGCAAACTGAGATGAATCGTGGGAGGGAAGCAGAGTGGACTTGATGTTCTGCATGACCAACCGCTTGAAGCACTTCATTATGATGGGGGTCAGTGCTACTGGCCGGTAATCATTCTAGCTTGATAGGACGGGCTTCTTTGGGACTGGTATTATGGTAGCAGTTTTGAAACATGTGGGGACAACAACTTGACTCAGGGAGATGTTGAAGATGTCGGCCAAGACATTCATGAGCTCCTCTGCACAGTCCTTCAGAATGTGACCTGGTATGTTGTCTGGTCCAGCTGACTTGCATGGGTTGATCCTGGAGAGGATCCTTTTCACGCTAACCGAATCCAGACTTATAGCCTGCTCGTCTGAGGGAGGAGTGATCTTCTGTGTTGATGTGCTGTTTTGTGCTTCAAAGCGGCCAAAGAAGTCATTTAGGATGTTAAACAGTGTGATGTCACTCACGCAGGTCTGAGGTGGAGGTTTGTAGTTGGTGAGGGTCTGTATGCCACGCCAGAAAGACTGTGCATCTCTGGTGTTGCTGAAGTGTCCTTCAGCAACACCAGTGTGAAGTGTGCTGTACTGTTGTTTTGCTTCCTTGATGCCATGGGACAGGTTGGCCCTAACTGTTGTTAGTCCTGTGGTGTCACTGGCCCTGAAGGCTGTGTCCCGAGCCCTCAGGAGCCTGTTAACCTCTGCTGTCATCCATGGCTTCTGGTTAGCACGAACAGTGATGGTTTTGCAGTGAGTGACATCATCAATGCATTTAGCTATGTATGCTACAACAACCTCAGTGTACTCCTCTATGTTTGTGTTGTGAGCGGCTGCATGCTTGAAAGTGTCCCAGTCTGTAGCCCTAATGCATTCTTTAAGACAAATTTATATTAGTTGGCTCAGGCTCGCTTGGAGCTAGCCAGCTCAGAATAGCAATAGTGACATAAGAGGGAGGGTGGAGTTAACTGCAGCTCTTGGGTATGTAAAGAGACATACACTGAAACAAGCTGTTCTAAGGAAGGCCTTAAAAGATGATTCATAATGATGCTGCAACAATTAAATAATTTTTAAAAATATGACCAAAATATGTCACAAACATTTCATTAAGACCTGTGGGAGCTGTCAACATGTGGAAAAAGTACAGCCAGTAACCCTTTTAAACAAGTTTGGTACAGCAACACTTCCCTGAGGGACTCCAGAGGTGGTAAGTAAAGAGTCCGAGAGGCCACCCTTGCACCGCACCCTGCACTCTGTTAGAATCAGAATTAGAATCAGAATCAGATTTATTGCCATTGTTCATGTAGTACACAAACTAGGAATTTGTCTCGGTGCAATGCTGCAACATTAAAAACATAAGATAAAGAGATAAACTAAAAAACTAAAAACATGCAATAAGTGTAGAATAATAAGTAATAATAATAATAATAATAATAATGAGTAATACTAGTCAAAGCAGTTTTAAATAAATTAGCAAGTAGCAGATAATGTGGAGTACCACATAGTGCAGTCGATAATGCAACAGAAAAATAGTGATGAATGACATGAGTCTGGTTGAGCTGCTGTACATAGTGCACGAGAGTCAATAAGTCATTTAATGTTCAGCAGTCTGATGGCAGAGGGGAAAAAGCTGTTCATGTGCCGGGAGGTTTTAGTCTGAATGGACTGAAGTCTTCTACCTGAGGGGAGGGGGGCAAACAGTACGTGACCAGGGTGTGAAGGATCGGCTATGATCCGGCCTGCACGCCTCCGGGTCCTGGAGATGTACAGGTCCTGGAGAGATGGGAGCTTGCAGCCGATCACCTTCTCAGCAGTGCGCACGATGCGCTGCAGCCTTAGTCTGTCCCTGGCAGTGGCTCCTGCATACCACACAGTTATGGAGGAGGTGAGGATGGACTCGATGATGGCCGTGTAGAACTGCACTAACATCTTGGTGGGTAGCTTGAGCTTCCTCAGCTGCCGCAGAAAGAACATCCTCTGCTGGGCCTTTTTGATGAGGGAGCTGATGGTTGGCTCCCATTTGAGGTCCCGGGTGATGGTGGTGCCCAAGAAGCGGAAGGAATCTGCAATGGTGATGGGAGAGCCTGTGATGGTGAGGGGGGGGCAGGGGGGTTGTGACTTTCCTGAAGTCCACAATCATCTCCGCTGTCTTCAGAGCGTTCAGCTGCAGGTTGTTGTGGCTGCACCAGGACACCAGCTGGGCCACCTCTTTCCTGTAGACGGACTCGTCGCCGTTGGAGATGAGCCCGATGAGGGTGGTGTCGTCCGCAAACTTGATCAGCTTAACAGACTGGTGGGAGGAGGTGCAGGAGTTGGTATAAAGGGAGAAGAGTAGGGGGGAAAGTACACAGCCCTGGGGTGATCCGATGCTGATGCTAACAGAGTCTGAGACAGACTTCCCCAGCCGCACATGCTGCCTCCGGTCCGTCAGGAAGTCGGTGATCCACCTGCAGAGGGAGTCAGGCACGCCGAGCAGGGACAGCTTGTCCTGGAGCAGAGCGGGGCGGATGGTGTTGAATGCAGAGCTGAAGTCCACAAACAGGATCCTGGCATAGGTTCCCGGGGAGTCCAGGTGCTGCAGGATGGATTGGGGGGCCAGGTTGACTGCGTCGTCCACAGACCTGTTGGCACGGTAGGCAAACTGCAGCGGGTCCAGGAGGGGAGTGGTGATGGACTTGAGGTGGGACAGGACCAGGCGCTCAAAGGACTTCATGACTACAGAGGTGAGGGCTACAGGTCTGTAGTCATTAAGTCCAGTAATCCGTGGCTTCTTGGGGACAGGGATGATGGTGGAGGATTTGAGGCAGGTCGGCACGTGGCATTGCTTAAGGGAGGTGTTAAAAATGTCTGTGAAGACAGGAGCCAGCTCTTTCGCACAGTGTCTCGGGGTGGAGGGAGACACACCGTCCGGCCCGGGGGCCTTGCGCGGGTTCAGTCTGGAGAACTGTCTGTGCACGTCCTGCTCACTGATGACAAGGGCAGGGGGGGAGGAGGAGGAGGGGGGGACCGCTTTTGATGAATTAGGGGCCGAGGAGGCAGTGGAGCTGGGTGGAGTGGGGGAGTTGGACACAGCTGACGAGGTGTCAAAACGGGCGTAATGTTGGGACAGTTTTTGACAAAGGGCTTTGTCATCCTGACCTTTAGAAGCCTGAGGCCGATAGTTGATGATTTGCCTCAGTCCTGTCTACACAGAAGCCAAGTCATTAGCAGTGAACTGCTGCTGGAGTCTCTCAGAATACACAGATTTAGCTCTCTTCAGCTCTCTGTTAAACCGATATTTAACCTCCCTGTGTCATATCCGGCTCTAGGGAGCCGGGCAATCAGAGCCAGGGGCAAGCCAGTGAGTCGTGATATTTTATTCAGGGTAAAGGGGAAGGGATGAGGAGAGCACAGATACTCATGCAGACGTACACTCAGGTTGCACAGCGCAGAGGTAAGCAGCTCGTACCGGACGTGGGGGTAACAAGACGTACATACTCACAGCGGGATACAAACACAGGAATGCTGCAAGAGGAGTATAAGCTGACACCAGACGAAGGGGCTTCAGCTTAGCAATGTGTTTATGTCACAGCCCCGAGTCATCGAGGCTGCTCCTATTTATCCTCATTGGCAGCGCCCCAGCTGATGAAGACTAATTGGCCCCAGCCGTCCATAATGCTGCCAGCTGGGGGCCAGCTGAGACGCTGCTCAATGGGAAGCAGGGATTAGGGAAAACATGGGCTGAGTGCCGAGACGGCATCTCAACCCATGGTGACAGAGCCCCCCCTCAAGGTCGGGCTCCTGAACGACCAGGAACATCCCAGCCCCCCCCCCCCCCACCTAGGGTGGGAGGAAGGGAGGCGGACCGGAGGGGAAGAAGCCAAGGGAAGGACAACACCAATGGGGCAATGTAGGGTAGCGGGAAAGAAAAACCCAAATACAATACTGACAAAACAGAATAATTAACCCAGGTACAGATGGGGAGAAGAACTGGGTCAGCACGCCGGTTACATACTACCCAGAGAGTACCAACCATGCGTGACCCAGAGCAAGGAAAAAAGAACCACCAAAAAGGTACAGGGCAAAAAATGCTGAGTACGGTTAAATAAAGGGGAACCTATACACAGCGCTAATTTAAGTACATACACACAGTCACCAAGAAAAGTGAGGGTGACTGGAACAAATGACAATTATAGAGCATGGTGTTACGGAAAACAAGGCACATGACTCTATAATGAACCAACAGGACAAAAAAGAAATACTGAGTGCAGGCAAAGAAAAACCCACACACACACGAATATATAAATACCCAGTCACCTAAAGAAATGAAAGTGACTGGAAGAAAAACCCAAATACAATACTGACAAAATAGAATAATTAACCCAGGCACAGATGGGGAGAAGAACTGGGTCAGCACGCCGGTTACATACTACCCAGAGAGTACCAATCATGCGTGACCCAGAGCAAGGAAAAAAAAAAAAACACCAAAAAGGTACAGGGCAAAAAATGCTGAGTACGGTTAAATAAAGGGGAACCTATACACAGCGCTAATTTAAGTACATACACACACAGTCACCAAGAAAAGTGAGGGTGACTGGAACAAATGACAATTATAGAGCATGGTGTTACGGAAAACAAGGCACATGACTCTATAATGAACCAACAGGACAAAAAAGAAATACTGAGTGCAGGCAAAGAAAAACCCACACACACGAATATATAAATACCCAGTCACCTAAAGAAATGAAAGTGACTGGAATAAATGGATAACTGCAGAGCATGGTGTTACGGAAAACAAAACATAACTCTACAATACAAAAAACGAGGCTAAAAACATGGCACAAAAAGTAAAATGCTGAGCATGAGCGATGGAAAACACAGCACTATAAAAACGAATCCACCAACAGGACAACACATTACACCCGAGTGACCTTAATAACAAAAGAAAAAGTGACACCCGAGGTGAATGGCAGGCAGAGTCCAAAAATGGCCGAGATGGCTCCGGAGATCTCCCCGCCCATTGTCCAGCTGGCGAATCAGGGAAAGAGAAGTGTTCGGACGGCGAACTCTGGACCCAGATCCCAGGAATCCAGTCCACCGGCAGCCGAACCAGGCTGCCCAGAGGGAAACACAGACCAGTGGGGGGAACCAGATCACCGAACCGAAAGTTCTGTGGGTCGGGTCGTCGACCCGCATCACTCAACCACCAGAACCGTTGAGACGGGCGAAGGATCAGAGCGGATCCCGGTGGAAGAGGCTCAGGGGAGAGCCGATGATGAGGGCGGCGGGCGTCAGGCCGCAGGAAAACGGCCACCTCCTCACCGGACCTGGACAATACTGGGGCAGCACCCACGTCGGACCCCGATCGGGCCTCAGGCGAACCCACGTTGGACCCCGACTGGGTCTCGGGCGAACCCACGTTGAATACTGCACCAGAACCGACCTCCAACGTTGAACCCGGACCCTCCAGCACCACGAGGAACAGCAACTCCTTGCCGGTGACCCTGGAAGAAGGCTCAGAAGAGAAAACAGAACCGGGATCAGGATCACCGGCAGCGCCAGAACCCGGCGAGACGAGCTCAGACGCAGCGGACGGCTGCACCCGGCTCGTCTCCCCTGGAGATAGGCTGAAGTGCTCGGGGATAAAAAGAGAGAAAAGAAAGGAGAGCACTCGCCTGATCTCGGGTTCTGACGCCGTCCAGGACTGCGAAGATCCAGGATCCGTCGTCAGGAGGTCGTTGTCAGGCTCCCATCTAGCCGCGTCGGGCCCCGCAGCCAGCACGATGGTCAGCGCAGCTTGAGATCCCTCCAGCTCAGGTAACCCCGCCGACGATCCACTCGGCGTGAAGCCAGAAGAATCTCGTCCCGCCGGACCGAACCGCTCCTCCGTGGAGACCCGGGGACGCTCAGTCGTCGGCGTAGACTCCACGCAGCAGTCAGTCCCCCTCCTCCGTCCGCAATGTAGCTGCGGAACCACAGGCCCTCTCCATATCCCACCACGTTGACCCGGAGCCGGGGACCGCTCGGCGGAGAGAGACACAGAGGATGCGGGATTAGGCATACAGGTTACAGCAGGTGGGGAGAGTTCAGGGAGCTGCGAACCCTGAACTTCTCCTCCAGGGATGTGACAGAGCAAATCATTAAGCAGGTGTGAAAAAACAATGACTTGCCTGCCCCCTGGAGGTTGAGTATCGCCTGCTGTAGTGGAATCTGCTTCTTCCTCTCCCCGCCCGGCGATAACGGAGGACCCCCCGGGAATTCGTCTGAGGGTCGCTCGCGTTGTCTCCAGCAGAGAGCTCACCAGGCCGGGATTCCAGGCACACACAGCGGTCAGGAAGCGCGTCGAGGAGGAGGGGGAAACAGCCGGGGTGAGCCAGCCCGAATGTCCAGGAATGACAGCGGGGGAACGAGGCTCAGGGGACGAGGCTGTAGAATCTCCACACTGACGAGGCGAAGGGATGACAGCTGCGTGGGAGGAACGGTCCTGACGATGACCCAGAACTGGATCCGGACGAGGTTCGTGCAGAGGTGACTCGGCGATGTGATGACGACTACTCCCAGGGGACGAAGCGAGGGGGAAACCCAGGATTCGCCGCTCCAGATCGGAGATCGAGACGAGGAAGGCGTCGAGCACGGGAAAGCTTCGTAGCCCTGAAGTCCTCACCATCAATCTCACTGCCGCCGCCACATGCCTGAAGGTGGTGACAGGAAACACAGTAGAGCTCGCGACAGCCACTCGACCCCGGACATAACTGCTGTCAGCTGCGGCTCCTTGAAGGGAATCCCGAGTGACGTGGCGCAGGTCGGGGGAAGTCCTCTGGTTGGCGCGAACTCCCGGACTGGAATTGCGGCAGGAACGGGACTCCGAAGCGGGGAAAGACGTCGCCCACTTCGACTCCCTGCCGGGATTTCCATCCACCCCGTGGAGCTTCTCTCGCTGTGTACCTGCAGCGTCTATCCTGGCACTGTCCTCCAGATGGTACAGAGAGTGAGGGTGACAGTCCAGGAGTTCCTCAGCACGGCCCGGATGCCAGCGTCTCGCGTTGGAGGCGTCGTGCAGGGTGAAGAACGTCCCGTCGACAGCCTCCGAGATGGACTTCAGCTCGTCGCCCTGGCGCCGGAAGTGACTCCTGGGAAACGGCATGCTAGCAGCGCTGACACCCGGACAGAAAGGTACATTTCCACAGCGACTCACGGCTGCCGGTAGCTCTTCGGGCTGCGACATACTGTCATATCCGGCTCTAGGGAGCCGGGCAATCAGAGCCAGGGGCAAGCCAGTGAGTCGTGATATTTTATTCAGGGTAAAGGGGAAGGGATGAGGAGAGCACAGATACTCATGCAGACGTACACTCAGGTTGCACAGCGCAGAGGTAAGCAGCTCGTACCGGACGTGGGGGTAGCAAGACGTACATCCTCACAGCGGGATACAAACACAGGAATGCTGCAAGAGGAGTATAAGCTGACACCAGACGAAGGGGCTTCAGCTTAGCAATGTGTTTATGTCGCAGCCCCGAGTCATCGAGGCTGCTCCTATTTATCCTCATTGGCAGCGCCCCAGCTGATGAAGACTAATTGGCCCCAGCCGTCCATAATGCTGCCAGCTGGGGGCCAGCTGAGACGCTGCTCAATGGGAAGCAGGGATGAGGGAAAACATGGGCTGAGTGCCGAGACGGCATCTCAACCCATGGTGACACCCTGTAGCAGCCCCTGTCTCCACTTTTCAACGCACCTTCCTTCTCCTTCCTGATCTGTCTGAGCTTGGCAGTGAACCAGGGCTTATCATTAGAGTATCTCACCCTGGTGCGCGATGGGAGAATGCTCTCCTCACAGAAGTTGATGTATGAGTTCACAGTGTCTGTGTACTCATTAAGATCATGTGTGGCTCCTTTAAACATGTCCCAGTCAGTTATTTCCATGCACGTGCTCAGCTTCTCCCCAGCTTCACTGGTCAATTTCTTCGTGGTGGTCACAACAGGTTTAGTGAGCTTCAGTCTCTGTCTGTATGTGGGAATGAGGTGGACCATCACGTGATCAGATAGTCCGAGCGCAGCCGCGCTGTTTTCTGTAGTGCAGAGATTCTTGAGAATGTTAATGTACTTGGTAGGAACTCCAATTCCCTGCAGAAGCAGCCATATGGAAACTCTGTCCAGTGAAATGCAGCCTTAAAGCTTTATGAAAAAGTTTGCAAATTTCAAGAAAAAAATAAAGTCTGAGAAAAAAATGCATATTCCATCCATCCATCCATCCATCTTCTACCGCTTAATCCTTTCGGGTCGCGGGGGGGCTGGAGCCTATCCCAGCATCTTTGGGCGAGAGGCAGGGTACACCCTGGACAGATCGCCAGTCCATCACAGGGCCAACACAGAGAGACAGACAACCATTCACTCTCACATCCATACCTAAGGACAATTTAGAATCCCCAGTTTTGATGCCAGTTAACCTAACTTGCATGTTTTTGGCATGTGGGAGGAAACCGGAGTGCCCGGAGTAAACCCACGCAGACACGGGGAGAACATGCAAACTCCACACAGAAGGGTCACTGATGGTCTGGGGGTGGGATCGGACCCACGATGGTCAAGGGTGGAATCGATCCCATGACCTTCTTGCTGTGCTGCCACTGTGCTAACCACTGCGCCACCGTGCTGCCAAAAAAAAAAAAAAAAAGGCATATTTCCAAGAAAAAATTCACAGCTACCAGAAAAAGCTACTAATTTATGACAAAAAAGTGAAAAGGTGCAACTCTATTGTGAAGTTGTGATTTTTTTCTTGTAAATTTGCTTTTTTCCTGTAAATGTGATACTTTTTCTTTTAAAGTGGCACTGGAAAAATCTTTTTTTTTCTTGTCAACATGTTTGTAACATATTTTTTTAATGACATACAAGACATATCAAGAGCGAAATCACGCAAATGTGTCATGTCTTTGTTTTTTTGCTGTGAAATTTCAGTTAAACTCCTCCCCTTGGAAAAAGACAAGTTCAGAGGGAGCACTTTTGGTGACATAACTAACAGGTCCATAGTGTTGAGCCAATCAAGACTAAGATCTTTCGCTGGCCTGACTGAAGTTAGTCTCCACGGCCTGTTAGCATTTTTGGACAGCTGCTTTTAACTTGACCCAAATTAAGCTGGGTTTTACCATTAAACTGATGCAGTTTCCGTCATTATCCTGGGCCACTGTGCATGCAACTGGTAAGTCCTTTTGTCACAGAATATATTCTGTTTACTGTAGCGCTAGCCACCATTACCCTTGTGGGATGTGGGTGGGCCTATTCACAGATCCTGGTGTTTGAAGGAGGAAGAGTGAAAAGATTTTGACACCAAAGGGCAAAAAATACTATCATAAACAATGTAGATTTGTTTTTGTAGGAGAATTATATCAACCAGAGTGCGTCTTTAAATTTACAATTTTTCTCATAACTTTGTGACTTTTTTCCTTGTAAATGTGTGGAACATTTACATGGATTCTGGTTAAATTGTAATGGTATAATTTTACTTCTATTCATCTAGACAGTAACCCAAATGGTCTTTTTTTTTATGTTTTTGTTGGGATGGTTTTAACTTTTCCCTGTTCCAAAAATACCCCCCCCCTCAAAAAAAAAAAACACAATCTTGCATAGGATACCCAAAAGTGTAGAAACAGCCCTACTCAGATTGCCCATCACTGTGCAGAACTCTCCTCCTTCTTCCTCTATCGGTACTTCATTTGTGTTCCCTCTCTCTCCCCTCCCCCCTTGCACACAGACAGAAACTGATGTGAGTTCCCCTATCTGTCAGAGCCAGTTCCTCCATTTAAGATGCTGACTTGGTCATGTTGAAGGGGATCGTTTCCAGCCACTTTTGAAGCTCTGTTTGGGACGTTCTGCTTTTGTTGCAGGAAATGGGAGCACGAAGCCTCTTTTGTTGGCTGATTTGTGGTTGACACGTCTTCAGATAGCAGAGAGTAAGAAAGAGAGAGAGACAAGTTGACTGACGGGTGTGGGGTCCAGCAGGTGACTGTAGGTAAGCAGCAGCTGTCCTGTGCTGTACTGGCTCTAAACACTCAAGAGTACAGAGGAGGAGGTGAAGGAGGAGCAGTGAGGTCAACCATGGAGCTGTAGGGGCACGCTCCGATGCCTGTACGGATCACCGCTGGAGGAGGAGAGCTGCTGAGGAGATGAATAAGACCAAAAGGTAATGAGAAACTAAAGAAGAAGAAAGTGCTGTGCTCTCAGACCATAGGTGTAAATGGGTTGGGGGGGGGGGGTAGAGATGCCCACCACCTCAACCTGGGAAAAAAAGGATTTTTTTTTTTTTTGTAAATTTGCTAATTTTTTCATATTCACAAGTTTTTTCATTTTTACTCATAAATTTGATACTGTTTTTCTTGGAAATTATTGACTTTTTTCATAAATTTGTGACATTTTTCTTGTAAACTTGCAACTTTATTCTTATAAATGTATAACATTTTGTCAGAAATTTGCTCCTTGTAAATTTGTTACCTTTTCTTCATAAATTTACAACTTTTTCTTATAAATTTGCTGCTTTTGTATTGTTAATGTGTGACTTTTTACTTGTAAATTTTCAACTTTTTCCTCAGAAATCTGTGACTATTTTGTAAATTTGCAGTGTTCATATGGATTTTTTTTTCCTGTTCATATAGACGTCACCAAAGTTTATTTTTTAAGTTTTGTTGGGAAGCAAGCAATCTTTTTTTTTTATTTTAAAGAGTTTAAACTCTCCCCTTCCCAAAGTAGGTTCCCCCAAACACAATCTTGCATAGGGCCCATAACCAGCTAGAAGCTAACTTGCTGGCATTCCTTTTTGCAGCATTAACTATGTGTCAGCAGCAAATGTTTTTCAGCACTGTGGTGATGTGAGAACACTGAGGTTATCGTTTAGATGCACTGTGGTTTTTTTGCGAAAAGCCTTTTGACAAGTCAAAGAGAAACAAGGGCATCTGCTCTTACTTTCTGCTCCTGTGGTGCACGCCTGATTTAAGCCATCTTTGTTTAAAAAGAATTGTCTGTAGCTCATGTTTTGACCTGCATACCGGTGAGGAATATCAGCTTCTCACATTATTTGTGTGTAGTGCACACAACAGAGCTGACATTCAACAGCCTGCTCACCTTTCTGTGGAAGCGTGCTGTGCTCGTTTTTTTTTGTTTTTTTTAACTTTGGTGTAGTTGTGACCACAAGTGTTATCACATTCGCTGGAATTAGGCAGCTGAAGGTTAACGTAGTCAGATTGTTCCGTTTTTAACTTACCTCCTGGGTTGTGTTTAGCAAAGGGGGGGGGGGGGGCCCTGTTTTTGTAATGGGGAAGAGTTCAAATCATTTAAAATGTAAGTAAATAAATAAATACAATTAAATAAATGAATCTCTCCCTTCCCATCCCAGCAAAAGAAACAGAAATAAACTTGAGTTTCTTTCTAGATGAAAAGAAATAAAACTGAGCCACAGTGCAGAATAAAAATTTAGACAGGACCCATATGAACAGTGCAAAATTACAGGAAAAACCTATCCACCTTATTCCTAGGCCCCATGATGCCTTGCGTGAATTATGGGCGCAACTTCCACTACTAGTTTATAACATATGGTTGTCACTGAAACGGGACAGTTTTCCTTGTTAAAAACAATGACTTTGGCTTCAGAAATGCGGGAACACGGCCTTTTGCGCCTCAAAAACAGTAATTTAATCATACCACTTCCCACGGCTATGGAGGGATAGGAAGATGACCTTAAAAAGTGGCCTGGCAGACAGTAGTTCCATTTGCTAGCGCCGCTGCTAAGATGCTAACGCTGTAAACAAATGACCCATGCTGGCAAAATGAGTAACTGTGAGGACAGTTTCAAAACTGATGTAATGTTATTTCCATATTCTGTGTTGAACGACCTTCAAAATGATATTTAATTTGTAGGAAGTGCGCAAAAACGGACACGGAAAAAGACGATTTGTTTATATTTTGGCTAGGTTGAAAACTTGCGTTCGATCAATCGGGAGTTACGTCTTCCACAAAAACATGTATTTTTAGAAAGTACGATTTCTAAGCTTTACAATGATACCAGGCACTCATGAGAGTTTTCCCAGGACTTGCCGCGAGCAAACAAAGAGTCATGATTTATGACTTCTCGTGCCTGTAGCTCATTATGACGCGGTGCACATTCCAACTCATTTTGCCAGCACGGGTCACATATACCAATGTCTCCACTGCAATAAAGTCGGCTGCATTTTGTTAAAATATGTTGGACATAATCAGATTTACGTCAGAGCAGACGGAGAATCTAGTCAGAGCCACAAAGAAGCCTCCATTTATACAGTCTATGGCACAACCACGAACACCAGCAGCAAGTACCAGAACATTCAAAAAATACAAGTGCTGAAATTAGCTGCCACTTGAGTGCAAAACACGTATGTGGCTATACGTTAAAATGAATTTGAAAAACTTTGAAAAGCGCTATTTTAAATGCCCCACTACTCCACTCTTACTGACTGATTTAACAGTACGCCAGCCAAAACCGGAAGCTCCGCCCATAATCGTTCCTACAGCAACACCCCCAGGAATAAGGTGGATTGCAGATTTATGAGATAAGTGAAACATTTATGAGAAAAAAGTTGCACATTTATCAGAAAAAAGTTGAAAATTTATGAGAAAAGTTGCAAATTTACAAGAAGAAGAAGCCATCTCTATTGTCATTCAGTTCATACAGCCAATCAAGTACAGTAGAACAAAATTACATTTTTCCTATCTACAAGGTGGATGCTCTCAATTTCCCCTCTGGGGATCAATAAAGTATACAAAATCAAAAAAAATCAAAATGTTAATCACAGGGGTTGCTGCCATGCAAGGCGCCGCCACAAACAACTTCTCCTTCCCCCATTCTGTTATGCTGAGCACCAAGCTAGAAGGTGAGAAGTACCATTTTGATATGGTCTTTGGTATGACCAGGCCGGGACTTGAACTCCCAACCTCCCGGTTGTGAGGTGGACACTCTGTCAACTAGGGCACCGCTCCGGTTGCAAATTTATGAGAAAAAGTTGCAAATTTACAAGGAAAAGCTGCTAATTTACAAGGAAAAAGTTGCAAATTTTAAGAAAAAAGGGTGTAAATTTATAAGAAAAAGAATGCCAGTTTACAAGAAAAAAGTAACAAATTTATGAGAAGAAAAAAAAGGTTTTAAGAATAGAATAGGCTTTATTGTCATTGTACAGTTGTACAGCACAACAATAAGGTATCAATTAAGAATTAATTAACAATTAAGGTATTCTCCCAAAAAAATGTTAAAGGTGAATAATGATAATAATAATGGATTAGATTTATATGGCGCTTTACGTGTCAAGTGACATCTCAAAGTGCTTACATTGAGTCCATTATTCATTCACTCCAGACAGACATTGATAGTGGTAAGCTACTGCTGTAGCCACAGCTGCCCTGGGGCAGACTGACAGAAATTTGCCTCCCAATCCCTGCCAACGGCCTCTCTGACCACAACTGAACATTTATACACATTCATATTCCAATGTCATGGACACTGGAGACGATATGGATAAAGTGTCTTGCCCAGGGACACAACGGCAGGATGGCCGGGAAGAGCGGGTTTCGAACCGCCAACGTTCTGGTTATTGGATGACCCGCTCTACTGCCTGAGCCACTGCCGCCCACATTTCCCTCCTCCATTCCATATTTGCTGAGCACCAAGCTGGATGGCAGGAAGTTCCATTTTTATATGGTCTTTGGCATGACCCGGCTGGGACTTGAACCCCAACCTCCCGGTTGTGGGGCAGATGCTCTACCTCTAGGCCACCACTCCATCTGAATAAAATGTTTACATGATAATTAATAAAAGATCGATCCTTGCATTTAGGGATTGGTGTGTTGTCGTTAGTGTCAAGTATCACGAGCCATCACTGAATCGATCTTTTGTCCCATCCCTAGATGAGAGGGTCAATAACACGCTAGCAAATGGGAAGTTAGCCAGGCTAACAACAATAACCACTACCAGTCACACTAAAGGTGCATTCACACCAAACGCGAACAGGCGGCGCGAATCCATGCACAGTGAATGGAAAGAGGCGAGTACATGCAAAATTGCGCATTCGTGCATTCGCGTCCAAGGCTAGCTTGCTAGCTAGCTGCTAGCTTTGAGATTCTGCCGTCTCTAGAGTAAAAGTATCATGCAAAGTAAACTAGTTTGAAAATGAGACCCACTCACTTGGAGACAGAAGGACCGGGAGCTCTTCAGCTGAATTGGGATTTCTGAGTTATTTACCCACGGATTCCTGCCACGGGCGTGTTGATGAAGCTAGCAAGCTAGCAACGGAAACACTCATCATCTTATAAAATTTTGGAGACAGGGATAACTTTTTCAGGTGAGCCCTCCATCGGATAATGTAAACCTAAAGCATGACGTTATTTTGGGGATTTCCACAGTAGGCTGAACACTGCTGCAGAAGTTATAAAGGCAACTTCACCTGTCTGCATCTCACTCGGATGCTGAATTCATGTTTATTCACGCTTTTACATTGAGTTATAGTGTAATTGCGGCGCCCGAAAAATTCCTGTTCGTGTTTGGTGTGAACGCACCTTTACAGTAACAACAAAGGGATGCTGCGCACATAAATTAATAAAATAAGCTACTGTAGATAACTGGCAGTGTTTTCCCTACCATTAACGGACCCCCCCCCCCCCCCAGAGTGTCAAGTTTATCTATCTATCTATCTATCTATCTATCTATCTATCTATCTATCTATCGATGAATGCAAGGAATCTCTGTGTGTAGCTTGGGGTCCCCCTACTGACTAAGAGGGTCTGTTGCATTTGCATACTCTGCTTTATATTTTTTTCCGGTTCCGGTTCCGCCGGACCGGTGGCGCCACACGAGTAGGCTGCCCGTTGCAACAGCCTTTTTTTAGCTTCCTTCTTCTTTCTACACCTTTCACTCTGTATATATATCACGGACGCACGGATCGCCCCGGGGGTCTCCCGGGTCGGCGGACGGAGCCACGGTTTGCAGTGGGAGACGTTACAGCGGGGAGGAGCTAGTGCTAGCTAGCACTTGGCCGCCGCCCGGTGCTGATGGGAAACTCGACATACCGGGAGCTGTAGCGAAAACGACGCGGGTGCCGGGCTGGAGTTTAGGCGGCGTGCAAGAAATATAAGACAGAATAATAAAGAGCGATGGCAAGAACCAAGCAGACCGCCCGTAAAATCTACTGGAGGAAGAAGCCCCCCAGGAGACAGCTAGCCACCAGGGCTGCTCGGAGAGGCACTCCGGCCACCGGCAGAGTGAAGAGGCCTCGCCGTCACAGGCCCGTGGCTCTGAGAGAGATCCGTCGCTGCCAGAAATCCACGGAGCTGCTCATCCGTAAGCTGCCCGTCCAGCGCCTGGTGAGGGAGATCGCTCAGGACTTCACGACCGTCCTGCGTTTCCTGAGCTTCGCCGTCATGGCTCTGCAGGAGACCAGCGAGGCCCACCTGGTTGTCTCTTCTTCGCTAAGGGGGTCACCATCATGCCCAAAGACTTCCAGCTGGCCCGCCGCATCCGCGGAGAGAGAGCTTAGACTTTCTGCTGCACATTCACCAACCAACCATAATGCTCTGCACTGTGTGTCTATATATATACATTTATAGTAATATGGACATATGTTTACTAGATGTTGTTTTTTCTTGCCTTCTGATTGTTGCTCTGAGTGTTGCTATCCCTGTGCTGTTGCAATCCTGGAATTTCCCCATTGTGGGACTAATAAAGGCTTATCTTATCTTATCTTATCTTATCTTATATTCAGAAACAGCCCTGCTGAGTGTATTTGTCACAGATATACATTAAAACTAATGTCTGGTACAGTGTTTCTGTGGTGGACCAAACAGATGAAGGCTTCATTGCAGTAGATGTGTCCTCTCGATGTGCTGTAGAACAAAGATGCAGGTTGTGAGACGGGAGTGTTGAGGGGGAGAGCAGCACACAAACAAGGCCTTCAAAGGGCTTGTGCTTCAATTAATCAATTAAGGACAGAAAGAGAGGAATTTGCATACCCTGCGCCAGTGTGAGAGCGGGGGCAAACTGGATCTGTGGCCAGGAATCCTGACACGGATGGGAACGGGAGAGATGAGGGGGATTTCCAGACAAAAAAGTGGAAGCTGTTTCCTGAAAGGCTTTGAATGGGACAAGGATGAAGGAAGAGGAAAAAAGTGGGCGAAGGAGGAGTCAGTGAGCAAATCAAGGGGTGGAAAGGCTTCCTAAAACACGGTCGGTGATATGATGGAGCCAGATCCATGAGCAAGGCACTATAGGAGACGGCTGTGGGTTTTAGTTCCCATGGTTAGAAATGCAGACAGAGCTGTTTCTGAATATAAAGCAGAGTATGCAAATGATACTGGCCCCATCAGCCACTAGGGGGGGCTCAAGGTACAAGTTCACCCTTAACATTTTTGGGGAGAATTAAAATTATTTTCAGCTTTTTTCCTCATACATTTGCAGTGTTTTTCTCATAAATTTGCTATTTTTTTCCTCATAAATTTGTGACTTTTTCTTGTAAATTTGCAACTTTTTTCTCATAAATGTGCAGCGTTTTCTCATAAATTTGCAACTTTTTTCATTGGCAAATTAAGTTTTTTCTTATAAATCTTATAAATTTATAAACTTTTTTGTCATAACTGCAATTTTTTTCTTATAAATTTGGGCATTTTTTCTGGTAATTTTGCTACTCTTTTCAATGTAAATTTATAATTTTTTCTTATAAATATTCAACTTTTTCTCATAACTTGCAACTTTTTTGTCGTAAATTTGCAGTTTTTACTTATAAATTTGCTTCTTTTTTTCTCATAAATTTGCAACTTTTTTCTTGTAAATTTGCAAATTTCTTCTGATATATTTGCAAGTTTTCACATTATAAATTTGCTACTTTTGTTGTAAATTTACAGTTTTTTTCTCATAAATTTGCAGTTTTTTTCTTGTAAATTTGCTACTTTTTTGTTGAAAAATTGCATTTTTTTCTCATAAATTGCTTTTTTTTTCTCATGAATTTATAACTATTCTGGAAAATTTCTGATTTTTTTTTTTCTTGTTTGCAACTTTTTTTCTTGTAAATTTGGACCTTTTTTTCTGGTAAATTTACTACTTTTGTTGTACATTTACAATTTTTTCTGATAAATTTGCTACTTTTTACGTTATTAATTAGCAACTTAGGTCTCATAAATGTGCAGTGTTATTCTCTAAATTTGTACCTTTTTTGTTAAACATGAATCTCTTTTGTTGTAACTTTACCATTTTTACCTCCGCCAAGGAGGTGATGTTTTTGCCGGCATTTGTCTGTCTGTTTGTTAGCAACATAATTCAAAAAGTTATGAATAGGCATTGATTAAACTTTCAGGAAAGGTGTGTAATGGCACAGGGAACAGATGATTAGATTTTGGTGATGATCTGAGAGTGCATACCTCCACCAAGGGCTTTGTTTGTATTTGTGCAGCAGGATTACACAAAAACTACTGAATGGATTTGGATGAAATTTTCACCAGAGGTGGTCCTTGGGCTAGAGAGGAAGCCATTATGTTTTGGTAATAATCCGAGAATGCATACCTCAGCCAAGGTGCTTATCTTCTCACACTGTGTTAGCAACAATACTCCAAAACTAATGGAGAGACTTTGATGCAGTTTTCACCAGAAGTGGCTCTAGGCCTACACACAAACCCATTACATTTTGGAGGTGATCCCTGAGGGATGGAAGGAGCCTTGGTGGAGGTATGCGCTCTTTGGGTGCTTTTCTAGTTTGTGACTTTTTTTTGTTGTACATTTTGCAACTTTTTTGTTATAAATTTGGACCTTTTTTCTGATAAATTTGGTACTTTTGTTGTAAACTTATAACTTTTTTCTTATAAATTTGTGACTTTTTTGTTGTAAATTTACAATTTTTTTTTCAGATAAATTTGTGACGTTTTGTTGCTGATTTCCATTTTTTTTTGTTATAAATTCACAGCTTTTTTCCTTGTAAAACTGCAAATTTATTTTCGTACATTCGCATCATTCACGTGGATGATTATTTTTCTGTTCCTTTTTCTGTTCATTAGCCATGTTGCCGGCCGGCCTCTAAGGAAAGGCTGAATGCAAATGTCCTAACAGTAACTCCAATTGTGATCAAATTTGCATGTCAAGTCCACCACTCTCTATTTACAAACAGCCCTCTGTCTGTTTGGCTGACTGGGCAAGTTACTGAGACAGGAGACCTTTGACTGCTGCTTTGTGTGTTACCTGCTCGATGCTCAGCGAGGGGGGAAATTCCCTCACAGACCTCATGACATCAACAACATTTCTCCATCAGCATTTCTGTTTGTAGGTGTAACCGTGTGTCATCATATGTGCAACGGCCTTGACAGCAGGTGGATTCACTTTGAGTTAAATTGAAAGGTCACCGTGTACAAAGAGCACTGGCAGAAAAAAGCAACAGGTTACGGTTTTATCCTGCAGAGATGGGAATTCTGGGCTGGAGCCCAGTCCTGATAGAACAGTTGGAACAGTGCCTGTACTGTATTGTTTAAAAGGTCTGTGGCATGCTTTTCCGGCTTTTCTGACCTATCTACAATGATAAATTATCATCTTAAAAGTGCACAAAGGTTCAAAATTGTCAATTTTGTTAAAAATAAACTCATTTTTCAAATCTCTTTTAGTTAACATGTACGATATTGGTTTTATAAGACTTACTATACTTACTATAAACTACTACTTTCTAATTTATTTAAAAGTAGAAAAACTTCTTCTCGAAACATGCGTAGTGCTAGTCCGAGTTAGCTTAGCAGATGGACTAGAGTTATTATGCCTCTTCTGTGTAAAGTCTAGTCACTCTAGACTTTATAACTGCATTATAAATGCAGCTATACTTCAACAGTTGACTCAGAATCGTCCCTTTGACACAAATTCAGACAGGCTTCATTAAATGTACAGTAACAGTGATACCAGCCCAGCAGACAAAGCTGCTAGTATTAGCTTAGCTGACTGATGACTGTCTTTCTTCTTGGAAATTTCGTACATAATCTCTTCACTCCACTAGACAGCTGTGAGCCCAGTCAAGATTATCTACCAACACTTGACCATATATCTAATTCTTAGAGGTTATTTTAACTTCCTTTCCTATAGTTGATTAGACACTGTCCAGGACTAGCACTGTCTGCGTCTGCTCAATCGTGGGGCTTGTATGACAAAAATTATGTCATCGTCTCCAGTCTGCTAGGCTCCGCACACCCCTTCCACGGCCGTCCACGTGCAGCCCAAATTTTGACAGTGTTGCCTGGGTGCGTTGACTGTGCATCTGCAAGACTGAACCTGTCATTCACAGGGTGGCGCTACCACCACAGCATACAAAATCAAAGTAGACGAAGAAGAGGAAGACGAGAATAGGGCTGTCTACCCATCCGGGTACTTGCATGTGAATGCGCAAAGCGCGGAGGTAAGAAAAACCGGCAGCTTACCATTGAAACAATACGGCATATCAATATTATGACAAGCTTTCACCGCAAGATCGGATCAGATATGATCAAAAACTTTAAATTTGTGATCTCAAAAAGTGTCCCTACCGTCTACCAGCCAGTATGTGATGAATGATTCAAGAGTGTCCAGAAACAATATTTATTGATATTTGTAATGACGAATAAATGTGCCAGCTTGGCTGTACATTGGTGGAACACCCCAATAATAGAAAATAAATTGTACCTGCTGTGGAAATCCCCAAAAGCCGTCATGTTTAGGTTTGCAAAATTTATCCACCGGAGTGTTATGTCCAAATAACATGAGACTGGAGCCACCTTCAACTGAACACTGAACTGAGTTTATTATCAAGAACAACACAATATACACTCCAGCCATAGCCCGCCTGACATCATTACCCAAACCCCCTCAGTCAAGCTACGGCAAGCCCCCAGAGTCAAATCTCACACATAACCCCCCCCACACACACACACAAAGTCAAAGACACCCCCCCCCCCCCCAGAACAGAAAAAAAACCCCACAGTGTTGTGTCTTTTTTAAAACTAAGGAGGCAAAACTCAGCCAACCAAACAGGCATTCTGGGTTGAAAGGGCATTAAAAGAGCGTTCTGTGCTGTAAAAGTGAACAAAAGTCAGGGCCCTGATAATATACACTACCGTTCAAAAGTTTGGGGTCACTTAGAAATTTCCTTATTTTTGAAAGAAAAGCACTGTTTTTTTCAATGAAGATAACTTTAAACTAATCAGAAATACACTCTAATATCTAATGTACATTGCTAATGTGGTAAATGACTATTCTAGCTGCAAATGTCTGGTTTTTGGTGCAATATCTACATAGGTGTATAGAGGCCCATTTCCAACAACTATCACTCCAGTGTTCTAATGGTACAATGTGTTTGCTCATTGCGTCAGAAGGCTAATGGATTATTAGAAAACCCTTGTGCAATCATGTTAGCACAGCTGAAAACAGTTTAGCTGGTTAGAGAAGCTATAAAACTGACCTTCCTTTGAGCAGGTTGAGTATCTGGAAAAAATTATTATTTCAAATACAAATCATTATTTCTAACCTTGTCAATGTCTTGACTATATTTTCTATTCATTTTACAACTCATGGTGGTAAATAAGTGTGACTTTTCATGGAAAACACAAAATAATTGTCTGGGTGACCCCAAACTTTTGAACGGTAGTGTATGTGGGCACTTGGTAAAGTCCTGTGCACATGAACTGAGTCCTGTATTTCACTACATTTTCAATAAGTCCTTGCAGACACAACATGTGCCTAAGGTCTGGAAAGATGCTGTGGTTGTCCCCGTTCCAAAATCCAGCTGTCCTAAAACAGTAAATGATTTTAGACTAGTTGCTTTGACTTCAATTTTAATGAAAATTTTTGAAAAACTGGTCAGATTTGAGGTCCTATAGCAGACTGAGCATGCATTGGATCCTTTGCGGTTTGCCTATAGGCCTCACAGAGGAGTGGAGGATGCCACTGTCACGCTGTTTAACATGCTTTTTGAACATCTGAATTTTAATGGGACACACGCCAGGCTTTTATTTGTGGACTTTTCTTCTGCTTTCAATACAATCCAACCTCATATTTTAGTTGAAAGGCTCCTGCAACAATTTGATTTGGGTAATAATCTGGTGGGTTGGATTCTGGATTTTTTAACCAACAGGACACAGAGAGTAAGGGTCAATGGTACATTGTCTGACCAAAAGTGTTCTTCTACTGGCTCTCCGCAGGGGTGTGTGTTGTCACCACTACTCTTCATCCTGTACACAAACATGTGGCGGAGCAGACATGACAACAGACACATTATAAAGTATGCTGATGATTCAGTTGTTGTCAGTCTCCTCCAGGATGGTGAGAGTGGCCACGGCCCAGTAGTTGATGATTTTGTTCACTGGTGTGAGGATTCCTACCTGCAGCTGAATACGACAAAAACTAAAGATATGATTATTGACTTAAGGAGGAAAACTCCCAGGCACGAAGTCACTGTACTAAAAGGCCAGACCACTGAATGTGTACAATCCTACAAATATCTTGGGACGATTACTGATTGTAATTTAAACTTTGAAGAGAACTGTGAAAAGGTGTGCAAAAAGGGTCAGCAACATTTGCATTGTTTAAGGAAACTTGCACGCTTCCAAATTGACCGAACCATAATGACGATGTTTTATCAGGCTTTTATTGAATCTGTTTTATCCTTTTCTTTAGTGTCATGGTTTGGTCAGATAAAAGTGAAACAGAGGAAATCCTTGGATCAGGTAGTTAGATGGTCCAGTCGTTTGCTTGGTGAGTCACAGCTGAGCCTGACATCCCTGTACACCAGACAGGTACAGAGGATTGCTACCTCCATTTTAAATGATGACTCCCACCCTTTGCACTGCCACTTTCAGCTTCTTCCCTCCAGACGGAGGTTTGTTGTCCCAAAAAGTAAAACCCAGCGCTACAAAAACAGCTTTGTTCCTGCTGCTGTTAAAGAGTTGAACAAGATGTAACAATATATTGCACATAATTTAGTTACCTATTTATTAATTTTATTTTATATATTTGCTTATTTTTGTAGGGTTTTTTTGGGGGGGTTCTAAATCTTTTATTGGGTTTTAGACTTTTGAGTTTTTAACCTCTTTGACTAGTCTTTAACTTTTTAATATGATCCTTCTCTCTTATCTCCTTGTTTTGTTTTTTTTGTTTGTTTTTTTTCTCTTATCTCTTTGTCTTATGTCCTGATTAGTGGAGCCTTGAGTACTTTTTATCATGTTTATAGTCAGCTTCATGTGTGCCTGTGTTTGTGTTCATGTTGAATGTAATTGTGGTTTGTAAATATGGATGTCACCTGACTGCAAAACAAATCTACCTACAGGTACAAATAAAGTAACCTGAACCTGAACCTGAACTGTGTTGGAGCGGGTTATTCTGCCGCTTAGTCCCAACACGCATTAGCTAGTACTGTCTTCAATACATAGTCTTCCAGGTACCTGGGTCTCTGACGAATTCCAGCCGGGCATCCCCTAGGCGGGGACTCTGCACCAGGCACTGTCGGCCGCACCTGTGAGCTCTCACCACCCCAGTCCAACAAGTCCCACCTCACACCGGGTTGTCCCACCGTAGCTCTAGTCCTCTGTTCTGGTGGCGACTTCCTGAGTCTAATGGAGTGCCACCATGACCCATCCGCAAGCTCAAACATGTCCTGGCCCTATCGCCTCGTGATCTGCAGGGGCCCCGTCCAGAATGGCTGCAGCTTGTGCATGCGGTTAGGGTGTTTGATCCAAACTTGGTCCGACACCATCAGTCCATGGGCTTTCGCCCTGTGCTTCCTGTCAAATCATCACTTCATCTTATGCTGTTGCGCAGCGACCTGGTCCCATGGAGAGTCCATACTTCTTGGATGAGGAGTCGTGGGCGGTCTCAGTCAATCCAAAGGCAGATGTAGTTCACGCCCCAGCATGAGAGCCGCCGGGGAGCATCCTGTCATAGCATTGGCCATTGCCCTGTAGTGGAGAAGTGTGCTCTGGAGAGCGTCCGGAAATATGAAGTTGTCTGCCAAGTGGGCTCTCAGTCCACTTTTCAGGGTCTTGTTAAAACGTTCAACACCTCCATTGGCCTGGGGATGGTAGAACGCAGTTTTAATATGTTCCACGCCCGTAGCGCTCAAGAACTCTTCAAACGCCCCAGAGGTGAACTGCGAGCCATTGTCAGTCGTGATTACATTCGGGACCCCCCACCTGGCGAACAGTGACGAGAGGAAACCTGTAATCACATCCACCGTGACTGAATTAGTGGGTAACACCTCTGGCCACTTTGAGAACAGGTCGTAGACCACAAGCAGGAACTGGCTGTTCGGGGGTGCTTTATGTAGTTTGCCACAGATGTCCAACTGAATGTGTTTCCAAGGGCCCTCCGGGTCCGACAGTGGCCACAGGGGTGGAGGGGGTGGTCCACCGGTCTTCCTGCTCTCCAAACACAGAACAGAGTTTTTCACCATAGCTTCAATGTCCTTATCAATACCCGGCCACCAAACTGAATCCCTGCAGCACTGTGTTACCCTGACCACGCCCAGGTGGCCCTCGTGGAGCATCGCAAAGACACGTGATCTCAGAGACACCGTGATTAGCGTGCAGTGTCCCCTCGCCACACACACCTCATTCCAACAGCTCAGTTCGTCTTTAAACCAGTAGAAGGGTGTCAGCTCGCCCTGCACCTTCGCGGGCCAACCCTCCCTAATCACCGAGCACAGTTGTGACAGCACGGGGCCTCGTTCCGACTCTGCCCGAAGTCCTTGGAGGGATACTATATCCTGGAGGGCCCTGTGCAGTGCATTGACCAGATCCGCCTCCGTGGGATTGTTGTCATCATCGTCGTCCGATTGTACTGTGTTGGCCGTGGCACGGGACAGGAGAGCTGCCACTACGTTCTCCTTACCAGGAGTGAACTGGGTGGTAAAACTGTAGGCCCTCAGCCGCTCCATCCACCTGTGGATCCTCAAAGGTCTGTGTCAACCCGATGTCTCCAGTAATGTTGTCAGCACTCGGTGGTCCGTCCGCAGGGTGAAATGGCGCCCACAGAGGTAGACATGCCACCACTCACACGCCCAGACACAGGCGAGCGCCTCCCTCTCACCCATGGCGTACTTTTGTTCAGTTGCTAAGAGAGACCTCAATGCGAATGCCACCGGGCGCTCCGTACCGTCTTGTACCTGGAACATAACCGCCCCACTGCCAAGCCAGACGCGTCACAGGTCACAATGGTTGGCTGCTTTGGATCAAAATAGGCCAACACTGGAGGGGAGGGGAGTTGAAACTTCAGCTTAGCAACTGCTGCTGAGCAGGCTGGGGTTCATTGCCGCGGCGTATCCTGTTTCAACAGGGCCCGAAGAGGCCCAATTGTTTCCAAGTAGTGGAGAATAAAATGCCTATAAAAGTTCACCATACCAAGAAACGGAGAAATCTGTGCAGGTGTCGATGGTTCCGGGAGGCGCAGGATTGGCTCCACGTTCGAATGCAGGGGCCTCAGCCCCGCTGCCGCCAGCCGGAACCCCACAAACTCAATGGAGTTCGCCGCAAAGATGCACTTTTCCCCATTTAGGGTGACTTCGTGTTTCTGTAATACCGTCAGCACCCGTCCCAACCGATCGTGTTCCTCCCGTGATGTGCCATGTACCACGATGTCATCCAGGTATGCCACCACACCCTTGAGGCCAGCCAGAATCGTGGACATTATTTTCTGAAAACAGCTGGGTGCTGAGCTCAGACCAAAAGGCATGCAGGTGTACCTGAACACAACCATGTGGGTCACAAACGCTGTCAGGTTCCTGCTGGCTGAGTGGAGAGGCACCTGCAGGTAACCCTGGCGAAGATCTAGCTTCGTGAATACCTTTGAACTGCTGAATGTTGCGGTGAGTTCCTCCATCGTGGGGAGTGGGTACTTGTCCAAGACGATCGCTTTATTCACCATCCTAAGATCGATACACGGTTGGGTGCCACCCAATATTTTTCTTGGCCACCACGATATTTGATATCCAGGGTGAAGCATCCACTCTCTCGATGATGCCTGCTTCCAGCAGTTTGTTCAGCTCCTCCATGACATCATCCTGTAGGGCGAGGGGAAGCCGCCGTAGCGGTTGAATTTTTGCCATCACACTTGGATCTATGAGCGGGTGGAATGCGTTGACGCATCCCAGGTCTCTGAACAGCGCCGGCCAGCGGACATGCCATTCGGGGTACACTGTCAGTACCGTCGAGCCCTCTGGGTCCTTGATGGAGAATCCCAGTTCACCCAGTAGATCTATCCCTCGTAAGTCCACCCCCGGCGCGAAATTTGGAAAGTGAACGCGAAAACTGTCTTCAACCCACATTTCACTGAAAAATCGACCGTGCCCGCCATTTCAATTTTGGCGTGGCCGCATCCAAACATTTTCACTGCTCCAGCATTGATGGTTTTATTTGGGAAAAGTCTCTTCAAAGTAGCCATACTCAGTATGGACCTACCGGCCCCTGAGTCCACCATAAGCAGCACGTAGACTCCGTCGAGTTTTAACACCTACCATTTCAACGGTCCATTCTAAGCACGTGCCACACACACCCGTGTCGTGCCTCTGGACACCGCCGCCGATGACTCAGCAGTGATAGTGTAGGCCCTGTCCCGTGCCACAGTCCGCCGCCTCCTGAAAATCCACCCCGGAGAATTAGCTACCTTGCTAACGGCTGTGCTTTGCGGGAAAGCTTGGGTGGCTACACTCCCTTTAGCCAACACCGGCAGACTCAGCTGAACTGTGGACTCAATCTGCCTGATCAGTTCGAACACCTTTTCCAACAAGAGAGTATCTTTAGCTAGCTTTAGCTTGCTCTTCAGCCACACGTTGTTAGTACCGTGGGCTAGCTTATCTTGGACCAGCTCCTCCTCAATAGGCCCGAAGGCACATTCTCTTGCTAGGCTACGGAGCTCCGTAATAAAGGACTGAGTGGACTCACCCGCTCGCTGTTGGCAGTCAAAAAACTCATATCTCCGTGCCATGATGGTGGAATGGTCTCTGAAAACACAGTCCATTAATTCCAAACCGTCTTTCAGTGAGTCGCTGCCACACAGCCCAAAAAATATCCGCTGGCCTTCCTCACTGAGGTAGTGGACCATCAGGCTCCTCTGTCTCTTTTCATCAACACCACTAAGGCCAGCCACAGCCACATACACGTCGAACGTCTCCCTCCAGCGGACCCATAGTATAGCTGGTGTGCCCAGAGACTGTAAAAATGGATGTGGTTGTCTGATACTCCCATGGTTTATCCTCGTCGCCAAATGTTATGTCTGAATAACATGAGATTGGAGCCACCTTCAACTGAACACTGAATTGACTTTATTATCGAGAACAACACAATATACACTCCATCCATAGCCTGCCTGATGTCATTACCCCAACCCCCTTGGCCAGGCAACAGCAAGCCCTGAGAGTCAAATCTCACACATAACATGGAGCTCACAGGAAAAACAACCTCCCGTCTCCCATACACTCCTGTGTATTTACACTTGTTCGCCCTGTTAATCCCGACACTTCATTTCAGCTCTACAGAGCTTCGGTCCATTTATTGTCAGCAGGTGAGTGTCAGTCTTATTTTTAAACTAGTTTAATTGCAGTGTTAATATGTTTACTCTGAGGCTGATAACCAGCCCAAATTGGAATTAATATTTCTACCGAGCCCGACGCATTTCTATGCTAATGCTGTTTTAGTTATTAACTGCCTCTGATGCAAATTCTGGTGTTTTTCGCATGTTCGCATTAACTTTATGTGTAGGCAAGTCACTTTTAACCATAAATAAGAGTCATAGTTTGCAAACAGACATACAGTGGTGTGAAAAAGTGTTTGCCCCCTTCCTGATTTCTCATTTTTTTATACATTTGTCACACTTAAATGTTTCAGATCATCAAACAAATTTAAATATTAGACAAAGATAACACAAGTAAACACAAAATGCAGTTTTTAAATGAAGGTGTTTATTATTAAGGGAAAAAAAATCCAAACCTGCATGGCCCTGTGTGAAAAGGTGATTGCCCCCCTAAACCTAATAACTGGTTGGGCCACCCTTAGCAGCAACAACTGCAATCAAGTGTTTGCGATAACTGGCAGTGAGTCTTTCACAGCGCTGTGGAGGAATTTTGGCCCACTCATCTTTGCAGAATTGTTGTAATTTAAACACATTGGAGGGTTTTCGAGCATGAACCGCCTTTTTAAGGTCATGCCACAGCATTTCAATCAGATTCAGGTCAGGACTTTGACTAGGTCACTCCAAAGTCTTCATTTTGTTTTTCTTAAGCCATTCAGAAGTCGACTTGCTGGTGTGTTTTGGATCATTGTCTTGCTGCAGAACCCAAGTGCGCTTCAGCTTGAGGTCACGAACAGATGGCCGGACATTCTCCTTAAGGATTTTTTGGTAGACAGCAGAATTCATGGTTCCATTTACCACAGCAAGTCTCCCAGGTCCTGAAACAGCACAACAGCCCCAGATAATCACACTACCACCACCATATTTTACTGCTTGTATGATGTCTCTTTTCTGAAATACTGTTACTTTTACGCTGGATGTAATGGGACACACACCTTCCAGAAAGTTCAACTTTTGTCTCGTCAGTCCACAGAGTATTTAACCAAAAGTCTTGGGGATCATCAACATGTTTTCTGGAAAAACTGAGATGAGCCTTTATGTTCTTTTTGCTCAGCAGCGGCTTTCGTCTTGGAACTCTGCCATGCAGACCATTTTTGCCCAGTCTCTGTCTTATGGTGGAGTCATGAACACTGACCTTAAGTGAAGCAAGTGAGGCCTGCAGTTCTTTGGATGTTGTTGTGGGGTCTTTTGTGACCTCTTGGATGAGTCGCTGCTGCACTCTGGGGTAGCTTTGGTTGGCCGGCCACTCCTGGGAAGGTTCACCACTGTTTCATGTTTTTGCCATTTGTGGATAATGGCTCTCACTGTGGTTTGCTGGAGTCCCAAAGCTTTTAAAATGGCTAGAAAATTGAAATCAGCTTTCCAAAGATGTGATATACAACAGTTAATTTATGCTTTAACAGGGGGCAATCACTTTTTCACACAGGGCCATGTAGGTTTGGATTTTTTTTTACCCTGAATAATAAACACTTTCAATTAAAAACTGCATTTTGTGTTTACTTGTGCTATCTTTGTCAAATATGTCAATTTGTTTGATGATCTGAAACATTTAAGTGTGACAGACACACAAAAAAATGAGAAATCAGGAAGGGGGCAAACACTTTTTCACACCACTGTACCTGCAGCAGGAGCAAGCTCCATTTGTGGCCAGATGGAGATGTGGGTCATATCATCCCTCAGCCAACTCATATTAAGAGGCAGCCCACAAAATCCTCCTTTGGTAATCTCTGCTGGCCAATATGAATCTAAAAAACTTGTATTCTGATTGCTATCACCATCTTTCATAAGATGGTGATAGCTACACGAGCCAGTTGCACACCATTTCTACATTTTCTTTGTTTAAATTTAGCTAACATTGCCATAGAAATGTATTGAAATCGTCATTTTTTGATACCCCGGCATGTCGTTCTGCACGTACATGAGATTGGTGACGTAAGCGTAGACAGCCCTACAGATATGCATGAATCATTTTGCAGCAGCAGCAGCTTGGGTGTCAAAGAGCACTGAAAAACGGTAATTCCTCCTTTTCCTCAAAATGATGTCATTGTTGCTTCAAAAAAAAAATGTGTGTGCTGGTTAGTTTTTATTCTATGTAATGTTTTATTTTTTCCTGTGTATCTAGACAATGACCCAAGTTTATTTTTTATTATTTTGTTTGGAGGAGATTTTCCTTTTTTAATGGTTTGAACCATCCCCCATTCTAAAAATAGGTGCCTCCAAGCACAACCTTGCACATGGCCTCTAAAAAGCTAGAAAAGGCCCTGGTTGTATATGTTGTGCGTACAAGTGAGTGAAATGAGAAGGCTGACAGAAGGGGATGTAAGCCTGGCCATTCGGGGAACTTATCAGCAGTTCTCTGAACTCTGAAGTGTTTCCAGGTAATTTCATCACATTAGCAGCATGGCTACAGACTGACAGTTCTGTTTGGTTACTTAATTCTCACTGGTTGCATACATCCATAATGCAAAACCTGAAAACACTTAATCACAACACAAAGATTTACCAACTCTTTTAACAAGGCAAACACCCAATGACACAGTTTCACTTAAAATCTTGGTTACTTTTTTTGGGTCAGGACTGTGGTTAAAATCTTTGCAAATCTAAAGCAATATGAAAAGGAACATAAATATTGCCGATATTGTGAAATACATTGTGAAGTCAGTCAAGATTATTTATAAGCATTTTTTTTT
Source organism: Pholidichthys leucotaenia (assembly GCA_020510985.1). Lineage (NCBI taxonomy): Eukaryota > Metazoa > Chordata > Actinopteri > Cichliformes > Pholidichthyidae > Pholidichthys > Pholidichthys leucotaenia. The sequence goes on along the minus strand of CM035847.1, from coordinate 280,590,363 downwards.
TAAAGAGTTGACCAAAGGGATAGCGCCGTACCGTGGCTGCTTCATCCATCCAGATGGATGCCCTCAATTTCCCCTCTGGGGATCAACAAAGTATACACAATCAAATCAAAATCAAAAATGCTGTACAAAATTTTAAAAAAGGCAGATAAACATAAAAATTTGCAATAATTAAGGTGCAACAATATGATAAAAGATGCAAATTTATAATTAAGAGTATAATTTAGGAAGATAAAAAGCTTACAAAGAGAGAGAGGAAAAAGTGGTGCATGAGGGGGAAAAACCACACATCTCTATGAAAAATTCATACATTTTTAAATTTAAGACTAACTAACCTACACTTATATAGCGCTTTTCTAGTCACAAAGACCACTCAAAGCGCTTTCACTAATACTAACCCTCTATTCTAAGGGCCTACAGGAGACAGATATCTAGGGACAATTTAGAACAACCAATTAACCTAACATGTATGTCTTTGGATTGTGGGAGGAAACCGGAGCCCCCGGAGTAAACCCACGCAGCACAGGGAGAACATGCAAACTCTACACAGAAAGGTTCCAACCCCTGCCAGCCTGGGGATTTGAACCTGGAACCTTCTAGCTGTAAGTCAACAGTGCTAACCACTGCACCACCATGCTGCCCCAAGACAATAAAAACTGCACATTTGTATGTGTTTTTGACCTTTTTCTCTTGTGAATTTCCTATTTTTTTGCCAATTTGTGATTTATTTTTTTTTCATTGTAAATTTGTAACATTTTCTTGGAATTTTCTAACTTTTATCTGATAAATTACAACTTTTTCCCTGGCAAATTTGTGACTCCTGAAAAATTTTGTACTTTTTTCCCTATAAATTTGACAGTTTTTGTGATAAATTTATTCTTTTCACACAAATTTACAACTATACACTCTTAAATCTGAAACTTTTTCTCTTGAATTTGTACCTTTTTTCCTCATAAAGTTCCAAAATTTTTCATGTATATTTGCAACTACACTCTCACTGACATATTCAGTCATATTCTATAAACTACCTTGTTCTCTTTATGGGGATGGGCGATGGCAGCTTAACAAGAGGGATAGTTTTGGGGGGTTCTTTTCCTTTTTTGATGTTGCCCGGGGGTGTCTGGGACCCACTCCTTGGGTGTGGGGGGGGGGGCACTGTCATGATCCTGAGCACTGGTGGGGGCCGGGCTCAGTCTCCAGTTTTGAGTTTAGTCTTTTCCTGTTTATTTCTTTGTTCATTATTATCTGCTGTATCTGGTCTCTGTTTGTTTATTGTTGTCTGTATTCTTAGTCTCATCTTAATTGTCTTGTCTATTTATTCTGCGTCATTTTGCAGTTAGGATATTATTTGTAGTTGTTGGGGTTGTGTTTTCTTATTCTTGTGTGTTATTTAGTTTCCAGTCTGTGCTTTTATTTCAACAGTGCTGTGCAGCTTCCGGCTGTCAAATTCTGTTTCGTGGGCTGCACAGCTGTCACTTGTTCTTTTGATTGTTTTCTTACTCATGTACCCACACCAGTCTTGCATCTATGATTATGTCAGTTCACTATTTTAGGGCACAACAACATTCCTCTTTGTCATGTCCCACTGTTACTGTCGTCAGTAGTTCTTGGTCTGATACTGAATGTTTTTGGTTTTGCGGTTGAGGAGAACGGGAGTGCTCCGACCAGGTAATTTTCCCTTTCAGTTTCCCTCAGTCATGAGCCCTGCTCTCCTCTGGTGCCTTCTTCTCATTACATGTAAGTTTAGTGTTTTGTGTAGTGTACGTCTTTATGTTAATAAATGTGCAAACCACAGCGAGTGTTTAGTGTCCTTCCATAGCCCTTGGAAAGGGCAAGTTATGGCAGTTTGCTGCTTTTTAAATGGCATTTTAGCATCTGCTCTCTTAATTTGATGAATTTGTCTGGCAGAAACCTTCTTCATTATGCCTTTATCTGCACAAACCCGTCTGTGCTCTGAATCAGCCACAAATTTCTTCACAGTATGATGATCAGGCTTAAGTTTTTGTGAAATATCTAATGTTTCCGTACCTTGTCCAAGACATTGCACTATTTGACGCTTTTCGGCAGCAGAGAGATCCTTTTTTTCTTTCCCATATTGCTTGAAGCCTGTGGCATGCTTAATAATGTGGAACATCCTTCTTAAGTAGTTTTCCTTTAATTGGGCTCACCTGGTAAACTAATTAGGACAGGTGTCTGAGATTGATATCAGTGATCCAAAGAGCCCTGAGACACAATAGCATCCATGAGTTTAATTGAAAAACAAAGAATTGAATGTTTATGACACTAAAATCCTATTAGCATAATAATTTGGAACGTGGTGTAAAGCTGTGGGGTAGGCATAAAGTACTTAACCAAGCCTCTCATTCATAGATAAACATTAATTGAATCTCATTAGCAGCTGTGTACTTTTAGCACCAGCAGCTTACCATAATGTGCCAAAGATCAGGGCCCGTATGCTCAAACATTCTGAAAATCCTCTAGGAGAGCTCCTATTTTAGCTTAAAAAATCCTATCAAGGAGTCCTAGCTTAACAGTGGAGTTTGGAGGTGGGAGCATCATGGTGTGGGGGGGGGCGTTTTTCACCACATAGTACAGGCAGACTTCTCATAATTGAAGGAAAGATTAATGGACAAATGTGCAGAGACATCCTTGATAAGAACCTGTTGCCATCTGCCAAGATGCTGAAGATGAAACGAGGGTGGACATTTTAACAAGACAATGACCCTAAACACACAGCCAAGGAAACTCTCAGCTGGCTCCAGAGAAGGAAAATAAAGCTGCTAGAATGACCCAGTCAGTCACCCGACTTGAATCCAATAGAAAATCTATGGAATGAACTGAAGATCAGAGTTCGTAGAAGACACCCACGGAACCTTCCAGATTTGAAGACAGTTTGTGTGGAAGAATGGGCTAAAATCACTCCTGAGCAATGCATGCACCTAGTTTTTCAGTACAGGAGGCATCTGGAAACTGTTATTTCCAACAAAGGCTTTTCTACTAAATATTAAATGAATTTGACCGTGTTCAATACTTATTCCGTGTCATTTCACTTTATTAAATATATAACTTGTTTTGTGAACACATTTGCCTTGATTTCTTTGCATGTATGGATTACTTGGGTTGTTACTGATATCTGGTAAAAAAATCTCAGGTCAATGGCTCCATCAGAAATATGTTTAATGAGAAAAATGTTGACGTGTTCAATATCAATCAATCAATCAATCAATCAACCTTTATTGTCATGATGCTATGCATACAACTGTAGTGCAAGCAAGATGAAATTGCGTTTCACTAGGCATCCGTATTGTAAAAAGAACATAATTTAAAAACACACTCACACCCCCTCACCCACCACCTCGACAGCCATTCACACATCCCTGAGACACATTTGGATTTTACAGTAATGTTAACTTATTACAGTTGCAGTTAAAATAACTGCCTATGTATAAAAAAAAAAAAATTAAAATGGCTAAGTGAATCTAAGTAGCTAAGAGAAATAAGTACTTAAGACTGACTAAAACTATAATATACATATAATATACATAATGTCCATAAAGTGCAGTAATATGTATAAAAGATTCCGGATCAACTGTTCAGCATCCTAACAGCTTGTGGAAGGAAGCTGTTAATCAGTCTGGTGGTTCTGCCTCTGATGCTCCGGAATCGTTTGCCAGATGGCAGCAGTTCAAAGTGTTTATGCAGAGGGTGAGAGTAGTCCTTAACAATGTTCAGTGCCCTGCTCCTACACCGGCTCTGAAAAAGTTCTTGAACAGAGGGGAGGGAAACTCCAGTTACCCTCTCAGCTCCCTTAACTATCCTCTGCAGAGCTTTTTTGTCTGACATACTGCAACTGGAGTACCATGTTGCAATGCAGTATGTCAGAACACTCTCCACCACACCTCTGTAGAAGGTCCTGAGGATGCAGATGGGGAGAGAGGCCTGTTTGAGTTTCCTCAAGAAGTGCAGTCTCTGCTGGGCCCGCTTCCTGATCCCCAAGGAATTCTTGCTCCAGGTCAGGTCCTGCGAGATCTGCACTCCGAGGAACTTGATGTTCTCCACTCTCTCCACCAAATGGCCGCTGATGCAGAGAGGGACGTGTTCAGGCCGTGACTGCCGGAAGTCGATAATCATCTCCTTCGTTTTGTCCATGTTGAGCACCAGATCGTTCTCCCTGCACCAGCCCTCCAGGTCTCTAACTTCTTCCCTGTACCTTGATTCCTCATCCCTCTGAATAAGTCCCACCACTGTGGTGTCATCCGCAAACTTAATAATCTGGTTCCCCTCGTGTCTGGACACACAGTCATGTGTTAAAAGTGTAAACAACAGTGGACTGAGTACACAGCCTTGAGGGGATCCAGTGCTCAGCGTGATGGAGTTGGAGATGTTGTTTCCAACCCGGACAGACTGAGGTCTCTCACTCAAGAAATCCAGAATCCAGAGACATGTGGCGGTGTTCAGACCGAGAAGGAGTAATTTCTCCATCACCAATACTTATTTTCCCTGCTGTATACTCCACTAAAGATGGTGTTAGTGCAGACAGCGACAGATATGGGGAACAACCACCTGTGATAGGGTTGTTGAGCTGGGTTGGAGATGTAAGCACATCTCTATTAAGATCAATTAAAAACATTATACTTTACAATAGAGAGATTGGTAAGAACAGTGACATATTAAATATTGGGGTTATAAGCTGTTTTTTTTAAATAATTGCATGGTGCATGAAAAGTACACAAAACACCCTGTAACGTTGGGCTGGATTATGAAGTGTTACATATTATCCCAACCCAATCCAACCTGTAATGTTTAATGAGCTTGTCGTCATTCATTGTTTCAAGAATATTTCTCCTTTGTCTCTATCTTTCCTCCATTTCTTCCTCCAATTAAGAAACTCCTAAGCCCCTTAAAGTTCTCCTCACTGCTCACATGCTTTTTTCTCTTAAATTTAGGGGCAAAATAAATTTAAATTTATTTCCCCCGAATTTGTTTCTCTTAAATTTAGGGGGAAATCTTAGAAAATGTCGAAATTCTGAGAATTTTCTAAGAATTACGTCACTAGGAGTCATTCTTATGCAGTGGGTAGCACTGTGGCAGCACAGCAAGAAGGTCACGTAATCAATCCCACCCCCTGACCATCGGTGACCCTTCCGTATGGAGTTTGCCTGTTCTCCCCGTGTCTGCGTGGGTTTTCTTCAAGTACTCCGGTTTCCTCCCACAAGCCAAAGACATGTACGTTAGGTTAATTGGCATCAACTGGGGATTCTAAATTGTCCTTAGGTATGAATGGTTGTCTGTCTCTCTGTGTTGGCCTGTGATGGACTGGTGATCTGTCCAGGGTGTACCCTGCCTCTCACCCAAAGATGCTGGAATAGGCTCCAGCCCCCCCCGCAACCCGAAAAGGATTGAGCGGTAGATGTATGTATGGATGGATGGATGGAGTAGTTCTTAACATTAGGACACTTTGAGCGTACAGGCCCTGGTCTAGGTCTTCCCCTAGGCAATTTCCTTCATTGTTTTTTAGACTCTTCTCCATGTTTGTATCAGATAAAACCCAAATAAATAAGTATTAACATCTAGGAATTTAGAAAAGATATTTTATTTACAGCTAGTGTATAATGTAAAACTGTTGGGTATTTCTCAATAAGAAAATATCGCACTAGTCTGTTTTAGACATATGACCAGTGGCAAAAGAGTAAAAATCCTGTCAAATATTATATTCCAGCCTTTCAGTAACTTGCTGATTCTGATAAGCACAGGTCTCAGAGGTGGAAGTGACAAGCTCATCTACCTTGCTACATGTAGAATTGTGCTAAACAGAATCAACTATATTAGTGAATGGCTGGAAGGAATATGTGACTGGAGGTGTGGTGGGCCTCATGTGGTGGGCCTCATCACCAACAATGAGGAGACCAACTACAGAAATGAGGTGAGCCAAATGGTCCAGTGGTGTAAAGACAATGATCTCTTCCTGAACGTGGGAAAAACCAAGGAGATTGTGGTTGACTTCAGGAGGGGCACATACACAGCATCCCCCTCTGATCATTGATGGAGCGGTGGTGAAGAGGGTGAGCAGCACCAAGTTCCTGGGGGTGCACATGGACCTCTCCTGGGGCCTCATGTACTAAGGGTACTTACGCACAAAAACGTAGCGTACATCCTTTTCCGTGGAAAATTTCAGATGTATCAAGAATGAAATGACCTTGGAAATATATGCAGCCCCACGCCAACTTCTTGGCTAGCGTATGTACATTTCTACTGTTATTGGTCCGTTGGCCACACTTAGAGGTGATGTTGGGAGACTGATAATGACGTGAAAATTATTGTACACCCCAGAGACACATGATGAACAAACATCCTAGTGTGCGCAATTAGATGAGTGGATATAAAAGCAAGTGCAAAGAAGTGCAGAAAATGCCTCTAACAACAGAGGATTAGAGGATACTGCAAATCGCACAGTGAGAAGAGAAAGGGTATTTAGAGACAGAAGATTTTCTGGCTCAGGATGATGACTGGCTTGTCAGCCGGTTTAGGTTTCCATGGGCAGTCTCTGTGGAACGGAGCTGAACAGAGCTACAGCCGCTCTTGGAGCGCGACATGGTGAGAAGCCGTGCGCTGCCCATTCCAGTGCAGGTGCTGAAAACACTGGGGTTTCTAGAAACGGGCATGCCAGAGGGAGCTGGCAGGCCAATCGGGAAATTCCCAGTCAACCCTGAGCCGAGCTATGCTAGCTGTGTGGGATGGCATTATCTGGCTGTCACCCAGATACATCATATTCCCATACAATGCAGTTGAACAGGCCAACATCAAAGTGCGATTTGCAGCGAGAGCCAGTTTTCCTAATGATTCTAATGAACAGCATTGTTGGGAACAAACTACAAGCTGGCACTGTGCGGATGGGTGGCTTCTTGGTGATAAATTCATGTAATTGGCCTAATAATAACCCACCTCATGCGCAATGTGCCTGAGCACCCCACAAATATCACTCTGTCTTCAAGGCTTCATTACAGCTCCGTGGTTTGAGTAAGTCCATCCATCCATCTTCTTCCGCTTTATCCTTTTAGGGTCGCGGGGGGGGGACTGGAGCCTATCCCAGCATCTTTGGGCAAGAGGCAGGGTACACCCTGGACAGATCGTTAGTCCATCGCAGGGCCAACACAGAGAGACAGACAACCATTCACTCTCACATTCATACCTAAGGACAATTTAGAATCCCCAGTTTGATGCCAACTTGCATGTTTTTGGCATGTGGGAGGAAACCGGAGAAATCCCAGAGTAAACCCACGCAGACGCGGGGAGAACATGCAAACTCCACACAGATCACTGTTGGTCGGGGGCTGGGATCAAACCCAGGATCACCCGGCCAAGGGTGAGCTGCTGTGCTGCCGCAGTGCTAACCACTCCGCCACCGCGCTGCCCGGTTTGAGTAAGTGACTTACTTTTTTTGCTGATTAAACTACAATTTCACAGCATTCTACTAAGGCACTGATTGACTCTGTGTATAGTAGTTATGTCAATAAACACGTGTAAAGTTTGAAATGCAACAGTCTCACACTTTCATCCAGCGCACTTCCTTCATTTGCAATAGTAGTGTGTGTAATTCATGTAAGTTGTATATAACTATGAAGGATGAGATTTGCATTTTGGACATAAAATATGTACTTGCCGAGTCTAATACGATCCGTTTTCAACTGACAGGTGACCTTGGCTACCCACTAAATAGGTTTATATTGTCTTCTTTTTTGTGACTGTTTTCCTTTCTTCAACCAGCTGATCCTCCCAGCTGGTCACAAATTGATTGATTGATTTATTCATTGTTTAAAATAACATTGTATAAAAGATACAACATACATTTAAAAACAATGCAATGACACAAGAAAGTGTGCACACTTATTTCCATTGGGGTCCCTAAAAGAGATCACAGTTGGTCTTGTACCTGCAATGTTTTGCTTTGAAAGCTGGCAGTTTAACCACTGAGCTATACGCACTACAAATCACACTGATCAGCTGACGCTTCTGCGGACAACTGCAGATGTCGGTCTACACATGTCAAAGTTAAAAACATCTTCTGATCCCTGTCTGAATAAAGGAAACAATAAACTAATCTTCTACGGCTGTGATCAGGATATTAAATTACCTGTATCCAGCACAAATGCCGGAGGGCAGCGTGCCAAACAAAATGTTTTTACGTGCCACTACCTCATTCAGCAGCATTTCTAACTCACAGTCCATGAAATTCCATTAAATCCATTATTTTTGATCGTGGATACAGGAGAATCAAACATGCAGCACTTGTATATATCTATTTGCATACCTACTGTATTTGCATATAATCGCATATTCAAATGGAGGCATGTCAAGAGAGGAGTCTGGTATTTCCTCACGTGCGTTCAATTTCAAATAGATCAGTATGTGCAAAGGAAATGTGCTTGGATTCCTGCGTACAGGCTTTTTCATACAGCTGGATTTTTTTTTTTTGCTTAAGGCGTTTTCTTTATTTAAACGTATGTCATCTTTCAGGAGGAAATCCACACAAGTCTTTGTACATGAGGCCCCTAGTCCAACAACACCACATCACTGGTCAAGAAGGCTCAAACTTTTCCTCCATTTCCTCCGAAAACTGAGGAGAGCACGAGTCCCCCCCCCCCCCCATCATGCGCTCATTCTACGAGGCACCATGGAGAGCATCCTCACCAGCTACATCACAGTGTGGTATGGAAGCTGCACCGCCTCCTGCCGGAAGACATTACAAGACGCAGTGAAAGCAGCCAGTAAGATCATCAGTGCCCCCCTGCCCCCGCTCTCAGACATCTACCTCACCCGCCTCACCCACAGAGCCATCAACATTGTAGGCGACACCTCCCACCCCTCACACTCCCTCTTCAGTCCCCTTTCCTCGGGGAAAAGCTACCAGAGCCTCCAGGCACGCTCCACAAGACTGCTAAACAGCTTTGTTCGTCAGGCCATCAGGACACTGAACTCTGTCCACTTTCTCTCCCCCGGACCTTAACGCACTCACCCGCACAATAACTACCTCAGCTGTTGGCACAGAAAGACTGGCACCCCAACAGTAATACATCTGCTGCTGTACGTCTCTGCACTTTACTGCAACCATTTGCACAAATGCCATATCTGCTGCTGTCTGTCATTGCAGTACTGATCATGTGCAGTCCTATCTGTCACTGTCTGCACCTACACTACTGCACTGAACTTGGTACTACAAGTATTACTGCTCTACTTTTCTGTATCCACCTTATTTCTAGCCCCCATGATGCCTTACGTGAATTATGGGCGCAACTTCCGGTACTAGTTTAGAACATGTGGTTGTCACAGAAACAGGACCCTTTTCCTTGTTAAGAAACAATTACTTTGGCATCAAAAATGTGGGAACACAGCCTTTTGCACCTCAAAAACAGTATTATAATCATACCACTTCCCACTACTATCAAAGGATGGGAAGATGACCTTAAAAAGTGGCTCTGTTAGCTCCACTGCTAAGATGGTAATGGTGTAAACAAATAAAAGCTCTGAGATATATCAATGCCTCAACTGCAATAAAGTTGGTTGTATTTTGTTAAAATATGTTGGGCATAATTAAATTTACCTCAAAGCAGACATAGAATCTAGTCAGAGCCACAAAGAACCACAACACCGTGCTTGGGTGTTTTAATGTTGCGGTAAAACGGACAGCTACAACTGTCTGTTAAACGGACAGCTACAGATGTCTGTTTTACCCTGAAATTAAATTGCTCATGCAGCTGTCATGCTACAAATGCTTATTATTTAACTTTACATGTACAGGCCTTTTCTGACAATTGTTCAAAATTTTATTGATCTATATTTTGTGATAATTTCAAAATTAATACATGCTGAAAATGCTAATATCAAATCCATATTGTTCCAAGGCAGTGCAACAAATGCAACCCCCCCCCCAAAAAAAACAACTATTTGATATCTTTCTTAAATCGTTAAGCCTTGGAAAGCCAACTGTTACTATTTTTTATTTATTATTTTACTTCATGCAGCCTTGCATCTGGTGACATATATGACACATAAACGTCAGATCTGTGACATTCATACAAGTGAAAACATACCTGGTGTGCTCCTGTATCTGTACCGCCAACCATGCCAACAGTCCTTTTTAGTTTTCAGTGCATGATCTACGCATTACCGGTGAGAAGCCTCCATTTATACAGTCTATGGCACAACTACGAACACCAGCAACAAGTACCAGAACTATGCCAAAACATTCAAAAAATACAAAAACTACAAGTGCTGAAATTAGCTGCCACTTGAGTGCAAAACAGGTATGTGGACTATACATTACAATGAATTTGAAAAACGTTTAAAAACACTACTTTAAATGCCCCACTACTCCACTCTTGCTGACTGATTTAACACTAGTTCAGCTGAAACCGGAAGTTGCGCCCATAATAGTTTCTATCTTTTGTCACCATTTGCACTACAGGTAGGATTACTGTACATAGACTGCTGTTGTTGATTTTCCAGCCTTATTCCTTTTTCTTTTTTTATATTGTGCACACCAGTGAAGAGAAAAATGTCATTTCAATTCTCCTGTATGTCCTGTACGTATAGTAGTATTGACAAATAAAATCTTTGAATCTTACTTTTTGGAGCCGGGATTGCCCACCTCTGTGTACGGCTGCATTGTATTACTGACTGAGGGCATCCAAATGTCAATCAATCAATCTTTATTTCGGATAGATTAAAAGTACAGATCAAAAGAAACAGAATAATATAACAAAGGGGGAAGAAAATCCAACAAAGTCAAATTAGACAATAACTCCTCTGATTATATAGTTCAACATAAGTTATCCGAAATGGGTGATGGCTGAAGCCGCAGCTTATATTGCCCACCCATATTCCATCCAAGAATTCAAAAGAAAAACAAAACAAGAGCGATTACAATTCAGAACAAAGCTAAGACAAAATGTGACCAAAAAAAACCTAGGCAGCAACACAACGCAGACTGGATATGACAATCCTTATGTGATTTTACATGTCATCTTGTATATACAGTATGTTTGGAGTATTTCTTCCTTTAGTTTTTGTTTAAATTGTCCAAGCGTTGTACATGATTTTAACTCAGGTCCAAAATCGTTCCATAATCTGACTCCTTGCACTGAAGCACAGTGTTGCTTGGTGGTAGTTCTCACTGAAGGTTTTTGAAATATACATGTTCCTCTGAAATGATATTGTTTCTCCCTTATTTGGAACAGCTTTTGGATATTTGCAGGCAGTGATAGATTCTTCACTTTAAACATTATTACTGCAGTTTTAAAGTCAACCAGATCTTTCAACTTGAGAGCTTTTAATTTAAGAAAAAGTGGGTTTGTTGGTTCCCTGTAGTCAGCTTTGTTTATTATTCTAATAGCTCTCTTCTGAAGCATAAAGACTGGATATATGTTTGTTTTATATGTATTTCCCCATACTTCAGTACAATATGTCATGTATGGGAGTATTAATGAATGATACAAGGTATATAGTGTGGGTTGATTCAGCAACTATTTCGCTCTGTGTAGTATTGCAATTGATTTGGATATTTTACCTTTAATATAATTAATATGTGACTTCCAACACAGTTTATTATCAATTATTACACCAAGAAATTTAGTTTCGGATACCCTTTCAATCTCTACACTATTTACACTGAGTTTAGATACTAAGTTGTTGTGATGGTTGTTAAAACTATAAATTTTGTCTTACTTAAATTGAGCGTTAATTTGTTTGAATCAAACCACAGTTTAAGCTTTCCTAATTCCTTTCCGAGTGTATCCAAAAGTTGTTCCAAACTGCTTCCACTGCATAATAAATTAGTGTCATCGGCAAACAATATTAAATCCATTTTTTCCGAAACTTTACATATATACATATTGAATAACAATGGCCCCAAAACTGAACCCTGTGGGACTCCACAAGTAACCTTCAGTAACTGAGTTTTTGTTACCAACACATACATACTGATATCTATTTTTTAAGTAACTACATAACCAGGACAGTGCTACCCCCTAATACCACAATTTTGTAGTTTATTTAATAATAAATTATGATCCACTGTATCAAATGCTTTTTTAAGATCCAGGAATACCCCAACTGAATACTCTTTATTTTCAACGGCAGTTGATATTTTTTCTATAAATTCCATTAGAGCAAATGCAGTTGTCCTCTTGTGTCTGAACCCATATTGCTGCTCACACAATAAATTATTCTTCAGTATGAAGTTGTCAATTCTCTCACAGAATATTTTTTCAAGTATCTTGGAAAATCGCGGCAATAGTGAAATTGGTCTATAGTTTGAAAGTTCCCCTCTGTCACCCTTCTTGTATATCAGAATTACTTTAGCTATTTTCAAACGATTTAACAATTTCAATGACCTCTCTCTCGTCTGTGTTCTTTATGAAAATGGAGTCTTTTATAGCAATGTTTTTGCTTATTGTATCACCTGTGGGTGCCGTAATGGGTATTTCTCGAGCCAAATTAGGACCAATGTTAACAAAAAAGTTATTAACTTCATCTGCAGGTGAAGCTGCATTCACACTCTGAGTCGTTTTATTATTTTTTGAAAAATTGGTTGGGTAGCTTGTATTTCTCTTTTTATTTCCAAGAATATTGTTAAGTATTGTCCATGTATTTTTAATATTGTCTCTGTTTTTTCCAGTTCTTTACTGTAATAGTCTCTTTTACTACATCTTATTATATATGTTAACTTATTTTTGTATATTTTATACCGCTGCTCTGCTTCTTTTGTCCTTTTCTTTAGGAGAGCTTTATATAATAAATTTTTCTTTTTACATGCCTTTTGTAATCCTTTGGTTAACCATGGCTTATTGGCAAATTTATGTTTAAGCTTTTTCTTTACTAATGGACAATTTTTTTTTCATAAAGAGTGGTTACAATGTTTATAAATGTGTCATAGGCTTCATTTACATCTGATACATAGACTTTTGTCCAGTCTTGCTTCAGCAAGTCCTCTTTAAAAGAACTGATTGCATTTTGTGATTTGTATCTGAACGATTTTAAATTTTTTTCTGTATTGGCCCCCGTGTGGCCATGGATAAGTGCAAAGGTTGGCAAATGGTCACTTATATCATTTATCAATAATCCACTTTCTATTTTCTTATCAATAATATTAACAAACAGGTTGTCAATAAGTGTAGCAGTGTGAACTGTGATTCTACTGGGATGTGTTATTGTGGGATATAGACTCATGCTGTACATAGAATTCATGAACTCTGTAATTACATTTTGTTGATATGGATTTAGTAAATCAATATTGAAATCTCCACAAATTACTACCATTTTCTTACTAGTAATATTATTGTACAGCTCGACTAATTTATATCTGAATGTCTCAATGCAAGTTCCCGGCATTCTATATATACAGCTTATAATTAGATTTTTTGTTTTATCTTGGTCAATCTCAACAGTAACACATTCCAAAATCCCTGGTAGTGCAAAGGACATTCCATTTACAAGCTTACACCTATACAGGTCATCAATATACAGTGCACCACCACCACCCTTTTTTTTGAGATCTGTTAATATGAAACATCTGATATCCCTCTATTGCCATCAGGCAATGTGACTTAACACTGTGATTTCCAGCCTGATTGAGTGTGCTGTAACCTTCCTTTTCTTAAGCACCAACTGTAATCTTACTTAACAGTCAGAGATGTCATTGCAGGTTTTTGAAATTTGTCCAAACAATTCCAGCAGCGCGGTGGCGGAGTGGTTAGCACTGCGGCAGCACAGCAACTCACCTTTGGCCTGGGGATCTTGGGTTCGATCCCAGCCCCCGACCAACAGTGATCTGTGTGGAGTTTGCATGTTCTCCCCGTGTCTGCGTGGGTTTTCTCTGGAATTTCTCCAGTTTCCTCCCACATGCCAAAAACATGCAAGTTAGGTTAATTGGCATCAAAACTGGGGATTCTAAATTGTCCTTAGGTATGACTGTGAGAGTGAATGGTTGTCTGTCTCTCTGTGTTGGCGCTGTGATGGACTGGCGATCTGTCCAGGGTGTACCCTGCCTCTCGCCCAAAGATGCTGGGATAGGCTCCAGCCCCCCCACCCCCACCCGTGACCCGAAAAAGGATTAAGCGGAAGAAGATGAATGAATGAATGAATTCCAGTAAATACAATGATAAAATACACTCAAAAATGTTCTGTGGTTTTGAATAATAGTTCAGGGAACAGAGGCTGCTCCAAAAATAAAACATAAGCTTGATTGGTTCTATAGTTAAAACACTCCTTCACAATATGTAAACCTGTGAATAGCGATGCAAAACATCAGCCATGAAAATACCCCTGATGTAAAGTCTGAACTACGACAAAACCCTAAACTCATGTGAGGTTTTCTGCCTTATCTCCAGAGCAGAAACACCAAACCGTGTACTTGTGTGCAGTTTTTCTATCCTGTTTGTATGCGAGTACTGCAAAGCTACAACACGGCTTATCAGATTGTGTGGATTCTGTTTCCTCAGATGCGGACCTGCACAATCTCACTACACACTGCTCTACTTATTTCTAGTTGTTTGTTTTTAAATATTCTCTAACCCCTTCTGTCTCTCTTAGGAAGCCCAATGTGGAGAGTCCTGGTGCTCAGAAAAGCAGGAAACTGGTCCAACGTCGGAGGAATACATGCCCCAGTCCCCAGGACATCAGCCGGGCCCTGCAGAGCCCCACGTCTGCTTCCAGTGCCAGTGCTGCCAGCCTGGATGAGCTCATACAGCGCTGTCTTAATTTCTTTGGTCAGTCTCTGCATTTTTTCCCAACACCACCGGAGGGTTATGTAATTGAGGGATGAGGGAAAGTGAGAGGGGAAACCAGGCTGAGGGAGGCTGTCAGAGAGGGACAGAGACAAAAGGGAGTTTCACACAGTTAAACACTGGTCTATTGGGCTGTTCAAGAAAGCCATCTCCATGAATCATTAAATGGAGCATGTGATGAAAATGTCACTTTTTCAGTGCTTTTGCATATCTATATGTGTACTGGAGTGACTACCAGTGGAAAAACTCTGAAAAAATCACACCTCTGTCACTTTGTTAGGGTCAGCCTTTGTCTCAGTACCTTTAATCAGAATCAGAATCAGAATCAGAATCAGGTTTATTGCCATTGTTCATGTAGTACACAAACTAGGAATTTGTCTCGGTACAATGCTGCAACATTAAACATGATAAATGAGCGGTTTTGACTTTACTCCTGTTGTGATGTGAGAACCAGAATTCACTAGAATGATACCACCCTCTCAGCTTCATCTCCACCCGTTTCAACAATGGTGGAAGGATCCCATGAATGTGTAAAACCCACATTGACAGTGCTACTATGGCTGCTAGCCTGCTATGAAGTTAGCGATGGCAGTTATTATTGTTGTAATTTCAGTCACTCCGTTATACATTTCTGTTCCCACCTGGTTCAAGACAGTAGATGATAGGGCTGGGTGATGTGAGCTCAAATCAACATCACGATTAATTAAACAATTTACTTTAGTTTTGATTTTTACAATGATTTTATAATTTTTTTTAGCAGGATAAATCCAAAGGAAACAAAAAGTGAGGAAGGAAACGTTCCATGGAGACTCATTAAATACATTAAATATCAATTTGTACCAGATTGTTGCTCCATTATTCACCGTCACAAAGCACTATTATTGCATAACGAATTTAACAAACCAGTTATTAAGGTAACACACACACAGTGGGGAAAATACCATGAAAAAAATGGGAAAGAGTGGTTAAAGGCAGTTTAAGAAGAGAGGTGACAATCAGCGAGCAGCAGTATAATTTCATGCTAAGAAAGAGTACTGCAGATGCAATATTTGCTTAAAAAGTGTTGGTGGAGAAGTGTAGAGAAGGTCAGAAGAAGTTGCGCTGTGTCTTTGTGGATCTAGAAAAAGCATACGATAGGGTGCCAAGAGAGGAATTGTGGTACTGTATGTGAAAGTCAGGTGTAGCAGAGAAGTATGTGAGGGTGATGCAGGACATGTACAGCGAGGAAAATAAGTATTGAACACGTCAACATTTTTCTCATTAAACCTGTTTGGAGCCATTGACCTGAGATTTTCACCAGATATCAGTAACAACCCAAGTAATCCATACATACAAAGAAATCAAGGCAACTGTGTTCACAAAACAAGTTATATTTAATAAAGTGGATTGACAGGGAATAAGTATTGAACGCGCTTGGTGAAATTCATTTAATATTTAGTAGAAAAGCCTTTTTTAGTAATAACAGCTTCCAGATGCTTCCTGTATGGAGAAACTAGGCACAGGCATTGCTCAGGAGTGATTTTAGCCCATTCTTCCACGCAAACTGTCTTCAAATCTGGAAGGTTTTGTGGGTGTCTTCTATGAACTCTGATCTTCAGTTTGTTCCCTTTTTCGATTGGATTCAGGTCAGGTGACTGACTGGGCCATTCTGGCAGCTTTATTTTCCTTCTCTGAAGCCAGTTGAAAGTTTCCTTGGCTGTGTGTTTGGGATCATTGTCTTGCTGAAATGTCCACCCTCATTTCATCTTCAGCATCTTGGCAGATGGCAACAGGTTCTTATCAAGGATGTCTCTGTACATTTGTCCATAGGGCTGTGCGATATGACAAAAATTTCATATAATAATATGTCATCTTATATCACGATAACAATGTATAGTATCACAATATACATTTTCTGTAAATTCTACAGTTTAACTAATCACATAAACAGGACCATCTCTTTTTTTTTACATGCACCTTTTTTCCCCTCATAATTTTGCAGTTTTATAAAGTAGTTTTTTTAATGTGCATTTGAGACTTGATTCTCATAAATTTCAGGTTTTTCTTCTAAATCATATCATATGAATAAAAAGTAAACATCAATAAGTTAAATATTTCCTGAGCCAGAGGAGAATAGCAAAAAAAAATAAAATAAAAAAGTCTGAAAATGAGAAAATTACCCATCACTGCCATCTACAGATATAAATTAGCTGTTAGTTTAAAGGCCAAATGTCACGTAATTTTTTTTTCTAAATGACAACGAATTTAGATAAAATACACATAGCTTAAACCAAATATTCATACCGGAGACCATATCACCCACCTGTATTTACATAATTGCACAAAATACACCAGGTGAAGGCCCCACCTTGCTTGCTGGCTTGTGACAGCCAGTCCAGACCACGCCCATGTTTTTGACATCACCAGTTGTACCCTGGCTGCCCTGCCTATCCACATTCACACTTATCAACATTGGACAATCATGACGGAAAGTGACAGCGATTGTGAACAAATTAGTTTAGTTTTGTCTTTTTTTTTTTGTCTTTTTTTTTTGTCAGTGGTTCAGACAGTGACAGAGGCATAGAACCTTACCGGTTCGAGCCGTCCGAGACGGAATCAGATGCTTTGTCTGATGACAACAGTTCCAACGATGACCAGAGAGCAGAACCAGTGGAAAATGTCATTGAACTGGACATTAATCGCCTCCAGAATTGCGAAGCCGGAGGGGGTCTGTCGAGGGCGCCCCATAAATATTGATTTTTCGGAAGCCATTATTATTACAGTGGAGGAGAGCCGCTGCTGTCAAGAAATTGACCAGATCAATATGAAAATGGAGGCGCATACCTGTCAAGGGAGACGTTTTCGCCGTATTTTGGTGCCAAGCGCGGCTGTGGGGGACGGCAGAGTGGTTTGGGACACTTTTCTGGGAAATGTTTTAAATGTAGTTCGTGTTGTTATTGTCAAATATTTTAAGGAAAATACGGGGAAAATGCAATTTTAGCAAAAACGGGCGTATTGCCATTTCTGTACGCCCAAAAGAAAAAATATACTGGAAAAAAAACTGAGTGTCTTGAGGAGCAGTCCTGTGTGTGATCACTCACAGCTGGGGCGGGCTGATCGCTCAGCGGGAGCTCTTCTCACTACTGTTCGAAGTGTGGAGTCACTCATTAGTTTAATTGTCTGGGCGGGCTGATCGCTCAGCGGGAGCTATTCTCACTACCATGAGAAGTCATTAGGACAATGGTTTAACACGTTGAGCTGTGCAGCGGTTGCGGAACAGACAGAGATCCCAGAGAGGTGTGCCTTGTTGCTCCGCCGTTCCTTATAGCCGCTTTTTACGGTGTTGAAGTACGGCGAAAACGTCTCACTTGACGGGTATGAAAACATTTCCCAGAGAAGTGTCCCTTATTACCCAGCTGTCCCTGATAGTCCCGTTTTAAGGTATGGGTGAAATATCCAATTTTTTCTTTCTTGTTGCTCACTTCAACCTTCCAGTCTCCATATAAACAATCAATTGAAATACCCCAAGCATCAAACTAGGGTACAATCGATTTCGTCACTTCTGCCTTCTTCCCCAGGCGATTCCAGGGGCCGTGTCAGGCCAAGCGCGGCAGTTTTAAATTAACGAATATTCCGTTGTTACTGAAGCATATGCACCAAGACCCGAACGGATCGGTTCCCTTTTATATCTAGTTTCAAGATATTTAAAGTACCCTGTTACGTGACATTTGGCCTTTAAATCAGTGAAAATTTAAGTGTAGATCCACAGCCTGATGATGCCATTCTGGTCTGATTTAACCTGTTTGCTTCTTAGTAAAAATGTTTCAGATTGGTCATGATCTGAAAATCAAAGACACAAAAGGTAATTAATAAAATACATGTGATGACTTTAACTTTATTCATTATCGCTACTTGACAAAAATTATTAGAAATCAAATAAATTACATTAAGAGCCAACCTGCTCCTCTGACCCATTTTTAATTAATTTATTATTTATCTTGCATGTATGTGCCACCATCATGCACTTTTGCAGCTTTAATAATTTTTTTTCAGACAAAACTAAGAAACTCACCAGTAATTTAAACCAAAGAAACGATGGTCTGATACATGTTTCCAATTAGCATAACTTAGCATCATCATTTAGCATTTGCCATTTTATAATTAGACGTGGTGTTAACGTTACTTACCTCCAATTAAAACGAGGTTTGCAGACTATCCTCTCTGACTCAGCACGATGGAAAACAGTCCTACATCCTGTCTGGCAAACAGGAGTAGCGGGCTAGCAGCTATTTGACCAAACTGGGAGTTCAAAGTTGACAACCACCGGCAAGTCTAGACACACACTACACACACTGCACTCACTGCGGGGGAAAGGCAGGGCACTGAAAAGTACTGTGAGAAACTTTTCTCAAGAAACAGAGATATGTACATTTTAAATAACGATATAAACGGTAGAGTATTCTATGAAATGACAGATGTTTTTATATCGTCATCCAATATAGATCGTCATATCGCAAACCCTATTTGTCTATTCATCTTTCCTTCAATTATATGAAGTCTGCCTGTACCATGCGCTGAAAAACACCCCCACACCATGATGCTCCCACCTCCAAACTTCACTGTTGGTGTGGTGTTTTGGGGCTAATGTGCAGTGCCATTTCTCCTCCAAGCATGCTGCGTGTTGTGGCATCCAAAAAGCTCAATTTTGGTCTCATCTGACCAGACTATATATTCGCCCAGTATTTTACTGGCTTTCTCAAATGTTGTGCCACAAACGTTAAATGAGCTTCAACATGCTTTTTCTTCAGCAATGGAGCCTTGCAAGGTGAGTGGGCATAGAGCCCATTACTGTTTTCTTTGAAACAGCAGTACCTGCTAACTTCAGGTCTTTTCTGGAGCTCTCCATGAGTGGTCTGCTCTTGAATTACTCTTCTGATAATTCTTTTGACTCCTCTGTCAGAAATCTTACGAGGAGCTCCTGTTCATGGCCGGTTTATAGTAAAACGATGTTCTTTCCACTTCCAAATGATGGCTCTAACAGTGCTCACTGGAACATTCAGCAGTTTAGAAATGTGTGTGTAACCAATGCCATCATTATGTTTTGCAATAATAAGGTTGCGAAGGTCTAGAGAGAGCTTTCTGCTTCTACTCATCATGAGTTCTTTGTGGTGTGACAATCTGATATTCACAGACCTTTTTAAACGCCATCAGTCAGGACTTGACCAGCTGAAATTAATTTGCACTGATGGGGGATGGCTTCCTAAATTCTGATGGATTTCAGCTGGTTTCTTGGCTTTCTATGCTTTTTTGCACCTCTTTTTCTTCATGTGTTCAATACTTATTCCCTGCGTCATTCCACTTTATTAAATATAACTTGTTTTGTGAACATAGTTGCCTTAATTTATGTGTATGCATGGATTACTTGGGTTGTTACTGATATATGGTGAAAATCTCAGGTCAGTGGCTCCATCAGAAGTATGTTTAATGAGAAAAATGTTGACGTGTTCAATACTTATTTTCCCCGCTTTGTATCAGAGGGACAGCCCAGGTTGAGTGGTTTTGAGACAAAATAAGAGAGGAGCTTCCAGGCAAGGAGGAAAAGAGGAATTGATGGATGTAGTGAAGGAGGACATGGAGAGGGTTTGTGTTACAAAGGAAAATGCAAGGGATAGGGTGAGATGGAGGCGGATGATCTGCTGTGAAGGCCCCTAAAAGGAGCAGCTGAAAGAAAAAAAACAAGAAGACACACACAGTGGGAAAATATTAAAAGGGGTCATGAGCAAAATTACATCAGTTTTAGCATCTAAATATTGGTTTCAATTATTTTTTGGTTAATTGCTCTGCCCGATTTGATAATATATCTTGCATTATTCTGGATGATTTTGTTATATTTTGGACTTAATAGGCTGATATATTGGACAGCTATCATCTTGGATAGCCAACCTTAGAAATCTCCTTGGCGGAGAGAGGGCGATTCACTAGCCTGCCTCACATTAGGGCTGTTCTGCCTCAACCAAACTTCTGGTGGTGAGGAAGGAGTGAGTATGGGGTGAACTGGGGTGAACTGGGGACTGAAAAGAAATAAGTCATTCTTAGGAACCCTGATAAAATGGATTGAAAATGGTGCTGAAATAATTAGAGGCTGATGTATTTTGTCCAGAGCAGGTCACAGACATTTCGTTAAGACCTCTGAGAACTGTCAACATGTGAAAAAATACATAAAATGCCCCGTTTAACTCTTCAGGAAATGTATTTTGTTGTTGTTGTTTTTAACAACATTTACCCTCTTCTGTGTGTGTTGTTTCGTTTTCAGATTCAGAGGGTAAGATCTCCAGCCCCAGAGGATCCCAGTTAGTCCACATGACCCTGATGATGCACAGCTGGGTTGTTCCCTCTCAGATATTTGCTCAGAAACTCCGCACCTTATATCCTCCACTGCTGCTCAGCGAGCAGTGCTCTGTTCCTATTGGTGCTGCTCACAGTTAGGCGATTAAGTAAATTAGTCAGATCAAGAAACAAGCGTGGCTTTGTTTGTCACTGCATTTGTGCAAAACAGATTTCAAGTATATATCCCTGCTGGTGTTTACTGTAGTATAATCTTGTACTCATGTCTCCAAAGTGTGCGTAAATCCTTGACTTTCTCTCTCACCTATAAGGACTGTCCCCTGGACAAAAGGGTTCTCAGACGGACACAGATCTGCCACCTCGCCGGGTGAGTGAGGGCACCAGGCTGTCCTGTATGACCCAACAGAACTGGTTGTCCTGCTCTTTTTTTCCATTGGTAAACATGTTTTCTGTTGTGCTTCATGGCAAGGAGGTGGATCTGCCAGTTCCCGGACGTGGGCCCTCTCCTTGAACAGACCATGGGGGACCTGTGGCCGCTGGTCAGGTCGGACGGAAAGGAGACACACACGCAGCTCATCGACACCTCCTGTTTGTGAGTTATGTTTTGGGTTTGTCCACCACCGTTCCATGAGTTTGGGTTTGCTTATATAGCCACAACACATTTTTACTATAAATAGAAAACATAAAAATAGATTGTTTGGCTTTTTTCCCAGAAGCCCCCATGTGAACGTATCCCAGGCACCGTCGCCCTCTGTGAAGAAGAGGAAGGTGTCTTTAATCTTTGACCACATGGAGCCAGACGAGATGGCCGAGCATCTGAGCTACCTGGAGTTCAAGAACTTCTGTAACGTTTCTGTAAGTTCACTGAACAGCTTTGCAGTATTTCAGTTAGAGCTGTTTCTGGCTATAAAGCAGAGTATGCAACTGCAGCAAGGCACCCACAGCTGCTATGAGGCCCCCAAGATACAAGCTCACCCTCAACATTTTTGGAAGGAGACTCCTGTCTCGTCAATTTGCAACGTTTTTTTTCCATAACTGATACTTTTTTCTAATAAAGTTCTTTTTTAATCATAAATTTTCAACTTTTTTTGTAAATTTGTGAATTTTTTTCTCAGAAATTTGTAACTTTTTCTTGTAAATTTTAACTATCCTGTAAATTTAAAACTTTTTTCTAATCAATTCGTAACTTTTTTGCAAATGTGCAACTTATTCCTCGTGATTTATATATTGTAAATTTGAAACTTTCTAGTAAATTTGTGACTTTTCTCATGAATTGCTACTTTTGTCTTGCAAATTTGCAACTTTTTCCTCAGATTTTTTAAATTTTTTAACGTCTAAATGTGTGCATTTTTTCCAATAAATTTATTATAAAAAATTGGTAAATTTGGAACCTTTTTTCTCCCCAAAAAGCTACAAAAGGCCGTGATTTCAGTATTTCAATATGTCACTTTCGTTGTCTGATGACATTTTAAACACTTGTTCTTGCTATTTTATTCAATAGAAAGTACAACATAAAACATCATGGGCTGTATTACATGGATGTGGTCAGATATCAGTGATGCAGAGCGCATTTATGGGGTTTGCAATTTCATTTCCTTATCACAACAGTGCAGAAATTAATTTTCTTCTAGATGCAAAGTCAAAAAGGGCTGTCCTAACGCTCTTAATTATTCAGAGCTGTATTTGGGGTGTAATGTGAATGCACACACTTCCTGTTCATTCATTCATTCCCCTAAAAAGTTCATAAATTAATGCCTAATCTATAGACTCTGTTAAGTTTGCAATTAATGTATTGTATTTATTTTATTGTATTTTTATGTGCTTTTACTGTCTACTTTGTTTTTTTTTTACTGTTTTATGTGCCTGTGTTTTTATTTTGTTTTTTATCATGTTAAGCACTTTGTAACTCTGTCTGTGAAAAGTGCTCTATAAATAAACGTATTATTATTATTATTAAAATGAGAATGTGGATCGAATTAAAAAAAAAACTATTTAGTGGGTGATCATATGATAAGCTTGGGGAGTCCACACTGTGTATGGTGCGGATGGGACACTGTTGACTTCAACTGGGGATATCGTCGGGCGGTGGAAGGAATACTTCGAGGATCTCCTCAATCCCACTGATACGCCTTCCACAGAGGAAGCAGGGTTTGGGGACGAGGGGGATGACTCGCCTATCACAGGGGCTGAGGTCGCCAAGGTGGTTAAAAATCTCCTTGGTGGCCGGGCCCCGGGGGTGGACGAGATTCGCCCCGAGTACCTCAAGGCCCTGGATGTTGTTGGGTTGTCATGGTTGACACGCCTCTGCAACATTGCGTGGAGGTCGGGGGCAGTGCCTTTGGCATGGCAAACCGGGGTGGTGGTTCCTCTCTTCAAAAAAGGGGACCGGAGGGTGTGCTCCAACTTTAGAGGGATCACACTCCTCAGCCTCCCTGGGAAGGTCTATGCCAAGGTACTGGAGAGGAGAGTCCGGCCGTTGGTCGAACCTCGGATTCAGGAGGAGCAATGTGGTTTTCGTCCTGGCCGTGGCACATCGGACCAGCTCTTTACCCTCTCGAGAATTCTTGAGGGTTCGTGGGAGTTTGCCCAACCAGTTTACATGTGTTTTGTGGACTTGGAGAAGGCATTTGACCGCGTCCCTCGTGGATTTTTGTGGGGGGTGCTTCGGGAGTATGGGGTATCGGGCTTGTTGTTACGAGCTATTCGGTCTCTGTACGACCGTTGTGAGAGTTTAGTTCGCATTGCCAACACTCGGTCGGAGTCATTCCCAGTGAGAGTTGGACTCCGCCAGGGCTGCCCTTTGTCACCGGTCCTGTTCATAATTTTTATGGACAGGATTTCTAGGCGCAGCCAGGGAATGGAGGGCGTCATGCTTGGTGACCACAGGATCTCATCTCTGTTGTTTGCAGATGATGTTGTCCTGTTGGCTTCATCCAGCAATGACCTACAGCTCTTGCTGGGACGGTTTGCCGCTGAGTGTGAAGCGGCTGGGATGAGAATCAGCACCTCCAAGTCCGAGTCCATGGTCCTCAGCCGGAAAAAGGTGGATTGTCCTCTCCGGGTTGGGGACAGGCTCCTGCCCCAAGTGGAGGAGTTTAAGTATCTTGGGGTCTTGTTCACGAGTGAGGGGAAAATGGAGCGAGAGGTCGACAGACGGATTGGAGCAGCATCTGCAGTGATGCGGACGTTGTACCGGTCTGTTGTGGTGAAGAGGGAGCTTAGTTCTAAGGCAAAGCTGTCGATTTACCAGTCAATCTACGTTCCTACTCTCACCTATGGTCACGAGCTTTGGGTAATGACCGAAAGAACGAGATCGCGGATACAAGCGGCTGAAATGAGCTTTCTCCGTAGGATTGCTGGACTCACCCTCAGAGATAGGGTGAGGAGCTCAGTCATTCGGGAGAGGCTCAGAGTAGAACCGCTGCTCCTCCACATTGAAAGGAGTCAGTTGAGGTGGTATGGGCATCTGATTAGGATGCCTCCTGGACGCCTCCCACTTGAGGTGTTTCAGGCACGTCCCACTGGGAGGAGACCCCGGGGCAGACCCAGGACTCGGTGGAGAGACTATGTCTCCCAGCTAGTCTGGGAACGCCTTGGTATCCCCTCTGAAGAGCTGGAGCAGGTGGCTGGGGAGAGGGAAGTCTGGGCTTCTCTGCTTGAACTGCTGCCTCCGCGACCCGGACCTCCGGAAAAGCGGTAGAAGATGGATGGATGGATGGATGGATCATATGATAATTAAAATGATGGGCGATTATATTATGACTGTTACAACTCTCTCCATTAAAATAACAGAAAAACCCAGTGCATGCTGTTTCCTCATGAGCACTGGAGCTGTGCAATTTCAAAACACACTGTTATGTATGGAATTACTTCTGTAATGATGAGGCCAGGTGCACAGTTGAACACAGCTTTATTGGGTTGAACACACAATACAGCCACCAGGCAGGGGCATCGGCAAAGAGCCCAAATAGGGATGCCCGTTGGTATTTATAGGGCGGTGCAGTGGCGGAAGAGGAAGTGACTGCCACTACACCGCACTTCATAATAAAACAACAATATTACATTTCCCCCCCCCCCCCCCTGTAGAAAGTCCCAAACCACACATACAATTGAAACCCTCCCCAATTTAGGACCTGAATCACACATGAAGAAAACTATAACTGAAATCACTAAATGGCCTATCACATTGACACAACAAACCTAAGCTAGGGTGATGGGTGGACTACCATCCCACCCCACACAGCAAGGTGGGTTATTCTGCCACCTGTAAACTTAAACAAAAGTCCATTTATAACTAAGAACATTGCTGTGTTCCTAAAATAAAACACACCCAGAACAATAACAGTTCAGTTCAGTTTTTTTTTTAAACACACACAAACATATGAACATTGGAACTTATTCTATTATTTTTTTTCAAAACTACACTACTGTCCTTCTGGCAGAAAGGGGTAGAACTGGCTTGTGGGGGGCCCAGGACAGCCCCTCAGTAGACCCGCCCCTGGAAGCGGCATGCCACCAGGATCGCAGCTGACCTTGCAGACAAGAGCACCTCTTCTGTTTGCCATCGACCACCTCTCTTGTTCAGACCCGCCATCTGAAGCCTCCTCTAGGGCACGCCACAGCTCATTGGCTTCCACAAGCCGTCCGACAGCTGGAAGTAGGCTGTGCCCCGCTCAGTCATGATGCGCAGCCGCTCTTGGTGTTCCTCTGGCTGTCGTTTGGCCCACATCTGCCGTGGACGTCCCTCCCCTCAAGCCCAGACCAGGTCTGTAACTCTCAGAGGAGCTCTGCTCAGCCTGCAGTATTGCTGATCGGCACGTGCTCCCTCCGTGCTTATCGGTCTGGCACCGATTCCTTGTAAAGCTGCTGCAGCAGTTGCCGTTGTAGCTCCAGATCCTCCAGCCCTCTGTGGCCGAGCTCCGGAGGAAACTGAGGGCTAACTCATTGGCGTCACTTGTCGACGCAGGCCCCTCGCCACTACGCTCGGTACCCTCTTCCACGGTACCCTGAGCGCCGGCACTGAGATCCTTCTGCATTGAACCTGACTGAGGCTGATCCTGCTTAACCGCCGTGGTGCCTGGTAAATCTTCGTCCCACACAGCATCGTCCTCCACCACCGGAACCGGTTGGTTCTGCTGGTCACAACCAGTCCACTCTTCCCCAGCGTTGTCTTTAATGGCGAACCCCAGTCCATAAAACAGGTCACAGTCCATGATGTTGTCGTCTCGGGCCGTCACATGGAACGTGAAGTCAGCCATCACCGCTGACTTGCACTGAGCTGTTAACTCCAGTGTTCCAACTGTGCGCAGCCTGCCAGCTCCATAACCGTAGAACGACACTGGGTTACCTCTTATTCTGTAGTGGAGGAAAAATTTCCTCACCATGGCCCAATTCAATAACGATCCCTTCGCCCCCGTGTCAGTCAGCAGTGGCACCTCCTCACCATCCAGTCTCACTTTGCAGAACGTGAGCCCATTGGTACTCAGGGACACCACATGGACAGTTGCCGGGGCGGGTAGCGTTGTTTTTCTCCGTGGGCTCTCCGGCTTGGATATAGTACAGACCCTGGCATAATGGTTCAAGTGTCCGCACTTGCTATAGCACTTCCCTCTAGCCGGGCATTCCCTAGCCTTGTATTGGTCCTTTGTGGACCCACAACCCATACACAAGGGTTTTCTCGGGGCAGGCCTTTGGCTGATAGCTATCCTCGCTGTCTGGGTCCACTACTAATGCTGCGGTGGTAAGCCCCAGCTGCTGTTGTGATTGGCGCCATTTTATCTCTGAAGCTAGCTTGTCTGCAGTGTCCACTTGGAGAGCTAGCTCGACAGCCTCGGATAACATCAGGTCACTCGGCACCGAGCGTAGCCTAGCTCGTAAAGCATTGTTGTTTGTGTGCTCCGCCAGCTGGTCACGTACTATCTCTTCCTCCAGTGGCCCAAAATGACACTCACTAGCTAGCTACCTCAGGTCATTGACGAACTGGTGAACAGGTTCATCCGCTCTTTGGTTTGCTACCGAAACCTAATCCTCCAGACAGTCACGCTGTCCGGGGTGTTGAAATGGCGCACTAGCAACTCGACCACATCCTCATACCAGTTGGAAGCCCTGATTGTACGCAGGATACGCTGGCCCTCAAACCCCAAATTATGCACCAGAAGCGCACATGCCCTCAGTTTATCCAGCTTACCCAGGTCGAGCACCACGATGTAGTTTTGAAAGGTGGTAAACCATCTTGGCCAGGGCACAAGCGACTTGCCCGGGAGCTCCAGGAAGGGCCGAATCGGTGAAACACACGCCTCCATGTTTATTCTCATCGCCAAAATGTTATGTATGGAATTACCTCCGTAATGATGAGGCCAGGTGCACAGTTGAACTCAGCTTTATTGGGTTGAACACACACAATACAGCCACCAGGCAGGGGCATCGGCAAAGAGCCCGAATAGAGATACCCGCTGTTATTTATAGGGCGGTGCAGTGGCAGAAGAGGAAGTGACCGCCACTACACCGCACTTCATAATAAAACAACAATATTACACACGCCACTGAAATAGCATTAAGCAATGCGCTTCTGACGACAGAAGACTGACGACAGACCTCCTTTTTCCTGATCAAAAGCGCATTGGCATAACATACGCCATAATATTGATGCGCCTGAGATTGTGCCTTGCCACACCTCTTTGAAATGATTCTCCTCTTTCCAGTGCAAAACGTTGGCACTGTCTATAGGTAATTAGATGGCATGACGCAAAGTGTAAAAAACAGACAATGTTCTGACAGAAACTAACAAAAACAATGGCGTATGGCAGAAGGTCTGGCTTAAAAGTTTCCTGATAACCATCAAAATAAGGCCCAAAGTCTCAGCAGTGCTAAAGAAGCCCTGCTATAATCCATCCACAAGCAGGTGTCATATTTCAAGAAGCTTATTAAACAGCAGGATTTAAATATCATATAGAGTTCTCTTTCTTGTTGCCTGCCTGAAATCTGCTCTCTGATTGGCCAGTTCCTGGACTACCAGAGCTATGTGGAGCGAGGTTCTGTGAGGGACAACCCAGCTCTGGAGCGTTCGGTCATGATGTGCAATGGTGTCTCCCAGTGGGTGCAGCTGATGATCCTCAGCAAACACACAGCCCAACAGAGAGCTCAGGTCTTCACCAAGTTCATTCGTGTGGCTCAGGTAAAGAAGCTAAAGCCCCAAAGAACAAAAAACTTGTCTGAAATGAGTTAAACAGGATTTGAATGGTTCTGATCTTTACTATTCTTTTCTCTTCTTTGAACTCCTTAGAAACTTCGAGCTCTGCAAAATTTTAACACTTTAATGGCAGTGACTGGAGGTCTTTCTCACAGTTCAATCTCCCGCCTCAAAGACACTTACAATCTGCTGGCTCCTGACATCACCAAGGTAATCCAAACCTGAGCAAAAACAATGAGTCAGTGTTGGTGGCTACCATATTAGAAGTCTTAAACTTTTCCTACATGAATCAATCTCTTTTCTGAACTTTGACCTTTCTGATTTCAGTGTCTTCCTGTCATTTTTTTTCTTTTTATAGTTTAAGTTCTATCTTCTTTTCCCCCATGCATTCTCTTTTTTTTCTTTGTTTGTTTGAGTGCCTTACTCCCAAAAATTAAATTAACTTATTGTGTATGATGAATGAATAGGGATTTTGGCTGCAACATCAGGTGTTCTGATTGGTTTATGTGACATTTTGTACTTCCTGTTTAATTTTGAGAGGCAACACCTTGCAACTGTCCTCTTGAAGTTTCTTTGTCACAGCCTGACATCCATCCATCCATCCATCAATCTTCTACTGCTTATTTGGAGATCCTGGTCGCGGGGGCATCAGTCTAGGCAGAGTAGCCCAGACTTCCACCCAGTTCACATAGCATCATGGTCCCCATGATCCCTCCTGCACGTGGTGAGCCCACTTGAGGGTGGACCCATGTCGCTCCTTTGGGTGCACTGGGGCCTTGATGTAATGTTTTTCCTGGAGGTCCACTGGACCGTGTTATGTATGTAATTACCTCTGTAATGACGAGGTCAGGTGCACAGTTGAACTCAGCTTTATTGGGGGTTGACAACACAATACAGCCACCAGGCAGGGGCATCGGCAAAAGGCCGAATCAAGATGCCTTCTGGTATTTATAGGGCGGTGCAGTGGTGGAAGAGGAAGTGACCAGCACTGCACCGCGCTTCATAATAAAATACCACATCACCCCCCCGTAGAAAGTCTAAGACCACACATACAATTGAGACCCTCCCCAATTTAGGACCCGAATCACACACTCAAAGCTACAACTGGAAAAATTACTAAATGGCCTGACACATTCACACAACAAACCTAAGCTAGGGGGGACGGTTGGGCTACCGTCCCACCCCACATGGCAAGGTGGGTTATTTTGCCACCTGAAAACTTAACCAAAAGTCCATCTGTAACTGAGAACATTGCCGTGCTCCTAAAATAAAACACACCCAGAACAATAACAGTTTACTGTTTTTTTTAAACACATGCAAACATATGAACATTAGAACTTATTGTTTTATTTTTTTTTTTACAAAACCACAGTACTCTCCTTCTGGCAGAAAGGGGTAGAACCGGCTGGTGGAGGGCCCAGGTCAGCCCCTCAGTAGATCTGCCCCTGGAAGCACATGCCCCCAGGGTCACAGCTGACCTCATAGATGAGAGTCCCTCTTCTCTTCGCCATCAACCACCTCTCTCGTCTGGACCCGCCATCCAAAGCCTCCTCCCGGGCATGTCACAGCTCATTGGCGTGCCTCCACAAGCCGTCTGACAGCGGGAAGTAGGCTGCGCCCCGCTTAGCCATGATGCGCAGCTGCTCCTGGTGTTCCTCTGGCTGTCGTTTGGCCCACATCTGCCATTGACGTCCCTCTCCTCAAGCCCGGACCAGGTCCATAACCCTCAGAGGAGCTCTGCTCGGCCTGCAATGATGCCGTCTGGCACACAGTCCCTCCGTCCCTGTCGGTCTGGCCCCGACCTCTTTTGAAGCCGCTGTAGCGGTCGCCGTTGTAGCTCCAGATCCTCCAGCACTCTGTGACCAAGCTCCGGAGGAATGTGGGGCTAGCTCGTTGGCAGGCGCCTCACCACTATGCTCGGTACCATCTTCCACGGTACCCTGAGCGCCGGCACTGAGACCCTCCTGCGTCGAACCTGACTGAGGCTGGTCCTGCTTGACCGCCGTGGTGCCCGGTAAATCTTTGTCCCACACAGCGTCGTCCTCCACCGCCGGAACCGGACGGTTCCTCTGGCCACAACCAGTCCACTCTTCCCCAGCGTTGTGTTTAATGGCGAACCTCAGTCCATAAAACAGTTTTGGCAGTCCATGATGTTGTCGCCTTGGGCCATCACATGGAATGTAAAGTCAGCCATCACTGCCGATTTGTACCCAACCGTTAACTCCAGTGTTCCAACCGTGCGCAGCCTTCCACCGCCATAACTGTAGAGCAGCGCTGTGTTGCCTCTTATTCTATAGTGGGGGAAAAATTTCCTCACTGTGGCCCAATTCAATAACAATCCCTCCTCCCCCGTGTCAATCAGTAGTGGCACCTCCTCACCATCCAGCATCACTTTGCAGAACATGTACCCGGTGGTACTCGGGGACACCGCATGGACAGTTGTCGGGGCGGGTGAAGTTGATTTTCTCTGTAGGCTTGTCGGCTCGGACATATGGCACACCCTGGCGTAATGGTTCAGGCGTCCACACTTGCCACAGCGCTTCCCTCTAGCCGGACAGTCCCTGGCATTATATCAGTGATTCGCGGACCCACAACCCATACACAAGGGTTTTTCCAGGGCAGACCTATCTATGGCTGGTAGCATTGGTTTCCATAGCATCATCGTCCATGCTATCCTCACTGTCTAGGTCCGCTACTAGTGCCATGGCAGGGGGCTCCAGCTGTCGTTGTGACTGGCGCCAATTTAGTTCAGAGGCTAGTTTGTCCGCGGTCTCCAATTGGAGGGCTAAGTTGATAGCTCTGGCTAGCGTTAGGTCACTCGGCACCGTCAGTAATTTCGCTCGTATAGCAGTGCTGTTTGTGTGCTCCGCCAGCTGGTCGCGTACCATCTCTTCCTCCAGTGGCCGAAAACGACACTCACTAGCCAGCTGCCTCAGGTCGACGACGAATTGGTGAACAGGCTTACCCGCCCTTTGGTGTTGCTGCTGAAATCTCATCCTCCGGATGGTCACGCTGACCAGGGTGTGGAAATGGCACACTACCAACTCAACTACGTCCTCATACGAGTCGGAAGCCCCAAGTGTATGCAGGATACACTGGCCGTCAAACCCCAAATTATGCACCAGAAGCGCACGTGCCCTCAGTTTATCTAGCTTGCCCAGGTCGAGCGCCATGATGTAGTTTTGAAAGGCGGCAAACCATCTTGGCCAGGGCACAAGCGGCTCACCCGGGAGCTCCAGGAAGGGCCGAATCGGTGAAACACACACCTCCATCCCATCCTCGTCGCCAAAATGTTATGTTTGTAATTACCTCTGTAATGACAAGGCCAGGTGCACAGCTGAACTCAGCTTTATTGGGGGTTGACAACACAATACAGCCACCAGGCAGGGGCATCGGCAAAGAGGCCGAATCAAGATGCCTGCTGGTATTTATAGGGCGGTGCAGCGGCGGAAGAGGAAGTGACCACCACTACACCGCACTTCATAATAAAATACCACATCACAGACCGCTTTTAGTCTGGCCCTTCACCCAGGACCAGTTTGCCTTGGGAGACCATACCAGGGGCAAGTTGCCTCGACATCATAGCTCCTGGGATCATTCGGGCACTCAAACCCCTCCACCACGATAAGGTGGTGACCCACGGAGGGGACAGCCTGACATAACTGCTGTATTTTTAGTTGTTTAGTCTCATAACAGCAGTAGTGGGCTGGCTTCACGAATGTTTGCTGTGCACTTTTTAAAAAGAACATGCAAATGTGCATCCTAAAGTTTCAAAAGGCACCAGACGTTTTTTTTTTATAACACAAACATTTTTTTTTTTTAAAATTGAGGGTTTCACTTGATTGCAGATATTGCTCACAAAAATATCAAGTGGTATTACGGGTCCCATTCACTCAAACATTATATGTTTGTTTAATCTTCTAAAATGCTTTCTTAAGTAATATCTTAAGTAATAAAATGAAAATATTAAAATCTCTCTTTACTTAGGAATAATAACATTTTGGCAGAATAGGCAGAAGCCGGCATGGCTCTTCCAAGTTCCACTTCCCTGCATCACTAACACATAATTCAGTCTTCAGTTACAACTCTTCACCATGCTATTGGCTGTGGTATCGATCGAGTCCCCACACAGAGCTTCTGAGTCTAAAGTGTTAGCTTCAGAGCAAACAGTGCTACTATGGGTTAGCTTAGCGAGCATGGTTTTTATTGTCATTTTCTTTAAGTTCCAGTCACCCCACTAGACATCTAAGTTCCCATTTGGTTCACAAATTCACAGTCAATAAAAATATCTTGTGCCATTCTGGCTTATGTTGTTATATTTTCACCATGATAATTGGTAGATCGGACCATTAGAATTGGCTTGGCTTGGTAGTCAGAGTTGATCTGGATGAGAGCTCGCTTCAACAGGAGGGGTGACAGGTTAGGCCACCCACCACCAGCATAGCTCTTGTATTGTGCTCAGTTCTTATCATTATTCTCTGTATATTCTCAATAGCCATGCTTATTCATCTTGTCACACTTAACCATATGCAGTGTGTATATACAGTATATATATATATATACAGTATATATATATATATATATACTGTATATATATATATATATATACACTACCGTTCAAAAGTTTGGGGTCACCCAGACAATTATTTTGTGTTTTCTATGAAAAGTCACACTTATTTACCACCATGAGTTGTA
This sequence comes from Pholidichthys leucotaenia, assembly GCA_020510985.1. Lineage (NCBI taxonomy): Eukaryota > Metazoa > Chordata > Actinopteri > Cichliformes > Pholidichthyidae > Pholidichthys > Pholidichthys leucotaenia. Next base: position 280,557,378 of record CM035847.1, on the reverse strand, counting down.
AAATGAATAGAAAATATAGTCAAGACATTGACAAGGTTAGAAATAATGATTTGTATTTGAAATAATAATTTTTTTCTTCAAACTTTGCTTTCGTCAAAGAATCCTCCATTTGCAGCAATTACAGCATTGCAGACCTAACATGATTGCACAAGGGTTTTCTAATCATCCATTAGCTTTCTGACGCAATGAGCAAACCCATTGTACCATTAGAACACTGGAGTGATAGTTGCTGGAAATGGGCCTCTATACACCTATGTAGATATTGCACCAAAAACCAGACATTTGCAGCTAGAATAGTCATTTACCACATTAGCAATGTATAGAGTGTATTTCTGATTAGTTTAAAGTTAACTTCAGTGAAAAAAGTGCTTTTCTTTCAAAAATAAGGAAATTTCTAAGTGACCCCAAACTTTTGAACGGTAGTGTATATACAGTATATATATATATATATATATACATGTGTGTGTGTGTGTGTGTGTGTGTGTGTGTGTGTGTGTACACATACACACACTCAAAAAGTTAGGGATATTTGGCTTTCAGGGGAAATTTATGGAAAATATAAAAAGTTCATGCTACAGTGATATTATATCATGAAAGTAGGGCATTTAAGTAGAAGCATACGATGGTGATTTCCTCATCTCAAACAATTTATTGAAACAAAAGCCAACAACAGTGGTGGGTTTACCTTTTGTTCTTATTAAAGACAAAAATAGAAAGGAGATGTTTTTACCTTCTTTACATGTTTCGACTGTTCACTGCAGCCTTCATCAGAAGTGTCAGCTGATTGCTGCCAGGTGTCATTTTATCAGCTGACTTTCGTGGGCGGGGCCAGCCCGGCAGACCTGTCAGATCCACCGAACCGGCCCCGCTTTCCGCCGTCCGATGGTCTGTGGAGAGATCACAGATCACACAGATCAACACCTACTATGGACATCAGAACACCCCACAGCACACAAACTATCAGTTGTCAGGACGTTATATGAATGGGCCACCATCATCACAGACCAAGAAGACAGACAGGAGGAGGAAAACCACATAAAACATGCACTCATACGCTGCCAATATCCAGTATGGGCCATAAACAAAGGGAAACAGCAAGTCAAAAACAAAGAAAACAAACAGGAAACAAGACACAGATCAAAAGCCAAAATCAAAAACAAGGACACCATAACTATACCATACATCCGAGGGATAATGGAACCAATTCAAAGGATCATGAAAAAATACAAAATAAACACAGTAGTAAAACCACACAAAAAATTAAGACAGTTATTAGTACACCCCAAGGACAAAATAGAACAAGACAAAAAATGCAATGTAATATATGAAATATCATGCAGATCATGCAACAAAACCTACATTGGAGAAACCGGAAGATCATTCACCACAAGGAAAAAAGAACACCAGAAGGAATGTGAGAAGGAAACACAAGGATGACTCACAAGATCACAAAAAGAAAAGGCAGAACAAGAAACATTAAAATCAGCAATATCAGATCACTGCAAAAGAAATAATCACATCATGGACTGGGACAACGCAAAAATTATTGGATCGGAGAGCAACAGACACAAACGCTGGATCAAGGGGGCCACAGAAATCAAGAAGCGGGGAAAAGATACCATGAACTGGGATGAGGGGGCCTTTATGCTTTCCCACACCTGGGACCACATTCTCCAGAGACCATCGGACGGCAGAAAGCGGGGCCGGCTCATTGGACCTGACAGGTCTGCTGGACTGGCCTCGCCTACGAAAGTCAGCTGATAAAATGACACCTGGCAGCAATCAGCTGACACTTCTGACGAAGGCTGCAGTGAACAGTCAAAACATGTAAAGAAGGTAAAAACATAGCCTTTCTATTTTTGTCTTTAATAAGAACAAAAGGTAAATAATTAAAAGAAGACAAAGTGAACCTACTTCAGCTAACAGTGGTGGGTATACCACAACAAAAAATGTCAATGTCTCAATAACTTGTCATGTGCCCTTGAGCATCAATTACAGCTTGACAATGATGTCTCATGCTGTTCACAAGCCGACTTATTGTCTGCTGAGACATGGCATTCCACTCTTCTTGAAGGGCGACCCTCAGGTCATTCAGGTTGTGGGGTGCAGGGTTACGAGCCTCTACACGGTGACTCAGCTGATCCCATAGGTTTTCTATGGGATTCAGGTCTGGAGAAAGTGCAGGCCACGCCATTTGAGGTACCCCAGCCTCCAGCAGCCATTCCCTAATGACGCAATCTTGATGGGCTGGAGCATTGCCGTCCATCCATCCATCTTCTACCGCTTTTCCGGAGGTCCGGGTCGCGGAGGCAGCAGTTCAAGCAGAGAAGCCCAGACTTCCCTCTCCCCAGCCACCTGCTCCATTTCTTCAGAGAGGATACCAAGGCGTTCCCAGACCAGCTGGGAGACATAGACTCTCCACCGAGTCCTGGGTCTGCCCTGGGGTCTCCTCCCAGTGGGACGTGCCTGAAACACCTCAAGTGGGAGGCGTCCTGTGTTGTTCAAGCAGGGGCACAATGACTGGATTAATGATGCTATTCAGGTAGTATCAGCTTGTCACTGCACCATTCACTAGGTGTAGGGCAGTTCTGTATTGACTAGACACACCTGCCCAGACTGTAACACCACCACCACCAAAGGCTCGTCTGGTGACAACAGTGCCACTCTCCTTGACGTCTTCAACATCATTGGTGGCCAACATTTCTGCTTAATGTGAATCGACTTTCACAGAGAACAGCACTGAGGCCTACTGGTCCCTTGTCCAGTGTAAATGCTCCCTGGCCCATGCAAGATGATGACACCTGTGCCTGGTGGTGTGGTCAGGTACCCTTGCAGGTCGTCTAGCACACAGACCACGCTGATGTAAATGGTTTTGAATGGTCTGACGTGACACTTGGGTGCCTTTCACCTCCCTTAAATGTGCCTGGATTTGAGTGGCATTCATCATCTGGTTCCGCAGGGCACTGTTCACAATGAAGTGGTCTTCAACGTGAGATGTGGCCAAAGGCTTTCCACTTCTATGCCTTTCTGTGACTCTTCCAGTCTCTCTGTATCTCTGTTGCAACCTGCTGATGACGCTCTGTGACACTCTGAGCTCAGTGGCCACTTCCCTCTGAGAACATCTTGTTTGAAGCCTCGCAATGGCGAGGTATATATATATATTTATACTGTATATATGTACTATATACACACTACTCACAAAACGTTAGGGATATTCGGCTTTTGGGTGAAATTTCAGGATGTACCTAAAATGCACTATAACCTTTACAGGTGAACTTAATTTGACCTTCTCTAACCTTTTTAATGCACATTTCCAACTGTTCAGTGTTTCAGTACTTTTTCCATAACTTGCTGTTTTCAAGCAAGGTGCTTTATGGCAAAATTCACAACAGGTGTTTGATCCATGAATTCACCAATAAATTTTGTGATTCAATTAGAATTGGTATTTAAACAGTCCTCTTCATCATGCTCTTCACATTTGACATCATGAGACGAAGATAACACCTGACAATTGATCAACAGTACCTTGCCATTGTGAGGCTTTAAACAGGATGTTCTCAGAGGGAAGTGGCCACTGAGCTTAGAGTATCACAAAGTGTCATTAGCAGGTTGCAACAGAGAAGGAGACTGGAAGAGTCACAGAAAGGCATAGAAGTGGACATCCTTTGGTCACATCCCACACTGATGACTGCTTCATTGTGAACAGTGCCTTGCGGAACCGGATGATAAATGCTACTTAACTTCAGGCACATTTAAAGGAGGTGAGAGGCATCCAAGTGTCATGCCAGACCATTTGAGACCGTTTACATCAGCGTGGTCTGTGTGCTAGACGACCTGCAAGGGTACTTGACCACATCACCAGGACAGGCGTCATCATCTTGCATGGACCAGGGAGCATTTACGCTGGACAAGGGACCAGTAGGCCTCAGTGCTGTTCTCTGATGAAAGTCAATTCACGTTGAGCAGAAATGATGACCGCCAACAATGTTGGAGACGTCAAGGAGAGCGCTATGCATCAGCCACTGTTGTCACCAGACGAGTCTTTGATGGTGGTGGTGTTACAGTCTGGGCAGGTGTGTCTCGTCAATACAGAACTGCCCTACACCTTGTGAATGGTACAGTGGCAAGCTGATACTTCCTGAATAACTTTTGTTGTGGTATATCCGTTACAGTATGTCTACAAAACAGGGACAGTGGGGTTGTTGACTGTGCTGAACGGTGGTTTAATTAACAGACTGCTAGTAGCATGTGTTACATGCAGAACTGTTATTATGCTATGGCTTCGGGCCATTTTATTGGGCCATGTTATTCAAACATAGTTTCACCCGTGAAGCCACTACCATACCTGTGTATATTTCTATAATCCTGGGCTAGTTTTATTTTAATTTTCAGTCGTGGGTTTAAATCGTGTGTTCTATAGCTGTGTTTTATCTAATTCTTCTCTCTTACTTTATTGCACAGTAGCCTGGTGGAGCACCCACAATTTTGTTGTACTGTACAACTGTACAATGACAATAAAGCCTATTCTTTTCTATTCTAGCTAACTGGGAGTACAGGCTGGTGTGTTACTCGAGGCGGAGTGCCAAAGAGGACGAGCTGCCACCAACAGTCCCTTATTATAGGCACAGCGTGATGACATCATCTGTGCCTATGCTGTCGTGGCCGTGCCGTGCATTGTTGTTGTGGGAATACACAACATTCACCTCCCCCCTGGGAAAACCCAAAACCGTCATAAACATTGTCAAGCATGTGAACTCACAACAGATAAAACCAGAACCTGGGCAATCGGGTGGACCCTCGGTAAACCCTGCAGGGCTGAGTAGGTTATTCTGCCACTGTGTTTTCCAATCTTGCTCTGCTAAACATTTCAAAACAGTTATTTTCAATTCGATTTCAGGGGTCCTCTGGCGAGCCCATGGTGTGTGCGCCCCTGGAGACGCTGGCTGCGGCGGACCTGGGTACGCTCTCTCGTCAGCAAAGTCCCAGTCCGGGTCCCCCACAGGCTGGATCGGTTCCAGCGTTGCAGCTTGATCTGGTGCAGCTGCTCTCACCTTTCACAGACAGCTGGTGTGCTTTCTCGAACCCTCGGCCCTTTGAAAGGTGGATGACCCCAACTGCGTGGTGATCATCATCGGCGGTGACTGGAGCATCTGCAGGTCCAGGTGTTCGGATTGGCGTACCCGAACCCAATCAAATACTGCGAGCGGTGATCTGTTCAGCTGCACTCGGCACTGCTGCTCTCTCATCCCGGATGCTGGTTGCTGTTGTGGCAGCGTGCCATTCACGCTGGCGGCAGGACATGCTCTGGATTGGCATTGTTCTGCTGGGTCCTGCTCGGCCACAAACTCTCTCTCCTGCAGCACTGCGGCAGTTTCCTGAGGCTTATGCCGGCCGAGGATCTGAGATGAGTCCAGATTACGCCCTCTCTCTCCTGGTGCTGGTTGTGGTCGCGGCAGTGGGTTGTCGTCGTTCACTGGGGTCCTGCTTGGCCACAAACTCTCTCTCCTGCAGCACTGCAGCGGCTCCCTGAGGCTTATGCTGGGCGAGGATCAAGTCCAGTTTATGCCCTCTCTCCATGTGCTGGCATCGCTGGCCATTGGCCGAGCAGGAGCGCACTCTTGCTCGGTGCATCGGGAAGCCGCAGTTACTGCACGTTTGGTGTCTCATGATGTTTCATTGTCCCGTAACGTTCACCTCAGCGTCCTCCGAGAAGGTCGCGGTGTAGTTGGGTTCTTCTGCCGGGGTAACTGCTTGTGCTAGTGGGGTCTGTTGTTATTGGTTACCTAGCTGTGATGTAGGATTGTCGGTGGCCTCCAGCTGGAACGCTAACTCCACCGCCTTCACCAGCGGCAGGACATCCGGCGCCATCAGCAGCTTCACCCGCAGCCGTGGGTTGTTGGTGTACTCTGCTAGCTGGTCCTGCACCATTCTATCTTCTAGTTGCCCAAACCTGCACGTGCTTGCCAGACAGCGGAGGTCCATGACATACTGTTAGGTCGTCTCTCCCACTCCCTGTCAGCGTTGGCGGAGCTTGATTCATCTAGCCATCTCACTCTCTGGCCGGGGTAACAGACACGCTTCCATCTTCAGGACAAACGTCAAATTTTCCTCCAGAAGACCAATTTTTCTCCTTGTCGCCATTGTTATGTTGAGAAAACAGGGACAGCGGAGGCGGTGGCTGTGCTGAACAGTGGTTTTATTAACAGACAGCTAGTAGCATGTGTTACAGTACATACAGAGCTGTTATTATGCTAGCTAGCTGGGAGTACAGCCTGGTGTGTTACTAGAAGTGGAGTGCCAAAGAGGACAAGCTGCTGCCAACAGTCCCTTATTATAGGCACGGCGTGATGATGTCATCTGTGCCTGCGCCATTGTGTCAATGCCGTGCATTGTTGTTATGGGAATACACAACAGTACCCACTACTGTTGCTGGCTTTTGTTTCAATAAATTGTTTGAGATGAGGAAATCACCATTGCATGCTTCTACTTAAATGCCCTACTTTTATGATATAATATCACTGTAATCTTTTTACATTTCCCATAAATTTCACCCGAAAGCCAAATATCCCTAACTTTTTGTGAGTACTGTATATATACTGTATATTGTAGAGGGTGTAAGGGAAGGATGTGGAGGCGAGGCACGAGCGTAGGTCGACCCAGGTTCTTTATTGACCCTCTAACATAAATACAGCTGGTGGACCCCAGCGTTACCCGCTGGTATCGGATGTCTGGTAGGAGAGTTCCTGCGTTGCTGAGGCATGTATAACAAGCTCTTTTATACAGTTATACAGACAGAGAGAATGCATGGCATATTAGCATAGTGATATACTGTACATATCAGTCAATACATATCATTAGCATGACCAGCTTGTGCCTGGATGTCCTCTCCGTCATCCAGGGACGTATACATAACAGTCCATTGTTCTGCCCCTCTTCCTGCTTCTGGGTGTGAGAATGTCCACCCGCTGTGTCTAGTGTCACCACAATATATACAATATATAGCTCTGACACATTATTTTAGCTTTTTTTTTTTTTTTGCTTACTCTTAACTGTTACCAAAGTTGGCTAGCTGCTGTTAGCAGTTTTCCCATTTTCTCATTCAAGAATGTTTCTGTATTTATTGTAATCCAGGGACTGGTCAAATCCTATCAACCACTGAAACCACACGCCTGTCCACCAGTGATGTTTATTTCTTTCATTCTTTAATTCTTCAAGTTTCTTTTTTTTTATTTTAGTTAGCTCATGCTGTGTTCACTACCCTAGCTAGGTGCTGTTTTGTCCACAAACCTGATACAAAAGGAAATGGAAGAGGAGGTTGCACTGGAACACAGCTTTAATATAAAGATGGTTGCACTACAGGGAACACACCATATGCGGAGTCGTCCTGGGCAAAGAGGAAGCCCAAATGGCAGACGCCCCATATTATAGGGCGGTGTGATGACACAACCGGAAGAGGGCGTCATCACACCGCACTTCACAATAAATCCCCCATCACATTCTCTACCCCCCTTTACAAAAATTAATAAAAACACTTCCAATTAGAACCCACCCAAATTTGGGTACACACAACCCCAAACAAACATTCTAAATAAAAAAAATGACAAACATAAAATCATAAAACTTCAAAACACTAAAACAAATTAAAACTTGGACCTGTGGGTAGACTGCCACATGGCAAAGTAGGTTATTCTGCCACTTATTCTGGAACAGAACAGTCTAAACAGAACTAAACAGTCTTAAGTCTTTTATTTACAGTCCCCCACGGTAATGGTGGGTCAGGTGGGGACAACAGTTGAGGTGCTTTGAGGCGGCCCCATGGTGGCCTCTTCCCTGGAGCTCTGAAGCAGGCTTGTGGCAGCTTCTCCCCTGGATGTTTGAAATGGGCTCGTGGCGACCTCTTCCCTGGAGCTTTGAAATGGGTTTGTGGTGGCCGCCTCCCCAGAGCTGTCGGAGCCCCAGGGCCAATCTTCATGATGCCGGGGCCTGGATCCCACACTGCGGCAGCTGACTCCCGCAGAGCCCTGCCGCCTGGAGCCGCCACCCAGACACGGCATAGTCTGTTCGCGTGCCAAACCAAATCATCCGTCTCCCGAAAGCATGCTGTTCCCAGCTTTGCCACGATCCTCAGCGTCGCCCGTTGTTTCGCTGGCTGCGGCCTGGTCAGTCGCCATCCTGGTCTCCCATAGGCGCAAACCTGAACCCAGTCCACTACTTGGAGCAGTGCCTTACTTGGTTTTACGCGCCGTTGTTGTGCTCCCAGTGGCTCTGCGTGCTCATTCAGCTCGGGACCTCCATCGTGCTACAGTGGTTTTGTTGTCACTGTATTCGCTGCGGACCCTTCACCCATTGTCTCCGTCATCGACTGCAGCTTGTCGAGGGTACAGAAGGTGTCTGGAGCCTCTCCGGTGTCACTCGATGAAGCAGTCTGGTTCCTCCTCTTTGTCGTCTGAAGTGCTCTGCAGTGCCGCATTGTGTGTTGTCTCTGTGCCCGGCTGCTACTGCTGTGCTTCGGGGCTCTCAGCATGCTCACACTCCCCCTCCCACAGCTCCGACTCTGGCTGCGGGGAAAACAGGGACAAGTCTGGTTGATGCTCTCCCTCCGTGCCATCTTTGCTCTCCGTGCCGTGCTCCCCCACAGCGCTGCGGTCACTCTCTGTGCTCACCGTGCTAGCTAGCATTCCGTCGTTTGACGCCACTAGCCTCTCAACCCACAGCCTCGTGCTACGTGTGTGTTCAGCAAAGTAGCCAGCAAGAAGTTCGACAGCATCCATATATGACTGCGTCTCCCCTAATGTGTGGAAAATTCTCTAACCCTAAACGCCAAGTTTGCAAACAAGAAGTGCACGTTTCCTTACTTTGTCAAGTTTACCCAGGCCCAACGCTGCAATGTACGTCTCGAATGCTTCCAACCAGCGAGGCCACGGTACTGCTGGTTCCCCTGGGTACTCCAGGAATGGCCATAGTGGTGTCACGCACGCCTCCATGGTTTAATCCTCAGTCGCCAAATGTTATGTCCACAAACCTGGTACAAAAGGAGATGGAAGAGGAGGTTGCACTGGAGCACAGCTTTAATATAAAGATGGTTGCACTTCAGGGAATACACCATATGCGGAATCGTCCTGGGCAAAGAGGAAGCCCAAATGGTGGACGCTCCGTATTATATGGCGATGTGATGACGTAACCAGAAGGCAGCGTCATCACACCATATTTCACAATAAATCCCCCATCACAGGTGCTAGCTTGACAGCTAACATTAGCAATATGGCATCAACAACTGACATCATCAGTGAAAAAAGAGGGAGGGTGGGGTGAACTGGGGTTCATGAGAGCTTAAAGAGACATGGACTGAAGTGAGCCATTTTGAGGAAGGCTGTTAAAGATAGATAAAAATAATGCTGCAGTAATTAAACACTGAGACATTTTGACCAAATGATGTTACAGACATTTCATTAAGATCTGTGGAAACTATGTCAACATGTCAAAAAGTGCAACAAATTTGAAATACAGTCATGTGAAAAAATTATGACACCCCGTGAAAGCCTATCTCTTTTTTTAACATATTTGGACATGTGGATATTTAATATCAGTTTTAACCATACTGGGAGATTCAAGTAGTATAATTAAACAAAACTGAAGGAAAGACTTTTTAAAATTTTCTGTAAAATGTAATTCTAAAAACATGCAATTTCTGGTGAGGAATAAATTAGGACACCCCCACATTTATTCCCACTTAAAATGGCTAAAATCACACAAGGTGTATCACATCAGATGCACATAATTAGAACATTGTTACTCAGCATTTTGAAGGAGGCTTGTCCTATTTAAACCTCAGACATTTAGTATTGTGTGCTCCTGACTGTTGAAGTGAGAGTGAACACCATGGTGAGATCGAAAGAGCTGTCTGAGGCCATCAGAAAGAAGATTGTAGCAGCTTATGAGTCTGGTAAAGGATTTAAAAAGATCGGAAAATAGTCTACAAGTGGAGGATATTCAAAACTACCACCAACATGCCCAGGTCTGGCCGTCCAAGCAAATTTACCCTGAGAGCAGATCACAAGATTCAAAAAGAAGTCTCCAAAAACCCTAAAATGTCATCATGGGACCTACAGCAGGCTCTTGCTACTGTTGATGTGAAAGTGCATGCCTCTACAATCAGAAAGACTGCACAAGTTTAACTTGCATGGGAGGCGTGCAAGGAGGAAACCTTTGCTCTCTAAGAGAAACATGAAGGCCAGACTGAAGTTTGCCAGAGAGAACGTAGACAAAGACCAGGACTTCCGGAATAATGTTCTTCGGACAGATGAGTCTAAAATTGAATTATTTGGACACCAGAACAGAGGACATGTTTGGCATAGACCAAATACAGCATATGAGGAAAATAATCTCATACCAACTGTGAAGCATGGAGGTGGAAGTGTCATGGTTTGGGGATGCTTTGCTCCAGCAGGACCTGGCCAGCTCACCATCATAGAATCCACCATGAATTCTACCGTGTATCAGAGGGTGCTTGAGGACCACATGAGACCATCTGTAAAAAAAAAATTAAAACTGAAGCGGAACTGGACCCTGCAACATGACAGTGGCCCAAAACATACCAGTAAATCCACCAAGAACTGGCTAAAAACTAAGAAATGGGGAGTCCTGGAATGGCCAAGTCAAAGTCCAGATCTTAATCCCATTGAGATGCTGTGGGGTGGCTTGAAACAGGCTGTACATGCAAGAAACCCCTCAAACATCTCACAGCTGAAAGAATTCTGCATTGAGGAGTGGGGCAAACTCTCCTCAGACCGATGTCAGAGACTGGTAGATGGCTACAAGAAGCGTCTCACTGAAGTTATTTCAGACAAAGGGGGTAACACTAGCTATTAGGTGGTAGAGTGTCCTAACTTTTTCCTCAGTTAGAATACGCATTTTTGTTATCTTTTGTTTAATGAGTAAAACAAGGTTAATTTTTGTTATGTACCCGCAGTTAAATCACATTCTTTTCCAGAAATAAATAAAAAGATTAGACATCAATATGTGAACATTTCTTAATAAAGAACTGAATATTTAATAAGGTGTCCTAATTTTTTCACATGACTGTAGAAATGGGTATTAAAAGCTGGTTGTTGAACATAATGCATTTCACGCTAGTTAATGTTAGTTGTTTTTATCCCTGGGGGGGATAAAAACTCCCCCAAGGCCAAGGCTTGAAGGCCAAAGGGGGCCACCTTGGGCAAAGACCAAAGGGGGATTATGTTATGGGGCAGTCCATTTGTCCCACTTTTGTGAAATCAACTCCTCCTATGGTTTTATTCCGATTGTTTTGAAACTTGGTACCAGGGTTTGATATACACTGATGATGCGCATATTGCAATTTGACTCTGATCAGATGACCTTGAGGTTAAGGTCAGAGGTCAGATTTTCCCTAAATCTTGTAAATGCAATAACTACTGAAAGAAATGATGTAGGCTTTTCAAACTGATACAGTAGTTGTATCTAAGACACATCTTGGACACCTTACACCTTGACCTGACTATGGGGTTTGGATCAAAAGGTCAAAGTTAACATTCCCTATGCCTTATTATGGTATAACAAGGAATGCTGGGGTCACCAAACTTGGTACACAGGTTCACCCTGTGACCTTGAAGTGTGACTATGGGTTTGGGATTGCAAGGTCAAAGGTCAACATCAAAATGGCTTATCAACTATATCTCAACAACAAAGAAAGCTAGGGTCACCAAATCTAGTACACACGTTCACCTTAGGATCCTGACCTCTTACTATGGGTTTGTGGTCAAAAGGTCAAGCGTCAAGGTTAGTATTCCCTTTGCACTATTACTATAGAACAAGTAAAGCTACGGTCACCAAACTTGGTACACAGTTTCACTCTGAGACCATGACCTCTGACTATGGGTTTGGGGTCATAAGGTCAAAGGTCAAGGTTAGCATTCTCTATGCCCTTTGTTATGATCTGGCTTGAGGACCATTACAAATAAAGGGAAACAAGTGGTGAGGTGCTATAAAAAGTAGTTTTATTAACAGAAAATTAACTTAAACATAATCAAAAATTAGGAAGCTGTCAGAAAAATATGCCAGAAAAGAAACACCCACAACTTAAACAAAAACAAGTCATGATGTCTAAGGCCAGACAGAGATCCACATTGGAACTGCCTTTATAGGAGTGGAGACAATGGTCAGCTGTCTCCACTTCCTTGATGAAGAGGTGGAGCTCCAATCCCAACCAGAACTTGCAACATACAAACATCAACAGAAACGAGAAAACACAGGCAGGCCTGGAGGATGACACTGGGGTTGTCACACCTCTTACTATAGAAGCTCTGTAGGGTCACCAAACTTGCTACACAGGTTCACCTTGGGATCCTGACCAACAACTATGGGTTTTACGTAACTAATTTTGTTGTATATTCATGGATGATAGGCTTATCATAATTTGGTTCTGCCACAATAATTATTTGGAAAAGCTGAAAACTGCTCTCCTTCAGTAACATATTGGGATCTTCAAAGAAAATGGAGGCAGGGGATACTGCACTCGCCTCAGAGTGCTCATATTTATATAGAAATTATAGCAATTATAGCAACATCAAAAGTAGCAACACTAAAGAAATGCAACATAACTCAATTTATGTAGAGTAGCTAAATACATCATTTCATATTTAATGGTTTCTGATTTTAAAAATTATATTTTTTATTTAATTTATGCTCATTGTTTATTGTCTTAAAGAAATATGTACTAATATTTGGATGGTATTTTGTCTGATCACCATTTCTTTTAAAACTCTATCCCCATTCAGGCCCTCAGTGAAATGACGGAGCTGCTCTCCTCACGCAGTAACTACAGCAACTATCGACGGGTCTATAATGAGTGTAGTGGCTTTAAGGTGCCCATCCTGGGTGTCCATCTAAAGGACCTGATCTCGCTGAATGAGGCCCTGCCGGACTACATAGATGAGGAGAAGATCAACCTGAGCAAGCTGCAGCACCTGTACAGCAACATCAACGATCTGCTGGCCATCCACAGCTGTACTCCACCCTTTGAGGCCAACAAAGACCTCCTGCACCTGCTCACGGTACTGGAAGGAAAAGCGGAAGGGTTTTTAAGAATTTAGCAAACATAATATAATTAAAAGCATCTGTTTATGTTGTTTTAATATTTTAGCTCTCTCTAGATTTGTACTATACAGAGGATGAAATTTATGAGCTGTCATACACCAAGGAACCCAAGAACCCCAAAATCCAGGTCAGTAAACGAACATAGCTCTGCCCGGAGGTGGATGGAGTAACCAGAAGTTGTACTCAGGAATAACCTGCATTACCTTATGATACAAGTTACTCAAGTATAAGTTAGAGTAGACACCAAATCACAGCCGTTTCTGGCTATAAATCAGAATATGAAAATGCCATGGGCCCCTCTCAGCCACTAGAGGGCTCCCAAGGTACAAGTTCACCCTCAGCATTTCTGGGAGAGAATTAAAATTACCCTCGACTTTTTTCCACACAAATTTGCTACTTTTTTCCTAGTAATTTTACAGGTTTTTTTTTCCTCATAATTTTGCAACTCTTTTTGTCATAAGCTAACTTTATTCTAATAAATGAAGGTGGTTAGGGCCAGTACTTGTTCTCCTGTACTGCGGTCCTTGCGGAAACCTGCTTGATCCACACTTAGAATATCCTCTATTTCTGGGGAAATGCGTTGCAGTATTAGGCGCTCCATGATTTTGTAAGGAACGCTGAGTAGGGAGATTGGGCGGTAGCTTGCTGGTAGTTTGTGGTCTTTGCCAGGTTTTGGGATGGCAATGACCTTTGCTGCCCGCCATTTCTTTGGGATCGAGTTCGTTTGTGTGATCCTTGTGTAGAATTGTGTCAACCAGGTTAGGGCTCGGGGGCCAAGATTTTTCATGAATTCTGGGAAGATGTTATCGTATCCTGCTGCCTTTCCACATTTCAGGCCCTGTAGGACTTTCTCCAGTTCAGCAGCCTCGAAGGGTTCAGGGTTCGTTTCCTCTACAGGCATTTTTTGGTGTTTTTTTTTAGCTCAGTTGTAACTGCTCTTCTGGTGTCTTTGTCTTGGGGTGCTTTGGCGATAGTCAGTAGGTGGGATGCAACTTGGTTGGGTGTGACGGATGCTCGGCTTTGGCTAGGGGGCTTCTGTGCAGCTCCTAGGCGACGGATGAGGCTCCAACATTTCCTGCTAGAGTGGGTAAAGCTCCGGTCAGCAACTGTCTCCTCCCATTTCTTTCGCCGGGCTGTATTTAGCGATTCAATGAGATGGTCTGCTATCTCTGGGTCCCCTGATGTTTGATAGGATTGTAGGAGGGCAGCACTTTCTCCGTCCAAACATGGGACATAGAGGGGTCGGTAGCCTCGTGGGATTGCAGTATGGGCAGCCTTGAAGATTGCGCTGCAGAAGCGGTTGTATGCTTCATCTACAGTGATGGTGTGGAGTGGGATGGTAACAACGCTCCGGTCCAGAGTTTCACTGAATTTCTTCCAGTTGGCTTTGCGGAAGTTCCAGCGCATCTTCCTTGGGCTGTATATGACTGGAAGTTGTAGGCCAATGTGTACAAGCAGGGGCCCGTGTTGGCTGTGTGGAAAATCATCAAGAATGAGGATCTGTGTAGGATATGGCTCCCCATTCAAAGAGCTGACCCAACACAGGTCAGGAGAATAGTCCTTCTTCCACCTAGCAGAGTGGAAGGTTCCTCTTTGTTTGGGGTCGTATATCAAAGCGAGGTCATTTCTGGATGCCCAGTCTGAAAGTGCCTCCCCATCACTGTCCACTGCTGGGTACCCCCAGTCAGGGTGATGGCTGTTAAAGTCCCCACATAGATGGCAGGGTGGGGTAGGGTGGGTAAGACCTGCAGATCCCAGTTGGCATTAGGGGGCTTGTACACATTGACAATATGGAAGCCACCAATGATTATGGTGTCTGAGAAATGTGTTGTTATCAGGTGATTTGCTTCAACTATGTCAGAACGCACATAGGTGGCACGTCCATGTTTAGCATGTAGAACATAGCACAGGAGGTCAAAGCCTTTGATGGTGAAGCGGCCAGCTTCCTCTGTGCCAATATGAGTCTCTTGGAGGCAGATTACATCAATTGAATGTTGGAAGGCGAGGACTTCAATAAGGCTTCGCTTGGCTGCAGATAGGCCTTCAACGTTTAGTTGTAATATGCGAAGGGCAGATCCTACCACAAAGTGCTCTTGGGGCTGTTTGCTTTCGGCTTTAGGACTGTGACTAGGATTCTTCTTTGACTTGGCACAGAGGCGTCGTCTCTTCGAATTTAGTCTGCTGGTAGGATCATTAGCTCCCCCAGGCGAGCCCGGGTACTGGCGGAGGGCGTGACGAGAACGCTGAGCCATTGCGACGAGAACGCTGATCCATTGCCCAAGGCCTCCTCCTGAAACTTATAAAGGCGATCCCTGCTTGGGCAACAGCAATTATAAAAACCCTGCTGACCAACCGAAGGTTCAGAGTCCACCTCAGTCAGAACACAAGTGCATGGAGAATGCAGAAAAACGGACTCCCACAAGGCTCAGTTCTAGCTCCAACTCTGTTCAACCTCTACATAAACGACCTGCCTACTACAAAATCCCGCAAATTCATCTATGCAGACTACATCTGTTTGGCATTCCAAGCACCAGACTTTGAACCACTGGAACGGGTGCTCACGGAAGATCTTGCTAAACTGGACCAGTTCTGCAAAATCTGGCGCCTAAAACCAAGCCCAGCAAAAACCGTCTCCAGTGTATTTCATCTCCACAATGCAAAAGCTGCCAGAGAACTAAACATCCACCTGAGCGGACTCAAGCTTAAGCATGCCCCAAATCCAACTTATCTTGGAGTGACCCTTGATAGGACCTTATCCTTCAAGGAACATCTAAAGGGGACGGCTGCTAAGGTGAAAGTACGAAACAACCTGCTCTGCAAGCTCGCTGGTGCAAAATGGGGGGCGGCAGTCTCCACCCTGCGCACCTCAGCACTGGCCCTTTCATACTCTGTAGCAGGATATTGTGCCCCTGTCTGGTCCAGGTCATCTTACACACACCATGTAGACACCCGGCTCAACTCAACCATGAGAACTATAACTGGAACAATCCGCTCAACACCACTCCCCTGGCTCTCTGTACTGTCAAACATAGCCCCTCCACACATCCGGCGAGCAGCATTAACTCAAAGGATGCTCCAAAAAGTTAAAGATTTTCCTCACTTACCAATCCATGCAGATATCTACACCCCACCCACTGCCCGACTTTCATCCAGACGGCCGATTTGGAAAAACCCTCCCCCAGCTGACTTTACCATCCAGACAGCTTGGCAAGAGGAATGGGAGACCAAGGAGGTCCCAAACAAACAGCTGGTGATAAACCCCAACCAACAGGTCCCGGGCACCAACCTCCCAAGGAGACAGTGGTCTACACTCAATCGCTTCAGGACTGGACATGGCCCCTGCTTGGCCAGCCTTCACAGATGGGGCAGTAGCCCTAGCCCACTGTGCGCATGTGGAGAGGAGCAAACTATGGAACACATCATAGAGGCTTGCCCGCTCCAAAGACTGGAAGGAGGATTACACACCCTCCATACAGCAAACCAGGAGGCAACTGCTTGGCTTAAGGACTTTGCATTCGCTAAATAAATTCTAATAAATGTGCTACTTTCATTCTCATAAATTTGTGACTTTTACAATTTTTTTCTTGTTAATCTGCAACTTTTTTGTCCTAAATTTGAAACTTTTTTTCTCATATGGTCTATATGACATCATATCTTATGACATCATATCCAGGCTGGCATCATAGGACACTACATCACAGGTAGCCAGTCCTATTGCTTATATGACAGCATCGCCTGTATGACATCATTGTGAGTCCTATGTACCCTGAGGTCATAGGATCATCATAGGACATCCTGCAGGCCTATGATGTCCTATGATTGTGACAGACACAGACATTTCTTGAATTTATAGTGATTTGTCACATTGATTCTTTTAAATTTGTAGCTTTTGATTATTTTAAATTTGTGATGTCTAACCTTAGATTCAGGAGGAGCAATGTGGTTTTCGTCCTGGCCATGGCACATCAGACCAACTCTTTACCCTCTTGAGAATCCTTGAGGTTTTGTGGGAGTTTTCCCAACCAGTCTATATGTGTTTTGTGGACTTAGAGACAGCATTTGACGACATCCCTCATGGTCTCTTTTGGGGGGGTCCTTTGGGAGCATGGGGTATCAGGCTTGTTGCTACGAGCTGTCTAGTTTCAATATGACCATTGCAAGAGTTTGGTTCATATTGCCAACACTCAGTCAAATTTGTTTCCATTGAGAGTTGGACTCCGCCAGGGCTGCCCTTTGTCACCAATCCTGTTCATAATTTTTATGGACAGGAGTTCTTGGTGCAGCCAAGGATTGGAGGGTGTCATGCTTGGTGACCACAGGATTTCACCTCTGCTGTTTGCAGAAGATGCTGTCCTGTTGGCTTCATCCAGCAATGACCTACAGGTCTTACTGGGACAGTTTGCTGCTGAGTGTGAAGCAGCTGGGATGAGAATCAGTACCTCCAAATCCGAGTCCATGGTCGTCAGCCGGAAAAGGGTGGATTGTCCTTTCCGGGTTGGGGACAAGCTTCTGCCCCAAGTGGAAGAGTTTAAATATTTTGGGGTCTCATTCATGAGTGAGGGGAGAATGGAGCGTGAGATTGACAGATGGACCAGAGCAGCCTCTGCAGTGAATTGGACGTTGTACCGGTTTGTTGTGGTGAAGAGGGAGCTGAGCTCTAACGCAAAGCTGTCGATTTACTGGTCAGTCTACTTTCCTACCCTCACCTATGGTCATGAGCTTTGGGTAATGACTGAAAGAACAAGATCGTGGATACAAGCGGCTGAAATGAGCTTTCTCCGTAGAATTGCTGGACTCACCCTTAGAGATAGGGTGAGGAGCTCAGTCATCCGGGAGAGGCTCAGAGTAGAACCGTTGCTCCTCCACATAGAAAGGAGCCAGCTGAGGTGGTTTGGGCATCTGATTGGGATGACCCCTGGATACCTCCTACTTGAGGCGTTTCGGGCATGTCCCACTGGGGGGAGACCCTGGGGTAGACCCAGGACTCGCTGGAGAGACTGCATCTCCCAGCTGGCCTCAGAATGCCTTGGTATCCTCTTTGAATTGCTGGAGCAGGTGGCTGCTTGAGCTGCTGCCTCTACAACCCGGACCTCTAGAAAAGTGGTCGAAAATGGATGGATGGATGGATGGATGGATTGGTTTGCAATGTTCATGTGGTTGCTGGTAAAAATTTTAATTCTATTTTTTAAAATCTGTTCATCTAGACAGTGATACTAAATTAGTTTAATATTTTTGAGAGGGGAGCGATTTTTAATTTACCCCCCCCCCCCCCCAGCTTGAAAGGTTTGAACTCTTCCCCATTATGAAAATAGGGGTCACCAAACAATCTTGCACAGGGCCCTGAAAAACCTAGACACGGCCCTGATCATGAGGCAGCGCTACTTTTGCTTGAGTACAGTTTCTGGCTACTCTACTACCTCTGTCAGGCTCACATTTGCTTTTACCTCTCTTCATATGGAGGGTGGATGTTTGTGGACTCTGGGTGGGTGTAACGTCTTCTACAGAATCAAAAGTACGCTCACTGCTGCGATACATCAAAGTCAGCCACATAAAAGCCGTGTACATTAGGGAAGTGTCTCATGTGGTGGGTGTGCGCTTTCTTTATATTACTAACTGGCCTTCCTGTCTCATCTCTGTATCTGTCTGTGCACAGCCTGTAACTCCAGTCAAACCCCCGGTAGTGGCAGAATGGGGCTCAGGGGTCACCCCCAGGCTGGATCCTGCCACCATATCGAAACACGTCAAACAGATGGTCGATGTGAGTACTTAACTCTGTGGCAGCCCTTCCTTTGTCTTTCACTTCCTCATTTTTTGGCAGCCTAAAGCAGAACTAACAACTCCTCCTTGAGAGGTGCAACTAAGTATGTGATTGCTCTGTCGCCCCCTGCAGTCAATAATGAAAAACTATGAGCACAACCAGGATGGGTACATCGCACTTGAGGATTTTGAGAAGATAGCAGCCAACTTCCCCTTCTCCTTCTGCACCCAAGAAACGGACAGGTAATAAAGCTGTAGTGCAGTGTTGTTTCTAGCTTTTTGGGGACCCTATGCAAGATTATGTGTGGGGGCCCATCTTTTTGTAACAGTTCAATCCCTTTAAAATAGAAAAAAAAAATTACATGGAATAAAAATTTAACCAGCATCTGTATGAATGTTGCAATTTACAAGAAAAATTTAAAAAAAAAAAAAATACAAATTTAAGAGGAAAAAAGTGCACATTTAAATGAAAAAGTAGCAAAATTATTGAGGGAAAAAAGCTGCAAATTTATGGTAAAAAAAAAAAAAAAAGTTGGCAATTCACAAGTTAAAAAGTTGCAAAAATATAAGGAAAAAGTGGTATTTTTAGAGGTCATGACTTTTTCATTTGTACACTGTGATTATCTTTGTTCTAAATCACGTTTATTCGCCATTCTGTGTGTACGCTCATCTGGCATGCATTTGTACATTGAGTATGCTTTGATTTTGTTTGTATTTCTTATGTCTTAAGATGGAAAAAATGTTCAAGATGTCGACATTACACTGTTGAATGTGCATCAACCAATAAAACAAATCGTTAAAAAAATAAGGAAAAAAGTTCCAAAAATATGAGGAAGAAAGTCATAAAATTTATAAGAAAATTTGCAAAGTTATGAGGAAAAAGTAGCAAATTCACAACAGAAATGTTGTAAATCTACAAGAACAAAGGAGCATATTTATGAGCCGAAAAGTTGTCAATTTGTGAGAACAGAAAAAAGTCACAAATTTGTGAGACAAAAGTCACTAATTTATGAGAAAAAGTTTAAAATAAAAGTCAAATTATTTTTAAAAGTGCAAATTTACAACAGCAAAGTATCAAATTTATGAGTTAAAAGGTTACAAATTTACAAGAAAATTCAAAACTTACAAGAAAAAAAGTTGAAGATAATTTTAACTCAACCCCCAAAAATGTTGAGGCTGAACTTGTAGCTTGGGCCCCCCCCCCCTTAGTGGCTGATGGGGGTCTGTAGCATTTACATGCTCTGCTGCAGTGTGATCAGGGGCCTTTCTCCACATTTCATCATATTTTATTTTGGTATGTGATCCACTTTGGAATTTTTCTTTGAACCCAGGGAGGGACAGATCAGCCGTGAAGAAATCACCTCTTACTTCATGAGGGGAATGTCCGTATGTGCCAAGCTGGGCTACAGTTTCAATGACGCTCATAATTTCCATGAAATCACGTACAAACGGCCAACGTTCTGTGACACGTGTGGAGGTTTTGTGAGTACTGTGGCTATTTGCTTTATTATTTTATATAAATGGTCAGTCAAATTGCAGTGTAACATTTCATATCTGCCTTCTTTTAGATGTGGGGAGTCATCAAACAGGGATATCACTGCAAGGGTAAGAGGATTAAAATTGTTAAATCATTTTCATATTTTTCACAGGCTGATTCTACTTGACTATTAGAATAGAATATTTATAAAAGTAGCTATTTGTAAGTGAAAATTGTGTAATAAATCTTAAAATAACCTTCCAGTATCACCAGGGATTAATTAAACATTTAAGCTGAAAAACTGACCTCTCCAACAACAATGATATTCATTTTTGAAAAGTTCCCAATTAGCCTGGAAAGGTTTGTTTTTGCTAACATAGCCTACTTTCTAGAACCAGAGACTCTCATGTTTTGACTCCCCACAATGCCAGATAAAAGATGGGAGATTTTTTACTGCAGAAAAAATGGTGTGCTGCAGTCATGCAAACAAGCAAGAGAATCGGACCAGTGATGATTTCTACCAGACCTAAAAAGAACAACTTACTGTGCAGGAGTCATGGTAGCTTCCAAGTGTGTGCTGTAACACCTGTTTGTGGACCCTTAGTCTTGTCCTCAGCTTGTGAACACGTGTCACTCCAGTCAGGAAAGGGAGAGGAAACCTTTAACTGTTTTAAATTTGTACTGCAGTACCATTTTAAAATACTAGCATTATACAATGTTCTTTTAAGGATCGTTCCCAGCAATATATAATGATAGTGGCAGACTATTAAAAACCTATCTTTTTAGCAGCAAGTAACAATTTTGGCACAATATTTTGGCCCTAACATTTCAACATTCCAATCCAAGGTTGTGTTACACTTTCTTATTATCTGTCATTTTGGCAGACAGGGTTGTAAAAATTTTGTCATAATGTACAGTGCATCCAGAAAGTATTCACAGCGCTTCACTTTATTTAAGTACTTTATTTAAGTATTCACAGCCTTTGACTTCATGGCAAAGGCTGTGAATACTTATGTACATGTGATTTCTTAGTTTTTTATTTTTCATAAATTTGCAAAAATCTCAAAAAAAAAATTTCATGTTGTCATTATGGAGTATTGTGTGTAGAATTTTGAGGAAAAAAATGAATTTAATCCATTTTGGAATAAGGCCGTAACATAACAAAATGTGGAAAAAGTGAAGCGCTGTGAATACTTTCCGGATGCACTGTATCATGGTGGAGGGGATTGCATGCCCTCATGATCACAGAACCTATTGCATGTTGTCTGGGGCAGCTTGCCTCTGGTAGGGTCTCCCATGGCAGTCTGGCCCTGAGTGAAGGGCCAGACTAAGAGCGATGTGGAGCCAAGGATGAGGCCACTTGTCGAACTGAGCACACGTTTACTAGAGAGGCACTATACAGTACAGGCACAGCCGTCAGGCAGAAGAGATGGCAAAGAGACCGCCCCTCCTGCCCACTGCCCTCTTATAGCCATGGGTGGTGGCGGAACCGGAAGGTGGAGCCGCCACCCGTACCACACAAATAAGAGCCCAAACTCCAACACAGCAGGGATCACCTGATTGCTGGGGTCTTTTTGCAGCTGTGGGGCTTTCCCTTACAGTTTGGCAGTGCTATGAGATGACTGTTGTTGTGAAATGGCACTATATAAAGTTGAATTGAATTGAAAACAATAGACACCCTTCAGATTTTTCTGTCACTGCTAAAACAAATCTGTCAATGACAGACATAGTTCATTTAACACGACCTCTGATCCCAGTGCTGTGGCAACGGGAGTCATTTGGTTGTGTGGTGTGTGCCCAAAGCATTAGGAACCACATGGAAAAAAAACTCAAAAGCAGCATGTTTCTGAAACAGAATGTTACTCTGGATAATCCACAGACTGTGACGTGACTGAACAGACCCCTTAAAGCAGCACTACCTCTGTTAACCATTTCTTTCTGTCTCCCAGACTGTGGGATCAACTGCCACAAGCAGTGCAGAGATCTGGTGGGAATAGAGTGCTCGAAGAAACACAAAAACACGACTGGGTCCTGTCCATGCACGCCGGCCCCAGACTCCAAAACCAAGGGCAGCAGCTGGAGTGCGTTCTTTCTCCATTTCATTTCCATTCCACAGAGAAAAAAAAAGTTGCATTTACTGTAGTGCAGTGCTGTTTTGTGCTCCTTGTCAGGTTCAGAAGAGGAGACCTTTGTTTTCCCTCAGTGCAATGAAACAGAACACAACAAGGGCACACCTGTTTGGAAGAATATCAGCAGTGATTCAGTGCTGTCAGACCGCTCTACTCAGACGGATCCAGGAGTGTGGACACCTGAGAAGAAGAGCAGAAGAGGAAACAGCATCAGCTCTCCTGTTCACTTCCCTATGGAGAGGAGGGTGAGAAAGAATCTCTCCAAGATGCTCATTTATGAGAATTGTTTTTTGTTTTTTGTGTTTTGTTTTGTTTTTTAACTTTTTCTGTGCCTTTAAAGGTCACATTCACTAAAACATGGTGTGTTTGTGGCCTTCATCCCTCTAAAATGCTTTCTTGGCTCACATGGTAAAAATATTAAGATCTCTTTTCACTTAGAAAAGAATAGATAGATATGGTTTGTATTTTTTTTAACCGCTCGTCTGTGACATGCTTAGGTCAGAATGCCTCAGGGTTCAATTACTGCAGCACCATTTTGATCCTTCTTTAGCAGCCTCCCTCAGACCGGTTCATTACAGTGCATGCCTCTTTAAATGCTCATGAGTCCCAGTTCACCTCACCCTCCGTCTTTAATCACTTATGAGGTCAGTTGTTGATGCCATATTGCTAATGTTAGCTGGCTAGCTCCAGTAGCAAACACAGCCTGTGCAAACTAATGTAAAATCATCTGAAAGAATGAAAGAAAACAAAGCATCACTGGTGGGAAGGGGTGTGTGGTTTCAGTGGTCAATAGGATATGACCGGTCCCTGCAGTAAATAAGCACAGAAACAACCATGAATGAGTGAATTGCTAGCCCTCTTTATTCTAGATCAGGGATGGGTAACTGGTGGCCCCCGATGTCATCCACTGCGGCCCACCAGTCCATTTCCAAAAATCAATTATTTATTTACAGTATATCCCATTTGAACGTATTTGGAACTGCATTCTTAAATGGAGTTAGAGTCCACCAGCAGAGGGAGCTCTAATCAAAGCCTAGGTGCCACTCCTTAAGATAAGATAAGATGAGCCTTTATTAGTCCCACAATGGGGAAATTCCAGGATTGCAACAGCACAGGGATAGCAACACTCAGAGCAACAATCAGAAGGCAAGAAAAAACAAGAGCAGCGAGTATACATATGTACATATAAATATAAATATAAATATATATATATAGACACACAGTGCGGAGCATTGTAGCTAGATGGGATAGATATATAAATATATAAACACAGTGCAGAGCATTGTAGCTGGATGGAATAAACATATGAGTATATAAACACACAGTGCGGAGTATTGTATCTAGATGGAATGAATATGTGAATATATAAATACACAGTGTGGAGCATTGTAGCCAGATGGAATAAATATGTAAATATATAAACACACACAGTGCGGAGCATTGTAGCTAGATGGAATAATATGTAGATATATAAACACACACAGTGCGGAGCATTGTAGCTAGATGGAATAATATGTAGACATATAAACACACACAGTGCGGAGCATTGTAGCTAGATGGAATAAATATATGAATATATAAACACAGTGCGGAGCATTGTAGCTAGATGGAATGAATATGTGAATATATAAACACAGTGCGGAGCATTGTAGCTAGATGGAATAAATATGTAAATATATAAACACACACAGTGTGGAGCATTGTAGCTAGATGGAATAATATGTAGATATATAAACACACACAGTGCGGAGCATTGTAGCTAGATGGAATAATATGTAGATATATAAACACACACAGTGCGGAGCATTGTAGCTAGATGGAATAAATATATGAATATATAAACACACAGTGCGGAGCATTGTAGCTAGATGGAATAATATGTAGATATATAAACACACACAGTGCGGAGCATTGTAGCTAGATGGAATAATATGTAGATATATAAACACACACAGTGCGGAGCATTGTAGCTAGATGGAATAATATGTAGATATATAAACACACACAGTGCGGAGCATTGTAGCTAGATGGAATAAATATATGAATATATAAACACACAGTGCGGAGCATTGTAGCTAGATGGAATAATATGTAGATATATAAACACACACAGTGCGGAGCATTGTAGCTAGATGGAATAATATGTAGATATATAAACACACACAGTGCGGAGCATTGTAGCT
Organism: Pholidichthys leucotaenia; assembly: GCA_020510985.1. Taxonomy (NCBI): domain Eukaryota; kingdom Metazoa; phylum Chordata; class Actinopteri; order Cichliformes; family Pholidichthyidae; genus Pholidichthys; species Pholidichthys leucotaenia. The sequence continues at coordinate 280,532,719 of CM035847.1, read as the reverse complement.
AGATGGAATAATATGTAGATATATAAACACACACAGTGCGGAGCATTGTAGCTAGATGGAATAATATGTAGATATATAAACACACAGTGCAGAGCATTGTAGCTAGATGGAATAAATATGTAAATATATAAACACACACAGTGTGGAGCATTGTTGCTAGATGGAATAAATATATAAATACATATATAAACACACAGTGCGGAGCATTGTAGCTAGATGGAATAATATATAAACACACACAGTGCGGAGCATTGTAGCTAGATGGAATAAATATGTAAATATATAAACACACACAGCGTGGAGCATTGTAGCTAGATGGAATGAAACAGCACAACCGTCTACTTAGTTATCCTACATGGTATGATTATGTACCCATACATATTCTCACCCTCCATAGCGACCGGTATTTTCCTAGTTGTATACCGGAGGGGACCATTGTGTAAGTCTATTGCGTCTTTTGCATTCAATACTATTAGGTTGTCACGTTTTTTTTGCTATCTCTGCGAGCAGCCCTGCTTAGGTTGTACAGTCTGACAGCTGTAGGTAGGAAGGACCTGCGAAACCTCTCGGTTGTGCACTGCTGCTAAATGAGCTCCTCAGTGCATTCAGTATGTCCTGCATAGGGCGGAACTCGGACTCCAGCAGAGATGACAGTTTAGCCACCATCTTTCTCTCTCCCATCTCCTCCACTGGGTCAAGGCGCTGCCCCAGGACAGAGCTAGCTTTTTTGATCAGTTTGTTCAGTCTCTTCCCATCGGCTGCGGTAATACCACTGCCCCAGCAGACCACTCCAGAAGTGATGGCTGATGCCACCACCGTGTCATAGAATGTCTTCAGCAGCGCCCCTTGTACACCAAAAGACCTGAGTCTCCTCAGTAAGAACAGCCTGCGCTGTCCCTTCTTGTAGAGTGCGTCAGTATTGTGTGACCAGTCTAGTTTATTGTTCAGATGAACACCCAGGTACTTATAGGATGTCACCATCTCGATGTCTGTTCCCTGTATATTTATTGGTGCTGTGAGGGGTTGTCCTTGCCTGCGGCAGTCCACCACCAGCTCCTTAGTTTTCCTCGTGTTGAACTGGAGGCAGTTCCGATGGCACCAGTCCACGAAGTCCTGGATAAGCTCTCTGTACTCAGCTTCATCTCCGTTGGAGATGAGGCCAACGATCGCAGAGTCGTCAGAGAACTTCTGTAGATGGCAGTGTGTTGTGTTGTGTGAGAAGTCCGCAGTATAAAGGGTGAACAGGAAGGGAGCCAAAAACCCTTCCCTGGGGGGCCCCCGTGCTACCGATGATCGTGTCGGACACACAGTCCCGGGTTCTCACAAACTGAGGCCGGTTTGTGAGGTAGTCCAGGATCCATGATGACAGGTGCTGGTCCACCCCTGCGCACAGCAGCTTGTCCTTCAGGATCATCGGTTGTATTTTGTTGAAAGCACTGGAGAAGTCAAAGAACATGATCCTCACCGCATTCCCGGGCTTCTCCAGGTGGGACAGAGAACGGTGAAAGAGGGAGATCACCACATCCTCCACCCCAATGCCATGCTGGTAGGCGAACTGGAGTGGATCCATCGCTGGTCCCACCAGGGGGCGGAGGTGAGCAAGGAGCAGCCTCTCCAGGGTATTCATCATGTGGGACGTCAAGGCCACTGGTCTGTAGCTGTTCAGATCTTTGGGGTGGGAAGTCTTTGGTACAGGTACCACACAAGATGTTTTCCACAGCTGTGGTACCCTCCCCAGCTTCAGGCTCAGATTGAAGATGTGCTCCACAATCCCACACAGCTGGTCTGCACAGGACTTGAGGAGCTTTGCGCTGATGCCGTCCGGTCCCGACGCCTTCCTCGCCTTGATCTTCCTCAGCTCCGTCCTCACCTGGGTCTTAGTGAGGGTCAGGTTGGGGGGCTGTGTGTTGGGAGTGGGGGGGTGTTGGTGGAGTGGGGAGTGGGCAGCAGGACTTGATGTCTTTAGAGGCAGCAGTGGTTGTTGTGCAGTCAGGGGGGAGGGCGGTTGGTCAAACCTATTGAAAAACAGATTCAGATTGTTTGCCCACTCCCTGCCCCCCGTGGCCTGGGGGGAGGTATTCTGGAGCCCAGAGATGGTTTTAAGGTTTCTCCAGACCCCGCTGATGTCGCTCTGTTGCAGCTTGTCCTCCATCTTCTTCCTGAAGCTGTCCTTGCCTTCTCTGATCTTTCTCCTCAGCTCCCTCTGTACGGACTTCAGCATCTCCCTGTTCCCCGACCTGAAGATCCTCTTCTTCTCTCTCATAAGTGTTTTTATCTCAGGGTTGATCCAGGGTTTGTTGTTTGAGCAACACCGTATGGTCTTGGTGGGAACGGTGTTGTCCACACAGAAGCTGATGTAGTCCGTGATGGTGTGAGTGAGGCCATCGATGTCCTCACCATGTGGATCGCAGAGCTGCTCCCAGGCGGTGGTTTCAAAACAGCCCTTTAGAGTGTCCATTGCCTCCTCAGACCATAACTTCACTGTGCGCATGACCGGAGGTTGTCTGTGCACTAGGGGTTTGTACACCAGCCGGAGATGAACCAAGTTGTGATCCGATCTCCCGAGTGGGGGGAGTTGTGATGAGGTGTACGCCTCCTTAGTGTTTGCGTAGAATAAGTCCAGTGTTTTATTGTCTCTAGTGTGGCATGTGACATACTGGGTGAACGTGGGTAGAATGGGAGACAGTGAAATATGGTTGAAATCGCCTGAGATGAGGAGAAGAGCATCTGGGTGTTCTGTCTGCAGCCTGCCAGTTACTGAATGGATGACGTCACGCGCTGTCCCAGCGTTCGCCGTCGGATTTGCATAAATAACAATGCAGATCACGTGTGAGTATTCCCTCGGGCAATATGTAGGCCGCATGCTAACAGCTAGCAACTCGATGTCTTTGCTGCAGTGTTGTTGTTTAACAGTGATATGTCCCGGTCTGCACCAGTTGTTGTTAACATACATTACCACTCCACCGCCCCTTGCTTTGCCACTGTCTGATGTTTGGTCTGCCCGTATCGCGTGGAAACCCTCCAGTTCAATGTTAGCATCTGCTGCTAATTCAGTTAGCCAAGACTCTGTGAATAGGAACAGGCTACATTCCCGGTATATGCTATCGTAGCGGGAGATAGCCGCTAGCTCATCTACCTTTCCCAGTAACGATCGTACATTCTCCATAACAACGGATGGGAGGGTGGGTCTGTACCTTATATTTCTTGCCCTCCGCCTAACTCCAGCACGGCACCCATGTCGTTTTTGCCTCAGTTCTCCCGGTATGTCGAGTTTTTCCGTTAGCACCGGGTGGCGGTTGAGTGCTAGCAGCTCTTCCCTGCTGTACCGTCTCCTGCTATAAACAGTGGCTCCGTCCACCGGCTCGGGAGACATTTGGGGCGATCTGTGTGTCCGTGATATATATGGAGTGAAAGGTGTGCCGGATCAGAGAGTTGTCACCGGATCAGAAGAGAGAGGAAGAAAAAAAAAAAGACTCAGAATTGAGCCGCTGTTGCAAAAGGCAGCCAACTCGTGTCAAGCACTTTGCTTGAGTGGTGAGCAAGAGTGAGGGAGCCACAGATGGAGCAGTGTGCCCTGGAGTATGTCTTTTAAGGTACTAGTGCATACCCGTGCATGCCCGTAGAAACCCGTGCATGCCCGTAGAGGGGATGCATTGGAACAGAATTCTTGCCAGTTACAGGACAGTTGGTATAGCAACACAGCACTAAGTGGCAATCACAAAACATAAAAGTCACACAAAATATGCCCTGCCATCTGGGGCTGTTTGCCCCTGCTTGTTAACGTCTTCTCCTGCCTGTCACTGTTCTGTGTTAAGTTGCTTACCTGTATCTATATACAGTATACTGTATGTCTTGTACGGAGTCATGTGCTCTGTCTATGTGCCATCATATAGACATCATCTGGTGGGTCTTCTTCGTTCAGACCACTGAAGGGTCTCCTCCTGTCTCAGACGGCTGTGTTGTTCACAGTCATGCCTGTGGCGTACTGGTGGAACCTGAGGTGTTTCATGTTCACGGCATCCTTTCTGACGTGCAGCAGTTCTCCTCATTCTGTTGCTTTCCATCTGGTGGGTCTTCTTCCTTCAGACCACTGGTTGAGGGATAGGTGTGTCGTAATTCCAGTTCATGGGCACGATCCTGAAAAAGTGGCTTTCCGCCCTGTTCAGGAAGGCCTGTGCATGCCCGTAGAAACCAAGAAACCGGAGCACCAGGAGAAAATCAGCACTTTTCTTGGCATTTTACACATTTGTAGTGTAGACTGGCATTCGTCAAGGTTACACATTTGCCCTCATGTAGGCATGGAGAGTCATCCTATGATGCCTGAGTTCATAGGGCGCGCTATAATGATGAGGCAGAGATCATAGGCCATCCTATGATGTCCTAGAAACATGCTTTAAAGTCTGTCATACCCTATGCTGGTGAAGGGTGTCCTCCTGTCTCAGACGGGTGCGATGTACTGCTGGAACCTCAGGTGTTTCATCTTTATGACATCTTTTCTGACGTGAAGCAGTTGTCGTCATCCCATTGCTCTTCATCTGGTGGGTCTTCTTCGTCTTTTTCTGCTTCTTCTTCTTCTTCTTCTTCTTTGTTGAGACCACTGGTTGAGGTCAGATAGGTGCGTCGTAATTTCAGTTCATGGACAGGATCATGAAAATCATAAAGACACATGGTCTATATGACATCATCAAGACACATTTGTCTATGTGTCCTATGATGCTTGAGTTCAAAATCTATGTGTAACATCATAAAGACAAATCGTCCGATGATCTGTATGGTCTATGTGACATCATGAAGACACAGTGTCCTATGATGCCTGAGTTCATATAGAGTGATAAAGTGAACCGCCAATCAAATCTAAAAGAAGTGAAGTGATGAAGTGATGATGATGATGATGATGATGTGTGTGTTGCATGTTGAGACCGCATTAATAGGCTGTGAACAGCAGTAAATGTACAGATTAGACTGCTTTTAATTAAACAATAATAAATGCTACAGCTCCTCACTGAGGAGTATTTACAGTAACAAGTTTCAAACTGAAAGGCAAATTTATATAAGAAACTGCAAATGTACGACAGAAAAACACTCCTTTAGAAAAAAAACCAAGTACAACTAAAAAGTTACACATTTTTTAATAAAATTATGCAAATTTATCAGTAGAAGCTTGCACATTTAAACCAGAAATGTAGCATATTTATCAGTAAAACTATTTTTTACTTTGATCATGTTCTTCTAATATTTTTAAAATATATTCCTTCATCGTCATATTTCCTTTTCTTCTTGGCTTTTTTGTTAATTACCGTCCAGAATTTCTCTTTGCTTATCATTTTGATGGAGAGAGTTTTAAAAATTAGGTCATGATATAATTTCATCAGTAATTTTAATTCTAATATGATAAAACACTCAGTAGCATTTATTTTCATTTGTGTTTTCAGTTTTAATTGTGAAACTTTTGACTTTGAAGAAAATACCCCCACCCCCGAAGGTTTACATGTAAATCTGGCCCTTGGAAGGTGAGGAAAAAAATTTGAGGCCCTCACTACCACCAAAGTTGCCCATCCCTGTTCTAGATAAACAACATTAAAATAAGCTAAAATAATATCTAAGAACAACATGCATACTGTATATAGTCCAGTGTTGATAGATGAACAAAGAGCATTGCCAATGATAATAGGTAGGAACAGAATAGAATTTACAGAAAATGGTGCTTAAATCCAACCACAGCCTGTAATGTGGCTCAACAGACCGGCTGTAACTGTCTGGCCAAGCTGATGCTACTGGTCTGATCTGCCAATTATCATGGCAAAAATATATTTTAAAAAAAGGCAGAATTATGCAAGATACTGTATACTATCATTTAACAATTTTTATTGATTTTTTCATCAAAACTAATACAGAATAAGGAAAAAGGAATATCTACTGTATTTTACAAATGTCAGCATCATATTCGAGACCCGTTCTTCATCCCTCTCACCCATCCTTCCCAAACATTCCTTCTTGTCCAGCGTGAGTCTATATTTCACAAACACACCATGAGTGTATAAAAAATGAATAAACGCTTAATTGTGAGAGCTGTGGGCTATATTAATCATATATTCCATAACCTACATATGTTGAAGCATGAGGGAATGTTTGGTGATTACATATGTAAGGCGACTTCACACCTCAGAAAGGACAAAGACTCTCAACCGCCAGTGAAGAACAAAGACGTTCCCGGACACTGCGGTGGAGACCGGAGGAGCTGCCCTCACCCCCCAGGGCCATGAGGAGGAGTACGGAGACAATGGGGGGATTAAGATAATGAGGGATGTCAGCCTTTGATATGCATGTCTTTTGTTATGTGCAAGTATAAGTTCACAGAGCCGGAGGTATTCGCTCTCTTTTCTTGCTTCTGCTTCTGCACTTAGATGAGACTTGTTAGAGGAGCTGATAATAAACTTTCGTTTATATATCACACCGCCTCGTTCTTCCAAGCTCTTCTACACTGGTGACCCCTGATGCGAGTATGGACCTGAGGCGTTCCCCCGTGATCGACTCATCTGTGGCTACCCAGGCAGACGCCGGCGCCCACGCAGACAGGGGAACAGATGGACGACGTTCCCTCCCGGCAGAAGTGATAGAGAGGGCTCAACTGAGCACCAGCGCCGCTGAGAGAGCCGAGGCAAGGCATTCTCACCCTGCGGACACAGCAGTGATGGTCTACACAAATGCCGTCGCTGTCAAGCTGCCGGACTTCTGGCAGGAAGACCCCGCCTCGTGGTTTCAACAAGCTGAAGCCCAGTTTACACTGGCGGGCATCACGGCCGACGATACGAAGTTCTATCACATCGTCGCCAAACTCGACGCCGCCACTTCGAGGTGTGTGCGGAGCATAATCCGGCGGCCGCCGGCCCAAGACAAATATGAAATACTGAAAGCAACCATCGTGGCAAATTACGTCCCCTCAGCCGAAGAGAGAGCCGAGAGGATCCTGGCGGTCTACAGCCACAGAGGATGCAGACCTAAAGCCCTCATGGAGGACTTGCTGCAGCTTAAAGAGGAGGACAATGACAACTTCCTCTTCCAATCCGTATTCCTCAGCACGCTGCCGCCACACATGAGAGGGATGCTCGCCAACATGCGATGCAACACCCAGCAAGACTTCCGCGTGCTGGCCAACGAAGCTCAACGACTCGTCAACGCCTGCAGGGAACAGACACCCACAGCAGCATCCGCAGACCTCAACGCTGATGCCCAGAGCCACGGCGAGCCTCAACCCACGGAGCAGATCCAGCCCGCGGTGACAGCGACACGGCCAAAACGTAACAGACGGAGCGATGTTTGTTATTACCACCACCGCTTCACCGAGAAGGCTCACAAATGTGTTCCCCCCTGCAAATTTAAACGCCAAAGCCGAGAGCCGTTAACGGCAGCGGTTCTCGGCGAGAAGAGTAAGCTGTTATATGTGACGGACGGACACACCGGCAAGCAGTTCCTTATTGACACAGGAGCTCAACTGAGTTTCGTCATGCCCTCCCAAGCAGATCGAGCCATGGGCACCCGGGGCAACGGAGCGGTGGCAGCCAACGGCTCCAGCATTGACACTTCCGGCGAAAAGAGCCTGCACCTCCACATCCACGGCCACAACTACAGATGGACATTTGTTGTAGCGGCGGTGAGTTTTAACTTGTTGGGCGCAGACTTTTTGTGTGCACACGGGTTATTAGTTGATCTAGCGAATAGACGCTTGGTTAATGCACTGTCCTTTGCTTCTATTCCCTGCTCAGCCCGAGTTTCTCCACCACCTGTGCAGGCTAGCGTCACCACAGCAGGAGGTAAGTTTGAGCAACTCCTCACCCAATTTCCAGCACTCACAATTCCCAAATTCTCAGCCACTGTGGCTAAACACGGGGTTGAACACTTTATTCCCACAATGGGCCCACCCGTATTTGCCAAAGCTCGCTGCTTAGACGCGGCCAAACTCACCATAGCTCGGGACGAGTTTACTACCCTTGAAAAATTAGGCATTGTTAGACGCTCGAAGAGCCCCTGGGCCTCGCCACTTCACATGGTTCCGAAATCCGACGGTTCTTGGAGACCGTGCGGAGATTACCGCAGATTAAACAATGCGACAGCGCATGACCGCTACCCAATTCCTCACATTCAGGATTTTTCACTGCATCTGGCGGGTGCGTGCATTTTTTCAAAAATAGACCTGGTCCGCGGTTATCATCAAGTCCTAGTTCGAGCAGAGGACATTCCTAAAACAGCGATAATAACCCCTTTCAGCCTTTTTGAATTTTTGCGGATGCCTTTCGGCCTCAAAGGCGCTGCTCAAACTTTTCAGCGGATGATGGACGCAGTATTACGCGACCTTCCTTTTGTTTTCGTCTACCTCGACGACATGCTGGTAGCCAGCTCGTCTGAGGAAGAACACGAGCAGCACCTCACTACGGTTTTTCAGAGACTAGAAGAGCACGGGTTAATAATCAATCCAGCCAAATGCAAATTCGGCGTGTCACAAATTGATTTTTTAGGACACAGAGTTTCTCCGAAAGGGGCAGTTCCACTTCCAGACAAAGTTCACGCGATAAAAAGTTTCCCACGGCCACAAACGGTCAAATCGCTGCAAGAATTTTTAGGAATGGTTAATTTTTACAACCGTTTCCTCCCCCACGCAGCTCAGCTCATGCAGCCCTTATATGACGCGCTCAGAAAACAGAAAGCTTCCAACGCGGTCGAATGGACCCCGGAGCGCGAACGCGCCTTTGCGGAAGTAAAGAGCACTCTAGCTAATGCCACATTGTTAGTTCACCCCGATCCCTCGGCCCGCATTGCGCTAACCACAGACGCTTCGGACCTAGCTATAGGGGCAGTTGTAGAACAACATGTCAGCGGGATCTGGCAACCTTTGGCATTCTTCAGCAAAACGCTAAACCAAACTGAGCGTAAGTACAGCACTTTTGACAGGGAGCTGCTAGCGCTTCATTTATCCATCCGCCACTTCCAGTTCTGGTTAGAAGGGTGGAGTTTCACGGCTTTTGTAGACCACAAACCGCTCACCTTTGCGATGGCTAAACTTTCAGAACCATGGTCAGGCAGGCAACAAAGACAGCTGGCTGCGATTTCAGAGTTCACCACAGACATTCGACATGTGGCAGGCAAACTTAACGTGGTAGCAGACTGCCTCTCTCGCGCTGTGACATCGCCAGAGCACGAGGAGACAGATTATACTGCCTCAGCCGCAGAACTCTTCACTAACGCGGACACATACGCAGCACCTATCCATGCAGGGATAGATTATGCAGCCATGGCAGAGGAACAAAGCAGTGACGCGGACGTGCGCGCACTCCTGTCTGGACCAACAGGGTTAAGGCTGGAGGAAAGGGGTTTACGCGACGGCGTGCCCCCCCTAATATGCGATATTTCAACCGGCCGACCTCGCCCGTTAGTCCCAGCCACATGGCGCCGCCGTATTTTTGACTCAATTCACTCCCTCGCGCACCCAGGTGTGCGCGCCTCGGTTAAAATGGTCGCCGAAAAGTTTGTGTGGCCAGGCCTGCGCAAAAACGTAAAAGAATGGGCAAAAACTTGCATTTCTCGTCAGCGCGCCAAAATACACAAACATACAAAAGCCCCTCTGGAGCCTTTTCCAATCCCTGCTAGAAGGTTCGACCACGTTCATGTCGACCTCGTGGGGCCACTACCTTCCTCCCAAGGTTTCACACACCTGTTAACAATGATAGACCGCACCACGCGCTGGCCAGAGGCAGTCCCTCTGGCGTCAACTACAGCGGAGGAAGTCGCTCGCGTTTTTTTGACAAACTGGGTGGCACGTTTCGGCGTCCCATCGGACATCACGTCCGATAGAGGACCTCAATTTGTCTCGGAGCTTTGGTCAGCCATGTCCAGCAGCTTAGGGGCAACAATTCACCGCACCACCGCTTATCACCCTCAGGCTAATGGGTTATGCGAGCGTTTTCACAGGTCTTTAAAAGCCGCCCTCAGAGCCTCACTAACGGATACAAATTGGGTAAATAAACTTCCCTGGGTTTTATTGGGGTTGCGTGCTGCGCCTAAAGAGGATCTAGACGCCTCTCCAGCAGAATTAGTTTTTGCACAACCTCTCAGGCTCCCGGGTGAATTTTTACCAGAGAACCCAGAGCCAGGGCATCTTCCAGCCTCGAGGTTTTTAGGCAGCAACGGACCGGACACTCTCCCCGGACCTGCACATCACTCTTTTCCACGGGTTTTTGTCCCCCAAGCTCTAAAAAACGCTGAATTCGTTTTTGTTAGGCATGAAGCTTTAAAACCAACTTTCCGCCCAGCATACGATGGGCCATTCAGAGTGCTGGAACCTGGTGACAAACATTTTGTGCTTGATTTTGGAGATAGAAAAGAAACAGTCAGCATTGACAGACTTAAACCTGCCTTCTTGTTGAGAGACGAGCCTGCACGGTTGGCGAGAGCACCTCCGCGGGGTAGACCCCCCAAGAGAAAAGACTCAGCCCCCCTGCAGGGAACAAATAATCACTCTCCTCCCCAAGCTGCAGATTCCTTACAGGAAGGTCCCAGCAGGACGCCTAAGCGGACCCACAGCAGATTCGGGAGAAGATTAAAACCCAGACAGCACAGGGACTGATGCAAACTACTCAACAGTTGTTCACTAATTGTGCTGCAACAGTTTAGGACTGAGTTGTGATTTTACTATGCTGTTATGATTACCACTGAACTCTCTTAGGAGCATGGCTGCTGGAAAGTTTCTTCTGTGGCAAGAGGTGTAACAGTTAGTATGTCATAGTAATTATCTTAAACTGTGAATTTTTCTATTGTCCTTTTCTTAGTCGTTTGGGGGGGGGGGGGGCTGTGGGCTATATTAATCATATATTCCATAACCTACATATGTTGAAGCATGAGGGAATGTTTGGTGATTACATATGTAAGGCGACTTCACACCTCAGAAAGGACAAAGACTCTCAACCGCCAGTGAAGAACAAAGACGTTCCCAGACACTGCGGTGGAGACCGGAGGAGCTGCCCTGACCCCCCAGGGCCATGAGGAGGAGTACGGAGACAATGGGGGGATTAAGATAATGAGGGATGTCAGCCTTTGATACGCATGTCTTTTGTTATGTGCAAGTATAAGTTCACAGAGCCGGAGGTATTCGCTCTCTTTTCTTGCTTCTGCTTCTGCACTTAGATGAGACTTGTTAGAGGAGCTGATAATAAACTTTGGTTTATATATCACACCGCCTCGTTCTTCCAAGCTCTTCTACAAGAGCAGAAAAAACTACAACAAAATCTTGAAGGACAATACCAATAATGCTTACAAACATAAAATATTCACATTTGAAGAGAGAGATTTTTTTTAAAAAATGTATACAGTGGATATAAAAAGTCTACACACCCCTGTTCAGATGCCAGGTTTTTGTGATGTAAATAAAATGAGACCAAGATAAATCATTTCAAAACTTTTCCTACCATTAATGTAACCTATAACCTGTACAACCCAATTGAAAAACAAACTGAAATCTTTTAAGGGGGAAAAATATTACAATAACCTGGTTGCATAAATATGCACACCCTTAAACTAATACTTTCTTGCAACACCTTTGGCTTTTATTACAGCACTCAGTCTTTTTGGGTAGGGGTCTATCAGTGTGGCACATCTTGATGTGGCAATATTTGCCCACTCTTCTTTGCAAAAACACTCCAAATCTGTCAGATTGTGAGGACATCTCCTGTGCACAGTTCTCTTCAGATCACCCTACAGATGTTCGATCGGATTCAGGTCTGGACTCTGGCTGGGCCATTCCAAAACCTTAATCCTCTTCTGGTGAAGCCATTCTTTTGTTGATTTGGATCTCTGCTTTGGGCCATTGTCATGCTGACATTAAATTCTTACTACTGTGCTTTTATTATTCTTTTATTTTTAACAAAATTTTATATCTTAATGCATTTTGTTTTTATGTAAAGCACTTTGAATCTCTTTGCTGTTGAATTGTGATATATATATATATATATATACAGTGGGGTAAAAAAGTATTTAGTCAGCCACCAATTGTGCAAGTTCTCCCACTTAAAAGATGAGAGAGGTCTCCAATTTTCATCATAGGTATACCTCAACTATGAGAGACAAAATAAGAAAAAAAAATCCAGAAAATCACATTGAAGGATTTTTAATGAATTAATTGGTAAATTCCTCGGTAAAATAAGTATTTGGTCAATAACAAAAGTTCATCTCAATACTTTGTTATATACCCTTTGTTGGCAATGACAGAGGTCAAACGTTTTCTGTAAGTTTTCACAAGGTTTTCACACACTGTTGCTGGTATTTTGGCCCATTCCTCCATGCAGATCTCCTCTAGAGCAGTGATGTTTTGAGGGCTGTCGCTGGGCAACACAGACTTTCAACTCCCTCAAAAGATTTTCTATGGGGTTGAGATCTGGAGACTGGCTAGGCCACTCCAAGACCTTGAAATGCTTCTTACGAAGCCACTCCTTTGTTGCCCGGACGGTGTGTTTGGGATCATTGTCATGCTGAAAGACTCAGCCACGTTTCATCTTCAATGCCCTTGCTGGTGGAAGGAGGTTTTCACTCAAAATCTCATGATACATGGCCCCATTCATTCTTTCCTTTACACGGATCAGTCGTCCTGGTCCCTTTGCAGAAAAACAGCCCCAAAGTATGATGTTTCCACCCCCATGCTTCACAGTAGGTATGGTGTTCTTTCTCCTCCAAACACGACAAGTTGAGTTTTTACCAAAAAGTTCTATTTGGGTTTCATCTGACCATATGACATTCTCCCAATCCTCTTCTGGATCATCCAGATGCTCTTTAGCAAACTTCAGACGGGCCTGGACATGTACTGGCTTAAGCAGGGGGACACGTCTGGCACTGCAGGATTTGAGTCCCTGGCGGCGTAGTGTGTTTCTGATGTAGCCTTTGTTACTTTGGTCCCAGCTCTCTGCAGGTCATTCACTAGGTCCCCCCATGTGGTTCTGGGATTTTTGCTCACCATTCTCGTGATAATTTTGACCCCATGGGGTGAGATCTTGCATGGAGCCCTAGATCGAGGAAGATTATCAGCGGTCTTGTATGTCTTCCATTTTCTAATAATTGCTCCCACAGTTGATTTCTTCACACCAAGCTGCTTACCTATTGCAGATTCAGTCTTCCCAGCCTGGTGCAGGTCTACAATTTTGTTTCTGGTGTCCTTTGACAGCTCTTTGGTCTTGGCCATAGTGGAGTTTGGAGTCTGACTGTTTGAGGTTGTGGACAGGTGTCTTTTATACTAATAACGAGTTCAAACAGGTGCCATTAATACAGGTAACGAGTGGAGGACAGAGGAGCCTCTTAAAGAAGAAGTTACAGGTCTGTGAGAGCCAGAAATCTGGCTTGTTTGTAGGTGACCAAATACTTATTTTACTGAGGAATTTACCAATTAATTCATTAAAAATCCTTCAATGTGATTTTCTGGATTTTTTTTTTCTCATTTTGTCTCTCATAGTTGAGGTATACCTATGATGAAAATTGGAGACCTCTCTCATCTTTTAAGTGGGAGAACTTGCACAATTGGTGGCTGACTAAATACTTTTTTGCCCCACTGTATATATATATATATATATATATATATATATATATATATATATATATATATATATATATATATATAAAATAAATTTACCTTACCTTACCTTAAAGATGAAGGTTCTCTTCATCTTCAGCTTTCTAGCAGAAGCCCAAAGTTTTTGTGCCAGCATTGACTGGTATTTGGAACTGTCCATAATTCCGTCCACCTTGACTAAGGCCCCAGTTCCAGCTGAAGGAAAAATATCCCCAAAGCATAATGGTGCTACCATTGTGCTTCACTGTAGGTATGGTGTTCTTTTGGTGATGAGCAGTGTTGTGTTTGCGCCAAATATACCTTTTGGAATTATGGCCAAAAAGTTCAACCTTGGTTTCATCGGACCATAACACATTTTCCCACATGCGTTTGGGGGATTTCAAATGTGTTTTTGCAAAATGTAGCCGGGCTTGGATATTTTTCTTCGTAAGATAAGGTTTCCATCTTGCCACCCTACCCCATAGCCCAGACAAATGAAGAAGATGGGAGGGTGTTGTTACATGTACTAAACAGCCAGTATTTGCCAGAAATTCCTGCAGCTCCTTCAATGTTGCTGTCGGCCTCTTGGCAGCCTCCCTGACCAGTTTTCTTCTCATCTTGTCATCAATTTAGGAGGGACGTCCAGTTCTTGGTAATGTCACTGTTGTGCCATATTTTCTCCATTTGATGATGACTGTCTTCACTGTGTTCCATGGTATATTTAATGCCTTGTAAATGCTTTTGTACCCTTCTCCTGACTGATACCTTTGAACAATGAGATCCCTCTGATGCTTTGGAAGCTCTCTGCGGACCATGGCTTCTGCTGTAAGATGTGACTACAAAAATGTCAGGAAAAGCCTACTAGAACAGCTGAACTTTATTTTGGATTAATCAGCGGCTGGTTAACTGGTTAATTCTGAACACAGCCACATCCCCAGTTATAAGAGGGTGTGCATATTTATGCAACCAGGTTATTGTAAGTTTTTTATTTTTCCCCTTAAAAGATTTCAGCTTGTTTTTCAATTGGGGTTGTACAGGTTTCGGTCACATTAATGGTGGAAAAGTTTTGAAATGATTTATCTTGGTCTCATTTTTTTACATCATAAAATCTGGCATTTGAACAGGGGTTTGTAGACTTTTTATATCCACTGTATTCCATCCAAACTAACAAAATTAAAGGTGAACATGACTGTATTTTCATGAAAACAAAATATTTAAAAAAGTACATCAAAAAATTTTAAAAAGGTGGAGAATTAAAGTCTTTGGACTCTTCAAAATATACGTGTATATTGATGAAAAAATATTTTAATAATTTTTACGGGACCAAAATAATCATAATATTTACTTCTGAGCAGGTGGATGACAGACTCCAGTCTAGGCTCCAAAGGCCGGCAACATAAGGCCCTTTTCCACTAGCCCCGCTCAGCCCCGATTTGAAAACCCGGCTCTACTCACTTCGGTTCGGTTCAGCCTCAGTTGCTTTTCAACTACTGCTGGCGCACCTGCTGGCACACCTGCTGTGGGTGGGATTTGTTGAACAGCAGGCGGCGCCACACCCTCGTGACGTGAAACATGCGACGGAATCCTCCACAACAAACAAAATGGCTGATGATGAGGAGAGGAGGAAGGAGGAAGGAGAGAGGAATGACTGTGACATGAAACTGGTTAAATCTATGGTGCTGACTTGTTGTGCTCTGCACAATCTGTGTGAGAGTCATGGAGAGACGTTTGACACTACATTGGATGATGCAGTAGATGAACCAGTGGTGGCAGCGGCACAGAGAGCAGAGGAGCAGGGTGGTGATATTGTAGCGAACTCAATATAAGCACCCTACTTGGCTTGACAAGTGGGTTTGAGTTCAAACCTCCCGGTGGGACGTCGCCATGTCAAGCTGCACGTTACAATATAACACGAGATGCTGTGATGCAATACTTGTCTATTTTGTCCACATTTATGTGCATACATATTTCAAAAATGTTTTTTGTAAATAAAATGTTGTGCATGGTCCATCTACCTGTCCTCTTGTTCATAACGCTTATCTGTTAAGAAGGTGCGAAGCCATCAGCCTAATGATGAGTCCACACTTCTGTTGTGATAATTGCTCACGCTGAGGGCTCTGACAGCCCCGTACGCTGTGGGGGTCACACACGACGTGTTCCTCCCCACACTCTCAAATTTTTTTCCCGTATATTTTTCTCTTTGGCGTACAGAAATGGCAATACGCCCGTATTTGCTAAAATTGCATTTTCCCCGTATTAAAATACGGCGAAACCGTATCACTTGACAGGTATGTAATTACATGCAGAAACTCCGCACAGGCCATCTTCACAAAAATCTAGCTCGACAAGCCACTTTTGCTTAGGTGGAAATGCAAATTGAACTATAAATCATGTGCTGATACATGTCATATTTTCCCATGTAAAGGTCTTCCACTTTTACTTACAAATTGATTTTTAATTTTTGGGAAAAGGGAATATAAATTTTGCACTTGTTGGTAACAACAGTTGTGTGCAACAAAAACACAATTGTGTATCCTTGTCCGATTTGTCTACTGTTATTAGTGCCAAATTTTTGCTAGATTCCTTCTTAATTTATTAAATTTTGACTGGCGATGCAACATTCAACTTACACGTACTTACCTTTAGCAGTGTCTACAAGTTCAAGCACACCTGTACAACTGCTTATAACCTAAAAAATGTACCCGTTCAAGAGAAATGGATTCCGCATTGCAAATTTGTTTAAAACAGGGGTGTCAAACTCATTCCATGGAGGGCCAAGACCCTGCAGGTTTTACCTCCACCCAGTGTCTTCAACAGGTGATTTCACCAAATTTCTTCCAACTGATTGCTGATGAGTGAAAACACCTGCTGAAGGCACTGGGTGGAAGTAAAACATGCAGGGTCTTGGCCCTCCATGGAATGAGTTTGACACCCCTGGTTTAAAATTAAAAAAAAACCTACCAAGACATTACGTTTCGTTGTGTTGTTAAAAATTAAATTACCATTAGAAGGCTATACACCTGACCTGATGAACAGCAGCATGTGGAGTGAACAGAGAATGGAATGTGTATGTAATTATTGGCTTTTCTCATACGGTGTCATAACAGGTAAACCAGACTTTTGATGCAAACAATACAATTTTATTCCAGAAGCAAAATTTACAAACAAAAAAACAGACTGGGCGATGACATCTCTGCGAGCTCTTCCCTTCGTAACGCAGCGTCCTGCTCCAGGGCTTCACGCGCATCTGCCCGCACATCTGCGGCCACCTGTCGCAAATGCTGCATGTACTCCTGATTCTTGCCGCTGGTCATGTTGCCGTTCCAAGAGCCACATCTCTTCATCATGCATGTTGACCATCGCTAATGTAAGGTCAGCGATGGGAGTTGTCTGTTTTCGTCTTGCCTAGATGGGAAGACAGAAAGGCATGGCCGTTAAAGCTGGATCACTACATATATTATGGAATTACACAGGTGAAAGTCTGTGGTGGAATGTCACTATTATATTATGCTTCATTGCTGTATATAAGCTGAACTGTCATGTTGCTGCCCCTCAGTAGAGCAGATTTTGCAACACGCAGGGTGCTGTCTTCGGCTGCAGCCCCCCTGCAAAACTAAAAAAGATTAAGATTAAGAATATGGATGGATGGATGGATAATGTTTAAACTAGTTGCTTGTAGTGTGGCCGCAGAAATCTGAATGGGCTAATACAGTCAGCTGACGCGAAGCATTTCAATGAAGCATGTTGATTTCAACAGCAGTTCATCAGCTTTATTTGTCTAAAACAGGAGTTACAACAGCACCAATCACCACACCTAAAAATGGTTGTGGAAGACCGATAAGTGAAGACCAAAGAATAACGTTTTTGTACATTTAAAAAGACATTTTCAATTAATTAATATGCAGCTACAGGAAATTGCATTAATCAATTTGGTACATAACTTGTTAGGCTCCAGCCCCCCCGCGACCTGTAAAGGATTAAGCGGTAGAAGATGGATGGATGGATGGATGGATTTTCGACCCTGGTTTCCGCTGCTGGACCTGTTTCAACCAAAAAAAAAAATCGTGGTTATTGTGCCTTACCGGCACTTGAACGTGATCCAGATGGAGCTGGTGATGTGGCTGACATCGGAGCCGATCCAGCTGGCGCTCCGACAGACGCACACGCAGACGCAGCGCCAGGAGAGTCCGCTGTGTCTGTCCACTGAGGTGGACCCCGTGATATGAAATGCGATTCTAGAAAGAAAATGCACGCAATTTAAAACTTAACACCAAAGTGCAACATGTACACAACACTCTCAAGTTTTTAACCGGAATACAATAAGCGTAATTCAGCGTTTTGTTCGCGCTAATACTTAACACAAAGCAAGCGTGAATCTGCAGTTGGCTGCAAAACAATACGCAAGCCTCAGTAACAACCATTACCCACAATCTAACAACCTTCCTATTTCTTAAAAACAGTGAGCTTGGCACAGAAAGGATCAAGTGGCGAACAGATGCGCAATATCAAATAAACACTCACCATCCACGGTTTCCAAGGCCGTGACCGTGACGGTGGCCGTGACGTGACCGTGTGGAGCCCAATGTCTCTCAGCGAACCACTTCCACTCCTTCCATCCGCTGAACTTCGAGCAATGTGGTCCTTCACTGCTCGGTAATCGCTTTTCAGCTTTTTCAGCTTCTCCCGACACTGTTTGGCAGTACGGATGTGCCCTTGGGAAGCCATCTGCTCGGACACCTGCATTTCGAGTAGATCCGTCCAACCCGCGCTGGATGCGATCGTCGCCTAATATAGAAAGAAAATTGCGCACCTCCTAATATATAATATTAGGAGTATATTATTATATAAGTATATTATACAGTATATTAATATAATATACCGTATTAAAGGGGCGCACTGTGTTCCCTGCTGAACAATTACAAATGGCGGTCGTGGAGTAAATTCAGCAGAAAAAGTCGCTTTCATGACGTTACAACCTGACCAATCAGCAGCGACCAGTCTCTTAAAGTCATATCACAGCCCTACTCAGCCCTACTCAGCTCGGTTAGACCCTGCCCTGGATCAGGTACGAAAAAAGTACCTGCTAACCGGTGCTGGGGCTAATGGAAAAGCGCCTAAAGCGGGCTGAGTGGTGCGGTGTAGGGCTAAGTGAGGCTAGTGGAAAAGGGCCTATAGATATAGGATGCCCTAGATAGAGGACATGGCTTACATTTTCGTGGTGAACAGCGGTGCCATATTCTGTAAGTAATTATAATGGTGGACAGTACCTGCAGTCTTGTGATAAACACAAAATTGTTCATTGTATTTATTGTAATCACATAAGTAATCTATGTATATAAAAACATAACAAGCCATGTTCTAGCTAATGCTTACATATCTATGGCCAGTTTTATTTTATTTAACTTTTATTTATACAGGGAAGGTCCACTGAGAGGGAACCTCTCTTTTTCAAGGACACACCGTTCACACTCACACAGATACACGTTCACACCTGGAAGCTGCCCAGTACAACCAGACTGACCTGTGGCCACTGAGCAGCTCCACTGGAGCAGTCGGGCTTAAGGGCACCACAGTGGGGTTAAGGAGGGTGGGGCAAACACTGCTATGCCCAGCTCTAGTCCACAAACACACCACATTTTAATGAATAGGACCTTTAAACAAACAAAAACAAAATACATGTCACAGAATAGTTTGAGTTATATTTTTCTCTTTTTTGCTTTTAGGCCCGCACTCTGCCACATAGGAAGAAGGATTCATCAATGCCTGTTTCCTTCCTGCAGGAGAAGATGGAGGAGCTGCAGCTGTACAAAGAGAAAAGCAGAGAACCAGACTGAGCACTGTTTTCTAATGGCACATGGACAAAAAAAATATAAACCCCTTTCACACATGGGCTGGAGCCCTGAGTTTGGTACACACTGTTTGAAGGAAGATTGCTAGTGTCTTAACACTGTTGGATCGGACATTAGCCGATTTTAACCTACAACAAGCAGCTAGTTGTCCAGTGGCTGTTGTGTTCTGCCCTTTCCCAGCTGTGTGAATGCGTTTGAAGCACGTGTGACCCAACCCAACCGGATTCTCTGCACGTTGTCCTTGTTTATGAGTGAAGCCGGTTATGCAGACTCCACCACCTCTGGCTGGTGTGAACTGCTTCAGACATTGACCTACTGTAACTTATGAACACCTCATTTTGATGGTCGAGCAGGTGCCTTGCTTTTGTGGTGCTATGATTATGCAACCTTATTCCATCATTTAAAACCTTTTGAACGAGCATTTCCTGATCTCAGTCACGCATTATGAATACAGGGTAGGAAATGAACACTAACTTGAACAAAGCAGTGGTCAGTTGTTACTTTGGCAGCTAAATAAGTCTTCTCATGAATTTTGAAAAGAGGGAAACGTATATGAACTTTTGTTTGGATTTGTGATTTATGACATATTGATAAGACGATTTGTTCTTTTGCTTAACAGTAGAGCTGTCTTTATTGTAGAGCTACTTTAACAGGCCCAGACGTGAGGGTTTTTTTTACACCCTTTCTAGTGTTCATAGCTGCAACATTGAATTCAGTGGTACGTTGCTCATTATTGCATTACACTGTGATTAATGTCTAAGCAAAGTTCTGTCAACATACACCAGTCTTCCAAAAATATAAATAAATAAATACAGTCACAACCTGGATTTGACTGAGCAAATCCAACAAGGGAAATAAGTGTTGAAAGCATTTTCTCTATTTATGATTCCAATGAGGCTATTGACGTGAAATTTTCACCAGATATTGGTATTAACTGAAGAAATCCACAAATAGAAAGAAATCAAAACATTCAATTACATAAATAAAGTCATGTGAAATAAAATAAAATGAAACTGGGAAAAAAGTGTTGAACACAATAAGTGAAATGTATTTAATACTGAATGGACAAGTCTTTGTTTGCAGCCTCAAGACCCTTCCTGTATGAAGAAACTAATCTCTAGTGTTCGGGTGGGAGTCTGGCCCATTCATCTAAACCAGGGGTGTCCAATCATGTGCCATGGAGGGCCAAGACCCTGCAGGTTTTCTCTTCTACCCAGTCTCTTCAGCAGGTGTTTTCACTGATCAGCAATCAGTGGGAAGAAATTCAGTGGAATCTGCTGTTGAAGACACTGGTTGGAGGTAAAGCCTGCAGGGTCTTGGCCCTCCATGTCACGTGATTGGACACCCCTGATCTAAACGGACTGCTTTTAAGTCCTGAAGAGTCCAGGGGGGACCTCTTGTGAATCTGGATTTCAATTGGATTTAAGCTAGGCAACAGACTGGCCATTCTATTTTCTTTGTTGAAAACTCATTGAGACTTTCTTTTGTCTTCCTGGAATGTCTTTCCATTTGTGGATAATGGCCCCAGTGGTGCTTACTGGAAGATTCAGAAGTTCTGATACATGTCTGTAACCAGATCCATCAGTGTTTTCCAACAATCAGGTGATCAGAGATGGGTAAAATCCAGAGATGTTTCTTGTATGACATCTTAGTAACAAAAACCTTTCATGAAGTACCTACTTGCTGATATTCATTTCCACAGATAGGAGGTAGAACTATTTTCTAATGACATTGATTTCAGCAGATTAGTTGCCTTACCATGCCTTGGGGTAGTGCTTTTTCTGTGTTCAATACATTTTTCCTGTCTCATTCTACTTTATCACACATAACTTTATTAAGTTAAATGTTTTGATTTCTTCTTATTTGTGGATTTCTTCAGTTAATACCAAAAGTCTGGTGAAAATTTTATGTGCAGCCTCATTGGCAATATACACTGCCTGGCCCCCCAAAAAGTCACCACCTGGGTTTAACTAAGCAAGTATTAGGTAAGAGCCTCCCATTGGTCAGGTCTAGGTTCAGCATTATGTGCCCAAAGAATGGGGTCAGCTGACTACCTGAATATACTGAATGAGCAGGTTGTTCCATCAATGGATTTTTTCTTCCCTGATGGCACAGGCATACCCAAGATGACAATGCCAGGATTCATCAGGATTTGAATTGTGAGAGCGGTTCAGGGAGCATGGGACATCCTTTTCACACATGGATTAGCCACCAGAGTTCAGACCTTTACCCCACTGAGAATCTTTGGGATGTGTTGGAGAAGACTGTGCAGTGGTTCGACTCTCCCATCATCAATACAAGATCTTGGCAAAAAATTAATGCAACTTTGGACAGAAATAAATGCGACATTGCAGAAGCTTATCAAAATGATGCCACAGCCAATGTGTGCCGTAATTAAATTAGATCACCCTTTACTGTCAACCAATCATGTACAGTAGAACGAAATTGTGTTTTTCCCTATATACAGTGTTAATCACACACACCCCATATGTAGAATCAGAGGGCCACTGCCATGCAAGGCGCCGCCACAGATTTCCCTCCTCCATTCCATTATTGCTGAGCACCAAGCTGGACGGCAGGAAGTTCCGCTTTTATATGGTCTTTGGCATGACCCGGCTGGGATTTGAACCCCTGCCTCCCAGGTGTGGGGCGGATGCTCTACCAACTGAGCCACCTCAGTTGGTAGAGCTGGTGGTGATAATCAAAGCTAAAGGCGGGCCAATGAAATACAGAGTGTGTGACTTTTTTTGGGCCAGTGTATATTCAGGTAGTCAGCTGACCTCATTCTTTGGGCACATAACTTTAGTGAACCTAGACCTGATCAAGTGCAGCAACCCCATATCAGAGCATTGCCCCCACAGGCTTGTACAGTAAGCACTAGATATGATGGGTGCATCACTTCATCCGTCTTGCTTCTTACCCTTACCAAGATGTAGTTCCCATCACTCTGGACTCATCAGACCACATGACCTTCTTCCATAGCTCGAGTACAATATGCTCCCTAACAAATTCAAGCTTTTCTTTTTCTCCGATGGTGACTTTTTTGGCCAGGCAGGGTATATATTGAGGCATTAAAAATGTAACACTGTATCAATTTCTGAAAATGGTTATCACTAAATAAAACACAAATGAACTTCATAATGTTTATAAAGTAATGGTTATTAGTGCACAAATTCAGATGGTCTGGACGGACAAATAGGCAACAAGTAATCCTTAACTCATTTCCTGACTTTTATCATTCATATTGTGACCTCATGTCTCGTGAGATTAATGCCATTAAGTTGTTACTTTGATGTTGTGGTCCCATTCAATGAGCAGTGCTGCAGGATCCAGACTGTACACAATGACCTAGAACATCCCAGATGTTCTGATGGGAATTATTTTATTGTACATTCTTGTCTTTCAGCTGCTCCCTTTTGGGATCACCACAGCATATCATCACCTTGCATCGCGATGAGCCGCATGTCAGTTTGGCAAGGATTTTTATGCTGGATGCCCTTCCTGATGCAACCTTGCCCATTTATCAGGGTTTGGGACCAGCGCAGGGAGTACACTGGTGTGTAGCCCCTGTGGCTGGGTAACCATTTATTGTACACACCCATTGTCATTGTTTTTTTTAAAAAACAAACAAAAACGCATTAACAGTTTTAAAGCATATAGATACAGGATTTAGGAGTTTTTTTTTGTGTTGCATTTTTAATGCCTCATAGTATCTTCTAAAAAAAAATTACGTGTTCAATGCTCATTTCCCTCATTGTAGGCAAGAACCTATATTGGATAGATTGTTTCAGCACTCGTTATGTAATGCTAAATATAGCCTCTCACTTACTAAACCATGTTTGAAGACGCGTTACCGTTTCAGAAGGGTCAATTTTTTTTATTTTTTTTTTGGGGGGGGGGGTGCTGCATCAAGCACTAAAATTGGGTTAAGGAGTGCCCAACATGTTATTGAAATTTCT
This sequence comes from Pholidichthys leucotaenia, assembly GCA_020510985.1. Classification (NCBI taxonomy): domain Eukaryota; kingdom Metazoa; phylum Chordata; class Actinopteri; order Cichliformes; family Pholidichthyidae; genus Pholidichthys; species Pholidichthys leucotaenia. The sequence goes on along the minus strand of CM035847.1, from coordinate 280,509,329 downwards.
AAAAATGTGGAAGGTCAGAAAAACGAAGAATTTATCAAAAAGTTAGCCAAATTCTGGACAGAAAAAAAAGGCAACTTTGCATAACCTCATTGAAACTCCACAACACATCTGAAGTAATCAAAGCTGAAGCCAATGAAAGAGGACTTTGTTTGGCAGATAGTATATTTGCATTGAGAGACTTGTTCAGTTACTGAGCAGTAAAAAGCCTTTATGAAGTTAATCAGCCCTCTCAGCAAAGAGCAAAACATGTTTCTTTCCTGCCCTTTCGAGGTGGAGAAATTTAAATAAAGTCAAAAATTGACATATTGAGGCTTGTGTGTTCCCTTACAACTTTGTTGAAAATTGAGAAAAATACAGCAACTGATTACCTGTACAGTATGAGTTGAAATTGCTTTCACTAATTTGCAGAAAAAGTTGACATCATCATATATGGGTATATACAATTATTTATTGTATAAAGACAAAACAGTCTGAGTAACTGATGAATATCAGATCTTCATTGTCAGGTAGAAAAAAAATGGGTGTGACAACAGAATTTAACTACTGAGCTCTAGAAAGAACAGTTACAAAGGGATGAAAAAACCTGCACACACATCTACTCAAATGAGTGTGAAAATATTCTTAATCAAAGACTGGTTTAACGTTTAAATACTACATTATCAACACCTATAAAAAATTTTCGTAATGGTTTAAATGTATAGCAAATCAAATGTAAAACTTAAAATAAAAAAGCATGACAGGATTAGGGGCAATGAATGTAAAAAGCATGCATTTTGTTCTTGAAAGTTTCCCAAAGCAAGCAAAATTATTCAGGCTTCAACTGCACATTTTCCATCGTTCCCTTCCCACACTACATGTATCCTATAAATGTACAATGACATCTCCAACATCTTGGAAATGTGGAGCTCAGACATCCACATTCAATAACATTCGTTCAGTGTCTCGATAATTATCATCTACCACCTCACAGTCACTGCTCAGAGTAAGACTTAAGTAAAACAATGAAAAGACATCAACGTGTATACACCTTGTGTACAGTGATCAGTGAGGGATGGAGGGTTCTGCATTAGACCAGACGGAGAACGTTGTGGTTGGTAACTTAATGTGGGTCTGTACAAAATCATGTAGCTGCAGAGATCAGAGATGTTTGGGACACAGAGCAGCTGCATGTGAAGATGCTGGGTGAAGCTACTGGGAACCGGATGAGCCTTGGCTTCCCTGTCCAGGGTAGCCGCCGTACTGGCTGTAATACTGGTTCCACTGGTTCTGGTTCTGATAGTACTGCTGCCACTGCTGAGCATACTGGAGAGGAAAAGAGAAGATATAATAATTGACAGAAATGCACAATCAATTATATGCTAATCTAGTTGAGTTCATAATAAAACACTGATACTACAAGTTAAAACAGTTATAATTTTATAGTGTGTGTAAACATTTATAGTCATGCATTTCTGTACCTGCTGATATTGCTGGTTGTAGCTCTGCTGTTGCTGCTGCGGCTGCTGTTGAGGCTGCGGCTGCGGCTGTTGGTGGTTGTACGTCTGTGCAGTGGCAGTGACTGCAGGTGTGTAGCTCTGGCTGTATCCTGGGTACTGACTGTAGTTACTGTAGTAATTCTGGTTGTAGCTGCCTTGGCTGTACCCTTGACTGTAGCTCTGGCTGTAGCTCGGCTGATAAAAAGACAACACATTTCATGATCCAACATGTTTCACACAGTATTTAGGTGCCACAATATCAACATTATATATTCTTAGGATAAAATCTCAAATGTTTAATAATTTTGAGTAAATGGGAGTGGCTACCAGTGCAAGACCTCTTTAAAATACCACAGCCCTATCACTTTGTTAGGGTCTGCCTTGGTCTCATTCAATAATATGTTCAAATATCCCCAAGGATGTGATGTCCCAGCTGGAGCTCATTTAAATGATTCCCCCTCATTTCTACCTACATGAATGACAGCAGGAGTACGTATCTGCCCCGTCAGCTTCCAAGCTTGCACCTGCATCATCACTAGCAGAGTTAGAACTGCAATTATTGCACTTCTCTATACATTCTACTCACCCCACTAAATATCTGAGTTCCCAGCAGCTTCATTTATTATTCTAGATTATTTTACTACATTATGGCCTGAATTGCGCATTAATAAAATAGCTTAGCTATGGCTTATGGCTCCCCCTGACATAACTCATTCACCCCATCTAACAGCCATTAAACCTGCCAGATTGTCTACCAACTTGACCACATATCTTAATCCTAGACTTTGAGAGCTTATTTTACTATTGTTTATTATATATTAACTCCTGGGCCCTCTCACATTCAGCCAGTTTTATGTTAGTTAACTCAAGCTGTGACAGACAACTGGAGTTAGCCAGCTAACATCAACCTAAACCTCAAATCTCATAAGCAATGAACAAAGAAATGAGGGTGCAGTAAATTTTGGGCTCAGCATTTGAAAGATTCAAGAACTGAAATAGACTGCTGTGAAGAAGAGTGTTAAAGCTGGGTGGGAAACAGTGTTGTAGTATTTAAATTTTAGGCATTTTGACCAAAACATGTCACAGACATTTAATTAAAACCCCTCGGAACTGTGCCAACATGTGGAAAAAAGGGTTTACCTGACTGTATCCTCCCTTGTAAGGGGCTGGGCGATTGTAGGTGTTCCCTGACTGTTGGCTACGATTATAGCCACTTCGAGAATCAGAGCCTCCATCACGATAGTTGTTTCCCCAACGATTCTGATTATAACCACCACGACTGTAGCCTGCAAAAACAAAGTAATTAGAAGAAGGGGGTATTAGATTCAGTTCAAACCCTAATAAAAGTTTTAAAAAAAATATGTTCAGGTAAACATATCTGTTTTACCTCCTCTGTATCCACTGCCACTGTCTCCTCCGCGGTTCTGGTAGCCACCACGGGACCCATCACGGTTGTCATACCGCTGGAAGCTACCACCACCACCACGACCACGGAACCCACCTGACCTGTTGTCAAATCGCTTGTCAGGGGGTGGACCAGCCTTGCGGCCTTCTTCATTGTACTGCTTCAACAGCTTCTCAGCTTCATCGCGCTGCAGCTCAATGAACGTCACGCCCTCCAGGAAGTCGCAAGGGTCAGGCAGAGTGAAGTTAGCTTGCAGGATGACAGAAGTGATCGCAGTAGCAGAAAGAGAAATGAGAAAATCCATCCATGGAGAAATGGATGGATGGGAAGGCAGAGAAGGGGGGGGGGGGGGTGTAGTGAAGACCAGAGCAGTCACACCACCAGAAGAGAAAATGACATTAATTACCACCATGTAATGGTAGGGTAAACGAGAGAAATCAAGAGCAGATCATGTCAACAGGTAGCAGGGTAAAGGGAACAAACATTACCTCCAGGGGGACATGGAGGAAACATTTGTTTAAGAAGACACAAGAGAGGGAGGACTTCAGTAGAGGTGGGCAGGGGAACAAATAGGACAACTAAATGTATGGAGAAAAAAGAAACAGCACTGCAAACCAAGGACAGCTGAGGTAATTATGTTTACAAATACATATCAACTTGAGTGTGTCTGTTTGTGGCACATCAAGTTGACTCATTGCAAATTTTCAAGCAAGTTAAAGGTGCATTTATTCTGCTCCTGCAAAAGCTTAACAATTCACAACTCTCAGTTTGCAGTGTATCAGAAATAAGCTGAATGGGAAGTGACAAATAGGTCAAAAATAAGAATCAAATTCATGTTGACTGTTTAAAAAAAATGTCCAGGTCTGATATCTGGCCAAAGCTTATGTTGGGGGGTAGGGGGAGGGGCATCTTCCAAGTTTGATTTTAGAGACAACACATAGAAAAAAAGTAAAAAAGTAGATCTGGTGTTTTATCATTTCCACAGCATTCCTACCTTTCATTTCTAAAACAGCATGATCGGGCACATCCTTCCCCTGCTCATTGGTTTGCTTTAATGTTCGTTCTTTTAAATCCTCGTCCGTGGGAAAAATTACAATAGCCTTGCGTTGAAAACCTTCAAAAGGACGCATTTTTCGTCTCCTTGCTGATCCATATACATTTGTCTAGCAATGGTGACAAGAAAGAAGTAGAAGCTTGTTTGTTATTGTTTACTTGTAATGGCTTTCCACTGGTAGGAAACTGGAACCCTGCAATAATGAAGTGAGAGAGGTTTGGCTTGGATGTCAATCTACGTTTTTAACTCAGGTAACTGGTGGCCTCTCGTCACTCTGCACACTCACCTCACCATCAGTGTAAGTCAAGGTGATAACCAGTGACTGCTGAGGAATGTTAATTAGAAATGGAGGGACCCCAAAATATCTGAATTGGCTAAACCTCTCATCATAAAATTTCAACACTCAAAAGGATTAGAATAAGCAGCTATGCTTATTCTGTCTTCACCTAGAGATTATATGCAGAAAGCAAACATTTCAACAGCAATATTTTCTAATGGATGGCAATGTTCTAGTATTTTTCATACCAGACCTTACAGAATAACACATGATCCAAATGGACACAAAGACAAAGGGAGTAAAACTCACATTACAACAGGCATGTGGCCTTTCTTAATATTGATTCCATCCGTGCAGGTTCCTTACAGGACATTTTACAACACTGCCATTAATTGGTGGTAAATATAGACATTGTTCTTATTAATTATATGAAAAATTAAGGAGGAATGCTTCAATTAGTAAAGCCCAATTTAAACTTCCGAGTCTACCCTATGTCACAGCCCATACACGTGGCCTACACCGTTATAAACCATTTTTACTGGTGCGTTTGTTTGAATGCGTTGCTGTATTGCCAAAATGGGTTTCTGCTGATGTGTAGAGTGGCTTGTGTTCATAGTGCGTTTTTGTTTATTAATAGCAATGAACAAAAGCGAATTATGTGTTGGAGCTGATGAATGTTAAAAGTGACTTTTCATATGATTGCTGCAACAAAGAAAACTGATGACATTTGAGAAAACAATATGTACAACCAAAACTGCTGCTGTCATTTGACAATCTATGTAATTAATAGGGTTAGGATGAGTCTTACAAATATTCTGTATCTGCCAACTTCCTCAATATTTTATACTTTTGAATTCGGACCATTGTTTATCCGACTCACCCTGGAAGTGGAGTCGTGTTGAATGAGCAGAGACGAGAATTAGGAAATGTGCCAGAGAAGACAAAGCGAACGAATCACAGTGCTTGTGGTCTGCGTCGCCGCACAGTGTAGTCATATTTCTGATAGCAAGTACATCAAGCTATGCAGTGCAGTACAACATAGCTACCGTGTTGGGTCTGTGGCCATGCCATCACTACAGCGTTGTTTTAATGCGAAGGCATAAATTGAGCTTAACCCATTCTAGAAGATTTCGACATTGAAAAAAGCTCCAGTTCTTTGCCATAAATTTGGATGAAAAACAAATCCATGCTACAGAGCCCAGTCTTTGGTACAGCATAATGGTAACAGTCATTTACATTTAGTTGTTCGATGGTACCATTACAGTTGAGATTACAATATAGCAGGGCCATACGATTTAAAAATTATTGCAACTATGTGCATGGTGAAATTGTTCTCATCTTAAACACTGCTTAAGTTGGATGAAAATACATAAATAACTGCACAGTACTCTTCACAAAACAACATACCTAAATTGCAGCATTTTGTGAAATTATGTATATAGTTACAGAAACTGATACTGTAATTCAATTAATTGTGCAGCACTACAGTTAAAATCTAAAAACTCAAAGTATATCCATTTGAAACTTTAAGGGTAAAAATGTATCATCTAAAGATTATATCCAAAATGTCACATTAGTTGGAAAAAATAAAAATACCATTTGAATTATTACAAAGAGTTAATTGATAAATAGATGCAGTTATGACTGAAGTTTGACTATATGGGCACAACCTTTAGAATCAATCATCCCGCTGATTCAAGAGTAAGCAATGGCTTCTGTTCTGATATAAAAATAATACAGCTCTGTATAAACTTAAATTGATATAAGAGCAACACAAGGTGAATTAAAAATACTACAACAGAATTAATTTACAGTACAACTAGAACAATGGTGATGAAACACTAAATGTACAAAGACTTTTTGGCATAACATATACACATTTCCATATTAAGAAAAAAGGTAAAGGAGTAGGCAGCATGACAGTTCTACCTGCCGTCGAGAGTGATGAGCTTAAAAATTGCTTACCAAAAACTGTTTTCCTTAAAAAAGAAACGGTATTTAACCATCAGATTTCTAACGTTCCCAGTGACATAAAATGCCAATGCATTAAAGGAAACAAGCTAAGCCACAGATTTTTGTCCATAAAAATGTTAAGAGATACAGTTATTGAAATCTAATGCAAAATTAGCCCCGTTTCTACAACCAGGAACACCCCCCACATGCATGTCTCTACTAACAGTACCCCCCGCCCCCCCGCAAAAAAAAAACAAAAAAAACTTTAACGACCAAAGTAAGGCCCTGATCAGAAATACACACTAAATAAAATGTCGGAGGAACAAACTGGCTCTTAATGTAACTTAATGTCACTTAATGACTAATCATTTTTAATTAGTCATATAGTGATAATGAATAAAGTTGAAGTCATCTCAAATGCACATTTAACAATTTTATAACACTGCAAAATTAAGAAGGGAGGAAAAAGGTGCATAAATTAATGACAGATGAATTTGTACAACTGATTTTTTTTCAGTATGCAATTTAAGATGTAGAAAAAGAGACTCATTTTTATTGGTTATTATATAAACTATAGAATTTACAGAAAGTATATATATACTGTATATATATATATATATATATATATATATATATATATATATATCGTCATGGTATAAGAAATTTGGGTCAAATTGCACAGCCCTAATTGGAAATGAAAAGCCCTTTCATTAAACAAGTGTCAATTTAAAACAGGAAATAAACATCCAATTTATTAAATACGTATGTAAGTATTAGAGGTGGGAATCTTAAGGCACCTTTTATGATTATGATGCATTTTTCCCCCTAACATGTAAATATTAGAAAAAGGCCTTTCTGCACTTCATTCCAAAGAAACTGTAGCTGTTGCAGGTGGTGGTAAACTTAAGGACATCAAAATCACAGAGGAAAATAAGTCTGGAGCACATTGTCAGATTCACAGCCTTCATTGGTGCCAAGACTAATATACTAGGGGTGTAACAATACTCGTCTTCATATTTTTCAGTACGCCACCCACGGTACGGTTCAGACGAGTACCAAGGTATGACACGGACTATATTGAGTGATGGACAGAAAGTGTAACTGTCATATCACACCCCCTCCTCCTCTCAGTTCCCCCATTTCCGGCGGCCTGTCAGCGGACTTCTGCAGTGTTCCGCCCCGGTCAAGAATGAATGAAATTGGGCTACTTCTAAACACAACGCTGGTAAGGCTGAGTTTTTAGCAAGTAAAGTTGGTGCTTCTTATTTTCAATGAGCGACTGTGTCAGCTTTAGAAAACTGATTAAACTGTTAGCATGTGCTAACATTACTGGTGGGACAATAATCTCTCTTGAATGATGTTTGCTGAGAGCTGAGCTGTTTCAGTTGTGCGGGTAACGTGTTAACTGCAGTAAATGAGTGAATTACATGACTAGCTTGATCTTTTTCATCTTCTCTATTATTGTTGCAGTAATAAGCCCTCATTCTGAGTATTAGTTCATCTCAGTAAATTAGAACGCCATGATTTGTAATTTAATTAAAAAGATAACCATAATCATCACAAATAAATTAAAACAGCTAAAATATTTCAATGTATGTGTAGTGAAGACTCACATTCCTTTATTGTAACTTAAAGCAATTGTAAACTTATTTTAGACTGGAAGAAGTTCTTTTAATTTTCATTCTGAAGCCTAATTATTAAACTTTTAAACTTCTTGACCCAGTAAGGTTTCAAACAAAATGAACTAGTTTGTTATTTCTTTTTGACTTTAATGGAGTTTAATATTACTCCAGTTTGTTTTGAACAGTAGAGTTACAACAGCCCTGTATGGTGCAGTAGAAGCTGATATTTAGGTTTTATTTCTTTAGTTTTTGGGTTAACTCCTTAAGGATTAAATTTGATTACATGATGCAACTCTCCTGCGGCTGGTGTTGCAGATATGCACCAGTTACGTGGTAGGTCAAAAAGTACATAAAAAAATTAAATAAATAAATCCAGATGTACCAACCATTTCACATCACTACATGGCAGACACATATAGCTTACTGCTCTTCTCTGGAGGACTCAGTTCAGCCACACAGAACTTGTTCGAATCCGGTATCACTTCCAGGGCACAGAAGAAGAGATATATAAACAATTGTGCAACATATATTTCAACAGGGAGGAAGCACTTGCTCCAAATTTTGCCAACTATGATTCTAAAAGGGATTATTTAGCTTCTGAAGGGAAATATTTACCTTCTGTGACAGCACAAGATGGACCGGAGCATGTACACTTTACGTCCGCCATTGACGAAGCTGCATGTGACGAGAGGTGAATACTGCCGGTTTGGTGGCTTTGTCTAATCGAAATCGAGGTGGAATAAATCAGAAGATAAATGTGAGAGTTTCTGGACGTGGGAGAGACTGTGAAAATGACCGGCAGAAGATGAAATAAGGAACCAGGGTGAGGAAATGGCCGTATGAAGACGCATGACTCACAGTAGGTCTGATGTTTTTATCAGTTTGTTTACATTCTACTGATTTTCTGGTTCATATATTCTGAAGATAAGATAAAAAACAAACAAAACCATCCTTTGTGTAAATATGTCCTAAGTCCACTTTGACCGAAAGTTATGTAACCCAATACGGCTGCCGTCACATTATGCAAATTAGATATGTAAATTTACTCCTATCAAAAACTTTGGATCATAGTCTACATCTTTCTCAATGACAGTAAGCCTTGTCTCTTACCACTTTCAAGTTACAGCCTTTGGAATTTGTGATATGTAAACTGAATATTTTCTTCAAAAAAAATCTTCGCCACCAGAGGGTGCATGCAGATGGTGTGGATCTGCCACAGAAATCCTCAACTGGTTAAAAGACTGAACTTTAATGTCTGTTATTTAATTGTGTTACTACAAACACTTTTGATTAAGCTGTTAAGTTCAAGTTTCCAACTTATGTTTCATGGGTCGTTATTTTATTTAGCTATTGGAACTCTTTACAATAGACTGTACAAACTTCTATTGTTGCACTTGTCTGCATCGTTCATTTTCTAAAGAGTTTATTGTGTACATTTTAATTTTATTTGACAATATTTTTTTATTGGAGAATTTACTGCTGGCAGTTTGAAGTTTGTCAGTAAAGCTGTTCCCGCTTATACAAAAGAAGTAGTTTTGTGTTTTACATTGCATTTCCTTACTGTACCGAATATGAACTGAACCGTGGCCTTAAAACCAAGGTACGTACCGAACCGTTATTTTAGGCGTACCGTTACACCCCTATAATATACATACATCCTCTCCAGTCTTCTTAGCTCGTAAACTTATTACTTATTTTAACATTTTATTTAATTTTTCAGGATACTGCACAGTTTAACACTTAACATGTAAATATGCTTGACTGTTGCCAGAGCTTATTTGCTATATCCTTTTTCACATGTGGCAGTGAGTGGAAGATGCCAATAACATTTAAGTGCATAATAATGTCTCAAACACTGTCTTCTCCAGAGTCAGACAGAAGTGTTGTGTTAGTCTTAACATCAATAAAGGCTGTGAATTTAACCGTGTGCTCTGACTCTTTTCCTCTGTGAAAGAAATATTATATATGCTTCTCACGAAAAATAGATGCTAGCTTATCTGCTGGTTTCACTTTTTCCATGTTTTGGTCAAGCCATGGCTGTGCAGGTTGGATGACCTGCTTGCCACAGTCATGTTTCACACACGTGCAGTGACTGTAATCTACGGACCATATGTCCATATAGGATGACCACGACGTTCCAGCAAACTGATCTGAACACCCATAAATAAATAAAATGTGGAGTTTTGTACCAGTGTCGAGTGCCACGACCACAGATATGAACATATTGACATGACGCGACAAATACTGTCCGGGTGCCAACTTCCACATTTAACAGTCTGCTTTTTTGTTCCGTTAACAATAATTACATTATTAATTTACAGTCCATATATAGACAAAATGAAAGTGATGCACTAGCAACACGACCCAAATCTCGGAGTAAAATAATCAGTCTCTCTTCAGTGTTGTGCATCATGCGAAACACCGTCCAGGCAAGCGCCAACTTCCGCATTTAAGGTTCCTTTTTTTTTTTTTTGTTTCTGCCAAATAAAATTACGCTATAAATGCATATTTAAAAATCTGAATTTTGCCATTTCTGCATCGATTCAGAATCGTTCACATCTGCGTCGGAAAAATGATTTTTCCCACCCCTAATGTAGAGGACACAAGCATTAAGAGTGGAGCAGTGCATAACACTAGCAGTACTGCTGTCGTTTGCAGAGATACAAGCGCACACAGCCCGGCAAATGGGAGTCCCCACTAGCTTCTCCTGTGCTCGTATGGCTATTGCAGCTTAACGTCTAAAAATTTAAACGTTAATATCACCGTAATTGTGGAGAGGAATGGTGAGATATATGCAGCCACACAAGCAGCGGCGTAGCAACTCACAGGACCTGCAGCTCAGGCTCTTTGTAGCCGGAGAGTGAGTCAACATTATCGGCCAGCCGGAAGGTGGAATGCCCGCTGGTGCCACTCACACTGTTTATGCCGTTTAATCAGTCAGATCCACTTATTGATCCCCTGCACTCCAGTCTGTTCATTTTGTGCATAATCATTTATGTCTGATTTTAACATATTTTACTTTGCTGAGCTGCATCAACGAGAAACTGTCATAACGATTGCATCACCAACAAGTTCTCATGGTTCCTACCCCCCAAATGGAGACAACAGGCGAGGGGGTCAAATACAGGACCAGCCCTGAAGTTCCTGATAACGGAAACGGGGCTACTCTCAAGGTAAATTAGCATGGCAACACTAACCAGGTAAATGACTGGACATGCTGTGATTATTTTCAACTGACACACCCATTCCTCTTTGCTTAATTTACAAAACAGCAAGTCAAAATGAATTCATTTCTACAAAGCACCAATACACGTTTCATTTTAATTATATTTTGAACCACCTGCTTTTCTGATGGGTCCCTCAAACTTACCTTGACTTACCTTATCTTCATACGAACACTCATTCCATTCCACACAACAGACAGATAAAACTTACCTGTCCATACTCACAGTATCCTTGAAAAGCCAGAGCTATCCATCAGACCCACTTACCTTTTTCCCATTTTCCAGAAGGAGCTGAAAATCTAAAAGGCATTAGTTTACTTACCGTCAGGGTCAATTAATTAAAAACACACACTTATAAGCTCCATGTATCTTACTTAAAAATAGCTTTTAAAAAGCTATCATCTCTGTGTTATTAAATTAGCAACGGAAGGTGTTTTTCTTACTCACCAGTCAGAGCTTACTTGTTTCTCAACATCTTTACATAGTCATGGTTTACTTGTACATTGTTGAAATTCACAAGACAAACAATACCGTATATTATGACAAAGAATAGCATGTGCACGTATACTGAGGGATGAAAACACGACATAGTCTGTTACTTATAAATCATTAATATTCTTTCTGGTTTTACAATGCATGACAAGCAAGTGACAAGAGGGTGAGCAATGTTTCTTCTAGTCTATAATACACAGAGAAGCCCTGAAAGATAAATAAATAATCCATTAGAGAGAGAGAGATCATTAGGGCACATTGACTGACTGAGGTGAGTATCAGCAGCGCGTAAGCAGAGGTTCAATACCTGATCCAAGATGTAGTTGCGTCTCTTGCGGGCAGCAATCTCAATCAGCCTGTTCAAACACTGGGTGGCTTGTTGTATCAGAACATCCCAGCGCCCGGCATAGTTCCTCTGGCGACGCAGACCCATCACCTGAAGGAAAAAAACAAAATTTTGACAATTAAGAAAAAACACACTACCAATGCCATCTTGTGAACTTTAATCAAAACCTTGGTAAGCATTGCACTACTACACTCACTGCTTCCCCTCATCAATACTTACTCCACGGTGTATTCTAGCACTTCTCCCTTGTACAGTTGTGCTTATAAGTTTACATACCTCAAAAAGTATGTAAACTTATAAGCACAACTGCATAAATAGTACTAATTAGTAGTGGTTAAAATATGATTGTGCTCATACACTACTCACAAAAAGTCAGGGATATTCGGCTTTCAGGTGAAATTTCAAGATGCACCTAAAATGGACTACAACCTTTACAGGTGAACTTAATTTGACCTTCTCTAACCTTTTGAATGCACATGTCCAACTACTCAATGTTTCAGTACTTTTTGTGTAACTTGCTGTTCTCTAACAAGGTGCTTAACGGCAAAATTCGCAACAGGTGTTTGATCCATGAATCGGCCAAGACATTTCCTGGTTCAGTTAGAATTAGTATTTAAACAGTCCTCTTCATGCTGTTCACATTCTGACATCATGAGACCAAGACGACACCTCACAATTGATCAACAGAACAGTACCTCGCCATTGCGAGGCTTCAAACAAGCCTTTGGCGGTGGTGGTGTTAACAGTCTGGGCAGGTGTGTCTAGTCAATACAGAACTCCCCTACACCTTGAGAGTGGTACACTGACAAGCTGATACTACCTAAATAACATCATTAATCCAGTCATTGTGCCCCAGCATGAACAACACAGGCCCAATTTCATCTTCATGGACGGCAATGCTCCAGCTCATCGAGGTCGCATCATTAGGGAATGGCTTCTGGAGGCTGGGGTACCTCAAATGGAGTGGCCTGCACTTTCTCCAGACCTGAATCCCATAGAAAACTATGGGATCAGCAGAGTCGCTCTGTAGAATCTCGTAACCCTGCACCCCACAACTTCAATGACCTGAGGGTCGCCCTTCAAGAAGGGTGGAATGCCATGTCTCAGCAGACAATAAGTCGACTTGTGAACAGCATGAGATGTTGTCAAACTGTAATTGATGCTCAAGGGCACATGACAAGTCACTGAGACACTGACATTTTTTTTGATTTGTATACTCACCACTGTTGTTGGCTTTTGTTTCAATAAATTGTTTGAGATGAGGAAATCACCATTGTATGCTTCTGTTTAAATGTCCTACTTTCATGACATCACTGTAGCATGAACTTTTACATTTTCCATAAATTTCCCCTGAAAGCCAAATATCTAACGTTTTGTGAGTAGTGTATATAACACGATATACATTTTCTGTAAATTCTGTAATTTATACATATAACCAAAAAAAGGACCATCTCTTTTTCTACATTTTAGAGACTGAAAAAAAAAAATAAAAATCAATTTTACAAGTTCATCTGTCATTAATTTCATGCAACCTTTTTCCACTCTTAATTTCAGTGTTATGAAATTGTTTTTTAATGTGCATTTGAGATGACATAACTATTATCACTACCTGAGTAATTAATTATTACTAACTACCCTGCACTTATATAGCGCTTTTCTAGTCACAAAGACCACTCAAAGCGCTTTCACTAGTACTAACCCTCTATTCTAAGGGCCTATAGGAAACATATCAAGGGACAATTTAGAACAGCCAATTAACCTAACATGCATGTCTTTGGATCGTGGGAGGAAACCGGAGCCCCCGGAGTAAACCCATGCAGCACAGGGAGAACATGCAAACTCCACACAGAAAGGTTCCAACCCCTGCCAGCCTGGGGATTCGAACCAGGAACCTTCTAGCTGTAAGGCAACAGTGCTAACCACTGCACCACCGTTAGAAATCAAGTTACAGTGCATCCAGAAAGTATTCACAGCACTTCACTTTTTCCATATTTTGTTATGTTACAACCTTATTCCAAAAAGGATTATATTCATTTTCCTCAAAATTCTACACACAATACCCCAAAATGACAACATGAAAAAAGTTGGGAGATTTCTGCAAATTTATTAAAAACATTTACTGACAAATGGGGAACACGGATGCAACGGTTGCAGCCAAACAGGTCCTTCTGCTGTATATAATAACAGAGATAGATGTACTTTATTAATGATGGGTGTTTTGTAGTCAATTCGGTTGATTAGTTTTAAAAAAACATTTTAATAAAATATTGCTAAAATATAAACTGATGCACTACAATGGGTCTCAAATATTTGTAAACGTCTCCTGTTACTGCATGAGTTTATTGATGATACACAGAAGAAATGTTACACTTAACTCCATCACTGAACAGTGATATAAACTAAAATAATTATAATGGTGACTGAACAACTCCCGTTCCCCAAAGTGCAAGATACACTATTATGAATATACAGTGGAGTGAAAAAGTGTTTGCCCCTTCCTGATTTCTCCTTATTTTTTTATGTTTGTCACACTTAAATGTTTCAGATCAAACAAATTTAAATATTAGACAAAGATAACACAAGTAAACACAAAATGCTGTTTTTAAATGGTGTTTATTATTAAGGGTTAAAAAAAATTTCCAAACCTACATGGCCCTGTGTGAAAAAATGATTTCCACCCCCACTCCTGTTAAAAGAAATAAACTGTGGTTTATCACACCTTTAGAAAGCCAAGGTCAATTTCTCAAGCAACACCCAGTCCTGATTACTGCCACACCTGTTTTCAATCAAGAATCACTTAAATAGGACCTGCCTGACAGAATGAAGTAGACCAAAAGATCCTCAAAAGCTAGACAAATTTCCAAAGAAATTCAGGAACAACCCCCTCATGGATCGTCACCTTATCGTGGTGGGAGGGTTTGCGTGCCCCAGTGATCCCAGGAGCTATGTTGTCCGGGGCAATTTGCCTCTGATAGGGTCACCCAAGACAAACTGGTCCTGGGTGAAGGGCCAGACTAAGAACGATCCAACAGACTCATAATAAATTCTCGATCAAGGATTCAGTGTACCCCGCCCAGTATGGGGTTACCGGGGCCCCACCCTGGAGCCAGGCCTGGGGGAGGGGCTCGATGGCTAGCGTCTGGTGGCCGGGTTTCCACCCATGGGACCCGGCCGGCCTCAGCCCGAAGGAGTTACATGGGTCCGCCCTCCAGTGGGCTCACCACCTGCAAGAGGGATCATGGGGGTCCGGTGCTATGTGGATTAGGTGGCAGTCAAAGGCAGAGACCTTGGCGGACTGATCCCAAGCTTTCTAAACTGTCTTTTGGTACGTGGAATGTCACCTCTCTGGTGGGGAAGGAGCCTGAGCTGGTGTACAAGGTTGAGAGATACCGGCTAGATATAGTCGGCCTCCGAACCTATATAGCCTCTCTCTGGAACCAGTCTCCTGGAGAGGGGCTGGAGCTTGGCCTTTTCTGGAGTTGACCCGGACGAGAGGCGACGAGCAGGGGTGGGTATTCTTGTATCCCCCCACCTTGCTGCCTCTATACTGGGAGTTTTCCCCGGTGGACGAAAGGGTTGCTTCCCTGAGCCTTCAGGTTGGGAAACGGGTCCTGACCATCATTTGTGCCTATGCACCAAATGATGTTTCAGAGTACCCACCCTTTTTGGAGTCTGTGACTGGCGTGCTGGAGGGTGCTCCTCTTAAAGACCCCATTGTCCTACTGGGGGACTTCAATGCACACGTGGGCAACGACAGTGAAACCTGGAGGGGGGTGATTGGGAGGAACGGCCTGCCCGATCTGAACCCAAGTGGTGTTCAGTTGTTAGACTTCTGTGCTAACCACAGTTAGTCCATAACGAACGACATGTTCAAGCATAAGGGTGTCCATATGTGCACCTGGCACCAGGACACCCTAGGTCGCAGGTCGATGATTGATTTTGTTATTGTGTCATCAGACCTGCGACCATATGTCTTGGACACTCGGGTAAAGAGAGGTGTAGAGCTGTCAACTGATGACCACCTGGTGGTGAGTTGGATCCGATGGCAGGGGAGGAAGCCATTCAGACCTGGTAGACCCAAATGTATAGTGAGGGTGTGCTGGGAACGTCTGGCTGAGGCCCCTGTCCGGGAGGTCTTCAACTCCCACCTCCGGAAGAACTTCAACCACATTCCGAGGGAGTCTGGAGACATGGGCCATGTTCTCCACCTCTGTTGTTGAAGCGGTGGCCCAGAGCTGCAGCCGCAAGGTGGTCGGTGCATCTCGTGGTGGCAACCCTCGAACCAAGTGGTGGACACTAGTGGTGAGGGGGGCCATTAAGCTGAAGAAGGAGTCCTATCAAGCTTGGTTGGCTTGTGGGACTCCCAAAGCAGCTGAGGTGTACCGGCAGGCCAAGCGGAGTGCAGCTCGGGTGGTTGCTGAAGCAAAAACCCGGGTATGGGAGGAGTTCGGTGAGGCCATGGAATAAGACTTTCGGTCAGCCTCGAAGAGATTCTGGCAAACTGTCCAGCGACTCAGGAGGGGAAAGCAGCTCCCTGTCCACACTGTGAATGGTGCAGATGGGGTGCTGATGACTTCGACTGGGGATATCATCGGGCGGTGGAAGGAATACTTCGAGGATCTCCTCAATCCCACTGACACGCCTTCCACAGAGGAAGCAGGGTTTGTGGACGAGGGGGATGACTCGCCTATGACAGGGGCTGAGGTCGCCAAGGTGGTTAAAAATCTCCTTGGTGGCCGGGCCCCGGGGGTGGACGAGATTCGCCCTGAGTACCTCAAGGCCCTGGATGTTGTTGGGCTGTCATGGTTGACACGCCTCTGTAACACTGCGTGGAGGTCGGGGGCAGTGCCTTTGGCATGGCAAACCGGGGTGGTGGTTCCTCTCTTCAAAAAAGTGGGACCAGAGGGTGTGCTCCAACTTTAGAGGGATCACACTCCTCAGCCTCCCTAAAAAGGTCTATGCCAAGGTACTGGAGAGGAGAGTCTGGCCGTTGGTCGAACCTCGGATTCAGGAGGAGCACTGTAGTTTTCGTCCTGGCCGTGGCACATCGGACCAGCTCTTTACCCTCTCGAGAATTCTCGAGGGTTCATGGGAGTTTGCCCAACCAGTTTACATGTGTTTTGTGGACTTGGAGAGGGCATTCGACCGGGTCCCTCATGGTTTTTTTGTGGGGGGTGCTTCGGGAGTATGGGGTATCGGGCTTGTTGTTACGAGCTATTCGGTCTCTGTACGACCATTGTGAGAGTTTGGTTCGTATTGCCAACACTCGGTCGGACTCATTCCCAGTGAGAGTTGGACTCCCCCAGGGCTGCCCTTTGTCACCGATCCTGTTCATAATTTTTATGGACAGGATTTCTAGGCGCAGCCAGGGAATGGAGGGTGTCATGCTTGGTGACCACAGGATCTCATCTCTGCTGTATGCAGATGATGTTGTCCTGTTGGCTTCATCCAGCAATGACCTACAGCTCTTGCTGGGATAGTTTGCCGCTGAGTGTGAAGCGGCTGGGATGAGAATCAGAACCTCCAAGTCCGAGTCCATGGTCCTCAGCTGGAAAAAGGTGGATTGTCTTCTCTGGGTTGGGGACAGGCTCCTTCCCCAAGTGGAGGAGTTTAAGTATCTTGGGGTCTTATTCACGAGCGAGGGGGAATGGAGCGAGAGATTGACAGACGGATCAAAGCAGCATCTGCAGTGATGCGGAAGTTGTATCGGTCTGTTGTGGTGAAGAGGGAGCTTAGTTCTAAGGCAAAGCTGTCGATTTACCAGTCAATCTACGCTCCTACTCTCACCTATGGTCACGAGCTTTGGGTAATGACCGAAAGAACGAGATCGCGGATACAAGCGGCTGAAATGAGCTTTCTCCGTAGGATTGCTGGACTCACCCTCAGAGATAGTGTGAGGAGCTCAGTCACCCGGGAGAGGCTCAGAGTAGAACCGCTGCTCCTCCACATTGAAAGGAGCCAGTTGAGGTGGTATGGGCATCTGATTAGGATGTCTCCTGGACGCCTCCCACTTGAGGTGTCTCGGGCACGTCCCACTGGGAGGAGACCCCAGGGCAGACCCAGGACTTGGTGGAGAGACTATGTCTCCCAGCTGGTCTGGGAACGCCTTGGTATCCTCTCTGAAGAGCTGGAGCAGGTGGCTGGGGAGAGGGAAGTCTGGGCTTCTCTGCTTGAACTGCTGCCTCCGCGACCCGGACCTCCGGAAAAGCGGTGGAAGATGGATGGATGGATGGATGGATTCAGGAACAAATGAGAAACAAAGCAATTGAGATCTATCAGTCTGGAAGAGGTTATAAAGCCATTTCTAAAGCTTTGGGACTCCAGCAAACCACAGTAAGAGCCACCAGGAGTGGCTGGTTGACCAAAATTACCCCAAGAGCTTAGCAATGACTCATCCAAGAGCTTAGCAATGACTCATCCAAGAGGTCACAAAAGACCCCACAACAACATCCAAAGAACTGCCGGCCTCACTTGTTTCAGTTCAGGTCAGTGTTCACGACTCTACCATAAGAAAGAGACTGGGCAAAAATGGCCTATATGACAGAGTTCCAAGACGAAAACCACTGCTGAGCAAAAAGAACAAAGGCTCGTCTCAGTTTTGCCAGAAAAAACCTTGATGATCCCCAAGACTTTTGGGAAAATACTCTGGACTGACGAGACAAAAGTTGAGCTTTCTGGAAAGTGTGTGTCCCATTACATGTGACGTAAAAGTAGCACAGCATTTCAGAAAAGGAACATCATACCAACAGTAAAATATGGTGGTGGTAATGTGATGGTCTGGGGCTGTTTTGCTGCTTCAGGACTTGGAAGATTTGCTGTGGTAAATGGAACCATGAATGCTGTTGTCTATCAAAAAATCCTGAAGGAGAATGTCTGGCCATCTGTTCATGACCTCAAGCTGAAGCGCACTTGAGTTCTGCAGCAGGACAATGATCCAAAACACGCCAGCAAGTCCACCTCTGAATGGCTCCGGAAAAACAAAATGAAAGACTTAGAAGTGGCCTTGTCAAAGTTCTGACTCGAATCCGATTGAGATGTTGTGGCATGACCTTAAAAAGGCAGTTTGTGCTCAAAAACCTTCCAGTGTGGCTGAATTACAACAATTCTGCAAAAATGAGTGGGCCAAAACTTCCTCCACAGCGCTGCAAAATACTCATTGCCAGTTATTGCAAACACTTGATTGCAGTTGTTGCTGCTAAGGGTGGCCCAACCAGTTGTTAGGTTTTGGGGGCACTTTTTCACACAGGGTCATGTAGGTTTGAATTTTTTTTTTTTTTTACCCTTAATAATAAACACCTTCATTTAAAAACTGCATTTTGTGTTTACTTGTGTTATCTTTGTCTAATATTTAAATTAGTTTTGATTGATTGATTTTATTTCTTTGAACATTCTGATGACAAACATACAAAAAAAATGAGAAATCAGGAGGGGGGCAAACACTTTCACACAAATGAGTGATCTGACAAACAAACATGGGATCTGAAACAGTCGTTAATATTGGATGTCCCATTCATTTTCAACAATTAGGTATTTTGTATTTAATATTCACACAGTCAAATAAATCTTAGTGCCATTCAGTCCCTTTTATACGTATATGTCAAAGTCTAACATGAGTGACTGCCGACATACAGTATAGCCTACACCTCTTTGTATTCCACTTTCAAACACAGCCTACATTTGGGCCTGTAAAGCCTAATTGGGATACCCATTTCAGACAGAAATACTTGCATTCTACGGGCAATGCACTAGTTTTAAATAAATTTGCAAAAACTTTTTCTATGTCATTATGGTAGGGCTGCAACTAATGATTATTTTGGTAGTCGACTAATCAAAAAACAAAAAAAAAAAAAACCAGTTGTTAGTCAACTAATCGCGATCATTTCTACAATGCCCGCTAGCTCAGCTTCCTGCTGTCATAGCTTCTGTTCGGGGCTCTAGGTCATGTTTTACCTCACCTGTTTAAGCCTGCACACCTGTGAAAATAACTTTGTCAATCTCTGCCTTAATATAATGTAGCCTATTATAAAGTTTCTATAGCAAAATAAAATAATGACTCATCAAACATGAATTGGAAACCTGAACTTGACAGTTGAATTACAAGTGTTTGTTGCAACACAATTAAAAGGGTACCTGTAGTGAATTTTAATCAACAGCTGTTTCAAAGGACCAAATATGATACTAGTGGTTCCGTCCGGTAATTTTGGTCACGATTTTTTCTCAAATGCAAGCGAGTTTCAAGTCACTGCTCTGTCAAGTCAGTCTTGGTCAGAGACATCTTGCCTCCTCCATGGGCTGTTTCACCACCGGTAATGACGCACAGTCGTTGCTTTGTGCAACTGACTGGACTGCAGTATAGCAGTCAAAGTTTTAACATCGGAATTTAATGGAATTTTTTAACAACCATGTACAAGCCAATCTACCCGCATACAAGTTAATGAAATAAAATTTTAGTCTATCAAGATTTATTCAACGTGTTCTGAAGTTACATTACCAAGGACGGTTTGTGCAGTATACACTACTCTCAAAAAGTTAGGGATATTTGGCTTTCGGGTGAAATTTATGGAAAATGTAAAACATTCACGCTACAGTGATATTACAGTGCATCTGGAAAGTATTCACAGCGCTTCACTTTCCACATTTTGTTATGTTACGGCCTTATTCCACCATCCATCTTCTACCGCTTTTCCGGAGGTCCGGGTCGCGGAGGCAGCAGTTCAAGCAGAGAAGCCCAGACTTCCCTCTCCCCAGCCACCTGCTCCAGCTCTTCAGAGGGGATACCAAGGTGTTCCCAGACCAGCTGGGAGACATAGTCTCTCCACCGAGTCCTGGGTCTGCCCCGGGGTCTCCTCCCAGTGGGACGTGCCTGAAACACCTCAAGTGGGAGGCGTCCAGGAGGCATCCTAATCAGATGCCCATACCACCTCAACTGACTCCTTTCAATGTGGAGGAGCAGCGGTTCTACTCTGAGCCTCTCCCGGGTGACTGAGCTCCTCACCCTCTCTCTGAGGGTGAGTCCAGCAATCCTACGGAGAAAGCTCATTTCAGCCGCTTGTATCCGCGATCTTGTTCTTTCGGTCATTACCCAAAGCTCGTGACCATAGGTGAGAGTAGGAACGTAGATTGACTGGTAAATCGACAGCTTTGGCTTAGAACTAAGCTCCCTCTTCACCACAACAGACCGGTACAACGTCCGCATCACTGCAGATGCTGCTCCAATCCGTCTGTCGATCTCTCGCTCCATTCTCCCCTCACTCGTGAACAAGACCCCAAGATACTTAAACTCCTCCACTTGGGGCAGGAGCCTGTCCCCAACCCGGAGAGGACAATCCACCTTTTTCCTGTTGGCTTCATCCAGCAATGACCTACAGCTCTTGCTGGGACGGTTTGCCGCTGAGTGTGAAGCGGCTGGGATGAGAATCAGCACCTCCAAGTCCGAGTCCATGGTCCTCAGCCTTATTCCATAATGGATTAAATTCATTTTTTTTCCCCAAAAAAATTCTACACACAATAACCCATAATAACAACATGAAACTTTTTTTTTTTTTTTTTAGATTTTTGCAAATTTATTAAAAATAAAAACTAAGAAATCACATGTACATAACTATTCACAGTCTTTGCCATGATGCTAAAAATTGAGCTCAGGTGCATCCTGTTTCCACTGATCATCCTTGAGATGTTTCTACAGCTTAATTGGAGTCCACCTGTGGTAAATTCAGTTGAACATGATTTGGAAAGGTACACATCTGTCTATATAAGGGCCCACAGTTGACAGTGCATGTCAGAGCACAAACCAAGCATGAAGTCAAAGGAAGTGTCTGTAGACCTCTTGAGACAGGATTGTCTCGAGGCATAAATCTGGGGAAGGGTACAGAAAAATTTCTGCTGCTTTTAAGGTCCCAATGTGCACAGTGGCCTCCATCATCCGTAAATGGAAGAAGTCGGGAACCACCAGGACTCTTCCTAGAGCTGGCCGGCTGTCTAAACTGAGCGATCGGGGGAGAAGGGCCTTAGTCAGGGAGGTGACCAAGAACCTGATGGTCACTCTGTCAGAGCTCCAGCGTTCCTCTGTGGAGAGAAGAGAACTTTCCAGAAGAACAACCATCTCTGCAGCAATCCACCAATCAGGCCTGTATGGTAGAGTGGCCAGATGGAAGCCACTCCTTAGTAAAAAGGCACATGGCAGCCCACCTGGGAGTTTTCCAAAAGGCACCTGAATGACTCTCAGCCCATGAGAAACAAAATTCTCTAGTCTGATGAGACCAAAATTGAACACTCTGGCATGAATGCCAGGGGTCATGTTTGGAGGAAACCAGGCACCGCTCATCACCAGGCCAATACCATCCCTACAATGAAGCATGGTGGTGGCAGCATCATGCTATGGGGATATTTTTCAGTGGCAGGAACTGGGAGACTAGTCGGGATAAAGGGAAAGATGAACGCAGCAATGTACAGACATATCCTGGATGAAAACCTGCTCCAGAGCACTCTTGACCTCAGACTGCGGCAACGGTTCATCTTTCAGCAGGACAATGACCCCAAGCACACAGCCAAGATATCAAAGGAGTGGCTTTAGGACAACTATGTGAATGTCCTTGAGTGGCCCAGCCAGAGCCCAGACTTGAATCCAATTGAACGTCTCTGGAGAGATCTGAAAATGGCTGTGCACCAATGTTTCTTATCCAACTTGATGGAGCTTGAGAGGTGCCGCAAAGAGGAATGGGCAAAACTGCCCAAAGATAGGTGTGCCAAGCTTGTGGCATCATATTCAAAGACTCGAGGCTGTAATTGCTGCCAAAGGTGCATCATCAAAGTATTGAGCAAAGGCTGATCTTAGTTTTTTATTTTTAATAAATTTGCAAAAATCTCAAAAGAAAAAAAAAAAAATTACGTTGTCATTATGGGTTGTTGTGTGTAGAATTTTGAGGGAAAAAAATTAATCCATTTTGGAATAAGGCTGTAACATAAAATGAGGAAAAAGTGAAGTGCTGTGAATACTTTCCAGATGCACTGTATACTGTATCATGAAAGTAGAGCATAAGTAGAAGCATACAATGGTGATTTCCTCATCTCAAACAATTTATTGAAACAGAAGCCAACAACAGTGGTGGGTATACCACAACAAAAAAATGTCAATGTCTCAGTAACTTGTCATATGCCCTTGAGCATCAATTACAGCTTGACGACGACGTCTCATGCTGTTCACAAGTCAACTTATTGTCTGCTGAGGCATGGCATTTCACTCTTCTTGAAGGGTGGCCCTCAGGTCACTGAGGTTGTGGGGTGCAGGGTTACAAGCCTCTACACGACAACTCAGCTGATCCCACAGGTTTTCTATGGGATTCAAGTCTGGAGAAAACTGCAGGCCACTCCATTTGAGGTACCCCAGCCTCCAGCAGCCATTCCCTAATGATGTGACCTTAATTAACTAACTAACTAACTAACCTGCACTTATATAGCGCTTTTCTAGTCACAAAGACCACTCAAAGCGCTTTCATTAATACTAACCCTCTATTCTAAGGGCCTATAGGAAACAAATATCTAGGGACAATTTAGAACAGCCAATTAACCTAACATGCATGTTTTTGGCATGTGGGAGGAAACCAGAGAAATCCCGGAGTAAACCCACGCAACACGGGGAGAACATGCAAACTCCACACAGATCACTGTTGGTCGGGGGCTGGGATCGAACCCACGATCCCATGATCCCCACAATCCCCCGGCCAAGGGTAAACTGTGCTGCCGCAGTGCTAACCACTGCGCCACCGTGCAGCCCAATTAGCAATTAGCAATTAGCTGGAGCATTGTTGTCCATGAAGATGAAATTAGGCCTGTGTTGTTCATGCTGGGGCACAATGACTGGATTAATGATGCTATTCAGGTAGTACTGGCTACTGAGGCCCACTGGTCCATTGTCCAACGTAAATGCTCCCTAGCCCATGCAAGACGATGATGCCTGTGCCTGGTAGTGTGGTCAGGTACCCTTGCAGGTCATCTAGCACGCAGACCACGCTGGTGCAAACTGTTTCAAACATGACACTTGGATCTCTCTCACCTCCCTTAAATGTGCCTGGAGTTGAGTGGCTTTCATTATCTTGTTCCGCAGGGCACTGTTCACAATGAAGTGGGTATCAGTGTGGGATGTGGCCAAAGGACATCCACTTCTATGTCCTTCTGTGATTCTTCCAGTCTCTCTATATCTTTGTCACAACCTGCTGATGACACTCTGTGACACTCTAAGCTCAGTGGCCACTTGCCTCTGAGAACATCCTATTTGAAGCCTTGCAAAGGTGAGGTACTGTTGATTGATGAATTGTTAGGTACCGTCTTGGTCTCATGACGGCCAAAAGTGAACACCATGTTGATGAGGACTGTTTAAATACCAATTCTAATTGAACCAGAAAATTTATTGGTCAATTCATGGATCAAACACCTGTTGTGAATTTTACCATTAAGCACCTTGTTAGAGAACAGCCAAGTTATGCAAAAAGTACTCAAACACTGAACAGTTGGACATGTGCATTCAAAAGGTAAGAGAAGGTCAAATTGCGTTCACCTGTAAAGGTTATAGTGTATTTTAGGTGCATCCTGAAATTTTGTCTGAAAGCCGAATAGCCGTAAGTTTCTGTGAGTAGTGTATACTCGTGCAGATTTTGTGCTGTTTTCAACTCGGATCTCAACCCACTGAGCATCTACTGAACATGTTTACTCATCCACGGTAAGCCGGAAGCAAAAACTGTTCATCACTTCCAGCCGGCAATGGCTGCTCCCCATTGGTTTTGACCGAGCAGTTTTCATGGGATAAAATTATTTAGTATATTGACCCTAGGGGGTTATTTTGACTGAATAAACACATTTTTGGTTTATAAGTAATATCTAAAGCACGATTTTTTTTTTTTTTTTTTTAGATAGATACATACTTTATTTCGAACAAAAAAGTAAAACAAAAACAAATGACAAATGCAATAAAGTAACAGTATACAGTGTTCGAAAGGGAGAAGGAAGAAGTGAACACTTAATTCCAACTCCTCTTTTCCATAAATACACCCATGTGAATTATATACAAATTACCATATTTAAGACCCCAAGTAAACAATTAACTATATTTTGTACATATCAACATTAACACCCATCCATCCTAACATACATTGATGTCCATACATCAAAACCAGCCCCAAACAACACAGATATACACAGTACTGTCCCACCCACCATTCCATAGTGTCCCAGAGTGAGCATAGTGAATCGTACATATAAATACTACCCTTCTAACATATATCCTTTCAGCAAATAATGTTTATACCTCTTTTTGAATTGATTTCTGTTTGTACATAGTTTCAGTTCCAGCTCCAGACTGTTGAACAAATCCACCCCACAGACAGATATGCACATACTTTTCTTGGTTGTTCGTATCTTGGGTTTTGTAAAGTTTAAGTCTCCTCTCAAATTATAATCATTGTCTCTTTTTTAAAATATTTTTTGTATATTAATTGGGAGTTGATTATTAATTGCCCTGTACATGACTTGTGTCGTCTTAAAGTTAACTAAATCCATGAACTTTATGACATGTGACTTTTAAAAACAACGAATTGGTATGGTCTCTATATCCTACATTATTTATTATCCTTATAGCTTTTTTGTAATGTGCATATTGACTGTAGGTTGGTCTTGTAGGTGTTTCCCCAGACTTCTACACAGTAGTTAAGATAAGGTAGAAACAGTGAATTGTACATCTGCACAATTCACTGTACAATTAATGTTGTTATAATGACCACTACTGGTTTCCTTTAAATAATGAAGTGTAAAAATTTAAAACTCAAATAGCAGCTCTGCTGCTCCATAAAGGCTGTTTATAACTGTGTGTTGAAAAAAAAAAAATAGATTAATATTCAACTCCATTAAAGTAAAAGAAGAAAATTAATTAATCCATCCTGTTTGAAACTTTGCTGGGTCTAGAAGCTTAAAGTTTCTTTGGCTTCAGATGAAAATTAAAAGAACTTCTTCCAGTCTAAAATAATAAAAACAGTAAATATCAGTGCAGGAATGTGGGCCTTCATTACACAACCAGTGAAATATTTAAGCTGTTTTAAATTTATTTGTGATGATTATGGTTATCTTTTTTTAATTAAATTACAAATCATGATATTCTAATTCACTTTGGCTATGGTCACACTGCAGGTCTTGATGCTCAATTCTGATTTTTTGCTGAGATCCAATTTTTTGTGTGGGCATTCCACATTACAACTTAAATGTGACCCCCATCAGACTCCAGTGTAAACAGTCTACAGCTATGAAGTGACCCCGATGCGCAGAAGAAAACGTAACGTCAGACACAGCGTTGCGTTTACCGAAGTAAATATGAGCCCAGAACGATTGAGGGGGACAGAACTTCTTCACCCTGATGCTGCGCAGCAAAATAAAATGATAAAATCATAAATATGAGACCAGCTTCATTCTTCTACATGCCAGATGACTGCTGTGATCAGCTCTGCTTTAACAGAACTGATCGATTAAACAGCTCTCCTTTATAATGAGACCCCGTGTCTCAATGGGATTACCTGTATAAATAAGGTTAATAATAAATAATCCTAGTGATTACAATAGGGCTCTCGCCCACTGACGTCAGTAGCTCGCGCTGTAATAAACTGCACGACTTGTATCAGCGGTGTAAGACACCGGTCCTGCACAGGAATGAGAAGCCGCCAGAGACTCCCCTCTCCTGTGTGCCCCCCATCTGGCCATTCTGTTCCACAGCCGCATCATTAACTTTACATTTCAAATATTACAGCAGCCAGGACTCGTGGTGAGCTGTTTACAAGGAAAAAGGAATTTGCAGGGTCCAGTAAATGTGCTGTTACTGTGCGCCTGTAATGTCTGACGGTTTCAGCCCCGACCCTGAAATTTTGAAGTTATTGTGCAGTCGGAGCTGACAAAATTACGATCCAGTGATAAAGTGAAGAAGATTGATTAAAAAGAGAGCACAAATCAGCTGTGTCTGCTGTGCTTGCTGCATCCTCCACCACAGAAATGTAGCATCTGTCTCACTTCAATGAGGAAAAAGTCGGATGAAATGCGACAATGACAGTTCAGACTGAGGTCGCTTTGGAAAATATCAGATACATATCCAAATTAGGGCCACATGTGAAAGTGGCCTGGGTCTGGTGTGGAGGGGGAGAAAAAAAAAAAAAAAATCACCTGTGTTGTTTAGACTGTCATTAAAAAAAAAAAAAAAATCAGAATTGAGCAGTAAAGCCTGCAGTGTGACCACAGCCCAAGATACACTAATATTCAGAATGAAGACTGATATTACGGTGACAATAATAGAGAATGTGAAAAAGAGTAAGTTGCTCATGTAATTCACCCATTACCACAGTTAGCATATAGCTAGCATAACAGAAGCAGCTCAACTGTCAGCAACCATCGTAAGAGAGATTACTGTCCAACAGCAGGTAAATTATTTAAATGGCACACACTAATAATGTGGTCAGTTTTCTAAAGCTGAGAGACTCGCTCATTAAAAATAAGAAGTGCCAACGTTACGGGGTCAGTCCACTGACAGGTGGCTGGAGACAGAGGAATGGAGAGGAGGGAATGGATGCGTCGCTGTAGTGCAGCTGTGATGTGACAACACTGCTTTACAGTCTACATTAACTTGTTTCATTTATTAATTTTCAGTAAAATCCTCCCATACTTTGGAAACTTTTGGCCTTCTCTGTGTTGCTATGATGTGTTTCTCTTCTTCTTCGCTGCGACAGTTAAACTGAACATTTCTGTGGCATTGTGACGACGAGGTGTCACCACTGTTATGATTGCTTGCATGTGTAACTGTATTATTTGTGTAATATTGTAAATGTTAATTTGATTGTTTCTAAAGTGCACATTATTGTATCTGTCTGTGACTAATTGAATGCCCTTGTGAGATATTGTACGGTTAATTATTTGGGTAAACAACTGATAATTAATTATTCACATACCTTTGCCAACATGCTTCCTGTGGGTGTCCGGGCAAAAGATTCTGTCAGAGGGTGAATGCCTTTTAAAGGACACCAGCAGGAAGGATGCATGTTATGGTGAGTTATAGGGGAGATTTAAATTTGTAAATAGGGGTTAAATTATTTATTGAATTATTAATGGTGTTATTTATTGTGTGTTATTTATATTTATTCTGTTTATAGCTGGGGAAAATATTATGGACTTTTAGATATTAATGGGTATGTATAAGGAAAAAGGAAAATGTTATTGTTTTACCTGGGATTTGGTATTGTCTTAATTAATGTTAATTATCTCAGAGTATATAACAGGTGATGGTTGATTATGAGAAGAGTTTTGATGTTAAAGACAGAGATTTTCATTGTGAATCATTGAAGATCGCATCATTTGGATTATTGATATCGGTGTCGTTTATTTACCTGAGAGACTGGAGTTTTGAAAATAAAGAAATTAAACTGAAATCTCGCATCGCCTCACAGTCACAACGTTACAGGCATGCATATAAACTTTAAAATTAAACGATTTGTTGACAAAAATCTGCATTGACAAATTTTTATGATCGAAGTTATCAATGTCGACTAATCGTTTCAGCCCTATATTATAAGGTATTGTCTGTAGAATTTTGCGGACAAAAATGAATTTATTCCATTTTGAAATAAGGCTATAACATAAAATGTGGAAAAAGAGAAGTGCTGTGAATACTTTCTGAATGCACTAACTTGACTGATAACCTGAAGAGATGCACAAGTTCAAATGGAGTGATAATGAATGCAGAGGATCTTGGCCGTGAAGTGACGATATAGAGTGAAATGATATAGAGGGAAGTACGAGGAGACGAAGAGTGATGTCTGAAGATAGAGTTGAGTGGATAGAGTGACGTCTGAAAACAGAGTGATGATACAGAGTGAAGTACGTGGCGGGGTGGCAGTTGCCACAGCCAAGATAGAGTGATGATATAAGAAGAGGAGGGATATATAGTGACCTGGAAACGTGATATGAAATTAGAGAGTGATGATGACACAGTCCAAGGACGGATAATTTTTTCACACATAAGTTGTTCAGAACTTCTTATAAGAGATCGAGTCAGGTGAACATGAAAGAAAAACAAGATAGAGTGATGATAATCAAGTCCAGGGTTTCCTCTGGTAACATTTCTCGGTGGCGAGCCTTTGCACCAGAAATTTTACCGCCGCGCCAAGGAGATATGAATTTTATTAAGAAAAATATATGAAGCAATGACTGTCCGCAAGCGCGCACAGGAACGATGCGCGTGGCCGTCATCCACGCAGAGTTTAGAAGCGCCCCGCCCACACGAGTTTTCCAGTCAGTCAGCAGGCAGAGTGTCTTGCTAAGCGCGACTGTCCAACAGAGACTTGAGTTTAATAAAGTACTTCAAACGCAGAAAAAAATCATAAGAGGTATGTAAGCACTAGGGGTGGGTTCAAAAGATCAATATATCGATATGGATCGATACACGTTTGACTGAGCCGATATCGATCCACAAAATCCGCGGATCGATCTTTTAATATTAATATGTTTTAATATAATATTTTTATGTTTGTGAACGTCTGCTGAGTATAATCGGGTCGAAACCGGGTCAGTGAGCCATGAACAACGGCCGAGAACCATAAAGAACCGACGCGCTAACGGAGCTAGCAAGCTAACCGATATG
The DNA here is from genome assembly GCA_020510985.1 of Pholidichthys leucotaenia. Taxonomy (NCBI): domain Eukaryota; kingdom Metazoa; phylum Chordata; class Actinopteri; order Cichliformes; family Pholidichthyidae; genus Pholidichthys; species Pholidichthys leucotaenia. The sequence goes on along the minus strand of CM035847.1, from coordinate 280,479,822 downwards.
CTAGTTCTTCTTCTGTGGTGTTAAAACGGTTCTCATCCGGCAAGAGTTTCCTGCCGCGCGTGCTCTTTCGTGTTTACGCGAGCGGAGATAATAACGTGCGTCTCTTAATTTAGCAACAAAAGTCACCGTAAAGACTGTCCTCAACAGCTTCTTAATATTTTTCATAAATAAAACTTCTGTGTTCCCTGCGGCGCGTGCACACGTCTTTTGTGTTTACATGACGCGGAGTTAATAACGTGCGTCTCTTAATTTAGCAGCAAAAGTCACCGTCTGTCCGTCTGACTGTCCTCAACAGCTTCTTAATATTTTTCATAAAGCGGGGATAAACGGACTTTTACTCCATGCAGCGCTGTGTTGGAACATCAAGTTGATGACTGATAAATGGAAAATGCGCGGAGACTGAAACCCGTGAAGCAGAGGAAGACTTGGAGCTGCTGAGACTAAGTATAATATTTGTTTTAATGTTTGTGTCGTCAATTAATAATTTATCTGGCATGATGGTGGTTTCTTTTACAAACTATGGACACAGAGAGAACTGTTGGTTAAGCGCTGTGAATAAATGCAGAATTAAGGTATATTTTATGAGATTATGGACTTCTGCCACTTAAGCGATGTGAAGAGAATAAATCACAATAAAATTCATAAAGGCTGCAGTACAAGCTATTTTTACTCAGTAGAACTAAAGTGAAATGAACAAACCTCAGGAAATGAACTGAAACCCTTTTCCAACATTGAAAGTTAATTTGTAGTTAAAATATATTAAAAAAAACTAAATTATTAAACCCTACTGTGGTGTGGCGATCTAAAAATGTGAATGTTAATTTTACTGTGAAATCTATTCTTTTTATCTGCCTTCAGATGTGTGAAGACTGGAAGCTTCATCCTGCACTGAGACCTTCTGAAGGTCAGAGGTCGTCAGTGGAGGAGCATCCCTGCTTCATGTGGATTTCAGCACAGAAGACCTTCAAATTCAAGATTCAAGGAGGTGCTGCCATCACTTTCTCCACACTAACATGCATTCAATGCAATTTAGTTGTTGTAATGACAAATTATTTTATTTCTTTTTTTAAAGTTCTCAGCAAGAACACAATATTGGTCATTTTTTTTTACAATTTTACTGAGCATTTAATTCTAAATAAATCACTGTTTAACAAGAAATTTTTGGCAATCCTGTACTTTTCTTGTGGTGTTACATAGAATAGCATCACTGTAAACTACGGAAAAAGCAGCTGCTTTAAAATTTGTACTTCCTCACACAACTTTGAGTGCAAAAAAACTCAAAGTGCCATAACTTTTTGGAAAAGCTCCCACAAATCCAGGCTTTTTGGGCCACAACAATCACAAAAACAGCTGACAAAATCCTGGAGGGACTGATATACAGTGAGATTATGAATGCATGGTTCATGCATTGAATTTGTTTACTTACTCTGGGTGGTGAACTTGACACGACACACCCTTTGCACTAAAGAAAGCACCTGTGAGCGCTTTATGAAATGATAAGTTAAATAATAAAAAGTGCATTATTGTAACTGATTTTGGGTCAGTTCTATATGTGATAATTTATGTATTAACAAAGTAAGAAGATTCTTGGTACAATTTGCAGCATTAGGTCTCAAAGATTTTTGTTTCATGGGAAGTAAAATGGCTATTAAAATGGTAATTCCCCAGATCGAATCGGGATTGAATCGGAATCGAATCGATTCAGAATCTCAAGAATCGGAATCGAATCGATTCTGGAAAATAGGGATCGTTCCCAGCCCTAGTAAGCACTGGTTTTAACCCGCTGGAAATGGGAGCAATAATGAAGAGTCGGTTAGCTAAGAGATGTGGTTAGAATTCAAATGCAGCCGGCTTCATATGAAGGGAAAGGCAAGGACTGATGAATTGCTGAGGATATATTTCATCAGCCACTACAATATTAAGTTATGTTATGGAGGAATTGCAGGAATGAAGAGACTGGCAATTTCTCTCTTTTCTTGCACGAGCAGGCGTGCCGTTTTTATTCTCCAGCGGCAGTGACAAAAAGCAACAGCTAAAAACGCTAGCTCTCTTCACTCTAAACTGAGGTCCTTCAGCCGCTGCCTACAGAGCTGCTTGATGAGAAAGCCTGAGTGCACAACTGTAACTGCCTAAACAGATCATTCTGTACATGAACACGTATTGTGGTGAATTCTGTCTTTAGAGTCCGCTACAGTTCCCTATTATGTACCTGGCAGGTTAAGATGACCGAAATTCATGAAGTCAATGACTTTAATCCGTCAGCAGCCTTCAGACAAACTAAACGTGCCAACATTTTAATTTCAAAATAAGGGAGGATTTTCCTGCTGTCTGGGTGGTGAGGAGATTTCTAAAAAACTATAAATATCAAAAAATATTATAACAGAAATAACGGCATCCTTGGTCATTTAAGTTAATTTATTTCATTAAATACAACTTTATTAATATTTTTTCTTTGTAATCAGTTAAATTATTGTTCTGTTCTGACTGCAAAATTATGGTCAAAAATGTAAATTGTTATAAGGAAAAAGTAAAAAAAAAAAAAATTACCAGTCTATTTCAAATTTATCTAAAAACAAAACAAAAAAAACTAATTCTATTTTAAAAAAACAGAAAAATTAGTCCAAAAAAATCCAAATTTATAATAAAGTTTCAAATGTACAAGAAAAGTCAATTTTACAAGAGGAAATTACAAATTTTAGGAACATGGTTTCAACTTTAGATTTACAGAGAAAAGTAGAAAACTATAAGAAAATTGTTATAAATTTTTGAGAAAAACCTCAAACCTTCAAGACTGAAGTCATTACTCAAGTTTTTAAGTGGGTGCTCTTTGTACCGTTAACTCAATTAGAAATTTTTGGTCGTCTACTTTTAATTATTAATTTCAAAGCACTGCTTTTAAATGAGTAGAATTTCTGATTACTATACCCACCTGATCATATAATTTAAGTATGCATGAGTACATTACTATTATGAATATTTCTTTCCCTTCCCTACTCTCTCAATGGAAAAAAGAAACACTAGAATAAAAATACAGAAAAATACACACATTTTTGTCATTTATGTAAACCATGACAAAAAAAAAAAATCCTACAGGACAAAACATGACACTTGATATTTTCTAACCTGTTTGTATACCACCATAGACAGAGAGAACCTAAATTAGACAGAGCTCAGAGGGCAAGATGAGACAGAAGAGAGGAGCCAAGGAGAGGGAAGTGTTCAGGCAGAGGAAGGAGAGAAGGATAACACCACTAAAAAGTTCAAACACAGGATGTCTGGGTGGGACCCCAACTGGCCCAATATTCAAGCCTCGGTTGTACAACACTTCAAATGGTAAGTTCCATATGCAACGTTAGTGTGTAAAATTTTAAAAAGAAATAATATAAAATTAACATATTCCGGTATGTTTACTGCTCCCCCAGGGAAAAATATGTTGCCACTGCGCCAAGGTCTTTAAGGCAGAGGAAACACAGAAGTCAGTGGCGGTAATGCACCTGTAAGCTGGTTGCTGACCGCCAATCAAATCTAAAAGAAGATAACCTGCAGAGCCAGTTTGTTCCTGCGATGCGTTTTAATTTACTTAGTGTGTATGCAGCCGCTGTCGCACACTTTCACAGCTTTAATATTTTTTTCAAACAAAATTTAAAAAGCTCAGCAGTAATTTAAACCAAAGAAACAATGGTCTGACACACTAATGTTTTCCTATTAGCAACAAGTTAGGATCGTCATTTAGCATTTTCCATTTTATAATTAGAGAGCGAGATGGTGTTAACGTTACTTACCGCCAATCAAAACAAGGTTAGAGGATTATCCTCTCTAAAGCAGCACGGTGGGAAGAAGTCCCACATCCCTGGCAAACAGAAGTTGTGGCTATATGACCAAAACATGAGCTTGCAGTTAGCTGCTGTGCTAACCACTGGAACTCACTATTGCACACATCTAGCGCACTGTGGGGGAGAGGTGGGGCAGTGACAAGTAGAAAAAGGGTATGTGTCTTTTAAATCCTGATATAAACGATACAGTTTTATATGAAACGGTAGATGTCTTTTTAATCACGTCGTCATTGCACAGCCCTAAGCAGCAGTAACCTCTCTTTTCTTTTGGATTCATCTCACAGCCACTAATGTTAAACTAGCAGAAGATCAGTTAAAGAACAGCAATGTAGAGCTGCTTTACTGTTAGCTTCAACTTCTCGTTCTAAAATGAATTTAAAAAAATATGAACCTAATGCTGCAGTTTGAAAGCAAAAATAAACTATCAAAATAAGAGCTGAGCTTTCACAATAAATGCAACTAAGTAAATTGTTCAATCAGGGCCGCTTTACAGAACACTGAGATCATTAAGAGATTGAAACAATCTGAAAGATCAAAAATTGGCCCAGAGATCCTTGTGTGTTTTGAACAGAGTCAAAACTTTGAGGAAACTGATGGCTGTTGAGATCACCACTGAAGATCATTGATAGATCAAAAACTGGCCAGACATCTCACTGATCTCTCAATGATCTCCACCCCTGTGTAAAGGGGTTATTAAAGATGATGTTAATCTGAGCTCACATCACCCAACCCTAACTAAATTCCCTTCTTAGTTCTGCACCACTTCTCCAGCAATTGCCTAGAGATACTGCCCCATAGTGCATCGGCTAAAAAAGTTGTTAGTTTCACTTGATCTTTTAGGTGAAAACAAACCTTCATCTTGTCCATGATAGCATTTGTTCCCAGGACGTTGTACTTCTTCTCTGGGTGAGCTGCTGCAAATTTTGCAGCCCATGTGGTTTTTCCACAGGCAGGGAGTCCAACCATCATCAAAATCTGAAACAGGAAACACAGAAATGTGATTAATAATAATATTGTTTCAGGTTTTAACTGGAGCGGACACATTTACGAATTTAAAACCTTAAATCACACATATCAAACTCAAGACCCAATGGCCACATCCAGCCCGCAACATATCAAGTGTCTATAACTGGCCCTCCAGCATTTACAGTACACACACCAGATCTACAAATCCCAGAATACAAAAGGGTGCATCAGTCGAGGCCAGCAGACCTAATTCACCCTCCTCCCTACCCTAGTGACACATTCATCAGTTGGTGTGACACTATAGAAAATACCGTCACTTAACTGGCCTCAGAAAATTGGTTTCAAAAACAGATATAAAGTTGAATATTCTTCTTTTCACCTCTGCTAAGGAGGTAATGTAATCAGGGTGGTTTGACTCTTATAGCAGAATTACACAAAAACTACTGGATGAATTTTAATGAAATTTTCTCCAGAGGGAGCACTTGGGCCAAGGATGAATCCATTAAATTTTGGTGATCTAAGACTGCATACCTCCACCAAGGACCTTGAAGCCTTGGCAGAGGTATGCACTTAGTGCTTTTCTAGTTTGGGTTTTTTTTTTTAACGTCAAGATTAAATGACAACTTTTCTTATTGCACTTTTCCCTGTAATCACAAACTAAGTTGTTCATCGCTTTGTGTTTGAAATGCTTGCCCATGCTCGCCATATGGATCCTATTGTTACCCCTGCCAAGGAGGTAATGTAATCGAGGTGGTTTGTCCGTCCGTCTGTTAGCAAGATTACACAGACCTACCGGATAGATTTTGATGAAATTTTCAGAGGTAGCCCTTGGGCCAAGGATGAACCCATTAAATTTTGGTAATGATCTGACAGTGCATACCTCAGCCAAGGCTCTTATCTTCTCACAGTGTGTTAGCAAGAATACTCCAAAACTAATGGACAGACTTTGATGCAATTTTCACCACAGGTGGCTCTAGGCTTACACACAAACCCATTACATTTTGGAGGTGTTCCATGAGGGACAGAAGGAGCCTTGGCGGAGGTATGTGCTCTCTGAGTGCTTTTCTAGTTGGTAATGTTAATTGAAAAAACCTATTCTGAACATCTTCTGAAGGAAAAAAAATACACACACACACACACATATATATATGACAAAATTGCTACCAGAGGGAGTAAACAAAAATTATGCTGGGCAATCTTTTTTTCTAAATTATCTATTTTTTCTGTTTATCTAGACTTGGTTTGTTCTACATTCTATAAATATGTTGTGACATTATGTCATGACAAAGATTAGGGATGGGAATTTAGAACTGGTTCCTGTTCCGAGTCCCCGGAATCGTACATCGCTGATATTATCAATTCCTCTTATCAATGCTGCGTATTTAAACACTTCCATGTTTTTTAATAATGGCATGCGTCATGATGTCATATGCTGCCGTTACCAAGCAACGGCATGATCCCGTCACTACCGCGGGATAGGTGGAAGTGTATGGTACTAGCAACATGGTGTATGATAAACATGAGCTGAAACATCTCTTGACGCGGCAGCATGGGATAAAATGAAAGACTGCAATGTGTTAGTCTACAAAGTGCGCCTGCACCTGATTTCCAAACAGCAGCACCTCCGTTAGTGACGGTAATATTAGCTTATTATGAGTACAATATTAGTGCGATGCTAGCAGCCTTGCAGGCTAAGTTTAATACATTTTTTAACTCACAAAACCCAACTAAAGGCATATAATATTTAAATATGTTATTCTTTTTAGACGATGACGCAACAAGTAGCTCTGAGGTTTTACCAACCTGTTCGTCCTCCACTCCTTGCAAGGATAACCCACTGACGGTAGCTGCTCACGGAGCTGTAATCAAAGTTTGTAGTGCAAGGCTTGCATCCATTCATGACCATAGCACAGCTGCAGTTTGGGTAGGTGGTACATGTGATGTAGGTTACAGATTAATATTGAATTACTCTTTCCAAGAATGAGCCACGTCTTAAGGCTGGCCTATTCCATTAGCGGCCCAGATCCAACCTCCGAGTGGCCCAGGCCATGCCAAGGAAATACATGACGGTCCGCAAGCACACACATGAACAACGCGCATGACCGTCACCCGCGCGGAGTTCGGAAGCACCCCGCCCAAATGACCGTTCTAGTCGGCAGGTAGAGTGTCTTGCTAGCGTCACTGTCCAAGAGAAGCATGAGCTTATTAAAATACTTTAAACGCGGATAAAAGCAGAAGAGGTATGTAAGCACTGGAGGCATTTATGGTGGTTTTAACCCACTGGTAACGGGAACAACAATGAAGAGTCGCTTAGCGAACAGGTGTAGTTAGACTTCATATGCAGGGAAAGGCAAGAGTGACTGATGAATTGCTGAGGATTGACTTCACCAGCTACTACAATATTAACTAATAATTTATGTTCATTATTATATACCTGGCAAGTTAAGATGACCGAAATTCACAAAGTCAATGACTTTAATCCGTCAACAGCCTTCAGACAAACTAAACGTGCCAACATTTGGATTTCAAAATAAGGAAGGTTTTTCCTGCTGTCTGGGTGGTGAGAAGAGTTCAAAAAACTATAAATCTATAGAAATATAAAAAATAACTGCATCTTTGGTAATTTAAGTTAATTTACTTCATTAAATATAACTATTATTTTTTTTTTCTTTGAAATCACAGTTAAATTATTGTTCTATTCTGGTTCTGCAAAATTATTGTCAAAAGTGTAAATTGTATCAGGGAAAAAAAGTCAAAATTTTACCACAATCCGTTTCAAATTTATATATTAAAAAAAAAAAGTAATTTTATTAAAAAGTAGACAAAAATTAGCCATAAAATAATCCACAAATTTATTATAAAGTCTCAAATGTACAAGAAATGTCAATTTTACAAGAGAAAATTACAAATTTGAGGAAAATGTTTTCAAATTTTGATAAATTTACAGTGAAAAGTAGAAAACTAAGAAAATTGTTTTAAATTTTGGAGAAAAACCTCAAACCTTCAAGACTGAAGTCATTACTCAAGTTTTTAAGTGGGTGCTCTTTGCATCATTAACTCCTACTCACACATAATTTAAAGGGCCTATATCATGCTATTTTAAGCCTTTCAGAGTAAACTACATGCATGTATGTGATAGTATATTACCTTTGGTACACTGGAGAATGAATTTCTTATAATATGAGTTATTTTCGCGAGCTACTTTTCCAACTTGGAAGAAAGATGCCTGGATCTCTGAGGCTCCGCCTCTCCTTCTTGTGGCTGCCGCCCATTTCATGACGTAACCCCTGAGCCAGCTGCTGCAGCGGGTCGCTGGGTTCCGCCCACGAAAACAACATCTACAGTAAACTCTAGAAAAGATGGATGAGCATGTTGTGGAGCCTTACACTCTTGACCCAGAGTCCGATCGGGAATTTGAGGTGCACGAGATACCACAGCAACCTCGAAGATGTTTACAGGAAGTTTCTGACTGGTAAATGAAAAGCTAAGAGAAATGTCTTTCATAGTGTTGTATTTATTATAGAACTTTGTATAGTGATGCTGCTGTCCGTATTTGTAGGTGCTCATGTGGGAATTGCCAAACAATGCCCACTGAAGAGGAGAACGTTTGCTGCCAGGAAATTCCAAAGGTAAAGGAGGAACTACTTCTTCACAGCGTCAATGCTAAAGTCAAAGAGTTTTGCCGATCACCGCTCCGTTAGCTGCGCGGAGAAAGTGGGTGTGTGCGTTAGCCTGGGGGTGGTGCTAGCAGCACAGGCACTTCCTGGAGTGGGCAGCTCACCCACGTTCATACGTATGAACATGGGGACCCAATCATTATCAGGGACAGGGCGGAGCAGCAGCTCAGAGAGCAGGGTTGAGGAGGATTACTCAGATGCGTGAATGGAGCAAAATACCACTTTGGGGGTGTTTTTGGTGAGGAATTAACATTATAACATACTTAAAAGTTCAAAAAAGTCGATTTTGCATGATATAGGCACTTTAAAACAAAACAAACTACCGGTGATGTGCCAAGGTCAGTTATGACCAGGATGTAGTATATTTTATTTCAAAAGGGAAACAAATGTTAATGCTACTAACAGTGCACATATACTTTTTATGTACTTGTACAGAGATATGCCTGAGTAAGATGTGACCAAAAAGGTTATCTACAGAATTTTATTTTTCCCCCATTCTATTTATTTGCTGTTTAAGAGGAAAAATATTTCTACTTCAAGTTCTGCTCAACCCCAGCACTGTTACTGTGTTTTTATGCACTTTTGATGTGCCTTTGTCATGTGCCAAGCACACATTTAAAACCAAGACAACAAATAAAAAGTGCATATTTTTTGTCATATTGATCCATGTTGGTTTGAAATTTGTCATATTCAAAAGATCACTGAACATGTGCGGGCCAGTTACATGGGTTGATTTCAAATTGTGGCCCAACTGATTTTGTAATTGAATAGCCCTGCTGTATATATTATAAAAAAACATGCAAAAGTTACTTACACCCAAGTACAGCGTGCATATTTTTGTGATTGCTAAAAATAATAATTGTGCAGTTATTTCTAATCACTTCAGTATTCCATTTATACTGCTTTTATTTATATTGCTTTACAGCATTTAAACAAATGTTTCAAGGCATAAATCCCCATTTTTACAGTCTTTTTTTTCCCTTTTATATTTGATTTTATTATATCTTTTTAAAATAAGCATTGTTTAAAGTCAGAAAAATAAAACCCCTGCATTGATGCTGAAATTCTGTGAAAGCCTGCTTTTTACCCCACATGGAGAACTAATCAAGAATTGATAAGGGAATCAATAAAGAATTGGCTTGATAAGCAAAATCAACAATGTCACTGATACTGATAAAATCTTACCAATTCCCATCCCTAATAAAGATGACTAAAGCAGAGAGCTGAATACGACAAAAAATCAGCGAATAGAGCTGCCTCGAGTCTTCTAAGATTGAAACAATCTTTTTATGAACAAGGTGAAAAATCAGGAAAATTATTAGCATGGCAGATTAAACAATTAGAAATTAAAACACCAATTACCAGTATTATAAGTAATGGACAGGTAGTTATAGATCCTTTAGAAATTAATAGAGCCTTTAGAGATTACTATGAAAAATTATATGATACCAAAAATGAACCAGATTTAACAAAACTAAATGGGTTTTTGAACGAACTATCTATACCGTGTATTCCAAATGAAAACAGGGAGATATTGGAGTCTAAAATTAGTCAAGAAGAAGTTGGGCTAGCCATTGATAATATGAAATCAGGAAAAAGTGCAGGACCAGATGGTCTCCCAGTTGACCTTTATAAAAAATTTAAGAATAAATTAATAAAACCTTTTTTGGAAATGGTTTTAGAAGCATTTCAAAATAATAATTTACCATCATACATAAATAATGCCTTAATTATACTGCTGCCAAAACCAGGTAAGCCCTCTAATAAATGTGAAAATATGAGACCAATAAGCCTATTAAACGCCGACCTTAAGATAATCTGTAAAATTTTAACAAGACGAATACAAGAAATTTTACCAAATATTATTAATCGAGATCAGAATGGCTTTATAAAGGGTAAACAAGGCTTCCATAATGTAAGAAGACTATTTAATATTATCTATTTTAATAAAGAAGCACCGGATACAGCTCTCCTATCATTGGACGCCGAAAAGGCCTTTGATAGAGTTGAATGGCCCTTTCTTTTTGAAGTCCTACAAAGGTTTGGACTTGGAAATAATTTCATAAAATGGGTTCAAATAATATACAATAATGCTACAGCAGAAATCCTAACAAATAACAATATTTCAAAACCAATAAAAATCAATAGAGGATGTCGACAAGGCTGTCCACTTTCACCTTTACTGTTTACTATGGCAATTGAACCTTTAGCGATAGCGATACGTTTACAGTTTAGAAAGCTTGTCTGGGAACGCCTTGGTATCCCCTCTGAAGAGCTGGAGCAGGTGGCTGGGGAGAGGGAAGTCTGGGCTTCTCTGCTTGAACTGCTGCCTCCGCGACCCGGACCTCCGGAAAAGCGGTAGAAGATGGATGGATGGATGGATGGATGGATACGTTTACATTCACAAATATATGGAATTAAAGTAGGACCAACAGAACATAAAATCTCCCTGTACGCCGATGATATAATTTTGTTTATGTCGAATCTAAAAAAATCAATTCCAACCTTGTTGAATTTAATAAAGAATTTTGGGGAAATATCAGGATATAAAATAAATAAAACTAAATCTTCAATATTAATGCTAAATGAGACCCAGAGAAATTATCCAGCCCCTGAGGTAAATCAATTCAATGTTGTAAATCAGTTTAAATATTTAGGAATCCAAATTGTGCCTAAGCTAGAATCAGTCGCCAGCGTCAACTATGAAGCCTTAATGTCAGATATCAATGAGTTAACTCAGAGATGGATGTCACTACCAATGTTGATGATCGGGAGAATCAATATACTTAAAAGTAATATTTTACCTAAAATACTTTATTTATTTCAATACATTCCCTTATCACCACCTTTAGATCTATTCTCAAGAATAAAAAAAAAGTTAGTGGAATTTATATGGAACAACAGGAGGGCTAGATTACGTTTGTCTTTATTATATTTACCATTTGATTGTGGAGGTCTGAAATGTCCAAATTTTATGTTGTATTATTGGTCGGCACAACTGAGGTCTATGACATATTATTTTTCATCAAATGATCTCCCTCACTGGACTGAAATGGAATCATACAATTTACCTTTACCTCTTCCCATATTCATATACTCAGATTCGGCAAAAAAATTACAAAAACAAGTTAAAAATCCATTTGTAAAGCATATGATCAAAATATGGTGTGAAGCTAAAAACTATTTAAAAGAACCACAGTTATTGTCACAATTTAGTCCAATATGGGGTAATCAATATTTTAAACCAGGGAGAGCGGACGCTGTATTTAAAGTATGGAATTTAAAAGGGATACAAAAGATTCAGGATTTATATTTGCCATGTGCAGAAAACATAATGTCTTTTGAAGAGCTGAGGATCAAATTTAATCTCAATAGAACACATTTTTTTAAATATCTTCAACTTAGAAACTTTATTCGATCAAATCAAAATAAAGCTCTCACTCGACCTATTTATTCATCCTTGGAAAAAATGATGATGAAAGATAGTAAAAGAAAGGGTATTATTTCAGAGTTTTATAACTCATTGACACTATCTTCAAGTGAAAATTCACTGAAAAGATTAAACAACTGGAAAGAAGATCTGCAAATTGAAATTTCAGAGGAACAATGGGAATTGGCTTGTACAGAAGCTCAAACCAAATCAATAAATGCACGCCTTAAATTGATACATTTCAAATGGTTAATGCGGATGTATGTTACACCGGAGGAGTTAAATAGATATAACAAAAATATACCAGATACATGCACAAAATGCATGGAAAGTAAAGGAACCCTATTTCATTGTTTATGGGAATGTAGATTAATAAGAATGTTTTGGGAAGAGGTGAGGGTAACAATTGAAAAAATAATCTCAAAACAAATCATATTGAATCCTAAACTGTTTTTGTTGGGTCTGTACCCAGAAAAGCATAATTTTAATAAAAGTGAAAGAACATTCATAGACCTCAGTTTGCTTAATGCCAAAAAATGTATTGCACTATTATGGAAAAAGACTCATAGACCAGATGTGACTCAGTGGTTAAGACAGATGTTAACAAACCTTCCATTAGAAAGAATAACATATATACTGAAATCAAAGGAAATTGTGTTTGAGAATATATGGAGACCTTTTATTGATTATGTAAAAAATTTAAACATAACTCTTGAAGAAGAAGGTGAATGATGTGTGTGGACCTTGTAAATTCCAAACTGGTGAACATAATATGTATACTTATGTATTGGATTGTCTAGACTAAACAGAGGAGCATTGTTGAAGACTTGATTTTGTTGGTGGTTGTTGGTGTTTTTAGTGCATTTTTTTTTTTTGTAGTACTTTAGTGTTAGTGTTTGATTGTTTGTATCATGTTTGTTAAAAAAAAAAAAAAGGTTCAATAAAGATATTGTGGAAAAAAAAAAAAAGATGACTAAAGCATGGTAAATTTTAAACTCTTGGCTCTCAATTTGGGCTTAGTTTTGGCACTCCCTCTATGATTGAGTTAGACACCCCTGCCCTAAATACCTAGTACAGTATAGAACTTTTGAAAACTCTGGTATCAGCAACATCTTTTGGTCACAAAGTGGACTGCAGCCCATTCACGACTGTACCTCACACTCAGATTTGCTGGCAGGTCCCTTAGTGCCTCTGGTTTTATCTTCCAGGGGAACGTTGTGGATGAAGGTGTATCCCTCACGTTTGGGAAAGTAAGGCTCTCGCTTCTGTCCAAAGTTGAACTCCACAGCACAATTCTTCACCAGGACATGAGGAAACAGGGCTCGGCCTGCCAATTCCTCCTTGGTTACCCGGAAAGCCACCCCCAAATACACTCCATTTTTGGTATAGCCCATCTCTACCTCGTCACTGCTCTCAAAGTCCTAAGGGCACAATAAAACAGACACAAAATTGTACTTTTTTTTAATGTGCAACTACATACATCAGGGAGATAAATGTAATTACTTACAATGTAACAGCCAATGACATCATTTTCACCAAACTTCTCACCGAAGTTTGCAAATTTACAATCAGAGGATTTTTTTCCTGTTCCACCATACCCAAAGGAAAAGGGTTCCTCACCTAAAATATGACAAGAAAATTCACATTTTGTATTCAATCCAGAGTCTCCATCATAGCAGAAATGTATTATCCAATAAAAATCTTTTTGGTTGTTGCAACCGATGTTCCTCTTACCAAGTTGAGTGCTGCAGTTGTTGAGGGACCACCCGATTCGGACCACATGGGGATCTGGTTCACTGCTGGGAAGGTGCTTCACAGAGATTTCTTCATTGATCTGCAGATCGAGACAGAATATGGACAAAATATGCAGAAACATTAAGTAAACATTTGACCCTGTAACACTAATTAATGAAATAAAGACAGCAATTATTGTCTAGAAAATTCTGCAATGAGTACAGTTGGACCAAGTGCAAATTTACCCCAAAAAGTATAGGAAGAAACCAACTATATGATGCAAACTTGTCTAGTTTTCAAACCATACATAATTAGATAAGTCATTAATTCTGTGTACAATACCTTCATCTCATAAAACACACGTCCTTTGGAGACACCATGTGTTGCCTTTGCTCCAGCCCACAGGTAAGCAAAGCCTTCAATGGTCAGTGGATAACCACTGTAACGATCTCTTGACACCTTAAAGTGGAGGTCACAATTGTCTGAGAAGGGAAAAAAAAAACAACTTTAAATTTAGGGTTTGAACTTATCTAGCTTCAATACCTTTACTCCTTGCAGCTTTCATTAGACCTGCCTCCTTCTCATTTACACATACACTACTCACAAAAAATTGGGGATATTCGGCTTTCAAATGAAATTTCAGGATGCACCTAAAATACACTGTAACCTTTACACGTGAACTTAATTTGACCTTCTCTAACCTTTTGAATGCATATGTCTAACTGTTCAACGATTCAGTACTTTTTGCATAACTCAGGCCTATTCAATTAGCGGCCCACAGGCCACATGCTGCCCAGAAGCAACCTCCAAGTGGCCTGTGGGCCCAGGCCATGCCAAGGAAATATAAATTTAAGAAAAAAATATGAAGGAACGACAGTCCGCAAGAGTGCACACGAACAACGTGCGTGACCGTCATCCGCATGGAGTTCGGAAGCGCCCCGCCCGCGTGACCGCTCCAGTCAGCAGGTAGAGTATCTCGCTAGCGTCACTGTCCAAGAGAAGTACAAGCTTATAAAAGTACTTTAAATGTGGAAAAAAAGCAGAAGAGATATGTAAGCAGTAAAGGCATTTATGGTGGTTTTAACCCGCTGGTAATGGGGAAAATAGTGAAAGTTGCTTAGCAAACAGGTGTGGTTAGTCTTCATATGCAGGGAAAGGCAAGAGTGACTGAAACGCTGAGATTCAGTTCACCAACCACAACAATATTAACTATATTTATGTTCATCATTGTGTACCTGGCAAGTTAAAATGACCAAAATTCACGAAGACAGTGACTTTAATACGTCAACAGCCTTCAGACAAACTAAACGTGCCAACATTTAGATTTCAAAATAAGGGAGGTTTTTCCTGCTGTCTGGTTGGTGACGAGAGTTCTAAAAAACTATAAATACAAAGACATAACAGAAATAACTGCATCTTTGGTAATTTAAGTTAATTTATTTCATTAAATATTTTTTTTTCCTTTGAAATTGGTTAAATTTTTGTTCTGGCTCTGCAAAATTACTGTCAAAAGTGTAAATTGTATCAGGAAAAAAAAAAAATTACAATCCGTTTCAAATTTATATAAAAAAACAGTAATTTTATTTTTTAAAAAATGAGAATAATTAGCCATAAAAAAAATCCCCAAATTTATAATAGCATCTCAAATGTACAAGAAAAGTCAATTTTGCAAAAGGAAATTGCAAAATTTGAGGAAAATAGTTTTAAATTTAGATAAATTTACAACGAAAGGTAGAAAACCATAAGAAAATTGTTGTAAATTTTGGAGAAAAACCTCAAACCTTCAAGACTGAAGTCATTACTCAAGTTTTTAAGCGGGTGCTCTTTGCATCCTTAACTGTACTAGAAATTTTTTGTTGATGTATGGAATAGAATGTGTAGTTATAAAAAGAGGTTCCTACTCACATGTGGTGATTTAAAACAAAACAAACCATAACAGGGGATGCATAATGTTTGTTAATGTTATCTTTTTTCTTTTTTTTGGGGGGGGGGTTGCACTTAAGTGTTTGACAGTTCATTTTTTATTCAGCTAAATGCACTTTGTGATGGGTCAAGGTCAGTTATGACCAGGATGTAGTATATTTTATTTCAAAAGGGAAACAAATGTTAATGCTACCAACAGTGCACATTGAGTTTTTATGCACTTTTGAGATATGCCTGAGTAAGCTGTGACCAAAATGGTTATTTACATAATTTGATTGACACCCCCCCCCCCAAAAAAAATTCTATTTATTTAATTGTTGCTCAACCTCAGTACTGTTACTGTGTTTTTATGCACTTTTTCCCCATATCTTCATAGTGTGGCTGATCAACTCCGCGGTTATGGTAAACAAAATCAAATCTGAAACAAGAAAATTTGTTTTAATCAATAAATGTTACAATTGCATGAGACCAAGAACTTAAAAGTTCAAAACTAGACTACTTCAGGATTTAAGATAAATTTTTTTCTGGAGTAATGGTGACATCACTAAGGGTTTTGAGGGATTTCTTTCTTTTAGTAGATTTTGCACCTTTACAGAAGTAGGCTTACATGTGTCCAGATTCATTTGTTTACAGTATCCTATTCAAAAAAAAAAAAAAAAAAAAAAAAAAAAAAAAAAAAATCCAGCCATTCCCAACAGACTCATTTTGTTAATGTCACAGCTGACATTAACAAAATTTGACCTTTTTACTTACATGTATCAATTGTGACCAGAGTGTCGTCTATGTTTTCTTCCTCATCCTCAGCAGGTGGTTGTGGTGTTCGGGATCTGTGCAATATCAACAGCATTTGAAGTTCATCTTTAAAGCCACTTTAATTGATGTGATCACAATTTAAGATCAACTTAATCTACTGTTGGTGTAAACGGCTATGTTGGAAAAACAGCTGGAGGTTAACCTCTTTTCCTCCCGGTGCTCATAGTAGTTGTATCCCCGGTTCTCCTCATGAGGCCTCTTTCGGCTGTACTGTCCACCTCTGTCAGCTTCCACTTTGACTTCCACAGCCTGACCTGTGGCTTCATGCCGACTCTGCTTTGCTTGCTGACCATCTTGCTGTCTTTCTCCAACAGTTTGGGGCTCATCTTCCATTTTGACTTCCATTTTGATATCTGAAATTATACATGAACAAAGTTAACCATAAAAATTCTTAAAACTGTACATAGAAAGTTGCACTGTGCTGCCACTGGCAGCTACTTTCTCTGCACAGCACAATGCATCGACAACAGAAAACCCATGATAATTTTAAACTATGTCAGATTCAGCATTTAAACAGTGTATTCCCCGCTTCAAATGTTTTCAACAGTTTGTTTGGTGACATGGAGCAGAGAGAGGAAATCACAAGGGCTTAAGAGAAGAGACAAGTCAGAAAAATAGTAAACTTATATAGCACTTTTTACTCATCTCTGGATGACCAAAGCACTTTACAGATCCTGCTATCCACCCACTCACACACTGATGGCGGCGTAAAGTATCTGTGTTGTGAACAGTTAGTTCATAAGTTTTGCAAATGTTAATTCAGTATGTAAAATGTTCCAAGAAAATAGTTAAGACTTGTTCTATGAGAAAACACAGTGATGGCACGGTATAGTTGGTTTATTTTATTGTGTACTACGAAACGTTATGCTATTGTTTTTGCAAAACAATCAGAGCATCTCTCGTAAAGTTCAATTTCATTTGTGTGGAATAACTTCCACTTCAACTCTTCTGAATTGGAGCTAAATGTCAAAACTTTGCAATGTTTTGAGGTTATCACATCTAAATTTACTGTCCTCAATTATTCATTTTTTTTGGTTTAACACACCATGTTTGATTTTCTTGAAATAAATTTAACAGAAAATCTGCAGAAAATAACCTCGTTGATTCTCCAAGCCCTCCTCCTCCTTTATTATAGGTTTGGACTTTTCAGACTGTGGAATATTCGCATCTTCTGTGAAGTCAGTCACGCCATGCCCCATGTCTGAAGGTGGCTGATTGTCATAAGGTTCTCCTTCTGCCTCTTCCCCTTCATAATAACCGCCTGAATCTCTGCCTTCGTCTTCATCCTCTTGAGGGGCATCTTCTTGACCATCATCACCACCTCCGTAATCCTCAGCTGGTTCTGCACATGAAAGTGTAATGTCAAAACCTGCAGTGTTTTACACTACACATGAATTATAAAATAGATGCACTCTAAAGAAAATGACATTTTTCTGATAACTTTTTGCCCCTTCCACAAACACCTTTTACCCATTTCAACAGCTAACCTATTTGTGCTATAGCTCAGTGTCTTCAAACTACCTCTGGACCCATAACCGATTCTTTCATCCACATCCACTGGCTCTCTGTCGCCTCAACAAAAACAAGCTATAAAAATTGCAACTCTCTTGAGAGTAAATTTTTAAATTTCTGAAGAAAACTGTCACTAGAAAAAAGTATTCAAAGAAAAAATAAGTCCTAAAAATGCTGAAAATGCCCAAGTGTATTTTTTTACTGCTATATTTATGCATATGGTCAATTTTTGTCTAGAGGGCAAAATACAAAACTCATGTCAATGAACCGCACACTGGAGTTAAGAGAAGCGCAATTTCATTCTACTAAACAAGGGACTGGCCACCTCTTGCATGAAAAAAGCCATTTTGAAAAAGTTTTGGCCAAAAATATCAGCATGAACGCACATGACACAGGCCTACCTGAGACATAAAACTAAAGTAACACACGAGTCGCCAGTATAAACCGGACATCAGCCTTAGTAATATAGGTACATCTCAAAAAATTACAATATCATGAAAAAGTACAATATTTTTTGTCACTCATTTCAGAAAGTGAAACCCATATATTATACAGATTCATGACACAGAGAGTGATATATTTCAAGTGTTTAATGATTATGGCTTACAGCCCATGAAAACCCCAAATTCAGTTTCTCAAAAAAATAGAATATTGCATAAAATTAATTTTAAAAAAGTTTTTAAATAGAAATGTTGGCCAACTGAAAAGTATGTCCATATACACACTCAATACTTGGTCGGGGCTCCTTTTGGATTAATTACTGTATCAATGTGGCGTGGCATGGAGGTGATCAGCCTGTGGCACTGCTGAGGTGTTATGAAGGTCCAGGTTGCTTTGATAGTGACCTTCAGCTCGTCTGCATTGTTGGGTCTGGTGTCTCATCTTCCTCTTGACAATACTCCATAGATTCTCTATGGGGTTTAGGTCAGGAGAGTTTGCTGATCAATCAAACACAGTGATGCCATGGTCATTAAACCAGGTTCTGATACTTTTGGCAGTGTGGGCAGGCGCCAAGTCCTGCTGGAAAATGAAATCAGCTTCTTCATAAAGCTTGTCAGCAGAGGGAAGCATGAAGTGCTCTAAAATTTCCTGGTAAGACAACTGCGCTGACTTTGGTCTTGATAAAACACAGTGGACAAACATCAGCAGATGACCTCTGTTCAGATTAGGGATGGGCATAATTAACCGATTAACCGATAATTGATCATTAAGAATTTCACCAAGGAAGTTCATTTTCGTCGACAAACCGTTTTTTTTTTTTTAAACAATCCGAATGTAGGTTATTAGGCCTAGTGCACGGCTGTCCATTTAACTGTGCCACTGGCAAAATTTGGGCACCAGGGGGCAACATTACACCATCGCCGTACCCTGGCGTGCCTCAGTTGATACATGCGAGAGGTTGCGGCGAAGTGTTGCGTGGGACCATTTTAATTTAAAAAATGACCAGGTGTACTGCAATCACTGCAATGCAGCATACAAAAGAAAAAAGTAAAAAGAAAAACAGTGATCCCTCGCTACTTCGCGCTTCACCTTTCGCACCCTCAGTGCATCGCGGATTTTTCAAAAATATTCATCAAAAATTCAAAATTGAGAAAAAATACATTAGAACATCACGTATCAACACGGAGAGCCGGCACAACTCAAAATCCACCTCTCTGATTCGCTGGCCAGCATCTCCCCCCAAGAGATCGCTCCCGACTCTAGATTTTGTTCTCGTGTTGACTCGGCTCGGGAATCTCGCGAGAGATGCACTCTTGCGAGATTCTTTTCATTCTCTTGCTCTAGAGAGAGAGAGAGAGAGAGAGTGAGAGAATGAACGTACGTATTATTTATATTATTTATACATTATTTTATGTATCAAAAAACTAACGAGATCAGCCTGGAATTCCACAAAGGGGGGTGACGCTACTTCGCGGTTTTTCACTTTTCGCGGTCGGTTCTGGGTAAAACGTCTCGGCCAATCAGCTTGCGGGGTGAAACGTCTCGGCCAATCAGCTTGCGAGATTCCCGAGCCGAGCCAACACGATGACAACACGACATGTTGTGCGGCTCTCCGTGTTGATACCTGATGTTCTAATGTAGTCTACCTGCCTTGTTACCTACCTAAAAATGTTAATGATTAACCGATTATTAATCATTAATTCTCCCGACGATCGGTGAAGAAAATTTCACCGAATGCCCATCCCTAGTTCAGATAAAAGTAAATTTTGCATTTCATTTGGAAATCAAAGTCCCAGAGTCTAGAGAAAGAGTGGAGAGGCACAGAATCTAAGTTGCTTGTGGTTTAGTGTGAAGTTTCCACAGTCAGTGATGATTTGAGGAACCATGTCATCTGCTGGTGTTGGTTCACTGTGTTTTATCAAGACCCAAGTTAGCGCAGTCGTCTAACAGGAAATTTTAGAGCACTTCATGCTTCCCTCTGCTGACAAGCTTTATGGAGAAGCTGATTTCATTTTCCAGCAAGACTTGGCACCCCGCCAAAAGTATCAAAGCCTGGTTTAATGGCCATGGCATCACTTGTGTTTGATTGGCCAGCAAACTCTCCTGACCTAAACCCCACAGAGAATCTATGGAGTATTGTCAAGAGGAAGATGAGAGGCACCAGACCC
The DNA here is from genome assembly GCA_020510985.1 of Pholidichthys leucotaenia. Taxonomy (NCBI): domain Eukaryota; kingdom Metazoa; phylum Chordata; class Actinopteri; order Cichliformes; family Pholidichthyidae; genus Pholidichthys; species Pholidichthys leucotaenia. Next base: position 280,459,325 of record CM035847.1, on the reverse strand, counting down.
AACAATGCAGACGAGCTGAAGGTCACGATCAAAGCAACCTGAACCTTCATAACACCTCAGCTGTGCCACAGGCTGGTCACCTCCATGCCACGCCACAATGATACAGTAATTAATCCAAAAGGAGCCCCAACCAAGTACTGAGTGTGTACATGGACATACTTTTCAGTCGGCCAACATTTCTATTTAAAAAAAACATTTTTTAAAATTAATTTTATGCAATATTCTAATTTTTTGAGAAACTGAATTTGTGGTTTTCATGGGCTGTAATAATAATAATCATCAAAATTAAAATAAATAAACACTTGAAATATATCACTCTCTGTGTAATGAGTCTATATAATATATAGGTTTCACTTTCTGAAATGAGTGACAAAAAATCTTGAACATTTTTATGATGTTCTAATTTTTTGAGATGTACCTGTAGACTTGCTCACAAACTTCTGTAATTTTGCAACAGTTAAAACCAAATCTGCAACTTTCTCATAAATTTGCAATTTCTATAAATTGTCTGTCCGATAACTCTTCAATTTGGTGATTTTTGCATATACATTTCTTTTTGATTTAAAAATCCACAACTGTGTAATTTTGAAAACTTTCCCTATAAATCTGTTGTTTGAGCTTTTGGGTTTTGGGTTTTTTTTTGCCAATTTGTAACGATTCTCCTCTAAGTTTTGACTTTTTGTAAGTTTTCTTCTTTTTCGTCGAAGCCAAACGTGATGGACTACTTGTTATGGGCAAATACTACTGTATAATTTTAGTGATTTACCTTGTTGCTGCCGAGTATCGCCTCCGTCTTCTGGTTCTTGCTTGTCCTGGCCGTAGTCACCACCTTGACCCTCCGACTCAGCTTCAGCCTCCAGAGCGGTTTTCAGCCTCTCCACCAGGTCCGCCTTCAGGCCTCGAACATCAAGGCCGCGGCGCTGGAGCTCCTCCTTTAACTCGTTTACTTTCAGTTTCTTCACGTCTAAACTCATTGTTGTGATTTCCACTAAATGGCGATAGCTGTCTTTGTTTTCTAAGAAAAAAAATGAAGTGGCAATGGACACAATGAGCTTACAACATTTCAAGTACATTTTAAATCGACGTCTGTTGCGCGGTAGTGTCAGCTAGACGAGCTACATACACTAACTAGGCTAGTAGCAAAGTAACTTTAACTAACACACATCGCTGCAATACTGTACAACCACACACTTACACTGACCCTTAGCTACGTAAAAGTTTCCCATCTAAATGCATCACATACACAAACACCATAACTCTTACTCGTCTCCAGATCTCGATGCGTGGCTAAATGCTGTAACCTAGCTTTAGCTAATCCGTTAACTGATGTACGGCGAGGAACTTTTAACTTAGCTAAATATGTACGGTGCAAAGTATTTTTATTTTCGTATGCAATTTCTAAGGTTTGTGTATAATGTAGTTAGCTTCTAAAGGCGCAATGAAGCAGAAATTATTTTAAAAATAAGGTTAAGGCCTACCTCTGTTTAACGCAAGTTGCGCGGGCAAGTCGTGAGAGAAGACAAATGGACGCTACCGCCCCCTACTGACAGATTGGTAATAAACGAAACTGATGAAACCGGAAGTTATGGCGACAGTAAATCCATGCTTTCATTGCAATTTTAGCTTAAAAATACATGAAATATGTTTTTATTCACAACAAAATCTGAAAAAATAATTATGTACTGGACTACTGTGTGATACTGGCTGCTGCTGGAACGCTCCTAGTTAGAAGTCATTCACATAAGATGCATAGTGGGTAATGTAGTTTTAAAGCAGTCACGGTTATAAGCGCCATTTTGAGCAATCTCTAGGATGTTGATGAAAACTCAAGAGCACTAATGCGTTATAAGAAGGATACTAATATGAGGAATATGATTAAGTTAGTCACTTAGGGGAGTGAATATTTATGCAAGCATTTATTTTTACCAAAGGATGCTAATACAACCTCTTGAATTTCAGATATAATATTGATTTCTAGAAATCCGTGTTGACATCGCAAAAAAGACAACTTTTTAAACCATGATTTGGTATATAAAAGCAGTAAGTGTGGGAAAAATCCAATGTGGTGCTTTCTCCCAGTTTTGTGAATGAATCGGAAGGTTCCTCAGGTTCATGGCCTTCTTCTTCTTCTTCTTGGGTAAGACAGACTAGACGCATCAATGGCGTATTGCTACCCTCCACAGTTCATATATCAGGTTGGCAGCTGTATCTCAAATTTTCCCATACAATCCAGTTTTGTACAGTTTTTTTTAACTTTACCCCAGCTGTCCAGGTTCATCAAAGTGTGCATGTTAAAAGCAGTTTCTCCGGCGGAACCCAGGTCTCTCTACAGTTTCCTTTGTTGACAAGCATACTTCTTGCAGTGAATTACGACATGGGACACTGTTTCCATGCTTCCACAGTCACATTTACCATCAGGGTGTTTTCCTGTCAGAGCCAGTCCACTTCTAAGCCCACAGTACTCAAACCTCAGCCTTGTTAAAACAATTGAATCCTTTGTGGCCACACATATGTGACCTACTTTGTGACTGATGTAAGGCCTCACATTTTAGATCAGAACAAAGACAGAGCTTCCTTGGAGATAACAGGAAGCTGCGAGGATGTTAGCTTTGGTATGCAGGGCTTGAGACTGTGGGGGTGATATTAGCGGATTAAAGAGGAGATGCATTGTTACTGGCGATTATAATGCAATGTGACCTGTGATGCAATGAGACTTGTGAACTGTGAGAGTCCTGGTATTTAAGGACAAGAGTTCCCTGTAATGTTCTCTTTCTTCTTTGAGATGTTGGTGAATGTGAATAAAGCTGCCATGAGAGAAATCTGTCTCATCATTTCCACATTCCCACACTGGTGACCCAAGACGTAGCATGCAGCGAGAGGAGAATTCCCCGGGGCCAGCCTCGTCAGGAGCCCCCAGCCAAGCGAATGCCGCTACGGTCCAGCTACCGGACTTTTGGCAGGACAATCCGCGCTCCTGGTTCCACGCGGTTGAGGCACAGTTCAACCTCCGGGGGATATCGGTAGATGACACAAAATTCTGCCATGTGGTCGCAAAACTGGACAACCACACGGCTCAGCATGTGGAGAGTCTTATCCAGCAGCCGCCAGACAGCGACAAATACGGCGCACTGAAGGCTGCACTCATCCAGCACTTCACCCCCTCCATTGAGGAGCGAGCAGAGAGACTCCTGGCGCTGACTGAGTCGGGAGATGACACGCCCATTAATCTTATGGAGAAGATGTTGAGGTTGAAGGGCTCAGACGACGATCACTTCATCTTCACCCACCTCTTCCTCAGGACCCTACCGTCAGCGACGAGAGCGACCCTGACCAGTTCGCCGTTGTTGGCCCAGCGGGACTACCGCGCGCTGGCCCGGGAGGCGCAGCGAATTGTCAACGCCAGCAGACAGCGCATGGCCACGGCCGCAGCAGCGGAACTCGGCGTGACGACCGGAGTCGGCAGGGGGCCAGGGGCAGCAGTAGCAGACCCACCGACGACGGCGGCGGCGGGAGCCAGGGAACGCGGAGGAGACGTCCTTTGTTTCTACCATCACCGCTTCGCAGAGAGGGCACGCAAATGTGTACCACCGTGCCAGTTCGAGCGTTCGGGAAACGACCGGGGGTCGGTAGCAGCCGCAGCCCTCGGGGAGGAGAACAAGCTGCTCTACTTGCTGGACGCACGCTCGGGGAGACATTTCCTCGTGGACACAGGCTCCCAGTTGAGTTTCATCACACCTTCCTACGTGGACAGGCTAGCAGGTTCCAGAGGTCCCGGGGTGGCAGCAGCGAACGGCTCGGAGATTAAGACCTTTGGTGAGAGGACTCTGCTTCTGTCCCTACACGGCCGTACATTTGAGTGGACTTTTGTTATAGCAGCAGTGAATTTCAATATGTTGGGGGCTGATTTTTTTGTGCTCACATGGTTTGTTGGTTGATCTCGCTAACAGGCACCTGGTTAACGCACTTTCTTTTGATTCTATTCCCTGTACAGCGCGAGTGGCCCCGCCAACAGCACAAGCCAACGTCACAGCTGCAAGTGTTAAGTTCCACACATTGCTCACTCAGTTCCCAGCACTCATGGTCCCCACATTTTCGGCAACCGTCGCTAAACACGGGGTGGAACATTTTATTACCACTACCGGAACGCCCGTTTTTGCAAAAGCTCGGCGCTTGGACACAGCTAAACTGACCATAGCGCACGAGGAGTTCGCCAACCTGGAGAGGCTGGGCATAATCAGGCGTTCAAATAGCCCTTGGGCTTCCCCGCTACACATGGTCCTGAAGGCTGACGGCTCATGGCGACCTTGCGGGGATTTCCGCAGGTTAAACAACGCTACAGCGCACAACCGCTACCCAATCCCGCATATCCAAGATTTTTCCGTTCATTTGGTAGGGGCTCGTGTTTTTTCTAAGATAGATTTGGTCCGTGGTTACCACCAAGTCCCAGTGCGCACTGAGGACATACCCAAAACAGCGGTAATAACTCCATTTGGCCTATTCGAGTTTTTGCGCATGCCATTCGGGCTTAAAGGGGCTGCACAGACGTTCCAACGCATGATGGACGCAGTGCTGCGTGATCTCCCTTTCGTGTTCGTCTACTTGGACGATATTTTGGTAGCCAGCGCGTCCGAAGACGAACACGAAAACCACCTAGCCACAGTTTTCCAGAGGTTGGGAGATCACGGGTTAATAATCAACCCAGCGAAGTGTCAGTTCGGGGTGGCGCAGATTGATTTTTTAGGACACCGCGTCTCCCCCGAAGGAGCGGTTCCGCTTCCTGACAAAGTGCGCGCGGTAGCAGATTTTCCCCGGCCGCAGACGGTCAGGGCGTTACAGGAGTTTTTGGGAATGGTGAAATTTTATAACCCGCGCGGCGCAACTCATGCAACCGCTGTATGCCGCGCTCAAAAAACAGAAACCCGCGAATAAGGTCGAGTGGTCCCTGGAGCGGGAGCAAGCGTTCTCGGAGGTAAAAGCAGCCTTGGCAAAGGCTGCGTTGTTGGCACACCCAGACCCAACGGCCCGCATAGCGCTCACCACTGACGCGTCAGATGTGGCCATAGGGGTGGTCGTGGAGCAGCATGTAGCCGGGGTTTGGCAGCCCCTCGCCTTTTTCAGCAGGACCTTGCGCAATAGTGAACGTAAATACAGCGCGTTCGACAGGGAGCTGCTGGCTCTCCATTTGGCCATCCGCCACTTTCAGTTCTGTCTGGAAGGACGCTGTTTCACCGCGTTCGTTGACCACAAGCTGCTAACATTCGCGATGGCCAAGGTTTCCGAACTGTGGTCAGGCCGGCAACAGAGACAGCTGGCCGCGATCTCAGAGTTTACCACTGATATTCGGCATGTGGCAGGCAAACTGAATGTAGTGGTACATTGCCTCTCGCGCGCCGTGGCGGCTCCAGTCAGCATAGGAATAGATTACGCAGCCATGGCCGCGGAGCAGGTTAGTGACACGGATGTGCGCGCGCTCCTGTCTGGACCAACAGGGTTAAGGCTGGAGAACAGGGTGCTGCAAGACGGTATGCCCCCTCTAATCTGCGATGTCTCCACTGGACGGCCGCGTCCAGTAGTACCGGCTGTGTGGCGCCGCCACGTTTTTGACTCGATTCATTCTTTGGCGCACCCAGGAGTGCGCGCGTCGGTCAAAATGGTAGGAGAGAAATTTGTGTGGCCAAGTCTTTGCAAACAAGTTAAAGAGTGGGCAGCAGCCTACACAGCGTGTCAAAGAGCCAAAGTACACAGGCACACGAGGGCTCCCTTGGAGCCGTTTCACATTCCGGCCAAGAGGTTCGATCACGTTCATGTGGACCTCGTGGGACCCCTCCCGCCGTCACAGGGGTGCACACACCTTCTGACAATGGTGGACCGCACCACGCGCTGGCCTGAAGTGGTTCTGCTGGCATCAACCACGGCCGAGGAGGTAGCGCGTGCATTTTTAACAGCTTGGGTGGCGCGTTTCGGAGTTCCGTCGGATATTACGTCCGACAGAGGCCCTCAATTTGTGTCCGAACTTTAGTCAACAATGGCCCGCAGCCTGGGTGTCACAATTCACCGCACAACCGCGTACAATCCGCAGGCTAACGGGTTATGCGAACGTTTTCATAGGTCATTGAAAGCGGCTCTCAGAGCGTCACTGACGGATGCAAATTGGGTAGACAAGTTACCGTGGATTGTATTGGGGTTGCGTTCCGCGCCTAAAGAGGACTTAGAAGCCTCCCCAGCGGAGCTCGTGTTTGCGCAACCACTTTGGCTGCCTGAGGAGTTTCTCCCAGATAACCCAGCGCCAGACACCTCCCCGTCTCAGCTGTTGCGGAGTAACTTAGAATCAAGCACGCTGCCCAGCCCCGTGCATCACAGTTTTCCGCGCGTTTTTGTGCCTAAAGCTTTGAAGAACGCAGAGTTTGTTTTTGTCAGACACGACGCGCATCGACCCCCATTGCGACCACCTTATGATGGACCCTTCAGAGTGCTGGAAACAGGGGACAAGCAGTTTTTGCTAGATTTGGGGAGTAGGAAAGAAAAAGTTGGCATAAACAGACTCAAACCCGCTTTTGTGGTGGCGGATGAGCAAGTGCTGTTGGCAAGGGCCCCGCAGCGAGGTAGACCCCCACGGGGGGCTTCACAGAGTAATGTTTCCCCAGAATACCCGCAGGGACTGACAAAAGGTTTCCACCCCCAGACGGCAAACCCCCAGCTTGACAGCACCGTGGAGACGTTGAATCCCGGCTACAGCAGATACGGCAGGAGACTGAAGCCTAGACAGCATGCAGACTGATGTGTATTGATTCTATCACGACATGCATGCTGTTATTCTCTTGTTTGTTCTAAAATGTTTGGGGGGGGGGGGTGGCCACACATATGTGACCTACTTTGTGACTGATGTAAGGCCTCACATTTTAGATCAGAACAAAGACAGAGCTTCCTTGGAGATAACAGGAAGCTGCGAGGATGTTAGCTTTGGTATGCAGGGCTTGAGACTGTGGGGGTGATATTAGAGGATTAAAGAGGAGATGCATTGTTACTGGCGATTATAATGCAATGTGACCTGTGATGCAATGAGACTTGTGAACTGTGAGAGTCCTGGTATTTAAGGACGAGAGTTCCTTGTAATGTTCTCTTTCTTCTTTGAGATGTTGGTGAATGTGAATAAAGCTGCCATGAGAGAAATCTGTCTCATCATTTCCACATTCCCACACCTTCCTTTTACAAGTACTGTGTAGCATCATCGTCTCCTCAAAACCGAGACAGAAGATCACTTCTCTCCAGTTTACAGGAATTTCATTTTATTCATTACACAGGAATATCACCTTTCTGCCTTCTCAGGAATATCACTGGCTTTTATGTCGACTCATGCAGGCTTCTTCCAGGCCTGACCAAAGATGCTTGCTTTCCCAGGACCCCAATGTAAACAGTTGCCTCTTGCAGAGATTGTAAGGATCAGAGTTTGCTTTTAAAGGCTCAAAGGAACATAAAACTCAGGAGACCAGACCTCTCAACATGAACACTGCATTTGATAACGTACCTTTTCACAGGAAACCAATGTTTTTAAAAGAGTCATAAACCACTTAATCTGACGGTTTTATAGCCTATGCTGTCCAGGTACCTTCGCCCAGATACTAAAGGAAATCATCTACAGCTCAACAGTACCTCCTAGCGGATACCTACGGAATGTGTTTTCAGTACGTAGGATGACTTTTAATATGTTCTAAATATTAAGTTTCTTTCAGCTTATCCTCTGGATCCTAAGGACACTGAAAATCATCCCTCTTATCACCAACCATGGTTTGCTGCATGTTCTGCTGTTCTAATCTTGATCTAAATGTGAATGCATGTATTATAATTATGTATAAGAAATGTTATATTCATGAGTGTTATTGGAGTAATGGTATAAATGCATGATCACCATATATTAGCCAAGTCATTTAATTTAGTTAGATTTTATATTGAGCATTTATTTCATAAGAACTGACTGAGTGTTGATTTTCCCTCTGAAATTTCATGGGATGGTGTCTTCATTTGATTGGCTGCTCTCAAACAAAGAAGTGTTCTCACATTGGATAGCAGCCATTTCAAACTGCTTCTGAAAAAGCCGATTGGTCAGTCTTGCGACTACATCATCAGTTTTACGACCCGGCGAGGTAACTTTAAAAGAGAAGTTAGATTTGAGTTTAGTCACAGATCAGACAAAGAACAGGCAGGAAGATTAGAACAGCAAAGCGGTAATAGAATTAAGAATTAGAAACACAGAAAGAAGAAAGAAAGAGATTTTGAGAAAGATTAGGAACTAAATTAAGATTAAAGAAGCAGAATAGTAATCTAGATCTCAGAAGAAGATTTTATTCCACCGTTTCAAGGCCCTGTGAAGTTTTATTTTATTCTCTGTGTGTTTGTCAAGTCTTTCCTTATATTCTGGAAACTGAGGAGAAGCCATTTTTTCTTTAGAGCTCGTCCCTTTTAGAGAATCAAATTCTCAAACTTTTTCCTTCACCTCAGAAGCCATTCTTATCCTAGTAAATGTTTTTCTAACATTTTTTTTAATGACTTTTCACGCCATTAAAGTGGACCTTTAATTTGCCTAGTTTAAAGTGAACAGAGACTGAGAAGATTTTCCTTCAGTTTTCGGGTCGATCCCGCTACAAGAGACCCCAAATTTGGACTCTTTTTCAAAGGACTTTTCACGCCGCTCTGTGACAGACCACCCACTGCTGCCATTGTCTGGAGAGCCCCCAGCTGAGTTTACACTTCCACGGCTGTGAGGAGGCATCTTGCAGCAGCTTCCTCCGACGTCCTAACTTCAAAACCCAGCGGTACCGACCCGCGGAAACTTGGACCTACGGCCGTGTGTGAGTGAAACTTTTATTTCTCCTATTTCCTGGGTTAAAACGTGATGTCCTAACAATTAAATTACAATTGAATATGGCCTGTATTTCAGGGCTCAATTAGTCTCTCAGCTGCAGGATGGAACTGTAAACTGAAGAAAAAACTTTTAGTCATTTTTAAGTAACTGCCCTTAAAATTTTTGTAGATTAATTCAGGAGTCATTTTTAGATAATTAGCTTATGAATTTTCCCCATAAAATTGCGTTGTTTTGTTAAAACATTCCAGCCTCATTTACCGTTGAAACATAAGTCTAGTTCTCCTTGGTTCTGCAGAGGTGTAAAGCTGGATTTTATGTTCAGGAACCCAATATCAGTTGATGTGATATATTACACTGTTATCATCTGAATCTGTTTATTCATCATTTGAACGCCATGACATGTAACCTGAATGATTTTAATAAAAGAGTGAATGAGAGCAGTTGAAAGTGTTTTCCTTTCGCATATATAGGTTTCCTAATCACGGCAGGACAAAAACTCACTGAAACTTTGAGACTGATTCATTAGTAAAAAAAAATCCAAGATGGTGCCGCGGATGGCAGCCACTGGCTTCTGCTCTCTGATGTTTTTGATAATTTTGTGTGTTTTTTTGGACTTCTGCTCTTCTGTCCGAATCACCTATTCAAGGGAGGAACTACTTTCACTCAGACTACCTCCCAATGCAACTTCTCCGCCACTTACTGCTGCTGATCTGAAGTTTTTTCAGTCAATCTTAGCTGTGGGAGCAGCGGCTATTGGCGCTGGCCGGAAACGAAGGCGGCGTGGTAAACGTGCCGGTGCGCTAGTCAGGTTGAAGAAACGAGGATTTCGCACGCCGCTCCCATCGATCCATCTGGCAAATATCCGCAGTTTGGCGAACAAAATGGATGAACTGCTGCTCCTGACTCACAAAAACCGGGATTTTAGCAGATCTGGCGCCCTTTGTTTCACGGAGTCCTGGCTGAGTGAACACATCCCGGACAGCGCGGTGCGTCTGGACGGATTCCAACTCTTTCGCGCTGATCGCAGCCGAGAATTCTCTGGAAAGACTAAGGGTGGTGGAATCTGCTTCTACATAAACGAAGGTTGGTGTACTGATGTCACAGTGTTGAAGAAGTTTTGTAGTCCTAACCTAGAGTCACTGTTCATAAACTGTAAACCCTTTTATTCACCGCGAGAGTTCTCCTCCTTTATTCTGGTCGGAATTTATATCCCGCCTGCTGCTTGTACAACGGAGGCACTGCAGCACCTCGCTGACCAGATAGCAGAGGTGGAGGAAAAACATCCAGACTCTCTGCTTATCATTCTGGGTGATTTCAATAGAGCTAATCTCACAAATGAGCTTCCTAAATACAGACAGCATATTAAATGTCCCACCAGGGACACAAATACACTTGACCACTGTTACACAGTTTTAAGGAACGCCTATCATGCCGTCCCCCGTGCAGCTCTGGGTTTTTCTGACCACTGTCTGCTCCATCTTATTCCAACATACAGACAGAAACTAAAAACTTCCAAGTCTGTTGTAAGGACTGTGAAGAAATGGACTGAGGAATCAAAGCTGAAGTTACAAGCCTGCTTTGACTGTACAGATTGGAGTGTTTTTGAAGCTGCAGCCATTAACCTAAATGAACTCACTGACACTGTGACATCATACATCTGTTTCTGCGAGGACATGTGTGTGCAGACCAAGACCTTCTGCATATACAACAACAATAAACCCTGGTTCATTCCTAAACTGAAGCAGCTACGTCAGACCAAGGAGGAGGCCTACAGGACTGGTGACTGGACTCTGTACAAGCGGGCCAGAAACATGCAGACGAAGGAGATCAGGCTTGCTAAGAGGAGCTACAGTGTGAAGTTACAAAAAAACTTCTCAGCTAACAACTCTGCTTCTGTCTGGAGAGGCCTACGGAATATCACCAACTACAGGAGACCATCCCCCCACCCTGCGGAAAACCTCCAGCTGGCTAATGACCTAAACAGCTTTTACTGCAGGTTTGAAAAGAACCTACAGTTCTCACCTCCCACCCACACAAAAGGATTATCTGCAGCCCCAGGAACTCCATCCCTCCTCCACTCTGACCTCCCACCAGCACTAATGATCTGTGAAGAGGAGGTGCGCCGGGTCTTTCAGAGACAAAAGATCAAGAAGGCTGCAGGACCTGATGGTGTGTCTCCGTCCTGCCTGAGAGTCTGCTCCAACGAGTTGGCCCCCATCTTCACCCGGATCTTTAACAGATCACTGGAGCTGCGTGAAGTGCCTTCCTGCTTCAAACGCTCCATCATCATTCCAGTTCCCAAGAAACCCTCTATTACAGGATTAAACGACTACAGACCTGTTGCCCTGACCTCTGTGGTCATGAAATCCTTGGAGAGATTGGTGCTGAACCACCTGAAGGTCATCACAGGCCCCCTGATGGACCCACTGCAGTTTGCCTACCGGTCAAACAGGTCAGTGGATGATGCAGTGAATATGGGACTACATTACATCCTGCAACACCTCGACTCCCCAGGGACGTACGCCAGGATCCTGTTTGTCGACTTCAGCTCAGCGTTCAACACCATCATCCCAGGCATTCTTCATCAGAAACTCCTCCAGCTCAAGGTGCCCCCCTCCACCTGCCAGTGGATCTCCAGTTTTCTGACTGACAGGTGGCAACAGGTGAAGCTAGGGAGATTTACATCCAGCTCCCGAAAAATTAGTACTGGCGCCCCCCAAGGATGTGTCCTTTCCCCACTGCTCTTCTCCCTCTACTCCAACGACTGCACCTCAGAAGACCCTTCGGTGAAGCTCCTGAAGTTTGCGGACGACACCACAGTCATCGGTTTGATCCGGGATGATGATGAGTCTGCATACAGGCGGGAGGTGGAGCAGCTGATCCTCTGGTGCAGCCAAAACCATCTTGAACTTAACCCAGCCAAAACGGTGGAGATGACTGTGGATTTCAGGCGACACCCCCCTTCATTCCCCCCACTCACCATCCTCAACAGCACAGTGTCCACTGTGGACTCCTTCAAGTTTCTGGGTACCACAATCTCCCGGAACCTGAAGTGGTCCTCCCATATAGACACTGTCCGGAAAAAGGCCCAGCAGAGGTTGTTTTTTCTGCGTCAGCTCAAGAAGTTTGATTTGCCTCAGGAGCTGCTGGTTGTCTTCTACACCGCCATCATCCAATCTGTCCTCTGCTTTTCCATCACTGTCTGGTTTGGATCTGCCACTAAACAGGACAAGACCAAACTGCAGCGGATCATTAAGTCTGCGGAGAGGATCATTGGTACCGACCTACCCTCCATTGAGAACTTATATCGGTCCATAACCAGGAAACGGGCGGGAAACATCTGTGCTGACCCATCACACCCCGGCCACAAACTGTTTGAACTTCTATCTTCTGGTCGTCGTTACAGATCACTGAAGGTCAAAACCACCCGTCACAGGAACAGTTTCTTTCCTCAAGCCATCACTCTGATGAACTCCTAACATTCACCTAGTCCTACCTGTTTGCTGTACTCATGACTTTTCATCCATTATTACATTGCACATAACTCTCACACTGCTTTTTACTTCATTCACATTATATCACTGAATCTGAGTCCACATTGAAATACTGTGTGATTGTATATTTTTTCATATATTTCTGCAAAGTGTGGTTAGTCCGAGTAAATAACTGCATATATTCCTGTATATATTTGCATCCTTTTATAGAAACGTGGACAGACTGTAATTTACTGTACATACTCTGTTGTCATTGAATCCTTATTTAAATCCTCCACCTGAACAATGAGAGCAAGTTTTTAGCCAAAGTCAAATTCCTTGTATGTGTTGTGCATACTTGGCCAATAAAGCTGATTCTGATTCTGATTCTGATTAAGTAATTTAAGGTACAAAGTTAATTAAAATTAAAGTTAATATAATTGTCCGTCAGGACTGGTGCCCCTTTCACGAGTGCTTTTATTTAATTTAGCGGGTGTAGAAGTGATGGTTCAACTCCGCCCCCTTTCACACCCACTATTAAATAAAATAAATAATTCCTGTACCTTATGACAAATATCTTTATAGGCAATTTATACTACAACTGTAAAAGGTGTTTAACTTTCTCAAGTTGTCTCTGTATGTTATAACAATATCTTCCTTGCCCTTCATTTTCTCATGCTTTTCCCCACTGCTCTTTTATTGATTTACTGATGCATTCCACAATTTCAGGAGGGCCATACTGCAGAGTAAACTCTATTTCTTTCCTGTGTACTCCCCTTTTTGCAAGTCTGCCATTCCCCTCTACTCCCACATGTGCTGGAACCCACATAAAACCCACCTCACACCCTGCTCTGTGAAGTCTGAACAATGTAAGATATATTTCTGTAAGTAGATCTGGTCCTTACTTTGGATTGAAATTCTTTGATCACTAACACAATTGCTGAAGAATCACTGCATATGACTGAATACCTTCTATTTTGTTTTTCAACCCACCAAAGTGGCCATAAAACTGCAACCATTTCTGCTGAGAATACTGACATGTGGTCTGATATTCACACCCCTTTTTCCAAATCTGAGATCAGGAATAAAAAACCCAAATGCCACCCTCCCATTCTCTGAGCTCTTTGACCCATCTGTATATATTTGCAAATATTCTCTCCAGTGATTTCTTAAACGAATTTGCACCACCTCATGCCGTTTTCAAGAATGCTAAGGTCAGTTCTGGGTTCTGGGAAGAGCCAAGGAGGCACATCTGACCAGCAGACTAGAGGACACATGTTAGCATTAAAAATACTCATTTGCTCTGCTAGTGATTTAACCTTTTCAATAAAATTAGTTCTACTCCTTCTTGTTGACCCCATGACCTCCCAGTGCTGTCTCAACATATTTTCAGGTAAGATTTTATCCTGTCCTTTTAATTTCATTAAATATTTCAACCCAAGTTTGTACCTTCTTAACTGTAAAGGCATTTCACCCATTTCTATAAGAAGAGCTGGAATGGGAATGGTACAGAATGCCCCACTACACACTCTTAGTGCCTTTGTTTGAATTATATCAAGCTTATTAATTACAGATTGTGCAGCTGACCCATAAGCCATACACCCATAGTCAATTGTTGATCTTATCATAGCTCTATATATCATCAACAATGCTTCTTTTTCAGCCCCCCAGTCAAATCCTGTCACATACATAAGCACATTTATGATTTTTTCACACTTTCCACACATTTTGTCAATATGAGTTTTCCATGTTAATCTTTGATCCAGCCACACTCCAAGGAATTTAAAATGCTTAACTCTTTCAATGTCCTTCCCATATAATCGCAAGTGCCATGCAGGTAATTTCTTTTTATGCCCAAATACCATATACTTGGTCTTACCAACTGATATTTTAAAGCCCCAATCATCAGCCCACCCTATTATATTCTCTAGGGCTTTCTGACCCTGGTTACATACATACAGTCATGTGAAAAAATTAGGACACCCCTTTAAATATTCAGTTCTTTATTAAAAAATGTTCACATGTCTATGCCTAAACTTGTTTTTGTTTATATTTTTAACATTTATTTTAGCCATTTTAAGTGGGAATGAATGTGGGAGTGTCCTAAAAAAAGATGGGGGTGTCCTAATTTATTCCTCACTATTTGTTTAGAATTACATTTTACAGAAAAATTGAAAGAAGTGTTTAATTCATTTTTAATTTCATTTTTTAATTGTTTACTTGTATTACATGACTCTCCCAGTATTTTTTAACATTGCTGTTAAATATCCATGTCCAAATATGTTTTAAAAAAAACACAGGCTTATACAGGGTGTCCTAATTTTTTTCACATGACTGTAAGTAAAGTTCCTGCCTCGTTGCCATAGCACCATTATCTGCAAATAGGGAAAGCCCAAATTCTTTTCCCACTCTACTAAACATACCATTCACTAGGATACTAAAGACGACAGGGCTAATAACCCTTGCAGGGTTTCATTTTCCACCTCAGGTTCCTCAGAGAGTTTCCTTCCCACCTGGACCTGAATTGTTCTATTACAAAGGAAATTCTTGATCCAATTAAACATTCTCCCTTGGATTCCAGCATCATGTAATGCAATCAACAGCCCTTCCTTCCATAGCATATCATATGCCTTCTCAATGTCCAGGAGTACTGCCACTACTGCCTCTCCACTGGCAATTGCCTCTCTGATATCAATGTCTAAATTTAGGACAGCATCCATAGTAGAGCGTCCCTGCCTAAATCCACTTTGATAGTCCACAAAGAACCCACTTTTCTCAAGCTTCCACACTAGCCTTTCTGTTATCATTCACTTCATTATTTTACATAATACCGAGGTCAGAACAATAGTTTTATTTCATTCCAGTGAACCTGTAACCAAGTGACACCGATCCTCGAGGTAGGAGCATTATACCAAATTAACCACACCTGTGGATGCACATCCCATATATACCCCCTGCATCCACCCACTCTTCCTCTTTCTTTCCTCCTGGTATGGTAAGAATTTATACCATCTGTTTGACATTATGCTTTGGGCTGCTTTACTCTTGGTACCCCATCGCTGTGTCATCAAATTGTTGTGGTTTTCTGCTGAATGAGAGAAGGTTTCCAGCAGCTATATAGCGTGGCGTGCACGGTTCATGCCCACCTGAGGTATGTAATACACATTTGCCGTCTTTTCAGCCATGGCTGTTGACAAGTTTAACGGCGTGAGGTATGTACTACCCTTACCTGCTTAAGGTTTGTGATGTATTTTGTGCCTTCTCTTCAGGCAGAACTGTTTTTACAGCTTAACAGCACGCAATATGTTTATCTGCTTGCAATATGTGATATATTTGTGCATTCGTCAAGGAGGAATTACTTAACAGTTCACAGAATGATACAATTTGCCATTAATTCTGTATTGTTTCTTTTTCTCAACTTACAGTTGTCTTCTTAAAAAAAAAAAGAGAGCGGTCTTCTTTGTCTTGGTACTAAATGCTCCTGTGCTTGGTGCACTCTCACCACCTTTTGTGGAGGAGTGGTACTGCATTCGGGTGGGAACTGAAATCTGATATTTCTATGTTGTCTTATGACTAGCACGCTTGTACCTCATGGAACAGCCCTTTGGCCTGTTTATGATAACAATAATGAGAATGAGAATAACTGTCTTGTTTTCTCTCCAATCATTCTCCTGGAAGAGTAATAGCTTCTGCAGGAGCAAAGGAGGAGGAAATAGCCCGGACATTGGGATGCACCGGCCCAGGGCTCTATTTCTTCAGCCTTGGCTGCTCCAGCTGGAACTGGGAAGGCCAGCCAGAAGCAGATTGAAGATAGCCAGCTGCACGTCCCACAGGTGTACTTCATGCAGAGGCAATTGGAGGAGATGTGTAAGGCCATTGAATGTATGGCGGTAAATCAATGTGTAAGACCATTGAACATATTGTAGTATATGAGAAACGGCACTTTATTGTGAAGTGCAGTGTGGTGACATGCACTTCCTGTCATGTCAACGCACTGCCCTACATAAGGGATGGACCACCATGTTGTGGTCTTTTTGACCAGTGCCCATCACCAGGTGCCTGCCGTGTAACCGCTACTTCCACCAACATCAATAAAGCTGTGTTCACCAACTCATCTTGCCTCATCCTTCACCCAGTTATTTTCCATACATAACATTTGGCGATTGAAGATTAACTCATGGAGGTGTGTATACCACCACTTCGTCCCTTTCTCGAGCTTCCGGGGGAGCCGCCAGTGCCTTAGTCCAGGTGGTTCAAGGCCTTCCAAACCTACATCACCGCGATGGACCTTGGACAGCTCGACAAGCTAAGGGCACGTGTGCTTCTCGTCCATAACCTGGGTATCGAGGGCCAGCGAGTCGTGCGAACACTCAGAGCATCGGACTCCTTTGAAGACGTTGTGGAGCTGCTAGCCAACCATTTCCACACCCCAGATAGCGTGACTGGCAGATTTGTTTTCAGCAGCGACATCGGTGGATAGGTGAGCCTATTCACCAGTTTGTTGCCGACTTGAGGCAGCTAGCTAGTGAGTGTCGCTTTGGGCCGCTGGAAGATGAAGTGGTACGTGATCAGCTTGCGAAGCACATGTGCAGTGCCGCATTGCGAGCTAGGCTACTCACGGTGCCCAATGATTTAACATTAGCCAGAGCTGTCAAACTAGCTCTCCAGCTGGAGGCCGCAGACAAGCTAGCTTCAGAGCTAACCTGGCACCAGTCACAGCGGCCGCTGGAGCCTCCTGCCGTGACAAATGTTGCGGATTCGGAAAGTGACGATAGCTTGGATGACGACGTTATGGAAACCAATGCTGCCAGCCAACGGTCTGCCCCAGGAAAACCCCTGTGCAACAGCTGTGGGTCTGCGAGGCACTGAAATAAGAAGGACTGCCCAGCTAGGAGAAAACGTAACAGATGTGGACGCTTGAATGGAAGAAATCACTACACCCGCCCCCGACAACCATCCATTCGGTGTCCCCCAGCACAAACAGGTACACATACTGCACAGTGGAGTTGGACGGCGTGGAGGTGCTGCTGTTGCTCGACACAGGGACAGAGAGGTCACTGCTGAATTGGGCCACGGTGAGGAAGTTCTTCCCCCACTACAGGATTAAAGGTAACCTGGCACTGTTGTATGGTTATGGAGTTGGCAGGCTGAGCATGGTTGGGACTTTGGAATTAACGGTCCGGTGCAAGTCTGCAAAGATGGTTGACTTTACGTTCCATGTGACAGCGTGAGGCGATAACATCATGGGCTGTGATTTGTATGGACTGGGTTCCACCATTAAAGACAATGCCAGGAATGAATGGTCAGGTTGTGGCTGCTGGAACCCTCCGGTTCCGGTGGTCGAAAAGAATGTTGTGTGGGATGAAGAGCTAATGGACACCACAGCGGTCAAGCAGGACCAGTTTCACTCAGGTTCGGCACTGGAGGGTCTCAGTGCCGGCGCTTGGGATATGGTAGAGGGGGTACCGAGCGTGGCAGCGAGGCGCCTGCGTTGGCAAGTGACACCAATGTGCTAGCCCCGGATTCCTCCGGAGCTTGGCCGCAGGGGGATGGAGAGTCTGCAGCTACAAAGGTGACCTCTATGATGGTTTTAGAAGAGGACGGGGCCAGACCGGCGAGCATGGAGTTACCGCATGTTCAGCAGCACCATGTCAGGCTGAGCCGGGCCTCGCTGAGGGTTTTGGGCTTGGTTCGGGTTTGGGGTGAAGAACGTCCATGGCGAAGATGAGCCAAACGACAGCCAGCAAAACACAGAGGATGTCTGCGCATAATGGCGAATTTCGGCGCAGCATACTTCTGGTTGTCCGACAGATCATCGAGGCATGCCAATCAGATTCAGCATGTCCAGGAAGAGGCTCCAGGTGAGGAGGCTGGACGGGAGTCGGTGTTTGTGGTGAAGGAGTCGGGCTCCACCGTCCAGAAGATCAGCCATCATCCCAAGGGTTTGCTGCTTCCAGGGGCGTGCTTGCTGAGTGACTTCCCTGGAGCCCCCCATGCCAGTTCTACCTCTCCCACCCAAGTGACTGTGCTGTAAAAAATGGGTGTTTATAGTTCTTGTGTTCTATGCATGCATGTTATGATATGGAGTTATTTTGTGTTTGTATTTTTAGGTTAGGAGCATGGCAAATAATTTTAGTTTAATGGACTTTTTCTTTAGATATTGGTGACAGAATAATCCACCATGCTGTGCGGGCTGTACAGCAGTCCACCCTTCAGCCCTATTCTAGGTTGTTTTGAGTGAATATGTTAGGCCAATTTAGTACATTAGTTTTCGTTATTTTAGTGCATGATTCGGGTCTTAAATTGGGGGAGGTTCCAATTGTATGTGTGGTTTTGGACTTGTTTAAGAGGGGGAGGAAATGTGGTATCTGGGAAACGGCACTTTATTGTGAAGTGCAGTGTGGTGACGTGCACTTCCCATCACATCACCGCACTGCCCTGTATAAGGGATGGGCAACCATGTTGTGGTCTTTTTGACCAGTGCCCATCGCCAGGTGCCTGCCGTGTAACCGCTACTTCCACCAACATCAATAAAGCTGTGTTCGCCAACTCATCTTGCCTCATCCTTCACCCAGGTATCTTCCATATATAACACATATGGAGGCAAATCAATGTGTAAGACTACTGATCATATGGCGGCAAATTAATGCGTAAGACCATTGGACAGATGGCGGCAAATCAATATCGCCTTTTGGGTATGCCGGTCCAGGCTCCTGTATGTGGCCCGGGACCACATCCTGATGCAGTGTCCCTCACGGCCTCTGATAATTTTGATAAGACCATCAGCGTTGGCTGTGGCTCCAGTGGGCGAATGGATGTCTCTGAGGATGAGGACGACAGTGACCCTCCAGTCGAGAATGACCTTCCTGAGCCCTATGATGTATCTTTCAGGGTACTGCTCTCTAGAGCAGCCTCAGCTGCTGGGCTTCTTCCTCCATCTTCTCCACCTAAGGCTTCGGCTTTGGACAGAGATTCTGCAGCCCGCAGGCAGGTTTCTTTGCCAGTTATTTTGATTTTGTGGGTTGTCTACAGAAGTCGTGGGCTCGTCCAAGGTATGCTGCTGCTCCTCACTCTGGGCTCAGTGTTCTGAGTGGTGCTGTGGAGCAAGGCTTGGATGGTGCGTTGAAGGTGGCCCTACCTTGCATTGCTGGCTGGCACTTCCCCCACAGGCAGCAAGTCTATTCGCCACCCTAACAACAAATGTTGTGCCACTGATGGGTTAGTGGCTAGTGCCTACCAGTCTGTGGCTAGGGCCTCTAGGCTGGAAAAAGCTAATGCACTTCTGGTAGTGTATTTAGAGGGTCTGATAGGGGACCTAGAGTCAAAGGCAGAACTGATCTTCTACCAGAGTTGGTAGGGATTGTGGATAATGTGATTTAAGGAGCTAGCTCCAAGCTACAGCTCTTGGGAATTCCTTGGCCAGCTGACCTTGGGCGGCAGCATGTGTGGCTGAGCTGGTCTGGATTGGTGGATATGGACAGGGCCCACAGCAGAGGCGGTGTCGGACAAGGTGCAAAAGGTGAGACTGCGCATGAGGACTGCGCACGCAGTCCTTTCATGGGCCAGGACCACCCAGGTTGAGTGTCGGGAGACCTTTTGAGGGGGTGAGAACCCACAATGGTTTTGCTTCACAGAGCCAGGTTCCTTTCAGAGCTCAGGTCACCCGAGGCAGAGGGCCTCTCAGCAGTGGGTACAGGTTCAGCAGCATTCATGTCCGCGCTCTCGGGAGCGTGTAGGCCGTGGGTCTCTGATGGCATGCTTCCCCTGGCATCAACTTTCTTCACGGTGCACCTCATGAGTTGACGTTGGTGCACCTCAGGTCCATGGGTGATCGATGCACTGGAGTATGGATACCACCAACAATTGAGATCTCATTTCCAACTTCAAGGAGTTTTGGAAGCAGAAGTAAGGAGGACTCTCTTCCGCAGTTCTGGGCAGTGAGGTCTCTGTCCTGCTGGGAGAGAGCTTGATACGGTCTCTGTCTTCAGGAAAAGTGAGGCGAGGCTTTTACACTGCCTAGTCATTGTTCCCAAGCGGATTGGTGTGTAACGCACAGAGCTACTGGAGGATGGCCCCCCCCCCCAACACACACACTGTAGTTTCACTACTTACAGTGGCTGTGTGGCCTAAGGTCAGAGGGATGTGATAGGCACCACCCTATACACTGTATGGTGTCCCACGTGCTGTGGGGGAGAATTAGCTAACTAACTAAGCAAACTGGGGGTTTTGGTCCGGTTTTGGACCTGAGACAGTTGAGCAGGTATCTCAGGGCGCTCCCTTGTCTGGTGCTCAGGTTGAGGACATTATTCAGGCCATAGGGCCAGGTGATTGGTTCACAGCAATGGACCTTCACGATGCTGATTCCAAATTTCCATAATCCAGCCACAGGAAGTTCCTCAGGGTTTCTTCAGGATAGCCTTCAGTTATGACGTCCTGCCTTTCGGCCTGTCCCTGTCCTCAGACGTTCGCCAGGTGCATGGCCACTGCACTCACCCACTGCGGAAGAGGGGTGGTCGAATTCAATTATTTGGATGATTGGCTGGTTTGTGTGCCATCAGAACCATAGCAGGGAGCAATATGGAGACCATATTGGCTCACCTGGTGGCACTCGGGTTGCATTTGAATGTGGTGAAGGCTGCCTGGTTCCAACCAGGGTTGTTGAGTACTTAGGGCTCACCTTGGATTCAGCTGCCATGAGGGAATCCCTGACTCCAAACAGATGGCATACTATCAGGCAATATATCAGGAGCTGCATCTCATACAGGACTGTCTCAGTGCAGCAGTGCCAGAGGATCTTAGGTCTCTTTACTGCAGCTGCCCAGGTGGTTCCACTGGGTCTTTTACATGCTCGTCCCCTTCAGCGGTGGTTCGTGCTTCAGAAAGTGGTTTTGCCCAGAGACTAAAGGAGGAGGCTAGTTCTCCTGAAGGAAGCCTCATGCTTCTCAGGTGGTGGAGACACGCATCAGCAGTCCAGGATGGTGTTCCTCTGGACCAAGGGGGCTGCAAGGTGACCATTACAACCAACACCTCCCAAGCAGCTGGGGCCTTCCAGTCATTCAGGGCAGGAAAAATTCTGGTACGGACGGACAGCACAGCTGTGGTGTCACACATCAACCAGCAGGACAAAGTGGGGTTCCCCTCTCCATGCGAGGGTGCATCATCTGTTCGTGTGGGCTCAAGCCTGCCAGGTCCACTAGCTACAGATGCTCTGAGCATGCCTGGCCTCCAGTGAACTGTTTGCATTTCTACTACTGCCTCTTCTGTCAGCTTTCCTTGCAGAGGCGAGACTGCTGTCTGTTCAAGTAATTTTGATGGCCTGAATTTGCCACAAGACCATGGATGGTGAAGATCCAAGGGATGTTGGGGGGGGGGGGGGTCCTTGGCCTCTCCCAACCAGAAGGGATATGCTCTTGCAGGTACAGGACGGGAGTTGGCATCCGAATTTCCAGCTCCTGAGGTCTCAGGTGTGGCCTTTGGATAGGAGCAACTGTGGAAATTGGGCTTGGAGAAGGAGGTCATAGACACCGTGCAGGCTTCGTGGGCCCCCCAAAATGGTCGAGCCTTAGGAGGGGTCATAGGCGTGGGAGGATTGACTCTGGGTAGCCCGGCTTTGGTCCAACCTGGGCTGGAGATGAGCCTTGGCAGCACTGGTTCTCCCTGCTGTCCTGTGCCCTGGGGTCTCGGCCTGGAAATCTTCGGTGAGGTGGGGCCTGGTTCAGGCCCGGAGCTTGCGTCTGCTGGAGGTGGCTGGAACAATGGATCTCCTCTAGGCCTGCATTTTGCAGTGTAGGATAGCCAGAAGGAAGCCTTAAAAATGGAATGAGCTCTAAAAAGTGTGATCACGCTTGACTTACAGAAAAATTAAGATTAAAGAAGAAAATCATGGCTTCGTTGGCTTTAGAAAAGATTAAAAAAAAAATAAATTGAAGATTACTTTCACTAGTCATGAATTGCTAGAGAAAGTGATGAAGTTTTAAAGAAAAATCCAAAAAGTATCAAAGTTTAGGTAGTTAAAGCATGCTAAAAAAAAAAAAAGGACAGCTTCAAGTGTTACCTTCAGACAGATAAGAGCTGGATTAGAGGCCTGAAGGCCTCTGAGGAGAGAAAGAGGGCCAATGACTTCTCTCCTCAGAAAAACAGCAGCAAAAGAGAGAATTCTGGGTAGAGATATGTGATAAAGGGGTATTGGTCCCTACCCCCAGGGCGGTCCTTGAGGGGTCAGCCAATCAGGGCTTTGCATGACTATCTCACTGCCCCTTGGGTAAGCTCGCTCATCCCAAAGGGAAAGTGAAGTCATAGACATCTATCACAAACTAGGCACACATTATCAGAATACCGCTATCTGAATTTTCTAATCTATGAGGATTCATAAGTAAGAAAAGAATGCATAAATGAAACATTTATGACCACAGATAATGCAGCAACATTGTAAGCACATTTACGAAGTCTTTAGGAAAAAATTCCTGTTTTGCAAGAATTTTACTGCGGTGTTCGTAAAATAACGTCTCAGTGGGGGAGTTTGTTTCCTGCTTCTCTTTATGCCATGTCAGGGATCTGTGTTGAAAGGAAGGAAGAGAGGGGGCAGGGGTGCTGTATATGGTCCTCCATCACAGCTGGATCCTGTTGGGGGTTATGAAACTGGGCAGAGGTTAGACAGTTTGTTCATACATGAAGCAAAGTTCCAATTTTAGTGTTCAGTCCAGCTTGAGTCTGCTACAACAGAGATTGCCATCTGTTTGAATGGCTCCTGTCATTCTATGAACTAAACTCCAGATTTGTTTGGCAGGAGTATCTGGACCCAATTTTTTCACAGAAATTTCTCCAGCTTTGCTTTTTTGCTTCTTTGATTACTCTCCTTGCTTTAGCTCTCAGTCTTTTAAAATCAACTGCTAAGCTTTAAATTGGATGCCTCTTTAACCTGTTATACGCTCTGTTCCTGACTTTAATTGCAAGGCTACATTCTGCATTCCACCAAGGGACCATAGTTCCTCCCTTAGGAATCTTTTTCCTAGGGATAGCCTCTGATGCAGCAGACCAAATCACTTCAGTTAAAGAACTGTTCCACTCATCAGAATCAGAATCAGAATAAGCTTTATTGCCAAGCATGTAAAAAAACACACGAGGAATTTGACTTGACATTGGCGCGCGTGTAAGCGCAACACAACGACACGGCAGCCGTAAACAAGGCGCCTCATCAAAAACAGTGAGGGATAAGAGGGGGAGGGGGGCAGGGAATGACACATTAGGCGAGAGAAAAAAACTTCGTTATCAGAATACAGCTTATAGTTGTGTAAGCAGATTATGATTACAATGAAAAAAACCTCTCAATGGCACAGAGCAGACAATCAACCTCACATAACAGACAGCAGAGAGAACAGTGGATGTGTGTTCATCAGCGTAAGTGAATCAGTCGTGTATGTTGAATGCAATGAGTGTCAGTTATCAGTTACTGGTGGACAGCAAAAATCCTCTCTCAGCTGATGTTATGTCTAGTGTCTGAAACTTAGAGGAGCATGTCCTTGTGAGATCAACTCTCAGTGCATGGCAGGTGGAAATTCTCTGAGCCAGTCACATGCGCTGTCCTTGAGAGTTCAGATTACTGTACGCCAGATTGTTTATGAAGGAGAGAAATCAGCCAAAACATTTCCACTGCTTATCTTCAACCAGGAGGACTGAGTGCTGAGGGTGCCGAAAACAAGGTCGAATGAGCACAGTTACTCAGAGAAAAACTTTTCATCTCTTATGCGTTCAGTGCTCCATAATTTCCATCATTGCCAGGCTTTAAAATCATTTCCTGAAGCTCCCAGCGCCATCGTGATGTTGCCAATCTTCCTGTTCAGTTCTCCATTAGCCGCTATCAGAGTCCTCCTCAGATGGTCAAATTGATGAAAGAGCTTCGCGGGGTCAGCATTTTGATAAGCTCTGTCCATCTTCTTCAATTTTCGATACACCAGGACTATCCCAAAGCCGATCAGTAGAAGTCCTGAGATCGTAGCACCGAATAGGTATATGTCTTCTGCATCTTCAATTGAAAGGTCGCACAGACACATAAGTTTCCAATTATATGTGTCTCTTACATAACCCGCAGCAGCAGTACCTGCAGGACAGGTGGGCTCCCCCGGGCCCTATTTCCTCGTTGAAAAGACAGTGTCAATTGTGTTCAAAGCCCAGCTTACCAAATCCATAATTTCCGTTAGGATCAAGAATCAGCAGTAGAAGAATCAGCCTGAAGAACGACGCAGACACAGACAATAGCAAGCTGGGATCCAGTCAGTTAGGGAAGGAGAAGGAGGGAGCAGGAGGAGTGAAGAGAAGCGTCTGTTCTCTCTGAGAGCCAGAAGCAGAAGAACTCCACTCCTTTCTCACTCTGTATGTCTGCTACTTTCAGAATTACTTTAACCTTATATTCTACTCTGTTTGCTCTTTTATAGTTTAGCCTCAGGGGTGGGGGGGTGGATCCTCAATAAGAGTTCTGACAAATTTAACAATTATTGGCACATGATCACTGCCCAATAAGTTCCAATCCATTATCTTCTATGTACCAATAGCTGCCAACTCAGCAGATGCAATTGTAATATCAGTTGAGGATAGGTCCATGGGCTGGTGTCCTACTTGTGGTCTATATTACTCATATATTCCATACCTACATATGTCTGAACATGTGAAATGCTTAGTGACTGCATATGTAAGGAACTTCACACCTCTGAAAGGACAAAGGAATCTCACCCGCCGTGTGAAGAACAAAGACGTCCCAGGACGCGACGGCGGACACTGAGGAGTCACCCTCACCCCCCAAGGCGAGGAGGGGAATTTCCATCACCTCCCAAGAAGAGGAGAGGAGATAACAGGACAATGGGGGGATTAAGATAACGAGGGGTATCAGCCTTTGTAATGCCTGTCTTTTGATGTGTGCCTGTATTTAACCAGCGAGCTGGCAGAACTCTGTCTCTTTTACCTTCTGCCATGCTCTGCACCAGATGAGACAAGTTAGGAGAGCTGAATATTAAAACGCTGCTTTTAAACAAAATCGCCTCATTATTTCCAGCTCCTCTACACTGGTGACCTTGACGCGAGTATGGACCGGAGGCGTTCTTCTTCAAGCGACTCATCCGTGGCGACTCAGGCAGACGCCAGCAACTACGCAGACGAGGGAGCGGATGAACAACCGTTCCCTCCGGCAGAAGGAATTGAGAGAGCTCAACCGAGCTCCAGCACCGCCGTGAGAGCCGAAGCAAGGCACCCTCACCCGGCGGGCACAACAGTGATGGTGTGCACTAACGCCGTCGCTGTCAAGCTGCCAGACTTCTGGCGAGAAGACCCCGCCTCTTGGTTTCAGCAGGCTGAAGCACAATTCATACTGGCGGGCATCACGGCAGACGATACGAAGTTCTATCACATCGTCTCCAAACTCGACTCCGCCACTTTGAAGTGTGTGCGGAGCTTGATCCGGTGACCACCGATCCGGGACAAGTACGAGACACTCAAGGCGACCATCGTGGCGAACTACGTCCCGTCAGCGGAGGAAAGAGCCGAGAAGATCCTGGCGGTCTACGGCCACAGAGGGGGCAATCCGAAGACCCTCATGGAGGATTTGCTGCAGCTCAAGGAAGAGGACAATGACAATTTCCTCTTCCAGTTTATTTTCCTCAGCACGCTGCCGCCACACATGAGAGGGACACTCGCCAGCATGAAGTGCAACAACCACCAAGACTTCCGCACACTGGCCAACGAGGCTTACCGGCTCGTCAACGCCTGCAAGGAGCTGACACCCACAGCGGCATCCGCAGACCTCAAAACTGACGCCCCGAGCCATGGAGAGCCACAACCCACGGAGCAGACCCAGCCCACGGTGACAGCGGCGCGGACCAAACGTAACAAACAGAACGACATCTGTTATTACCATCACCGCTTCGCTGAGAAAGCCCGCAAATGCGTTCCCCCCTGCAAATTCACGATGTCGGGAAACGCCAAAGCCGAGGGCCGTTAACGGCAGCGGTTCTCGGCGAGAAAAATAAGCTGTTGTACGTGACGGACGGACACACAGGCAAGCAGTTCCTCATCGACACAGGAGCTCAGCTGAGTTTCGTCATGCCCTCCCACGCAGATCGAGCCATGGGTACCCGGGGCAACGGAGCAGTGGCAGCCAACGGCTCTGACATTGACACCCATCCATCCATCCATCCATCTTCTACCGCTTTTCCGGAGGTCCGGGTCGCGGAGGCAGCAGTTCAAGCAGAGAAGCCCAGACTTCCCTCTCCCCAGCCACCTGCTCCAGCTCTTCAGAGGGGATACCAAGGCGTTCCCAGACTAGCTGGGAGCTGGCTAGCTCTGGCTCTGACATTGACACGTTCGGCGAAAAGAGCCTGCACCTCCTCATCCACGGCCGCAGCTACAAATGGACATTTGTTGTAGCAGCGGTGAGTTTTAACTTGTTAGGCGCAGATTTTTTGTGTGCACACGGGTTATTAGTGGATCTGGCAAATAGGCGCCTGGTTAATGCACTATCTTTTGCTTCTATTCCATGCTCAGCTCGAGTTTCTCCACCACCTGTGCAGGCCAACGTCACCACGGCAGGAGGTAAGTTTGAGCAACTCCTCACCCAATTTCCAGCACTCACAACCCCCAAATTTTCAGCCACTGTAGCTAAACACAGAGTTAAACACTTCATTCCAACAACGGGACCTCCCGTTTTTGCCAAAGCTCGCCGCTTAGACGCGGCCAAGCTCAACATAGCACGTGACGAGTTTGCAACTCTCGAAAAATTGGGCATTGTTAGACGCTCAAAGAGCCCCTGGGCTTCACCACTTCACATGGTTCCGAAATCCGACGGTTCTTGGCGACCGTGCGGAGATTACTGCAGATTAAACAACGCTACAGCGCATGACCGCTACCCAATCCCTCACATTCAAGACTTTTCACTGCACCTAGCGGGTGCGCGCATTTTTTCAAAGATAGACGTAGTCCGCGGTTATCACCAGGTCCCTGTCCGAGCTGAAGACGTTCCTAAAACGGCGGTTATAACCCCTTTCGGCCTTTTTGAATTCTTGCGAATGCCTTTCGGCCTCAAGGGTGCGGCCCAAACTTTTCAACGCATGATGGACGCGGTCCTACGCGACCTCCCCTTTGTCTTCGTCTACCTCGACGACATGCTGGTAGCCAGCTCGTCAGAAGAGGAACACGAGCAGCACCTCACTACCGTTTTTCAGAGGCTGGAGGAGCACGGGTTAATAATCAATCCAGCCAAATGCAAATTTGGCGTTTCGCAAATTGACTTTTTGGGACACAAAGTCTCCCTGAAGGGGGCAGTTCCGCTCCCAGACAAAGTTCGTGCGATAGAAGGTTTTCCACGGCCCCACACGGTCAAATCGCTACAGGAATTTTTGGGGATGGTTAATTTTTATAACCGCTTCCTCCCCCATGCAGCTCAGCTCATGCAGCCCCTATATGACGCGCTCAAAAAAAAGAAGGCTTCCAACGCAGTCGAATGGACCCCGGAGCGCGAACGCGCTTTCGAGGAGGTTAAAAACGCCCTAGCTAACGCCACAATGTTAGTTCACCCAGATCCCGCGGCCCGCATCGCACTAACCACAGATGCTTCGGACCTGGCCATAGGGGCAGTTGTAGAACAACTTGTCAGCGGGGTCTGTCAACCTTTAGCATTCTTTAGCAAATCGCTAAACCCAACTGAACGCAAATACAGCACTTCTGACAGAGAGCTGTTGGCGCTTCATTTGTCCATCCGCCACTTCCAGTTTTGGCTAGAAGGGCGGAGTTTCACGGCTTTTGTAGACCATAAGCCACTCACCTTTGCTATGGCTAAAATTTCAGAACCATGGTCGGGCAGACAACAAAGACAGCTGGCTGCGATTTCAGAGTTCACCACAGACATTCGACACGCAGATTATACTGCCTCAGCAGCGGAACTCTTCACTAGCACAGACACATACGCAGCACCTATCCATGAAGGGATAGATTATGCAGCCATAGCAGAAGAACAAAACAGCGACGCGGACGTGCGCGCACTCTTGTCTGGACCAACAGGGTTAAGGCTGGAGAAAAAAGGGTTACGCGACGGCGTGCCCCCCCCTAATATGCGATATTTCAACCGGCCGACCTCGCCCGTTAGTGCCAGCCACTTGGTGCCGCCGCATTTTTGACGCAATTCACTCCCTCGCACACCCAGGTGTGCACACCTCGGTCAAAATGGTTGCTGAAAAATTTGTGTGGCCAGGCCTGCGCAAAGACGTAAAAGAGTGGGCAAAAACGTGCATTTCTTGTCAACGCGCCAAAATACACAGACACACAAAAGCCCCTCTGGAGCCTTTTCCAATCCCTGCTAGAAGGTTCGACCACATCCATGTCGACCTAGTTGGGCCACTGCCTTCCTCCCAAGGTTTCACACACCTACTAACAATGATAGACCGCACCACGCGCTGGCCAGAGGCAGTTCCTCTAGCGGCAACTACAGCGGAGGAAGTCGCTCGCGTTTTTCTGACAAACTGGGTGGCATGTTTCAGCGTTCCATCGGACATCACGTCTGATAGGGGGCCTCAATTTGTCTCAGAGCTCTGGTCAGCCATGTCCAACAGCTTAGGAGCAACAATTCATCGCACCACCGCTTATCACCCTCAGGCTAATGGGTTATGCGAGCGTTTTCACAGGTCCTTAAAGGCCGCCCTCAGAGCCTCACTAACGGACACAAATTGGGTAAATAAACTTCCCTGGGTTTTATTGGGGTTGCGCGCTGCACCTAAAGAGGATCTAGACGCTTCTCCTGCAGAATTAGTCTTTGCCCAACCTCTCAGACTCCCAGGTGAATTTTTACCAGAGAATCCAGAACCAGTCCCAAGGTTTTTAGGCAGCAACGGACCGGACTCCCTACCCGGTCCAGCTCACCACTCCTTTCCAAGGGTTTTTGTCCCTCAAACTTTAAAAAAAGCTGAGTTCGTTTTTGTTAAGCATGAAGCCCTAAAACCAACGTTACGCCCAGTATTCGATGGCCCTTACAGAGTGCTGGAACATGGTGACAAACACTTTGTGCTTGATTATGGGGACAGAAAAGAAACAGTCAGCATTGACAGACTTAAACCTGCCTTCTTGTTGAAAGATGAACCTGCACAGTTGGTGAGAGCACCTCGGCGAGGTAGACCACCCAAGGGAAAAGTTTCAGCCCCCAGGCAGGGAACAAATAATCTCTCTCCTTCCCACACTGCAGATCCCTCACAAGAAGGTCCCAGCAGGACGCTTAAACCAACCTACAGCAGTTTTGGGAGAAGAATTAAATCCAAGCTGCACAGGGACTGACACCAACCACTCCACAGTTACTCTCTAATTGTGCTGCAACAGTTTAGGACTGACTTATAGTTTTACTATACTGTTATGATTACCACTGAACTATCTTAGAAGCATGGCTGCCGGAAAGTTCTTCTGTGGCAATAGCTGTAACACGTAGTATGTCGTAGTAACTGTTCTAGACTGTGAATCTTTCTGTTGTCCTTTCCTAGTTGTTTGGGGGGCCTGTGGTCTATATTACTCATATATTCCATACCTACATATGTCTGAACATGTGAAATGCTTAGTGACTGCATATTTAAGGAACTTCACACCTCTAAAAGGACAAAGGAATCTCACCCGCCGTGTGAAGAACAAAGACGTCCCAGGACGCGACGGCGGACACCGAGGAGTCACCCTCACCCCCCAAGGCGAGGAGGGGAATTTCCATCACCTCCCAAGAAGAGGAGAGGAGATAACAGGACAATGGGGGGATTAAGATAACGAGGGGTATCAGCCTTTGTAATGCCTGTCTTTTGATGTGTGCCTGTATTTAACCAGCGAGCTGGCAGAACTCTGTCTCTTTTACCTTCTGCCACGCTCTGCACCAGATGAGACAAGTTAGGAGAGCTGAATATTAAAACGCTGCTTTTAAACAAAATCGCCTCATTATTTCCAGCTCCTCTACACTACTCATATTAACAATGGGTGTGTGATGTCACCAGACAGAAAAACTGCAAGGAATTGTGGGAAAAGTGTTCTGCCTGTCTGTTTAGTAGTGAACAACAAATGCAGTTAAGCTGAGATTTTTGAGAGGGTTGCTTCAATCTGTTATGTATTTATTTTGTATTTATTTATTTGGATAAAAATGACAGTGAATATGGTATACAAACATAGGAAATGTAAATATACATATAAAACGTCATACAAAATCCCGGATTACATGAAAGTGAAAACACTTATTTCCAATGTAGTCCTTTCAGTCACATTATTATTCATCTGAATACCATGCAATGTTAGAATGGGGAAGTTTTGCTGCATAATCAAATGCAACAACTGCTCTCACGATTAGCGTGGGAAAAGATTGATAATGGCGTATGCTTTTTTTTTTTTACTTCCTGACTTGGAAGAGAAGTGGAGAGAATCGGGTCTCTGAGCTAGCACAGAGGCGTTGGATGGAATGGATTGCAGCAGTCAGAAGGTGCTGGAGCACCACTGTAAAACGTTAAAATAGATCAGTTAGCAGAATCTTTTCAGTTAACCAATCAATAATGACAGAAGAAATACTATTTCTCAGCTTATCTTTTATTGAAGCATGCAGAGAGTTAACACACAGCTGTGGGTCTTTCTCCTCAGCACAACCTGGCAGGAAAAGACCCAGAACAAAGGCTTAAAACAGATACATATAGGCTTCAAGTTACTGGGCGTTCCCATCTGACAAAGGTCTGTTCCTTGTCCAAACTGGTTTGAACCGGTCCTCTCAGCGTTATCTTCCCCAGATGTCTTCTCCTCAGCACTTTACAATTTCACATCCTGTTGCTGCCTGTCTCTCCTGTACTACGCGACCTTCACCACATGCCCATATATGGAAGAAACAGAGATACAAGAGCACTTGGGTGTGTGAAGGTGTGTGAGTGTAGCTAAGGATATGTGTATGCAAGCACTTTGTGTAATATCTAGCTAACTAACTAATCTTCACTATTTATTTATTATAACAATTTCCTTTTTTTGACTCCATTTTAATGGAGTCAATAGCTATGGCAGGCATAACAATAAACAGGCACCAGACACCTGATGTCATTTTCACATGAGATGAGTGAAAAACATGTAGGCAGTATATACTTTCATGAGGAATCATTGTAATGCAATTTCTTTATTCATTCAGTGCATATTTACAGGCAAAAACTCTCACCTCAGCCCCACTGCCCTTGGTGGCCTTTTGAAAACTTTATTAACACACGTTATATCAGGAAAATAAACATATGCAAAACAAAGCATTTTCAGTCAAAACATTTCTTATCCGTCTGTGTTGTGTCTGAGCCTCAAGACCTGCCACAAAACAGAGCTTCAAACCTCCTAATTCTATTCTGCCCGCAAGATAGCAATGTTGATCTTCTGGATTCACCTGTAAAAAAACAGAATAGTTGGATGGGGCCAGAGGTTACTAGCACATGACCCACCGCTGGGGGGATACACTCAGCGCACTCCCTTTCATGTAAGTATATGCATGTGTGTAATGTTGGATGTGTTGTATAGTTAGAAAGGATAGTAAAATAGCAGAAAGACACAATATATATATATATTTCTTTTTTTTAAACAATAGTCTTTCCTTCATCACTGTCATTCCCAGATGAACAATGGTCCTTGTGGTGGAGAAGGGACTTTTTCTCCTCTTGGGAGTGGACTTGAGCAGTCATCCTCTGGACTGGCTCTTTGGCTAGGGCTGTGATTATGCATCTTTCCAGCAATGTTCTCAAGCATGGGATGCAGCAACAACCCACCACAAGTATCACTGCTAGTGAGATGACTACAATCAGGATTACTGAATGTATCACACCCGCCCAACGTCCAAAGATGGATTGGAGCCAAGGTGTGAAATTATCTGGCTCATATCCAATATATATTTTTTTTTAATATATATTTTATTCAGATTTTTTAAAAATAAGACAGAACAATAAACACTGCCAGTGCTCAAGAAAATACACAAAGAAATAAATGATTGTTACACAAAGCCCATATAACTACAAAAGTGTAAGCAGTCCATGCTAAGCAAGTTTCATAATACAATCCTTTCATGTTACAGGCTGAGTCTTCTTTTTCTTAATGTGATCCATAAGTGGTCCCCAAATTTTAGTAAACATATCTTGAGTGTTAGACAAATGATATCGAATCTCTTCAAGGTACAAGCAGGATGCCAAATCGTTGAGCCAGTTAATATAACTGGGCGGCGTGTTGGCCTTCCATTCTTTCAGGATGACCCTCTTCGCAACAATCATGCCAAACCTGATAGCATGCTGAAGTGACTGTGAGCAGAGCAAAGTTTGATCTGAACAACCAAGTATTACTGTTAAGACATCAGGTATTATGACTTTTTTATATATGACACTGTACAAATTAAAAATCTGAGACCAAAAATTTTTAAGCGAGGGGCAGGAGAAAAATAAATGACATAAAGTACCATCACTTATTTTACACTTATCACATAGTGGTGAAATGGTCGGAAAAAGTCTATTAAGGCGAGTCTTAGAGTAATGTAATCGGTGTATTACTTTAAATTGTATTAGCTGAAGTCTGGCATTTACTGAACATGAATGAATACCAACTAAGGCTCTTTCCCATAGATCATTTGAGATCTCTATACCTGCATCCCTCATCCATGCCTCCTTGACATGGGTCAAAGACGTTGGCCAAGAGAAAAGATTAACGAATTCTGAAACTAAATGCTTGGAGGTTGGGTGTTTTCTCAAAACCTCATAGAAATCATGTTGTACAGGAAGTTTGACAAAATGGGTTAAAGACTGTTGTACAAAATGTCTAATCTGCAGGTACCTGAAAAAATGACCAGGTGGGAGATTGAACTTCATTTGTAATTGTGTAAAAGATGCAAAGTTTTTGTTGATATACAGGTCCTTTATTGAAAGAATACCTTTATTTGACCATTGCCTGAACACAGGATCTGATAAAGCTGGTTTGAAAGCAGGGTTTTGGCATATAGGTGCATATATAGAAAGGTCAGGAAGATGCAATATCTTCTTAATTTGTTTCAGAATTCTGAAGGAGTTGTGCAGCACAAAGTCATGTCTGAACACATTCAGAGGGACGTCAACCTTGCTAAATAATAAAGCAGATAAAGATGTACCAATAAGGGATTGACAGTTATGAGATTCAAGTGCAGGCCAACACGGTATTTGATCCGCATAATGATTATCTTGGGACCAGAAGACCAAGGCCCTAGCGTTGCAGGCCCAATAATAATGTCTCATAATAGGCAACCCAAGACCACCCTCGACCGAGGATTTTTGGAGATGTAATTTAGAGACACGGGGGGTTTTGCCAGCCCAAATAAAGGAGATGATAATGGAATCAACTAATTTAAAAAAAGATGCTGTAAGAAAAATTGGCAGATTCTGAAATAAATATATAAATTTAGGAAGTACAATCATTTTGACAATATTTACTCGTCCAATTAGAGAAATTGGTAGTAATTTCCATTTCTCAATCATGCTCCTAATCTTATTTAATAGTTCTGTAAAATTCAATTTGAAAATAAGTTTGGGATTCCTAGGGATGGTGATTCCTAAATATTCAAAGTGCTCATTTGATATTTTAAAAAGTAATGTGTTGAGAAATGTTTTATCTAGACCATCTGAAAGAGGCATGAGAACACTTTTCTCCCAGTTAATGGTAAAACCAGAGAACTGACCAAATTCCCTAATGATCTCGAGAAGAGGTGGAAGAGACTGTCTAATGTCAGACAGTGTCAAAATGACATCATCAGCGTACAAGCCAATAGTACATTCAAATGCGCTATATCTAAACCCTACTATTTCAGGCTCCATCCTGATGGCAATAGCAAGTGGTTCAAGCGCCAGAGCAAAAAACATTGGCGATAGGCAACAGCCCTGCCTGGTCCCACGATGTAATAAAAATGGGGCAGATTTATTGTTGTTAGTAAGTACATATGATCTAGGACGTGCATAGAGCATTTTTGCGATAGCTATAAATCTGTCACCAAAGCCAAATCTTTTAAGAGTAATAAACATATACTCCCACTCAATTTGATCGAAGGCCTGTTGTGCATCCAAGGAGACAACAGCAGAATATGGTGGGTTGTTAGAATACATGACGTTCAGAAGTCTACGAGTATTCGAAAATGCAAACCTTTCGGGGATAGACCCGGTTTGGTCACTATGAATTAAGGAACCAATGTGTTCGTTCAAGCGGTTTGCCAAAACTTTTGCAACAATTTTCTGGTCACTATTTAAAAGGCTGAGAGGGCGATAAGAAGCTAGATTTGTTTCATCTTTACCCTTCTTCAACAGTAGACAAATGTTCGCATCGTATAATGTCTCTGGGAATGATCCTTCCTTCACGGAAGAGTTTATCATACGAAGCAACAATGGAGCAAGTTTATCAATGTGAATTTTATAAAATTCAATGCCAAATCCGTCAGGGCCACAAGCCTTACCATTTGGAAATGAACGGATGGCAGCTTTAATCTCCTCTAGTGTGAAGTCAGCATCCAACTGTTGTTTGGCATTTTCACTCAATGCGGGTATATCCAATCTATTTAAGAACCCCCATATGTCTTCCTTTGATGACGATGATTTAGAGGTATAAGTTTTTATAATATTCATAAAAAGCGTTATTTATCTGTAAAGGGTCAGTTATTAGTTCTCCATTAGATACAATTTTATAAATTGCCCGTTCAGCTTGAACACCTCTCAACTGTCTAGCGAGTACGCTGTGTGCTTTATCACCAAGCTCAAATTGCTTTTGTTTAAGCTTTCGTATATAATTACAAACATGCTCACCAAGAATGTGGGTGTATTCAAGTCTTGCAGATATAATATTCTTTAGTATTTCATCTGATTTTGAGATACGAAATGATTCCTCCAACAAAGGGAGTTGGGTCTGTATTTCAGACATACGCTTCTGTTTAACCTTTTTATTATAAGACTGGTACGAGATAATATCACCCCTAATAACGGATTTAAATGTTTCCCACAGTGTGGAATCAGATACCTCACCATTATCATTAAAGTATAAGAAATCTGTAATTTTGTTTGAGATGCTTTCACAGAAAGCTTTATCTGAATTTAATGCCGGATTGTATTTCCAATTATATGAGTGCACAAGCATATTGAAGTTTATTTTAACAGACACAGGGGCATGATCAGAAATTAAAATATTATTATAATCTGAACTGACAACGTTGGTAATTAAATTGGAATCAACGAGAAAATAATCAATCCTAGTAAAACTGCCATGTACCTGGGAGAAAAAGGAGTACTGTCTATCCAAGGGATGTTGATGCCTCCAAATATCCACTAAATTTAGCGATTTAATAAGATTATTTAGGACTGGCACAGATTTTAACATGGGAGCAGTTGTAATGGAAGATCTATCAAGATGAGGGTCTAGGAAACAATTAAAATCACCTCCTATAATAATGTTACAGTTATTCTGTTCCGCAACAAGACGAAAGATTTTACAGAAGAAATCTGGACTGTCAAAATTTGGAGCATATACATTTAAAAGGGCCAATGGCATAGAGTTTATGGTACCTGTTACAAGCACAAATCTCCCACCTGGATCAGTCACCATAGACTTAAATACAAAAGGTATAGTTCTGCGCACTAAGATGGCCACTCCTCTGGCCTTTGAGGAAAAGGTAGATTGATAAACCTGGGATATCCATAAGGCTCTCAACCGTCTCTGTTCTGTGGGGTGAATATGGGTTTCCTGTAAGAAGATTATATCTGAGGACAATGATTTCAGATGTGAAAATACTTTTACTCTTTTGAGAGCTTTCCCCAAACCCCTACAGTTCCATGATGTAAACGTGAGATGACTCACACCTGATCCAGAAGAACCAGCTTGGGTTCAAAAATTAAATTTAAAAAAAATATATGGGCTTAGGCAGTAAATGGCTACACTGGCAGGCAAAACAAACCAAACAAAGAACAAATTAAAAAAGAAAAACATATTATAAAAACCCATTCCCTTAGCGCCGCAAAAAACAGGAACAAAGCGGCAAAACCCACTAATACTTGGGAGACTGCTGGGTAACGGACACAATTTTGCGTTTCAGCAGACCACCAATGGAACCGCGCAGTCTTCTAATGTAAATCAATTAACTGAAAGAAAGCTACACACAGAGACAATATAATTAACTTGGAATATGCCATCAAAAAAGGGCGAGGCAGAATAAAGTGCAGTATTAGAGTGGCGTCAACAGCTGTATAATTTAAACAATGTGCACTTCGCCAGTTATACACTGTCAGTCAGGGAGTTGGCAAACCTCTCTGCATCCGCCGGAGTGTTAAACACTTTAACTTCTCTGTTGTGGACGACCTGAAGTTTGGCTGGAAACCGTAGAGAACACTTGGCGCCGGCATCAGTCAGCTTCTTCTTGACGTTGTTAAAGGCTTGACGCTGTGATGCAACCTCCGCTGTGTAGTCCGGGAAGATGTACACTTTGTTGCCTTGATAACGGAGTGGACCCTGTTGTCTGCTGAGTTTAAAAATATTGGCCAAGTCGCGGTCATTGTGGACTTTGGCGATGATCATCCGTGGGCGCTCGTTGTCTGGAGGCTTAGGTTTGAGGCTGCGGTGGGCACGGTCAATTTTAATGGGCTTGGTCAGGTTATTCGGGCCAAGCAGCTCCGGTAGCAGTCGTGTCACAAACTCCGTGGGATTGCCCTTCTCTTCTCCTTCTTTGATCCCCACGATCCTGATGTTTAACCTACGCGAGCGCCCCTCCAAGTCATTTAGCTTAGCCTTAAGCCGACCATTTTCCACCTGCAACTCACGGTAGCTAGCTTCCAGTGCCATGATGCGAACATCTGCGTCGGAGAGTGCCACATCCATACTATCCAAGCGTTGTTCAGTCTGATTATGTTCATTCTGTAATGTGTCCAAATGCGTCTCCACTGTGCTTAAGCGACCCTCCACGGACTTTTTCAACTCTTCCATCTGCACTGAAACTTTAGCTAGCTCAGCGCCATATTTGTTAACTGCAGCTAATATAGCTTCATTGCTAGCGCTAGCCGAGGCTGAATTTGATGGTTTTACCTCGTCTCTCTTGGGTGGCATGATTGGAGGTTAGTTAGAAACAGCTCTGATGATAAGTAGGCAAAAAGTTGGTAAGTAGGTGTAGCAAAAATAAACAAAATTTAGAAGTCTGCGACAGAGCCTCGTAGAAACACGTCTACTCCATTACTGCGCACGAGCGCCCCCCCACCCCATATCCAATATTTTGACCAAATTCTGTGCGTAGGCCTTCTGATACCTCTATGTCACGTGTAATACTTCCCCTATATGGTGCAGTTAAGCAGTATTGGTGACATCACTGTTGTTTGCACTATGTCAGCAACAGTCTGCAGTACAGGTTGATTTAGCTCAACAGCTCTACCACAGTGAGTCACATGAATCCAATTGCTGAGTTTTCCTTTTTTCCACAGTTGTACAGCATGTGAGGTGGCTTTAATTATTTTAAAAGGACCTTGCCACCTTTTGCCATACCCAGTCTCCAGGTACCAATGGAGCAGTCTGCTCCTGTATGCCCTTGTTAAGAATCTCCGGCACCTGTTGGTAGAGGGCTTCAGATACTTTCCTTAGACTCTTGATGTACTGTGACAGTTCTACAGTTTGACTAATCCTGAGTGCTAAGGGTGAGGTAGTAAATAGTTCTGGCATTTTTCTTCCTGATAATAACTCACGGGGAATCAGCCAGAATGTCGTATTGGGGGTGAATTGCAGTGCCATCAGCGCTGATGGCCATGCATCCACCCATTCCATACCTGTTCCCATATATTATTTGGCCATCACTTCCTTTAAAGTGCCACTTACTTCTTCTACCAGGCCCTGAGAGGCTGGATAGAATACTAAACCAAACCTATGCTATATGCCTAGAGCTTGTTCAATTTCCTTCAAATGTTTATCGGCAAAATGACTTCTGTAGCATCATCTTCTCCTTAGGTTAATTCAGGAAATCACTCTTCTTCATTTTAAAGAAATTCCCACTCAACTCTGGTCAAGAATTGCTGTGTTTCTTCATCATCAGGACCCCCAGTGTAAACAACTTCCCTTTGTAGAGAAACCCGATAAGGATTTGCTTTTAAAGGATTAAAACGTACATCATAAAATTCTCAAGCTTCCCCGCTAAGCACATAAGAAGCCTTCGTACCAGGAACTGATACTCTTAAAAAAGTCATTAACTCCTTAAGCTGACAGATATATGGTTGCCTCCTTCTTTTGGACATATAGCAGAAGCCTCATAAAACTCTCTGGGTTGCCCCCTCTTCACATACCAAGACTTAAATATTATCTACAGCTCAACAGTAGCTCCTAGTGGACATCTACGGAATATGTTTCATTACTTGTGCAATCTGGAACTTTGCTATTTCTGACTGAACATTAACACTTTTTATAGTTTACATTCCACAGGATAACTCTGGACACTGTAAACATAATCACCCTTTGTGATGGACAATAATGGTTTGCAATAATTTATTAATCCTTGATTTAAATGTGAGTGCATGTCTTAGAAATGTTTTTTTTTCATGAATGTTATTCAAATGAAGGTTAAACTTATTAGTAATAGTATAAATGCATGGTCACTGAATATTGCTTGCTCATAGGGGATTGTCTGATTGCTGGGTCTTTCTGTGACTGTGTGATTTTTTTTTTTAAAAATTTTTTATCTGCACTGTGGCGCCACGAGGCGGCTTTTGTTGTGATGTGGCACATTATAAATAAAGCTGAATTGAATTGAATTGAATATTAGCATTAAGTCACTTGATTTAGTTAGATTTTATATTGAGTATATAATGAATTTCATAGGAACTGAATGAATGTTTTCTGAAACTCTGTTGTCCGTCTTCCAACTTGCAACAACCAATCACCAGGCTGCCTCTCTGTTGGATAATGCCCTTGCATTTGATTGGCTGTTCACAGACAAAGAACTGTTCCCTCATTGGACAAAAGCCCATTCATACTCCTCTTTATGGAAGATAATTGGTCTGTCTTGCTGCCAGTCCTATGTTTATGACCCAGCAGCGCGCTTCAGTTAAATGCCAACAGAGCCGCTCCAGCAGCTCAATTTTTTTGTCTAAGAGTTCTGTAAGCTCGGTTTTTGTCTAGGTTTTCTGTGAGTTCTGTATGTTCGGTGTGTCTGAACCTTGTCAAGTCCCGTGTTAGCTTTCTTAAATCATCTTTTGATGAGCTTTTGCCCGTTTTTCTGGTAACTGAGGGGAAACCATCCTTTTTCCTGTGAGCTCGCTTTTAAATGAGGGTCAAACTCTCAACTTTTTTTCTTCCTCGCGTCAGAAGCCGTTCTTATCCTATTTAAATATTTTTCCTGAACTTTTTGACTTTTCCTGCCGTTAAAGTGGACCTTTAATTTCCCTGCCTGTAAAGAGAACTGATAGAGATTTTTGGACCTTCTTTCCCTGCCTCACCCATGTATGACAACATTAAGAAACCAGGAGTTGGTGGGTGAAACTGACTAAATACATTTTCCTTCAGCCTTTGGGGTTGTCCTGTGTGTCAGGGACATCCTAAATTAGGTCGCCAAAAGATGTCACACCTGGCCTGGGGCTTAGCCGCTGACTCCACCGGCTGCACTCTCATGAGCACCCCCCTCCCCCGCCCTGGTTGAGTCTTGTGTCCTGAACGCTGTCTAGAAGAGCTGCTGAGCCTTTCCCAAACAATACCACCGGCTGGTGCCAACCACCGCTGAATACCTGGAGCTACAGCTGTTCGTAAGTGAGACTCCCACTTTCCTATCTGCTGGGTCTAAACTAGATGTCCTAAATATCAATTATAATTGCACATAACCAATATTTCATGGTAAATTAGTCCCTCAGCCGTAGGACAAAGCTATAAACTGAAGGAAAATTCTTAATTTTTTTTTTCAGCAACCTCCTTTCATTTTTGTAGATTAATTCAGAAGCTCCTTTTCATATAGTCACCTTATGTAATTTTTTCCCCATAAAACTGCATTCTGATTTTGTTAAGTTACCTCATCCTTCCATTGTATTACAGTTGAAATATAAAATCTGGTTTCCTCAAGGTTCCACAAAGGTTTAACTATAGATTTTCTGCTCAGTTAGGAGGTAATAGAACAGTCGAGAGGCAACGAGCTGGAAGATTGCAAGGTTTTATTTCCTCCAACATAATGAAACACGCTTTGTAGCTTGGTGAGCTACTGCGCTGCTTAGGTATGTGTAACAAGCTCTTTTATACGTTATAGAGATTGAAAGGGTATCCAAAACTAAATTTCTTGGAGTAATAATTGATAATAAACTGTGTTGGAAGTCACATATTAATTACATTAAAGGTAAAATATCCAAATCAAGTGCAATACTGCACAGAGTGAAATATTTACTGAATCAACCCACACTATATACCTTGTATCATTCATTAATACTCCCATACATGACATATTGTACTGAGGTATGGGGAAATACATATAAAACAAACATATATCCAGTCTTTATGCTTCAGAAGAAAGCTATTAGAATAATAAACAAAGCTGCTTACAGGGAACCAACAAACCCACTTTTTCTTAAATTAAAAGCTCTCAAGTTGAAAGATCTGGTTGACTTTAAAACTGCAGTAATAATGTTTAAAGTGAAGAATCTATCACTGCCCGCAAATATCCAAAAGTTGTTCCAAATAAGGGAGAAACAATATCATTTCAGAGGAACATTTATATTTCAAAAACCTTCAGTGAGAACTACCACCAAGCAACACTGTGTTTCAGTGCAAGGAGTCAGATTATGGAACGATTTTGGACCTGAATTAAAATCATGTACAACGCTTGGACAATTTAAACAAAAACTAAAGGAAGAAATACTCCAAACATATATACAAGATGACATGTAAAATCACATAAGGGGGACTTCCGGTCTGGACACCATGGTGATAGCAGCTTAACGCTGAAGCTCCCAGACCCGATCCAAGATAATACCGTGAAAATCAGATTTAACGGATTTTTGGAAGAGTGAAAATCAAAAGACAAAGTCATCATGCCTAAAGGAAAACAGAAGAAATCGACATTTACCAGGCCAGGACACGCATCGGCCGGAGAATCTGATCCGGAGGATTTCCATTCAGAAGACGAGGAGCTGAATGAAGCTAGCAAAAAGGTTAGCTTAAAAATGGTACTTAAAGAATTAAGACGATTTCGCCAAGAGTGTTGGGCCGAATTTCATGAAATCAAAGAAGAAATAAAAAGGACAAACAGCAGAGTGGACCAGGCCGAGGACTGAATCTTGGAAGCAGAGGAAAGAATAAAAGGGCTGGAAGATTCCGTGCTGGATCTACACAAAAGACAGTCAAGACTGGAGGCTAAGCTAACCAACCAAGAAGGCTGACTAAGAAGAGACAACATAAGAATTCATGGTCTGAAAGAAGGAGTCGAGGATGGTTTCACCACAATGGCAGCATGCGTGTAATACTTACTGAGAGAGAAGTTGGATATTCCCCAATCCACCGACTTGAAGACAGAAAGAGCGCACCGTACATTAGCCCCTAGGCCGGCGGCGGAAGCGCTTCCACGATCGGTAGTCGTGAAGTTTTCCAACTCCAAAATAAAGGAAGAGGTTGTAAGACTGGCTTGGCAGAAAAAAGGATTTATGCACCAAGAGAGAAAAGTTTTCGTGGAACACGATTACGCCCCGGAGGTCCTTAAAAAGCGTCGGGAATACAATGACGCTAAAAAGGTATTACAAGAGAAAAAAACTGCGCTTCCAGACACCATTTCCGGCGAAGCTGAGGGTTTTCTACGGGGAAGAGACATGTCTCTATAACTCGGTGGAAGAAGCAACCACGGATATGGCGAGGAGAGGGCTCCCAGTAACGGTGTATAAACCCGCAGCAGACCCGATCGAAAGAATCAAGGCTCAAACGTGGTCCACACAGAGACCCTCAAAATCCACGGGCCAGCAGCGGGAAACCCAGCGCCAGAGCTACAAGGAAAAACTGGCCATTTACAGGAGAGAATAATGATATTTTTAGTCAATCTGCGCATCCAACCCCCCTCCTACAAGGTAACAAACATTAAAGGAGATGCAGAATCTGCAAGTGGTAAAACATTTCATGGAACAGTCATAATATTAGAAACAAATAAGTCTTTAAAAAAATAACAAAAAAAACGTTAAAATAGAAATGTGACAATGAACCACATGATCTCTCCACAC
Source organism: Pholidichthys leucotaenia (assembly GCA_020510985.1). NCBI lineage: Eukaryota > Metazoa > Chordata > Actinopteri > Cichliformes > Pholidichthyidae > Pholidichthys > Pholidichthys leucotaenia. Next base: position 280,416,792 of record CM035847.1, on the reverse strand, counting down.
TAACAAATACTGTATTAACGTGAATGTTTGCTGTGATGGTGGTGGGAGGGTGCACACAATTTCTTAGGGTATAGGCATAAAAAAAAAAAAAATCATTACAAGTTCGGATTGGGATCTGAAATTCACGTTAAAAACATGGGACAACTTACAGGGGTAAGAGAGGGCCCTCAGCACGTAACGGAATCTGAGGAATCTCCCTCAGAGCCTACACACCATCAAGGCTTCTCTAAGGTCACTAAAAAGACCTCAGCTCAGGAAGTTCTTTTGTCAGTTTTTTGTTTTAAAGTTTTATATACTATTGTGGGGAGACTTGAATAACGAAACCGAATTGCCTTTAATTTCAGTTTATTTCAAGTAACCATTCCACTGTCTGCTCTCATTCCTGAGCAGCGAACAAAGAGGATGAACACACCAAAGTTCTCTCATTTAAACATTCTCACATCAAACCATTTCCCTCGCGGGGGAAATCACACATCTATATCAAAATCTCTTTATTCACATTCATTAGCCTTTTATTTACATAACTCCCCCTTCTCTCCTCTCGAGCCTCAGTGGTCAGGAAGTCTTCTGTCCCCTGTCCTCCGCAGGGGGTCCAGGCTCTGTGGCTCCGCACCGCAGGGGGCTGGCTCTCCTTCATCGTGAGGTTAAATCACATATGCAGTGTCCAACATATACATGTCTCACAACACAGCCATATAACCCCCCCCAAACGATGAAGAACAGACTAATTCCTAAAATTTAATAGCACCTTACTCACTACTGAATAATCAACACCAACATTCAGTCTGTGCGCCGCTTGGGCTTCAGCCGTCTGCCGAATCTGCTGTGAGTTGGCCCCGCCTTGCCTGCGGTGCTTTTCTGCTTCGGCTCTGTTGACTGAGGAAGAGAGTGATTAATTGCCCTTTGCGGGGGCCTGCCTCGTCGAGGCGCCACTGCGACCGGTACAGACACGTCCTTCATGACAAAAGCAGGTTTTAGTCTGTCAATACTGACTGTCTCTTTTCTGTCTCCAAAATCTAGCACAAATTGCTTATCACCTGCCTCCAGCACTCGAAATGGCCCTTCGTAAGGTGGTTTGAGCGTTGCTTTAAGGGCTTCGCGCCTGACAAAAACGAAGTCGGCATTTTTCAAAGCCTTGGGGACGAAAACTCGTGGAAAAGCGTGATGAACCGGACCCGGGAGCGTGTCTGCTCCCGTGCCGACTAACGGTCCCAGAGCAGAGAGAGGTGGGGGCTCTGGGGGCTCTGGTAAAAACTCGCCCGGCAGCCTCAGAGTTTGTGCGAATACCAGCTCCGCTGGGGAGACGTCTAAGTCCTCTTTAGACGCAGAACGCAACCCTAATAAAACCCATGGCAGTTTATTTACCCAATCTGCATCCGTGAGCGACGCTCTGAGTGCTGCCTTCAAAGACCTATGAAAACGCTCGCATAAACCATTGGCCTGAGGGTGGTAAGCCGTAGTGCGGTGAATTTTGGCTCCTAAGCCGTTGGCCATCGCTGACCACAGTTCAGAGATGAATTGCGGTCCTCTATCGGACGTAATGTCCGACGGAACCCCGAAGCGCGCCACCCAAGCCGTTAAAAAAACGCGAGCCACCTCCGCGGCCGTGGTCGTCGCAAGCGGGACCACTTCCGGCCAACGTGTGGTGCGGTCCACCATTGTCAAAAGATACGTGAACCCCTGTGATGCCGGTAGGGGGCCCACAAGGTCGACGTGCACATGGTCGAACCTTCTGGCCGGAATGCGGAACGGTTCTAACGGGGCTCTTGTGTGCCTGTGAATTTTGGCCCGTTGACAGGAAATGCAGGTTTTTGCCCATTCCTTCACATGCTTGCGCAGGCACGGCCAAACAAACTTTTCCGCCACTAGTTTCACCGACGCGCGCACCCCCGGGTGCGCCAGTGAGTGGACCGAGTCAAAAACACGGCGGCGCCACGTGGCCGGAACGACCGGACGCGGGCGCCCCGTCGACATGTCGCAGATCAGGGGGGGCATACCAGTTTCTAAACACTTGCTCTCCAGCCTCAACCCTGTTGGTCCAGACTGGAGCGCGCGCACGTCTGCGTCCGCCCCCTGGTCCGCTGCCATGGCTGCGTAATCTATACCCACGTGCACCGGGGCTGCGCGCGCCACCGTGCCGCTCTCCTGCGGCGCGGTCACGGTGGCCCGTTCTGCCTCTGCGCGTGTTGGGGTCGTGAACGCGCGTGAGAGACAATCCGCTACTACATTGAATTTGCCCGCGACGTGCCTAATGTCAGTGGTAAATTCCGAGATTGCGGCCAGCTGCCTCTGCTGCCTGCCGGACCACGGATCTGAAATTTTGGCCATGGCGTATGTGAGCGGCTTGTGGTCCACATAAGCGGTGAAGCACCGTCCTTCCAGCCAGAACTGGAAATGACGAATAGCCAAATGCAGCGCCAACAGTTCTCTGTCAAACGCGCTGTATTTTCGTTCAGCCGCGCTTAAAGATTTGCCAAAGAAAGCCAAAGGCTGCCAAACTCCAGCTACCTGTTGCTCAATAACGGCCCCTATGGCTAAATCTGAAGCGTCTGTCGTCAGCGCGATACATGCTGCAGGGTCTGGGTGGGCCAGGAGCGCAGCGTCAGCCAAGGCTTTTTTAACCTTTGTGAACGCGCGCTCCCGCTCCGGGGACCATTCGACCGCCTGGGTCGGTTTTTGTTTTTTGAGCGCGGCATATAACGGTTGCATGATTTGAGCTGCGTGGGGCAGGAATCGGTTATAAAAATTCACCATCCCCAAGAATTCCTGTAGTGATTTGACCGTTTGTGGACGGGGAAAATCCGCTACCGTGCGTACTTTCTCTGGTAACGGAACTGCTCCCTCCGGGGAGACGTGGTGACCCAAAAAATCGATCCGCTCGACGCCGAACTGGCACTTGGCTGGGTTAACTATTAAGCCGTGCTCTCCCAGCCTCCTAAAAACTGCTGTGAGGTGCGTTTCATGTTCGTCCTCTGAAGTACTCGCGACCAAAATGTCGTCGAGGTACACAAACACGAAAGGCAGATCGCGTAACACGGCATCCATCATCCGCTGAAATGTTTGCGCCGCCCCTTTGAGACCAAACGGCATGCGTAAAAATTCGAAAAGTCCGAACGGGGTTATTACCGCTGTTTTAGGAATGACCTCCGGTTGGACTGGGACTTGGTGATAGCCGCGAACTAGATCAATCTTTGAAAAAATGCGCACCCCCGCCAGGTGCACCGAAAAATCCTGAATGTGCGGGATGGGATAATGATCGTGCGCCGTAGCGTTGTTTAGCCTGCGGTAATCCCCGCACGGTCTCCAGGAGCCATCGGCTTTCGGTACCATGTGCAGCGGCGAAGCCCACGGGCTCTTCGACCTACGAACGATGCCCAGCCTCTCCAGGCTGGCGAACTCCTCGCGCGCAATGGCGAGCTTAACTGCATCCAAGCGCCGAGCTTTTGCAAACATGGGAGGACCAGACGTGGGGATAAAGTGTTTCATCCCGTGCTTCGCGACCGTCGCTGAAAAAGTGGGCACAGTGAGCGCTGGAAATTGGGTGAGGAGTGTGTGAAACTTACCACCTGCTGTAGCGACGTGGGTCTGTACTGGTGGCGGGGACACTCGAGCTGAACAGGGGAGAGAGTAAAAAGAGAGTGCATTTACCAGCCGTCTATTAGCAAGATCAACTAACAGATTGTGTGAACACAAAAAATCCGCGCCCAACATGTTGAAACTCACCGCCGCTATTACAAAAGTCCATTCATATGTGCGGCCATGTAAGCACAAAGGCAAGGTCCTTCTCCCGTAGGTGTTGATGCTCGAGCCATTTGCCGCTGTAGCTCCGCTACCGTGGGGTCCAGCCACCCGGTCCGCGTATGTTGGGGTGATGAAGCTCACTTGTGCTCCGGTGTCGATGAGGAACTCTCGTCCGGAGCGCGCATCCGTGATGTAGAGCAGCTTGCTGCGTTCTCCGAGGGTCGAAGCTGCTAGCGACCCCCGGTCTTGCCGTTTCCCGAACTCCTGAAGATGCAGGGCGGCACACACCTGCGTGCCTTCTCTGCGAACCTCCGATGATAAAAGCAGAGATCTTCTCCTCCGCTGTGTCGTGTCCGCGCCTCTGCCGCCGGGCTATTGGCTCCACCTCGTCGCGGCCGTGCTACCGCCGTCGTCGGCCAGTCTGGTTCTGCCGCCTCTGGCTCCCCGCTGTCTCGGGTCGCCGCTGTGGTTGCTTGCCCGCCGCAGGCGTCCAGGATCCCATCTGCCTCCTGGGCCAGCTCCCGGAACTCCTCCAGGGTGTGACACTTTTTGCCGGCCAGCGTGCTTCTCGCATGCGCCGGGAGGTTGGAGAGGAAGATGAACTGAAAAATGAAATCATCGTTGTCCAACCCTCTCAGCTGTATCATCTCCTCCATCAGGGCGCTCGGCCTGTGTCCACCTTGGTCTAGCAAAGACAGGATCCTCCTCGCCCTCACTTCAGCCGAGGGGGTGAAAAACTTGATGAGGGTGGATTTCAGCTTGCCGTACCTGTCGGTCGCGGGTGGCTGCTCCACCAAGCTCTGCACGCACCGAGCTGTGCTGTTGTCCAGTTTAGCGATGACATGGTGGAACTTAGTGTCATCCACCGTTACTCCTGCGAGCGCGAACTGCGACTCTGCTTGCAGAAACCACGACCGTGGGTTATCCTGCCAGAAATCAGGCAGCTTAACGGCCACTGCGCTCGCCAGCTCTGAGCGCTGTGAGTCCGGGACCCTGAGAATTTCTTCGTTCATTCTCAACGTCGTCAGTCACCAATGTGGGGAGACTTGAATAACGAAACCGAATTGCCTTTAATTTCAGTTTATTTCAAGTAACCATTCCACTGTCTGCTCTCATTCCTGAGCAGCGAACAAAGAGGATGAACACACCAAAGTTCTCTCATTTAAACATTCTCACATCAAACCATTTCCCTTGCGGGGGAAATCACACATCTATATCAAAATCTCTTTATTCACATTCATTAGCCTTTTATTTACATAACTCCCCCTTCTCTCCTCTCGAGCCTCAGTGGTCAGGAAGTCTTCTGTCCCCTGTCCTCCGCAGGGGGTCCAGGCTCTGTGGCTCCGCACCGCAGGGGGCTGGCTCTCCTTCATCGTGAGGTTAAATCACATATGCAGTGTCCAACATATACATGTCTCACAACACAGCCATACTATGTTCTTAATGTTTTTTATGTTCTTAATGTTCTTTCAGTTTCTGAGTAGCATAAAAGAGGGCCACCACATTGTTATACTAAATAAGACAACACAATGGAGAAACAGGGTGTAACCAAAATAATCTCATATAATGTAAAATGGATCCTGAATCCAGTTAAAAGATCCAAGATTCTAGGCAAAATGAAAAAAGACAAAGCAGGAATAATATTTTTACAAGAAACCCACCTAACAGACGTGGAGCACACTAAACTCAATAGACAAGGGTTTAAATTGATCTCTTCATCTTCATATAAGTCAGGGAGGAGGAGGGGAGTAGCGACATTGATCTCAACCAAAATTACATTTGAAAAAAAAATCAGAACACAAAGATAAAGAAGGGAGATACAGTTTGGTACTTGGGCGGCAAGAGGGAGAAGATATCACCCTGCTGAATGTATATGCACCTCCAGAGGCTAACTGGAAATTTTATAAAAATGTATTTGACCTAATGATAACTAAAGCCCAAGGTTTAGTGATATGTGGGGGAGACTTCAGTCTAAGACTGAATCCATACTGGGATGCATCAGGTAATTCTCCACATCAAAATAACACTCAAAGTAGGAAAACTCGGATGCTACTAAAAGAAATGAGAATCTGTGATGTGTGGAGGGAATTCAACCCCAGTGTAAAAGATTATACATTTTACTCAGCACCACATTCATCATACTCAAGGACTGACTATTTTTTTTTTTTATGTTTAATAGAGACATTGGAAGAGTAAAAACATGTAAAATAGGACTGATGGATCTCTCTGACCACAGTCCGATCTGTATGGACTTAAATATCCAAAAATACACAAATAATACATTTTCTTGGAGGTTAAATTCAAATGTCCTGAAAGGACCACTGAAAGATGAATTGGAATCAGATATTCTCAGATATTTGGAAGAAAATGATAATGGAGAAGTATCCCCTTTAATACTGTGGGACGCATGCAAAGCTGTAATAAGGGGAAAGATTACTGCAAAACTGGCAATCCAAAAGAAACTGAGACAAGAAAAACTAACCACATTAGAGTCAGAACTTAAAAACCTAGAAAAAGAGCACAAAGACAACACTCATTCTAATGACTCGCTCAAAATTAAGGAAAATAAAAAACAAATAAATGAGATCTACACAATAGAAATCCAGAAGAAACTTACATTTCTGAAACAAAAATACTATGAAGCAGGCAGCAAATCGGCAAAATTAGTAGCCTATAAATTGAGGAAACAACAAACGGAGAGAGCAATCTACAAAATCAGAGACCCAGTATCAAAGGAAATAAAATTTAGAATTCAGGATATTCTTAAAAGCTTCGAGAACTACTACAAGAACTTGTACTCCCTCAAAAAACATAAAAACGCATCCGAAGCATTCCTAAACACATTAAATCTTCCCCAACTTACTGAGTCTCAAAATAAAACACTACTGTCAGAAATACAACCTAAAGAATTAGAAAAAGCAATTATGAAACTTAAAGCTGTGGTCTATATTAATCATATATCCCATAACCTACATATGTATAAGCATGTGAGAATGTTTGGTGATTACATATGTAAAGCGACTTCACACCTCAGAACAGGACAAAGAGGTCTCAACCGTCAGCGGAGATCAAAGGGCATCCGAGGCGCTGCGGTGGAGACCAGATAGGTCGCCCTGACCTCCCAGGGCCAGGTGGAGGGATACGAAGACATAGGAGGGGGATTAAGATAAGGCGGGATGTCAGCTTTGATATGCATGTCTTTTGTTATGTGTAGGTATAAGTATGTAGAGCTGAATGTGTTCTCTCGGGATTCTACTTCTGCTTCTGCACTGAGATGAGACTTGTTAGAGGAGCGAAGCTGATAATAAACTTTGGTTTATAAGTCACATCGCCTCGTTATTCCAAGCTCTTCTACACTGGTGACCCTGACGCGAGGATGGACCAGAGGCGTTCCCCCGCGATTGACTCATCTGAGGCGACCCAGGCAGACGCCGGTGCCCATGCAGACAAGGGAACGGATGGAAGACGTTCCCCCACGGCAGAAGAGAGGGCTCAACCGAGCACCAGCCCCGCCGTGAGAGCAGAAGAAAGGCGCTCTCACCCGGCGGACACATCAAGGATGGCCCACACAAGCGCCATCACCGTCAAGCTGCCAGAATTCTGGCAAGAAGACCCGAGCTCGTGGTTCCAGCAAGCTGAGGCTCAGTTTGCACTGGCGGGCATAACGGCGGACGAGACGAAGTTTTATCACATCGTCGGCAAACTTGACGCTGCCACGTCAAGATGCGCGCGGAGCATTATCCGACAGCCGCCCGCCTATGACAAATACAGAGAGCTGAAGGCGACCATCGTCGAGAACTTCGTCCCCTCAGCCAAGGAGAGAGCAGAGAAGATCCTGGCACTCTACGGCCACAGAGGATGCAGACCCAAGGCCCTCATGGAAGATATGCTGCAACTCAAGGAGGAGGACAACGACAACTTCCTCTTCCAACACATCTTCCTCAGCACTCTGCCGCCACACATGAGAGGGACGCTGATCAACATGCGGTGCAGCACCCAGCAGGACTTCCGCGCGCTGGCCCGAGAAGCGCAGCGACTCACCAACGCCTGCAGGGAACAGGTGGCCACAGCAGCATCCGCAGATGCCCAGAGCAACGGAGAACCACAGACAACCGAGCAGAGCCCGCCCACCATGGCGGCAACACGACCAAGACGCAGCAGGCGGAACGACATCTGCTATTACCACCACCGTTTCGCCGAGGGGGCGTACAAATGCGTTCCCCCCTGCAAGTTCAAAAGTTCGGGAAAACGCCCAAACCGAGAACCATTAACGGCTGCGGTTCTTGGCAAAAAAAATAAACTTCTTTATGTGACTGACGGACACACCGGCAAACAGTTCCTAATTGACACTGGAGTTCAACTGAGTTTTATCATGCCCTCCCACGCAGACTGGGCCATGGGCCCCCGGGGCAATGGAGCGGTGGCAGCCAACGGCTCCATCATCGACACTTATGGTAAAAGGAACCTGCCCCTCTGCATTCATGGCCGCAACTACAGATGGACATTTGTTGTAGCGGCGGTGAGTTTTAACTTGTTGGGCGCGGATTTTTTGTGTGCACATGGGCTATTAGTCGATCTAGCAAATAGACGCTTGGTTAATGCACTGTCATTTGCTTCTATTCCCTGCTCAGCTCGAGTTTCTCCACCACCCGTGCAGGCCAGCATCACTACAGCAGGAGGTAAGTTTGATCAACTCCTCACCCAATTTCCAGCACTCACAATTCCCAAATTCTCAGCTACAGTGGCTAAGCACGGGGTTGAACACTTTATTCCTACAACGGGCCCACCCGTATTCGCCAAAGCTCGGCGCTTAGACGCGACCAAGCTCGCCATAGCTCAGGACAAGTTTACCACCCTTGAAAAACTAGGCATTATCAGACGCTCAAAAAGCCCCTGGGTATCACCACTACACATGGTCCCGAAATCCGACGGTTCTTGGAGACCGTGCGGCGATTACCGCAGATTAAACAATGCGACAGCGCATGACCGCTACCCAATTCCTCACATCCAAGATTTTTCACTACATCTGGCGGGTGCGCGCATTTTTTCTAAAATAGACCTGGTCCGTGGCTATCACCAAGTCCCCGTTCGAGCGGAAGACATTCCTAAAACAGCTGTAATAACCCCCTTCGGTCTTTTTGAATTTTTGCGGATGCCTTTTGGCCTCAAAGGCGCTGCTCAAACCTTTCAGCGGATGATGGACGTGGTATTACGCGACCTCCCTTTCGTGTTTGTCTACCTCGACGATATGCTGGTAGCCAGCTCGTCGGAGGAAGAACACGAACAGCATCTCACTATGGTTTTTCAGAGACTAGAAGAGCACGGGTTAATAATCAATCCAGCCAAATGCAAATTCGGCGTGCCACAAATTGATTTTTTGGGACACAGAGTTTCACCGAAGGGGGCAGTCCCACTGCCAGACAAAGTTAGCGCAGTAAAAAGTTTTCCACGGCCACAAACGGTCAAATCGCTGCAAGAATTTTTGGGAATGGTTAATTTTTACAACCGTTTCCTCCCCCGTGCAGCTCAACTCATGCAGCCCCTATATGACGCGCTCAGAAAACAAAAGCCTTCCAACGCGGTCGAATGGACCCCGGAGCGCGAATGCGCCTTCTCGGAAGTAAAAAGTGCCCTAGCTAACGCCACATCGTTGGTTCATCCTGATCCCTCGGCCCGCATTGCGCTAACCACAGACGCTTCAGACCTGGCCATAGGGGCGGTTGTAGAACAACACGTTGGCGGAACCTGGCAACCTTTGGCATTTTTCAGCAAATCGTTAAACCAAACTGAGCGTAAATACAGCACTTTTGACAGGGAGCTGCTAGCGCTTCATTTATCCATCCGCCACTTCCAGTTCTGGTTAGAGGGGCGGCGTTTCACGGCTTTTGTAGACCACAAACCGCTCACCTTTGCGATGGCTAAAATTTCAGAACCATGGTCAGGCAGGCAACAAAGACAGCTAGCTGCAATTTCAGAGTTCACCACAGACATTCGACATGTGGCAGGTGTGACAGAGATCATCCTGCGCAGTTCGCCCCACATGGGACACGAACCCGCGACCTCTCAGTCAACTACACACAGTTCGAGCATGGGAGACACAGCGCGATCGCGCTGAGCTAAAGGTCCGACCGATAGCTCAGCGCTACCGATACTGTATGAGGCTTTGGGAGGGAGGTTTTACTAATGTTCTACGCCGAACAGTACTAGTTGGCATCCGTTACACTCTCCCCCTTAAACCTCACTCCCATGCCGGGTTCACGGCACCATTGTGACAGAGATCATCCTGCGCAGTTCGCCCCACACGGGACACGAACCTGCGACCTCTCAGTCAACTACACACAGTTCGAGCATGGGAGACACAGCACGATCGCGCTGAGCTAAAGGTCCGACCGATAGCTCAGCGCTACCGATACTGTATGAGGCTTTTGGGAGGGAGGTTTTACTAACGTTCTACGCCGAACAGTACTAGTTGGCATCCGTTACACAGGCAAACTTAACGTGGTAGCAGACTGCCTCTCTCGCGCTGTGACATCGCCAGAGCGCGAGGAGACAGATTATACTACCTCAGCCGCAGAACTCTTCGCCAACGCGGACACATACGCGGCCCCAATCCACGTAGGGATAGATTACGCAGCCATGGCAGAGGAGCAAAGTAGTGACGCAGACGTGCGCGCACTCCTGTCTGGACCAACAGGGTTAAGGCTGGAGGAAAGGGGTTTACGCGACGGTGTACCCCCCCAATATGCGACATCTCAACCGGCCGTCCTCGCTAGTCCTCGGTAGTCCCAGCTGCATGGCGCCGCCGTATTTTCGACTCAATTCACGCCCTCGCGCACCCGGGTGTGCGTGCCTCAGTTAAAATGGTCGCCGAAAAGTTTGTGTGGCCTGGCCTGCGCAAAAACGTAAAAGAATGGGCAAAAACTTGCATGTCTTGTCAGCGCGCCAAAATACACAAACATACAAAAGCCCCTCTAGAGCCTTTTCGAATCCCAGCTAGAAGGTTCGACCACGTTCATGTCGACCTCGTGGGACCACTACCTTCCTCCCAAGGTTTCACACATCTGTAAACAATGATAGACCGTACTACGCGCTGGCCTGAGGCGGTCCCTCTGGCGTCAACCACAGCGGAAGAAGTCGCTCGCGTTTTTTTGACAAACTGGGTGGCACGTTTTGGCGTCCCATCGGATATCACGTGCGATAGAGGGCCTCAATTTGTCTCGGAGCTTTGGTCAGCCATGGCCAGCAGCTTAGGAGCGACAATTCACCGCACCACCGCTTATCACCCTCAGGCTAATGGGTTATGCGAGCGTTTTCACAGATCTTTAAAGGCCGCCCTCAGAGCCTCACTAACGGATACAAATTGGGTAAATAAACTTCCCTGGGTTTTATTGGGGTTGCGTGCTGTGCCTAAAGAGGATCTAGACGCCTCCCCAGCAGAATTAGTTTTTGCACAACCTCTCAGGCTCCCAGGTGAATTTTTACCAGAGAACCCAGAGCCAGGGCATCTTCCAGCCCCGAGGCTTTTAGGCAGCAACGGTCCTGACACTCTCCCCGGACCGGCACATCACTCTTTTCCATGGTTTTTTGTCCCCCAAGCTTTAAAAAACGCTGAATTCATTTTTGTTAGGCATGAAGCTTTAAAACCAACCCTCCGTCCACCATACAATGGACCTTTCAGAGTGCTGGAACCTGGTGATAAGCATTTTGTGCTTGATTTAGGGGACAGAAAAGAAACAGTCAGCATTGACAGACTTAAACCTGCCTTCTTGTTGAGAGACGAACCTGCACGGTTGGCGAGAGCACCTCGGCGGGGTAGACCTCCCAAGAGAAAAGACTCAGCCCCCCTGCAGAGAACAAATAATCACTCTCCTCCCCAAGCTGCAGATTCCTTACAGGAAGGTCCCACCAGGACGCCCAAGCGGACCCACAGCAGATTTGGGAGAAGATTAAAACCCAGACGGCACAAGGACTGATGCAAACTACTCAAAAGTTGTTCACTAATTGTGCTGTAACAGTTTAAGACTGACTTGTAATATTACTACGCTGTTATGATTACCACTGAATTCTCTACAGGAGCATAGCTGCTGGAAAGTTTCTTCCTTGTCAAGAGGTGTAGCAGTTAGTATGTCATAATAATTATCTTAAACTGTGAATTTTTCTATTGTCCTTTTCTTAGTCGTTTGGGGGGGGGCTGTGGTCTATATTAATCATATATCCCATAACCTAGATATGTATAAGCATGTGAGAATGTTTGGTGATTACATATGTAAAGCGACTTCACACCTCAGAACAGGACAAAGAGGTCTCAACCGTCAGCGGAGATCAAAGAGCATCCGAGGCGCTGCGGTGGAGACCAGATAGGTCGCCCTGACCTCCCAGGGCCAGGTGGAGGGATACGAAGACATAGGAGGGGGATTAAGATAAGGCGGGATGTCAGCTTTGATATGCATGTCTTTTGTTATGTGTAGGTATAAGTATGTAGAGCTGAATGTGTTCTCTCGGGATTCTACTTCTGCTTCTGCACTGAGATGAGACTTGTTAGAGGAGCGAAGCTGATAATAAACTTTGGTTTATAAGTCACATCGCCTCGTTATTCCAAGCTCTTCTACAAAGCTAACAAATCCCCAGGAGCAGATGGCTATACAGCAGAGTGGTACAAAACCTTTAAACAGCAACTATCTCCTCTCCTCCTGAAAACATTTAACCATGTCCTCCACACAGGGGAAATCCCCCCCGTCCTGGAGAGAACGGGTCATTGCAATACCTAAACCTGAAAAAGATAAACTAGACTGCTCCAACTACAGACCAATCAGTGTGTTAAATCAGGACTATAAGCTTTTTACCACTATCCTTGCCAAAAGGTTAGAAAATATACTGACGGACTTAATTCATTTAGACCAAACAGGTTTTATAAGACAAAGACAGACACAAGACAACATTCGATGCACTTTACACATAATTCATCATATAAAAAAATATAACTTAAATGCAGCCATATTGGGATTAGATGCTGAAAAAGCATTTGATTCGGTTGACTGGTCTTTCCTATATAGAATCTTATCCAGTTTCAATTTTCATAACAACTTCGTTAGAACTATCCAGGCATTATATAAAAAACCAACAGCTAAAATAAGGATTAACGGTAAATTATCATCATCTTTTGAGCTGGAAAGAGGATGTCGTCAGGGCTGCCCCTTGTCTCCACTGCTCTTTGCAATCTTCATAGAACCTCTGAGCCAATGGATAAGACAGAATCAAAAAATTCAAGGTATTACACTTGGTCAGAAGGAACATAAAATAGCACTCTTTGCTGATGACATTTTAATATACCTGGGGCAGCCGCACACCTCTTTTCCAGAACTAATCTCAGTTTTTTCAGAGTATGGAGAGTTATCGGGATACGAATTGAACATGCATAAAACCCAAATTTTAACATTTAACTATAACCCAAATCAATATTTACTAAGCAAATTCAAAACTAACTGGGAGAGGGAATCTATGAAATATCTGGGGGTCAATATCCCGAAACAACTCAACAAAATTATAACACTAAACTATGACCACTGATGGCAAAAATAAAATCTGATCTAGCAAGATGGAATATGATACCATTCTTGGGTACTGCACAAAGAATTGAAGCAGTCAAAATGAACATACTTCCACGTCTTCTATACCTTTTCCAAACAATACCGGTAGAACCTCCCAAAAAAAACATGGCAAGAACTGGACAGAAGGATCTCAAGATTCATATGGCAGGGCAAGAGACCTAGAATCAGATATAGAACCCTACAGCTAAACAAAGACAAAGGTGGGCTCGCGCTGCCAAATATCAGGGACTATTTTAAAGCCGCACAAATTAAAACTTTAGTAGAGATATGTAACCCAGTCTACACTGCACAATGGAAGGAGATGGAATGCCAAATAACAAGTGACATCCCCCTACAGGTGATAATAGGGAACAATATCTTACCTAAACTTTTGAATAACACTAACCCATGGATAGAGACCCCGCTAAAAATTTGGTTTAAGATAGTCAGAGAGAATCAAACTAAAGAACCCTATCGATTTCTGCAATGGATTGCCTATGATCAAGACTACTCCTAATAAAACAGACACTAGATTTAAAAAGTGGAAAGAGAACGGACTGATAAAATATTACGATTTTTTTAAAGGGCAAATTTTAAGAAGTTTTGAAGATTTGAAAAAATAAGGTCTAATAAATCAAGACCTTTACAGGTTCTTTCAGCTTAGACACCACATAAACAATATACTTAAAAAGGAGGATTTGGAAAGGGCCCAGTCAGGTGTTCTGAAGGTCTTCTTAATGGCATATAAAGGGATCCCAGGGATCAGATACATTTCTAAAATATACCAAGGTCTTCAAGACTTAAAAGGAGACAACACATCATATATAAAAGAGAGATGGGAAAAAGAGGGGAATTTCACTTTACAACTGGAAATATGGGAAAAGATAAATAAACAACAATGGAAAAGCACCTCATCCCTGCAGTGGAGAGAATTTGGATGGAAAAATTTGGTAAGATTTTTCAGAACACCTGCACAAAACAAATTTACTCGTAAGGGGTTGAATTGTTGGCGCTTGTGTGGTGAAGAGACTGCAAATCATTTTCATGTGTTTTGGTCATGCCCAGTTATCCACCAATATTGGACCAATGTACAGACAATATTGGGGAAAATATTCAAAATAACAGTCCCCTTTTCTTTTGTAACTTTGTATTTGGGTTTACTACCGGATTCACTAGAAAGACGAGGAGAAAAATACTTATTCACTGTTTTAATATTGGCAAGTAAAAAAGCCCTAACTAAAAAATGGATGTTGAAGGACTGTCCTACACCTGAAGATTGGATTAACGTGATCCAAGACATCTACTCGATGGAAAAGTTGACATTCGCACTGAGACAGGACATGGATGGGTTCTTGAACTTTTGGCAACCCTGGATCGCATATGTGTCTTCCATTAGATCTAATCTTTGACAAATACCATTTCAATAATGGCACCGCTCTTTGTTCCAACGCTACTCAGATGCTCTTTTATTTTTATTTATTTATTTTTATTTTTTTATTTTTTTTTTTTGTTTTTTGCTCTTTTTTTCTGTTTTTTTTTCTTGTTTTGTTTTTTGTTTTTTCTTTAATTTTTCTTTTTCTTTCACGTAAAAAAAAGGGGTGTTGTAATAATTATTCTTCCAATGTTGTCAAAAAACAAAAAAAGGGAACGTGATGAAAATGTAAACAAAGCAATGCTGTAATGACGTGTATACCCTTTACAAAAACTTAAATAAATAAAAAAAAAATCACATAAGAATTGTCATATCCAGTCTGCGTTGTGTTGTAGCTTAGTTTTTGTCACATTTTGTCTTAGCTTTGTTCTGAATTGTAATCGCTCTTGTTTTGTTTTTCTTTTGAATTCTTGGATGGAATATGGGTGGGCAATATAAGCTGCGGCTTCAGCCATCACCCATTTCGGATAACTTATGTTGAACTGTATAATCAGAGGAGTTATTGTCTAATTTGACCTTGTTGGATTTTCTTTCCCCCTTTGTTACATTATTCAGTTTCTTTTAATCTGTACTTTTAATCTATCCGAAATAAAGATTCATTCATTCATTCATTCATACAGACAGAGAGAATGCATGGCACATTAGCATAGTGATTGTCATTTAATACCCATCATTAGCATGACATCAGCTGGTGCCCGGCCCGGACATCCTCTCCGAAGATGCATACATAACAGTCTAAACTGATTGCCCCCTGGGGCTCTCTGTCCGTATGTCAATTGTCCTCCACTTCCTCCAGCCTTGATGAGTGTGAGATAGTGTCCGTCCGCAGTGTGCTGGGTCCCCACACAGCTCCCCCCAGAACATGCAGAAGGGGTTGTGACCCCCCCGGGTCGTTTGGGCTCCAGTCAGTGCCCGTGGAGGCTGCAGCCGGGGTTGCCACACCAGTAGAACTGTCCTGCTGTAGAAGAGTGTCGGAGGGCATGTCAGTCCATGGGGGAGATGGGGAAGGGGTGGAAAAGACAGTGTGCTCCGCTTCGAGTTCCAGGACGTTGAACGGCCATGGATCGTGGGTGCACGGGGCCGGTGCCCGTCATACGTAATGGAACAAACTGGCAATCGGCCGGCTTTAGGGAGTGAGGTGCAGGAAGAACGATGTGGAGAAGGAGGGGGAGGTGGATGGGAATAAGTGAGTGCCGGCCCAGGATGTCAAAAGTGTCTGGACCACTGAAAAATCGCGTGTGGATCCGCCATGGTGAGGGACTTTCCTGGTAAACCTGGTGGTGATCCGCAGTGGCTGTGAAAAAATTTAGTCTCTGACTCCTTGTGCGGGCGCAGACCTACGAGGATGAGGGGAAGGCGAATGGCCAAATTCCCCGAGGATGCGTAGTGGCTGTGAGAAAACTGAAGCTGTGTGAGGGACTTGGCAGTTTTGCTTTAGGTACGGAAGCAGCCCTAAAGGCATCAGGGAAAGCAATCGGCTACATTCCCATTGTGCGCAGCGGCTGAGAGACAAACACATGTCCTACGTGCGAGGCTGCACGTCTGCTTTAGGAGTGGCAGCAGCCCTAAAGGTTCCCAGGACGGCGATCGGCCATGTTCCCGGGCCACATGCAGCTGCGGAGGCTGGTGTGTGAGTCTGTGGAGCCGGTTTGTCCCTGGTGCGTGGCGAGCGCTGCGGCTACGTAGCTGGAAGTTGCGCTGTCCTCAAAATCCTGCGGTGTGTGCACGGGGCTTCCGTGCGCTGAAAGTCCACTGTAGGGAGGTAAGTCAGGGTCGGGGAGCTTGATGGAAATCAACGCAGATAGTGTCGATGATCTTCCCCGTTCAAGCTGTTTCCTTCGGTTCGCTCATGTCGCCGTTCATGGGGCGTGTCGATCCCAGCACTGCCCGCTCTGGAGAGTGTGCTCCAGTTTGGATGAAGAGGATGCAGGCATTCTCTGGTCCTCTGGAATCCACAGCATGGTGAAAAGGAGCTGATGGTCATCCCACGTCAGGTCACCATGTGGTGTGCGGCATAAGGGAGAGACAGTTCATCTCCGTCAGGTCACCGATGTGGAGAAAATGGCATAGTTGAGAGATGCACCATGCACGTCCAGGGTCACCAATGTGGAGGTAATAGAACAGGCGAGAGACGCACCATGCATGTCCAGGGTCACCAATGTGGAGGTAATAGAACAGGCGAGAGACACACCATGCACGTCCAGGGTCACCAATGTGGAAGTAATAGAACAGGCGAGATGCAACGAGCTGGAAGGGTGCAAGGTTTTATTTCCTCCAACATCATGAAACACGCTTTGTAGCTCGGTGAGCTACTGCGCTGCTTAGGCATGTGTAACAAACTCTTTTATACGTTATACAGACAGAGAGAATGCATGACACATTAGCATAGTGATTGTCATTTAATACCCATCATTAGCATGACATCAGCTGGCGCCCGGCCCGGACGTCCTCTCCGGGGACGCATACATGACAGTCCCAACTGATTGCCCCCTGGGGCTCTCTGTCCGTATGTCAATTGTCCTCCACTTCCTCCAGCCCTGATGAGTGTGAGATAGTGTCCGTCCGCAGTGTGCTGGGTCCCCACACAGTAATCCATTAACAGCTGATGTGATATTTGACACCTGTTGATCAATCATTTGAATGTAATGTCATTTAACCTGAATGAGTTTCATGTAATAAACTTGTAAACGAGAGAAGTTGAAGGGTTTTCCTTTGCATATACAGACGTGGACAAAATTGTTGGTACCCCTCTGTTACTGAAAGAAAAACCCACAATGGGCACAGAAATAACTTGAATCTTACAAAAGTGGTAATAAATAAAAATTCTATGAAAATTAACCAATGCTTTTGAATTGTGGTTCAACAGAATTATTTTAAAAAACAAACTCATGAAACAGGCCTGGACAAAAATCCTGGTAGCCTTAACTTAATATTTTGTTGCACAACCTTTTGAGGCAATCACTGCAATCAAACAATTTCTGTAACTGTCAGTGAGACTTCTGCACCTCTCAGCAGGTATTTTGGCACACTCTTCATGAGCAAACTGCTCCAGTTGTCTCAGGTTTGAAGGGTGCCTTCTCCAGACGGCATGTTTCAGCTCCTTCCACAGATGTTCAATAGGATTTAGATCAGGGCTCATAGAAGGCCACTTTAGAATAGTCCAATGTTTCACTCTTAGCCATTCTTGGGTGTTTTTAGCTGTGTGTTTTGGGTCATTATCCTGTTCCAAGACCCATGACCTGCGACTGAGACCAAGCTGTCTGACACTGGGCAACACATTTCTCTCTAGAATACCTTGATAGTCTTGAGATTTCATTGTACCCTGCACAGATTCAAGACACCCTGTGCCAGATGCAGCAAAGCAGCCCCAGAACATAACAGAACCTCCTCCATGTTTCACAGTAGGGACAGTGTTCTTGGTATGCTTCATTTTTGTGTCTGTGAACATAGCGCTGATGTGCCTTGCCAAAAAGTTCCAGTTTTGTCTCGTCTGTCCATAGGACATTCTCCCAGAAGCTTTGTGGCTTGTCAACATGCAGTTTGGCAAATTCCAGTCTGGCTTTTTTATGATTTGTTTTCAACAGTGGTGTCCTCCTTGGTCGTCTCCCATGAAGTCCACTTTGGCTCAAACAACGACGGATGGTGTGATCTGACACTGATGTACCTTGTCCTTGGAGTTCACCATGAATGTGTTTAGAGGTTGTTCTGGGCTCTTTTGTTACCATTCGTATTATCCGTCTCCTCCTGCGGCCACGTCCAGGGAGGTTGGCTACAGTCCTGTGGATCTTAAATTTCTGAATAATATGTGTGCAACTGTAGTCACAGGAACATCAAGCTGCTTGGAGATGGTCTTATAGCCTTTACCTTTAACATGCTTGTCTATAATTTTCTTTCTAATCTCCTGAGACAACTCTCTCCTTTGCTTCCTCTTGTCCATGTTTAGTGTGGTACACACCATGTCAACAAACAGCACAGCGACTACTTGTCACCCTTTAAATAGGCCGACTGACTGATTACAAGTTTGTAGACACCCGTGATGTTAATTAGAGGACACATCTTGGTTGAACATGTCCCTATGGTCACATTATTTTCAATCTTTTCTAGGGGTACCATCATTTTTGTCCAGGCCTGTTTCATGAGTTTGTTTTTTTTTTTTCCACAATATCTTTATTGAACCTTTTTTTTTTTTTTTTTTAACAAACATGATACAAACAATCAAACACTAACACTAAAGTACTACAAAAAAAAAAAAATGCACTAAAAACACCAACAACCACCAACAAAATCAAGTCTTCAACAATGCTCCTCTGTTTAGTCTAGACAATCCAATACATAAGTATACATATTATGTTCACCAGTTTGGAATTTACAAGGTCCACACACATCATTCACCTTCTTCTTCAAGAGTTATGTTTAAATTTTTTACATAATCAATAAAAGGTCTCCATATATTCTCAAACACAATTTCCTTTGATTTCAGTATATATGTTATTCTTTCTAATGGAAGGTTTGTTAACATCTGTCTTAACCACTGAGTCACATCTGGTCTATGAGTCTTTTTCCATAATAGTGCAATACATTTTTTGGCATTAAGCAAACTGAGGTCTATGAATGTTCTTTCACTTTTATTGAAATTATGCTTTTCTGGGTACAGACCCAACAAAACCAGTTTAGGATTCAATATGATTTGTTTTGATATTATTTTTTCAATTGTTACCCTCACCTCTTCCCAAAACATTCTTATTAATCTACATTCCCATAAACAATGAAATAGGGTTCCTTTACTTTCCATGCATTTTGTGCATGTATCTGGTATATTTTTGTTATATCTATTTAACTCCTCCGGTGTAACATACATCCGCATTAACCATTTGAAATGTATCAATTTAAGGCGTGCATTTATTGATTTGGTTTGAGCTTCTGTACAAGCCAATTCCCATTGTTCCTCTGAAATTTCAATTTGCAGATCTTCTTTCCAGTAGTTTAATCTTTTCAGTGAATTTTCACTTGAAGATAGTGTCAATGAGTTATAAAACTCTGAAATAATACCCTTTCTTTTACTATCTTTCATCATCATTTTTTCCAAGGATGAATAAATAGGTCGAGTGAGAGCTTTATTTTGATTTGATCGAATAAAGTTTCTAAGTTGAAGATATTTAAAAAAATGTGTTCTATTGAGATTAAATTTGATCCTCAGCTCTTCAAAAGACATTATGTTGTCTGCACATGGCAAATATAAATCCTGAATCTTTTGTATCCCTTTTAAATTCCATACTTTAAATACAGCGTCCGCTCTCCCTGGTTTAAAATATTGATTACCCCATATTGGACTAAATTGTGACAATAACTGTGGTTCTTTTAAATAGTTTTTAGCTTCACACCATATTTTGATCATATGCTTTACAAATGGATTTTTAACTTGTTTTTGTAATTTTTTTGCCGAATCTGAGTATATGAATATGGGAAGAGGTAAAGGTAAATTGTATGATTCCATTTCAGTCCAGTGAGGGAGATCATTTGATGAAAAATAATATGTCATAGACCTCAGTTGTGCCGACCAATAATACAACATAAAATTTGGACATTTCAGACCTCCACGATCAAATGGTAAATATAATAAAGACAGACGTAATCTAGCCCTCCTGTTGTTCCATATAAATTCCACTAACTTTTTTTTTATTCTTGAGAATAGATCTAAAGGTGGTGATAAGGGAATGTATTGAAATAAATAAAGTATTTTAGGTAAAATATTACTTTTAAGTATATTGATTCTCCCGATCATCGACATTGGTAGTGACATCCATCTCTGAGTTAACTCACTGATATCTGACATTAAGGCTTCATAGTTGACACTGGCGACTGATTCTAGCTTAGGCATAATTTGGATTCCTAAATATTTAAACTGATTTACAACATTGAATTGATTTACCTCAGGGGCTGGGTAATTTCTCTGGGTCTCATTTAGCATTAATATTGAAGATTTAGTTTTATTTATTTTATATCCTGATATTTCCCCAAAATTCTTTATTAAATTCAACAAGGTTGGAATTGATTTTTTTAGATTCGACATAAACAAAATTATATCATCGGCGTACAGGGAGATTTTATGTTCTGTTGGTCCAACTTTAATTCCATATATTTGTGAATGTAAACGTATCGCTATCGCTAAAGGTTCAATTGCCATAGTAAACAGTAAAGGTGAGAGTGGACAGCCTTGTCGACATCCTCTATTGATTTTTATTGGTTTTGAAATATTGTTATTTGTTAGGATTTCTGCTGTAGCATTATTGTATATTATTTGAACCCATTTTATGAAATTATTTCCAAGTCCAAACCTTTGTAGGACTTCAAAAAGAAAGGGCCATTCAACTCTATCAAAGGCCTTTTCGGCGTCCAATGATAGGAGAGCTGTATCCGGTGCTTCTTTATTAAAATAGATAATATTAAATAGTCTTCTTACATTATGGAAGCCTTGTCTACCCTTTATAAAGCCATTCTGATCTCGATTAATAATATTTGATAAAATTTCTTGTATTCGTCTTGCTAAAATTTTACAGATTATCTTAAGGTCGGCGTTTAATAGGCTTATTGGTCTCATATTTTCACATTTATTAGAGGGCTTACCTGGTTTTGGCAGCAGTATAATTAAGGCATTATTTATGTATGATGGTAAATTATTATTTTGAAATGCTTCTAAAACCATTTCCAAAAAAGGTTTTATTAATTTATTCTTAAATTTTTTATAAAGGTCAACTAGAAGACCATCTGGTCCTGCACTTTTTCCTGATTTCATATTATCAATGGCTAGCCCAACTTCTTCTTGACTAATTTTAGACTCCAATATCTCCCTGTTTTCATTTGGAATACACGGTATAGATAGTTCGTTCAAAAACCCATTTAGTTTTGTTAAATCAGGTTCATTTTTGGTATCATATAATTTTTCATAGTAATCTCTAAAGGCTCTATTAATTTCTAAAGGATCTATAACTACCTGTCCCTTACTTATAATACTGGTAATTGGTGTTTTAATTTCCAATTGTTTAATCTGCCATGCTAATAATTTTCCTGATTTTTCACCTTGTTCATAAAAAGATTGTTTCAATCTTAGAAGACTCGAGGCAGCTCTATTCGCTGATTTTTTGTCGTATTCAGCTCTCAAAATCAGTAATTCATTCTCCAACCTTGGGTCACTTCCTGCATACACTTTTTCCTGAAGATTTTTTATTTTATGTTCCAATTTAGCTCTCTCCTCTCGAGTCTTCTTAGATTTTGATCCTGTATAACTAATAATATGCCCCCTAATAAAAGCTTTGAAAGCCTCCCACTTTACACATGCTGATGTTTGTGTAGTATTGATGTCAAAGAACTCGTCTATCTGTTTTTCTATATACTTGACAAATTCCTCATCCTGAAGCCATTTATGCTGAAATTGCCATCTACCTGATTCCTTTGTCAATTTTTTATCTACATATATTAGACAACAGGGTGCATGATCAGAGATCACGATGTTATCATAAAAGCAGTTTTGAATCTTGGACCTTAATTCTGTGGAAATCAAAAAATAATCAATACGTGAGAATGTCTTGTAGGTACTGGAATAACAAGAATAGGCTTTAACTTGTGGTTTCATTTCTCTCCATATATCTAACAATCTCAATTCTTTCATAAAATGATTAATAGTCATCCTACATCCAATGTGCGTACAATCCAGTCCTGTTGATCTATCCACACCTGGATTCAATGTACAATTAAAATCCCCTGCTATTATATGTTGCCCTGTAAGTGATGATAAGATGAGAAATAAATTAGCAAAGAACTTCTGATCATCTATATTGGGACCATATAAGTTCACAAGATTTATATTTTCTAATAGCAAAGAACCTTGAATGATTACATATCTTCCAAATTTGTCTCCAATTACATTTTTCACTTGAAAAGGAACTGATTTATGTATGAGAGTCATAACTCCCCTGGCTCGGGATGAAAATGAAGAGGTGAATACACTTCCCTGCCATCTACTCCTAATTCTTTTAACATCCTCCTCTATCAGATGAGTTTCTTGTAAAAACACAATTCTTGAACCCATGTCCTTTATTTTATTCATAACTTGTTTAAGTTTTTTTAAATTTTGTAGACCTCTGCAATTCCATGAAGTTAAATTAAGATTAACACTTTGGTCCATGATCAATAGAGAGTTTGGGATTACCTTGCAGTGTAAACATGCTCATACAGAGAAGCAAAAACATGAGTGGTTGAACATTCATCCTACAAACTACACACAAACAAATTTCCCCTTCCCACACTTGTGGCAAACCCCCCAAAATCAAAAGAAAAATTCTGTCTCCCGATATAGCCATCGACCGTTCCACACCCACGGGGAACAGCCTAAGCCACTCCTTCTTCATCCTCCCAATCACCCTAACTCTACTGCTTTTAATGACGTAACATTAACTCTCCTCTGTAGTTTTCCAACTTAACTCCAAAATTTTTAACAACTTTGTACATCATAGTTTTTTTTTTTTTTTTTTTGTTTTGTTTTTGTTTTGTTTTTTTTTAAATATATAATACAATCTATATTTTGTAAACTTACTATTTACTTCAAGTCAGTCAGATGCCTGTGCAAATGCTTAATTATTCTACCTTATATTTTGTTCATGCTTAGCTCCCACCAGTCTCTTCTTCTTCTTTGATCTTCTTGATGAACTCCTGCGCCTCCTCTGGGGTCTTGAAGATGTGGGTTCTGCCCTCATACGTGGTCAGCAGTCTCGCAGGATAGATTACACCATGACGAATCCCAAGGTTGCGCAGCTCCTTACGTACGGGATCAAACTGCTTCCTCAATTGCTGGATTCCTGTGGCCAAATCTGGGTAGAACCGCACCTGCTGGTCCTGGTGTTTAATCTCTCCTTTTTTAGCTCGTGCAGCGTTGAAGATCTTCATCCTGTCTCTGTTGTTAAGAAACTTCATAATTAAGGTCCTCGGCGGTCCCTTATCTCTCCGTGGGCCAATGCGATGTGCTTTTTCCAGAACCACTGCTGATTGCAACTCCTCGCTGCCCAGCACCTCCGGAATCCACTTTTCCAGAAAGGAACATACGTCCCGACCTTCTGATTCCTCTGGAAGACCCACCAGCCTCAAATTATTCTGTCTCGACCGAGATTCCAAATCCAAAATATTATCTTCCAGAGATTTTTTTTTTTTTTCCAAAGTGCGCACCTTTAATTGAAGACGGGTGACGTCATCTTCAGCACTAGTGAGACGGAGCTCCATCTGCGCCGTTCGTTCTACACAGTCACCCAATTCCTTTCTTATTCCTTCCAACGCTGTCATAATCCCATCAAATCTAGAGGAAAAGTCCGCTCTCATTGAACTCATGGCAGCCATCAGCGCATCTGCGCCATTCCCCGCAGAAATCGCAGCGTTGCCAGCCTCCTCCGCCATATATGGAGCCCTGTTTGCTGCGTCACAGACCTGAAAGTCCGTTAATTTGGACTGTTTCGGCGGCTCGCTTTTTCCTTTTCCTGGTTTTCCAGCCTTAGGCTTCGCCGACATATCCTCGCCCAAACGCTGGGATACGTTCTGTCCCAAATGAGAGAGTTATTTGCCGATTTTTTTTCTCCAGGAGCAGAGCAGAGCGAGACACGTCCGTCCTACGTGGCAGCCATAACCGGAAGTGATGAGTTTGTTTTTTAAAGTAATTCTGTTGAACCACAATTCAAAAGCATTGTCTGATTTTCACTGGTTAATTTTCATAGAATTTTTATTTATTACCACTTTTGTCAGATTCAAGTTATTTCTGTGACCATTGTGGGTTTTTCTTTCATTAACAGAGGGATACCAACAATTTTGTCCACGTCTGTATGCTTTCCTGGTCACAGCAATAAAGGACTCACTAATTTTTGAGACTTATTCATTAAGTTAATTGAAGGTACAGAAATTAATTAATCAATAATTTGTTCTTTTAGAACTGGTGCCCCCTTTTACGAGTGCTTTTCTATTTCATTTAGTGAGTGTTGTGGTGACTGTTTAACTCTGTCCCCCACGCACATCCACTTCTAAGTGTCACGCCGCGCCATTCATCAGCGGCGCCACCTGCTCACGCACCTGCTACTCGTCAGCGGCGAAGGATAAAAGCCGCCTCGCCCTGAGCGTCGGCCTGAAGCCGTAGACTTCATTTTCCTTGCATGGACTTCTACCACACTCTCTTCAGCATCCTCTTTACCGGTAAGAAGTTCACTTACCTCATCTCTCCAGTCTGCTCCCCTGTGCACAGGTGGATTCCTCGGCGGCGGACAACCCCGTCCCTCGTCTCTCCTCGCTGCTGCACCGAGCCCTGCAGGTGGCTGTCTCCCGGGCTTCCATCCTTGAAGCGCCAGTCATCTGCCCAAACAAGTAAGCTTCTCTCCCTCGCCTATTCTCCTCCTGTGTTGGTGTGTGCTCATCACCCTGTGTCCAATTTCTCCCATAGGGTTGCCGGCTGAACGGTCTCCTGCCTCTGGGTCCGAAGCAGACGCCACCACCAACACATTAACATTCCGCAGACACGCACCCAAACATCCCTGTTGTTAATAAACAGTTTGAACTACTCTGAGCCTGTGTGTGTGCGTCTCCTGAGCCGAACGTTATGTCACTAAGTAAAATAGATAATTCCTGTACCTTATTACACTATATTTTATTAAATATTGCTACGCTTCCATTGTCTGATCTGATTGTTCTGGGGAAACCATGTCTAGGAATCACTTCTGCCATTGCTTTGGCTTCAACCCATCTTGAAAATGTGTCCACACAGACCAACAAATATTTGTAACCCCCACACCTATTTTTGGGGCCCATATCTATTCAATTCAACTTTATTTATATAGCACCATTTCACAACGGTCATCTCATAGCACTTTCAACTGTAGGGGAAACCCCCACAATTGCAGAAAAAAACAGCAATCAGGCGATATCCTGTGAGCAAGCACTTGGCGATGGTGGAGAGGAAAAACTCCCTTTTTTGCAGGAAGAAACCTCCAGCAGAACCAGGCTTAGGGAGGGGCAGTCATCTGCTGCGACTGGCTGGGGGGTGAGGGGATAGAGAAGAAGAAGAAAAGAACAGTCATGTAGAGCAAACAGCACGATGGGGACTCAGTCTATGGGAGAGAACAAACAGATGTTAATGACCAGCAAAAATATTTTATTGAGAGTAAAGAGAGAAGTGAAGTCCAGTGCATTATTGGAGGTCCCCCGGCTGTCTAAACCTATAAGCACCATAACTTAGGAAAGGTTCAGGGGCACATGATCCCACCCTAATTATAGGTTATAGCAAAAAAGGAAGGTTTTAACCCTGTTCTTAAAAACAGAGATTGAGTTTGAATCCTGAATCCAGATTGGCAGCTGGCTCCACAGGAGAGGAGCTTGATAACTGAAGGTTCTGCCTCCCATTGTACTTTTGGAGATTCTAGATATTACAAATAATCCTGCATTTTGGGAGCATAGTGCTCTGTTAGGATGATAGGGTAGTATCAGATCTTTTAAACAAAAAGGCATGTCATGTATGCTCCTTTGGAGCAGAAGGACAGATCCAAGCGCTGGATTGTTTAAGAGACTTTTATTAACACAAGCAACATAAAAGTCCAAAAGTGTCCACAATAAAAAAAAAAAATGCAAAGCAAGAATAACTTGCAGAAAGGAGCCTCTGAGTAGGGGAGTGCTCAAGAGAAGAAAAACATTTCAGAGGCTGGACCAGTATAATGATGTGAAGTGAATCAATTGAACCGCAAAAACACAGAGAATCAACAGAGCTTAAAGACACACAGGTAAATGGGGAATGATAAGCAGCAGGTGGGGCCAGGAGCGGGCAGTGACCTAATTCCAAAATCACTCACAGCTGAGATAAGGAAACAGGCAATGAGTGACTGGGGGAAGTGTCTGGGAAGAGGGAAGGCTCAATGTAAACAAACCAGAAAGTAACACAAAAATAGACTAAATTAATCCTAAAACATAAATTAAGAGTCTGAGCTGGTGGAAACCCTGTGCTCAGACTCATGACAGAGCCCCCCCCCCAAGGGGTGGGATCCAGACACCAAAAGGTAACACCAAAAGGACCCCCCCCCCATCCCCAGTGAAGAAAATGTGCAGCAACAACAAACCCGGGTGGGAGGTGGGGGGGAACAGGCAAGGAGATAGTAAAAACTACAGGGCCCACTCAGGACCCACACCCACGCTACCCCAGGCCCCTAGGCCCCCCAAACCCAAATGAACAAACCAGTTCAGGTGGCCAGCTAGAATCCCAGGCCAGCCGGATGGCCAGGTGGTATGAGTCGGGTGGCCTGCCGGAAAACATAGGCCACCCAACCCAGCGGCTCAGTCTATTGGGCGGCCGGCCTGAGTTCTTCAACCACCACGACCGGAGAGGTGACTCAGGAGGTGGCTCCCCCATGGGGAGGCTTAATGAAGGGTTGACGGCCCAAAGGAGGGGGACCCTGATGGTGTCTGGTGGCGGAGGAAGGGGAATCACAACGCCCTCGGTGGTCTTAGGCTGGAAGACTGGCTGGAGCATTGCTGCACCCGTGGTGGCTCTGGGCTGGAGCTTAGCAGCACCCACGGTGGCTCCGGGCTGGAGCGGAGCTGCACCCTCAGTGGCTCCATGCAGGAGCGGAGCTGCACTCGTGGTGGCTCCAGGCAGGAGCGGAGCTGCACTCTCAGTGGCTCCAGGCAGGAGCGGAGCTGTACCCTTGGTGGGCCCTGACTGGATCAATGCTGCACCCACGGTGGGCCCCGGACTGGGGCGCAACGCCCATGGTGGACCCAAACTGGAGTGCAGCACCCACGTTTGTTTCAGGCTGGGGCGCAGCACCCACAAGGACCGTGATAGAGGAGGCAGGACCCAGACGACAGCTTCGGGCAGAGGAGGGCCTGCACCCATGGTGGACCCGACCTGGGCCGAAGTGGCACCCACGACGACCTCCACAGTGGGGGAAGCTGGACCCTCAGCAACCTTGGGCAGTGAACCTGGATCTACGGAGGCCTCTGGCTGTGCTGGATCATCTCTGGTGACCCTGGGAGAAGGCTCAGACAACAAAGACAGAAAGGCAGGGTCAGGGTCACCGGCAGCGGCGGAGCCCAGCAAGGTGGGCTCGGGTGCAGAGGGCGGCTGCACCCATCTCTCCTCATCAAGAGCCAGGTAAGATCTCTCCAGAACAGAAACAAGACGCACAAGAGAGAACACTTGCTTGAGCTCGAGCTCCACCGCCGTCCAGGACTCCGTCGATCTGGCTGACGGCAATGTTTCGGGCCCGGTTCTTTGGTGAGTCCGGCTCCGCTGTAGACGCTGCTGCAGTGGCCCCCACAGTGGGCATGATGGTGGTAGCAGTCCCAAGGCCCCCAGGCGATGCCTCCCATGCTGGTGGCTCATCCGGCGTGGCGGCTGGGGGCTGACTCACCACTGGCACTGGAACTGGATCCTCCAGGGCATCGGGCTCCTCCATCGTCCAGCGGGGCCGGTGGATACTCAGGGATAGGTGGAGGAGACACGGAGAGGACAGGTGAGTAGTTAATTGCTGTAACAGGTGGGGAGAGCTCAGGGGACTGCATATCCTGAGCCTCCTACTGGGAATCAGGCAAGGCATATCATCATATATAGAAGAAGGTAAAAATGACACTTGCCTGTTTTCCCGGTATAGGATGTTGCCTGCTGCAGCGGGTGGAGCGTTGTCCCTCTCCGTGGCTAAGGTGAATGTGGGCCCCTCTGAGGACTGTTGAGGAGCTGCTCTTGTAGGCATGAAGGTGGGCGTAGCTGGGGAAAGCCTGGAGGACCTCTCGGCAGCAGGAGGATACGTCAACGAGACATAGATTGCCGCAGCAGAGGAGGAGGAAGAGGCTGGTGGAATGGCCAATGGGAAAAAAAGCAAGAAGACGGGCTCCTGCGGGATTAGTGTTACGTTCCCGTGTGCTTTTATGCAGCGCACGGGGAAGGAATGAAAACCCACGTGCAGAGATTATTGCGTTCAATTTTAGTAAACAAAAATAAGTTTTCAGTCTAGCAAATGATCTAGACAAGCAAACAGTCAGATGGGTTATGGTCATGAAGGGCACCAGAAAACAAGGACGCCTCTAGGACGCTCATCAGCCCGAGTGAGGGAATGCCTAGTACCGCAGAACAGCTAGACGGCACAAAAAGAAAGGCAAACATGAGCTTACGAGCTGGAGCGGTCCGAGGCAGTCCGAGGCAGTCCGTGCAGTCCGGTGTAAGCAAGAGAGCAGGAACAGCCACTAACAACAGGCAGCGAACGGGCGTCAGGTGAAGTTAGAGAAGACTATAACAGTCAGGTTGAAAGCAATAATGTAGGGAGTGGAGACAACGTACACAGAGGAGAACTGCTACTGTGTATAATGTGCACAATGATCCGGCAATCTCTTTCCCCAAATACAGAGTTTATATAATGACAATACTAATGAGGAAAGAGATCACCAGTGTGCATAATGAGGAGTAACCAGAGGGAGTGCGTGGGCTGGGCTGAATGGAAACACGTGTGCAATAGTGAGTGTCTGGGCATGTGAGTGAAGATGAATAGAGGCATGTGTGTGTATGTGTGCATGTGAGTGAGAATGAGAGTAAGTGCGTATATGTGTGTGAGCGTGAGTAAGGGAAAACCAATAATAAGAAACAGCTGGTGCCACTGACAGGAGGAGGAGGCATGGCTGAGCTGTCAGGGAGCGAAGGACCCAAAGGGCTCCCTGAAGCGCCTGATGGAAAATAAGCAAACAATACACAAAATGGTCAAAATAGCCACAGTGTCAGAACTGGGTTTGAGACCTTCAAACCCAAATTCATGACAATTAGACTGGCTCGACGTGGCAAATACAGCTGGCTGAGAGGGGAACGCGTTTCTCCGGCAGCCTGGACTGGGACGGCGGCACCGCCATGGAGTTGGTGATGCACATGCTGGAGCTGGAGGAGTAGCCCACAATCCGCAAGAGGAGATGAGCATTTGCTGTGGAGAGCGTCTCCGCTGCGGCTCTGCCGAGAATGCTCCTACCCTCAGATCTGGAAACTGTTGTAGGAGTGCAGGCATCGTGGACAACAGCTCTGCATATTGCGGGTGATTCCACAGGCCTGGGCGTGCCTCCAGAACACCCACAGCTCCATATAAACAGTACCATTTACTTCATGGGTCCTCGGACGTCAAGAGCCTCATCCACAAAATCCTGGATAAACTCCACCGCCCACTCCACCTCCAGGCTGGGAGACCCTGCTGCTGATCCTCCGTTCCTTGGGCGAGGCCGACGAACCTGGGGCATAATGTTCTCCAGCAATCCGGTGGGTGAAAAAAGACAATAAAGGGGGGAAAAAGAACACAAACACAACAGCTGGATTGCTTAATGACAGTTAAATTCTGTCATGTATGCTCCTTCGGAGCAGAAGGACAGATCCAAGCGCTGGATTGTGTAAGAGACTTTTATTAACACAAGCAACATAAAAGTCCAAAAGTGCCCACAATAAAAAAAAAATGCAGAACAAGAATAACTTACAGAAAGGAGCCTCTGAGCAGGGGAGCGCTCAGGAGAAGAAAAACATTTCAGAGGCTGGACCAGTATAATGATGTGAAGTGAATCAATTTAACCGCAAAAACTAGTGATGGGAAGGCAGCCTCCAGAGCTCTGAGGGGTGCTCCGAGCTTGTCCAGGAAATAATTGGCAAGGCATGTTTCGAGGCGTGCATTGTGATGTATGTGTTGACATCAGACCATGTGACTGGGTCAGGAAGCTATTCATGATTTTGTACGCAACATGAAATAAAGTGAGCAGCAATACCCAATGGAAATCCCCATTCCTCACATTTTGTGTTGTCATGTTTGACTGTGTCAGGGATTTGTCACAGCCAATTTTCACATGGAGGCAGCAGCAAAAAGACGGACTTCTCCCGTTTGGGAACATTTTGAGCGCATTTCTCCCATTAATGTATTTTCCACAAATAGTGGATATTTACTGTAGCTGAGGTGATGGCTTAGTGGTAAAGTATTTGTACTATAAGCAGGAGGCCTTGGTTTGAATCCCAGCTGTGTTATTCTTGTCACTTTATTTGCAAGGTGAAGTTTCAAATAGCTTGGATCATTAATATGCATCATTATGCTGAGGCACTATTACTATTGTGCCCTGCATTAGAATAAGGCCAGAGTTGAATATACTGGGACAGTACAAGACTGTTGAAAATTTATTATTTTTTAATAAAAATGGATAAGTAGTACAAGCACACGAAGTAACACAGGCACATTCACTGGAATCACCCCAGTTTTATTATTTCTTTTTTCCGTTACGATCATTGATAGTTCTTAAAAGACAGCACATTTATTGAAATTGAAAAAATACACATTAAACCAATAATGCCCTTGTAAAAATCTGCATGCTGCATACTTTGTCGACTACATGGCCTAGTAGAGCAAATGAAGTTTCACATGAGGCCTTGTCTATATGAACCATTTTGATGAAAGGCTCAAGTGTTCAAGAAAGCCTCAACTACCCATGACTAAGTAATAGCTTGGAGGAAAAACATCTATCCTGTAATTGAGAAGCTGGGGTTCAAGTCCCAGCTGAGTCATTCTAATAATTTATTGTTATTTGCAGTGAGGTGTCTGTTGTGTTTCAAAGAGCTTGGATACAACAATAACACATCATTATGCTGAGGCACTATTGTGCCCTGCATGACAATAAGGACAGAGATGATGAGACAGAGTTCTCTCTCAAATCAGCTTTATTCACATCACCAACATCTCAAAGAAGAGAAACAACACAGGAAACTCTCGTCCTTCAAAACCAGGACTCTTTCAGTTCACAAGTCACATGTCTCACAGAACACGTTGCATTAAAATTCACAGTAACAATGCATCTCCTCTTTAATCCTTTAATTACTCCCCCACAGTCTCGAGCCTTGCATACCAAAGCTAACATCCTTGCAGCTTCCTGTAATTCCCAAGGAAGCTCTGCCTTTGTTCTGATCTAAAATGTGAGTCACAAAGCAGGTCACATATGTGTGTCCACCACACAAGCCCCCCCAACATTTTAGAACAAACAAGAGAATAACAACATGCATGCCGTGATAGTATCAATACACATCAGTCCACAAGCTGTCTAGGCTTCAGTCTCCTGCCGTATCTGCTGTAGCTGGGATTCAACATCTCTGCGGCGCCGTCATGCTGGGGGTTTGCCGTCTGGGGGTGCAAACCTTTTATCAGTCCCTGTGGGTGTTCTGGGGAAACATTACTCTGTGAAGCCCCCCGCGGGGGTCTACCTCGCCGCGGTGCCCTTGCCAACAGCATTTGCTCGTCTGCTACCACAAAAGCGGGTTTGAGTCTGTTTATGCCAACTTTTTCTTTCCTACCCCCCAAATCTAGCAAAAATTGCTTGTCCCTTGTTTCTAGCACTCTGAACGGTCCGTCATAAGGCGGTCGCAGCGGGGTTCGATGCGCATCGTGTCTGACAAAAACAAACTCTGCATTCTTCAAAGTTTTAAGCACAAAAACGCGCGGAAAAATGTGGTGCGCGGGGCCGGGCAGCGTGCTTGATTCTATGTTACTCCGCAACAGCTGAGACGGGGAAGCGTCTGGCGCAGGGTTATCTGGGAGAAACTCCCCAGGAAGCCGGAGTGGCTGAGCAAACACGAGCTCCGCTGGGGAGGCTTCTAAGTCCTCTTTAGGCGCAGAACGCAACCCCAATAACACCCACGGTAACTTGTCTACCCAATTTGCATCCGTCAGTGATGCTCTGAGAGCTGCTTTCAATGACCTATGAAAACGTTCACATAACCCGTTAGCCTGCGGACTGTACACGGTTGTGCGGTGAATTGTGACACCCAGGCTGCGGGCCATTGTCGACCAAAGCTCGGACACAAATTGAGGGCCTCTGTCGGACGTAATGTCTGACGGAACGCCAAAGCGCGCCACCCAAGCTGTTAAAAACGTGCGCGCCACATCCTCGGCCATGGTTGACGCCAGCGGGACAACTTCAGGCCAGCGTGTGGTGCGGTCCACCATTGTCAGAAGGTGTGTGTACCCTTGTGACGGCGGGAGGGGGCCCACGAGGTCCACATGAACGTGATCGAACCTCTTGGCCGGAATGTAAAACGGCTCCAAAGGAGCCCTCGTGTGCCTGTGTACTTTGGCTCTTTGACACGCCGTGCAGGCTGCTGCCCACTCCTTAACTTGCTTGCGAAGGCTCGGTCACACAAATTTCTCTCCTACCATTTTGACCGATGCGCGCACCCCCGGGGTGCACCAAAGAATGAATCGAGTCAAAAACGCGGCGGCGCCACGCGGCCGGTACTACTGGACGCGGCCGTCCAGTGGAGACATCGCAGATTGGGGGGGCATACAGTCTTGCAGCACCCTGCTCTCCAACCTTAACCCTGTTGGTCCAGACTGGAGCGCGCGCACATCCGCGTCACTAACCTGCTCCGCGGCCATGGCTGCGTAATCTACTCCTACGCTGACTGGGGCTGCCACGGCGCGCGAGAGGCAGTCTGCCACTACATTCAGTTTGCCCGCCACATGCTGAATATCAGTGGTAAACTCTGATATCGCGGCCAGCTGTCTCTGCTGCCGGCCTGACCACGGTTCGGAAACCTTGGCCATCGCGAACGTTAGCGGTTTGTGGTCCACAAACGCGGTGAAAGAGCGTCCTTCTAGCCAGAACTGAAAGTGGCGGATGGCCAAATGGAGAGCCAGCAGCTCCCTGTCGAACGCGCTGTATTTACGTTTGCTATCGCGCAAGGTCCTGCTGAGCACATTGAGCACAAGGCCTTGGACAGCAGCTGCTCTGATAATCGCAAGGACGATGGCGAGCAGCCAGACAAAACATCTCCTGCCAAAGTGCCCTTGTTGTTCTTCTGATACAACACTTGCTTCAACAGCGCACACATATTGATCCACGAACTGATAAATAAAGACCCACACACTGCTCTCTTTGTGTCCTGTGAAATCTTGGTCCGCTGATGTGCATTGAGAGCTTTTTTTTCTCCTTGTAATCACAATATTGATTGATTATGCAACCAGTATTCTGAATCAATGATTTTTTTGCTCCTTCCTATTGTATTATCCTTATGCTACCTGTACCCTCCTGCTGATAGGCGCGTTTCAGATGCGCCGCGGCACGGAAATGCAGGTTCATTTACTGTGTCAAGTCAAATTCTCTCGTATGTTATCAGTGATCTGTTAATGTACTTGGCAATAAATCTTTTTCTGATTCTGATTCTGAAAAATGCGAGAGGCTGCCAAACCCCGGCTACATGTTGCTCCACGACCACCCCTATGGCCACATCTGATGCGTCAGTGGTGAGCGCTATGCGGGCCGTTGGGTCTGGGTGTGCCAACAACGCAGCCTTTGCCAAGGCTGCTTTCACCTCCGAGAACGCTTGGTCCCGCTCCAGGGACCACTCAACCTTATCCGCGGGTTTCTTTTTTTTGAGCGCGGCATACAGCGGCTGCATGAGTTGCGCCGCGTGGGGGAGAAAACGGTTATAAAAATTCACCATTCCCAAAAACTCCTGCAACGCCCTGACTGTCTGCGGCCGGGGAAAATCTGCCACTGCGTGCACTTTGTCAGGAAGCGGAACTGCTCCTTCGGGGGAGACACGGTGTCCTAAAAAATCGATCTGCGCCACCCCGAACTGACACTTCGCTGGGTTGATTATTAACCCGTGATCTCCCAACCTTCGGAAAACTGTGGCCAGGTGTTTTTCGTGTTCGTCTTCGGACGCGCTGGCTACTAAAATATCGTCCAAGCAGACGAACGCGAAGCACCACGTCCATCATGCGTTGAAACGTCTGAGCAGCCCCTTTAAGTTTGAATGGCATGCGTAAAAACTCGAATAGGCCAAACGGAGTTATTACCGCTGTTTTGGGTATGTCCTCAGCGCGCACTGGGACTTGGTGGTAACCGCGGACCAAGTCTATTTTAGAAAAAAACGCGCGCCCCTGCAAAATGAACGGAAAAATCTTGGATATGCGGGATTGGGTAGCGGTCGTGCGCTGTAGCGTTGTTTAACCTGCGGAAATCCCCGCAAGGTCGCCATGATCCGTCAGCTTTTGGGACCATGTGTAGCGGGGAAGCCCACGGATTGTTTGAACGTCTGATAATGCCCAACCTCTCCAGGTTGGCGAACTCCTCGCGCGCTATGGCCAGTTTAGCAGGGTCCAAGCACCGAGCTTTTGCAAAAACGGGCGGTCCGGTAGTGGTAATAAAATGCTCCACCCCGTGTTTAGCGACTGTTGCCGAAAATGTGGGGACCGTGAGTGCTGGGAACTGAGTGAGCAGTGTGTGGGACTTACCGCTTGCAGCTGTGATGTTGGCTTGTGCTGTTGGCGGGGCCACTCGCACTGTACAGGGAATAGAATCAAAAGAAAGTACATTAACCAGGCGCCTGTTAGTGAGATCAACCAACAAACCATGTGAGCACAAAAAATCAGCCCCCAACATATTGAAATTCACTGCTGCTACAACAAAAGTCCACTCAAATGTACGGCCGTGTAGAGACAGAAGCAGAGTCTTCTCACCAAAGGTCTTAATCTCCGAGCCGTTCGCTGCTGTCACCCGGGGACCTCTGGAGCCTGCTAGTCTGTCCGCGTAGGAAGATGTGATAAAACTCAACTGGGAGCCTGTGTCCACGAGGAACTGCCTCCCAAGCGTGCGTCCAACAAGTAGAGCAGCTTGTTCTCCTCTCCGAGGGCCGCGGCTGCTACCAACCCCCGGTCTTGGCGTTTCCCGAACGCCCGAACTGGCATGGTGGTACACATTTGCGTGCCCTCTCTGCGAAGCGGCGATGGTAGAAACAAAGGACGTCTGATCCGCGTTCCCTGGCCCCTGCCGCCGCCGTCGTTGGTGAGTCTGGTATCACTGCCTCTGGCCCCCTGTCATCTCCGGTCGTCGCGCTGAGTTCCGCTGCAGCGGCCGTGGCCGCGCGCCGCTTGGTGGCGTTGACAATCCGCTGCGCCTCTCAGCCCAGCGCGCGGTGGTCCCGTTGGGCCAACAGTGGCGAACTGGCCAGGGTCGCTCTCGCTGCTGATGGTAGAGTCCTGAGGAAGAGGTGGGTGAAAATGAAGTGATCGTCGTCAGAGTCTTTCAACCTCAACAACTTCTCCATCAGGTTTGCGGGCATGTCATTTTCCAACTCCGTCAGCGCCAGGAGCCTCTCTGCTCGCTCCTCCGCCGAGGGGGTGAATTGCTGGATGAGTGCAGCCTTCAACGTGCCGTATTTGTCGCTGTCCGGCGGCTGGTCGATCAGGCTCTCCACATGCTGGGCCGTGTTGTTGTCCAGCTTTGCAACTACGTGATAGAATTTTGTGGCGTCCACCGATATCCCCCGGAGGTTGAACTGCGCCTCAATGGCGTTGAACCAGGAGCGCGGATTGTTCTGCCAGAAGTCCGGTAGCTGAACTGTAGCGGCATTCGCTTGGCTGGGGGCTCCTGACGAGGCTGGCCTGGAGGAATTCTCCTCTTGCATGATACGTCTTGGGTCACCAGTGTGGGAATGTGGGAATGATGAGACAGAGTTCTCTCTCAAGTCAGCTTTATTCACATCACCAACATCTCAAAGAAGAGAAACAACACAGGAAACTCTCATCCTTAAAAACCAGGACTCTTACAGTTCACATGTCTCACAGAACACGTTGCATTAAAATTCACAGTAACAATGCATCTCCTCTTTAATTACTCCCCCACAGTCTCGAGCCTTGCATACCAAAGCTAACATCCTTGCAGCTTCCTGTAATTCCCAAGGAAGCTCTGCCTTTGTTCTGATCTAAAATGTGAGTCACAAAGCAGGTCACATATGTGTGTCCACCACAGTATGACTGTTGAAAAGTTATTTCTTTAAAAAAATGGATAAGTAGCACAAGCACATTCACTGTAGTCACCTGAGTTTTATTATTTTTTGCCTTATGATCATTGATATTTCTTAAAAGACAGTGCATTTATTGAAATGAAAAAAAACACATTAAACCAATAATGCCCTTGTAAAAATCTGCATGCTGCATACTTTGTCGACTACATGGCCTAGTAGAGCAAATGAAGTTTCACATGAGGCCTTGTCTATATGAACCATTTTGATGAAAGGCTCAAGTGTTCAAGAAAGCCTCAACTACCCATGACTAAGTAATAGCTTGGAGGAAAAATATCTATCCTGCAATTGGGAAGCTGGGGTTCAAGTCCCAGCTGAGTCATTCTAATAATTTATTGTTATTTGCAGTGAGGTGTCTGTTGTGTTTCAAAGAGCTTGGATACAACAATAACACATCATTATGCTGAGGCACTATTGTGCCCTGCATGACAATAAGGACAGAGATGAATATACTGAGAAAGACAGTATGACTGTTGAAAAGTTATTTCTTTAAAAAAATGGATAAGTAGCACAAGCACATTCACTGTAGTCACCTCAGATTTATTATTTTTTGCCTTATGATCATTGATATTTCTTAAAAGACAGTACATTTATTGAAATGAAAAAAAAAACATTAAATCAATAATACCCTTGGAAAAATCAGCATGTTGTATAAGTCCCACATGAGGCCTTATCTATATGAGCCATTTTGATGAAAGGCCTCAAGTCCTCCAGAAAGCCTCATTTGGCCATCATTAGCAATAACACAGAAAATCAACAGAGCTTAAATACACACAGGTAGATGGGGAATGATGAGCAGAAGGTGTGGCCAGGTGCGCAGTGACCTAATTCCAAAATCACTCACAGCTGAGATGGTAAGAAAACAGGCAATGAGTGACTGGAGGAAGTGTCTGGGAAGAGGGAAGGCTCAGTGTAAACAAACCAGAAAATAACACAAAAATAGACAAAAGTAATCATGAGAGACAAAAATCCTAAAACATAAATTAAGAGTCTGAGCTGGTGGAAATCCTGCGCTCAGACTCATGACACTTCCTGCCATTTCTGATTTGACTATGCTTTTTATCTCAGCCTTACTATATTTTACCATCATTTTTATTTCTGTCTTACAAGTACCTCCTTTTCCATCGTCGTTGGCCTCCGTCGGTCTATGATGACCATGGAAGAGAATCCTAAATGTCTGCTCAGCTGGAACAGCACCGCCTGTGGCTGAACAGGCCGATGCGCACCGGTGTTCTACCTTCCAGCGTTGGGCGTTGGTAGGATTCAAGCCTGGGCAGGAAGATATGGAGGACAAGATGTTACCCATGTAGCATGTCCCCCCTCTCCACGTCACTGATGAATCCAAAGGAACAGCAGGGCTGCTATAGTTTGGCACCAGCGCCGTCGCAGGAGCTGCCAGAACGATGTTGAGCACAACAGAGAACTGCCTTAGGGGCTCCGACTCTGGATTTTTCCTCAGGGTTGACTCCCAAAGCCTTTCCCGTGACCGGGTGTGCCGCAAGGCAGCGGAGGTTTGAAATCAGGGTTTACCTTCCCCTAGATGGGCTACCTTCCCAGGTTGATGAGCCACCATCTACCCGAAGCATCTGGTTTTAAGGCGCCAAAGATCCGCCCTCGCCCCTTCTCCTATTAGTAAAAGCAGTTCCGCCGGGCTTAGAGACTAAACCACACGGGCAGGCTAGGAGTTGGACTTAGTTGTAAGAGGCTTTTCGAGACGCACGCCGTAAGGAGCATTTTATGAGCACTGGGAGCTTAACCCCAGTACCGCTCCTGGCTATGACAACCTTGGAACCCTCCTTTTCCATACCTATCTGCTAATTCATTAACTTCTATACCAATATGTGCTGGAATCCATAGTGCCTGAACTGTTACTCCTGCCCTCTGAATTCTGTGTAATGTCTGTACTATTTCAAATATTATGTCCTGTCTTGAATCTGATTGGATGATATGAATACTTATTAGTGCACTACTGGAGTGTCACCTACAGTTAGTCTTCTTCTTCTGATATTGATTGGTGGCTGGCACACAAGGTAAGGTGCATTGCCGCCACTTATCGGACTGTAGTGTAGATTAGTGAACGTTTTCATAGGTTGCTTAAAGCAGTGCTCAGAGCTTCACTCATGGGTGCAAATTGGGTCGATCGCCTGCCCTGGGTCTTGTTAGGGGTGTGCTCCGCGCCTAAGGAGGATCTGGCAGCCTCCCTGGCAGAACTCGTTTTTTCTCAGCCGCTGCGGATCCCTGGTGAGTTTTTACCGGAAAATCCTGCACCCAGGACCGACCTGCCCACACAATTTTTTCATGGTACAGGGCCGGCCAATGTTCAGGGCCAGGCGCACCATTGTTTTCACCACACCTTTGTCCCAAATAGCTTACAGAGCGCCAAGTTCGTTTTTGTTAGGCACGACGCACACAGAACCCTGCTGCTCCCACCATATGACGGACCGTTCAGAGTGCTGGAAACCAGGGCAAAGCATTTTGTGTTAGACTTTGGAGGGCATAAGGAAATGGTCTGCATTGACAGGCTTAAGCCCCCTTATGTGTTGGCAGACGAACAGGTGATGTTGGCTCAAACTCCCTGGCGCAGACACCCACCTACAGTGGCTCCACAAGTTGGTGTTGCCCCTGCAGAGAACTGTTGGTAGCAGACTAGACCTTTCTCCTCCCCACCCTTTCCCCCTCCACGGGACTGCATGCCAGAGGCCAAGTTTTTCTCCTGCCCACCTCAACAGCAAGACACTTCAGCCGGTCTGGCGACTCCACATTACAGCCGTTATGGGCGCCAGCTCAAGCCCAAGGTGCCAGAGGGTTAGAGCACCTTCTGGGTGTTCGGGGTGGTGGTGGGGTGGACACAGTACATATGGCACTCCACCCAGGACAAAGGGGTTGGTGGGGGAGAAGATAGTTAGGGATGCTAATGGAGAAAGGTGAGGGGAGCAAAACAAACAAAGATGTGCCCTTCGCCCCCCGCCATGCCAGGTTCACACCTGAAGATGCAGGGGTGCGAATGTACTGTACCAAGACCTGCTCTGTGACATGTGGGTCAATATTATGTTGATGTGTGTGCATGTCTTTCACCTCCATATGTTAATGTGTTTACCCTGTGTGCCAGAGGCAGGAATAAAAGTGTATAAAAGAGTTCGCTCAGGCACACAGAGGACAGATGTTTTGTGTTGAATGCTGGAAGTTGAATAAAGTTCAAGTGTCATTCAGCTCACTGTCTCGTCTGCTTTCATCTTCCACAGCATAAACACCAGGCGTACCATTGTTCTCCATAGCCTTCCTGTGTATCTCTGCAAAGATGTCTGGATTTTTCAGAACTTGCACAGTGAGTCTTATTAAATAATAAATAGTTGCACTGTGTATTAGGTGAACAGCTCATCAAACTACTAACATGTTTAGGATTTACCCTTGTTTGACATATTGTTGGACCCAGGGAACACACGCACAGGCTCAAGTGCAATTCAATAATCTTTATTGTGACCAACAGAAGGTGTGTGAGTGCGTGTATGCGTTATGTAAATGTGTTGATGGTGAACGAGTTGCAGCCGGGGGTGAGACAGAATGCCGTACAATCTGGCAACCTTGCAGGTGGTCTGATGCGGGCGCAGGTTTCGGCTCTAGGCCTCCAGCCAGGGAGACAACGTCTGTGAGGCACACCCGGTGATGAGCGATGATCGGCGAGGCGAGGGGAATGGTCCGCCGCCACGGAGAGTTGGTTCCACCGCCAGAGGGATCCACCTGTGCACAGGGGAGAGCCTGGGAGAAAAGGTGAGTAGCGATAATGCTTACTTGTGGTAGGAAGGTCTTTCCAGAAGAAGCGCAGGGCTGTGTGGAAACAGACGTACGGGAGACTAAGGTCCGGTAGCAAGACAGACGGCTCTGTGCCGAGGCTTCAGGCAGAGCAGGCTATAAAGCCCGTGATTGACTGGCCACAGGTGTGCGCGCAGCTGAGGCAGGTGATGGCCCAGAGTGGGTCATGACAGTACTCCCCACCCCACCCCCCGAGCAGAGCCTCCTGGCGCTGGCCTACCTGGGTGCATCTGATGGAAGTCTTTGATGAGACGCTTGTCCAGCATGAACGATGGACGCACCCAGGACCTCCACTCGGGGCCATACCCCTCCCAGTCCACCAGATACTGCAGGCCGTGACCCCGGCGGCAGACGTCCAAGATAGAGTTGACCCTCCATGCCGGGTCGCCGTCAATCAATACTGGCAGGGGTGGAGCCCTAGGAAGGGGGCAGAGCGGGTTGGAGACGACGGGCTTGATCTGTGAAACGTGGAATGTGGCACAAACACGGAGAGGGGGGGCAGAGCCAGACGCACAGCCACAGGATTAATCACACAGACAATTGGGAAGGGCCCAATAAAACGCTGGGCCAGCTTCCTCTTCTCAGCCTTCAGGTAAATGTGCTGGGTTGATAACCATACCTGCTGACCCACCTGATACTGGGGAGCAGGCCTCCTGCGCCGGTTTGCTGTTCTCGTGTTGCGCTCGGCCGTGTGTAAAAGGGCCTGGCGCGTAGCAGCCCAGAGCCAACGACAGCGCCACAGGTGAACATGGATGGAAGGCACGGCCACCTCCCCCTCTTCTTCGGGAAACAACGGGGGATCATAGCCCAGCGACGCCTTGAAGGGTGACATGCCGGTAGCTGAGGACAGAGTCAGATTATGAGCGTATTCAATCCATGGCAGATGGCTGCTCCAAGATGATGAGCTGGAAGCGATGACGCAGCGCAGAGCAGCTTCCAGCTCCTGACTGGCCCGCTCGCACTGCCCGTTACTCTGGGGGTAATGACCAGACGATAGGCTTACCGTAGCCCCCAGCGCATTGCAGAAACTCCTCCATATGTGGGACACAAACTGGGGACCCCGATTGGAGACAATGTCCTTGGGGATCCCATGCAGACGCACGACGTGCTGCACCAATAGGTCCGCCGTCTCTCGTGCTGTTGGGAGCCCATGTAAGGGGATGAAATGGGCGGCTTTAGAGAAACGGTCCACAATGGTGAGCACGGTGTCGAAACTGTTGGATGCTGGGAGACCCGTTACAAAGTCCAGGACAATGTGGGACCATGGTCTTCCAGGGACCGGCAACGGATGGAGGAGACCCACCGGCGGTGATGATGTCTTCCCGGTGGCGCACAGGCGCGGACATAGTTGATGACGTCATTCCGGAGGCCCAGCCACCAGAACAATCTCTGGAGCAGCTCCACCAGGCGGGTGATCCCAGGGTGGCAGGCGAGCTTGGACGAGTGGGCCCAGTGGATCACATTACCCCGGACAGGAGATGGAACGAACAGTCTTCCTGCAGGCCCTCCGCCTGGATCCGGCTCAGCTTCCTGCACCCTCAGGACCTTGTCCCTGATGCCCCACAAGAGGGCGCCCATGACACACGAAGCAGGGAGGATGGTGTGCTCCTGCCCATCAGAGACCTCCGAGGCGAACTGCCTGGACAGGGTGTCAGGTTTGGCGTTCTTCGTCCCAGGATGGTAGGTGATGGTGAACCTGAAGCGCCCGAAGAACAAGGACCACCGCGCCTGGCGGGCATTCAGGCATTTAGCTGTTCTCAGGTACTCCAAGTTCTTGTGGTCGGTCCACACCACGAAGGGTTGCGCAGCCCCCTCCAGCCAGTGCCGCCACTCCTCCAGCGCGAGCTTCACCGCCAGGAGTTCTCTGTCACCGACATCATAATTCCTCTCCCCGGGGGACAGCCGCAGAGAGAAGAAAGCGCAGGGGCGGATCACCCTGTCCACCGGAGAGCGCTGTGACAAGACTGCCCCCACCCCCGAGTCAGAGGCATCCACCTCAACCAGACACTGGAGAGAGCGGGATCCACCTGCGTCAGGACCCGGGAGGATGAGAACTCGATCTTCAGGGTAGCAAAAGTCGTCGCAGCCTCCTCTGTCCACCGGAGCGCCACCTTGGGGGAGGTGAGGCGGGTCAGGGGAAGGGCGATCGAGCTGTAGTTGGGTACGAATTGTCGGTAAAAATCGGCAAATCCCAGGAATTGTTGCAGCTGTTTCCTCGATGGTGGGGGGGTGCAATCCACCACCGCCTTCACCTTCTCAGGGTCTGGGATGACCTGATTGTGTGAGATGATAAATCCTAGGAAGGAGGTCTTCTCAGTGTAAAACTCACACTTCTCTGCCTTCACGAATAATTTATTCTCCAGGAGCCGTTGAAGGACCCGCCTCGCATGGACCTGATGCTCCTCCCGTGACTGAGAGAAGATCAAATTGTCGTCCAGATAGACGAAGATGAAGGACCTGAGAAAGTCCCAGAGAACATCATTAATCAAACGCTGGAAGACCGTCGGAGCGTTGGTGAGCCCAAACGGCATGACGAGATATTCAAAGTGGCCGCTAGGGGTCCGGAATCCCGTCTTCCACTCGTCGCCCTCCCGGATCCGCATGAGGTGGTACGCACTGCAGAGGTCCAGCTTCGTGAACCAGGAGGCCCCCTGGAGGGAGTCGAAGGCAGAGTCCATGAGTGGCAATGTGTACCTGTCTTTGATCGTGATGTCGTTCAGTGCCCGGAAGTCAATACAAGGGCGAAGGGACCCATCCTTCTTCCCGACGAAGAAGAAGCCCGCCCCCACCGGTGACGAAGAAGGCCGAATGATGCCCGAGCTGAGCGATTCCTTGATATACGCCTCCATAGTCTCCCGCTCCGGAGCCAATAAGCTGTACAGGCGGCTCGACGACAGGGGGGCGCCCGGGTGGAGGTTAATGGCACAGTCGTATGGGTGGGGGGGGGGGGAAGAGATAGCGCCTGGGACTTACTAAACACCGCTCCAAGGTCATGGAACTCTGGTGGCACCCTGGACAGGTCAGGAGGAGGAAGGGGGGCGGGGGAGGAGAGGGGAACCGAAGGAGAACACGCTGCAGACTGGAGGCACGCACTCAGGCAGAAGGGACTCCAAGCGAGGACGCTACTGGTACGCCAGTCAAAGGTTGGGTTATGTAGGCAAAGCCAAGGGTAGCCCAAGATGATGGGGGCAGCCGAGGTGGACAGCATAAACAGCCGGAGGTCCTCTCAATGGTTACCTGAGATGATTGCTGAGACAGGGGCTGTCTGATGTGTCACTTTCTCCAGGGGAGCCTTTGACAGTGTGACGAGGTTTAGGGGAGTCAGCAGAGCATGGCAGGGGAGCTCCAGTTGGGTTGCCAGTTTCCCCGAAATGAAGCTCTGCTCGGACCCCGAGTCCACCAGTTCGTGTGTGAGAATTTCGGTGCGCTTATGACAGAACCTAATGGGCAGGAGACATTTTGATAGGGGATTAGGCTGAGATGAGTCTGCGAGTCCCCCTACAGCAACGCGCGGACCCCCTGTTTTGGCTGAACCGGACAGGACTCGATCTTGTGCTGATCATCCCCACAATACATGCACAGACCGAGCTCCCTGCGGCGCTGTCTCTCAGCCTGCGGGAGTTTGGTCCGCCCCATTGTCATTGCCTCAGGTTCGTCTGGGGTCTCTGGCGCGGGCAACGCCAAGGATGAGGACTGAGAGGAGCATTGGAACTGTCTGCTCGAGCGGCTGGAAGACCTCCGCTCGGCAGCTCGCTCTCTCAGCCTATTATCAAGTCTAATTGTTAATGAAATTAGCTCAGTGAGACGCTCAGGCTTATCTAAGCGGGCCAGCTCATTCCGTAGACTAGAGCTCAGGCTTCGAATAAAGATGCTGCAAAGTGAGGCATCTTCCCACCCAACTTCCGCTGCCACCACCCGGAAGTCGACAGCATAGTCGGCCACTGACCGACCACCCTGACGAAGGTTTAATAGTCGGGTGGTAAGCACGCTATCACGGTCCGAATGATCAAAAACTTTGTGGAAATCGTGCACGAATTGGGCGTAGGTTAGATTGGCTTCGCCATAATGGCGTAAGCCCATGCTAACGCTCTCCCCTCCAGCAGATTAGCCACATAACCAATTTGGCTGTGATCGGTGGGGAAGTCCCCCGGGACTCGCTGAAACACCGTCTCGCATTGGAGGATAAAGCCCCGAGCCTCCCCGAGCTTTCCGCTGAAGCGCGTGGGAGTGGGGACCGGAGTGAGATGGGTTAGCGAGCCCGGGCTAGTCTGGCTAGGCG
The DNA here is from genome assembly GCA_020510985.1 of Pholidichthys leucotaenia. NCBI lineage: Eukaryota > Metazoa > Chordata > Actinopteri > Cichliformes > Pholidichthyidae > Pholidichthys > Pholidichthys leucotaenia. Next base: position 280,372,072 of record CM035847.1, on the reverse strand, counting down.
GAGAGCTAACGGGAGCTGGCCTACTGCTATGAGCCGGAGGGAAAGCCCGCTGTCCTTCCAGGCGATCCAACCGGCTGTTGATCTGAACTAGCTGATTTAATATGACCTGCTGTTGGTGAGTGATTTGGTCCACTTGAGCCTCTAAGATGTTCAGCTGGTGTGCGAGCCCGCTGTTCGCTGGGTCACTCTGACGGAGCCGTACTGATATATTGTTGGACCCAGGGAACACACACACAGGCTCAAGTGCAATTCAATAATCTTTATTGTGACCAACAGAGGGTGTGTGAGTGCGTGTATGCGTTATGTAAATGTGTTGATGGTGAATGAGCTGCAGCCGGGGGCGAGACAGAATGCCGTACAGTCTAGCAACCTTGCAGGTGGTCTGATGCGGGCACAGGTTTCGGCTCTAGGCCTCCAGCCAGGGAGACAGCGTCTGCGAGGCACACCCGGTGATGAGCGATGATGATCAGCGAGGTGAGGGGAACGTTCCGCCGCCACGGAGAGTTGGTTCCACCGCCAGAGGGATCCACCTGTGCACAGGGGAGAGCCTGGGAGAAAAGGTGAGTAGCGATAATGCTTACATGTGGTAGGAAGGTCTTTCCAGAAGAAGCGCAGGGCTGTGTGGAAACAGATGTGCGGGAGACGAAGGTCCGGTAGCAAGACAGATGGCTCTGTGCCGAGGCTTCAGGCAGAGCAGGCTATAAAGCCCATGATTGATTGGCCGCAGGTATGTGCGCAGCTGAGGCAGGTGACGGCCCAGAGTGGGTCATGACATTGTTCAGTCATCCATTCAATTTATGTGATTTGGAGAGGTTTGATCCGTTTTCTTTCACCTCACTGCAAATGATCTGGATTTGTGTTTTGTTCAAAATGATATATGTTTCGTGTCAAAATCTTTTCACTTTCCTTCCTCCTTCAAATACCAGAATCGGTGACTAGATCCATACCACAAGGCTAATAGTAGCTAGCGCTACATTAAGCAGCATAAATCCTGTGATAAAAAGACTTATGTTATGTCTACAAACTTGGCATTAGTGATGCTATGCTTGACTTGACACCACCCACTCAACATGATTCGAGCAATATAACACGGAAGTGTCGTGAGCAGAGTGTCAAGCACCATGTCAACATGGCCACAGTCATGTGACCGTAGCAAACGAGGTCTGGGCCTCATTGTCACATCACGTGACTTGAGGCCTGGTGGGAAATTTGAGAGGGCTCGGCATTGCATAGGTCAACAGTGAAGGATTTAAAAGGGGTCTGATTCACCACTCAAACTGAGGGTTTTTTGAGAGGAGATTTGTTGTCATCATTGCATTCGCTATTTGAGTAGAAGTCAGGGACAGTATTACACAAGTTAGAATTTGGTTTAGGTTTATTAACATTAAACAACACATTACATTTACTAAATATTACACACATACATTAGTGATGGTGAAACTGAGGCCTTATAAAACAGTGAACAACTTTGAGACAATAGCTTCATGATCACAGTGTTATGAAACATTTAATAAAGAGTGCCATCTGCTGATTGAGTGTATTTTGTTCTACTTAAAAAAAAAACTGCTCATGACACTTCTGCTTTATATTGCACGAATCAGTGTTGAGTGGTCGGTGTCGAGCAAAAAATCACTACCCCTATGAGATGGGACACCCCTTCATGGCTGCACATGGCCAAAGTGGCTGTAGAGTGTAGCTGTCTTACTGGTCGCTGCTGAAATTCACCAGCCATTGGCCGGTGTTAATGTCAAGCCCTGCATTTTCTCTCTCTCTCTCTCTCTCTCTCTCTCTCTCTCTCTCTCTCTCTCTCTCTCTCTCTACATTGATATATATATATATATATATATATATATATACTGTATATATATATATATATATCAGAGGTTTTGTTCACTGAAAGTGTCCTTCCACAGAATTTTTTCAGCAATAACTACAAATTCTGAAAGCTGACAAACTGACAGATTATATGGAGGGTGATCTAATTAAACTCAGTTAAAATGATAGATAACTGACTGACTGAATTTTTACAAGCCTGTCTGAGAAAATGACATAACAAAAAGTGTAGTGCAACCTCTGATATAGAGCATTGCCTGTTTTCAGGTTTTCAACTCAGATGCAGTTCTGACAGTCAGTCACCAGATGGCAGTCTTTATTAGATGTTTCATAACACTGTGTCGCTCATGAAGGAATTGTCTCAAAGTTGCTCATTGTTTCACGAGGCCTTGATTTTAACGTCACTACCTGGCATGGAAGGAGACAGATGAGGAGGCTGTACTGGAACTGGGCTTTATTATGATAACGGCTAATGGCACAGTACAAGTGATGCATGTGGAGTCGCCTGGGCAAAAGAAGCCCGAATGGCGGACTCCCATATTATAGGGCGGTGTGATGATGCAACTGGAAGGTGACGTCATTACACCGCACTTCACAATAAATCCCGATCCCACATTTGCCAACCCATCCATCTTCTTCCACTTAATCCTTGTCGGGTCGCGGGGGGGCTGGAGCCTATCCCAGCATCTTTGGGCGAGAGGCAGGGTACACCCTGGACAGATCGCCAGTCCATTGCAGGGCCAACACAGAGAGACAGACAACCATTCACTCTCACAGTCATACCTAAGGACAATTTAGAATCCCCAGTCTGATGCCAGTTAATCTAACTTGCATGTTTTTGGCATGTGGGAGGAAACCTGTTATGAAGAATTATCTATCTGGTTCTGGATAGTTGTGATCGCGGAGTGGGCATCGGTTAGAATGCCAAGAACTGGGCTGGATGAATTCTTTATGGTCTTTATTCAGACTTGCTTCAACACTTGTTCCAACATGTGTGGGTGTGTATGTGTGCGTGTGTGTGTGTGTGTAACAAATAAAAGGGAAGAGCATATCAGATATAAATTCTACCTAATACTTCAATAACATAAATAACAAGGAAAATAACTAAAGCATTGGTGGAAATATAACAGCTTATAATGAACTAAAATAATGTTGGTCAAATCCAATATTAAATAGCAGTCACGTGCTGCCCTTATAGGTAGGCCTCAAAGCCTTAACTACTACACTAATTATTAAAGTAAACAAAGGCACACTTCTCTCATTTACAATATACCCATAATTACACAAGCTCAAATACAGGTGACTACTTTAAACAATATATATATAGACCTAAGAACCAACAACTAAAATAATAATACAGTAACAAGAACATAGTGTAGCTTAGCCCCTTAGTCTATAGCTAACAATGGTAAACAGCGGAATATCATGTCCTTAAAATTATCCAGGTGAACAATAACCATATTAAACGTCTTAATAATCTTCTACAAATCACTCACCTGTCTCATGGACGCACACTCTAATAAAAAGGACAACTAAAGGGACATATGCTACCATCAGCGATACTCAGGGCAAACTAATGAACAGTGTAATGAGTTCCTTCCTCACAAAAACGGTCGCGCCCCCAGTGGTCAGTCTGAGAACTGCAACCAAACCTGTAATATCTTTAATCACAGTCCTGCCTTCATAACACAGCCGCCCCCAAACTTGCTCCGGCAAGTTTGAAGACTGTTCACTGTCCATCTTGGTCTGGTACAGCTGGGAGGCGAATGAGGCAACTCACAGGTCTCACATAGGTGCGGTCCTTAACCTTGACTTCAGCCGATCGGATTAAGCCATCAGGTCCTGGACAAACTTTACTGATCTCACCAACTGGCCAGGATGCTCTTGGAAGTTGGGGGTCCACTATCAGTACAACTGTGCCAACTTGAATAGGGGAGGTGTCCCTTTGCCATTTGGACCTGGTCTGGAGAGTTGGAAGGTAGTGGCGTAGAAACTGTGTCCAAAACCGGTCACTCAATACTTGACAAGTTCTCCAGTGACGGCGTCCAATAAGCTCAGAATCATGGTACAACACTTGGGGAAGTGAGGGATCCAGCCGCCCCATCAGCAACATGTTTGGGGTGACGGGGTCTGGATCGGCCAGGTCTGACGAGACGTACCCCAATGGTTTTGAGTTGAGGATTCCTTCTATCTCGATCAGCACCGTTTGGAGTACTTCAGCGCTTACAACTTGAGAGCCGAGAGTGGATGTTAAAGCAGCCTTAATGGATCTAATCTCTCGCTCCCAAGACCCGCCAAAATGAGGAGCGCTGGGAGGGTTAAAGCGAAACTTGAGCTGGTACTTTGCAAGTTGAGCCTGCAGGGAAGGATGCAGGGCATTGAAGACTTCTTGAAGTTCACGATTTCCACCTCGGAAATTAGTGCCTTGGTCACAAAGTATTTCAGCAGGTTTCCCACGGCGAGAAATAAACCTACGTAGTGCCATCAGGAAGGAGTCGGTACTGATGCTGGACAATATTTCAATGTGAACAGCTCTAGTTGTCAAGCATTTAAAGAGCAGTCCCCAGCGTTTTTTGTTACGGCGACCCACTTTTACTAACATGGGGCCGAAGCAGTCAATGCCAGTGGAGAAGAAGGCTGGCTGCTGTAACCTGAGACGAGACACAGGAAGGTCAGACATCTTTGGGTTCACTGGTTGGGCTCTCCACCTTTGGCACTCTGGACAGGAACGCTGCTCACTCTTTATGGCTTCACGGCCTCGCAGAATCCAAACTTTCCTCCTCAGTTCCGCAAACAACCTCTCAGTCCCTGGATGCTTCAGGTCACGGTCAGTCTGCCAGATGAGTAACCTGGTTACAGGATGCTTGGGATCCAGGACAACAGGATGTTTAACATCAGCTTCCAGATTAGGGCAGCGTCTGAGCCTCCCGCCTACCCTGATGAGCTGAAGTGACTGATCAAATTCAGGGGCGAGTGTGTAGAGGCGGCTTGAGGTAGGTATTGGTTTTGCTGCTGAAATACACCGGACTTCATCAGGAAAACTGTCTCTTTGAGCAGATCTTAGAATGTGGAGCTCAGCCTCCTTGAAATCGTCTGCCGATGGGCTCCCTCCTGATGTACTGGCCGCCCCATGAAGGCGGGCTGCAGTTTCCTTTAGTAGGTCATTGAAGCTGTAATAATTTGTTGCATCGGGTATAGAGTCGGTGCTCACGGATGTAGCCAGACATATCATGGCTTTGCGCTGCTCCTCTGTGAAGTCCTCACAAGGGGGAAGTGGATGCTCTGGCCATTGCTGTGGGGGGAGCAACAAGAAGGGAGGTCCACATGCCCAGCGGGACTGACTTGTGAGCTCTTGTAATCTACCCCTGGTGAGGTCATCTGCGGGGTTGTCCATTGATGCCACATAATGCCAAGTCTGGTTGTCCGTTAACTCCTGGATCTCTGCGATCCGGGTGCCCACAAATACCTTGAAGTGGCAGGAGTCAGACTTGATCCAGGTCAGGACGGTCGTGGAATCTGTCCACATTACAACTTTGGACAATGATAAAGTTAGCTCTCTAGTCAGTAAGCTGGCAAGCTGTGCCCCTGTGAGAGCTGCGCATAACTCAAGACGTGGCATAGAAAGCTGACGTTTGGGAGCCACCCTGGATCTTGCAGTCAGGAATGCAACTTCCACCTGCCCATGTGTGTCCTCTGTGCGAAGATATGCCACACTGCCATATGCATGTAGAGAGGCATCGCAGAAGATGTGTAACTCTCTGCTGCATTCAGGCCTGTCAAGGGCTGGGCTGACGTAGCAACGAGGCAGGCAGATGTTGTCCAGTTGTGGCAGTTCTGCTTCCCATTCTCTCCACGCAGTAAGTAGATCACTAGGGAGTAGAGGGTCATCCCACTCACGTTTCTTGCTCCACAGTTGCTGGACAAGTACTTTAGCCCTTGTGGTGAATGGGATGAGGAACCCCAATGGGTCGTATTGACTCGCCAATACTCTGTAAATGTTCCTCATTGTGAGAGGACTACTCTCTAACTGTTTAGACTTGTAGTGAAGAGTGTCAGAATGGCATGACCAACGCAAGCCTAAAGCAGGCTCTTGAGGGTTCGTCTCAGTGTGATTCAGCCATTGTTCACTGCTCTCTGACCTCAGCTCCGCTGGAAGGTGACTGAGGAGGTCAGGCTCGCTGCTGGCCCACTGTCGAAGCTCAAATCCACCTTCCTTTAGCAGTGTGCTCAACCTATCCATAACATTGTTGGCTGTGTCCAGGGAGGAGAAGCTCTGCAACCAATTGTCCACATAGAAGTGCTTCTCGATGGAGTCACGCAGGTCATCTCCTTGGTGACTGTGGTCATGAACGTGTCTTTGGAGAGCGTAGATTGCGCAGCATGGCGAACATGTGGTTCCAAATGGGAGAACCTGCCATTCATACACCTTGGGAGGAGCATCTCTCTGCAGATCACGCCAGAGGAAGCGTAATAGTGGACGATCTTCCGGTAGAAGCCTTACCTGGTGGAACATCCCCCTGATGTCACTGCTAAGGGCAATGGAGTGCTCTCTAAACCATATCAGGACACCAAGTAGAGAGGCGCCAAGGTTTGGACCAGGTAACAGCAGCTCGTTCAGGTTCTGGTCTTTGTAAGTGAAGGAGCAATTAAACACAACACGATTCTTATTGTTGTGTGTCACCATATGGTGAGGGATGAACCACGATTCTGATGAAGACCTTACTTGCTCATCACTCACTTCTTTAATATATCCTGCTGTCACCAACTTCGTGATTTCAGTTTCATAGGCTTTAGCCTTCTCAGGGTCTCGACTCAAGCGTTTTTCAGTGCCTCGCAGGCTGGGGAGGACTGCTTCGGGTGGCACGGACAGAGTAGGCATGTTATTGACACGCAAAAGAGGGGTTGCATATCTCTGAGTGCCTTCCACCCTCACCCTGATTGTCTTCGCTTCCAGAAGGTCCATAGCCTGTTGCTCTCTCAGAGACCGTGTAACCAGCCTTTCATTCCTGTATGGGAGAACATCGAGTTGCCATAGCTTCTCTACATGACTGAAGAGCTCCGCTGAAAGGGAGGCTGTGGACAAGAACAGACATTGTTTGGGCTGATAGTTCGGGCAAGAAGTGTTGACAGGTCCTTGTAGTGTCCAACCCAACCTGGTCTTAAGTGCAGCAGGGCCTCCAGGTGGACCTAAACGTACAGGTTGGATGGGAGTAATCAGGTGGGGACAGTCAGAACCAATCAGCAGCAATGGCTGGGCATTTGTGAACGACTCCAATGGTAGCTTCTTCAAGTGTCTGTACTTCTGCTGAAGTGATTTCACAGGGTATGAATGCTCAGCCAGCTCTAGATCATCTGCGGTGAAGGCCTTATTGATGGTGAAGGTCTTCGATGGGTGGCTCACAGGCGAAACTTTAACCGTCACTGATGCCCCATGCAGTGTTCTCAGTCCTTGTCTCACAGTCCGCAGGGAGAGACTCCCTGGGGTCCCCTTTAACTTCAGCTTCTGGGTAGCCTCTGGTAGCAGGATAGTCCTCTCAGATCCATCATCAAGAATAGCGAATGTCTCCAGCGTATGCTCACCATTTCGCAGCAGAACTTTACTGATCTTTAGAAGGACCTGGTTGCACCCTGCTCGACGATCTAGGTAGAGAACATCTGCGGATGATTTATTCTCTGGCTCTGAGGTTGCTGGGTTAATTGGTTTAGATGCAGCTGCACGCAGATTCACTTCATGCAGGGCTTCCAGATGCTTCCCTTTGCATATTTTACATTGCACTTTAAGTCGGCATTGGGCTGCTTGGTGGCGCCGACCACAACGCCAGCAGCAGTTGTTAGACTTAATCCAGTTAACCTTCTGATCCTTTGTAAGTTGCTTGAAGTTAGCACACTAATCCAGAAAATGTAGGGTATTACTGCAGTAGGGGCAGTATGCTTTGGGCTTGTCCTGTGCATCTGAGGTGTGATGAGTTTGAGCTGGAGACTCTTTTGATTCACTATCTTGCGTTGCGCCGAGGAGGACCACTGTAGCTCTCTTAGCAGCTCTTTTATCTCTCTTTGAACTACCGCTGTCTCTCTTGTTATCTCTGTCCGCTTCATCACCGCCCTCTTGGATGACCAACTCATATTCCAGCCACTCTGCAAAGTCTCTTAATGATGGCACTCCACTATTTTGTGGGTAGAGGTAGCGGCGGAAAGCAGCTCGAAGGTCTTGAGGTAGCTTCCTTGTGAGTCTCGCCACATGAGACCCACACTGTAGCTCTACTCGTCCATCTTCTCCAAGCTGTTCAAGCATCCCAACTAATGCTCGAACTCTGAGAGCAAACCTTCTGAAGCCTGCCGTGTCACTGGGACGAATATTGGGCTCATCCATCAGCTCTGCTATTCTTTGTAGGGACAGGTGGTGTGGCTGACCATAGTACTTAATGAGAGAAGTCATTGTGTCTGTGTATGGACAAAGAGAGTTACTGTATGAGTCCGCAAGAAGAAGCGCATCCTCAAATTTAAGGTGATCACAGAGCACTTGATACTTAAATCTCTCTGTTGCGTCAGTTGGGAGGATGTTGTCCAAAGCCAGTCTTAGCCGGGAAAACTGCCTAGGATCAGCCTGGGTGAATTCCGGGATTGAGGGCTTTGGGCCTCTGTAGATCTTCTCCTTCGGAATGAGAGACTGAGTGGGAGTAGACACTCGCTCTGGAGACAGGATGTTGCCCTCCAAAGGGCCAAGAGTTTGAGATGCCAGGGCAGACTGCTGCATATGGGTCTGAGTGTCTGTATTTGTAGTTACTGCCACCGCATCTTGCTGCACTCGTAACTCTTGTAGACGCTGGCTAAGCTCTTGGACAATGCCTGGTGGTTGCTGGGGTAGAGCAAATTGCACATGTGGAAGATCAGGATGATCCCTAGGGAAATAAACTGGTGGTGGAGGTTGTGGCCACTCCTCTTCCTCTTGTGCACCTCCTGGTGCTGCAGGTAGGGCATCTTGATGTAAAGAGTCTTGGGTGGGCGTATCTGTGTAGAGCCACAAACCATTAGCCGAGACGTTAGTGCTTCCTGGTTCCACAGGTTGCAGACTTGTAGCAGCCAGTGTAGTAGTATCACGGTCTATCTGTCTACTCAGATCTGTAAACATCATCTGCAGACGCCTGTTGTCCTCCTGCAGCTGCTGTACTATGCTCATAAAGCCGTGGGGGGCACCGGATAATACTGGTCCGGTGAAGGGGGTTCCAAGATAGCCAGGAGATAGGTCACTGATCTGTCCTGGGTGTTGCGGGAGGGGCGTCATCTCGGCGTATCCCTCTGTGGCCCTGTACTGCTCTTGTGGGGCAGGTGGCAGCGTGTATCCCTCATAATCGTTCATCCATCCTGGTGGTCGCACTGCCCTTCTTGGACGGGCACCACCTCTCTGCGGACCATACTCTATCTTCACTCCGTAATCACCAGATCCCGGGTTTCGGCACCAAATTTTGTTATGAAGAATTATCTATCTGGTTCTGGATAGTTGTGATCGCGGAGTGGGCATCGGTTAGAATGCCAAGAACTGGGCTGGATGAATTCTTTATGGTCTTTATTCAGACTTGCTTCAACACTTGTTCCAACATGTGTGGGTGTGTATGTGTGCGTGTGTGTGTGTGTGTGTGTAACAAATAAAAGGGAAGAGCATATCAGATATAAATTCTACCTAATACTTCAATAACATAAATAACAAGGAAAATAACTAAAGCATTGGTGGAAATATAACAGCTTATAATGAACTAAAATAATGTTGGTCAAATCCAATATTAAATAGCAGTCACGTGCTGCCCTTATAGGTAGGCCTCAAAGCCTTAACTACTACACTAATTATTAAAGTAAACAAAGGCACACTTCTCTCATTTACAATATACCCATAATTACACAAGCTCAAATACTGGTGACTACTTTAAACAATATATATATATAGACCTAAGAACCAACAACTAAAATAATAATACAGTAACAAGAACATAGTGTGACACATAGTTGTCACCGGTCCTGTTCATAATTTTTATGGACAGGATTTCTAGGCGCAGCCAGGGAATGGAGGGTGTCATGCTTGGTGACCACAGGATCTCATCTCTGTTGTTTGCAGATGATGTTGTCCTGTTGGCTTCATCCAGCAATGACCTACAGCTCTTGCTGGGACGGTTTGCCGCTGAGTGTGAAGCGGCTGGGATGAGAATCAGCACCTCCAAGTCCGAGTCCATGGTCCTCAGCCGGAAAAAGGTGGATTGTCCTCTCCGGGTTGGGGACAGGCTCCTGCCCCAAGTGGAGGAGTTTAAGTATCTTGGGGTCTTGTTCACGAGTGAGGGGAAAATGGAGCGAGAGATCGACAGACGGATTGGAGCAGCATCTGCAGTGATGCGGACGTTGTACCGGTCTGTTGTGGTGAAGAGGGAGCTTAGTTCTAAGGCAAAGCTGTCGATTTACCAGTCAATCTACGTTCCTACTCTCACCTATGGTCACGAGCTTTGGGTAATGACCGAAAGAACGAGATCGCGGATACAAGCGGCTGAAATGAGCTTTCTCCGTAGGATTGCTGGACTCACCCTCAGAGATAGGGTGAGGAGCTCAGTCATCCGGGAGAGGCTCAGAGTAGAACCGCTGCTCCTCCACATTGAAAGGAGTCAGTTGAGGTGGTATGGGCATCTGATTAGGATGCCTCCTGGACGCCTCCCACTTGAGGTGTTTCAGGCACGTCCCACTGGGAGGAGACCCCGGGGCAGACCCAGGACTCGGTGGAGAGACTATGTCTCCCAGCTAGTCTGGGAACGCCTTGGTATCCCCTCTGAAGAGCTGGAGCAGGTGGCTGGGGAGAGGGAAGCCTGGGCTTCTCTGCTTGAACTGCTGCCTCCGCGACCCGGACCTCCGGAAAAGCGGTAGAAGATGGATGGATGGATGGATGGATGGAAGAACATAGTGTAGCTTAGCCCCTTAGTCTATAGCTAACAATGGTAAACAGCGGAATATCATGTCCTTAAAATTATCCAGGTGAACAATAACCATATTAAACGTCTTAATAATCTTCTACAAATCACTCACCTGTCTCATGGACGCACACTCTAATAAAAAGGACAACTAAAGGGACATATGCTACCATCAGCGATACTCAGGGCAAACTAATGAACAGTGTAATGAGTTCCTTCCTCACAAAAACGGCCGCGCCCCCCAGTGGTCAGTCTGAGAACTGCAACCAAACCTGTAATATCTTTAATCACAGTCCTGCCTTCATAACAAAACCAGAGAAATCCCGGAGTAAACCCACTCCGACACGGGGAGAACATGCAAAGTCCACACAGATTACTGTTAGTCGGGGGCTGGGATCGAACCCAGGATCCCCAGGCCAAGGGTGAGTTACTGTGCTGCCGCAGTGCTAACCACTCCGCTGCACATTCTCCAACCCCCTTCACAAAATAAAAAAAACACATCCAATTAAAACCCTCCCAAATTTAGCAAAACAGAACCTCAAGAAACACTGTTTTAGAAATAAAACAGTAAACATAAAACCATAACGAACTTCTAAAACAACATAAACTAAAACTAGGGCCTGTGGGTAGACTGCCACACAATCGTGCATGGCAAAGTGGGTTATTCTGCCATTTTCCTTTTTTTTTTTTTAAATAGTCTGGCCGTGCTTCTACCTAAAAAGTCCTCTGTCACTTCTTTACCGTCTCCCACGGTAAGTGTGGGTTGGGCAGGGGAAACAGTTCAGTCTGAGGGGCTTTGAGGCGAGCCCGTGGTGGCCTCCTCCCTGGAGCTATGAAGCAGGCTCGTGGCGCCCCCCATCCCCCCGGGGCTTTGAAACACACTCGTGGCGGCCACCTCCCTGGAGCTGTCGGACCCCCGTGGTGGCTGCGGCCCTGTCAGTCGCCATCATGGTCTCCCGTCAGCGCGAACCCAAACCCAGTCCATGATTTGGAGCTGTGCTTTACTTGTTTTACTGCGTTGTTGTTGTTGTGCTTCTGGTGGCTCTGTGTGCTCGTTTGGCTTGAGGCCTCCGCCGTGCAGCGGTGGTTCCGTTGTCACTGTGTTCGCTGCAGACCCTTCACTCTCTGTCTCCGTCGTCGGCTGAAGCTCGTCGTGGTTACGGAAGGTGTCCAGAGTCTCTCCGGTGTCGCTCGTTGAAACGGACTCCTCACCTGTCTGTTTGGTCGTAACCTCCTCTTTGTCATCTGAATTGCTCTGCTGTGCCGTGCCATGCGGTGTGTCTGTGCCCGGCCGCTGTTGCCGTTCTTCGGGGAACTCTGCATGCTTGAGCTCCCTCTCCATGCAGCTCTCCTCCTGAGAGCGCGGAGTGTGCGCTTTGGTGTCGGCACCATTCATAATTACCTTGTCGGTGTCGTTCCTGATGAGCACGGGCTGCCTCTCCTCCTGAGTACCCAGGGTGGATGGAGTGTTCCTAGTGCTGTTCCGTATTATCTCATCCCACACCACGATGTCGTTTTCCAGGTCAGCTGTGCCCCAACTGCTGGACCCGGACCATTCGAACACAGCACTGTCTCTGATAGCGAAACCCACTCTGTAGAAAAGGTCACATCCCACAATGTTGTTACCGCGTATTGTCACCTGGAACGTACAGTCGTACACAATTTTGGTTTTGCAGCAAACAGTCAATTTCACTGTTCCTACATTGCACAGTCTGTGACCACCATAACCATACAGCGGCACCATAACCCCACAGACGAGGCCTCTCAGAGCAGACCTCCAGCTCACCGCATTATCCTCGTATTCCTCTGCCATGCTCTCGTCGTCCTCCACCGCGTTAGCTGGCAATGACTGTCCAGTTAGCCTCTGTGTTTGGCGCCCATTTAGCTCTGTGGCTAACTTGTCTGCTGCTTCCAATTGGAGCGCTAGCTCAACTGCTTTAGCTAGAGTTAGGTCGTTTGGCACTGTTAGCAACCTAGCTCATAGCCCAGTGTTACATGTGTGTTTGGCCAATTGGTCCCGGTGTGGGGGACGTAGGTGTTACATTCTCCACCCAGACATGATGGCTCACGAGAGGAGAGGCTGACGGGGGTCTAGACAGAACAGCAGAGGTGGAGACGCTGGCTGCCGGGAGGAGGAAGAAGCACGGCACCAACGGACCAACGGACTGTTATGCTAATGCACCGTGCAGACTTTGTATATAATGTGTATTGAGGTGTGAGCCCCAGGCTGCTAGGCAAGGCATTAAAGGTATAAAAGAGAGATGCCCTGCGGCCTGGGAGCTATTCTTGTCAACTTGACTAATAGAGAGAAATAAAGTCTATGCTGATCCAGCTCGTCATCTTGCCTGCTTAGTTCTCTCTACGCTGGTGACCCTTGACGTACAATGGAATACGAGGCGAACACCCCCGGAGACGGCCCAGACTGGAAGCGCCAGCACCATGTGTGCCGTTTCGGTCAAGCTCCCGGACTTTTGGCTACATGACCAGACAGCTTGGTTCCTCCACACAGAGGCCCAGTTCGCGCTCCGTGGGGTGACGGTGGACAACACCAAATATTACTACGTGATTGCTGCGCTGGACGCACGCAAAAAAAAACAGCAGGTGGCAAAGCCTGCTCCAACAGCCCCTAGCCCACTACAAACACAACGCCTTCAAGACCATGCTGACCCAGCGCTACATGCTCTCGGACTCCGAGAGAGCAGAAAGGCTCCTGGCATGCTTCGAGTTGGCAGACAGGTCAGCGGTCGAGTTAATGGAGAATATGTTTGCGTTGATGGGCAGAGATGACAAGCCGTTTCTGTTTTTCCATCTTTTTCTCAGAAACCTCCTGACAGTGGCCAGAGCAATCCTTGCCAACTCACCACTGCTGGTGACTCAAAACTACCGTGCACTGGCACAAGAAGCAGACCAGATCGTCCTGGCGATCAGAACCTTTGCAGTGAATGCAGCAGCGCCGGAGCCCAGACAGACGACTACCGAGGGTGAGGAGCCATTGATGGTGGCCGGCGTGGATGCCAGGAAGCGCGGGAAGTGCACGCTCTGCTTTTACCACCACCGTTTCGGAGAAGACGCACGGCGATGCGTGCCACCATGCCAATTCAGGCGGTCAGGAAATGCCAGGAGTGGCATTCATTAGCAACTGCGACCGCCGGTGACACAGACAAGCTGCTCTACGTTACGGACTCACATTCGGGGAGACGGTTCCTGGTGGACTCCTGTCACATGTAACTCCTGTCACAAACCCCTGTGCGTCATTACACGGCACACGAGGGAGAGAATGAAAAACCCAATCGCGGAAGTAGAAAATGCCATTTTATTAAATATAACAATAAAGAAACAAGTCCAGTTAACCACAAAAATACAGAGAGATGCAATTGATGAAGTAAAGGCCACCAGACATACAGGGCGCCTACTGGATGCTCTACAGCCCAGTCAAAAGGGAGCCTAGTGCTGCAGGACAGCTAAGCACAAAAGGAAAGGTGATCAGCCTAGTGTTGCAGGGCTGCTAAGCACAAAAGGAAAGGTGATCACGACATTTATACGGGGCTGGAGCAATCCCGGGGCGAACCGTGCAGTCTGAAGGATGAAGAGGGTAAGCAGGGTCAGCCGATCACACCAAGGGATTAACTGACCTTCAAGTGCTGGCTGAATAATTAGCAGGTGATGAAAACTCATACATAGAGAGCTAGCTGCCGCGTATGGAGGTGAATTCTCTGACAATCTCTTTCCACAATTGCGGCGGACAAATACTCTTGAAGCTAACGAGGAAAGATTGCCAGTGCGAAAAAGTGTGGGCTGAACTTGATTAGACCTGGTGTGTGAGAGAGCGTACATGAGTGTATGAATGGGAATGAATGGAGCATGTGCATGTGTGTGTGTGTGTGTGTGTGTGTGTGAGTGAGAATGTGAGTATGTGTGTGAACACCCGTGACAGCACAGCTGATGGCACTAGACAGGAGGAGGGGGTGCGCCCAAGCTGTCAGGGAGCGGAGGCCCAATAGCTTCCCTGAAGCGCCAGGTGGAAACTAGGGCAAAACATAACAATAAGTCAGAAGTGGGTTTGGAAGCCGAACCCATGTTCATGACAACTCCCCCATTTTGGGATTTCTGTGTGCGCACGGTCTATTAGTCAAAGTTGCTAATAGACGCCTAGTTAATGCTCTTTCCTTTGATTCTCTGCCCTGTACAGCTCGAGGAGCCAGGTCCACAACACTTGCCAACATCACAGCTCCAGGGGGTAAGATCCAACAACTACTCACCCAGTTCCCAGCACTCACGGTTCTGACATTTTCAGCGGCCATCACTAAGCATGGGGTCACGCACTTCATTACCACCACGGGGCCGCCCGTTTTTGCACGACCTCGGCGCCTGGACGCAGCTAAACTGGCCAGCGCGCGAGGAGTTCACCAATATGGAGAGGTTAGGCATCATCAGGAGCTCAAACAGCCCGTGGGCGTCCCCGCTGCACATGGTGCCTAAAGCTGAGGGGTCGTGGCAACCATGTGTTGATTTCCACAGATTAAACAACGCTACAGCACACGATCGCTACCCCATTCCCCATATTCAAGATTTTTCCATCTACCTGACCGGGGCACGCATTTTTTCCAAGGTGGACCTGGTCTGCGGGTACCACCAGGTCCCAATGTGCACAGAAGACATCCCCAAAACGGTAGTGATAACCCCGTTTGGTCTTTTCAAGTTTCTGTGCATGCCATTCATGTTAAAAGACACAGCGCAGACATTCCAACGTATGATGAACACGGTGCTGCATGATCTGCCTGAGGTTGGAAGAGCACGGGTTAATAATCAACCCAGCGAAGTGCCAGTTCGAGGCCACAGTGATTGACTTTTTGTGCCACTGCATCTCGCCGGAGGACGCGATCTCGTTGCCGGATAAGGTGCACGCAGTGGCAGATTTTCCGCGTCCTCAGATGGTAAGGGCACTTCAAGAGGAACCGGGAAATCAAACAGCAGAAATGGACTCTATTTGAAGAGAAACTGTCTGAAGAAGTCCGCCATTTCTTCGTTGGTGAAAATCCTGGCGCATCAGTGCCTTGGCGCTACTTATCGGGCGGGAGTGAAACTGCAAATGATGGTTGCGTGCATGCGTCAACTGCTTGGCCTGGGTAGATGAAAAAAGTGAGCATGTACAGCACCACGTGCGTGCCGGGCTCACCCAAAGCGTACGCGGACCAAGGCGGACTAGAGGGGAAATGCCACATGAATAAGGCTTGACTGTCCGACAGAAACATGAGTTTATTAAAGGACTTTAAACACAGAAAAAAAAATCATAAGAGGTATGTAAACACTGGAGGCATTTATCATGGTTTTAACCCGCTGGAAAGGGGAGCAATAACAGAAGAGTTGCTTAGCTAAGAGATGTGGTTAGAATTCAAATGCAGCCAGCTCCATATGAAGGGAAAGGCAAGGGGGACTGATGAATTGCTGAGGATATATTTCACCAGCCACTACAATATTAAGTTATGTTCCCAATTATGTACCTGGCAAGTTAAGATGACCGAAATTCACGAAGTCACTGACTTTAATCCATCAGCAGCCTTCAGACAAACTAAACGTACCAGCATTTGGATTTCAAAATAAGGGAGGTTTTTCTTGGCGGTGAGAAGATTTCTAAAAAAACTATAAACATGTAGAAATATTATAACAGAAATAACGACATACTTGGTCATTTAAGTTAATTTAAATCATTAAATAAAATTTTATTAATTTTTTTTCTTTGTAATGAGAGTTAAATTATTGTTCTGTTCTGACTGTAAAGGTATGGTAAAAATATAAGTTGTTATAAGGAAAAAGTTTAAAAAAAAAATACCACAGTCTGTTTCAAATTTATTTAAAAAACAGTAATTTTGTTAAAAAAAAAAAAAAACAGACAAAAATAAGCCATAAAATAATCCACAAATTTAGATAAATTTACAGAGAAAAGTAGAAAAATGTAAGAAAATAGTTATAAATATTGGAGAAAAACCTCAAACCTTCAAGACTGAAGTCATTACTCAAGTTTTAAGTGGGTGCTCTTTGTACCCTTAACTAGAAATTTTTGGTTGTCTCCTTTAATTTACATGGCACTTGATATTTTCTAATCTGTTTGTATATCACTGTAGACAGCGAGAGAACCTCTTATATCCCCACTTATATCACGGACACACAGATCGTCCTAAATGTCTCCTGAGCCGGTGGACGGAGCCACTGTCTATAGCAGGATACGATACAGCAGAGAACAGCTGCTAGCATTCAACCGCCACCCGGTCCCATTGGAAAAACTCGACATACCGAGAGAACTGAGGCGAAAACGCCGCGGCTGCCGGGCTGGAGTAAGGCGGAGGACAAAAAATATAAGGTACAGACCCTCCCTTCCATCTGTTGTCATGGGAAATGTACGGTCGATACTGGGAAAGTTAGATGAGCTAGCGGCTATCTCCCGTTATGATAGCACATACCGGGAGTGCTCTCTCCTTTTGTTTACTGAGACGTGGCTAACTGAACTAGCAGCAGATGCTAACATTGAGCTGGAGGGTTTTCACATGATACGAGCTGACCGAACACCAGACAGTGGCAAGGCTAGGGGCGGTGGAGTGATAATGTATGTTAACAACAACTGGTGCAGACCGGGACATATCACTGTTAAACAACGACACTGCAGCAAAGACATTGAGTTGCTAGCTGTTAGCATGAGGCCTACATATCTCCCGAGAGAACACTCACACGTGATCTGCATTGTTGTTTATGCAAATCCGACGGCGAACGCTGGGACAGCACGTGACGTCATCCATTCAGTAACCAGCAGGCTGCAGACAGAACACCCAGATGCTCTTCTCCTCATCTCAGGCGATTTCAACCATGTTTCACTGTCTCCCATTCTACCCACGTTCACCCAGTATGTCACATGCCACACTAGAGACAATAAAACACTGGATTTATTCTACGCAAACACTAAGGAGGCGTACACCTCATCACAACTCCCCCCACTCGGGAGATCGGATCACAACTTGGTTCATCTCCGGCCGGTGTACAAACCCCTAGTGCACAGACAACCTCCGGCCATGCACACTGTGGAGTTATGGTCTGAGGAGACAATGGACACCCTAAAGGGCTGTTTTGAAGCCACCGCCTGGAAGCAGCTCTGCGATCCACATGGTGAGGACATCGATGGCCTCATTCACACCTTCACGGGCTACCTCAGCTTCTGTGTGGACAAATCCGTTCCCACCAAGACCATACGGCGTCACTCAAACAACAAACCCTGGATCAACCCTGAGATAAAAACACTTCTGAGAGAGAAGAAGAGGATCTTCAGGTCAGGGAACAGGGAGATGCTGAAGTCCGTACAGAGGGAGCTGAGGAGAAAGATCAGAGAAGGCAAGGACAGCTTCAGGAAGAAGATGGAGGACAAGCTGCAACAGAGCGACATCAGCGGGGTCTGGAGAAACCTCAAAACCATCTCGGGGCTCCAGAATACCTCCCCCCAGGCCACAGGGGGCAGGGAGTGGGCGAACAACCTGAATCTGTTTTTCAATAGATTTGACCAACCGCCCTCCCCCCTGACTGCACAACAACCACTGCTGCCTCTAAAGAAATCAAGTCCTGCTGCCCACTCCCCACTCCACCAACACCCCCCCACTCCCAACACACAGCCCCCCATCCTGACCCTGACCAGGACCCAGGTGAGGACGGAGCTGAGGAAGATCAAGGCGAGGAAGGCGCCGGGACCGGACGGCATCAGCGCAAAGCTCCTCAAGTCCTGTGCAGACCAGCTGTGTGGGATTGTGACGTATATCTTCAACATGAGCCTGAAACTGGGGAGGGTACCACAGCTGTGGAAAACATCTTGTGTGGTACCTGTACCAAAAACTTCCCACCCCAAAGACCTGAACAGCTACAGACCGGTGGCCTTGACGTCCCACTTGATGAAGACCCTGGAGAGACTGCTCCTTGCTCACCTCCGCCCCCTGGTGGAACCAGCGATGGATCCACTCCAGTTCGCCTACCAGCATGGCATTGGGGTGGAGGATGCGGTGATCTTCCTCCTTCACCGTTCTCTGTCCCACCTGGAGAAGCCCGGGAATATGGTGAGGATCATGTTCTTTGACTTCTCCAGTGCTTTCAACACCATCCAACCGATGATCCTGAAGGACAAGCTGCTGCGCGCAGGGGTGGACCAGCACCTGTCATCATGGATCCTGGACTACCTCACGAACCGGCCTCAGTTTGTGAGAACCCGGGACTGTGTGTCCGACACGATCATCAGTAGCACGGGGGCCCCCCCAGGGAACGGTGCTGGCTCCCTTCCTGTTCACTCTTTATACTGCGGACTTCTCACACAACACAACACACTGCCATCTACAGAAGTTCTCTGATGACTCTGCGATCGTTGGCCTCATCTCCAATGGAGATGAAGCTGAGTACAGAGGGCTTATCCAGGACTTCGTGGACTGGTGCCATCGGAACTGCCTCCAGATCAACGCGAGGAAAACTAAGGAGCTGGTGGTGGACTGCCGCAGGCATGGGCAGCCCCTCACAGTACCAGTAAATATACAGGGAACAGACATCGAGATGGTGACATCCTATAAGTACCTGGGTATTCATCTGAACAATAAACTAGACTGGTCACACAATACTGATGCACTCTACAAGAAGGGACAGCGCAGGCTGTTCCTGCTGAGGAGACTCAGGTCTTTTGGTGTACAAGGGGCGCTGCTGAAGTCATTCTATGACACGGTGGTGGCATCAGCCATCACTTTTGGAGTGGTCTGCTGGGGCAGTGGCATTACTGCAGCCGATAGGAAGAGACTGAACAAACTGATTAAGAAAGCTAGCTCTGTCCTGGGGCAGCGCCTTGATCCGATGGAGGAGATAGGAGAGAGAAGGACGGTGGCTAAACTGTCATCTCTGCTGGAGTCCGAGTTCCACCCTATGCAGGACATACTGAATGCACTGAGGAGCTCATTTAGCAGCAGACTACATCATCCCAGGTGCACAACCGAGAGGTTTCGTAGGTCCTTCCTACCAACGGCTGTCAGACTGTACAACCTAAGCAGGGCTGCTCGCAGAGATAGCAAAAAGACGTAACAAGCTAATAGTTTTTTGAATGCAAAAGATGCAATAGACTTACACAATGGTCCCCTCCGGCATACAACTAGGAACATACCGGTCGCTATGGAGGGTGAGAATATGTATGGGCACATAATCATACCATGTAGGATAACTAAGTAGACGGTTATGCTGTTTCATTCCATCTAGCAACAATGCTCTGCACTGTGTGTGTTTATATATTTGCATATTTATTCCATCTAGCTACAATGCTCAGCACTGGGTGTGTTTATATATTTATATATCTACATATTATTCCATCTAGCTACATTGCTCCGCACTGTGTGTGTTTATATACTTGCATATTTATTCCACCTAGCTGCAATGCTCCGTACTGTGGGTGTTTATATATTTACATATTTATTCCATCTAGCTACAATGCTCTGCACTGTGTGTTCATATATTCATATATTTATTCCATCCAGCTACAATGCTCTGCACTGTGTGTCTGTGTGTGTGTGTATATATATATATTTTATAGTAATACGTACATATGTTTATTAGCTGCTCTTGCTTGCTTGTTTTTTTTCTTGCCTTCTGATTGTTGCTCTGAGTGTTGCTATCCCTGTGCTGTTGCAATCCTGGAATTTCCCCGTTGTGGGACTAATAAAGGCTTATCTTATCTTATCTTATCTTAACCTGAATTAGACAGAGCGCAGAGAGGGCAAGATTAGACAGAAGAGAGGAGCCAAGGAGAGTAAAGTGCTCAGGCCGAGGGTCCAGGATAGGTGGGAGCAGAGGAAGGAGAGAAGGATGACACCAGTAAAAAGTCCAAACACAGGACATCTGGGTGGGACCCCAGATGGCCCAACATTCCAACATTCAAGCCTTGGTTGCACAATACTTCAAAATGTAAGTTCCATATGCACGGCAGTGGGTCAGGAGGTAGAGCGGGTCATCCAATAACTGGATGGTTGGTGGTTTGAATCTCGCTTTCCCCACATATCCTGCCGTTGTGTCCCTGGGCAAGACACTTTGCCCACCTTGCCTCCAGTGTCCATAACACTGGGTATGAATGTGTATAAATGTTCAGAATCAGAATCAGAATGAACTTTATTGCCAAGCACGTTTACAAGGAAACACAAGTAAACATACGAGGAATTTGACTTGACATTGGGCGCGCTAGATAAGCGCATCCCAATGACACGGCAGCCATGCAAGGCGCCTGTCATACAGTGGGGGGTAAAGAGGGGGAGGGGGGAAGGGGGGGTAGGGAAACACAATGGGCAGAGAGAAAAAAGCATTGTTAATCAAAATAAAGCTCATTATATGACCAAAATTGTGATTACCTAGAAAAAAAACTCTCTAATGCATATATAAATTGCAGACAATAGTTCACACAAAACAAGAGTTGAGAGAGACAGTGTATGTTTATATATCAGTGTGTGTATCAGCCCTGTAATGTTGTATGCAGTGAAGTGTAGGTGTGTCAATCACTAGTGAACAGCAGAGGGCGCCTCCTGGCAGTGGATGGATGTTAATCATGTGATCTATAAGCAAGTCCAGAGTCTCTCTCTCTTGCTTGCAGGTGGCGAGTTGAAGACACATGGTGCACTGTCCTTGAAGAGTCCACTCTGTTGAAACAACAGCAATTGTGTCGATTGTTTGGGTTAGCAGAGCTGCTCCTTCCGCTTATCTTCATCGAGGAGGAATGTAAATGTAAACAGAGCACCAAAGACAAGGTCAAATCTGCACAGTGCACTCAGAGAATAGAATTTTCCTCACCCGTGCAATTCTGTGCTTCATAATTTCCATGTACAGGCTTAAACTTTAACATTCTCTGGAGAGCACTGGCGACTTCAAGATGTATTCCACCATCTGAATCACCATTCAGTTCACCATGCCGCCTCGTGCACTCCCCAACTGGTCGAATTGGTGAAGGAGCTTGCCTGGATCCGCATTTTGAACAGCTCTCCACCTTCTTAAATTTCTGAAACACCAGGAAACTCCAAAGCCAAAAATAGAATCCTGTGATCATAGCCAATAGATGTCTTCTGCATCTCCAGTCAAATCATACACTCAGCAGGTTCCAATTCTTGGGCTCCCCCCTGGCCCAGTTCTTGTTGAAAAGTGGTGACAATAGCACATCTAAGCCGCTTCCAAATCCATAATTTCCGTTTAGATTAAGATTCAGCAGAAGAAGAGCGACTAAACACAGACACAAACGCAACATTGCAAGCTGGGAATAGGTCAGGAAGGCAGACAGGAGGAGACAGGAAAAATGGGACTGCTGTCTCTAGGAGCCGGAAGCCGGAAGCCGGTGGTGGCTGGAGAGGCCGTTGGCCCGGATTGGCAGTCACGTTTCCGTCAGCCTTCCCTAGGACAGCTGTGGCTACAGTAGTAGCTTGCCACTACCATTGTCTGTCTGGAGTGAATGAATAATGTATCTGTAAAAAGCGTCTTTGAGTATCTATGATAAAGCGCTATATAAATCTGATGCATTGTTATTATTAAGATCAGATAAGATAAGCCTTTATTAGTTCCACAATGGGGAAATTCCAGGATTGCAACAGCACAGGGATAGCAACACTCAGAGCAACAATCAGAAGGCAAGAGAAAAAACAAGAGCAGCGAGTATACATATGTACATATAAATATAAATATATATACACTACTGTTCAAAAGTTTGGCGTCACCCAGACAATTATTTTGTGTTTTCCATGAAAAGTCACACTTATTTACCACCATGAGTTGTAAAATGAATAGAAAATATAGTCAAGACATTGACAAGGTTAGAAATAATGATTTGTATTTGAAATAATAATTTTTTCCTTCAAACTTTGCTTTCGTCAAAGAATCCTCCATTTGCAGCAGTTACAGCATTGCAGACCTAACATGATTGCACAAGGGTTTTCTAATCATCCAT
Source organism: Pholidichthys leucotaenia (assembly GCA_020510985.1). Taxonomy (NCBI): domain Eukaryota; kingdom Metazoa; phylum Chordata; class Actinopteri; order Cichliformes; family Pholidichthyidae; genus Pholidichthys; species Pholidichthys leucotaenia. The sequence continues at coordinate 280,349,323 of CM035847.1, read as the reverse complement.
TAGCCTTCTGATGCAATGAGCAAACACATTGTACCATTAGAACACTGGAGTGATAGTTGCTGGAAATGGGCCTCTATACACCTATGTAGATATTGCACCAAAAAACAGACATTTGCAGATAGAATAGTCATTTACCACATTAGCAATGTATAGAGTGTATTTCTGATTAGTTTAAAGTTATCTTCATTGAAAAAAAGTGTTTTTCTTTCAAAAATAAGGAAATTTCTAAGTGACCCCAAACTTTTGAACGGTGGTGTATATATAGACACACAGTGCGGAGCATTGTAGCTAGATGGAATAAATACATGAATATATAAACACACAGTGTGGAGCATTGTAGCTAGATGGAATAAATATGTAAATGTATAAACACACACAGTGTGGGGCATCAGGATCATCAAAAAATTGGCATAGACAGACTCAAACCCGCTTTCGTTGTGGTGGACGAGCAAGTGCTGTTGGCTAGGGCCCCTCGGCGTGGAAGACCCCCACGGAGAGCTCCCCAGGGAAATGATTCACCAGAGCAGCCACACTGGTGACCCAAGACGTATTATGGAACACGAGGCAAGAACCCCGGAGCCGGCCCAGTCAGGAAGCTCCAGCGAGGCGGCAGCCATCCCACAGACAGCCCGGACTGGAACCCCCAGCCACGCGTGCACGGTTTCAGTCAAGCTACCGGATTTCTGGCAGCACAACCCGCGCTCTTGGTTCCACCACACCGAGGCCCAGTTCGCCCTCCTGGGAGTAACAGCAGACGACACCAGATTCTACCATGTGGTCGCAGCACTGGACGCCCGCACAGCTCAGCAGGTAGCGAGCCTGCTCGATCACCCTCCAGCCAGCAACAAATACGAGGTGCTCAAGGCTGCGCTGACCCGGCGCTACACGCTCTCGGACTGTGAGAGAGCGGAGAGGCTCCTGACATGGACCGAGTTAGGAGATGGTTCGGCCGTAGACCTGATTGAGAAAATGCCATGAAACTTGGGAGGAGAGATTTGGGTAAAAGAAGAGTGCCTGCTTAAATGTGTCAGTCTGTTCTGTGCTTGAGAGATGTGAAGTGTGTAATAAACTGTCTGCCATGAATCAGCCTCTTATTTCACACACTCCACACTGGATTATATGGATTATATGCAAAATTTAGAAAAAGAAATAAATAAATTTTCCCCCCCAGGAAAAATATGTTGCCACTGCGCCAAGGACTTTAAGCCAGGGGAAACACTGCTAGGTGTAAGCATGGCGGCCCAGGATAACGACTGAAACTGCATCAGAACATTTATGTCCATTTTTGAGACAAAGTAGCCTCAAGCTCATGAATGGTCTGTTGCCTAATGCTGGAGAAAGTATTTTTTATAACTGGGAGTATTTTTAACTGGGAGCATTATCTGGTGGGGAATACTGGTATTGTGGAGAGAGGAATAATCAGGCAGAGCGGTCCAGGGCAGAGTAGGCTTTATTAATTTCTCTCTCTCACATTCACCAAAATCACAAACATCACAAAGACTAACAGGTTGCAGGCACCTCTCCTTTTATATCATACAACTCGCTCAGTCACCTGTGGTGAAACATACTGAGTGGATCCCCCCCCAGAAACTCAGACTGAGCCTTAACCCTCATGTCCTTTGGGCTTCAGCCTACATCCGTAGTGGCTGTAACGGGGGGGCTGCGGCTCTGAGGCGCTACTGTGTCGGTGGGGTGCTCTTGGGGGTGCGTCCGTCTGTGGGGGGACATTGGGAGGGGGGAAAACATCTTTAGCATGCCATTGTGACTGACCTGACGAGTCATGTACCTGGGGAGTTCTCAGTGGGGGTCGTCCGCGCTGGGGAGCTAGGGCCAACACCACCTGCTCGTCTGCTAAAACGAAAGCGGGCTTAAGCCTGTCTATACAGACTGTTTCTCTGTGTCCCCCCAAGTCTAACACAAAATGTTTCTCCCCGGGTTCCAGCACTCTGAATGGGCCATCGTAGGGCGGGCACAAGGGGTCTGGTGGGCATCGTGCCTGACAAATAAGAACACCGCATCCTTCAAGGCCTTTGGCACAAAAGCGTATGGAAAACAGTGGTGGACCGGACTGGGTACCATCCCTGCCACTGAGCTATGCAGTGAAAGCAGGGATGGATTGGTGTTCAGCGCGGGGCTGTCCGGCAAAAATTCCCCTGGGAGCCGCAGCGGCTGGGAAAAAACCAGCTCTGCTGGGGAGGCTGCCAAATCCTCGTTTGGTGCTGAATGCAACCCTAATAGAAGCCACGGCAACCTGTCTACCCAATTTGCATTCGTAAGTGAAGCCCTGAGCGCTGCTTTAAGCGATCTATGCAAACGCTCGCATAACCCATTGGCCTGGAGGTTGTACGCGGTCGTGCGATGAAGTGTGACGCCCAGGCACCAGGCCATGGTGGACCAGAGGTCGGAAACAAACTGCAGGCCCCAGTCAGACGTGATACCCAAAGGGGTGCCGAAACATGCCACCCATGTCTTCAAAAAAGCGCGTGCAACTTCTGCTGATGCGGTAGAAGCTAGTGGGACTGCTTCGGGCCAGCGGGTGGTGCGATCCACCACTGTCAGGAGGTGCGTGAACCCCTGCGATGACGGGAGGGGGCCCACGAGGTCCACGTGAATGTGGTCGAACCACTTAGCTGGGATATGGAACGACTCCAAGGGGGCTTTTGTGTGCCTGTGCACTTTGGCTCATTGGCACGCTACGCTGGCTGCAGCCCACTGTTTCACCTGTTTGCGCAGGCTCAGCCAGACGAACCTTGCTCCCACCATTTTGACTGACGTGAGCACTCCTGGGTGCACCAGGGTGTAAACTGACTCAAAAACACAGCAGCGCCAAATGGGCGGGACCACCGGGCGCGGGCGGCCCGTGGAGACATCACAGATTGGGGGGGGGGGGGGGGCGTCCTGCAGTACTCTGCTCTCCAGCCTTAACCCTGTTGGTCCAGACTGGAGTGCGCAAACGTCCGCATCGCTGATCTGCTCAGCGTCCATGGCTGTGTAATCTATCCCCACATAGACTGGGGCCACTAATGCACGCAAGAGACAGTCCGCCACCACGTTGAGTTTACTGGCCACATGCTGAATGTCGGTCGTAAACTCCAAGATCGCGGCCAGCTGTCTCTGCTGCTGGCCCGACCATGGGTCCAAAACCTTGGCCATCACGTACGTTAGCGGCTTGTGGTCCACGAACGCAGTGAAGGTGCATCCTTCCAGCCAGAACAGGAAGTGGCATATGACAAGGTGGAGAACCAATAACTCCCTGTCAAACGAGCTGTATTTACGCTCACTGTCGCACAAAGACCTGCTAAAAAAGGCGAGCGGCTGCCAAGAACCGGCGACGTGCTGCTCCCCGATGGCCCCTATTGCCATGTCCGAGGAGTCGTAGTGAGTGCTATCCGAGCCGCCGGGTCCGGGTGCCGTGCCGTGCAAGGATACAGTCAGTGTCCTCTCACCAAAAGTCTTAATGTCTTCTTTTTTTTTTTTTGTTACTTATTTGTACCCGTAGGTAGATTTGGTTTGCAGTCTGGTGACAAGCCACCGGCTGCTGGTCGCTGCGTGCGCGAGCGCCCTAAACCTACATGTTTTTGGTATGTGGGAGGAAACCGGAGAAATCCCGGAGTAAACCCACGCAACACGGGGAGAACATGCAAACTCCACACAGCTCACTGTTGGTCGGGGGCTGGGATCGAACCCATGATCTCATGATCCCCTCGATCCCTCGGCCGGGGGATCGAGGGGATCATGAGATCATGGGTTCGATGATCTCGGTGTCTGAGTCGTTTGCAGCCGCCAGCTCAGGGCTGCTAGTTCCCACCAGCTGGTCTGCATAGGACGGCAGGATGAGACTCTTTTGGGAGCCGGAGTCCACGAGGAACCGTCTCCCCGAGCGTGAGTCTGTCACATAGAGCAGCTTGCTCGCTTCACCGGCAGTCACAGCTGCTACCAACTGCCGGCTCTGGTGTTTCCCGAGTGCTTGAATTGGCACAGTGGCATGAATCGGCGTGCGTCCTCTCCAAAACGGTGGTGGTAGAAGCAGAGTGTGTCTCTCCGGTGCTTCTTGGCTTCCGCTGCAGTCACCGTTGTTGGCTCCTTGCCCCCGCTGGCCGTCTCGCTGGGTTCCGACGCTGCTGTGTTCACAGCAGGGCTCTGGTGGTGAGGATAATCCAATCCGCCTCTTGGGCTAGAGCCCGGTAATTGTGCGCGGCCAGCAGCGGCGAATTGACAAGGACCGCCCTGGCCGCCATCGGGAGGTTCCGGAGGAAAAGGTGGACAAAGAGGAAATACCCGTCATCTGTACCCATCAACGCCAACATCTTCTCCATTAACTCGACCGCCGATCCGTCTCCCAACTCGGAGCGCGTCAGGAGCCTTTCCCCTCTCTCTCAGTCTGAGAGCGTATAGCGCTGGGTCAGCGCTGTTTTGAGAGCCTCGTATTTGTCGTGGGCTGGGGGCCGTTGGAGCAGGCTCGCCACCTGCTGAGTTGTGCGTGCATCCAGTGCTGCTACCACGTAGTAGTATCTGGTGTCATCCGCCGTTATTCCCCGGAGCGCGAACTGGGCCTCGGTGTGGAGGAACCAAGACTTCGGGTCGTGTAGCCAAAAGTCTGGGAGCTTGACCGAAACGGTGCACACCTTGCTGGCAGCTCCAGTCCGGGTCGTCTCTGGGGTGTACGCCTTGAGTTCCATTGTGCGTCAAGGGTCACCAGTGTGGAGAGATGACTAATCAGACAGAGCGGTCCAGGGCAGAGTAGGCTTTATTAATTTCTCTCTCTCACTTTCACCAGAATCACAAACATCAAAAAGACTAACAGGTTGCAGGCACCTCTTCTTTTATCTCATACAACTCGCTTAGTCACCTGTGGTGCTGCATTAACATGAAAGCCTTTGCAATTCCCCGTTCTCTTTGTCACTGTTCACATCAACCCACCAACCCCCGCATCAACACACCAACCCCCATGACCATTCCGTCTGAGTGGAAACATACTGAGTGGATTCCCACAGTATATTAAAATGTTCAGAATGTACATGGAGCAATCTCAGATTGATTTTAGCTCATATACCCTCTTGTGTACAGTTAGTTTCAGGAAAAGACTTGGAGACATTTTTTTCAATATTTGATAAGATAGTTTTACACCACAGCCGCAGAGAGTGCTACTGAACTACTCCCACAAGGTAAAGGTGATCTTCATTTCCCTCCTCCTTCTTAAGCTCCTTGGTTCCAGTCTTCAACTGGTCTGCATATAATATTCTCCACTTTCTGATCACAAATTAATCCCCATAGTTTTGATCGGAACTAATCAACAGAAAAGTAATTTACGATAAGTGAGTACTAGAAATTAAACAATAAATAAATGATGTTGTCTGTAGTTAATGAAAATAATGTTTCACTTACAGAAATGGGAATTTTTAAAGTTTATAATAAATTCAGCAATCAGACGGAGCAAAGAAATTAAGGAAAATAAAATAACTAAACTGAATATTATGGACTAATTAAACATTAAACATTTATATGATCTGCATTATATACACAAATCTTATCAATAAGTAACAATAGTGTGGTATAGGAAACCACAGAGTTAACCGGCACTGTCATGATAACACAGCGATGTGGCGATGTCATCACGCTGAGCCGATATAAGATGGGAGTCAGCCATTTTACGGCCTCTTTCTTCATTGGCTTTATTTACAATAACCCACCAGTATTATACTGTAAGTCATATAGTGTCATGAACCCTCCCGTGCGCTTTTCCACAGCGCACGGCGAGGGGTGGAATAATGAGGATTTACGCGCTGGGTTGCACACCACAGATTTATTAACATAAAGACTCACAAAGATACACTTACTGTGGGCGTTCGGGGGCCGGCATCGCCCCACGAATGCATGAGATGAGACGTGTATCCACGCTGGCATCCCACAGCCAGAATCGCTATGAGGACGCACGAGAACCACAGGCTGCACGGAGTAGATACACGCCGTAATGAGTTGACAGTTCACTGATGCAACGATCAATAAGACAGTCGATCAGTTAGACAAAGACCCAGCAGTGCGTGACTGGCAAAAGGCACTTAAGTATACGCACTGCTGGTTATGGTGTAATGAGGAGCACCTGGGCGAGGACCAGGAAAGATGATAAACGGGACTGGGAACAGCTGATGGTAATGAGAGAGAGAGGGGGCGTGGCCGGACCAGCAGACTGTCAGCAGCGGTCACAGAAAGTAGGTCACAGCGGCTGTCTAACAGCTGCTGGTCAGACAGTGGCAATGGATACGGAAGGCAGAATGCAATACATAATATACACATATGCTGCGGCACCTAGACCCACAGAGAGGGCAGGACCGAGCCGGGGAAACCAAGCCAGCTTGGTTCCTGACATATAGCCTGTTGAAATAAAGTTCGTGTTCCAAGCCAACACCACTCTCTGTGAGTCTCTCCAGCTTTACAGACATAACATTTGGCAACGAGAGTTAAACCATGGAAGCATGCTTGGGGTCACTACGACCGTTTCTGGAAACCCCAGGTGAACCGCCCGTTCCGTGACACCGCTGGTTCGACACGTTTAAAGATTATGTCGACGCAGCTGACCTGAATGGCACTGACGATGAGAAGATAAAGAGCGTACCGGTTCTCGATCTAGGCAAGGAAGGACAGCGCATGCTCTGTACTCTGGGTCAAGCGGACTCATTCGGCGAATGTGTGATTCTGATGGAGAGACATTACTATGGCTGGACCAATGTTACGGCCCGAAGAGTGGCTTTCTTCAACCGCAATCAAAAGTTGTGTGAGTCAATTCAACGTTATGTCTTGGAGGTCCGAGTCTTAGCAAGCATGTGTATCTTTGGGCCCTTAAGAGACAAGCAAATCAGTGTCAAGCTAGAGGGAGAATACAGCAGAGAGAGTGACCACAGCGTAGAGGGAGAACACAGCACAGAGAGTGAACACAGCGCAGAGGGAGAGCAGCAACCAGAGTCACCTCAGTTCCTCGCCCAGCATAAGCCTCAGGGAACCGGCGTCTATCGGCAACCCTGGGACACAACAACCCGGTGCAGGTACTAATTACAGTGACAACAACATATCGCCACGACCAGACTTCCCAGGAGAAAGGGAGAACAAACCGGACTCACCTCCGATTCCTCACCCGACATGAGCTTCAGACAGTCGCGGTGGAGCTGCAGGAGACAGAGTTAGTAGAGAGAGGGGACCCCGGTGACCGAGGACAACCCAGCATGCATCCTATCACCAACAACAGCGGCATGTCACCCCAACCTCAACCAGCACCAGGTGAGAGAGAGAAGAAGCCGGACTGCTTCCGAATCCACGCTCGGCACCAGCCCACAGGAGCCGCCACTGAGCTGCAGGATGAAAAGTCTGCGATTGAACAGAATGCAGTGGAACCACCGGGCATCTTCCAAATCCACAATTAACATCAGCCTCCAGGAGCCGCCGCTGAGATGCAGGATGAAGAGTCCGTGACCCAACAGGATGTAGCAGAACCACCACAACCTGGTGGACGCCCGACAGCAGACGTAAGAGTCATAACACCACAAGCACGATGCCAAATGCAGCCAAACAGAGCACCACTCACAGGGATGAACTGGGTTTGGGTCCACAGAACCAAGCGACCGGGCTCACAGTTGGCCTGAACATCATTACCACCACCGACAACTACAGTATGAAGATCACCACGCAGCTGAGACAAGCCACCGTTCAGATGGCGGATGGGTCGAGTTGGCAAGTCAGCTGTCTGCGGAAGGTGAGAGCAGCTGCCGTGGATCAAGACGTAGCATTAGAGCCGACTCAGCTGGTGTGGGATCCCGGCTGGGACATTGTTGACGAGCGTGCCGTGGCTCCAGCAGGATGGCACCCGGGCCTGCTGCAACTGGTGCCTGCAGGGGTGCGTCCACCACAAGCTTGCCTCAGGACCCCCCTCCGACTGAACTGCCTCTCAGAGAAAAGAAAAAGAGAGAACTGTTTAGCTAGGGGCATGGCTGCCAACGGATAGTGGCAGAATAAACCACTCAGCCACGCTGGGCTACATGGTGATCTACCTGATAGCCCTAGCTAGTTTTGGGCTGTATGTGATACCAAATTGGTGAGAGTAGATTCACTTGCATGCTATTCTGTTTTTTTTCCGGGGGGGGGGGGGTTGAATGTGGCATAGGAAACCAAGGAGTTAACTGGCACTGGCGTGATGACGTGTGGTGACGTCATCACGCCAAGCCGATACAAGAAGGGAGTTGGCCATCTTACAGCCTCTTTCTCCATTGGCTTTATATACAATAACTCACCAGTATTGTGGCCTGCTGTAATAAAGTTTGTGTTCCAAGCCCAACGCCACTCTCTGTGAGTCTCTCCAGCTTTACAGACATAACAGGTAGCAGTTTTTGACAAAGTAGCATAAATTGAAGGACTCTGCTGTCGATTGGCGGTACCGTTAGCATTTTTCGACAGGGCAGCACAATTTGACAGAACACCTGAGGTTCGGAGTGTGTGCCCAGTAATCCAGGAAATATTTTGCAAAGCGCGTATCGAGGTGTGTATTGATGACGTTGTGGGGGCATGGTGTGGGGGTTTTCTCCGCCCAGAGAAGGCAGGGGGAAGGGGAGAACAATGGACTGAAGGAGGAGGTGTCACCGGGGGGTATCAGATGGGGCTGTTAGCTATATGCACCCCCTGGGGAGAGTAAGAGCCGCGGGTGCCACTGAAGAGAATAAGGGTGTTGTAGCGGTGCCGGCGTTATGTTATGTTCATGTGCCACACATTCCTTTGTTAAACAACAATGTATGATGATCGGAAGTTCCAGGTCTCGATGCATGTAATTAAACACATAAAAGGGGAATATACAGATACCCGGCACCGCTTTTGCTTTAAGTTATGTTGGAGAAGGAAGAAAGTTTCTGTGTCGTCCAGCTCGTTGCCTCGCCTGCCTCCTTTCTCCACACTGGTGACCCCAAGATGTGCCATGGAGAGCAAGCCGAGCACCGCCCCGGAGACTACCTGGAGGGAGAGCACTAGCGCCGCGTGCGCTGTTTCAGTCAAGCTCCCAGACATCTACCTTCATGACCCGGCAGCATGGTTTTACACATAGAAGCCCAGTTCACACTCCGCGGGATAACTATGGATGACACAAAATACTACTACATGCTCACAGCGCTGGATGCACGTGCCACGCAACAGGTGACAAGCCTGCTCTAGGAGCCGCCGGCATCCAGGAGGGGATTCCAGCGAGGTCGAGGAGCTGCTGGTGGTAGCCGGAGCAGACGCCAGGAGACGCAGGAACGGGGCAATCCGCTTCTATCATCTCCGTTTCAGCTGAAACGCCCAGCGATGCGTGCTGCTTTGCCAATGCAACAAGTCGGGAAACGGCACAGCCAGCAGTCAGTAGCAGCTGTGACTGCTGGCGACAGAAACAAACTGCTGTATTTCACAGACACACGTTCGAGGAGATGTTCTCTGGTGGACTCCGGCTCCCAGAAGAGCCTGCCGGTTCGTTGAACCCTGCCGGTTCAACGCAGACGGGGGGCAGGGAGCAGCGGTCCCGAGCATATGGCCGCCAACAGATCCACCATCAAGACATTTGGTGAGCAGACACGGCCGGTATGCTCACGGACGCAAATTGGGTCAACCGCCGGCCCTGGGTTCTTTTAGGGCTGCGCTTCACACCTAAGGAGGATTTGGCAGCCTCCCCAGCAGAACTCATGTTTTCGCAGCTGCTGCTGATCCCCGGAGAGTTTCTACCAGAAAACCTCGTGCCCAAGGCTGATCCGCCCATGCAAATTTTACACAGATGGAGACTGGGAGCGACCCAGCCCAGCCCACCATTGTTTTCCCCGCACATTCGTCCCAAGAAGCTTGCAGAAGGCCGGTTTTGTTTTTGGCAGGCACGATGTGCACCGGACCCCGGCGCGGACGTCCACCGTTCGTGGCTCCGCAAGTTGGCGATCCCTCAGCAGGGACCTGCACTTGCAAAGCTGATGTGTTTTCCCTCCCTCCCCCTTTCCCTTCACAGACTGACGTGCCCTCCGGTACACCTCACCAGCAGGACGATTCTACTGGATCGGCAACCCCCCGCTACAGCCACTATGGGCACCAGCTCGGGCCCAAAGGACGGGGGGTTAGTGCCCCTTCTGGGTGTTCAGGATGGGGGGAGGGGGCTGTGTGGGGTCATGGTGTGTGGGTTTTCTGCACCCAGAGAAGGCAGGGGGAAGGGAAGAACAATGGACCGAAGGAGGAGGTGTCACTGGGGGGTATCAGATGGGGCTGTTAGCTCTATACATCCCCTGGGGAGAGTAAGAACCACGGGTGCTGGTGAAGAGAAGAACAGTGTTGTAGTGGCGCTGGCGTTATAGATAGATAGATGTACTTTATTGATCTCAAACTGGGAAATTACAGTGTAACAGCAGCATGACAGTTGACAGCCAAACAACAGAAACACACACGATAGACAAAGGGATTACCCATGGAAAGTAAAAACTAACACGACTATAAAACCTATATACATCATAGCTTAATATATGATGACCCGTATAAACACATGAATCATCCCATTGCACAAAGAAGGGCTATCAGGAGCAGAGTGAAAAGTGATGTACCAGTTAGTCTGTAAGGTGCAGTGTGGCAGCATAGCTATGACCAGAATACAACATCATAGTGAGTTATTGTACAGTGAAATTGCATGTGGTAGGAAAGATTTCCTGTACCTGGCCGTTCGACAACAAAATTGTAGTAGTCTACTGGAGAAAGTGCTTCGCTGTCTATCTAGTGTGTGGTGGAGGGGGTGATCAGGATTGTCCATGATGGATTGCAGTTTATTTAGTGTTCTCCTCTCCACCACTGTCTCAAGGGTCTCCGGTCTGAGGCCAATTACAGAGTCAGCCCTCTTGATGATCTTGTCAAGTCTGTTGGTATCTCTGGCCCTGATACTGCTACCCCAACAAACAGCAGCAAAGAAGATGGCGCTGGCGACAACAGTCTGGTAGAAAAGCTCCAGCATCCTGCTGCACACGTTGAAGGATCTCAGCTTTCTCAGGAAGTAGAGTCTGCTCATCCCCTTCTTGTGCGCAGCATCGGTGTTGGATCTCCAGTCCAACCCACTGCTGATCCTGACACCCAGATATTTGTAGTCCTCAACCACTACCACATCCTCCCCCCTAATCTGCAGTGGCTGAAAAGGAGTCTTCCTCTTCCTGAAGTCAATCACCATCTCCCTGGTCTTGCTGACATTCAACCTCAGGTGATTCTTCTCCGTCCACTCCACAAATCTGTCTACCAGTGCCCTGTACTCCCTCTCCTCTCCTCCTCTTATACACCCCACAACAGCTGAGTCATCAGAGAATTTTTGCAGGTGGCATGACTCAGTGTTGTACTGAAAGTCAGTGGTGTATAAGGTAAAAAGAAAAGGAGAGACCACAGTCCCCTGTGGTGCTCCCATATCACTATTCAATTCAATTCAACTTTATTTATATAGCGCCATTTCACAACAACAGTCATCGCATAGCACTATCAACTGTAGGGGGAACCCCCACAGTTGCAGAAAGACCCCAGCAATCAGGCGATCCCCTGTGAGCAAGCACTTGGCGACGGTGGAGAGGAAAAACTCCCTTTTAACAGGAAGAAACCTCCAGCAGAACCAGGCTCAGGGAGGGGCAGTCATCTGCTGCGACTGGCTGGGGGATGAGGGGACAGAGAAGATGAAAAGAACAGACATGTAGAGAGCAAACAGCACGATGGGGACTCAATCTATGGGAGAGAACAAACAGATGTTAATGATCAGCAAAAAAAAAATATTTCATTGAGAGTGAAGAAAGGAGTGAGGCCCAGTGCATTATTGGAGGTCCCCCGGCTGACTAAACCTATTAGCAGCATAACTAAGGGAGGGTTCAGAAACACATGATCCCTCCCTAATTGTAGGCTATATCAAAAAGGTAGGTTTTAGCCCTATTCTTAAAAACAGAGATTGAGTCTCTGTTTTTAGCCACTAGCCACCACTCCAGACAAGACACTGCCCAGCCTGACAAACTGTGGTCTGCCTGTCAGGTAGTCGGTAATCCAGGAGATCACAGAGCTGTCAACCCCCATCACCCGCAGCTTCTTGCCCAGCAGCAGTGGCTGGATGGTGTTAAAGGCACTGGAGAAATCAAAAAAAGTGATTCTCACAGTATCTCCTCCACCATCCAGGTGCAGATGGGCTCGTTGCAGCAGGTAGATGACAGCATCTTCAACTCCTAAATGGGGCTGATATGCAAACTGCAGAGGGTCCAGCCACGTCTTCACCTGCGGCCTCAGGTGGGCTAAGACCAGTCTCTCCAGGACCTTCATCACATGAGATGTGAGGGCAGCTGGTCGGTAGTCATTCAAATCCGATGGAGATGACTTCTTGGGGACAGGAACCAGGCAGGATGTCTTCCACAGCACCGGTACTCTCTTCAGACTCAGGCTCAGGTTGTACATGTAACGGACTCGAACTAGTCAGCTACATTAAAATAACAAAATAAAATAAATCTTGGCCGATGCAGAGAAGTAGACGTCAGGCAGGGTCTCGATCAGTCAGTAGTCTGTTTATTTCTGAAACAGATTGGGGCAGACAATTTACACATGACACGGGAATGGGGACAAGTGCTGGCATTCCCCTTCCCAGGCTTCCAGCGTGTGAGGAACATAGCTTACAGCTACTTGGACTACATAACTTTAGATCGTATAGTTACAGTATACCACAAGCAAAGAAAAAGTTTAGCACCAAATACATGACAGCATTACATGACAGAGTTACATGACTGATCGTTTTTTCTATTTTTTACAACAGTACATTTAACATTTTAACATACCTGAAACAGATTGGGGCAGACAATTTACACATGACACGGGAATGGGGACAAGTGCTGGCATTCCTACAGAACAATGGACTCGTTAGCGCCTACTTAACTAGCCATCAATCATCGGTATTTATGACCCTACTTTGAATATTTTACATCGGTATTGCAAACGAAAATGTAACAGAAAATCTTACAATCAAAATTAGTACAATAACTTAAAGAAAACTACAGTAAATCAATCACATTAATCAATTTCGTTCCCTGAGGAATTACACACAACTTACCCCTTCCCAGGCTTCCAGCGTGTGAGGAAGTTCCCAGATGTGTCACACTAATTATCGCCCCATCAGAAACACTTGACATATTTACAACACGGACATTTTGGGAAGTTCATTACTGCAGGAACATATTTATTCTTAAGACTACTACATACAGGTGTTTCAGTACCGGAGCTAGCTGGTTGGCACAGGTCCTCATGTTATGTTATGTTAATGGGCCACACATTCCTTTGTTAAACAACAATGTATGATGGTCGGAAGTTCCGGTTGCATGGAATTAAAGATATACAAGGGGAATGCACAGAGACCTGGCATTGCTTTTGCTGTAAGTTATGTTGGAGAAGGAATAAAGTTTCTGTGTCGTCTAGCTCGTTGCCTCGCCTGCCTCCTTTCTCCACAACGTATAAATAATGTGTGTTTGCTGTGGATACAATTTTCTGTGATTTTGACACTAACTTGTTTCTTAAATTGTATTTGTCACCCACAAAGGATTCCAATGAGCTTCTTTATTCAAGAACTCTCATTAATTTTTGCCTATGCGTTCTATGTAATCTCTCCAAAATCTAATGAATTAAATGTAGTCGGTCAACACCTTCTAATTTAGTGTCTTTACATAGCATGTCATTGTGGTGCATGTGTAAAATGTTGGACTCTTTTGCTGAAGCTTGCGGGTTTGAGTCTTTGTTTAGCGTGATTTTGCAGTGTCATCATAATTATGTTTTTGCTGTCTACTTCAACTACTATGGTCACTGAATTAATGGTGAAAAAGACCCATTGTGGAAGATGAAAGCAGATGAGGCAGCGAGCTGCACGACACACAAACTTTATTCCTCTTCCAACATAAAACACTGGAAAAACTCCCTCTCTGAGTGCCTGAGCGAACTCTTTTATACACTTCTATTCCCGCCTCTGGCACACAGGGTAAAAACATTAGCATTCAGACATGAAAGACGTACACATTAACATGACATTGAGCCACATGTCACAGAGCAGGTCTTGCTACCATACATTCGCACCCCTGCATCCTCAGGTGTGAACCTGGTGCAGCAGGGGGCGAAAGGCACATCTTTGTCTGTTTAGCTCCTCTCACCTTTCTCCATTAGCATCCCTAACTATCTTCTCCCCCACCAACCCCGTTGCCCTGGGTGGAGTGTCATGTGTACTGTGTTCATCACACAACTCCCTCCCGAACACCCAGAAGGGGCTTTAACCCTCCGGCGCCTTGGGCTTGAGTCAGCGCCCGTAACAGCTGTAATGTGGAGTCGCCAGACCGGCCAAAGCTTCTTGCTGTTGAGGTGGGCATGAGACAAACTCGGCTTCCGGCGCACAGTCCTGAAAAGGGGGAAGGGGTGGGGAGGGGAAGACCTAGTCTGCTACCAACAGTTCTCCGCAGGGGGAACACCAACTTGCGGAGCCACTGTAGGTGGGCGTCTGCACCGGGGAGCTTGAGCCAACACCACCTGTTCATCTGCCAACACATAAGTAGGCTTAAGCCTGTCAATGCAGACAGTTTCCTTACGCCCTCCAAAGTCTCACACAAAATGCTTTTCTCCAGTTTCCAGCACTCTGAACGGTCCGTCATACAGTGTGCGCAGCGGGGTTCTGTGTGCGTCGTGCCTAACAAAAACGAACTTGGCACTCTGTAAGCTCTTTGGGACGAAGGTGTGGGGAAAACAATGATGCACAGGGCTCGGCGCATTGGCAGGCCCTGTACTGTGAAAAAATTGTGCGGGCAGGTCGGTCTCTCTGCAGTGGCTGAGAAAAAACAAGTTCTGCAAGAGAGGCTGCCAGATCTACCTTAGGCATGGAGCACAACCCTAACAGGACCCAGGGCAGGCGGTCGACCCAATTTGCATCCGTGAGTGAAGCTCTGAGCGTTGCTTTAAGCGACCTATGAAAACGTTCTCATAACCCGTTAGCTTGGAGGTTGTACGTGGTGGTGCGGTGGATTTTGACCCCCAGGCTCTGGGCCATCACGGACCAGAGTTCTGAAATGAATTGCGGACCCCTGTCAGAAGTGATGGCCAATGGGTATCCAAACCGTGCAACCCAAGCCAACAAAAAAGCGCGAGCCACTTCCGTGGACGTGGTGGAAGCCAGCGGAACCACTTCAGGCCAACTCGTGGTGCGGTCCACGATTGTCAAATGGTGCGTGAAACCTTGTGACAGCGGGAGGGGGCCCACCAAATCCATGTGGACGTGGTGGAACCTCCTGGCTGGGATTTGGAATGGCTCGAGGGGGGCCTTGGTGTGCTTGTACACTCTGGCCCGCTGACACGACATGCAAGCTGCAGCCCACTCTTTCACAACCCTGCGTAAGTGCGGCCAGACAAATTTTGCCCCCACCAGTTTAACCGAGGCATGCATGCCGGGATGTAAAAGGGTGTGGACCGACTCAAAAATGCGGCGGCGTCAAGAGCTTGGAACCACCGGGCGTGGGCGACTGGTGAAGATGTTGCAGAGAAAGTGGGGGCACCCTTCTTGCACCACCCTGCTCTCCAGTTTTAATCCAGTAGGCACTGACTGGAGTGCGCAAATGTCCGCGTCCCCCGTTTGCTCCGCGGCCATGGTGGGGAAATCTATTCCCATGTAGAACGGAGAGACTAACGTTCTCGACAGGCAGTTGGCCACAACATCAAGCTTTCCAGCTACGTGCTGGATGTTGGTTGTAAACTCCGAGATCGCAGCCAAATGTTGATGCTGCCGGGCCAACCACGGTTCCAAGACTTTGGACATTGCGTACGTTAGCGGCTTATGATCAGTGAATGTGGTGAACTCTTGTCCTTCCAGCCAAAACTGGAAGTGTGTACTTTCCCCCCTACTCTTCTCCCTGTATACCAACTCCTGCACCTCCAGCCACCAGTCTGTCAAGCTGATTAAGTTTGCGGATGACACCACCCTCATCGGGCTCATCTCCAACGGCGACGAGTCCGTCTACAGGAGTGAGGTGGCCCAGCTGGTGTCCTGGTGCAGCCACAACAACCTGCAGCTGAACGCTCTGAAGACAGTGGAGATGATCGTGGACTTCAGGAAAGTCACAACCCCTCTGCCCCCCCTTACCCTCACAGGCTATCCCATCACCACTGCAGATTCCTTCCGCTTCCTGGGCACCACCATCACCTGGGACCTCAAGTGGGAGCCAACCATCAGCTCCCTCATCAAAAAGGCCCAGCAGAGGATGTTCTTCCTGTGGCAGCTGAGGAAGCTCAAACTACCCACCAAGATGTTGATGCAGTTCTACACGGCCATCATCGAGTCCATCCTCACCACCTCCATAACCGTGTGGTATGCAGGAGCCACTGCCAGGGACAGACTAAGGCTGCAGCGCGTCGTGCGCGCTGCTGAGAAGGTGATCGGCTGCAAGCTCCCATCCCTCCAGGACCTGTACATCTCCAGGACCCGGAGGCGTGCAGGCCGGATCACAGCCGATCCCTCACACCCTGGTCACGTACTGTTTGCCCCCCTACCCTCAGGTAGAAGACTTTGGTCCATTCAGACTAAAACCTCCCGTCACATGAACAGCTTCTTCCCCTCTGCCATCAGACTGCTGAACACTAAGTGACTTATTAGACTCTCGTGCACTACGTACAGCAGCTCAACCAGACTCATGACAATTATCACTGTTTTCTTTTTGCATTACCGACTGCACTATGTGGTACTCCACAATATCTGCTGCTCGCTAATATATTTAAAAATTGCTTGACTAGTAATACTCATTCATAGTCTACATTTTATTGCATGTATAGTTTTTTATTTCTATCTTTATTTTTATCATGTTTAATGTTGCAGCATTGCACCGAGACAAATTCCTAGTTTGTGTACTACATGAACAATGGCAAAAAATCTGATTCTGATTCTGATTCTGAAGTGGCGCGTCGCCAGGTGGAGGGTCAACAATTCTCTGTCAAACGTACTGTATTTGCGCTCGTTATCGCGCAAAGTACAGCTGAAAAATGCAAGTGGCTGCCACGCACCAGAAACGTACTGCTCCACCACTGCCCCTGTGGCAACGTCAGACGCCTCAGTGGTGAGTGCTATCTGCGCTAACGGGGCAGGGTTGGCTAGTAAAGCGGCATTAGCAAGCGGTGTTTTGGCGTTTGTGAAAGCCTGGACTTGCTCAGGGGTCCAGTTGATGTTTTCTGCAGGCTTCTTTTTTTTGAGCGCGGCATACAACGGTTGCAGCAGCTCGGCTGCTCAGGGTAGGAAACAGTTGTAAAAGTTGACCATGCCCAAAAATTCCTGCAGGGCCTTCATAGTCTGCGGACACGGAGAATCCGACATAGCATGCATTTTATCAGGCAGCGGAAACGCGACCTCCGGTGAAATGCGGTGACCCAAAAAATCAATCACTGGCACACCAAACTGGCACCTCGTTGGGTTAATGATAAGATCATGCGCTTCCAACCTCTGGAAAACTAGTTTGAGATGGGCAAGGTGCTCCTCCTCGGACAAGCTAGCCACCAGAATGTCGTCTAAGCAGACAAAAACGAAAGGCAGGTCATGGAGCACCGCGTCCATCATTCTTTGGAAGGGTTGTGCCGTGCCCTTTAACCCGAACGGCATGTGTAAAAACTCCAAAAGGCCAAAACGAGTTATTACCACTGTTTTGGGAACATCCTCTGCGCACACTGGGACCTGGTGGTAACTGCAGACCAGATCCACTTTCAAAAAAATACGCGTCTTGTCCAGGTGCACGGAAAAATCCTGGATGTGCGGAATGGGATACTAATCGTGTTCCATGACATTTTTCAAGCGCTGGAAATTTCCGCACGCTCGCCACAACCCATTGGCCTTAGGCACCATGTGTAGTGGGGATGCCTAAGGGGTGCTGGAGCACCTAACGATGCCCAGCTGCTCTTAGTTGGTCAACCCTCCTCGTGCTCAGGCTAGTTTAACTGCGTCCAGGCACTGAGGTCGCGCGAACACCGGCAGGCCTTTTGTGGTTATGAAATGTCCGACCCCATGTTTGGTTAGTGTAGCAGAAAACGTCAGAACCGTGAGTGCTGGGAACTGTGAAAGTAAATGCTGATACTTACCCCCTGGAGCTATAACGTTAGCCTGTGTTGTTGGCCCAACTCCCTGAGCTGTGCAGAGCAAGGAGGAAAAAGAGACAGCATCCACTAAACGTCTGTTGGCAACACTGTGGTGACCCACCACAATCTACATGGACATTCAACCTTCACACTCAGCTAGGCGGCAGGAAGCAAGGGACAATTTGCATACGGACAGAGAGCCCCTAGAGGACAACCAGAACAATAGACTGTACATCCCCGGATTAAGGAGAAGACGTCTGGGTGCCAGGGTCAGGCTAATTATATGTACTGACTGATATGTATATCAATATGTTAATGTGCCATGCATTTTCTCTGTTTGTGTAACATATAAAACAGCACACACAGCACAGCGCAACACACTTAGGACAACTCAGCGCTACAGTGTGTCTCATGATGTTGGAGGAAATAAAACTCTGAAACCTTCCAGCTCGTTGCATCTCACCTGAACTTATTTGTTCCTCCACAACATCAACTAACAACCCATAAGCACATAAAAAATCTGCATCTAAAATGGGGACAGAACATGCCACCACCACAAAGTCTCACTGGTAATTACATCCGTGTAAGCACACAGTCAACATCCATTCGCCAAACGTCCTGATGTTGGATCCATTGGCGGCCGTGAGCTCGGGACCACTGCCTCTTGCCAACCTGTCTGCACTAACCAGCAGAATGAGGCTCTTCTGGGAGCCGGAGTCCACTAAGAAACGTCTCCCCGAACGTGTGTCTCTGATGAAAAGCAGCTTGTTCCTGTCGCCAGCGGTCACAGCTGCTACTGACCGCTGGCCGTGCCGTTTCCCTGGCTTCTTGAGTTGGCACGGCAGCAGACAGCATTGGGCATTCTAGCCAAAGCGACGGTGATAGAAACAGAGCGTCCCATTCCTGCGACTCTTGGCATCCATCTCAGCCACCACCAATGGCTCCTCGACCTCGCTGGAGTCCTTCCCGGATGCTGGTACCTCTGCGTGCACGCTGGGAGTTCTGGTTGCTTGGATGATGCGGTCCGCTTCCTGCGCTAGAGCATGGTAGTTCTTGGTTACCAGCAGCGGCGAGTTGGCCAGGATCGCCCTCACTGTAGCAGGTAGGGCCCTGAGGAAGAGGTGGACAAACAAGAAGGATTCGTCGTTCTTCCCCATTAATGCTAACATGCTCTCCATCAGCTCCACAGCTGATATGTCACCTAACTCAGAACACGTTAGGAGTCTTTCTGCTCTCTCACTGTCCGACAGGGTATACCGCTGAATTTGCATCTTCTTGAGCATGTCGTATTCCCCTGGGCTGGCTGTTCCTGGAGCAGGCTCGTCACCTGCTGTGTGGCACGCACATCCTGCGCAGCGACCACATGATAATATTTGGTGTCGTCCATTGTGATCCCACGGAGTGCAAATTGGGCTTCAATATGTAGAAACCAAGTGACCGGACTATGAAGCCAGAAGTCTGGGAGCTTGACTGCCACGCTGCTGTTCTCCCTCTGGGTTGTCTCCAGGGTGGTGCTCAGCTCGTTCTCCATTGCATGTCTTAGGGTCACCAATGTGGAAGATGAAAGCAGACGAGGCAGCGAGCTGAACGACACACAAACTTTATTCCTCTTCCAACATAAAACACAGAAAAACTTCCTCTCTGAGTGCCTGAGCGAACTCTTTAATACACTTCTATTCCCGCCTCTGGCACACAAGGTAAGCATATTAGCATTCAGACATGTACACACATTAACATGACATTGACCCACATGTCACAGAGCAGGTCTTGCTACCATACATTCACACCCCTGCATCCTCAGGTGTGAACCTGGCGCGGCGGGGACCGAAAGACACACCTTTGTCTGTTTAGCTCCTCTCACCTTTCTCCATTAGCATCCCTAACTATCTTCTCCCCCACCAACCCCGCTGTCCTGGGTGGAGTGCCATGTGTATTGTGTCCATCACACCATGGCCATTTTTAACAGCAGCAAATACAGTGGTGTGAAAAAGTGCTTGCCCCCTTCCTGATTTCTCATTTTTTTGTATGTTTGTCACACTTAAATGTTTCAGATCATCAAACGGATTTAAATATTAGACAAAGATAACACAAGTAAACATAAAATGCAGTTTTGTTTTTTTTTTTGGACTTATTTTGTACCCGTAGGTAGATTTGTTCTGCAGTCCGGTGACAAGCCACCAGCTGCCGGTCGCTGCATGCGCAAGCACCCCTTAACTCCCTAACCTGCATGTTTTTGGCATGTGGGAGGAAACCGGAGAAATCCCGGAGTAAACCCACGCAAACACGGGGAGAACATGCAAACTCCACACAGATCACTGTTGGCCGGGGGCAGGGATCGAACCCACGATCCCCGCGATCCCCCGGCCGAGGGTAAACTGTGCTGCCGCGGTGCTAACCACTGCGCCACCATGCAGTTTTTATGAAGGTGTTTATGTTTAAGGGGGAAAAAAAATCCAAACCTACATGACCCTGTGTGAAAAAGTGATTTCCCCTAAACCTAATAATTGGTTGGGCCACCCTTAGCAGCAACAACTGCAATCAAGCATTTGCGATAACTGGCAATGAGTCTTTTACAGCGCTGTGGAGAAATTTTGGGCCACTCATCTTTGCAGAATTGTTGTAATTCAACCACACTGGAGAGTTTTCGAACATGAACCACCTTTTTAAGGTCATGCCACAGCATTTCAATCAGATTCAGGTCAGGACTTTGATTAGGCCACTCCAAAGTCTTCATTTTGTTTTTCTTAAGCCATTCAGAGGTGGACTTGCTGGTTTGTTTTCAATTATTGTCCTGCTGCAGAACCCAAGTGTGCTTCAGCTTGAGGTCACGAACAGATGGCCGGACATTCTCTTTCAGGATTTTTTTGGTAGACAGCAGAATTCATGGTTCCACTTACCACAGCAAGTCTTCCAGGTCCTGAAGCAGCAAAACATCCCCAGACCATCACATTACTACCACTATATTTTACTGCTGGTATGATGTTCCTTTTCTGAAATGCTGTGTTACTTTTACAGTAGATGTAATGGGACACACACCTTCCAAAAAGTTCAACTTTTGTCTCACCAGTCCACATAGTAGTTTCCCAAAAGTCTTGAGGATCATCAAGATGTTTTCTGGCAAAACTGAGACGAGCCTTTATGTTCTTTTTGCCCAGCAGTGGTTTTCATCTTGGAACTCTGCCATGCAGGCCCTTTTTGCCCAGTCTCTTTCTTATGGTGGAGTCATGAACACTGACCTTAGCTGAGGCAAGTGAGGTCTGCAGTTCTTTGGATGTTGTTGTGGGGTCTTTTGTGACCTCTTGGATGAGTCGTCACTGCATTCTTGGAGTAATTTTAGTCAGTCGGCCACTCCTGGGAAGGTTCACCACTTTTCCATGTTTGCGCCATTTGTGGATCATGGCTCTCATTGTGGTTCGCTGGAGTCTCAAAGCTTTAGAAATGGCTAGAAAATTGAACTCAGCTTTCAAAGATCTGATAAACCACAGTTAATTTATGTTTTAACAGGGGGGCAATCACTTTTTCCACACAGGGCCATATAGGTTTGGATTTTTTTTTACCCTGAATAATAAACACTTTCAATTAAAAACTGCATTTTGTGTTATCTTTATCTAATATTTAAATTTGTTTGATGATCTGAAACATTTAAGTGTGACAAACATACGAACAAATGAGAAATCAGGAACAGGGCAAACACATTTTCACACCACTGTGTGTGTGTGTGTGTGTGTGTGTATATATATATATATATATACTGTATATATATATATATATATATATATATATATATATATATATATATACTGCTCAAAAAAATAAAAGGAACACTTTGAAAACACATCAGATTTTAATGGGAAAAAAATAAGCTGGATATCTACACTGATATGGACTGTATCACTTAATCTTATCCTACACTTTATTACATGTATAGTTTATTTCTCTTATCTTATCATGTTTGATGTTGCAGCATTGTACCGAGACAAATTCCTAGTTTGTGTACTACATGAACAATGGCAATAAACCTGATTCTGATTCTGATTCTGATTCTGGATAATGTGTTAAGAATGAAAAGATGCCACATCTTTTGATAGAAAAGAAAATTATCAACCTACAACCTACAGAGGGCTAAATTCAAAACACTCCAAAACTTACTCAGATTAAAAAGTGTTCCTTTTATTTTTTTGAGCAGTATATATATATATATATATATATATACAAAACTACAGACATGTTCCAGCACACAATGAAAAAGCTGAGACTGTGTACTACAGATTGATCTTTTTTCATGTTCACTCCATGGTTCTTTTTGGTGTGTGTCTATTTATATAGTATATTTCCTGTTGTTAAAAATTACTCACCTGCATCCTCTGTGCCCTGTGAGAGTATTCTCAAAAGCTGGCAAAATCATTTTTTCAAAAATCACCTTAGTCCAAAGACTGCTGAAAAGTTTTCTTAATAAAAATAGATTATTTTTTTTAAATTTAACCTACAGGGTAGCTCCATTGAGAGGCAACCTCTCCTTTTCAAGGATGCCCTGTTCACACTCACACCAGGAAGCTGTCCAGTACAACCACAGACTGACCTGTGGTCACTGAGCAGCTCCACTGTAGCAGCTGGGGTTAAGGGCCTTGCTCAAGGGAACCACAGTGGGGTTAAGGAGGGTGGGGCAAACACTGCTATGTTATCTGTCTACCCAGATCTCATCTTGCCGGTCCATGGATCGAACCTGTGACCCTCCGCTTACCAGTCCACATCCCTAACCATTAGGCCCCCACTGCCCAAGTATAACTAACACAAGCACACTAAGTAACACAAGCACTTTCACTGTAACACAAGCACATTCACTGTAGTCACCCCAGTTTTAGTATTTCTTTTATTCTCTTATGATCATAGATATTTCTTCAAGGACAGTACATTTATTGAAATGAAAAAATGCACATTATGTGGAGAGAGGAATAATCAGGCCGAGCGTTCAGAGTAGATGAAACTTTACTCTCTTCCTCTCACATCCACCAGAATCCAAAACATTAGAAACACATGATGCAGGCACTCTCTTTTATATTAACTCTCCTCTGCTACCTGAGGTGCTGTATTTACATATCAACCCCCCATGACAATTCCCCTTGTCCCCCAGCACCTTTGATCTGCCATCTCTTCAGTCTGAGGGAAAACTACTGAGTGGCTTCCCACACCGCCCCTCCCCCAGACTCTCAGTCTGAGCCTTAATCCTCATGTCCTTTGGGCTTCAGCCTCCGTCCATAGCTGCTGTAACGGGGGCTCTTCGGCTCCGAGGCGCTGCTGTGCCGGTGGGGGGTTCCTGGGGGTGCGTCCGTCTGTGGGGGGACAATGGGGGGACACCTTCAGCATGCTTGTGTGACTGATCTGACGAGTCATTTACCTGGGGAGTTCTCAGTGGGGGTCTTCCGCGCCGAGGAGTTCGGGCCAACACCACCTGTTCTTCTGCTAAAACAAACGCGGGCTTAAGCCTGTCGAGACAGATTGTCTCCCGGTGATCCCCCCCAAGTCTAACACAAAATGTTTGCCCCCGGGTTCCAGCACTCTGAACGGGCCGTCGTAGGGCGGGCGCAATGGGGTCCGGTGGGCATCGTGCCTGACAAATATAAACGACGCGCCCTTCAAGGTCTTTGGCACAAAAGTGCAGGGAAAACAGTGATGAGCCGGGCCGGGTAGCATCCCTGCCCCTCCACTATGCTGTGAACGCAGGGACGGATCGGTGTTGGCGCGGGGTTATCCAGCAAAAATTCCCCGGGGAGCCGCAGCGGATGGGAAAAAAACAGCTCTGCTGGGGAGGCCGCTAAATCCTCCTTCGGTGCTGAACGCAACCCTAATAGAACCCACGGCAACCGGTCCACCCAATTTGCATCCGGAAGCGAAGCCCTGAGTGCTGCTTTAAGCGATCTATGGAAACACTCGCATAACCCATTGGCCTGGGGGTTGTACGCGGTCGTGCGATGAATTGTGACGCCCAGGCTCCGGGCCATGGTGGACCAGAGGTCGGAAACAAACTGTGGGCCCTGATCAGATGTGATGTCCGAAGGGGGCGCCAAAACGTGCCACCCATGTTGTCAAAAAAGCGCGCGCAACTTCTGCAGACGAGGTGGAAGCTAGCGGGACTGCTTCGGGCCTGCGGGTGGTGTGGTCCACCACTGTCAGGAGGTGCGTGAACCCCTGCGATGGCTGGAGGGGGCCCACGAGGTCCACATAAACGTGGTCGAACTGCTTAGCCAGGATATGGAACGGCTCCAAGGGGGCCTTTGTGTGCCTGTGCACTTTGGCTTGTTGGCACACTATGCAGGCTGCCGCCCACTGTTTCATCTGTTTGCGCAGGCTTGGCCAGACGAACTTCACTCCCACCATTTTTACTGACGCACGCACTCCTGGGTGCGCCAGGGAGTGAACCGACTCAAAAACGCGGCGGCGCCAAGCATGTGGGACCACCAGGAGCAGGCGGCCCGTGGAGGTGTCACAGATTAGGGGGGGCCCCCCGTCCTGCAGTACTCTGCTCTCCAGCCTTAACCCTGTTGGTCCAGACTGGAGCACGCAAATGTCCGCATCGCCCATCTGCTCAGCGGCCATGGCTGAGTAATCTATCCCCACGTAGACTGGGGCCACTAATGCGCGCGAGAGGCAGTCCACCACCACGTTGAGTTTACCGGCCACATGCTGAATGTCAGTCGTAAACTCTGAGATCGCGGCCAGCTGTCTCTGCTGCCGGCCCGACCATGGTTTCAAAACCTTGGCCATCGCGTACGTTAGCGGCTTGAACACTGTGAAGGTGCGCTTTTCCAGCCAGAACTGGAAGTGGCGTATGGCCAGGTGGAGAGCCAGTAACTCTCTGTCGAACGCGCTGTATTTATGCTCACTGTCATGCAAAGACCTGCTAAAAAAGGCGAGGGGCTGCCAAGAACCGGTGACGTGCTGCTCCACGACGGCCCCTATGGCCACGTCCAAGGCATCGGTAGTGAGTGCTATCCGAGCTGCCGGGTCTGGGTGAGCCAGCAGTGCGGCGTTCGCCAGGGATGTTTTAACCTCAGAAAACGCCTGCCCTCGTTCAGGAGTCCAGTCGACTCTGTCCGCCGGTTTCCGTTTCTTAAGTGCGGTGTACAACGGCTGCATGAGCTGGGCTGCGCGGGGGAGGGAACAGTTGTAGAAGTTAACCATCCCCAAAAACTCCTGCAGCGCCCTGACCGTCTGAGGTCGGGGAAAATTTGCCACTGCGTGCACCTTGTCCAGCAAAGGTATCACTCCCTCCGGTGAGATGCGGTGGCCCAAAAAATCGATTCCCGTCACCCCGAACTGGCACTTTGCCGGGTTGATTATTAACCCGTGCCACTCCAACCTCTGGAAAACTGTCCTGAGGTGGGCTACGTGTTCATCCTTGGACGCGCTGGCCACCATAATGTCATCCAGGTAGACGAACACAAATGGCAGATCGTGCAACACCACATCCATCATGCATTGGAATGTCTGCGCCGCGCCCTTTAACCCGAAAGGCATGGTAACAACTCAAACAGACCAAACGGGGTTATTACTACTGTTTTAGGTATGTCCTCAGTGCGCACTGGGACCTGGTGGTAACCGCGGACAAGGCCTATCTTGGAAAAAATGCGCGCCACGGTGAGGTGAACGGAAAAATTCTGAATATGCGGGATGGAGTAGCGGTCGTGCACTGTGGCATTATTTAATCTGCAGAAATCACTGCAAGGTTGCCACGATCCCTCGGCCTTAGGAACCATATGTAGCAGGGATGCCCATGGGCTGTTTGAGTGTCTGATGATGCCCAACTTTTCCAAGTTGGCAAACTCCTCGCGCGCTATGGCCAGTATAGCTGCGTCCAGGCGCCGAGGTCGTGCGAAAACGGGTGGCCCCGTGGTGGTGAATGAAGTGCTCCACCCCGTGTTTAGTGATGGTCGCCGAAAACGTCAGGACCGTGAGTGCTGGGAACTGGGTGAGTAGTGTGTGGAACTTACCCCCTGGAGCTGTGACATTGGCTAGTGTTGTGGGCCCGGCTCCTCTAGCTGTACAGGGGAGAGACTCAAAAGACATTGTGTTAATCAGGCGTCTGTTAGCAACATCGACTAGTAGACCATGTGCACACAAAAAATCAGCGCCTAAAATGGGGAAGCTGCATGCCACTATGACGAATGTCCATTGGTATGTACGGCCGTGCAAGGATGCAGTCAGTGTCCTCTCACCAAAAGTCTTAATGCCTGAGCCGTTTGCGGCCGTCAGTTCGGGGCCGCTAGTTCCCACCAGCCGGTTGGCGTAGGATGGCAGGATGAGGCGCTTTTGGGAGCTGGAGTCCATGAGGAACCGTCTCCCCGAGCAGGAGTCTGTCACATTCACCGGCAGTCGCAGCTGCTACCGACTGCCGGCCCTGGCATTTCCCGAGCGCTTGAATTGGCACGGTGGCACACATCGGCATGCGTCCTCTCCAAAATGGCGGTGGAAGAAACAGAGCGAGTCTCTCCGGTGCTTCTTGGCCTCCACTGCAGCCACTGTCGCTGGCTCCTCACTTCCACTGGCCGTCTCGCTGGGTTCCGACGCCACTGTGTTCACTGTGAGGGCTCTGGTGGTGAGGATGATCTGATCTGCCTCTTGGGCTAGAGCCCGGTAGTTGCGCACGGCCAGCAGCGGCGAATTGGCAAGGACCGCCCTGGTCGCTGTCGGGAGGTTCCAGAGGAAAAGGTGGGCAAAGAGGAAATGCCTGTCATCTGTGCCCACCATCGCCAACATCTTCTCCATCAATTCGACCACCGACCCGTCTCCCAAGTCAGAGCGCGTCAGGAGCCTCTCCGCTCTCTCACAGTCTGAGAGCATGTAACGCCGGGTCAGCGCAGTTTTGAGAGCACCGTATTTGTCGCGGGCTGGGGGCTGTTGGAGCAGGCTCGCCACCTGCTGAGTTGTGCGTGCATCCAGTGCTGCAACCTCGTAGTAGTATCTGGTGTCATCTGCCGTTATTCTCCAGAGTGTGAACTGTGAAGGAACCAAGACTTCGGGTCGTGTAGCCAAAAGTCTGGGAGTTTGACCGAAACGGCACACGTGTTGCTGGCACTTCCCGTCCGGGTCGTCTCCGGGGTGTTCTCCTCGCATTCCATTGTGCGTCAAGGGTCACCAGTGTGGAGAGAGAAATAATCAGGCCGAGCGTTCAGAGTAGTTGAAACTTTATTCTCTTCCTCTCACATCCACCAGAATCCAAAACATTAGAAACACAGGTTGCAGGCACTCTCTTTTATATTAACCCTCCTCCGCTACGTGAGGTGCTGTATTTACATATCAATCCCCCATGACAATTCCCCTTGTCCCCCAGCACCTTTGATCTGCCATCTCTTCAGTCTGAGGGAAAACTACTGAGGGAAAACTACTGAGTGGCTTCCCACAATTAACCCAATAATGCCCTTGTAAAAATCTGCATGTTGTGTACTTTTTTCCAGCAGATGGCTTAGTAGAGCAAATAAAGTTTCATATGAGGCTTCATCCATATGAACCAATTTGATAAAGTTTCAAGGCTTCAAGAAAGCCTCATCTGGACATCACTACTTTAATGGTAAAAACCCATCTTAATTTGGGTCTTGTTTTCAAAGTATTTGGTTAAAAATGCTAACTAACTTCAGTTAGGCCAGAGAGTCCTGATTGGCTCAACACTACTCACGTACCAGCTTCATGCATAGTTACGTCACCAAAAATCCTCCATCTCAACTTGCCTTTTCTCAGGGGCGGGGTTTAAGTGAAACTTTACAGCAAAAAAACAAATATGAGACATTTGAGTGATTTAGCTCTTGATATGTCTTGTAAGTCATAAAAAAAACCATTACAGAAATGTTAACAAGAAAAAACTAAATTTTTGGCAGATCAGGAGAGATGATTTGTGAACAACAAAAAACCTTAATTAAAAAAAGGGAACTGTTATAGAAACCATGGATTAGTTTATGATTAGTATCTCTCTCATTCACTCATTTAGGATGAGACAGACGAGCCAGAGCTTGGAGATGTTGCAGTACTCCTTATTACTGTCATCAGTGACCATGACACAAGTCCAGTTCACTACCAGCCTGTGAAAGTCTCTGTGGTCATTGAAAGTGACATTGTGGTCAGCTGTCCCAGATTTGGTGATGCCTTCCTGGTAATGTTTGGACTGATCTATGCGGTACACCTCAGCTATCCCAAAGCACCACCCAACACTTTTGAATTTGCTCAAAAGATGTCACTTGGTCTAGAAAATGGTAAACTGTCATCCAGATTGCAGACTCTCAAGAATGACTTGATGATACGTGTGTAGGAACTCATAAGAAAGAAGGATGTGGGGTGAGGTGTTATTGAAAGTATTTCCCCTCCAGTTCAGAGTTCTTTCCTTTTTGTCAAAATAATTCCTTAAAAAGTTGCTGCACTACTCTGCAGGTGTCCAGCCTTTGTGATGTGCCTTTGTTCTTGTAGCAGCCTTTGACACAGTGGACCATACTATCCTTTTGTCACGCCTGAATCACCATGTTGGCATCCATGGCACTGCACTTAAGTGGTTTGAATCCTACCTAACAGAACTTTTTCTGTAATGGTTGGTGACATGTCTTCATATAGTGCCTCTCTCTCCTGTGGGGTCCCACAGGGCTCCATCCTTGGCCCTATTCTGTTTTCATTATATATGCTGCCACTCGGGTCAATAATAGCCAAGCACAACATGTCTTTCCACTGTTATGTGGACGATTTGCAGCTTTATTTACCTTTGAACCCAGAACAAAAACAAACTCACAAAGTGTTAACCGCTTAACTTAGACTAGCTCAGTTTTCTTTTTTCTCTCAGTCACATTTTGTCTTAGCCTTGTTTTAAATTGTAATCGCTCTTGTCTTGTTTTCTCTTTTTTCTCCTTTGAATTCTTGGATGGAATATGGGTGGGCAATATAAGCTGCGGCTTCAGCCATCACCCATTTCGGATAACTCACGTGGAATTGTATAGTAGAAGGAGTCTTTGTCTAATTTGACCTTGTTGTTATATTATACAGTTTCTTTTAACCTGTAATGTACTATCCGAAATAAATAAATTCATTCATTCATTCATTCATTCATTCAAGTGTTCTTTTGGACTGCATCACTGACATTAAGTTGTGGTTAAGCCAAAATTTTCTCCACTTAAATGAAGAAAAAACATAATGTATTATGTTTGGGGATATTGTAATGGCTGGCTTTGGTACCCTCTCTTTAAGACTCAGTTCAGCTGTCAGAAATTTGGGGGTGATTTTTGACAGCCTTTTAAAATTTGATAAATAGATTGACAATGTAGTCAAGATGAGCTTTTATCAATTATGTCTGTTATCCAAAGCCAAACCTTTTTTGAGCCATCATGATCTTGAGATAGCCATCTCTTAATCACTTCTCGGCTTAATTACTGCAATGCACTTTATGTTGGCATCTCTCAGTTTTCTCTCGGCTGCCTTCAACTTGGGCAAGATGCAGTGGCCCGTCTTTTGACCAACACAGCTAGGCGAGAGCACATTACTCCGATCCTTTTTTTACCTCATTGGCTTCCAGTCCATTTTAGAATTAATTTTAAACTTTTACTTTTTGTTTTTAAATCTCTTAATGCCCTTGCTCCGGTTTATCTGTCTGAGATTTTGACTGTCCGTGACCAAGGCAGGGCTTTGAGGTCATCCAGTCAGCTTTTGCTGGATGTGCCCAGGTCAAGGTATAAACATTGGGGTGACCGAGCCTTTTCTGTTGTCGCCCCCAGGTTCTGGAATAATCTCCCCCGACCTATGTGTTATCTCTGACCTGGCCCTTTTTAAATCTGAACTTAAAACATATTTGTTTAGGATGGCTTTTAATACCCAGTTGTGGTGATATTTGTCTTGGCATTTGTTTTTATTTTATTCTTATTTTTATTTTCAGGTATTTATTCTTATTTCTTTGTTTATGTTATTTGTTTTTAATGCTGTTTGTGTGGTTTTTTTTTTTCATTTATGTTTTTATTAGAAAAGGATGCCAGCTTTACAAATATAGCATTCAGACATTTGCATCATAGTCCTTCTCTTATTTGTTTTATAGAAACAAAAAATTTAAAAACAAACAACAACAACAACAACAACAACAACAACAAAAAACCCAAACAAACTGAACTGGGGGCTTACAGTCATTCCTTCTTCTCATATGGAAGAATAAATAAACAAAATTTCAGTCTTAGTAAGGTGATTCAACAAGGATGTTTACATCTGGAGTCATACAAAATCATTCCGAATAGGGGATATAAAATGAATCCACTTGTTCCAAATTGAATAAAAATTTTCCCTTTGAATTCTTAACAAATATGTCAATTTTTCCATTTTGAAGATTTCCAAAATTATTCCAAACCAATCACTGAGTGTGGGTGGGGCTGGGTTTAACCATTTTCTAGTAATTGATTTCTTACTGGCTGCTAAGAGCGGTTGCAGCAATTTTATGTCCCCTCTTCTGTCCAGAGTTAGAACAAGACCCATATATAAATTTAAAAAGTCATTTGCAATGTTTACCTTGAAGATATCATTTAAAGCTTTATGAATTCCAGACCAATATTGATGCAAAACCGGACATTCCCAGAATATATGAAAATGATTTGCTTCAACAGATCCACACCTTCTCCAACACTCATTATTTATGTTTCTATATTTACTTTGGTGAGGAGTCTTAAAAAATCTTATCACATTTTTCCAACAGTGTTCTTTCCATACCAATGAGTTTGTGGAGGACCATTGAAAGATACAAATTTTTTCCCAATTCTCATCAGAAATGCCCATTCCCACTTCACGTTCCCACTTATTCTGAATGTGTAACGTATCATCGTTCCTTGCATTTAGCATCCCATTATATAACTTAGAAATTGCCTTTTTCATCGAAGTGTCATAAGCTGACTTTAAAATTTTAAAAAAGTGTGACTCTGTTGAAGATAGGTTTAGAGATTTGCTATGCTTGTTAAAATAATCATGTATTTGGAGGTACCTGAAGAAGCCTACTTGCTCAAGACCAAATTTGGTTTGTAGGGACTGGAAATTCTGTAGTGTTCCTTTGCTTGTAAAGGTGAGGTACGTTGTTAGCCCTTTTTTTGTCCAAGTTTGAAATCTTTTATCACTTTTGTTGGGTTGAAAATCTGTGTCACAGGCACACCATCTGAAATTTCTTAGCATGTTTCCTATTTCACAGGTTTTCACTACTTTATGCCATACCTTAAGTGTGTGTTCAATCCAAGGGTTAAAACCCTGTAATTGGTCAGCTTGTAGCACCTTGGGAGAGTCAGATTTCTAGCATCTCAGATGAGAGACAGTGAATAAGCATGGGAGACAAAAGAGCAGGAGTCTCCTGGTGAGAGAGCGAGAAGGAGTCAAGGATGTAGGGGGTTGAATGCAGTGTGAGGCAAATGTCCTGTTGTGTGTGATGTAAGCCGTGAAACTTAAGAGGAGAGTCTCTGGTAAAAAGTTCAGCCTGTTCTGTGCTCGTGACATGTGAGTGTGAAATAAATCATTTTGAAATGAATCTGCCTGTGATTTTACACACTCCACACTGGTGACCCAAGACATATTATGGAACACGAGGCAAGATCCCCAGAGCCGGCCCGGTGAAGAAGCTACAGCGAGGCGGCAGCCATCCCACAGACAGCCCGGACTGGAACCTCCAGCCACGCATGTGCGGTTTCAGTCAAGCTACTGGATTTCTGGCAGCACAACCCGCGCTCTTGGTTCCACCTCACCGAGGCCCAGTTCGCCCTCCGGGGAGTAACGGCAGATGACACCAGATTCTACCATGTGGTCGCAGCGCTCGACGCCCGCACAGCTCAACAGGTAGCGAGCCTGCTCGATCAGCCTCCGGCCAGCAACAGATACGAGGCGCTCAAAGCTGCGCTCATCCAGCGCTACACGCTCTTGGACTGTGAGAGAGCGGAGAGGCTCCTGACGCGGACTGAGCTAGGAGAGGGTTCAGCTGTAGACCTGATGGAGAAGATGCTGGCGTTAATGGGCACAGACGACGGGCACTTTCTGTTTGCCCACCTCTTCCTCCGGAACCTTCAGACAGTAGCGAGAGTGCTTCTGGCCAATTTGCCGCGGCTGGCCGCGCGAGACTACCGTACTCTAGCCCAGGAGGCAGACCGGATCATCATCGCCACCAGGGCGACCACAGTCAACGCAGCAGCGGCGGAGCCCAGCGAGACGACCAGAGGAGGCGAGGAGCCACCGACGGTAGCAGCAGCGGGGACCAGGGAACACCAGAGAGACATGCTCTGTTCCTACCACCGCCGCTTCGGAGAGAACGCACGCAGATGTACGCCACCGTGCCAATTCCAGCGCTCGGGAAAACGCCAAGGCCGAGGGTCGGTAGCTGCAGCGACCCTCGGTGAAGTGAACAAGCTGCTCTACCTAACGGACGCACGCTCGGGGAGGCATTTCCTCATGGACACCGGAGCCCAGAGGAGCTTCATCCGGCTGACCTACGCTGACCGGCTGGCAGGATCTAGCGGCCCCGAGATAGTGGCAGCAAACGGCTCGGATATTAAAACCTTTGGTGAGAGGACTCTGCTTTTATCTCTACACGGCCGTATATATGAGTGGACTTTTGTCATAGCAACACTGAATTACCATACACTGGGGGCTGATTTTCTGTGTGCACATGGTTTATTGGTTGATGTTGCTAACAGGCGCCTGGTTAATGCACTGTTCTTCGATTCTCTCCCCGGTATAGCTCGAGTGACCCGGCCAACAGCACAAGCCAACGTCACAGCTACAGGAGTTAAGTTCCACACACTGCTCACTCAGTTCCCAGCACTCACGGTCCCAACGTTTTCCGCAGCAATCGCTAAACACGGGGTGGTTCACTTTATCACCACCACCGGGCCACCCGTTTTTGCGAGACCTCGGCGCTTGGACGCAGCTAAGCTGGCCATAGTGCGCGAGGAGTTCGCCAATCTGGAAAGGTTGGGCATCATCAGGTGCTCGAACAGCCCATGGGCTTCCCCGCTACACATGGTCCCTAAGGCTGAGGGATCGTGGCGACCGTGCGGTGATTTCCGCAGGTTGAACAACGCAACGGCGCACGACCGCTACCCGATTCCCCACATACAGGATTTTTCCGTTCACCTCACCGGGGCACGCATTTTTTCCAAAATAGACCTGGTCCGCGGTTACCACCAAGTCCCAGTGCGCGCTGAGGACGTACCCAAAACAGCGGTAATAACTCAGTTTGGTCTATTCAAGTTCCTGTGCATGCCATTCGGGTTAAAAGGAGCGGCACAGACGTTCCAGCGTATGATGGATGCAGTGCTGCGCGATCTCCCGTTCGTGTTCGTCTACCTGGACGATATCCTGGTAGCCAGCGCGTCCAAAGACGAACACGAAACTCACCTCACGACGGTTTTCCAAAGGTTGGAGGAGCACGGGTTAATAATCAACCCGGCGAAATGCCAGTTCGGCGTAACGGAGATTGATTTTTTGGGGTACCACGTCTCTCCAGAAGGAGCGATCCCGCTGCCCGACAAAGTGCGCGCCGTGGCGGATGTTCCCCGGCCTCAAACGGTCAGGGCGCTACAAGAATTTTTTGGAATGGTGAACTTTTATAACCGTTTCCTTCCCCGTGCGGCACGGCTCATGCAACCATTGTACGTCGTGCTCAAAAAACAGAAACCCGCGGATAGGGTCGAATGGACCCCGGAGCGAGAGCGGGCGTTCTCGGAAGTTAAAGCAGCCCTGGCAAACGCCGCACTGCTGGCACATCCAGACCCAACGGCCCGCATAGCGCTCACCACTGACGCTTCAGACGTGGCCATAGGGGCTGTTGTGGAGCAGCGCGTCGCCAGGGCTTGGCCGCTGCTCGCCTTTTTCAGCAGAACTTTGCGCGACAATGAACGTAAATACAGCGCGTTCGACAGAGAGTTGCTGGCTCTCCACCTGGCCATTCGCCACTTCCAATTCTGGCTGGAAGGGCGCAGTTTCACCGCGTTCGTGGACCACAAGCCGCTAACATTCGCGATAGCCAAGGTTTCAGAACCGTGGTCGGGCCGGCAGCAGAGACAGCTGGCCGCGATCTCAGAGTTTACTACCGATATTCAGCATGTGTCGGGTAAACTGAATGTAGTGGCGGACTGTCTCTTGCGCGCCGTGGCGGCCCCAGTCTGCGTGGGGATAGATTACGCAGCCATGGCCGCGGAGCAGATTAGCGATGCAGACGTGCGCGCGCTCCAGTCTGGACCAACAGGGTTAAGGCTGGAGAGCAGGGTGCTGCAAGACAGCATGCCCCCCCCCTAATCTGCGATGTCTCCACGGGTCGACTGCGTCCCGTGGTCCCGGCCACGTGGCGCCACTGCGTGTTTGAGTTGGTTCACACTCTGGCGCACCCAGGAGTGCGCGCGTCGGTCAAAATGGTGGGAGAGAAGTTTGTGTGGCTGAGCCTACGCAAACAAGTGAAAGAGTGGGCTGCAGCCTGCGTGGCGTGCCAACGAGCCAAGGTACACAGACACACGAAGGCTCCCTTTGAGCCGTTTCGTATTCCGGCTAAGAGGTTCGACCATGTTCACGTGGACCTCCTGGGCCTCCTCCCGCCATCACAGGGGTGCACGCACCTCCTGACAATGGTGGACCGCACCACGTGCTGGCCAGAAGCGGTTCCGCTGGCGGCAACCAGGTCCGCAGACGTAGCGCGCGCTTTTTTAACAGCATGGGTGGCGCATTTTGGAGTCTCGTCGGACATTACGTCCGACAGGGAACCTCAATTTGTTTCCGAACTCTGGTCTGCGATGGCCCGCAGTCTGGGTGTTATAATTCACCGCACAACTGCGTACAACCCTCAGGCCAATGGGTTATGTGAGCGTTTTCATAGATCACTGAAAGCAGCAATCAGGGCCTCATTGACGGATGCAAATTGGGTAGACAGGCTGCCGTGGGCTTTATTGGGGTTGCGCTCCGCGCCGAAAGAGGATCTAGATGCTTCCCCAGCAGAACTTGTTTTTATGCAGCCACTACGGCTGCCAGGGGAATTTCTACCAGATAATCCCACTCTGGGCAGCTCCGCGTCTCAGCTTTTGCAGCGTAGCGCAAACACGGGCATGCTGCCGGGCCCTGCCCACCACAGTTTTCCGCATGTTTTTGTGCCTAAAACTTTGAAGAGCGCAGAGTTCGTGTTTGTCAGGCACGATGCCCACCGCCCTCCATTGCGCCCACCCTATGATGGACCGTTCAGAGTGTTGGAAACAGGGGATAAGCATTTTTTGCTCGACTTGGGGGGTAGGAGGGAAAAAATTGGCATAGACAAACTCAAACCCGCTTTCGTTGTGGCGGACGAGCAAGTGCTATTGGCTAGGGCCCCTTGGCATGGAAGACCCCCACAGAGGGGGGACAGACCGAAGTGCCCCCCCCTCCCAGCAACCTCCCACCGGCACAACAGCGCCGTGGAGGCGGTAAAACCCAGTTACAGCAGATAGGGAGGAGACGGAAGCCCAAACAGCATGTGGACTGATGTTCTGTTGTTCTATCACAGCATGTGGACTGTTATTCTATTGTCCTATCTAAGATGCTGGGGGGGGGTATTTGTAGCACCTTGAGAGAGTCAGATTTCTAGCATCTCAGACGAGAGACAGTGATGCTAGGAGGAGACGGAGGAGGAGACGGAAGCCCAAACAGCATGTGGACTGATGTTCTGTTGTTCTATCACAGCATGTGGACTGTTATTCTATTGTCCTATCTAAGATGCTGGGGGGGGGTATTTGTACCACCTTGAGAGAGTCAGATTTCTAGCATCTCAGACGAGAGACAGTGAATAAGCATGGGAGACAAAAGAGCAGGAGTCTCCTGGTGAGAGAGCGAGAAGGAGTCAAGGATGTAGGGGGTTGAATGCAGTGTGATGCAAATGTCCTGTTGTGTGTGATGTAAGCCGTGAAACTTAAGAGGAGAGTCTCTGGTAAAAAGTTCAGTCTGTTCTGTGCTCGTGAGATGTGAGTGTGAAATAAATCATTTTGAAATGAATCTGCCTGTGATTTTACACACTCCACAACCTAGTCTTTTATCTGAAATTGCAGCTTGTAAGGGGAATATAGGTGATATGTTGGACTCTATTATCTTCCAATTGGTTTGGAAGTCTGGGTTACACCAATATAATAGAGGAATAACTTGAGAAGCATAATAATAGTATTTCAAACAAGGAAGCATTGCTCCACCCTTTTCTTTCCTTAATTGTAAAACAGTATAGCGTATTCTTGGTTTCTTCCACTGCCATATAAAGCGTGAAATCCATTTGTCCCATTCCTTGAATTGATTGTCACTCACTTCAGTAGGTAATGTTCTGAACAAATACAGCAATCGGGGAACTATATTCATTTTCACTGCAATAATCCTTGAGTTTAAATTGAGAAAGGGTACAAGATTCCATCTATATATGTCTGATTTTATTGCTAATGATAGTGGGTCATAATTTGCTTGAGACAGTCTAGAGATGTCTTTAGTGAAAATTATACCTAAATATTTTAGGGAGACAGCATCCCAGTCAAGATTATAGTTCTCCTTAAGAGATTTTGAAACTTTATAATTCAGGGTCATCACCTGAGTTTTAGATATATTTAATTTGTAACCGGATAACCTCCCAAAGCTGTTTAATACAGACATCAACTTCATAAAAGATTCTTCAGGCTCCTCCAAAAAAACAAGTACATCATCTGCAAACATTGCAACTTTTTGTTCATTCCCAGCTACTGTAATCCCCTTAATCTCCCCAGTCTGTCTTATCAATTGGCCAAGGGGCTCAATATGAAGGGCAAAAAGCAGGGGTTAAATTGGGCATCCCTGCCTCGTTCCTCGCTCCAGGAGGAAGGAGTCAGAAAGATCTCTGCTGATCTTTACACAAGCCCTTGGCTTATCATAAAGGGATTGTAATGAGATAAAATTTTCATTAAAACCGAATTTTGCCAATACTTTATAGAGGAATAACCATCTGACTAAGTCGAACACCTTTTCAGCATCTAATCCTACAATAATGGCCTTAGTCTTTTCCTTATTTATTTGTCCTATCACATACAGTATAAGGAGCGTCTTATATTATCTAAGGTCTGTCTTTGCTGGATAAATCCACACTGGTCAAAATGTATCAGATCAGGTAGGAATTTTTCAAGTCTTTGAGCCACTATTGCTGTGAATAATTTATAATCCAAGTTAAGGACACTAATGGGAAGGTAGTTACTGCAATCCCGTCTGTCCTTGCCCTCCTTGGGTATGACAGAAATGACTGCATCTTTCCAAGATGGAGGGATTTAACCATTTTGTATAATCCAGTTAAAGGTTTTTAATAGTATAGGGGTCAATTCTTCTTTAAAACATTTATACCACTCTGTAGTGTAACCATCGGAGCCTGGGGACTTCCCCACTTTTAATTTGGAAATGGCCAGATTTAGTTCTTTGGTTGTTATTGGTTAGACTAATTTTTCATTTTGTATATTTGTCATTGTTGGTAAGTTCAATGCTTTTAAAAAAAATCTTCTATTTGTGTCTTGTTAAAAGTTTGAGGTTGGGAATACAAATCCTTATAAAATAATTCAAAACTTTCTTGTATTTTTTCCAGTTTGTTTTCGACCCTCTTTGTTTGGGGG
Source organism: Pholidichthys leucotaenia (assembly GCA_020510985.1). Taxonomy (NCBI): domain Eukaryota; kingdom Metazoa; phylum Chordata; class Actinopteri; order Cichliformes; family Pholidichthyidae; genus Pholidichthys; species Pholidichthys leucotaenia. The sequence goes on along the minus strand of CM035847.1, from coordinate 280,311,611 downwards.
TGTTTTATTGTATAAATTGTGTTTTCTGCTCTCTGTTTGTGTAATTTATATGCTAGTAATTTAGTCAATTTACTCACAATTTCGTAGTGTTTTTGCTTCAGAAAAACAATTTTTTTTCTGGGTGTCCTGCATATACGTAGATGTTATCAGTTTCACTTTTAATCTTTTTTATTTCCTCTTTTACTTCTGAAGTACTCTTATTACTGTCTAACCGTTGTAATCGTTTTAATTTTCCTTGGAGATCAGCTAATTTTGCCCCTTTAATTTTTTCAAGTGTGACGTCATTGAAATGATCGTTCCTCTCATTACAGCTTTCAGAGTGTCCCACAAAATTATCTGTGACACTTCGCCTGTGTCGTTCAACTCAAGATAGTTCTTAATGTCATCCTTTAATTTTTGTCTTAATTTGGAATCATTTATTATATTTGAGTTGAACTTCCACAACACTTTTCTGACTTTCTTTTCTAAAATAACAGACAATGAAATGGGACTATGATCCGAGAGATCAATTGTCTTAATTTTGCAATCTCTTACTCTGAAAGAATCATTATTGAACACAAAAAAATAGTCTATTCTTGAATAAACACTGTGCGGGCAAGAATAGTGTGTATAGTCTCTACTTTTAGGATGTAATTCTCTCCAAACGTCAATAATTCCCACTTCTTTCATCAATGAATTTACCTTTTTAATTGTGCATTTTCTGCATTGGTTGTACTTGATACATCTAATTTTGGATTTAATCTAATATTGAAGTCTCCTCCACAGATTACCACTCCCTGAGAATTCATCATTAACTCAAATATGTGTCTATAGAGAGTCCAATCGCTTCCAGGTGGAATATAAACGTTTATAAGAGTTATTTCATGCCCCTCTATGTTACCAGTAATTTTGATAAATCTTCCCTCCTCATCTTGTACTTCTGATATATGATCATAGTTTAGCAAATTTGAAATAAGTATAGTAACCCTTCGTCGGTGCCCAGCTTTATAAGAAGAGGAGAAAACAAATTTAAAGCCCTGCCTTTTTAATTTTGCATGTTCAGATTGACTCAAATGGTTTTCTTGAGGGAAGGCAATCTGTGCCTTTTCTCGTTTTAGTTTTATCAAAATCTTACTCCTCTTTATAGGATTCAGAACTCCATTTACATTGAAAGAAACAATTTCAACCGGTTCTCCTTGCATTCAAATATCTACATTTAACCTCAGTTCCCTGTAAGCACTCCCTTGGAAAAGGAATAACACGATAAATAACAAAAACAAACTTTGTGAACATTGAACAGATTCCAAAACTAACTTCCAAACCTAAGGTCGATTTACTGACCCATTGCTGGTTTGAGGGATAGCCTCTACACCTCCAGTGTGTCAGAGGGCCCTCCACTATGACGTCAGCCATATGAACAGTTAAGCGTCCCCTCGTTGTCCCTTCCTTCGACCAAAATTTTTGTAGTTCTTTTCTTATATATCTTTCTCATTTATTTCTTATCTTTGATCAAAAAAGACCAAATCAACCTGTATCCTCCATTGCTGTGTGTCTAAATGCTTGCAGCTTTTGCTTGAAGCTCTGCGTGTTCCCGGCCGCGGTGGTCCGTTTGGTCCGTGCTGGCTGCCAGGCTCCTCGCTGAATCCTCTCCAAAACGTTGCTGGTTGCTCAATCACTTTCACCGGCAGGTCACGGTTGACCATGTCCGCTGTCGCCTCTTCCGCTGTGTCATACGTTCTCTGCCCTTCTTCATATGGCCCTTTCCCACTAGCCCCAGTCGGCCTTACTCTACTCTACTCTACTCGCCATTACTTGTTTCGGCCTCGGTTGTGTTTCCATTACAGCTGGGTACGCCTGGGGTGGGCGGGATTTTTTTTACAGCAAGGCGGTGCCATACTCCCGTGACGTAAAACACGCGACCCAAGCAAAACATAACATGGCGGCTGTACAAGGCGACTCCTCAGTCTGTGGCTTTTTGTCACCGTACATGCCAAAAAGGACCGCCAGACAAGGGTACAGGCAGCGAGACGAAACACTCTGGAATAGTACTGCAGATTCTGGGAGAGCCGAAGACATGAGGATACAAACTAGGTCATATATGACAGTAAGCTAATGGTTGCTAATGCTAGTTTGCTATAAGTACTTCGTACTACACTGTAATGTCTGCAAGTTATCGCTGTTAGGTACTAAAATATGTATGCTGTGTGTGTGTGTTTCAGATGGCTCTGTTGTGGGAAAATTACCACTTCAAATGGTCGGTCTGGCATTCAACACAGCCTGTCACTGATGTCACCCCAGCTTCACAATCAGTGGTTATAGAGCTTAAGAATGTCTGTAGAAATGTTTATTTCCTGTGCAACAAATTGCTCTGATCTGCGTGAAAATCATGGAGAGACTGTTGAGACATCATGGATGTAGCTGCTCCAGCTGCACTGAGTCTGAGGTGGTGTCATGGCAAAAAATGATCAGCTGACAACTTGATCGCCAGGTTAATAACTATATTAGCCACAAAATATATATTCAAAAAGTAAACAGTACTGAGTTAGGTATAATAAGATATATTTGACAATTATGATGCATTTTAGGCCAAAACAAACGATCTAGGATTAAAAGCAATTAATATAATGCAGTCACAAGGTTACATGGAAAATACTTGATTTACTAGATATATGTACTGTAGAAATATATATTCTCTGCATCAACAATGTACTATACATGCATTCATGTAGTATTGCACTGGGAATTGCACTGACAATAAACCTTTGAAGTTTTTGCAAATGTCTCTTTTTTATATGTGAAGGTTACCACCATGTGGCACAAATTAAATACTAACAGATTGAAAAGCTGTCTAAGAACAGTCCAGCAGTTTGAGAAATCACTTTTGGTTTGGTGTAAGTCTGTCAACAGAATTGTGAACCATAAAGCAGTTTGTGTTAAAATGTTAAATCCCATTAAACCCTAACCCGGGGGTTTCCAATCACGTGTCATGGGGGGCCAAGACCCTGCAGGTTCTCTCTTCTACCCAGTCTCTTCAGCAGGTGTTCTCACTGATCAGCAATCAGTGGAAGAAATTCAGTGGAATCTGCTGTTGAAGACACTGGAGGTAAAGCCTGCAGGGTCTTGGCCCTCCATGGCACATGATTGGACACCCCTGCCCAAACCCTTTATGATGAAGAACAGATGCTAATATGGCCCAGAATTCCTCCATATACTGGTACTGTCACTAAAGTGTGCAGGGTCTTCTGTGGTGGCACATCCAACAATACAGTCTTCAGTTAAAATAATTGTTTTGGTTACTTTTTTCTTAAAAATGAGCCATTATTTTCAAAGTCACCGATAAATGGTTTGTACTGTTGACTCTTTTCCCACCGGTGTCTTAACAGACAAAATAGAAAATCATGATGCAAACACATACTGTAAGTCACTAAATTGTTTATTACAATCAGCAGCAAATTCAAACTTTAAAAAAAAAAAAAAAAAAAAAAAAAAAAACTTAGCATGGGTCACAAACGCCGGCCACGCTGCCTCACTGAGAAGCAGCTGGGATGTGCCACTCAAGCTGGACCCGGTTCAGCAGATCTTAGGCCTGCATCTCTGTAAATAGTGACGCAAGGTCCGGTTTGGGTGGATCGTTTCCCTCTTGCCTAGACAGAAGACAGAAACGGGTGGTGGTTAATTAAAGCAAGTTTAAAACACATTTGGGAAATAGACTTGTTGCGAAAAGCCAGTGGTGGAATGTGAATGAATGAATGAATCTTTATTTCGGATAGATTAAAAGAAAATAGAATAATATAACAAAGGGGAAAAAAATCTAACAAGGTCAAATTAGACAATAACCCCTCTGATTATACAGTTCAACATAGGTTATCCGAAATGGGTGATGGCTGAAGCTGCAGCTTATATTGCCCACCCATATTCCATCCAAGAATTCAAAAGAAAAACAAAACAGGAGCGATTACAATTTGAATGTGACAATAAAGTACTTCGTTGTTGTATTTAACCACAATTTTCATGTAGCTGCGCTTCAGTAAAGTAGATTTTACAAGGGCTGGGTTACATTTAAAATCATCTGTTTTTACTGTGGCCTCAGCAATCAGAATGAATTAATACATTCACTTGAATGGAATCTAGTACTTTAACTGAAGGTGTGCATCACCGAGTATGGAGTCACTCAGTCAAAATATGGAGTTTTTATCAATAAAAGTTTGTCTTGTCTTGTCTGTAAAAGTGTCTCTTCTTGCCCTGGCTTCAAGTGTGGGCGGTGTTTTGTACTTGTATTGCTAAAATATAAAATGATGCACTACAAAGGGTCTCAAATATTTGTAATGTGTCCTGTTACTGCATGAGTTTATTGATGATAGACTATAAACTACACATATAAACTAAATTATATTGATGACTGAACAACTCCCATTCCCCAAAAGATACAGTTATGAACATAACTGACAAAAGATCACACAAGTGATCTGACAAAAAAATAAATACATTAACAAGCGGTTTATTTTACAGTTGATGTGCCAGTCATTTTCAATTATTCTGTTGTGGAAGATGTGAAAATGACGAGGCAGCGTTCTTTCTCAGAGTCAGCTTTATTCACATCTCCATCATTTCAAAGCAGAAAAAAAGAGAATGAAACAGTAAACTCTCGTCCTTAAATATCAGGGACTTCACACCTCATAGATCACGTCCCACAGACCACCTTGCATAATAAAGACAGTCACAATGCATTTCACCACCTTGCATAATAAAGACAGTCACAATGCATTTCCCTCCATGATATCACTTCCACTGTTTCCCACGCATCCTTTAATCGACCCCCCACAGTCTCCAGCCTTGCATAACAAGGCTAAGCTTCCTGCCTTTGTTCTGACCGAAAATGCGAGTCACAGAACCGGTCCAACAGGTCCACTGAGTGTTCACCACACAAGCCCCCCCCCAGCATTTTAGAAAAACAGAACAACAAGAAAATAACCACATGCATGCCGTGATAGCATCAATACACATCAGTCCACATGCTGGATAGGCTTCAGCCTCCTGCCGAATCTGCTGTAGCTGGGGTTCACCGTCTCTGCGGCGCTGTCCCGCTGGGGATTTGCCGTCTGGGGGCGGAAACCCTTTGTCAGTCTCTGTGGGTGTTCTGGGGAAACATTACTTTGGGAAACATTACTGTGTGAAACCCTCCGTGGTGGTCTACCTCGCCGTGGGGCCTTTGCCAACAGCACTTCCTCCTCTGCCACCACAAAAGCGGGTTTAAGTCTGTCTATGCCAATTTTCTCTTTCCTACCCCCCAAATCTAGCAAAAACTGCTTGTCCCCTTTTTCTAGCACTCTGAATGGTCCGTCATAAGGCGGTCGCAGCGGGGTTCGATGCGCATCGTGTCTAACAAAAACAAACTCTGCGTTCTTCAAAGTTTTAGGCACAAAAACGCGGGGAAAACTGTGGTGCGCAGGGCCGGGCAGCGTGCTTGATTCTATGTCACTCCGCAACAGCTGAGACGGGGAGGCGTTTGGCGCAGAGTTATCTGGGAGAAACTCCCCAGGCAGCCGGAGTGGCTGCGCAAACACGAGCTCCGCTGGGGAGGCTTCTAGACCCTCTTTAGGTGCAGAACGCAACCCCAATAACACCCATGGTAACTTGTCAACCCAATTCGTATCCGTCAGTGACGCTCTGAGAGCCGCTTTCAATGACCTATGAAAACGTTCGCATAACCCGTTAGCCTGCGGATTGTATGCGGTTGTGCGGTGAATTGTGACACCCAGGCTGCGGGCCATTGTCGACCAAAGCTCGGAAACAAATTGAGGGCCTCTGTGGGACGTAATGTCCGACGGAACGCCGAAGCGCGCCACCCAAGCTGTTAAAAACGCGTGCGCCACTTCCTCGGCCGTGGTTGATGCCAGCGGGACCACTTCAGGCCAGCGCGTGGTGCGGTCCACCATTGTCAGAAGATGTGTGCACCCCTGTGACAGCGGGAGGGGTCCCACGAGGTCCACCTGAATGTGATCGAACCTCTTGGCCGGAATGTGAAACGGTTCCAAAGGAGCTCTCGTGTGCCTGTGTACTTTGGCTCGTTGACACGCCGTGCAGGCTGCTGCCCACTCTTTGACCTGTTTGCGGAGGCTCGGCCAAACAAATTTCTCTCCCACCATTTTGACCGATGCGTGCACTCCAGGGTGCGCCAAAGAATGAACCGAGTCAAAAACGCGGCGGCGCCACGCGGCCGGTACCACTGGACGCGGCCGTCCAGTGGAGACATCGCAGATTAGGGGGGACATACTGTCTTGCAGCACCCTGCTCTCCAGCCTTAACCCTGTTGGTCCAGACTGGAGCGCGCGCACGTCCGCGTCATTAACCTGCTCTGTGGCCATGGCTGCATAATCTAACCCTACGCTGACTGGGGCCGCCACAGTGCGCGAGAGGCAATCTGCCACTACATTGAGTTTGCCCGCCACATGCTGAATATCAGTGGTAAACTCTGATATCGCGGCCAGCTGTCTCTGCTGCCGGTCTGACCACGGTTCCGAGACCTTGGCCATCGCGAATGTTAGCGGTTTGTGATCAACGAACGCGGTGAAAGCGTGTCCTTCTAGCCAGAACTGAAAGTGACGGATGGCCAAATGGAGAGCGAGCAGCTCCCTGTCGAATGCGCTGTATTTACGTTCGCTATCGCGCAAGGTCCTGCTGAAAAAGGCGAGGGGCTGCCAAACCCCGGCTACGTGTTGCTCCACGACCGCCCCTATGGCCACATCTGACGCGTCAGTGGTGAGCGCTATGCGGGCCGTTGGGTCTGGGTGTGCCAACAACGCAGCCTTTGCCAAGGCTGCTTTCACCTCCGAGAACGCTTGGTCCCGCTCCGGGGACCACTCAATCTTATCCACGGGTTTCTTTTTTTTGAGCGCGGCATACAGCGGCTGCATGAGCTGTGCCGCGCGGGGGAGAAAACGGTTATAAAAATTCACCATTCCCAAAAACTCCTACAACGCCCTGACTGTCTGCGGCCGGGGAAAATCTGCCACAGCGTGCACTTTGTCAGGCAGCAGGACTGCTCCTTCGGGGGAGACGCGGTGTCCTAAAAAATCGATCTGCGCCACCCCGAACTGACACTTCGCCTGGTTGATTATTAACCCGTGATCTCCCAACCTTCGGAAAACTGTGGCCAGGTGTTTTTCGTGTTCGTCTTCGGATGCGCTGGCTACTAAAATATCGTCCAGGTAGACGAATACGAAAGGGAGATCGCGAAGCACCGCGTCCATCATGCGTTGGAACGTCTGAGCAGCCCCTTTAAGTCCAAATGGCATGCGTAAAAACTCGAATAAACCAAACGGAGTTATTACCGCTGTTTTGGGTATGTCCTCAGCGCGCACTGGGACTTGGTGGTAACCGCGGACCAAGTCTATTTTAGAAAAAATGCGCGCCCCTGCCAAATGAACCGAGAAATCTTGGATATGTGGGATTGGGTAGCGGTCGTGCGCTGTAGCGTTGTTTAACCTGCGAAAATCCCCGCAAGGGCGCCATGATCCGTCAGCTTTCGGGACCATATGTAGGGGGGAAGCCCACGGACTGTTTGAACGTCGGATAATGCCCAACCTCTCCAGGTTGGCGAACTCCTCACGTGCTATGGCTAGTTTAACTGCGTCCAAGCACCGAGCTTTTGCAAAAACGGGCGGTCCGGTAGTGGTAATAAAATGCTCCACCCTGTGCTTAGCGACTGTTGCCGAAAATGTGGGGACCGTGAGTGCTGGGAACTGAGTGAGCAGTGTGTGGAACTTACCGCCTGCTGTTGTGACGTTGGCTTGTGCTGTAGGCGGGGCCACTCGCGCTGCACAGGGGACAGAATCAAAAGAAAGTGCATTAACCAGGCGCCTGTTAGCGAGATCAACCAACAACCCATGTGAGCACAAAAAATCAGCCCCCAGCATATTGAAATTTACTGTTGCTACAACAAAAGTCCACTCATATGCACGGCCGTGTAGAGACAGAAGCAGAGTCTTCTCACCAAAGGTTTTAATCTCCGAGCCGTTCGCCGCTGTCACCAGGGGACCTCCGGAACCCGCCAGTCTGTCCGCGTAGGAAGGAGTGATGAAACTCAACTGGGAGCCTGTGTCGACGAGGAATTGCCTCCCGGAGCGTGCGTCCGACAAGTAGAGCAGCTTGTTCTCTTCCCCGAGGGCCGCGGCTGCTACGACCCCCGGTCTTGGCATTTCCCGAACGCCCGAACTGGCACGGTGGTACACACTTGTGTGCCCTCTCTGTGAAGCGGCGATGGTAGAAACAAAAGACGTCCGGTCCACACTCCCTGGCCTTTGCCGCTGCCGTCGTCGGTGAGTCTTGCACCGCTGTCTCTGGCCTCCTGTCGTTTGCGGTCGTCGCGCCGAGTTCCGCTGCAGCGGCCGTGGCTGTGCGCCGCTTGGTGGCGTTGACAATCCGCTGCGCCTCTCAGCCCAGCGCGCGGTAGTCCCGTAGGGCCAACAGTGGCGAACTGGCCAGAGCCGCTCTCGCTGCTGACGGTAGAGTCCTGAGGAAGAGGTGGGTGAAAATGAAGTGATCATCGTCAGAGTCTTTCAACCTCAACAACTTCTCCATCAGGCTCGCGGGCATGTCGTTTTCCCCCTCCGTCAGCACCAGGAGCCTCTCTGCTCGCTCCTCCGCCGAGGGGGTGAATTGCTGGATGAGTGCAGCCTTCAATGCGCCGTATTTGTCGCTCTCTGGCGGCTGGTCGATCAGGCTCTCCACATGCTGGGCCGTGTTGTTGTCTAGCTTTGCGACTACGTGGTACAATTTCGTGACATCTACCGATATCCCCCGGAGGTTGAACTGTGCCTCAACTGCGTTGAACAGGAGCGCGGATTGTTCTGCCACAAGTCCGGTAGCTGGACTGTAGCGGCATTCGCTTGGCTGGGGGCTCCTGACGCGGCTGGCCCGGGGGAATTTCTTTCTTCCATGATACGTCTCGGGGTCACCAGTGTGGAAGATGTGAAAATGACGAGGCAGCGTTCTTTCTCAGAGTCAGCTTTATTCACATCTCCATCATTTCAAAGCAGAAAAAAAGAGAATGAAACAGTAAACTCTCGTCCTTAAATATCAGGGACTTCACACCTCATAGATCACATGTCCCACAGACCACCTTGCATAATAAAGACAGTCACAATGCATTTCACCACCTTGCATAATAAAGACAGTCACAATGCATTTCCCTCCATGATATCACTTCCACTGTTTCCCATGCATCCTTTAATCGACCCCCCACAGTCTCCAGCCTTGCATAACAAGGCTAAGCTTCCTGCCTTTGTTCTGACCTAAAATGCGAGTCACAGAACCGGTCCAACAGGTCCACTGAGTGTTCACCACACTGTAATTAATATTCACACAATCAAATAAATCTCAGTTCAATCCCTTTTATATTAAGTGGAAATTGTGCTACTTTGGTTTTGGCACTTTACCTATAAAAGCAAAGGATTTCAGTACTTTCCACAGTGGCAAGGTCCGTTGTGGGCTGGTTGCTTTTCCTTTCCTCTTGCCTAGACCAACGACAGAAATGGATGGTGGTTCGTTAAAGCAAGTTCAAAACATATACAGGCACATCTCAAAAATTAGAATATCATGAAAAAGTTCAATATTTTTGTCAAGTGAAACCCATATACAGTATAGATTCATTACAGGGACAGTGATATATTGCAAGTGTTTATTTTAATTTTGATGATTATGGCTACAGCCCATGTTAACCAACACTTCAGCAGCCAACATTTCTATTTAAAAACTACTTTTTAAAATTAATTTTATGTAATATTCTAATTTTTTGCCAAATTGAATTTGGGGTTTTCAGGGGCTGTAAGCCATAATAATCCAAATTAAAATAAATAAACGCTTGAAATATATCACTGTCTGTGTAATGAATCTATATAATATACGATTTCACTTTCTGAAACGAGTGACAAAAAATATTGAACTTTTTCATGACATTCTAATTTTTGGAGATGTACCTGTGTTAAGGAAATACACTTGTGAAAGTCAGTGGTGGGATGTGACAAAAATGCTTCGTTCTCCTGAAAAATGAGCACCGCAGGATCCACTCTGTACATGTACAAGTACATTATCAATCCAGGGATTTATGGTGGAACAGAAACAACGTGAAAACACTGTTCCAACACTTACTTTTGGAAAATCCACAGAATAGGTGTTTGGGTCTATTCTGATGCTTTAGAAAATTATATGAATCACTTAAAATCACCGGTTTGAAAATGCACTTGAATATGTTGAGATTTAGGATCCTGGGGTCCTCTTGACCTGTATCCACAATATAAACACTGGGGGAGGCTAACCCCTGGCATGTGGAAACAGATTCAAGAAGAAATTACACACAACTTAATGCCCAGCACCAAAGTGCAACATGTACACAAACCAGGACTTTAACCAGGATTAACATATTTCATCATTTTGCTCTCACAAGCGAATACTTAGGACAAAACAAGTGCGACTCAGCAGAGTTGGCTACTAGCTAGGTAGCTACTAGCTAACACTCATTAGCCAGGACAGGACGGCGCTGTATCGCTCAAAAAAGTGAGCTTACCACCAACAGGATAAATAAGCGAACAGATGCACAATATTACAAATCACTCACCATCGATGGTTCTCCCACGTTCGTCTTCAGCTTGTCCATAGTCCGGTTCTATGCTGGGCTGCATCTGTAATGGGGCGGGTCGCTCCTCTCACTGTGGATCTGCCACCAAGCACAGAAAACTCTGCACCTCTTCGTTGGACTACGGTGTAGATTTCCGCAAAATCTACAACGCCATCTGTATTAATATCGTATTTACTCAGTGACCGAGTTAGTCTGTGAAATATTGCAAATGGCGGTCATGTAGATTCCACAGAAGATGGACGCTTTTGTGACGTTACGCCCTTACCAATCAGTGGCTCGCAGTCTGTTGACGTCACATCTCGGCTCGACTCAGCATGGTTGTACCATGGCCTCGAATAGGTACGAAAATAGGACCTGTTAACCGGTGCTGGGTATAATGGAAAAGGCTACAAAAGCGGGCTGAGGCATACCATGTAGGGCCATGTGGGGCTAGTGGAAAAGGGCCATTAGTGAACTCTTAGGTGAGCTGGATAGAGAGTCTGAAATCGTATTTTGTTTTCTTTCAGGACTCGTCGCGCCTCGGCATATACTTTCCATCTGTGTAGAATTACCGGAGCATAATCATGATCCAAGTTTATTTTATGGCCATCCAGAGTAAAGCCTTTCTTCTGCCATGCCAAACGGATTACTTCTTCTTTTGTTCTAAAGCTCTGGAATTTGACCAGGATCGATCTCGGCTTGGCTCCAGGTGGGGGCTGTGGGGCGAGTGCTCGGTGCGCCCTCTCTATGTTCAGATTTACAGTATCAGGGATGCCGAGGTTATCTCTCAGCAATTTCTCTATAAATGTAATCATTGTCTTTGGGTCCATTTCTTTTTGTTCGGGAATTCCATAAATCCTCATGTTTTCTCTTCTCGACCTGCTTTCCTGATCCTGTGGAGAGTGTTGGAAATGAGGAGGCAGGTTTACGAACAGACGAAGTTTATTAACACTCTCTCATCAGTCGTACACATAAAAAGCATGAAACAGCCAAGCAGGGTTTCTCCTTATAAACCCAACAGATCATCTCACATCTGCATGACATTTCACATCACACTGCATGACATCTAACCCCACAATACATTTCCCTTAAACCCCCGGCTCCCTCTTCCTGCCAGCTCCCCATGACATCCCTGTCTATTATCCTCTTATGTTTAACCACTGCATCCTGACTGAGACGCTGTCTGCTGACTCCTCTACAATATGCATTGCTACACCAACCGCCCCCCCTCCCCCAACAGAGTTTCAGTCACCACGTCTTTTGGGCTTCAGTCTCCTCCCATATCTGCTGTAACGGGGGTCTCTGTGCTGGCGGGGGGCTGCTGGACGTGTGTCTGACTGCGGATGGGCCAAGGTGGGGGGGGGGGGACTTCGCTTTGCCCGTGTGGCTGTCCAGGTGAATCGTTTGCCTGGGGAGTTCTCAGTGGGGGTCTTCCACGCCAAGGGGCCCGAGCCAGCAGCACTTGCTCGTCCGCCACTACAAAGGCGGGCTTAAGTCTGTCTATGCATATTTTCTCCCGACGCCCCCCCCAAGTCTAACAAAAAATGCTTGTCCCCTGTTTCCAGCACTCTGAACGGGCCATCATAGGGTGGGCGCAATGGAGGGCGGTGGGCATCGTGTCTGACGAACACAAACTCCGTGTTCTTCAAAGTTTGCACTTTGTCGGGCAAGGGTATCGCTCCCTCCGGTGAGATGCGGTGCCCCAAAAAATCAATCCCCGTCACGCCGAACTGGCACTTCGCCGGGTTGATTATTAACCCGTGCTCCTCCAACCTCTGGAAAACCGTCCTGAGGTGGGTTGCGTGTTCGTCTTCGGACGCACTGGCTACCAGGATATCATCCAAGTAGATGAACACAAATGGGAGATCGTGCAGCACTGCGTCCATCATGCGCTGGAACGTCTGTACCGCTCCTTTTAACCCGAATGGCATGCGCAAAAACTCGAACAAACCGAACGGAGTTATTACTGCTGTTTTGGGTATGTCCTCCGCGCACACCGGGACCTGGTGGTAACCGCGGACCAGGTCGATTTTAGAAAAAATGCGTGCTCCGGCAAGGTGAATGGAAAAATCCTGAATATGGGGAATCGGGTAGCGGTTGTGTGCTGTGGCGTTATTCAACCTGCAGAAATCCCCGCACGGTCGCCACAACCCCTCAGCCTTAGGGACCATGTGTAGCGGGGATGCCCATGGGCTGTTTGATCGCCTGATGATGCCCAACCTTTCCAGGTTGGCAAACTCCTCGCGCGCTATAGCCAGTTTAGCTGCGTCCAAGCGCCGAGGTCGTGCAAAAACGGGCGGCCCGGTGGTGGTGATAAAGTGCTCCACCCCGTGTTTAGCGATGGCCGCCGAAAACGTCGGGACCGTGAGTGCTGGAAACTGAGTGAGCAGTGTGTGAAACTTACCGCCTGGAGCTGTGACGTTGGCTTGTGTTACTGGCTCCACCCCTCGAGCTGCACAGAGGAGAGAGTCAAAGGACAGTGCATTAACCAAGCGCCTGTTAGCAACATCAACTAGTAAACCATGTGCACACAGAAAATCAGCTCCCAGGATTGGGAACTTCAGTGCTGCTATGACAAAAGTCCACTCGTACAGTATGTACGGCCGTGTAGGGATAAAACCAGTGTTCTCTCACCAAAGGTCTTAATGTCCGAGCCGTTTACTGCCACCAGCCCGGGGCCGCTAGGTCCTGCCAGTCGGCCGGCGTAGGTCGGCAGGATGATGCTCTTCTGGGCTCCGTTGTCTATGAGGAACCGTCTCCCTGAGTGCGAGTCCGTCACGTAGAGCAGCTTGTTCTCTTCACCGGCGGTCGCAGCTGCTACTGACTGCCAGCTTTGGCGTTTCCCGAGCGCTTGAATTGGCACGGTGGCGCGCATCTGCGTGCGTTCTCTCTGAAGCGGCGGTGGTAGAAGCAGAGCGCGTCTCTCTGGCGCTCCTGGGCCCCTGCTGCCGCTACTGTCAGTGGCTCCTCGCCTCCTCTGGTCGTCTCGCTGGGTACCGACGTCGCCGCGCTGACTGTGGGCGCTCTGGTGGTGAGGATGATCCGGTCTGCCTCCTGGGCTAGCGCACGGTAGTCACGCGCGGCCAGCAACGGCGAATTGGCCAGAACCGCTCTCGCCTCTGTTGGAAGGTTTGGGAGGAAAAGGTGGGCAAACAGAAAATGCCCGTCACCCGTGCCCATTAACACCAACATCTTCTCCACCAGATCGACAGCCGAACCATCTCCTAACTTGGAACGCCTCAGGAGCCTCTCTGCTCTCTCACTGTCCGAGAGCGTGTAGCGCCGGGTCAGCGCAGCCTTGAGAGCTTCGTACCTGTTGTAGGCTGGGGGCTGGTCGAGCAGGCTCGCTACCTGCTGAGCTGTGTGAGCGTCCAGTGCTGCAATCACGTAGTAAAACTTAGTGTCGTCTGCCGATATTCCCCGGAGGGCGAACTGGGCCTCGGTGTGATGGAACCAAGAGTGCAGGTTGTGCTGCCAAAAGTCCGGTAGCTTGACTGAAACAGCGCACGCGTTGCTGGGGGTTCCCGTCTGGGCCGTCTCCGGGGTTCTTGCCTCGTGTTCCATAATTCGTCAAAGGGTCACCAGTGTGGAGAGTGTTGGAAATGAGGAGGCAGGTTTACGAACAGACAAAGTTTATTAACACTCTCTCATCAGTCATACACATAAAAAGCATGAAACAGCAAAGCAGGGTTTCTCCTTATAAACCCAACAGATCATCTCACATCTGTATGACATTTCACATCACACTGCATGACATCTAACCCCACAATACATTTCCCTTAAACCCCCGGCTCCCTCTTCCTGCCAACTCCCCATGACGTCCCTGTCTATTATCCTCTTATGTTTAATCACTGCATCCTGACTGAGACGCTGTCTGATGACTCCTCTACAATATGCATTGCTACAATCCGTTAATTTCTCCTGAAGTTGTTCTTGCAGTTTTAGCATTCCTGCAACCACTCCTTCCATGTCTTGTAGTCTTTCCACGTTCCCCACAATTCTTTTCTCCGCTTCATCCAGTCTTGAGTTTGTCTTGGCAAATTCTCTCATGATCTCTTGTCTGTATTCACGCAGTTTGTTGAGTATTGTGCTGTTAGTCACCTCTCCTTCATCCTCATTTGCGTCGTTTTCTCCCTGGTTAGCAGCGGTGGAGTTAGCATTAGCTTCTTGATCTTGCGGCACACCCGTTTCTGTGGATGTCGCCAGAGAGGTTGATTTATTTCTCACTTTCGGAGGCATCTCCTCTCCTTTGTATACGTTAGGACTAGTTTTTGTTGGTTTTAATTTGACTTTTTTGAAGTAATTTCTTGTTTTTGGTCGGGAGACCAGGCTCTATGCTGCCATCCCTTGGTGAATTACATTACATTGTTAATGTGACACTTTTACCCACTGAGAACTGCTAAAGATGAACCAAAGTACACTGTGCATTGGATACTGGTTAATGTAGTGCATTTATATTTTCGAGTTGTAAATTTAAAATGTTCTTAAACAGTCAACGTTAAAATTGTAATGTCATCCAAGCTGCTGCTCTGTTGCCCTACTCAGGTATCAGCCAGAAAGCCAAAAGTACACAATGGCTTGGCATTTGATTTGTGCTGTAACCAAAGATTGTTATTTTGTTTTATTATTATTTATTGTCATTATTGATTAGATTATTTTCTTGATTAATTGATTAGTTTTTCGGTCCATAAAATTCCCCCAAAATTCCCAGAGCCTAAACTGACATCTTTAAATATGTAGTTTTTACAAATGAAACCAGAAACTGTCACATTTGAGACACTAGAATGAGAATGTTTGTTTTTCTTCTTTTAACGATGTCTCAAAACAATTATCAAAATGGCTGGTAATTAAGTTATTAGTTGGCAAGTGGAGACTAATCAATTAATCAACAAACTGTTGCAGCTCTGTATTTTATTTACATTTAAAGTTCATTCATCCATCTTCTTCCGCTTAATCCTTTTCGGGTCGCGGGGGGGCTGGAGCCTATCCCAGCATCTTTGGGCGAGAGGCAGGGTACACCCTGGACAGATCGCCAGTCCATCGCAGGGCCAACAAAGAGAGACAGACAACCATTCACTCTCACAGTCATACCTAAGGACAATTTAGAATCCCCAGTTTTGATGCCAATTAACCTAATGTGCATGTTTTTGGCATGTGGGAGGAAACCGGAGAAATCCCGGAGTAAACCCACGCAGACACGGGGAGAACATGCAAACTCCACACAGATCACTGTTGGTCGGGGGCTGGGATCGAACCCAGGATCCCCCGGCCAAGGGTGAGTTGTTGTGCTGACGCAGTGCTGACCACTCTTCCACCGTGCCGCCCAAACACATTTAAAGTTATTGATTTTAATTCTTTATAAATGTTTATTTTTTCTACTTAATATTAACATGGCAATGTGTTAGAGCGAGGGCAAGAAAATGTTCAAAAGAAGATATTTATGACTAAAAGTCATTTTAAGTCAGTTGTACTCAATGTATTTGAGGCAGTCACTTGCCTTAATTTTTAAAGTTTTGAGTCACCTGCTTTGAGTAATAAGTCAACATTTTTGACTTTTGTCTACTTAAAACAATGACAACAGAAATTAGTAAACCTTGAGTTTTGTTAACAAAATCATGTGGTTGTGTAACTTCTTTTATCAAGTTCTGTTAACTTACTTTTCAAAGTTAACTTATTTCCATGGATTGAAAACTATAAGTCTTATTAACTCTTTATGCTTCAAAAGAGAGCTATTAGAATAATCAACAAAGCAGCTTACAGGGAACCAACAAACCCACTTTTTCTTAAACAAAAAACTCTCAAGTTGAAAGATCTGATCGACTTTAAAACCGCAATAATAATGTTCAAAGTGAAGAATCTATCACTGCCCGCAAATATCCAAAAGTTGTTCCAAACAAGGGAGAAACGATATCACTTCAGAGGAACATGTATATTTAAGATAAGATAAGATAAGATAAGCCTTTATTAGTCCCACAACGGGGAAATTCCAGGATTGCAACAGCACAGGGATAGCAACACTCAGAGCAACAATCAGAAGGCAAGAAAAAACAAGCAAGCAAGAGCAGCTAATATACATATGTACATATTACTATAAAATATATATATACACACACACACACACACACACAGACACACAGTGCAGAGCATTGTAGCTGGATGGAATAAATATATGAACACACAGTGCAGAGCATTGTAGCTAGATGGAATAAATATGTAAATATATAAACACCCACAGTATGGAGCATTGCAGCTAGGTGGAATAAATATGCAAGTATATAAACACACACAGTGCGGAGCAATGTAGCTAGATGGAATAATATGTAGATATATAAAAACACAGTGCGGAGCATTGTAGCTAGATGGAATAAATATATAGACATATAAATATAAACACACCCAGTGCAGAGCATTGTAGCTAGATGGAATAAATATGTAAATATATAAACACACACAGTGCAGAGCATTGTTGCTAGATGGAATAAATATGTAAATATATAAACACACACAGTGCAGAGCATTGTTGCTAGGTGGGATGAAACAGCATAACCGTCTATTTAGTTATCCTACATGGTATGATTATGTGCCCATACATATTCTCACCCTCCATAGCGACCGGTATGTTCCTAGTTGTATGCCGGAGAGGACCATTGTGTAAGTCTATTGCATCTTTTGCATTCAAAAAAAAAAAAAAAAAAAGAAACTATTAGTTTGTTACGTCTTTTTGCTATCTCTGCGAGCAGCCCTGCTTAGGTTGTACAGTCTGACAGCCGTTGGTAGGAAGGACCTACAGTGACCTACCTTTCAAAAGCCTACAGTGAGAACAACTACCAAGCAACACTGTATTTCAGTGCAAGGTGTCAGATTATGGAACGATTTTGGACCTGAATTAAAATCATGTACAAAGCTTGGACAATTTAAACAAAAACTAAAGGAAGAAATACTCCAAACATATTTACAAGACGACATGTAAACTCACATAAGGATTGACATTTCCAGCCTGTGTTGTGTTATAGCTTAGTTTTTCTTTTTTCTCTGTGACACTATGTCTTAGATTTGTTTTTGAATAGTAACCGCTTAACTTAGACTAGCTCAGTTTTCTTTTTCTCTCAGTCATATTTTGTCTTAGCCTTGTTTTAAATTGTAATCGCTCTTGTCTTGTTTTCTCCTTTTTCTCCTTTGAATTCTTGGATGGAATATGGGTGGACAATATAAGCTGCGGCTTCAGCCATCACCCATTTCGGATAACTCACGTGGAATTGTATAGTAGAAGGAGTCTTTGTCTAATTTGACCTTGTTGTTATATTATACAGTTTCTTTTAACCTGTAATGTACTATCCGAAATAAAATAAATTCATTCATTCATTCATTCATACTATAAGTCTTATTAACTGAAAATGTTTGAGTTGATATAATTGAAAACAAAGTCATAGTAATTAAAAATATGTGCCCTTCAGAGGTAAAGTGGGCTAGCCCACTTTACCTCTGAAGGGCACATATGTGAGTTGACTTAATGAACACTTTGGGCCGTATTACAAGAATGCGGTTAGTCAGTCAGTTGTCACTGACACAGAATGCGTTTATGTGTGTTTCCAAGTTCATTTTCTTATCGCAACAGCATAGAAACAAACTTTCTGCTGGACACATCATGCAAAGACGCTGGTCTAATTATTCAGAGGTGTGTTTTGGATAATCCAGTCCAAAGTGCTCATGCCCATCCCTTTAATGCAAAGAGGCACATTATCTAAAGTGAACTGTGATCATGACAGTTTAAGAGGGGTTTTGCGCTGACCAAAGCCCTTGCGTGTGAGCCAAAATGCACACAATAGTAATGCTGCTTAGTATTAAGGAAGACATCAATCACATAATCGTTCAAATAGGTTCATTTTGTCTTCTAATTATTTACCTTTTGTTCTTATTAAAGACAAAAATAGAAAGATGTCTTTACCTTCTTAACATGTTTCGAATGTGCACTGCAGCCTTCGTCAGAAAAGTTCTGACAGTCCAAACATGTTAAGAAGGTAAAGACATCTCCTTTCTATTTTTGTCTTTAATAAGAACAAAAGGTAGACATCAATCACAGTTGATGCCCAGTTAGTTATTTTAGAAAGAATAAAGGGGGTGTGGCGGCATGATATAATAAGACTGCAAACTGAGAGTTTTTGAGGGAGTTTATTAATCATACCACCATCACAGACTCACTTCGGCGCCGTGCATGCGCGCCAGAGCGAGCCCGGAGGCTCTCCTAGCAGACAGTGGATGCATCTAGTCAGATGAGCAGTGAGAGAGGGTGAGCTACAGAGCATATGCAGTTTTTATACCCAGTTACAGACAATACATGAAAGGCATGGGACATTTGCATCACAGTGAGAGCAGGAAGCATGAACGTTTGCATTTGAGTCATACATAACAGCGGGATACTGGCGCCTGAACTAGACAAAGCGAGGCTGCCTATTGATCTCAATACACACATCTCATTGCTCTGCTAATTGCCCCAGCTGAGCGCTCTGCTTGTCCGTGGCTGTTGTGGGGGTTACCCATACACTCCCCCCCAGAGGGCTCAGCGGGAAGCTGAGGCCTCGATAGTCCGGCTTTGGGAGCGAGCTGCGGGGGAAGCTCGCTGCAGGCGGTGGTGGAGGGAGGGGGGTGGGGGTAGCAAGTGCCGGCCCGGGACGGCGAAATTGTCTGGGCCGCGCAAAAATTGCCTGTGGGCAATTGCCCGGGGGTCTCCCGGGTCGGTGGACGGAGCCACGGTTTGCCGCGGGAGACGTTACAGCGGGGAGGAGCTAGTGCTAGCTAGCACTTGGCCGCCGCCCGGTGCTAATGGGAAACTCGACATACCGGGAGCTGTAGCGAAAACGACGCGGGTGCCGGGCTGGAGTTTAGGCGGCGTGCAAGAAATATAAGACAGAATAATAAAGAGCGATGGCAAGAACCAAGCAGACCGCCCGTAAAATCTACTGGAGGAAGAAGCCCCCCAGGAGACAGCTAGCCACCAGGGCTGCTCGGAGAGGCGCTCCGGCCACCGGCAGAGTGAAGAGGCCTCGCCGTCACAGGCCCATGGCTCTGAGAGAGATCCGTCGCTACCAGAAATCCACGGAGCTGCTCATCCGTAAGCTGCCCGTCCAGCGCCTGGTGAGGGAGATCGCTCAGGACTTCAAGACCGTCCTGCGTTTCCTGAGCTTCGCCGTCATGGCTCTGCAGGAGACCAGCGAGGCCCACCTGGTGGTCTCTTCTTCGCTAAGGGGGTCACCATCATGCCCAAAGACTACCAGCTGGCCCGCCGCATCCGCAGAGAGAGAGCTTAGACTTTCTGCTGCACATTCACCAACCAACCATAATGCTCTGCACTGTGTGTCTATATATATACATTTATAGTAATATGGACATATGTTTACTAGATGTTGTTTTTTCTTGCCTTCTGATTGTTGCTCTGAGTGTTGCTATCCCTGTGCTGTTGCAATCCTGGAATTTCCCCATTGTGGGACTAATAAAGGCTTATCTTATCTTATCTTATGAGTGCTCCTTCTCCTGCTGCAGAGGGTCTCTCCCATCTCGTGCAGGGATCTGCAAAGGTTTGCCACTCTCTGTCCCAGTCCCTCCCAGATGGGAGGGAAGGAGGAGATCTGCCGTGGCTTCCTGTCTGCCGCTGACCCCCATCAAGTAGCGAGCCTGCACTCGCCGGCCTCCCGACGGGTGGCAGTCGGGGAGCACCGCAACCCTAGGCGCAGTGTGGGCAGCCTCGGCCTGGCTGGAAACCTGGGGAATGCAGCCGAGGCAAATGTGTGGATGCATCTCCTGTCCCTCTGGGAAGTTACAATGAAAAGTAAATGCTGCACACTCATTTACAGTATGTTCTTTATCAGACACGATGAATGCATTTTTTTGCCATTATCTTTTAGCCACTGCAGTGCCAACGTAATAACCAGGAGTTCAACTGTATAGACTGCAACGTTGTCTGTTGCTCTCTTTTTAATTCATTCATTCATCTTCTTCCGCTTAATCCTTTTCGGGTCGCGGGGGGGCTGGAGCCTATCCCAGCATCTTTTGGGCGAGAGGCAGGGTACACCCTGGACAGATAGCCAGTCCATCGCAGGGCCAACACAGAGAGACAGACAACCATTCACTCTCACAGTCATACCAAAGGACAATTTAGAATCCCCAGTTTGACGCCAATTAACCTAAGTTGCATGTTTTTGGCATGTGGGAGGAAACCGGAGAAATCCCGGAGTAAACCCACACAAACATGTTCTCTCTTTTTAATTGCTACATTGAATTCGGGGATAAAAAAAAAAAAAAAGACTGCTTCAATACGTCCAGTTTCTCGGTTTTTTGAGCCGTCTGTAAATATTGTAAGTTGATGGGCCTACCACTGTTCAATATACCTTTGTGTTATAAAACCCACAGTTCCCTGGTCTGACTTTTTCCTAATTTGCTGTTGAATTCTGAGGTCTACTGATGGCAACAAAAATAACCATGGAGTTACTAACAGATGAACATTTGAAGTAAATTGCCTACCACACAAACAAATGCTTTCTGCTTTCCTGTTTCCAACCCATATTCCAAAAACTTGATTTACCGGTACTATCTTCTGGGCACTCTTCTAAAATGGACTTAACTGAGTGAGCTTCACTGTGGCCCTGTAGATGCACACAATAGGACAACATAAGTTTAACTCTCCTAATTCTCAGTGGTTCTTCACCCATTTCCACTTGTCATGCTGTGATTGGAGATGTTTTAAAGGCTCCACTGCATGTCCTACAGCCGTGGACAAAATTGTTGGTACCCCTCTGTTAATGAAAGAAAAACCCACAGTGGTCACAGAAATAACTTGAATCTGACTAAAGTGGTAATAAATAAAAATTCTATGGAAATTAACCAATGAAAATCAGACAATGCTTTTGAATTGTGGTTCAACAGAATTATTTTAAAAAACAAACTCATGAAACAGGCCTGGACAAAAATCATGGTACCCTTAACTAAATATTTTGTTGCACAACCTTTTCAGGCAATCACTGCAATCCAACAATTTCTGTAACTGTCAATGAGACTTCTGCACCTCTCAGCAGGTATTTTGGCCCACTCCTCATGAGCAAACTGCCCCAGTTGTCTCAGGTTTGAAGGGTGCCTTCTCCAGACGGCATGTTTCAGCTCCTTCCACAGATGTTCAATAGGATTTAGATCAGGGCTCATAGAAGGCCACTTTAGAATAGTCCAATGTTTCGCTCTTAGCCATTCTTGGATGTTTTTAGCTGTGTCTTTTGGGTCATTATCCTGTTGCAAGACCTATGACCTGTGACTGAGATCAAGCTGTCTGACACTGGGCAGCACATTTCTCTCTAGAATACCTTGATAGTCTTGAGATTTCATTGTACCCTGCACAGACTCAAGACACCCTGTGCCAGATGCAGCAAAGCAGCCCCAGAACATAACAGAACCTCCTCCATGTTTCACAGTAAGGACTGTGTTCTTTTCTTGGTATGCTTCATTTTTGCGTCTGTGAACATAGCGCTGATGTGCCTTGCCAAAAGTTGCAGTTTTGTCTTGTCTGTCCATAGGACATTCTCCCAGAAGCTTTGTGGCTTGTCAACATGCAGTTTGGAAAATTCCAGTCTGGCTTTTTACCTCCGCCAAGGAGGTTATGTTTTCATCGGCGTTGGTTTGTCTGTCTGTCTGTCTGTTAGCACGATAACTCAAAAAGTTATGCACGGAATTTCATGAAATTTTCACAGATTGTCAGAAATGGAGTATCCTACAGATGATTACATTTTGGTGGTGATCCGGATCACCGTCCACAAGAAAACCGCCATTACGCAAAATGCCATTTTCGTGAATAACTACTAAACCACTAATCCTATCATTGTCAATCCAAATACTTGTCATATGTTTTCATGGTCAAGGAATCTGAAAACGTACACACAAACACTGCATGGGGGGGAACTGTGGCGCTAAACCACCATTACGGAAAATACCATTTTCGTCAATAACTACTGAACGACTAATCCTATCATTGTGAATCCAATTGCTAGTCATAGGTTTTCATGGTCAAGGAATCTGAAAACGTACACACAAACACTGTATGGGGGGAACTGTGGCGCTTGGCGGAGGTCTGCGCTCTCCGAGTGCTTTTCTAGTTTATGATTTGTTTTCAACAGTGGTGTCCTCCTTGGTCGTCTCCCATGAAGTTCACTTTGGCTCAAACAATGACGGATGGTGCGATCTGACACTGATGTACCTTGACCTTGGAGTTCACCATGAATGTGTTTAGAGGTTGTTCTGGGCTCTTTTGTTACCATTCGTATTATCCGTCTCCTCCTGCGGCCATGTCCAGGGAGGTTGGCTACAGTCCCGTGGATCTTAAATTTCTGAATAATATGTGCAACTGTAGTCACAGGAACATCAAGCTGCTTGGAGATGGTCTTATAGCCTTTACCTTTAACATGCTTGTCAATAATTTTCTTTCTAATCTCCTGAGACAACTCTCTCCTTTGCTTCCTCTGGTCCATGTTTAGTGTGGTACACACTGTCACCAAACAGCACAGTGACTACTTGTCACCCTTTAAATAGGCTGACTGACTGATTACAAGTTTGTAGACACCTGTGATGTTAGAGGAAACATCTTGGTTGAACATGTCCCTATGGTCACATTACTTTCAATCTTTCCTAGGGGTACCATCATTTTTGTCCAGGCCTGTTTCATGAGTTTGTTTTTTAAAATAATTCTGTTGAACCACAATTCAAAAGCATTGTCTGATTTTCATTGGTTAATTTTCATAGAATTTTTATTTATTACCACTTTTGTCAGATTCAAGTTATTTCTGTGACCATTGTGGGTTTTTCTTTCATTAACAGAGTGGTACCAACAATTTTGTCCACGTCTGTAAGTCCTTTTGCCTGTTCGACATCCAATTTTTCAAGGTGGGTTTCTGCTGCTGATATATGTATAAGCTACACTTCCATAACTTACTGTCACTCTCATTATAGAATGGTAAATGTTTAGTAAGAATTCCCTAGTTGCTCCCCAATGTCTGACAAGCATTTTAAAAGATTATTTACTTTTTCCTGTACATTTATTTTTAACCTTCTCAATCTGGTGTTTTCAGGCAAGTTTTTCATCAAATCAAACTCCTAAAAAACGAAAACAGAGTTCTAGAGTTTATCCATATAATTTTATACATACAGGAGGGAGGGGGGCTGAAAAGTTCATAGGCTGAAAAGTTCCAGATGTGGTTTATTTTTCAACCGCAGGGATCCAAGTGCTGTCACAGCGATGGAAGAAGTGTGTGGACCGAAGGGGAGGTTATGTTGAAAAATAAACCATATTTGGTCAAATTTGACCTCAGCCTATGAACTTTTCACCCCCCCCCCCGGTACTTCCTTAAGGTACCTTGCAAAACATAACTTGTCTTTGTTACAGATGCCTTAAATCCCCACTTATTTCCCAACTGCTCCACTGATTCTACAGCTGCCTGAAGCTTTTTCTGCATATATTTTAGACTGCGCCCCTTATCCATACTACCCCATCCTCTGCATATAGTGATTACTAATTCCTTTTTCAATCTTTTCAAAGACACCAATCATACAGGTAAACAATATTGGGCTGCCACCTACAGCTATCGCTGGTCGTACAATGAGGTGAAGTCTGTATTTATATAACAGATTCTACCAACAGGCAGCACATCACTTTATTTTAAACATTTTTTTTCCAGGACATTACATCCAGTTACTTAAATTAGTACTTATACAGAAATGTACTAAACTGTAGGACTAATACTCTCAAAAATAATGTTTATATTTTTTTTCAATTTTGGGGGGTGGAATTTGTAGTAATGAATAGTCACTAACAGGTAAAGCCAATAAAGCATACAATTAGGTTTTACTAATTGTTTTAAGTCCAAAAGGATCACTGAATTAAAAAAAAAAAATTCCAGAGATGTTAAAAATATATAAACTTTAAAACCACCATTGCTTTGTACTGTAAATCTTAATATACAGTTAAGGTTGCCCATAGAGATTCACTATGAATATCACAGCAATCCCACTCTACAACAAGCTGCTCCAAACATGAGCAAATGATTGCCCCGAAACTCACAATGTAGTGAAAACGTTCACCTCCTCCACCCAGCCCAAACAAGGGGGCGGAGTGTGAGGTAAGGTAGTTAACAGAGGTTACATTTAACCGAGCTCTTTTGTGCACTCTTATGTCTTCACATGGAAAAAAAAAAAAATCTCACTTTTTTAACAAAAAGCTAACTGGGTCACTCTTTTGTGGGGAGAGGAAAAGAAGCCAGTTGTCTGTTGACTTCTCTCAACTGAGCACCAAGAGTCTCTGTGGCTATTGTTAATTCTGCAATTTCAGTCTGTAGGTTTGTGATGGTCTCATTCAGCTCCTCCTCCTTCCGCCGAGAGTTGGCAGCCTGTCTGCTGTACTCCAACACCATGCATCCGCCGCCGATGAGGAAGATGATCGTTTCTCCCAGCAACTCGGCGCCAAGCTCTGCAGCTGCCTCCTCATTCAGTGGCTTAATGGTGGCACCCTTAAATCCCATGATCCTCATCTTTGCCCTCATCTCAACCCAGTGATAAACTGTTAGATGTAAAGATACAAGGACATGCAGTTAGATTTTCTAATATTTACATTGATTGCAGTCTTTTGCAAACAACTACACATTATGACACCATATACAGATTTAGCTATAGTAACAAATAGACCATCTATTGAAGGCTTTCTGTTCTTGATATAAAAATTACATTGATTGAAAATTTTCTATTAAATATTTTTACACCAAAATGAATTACTAAAGTACATGCATAGCATGAACTGCTGCCTCTGTGACCCGGACCTCCGGAAAAGTGGTAGAAGACGGATGGATGGATGGCCATGCATAGCATACGGGTACATCTCAAAAAATTAGAATATCATGAAAAAGTTCAATATTTTTTGTCACTCCTTTCAGAAAGTGAAACCCATATATTATATAGAGTCATTACACAGAGTGATATATTTCAAGTGTTTATTTATTTTAATTTTGATGATTAAGGCTTACAGCCCATGAAAACCGTAAATTCAGTTTCTCAAAAAATTACAATATTACATAAAATTAATTAAAAAAATAGTTTTTTGATACAAATGCAGACCAACTTAAAAGTATGTCCATGTACACACTCAATACTTAGTCGGGGCTCCTTTTGAATTAATTACTGTATCAATGTGGCGTGGCATGGAGGTGACCAGTCTGTGGCACTGCTGAGGTGTTATGAAGGTCCAGGTTGCTTTGATAGTGACCTTCAGCTCGTCTGCATTGTTGGATCTGGTGTGTCATCTTCCTCTTGACAATACTCCATAGATTCTCTATGGGCTTTAGGTCAGGAGAGTTTGCTGGCCAATCAAACACAGTGATGCCATGGTCATTAAACCAGGTTTTGATACTTTTGGCAGTGTGTGTGTGTTGTGGGGGGGGGGGGGGTGCCAAGTGCTGCTGGAAAATGAAATCAGCTTCTCCATAAAGCTTGTCAGCAGAGGGAAGCATGAAGTGCTCTAAAATTTCCTGGTAGATGACTGCACTGACTTGGGTCTTGATAAAACACAGTGGACCAACACCAGCAGATGACATGGTTCCTCAAATCATCACTGACTGTGGAAACTTCACACTAAACCTCAAACAACTTAGATTCTGTGCCTCTCCACTCTTTCTCCAGACTCTGAGACTTTGATTTTCAAATGAAATGAAAAATTTACTTTTATCTGAACAGAGGTCATCTGCTGGTATTTGTCCACTGCGTTTTATCAAGACCAAAGTCAGCGCAGTCGTCTAACAGGAAATTTTAGAGCACTTCATGCTGCCCTCTGCTGACAAGCTTTATGGAGAACTTGATTTCATTTTCTAGCAGGACTTCACACCCCCCACACTGCCAAAAGTATAAAAACCTGGTTTAATGACCAAGGCATCACTGTGCTTGATTGGCCAACAAACTCTCCTGACCTAAACCCCATAGAGAATCTATGGAGTATTGTCAAGAGGAAGATGAGAGACACCAGACCCAACAATGCAGACGAGCTGAAGCAACCTGGACCTTCATAACACTTCAGCAGTACCACAGGCTGATCGCCTCCATGCCACGCCACATTGATACAGTAATTAATCCAAAAGGAGCCCTGACCAAGTATTGAGTATGTACAGGGACATATACTTTTCAGTTGGCCAACATTTCTATTAAAAAACTATTTTTTAAAATTAGTTTTATGTAATATTCTAATTTTTTGAGAAACTGAATTTGGGGTTTTCATGGGCTGTGAGCCATAACCATCAAAATTAAAATAAATAAACATTTGAAATATATCACTCTCTGTATAACGAATCTATATAATATATGGGTTTCACTTTCTGAAAGGAGTGACAAAAATATTGAACTTTTTCATGATATTCTAATTTTTTGAGACGTATCTGTATTCTGTTCCAAATCTTTGATAGTCAATAAATCTGTTAATCAACAACTTCCTATGTCCTGTGGGGTTGCTTCACTACCTGAAGGCTGTAATGCCTACATGAAATGTCTATTGGTATGAAAGAGTTGACAATCCGACAAAACCTTTACAGATCAACTCCAAGCCAACTGCTGCTGTGGCTTAGGTAGATAATATGGTGGACCTGTGATTGGAAAGTTGCTGGTTCGCACCCTGCTATCGGCACCTTGTCCAAACCATTTTACTTGATTTGAGATGAAATTTACACTTAAAATTAAGAGGTTAGTCTTAGGATTTGGGAGTGGGTAAAGTTAAAAAGGTAGTAAATAGATACCAATTAAAATTTTGAAACAAATAAATGCCTCAGATTTCTGTACCTGTAGCCTGCTGCTTTTAAGATATGCATTAATAGAACGTACTGGTCAATCAGATTCGAGCCATATCTGTAACAAGAATGCTATGGGTACGGTTCTGTACCCATAGCCACTGCCAATGGAAATTAACCAAATGATTGAAAAAGAAGAACATTTGTGCATGTGAAGAACCCAGGTTCAACTACATTCTACTGATTAACAAGATTACTGTTCAGTACAAACATCACATACTGTATATTAATGAAATGAATGAATGCACGTTTGTAGGGAAATGGTCAAATGTGTTTCTCTATTCTGCTAGTACAGTGGAGATCAAAATTAGAAAACAATGTATTAATACTTGATTTATTCTAAAATACAGATGTGGACAAAATTGTTGGTACCCGTTTGTTAATGAAAGAAAAACCCACATGGTCACAGAAATAACTTGAATCTGACAAAAGTGGTAATAAATAAAAATTCTATGAAAATTAACCAATGAAAATCAGACAATGCTTTTGAATTGTGGTTCAACAGAATTATTTTAAAAAACAAACTCATGAAACAGGCCTGGACAAAAATCATGGTACCCTTAACTTAATATTTTGTTGCACAACCTTTTGAGGCAATCACTGCAATCAAACGATTTCTGTGACTGTCAATGAGACTTCTGCACCTCTCAGCAGGTATTTTGGCCCACTCCTCATGAGCAAACTGCCCCAGTTGTCTCAGGTTTGAAGGGTGCCTTCTCCAGACGGCATGTTTCAGCTCCTTCCACAGATGTTCAATAGGATTTAGATCAGGGCTCATAGAAGGCCACTTTAGAATAGTCCAATGTTTTGCTCTTAGCCATTCTTGGGTGTTTTTAGCTGTGTGTTTTGAGTCATTATCCTGTTGCAAGACCCATGACCTGCGACTGAGACCAAGCTGTCTGACACTGGGCAGCACATTTCTCTCTAGAATACCTTGATCATCTTGAGATTTCATTGTACCCTGCACAGATTCAAGACACCCTGTGCCAGATGCAGCAAAGCAGCCCCACAACATAACAGAACCTCCTCCATGTTTCACAGTAGGGACAGTGTTCTTTTCTTGGTAGGCTTCATTTTTGCGTCTGTGAACATAGCGCTGATGTGCCTTGCCAAAAGTTGCAGTTTTGTCTCGTCTGTCCATAGGACATTCTCCCAGAAGCTTTGTTGCTTGTCAACATGCAGTTTGACAAATTCCAGTCTGGCTCTTTTATGATTTGTTTTCAACAGTGGTGTCCTCCTTGGTCGTCTCCCATGAAGTTCACTTTGGCTCAAACAATGACGGATGGTGCGATCTGACACTGAAGTACCTTGACCTTGGAGTTCACCATCAATGTGTTTAGAGGTTGTTTTGAGCTCTTTTGTTACCATTCGTATTATCCGTCTCTTCCATTTTTCATCAAGTTTCCTCCTGCGGCCATGTCCAGGGAGGTTGGCTACAGTCCCATGGATCTTAAATTTCTGAATAATATGTGCAACTGTAGTCACAGGAACATCAAGCTGCTTGGAGATGGTCTTATAGCCTTTACGTTTAACACGCTTGTCTATAATTTTCTTTCTAATCTCCTGAGACAACTCTCTCCTTTGCTTCCTCTGGTCCATGTTTAGTGTGGTACACACCGTGTCAATAAACAGCACAGTGACTACTTGTCACCCTTTAAATAAGCCGACTGACTGGTTACAAGTTTGTAGACACCTGTGATGTTAATTAGAGGACACATCTTGGTTGAACATGTCCCTATGGTCACATTATTTTCCATCTTTTCTAGGGGTACCATCATTTTTGTCCAGGCCTGTTTCACGAGTTTGTTTTTTAAAATAATTCTGTTGAACCACAATTCAAAAGCATTGTCTGATTTTCATTGGTTAATTTTCATAGAATTTTTATTTATTACCACTTTTATCAGACTCAAGTTATTTCTGTGGCCATTGTGGGTTTTTCTTTCATTAACAGATCGGTACCAACAATTTTGTCCACGTCTGTATGTTATTCTACCAACTTCTTATGTTATACTACCAACTTCCGGCGCCACATGAGTAGGCTGCCTTTTGCAACAGCGGATCAATTTCTGCCTATTTCTATTTACTATCTGGCTCTCTTGCCAATCTTTATGATCCAGCGTCACCTTTATTCCATCCGAACAGGTAGATCGCCCAAATGTCTCCCGAGTCAGCGGACGGAGCCACTGTTTCTGGCAGGAGGCAGTACAACAGGGACCAGCTGTTAGCTAACGCAAAAACTCGACATACCGGGAGAAATAAGACGAAAACGACGTGGGTGTCGTGCTGGAGTAAGACGGCGGGCAAGGAATATAAGGTACAGACCCGCTCTCCCATCTGTCATTATGGGGAATGTACGATCGCTACTCAGAAAAACAGATGAGCTAGCGGCTATCTCCCACTACGATAGCATATACAGGGAGTGTAGTCTAATGCTATTCACAGAGACGTGGCTAACAGAACTAGCAACAGATGCTAACATTGAACTGGAGGGTTTCCACGCAATATGGGCAGACCGAACACCAGAAAGTGGGAAGGCAAGGGGCGGTGGAGTGATGATGTACGTCAATAACAACTGGTGCAGACCGGGACATATCACGGTTAAACAACAACACTGCAACAAAGACATTGAGTTGCTAGCTGTTAGCATGCGGCCTACCTATCTCCCGAGGGAATACTCATACGTGATCTGCATTGTTATTTATGCAAATCTGACGGCGAACGCTGGGACAGCGCATGATGTCATCCACTCAGTAACTGGCAGGCTGCAGACAGAACACCCAGATGCTCTTCTCCTCATCTCAGGCGATTTCAACCATATTTCACTGTCTCCCATTCTACCCACGTTCACCCAGTATGTCACATGCCACACTAGAGACAATAAAACACTGGACTTATTCTACGCAAACACTAAGGAGGCGTACACCTCATCACAACTCCCCCCACTCGGGAGATCGGATCACAACTTCGTTCATCTCCTGCCGGTGTACAAACCCCTGGGGCACAGACAACCTCCGGTCATGCGCACAGTGAAGTTATGGTCTGAGGAGGCAATGGACGCTCTAAAGGACTGTTTTGAAACCACTGCCTGGGAGCAGCTCTGCGATCCACATGGTGAGGACATCGATGGCCTCACTCACACCATCACGGACTACATCAGCTTCTGTGTGGACAACACCGTACCCACCAAGACCATACGGTGTTGCTCGAACAACAAACCCTGGATCAACCCTGAGATAAAAACACTTCTGAGAGAGAAGAAGAGGATCTTCAGGTCAGGGAACAGGGAGATGCTGAAGTCCGTACAGAGGGAGCTGAGGAAGAAGATCAGAGAAGGCAAGGACAGCTTCAGGAAGAAGATGGAGGACAAGCTGCAATAGAGCGACATCGGTGGGGTCTGGAGAAACCTTAAAACCATCTCTGGGCTCCAGAATACCTCCCCCCAGGCCAGGGGGGGCAGGGAGTGGGCAAACAATCTGAACCTGTTTTTTTAATAGGTTTGACCAACCGCCCTCCCCCCCCCACCGACTGCACAGCAACCACTGCTGCCTCTAAAGACATCGAGTCCTGCTGCCCACACCCCACTCCACCAACACCCCCCCCCACTCTCAACACACAGCCCCCCAACATGACCCTCACTAAGACCCAGGTGAGGACAGAGCTGAGGAAGATCAAGGCGAGGAAGGCGTCGGGACCGGAAGGCATCAGCGCAAAACTCCTCAAGTCCTGTGCAGATCAGCTGTGTGGGATTGTGGAGCTCATCTTCAACCTGAGCCTGAAGCTGGGGAGGGTACCACAGTTGTGGAAAACATCTTGTGTGGTACCTGTACCAAAGACTTCACGCCCCAAAGACCTGAACAGCT
This sequence comes from Pholidichthys leucotaenia, assembly GCA_020510985.1. Lineage (NCBI taxonomy): Eukaryota > Metazoa > Chordata > Actinopteri > Cichliformes > Pholidichthyidae > Pholidichthys > Pholidichthys leucotaenia. Next base: position 280,280,310 of record CM035847.1, on the reverse strand, counting down.
ACAGACCAGTGGCCCTGATGTCCCACATGATGAAGACCCTGGAGAGACTGCTCCTTGCTCACCTCCGCCCCCTGGTGGGACCAGCGATGGATCCACTCCAGTTCGCCTACCAGCATGGCATTGGGGTGGAGGATGCGGTGATCTTCCTCCTTCACCGTTCTCTGTCCCACCTGGAGAAGCCCGGGAATGCGGTGAGGATCATGTTCTTTGACTTCTCCAGTGCTTTCAACACCATCCAACCGATGATCCTGAAGGACAAGCTGCTGTGCGCAGGGGTGGACCAGCACCTGTCATCATTGATCCTGGACTACCTCACTAACCGGCCACAGTTTGTGAGAACCCGGGACTGTGTGTCCGACACGATCATCGGTAGCACAGGGGCCCCCCAGGGAACGGTTTTGGCTCCCTTCCTGTTCACCCTTTATACTGCGGACTTCTCACACAACATAACACACTGCCATCTACAGAGGTTCTCTGACAACTCTGCGATCGTCGGCCTCATCTCCAACGGAGATGAAGCCGAGTACAGAGGGCTTATCCAGGACTTTGTGGACTGGTGCCATCGGAACTGCCTCCAGATCAACGTGAGGAAAACTAAGGAGCTGGTGGTGGACTGCCGCAGGCAAGGACAACCCCTCACAGCACCAGTAAACATACAGGGAACAGACATTGAGATGGTGACATCCTACAAATACCTGAGTGTTCATTTGAACAATAAACTAGACTGGTCACACAATACCGACGCACTCTACAAGAAGGGACAGCGCAGGCTATTCCTACTGAGGAGACTCAGGTCTTTTGGTGTACAAGGGGCGCTGCTGAAGACATTCTACGACACGGTGGTGGCATCAGCCATCACTTTTGGAGTGGTCTGCTGGGGCAGTGGCATTACAGCAGCCGATAGGAAGAGACTGAACAAACTGATCAAGAAAGCTAGCTCTGTCCTGGGGCAGCGCCCTGACCCAGTGGAGGAGATAGGAGAGAGAAGGATGGTGGCTAAACTGTCATCTCTGCTGGAGTCCGAGTCCCACCCTATGCAGGACATACTGAACGCACTGAAGAGCTCATTTAGCAGCAGACTACATCATCCTAGGTGCGCAACCGAGAGGTTTCGCAGGTCCTTCCTACCTATGGCTGTCAGACTGTATAACCTAAGCAGGGCTGCTCGCAGAGATAGCATAAAAACGTGACGACCTAATAGTATTGAATGCAAAAGACGCAATAGACTTACACAATGGTCCCCTCCAGTATATACAACTAGGACAATATCGGTCGCTATGGAGGGTGACAATATGTATGGGTACATATTCATACTATGTAGGATAACTAAGTAGACGGTTATGCTGTTTATTCCATCTTGCTACAATGCTCCACACTTTGTATATATATTTATATATTTATGTGTATGTATGTATATCCACTGCTCTTATTTATATCTTCCGTATCTTCTTAATTATTGCTCTGAGTGTCGCTATCCCTGTGCTGTTGCAATCCTGGAATTTCCCCATTGTGGGACTAATAAAGGCTTATCTTATCTTATTCTTCATTGTTCAGAATTTTACAGAATATTAGATGTGGCTATACCTCTGCTGTACTAGCATGCGTTTAAAATAACCAAGGCACTTCAACACAAACATTCATTTTGTAAAAAACAAAACAGTGAGCAAAATTAGAGAACAGTGACCACTGTGTCAGAAGAGAAGATTTAAACCATGTTTTTTTTAGGGCTATAGGATTCAAAAATTAATAGGAAGTGTAGAGCCCTTGCTTTGAATGACTTCAGCACATCTGCACCCAAAGGACATCACTAGTTTCTCACACTGCTCTGGTTTGATCTTGGTCCATTCTTCTTGCAGTCTCTTTCACAGTTCAGTAACTGTAGTGGGTTTCTTAGCCTTTACTTTGTGGCCAAGGATTTTCCAGAGATTCTCTGTGGGGTTTAGATCTGGACTCTGGGCTGGCAATTTCATTGTTTCAATATTGTTAGATTCAAGGAACCATTTAACCCGTTTTACAGTGTGACAGGGGCATTGTCTTGCATGAAAATTGTGGGCTGATTGGGAGACAACTGCAGTGAAGGAACTGCATGTTGCTGAAGGAGGTTCACATAAACATTTGCATTCACCCTGCCCTGTAGCTGTACAAGAGGCCCAACTTCTGCTGCAGAAAACATCCCCCAAACTATGACACTTCCTCCTCCAAATTTAACTGACTTCTTTACACACTTAGGATTCAGTCTTTCCCCAGTCTGACTTTTGGGAAAATATTCTGGGGACTGACGAGACAAAAGTTGAACTTTTTGGAAGACGTGTCCTGTTTTATCTGGCATAAAACTAACACAGAATTTCATAAAAAGAACATCGTATGACAAACATGGCAGTGGTAGTGTAATGGTCTGGGGCTGCTTTGCTGCTTCTGGACCTGGACATCTTGTCCTAAGTGACAGAACCATGAATTTTGCTCTTTACCAAAAAAATCCTGAAGGACAATGTTTGGCTATCAGTTCATGAAGCCTTCCAATGTGACTGAATTTAAACAATTCTACACAAACGAGTGGGTCAAAATTCCTCAACAGCAATGTAAACGACTCACTGCCAGTTGTTGGCACCAATGGTGGCACAACCAGTTATTAGGTTTAGGGGGGCAGTTAGGGGGCAATTACTTTTTCCACATCCAGGTAGGTTTGGATAGCTTTTTCCCTTAATAAATGAAATCATCATCTAAAAACTGCATTTTGTATTTACTCAGGTTATCTTTGTTTAATATTTAAATTTGTTTGATGATCTGAAACATTTAGGTGTAACAAATATGCAAAAATATAAGAAATCAGGGACGGGCAAATACTTTTTCACAGTGTGATATGTGGGTTTGCCGTAGCCATCTGGGGGGGATGACATCGGGCGGGCTGTGGCTGCTGTATATATTGACTGTGGTCTGTAATAAAGTTAAGATAAGATAAGCCTTTATTAGTCCCACAACGGGGGAATTCCAGGATTGCAACAGCACAGTGATAGCAACACTCAGAGCAACAATCAGAAGGCAAGAAAAAAAAACAAAAAAACAAGAGCAGCGAGTATACATATGTACATATAAACATAAATATATAGACACACGATGCGGAGCATTGCAGCTAGATAGAATAAATATATAGATATATAAACACACAGTGCGGAGCATTCCATCTTGCTACAGCAAGATGGAATAAATATATGAATATATAAACAAAAGTTTAGTTGAGTTGGATGTTCGGCACAAGACGACTCGCATCTCACTTATATCCATGCATAACATTGGCGACTGAGGATTAACTCATGGAAGCGTGTGGGGCATCTCTACAACCGTTTCTAGAGTATCCAGGAGAACCAGCAATTCTGTGGCTTTGCTGGTGGGCCACGTTTGAGACGTACATTGCGACGTTGAGCTTGGATAAACTTGACGGAGTAAGGAAGAGGGCGCTTCTGGTTCGCAATCTCGGCAGAACGACAAGCCAGCTGAAGAGCAGCGAGTGAACTCGGCTCAGTTTTCCCCACAGCCAGTATCGGAACAGCGGGAAGGGGAGCGCGAGCATGCTGAAAGCCCCGAAAAGCAGCAGCAACAGCCGGGCATAGAGACAGCACAGCGGAGTACCTCTGACAACAGAGAGGGGGGTACCGAGCGTGGCGGAAAGGCACCTGCGCTGGCGAGTGACACCAACGTGCTAGCCCCAGATGTCCCCAGTACTTGGCTGCAGAGGGATGGAGGATCTGCAGCTATGATGGTGACCAATACAATGGCTTCAGAAGAGGACGGGGCCAGACCGACTGGCACAGAAAAACTGCGTGCCAAGCAGCACCATGTCAGCCCAAGCTGAACCCCTCTTAGGGTTATGGATTTGGTCCGGGATCCCTCGAACCTGGACCAAATCCATAACCCTAAGAGGGGATCTAGGATCGTCCATGGCGAATACGGGCCTGACGACGGGCAACGAAAACACCAGGAACACCTGCACATTGTGGCTAAGCTGCTTTGGATGGTCTGACGGCTCGTCAAGGCACGCCAATCAGTTTTGACGTGTCCGGGAAGACACTCCAGGTGGCGAGACTGGACAAGAGTCGTGATGGCGGTGTGGAATCCGGGCCCCACCATCCAGAAGATCGGCCATCGCTCCAGGGGTCTGCGGTCTCTGTAATTTTAGTTTATGTATGAACTCTCTTTTAGCTTAGAGGTGGCAAAATAATCCACACCACCGTGCGGTAATCCACCCATCAGCCCTATTTTAGTTATTTTGTGTGAATGTGTTAGGCCATTTAGTGCATGGTTTTCGTTATCTCAGTGAGTGATTCAGGTCCTAAAGTTGGGGAGGGTTTCAATTGTATGTGTGGTTTTGGACTTTTCTAAAGGGGGGGGGGGGGGCTGATATGTGGGGTTTGGCCCTTGGTGCTTGCCGTAGCCGTCTGCGGGGGATGATGTCAGATGGGCTGCAGCTGCTGTATATATTGACTGTGGTCTGTAATAAAGTTGCGTTGGATGTTCGGCATAAGACGACTCACGTCTCACTTATTTCCATACATAACACACACCACTATACATTGTTCTCTAATTTTGATCTCCACAGTATATTTTAAAACAACAGCAGAAAAAGGTTGCTTTATTCCTGTTTATTTAAATCTGATTGTGATATGGATGAAGACCAAACCACATTTTAAGAAACTGGGGCAGAGATCCATGTTTGTTTTGTTTTTTCCTAGCAAGTTAGTGCACTGTAAAATTTTCATTTTAATCACTTGACTTTAATGTCTTGATGCTTTTAGTGCTGACAAGGTAAATACCTTGCGAGCTTAAAAAAACAAGAGGGTGGTTCAAGTTGTCTGTACACAATTTTAAAAAAACACTATACATTTAACCTAACCATCATTTTAACTACAGACACAGCAGTAATCTTTCACATGTGGATAAACTACCGAGCTAAGAGGACTATACGAACATTTGTGCCTTTTTAAATTCAATATCATTTATTTAGTACAAGCCACAGAGACGAATTATCTGTCCCGTCATGTCCTCAAGCAAAGGTTTCACACGGTCTATTCAATGACAAACGAGTCCCGTCCTCTTAGAGCTTGGATGTCTACTATTGGTCAAAAAGACATATTCCTTAAGATGATTGGGCAGACCACGACATAAGCTGCAATGTGATTGGTTATTGTAGCGTCCCTCTTTCAGTCCGTGGACTACTGTTAACCGACTGTTCATTTCATTTACTCACGTTGTGCCGGCGGCAGACAGATGTAGGTTTTAAAGAACTCGCTTCTCCGCGCTCCAGCTTTCAACCGGTTCGCCACAGGCTTGCTTAGCTGCCTCACTCCGAGGTAAAGCAGCTTAGCGATGGGAAAGGCACCAACAACCATCTTCACGGAAACAGTTCACTACCGGGGGCGGGGTACGTAGATTTTACGGTATGACGTTAATTGATTGACATTCACGTAACCACTACTGATACCAGAGCTGTATAATGAGAGTTGCGACACTCTTGGATCTCGCCGCTGCCCGGTCACGTGGTTCATGGAGCTCCAAATACAGTACAGTAGTTCCAAACAGCAGCCTTTCTATAATGGTGTGTGAATGGCAGCTGTGACAATCTGCAGTATTAATAGCATTTTTTTTTAGCAATATTAAGTAAATATTCAGAATACCTATTAGTAGGTACATTGTTTTAACTTATAATGAACAGATCTAAATGGATTATCATATAAAGAGCAGCTTTAAAAAGACTGTCAGAGTATGTTTTGGAGGGAAGGAGAACTGCTGATTCACACTGATGAAAGCTGCAGTGTAAATATCACTGCCTAGCTGTGTGGCCTTACCTTATATTATGGCTTCAGTGGACTGATTACTGAATTATCAACTTTTCAATACAGAGAGTGGGTTATTTTGCAAGATTCGGCAGAATTATCTGAATTGAAAATATATAGTAAAAAAAACTGCTGTCAGTTTAATGTGATTTAGCTGTTACTAGGGGTTGTGCACTTTAATCCTAAACCTTTAAAATTAAGAATGATTTTCTGTGTGTGAATGTAAATATAACACATTAGTGCCTCTCAGTAAATTTGAATATTGTGAAAATTTTATTTTTTTCATATGTTCAATATTCATTACAGGCACAAGGAAATATTTCAGGCCTTTTTTAAATTCAATTTTGATTAGAGTTTTTGAAATTAAAATATAAATCATGATATTCTATTTACTGAGATGTACTAGTACATAAACATTACACTGTATTCTGAAAACTAGTGACTATGCAGGGCAGAAAATACTAAATTAAAAAAGAGGCCTTTGTAACACAATGTAGTCAAAGTGCAATAGTCTGTTTTATGAAAATATTCAATGCAGTACAAATGCCATGAAATTGTATTTTTTTTTAAATAAAAATTAATAAAAATGCAGACATGCTCTCATTTTCTCATTTTTCACTCTGAACTTCTGCCTGACAAATTACTGTCAGATAATACCAGTGAGCAGCATGTTGGCACCATCACCTCCTCTTCCAGGTGGGACTGGGGTTACATAATTGAATTTAAATAGATAACAGCCTCTCCCCCGCATGGATCGTCACCTTATCATGCTGGGGGGTTTGCGTGCCCCAGTGATCCCAGGAGCTATGTTGTCCGGGGCAATTTGCCTCTGATAGGGTCACCCAAGACAAACTGGTCCTGGGTGAAGGGCCAGACTAAGAACGATCCAACAGACTCTCATGATAAATTCTATATCAAGGATTCAGTGTACGCCGCCCAGTACAGGGTTGCCGGGGCCCCACCCTGGAGCCAGGCCTGGGGGAGGGGCTCGAAGGCTAGCGTCTGGTGGCCGGGTTTCTACCCATGGGACCCAGCCGGGCTCAGCCCGGAGGAGTTACATGGGTCCGCCCTCCAGTGGGCTCACCACCTGCAGGAGGGATCATGGGGGTCCGGTGCTATGTGATTAGGTGGCGGTCAAAGGCGGAGACCTTGGCGGACTGATCCCAAGCTTTCTTAAACTGATTTTTGGTACGTGGAATGTCACCTCTCTGGTGGGGAACGAGCCTGAGCTGGTGTACGAGGTTGAGAGATACTGGCTAGATATAGTCGGCCTCACCTCAACACACAACTCCGGTTCTGGAACCAGTCTCCTGGAGAGGGGCTGGAGCTTGGCCTTTTCTGGAGTTGCCCTGGGCGAGAGGCAACGAGCAGGGGCAGGTATTCTTGTATCCCCCCACCTTGCTGCCTCTATATTGGAGTTTTCCCTGGTGGACGAAAGGGTTGCTTCCCTGCGCCTTCGGGTTGGGAAACTGGTCCTGACCATCATTTGTGCCTATGCACCAAATGATGTTTCAGAGTACCCACCCTTTTTGGAGTCTGTGACTGGGGTGCTGGAGGGTGCTCCTCTTGCAGACTCCATTGTCCTACTGGAGGACTTCAATGCGCACGTAGGCAACGACAGTGAAACCTGGAGGGGGGTGATTGGGAGGAACGGCCTGCCCGATCTGAACCCGAGTGCTGTTGAGTTGTTGGACTTCTGTGCTAACCACAGTTTGTCCATAACGAACACCATGTTCAAGCATAAGGGTGTCCATATGTGCACCTGGCACCAGGACACCCTAGGTTGCAGGTCGATGATCGATTTTGTTATCGTGTCATCAGACCTGCAACCGTATGTCTTGGACACCCCGGTAAAGAGAGGTGCAGAGCTGTCAACTGATCACCACCTGGTGGTGAGTTGGATCCGATAGCAGGGGAGGAGGCCATTCAGACCTGGTAGACCCAAACGTATAGTAAGGGTGTGCTGGGAATGTCTGGCTGAGGCCCCTGTCCGGGAGGTCTTCAACTCCCACCTCCGGAAGAACTTCAACCACATTCCGAGGGAGTCTGGAGACATGGAGTCTGAATGGGTCATGTTCTCCACCTCTGTTGTTGAAGCGGCGGCCCAGAGCTGCGGCCGCAAGGTGGTTGGTGCATCTCGTGGTGGCAACCCCCGAACCAAATGGTGGACACCAGTGGTGAGGGGGGCCATTAAGCTGAAGAAGGAGTCCTATCAAGCTTGGTTGGCTTGTGGGACTCCCGAAGCAGCTGAGGTGTACCGGCAGGCCAAGCGGAGTGCAGCTCGGGTGGTTGCTGAAGCAAAAACCCGGGTATGGGAGGAGTTCGGTGAGGCCATGGAACAAGACTTTCGGTCGGCCTCGAAGAGATTCTGGCAAACTGTCCGGCGGCTCAGGAGGAGAAAACAGCTCCCTGTCTACACCGTGTATGGTGCGGATGGGACACTGTTGACTTCAACTGGGGATATCGTCGGGCGGTGGAAGGAATACTTCGAGGATCTCCTCAATCCCACTGATACGCCTTCCACAGAGGAAGCAGGGTTTGGGGACGAGGGGGATGACTCGCCTATCACAGGGGCTGAGGTCGCCAAGGTGGTTAAAAATCTCCTTGGTGGCCGGGCCCCGGGGGTGGACGAGATTCGCCCTGAGTACCTCAAGGCCCTGGATATTGTTGGGCTGTCATGGTTGACACGCCTCTGCAACATTGCGTGGAGGTCGGAGGCAGTGCCTTTGGCATGGCAAACCGGGGTGGTGGTTCCTCTCTTCAAAAAAGGGGACCGGAGGGTGTGCTCCAACTTTAGAGGGATCACACTCCTCAGCCTCCCTGGGAAGGTCTATGCCAAGGTACTGGAGAGGAGAGTCCGGCCGTTGGTCGAACCTCGGATTCAGGAGGAGCAATGTGGTTTTCGTCCTGGCCGTGGCACATCGGACCAGCTCTTTACCCTCTCGAGAATTCTTGAGGGTTCGTGGGAGTTTGCCCAACCAGTTTACATGTGTTTAGTGGACTTGGAGAAGGCATTTGACCGCGTTCCTCGTGGTTTTTTGTGGGGGGTGCTTCGGGAGTATAGGGTATTGGGCTCGTTGTTACGAGCTATTCGGTCTCTGTACGACCGTTGTGAGAGTTTGGTTCGTATTGCCAACACTCGGTTGGACTCATTCCCAGTGAGAGTTGGACTTCGCCAGGGCTGCCCTTTGTCACCGATCCTGTTCATAATTTTTATGGACAGGATTTCTAGGCGCAGCCAGGGAATGGAGGGTGTCATGCTTGGTGACCACAGGATCTCATCTCTGTTGTTTGCAGATGATGTTGTCCTGTTGGCTTCATCCAGCAATGACCTACAGCTCTTGCTGGGACGGTTTGCCGCTGAATGTGAAGCGGCTGGGATGAGAATCAGCACCTCCAAGTCCGAGTCCATGGTCCTCAGCCGGAAAAAGGTGGATTGTCCTCTCTGGGTTGGGGACAGGCTCCTGCCCCAAGTGGAGGAGTTTAAGTATCTTGGGGTCTTGTTCACGAGTGAGGGGAAAATGGAGCGAGAGATTGACAGACGGATTGGAGCAGCATCTGCAGTGATGCGGACATTGTACCGGTCTGTTGTGGTGAAGAGGGAGCTTAGTTCTAAGGCAAAGCTGTCGATTTACCAGTCAATCTACGTTCCTACTCTCACCTATGGTCACGAGCTTTGGGTAATGACCGAAAGAACAAGATCGCGGATACAAGCGGCTGAAATGAGCTTTCTCTGTAGGATTGCTGGACTCACCCTCAGAGATAGGGTGAGGAGCTCAGTCATCCGGGAGAGGCTCAGAGTAGAACCGCTGCTCCTCCACATTGAAAGGAGTCAGTTGAGGTGGTATGGGCACCTGATTAGGATGCCTCCTGGACGCCTGCCACTTGAGGTGTTTCAGGCACGTCCCACTGGGAGGAGACCCCGGGGCAGACCCAGGACTCGGTGGAGAGACTATGTCTCCCAGCTGGTCTGGGAACGCCTTGGTATCCTCTCTGAAGAGCTGGAGCAGGTGGCTGGGGAGAGGGAAGTCTGGGCTTCTCTGCTTGAACTGCTGCCTCCGCTACCCAGACCTCCGGAAAAGCGGTAGAAGATGGATGGATGGATGGATAGATAACAGCACCAGCGATTCAAATAAAAGTAAGCCTTTTTTCTATTTTTTTTATTCAGCCATATTGTAACATCACATAATTGTGGAAAATGAATATTTTCCTCCAATGTCAGAAGGGCTTGGCTTCATAAATTGTATTTTGATGCCAAAAACAATGAAATACTAAAATGTTCATTGATCAGGTTCTTAGCATGATTTTCTGTGTAGCTTATGGATGCACAAATCAAGCCAAGAAAGTGATCCAGATGTTTGGGTTCCCAGCACACACAGAATGGAGGAAAAATATCTGAGACAAGTTAACAGAAACATTACTTTAATGAAAGAGTACAACAACAGAAAACTTTATGCAGTACATTTACGTCCACAAAACATTTCCATCTCCAAGCTCAAACATTTATGACGGCACATAAATTGTGATTTTTTTTTATGTTGAAGTAAAACAATGATATTAATGAGGAAATTAAACTGAATCAATGTGCAGGCCCATTCTAAGAGGGAGTAATTCACAAGAACCAAAACTGACAAACCCAGACCGAGGACTGATGCTGTCCTCCCAAACACAAGATGAGGAAGAGTCCAACAGTAACCATGGTTATATGGACACAAATAAACCGGTTATGACTGGATTTCTGGAGTTACCTGATTATTCAAGTGGTCATGTAACTATGGTCATTAACTCAAGTGGTTAACCTTCCAATAATCCATTTAAGGTTTTCTTATGAAACTGAATAAAATGGACATTGGTGGTAGGATGTATAATTGGATAATGGATTTTTTTTAACACACAGGACAATTAGGGTTAAAGTAGGATCAGAAGTTTCTAATGACTTTGAAATAGAAAATGGTGTTCTTCAGGGGAGTGTGATAAGCCCTGTTTTATTCAATATAATGATTAATGACATGTTTGAGAATCAAGAGGGATCCATCAAAACAGCACTATATGCAGATGATGGAGCCATATGGATGAGGGGAAGAAATGAGAAATTTGTGTTCAAAAACATCAGGAAACCAATGGAGAAAGTGGAAAAGTGGTCATATGACTGGGGATTTAAATTTTCAAACAGTAAAACCTGCTATATGACTTTCACAAAAAAAACGCAGAACTGGTACAGAACCATTAACATTATATAATCAACCAATAGAGAAAGTCAGTGAGTTCAAATAGCTAAGACTGTGGTTTGATAGTGCATATACATGGAGAGTTCATGTTGAAAATCTGGTGACAAAATGCAAAAAAGTCATTAATCTCATAAAAGCTGTAGCTGGACATGAATGGGGTGCAGATAAACAGGCATAAATTGACATTTACAGAGCACTAATGTGATTGACAATAGACTACGGATGCATGATTTATGGAGCAGCGGCAAAGACGACTCTGGAAAAAACAGACAAAATGCGGCATAGAGCACTTCGCCTGAGCATTGGAGCTGTCAAAACAACACCAAGCAATGCAGTTTTAATAGAAGCAGGAAAAATGCCACTGGATTTGAGAAGAGATAAACTTGCATTATCATACTGGGTCAAGCTGAAAGGAAGTGACGAAGCAAATATTTCAAAAACAACACTTCAAGACTGCTGGGAATACTCTAATTTCCAGGGACATGGGTTTGGGTGGACAATTGAAAGAAGGACCAGAATGTATGGGCTGCACACTACTGATATAGCTAACACCAGTCCAGTGAGTAATGTTCCCCCTTGGCTGTTTCCGGGAATAGAAGTAGACGCTAGTCTGCTAATGAGGAAAAAGGATTGGCATATGAGTGAAGTTGGTGTTAAAACAAGCATTTACCTCAGGAACAACTACTATAACTTCTTCCAGCTCTATACTGACCTTTCAAAGAATAAAGAGGGCTCTGTTGGAGTTGGAGTATACATCCCAGAATTTAAAGTGACCATCGCAGAAAGACTCTCCAACAATACATCCGTATTTACAGCAGAGATGGTGGCAATAATTATTGCTTTGCAGTGGGTGGAGGAGGTCAGACCGGACCGGGTGGTGGTGTGCACGGACTCATTTGCAGCGCTAAAAACCATACAGACACTAAAATCTACAAGGGAAGACCTGGTGATTGAGCTATATCACGGTTTATTTAGGGTACACAGGGGTGGTGAAGTTCAGTTTTGTTAGGTTCCTGCACATGAAGGGTTGAAAGGGAATGACTGTGCAGACAAATTAGCAAAAAATACTCTTGGAAAAGAAATAACTATACCATTGTCTCTTGGAAAAGGTGAAGGGAAAGCAGTAATCAAGAAAAAGGGAACTGAGCTATGGCAAAAAAGATGGGATGAAGATCATAAAGGTAGATCGTATTACAAAATACAAAAATCTATTGCAATAAAGAATTTCATAACAACCAAAAGGAGAGAAGACATCATTATGGCAAGACTCAGACTGGATCACACATGTTTAAAGGCCAAATGTCACGTAACAGGGTACTTTGAATATCTTGAAACTAGATATAAAAGGGAACCGATCCGTTCGGGTCTTGGTGCATATGTTTCAGTAACAACGGAATATTCGTTAATTTAAAACTGCCGCGCTTGGCCTGACACGGCCCCTGGATTCGCCTGGGGAAGAAGGCGGAAGTGACGAAATCGATTGTACCCTAGTTTGATGCTTGGGGTATTTCAATTGATTGTTTATATGGAGACTGGAAGGTTGAAGTGAGCAACAAGAAAGAAAAAATTGGATATTTCACCCATACCTTAAAACGGGACTATCAGGGACAGCTGGGTAATAAGGGACACTTCTCTGGGAAATGTTTTCATACCTGTCAAGTGAGACGTTTTCGCCGTACTTCAACACCGTAAAAAGCGGCTATAAGACTTCCGGTTATGGCTGCCACGTAGGACGGACGTGTCTCGCTCTGCTCTGCTCCTGGAGAAAAAAAATCGGCAAATAACTCTCTCATTTGGGACAGAACGTATCCCAGCATTTGGGCGAGGATATGTCGGCGAAGCCTAAGGCTGGAAAACCAGGAAAAGGAAAAAGCGAGCCGCCGAAACAGTCCAAATTAACGGACTTTCAGGTCTGTGACGCAGCAAACAAAACTCCATATATGGCGGAGGAAGCTGGCGGCGGTGCGATGTTTGCGGGGAATGGCGCAGATGCGCTGATGGCTGCCATGAGTTCAATGAGAGCGGACTTTTCCTCTAGATTTGATGGGATTATGACAGCGTTGGAAGGAATAAGAAAGGAATTGGGTGACTGTGTAGAACGAACGGCGCAGATGGAGCTCCATCTCGCTAGTGCTGAAGATGACGTCACCCGTCTTCAATTAAAGGTGCGCACTTTGGAAAAAAAAAATAAATCTCTGGAAGATAATATTTTGGATTTGCAATCTCGGTCGAGACAGAATAATTTGAGGCTGGTGGGTCTTCCAGAGGAATCAGAAGGTCGGGACGTATGTTCCTTTCTGGAAAAGTGGATTCCGGAGGTGCTGGGCAGCGAGGAGTTGCAATCAGCAGTGGTTCTGGAAAAAGCACATCGTATTGGCCCACGGAGAGATAAGGGACCGCCGAGGACCTTAATTATGAAGTTTCTTAGCAACAGAGACAGGATGAAGATCTTCAACGCTGCACGTGCTAAAGGAGAGATTAAACACCAGGACCAGCAGGTGCGGTTCTACCCAGATTTGGCCACAGGAATCCAGCAATTGAGGAAGCAGTTTGATCCCGTACGTAAGGAGCTGCGCAACCTTGGGATTCGTCATGGTGTAATCTATCCTGCGAGATTGCTGACCACGTATGAGGGCAGAACCCACATTTTCAAGACTCCAGAGGAGGCGCAGGAGTTCATCAAGAAGATCAAAGAAGAAGAAGAGACTGGTGGGAGCTAAGCATGAACAAAATATAAGGTAGAATAATTAAGCATTTGCACAGGCATCTGACTGACTTGAAGTAAATAGTAAGTTTACAAAATATAGATTGTATTATATATTAAAAAAACAAAACAAAAACAAAACAAACAAAAAAAAAACTATGATGTACAAAGTTGTTAAAAATTTTGGAGTTAAGTTGGAAAACTACAGAGGAGAGTTAATGTTACGTCATTAAAAGCAGTAGAGTTAGGGTGATTGGGAGGATGAAGAAGGAGTGGCTTAGGCTGTTCCCCGTGGGTGTGGAACGGTCGATGGCTATATCGGGAGACAGAATTTTTCTTTTGATTTTGGGGGGTTTGCCACAAGTGTGGGAAGGGGAAATTTGTTTGTGTGTAGTTTGTAGGATGAATGTTCAACCACTCATGTTTTTGCTTCTCTGTATGAGCATGTTTACACTGCAAGGTAATCCCAAACTCTCTATTGATCATGGACCAAAGTGTTAATCTTAATTTAACTTCATGGAATTGCAGAGGTCTACAAAATTTAAAAAAACTTAAACAAGTTATGAATAAAATAAAGGACATGGGTTCAAGAATTGTGTTTTTACAAGAAACTCATCTGATAGAGGAGGATGTTAAAAGAATTAGGAGTAGATGGCAGGGAAGTGTATTCACCTCTTCATTTTCATCCCGAGCCAGGGGAGTTATGACTCTCATACATAAATCAGTTCCTTTTCAGGTGAAAAATGTAATTGGAGACAAATTTGGAAGATATGTAATCATTCAAGGTTCTTTGCTATTAGAAAATATAAATCTTGTGAACTTATATGGTCCCAATATAGATGATCAGAAGTTCTTTGCTAATTTATTTCTCATCTTATCATCACTTACAGGGCAACATATAATAGCAGGGGATTTTAATTGTACATTGAATCCAGGTGTGGATAGATCAACAGGACTGGATTGTACGCACATTGGATGTAGGATGACTATTAATCATTTTATGAAAGAATTGAGATTGTTAGATATATGGAGAGAAATGAAACCACAAGTTAAAGCCTATTCTTGTTATTCCAGTACCTACAAGACATTCTCACGTATTGATTATTTTTTGATTTCCACAGAATTAAGGTCCAAGATTCAAAACTGCTTTTATGATAACATCGTGATTTCTGATCATGCACCCTGTTGTCTAATATATGTAGATAAAAAATTGACAAAGGAATCAGGTAGATGGCAATTTCAGCATAAATGGCTTCAGGATGAGGAATTTGTCAAGTATATAGAAAAACAGATAGACGAGTTCTTTGACATCAATACTACACAAACATCAGCATGTGTAAAGTGGGAGGCTTTCAAAGCTTTTATTAGGGGACATATTATTAGTTATACAGGATCAAAATCTAAGAAGACTCGAGAGGAGAGAGCTAAATTGGAACATAAAATAAAAAGTCTTCAGGAAAAAGTGTATGCAGGAAGTGACCCAAGGTTGGAGAATGAATTACTGATTTTGAGAGCTGAATACGACAAAAAATCAGCGAATAGAGCTGCCTCGAGTCTTCTAAGATTGAAACAATCTTTTTATGAACAAGGTGAAAAATCAGGAAAATTATTAGCATGGCAGATTAAACAATTGGAAATTAAAACACCAATTACCAGTATTATAAGTAACGGACAGGTAGTTATAGATCCTTTAGAAATTAATAGAGCCTTTAGAGATTACTATGAAAAATTATATGATACCAAAAATGAACCTGATTTAACAAAACTAAATGGGTTTTTGAACGAACTATCTATACCGTGTATTCCAAATGAAAACAGGGAGATATTGGAGTCTAAAATTAGTCAAGAAGAAGTTGGGCTAGCCATTGATAATATGAAATCAGGAAAAAGTGCAGGACCAGATGGTCTTCCAGTTGACCTTTATAAAAAATTTAAGAATAAATTAATAAAACCTTTTTTGGAAATGGTTTTAGAAGCATTTCAAAATAATAATTTACCATCATACATAAATAATGCCTTAATTATACTGTTGCCAAAACCAGGTAAGCCCTCTAATAAATGTGAAAATATGAGACCAATAAGCCTATTAAACGCCGACCTTAAGATAATCTGTAAAATTTTAGCAAGACGAATACAAGAAATTTTACCAAATATTATTAATCGAGATCAGAATGGCTTTATAAAGGGTAGACAAGGCTTCCATAATGTAAGAAGACTATTTAATATTATTTATTTTAATAAAGAAGCACCGGATACAGCTCTCCTATCATTGGACGCCGAAAAGGCCTTTGATAGAGTTGAATGGCCCTTTCTTTTTGAAGTCCTACAAAGGTTTGGACTTGGAAATAATTTCATAAAATGGGTTCAAATAATATACAATAATGCTACAGCAGAAATCCTAACAAATAACAATATTTCAAAACCAATAAAAATCAATAGAGGATGTCGACAAGGCTGTCCACTTTCACCTTTACTGTTTACTATGGTAATTGAACCTTTAGCGATAGCGATACGTTTACATTCACAAATATATGGAATTAAAGTTGGACCAACAGAACATAAAATCTCCCTGTACGCCGATGATATAATTTTGTTTATGTCGAATCTAAAAAAATCAATTCCAACCTTGTTGAATTTAATAAAGAATTTTGGGGAAATATCAGGATATAAAATAAATAAAACTAAATCTTCAATATTAATGCTAAATGAGACCCAGAGAAATTACCCAGCCCCTGAGGTAAATCAATTCAATGTTGTAAATCAGTTTAAATATTTAGGAATCCAAATTATGCCTAAGCTAGAATCAGTCGCCAGTGTCAACTATGAAGCCTTAATGTCAGATATCAATGAGTTAACTCAGAGATGGATGTCACTACCAATGTCGATGATCGGGAGAATCAATATACTTAAAAGTAATATTTTACCTAAAATACTTTATTTATTTCAATACATTCCCTTATCACCACCTTTAGATCTATTCTCAAGAATAAAAAAAAAGTTAGTGGAATTTATATGGAACAACAGGAGGGCTAGATTACGTTTGTCTTTATTATATTTACCATTTGATCGTGGAGGTCTGAAATGTCCAAATTTTATGTTGTATTATTGGTCGGCACAACTGAGGTCTATGACATATTATTTTTCATCAAATGATCTCCCTCACTGGACTGAAATGGAATCATACAATTTACCTTTACCTCTTCCCATATTCATATACTCAGATTCGGCAAAAAAATTACAAAAACAAGTTAAAAATCCATTTGTAAAGCATATGATCAAAATATGGTGTGAAGCTAAAAACTATTTAAAAGAACCACAGTTATTGTCACAATTTAGTCCAATATGGGGTAATCAATATTTTAAACCAGGGAGAGCGGACGCTGTATTTAAAGTATGGAATTTAAAAGGGATACAAAAGATTCAGGATTTATATTTGCCATGTGCAGACAACATAATGTCTTTTGAAGAGCTGAGGATCAAATTTAATCTCAATAGAACACATTTTTTTAAATATCTTCAACTTAGAAACTTTATTCGATCAAATCAAAATAAAGCTCTCACTCGACCTATTTATTCATCCTTGGAAAAAATGATGATGAAAGATAGTAAAAGAAAGGGTATTATTTCAGAGTTTTATAACTCATTGACACTATCTTCAAGTGAAAATTCACTGAAAAGATTAAACTACTGGAAAGAAGATCTGCAAATTGAAATTTCAGAGGAACAATGGGAATTGGCTTGTACAGAAGCTCAAACCAAATCAATAAATGCACGCCTTAAATTGATACATTTCAAATGGTTAATGCGGATGTATGTTACACCGGAGGAGTTAAATAGATATAACAAAAATATACCAGATACATGCACAAAATGCATGGAAAGTAAAGGAACCCTATTTCATTGTTTATGGGAATGTAGATTAATAAGAATGTTTTGGGAGGAGGTGAGGGTAACAATTGAAAAAATAATCTCAAAACAAATCATATTGAATCCTAAACTGTTTTTGTTGGGTCTGTACCCAGAAAAGCATAATTTCAATAAAAGTGAAAGAACATTCATAGACCTCAGTTTGCTTAATGCCAAAAAATGTATTGCACTATTATGGAAAAAGACTCATAGACCAGATGTGACTCAGTGGTTAAGACAGATGTTAACAAACCTTCCATTAGAAAGAATAACATATATACTGAAATCAAAGGAAATTGTGTTTGAGAATATATGGAGACCTTTTATTGATTATGTAAAAAATTTAAACATAACTCTTGAAGAAGAAGGTGAATGATGTGTGTGGACCTTGTAAATTCCAAACTGGTGAACATAATATGTATACTAATGTATTGGATTGTCTAGACTAAACAGAGGAGCATTGTTGAAGACTTGATTTTGTTGGTGGTTGTTGGTGTTTTTAGGGTATTTTTTTTTTTTTTTAGTACTTTAGTGTTAGTGTTTGATTGTTTGTATCATGTTTGTTAAAAAAAAAAAAAAAGGTTCAATAAAGATATTGTGGAAAAAAAAAGCGGCTATAAGGAACGGCGGAGCAACAAGGGACACCTCTCTGGGAAATGCCCCAAATGCAACTCGTGTTGTTATTGTCAAATATTTTAAGGATTCATGGATATTTGACAATAACAACACAACTCAGCGTCCGGCGCCAAATAAAAAAAAAAAAGGCAGAATTCTGTATTTGTCAGGCGATCTCTGTCTGTTCCACAACCGCTGCACAGCTCAACGTGTTAAACCATTGTCCTAATGACTTCTCATTGTAGTGAGAATAGCTCAAGCTGAGCGATCAGCCCGCCCGACAATTAGACTGAGTGACTCCACACTTCTCATGGTAGTGCGAATAGCTGACGCTGAGCGATCAGCCTGCCCCGACAATTAGACTAATGAGTGACTCCACACTTCTCATGGTAGTGCGAATAGCTGATGCTGAGCGATCTGACAGCACCAGCTGTGGGTGATCACACACAGGACGGGCTCCTCAACACACTCAGTTTTTTTTCCAGTATATTTTTTCTTTTGGGCGTACAGAAATGGCAATACGCCCGTTTTTGCTAAAATTGCATTTTCCCCGTATTTTCCTTAAAATATTTGACAATAACAACACGAACTACATTTAAAACATTTCCCAGAAAAGTGTCCCAAACCACTCCGCCGTCTCCCACAGCCGCGCTTGGCACCAAAATACGGCGAAAACGTCTCACTTGACAGGTATGCGCCTCCATTTTCATATTGATCTGGTCAGTCTCTTGACAGCAGCGGCTCTCCTCCACTGTAATAATAATGGCTTCCGAAAAATCAATATTTATGGGGCGCCCTGGACAGACCCCCTTCGGCTTCGCAATTCTGGAGGCGATTAATGTCCAGTTCAATGACATTTTCCACTGGTTCTGCTCTCTGGTCATCGTTGGAACTGTTGTCATCAGACAAAGCATCTGATTCCGTCTCGGACGGGTCGAACCTGTAAGGTTCTATGCCTCTGTCACTGTCTGAACCACTGACAAAAAAAAAGACAAAAAAAAAAAGACAAAACTAAACTAATTTGTTCACAATCGCTGTCACTTTCCGTCATGATTGTCCAATGTTGATAAGTGTGAATGTGGATAGGCAGGGCAGCCAGGGTACAACTGGTGATGTCAAAAACATGGGCGTGGTCTGGACTGGCTGTCACAAGCCAGCAAGCAAGGTGGGGCCTTCACCTGGTGTATTTTGTGCAATTATGTAAATACAGGTGGGTGATATGGTCTCTGGTATGAATATTTGGTTTAAGCTATGTGTATTTTATCTAAATTCGTTGTCATTTAGAAAAAAAAATTACGTGACATTTGGCCTTTAAATGGCACTTTATTCACCATGGGGAAAAGCGAAAGTGACAAATGTAGAGAACGTGGAGTAAAAGAAAATGTCGAGCACATCTTATTACACTGTCACAAATACGGAAATGAAAGACAGATAATGGAAAATGAAGTTCGAGAAGCCGGTAGGGAATGGGATTTAACTGAGATTCTGGGAACAGATGGAGATGGAGAGCCAATAAGAATCACAAGGAGGGCTCTTTTCTCTTTTTTAAATAACACAGGATTAAGTCAGAATTTAGGGGTCGGGCTCAGATGACATAATGTTACACACTCTTGTACAGTAGGTGGTGGTATGCACCTTTCAGTTGTTTGCTATCCGCCAGTAACCAAGAGAAGAAGAAGAAACATCATCATCATCATCATCATCGTCATCATAGCAGTCTGTCAGGGGTGACAATGATGGTTTCATTTAGGCCTGATCAGATTCGTCTACGCAGCTCTGTCCTTTGCCTTCCGCTGCCAGGAACTCCTGACCTTGTTAACCCAGGTGACCTCCGAGTCGTTATGAGTTGCTCTCTGACTGACCATTTCATGAAACTGCTTGCAAAGTATTTGAGTACCTCTAGCTTTTGCTGGACAAGCAGGGGCAAACAGCCCCAGATGGCAGGGCATATTTTGTGTGATTTTTATGTTTTGCTGCATACAAAAGCCGTCACATGTGATTGCCACTTAGTGCTGTGTTGCTATACCAACTGTCCTGTCTACTGGCAAGAATTCTGTGTGCCAAGAATGCCAAGAGTGCTGCCAAGTACCGCCAAGTACTGCCGAGTACTGCCAAGAGTGCTGTGTTGCTATACCAACTGTCCTGTCTACTGGCAAGAATTCTGTTCCAATGCATCCCCTCTACAAGCATGCACGGGTTTCTACGGGCATGCACGGGTATGCACTAGTATACATAAAAAGTCAAAATTAACTGTTTGCTGGATTACAATAAAGAAATTAGAAAAGAAAGAAACCAGATATTCTTCCTCTATGTTCATAGTTCAGTTCGGTTCTTTTAAATTTCAGGTGAGCTATTTGATACAAGAGAATATTTTTACATTTATAAATATGTCAGTTGTTTCCAGAATATTTTTGATTGGTTTTAGCATTCATTTCTTGATTTACTGTTAAAATAAACACACATCATTAACATTACTTTGTAGCATGACCTTGAGTTCCATCCATCCATCCATCCATCTTCTTCCGCTGAATCCTTTTCGGATTGCGGGGGGCTGGAGCCTATCCCAGCATCTTTGGGCAAGAGGCAGGGTACACCCTGGGCAGATCGCCAGTCCCTCGCAGGGCCAACACAGAGAATCATTCTATGCTGAAGAAAAATTGTTTCAACTCAAAAGTCTGGCTTTTGAGACTGCTTCTCTCACCCAAGAACCAGAGCTGTAACCCTATGCATCGGCCATAAAGTGGAAGCTAGTCCCTTTCTCCAAGACTCTTTTGGCCCTTTTCCACTAGTACCAGTTTGGCCTTGTTCGACTCGACTCGACTCGCTTTCTAGCCTTTTCCACTGTACCCAGCACCGGTTAACAGGTCCTATTTTTGTATCCACTCAAGGCCAGGGTACAACCGTGCTGAGTTGAGCCGAGATGTGACGTCAACAGACTGCGAGCCACTGATAGGTCAGGGCGTAAAGTCACAAAAGCGTCCGTCTTCTGTGGAATCTATACACTCTGCTTGGTGGCAGATCCACAGTGAGAGGAGCGACCCGCACCAATACAGATGCAGTCCAGCATAGAACCGGACTACGGACGAGCTGAACACGAACGTGAGAGAACCATCGATGGTGAGTGATTTGTAATATTGTGCATCTGTTCACTTATTTATCCTGTTGGTGGTAAGCTCACTTTTTAGAGCGATACAGCACCGTCCTGTGCTGGCTAACGAGTGTTAGCTAGTAGCTAGCTAGCTAATAGCCAACTCTGCTGATTCACGCTTGTTTTGTCCTAAGTATTTGCTTGTGAGAGCAAAACGATGAAATATGATAATCCTGGTTAAAATCCTGGCTTGTGTACGTGTTGCACTTTGGTGCTGTGCATTACATTGTGTGTAATTTCTTCCTAGAATCTGTTTCCACATGCCAGGGGTTAGCCTCCCCCAGTGTTTATATTGTGGATACAGGTCAAGTGGACCCCAGGAGCCGAAATCTCAACATATTAAAGTGCATTTTCAAACCAGTGATTTATAAAGTGATTCATATAATTTTCTAAAGCGTCAGAATAGACCCACACACCTATTCTGTGGATTTTCCATAAAAGGTGTTGGAACAGTGTTGTTGTGCTGTTCCACCATAAATCCCTGGATTGAAAATGTACTTGTACCTGTACAGAGTGGTTCCTGCGGTGCTTGTCAGGGAAACGAAGCATTTTTATCACATCCCACCACTGACTTTCATAAGTGTGTTTCCCTAATACAGGTACATCTCCAAAAATTAGAATGTCGTGAAAAAATTCAATATTTTTTGTCACTCATTTCAGAAAGTGAAATCCGTATATTATGTAGATTCATTACACAGACAGTGATATATTTCAAGCGTTTATTTATTTTAATTTGGATGATTATGGCTTACAGCCCCTGAAAATCCCAAATTCAATTTGGCAAAAAATTAGAATATTACATAAAATTAATTTTAAAAAATAGTTTTTAAATAGAAATGTTGGCCGCTGAGGTGTTGGTTAATATGGTATGTAGCCATAATCATCAAAATTAAAATAAACACTTGCAATATATCACTGTCCCTGTAATGAATCTATATATGGGTTTCACTTTCTGAAATGAGTGACAAAAATATTGAACTTTTTCATGATATTCTAATTTTTGAGATGTGCCTGTATATGTGTTGAACTTGCTTGAACTAACCACCATCCATTTCTGTCGTTCGTCTCGGCAAGAGGAAAGGAAAAGCAGCCGCCCCACAACGGACCTTGCCACTGTGGAAAGTACTGAAATCCTTTGCTTTTATAGGTGAAGTGTCAAAACCAAAGTAGCACAATTTCCACTTAATATAAAAGGGACTGAACTGAGATTTATTTGATTGTGTGAATATTAATTACAGAATAATTGAAAATGACTGGCACATCAACTGTAAAATAAACCGCTTGTTAATGTATTTATTTTTTTGTCAGATCACTTGTATGATCCTTTGTGAGTTATGTTCATAACTGTATCTTTTGGGGAATGGGAGTTGCTCAGTCATCAATATAATTTAGTTTATATATGTAGTTTATAGTCTATCATCGATAAACTCATGCAGTAACAGGACACATTACAAATATTTGAGACCCATTGTAGTGCATCATTTTATATTTTAGCAATACAAGTACAAAACACCGCCCACATCTGAAGCCAGGGCAAGAAGAGACATTTTTACAGACAAGACAAGACAAACTTTTATTGACAAAAACTCCATATTTTGACTGAGTGACTCCATAGTCGGTGATGCACACCTTCAGTTAAAGTACTAGATTCCATTCAAGTGAATGTATTAATTCATTCTGATTGCTGAGGCCACAGTAAAAACAGATGATTTTAAATGTAACCCAACCCTTGTAAAATCTACTTTACTGAAGCGCAGCTACATGAAAATTGTGGTTAAATACAACAGCGAAGTACTTTATTGTCACATTCAAATTGTAATCGCTCCTGTTTTGTTTTTCTTTTGAATTCTTGGATGGAATATGGGTGGGCAATAAAAGCTGCGGCTTCAGCCATCGCCCATTTCGGATAACCTATGTTGAACTGTATAATCAGAGGGGTTATTGTTTAATTTGACCTTGTTAGATTTTTTCCCCTTTGTTATATTATTCTATTTTCTTTTAATCTTTACTTTTAATCTATCCAAAATAAAGATTCATTCATTCATTCATTCACATTGCACCACTGGCTTTTAGCAACAAGTGTATTTCCCAAATATGTTTAACTTGCTTTAATTAACCATCACCCATTTCTGTCTTTTGTCTAGGCAAGAGGGAAACGATCCACCCCAAACTGGACCTTTCCTTACTACAGTGGGGAAAAAAAGTATTTAGTCATCCACCAATTGTGCAAGTTCTCCCACTTAAGAGATGAGAGAGGCCTCCAATTTTCATCATAGGTATACCTCAACTATGAGAGACAAAATGAGAAAAAAAATTCCAGAAAATCACATTGAAGGATTTTTAATGAATTAATTGGTAAATTCCTCAGTAAAATAAGTATTTGGTCAATAACAAAAGTTCATCTCAATACTTTGTTATATACCCTTTGTTGGCAATGACAGAGGTCAAACGTTTTCTGTAAGTCTTCAGAATCAGAATCAGAATCAGAATCAGGTTTATTGCCATTGTTCATGTAGTACACAAACTAGGAATTTGTCTTGGTGCAATGCTGCAACATTAAACATGATAAGATAAAAGAAATAAACTATACATGCAATAAAGTGTAGAATAAGAGTAAGTGATACTGGTCAGCAGTTAAAATATATTAGCGAGCAGCAGATACTGTGGAGAACTATATAGTGCAGTCGGTAATGCAGGAAGAAAACAGTGATGATTGACATGAGTCTGGTTGAGCTGCTGTACATAGTGCACGAGAGTCAATAAGTCACTTAGTGTTCAGCAGTCTGATGGCAGAGGGGAAGAAGCTGTTCATGTGACGGGAGGTTTTAGTCTGGATGGACCGAAGTCTTCTACCAGAGGGGAGGGGGGCAAACAGTACGTGACCAGGGTGTGAGGGATCGGCTATGATCCGGCCAGCACGCCTCCGGGTCCTGGAGATGTACAGATCCTGGAGAGATGGGAGCTTGCAGCCGATCACCTTCTCAGCAGTGTGCACGACGCGCTGCAGCCTTAGTCTGTCCCTGGCAGTGGCTCCTGCGTACCACACGGTTATGGAGGTGGTGAGGATGGACTCGATGATGGCTGTGTAGAACTGCACTAACATCTTGGTGGGTAGCTTGAGCTTCCTCAGCTGCCGCAGGAAGAACATCCTCTGCTGGGCTTTTTTGATGAGTGAGCTGATGGTCGGCTCCCATTTGAGGTCCCTGGTGATGGTAGTGCCTAGGAAGTGGAAGGAATCAGCAGTGGTGATGGGAGAGCCTGAGAGGGTGAGGGGGGGCAGAGGGGTAGTGACTTTCCTGAAGTCTACAATCATCTCCACTGTCTTCAGAGCGTTCAGCTGCAGGTTGTTATTGTTGCACCAGGACGCCAGCTGGGCCACCTCTCTCCTGTAGGCGGACTCGTCGCCGTTGGAGATGAGCCCGATGAGGGTGGTGTCGTCCGCAAACTTGATCAACTTGACAGACTGGTGGCTGGAGGTGCAGGAGTTGGTGTAAAGGGAGAAGAGTAGGGGGGAAAGTACACAGCCCTGGGGTGATCCGGTGCTGATGCTAGTAGAGTCTGAGACAGTCTTTCCCAGCCGCACATGCTGCCTCCGGTCCGTCAGGAAGTCGGTGATCCACCTGCAGAGGGAGTCAGGTACGTTGAGCAGGGACAGCTTGTCCCGGAGCAGAGCGGGGCGGATGGTGTTGAATGCGGAGCTGAAGTCCACAAACAGGATCCTGGCGTAGGTTCCCGGGGAGTCCAGGTGCTGCAGGATGGAGTGGAGGGCCAGGTTGACTGTGTCGTCTACAGACCTGTTGGCTCGGTAGGCAAACTGCAGCGGGTCCAGGAGAGGGGTGGTGATGGACTTGAGGTGGGGCAGGACCAGGCGCTCAAAGGACTTCATGACTACAGAGGTGAGCGCTACAGGTCTGTAGTCATTAAGTCCAGTGATCCGTGGCTTCTCGGGGACAGGGATGATGGTGGAGGATTTGAGGCAGGACGGCACGTGGCATAATTTAAGGGAGGTGTTAAAAATGTCTGTGAAGACAGGAGCCAGCTGTTTCGCACAGTGTCTCAGGGTGGAGGGAGACACGCCGTCCGGGCTGGGGGCCTTGCGCGGGTTCAGTCTGGAGAACTGTTTGAGCACATCCTGCTCACTGATGATAAGGGCAGGGGGGGAGGAGGGGGGGTGTGCCTTTAATGAAGTAGGGATTGTGGAGGCTGTGGAGCTGGAGGGAGGGGGGGAGTTGGACACAGATGACGAGGTGTCAAAACGGGCATAGTGTTGGGACAGTCTTTGACAAAGGGCTTTGTCATCCTGACCTTTAGGAGCCTGAGGCCGATAGTTGGTGATTTGCCTCAGTCCTCTCCACACGGAAGCCGAATCATTAGCAGTGAACTGCTGCTGGAGTCTCTCTGAATACACAGATTTAGCCCTCTTCAGCTCTCTGTTAAACCGGTATTTAACCTCCCTGTAGCAGTCCCTGTCTCCACTTTTCAGCGCTGCTTCCTTCTCCTTCCTGATCTGTCTGAGCTTAGCTGTGAACCAGGGTTTGTCATTAGAGTAACTCACCCTGGTGCGTGATGGAAGAATGATCTCTTCACAAAAGTGGATATATGAGTTCACAGTGTCCGTGTACTCATCCAGATCATGCGTGGCTCCTTTAAACATGCCCCAGTCAGATATTTCCATGCACGTTTCCAGCTTCTCCTCAGCTTCACTGGTCCGTATCTTCGTAGTGCTCACAACAGGTTTAGTGAGCTTCACAAGGTTTTCACACACTGTTGCTGGTATTTTGGCCCATTCCTCCATGCAGATCTCCTCTAGAGCAGTGATGTTTTGGGGCTGTCGCTGGGCAACACGGACTTTCAACTCCCTCCAAAGATTTTCTATGGGGTTGAGATCTGGAGACTGGTTAGGCCACTCCAGGACCTTGAAACGCTTCTTACGAAGCCACTCCTTGCCCGGGCAGTGTGTTTGGGATCATTGTCATGCTGAAAGACCCTGCCACGTTTCATCTTCAATGCCCTTGCTGATGGAAGGAGGTTTTCACTCAAAATCTCATGATACATGGCCCCATTCATTCTTTCCTTTACACGGATCAGTCGTCCTGGTCCCTTTGCAGAAAAACAGCCCCAAAGTATGATGTTTTCATCCCCATGCTTCATAGTAGGTATGGTGTTCTTTCTCCTCCAAACACGACAAGTTGAGTTTTTACCAAAAAGTTCTATTTCGGTTTCATCTGACCGTATGACATTCTCCCAATCCTCTTCTGGATCATCCAAATGCTCTCTAGCAAACTTCAGACGGGCCTGGACATGTACTGGCTTAAGCAGGGGGACACATCTGGTACTGCAGGATTGGAGTCCCTGGCGGCGTAGTGTGCTACTGATGTAGCCTTTGTTACTTTGGTCCCAGCTCTCTGCAGGTCATTCACTAGGTCCCCCCGTGTGGTTCTGGGATTTTTGCTCACCGTTCTCGTGATCATTTTGACCTCACGGGGTGAGATCTTGCATGGAGCCCCAGATCGAGGGAGATTATCAGTGGTCTTGTATGCCTTCCATTTTCTCATAATTGCTCCCACAGTTGATTTTTTCACACCAAGCTGCTTACCTATTGCAGATTCAGTCTTCCCAGCCTGGTGCAGGTCTACAATTTTGTTTCTGGTGTCCTTTGACAGCTCTTTGGTCTTGGCCATAGTGGAGTTTGGAGTCTGACTGTTTGAGGTTGTGGACAGGTGTCTTTTATACTGATAATGAGTTCAAACAGGTGCCATTAATACAGGTAACGAGTGGAGGACAGAGGAGCCTCTTAAAGAAGAAGTTACAGGTCTGTGAATACTTATTTTACCAAGGAATTTACCAATTAATTCATTAAAAATCCTTCAATGTGATTTTCTGGATTTTTTTTCTCATTTTGTCTCTCATAGTTGAGGTATACCTATGATGAAAATTGGAGACCTCTCTCATCTTTTAAGTGGGAGAACTTGCACAATTGGTGGCTGACTAAATACTTTTTTGCCCCACTGTATTTACAGAGATGCTGGCTGAAGATCTGCTGAACTGGGACCAGTGTGAGCGGCACATCCCAGCTGCTTCTGAGTGAGGCAGCGTGGCCGGCGTGTGTGACCCATTCTAAGTTTTTTTTTTTTTTTTTTTACAGTTTGAATTTTGCACATTCTGAATAATCTGGAATTTGCTGCTGATTGTAATAAACAATTTAGTGACTTATGTGTTTGCATCATGATTTTCTATTTTGTCTGTTAAGACACCGGTGGGAAAAGAGTCAACAGTACAAACCATTTATCGGTGACTTTGAAAATAATGGCTCATTTTTAAGAAAAAAGTAACCAAAACAATTATTTTATTAACTGAAGACTGTATTGTTGGATGTGCCACCGCAGAAGACCCTGCACACTTTAGTGACAGTACCAGTATATGGAGGAATTCTGGGCCATATTAGCATCTGTTCTTCATCATAAAGGGTTTGGGCAGGGATGTCCAATCATGTGCCATGGAGGGCCAAGACCCTGCAGGCTTTACCTCCAGTGTCTTCAACAACAGATTCCACTGAATTTCTTCCACTGACTGCTGATCAGTGAGAACACCTGCTGAAGAGACTGGGTAGAAGAGAGAGCCTGCAGGGTCTTGGCCCCCCATGACATGTGACTGAAAACCCCCAGGTTAGGGTTTAATGGGATTTAACATTTTAACACAAACTGCTTTATGGTTCATAATTCTGTTGACAGACTTACACCAAACCAAAAGGGATTTCTCAAACTGCTGGATTGTTCTTAGACAGCTTTTCAATCTGTTAGTATTTAATTTGTGCCACATGGTGGTAACCTTCACATATAAAAAAGAGGCATCTGCAAAAACTTCAAAGGTTTATTGTCAGTGCAATTCCCAGTGCAATACTACATAAATGCATGTATAGTACATTGTTGATGCAGAGAATATATATTTCTACAGTACACGTATCTAGTTAATCAAGTATTTTCCATGTAACCTTGTGACTGCATTATTTTAATTGCTTTTAATCCTAGATCAAGTTTGTTTTGGCCTAAAATGCATCATAATTGTCAAATATATCTTATTATACCTAACTCAGTACTGTTTACTTTTTGAATATATATTTTGTGGCTAATATAGTTATTAACCTGGCTATCAAGTTGTGTCAGCTGATCATTTTTTCCTATGACACCACCTCAGACTCAGTGCTGCTGGAGCAGCTACATCCATGATGTCTCAACAGTCTCTCCATGATTTTCACGCAGATCAGAACAATTTGTTGCACAGGAAATAAACGTTTCTACAGACATTCTTAAGCTCTATAACCACTGATCGTTTGTGAAGCTGGGGTGACATCAGTGAGAGGCTGTGTTGAACGCCCAGACTGACGGTTTGAAGCGGTAATTTTGCCACAACAGAGCCATCTGAAACACACACACATACACAGCATACATATTTTAGTTACCTAACAGCGATAACTTGCAGACATTACAGTGTAGTACGATGTGCTTATAGCAAACTAGCATTAGCAATCATTAGCTTACCATCATATATGATCTAGTTTGTATCCTCACGTCTTCGGCTCTCCCAGAAGCTGCAGTACTATTCCAGAGTGTTTCATCTCGCTGCCTGTCCCCTTGTCTGGCGGTCCGTTTTGGCATTTACGGTGACAAAAAGCCACAGACCGAGGAGTCGCCTTGTACAGCCGCCATGATGCATGTTATGTTTTGCTTGGGTCGCATGCTTTACGTCACGGGAGTGTGGCGCCACCTTGCTGTAAAAAAAATCCCACCCACCCCAGCTTTACCCAGCTCCAATGGAAAAACAACCGAGGCCGAAACGAGTAATGGCGAGTCGAGTCAAGTTAGGCCGACCAGGGCTAGTGGAAAAGGGCCATTTGGCAAAGGAATGTGTGTGGGTTTACTCCGGGATTTCTCCGGTTTCTTCCCACATGCCAAAAACATGCAAGTTAGGTTAATTGGCATCAAACTGGGGATTCTAAATTGTCCTTAGGTATGAATGTGAGAGTGAATGGTTGTCTGTCTCTCTGTGTTGGCCCTGCGATGGACTGGCGATCTGTCCAGGGTGTACCCTGCCACGACCCGAAAAGGATTAAGCGGAAGAAGATGGATGGATGGATGGGTGGATGGATGATCAACATAGTCCAGACGTGTGGGGAAGCCAAGACTTTCCAGTATACAGCCAGACAGTTTCACAGTGCCATCTGGTGGATGAATCAGGAATATTTATCTTTTTCCTTTGCAGTGAAATTTATGCCATTTTGGACAAATGAACTAATTCATATTCTTTCTCTTAAGACAGTACCTGCTCCTGAAGACGTGATTGAACTCTGGAACGGATAATGTGGTTTCAGATGCTTTATTGATATGAGTTTGATATGTGTTGTTCTATTTTCAAGAAGAAATTAATGTTTGCATGCTTGCTATTAAAAATTAATTAGTTACAGTGTAGAGACATTGTAGTAGTAGTAGTAGATTAGTTTATTTGACAGTGTGTTCCTATTATCAAGTAGAATATCTTAGTCACTAAAGTCTAAAAAAGTTATGCTTTATTCAGCACACATACTTTAAGGAGGGTCTCATTCTTCATATCAAATGTCTCTCTCTGCTCTAGGGAAGACCCCCACCTCAGGAACTTAAGTGACCAATGGGCTCCTGACACCTATATTCGTCTCCTCTTTTAGGTCGAGTTTATTACTTTTGTTGAACAAAGCTCAAATATAATTGGGCCAGCTCAGGTTTCCTGAAGTTTAGGACCACCCTACAACACCCAATAAAACTTGAGTTTTATTGTTCTTTGTTGAGTCTGCTCTGGGGCGTTGGCCAAAGCTGTAAGGAGCCCCCTTCTGCTCTCCAATTTTTCCCTTATCTTTTAAGAAGGGCCCAGAGCCTGTCATGCTCTGTGTAGATCCTGTTTCTTTTCTTTAAAATCCATTTTTCTTATTTAACCTTCTTTTTCTTTAAATCACTGTGCAAGAAGATTTGTTAGATTTTTTCTAAGCTTAAACCAACTCATTTAAACCACCAACATCGAGAAAAACAGATGTGTGATTTTTTTTTCTTCATTTTGACTCTCTGATGGACCTTTGCACAATAAACTAATTCCTTCTTCAGTGAGAAGACCTCGCCAGCTTGCTGGAGAACCAACGTTTGTAATCCTGGGAGGAGGCCATAACAGTGGTAAGGAGTCTGTCTGCCAGCCTCCCAACAGAACCACTCTGGTCCAGTTGAACAGAAAAGTGGACTGCCTGCTACCCACTGGGACGCAAGGATTCTGCTCGGCTGATGATCTGCTGTTAATTTACCTTAATTTTTCAGAATATTCCTGGTATAAGTTCTTTTAACCTAATTTCTTCTAACCTAATTTCATGCAAACCCTCATCAGAATCTCAAAATGCATGTAGTCTTTCATTAATCTACGTTCTTTTTCAGAGTAAAACAAATGTTCTGAATTTTTATAAAGTTAATTATCATTTTAATCATAAAATTGCATCCACTTTTCTTAACTAATGCTATTTTATGGTTTTCCAATTTCCAGTATACTGACAAATTAAACTGTGCTTCATTTGGTTCCACCCTCACTTGGGGGGGGTGGGGGGAGAGACATAGAGTACAGAAGACAGTAGGGCATTCATAGGGCAATAACCTTAACTTAACCACACTTATACAAGTCGTATTTAGCCTTGCATTTATATTGTGTATATTAAGTGTTTATTTTTTCTTTTTTGCTTTTCTGATCTGTACGCTCCTTTTATGTGCTGCTGGAAATTTTAAATTTCCCAGAGGGAGTCATCCCAAAGGGATTAATAAAATTAAGTCTAAGTCTAAGTCTGTGGAGGAACAAAATAAGTTCAGGCGTGACACGGCGAGCTGAAGGTTTAAGGGTTTTATTCCTCCATCATCATGAGATACACTGCAGCACTGAGTGCTGTGTGTGCACTGTTGTGAGTGAGCTCATGAGGCATGTAAAGTCAGCTCTTTAATACAGACCAGAGAGAATGCATGGCACATTTACATATTGATATACATATCAGACAATACATATCAATTGCGTGATTAATTGGTGCCAGACTCCTCTCCTTACTCCGTGGATGTATAACAATAGGACAAAAGAGAATGCAAGGCACATTTACATATTGATATCAGTCCATACATATCAATCGCGTGATTAACTGGTTGTCCCCCGAGGGGCTCTCTGTCCGTATGCAAATTGTTCTGCTTCATGTCCAAGCTGAGTGTTATGAATGTCCAAGTAGATTGTGGTGGGTCACCACACCACAACAGTTTGATTCATAAGTAACTCAGTAACAGTGTATGATGCCCATGACTCATGTGAATTCTCTGTTTTAAAGTTATGCACATATGTTAACCTATTGTAACATTTCTTATTAAATCACTGAAAGACATATGGGAGTTATTGTTTGATTTCATGTCCATCTTCTTGATCATCTGAGACAAGAACTCACAAGGGTTTATTTGAGACTGATTCATAATTGGTACCATTAAAGAATTAATAAAATTGTCTAATATCTGGACTGGTGCCCCTAACAAGGATTTGAGTGTAATGAAAGTAAACCTTCATTCCTACTCACATTCATATTTACATTAATACGTGTACCAACATTAAATTACCTATAAAAACCCTTAATTCCACTACAACTTCTATTCCATTAAGTTGTGTAGATCTGAATTGTTTCCACTTTGTTTACACCTGCATTAAATAATTAAACGAGTCTTCATCCTGAGGACCTTTCTTATCGTGTTTCTCACAAGAATTTGTTCAAATAAGTATAGATTATTTCAGCAGTGCGGTGGCGGAGTGGTTAGCACTGCAGCAGCACAGCAACTCACCCTTGGCCGGGGGATCATGGGTTCTGTCATAAACTTCCCCGTGCGCTTCTCCACAGCACACGGAGGAAGAGAAGGAGGAATAAGGATTTAAGCGCAGGGTACACCAAACACACATTTATTGATATCCAGACAGTTCACAAACTAAAGACCTACAGAAATGTAATAGTTGTGCACAAAAGGGCTCACACGAATTGCGTGCAGCAGGCAGACCACTGTGCACCGTGGCCACAAAAACCAAACAGACAGCTGATGGAAATGAGAGAGAGGGGGGCATGGCCGGACCGGCAGACTGTCAGCAGTGTTCACAGAAAGTAGGTCACAGCGGCTGTCTAACAGCTGACGGTCAGGCAGTGGCTATGGGTATGGAAACACGCTGAAATACATACTAAACATACGTACATACACAATGACACCTAAACCCACAGAGAGATCAGGACCGAGCTGGGGGAAACCAAGACGGCTCGGTTCCTGACAGGTTTGATCCCAGCCCCCGACCAACAGTGATCTGTATGGAGTTTGCATGTTCTCCCCGTGTCTGTGTAGGTTTATTCTGGGATTTCTCCGGTTTCCTCCCACATGCCAAAAACATGCAAGTTAGGTTCATTGGCATCAAACTGGGGATTCTAAATTGTTCTTAGGTATGAATGTGAGAGTGAATGGTTGTCTGTCTCTCTGTGTTGGTCCTGTGATGGACTGGCGATCTGTCCAGGGTGTACCCTGCCTCTCGCCCAATGATGCTGGGATAGGATCCAGCCCCCTGCGACCTGAAAAGGATTAAGCGGAAGAAGATGGATGGATGGATATTTCAGCAGAATCCTAAAATATTAACGGTGCTAATTTATGGATGTTAAAATTAACATTGCCATTATCAGGGTTGACACTGATGATGAAGACAATAGAGGATGTAAAGAACTGTATTTGGTAATTTCCTACCTTGTTCCACATTTCCTCCTTGTAGAAAGCAGGTTTGCTGGTAAACATGTCAGTGTCTCATGATTTCATGCTTTCCTGTATAAAAAAGTAGAACAATTTCATTTTTGTAAGCCGTCTTTTAAATCCACCACCATAGTCCTGTTATGCTGCTAATGCTACTATAATTGCTATGAACAAAATAATAAGTCAGATCTGCTCTGTCACAGTTTTTCATGCCATGTCCCATCATATAATGCTACTACCAGTCTCTACTGCCTCTCAGAAACTGTGCCTTCACCCAGCAACTGTACAACAGATTTTGGAAAAAAGGGCTGACCCAGCTAATTAGTTGATCTAGCACAGGCTAATAACAATTGCAAGTTTGAGCTTTAACTGTACATTGTGGTGACCCACCACAATCTACATGGACATTCAATCCTCACACTCAGCTAGCCTGCACTAAGCAGAGGACAATTTGCATACGGACAGAGAGCCCCTAGGAGACAATCAGAACAATGGACTATTGTTATACATCCCCGGATTAAGGAGAGGACATCTGAGCGCCAGTTGGTCACGCGAATGATATGTATTGACTGATATGTATATCAATATGCAAATGCACCTTGCATTTTCTCTCTCTTTGTATTACATGCATAAAAGAGCTTGCTATACATGCCTCAATAGCACAACACAGCACAACACAGTGCACAGCGCTACAGTGTGTCTCATGATGTTGGAGGAAAATAAAACTCTGCAACCTCACAGCTCGTCGTACCTCGACTGAACTTATTTTTCCCCCACACTGGTGACCCTTGACGAAGAATGGAACACGAGGCGAACTCCCCGGAGATCACCCGGACGGGAAGCCCCAGTACGCGTCATGGTGCGCCCCTCGCCTGATCTCTTCCCTCCACACTGGTGACATGACAAGAGAGAATGACCATCTGCTCCCTCTCACCGCGCTGTGGACACAGAAGACCAGAGAACGCCTGCAACCTCTCCATCCTCACTGGAGCGCACGCTCTGGAGCGCAGCACTAGGACTGACACGCACCATGAACGGTGACACGAGCGAACGAAGGAAGCAGCCTGAACAGGGACAATCATCGATGCCAACTGCGTTGATTTCCACCGAGCTCCCCGACTCTGACTAAACTCCGGACAGCAGACCTCCTGTTCGCAGAAGCCCCACACGCACACCGCAGGATTACGAGGACAGCGCAACTGCCAGTTATGTGGTCACTGCGCCAAGCGTGCGCCACGCACGGGACAAAACCGGCTCCACAGACTGATACAGCGTCCTCCGCCGCTGCACATGCCCGAGAAACACGGCCGATCACCACCCTCGGAACCTTCAGGGCTGCTTACGCACCTGAAGCAGACGGGCAGCCCGCACACAGGACTTTGTATGGGTTTCTCAGCCACACCGCACAAGGGGAATTTAGCCGATTGCTGTCCCCGAGGGCTTTAGGGCTGCTTCCGCACCTAAAAGCCAAACCGCCTCACACCCTCACAGAGCTGCAGTCGTTTCACAGCCG
Organism: Pholidichthys leucotaenia; assembly: GCA_020510985.1. NCBI lineage: Eukaryota > Metazoa > Chordata > Actinopteri > Cichliformes > Pholidichthyidae > Pholidichthys > Pholidichthys leucotaenia. Next base: position 280,245,567 of record CM035847.1, on the reverse strand, counting down.
CTACGCATCTTCGCGGAATTTGGCCGCTCGCCTTCCCCACATCCTCGCTGGATCGAGCCGCGAGAGGAGTGAGATAAAATGTTTTTCACAGCCGCGGTGGATCTCCGCCAGGTTTACCGGGAAAGTCCCTCACCATCGCGGATCCACACGCAATTTTTGCGCAGCCCAGACACCTTTGACGTCCCGGGCCAGCACTCACTTAGTCCCAGCCCCCCCCCACACACACACAGCGCTTTTCCCACACCTCACTCCCTAAAGCAGGCCGATCGCTGTCTTGTTCCATTACGCACGAAACACACCGCCCCCGTGCGCCCACGATCCATGACCGTTCAACGTGCTGGAACCCAGAGCGGAGCACATTTTTTTCACCCCTCCCCCGTCCCCCTCACGGGCTGACATGCCCTCCGACAGTTCTACCGGAGCTGGAGCCAAACGACGGGGGGAGGGGGGTGGGGTCACAACCCCTGCTGAGTGTTCTGGGGGGAGCCCTGTGGTGACCCACCACAATCTACATGGACATTCAATCCTCACACTCAGCTAGCCTGCACTAAGCAGAAGACAATTTGCATACGGACAGAGAGCCCCTAGGAGACAGTCAGAACAATGGACTATTGTTATACATCCTCGGATTAAGGAGAGGACATCCGGGCGCCAGTTGATCACACGAATGATATGTACTGACTGATATGTATATCAATATGAAAATGTGCCATGCATTTTCTCTCTCTTTGTATAACATGTATAAAAGAGCTTGCTATACATGCCTCAATAGCGCAACACAACACAGCACACACAGCACAACACAGCGCACAGCGCTACAGTGTGTCTCATGATGTTGGAGGAAAATAAAACTCTGCAACCTCACAGCTCGTTGTACCTCGCCTGATCTTATTTTTCCTCCACAACATAAAGAAGAAAAAAAGCTGACGAAATAAAACACGATCATAGACTACAGAATCCACATAACTCTATCAATTCAAGAAATCTTTGTCTGTGTGTCATGATCATGGGACATCATAGGACAGCCTATGATGTTCCTATGATGCAGATCATAGGACATAGGACAGCCTATGATGTTCCTATGATGTCTGCATCAAAGGACATCATGCCGGCCTTGATGTCTTTATGATGTCATAGACCATGATGTCCCATGCCTGCCTTGATGTCTTTATGATGTCATATAGACCATCCCTCACCTGTTCATTGCAACATCTGTGATTGGTGTCAATGCTGGATGCACTCTCCTGATTCCACGAATCACACTCACACCATCTGATGTGTTTCCATTCATCTTGCCACGTAAACAGTTTACATCTGTGATTGGTATCAATGCTGGACGCACTCTCCTGATTCCACGAATCACACTCACACCATCTCACAACATGTCTCCATTCACCTTGCGACGTAAACAGTTTCCAGTAAGACCCTGCTTTGCCATGACTGTGAATAAGTCACGGGGCCAGTCTTTACAGCACGTTGGTGTTTTCTGCACAACAGATTTCTTCAGCCATGGCCAATTCTACGTTGTCGCAAGCAGAGTTGACAGATCAAGCACTCTTCATATCGTATTCTTGCTCAAGATGAAGAAACTAAGCAAAAGCGTCGCTTTCTGAGCAATGTTGTTTTTAAACAGGTGCTGACACAGTAAAAATGTGTAACCTTAAAGAATGGCAGTCTACACACTCATCATCATCATCATAGCAGTCTGTCGGAGGCGACAATGACTGTTTCATTTAGGTCTGATCAGATTCCTCCACGCAGCTCTGTAATTCGCCTTCTGCTGCCAGGAACTCCTGACCTTGTTAACCCAGGCGACGTCCGAGCCGGTATGAGTTGCTCTCTGACTGACCATTTCAGTACTGCTAGCTTTTGCTGGACCAGCGACTCATTCTTGGCAGATAGAGGTATTATCAGTGGCAAGGACAGGCCAAGACAAACTGACTCCAGTATCTGTTGCAGTGACTGACCAGATGATAGGTTTGTTAATCTCTGCTCTTTGTGTACACTACAAATGTGTAAAATGCCAAGCAAAGCACTGATTTTATCTGTGTGCCCCTGTTTCTTGGTTTCTACGGGCATGCGCGGGTCTTCCTGGACAGGGTTGAAAGCCACTTCAGTCTTTACAGCGTGTTGGTGTTTTCTGCACTACAGATTTCTTCAGCCATGGCCAATTCTACATTGCTGCAAGCAGAGTTGGCAGATCTAGCAGTCTTCGTATCGTATTCTTGCTCAAGCTGAAGAAACTAAGAAAAAGCGTTGCTTTCTGAGCGATGTTGTTTTTAAACAGGTGCTGACACAGTAAAAATCTGTAACCTTGAAGAGTGCCAGTCTACACTACAAATGTGTAAAATGCCAAGCAAAGCACTGATTTTATCCAGGTCCTCCGGTTTCTTGGTTTCTATGGGCATGCACAGGTCTTCCTGAACACGGTTGAAAGCCACGTTTTGTTCAGATCTATTTTCATGATCCTGTCCATGAACTGCAATTACGACACACCCATCCCGCAATCAGTGGTCTGAATGAAGAAGAAGAAGAAGAAGACCGAAGACCCACCAGTTGGAGGGCAATACAGTGAGGAGAACTGCTGCATGGTTCCAGCAATACGCCGCAGGCATGACTGTGAACAACACAGCCGTCTGAGGCAGGAGGAGACCCTTCAGCAACGGGCATGCAGAAATACTTGCTTATACTTGGTTTCTACGGGCATGGACGGGTATGCACGGGTATGTACTAGTGTTAACTTAAGTGGTAAAATGACTAAAACAACAGCCTTTCATTAATTTACCAGGGATTATTAAGCAGACAATCCGTGAAATGAATGGTGGTCTATGGGGAAAAATTCATTGTTTGGAACTATTTGCTACTCCATGACCCACGTGACTTCCGCATTCCACAGTTTCTATAGAAGTCTATCGGAGTGTCGCAACTCTTATATTATACGGCCCTGCTGGTACCAGCGATCTGCACACTCCAGTTTTGACAAAGATAAAAATTAAATAAAAATTGCTGAGGCAAAAGTCCCACATTTACATGAATAAAAATTAATATCAAGGTCTCTCCTTATAAAGTAGCAAGAAAAAAAATGAAACAACAATTTACCTTAAAAAGAAAGTCCCAATTTTACTCAAAATGTCTTACATTTAAGAGTAGCTAAAACTGTAATATTAAAAGAGAAAACTCACAAAAAAATACATTTATTCAATTCAATTCAATTCAATTCAACTTTATTTATATAGCGCCATTTCACAACAACAGTCATCTTATAGCACTATCAACTGTAGGGGGAACCCCCACAGTTGCAGAAAGACTCCAGCAATCAGGCGATCCCCTGTGAGCAAGCACTTGGCGACGGTGGAGAGGAAAAACTCCCTTTTAACAGGAAGAAACCTCCAGCAGAACCAGGCTCAGGGAGGGGCAGTCATCTGCTGCGACTATCCACCTTATTCCTAGGCCCCATGATGAACTGCATGAATTATAGTAGCAACTTCCAGTACTAGTTTAGAACGTATGGTTGTCACTGAAACGGGACACTTTTCCTTTTTAAAAAACAATGACCGGCATCAGAAATGTGGGAACACGGCCTTTTGTGCCTCAAAAACAGTCATATAATCATACCACTTCCCACGACTGTTAAATATGGGAACTGTGCTTTGGGGCTTGCCATAGCTCAGCCGGGGTTGGGGGGTGAGTGACGTCAGGCGGGCTACAACTGGGATATAAATTGGAATGTGAAGTTCAATAAAGGGTGTTCAGTGTTCAACAGAGAAAGCTCTCTGTCCTCCATTATTTAGACGTAACATTTGGCGACGAGGAGAAAAATGGGCGTGTGTGTCAGGGAGCCACCTCCATTCCTTCAGTGCCATGGTATACCAGATATACCGTGGGCTCGCTGGAGGAACATGTTTGAGGTGTATATGACGGCGGCCGGACTCGATAGCATCAGCGAGGAGAGACGGAGGAGTCTGCTAGTGCATTACCTCGGCACAGAAGGACAGCGTATCCTTTTTCGGGCTGTGTGGTGGCGGCTCGCTGAAAGACGGGCTGGCGCTTATGGACAGTACCTTCGGTGACCACTCCACTATCATGGAAAGGAGGTATGAATTCTTCGACCGTAAACAGCAAGCAGGTGAGTCCACGCAAGCGTTTATCATGGAGCTACGCAGCTTAGCGAGGGAGTGCGCCTTTGGGCCTATGGCAGAGGAGCTAGTGAGGGATAAGCTAGCTCACGGCACCACCGACTCGGGGCTGGGAAGCATGCTAAGGCTAACCCGGAAAACTCTATTGCTGGAAGGTGTGGTGGATTTAATGAAGCAAAGGGAATCAACTACACTGCAGCAGCTAATAACACCAGCTAGCGAGGAGTCGGCTGTTTGTGGTTTCCTTCCGTGTGCTACGGTTAGCATGCTAACTAGGCCTCGTAGACGAGCGAAGAGGAAGAAGAGGAGGATAAAGGCACGCAACAAGGCCCACACTTTATCTCTTGGCTTAGTGATGGTGGAGCCCAGCGACACTGGACGGGTGTGTGTAGCACGCATGGGGAAGGGGCCGCTAAAGTGGTATGTGTGGAATCAACCTGCTGGGGAAGCTGGGTTTCTCCATAAGGGACCCAGAAGGCTCGACCATGCTGATGGTGAATCCCGATTGGCAGCTCCACTGGTTGGCATTGTTTAGGGGCCTGGGTCATATAGACACTTTTCACCACTGCCCTCTCATAGACAAGAGCGTGACTTCAAAAATTCAACCACTGCGGCGACTTCCCCTCGCGCTGCGGAATGAGGTTTCGGCGGAGCTGTCCAAGCTGCTGGAGTCCAGCATCATTGAGAAAGTGGACGCCTTGCCGTGGATATCCAATCTGGTGGTGGCCAAGAAGAAGGGGGGGGGCATCCGACCGTGCATTGATCTCCGGATGGTGAACAAGGCGGTCATTCCGGACAGGTATCCCCTCCCGACCATGGAGGAGCTTACGGCGAAGTTCAGTGGGTCCCAGTTTTTCACGAAGCAGGACCTCCGCCAGGGCTACCTGCAGGTGCCACTCCACCTGGACAGCAGGAACCTGACGGCATTTGTAATCCACATGGGGGTTTTCAGGTATACCTGGATGCCATTCGACCTGAGCTCTGCACCCAGTTGCTTCCAGAAGGTGATGTCAATGATGCTAGCTGGTCTCAAGGGCATGGTGGCATACTTAGATGACATCGTGGTGCATGGCACGTTGTGGGAAGAGCACAACGGGAGGTTGGAGAGGGTCCTGGCAACACTCCAAGAACACTGGGTTACTCTGAATGGCGAGAAATGTATCTTCACGGCAGACGCCATAGAGTTCGTGGGGTTTCGGCTGACCGGAAGGGGGCTTCAGCCACTATGTACTCAAATGTGGAGGCGGTGCTGCACATCCCGGATTCTTTAACACCTGCTCAGATCTCATCATTTCTGGGCATGGCTAACTTCTATGGTTGGTTCATCCCTCGCTATTCGGAGATGATTGAGCCCCTCTGGTCTCTGTTGAGGCAGGATGCACCATAGGAGTGGCCCTAGCCTGCTTGGTGGCGGTCACCAAGTTGAAGCAGCAACTCACCTCTCCACCGGTGCTGGCTCATTTCAACCCCAACCAGGAGACCATCGTGACCTGCGACGCATCCGGTTCGGCGCTGGGGGTGGTCATGTCCCAGGTGCAGGATTGCACGGAGCGCCTGGTGGCATTCGCGTCAATGTCCCTCTCGGCAGTGGAACAGAAATATGCCGTGGGTGAGAAGGAGGTGCTGGCCTGTATCTGGGTGTGTGAGAGGTGGCACATTTACCTCTACGGGTGCCACTTCACCTTACGGATGGACCACTGGGCACTCACAACTTTACTGGAGACGTCGGGCTTGGGGCACAGGCCGCTGAGGATCCATAGGTGGTCTGAGAGGCTGAGAGCTTATAATTTCACCACTAAGTTCACCCCAGGCAAAGATAACATCGTGGCGGACCTCTTGTCTCACGCCACGGTTAATTCCTCCCTGCCGAACCACAGTGATGATGACTCAGCGGAGGCTGAACCTGATCCATGTGCAATACGGAACCCTCTAGAAGATCGTGTCTCCTCGGGAACTCAGAGAGGAGTCGGAACAGGATCCGGTGCTGGCGGAAGTGCGCTTGGCGATCAGAGAGGGTTGGCCAGTGAGGGTGCAGGGCGAATTGGCACCCTATCACCGATTCAAGGACAAACTGAGCTGATGGAACGAGGTGTGCGTGGCCAGAGGGCAATGCACCTTAATCCCGTCATCTCTGAGGACTCAGGTCCTGGCGATGCTGCACAAGGGTCATCTGTGGGTGATTAAAGTGAAGCAGCACAGTAGGGACTCTGTCTGGTGGCCGGGCATTGATAAGGACATTGAGGCCATGGTGAAGCACTGCATGCCATGCCTGGAGAGCTGCAAGACTGGCGGACCACCTCCCCCACCACTATGGCCAGTACCATACCCGGAAGGGCCTTGGAGGCACGTTGAGTTGGACATCTGTGGCGAACTGCATGCCACGCCTGCGAATAGCCGGTTCCTGCTCGTGGCCTATGATGTGTTCTTGAAGTGGCCAGAGGTACTTCCAACCAACTCTGTCATGACGGAAGTGGTCACGGGGTTCCTGGCGTCCCTGTTTGCTAGGTGGGGAACCCGGAGCATGGTTGCGATGGACAATGGCCCACAATTTATCTCTGGAGCCTCTGAGGAGTTTCTGAGCAGCAGGGGCGTGGAACATGTGAAGACAGTGTTCTACCATCCCCAGGCCAATGGGGGTGTTGAGTGGTTCAATAAAACGTTGAAGAATGGACTGAGAGCCCATTTGGCGGATGGTTCCGCATTCTCGGACGTCCTGCATAATACATTGCTACATTATAGAGCGTCTGTCCATGTCATGATGGGCTGTTCCCCGGTGACTCTCATGCTGGGGCGCGAGTTGCCCTTGCCGGTGAGCCAACTGAGGCCGCCAACGACAGGTGCTTTGGAAGGCACAGAAGCAGTGCGGAACTGGGTCACCTGATGACAACGCAAAATGAAACGGAGGTTTGACAGGAAGCACAGGGCAAGGGACCATGGACTGAGGGAAGCAGACCGGGTGTGGATCAAACATCCTGTCCACACCCACAAGCTCCAGCCGCTGTGGAGGGGGCCACGGCAGATCGTGAGGCGGCAGGGCCTGGACACGTTTGAGTTGAGGACGGGTCTCGGTGGCACACCAGCAGGCTGAGAAGGTCGCCACCTGGGCAGAGAACTGAAGCTACAGCTGGACGTTTCAGTGAGAGCTGGGACTGGGGGGTCCTGACTGATGTGGACCCACAGGCTAGGACGACGGTGCCAGGTGCAAGGTTCCCTTGTAGAGAACGCCCAGCTAGAATTCGTCAGAGGCCTAGGTACCTGGAGGACTTTCTGGCGAAGACTGTTATGTTTGATGCCGGTTGGGACTAGCGGCAGAATAATCCGCTCCAACTAGGTGGGGTGTTCTGGCAGTCTACCCAGACGCCTGTGGGGTTCATTTGTTTACAGTTTCACATGTACATATGTTAAAAAAAAACAAAAAAAACAAAAACAAAAACAGAAAATTGGTGTTTGTGTGCTGGGTTCTATGCTTGTTGGTTTATTGAACTGGGGGTCTGGAACTTTTGGGGGGGGGAGGTTTACATATGGGAATTGTACTTTGGGGCTTGAAGTAGCTCAGCCGGGATTGGGGGGTGAGTGACGTCAGGCGGGCTACAGCTGGGATATAAATTGGAATGCAAAGTTCAATAAAGGGTGTTCAGTGTTCAACAGAGAAAACTCTCCGTCCTCCATTAGTTAGACATGACAACGACTATCTAGGGATAGGAAGATGACTTTAAAAAGTGGCCTATTAGACAGGAGCTCCGTTTGTTAGCGCCACTGCTAAGATGCTAATGCTGTAAACAAAAATAAGCTCTGCGATAATCAATGTCTCTGTTATGCTGGTAAACGAGGGCCAATGACGAGACTGAAGGTGGAACTGAACACGACTTTATTATGGACTCACTTGTGTAATATAAGGCGCTGCTGTCAGGTTGAGAGGAGGTCAAGAGACCGTCCCTCTTCCGCACAACCCTCTTATATTCCGGGTGGTGGAGGAACTGGAAAGGTAGAGCCACCACCCGTGTCACACCATAATATGTCCTAAGAACAACACAATACCCCCTCCCCTTCAAAATGGTCCAAAACACACATACAATCAAGACCCTCCCCAATTTAGAACCCGAATCATGCACTAAACTAAACAGAAATATATCAAGGCCTTTAACAGTCACACAAAACAAGTAAGGCCAGGGGGGAACAGGTGGACTACCATTACACCCCCACATGGCCAGACGGATTATTCTGCTGTCTCTGCTACGATATAGTCCATTAAAAAAACTGCCACGTTCCTAAAATAAAACATAAAACACCAAAATAATCCCATTAACAAACCCAACATACAACTTAATTATTACTCATATCAACACCATGCAATAAACACATCACCCCCAAACATCAGTCTGCCCCAGCAGAGGAACCACCCCCTGGAAAACCATCCGACGGCTCCCCTCCGGTGCATCTTTTTCCCTTCATGCCCAGGGATGGCTCGCACCGCAGCTCAAACACCTCCATCTCCTGCTTGGCGTGCCGCAGCTTGTTGGGACGCCGCCATGAGCCATCCGATAGCTGAAGGTAGCCATCCTCCCGAACAGCCACCACCTGCAGCCGCCCCAGGTCGTCTCGTCGTTTGCCTCGAACCCCTCTCGCCTGGGCTTTCTCTCTGGGTTGGACTACATCAGTGACCCCCAGAGGAGCCTGACTCAGCTTTCAGTGTCCTTGTGTGGCACATCATTTTACTGTGCCAGCCGGTCCTGCCCTGCTTGCTTTCGTTTTCGCCATCGGTATCGCTGTTGTGACACCCTGCTCTCCAGTCCCTTCCAGCCGAACTCCGGGAGCAGAATGGGCCCTCCACTCGGCGCCACCCACCGTTACGGGTGTCCCACCGCGCCGCCCAGTTCCATCAACTACGGTTACTTGGGCACTATCACCGGGACCCTCCCACGATGGCCCTGAATGGAATTGGTACTGCACATTGTCCAGATTACTTGGCAAAGGTTTGTCCCACACAGCTCCGTCCATCGTTCTCGGAACCAGCCAGTCCCACAGACCACGGCCTGACTGCTCTTCTCCAACCTGAGACTGTGAGAAGGAACTTCACATGGTTACCCAATCCAACACCGATCTCACCGCTCCCGTGTCAACCAGCAATGGCACCATCACCCCATCCAACTCCACCATGCAGAAAGAACATCCGTTGTCACTTGGGTATACACTGCAAACAACTGTGAGAGGCAAAGTGGGGAGATCCTCTATGTGTCTTGGATCCCCTCGCTTGAACCTGTAACATGCCCTGGCGAAATGATGCAAGAATCCGCATGTGCCGCATCGTTGTCTTCTTACTGGACACTCTCTAGCCTTATAACATTGTCTGGTTGATACCGGGGCGGACCTTATCGGTATCAGTGTGCTCCTCCACACCATTGTCGCTGTCCGGATCCACTGCTTGGGCTGTCAACTGTGGTTCAAAATGGCGATGTGCCGCTCTGTCACCAAGCTCCCGTGATAGCTTGTCTTTCACCTCAAACTGCTGAGCTAACTCAACAGCCATGGCAAATGTCAGTCCACCAGAATGCATGAAGAGCCTCGACCGTACCGTCGAGCAAAGCGTGTGCTCCACCAACTGGTCGCGGACCATCTCTTCCTCCAATGCTCCAAATTGGTAGTCCCTGGCCAGCTGACGCAGGTCCACAACATACCGTTGCATTGACTCGCCGGTCTGCTGGCGGCGCTGTCGAAACTGAATCCTCCAGACAATGACATTCTCAGGGGTGCGAAAATGTCACACCATTAGCTCAACAATGTCCTCGAAGCTATCACTAGCACCCAAGGTAGCAAGGAAACGCTGTCCTTCCATACCCAAATTATGAACCAATCTTGCCTGAGCCCGAGTGAGTTCACCAAGGTTTAGAGCCACCAAGTAATTCTGGAATGTGGCGAACCATCTCGTCCAAGGGACCGGCGACTCACCGGGAACCTCCAGAAATGGCCAAATGTTAGCGACTCCTGCGTCCATACTTTTATCCTCGTCGCCAAATGTTATGTCGGTAAACGAGGGTCAATGACGAGACTGAAGGTGGAACTGAACACAACTTTATTATGGGCTCACTTGTGTAATACAAGGCGCTGCCATCAGACTGAGAGGAAGTCAAGAGACTGTCCCTCTTCCGCACAGCCCTCTTATACTCCGGGTGGCTGCGGAACTGGAAAGGTGGAGCCACCACCCGTGTCACACCATAATATGTCAGAAGAACAACACAACAGTCTCCACCGCAATAAAGTCGGCTGCATTTTGTTAAAATATGTTGGACATAATCAGATTTACCTCAGAGCAGATGTAGAATCTAGTCAGAGCCACAAAGAAGCCTCCATTTATACAGCCTATGGCACAACCAACACCAACACACCAACAACAAGTACCAGAACTATGCCACAACATTCAAAAAATACCAAAACTACAAGTGCTGAAATTAGCTGCCACTTGAGTGCAAAACACTTATGTGGACTATACATTAAAATGAATTTGAAAAACTTTTAAAAACACTATTTTAAATGCCCCTGCTACGCCACTCTTGCTGACTGATTTAACACTACCTCAGCCGAAACCAAAAGTCCTGCCCATAATTGTTCCTACAGCGGCACCCCCAGGAATAAGGTGGATAGAAAAAAAATTGTATATTGTGACGTTTCATGTGGGTTCACACAATAAGGAGAGATGGCTGTGATGCAACAGGCTTTATTCAACACACACTCACAACACAGAACAGAGGGGAGATCATTCACACACACCCTCATCTCACTCAGTGAGATTCCCCACATACAGGGAATGTGACAGATCATGTGTCTGTGTCACCATGATCCACCCCATCTCCAAAGTCCTGTGGCGATGGGGGAATGGCGAAGCAACAGGTGGAGGTGACCACTGGCAGTTGTAGTCATGAACCTGCACATAGGCAGCCGTGGACAAGTGGTCGCTCTTCTCTCTAGCTGGGGCAGTGGAGAAGTTCGGCAGCATCCATGGCGACTGAGCAGCCCTCTTCAGGGACAGCACTGCTCACCCTAGTAAGGGAGGGGCTACTGCCTTCCCTACATGTATCTGGCCAGCAAGCCGTGGTTGGCAGATCATCCACAAATGCGGTCGAAATTATAGCAGAAAAAGAAAGCTCCTTATCGGAACATGGAATGTCCGTACACTTATGGATGGAGAGAACACTGCAAGACCCCAGAGGAGAACGGCATTACTTGCCAAGGAGCTGGCATGCTACAACATCAACATCGTAGCCTTAAGTGAGACTAGGCTTGCAGAAGAAGGCTCTCTCACCGAACTTACCAACGGCTATACCTTCTTCTGGAAAGGGAAGGCACAGGCAGAGGACAGGATTCATGGAGTTGGCCTTGCTGTCAAGACTTGTCTGATGAATCAGCTCCCAGACTTACCCACTGGAATCAATGAAAGGCTTATGAAGCTGCGCATACCCCTCAGCTGCAAGTGCCACACAACTATCATCAGCGCATATGTCTCGACCCTGACAAGCTCAGAGGAAACAATCGAACAATTCTACTTCGACCTCAGTTCCGCCCTGGGTGTCGTCCCCGCCAGTGACAAGCTCATACTGCTCGGAGACTTCAGTGCCTGAACTGGTCACAACCACAGTAGATGGGAGGGGATACTTGTCAGACACGGCACTGGCAAGATGAACAGTAATGGCCTTCTGTTGTTGAGCAAGTGTGCAGAATATGACCTTGTCATTACAAACACAGTATTCAGAATGTCAGACAAATACAAGACTACTTGGATGCATCCTAGATCCAGACAATGGCACCTGATAGATTATGTCATTGTCCATCAGCAAGATATCCAGGATGTTCTTGTCACCAGAGCCATGCGTGGAGCAGAATGCTGGACAGATCACAGACTAGTTTGCTCCACCCTGAAACTGCACATCGCTCCACACTATCCAAAGTGCCCGAAGCTTGTCCACTCTACCTTCAACACAGCCAAACTCCTGCAGCCTTTCCACTTGCATAAGTTCCAGGACAGACTGGATGAGAAGCTGTCTGCTGTGGGACCACTGACTGGAGACCCAACCCAGAAGTGGAACCAGTTCAGAGAAGTGGTGGCAGAGACAGTGAAGTCAGTGCTTGGCCCCAAGTGCCAGACCCATCAGGACTGGTTCGATGAGAAGGACAGTGCCATTGAAGACCTACTTACCAAGAAAAACAAGGCATTCATGAAGTGGCAAAACAACTTAGGTTCCCTCCCCAAGAGGGAGAGGTTCAAATCTTACCAGGCTCTAGCCCAAAGGAAGATTGGCAGGATGCATGATAAGTGGTGGGAGAAGAAAGCTGAGGAGGTTCAAAGCTTCGCTGACTCCAACAACTCAAAGCAGTTTTTCAACTCCATCAAGTTGGTCTTCAGTCCTTCAAAATCTGGTTCTGCCCCCTTGCTGTCAGCAGACGGATCCACCCCCATCAAGGACAAAGCTGCCATCAACACCAGATGGAAAGAACACTTCAGCCAACTTCTGAACCACCCTTTTTCAGTTGATCAATCTGCACTGGACCAGATCCCTCACTTGACAACCTTCCTTCCCTGATCAAAGTCAGGAAGGCTATCAAACAAATGAGCTGTGGCAAAGCATCTGGCAAGGGCAGCATTCCCACAGAAGTGTACAAGGCACTTAGCAAAGAGGTTCTACACGCATTCCATACTGTTCTTACCAGTATCTGGGAAGAGGAGGTAATGCCAGCAGACCTGCGTGACACAATGATTGTTGCCCTGTACAAAAACAAAGGCTCCAGAGCAGACTGGGAATTACAGAGGCATATCCCTCCTCTCCATTGCCAGGAAAAATCCTTGCCCGCGTCATCCTGAACAGGCTGATCTCGACAGTCTCAGAAAAGAACCTTCCTGAGTCACAGTGTGGTTTCTGCCCTGATCGCAGCACTGTTGACATCGTCTTTGCGGTGAGACAGATTCAGGAGAAATGCTTGGAGCAGAACATGAACCTCTACGTAGTCTTCATTGATCTGATGAAGGCATTCGACACTGTCAAAAGAGAGGCACTATGGATCATTCTGGGAAAACTCGGCTGCCCAATGAAGCTCACCATGCTCATCCGGCTGTTTCATGACAACATGACAGGAGAAGCTCTGTCAGACGGGGAACTATCTGAGAAATTCAGCATTTCCCATGGCGTGAAACAGGGCTGTGTCCTCGCACCTGTATTATTCAACCTCTTCTTCACGCAAGTATTGTTGTGAGCTGTCAGAGACCTCGACCTGGGTATCTACATCAGATACCGTCTGGACGGATCATTGTTTGACCTGAGGCGCCTTACGGCAAAGACCAAGACACTGGAGAGGCTCATAACAGAAGCCCTGTTTGCTGACCACTGTGCTTTGATGGCCCACGAGGAGAACCACCTACAGTTAATTGTCGATAAGTTCTCTGAAGCATCTAAGATATTTGGCCTGACAATCAGCCTCAGCAAGACAGAAGTCCTCTTCCAGCCTGCACCACGCAGTGTCCTCCAACAGCCAAGCATCATCATAGATGGCAAATTGCTGAAGAATGCTGATAACTTCAAGTACCTGGGTAGCACCATCTCATGCGATGGATCTCTGGACAGTGAAAAATCAGCAAGGATCCAGAAAGCAAGCCAGGCATTTGGAAGACTTGGTATCAAAGTCTTGCAGCACAAACACATCCGTCCAGCACAAACACGCCCCTCCCGACGCGGACACGCGCGAAGCTCAGCGCGTGCTCGCGGATCACATTCAACACACAGAGCGGAGTTTTCCAGACTCGCTGATTATTGTGGCTGGCGACTTTAATCAGTGCAATCTGAGCCACGATCTCCCCCGCTACAAACAGTTTATTAAATGCCCCACCAGAGGATTAAACACACTGGATCACTGTTACACCACAGTGAAAGACGCATATCGCGCTGTCCCTCGAGCTGCGCTGGGATTATCTGATCACGTGATGGTTCACCTCATTCCCACATACAGACAGAGATTGAAGCTCACTAAACCTGTTGTGAGCACTACGAAGATACGGACCAGTGATGCTGAGGAGAAGCTGGAAACGTGCATGGAAATATCTGACTGGGGCATGCTTAAAGGAGCCACGCATGATCTGGATGAGTACACGGACACTGTGAACTCATATATCCACTTTTGTGAAGAGAACATTCTTCCATCACGCACCAGGGTGAGTTACTCTAATGACAAACCCTGGTTCACAGCTAAGCTCAGACAGATCAGGAAGGAGAAGGAAGCAGCGCTGAAAAGTGGAGACAGGGACTGCTACAGGGAGGTTAAATACCGGTTTAACAGAGAGCTGAAGAGGGCTAAATCTGTGTACTCAGAGAGACTCCAGCAGCAGTTCACTGCTAATGATTCGGCTTCCGTGTGGAGAGGACTGAGGCAAATCACCAACTATCGACCTAAGGCTCCTAAAGGTCAGGATGACAAAGCCCTTTGTCAGAGACTGTCCCAACACTATGCCCGTTTTGACACCTCGTCATCTGTGTCCAACTCCCCCCCTCCCTCCAGCTCCACAGCCTCCACATTCCCTACTTCATTTAAGGCACACCCCCCTCCTCCCCCCCCTCCCCTTATCATCAGTGAGCAGGATGTGCTCAAACAGTTCTCCAGACTGAACCCGCGCAAGGCCCCCGGCCCAGACGGCGTGTCTCCCTCCACCCTGAGACTCTGTGCGAAACAGCTGGCTCCTGTATTCACAGACATTTTTAACACCTCCCTTAAGTTATGCCACGTGCCATCCTGCCTCAAATCCTCCACCATCATCCCTGTCCCCAAGAAGCCACGGATCACTGGACTTAATGACTACAGACCTGTAGCGCTCACCTCTGTAGTCATGAAGTCCTTTGAGCGCCTGGTCCTGTCCCACCTCAAGTCCATCACCACCCCTCTCCTGGACCCGCTGCAGTTTGCCTACCGAGCCAACAGGTCTGTAGACGATGCAGTCAACCTGGCCCTCCACTCCATCCTGCAGCACCTGGACTCCCCGGGAACCTACGCCAGGATCCTGTTTGTGGACTTCAGCTCCGCATTCAACACCATCCGCCCCGCTCTGCTCCGGGACAAGCTGTCCCTGCTCAACGTGCCTGACTCCCTCTGCAGGTGGATCATCGACTTCCTGACGGACCGGAGGCAGCATGTGCGGCTGGGAAAGACTGTCTCAGACTATACTAGCATCAGCACTGGATCACCCCAGGGCTGTGTACTTTCCCCCCTACTCTTCTCCCTTTACACCAACTCCTGCACCTCCAGCCACCAGTCTGTCAAGTTGATCAAGTTTGCGGACGACACCACCCTCATCGGGCTCATCTCCAACGGCGACGAGTCCGCCTACAGGAGAGAGGTGGCCCAGCTGGCGTCCTGGTGCAGCAATAACAACCTGCAGCTGAACGCTCTGAAGACAGTGGAGATGATTGTAGACTTCAGGAAAGTCACTACTCCTCTGCCCCCCCTCACCCTCTCAGGCTCTCCCATCACCACTGCTGATTCCTTCCGCTTCCTAGGCACTACCATCACCAGGGACCTCAAATGGGAGCTGACCATCAGCTCACTCATCAAAAAAGCCCAGCAGAGGATGTTCTTCCTGCGGCAGCTGAGGAAGCTCAAGCTACCCACCAAGATGTTAGTGCAGTTCTACACAGCCATCATCGAGTCCATCCTCACCACCTCCATAACCGTGTGGTACGCAGGAGCCACTGCCAGGGACAGACTAAGGCTGCAGCGCGTCGTGCGCACTGCTGAGAAGGTGATCGGCTGCAAGCTCCCATCTCTCCAGGATCTGTACATCTCCAGGACCCGGAGGCGTGCTGGCCGGATCATAGCCGATCCCTCACACCCTGGTCACGTACTGTTTGCCCCCCTCCCCTCTGGTAGAAGACTTCGGTCCATCCAGACTAAAACCTCCCGTCACATGAACAGCTTCTTCCCCTCTGCCATTAGACTGCTGAACACTAAGTGACTCTCGTGCACCATGTACAGCAGCTCAACCAGACTCATGTCAATCATCACTGTTTTCTTCCTGCATTACCGACTGCACTATATAGTTCTCCACAGTATCTGCTGCTGGCTAATATATATTTTAACTGTTGACCAGTATCACTTAATCTTATCCTACTCTTTATTACATGTATAGTTTATTTCTCTTATCATGTTTAATGTTGCAGCATTGTACCGAGACAAATTCCTAGTTTGTGTACTACATGAACAATGGCAATAAACCTGATTCTGATTCTGATTCTGGTTTCTCCACCAAGCTCAAGGTGTATAGTGTTGTGGTCCTATCATCACTGCTGTATGACTGCGAGACATGGACCCTGTACCACAGACACATCAAACGGCTGGAACAGTTTCACACTCGCTCTCTGCGGTCAATCATGCGGCTATGTTGGCAGGACTGCATTACCAACCAGGAGGTCCTCAACTGAGCTGGCCTTACAAGCATCGAAGCCAAGATCCTCCAGGCCGAGTTTTGATGGTCTGGCCACGTCCTTTGCATGGATGAGTCCCGAATCCCGAGACAGCTCTTCTACGGAGAACTGGTACAGGGCAGTTGCAACCAGGGTTGCCCAAAGAAGAGTTTCAAGGACAACCTCAAGGCAAACCTCAAGTGGGCAGACCTCCAGCCACGAGAACTTGAGGCCACTGCAGCTGACAGAACTGCTTGGCATGCTGTGATAAGGAGGTCTGTAACAGCATTTGAAGATGACCGCAGCCAACGCCTTGCAGCAGCATGTCATCGGCGACACAGAAAGTCTTCCATCATCCTGACAGCCGGTGTTCCATGCCCAACCTGCTACCAAGTGTGTGCTTCGGATTTCGGCCTCTGAAGCCACATGCTTGTCCACAGATGACTGCACAACATGTCATTCTCAGCTCCCAAGAGACTACCAAGAAGAAGAATGGCACAGCAATAACACTTAGAACACACGGATAATAACAGTGTTTGAATCCTCCACGGCGCAAGCATGCCGGGAGAATCCCCACCCCCCTTATCACAGCCCCGATGCTACACTGTCCCCCCTTGGGCTGGTTTCTGTCCCCAGAATAATAAGTCCAACTCAGAAGTCCAATACAAATCCATCCAGGCATTGGGGTGACCGCAGTTGTCGGCGTCCAGCACGCACGGTCCCCACCAGTGGCTCGCCAGCTTTGGTGACAGTCCCTATTTCTGCTCCGGGCAGAAAAATTCCAGCAAAGTCCCTCCCCTGGCAACGGGAGTCGTACACTCATTTCTGTCAACTCTCCGCTGCTACCAGGGTCTCCCGAGCCAGTTTGGGTACCGTGTGGCGGCATCCTCTCGAGCGGAATGAATAATCCAACCCCGGTTTGCTGCCCATCTCAAACTGCTACAGGGGGGCGTGGGATTGCTGTGTCTGTCCTCTCTGAGCCATGCAGATGGCACAGCGGTGGACATGGCGCTTCATATCCTGACAGCACCCCGGCCAGTAGAACTGAGCCCGAAGCCACTACAGAGTCTTCCTCACTCCGAAGTGGCCCACCTCCACCTTCCCGTGGACCACCTGGAGCACCTTGGGGTGGAGCCGTTGGGGGATCAGCTGCTGGCACACATGACGCTGCCCAGCTGGAGACTGGCACCGCCAATAAACAACACCCTCGTGACAGCAGAGGTTGAACCACTGGGAATACAGGGCCTTGGTCTCTGGGTCCAGTGCAGCCACAGCCTTCCAGGCAGGCCGCTAGTCCATGTCAAGCCACTGCCAGACCCTGGAGATGACAGGATCTCTATCCTGTTTGCTCCAAAGCTTCGTGTTCTGACTGGCCACTCCCACCCCAAGGACCTGTCACCCCCCAGCCTGGCACGCTCACCGGTGGCCGTGAGGACACAGCACCGGGAAGGTGCCCACTCTTGCATTCCAAGTCCATCTGTGCTGGGCAGCGCTTCGGGTTGGACCAGGGAAATGGTGGAACCGGTGTTGATCAGGGCCTGGATTGGTGTGCTGTCCAGGCCGCACTAGATACAGCCCTGGTGATTGTCTAAGTCGGCCCAGCCGTCCATTGGGGAAGATGTCCGTGGGAGGTGGCAGATCCCCATCTGTGCCACCTCACTCTCGGGTTAAAGCCGGTGAAAGGGCGGTTTGTCACTGGGTGGGTACCGGGCAGTAACGCACGATGTGTCCTGGCTTCCCGCAGTGGAAGCATCCATCATCACACCATTGTTGTTGTACTCTCGCCGACTGTGCAGCTGTGGTCTGGCATAATTCCTCCTCCTCCTCCTCGCTTTCAGCTGTGGCCTGGAAAGCTGTCTGCCTCGGTGAGGACACATCAGCTGCATGATCCATCATCAGCTCCACCCGTTCCACTTCTGCCACGGCCATCTCCCAGCTGCTCACTGCGTGAATCTGGATGTGTTCCTGGAGCCGGGCCAGGTGGAGCCCACAGATGAAGTGCTGGAGGGTGAGCTTCTCCACCACCCCCGGCTCAAAACCCGGGTAGCCACACTGTGTCAGTAGCCGTATGTCCGCTGGGTAGGCTCCCAGGATCTCTCAGCTGCCTTGCTGGTGGTTGGCCAGCTGTTCCCAGGCATGCTCAGCCAGGTAGCTGTCCAGTGGGGTTTTGCCACCAAAGAGGGGGAGTTTGGCCCATTGGCGGGTTGGTGGGACAGTTGCCTCTTGGTCGATCACTGGCCCCTGTCGCAGTGGAATCGCCGGCTCGTCCTGCCCTGAAAAGGGTGAGAAGCAGGGCAGGTGTAGCATCAACTCCCTTTGGCTTTGATCTGTAAAATCACTCTTCACCTTAAAGAAATTGTTTCCCCCAAAAAGTCTGGTCAAGAATTGTTTCCTTCACCTAAGGACCACAGCTGGAAAACACATTCCATGGTAAAAGGTACGATAAGGATCTCATCTCGTGCAAGGAGCGGATTAGTTTGCCATCATAAATAACTGGAACTTCCTCCCAATCAGACAGTTTTATGCTTTAACAACCGTTGGAGACATTCCAGATATCTTTTGACTACATTCCACAAGTCACTAGGAATTATCCACAGCTCAACATTGCCCCCTTCTGTCAACTCAGGAACATGTTGGATTTAATCAACATTGGAACTTTGACTTTTATCTGCTGAAATAATCCTTTCTCCTCAAGACTTAATTTTTCCAGGAAATACTGCTCAGAACACTGTTGAAGATGACCACCTCTGTGTTGGACAATGATGGGTTCGAAGTGATTCATTAATCATTGATTTTAAATGTGTTGCATGTTTTATAATGCTTAAATGAACCTTATTCTAATGCATGATAATTATAGAAGGACAAGTTTATAAGAGTGCATGCTCACTGAAAGTAGTCATCAATTACTGAAGTTAGCTTAGATTTTATATATAAGCATAAAGTGAAGTTTTATATTAATCAAGATGTTTCATCCTGTTGGAAAAGCTTACTCAAGTCATCTAACTAGCTCAGCCAATCACCAGCCAGTCTCTGTTGGGCAACGGCCCTTTTCATTTTACTGGTCGGTTACAGACAAAGGACTGTTTTCTTATTGGACCAGAGTTCATTCGATTCTCCTGCGACAGGAGACAGTTGGTTCCCTTTCATGTCAGTCAAGTTTTTCCCTGGGAAACTTACTCAGTTTTAAGTGAGGAACACCCTGGGAGAGGGAGAGAGAGAGAGTTCTGTGTGAAAGTTTTGTCTTTGTCCTGCTTTTAATACTTTTTCCTTTGAACATCTGGGAAAATACTTTTTCTTCCTTTTTGAGCTCAAACTTCTTTTATATGAAGTGAAACTCTGTGTTCACAGATGTTTTTCTACTTTATTCTGCTAAAACTTTTCTATTGATTTTCTTTAAACCCACCCTGTTTTAAAGTGGACTTATCGTTCTTTCTCACAGTGGAAGCTGTTTTCACCAACCCCCACGGTATCTGCAAAGTTTGGATTTCATGGTTTGAATTTTTTTATTTATCTTGTCTCTCCAATCCTGTGACTTTGATCAGACTGAACTATATCCAATTCATTTAGACCCGAGGAAGCCACTGAAAAATTTTTGTGTTGTCCACATGGCATATTACGCGGCCAGCAGCCTTATCATCGTTGCCTGATCTCAGCTCCTGACTGCTTGTCTTGGGAAGAAATATCTGCTGGCAGATATTTTCCAGTATCATCAAAGAAAATCTCAGCTCCTTGATCCAGCTGAAGAAAACCCCAACACAAAGTTCACGTGAGCAGGATTACTTTGTTTCATCTGCTGAATAATGCGATGTCTATCGCCTTAAATATGCCATAATCTGTCTCAGGTTTAAAAGTAGTTCATAACTCTGATCGGAGCTATAGAATTAAAGAGAAATAATATTCCTCTTTTCATTAAATTCCACTTTTATTTTTAGAGTAATTCAGAATTTCTTTTCCATATAATTAGCTTTTATAATTTTCTTCATAAAATTTGCATCCAATTTTCTTCATATTTTTGTTAGTTATTTCAGTCTCCATTTTTCATCACAGTTACAAATTCATACTAAGGTTTCCTTGGTTCCACAAATGTGATTACACTGTCCATCCATCCATCCATCTTCTTCCGCTTAATCCTTTTCGGGTCGCGGGGGGACTGGAGCCTATCCCAGCATCTTTGGGCGAGAGGCAGGGTACACCCTGGACAGATCGCCAATCCATCGCTGGGCCAACACAGAGAGACACACAACCATTCACTCTCACAGTCATACCTAAGGACAATTTAGAATCCCCAGTTTTTGATGTCAATTAACCTAACTTGCATGTTTTTGGCATGTGGAAGGAAACCGGAGAAATCCCGGAGTAAACCCATGCAGACACGGGGAGAACATGCAAACTCCACACAGATCACTGTTGGTCGGGGGCTGGGATCGAACCCAGGATCCCCCGGCCAAGGGTGAGTTGCTGTGCTGCTGCTGTGCTAACCACTCCACCACCGCACTGCCCTGATTACACTGTGTTGCTCAATAATCAGTTACAAGTTGAATGTGATGCTTAATACTTGGTCATTTCACTTTACCAACAAATCCATTGAATGTAATGTCATTTAATCTGAGTCTGATCATTAAAACTGTAAACGGTATATGGAAGTTTCTGTTGATTTCTTTTCCTGTGTTTGTTTCTAAAGTCACCCAGTAGAATTCACGGATATTTGAGACCGATTGATTGAAGGTATAAAGACTAGTTATTAATAAATTGTCCAAGCTTGTGGACTGGTGCCCCAAAACGAGTTTTTCCGGTGTGTGCGTGGACTCGAAGTAAAAACTTCCGTTTCCACATACACCTCTAGGTATAAATTAAATAATCTTTGTACCTTATAATTAAATGTTGCTACACAGGTTTGCTCTGTTCAGCCCGCCCTGCCTTGAGAAAGGCAGAAGGCGAGGTATGCTGGCCCTGTCGGGTCCACTGCTCCATTCATCCATTTCCGTCTCTATCTGGCCAATGGCTGGAGTCACCAAATCTCTACGTCGATCCTCGCTTATCCCACTCCTGACACCAGTGTGACATTTCATGCGGGTCCACACAATAAGGAGAGATGGCTGTGACACAACAGGCTTTATTCAACACACTCTCACAACACAGAACGGAGGGGAGGTCATTCACATAGACCCTCATCTCACTCATGGTGACACAGATGCATGATCTATCACATACAGGGAAACGATGCTGTTATGTCGGTAATATGAGCCAAGGACAAGATCAAGTGTTGAACTGCGCACAACTTTATTTGTGACTCACTGTCCCAATACAGGCACATCCGTTAAACTGAGAGGAGGCCAAGAAACCGCCCCTCTCCCTCACAGCCCTTTCATACCCCGGGTGGCGGCGGAACCGGAAAGGTGAAGCCACCACCCGTGTCACACAATAATATGTCACTATAACAACACAACACTCCCCCCCTTCAAAAAAAATGGTCCAAAACACATGCACACAGTCGAGACCCTCCCCAATTTGGAACCTGAATCATGCACTAAAACTAAACAGAAATACCTGTTTAAACAATCACATTCACTCAAAACAACTAAAACTAGGGGGAAACAGGTGGACTACTGTCCCACCCCCACACAGCAAGACGGATTATTCTGCCATCTATACTAAAAGAACAGTCCACTAAACAGAAAACTGCCGTGTTCCTAGACTAAATGATATAAAACACAAAACAATCCCACTAACAAAACTAATTTACAACTCGGTTATCCCCCATTTCCATCACCATGCATCATGTACATTGCCCAACCATCAGTCTGCCCAGTAGGGGAACCACCCCCGGAAAGCCGTCAGACAACTCCCCTCTGGTGCACCTTCTTTTCTTCGCTCCCGTGGATGACCCACGTCGAGGTCCAAACACATCCTTCTCTCGGGTGCGCCGCAGCTCATTGGGATGCCTCCACAAGCCATCAGATAGCTGGAGGTAGGCATCCTTCCCAACAGCCACCACCTGCAGCCACCCCTGGTCATCTTCTCGTCGGCATTTGCTCCAAATACCTCTTGACCGGGCCACCTCTCTGGGTCGGACCACGTCCGCAACCCCCAGAGAGGCCCTTCTCGGCTTCCAGTGTTTCTGCTTGGCACATCGTTTCACTGTGCCAGCCGGTCCTGGCCCGCTTTCTTTCATTTTTGCTGCCGCGTCACTGTTGTGACCCCCTGCTCTCCGGTTCCTTCCAGCCGAATTCCAGGAGTAGAATGGGCCCTCCACTCGGTGCCACCAGCTGTCACGGGCGTCCCACCGTGCTGCCCAGTTCCCTCAACTAGGGTTACTTGGGCACTGGCACTGGGACCCTCTCGCGATGGCCCTCAGTGGAATTGGTCCTGCTCATTGTCCAGATTACTAGGCAAGGGTTTGTCCCACACAACTTCGTCCATCGTTCGCAGAACCGGCCAGTCCCACAAACCACAGCCCGACCACTCGTCTCCAACCCGATACTGTGGGAAGAAACTCCTCACGGTTGCTCAATTTAACACGGATCTCACCACTCCTGTGTCAATCAGCAACGAAACTGTTACCCCGTCCAGTTCCACCATACAGTCAGAATGGTTGTTGGTACTTGGGGATACATTGCGAATAACCGTGGAAGGTGAAGCGGGGAGATCCTCCTTGTGTCTCAGATCCCCTCGCTCGAACCTGTAACATGCCCTAGCGAAATGATGCAAGAGTCCGCACATGTTGCAGCATCTTCCTCTTGCCGGACACTCTCTAGCCTTATAACGGCGCTTGGTGGACCCACACCCAAACACCTGGGCAATTCCGGGTCGGACCTCATCTTTACCACATTAGTGCATTCTTCATCATCCTCCATGCCATCGTCGCTGTCCGGGTCCACTGCCTGTGCCGTCGACTGTGGTTCAAAATGGCGGTGTGACGCTTCACCGAGCTCCTGTGATAGCTTGTCTGCTGCCTCAAACTGTTGAGCTAACTCGATGGACATGGCTAACGTCAGCTCGCCCGAGTGTGTGAGGAGCTTCGACCTTGTTGCTGGGCAAACAGTATGTTCTTCCAACTGGTCGCGGACCATCTCTTCCTCTATTGCTCCAACCTGACAGTCCTTGGCCAGCTGACGTAGGTCTGCTACATACTGCTGCACTGACTTGCCAGTCCTCTGGCGGTGCTGCCGAAACTGGATCCTCCGGATGATGACGTTTTCCGGGGTGCGAAAATGTCTCGCCATTAGCTCAACCACTTCTTCAAAGCTATCACCCTCGCCTAAAGTACTAAGGATATGTTGTCCTTCCATTCCTAAGTTGTGAACCAACAGTGCCCGTGCTCACAACTTCTCCAGTCTTCCAAGGGCCAATGTCACTAAATAATTTTGAAAGGTGGAGAACCACCTAGCCCAAGGGACGGGTGGCTCATTGGGAAGCTCCAAAAACAGCTGAACTGAAGTAACCCCACATCCATACTTTTTACCCTCGTCGCCAAATGTTATGTCGGTAGTATGAGCCATGACCCTGGGTGGTGGTGGAACTGGAAAGGTGACACCACCACCCGTGTCACTCAATAATATGTCCCCAAAACAACACAACAAATGCTAACTGGTCTTATAACACAGTTATAATGGCACAGCAGTAACACTTAGAACACATGGATAAAAACAGTGTTTGAATCCTCTCTAGCACAAGCATGTCAGCAGAATCCCCGCCCCCTTATCACAGCCCAGATGCTACAATATTTACCTAAAATAAAGGCAACATTTTAAGTGTCAAAATTAACAACAACAAAAAAATACTAAATGTAAAGAATAAAATCACAATCCTTTTTTGATAAAAGTGGAAAATCTCAATTTTATGGCAAAGAAAATGCAAAAAAAAAAAAAATAGGTTGCAATTTTCAGGAAAAAAGCCACAAATATATGCAGAAGTCACTAATTTATGAGGCAAAAGTTGTAAATGAGGCATACACCTCATCACCACTCCCCCCACTCGGGAGATCGAATCACAACTTGGTTCATCTTTTGCCGGTGTACAAACCCTTAGTACACAGACAACCTCCGGTCATGCGCACGGTGAAGTTATGGTCTGAGGAGGCAATGGACGCACTAAAGGACTGTTTTGAAATCACTGCCTGGGAGCAGCTCTGCAGTCCACATGGTGAGGACATCGATGGCCTCACTCACACCATCACGGACTACATCAGCTTCTGTGTGGACAGCATCGTATCCACCAAGACCATACGGTGTTGCTCGAACAACAAACCCTGGATCAACCCTGAGATAAAAACACTTCTGAGAGAGAAGAAGAGGATCTTCAGGTCGGGGAACAGGGAGATGCTGAAGTCCGTTCAGAGGGAGCTGAGGCGGAAGATCAGAGGAGGCAAGGACAGCTTCAGGAAGAAGATGGAGGACAAGCTGCAACGGAGCGACATCGGCGGGGTCTGGAGAAACCTTAAAACCATCTCTGGGCTCCAGAATACCTCCCCCCAGGCCACGGGGGGCAGGGAGTGGGCGAACAATCTGAACCTGTTTTTTAATAGGTTTGACCAGTCGCCCTCCCCCCCCGACTGCACAACAACCACTGCTGCCTCTAAAGTCATCGAGACCTGCTGTCCACACCCCACTCCACCAACACCCCCCCACTCCCAGCACACAGCCCCCCCAACCTGACCCTCACTAAGAACCAGGTGAGGACGGAGCTGAGGAAGATCAAGGCGAGGAAGGCGTCGGGACCGGACGGCATCAGCACGAAGCTCCTCAAGTCCTGTGCAGACCAGCTGTGTGGGACTGTAGAGCATATCTTCAACCTGAGCCTGAAGCTGGGGAGGGTACCACAGTTGTGGAAAACATCTTGTGTGGTACCTGTACCAAAGACTTCCCACCCCAAAGATCTGAACAGCTACAGACCAGTGGCCCTGACGTCTCACATGATGAAGACCCTGGAGAGCGCCGCCCCCTGGTGGGACCAGCGATGGATCCACTCCAGTTCACCTATCAGCATGGCATTGGGGTGGAGGATGCAGTGATCTTCCTCCTTCACCGTTCTCTGTCCCACCTGGAGAAGCCCGGGAATACGGTGAGGATCATGTTCTTTGACTTCTCCAGTGCTTTCAACACCATTCAACCGATGATCCTGAAGTACAAGCTGCTGTGCGCGGGGTGGACCAGCACCTGTCATCATGGATCCTGGACTACCTCACTAACCGGCCACAGTTTGTGAGAACCCGAGATTGTGTGTCTGACACGATCATCGGTAGCACGGGGGCCCCCCAGGGAACGGTTTTGGCTCCCTTCATGTTCACCCTTTATACTGCGGACTTCTCACACAACACAACACACTGCAATCTACAGAAGTTCTCTGATGACTCTGCGATCGTTGGCCTCATCTCCAACGGAGATGAAGCTGAGTACAGAGGACTTATCCAGGAATTCGTGGACTGGTGCCATCGGAACTGCCTCCAGATCAACGCGAGGAAAACTAAGGTGCTGGTGGTGGACTGCCGCAGGCAAGGACAACCCCTCACAGCACCAGTAAACATACAGGGAACAGACATTGAGATGGTGACATCCTACAAGTACCTGGGTGTTCATCTGAACAATAAACTAGACTGGTCACACAATACCGACACACTCTACAAGAAGGGACAGCGCAGGCTGTTCCTACTGAGGAGGCTCAGGTCTTTTGGTGTACAAGGGGCGCTGCTGAAGACATTCTATGACACAGTGGTAGCATCAGCCATCACTTCTGGAGTGGTCTGCTGGGGCAACGGCATTACAGCAGCCGATAGGAAGAGACTGAACAAACTGATCAAGAAAGCTAGCTCTGTCCTGGGGCAACGCCTTGACCCAGTGGAGGAGATAGGAGAGAGAAGGATGGTGGCAAAACTGTCATCTCTGCTGGAGTCCGAGTCCCACCCTATGCAGGACATACTGAACGCACTGAGGAGCTCATTTAGCAGTAGACTGCATCATCCTAGGTGTGCAACCGAGAGGTTTCGCAGGTCCTTCCTACCTACGGCTGTCAGACTGTATAACCTAAGCAGGGCTGCTCGCAGAGATAGCAAAAAAACGTGACGACCTAATAGTATTGAATGCAAAAGACGCAACAGACTTACACAAATAGTCCCCTCCAGTATACAACTAGGACAATATCAGTCACTGCGGAGGGTGACAATATGTATGGGTACATATTCATACTATTTTTTTTAATCTAAATAACTAAGTAGACGGTTATGCTGTTTATTCCATCTTGCTACAATGCTCCGCACTTTGTATATACAGTATATATTTATATATTTATGTGTACGTATGTATATCCACTGCTCTTATTTATATTTTTCGTATCTTCTTAATTATTGCTCTGAGTGTTGCTATCCCTGTGCTGTTGCAATCCTGGAATTTCCCCATTGTGGGACTAATAAAGGCTTATCTTATCTTATCTTATCTTAAATTTGTAAGAATGTAAACCGTACATACTTATGGTCAAAAAGTGGTAGAAAAGTTCAAAATTGTGAGAAAAAGGCACAAATCTGAAACAATAAAGTTACAAATTTAAATGGAAAAAAGTGGCAAATTTATGGGGGGAAATGCAGTTGCAAATTTACAAGAAAAAAGTTGCCAGTTTGCCTGAAAAGCTCATGAATATGCATTCAAAAAAACTTGCAGAGGTACAAGTAAAGGAAGTCATGTGGCGGTTCGTTTTAACCCCACAACAGACTAAGGACACTCAGCCCTCTTTTCTGTTTTTCTGCTGCATTACTGAGAAGCAATGTGCCATTCATGTATTTGTGATGCAAACATGCATGTGTTGTGATGTAATGCGCCATTCTGTATAGTGTGCATATGGCTTGTCCTTACTATGCTTTTTCTGAGCATCTTAGATGTGCTTTGGTGTATTAATGTCTACAGGTAGACGAGTTTCTTCTGTCTCACCTATGTGATGTTAATCGATGCCTTTCATCCTTTGTACTCATGCATCCTGTCCTTACTGTGACCTAGAGACTCAGATCAATATGTAGATGTGCTTGTTAGCCTCTTTGTCTTGCACTTAGAGCGAGGTCTAGCTAATCTGCCCATTGTGATGTATGGCTTACAAATGCAAATACCTCCTGCCTGTTCTGTTGTCCCTTTGATCATTCTAGAGTGTGGGGTATGTCTTTTTGATGTATTGTTATGATCAAGTATTTAAGGTGCAACTCTGTAACGCAATCTCTCTCTTCTTCTCTCACTCTGATCCTGCAACTGGTAGACACACACGTGTCCTCCTCTCCTTCTCTGAGAGCTTAGGGATCCCGCTCCGGGCTGCTCCACTATGCACCGGAGAGGGGATCCCGTGAAGGCGACATGATATAATAAAACCTGCTTAAAACCACAGCACTGCTGCTTATTTTTCCATGCCGCTTCACTGGTGACCCCTCGAACACGCACACGTTTTGTGCGAAAGCAACCTTCCGAGCTGGACAACCACACAGCTGCGTTGGTGGCCCCTTGAAGACGCACACGTTTGTGCAACGCAGCCTTCTGTTTTGGATGGCCACGCTGGCGAACCGACGCTGAAAAAAACGAGCGGCCAGCGAACGCAACACCCGGGCATGAATGCTCCGTCGCAGCGGCCTACTGGTTCCCCCTCCCTGCGGCTTCAGGGAGACTTCGACGCGGAGCCAACACAGGCGAGCCGTTCTCCGGACATCACCCACGACCGGGTAAACTGCAGAAAACGTCATGGCGCGACCCTCGCCTGAGATCTGCACAACCACGCTGGACCGGCCGCTCTCACAGAGAGCGCACGCACCTCGTCCTCTCCCCAGACGGCAACCTCCAGGGCCGACGGGGAGCGCAGCGCGTGGAACTGAACGCACCATGGCCGCACGAGCGACAACGATCGTCTCCTCCCTCTCACCGCTCCAAAGCAGCTGCACGAGCCCGGGGCACAAAGATCGTCTATTGCCTCGCACCGCTCCAACGCGCCTCCACGTGCCCGAGGGACGGAGATCGTCTACTTCCTCACACCGCCCCAACGCAGCTGCATGAGCCTGAGGAACAAAAGATCGTCTATTCCCTCCCGCCGCTCCAACGCCTCTGCACGGGCCTGAGGGACTAAAGATCGTCTATTTCCTCTCACCGCTCCAACGCACCATGGCCAATCTACAGCCACAGCTCAACCTGGATTTTACCGGCGCCGTCTGCGCCGTTCTCCACCAAGTTTCTGCACCCTGACTCACCACTCCAGCGGCCCACCCACGCACTGAACCCCCGCGCACGCATCGGGGAGTTACAAGGACGGCGCATCACGCATGGGACAAGTAATGGCTCCACAGACTGCCTTCCTCCTTCGCCGCTGCCTTTCAGGGCTGCTCGCTCACCTGAGGCACGCATGCAGCATACTGGAAGGATTTGTTAACAGTCTCAGCCACGCCACAGACCGCCATCGTCCTCCACCGCTGCCCACAGAACCTTCAGGGTTGCTCGTTCACCTGAAGCAAGCACGCAGCTCGCCACTGGATTTTTTAATGGTCTTAGCCACGGCACAACGGGATTTCAGCCGTCAGCTGTTCCCAGGAGCTTTGGGGTTGCTTCAGCACCCAAAGCCAACAGTCCCTATGCTTTGTTTACTTTTTCTCTTACAGCCGCTCCTGCTTTTCTTCATGGCCACAAGAGGAGTCAGAGACTAATTTTTCTTCTTGTGATCTCCGCACGTGCAACGGGACAAGCCCTCGACGTCACGGAGCAGCAAGCAATTTTTGCACGGCTCAGGACGATTTCACAGCTCCTGCCGGCACTTACTACCCCTCCCCTCCCTCCCCCTCCGCCTGCAGCGAGCTTCTCCCACAGCTCGCTCACACAGATGGATTATCGAGGTCGCGACCCCCTGCCGCGTCCTCTGGGGGGGAGCGTGTGTGGCGGTTCGTTTTAACCCCACAACAGACTAAGGACACTCAGCCCTCTTTTCTGTTTTTCTGCTGCATTACTGAGAAGCAATGTGCCATTCATGTATTTGCGATGCAAACATGCATGTGTTGTGATGTAATGCGCCATTCTGTATAGTGTGCATATGGCTTGTCCTTACTATGCTTTTTCTGAGCATCTTAGATGTGCTTTGGTGTATTAATGTCTACAGGTAGACGAGTTTCTTCTGTCTCACCTATGTGATGTTAATCGATGCCTTTCATCCTTTGTACTCATGCATCCTGTCCTTACTGTGACCTAGAGACTCAGATCAATATGTAGATGTGCTTGTTAGCCTCTTTGTCTTGCACTTAGAGCGAGGTCTAGCTAATCTGCCCATTGTGATGTATGGCTTACAAATGCAAATACCTCCTGCCTGTTCTGTTGTCCCTTTGATCATTCTAGACTGTGGGGTATGTCTTTTTGATGTATTGTTATGATCAAGTATTTAAGGTGCAACTCTGTAACGCAATCTCTCTCTTCTTCTCTCACTCTGATCCTGCAACTGGTAGACACACACGTGTCCTCCTCTCCTTCTCTGAGAGCTTAGGGATCCCGCTCCGGGCTGCTCCACTATGCACCGGAGAGGGGATCCCGTGAAGGCGACATGATATAATAAAACCTGCTTAAAACCACAGCACTGCTGCTTATTTTTCCATGCCGCTTCAGTCACAAATTTTAGAAAAAAAAATTACAAGAATAATGTCACACATTATGAAAAAAAGCTTAGAAATTTATGAGTAACTAAATGTAACTCAACACAGCCGTCATTAACCTTTATTTAGCCTTGTCTGTAAAACTCGTGGTAAAACTAGTCACTGAAACGTACATAGGCCACGCCCCCTGGCAGAAAAACAACGAAATAAAATAAAACGTGTCAAACCTGAACCAGCTGTGCCTGCAGAAACACCTGGCTCGGGTTACAGCTGCGCAAAGAGCCGAGAGGCAGGTCTCTGCGAGAAAATAGCTCCAGTCAGTCGGGACGGAGTTATGACTAAATGTCTGGTCTGGAGCCTCCACCACAGAGACAGAATCACAGGCTGCTGAGGAACCCAGGAAGACCAGACAGTTCAGCTTCCTCCGTCCGCTTGTAACAATCAGCAGGAAAAAGCGTCTCGGTATTAGGTGAAGAAGTTGGCTCAGGCGTCTCTGGTCTGCGTGGGAAAAACTTGAGGTAAAGATTTTCGACTCATTATTCTTTCTTCTCGCGTTGAGTCTGTTCTGTTTTAGTTGCTGCGTAGCTCCGAGTGTGCAGGCAGCTCAGCTTTCAAAGTGTAAAGAGGATTGTTTTCGTCCTCATTGGAAAAATCTCGCTAGTTTTTCTTTGTGAGGGCTCTCTTATATGTGAGGAGGAGTTTATTCTTTAATGAAAATCAGACGTGTTCAACCTGCAAGTTCTTCTAAAATCCGAAAGAAAGCAGAAAAGCCAAAGACATGAGTAACACTGCAGTTTCTGTCTGCAGAGCAGTCTGCGCAAATGATGGGGGGCCATAAATTACGAGCTCAGCGTCTTTTTTCGGTGGTGGTAGTGGGGGTTAAATTAGTAAATTTTTCCTCTTCTAAATTTGTAACTTTTTCATAAATTAATTTAGATTTTTTTGCTTAAAAATAGCAGTTTTTAGCTCCTACCATGGAAGGATTTCAGAAAAATCACTCCTCCTCCTAGGCAAGTGCCCTGATGCCGAACCAAACTCACACACAATGGTCCTCAGGTGGGTCTGCGTCCAGGTTTTGCTCAAGGTCAAAGGTCAGGAGATTTCAGCTGAGCTATTCCATCATTGATGGTGTGGTTTTCTCACAAATTTACTTTTTTTCCCCTTGTAAATTTGTAACTTTTTTTCCCTCAAAATTTGTATGCATTTATAACATTTGTAAACATTTATATGGATGATGATTACATTTTTATTCTACTTAATGTTTAATTTGTAATTTAAAATGTTTGAACTCTTCTTTAATGGGCTCCCAGACACAATCTTGCATTGGGCCCCCAAAAACTTAGAAACAACCTTGATAAGTAAACTAAGATTTGTTTTTTGCTCAGTTGCAAACTTATACTGGCTACATTAATTCAGAGTCTGTGAAACACATTGTGATACTCTTGAGCATTTTCTATTTTTTATGAAGTATTGAGGATTTTGAGATGGAATGCATTGTCATTGCCCCAAGTGGAGGAGTTTAAGTATCTTGGGGTCTTGTTCACGAGTGAGGGGAAAATGGAGCGAGAGATCGACAGACGGATTGGAGCAGCATCTGCAGTGATGCGGACGTTGTACCGGTCTGTTGTGGTGAAGAGGGAGCTTAGTTCTAAGACAAAGCTGTCGATTTACCAGTCAATCTACGTTCCTACTCTCACCTATGGTCACGAGCTTTGGGTAATGACCGAAAGAACGAGATCGCGGATACAAGCGGCTGAAATGAGCTTTCTCCGTAGGATTGCTGGGCTCACCCTCAGAGATAGGGTGAGGAGCTCAGTCATCCGGGAGAGGCTCAGAGTAGAACCGCTGCTCCTCCACATTGAAAGGAGTCAGTTGAGGTGGTACGGGCATCTGATTAGGATGCCTCCTGGACGCCTCCTACTTGAGGTGTTTCAGGTACGTCCCACTGGGAGGAGACCCCGGGGCAGACCCAGGACTCGGTGGAGAGACTATGTCTCCCAGCTGGTCTGGGAACGCCTTGGTATCCCCTCTGAAGAGCTGGAGCAGGTGGCTGGGGAGAGGGAAGTCTGGGCTTCTCTGCTTGAACTGCTGCCTCCGCGACCCGGACCTCCGGAAAAGCGGTAGAAGATGGATGGATGGATGGATGCATTGTCATATACTGTTAATTCTCATGGATAAACAGTGTTTAGTATTGCAGTAAACAAAAAAGAAGTAAATCTTGACATTTTGAAGTTGTGTTTGTGCTTTTGCTTCTGAATTCCCCATTAGCATACACAGCAGTAATTTACATGTAAGCAGAGCCTTCATGTTAGAGCAGGAGTTAAGTGGCATCTCTCCAGCTACTATGTTCTGCATTTGCTCTCTGACAAAACCAGCTAGACTGCATTGAGTGCTGCGCTTGCTGCTACCTGTTGCTAAACAATCTTATTAAAACCCTCACCTGAACAGCAATAACTTGACCTTTGGGATGTCACTTGCGCTTGCACAATCACGATACGCGTGTTTACCAATGGCCTCGCTTTTCAACACATCCTGAGCACAAGCCACTGCAGATGGAGCATGTAGTGTGACTTGCCAGAAATGTCTACAATGTTGTGTGGCTCTGAGAGATTCCTGAGTCACATGCTGTGAAGAACAGTATTGCTCTGGAAGTGAAAAGGATTACGAATTAAGAGCTTGATTTCAGAATACCAAAGGCGTGTCTGTTGTGTCTGAACCAAAAGAGGAACTAATTCAAGTTACTTTTGTTGGGGATTAGTTATTCTCACCTCAAAAATATCCCGGGTCTGTATATAATCTGTGTACTTTTGTGTCTACTTAGGCTGCTTGAGTAGATCAGTAGTCCAGTATTGTGTGAAGTCTTTGAAAGTGACAGTTGGGTGCATGAATAGAGTTCCTATGTTCACTGTTGGTCTGTTTATGTAGGAATGGCTAAGAAAAGCAGTGACTAAATGGGCCGGCAGAGCAGCTGAAAGCGTTGTAAAATGAGTAGTTTGGGTGGAGTCCTTGCATCAGGAGAGCTTACGGTTGTAGGAGTGTGGAAATAGACAACATGAATAATCGGTCAGCCATTTATGATAGGCTGTGTCAGAATTTGTCAACTTTACATCAGACACAAGCCGACAGTCGTGTGGAAGTAGTAGACGTGATTAATCTATGAATTACTGGTGAGGGGTTGTTGTCAAAATATCGCTCACAATTTTTCAGATTCACACTTGTATCCCACTATTTATTTGTGAAGAAAATACAGCTTATTACTTCATGACATTTTGGTTAAATGACCCTATTAAGCTCTTTTTTCACATGTTGACACAGTTCCCAGAGGTATAAATGAAATGTTTGTGACTTTGGTCAAAACACTGGAGAATTTCATTAATGCAGTAACTTTTCACACAAGTGGAAGGCGCTCTCCTCAAAACAGGCGGTTATATGGCATATTGCTTTAAATGCTATTGCGCCCAAGCTCACCTCACCATCCCTCTTTTGTTATTTCCATGAGATCTCCATTTTGATGGACGAAATGTTTAACATTAGCTTATAGCTTAAGTTGTTGGAACGAAGAAAGATAGTCATACAGTGGTGTGGAAAAAGTGTTTGCCCCCTTCCTGATTTCTCATTTTTTGTATTTGTATTTTTTTGTGTCACACTTAAATGTTTCAGATCATCAACATTTGCAGAAAACACTTACAGTATGTATGAATATGTTAATTTTATACTATTTATTTCTTTTTTTTTTAATTTTACACAGTAAGTTTGCATATAATAATGCATCAGATTTATATAGCACTTTATCATAGACACTCAAAGACGCTTTTTACAGATACATTATTCATTCACTCCAGACAGACAATGGTAGTGGCAAGCTACTACTGTAGCCACAGCTGCCCTGGGGCAGGCTGATGGAGACGTGGCTGCCAATCCGGGCCAACGGCCTCTCTGGCCACCACCGAACATTTATACCCAGTGTTATGGACACTGGAGGCAAGGTGGGTAAAGTGTCTTGCCCAGGGACACAACGGCAGGATATCTGGGGAGAGCGGGATCTGAACTGCCAACCATCCGGTTATTGGGCAACCTGCTCTTATCTCCTAAGCCACTGCCCTGCATATGGAACTTACAGTTTGAAGTACTGCACAACCAAGGCTTGAATGATGGAATATTGGGCCATTTGGGGTCCCACCCAGACGTCCTGTGTTTGGACTTTTTTCTGGTGTCATCCTTCTCTCCTCCCTCTGCTCTCACCTCTCCTGGACCCTCCGCCTGAACACTTTCCTCTCCTTGGCTCCTCTCTTCTGTCTCATCTTGCCCTCTCTGAGCCCTGTCTAATTCAGCTTCTCTCTCTGTCTATGGTGGTATACAAACAGGTTAGAAAATATCAAGTGCCATGTAAATTAAAGGAGACAACCAAAAATTTCTCGTTAAGGGTACAAAGAGCACCCACTTAAAACTTGAGTAATGACTTGAAAGTTTGAGGTTTTTCTCCAAAATTTATAACAATTTTCTTATAGTTTTCTACTTTTCTCTATAAATTTATCTAAATTTGAAACCATTTTCCTCAAATTTGTAATTTCCTCTTGTAAAATTGACTTTTCTTGTACATTTGAAACTTTATTATAAATTTGTGGATTATTTTATGACTTACTTTTGTCTGTTTGTTTTTTTTTTTTAAACAAAATTACTGTTTTTTTTTTTAAAATAAATTTGAAACAGACTGTTTTTGGGTTTTTTTACTTTTTCCTTATAACAATTTATGTTTTTGACCATAACTTTGCAGTCAGAA
This sequence comes from Pholidichthys leucotaenia, assembly GCA_020510985.1. Taxonomy (NCBI): domain Eukaryota; kingdom Metazoa; phylum Chordata; class Actinopteri; order Cichliformes; family Pholidichthyidae; genus Pholidichthys; species Pholidichthys leucotaenia. The sequence continues at coordinate 280,210,635 of CM035847.1, read as the reverse complement.
CAGAACAATAATTTAATTCTCATTACAAAGAAAAAAAAATAATAAAATTGTATTTAATGATTTAAATTAATTTAAATGACCAAGGATGCCGTTATTTCTGTTATAATATTTCTATATATTTATAGTTTTTTTTTTTTTTTTTTTAGAAATCTCACCACCAAGAAAAACCTCCCTTATTTTGAAGTCCAAATGCTGGCACGTTTAGTTTGTCTGAAGGCTGCTGACGGATTAGTCATTGACTTCGTGAATTTTGGTCATCTTAACTTGGTAGGTACATAATTGGGAACATAACTTAATACTATATTGGCTGGTGAAATATATCCTCAGCAATTCATCAGTCCCCTTTGCCTTTCCTTTCATATGAAGCCGGCTGCATTTGAATTCTGACCACATCTCTTAGCTAAGCGACTCTTCCGTTATTGCTCCCGTTTCCAGTGGGTTAAAACCATGATAAACGCCAGTGCTTACATACCTCTTAGGATTTTTTTTTTTCCATGTTTAAAGTACTTTAATAAACTCATGTTTCTGTCAGACAGTCGAGCCTTATTCATGCTGCATTTCCCCTCTAGTCCGCCTTTTTCCGCGTACGATTTGGATGAGCCCGGCACTCACACGGCACTGTACATGCTCACCTTTTTCATCTACCCAGGCCAAGCGGTTGACGCATGCACACAACCATCATTTGTAGTTTCACTCCCGCCCGATAGGTAGCGCCAAGGCATTGATATGCCAGGATTTTCACCAACAAAGAAACGGCGGATTTCTTCACAAAGTTTCTCTTCAAATAGAGTCCATTTCTGCTGTTTGACTTCCCGGTTTCCACTCCTTTTGCACGAAGATGCTGCTGCTGCTAGCAAGACACTGCCTGCTGACTGACTGGAAAGCTTGCGTGGGCAGGGCGCTTCTAAACTCCGTACAGATGACGGCCATGCGCGTTGTGCATGCTTGCAGAAAGTCATTGCTTCATGTATTTTTCTTAAATTCATATCTCCTTGGCGCGACGGTAAATTTTCTGGCGCGGTGGCCCACCACCGAGAAATATTACCAGAGAAAACCCTGAATGCTGTGTTACTTCTACGCCATATGTAATGGGACACACGCCTTCCAAAAAGTTCAACTTTTGTCTTGTTAGTATTTTCCCAAAAGTCTTGGGGATCATCAAGATGTTTTCTGGCAAAACTGAGACGAGCCTTTTTATTCTTTTTGCTCAGCAGTGGTTTTCATCTTGGAACTCTGCCATGCAGGCCATTTTTGCCCAATCTCCTTCTTATGGTGGAGTCATAAACAGTGACCTTAACTGAGGCAAGTGAGGCCTGCAGTTCTTTGGATGTTGTTGTGGGGGTCTTTTGTAACCTCTTGGATGAGTCATCACTGCACTCTTGGGGTAATTTTAGTCAGTTGGCCACTCCTGGGAAGGTTCACCACTGTTCCATATTTTTGCCATTTGTGTATAATGGCGCTCACTGTGGTTCGCTGGAGTCCCAAAGATTTATAAATGGCTAAAAAATTGAACTCAACTTTCCAAGATCTGATAAACCACAGTTAATTTATGTTTTAACGGGGGGGGGGGGGATCACTTTTTCCCACAGGGCCATGTAGAGTTTGACTATTTTTTTATATTTTTTTTTTACCCTTAATAATAAACACCTTCAACTGAAAACTGTATTTTGTGTTTACTTGTGTTATCTTTGTCTAATATTTAAATTTGTTGGATGATCTGAAACATTTAAGTGTGACAAACATACAAAAAAGAAGGGGGCAAACACTTTTTCACACCACTGTATATACTGGCCGAATGTTACTTAAAACCCCAAATAAAGTATTATCAGATGAAGGGGTGTGTGGTTTGTGTGGCTGATAGCATATGACTGGTCCCTGGGGTGTAATAAGCTCAGAAACAACCTCGAATAAGTGAACTTTGCTAATGGCAACTAACTGTTGCAAATAAAGAAGGTGTCCAGTCCAAGTATAGTAAACCATAATGAAATAAGCTAAAATATTGCTTATGGATGAAATATATGGTCATGGACTGGTCAATGATTGTGCTTGGAAATTGTGTATCTAGTCGAAATAGATAGAATATAGATAAATTAACATCTAGTCGCTAGGCTAGCAGACTCCTTTATCAGTTTGTACCCAGGAGGTTGACCTCCAAGTCAGTCAGAAATCCTGGTTGTGGCTGCTTAGATCAACTAACAATTGTAGCCCAATATACCAAACTATCACAGCCAAAATATAACAGAATAAGCCAGAATGGCACGAAATATATGCTATAGAGGGTGTAGACGGTGATTGTGATGTAGACGGTGTGAGCGGCGACAAAAGAGAGGTAAACATGGAGGTATCCGAACAAAGCTAACCGCTAAACTGCACAGACTGCTGATTCCTTCACTCATTCTAGCCAACGTATGCTCACTAGACAACAAAATAGACCACAAACAGCTCCTGAGAACTCCGCAACATGATGCGCGAAACTGCTGTTTTTATCTTTATAGAAACATAGTTAAATGACAATATACCAGACTCTGTCATTCAGTTAGCTGGGCTAACATGCTATTAGAGTGACAGAGCGCTCACAGAAGGAGAGAAAACCCGAGGTGGAGACGTGTGTGTGCGTGTGTACATCAGCAACGCCTGGTGCAGAGATGCAACTTTCATACATAAGCACTCTTCTCCACTGGTGGAGTTTATGACCATCAAGTACCGACCCTTTTACATTCCGAGAAAATTTTCATTTGTCCTACTAGCCGCCGTGTACACCACACCCATAGGCACCAGCGAGAGGAGCAAAGCGCTAAAAGAACTCTATCAGGCCATCAGTGAGACACAGTGCACCCAGATGGATTCCTCATCACAGCAAGAGACTTCAGCCATGCAGATTTAAAGGCCCTCCTACCATACCTACACCAACATGTAGACTTTCCAACAAGAGAAGACAATTTGCTGGACCTGGTGTACACAACTCACAAGAAAGCATATGCTCTGAAAGACTGCTTCAGCATTACAGACTGGGACACTTTCAAGCACGCAGCCACTCACAATGGACACACAAACCTAGAGGAGTACACTGAGGTTGTTGTAACATACATAGCGAAATGCACTGATGATGTCACTCACTGCAAAACCATCACTGTTCGTGCTAATCAGAAGACATGGATGACAGCAGAGGTCCGCAGGCTCCTGAGGGTTCAGGACGCAGCCTTCTGGGCCGGCGACACTGCAGGACTAACAACAGCTAGGGCCAACCTGTCCCGTGGCATCAAGGAGGCAAAATGACAGTACAGCAAGAAAATGTCTGGCCACTTGAGCAACACCAGAGATGCACGTTCCCTCTGGCATGGCATACAGACCCTCACCAACTACAAACCTCCACCTCAGACCTGTGTGAGTGACACCACACTGCTCAACAACCTAAATGACTTCTTTGGCCGCTTTGAAGCACAAAACGGCACATCAGCACAGAAGACCACTCCTCCTCCAGACGAGCAGGCCTTGAGTCTGGATCTGGCTAGCATGAAGAGGACCCTCTACAGGATCAACCCACGCAAGGCAGCTGGTCCAGACAACATACCGGGTCGCATCCTGAAGGACTGTGCAGAGGAGCTCAAGAATGTCCTGGCCGACATTGTCAACATCTTCCTGACTCAAGCTGTTGTCCCCACGTTTCAAAACTGCCACCATAATACCAGTCCCAAAGAAGCCTGTCCCATCCAGCTACAATGATTACCGGCCCGTAGCACTGACCCCCCATTATAATGAAGTGCTTTGAGCAGCTAGTCATGCAGAACATCAAGTCCATCCTGCCTCCCTCCCACAACCCATCTCAGTTTGTGTACAGGTCATACAGATCCACAGAAGATGCCATTGCTGCTGCTCTCCATCCAGCCCTCACCCACCTGGAATCAAAGAACTCCTACATGCAAATGCTGTTTTTGGACTTCAGTTCAACATTCAACAGTCATCCCCCAGCACCTGATACAAAAACTCAGACACTTGGGACTCAAAACGTCTCTGTGTAACTGGGTGCTGGACTTTCTCACAGGGAGGCCACACAACATGCAGGTTGGCAGCAACACTTCCCAGACCATCACACTGAGCACAGGGGCCCCACAAGGGTGCGTACTCAGCCTGCTGCTCTTCACCCTGCTGACCCATGACTTGGTATCAGCATACAACACCAAGTTTGCGGATGACACGACGGTGGTGGACCTCATCACCAAAAACAAGGAGGCCAACTACAGAAATGAGGTGAGCCAACTAGTTCAGTGGTGTAAAGACGATAACGTCTTCCTGAACGTGGGAAAAACCAAGGAGATTGTGGTCGACTTCAGGAGGAGTCACACACAGCACCCCCTCCGATCACCGATGGTGCAGCTGTGGAGAGGGTGAGCAGCACCAAGTTCCTAGGGGTGCACATCTCTGAGGACCTCTCCTGGTCCAACACCACCACATAATTGTCCAAGACGGCTCCAACTCGCCTCCATTTCCTCCGCAAACTGGGGAGAGCACAAATCCCACCCCCCATCATGTGTTCTTTCTACTGGGGCACCATTGAGAGCATCCTCACCAGCTGCATCACTATGTGGTATGGAAGCTGCACTGCCTCCTGCCAGAAGACACTACAACGTACAGTGAAAACAGCCAGCACGATCATCGGTGCCCCTCTGTCCCCCCTCTCAGACATCTGCCTCACCCACAGAGCCATCAACCTCACAGGCGACACCTCCCACACCTCACACTCCCTCTTCAGTCCCCTGCCCTTGGGGAAAAGGTACCAGAGCCTCCGGGCCCGCTCCACAAGACTGCTAAACAGCTTTGTTCATCAGGCCATCAGGACCCTGAACTCTGTACACTTCTGCCCCCGGACCGTAACACAATCACCCACACAACAACTACCTCAGTTGTTGGCACAGAAAAACTGGCACACCAACAGTAATACATTTGCTGCTGTATAGGGCTGTCGCGATAACCGCAATTATGTAATACCGCGGTATGGACACGCCTACCGTGGAGGAAAACAACCAACCGCAACAACCGCGGTGTTCACTTTTTTTTTTGTGTGTGTGTGGCTATATCTCGTTGTTTATTTATGTGCCCCTATTGATTATTATTGATTATTAAATAAATTGCTAAATGAAGTGTATTTTTTATTACCAACAGCATGTTTGCACCCAGTACTCTAGAAGCTTCCACAGCACATGGTGCTGCCGCCATTTGAGGCACTCTCTCCAGACTGACTCCAGCAGGCAGTTAGTGGTGAAAGCGTTTGGACTCTTACAGCCATTAGGCTGCGTGTCCACCAAAGACATTTTTTTTTCCCACTCTGGACGGCTGTTTTCCATTCATTCTCTATGTAGTCCAGCATTTACAGCGCTGAGCACCGTCGGCGCTGAAACGCTCTTGGCGGTGGCAGTTTTTTGTCGCAGCGCTCAGAGTTGAAAAAAGTTCAACTTTTCAGAGACTGCAGCAGAGCTCATCAGTGTCAGACCTAAGCAGCCAATCAGAACTGCTACATGGGTGGGACATAGGATGCCAGTACTAGTCTGTACTCAACTCCTGCTTTCCGTGTCATATTTCACATCCAGAGCTGCTGAAACACGTTTTCTGTCCATTGTTATTTAGAGACTGCTATTAAAAAAATCAGTAAAAGTCTGACCATTGGAAAGTGGAAGTGCTGGGCTGAGAGTGACAAGCTGTTGCTGGGATACAGGGCACAGGCTTTTTTTTCCCAGAGCGTCATGCACAAACACTGAAAAAAAATGCTCAGGGCGATCGGGTGACAAAAAACATGTTTGGTGGACATGCAGCCTAACCGTGAACACTGAAAGGGCACAAAGCGTGTTATTTCCTTCTGAGTGGAGTGTGTATGATCCTGACTGTGTATGCTCCGTGTATGAGCTCCGAGAGCAGCTTGTTTGAACAAGATTTTTCGGACAGCGGCAAAAATCACGGCGACAAGAGCCACGCAGGGTCCTGTACGGAGTCTATCCTGCTTATAAGCTGAATGTCGCTGCAGTCTCCCGTCCACAAAACCCCTTAGTTACCGCCACTGCTTTATGAAAATGACCGTTTTTTTGTTGCTGTTGTTTTTTTGTTTTTTTTAAACAGAATCAGCAGTTCATGCTTATATAAAGAGCGGAGCTCCGCACAGTTGTAACACACGCTCATAAAGTTGAGAGCCAGCTGCAGCAAGACTCTCACGGCTTCCCTCATTTGCCATCTAAGTTATAAACCCTGTTTAAATTACGAATCCACAGGGTCCTAAAAACATTTGCAGTAATACTGCAATATTGAGCTGTCAACCGTCACCGCAGGGGAAATTCCTCTAACTGCAACCATTTGCACAAATGCCGTATCTGCTGCTGTCTGTCTGTCACTGCTATACTGATCATGTGCAGTCCTGTTACTATCTGCACCTACATTAAGATAAGATAAGATAAGCCTTTATTAGTCCCACAATGGGGAAATTCCAGGATTGCAACAGCACAGGGATAGCAACACTCAGAGCAACAATCAGAAGACAAGAAAAAAAAACAAAAAAAAAACAAGAGCAGCGAATATACATATGTACATATAAATATATAAACACACAGTGCGGAGCATTGTAGCTAGATGGAATGAACAGCATAACCATCTACTTAGTTATCCTACATGATATGATTTTGTACCCATACACATTGTCACCCTCTGTAGCGACCAGTATTTTCCTAGTTGTATACCGGAGGGGACCATTGTGTAAGTCTATTGCGTCTTTTGCATTCAATACTATTAGGTTGTCACGTTTTGTTTTGTTTTTTTTGCCATCTCTGTGAGCAGCCCTGCTTGGGTTATACAGTCTGACAGCCGTAGGTAGGAAGGACCTGCAAAACCTCTCGGTTGCGCACCTAGGATGATGTAGTCTGCTGCTAAATGAGCTCCTCAGTGTGTTCAGTGTGTCCTGCATAGGGTGGGACTCGGACTCCAGCAGAGATGACAGTTTAGCCACCATCCTTCTCTCTCCCATCTCCTCCACTGGGTCAAGGCGTTGCCCCAGGACAGAGCTAGCTTTCTTGATCAGTTTGTTCAGTCTCTTCCTATTGGCTGCTGTAACGCCACTGCCCCAGCAGACCACTCCAAAAGTGATGGCTGATGCCACCACCGTGTCGTAGAATGTCTTCAGCAGCGCCCCTTGTACACCAAAAGACCTGAGTCTCCTCAGTAGGAACAGCCTGCGCTGTCCCTTCTTGTAGAGTGCGTCAGTATTGTGTGACCAGTCTAGTTTATTGTTCAGATGAACACGCAGGTACTTGTAGGATGTCACCATCTCGATGTCTGTTCCCTGTATGTTTACTGGTGCTGTGAGGGGTTGTCCTTGCCTGTGGCAGTCCACCACCAGCTCCTTAGTTTTCCTCGCGTTGATCTGGAGGCAGTTCCGATGGCACCAGTCCACGAAGTCCTGGATAAGTCCTCTGTACTCAGCTTCATCTCCGTTGGAGATGAGGCCACCGATCGCAGAGTCGTCAGAGAACTTCTGTAGATGGCAGTGTGTTGTGTTGTGTGAGAAGTCCGCAGTATAAAGGGTGAACAGGAAGGGAGCCAAAACCGTTCCCTGGGGGGCCCCTGTGCTACCGATGATCGTTTCGGACACACAGTCCCGGGTTCTCACAAACTGAGGCCGGTTAGTGAGGTAGTCCAGGATCCATGATGACAGGTGCTGGTCCACCCCTGCGCACAGCAGCTTGTCCTTCAGGATCATCGTTTGAATGGTGTTGAAAGCACTGGAGAAGTCAAAGAACATGATCCTCACCGTATTCCCGGGCTTCTCCAGGTGGGACAGAGAACTGTGAAGGAGGAAGATCACCGCATCCTCCACCCCAATGCCATGCTGGTAGGCGAACTGGAGTGGATCCATTGCTGGTCCCACCAGGGGGTGGAGGTGAACAAGGAGCAGTCTCTCCAGGGTCTTCATCATGTGAGACGTCAGGGCCACTGGTCTGTAGCTGTTCAGATCTTTGGGGTGGGAAGTCTTTGGTACAGGTACCACACAAGATGTTTTCCACAACTGTGGTACCCTCCCCAGCTTCAGGCTCAGGTTGAAGATATGCTCCACAATTCCACACAGCCGGTCTGCACAGGACTTGAGGAGCTTTGCGCTGATGCCGTCCGGTCCCAACGCCTTCCTCGCCTTGATCTTCCTCAGCTCCGTCCTCACCTGGGTCTTAGTGAGGGTCATGTTGGGGGGCTGTGTGTTGGGAGTGGGGGGGTGATGGAGTGGGGTGTTGGCAGCAGGACTCGATGTCTTCAGAGGCAGCAGTGGTTGTTGTGCAGTCGGGGGGAGGGCGATTAGTCAAACCTATTAAAAAACCGGTTCAGATTGTTGGCCCACTCCCTGCCCCCCCCGTGGCCTGGGGGGAGGTATTCTGGAGCCCAGAGATGGTTTTAAGGTTTCTCCAGACCCCACCAATGTCGCTCTGTTGCAGCTTGTCCTCCATCTTCTTCCTGAAGCTGTCCTTGCCTTCTCTGATCTTCCGCCTCAGCTCCCTCTGTACGGACTTCAGCATCTCCCTGTTCCCCGACCTGAAGATCCTCTTCTTCTCTCTCAGAAGTGTTTTTATCTCAGGGCTGATCCAGGGTTTGTTGTTCGAGCAACACCGTATGGTTTTGGTGGGTACGGTGTTGTCCACACAGAAGCTGATGTAGTCCGTGATGGTGTGAGTGAGGCCATCGATGTCCTCACCATGTGGATCGCAGAGCTGCTCCCAGGCAGTGGTTTCAAAACGGTCCTTTAGAGCGTCCATTGCCTCCTCAGACCATAACTTCACTATGCACTGTGCACATTACCGCACTGAACTGCAACTATGGGTATTACATCTCTAGTTTTCTGTATATAGGATTGCTGGGTTTTATCATTGTTCATCATTTATCTCTATTTGCACTGTGGGAGGTCTTTGTCTATCTTTTGTCACCATTTGCACTACGGGTTGTATTACTGTACATTGACTGTTGTTGTTTTCTTTTTTCCCCAGCCAATTCAGTGTTTGACTTTGCAGACCATAGCTACGTTCCGATCCACAGTGTACTTCAACGGGACTCCGTTCTCAGGGAATATCAGTTAACTGCCCTTTACAAAATTTCTCCATTTGAAACACCCTGTAATGTCGCCTCCTTCCTCAGTGCATTACCATGGTAACCATGGACACATACTGACACTACTGTGGATATTTTATACTTCTTAAATATAATATTAATACAAATATATTTTTATCCTTATTAGCTGATTAAAAACAATAAACATTAGTTTAGCTTTTTAATAATGTTTGCAACAATCGTTTGTTTTACTCATATTTGAGGTGTAATAACTTATGCGTATTCTTCTTGTCAACTTCCAGTGAAGTGATGTACGGTTGTTCACTTCTTCCCTACTCAGTTCTTATTTGCCACTGAAGTGAAAACTTTGCACTCCCTGCAGTTGGGAATCTCACTTAAGCTATGTTCCGATCCACAGTGTACTTCAACGGGACTCCCTACTCCCTGCTCCATTCTCAGGGAGTATCGGTCAAGTTAACTGCCCTTCACAAAATTTCTCGGTTTGAAACACCCTGTAACTGCCGGCGCCCTCCTCTGTGCATTACCACGGTTACCATGGACATGTACTGACACTGTGGTGGATAATTTTTATTTACCTCCGCCAAGGAGGTTATGTTTTCATCGGCGTTGGTTTGTCTGTTTGTTTGTTTGTTAGTTTGTTTGTTAGCAAGATAACTCAAAAAGTTATGGATGGATTTTCATGAAATTTTCAGAGATTGTCAGAAATGGGGTATCCTACAGATGATTAGATTTTGGTGGTGATCCGGATCACCGTCTGGATCCAGGAAATTTTTTAAAGGATTCTTTTTTTTTTTTTTTTTTTTTTTTTTTTTTTTTTTTAATTTAACATTGCGAGATAGGGCCATTTTCAATATTTTTTTTTTTTGTGCATGTAACTCTGCCAAAAAATCGTCACAACACTTGGAAAAAAGAAAAAAAAATTACAGGACAACATGCCCACAGGGGAACTGTGGCGCTTGGCGGAGGTCTGCGCTCTCAGAGTGCTTTTCTAGTTCTTAAATAAAATATTAATACAAATATATTTTTATTACTGTCAGTTGATATAAACAATAACCAATATCAGTTTAGCTTGTTAATTAAGTTAGCAACAATAACTTGTTTTACTCATATTTGAGGTGCATTGGCTTGAGGTGCGTGGGTAATCTTCTTGTCAACTTCCGGTGAAGTGATGTTCACTTCTTCCCTGCTCAGTTCTCAGTTCTGTTTGAACTGAAGACCATTCGCTCCCTTCAGTTTGGAATCTCACTTAATATGGTGGAATACTCTGTGCAGTCAGCTTCAGAGTACACTATTGGGTGATCGGAATGCACCTCATAATCTCACAAAAATCTTACATAATGTGCTAAAATAAAGGGGAAACATGGCATACTTAAAACTTTACAGTCAGTCCTGATCAGGGCCATGGGGGGGGGGGGGATTTTCTGGGCCCACAGCAGAGAAGGGGGCCACTGAAAGCATACATTGCTGAATTCAATCTGGGCTTTTATGTGGGAGGGGCCCACATGCATTCTTGTACCAGAAGCTCAAATTTTGGTGCTACACCCCTGGTCCTGAGTCAGTCTTTTATGCTTACACTTACTATTGTTGCAGTTAACACTGGCAATAAAAGCCAGTGCACAATTATCTCATCCCTGGAGATCTGTGACACAGGTTCCTTCTTTTTTTTTTTTTTTTTTTTTCCCTCTTTAGTACCTCCCACTTGCACTTGGATAATGAGCCTTGGTCTTATTCTTCTGTCAGGCAATGTTATATTTTTAAGACATGCAGCCAAATTTGTGTTTTACAACTTTATAACAAAGAAAAAAAAATGAAGATGCATACATTAAAGGTAGTGGGTTTTTTTTATATATATATCAGAGGGGATTTATGTTTGTTTTTCATTCCCAGCCAACATTTCTGGAAGCCAAAGCCAAAGGAGGAAGGATATAAAGGAGGGACTGACAGTTGTGAGGAAATTAAGCCTGGGTGGAATTAAGGAAGTAAACTGAAACTGATTCTGTAGTTTCAGTGTGTAGGCTGAAATTGTCAGTGTAGGGCATAAAATAATCGGGGAAAAGGGAGGGACTGTTCATAGCTTTGGTCAGACACACCCTTGCACTTTGCAAAACTAATGATTATTGTCAAATCTTCAAACCTCCATTATGTTCCCAGACGGATCTCTTGGCTCCACATTTGAAATTTCTATCAAAAAATCATTTTTTTTCTCTCTGGCTCTCAAGTACTATGCCAGGTTTTAATTTATGCTTTTACCACTGAGAGAGGTTATTGTTCGTATTGTAGAGCCAGTTGGCATCGTAATAGGAGTACTGCAAAGATAATACAAGCAAACTGAATGTGTTTTCCAAGAAAATTCTCTTGAGAAAGGAAAATGCTGCAGCAGTTTGTCAACTGAAACCGAACTGCTGCAGTGACCACAAAGCATGTCAGTCCACATCAAACCTTTATGTTTCTGCTACATTATATACTTGAGACTGTCTACTATCATAGTATGTAACAGTTGCTGCAATTTGTACTTATATGATAAATATGCCTTGACTGTTTCTTTGAAGACATTTATTCACACATCACTCTGACGTGATATTGTTGCTATTTTGTCTTTTAAAATTGATGTTATGTTTAGTTTCTATATACTCTGTGTGTGTGTGTGTGTGTGTGTGTGTGTGTGTGTGTGTATACACTACCGTTCAAAAGTTTGGGGTCACTTAGAAATTTCTTATTTTTGAAAGAAAAACACTTTTTTTCAATGAAGATAACTTTAAACTAATCAGAAATACACTCTATACATTGCTAATGTGGTAAATGACTATTCTAGCTGCAAATGTCTGGTTTTTGGTGCAATATCTACATAGGTGTATAGAGGCCCATTTCCAGCAACTATCACTCCAGTGTTCTAATGGTACAATGTGTTTGCTCATGGCGTCAGAAGGCTAATGGATGATTAGAAAAACCTTGTGCAATCATGTTAGGTCTGCAATGCTGTAATTGCTGCAAATGGAGGATTCTTTGACAAAAGCAAAGTTTGAAGGAAAAAATTATTATTTCAAATACAAATCATTATTTCTAACCTTGTCATTGTCTTGACTATGTTTTCTATTCAGTTTACAACTCATGGTGGTAAATAAGTGTGACTTTTCATGGAAAACACAAAATAATTGTCTGGGTGACCCCAAACTTTTGAACGGTAGTGTGTTTGTGTGTGTGTGTGTGTGTATGTATGTGTGTGTGTGTGTGTGTGTGTATATGTGTGTATATGTGTATATATATATATATATATATATATATATATATATATATATATATATACACACACACACACACAGTGGGGCACACAGTGGGGCAAAAAAGTATTTAGTCAGCCACCAATTGTGCAAGTTCTCCCACTTAAAAGATGAGAGAGGTCTCCAATTTTCATCATTGGTATACCTCAACTATGAGAGACAAAATGAGAAAAAAAAAATCCAGAAAATCACATTGAAGGACTTTTAATGAATTAATTGGTAAATTCCTTGGTAAAATAAGTATTTGGTCAATAACAAAAGTTCATCTCAATACTTTGTTATGTACCCTTCATTGGCAATGACAGAGGTCAAACATTTTCTGTAAGTCTTCACAAGGTTTTCACGCACTGTTGCTGGTATTTTGACCCATTCCTCCATGCAGATCTCCTCTAGAGCAGTGATGTTTTGGGGCTGTCGCTGGGCAACACGGACTTTCAACTCCCTCCAAAGATTTTCGATGGGGTTGAGATCTGGAGACTGGCTAGGCCACTGCAGGACCTTGAAATGCCTCTTAGGAAGCCACTCCTTCGTTGCCCGGGCGGTGTGTTTGGGATCATTGTCATGCTGAAAGATCCAGCCACGTTTCATCTGCAATGCCCTTGCTGATGGAAGGAGGTTTTCACTCAAAATCTCACGATTCATGGCCCCATTCATTCTTTCCTTTACACGGATCAGTCGTCCTGGTCCCTTTGCAGAAAAACAGCCCCAAAGCATGATGTTTTCACCCCCATGCTTCACAGTAGGTATGGTGTATTTTCTCCTCCAAACACGACAAGTTGAGTTTTTACCAAAAAGTTCTATTTTGGTTTCATCTGACCATATAACATTCTCCCAGTCCTCTTCTAGATCATCCAAATGCTCTCTAGCAAACTTCAGACGGGCCTGGACATGTACTGGCTTAAGCAGGGGGACACGTCTGGCACTGCAGGATTTGAGTCCCTGGCGGCGTAGTGTGTTACTGATGTAGCCTTTGTTACTTTGGTCCCAGCTCTCTGCAGGTCATTCACTAGGTCCCCACGTGTAGTTCTGGGATTTTTGCTCACCGTTCTCGTGATCATTTTGACCCCACGGGGTGAGATCTTGCGTGGAGCCCCAGATCGAGGGAGATTATCAGTGGTCTTGTATGTCTTCCATTTTCTAATAATTGCTCCCACAGTTGATTTCTTCACACCAAGCTGCTTAGCTATTGCAGATTCAGTCTTCCCAGCCTGGTGCAGGTCTACAATTTTGTTTCTGGTGTCCTTTGACAGCTCTTTGGACTTGGCCATAGTGGAGTTTGGAGTCTGACTGTTTGAGGTTGTGGACAGGTGTCTTTTATACTGATAACGAGTTCAAACAGGTGCCATTAATACAGGTAATGAGTGGAGGACAGAGGAGCCTCTTAAAGAAGTTACAGGTCTGTGAGAGCCAGAAATCTTGGTTGTTTGTAGGTGACCAAATACTTATTTTACCGAGGAATTTACCAATTAATTCATTAAAAATCCTTCAATATGATTTTCTGGATTTTTTTTTTTTCTCATTTTGTCTCTCATAGTTGAGGTATGCCTATGATGAAAATTGGAGACCTCTCTCATCTTTTAAGTGGAAGAACTTGCACAATTGGTGGCTGACTAAATACTTTTTTGCCCCACTGTGTGTGTGTGTGTGTGTGTGTGTGTGTGTGTGTGTGTGTGTGTGTGTGTGTGTGTGTGTGTGTGTGTGTGTGTATGTGAATGTAAACACACAGTAGTGTGAAAAAGTGTTTGCCCCCTTCCTGATTTCTCATTTTTTGTACGTTTGTCACACTTAAATGTATCAGATCATCAAACAAATTTAAATGTTAGACAAAGATAACACAAGTAAACACAAAATGCAGTTTTTAAATGAAGGTGTTTTTTATTAAGTGAAAAAAAAAATCCAAACCTACATGGCCCTGTGTGAAAAAGTGATTGCCCCTAAACCCAACTTGTTGGGCCACTCTTAGCAACAACTGCAATCAAACATTTGCAATAACTGGCAATGAGTCTTTGACAGCGCAGTGGAGGAATTTTGGTCCACTCATCTTTGCGGAATTGTTGTAATTCAACCACATTGGAGGGTTTTCGAGCATCAACTGCCTTTTTAAGGTCATGCCACAGCATCTCAATCAGATTCAGGTCAGGACTTTGATTAGGATACTCCAAAGTCTCCATTTTGTTTTTCTTAAGCCATTCAGAGGTGGACTTGCTGGTTTGTTTTCAATCATTGTCCTGCTGCAGAACCCAAGTGCGCTTCAGCTTGAGGTCACGAACAGGTGGCCGGACATTCTCCTTCAGGATTTTTTGGTAGACAGCAAAATTCATGGTTCCATTTACCGCAGCAAGTCTTCCAGGTCCTGAAGCAGCAAAACGGCCCCAGACCATTACACTACCACCCCCATATTTTATTGTTGGTATGATGTTTCTTTTCTGAAATGCTGTTACTTTTACGCCAGATGTAATGGGACACCCCCCTCATGGATCATCACTTTATCGTGGTGGGGGGGGGGGGTTTGCTTGCCCCAGTGATCCCAGGAGCTATGTTGTCCGGGGCAATTTGCCTCTGATAGGGTCACCCAAGACAAACTGGTCCTGGGTGAAAGGCCAGACTAAGAACGATCCAACAGACTCTCATGATAAATTGTATATCAAGGATTCAGTGTACCCTGCCCGGTATGGGGTTACCGGGGCCCCACCCTGGAGCCAGGCCTGGGGGAGGGGCTCGAAGGCTAGCGTCTGGTGGCCGGGTTTCCACCCATGGGACCCGGCCGGGCTCAGCCCGAAGGAGTTACATGGGTCCGCCCTCCAGTGGGCTCACCACCTGCAGGAGGGATCATGGGGGTCCGGTGCTATGTGGATTAGGTGACGGTCAAACGCGGAGACCTTGGCGGACTGATCCCAAGCTTTCTAAACTGGCTTTTGGTACGTGGAATGTCACCTCTGTGGTGGGGAAGGAGCCTGAGCTGGTGTACAAGGTTGAGAGATACCGGCTAGACATAGTCGGCCTCATCTCAACACACAGCTCCAGTTCCGGAACCAGTCTCCTGGAGAGGGGCTGGAGCTTGGCCTTTCCTGGAGTTGCCCCGGGCGAGAGGCGACAAGCAGGGGCGGGTATTCTTGTATCCCTCCCGCCTTGCTGCCTCTATATTGGAGTTTTCCCGGGTGGACAAAAGGGTTGCTTCCCTGCGCCTTGGGGTTGGGAAACGGGTCCTGACCGTCATTTGTGCCTATGCACCAAATGATGTTTCAGAGTACCCACCCTTTTTGGAGTCTGTGACTGGGGTGCTGGAGGGTGCTCCTCTTGGAGACTCCATTGTCCTACTGGGGGACTTCAATGCGCATGTGGGAAACAACAGTGAAACCTGGAGGGGGGTGATTGGGAGGAACGGCCTGCCCGATCTGAACCCGAGTGGTGTTCAGTTATTGGACTTCTGTGCTAACCACAGTCTGTCCATAACGAACACCGTGTTCAAGCATAAGGGTGTCCCTATGTGCACCTGGCACCAGGACACCCTAGGTCGCAGGTTGATGATCTATTTTGTTATCGTGTCATCAGACCTGCGACCGTATGTCTTGGACACCTGAGTAAAGAGAGGTGCAGAGCTGTCAACTGATCACCACCTGGTGGTGAGTTGGATCCGATGGCAGGGGAGGAAGCCATTCAGACCTGGTAGACCCAAACGTATAGTGAGGGTGTGCTGGGAATGTCTGGCTGAAGCCCCTGTCCGGGAGGTCTTCAACTCCCACCTCCGGAAGAACTTCAACCACATTCCGAGGGAGTTTGGAGACATGGAGTCTGAATGGGCCATGTTCTCCACCTCTGTTGTTGAAGCAGCGGCCCAGAGCTGCGGCCGCAAGGTGGTTGGTGCATCTCATGGTGGCAACCCCCGAACCAAGTGGTGGACACCAGTGGTGAGGGGAGCCATTAAGCTGAAGGAGGAGTCCTATCAAGCTTGGTTGGCTTGTGGGACTCCCGAAGCAGCTGAGGTGTACTGGCAGGCCAAGCAGAGTGCAGCTCGGGTGGTTGCTGAAGCAAAAACCCGGGTATGGGAGGAGTTTGGTGAGGCCATGGAACAAGACTTTCGGTCGGCCTCGAAGAGATTCTGGCAAACTGTCCGGCGGCTCAGGAGGGGAAAGCAGCTCCCTGTCCACACTGTGTATGGTGCGGATGGGACACTGTTGACTTCGACTGGGGATATCGTCGGGCGGTGGAAGGAATACTTTGAGGATCTCCTCAATCCCACTGATACGCCTTCCACAGAGGAAGCAGGGTTTGGGGACAAGGGGGATGACTCGCCTATCACAGGGGCTGAGGTCGCCAAGGTGGTTAAAAATCTCCTTGGTGGCCGGGCCCCGAGAGTGGATGAGATTCGCCCTGAGTACCTCAAGGCCCTGGATTTTGTTGGGCTGTCATGGTTGACACGCCTCTGCAACATTGCGTGGAGGTCGGGGGCAGTGCCTTTGGCATGGCAAACCGGGGTGGTGGTTCCTCTCTTCAACAAAGTGGGACCGGAGGGTGTGCTCCAACTTTAGAGGGATCACACTCCTCAACCTCCCTGGGAAGGTCTATGCCAAGGTACTGGAGAGGAGAGTCCGGCCGTTGGTCGAACCTCGGATTCAGGAGGAGCAATGTGGTTTTCGTCCTGGCCGTGGCACATCGGACCAGCTCTTTACCCTCTCGAGAATTCTTGAGGGTTCGTGGGAGTTTGCCCAACCATTTTACATGTGTTTTGTGGACTTGGAGAAGGCATTTGACCGCGTCCCTCGTGAATTTTTGTGGGGGGTGCTTCGGGAGTATGGGGTATCGGGCTTGTTGTTACGAGCTATTCGGTCTCTGTACGACCGTTGTGAGAGTTTGGTTCGTATTGCCAACACTCGGTCGGATTCATTCCCAGTAAGAGTTGGACTCCGCCAGGGCTGCCCTTTGTCATTGATCCTGTTCATAATTTTTATGGACAGGATTTCTAGGCGCAGCCAGGGAATGGAGGGTGTCATGCTTGGTGACCACAGGATCTCATCTCTGTTGTTTGCAGATGATGTTGTCCTGTTGGCTTCATCCAGCAATGACCTACAACTCTTGCTGGGACGGTTTTCCGCTGAGTGTGAAGCGGCTGGGATGAGAATCAGCACCTCCAAGTCTGAGTCCATGGTCCTCAGCCGGAAAAAGGTGGATTGTCCTCTCTGGGTTGGGGACAGGCTCCTGCCCCAAGTGGAGGAGTTTAAGTATCTTGGGGTCTTGTTCACGAGTGAGGGGAAAATGGAGCGAGAGATCGACAGACAGATTGGAGCAGCATCTGCAGTGATGTGGACGTTGTACCGGTCTGTTGTGGTGAAGAGGGAGCTGAGTTCTAAGGCAAAGCTGTCGATTTACCAGTCAATCTACGTTCCAACTCTCACCTATGGTCACGAGCTTTGGGTAATGACCGAAAGAACGAGATCGCGGATACAAGCGGCTGAAATGAGCTTTCTCTGTAGGATTGCTGGACTCACCCTCAGAGATGGGGCGAGGAGCTCAGTCACCTGGGAGAGGCTCAGAGTAGAACCGCTGCTCCTCCACACTGAAAGGAGTCAGTTGAGGTGGTATGGGCATCTGATTAGGATGCCTCCTGGACGCCTGCCACTTGAGGTGTTTCAGGCACGTCCCACTGGGAGGAGACCCCGGGGCAGACCCAGGACTCGGTGGAGAGACTTTGTCTCCCAGCTGGTCTGGGAACGCCTTTGTATCCTCTCTGAAGAGCTGGAGCAGGTGGCGGGGGAGAGGGAAGTCTGGGCTTCTCTGCTTGAACTGCTGCCTCCGTGACCCGGACCTCCGGAAAAGCAGTAGAAGATGGATGGATGGTAATGGGACACACACCTTCAAAAAATTTCAACTTTTGTCTCGTCAGTCCACAGAGTATTTTCCCAAAAGTCTTGGATCATCAAGATGTTTTCTGGCAAAACTGAAATGAGCCTGTATGTTCTTTTTGTTCAGCAGTGGTTTTTGTCTTGGAACTCTGCCATGCAGGCCATTTTTGCCCAGTCTCTTTCTTATGGTGGAGTCACGAACACTGACCTTAACTGAGGCAAGTGAGGCCTGCAATTCGTTGGACGTTGTTGTGGAGTCTTTTGTGACCTCTTGGATGAGTCGTTGATGTGCTCTGGGGGTAATTTTGGTCGGCCGGCCTCTCCTGGGACGGTTCACCACTGTTCCATGTTTTTGCCATTTGTGGATAATGGCAGCACGGTGGTGGAGTGGTTAGCACTGCAGCAGCACAGCAACTCACCCTTGGCCGGGGGATCCTGGGTTTGATCCCAGCCCCCTGACCAACAGTGATCTGTGTGGAGTTTGCATGTTCTCCCCGTGTCTGCGTGGGTTTACTCCGGGATTTCTCCGGTTTCCTCCCACATGCCAAAAACATGCAAGTTAGGTTCATTGGCATCAACTAGGGATTCTAAATTGTCCTTAGGTATGACTGTGAGAGTGAATGGTTGTCTGTCTCTCTGTGTTGGCCCTGCGATGGACTGGCGATCTGTCCAGGGTGTATCCTGCCTCTCGCCCAAAGATGCTGGGATAGGCTCCAGCCCCCTGCTACCCGAAAAGGATCAAGCGGAAGAAAATGGATGGATGGCTCTCACTGTGGTTCGCTGGAGTCCCAAAGCTTTAGAAAGCTTTATAACCTTTCCCAGACTGATGGATCTCAATTACTTTTTCTCATTTGTTCCTGAATTTCTTTGGATCACAGCATGATGTCTAGCTTTTGAGGATCTTTTGGTCTACTTCACTTTGTCAGGCAGGTCCTATTTAAAGCTAGATTCATGCTGCACCTGTGCTGTCTGCGTACGTGTAACTGGAAACCTCGTGTGACAAAATTTACGTCATCGTCTCCACTCCGCTAGTGTCTGCAGTGCTTGACTGCGGATGACCGCGTGCAGCCCAAATTTTGTGACCGCGCTGCCTGCCCACGACCTGAATGCATTGAAAAGCGCATGCACAAGACTGAACTTCCCATTCACGAGGTGGTGATATCGGCACATCATACCAAGACAAAGTAGACGAAGAAGACAACGAGGAAGCGGAAGATGAGAATGGACATACATAAATACTTCAGCAGCGTCAGCATCTTCGTGGAAAAGGAGTGAAAATCGGGAAGTCAAGCAGCAGAAAGCAAGCAGCGTTTTTGTTGGTGAAAATCCTGGTGCATCAGCACATTGGTGCTACCTGTCGGGCGAGAGTGAACCTACAAATGATGGTTGTGTGTATCCGTCAACCGCTTGGCCTGGGTAGATGAAAAAAGAGAGCATGAACAGCGCTGCGTGTGTGCCGGGCTCGTCCAAAACGCATGCGGACTAAAGCGGACTAGAGGGGAAATGCAGCATGAATAAGGCTTCAGTGATTTCTTGATTGAGAACAGGTGTCGCAGTAATCAGGCCTGGGTGTGGTTAGAGAAATTGAACTCAGCTTTCCAAAGATGTGATAAATCAAACTTAATTTATGTTTTAAAGGGGGGGGGGATCACTTTTTCACACAGGGCCATGTAGGTTTGGATTTTTTTACCCTTGACAACAAACACCTTCATTTAAAAACTGCATTTTGTATTTACTTGTGCTATCTTTGTCTAATATTTAAATTTGTTTGATGATCTGAAAGATTTAAGTGTGACAAACACAAAAAAATGAGCAATCAGGATGGGGGCAAACACTTTTTCACACCACTGTATATTTAATAAAGAGGAGTGGCACAGGTAATAAATATTGAATATGCTTGGTGAAATTCATTTAATATTTAGTAGAAAAGCTTCTGTTGGTAATAACAGCTTTCAGACCCCTCCTGTATGAAGAAACTAGGCACAGGCATTGCTCAGAAGTGATTTTTAGCCCATTCTTCCACACAAACTGTCTTCAGATCTTGAAGGTTCCGTGGGTGTCTTCGATGAACTCTGATCTTCAGTTCATTCCACAGATTTTCATTTGGATTCGGGTCAGGTGACTGGGCCATTATCGCAGCTTTATTTTCCTTCTCTGGGGACAGTTGAGAGTTTCCTTGGCTGTGTGTTTGGGATTATTGTCTTGCTGAAATGTCCACCCTTGTTTCATCTTCAGCATCTTGGCAGATGACAACAGGTTCTTATCAAGGATGTCTCTGTACATTTGTCCATTCATCTTTGCTTCAATTATATGAAGTCTGCCTGAACGATGTGCTTAAAAACACCCCAACACCATGATGGGATGTGCAGTGCCATTTCTTCTCCAAATATGCTGTGTGTTGTGGCATCCAAAAAGTTCAATTTTGGTCTCATCTGACCAGACTATATTCTCACAGTATTTTTACTGGCTTGCCCAAATGTTGTGCAGCAAATTTTAAATGAGCTTCAACATGCTTCTTCTTCAGCAATGGAGTCTTGCGAGGTGAGCAGGCATGGAGCCCATGTCTTTGAGTGCATTACTTATTTTCTTTGAAACAGCAGTACCTGCTAGCTCCAAGTCTTTCTGGAGCTCTCCACGAGTGGTCTTTGGCTCTTGGATAACTCTTCTGATAATTCTTTTGACTCCTCTGTCAGAAATCTTGCGAGGAGCTCCTGGTAATGGCTGGTTTATGTTAAAGTTATGTTCTTTCCAGTTCCAAATGATGGCTCCAGCAGTGCTCACTGAAACATTCAGCAGTTTAGAAATGCACCTGTAACCAATGCCATCATTATGTTTTGCAACAGTAAGGTTGCCAAGGTCTAGAAAGAGCGCTTTGCTTCTACCCATCATGAATTCTTTGTGGTGTGACAATCTGATATTCACAGACCTTTTTAAAGGCTATCAGTCAGGACTTAACCAGCTGAAATTAATTTGCACTGATGGGGGATGGGATGGCTTCCTAAATTCTGATGGATTTCAGCTGGTTTCTTGGCTTTCTATGCCTTTTTGCACCTCTTTTTCTTCATGTGTTCATTACTTTATCTCTGTCATTCCACTTTATTAAATATAACATCTTACTGATATCTGGTGAAAATCTCAGGTCAGTGGCTTCATCAGAAATGCATTTAATGAGAAAAATGTTGACGTGTTCAATACTTATTTTCCCCACTGTGTGTGTGATATATAATATATAATCATTTGTGTACATTATGTAATTGTATTTGTATATTTAGTACTATTTATTTACTACTTTAGTTATTCTAAGTAATGTTATTTTTTATTTATTTATTTTTAAATTTAATTTAAATGCTACTGTTCTTGGTGAGTGATATTTGGGGGTTGGGGGGTGGCAATAAGGGTTTCATAATATAAAATTGTCCTGATTTTTTTCTTTTTTCCTTTTCTTTTTCTTTTTTTTTTTTTTTGTATTTTTTTGTACTTTGTATACTTTGATTCCCAGACGGAAATTCAGGGCATCCACCTGCATGGATGAGGCAGCCACAGTCCGGCGCCAATCCCTTCACCATTCACACACACATTCACACCTAGAGCCACTTTAGAGTCTCCAATTAAAGTGTACCTGTGGTGGTCGTGCAAAAAAAGATATTATATTGAGCCCCTGGTTCACTTTCTAGTTCAATTTCAAGGTAAAATTCAAGTTTAAGGCAATTTGATATAAATCCATTGCTGATGTGCTTGTTCAGGTATGCCAGCAAAACATGTTCGCAGCCATATTTGCCTCTACATGGACTTCCAGGACGCTTCCTGTGACGTAATTTCGTGGCTACCGCGATCTGGATCAGTATTGGCTGAGCCTCGAGTACCCGGATGTGCAGCGGCTTTTGGGATATTCTAATTCAAATTCAAACGTTTATTTCAAACTCAGGGTTCATATTAAATGCAGAACTGAAACGAGTAGAAAATGAATAAATAAATGCTTAAATTCGGCGGGTCGTCTCGTCTGATCTGAGGTCGTTAACAGCCGCAAAATGGCAGATTATTTAGGCTCTTTCGTCGCCGCTATAAATAGCGGCAGACAGCGCGTTGCGTTGTATGAGGACCAAAATTCAAACGTTTATTTCAAACTCAGGGTTCATATTAAATGCTGAACTGAAACGAGTAGAAAATAAATAAATGCTTAAATTCAGCTGCTTGTCTCATTTGATCTCGTAACTGCCGCAACACGGAAGATGATTCTACAACTATATACAGAGCAGCAGTTTGTGTACCCAAACCCAGCTCACCTTGTCAGAAGATCGGAGCGGAAACAGGGCACAGACGAATAATTTCAGACGAAATTGCGTTGTGTGTGAGGACCACTTCGTCACTTTAACCCTCAGAAGACCTTTCTGGCTCAAACCTGTAGCCATGTTGGACAAATTCTTCCTCAGAGTCCGACAATTCAGCCATAATAGAATAAAAACACTCACAACAGCACCTTAGTCTCTCATACAGGCGGAGCATTGACTGTTGAGTATCAACGAAGTGACGTCACATCCGCATGTGTCATGGCTGCGCCCACAGTTTTCATTGGCTGCCCATGGCCAAGGTCCTATTTGAATATATGTCTGGTGGTATATGGCTGGCAAAAATTATTTACCAAAATAAGAAATACTTTTTCATAATGTTTTCAGGTCAAATGCGTCTTCACGACCACCACAGGTACGCTTTAACCTACAGTCTTATGAAAAAATTAGGACACCCTGTATAAGCCTGTGTGTTTTGTTTTTTTTTTTGTTTTTTTTTACATATTTAGACATATGGATATTTAATATCAATGTTAAAAATACTGAGAGATTCATGTAATACAACTAAACAATTAAAAATGAATTAGTCTTTTTTTTTTTTTTTTTTTTCAAATTTTCTGTAAAGTGTAATTCTAAACAAATAGTTTGGAATAAATTAGGACACCCCCTCCATCTTTTTTAGGACACCCCCACATTCATTCCTACTTTAAATGGCTAAAATACATTTTTAAAAAATGCAAATAAAAACAAGGTTAGAAATAGATATGTGAACATTTCTTAATAAAGAACTGAATATTTAAAGGGGTGTCCAAATTTTTTCACGTGATTGTAACTTGCATGTTTTTGACCTGCGGGAGGAAACCGGAGTACCCATGGTACACCCACGCAGACACGGGAAGAGCATGCAAACTCCACACAGAGTGGCCACAGCCCAGTAGTTGATGATTTTGTTCACTGGTGTGAGGATTCCTACCTGCAGCTGAATACAACAAAAACTAAAGACATGATTATTGACTTTCAGAGGAAAACTCCCAGGCACAAAGTCACCATACTAAAAGGCCAGATCACCGAATGTGTACAATCCTACAAATATCTTGGGACGATTATTGATAGTAATTTAAACTTTGAAGAGAACTGTGAAAGGGTGTGCAAAAAGGGTCAGCAACATTTGCATTGCTTGAGAAAACTTGCACGCTTCCAAATTGACCGAACCATAATGACAATGTTTTATCGGGCTTTTATTGAATCTGTTTTATCCTTTTCTTTAGTGTCATGGTTTGGTCAGATAAAACTGAAACAGAGGAAATCCTTGGATCAGGTAGTTAGATGGTCCAGTCGTTTGCTTGGTGAGCCACAGCTGAGCCTGACATCCCTGTACACCAGACAGGTACAGAGGATTGCTACCTCCATTTTAAATAATGACTCCCACCCTTTGCACTGCAACTTTCAGCTTCTTCCCTCAAGACGGAGGTTTGCTGTCCTAAAAAGTAGAACCCAGCGCTACAAAAGCAGCTTTGTCCCTGTTGCTGTCAAAGAGTTGAACAAGCTGTAAAAATATATTGCACATAATTTAGGTACCTATTTATTAACTCCATTTTATATTTACTTATTTTTGTAGGATGTCACTTGGGTTCTTAATATTTTATTGGGTTTTAGACCTTTGAGTTTTTAACCTCTTTGACTAGTTTTTAACTTTTAATATGACCCTTCTCTCTTACCTCTGATTTTTCCCTCATCTCTTTGTCTTTTTATATCCTGATTGATGGAGCCTTGAGTATTTTTATCATGTTTATAGTCAGCTTCATATGTGCCCGTGTTTGTGTCTATGTTGAATGTAATTCGTGGCTTGTAAATATGGATGTCACCAGACTGCAAAACAAATCTACCTACGGGTACAAATAAAGTAACCTGAACAGAAGGGTCACTGATTGTCAGGGGCTGGGATTGAACCCATGATGGTCAGGCGTGGAATCGATCCTGTGACCTTCTTACTGTGCTGCCACTGTGCTAACCACTGCGCCACCGGGCTGCCCACTAGCTGATCAGCCACACTATGAAGAAATGGGGCAGAGTTGTTGAAGCCAGGTTAAGAAGAGATGTGATGATCAGTGAGAAGCAGTATGTATGAATGAATGAATGAATGAATGAATCTTTATTTCAGATAGATTAAAAGTAAAGATTAAAAAGAAACAGAATAATATAACAAAGGGGAAAAAATCCAACAAGGTCAAATTAAACTAACTCCTCTGATTATACAGTTCAACATAAGTTATCCGAAATGGGTGATGGCTGAAGCCGCAGCTTATATTGCCCACCCATATTCCATCCAAGAATTCAAAAGAAAAACAAAACAAGAGCGATTACAATTCGGAACAAAGCTAAGACAAAATGTGACAAAAAAAACTAAGCAACAACACAACACAGACTGGATATGACAATCCTTATGTGATTTTACATGTCATCTTGTATATATGTTTGGAGTATTTCTTCCTTTAGTTTTTGTTTAAATTGTCCAAGCGTTGTACATGATTTTAATTCAGGTCCAAAATCGTTCCATAATCTGACTCCTTGCACTGAAACACAGTGTTGCTTGGTGGTAGTTCTCACTGAAGGTTTTTGAAATATAAATGTTCCTCTGAAATGATATTGTTTCTCCCTTATTTGGAACAGCTTTTGGATATTTGCGGGCAGTGATAGATTCTTCACTTTAAACATTATTACTGCAGTTTTAAAGTCAACCAGATCTTTCAACTTGAGAGCTTTTAATTTAAGAAAAAGTGGGTTTGTTGGTTCCCTGTAAGCAGCTTGTTTATTATTCTAATAGCTCTCAATGGTTTCATGCCAAGAAAGAGTTGCCACAGATGCAATGTTTGCTTTAAGAGTATTGTTGAAGTATAGAGGAGCAGTCAGAAGGAGTTGCACTGCGTCTTTGTGGATCAAGAGAAAGTATATGATAGGGTGCCAAGAGAGGAAGTGTAGTACTGTAGTGGCAGAAAAGTATATCCGGATGGCGCACAACATGTATGAGGACAATGGGACAGTGATGAGGTGTGCTGTAGGAGTGACAGATGGATTCAAGGTGGGGCTGGAATTACATCAAGGATTGGCTCTGAGCTACTTCTTATTTGCAGTGAAGATGGACTGGCTGACTATAATGTTTGCAGATGACATGATCTGTACTGAGAGTTGGGGGAAGTGGAAGAGAACCTGGGACCTCATGTATAAATGGTACGCTTGCACAAAAACATGGCGCACACCGATTTTCATGCACACAGAGGGATGTATAAAAACAAACATAACGAGCAGATCCGCAAAGTTTCCACCTGCCATGAGAAGTTGGGGCTGTCGTTGAAAAACATTATTATTTCATGATTTATCTCCATAACTCAGTTTACTGAGCACAGTGAAAACCCGATGAATAACTAATTTCTCTCAGATAACCCTCACTCATGGACCACAGCCAACACCGCTGGGAACTGAATCCTGTTTCTGTAAATGTGTAGAGATAATAAAATTTGTCAGAAAATATACAGTTGACTCACGAGGCAACACACACAGATGCATGTCTTGTGAGAGGAATTCTGGTCAGTAAAATGCACTTTAGAATTAATCAATTCCTGGCTGCAGTGCAGTACGTGCTGTGAGGCAGAGGACAGGCGGATCCCTACAGGTGAACCCCGGTAACTGCAGCAGAGACATTTTGCATACATGCAGCTGTCTCAGATTGAGGAGATCTTCCCATGATCTGAAATATTTCAGTTTGGAGATTACAATATGGAAATGGAAGGTTTTTATATTGTGCAGCTCTGTGTGTTCTGCCTGGTTATCGTGCATAATTTGGATTCTGGCACTGACAGATTTAGTTTGTAACTAGTCTAAATTCAGCTGTAAGATTGGAGTGGCATTCGTGCTGGTTATTTACTTTATTTACTGACTTAACATAGTAGCATCACATCTGTCTGTCTGTCCCTTGTGTGTGGATTGCCAAGGGCTTTGTTTCACAGCATTTTTTTTTTGTGTGTGTGTGTGTCAGCACCGGATCCCCTAGTCACCCCAGCAACAGTCTGTCAATGAGCAGTGATCTGCCTATTGACTTTAACCCCTTTAACTTTAATTCCAGACCATTTTATTATATTTTATTTTATTTATTGGTTTATTTCAGTCTGAGCCAGCTGCATTAACTGCCTTTGTAACACGGTCCACTTGGTAAACTGTTGATTACGGAGGGTCAGAACAAAGTAAAATAGCTTTTCTGACCTCCACCTCCATTATCAACACCTCAGTATCACACTCAATTAAGTTATTATTTTTTTATGTTGTGCTTTCCCACAGGTTTGATGATCATTGTTTGACAGACGAGTGACAGAAGGGGCGTTTTTAGTCATTTACATAGTCATTAGTTGGAGGAACCGAGGCGGAGCAAAGAGATTGTGCATGTGCGCTGGTTTTTACAGTGAAGTGGGCTGTATAAAGAAAAGGTGCGGAGAATCTGCTGTGCAAACAATTTTATACATCTGAAAATTTCTGTGCACACGTACTTTTCAGATTTTGTGAATGTCATTTTTCAGTATGAAAGCTATGCAGTCCTTTATACATGAGGTCCCTGGAGTGCTGGAGGTATTCACTGGAGAAAAAAGGAGTGAATGTTATTAGAAGCAAGACAGAATACATGTGTGTAAATGAGAGAGAGGCAGGTGTAATGTGAAGATGCAAGGACTAAAGGTTGTGAGGGTAGATGAGTTTAAATACCTGGGGTCAACCATCCAACGCCATGGGCAGTGTACAAGAGAGGTGGAGAGGAGTGTCGGGGTGATCTGTGACAAAAGGATATCAGCTAGATTGAAGGGGAAGATTTACAAGATGGTAGTGAGACCCGCTATGATGTATGGTTTGGAGACAGCAGCACTGGCATAAAAGACAGGAAGTGGCAGAGTTGAAGATGCTAAGATTCTCATTGAGTGATGAGGAGGGACAGGATTAGAAATGAATATATCAGAGGGACAGCTCAGCCTCTGATCAGTTTATTTCTTGTAAATTTGAAGCTTATTTATTATATTTTATATATTTTTATAATAAATTAGTGACTTTTTAGTAAATTTGCAATTTTTCTCATATATTTGGTACTTTCTTCATGTAAGTTTGTAACATTCATATGGATGATGGTCACATTTTCATTCTATGTAGCCTATTTTTTTCTGTTCACATGATAATCAAAGTTGTTTTTTTTTTTTTTTAATGTTAAGCAGAGAAAGATTTTATTTCCCCATTTTAAAGGGTTTGAACTCTCCCAAAATACAAAATAGGGGTTCCAAACACAATCTGCCATAGGACCCCAAAAAGCTAGACATGGCCCATATCATAATAAATACAAAATAGTTCTCAATGATGCTAAATTGAATAATGTTAGTCATAGTCATGTTTCGTATGCAAGTTAATTGGGGGCCACACGGAGGCAAAAATATGTGTAACATAACTGAGAGAAAATGGTGAGTTTGATATCCCGTGTGTCAAGTAGAAGAGTTTTAACAGGAAGTGGAGGGCTGGGATGAATGTACTGCTGGCCACAGAGGGAAGAGTTCAGTGAATGACTGACCTGACCTTTGTGTGTCAGTGAGAGTGTAATCTCTTTTGTGTGAGCTACACTTGACAGAGATAAGCGTCTGGCCTATGTGCTGAATGCCTCACTGGGAGGAGTGCTGAGGAATGTGAATCTACACCCAGCCTTGACTGTGATGTGACAAGTTCTTGCTACCATACAGCATGACAAAAAGTACTCGACACTCTTGTGATAACTTTTTTTTTTTTTTTCCAATGGCTTAGGTTCATCTTGTTAGACGCTTAAGGAGCCCCTATTATACACTTTTCACATGTTGACACAGCTCCCAGAGGTGTCAATGAAATGTCTGTGACATGCTTTGGTCAAGACAACTTCTGGTTTAATTATCGCATAACCATTTAACAGATGGAGAAGGAGCTCTCCTTAAAACCGGCTGTTATTGCTTTTAAATGCTAAAGAGCCCAAGTTGACCCCATCCTCCCACTGTCATCATTTCTGAGGTCTTTATTCTGATGGTGATGCCCGTTTGACATTAACGTTAGCTTGTGAGACGCCTTGGTCTGAAGTAGTAGTCCGAGGCCGAAAGAGGGCCTCTGATCAGCCCACTTCCCCTCCTTTGGACATCTCCAACCACTTTGCATCCCCGGTGACAGATGAAAACTTGCTTTTTCCGGCTCCAGCTTCAAGTTGGGACCTTAACCCGACACCTGCTGAAGCTGCAGCTGTTCCCCCTTTGGCCGACACCGCAGCGTTCCCTCCACTGGGTACTGAGGTCAATGTGGCGGCTGATCCCTCTGAAGTGGTGCCACTGCGACCCCCCCCCCCCCCCATTGCGGTCTTCAACCTCTTCGACACGACGTAGGATCCTGAGGGAGGCAGTGCAGTGGAACTCCAGGGTGGTCTCTAGTCTGGAGCCGGCTGGGAGGCAATCTTCCAACTCCCCTGTTGCATCGCTACCTCACCCACCTGGCCAGACCTATGAGGGAGGCTGTGTATCCTCTCTGATCATCGGAGACTCCATCATGAGGAACATCAGATCAAAATCAGCTGTCACTTGCTGCCAACCTGGGACCAGAGTCACTGATGTCCTGCAGTAGATCCCATTCCTGCTCAGCAAACACCCGCAGGTACACAAAGTTATTATCCACGGTGGTGCAAATGACATCTCCAAACAGCAGTCTCTTCAGTGAGTTGAAAAGCTGTGGAAAGTCCATTTTTATCTCTGGGCCCCTCCCCTCTTTGAACCGGGGTGTTGGTCATTTTAGCAGATTTCTCTCTCTTCACACCTGGCTGCAGTCGGTTTGTCCATCGCAAAGCTTGTTTTACATTGACAATTTTTATTTAAGTTTTTGTAAAGGGTATACATGTCATTACAGCATTGCATTGTTTACATTTTCATCACATATTCCCCCTTTTTTTGTTTTTTGACAACATTGGAAAAAAATTATTACAACACCCTTTTTTTAAGTGAAAGAAAAAGAGAAATTAAAAAAAAGAACAAAAAAAAACAAAAGAGCAGAAAAATAAAAGAGCATCTGAGTAGCGTTGGAACAAAGAGAGGTGCCATTATTGAAATGGTATTTGTCAAAGATTAGATCTGATGGAAGACACATATGCGTTCCAGGGTTGCCAAAAGTTCAAGAACCCATCCATGTCCTGTCTCAGTGCAAATGTCAACTTTTCCATCAAATAAATGTCCTGAATCGCGTTAATCCAATCTTCAGGTGTAGGACAGTCTTTCAACATCCATTTATTTGTTAGAGCTTTTTTACTTGCCAATATTAAAACAGTGAATAAGTATTTTTCTCCTCATCTTTCCAGTGATTCCGGTAGTAAACCCAAACACAAAGTTACAAAAGAAAAGGGAACTGTTACTTTGAATATTTTCCCCAATATTGTCTGTACATTGGTCCAATATTGGTGGATAACTGGGCATGACCAAAACACATGAAAATGATTTGCAGTCTTTTCACCACACAAGCGCCAACAATTCAACCCTTTACGAGTAAATTTGTTTTGTGCAGGTGTTCTGAAAAATCTTACCAAATTTATCCATCCAGATTCTCTCCACAGCAGGGATGAAGTACTTTTCCATTGTTGTTTATTTAGCTTTTCCCATATTTCCAGTTGTAAAGTGAAACTCCCCTCTTTTTCCCATCTCTCTTTTATATATGATGTGTTGTCTCCTTTTAAGTCTTGAAGACCTTGGTATATTTTAGAAATGTATCTGATCCCTGGGATCCCTTTATATGCCATTAAGAAAACCTTCAGAACACCTGACTGGGCCCTTTCCAAATTCGCCTTAAGTATTTTGTTTATGTGGTGTCTAAGCTGAAAGAACCTGTAAAGGTCTTGATTTACTAGACCTTGTTTTTTCAAATCTTCAGATGTTACACATCTTCTAAAACTATGTCCTAGTGACTGTTCATTTTTCAGTGCACCACAGATTTCTGGCCATGGAGGGGGAACTGCTATTATTTTTAAAAAGTCATTCATATGCCTGATGATCTCTACATGTTCCTACAACTCATTTGAGAGGATTATGATCAAAATTGGCCATGCTCAGTACTTGTACTGTATTTTAATATATCGTCCACCTGAGCCTGCTACATCAGTTCTTTCCAGCTTTCAGGACTTTTTTATCTTCCACCATCAAACTAGGCAGAATCATCATTGTCAGAGACTTTAACATTCATATTGATGTTTCAACCAACAGCGCTACAAAGGGATTCTTGGGCTTAGTGGACTCGTACAATCTTGTTCAACATATACTGGTGCATGCCCGTAGAAAGCAAGTATTCTTGTCTGAAAACGGGTACCCCTATCAGGCTTTACAGGCCCAACTGTAGGCTGTGTTTGAAAGTGGAATACAGAGAGGTGTAGCCTATATGTAGGCAAACACACATGTTAACACACATGTTAGACTTTAGCAAATATAGAAGGGACTGAACACTAAGATTTATTTGATTGTGTGAATATTAGGACACATTCACACGGCCACTGTTTGGTCCG
The DNA here is from genome assembly GCA_020510985.1 of Pholidichthys leucotaenia. Lineage (NCBI taxonomy): Eukaryota > Metazoa > Chordata > Actinopteri > Cichliformes > Pholidichthyidae > Pholidichthys > Pholidichthys leucotaenia. The sequence goes on along the minus strand of CM035847.1, from coordinate 280,179,575 downwards.
GACTAAAGGACCAAAGAGCGTATTCTGCGGATAGTTCGGTTCGTTTTGTGCCATCTGAACGCGTGTTGGAACTCTGGTGTGTACCAAACAAACAAAATCTGGTCCCCCTGAAAACGGGCATCTCAGTTTGTTTGCAGATGAAGTCTGGTGCGCTTTGCTTGCTGTGCGAATGCAAACGGAGTATCCAGCAGATCAAAGGGCGGACATGCCCCTCAGCGTTTGTGTAACCTCAGCAACACGTAGTGAGAAGAGAAAGTGGCATTTACCATAAAGGTGCCTTCACATCAACCGTGAACGGGCGAATGTTTCACGCAGCACGGTTACATTATAATTCAATGTAAATACATGAAAAGACATGAATTCACCGTCTGGGTGAGATGCAGACAGGTGAAGTCGCCACTCACTTGAAAAAGTTGTCCTTGCCTTGAAAACTTGATGTGTGTTTCCGTTGCTAGCTTGCTAGCTAGCCTTGTTAGTATGTCCGTGGTAGGAATGCGTGGGTAAATAAATCCAACATCACAATTCAGCTGAAGAGCTCCCAGTCCTGCCTCCATTTTGGGTAGAAAATAACAATAAAGACAACTGCGAGGATCCAAGAAATACTTTTACTGGAGAAAGCCGAGAAGAAAAGTTTAAAAAAAAAACAAAAAAAAAACCTCACGGACAGACTTGCAGCAGTGAGGAGATTTAGGCACTGATAGATATTTGGTCTGAGGACCAGATTTCTTAGCTGCTTGTGGCTACACACAAGAATACCGATGTTTTTAAAATGTTTAGTGACATGAGGGCGGCACAGGGGTTTATACAGACAGTGGAGCTTTTTATTTTTATTAGTTTGTGGCCAACAAACAACCCGGTTGGGATACAGGTCAAGTGGACCCCTGACCAAGTGAGCACCCCAAGTGGACCCCAGGATCCAGTCTGTACATGTACTTTCTCAGTCCAGTGATTTGTAAATGCAAAGAAGGAGAACATCAAGAATTTGTGTAAATCTGTTGAAAAGACTTTAACCGGTCACCAAGAAGTGTAAAAAATGTGTGTGTGCATGTATGTATGTATGTATGTACAGTGGGGCAAAAAAGTATTTAGTCAGCCACCAATTGCGCAAGTTCTCCCACTTAAAAGATGAGAGAGGTCTCCAGTTTTCATAATAGGTATACCTCAACTATGAAAGACAAAAGGAGGGGGAAAAAAATCCAGAAAATCACATTGAAGGATTTTTAATGAATTAATTGGTAAATTCCTCGGTAAAATAAGTATTTGGTCACCTACAAACAAGCAAGATTTCTGGCTCTCACAGACCTGTAACTTCTTCTTTAAGAGGCTCCTCTGTCCTCCACTCGTTACCTGTATTAATGGCACCTGTTTGAACTCGTTATCAGTATAAAAGACACCTGTCCACAACCTCAAACAGTCAGACTCCAAACTCCACTATGGCCAAGACCAAAGAGCTGTCAGAGGACACCAGAAATAAAATTGTAGACCTGCACCAGGCTGGGAAGACTGAATCTGCAATAGATAAGCAGCTTGGTGTGAAGAAATCAACTGTGGGAGCATTTATTAGAAAATGGAAGACATACAAGACCACTGATAATCTCCCTCAATCTGGGGCTCCATGCAAGATCTCACCCCATGGGGTCAAAATTATCACGAGAACGGTGAGCAAAAATCCCAGAACCACATGGGGGGACCTAGTGAATGACCTGCAGAGAGCTGGGACCAAAGTAACAAAGGCTACATCAGAAACGCACTACGCCGCCAGGGACTCAAATCCTGCAGTGCCAGACGTGTCCCCCTGCTTAAGCCAGTACATGTCCAGGCCCGTCTGAAGTTTGCTAGAGAGCATTTGGATGATCCAGAAGAGGATTGGGAGAATGTCATATGGTCAGATGAAACCAAAATAGAACTTTTTGGTAAAAACTCAACTTGTCGTGTTTGGAGGAGAAAGAACACCATACCTACTGTGAAGCATGGGAGTGGAAACATCATACTTTGGGGCTGTTTTTCTGCAAAGGGACCAGGACGACTGATCCGTGTAAAGGAAAGAATGAATGGGGCCATGTATCGTGAGGTTTTGAGTGAAAACCTCCTTCCCCCAGCAAGGGCATTGAAGATGAAACGTGGCTGGATCTTTCAGCATGACAATGATCCCAAACACACCACCCGGGCAACGAAGGAGTGGCTTCGTAAGAAGCATTTCAAGGTCCTGGAGTGGCCTAGCCAGTCTCCAGATCTCAACCCCATAGAAAATCTTTGGAGGGAGTTGAAAGTCTGTGTTGCCCAGTGACAGCCCCAAAACATCACTGCTCTAGAGGAGATCTGCATGAAGGAATGGACCAAAATACCAGCAACAGTGTGTGAAAACCTTGTGAAAACTTACAGAAAACGTTTGATCTCTGTCATTGCCAACAAAGGATAACAAAGTATTGAGATGAACTTTTCTTATTGACCAAATACTTATGTTACCGAGGAATTTACCAATTAATTCATTAAAAATCCTTCAATGTGATTTTCTGGATTTTTTTTTTCTTATTTTGTCTCTCATAGTTGAGGTATACCTATGATGAAAATTGGAGACCTCTCTCATCTTTTAAGTGGGAGAACTTGCACAATTGGTGGCTGACTAAATACTTTTTTTACCCCACTGTATGTATGTATGTATGTATGTATGTATGAATGTACATGGAACATGGGTGGGCAATATAAGTTGTGGCTTCAGCCATCACCCATTTCGGATAACTTATGTTGAATTGTATAATCCGAGGAATTATTGTTTAATTTGACCTTGTTGGATTTTTTTCCCCTTGTTTTATTATTCTGTTCCTTTCTTTTAATCTAGTCCATCTGAAATAAAGATTCATTCATTCAAAATGTATGAATATGTGTGTGTGTGTGTATATGTAATATATATACTGTATATACTGTATATACACACCCTGTGTGTGTGTATATGTATGTGTATATATATATATATATATATATATATATATATATATATATATATATATATATATATGTACACTACCGTTCAAAAGTTTGGGGTCACTTAGAAATTTCCTTATTTTTGAAAGAAAGGCACTTTTTTTCAATGAAAATAACTTTAAACTAATCAGAAATACACTCTATAAATTGCTAATGTGGTAAATGACTATTCTAGCTGCAGATGTCTGGTTTTTGGTGCAATATCTACATAGGTGTATAGAGGCCCATTTCCAGCAACTATCACTCCAGTGTTCTAATGGTACAATGTGTTTGCTCATTGCGTCAGAAGGCTAATGGATGATTAGAAAACCCTTGTGCAATCATGTTAGGTCTGCAATGCTGTAATTGCTGCAAATGGAGGATTCTTTGGCAAAAGCAAAGTTTGAAGGAAAACATTATTTCAAATACAAATCATTATTTCTAACCTTGTCAATGTCTTGACTATATTTTCTATCCATTTTACAACTCATGGTGGTAAATAAGTGTGACTTTTCATGGAAAACACAAAATAATTGTCTGGGTGACCCCAAACTTTTGAACGGTAGTGTATATGTATATGTAAGATGAGCCTTTATTAGTCCCACAATGGGGAAATTCCAGGATTGCAACAGCACAGGGATAGCAACACTCAGAGCAACAATCAGAAGGCAAGAAAAAACAAGAGCAGCTAGTATACATATGTACATATATATATATATATATATATATATAGATATAGATATAGACACAGTGTGGAGCATTGTAGCTGGATGGAATAAATATGTAAATATATAAACACACACAGTGCGGAGCATTGTAGCTGGATGGAATAAATATGAGTATATAAACACACACAGTGCGGAGCATTGTAGCTGGATGGAATAAATATGTAAATATATAAACACACACAGTGCAGAGCATTGTTGCTAGATGGGATGAAACAGCACAACCGTCTACTTAGTTATCCTACATGGTATGATTATGTACCCATACATATTCTCACCCTCCATAGCGACCGGTATTATCCTAGTTGTATGCCGGAGGGGACCATTGTATTAGTCTATTGCATCTTTTGCATTCAAAAACTATTAGGTTGTCACGTCTTTTTGCTATCTCTGCTTAGGTTGTACAGTCTGACAGCCGTTGGTAGGAAGGACCTGCGAAACTCTTGGTTGTGCACCTAGGATGATGTAGTCTGCTGCTAAATGAGCTCCTCAGTGCATTCAGTATGTCCTGCATAGGGTGGAACTCGGCCTCCAGCAGAGATGACAGTTTAGCCACCGTCCTTCTCTCTCCTATCTCCTCCACTGGGTCAAGGCGCTGCCCCAGGACAGAGCTAGCTTTCTTGATCAGTTTGTTCAGTCTCTTCCTATCGGCTGCCGTAATGCCACTGCCCCGGCAGACCACTCCAAAAGTGATGGCTGATGCCACCACCGTGTCATAGAATGTCTTCAGCAGCGCCCCCTGTACACCAAAAGGCCTGAGTCTCCTCAGTAGGAACAGCCTGCGCTGTCCCTTCTTGTAGATGTATATCATCATCATCATAGCAGTCTGTCGTGGACGACAATGACTGTTTCATTTAGGTCTGATCAGATTCCTAAATAAAGGTTCAGCTGTTCTAGTAAGCTTTTCCTGACATTTTTGTAGTCACATCTTACAGCACAAGCCATGGTCCGCAGAGAGCTTCCAAAGCATCACAGGGATCTTATTGTTCCAAGGTATCAGTCAGGAGAAGGGTACAAAAGAATTTCCAAGGCATTACATATACTATGGAACACAGTGGAGAAAATATGGCACAACAGTGACATTACCAAGAACTGGACATCCCTCCAAAATTGTTGAAAAGACGAGAAGAAAACTGGTCAGGGGGGCTGCCAAGAGGCTGACAGCAACATTGAAGGAGCTGCAGGAATTTGGCAAGTACTGGCTGTTTAATACATGTGACAACAATCTCTGTCTTCTTCATTTGTCTGGGCTGTGGGGTAGGGTGGCAAGACGGAAGCCTTATCTTACAAAGAAAAACATCCAAGCCTGGCTACATTTTGCAAAAACACATTTGAAATCTCCCAAACACATGTGGGAAAATGTGTTATGATCCGATGAAACCAAGGTTGAAATTTTTGACCATAATTCCTAAAGGTATATTTGGTACAAACCTGAGCCATTTAATAATAATAATAATAATACAACATTTTATTTGTATAGTGCTTTCCAAGGCACTCAAAGACGCTTTACATTAAAAAAAAAAAAAGTTTACGTCATTCTCCCCAGTTACGCTTAATGACTTAGTTAAAATAATAAGCAAATTGAAACCCTCGTCATCCTCATTTGAAATTTTACCACTTTCTGTCCTAGCTGGGTCTTTATTGGTCCTTCATTACTCTCTATCATTAATAGTTCTCTGAGATGAGGCTGTGTTCCTTCCCATTTTGAACATGCTGGGGCAGCTCGATGGTGCAATAGTGAGCACTGTGGCAGCACAATAGGGAGATTATGAGTTCAATCCCACCCCCTGACCATCAGTGACCCTTCTGTGTGGAGTTTGCATGTTCTCCCCGTGTCTGTTTGGGTTTACCCCGGGTACTCCGATTTCCTCCCACAGGCTAAAAACATGCAAGTTAGGTTAATTGGAGACTCTAAAGTGGCCCTAGGTGTAAATGTGTGTGTGAATGGTGAAGGGATTGGCATCGTACCGTGGCTGCCTTATCCATCCATGTGGATGCCCTGAATTTCCCTCTGGGATTAATAAAAGTATACAAAAACAATTCTGTTACTTAGAAAACCTAACCTCGATACCAGCTTAGTTGTTAATTGTCGACCAATTTCTAAATTGCCTTTTATTAGTAAAATGTTAGAAAAGGTTGTGAAATGTCATCTTAAAACGTTATTATGTAAATTAAAGATCAGCGATCCTTTTCAATCTGGCTTTAAGAAATTTCACTCTACCAAGACTGCTCTTTTAAAGTTGTATAATGATCTGTTAATGGCATCTGATCGTGGGTACTGTTCTGTTCTTATGTTACTTGAGCTTAGTGCAGCATTGATCACAACATTTTAATTAATATGCTAAAGCTTCTGGCAGATATATCTGGCTCTGCATTAGATTGGTTTTACTCTTATCTTTCTGAAAGGACTTTTTCTATCAGGGTGGGGGAGTTTTATTCTTCCACAGCCTCACTGACGTGTGGAGTTCCACACGGTTCAATCCTGTGTCCATTATTATCTTCCTCTTAGGTTATTCCTTTAGCACGTATTATTCAATCTTTAATGACATTTGTTATCATTTTTATGTGGATGACCTCCAGTATACATGTCTTTTAAACCTCACTAGCTCGACAGGCTCTCCACCCTGGTTAACTTTCTAACCCAGATCAGTGACTGGCTCTCCAACAACTAACTTATCTTAAATTCCAATAAAATCGAGACCATGATTGTAGCTCCTTTTGATCTACATCCAATAATCAGTCAGACACTTTTTTCTTTTTGCTCATTTCCTAAGTTCAGTGTTAGAAATTTGGGTGGTACTTTTGAATACTCCCTTGGTTTCAATAGAGAGCCTATGTCATGCCCTCTCTGCTTCCGCATATGGGACCTTAAATTTAAAAAAATTCTCCACTGAAATGAATGGCAAGAGCGAAATTCTTTTGATCTCGATCAAATTTTGCCATGAGTTAGACATATATTTGTCAATTTAAAAGATAATTTTCCATGTAATTAAATTTGTCAGATGTCGTGTATTAACAGAGTAATATTTAGTTTTTGTTTCAACGATTAGCGGACAACAACTCCCTTCATCCCACATCACTTAACCCGAGCATGGCGGGAGATCACTAAAATCTCACCTCCTATTTCCTGACCGATGAAAAAAGGATCCCAAGACAAGAAAAACAACACAAAGGTATTGTTTTGTTTTGTGAGAGCTGCAGCTGATCCAGAGGATAGTTAGTTACTTTACCCTGGGCACACTTTGAAAAGATAACGTAAGCTTTGTCCATCTGTGTTTGTAGTTTTTTAATTTACGTATTTTCATAACCTTATACCAGGGGTAGGCAATCGTGTGCCATGGAGGGCCATTCCACTGCAGGTTCTCTATTCCACCCAGTCTCTTCACCAGGTGTTTTCACTAGCCAATGTTACATGGGCAAAATTTCTTCAGTCTGATTACAATTCAGATCAGAACTTTACTGTTTACATGGATCCTGAAAAAGCTGATCCGATTAGGATGTGCATTTCCATTTGTCACACGTTTGAAATCTAAATCATTTTGACATGCGCACTTTTGACATTTTGACATCCCGAAAATAGTAGTAGAAGAAGCAACTTCCGGTGTAAACAAACCCTGCTTCGTGTCTTTCTCTTTTTGAAATGGACCTGCATTGTGTTATTCAGACTGTACTTTTGCTTCTGCTGGTCTCCGTAATGAAGCTACAAGTGCATACTTCTGCATATGACAAACAGAGGGAGACAGCAGGACGACACAGACCAGTTTATTTTACTCCCGTAATGTCTTCCGCTAGCTGCTGTAAAGGCGGAAATACGTCACATCGACATGTGGCTGATGTACAGACATGTGCAGTAAACATCTTTTTGACCCAAGCTTCGGAATAAGTGTTTATATGCGCACCAATCGGAATAACAATCGGCATAACCCACCCGTCTCAATCGGAAGGAAATTTTGATCCGAATGAGTGTGATCGGGTCAGAATATTCAGATTGGCGTGTTTACATGAAGTATTTTTATTCCAATCAGGCTTTTAATCCGGTTACTTGTGTCCATGTAAACATGGCTACTATTGATTAGCAATCCTTGAAGCTGATCAGAGCAAACACCTGCTGAAGAGACTGGGTGGAACAGAAAACCTGCAGTGGAATGGCCTTTGCTGCCCACCCCTGCCTTATATCTTAACAGTTAGACAATAACCGACACAGTTATTTACATGGAAAATTATCTTTTTTTTTTCTTAAAGTTTTTGTAAAGGGTATACATGTCATTACAGCATTGCATTGTTTACATTTTCATCACATATTCCCCCCCTTTTTTTTTTTTTTTTGACAACATTGGAAAAAAATTATTACAACACCCTTTTTTTAAGTGAAAGAAAAAGAAATTTAAAAAGAACAAAAACAAACAAACAAAAAACAAAAGGGCAGAAAAATAAGAGCATCTGAGTAGCGTTGGAACAAAGAGAGGTGCCATTATTGAAATGGTGTTTGTCAAAGATTAGATCTGATGGAGGACACATATGCGTTCCAGGGTTGCCAGAAGTTCAAGAACCCATCCATGTCCTGTCTCAGTGCAAATGTCAACTTTTCCATCAAATAAATGTCCTGAATCACGTTAATCCAATCTTCAGGTGTAGGACAGTCTTTCAACATCCATTTTTTTGTTAGAGAGCTATCAATTTACCATAATTTACCGTTAATCCTTATTTTAGCTATTGGTTTTTTATATAATGCCTGGATAGTTTTAATGAAGTTGTTATGAAAATTGAAACTGGACAAGATTCTATATAGGAAAGACCAGTCAACCAAATCAAATGCTTTTTCAGCATCTAATCCCAATATGGCTGCATTTAAATTATATTTTTTTATATGATGAATTATGTGTAAAGTGCGTCTAATGTTATCTTGTGTCTGTCTTTCTTATAAAACCTGTTTGGTCTAAATGAATTAAGCCTGTCAGTATATTTTCTAATCTTTTGGCAAGGATAGCGGTAAAAAGTTTATAGTCCTGATTTAACACACTGATTGGTCTGTAGTTGGAGCAGTCTAGTTTATCCTTTTCAGGTTTAGGTATGACTGCAATGACCCCTTCTCTCCAGGAGGGGGGGATTTCCCCTGTGTGGAGGACATAGTTAAATGTTTTCAGGAGGAGAGGAGATAGTTGCTGTTTAAAGGTTTTGTACTACTCTGCTGTATAGCCATCTACTCCTGGGGATTTGTTAGCTTTAAGTTTCATAATTGCTTTTTCTAATTCTTTAGGTTGTATTTCTGACAGTAGTTTTTTATTTTGCGACTCAGTAAGTTGGGGAAGATTTAATGTCTTTAGGAAGGCTTCGGATGCGTTTGTGTTTTTTGCGGGAGTACAAGTTCTTGTAGTAATTCTCGAAGCTTTTAAGAATTTCCTGAATTCTAAATTTTATTTCCTTCGATACTGGGTCCCTGATTTTGTAGATCGCTCTCTCCGTTTGTTGTTTCCTCAATTTATAGGCTAGTAATTTTGCCGATTTGCTACCTGTTTCATAGTATTCTTGTTTCAGAAATGTAAGTTTCTTCTGGATTTCTATTGTGTAGATTTTGTTTGTTTAATTTCCTTAATTTTGAGCAAGTCATTAGAATGAGTGTTGTCTTTGTGCTCTTTTTCTAGTTTCTTAAGTTCTGACTCTAATGTGATTAGTTTTTCTTGTCTCAGTTTCTTTTGGATTGCCAGTTTTGTGGTAATCTTTCCCCTTATTACAGCTTTGCATGCGTCCCACAGTATTAAAGGGGATACTTCTCCATTATCATTTTCTTCCAAATATCTGAGAATATCTGATTCCAATTCATCTTTCAGTGGTCCTTTCAGCACATTTGAATTTAACCTCCAAGAAAATGTACTATTTGTGTATTTTTGGATATTTAAGTCCATATAGTTCGGACTGTGGTCAGAGATCTATCAGTCCTATTTTACATGTTTTTACTCTTCCAATGTCTCTATTAAACATAAAAAATAGTCAATCCTTGAGTATGATGAATGTGGTGCTGAGTAAAATGTATAATCTTTTACACTGGGGTTGAATTCCCTCCACACGTCACAGATTCCCATTTCTTTTAGTAGCATCCGAGTTTTTCTACTTTGAGTGTTATTTTGATGTGGAGAATTACCTGATGCATCCCAGTATGGATTCAGTCTTAGATTGAAGTCTCCACCACATATCACTAAACCTTGGGCTTTAGTTATCATTAGGTCAAATAAAATGGGCCTTTTTCTCAGATTTCATTTGTATTAATGAAAGTGTCATTTTATTTTGAAAAATGGTTATTCTGGGAAGAGGAAGTGCGATCCTCGTTATCCAACTTTTAAATTCCCGTTTCATGGTCACGTTGGATGATCTGGGTCTTTCCATTCGTTAAGAGCGATATTAGCCCCGCCTTCCGAGCAAAGTGCTGAGGCGCTCTGCTGGTCGCCAGTCTTTCACGATATGAGAGCGGACGAGAGAGGCTGTGAGCGGTCTGGTTCACACTGATACCTCTTCTTGGTGAGTTTCATTCAGAAAGGTGCTATAAATGGATCTAAACACTCTCCAAACGCTAATTTGCAACCTTTATTATCCTAAGTTGACGGGAGCATGAGCTTGAGAGGCCGTGAAGCGGTGACTTTTGCTGTGTTCACACTGAGACCTCATCTTGGTGAGTGAGATACATGCTAATGTTAGCGTTATGCTAATGCTAATCGCGAGGTGGATTTTTTCCTGTTTAAAAGCAATGGAAAAGGCTGTCTTTGTGTCTGTATGGTTTTCCTAAATGTGATTTCAGTTCCCAACAGTATGCTGAAGTACTTTTAGTTCTTATGCACTATTTCTGTCAAATGTAAAGTGTAGTTTGATGCTAAAAGCACATGGTGTTGGTCTCCTATGTAAAAGCATAGGTTATGCTAAACCCAGTAGCTCAGACCGGGTTTTACTGATTTTAAAAAGGGAATATTGGAAGTAATGGGACAGTATATTCCCTGGTTATGTGATAAATTAATTGTATTTCAGTTCATGAATTACAAAGACAAGGTTAGAAAGGATTAATCATAATTTCATGGTTAAATGATGCAGAGATAAAAAGAGGAATTCATTTAATTGGTTACATGAAAAAAAGGGTATTTCATGTGCTACCAGAGAGATTGTGAGAAAAGAACCCATACATGTAAGATGTGAAATGTAAGATATTACTATATTGCTGGATTGTAATAATAGTAATATGAGAGAAGAATTTAAACACTAAGCTATGGTGTTATATAAGAAGGGATTGGAAGACGAATTACTCTAGCTGTAAACAATAATACCATTATTGTTGTGCAGGCTAGGTTTTTTGGTTGCCGATCAAGAACCTTCTGGATCCTGGATTCTCTCCGAATGGAGATGGCGAGCCTAACCCGAGATTGAACCGAGATCTGACCACGATCTCGATTGAAGGACATCCTTCCTCTCTCCAGTGCACAACACTCGAAGTGGTAACAACTCAAGCTGCCACTTTAGAAAAAGAAAAGAAACCCGAGTCTGGAGATACAAGATATCTTGACTGGTCAAACGACTAAACCGAAAGGACAAACAAACACTGAGCTCAGTAGGACATCTTTGGGGTTTTATTTCATACTGGCCGTTGTTATATTTGTATAGTTGTAAATTGTCTGTATATATTGCTCACTTTTTCCCTATAAATAACAACCATTATTGTTCATTTCTTGCCTCCAGCTATTTCATTCCACACTCACTTTAATTCCCTATTGTAACCCTTACAAACCTAGCAACTGGTCTACACTTAATTATTCCCCTTACCTAATTAACATAAGGCAAGAGTTACAGATATCTTCTCCCTCTAGCCGACCAAGTACCATGCTAAATCTCCCTTCTTTATCTTTGTGTTCTGAATTTTTTTCAAACATAATTTTGGTTGAGATCAATGTCGCTAACCCCCCTCCTCCTCCCTGACTTATATGAAGATGAAGAGATCAGTTTAAACCCTTGTCTATTAATACGTCAAATAGGTTCATTTTGTCTTCTTTTAATTATTTATCTTTTGTTCATATGAAAGACAAAAAATAAAATAGAAAGATGTCTTTACCTTCTTTACATGTTTGAACTGCAATGCAGCCTTCGTCAGAAGAGTCAGCTGATTGCTGCCAGGTGACATTTATCAGCTGATTTTCGTAGGCGGGGCCAGCTCAGCAGATCTGTCGAATCCACCGAGCCGAACCCACCCTTTGGAAGAGATACGTAGACGACATTCTGGAAAAAATAAGGAAAGGACATACACAAGAACTCACTGACCATCTGAACAGTACGGACAGCACTGGGAACATAAAATTCACACACGAAGAGAAGGAAAATGGCACCATAGCCTTTCTGGACATGAAAATCCACCACAACGAGGACGGCAGCATAAAAATCACAGTCTACAGGAAACCAACCCACACAGATCAATACCTACTATGGACATCGGAACACCCCACAGCACACAAGCTATCAGTCGTCAGGACATTATATGAACGAGCCACCATCATCACGGAACAAGAAGACAGACAGGAGGAGGAAAACCACATAAAACATGCACTTATACGCTGCCAATATCCAGTATGGGCTATAGACAAAGGGAAACAGCAAGTCAAAAACAAAGAAAATAGACAGGATACAAGACATAGAACAAAAGCCGAAATCAAAAACAAGGACACCATAACTAACCAATTCAAAGGATCATGAAAAAATACAAAATAAACACAGCAGTCAAACCACGCAAAAAATTAAGACAGTTGTTAGTACACCCCAAGGACAGAATAGAACAAGACAATAAATGCAATGTAATATATGAAATATTGTGCAGATCATGCAACAAAACCTACATTGGAGAAACTGGAAGATTATTCACCACAAGAAAAAAAGAACACCAGAAGGAATGTGAGAAGGAAACACAAGGACGACTCACAAGGTCACAAAAAGAAAAGGCAGAACACGAAACATTAAAATCAGCAATATCAGATCACTGCAAAAGAAATAATCACATCATGGACTGGGACAACACAAAAATTATTGGATCGGAGAGCAACAGACACAAACGCTGGATCAAGGAGGCCATAGAGATCAGGAAGCGGGGAAAAGACACCATGAACCGAGATGAGGGAGCCTTTATGCTTTCCCACATCTGGGACCACATTCTCCAGAGACCATCTGACGGCGGGAGGCGGGGCCGGCACAGTGGATCCGACAGATCTGCTGAGCTGGCCCCGCCTACGAAAATCAGCTGATAAATGTCACGTGGCAGCAATCAGCTGACTCTTCTGACGAAGGCTGCAGTGCAGTTGAAACATGTAAAGAAGGTAAAGACATCTTTCTATTTTATTTTTTGTCTTTCATATGAACAAAAGCTAAAATTAAAAAAACAAAAAAACAAAAAACCTTGTCTATTAAGTTTAGTTTGCTCCAAGTCTGTTAGGTGGGTTTCCTGTAAAAAATATTCCTGCTTTCTTTTTTCATTTTGCCTAGAATCTTGGATCTTTTAACTGGATTCAGGATCCCTTTTACATTATATGAGATTATTTTGGTTACACCCTGTTTCTCCATTGTCTTGTCTTATTTAGTATAACAGTGTAGTGGCCCTCTTTTATGCTACTCAGAAACTGAAAGAACATTAAGAACATAAAAAACATTAAGAACATAATATATAAAACTTTAAAACAAAAAAACTGTCAAAAGATCTTCCTGAGCTGAGGTCTTTTTAGCGACCTTAGAAGAGCCTTGATGGTGTGTTGGCTCTGAGGGAAATCCTCAAACTTTGTTACGCGTTGAGGGCCCTCTCTTACCCCTGTAAGTTGTCCCATGTTTTTAACGTGAATTTCAGATCCCAATCCGAACTTGTAATGATTTTTTTTTTTTTTTTTTTTTTTATGCCTATACCCTATGAAATTGTGCGCAACCTCCCACCACCATCACAGCAAACAATCACGTTAATACAGTTTTTGTTAGTGTGGAGAGTTCATGTGGTTCGTTGTCACATTTCTATTTTAACAAGTTTTTTTTTTAAAAGACTTATTTGTTTCTAATATTATGACTGTTCCATGAAATGTTTTACCACTTCATACTTGCTGATTCTGCATCTCCTTTAATGTTTGTTACCTTGTAGGAGGAGGGTTTGATGCGCAGGTTGATTAAAAATATCTTATTCCCTCCTGAAAGCGTTCAGTTTTTCCTTATAGCCCTGGCGCTGGGTTTCCCGCTGCTGGCCCGTGGATTTTGAGGGTCTCTGTGTGCACCATGTTTGAGCCTTGATTCTTTCGATCGGGTCTGCTGCGGGTTTATACACCGTTACCGGGAGCCCTCTTCTCGCCATATCCCTGGTTGCTTCTTCCGCTGAGTTGTAGAGACACGTCTCTTCCCCGTAAAAAACCCACAGCTTCGCCGGAAATAGAGTTTGAAAGCGCAGTTTCTTCTCTCTTAGTACCTTTTTAGCGTCGTTGTATTCCCGATGCTTTTTAAGGACCTCCAGGGTGTAGTCGTGCTCCACAAAAACTTTTCTTTCTTGTTGCGTAAATCCTTTTTTCTGCCAAGCCAGTCTCAAAACCTCCTCTTTTGTTCTGAAGTTGGAAAACTTCACCACCACCGATCGCGGGGGCGCTTCCGCCGACGGCCTTGGGGCTAATGAACGGTGCGCCCTTTCTGTCATCAAGTCGGTGGATTGGGGAATTTCCAACTTCTCTCTCAGTGTGGCTTCCACGCATGCAGCCATTGTGTTGAAACCATCCTCGACTCCTTCTTTCAGACCATGAATTCTTATGTTGTCCCTTCTTAGTCTTCCTTCCTGGTCGGTTAGCTTAGCCTCCAGTCTTGTCTGTCATTTGAGTAATTCCTGCGTGGTTTCTTCCAGCCCTTTTATTCTTTCCTCTGCTTCCATGATTCGGTCCTCAGCCTGGTCCACTCTGTAGTTCGTCCTTTTTATTTCGTCTTTAATTTCACGAAATTCAGCCCAACACTCTCGGCGAAATTCTCTTAATTCTTGACATATCGATTTTAAGCTAACCGTGTTGCAAGCCTCATTCTGCTCCTCTGTTTCCGAGTGGTTGTTGTCCTCCAGGTCAGATTCTCTGGCCGATGCGCGTCTTGGCCTGGCAAATGTCGATCTCTTTTGTTTTCCTTTAGGCATAATGACTTTGTCTTTTGATTTTCACACTTCCAAAAATCCGTTAAATCTGATTTTCAAGATATTTTCACGGATGGGGTCTGGGAGCTTCAGCGTTAAGCTGCTATCACCATGGTGTCCAGACCGGAAGTCTCAAGTTGTTTTTTTTTTAAAGACTTATTTGTTTCTAATATTATGACTGTTTCATGAAATGTTTTACCACTTCATACTTGCTGATTCTACATCTCCTTTAACCCCTTGCACTCCGGTCAATTTTCCTAAAAACGCCAAAAAATAATGTGCCCAAAGTAAATCGAAAGCTGTTATTCAACCCTTTGCAGCATCTTCATGGGGTTGGTCTCATTTAAAAGAAAACACTTTGAATTTTTTGGCAAAAAAAAAATGGTCTCTCTAAGTGCTCCGGCCACTGAGTTACAGTCATCTAAACATAGTGAACTTGAAGAAAATAAATTTGGCCTGGGTGTTTTTTTGGATACAAATGCTTGCAAATAACACACAGCTTCAGATCCGGGCTGGAAAATGCAACAGAAATGTAGAACCAAGTGTTATCCAGCTGAGGTCTAAATTTTGTAACAATACCACAAAAAATGAATATTTTAAACAGCTTTGTTCTCAGGCTGTTCCCAGGCGTTCTGGAACTGTGCCAAATTGTGCCAAATGGCACAGTTTGGAAAAACGTCTGTAACTTTTGAATGATTCAATGTAGAAGCTTCATTTAGGGCTCTAATGAAAGGTCACATTCAGGGCTGTGTCTGTGTGTGTGTGTGGGGGGGGGGGGGTTGCCCCCCCCCCGCTACAAAGGACGGAGATCGGCCCTTGCTACATGACAGATTACACTCGGATGTGGCATGTTTCCACAGCAACGCTGTCACCGCAGCTTCCCCCCCCCTCGCTACTGTGTGTGTGTGTGTGTGTGGGGGGTGGTTGTCCCCCCCCCTCGCTACAGAGGACGGCCATCGGCCATCGC
Source organism: Pholidichthys leucotaenia (assembly GCA_020510985.1). NCBI lineage: Eukaryota > Metazoa > Chordata > Actinopteri > Cichliformes > Pholidichthyidae > Pholidichthys > Pholidichthys leucotaenia. The sequence continues at coordinate 280,163,770 of CM035847.1, read as the reverse complement.
TACATGACGGAATAGACTCATATGGCTATGTGGCGACCGCTGCGCGGTCACCGCGGCTTCCCCCCGCAGACCGGGGGGCATTCGGACCGTTAACGCCCCCCCCCCGCTCCTCTTCTGCAGCCGGGGGGGGCGTTTACGGTCCGAACACGGCAAATGAACCATTTATCACGGTGCACACACTTCGTACTTCGTGCCCTGTACAGTTGTAATTTACCGATCGGTCAAAAGTCATTTTTTGATTCTAATTTTCAGGAATAAATAATAATTTAGCTTATAACACCTTACCTCTTCACAGCCACATCGTCCTGGCGAACTTCTCTTCCCCATTGTCAGACGAACGCGACGCTGGTCCGCTCGTGGATCCCAGTCAAAACATAATTCCATTATTGCGGTTTTGGCGAATGATTTACGACCTTTGTCGTCGGCCTCCGTCGGTCTATGATGACGGAAGAGAATCCTAAACATCTATTCTGCTGGAATGAGTGCAGGTCGCACTTGTAGGTGTTCTCCGTGCTGCTGGATCTGTAGCAGGTTCTTCCAGCGTCCTTTTTTTCATCTGTTGCAACAGTAAGTCTCTCTTCACCCAGCCCGAACTTCTGTGCTTCAATTGGCTCCTGCATTCACAGTAGGCGGGTCCTCCTTCCTAGGTTTTCATTCATTGGTTCTTCAAGGTTTCAGAAACCCAATTCAAGGCTCTTATTAGTCAAATGAGAGGTCAATCAGATGAACTAATCTGTTCGGCTGTGTCTGCAGCGCCACACAACCTACATCACCACCATCAGGATCATGCGTCCGAGTCATGTGTCCTGCATCGTGCGCTCTCGTGCGCCCTCGTGCGCCCTAGGACGCAGAGACTTGCCCGTCCGCGGTACAACAGAGCGCAAGAGGTTAATGTTTGTTACCTTGTAGGAGGAGGTTTGGATGCGGAGATTGATTAAAAATATCGTTATTTCCTCCTGAAAGCGTCCAGTTTTTCCTTATAGCCCTGGCGCTGGGTTTCCCGCTGCTAGCCCGTGGATTTTGAGGGTCTCTGTGTGCACCACGTTTGAGCCTTGATTCTTTCGATCGGGTCTGCTGCGGGTTTATACACCGTTACCAGGAGCCCTCTTCTCGCCATATCCCTGGTTGCTTCTTCCGCCGAGTTGTAGAGGCACGTCTCTTCCCCCTAAAAAACCCTCAGCTTTGCCGGAAATGGAGTTTGAAAGTGCAGTTTCTTCTCTCTTGGTACCTTTTTAGCGTCATTGTATTCCCGATGCTTTTTAAGGACCTCCGGGGCGTAGTCATGCTCCACAAAGACTTTTTTTTTCTTGGTGCATAAATCCTTTTTTCTGCCAAGCCAGTCTCAAAACCTCCTCTTTTGTTCTGAAGTTGGAAAACTTCACCACCACCATTCATGGGGGAGCTTCCGCCGACGGCCTTGGGGCTAATGAACGGTGCGCCCTTTCTATTTTCAAATCGGTGGATTGGGGAATTTCCAACTTCTCTCTCAGTATGGTTTCCACGCATGCAGCCATTGTGTTGAAACCGTTCTCGACTCCTTCTTTCAGACCATGAATTCTTATGTTGTCCCTTCTTAGTCTTCCTTCCTCGTTGGTTAGCTTAGCCTCCAGTCTCGTTTGTCGTTTAAGTAATTCCTGCGTGGTTTCTTCCAGCCCTTTTATTCTTTCCTCTGCTTCCATGATTTGGGCCTCAGCCTGGTCCACTCTGTTTGTCCTTTTTATTTCGTCTTTAATTTCACGAAATTCGGCCCAACACTCTCGGCGAAATTTTCTTAATTCTTGAAGTACCGTTTTTAAGCCAACTGTGTTGCTAGCCTCATTCTGCTCCTCTATTTCCGAGTGGTTGTTGTCCTCCAGGTCAGATTCTCCGGCCGATGTGCGTCTTGGCCTGGCAAATGTCGATCTCTTCTGTTTTCCTTTAGGCATAATGACTTTGTCTTTTGATTTTCACTCTTCCATAAATCCGTTAAATCTGATTTTCAAGGTATTTTCATGGATGGGGTCTGGGAGCTTCAGCGTTAAGCTGCTATCACCATGGTGTCCAGACCGGAAGTCCGGAAAATTATCTTTTAAATTTACAAACATCATATGTGTAGCTTATGGTAAGACAGCTGTGTTTTATATTAAACTATTTTCCTTCTTGCAATACTCTTAACTTTAGTGTTATGTGTGTTTTAAACTTGCTCATTTGCAATAATTCGCTGCCATCCGTTTTCAAAGTGAAATGCCGGTTCCACGTTGTCGAAGCCGTGCAGGGTTTAAATGATATTAACAGCCGGTTTAATCTCTGGATTATCTTCGCGACTTTGAGCCTTTTGTGGTATACTGACTTGGCCGTTTTATACAAAGGTGGACTCTTCAACACCTGAGACTTTTAACTGGAACAGCAACCCCTTAAAGACGAAGCCATTTTTTGTATGGAATCTGGTCCGTCCCATGAGTGGTACTTGGAATGTTTACGTGCAGGTGATCTGCAGGCAGAACTTCATTAAGGAATCCAAAGATTTTTATTATTAAACGCTCCCAGTTGTATTCAGATTGATTGTTTTTAGTTCAAGTCTCAATTAAGTTGGTTGCAAATACTCTGCTTGTTTGAATTAAGATCTAAATGTGATCAAATGAAACTGTATGTTAAACGGCATTTTGTATGATATAGTGTAGTTAGAAATGTACTTTAAGTCAGTTAACATTATTCTTAAAATGATATTTTAAAAACTCAAAGCAATCGGAAAGTGGCCATAAGGACTGGAAAAGAAGTGGGAAAAAAAAAAGAAAAAAAATCAGCAAAATTTAAAACAATGTGTCATGGGTTTAAGTTTCCCCTGAAGTTTATGTTTCCTGAAATTGTGACTTAGATTAACCATTATAATTCAATAAGTGACTCCGTGAAACACTCATGGCTGCTCTGTTCATTCAAGTTTGGCCCAGCTGTTCCCACTGATATCATGGGGGGGTGATCTGTTGGGTGTCATGGGGTGTCATGTGTTTACTCTTCCTGGGTTAACTGGATTATTTCTGCTGCTGTGGATCACCTATTCCTCTTCTTCTCCTTTTCCCTGCTGATTAGTGCAGATCTGCAGGATTTAACACCTCCGAACACCACCTCTTAGTTCCTCCTCATGGCTGTCATTTTAAAAAAAATGGCCAACACACGCCAATTTATCACATCCTTTTTCATGTAAATTAGAAACATTCTTTTGTAAATGTGAGGATTTTTCTCATAAATTTGCAGGATTTACCTGCAGAGTTAGAGCCATTTTACTCAGAAATGTGCAGCTTCTTACTTGAAAATTTGCAGCTTTTTATCATTCATAATTTTGCGGCTTTTTCCTCATGAATTTAGAACTTTTCTCACTTTTGAGTCTGCAGTTTGTTTTTTTTTAAAAAAAGCTTAAACTTGCAGCGTTTTACTCAAATCTTATATTTGCAGCGTTTTAGGTTGTAAACAGTTGGAAATTTACACCTTTTTTGTCTTTTTGCTAAAGTTGCAGCTTCTTACCCATAAAATTCCACTTTTTTTGGTCAGAAATTGGCAGCTTTTAACTGAAACTTACATCCCCCCCTTTTTTCTTTTTTTTTTTTTCTTTTTTTTTTTTTGTCAGGTCGGGCATTGGCTTGCTTACTACCGGATAACCATGAAAACCGGTACTACCTGTCTCATGGGTCGGGCCGTTGGTGACTCAACCGGCATCCCCACCCTTCCGAGGGCATGGAGGGTGAAACAGGGCATCCTAGCAGAGCTAAAAACAATATCTGCCACAGGTCTGTGGTGGACCACTCCCAGTTACACGGGGTGAGACTGGACATCCTGGCAGATAAACACATCTGTCGCAAGGTCTGTGGTGGACTGTGCCAGTCAGTGCATTGTGACATGCACTACACAACGAGCAGAGATAAACAAACCTATCATCTGGTCAGTCACTGCAACAGATACTGGAGTCAGTTTGTCTTGGCTTGTCCTTGCCACTGATAATATCTTTATCTGCCAAGAATGTGCTTCTAGTCCAGCAAAAGCTAGCAGTACTCAAATACTTTGCAAGCAGTTTCATGAAATGGTCAATCAGAAAGGAACTCAGACCGGCTCGGACGTCGCCCGGGCTTACAAGGTCCGCACTGATCTGTTCACACTCCGACAGGCAGCGAAAAGTAAGCTAGGAGCAGGAAGACAAAAGAAGAGGAAAACGGCAGCCTGTGTGTAGCAGAATGGAATGTATGCACTCTGTTGGACAGAACAACATCACAGCGCCCAGAAAGACAGACTGCGCTTGTGGCCCTGGAAATGAACAGGTACAATGTAGAAATAGCTGCACTTAATGAAACAAGATAGCCTGGACATGACAGCTTGGAAGACCATGGGTACATCTTCTTTTGGAGTGGGAGATCAACTCAAGAAAGGAGAGAAGCAGGGTTGGGCTTTGCAGTTAGAAAGGAGATGGCAGCAATGCTTGATGAGGAACTGGTGCCAATCAACGACAAGATAATGACTATGAGACTCCCACTACAGCAGAAGATGTATGCCACACTCATCAGTGTATATGCCCCAACAATGACCAACACAGAGGAGGTGAAGGAAGAGTTCTACAGTGATTTACGTGAGACTATCAGGCGTGTACCGACTGATGACAGGCTGATACTCGTTGGAGATTTTAATGCCAGAGTTGGTTCGGACACTGAGAAATGGAAAGGCGTGCTAGGCAGTCATGGAGTAGGCAAGTGCAATGCCAGTGGAGAACTTCTGCTTGCACTATGTTCAGAGTACAACCTTGTGATAACCAACACTCTATTTAAGCACAGGGACACACAAGAAGACATGGATGCACCCAAGATCCAAGCACTGGCACTTATTAGACTACATCATAGTCGGGCAGAGAGACATAAGGGATGTATTGGACACCAGAGCAATGAGAGGCGTGGACTGTGGTACTGATCATGTTATGCTGAGATCTAGATTAAGGATTTGGAGACGAAAACAGCAATGCAGGATGTGTGCAAAGCCACCATGGAAGCTAAACACTAGTGCACTGAAAGGCCAAAAGAAGCAGGAAGAACTTACACAGGAAATGGATGAAAACTTGAAAGACTGGGACAGCAACAACTCAGAGGATGACATAGAAGAGAAATGGGCAACACTGAAGGATACAGTGTATCAGACTGCAAGTGATGTATTAGGCCACCCTGAGAGGAGACATCAAGATTGGTTTGATGAGCATGATGAACACCTGAAGAAACTACTAGAAGCGAGGAATACAGCTAGGCAGGAAAACCTACAGTGTAACACAAGGTTGAAGAAGAAGAAATACTCAAAGGCTCAGAGTGAGCTACAGAAGTACACCAGAGAGATGAAGTCCAACTGGTGGGATGAAAAAGCGGAGGAACTTCAAACTGCAGCAGACAGGAAGGACATGAAAACATTCTTCACAGGTTTGAGAGAAATCTACGGCCCTAAACCAAGCTGATTGATCCAACTAAAGGCTATGGATGGTGAAACGGTTTTGCAGGAGAAAGACAAGATCCTGGACAGATTTGCAGACCACTTTGACCAACTACTAAACAACCCTGGAGATCTCACTGAAGAGGCTCAAGAAGCTCTAGTGCAGCGACCAGCTGTATCAAGTCTGGATGAACCATCAAATTTTGATGAACTAATGGCAGCTATCAGGACAACGCAGGATGGTAAAGCTGGCAGTGTTCAGCTGACCAACTGCCTGCACAAGCTCATCCAAGAGATATGGGATGCCCAGAAAGTACCTCAAGACTGGAAGGATGCAAGTATTGTGCCTTTGTTCAAGAAAGGTGACAGGAAAGATTGTGGAAATTACCGAGGTATATCACTGCTAGCCACTGTTGGTAAGATTCTCTCACGTGTACTATTGGACAGACTCAATGAACACATCTTGCAGAATGTACTACCGGAAACCCAGTGCAGCTTTAGAAGTGGAAGAAGCACAATGGACATGATTTTCTGCTTGAAACAGGTTCAAGAAAAGTGTATCGAACAGAATATGCCGCTTTATGTAGTCTTCATAGACTTCAGTAAAGCCTTAGATACTGTTTCGCGACAAGGACTTTGGCAGGTACTCAAGAAATATGGCTGTACAGAGAAGTTTGTCAGCCTGATTGAGGCACTCCATACAGGTATGCAAGCAAACGTGGCAATGAGTGGTTCAGTATCTAAAGACTTTTCAGTAAGCAATGGGGTGAAACAAGGGTGTGTGCTGGTGCCTACACTCTTCTCGCTGTATCTGGCAGCCATGCTTGAGGTGGTCTTCAAAGACACTTCAGAAGGAGCATACATTCAAACAAGGAAAGAAGCAGACTTGTTCAATGTGGCACAATTTAAAGCCAAGAGTAAGACATCGATAAAGGTAGTATGAGAAGTTTTCTTTGCCGACGACAGTGCTCTAGTTGCACACAGTGTGGAAGATATGCAATCTTTAGTGGAGAAATTTGCAAGAGCAGCTAACCAATTCAGCCTCCAAATCAACATCAAGAAGACAGAGTGCCTTTATCAACCACCAAAGTTCCAATTATCAACATCACTACCAGAAGAGATCAGCATTGATACAGAGCTACTAGTCAAGTGCAAGACTTTCAAGTATCTAGGGAGCACTGTTTCAGCGAATGCTAGGCTGGAGGATGAACTATCTTTCACAATGGGAAGAGCAAGCACTGTATTTGGAAACTTGAGGGAGAGACTGTGGAACAATCGACATGTGTCTATCTGTGTGAAATGCAAAGTGTACAGAGCAACAGTACTGGCTACTCTATTGTACGGTGCTGAAACTTGGACTGTCTACAGAGTCCAGGTAAAGAAACTCCACGCGTACATGATGAGACATCTTCGAGCCATAACGAACATCTCATGGAAAGACAAGATAACCAACACAGAAGTGTTGAAACGAGCTGGTCTACCATCACTGGAGGACATGCTAATACAGATGAACCTGAGATAGCTCGGACATGTTGAGAGGATGGACCACCAGCGTCTCCCTCGGCAGTTACTCTACTCAGTTATGCGATAATTTTGCTCTTGCCATTCATTTCAATGGAGTTTTTTTTTTTTTTAATTTTAAGGTCCCATATGCAGAAGTAGAGGGTGTTCAATAGTAATATTGTGTATATTGTTGGGGTGTACCAATATGGCGGTGCCCTGGGTGTATGGGGAGGTGACACCCCGCCTTTCCGGTGGTGGTGTCACAGCGAGTATAAGAGGACACAATAGAAGGGGTTCTGTGTCTTTGCTGTGGACTCTCATGCTGTGCGGAGTGACTCCTGTGTGTTCCTATTAGTTAATAAAACTAGTAAACCGTTACCTCGACTCCTCCTCATTTCCAGATGTAACATTTGGCAACGAGGATGGGATTGGTAGGACTCTGCGACACTGTACAGGAACCCGGTTGCGGCGCCATGGACCACGGAGGCCAGTGACTACTCCCTTGGGAGTTGGCGATAAAGTCCGCCCTAGGGTTGAGTCTCGGCTTGGTGGGGTCCTCAAATCACGACAACAGCAGGATGACCAGGGACAACTGCAGATAGAGAGGACCCGCGATGACTGTTATTTGGAGCTGTCAGATGGATCCAAGAGGCACCTGAATGAGCTGCGGCGTGTTGGTGGGAGGACACGCCCGAGCAGCCCGTCTCCGGTGAAGAAAACGCGGTGATGCTCTGGAAGCGAGCCGCTGGACAGACGTTCCAGAGGGGAGCCTCCAGGGGGTCCGTAGTGAGACTTTAAAGGATTTAGCGGTGTGGTCTGTTGTGTTTATGCTGTTAGCATTTTGTGCATTCAAAAAAAACAACCGCTAACGTTAAAGAGAGAGAGAGAGGCTGTAAGTATGTTGGGTGGAGGGATCTGGGACCGCCGTTAGGTTTGTGTACATATTGTTTATAACTATAGTTCGACATGTATGTGATAATATCGGGATTAGTTTTTGTGTGTGGCCCTTTTATATTCACGGACTGTAATAATTAATATGGTGTAGTGTGCATGAATAGCTTTGTGTATGTTTAGAGTGTGTATCGGGTTGCAAAATTTGGGAGGGCCTGATTAGTGTGCTTGCGATTTTCTTCGGGGGGGAATGTTGGATAGTAATATTGTGTGTATAGATGGGGTGGACCAATATGGCAGTGCCCTGGGTGTATGGGGAGGTGACGCCCTGCCTTTCCGGTGGTGGCGTCACAAGGAGTATAACAGGACACAGCGGAAGGGGTTCTGCCTCTTTGCTGTGGACTCTCATGCTGTGCGGAGTGACTCCTGTGTGTTCCTATTCGTTGTTAATAAAAACTCGTAAACTGTCACCTCGTCTCCTCCTCATTTCCAGATATAACAGAGGGGGCGTGACTTAGGCTCTATTCACATGTAAGTTCCATTTCATGTTTATGCTTCTTTCATTTAAGGAACATTTCCAAATTGAGAGCCATTGGATCATCAAGTGAGCCTGAAAAAGTAATCCATGCATTTGTGTCTTCACGACTAGATTATTGCAGTGCTTTGTTTTACTGGTTTAGACAAATCTTCTCTTTCTCGTCTCCAGTGTACACAAAATGCTGCAGCCAGACTACTTACACGTTCTAGGAAACGAGATCATATTACCTCCATATTATATACTTTACAGTGGCTACCAGTGGATTTTAAGATTTGTTTTAAAGTTCTCACACTTAGTTATAGAGCACTACATGGACAAGCACCATCCTATTTATCTGAGCTTCTTAAACATAGCCCTGCTCGCACTCTTAGATCTGAAGCCCAGGACTTGTTAGTTGTTCCTTTTACGAGACTGAAGACCAGGGGGCACAGAGCCTTTCAATCTGTAGCGCTGAGGCTTTGGAATAATCTCCCACTCCAGCTACATTTAGCTGACTCTGTGGACACTTAAAAAGCAGCTGAAAACTTTTTTTGTTTAATGAGGATTTCCGTTGAATTTCATTTCAGCTGCTTCATTTCAGCTGCATTCATGTCTGACATTTTTAAATTATTTAGCCTTGGTGAAAAAGAAACGTACAGTAATCGGTTAGTGCTTATGCCTTGGTGAAACAGAGGCATACAGTAATTGGTTAGTGCGTCTGTTTGTGGCTGTGTGTATCTGTCTGTCTGTCCGCCTCTCTGTTTCAGCTCGCCCAATCATAATTAAGTGGAACTAAAGGCTTATATCATTGTATTGCAATATTTTCTCCACTTTTAATTTGCCAGAATTGCAAGATAAGGCTTTGTTTTCAAAATAAGCACAAATATAACTCACCATTTCTGTCACTGCAGCCATGAAAACAGGAAACGTAATAATTCTGCCGGGCCAGTAGAGGTCAGCGTACCACTTTTTTACAGCTGCCCATGCTACCATGCCACAGGCACAGAGGCACAGCACCTTGGTGCTTTTTAGTTTAATCTTGTATCTTAACTTTAAAAAAAAAAAAAAATTATTGTGTTTCTATCAAGTTGTTTTTATTAATTAATTCATTCATTCATTCATTCATTCATCTTCTTCTGCTTAATCCTTTTCGGGTCGCAGGAGGGCTGGAGCTTATCCCAGCATCTTTGGGCGAGAAGCAGGGTACACCCTGGACAGATCGCCAGTCCATCGCAGGGCCAACACAGAGAGACAGACAGCCATTCACTCTCACAGTCATACCTAAGGACAATTTAGAATCCCCAGTTTTGATGCCAATTAACCTAACTTGCATGTTTTTGGCATGTGGGAGGAAACCGGAGAAATCCCGGAGTAAACCCACGCAGACACGGGGAGAACATGCAGACTCCACACAGATCACTGTTGGTCGGGGGCTGGGATCGAACCCAGGATCCCCCGGCCAAGGGTGAGTTGCTGTGCTGCCGCAGTGTTAACCACTCTGCCACCGCGCCGCCCAAGTTGTTTTTATTCTATTTTATTTAACAGCACTTTGTGACTGTCTTTGAAAAGCACTTTATAAAAAAACTTTACTTACTTACTTTTAGCCTTAGATGTCAGACTAAGTCACATACTTATAAATATTGGCTGGATGTTCAAGTTTAACCACTTGTACTCCGGTCAATTTTCCTAAAAACGCCAAAAAATAACATGCCCAAAGTAAATCGAAAGCTGTTCTTCAACCCTTTGCAGCATCTTCATGGGGTTGGTCTCATTTAAAAGAAAACACTTTGAATTTTTTGGCAAAAAAAAAAACATAATCTCTCTACGTGCTCCGGCCGCTGAGTTACAGTCATCTAAACATACTGAACTTGAAGAAAATAAATTTGGCCTGGGTGTTTTTTTGGATACAAATGCTTGCAAATAACACACAGCTGTCCGATCCGGCTGGAAAATGCAACAGAAATGTAGAACCAAGTGTTATCAAGCTGAGATTCAAATTTGGTAACAATACCACAAAAAATGAATATATTACACAGCTTTTTTCTCAGGTTGTTCCCAGGCATTTTTGAACTGTGCAAATGCATCTGTCAGTCCATTTGTCCACATTTCACAAAAATTGTTGCTCTTCCTTGGCAGTTGCCTCCTTGGCAAATGACCACATGCTTACCAAACCCACACGCAGTGATACTCAGCATCCAGGTTGTGGTCAAGAGCAAAGGCCAGGTTATATGGGTACTTATGTGATTTCAGAAAAATTGCTACTCCTCCTAGCCAATTGCTCCAGTAGTCAAAAAACTCATGCACAATGTTCCTCCGATGGTCTTCGTCGAAGTTGTGTTGAAGGTCAGTGTCACGGTCAAAATTTATAGATGATCTGGGGACGTACGTGATCTCAAAAAAATTGCATGGTCAAGAGGTCTGACCACTCCCCCCCCCCCTCCCCAATTGAAGATGAAGAAATAAATGAAGGCAGTGGCTATGGATACAGAACTGTACCCATAGAATTATTACTACAGATATGGCTGAAATTGGATCGACCAGTAAATACATTCTATTAATTCATATTTTAAAGGCAGCAGGCTACAGCTAACGAAATCTGAGACATTTATTTGTTTCAAAATTTTAATTAATATGTATTTACTATCTTTTTAACCTTTCCCACTCCCAAATCCTAAGGCTAACCTCTTAATTTTAATTCTAAATTCCATCTCATATCAAGTAAAATGGTGGGCAAGGCTTTGAAAGCAGGACACAAACCAGCAACCTTTTGATCACAGGTCTACTGTACTATTTACCTAAGCCACAGTGGTAGCTGGCTTGGAGTTGATCTGAAAAGGTTTTGTCGGATTGCGCAACTCTTCTGTAGCAATAAATGATGTGTATTGCGCTATGACTTGTCTCAATAGCTGCATCCATAAATGAATATGCATAGTAGAAAGACAAATGTCTTAAAACACACCAGTGCATTCAAGTAACTGTATCATTTAACTTTAGTTGCACAAGTTTGCAGTCCAGTGTACAGTGGTGTGGAAAAATTGTTTGGCCCCTTCCTGATTTTTCATTTTTTTGTATGTTTGTCACACTTGAATGTTTCAGATCATCAAACAAATTTAAATATTAGACAAATATAACACAAGTAAACAGAAAATGCAGTTTTTATTTGAAGGTGTTTATTATTAAGGATAAAAAAAAATAAATCCAAACTTACATGGCCCTGTGTGGAAAAAGTGATTGCCCCCTTGTTAAAACATAAATTAACTGTGGTTTATCAGATCTTTGGAAAGCTGAGTTCAGTTTTCTAGCCATTTCTAAAGCTTTGGGACTCCAGCAAACCACAGTGAGAGCCATTATCCACAAATGGCGAAAACATGAAACAGTGGTGAACCTTCCCAGGAGTGGCCGGCTGACAAAAATTACCCCAAGAACGCAGCGACGACTCATCCAAGAGGTCACAAAAGACCTCACAACAACAATCGTCCACATCCAAAGAACTGCAGGCCTCACTTGCCTCAGTTAAGGTCAGTGTTCATGACTCCACCACAAGAAAGGAACTGGGCAAAAATGGCCTGCATGGCAGAGTCCCAAGACGAAAGCCACTGCTGAGCAAAAAGAATAAAAAGTCTTGTCTCAATTTTGCCAGAAAACATCTTGATGATCCCCAAGACTTTTGGGAAAATTCTGTGTGGACTGACGAGACAAAAGTTGAACTTTTTGGAAGGTGTGTGTCCCGTTACATCCGGCGTAAAAGTAACACAGCATTTCAGAAAAGGAACATCATACCAGCAGTAAAATATGGTGGTGGTGGTAGTGCGATGATCTGGGTCTGTTTTGCTGCTTCAGGACCTGGAAGACTTGCTGTGGTAAATGGAACCATGAATTCTGCTGTCTACCAAAAAATTCTGAAGGAGAAAGTTTGGCCATCTGTTTGTGACCTCAAGCTGAAGCACACTTGGGTTCTGCAGCAGGAGAATGATCGAAAAACAAAATGAAGACTTTGGAGTGGCCAAGTCAAAGTCCTGACCTGAATCTGATTGAAATGCTGTGGCAGGACCTTAAAAAGACGGTTCATGTTCAAAAACCCTCCAATGTGGCTGAATTACAGCAATTCTGCAAAGATGAGTGGGCCAAAATTCCTCCACAGTGCTGTAAAACACTCATTGCCAGTTATTGCAAATGCTTGATTGCATTTGCTGTTAAGGGTGCCCAACAATCACAAAAAGTGATTGTTTAGGAGACAATCACTTTTTCACACAGAGCCATGTAGGTTTGGATATTTTTTTTCCCTTAATCATAAAGACCTTCATTTAAAAACTGCATTTTGGGTTTACTTGAGTTATCTTTGTCTAATGTTTACATTTGTTTGATGATCTGAAACATTTAAGTGTGACAAACGTACAACAAAATGAGAAATCAGGAAGGGGGCAATCACTTTTTGACACCACTGTAAATGTCATTATATATTTAGTCTACATAGCTAATATCTTAAGGACAAACTGTTCTTTTTAAGAACATTGTAAGCTAAAGATTTCCCACAGTGTTTCCAGCACTTAAAGTTTATTACAGTCTGATTCAAACCATAGGCACACTGAGTATTTTGGGTTTATGAAACAAGAGTCATTACAGCAACTTATCACAGTGGAAAAATATTATTTATGTAGTTGCATTTATAACTAGTGAATATTACATTGTATGTTTTTTTGTGCCATGTCTACACCTTCTGGCACACACAACTGTCTGCATAAACGGTCATCTGTCTGTGTGTCTGGAACTGTTTCCTGAACAACTGACATCACAAATGATACAGTTACAGTTCAGTCACGTAGGTCACCCAACTAAGGCAGGTAATGATTCAAGATTCAAAGATTTTATTTGTCAATACTACTATATGTACAGGACATACAGGAGAATTGAAATGGCGTTTCTCTCCTTCTTCAGTGGTGTGCACAATATAAAAAAGAAAAAGGAATAAGGCTGGGGGAAAAAAAACAAAAAGCAGCAGTCTATGTACAGTAATGCAACCCGTAGTGCAAGTGGTGACAAAAGATAGAGGCAGACCTCCCATAGTGCAAATAGAGATAAATGATTAATGATGCTGAAACCCAGTAATCCTATATACAGAAAACTATAGATGTAATACCCATAGTTGTAGTTCAATGTGGTATTGTAGGTGCAGATAGTAACGGATAGGACTGCACATGATCAGTATTGCAATGACTGACAGACAGCAGCAGATATGGCATTTTTGCAAATGGTTGCAGTTAACGTGCAGAGACTTACAGCAGCAAATGTATTACTGTTGGTGTGCCAGTCTTTCTGTGCCAACAGCTGAGGTAGTTATTGTGCAAGTGAGTGCATTATTAGGGATGTGATTCGGGGTTGGTGAAATTATCTGAAAATTTTGCAGGGGGTCTGGGGGACACAGTCCCCCAGCGGGGTCCGGGGTAGACCCCTGGTGGGGGTGGTTCGGGGGGCATAGCCCCCCCGAAGCTCTTGGGTTTTTATGATTTTTAACCTCTTGCACACCGTTGTACCGCAGACGGGCAAGTCTCTGCGTCCTAGAGCACGAGGGCGCTCTCGTGCGCTCTAGGACGCATGGTGTAGATGGTGATGTAGGTGGTGATGGTGATGTAGTGGCGTCCAAGCGCGCACTGAAAATAAAAGCTGCAGACACAGCCGCGAACAGATTAGTTCATTCGACTAATAAGAGCCTTGAATTGGGTTTCTGAAACCTTGAAGGACCAATGACTGAAAACCTAGCCAGAAGGACCCGCCTGCTGTGAATGCATTGAGCCAATTGAAGCAGAGAAGTTTGCGAGCTGTTTTTTTTTTTTTAAGGGTGGGTGAAGATTGACTGCTGGAGCGGATCAAAAAAGGATTAGACGTTATGAGACGTTATGATTTCTTCCATGGTCATAGACCGACGAAGGCTGAGTGACACACACGCCTTCGCCAGTCTTTTTTTTAAATTACTACTGTTATTTGTTTTGAAAAATCGTTAGCCAAAAACCGCAATCATGGAAGCACAAAACCGCAATAATGGAATTATGTTTTGACCGGGTCGCGAGACCAGAACCAGAGTGGACCAGCATCGTGTTCGGCTGACAATGAGGAAGAGAAGTTCGCCAGGACAATGTGGCTGTGAAGAGGTAAGGTGTTATAAGCCAAATTATTTTTTATCCCTGAAAATTGTAATCCAAAATGACTTTTGACCGATCGGTAAATAAAACTGTGCTTCGCGGCGCAGTTTGTGCACCGCTATACAAGGGGTTGTTCGCCGCGTACAGGCTGTGAACGCCCCCCCACCCCCGCTATTCTTCTGCAGCGAGGCGGGGGGGAAGCCGCGGTGATTGCGCTGCTGTCCCACATCACCACATGAGGCTAATCCGTTGTGTAGCGATGGCTGAAGTCCATCCTCTGTAGCGAGTGGGGGGGGACACAAACACCCCCCCCCACACACACACACACAGACAGCCCTGAGTGTGACCTTTCATTAGAGCCCAAAATGAAGCTTCTATATTGAATCATTCAAAAGTTACAGACGTTTTTCCAAACTGTGCCATTTGGCACAATTTGGCACAGTTCCAAAACGCCTGGGAACTACCTGAGGAAAAAGCTGTGTAATATATTCATTTTTTGTGGTATTGTTACAAAATTTGGACCTCAGCTGGATAACACTTGGTTCTACATTTCTGTTGCATTTTCCAGCCCGGATCTGAAGCTGTGTGTTAATTTGCAAGCATTTGTATCCAAAAAAACACCCAGGCCAAATTTATTTTCTTCAAGTTCACTATGTTTAGCTGACTGTAACTCAGTGGCTGGAGCACTTAGAGAGATAATGTTTTTGTTTTTTTTTTTGCCAAAAAATTCAAAGTGTTTTCTTTTAAATGAGACCAACCACATGAAGATGGGTTCCAAGGTTGTCATAGCCAGGAGCGGCACTGGGGTTAAGCTCTCAGTGCTCATAAAATGCTCCTTACGGCGTGCGTCTCGAAAAGCCTCTGACAACTAAGTCCATCTCCTAGCCTGCCCGTGTGGTTTAGTCTCTAAGCCCGGCGGAACTGCTTTTACTAATAGGAGAAGGGGCGAGGGCGGATCTCTGGCGCCTTAAAACCAGATGCTTCGGGTAGATGGTGGCTCATCAACCTGGGAAGGTAGCCCATCTAGGGGAAGGTAAACCCTGATTTCAAACCTCCGCTGCCTTGCGGCGCACCCGGTCACAGGAAAGGCTTCGGGAGTCAACCCTGAGGAAAAATCCGGAGTCGGAGCCCCTAAGGCAGTTCTCTGTTGTGCTCAACATCGTTCTGGCAGCTCCTGCAACGGCGCTGGTGCCAAACTATAGCAGCCCTGCTGTTCCTTTGGATTCATCAGTGACGTGGAGAGGGGGGACATGCTGCATGGGTAACATCTTGTCCTCCATATCTTCCTGCCCAGGCTTGAATCCTACCAACGCCCAACGCTGGAAGGTAGAACACCGGTGTGCATCGGCCTGTTCAGCCACAGGCGGTGCTGTTCCAGCAGAGTAGACGTTTAGGATTCTCTTCCATGGTCATCATAGACCGACGGAGGCCGACAAACATGAAGATGCTGCAAAGGGTTGAACAGCTTTCGATTTACTTTGGGCACATTATTTTTTGGCATTTTTAGGAAAATTGACCGGAGTGCAAGGGGTTAAGTACCAGAACTGTGCTTAAATGACATAAAACAAACAGCTGAATGCCACTTATTACTGTATAATATTGACTTATGTTCCAAGAAGATAGCATTCCTAAAATATTCCAACAAGCATTATCCATCACATGCTTTAACACTTGATCAAATCAAAATCAGTTAATTTTATCTATTCCATAATAGAAATAAAATTCCAACATACCATTACTTTTTATAATTTCAGCATTTATTTCAGATCATCAGTTTCAATCTCCATTGAGTCTTGAGCAGTTGATTTTGCACAATCACTGATGTATCTAAGTCTTAGAAATATTCATAAGTTATTAGTCAATGTCCACTGTGCACTGTCAATTTCAAACTGTTTGGAATCATAAAAGTAATCTAACTAAATTGTTTTGCTATTTTTTTCTCCTCAACATCAATCCATATCTGATATATGTGATATTAATTAGGGAAGACAGAAAAACACAAGCATAAACGTAATTCTAAGTACGTGTGGCGTTAAAAATATTTATTAAATAAAGTCCAAAACATCTTCAGCAGGCAAGATGAAGAAAATATTAACTAGATGACATGTATACAAAAATATATCTTCACATACCTCAAAATTCACTACTCTATCTGCAACTGGCACTGGTTGTTGGGGTGGATCCTTCCTTTCGATTTCCAGGTCCGATCGTGTCGTTAACAAAGGGTGGAGGCCGTATGGTTTCGATGTTTTTTTCTGAACACCGAAAGTTCCAGCAATTGAATTATTAGTGGATCTCAATTTCACCTGTTGTGCATGTTTTCTGCTCTTAGCATGACTCTCGAGAGACTTAACCACTTGCACTCTGGGCAATTTTCCTAAAAATGCCAAAAAATAACATGCCCAAAGTAAATCGAAAGCTGTTATTCAACCCTTTGCAGCATCTTCATGGGGTTGGTCTCATTCAAAAGAAAACACTTTGAATTTTTTGGCAAAAAAAACATAATCTCTCTACATGCTCCGGCCACTGAGTTACAGTCATCTAAACATACTGAACTTGAAGAAAATAAATTTGGACACGGTGTTTTTTTGGATACAAATGCTTGCAAATAACACACAGCTGTCCGATCCGGGTGGAAAATGCAACAGAAATGTAGAACCAAGTGTTATCAAGCTGAGATCCAAATTTTGTAACAATACCACAAAAAATGAATATTTTACACAGCTTTGTTCTCAGGCTGTTCCCAGGCGTTTTGGAACTGTGCCAAATTGTGCCAAATGGCACAGTTTGGAAAAACATCTGTAACTTTTGAATAATTCAATGTAGAAGCTTCATTTTGGGCTCTAATGAAAGGTCACACTCAGGGCTGTGTCTGTCTGTGTGTGTGTGGGTGGGGGGGTCGTCCCTCGCCCCCCCCCGCTACCAAGGACCGAGTTCGGCCCTCGCTACATGACGGATTACACTCCTTGCATGTTTTCACAGCGGCTCCCCCCCCCCGCTACTGTGTGTGTGGGGGGGGGTCCCCCCCCCTCGCTACAGAAGACAGCCATCGCTACATGATGGAATAGACTCATATGCTTCCCCCCGCAGACCGGGGGGCGTTCAGACCATGAACGCCCCCCCCCGCTCCTCTTCTGCAGCGGGGGGGGGGGGCGTTCACGGTCCGAACACGGCAAATGAACCGTTTATCGCGGCGCACGCACTTCGTACTTCGTGCGCAGTACAGTTGTAATTTACCGATCGGTCAAAAGTCATTTTTGGATTACAGTTTTCAGGGAGAAATAATAATTTAGCTTATAACACCTTACCTCTTCACAGCAGCAGAGTCGTGGCGAACAGCTCTTCCCCATTGTCAGACGAACGCGACGCTGGTCCGCTCGTGGATCCCGATCAAAACATAATTCCATTATTGCCGTTTTGGCGAATGATTTACGACTTTTGTCGTCGTCCTCCGTCGGTCTATGATGACGGAAGAGAATCCTAAACGTCTATTCTGCTGGAATGAGTGCAGGTCCCACTTGTGGGTGGTCTCCATGCTGCTGGGTGAGCCTGGGTCTGTAGCAGGTTCGTCCAGCTTCCTTTGTTTTCATCTGCTGCAGCAGTAAATCTCTCTTCACCAGCCCGAATTTCTGTGCTTCAATTGGCTCGTGCATTCAAAGTAGGCGGGTCCTCCTTCCTAGGTTTTCATTCATTGGCTCTTCAAGGTTTCAGAAACCCAATTCAAGGCTCTTATTAGTCGAATGAGAGGTCAATCAGATGAACTAATCTGTTTGCGGCTGTGACTGCAGCTTTTTTTTTCAGTGGCGCTTGGAGGCCACACCACCTACATCACCACCATCATGCGTCCAAGCGCGCACGAGTGCGCCCTCGTGCGCCCTAGGACGCAGAGACTTGCCCGCCCGCGGAACAACGGAGTGCAAGTGGTTAAATCCTCTTCCACCATAGTCAATGGTGTCGTTACACCACGTGCATATCGCCTTCCCAGCATGGTCGATTTTCCGTATGAAATCACTAAATAAATTTGTCACAGTTGTCTTACCAACATCCGTTGCAATCTCCTTTTCTAGCCAATCCCAACGAAATTTGTTTTTCACGATCTTGTCAATTTCTTTGACTCTCGGAGCATCTTTACGTTCAACCACCGACATCACTGCAATGCAAGTCCGCTATGGGAGAGCGAGGAAAACAAAGGATTAAGAATAAAATAGGATTAAGATAAGAAACAGCCGCATTCATTGGTCACTGCAAGGACGATCAGCATCAGCCAATCAGGTGCGTCGTTAGGGGATTACTAGGGGATTTTTTTTTTTTTTTAAGGACAATCAGCATCAAGTCAGGCGCGCCGTTAGGGGATTACTAAGGGATTTTTATTTATTTTTTTTAATTTTGGAAGATAAAAAAAAAAGCGGAATTCCGCAAATTAGCGGGAAAAATCACATCCCTACATTATGGTCAGGGGGGTGGACAAAGTTCAAGGTCCTGACTGCCCGATGAACGAAGCTGTTTAGCAGTCTTGTGGAGCAGGTCCAGAGGCTTTGGTACCTTTTCCTCAAGGGCAGGGGGCTGAAGAGGGAGTGTGAGGGGTGGAAGGTGTCGCCTGCATGATGTTGATGGCTCTGTGGGTGAGGTGGGTGAGGTAGATGTCTGGGGGGGGGCAGAGGGGCACCAATGGTCTTGCTGGCTGCTTTCACTGTGCGTTGTGGTGTCTTCTGGCAGGAGGCGGTGCAGCTTCCATACCACACTGTGATGCAGCTGGTGAGGATGCTCTCAGTGGTCTCCCGATAGAAAGAGCACATGATGGGGAGTGTGACTCATGCTATCCTCAGTTTGTGGAGGAAATGGAGGCCAGTTTGAGCCTTCTTGGCTAGTGATGTGGTGTATAACCGGTTCACGTACATATCTGCTTCATAGATTTTTTTTTTGTCATGAACAACTTTGTGCTGTAACTTGTTTTTATTATTGTTGCAAGGGCCACATTGTGAGGACATTGTGGCTTGTTTCGACACGATAAGCATGCAGGTTATTTGGTAGGCCCCTGAAGACAATGAGAGAGCCAATAAGAAAAGGAAGGGCCGATGTGTATGGCGTGTTTTCAGTTTGATTTGAGTACATGCCTGTAGAAAGCAAGTATTCTTGTCTGAAAACAGGTAGCCCAATTAGGCTTTACAGGCCCAAATGTAGGCTGTGTTTGAAAGTGGAATACAAAGAGGCGTAGCCTTTATGTAGGCAATCACACATGTTAGACTTTGACAAATTTAAAAGGGACTGAACGACACAAAGATTTATTTGATTGTATGAATGTTAATTACATAATTATTGAAAATGAATGGGACATCCAATATTGGCGACTGTTTAAGAACCCTTGTTTATTTGTTTGCCAGATCACTTATTTGTGTGATCTTTTATGACGTATTCATAAGTGTTGTATCTTGCACTTTTGGGAATGGGAGTTGTTCAGTCATCATTATAATTGTTTTAGTTTATATGTGTAGTTTATAGTCTGTCGTCAGTAAACTCATGCAGTACTATAACAGAACACATTTACACATATTTGAGACCCATTGTAGTGCATCCTTTTCTACAGTATTTTAGCAATATTGTCAGTACAAAACACCGAACATTATTATACACAGCAGAATGACCCATATGGCTGCAACTGTTGCATCAGTGTCGCATATTTGTCAGTAAATAAAAAATGATTTATTTCTTTATTTGTGCATTTTTTTTGTCACAGTCGTTTAGTCAAACCGTACATACACTACCGTTCAAAAGTTTGGGGTCACCCAGACAATTATTTTGTTTTCCATGAAAAGTCACACTTATTTACCACCATGAGTTGTAAAATGAATAGAAAATATAGTCAAGACATTGACAAAGTTAGAAATAATGATTTGTATTTGAAATAATAATTTTTTCCAGATAATCAACCTGCTCAAAGGAAGGTCAGTTTTATAGCTTCTCTAACCAGCTAAACTGTTTTCAGCTGTGCTAACATGATTGCACAAGGGTTTTCTAATCATCCATTAGCCTTCTGACGCAATGAGCAGACCCATTGTACCATTAGAACACTGGAGTGATAGTTGCTGGAAATGTGCCTCTATACACCTATGTAGATATTGCACCAAAAACCAGACATTTGCAGCTAGAATAGTCACTTACCACATTAGCAATGTATATTAGATATTGGAGTGTGTTTCTGATTAGTTTAAAGTTATCTTCATTGAAAAAAACAGTGCTTTTCTTTCAAAAATAAGGAAATTTCTAAGTGACCCCAAACTTTTGAACGGTAGTGTATGTGTCCACATACAATATGCAATTGATCTGGCCATTCCGCTCCAAAATCATGGTGGTATTATTATTAACTTTTAATTTTTAGATAAGCGTGCGAGCACACCAGCACCGGGAGGAGCGCCATGTTGAACCCACGGTGCTGCAAAGGAACAGCAGTGGCACACGGTGAAGCAGTAGCCCAGACTCCAATTAACCGGGCAGGCTGGGATTGGCTCCCTGTGAAGGACTACGGTAAGGTGGTCCAGCTGCTGCCCCTCCCATCCCCCAGCGCACCCGCGCACCTCGTGTTCTCCACATGTGCCAAATTATCCTCTGGAGCAATGCAATGACGGCAACATTATAGTATAATTTTTTTAAGCATTGCATCTTCAGTATTCTCTTTTTCTGGTCAAATTTGTCACTTTTCACTTCCTTGTTTTGTTTACGGAGCACTCTGATGACTGGTCATAATGCCGCATATTATCCAGTCAGTACGGAGTCAATCTGAAACCCCGCCCACACTTCTAGAAGCCAGAGCATGAGGAAATGGAGTGGTGACTAAACTTTTATTGATTAAAAATTGCATATTTTGACTGAGTAATTCCTTACTCTGGGATGCACACCCTTGTAACCTCAGCAAAGCACTTATAAAGGTGCGGTGGCGCAGTGCTAACCACTGCGCCAGCACAGCAACTCACCCTTCGCCATGGTTCTCCCCGTATCTACGTGGGTTTACTCCGGGATTTCTCCGGTTTTCTCCCACAGGTCAAAAACATGCAGGTTAGGTTAATTGGAGACTCTAAAGTGGCCCTAGGTGTGAATGTCTGTGTGACTGGTTAAGGGACAGTGCCGTATTGTGGCTGCTTCATCCATCCAGGTGGATGCCCTCAATTTCCCCTCTGGGGATCAATAAAGTATACAAAATTTAAAAAAATAAATAAATAAATAAAATCTGAGGTCACTTTGACAACTGGTTTGAGAGATGTCTGAGGGACACACACACACACACACACACACACAGAGGGAGAGGGAGAGAGGGGGACGGGGAGAGAAATGTAGCAGACTGTTAAATGCTGACGAGAACATGTTAGTATTGTTCAGTTTTATCATTAACCAGAATATGCAAAGTCTTACAGGTTGTGATTGCATGATGCACATTCTTCTCACAATGTGGTTAAAGGGAAAAGTGAAGAAAGTTTGAAAGCTTTTCTCCTAAAAAATGTGGTGGTTTCTTTCTTTAGGGGCTGATCACTTCTTCACAGCCATGAATTCTCAGACGAGTTTTGGCAGCAGCATGCTGTGTAAGTTCTGTTTTTTTTCTTGTTACTTTTGTATAGTTTTTTCTTCTTTTTTTGGTATACAGTGGCAAGAAAAAGTATGTGAACCTTTTGGAATTAATTACTTTATACCTACTGTGTATATCTGTGTGTGTGTGTGTGTGTGTGTGTGTGTGTGTGTGTGTGTGTGTGCGCACATATACAGTGGGGCAAAAAAGTGTTTAGTCAGCCACCAATTGTGCAAGTTCTACCACTTAAAAGATGAGAGAGGTCTCCAATTTTCATCATAGGTATACCTCAACTATGAGAGACAAAATGAGAAAAAAATCCAGAAAATCACATTGAAGGATTTTTAATGAATTAATTGGTAAATTCCTTGGTAAAATAAGTATTCGGTCACCTACAAACAAGCAAGATTTCTGGCTCTCACAGACCTGTAACTTCTTCTTTAAGAGACTCCTCTGTCCTCCACTCGTTACCTGTATTAATGGCACCTGTTTGAACTCGTTATCAGTATAAAAGACACCTGTCCACAACCTCAAACAGTCAGACTCCAAACTCCACTATGGCCAAGACCAAAGAGCTGTCAAAGGACACCAGAAACAAAATTGTAGACCTGCACCAGGCTGGGAAGACTGAATCTGCAATACGTAAGCAGTTTGGTGTGAAGAAATCAACTGTGGGAGCAATTATTAGAAAATGGAAGACATACAAGACCACTGATAATCTCCCTCGATCTGGGGCTCCACGCAAGATCTCACCCCGTGGGGTCAAAATGATCACAAGAACGGTGAGCAAGAATCCCAGAACCACACGGGGTGACCTAGTGAGTGACCTGCAGAGATCTGGGACCAAAGTAACAAAGGCTACCATCAGTAACACACTATGCCGCCAGGGACTTAAATCCTACAGTGCCTGATGTGTCCCCCTGCTTAAGCCAGTACATATCCAGGCCCGTCTGAAGTTTGCTAGAGAGCATTTGGATGATCCAGAAGAGGATTGGGAGAATGTCATATGGTCAGATGAAACCAAAATAGAAAAAACTCAACTTGTCATGTTTGGAGAAGAAAGAATGTTGAGTTGCATCCAAAGAACACCATACCTACTGTGAAGCATGGGGGTGGAAACATCATGCTTTGGGGCTGTTTTTCTGCAGAGGGACCAGGACGACTGATCCGTGTAAAGGAAAGAATGAATGGGGCCATGTATCCTGAGATTTTGAGTGAAAACCTCCTTCCATCAGCAAGGGCATTGAAGATGAAACGTGGCTGGGTCTTTCAGCATGACAATGATCCCAAACACACTGCCCCGGCAACGAAGGAGTGGCTTCGTAAGAAGCATTTCAAGGTCCTGGAGTGGCCTAGCCAGTCTCCAGCTCTCAACCCCATAGAAAATCTTTGGAGGGAGTTGAAAGTCTGTGTTGCCCAGCGACAGCCCCAAAACATCACTGCTCTAGAGATCTGCATGGAGGAATGGGCCAAAATACCAGCAACAGTGTGTGAAAACCTTGTGAAGACTTACAGAAAACGTTTGACCTCTGTCATTGCCAACAAAGGGTATATAACAAAGGTATTGAGATGAACTTTTGTTATTGACCAAATACTTATTTTACCGAGGAATTTACCAATTAATTCATTAAAAATCCTTCAATGTGATTTTCTGGATTTTTTTTTTCTCATTTTGTCTCTCATAGTTGAGGTATAC
Source organism: Pholidichthys leucotaenia (assembly GCA_020510985.1). NCBI lineage: Eukaryota > Metazoa > Chordata > Actinopteri > Cichliformes > Pholidichthyidae > Pholidichthys > Pholidichthys leucotaenia. The sequence goes on along the minus strand of CM035847.1, from coordinate 280,140,041 downwards.
CTATGATGAAAATTGGAGACCTCATCTTTTAAGTGGGAGAACTTGCTCAATTGGTGGCTGACTAAATACCTTTTTTGCCCCACTGCACATACATACGTGTTTGTGTGTGTGTGTGTATATATGTGTATATATATATATATATATATATATATATATATATATATATATATAGGTCATCACAGGCCCCCTGATGGACCCACTGCAGTTTGCCTACCGGTCAAACAGGTCAGTGGATGATGCAGTGAATATGGGACTACATTACATCCTGCAACACCTCGACTCCCCAGGGACGTACGCCAGGATCCTGTTTGTCGACTTCAGCTCAGCGTTCAACACCATCATCCCAGGCATTCTTCATCAGAAACTCCTCCAGCTCAAGGTGCCCCCCTCCACCTGCCAGTGGATCTCCAGCTTTCTGACTGACAGGTGGCAACAGGTGAAGCTAGGGAGATTTACATCCAGCTCCCGAAAAATTAGTACTGGCGCCCCCCAAGGATGTGTCCTTTCCCCACTGCTCTTCTCCCTCTACTCCAACGACTGCACCTCAGAGGACCCTTCGGTGAAGCTCCTGAAGTTTGCGGACGACACCACAGTCATCGGTTTGATCCGGGATGATGATGAGTCTGCATACAGGCGGGAGGTGGAGCAGCTGATCCTCTGGTGCAGCCAGAACCATCTTGAACTTAACCCAGCCAAAACGGTGGAGATGACTGTGGATTTCAGGCGACACCCCCCTTCATTCCCCCCACTCACCATCCTCAACAGCACAGTGTCCACGGTGGACTCCTTCAAGTTTCTGGGTACCACAATCTCCCGGAACCTGAAGTGGTCCTCCCATATTGACACTGTCCGGAAAAAGGCCCAGCAGAGGTTGTTTTTTCTGCGTCAGCTCAAGAAGTTTGATTTGCCTCAGGAGCTGCTGGTTGTCTTCTACACCGCCATCATCCAATCTGTCCTCTGCTTTTCCATCACTGTCTGGTTTGGATCTGCCACTAAACAGGACAAGACCAGACTGCAGCGGATCATTAAGTCTGCGGAGAGGATCATTGGTACCGACCTACCCTCCATTGAGAACTTATATCGGTCCATAACCAGGAAACGGGCGGGAAACATCTGTGCTGACCCATCACACCCCGGCCACAAACTGTTTGAACTTCTATCTTCTGGTCGTCGTTACAGATCACTGAAGGTCAAAACCACCCGTCACAGGAACAGTTTCTTTCCTCAAGCCATCACTCTGATGAACTCCTAACATTCACCTAGTCCTACCTGTTGCTGTACTCATGACTTTTCATCCATTATTACATTGCACATAACTCTCACACTGCTTTTTACTTCATTCACATTATATCACTGAATCTGAGTCCACATTGAAATACTGTGTGATTGTATATTTTTTCATATATTTCTGCAAAGTGTGGTTAGTCCGAGTAAATAACTGCATATATTCCTGTATATATTTGCATCCTTTTATAGAAACGTGGACAGACTGTAATTTACTGTACATACTGTGGTTGTCATTGAATCCTTATTTAAATCCTTCACCTGAACAACGAGAGCAAGTTTTTAGCCAAAGTCAAATTCCTTGTATGTGTTGTGCATACTTGGCCAATAAAGCTGATTCTGATTCTGATTCTGATATATATATATGTATATGTACTGCTCAAAAAAATTAAAGGAACACTTTTTAATCTGAGTAAGCTGGACTAGCCTGCCACAATTTCTTCACTTTAAGTTTTGGAGTGTTTTCATTTCCATCAAAAGACGTGGCATCTTTTCATTCTTAACATATTATCCAGTCCATATCAGTGTAGATATCCAGCTTTTTTTTCCCATTAAAATCTGATGTGTTTTCAAAGTGTTCCTTTAATTTTTTTGAGCAGTATATACAGTGGGGCAAAAAAGTTTATAGTCAGCCACCAATTGTGCAAGTTCTCCCACTTAAAAGATGAGAGAGGTCTCCAATTTTCATCAAAGGTATACCTCAACTATGAGAGACAAAATGAGGGAAAAAAAAAATCCAGAAAATCACATTGAAGGATTTTTAATGAATTAATTGGTAAATTCCTCAGCAAAATAAGTATTTGGTCACCTACAAACAAGCAAGATTTCTGGCTCTCACAGACCTGTAACTTCTTCTTTAAGAGGCTCCTCTGTCCTCCACTCGTTACCTGTATTAATGGCACCTGTTTGAACTCGTTATCAGTATAAAAGACACCTGTCCACAACCTCAAACAGTCAGACTCCAAACTCCACTATGGCCAAGACCAAAGAGCTGTCAAAGGACACCAGAAACAAAATTGTAGACCTGCACCAGGCTGGGAAGACTGAATCTGCAATAGGTAAGCAGCTTGGTGTGAAGAAATCAACTGTGGGAGCAATTATTAGAAAATGGAAGACATACAAGACCACTGATAATCTCCCTCGATCTGGGGCTCCACGCAAGATATCACCCCATGGGGTCAAAATTATCACGAGAACGGTGAGCAAAAATCCCAGAACTACATGGGGGGGACCTAGTGAGTGACCTGCAGAGAGCTGGGACCAAAGTAACAAAGGCTACATTTCTGCAAAGTGTGGTTAGTCTGAGTAAATAACTGCATATATTCCTGTATATATTAGCATCCTTTTATAGAAACGTGGACAGACTGTAATTTACTGTACATACTCTGTTGTCATTGAATCCTTATTTAAATCCTCCACCTGAACAACGAGAGCAAGTTTTTAGCCAAAGTCAAATTCCTTGTATGTGTTGTGCATACTTGGCCAATAAAGCTGATTCTGATTCTGATCAGAAACACACTACGCCGCCAGGGACTCAAATCCTGTAGTGCCAGACGTGTCCCCCTGCTTAAGCCAGTACATGTCCAGGCCCGTCTGAAGTTTGCTAGAGAGCATTTGGATGATCCAGAAGAGGATTGGGAGAATGTCATATGGTCAGATGAAACCAAAATAGAACTTTTTGGTAAAAACTCAACTTGTCGTGTTTGGAGGAGAAAGAACACCATACCTACTGTGAAGCATGGGAGTGGAAACATCATACTTTGGGGCTGTTTTTCTGCAAAGGGACCAGGACGACTGATCCGTGTAAAGGAAAGAATGAATGGGGCCATGTATCGTGAGATTTTGAGTGAAAACCTCCTTCCACCAGCAAGAGCATTGAAGATGAAACGTGGCTGGGTCTTTCAGCATGACAATGATCCCAAACACACCGCTCGGGCAACGAAGGAGTGGCTTCGTAAGAAGCATTTCAAGGTCCTGGAGTGGCCTAGCCAGTCTCCAGATCTCAACCCCATAGAAAATCTTTGGAGGGAGTTGAAAGTCTGTGTTGCCCAGCGACAGCCCCAAAACATCACTGCTCTAAAGGAGATCTGCATGGAGGAATGGGCCAAAATACCAGCAACAGTGTGTGAAAACCTTGTGAAAACTTACAGAAAACGTTTGACCTCTGTCATTGCCAACAAAGGGTATATAACAAAGTATTGAGATGAACTATTGTTATTGACCAAATACTTATTTTACCGAGGAATTTACCAATTAATTCATTAAAAATCCTTCAATGTGATTTTCTGGATTTTTTTTTCTTATTTTGTCTCTCATAGTTGAGGTATACCTATGATGAAAATTGGAGACCTCTCTCATCTTTTAAGTGGGAGAACTTGCACAATTGGTGGCTGACTAAATACTTTTTTACCCCACTGTATAGGGAAAACAATGCTTTCACAACTGGTCTTATTACACAGTTATAATGGCACAGCAATATCACTTAGAACACACAGATAACAGTCTTTGAATCCTCTGTGGCGCAAAGCATTCCAGGAGAATCCCCGCCCCTTCCTCACAGCCCCGACGTTACACTATGGTGAATAAAACATCATGATTGGGGCCTGCTTTTCTGCATCAGGGCCTGGCAAGCTTGCAATCATTGAGGGGAAGATGAATTCCCAAGTGTTACCACAGTTGTGGAAAACATCTTGTGTGGTACCCATACCAAAGATTTCCCACCCCAGAGACCTGAACAGCTACAGACCAGTGGCCCTGACGTCTCACCTGATGAAGACCCTGGAGAGACTGCTCCTTGCTCACCTCCGCCCCCTGGTGGGACCAGCGATGGGTCCACTCCAGTTCGCCTACCAGCATGGCATCGGGGTGGAGGATGCAGTGATCTTCCTCCTTCACCATTCCCTGTTCCACCTGGAGAAGCCTGGGAACGCGGTGAGGATCATGTTCTTGGAACATGATTATGAGGATCATGATCTTTGTTCCAGTGGTGAGGTGGTGGCGGTGAGGATCATGTTCTTTGTTCCAGTGCTTTCAACACCATCCAACCGATGATCACTGAGGGGAGGGACAAGCTGTTGTGCGCAGGGGTGGACCAGCACCTGTCATCGTGGATTCTGGACTACCTCACAAACCGGCCACAGTTTGTGAGAACCCGGGATTGTGTGTCAGACACGATCATCGATAGCACGGGGGCCCCCCCAGGGAACGGTTTTGGCTCCCTTCCTGTTCACCCTTTATACTGCGGGCTTCTCACACAACACAACGCACTGCCATCTACAGAGGTTCTCTGATGACTCTGCGATCATCGGCCTCATCTCCAACGCAGATGAAGCTGAGTACAGAGGACTTATCCAGGACTTTGTGGACTGGTGCCATCGGAACTGCCTCCAGATCAACGCGAGAAAAACTAAGGAGCTGGTGGTGGACTGCTGCAGGCAAGGACAACCCCTCACAGCACCGGTAAACATCCAGGGAACAGACGTTGAGATGGTGACATCCTACAGGTACCTGGGTGTTCATTTGAACAATAAACTAGACTGGTCACACAATACCGATGCACTCTACAAGAAGGGGCAGTACAGGCTGTTCCTACTGAGGGGGCTCCGGGCTTTTGGTGTACAAGGGGTGCTCCTGAAGACATTCAACGATTCGCTGGTGGCATCAGCCATCACTTTTGGAGTGGTCTGCTGGGGCAGTGGCATCACAGCAGCCGATAGGAAGAGACTGAACAAACTGATCAAGAAAGCTAGCTCTGTCCTGGGGAAGCGCCTTGACCCAGTGGAGGAGATGGGAGAGAGAAGGATGGTGGCTAAATTGTCATCTCTGCTGGAGTCCAGGTCCCACCCTATGCAGGGCATACTGAACGCACTGAGGAGCTCATTTAGCAGCAGACTACATCATCCTAGGTGCGCGACCGAGAGGTTTCGCAGGTCCTTCCTACCTACGGCTGTCAGACTTTATAACCTAAGCAGGGCTGCTCGCAGAGATAGCAAAAAAACGTGACGACCTAATAGTATTGAATGCAAAAGACGCAACAGACTTACACAAAATGGTCCCCTCCAGTATACAACTAGGACAATATCAATCGCTACGGAGGGTGACAATATGTATGGGTACATATTCATACTATGTGGGGTAACTAAATAGACGGTTATGCTGTTTATTCCATCTAGCTACAATGCTATGCACTGTGTATATATATTTCTATATTTAAGTGTACATATGTATATTCACTGCTCTTATTTTCTTATCTTCTAAATTATTGCTCTGAGTGTTGCTATCCCTGTGCTGTTGCAATCCTGGAATTTCCACATTGTGGGACTAATAAAGGCTTATCTTATCAAAAAATTCTTCAGGCTAATGTGAGAGTGTCTGTACATCAGCTGAAATGCTACAGAAGTTGTTCTATGTTCTGCCAGGAAGAGTGGGCTAAAAATCCTCCTGCACAATGTGCAGGTCTGCTCCACAGCTACAGGAAGTGCCTGGTTGAGGTTATTGCTGCCAGGGGGTGGGGTGTCAACCAGTTATTAATTCAAGGGCTCCTGCTTTTTCCACTTGCACTATGAGGTTTTTATAGTTGTTCTCCATAAAGACATGAAAGATCAGAATTTTCTGTGTGTGTTACTATTTTAGGTACATTATATTTGTCAGTACCCTTGACTTAGAGGAAGATCAGATCACATTTTATGACAAATTAATGCAGAAAACAACGAAATTCCAAAAGGTTCACAGGCGTTTTCTTGCCACCGTATTTGTGCTTGTTAATGTTGCATAATTGTGTGTGGTTTCTATTTAGTCCAGGCCATAAATGATGACCTGAGTGCATCACTGGCTACAGCAGATGAATTATCCAGAGAGTTTGACTCCCTGCTGAAGGAGGCCTCTTCCAATGACAATAACACAGAATCTGAGCCCCAGGTACACTCATACACACGTCCAGTGCCAAGCTTTCCATTTTCACCTGGGAGTTTAAGGTTTTCATTGATTTTTTTTTTTATATTGATTTGCTTTTTTTTTTTTTTTTTTTTTAAAAAAAAAAAGGCAAAATTTTCATCTTAATATTTATATTTTTGTTTTATATATTTTTGTAATAAGTAGACAAAAATGGGTGCATCTATCCCTAAATGAAACTTGGCTTAAAGAGCCCCTATTATGCTTTTAGAGGTTTCCCTTAATGTTGTGGGGTTATGTGGGATTTTTTTTTTTTTTTTTTTACATTTTATTATACCAGTCCAAAGTCCACCTGCACAGAAGTTGTGTTCTTACACAGAAACTAGAGATACATTACTGTCTATCTTGTTTGGATTTTGTTCCCTCTGGGCCTCGGAGCATAGCTACAGTGAAGCTAGCTTAGCTAAAGGCCCAAGTGGGGGTTTAGAGCTCTTCTCTGTAAAGTCTAATCGCCCCACTAGATATCTGTGGTCGCAGCTTGTTTATTAGTCCACATTCAATAATGTGGATTTTTGAAGAAGCCTTTTTTTCTGGCCTTTTTTGGGGGAAGGGGGAGCTGCAAAAGCACCAGTGCCATTAACATTGCTAGCTTTGCAATGTGACTCAGTGTGACCAGGGATTATATGGCTTTTGTTGTAAATTGTAGTCACTGTAGATGGATAGATGGCTTTTTTTTTTTTTTTTTAAATCCCCCTTAGGGGAAATTCAGGTGTCCAGTAGCCTATGCACACAGACAGTACTCACACTCGAACACTACCTAAATGCAATAAGAAACTAGGTGCCTTGACAGTAAGTAAAAGGACAGCCTAGCACTCAGTGTTATGAAGTTTTATGGCTGCTGGGATGAATGATCTTCTATAGCACTCTGTTCTGCAGCTCACAGAGATTATCCGGTCACTGCACGTGCTCCTCTGACCCACCAAAGACTCAGAGAGGTTGTATGAGTTGTTGAGGCCAGAGTGCATCTTGGTCCTCATGCACCTCCCAACAGCTATATCCAAGGAGTCCACTCTCCCCCCAGTCACAGAGCCAGCCCTTTGCACCAGCTCATTCATTAGTAGTTGATAATATATTTCACACCATACTGCCTTATTTTGTTATTTTGGCCACGATAGCCAGGTATTTGGGCTGTTAAAGTTAGCTGGTCTAACTGATGAAGGTGGGGATTTCTGATTGACTTTGTGGTCAACCTGCTGGGTACAAACTGAGAGTGGACTCCACTAGCCTAGCTGCTAGATGTCTGTATATGTCTATTTTCTATATACTCTATCGTTCCCATTTTTCTTAGCCAAGTCATCTATTTTATTGCAGTTTATTTTACTCTGGGCTGGACACCTCCTTGGTTAGCAACGGGTAGCTGCCATTAGCAGAGTTAGCCATTCACTCATTCAGGATCGTTGCTGTGCTTATTTCACCCCAGGGATCGCTCATATGTTGTTGAACACTCAAACTGCACTGTCTTGTCTTTGATAAAGCTTTTCGGGGGCTTTTAAACTCACATTCAGCCAGTATTTGTTAGTATGTTACTTAGCCTGACAGCTGAAGCTAAAAGCTAATTAGCCTAACATATAAATATCATTAGCATTTGAGGAAATATGCCATAAAACAGCCCATTTTGAGGAAAGCTGTTTCCACTTGTGTAAAATAGTACTGTAATAATTAAACCCTGCAGTAGTTTTGACCAAAGCAAGTCAGAAGAGTGCATAATGGGGGCTCTTTAAATTGTGTTATTATTCAGCAGCATAGAAAACACATTTATTTGAACATCTTTGTGTAACTCAGATATTTTCCTTTCAGACCATCTCCACAGTGTCCAGAGAGAAGCCTCATTCCTCTTGGTCTTCCACTTCTTCTGTCTCCATACCTGTCCTGTCCTTTACCAGCACTAATGACAGCCCCACATCAACAAGTTACTCCTCAACATCCTTCCGTCGTACTGACTCGTCTGTCTCCAGCAGTAGCAACAGATCATCCTCCCCTGACAACCGCAGTAGCCCACACTCCTCCCCAAGAACCCGAAGAGCACGTTCCCCCCTTCTTCCAAGCCCCTCACATCCCCAGCACAGTTCAAGACTGTCCAAAAAGCAGAATCCCCTTCCTCACTTTGATGGGAGCCCACGAAATTCAATTAGCTACATAGAACGGAGCCGTTCTCCAGTTAATTTAGACCAGCCGGCTCGTTCGCCTTCAGTCCAGACATCCTCCAGCCTACTGAGCCCCTATGACAACACACAGATGGGACGAAGGTCACCTCGACCAGATAGAAGTCCATCTCCATTGTCTTTCAATCATCCGATGTCTAGCACGCTTCCTCGAAATTTTCAGTGTTTCAGGCACTCTGGTAAGAAAGAGTAGAAGTTGTTCAAGCCATCTGAACCAAATTGCCTTTTTTCATAGATTTAAACTGGCCTGTTAATTTTAACAGGTAAGGCAAGGCAAGTTTATTTGTATAACACATTTCGTGTACAAGACAATTCAAAGTGTTTTACATAAAGCATTACAGCAAGTTGCAAAAGAAATACATAAGAATTTAAAAGCAAGCTATAAAGTAAATTAAAGAGGAAAAAAAAACAAGATATGACAGAAATAAAAGTTACAGTACATTGTAGGCTACTGAAAGGCTGCGGCAAATAGTTTTTAACCTTGATTTAAAGCAGCTGAGAGTTTCAGCAGCCCTGATGCTTTCTGGGAGTTGGTTCCATATGTGACGGGCATAAAAACTAAACGCTGCCTCACCATGTTTGGTTCTAACGCTGGGCACAGATTGTAGGCCTGACCCTGACGACCTGAGGGCTCTGGGTGGTTCATAATGGACCAGCAGATCTGAAAGGTATTATGGCCCTAAACCATTCAGAGCTGTATAAACCAACAGCAGTATTTTGAAATCTATTCTTTGACAGACAGGAAGCCAGTGTAAAGATCTCACAACTGGAGTTTTATATGATCCACTTTCTTGGTCTTGGTGAGGACTCATGCTGCAGTGTTCTGAACCAACTGCAGCTGTCTGATGGACTTTTTAGGGAGACCTGTTAGGACAGGTCTCCCTAAAAAGGGAGACAGTAGTCCAGTTTACTGAAGACAAATGCATGGACAAGTTTTTTTAGATTCTGCTGAGACATCAGACCTTTAATCCTCACTAAGTTCTTTAAGTTAGGCTGACTTCACTACTGTTTTAATGTGGCTGTTAAAATTCAGGTCTGAGTCCGGAACCACACCCAGATTGGTGTTGAATTATAGTGTGTCAAGGGTCAATCACAGCAGTAGCTGATACAAATGCTATCAGCCCCCTCAGCCATTAGAGGGCCCCAAACTACAAGTTCACACTCACCATTTTTTTTTTTTTTTTTTTGGGGGGGGGGGGTTAAAATTAAACTTGTTTCTCTTCTTTTTTTTTTTTAATATAAATTTGCTACTTTCTTCTTGTAATTTGTAAATCTGATTTTTTTTTTTTTCAAAAATTTAATTTTTTTTTTACTCTTCTTTTTTTTTCTCCTAAATTTACTAATTACCTCCACCAAGGAGGTAATGTTTCCATCCGTGTTGGTTTTTGTCGGTTTGTGCGTTTGTCTGTCAGCAGGATTACTCAAAAACTACTGGATGGATTTGGATGTAATTTTCACCCGAGGTGGTCCTTGGGCTAGAGAGGAACCCATTACATTTTGCTGATGATCCGAGGGTGCATACCTCCACCAAGGCTCTATCTTCTCATAGCAAGATTACTCCAAAACTACTGGACAGAGTTTGATGAAAATTTCACCACAGGTGGCTCTTGGGCTACACATGAACCCATTACATTTTGGAGGTGATCCATGAGTGCAGACCTTCCACCAAGGCTTGATGTCCAAGCAGTCATTTAGCAGGATTATGCAAAAACTACTGGATGGATTTTTATCACTGTCAAGATTTTTACTTGCTGCCGATAAGTGGTGGCAGAGCGGAGTTTGGGTGAACAACAGCCTTGACGGAGGTATGTGCTCTCTGAATGCCTTCTAGTTTTTCTTGTAAATTTGCTTTTTTTCTTTGCAAATTTGAAACTTTTTTCTCAAATATGTATCTTTCGTGTAAATTTGCCATTTTTTCCACATAAACTTGCAATTTTTTTTCTGTATTTATATTTCAATATTTGACTTTTTCTGTGGTGGCGGAGTGGTTAGCACTGCGGCAGCACAGCAACTCACCCTTGGCCGGGGGACCCTGGGTTCGATCCCAGCCCCCAACCAACAGTGATCTGTGTGGAGTTTGTATGTTCTCCCCGTGTCTGCGTGGGTTTACTCCGGGATTTCTCCGGTTTCCTCCCACATGACAAAAACATGCAAGTTAGGTTAATTGGCATCAAACTGGGGATTCTAAATTGTCCTTAGGTATGACTGTGAGAGTGAATGGTTGTCTGTCTCTCTGTGTTGGCCCTGCGAAGGACTGGCGATCTGTCCAGGGTGTACCCTGCCTCTCGCCCAAAGACACTGGGATAGGCTCCAGCCCCCCGCGACCCGAAAAGGATTAAGCGGAAGAAGATGAATGAATGAAAATGATATTTTTTTTCTCAAACTGGCAAGTTTTTGCAAAGGTCAGGAGATCTCAGCGCTCATATGATTTTATGAAAATTGTTACTCCTCCTAGGCAATTGCCCTAATTCCCAACAAACTCACACAATGATCCTTAGGTTTGTCTGCATCCAGGTTGAGCTCAAGGTCAAGATCATTGTCAAAGGTCAAGAGATCTAAGCATTTATGATTTCACAAAAATCATTGATCTTCCTTGGCAATTGCCCCAGTGTTCAGCAAACTCCTGCACAATGATCATCAGGTGGGTCTGCATCTAATCTGTTCTTAAGATCAAGGTCAGTGGTCAGGAGATCTGAGCACTTTCGGTTTGATTTCATCAGGCCATAATGAACTACTCAGCCATTGATGGTCTGGTGTCTTCATTTAGATAATGACCTAAGGTTTTGTTTTGTTTTTTTTGTTTTTAATGTTCGTGTTGGGAATCCAGCCACAGGGGTGCACAAGCCAGTGTACTCCTAGCGCTGGTCCCAAGCCTGGGTAAATGGGGAAGGTTGTGTCAGCAAGGGCATCCGATGTAAAACCTTTGCCAAATGAAACATGCGGATCATGACGAATCAGACTTTCATACCGCATCGGTCGAGGCCCAGGTTAACAATGACCGCCACTGGTGCTGTTAACCAACAGGGTGCTGGTGGAAATTGGGCTACTGTTGGTCAAAGATCAAGGAGGAGGAGCAGGGGAAGGCATCTTAGGAGAGAGAGAGAAAAGGAAAGGTAGAAGTGTGGAGGTGAGAGTAGGGACTTTTTTTTTCTTCTTCTTTCCCCTCCTTGTCTTGTCAGGTGACTAGGCAAACAGAACAGGGATCTGTCACCCTTATTGTGCCAAAACAGATTTACTTTGCTAAGAGGAGCTTATACAGTACCTAACTGTGTATTGTATATTGTTGTAAACTCCTCCTGTAATAACTTTTAATACTTTATTTTAATTATTTTACCCATGGAAGACCCAACAGGATGGGAAAGAGGGAAAGGAAGTGTGTGGAGGGGGGAAAGAAAAGGGAGGGGAACAGACAAAAAACAAACCAACTAAAACAAACAAAAGACAAACTGCTTCTTCCATCGAAGATGTTTCAACATGAGTCTGGTTTCCGCACCTGTTAAAGGAGAGACACTTGTGTGTGTATGTCTGCGTGCATATATATGAGAACGCGCTCAAAATAAGTGTGTGCATGTGAGTGGTTTGTCAGGAAACATATGAAGCGGAGGGCCGGTCACAGCTGCTCTCCCCCCGGGAACCCCGAGCAGGCAAGGCAGCGCCACCAACCCACACAGGGCACAAACGTCCGAGGTCAGCAAGTCCCAGGAAAGTCAGGCATCCACCCCCGGAGGGATGATCAAGGGAGGCCAGGCTGCTCGGTGGCCGGCGTGGCGAGCCCACACCCCCGGACCCGCCCGACCCCCACCCCCCACAGGGACTTTAAATGTAGGGACTATGACTGGTAAAGGCAGAGAGCTGGCTGATATGATGGAGAGAAAAAAGGTAGATGTACTGTGTTCAAGAAATCAGATGGAAGGGAAGCAATGCTAGGAGCATTGGAGGTGGATTTAAACTGTTCTATTATGGTGTAGATAGGGCTGAAACGATTAGTCGACATTGTCGATAACGTCGATCATAAAAATTTGTCGATGCAGATTTTTATTGTTGACAAATCATTTAATTTTAAAGTTTATATGCATGCCGCTGGAATGTTCAGTTTAACTGTTCCAGTGAAGGAGAAGAGGAGCGCATCCTGGCGACACCGAGAGGGAATCATGGAGGAGGCCAAAAATTTCCAAAGTATAGGAGGATTTTACTAAAAATTAATAAATGAAACAAATTAAATGTAGACTATAAAGCAGTTTGTCATATTACAGCTGCACTACAGCGATGCATCCATTCCCTTCCTCAGTCTCCGGAAACCTGTCAACAGACTGCACCGGTAAGGTTAGCAAGTAACGTTAGCGCTTCTTATTTTCAATGAATGACTCTCAGCTTTAGAAAACTGACCACACTATTAGTGTGTACCGTTTAGTTTACCTGCTGTCAGACAATAATCTCTTTGACAATGGTTGCTGACAGCTGAGCTCCTTCCTTTATGCTGGCTAATATGTTAACTGCAGTAAATGGATGAATTACATGAACAACTTACTCTTTTTCATATTTTCTATTATTGTCACGGTAATATCAGTCCTCATTCTGAATATTAGTGCATCTTGGTAAATTAGAATATCATAATTTGTAATTTAATTAAAAAAGATAACCATAATCATCACAAATTTAAAATAGCTTAAATATTTCACTGTATGTGTAGTGAAGGCTCACATTCCTGCACTGATATTTAAAGTGGGGTTTTTTTTGTTTTTTTAATTTTGGACTGGAAGAAGTTCTTTTAATTTTCATCTGAAGCCTAATTAAACTTCTAGACCCAGCAAGGTTTCAAACAGGATGGATTAGCTTATTCTTTTTTTTTTTTTTTACTTTAATGGAGTTAAAGTAAAAAAAAGTTTTGGTTTTTTTAGTTTAATAAAGCCACTGCCTCCTGAGCGGCCGTGGCTCAGGAGGTAGAGCAGGTTGTCCAATAACCGCATGGTTGGCGGTTCAAATCCCGCTCTCCCCAGATATCCTGCCGTTGTGTCTCTGGGCAAGACACTTCACCCCCAATTGCTCCTGGTGGGTCTGGAAGCGCCATGTTAGGCAGCATGCCGCCATCAGTGTGTGAATGGGTGGATAGCAGGATCTGTAAAGCGCTTTGGTCATCAAGAGTTGAGAATAAAAAGCGCTATATAAGTGAATGCCATTTTGAATATTACTCTAGTTTGTTTTGAACACAAAGTTACAACAGCCTTTATGGAGCAGCAGAGCTGCTATTTGAGTTTTTACACTTTAACATCTATTATTTATTTGTATTACTACAAATACTTCTGATTAAGCTGTAAAGTTCAAGTTTTCAACTCATGTTTGATGGGTCATTATTTTATTTAGCTACAGAAACTTGTTATGATAGGCTACATTATATTAAGGCAGAGACTGACAACAAAGTGATTTTCACGAATGTGCAGGCTTAAACAGGTGAGGTAAAACATGACCTAGAGCCCCGAACAGGAGCTGTGCTAGCAGGAAGCTGAGCTGGCGGACATGACAGAAATAATCGCGATTAGTCGACTAATCGAAAAAATAGTCATTAGATTAGTCGACTACCAAAATAATCGTTAGCTGTAGCCCTAGTAGATATGAAGAGAAATGGCATAGGAGTAATCTTGAAGGAAGAGTATGTGAAGAGCATTCAGGAGGTAAAGAGGGAGGGAGTAAGACAAAATCACAAGTTTGAAGCTAGAAGTCAAAGGTGTGATGTTGAATGTTGTCAGTGCGTATACCCCACAAGTTGGATGCCAGGCAGTGAGAGGAATTCTGGAGTAAGTTGGATGAAGTGGTAGAGAGTGTTCCCAGTGGGGAGAGAGTGATGTTTGGAGTGGACTTTAATGGACATGCAGGTAAAGGGAACAGAGGTGATGAGGAGGTTCTGGGTAAGTATGGTTTTAAGGAGAGAAATGTGGAAGGACAGATGGTTGTGGATTTTGCTAAGAGGATGGAAATGGTTGTGGTGAATACATTCTTCAAGAAGTGCGAGGAACATAGGATGACTTACAAGAGTGGAGGAAGGTGCACACAGGTGGACTAAATCTTATACAGAAGGAGAAATCTGAAAGAGATAGGAGACTGCAAGGTGATGGCAGGGGAGAATGTAGCTAGACAGCATTGGATGGTTGTCTATAGGGTGACTTTGGAAAGCAAGAAGAGGAAGAGAGTGAAGGCAGAGCCAAAGATTAAATGAAGGAAGTTACAGAAGGAGGAAGGTCGCACAGAGTTCGGGAAGGAGTTGATACAGGGTCTGGGTGGTAGGGAAGAATTACCAAATGACTGGGAAAGTACAGCAAAAGTATTGACAGAAACGGGTAGAAAGGGTATGTGGTGTATCCAGTGGACAGAGGAAGGAAAACGAGGAGACTTGGTGGTGGAATGAGGAGGTACAGGAAAGTATTCAAAGGAAGAGGTTAGCAGAGAAAAAGTGGGATAGTCAGGGAGATGAAGAAAATAGACAGGAGTATTTGGAAGCTAGGCACATGGCAAAGAGAGGTGGCAAAGTAAAAGGCATATAGTGAGTTGTATGAGAGCCTGGACACTAAGGAAGGAGAAAAGGACTTTTATCAATTGGCTAGACAGAGAGATCGAGCTGGAAAGGACGTACAGCAAGTTGGATTGATTAAAGACAGAAATGGTAATGTACGAGGGGGTGGGGGCTGAAAAGTTCATTGGCTGACTAAGAAGGAGTTATGTCTTTGAGGATCAAGGAGAGAGCTTCTGTACCGCAGGGATCCAAGCATTGTAACACCAATGTTGAAAATAAACCATATTTGGTCAAATTTGACCACTGCATCATGGTCAGCCTATGAACTTTTCAGCCCCCCCCCCCCCCATTCTAACAAGTGATGAGTGTGTTGAGAAGGCGGAAGGAGTACTTTGAGTAGCTGATGAATGAAGAAGATGAGAGAGGAGGATGGATGAAGGAAAGATGGTGAACAAGGAAGTCCCGAGGATTAGCAAGGCGGAAGTGAGGGCAGCTTTGAAGGGGATGAAGAATGGAAAGGCGATTGGTCCAGATGACATACCAGTGGAGGTATGGAAATGTTTAGGAGAAATGGCAGTGGACTTTTTAACCAGATTGTTTAACACAACCTTGGAGAGTGAGAGGATGCCTGAGTGGAGAAGAAGTGTTTTAGTGCTAATTTTCAAGAACAGAGGTGATGCTCAGACCCGTAGTAACTACAGAGGCATAAAGTTGATCAGCCACACTATGAAGGTACGGGAAAGAGTTGTTGAAGCCAGGTTAAGAAGAGAGGTGACAATCAGTGAGCAGCAGTACGGTTTCATGCCAAGAAAGTACTACAGATGTGATGTTTGCTTTAAGATAGAGAAGTATAGAAGAGGTCAGAAGGAGTTGCACTGTGTCTTTGTGGATCCAAAGAAAGCATATGATAAGGTGCCAAAAGAGGAAGTGTGATACTGTATGAGAAAGTCAGGAGTGGCAGAGAAGTATGTGAGGGTGGTGCAGGACATGTATGAGGACAGTGAGATGGTGGTGAGGTGTGTTGTAGGAGCGACAGATGGATTCAAGGTGGGGGTGAGATTACATCCGGGATTGGCTCTGAGCCTCTTCTTGTTTGCCATGGTGATGGACAGGCCGGCAGATGAGGTCAGGCAGGAGTCTCCGTGGACCATGATGTTTGCAGACCACATTGTGATCTGTAGTGAGAATAGGGAGCAGGTGGAAGAGAACCTGGAGCGGTGCTGGTATGCTCTGGATGGAAGAAGAATGAAAGTCAGTGGAAGCTAGCCAAAATACATGAGTGTGAATGAGAGGGAGGCAGGAGTAATTAAGATACAAGTAGAGGTAGTGAAGGTAGAAGAGTTTAAATACCTGGGGTCAACCATCCAAAGTAATGGAAAATGCACAAGAGAGGTGAAGAAGAGAGTGCAGGCAGGATGGAGTAGGTGGAGGCAAGTGTCAGGGGTGATTTGTGACAGAAAGATAGCAGCTTGAGTGAAAGGGAAGATTTACAAGACGGTAGTGAGACCTGCTATGGTGTATGGTTTGGAGACATTGGTGCTGACAAAAAGACAGGAGGTGGAGCTGGAGGTGGCAGCGTTGAGCGGTTTGTAGACAAAGTAAGAGAGGCAAAGCCGAGATGATTTGGACATGTGCAGAGGAGAAATAGTGGCTATATTGGACAAATGATGTTGAAGCTGGAGCTGCCAGGCAGGAGGAAAAGAGGAAGACCACAGAGAAGATTTGTGGATGTAGTGAAGGAAGAAGACATGGAGAGGGTTGGTGTTACAGAGGAAGATGCAAGGGATTGGGTGAGATGGAGGCAGATGATCCACTGTGACGACTCCTAAAGGGAGCAGCCAAAAGAAGAAGAAATGTTTGTGTTGGGAGGGGAGGTTTTTTTTTCCATTTTAAGAGGTTTTAATGACCATTCCACAAATAGGAGCCACAAAACACAATCCTGCATAGGGCCCCTAAAAAACTGCCCCGATTTCACAATATAATACAAAAAAAAAATAAATAAATAAATCAAAAGCCTATAATAAAAGTTGTCTCAAATAGCTTGCAATATCTCATGCCTTACTCTTTTTCAATCTGCTATCTCAGATGAGGGGGTTCGACGGCCAAAGATCCCCAGTAAATGGAGTGAGACAGATCTGGATGTGTCTTATGAGAAGAAACCTCGCCATACTTATGACAGTATGTTGATTTGATAGATACTGTAGATGTCCTTTGTTAATCCCGAACTGGGAAATTACAGTGATTTGTGCCACTTTTTTTGTTCCTTGTTGTAGCTTTTATTTAGCTTGTGAAATCTGGTCCTTCTTGTACTCTGGATGTTTTTCTCTTCTGTTGCAGAGACCGAGTGGCTGCGGCCTACCGTCCCAAATAGCAACTGGCGAGAGTCCAACCTCGACGGCCCTTCTCCCTCTCCAAGCCCCAAAAAGGTAGGTGGAGTTTCAAAAATATGGTTTGTTTGCAAGGTCTTGTGCATAGAAGAAATTTGCTAGGTGCAAATAGTTTAGATGTTTAAGCAATTTCATATGTCCATGCTACTGAGTTTGCATCATTTGTAGCATGTAAAAGCAGGTTGAGACTGTGGCGATATGAGTCAGCATTTTTACTGATTACACACCTTCCCTTAAAGAGCCCTGAAGGGGCTGTCCACACCAAGCACTATAAAGATCACTATAAATTTATAGTTTGAAAAATCATTGTAATTCAAGTGGATGGCAGTGTCCACACTAAAGCAGTGTCATTACTTAACAAAACTGAAAACAGGCCTGCCTCCTGACTAGTCTGGCACGCCCTCTCTTCAGAGAAGAGGAAGCCTCAGAGCCAACATGGCTAAAGAGAAGTTAGCTTAACTAGTGGCCCGACTTCCGGTTATGGCTGCCACGTAAGACGGACGTGTCTCACTCTGCTCTGCTCCTGGAGAAAAAAATCGGCAAATAACTCTCTCATTTGGGACAGAACGTATCCCAGCGTTTGGGCGAGGATATGTCGGCGAAGCCTAAGGCTGGAAAACCAGGTAGAGGAAAAAGCGAGCCGCCGAAACAGTCCAAATTTACGGACTTTCAGGTCTGTGACGCAGCAAACAAAACTCCATATATGGCGGAGGAGGCTGGCAACGGCGCGATGTTTGCGGGGAGTGGCGCAGATGCGCTGATGGCTGCCATGAGTTCAATGAGAGCGGACTTTTCCTCTAGATTTGATGGGATTATGACAGCGTTGGAAGGAATAAGAAAGGAATTGGGTGACTGTGTAGAACGAACGGCGCAGATGGAGCTCCGTCTTGCTAGTGCTGAAGATGACGTCACCCGTCTTCAATTAAAGGTGCGCACTTTGGAAAAAAAAAATAAATGTCTAGAAGATAATATTTTGGATTTGGAATCTCGGTCGAGACAGAATAACTTGAGGCTGGTGGGTCTTCCAGAGGAATCAGAAGGTCGGGACGTATGTTCCTTTCTGGAAAAGTGGATTCCGGAGGTGCTGGGCAGCGAGGAGTTGCAATCAGCAGTGGTTCTGGAAAATGCACATCGTATTGGCCCACGGAGAGATAAGGGACCGCCGAGGACCTTAATTGTGAAGTTTCTTAGCAACAGAGACAGGATGAAGATCTTCAACGCTGCACGAGCTAAAGGAGAGATTAAACACCAGGACCAGCAGGTGCGGTTCTACCCAGATTTGGCCACAGGAATCCAACAATTGAGGAAGCAGTTTGATCCCATACGTAAGGAGCTGCGCAACCTTGGGATTCGTCATGGTGTAATCTATCCTGCGAGACTGCTGACCACGTATGAGGGCAGAACCCACATCTTCAAGACCCCAGAGGAGGCGCAGGAGTTTATCAAGAAGATCAAAGAAGAAGAAGAGACTGGTGGGAGCTAAGCATGAACAAAATATAAGGTAGAATAATTAAGCATTTGCACAGGCATCTGACTGACTTGAAGTAAATAGCAAGTTTACAAAATATAGATTGTATTATATATTTAAAAAAAAACAAAAACAAAACAAACAAAAAAAAAACTATGATGTACAAAGTTGTTAAAAATTTTGGAGTTAAGTTGGAAAACTACAGAGGAGAGTTAATGTTACGTCATTAAAAGCAGTAGAGTTAGGGTGATTGGGAGGATGAAGGAGTGGCTTAGGCTGTTCCCCGTGGGTGTGGAGCGGTCGATCGCTATATCGGGAGACGGAATTTTTCTTTTGATTTTGGGGGGTTCGCCACAAGTGTGGGAAGGGGGAATTTGTTTGTGTGTAGTTTGTAGGATGAATGTTCAACCACTCATGTTTTTGCTTCTCTGTATGAGCATGTTTACACTGCAAGGTAATCCCAAACTCTCTATTGATCATAAACCAAAGTGTTAATCTTAATTTAACTTCATGGAATTGCAGAGGTCTACAAAATTTAAAAAAACTTAAACAAGTTATGAATAAAATAAAAGACATGGGTTCAAAAATTGTGTTTTTACAAGAAACTCATCTAATAGAGGAGGATATAAAAAGAATTAGGAGTAGATGGCAAGGAAGTGTCTTCACCTCATCATTCTCATCCCGGGCCAGGGGAGTTATGACTCTCATACATAAATCAGTCCCTTTTCAAGTGAAAAATGTAATTGGAGACAAACTTGGAAGATATGTAATCATTCAAGGATCTTTGCTATTAGAAAATATAAATCTTGTGAACTTATATGGTCCCAATATAGATGATCAAAAGTTCTTTGCTAATTTATTTCTTATCTTATCATCACTTACAGGGCAACATATAATAGCAGGGGATTTTAATTGTACATTGAATCCAGGTATAGATAGATCAACAGGATTGGATTGTACGCACAATGGATGTAGGATGACTATTAATCATTTTATGAAAGAATTGAGATTGTTAGATATATGGAGAGAAATGAAACCACAAGTTAAAGCCTATTCTTGTTATTCCAGTACCTACAAGACATTCTCACGTATTGATTATTTTTTGATTTCCACAGAATTAAGATCCAAGATTCAAAACTGCTTTTATGATAATATCGTGATCTCTGATCATGCACCCTGTTGTCTAATATATGTAGATAAAAAATTGACAAAGGAATCAGGTAGATGGCAATTTCAGCATAAATGGCTTCAGGATGAGGAATTTGTCAAGTATATAGAAAAACAGATAGACGAGTTCTTTGACATCAATACTACACAAACATCAGCATGTGTAAAGTGGGAGGCTTTCAAAGCTTTTATTAGGGGACATATTATTAGTTATACAGGATCAAAATCTAAGAAGACTCGAGAGGAGAGAGCTAAATTGGAACATAAAATAAAAAGTCTTCAGGAAAAAGTGTATGCAGGAAGTGATCCAAGGTTGGAGAATGAATTACTGATTTTGAGAGCTGAATATGACAAAAAATCAGCGAATAGAGCTGCCTCGAGTCTTCTAAGATTGAAACAATCTTTTTATGAACAAGGTGAAAAATCAGGAAAATTATTGGCATGGCAGATTAAACAATTAGAAATTAAAACACCAATTACTAGTATTATAAGTAACGGACAGGTAGTTATAGATCCTTTAGAAATTAACAGAGCCTTTAGAGATTACTATGAAAAATTATATGATACTAAAAATGAATTTGATTTAACAAAACTAAATGGGTTTTTGAACGAACTATCTATACCGTGTATTCCAAATGAAAACAGGGAGATATTGGAGTCTAAAATTAGTCAAGAAGAAGTTGGGCTAGCCATTGATAATATGAAATCAGGAAAAGTGCAGGACCAGATGGTCTTCCAGTTGACCTTTATAAAAAAATTAAGAATAAATTAATAAAACCTTTTTTGGAAATGGTTTTAGAAGCATTTCAAAATAATAATTTACCATCATACATAAATAATGCCTTAATTATACTGCTGCCAAAACCAGGTAAGCCCTCTAATAAATGTGAAAATATGAGACCAATAAGCCTATTAAACGCCAACCTTAAGATAATCTGTAAAATTTTAGCAAGACGAATACAAGAAATTTTACCAAATATTATTAATCGAGATCAGAATGGCTTTATAAAGGGAAGACGAGGCTTCCATAATGTAAGAAGACTATTTAATATTATTTATTTTAATAAAGAAGCACCGGATACAGCTCTCCTATCACTGGACGCCGAAAAGGCCTTTGATAGAGTTGAATGGCCCTTTCTTTTTGAAGTCCTACAAAGGTTTGGACTTGGAAATAATTTCATAAAATGGGTTCAAATAATATACAATAATGCTACAGCAGAAATCCTAACAAATAACAATATTTCAAAACCAATAAAAATCAATAGAGGATGTCGACAAGGCTGTCCACTTTCACCTTTACTGTTTACTATGGCAATTGAACCTTTAGCGATAGCGATACGTTTACATTCACAAATATATGGAATTAAAGTAGGACCAACAGAACATAAAATCTCCCTGTACGCCGATGACATAATTTTGTTTATGTCGAATCTAAAAAAATCAATTCCAACCTTGTTGAATTTAATAAAGAATTTTGGGGAAATATCAGGATATAAAATAAATAAAACTAAATCTTCAATATTAATGCTAAATGAGACCCAGAGAAATTACCCAGCCCCTGAGGTAAATCAATTCAATGTTGTAAATCAGTTTAAATATTTAGGAATCCAAATTGTGCCTAAGCTAGAATCAGTCGCCAGTGTCAACTATGAAGCCTTAATGTCAGATATCAATGAGTTAACTCAGAGATGGATGTCACTACCAATGTCGATGATCGGGAGAATCAATATACTTAAAAGTAATATTTTACCTAAAATACTTTATTTATTTCTATACATTCCTTTATCACCACCTTTAGATTTATTCTCAAGAATAAAAAAAAAGTTAGTGGAATTTATATGGAACAACAGGAGGGCTAGATTACGTCTGTCTTTATTATATTTACCATTTGATCGTGGAGGTCTGAAATGTCCAAATTTTATGTTGTATTATTGGTCGGCACAACTGAGGTCTATGACATATTATTTTTCATCAAATGATCTCCCTCACTGGACTGAAATGGAATCATACAATTTACCTTTACCTCTTCCCATATTCATATACTCAGATTCGGCAAAAAAATTACAAAAACAAGTTAAAAATCCATTTGTAAAGCATATGATCAAAACATGGTGTGAAGCTAAAAACTATTTAAAAGAACCACAGTTATTGTCACAATTTAGTCCAATATGGGGTAATCAATATTTTAAACCAGGGAGAGCGGACGCTGTATTTAAAGTATGGAATTTAAAAGGGATACAAAAGATTCAGGATTTATATTTGCCATGTGCAGATAACATAATGTCTTTTGAAGAGCTGAGGATCAAATTTAATCTCAATAGAACACATTTTTTTAAATATCTTCAACTTAGAAACTTTATTCGATCAAATCAAAATAAAGCTCTCACTCGACCTATTTATTCATCCTTGGAAAAAATGATGATGAAAGATAGTAAAAGAAAGGGTATTATTTCAGAGTTTTATAACTCATTGACACTATCTTCAAGTGAAAATTCACTGAAAAGATTAAACTACTGGAAAGAAGATCTGCAAACTGAAATTTCAGAGGAACAATAGGAATTGGCTTGTACAGAAGCTCAAACCAAATCAATAAATGTACGCCTTAAATTGATACATTTCAAATGGTTAATGCGGATGTATGTTACACCGGAGGAGTTAAATAGATATAACAAAAATATACCAGATACATGCACAAAATGCATGGAAAGTAAAGGAACTCTATTTCATTGTGTATGGGAATGTAGATTAATAAGAATGTTTTGGGAAGAGGTGAGGGTAACAATTGAAAAAATAATCTCAAAACAAATCATATTGAATCCTAAATTGTTTTTGTTGGGTCTGTACCCAGAAAAGCATAATTTTAATAAAAGTGAAAGAACATTCATAGACCTCAGTTTGCTTAATGCCAAAAAATGTATTGCACTATTATGGAAAAAGACTCATAGACCAGATGTGACTCAGTGGTTAAGACAGATGTTAACAAACCTTCCATTAGAAAGAATAACATATATACTGAAATCAAAGGAAATTGTGTTTGAGAATATATGGAGACCTTTTATTGATTATGTAAAAAATTTAAACATAACTCTTGAAGAAGAAGGTGAATGATGTGTGTGGACCTTGTAAATTCCAAACTGGTGAACATAATATGTATACTTATGTATTGGATTGTCTAGACTAAACAGAGGAGCATTGTTGAAGATTTGATTTTGCTGGTGGTTGTTGGTGTTTTTAGTGCATTTTTTTTTTTTTTTTGTAGTACTTTAGTGTTAGTGTTTGATTGTTTGTATCATGTTTGTTAAAAAAAAAAGGTTCAATAAAGATATTGTGGGGAAAAAAAAAACTAGTGGCCCAATTGTTTTTTGTAGAGCTCACCTCTGTAAATTCTAGTCATCCCACTAGATATCCATGGTCCCAGCTTGTTTGTAATTCAGTTGAAAATATCTCGTCATTTTGACCATTTTTTTTTGTTGTTTTTTCTTCCACTGTTTGCTTTGCAATGCAAATCAGCACAACCAGGGATTTTTTTTTTTTTGGTAAATTGTAGATACTATGCTAGACTAGATGTTAATTAACCTACAATCCATTTTCTTTTTGTTATATTTTGGTCACGATATATTGGGTTGCTAAAGTTAGCTGGACTAAGTAGCCACAGCCGGGATTTCTGATTGACTTCAAGACCGACCTGCTGGGTGCAAACAGAGGAATCTGCTAGCCTAGCCGCTAGATGTCCAACTTGGTCAATTTTCTATATATTCTGTCCATTCCTGCTAGACGGCTGTTTTAAACTAGTGGATGGAAGTCTAGCGAACTCCTCTGTCAGTTTGTATCCAGCAGGTCGACCTTGGTCAGAAATCCCAGCTTTGGCCCCTAGACCAGCTAACGCTAGTAGCAATATCTACCGAGCTATTATGGCCAAAACAAATAAAAAATAAATAGATAAAAGTGGTGTAAGATATATAATAGACTAAAAGTTAATGCACAAACTGTCCCAATATTTTATTTTATTTTTTTTTGGGGGGGGGGGGGGTTCGGTGTTTTTGTTGTTTTTTTTTTTTTTTAATATCTTCTTACCCCTCGTAGCGCCCCTCGTAGAATGTTACAGAAATTGTAAATAATGCACTAAAATAAAGGGGAAACCCCAAAAAGCACAGTTGGAGTTCTTTAACTTATGAAAGGACAAAGAAAAATGACATTTATAGCTGAACTAAGTAGGTATACTCATGTTTTTTGGAACATTTGCTACATTTCGAAGAAAACTAGTTTTCTAACTACTCTTCCAGTAAATAAAATCAAAGCCTCAAGATGAGGTTAAAAGATCCCACCATTCTGTGGTAATTCTGTGTATTTTGTCTCTGAGACACGGATTAATTCAGTGAAATTCTCCTTGTTCTTTTTCCTTTACAGGATCAACCTAATCCTCTCCAGCATCCACACAGTTCTCTCCCCTGTACCACACGTTCATCAGCACCACCAGATGTTTCCTCCCCAGCCCACTCTCCTTACAGCGCTCAACCCATCATCTCTCGTATTTCTATTCCTCCCGCTTCTGCTCCACCTAGCCAGCATAAGCCCATTCCTCTGTCTGTCATCATGCGCCTCCAGAACCCCCGCTGGGGAGCAGTGTTGACCCGGGACCCCCAAGTCATTGGAGGAAAGGGTGACATGCCACTGTACCAACCAACTGGTTCCATCCCAAGAGAATACTTCCAACATTTATCCCAACTGCACAAACGACCACCTGAGCTGACACAACCAGTTATATACAGCGATGGTAAGATATTAAAATCTGCTCACTGCTGCATAATCTATTATCTGTCGTCACAGGATCTTTGTGCCACAAATGTGTTTGTTTTTTGTTGTCTTTTAATATCAATGTTTACAGTTTTGATCCCAGGGGATGTAGATGCAGAGTTAGACCGGCTCGACCGTGCTCATCACCTCGGCATGATTTCGGAGAATCCCTCCATACCAGAAGGTGGTGAGAAGTGTCCTCTAAGGCCCCTGAGCCCCACCAAGCTGCAACCAGTGGTAGCCCCCGAGGCCCAGGGCCAAGTGGTCCCTGACGTAGAGGAGCTGCTCCGCCTCAGGGCAGAAATTCCACGGCCTCTGAAGAGACAAGGATCTGTGGATCATTCAGTACCCCTGAAAAAGGCTTCGCATTACCAGCCAAACCAGTACAAGAATCTCATCAACAAGCTTTTTCGCAGAAAGGATCGCCGCTCAAAGGGGGAGAAGGGTAGTGAGAGCAGCAGCTCTTCTGACGGGGAGGAGGCTGCCACACCTCCTGCCCCTCTACCGAAGATATCTACGGTGATTCCTCATGAAAAAGTAAGAAATCGGATTCCACTAATCTCTACATTGGATAAAAAGGGGGGGGGGGGTATTCCGGGAAATGAACTTGGGGAAAGGGTCCAGAACAGGGGTGGGCAGTGAGGGCCATTCCACTATAGGTTTTCTGCTCCACCCAGTCTCTTCAGCAGGTGTTTGTTCTGATCAACTTCAAGGATTGCTAATCAGTGAATACGCCTAGTGAAGAGACTGGTTGGAACAGAAAACCTACAGTGGAATGGCCCTTCATGGCACATGATTGCCCACCCCCAGTCTAGAACCTTGTATTATATGATGCATTTGATGTGCACAGGTGGGTTGACTCAAGTACATGCGCTCAAGTAACTTTTTTCCCCAAATGGTACTTTTTACCCTTACTTGAGTAAATTTCTTTTAAAGAAGTCACAAATTTATCAGAAAAACTCCACAAATTGGTGAGAGCAAAGTCATTACTGTAGTAATTTTGTAAGTCTATAGATTCTTGCTCTTCAAGTAATTTTGGGGGGACTACTCTTTATTATGACTGAGCAATTAATATAATGAAGGAATGCTACTTTGACTTGAGTACAATTTCTGTGTACTTGACCCACTTCTGATGTGCCACATTAGCAGAGATGGTAGAGTATCCAGAAATTGTACTCGGGTAAAAGTAGCTTTGCCCTATGTTATGAATTACTCAAGTATAAGTAAGACAAGCCACCAAAAATATTACTTCAGAAAGAAAGTATCTACTGAAAAAGTTTTTTTAATAGAGAGTAATGGCATTACTTTTGCCATTTTGAGAGGCTTTTCTTCAAATATTTTTTTCTCGTAAATTTACTACTTGTAAATTTTAAAAATAACATTAATCTAGAAGTTTTTTCACATTAGTGTTTTTTTCATTGTAAATTTATTGCCATTTTCTTGTATTTTATTCTCATAAATGTGTTGGGTGTTTCTAATAAAATTCAGACTTTTTTTTTCTTGTAAATGTATTACTTTTTCCTCATAAAGTTGAGTTATTTTACCTGTAAATTTATGTCTACTATATAAGAATTTGCTGATAATGCCTCTATCTGCCAAGAATGTGCCGCTAGTCCAGCAAAAGCTAGCAGTACTCAAATACTTTGCAAACAGTTTCATGAAATGGTCAGTCAGAAAGCAACTCATACCGGCTTGGACGTTGCCCAGGTTTGCAGGGTCGGGAGTTCCTGGCAGCAGAGGGCGGGGGACAGAGCTGCGCAGAAGAATCTGATCAGATCTAAATGAAACAGTCATTGTCGCCCGTGACAGACTACTGTGATGATGATGACGATGATGTTTTCTAATGAATTTGAAAACGTTTGTAGTAAAATCAGGCCTTTTTTCAACATATTTGCAACTTTTACTTAGGGAAATGTGCAAAGCCAGAATAGAACTCAAAGATGATGGTTAAATGTACTTGAGTAAAATTAGTGTTTTTTGGTTTTTTTACTTCATAAATGTATCATGTTTGTCCTTTCAGGGCTACTTTTCAATTCTCCGGCGGTCAGGACGGGATCACAAAAATTCAGGAAAACATGCTCGGCTTAGCCCCCTGGTGCTGCTGCTCGATGGGGCTTTGGTGGGAGAAGTGGACACGGTGCAAAAGGCTGTACAGGAGGTGTGTGTATCACTACCAGTATTGTACTGTAACTGATAGTACTCTGCCCCAGCGTGATTTTAAATAACTGTAACAGTACTAATTGCAAATGGCCAAAGCTTTAATTCCAGAAGCAAAACATAAATAAACAACTGAGGGTAAAAGTGGGTAAAAAAAAAAAAAAATAGCTTTAATTGTCTTTTAAAGGTGCAGTGTGTAATACTTAGTAATCTAGCCATTGGAGTTCAGTATGTAAAAATTGTCCATTATAATGGAAAATAAGAATAAGATAAGCCTTTATTAGTCCCACAATGGGGAAATTCCAGGATTGGAACAACACAGGGATAGCAACACTCAGAGCAACAATCAGAAGACAAGAGGAAAAAAAACAAGAGCAGCAAGTGTACATATGTACATATAAATATATAGACACACAGTGCGGAGCATTGTAGCTAGATGGGATAGATATATAAATATATAAACACAGTGCAGAGCATTGTAGCTGGATGGGATAAATATGAGTATATAAACACAGTGCAGAGCATTGTAGCTAGATGGAATAAATATGTAAATATATAAGCACACAGTGTGGAGCATTGTTGCTAGATAGAGTAAATATATATATAAACACACACAGTGTGGAGCATTGTAGCTAGATGGAATAAATATGTAAATATATAAACACACGGTGCGGAGCATTGTAGCTAGATGGAATGAAACAGCACAACCGTCTACTTAGTTATCCTACATGGTATGATTATGTACCCATACATATTCTCACCCTCCATAGCGACCGGTATTTTCCTAGTTGTATACTGGAGGGGACCATTGTGTAAGTCTATTGCGTCTTTTGCATTCAGTACTATTAGGTCGTCACGTCTTTTTGCTATCTCTGCGAGCAGCCCTACTTTGGTTGTACAGTCTGACATTCGTAGGTAGGAAGGACCTGCGAAACCTCTCGGTTGTGCACCTAGGATGATGTAGTCTGCTGCTAAATGAGCTCCTCAGTGCATTCAGTATGTCCTGCATAGGGTGGAACTCGGACTCCAGCAGAGATGACAGTTTAGCCACCATCCTTCTCTCTCCTATCTCCTCCACTGGGTCAAGGCACTGCCCCAGGACAGAGCTAGCTTTCTTGATCAGTTTGTTCAGTCTCTTCCTATCGGCTGCTGTAATGCCACTGCCCCAGCAGACCACTCCAAAACTGATGGCTGATGCCACCACCGTGTCATAGAATGTCTTCAGCAGTGCCCCTTGTACACCAAAAGACCTGAGTCTCCTCAGTAGGAACAGCCTGCGCTGTCCCTTCTTGTAGAGTGCGTTGGTATTGTGTGACCAGTCTAGTTTATTGTTCAGATGAACACCCAAGTACTTATAGGATGTCACCATCTCGATGTCTGTTCCCTGTATATTTACTGGTGCTGTGAGGGGTTGTCCTTGCCTGCGGCAGTCCACCACCAGCTCCTTAGTTTTCCTCGCGTTGATCTGGAGGCAGTTCCGATGGCACCAGTCCACGAAGTCCTGGATAAGCCCTCTGTACTCAGCTTCATCTCCGTTGGAGATGAGGCCAGCGATCGCAGAGTCGTCAGAGAACTTCTGTAGATGGCAGTGTGTTGTGTTGTGTGAGAAGTCCGCAGTATAAAGGGTGAACAGGAAGGGAGCCAAAACCGTTCCCTGGGGGGCCCCCGTGCTACCGATAATCGTGTCGGACACACAGTCCCGGGTTCTCACAAACTGAGGCCGGTTAGTGAGGTTGTCCAGGATCCATGATGACAGGTGCTGGTCCACCCCTGCGCACAGCAGCTTGTCCTTCAGGATCATCAGTTGGATGGTGTTGAAAGCACTGGAGAAGTCAAAGAACATGATCCTCACTGCATTCCCGGGCTTCTCCAGGTGGGACAGAGAACGGTGAAGGAGGAAGATCACCGCATCCTCCACCCCAATGTCATGCTGGTAGGCGAACTGGAGTGGATCCATCGCTGGTCCCACCAGGGGGCGGAGGTGAGCAAGGAGCAGTCTCTCCAGGGTCTTCATCATGTGGGACGTCAAGGCCACTGGTCTGTAGCTGTTCAGATCTTTGGGGTGGGAAGTCTTTGGTACAGGTACCACGCAAGATGTTTTCCACAGCTGTGGTACCCTCCCCAGCTTCAGGCTCAGATTGAAGATGTACTCCACAATCCCACACAGCTGGTCTGCACAGGACTTGAGGAGCTTTGCGCTGATGCCGTCCGGTCCCGACGCCTTCCTCGCCTTGATCTTCCTCAGCTCCATCCTCACCTGGGTCTTAGTGAGGGTCAGGTTGGGGGGCTGTGTGTTGGGAGTGGGGGGGTGTTGGTGGAGTGGGGTGTGGGCAGCAGGACTTGATGTCTTTAGAGGCAGCAGTGGTTGTTGTGCAGTCGGGGGAGGGCGGTTGGTCAAACCTATTGAAAAACAGATTCAGATTGTTCGCCCACTCCCTGCCCCCCGTGGCCTGGGGGGAGGTATTCTGGAGCCCAGAGATGGTTTTAAGGTTTCTCCAGACCCCGCTGATGTCGCTCTGTTGCATCTTGTCCTCCATCTTCTTCCTGAAGCTGTCCTTGCCTTCTCTGATCTTTCTCCTCAGCTCCCTCTGTACGGACTTCAGCATCTCCCTGTTCCCCGACCTGAAGATCCTCTTCTTCTCTCTCAGAAGTGTTTTTATCTCAGGGTTGATCCAGGGTTTGTTGTTTGAGCAACACCGTATGGTCTTGGTGGGAACGGTGTTGTCCACACAGAAGCTGATGTAGTCTGTGATGGTGTGAGTGAGGCCATCGATGTAATCACCATGTGGATCGCAGAGCTGCTCCCAGGCGGTGGTTTCAAAACAGCCCTTTAGAGCGTCCATTGCCTCCTCAGACCATAACTTCACTGAGCGCATGGCCGGAGGTTGTCTGTGCACTAGGGGTTTGTACACCGGCCGGAGATGAATGTTTGTTTTAAAATGTTTACATTACTCCCTTCCAAAGCATTTAGGATAGCCTACAAAAGTCATTTGATTTATTAATTTGACATGTAAACTTGGAAAGAAATTATAGTGGTCCAAAATGGCCACCTATAGTGAAGAGGACCATGTTATATATAAAAAACTAACCTTGCAATGCAAAAAATACAGCAAATTTTACTTGAGTATGATTATACAGGTGCATCTCAATAAATTAGAATATCATTGAAAAGTTGATTTATTTCTGTAAGTCAATTCAAAAAATGAAACTCGTATAGATTCATTACACACAGTGATATATTTCAAGTGTTAATTTCTTTTAATTTTGACGGTTATGACTTATAGCTCATGAAAACCCCAAATTCAGTTTTTCAAAAATGTTGAATATTACATAGAATTAATTTTAAAAAATGATTTTTTTTGCGGACTTCCGGTTATGGCCACCGTGTAGAAGGACGTGCTTCACTCTACTCTGCTCCTAAAAAAAAAAAAAAAAAAAAAAAGTAAATCGGCAAATAACTCTCTCAATTGGAACAAAACCTATCCCAACGTTTGGGCGAAGACATGCCGGTAAAGCCTAAGGCTGGGAAATTAGGTGGAGGAAAAACTGAATCGCCGAAACAGTCCAAGTTAACGGACTTTCACGTCCGTGACGAAGCAGAAAAATCCCCAAATATGGCGGAGGAAGCTAGCGGAGGAGCGGTGACTACTGGCGACGGCACAGGTGCGGTGCTCGCTGCAATTAGTTCAATGAGAGCAGACTTTTCCTCTAAACTTGACGGGATTATTGCAGCGATAGAAGGAATGAAAAAGGAGTTAAGCGACTGTATGGAACGAGTTTCGCAGGTGGAGCTCCGAATTTCCAGTGCTGAGGATGACGTCTCCGGCCTACAATTAAAGGTGCGCACATTGGAATTAAAAAATAAACGTCTGGAAGATAGTGTTCTGGATTTAGAATCCCGGTCGAGACAGAACAACCTGAGGCTGGTGGATCTCCCGGAGAGAATGGAGGGTCTGGATCCATATTCCTTTTTGGAAAAGTGGATCCCAGAAGCGCTGAACAACGCGGAGCTGCAGTCATCAGTCGTCTTAGAAAGCGCCCACCGAATTGGCCCACCGAGAGATAACAAGGCATCACCGAGGACGCTGATTATGAAGTTTCTCAGCTACAGAGACAGGATGACGATCTCCAACGCGGCGCGAGCCAAAGGAGAAATTAAATACCAGGATCAACAGGTGCGGTTCTACCCAGATTTGGCCACAGGAATCCAACAATTAAGGAAACAGTTCGACCCCGCCCGTAAAGAGCTGCGCAACCTAGGGATTCGTCATGGAGTGATTTATCCTGCAAGACTGCTGGTCACGTATAAGGGCAGAACCCACATCTTCAAGACCCCTGAGGAGGCGCAGGAGTTCATCAAGA
This sequence comes from Pholidichthys leucotaenia, assembly GCA_020510985.1. Taxonomy (NCBI): domain Eukaryota; kingdom Metazoa; phylum Chordata; class Actinopteri; order Cichliformes; family Pholidichthyidae; genus Pholidichthys; species Pholidichthys leucotaenia. The sequence goes on along the minus strand of CM035847.1, from coordinate 280,108,805 downwards.
AGATCCAAGAAGAGACTGGTGGGAGCTAAGCATGAACAAAATATAAGGTAGAATATTTAAGCATTTGCACAGGCATCTGACTGATCTGAAGCATATAGCAAGTTTACAAAATATAGATTGTATTATATATTAAAAAAAAAAAACCTATGATGTACAAAGTTGCTATAAAATTTAGGAGTTAAGTTGGAAAACTACAGAAGAGAGTTAATGTTACGTCATTAAAAGCAGTAGAGTTAGGGTGATTGAGAGGAGAAAGAGAGTGGTTTTGACTGATCCTCACGGGTGTGGAGCAGTCAATGGCTATAGCGGGAGACGGAATTTTTTTTTTGATTTTGGGGGGATTACCACGAATGTGGGAAGGGGGAATTTGTTTGTGTGTAGTTTGTAGGATGAATGTTCAACCACTCATGTTTTTGCTTCTCTGTGTGAGCATGTTTACATTGCGAGGTAATCTCAAACTCCTTATTGATCATAGACCAAAGCGTTAATCTCAATTTAACCTCATGGAATTACAGAGGTCTACAAAATTTAAAAAAACTTAAACAAGTTATGAATAAAATAAAAGATATGGGTTCAAAAACTGTGTTTTTACAAGAAACTCATCTAATAGAGGAGGATGTAAAAAGAATTAGGAGAAGATGGCAAGGAAGTGTATTCACCTCATCATTTTCATCCCGAGCCAGGGGAGTTATGACTCTCATACATAAATCAGTCCCATTTCAAGTGAAAAATGTAATTGGAGACAAATTTGGAAGATATCTAATCATTCAAGGATCTTTATTAGAAAATATAAATTTGGTGAACTTATACGGTCCCAATATAGATGATCAAAATTTCTTTACTAATTTATTCCTTATTTTATCTTCACTTACAGGGCAACATATAATAGCAGGGGATTTTAATTGTACATTGAATCCCGGTATAGATAGATCAACAGGACTAGACTGTATGCACAATGGCTGCAGGATGATCATTAATCATTTTATGAAAGAATTGAGATTGCTAGATATATGGAGAGAAATGAAACCACAAGTTAAAGCCTATTCTTGTTATTCTAATATCTACAAGACATTCTCACGTATTGAGTATTTTTTGATCTCCACAGAATTAAGGTCCAAGATTCAAAACTGCTTCTATGATAATATTGTGATCTCTGATCATGCACCCTGCTGTCTATTATATGTAGATAAGAAATTGACAAAGGAACCAGGTAGGTGGCAATTTCAGCATAAATGGCTTCAGGATGAGGAATTTGTTAAGTACATAGAAAAACAGATAGATGAGTTCTTTGATATCAATACTACACAAACATCAGCATGTATAAAGTGGGAGGCTTTCAAAGCTTTTATTAGGGGGCATATTATTAGTTATACAGGTTCAAAATCTAAGAAGACTCGAGAGGAGAGAGTCCAATTGGAACATAAAATAAAAATTCTTCAAGAAAAAGTGTATGCAGGAAGTGACCCAAAGTTAGAGAACGAATTACTGATTCTGAGAGCTGAATATGACAAAAAATCAGCGAATAGAGCTGCCTCCAGTCTTCTAAGATTGAAGCAATCTTTTTATGAACAAGGTGAAAAATCAGGAAAATTATTGGCATGGCAGATTAAACAATTAGAATTTAAAACACCAATTACCAGTATTATAAGTAATGGACAGTCAGTTGTAGATCCTTTAGAAATTAATAGTGCCTTTAGAGATTATTATGAAAAATTATATAATACAAAAAATGAAACTGACTTAACAAAACTAAATGGGTTTTTGGACGGATTATCTATACCGTGTATTCCAAATGAAAACAGGGAGATACTGGAGTCTAAAATTAGTCAAGAAGAAGTTGGGCTAACCATTGATAATATGAAATCAGGAAAAAGTACAGGACCAGATGGTCTTCCAGTTGACCTCTATAAAAAATTTAAGAATAAATTAAAACCATTTTTGGAAATGGTTTTAGAAGCATTTCAAAATAGTAATTTACCACCATACATGAATAATGCCTTAATTATACTGTTGCCAAAACCAGGTAAAACCTCTAATAAATGTGAAAATATGAGACCAATAAGCCTATTAAATGCTGACCTTAAGATAATCTGTAAAATTTTAGCAAGACGACTACAAGAAATATTACCAAATATTATTAACCGAGATCAGAATGGCTTTATAAAGGGAAGACAAGGCTTCCATAATGTAAGAAGACTATTTAATATTATCTATTCTAATAAAGAAGCACCGGATACAGCTCTCCTATCATTTGACGCCGAAAAGGCCTTTGATAGGGTCGAATGGCCCTTTCTTTTTGAAGTTTTACAAAGGTTTGGAATTGGAAATAATTTCATAAAATGGGTACAGATAATATACAATAATGCTACAGCAGAAATCCTAACAAACAGCAATATTTCAAAATCAATAAATATCAATAGAGGATGTCGACAAGGCTGTCCACTTTCACCTTTACTGTTTACTATGGCAATTGAACCTTTAGCGATGGCAGTACGTTCACATCCACAAATATATGGAATTAAAGTAGGACCAACAGAACATAAAATCTCCCTGTATGCCGATGACATAATTTTGTTTATGTCGAATCTTAAAAAATCAATTCAGACCTTGTTGAATTTAATAAAGAATTTTGGGGAAATATCAGGATATAAAATAAATAAAACTAAATCTTCAATATTAATGCTAAATGAGACCCAGAGAAATCATCCAGCTCCTGAGGTAAATCAATTCAATGTTGTAAATCAGTTTAAATATTTAGGAATCCAAATTGTGCCTAAGCTAGAATTAATCGCCAGTACCAACTATGAAGCCTTAATGACAGACATTAATGAGTTACTTCAGAGATGGATGTCACTACCAATGTCGATGATCGGGAGAATCAATATACTTAAAAGTAATATTTTACCCAAAATACTTTATTTCAATACATTCCTTTACCACCACCTTCAGATCTATTCTCAAGAATTAAAAAAAAGTTAGGGGAATTTTTATGGAACAATAGGAAAGCTAGATTACGTCTGTCCTTACTATATTTACCATTTGATCGTGGAGGTCTGAAATGTCCAGACTTTATGTTGTATTACTGGTCAGCACAACTGAGGTCTATGACATATTATTTTTCATCAAATGATCTCCCTCACTGGACTGAAATGGAATCATACAATTTACCTTTACCTCTTCCCATATTCATATACTCAGACTCAGCAAAAAAATTACAGAAACAAGTTAAAAATCCATTTGTAAAGCATATGATCAAAATATGGTGTGAAACCACAAAATATTTAAAAGAACCACACTTACTGTCACAATTTAGCCCAATATGGGGTAATCAATATTTTAAACCAGGGAGAGCAGATGCTGTATTTAAAGTATGGAATTTAAAAGGGATTCAAAAGATTCAAGACTTATATCTGTCATGTTCAGATAACATAATGTCTTTTGAAGAACTGAGGATCAAATTTAATCTTAATAGAACACATTTTTTTTAAATATCTTCAGCTTAGGAACTTTATTCGATCAAATCAAAATAATGCTCTCATCCGACCTACTTATTCATCCTTGGAAAAAATTTTGACGAAAGATAGTAAGAGAAAGGGTATTATTTCAGAGTTTTATAACTCATTGACACTATTCTCAAGTGAAAACTCACAGAAAAGATTGAATTATTGGAAAGAAGACCTGCAAACTGAAATTTCAGAGGAACAATGGGAATTGGCTTGTACAGAAGCTCAAACCAAATCAATAAATGTACGTCTTAAATTGATACATTTTAAATGGTTAATGCTGATGTATGTTACACCGGTGGAGTTAAATAGATATAACAAAAACATACCAGATACGTGCACAAAATGTATGGAAAGTAAAGGAACCCTATTTCATTGTTTATGGGAATGTAGAAAAATTAGAATGTTTTGGGAAGAGGTGAGGGTAACAATTGAAAAAATAATTTCAAAACAAATCATATTGAATCCTAAATTGTTTTTGTTGGGTCTGTATCCAGAAAAGCATAGCTTTAATAAGAGTGAAAGAGCATTCATAGACCTCAGTTTGCTTAACGCCAAAAAATGTATTGCACTACTGTGGAAAAAGACTCATAGACCAGATGTGACTCAGTGGTTAAGACAGATGTTAACAAACCTTCCACTAGAAAGAATAACATACATACTGAAATCAAAGGAAATTGTGTTTGAGAATATATGGAGACCTTTTATTGATTATGTAAAGAATTTAAACATAACTTTTGAAGAAGAAGGTGAATGATGTGTGTGGACCTTGTAAATTCCAAACTGGTGAATGTATAATATGTATACTTATGTAATGGATTGCCTAGACTAAACAGAGGAGCATTGTTGAAGACCTGTTCTTGTTAGTGGTTGTTGGTGTTTTTTAGTACAATTTTTATTTTTTATTTTAAATTACTTTAGTGTTAGTGTTTGATTGTTTGTGTTGTGTTTGTAAAAAAAGGTTCAATAAAAAATGATTTTATTTTTTTTTTTTTTAATAAAAATGTTGGCCAACTGAAAAGTGTGTCCATGTACATACTCAGTACTTGGTCAGGGCTCCTTTTGCATGAATTTCTGCATCAATGTGGTGTGTCATGGAGGCGATGAGTGTCTACATGGACATGCACAAAAAGTTAGGGATATTCAGCTTTTGGGTGAAATTTCAGGATGAATCTAAAATGCACTATAACCTTTATAGGTGAACTTAATTTGACCTTCTGTAACCCTTTGAATGCACATGTCCAACTGTTCAGTGTTTCAGTACTTTTTGCATAACCTGCTGTTCTCTAACAAGGTGCTTAACTGCAAAATTCCCGACAGGTGTTTGATCCATGAATTGACCACTAAATTTTCTGGTTCAATTAGAATTGGTATTTAAACAGTCCTCTTCATCATGCTGTTCACATTTTGACATCATGAGACCAAGACGACACCTAACAATTGATCAACAGTACCTCATCGTTGCGAGGCTTCAAACAGGATGTTCTCAGAGGGAAGTGGCCACTGAGCTTAGTGTCACAGAGTGTCATCAGCAGGTTGCAACAGAGATGGAGAGAGACTGGAAGAGTCACAGAAAGGTATAGAAGTGGACGTCCTTTGGCCACATCCCACACTGATGACCGCTTCATTGTGAACAATGCCATGTGGAACTGGATGATGAATGCCACTCAACTCCAGGCACGTTTAAGGGAGGTGAGAGACACCCAAGTGTCACGTCAGACCATTCAGAACCATTTACATCAGCCTGGTCTGCGTGCTAGACAACCTGCAAGGGTACCTGACCACACTACCAGGCACAGGCATCATCATCTTGCATGGACCAGGGAGCATTTATGCTGGACAAGGGACCAGTGGGTCTCAGTGCTGTTCTCTGATGAAAGTCAATTCACGGTGAGCAGAAATGATGGCCGCCAACAATGTTGGAGACATCAAGGAGAGTGCTATGCATCAGCCACTGTTGTCACCAGAGAAGCCTTTGGTGGTGGTGGTGTTACAGTCTGGGCAGGTGTGTCTAGTCCAGGGGTGGGCAATCATGTGCCATGGAGGGCCATTCCACTGCAGTTTTTCTGTTCCACCCAGTCCCTTTATCAGGTGTTTCCAATGATTAGCAATCCTTGAAGCTGATCAGAGCAAACACCTGCTGAAGGGACTGAGTGGAACAGAAAACCTGCAGTGGAATGGCCCTCACTGCCCACCCCTGGTCTAGTCAATACAGAACTGCCCTACACCTTGTGAATGATAAAGTGACAAGCCGATACTACCTGAATAACATCATTAACCCAGTCATTGTGTCCCTGCATGAACAACACAGGCCTAATTTCACCTTCATGGACGACAATGCTCCAGCTCATCAAGGTCGCATCATTAGGGAATGGCTGCTGGAGGATGGGGTACCTCAAATGGAGTGGTCTGCACTTTCTCCAGACCTGAATCCCATAGAAAACCTATGGGATCAGCTGAGTCGCTGTGTAGAGGCCCGTAACCCTCCACCCCACAAACTCAATGACCTGAGGGCCGCCCTTCAAGAAGAGTGGAATGCCATGCCTCAGCAGACAATAAGTCAACTTATGAACATGAGACATTGTTGTCAAACTGTAATTGATGCTCAAGGGCACATGACAAGTTACTGAGACAGTGACATTTTTTGTTGTGGTATACCTGCCACTGTTGTTGGCTTTTGTTTCAATAAATTGTTTGAGATGAGGAAATCACCATTGCATGCTTCTACTTAAATGCCCTACTTCCATGAAATAATATCCCTGTAGCGTGAACTTTTTACATTTTCCATAAATTTCACCCAAAAGCCAAATATCCCTAACTTTTTGTGAGTAGTGTACTTTTAAGTCAGCCAACATTTCTATTAAAAATCATTTTTTAATTAATTTTAAGTAAAATAATTTTTTTGAGAACCTGAATATAGGGTTTTCATGAGCTGTAAGCCACAACTATCAAAATTAAAAGAAATAAACACTTGAAATATATTACTGTAGGTAATGTATCTATATAATGATTTTCATTTTTTGAATTTAATTACTGAAATCAACTTTATGATAACATTCTAATTTATTGAGATGCACCTGTATAATAATGAAAACAGCATTATATATTAATGCTGGATTAAATTTAAAAATGTTACATACTGCACTTTTAAAAGGCATACTTTTTTAACTTCACAAGAGTAGAGTGTATGTGTGTTGGGGGGGGTACAGAGTAAAGAGTTCAGACAGTGTTCTTGTTCTGGCTTTGGATACTGTCAGATATTCAAAAAAGTTATATTTTAGATATGGAGTAGTAGAATGCTGAGTCTGCATTTGGTTTTTCGGTTCTTCTCTCTTCAAGTCCTGTTCTATTTCCATTATAAAAGTTTGGAAAAGTCAAAAGTTTTCAAGTTGCCCTGACATGCTGGTGGTGGTGGTGGTGGGGGGCTAGATGCAGCCAGTTAAAGTAGACTTGCATCTTTGTGTGTGTGTGCGTGTGTATGGAAGAAGTTTAGAAAAGTGGAAAGCAAATTCTTGACATGCCATAAGTATTACATGTCAGTGCATGAATCTGTGTGTAAAATGTTTTCTGAAGATGAGCGACCCGAGCCAGCCGAATGACGAAGGTATCACGGGCCTTCACAATGCCATCTGTGGTGGACATTACAATGTTGTGGACTTCCTGGTTCGTATTGGTGCAAATGTCAGTGCACCAGACAGTCATGGCTGGTAAATATTTACTTATCCTTTTACCACCTGTATGACCTCAATTATTGCATCTAGCCACTGTGGATCTTTGTGACCTAGTTCATATAGGATGTTCTGTTATGTATTATGTTTTGCAAGTCGTGGATTTTGCTCAGGGCATGATGAACTCATAAGTCACCTGGAGCACGCTGTCACGCTGCTGCTGTGTGTTTAAGTACTGATGTTTGTTCGGCTCACAGGACTCCACTGCACTGTGCAGCCTCTTGCAATGACCGTCTTCTCTGTGAGTTTTTGGTGAGGAATGGAGCTGCTGTCATGGCCTTCACTGAGAGTGACGGAGCCACCGCCTCCCAGAAGTGCGATCCTTACGCTCCTGGCTATGAGGAGTGTGAAGCTTTTTTGAAAGGTGAGGCAACTGCTCCCACACGTGCACTTATGTACACCCCTCTGAAACCCTACTATTAACTGCAAATATTTCTAGAACAGTTAGAATCTTTATAAGACAATAGCATCTACTGCACCTTTAACCCAATGCCATTTTTGTAAAGCTGAGTCACTTTAGCTTTAAAGGTCCATTCACTGTCCTTTTCCCACATTTTGATAGTTCCCACAGGTCTTAATGACATTTTGGTCAGATTCATTCAGAATAATTGTGAATCATCTTTTGCAGCCTTCCTCAGAACGGCTTGTTTCAGTGGATGTCTCTTTAAATTTCTAAGAGCCACGTTTAACTTCACCCCACTTCTTACATCGCTATTGTTGGCTGGCTAGCTCCTAGCTCGGTGTCAAACCTGCGCCAACTAATGGAAATTTGCCTCAAAGAATCAATAAAATAACGTGTGGCCGACACACATTGTGGGCTCACGCTGCCACAGAGACAGAACGGAATGTGTATTGTGGAGTGTCACGTCTGCAAGGGCTGAGGACTCAAATCTACAGGAGGTAACAAGGAAGTGTGAGATTTGTCTCTTTGTCCCACAGAAGACGCCCCCCGGAGGGTATTCCGGTTCATCAAGAAATGAGAGACAATGGTGAAGCTTCAAAGGGATGCTTTGTAACTGTATGTTGACTGAAGACACCATGTGACTTGAATTCTGATGCTGGAAATGTATAAAAGGGGGTTGAAGTATGATTCTTTCTCTTTCCTGCTTTGAGAATGCTAGGAGCTTGTGTTCTGTCAAATAAAGCTGGTTTATGACTGAAACTCAGCCTCGTTATTTGAGCATGCTCCTACACTGGTGACCTACGACGGAGAATGAGCAATGAGAATTCTTCCGAACCGGGCTCGGTGGAAGCCAGCCTGATGGCCGCCTCCATGCTCCGGCTGCCCGATTTCTGGCAGCACAGCCCGCGCTCATGGTTTAGCGCAATCGAGGCGCAGTTCAACCTCCGGAGAATCTCCAACGACGACACAAGATTCTACCACGTGGTAGCGAAACTGGACAGCGACACGGTCCAGAGAGTGGAGGATTTGGTTAATCATCCACCAGACAGCGACAAGTACAGCGCATTGAAAGACGCGCTGATCAGCCATTTCACCCCCTCAGTCCAACAAAGAGCAGAGGGGCTCCTGGCGCTGACGGAGGCAGAAAACGATAGACCTGCGGACCTGATGGTGAAGATGCTGCAGCTCAAAGCCTCCGAGGATGGCGAATTCATTTTCGCCCACCTATTCCTTCGAACCCTGCCACCAGCAGTGAGAGTGGCCCTGGCAGAGTCACCCCGATTGGCCAAGCGAGACTACCATGGGTTGAGCAAGGAGGCGCAGAAGTTGGTCGACGCCCACAAGCAGAACGCGGTTTCGGCCGCGGCGGCTAGTTCGGGAACGGCGTCCGGAGACAGCTTGGGTCCAGCGGCACCAGACGCACCAACAACGGCGGCGACCGGAGCCAGACGACGCGGAGCGGAGAACGGCTCGTGCTTCTACCACCGCCGTTTTGCAGAGAGAGCGCACAGGTGCGTCCCACCGTGCAATTTTAAACGCCAGGACCGAGGGCCGGTAGCAGCCGCGACTCTCGGCAATGAGAACAGGCTGCTTTACCTGACGGATGCACGCTCGGGGAAACAGTTCCTCGTGGACACGAGCTTCGTCACGCCCACCTACGCGGAACGGCTGTCGCCTTCTAAAGCCCCCTGGGTGTCAGTGTCAGCAGCGAACGGCTCCACAATTAAAACGTTTGGTGAGAGGACCATGCTTCTGTCCTTACAAGGCCGTTCATTTGAGTGGACATTTATTGTAGCAGCAGTCAGTTTCAACATGTTAGGGGCTGATTTTTTGTGCTCACATGGTTTATTGGTTGATCTTGCTAATAGACGTCTGATTAATGCACTGTCTTTTCATTCTATTCCCTGCACAGCTCGGGTGGCCCCGCCAACTGCACATGCCAGCGTCTCAGCCGCGGGTGGTAAGTTTCACACTCTGCTTGCTCAGTTTCCAGCACTCACAGTCCCCACTTTTTCAGCAACGGTGGCCAAACATGGGGTAGAATATTTCATAACAACCACAGGCCCTCCCGTTTTTGCAAAGGCTCGGCGTTTGGACCCAGCTAAACTGGCCATCGCGCGCGAGGAGTTCACTAATCTGGAAAAACTAGGCATCGTTAGACGCTCCAAGAGCGCTTGGGCTTCGCCGTTACACATGGTCCCAAAGGCTGATGGCTCGTGGCGGCCTTGCGGCGATTTCCGCAGGTTGAACAACGTTTCAGCTCATGACCGCTACCCGATTCCGCACATTCAGGATTTTTCTGTTCATTTGGCGGGGGCGCGCATTTTTTCTAAAATAGACTTGGTGCGCGGCTATCACCAGGTTCCAGTGCGCGCGCACGATGTACCCAAAACAGCGGTCATAACTCCTTTCGGCCTTTTTGAGTTCTTGCGCATGCCTTTTGGCCTCAAGGGGGCCGCGCAGACTTTCCAACGCATGATGGATGCAGTTTTACGCGACCTGCCTTTCGTGTTCGTTTATTTGGACGATATTTTGGTAGCCAGCACGTCCGAAGGCGAACATGAAAAACACCTCACAGCAGTTTTCCAGAGGTTGGCAGAGCACGGGTTAATAGTGAACCCAGCGAAATGCCAGTTTGGGGTGGCGCAGATTGATTTTTTGGGACATCGCGTTTCGGCAGAAGGAGTGGTTCCTCTTCCAAATAAAGTGCGTGCCATAACGGATTTTCCGCAACCTCAAACGGTTAAGGCGCTTCAGGAGTTTCTAGGGATGGTTAATTTTTACAACCGTTTCCTCCCAAGCGCAGCACGACTCATGCAGCCATTGTACACCGCGTTAAAAAAACAAAAGCCCGCAAATAAAGTCGAATGGTCTCCGGAGCGGGAGCGCGCTTTTGCCCAGGTCAAATCAGCCCTGGCAAACGCAGTTTTGTTAGCGCACCCAGTTCCAACGGCCCGCATGGCGCTCACCACTGACGCTTCCGATGTAGCGGTGGGGGCGGTAGTTGAACAGTTTGTGGCAGGTACCTGGCAACCCCTCGCGTTTTTCAGCAGGACCTTGCGCGATAGTGAACGGAAATACAGCGCATTTGACAGGGAGCTTTTGGCCCTACACTTGGCCATCCGTCATTTTCAGTTCTGGTTAGAGGGGCGACGTTTCACCGCTTTTGTGGATCATAAACCGCTAACGTTTGCGATGGCCAAAATTTCAGAACCCTGGTCAGGCTGGCAACAAAGGCAACTAGCCGCAATATCGGAGTTCACTACTGATATTCAGCATGTCGCGGGTAAACACAATGTTGTAGCAGACTGCCTCTCGCGTGCAGTAGCACCACCAAGCCCCATAGGGGCAGACTCTGTAGCCATGGCCGCGGGCCCGGGCAGCGACGCGGGAGCGCGCGCAGCCCCGGTCTGTGTTGGGTTAGATTATGCAGCCATGGCTGCGGAGCAGGTTAACGACGCGGACGTGCGCGCGCTCCAGTCTGGACCAACAGGGTTAAGGCTGGAGCACAGGGTGCAACAAAACGGTATGCCCCCGCTAATCTGCGATGTCTCCACGGGACGGCCCCGCCCTGTGGTGCCAACCGCGTGGCGTCGCCGTGTTTTTGACTTGGTCCATTCTCTCGCGCACCCGGGGGTGCGCGCATCGATCAAATTGGTGGGGGAGAAATTTGTTTGGCCCGGGTTGCGCAAACAGGTCAAGGAATGGGCAGCAGCCTGCGTAGCGTGTCAGCGAGCTAAAATACACAGACACACTAAGGCCCCGTTAGAACCTTTCCACATCCCCGCTAAGCGTTTTGATCACGTGCATGTTGACCTGGTCGGCCCGCTTCCGTTATCACACGGGCACACACATCTTTTGACAATGGTAGACCGCACCACGCGCTGGCCAGAGGCGATTCCTCTGACATCAACCACAGCGGAAGAAGTTGCGCGAGCATTTTTAACAGCATGGGTTGCGCGTTTTGGTGTACCGTCGGACATAACGTCCGACAGGGGTCCCCAATTTATTTCCGAGCTATGGTCATCGATGGCCCGCAGCTTGGGGGTGAAGATTCATCGCACCACCGCGTATAACCCCCAGGCCAATGGTTTATGCGAACGCTTTCACAGGTCATTGAAAGCAGCCCTCAGAGCGTCGCTAACGGATACAAATTGGGTAGACAAACTTCCATGGGTGTTATTAGGGTTGCGTTCTGCACCTAAGGAAGATTTGCACGCTTCCCCGGCTGAATTAGTTTTCGCTCAGCCGCTCCGTTTGCCCGGGGAATTTCTTCCTGATAATCCCGCACCTAATGGCCCCCCCCGCTCAGCCGTGGCAGAGCGGCTCAGGAACAAACACGCTTCCTGGCCCGGTCCATCACAGTTTCCCACACGTTTTTGTGCCCAAGGCTTTAAAAAATGCAGAGTTTGTTTTTGTTAAACATGACGCCCAGCGTCCAAGTTTGCGGCCGTTTTACGACGGACCGTTTCGAGTGCTGGAGACCGGGCAGAAGCATTTTCTGCTAGATTTAGGGGGCAGAAGGGAGCTGATTTGCATTAACAGGCTCAAACCCGCTTTTGTTCTGGCTGAGGAGGAGGTGCAGCTCGCGAGGCCCCCCCGCCGGGGCAGGCCACCGAGAAGACATTCTCCAAAGTCTTCACAGTGAGGTGCTAACAGCTTTAATCCACAGGTGCAGAGAGATGTTGCAGAGGCAGCCAAGCCAAGTTGCAGCAGATTCGGCAGAAGATTAAAACCTAGGCAGTTGGTGGATTGATTAGCGATGTATGGAGTGCTTTGTGTTTCTCTTTTTGTTATGCCATGCAGATTTTGCCTTACTCGACGTTTGGGGGGGGTAGTGTGGCCGACACACATTGTGGGCTCACGCTGCCACAGAGACAGAACGGAATGTGTATTGTGGAGTGTCACGTCTGCAAGGGCTGAGGACTCAAATCTACAGGAGGTAACAAGGAAGTGTGAGATTTGTCTCTTTGTCCCACAGAAGACGCAAAGGGTATTCCGGTTCATCAAGAAATGAGAGACAATGGTGAAGCTTCAAAGGGATGCTTTGTAACTGTATGTTGACTGAAGACACCATGTGACTTGAATTCTGATGCTGGAAATGTATAAAAGGGGGTTGAAGTATGATTCTTTCTCTTTCCTGCTTTGAGAATGCTAGGAGCTTGTGTTCTGTCAAATAAAGCTGGTTTATGACTGAAACTCAGCCTCGTTATTTGAGCATGCTCCTACAAACGCATCATTGGTGGACAGGGGTGTGTGGTTTCAGTGGTTGATAGAATATGACCGGTCCCTGGAGTACAATAAGCATAGAAACATTCACGAGTGAGTGGCTAACCTACTAGCTTCAGCTAGTTGCCTTGACCGACACCAACCATCTAGCCAAGCTAATGCTAATGGATTGATGGAGCATCATGGCAAAAATATAACAAAATAAGGCAGAATGACATGAGACATATTATTGACAGGGAATTAGTGAACCAGGTGGAAACTGGGATGTTTTAAGGTGACTGAAATCTAAAGAAAATAACAATACTATAAATTTGCAACTTTTTTCTTGCAAATTTCAACTTTTTTCTAATAAATTTTTAGCTCTTGTAAATTCTCAACATTCATATTGATGCTGCTGATTTTTTTTTTCTGTGTAATGGTTTAAAAATGTTTTTAACTCTTCCCCATTACAAAAATAGGGCCCTCCAACACACAATCCAGCACAGATTCCCCAAAAAGCTAGAAACGGCCCAGGCAATCATAAGCAAATGCCTTGTAACTTTAGACCAAGAAATGACCAGTGTTTCTACTACTAACTGTGGCATCCTGTGCTCCCTGTAAAACCAGGAGTGGAGGAGGCCATGGGGGTGGAGAACAGTGGGGTGCTGTACGCTCTGTGGAGTTACCCTGCTCAGGCCCCAGACGAGCTGAGCTTCAAAGATGGAGACATGATCACCATCCTGCAGAAACCTGAAGGGTCAGACTGGTGGTGGGCATCGCTATGTGGCAGAGAGGGCTTTGTTCCCAACAACTACTTTGGGGTAGGGAACCTTGTTTAAGTTAGAGTCTCTGCAGTTCAAAATTTTATCGTTCTGTTTGTGACATGAAACTGAAATTATAACACATACTGTACACGTTTTTATTTTCTTCCCAGCTGTTCCCCAAGGTTCGACCAAAATCTCTCTGTTAAACAAAGTGCTCATCACAAACAACCCTGGATCAACTGGTGGAGAAGACTGCTTAAAAAGATTGATAGCTTCACACTTTCAGTTCCAGATGCTGTGCTTGGAGGAGTTTGAAAATGTGTATGGCTGTAGGGCATGAGGAATGTTTTGAGTCTGAGTTTAAGATGAAATCACAGTATTCATTTTGGCTTTACTGACAAGGATGGGATAAGTCTTTTTGTCTTTTCTGCCTCTGCTGTTAGATTTTTTTTCTAGTCTACATTTTTGTACCCTTTGTATTATCATGTAACAGAAACACTAAAACCGCTTTATTAAGCTTTGTTTCTCAGTGAAATGTTACAAAGATTTCATTCCTTTCCTGCTGCTCTACTGTGTTCCAGTCAGAAGATGTTATTTCTGACTCACTGGGCTTCATGCAAGAACCGTTGGTACTAACAGATTTGTATGTAAATATGATATACGATCTATTTACATGAACTTTTGGGATTCACCAATCTGTTAGTATCTAGAAATTTAGTACATTTACTGATACAATTTACGAGTGATCCAGACCAGTTATAAGAGTTGTGTGTAAATAGTTTGCCGTTATGCTAACCTTAATTTTCACTAAACGGCTCTATATTTTATTTGTCTGAATCAAGTATAAGAGTGTAAACCCTATAATTCAATTAGTCGACAAGATTCTATACTGTGATTCAAGTTATAATTAAAATTCAAATATAGTTAAAAATAATTAAAAGCTGTATCCTTCCATCAATGTTCAAATCATATTATATGCAAAATAGCCCAAATTGTTGAAATGTGTCACCAGAGCTGTTTCCTGGTTTTTGGGGGCCCTATGCAAGATTGTATTTTTGGGGCCCCCTAGTTTATGAGTTGGCACCCAAAAAGAAAGTAGCTCAATGGAGCAGTGGTTAGCACTGTGGTAGCACAGTAAGAAGGTCACAGGATCAATTCCACCCCTGACCATCGTGGGTCCGATCCCACCCCCTGACCATCAGTGACCCTTCTGTGTGGAGTTTGCATGTTCTCCCCGTGTCTGCGTGGATTTACCCCGGGTACTTCGGTTTCCTCCCACAGGCCCAAAACATGCAAGTTGGAGACTCTAAAGTAGCCCTAGGTATGGATGTGTGTGTGAATGGTGAAGGGATTGGCGCTGCGCCGTGGCTGCCTCATCCATCCAGGTGGATGCCCTGTAATTTCCCTCTGGGATTAATAAAGTATACAAAATACAGAAAAACAGGTGAAAAAAGGAGCTTCTGCGCTTCTTCCCCAATCATCTGAAGCTGTAACAGGTGCCTCTCAGCTCAAGGACATCAAACACATTAAGGAAAGAGTCTGGAGCACACTGTCCAATTTACAGCCTTTATTGGTGCTGTAAATTGGACAGTGTGCGCCATACTCTTTCCTTAATGACAAAAAAAATAAAACAAAACAGGCTTCCTATTTCCCAGCAGCTCTTGCAGCTAATTGGACATGTTCAATGTTTTAAAAGAAACATCTCCTTAGTGTACTCTGTGGTACTGTTATACATATGGCCAAGGGTTAGGATGCTGTGATATTTGAGTTTTAAATAACTTGTATGCACTACTGTAGTTTGTGTGCACCATGTGTATAGGTGGTATGACAGCGATACAAGACCCCCCCCCCCCCTTTTAAAAACAAAAAGGAAAGCGTGACCTTTTATGGTAGTTTTAGGGTGTCAGTTATGCAAATCTTCACTTCACATGCACACCCACTCACTTACACATGGGTGGACTCTACCATTTTTGCACATGCTTTTTACACATTTGGAGGACATACAAGTGTTTGTTGAATCAGGAGTGGCTGGTTAGTACTAACACCACTTACTAACTAAATATGTGTGATTTACACATACTAACATGTTCTTGCAATAAGCCCATTATATAGTTACTAATTAGAATGTAAATTATGGTTTTTAGTTCATTTTGTAGTGAGGTTAGTGTACAGTATGTTGCCTAAAGTCACGTTTGCAGTTTAGAAGCAAGCAAACATAAACTGAACCTTCTCAATATCTAAATGTGCTGATTACAGAAGCTTAATAAATGAATTAGTACTACCCAGGTGGGATTGATGAACTCTAGGAGTGATAGTTTCCTACTAAAGTTACTTCTAATATTACCTTGCATAGTATTACAATCAGCCATAGCAAGACTTCACCAAGGTTTGACTGATTTCTGCTTGGCTTTAGTTTGTGTTTGCTCTATTTTGCTGTTGTTCTTTATTAGTCTTTTTTTTTTTTTTCTTAAGCAGCCTAATTGTAGAAAAGAATGTATTTTCCATGACAAGGAATTGGTCTTTGTGTTGTTGAATAAGTGTGATAAATATGTTTCAAGTTTTTATGCTCAGTCTTTTTACATTTTTCTTTAGTTTCAAGGAACTGCATTGTATTTAATCTCGAGCCTTTAATTCTAAGGGATACACACTGGACAAATTCTTATTGGTGAATACATTGTTTGAAATAAATATTTTAAAGGGGTCATTGACTGAAAAATGGTGTGTTTGTAGGTTTTAACTGTCTGAAATGAGTCTACTGGTCACCTAATTATCAAAAAATTGTCAAAACTGTCAATTCTCTTAAAAAACATACAGGCTTCATCTCATTTTTCTCTCCCAGAAATGCCAGAAACGTTTTTGACTCTTCTGTCTAAATCGTTAACGTCATGATTAGAAAACGTCAACCCACCGCCGTCCTTGAGACCCGCCCACTGCTCTATTAATGGCCTGCCTAGCTGTCTGTCATGTAGATGGAAGGGGTGCTAAAGGTAGCCTATTAGCCCCTGAGCTGTTGGCCCCCAAGCTAACACTGGTACCACCAAGCTCGAATCAAGCATGGCTTATATTGTTATTTTCTTAAGATCTTGGTCACCCCAATAACCATCCCCGTTATCACTCGGTTCACCAGTCCACAGTCCGCAATATACCTCGCGTCGCTCTGGCCCATCGCCCAGTGATTTCTCCGTGATTCCACATCCAGCGCCAGCGTGCCGGTCGCGGCAGTCGCCTAGGCTGTGACCCGAGGCTGCTCCCTCATCATTCTCCAGGGCTCGGCGTAACTCCACTCTACTCTCAAAGGCAACGTAGGGGGGCTGCTTTGTGACGGCGCATCCACCAACTAGCCATGGGAGAGGAGTGAAGTCCCGCGGAGCGAGACACTGCACTTTGAGATCCGGCAGCTTGGCTCGGCCAGCGGCAGTTGGTGGGTCGCCCAGCGTGTGGTGCTGGCATTTTGTCTTGGCATCCCGGTGAGGTTGTTAGGAGATGGGCCGGAATGACGCGAGATGCACAGTCGACTGGATCAGTGAACCAGGCTAGTACTGCTCATCCAAGCTAGAAGGAGGCTAGAAGCTACTCAGCTAATGGCTAACTACACACCAGCGCCACATCGGCGCCACACCAGTCGGCTGCCTTTTGCAACAGCGGCTCGATTCCGAGTTTTTTTGGGTTTTTTTTCCCTTCCTCTCTCTTTTGATCCCTTTTTTTTTCACCCCACTTATATCACGGACACACAGATCGTCCCAAATGTCTCCTGAGCCGGTGGACGGAGCCACTGTTTATAGCAGGATTCGATACAACAGGGAAGAGCTGCTAGCATTTAACCGCCACCCGGTCCCACTGGAAAAACTCGACATACCGAGAGAACTGAGGCGAAAACGCCGCGGCTGCCGGGCTGGAGTAAGGCGGAGGACAAAAAATATAAGGTACAGACCCTCCCTTCCATCTGTTGTCATGGGAAATGTACGGTCGATACTGGGAAAGTTAGATGAGCTAGCGGCTATCTCCCGTTATGATAGCACTTACCGGGAGTGCTCTCTCCTTTTGTTTACTGAGACGTGGCTAACTGAACTAGCAGCAGATGCTAACATTGAGCTGGAGGGTTTTCACATGATACGAGCTGACCGAACACCAGAGAGTGGCAAAACTAGGGGCGGTGGAGTGATAATGTATGTTAACAACAACTGGTGTAGACCGGGACATATCACTGTTAAACAACGACACTGCAGCAAAGACATTGAGTTGCTAGCTGTTAGCATGAGGCCTACATATCTCCCGAGAGAACACTCACACGTGATCTGCATTGTTGTTTATGCAAATCCGACGGCGAACGCTGGGACAGCGCGTGACGTCATCCATTCAGTAACCAGCAGGCTGCAGACAGAACACCCAGATGCTCTTCTCCTCATCTCAGGCGATTTCAACCACGTTTCACTGTCTCCCATTCTGCCCACTTTCACCCAGTATGTCACATGCCACACTAGAGACAATAAAACACTGGATTTGTTCTACGCAAACACTAAGGAGGCGTACACCTCATCACAACTTCCCCCACTTGGGAGATCGGATCACAACTTGGTTCATCTCCGACCGGTGTACAAACCCCTAGTGCACAGACAACCTCCGGCCATGCACACTGTGGAGTTATGGTCTGAGGAGACAATGGACACTCTAAAGGACTGTTTTGAAGCCACTGCCTGGAAGCAGCTCTGCGATCCACATGGTGAGGACATCGATGGCCTCATTCACACCTTCACGGGCTACCTCAGCTTCTGTGTGGACAAATCCGTTCCCACCAAGACCATACGGCGTCACTCAAACAACAAACCCTGGATCAACCCTGAGATAAAAACACTTCTGAGAGAGAAGAAGAGGATCTTCAGGTCGGGGAACAGGGAGATGCTGAAGTCCGTACAGAGGGAGCTGAGGAGAAAGATCAGAGAAGGCAAGGACAGCTTCAGGAAGAAGATGGAGGACAAGCTGCAACAGAGCGACATCAGCGGGGTCTGGAGAAACCTCAAAACCATCTCGGGGCTCCAGAATACCTCCCCCCAGGCCACGGGGGGCAGGGAGTGGGCGAACAACCTGAATCTGTTTTTCAATAGATTTGACCAACCGCCCTCCCCCCTGTCTGCACAACAACCACTGCTGCCACTAAGAAATCAAGTCCTGCTGCCCACTCCCCACTCCACCGACACCCCCCCACTCCCAACACACAGCCCCCCATCCTGACCCTGACCAAGACCCAGGTGAGGACGGAGCTGAGGAAGATCAAGGCGAGGAAGGCGTCGGGACCGGACGGCATCAGCGCAAAGCTCCTCAAGTCCTGTGCAGACCAGCTGTGTGGGATTGTGACGTATATCTTCAACATGAGCCTGAAACTGGGGAGGGTACCACAGCTGTGGAAAACATCTTGTGTGGTACCTGTACCAAAAACTTCCCACCCCAAAGACCTGAACAGCTTCAGACCGGTGGCCTTGACGTCCCACTTGATGAAGACCCTGGAGAGACTGCTCCTTGCTCATCTCCGCCCCCTGGTGGAACCAGCGATGGATCCACTCCAGTTCGCCTACCAGCATGGCATTGGGGTGGAGGATGCGGTGATCTTCCTCCTTCACCGTTCTCTGTCCCACCTGGAGAAGCCCGGGAATATGGTGAGGATCATGTTCTTTGACTTCTCCAGTGCTTTCAACACCATCCAACCGATGATCCTGAAGGACAAGCTGCTGCGCGCAGGGGTGGACCAGCACCTGTCATCATGGATCCTGGACTACCTCACGAACCGGCCTCAGTTTGTGAGAACCCGGGACTGTGTTTCCGACACAATCATCAGTAGCACGGGGGCCCCCCAGGGAACGGTGCTGGCTCCCTTCCTGTTCACTCTTTATACTGCGGACTTCTCACACAACACAACACATTGCCATCTACAGAAGTTCTCTGATGACTCTGTGATCGTTGGTCTCATCTCCAGCGGAGATGAAGCTGAGTACAGAGGGCTTATCCAGGACTTTGTGGACTGGTGCCATCGGAACTGCCTCCAGATCAACGCGAGGAAAACTAAGGAGCTGGTGGTGGACTGCCGCAGGCATGGGCAGCCCCTCACAGCACCAGTAAATATACAGGGAACAGACATCGAGATGGTGACATCCTACAAGTACCTGGGTATTCATCTGAACAATAAACTAGACTGGTCACACAATACTGACACACTCTACAAGAAGGGACAGCGCAGGCTGTTCCTGCTGAGGAGACTTAGGTCTTTTGGTGTACAAGGGGCGCTGCTGAAGTCATTCTATGACACGGTGGTGGCATCAGCCATCACTTTTGGAGTGGTCTGCTGGGGCAGTGCCATTACTGCAGCCGATAGGAAGAGACTGAACAAACTGATTAAGAAAGCTAGCTCTGTCCTGGGGCAACGCCTTGATCCGATGGAGGAGATAGGAGAGAGAAGGACGGTGGCTAAACTGTCATCTCTGCTGGAGTCAGAGTTCCACCCTATGCAGGACATACTGGATGCACTGAGGAGCTCATTTAGCAGCAGACTACATCATCCCAGGTGCACAACCGAGAGGTTTCGTAGGTCCTTCCTACCAACGGCTGTCAGACTGTACAACCTAAGCAGGGCTGCTCGCAGAGATAGCAAAAAGATGTAACAACCTAATAGTTTTGAATGCAAAAGATGCAATAGACTTACACAATGGTCCTCTCCGGCATACAACTAGGAACATACCGGTCGCTATGGAGGGTGAGAATATGTATGGGCACATAATCATACCATGTAGGATAACTAAATAGACGGTTATGCTGTTTCATCCCACCTAGCAACAATGCTCTGCACTGTGTGTGTTTATATATTTACATATTTATTCCATCTAGCTACAATGCTCTGCACTGGGTGTGTTTATATTTATATATCTATATATTTATTCCATCTAGCTACAATGCTCAGCACTGGGTGTGTTTATATTTATATATCTATATATTTATTCCATCTAGCTACAATGCTCCGCACTGTGTTTTTATATATCTACATATTATTCCATCTAGCTACATTGCTCCGCACTGTGTGTGTTTATATACTTGCATATTTATTCCACCTAGCTGCAATGCTCCGTACTGTGGGTGTTTATATATTTACATATTTATTCCATCTAGCTACAATGCTCTGCACTGTGTGTTCATATATTCATATATTTATTCCATCCAGCTACAATGCTCTGCACTGTGTGTCTGTGTGTGTGTGTGTGTGTGTATATATATATTTTATAGTAATATGTACATATGTATATTAGCTGCTCTTGCTTGCTTGTTTTTTTTTCTTGCCTTCTGATTGTTGCTCTGAGTGTTGCTATCCCTGTGCTGCTGCAATCCTGGAATTTCCCCGTTGTGGGACTAAAAGGCTTATCTTATCTTATCTTATCTTAACTAACAGACTAAGAGAGACGGCGGAGTTGAACAGGTGAAGGATGTTTCTTAAAGTGACAGGCTTTAAATCAGTGTTTCCAGAACGCCAAGAAAAATAAGCAAATTTGCTTCAACAATTAAAAAAAAAATTAAAATGTGAACAAAATATGTCACAAACACTTCATTAAGACGTGTGAGCTATTAAAATGTGGAAAAAGTGCAGTCAATAACCCCTTTAAACAATGACCAGGTGATGTCCTTTTAGAGACCACGAGATGGCGCTGTATAATCAAGTACAAGTCAGCCACATTTATGCCCAACGTACTGTATATCATAAACCAATGTTTTTATATAGGGCTTTTTTTCTGTTGAATCGCTTTTTTTTTTTTTTTTCTTTTAATTGTTACAGTGCATTTTACATGAAATTGCAGCATTTTTGTTGTTTCTTCTATGAAGTAATGTACCTTCATTTGGAGTGGTGGCCTAGTTGATTGAGCATCCACCCCACAACTGGGAGGGTGGTGGTTCAAGTCCCGGCCGGGTCATACCAAAGACCATATAAAAATGGTACTTCTAGCTTGGTGCTCGGCATAATAGAATGGGGGAAGGAGAAGTTATTTGTGGCGGCACCTTGCATGGCAGTGACCCCTCTGTTTCTACATGTGATTAACATTGTAGATAGGAGAAACATAATTTTGTTCTACTGTACCTGATTGGCTGTTTGGACTGAATGACAAGAGATTTCTTCTTCTGCAGAAGTTGGTAAATCAACCAGAAATTGTAGTAATGTTACCTTATATCAGTTATTCAAGTACAAGTAAACATAGTCACCAAAAAAAAATTGAAAAAGAGTAACGAAGTATCAACTTAAAAAGTTTGAGTAGTGACTAATTTTTGCCAATTTGTGAGGTTTTCTCTAAAATCTGTGGGTATTTTCATTTAAAAACTACAATTTCTTAAGAAATTTGAAACCTATTGAATGTTTTCAATTTTTTTTGCAAATTTCAAAGTTCTCATAATCTAATTGCACATTGGATGCTTTAATACATTTGTGTATTTTTTTTTCTTGTAAATTATTCTTTTTTTTGTCTTATAAATTTGCAGCTTTCTTTTTCATGTAGATTTGTGACTCTACAGTAACCAATTTGTGACATTTTTTTTTTCCTCCTAAATGTTTTAGTCCAACTTTCTACATTTACCCCCAATATAATAGAAATCTTCCATCCATCCATCTTCTACCGCTTAATCCTTTTCGGGTCGGGGGGGGGGGGGTGTTGGAGCCTATCCCCGCGTCTTTGAGCGAGAGGCAGGGTACACCCTGGACAGATCGCCGGTCTATCACAGGGCCATAACTGAAATCTTATGCAATTATAAATTGGTTAACATGCAGTCATTCTTTTGTTATACTATAAACAGGCACTTTTTTTTTTTTTTTTACCAGTTTTTAAATCTGTGAAAATAAACTGGTGTACTACAAAATTTAACTGAGTAATTGTACAGGAGTACATATGCAATAGATAGGGACATATTTCTTACTAAGTAAGAGGAAAAAGTATCGTGCAATAAAGCTTGGCTACTCACAAAAGTCCAATATATGAAAAAGTTACTTGAGTAACTAGTCATCTTTGTCCTCCTGTTTTTATCCCTCCCACTTCTTTTGTACCACATATCACCCACATATTGCCTCCTATGAACTTTAATGAATCAATTAGCTGCGCTATTATGATCAGTGTAAGTGCCAAACAAAAAGCTGTACATATAATGATTTTTTTTAATCAAGTTTGATTTGAGTCTTTTGATCTGCACCCAGCTGGGAAAAATATCAGTTGGTATTCGCCATCAGAATCCCTGAGGGTAATTAAAAATTAGATTCAACATTGTTTGAAGCTGACTGCTGCTGCCTTGCTAATGTATTTTTCCCCTAATGGAGATTTAATAAAGATAATGATGATGGCATACAGTACACAGAGACAAACGCCTGTGTTTGTCTCACACACTGGAATGTAAACTAATGTACTGTTTCTGATGGATAACTTGGGTGATTTAAGTGAACTGAACTGTCCAGTGGCCTGTGTCAGAGTATACAATGAATTGCTGAAATAAATCTAGTCAAGAGAGGCCCTTGTCATGTGTTTGTTGCATTTTCTGTAAATTAAAGGAGCACTCAGAATTTTTATTCTCTAATGGCTGCCACACTAGAGCTCTGGTATAAACTCAAGATTGGCCACACCTCCTAACACCAGCCGTCATCACATTCTCTTTCACCTTCCCTTTGCTATTAGAATCCATGCTAACAGCTAACCACAACTCTATGGCATAAAGTCTATGGTCAGTGGCTTTTGTGTTGTCTTTCACCAATCAAGGGTCTCTCGTTCCAGCCTGCGAGTGCCCCATGTTTTCTTTGTGGCCTTCAATGACTGGAGTGGAATGGGGACGAATCAAAAGAGACTGTAAAGCCTTATTCATGCTGCATTTCTCCTCTAGTCCGCTTTGGTCCACGCCCGCTTTGGACGGGCCCGTCACACACGCGGCACTGTTCATCCTCACTTTTTTCATCTACTCAGGCCAAGCAGTTGACACATGTGCACAACCATCATTTGTAGTTTCAGTCCTGCCCGATAGGTAGTGCCAGTGTGCTGACGTGTCACGCCGCGCCGCTCATCAACGGCGCCACCTGCTCACACACCTGCTAATCATCAGCGGCGAGGGATAAAAGCCGCCTCGCCCTGAGCTTCGGCCTGAAGCCGTTAGACTTCATCTCCCTTCCATGAGAAGCAACTACTCTTTCTTTAGCACCACGCTAAGCGGTAAGAAGATCACTTACCTCTCCTTTTCCAGTCTGCTCCCCTGTGCACAGGTGGATTCCTCGGCGGCGGACAACTCCGTCCCTCGTCCCTCCTCGCTGCTGCACCGAGTCCTGCAGGTGACTGTCTCCCGGGGTTCCGTCCTTGAAGTGCCTGCCATCAGTCAAATACAAGTAAGCTTCTCTCCCTCGCCTATTCTCCTCCTGTATTGGTGTGTGCCCATCACCCTGTGTCTGTTCTCTCCCATAGGGTTGCCGGCTGAACGGTCTCCTGCCTCTGTGCCCGAAGCAGACGCCACCACCAATACATTTACATTCCGCAGACACACACCCATACATCCCTGTTGTTAATAAACAGTTTGAACTACTCTGAGCCTGTGTGTGTGCGTCTCCTGAGCCGAACGTTATGTCAGTACGGCTTCAGCAGAGCGGCTCGGCAGACGGCGGGCTCGCACACCGGTTTACCATCCTCGAGGCTCGAGTGGATCAGGTTGTTTATCAGCAACAGGTGATCCTAAATCAATTAGTAAATTTAACTAACCGATTGAACCGCCTGGACCCCCAACAGCCGTTCCCCCCGGCTCGCCAGGGTGGCGCGGCTCCTGCTGTTCCAGCGGCCGTCCAGCCGGCTCCAGTGGCACCGGTTCGGCTCACACCGATTCCGACCCCCGCCCGCTTTAGCGGTAAGCTCGGTGGAGCGCGGGGGTTCATTATGCCATGTGAGTCCGTGTTCCACCGTGTGCCCGGAGATTTTCCCTCGGATCACAGCCGAATTGGTTACATAGGGAATCTTCTGGAGGGGCGTGCGTTAACTTGGACCTAGCCGTAATGACGAGGCCCAGTTATGCCACCCTCACCTATGACCAATTCGTGAGGCGCTTTCTGGAGGTCTTTGACCATTCTCAAACCGAGACGGTCCAGACCGATCGGCTTCTCGCGCTCCAGCAGGGAAGCCGGTCGGCAGCGGACTACGCGGTCGACTTCCGGGTAGCGGCGGAGGAATTGGGCTGGGAGGAACGCTCCCTCTGTGGCCTGTTCCTCCGCAGCCTCAATGATGATCTGAGGGATGAACTGGCTGGACGGGATATCCCTGAAACGCTAGCGGAGCTAACTTCTTTAGCCATCAGCCTGGACAACAGGCTGCGCGAGCGCTCCTCAGGACGGAAGTCGTCTACTTCGCGCCCTCGGGGAGTCTCGCTGCGCCTGCCCCAAGCTCGCCCCCTGGCGGCGCCGCCACCATCGTGCCCCGAGGAGTCGGAGCCGATGGTGACGGGCTGGACAAAGCTCTCTCCGGCAGAGAGACAACGCCGCCGTGAGTTGAATCTCTGCATGTATTGCGGAGACAGTCAACACACGGTGGAGCTTTGTCCACAAAAAGCCAAACGGCGGGGTCCGCGAGTCACTGTAGGGGGCCTCGCGGACGTCAATCGGTTAGGTCCACTCACTCAATTAAAGCTGCCCATCCGTTTCTGCCACAACCCCACTGGGCATCTCACCCACGCACTGGTGGATTCGGGTGCAGAAGGCAGCTTCATTTCACAGAGCCTGGCAACCCGTTTGGGCATCCGCTGTCAGGCACTGGAAAAATCCCATCTCCCTTGTCAACCTCTCCCGTGCCTCCCTTGGGAGAGTGTCACACCAAACCATCCCCGTTCCGGTCATCATCTCGGGAAACCACCGGGAGGAGATGACCTTCTATGTCCTCCCCAACTCTGTGTCGCCCGTCATCCTGGGGTATCCCTGGCTTCGCCTTCACAACCCGGTCCTGGATTGGAAATCAGCTGGGATATCGGCATGGAGTACATTCTGCATGGGCACCTGCCTTCAGTCCGCTGCCTGCTCTCCGTCCGCTCCTCCCCCTGCGACGGACGCTGCACCCCCGGACCTGTCTCTGGTGCCTCCGGAATTTCACGACCTGGGTATGGTGTTCAGCAAAGCGAAAGCTATGTCTCTCCCCCCTCATCGGCCCTATGACTGTGCTATTAACCTCCGCCAGGGGGCTCCCTTACCTTCTGGTCGCCTTTACAGCCTGTCTGCGCCGGAGAAGGAGACAATGAACGCCTACCTGAAAGAGTCATTAAGTGCTGGGATAATCCGCCCATCATCGTCACCCGTGGGGGCAGGGTTCTTCTTCGTGGGAAAAAAGGATGGGTCCCTCCGCCCTTGTATTGACTACCGGGCCCTCAACGATATCACGGAGAAGGACCGTTACACCCTGCCTCTCATGGACACTGCTTTCCACTCCCTCCAGGGGGCGACCTGGTTCTCCAAGCTGGATTTACGCAGCGCTTACCACCTCGTCCGGATCCGGGAGGGAGATGAGTGGAAAACAGCCTTCCGTACCCCGAACGGCCACTTTGAATACCTGGTGATGCCGTTCGTGTTGACCAACGCTCCTGCAGTCTTTCAGCGCCTCATAAATGACGTCCTCCGGGACTTCATCGGCCTTTTCGTGTTCGTCTACCTGGACGATATCCTCATCTTCTCCAAGTCCAGGGACGAGCACCAGGTCCACGTGAGGCGGGTCCTCCAAAGGCTGCTGGAGAATCGTCTGTACGTAAAGGCAGAGAAATGTGAATTTTACGCCAGGACTACGTCCTTCCTGGGGTTTATCATCGCCCACGACAAGGTGCTCCCAGACCCGGAGAAGGTAAAGGCGGTGGTGGAATGGCCTACACCTGCATCCCGGAAGCAGGTGCAACAGTTTGTTGGCTTCGCCAATTTCTACCGCCGCTTTGTCCCCAACTTCAGTACCATCGTTGGACCACTGACCCGCCTCACGTCCCCGAAGGTCCCATTCCGGTGGACCGAAGAGGTCGCTGCAGCCTTTGAGGCGCTGAAGGCGGAATTCTCCTCCTCCCGGGTCCTTCGCCAGGTCGACCCCGCGCTGCAGTGCATCGTAGAGGTAGACGCCTCGGACACGGGAGTGGGGGCAGTGCTGTCCCAGCGATCGCCGGACGATGGCGCCAAACGGCCCTGCGCCTTCTTCTCCCGGCACTTGTCCCCGGCGGAGAGGAACTACGATGTGGGGGACAGAGAGCTCCTGGCCATCAAACTCGCCCTGCAGGAGTGGCGTCACTGGCTGGAGGGGGCGAACCTGCCGTTTGTGGTCCTCACGGACCACAAGAACTTAGAATATCTACGATCTGCCAAACGTCTGAACGCCCGCCAGGCGCGTTGGTCTTTGTTCTTCGCCAGGTTCCAATTTTCAATCACCTTCAGGCCTGGCTCTAAGAACGGCCTGCCTGACGCCCTCTCCAGGCAGTTCACTCCCGTGGAGTCGGAGGAGGCGCCCCACTCCATCCTGCCCAGGTCGTGCGTCATGGGAGCCATCTCGTGGGACATCAAGAGCAAGATCCGGAAGGCACAGGAGGTGGAACCTGACCCTGGCGGCGGACCTGAGGGGAGGCTGTTCGTGCCATCCGCGGTCCGAGGAGAGGTCATCCACTGGCTACACACCTCCAAGCTCACCTGTCACCCTGGCACCTCCCGGATGATAGATCTCCTCCAACGGTCCTTTTGGTGGCCAGGCCTGCGGAGGGATGCAGCCCGCTACGCCCGGGCTTGCCCAATCTGTGCCACCTGCAAGTCGGGAAATGCCCCTCCAGCGGGTCTGCTCCAGCCCCTGCCCGTCCCTGGCAGGCCCTGGTCGCACATCGCGTTGGATTTTGTCACCAGACTCCCTGTCTCCAACTCCTATGACACCATCCTGACCATCGTGGACCGCTTCTCCAAGGCCGTGCACTTCGTCCCCCTGCGAGGCCTCCCTACTGCCCTGGAGACGGCGGACCTCCTCGTCCAACACGTGGTCAGGCTGCACGGGATTCCGGTGGACGTGGTCTCGGACCGGGGCCCCCAGTTTTCATCTGAGGTTTGGAGGTCTTTCTGCAACGCCATCGGAGCCAAGGTGAGCCTCTCCTCCGGCCATCACCCCCAATCCAACGGGCAGTGTGAGAGGACCAACCAGGAGCTGGAGGCTGCGCTCCGCTGTGTGTCCAGATCCAAACCCATGTCCTAGAGCAACCATCTTGCCTGGGTTGAATATGCCCACAACACCGCTCGCTCTTCTGCTACAGGGATGTCCCCCTTCAAAGCGTCCCTGGGTTACGACCCCCCGCTGTTTCCGGAGCAGGAGAGTGAGGTAACTGTCCCGTCAGTTAGGGCCCATCTCAGGCAGTTCCGCTCCACCTGGACTGCCGCGCGCAATGCGCTCTTACACACAGCGGAGCGCAACAGGACTGTGGCGGACCGGCATAGAAGACCTGCCCCGGCGTACAGAGTTGGGCAACTTGTTTACGTTTCCACCCAGGACGTCACTTTAAAAGGCGAGAGGAGAAAGCTGGCACAGCGCTTCATGGGTCCCTATCCCATCACCCGGATCGTCAACCCGGTGGCTGTGCGCGTGGCTATTCCCCCCTCCCTCCGCATTCATCCCACTTTCCACGTGTCGAAGGTGAAGCTGGCAGTCACCGACCCCCTTTGCCCTCCTCCTGCAGTGCAACCCGCGCCCCGGATGATTGGTGGCCATCCGGCCTGGTCCGTCTCCTCCATCCTGGACTCCCGGCGCCGGGGTCGTGGGTTGCAATACTTGGTGGACTGGGAGGGCTATGGGCCCGAGCATCGACAGTGGGTGCCCCCGTCGTTTGTGTTGGACCCATCGCTCATCGCGGACTTCCACCGAGCGCACCCGGATAAGCCATCGCCAGGAGGCGCTGCTAGAGGGGGGAGTACTGTCACGCCGCGCCGCTCATCAACGGCGCCACCTGCTCACACACCTGCTAATCATCAGCGGCGAGGGATAAAAGCCGCCTCGCCCTGAGCTTCGGCCTGAAGCCATTAGACTTCATCTCCCTTCCATGAGAAGCGACTACTCTTTCTTCAGCACCACGCTAAGCGGTAAGAAGATCACTTACCTCTCCTTTTCCAGTCTGCTCCCCTGTGCACAGGTGGATTCCTCGGCGGCGGACAACTCCGTCCCTCGTCCCTCCTCGCTGCTGCACCGAGTCCTGCAGGTGACTGTCTCCCGGGGTTCTGTCCTTGAAGTGCCTGCCATCAGTCAAATACAAGTAAGCTTCTCTCCCTCACCTATTCTCCTCCTGTATTGGTGTGTGCCCGTCACCCTGTGTCTGTTCTCTCCCATAGGGTTGCCGGCTGAACGGTCTCCTGCCTCTGTGCCCGAAGCAGACGCCACCACCAATACATTTACATTCCGCAGACACACACCCATACATCCCTGTTGTTAATAAACAGTTTGAACTACTCTGAGCCTGTGTGTGTGCGTCTCCTGAGCCGAACGTTATGTCAACATGCAAGGATTTTCACCAACGAAGAAACGCTGCTTGCTTTCTGCCGCTTGACTTCCCAGTTTTCACTCCTTTTCCACAAAGATGGTGCTGCTGCTGCTGAAGTATTGTGACGTATGCGGGGTTCACACAAAGGGAGCAGATGGCTGCGACACAACAGGCTTTATTAAAACACAACCCTGAGCACAGACAGGAGGGGAGGTCATTCTCCCAGACCTCCGTTTCAGTCATGGTTACACAACACATGATACATCTTGCCTATAACACTGCTGGGTCATAATAACACAGTTATAATGACACAGCAGTATAATAACTCAGTAATAACATTTAAGCACATACACGAAAATAACGTCCTCTGCTGGCAAAGCATGCTGGGAAAACCCCCGCCCCCTTAACACAGCCCTAACGTTACACTGTCCCCCCCTGGACTGGTTTCTGTCCCCAGAAAAATGAGAGTCCAACTCAAAAGTCCAACACGAACCCGTCCAGGTGTCAGGGCGGCCTTCGATGCCGACAACCAGTACGTACAGGCCCGCTAGTGTTCATCTGAGTCTCGGTCGGAGTATCTGGTCAGGATGAAGGCTCCGGTTCGACCACCAGCAGGGCGGATGGCTAGTACGGGGCGAGACGGTCACGATGAAGGACAACGACCGGTCCCTTTTCTTAAGCCTCACCCTGTACACCACATCCGACAGTCTCTGCAGAACCACGCACGGTCCCGACCAATGGCTCGCCAGCTTCGGTGATCGCCTCTTTTTCTCTCAGGGCAGAAAACCCAGACTCAATCTCCCGGTGCAAAGTCCCTCCCCTGGCAGCGGGAGTCATACGCTCGCTTCTGCCGACCCACCACCACTGCCAGGGCCTCCCGAGCCAGTTCGTGCACCGTGTGGAGACGTTCCTTCAAACAAAAAAAATAATCCAACCCGGGTTTGCCCTCCACCTCTGGCTCGGGGGCGGGGGGGTGCAAATACCAAATCCACCAGTGTGCGCAGCTCGCGTCCAAACATGAGCGCTGCAGGGGTGCACTGGGTGGATTCCTGAGCTGCCGTCCGGTATGCCCACGTGGCTCAGTTGGTAGAGCATCCGCCCCACACCTGGGAGGCAGGGGTTCAAATCCCGGCCGTGTCATGCCGAAGACCATATAAAAGTGGAACTTCCTGCCGTCCAGCTTGGTGCTCAGCAATAATGGAATGGAGGAGGGAAATCTGTGGCGGTGCCTTGCATGGCAGCGGCCCTCTGATTCTGCACTGGGGTGTGTGTGATTGACACTGTAGATAGGTAAAGCACAATCTCGTTCTACTGTACATGATTGGTTGTACGGTTGAATGACAATAAGGGTGATTTAAAACAAAAGGCAGATGCAGGTCCCAGTCTCGCTGTCGCTGGTCCACTAGGATAGCGAGCTGGGTGGTGAGGGTCCGGTTGAATTGTTCGACCAGGCCACCGCTCTGTGGATGCAGCGGGGTGGTCCGGATCTTCCGGATGCCCAGCCGCTTGCAGACCTCTCCGAAGACCTCCGCCTTGAAGTTCTGACCCTGATCGCTGTGCAGCTCCTCCGGTGCGCCAAACCGACAAAACATTTCGTCCACCAGCTTTGATGCCGTTGTAGCGGCGCTCTGGTCCAGGACCGCGTACGCCTCTGGCCACTTAGTGAAATAATCCATTGCGACCAGCACGTAGCGGTTCCCCCGGTCCGTGGTCAGGAAAGGGCCCAGAATGTCCACTCCCACCTGCTCCATCGGTGCTCCCACCCGGCACTGCTGCAGGGGAGCGTGGGATCGCTGAGTTGGCCCTTTCTGAGCTGTGCAGGTGTCGCAGCGATGGACGTGGAGCTCCACATCCTGATGACATCCGGGCCAGTAGAACTGGGCTCGAAGACGCTGCAGAGTCTTTGTCACCCCGAAGTGGCCCACTCCTACTGCCCCATGAACCAGCTGGAGTACATTGGGCCGGAGTCGACGAGGAACCAGCAGCTGCCAGACGTGCTGCTGCCCAGCGGGAGTCTGTCACTGTCGATACACCACGCCCTCGTGACAGCGGAGGTTGGCCCACTGGGAGTGTCGGGCTTTAGTCTCTGGGTCCAGCGCAGACACAACCTCCCAGGCGGGCCGCTGTCCTGCGTCCAGCCACTGCCGAACCCGAGAAATGACCAGGTCTCTATCCTGCTCGCGGTGCAGCTGCTGCGTGCCAAGGACCTCTGTGACGTCATCGCTGGGGAGAGTTGCCTGATTATCCGAGGAGGGGCTGTGCGTCGCTGCGTTATTCCTGCTAGCAGTGGTCCAGAGAGCAGCAGCCCATGGGGCGACTTGGTCTCAATCCTCAGCCCGCTGGCAGTGACGACACTCCTCTGCCACATAGTGACGCCGAGACAGCACGTCAGCGTTAGCATGGAGGCGGCCTGCTCGATGCACAATCTGAAAATCATAATCCTGCAGTTCCTCCAGCCATCTCGCCAACTGTCCATCCGGTTCCTTAAAGTTCAGTACCCAGGTCAGGGAAGCATGATCCGTCCTGAGCTGGAATTTCCCCCTGTACACATACGGGCGGAAATGACGCAGCCCCTGGATGACAGCCAACAGCTCCTGTCTTCACAGACATTTTTAACACCTCCCTTAAGCAATGCCACGTGCCGACCTGCCTCAAATCCTCCACCATCATCCCTGTCCCCAAGAAGCCACGGATTACTGGACTTAACGACTACAGACCTGCAGCGCTCACCTCTGTAGTCATGAAGTCCTTTGAGCGCCTGGTCCTGTCTCACCTCAAGTCCATCACCACTCCCCTCCTGGACCCGCTGCAGTTTGCCTACCGTGCCAACAGGTCTGTGGACGACGCAGTCAACCTGGCCCTCCACTCCATCCTGCAGCACCTGGACTCCCCGGGAACCTACGCCATTATCCTGTTTGTGGACTTCAGTTCTGCATTCAACACCATCCGTCCCGCTCTGCTCCAGGACAAGCTGTCCCTGCTCGACGTGCCTGACTCCCTCTGCAGGTGGATCACCGACTTCCTGACGGACCGGAGGCAGCATGTGCGGCTGGGGAAGTCTGTCTCGGACTCTGTTAGCATCAGCATCAGATCACCCCAGGGCTGTGTACTTTCCCCCCTACTCTTCTCCCTTTATACCAACTCCTGCACCTCCTCCCACCAGTCTGTTAAGCTGATTAAGTTTGCGGACGACACCACCCTCATCGGGCTAATCTCCAACGGCGACGAGTCCGTCTACAGGAAAGAGGTGGCCCAGCTGGTGTCCTGGTGCAGCCACAACAACCTGCAGCTGAACGCTCTGAAGACAGCGGAGATGATTGTGGACTTCAGGAAAGTCACAACCCCCCTGCCCCCCCTCACCATCACAGGCTCTCCCATCACCATTGCAGATTCCTTCCGCTTCTTGGGCACCACCATCACCCGGGACCTCAAATGGGAGCCAACCATCAGCTCCCTCATCAAAAAGGCCCAGCAGAGGATGTTCTTTCTGCGGCAGCTGAGGAAGCTCAAGCTACCCACCAAGATGTTAGTGCAGTTCTACACGGCCATCATCGAGTCCATCCTCACCTCCTCCATAACTGTGTGGTATGCAGGAGCCACTGCCAGGGACAGACTAAGGCTGCAGCGCGTCGTGCGCACTGCTGAGAAGGTGATCGGCTGCAAGCTCCCATCTCTCCAGGACCTGTACATCTCCAGGACCCGGAGGCGTGCTGGCCGGATCATAGCCGATCCTTCACACCCTGGTCACGTACTGTTTGCCCCCCTCCCCTCAGGTAGAAGACTTCGGTCCATTCAGACTAAAACCTCCCGGCACATGAACAGCTTTTTCCCCTCTGCCATCAGACTGCTGAACATTAAGTAACTTATGGACTCTCGTGCACTATATACAGCAGCTCAACCAGACTCATGTCATTCATCACTGTTTTTCTGTTCCATTATCGACTGCACTGTGGTACCCCATATTATCTGCTACTTGCTAATTTATTTAAAACTGCCTTGACTAGTATTACTCATTATTATTATTATTATTATTATTATTATTACTTATTATTCTACACTTATTGCATGTTTTTAGTCCTTTAGTTTTTTAGTTTATCTCTTTATCTCATCATGTTTTTAATGTTGCAGCATGGCACCGAGACAAATTCCTAGTTTGTGTACTACATGAACAATGGCAATAAATCTGATTCTGATTCTGTTCTCTGCGAGTAACACAGTAATTCCTCTCGGCTCTGCTGAGAGTGCAGCTGAAGAACGACTGCCTGCTCTCCGTGTTCTCCCTCCTGGGATAACACCACCCCAATGCCCTGATTGCTGGTGTCTGTGTCCACGATGAAAGGGCGGTTCGGGTCAGGATACTGCAGGATGGGGGCTCTGATGAGCGCTGCGCGAAGTTGGGAAAAAGCAGCAGCACAATTCTCACTCCACTGAAATGCGCGTCCTTTATGTGTCAGCTGATGCAACGGGCTGGCGATGGTGGCGAAGTCCTTCACAAACCTCCTATAATAGGAGGCCAGTCCGAGAAAGCTCCTCAGCGCTCCCACATTCTGCGGCACTGGCCAGTCTCTCACCGCCGCCACTTTTTCTGGGTCGGTGGCGACTCCCGCTGCGCTGATGACATGGCCCAGGAAGGTGGTCTCCCGCCGGAATAGGTGACATTTCCTCGGGTGTAACCATAGCCCAGCCTGTCGGATGGCGTCTAGTACTTCTCGGAGATTGGACAGGGCGCTGTCAAAATCAGCTGCATGCACCAGTAGGTCGTCCAGGTAAACAACGCAGCGACTCCAGGGCACGTGAGCCAGCACTCGCTCCATCAAGCGCTCAAAGGTGGCCGGGGCATTGCAAAGTCCAAACGGCATCACTTTAAACTGATACAGTCCCTGCCCAATGGAGAAGGCTGTTTTTTGGCGGGCTTCAGGTGACAGCTCTACCTGCCAATAGCCGTTGCGTAGATCCAGCGAGCTGAACCAGCTGGAGCCGTAATGTGGTTCAGCGTGTCATCGATGCGGGGCAGGGGGTAGGAGTCCTTACGGGTGACGTCATTCAGGCGTCGGTAATCCACGCAGAACCGCCACGACCCGTCCTTCTTCTTGACCAGCACCACCGGCGCCACCCAGGGGCTGCTCGAGGGTTCAATAATGTCAGCCTCCAGCATTTCTTGCACTTTTTGTTCTGCTGCTGCTCGCCTTGAAAAGGGCAGCCGGCGTGGGCGAAGCCGAATCGGCCTGGTCTCACCGGTGTTGATCTCGTGCTGCACCAAGCCGGTCCGGCTGCATTCCTCATCCTTCGCAGCGAAGACACCCATATAGCAGTCCAACAGCTCCCGTAGCTGGCGTCTCTGTCCCGGCTCCAGCCCGCTGCAGCTCTGCTGGAATAATTCCTCGACCGCCTGCTGTGTTTCTGCCGACACGTTGACCCCTCCCCTTGCTGTCCCTGTGTGTGCTCGTGCTGGTGGCGCCGTTGTGTCCAGTCCTTGCGGTGGCCTGCCTGGTCCGGTCCGTCCTGGCGGTCCCTCGATCGCGCAGGCCTCCGTGTTTCTTCTCTGGGTTCCGCTGCGGAGCATGATGGTCCAGTTTCCCAGCTGGAGGGACGGTCTGGCGGTGTCGATCTTGGCGTTCCACGCTGCGAGCAGGTCGAGTCCAATAATACAGGGGACTTGGATGTCAGCCAGCCAGAACGGGTGTTTTATGTTCTGACTGGCCACCCCCACCACAAGAACTCTTCGCCCCCCCCAATCTGGTGCGCTCACCGGTAGCTGTGGTGACGTGGCGCTCGGTGGGTTCCCACCCCCGTAGTGTCGTCTCGTCTGTGCCTGGCAGCACACCGGGTCGGACCAAGGAAATGGTAGCGCCGGTGTCAATCAGGGCCCGGATCGACGTCTTGTCCAGGCTGCACTGTAAATACATCCCTGGTGAGTGTCCAGTTCAGCCCACGCGCGGTGACAGCTCATCAGTTTGTCGTTGGGTGGGTGCAGGGCAGTACCGCGCGATGTGTCCTGGCTCCCCGCAGCGGAGGCACCCTTCTGCGCGCCGTCGCGGCCATCTTCTCCGTGGAAGCGCTGCCGTGGTCTGCCGTAACTCCTCCTCCTCCTCGCCCTCAGCCATGGCCTGGAAGGCTCTTTGTCTTGGCTCGGCTATACGATTCATTAGCAGCTCCACCCGCTCTGCTTCTGCCACCGCGGTCTCTCGGTTGCTCGCGGCGTTAATCCATACATGGTCCTGGAGCCGGGCCAGGTGTAGACCTTGGATGAAGTTTCGGAGGGCGAGCTTCTCCACTACCTCCGGTTCGAAGTCCGGGTAGCTGCGCCGTGTTAGCAGCCGTATGTCCACCGCGTAGGCTCCTAGTCTCTCCTGGCTGCCTCGACGGCAGTTGGCCAGCTGTTCTTGGGCGTGCTCAGCATCGCCCGTTCTCCCAAACTGTCTACGAAGCGCTCCCTGTAGCGCTGGCCAGCTGCGGCGCTCCTCGGGCTGGAGGTCAGACAGCATGCAGAGGGCTCTCCCAACCAAGGCCAGCGCGACCTGCACGGCGGTTTCTTCTGGTGACCAGCCGTATAGCGAGGTGGCCATTTCAACCTGGACCAGGTAGTCGTCCAGCGGGGTCTCGCTGTTGAAGCGGGGAATGCTGGCCCGCTGCTGGATGGATGGGCCGGTCACCTCCCAATCGATCACCGCCGCTGGTCACAGTGGAATCGCCGACAGGGAGCATGGCTCGTTTGCTCTGCTCAGCCCATCCTGCCTTGAAAAAGGCAGAAGGCGGGGCACGCTGGTCCCGTCGGGTCCGCTGCTTCGTTCGTCCCGGCGAGCAGCTCCGGGGGTCGGTGTCTCAGCTCTGTTGTCCGTTCCCAGCTGAACGATGAATCGCTCCAGCTGCTGGATCTCCGCTCGGATCCTGGCTTCCATCTGCTCCATACCCACTCCTGACACCAGTGTGACGTATGTGGGGTTCACACAAAGAAAGGGAGCAGATGGCTGCGACACAGCAGGCTTTATTAAAACACAACCCTGAGCACAGACAGGAGGGGAGGTCATTCTCCCAGACCTCCATTTCAATCATGGTTACACAACACATGATACATCTTGCCTATAACACTGCTGGGTCATTATAACACAGTTATAATGACACAGCAGTATAATAACTCAGTAATAACATTTAAGCACATACATGAAAATAACGTCCTCTGCTGGCAAAGCATGCTGGGAAAATCCCCGCCCCCTTAACGCAGCCCCAACGTTACAGTATGTATGATTCATGTATGTTTATTCTTGTCTTCTGCTTCCTCGTTGTCTTCTTCATCTACTTTGTTTTGGTATGCTGTGCCGATATTACCACCTCGTGAATGGGACGTTCAGTCTTGCGCATGCACTTTTCAACGCATTCAGGTTGTGGGCAGGCGGTGCGATCACAAAATTTGGGCCGCAGTCGAGCACTGCAGGCACTAGCAGAGTGGAGATGATGACGTAAATTTCGTCCCACCCCCCCAAAAAAAGGAGTACAGCAAAACCACCCCGGGAGGGAGATGGGGGGGGGGAACGGCCAGGAGGGACAAATACCAGCTCAACACAACTCCTGCGCCCCGGCACCCCTAAGCTCCCCCCAGTCCCAGGGCTCCAGGGTTCGGGCGGTCAGCCAAAGTCCCAGGCCAAGCAGATGGCCCGCTGAACAGTGTCAGGCGGCCTGCCAGAGCAAATGGGCCACCCGACCTGGAGACTCAGTCCTTCGGGCGGCCAGCTAGCATTGTTGAGCCGTCAGTACCGGAGGGGTGAGTAAGGAGGCAGCTTACCCACCGGAAGGCTAGACGGTGAGTGGCCAGACCGGAAGAGGGACACCCCAACGATGTCTGGTGGTGGGGGCGAATGGTCCACGACGGCGCCCGGCAGAGGAGGAAGGAGCACCCCGACAGCCCATGGAAGAGGGGAGAAGGCCTTGGCATCCTCAGGCTGGCCGGTGACACCCTTGGTGGACCCATCTTGGAACGTGGCTGCACTCGCGATGATCCCAGCTTGGAACATGGCCGCACCCGCGGTGGTCTCAGCTTGGAACACGTCTGCACCCGTGGTGGGACCTGGATGGGCCACGGCTGCACCCGCGTTGGGACCCAGCTGGGCCACGGCTGCACCCACGGCGAACCCTGGCTGGGCCATGGCAGCGACCCTGGGGGTTCCCGGCCTGGGATACTATTGTACCCACGAGGGTCCTGGGCTGGGCCATTGTTGCACCCGTGGTGGCTCTAGGCTGGAGCTCAGCCATACCCACGGTGGTCCCAGTCTGGGACATAGCAGCACCCACGGTAGCCTTCCCAGCGACCTCGGGTGGCAAACCTGGATCTTCGGCAGCTTCAAGTGGAGTTGACCGCTCTCTGGCGACCCTGGGAGGAAGCTCAGAAACAGAAGAGAGAGAGACGGGGTCAGGGTTGCCGGCAGTGGCAGAGCCCAGCGAGGTGAGCCTGGGTGCAGTAGCGAGCTGCCCCTGGCAGGATTGTCACTAGAGAAGAGGAGCAGGCTGTTGAATTTGCAGTGTCTGAGGTTGAAGATGGGGTTGAGGCAATAACTGTTTCGCCTACACCTGATGCAGTTCCTCTCACATGTGACAGTCCAAATGATGTTGAGGTGACAGTACCTACTCCAGCACATTACCCCTGTTTGTCCCTGAGGAACCAGGGGACAAACATTTTTTGTTAGATTTGGGGGGTCGTCAGGAGAAAATATGTATAGACAGACTTAAGCCCGCCTTTGTGGTGGCGGACGAGCAAGTGATGTTGGCTCGAGCTCCTCGGCGTGGAAGACCCCCACTGAGAACTCCCCAGGTAAAGGATTCATCAGAGCAGCCACACGGGCAAGTCGAATGCCCCCCCCCCCCGCTATTGCCCACCCGCAGACAGACACACCCCCAGGAGCCCCCCCACCGGCACAGCAGCGCCGCGGAGTCGAAGAACCCTCATTACAGCAGATATGGGAGGAGACTGAAGCCAAAGGACGTGAGGGTTGACACTCAGTCTGAGACTCTGGGGTGGGGGGGGGGAACCCACACTGAGATAATCATCTCAGACTGGAAGCAGAGGAGAGGCAAATAGTTCCTCTGCCGGTAGAGCGTGGGGGATTAAACAGATGAGGACAATAGGTATTGTGATGGGAGAAGTTATAGTGATGTAGAACCCCAGGCAGCAGGAAGGAGTAGCTGCAGGGACAGTAGGGGTGATGATGTGTTGAATGTATTGTGATGCAAGATCTCAGGCAGCAGGGGGAAGGAGTGGGGTGATATAAAAGGAGAGACCCTGGTGTATGATGTTAATGCTTTTTCTGTGTATGAATGAAGTGAGAGAGTGAATAAAGTTCGTCTCCCGTCCAAGTCTGGTCTTCTTATTGCACTCTCCACAGTGTAATGTTTTTAGGCTTGTTGGGGTGGTGGAAGGCCAGGTGACCTTGTAGGCCCAAAGGATGAGGGCCATGGGTTTTCTTCATCATTAATGGTATTTATGGTGTATTTTAATTGGGTTGTTTCATGTTTTATTGTTGCCACTGACTTGAAATGAAATGATGTATTTTCTTTTGTTGTTTTAGAACTGTTCGGAGTTGAGGTGTGCATTTGTGAGTGGGCCCTAGCAATGCACAAAAACAGCATTGTGTATATTTCACTGTTTAATAAGTATAACTGTTGTTTTTTCTTGTTAATGTGGCTTTTGTGTTCTGTTCTAAACAGGAAGACAGGCCACTATAGCTGTTAATGCACTCAATTTGTGAACAGTTTTCCTTTAGGATTTGTCTTTTTTAAAGAACTGTTTTTTTGTCATTCAGAATAAAGAACCTCTTTATAAATTTTGTGTTTTGTCTTGAGCTCATTTGGCCAGACACCACATTTTTGGTACCAGAGGAGTGGGGTTCTACCAAAATTGAGTTCTGTGAGGCTAGTGGTTGAGTGCATTGATAGCTGTAGTGGTGGCCATCATGGAGAAAGGAGCGCAAACAGAGGCCGAAGCTGAGGGAAGGCCTGGGACTTGAAGGAGCTTCTGGACAAGGTTGTGAGAGAAATCATCTTGGACAAGGACGACAGCAGCCAAGTTCAACCGGAGTGACTTTAGAGGGATGCCCAGGGACTTCGGGTACAGCACCAAGGCATTCCATCATTTTAGATAAAGACAGTGATAATAAATATGTCCAAGAGGAGGAACTGGACACTGACGTTGTTGTGGACATGCAATACAAGTTATCTGAATTAAGTGCACGATCAAACTATGGCTTAAATTACTGCTCTAAGTGGTGGAATGAACAGGTCCTATGACTATTTACCTAGAGAGCACCCAATTATTCCATTTAGTGGAGATGTCAATGTTGATGGTCGCTCTGTTTGTGAATTTCTTGATGAAGTAAACCGCACTGTCTGAGTTCGAGGTTTAAACAACCAAGATCAAGTTGATTTTATTCTTTCTCTCCTTAGAGGTTCAGCATTTGAAGAAGTGAGGCTACGTTTTGATGGTGAAGTAGATATTACTGCTGAGTTACTTAGCATTCTTCAAGAAGCATACAGTGAGAAACGCAGTACAGCTCAACTGCTGCAGAAGTTTTATGGTCGTTACCAACTTGAGGGTGAAAACTTCTTTGAGTATAAGTGACTTTCGCATTACGAGTGTGCATGTGCGGAATATGAGTTCAAAGTTCACGACTACCAAACATTCCGGTAGCCGCCTTGCTTTTGTATAGAGACAGTACTGTCACACCTGAACAGCTGCCGTTTAAAGGCTGCTTCAAGCTTTAAATCGCCGTTATGCCAGGTGCACATTGTGCCGTAGAGAAGTGTGGAACGGCATGTATCATCTAGAGCGGTGGAAAAAGCAAACTTGCAGCATACATGCGTGTAACTTCGGGACCAGCGTGTGCACATGTCCGCCACCATTCACATTATATACAGTTAGGCCCAGAAATATTTGGACAGTGACACAATCTTCATGATTTGGGCTCTGCATGCCACCACATTGGATCTGAAATGAAAAAACTACAACGGAACTGAAGTGCAGACTTTAAGGTTTAATTCAAGGGGTTGAACAAAAATATATGATTAAACATGTAGGAATTGTAGCTATTTTTATACAAACGCTCCTCATTTCAGGGGCTCAAAAGTAATTGGACAAATAAACATAACCCTAAGTAAAATGTTACTTTTCAATATTTTGTTGAGAATCCTTTGCAGGCAATGACTGCCTGGAGTCTGGAACCCATGGACATCACCAAACACTGGGTTTCCTCCTTTGTGGTGCTTTGCCAGGCCTTTACTGCAGCTGTCTTCAGTTGTTGCTTGTTTGTGGGTCTTTCTGCCTTAAGTTTTGTCTTGAGCAAGTGAAATGCATGCTCGATTGGGTTGAGATCTGGAGACTGACTCGGCCATTGCAGAATATTCCACTTCGTTGCTTTAAAAAAACTCCTGGGTTGCTTTTGCAGTATGTTTTGGATCATTGGTGAAGCGCCGTCCAATCAACTTTGCTGCATTTGGCTGAATCTGAGCAGAAAGTATATCCCTATACACTTCAGAATTCATCCGGCTGCTTCTGTCTTTTGTCACATCATCAATAAACACAAGTGACCCAGTGCCATTGGAAGCCATGCATGCCCATGCCATCACACTGCCTCCACCATGTTTTACAGAAGATGTAGTGCTTTGGATCAGGAGCTGTTCCAGTTCTTCTCCAAACTTTCTTCTTCCCATCATTCTGGTACAGGTTGATCTTAGTCTCATCTGTCCAAAGAATGCTGTTCCAGAACTGGGCTGGCTTCTTCAGGAGTTTTTTGGCAAAGTCAATTCTGGCCTTTCTATTTTTGAGGCTGATTCATGGTTTGCACCTTGTGGTGAATCCTTTGTATTTACTCTCATGAAGTCTTCTCTTTATGGTAGACTTAGATACTGATACACCTACTTCCTGGAGAGTGTTCTTCACTTGAGTGGATGTTGTGAAGGGGTTGTTCTTCACCATGGAAAGGATTCTGTGATCATCCACCACTGTTGTCTTCCGTGGACGTCCAGGCCTTTTTGAGTTCCCAAGCTCACCAGTGCACTCTTTTTTTCTCAGAATGTACCAAACTGTTGATTTGGCCACTCCTAACATTTCTGCTATCTCTCTGATGGATTTCTTCTTTTTTTTCAGCCTCAGGATGGTCTGTTTCACCTCCATTGAGAGCTCCTTTGACCGCATGTTGTGTGTTCACAGCAACAGCTTCCAAATGCAAACGCCACACCTGGAATCAACTCCAAACCTTTTAACTGCTTAACTGATGACAGGTTAACGAGGGAAGAGCCCATGCAGCCTTCTTATTTTTTTTTTGCAGCCTTCTGAGTCAATTGTCCAATTACTTTTGGCCCCTTGAAAAAGAGGCGGCTATGTATTAAAGAGCTGTAATTCCTAAACCCTTGCTCCAATTCGGATGTGAATACTCTCAAATTACAGCTGAGAGTCTGCACTTTAAGCCCATATTGATTATATAATTGTATCCTGAATATGTTTTCGTAAACAGGTAAAATAACAAAACTTGTGTCACTGTCCAAATATTTTTGGGCCTAACTGTACATTCCCCACGGAGCTGAAGGATCCGGACGGACATAGTTGTTGGATTAAAGCAGTAAGTCTATATTATAACATAATTAAATGGTGTTGTGTATTGTTCAAGTTCTAGCCTAATTGACACGAGTCTAAACCCTGAAATAGTAGGGACGGACAGGCAGGCCTGGATCTAGGATATAGTTCTTTGTATATTGGTTATGAAGCTTGATCTGCCACTCATGTAATTAAGGCCATTGATAAGTAGGCTGGTACAAAATAAAATTGCAAATCATTGAAAAGGTGTGGTACTTAAACTGCAATATAGTAGTATCGACCTATAGATCTTAGTAAGCAGGCTATGCCTTGTAGTGAAATTTACTCAAAATGACAAAACCAAAGTTGAGCTGTTAAACCACTTGCTTACCTTCTTTGTAGTCGTTTTGGAGTCTGACAAGTAAGGGTGCTTGGTCTTTTAACAAAAAACTGCTATGTCAGCGTACAAACGGGGGCCATTTTGGCCAATTTCTGCAACGTGGCCGCGAATGCAAGCGCAACTAGTTTATCCTTGCGTTTGCGGGTACAACCGGGAAGACCAGTAACAGTATGAACAGTATGCTCGTAGATCAGGACCTTTCCATAAATTAAATATATCGATAGAGCAGGTTTGGTAGCCACGTTCCCATGATGCTTTGCGCGAGCTGAGATGCGGAAGTCGCTTATTCGCATGCATCATCACAGATTCTTTGCACAGCTTTAAGACAAAGACCCGATGCAGTAACTGATGCAGCAATAGTAATTAGAGACCAGTTTGTGGAGGGGGTTAGACAGCCAGCCCTATGAAGGGCGCTTCGCAAAATGGTTAGAGAAAAACCACACTGCACATTGTTTGAGGTGCGACAGGAGGCAGTTGCCTGGTTTCAAGAAGACCAACCTACTAGCACATGAGCTGTTAGGAGTAGGAACGTCATATGTGACAATGTGTCTGTAGGACACAGTCAAGATCAGTCTTCTACATTAAATGATATTCTGAAAATTGTTTCTGAGCAAGGTAAAGCCATCACTGAGTTGACCAATATCGTGAAAGACAGTCTGGTTGTCAGGGAAAAGCCACCTGGGACTAGGAAGTCCAGACTAAGACCACCTGGGACTAGTAAGTCCAGACTAAGGCCACAATTTACTGAGGATGGACTGCCCATATGTTTTAGATGTAAAGGAATGGGGCATATTGCCAGGGAGTGCAGGCAACATCAGTCAGGGGGTAGGCCAGTTACAAGAAATGCATCTAGGGACTCACCCAATCAGGGAAACTAACTCCCTCAGTTGTCAAGAGCCGGACAATTAGAGGAGAGGGTAGAGGCTCAAAGACCCTTACACGTGAGA
This sequence comes from Pholidichthys leucotaenia, assembly GCA_020510985.1. NCBI lineage: Eukaryota > Metazoa > Chordata > Actinopteri > Cichliformes > Pholidichthyidae > Pholidichthys > Pholidichthys leucotaenia. The sequence continues at coordinate 280,065,801 of CM035847.1, read as the reverse complement.
GATTTCTTGAAAAAGTAGTGGGTAAATATTCAGAGGTTGAAGAAGAGGTGGGTGGAGTTAGGGCCAAGACTCTGTTGGATACTGGGAGTCAGGTTAGTACCATTTCTGAATGGTTCTTTAAAAGACATTTACAAAAGGAGAATCAGGACATGACCTCAACTGCTAAGTGGTTGAAGTGAATGGCAGCTAACTCTTTGCCAATTCCTTATATAGGATACATAGAGTTGGATGTACAGACTTTGGGGTTAACCATACCTGAATGTGGGTTTTTGGTAGTCCAGGATCCTGCTCCTACATTGCCAGAGCAGGAGCAAGTTTCAAATGGGTCTGAGTCAGGTGAATCCTGTCCCATTCTCCTTGGTATGAATGTGATAAAGAGATGTAGGGAACTGGCAATAGCCACTTTTGATATAAATTTTGGGGCAGAATTGGATTTGGCCTGGAGAGATGCTTTCCAGAAAGTGCAAGTATGTGAGATAGTTGGGGAAACTGCTGTGGTTAGGATAGCAGGTAGAAACACCGTGCATGTACCAGCAGCTTCTGTTGCTACTGTGCATGCCAAAGGTCTGAAGCGAGCCTCAGGTGATCAGGTTTTGATGCTTTTGGAGTCCACTAATACACCACTGCCCAGTGGCTTATTTGTAATTCTGACATTGGTTGAAGCTGAGAAGTCTGTGTTTCCCGTCAAAGTGGTAAACTTTACTCAAGAAGATTTGTGGTTACAACCAAGAAGAAGGCTGGGGGTTCTGGAGGTTGTTGAATGTGTTGATGGGACAACTGAGGTATGTTTTAATCGTATCTCTGTAGATCATGAAGAGGCGTCAGTCGAAGGAAAGAGGGTTCAATCGTCAGAGGCTAGGATGCATTCATTGTTGGAGCATCTAAATGTGGGAGCCTACCCTGATGAACGGGTTAAATTAGCCACCCTCTTGTCTCAGTTTTCAGATGTTTTTGTACTCCTGGATGAGGATTTGGGTTATACAGACAAGGTTAAGCATGAAATCAACCTTACAGATGATGTTCCCGTTGCACAGCCTTATAGGCGCATACCTCCAACCCAGTATCAAGAGGTTAGGGAGCATATAGCCCAACTTCTCAAAAAGGGGTCATCAAGGAGAGCACTAGTGCCTATGCTTCACCCATTGTGCTTCTGAGGAAGGCACATGGTAACTTGAGGTTGTGTGTGGATTATAGGAAGTTAAACTCAAAGACAAGGCGTGATGTGTTCCCTTTGCCTCGAATAGATGAATGTTTTGATGCTTTGCATGGTGTCCAGTTTTTCTTCACCATTGATCTTGCAAGTGGGTACCATCAAGTAGCAGTTCATGAAAAGGACAGGCATAAAACGGCCTTCACAACCCCTTTTGGGTTGTTTGAGTACACCAGGCTGCCATTTGGGGTTTGTAATGGTGCAGCAACATTTCAAAAGCTCATGCAGGCCACTAAGGACAACTCACAAGATCACAAAAAGAAAAGGCAGAACAAAAAACATTAAAATCAGCAATATCGGATCACTGCAAAAGAAATAATCACATCATGGACTGGGACAACGCAAAAATTATTGGATCAGAGAGCAACAGACACAAACGCTGGATCAAGGAGGCCATAGAAATCAGGAAGCGGGGAAAAGACACCAAGATGAGGGGGCCTTTATGCTTTTCTACACCTGGGATGACATTCTCCAGAGACCATCTGACGGCGGAAGGCGGGGCCGGCTCGGTGGATCTGACAGGTCTGCTGAACTGGCCCCGCTTACGAAAGTCAGCTGATAAATGTCATCTGGCAACAATCAGCTGACTCTTCTGACGAAGGCTGCAGTGCACAGTCGAAACACGTTAAGAAGGTAAGACATCTCCTTTCTATTCTATTTTTGTCTTTAATAAGAACAAAAGATAAATGTTGGCTGTCATGTTAAAGAATTGTGAGAACCTGAAGAAACTAAAGATGTTTGGAAGTGAACTCATAACAGCCCAGTTTGCTGACAACACGGCCTTGTTCCTTAAGGATGAACATCAGATTCCAATTGCCATTCAGAGCATTGAACTTTTCTCAAAGGCCTCTGGACTCTTCCTAAACTTACAAAAATGTGAACTCATAGTTATTCATGGTCACCCCCAGGCTGTTATCTATGATATTCCAGTAAAAACCAATGTCAACTATCTTGGGGTTTATTTAACAAAAGATGAAAAAGAGCGAGAACTTCTAAATTTGACAAAAAAAATAGATGAATGTAAAAGTAAACTGAACATTTGGCTCCCAAGAGATCTTCGCAGTCTTTGGTAGAATTTATCTCACCAAAATGGAAAGCATCTCCAGACTTATTCACCCCACATCAGCTTTAGCTGTCTTTCCTAACTTCATCAAATCTGTAAATCAGTCTAACTTTAAGTTTATCTGGCAAAATCGCACTCACTACATCAAAAAAGCAGTGTGTGGCACACATATTTGAGTTGCTTAGGCTGCATATGTTTATTACTGTTGCCCACGTCTCAGAATGAACAATAAGTCTGGGTCTCCTGGGGATAACAGGAGGGTGCGAAATGTGATCTTTTGAGATGGCCTTGAGAGACTTCCTGACCACCAGGGTTTTGGGGGAGAGGAGAAGACCTGGGGGATTATGTATTGTGTCTTGGGATTAAAGACAATGTGACTCTGTACTTTGATGTTCCAGGTATAAAAGGGACAGATGTGGGAGGATGGGTCTCTTTTCTGTTTGAGAGGATGTTGGAGATACGTGAATGATAATAAACCTGAATTGAGAAATAAACTCAGCCTCATCTTTTCACGCTCTCCACACTGGTGACCTTACGACGTATCATGGGCAGAAGCGATTCCCCCGAACCGGACTCGCCAGGAACCAGCCAGGCAAACGCAGTCTCAGTCAAACTACCAGAATTCTGGCAGGACAACCTGGACTCCTGGTTCCTCTTGGCCGAGGCTCAGTTAGCTCTCGGGGGAATAACGGCAGATGACACGAAATTCTACCACGTTATTGCCAAGCTCGACAGCCGCACAGCTCGACATGTGCAGAGCCTGGTGCAGCGCCCACCCGCTGGCGACAAATACGGTAGGTTGAAGGCTGCGCTCATTCAGCGTTTCACTCCCTCAGCCCAAGAGAGAGCGGAGCGACTCCTGGCCCTGAACGACTTGGGAGAAAGCACGCCTGTCGACCTGATGGAAGACATGCTGAGGCTGGGAGGCTCAGACGACGGCGATTTCCTATTCACCCACATTTTCCTGAGAACCCTACCGTCAGAGACGAGGGCGACCCCGGCAGGTTCACAGTTTGTGGCCCAGCGGGACTTCCGCGCGCTGGCCCAGGAGGCACAGCGGATTCTCTACGCCAGCAGACGGCCAGCAGACGCCAGCAGATGCCAGCAGACAGCACACGGCCACCGCAGCAGCGACAAACCTCAGCGCGATGGCCGGGAATGGCAGGGGGCCAGAGGCGGTGGAGGCAGAACCACCGGCAACGGCGACGGTGAAGACCAAACATCGCGGAGGAGGAGACGACCTCTGTTTTTACCATCGCCGCTTCGCAGAGAGGGCACGCAAGTGTATACCACCGTGTAAGTTCAAGAGCTCGGGAAACGCCAGAACCGGGAGTCAGTAGCAGCTGCGGCCCTCGGTGAACAGAACAAGCTGCTCTACTTGACGGATGCGCGTTCTGGGAGGCAATTCCTCGTGGACACAGGCTCCCAAGTGAGTTTCATCATGCCAACCTATGCTGACCGGCTGGCAGGCCCCGGGAGTCACGGAGCATCAGCGGCGAACGGCTTGAGCATTAAGACCTTCGGTGAAAGGACTCTGCTTCTGTCCTTGCACGGCTGTACATATGAGTGGACTTTTATTATAGCTGCGGTGAGTTTCAACATGTTAGGTGCTGATTTTCTGTGCTCACATGGGCTATTGGTTGATCTTCCTAATAGATGCTTGGTTAATGCACTCTCTTTTTACTCTATTCCTTGTGCAGCTCGAGTGACCCCACCCACGGCACAAGCCAACGTCGCTACGGCAGGCGGTAAGTTCCACACTCTCCTCACTCAGTTTCCAGCACTCACAGTTCCCACATTTTCAGCAGCCGTCGCTAAACACAGAGTGGAGCATTTTATTACTACCGCCGGTCCCCCCGTTTTTGCGAAAGCTCGGCGCTTGGATGCAGCTAAACTGACCATAGTGCGCGAGGAGTTCGCCAACCTTGAAAAGTTGGGCATCATCCGGCGTTCGAATAACCCATGGGCTTCCCCGCTCCACATGGTCCCTAAAGCTGATGGCTCGTGGCGACCTTGCGGTGAGTTCCGCAGGTTGAACAACGCTACAGCGCACGACCACTACCCAATCCCCCATATTCAAGATTTTTCCGTTCATCTGGCGGGGGCGCGCATTTTTTCTAAAATAGACTTGGTCCACGGGTACCATCAAGTCCCAGTACGCGCTGAGGACATTCCCAAAACAGCGGTAATAACTCCGTTTGGCCTTTTTGAGTTTTTGCGCATGCCGTTTGGGCCTAAAGGCGCCGCGCAGACGTTCCAACGCATGATGGACGCGGTGTTGCGCGATCTCCCTTTTGTGTTCGTCTACCTGGACGACATTTTGGTAGTCAGCGCGTCCGAAGAGGAACACGAAAAACACCTCACGGCAGTTTTCCGGAGGTTGGGAGATCACGGGTTAATAATCAACCCAGCGAAGTGTCAGTTCGGGGTGAAGCAGATTGATTTTTTGGGGCACCGCGTCTCTCCAGAAGGAGCGGTTCCGCTGCCCAACAAAGTGCGCGCAGTAACAAATTTTCCCCAACCACAAACGGTCAAAGCATTACAGGAGTTTTTGGGAATGGTGAATTTTTATAACCGTTTCCTCCCCCGCGCAGCGCAGCTCATGCAACCATTGTATGCCGCGCTAAAAAAGCAAAAACCCACAAATGCAATCGAATGGTCCCCGGAGTGGGAACGCGCATTCTCGGAGGTTAAAGCAGCCCTGGCAGACGCTGCGTTGTTGGCACATCCAGACCCAACGGCCTGCATAGCGCTCACTACTAATGCATCAGACGTGGCCATAGGGGCGGTTGTAGAGCAGCATGTTGCCGGGGCTTGGCAGCTGCTTGCCTTTTTCAGCAGGACTTTGCGTGATGCCGAGCGAAAATAAAGCACGTTCGACAGAGAGTTGTTAGTGCTCCACTTAGCCATTCGCCACTTCCAGTTCTGGCTGGAAGGTCGTCGTTTCACCGCATTCGTCGACCACAAGCCGCTGACTTTTGTGATGGCCAAGGTTTCGGAGCCGTGGTCGGACTGACAGCAGAGGCAGCTGGCTGCAATTTCAGAGTTTACTACCGATATTCAACACGTAGCGGGTAAACTTAATGTAGTGGCAGACTGTCTCTCGCTCGCCGTAACTGCTCCAGTCTGCGCAGGGGTAGATTATACTGCCATGGCCGCGGAGCAAAGTAGCGGCGCGGAAGTACGCGCGGCCCCAGTCCGCGTGGGGATAGATTATGCGGCCATGGCCGCGGATCAAGTTAGCGATGCGGACGTGTGTGCGCTCCAGTCTGGACCAACAGGGTTAAGGCTGGAGAGCAGGGTGCTGCAAGATGGTATGCCCCCCCTAATCTGCGATGTCTCCACCGGATGACCGCGTCCGGTGGTGCCGACCGCGTGGCGCCGCTGTGTTTTTGACTTGATTCATTCTCTGGCGCACCCGGGGGTGCGCGCGTCGGTCAAAATGGTAGGAGAGAAGTTTGTGTGGCCGAGCCTGCGCAAGCACATTAAGGAGTGGGCAAGGGCCTGCATGGCTTGCCAGCGAGCTAAAATACACAAGCACACTAAAGCCCCCTTAGAGCCGTTTCACATCCCGGCCAAGAGGTTCGATCACGTGCATGTCGACCTCGTTGGCCCCCTCCCGCCGTCACAGGGGTGCACACATACCGCACCACGCGTTGGCCTGAAGTGGTCCCACTGGCATCAACCACAGCCAAGGAGGTGGCGCGCACGTTCTTAATGGCTTGGGTAGCGCGTTTTGGAGTTCCGTCAGATATTACGTCCGACAGAGGTCCTCAATTTGTTTCCGAGCTTTGGTCAGCGATGGCCCGCAGCCTGGGGGTGAAGATCCACCGCACTACCGCGTACCACCCCCAGGCTAATGGTTTATGCGAACATTTCCATAGGTCATTGAAAGCAGCCCTCAGAGCGTCGCTTACGGATGCAAATTGGGTAGACAGACTACCGTGGGTTTTATTGGGGTTGCGTTCTGCACCTAAAGAGGACTTAAAAGCCTCCCCAGCTGAGTTGGTGTTTGCGCAGCCGCTCCGGCTGCCCGGGGAGTTTCTCCCAGATAATCCTGCACCAGAGTGCCCCCCTGCTCAGCGGTTACTGAGCGACACAGGAGCGAGCACGTTTCCTGGCCCCGTTCATCACAGTTTTCCGCACGTTTTTGTACCTAAGGCTCTAAAAAATGCAGAGTTTGTTTTTGTCAGACACGATGCTCAGCGCCCAACCCTGCGACCGCCTTATGATGGTCCATTTAGAGTGCTGGAAACAGGTGATAAGCATTTTTTGCTAGATTTAGGGGGCAGGAGGGAAACAATTGGTATAGACAGACTCAAACCTGCTTTTGTGATGACTGACGAAGCTGTGCCATTGGCGAGGGCTCCTCGACACGGCAGACCTCCCAGGGAGCATGCCCCAGAGCTCCCGCAGGGATTAACTAACAGTTCTCATCCTCAGATAGCAGATTCACAGCAGGATGGCGCCGCGGGAGTGGTAAAGCCCGCTTACAGCAAGTTCGGAGGACGATTGAAACCCAAACAGCACTTGGACTGATGTTTGTGATTTTACCATGATGTGCAGACTGTGTTGTATTGTTTCATCTTAGACGTTTGGGGGGGGGGGGGGGGGGGGTCATGTGGCACACATATTTGAGTTGCTTAGGCTGCATATGTATATTACTGTTGCCCGTATCTCAGAATGAACAATAAGTCTGGGTCTCCTGGGGATAACAGGAGGGTGCGAAATGTGATCTTTTGAGATGGCCTTGAGAGACTTCCTGACCACCAGGGTTTTGGGGGAGAGGAGAAGACCTGGGGGATTATGTATTGTGTCTTGGGATTAAAGACAATGTGACTCTGTACTTTGATGTCCCAGGTATAAAAGGGACAGATGTGGGAGGATGGGTCTCTTTTCTGTTTGAGAAGATGTTGGAGATATGTGAATGATAATAAACCTGAATTGAGAAATAAACTCAGCCTCATCTTTTCACGCTCTCCACAAGTGGTTGTTAAAGAGCTTGCCGAAGGAGGTTTAAATGCCATAGACTGTGAATGTATGAATGGTACTTTAAAACTAAACTGGCTAAAACAATGTCTTAAAAACCCTGACAGCATCTGGCACATTATTTCCCAAAATATTTTCAACAAGATGGGTGGCTTCAATTTCGTCCTTAAATGTGATTATATTGTCTCCAAATTGCCATCTAAACTCTCTAACTTTCACCAACAGGCCTTGTTGTTTTTGAAATTACTCTACACCCATAACTTTACAGCCTACAATAATAATAGATATATATCCTCCACAAAGGAAAGTCTCTTTTTTATAAAAGATGGCTGGATAAAAATATCTGGTGTGTATTGGATCTTTGAGATACAAATGGTGATATATTGTCCCACACTGATTTTTGTAAGAAATATGACTTGGATTGTAGCCCAAAGGAATTTGGGTCATTAACCCGAGCCATTCCCAAAACCTTTCTTACTCTTGCAAAGAATAATTTTTTTTATTTTTTATTTTTTTTTTTTTACACCCAGTCTCCACCTCACCTTCCTACACTCTGTATAAATGGTATTAACTTTCTGGACAGAAAGTGCACAAACAAATTTATGAGAGCTGTTCTCTCAAATAACCTTTATCCCTCCCAGGCTTGAAGAAACCAATTTATAAATAACCTGGATCAACAATCAAAAGTCAAACTGAGAACAAAATGTTTAAAATATCCGGTCCCACCCAAATCAAAAGAAGTTCATTTTAAAGTAATGAATGGCATTTATCCTTCCAATGAGTTTCTGAGGCTAAGATTTGGATGGGAAAACAACAAATGTACCTTTTGCAGAGAAAACATTGAAAAGACTGAGCATCTATTTTTCTCCTGCTCCCATACCCAACTGTTCTGGAGACAATTTAAGAACTGGCTTGGAGGTAAAACCACAACAGTGCCTGTGCTCGACTTTAATAACATAGTATGTTGGGTTAATGTACGTAATAATACAAGGATTGATTCAATAACTTGTAGCAGACACAAAATGCATATTGTAGAGACCAGGTTGAGTCAGACAGCGTCTCAGCCAGGATGCAGTGGTTAAACATGAGAGGACAATAGTCAGGGGCGTCATGGGGAGTCGGCAAGAAGAGGGAGACGGGGGTTCAAGGGGAATGTATTGTGTTGTTAGATGTCATGCAGTGTGATGTGAAATGTCATGCAGAGGTGAGATGATCTGTTGGGATATAAGAGGAAACTGTGCTTGGCTGTATCATGCTTTTTCTGTGTATGACTGATGTGAGAGTGTTAATAAACTTCGTCTGCTCGTAAACCTGCCTCCTCATTTCCCCACACTCTCCACAAACTAACATTTTAATAATTCTAGCCAAATTTTCCATTCATAAGGCCAAATTCACAAAAACACCACCCATCTTTTCTAGCTTCTTAAATTTTTTTTTTTGTTACTTATTTGTACCCGTAGGTAGATTTGGTTTGCAGTCTGGTGACAAGCCACCGGCCGCTGCGTGCGCGAGCGCCCTAAACCTACATGTTTTTGGTATGCAGGAGAAAACCGGAGAAATGCCGGAGTAAACCCACGCAACACGGGGAGAACGTGCAAACTCCACACAGCTCACTGTTGGTCGGGGGCTGGGATCGAACCCATGATCTCATGATCCCCGCGGTCCCCCGGCCGAGGGTAAACTGTGCTGCCACAGTGCTAAACCACTGCTCCACCGTGCAGCCAAATAAAATTAAGCTTTACACCAAATCCCTCAAATTATTAATGACTTCTAGTTATGCAAATGACCTGAGCTCCTTTCTAACGCATGACCTCAATGATGACTCAGTGATTATTTGTATATTCTCCTTTTATTTTATAAAATTATTTTTTTATTTCATTTTATATTTTTTCTAAAATCAATGTTTGTGTTTTCTTCATTGTTTCTTCTCTTTCTTTCAAGTTTATTGTAATGCAATACATGTCTGTACATTTATATCTTGCAAATAAATTTAAAAAATGAATGGATTCCTGACCCAGTCACGTGGTACAACGTTAGCAATATACGCCTCAAAACGCGCTTTGCCAAATACAGTATTTCCTGGATAAGCTCGGAGCACCCTCGAAGCTCCAGAGCCTGCCGGCCCATCACTACTAGTGACGTCACTTCCTTTAAATTTGGCTCGCTCCTCAGTCCGTGTCAGACTTTGTTTAGGGGAGGTGAGTATTATTAATGCTCTTGCAAGGTATGCAAATGGAGTGAAAACTTGTATATAGCGACGTGGAACTTGCGTGACAGTTGTACAGCCTTTGTTTAACCGAGTTGTAGGTTCGGGTTTTCTGTCTAAATGCATATTTATGTCGAGTGCAGCACTTTAAAAGGAGATGCTCGTGGGGTAATTTGAAACTAGGCAACGGAACATGTACGTGGCTTCTCACACGGTTTGTTGTTTTTTGTTTTCCCTTGAAGGTGTGTGTCAGTGTAGCCAGATGGGAAATGTTGAAGTATCGTACCAGCGGCTTAAAATTATTGTATTTTGAGATAAATTGTCGTACCCACCCAGTTTTCATTATGGCATTGGTCGGGACCATCTGCTTCAGTAACATATCACAGATCATGCATATTACAGCCTAGCCACCTTATCCCTAGCCCTCATGATGCCTTGCATGAATTATGGGCGCAACTTCCGGTACTAGTTTACAAAGTGGGGTTGTCACAGAAACTGGACACTTTTCCTTGTTTAAAAAAAAACAAACAAACAATGACTTTGGCATCAAAAATGCGGGAACATGGCCTTTTGCACCTCAAAAAGGGTAATATAATCACACCACTTCCCACAACTATGGAGGGATGAGAAGATGACCTTAAAAAGTGGCCTTGCAGACAGTATCTTCGTTAGTTAGCTCCACTGCTAAAATGCTAACGCTGTAAACAAATAAAAGCTCTGTGATATGTCAGTGTTTCCACCGCAATAAAGTCGGATGCATTTTGTTAAAAGATGTTGGACATAATCAAATTTACCTCAGAGCAGACGTAGAGTCTAGTCAGAGCCACAAAGAACCACAACACCGTGCTTGGGTGTTTTAGGCTGTATTCACACCAGGACGGTGGGGAATGGCAAGAATTTTCACACCTCCATTTGGTTTGGTTTGCATTCACACAGCACTTCGCTCAAGTAGGCCAAACTGCTTGGACAACGTCATGCAGTTACAACAGCTGCTCGTTTGTAGCACTGTAGCCAAACCCACCACTGACCAGGAAGAAAAATTCTCAGCGAAGAAGAGAAATCCGGCTCATGGATTGGCCAGGACCAAAAAGGGAAATCTGGTGTTATGCCAACAATTGCTCGCATGCCAAGAATTGCAAACCACCCACCAAAACTATAACATACAGTGGGGCAAAAAAGTATTTAGTCAGCCACCATTTGTGCAAGTTCTCCCACTTAAAAGATGAGAGAGGTCTCCAATTTTCATCATAGGTATACCTCAACTATGAGAGACAAAATGAAAAAAAAAAAAAATCCAGAAAATCACATTGAATGATTTTTAATGAATTAATTGGTAAATTCCTCGGTAAAATAAGTATTTGGTCAATAACAAAAGTTCATCTCAATACTTTGTTATATACCCTTCGCTGGCAATGACAGAGGTCAAACGTTTTCTGTAAGTCTTCACAAGGTTTTCACACACTGTTGCTGGTATTTTGGTCCATTCCTCCATGCAGATCTCCTCTAGAGCAGTGATGTTTTGGGGCTGTTGCTGGGCAACACGGACTTTCAACTCCCTCCAAAGATTTTCTATGGGGTTGAGATCTGGAGACTGGCTAGGCCACTCCAGGACCTTGAAATGGTTCTTACGAAGCCACTCCTTCGTTGCCCGGGCGGTGTGTTTGGGATCATTGTCATGCTGAAAGATCCAGCCACGTTTCATCTTCAATGCCCTTGCTGATGGAAGGAGGTTTTCACTCAAAATCTCAGGATACATGGCCCCATTCATTCTTTCCTTTACACGGATCAGCCGTCCTGGTCCCTTTGCAGAAAACAGCCCCAAAGCATGATATTTCCACCCCCATGCTTCACAGTAGGTATGGTGTTCTTTCTCCTCCAAACACGACAAGTTGAGTTTTTACCAAAAAGTTCTATTTTGGTTTCATCTGACCATATGACATTCTCCCAGTCCTCTTCTGGATCATCCAAATGCTCTCTAGCAAACTTCAGACGGGCCTGGACATGTACTGGCTTAAGCAGGGGGACACATCTGGCACTGCAGGATTTGAGTCCCTGGCGGCGTAGTGTGTTACTGATGTAGCCTTTGTTACTTTGGTCCCAGCTCTCTGCAGGTCATTCACTAGGTCCCCCCGTGTGGTTCTGGGATTTTTGCTCACTGTTCTCGTGATCATTTTGACCCCACAGGGTGAGATCTTGCGTGGAGCCCCAGATCGAGGGAGATTATCAGTGGTTTTGTATGTCTCCCATTTTCTAATAATTGCTCCCACAGTTGATTTCTTCACACCAAGCTGCTTACCTACTGCAGATTCAGTCTTCCCAGCCTGGTGCAGGTCTACAATTTTGTTTTTGGTGTCCTTTGACAGCTCTTTGGTCTTGGCCATAGTGGAGTTTGGAGTCTGACTGTTTGAGGTTGTGGACAGGTGTCTTTTATACTGATAATGAGTTCAAACAGGTGCCATTAATACAGGTAACGAGTGGAGGACAGAGGAGCCTCTTAAAGAAGAAGTTACAGGTCTGTGAGAGCCAGAAATCTTGCTTGTTTGTAGGTGACCAAATACTTATTTTACCGAGGAATTTACCAATTAATTCATTAAAAATCCTTCAATGTGATTTTCTGGATTTTTTTTTCTCATTTTGTCTCTCATAGTTGAGGTATACCTATGATGAAAATTGTAGACCTCTCTCATCTTTTAAGTGGTAGAACTTGCACAATTGGTGGCTGACTAAATACTTTTTTGCCCCACTGTATAACACTACAGCCAGGCTTCAGGTTCAGGTTACTTTATTTGTACCCGTAAGTAGATTTGTTTTGCAGTCAGGTGACATCCATATTTACAAACCACAATTACATTCAGCATGAACACAAACACAGGCACACATGAAGCTGACTATAAACATGATAAAAGTGCTCAAGGCTCCACCGATCAGGACATAGGACAAAGAGATAAGAGAAAAAAACAAAGAGAGAAGAGAGAAGGGTCATATTAAAAAGTTAAAGACTAGTCAAAGAGGTTAAAAACTCAAAAGTCTAAAACCCAATAAAAGATTTAGAACCCAAATAAAAAACCTACAAAAATAAGTAAATATAAAATAAAATTAATAAATAGGTAACTAAATTATGTGCAGTTTATTGTTACATCTTGTTCAATTCTTTAACAGCAGCAGGAACAAAGCTGCTTTTGTAGCGCTGGGTTTTATTTTTTGGGACAGCAAACCTCTGTCTGGAGGGAAGAAGCTGAAAGTGGCAGTGCAAAGGGTGGGAGTCATCATTTAAAATGGAGGTAGCAATCCTCTGTACCTGTCTGGTGTACAGGGATGTCAGGCTCAGCTGTGACTCACCAAGGAAACGAGTGGACCATCTAACTACCTGATCCAAGGATTTCCTCTGTTTCAGTTTTATCTGACCAAACCATGACACTAAAGAAAAGGATAAAACAGATTCAGTAAAAGCCCGATAAAGCATTGTCATTATGGTTCGGACAATTTGGAAGCGTGCAAGTTTCCTTAATGCAAATGTTGCTGACCCTTTTTGCACACCCTTTCACAGTTCTCTTCAAAGTTTAAATTACTATCAATAATCGTACCAAGATATTTGTAGGATTGTACACATTCAGTGGTCTGGCCTTTTAGTACAGTGACTTCGTGCCTGGGAGTTTTCCTCCTAAAGTCAATAATCATGTCTTTAGTTTTTGTCGTATTCAGCTGCAGGTAGGAATCCTCACAGCAGTGAACAAAATCATCAACTACTGAGCCGTGGCCACTCTCACCATCCTGGAGGAGACTGACAACAATTGAATCATCAGCATACTTTATAATGTGTCTGTTGTCATGTCTGCTCCGACACATGTTTGTGTACAGGATGAAGAGTAGTGGTGACAACACCCCCCCCTGAGGAGAGCCAGTAGAAGAACACTTTTGGTCAGACAATGTACCATTGACCCTTACTCTCTGTGTCCTGTTGGTTACAAAATCCAGAATCCAGCCCACCAGATTATTACTCAAATCAATTTGTTGCAGGAGCCTTTCAACTAAAATATGAGGTTGGATTGTAGTAAAGGCGGAAGAAAAGTCCACAAATAAAAGCCTGGCATGTGTCCCATTAAAATCCAGATGTTTAAAAAGCATGTTAAGCAGAGTGACAGTGGTATCCTCCACTCCTCTGTGAGGCCTATAGGCAAACTGCAGAGGATCCAATGCATGCTCAGTCTGCTTTAGGACCTCAAATCTGACCAGTTTTTCAAAAAATTTCATTAAAATTGAAGTCGGAGCAACTGGTCTAAAATCATTTACCGTTTTAGGACAGCTGGATTTTGGAACGGGGACAACCACAGCATCTTTCCAGATCTTAGGCACGTATTGTGTCTGTAAGGACTTATTGAAAATGTAGTGAAATACAGGACTCAGCTCATGTGCACAGGACTTTACCAAGTGCCCACATATATTATCAGGGCCCTGACTTTTGTTCACTTTTACAGTACAGAATGCCCTTTTAACATCCTGCACCTCAATATTAAAGTGCTGATTGGCTTTGAGTTTCTGTTTCAAACCTTGGGTTTCTGTGCTAAAATCAAAGCAGTCAAAACGACCATAAAAACAATTAAGAGCATTAGCCAGCTCTGTGTCTGAATTAAAACCATCTAAAAACACATGATTACTGCGCTCTGTGCTCTGAAGGCCTGCAATAGTTTTCATACTGGCCCAGGCTGAACCAAGTTTCTTTGTTGCCATCTTACTTTCCAACTTTGATTTGTAATTCTGTTTTGCTCTTAAAATTTCGGACTTCAGCTCTTTTGTGGCAACCTGCAGCTCAGAAACAACCCCCTGTTTAAAGGCAAGTGCTTTCCTCTGTAAGCAGGATTTAACTGATTTTGTAACCCATGGCTTGTTGTTGGGATATATTTTGACGCGTTTACGTGGAACGATTATGTCTCTACAGAAAGCCATGTATGAGCATGTCACGTCCACTAAAGAGTCCAAATCATCTCCGCAGGACAGTGGGAACACCTCCCAGTCCATACAGTTAAAGCATTCCTGGAGGCAGTGCACTGAATCCTCTGTCCACATGTTTATGTCTCTGGTCTTCGCCTTGTCTCTTCTGAGAGCAGTTTTATATGTGGGCAGCAAATGTACACAGTTGTGATCTGAGGATCCTAAAGGAGGAAGGGGAATAGATTTATAGGCCCTCTCTATGGATCCATAGCACAGGTCCAATGTCTTTTTTCGCCTGGTTGGACAGGAGACATACTGATAAAAGTTTTTAAGTGTCTTCTTTAAAGAAACATGGTTAAAATCCCAAAGGATAATTTTTTTTATTTTATTTTATTTTTTGATTTTGTATACTTTATTGATCCCCAGAGGGGAAATTGAGGGCATCCACCTGGATGGATGAAGCAGCCACGATACGGCGCTATCCCTTCACCATTCACACCTAGGGCCACTTTAGAGTCTCCAATTAACCTAACCTGCATGTTTTTGGCCTGTGGGAGGAAACTAGAGAAATCCCGGAGTAAACCCACGCAGATACAGGGAGAACATGCAAACTCCACACAAATCACTGTTGGTCAGGGGCTGGGATTGAATCAGGGATCCCATGGCCAAGGGTGAGTTGCTGTGCTGGTGCAGTGCTAACCACTGCGCCACCACACCGCCCTTTTTTCTACTTTATATATATATATATATATATATATATATATATATATATATATATATATATATATTTTTTTTTTTTTTTTTTTTGGGGGGGGGGGGGTGATTTTGTATACTTTATTGATCCCCAGAGGGGAAATTTGTAGCCTCTGGGGAAATCGACTGCAACCGCTGTACCACATCAAAGACGGTGCTGGAGGCGGAGTCAGCATCTGCCCTCGGGTGAATATACACAGTCTTTATGAAAAGTTGAACTGGGAACTCGCGGGGCAGATAAAAGGGGTGTAGCGATACAGACAGCAGCTCCACATCTGGTGTACAGATGCGCTCTCTGATCTTGACAGATGTACAGTACTGTTTGTTAATATATAAACATACGCCGCCCCCCTGACGTTTCCCCGTTACCTCTTCCTGCCGATCCGAGCGAACTGGGGCTCCAAAGCAGTCAATCCACAGGTCCGCATCCCAGTCATGCGCCATAAGCCACGTCTCCGTGTAAGCCATGACACAGCAGTTTTTGAAATCCTTCTGATATCGTACATTCCCTTGAATTTCATCCACTTTATTTCTCAGGGATTGTACGTTCCCCATAATAATGGAAGGAAGAGGAATGCGGTTAAGCTGACGCCTCCTCAGGTTTAATCTTACGCCTCCACGCTTTCCGCGTTTCCTCCTCTTGTCTCTCTTTTTATTGCTGTGTCCATGAAAGTCTCTTAAAATGAAGTACAGCAGTTGCAGCACGGACTCAAACACAGATGCTGCATTATCCATGTTTAAATGCAGTAACATGTCTCTGGAATACTGCGTTCTTCCTGGCATGATCGCGGTCGCACTTACCTCCAAAACAAAGAGCCGGTAGGAAAGAAGCAACAGTGCAAAAACAAGAAGGAAATCCATACTGATGGAACCAGGGAGCTCTTCGTTATATAGTCCACAAACATTCAAGGATAAAAACGACACAAAGAATTACGTTGAAACACATTAAAGTGCATAAAAACAAACACACAGACATCAAACTTTTTTCACCCGCTGCCGGTCGCTGCGTGCGCATGCGCCCAAGTCTTGTAACCATTTGTGCATTTTTTGAAGTAAAAATTATTACGTCTTGTAAATTCTCTTTAAATTATGTTTATTCGACGATGGGATGCAATTCTTGGCAAGCAAGCAGTTCTCAGCATAACACCGTTCCCTTCAGCCGAGGTGTTTATCCGCCACAAACTAATAAAAATAAAGAGCCCCGCTGTCTGTATAAACCCCTGTGCCGCCATCATGTCGCTAAACGTTTTAAAAACATTGGTATTCTTGTGTGTTGCCACAAGCAGCTGAGAAATCTGGTTCTCAGACCAAATATCTATCGGAGCTTGCATTGCCTCACTACTCCAAGTCCAAGAGACATTTTTTTTTTAATTTTCTCCTTGGCTTTCTCCGGTAAAAGTATTTCTTGGATCCTCGCAGTTGTCTTTATTGTTATTTTCTACCCAAAATGGGGCAGAAGGACCAGGAGCTCTTCAGCTGAATCGGGATGTTGGATTTATTTACCCACGGATTCCTGCCACGGACGTGAAACACACATCACGTTTTCAACTTTTTCAGGTGAGTGGCAGCTTCGCCTGTCAGCATCTCACCCAGATGGTGAATTCATGTCTTTTCATATATTTTACGTTGAGTTATATAATGTAATTGTGCTGCGCGAAAAATTTGCCTGTTCGCGTTTGATGTGAAGGCACCTTTACAGTAGACACTTCCTCTTCTCACTGTGTGTTGCTGTGGTTACATAAATGCAGAGGAGCACATCCACCCTTTGGTCCGCTGGATACTCCGTTTGCATTCACATGGCAAGCGAGGTGCACCAGACTATGTTTGCAAGCTAACCGAGACCCCCCATTTTCAGGGGGACCAGACTTCGCTTGTTTGGTGCTGCACCAGCGTTCCAGGCGCATTCAGACAGCGCCAAACGAACTGAACTATCCACAGAATGCACACTTTGGTTCTTTAGTCCGGCCCAAACAGTGGCCGTGTGAATGTGCCCTTCATGTCGGGGTAGATACAGACAGCTGCAGCTGTTCGTTTTACCCCGAAAGTAACATGCTGATGCTGCTGTCATGCCGTGAATGCTTGTTATTTAACTTAACACGTACAGACCTTTTCTGACAATTGTTCAAAATTTTACTGATCTATATTTTGTGACAATTTAAAAATTAATGCATGCTGAAGCTGCTAATATGAAGTGCATATTGTTCCAATGCAGTGCAACAAATGCAAAAAAAACCCCCACCTATTTGATATCTTTCTTAAATCGTGCAGCCTTAGGAAGCAGACTGTTAATATTTTTTTTATTATTATTTTACTTCACACAGCCTTGCATCTGGTGACATATTTGACGCATAAACGTCAGATGTGTGCCATTCATACAAGTGAAAGCATACCTGGTGTGCTCTTGTGCCTGTCCTGTGTCTGTACCACCATTCACTCAAAGAGTCCTTTTTAGTTTTCAGTGCATGATCTATGCATTGCTGTTGAAGCCAGCACAGATTTAGCTGAGGTTTAGGAGCCTCACACCACAAACGGCAGCAAGTACCAGAACTACGCAAAAACATTCAAAAATACAAAAACTACAAGTGCTGAAATTAGCTGCCACTTGACTGCAAAAGAGGTATATGTGGACTATACATTAAAACGAATTTAAAACACTTTCAAAAACGCAATTTTAGATGCCACACTACTCCACTCTTGCTGACTGATTTAACACTGCTTCAGCCGAAACCGGAAGTTGCGCCCATAATCGTTTCTACAGCAGCGCCCTCAGGAATAAGGTGGATAACAGTTTTACCTTTAAATAATCGATCGGTTGAAAAAAAAGCATCTCCATCTGTGTGGAGTACAGGATGAGTCTGTACTGAACAGCCCAAAATGTCAGTCATACTTAACTATCTTCTATATGCCTTCTGTTGAATCATCATTTATCAAGGTCCATCCATCCAGCTTCTTCCGCTTAATCCTTTTTGTGTTGCGGGGGGGCTGGAGCCTATTCCAGCATTTTTGGGTGAGAGGCAGGGTACACCCTGGACAGATCGCCGGTCCATCGCAGGGCCAACACAGAGAGACAGACAACCATTCACTCTCACAGTCATAACTAAGGACAATTTAGAATCCCCAGTTTGATGCCAATGAACCTAACTTGCATGTTTTTGGCATGTGGGAGGAAACTGGAGAAATCCCGGAGTAAACCCACGCAGACATGGGGAGACCATGCAAACTTCACACAGATCACTGTTGGTCGGAGGCTGGGATCGAACCCAGGATCCCCCGGCCAAGGGTGAGTTGCTGTGCTGCCGCAGTGCTAACCACTCCGCCACCACGCTGCCCATATATATCAAGGTCTTGCCTCATAAATATTTTGAGAAGTACTCTGTTTATACATAAGATAAGATAAGCCTTTATTAGTCCCGCAATGGGGAAATTCCAGGATTGCAACAGCACAGGGATAGCAACACTCAAAGCAACAATCAGAAGGCAAGAGAAAAAAACAAGAGCAGCAAGTATACATATGTACATATAAATATAAATATATATATATATATATATATATATATATATATATAGAGAGAGAGAGAGAGAGAGAGAGAGACACAGTGCGGAGCATTGTAGCTAGATGGGATAGATATATAAAATATAAACACAGTGCGGAGCATTGTAGCTTAATGTACATTAAGCTACAATGTACAATGTGAGCAATGTACATTAGGAATGATCAATCAATCCACCTAAACTACTGCTAAAATTCCTCTGATAATTGAAGCAGAAATTTGTTTGTTTTATTGAGAACCACAATTCAGTGACATTTTTGCAGACATTTGCACATTGCAGCAGCGACAGAAAGATTTAGTACTAATGCTAACAACAGGTTTGAACTGCACCCAGTAAAATTACCCCCCCCCCCCCCGTCAATTAATTTCTCAACCTGCTCGTGACATTGCTTACTTGTTGAGTCTGCAGTGCCTGCATTAGTGTTGTAACGTACACTCACCGGCCACTTTATTAGGTACACCTGTCCAACTGCTCGTTAACACTTAATTTCTAATCAGCCAATCACATGGCGGCAACTCAGTGCATTTAGGCATGTAGACATGGTCAAGACAATCTCCTGCAGTTCAAACCGAGCATCAGTATGGGGAAGAAAGGTGATTTGAGTGACTTTGAACGTGGCATGGTTGTTGGTGCCAGAAGGGCTGGTCTGAGTATTTCAGAAACTGCTGATCTACTGGGATTTTCACGCACAACCATCTCTAGGGTTTACAGAGAATGGTCCGAAAAAGAAAAAATATCCAGTGAGCGGCAGTTCTGTGGGCGGAAATGCCTTGTTGATGCCAGAGGTCAGAGGAGAATGGCCAGACTGGTTCGAGCTGATAGAAAGGCAACAGTGACTCAAATAACCACCCGTTACAACCAAGGTAGGCAGAAGAGCATCTCTGAACGCACAGTACGTCGAACTTTGAGGCAGATGGGCTACAGCAGCAGAAGACCACGCCGGGTGCCACTCCTTTCAGCTAAGAACAGGAAACTGAGGCTACAATTTGCACAAGCTCATCGAAATTGGACAATAGAAGATTGGAAAAACGTTGCCTGGTCTGATGAGTCTCGATTTCTGCTGCGACATTCGGATGGTAGGGTCAGAATTTGGCGTCAACAACATGAAAGCATGGATCCATCCTGCCTTGTATCAATGGTTCAGGCTGGTGGTGGTGGTGTAATGGTGTGGGGAATATTTTCTTGGCACTCTTTGGGCCCCTTGGTACCAATTGAGCATCGTTGCAACGCTACAGCCTACCTGAGTATTGTTGCTGACCATGTCCATCCCTTTATGACCACAATGTACCCAACTTCTGATGGCTACTTTCAGCAGGATAATGCGCCATGTCATAAAGCTGGAATCATCTCAGACTGGTTTCTTGAACATGACAATGAGTTCACTGTACTCAAATGGCCTCCACAGTCACCAGATCTCAATCCAATAGAGCATCTTTGGGATGTGGTGGAACGGGAGATTCGCATCATGGATGTGCAGCCGACAAATCTGCGCCAACTGTGTGATGCCATCATGTCAATATGGACCAAACTCTCTGAGGAATGCTTCCAGCACCTTGTTGAATCTATGCCACGAACAATTGAGGCAGTTCTGAAGGCAAAAGGGGGTCCAACCCGTTACTAGCATGGTGTACCTAATAAAGTGGCCGGTGAGTGTACACGAACAATACAAATTTTTATGGGTGAACGTACTACTGAATCACTCACCGGAGTTGTACTGGAACCCAGGGATCAGTGGCTGAATCCCCCGCCTGAGCAGCAAACAAGCCCCGCCCGCTCGGTTCAGCAGACTCTCAGTTCGGTGAGTGGTAGGCAG
This sequence comes from Pholidichthys leucotaenia, assembly GCA_020510985.1. Taxonomy (NCBI): domain Eukaryota; kingdom Metazoa; phylum Chordata; class Actinopteri; order Cichliformes; family Pholidichthyidae; genus Pholidichthys; species Pholidichthys leucotaenia. The sequence goes on along the minus strand of CM035847.1, from coordinate 280,045,286 downwards.
TTGGAGCTCCAGTACAGCACTGAGTGATTCGGTGTACAACTATTAATAATGGATCTTTTTAGCTTGACTCGGCACGTTTCATTGAACTGTAGATCTCATCACTAACCTCCATACGAGGCTGCCTCTCTCCTACTGCAACACAAGTCTTTAGTCTCCTTTTCCACACAACCTGTGCACGAGACAATGCATAAAAACAAACGTAATGTATGCGCAGGATCCGTATTCTGATTATGTTTGCTAATGTGTTAACGTAGCCATGTAATGAAGGGGTCAAATTATCATACATTAGGGGATTTTTGAAATTATTGATTGTACGTCGTACAGAGGGCGAAATTATTGTACAAATACGATAGTTGTCGTACATCTGGCAACACTGATGTGTGTTGAAGCCCAGTTACCCAAAGATGGTGTACTGAGTATGATTTTATTCTTTGTCAGGTATGTGAGCTCCCTGGTTTATTTTCATTATGTGTATTTATTTTATTCATTTGTTTTTGTCCTGTTGTAGAGGATGCGTTCAAATGATGAGGCTGAGTTTTATTTCTCAGGTTCAGCTTTATTGTCAGAACACATACTCTAGCATTCTCAAAGCAGGAAGAAGAGAAAGAACAATATCACATCACCCTTTTATATGTTTCCAGCATCAGAACTCAAGTCACATGGTGCTTCAGTAAACATACAGTCACAAAGCATCCCTTTGAACCTTCACCATTGTCTCTCATTCATTGACGAACCGGAAATCTCTCTGGGGCGTCTTCTCTGGGACAAAAAGCCAAATCTCACACCTCCTCGTTATCTTCTGCAGATTCGAGTCTTTTGTCCTTCCAGACGTGAAGCCTCCAATACACATGCAGTCATACCTCTGTGGAAAATGTGAGCCCAACATATGTGTCACCCACATAACCCCCCCCCCAAACGTCTATTAAGGGCAAAATATGCATGGCATAAAAAAAAAAAAAGGAAAAACACAAAACACTCCACATATCACCAATCAATCCACCAGCTGCCTGAGTCTTAACCTTCTGCCGAATCTGCTGTAACCTGGCTTTGCTACCCCTGCAGCGTCTCTCTGCATCTGTGGATTAAAGTTGTTAGCACGTCTCTGTGAAGGTTCTGAAGAATGTTTCCTTGGCGGCCTGCCACGGCGGGGGGGCCTCGCTAGCTGCACTTGCTCATCAGCCAAAACAAAAGCGGGTTTGAGCCTGTTAATGCAAATCAACTCCCTTCTGCCCCCTAATTCTAGCAGAAAATGCTTCTCCCCGGTCTCCAGCACTCTGAAAGGTCCGTCATAAAACGGTCGCAAACTTGGACGCTGAGCATCATGTCTAACAAAAACAAATTCCGCATTTTTTAAAGCCTTGGGCACAAAAACGCGTGGGAAACTGTAATGAACCGGGCCAGGGAGTGTGTTTGCTCCTGTGTCGCTCTGCCACGGCTGAGCAGGGGGGCAATTTGGTGCGGGATTATTGGAGAGAAATTCCCCCGGCAAATGGAGAGGTTGTGCAAAAACTAACTCAGCCGGGGAAGCCTGCAAATCTTCCTTAGGTGCAGAACGCAACCCCAATAAAACCCATGGAAGTTTGTCCACCCAATTTGTATCCGTCAGCGACGCTCTGAGGGCTACTTTTAACGACCTGTGAAAGCGTTCGCATAAACCATTAGCCTGGGGGTTATACGCGGTAGTGCGATGAATCTTCACCCCCAAGCTGCGGGCCATCGATGACCATAGTTCGGAAATAAATTGGGGACCCCTGTCGGATGTTATGTCCGACGGGACTCCGAAACGCGCAACCCACGCTGTTAAAAATGCTCACGCAACTTCTTCCGCTGTGGTTGATGTCAGAGGGATCGCCTCTGGCCAACACGTGGTGCGATCCACCATCGTCAAAAGATGTGGGTGCCCGTGTGATGGCAGAAGCGGGCCCACCAAGTCAACATGCACGTGATCAAAACACTTAGCGGGGATGTGAAAAGGTTCCAACGGAGACTTAGTGTGTCTGTGTATTTTGGCTCGCTGACACGCTACGCAGGCCGCCGCCCATTCCTTGACCTGTTTGCGCAACCCGGGCCAAACAAATTTCTCCCCCACCAACTTAATCGACGCGCGCACCCCCGGGTGCGCCAGAGAATGGACCAAGTCAAAAACGCGGCAACGCCACACAGCTGGAACCACGGGGCGAGGCCGTCCCGTGGAGACATCGCAGATTAGGGGGGGCATACCAATTTGCTGCACCCTGTGCTCCAGCCTTAACCCTGTTGGTCCAGACTGGAGCGCGCACACGTCCGCATCATTAACCTGCTCCGCGGCCATGGCTGCATAATCTAACCCTACACAGACCGGGGCTGCGCGCGCTCCCGCGTCGCTGCCCGGGCCCGCGGCCACGGCTACAGAGTCCGCCCCCATGGGGCCTGGTGTTGCTACCGCGCATGAGAGACAGTCTGCCACTACATTGTGTTTACCCGCGACATGCTGGATATCAGTGGTGAACTCCGATATCGCGGCTAATTGCCTTTGTTGCCGGCCTGACCAAGGTTCTGAAATCTTGGCCATTGCAAACGTTAGCGGTTTGTGATCCACAAACGCGGTGAAACGTCGCCCTTCCAACCAGAACTGGAAATGGCGGATGGCCAAGTGTAGGGCCAAAAGCTCCCTGTCGAACGCACTGTATTTACGCTCACTATCGCGCAGGGTTCTGCTGAAAAACGTGAGGGGTTGCCAGGTACCTGCCACAAACTGTTCAGCAACCGCCCCCACTGCTAAATCGGAAGTGTCAGTGGTGAGCACCATGCGGGCCATTGGAACTGGGTGCGCTAGAAAACTGCGTTTGCCAGGGCTGATTTGACCTGGGCAAAAGCGCGCTCCCGCTCCGGAGACCATTCAACTTTATTTGTGGGCTTTTGTTTTTTTAACGCAGTGTATAATGGTTGCATGAGCCGCGCTGCGCTTGGGAGGAACCGGTTGTAAAAATTAACCATTCCCAGAAACTCCTGTAGCGCCTTTACCGTTTGAGGTTGCGGAAAATCTGTTATTGCGCACACTTTATCGGGCAGAGGAACCGCTCCTTCTGCCGAAACGCGATGCCCCAAAAAATCAATCTGCGCCACCCCAAACTGGCACTTTGCTGGGTTAATTATTAACCCGTGCTCTGCCAGCCTCCAAAAAACTGCTGTGAGGTGGCTTTCGTGTTCGCCTTCGGACATGCTGGCTACTAAAATGTCATCCAAATAAACGAACACGAAAGGAAGGTCGCGTAAGACTGCATCCATCATACGTTGGAAAGTCTGCGTGGCCCCCTTGAGGCCAAATGGCATGCGCAAAAACTCAAAAAGGCCGAAAGGAGTTATAACCGCTGTTTTGGGTATATCCTGCGCATGCACTGGAACTTGGTGGTAACCGCGCACCAAATCTATTTTAGAAAAAATGCGCGCCCCTGCCAAATGAACAGAAAAATCCTGGATGTGCGGAATCGGGTAGCGGTCATGTGCTGAAACGTTGTTCAACCTGCGGAAGTCGCCGCAAGGTCGCCACGAGCCATCAGCTTTTGGGACCATGTGTAGTGGCGAAGCCCAGGGGCTTTTGGAGCGTCTAATAATGCCCAGTTTTTCCAGGTTAGCGAACTCCTCGCATGCGATGGCCAGTTTAGCTGGGTCCAAGCGCCGAGCTTTTGCAAAAACGGGGGGCCCGGTGGTGGTGATAAAATGCTCCACCCCATGTTTAGCCACTGTCGCCGAAAACGTGGGGACTGAGTGCTGGGAACTGAGCGAGCAATGTGTGAAACTTACCACTCGCAGCTGAGACGCTGGCATGTGCAGTCGGCGGGGCCACTCGAGCTGTGCAGGGGATAGAATGGAAAGACAGTGCATTAATCAGACGTCTATTAGCAAGGTCAACCAATAAACCATGTGAGCACAAAAAATCAGCCCCTAACATGTTGAAACTGACTGCTGCTACAATAAAAGTCCACTCAAATGAACGGCCCTGTGAGGACAGGAGCATGGTCCTCTCACCGAAAGTTTTAATCGTTGAGCCGTTCGCTGCTGACACTGACACCCAGGGAGCTTTAGACGGCATTAGCCGTTCCGCGTAGGTGGGTGTGACGAAACTCAGCTGGGAGCCTGTGTCCACGAGGAACTGTTTCCCCGAGTGTGCATCCGTCAGGTAAAGCAGCTTGTTCTCCTCGCCGAGGGTCATAGCTGCTACTGGCCCTCGGTCTTGGCTTTTCCCGGGCGCTTGAAATGGCACGGTGGGACGCACTTGTGTGCTTTCTCTGCAAAACGGCGGTGGTAGAAGCACAGGCCGTCATCCGCTCCGCGCCGCCTGGTTCCTGTCGCCGCCGTCGTCGGTGCGTCTGGCGCCGCGGCCACTGGTTCCAAGCCGTCTCCCGACATCGCTCTTGGACTAGCTGCTGCGGCCGAAACCGCGTTCCGCTTGTGGGCGTCAACAAGCCGCTGCGCCTCCTTGCTCAGCCCATGGTAGTCTCGCCTGGCCAATCAGGGCGACTCCGCCAGGGCTACTCTCACTGCTGGCGGCAGGGTGCGGAGGAAAAGGTGGGCGAAAATAAATTTGCCATCCTCGGAGTCTTTCAACTTCAGCATCTTCACCATCAGGTCCGCAGGTCTATCGTTCTCCGACTCCGTCAACGTTAGGAGCCCCTCTGCTCGCTGTTGGACCGAAGGGGTGAAATGGCTGATCACCGCGTCCTTCAATGCGCTGTACTTGTCGCTGTCCGGTGGATGATTAACCAGATCTTCCACCCTCTGGACCGTGTGGCTGTCCAGCTTCGCTACCACATGGTAGAATCTTGTCGTCGTCAGAGATTCTCTGGAGGTTGAACTGTGCCTCGACCGCGCTAAACCATGAGCGCGGGCTGTGCTGCCAGAAATCAGGCAGCCGGATCGTGGAGGCGGCCATCAGGCTGGCTTCCGCCGAGCCCCGCTCGGGAGAATTCTGTCTGCTCATTCTTTGTCGTAGGTCACCAGTGTAGAGGATGCGTTCAAATGATGAGGCTGAGTTTTATTTCTCAGGTTCAACTTTATTGTCAGAACACATACTCTAGCATTCTCAAAGCAGGAAGAAGAGAAAGAACAATATCACATCACCCTTTTATATGTTTCCAGCATCAGAACTCAAGTCACATGGTGCTTCAGTAAACATACAGTCACAAAGCATCCCTTTGAACCTTCACCATTGTCTCTCATTCATTGACGAACCGGAAATCTCTCTGGGGCATCTTCTCTGGGACAAAAAGCCAAATCTCACACCTCCTCGTTATCTTCTGCAGATTCGAGTCTTTTGTCCTTCCAGACGTGAAGCCTCCAATACACATGCAGTCATACCTCTGTGGAAAATGTGAGGCCAACATATGTGTCACCCACACTGTAATTGTATTTCATTTAAAGTGCACCTTTATAAGTTTTTAATTGTTTGAATTAGTATAAAAACTGCTACTGTTGGGTAACCAAGTTATTTTTGTATTTTGTATTCTGTATGTAAATATTGTAAATATGATCGTGAGCCAAGATAATGTTTGTTTTTGTAACACATTTGTTCAGTCCGTGCCAGATGTTGCGAGGAGAGGTGTGTGTTGAAGCCCAGTTACCCAAAGCTGCTGTACTGAGTATGATTTTATTCTTTGTCAGATGTGGCTGAGGAGATTAAACCCATGTTGCAGCAAGACAGGCGGCGTTCTTTCACCCCCCCACCATAGACGACGCAGAGAAAGAATTAGAGTATCAAGCAAGACCGACTACAGTGGTGCCGTGACCCGAATCCACGCCACTCAGACTGGTCCATCTTGGTTCCTGGAGCAGTGGATCAATGCCAGCTTGGTCACCGAAGGTTGCTCTTTTATGCATATAATATTAAAGTCAAAAGTGGTGCTTAATAACAAAAACTTTGGGGAAAAAAGTTAATTGAGTTTGAAAATGTTTTTTTTTACCTGAATGCAAAATCAAAACTGTTTTCTGTTCAGTACCCAAGGTTACTGAGTTTTGAGCTACATTGTGAAATTTAAGTCAATCTGTACATAAATAATTTTGCTCAAGATTATTTGTGTACAAACGGTTTAAGACGACTTCTATTGTTGGTGAAATGGACAAAGACAGGGTTACAACTGATGGTTATAGCTTTGCTATTGGGAGAGGGAGGGTTGTTGGGGGAATCACCCATTACTCCACTTGATGATGCCATCAGTGTGGGCTAGGGCTGTTGCGGTAGAAGAATTTCCTCTGCGGTAATGGTGGATTGCTCAAAACCGCAATATGCAGTATTATTGCAAATGACCCTGTGGTCTCATAATTTAAACAGGGTTCATAACTTACAGTATCTCAGAAAAGTGAGTACATCTCTCACATTTTTTTTAATATATTTTATTATATTTTTTCATGGGACAACACTGAAGATATGACACTTTGATACAATGCAAAGTAGTTAGTGTACAGCTTGTATAACAGTGTAAATTTGCAGTCTACTCAAAATAAGTCAACACACAGCCATTAATGTCTAAACCGCTGGCAACAAAAGTGAGTACACCCCTAAGTGAAAATGTCCAAATTGTGCCCAAAGTGTCAATATTTTGTGTGGCCACCATTATTTTCCAGCACTGCCTTAACTCTCTTGGGCATGGAATTCACTAGAGCTTCACAGGTTGCCACTGGAATCCTCTTCCACTCCTCCATGATGACATCACGGTGCTGGTGGATGTTAGAGACCTTGTGCTCCTCCACCTTCCGTTTGAGGATGCCCCACAGATGCTCAATAGGGTTTAGGTCTGGAGACATGCCAGTCCATCACCTTTACCCAGTTTCTTTAGCAAGGCAGTGGTCGTCTTGGAGGTGTGTTTGGGGTTGTTATCATGTTGGAACACTGCCCTGCGGCCCAGTTTCCAAAGGGAGGGAATCATGCTCTGCTTCAGTATGTCACAGTACATGTTGGCATTCAGGGTTCCCTTAATGAACTGTAGCTCCCCAGTGCCAGCAGCACTCATGCAGGCCCCAAACCATGACACTCCCACCAACATGCTTGACTGTAGGCAAGACACATTTGTCTTTGTACTCCTCACCTGGTTGCCGCCACATATGCTTGACACCATCTGAACCAAATAGGTTTATCTTGGTCTCTTCAGACCACAGGGCATGGTTCCAGTAATCCACATCCCCAGTCTGCTTGTCTTCAGCAAACTGTTTCTGGGCTTTCTTGTGCATCATCTTTAAAAGGGGCTTCCCTCTGGGACGACAGCCATGCAGACCAATTTGATGCAGTGTGCGGCGTATGGTCTGAGCACAGACAGGCTGACCCCCCACCCCCCCACCCCTTCAACCTCTGCAGTAATGCTGGCAGCACTCATATGTCTATTTTCAAAAGACAACCTCTGGATATGACGCTGAGCATGTGAACTCATCTTCTTTGGTTGACCATGGTGAGGCCTGTTTTGAGAGGAACCTGTCCTGTTAAATCGCTGTATGGTCTTGGCCTCCGTGCTGTAGCTCAGTTTCAGGGTGTTGGCAATCCTCTTACAGCCTAGGCCATCTTTATGTAAAGCAACAATTGTTTTGTTTTTTTTTTTCCAGATCCTTAGAGAGTTCTTTGCCATGAGGTGCTATGTTGAACTTCCAGTGACCAGTATGAGAGAGTGTGAGAACGATAACACCAACTTCAATACACCTGCTTCCCATTCACACCTGAGACCTTGTAACACTAATGAGTCACATGACACCAGGGAGAGAAAATGGCTAATTGGGCACAATTTGGATATTTTCACTGAGGGGTGTACTCACTTTTGTTGCCAGCGGTTTAGACATTAATGGCTGTGTGTTGAGTTATTTTGAGGGGACAGCAAATTTACATTGCTATACAAGCTGTTCAGTGACTACTGTACATTGTATCAAAGTGTCATATCTTCAGTGTTGTTCCATGAAAAGATATAATAAAATATTTACAAAAATATGAGGGGTGTACTCACTTTTGTGAGATACTGTATGTAGCAAACGATGAAAGCTGTGAGAAACTCGCTGCAGCTCCACTCTCAACTTTATGTGCGTATGTGACAGTTGTGCGGAGCTCCGGTCTTTCTAGGCATGAACTGCTGATTCTGTTATTTAAAAAAAAAAAAGAAGAAAAAAAAAAGATAATTTTCATAAAGCAGTGGCGGTAACTACGGGGTGTGTGGACTGGAGACTGCAGCGACATTCACCTTATTTAACCAGGACAGTCTTTGTACAGGACTCTGCGGTGTCTCCGTGATTTTTGGATTTTTGCCACTGTCCAAAAAGTCGAGTTCAAACAAGCAATGCACTATGCAGTAGTTGTTTCGCTCTCAGATCATAAACACTCCGCTCAGAAGGAAATGACATGCTTTGTGCCCTTTCAGTGCTCACTGTGATGGCTGTATTTAGCAAGGAGTCCAAACGCTTCCGCCACTAACTGCCTGCTGGAATCCGTCTGGAGAGAGAGTGCCCTGCACGGTGCTGCCGCTGCCGGGTGCTGACAGCAGGGCAGCACCATGTGCTGTGGAAGCTTCCACAGTACCGGGTACTGCCGCTGTCAGTACCGGGTGCAAACATGCTGTTGGCAATCAATCAATCAATCAATCAATCAAAGACTTTATTCCAGACTCATGGTCCATCAAAAAAAAAAACAAACAAAAAAAACAAAAAACAAGACAGTTGAAAAACAGTTAATAAGAAAAACAATCAAAAAGTTACAAAAAACAATAAGACACAACTACTAAGAGAAGTGCAAAGACAGTACAGACTTTAAAAAGACTTAAAAAGACTACTGTACCAGTGCCTTCTAAACTGTGATTGACAGCGAATAGAACTGAGCTTAATGCTAGACATGACTTGAATGATTACATTTCTAGATACATCAAGCCGACAGATGAATTTATACATAAGATTCCTTATTACTGCATGCAGTGTATTTACACGTGATGAGACAAATTACTCGGAAGCACTGCACCGAGGTTTTTTAAGTAAAATTCTTAAAGCATCATTGTAAGCAACCTGTAATTTCTGCATACTTTGTTTCCTATAATTTATCCATAAATGAGCAGTGTATAAAGGTGTACAATAGGTTTTAAAAAGAACCAGTTTCACCTCATCTGAACGAAAACCAAACCTGCATGCAAGAATATTTGCTTGCATGTAGATTTTGCAGCGTTGTCTGAAAATATCATCATCATCAGTCATTCTATCATTAATAAAATGTCCCAGATATTTAATTTTATCCCTGACAATTAATTCCCTGCCTGCCAATTCAAAGACAGGGAATTTCATTAACAAATCTTCTTTAGTGCGGCAAATCAGCACACAACTCTTATTTGTATTATATTTTATGTCATTTTCCTCTCCATAAGCGGTAGACACTCTTAATAACTCCTGAAGACCAGCACTACTTGGACTGAGAATAACTAGATCATCAGCATACATAAAATGATTCACTAACTTATTCCCTATTAAACACCCAGTTTTACAGGCATTCAGTTGTTTTGACAACTCATCCATATAAAGATTAAATAGAATAGGGGACAATATACTGCCCTGTCTGACACCACTGCTCACACCAAATGGGGATGAATGACTCTTCCCCCATTTCACCAGCATCTTCTGATGTGCGTACCAGTAAATCAGGATACGTACTAAGTACTTGGGAATCCCCCTGTCAATCATTTTCCTAAACAATATCCTGTGATTAACACGATCAAACGCCTTGGAGGCGTCAATAAAACACAAAAACTGAAGAATTTTGATTTCTGTACTTATTTATAATTTCTTTTAAAGCATATATGCACAGATCTGTTCCATGATGGGGTTTAAATCCAAATTGATGATCAGTAGATTTGATGAATACATTTAATTTTTCAAACATGATTCTTTCCAGTACTTTAGATATTATATTGGCTATAGCTATGGACCTGTAATTGTCCAGGCTACACAGCTTGCCAGCTTTATCTTTAATGACTGGTACCAACACAACAGACAATAATGATTCTGGTAACATCCCATGAATCATGAAGCTGGTGAAACAGATTGCAAGAAGAGGAGCAATTCTTGAGCTAGCATATTTAAGATGCTCAGCAGAAATACAGTCTAAACCACTCGCTTTGTTATCTGATAGCTCTCTAATGGCTTTGGCCACTGCATGAGTGTCAATCAGGAGCGAATCGTCCCTTTCTACTTTCCCTACCTTATAAGTTTCATCCTTAGTTGAATTAAATAATGAATAAAAATGCTGCCGCCATAGATCCACAATATTTTCTGTACCTGAAATGCCTTCCAAGGTACAGGGCAAAGACGTCTTACTGTTACTAATCCGTCTAAGCTCCTTCCAAAAATCTGTGACATTCTTATCTAACAATTTCTTGGCCAAGGAATTACTTCTCATTAACTGCTCATTTTTAGAAATATGACGAATAGCATATTTAAACTTTGCATTTGTACATTTCTTCATCTCAAATTCTGGCCCTTGTCTGGGTCTCCCAGCCACCACCCATGCTTTATATGCTTCCCGAGCTTCAGAATAAGGCACAGCTACGGCCTCATTCCAGCCAGGTCTAACATTATGTGTTTTACGTATTTTCTTATAATAAGGCTTACTGTCCTTATACAGGGAGTTAACTATAGCATTGTACAAACCACAAAGGTCTTTTTTATGCTCAACAATGCTACAGTTCACATCGCTGCACGTTACAGCATCTCTAGAAGACATATTTTACTCAAGGATTTATCTGTACGAACATAATATTCTACAATTTCTTCCTCAGAAAGAGTGTCCCAGTCTAATTTTCCCACCTCATCCTGACTGACATTTTGACAAAGTGCAGGTAGACAGTCAACATTAATTATCATCTCAAACGGTATATGATCAGACATTGCTAACCCATAATGCCACCCAAAGAGGCATGTGCATCACCAGTGCTGATGCAATGATCTAGCCAGGACGTAGTGTGCCAAGCCTCACTTATATAGGTATAACTATCAGGAGGCATTAATACCTTACTTGACAAAATTAAGTTATTCTCATAACAAAAATGATACATATGTTTTGCAAATAAGGAGTCAGTGTCAGATATGTCTGCATTCAAGTCCCCCATAATAAAAATACAAGTATTATTATAGTCTTGCATATAAGAATTAATAAAGGCAAGCTTATTTAAATATTCATCCTCATTCTGTTAACACTCAAATGGCGTATATACATTAATAATAAGGAATTCCTTATCATTACAATTAAACTGCACACCAATACACCAATCTATGCAATCTATGCAATAAAAATACACTTAACAATTTATTTACTAATCAGAATCAGAATAAAGTTTATTGCCAAGTACCATTTACAAGTAAACAACAGGTAAACATACGAGGAATTTGACTTGACATTGGAAAGCGCCTGATAGACGAATCCCAATGACGCGGCAAGCCATGAAGGCGCCTGTCAACAGAGGAGAATAGAGGGCAAAGGTCAAGAACAAAACAATAGGTAGAGAGAGAAAAAACATAGTTAATCAGAATAATGCTCATAAGTGAGCCGAATTATGATCACCAGGAAAAAAAAACCCTCGATGCACAATTAGCAGACAATGTATCACACTTAACATACAGAAGCAGTAGAGAGCAGTGAATGATTGTTTTCGTCAGTATAATGAGTCAGTCATGTGTGTGTGTTGGATGCAGAGGTGGTAGTTATCAGTTGCTGGTGAAACAGCGGAGGTCTCTTTCTCAGCAGATGTTATGACTAGTGTCTGAAAGTCAGAGGCAACATGTCCTTGGCACGGCAGATGGGATTTCTCTGTGAGTCAGACATATGGCTGTCCTTGGGAGATCAGATACTGTTCGCCAATGTTTGTGAAGAGGAAAGTCAACATTTATACTGATATCATCATCAGGAGGACTGAGTGCTGAGGACGCCGAAAAACAAGTCGAATAGCACTGACTTCAGAGAAAAAACTTTCCATTCTCTTACGGATTCAGTGCTCCAAATCCATCATTGCCAGGCTTTGAAATCAATTCCTGGACAGCTCTTAGCGTGATCGTGATGTTTTCCATCTTCCTATACAGTTCTCCATTGGCCGCTGTCAGAGTCCTGCCCAGCTGGTCAAATTGATGAGAGAGCTTCGCCGGGTCCGCTTTTTGATAAGCTCTGTCCATCTTCTTTAATTTGCAATACACCAGGACAATCCCAAAGCCGATCAGTAGAAGTCCTGAGACCGTTGCTCCAAATAGATATAGATCTTCTATATCTTCAATTGAAAGATCGCACAGACACAAGAGTTTCCAATTGCTTGTATCCTTAATATAACCCGCAGCAGCAGTCCCTGCGGGACAAATAGGCTCCCCCGGACCTGATTTCCTCGTTGAAAAAACAGTGTCGATTGCGTTCAAAGCCCAGCTTATTAAATCCATAATTTCGTTAGGATGAATCACCAGTAGAGAGCCACGCCGACACAGACAATAGCAAGCTGGGATCCAGTCAGTTAGGGAGGGAGAGACAGGGAGCGGGAGCAGAAGAAAAAGCGGCTGCTCTCTTTGGAGGGCGGAAGTGAATGGTGGAGGGCAGAAATGAATGGGGCACATATCAAATCAATAGGGGCACATAAGTGAACGAGATATAACCACACAAAAAAAGCCACGGTTGTTGCGGTTGGTCGTTTCCCTCCGTGGTAGGCTTGTCCATAGCATGGTATTACATAATTGCGGTTATCACGACAGCCTTAGTGTGGGCTCTCCAGCTCTCTCTTCTACACATGTACGTGGTTGTGGAGTTTCTAGCTCCAGACAAGGTGGCTTATTCTCAGACACCTCTGTTGCAGCTGACACAGCCTTAACTGACCTGATAACACACATTGGCTATCAGGTGGGACAAACTATAAGGGATCAGTTAAGAGGAATGTGGGGAAAGGGCCAGGGATATGCAAGCTGAGCAGCGTAAGCCAATCACCCAGTGAACCCACTTTTCTGAACTTGACTGGAACGAAGTTAGTCCTACAGTCTGATGTGAGAGAGCCTCCAAGTTTTAGAGGAGATGGATCAGACAAGTATACAGTGTGTGAGTGGGAACAGCTGATGAGAATGTATTTCAAAATGTGAGCCACACCCCCAGAAGAACGGTACTCAGAAATAACGTTCAAGTTAATGGGCAAAGCTAAAGATATCGTAAGAATAACTCTGAGAAGCAGCCCCTCACTGAAACCCCATGAGAACCTAGTTGTTGTCTGATATTCTCAGGAAACATTTCAGCGATGTTACCTGTTCATGCATGCCTTTGGCCGATTTTTATGGTACAGTCCCACAATTTGGAGAAACCCCAGTAGAACATTGGCTCAGACTGAAGAAGGCAGTCAATGTAGCAGAGGAGGGTTTAAAAGGGCTAGGACGGCACATAGAGAATCCATGCCAAGAAGTAGCCATGATGTTTGTTAAACACTGCCCTGACCCTACTCTTGCTGCTGTTTTTCAGTTCAGAGCACCAGATAAACAGACAGCTAGTGAAATTCAAGAGCATACTGACCGTTATCAACTTGAAATGAAAGAGCAAGCACAGCCCAAATCCAAACATCTTAAACCTGTTAAAGGTAAAGCCAACTTTGTCATTCAGTCCATACAGCCAATCATGTACTGTAGAACGAAAATATGTTTCTCTTACCTACAATGTTAATCACATCTAGAATCAGAGGGGTTGCGGCCTTGCAAGGGGCCACCACAAATTTTCCATCCTCTGTTCCGTTATTGCTGAGCACCAAGCTGGACGGCAGGGAGTTCCACTTTTATATGGTTTTTGGCATGACCCGGCCGGGATTTGAACCCCAGCCTCCCAGGTGAGGGGCGGATGCTGTACCAACTAGGCCACCACTCCGGTAAAGCTCATGTCCAGACAACTACAGCTGATTGTATGACAACAGACATGCACCCAGGGGAGCCAACTGTGCAAATTGAGGCGAACAGTATGGTCAAACCCCCTTGGAATGACAGTTGCCTTAAAATGTTGATTGGCCTCTTTGATCGTGCACTGTCACAAAATAATCAGGTCTTGGAAAAACAGATCCTTCCAGACCAGTTTCATCACAGGTGCTGTAGTGTTTGCCAGTCTCTTCAGCATTCGACTCTTGCACACTGTAGACAGAAGTGTCTGCTTTGCATGTTTTGAACCTAACGGCATCAAAAGAAACTCCGAAGTGCCTACCAACCCAAAACCAACATCCCTTCCAGCCACAAAATTTCCAGCCTTTAAACTATCTGGTCCGCATTGGGTGAGGGGATGTGTGGGGACTAATGATAAAACCCTCAGTAATGATGATGTTGAGCAGCACTACATTAAGGCTTGTGCAGCTGCACCAGTTGGAGCTAAAATTGTAGTCCAGAAGGTGCAGCGAGTAGGCCCCTTTGATGAGCTCTTTTATACTAATGTAACGATCAACAGTAAAACAAAAGTGCAGGTAATGCTCGACTGTGGTTCTATAGCATGCACTCTTAAGCCCCTTTTTCACTAGTACCTACTTAGCCCTACTTGCCTCAACTCAGCACGCTTTGTTGGGTTTTTAAATTAAATTAAATCACCCTTATTGTCATTCAACCGCACAACCAATCATGTACAGTAGAACGAGATTGTGCTTTACCTATCTACTGTGTTAATCACACACACCCCAGTGCAGAATCAGAGGGCCGCTGCCATGCAAGGCGCCGCCACAGATTTCCCTCCTCCATTCCATTATTGCTGAGCACCAAGCTGGACGGCAGGAAGTTCCACTTTTATATGGTCTTCGGCATGACCCGGCCGGGATTTGAACCCCTGCCTCCCGGGTGTGGGGCAGGTGCTCTACCAACTGAGCCACCACTCCGGACCACTAGGACCTGGTACCAGGTACTTTTTTCATACCGACTTCACAGGTTCCAACCGTGCTGAGTCGAGCTGAAAATGTGACGTCAACAGACTGCAGGCCACTGTTGGTCAGGGCATAACATCATGAGAGTGATGTCTTCACCAGAATCTTCACCCTCCATTTGCAAAAATTCTTCAGCGAGCGAGCGATTGAGTGAGTAATAATGGTAGAGATGGCGTCGCAGAAATCTACACCGTGGTCCAACGGGGAGGTGCAGACTTTTCTGTGCTTAGTGGCTGACAATAGAATCCAGAGAGAGTTAGACGGAGCAACCTGCAATGAAAAAGTTTACCAGGAGGTCTCCCACTTGATGGCCATCCACGGATACAACCAGACATTAAAACAATGTAGGGAGAAGCTGAAAAAATTGAAAAGCAGTTTCGGGCCGTCAAGGACTACAATGGTCAAAGTGGGGTGAACAGAAAGCGCTGGAAGTGGTTCAACCAAAATGGACACCAATTACGGTCATCGACTGGCCAGCAATGGCAGGGAGATTGGGGTCAACCCGACCACATTATTATTGTAAACCATGGATGGTGAGTGTTTTGCGGTATTATGCATCGTTTTGCTTATTTATCCTATCGGTGGCAAGCTCACTTTTTTGAACAATAACATCTTTCTCTCCTGGCTAATGAGCTAGCTAGCTAGTAGCCAACTCTGCTGATTCGTGCTTGCTGTGTCTGAAGTATTCACTTCTGAGAGCAAAACAACAAAATAAGCTAATCCTGGTTAAAAAGTTTAGTTTACATGTTACACTTTCGTGCTGTGCATAAAGTTGTGTGTGTATTTTCTTTCTAGAATCTGTTTTCACATTTGAGGAGTCTGCCTCCCTCAGTCTGAATCCCCCGGACACTCCTGCATCTGTTGCAGCACCAGCATCGGATCCAACACCGGAACCAGCCCCATCACCAGCTCCATCAACGTCTGGCACGACACATACAAGTGTTGGTAAGGCACAATCAACAAGATTAACACCCTGTTGTGTTCATGGATACAGGTCAAGTGGACCCCAGGATCCAAAATCTCTACATATACAAGTGCATTTTCATTCCAGTGATTTATAAAGTAATTCATATAATTTCCTAAAGCCTCATAGTCCCACATACCTATTCTGTGGATTTTCATCTGGGGGCAGCCAGCCGTGACGAGCCGTGTGTATGGATGAACATGAGTGAGTGTGGGTGACTCTGCGGGCGAGTGGGAGTGGGAACGAGAGCACGGGTACAGGAGTGGGAGAGAGTGGGTAGGTCTGGGAGTGCGAATGTGAGTTTGTGTGGGGGAGATGATGAACGTGAGTGAGTGTGTGTGGGTACAGCCGTGGACAAAATTGTTGGTACCCCTCTGTTAATGAAAGAAAAGACCACAATGGTCACAGAAATAACTTGAATCTGACAAAAGTGGTAATAAATAAAAATTCTATGAAAATTAACCAATGAAAATCAGACAATGTTTTGGAATTGTGGTTCAACAGAATTATTTTACAAAAACAAACTCATGAAACAGGCCTGGAC
The DNA here is from genome assembly GCA_020510985.1 of Pholidichthys leucotaenia. Taxonomy (NCBI): domain Eukaryota; kingdom Metazoa; phylum Chordata; class Actinopteri; order Cichliformes; family Pholidichthyidae; genus Pholidichthys; species Pholidichthys leucotaenia. The sequence goes on along the minus strand of CM035847.1, from coordinate 280,028,896 downwards.
AAAAATGATGGTACCCTTAACTTAATATTTTGTTGCACAACCTTTTGAGGCAATCACGGCAATCAAACGATTTCTGTAACTGTCAATGAGACTTCTGCACCTCTCAGCAGGTATTTTGGCCCACTCCTCATGAGCAAACTGCTCCAGTTGTCTCAGGTTTGAAGGGTGCCTTCTCCAGATGGCATGTTTCAGCTCCTTCCATAGATGTTCAATAGGATTTAGATCAGGACTGATGGGCCACTTTAGAATAGTCCAATGTTTTGCTCTTAGCCATTCTTGGGTGTTTTTAGCTGTGTGTTTTGGGTCATTATCCTGTTGCAAGACCCATGACCTGCGACTGAGACCAAGCTGTCTGACACTGGGTAGCACATTTCTCTCTAGAATACCTTGATAGTCTTGAGATTTCATTGTACCCTGCACAGATTCAAGACACCCTGTGCCAGATGCAGCAAAGCAGCCCCAGAACATAACAGAACCTCCTCCATGTTTCACAGTAGGGACAGTGTTCTTTTCTTGGTATGCTTCATTTTTGTGTCTGTGAACATAGTGCTGATGTGCCTTGCCAAAAAGTTCCAGTTTTGTCTCGTCTGTCCATAGGACATTCTCCCAGAAGCTTTGTGGCTTGTCAACATGCAGTTTGGCAAATTCCAGTCTGGCTTTTTTATGATTTGTTTTCAACAGTGGTGTCCTTCTTGGTCGTCTCCCATGAGGTCCACTTTGGCTCAAACAACGACGGATGGTGCGATCTGACACTGATGTACCTTGACCTTGGAGTTCACCATGAATGTGTTTAGAGGTTGTTCTGGGCTCTTTTGTTATCATTCGTATTATCCGTCTCCTCCTGCGGCCACGTCCAAGGAGGCTGGCTACAGTCCCGTGGATCTTAAATTTCTGAATAATATGTGCAACTGTAGTCACAGGAACATCAAGCTGCTTGGAGATGGTCTTATAGCCTTTACCTTTAACATGCTTATCTATAATTTTCTTTCTAATCTCCTGAGACAATTCTCTCCTTTGCTTCCTCTGGTCCATGTTTAGTGTGGCACACACCATGTCACCAAACAGCACAGTGACTACTTGGCACCCTTTAAATAGGCCGACTGACTGATTACAAGTTTGTAGACACCTGTGATGTTAATTAGAGGACACATCTTGGTTGAACATGTCCCTATGGTCACATTATTTTCAATCTTTTCTAGGGGTACCATCATTTTTGTCCAGGCCTGTTTCATGAGTTTGTTTTTTAAAATAATTCTGTTGAACCACAATTCAAAAGCATTGTCTGATTTTCATTGGTTAATTAAGTTATTTCTGTGACCATTGTGGGTTTTTCTTTCATTAACAGAGGGGTACCAACAATTTTGGCCACGTGTGTGTGTGTGTGTGTATATATATATATTCTTTTACACTAAAGTGACCAGGAAACTCTTTCCAACAACGGTGTTGGAACAGTGTTGACATGCTGTTTCTTTTCCACCATAAATCCCTGCACTGAAAATGTACTGGTACATGTAAAGAGTGGATCCTAGGGTGCTCACTTGTCAGGGGTCCATGACCTGATCCCATTTTTAGCTGTGGTGGAGGAAGTACTCATAAAATTCTTGTTTTTGAAAACTGATGTAGCACAAGAACTCACTTTCGAATGTACTTGTATCCTACTTCCTAGGCTGCCTTTTTGCAACAGCGGATCAATTTCTTCCTATTTCCTATTTACTATCTGGCTCTCTTGCTAATCTTTCTGATTCGGCGACACCTTTCTCCATCACAGACACATAGATCGCCCAGTGTCTCCTGAGCCAGCGGACGGAGCCACTGTTTCTTGCAGAAGGCAGTACAATAGAGACCAGCTGTTAGCACTTAACCGGCCCACGATGCTAACGCAAAAACTCGACATACCGGGAGAAATAAGACTGAAACGGCATGGATGTCGAGCTGGAGTAAGACGGCGGGCGAGGAATATAAGGTACAGACCCGCCCTCCCATCCGTTATTATGGGGAATGTACGATCGCTACTCAGAAAAACAGATGAGCTAGCGGCTATCTCCCGCTACGAGAGCATATACAGGGAGTGTAGCCTGATGCTATTCACGGAGACGTGGCTAACAGAACTAGCAACAGATGCTAACATTGAACTGGAGGGTTTCCACGCAATACGGGCAGACCGAACACCAGACAGTGGGAAGACAAGGGGCGGAGGAGTGATGATGTATGTCAATAACAACTGGTGCAGACCGGGACATATCACGGTTAAACAACAACACTGCAACAAAGACATGGAGTTGCTAGCTGTTAGCATGCGGTCTACATATCTCTCGAGGGAATACTCACACGTGATCTGCATTGTTATTTATGCAAATCCGACGGCGAACGCTGGGACAGCGCGTGATGTCATCCACTCAGTAACTGGCAGGCTGCTGACAGAACACCCAGATGCTCTTCTCCTCATCTCAGGTGATTTCAGCCATATTTCACTGTCCCCCATTCTACCCACGTTATTTATTTATTTATTTATTTAGCGAATGCAAAGTCCTCAAGCCAAGCAATTGCCTCCTGGTTTGCTGTATGGAGGGTGTGTAATCCTCCTTCCAGTCTTTGGAACGGGCAAGCCTCTATGATGTGTTCCATTGTTTGCTCCTTTCCACATGCGCACAGTGGGCTAGGGCTACTGCCCCATCTGTGAAGGCTGGCCAAGCAGGGGCCATGTCCAGTCCTGAAGCAATTGAGTGTAGACCACTGTCTCCTTGGGAGGTTGGTGCCCGGGACCTGTTGGTTGGTGTTTGTCACCAGGTGTTTGTTTGGGACCTCCTTGGTCTCCCATTCCTCTTGCCAAGCTGTCTGGATGGTGAAGTCAGCTGGGGGAGGGTTTTTCCAAATCGGCCGTCTGGATGGAAGTCGGGCAGTGGGTGGGGTATAGATATCTGCATGGATTGGTAAGTGAGGAGAGTCTTTGGCTTTTTGAAGCATCCTTTGAGTTAGTGCTGCTCGCCGATGTGTGGGGGGGCTATGTTTGACAGTACAGGGAGCCAGGGGAGTGGTGTTGAGCGGATTGTCCCAGTTATGATTCTCATGGTTGTGTTGAGCTGGGTGTCTATGTGGTGTGTGTAGGATGACCTGGACCAGACAGGGGCACAATATTCTGCTACAGAGTATGAAAGGGCCAGTGCTGAGGTGCGCAGGGTGGAGGCTGCTGCCCCCCCATTTTGCACCAGCGAGCTTGCAGAGCAGGTTGTTTCGTGCCTTCACCTTAGCAGCCGTCCTCTTTAAATGTTCCTTGAAGGATAGGGTCCTGTCAAGGGTCACTCCAAGGTAGGTTGGATTCGAGGCATGCTTAAGCTTGAGTCCACTCAGGTGGATGTTTAGTTCTCTGCCCACGTTCACCCAGTATGTCACATGCCACACTAGAGACAATAAAACACTGGACTTATTCTATGCAAACACTAAGGAGGCGTACACCTCATCACCACTCCCCCCACTCAGGAGATCGGATCACAACTTGGTTCATCTCCTGCCGGTGTACAAACCCCTAGTGCACAGACAACCTCCGGTCATGCGCACGGTGAAGTTATGGTCTGAGGAGGCAATGGACGTGCTAAAGGACCGTTTTGAAACCACTGCCTGGGAGCAGCTCTGCGATCCAGATGGTGAGGACATCGATGGCCTCACTCAGACCATCACGGACTACATCAGCTTCTGTGTGGACAACACCATACCCACCAAGACCATACGGTATTGCTCGAACAACAAACCCTACATCAACCCTGAGATAAAAACACTTCTGAGAGAGAAGAGGATCTTCAGGTTGGGGAACAGGGAGATGCTGAAGTCCGTACAGAGGGAGCTGAGGAGGAAGATCATAGAAGGCAAGGACAGCTTCAGGAAGAAGATGGAGGACAAGCTGCAACAGAGTGATATCGGCAGGGTCTGGAGAAACCTTAAAACCATCTCTGGGCTCCAGAATACCTCCTCTCAGGCCACGGGGGGCAGGGAGTGGGCGAACAATCTGAACTGTTTTTTAATAGGTTTGACCAACCACCCTCCCCCCGACTGCACAACAACCACTGCTGCCTCTAAAGTCATCGAGACCTGCTGTCCACACCCCACTCCACCCCTGTACCAAGACTTCCCACCCCAAAGACCTGAACAGCTACAGACCAGTGGCCCTGACGTCTCACATGATGAAGACCCTGGAGAGACTGCTCCTTGCTCACCTCCGCCCCCTGGTGGGACCAGCGATGGATCCACTCCAGTTCGCCTACCAGAATGGCATTGGGGTGGAGGATGCAGTGATCTTCCTCCTTCACCCTTCCCTGTCTCACCTGGAGGAGCCCGGGAACGCGGTGAGGATCATGTTCTTTGACTTCTCCAGTGCTTTCAACACCATCCAACCGATGATCCTGAAGGACAAGCTGCTGTGTGCAGGGGTGGACCAGCACCTGTCATCATGGATCCTGGACTGCCTCACTAACCGGCCACAGTTTGTGAGAACCCGGGATTGTGTGTCCGACACGATCATCGGTAGCACGGGGGCCCCCCAGGGAACGGTTTTGGCTCCCTTCCTGTTCACCCTTTATACTGCGGACTTCTCACACAACACAACACACTGCCATCTACAGAAGTTCTCTGATGACTCTGCGATCGTCGGCCTCATGAAGCTGAGTACAGAGGACTTGTCCAGGACTTCGTGGACTGGTGCCATTGGAACTACCTCCAGATCAACGCGAGGAAAACTAAGGAGCTGGTGGTGGACTGCTGCAGGCAAGGACAAACCCTCACAGCACCAGTAAACATACAGGGAACAGACATTGAGATGGTGACATTCTACAAGTACCTGGGTGTTCATCTGAACAATAAACTAGACTGGTCACACAATACCGACGCACTGTACAAGAAGGGACAGCGCAGGCTGTTCCTACTGAGGAGGCTCAGGTCTTTTGGTGTACAAGGGGCGCTGCTGAAGACATTCTATGACACGGTGGTGGCATCAGCCATCACTTTGAGTGGTCTGCTGGGGCATTACAGCAGCCGATAGGAAGAGACTGAACAAACTAATCAAGAAAGCTAGCTCTGTCCTGGGGCAACGCCTTGACCCAGTGGAGGAGATAGGAGAGAGAAGGATGGTGGCTAAATTGTCATCTCTGCTGGAGTCCGAGTCCCACCCTATGCAGGACATACTGAACGCACTGAGGAGCTCATTTAGCAGTAGACTACATCATCCTAGGTGCGCAACCGAGAGGTTTCGCAGGTCCTACCTACCTACGGCTGTCAGACTGTATAACCTAAGCAGGGCTGCTCGCAGAGATAGCAAAAAAACGTGACGACCTAATAGTATTGAATGCAAAAGACGCAACACACTTACACAAATGGTCCCCTCCAGTATACAACTAGGACAATATCAGTTCCTACGGAGGGTGACAATATGTATGGGTACATATTCACACCATGTAGGGTAACTAAATAGATGGTTATGCTGTTTATTCCATTTAGCTACAATGCTCCGCACTGTGTATATATATTTATATATTTATGTGTACATATGCATATTCACTGCTCTTATTTTTCTTATCTTCTTAATTATTGCTCTGAGTGTTGCTATCTCTGTGCTGTTGCAATCCTGGAATTTCCCATTGTGGGACTAATAAAGGCTTATCTTATCTTATCTTATTCAAGTCAACTAACTGTATTAATTCATTCTGATTTCTGAGGCCACACTAAAAACAAGTTATTTTAAACATAACCTGGCACTTGTAAAACCTGCTTTCCTGAAGCACAGCAACATAAAAATTGTGCTTAAATACAACAACAAAGCATTTTTTATCACATCCCACCACTGGATTTTACAAGTGTATTTCCAAAATATATGTTTTGAACTTGTTTTAACTAACCACCACCCATTTCTGTCTTTCGTCTAGGCAAGAGGAAAAGGAGCCACTCCACAGAAGACCTTGCCACTCTGTTTGCCCGGATGCAGGCTGACGAAGTGCGGCAACATGACCAACGTGAGCGGCAACTTGACCAACGTGACCGGCACATCCACCTGATTCTCAATGATGCACGTGAATCAAGGGAGCAGGAAGCCATCTTGCGAAGGGAGGAAATGGCTCAGACTGCTGCCTTCAATCAGGCTTTCCTGGGTGTACTGGGCGACCTTGTAAAGGTGATGAGTGACCAGTGTGTGTGACCCAGTCTCCCCACCTCGTGTCTTTTTTTAACTTTTGCACATGCGAAACAATCTGTAATTGGGCTGCTACTTTTAATAAATGATAGTGACTAATGTGTTTGCATCATGATTGTGTTTTGTCTGTTACGACACTGGTGGGAAAAGAGTCAGCAGTACAAACCGTACATTTGTCAGTGACGTTGACAACAATGGCTCATTTACCTCTTCGCAATCCAGCTGAAATGGTAAGGGATTTACATCTTGAGCTGTAAATCAGGTTATGTCTGGAGAAAATTGGTAAGGTACAACAAAGTTTTAGGAAAAGGTTGCTACACAGTTATTGGAGTATATTATGGAGTCAAATAATTACTTAAACACCCTCTCTTCTGATCAAATTCAGCTTAGAGTGTGAACTCCTACTTGAATGAACAAATTAAAAACTATAAAAGTCAATAGATCAAGGTGAGATTGCAGGTTGTGGAAGCAGTTTTGGACCAAAGAAATCTTGTGATGCAGTGAATCATTACATTGTAGTTAAAAATATTTCTTTAAAAATATCTCTTCTTCCGGCTATCAGAGAGAGCAGACGCATTTCTTCTCCTCTCCCTTCTCCTCCTCCCTTTACTGATCCCAGCTTGCTGTGTCCTGTCTGTGTCTCACTCTTCTTCTGCTGCATCTCGACCCAAATGGAAATTATGGAATTGGTGAGCTGGGCTTTAATGCTATTGACACCACTTTTTAACAGAAAATCGGGCCAGGGGTTGCCCAAGTGGAAAGACTCATGGAACAATTGGAACTCATGTGTCTGCGTGATTCGATTGAACATGTGGAAGACATCTACCTGTTTTGGCTTCATGATCACAGGATTTCTGCTGTTTGGCTCTGGAGTTTTCCTGGTGTATCGAAAATTAAAGGAGTTGGAAGAGCTAATCAAAATGCGGACCCGGCGAAGCTCCTTCAACAAATTCGACCAGCTGGGGAGAGCACTGATAGCGGCAAATATGTGACTAACATGGAATTTACCATCTGGCATGCACTGAAGAGAGCTGGACTCTGTGGACATGTTTATCTATGTTTGGCGAACTGAATCGGAAGGTGGAAAACATCTTGGAGTCGCTGGGTGCTCTCCAGGGAATGATTTTAAAGCCTGTGTATGTAAATTGTGATGCACAGAATCGCATAAGAGAGGAAATTTCTATGCTCTAAGTGAACTGTGCTTATCAGGCCTTGATTCGGCGTCCTTATTCCTCCAGGAGAAGAGATAAAGCAGAAGGGAGTTTTGGCTTCTCCTTAACCCAAACAATTGCTGATGTGCAGCAATCTGAACTCTCCAAGGACAGCGTTTTCATGTGACTAACATGGAGTTTTACCATCTGGCATGCACTGAAGAGAGATGGACTCTGTGGACATGCTTATCTATGTTTAGAATACATGGACATAACATCTAACCGTTGCCTAGGAGAGGATTTTTTGTTGTGCACCAGTAACTGATACATTCACACTGCACTCATACTGATATCACATGACTGACATACACACACTGGTCTCTCTCCTTTGCTCTGTTAATGTGTAGATCTGTATCTTGTCTGCTAATTGTGCAATTAGAGGGTTTTTTTCTATGTGATCACAATCTTGCTCACTTGAGCACTATTTTGATAACTTTGTTTTTTCTCTCTGCCCAATGTGTCACCCCCTCCCCCTCTTTACCCCCCACTGTATGAGGCGCCTTGTATGGCTGCCGCGTCATTAGGGAGCGCTTAGAAACGAGCGCACCTTAGTGATAAGTAAAATTCCTTGTATGTTGTAAGCATACTTGGCAATAAAGTTGATTCTGATTCTGAAAAATATTTGGCTACATTTTGGTAATCCAGCTGTGTTATGTTTTCATGTTATCTGTGTGTAATGGCGAATAATGAAAGATCTTCTTAGCCAAAATTGTAGTTTTCCACACACAGAATGTTTCACATTGGCTGGAAATTGGCAGGAATGTTAAAAGGGTTAAGAAAACATAACCAAAATGTTTATTTCATAATAATGGGATTTAACATGATTGAACACATGATTCATAATTCTATTAACAGACTTGCATCAAACCAAAAGTGATTTATCTAACTGCAGGATTATTCGTAGACAGCTTCCCCTCTCTTTTAGCATTTAATTTGTCACTCTTGGTAAGCTTCACAAAACCCTTTAACAAACAGGTAACCCTTATAAACAAAAGAGACATCTGAAAAGGGTACAAAATTTTATTTTCAAAATAAGTGTACCTCATATTTTAGTCAACCTCATATTTTAGTTGAAAGGCTCCTGCAACAATTTGATATGAGCAATAATCTGGTGGGTTGGATTCTGGATTTCTTAACCAACAGGACGCAGAGAGTAAGGGTCAATGGTACATTGTCTGACCTAAAGTGCTCTTCTACTGGCTCTCCTCAGGGGTGTGTGTTGTCACCACTACTCTTCATCCTGTACACAAACGTGTCGGAGCAGACATGACAACAGACACATTATAAAGTAAATAAAATATATAAGTATGAAGCATAAAAAGCATATATAAAGTATGCTGATGACTCAGTCATTGTCAGTCTCCTCCAGGATGGTGAGAGTGGCCACGGCCCAGTAGTTAATGATTTTGTTCACTGGTGTGAGGATTCCTACCTGCAGCTGAATACAACAAAAACGAAAGATATGATTATTGACTTTAGGAGGAAAACTCCCAGGCACAAAGTCACCACACTAAAAGGCCAGATCACCGAATGTGTACAATCATACAAATATCTTGGGACGATTATTGATAGTAATTTAAACTTTGAAGTGAACTGTGAAAGGGTGTGCAAAAAGGGTCAGCAAAATTTGCATTGTTTGAGGAAACTTGCACGCTTCCAAATTGACCCAACCATAATGACAATGTTTTATCGGGCTTTTATTGAATCTGTTTTATCCTTTTCTTTAGTGTCATGGTTTGGTCAGATAAAACTGAAACGGAGGAAATCCTTGGATCAGGTAGTTAGATGGTCCACTCGTTTGCTTGGTGAGTCACAGCTGAGCCTGACATCCCTGTACACCAGACAAGTACAGAGGATGGCTGCCTCCATTTTAAATGATGACTCCCACCCTTTGCACTGCAACTTTCAGCTTCTTCTCCCCAGACGGAGGTTTGCTGTCCCAAAAAGTAAAACCCAGCGCTACAAAAACAGCTTTGTCCCTGCTGCTGTCAAAGAGTTGAACTAGCTATAAAAATATATTGTATGTGGTATATATTACTCATATATTCCATACCTGCATATGTTAGAGCATGTGGAAATGTTTGGGACAACATATGCAAAGGAACTTCACACCTCTGAAAGGACAAAGGAATCTCACCGCCGTGTGAAGATCAATGACGTCATAGGACGCGGCGGCGACAGACTTGACACCTTCACCCCCTAAGGCGAGGAGAGGTTTTCCCATCACCTCCCAAGACGTGGGGAGGAGTTAACAGGACATGGGGGGGATTAAGATAACGGGGGATGCCGGCTTGTGTTTTGCATGTCTTTGATGTGTGCCTGTATTTAACCAGCGAGCTGGGCAGAAATCTTTCTCTTTTGCCTTCTGCCAAGCTCTGCACCAGATGAGACAAGATAGAAGAGTTGTTCATGAAAGACTCTGTTTTTAATACAAAACCGCCTCATCATTTCCAGCTCTTCTACACTGGTGACCTTGACGCGAGTATGGACCTGAGGCGTTCTTCAAGCGACTCATCTGTGGCGACTCTGACATACGCCAGCAACGACGCAGACGAGGGAACAAGCGGACGGCTGTTTCCCCCGGCAGAGGGCACCGAGAGAGCTCAACCGAGCTCCAGCACCGCCGTGAGAGCCGAAGCAAGGCACTCTCACCCGGCGGGCACAACAGTGAGGATGTGCACGAACGCCGTCGCTGTCAAACTGCCAGATTTCTGGCGAGAAGACCCGGCCTCTTGGTTTCATCAAGCTGAAGCCCAATTCATACTGGCGGGCATCACGGCGGACGATACTAAATTCTACCATATCGTCTCCAAACTCAACTCCGCCACTTCGAGGTGTGTGCGGAGCTTGATCCAGCGACCACCGGCCCGGGACAAGTATGAGACACTCAAGGTGACCATCGTGGCGAATTACGTCCCGTCAGCGGAGGAAAGAGCCGAAAAAATCCTGGCAGTCTACGGCCACAGAGGGGGCAATCCAAAGACCCTCATGGAGGATTTACTGCAGCTCAAGGAGGAGGACAATGATAATTTCCTTTTCCAATTTATTTTCCTCAGCACGCTACCACCACACTTGAGAGGGACACTCGCCAGTATGAAGTGCAACAATCATCAGGACTTTCGCACACTGGCCAACGAGGCTTATCGGCTCGTCAACGCCTGCAGAGAATTGACACCCACAGCGGCATCCGCAGACCTCAAGACTGACGCCCCGAGCCCTGGAGAGTCACAAACCACGGAGCAGACTCAACCCATGGTGATAGCGGCGCGGCCCAAGCGCAACAAACAGAATGACGTCTGTTATTATCACCACCGCTTCGCCGAGAAAGCCCGAAAATGTGTTCCCCCCTGCAAGTTTACGATGTTGGGAAACGCCAAAGCCGAGGGCCGTTAACGGCAGCGGTTCTCGGCGAGAAAAATAAGCTGTTATACGTGACAGATGGACACACAGGCAAGCAGTTCCTCATCGACACGGGAGCCCAGCTGAGTTTCGTCATGCCCTCCCACGCAGATCGAGCCATGGGCACCCGGGGCAATGGAGCAGTGGCAGCCAACGGCTCGGACATCGACACGTTCGGGGAAAAGAGCCTGCACCTCCTCATTCACGGCCGCAGCTACAGATGGACATTTGTTGTAGCGGCGGTGAGTTTTAACTTGTTAGGTGCAGATTTTCTGTGCGCACACGGGTTATTAGTGGATCTAGCAAATAGGCGCCTGGTTAATGCACTATCTTTTGCTTCTATTCCATGCTCAGCTCGAGTCTCTCCACCACCTGTGCAGGCCAACGTCACTACGGCAGGAGGTAAGTTTGAGCAACTCCTCACCCAATTTCCAGCACTCACAACCCCCAAATTCTCAGCCACTGTAGCCAAACACGGGGTTAAACACTTCATTCCAACAACGGGACCTCCCGTTTTTGCCAAAGCTCGCCGCTTAGACGCGGCCAAGCTTAACATAGCAAGGGACAAGTTTGCAGCTCTCGAAAAATTGGGCATTGTTCGACGCTCGAAGAGCCCTTGGGCTTCACCACTTCACATGGTTCCGAAATCCGACGGTTCTTGGAGACCGTGCGGAGATTACCGCAGATTAAACAACGCCACAGCGCATGACCGCTACCCCATCCCTCATATACAGGATTTTTCACTGCATTTAGCTGGTGCGCGCATTTTTTCAAAGATAGACTTAGTCCGCGGTTATCACCAAATCCCAGTCCGAGCTGAAGACATTCCTAAAACAGCGGTTATAACCCCTTTCGGCCTTTTTGAATTCCTGCGAATGCCGTTCGGCCTCAAAGGCGCTGCTCAAACTTTTCAACGTATGATGGACGCAGTCTTACGCAACCTCCCCTTTGTTTTCGTCTACCTCGACGACATGCTGGTAGCCAGCTCATCAGAGGAAGAGCACGAGCAACACCTCACTACCGTTTTTCAGAGGCTAGAAGAGCACGGACTAATAATTAATCCAGCCAAATGCAAATTCGGCGTATCGCAAATCGATTTTTTGGGACATAGAGTCTCCCCGAAAGGGGCAGTTCCGCTTCCAGACAAAATTCATGCGATAGAAGGTTTTCCACGGCCCCAAACGGTCAAATCGCTACAGGAATTTTTGGGGATGGTTAATTTTTACAACCGTTTCCTCCCCCATGCAGCTCAGCTCATGCAGCCCCTGTATGATGCGCTCAGAAAAAAGAAAGCTTCCAACGCGGTCGAATGGACCCCGGAGCGCGAATGCGCTTTCGCGGAAGTAAAAAACGCCCTAGCTAACGCCACAATGTTAGTCCACCCAGATTCCTCGGCCCGCATTGCTCTAACCACAGATGCTTCAGACCTGGCCATAGGGGCAGTTGTAGAACAACTTGTCAGCGGGGTCTGGCAACCTTTAGCATTCTTTAGCAAATCGCTAAACCCGACGGAACGCAAATACAGCACTTTTGACAGGGAGCTGCTGGCGCTCCATTTGTCCATCCGCCACTTCCAGTTTTGGTTAGAAGGGCGGAGTTTCACGGCTTTTGTGGACCATAAACCGCTCACTTTTGCTATGGCTAAAATTTCAGAACCTTGGTCGGGCAGACAACAAAGACAGCTAGCTGCGATTTCAGAGTTCACCACAGACATTCGACATGTAGCGGGCAAACTTAACGTAGTAGCGGACTGTCTCTCTCGCGCTGTGGCACCACCAGAGCACGAGGAGACAGATTACACTGCTTCAGCAACTGAGCTTTTCTCTAACGCAAACACATATGCAGCACCTATCCATGAAGGGATAGATTATGCAGCCATGGCGGAAGAACAAGGCAGTGATGCGGACATGCGCGCACTCCTGTCTGGACCAACAGGGTTAAGGCTGGAGAAAAAAGGGTTGCGCGACGGCGTGCCCCCCCTAATATGCGATGTTTCAACTGGCCGACCTCGCCCGTTAGTACCAGCTGCTTGGCGCCGCCGTATTTTCGACGCAGTTCACTCCCTCGCGCACCCAGGTGTGCGCGCCTCGGTCAAAATGGTTGCCGAAAAGTTTGTGTGGCCAGGCCTGCGCAAAAACGTAAAAGAATGGGCAAAAACTTGCATTCCTTGTCAACGCGCCAAAGTACACAGACACACAAAAGCCCCTCTGGAGCCTTTTCCCATCCCTGCTAGAAGGTTCGACCACATTCATGTCGACCTCGTGGGGCCGCTGCCTTCCTCCCAAGGTTTCACACACCTGCTAACAATGATAGACCGCACCACGCGCTGGCCAGAGGCAGTCCCTCTAGCGGCAACTACAGCGGAGGAAGTCGCTCGCGTTTTTCTAACGAATTGGGTGGCACGTTTCGGCGTCCCATCAGACATCACGTCAGATAGGGGGCCTCAATTTGTCTCAGAGCTCTCGTCAGCCATGTCCAACAGTTTAGGGGCAACAATTAATCGCACCACCGCTTATCACCCGCAGGCTAATGGGTTATGCGAGCGTTTTCACAGGTCCTTAAAGGCCGCCCTCAGAGCCTCATTAACGGACACAAATTGGGTAAATAAACTTCCCTGGGTTTTATTGGGGTTGCGTGCGGCACCTAAAGAGGATTTAGACGCTTCCCCTGCAGAATTAGTCTTTGCCCAACCTATCAGACTCCCAGGTGAATTTTTACCGGAGAACCCGGAACCAGGGCACCTCCCAGTCCCAAGGTTTTTAGGCAGTAATGGACTGGACTCTCTCCACGGTCCAGCTCATCACTCCTTTCCACGAGTTTTTGTTCCTCAAACTTTAAAAAACGCCGAGTTTGTTTTTGTTAAGCATGAAGCCCTAAAACCAACGTTACGCCCAGTATACGATGGCCCGTACAGAGTGCTGGAAAATGGTGACAAACACTTTGTGCTTGATTATGGGGATAGAAATGAAACGGTCAGCATTGACAGACTCAAACCTGCTTTCTTGTTGAGAGACGAACCTGCACAGTTGGCGCGAGCACCTCGGCGAGGCAGACCCCCCAAGGAAAAAGTCTCAGCCCCCAGGCAGGGAACAAATAATCTCTCTCCTTCCCACACTGCAGATTCCTCACAACAAGGTCCCAGCAGGACGCCTAAACCAAACTACAGCAGCTTTGGGAGAAGATTAAAACCCAGACAGCAGAGGGACTGATTCCACCACTCTGCAATTTTTTGCTAATTGTGCTGCAACAGTTTAGGACTGACTTATGATTATACTATGCTGTTATGTTTTCACTGAACTCTCTTAGGAGCATGGCTGCTTGAAAGTTTCTTCTGTGGCAACAGCTGTAACACGTAGTATGTCTTAGTAACTACCCTAGACTGTGAATCTTTCTGTGTCCTTTCCTAGTTGTTTGGGGGGCCTGTGGTATATATTACTCATATATTCCATACCTGCATATGTTAGAGCATGTGGAAATGTTTGGGACAACATATGCAAAGGAACTTCACACCTCCGAAAGGACAAAGGAATCTCACCGCCGTGTGAAGATCAATGACGTCACAGGACGTGGCGGCGACAGACTTGACACCTTCACCCCCTAAGGCGAGGAGAGGTTTTCCCATCACCTCCCAAGACGTGGGGAGGAGTTAACAGGACATGAGGGGATTAAGATAACGGGGGATGTCGGCTTGTGTTTTGCATGTCTTTGATGTGTGCCTGTATTTAACCAGCGAGCTGGGCAGAAATCTTTCTCTTTTGCCTTCTGCCAAGCTCTGCACCAGATGAGACAAGATAGAAGAGTTGTTCATGAAAGACTCTGTTTTTAATACAAAACCGCCTCATCATTTCCAGCTCTTCTACATGTACATATTTTATATTTACTTATTTTGTATGATGTCACTTGGGTTCTAAATATTTTATTGGGTTTTAGACCTTTGAGTTTTTTAACCTCTGACTAGTTTTTAACTTTTAACTTTAATATGACCCCTCTCTCTTACCTCTGGTTTCTCCCTCATCTCTTTGTCTTTTTATACCCTGTTTGATGGAGTCTTGAGTATTTTCATCATGTTTATAGTCAGCTTCATGTGTGCCTGTGTTTGTGTCTATGTTGAATGTAATTAGTGGCTTGTAAATATGGATGTCACCAGACTGCAAAACAAATCTACCTATGGGTACAAATAAAGTAACCTGAACCTAAGTTGTACATGTGTTGACACATGAATGGGAAGGCAGTCTGTTTAGTCATCATTGCTACACAAGTACTGCATCAGAACATCTTGTACGTCTCTGCCCTGCTCCTCTACGCCCTGTGCCGCTGCCACCACTGGTTCAAGTGCTGCAGCTGCTGGATCATCCCATGAAGTGTCAAGTCTCCATGATTTTCACACAGATTATGCAGAGCACAAGTCGGCACCATAGCTTTCACCAGCTGGATGTCACAGTCATTCCTTTTCAGAAGGCAACGCTGCCTTCCCTTCAGCCTGCTGAAAGCATTCTCCACAACCACCAATTGTGGTGGAACTATTTGATGTTTTGGTTGAACGTGCTGTTCTTCTGTCAGTTGTCCAGTGTCATGGAGTGGTTTTAAGAGCCAGTTTTGCAAGGGATAAGTTAAGTCTCCAAGGATGTAATAGCCCGCACTTTCCACACCAATGTTCCTGATGTGAGGTGGGAAGAGGTTTCCCCGGCTGGCTAACTCCCACAGTGTGGACAGTCTCAGAACCCTAGCATCGTGCAAGCTCCCTGGCAGCCCAGCAAGCACATTCCAGAACAGCCCCTTTCCATCAACAACACCTTGAAGGATTATGGAGTGCCAGCCTGTAAGATTGAAGTAGTCAGTGTGATATTGTTGTGGTGCTATGATGGGTATGTGGGAGCCATCAATTGCACCCACACTGTGGGAGCCCCCACCTGTTCTCAATGTAGACAGCCATTTATGTGAACCTCCTTTCATCAGGAAAACAGATTTGTTCTGTTACCAACAATGACTGCTGCAGCACAGAAGTCCTGCACACAGCTGTAATGCTGACTCAAGATGGCCAGTACTCCTGTACTCTGAGCCGGTAGCAAGCTTCCACAGTGCAATAGCCACTCTCTTCTTTAGGGGCACACATTGGCGGAATGTTGTGTGTTGTCGCTCCATGGCTTGATGCAGTTTGTTGCACAGGAAGCTAAACATTTCTTCAGACATCCTGAAGTTCGACAACCACTGCGCGTTTGTGAAGCCAGAACAATGAGATCCCACCACTGCGAGGCGCGGTTGAATGTCCACACCGACAGTTTGCAGTGATTATTTCGCCACAAAGCAGCCATCTGAAACACACACACACACAGCATACATATTTGAATACCTTTAATAGTGATAACCTGCTGCCATCACAACGTAGTACGTAGGATTATTAATGACTAGCAAGCATGAGCAATCATTAGCTTACCCTCCTGCATCTTCTAATTTGCATCCTCACGTTTTCGGCTTCATAGTCCTCTATGGCATGCAAAACTCTCGTGTACTTTTCCTTTATGTTGGGTGGCGGGGGTGGAGCGGGCCATCTGGTGGCCTGGGGGTTAGTGGTCTGGGGCCTGCTTTTCCTGGCCACCCTGCCGTTGTGTCACGGGATGGGGCGCTTTGTTGCATTGCTTCTGGTGTCCTTGGCGCCGAGTGTGTGTGGGTGGGGACCGTGTTGCCGTCGGTTTGCTCCAGGGTGGCTGTGGCTGCGAGGCGGCCTGTCGCTGTCGGTGTGTATCTGGGGTGGGTGGTTGGTGGGTGCTCTGGGGTGTCGCTTGGCGTGTGGGGTGTCGTATGGGTCTGGCCCATTGTTCATTATTGTGATTGTTGTTGTTGTGTATGTTTGTGTGTGCAAGATGTGTGAGTGTGGGTGTGGGTGTGCCTGCTCCATCATGCTTGTGATGCTGGGAGCAGCGGGGTGCGATGCTGGTGGGTCCTGCGCTGCTCGGCCTGGTGGCCGTTACCCTGAGTTAGGATCTGGAGGCAGTGGGTGGCCTCCTGAATCAGTTTGTGAGCTGGCTTCTGGGGGGGACTGGCTCCCTTTTGGACCGCCTCCCTCCCAGTCTTATCTCCCCCCCTTCCCCCGATTTTGGGTGGAACATACATCTTCTTGGACACAGGTTTTGGGGTGTGCCGCACTGTGTTGGTGAAGGGGATACCGCTGTCTGCTGCGCAGTGGGGCCGCCCTCACCTCAATTTTAATTGCATTTTAGACACTGAGGGGTTGGGGGCGATGGGAGCCCTGCTGCCTATCGCAGTGGCTAGTGGTGCTCCAACTACCATCCCCCCCAATTTTAACTGTACTCTGGTAGTTCACGATTTGTGCATGGGGGAGGAGGGTGGGGGGTCTTCCCCCACCCCTGTTGCCCTCCTTCTGCTGGGGCCTGGGGGCCCAGCGGGGGGCCTGGGGCCTGTCACGTTGTCAAAATCCCTGAGTGCTGCCAAATGAATAGATGCGAGCAGGGGAGTGAGAAAGTGATTGAACAAGAGAGTAAGCGAGAATGAGGGAGTGATGAGTGGAGATGGTGATGGTGGGGCAGTTTTGTGTGGCACTTTGCATGTCTGATGGCATCTTGGAGCGCCTGTGGTGTTCCACTGATCTGTCGTTCGGGTGGGGATTGGGGGTGGTGGTCTGCTTCTGTGGCCGCGGCTGCCCTGGGGTGGGTCGGTGGGGGTGTGGCTGCTGGTCTGCGCCGGTGGTCTCCCTGGCCGCTGCCGGCGCTGGTGCATCTGCATCGCAGTCGCCCCAAGTAATAAGGGTGAATGTGTGGGGGAGAGCATGAATGGATGTGAGCAGGTCGGAGCATGAGTGAGTGTGTGTGTATGGATGAACATGAGTGAGTGTGGGTGACTCTGTGGGCGAGTGGGAGTGGGAACGAGAGCACGGGTACAGGAGTGGGAGAGAGTGGGTAGGTCTGGGAGTGTGAATGTGGGTTTGTGTGGGGGAGAGGGTGAGCATGAGTGAGTGCGTGTGGGTACAGCCGTGGACAAAATTGTTGGTACCCCTCTGTTAATGAAAGAAAAACCCACAATGGTCACAGAAATGACTTGAATCTGACAAAAGTGGTAATAAATAAAAATTCTATGAAAATTAACCAGTGAAAATCAGACAATGCTTTTGAATTGTGGTTCAACAGAATTATTTTAAAAAACAAACTCATGAAACAGGCCTGGACAAAAATGATGGTACCCCTAGAAAAGATTGAAAATAATGTGGCCATAGGGACATGTTCAACCAAGATGTGTCCCCTAATTAACATCACAGGTGTCTACAAACTTGTAATCAGTCAGTCGGCCTATTTAAAGGGTGACAAGTAGTCACTGTGCTGTTTGGTGACATGGTGTGTACCACACTAAACATGGACCAGAGGAAGCAAAGGAGAGAGTTGTCTCAGGAGATTAGAAAGAAAATTATAGACAAGCATGTTAAAGGTAAAAGCTATAAGACCATCTCCAAGCAGCTTGATGTTCCTGTGACTATAGTTGAACATATTATTCAGAAATTTAAGATCCGCAGGACTGTAGCCAACCTCCCTGGACGTGGCTGCTGGAGGAGACGGATAATATGAATGGTAACAAAAGAGCCCAGAACAACCTCTAAACACATTCATGGTGAACTCCAAGGTCAAGGTACATCAGTGTCAGATCGCACCATCCATCGTTGTTTGAGCCAAAGTGGACTTCATGGGAGACGACCAAGGGGGACACCACTGTTGAAAACAAATCATAAAAAAGCCAAACTGGAATTTGCCAAACTGCATGTTGACAAGCCACAAAGCTTCTGGGAGAATGTCCTATTGACAGACAAGACAAAACTGAAACTTTTTGTCAAGGCACATCAGCTCTATGTTCACAGACGCAAAAATGAAGCATACCAAGAAAAGAACACTGTCCCTACTGTGAAACATGGAGGAGGTTCTGTTATGTTCTGGGGCTGCTTTGCTGCATCTGGCACAGGGTGTCTTGAATCTGTGCAGGGTGCAATGAAATCTCAAGACTATCAAGGTATTCTAGAGAGAAATGTGCTACCCAGT
This sequence comes from Pholidichthys leucotaenia, assembly GCA_020510985.1. Taxonomy (NCBI): domain Eukaryota; kingdom Metazoa; phylum Chordata; class Actinopteri; order Cichliformes; family Pholidichthyidae; genus Pholidichthys; species Pholidichthys leucotaenia. The sequence goes on along the minus strand of CM035847.1, from coordinate 280,010,075 downwards.
GTCAGACAGCTTGGTCTCAGTCGCAGTTCATGGGCCTTGCAACAGGATAATGACCCAAAACACACAGCTAAAAACACCCAAGAATGGCTAAGAGCAAAACATTGGACTATTCTAAAGTGGCCTTCTATGAGCCCTGATCTAAATCCTATTGAACATCTGTGAAAGGAGCTGAAACATGCCGTCTGGAGAAGGCACCCTTCAAACCTGAGACAACTGGAGCAGTTTGCTCATGAGGAGTGGGCCAAAATACCTGCTGAGAAGTGCAGAAGTCTCATTGACAGTTACAGAAATCGTTTGATTGCCTTTTTTTTTTTTCCGGTTCCGCCGGACCGGCGGCGCCACACGAGTCGGCTGCCCGTTGCAACAGCCTTTTTTTAATCTTCCTTCTTCTTTCTACACCTTTCACTCTGTATATATATCACGGACGCACGGATCGCCCCGGGAATCTCCTGGGTCGGCGGACGGAGCCACTGTTTGCAGCGGGAGATGTTGCAGCGGGGAGGAGCTGGTGCTAGCTAGCACTTGGCCGCCGCCCGGTGCTAATGGGAAACTCGACATACCGGGAGCTGTAGCGAAAACGACGCGGGTGGCGGGCTGAAGTTTAGGCGGCGTGCAAGAAATATAAGACAGAATAATAAAGAGCGATGGCAAGAACCAAGCAGACCGCCCGTAACATCTACTGGAGGAAGAAGCCCCCCAGGAGGCAGCTAGCCACCAGGGCTGCTCGGAGAGGCGCTCCGGCCACCGGCGGAGTGAAGAGGCCTCGCCGTTACAGGCCCGTGGCTCTGAGAGAGATCCGTCACTACCAGAAATCCACGGAGCTGCTCATCCGTAAGCTGCCCGTCCAGCGCCTGGTGAGGGAGATCGCTCAGGACTTCAAGACCCACCTGCGCTTCCTGAGCTTCGCCGTCATGGCTCTGCAGGAGACCAGACAGGCCTACCTGGTGGGTCTCTTCTTTGCTAAGAGGGTCACCATCATGCCCAAAGACTTCCAGCTGGCCCGCCGCATCCGCGGAGAGAGAGCTTAGACTTTCTGCTGCACATTCACCAACCATAATGCTCCGCACTGTGTGTCTATATATATATTTATAGTAATATGTACATATGTTTACTAGATGTTCTTGTTTTTTTTTTCTTGCCTTCTGATTATTGCTCTGAGTGTTGCTATCCCTGTGCTGTTGCAATCCTGGAATTTCCCCATTGTGGGACTAATAAAGGCTTATCTTATCTTATCTTATCTTAAAAGGTTGTGCAACAAAATATTAAGTTAAGGGTACCATCATTTTTGTCCAGGCCTGTTTCATGAGTTTGTTTTTTAAAATAATTCTGTTGAGACTTCCGGTCTGGACACCGTGGTGATAGCAGCTTAACGCTGAAGCTCCCAGACCCCATCCGTGAAAATACCTTGAAAATCAGATTTAACGGATTTTTGGAAGAGTGAAAATCAAAAGACAAAGTCATTATGCCTAAAGGAAAACAGAAGAGATCCACATTTGCCAGGCCAAGACGCGCATCGGCCGGAGAATCTGACCTGGAGGACAACAACCACTCGGAAACAGGAGCAGAATGAGGCTAGCAACACGGTTAGCTTAAAAACGATATTTCAAGAATTAAGAGAATTTCGCCGAGAGTGTTGGGCCGAATTTCGTGAAATTAAAGACGAAATAAAAAGGACAAACAACAGAGTGGACCAGGCTGAGGACCGAATCATGGAAGCAGAGGAAAGAATAAAAGGGCTGGAAGAAACCGTGCTGGAATTACTCAAACGACAGGCAAGACTGGAGGATAAGCTAACCGACCAAGAAGGAAGACTAAGAATCAGAATCAGAATCAGATTTATTGCCATTGTTCATGTAGTACACAAACTAGGAATTTGTCTCGGTGCAATGCTGCAACATTAAAGACATAAGATAAAGAGATAAACTAAAAAAACTAAAAACAACTAAAAACATGCAATAAGTGTAGAATAATAAGTAATAATTATAATAATAATAATGAGTATTACTAGTCAAAGCAGTTTTAAATAAATTAGCAAGTAGCAGATAATGTGGAGTACCACATAGTGCAGTCGATAATGCAACAGAAAAAAGGGACAACATAAGAAGGGACAACATAAGAATTCATGGTCTGAAAGAAGGAGTCGAGGACAGTTTCACCACAATGGCTGCATGCGTGGAAACCATACTGAGAGAGAAGTTGGAAATTCCCCAATCCACCGACTGGAAGATAGAAAGGGCGCACCGTTCATTAGCCCCAAGGCCTTCGGCGGAAGCGCCGCCACGATCGGTGGTGGTGAAGTTTTCCAACTTCAGAACAAAAGAAGAGGTTTTGAGACTGGCTTGGCAGAAAAAAGGATTTATGCACCAAGAAAGAAAAGTCTTTGTGGAGCACGACTATGCCCCGGAGGTCCTTAAAAAGCATCGGGAATACAACGATGCTAAAAAGGTACTAAGAGAGAAGAAACTGCGCTTTCAAACTCCATTTCCGGCGAAGCTGCGGGTTTTTTACGGGGAAGAGACGTGTCTCTACAACTAGGCAGAAGAAGCAACCAGGGATATGGCGAGAGGAGGGCTCCCGGTAACGGTGTATAAACCCGCAGCAGACCCGATCAAAAGAATCAAAACTCAAACGTGGTGCACACAGAGACCGTCAAAATCCACGGGCCAGCAGCAGGAAACCCAGCGCCAGGGCTATAAGGAAAAACTGGACACTTTCAGAAGGGAATAATGATATTTTTAATCAATCTGCGCATCCAACCCTCCTCCTACAAGGTAACAGACATTAAAGGAGATGCAGAATCAGCAAGTATGAAGTGGTAAAACATTTCATGGAACAGTCATAATATTAGAAACAAATAAGTCTTTTAAAAAAAAAAAAAAACTTGTTAAAATAGAAATGTGACAATGAACCACATGAACTCTCCACACTAACAAATACTGTATTAACGTGATTGTTTGCTGTGACGGTGGTGGGAGGTTGCGCACAATTTCATAGGGTATAGGCATAAAAAAAAAAATCATTACAAGTTCGGATTGGGATCTGAAATTCACGTTAAAAACATGGGACAACTTACAGGGGTAAGAGAGGGCCCTCAACACGTGACAGAGTTTGAGGATTTTCCCTCAGAGCCAACGCACCATCAAGGCTCTTCTAAGGTCGCTAAAAAGACCTTAGCTCAGGAAGATCTTTTGACAGTTTTTTGTTTTAAAGTTTTATATACTATGTTCTTAATGTTTTTTATGTTCTTAATGTTCTTTCAGTTTCTGAGTAGCATAAAAGAGGGCCACTACACTGTTATACTAAATAAGACAACACAATGGAGAAACAGGGTGTAACCAAAATAATCTCATATAATGTAAAAGGGATCCTGAATCCAGTTAAAAGATCCAAGATTCTAGGCAAAATGAAAAAAGAAAACAGGAATAATATTTTTACAGGAAACCCACCTAACAGACTTGGAGCACACTAAACTTAATAGACAAGGGTTTAAACTGATCTCTTCATCTTCATATAAGTCAGGGAGGAGGAGGGGGGTAGCGACATTGATCTCAACCAAAATTATATTTGAAAAAAATTCAGAACACAAAGATAAAGAAGGGAGATTTAGCATGGTACTTGGTCGGCTAGAGGGAGAAGATATCACCCTGCTGAATGTATATGCACCTCCAGGGGCTAACTGGAAATTTTATAAAAATGTATTTGACCTAATGATAACCAAAGCCCAAGGTTTAGTGATATGTGGTGGAGACTTCAATCTAAGACTGAATCCATACTGGGATGCATCAGGTAATTCTCCACATCAAAATAACACTCAAAGTAGAAAAACTCGGATGCTACTAAAAGAAATGGGAATCTGTGACGTGTGGAGGGAATTCAACCCCAGTATAAAAGATTATACATTTTACTCAGCACCACATTCATCATACTCAAGGACTGACTATTTTTTATGTTTAATAGAGACATTGGAAGAGTAAAAACATGTAAAATAGGACTGATGGATCTCTCTGACCACAGTCCGATCTATATGCACTTAAATATCCAAAAATACACAAATAATACATTTTCTTGGAGGTTAAATTCAAATGTGCTGAAAGGACCACTGAAAGATGAATTGGAATCAGATATTCTCCGATATTTGGAAGAAAATGATAATGGAGAAGTATCCCCTTTAATACTGTGGGACGCATGCAAAGCTGTAATAAGGGGAAAGATTATCGCAAAACTGGCAATCCAAAAGAAACAGACAAGAAAAACTAATCACATTAGAGTCAGAACTTAAGAAACTAGAAAAAGAGCACAAAGACAACACTCATTCTAATGACTCGCTCAAAATTAAGGAAATTAAAAAACAAATAAACGAGATCTACACAGTAGAAATCCAGAAGAAACTTACATTTCTGAAACAAAAATACTATGAAACAGGTAGCAAATCGGCAAAATTACTAGCCTATAAATTGAGGAAACAACAAACGGAGAGAGCAGTCTACAAAATCAGAGACCCAGTATCAAAGGAAATAAAATGTAGAATTCAGGAAATTCTTAAAAGCTTCGAGAATTACTACAAGAACTTGTACTCCCTGAAAAACACCAAAACGTATCCGAAGCCTTCCTAAATACATTAAATCTTCCCCAACTTACTGAGTCACAAAATAAAACACTACTGTCAGAAATACAACCTAAAGAATTAGAAAAAGCAATTATGAAACTTAAAGCCAACAAATCCCCAGGAGCAGATGGCTGTACAGCAGAGTGGTACAAAACCTTTAAACAGCAACTATCTCCTCTCCTCCTGAAAACATTTAATTATGTCCTCCACTCAGGGGAAATCCCCCCTCCTGGAGAGAAGGGGTCATTGCAGTCATACCTAAACCTGAAAAGGATAAACTAGACTGCTCCAACTACAGACCAGTGTGTTAAATCAGGACTATAAACTTTTTACCGTTATCATTGCCAGAAGGTTAGAAAATATACTGACAGACTTAATTCATTTAGACCAAACAGGTTTTATAAGACAAAGACAGACACAAGATAACATTAGACGCACTTTACACATAATTCATCATATAAAAAAATATAATTTAAATGCAGCCATATTGGGATTAGATGCTGAAAAAGCATTTGATTCGGTTGACTGGTCTTTCCTATATAGAATCTTATCCAGTTTCAATTTTCATAACAACTTCATTAGAACTATCCAGGCATTATATAAAAAAACCAACAGCTAAAATAAGGATTAACGGTAAATTATCATCATCTTTTGAACTGGAAAGAGGATGTCGTCAGGGCTGCCCCTTGTCTCCACAGCTCTTTGCAATCTTCATAGAACCTCTGAGCCAATGGATAAGACAATCAAAAAATTCAAGGTATTACACTTGGTCAGAAGGAACATAAAATAGCACTCTTTGCTGATGACATTTTAATATACCTGGGGCAGCCGGACACCTCTTTTCCAGAACTAATCTCAGTTTTTTCAGAGTATGGAGCGTTATCGGGGTACGAATTAAACATGCATAAAACCCAAGTTTTAACATTCAACTATGACCCAAATCAATATTTACTAAGCAAACTCAAAACTAACTGGGAGATGGAATCTATGAAATATCTGGGGGTCAATATCCCGAAACAACTCAACAAAATTATAACACTAAACTATGATCCACTGAGGGCAAAAATAAAATCTGATCTAGCAAGATGGAATATGATACCATTCTTGGGTACTGCACAAAGAATTGAAGCAGTCAAAATGAATATACTTCCACGTCTTCTATACCTTTTCCAAACAATACCGGTAGAACCTCCCAAAAAAACATGGCAAGAACTGGACAGAAGGATCTCAAGATTCATATGGCAGGGCAAGAGACCTAGAATCAGATAAAGAACCCTACAGCTAAACAAAGACAAAGGTGGGCTTGCGCTGCCAAATATCAGGGACTATTTTAAAGCCGCACAAATTAAAACTTTAGTAGAGATATGTAACCCACTCTAGACTGCACAATGGAAGGAGATAGAATGCCAAATAACAAGTGACATTCCCCTACAGGCGATAATAGGGAACAATGCCTTACCTAAACTTTTGAATAACACTAACCCGTGGATAGAGACCCCGCTAAAAATTTGGTTTAAGATAGTCAGAGAGAATCAAACTAAAGAACCCTATCGATTATTGCAATGGATTTCCTATGATCAGGACTTTACTCCTAATAAAACAGACACTAGATTTAAAAAGTGGAAAGAGAACGGACTGATAAAATATTACGATTTTTTTAAAGGGCAAACTTTAAGAAGTTTTGAAGATTTGAAAAAACAAGGTCTAGTAAATCAAGACCTTTACAGGTTCTTTCAGCTTAGACACCACATAAAATACTTAAAAAGGAGGATTTGGAAAGGGCCCAGTCAGGTGTTCTGAAGGTCTTCTTAATGGCATATAAAGGGATCCCAGGGATCAGATACATTTCTAAAATATACCAAGGTCTTCAAGACATAAAAGGAGACAATACATCATATATAAAAGAGAGATGGGGAAAAAGAGGGGAATTTCACTTTACAACTGGAAATATGGGAAAAGCTAAATAAACAACAATGGAAAAGTACTTCATCCCTGCTATTGAGAGAATTTGGATGGAAAAATTTGGTAAGATTTTTCAGAACACCTGCACAAAACAAATTTACTCATAAAGGGTTGAATTGTTGGTGCTTGTGTGGTGAAAAGACTGCAAATCATTTTCATGTGTTTTGGTCATGCCCAGTTATCCACCAATATTGGACCAATGTACAAACAATATTGGGGAAAATATTCAAAGTAACAGTTCCCTTTTCTTTTGTAACTTTGTATTTGGGTTTACTACCGGAATCACTGGAAAGACGAGGAGAAAAATACTTATTCACTGTTTTATTATTGGCAAGTAAAAAAGCTCTAACAAAAAAATGGATGTTGAAAGACTGTCCTACACCTGAAGATTGGATTAACGTGATTCAGGACATTTATTCGATGGAAAAGTTGACATTTGCACTGAGACAGGACATGGATGGGTTCTTGAACTTTTGACAACCCTGGAATGCATATGTGTCTTCCATCAGATCTAATCTTTGACAAATACCATTTCAATAATGGCACCTCTCTTTGTTCCAACGCTACTCAGATGCTCTTTTATTTTTCTGCTCTTTTGGGAAGGGGGGGGGGGGTTTGTTCCTTTTTTAAATTCTCTTTTTCTTTCTCTTAAAAAAAAGGGTGTTGTAATAATTTTTTTCCAATGTTGTCAAAAAACAAAAAAGGGGGGAATATGTGATGAAAATGTAAACTATGCAATGCTGTAATGACATGTATACCCTTTACAAAAACTTAAATTAAAAATAAGTAAATAAATCTGTTGAACCACATTTCAAAAGCATTATCTGATTTTCACTGGTTAATTTTCATAGAATTTTTATTTATTACCACTTTTGTCAGATTCAAGTTATTTCTATGACCATTGTGGGTTTTTCTTTCATTAACAGAGGGGTACCAACAATTTTGTCCATGGCTTTATGCGCGCGCTTTTATACATATGCACACGGATGCACACACACATATGCCTCTCCTTTAACAGGTGCGGATACCAGACTCGTGTTGAGACCTCTTCTGTGGAAGAAGCAGTCTGTCTTCTGTTTGTTTTAGTTGTTTGTTTGTTTGTCTTCTTTGTCTGCCCCTCTCCCTTTTCTTTCCCCCTCCTCACACCTCCTTTTCCCATTTTCCTCCTGTCGGATCCTTCATGGGTAAAATAATTTAAATAAAGTATTAAGTTATTACAAGAGAAGTTCACAGCAATATACAGTGCTGTGTACTGTATATTGCTGTGAAGTTCTCTTGTAATAACTTAATAAAGCTCCTTTTGGCAAAGTAAATCTGATTGGCACAATAAGGGTAGCAGATTTCTGTTCTGTTTATCTAGCTGCCTGACAGGACAAGGGTGGAAAAAACCCTCACTGTGCACCATTGGTAGCATTAACATTTGTTTCCCTTTTGAAATAAAATATACAGCATCCTGGTCATAACTGACCTTGGCACATCACAAAGTGCTTTTAGCTGAATAAAAAATGAACTGTCAAACACTTCAGTGTACAAACCCCCCAAGAAAAGATTGATAACATAAACAAATATTACACATCCACTGTTTTGTTTTAATAAATTACCACATGTGTGAGTAGGAACCTCTTTTTATAACTACACATTCAATTACACACACATATCAGTCAACCAGAAATTTCTAGTAGAGGTAAGGATGCAAAAACCACCCACTTAAAAACTTGAGTAATGGCTTCAGTCTTGAAGGTTTGAGGTTTTTCTTCAAAATTTATAACAATTTTCTTGTCGTTTTCTATTCTTCTGTAAATTTATCTAAATTTGAAACCATTTTCCTCAAATTTGTAATTTCCTCTTGTAAAATTGACTTCTCTTGTACATTTGAAACTTATTATACATTTGTGGATTATTTTATGGCTAATTTTTGTCTATGTTTTAAATAATATTACTAGTTTTTTATATAAATTTGAAACAGATTGTGGCAAAATTTTGACTTTTTTTTCTTATACAGTTTAGTTTTGACCATAATTTTGCAGAGCCAGAACAATAATTTAACTCTGATTTCAAAGAAAAATATTTATAAAATTACATTTAATGAAATAAATGACCATAGATTCAGTTATTTCTGTTAAAATATTTCTATATATTTATAGTTTTTTAGAATTCTCACCAACCAGACAGCAGGAAGAACCTCCCTTATTTTGAAATCCAAATGTTGGCACATTTAGTTTGTCTGAAGGCTGTTGACGGATTAAAGTCTTTGACTTCATGAATTTGGGTCATCTTAACTTGCCACATACATAATGAACATAAATTATTGTAATAGCTGGTGAAGTAAATCCTCAGTGATTCAGTCACTGTTGCCTCTTTCCCTGCATATAAAGGCTGCATATGAATCCTAACTACACCTGTTTGCTCAGCGACTCATTGTTGTTCCCGTTACCAGCGGGTTAAAACCACCATAAATGCCTCCATTGTTTACATACCTCTTATGATTTTTTCCGCATTTAAAGTATTTTAGTAAGCTCATGTTTCTCTTGGACAATGACGTGAGATGCTCTGCCTGCTGACTGGAACTGTCACGCGGGCAGGGCGCTTCTAAGCTTTGCACAGATGACGGTCACACGCGCTGTTCGTGCGCGTGCTTTTGGACCGTCATTCCTTCATATTTTTTTCTTAAATTTATATTTCCTTGGCGTGGCCTGGGCCCGCGGGCCACTCAGAGGTTGCTTCTGGACCGCAAGTGGCCCGCGGACCACTAATTGAATAGGCCTGTCCTAGTTGGTCGCATTATCACACCATTGTGGGGTGACAGATGGATCCCCATGAAAGTTACTAACTTGTCCGATTATCCCGTTACACTAAAGAGAAACTATAAGTTGGCAGATGTGTTGCCTGGTTTAGTTGTGGAGGATTTTGAAGTGCTCCAGGGCACTAACCAAGTTGAAAAAGCTGAGCAGGAGGGCAAACATAATGGTAAACCTCGTGACCTCAGGCAGCGTTTGGAGCGAGTTAGCCTTAGTGATATTGATATTGGCTTGTGCAGTGGTGGTCAGGCAGGAAAAGAAAAACTGGTTGAACTGCTTGAAAAGTACAATGACATCTTTTCGAAACACACACTTGATTGTGGTGAGGCAAAAGGTTTTGTACATTGAATCTGACTAACTGATGAAAGGCCATTTCGCCTCCCCTTTCACATAGTACCACCAGCGCACGACCAAAAACTGAAGCAAGTCTTGTCTGAAATGGAGGAACAAGACATAAAGTCTGTCAGAGAATATGCTTCCCCATTAGTACTAGTTTGGAAGAAAGATGGTAGTTTGAGAATCTGCACAGATTTTAAGTGGTTAAATGCAAGAACCCTCAAGGCTGCACACCCACTGCTACACCAGTCAGATTGCCTTGCTGCTTTGAGTGGGAACACTTATTTTAGCGCAGTGGATCTAGCATCAGGCTTGTATAACATTCCTATGGCAGAAGGGGACAAACGATACACTGCATTCACAACTCCTATGGGTTTGTATGAGTATAACCATATGCCACAAGGCTTATGTAACAGTCCTGCCTTGTTTATGCAAATGATGCTAAGCATATTTGGTGATTTGAACTTTAGCAGTCTGTTGTGTTACCTTGATGACTTGCTTGTGTTTGCTCAAACAGAAGACCAGGCTTTGGAGAGACTAGAGACTGTGTTTCAGAGGTTGTGCCTCCATAATCTCAAACTGAGCCCTAAAAAATTCACTTAATGTGGTCATCAGTTAAATTTCTTGGTCATGTTATAGATGGCAATGGAGTGGCTGTAGATCCAGCAACGGTGGAGGTTATAGCCAAGATGTCAAAGACTGACTTGATGGAGAATGATGGCTGCACACCATCAGTAAAAAGGATTAAATCATTCCTGGGGATGGTATTTTATTACCAACACTTCATTCCTAGTTGCTCTTCAATAGCCAAGCCATTATTTGCACTGACTGCTGGACAACAGAGGTGGGGAAAAATAAAAGCTGATGTAAATCTTGGTTCATACAGGAAGCTCAAACCAAGTGATTGGACAACTGAATGTGACAGCTCTGTCCACTGTAAAAGAAAGCTTTTGAACTGTGTTGTCCTCACTCATCCCGATTTTTCATAGCCACTGATTCTGTCCATTGACGCCTCGTTAGACATACTTGGTGCCGTGTTGTCACAAGTACCAGCTGGGCAAGAAAAAGCTTACCTATTGCTTTTGCCAGTAAAACATTGAGCAGTTCTTAAAAGAAATATCCAGCTGATAGGCTTGAGTTTTTGGCCTTAAAATGGAGTGCATGTGAGAAGTTCAGCTATTGGTTAAAGGGTCATCCTTTTACAGTTTGGACTGATAACAACCCGGTCACCTACATCCTGACGAAACCTGAGCTTGATGCTTGTGAGCAATGCTGGGTGTCTAAACTTGCTCCTTATACATTTGACCTGAAGCACATCCCTGGCACCAAGAACACCGTGGCTAGTGCTCTTAGAGATCCATTTGCAGCAACAGTTAGCCACAGGCTCATAATGGAGCAGTACCACCATCTTCTTGCAGAGGCCGAAGACATGAGCTCTGATTATGTCCAGCACACTTTCCGGTTAAAAGCCCAGAGTCAGCGTGCTAAGAAACTATCTGCTTGTAATGCACAGAAACAGTCAGACCCCTTCATACGTCACTGTAATATAATGAGCGTTAAAGCCATCCTAGATGCTCGTAATCAGTGGGATTTGGCTGTAGGAACATGGGCTGTGGAGTTATCTCAGTGTATTCAGGATCTGGTGGTGCCAGGGCTAGATTAATTACTTGAATTCATAGTAGAAGAACTTCAGCATAGCCAGGAATTTGATCCCATCATCTCCAAGATCGTGCCATTCTTGATCAAATGGAAGTGACTTTCAAGGAAAGAGCCAGTTAGATTTGATGCAAAAGCTCTGGTGCTCTTTAAGCAGTGGGAAAGACTCGAGATCCAAAATGGAGTCCTTTACAGAGTCACTAAAGACCCCATCACCAAACAGATGAGGTATCCGTTCATTTTGCCTGATAATCTCTGAGAAGAAGTGCTGCATGGCATTCATGATGTTGCTGGTCATCAGGGACAGGCAAGAACTTTACATCTGGCACGTCAGCGCTTCTTTTGGCCCAAGATGGACTCTGATATAAAAGAGTATGCAAAGTGCTGTCAAAGGGGAATTCTAGCCAAAACCCCAGACCCGTCTGCTCGAGCCCCTCTTGAAAGCATAAGGACACCAGCCCCCATGGAGCTAGTGTGTTTGGACTTCTGGAGTGCGGAGGATAGTAAGCAACGCTCAGTAGATGTTCTCGTCCCGACTGATCATTTCACCAAGCTAGCTCACGCTTTCCCTTGTCCAAATCAGACTGCAAAACAAGTAGCTAAGAAGCTATGGGATCATGTCTTCTGTGTCTATGGGTTCCCTGAAATAATCATTCTGATCAAGGGGCAAAGTTCGAAAGCGAGCTCATAGCAAAACTACTGAAATTGTCAGGAGTCTCAAAGTCCTGCACAGCAGCTTACCACCCCTGAGAGATTCAGTCGAACTCTTGGTTGCATGCTCAGATCCTTGCCTCTAAAAGAAAAGTCTAAGTGGCTCCACCAAATACAGACTTTGACATTTGCATATAATGCAACAGTGCATGAAACTACAGGGTATGCCCCATTCCAGCTCATGTTTGGTCACATTCCAAGGCTCCTCATTGATGTGATGTTTAAACAAGTCCTCATGATCCTGTGGTAATAAATCACAAAAGTTATGTCAAAACACTCATGTCCCATCTTCATGAAGTAGCCAGAATAGCCCAAACACATGCTGTAAAAGAACAAGACAGACAAGCAAAATTGTACAACGGAAAAGTCAAAGGCACTCGCCTGAGACAGAGTACTCATTGCGAGCAAAGGTGAAAGAGGAAAGAAGAAACTGTCTGATAAATGGGATCCCACAGTGTTTTATAGTAAAGGACAGAAACCTTCAGACACATACAGTACATCAAAACTTGAGGACAGCAGAGTCAACACCAAAGTGGTCCAGCATAACCTGATGTTGGACATAAGCTTTCTGCCTGTGACAACACCTGAACAGGAATTGTGTGACACTGAATTGGAACAAGAGCTGTTTGCATCTGACAGTTTGGATTTATTGGGAGAGGACAGTACGAAAGACAGGACAAGTGCATGGATAATGAACACATCAGCAGATAAAAGAGTCAGGAGACTGAGTGAGGGACTCTCAGACCAGACAAGTTAGTTTTCCAGTGATGGACTGGGGAGTGTCAGCTACTGATGATTCCACTCAAGGCTGTATAGCAGGGGATGACAGCTCTGATAGAATTAGAGACGTGGACAGTTTAGCTGCAGAACCAGACCCAACCTCTCCATCCATTCCAGGCATGTGTGGGGAATAAAAACACCCAGCTTTCGCACACAGAGACCACCTCACCTTCGGTAGCCCCTGTCACTGATGCCAAAGTGTCTCCACCCAACCTAAGTCCTGATATAACCACACAAGTTCACCTTCCAGTAGACACAGAGCCCATGGTCAGAATGCGAGCGGGTAGTCAGTCAAAGAGTCAACAGACTTGTTGAGTCTATGGTTCAAAAGCCTTTTGGTTTGAAGAGTTTTGCAAATTCGGTAAACAGGAGATCTCAGTCACTCCTGTTTAGATAGATAGATAGATACATACAGACTTTATTTCGAACAAAAAAGTAAAAAAAAAACCTAAAACAAAACAAATGACAAGTGCGACAAAGTGATAGTATACAGTGCTCGAAAGGGAGAAGGAAGAAGTGGACACTTATTAAACTCCAACTCCTCTTTTCCATAAATACAACCCATGCGAAATATATTCAATTTACCACATTTAAGACCCCCAAGTAAACAATTAACTATATTTTGTACATATCAACATTAACACCCATCCATCCCAATATACATACAGTCCATACATCAAAACCCAAAACCCAGCCCCAAACAACACAGATATACACAGTACTGTCCCACCCACCATTCCATAGTGTCCCAGAGTGAGCATAGTGTATCATACATATAAATACAGTGGGGTAAAAAAGTATTTAGTCAGCCACCAATTGTGCAAGTTCTCCCACTTAAAAGATGAGAGAGGTCTCCAATTTCCATCATAGGTATACCTCAACTATGAGACACAAAATAAGAAAAAAAAAAATACAGAAAATCACATTGAAGGATTTTTAATGAATTAATTGGTAAATTCCTCAGTAAAATAAGTATTTGGTCAATAAGAAAAGTTCATCTCAATACTTTGTTATATACCCTTTGTTGGCAGTGACAGAGGTCAAACGTTTTCTATAAGTTTTCACAAGGTTTTCACACACTGTTGCTGGTATTTTGGCCCATTCCTCCATGCAGATCTCCTCTAGAGCAGTGATGTTTTGGGGCTGTCACTGGGCAACACAGATTTTCAACTCCCTCCAAAGAGTTTCTATGGGGTTGAGGTCTGGAGACTGGCTAGGCCACTCCAGGATCTTGAAATGCTTCTTACGAAGCCACTCCTTCGTTGCCCGGGTGGTGTGTTTGGGATCATTGTCATGCTGAAAGACCCAGCCAACGTTTCATCTTCAATGCCCTAACTGGTGGAAGGAGGTTTTCACTCAAAATCTCACGATACATGGCCCCATTCATTCTTTCCTTTACACGGATCAGTCGTCCTGGTCCCTTTGCAGAAAAACAGCCCCAAAGTATGATGTTTCCACTCCCATGCTTCACAGTAGGTATGGTGTTCTTTCTCCTCCAAACACGACAAGTTGAGTTTTTACCAAAAAGTTCTATTTTGGTTTCATCTGACCATATGACATTCTCCCAATTCTCTTCTGGATCATCCAAATGCTCTCTAGCAAACTTCAGACGGGCCTGGACATGTACTGGCTTAAGCAGGGGGACACGTCTGGCACTGCAGGATTTGAGTCCCTGGCGGCGTAGTGTGTTTCTGATGTAGCCTTTGTTACTTTGGTCCCAGCTCTCTGCAGGGCATTCACTAGGTCCCCCCATGTGGTTCTGGGATTTTTGCTCACCGTTCTCGTGATAATTTTGACCCCACGGGGTGAGATCTTGCATGGAGCCCCAGATCGAGGGAGATTATCAGTGGTCTTGTTTGTCTTCCATTTTCTAATAATTGCTCCCACAGTTGATTTCTTCACACCAAGCTGCTTACCTATTGCAGATTCAGTCTTCCCAGCCTGGTGCAGGTCTACAATTTTGTTTCTGGTGTCCTTTGACAGCTCTTTGGTCTTGGCCATAGTGGAGTTTGGAGTCTGACTGTTTGAGGTTGTGGACAGGTGTCTTTTATACTGATAACGAGTTCAAACAGGTGCCATTAATACAGGTAACGAGTGGAGGACAGAGGAACCTCTTAAAGAAGAAGTTACAGGTCTGTGAGAGCCAGAAATCTTGCTTGTTTGTAGGTGACCAAATACTTATTTTACCAAGGAATTTACCAATTTATTCATTAAAAATCCTTCAATGTAAAAATCAGGAAAATTATTGGCATGGCAGATTAAACAATTAGAATTTAAAACACCAATTACCAGTATTATAAGTAACGGACAGGCAGTTGTCGATCCTTTAGAAATTAATAGTGCTTTTAGAGATTATTATGAAAAATTATATGATACAAAAAATGAAACTGACTTAACAAAACTAAATGGGTTTTTGGACGGATTATCTATACCATGTATTCCAAATGAAAATAAGGAGATACTGGAGTCAAAAATTAGTCAAGAAGAAGTTGGGCTAGCCATTGATAATATAAAATCAGGAAAAAGTGCGGGACCTGATGGTCTTCCAGTTGACCTCTATAAAAAATTTAAGAATAAATTAATAAAACCATTTTTGGAAATGGTTTTAGAAGCATTTCAAAATAGTAATTTACCACCATACATGAATAATGCCTTAATTATACTGTTGCCAAAACCAGGTAAACCCTCTAATAAATGTGAAAACATGAGACCAATAAGCCTATTAAATGCTGACCTTAAGATAATCTGTAAAATTTTAGCAAGACGACTACAATAAATATTACCAAATATTATTAACCGAGATCAGAATGGCTTTATAATGGGAAGACAAGACTTCCATAATGTAAGAAGACTATTTAATATTATTTATTCTAATAAAGAAGCACCGGATACAGCTCTCCTATCATTGGACGCTGAAAAGGCCTTTGATAGGGTCGAATGGCCCTTTCTTTTTGAAGTCCTACAAAGGTTTGGACTTGGAAATAATTTCATAAAATGGGTTCAGATAATATAAAATAATGCTACAGCAGAAATCCTAACAAATAGCAATATCTCAAAATCAATAAAAATCAATAGAGGATGTCGACAAGGTTGTCCACTTTCACCTTTACTGTTCACTATGGCAATTGAACCTTTAGCGATGGCAGTACGTTTACATCCACAAATATATGGAATTAAAGTAGGACCAACAGAACATAAAATCTCCCTGTATGCTGATGACATAATTTTGTTTATGTCGAATCTTAAAAAATCAATTCCGACCTTGTTAAATTTAATAAAGAACTTTGGGGAAATATCAGGATATAAAATAAATAAAACTAAATCTTCAATATTAATGCTAAATGAGACCCAGAGAAATCACCCAGCTCCTGAGGTAAATCAATTCAATGTTGTAAATCAGTTTAAATATTTAGGAATTCAAACTGTGCCTAAGTTAGAATCAGTCGCCAGTGCCAACTATGAAGCCTTAATGACAGATATTAATGAGTTGCTTCAGAGATGGATGTTACTACCAATGTCGACGATCGGGAGAATTAATATACTTAAAAGTAATATCTTACCCAAAATACTATATTTATTTCAATACATTCCTTTACCACCACCTTCAGATCTATTCTCTAGAATTAAAAAAAAGTTAGTGGAATTTATATGGAACAACAGGAAGGCTAGATTACGTCTGTCCTTACTATATTTACCATTTGATCGTGGAGGTCTGAAATGTCCAAACTTTTTGTTGTATTACTGGTCAGCACAGCTGAGGTCTATGACATATTATTTTTCATCAAATGATCTCCCTCACTGGATTGAAATGGAATCACACAATTTACCTTTACCTCTTCCCTTATTCATATACTCAGACTCGGCTAAAAAATTACAGAAACAAGTTAAAAATCCTATTGTAAAGCATATGATCAAAAATCCTTCAATGTGATTTTCTGGATTTTTTTTTTCTCATTTTGTCTCTCATAGTTGAGGTATACCTATGATGAAAATTGGAGACCTCTCTCATCTTTTAAGTGGTAGAACTTGCACAATTGGTGGCTGACTAAATACTTTTTTGCCCCACTGTACTACCCTTCTAACATATATTCTTCAAGCAAATAATGTTTATACCTATTTTTGAATTGATTTCTGTTTGTACATAGTTTCAGTTCCAGCTCCACACTGTTCCACAAATCCACCCCACAGACAGATATGCACATACTTTTCTTAGTTGTTCGTGTCTTAGGTTTTGTAAAGTTTAAGTCTCCTCTCAAATTATAATCATTGTCTCTTTTTTTGAATATTTTTTGTATATTAGTTGGGAGTTGATTATTAATTGCCCTGTACATGACTTGTGCTGTCTTAAATTTAACTAAATCCATGAACTTTATGACATGTGACTTTAAAAACAACAAATTGGTATGGTCTCTATATCCTACATTATTTATTATCCTTATAGCTTTTATTTGTAATGTGCATATTGGCTGTAGGTGTTTGCACCGTGTCTTGTTGGTGTTTCCCCAGACTTCTACACAGTAGTTAAGATAAGGTAGAAACAGTGAATTGTACAGTAAGAACAATGATTTATAGTCCAAGATGTGTCTTGTCTTCCCCAGTATCCCGATACATTTTGCCAACTTGGCCCAGATGTGACATGATGTGAGGTTTCCAGCAGATTTTATTGTCTAGCGTCACCCCCAGAAATTTATTTTCCTATACTGTTTCTATTCTGGTATCATCTATCGTTACCATTATTTCATGATTTATTTTATAATTTCCAAACAACATAATCTTTGTTTTTTTTTCAGATTTAGAGATAATTTATTTTTGTTGAACCACTGCGTTAACCTTTTCGTTTCAGTTGTGACCACCTCTAAAACCTGCTGCAAATTCTCACCAGTGCAAAGGATATTTGTGTCATCTGCAAACAAAATAAATTTCAGAATTTTTGATACTTGGCATATGTCATTTATATACTAGATAAAGAGTTTGGGTCCCAAAACTGACCCCTGGGGCACACCACAAGTGATGTCCATGAAGGGTGATTTGTGCTCACCAATTTGTACAAATAGTTGTCTGTTACTTAAATAACTTTCCACCCAACTCAGTCCGACCCCTCTTATCCCATACCTTTCCAGTTTCCTCAGTAGAATTCTGTGGTCAATGGTGTCAAAAGCTTTCTTTAAATCTATAAATACTCCTACAGCAAACTTTTTTTTTTTCTATACAACTAGTAATTTCTTCTATAAGTTCGATCAGTGCCAAAGATGTTGATTTATCTGCTCTAAAATCATACTGGATGTCTGTAAGGAGGTTGTGTTTTTCAGTGAAATCATCCAGTCTCTTAGTGAAGATTTTTTCAAGTATTTTGGAGAATTGTGAGAGTAAAGAGACCGGCCTGTAATTTGTGAAATAATGACTGTCTCCTGTTTTATATAGTGGTATTACTTTTGCTGTTTTCATTTTGTTTGGAAATTTACCAGTTTGAAATGACAGGTTACAGATGTGGGTGAGTGGTTTTGAGGGAGAACAAATGTTAAGGGACTTCTTTGTTGAGTTATGTTTAAGGGACATTGTTGGTACTGTAGAATTTGAAAGCAGTATACTTTGATGTTTTATGTCTGTCAAGATAGCAGGGAAGTTGTATGGTGTACTTGGCATCATATGAATCTAGGAGAGTCTAGGGCCTGATCAACCTTATGTTCTTTCTCAGCCTATTCAGTAGGTGGCTTAAGAAGCTGAAGGTAGCGTTTAGAACTCTGCTGTTTAGACCTCTGCCAGATTATCATTGCCAGTGTTGTTGTGTCCCTATGGTTTGATTTAAATGTACATATGTATGGCCTGGATTTTAGTGAAATCTAGGAGGGGATCAGACCTAAATGAAACAGTCATTGTCACCCACGATAGACTGCTATGATGATGATGATGAGGAGGAGGAGGTGTGGATGTAACAGGTGATTAAAATTGTCTATATTTCACTAAAAATCCATCTATTAATTCTGTTTTATGTTGTTATTTGTGTGTGTGTGTGTGTGTGTGTGAGCGCGCGCACGCGTGCACACACTACTCACAAAAAGCTTGGGATATTTGGCTTTCCAGTGAAATTTATGGAAAATGTAACAAGTTCATGCTACAGTGATATTATATCGTGAAAGTAGGGCATTTAAGTAGAAGCATGGAATGGTGATTTCCTCATCTCAAAGAATTTATCGAAACAAAAGCCAACAACAGTGGTGGGTATGCCATAACAAAAAATGTCAGTGTCTCAATAACTTCTCATGTGCCCTTCAGCATCAATTACAACTTGACGACGACGTCTCATGACGTCCACAAGTCGACTTATTGTCTGCTGAGGCATGGCATTCCACTCTTCTTGAAGGGCGGCTCTCAGGTCATTGAGGTTGTGGGATGCAGGGTTACGAGCCTCTACACGGCGACTCAGCTGATCCCATAGGCTTTCTATGGCATTCAAGTCTGGAGAAAGTGCAGGCCACTCCATTTGAGGTGCCTCAGCCTCCGGCAGCTGTTCCTTAATGATGCGACCTTGATGAGCTGGAGTATTGTCAAACATGAAGATGAAATTAGGCATGTGTTGTTCATGCAGGGGCACAAGACTGGATTAATGATGTCATTTGGGTAGTATCAGCTTGTTACTGAACCATTTACAATGTGTAGGGCAGTTCTATATTGACTAGACACACCTGCCCAGACTGTAATACCACCACCACCAAAGGCTCGTCTGGTGACAACAGTGGCTGATGTGTAGTGCTCTCCTCAACGTCTCCAACATTGTTGGCAGCCATCATTTCTGCTCAGCGTGAATTGACTTTCATCAGAGAACAGCACTGAGGCACACTGGTCCCTTGTCCAGCGTAAATGCTCCCTGGCCCATGCAAGACGATGATGCCTATGCCTGGTGGTGTGGTTGGGTACCCTTGCAGGTCATCTAGCACGCAGACCACGCTGATGTAAACGGTTTTGAATGGTCTGACGTGACACTTGGGTGCCTCTCACCTCCCTTAAATGTTCCTGGAGTTGAGTGGCATTCATCATCAGGTTCCCCAGGGCACTGTTCACGATGAAGCGGTCATCAGCGTGGGATGTGGCCAAAGGACGTCCACTTCTATACCTTTCTGTGACTCTTTCAGTCACTCTGTATCTTTGTTGCAACCTGCTTATGTCACTGACACTCTGAGTTCAGTAGCCACTTCCCTCTGAGAACATCCTGTTTGAAGCCTTGCAATGGTGAGGTACTGTTGATCAATTGTGAGGTGTCATCTTGGTCTCATGATGTGAAAATGTGAACAGTAGGATGAAGAGGACTGTTTAAATACCAATTCTAATTGAACCAGAAAATGTCTTGGTCGATTCATGGATCAAACACCTGTTGTGAATTTTGCTGTTAAACACCTTGTTAGAGAACAGCACATTATGCAAAAACTACTGAAACATTGAACAGTTGGAAATGTGCATTCAAAAGGTTTGAGAAGGTCAAATTAAGTTTGCCTATACAGGTTATAGTGCATTTTAGGTGCATCATGAAATTTCACCCGAAAGCCAAATATTTGTATCTTTTTGTGACTAGTGTCTGTCTGTCTGTCTGTCTGTCTATCTATCTATCGTGCATCCACAGCGTATTCACAGCACTTCACTTTTTCCACATTTTATGGTACAGCTTTACTCCAAAAGGGATTAAATTCATTTTTCCTTCAAAATTCTACACACAATACCCCATAGTGACAATGTGAAAAAAAAAATTCTAGATTTTTGCAGATTTATTAAAAATAAAAAAACTAAGAAATCACATGTACATAAGTATTCACAGCCTTTGCCATGAAGCTCAAAATTGAGCTCAGGTGCATCCTGTTTTCACTGATCATCCTTGAGATGTTTCTACAACTTAATTGGAGTCCACCTGTGGTAAATTCAGTTGATTGGACATGATCCTACAGTTGACAGTGCATGTCAGAGCACAAGCCAAGCGTGAAGTCAAAGGAATTGTCTGTAGACCTCCGAGACAGGATTGTCTCAAGGCACAGTTCTGGGGAAGAGTACAGAAAAAATTCTGCTGCTTTGTAGGTCCCCATGAGCACAGTGGTCTCCATCATCCGTAAATGGAAGAAGTTCGGAACTGCCAGGACTCTTCCTAGAGCTGGCTGGCCATCTAAACTGAGCGATCGGGGGAGAAGGCCTTAGTCAGGGAGGTGACCAAGAACCCAATGGTCACTCTGTCAGCGCTCCAGTGTTCCTCTGTGGAGAGAGGAGAACCTTCCAGAAGGACAACAATCCCTGCAGCAATCCACCAATTAGGCCTGTATGGTAGAGTGGCCATACGGAAGCCACTCCTTAGTAAAAAGCACATGACACCCCACCTGGAGTTTGTCAAAAGGCACCTGAAGGACTCTCAGACCACGAGAAACAAAATTCTCTGGTTTGATGAGACAAAGATTGAACTCTTTGGCATGAATGCCAGGCGTCATGTTTGGAGGAAACCAGACACTACTCATAACCATGCCAGTGGTGGTGGTAGCATCATGCTGTGAGGATGTTTTCAGCAGCAGGAACTGGGAGAGTAGTCAGGATAAAGGGAAAGATGAATGCAGCAATGTACAGAGACATCCTGGATAAAAACCTGCTCCAGAGCACTCTTGACTTCAGACTGTGGCGATGGTTCATCTTTCAGCAGGACAATGACCCTAAGCACACAGCCAAGATATCAAAGGAGTGGCTTCAGGACAACTCTGTGAATGTTCTTGAGTGGCTCAGCCAGAGCCCAGACTTGAATCCAATTGAACTTCTCTGGAGAGATCTGAAAGTGGCTGTGCACCGACACTTCCTATCCAGCTCGATGGAGCTTGAGAGGCGCTGCAAAGAGGAATGAGGAAACTGCCCAAAGATAGGTCTGCCAAGCTTGTGGCATCATATTCAAAAAAAAACTTGAGGCTGTAATTGCTGCCAAAGGTGCATCAACAAAGTATTGAGCAAAGGCTGTGAATACTGAACAGCTACAGACCAGTGGCCCTGACGTCCCACATGATGAAGACCCTGGAGAGACTGCTCCTTGCTCACCTCCGCCCCCTGGTGGGACCAGCGATGGATCCACTCCAGTTCACCTACCAGCATGGCATTGGGGTGGAGGATGCAGTGATCTTCCTCCTTCACCGTTCTCTGTCCCACCTGGAGAAGCCCAGGAATGCGGTGAGGATCATGTTCTTTGACTTCTCCAGTGCTTTCAACACCATCCAACCGATGATCCTGAAGGACAAGCTGCTGTGCGCAGGGGTGGACCCGCACCTGTCATCATGGATCCTGGACTACCTCACTAACCGGCCACAGTTTGTGAGAACCCGGGACTGTGTGTCCGACACGATCATTGGTAGCACAGGGGCCCCCCAGGGAACGGTTTTGGCTCCCTTCCTGTTCACCCTTTATACTGCGAACTTCTCACACAACACAACACACTGCCATCTACAGAAGTTCTCTGACGACTCTGCGATCGTCGGCCTCATCTCTAACGGAGATGAAGCTGAGTACAGAGGGCTTATCCAGGACTTCATGGACTGGTGCCATCGGAACTGCCTCCAGATCAACGCGAGGAAAACTAAGGAGCTGGTGGTGGACTGCCGCAGGCAAGGACAGCCCCTCACAGCACCAGTAAACATACAGGGAACAGACATTGAGATGGTGACATCCTACAAGTACCTGGGTGTTCATTTGAACAATAAGAGACTAGTCACAGACTGGTCACACAATACCGACACACTCTACAAGAAGGGGCAGCGCAGGCTGTTCCTACTCAGGAGACTCAGGTCTTTTGGTGTACAAGGGGTGCTGCTGAAGACATTCTATGACACAGTGGTGGCATCAGCCATCACTTTTGGTGTGGTCTGCTGGGGCAACGGCATTACAGCAGCCGATAGGAAGAGACTGAACAAACTGATCAAGAAAGCTAGCTCTGCCCTGGGGCAGCGCCTTGACCCAGTGGAGGAGATAGGAGAGAGAAGGATGGTGGCTAAACTGTCATCTCTACTGGAGTCCGAGTCCCACCCTATGCAGGACATACTGAACGCACTGAGGAGCTCATTTAGCAGCAGACTACATCATCCTAGGTGCGCAACCGAGAGGTTTCGCAGGTCCTTCCTACCTATGGATGTCAGACTGTATAACCTAAGCAGGGCTGCTCGCAGAGATAGCAAAAAAACGTGACGACCTAATAGTATTGAATGCAAAAGACGCAATAGACTTACACAATGGTCCCCTCCAGTATATACAACTAGGACAATATCGGTCGCTACAGAGGGTGACAATATGTATGGGTACATATTCATACTATGTAGGATAACTAAGTAGACGGTTATGCTGTTTATTCCATCTTGTTACAAAGCTCCGCACTTTGTATATATATTTATATATTTATGTGTATGTATGTATGGGACGCCTCCCACTTGAGGTGTTTCAGGCACATCCCACTGGGAGGAGACCTCGGGGCAGACCCAGGACTCGGTGGAGAGACTATGTCTCCCAGCTCGTCTGGGAACGCCTTGGTATCCCCTCTGAAGAGCTGGAGCAGGTGGCTGGGGAGAGGGAAGTCTGGGCTTCTCTGCTTGAACTGCTGCCTCCGCGACCCGGACCTCCGGAAAAGCGGTAGAAGATGGATGGATGGATGGATGTGTATGTATGTATATCCACTGCTCTTATTTATATCTTCCTAATTATTGCTCTGAGTGTTGCTATCTCTGTGCTGTTGCAATCCTGGAATTTCCCCATTGTGGGACTAATAAAGGCTTATCTTATCTTATCTTGTCTTACTTATGTACATGTGATTTCTTAGTTTTTTATTTTTAATAAATTTGCAAAAATCTCAAAAAAAACAAAACTTTTTTCACATTGTCATTATGGGGTATTGTGTGTAGAATTTTGAGGAAAAAATGAATTTAATCCCTTTTGGAAAAAGGCTGTAACATAACAAAATGTGGAAAAAGTGAAGCGCTGTGAATACTTTCCGGATGCACCATATATATACGTATATATATATAGTTCATTTATATTTTTATTTCTGGGAGCTTTTTTGGTTTTGATTCCAGTCTGTAGTGACGTCATTTCCTTTGAATTCGAGCTCTCTCCTCAGTCCATGCCAGATGTTGCTGAGGAGAGGTGAGTTTTATTAGTGCTCTTGCTAAAAAGTATGCAAATGGAGTGAAAACTTGTATATAGCGATGTGGAACTTGCCTGACAGTTGTATAGCCTTTGTTTAACTGAGTTGTAGGTTTGGGTTTTCTGTCTAAATGTGTATTTATGTTGAGTGCAGCACTCTGAAAGGCGATGCTTGTTGGGGTAATTTTAAGCTAGGCAACAGAACATGCACGTGGCTTCTCACACGGTTTGCTGGTTTTTTTTTTGTTTGTTTTTCCTTGAAGGTGTGTGTTGAAGCCCAGTTACCCAAAACTGCTGTACTGAGTATGATTTTATTCTTTGTCAGGTATGTGAGCTCCCTGGTTTGTTTTCATTATGTGTATTTATTTTATTAATTAGTTTTTGTTCTGTAATTGTATTTGATTTAAAGTGCACCTTTATACGTTTTTGTCTATCCATCCATCCATCCGTCCATCTTCTACCGCTTTTCCGGAGGTCCGGGTCGCGGAGGCAGCAGTTCAAGCAGAGAAGCCCAGACTTCCCTCTCCCCAGCCACCTGCTCCAGCTCTTCAGAGGGGATACCAAGGCGTTCCCAGACCAGCTGGGAGACATAGTCTCTCCACTGAGTCCTGGGTCTGCCCCGGGGTCTCCTCCCAGTGGGACGTGCCTGGAACACCTCAAGTGGGAGGCGTCCAGGAGGCATCCTAATCAGATGCCCATACCACCTCAACTGACTCCTTTCAATGTGGAGGAGCAGCGGTTCTACTCTGAGCCTCTCCCGGATGACTGAGCTCCTCACCCTATCTCTGAGGGTGAGTCCAGCAATCCTACGGAGAAAGCTCATTTCAGCCGCTTGTATCCGCGATCTCGTTCTTTCGGTCATTACCCAAAGCTCGTGACCATAGGTGAGAGTAGGAACGTAGATTGACTGGTAAATCGACAGCTTTGCCTTAGAACTAAGCTCCCTCTTCACCACAACAGACCGGTACAACGTCCGCATCACTGCAGATGCTGCTCCAATCCGTCTGTCGATCTCTCGCTCCATTTTCCCCTCACTCGTGAACAAGACCCCAAGATACTTAAACTCCTCCACTTGGGGCAGGAGCCTGTCCCCAACCCGGAGAGGACAATCCACCTTTTTCCGGCTGAGGACCATGGACTCGGACTTGGAGGCGCTGATTCTCATCCCAGCCGCTTCACACTCAGCAGCAAACCGTCCCAGCAAGAGCTGGGCAGCAAGACCGTCCCAGCTCTAAACTGGCTTTTGGTATAGGTTTTTGTTAATTGTTTAAATTAATCTAAAAACTGCTACTGGTGGGTAACCAAGTTATTTGTGTATTTTGTATTCTGTATGTAAATATTGTAAATATGATCACGAGCCAAGATAATGTTTGTTTTTGTAACACATTTGTTTAGTCTGTGCCAGATGTTGCTGAGGAGAGGTGTGTGTTGAAGCCCAGTTACCCAAAGCTGCTGTACTGAGTATGATTTTATTCTTTGTCAGACGTGGCTGAGGAGAATAAACCCACTTGGTAACAAGACAGGCGTTGTTCTTTCACCCCCATCATACACAACGCAGAGGAAGAACTGAAGTATCAAGCCAGACTGGCTACTACTGCACTAGTTAATTAATAATTCAATTAGCAATTGATCAGTCTCATAATTGGAGCAGCAGTGGCTCAGGAGGTCTAGCGGGTTGTCCCATGACCAGAGGGTTGGCAGTTTGAATCCCATGCTCCCCAGCCATCCTGCTGTTGTGTCCCTGGGCAAGACACTGTACCCACTTTGTCTCCAGTATCCAACACACTGGGTATGAATGTGGATAAATGTTCGGTAGTGGTCGGAGAGGCCATTGGCATGGATTGGCAGCCATGTCTCTGTCAGTCTGCCCCAGGGCAGCTGTGGCTACAGAAGTAGCTTACCACTATCAGTGTCTGTGGAGTGAATGAATAATGTATCCATTGTAAAGCATCTTTGAGTGTCCATGAAAAAGCACTATATAAATCTGGTGCTTTATTATTATTGTTAGTTCTTGACACTGTGTGATTCTGGAGTCTGGACAAAGAAAGTACACCTGTGAACAGTTTAGTAAAAAAAACAAAGTGACAATAGACATCTGTATAGCTTGTAAAATAGGAAGATAACCAAAGGTAGCATGAACAGTGGTAATTTTGCGTATATGAAGAAACGGCAATATTTACATATTTACAGCTCTTGCATATGTGAAATAAGGCTGGAATGTGATCGTGTGGCAGAATGGGGAATCAGTGAAAACATAATAATGACAAAAATTAAGTATAACGCAAAGCTAAAGAAAACAGAATTTGGAAAAAGAAAAAAAAAACAGATTTACTTTACATTAAGCTCAAAAAAGGAACGATAGTTACAGAAAACATTATGGCTGGGGTGACTAAAAGTCTGTCCCTGAAACTAATGCTGTTGGCTGCCTTACTTTCTTGGAGTGGCTGGGTTCACAAGAGACTCAGACCGAGACCAGAATGAAATAGTCAAGGCTCATTGGGTCGCAAACACTGGAGTATTGTGGCTTCTGGAAGCATGACTTGGCTTGGTGATGGGGCCTTGATGGGAG
Organism: Pholidichthys leucotaenia; assembly: GCA_020510985.1. NCBI lineage: Eukaryota > Metazoa > Chordata > Actinopteri > Cichliformes > Pholidichthyidae > Pholidichthys > Pholidichthys leucotaenia. The sequence continues at coordinate 279,983,521 of CM035847.1, read as the reverse complement.
AAGTCCTCTCTGTGGTTCTGTGCCCTGGGATCTTGAATTGGGAGTCTTCTCATCAGCGAGGGACCGACTTGGGGCCAGTAGCTTGAGTCTGCTGGGGTGTTTTTTAGAACAATGGATTGCCCTCTATGACAGCATTTGACATTGGAAGGCAGCCCAGAAGAAAGCCTTAAAAATGGATTAACTAGGGATACTCTAAAATGTCTGGTTATGCTTGAGTTTATAGAAAAATTAAGATTAAAGGAAAAATTAAAGCTTGGGTTGCTTAGGAAAAAGGAAAATTTGAGTATTAACTTCAAGTAGTCACAGCTTTCTAAAGAAGGTGGCAAAGCTTTGAAGAAAAATGCAAAAAGTGTAAAAGTTCAAATGAAGAAAGTATCATGACTAACTAAAGGAAAAAAAACCCCGGCATTTTTACCTTGAGGAAAAACAAGAACTGCATGAGATGTGGTTCAAAGGCCAGACAGAGAGTGGAGCTTCACTCTTGCTGGGAGCCAGAAGGAAAAGATAAGAACTAACTGGTGTGTGGTCAGTTAAGGCTGTGTTGTTCCTCATAGGTGGAATTTCAGGAGATCTCAGCAAATGAGAGTGGCTCTCTATTTGACTAGTCCCATGACTCACTGGGGGAACATCAACCAACAACATAGAGTATTGGATGGGGACAAAGCTCAAGGGAACAACAGTGAGAATTTCTGCAGGTATAAATGTTCATATTTTTCTAGAACAGCATTCCTGAATGATTTTCTACTCTAGAAGAATTCATAATGTGGGAGAATATGCACAAACATTTATGACCACAAATGCTGCAAACAGTGTCCATGTGAGTCTTCTTTCAATTTGTCTCTTCAGGGTTGCAATCACACAGCCCCCAAGATCTCAGTAGGGAACTTTTGTCATTTGGCTCTTCACGCCTCGGCGTGGAAAGACTGTGTGGTAGAAAGCGAGAGAGGAGGGGTGCACCTTTGGAATGCACTGAATCCTGTCTTGTTTCATTCTTGTGAGGGAAGACGACTCTGGAACAAAGTTAAAGTCTCAGAAGTTAGTAAATTGAGCAACAAAGTCCATGAGAAGGAATTGCAGAGTTCAATCTGGCTTGAGTATACTACACATTGGTTTGGTCAAGTTAAATTCAGTACAGTGCAGTGCAGTTATTTGTGAAAGTTCACTGAAGAGGAAACTTCTTTTTTGCGAGATGTGCCATTTCTGAGCTGTGGTATTAGCCTGCATTAGGTTGTCTGCTGGAAAGTCTGTGGAGACTCTTTATGGAATCTACATTTTCCTTGGGCCTAAATGCACCCAAGCATTCAAACGAACTGAAGACACTCTCTTTGCATTCATCTGTTGGAAACCTGCACACAAATTATATCAGCAGAAGTGACTAGTTTTGTGCTGAAAAGTATTTCTATCCAAGCAGAACTACTTTGAAGCCTCACTGAAAACCCATTATTACAATGATGGACCGAAATGAACTGTTGGTGGAATAGGCTGCAGCCAGCTGCTTAGGGTGGCCAAGCAGTGGTGGGGCATTTCTTTGTCCAATTTCCTGACACTGCAATCAACTCTGCCTTCAAACCACCCCTGATCACACAACAGATACGGGTGTCGTTCAAGATATCTACTCACCATTAATCAGAGACAACTTCTGAGACCCATCACCAGTGTCCATCCATCCATCCATTTTCTTCTGCTTTTCTGGAGGTCCAGGTCACGGAGGCAGCAGCTCAAGCAGAGAAGCCCAGACTTCCCTCTCTCAGCCACCTGCCCCAGCTCTTCAGAGAGGATACCAAGACGTTCCCAGGCCAGCTGGGAGACATGGTCTCTCCAGCGTGTCGTGGGTCTGCCCCGAGGTCTCCTTCCAGTGGGACGTACCCGGAACATCTCAAGTAGGAGGTGTCCAGGAGGCATCCTGATCAGATGTCCAAAACACCTCAGCTGGCTCCTTTTGATGTGGAGAAGCAGCGGTTCTACTCTGTCTCTCCTGGATGACTGAGCTCCTCACCCTATCTCTCATCACCAGTGTGTTTCTGATAAAAAGCAGAGAATGCAAATGTTATAGTCCCCTACAGCCACTAGAGGGCCCCAAGCTAGAGGTTCACCCGCTACTTTTTCTTTGAGGGTAATCAAAATAGTCACAAATTTATAAGAAAAAGTTGACAATTTACAAGAAAAAAAATAGCAAATTTATAAAAGAAAAGCTAAGAATTTTAATTCTCCTTCTGAAGGTGCTGAAGGGGAACTTGTAGATTGGGGTGCCTAGTGGCTGAGGGGGGCCTCTCGCATTTGCGTACTCTGCTTTATAGGCACAAACAGTTGTGATGCAGATCAAAACTGGACACAAAGCATCCTAGATGGCAGTCAACAATCTGTCTTGTGAGGAAACCTTGTTTGTGTATTTGCATGTTGCTGTAAGTGTATACATTTCACAGCATGGTGCTACAGTGGTTGGCACTGTTGCCTCACAGCTAGAATGCTCCAGGTTCGGATCCCCAGGATGGCAGGGGTGGGAACCTTTCTCTGTGGAGTCTGTATAGGCGCTTTTCCACTAGGGTCAGTATGGTACGATTTGGTACGAGACGGGACGGTACAGTTCTGCCCGCTTTGTGTTTCCACTGCACTAGGTCCCATTTGAAGTGGGTGGGAATATAGTTACAGGGAGGCAGCGCAACCCTCTCCCTCCCGCTACGTAAAACAAGCGTAACTGGCATAAAACAAGCGTAATGTTATGCAAAACACAAGCTGGCAGGATACGAGGCGTCTGCGTTCTCTGGCTGTTTTTGCCAGAATAAAGGCAAAAACGGAGAACAGAAGGCAAAACCGGCGATACGACACACTCTGGAAAAGTACTGGAACGTTTAGGAAACCACAGAGCAGTATAAAGGAGAAGACATGAGGATACCAACTACATTACGTATGACGGTAAGCTAATGAATGCTAATGCTACTTTGCTTTTAAGTCCGCCGTACAACATTGTAATGTCGGCAAGTTATCGATATTAGGTACTAAAATATGTATTTTTTGTGTGTGTGTTTCAGATGGCTCATTCATTCATTCATCTTCTTCTGCTTAATCCTTTTCGGGTTGCGGGGGGGCTGGAGCCTATCCTAGCATCTTTGGGTGAGAGGCAGGGTACACCCTGGACAGATCGCCAGCCCATCGCAAGGCCAACACAGAGAGACAGACAACCATTCACTCTCACAGTCATACCTAAGGACAATTTAGAATCCCCAGTTTGATGCCAATTAACCTAACTTGCATGTTTTTGGCATGTGGGTGGAAACCGGAGAAATCCCGGAGTAAACCCATGCAGACACGGGGAGAACATGCAAACTTCAGATGGCTCTCTTGTGGCAAAAATATTGCTTCAAACGGTCGGCATGTACGTGCAACACAGTGATGTGACGCCAACTTCATGAATGCAAAGTGGTTAGAAACTGCAGAATGTCTGTAGAAATGTTTAGCTTCCTGTGCAACAAATTGCTCTGATCTGTGTCAAAATCATGGAGAGACTGTTGAGATGTCATGGGATTTACCTGCTCCAGCCAGTGGTGTCGTGGCAAAACATGATCAGCCAGGTGCCATATTGTAGCGTATGAGCCGTTAAATATATATTTCAACAGGTAAACAGTACTGAGTTAGGCATAAGATATATTTAATAATTATGATGCATTTTAAACCAAAACAAATGGATCTAGGATTAAAAGTAATTAAAATAATGCAGTCACAAGGTTACATGGAGAAATACATGGATTAACTGGAAATACATTGTACTGAGTATTGCTGACTACACGTAGATACTGTATAAATATATATTCTCTGCATCAACAGTGAACTATACTTGTATTCATATAGTATTGCCCTGGGAATTTTGACAATAAACCTTTGTACTTTTGCAGATGTCTCTATTTTGTTTTGTGTGTGAAGGTTACCATCAAGTGACATAAATTAAATATAGAGATTGGAAAAGCTGTCTAAGAACAATCCAGCAGTTTGACAAATCACTTTTGGTTTGGTGTAAGCCTGCCAACAGAATTCATTCATTCATTCATCTTCTTCCACTTAATCCTTTTCAGGTCATGGGGGGGCTGGAGCCTATCCCAGCATCTTTGGGCGAGAAGCAGGGTACACCCTGGACAGATCGCCAGTCCATAGCAGGGCCAACACAGAGAGACAGACAACCATTCACTCTCACAGTCATACCTAAGGACAATTTAGAATCCCCAGTTTGATGCCAATTAACCTAATTTGCATGTTTTTGGCATGTGGAAGGAAACCGGAGAAATCCCAACAGAATTATGAACCATAAAGCAGTTTGTGATAAAATGTTAAATCCCATTAAACCTGAACTCAGGGGTGTCTAATCATGTGTCATGGAACCCTGTAGGTTCTCTCTTCTATCCCATTATTAGGAAATCCAGATGCTAATATGGCCCAGAATTCCTCCATATACTGGGACTGTCACTAAAGTGTGCAGTGTCTCCTGCACTGGCACATTCAACAATACAGTCTTCAGCAAATAATTGTTTTGGTTACTTTTCTTAAAAATGATCCATTATTTTCAAAGTCACTGATAAATGGTTCGTACTGTTGACTCTTTTCCCACCGGTGTCTTAACAGACAAAAATAGAAAATCATGATGCAAACACATAAATCACTAAATTGTTTATTACAATCAGCAGCAAATTACAGATTATTTAGAATGTGCAAAATTCAAACTAAAAAAAATAAAGAAATTGGAATGGGCCACACACGCCAGCCACGCTGCCTCACTGAGAAGCAACTGGATCGGCCCCTCGTACTGGTCCCGGTTCAGCAGATCTTCAGCCTGCATCTCTGTAAATAGTGAGGCAAGGCCCGGTTTGGGTGGATTGTTTTCCCCTTGCCTAGATGAAAGACAGAAATGGGTGGTGGATAATTAAAGCAAGTTTAAAACATATTTGAGAAATGAATGAATGAATGAATCTTTATTTCGGATAGATTAGATTAAGAGAAAGGAACAGAATAATATAACAAAGGGGGAAAAAAATCCAACAAGGTCAAATTAATTCAATTCAATTCAATTTCAATTCAATTCAATTCAACTTTATTTATATAGCGCCATTTCACAACAACAGTCATCTCATAGCACTATCAACTGTAGGGGGGAACCCCCACAGTTGCAGAAAGACCCCAGCAATCAGGCGATCCCCTGTGAGCAAGCACTTGGCGACGGTGGAGAGGAAAAACTCCCTTTTAACAGGAAGAAACCTCCAGCAGAACCAGGCTCAGGGAGGGGCAGTCATCTGCTGCGACTGGCTGGGGGGTGAGGGGATAGAGAAGAAGAAAAGAACAGACATGTAGAGAGCAAACAGCACGATGGGGACTCAATCTATGGGAGAGAACAAACAGATGTTAATGACCAGCAAAAAAAAATATTTCATAGAGAGTGAGGAAAGGAGTGAGGCCCAGTGCATTACTGGAGGTCCCCCGGCTGACTAAACCTATTAACAGCATAACTATTAGCAGCATAACTAAGGGAGGGTTCAGAAACACATGATCCCTCCCTAATTGTAGGCTATATCAAAAAGGTAGGTTTTAGCCCTATTCTTAAAAACAGAGATCGAGTCTGACTCCCGAATCCAGATTGGCAGCTGATTCCACAGGAGAGGAGCTTGATAACTGAAGGCTCTGCCTCCCATTGTACTTTTGAAGATTCTAGGTATTACAAGTAATCCTGCATTTTGGGAGCGTAGTGCTCTGTTAGGATAATACGGTAGTATCAGGTCTTTTAAATAAAAAGGAGCCTGATTGTTTAGAGCTTTGTATGTAAGAAGAAGGATTTTAAACTTAATTCTAAACTCTATGGGAAGCCAATGAAGGGAGGCCAGAACCGGAGAGATATGATCTCTCTTTCTAGTACCTGCTAAAACTCTTGCTGCAGCATTTTGGATCAGCTGAAGACTTTTTAAAGAAGTTTTAGGACAGCCTGATAATAAAGAATTACAATAATCTAATCTCGAGCTAACAAAAGCGTGGATCAGTTTCTCAGCATCACTCTGAGACAAGATGCTCCTAATCTTGGCAATATTACGCAAATGATAGAAGGCAGTCTTAGAAACAAATTTAATATGTGAATTGAAGGACAAATCCTGATCAAAAATAACTCCAAGGTTCCTCACAGAGCTATTAAGAGAAAGAGTAACCGCATCCAAACTGAAAGTTTGATTTGGAAAGGAATTTCTAAGGTTTTTTGGACCAACAAGAATGACTTCAGTCTTATCTGAATTTAATAGCAGGAAATTACAAGTCATCCAAGCTTTGATTTCCTTAAGACAGGCTTCTAACTTGGCTAATTGATTACTATCATCTGGCTTCATTGACAGGTATAATTGTGTGTCATCTGCATAACAATGAAAATGTATGCAGTGCTTTCAAATAATGTTGCCTAACGGAAGCATATATAAACTAAAAAAGTAGGGCCTAGCACAGATCCCTGTGGAACTCCATGACTAAGCTTTGAGTTGAAAGAAAACTCATTATTTACATGAACAAACTGGAACCTATCAGATAAATAAGATCTAAACCATTGCAACGAAGTTCCATTAAGTCCAACATAGTGTTCTAATCTATCAAGTAGAATATTATGATCGATAGTATCAAAAGCTGCACTAAGGTCTAAAAGGACAAGTACAGAAACTAGTCCATTATCAGATGCAATGAGGAGGTCGTTAGTGACCTTCGCTAAGGCTGTTTCAGTACTATGATGGATTCTAAACCCAGATTGAAACTCTTCAAGTAAACCATTTCCCTGCAGGTGGTCAAATAATTGCGTGGCAACAACTCTTTCTAAGATTTTTGAAATGAAAGGGAGATTAGAGATTGGTCTATAGTTAGCTAAAGCTCCTGGATCTAGCGTTGGCTTTTTGAGTAAGGGTTTAATTACAGCCGTTTTAAAAGCCTTTTAAAAATTAAACAGCAACTCTGTGGCCGACACACATTGTGGGCTCACGTTGCCACAGAGACAGGACTGCATGTGTATTGGGGGGTGTCACGTCTGCAAGGACAGAGGACTCAAATCTGCAGAAGATAACAAGGAAGTGTGAGATTTGTCTCTTTGTCCCACAGAAGATGCCCCGGAGAGAATTCCGGTTCATCAGGAAATGAGAGACAATGGTGAAGCTTCAAAGGGATGCTTTGTAACTGTATGTTTACTGAAGACACCATGTGACTTGAATTCTGATGCTGGAAACGTATAAAAGGGTGTTGAGATATGATTCTTTCTTTTTCCTGCTTTGAGAATGCTAGAAGCTGTGTTCTGTCAAATAAAGCTGGTTTACGACTAAACTCAGCCTCGTCATTTGAGCACATCTTCTACACTGGTGACCTATGACGGAAAATGAGCAGACAGAATTCTCCCGAGCGGGGTTCGGCGGAAGCCAGCCTGATGGCTGCCTCCACGATCTGGCTGCCCGATTTCTGGCAGCACAGCCCGCGCTCATGGTTTAGCGCAGTCGAGGCGCAGTTCAACCTCCAGAGAATCTCCAACGACGACACAAGATTCTACCACGTGGTAGCGAAGCTGGACAGCGACACGGTCCAGAGAGTGGAGGATCTGGTTAACCATCCACCAGACAGTGACAAGTACAGCGCATTGAAGGACGCGCTGATCAGCCATTTCACCCCCTCAGTCCAACAACGAGCAGAGGGGCTCCTGGCGTTGACGGAGGCAGAAAACGATAGACCTGCCGACCTGATGGTGAAGATGCTGCAGCTCAAAGCCTCTGAGGATGGCGAATTCATTTTCGCCCACCTTTTCCTTCGAACCCTGCCACCAGCAGTGAGAGTGGCCCTGGCAGAGTCGCCCCGATTGGCCAGGCGGGACTACCATGGGTTGAGCAAAGAGGCGCAGCGGTTGGTCGACGCCCACAAGCGGAACGCGGTTTCGGCCGCGGTGGCCAGTCTGGGAACGGCGTCCGGAGACAGCGCAGGTCCAGCGGCCGTGGCGCCAGACGCACCAACGGCGGCGGCGACGGGAGCCAGACGACGCGGAGCGGAGGACGGCCCGTGCTTCTACCACCGCCGTTTTGCAGAGAGAGCGCACAGGTGCGTCCCACCGTGCAACTTTAAGCGCCAGGGAAACGCCAAGACCGAGGGCCGGTAGCAGCCGCGACCCTCGGCAACGAGAACAGGCTGCTTTACCTGACGGATGCACGCTCCGGGAAACAGTTCCTCGTGGACACGGGCTCTCAGCTGAGTTTCGTCACACCCACCTACGCGGAACGGCTGACGCCTTCTAAAGCCCCCTGGGTGTCAGTGTCAGCAGCGAACGGCTCCACGATTAAAACGTTCGGTGAGAGGACCATGCTTCTGTCCTTACAGGGCCGTTCATTTGAGTGGACATTTATTGTAGCAGCAGTCAGTTTCAACATGTTAGGGGCTGATTTTTTGTGCTCACATGGTTTATTGGTTGACCTTGCTAATAGACGTCTGATTAATGCACTGTCCTTTCATTCTATTCCCTGCACAGCTCGGGTGGCCCCGCCGACTGCACATGCCAGCGTCTCAGCTGCGGGTGGTAAGTTTCACACATTGCTTGCTCAGTTCCCAGCACTCACAGTCCCCACGTTTTCGGCAACGGTGGCTAAACATGGGGTAGAACATTTCATAACAACCACCGGCCCTCCCGTTTTTGCAAAAGCTCAGCGCTTGGACCCGGCTAAACTGGCCATCGCGCGCGAGGAGTTCACTAATCTGGAAAAACTGGGCATTGTTAGACGCTCCAAGAGCTCTTGGGCTTCGCCGTTACACATGGTCCCAAAGGCTGACGGCTCGTGGCGACCTTGCGACGATTTCCGCAGGTTGAACAACGTTTCAGCTCATGACCGCTACCCGATTCCGCACATTCAGGATTTTTCTGTTCATTTGGCGGGGGCGCGCATTTTTTCTAAAATAGACTTGGTGCGCAGTTACCACCAGGTTCCAGTGCGCGCGCAAGATGTACCCAAAACAGCGGTCATAACTCCTTTCGGCCTTTTTGAGTTCTTGCGCATGCCTTTTGGCCTCAAGGGGGCCGCGCAGACTTTCCAACGCATGATGGATGCAGTTCTACGTGACCTTCCTTTTGTGTTCATTTATTTGGATGATATTTTGGTAGCCAGCGCGTCCGAAGGCGAACATGAAAAACACCTCACAGCAGTTTTCCGGAGGCTGGCAGAGCACGGGTTAATAGTTAACCCAGCAAAGTGCCAGTTTGGGGTGGCGCAGATTGATTTTTTGGGACATCGCGTTTCGGCAGAGGGAGCGGTTCCCCTTCCAAATAAAGTGCGTGCCATAACGGATTTTCCGCAACCTCAAATGGTCAAGGCGCTTCAGGAGTTTCTAGGGATGGTTAATTTTTACAACCGATTCCTCCCAAGCGCAGCACGACTCATGCAGCCATTGTACACCGCGTTAAAAAAACAAAAGCCCGCAAATAAAGTTGAATGGTCTCCGGAGCGGGAGTGCGCTTTTGCCCAGGTCAAATCAGCCCTGGCAAACGCAGTTTTGTTAGCGCACCCAGTTCCAACGGCCCGCATGGCGCTCACCACTGACGCTTCCGATGTTGCGGTGGGGGCGGTAGTTGAACAGTTTGTGGCAGGTACCTGGCAACCCCTCGCGTTTTTCAGCAGGACTTTGCGCGATAGTGAACGGAAATACAGTGCGTTTGACAGGGAGCTTTTGGCCCTACACTTGGCCATCCGTCATTTTCAGTTCTGGTTAGAGGGGCGACGTTTCACCGCGTTTGTGGATTATAAACCGCTAACGTTTGCGATGGCCAAAATTTCAGAACCCTGGTCAGGCCGGCAACAAAGGCAACTAGCCGCAATATCGGAGTTCACTACTGATATTCAGCATGTCGCGGGTAAACACAATGTTGTGGCAGACTGCCTCTTGCGTGCGGTAGCACCGCCAAGCCCCATAGGGGCAGACTCTGTAGCCGTGGCCGCGGGCCCGGGCAGCGACGCGGGAGCGCGCGCAGCCCCGGTCTGTGTTGGGTTAGATTATGCAGCCATGGCTGCGGAGCAGGTTAACGACGTGGACGTGCGCGCGCTCCAGTCTGGACCAACAGGGTTAAGGCTGGAGCACAGGGTGCAACAAAATGGTATGCCCCCACTAATCTGCGATGTCTCCACAGGACGGCCCCGCCCCGTGGTGCCAGCCGCGTGGCGTCGCCGCGTTTTTGACTTGGTCCATTCTCTCGCGCACCCGGGGGTGCGCACATCGATTAAATTGGTGGGGGAGAAATTTGTTTGGCCCGGGTTGCGCAAACAGGTCAAGGAATGGGCGGCAGCCTGTGTAGCGTGTCAGCGAGCCAAAATACACAGACACACTAAGGCCCCGTTAGAACCTTTTCACATCCCCGCTAAGCGTTTTGATCATGTGCATGTTGACCTGGTCGGCCCGCTTCCGTTATCACACGGGCACACACATCTTTTGACGATGGTGGATCGCACCACGCGCTGGCCAGAGGCGATTCCTCTGACATCAACCACAGCGGAAGAAGTTGCGCGAGCATTTTTAGCAGCGTGGGTTGCGCGTTTCGGTGTACCGTCGGACATAACGTCCGACAGGGGTCCCCAATTTATTTCCGAGCTATGGTCATCGATGGCCTGCAGCTTGGGGGTGAAGATTCATCGCACCACCGCTTATAACCCCCAGGCTAATGGCTTATGCGAACGCTTTCACAGGTCATTGAAAGCAGCCCTCAGAGCGTCGCTAACGGATACAAATTGGGTAGACAAACTTCCATGGGTTTTATTGGGGTTGCGTTCTGCACCTAAGGAAGATTTGCATGCTTCCCCGGCTGAATTAGTTTTTGCACAACCGCTCCGTTTGCCGGGGGAATTTCTTCCCGATAATCCCGCACCTAATGGCCCCCCTGCTCAGCCGTGGCAGAGCGGCTCAGGAGCAAACACGCTCCCTGGCCCAGTCCATCACAGTTTCCCGCATGTTTTTGTGCCAAAGGCTTTAAAAAATGCAGAGTTTGTTTTGGTTAAACATGATGCTCAGCGTCCAAGTTTGCGGCCGTTTTACGACGGACTGTTCCGAGTGCTGGAGACCGGGCAGAAGCATTTTCTGCTAGATTTAGGGGGCAGAAGGGAGCTGATTTGCATAAACAGGCTCAAACCCGCTTTTGTTCTGGCTGATGAGGAAGTGCAGCTCGCGAGGCCCCCCCGCCGTGGCAGGCCTCCGAGAGGACATTCTCCAAAGTCTTCACAGAAAGGTGCTAACAGCTTTAATCCACAGGTGCAGAGAGATGTTGCAGGTGCAGCCAAGCCAGGTTGCAGCAGATTCGGCAGAAAGTTAAAACCTAGGCAGTTGGTGGATTGATTAGCGATGTATGGAGTGCTTTGTGTTTTTCTTTTTTTTTATGCCATGCAGGTTTTGCCTTACTAGACGTTTGGGGGGGTAGTGTGGTCGACACACATTGTGGGCTCACGTTGCCACAGAGACAGGACTGCATGTGTATTGGGGGGTGTCACGTCTGCAAGGACAGAGGACTCGAATCTGCAGAAGATAACAAGGAAGTGTGAGATTTGTCTCTTTGTCCCACAGAAGATGCCCCGGAGAGAATTCCGGTTCATCAGGAAATGAGAGACAATGGTGAAGCTTCAAAGGGATGCTTTGTAACTGTATGTTTACTGAAGACACCATGTGACTTGAATTCTGATGCTGGAAACGTATAAAAGGGTGTTGAGATATGATTCTTTCTTTTTCCTGCTTTGAGAATGCTAGAAGCTGTGTTCTGTCAAATAAAGCTGGTTTACGACTAAACTCAGCCTCGTCATTTGAGCACATCTTCTACAACTCCTCAGATTATACAATTCAACATAAGTTATCCGAAATGGGTGATGGCTGAAGCCACAGCTTATATTACCCACCCATGTTCCATCTAAGAATTCAAAAAGAAAAGAAAATAAGAGTGATTACAAATCAGAACAAAGCCAAGACAAAATGTGACAAAACTAAGCAACAGCACAACACAGACTGGATATGATAATCCTTATGTGATTTTACATGTCATCTTGTATATATGTTTGGAGTATTTCTTCCTTTAGTTTTTGTTTAAATTGGCCAAGCGTTGTACATGATTTTAATTCATGTCCAAAAGCGTTCCACAGTCTGACTCCCTGCACTGAGACACAGTGTTGCTTGGTGGTAGTTCTCACTGAAGGTTTTTGAAATATACATGTTCCTCTGAAATGATATTGTTTCTCCCTTATTTGGAACAAGTTTTGGTTATTTGCGGGCAGTGATCGATTCTTAGCTTTAAACATTATTACTGCAGTTTTAAAGTCAACCATATCTTTCAACTTGAGAGCTTTTAATTTAAGAAAAAGTGGGTTTGTTGGTTCCCTGTGAGCAGCTTTGTTTATTATTCTAATAGTTCTCTTCTGAAGCATAAAGACTGGATATGTTTTATATGTATTTCCCCATACTTCAGTACAATATGTCATGTATGGGAGTATTAATGAATGATATAAAGTCTATAGTGTGAGTTGATTCAGCAAATATTTCACTCTGTGTAGTATTGCGATTGATTTGCATATTTTACCTTTAATATAATTAATATGTGACTTCCAACACAGTTTATTATCAATTATTACGCCAAGGATTTTAATTTTGGATACCCTTTCAATCTCTACACCATTTACACTGAGTTTAGATACTGAGTTGTTGTGATGGTGTGAAATAATGTTATCAATAAAAGTTTAGCCACCGCTGTGTCGCCCTGGCTTCAAGTGTGGGTGGTGTTTTGTGCTTGTATTGCTAAAATATAAAAGGAAGCACTACAGTGGGTCTCAAATATTTGTAATGTGTTCTTTTACTGGATGAGTTTAAAGATGAAATACTATAGACTACACACATAAACTAAATTCTAATGGTGAGTGAACAACTCCCATTCCCCAAAGTGCAAGCAAGATACACTATTATGACTACAACTCATGAAGGATCACAGAAATGATATGATAAAAAAAATAAATAAACAAGCGGTTTATTTTACGGTGGCTATTATTGGATGTGCCATTCATTTTCAATTACTCTGTAATTAATATTCACACAATCAAATAAATCTCAGTTCAGTCCCTTTCATATTAAGTGGAAATTGTGCTACTTTAAATTTGGCACTTTACCTATACTTTAACTTCAAAAGCAAAAGATTTGACTGTAAATATGATGTGTTGTTTACCTGTCACAATACATTGCTGTCAAAACGTCGCCATTCCGAGTAGATCCTGTTTGGACTCTACAATGAAAATACACACACCTTAAGTACATGCACAGCACGAAAGTGCAAGATGTAAAAAAACCCACCTTTTTAACCAGGATTACAGCTAGCTTATTTCATCAGATATTGTCAACACAAAGGCTACATACCACAACAGACGTAGCATTGAGCTAGGTCATTGTTTAAACACGATTAAGTTTTCATCTGTCCAAAGTGAACTTTCCACTGCTGGGAAAAATAACGTAAAACATGAATATCACATCACTCACCGTCCTCTACTGTATATCACAATATCACGGCTTCAACTGCTGAAGTTGGGTGCTGTCGCGGCCATACATTCAATTCAATTCGGGTGGCTGGGTCTAATTCCTGGTGCGTCTCCGTGTATTTTCCAGTGCGTCTGCTTGTGCTCCTCTCTGCAAGCTCCGTCTGCTTCCCTCTGCATTCTCTCATCAGCCGAAACGCACAGAAAACTCTGCTGGACCGCGGTGTTGATTTTTGGTGATTTCTGTTAAGCCATTCTGCCGTTGTTGTTTATAATATCACTTGTTCGCAGGCTCACGGACGAAAAATTGCAAATGGCGGCCAGCTGGCAATTCTGGAAAGTCAGCGTAACACCCACTCTCATGACGCTACGCCCGGACCAATCAGTGGCCAGCAGTGGCTTGACGTAACCGGGCCGGTACGCTTCGGTCCTGCTCTGGAGTAGTGCCGAAAAAATAGGAACAGTTCTAAAAAAACAGAACTGTAAGGACTTCCAGTGCCTAATGGAAAAGCGGACAAACCGTGCCGAACCGTACCATACTGACCCTAGTGGAAAACTAACTAACTAACTAACCTGCACTTATATAGCGCTTTTCTAGTCACAAAGACCACTCAAAGCGCTTTCATTAATACTAACCCTCTATTCTAAGGGCCTATAGGAAACAGATAACTAGGGACAATTTAGAACAGCCAATTAACCTAACATGCATGTTTTTGGCATGTGGGAGGAAACCGGAGAAATCCCGGAGTAAACCCACGCAACACGGGGAGAACATGCAAACTCCACACAGATCACTGTTGGTTGGGGGCTGGGATCGAACCCATGATCCCACGATCCCCACAATCCCCCGGCCAAGGGTAAACTGTGCTGCCGCAGTGCAAACCACTGCGCCACCGTGCAGCCAAGCGCCTAATGTTCTCCCTGTGCTTTTGTTTCCTCACACAATCCAAAGACATGCATGTTAGGCAAACTACTGACTCTAAATTCTCCCTAGGTATGTCTATAGCCCCATTTCCACCAGTATCACCTTGGCTTTACTTTTTTTTTACTTGGTTCTGTTTTTCGCCATTTCCACCTAAGTCCTCACGGTTTAACCGGTACGATTTTCGTGCCTGTTCAGAGGCAGGGTATAGCCGAGCGAAAAGCGAGGTGTGATTTGACGTCAATCGACTGCTAACCGCTGACTGGTCAGGGCGTAACGTCACAAAACGCGTCTGTTTTCTGTTGAAGCTACACGACCGCCATTTGTAATTTCAGCGAGTAACCGCGGTGACTGGATTCACAATTGTGTTCTCATATAACGATGTCCACGCGCAAGTTTATTCCATGAACAAACGAGGAGGTGCGGACTTTTCTGTCCCTCGTAGCCGATGACTACATCCAGAGCGAGTTGGATGGGGCAACTCGCAATGAAAAAATATACCAGGAGGTGTCCGGCCTGCTAGCAATGGCAGAGAATTTGGACTCGACACGGCTACGCAATTGGAAAACGGTGACGGTGAGTGTTGTTTTGTTATTGTCCGTCTTCTCGCCTTTCGGTCAAAAGCGCACTTTATTTAAGCAATAAAGAAAGTTGTTTGACTGTGGGCAATTGTGGTGATGGCTAGCCCGCTAATAGCTAGCTACCTCCGTACCTTGCTGCTACCTTGCATCAAGCTGCTGAATCACGCTTTTATTTCAGTATTCACGTGAACAAAACGCTGACGTAAGCTTATTGTATCCTGGTTAAAAAGTTTTGTGTTTGCGGTACATGTTGCACTTTGTTTGTGAACTTTATTGTGTGTTTTTTCCTTCTATACACAGTTTTCAAATCCCAGGGGTCCGCCTCACTGGACCGCCAGGCCCATCACCATCCGGCATCTCCCGGTCAAGTGCTGGTAAGGCACAACAAACTGAAAATTACCACCCGGTTGTTTTTATATGTGATTGTTATTTTCTATAGACACATAATAAGGAATTTAAAATGTCTTTCTACGTTTATAAAAATACTAGATTCAGGGGTGTTCATAGCCACAGTGGCCCAGTGTTATAGGTGTGTTGGTGGTGGAAATACTGTTGTATTTTCACAAAAAAAAAAAAAAAGAAAAAAAAGAGCACATGTACCGACTTCAAATCAACATGCTTGATTGAAATTCTTCAAGTCAGCTAACACTATTAACCCATTCTGATTTATGAGGCCACAGTACAAAGAAATTCTTTTAAAAATAACCCATTAAATCAAAATACTTTTTACAATTAATCCTTTTTGAAATGAAGGGGGGCCTAACCACAGCACCACAGAAGTTGCACAGTCCACTCTACTGAGGGGCAGCAACATGACAGTTGAGCTTAAATACAGCAACGAAGCATCCCACCACAGGCTTTCAACAGTTTAATTCCATAATATTTTTTCTGACATGTTTTGATCCAGTGTTATCTAAATACAATGACTTCTGTCTTTCATATAGGCAAGCTGAAAAGGTCCAACAACATTGCAGACCTTGCATCACTGATGGCCCAGAATCATGCTGAGGAGATGCGGATCCATGAAAGGATGCTCGAACAGCGTGAAAGGCTGCTCGAACAGCATCAACGGCAGCATGAACAGCGCGAAAGACACCTGCAGTTAGCCCAGGAGCAGGAAGCCGCATTAAGAAGGGATGAGCTGACAGAGACGGCTTCCTTCCATGGAGCCTTCCTAAACCATTTTGGCAGTCTGGTCGAAGTACTGAAAGCTCCCCATTTGTAAACATGTTTTGGGAATATTTGTAATGTAATAAAATGTTAGTCTTTTGGATAAAAGTGTGGTTTGTATATTATAACACTGGATGATAAAGGCGAATAATTATATACACATTCCATTGCCTCAAATGACCCTAATCCTGCTGTTCAGCCATAAAGGTGTCAAGATTTTTAATGGTAATGTAATTGTTATTGTTAAATTTAATAAATATTACCACTGCTGTATCCATTGCTCTACACTGGGTACAGTTTTTAAGTAAAATTGTAAGCAGTTGCACAGGTGTAATTTACATTCAGCAGTAGACACTGATAAAGGTGAAAGTCGAATTAGGTAAAAGGTAAGTACATGTGAATTGAATGTTCTATCGGCATTCCAAATTCTGAGAATTCCAATACATTATAAGCAGTCTAGTATAATATAAAGCGAAAATACCCATACATGTAAACCCAAATATAACATTTTCGATGTTGTAAACGTTGACATGAATATGATAAACCTATGCTATTGTGATTCAATAGATCCATAGTGATCTTTGGTTTGAAAAAGAAAATTATAATTTGGTGTTGGGCAGTGTGACAATGTCACAGTATTTAATAGGATTAAAAAAAGTTTCATCATAAAATTTCTAGGTTCATTGGCAATTCCATCAAACCAAAAGTGAGTTGTCTAGCTGCAGCATTTTTTTAGAGTCATTTCTACGTTGTTTTAGTGTGTAATTAGCCACCACTGAACAGCTAACCGTTATAAATAACAATAGATGGGAAAAATGATACTCAAATGATACACAATGGGCCTAGATTTGGATTGGCTTTTTTTATAATATTATAAATTATTTGGTAAGTTAAAGTTAACTGGAAGTATAACAAGTTTCCACATATAATTCCAAGGTCAATTGGCAATTCCATCAAACCAAAAGTGAGTTGTCTAGCTGCAGCATTTTCTTTGCAGTCATTTTCTACGTTGTTTTAGTGTGTAATTAGCCACCACTGAACAGATAACCCTTATAAAGAACAATAGATTGTAAAATGATACTCAAATGATACACAATACAAAAAATGGGCCTAGATTTGGATTGGCATTTTTATAATATTTTTAATTATTTTGTAAGTTAAAGTTAACTGGAAGTATAACAAGTTTCCACATATAATTCCAAGGTCAATTGGCAATTCCATCAAACCAAAAGTGCGTTGTCTAGCTGCTGCTTTTTTTGGGAAGTCAGTTTATCATCAGTGTGTGGTATATATTACCCATATGTTCCATACCTACATTTGTTAGAGCATGTGGAAATGTTTGGGACAGAATATACAAAGGAACTTCACACCTCTGAAAGGGACAAAGGAATCTCACCGCTGTTGTTGGTCTGTGAAGACCAACAACATCACAGGACGCCATGGCAACAGACTTGACACCTTCACCCCCTAAGGCGAGGAGAGGTTTTCCCATCACCTCCCAAGATGAAGGGAGGAGTTAACAGGACTAATGGGGGATTTAGATAACGGGGGATTTCAGCTTGTGTTTTGCATGTCTTTGATGTGTGCCTGTATTTAACCAGCGAGCTGGGCAGAATTCTTGCTCTTTGCCTTCTGCCAAGCTCTGCACCAGATGAGACAAGATAGAAGAGTTGTTCATTAAAGACTCTGCTTTTGTGATACAAAACCGCCTCGTCATTTCCAGCTCTTCTACAAGTGTATCATTATTACACAATACACAAAATGGGCCTAGATTTGGATTGGCTTTTTTATAATATTATAAATTATTTGGTAAGTTAAAGGGGTTTAGGATTAAGCTTCTGCATTATTTTAAATTACTCCGGTGTTTTAGTATTTAATTAACCGTCTGTTAACATTTAACCGTTTTGAACAACAGAGGCGATGTAGATGAAAAGTGCACAACATTTTATTTAAAAAACACGTTTGACATATGTATGCACATGAGCACTGAACAAATGAAATGATCTCTGAATGATCTCTGCTTCATATGCAGCTGCTTCAGATTCCTCCTGGGCAACCGCTATTTTCCTCTCCTGCTCCAATGTGTGTTGTCTCAATCCACGTCGTCTTCTCCTGTAAAATTCTCTTGTCTCGTTAAAGACATTCATTGTGTTAAAAACCCACAGAAGAATAGTGACCACCGTGGAAATCCTCCGCTCGTAATCCGCTATTTTTTTCTTTGTTGTGGAGGAGTCGGTCGCGTCCTTTACGTCAGCAGAGTGTGGCGCCGCCTCAATCCCGCCCACCCCCAGCAATACTCGGCTTTCCGCGGTTGTGATGGAGGCGCAGCCGCGGGAGAAACAAGTAGTAAAGAAAAGAAAAGAGTAGAGCAGAACTATATGGTGAGAGACGGGTGCCACCTGGATTCAGCAGGACAGTGGCCTGAATCGGAGCCCAATTTGCGAGGCCCAGCCGAGGAACTACCAGACTGACGGCGGTCGGTGACGGGGCCTAGCGGAAGAGCCACCCAGCCAGACGACAGCGAGCGACGGTGATCGGCCACCGATCGGCGGAGGTGATCGGTGGATTAGAGCTACGCCGGCGGAGTGCGACATAACTGGCGGTGACGGGGCCCAGCGGAGGAGCCACCCAGCCAGACGGCGACGAGTGGCTGTGATCGGTGGATTCCGGCTGCGCCAGCGGTGTGCGACATAACTGGCCAGGTAGACGGAGGCAGGCGCCGGCGATAGCCTAGCCGGATTCTCTGTTTATTTCTATCCACAGGTCAGTAAAATGCCACCCAAAAAAGAGGAAATGGAAGAAATTAAAAAATCTCTGAACTTTGTGTTAGAAGAATTGGCCAAAATGACTAACCAACAGGCCAAAATAATAAACCTAATACAAGAGGTACAAGCCCTACATTCAATAATAAAAGAAAAAGACAAAAAAAATTATGGACCTGGAGCAACACGGGCGTCTTTTGGAGCAACGCGTCGAGGATCTTGAACAAGGTTCTCGCATTGATGACCTAGTTATAAGTGGACTAGACATCAGATATCAGTCCTACGCCCATGCCGCAACAGGACTGAGTGGTGAACATGCTTCCATAAGTGAATCAATGTCCCTAGAAAACCAAGTGCTTCAGTTCCTTAATGATAAAGACATTAAGGTAGAAGCCAATGCGATCTCAGCCTGTTATGCGTTACCGAAGAAAGATAACAAAACAAAGAAATCAGTTGTGATGCGCTTTGTGAACAGGAGGGTGAAAAATGACATACTGAGGCAGGCCAAAAAACTAAAGGAAACTCAAGTTTACCTAAATGAACACCTGACAAAAAAAAAAAACGCTGAATTAGCACGGCAGGCACGGATGCTAAAAAAACAAAATAGGATACAGTCAACCTGGACAAGAAATTGTAGAATTTGGATTAAACTAAATGGAACACCTGAGCAAGCAAAAAGTATAATGATCAGAGATGCTACTGACTTAGATAAATACAAATGAACACTGTCTATGAAACACAGAGTGAGGAAACTCAAACTCTAAAAATATGCCACTATGCTGAACAAAAACCACAAGAGATGGAGAATGATATTGATCCCGATAACCACTTTTTCAATAATATTCATAACCACTGTGAATATTACACTGAAAAGCAATTCAAAAGTCAAGTGCAATTAGATGGTAAACTGTCAATAATACACTTCAATAGCAGAAGTCTTAACAAAAACTTCTCGCAGATTCAGGACTATTTAAAACAGCTAAACAGAAAATTCACAGCCATTGCAGTCTCGGAAACCTGGCTTAATGAAGACCAGGCTCCCCTGATGGCAATAGAGGGATATCAGATGTTTAACATTAACAGATCTCAAAAAAAGGGTGGTGGTGTTGCACTGTATGTTGATGACCTATATAGATGTAAGCTTGTAAATGAAATGTCCTCAGCACTACCAGGGATTTTGGAATGTGTTACTGTTGAGATTGACCTAGACAAAACAAAAAATCTAATCATAAGCTGCATATACAGAACGCCAGGAACTTGCATTGAGACATTCAGAGATAAATTAGTCGAGCTGTACAATAATATTACTAGTAAGAAAATGGTAGCAATTTGTGGAGATTTCAATATTGACCTACTTAATCCACATCAACAAAATGTAGTTACAGAGTTCATGAACTCTATGTACAGCATGAGTCTATATCCCACAATAACACATCCCAGTAGAATCACAGTTCACTCTGCTACACTTATTGACAACCTGTTTGTCAATGTTCTCGATAAGAAAATAGAAAGTGGATTATTGATAAATGATATAAGCGACCACTTGCCAATCTTTGCACTTACCCATGGCCACACGGGGCCCAACCCAGAAATCTCAAAATCGTTCAGACACAAATCACCAAACGCAATCAGTTCTTTTAAAGAGGACTTGCTGAAGCAAGACTGGACAGAAGTCTATGTATCAGATGTAAATGAAGCCTATGACACATTTATAAACATTGTAACCACTCTTTATGAAAAAAACTGCCCATTAGTTAAAAAAAAAGCTTAAACACAAATTTGCTGACAAACCATGGTTAACCAAAGGACTTCAAAAGGCGTGTAAAAAGAAAAATTTATTATATAAAGCTTTCATAAAGAAAAGGACAAAAGAAGCAGAGCAACGGTATAAAACATACAAAAATAAGTTAACATATATAATAAGATGCAGTAAAAGAGACTATTACAGTAAAGAACTGGAAAAAAACAAAGACAATATTAAAAATACATGGACAATGGACTTCCGGGAAGATGGCGGAGAGACATAACACTTAAACAAAGAGCTCTCCCTAGCCGGATTAAAAATCATCGGTAAATGGCCAACTCGACATAAACGAATCAATAAACTAAGGGATGAAAACACGAAGGAACCGGGCACAAGGACAAAAACAGGGTAAAATTGAAGAATTCCTCTCCAACAACGCAGGAAAAACCGCTGTACGCAAAGCCCAAAAAAACGAGATGTCCACAGCAGAGAAAATGGAGGACACCAGACTCGACAACATGAACGCTGGCATCGCCAGTTTGGGTGAAGAGTTAAGAGAATTCAAGCGACAGCTACAACAGGATTTAGCGGCTCTTAAGGAGGAACTGAAAAAAGAAATTAAGGAGGAAATCATGGACCTCCGAAGAGAAATGGAGCGTAAATTAACGGAAAACATGGAGGAGCTGCGCTCCCAGCGGGCGTGTATGACAGAAGCGCAGACCCGAATTTCGGAACTAGAAGATTGGAAAAGCGAGGCAAACGAACAACTACAGACCCTGACGACGCAAACGCAGAGGATGCAGGAGAAAATAAACGACTTGGAGAGCAGATCCCGACGAAGCAATATGCGCATCTTTGGAATTCCGGAGGGCATTGAAGGCAACTCGATGACAAAATTCATGGATCAGTTCTTAAAAAAAGAACTGGAAATACCCGGAGAAACGGATCTGCAGATTCAACGGGCGCACAGAACACCGGCACAGAACCCGAAAACAAACTCTCCACCCAGGTCAGTTGTGGTAAACTTTGTGAAATATGACATAAAGGAAAGAATCCTGACGCAAGCATGGAAAAAAAAGATACGAATCGGCGACAAACAGGTATTTTTTGACCATGACTACCCGACAGAAATCGTGCAGCAGCGGAAGAAATATGCCAATATTAAAAAAACGCTGAAAGAGAAAAAAATTAGATTCCAAACGCCGCTAACGAAAATGAGGATTCATTGGGAGGAAGGCACAAGAACCTACAACACGGCCGAAGAGGCAGCGCGGGATATGATGGAGCGGGGCCTTGAGGTGAGCGTGCCGAAGGAGACGGCTGGAGCAGCGGCGGCCCTGAACGCACCACGACAGACGGAGTGGAGACGAGTGAACGGCGGAAGAAGGGGGAGAGACGTAGAGCAGCGGGCCCAGGACAAGCTACAAGGCTTTCAACTGAAAGCCTAGATCATAACAAAGATTAAGAAAGGCACAGAAGAAATGAAGGCCAAGAAGACAAGGTAAAAGAGAAACAGACGGCTAGGAGAGGTTTAAGTGATATTTGTTGGACATTTCTAGACTTATGACTATTACTTTGATAGTAATTAGAAGTCTAGGGAGGGCCCTTCACTCTGTGAAGACAAACCCCCCACCCACCAACAGGGACCAGTGGGCAGAAGAAAGGCCCAAAGTACGGAGGTCGAGTTTTTTTAATGTGTTTTTATATAAATATGTGTTATTTTTGTTGTTAAAGGGGCTAGGAGCACAAGTTAAAAAAATGGAAAAACATGAATATGGGTAAAAATCTTAAGATAATGACACTAAACGTGAATGGTCTGAACTCACCTGTTAAAAGGGAAAGAATAATAAGAAAATTCAAGAAGGAAAAAGCTGAAATTATATTTATGCAAGAGACACATTTGAGCAAGGCAGAACATGTGAAACTAAAGAGATTTGGCTATAAGAACTCCTACTACAGTTCATTTAAGGGAGGAGCAAAAAGGGGGGTTATGATACTAATCTCAAACAAAATACAATTTGAAAGTGAACAGGAAATCCAGGATAAAGAAGGCAGGTATGTAATAATAAAGGGAAGAATAGATGGTATGCAGATCACATTAGTGAACATCTATGCCCCACCAGAAAGTGACAAGGGTTTTTTTCAACATCTGTTTGATCTCATAGCAACACACAGTGAAGGAGTCCTAATTTGTGGAGGAGACTTAAATGCTGTCATGGATCATGAAGTTGACACAACAAGTGTTAAGAAGACAAAAAAACATGTAACAAAGTTCATAAGAACCTCACTGGCAGAAATGGGTATGGTAGACATATGGAGGGACCTACACCCACTCGAAAAAGACTATACACATTATTCAGCAGCCCATAAAGTACACTCTAGAATAGATTACTTCCTTATGAATGAAGGTGACAGACACAGGGTGAGAAATTGTTGGATTGGAGGGGCAGAAATATCAGATCATAATCCTATATACATGGAAATATATTTAAACAATAGAAAACGACAAACAACATGGAAACTTAACGTAGGACTGTTAAATGATGAGAAAATGAAAGAAAGAATAAAAATAAACATAAACGAATATATCCAAGAGAATGACAATGAAGAAGTGGACCCAACAATACTATGGGACGCACTAAAAGCCGTGTTAAGGGGTAAATTAATTGTTGAAACAGGAAAAGCAAATAAGACTAAACTGGAAGCGTATGAACAAAGATGTGAGAGACTGAGGGAATTAGAACGTAAACATCAAAGCACAAATGATCCAAAAATATATCAAGAAAAAACAAAGATAAAAGAAACACAAATGGATGAAATTGAAAGGAAAAATAGATATCTAAAGCAAAAATATTATGAAACGGGGCCTAAAGCCACAAAACTGCTGGCAAAACGGTTAAGAAAACAACAAACAATGAATAATGTATACAAGATTAAAGACCCCACCACAAATAAAACCACAGTTAACCCAGAAAACATCGAAGAAATTTTCCATAATTTCTACCAAGAACTATACTCGCAACCTGAAGAAACAAATACTAAAGATATCAAAAAATTTCTAGACACATTGGACTTGCCATCAATAGGAAATCAACAAAATGAAAAACTAACAGCAGAAATAACAACACAAGAGATCAGAGATGTGATTAAGTCACTTAAAAACGGTAAATCACCAGGTAGTGATGGATACCCATCTGAGTTTTATAAACTGTTTATAGAAGAACTCACGCCACAACTCCTAAAGTCATTTAATTGGACGCTGAACAACAACAAAATACCTCCAACATGGAACGAAGCAATCATTTCAGTTATTTTAAAACCAGGGAAAGATAAAGAACAATGCGGAAACTATAGACCAATCTCTTTATTAAATGTAGATTATAAAATATACACAACAATTATATGTAAACGAATAAAGACATTCTTGACGGAATTGATAGAAGATGATCAAACTGGATTCATAGAGGGACGCCAAACACATGACAATATCAGGAGAACAATACATATAATTAACCAAATACATAAAGAAAAGAAAAGCGCAGTAATAATGAGTTTAGACGCAGAAAAAGCATTTGACAGGGTTAACTGGAAATTCCTATATAGTGTACTGGAGCGCTTTGGATTTAACGAAAAATCAGTACAATGCATAAGGACGCTATATCAAGAACCTGTGGCAAGAATCAAGATAAACGGTAGCTTAACAGACAAAGTAAATATACAAAGATCAACTAGGCAGGGATGCTGCTTATCGCCCACCTTGTTTGCTCTGTTCATAGAACCATTGGCTCAAGCGATACGACAAAATAAGAAATTAAAAGGTGTAACAATAAAGGGGGCGGAACACAAGATTGGGCTATTTGCAGACGATATTATAGTTTACCTTGAACAACCAGATAAATCAATAATGGAAATGATGAACTTGATAGAAAATTTTGGAAAATTATCAGGATACAAGATAAACATAACAAAAACACAAATACTGACATTCCACTATAATCCTCTAAACCAGATAACTGATAAGATCAAACTAAACTGGAAGCAAAAAGAAATAAAATACCTTGGAGTGAACATACCTAAAGACCTAAGCAAAATATATAAAGCAAACTATGATAGGTTGGAACAAGAAATAAAAAAAGATATTGATAGATGGTCAATCTTAAATATGGATCTGAATTCAAAAATTGAGACAGTCAAAATCAGCATACAACCTAGATTACTTTACCTCTTCCAGGCTATACCAACAGAGATTCCAGATGCCCAATTCTCAAAGTGGGACAGGATGATATCGAGATTTGTTTGGGGAGGTAAAAAACCAAGAGTGAAATATAAAACCCTCCAATTACCAAAAGAGAAAGGAGGCATGGGCCTACCGAGTCTAAAGGAATATTACTACTCAGCACAAATAAGATATATCATATGTTGGTGCGACGAGGGATATGAGGCAAAATGGAAAGAAATGGAAAAGGAAATTGAGGGACTCCCAGTACAAAGCATAATAGGGGATAAAGATGCATATAAGCAAATCAAACAAATAGACCCAATCACTAAATTTACTTTAGAACTGTGGTATAAAATAGTACAAAAATATAATATAAGGGAAGACATAAAACTATTGAAATGGGTAGCATTTGACAGTCAGTTTGAACCGGCAAAACAAGATAGGGGATACAAAAATCTGGTGAACAAGGGAATCACAGCATGGGGCAATATCGGAAAAAAAGATCTCGGGAGCTTTGTAAATATCAGGAGAAAATTTAAATTAGAAAGATCGGAATTTTTCAGATATCTGCAGATGAGAGATTACTATATGAAGAAGATTAGGCATAACCTCCAAACAGATGTGAACGAGATTATACAACTTATTTTAAGCTCATATGCAGGAAATAAAATAAGAATTATTTCAAAACTATATCAGAAACTTATGACAAACAATCATACAAGTAACTATATAAAGGAGAAATGGGAGAAAGAGCTCAATTTAAACATAACAGAAGAAAGCTGGCAGGAAATATGGAAAACACAACACACATCAACAAATTCAAGGGCATGGAGGGAATTTGGATGGAAAAACCTGATTCGCTTTTTCATTACACCACAGATTCAAGGAAAATATACAAATACCCAATCTTTATGCTGGAGGGGATGTGGGGCTCAAAATGCAGACCACTCACATATGTTTTGGAAATGCTACAAAATATCATCATTTTGGAAATCTATGCATGTGACAATACAGAGGATATTAGGATATAATATACCAATGAACTGTAACCTGATGTACTTATGTGATCTTAAAAAAGACAATGTTATACAGGCTGAGGACAGATATCTAGTTAAAATCTTGTTGATTGCATGTAAAAAAACTATCACAAAAAAATGGCGATCAGAAGTTCTTCCTGACCAAGAACAATGGACTGACATTGTTGAGGACATACGTATGATGGAAAAACTAACATATCGACGAAGAATGCAAGAAGGAATATGGGAGAAAAAATGGCGGAAATGGACACACTACAAAGTGCAACAACGAGGCAGAAATTGAAAGAATAACCAAAGACACTGAAAAAACCAGAAGAATTAAGAGATGGAAACTAAAAACTTGATGCTCCAACATTTGTCCCCCCCCCTTTTATTTTTTATTTTTTTTTATTTTTTATTTTTATTTTGTTTATTTTTTTTTTATTTTTCCCTACCCTAACCCCTTTGTTTTTTAAATGTAGAATGTGATCTGAATGCATTATATATGATGAAAAATGAATAAAAATCTAAGTTACAAAAAAAAAAATACATGGACAATAATCAACAGTATCCTTGGAAATAAAAGCAGAAATACTAGCTACCCAACTAATATTCCAAAAAATAATAAATCGACTCCGAATGTGAATATAGCTTCACCTGCAGATGAATTTAATAATTTTTTTGTTAACATTGGACCTAAACTGGCCCGAGAAATACCCACTACGGCGCCTACAGGTGATACAATATGCAATAACACTGCTGTAAAAGACACCATCTTCATAAAGAACACAGACGAAAGAGAGGTCATTGAAATTGTTAAATCGTTCAAAAGTAAAACATCTACTGACGACTTCCGGTTATGGCTGCCACGTAGGACGGACGTGTCTCGCTCTGCTCTGCTCCTGGAGAAAAAAATCGGCAAATAACTCTCTCATTTGGGACAGAACGTATCCCAGCATTTGAGCGAGGATATGTCGGCGAAGCCTAAGGCTGGAAAACCAGGAAAAGGAAAAAGCGAGCCGCCGAAACAGTCCAAATTAACGGACTTTCAGGTCTGTGACGCAGCAAACAAGGCTCCATATATGGCGGAGGAGGCTGGCGGCGGTGCGATTTCTGCGGGGAATGGCGCAGATGCGCTGATGGCTGCCATGAGTTCAATGAGAGCGGACTTTTCCTCTAGATTTGATGGGATTATGACAGCGTTGGAAGGAATAAGAAAGGAATTGGGTGACTGTGTAGAACGAACGGCGCAGATGGAGCTCCGTCTCGCTAGTGCTGAAGATGACGTCACCCGTCTTCAATTAAAGGTGCGCACTTTGGAAAAAAAAAATAAATCTCTGGAAGATAATATTTTGGATTTGGAATCTCGGTCGAGACAGAATAATTTGAGGCTGGTGGGTCTTCCAGAGGAATCAGAAGGTCGGGACGTATGTTCCTTTCTGGAAAAGTGGATTCCGGAGGTGCTGGGCAGCGAGGAGTTGCAATCAGCAGTGGTTCTGGAAAAAGCACATCGTATTGGCCCACAGAGAGATAAGGGACCGCCGAGGACCTTAATTATGAAGTTTCTTAGCAACAGAGACAGGATGAAGATCTTCAACGCTGCACGTGCTAAAGGAGAGATTAAACACCAGGACCAGCAGGTGCGGTTCTACCCAGATTTGGCCACAGGAATCCAACAATTGAGGAAGCAGTTTGATCCCGTACGTAAGGAGCTGCGCAACCTTGGGATTCGTCATGGTGTAATCTATCCTGCGAGACTGCTGACCACGTATGAGGGCAGAACCCACATCTTCAAGACCCCAGAGGAGGCGCAGGAGTTCATC
Organism: Pholidichthys leucotaenia; assembly: GCA_020510985.1. Classification (NCBI taxonomy): domain Eukaryota; kingdom Metazoa; phylum Chordata; class Actinopteri; order Cichliformes; family Pholidichthyidae; genus Pholidichthys; species Pholidichthys leucotaenia. The sequence goes on along the minus strand of CM035847.1, from coordinate 279,955,776 downwards.
AAGAAGATCAAAGAAGAAGAAGAGACTGGTGGGAGCTAAGCATGAACAAAATATAAGGTAGAATAATTAAGCATTTGCACAGGCATCTGACTGACTTGAAGTAAATAGTAAGTTTACAAAATATAGATTGTATTATATATTAAAAAAAAAACAAAAACAAAACAAACAAAAAAAAAAAACTATGATGTACAAAGTTGTTAAAAATCTTGGAGTTAAGTTGGAAAACTACAGAGGAGAGTTAATGTTACGTCATTAAAAGTAGTAGAGTTAGGGTGATTGGGAGGATGAAGAAGGAGTGGCTTAGGCTGTTCCCCGTGGGTGTGGAACAGTCGATGGCTATATCGGGAGACAGAATTTTTCTTTTGATTTTGGGGGGTTTGCCACAAGTGTGGGAAGGGGAAATTTGTTTGTGTGTAGTTTTAC